>CM072986.1:0-10000000 GCA_037013635.1 Plagiodera versicolora | reverse complement strand
CGCGGTCCACATCGCAGCATCGTTCCCGAGGGACGGGCGCCGAGACGCGGAATGAAGAATTATGGAAATGAGAACGTTATGAATCTGTCCGGTTTGATTTACGAGCTGGGCGAGACCTCGAGGAAGATCTCTTAATTACCGATGGTGAATGGGCCCCTGAGGGTAGCGAGACGATAGAGGTGGTTTTGTTTTCGCCAACAGGTAGACCAGATTTGAGTACTATTGATTGAGTGATACGTCAAGGTTGATTTGTGGACTCGTAAACTCAATCATGGTTTCGAAAGAGTTTAAGTGTCATGTTACACCTCGAGACATTCCGGATTTGATATCCATTGACTTGGAAATTGTGGAAAATTAAAATTATCCATATAGCAATGAAATCACACTGTATTTTTATTACGAAGGAAGTTAAATGAGAATTAATCATCAAGAAAAAATTATTATTGACGACTCTTCATTCTGAATTGATTTTTGAAATATTCAATTCCAATATCATACATATCAAATTGTATTAATTGTATTATTATACTGGTGATTCGAGTTTCACTATCAAAATCTTATTCACAAAAAAAAAACAATCAAAGTACTGGTTGGGAAAATCTCGATCATGAATGGATTGAATCCAAGAAATCAAGATTTGTGTTATTCCAAAAAAATAACAGGAAAAAAATAATAATCTGATCGCCATGAATATCTGTTGAAATATTGTATTTACCAGTAGAATCAAATAAATATCTGTCGTTTTGTACAATTCAGTATTCTTGAAGCGTAATTCAGAGTATAAGTATTTGTTTTTTAATTCAGAGAATATTCCAAAATGACATCAGATTTTTATCTTGTACACACCTTTTCCATTAGTCAAGGTCCCAAATAAGCTTGTCCACTTCAAATTGAATAAATATCTATGATTATACGCTGATTAGAAAGCGGAAATCAGACATCACGACATCAAAAAGAGATGTAAATATAATTACAAACAGCTAACCATACACGAACTATTCATAAATTATACTGAATTTTATTTTTGCAGGTGAATATTTTGTGAGTAGGGCCATTTGAAATCATATTCATTGATTTTTGCATTCAAAACTAAGAATATACAATCTGACTTGGTAATTGGAAGGTGACAAATGACGTTGCCCTATTCTATCAGGACGAATAAATCTACATTCCTCATAGAAAAAATACAACTGACAACGTCTGAAGCTTCATGGAAATTGAATAGAGGAAATTTCAGTTGAAATCATCTGATGGAAAAAGTGATCAAATTGAATATTAAATTGTTTGGTTGTGTCGGTAATAAAATCAAACACACCCTGATTCTAATTGAACAAATTCGTGGAAGACCATGAGATATCGTCGATGGGTAGCTATAACACATTGTATTGTTACCATTATCCTTATGTTATTTACTTACATTACGATGTGAATCCGATCCACCACGATATTGACTATAATGGAATAATAAATGCTGGTCCTACTATATCGAATATGGAATATCACGCGATGTCTGGTGTGCATACATGCGATCTCTGTAAGGAAATCTTATTTGGATTTTATTGCGGTGTCTTAATGGTATTGACTCAGAACGACATGATACTTACACATGGCGGAGGAAAACTCCATATTAGTAATTCCTTAACCATATTCCTGATGTTAATTTCAAGAACAGTTAGTCTATTGTGGGATGAAATTTTGTAACAAACTTCCAAAAAACATAAAAGATATTATCGTTGTTGGCAGATTTCTGATGAATATTTTCGGGCATGTAGAAATTTATGAATAATTTTTTTTTTAGAATCATGATATGCGAAATTATCTTCATCTTTAACTATCATGTGTAGTGTATCGCACATTTTTAAATGTTTGTAATAGTGTTTTATTACTTGAATCCATCCATTTTGAATGTTTCATATATTGTATGTAAATATGTAAACATATTGATATTTTTACAATTTTTTTACGTATTTCTCAGACAGGAATACTTTGCCACTCTTGGGAATAATTAAATATACTCTGTTGAAATAAAGCCATCTATCTATCTATTTATCTTAGATTCTGCATCAATTTTATTTTCCCAAAAACTCTCGAATAAACGTTTATGAATTCTTCAACGCAATTTCACGTTCAATTTGATATCGAAACCGTTTTTTCCCATTGATCAAAAGATTGAAACACAATAAGAAGAATGAACACTTCATAGACCTTATTTTCCACTGTGAGTCTCGTTCTTTGTCTCTTAAATCCTAATTAAATTTTCAGAGGACTGCAAGGACACTTCCTACGCCATAGTTTGAATTCAGCATTGAAATTCGACGATTCAATAAGGGTATCAGGGAATGGGGAAGGTTCCAGACGACAATTCGGAATCGAAATTACACCTTTGAAGAATATCGTTTAGGATTCGTACAATCGCTGGAAATTAATCGACTCAAGTTTGATTGTTAGAATTGGACGAATTCCGTATGGATGGAGACTGTATAAAAGGCGTTCTCGTTGTGAATAAATGAAACAATGGAATCCTGTGCGCAAATTCTATGTAATAAGTTGTATTCAATATCCGGTTACTGATGGTAATATCAGTTTCACTTTGGAATGAGTTTTGTTCGGAAAACAAATGTTATCACGTTCTTGATATCTTATTTCAGCTTTGTTAACTGCAACTTCTCGAATCAATGTATTCCCTTCAAAGCAAGAAAATCATTTTCCTCAAGACGTTTCATAAAATATCTTCCGTAATCGAAATCTTCCAACGAACAACCTTTGGAAAAACAAAAATCCCTAATGAACGCCTCGGGCATCTCGCTGAAATTTTCGCTAATCACCAATTACATTGGACAGACCTTATACACTTATCCCGGATTTAATTTATGTAGAGAAACACCGATATATATTCGGATAAGGCGACCCGGAGGCATCCAGGTTCTTTCCGGGTGAGGCCCAGATAGGAATTGCAATACATTCCGATTTTATAGTCCTGGGAATCAGGTAAAAAAACATTCTGTGATCTCCGACATAACAGGGTGTTATTTGATGACATGCTTATATACAATGTGATGATTCTTCAACTCATTTCAAGAAGAAAACTATCTATGAACGTATGCCCTGATGAATATTCAAAAAATATATATTTTTTTTTCAATAAACTATAAGATAATATTGTTGTTAGCTTTGTGGAATTTGATACACGTGTCTTTTTCGTCAAGGTGCTTTTTCGTATATATAAATCGTTTTATTTGTGGCATTCACACAGGTTTTTCATTAGATATTCGTAAAGAGAAAATACAACGTCATCGCTTTTTCAATAACAGTTCTTTGTTTGAGGTGAACTGAAATTACTCAGACAGTTTTCAATGATTTTCTTATAATACAAATTTCAAATAAGGAACTCTCTAACGTTTTAACGGAATGGTGTTAAAATATATCCAAATCTGTCAGAACTATATTCCTTGATTGAATAGACTATAGTTGGTTGAAAGTTGAACGTAATCCTTTCGGAGTCATCTGAAAAAATCATTAAATTCTGGCAAAGTGTTAGCAATGAAAAATATGCGATTTTGTAGAATAATATCATAGATATTTCTGAATAAATGATTTTCGCGTTACTAGTGTCATTTAATTTTGCCGATATTTCCTGTACTATGAACAACCTGAAGCTCTCGAACCTTTACGCAATCTGGGATGAATATTAAGTAGTACTTAAGTTTGAGGTAACGTCTGGATCCAAACCATAATTATTTGTAAACCTATTCGACCTCAAACGGAAAGCCCGAGCAACACGTATAGCATAATTATGTCT
This sequence comes from Plagiodera versicolora, assembly GCA_037013635.1. Lineage (NCBI taxonomy): Eukaryota > Metazoa > Arthropoda > Insecta > Coleoptera > Chrysomelidae > Plagiodera > Plagiodera versicolora. Next base: position 9,996,201 of record CM072986.1, on the reverse strand, counting down.
ATAATAAAGTTACCAATGCGAAATGTGAATTGACACCCTGTATATATCACTGTCTCTATCGATCTATCGTATTTTCATTCACCGAATAACGTCAAGGACATCAGTCGAGAACGTCTCATTACAAATATTGACACTTTCACATCTTTCAACGTTCTTCCTATTCATGAATGCATTTAAACGGTTCCGTTATCCCATTTTTTTGTTTATCTGCTTATCTACTACGAAGCGCCATGGCGAACAATAGAATGTAAACAAATTCTCCGCATCCTAGATTTATACGTTACAATCGCCTGACTATTCCAGCGCATTCTTCGATGCCATTCTCGCATGTCTGTTCTATGGAGCTGCGTTTCTTTTTTTGGTCTCTTTTTCGTCGAAGAATCGGCAACCAGAGGCGACTCGGGCAAGAATAGTAGCGAAAATGTCATAAAGTTTCATACAGAGCTTCTCAAAACTCCTCTCACCCCACTTATCTTTGGAACAAATGAAATTTGGAAACTGAATATTAAAGATTGCAAACTTTCTTACTAGTGATGATTGATGACAGAATGGGCACGAGGCCATTGTGACCAATTAATACAATACTTTTTCACCTCTTGATAAGATTGAAGGACTTGGTTCAACGGAATGGCCACCTAGATCACCGAACCTCACACCTTTGGATTTTTTCCTTTGGTGCTACTTAGACGAGGGTTAACGCAATAAAAACTTAAGATATTGACGTTTTAAATCAACGTACAGTACGAGTAGAGTTGAAAAATAGGATATTTCACTGTTAGGAAGTCAATGGAGGTCACTTCGAGCAATGTTTTTGATTATCTTTCGATTTATATTTTGAAGAAGCAAACTTTTTTTTGAGTAGAAAAATTTCGTGACATCCAGACGCTTTGAAGAAAAAATTCACTGCTGCTAATTGTTGTCCATAATTTTTTAAATGGTGTTTGGATGGAGACGTGCTTGACCAAAATGGCTGCCACTGACAAAAACACGTTCTCTCGCAGCACCCGGTTTCGGGCATCGCAAGAAAAACGACGAAAGAGGAGATTTATAAGAATCGTCGGAGTTTGAGACGTTATTGCAGTGTTTAAAATGCGATTTGTTTTGAAATCGGCTGTTTTTGCGTATGCTCAGACCACCCAGCTAGAATGGTGGTTCTGTCGAGACAGACACGTGGTTGGAACTAGCGTTTTTTTGAGTTTTGTTCATCTTTTATTCACAACCTCAATTTGACCTTGAGGACTATGGCAACATTCTTCAGGGTATATTTATTTAGATACGATCTTGACATTGTTAATTGATTCGTTTCTTTCGAATAGCTTCAGTGATGGAAATAAAAACATTTTTTCTTGCATCATGAATGAGAAAAATGCATGATTATTTCCTGAATTCACTCATTTATATTCTTAATTACTATTTTGCATCTATTCCATATACTATTCCGATGTGACTGAACTCGTTCTGCTCGGAACGACATTTTCCAAAATAGTGAACATCATAACTCCAAGAGGAATTGATCGAAGGACCATTGGTTTACCCCATGAAACTACCCTTTTTGCAATTCGTGTGAGATTTTTATAAGCAGTACAAAGCGCATTGGCCAAAATCTACATGTTGGAACCTCCACCAAAATTTGAATTGAATTTGTACAGTGAATATACACAATATCAGAGATCGTTACATTAGAAATGTATCATTATGATAACTTTATTTTTTTCTTGGCTATGGTCCTTATTTTTGCAATGATTTCTACATGAATGAAGTTCTTGAAAGTTTGGAACGACGGTTTTACAATACTTAGTCTTAGAACTTCATTACTTGATGGCATTGATATAGCGAAAATTTAAGATTCTTTGATGAACAATCATGTAAAAAAGTATCATGTATTACTTTCAATACTTCCAAGAATATTTGAGGAAAGTTTCATGATGATTTGATCGAGTAGTTTCCGCTTGAAAACCTGACAAGCTTATTTACAGTTACATTTATAACATCGATAGAAATAATTGATATTCTATGATGTATTTATTTCTCACTTCTGTATTCAAAAATAGAAATGAACATATATTATTATAGATATAATGATGGTGAAATATTCAGGCTTTGATTCAGTAAAAACACCCCTTTTTGTAGTTTTCTCGATAATGCAGAAAAATTCCAAAATAATCACACCGACAACTCTTATTACCCATTAAAATCAAACGACTCATTGAATAGCCATTTATCGATCTGAGAACATATCCTCAAACGGAACTATACAGTTCTCTCCCCTCCCCCTCGCCCTTAGCCCTATTCTTTCCTACTCCGCTAATTTCGAGGCAGCCCCATAAAGGAAATTCTCGACTGACTGGTTAATGTCAGCTTCCGACTGTGTTTTGCCCTTTGCCGGGACCCATTGTCGCACGACTAAGCGTTTTTTGTTCGATCTGTCGATTCTCGAAGGGTCTGATGTGTTATGACTCTACAGGATCTTTGCTTTTTCGGTTACATACAAGAGTTCAGGGTTTAGACCATTTTCTCTACTATTTGGTGGAAGGAATTTTGCTTCCAGTTCGAATTATCTTTCGAATAGAAAATCATCTACAAAATGCATTTCTTCCATTCGGTCATTGTTGACTAGCTTTCAATTAGTATGTGACAGTGAGCCACTTTCTATTTTTTTTTTTCGATAAATAAAAATCACTCAAGGCATGTGTTCACTCACTCAGCAGTAAATTGCATATTTATGAATTTTTATTATTAATTTTCACAATTACCTCATCAGTTGTGATCTCTCTTCGATAGTTGTCATTTTGATTTTTTGACATTTTGAAAATATCATTCTGAAGTGTCAGTTTTGAACTACATATGGTTGATGAAAAAATGGACTGGAGTATAGTTTGAGATCTAGTGTCTGAAGACAAAAATAATAATGAAACACTTTAATAAAATATTATTTAGAACTTCTTAGTTAGAAGCTATACCAATGTAACCTATGAAAAATTTGGTAATTTTCGGGATTTTCTCAATATTTCAATAGGAAATACTCACGAAAATATTGAGAAATAAAGAAAATTTGTTCTCTCTTCGAAAGTGCCAAAAAAAGTTCCCTAAGGGCTGACATGATTCTGGCCAAATGGGTAGCTGAAACAAACAAAAATCAAAAAGGTCATTGAGGTTGATGGAATTTCCTACACAATGACCTGAGATTTTTGCAAAATATTAAAAATCAAAAAAATGGCGTGTACTTTTGCATTATATCCCAGTTAGATTAGACGCACCAATTTCTTTCACCACTGGATGAAATTGATACTTTTTATTTCTGAATCATTTCAAAGGATTCTTTCAAGAGTTTTTCGAAACATCGCAATAATTCGTGATGATGACGCACTTTCAACCTCAATTGAATAAACCAGAGTCATTACTTGAGTTGAATAAATAAACTATAGTGAAATTCCACTCGAATATTGTTTATGTTTCGCTTTCCACGCATTCTCACGACTCGTATTTCGACGTATCCATTAGCATTAGCCAAATCGAATTTCATTTCATCGATGTGTGTTTGATCAGTCATGGGACATTACGATTTCTGAGCTGTCGCAAGATCTGATTACACGTTTCTCATCGCACAGGTAGATGGGTCTACTTTTTCCCTCGTTTAAATGGCTTTCGAGCTGGAAAATATCGAATTACAACGTTTATCTTTGTATGCGTTTCTATAGAACGTACAAAGAGGAATAGATGTGTTCTAAGCCTCCCACAACAAGTTTTCTATAAACAGAGAACAATAAGTTGTAAATTGATTAAAAACGGGGCGGTCTATTCTTCTGTGCTCGGTGTTAAGTTTCTGTGTGTTCCCCATTCCTCATTTGTCTTCCTGTCGACCAATAAATCCTCTCGTTAGCTATCGATGAGAAAGAATTCGATTTTCTCGATCCTACGTTATTTTCGACAACTATCCATAAACATACGATAAAGACACGTTGAATATTTATTCTCTCTGGCATAAAGATAATTCCTTTTTGTTCATCTCATGAAACATTCAACAAAGAATCTGGGAACCAATAAAGTTGCAATATTCCTCGAGCTTTATATTTACCTCTTTCGCATCGTAAGTTATTCTGAGGAATGGAAGAGGAAATTCTTGCCAATAAAATATTCTCTTTCTTTGATTCAAGACATATCCTCAACAATAACAGGAGTGTGTACAGGGAGGGCCAAATTGGAGACTTTTGAAGGAAAAGTCCTGTTTCTATACTAGATAGATGAAAACTGAGTTTGACGGTCAATTTTCGAAAAGTTGCTGTAACTTTTTTCCTATTGAGAATTCTTTGTTTCTATAAAAACATTTCCGAAGTACCTTTTGACGTAGAATTCAATGGTTTGACTTGTTTTCAAACCCTTCACCTGGAGAAACCTCCGACACTGTTTTGACATCAATCCTAGTCCCCATGGAAACTATCATAACAGAAACATTCGAACTTTTTCCGATCCAGATCTCCGTTAGGATATTGACATCTAATTTCGGACCAACCGACGTATCACCACAGGCACCGATCGGAAATTTAATAGCAGCAACGGCTCGCTCAATTACGTTTCAATTCTGACTGGCCGGCTTGATCCGTCAATTAAATCTCAGTCAATTGTTTTGACTCGTAAGCAAGTGAGATTCACGAATACCGACGGTACATTACGTCGGAGTACAATGGGCGGTAATCTCGTCGCTTTTCGTGTTAATCGATCGAACTGAATTTACTATTTCGCGTCTGGTTTGATCACCTCAACTCGTGTCAATGTTTTTTTTTCGTGGTTCTAGTTCTGATGTTCAGTTTTGGATTGAATAAAGGTTCATTTGTAAGGTGATTCGTGAACTGTCGAATCAGGAATAGATAACTCAATTTGCACTGATATCTCGTGATAACAACTCGGTTTGTTTCATGCCATTCTGTCCAATTTAATTCCCTTTTCAATATCCTCCTTCCCATTTCTTTCCCAGTTGAAGGTTTTTCTTGTATTATAAATCCCAAGCTCTGTAACTCGCATCACAGCTCTCTCGCAGCATCTCGTTAGCTACTTGACTGACAGCTTATACTGTAGTTGAAGGGTTCACCACGAACGGAGGTCCTGTCAAAATGTCCGTTGCCGTGACTTTTAGTACGCCGCGTTCTAAAAATAACACGACCGCGTTCTCTCAGCCAGGTGTTGCTGATTAGAAATCCATGGAAATTTCACTTTCAAGTCAGGTCGAGTTACCGGCTTGATGATTTTCCGATGAGTTGTTACTTTTTGGTTTAGAGATACAAGGAGACAAGAGAAAGATGTTCGTGTTCGTGATTTCGAAGATATTATTGAGATTTCTCAATTTCAACTGTAATTAATAAATGTAGTCAGTTTTTCACGAAATTATTCAATATTCTAATAATAATAATGCAGAGTGGCAATGTTGAAACTCATTGTTCATTTTTGTACATGAAACTCGTTACAATCTAGTGGAAAGGATTATGAAAAACATCTTTATCCGCAGCTTTCTAATGTTCTTGTACAGGGTGGGCCAAATTGGACACTTTTGAAAGGAAAGTCCTGTTTCTATACCAGATAGATGAAAACTGATGGTAGTGTCAGGGGTTCAATTTTTATGACAAACTTCATGGTGAAAACTTCATATCAATATCTATAACCGTTTCTTAGTCACAGCATGTTTCCGAAAAAGTACATTATCGAAAAGTTGTTGTAACTTCTTTCCTGTTGAAATTACTTTGTGTCTATAAAAACATTACCAAAGGACTTTTTCAAATCATATATCGATGGTCATTGATAAAAAAATTTCAAACAAGGCTTTGGACAATGCGGCGATAAAACAGTTTGCGTTTTAAAGTCTACCTACACATATGTATATACATAAAAAACCTGAAAGCCCTGTATTTCAAATATTCTCAAGCAATACATTGAGTGTGCTGTATTTTTGAAATGGTAATTTCAAGTACTATTGAAATATGCAGGAAAAGATATAGGTTATCTCATTTCAAGAAAGGATTTTCCTATCAATAACTATTGATATATGACTTCGGTATATTTTTCGAAAAATCCAAAAAAAAATTGCCTGAAAACACGTCTATAAGGTGTCTAAGAGACTTTGATTTTTGAAAAAATCCAAAGGGATTGCCCTTTGGTATATTTTCCGAGGCGCTGAAAATGGTGGTGAAAACCGTTTTTCGATATCTGGTATAGTTTTCGAGATATTTTATGTTGACAATTCCAAAAAACCCTAAAAAGTCGCAAAAACTCACGAAAATCCCCGAAAACCCCCCATTTTCAGGGGGTACTCTCATCGAAGATGCTTTGATCAAAACATGAAATTCTAATCTTAGATCTTGGCATTGAATGCGGTACTACTAAATCTTGTCATTCCAAACAACTTGTTCATTTGAATTATGTTTATCTGATTCAAAAGAAAAATTTTCTAATAGACCTCAAATTAGTTTGAGCACATCACAAACATGTCGCTAGTTTTTCCCAACTACACAATTTATCATTGTAATATAATTCGTTTCACTCCATTTAGCCAGATATCGTGTTCATTTCTGAACACACGACGTTTCAATGATTTATCTGAACGCAGTCGCGCTAATGGCCGCATTCAACATCCGAAAAATTCGAAACGAGGACTCTCCGAAGACTCCTATTAATCAAAATAGGTGTCGTAAATATTAAACAACTTTTAAGTAGCTCGACTCGTTTATCCTCGCTTTCGTAACACCGGTAAATAGGGAAGGATGTTGGTGTAATATTTCCGAAGGTGGTATGCTTGTAGTGGAACGCACTTGAGAACTTTCAAAGCTCTCGAGCGTTTTGATTTATTAGTAGAAGTTTTCGAAGGGCCTACCACGTGCTTGTGGATAAACGATTAAATGTTTGGGGTATGTATACAGTATCAGAAAAAAATATCTGGGGTATAAGCAGGAATCTATTCATGATGAAGAACACTGACTCAAAAGGAAATTCAAGGAAGTTGCAACTTTGATGACCAACAGAGCTTTCTCACCTGAAGGAGATTGTAGATGCACACAGTGGAAAGAATCACCAATTTTCAGGACAATTGAAGTCTGAACTTCTGAGCCGAGCCGAATCAAAATTAAAAAAGTTCAGATAAAGTCTGAGTGAAATCTGGATACATTCATCTGTTGATACCTTGCTGGCATTGTTACCAAACTGAAATTGTATTAGCGACGTTTCTTGTCGATTACCTCATCAGTCGTCTGACGCAAATGGAGCAAACGAGCATTCATTCTATCCCACGGAAACCAGGAAACATCCAACTGATTTCGGGGGAGACATCAAACAAAACTAACAGAATCAACCGAAATTAACTAATTATGAAACTCCCAGATTCGAGCTCAGCGAGCAACAAAAGATTCAATTTTCCGACGATGAAATAGTGCGCTGTCTCTGTTTGTTGTTCGTTCGTCTTGCTCCTCCTTTTGTCGAGCATATGTTCGAGATTAATTAGATCGGTCGGTAATTAAAAAATAATTAGTCTTAGATGTTGGGATTGAGTTGTGAGAAAAGGCAGAGGGAAAACCAATTCCGAATGGCACGTTCGAATGAAAAATCTGAATGATTAAGAAGGCATTTGTCTATGTCTAGTATAATTGATTGATTGAATAGCATGTCGTTTGTGAAAAAAAAACAAGATAAACCGTAAATTCTTTGATGCCACGACGAATTTTCAACTCAATGAAAAAAGCATCAGCGAATCATTCTTTGTTACCAAAATTGTCCACTCTTCACGCGAAGTATTCATTTATATCTCTACTGCTGCTCAAAATCATTATCTTACATTCATTTTGCAATTTTTCCTCTTTTCATACACGCAATTTGAACCTGATGGAAGCTGTATGGTCGGCATGAAAATTGTGCTGGAAAAAAGGTGAACGAACGGCCGCACGTTATCAGAAATGGCTTACAAGTATTCTCAAGCTCTCGTTTTCATGTCGAGCGAACATCATCCGTTTTATCTAGACTCCGGGGAGCACTTAAACGTGTATGAGTCGATTTTATTTTCTCTACAACGAAACATACACCTAACAGCACACCCATAGACCACTCGATCAATCCACTGGAATAATTCAATTGTTATCTGGTTCTGGTGAATGTGAATGCATCGCACTCGTGGCTGAAAATACAACTCCTACAACACCATTAAGAGCAGCAGCATATCGAATTAGAGCGAGTTTTAGTATCAGCGGAAACCTCTTCATATAAAACCCGATACGAGTCGTCGAAGAACGCCTAAAGCAGATGTAAATGTTATGATTCCTGAGTGGGATTGGAGGTCTTTATTTCACTTGGAAAGGTGTTCGAGGTGATTTAGCGAAGCGGGTAGTGTTACTTACTGTTCGTGTGTTAATTCTGATTCGATTGTTTCAGATAGTTACTCTGTGTTGGAAGGTGTTTCAAAGGCGCCGAAAACTGTGGTGAATTCGTATTTTTGATATCTGAAGTTGTCGAATTAAGTCATGTAAAAATTTTTATAGAATCCCAAAAAGTTGCAAAAACCCACGAAAATCTTCAAAAACCCACTATTCTCTACGGAAAAATCTCTGAATAGAAAATTTCCAAGAATGAATTTGCCAGAAAACTCGTCCAAGAGGTGTCTAAGAGGCGCTGAAAACGGTGGTGAAAACCGTTCTTCGATATCTAGTATACATTTCGAGATATTTCATGTTGAAAATTTCAAATAATCCTAAGAGTCCCAAGAACCCACGAAAAATCCCCTATTTTCAACAAAAAATCCATTAAAAGTTAATATCATGCTCTGAAAGTGTTCATACGAGAATTTTAATACTAATAAGTCATTACTATGGAAATCTTCATATCGTCTACATATCGAATAATGCCGATTCTTAGATATATGCTTCAAAACTCTGGATCACCCTGTATATCTTTTCGTTCACATCAACTTCGCCTCTGATTCCGATCGAGATCAAAGCACGACGAATCCCTCTTGAATATTCAGCGGATCTTATCGCTCCCGAAAAATTAATCCACCCTCGTAACTACCGACTTCCGCCCACCCCGTTCCCGTTTTCTATACATGTCATTAAAGTCCTCATCATATCTGGCCCGTATATGGGGGCGGCCATGCGAAAAAAACTGAGAAACTCGATACCGAATAATTTTCCAATTCGAATTCTTCCCTACGCCCAAGATTGCCGCGAAGATCGAGGATGAATGCCAGCGAAGGAAGGGGGTAATTCGATACGTCCTGTGGTAACCTTTGTCGATGTCGCGAACCCCCTCGATGTCAACAATTTTCTTGTTTGTCCGGGCATGGGAAAGTACACAATGTGGGCGGGGTTGTGAAAAAATTAATTAACATTCATTGAGGGTGCAGGGTGTCTTTGTTGGGCGTCATTGGTGTGTAAAAAGTGAGGCAGGTGGTACTTTGACGAGTCTATCGAAGTTTATTCATTTAATTATTAGTAAATACAGGAGTATCCTTATATAACAATCAATTATAATACTCAAAATAAAGAGGCATTAATAAAAAATTGAAAAAAAAATAGGAAAAACATTTTTTTGTATTTTTTCCAGAGAAAAAAATTGTCACCAACTTAGGGTCGTCTCAAAATCATCTTGGACTCTATTAGATATTATTCCAAAATTCTAAAAATCTAGAAAAAAAAATAAAACAGAAACTGATCGCCTTCTGTTTTTCAAGCATGATTCAGTCCATCACAAAACAGTCCCACCAGTTGTCTGACTTCCCCGATATCTCTGCAGGTCTCCGAGATATCTTCTGCGTCGAATTACTGTCACAATTATTTCTAAATATTCTCACGTGTGTCGGGGAACGAGGCAGATGTCGGCCTGGTGCAGACACTAGCATTAAGCGAGATTGTTTTGAATTAAGAGGAAAAACGGCTATTTCGATTCGACATGGCAGCAGGAGAGGATGCACAGTCACGGCGTGTTTGGATGTCGAGAAATTATATCGTAGGAGAGTGGGAATGAGTTATGTCTACTTTCTGGCCGACGTCAGTCTAAAATAGATCATCTTCAGGTGGCGAATTCAGATGCAGAATGTCTGTGTGATCAGAGTTATCACTCGCTGGATATTATTCTGTATAGTTGTGATCAATCAAGGTCCAGAAAATGGACTGGAGTCTGAAGAAATGTTGTAAAAAGAGGTAGGGATAGGCCATTGGAAACATTATGGACTATTTTAAATACTGTAGCTGATATTTAAAGAAACATTAGATTCTACAAATGGTTCTGACACGAAACTGACGGGACCAAGAATAGAGATATGTTAGAGATATGTCAGATACTAGAGATTCCAGATATACTAGAAATAGTGTAAATACTAGAGATACTAGATATACTAGATATACTAGAGATACAAGAGATACTAGAGGAGATATACTAAAGATACTGGATATACTAGAAATGGTATAAATACTAGAGAAACTATAGATACTAGATATACTAGAGCTATTAGAGATACTAGATATACTAGAGATACAAGAGATACTAGAGAGGAGATATTCTAGAGATAATGGAAATACTAGAGATGGTATAAATACTAGAGATACTATGATACTAGATATTCTAGTGATATCAGAGATACTAGAGATACTAGATATGCTAGATATACTAGATGTACTAGATATACTAGATATGCTAGATATACTAGATGTACTATATATACTAGAGATATTGGAGAAACTAGAAATGGTAAAAATATTAGAGATACTATGATACTAGATATACTAGATAAACTAGATATACTAGAGATACTAAATGTACCAGATATACTAGAGGTATTAGAGATATTAGAGACACTGGAGATAAGGATAAGTTTAGAGAGATACAAGCGAGACCAAAGAAAAGCAACATTTTTCACCATAAATATATTCTCTGGAGTGGCATTTTCTTACCAAGGATACATGAACAGAGATACTAGAGATACAAGAAATACTATGGGGATCAGAAAGATACTATCGAGACGTAAGAGAACAAGAAACTAAATTCTCCATCATAATTATATTGTTTGAAACTACCTCTGCTTACCTAGGATACATAAACTCTCAAAACCAGATACATACACAGAATCGTGGATATTGATGAAGTTGTCAAAGTGCTATAAACTTTTATGGGACGCCCATTGAATGAGGCCGTCAGTTCGTCGGAAAGTTTCGAATTACGTTATATTTGCCTGTCGAACTTTCGTGGCGCCACCAGAATGTATACAGACAATGGCAGTATGCACAGAAAATAACATCGGCATTTTAATTTGAGGCAGAGCGGAAGTGCCGAAATGTGTGGCCAATTATACCGAGACAAAAATCTAAACAAACAGCTATTCGCCATTTGGGTTCTACTTTTCATCCTCGGCCACAGGGAATAGAAGAATCTGCCACCAATATTCTAATTGATAGATAAATGTAGGATAGATTCCGATGGATTCCAATGGGATATCATTTTTATACTGCATAATTCACAGTCAATTAACAATGATAACAATCAACAGCGAATAATTCATAATTGTGCGTTTTAGTGGATACCAAATGAACGATAATTGTCGCGAAAATGGTTCAATAAATTATTATTAATTATCGCTACTCGACATAGTGATTATTGTGCATTCGCCATGATGATATGTTGCAGTCGAGTCTCACTAATAAGTAATCAGAGCTGGCCATCAATTAAAGTTTCGAAAAAAAATTGAGTAAACTTGATCCCCGAGTAAAATTATTGATTGAAAATTATACAGAAGGTCGTTGATTGTATGGTAGATTTTTTTGGAGATGACTTTCAATTAAACCACAGCTTCTAGATACAGTTGGAGCACTTTTTGGGCTACAAAATTGGGAATGCGCATGTCCACTCAGTGGATTGAAATACCTATATCTTCGCAAGAATTTTTCAGTCACTATTTTTGATATGTTCGTCATCTGTCGTGTTATTTGATAAGAATTCGCGTGTTCATGATAAGACACACTGCTTCCGTTGTTAGGATCCAAGATAAAACATCTGATGGCCTTGCACCAAATTGCATATTCAATTTCTCCCAGAGTATATTCAACATTGGCCCAACTGATTCAACTTATCGCACTGAATAAACAAATAACACCCATGTGCAAACAGCGTATCATAAAAATTACCTGCTTCCCCAGAAATTCGCTTCCTTCTTCTATGTTTTCAACGGTTCAGAAGTAGAAATAGGACAAAATTTCGACACGTTTGAATTTTCCATGGAAACTTCTCGATGACGGCAGTGATAGATTTTGGGGTTGCATTGGATGTATCTGACAAAAAACAACACCTCCCCCAAAGAGCATATAATAATCTCCATTGAAGCAGTGTGTCACCATCTGGCTTGTCAAAAGTGTGCTTCTAAGAAAACTGACACTCTTCTTTGGCGTTCCGAAAAGAGCAACATCTTATTATTTAAAAGCACACACGACTTGGGCTATACGATTACAAAGAAAGCTGCTCTAATACCCTTATTTGTAGGATTCGCTTGGCATGGAGAGGTTGCAACAAAAGGATTTGCTGACCATTATCTGCTGGAGAGTGCTCTTGCGTTTACTTGAATGCACAACTTTTTTTGTAAGGCCATTCACTTCTTCGGCTAGTGTTACTGCTCTTGTTTTCTTTCATAAAAGTTATTCGATACTCTGGATTACGGTTTTCACTTTCTCAATGGAATATTATACAGAGTGTATGATTTTTAGTACTTATTTCAATTTATCAAAGAAGCAATAAAAATTCTCAGAATTGAATTACTCTGAAGACTGTCTTCATCTCATATAAGAACAATTCATTGAGAAATTCTTCTACTTTTCACTAACTGAATATGAAATTCATGAAATCAATAAATACTGTTAGTGACGAGAATTCCAGTACGATGTACCCTTCCTCAATTTTTTCTATAAAGAAAGTGAGAAGTACCTATGCTGAATCTTTATTTTGTGTTTATCGAGTTTACCCACGAAATTTCTTATCGAATATATTTGAAATCATTCCGACGCCTGTCAAAAGTTTAAAATGCCCCCCCATAATTCAATGTGGTCAAATTATGTAGCCATTCAGTATTCTTTACTATTGAAAACACCTTGTAGGTTGTTGTGTCTTTCAAGTTTTTTGGGTCTTGCCAATGTTGTTGTCGTTTAGGACAGAAATAGGTACCGATAAATCTCGAACTGTGGTACCTAACAAGATAACGTGTACTCATTATTTTCTCGAGGAATTTCAACATTTCGGCTTCTAATCTATGATCGATTTCATGGGGTTCGAGGTCTATCGAGGTGCCACAAGAAAGAAGGTTAAATTAGTATCTCCTCTTGTGTAAATAGATGTCGATGAGTAGTTTCACATGTCGATATTTTGAATGCGGCAACGTCAATAATGTAGCATTTCTTCAAGAAACTTCATCTCATATTATGTTTAAGGGGCTATACTATTGGGACACTTTCAAAAAATCGATTTTTTCGCCTCATTCGATAGTTTATAATTTAAAAAATATTCTGTGGAAGCAGCAAGGTTGTATCTTGAAAAGTTTTCGAATGGCAGTGTTCGAAAGAGTGACCGCCTGCAGGTATAAATCGATAGTTGATTCTTTCAAGACATCTTTCTCGGAACGACATTTTTCAGAATTGCTGACATCATTACTCTAGGAGAAATTGATTTATCGACTCCAAATCGAAACTGAATATTCTTGAATAAATTTACTAGACATGAAACTACGATATTTTGAATTAGTTCAAAATTGTCAATTTAGTATTGAAGAACGACAAGTTTTCACCACTTTTTTCAGAACTATGTCATTTTGTTAATTTTCTGATATTTTTCAAAAAATCTAGGTCATTGTATAGGAAATACCTGTGAAGGTTTATGCGACTTCTCTGCACGTTCACACTATGTAAATTTTACTAATTTAGTTGGATTTCTACGTTGGTAGGTATTGAAGGATTTGTTGACCGTTCGTTGTGTAATTAGGAACTCGGACTTTAGCTGGCATTTTGTGTATGATGTTATCTTCCTGGAAAAGACGTTGGATTCAAGAGATCGTATCGTATTGACTCCCAGCTACTGGCTATGTAGCTGTAGCTATAAACCGAAGAATTGAGCAATAAAATACAATAATACCCACCAAAAAAGGTGTTTATACGACATGGATTTCGGTAGGAATTTTTTTCTGGGCGATGATTGAAAGATATAAATGTGTACCATGTGTTGGGCAAAGAAATAATCACCCATAAACGAATGACATTATGTCGAATAGTTTCTCTTATCGAAAAACATAAATAAAGATGAAATTAGATAGGCTCCAATTAAATTGGAGTAACCCAAAGCTGAAGACAGCAATTGCAAACAGTATTCGATATCCCTACTTTGAATAACGTTCAAAATCTCATACAGAGTGCTTTCTGAAGACGCAAATTCGTGACGTGGCCTCAATAATCTTTCCACTGAAAAATATGACACTTGACAGCTGTCCCAATATTGACAAGTGACAGTGCCGTTCCGTGTCGGTTCCGACGCCGCTGTTTTTTTCTTTGGAGAGCCCGGCTCTCCATAATCGTGAAACTTTAATGGACCCTTTGTCATATTATCTGTGAATATAAATATCCGGGATTCTGTTGATAATAATTGTGGCGTATCTCCATGGCGAGAGCGTTTTTGTAGGGATTGGGCCGACTGCCAGCTGCACCGCCGAATCAAATGCACCGTAGAGTCAAATCAGCAGCGGTGCACGAATCAATTCCAAAGGGGGTTATCGAAATGCAAATCTCATATACAAAATTCGGAAAAACATTCTCTCTACTCTAGACAAAAGTGCGTTTCATCTACCAACACATGAATGAAATGAAAATGAAATAAAATGCAATTAAATGAAATTAATTGATTGGCTCAATTTGACTAGATGCAAGAGAGTCTAATTTTTTTGTTGGTGATGATTTTTCGTGTATTCTTTTATACTATTATTAACAGATATCATATTCATGAGATGTGTGTCGTGGGATCATGTATTTTTGCATTCTAATTAGTATTAAGTTTTATAATTTCTCTAGAAGAATGTAATAGACGAAAATGTCAATTATTATAGCAACATATTGTCTTATAATTGGCTTCTCTCCTGTAAGACATTAACTTTTTATTTATTTTTATCACTTGAAAACGTTGAAGAAAAAAGAAAAGTGAATATTTAGAATCATTGAGATTCATAATATCCAAAAATTTTATCATGGAATACTAATTTGAAAATCTTCCTTAGAACTTTGAATCATTTCGATAACATTGCGAATGGTAGTGATGAAATAAATTCATGAGTTTCAATGATATAGAAATATATTATTTTCAACAGATTTTTGGCAAAATGTGCATACATTTGTCAGGACGTTTATTGAGTCAAGAAAATGTCATCCGATCGGACCATTGAAAGAATCAGCCATAATAAATTGTTACTAACAAATGATATGGTCGATATCATTTTTATTTTGGTCAATTCTGAAAAAGATGTTCTTAATATTAGACAAATCTACCTAGGAAGTGAAAGGATACGTCAATGGTTAGTTCATAAAGCAAATAGGAACAAGATAAGAATGCACCAATGAAATCATGATGCATTCTTATTTCATTTCATTTTTATTTGTTGTATAAACGGACCGTGATAGCTCTCGACAATGACACTCGCTGACGAGTAACAATTTTGAATACATCAACTTCTAAAACAATCTCCACCTCTGACTAGAATGCCGATCCTGAGAAAACGCAGGTTGGCCTGGCCTTCCCGTATCTCTTCTTAAAAGCATTTCAAAGTAACTTCGGCAGATATTCCCGAGTCAAGTGTTACATTCGAAACATGTGGTCACGATATTACCGATCAGATGGCTGTAAATCAACTTTTCCACTTTAAAGCATCCCTCCCAACATGGATGCGATCCAAATAGATTGTCGGTCATATTCGTGACATCAATATAAAATAGGATGCGTTTCCTGAAAGTGAAGGAGAATGCTTTTAATTGATATTTCAAAGTTGTTGTATTTGAGCATTTCCGTTCTGTCTCAATTTTCTTATCGTTTGTTTCTCTGGATCAGCAGTCCAATTTTATGGAAGTAGGAAACCATAAATGCGATTCTCCTCTCTTATTCCTTGATTTTTTCAAATGAAGTCTTTGTTCTTACATATACAGAGCGTCAAAAATATACTTAATAAAATGATGACTTCTTGACAGTTCACAAAAGTCCTTGAGGGCAGCGCATCTGAAACAATCCCAAGATGGTGGCACTTCTGAGTTTTTCGAAATTATTACAAACCATCCCTAATCTTTTACCCCTCTCCCATATATTTGCATGACGTTTATATATATTCACGATGTCGCACTTTAGCACCCTAGGGCTAACACGAAAAAGTAGTGGGGAGACAAGTAGGGGGGAAAGGGAAGTTGGGCCGATTTTAATCCGTTAAGTGGATTCAAATCCGCCGTCACCAAGTGGCGTCGCCTCATCTCCAGCATTTGTTTCGAAGCAAAGCCGACTCTTCGAACAGGACAAGTCGATATTCGAGAGAAGAACAAATACTTTGAGTGTTGACGGCAAAGAGGAAAATCCGTGTTCGAGACACTCAGGGACGTAGGAGTTCCAATAATCGTGGTGGATTCAACAGAAAAAAAATCGTGTATTAAAATTCACCTTCCTCTTTGGAAGCCATTCCTCCATTGGAATTTTTCTTTCAACGATATTTGTGATGACATCTTCATTCTCGAAAATATTGCTTGATGGAAAAGAATAACGATGATTCTCCAATTGTCGAATATTTATTTCAAGTCCAAACTCATGAATGCCTCTGCTTTATGGTGCCATCTTCTGTCATCGAGACATAGCACACGAATCATTTTTATAATATCATAACTCCAGCTAGACAACCAACAAATAATTATGTTTCAATAAATTCTTGAGTGCTCGGTAATTAATCATTTTGTTTTCAGAACTTGGAAGGGCTGTCAAGCTTCTTGAAGATTTACCCAAAACGAGATGATGGTTTAGTTTAATTATGAATAAGCCTAAAATAGATCCTTAAACGCTAGTTCAATAGCATGTCGTGGTTCTTTTCCAAATTTATGTTCCTTTCAATATACCCAGTCTACACAGGAAATAGTGTACTTCACCAGGCATGGTGGAGTTTTTCCTCCATTTTTATTACTGATTTGAATATGATATGTGCATCTTTTTTTTGTTACTAGTCGAGGAACTTTGTTTTTGATTTAATTTTCAGAAGTGTTTAGCTGTTTTGTTTTTCAATGCTTCGTTTTGAATTGTAAAAGTCCATAGGAACTTGAGTGAGAATATGAGATAATTGTGAAATGCAAATTTCACTTGAGAGTGCTAATAAATATTCATGATTAAAACGAAATCATTCGAATTATTATCATAACTTATTTACATTGTTCATTTCATTTGCTCCATCATTATTATTTCATTCACCTCTCCAGATCCGACGAATTTCGTAAGACAACTGCTCCAAAGTATATGTGCGTCTTCCACGAAGCTTCCGTTTAATATATGCCCACACATTTTCAATAGGGTTTGCATCGGGCGACTGCGACGGCCAATCCAATGTCATGATGCCAGATTGAGTCTTCTGTCGACCACGCTTTTACTTGACAGACTGTATATCACAAACATTAATAATTACAGTAAACGTCTGTATCATTTCCATTGGCGATGATTATTTTCATTCAACACAAAGAACAAATAATATTAATTTACTGACCCCAGAAGAATCCTCATGTATTACATAATTATGCAGCAAAATAAATTTTCGGAAGTACATTTTTCATTTTTTTACATTTTTCAATGTCTAATAAACATACCAACAATAGAAGAATTGAAATTCATAACATGAATAGATATTTTTCGAATAAAATATGTTGGTACGCCACTGGACCAACTCTCGGCCGGCTTCAACTGTACAATCGAAGCTAAGCCGATCTTTCTGCTCGCGAGAACGCATAATGCTACCAAGCAAAAGTTCATCTTCGCCTCTCGAAACTGAAAAATGACGTCTCATTTCTCGTTGACTGAAAAGCTCTAAAAGCGGCTCGAATCGCTTTTCTATTGACAGTCTGTGCGACGTGCAACTTGTGCGAGAATTATTCGTAAGGAGTTTCAAGTCGGCGGCGTATTGCATTCCCGGATCCCGGATCCCGGATGATGAAATATACGTTCCGGAGTCTCTTTGACTTGGTATCGAAATCGGAAAAAGGATCTCGATCTCGCCATTCAAACAGGATTTTTAACTACAATGGGTTCTTTTTGATGAAGGAAGATGAAGGATATGGTTTCTAGTGGAATTAGATTGATAGATGAAAATTAATCAATCAAAAGAAAATGGTACAACTTTTTGGTAGAAGCGGCAACGCCATCCACTGTGGCTCACCCTGTATATGTTCATTTATGTTTTATTGTTCATTCAAGATTATTTTGAATATTTCTTTCGTAACGATTTTTTATGACAACCAAAATCTTCGAATATTGCACCTGACAAATTATTGAACTTGTGAAACCTTTGTGAAAAATGAAAAATTTAGGTTGAAATCTCGAGCAAATTCATCAAAATCAGTCGTCAAATTGTCTCCAATATTCGAGTAAATATGACATAATCTCCTACCCGAGTCGACTGCTAATTTTTCTGGAAGCCATAAACTCTTCGTTGATGGATCGTTGTCAACACTTCTGAGGTTATAAAATAAAATACGGCGATTCTTCATCGAAATCTGGTCTCGAGATAAATTCGGCTGTGCTGCTTCTTGCTGTTTCACAAATAAATATCGTAAATTTGTTGCTGCGAGAAGTTTTGGCGTTGACAGCTTGGAGACTTCTCGCGGGTAAAATCTTCATGTGTTCTTTTATATACACTGCTCGTTGAAAGAATCTACAGCTCAATATCCTATTATTTGTTACAGGAGTGGAATTTTCCCTAAACTGTGATTAATATGATCTGAAAATATGTGAAATATTTTTAGTTTGCTTGATTTTTCGAAGAGGAAGCCATATATAATCATTTTTGTTCAAAATATTTTTTTTTGTTGGATTATCAACGGTGTATCACAGTTTGAAATATTGAAAAAAATCCAGAAAAATTATTATTCTCACAGTACGTTTCTCTCATTTCTTCGGGACTAAATATGAGTTATTTTTTCAAAACTGCAAATGAAATGTTCTCAAACTTCGACTTCGAACCATCACAAAATATATAATTTCTGAAGTTTTCTTTGTTAAACGATGCTAACACTGATTATGTTCGTTTGGGATGAATTCCTCACGTAGGACAGTGTATACATTTATGTCACTTGACGGTATAACACAATATCCCGAGAGACGTACTTCCAGAGAAGTAATAACATTAACCGCTCTGACATCCTGTCGTAATTCGCCTTTAAAAGCGACACATTGTCATAGTACCCTCTCCACTTATGAAATGTCTCGTTTATAGATGGGAAAGGTATAATCTGAGAGGAGGAATGTCAATTATTAGGACTAATATATCATAAGCGCGTTTACCTTGCAATTACTTGGTATCGATCGGTATTCATTGAATTATTATGATATAGTCCATTCATTTAGTCAAGACTGTTTTGACAGCTCGTGGAAGTGCGACATTGCTGCTTCTCTTGTTTTTCAACGATACTCCGAAAGAGAAAGTTTGGTTGAGTTTATAATTTGAATTGTTAAAAAGATATGTCGTTGATCAGTTTATTTCATTATTTCTAAAAAAATCGATTAGATTAGAAGTGGATCAAATAAAATTATTGATGCCCAAATGTTTCCAGCTATATCTCAACCAATTAGAAGTTCTGTGGTTAGCTAGTTACTTTTTATTTTGCACTATTGGTATAAAAAAAAAACAACCAAATATGTCAAAACTATATTTCTTGAATAAATAGACTATACATGATATAGAGCGTTGGATATTTGATTTTGGATCAAACAAAGATGTTTCTCGAGAATTTCATCGAAAATGTCATTTATTTTTCGGAAAATATAACTTATTTTTTTTTCATTTCTTGTGTACTTTCTGAATGTCACTATATTGACTGATCCTCGTATATCTCATTAGTTGGGTCCGTTTTTCGATAAGACTCCATTGACGAAAACACGTATCGCAGCGTAATTGGTCTTGGATTTCATGCGTCATTTTTTAAAAAGGAACGAAGATGATAAACGTTCTTGGAAATTGACAAAAAATTATCTCTACAGACGAGGATAAATAGACAGACATATAGTTGTTCCTAAAGCTGTAGACCACCCAGTATGTACAATCAGTTGGACATTTTATCGAGAAAAAAAGCTTTATGTGACTGTGGCTCATACAGGGTGTCGAATCGAATGAGGTCGTGGATTTGCTCTCGGAATATCACTGGGCTTCTATAGGCTCTTGTAGAAAAGCATTTGATAGGATTTCCGTGTTTTAGCGCGAATTTCCGTTGATGGAAAATCGTACTAGTGATAGGGACCTGAAAGCTTTGTTTCTCTTTATGAATAAATTATGGTGGAATCGACACATCTGTCTCTCGTGTTTCTCTAGTCGGTTTTCCTTATTTGATTTGCGTGGATTACTGGTAATGTATACATTATTACATCGACAATACTTTGTTCTATGTTTGTACCATCTGCGAATGTTATATTAGTTATTTGTGGTGATATTAAGTCTAAGTAAATGACTGGAATGAATAGTCTAATTATGAGGAATGGCAGGAATTCAGAATGGATAATAATAAATGTGTTGTGTTTCTGCATATTTGATATGTTCTGAATAATTTGCATCAAAACGAATTCAAAATGCTGGATAATTAATTCGACATATTTCATAACACGCTTTCTACCCACATAGTCAAAAATTGGCTAAAAAATAGTAGTAGATTGGAGATTGAAAGTGGAGTAGATAGACACAAAAGCGGAGTAGTATTTAGTACATATTCAGTCAACATCTTTTACCATTGCCATTAAATCAAATGTCAACTATCGCGGAAAAAAGAATAAGAATTAGGTCAATTAGGAGATGAAACGCAGATAACATGATGACAATATAGGACAACTATGTCTAGCATCTAGCGGTTTTCATCTTTTATTTTCTCTCAAGCGTATATCGGCAACTGTCCCTTTCGAACTAAATATGCATAGAAATCAATCTTTTGGAGTAGCGGAGTAGAATATGATCAAAAGGAGTAGATCTACTCCGAATGGAGTAGCTTCGGCAACCCTGGCATTGACTGATATCCTGGTCCCATATTTCAGGCAGCGTTGTTGCCAAACGCTATTTCCCTGAAAACGTTTCAGAGCACACGGCGTTGCATAATTTGTCAAAGAAAACCAGCGTCGCAGAGATAACATCCACATATCATACCGACCAGAATGATGTTGCTGAAATGTAGGAAGTTGCTCCATTTAGGGTGATTAATGCAACTTATCCATTATTTTCGGTTCGTCTATACTGAAACGAGCGGCTTTTTATATCGTTATAAGCGCTATTTGTTTTTGTGTTCACGTTATTTCTTAGAAAGTATTAGTTGTTGTAAAGGGTGTCTCAAAATCAATGCAATTCGGAATATGAATGAAGGTTACGAAAAGTATCAACCATAATAGATTCCAAGAAAAATACCTGAAAAATTCTCTGGATTTGGAATCTTTTGAAGAATTTCTGATATTCAAGGTCATTAAGGAACGAGCATAATATGCAAGAGCTGAGGAATATTATAACGAGCTCATTATAAAGGGTGTCCATAAAAATTCCAATAGCTATTCCGATTCACAAAAGAGCTAGAAAAATGAGTCAAGGTCACACAGGAATTATTGCATTTTGTTTTCCTCTGAGATAGACCCAGTTTGGTACTCCAGTGCTAGAATTTTTCGACTGTGCCCTCAAGAAATGTATATCTTCGTTTCAAGAAATAATTATATTATTTTCCCAAAATCTGAGAGATTCCTTACATTGTTTTGTAGATGAGAGATGTATGTGGCCTAAAAGCGCATCCCTGAGGTAACCACGAGCGGATCGGTAGGCTACACAATTAAAAATTGGCAAAGGATTCTTTGTTCCTCGCATTGGCCGGATCCAACGTGATTTGCACGAATAAAAATCGCACTATTTGCCGTCACATACACACTACATCGAACTTTCAAGCATTTCGACATGTCGGCTATAAGCGACAATGCCAACTTTGTGTTTCTGGTGTTAACAACTCGAAATTGAATTCCCTAACAAGGTTCATAAACAACTTTGTCGCATGGAGCACGGCATTATTTCGCAAGTATTTCGCTCGTGTTTCAATTATTATGTGTTTGTAGGTAGAAAATATGTAATGGACATGCCGTTGATAGTATATACAGGATGTTTTTCAGCTAGATGATGTTTGTGTCGAGTCATGTCGAACTTTTAATTTCCTTTAGTTCACTGAAATACAAATATCTAGACCCTACAAAGAAAATGCAAATGAGAATAATTCACTTGGGGTACTGTATCGTCTCAATTATATTTAACTTTCAAATACGTTTTACCGTGGAGTTATTTCCAGAAAGTATTATTACTATTACCACTGAAGAAACATGAAAATAGGAGGATTACTTTCAAACCAATCAACTTCCTGGATGACTCATAATTGCTAACCTTTTCACAATGGCATCTTTCTACTCCCATCTGAAGAACGGAGATGAAATTATGACAGTGGCTTAGGACACCCTGTATATGTGAGTGTTCGGGACAGCTCGAGTGTTACTCGATTACAGATTTCAATTAAAATCGAGTTCCATCAAGTTTTTTTAGGGTTTGTTCGTCAAACGTCATGATACCGGTGGACCTGAAAATAAATAGCATTTTATATTATATTTTAAATACCCATGTGTCAGCTGTCACGACGGATATCAGCGATGGATTCCATCCCAGACAATCATTGTTTCAGTGTCAATAATGAAATATTCAGAATTTCAGTTGTTTCCCCTTCAACCACTTAATTTACCCGAACCAATTAATATTCATAAGAAGAGCACAATGCGTGCACATTTCAGAACTCATCCTTTGCACAATTAAGTCCTCTCCCCTCTCGTGTGATGTACGCGTATCCAATTCCCCGATGAATATTCACAGAAAAAGTTCCCTGTCAATCCACGTCACCGAAATCGTTACGTAAGTCGTTACTCGAATTCATTGGCGTTTTGAATTTTGTCTTCTAGGGGTTGCGGGTATAGCACTGATGCGAAAAATTGATGAAAACGATTTGTGTGATCATACAGGGTGTCATTCAAAGTTACAATGGCTTGTCAATCAAGACAGAAAACACAAAACAAAATCTCTCTTAAAACATCAATTTGAAAATGTCATTGCTGTTTATACGACTTACTCATGATACGTCATTAGGAAGCTCGTAGAAAATGTTTTCCAACGGTTAATGTCATGATTATACAGGGTGGAACACCAAAGTAAAACTTTTCATCGAATTGCTTTCGAAAATGATATTATTTTGTGGAAATAACGTTGAGAATTTCTTATTCCTATGGATACCCTGATCGATCGAGAAACAATTTGTTGTCATTTTTTATTTTTTTTTTCTTTCTTTTTGAAAACAGGAAAAAAACATTCATAAACATACAAACAACAATATCGAAGTAATGAGAACCATGATAACATTTATAATAATTATTTTCTTGCAAAATGCTGCAGTGGAAATCCGTTGAAAGTCTCAAGAACTGAAATCAGTTTCTCCCTCCCTACATGTCTAGCTGAAAGCTCAGAAAGCTCAAGGGTTTTATCTAGACACATTAGACGGGTAGCAAAAAAAAAAGTGAAAAAATGTCGACTGAACACTAGATACTTGAAGATGCTTTTAGTGTAATCGATTGTTTTGATAGTGTGGGTGTTATTTTGGATGTGTTAAGTGTGATATTTGTTAAGTACGCATTTGTTCTTTCTTTAAGTGGATTTGTTGAATGTGACACCATCAATAACATGATTTTGTAAAGGTTCATCGAAAATAACTGTGTTGGAACTGTGACGTTTCAGTCGAATATTTTCACTTATTCTTAGATTTTGAATCACAATCAACAAATTTCAAGAATAATTTGTACTACATATATGCTGCTTGTAAAAAGTCCTAATTTTTTATTCGAATTGGGGAAACAGAGCGATTTTTCATGAAATCACACATTGACATTCATTTTGGAATATTATGGATTTGATTTTGATTGATAGAAACTAATAATATATAATCTAAAAGTAGAGATGACGTTCAAAATTTTTTTAACTATTGCTAATGATTTATTTACTATGAAACTATCAATTGACTAAAAAGAGTTTCATTTGTTTATCTCTGTAATACCAGCTCACGAATATAAACTAGTGAAAACCTTCTTTTGTAGGTATATCTATATATTTTTTCTTCTACTTTCAAGGACGTAGTAAGTTGTCACTTCAACATATTGCATTTCAGCCCCAAAAAATTATTTTGCGGTTCCTTTAATATCATAAAACTTCATATCTCCCATTTACAACCGTCCCACTTTTAGTTCAAATAATAAGGTGATATATCATTTCCGTCCAGAAACATTAATCCATTCAAATTGATTTTCCAGGCACAAAATACAAGCATCATAAAGATAACTCTTTTATATGGAGAAACCCAGCTGACTATACCGATCTATCTGGGCTGCGACATCGAGTCAATGTAAGGGAGGTTTCCTTCTACATAAACATTCACAAGTAGTGTCACTCTGTAGATGCGATTGAATCACAGGGTGTTTCTGTGAATTGTTGGATGAAAGTGTAATTATTGTATATTCAATTCGACACCAGTCTATCAGTTTTAGTTGATTCATTTTGATGATTTTATTTCTGATAATAACAATATTAGAATCTTGGCCGTGTATGAAATATCTTTTACAACAAAATTTTTCAGTGTGATATCTTTAACATTTGGCCCATGGAATGAAATACAGTGTGACTCAAAAAAGTTATTTCATTATGAGGATAATCTACCACACAAAATGTCACTGATTGAAAACGATATTTCTGAAAAGCTATCACAGTGTTGTATTTCCAAAATTATCAATTTCTGGACTGCTGCAATTTCTGCTAGAGCAAGTTTTGACAACTTTCCTTCTGATTGTCTGGTAAACGAGATATCCAAGGCTTTAGTAAATTGTCAATCAGTTGAGAACAACCGATTCCTTTTGGAGTAAACCAAATCAATATCCCAAATAACTTCACCAAAATGACATTTGACAAGTATTCCCACCATTTTCGCGACAGTGGCGCCTCAACACGTGCAACTACCGCTCGCAATGTATGCGATAGGTCTCGTACCATCTATTATAATAACGATAATAGATGGATGGGTGCATACATTATGGGTGGATGATGTAGGTCATAATGGGAAGTTCCGTGGAAGCTGAAGGAGAGGGATGATCCTGCAGGGATGGTGTGAGGGAATGATGGACTTGTTGTTTGGACAGGGTAAATCGATACAACGCATAAGCAACAGGGGTAGGAATAGGTAGGTACATGTGTAAGAGTGGAAAAATCTCAGAGCTTCTATGTTCGAACTAGATGCTAAAAGTCTTTCGGTAAAGTACACTTGGTGGATGAATTTCTTATGAAGAATTTGAAGCATTGATTCCAGAAACTCTGGACCAGTTTCTGGTTTATATAAAAAAGTTCTCGTGGTAATTTGTCTCTGATGAAGTCTTCAAGAGTGAATTGAAACAAATTCATATTGAATTCGCTGTTGATAATGACGTGTTCTATAAATTATGAATTCGATTTGACGTCGACAAACCGGCTTTTTCTTGATAGAAAGTTATTAAAAGTATGTTTTTATCGCTTTCATTGAATATCGAATTAATTCTCACTATCGGTCTTTAACATCTCCATGCTTGGATCCGAAGGATGAGGAAGACACAAAAACTCGTTTTAATGACATATCTTAATGCTCGACCATTTCTAATGAGGTGCGTAGGTGTTGATGGTTTTTATACGCAGATTGCATTTCATCTAACGTCGCAATAAAGAATCTACAATATTTTGCATGCAGGTTTCTTTCCACTCGATAACTTGTTTTGAAACCAATTCACTTTTAATCTTTGGATAATCTTCTTCAATATAGCAATTAGTTGTTGACCTGAGTATGAATTGCCAAATTCGCGAGGCCAGCGAAAACAGACTTATCGAGGCTTGATCATAACGTGATCTTTTTGAATTATACTCTTATTGGTCAAAAGGTCAGTAAGGGTGATACCAATTGCAGGACTGCTTTGGAATTCGTACTATTATTATTTGCGTCAATCAATAGAAGTGATTTCGAACAGGAGTTGAAATTTAATTACAGAGGAAAAAAAGGGACAAAATTGAAAACATTCTCATAGTTTTGGAAATATACAGAAACGAAACAATTTTCTGAAAAATTTTTCAATCATACTGAACATTTCTAGCCAAAACTTCTTTCAGGCGCTTTTCTAAGTAGAATTTGAAAATAGCAACGGTCCTTCTTCAATGATTCCGAAATAATCAGAGAAACACCTGTCAACTTTGGTTCTTCTAAAGCATGTCATTTTGAGTTCCAACTCCTTCAGGTGATGTTTTCGCAACTCTGCAACTTTTTTTTTGTGAAAGGAGTGCTTTACAAAAAATTGTCAATTTGGATAAACCTGTACAAACGAATTCCCAGCTACTTCTACAAAATCACACCCATAATTTGCGTCTAACAAACACCCATCTAGCGATTTCTAATGATTCGTTCTCGGTCATCTACACCTTATCTTCGCAACCGTTCCCATTACCGGAGCCAACAGAGAGTTTTCTCTTGCAGAATGCCGATGGAACGAACGTTACGGCTCGGATTCCATCGAATCCTCGTCGTCATTACTTTAATTACGGCCGGTGCTTCTTGGACAACAAGTCAATTGCTCGATATTACGAGGACAATCTCAGATATTCCTTCTGGGATGGCCTGAAGAAGCGTATTCGGACAAAAGGAAACGTCCTCGGCGATTTATGAGGATGTCCAAGTAATAGTCGTGGTTGAAAGGATGATGGCCAGGAATGCGATGTTGAAATCTTCATCGGGTTCGCTATGGATATGCAGAGAATGAAGAAATGACAGCCATCGTTGTATTCAATACAGGTTATTCAAGATTCTGAAAGTTTTGAAAATGTTTGATGGTGTTTATGGATATTTCCATTTTCCTCGAGAGTTTTTTATGGTATATGGAATGTGAGTTCTTTATTTATTCTTCAAACGAAGTTGAACCCCTTCAAAGTAATCCCTGCTCGATAGATTTAACATTTTCCAACGCTTCTTCGAAACAAAAGAAATTATATTTTTCTGGAATGGCTTTCAAGACCTTCCTAGTCAGTTTCATCTCATCAATCGTGTCCAAACGGCGTCCGCACGATGGCCTTTTGAGTGTGCTGAATAGCCAGAACTCA
Organism: Plagiodera versicolora; assembly: GCA_037013635.1. Classification (NCBI taxonomy): domain Eukaryota; kingdom Metazoa; phylum Arthropoda; class Insecta; order Coleoptera; family Chrysomelidae; genus Plagiodera; species Plagiodera versicolora. The sequence continues at coordinate 9,968,741 of CM072986.1, read as the reverse complement.
CACGGAGCCAAATCAGGTGAATACAGTGGTTGCGGAACGATTTGAGTTAGTTTTTGGTAAAATATGGATCTTTTGATAAACAAACGCTTCAAAGATATTATAGTCAGTCATATCAACCATTACAAAATTACCTGCTTTCTTAATGACAACGGGTGTAAAATGACAATATTACCTTCTTTTCTTGAATATTTTTGGCATTCTTTCTGCAATTTTCCTATTCATTTTCTGGACGTTATTATAAAGAACTCTGAAATATGTCAAGGATTCCTGAGACATTCTATATACAACATGCAACTTGTTCAATATTGTGTGAAGTATGTATCAGTTTAAAGTTTTTCAGAAATCAAACGTATATTTCAAAGAGGTTCTACCATTATCATTAAGGAGTATTCTACAGATTAATTTCTGAAGAATTACTCATTGTTCCAATATTTCAATTTGACGGAATTCCATCGAGTTTCTTCAGAATTAGTTCATCAGAATGTTTTCAAATGCTCTGTGAATTCTTCTCAATTCATTTCTTTTCGTAGTAATTATTCGAATATTTTCACCTTTGAAGAATGTTTTACCCAAAATGTTCAAATAGTTTGTATATTCTACCATATCCTACAATGTGTAAGAACTTTCAATGTGTTTCATAAAATCTCGAGGAATCTAACATTTTTCGTGTTATCGAATCGACAGCCAATGACGAATATTTCAAAAAATCCAAGACAATTCCTGAAACTAACCCCAAACACAAATTCTGTAGTCAATCCCCCGAACCCCAGCCCGTTTCGAAAACCCCAAACATCCGAAGAGGAACTTCCCCCGAGCTCTGCGCATTTGTTAAACGGCCCAACATCGGAACGCGCGGCCTACCACGATTCTCAGGACTTGGTCTGAAATCAGTCTCGTTCACGATCACGTGCGAGGAGCTTGTGAAGCTCTCTGCGTCCGATCGCTAGCGCGTCCGCGTGTTTTCAAAACAAAACTTTGAAACATTCTTCGTTGTTCGAAAATTGGAAAAATCGTGTAGTGTGTGGAAATTAACGTTCATTTTGAGGCGATATTTTTTTCGTGAGTGCGATTGAGGATATTTCTCAAAATTAACTCGGAATATTTTTTGGATTGACAGGTATGTTGAAGTTTCAAAAAAGTCAACAGTTTCTTTGGTATGGAATTGGTCGTGAAAATAATAAATGAACAAAAAAAATGCAAAGATATTCCTTGGCCATTATTACAAAATTTGTTTTATGGATCACGAAAAGTCCTTCCCAAAAACCATATTTATATTGAATCATGCCATAATTTGAGAGGGGAGTTGAATTCTTTCATTCCTTGTTTTTTATGCTTGGTTTTCAATGCTTCTTTAGTTCTGAGATATTTGAATCATTACATTCTTGTTTTCTGTTGATAATCCAGAAATACCGAAATATAATAACAATTCCGTTTTTTTGATTTTGCTAAGGAAAAAATGACGTGGTTGATCAGAATCAAAATTCCTCCATACGTTCGATTTCTTTTTCATCACATCAACATAATGTTTTTCACCATAGGCTGAAGAAAATTCGCCTTTCTCATGAAACATACCGATAAAATATTCATTTATGATGATAAGTGCATGTATTACAGAAGAATTTATTAATGGATATTGAAGAACTACAAGATACAAGTTTTTCAATCACTCCTTAGACTTGGTATTCATGTCGGACCCTCTTCAATTTAACTGCTTTGAAATGAAGCAGATATCCATCTCGACCATGTTTTATGTATGAATGTTTTGTGACAAATATCTAGAAGTATCTACCACATAGAATTCAACATAGAAGCGATGATAGAACTATGCCAGATCAGCCAATATGATTTGTTTGGCTAAAACAACTGTCAATCGAAAAATTGAACTGGGGTTCAAACAATAGGATTCTTCAACCATAGATGATGCTCACGAGAAAATAATTTAAAAGTTGAGAAAGATTGAATGGAAGTAGTCGGAAACTCATATAAAAGAGGAAAATTTTTAATTACGTTCCTAACGATGATGGTAATGAAAATTTAAACGAGAATTTTATTCAAATAGACCTTATCTAAGTTGCAGATAGTTGGGTCTGCATTGAGGAAATGAAAGTTTGCAAGGAAAAGTCGGGTTTCAAAAATATTCATCGGGTTTACTGAACTTTTATCTTAGTTTCATATTATTCATAAGCCTCGTTGAGTACAATTTTAAACTCCGCAGAGTCTTTGTTGAAGATCTCTTGAGAAATTATCAATAGCTTTGCGGAGGAACTTTATTATTCCTACGAAACAAGCGGAAAGTTTAATTATCAGTCTCCGTTATTCTTCATAAGCCATGGACCACTTCCATCTACCATTCAACTGTCATCCTCTTAAATCAACAGCAACTTCTCGGTGATCAGACACACGACATCTGTCCACGACTCCTATGCTAACCAAGCTTTTTAGCGAATAACAAAACTGGTTCACTTAAATCACTGATCCCTTCAGAGATGCTGTCCGTGGTCGGAGATTTTTCTCGACAGTGTTTTGCATGAACTGTCATGCGAATGTTAACGTTTTAATCTTCTTATAGAGGACTTCGCAACGATACGTTGTCGTTGAGGGAAGAGTGAAGCTACTCGAGTTGGGTTTACTGTTCGATCTTAATAGCGAGATAGGCGTTGCAAATGTTTCATTCATGATCGTTCAACGGTTATTATGATGGCAGATTTTCTCGATGACGGGATTACGTTGGAGTCGTTCGATACGGTGAAAAAAGGTTGGTCGATGATCAGGAGATGAAGTTGGGAGCAGTAGGAGAAGCATCGACTTATTCATGTCAAGCTCATTTGAGAATCTACTTTGATTCAGTCGTAAGGATTATTAATTTGCAAAAAGAAAACTGAAATGGGATCATAACATTTGAAATACTATGTCTGATAAGCTCAAAGTGTTCCTTCATTTTTGAATCAAACGTCGATGCTGAAAGTGACTAAAAATCACTATGCAGTTACTGAGAAAGTTACTCAGAAAACCTTGAAGAGTAACTGAAATTTTCTATATAGTCAGCTATTATCACGGCTTCTCCCGGTTATTATAGGAAGATATATCGACTTCTTTATAGCCTTTGAGGAATGAATAATAAATGCTTCGAGCTTCAAACCACACCGTTTATTCTATGACGATCAATTAGCGATCAACCATACACGATATTTTGCTTTCAAGCACGACCCTTACTAATCTTGTACACGTCCGTCCTATCAATTTCCATGTGCTATAAATCTGAAATAGAAGTTATTTTCAATTGAAATTATGGTTAATATCCTCCATTACAAGTTTAAATTCGAAGTTCATCGATTTGTGGCGAACGATAATATCTATAATTATGGCGGCACATACTATACGCATACGGGCCCGACATTGAAGAATCGACAAAATGCTCGCTTATACACTGCCCGACAAAAGAAAATACCACCGAACGCCGTTTATTCGAGATACAGATATATTTTATAACAGTGAACTGATTTGAAATCATTTGATGGAAAATGACAGGTATTTCATAACTTCTATGTTAAATATGACAGACGTTTGTGGAACAATGTAATCGGTATGTTTTTGCGACCACTCAACCTCAATAATTGACTTTTGTTTGACCATCAGTCACATTGTATATTTCATGAAATACGTACAAGAATTCGGCTCAAGATCGATGTAGGGGTTTTTACGTCACAGTTATAAAGAAATTACGCATCAAATTATTCATAAAAAAACTAAAAGTTCTCTCTTTTAATTTCTTCAAAACTATGAAAGCTTGATCGATTATATCGATACATTCTATAATGAATAACATATGCTCTTGTATTATCTTGAAGCAAAAGTTTGTATCGACTTGTTAGAATTCATACCTCTATTCATCAAGCTAGCAGAACCACTTTTGAATTTTCAAAATTTACTTTGGCCATATTTGAGGCTGATTTATTATCCTATTGCTGAATTTATTGCTCTTTGTTTTATGAGAAAAATCATGGTTTCTGAGGCAGGATTCATATTTTGTTCATCAAATGATGAGCGAAAAATTCGAAAGTAGGTTCAAATGAGGGCCTAAAAATAGCCTTAAATTATGACGTATTCAAAATTTCTAGAAACTTTTTTGTTTGGTTCTGCTAGCTCGACGGTTAAGCTAGCAAAACTCAGTATTTTTTTTTAAGAAGAGCAAAAATTTGGCGATAGGGTAATAAATAAATTAGCCTTTTATTATGGCTGAAGAAAATTTTTAAAATTCGAAAGTGGTTCTGCTAGCTTAATGGAGGTGAAATTCATGTCATATCGAAGTTGATTCGGTTGATCCGATACTTTTTCAAATTGCTATAGCCTTGCAACTCTGCAATGGCTAGGCCTGAGGAGAGGGTCCCAATCCCCATCACCTAATTCATCAGTCAACAATTCCGTTCAGGAGGGTAAAAATAGTTTCGGACGAGGTTAAACGTTTGACTTAATACCGAATCCGAATTTCCATTATCTACTCGTTTTATTCTCATACCGGTATAATGGCGTAATTATATGGTTGGGGGCCGTGTTTTGATGAAAGAAATATGTGTATCCGACATACGTATTACTGAGTTATCGATTATTGATAGTCAACAGGGGTGGTCTATCATTCTATTGTTATATACACCCCTTTGTCAAATTGAAAGTCAATAGATTCAGGGGTGTTTGTAGGAATATGTGTATTTACTCTTGAGCAATTCGAGCTGGAGTTACTGTTTTATAAGGAAATAACTAATTCATAGCAGGCTGCAGGATACTGTCCTAATGCGATTCGAATTGGATTTTTTCTCAGTGAGGCGTTCGCTTTGAAAACTCAGTGTTTTCCACTTATTCCGTGTCTTAATTCTGTCCTTATTATTAAATTATCCAATCAAGCGTCGAATAAAAGAACCCTGTTGTCTGCAATAAAATAATTACTTTCTCAATTGGTTAAATGAAAACTTAATTCAATCAAGACAATAGGCGACGTTTGGATGATAGTTGACGATTTTCGTTAATTAAAGAGACCTAAAAAAGTTTTCTCCGCTGATTGAATCTTTCGTGTCCTGATGAAATTGGATTTTTTTAATTGAGATTGTTCAAAACTTGTTTGGAATTCATAGAGAGTAATTGGTGTGAAATGTAATCGAATACTTTTATGAATTTCAATGGAATTATTTCAATAGCTTCTCGTGTACTTCATTAAGATTTTTAATTTTGTTTCGGAATTCTCCTCGACTGATCTGGGATAGTGGAAAAAAAATATCATTTGATTGAAAAGAGGAATTCTTCTCGACAACTCAACGAAAAAGGACACCAGCCGTTATGTGATATTCATCCTCAAGCATATTCTCCTTTTTCTTTCACGATAGAAATCTCATCCGTACCTTCATGAATCGTGAAAATCTCATCAACCCCGAATCTCCCCAACCTTTCGCCTCGTATATCTCATAAAACGAGGGCTTTTACTATACCTTTTGCATAAGTGAGTTCCAAGGATAGAATGGTGAAAAGATGTCGTGGGCATCGGGATTTGCCAAAGACCGACATGTGGTCATCGCATACCTCCCTCGAAAGCACAAAGTTGGGTCTCGGAGACGTCGCCATAGGCGTACAAAAAAATTTTGACAGAGATTTATCAGCTTCGTGATGTTCATTTGGTTCTTGGTATAATTGAATAAATATGATTTTAACGTCGTCGTCATCACAATATTCTTGCATTGGAATGGTTTTCTACGTCTGTGGACCTTGTTTTCAATATACAGAGTGTCCTAGATTCGCGAATTTTGGGAAATACGCTCGTTTGAAGGAATTCATGAAAATTTGCACGCTGTGACAAGACAGACAAAAAATCGAGATGACCATTGCAAGAAAATGAGAAAGCAAATCGGATCCCATTCAATTGGGTATTGTAAAATAGCCAATGTAAGAAGAGAAAGTAATATAGACACTATAAAGCAATCAACATGCAAATTCGAAATATATATCATCTAGTTGATAATTTCAATAATTATGCAGTAGACAATGCATATAACCAATCGACATTAAAGGTTATCTGAGGTTAGAGCAAGCATATACAGAGTATTCTCCTGACAACGCTGTAGTGCTAACAAAGAACAATCGAGGATTGATGCTCAAATGGAAGACGACATGGAACGGTTCAAACAGAGAAAAACGCCATTTTTACTTCGTTTGTTCCATTGAGAACATGTACAAGTACAAAGAATTATGGTGTCTTTTTTATAAGTCACGTTTGCAATCACCATCTTACGCAATATTTCAACTTCATCTGGTAGCCTGAAGACTTTTTGAAATGACATAGTAGCTAGCGATTCTAACGTACGCCATTCGCAGTTGATACTTATAAATCTATTTCGTATCCTAGAGCGCTGCTTCTCAGATGAAATATCGCGAAACTTTATCGAAAGCGCTCTATAAATTCAAGTCGCGAGGCAAATAGGAAGTTGGAAACTAGTACCGCTTGATTGACTTCAATGAGGAAATGCACGTTTCGGTGTTGGTTCACCTGTTATTAGCTGAGAACTCTATAGGACTCTTTAGGTTGGTACGCTCAGTCGACTTTATCACTCGTGTTCTGAGTTCTTCAGTGAAATGTTGAATAGTTTCAGCAAATTATGGACGGAAATCTAACGTCAAGTTCTCGTTCCGAAAGACACAGTTTTTGATGAGTGGAAATAAAAGAGTTCTGACTAGTGCCCAAAGAGTTCTACATACAAGATATCCTTATATTTTTTTTTCAAAAAGTTGATAATATTTCATTTTTCAGTTCCTGTTCCGGAAAACAATTTCCGTCCATAATTTTCTGGAACTCTTCGAAATTCCAGTGGAGAACTCCAGAACTAAATATATCTGAATTACTCAGAACTTTGAAAAAATAATTATTTTCAAAAAAGTTGCCACTAATTTCACATGAGTGATAAACTCGTTGAGTTTAAATTGTAATAAATCGTGGTGTTTTTGATTGTTTGCTACTTTTACACATGTAGTGCATGTTCTTTACATAACAAGTTGGATTTAATACAGGATGTCCCGTTTAGCTCGCATTTTTGAGACACCGTACATGAAAGAATGCTTCGACTTAGGAACACCTATTCTTTATTATTGTCAAACTTCTTCGATGGATTCGCGTAAATGACCTACGTGGTTGGTCAACGCATCCCATATTATATCCCCATTTATCTTGCTTGAAGATCTACACGAATGTTGGCCTCTCATATAACGTATTTATATTTACATACCTACACCAACTTCCTGTGTAGCGGCTGCAAATTAAATATTCATGAACTCACAGTACATTCATCAAAATATGTTTTCTACATATTCATATGGGAAGGAGAAGCATGAATATTATTAAAGTCAATTAAGGAATTACACTCGGATTATTACCACTGAATTTGAAACGCAATAGAAATACATCTTTGGAGTTCTGGAAAATCAAACTCGAGGCTTCTTTGTTGTGAACTGAATGAATATCCGTGTGTTCCGTGCATCAACTTTACATTTCTTGATTAAATTTACAAACTTCGACTAATGAATACCCCTTTTATTACCTATAAAGCAAATTATAGTGCAGACAGACCGGCAATAACGATTGCAAATGGGGTTGGCAACGTATCGAGCCCCCCCTTCATGTCTCTGACCCCCCTCTTTTCGAAATTATAGGTTATGGCCACCTATACACAACATCGTCGGGGCTCGAATCAGATAAAAGCCGATTCGGGCGGGTCCTGCAGGTTTATTAGAGCAACTAAATGGTTTATTAGGGATTATTACACGAAAATAACTGTTTGTCGCGAGTTCACATGAGCTTTGATTGAGAGAATAACGCATTGTTCAGCTTCATAAACAAGATGTAAACGAGTTTACTGCGACTTTTATTCCACCATGTCGTAATGAACACAATCTGCTGTCAATTTTTAGACACATTTTTGTTGCCCGAGGGGAGCGTATCGTTGGTTTGACGGCTATCTTTATAGATTTCCTTGAAACAATAAAATATCAACAATCTTCTCGAGAAACTCCTCTTCAATATTCGAACGCTCCACATCTATATCTCGGGGCAACTCTCACCTATAATTTAGAAGAATACGAGCTTAGATAGAAACACACTCATAGGCGTATATCATCGAGCATATTGATTATATTAAGAACCTGAACGGACAAAAATAGTCGACGATGTCGAAATATTCTCATAAAATCGTAATAAACGATCACTGTCAAGGCAGGGCATTACCGAAGCTTGTTGAACTGTGCAGTAGCGCACGGTTTCGGAAAATCATCTACGCCACTGTGCCGAGATGTGTGAGATCTGCAATTTTGTGGCTGTTGCAGCTAAACAAAGACGCATAGCGTTTGGTGGTCACAACACATAAAAACGTAAATAGTTTTAGCATGAGCCAGTCACTGGTGAAGTCATTATTGTTTATTGCAGAGGAATATAATGAGAAATAAATAATAAAAGCGTGTTATGTGTGCGGGCACACGAAGTCTTATATAAGTTCTTCGCATCATTGATCACGTGGTTGTACAAAGAAGTCGTTTAAAGAATATGCGTTGAAAAAGAGATGATAATGATTCATTCTGACCATCAATCTGAAATAATGGCGTATTATGACTAGTTTTATGATCATTCGTGCACAAGAATATTTATTTTATTTAAGAACGGATGCCCCTAGTTTGGAGTGAAAAATGAATGAACAATTTTTCAACATATTATGAAGCTTCAATATTCATTGAGAAACTCAAAAATTGGAGACGAGAAAAGTTCCAGTGTGCTTTTTTATCCATTCATTTCAAATATTGAAGAAACAATAAGTGATTGTTGCGTTTTTGATGGATATACAGGATGATATTTGAAAATATGTAAATTATTCTACGTTAAATATCTCTAGAAGTGAGAACTCAGACATATGAAATTTGGTACACTGAGTATGAGCTCAATAAAATTTGTTTTTGAGAAATTTCACTTTCAGGCCCGGGCTTCTTTCATAATTTCATTGGTTTTCTTGAAACAACACCCTGTAAGCCAGATTTTTTTATATAAAACTTCCCACGAAAGGAGACATCCTGTAATGTTCAGACAATTTTGGTTTTTCTCACTTCTAAGCTTAAGGAGGATACTAAGCAATGGTTAAAAAAAATGAACGCGGAAGTTTTTGTTTTCTACAGAAAAAAACTTTTGAAAATAGTATAATTTTAATGGATTCTCATCATGCTTATGACTGATGCCGCGCTACATAAATAGCACATCATTATTTTTCAACAAAAATCATAAGGAGAGTTCATATTACTCGAGATGAAGTATCATTCAATCAACTGTAGAAATTCTAGGCCGTATTATATATTTTTATACATTTTTATTGATCTTATGGTTGGACTATGTACAATTCGTCGTGTATCACCCTGTATCTATTCAATACATTTCTTAAAATATCTCAATGTTTATTTTTATATATATGATCGACGAATGAATACACAAAATTCGTAGGAATACCTCACGATTAATTTTTTCTCCTTCTCCTTTACTCTATTTCCTCTGCTGCAAATTCTAAATATTCTTGATTTTGTGAGATGATTTGGATGACAATGAATCGTCTTTTTGCAATGTCAATTTTGTTGACACATGATGAAAAATACAGTAATCTGAATAAGCAGTTCTTTATAAGGTGTTCTATTTGAATAAATTATTCTACAGAAGAATATCTGTATCTGAAACATTTTCACAAACGTGTCATATATAGACCCTTTTAGCAAATACTCACTGTTGGGACACTTTGTAGATCCTCACAATATTGCGATGCGCTTCAATATCCATTCAGTTTCAATTGCAAACCATTCGATTCTTTATAAAGAATGTTATGCCATCCAATAAGCATCCGTATATTTCTGAGAGCGATCCTTCGGAAGCCGTCAACGCCTTTCATCTTCCTCTCCTGACTTTCTTGATATTGGATGACATCATGAAACATTCAATAGCAAGCTATACTAGAAAGCTGACTGTGCGTTCATTCCCATGTACAGAACGAGTTGAACAATTCATTATTACCGATGAAATCCATGGCAACAAACCTTCTCGATAGATGTAAATCAATCTTCTAGCAAGAAATGATGTTCCCTTGCCTGGGAAATTGGATGATTTCGGTCGTTTTTGACGCGAGCACACCATCAATCTACTTCGAGTGGAATTACCACCTGAAGGTGCCAGCTTCCCTGACACAAGACAGATGACAAGTATCCGAGAAGTTCAATCCGAGCAGAGGAGGAGGAAAAGGGCCTACAGAGTGATAAATAAAGACGGGTGGCATTGTTTCCTGTCCCGAGACAGGGATATACGAGGAAATAAGAAGAATGCCTCGGCACAGGAAAGCGTTTTCAATTGAAAATCGCTCGACAATAGCGACGTTTTTTGTAATTAACGGAATTTTGTTTCTCGGGGTATTGTTCGATATTTTCGCGGTTTCCAAAGAGGGGAAGGGGATGGATGATTAATAACGGGGTATAGCGAAGACAGAGTCTCAGGAAATGGTTACATTGTTCGGGATTTGTTATGACGATTAGGAAGACGTTGATCGATAAACATCAGATTCATAGCTGGTTTTTTGTTCTGGTTGAGTCAAATAATTGTATAGTAGATATGAATCCATCCGAAATGCCTGGGAATTCAAATGATCCCATTGAAATAAACCCAATGGTGCCAAATCACTCTATCTAGGGGGACAATTCCTATCACTAAAACGAGAGAGTACACAACTCGGATCTTTCTCATGCAGCATCAAGGTGAAAATGTGCTCAGTAGTTTTTGTGTCACTCGAATTCTGTACTGAAAGCTGTAGAGAGCTTGTTAAAATATGCAAATCTTGTCCATGACGTCGAATGGAAGTTCCTGGATCGTCACTCACACTCACTTGCTTTTATATTGACATTTAAACGGATCCCTTCTCCCGGAATTTTTCAATAAATCTCCTTATTGCGATGGCCATTTGTCAATGAGATATTGTTCAATTTCGAAGATGCTATTCTTTCGTGAAAAGTGAATCCATATTGATACAAATTTGGTTTGTTCGCGATGCAAAGTATACCCCACATCATTTCAAATCGAAACTATTGAAATTGAGACATAGAACTCTCATGTCTTGCAATATAAATTTATAACTTCTAGAAGTATTTCACTATAATTGAATCAATAGATCTGAAAGTGGAGCCAGCAGTGCCTTCTGCCTAGAACTACGATACTCTTCGCAAAGTGTTCGGGACAGACATCGAGTAGCAGAACCACCAGCAGCACGAATTTACAGATCGAATTGATAAACTTTGCAGATACATCATTCGACGTAATATGGCGAAGAGGCTTCGGGTTGCGAACAATTTTATTTATCGCCAGCCTCGTTCTACCTACCACATGGTAGATGCGATGCCAACTTCTGTGTGGACGTTAGTTCGAGTTGTCTTCGCGTCTGCTATAGTCCTGAAAAATTATTGTGGTTGGAACTACTTCAGGCGTTCTTTTAACTCGGTACGGCTAATGAAACGAGATGAGAATATCACGAGGAGGTATGCTGGACGGTAATTGGTTATGACGTACGCAGAACATAAACGTAAGCTTTGATTTATCTGAATTAATCACCAGCAGATCGAATGGGTGTAGTTGAGAATGATAATTTGTAAATTCATACCTTCACATCGTTCAATGAGCTTCCACAAAGATGTTTTTGAAGAATGTCATCTGAAATGTTACTTTTGAGATTTTTATGATTTTGAAGGAACTGAAAATCGAAGATTTTTTCATATGTCACGTCATCTATTTTCTCAACATTGTACCCAAAAGCGAGGAAAGATCAAAGCTCTTTTGTCAATGTCGAAACCTGAACTTGTTATCTTCCATTTTTCGCCAGCATATATTAAAAATTGCAACCCTGCAAAGCCAGCTACTTCATAATTAATATTGTTTGTAAAATTATCCAGTACAAAGTGATCTCCATGTCGAAATTAGGCTGTGCAATAACGAAATTCTCCACTAACGATGCCATTTAATCTTTCATCTGTCGCATTTTTCACCTAATTTCGCGCATCGGTCACTTACAAAGAGTCTCACAAAAACCAGATCCACAAAGCTTCGAGTCAAAATCTCATTTCATCTGTGAAGTCATTAGAAAAATAATTGCTCTTTCCCGAGCAGGCTGATTATCAATTATGATAGGGTTGACAATTTTACGACAAAACTGTGCAATATGAAATGACATCCTAATTCCAGAGTTCACCAGAAGGTATTCACTAAAAGAGAACCTTTTTTAGTTGAAAGGGTGTTGAAAAATGTTTGTGAATGCGTCTGACCAGGTGTGTGATAGATACAGTTGATGTTGCACAGTGATAAGTCAATTTATCCTTGTCTTAATTCTGCTCTCAAAGCAGTTGTTGTGGAGAGTTTTCCCTGGTAAATGTTTTGGATCAACGGAATTGGGGTCGGCCCAAGAGTAGAACCTTGTGGAACACTGGAAACAACAGGAAATAGTAGAATGTTTTTAGTCCCATTCATTATTTTTACGTTGGAATCACTTTGGCTCAGCAGCTGTGACGTCATTGTGGAATCCCTCTCCCATTTCTCTTGAATCCCACACCTGCTGTGGTGCAAAATGTAGAAAGTTGATTCAATTAAAAATACTTGTAGGGTGTTATCCACTGCTACATCTCAGAATGTTTCTACTTTAATTTTTTTAGTTTCTTAACTGTAGACAGTTTTCTTTTCTCGCGAAGAATCGATTACGCGCCATCGATAATCGACGTGCAGATAAAAATCTCGACAGTCCATAGCCGGCTAGATTCATTACACCATTTCCTCTCCTCACTTTTTTCCTGTTTTCCTCTTTTGATAGATCGCACCTCGGTCGAGGCGATGCGAGATTTCTATCGCTCGCCGCTGACGGCTCGTGATTTTTTTTCCACTTCCACCGACTAATTAACAGAAAAAGCAGGTGCCCCGCCGTCTTGTAGAACATTAATCCTGCAATATCTGTATCAATTTATAATTCCGGGCACGCAAATCCGGAGCTTTGAATTAGGGCGAGAAAGATAAAGGAAAAACAGGTGTAGGAAGGGCCGGAACACTACTTGATACAACTTTCGATAACTGCGGAACAGCAAGGGGAGAAGGGGAAGAATAATGGGGAAGAGTGTGCTGATGTTTGTTGGAAAACTTCAACCCCTTTCAAGCCAAGCGAATACTGAGTGTCATGAATAGAATTTGACCTGACAGTCCACTAAAGTTGGTAAAAATCGAATTATGTTGATTAATTTGGTATATTTCGCATTACAATATTTTTTTCTACTCGAAAAATTGTTTAATTCGTTTATTTCAGGATCAATCTCTTGAAAATCTATTTTTGCAAATACTGCAAAAAAAATTGAAGGGCTAAACTAGTGAGACCAAGAAAAATCATTTTTGTTTTTTTTTTAATTCAAATAACTTTCCATAATACGACCTTGCCGCTTCCACATAATATTTTTGAAATTATTGAAGCCAAAAAATTTATTTTTCAAGCCCTAGCTAGCCCCTTACGAGTCCATTATTTTCAGAGAAATTCTTTTCCTAATTGAAATAATCAAACTGACATGGCTTCAGATCGCAATTAAATCTCAAATTACCATTTCAACTAGCTTTAAATGAACTTTATTTATAGCTCACCATGTATGAATACCGTATTATTTCTAATGACTTCTATGAAGTCTAGACGTGCTAAAAATAAATCATTAAATTGGACCACACCTCATGATACCTAATCTTGCACATACATTAAACAGTGATTTTCATCGTGCTAATAAAAATGATAATCTATCACAATAAAACGATTAGAAAACATTGCTATCGGCATTGCTATGTCTGTATCAGCGTTTGTTTGAGAATACCAGACATTTTTAATGGTACACAGATCGAATCAGTAGGTGTCTATACAATCAAGATAATTTACACCAACAAAGATTTGTGAGTTGTGAGGAATGTTTCCAAAGATTTACAACTGATTATGTCTTGAATAATTGTTTAAATATTCGCTGCAAATATTTTTTGATAAACCCATTTCAATGATTTGATTGATTGACAATACATCCCAGACGTGAACTCGAAACGAGACTATTATTTTTATTTCAGAATTATATCGGAAATTGTATGAAATGTCTCGAAATGCGAGGTGTCATATTTCCAAATTGCGAGGTTCATTACACGTTATATAAATTTTGAACTGGCTTTGCTGTTTCACAAATGAATGAATACATGAATTCAATAATTAAACCATGATCTTGCAACATCGCACCCGTCCCTAATGTGACGTAACTATCGAGCTAAAATGAAGTCCATAGAAGCGTATTGAAAAAAAATGGAAACCCAACACCTATATGGGCGCCACTTGTTTCAAATTCCTAGAAAAACAAACAGAGGACTTCCAGTTACCAAAATCAAACAAACACATGCCACATCTAAAATCCCACTTAGCAGGTATCTTGGATTACACGAACATTACACTTCGCCCTCGCCGTCCAGTTGTATTTCATGAAGTTAATGTGCTAAAAATAATGCGACTCGCACAATATCTCCTTAGGAAATCTGAAAAATAAATTGGACCCGACAGACTTCTCCGCATTACTCACGATTTCGCCGCTGACGTGTATTTTTTGTTGCCCGGAGAGGTGAAAATTTCTCCTTATTAAATCACGTTGGCTGATAAGGACCCGGTGAATGCACAAAAAGCACTTATCTCTTTCGGGGAGAATAGACTCGGCAGTCGTTATTTTGAGGTCCTAATTGTATATTTCCACTTGTTCACCATTCATCTTCCGAAGTTAACAACTGGGGTTCTGAAATCGTTTAAAAAGTACCTGACCCACAGGCGTACCCCTGACATAGATATCAGGATATTGATGAGGATTTCTTGCACACAGATTTAAATTACGAATTACCATGTTTTTGGATTATGGAAAATATGAGACAGATTCACCAATGGGCAGATCATTTCATGAATTTTTCATTTCGATCTCCTAAATAAAAGAAAGAAATGACACACACAAAATTGAAATCCAGAGAAAAATTGCCCTATTGAATAAATCTGAAATAAAAAATCGAGAATAAAAATTTAAATTCTTCTGTAGTTTTTCTGTTCGATTGCCCAACATAAATTTTTGTCAATACTTGTGAGATTATTTAGAGACAAGAGAGGAGAAAAGAGGGTTCATGCAACATCAATGACATCAAGAATTAATACGCATATGTGCCTTTCGTCTGTCAAAACTGTCAGTGTATAAATTGATGAATAATTAATATTGTTCATAATGTTCCCCATTTGCTTTATTTATTGATTTTTGATGATTTCATTCAATATTATTTGTTAATCATTTATTAGTTTCTATTAGTAGATATCTATTTCTATTTAAAAATTTTTGAGATTTATCAATTGGTAAAAGAACATATATGACACACACAAAATTCAAATCCAGAGAGAAATTACCCAATTGAATAAATCATAAAGTTAAAATTGCATCAAGAGAAAATGTAATTCAATGATTGTGAACTGGAAAATCGAAATTCAGAGAATAAAAATTGGAATTCTTCTGTAGTTTTTCTGTTCGATTGCTCAACATAATACTTTGTCTATACTTGTGCGATGATTCAGAGACGAAAAGAGGGTTCATGCAACATCAATGATATCAAGAATCAATGCGCATATGGGTCTTTCGCCTGTCAAAACTGTCAGTGTATAAATTGATAAATAATTAATATTGTTCATTTGCTTCATTTATTAATTTTTGAATATTCAATTTGATATTAGTTATTTATGAATTTCTATTTATATTTCTATTTCAATATTTTTGAGATCATAATTTCAAAATCCTACTTCAACTTATTGATTAATTTCGTCATAAATAATCTGATTTATGTTCAGAGACCAAAACTACAATTTTGTATCACCTTGCATGCAGTTTTGTCATATTATTTCAAAAGACCACCAACTTGCCCCATCTTGGCTGCCCTAAATAATCCCTCGTGTACGCCTCTGTGGGGGTTACACCCCTTACCCGCACTATCAGTCGATCTAAGGACCTTCCAGGGGGTGTGCTACATAGACGCAAACTAACCAGCGTATAGGGTTTCTTTTTCAGAAAGAGTGATAAATTAGTAGATACTTTTGTCTTCGCAAAGTTGGCACACTGGTTTTAGCAAGCAGGTAGCTTATCACTGGGATCGAAAATTCCAGGAGAAGCCAACGTATTGAGTGTGGGATAATCATTTGAATTTCTGTCGTAGGAAAATAAATATAATAACCTTTTCATTTTACGATGTCCCTAGGCTCTCGGTAATGCTTTTTATTGCTTCATTCCAGTTAGAGCTATTGTATTTCAAACCTGCTGCTTATATCGGCTTTTATCTCCCAAAGGAATCTTCTATAATACGAATTAAAATAAGTACCAAGTCAGTGGGTGGATCTTGAGCGCTAAAAGCCCCAAATTTAGTGCTAGGCCATCCGAGATTATAGAGTAGAAAATCACCTGCATTTTATGATTCAATTTGAACGCCCTAATTTAGCGATAATTCTGGACCCTTTTCTAGAGCTTTTAATGACGGCACCCAAAGGTGTGTTATTAAAGTAATCATAAACCTACGCTTCTACCATGGAACTGGTTCTAAAGGTGAAACCTTCATCTTCCACAGTCTCCGACGGCGTAGAGAGTCAGAATGGTTCTAAATTCATGTCCATTCTTTGAAATGAAATTTTGAAACGTTGCAAGAATTAAAAAAAGTCGCCCGAGCAGGGACTTGAACCCTGGACCCTTGGATTAAAAGTCCAATGCTCTACCGACTGAGCTACCCGGGCTGATATCATTTGGAATTTCTAGCATGATACCAAGATTTCAATCTGTAAACACTGATGTATATTTGGTATTTGATATGAAAAGATAAGAAAATTCAGTCGAATTGCTGGTGTCACGGAAACGTTCACATAATTACACATAATAATCGAAGCCTAGACACATTTCACTTATATTCGTGGCTGGAAAACCTTTTTTATGCATAGTCTGAACCCGATTCTTTCAATATTTCTGAGAATCGATTAGGAGGAATATCTCCATGTTCAGAGGCATTTCGAATACGTCTGCGTTGGTAAAATTCTATTTGTGAATTCGCGAGTATTTCCCTTTTCATTACGAATGAGAACATTCGAATTTCATGGTAATTTAATGTTTTAATTAGGTTTGTACAAGAAGTTTAACATTTTGAGATGCAGTCGTGAGATTTGTTCCACATCGTAGTCGGCTAAATGTGCGAGGAAACAGATGGAAATAAACCGCAGCCAGGCCAGTCTGCTACAGTTCTCAGATAAAATCATTCGTAGATTTCAATATAGAGCTACGTTCTACCAAATTGCTGAATGTATTGGTTAATTTTTCGTGAATACCCTGCTTTCTTTATAAATATAAACAATATCGTTATCGATATTCTTAATCATCGTGAACTAAAAATTATTCCAAGATAACCTAACTTTATGTAGATCGAAATATCAATGAGAAGTGAACGTAAACAATTCTACGAGATTATTTACGTTTGCTCTAATTAATCAATCGTCTCTCTCCAATTAGTTTATAAAGTAGCCATGAAAACAAGGCGATTTTCACGAATTTTCCTACAAGAATGTACATTTTGACGTATATACTTTAAGATATTTTCTCACGAAAATATTGAAAAGTAACGTATGAACGACAAGAAAAATCAAGAAGGTAATTTCCATACAATCACCTTTTTTTTTCAGGTGATGAAATAGTTGTTTCTTTAATGCCAAATTGATAAATTTTAACCAGCCAAAAAAATCGTAAATCATTGTGAATCAAGAATACTCAGTTTCAATTTGAAGTTGATCTGCCAATTTCTCTCCTGGTTATGATGTCAGACTATGGAATAACGAGAAAAAATCGACCTCAACGGTGATACGTTGTAGGTCGATCACATGCTGCAATATTTCCAACGATTTAATGGAAAAAAAATTGATACAGCTCATCCCTACTAATGACAGATTTATTATTCTCGGACTGCATTGTGATCACATGCACGCATCAAAGTACCACATTAATTCGAGAATTTGCATATTAAAACACGAACTAGAATTGTAAATTACACATTGTTCAGCTTTCAACACAAAAAATGATTCAATAAGTCCGAGGCATTGTCTGAATAACCCGTTTCGGTGTTTCATAACTGCCGATATCAAGTATCGACGCATCAAAATGGTAATAGGAGTCTCACCTCATCCTTCGAGAATGTAAATCCACCCTTTCTGAATACAAAAACAATGGGAATACAACACCTACATGGAACCGTACCTTGGAAAAAAATTCGAGAAAAATGATTAATCACCCGAGCATGTGGAAGACCTCCAACCAGCTAGTGTGGTTTCATTTTGTGAAAAACGATACTTGATGGTCCCTCTAGTAGCTGTGAAACAGATGTTTTTCTCGAGCAGATATCTGATACGGTCGGCCTACGTTAATAATATAAAGTACTGCCATGAGGTTATCTAATGAAACTCCAGTTATTGAGGATTAAGTCTTGATGATAAAGTCACTCTTCCAACCAAGCCTCATCAATCATTCTGATAAAATCACTGGAATATTTGTAGCACAAAAATACGGGGTCGATGTTTATTCAATCTCGGAGAGAAATAAAATGATTTGTTACTGAAGATTTATTGTTTAATTGAATACAATTTTATGAGCGTATAAAGCAGAGCCTTATCAGTTCTGTGATATACTCTCTCTCTCTGTAGATACGTTGGTCTAGTCCCGATGAATAACAAGCTTTTTTGTCGAGACTATAAACTCAGTTTTATGTTGCCAGTGGTATCTTCGCTGCCATTAGCGAGAGACGTTCACAGTCAATTATCACGATATGTTTGGGACAAATATAAAAGCATTAGGTAATAAGGTCCTTCCTAAATGGGCCGAAACTCCTCTCCAGAACACATGTCTTCTCGCTGTCCCATATATAAATAATTCTCGTCTCTCGAATCTGAACCGAAACCTTTTAGTATGTTGTAGTTGCTAAGTGCTTTTTAATGTACGCCGGGGCCTACCATTTCTTTATAGATCCCGAAACTGTTTCATAGACAAGACAAACGTCCAGGGGAAGGTAAAAAATTGGGCCAGCATCCCTAAAAAGACAGACTTATCTTTGTGATGGATCGCCAGCTAAGCATCCATTTTCAGCTGCTTCTCCAGAACCAAACTCGGGCCATCAATTTCAGGCAGTGCTATCACGAAATTATCCACAGAAACTTTATAGAGTCCTCACATGGTTGAAAACCTGTTGGAGATAAAAATCGTGGAGGTATGATGAAAGCCCCAATATAAATATAATGATTTTATAGCGGTTGGTCCCAGTAAACGTTTGTTTAGTGTTTCTGCTTGAATAATAATTAATGACTAGTTCATTTATGCCCGTGGAGATGAAGATCGTAAAAGGATGAAAGGGTCATGATGGGTGTTTATTGGTATTGAGAGTTTCACAGCGTGTTTTCGAAAATAAAGATATTAATGTCGGATGCTGTGTACCTGCAGTAAATCTTCGAGATGCCATTAAGAGCCTCTCATAACTCACTGACGAAAATGACTCGCAGAAGAAAAAGTGTAACACACATTCCTCCTTTTTTTTCTCAACAGTAGAACATGTAGAATATAAATTTGGATCTTCGCTTCCTTTATACCCCTGAGATTCATTCTCAGTGTTTTTATTGTCATTGAATTCGTAGGTCCAGAGCATGGAGAGAAATGTTGTTGCTGTGTCGAGACATTCGGTTTGTCAAAGCTTCATCGTACAGCATTTTCTTTATTAATTCCACCTTTCCTTTGACAAATTAACTTCTTAGTGGACTCATGCATTTAATTTGATATTCATCTCGACGAAGCACGTCATCAGAGATTATTTATGAGATATATTTCGCAATTGACGTTAATGAGCTAGGAGGTTCACGTCTCTTGTTGTTGAATTATTTAAAATATACTTATTTACATGTCGGGAGCCAAATGTTTGATTTGCATAGCAAAGGATGCATATTACGTCGTATTTCATGTCACTGCTGTACTGATTCCACAACAAAGATTTTGTATAATTTTGTTTGGAAAACAAGCACGCCTGCAAAATCTAGGCAGAGAGTCTAGGAAATCTCTAAACTGAGACGGAACGAGAGCATTTGTGCAATTCAGAATGATATTACGTGTGACAGAAAACAATTCCTGGATCCAAACTAGTAATCTTAGCTCACGATCAGTCAATAGAGAGTGATGGGAATCACTGGAACAAATATTTGATTACCGAGTGCGAAATTGATACTTTTCTAGAAATTTACAAGCACTCAAAGAGCTGGGAGTCTGAAAAAAACAGTAAAATGAAGAATAAACATCATTAAAATGGTTTCCTCTACTCGCTGCGACTCCATAAAGCCTTGAATCAATATATTTCGAGAAGTTGTACAGTTCAAAGGCTATAATTTGTTTTTTACGAGGTCTTTCATTACTACAGTCGACTTTCTCACAGGCACTGGAAAAGATGAAGGTATCCGGTGTAAATTGTTGCGAACTTTCATACACGTTATCAATCTCCAGAGTGTTCTTCTAACCCTAGCTCCAGAGAAGTTTGCATTTGAGAGACTTCCCGACCCAAATTCCTCTCGAAAACTTCACAAGTTCTTTGTTATCTTACCTCCAGCCATCCTGAATCGCGGCATAAAAAGTCGCAGCCGATTTTGGTTCGCATTTAAACGCGAATAAATCATCGCCGAGTACTTTGTGAGTCAAATGAATGCTTAATTAAGAATTTGAATTATGTTATGGCCGAGACGCGCATGCCTGATTACCACATGAAGTCCGAGCCGAAAGTGAGCGAGATTTATGGAGCCGTTTATTGAAAAACCGCGCGGGATTTTTTCGTCCTCCCACATCGAACAATCCGATGGATAAACGATATTTGACGTCGATACTGTCATTGGGCAATAAGTCAATATGCAACTACGACCGCGCACTATTCCCACCCATATTCTCAGACCCATTCTTCATGCAAATCGTAGTCTACGAAGTCACTTTCACCTTTCGAAGAACTATCTCCGATATTTCAATAAACTGCCTTCACCCGCAGTCGGTATAGGAGAGATAAATTCGCTCGAGTCGTCGTTAATCTTAGCTTTACACAGACGTAATGGGCATTTCAAAAAATACTTGAATGCATCGGGACAAAATGAAGAAAGCAGCTCTCAGGTTCTTGATCAGATACATCAACTGTGCAACACTAAAAAGAGGAGAATTTGAGGACTCATCATATTAGAATCCTGTTGTAATATAAGAGATGTGGAACCTAGCTTTTGGTGATGATTGATGACAAAGGCATCCCCATCATTAGCTAGGAGAAGTTTGTTTGTGAACAGAAACATGGCATGAATTCATTTCATTAATATTCAACGAAAATGTTAACGCTTCATTGGATATTGTTTTGGGGAGGGAATTCAGACGACATTTTCGAGTATTTATCTTGGAAATAACGATTTTATGATGGACCGATTTCCCTTTTGAAAGAGGACCATTTTTCAATCATTTGCTCCATTTACCATAAACGTGACTCCATCATCTTGTCTCTGCCATCGTCGAAAAAAAGTTTTTAATTAACAATTTTCCTGATCCCACGAAACAAAGGGTGGCATTTTCAATTATCAAAGATCTCACTGTTATTTTTGGACATGCCATTCTCATGAGTTCCCCAGACATCGAGAATTGAGATTGGAATTCATTTCCAACTTTTGTACAGCTCTGTTAGGATTTCACTTTCCAGGAAATATAGCCAGTTTTCAAGAGTTGAAATAATTCTATGAATCTTGATATGGCCTTTCTAATTGACGTGGTATTAATTCATCTAAATCTGAACGAAGTTTCGGCCATCCCTACCTGCCATTTTCTCTTTTTGTTCGCTGTCAATTCGACCTATGAAATACTGCTCTCGTCCGACTGCGAACAATGACTTGTCTCCATGTTTGACAAACATACCACCGTGCTTTCCAGCGAAAGGAATATCGATAATGGTCGGCCATTGTTGATGCGTCGTTGCTCACAGGAAGTCGCTTTTTTTTCGCGAGACGACAAGAGAAAACTGTATTGCTGCTTCACAATTGTTAATAGTAAGCAGTCGTTGGAACAGAATAAACCACTAACGTAGCACTAGAACTGGATCTTTAGGTTAGTGAAACGATTTCTGACTGGCGTTTAAAGCAAAAGTCTAGATCCTTAATAAATAAAATTCGTCAGAATTTTATTCCTTCAGTGATAATAAAATGAGGAATGTCTGCCTAGTGACCTTTTTGAACCACTCAAAGCGACCAATGTTCTTGAGGTACCAGTTTGATAAGGAAAGTGCAATACCTCATCACTAATGAAAGAGAAGATATTTATGTATACATAACTGACAGATGCACCTGACGATGAACATTCCAAGAAAGACAGTAACAATATACGACCTTTATTTTGTCTACCATGACGAAATTGATGCTTCAAACGTCGCTTCCTTATCTCACGTTTGATAATATTGTTCTACATGATGTATGTGGGCACAATGATATATAAGGATACTATACTAAGATATGGAATTGCTTAACGCTGGATGTCATAAACATGGTGTGTGTTCCCGAATATAAGGTTGATTTATTGGATGAAACACTTTAGATAATAGAAAAACGAAGACAAGATGGATGATGCCACGTTGTAATCCGAATTCTTATTCATAGTGAACTGTTTCAAAATGTTTCGAAATGAAGATGTGGTGAAATGTCATTCCATTAATTGAAATCTAGATTAGTGATTGAATGAACTGGCTTTAACATCCCTGATCATTTGTCTGTCTCAGCTGAAGGCTGAAGAATTGAATAATGTATAACAGTTCTACTTTGCTCTTCTGAGCTGTGAATAGAATGCCTAGTACTTTTTCACCACCCTTGAAAATTCCGTGCTCTCAACGTGACATTACCTTCGACTCACCCTGTCAAATAAGTCAGCTGTCAGCAACAGGTATGTCGGCTACATTTTTCCTCCATTGAGGTCAAGCCTCACAACCGCCTAGACAAAAACCATCTTGGACGTCCACATAATCGTGTTGTTGTACATGATTGATGACGTCTCGATTATATAGTAGCGCATCAGACTCATAAAAGACATCCCGAAATGGATAACGTGTCAGATTCAACGCTATGTGGTCGTGTAGCTCCGTCAGATGTAATATAAGTGATCTCTAGACGGTAACAATTTCGTAGCGAGATATGAACGAGCGGCGAATAAGGAGTTTTCCTTTAGAGGAAATTATTTGTACGCTGTGACCCTATTTATCTTACTTCGTCTATCATCAATAGCCTCAAAGAATTGAGAGTGATACAACGTGAACCAAAAATTAGAATCAATTAGAAATCGAGTTCTAATGGGTTTATTTAGTAACTCAATTATTTTTCGAACGAAATACTACTTTTCTTGATTATTTAGTATCTATCAGACCTTGTGGTAGCCTCTAAGTTTTCCTGATTTATTGCCCACCTAGCTTTATCCTCTTCTCTCTCAATTTTTAGAGAGTTTGAATGTGTTTGTGTGGGAGAACATCTCATGCATTGTTTTTCTAACCAATGTCGAATCTTTGCGGAAGAAAAACGGATGAAAATGAACGGCGCCGCACGTCTCTTGGGCGTCGAAAACAAGAAGTGGGCTGCCTGAAGCGAGGCGTTCGTATGCAAATAGCGTTTTCCTGTAAACACAGTAGTCGACAAGGTCGTTTTTCATGTCTCTCGGAAAATATTAGTAGGATAACACGAAAGGAAAAGAGGAAAGCTTTCGAAGTGACTGATTCCGGAAATGAGAACAGTGTTTAATGGCTGTTCATTATTTCTACAAGGTTTTTTTAGTCACTAATCACAAAGATAATCATTTCGATGACTTATTTAGAGATACAGACACAGATATGGATACAGCAGGGAATCTATAAGAGTATTATAATCCCACATAAACTCCTTTTCTTCCACTGTCCCCACCAGACCCACCTAATCTTATGCCATTCACTATGAAACAAATAGACAACAAGACAAATAACTGTTAAAAATCGTCACTGAGTGTTCTGATCACATCCAAAAATGTTTGAAATGTTCGACAAACAGCAATAAACACCACACTGTATACATGATTCGATATTTCATAACTAAGAAAGCAATAGGGCATGTTTTTAATCTGATCCACTCCACTCGTATCGAGTACCAGTCTATCGAAACAATCGACAAATGCGTCTGTCACATCTTCCCATCCGTCTATGTCCAATCCATCAAAAACAATTCACTTATTCTTTTGTTGCAGGCTATCGCTGTTGTCCCCGTAAGTCGCATCGTCAGCAGCGATGTGACAGCAGCCGTGGGCGCAACCTGTCAAAGCGAGATAAAAATAAGAAGAAGAAGAGGAGACGGAGATGCTACCCGGCGCTTAGCCGGCATATGAAATACCGACGTCCGTAACTATGGCGTCAATGACGTCGCTCATATCGGTGTTTTTGCTGGTTGCTTTGGCACGATGCAATCAAGGTTGGTAGCACCTCATGAAATATTCGTGGGGTGGGGGTGAAATATTGAGGGTGCATATTGGATATTATGGTTGGTCTAAGTGAGATTGATCACCATAACGCTCAGAAGGCTTTTTCATTCACGAAATTACAGAAACACTAAGGAAATTGCTTCAAAAACATTCGTCAGAAACATTTCAAGATGAAACCACAGTTTATTTAATTGAGAAATATACTTTTCACAGATTTGGGTATCTTCCGATACCTTCAGAGCAAAATGAGAAGCTGAGAACATTTTGGCCTCAATAATTATGACAAACTTGACTGTCACGTGATACAGATGCCACTTGATTGGTTTTCAATTCTTTCATTTTTTATTCACTGGGATTTAATTGACTGCTTGATTTTGAACATTTAGTTTATATTTTGAATTCAATGATGATTGTCAAATGAAAGAACGAACACATTAATCAGAATGAGAGGGAAACCTGACCGATACTACGTCCCCAAAGCTATCTGCCTTATTGAAAACCCAAATGCTACCAACCAAGAAGGCGTATCACTTGGCTTGAATCACCCATTCGTATCAATTTCACTCAAAGATTCGTACTCGAATTGAAAAATGCTCTCGAATATTACACTGTCGATAAATCACTGAATGACAACCGCGTACAAACTTCAATTTAGGTTAATGGTCTATTCGCTCTCGGTACGACTAAATATTTACTTGCCCATATTTTTCCAGACTTTATTGCCACTAGTGAACATCCTTTGAAGATGTTCCGACGGATTTTCATTAATAAACATCGGAATAATGATTGAATAGTCACCTATTTCCGTGCCCTTTTGAGGTAGTATCACTCAAAGTGGATTTATTTGTGTATTGAACCAGATATCGGTGCGGTGTTCTAGATTGAGGCAAACTCTTTTGATGATAAAGGTAAAAGAGAGCTAGAAGTGATTAGACAATAAACACATTGGTGGAAGCTGGTAAAATAGAAATAACTTGTCCAGGTAGTTCAATTAACTTAATTCCCTACTCCACCAAATTATGAAACTCTTCTTGATGAAACATTCCGTCTTTGAAAACCTCGCCAAATTGCGCTTTTCGAGAATCTCTCGAGCTTCAAAGCATCCCGAGCCCGATCATAACTTGTCATCCTAAGCAATCCCCGTACATACACACACTCCTGTTGACACTTCAAACTCCTTCGGAACTCTCCTTTCTCCCTGTGTGCACAGATTTTTCGGTACAGCGCTCCTGTGACGAAATTGTCACTTAAACGTAGCGAGCTAGGGGAGATCAGCTTCAAAGAAAACATTCGTCCCCTCAGTCGTGGGGAGCAGTGACGTGTTTGGGGATATTGGAAGCTGCGTGTTGAAAATTTTTAATTCTGAAGAAGACAACACAGTGTTCTTTGAAAAAGAAAGTTTGGATGTCCTGAACAAGTTGGATTTAATCATCACTAGAGACATTTCCATACTTTGATTCATGGAAAGAGGTTAACAACCAACTTTGGAAAGGAAAGGAAGAGGAAATGAGGACATTCAATCGAATCTTTAGCACCTGTTCGTACTATGAACTCTCAGAGTCACTTTTTTGAGACAACTTCATGAACATTTCGGAGGGGGTAGCGACCACGTCACGTCAAAAACGATGAAAATATCCCATTGAAACTGTTGAATACGCCACTGTGAGAAGTTGTGGAGGGAGCAGAAACTCCTGTTTGCCTTCTGTCGCTTGGATTGACGTCCTGAAGTGAGATGCAAATAATTCCAAAGGGGTTTCACATAAATAGGCAGTTTGGGTGTCACCTTAGGTAATGTAATGTAGGAGTGTGGCTGTGAATGGAATGGGTCTTGATGTGACAGGCTCACTCGCACTCATTCCAGATTGATTTCGCGCCATTCACTCCCTGACAAGTGATGTGCCTCAGATCTGTCAATGAATCCACGTTTGATGAGGAATATCCTTTACATTTTGTGTTCCTGAGGAAAACAAGGCGTCAAACTGAAGCTAAATGGATGCACTGACTGACAGCAGCGAATGCTAGCCTAACCGACTCGTCATGGAGACGGCAGATGGTCAGTTAGACACGGTCGATGGAAGCGAGAAGCGTAGCCAGTGCTCGAAATGTAATAATTGCCGCCGTTGTTTATACATCGTTGATCAATTAGATGATATTTCCGAATGCCTCTGCGATTGTGAATGAGATGCAGTCAATGGAAACCGGTACCTGTCTGTCTCTCGACCATAAACTTCCAAGGAGAATTCAGCCGAGTATACATTTTTTGAGTTGCTATCGATCTGAGATGATTTGCAGCAGTCTTGGTTATGGTTACATTTCGAATGATTCGAAAATGGGTATTTGTCGATATTGATGTGAATAGTTGGGAAAGGAAATGAGATTCTTTGCTCTAAAAACACATTTAGAAAAAAAAGAGCTCTACCAAGATTACAAAACTTGGAGCTTTCTGATGGAGAAGAATTCCTGTGATAGGAATAGTTTGACGTTCAATACTAGGAAGGAAGCCTAATATTTATTACACTGAAATGTCCTCATTTCCTTTATCGCCATAGAAAACATTTTACACTCCTTATTAATAATAATCATCAAGTAATCTGTGACCTGTGTGTAATAATAGCTATCGTAACAAGGCAATTACTACCAGTAGACGTCATTTAATTGTAAAATATGGCACGTAATCGCTGAGTCTAGATGCTTTCTAGCAGGTACCGACCATAGTAAACCGTTTGTTTGATTGGAAATTTATTATAATCCATCCGGCAGCTCCTCGTTACTTCTTAACGATCCATCGGGAAATTTCAGATGCGGAATTGATTGTACCGACAAAGAATGGAATTGAGTAACAACTGTTGCCGGGGTTCGAGAGACGAAAAGAAAAAAGAAAGGCGGACCTCGCGTGATACCTCGAAGATTTACGCCACAAAACCAGTGAAAAATGGTCGGTAACTCGATAAAAATGCTTCTCCCGATTAGCTTCGACTCGACTAAATTAATGTTTCAATAAGGCCCTAGCGTGGGCCGGATTGTGATATCGAAATGGTTTATTTTTTCCCACTAATATTTTAATTACACGTCGTCGGTGTTGTAGAAGATGCAAAGAAGACATTTCTGGAGGAGTGTGAGTAACACATGTGAGATGTAAAGGACTCATAAAACCGTTAGATTATTTATGTTCTGGATATTTCACTCACACGTCTTCATTCATGAGCTCTATATTACGGTGTGACTCTCTGGTATAGAGATAATAAAGGGAAAAAGAATTTAACCTTACGTTGAAGGCGATCTAAGTCTTCAGACGTAACAATTCTCAATTAATTTGGTACCTCAACTTCTACACCAATTGAAGGAAAGGAGTTTTAGTATAATTTAGTGTATAGCTGAATTATTATAATTGATGTGTCACCCTGTTTTCAATATCAATCGAACAGAATCCTTGATTATAATGCCCAATGATATACAAATTGATTTATTTATTGAAATGATTCATGGTTCATTGAAATAATCTGCTGTAATTGGCATCAAATATGAAAGTTTAGTATTTTCGAAATATTCAGATTCTATGGCATGTAAACATAATTATTTTTTTAACCATTGGTGTGATTATCAGCTGTCAAACTGAAAAAAATGTCAGATATATATTGCATGGTAAATTCAAATCATATCAACAAAAATTCTGATCGAAATCCAAATCCAAAAATAGGTGCAAAATCACTAAATTATTGTTAGGTTATGAGTTATCAAATGTGGCAATTTTCTCCACTGTCCATAGTTTGGAAAACAGAAAACGTGTGACATACAATCGAAACCATATGTGTAAGTTCCTTGTTTTCACAGTTCAACGAAAATCCAATATTTCTTTAGCCGGAGAAGGTGCGAAAACGAGTGTTTTCACGTGCACGTAAATATCTCTACACTTCGTATATTATGATAGTTATGTTGCTACAAGCTGTCGACCGACGTCTTTATTTGCCATCTCGAGCTAGGAGTGCGATATGACCCTCTTCCTGCACTTCATGGCTGCAGCTTATGAAAAATTGAAGAATACGCTCAGGTCAGACCATAACAACGCCCTTTTGATGTCTGAGGAGGCGGAAAATATGAATACACATATGGTATAAAATATCCATTCGAGCACTGTGTATTTCTCCAGAAGATATTGCATCTCATACTGACAGTATTTCAATAACTTGGGTATCAAAACGTGCCACTGAGTTTGCAGAATCAAGGAATATACATGGATGTGAAATAATGCGAACGAACAACAACGTAACATGATCTAGAGCAAACAAAATGCTATTTTGTTTACTTTTCCAAATGGGACAGTTGGAGGTCATCGCGAGATATTCTTCTCCGAGAAATACAATAGCCCAGAACGTCGGGAAATCTGCTTATATATCAGCTAAAGGTCATCGTTCGTCGTACTATAAATAACAAAAAGTATGCGCTGAATATTTAATGGGGCAATTCTATCGAGGAGATTGAATTAGCGTGTCAGTCAGTTGGACGCAAGCGATTCAATTTGCGTAGGGTCAAGAACTGCGAAGCTTCGATGGCACATTTCCAATTCGATATTTCATCATTTGTTTGATTCTCAGTCTTCATTCCACTAGCTCCCTATTCCATCATTGGGTGGTCTGCATTCCCCAACTTGCTGGTATTCTTGAACAGTTCCCACCATGCTCAATCGACTTCTTGAGGACCTGTTGATCCTGTCACTAAGTGGATTGAGGCAGATCAACTCAAGGCCATTGTTTAACTAACCGTTCCATTCCACAGCTGGTCCCCATTGTTTCGAAGGATTACCCCATAAATCCGGAATATGGCATTAACAGGACGGCCCGGATTGTCACTCCCACTTTAGTAGGTACACAATGTTGCACCGAGTGTCGATCTGTAACGATACGCGAGTGGAAATCAAATAATGCGATCTGCGTTTGTTTGTGTCGCGACTGAAAACAATGAACGAGAACTGATTTCGCAACTCCGGCATCGTTTGACACCCACGACAGCAAACGTGACGTCATAATAGATTCGGATTTATTGATCAGGGCGGTGTGAAGTAATCAACACCGAGCTAATGCATTTCGAGCGTTAGTCCACTCTAAGAGGCGATAAACGTGTCTAATTCAACTAATTGCCGAGGAATGTGGAGGTTCGTGATGACTAATACAGAAAAGTCATAACTATTCTGGATCATTTCTGCACTCATCAATGTTTATTGTTAGTTTGTGAAATGTGCTTTCGTCTTCTATACTTTCTGACGTGTAAGCACCATAAACTTCTGGTAGCCAAGTAAATATTGCTAGAACATGTCCAACTAGTTAGAAGGTGTTTGAGATCCACTGAAACTACTATAACTTTAAATTGACGCGAGTCTCTACACGCCGGTTAGAGCGGATCGACTGAACGGAGGAGATGAAAAACATTTTCCGAGGGGCAACTTCCCAGAGTTTTGACAGTCATAGCAAAAGTTTTGATATTTTCTCACCATCCAACGCATTCGTGTCTAAATCAAACTTCCCAACTCGTATCAGTCATTCAAGGAATTCACAACTATTTGCATGACATGATTTAGGGTATATTTTGATTGAATTCCCCAATTTTATCGCCATCCCTGTTCATCGATCGTATTTTCCCGTCGTATTGTGTCTGACATAGAGACGAGTGGGTCGGGTGGAGACAGAGGAAGGGAAGCACTTCAGGAGTGGAACTGTGTCTCCCTTGTTCATGTGGAATCACACTGGCTCTCCTTGTTACTCTTATAGATTTCTCTCTATGTAGCCAATTAGTTTTTTCCGGAGCTGTATATGTGACGAGTATACGAATTGGGTTATCCTCTAGGATTATCACGTATCGATGGGTGTGCCTATGAATAGGCGACATTTCAGTGTAAACACGACGGATAATGAATTATCCTGCATGCATTTCCATGTATTTACAACATACCGCTGTTCATAACTTTATTCTACCGAATTTATTTCCGGTGGTCTGTTTACATTCAATTCCCATGGGATGTAGTTTCGAATTGAAATTGTTTTTCATCGACAATTGGAATCAGCACGGATAATAACAATACATCATGCTGGTTGCCTGCCCTGAATATCCAAAAATGCCCAGCTATATTCAAAATGTTTATGACACAGAAAAAGATTGAAGGATAATAATACTAGGATTGAAATTTCTACTACTAGATTAATAATTTCGTGTCTTTCTTTGTCTACTCTCTAACGTTTTTTCTTTTTCATCAGTGAAAATGCTCTGATTTCTTGTAATATAATAATAATAGTTGAAACAAAAATATCGTCTTTATTATTTCATGGAATTAAAATACAACATAATCAATATATTAAAGCTACAATCAAATAAAGGGCAAAGTTTATTTTGCTATGCTATGCATCGCAGAAAATGTTCTTTCACTTTACCCTGAAAAAAAAAACTGTGATTGTTTCACATGATTATCGTCTACAATTTGAACACAAACAAACATGTTTTTGAAAAAGTATAAAACATTTCGCTTCATTTCAGTCGAACAAATAATTTTTGTATTTAGTTTTGAATTTTATGAAATTTAGTTTCTGAAGAAAGGTGGAAATAGAATTATATCTTTGATGGTGATTTTTTGGAAATAAAGTGTATTTTTATCATTTTTACTCTACCCTACCTACCCCGTAGTTTTCGTTTTGAATTCCGGCGTTTTCGATAATGAACTGATTGATGCGACGTAATGGAACGTGATGATCGACAGTGCCGCCCTCTCGGAACGGGGTGCGGTGAACGAGGAATCAATCTTGGTGAAACAAAAGTGATCCGGTGCATTACAGCTCATCCCCTCGGGTAGC
The DNA here is from genome assembly GCA_037013635.1 of Plagiodera versicolora. Classification (NCBI taxonomy): domain Eukaryota; kingdom Metazoa; phylum Arthropoda; class Insecta; order Coleoptera; family Chrysomelidae; genus Plagiodera; species Plagiodera versicolora. Next base: position 9,937,254 of record CM072986.1, on the reverse strand, counting down.
TGTCAACCGCCGAGAAGTTGATAAATCACCGAACGCAAAAATCAGAGCTGGTCGGGAATATAAATCGTCGATACGTACGCGTACCCTTCTAATTGAAATATCCCTAATGGCGTTCCACTATAAACAATCGCGATGTTGGCGGTCCAACGGGGGTGATATGTCACTTACGGGGGTTGGTACGGAGCTCTCGGCGAGTGGGTCCTGCGGGACGAGGAGGACGGTTCGGCGAAAATCTGGATTTGGACGTGTTTCGTAGTGATTTATGCGGTTCATTATGGTCGTTTGTTTCGGACAACGGACATCGTTTTCGGGGTTGTCGGGAAACGTTTAGGCAGTGATTGAAGAGGAGAAGTTCAGGTGAATTCGGATTGTGAAGAATCATGTACAGCCTGTCCAATTTCTAGAAAACAGCGCATCAATAACAAGTAAATTATCTATTCACTCTTTCGAATCAATTTGCTCCCCTTCAAAGTAATCCCCGTCCGATGAAACGCAATTTTTTCAACGATTTTTTCAGTCCTCGAAAGAGTCGGAATGGTCTTTTTCGGTTTTTATCTCCTCAATCGTTTCAAAACTTCGTCTCCGCATTTGTCTTTTGAGTTTGCTGAATGGCCAGAAAGTGAGTGGAACTTTTGACAAACAGTCGCTCGAAAAACAATTCATTATCGTGATGAAGGAACCAAGAGTTCATCCGAAGATATGAGAAATAATAAATGAATGAATTAATGAATAAATATGATAATAATATTTATTAAAATTTGGGGATAATGAAATCATACAATGTTTCGAGAAAATATATTTGAGATAATAAATATTGAAAAAATGAATGGATGAATAAATGAATGAATTAATGAATGAATAAATGAATGAATAAATGAATGAATAAATGAATGAATAAATGAATGAATAAATGAATGAATAAATGAATGAATAAATGAATGAATAAATGAATGAATAAATGAATGAATAAATGAATGAATAAATGAATGAATGGATAAATTAAAAAATTAATGATTGAATCCATAAGTTATGGGAGTGTACAAAATTCACAACATTTTTGACATAAAAACGAGCTTGTTTCATCTTTCTTTTGGTATCAATATCAATTTCTTGAATTCGTCCGAATTGTATCACCCTGTACAAGTATGAAAGTTTCCTCTTTGAGAAGTAGATTCTTCTGCTTCACTCAATTCAAGTGTGAATCGCAAGTTCCCATAACGAAATCGAAATAATAGTTCCGATTTTCCCACACTGCACGGATCGATGACAGTATCTCCGGGTCTATTGTTTCGTCTACTAACGCTATGAAGAATTTCGAAGAATATTTCATTCAGCGGAACAACAAAACAGCTAATTCACATTTATATTTGATCGGTACTTAACAATGGAACAATGGAAAATCGCTTGAGTATATAAGTTCTTTGTGGTGTGATTTTTTTTCGTTCCTTGCAGAAATGAAAAAGTAACTGAATGGAAAATACGCGAACGCACGAGATGAGTACATTCCGATATTTTTATTGGATAACTAGTTAGCTAAAAAAAAACAATGAAATAAAATTCACAATTTTTCCTATTTCTTGTGATGAATTAACTTCTCTTTCATCATCTTTGGTCAGTTACTTCGAAAATAAAAGAAAGGAATTTCAGTTGTATTTTTTTTGTCACGTCATAAAGCTTCTGATATTGCTTCAATTTTTCCAGAGGTACATTTTTCGAAAAAATAAACACCCTGTTATACTGATTGATGATGCTTTTATTGATACCAATCGAATTTGTAGTTTTATCCAGTGGATAGACTCCATACTAGATTATGCAATCGGAACAATGGTCGACTCCCAATCCTTTGATAATTTCATCAATTGCTTTCAATTATGCAATTCGTGCTAATTGAAAGTTTGGCAGGAACGCTATCGATCTGAATCATTCATTGCGATTTTTCGCTGTACGCTTTTCGAATTGAAATCCCACTTCTGATCCTCTCTGCTTTAATGGAAATTCGCACTGTGAGAAATCAAGTGTCACTCTTGCTCGCTATTCATTTTGCATATCAGTTTTAATTCGCTGATGCATGGTTTTTTCGACACAAATCTGGCTCAGCGATGAGTAATGGTAGTGTAGGTACAAAATAAATAATTTTTGGGAATAAATCATTCGGGATGGCGTGCCCGTCGCTTTCAGAACGTTCTGTATGGGAGGGCGGTTATGTTACTGCGGGAAATTGTGTGAAAATTAATTTTTATACTTAGTTTTGGTGAGTTTTTCCATCAGAGGCAAATTCAATGTTGAAACAATCCACACGTATTGGATTTGGAGATAAAATCGCATACAACGAATCTTCAACTGATTTCATCGTTCGCAATCTTTGAGATACCAAAATTTCAACTTGTTGTTTTCCGTCTTACAATCAAGAAAAGTCATTCCCAACCTCTAGAGTAGTTGGACAAGTCTGTCGGTCCTATACGATGATTTTTTTGAGAGGCAATACAATCTCTGACTACGCATGACTCTCCGTAAGCTTCAGCAAGTTTTTCAATCACGAATTTCTTTCCTCTTTGTAGAATCTTGTGGGAATAGGTATTATCGTATTCACAAGCATCCACGTTGGTGCCTATCTGGCTAGCGATCTGTCGATGGAAATTCAAGCAATTAACCGAATATAGCCGAAGGATTACTTTTTTAGTAGCCGCTTTCAGGCTATCGTTGGAAGAAGGAAGATAGCTGACTGAAGATTTTGTCTTCACAGTGCAATTATTATTAGATAACATTGTTTTATTGTCCAGAAATCAATGGATGGTAAGCAGTTAGTATCGTTCGTTTTGGTTCAATGAATACAGCAAAAATACTCTTTGTTGATAAGAGACTTTGAATGAGGTGGTGTGAAGAAGTTTCAGACATCACTCAAGTGATCAATACAAAACCAAATATTTTAGCAATGATTCTTCTCAAAGAAATACTCTTCAATGTTATTTCACCCAGCTCTTCCCTTTAATACCTCCCAGTGTTCCAAAATATGTACATCTATACGTAAAATTAATAGTATTCCTACGGACCCGAACCACATTATTCAATTACAACTCCATCGGACCGCATTAAACATCTAACAAAAACACAATCTATCTTCGGCGAAGGGCCGATGCCAGTCTCCCAGGGCCTCTTGAGCTGGCCGGCTCAGCTTACCCGTGGCGCCCTCTAGCAGACAATGTATAACAATTAACCGGCGACCCGCCTCACAAAAAACCCACCCGGTTTACATAAATTTACATGGCGAATGGGCGGCGCAACTTTCAGCGTTTCGACGAGATACACACGGATGATAACTGTTTAGCATTTCATTTGGGTTTTATTGTGATTTAACATGTGTTTTATATTTCTTGACGTGATGACTCCCGGAACATGACACGGCTTGCACAACGAATTACTCGTTTCATAACATATAATTGTTCGTGGAAATTCTTCACGATTCTCAGTCATTTTCAGGAGCTGAATAATAAAATCAGGTAGTTCAAGTGAAATTGCAATTCACTCACGAATTTTTGACACTGTCAAAGTCAAATAGAGTTGAACTGATCACGGTACAATGAGTTTTTGGCTACAGTGCATCCTCTGGACCTCTTCAGTAAAATAAATAAATCACATCCATTCTTTGTTTGAGATCTAGAACCACGTCCATGAACTAATGTATTCAATTCATGATTACTGATTATGAACTAGGCTTCATCCTTCTCCTAAGAAGTCAGAAAAATGCACAGTTGAATGCTGGTAGTTGAAATTATATACCAGTTATCATTTTGAAACCAGTCATCTCAGAACGAGTTTCCCAAAAACTTCTCATTGTAGTTCTGCTAGCTACTTGAATTCCAAATTGTTCTCATTTAGATGGCCTCCACTCGACGTAGACAATGGCCTCAGCAAATATGTGACCAGCCTTTCGATAATACTCCATGTCATTCTGGCGAGAACGTGGACAACCACTGTCTACATGTGGAGTAATAACAGTGGTCGAGGATAGAATGTGCTTTCGATAATAACTGCTTTGCAGTCTGACGGTACAGGAATCACGGTTATCAATCGAGTGAGATATTGTCAGGGCCATTGTGCAGGGGAGAGAACTTGATGCAATTTGAGGGCTCAGTTGGAAATGATTGAATGACGTCGTTTGGTCGGTACGTTGCTTGGTTATCGATGATGTAGACCGAATCGTCAATGAAGCTCAACCAACCAAACCAGCTAATATTGATTTATCTTCCATGTCTTCGAAGCTCTACCCCTTACTGCAACATTTCTCACAATGTGTATTATATTCTCGAATTTTTTTAAGCAATTCAAAATTGTTCTCAGCTGAATAACCGTTCGATGTAGTCGACTTCATTCATGTGTGCTTTTCCATCAAGCAAAGAGCTCGTCAAATGCGATCGCAATTTAGCATTTATCGAACGAAAAGATGCCAATCTCCCTTGTTACCTACTCACACCCTCATTCCCATAGTAACCGCTCTGAAGTTGCACCGAAATAATCAACTACACAATGTCTCGCGAGAACCTGTGCGCTATCACGGCCATCTCCCCCACACGTTTTCTCTATTGAAAACGTCGTCTTCGTTATCGGCAATTCTTTCATGTCCTTCTGGCATTGTGATAAACAAATGTTGCTCCCGTGGAGGTGATTCGCACAGGCTGCGGTTAGAGTTAGCGTGATAAGTCAATGAAAGGGTTTGGAGAGGCTCTCCAAGAGCTGATTGACTGGTGAGGGGGAAATCGAAGAAGAGGACTAGGAGATTGGGGTCTTGACCTCACCTGCCAGTTAGGGATTTATTGCTTGGACTGAGTTGTTGTTTGCTTTTCCACTTCAATTCGTGGAAATTTGAAAGCTACGACTATCCTGGAAACGAATCCAGGACATGGACAAGGAATTGAGTTTAATTTTTCGGTGTCACCTTTCAAGAACAGGCTACCGTCTGGGTCCTTCTCTCCAAGAGCAGCTACTGTTTCGTGAATTAACATTCTGATGCGTTTTCTCTTGATAATAACCGTTTCTGTATACCATTCTACCACATTACATGAACAGGTCCATCTTCATTTGCATTTTTATTACTAACAGCGGTGCATGAAATCCCGGCCTAAACAAAAGATTGTATACCGAAACAAAAGGAAAACACGACATTAGCAGACTCGAATTTTAATTCAGAAATAAAAAAATAACCCGACAAGTATTCACTGAGAGAGCTGCGACGCGATGTCTCCCTCTCCCTATCTCTCTCTTCGTTCATTATGCTGGTCTTCAGTATCGTCTTGTTGAAGTTAAAATTCCGTGAGAAAGATTAAGGAATTGAAACAATGGGAATTAAGTATCCCGCTTACAACCCTAATAAACTTTTTTCTCGTGGAAGTAAATGAATACAATTAAGAAAACACATGTTGGATTCTTGCAGACGATTAACTCTGTTATTCAAGTCTAATTGTTGGTATCCTCTGGAGGTCTTTCTGTGATTCAGTCGAAGATATCGATACGCCGTGTTCTATGCTACCCGAGCAAGCAATATTAGAATTAGATGAGGAAGGTCGCGGCTATTGGACTAGTGGAGTTTGGAAAAATCAATCTCATCCCCTTATCGTCATCTCAGGAATAGGAAACATCATCAGATACGTAACGCTCCAACGTCACTGGATATCTGATTTTGATTTCAAATAATGGCAAAATGACGAATAACTTTTGTTCCAAAAAAATACTTTCAAATTATGCGAATCATTGCTTCATCTTCGCATTTGATTCCGTGAAATTTTGACATTGGCTTGAGAGCTCATCATTGGTTGTACAAAGCAGTGACTGTGCACTAGTCTCCTGAAAAATTAAACTTGTGGACATCAACTTCAAAGGGACTAACAGTGAGTGACACTACTGTATGTTTATCGTGCTCAATTTTGGCTTGAAGAGCTTAGTACTACCAATGAATGGACTCATCTTCCTGGGGTTTCCCTTATGAACTTGTTAGTGGAAGCTTTTGGCGTTGGCGTGTCCGGTAACCAAGAGATCTCGACCGGTAAATCAGCGGACTCCTTCGTCGAGTCGGCCTAAGTAAGCTCGATGCTCGTAGCTTTATCTATATCTGCGCTTTTTGTCCATCTCATGCGCTGAAGTATTTACTGCCGTTCGAGACTTGTTTAGGGACTCGTTGTTTATGGCGTACGCGAGATTGCAGCAGAAATAGTCTTAATTATGACTCATTGTCATCGGGAGCCCGATGATTTACTGTAATGGATCTCGAGTGGAGTATCCACCGCAATTTTCTTAATTTATAGCTGGGAAGTGATGCATGCGTTATTGCTATTAGCTTGGTATGTCGAGGGCCTCAAGTTGGAATAATTGTCCAGTCACTACTTTATTCTAATGAGACGTGTAGGCTCCTCGCTTGAGCTTGATAATACACAAACGTCTGCATCTCGAATCTCATCTATTCATACGTCCCAACCATTTCGACAAACTAAATTTACTCCGCGTTTCCTATTGTACAACTTTCCGGTCGATTTCTTCGAGAAATACCCTACATTAACTCCGACTCCAACAGAAACGTCACTTTAACGGTCCAACAAACTTACATCCTGACAAACTAATAATGCATTTTAAATTTATGTCATGTAATCTTTTTTAAACGCTCCAAGTCGACTGGTAACCTGCCGGAGAACGTAATAATAATTTCTCCAAAGAGTCTCTAGGCTGTGTAGTAGTGAAAGCTTAAAAATAACTTCTTTGACGAGGGAAGGGGTCGAGAACGTGACAGAGGATGTAGTTCTCAGTCTAGGAAAAAATTAATGCTGATAAACAATATGAGGAGTTGTGTGTTTTTTGAGACCATCGTATAATTCTTCTTGGCTCTCTCTAAATGTATCGCCAAGTGGAGATATTTCATTGTGGACATGGGAACATTGCCAGACTCCATTCGTGAATTACCGCATGCATCATGCTGTCATGAAGTCCGACACAATTTTCAAAAATACTCTTCCGATAGATGACGTTCATTTGTTTGGACCGTTGCTGGATCTTCAATTATGCCGAGGAGAAATATCGCTTTGCGATTGGCTATGGATTTCCCGAAATGTTTATCGAATACTCCAAATCTGGATTAGAAACGCAGAAAAACACGACTACCTCCAGGGAAATCATTCCTCTGTTTGTGCTGCTTTCCTTTCGCAAGAAATCTCACTGTGACTCGATGTTTCTTTTTAATTACCCACTCCAGAGAGAGGAGTCTTTCAGCTGTTTTAACGAGTTACGTTGAGTAAACAACTACCGTGTAGTATTTTCTTCTGCTAATTCATATTCAATGCCAATCTAATTGAATTTGCATTGTGAACGAATAGAAGCCTGAAGGCGGCGGACTGCGTTATTTTTTACAACCACTTCGTTAGAGTCGTGATTACTCTCTTGAGAGGATGATTTCGAATTTCGTATTTGATGATAGTTTCTGTCTGTCTGTCGAGTGCTAATTGCTAATTTATGTCTACAAGCTATTGTCAATATTGATGAGAGATTCCAAGTAAGGAGGCTGCTGATAAAACATTTTTATTTTTAAGCACCACTTCAATTCTGGAAGATATTCATTTACTTCAACAACATTTACAGTGGTCGAAAGTTCTTCGTTTTGCAGCTGCTGTAAAATACATCTAATATAGCAGTTTACATTCTGTCTCAAATTTCTGTCTCTCAAGTATTCAAAGTTTGCTATTTGTTTCATAAGCTCATGCAAAAGTACATTTATTTGCACAGTTTCTGAACTTCTTCAAGCTGTTCCATATTAACCTCATAGGTACTCTTTAAAACGCCTTTTCTATATCAACGAATGATACGTATATATTTTCGTTGTACTCTACTTTCTTTTCTGAAGCTCAATTATACTTCCCAGAATGTTGTTTCATTATAATCTACATGCTTTATATTAGTTTGAGTTGTATGTATGTAACTCTGCAAGTGGCGTCATCTTTTGAACAAATTGAAAAGTTTTCCATCACAGGCAATGACAATGGTGATGATTAATTTAATTCTATACTAATTTTTCTCGACTTTTTGGTTCACAAATGAAATGTATCTTACTTTTCACAAACTTTATTTATTTTTCATCCATTTTGTATACTCTACGCTGCAGTTATCCCTCTGCAGCGTTGACCACTTTTGTGGTTACCTTTCTTATGTGTGGACAGCAATGTTCTTTTTGAGTTTCCACTGAGAATTTATTGTTTTCTGTTGAAATGAATCAAATTTCAGTCGTAACAATGTATGAACCCCCTCAGCTTTTCTGATACGGATGAACCTAACGTGGTGCTTAAATATTTACTACCATAACGAATTCACTAATACACCGAAAATCCTATGGAGAGGTTTCGGCTTGCTTCTACTCAATGGCTTATTGTATTTCCACCATAAATAAAGGGCTAGATATTTATGCCCCAACCCATGGAGCTATAAAAGCGTGGAGAAAAAATAGTTTTCCAAGAAATGATTTGATATTACGATGTCGTTGCGACGCATGTGGCGTTTCTTTCTCGATTTCGCCAACTTAAATCTGTCTCCACATGGATAAGTGAAGTCGGGACGATAAACAACTCGGTTCTTAATTGGGCACCGTCGGTATTGTAATCTATTCTGCCCACTGATCCATGACCGCGATCGTATTTTATACACCTCAACAGGAATAAACAATAATAAACAAGGATATTTTTTCGGTCGCGATAATATTGCCTCTGCTAAGAGCTACTGTAAAATTGAGGGCCTCGAGAGATGGAGTCGAGTTGGCAAACGTGAGGCACAATTTCAGCGGATTGTTTCGTTATTGTGTGGCCTCTGGCTGGTTCTTCGGCGGCGATCTATGATAAAACTGGGCGTTGAATTGATTGCACTTCAACATTGGATTACGATAATCAGACAGAGAAATGCTGGAACGCGAAATAATTGGCTGCAGATTCGTTCACTGAAAATTCTTAGGTATTAGTGATCAAGACAGGAACGGACTTAGACTTAATAATAGTATAATAATCTCATCCTCATTCATCTCTTTGTTCATCAAAAATTCACTCTAAAATATATATAATGATGATGTAAATTATAATGACAGCTTTATTTACTGTGAGGATTTTTTTATAATTATCGTCTCGCTTGATCCAAAGCGATTTCGCCAGAAAAATAATTTTCCTTGAATCACCTTGAATAAAATCGTGAATCAGTGACGTTTTTTTTTATTCCTTGTAGGAAGGTGTCAAAGAGGTCACATTTTTGTTGATATCTCTGTAAATATCCATTTTAGCAATGTGGTATGCTCATACAAATCGATAGGAAATTAAATTTTGCGTCGTATAGTGTAAAAATTTTATAGTCATTCTTCTTGAAAAAAGCAAGTAATTGGGATTTGAAATTTCCAAAAAGTAAACTGAAATATCAAACACCCTGTTGAATATTTTGGAAAACTTTGAAAGATGCCTGATAGAACACTCTTTCATTGATGTGTATGCGGAGAGTGAACCTCAAATCTTGATAATCGAATACAGACATTTCAGTTAGTCAGTCCATCTGTCAACATTTTTCGTACAAATGAAATATCTTAAAAACGAATCTTGATAGGAAAAAACTTCAAAATGCAACAGGTCTAGAATTCTTCGTAGAATTCGAAAATGTGAAAATAAACAGGGTGTTCCATTTGAAAAAAGGAAGTTGATATCACTTCCGGTTTAACCGGAAGTAATAGCGTATTGAAAATATTTTAGGAAAATAGAACAAAATGAGTAGTAGCATCCACCAAAATTTCAAGTTGATATCTATATCATTTCTCAATAAACCTCTAATGAACCAGTTAGGTGAATCACCCTGTATACTGTTGGTGATAACTGCGATTTAGTATATATTTACAACTATTCGACTTCCAACAAAATAGCCATTTTGTTTCGTGGATAGTATTAGTTGAATGATATTTCAATGAAAATCACCAATCAAAGCTCATTTTATGTTTCTTCTATTTTTAAAGAATGAATCCAATAAGATAATGATTTATTCGAATGAAAAAATAGTTTGATTTCCAGAAGATGATAACTCTGTGTATATCCATTCGATGTATTCGTTTTGAATGGAACGACCATAGCCGAAATTCGTGATTACATACTAGGCATATCAACATACATGGGTGTGAATGAAAGTGTTTTCTTTTCCCAGATAAACCAACCATAAACGAAACGAGAGCCGCGTTTATTGTCGTAAAATTGACCCTAAACGGGCTTACATTATCAGTTTATCAATGGAACAATTTAAAATTCAATTTCCTGTTCGAATTCACTATTCTACGAAATGAAATCCAAACATTTGCTCAATTCGTTATTCACTGCATTCCGAGTGACTTCGAGGGGAATGAGGCAGTTATTACGTCTAAGTAATTCAGCAATTTCCAGTCCATACATATGGATTGTGGCCTCCAGGTATGGAGGGCACCGTCTACGCTCGACAGTGGCGTACAGGGAGGGATTATTTCAATGAATTTCAAGCTAACTATAAATCAACATCAAATTAATTGAAGTAGAATCTCTAACGCATCGATTGATTTATTGCAGAAGGCGCTCTCCTGGAGGACCAATCCACCCTGAAACCTACCCCTGAGCAGGACGAATCCCTCCTGCTCAACACCGACCTCCCCATATTCCTGGTGGAACCTCAAAACGCTTTCGTGGTCAAGAACAGACCAGCCACACTTCAATGTCGAGCAGCACACGCCCTGCGTCTCTACTTCAAGTGCAACGGCGCCAAAAAAGTGGAGACCGTAGAAAATTGGTTCGTCGATCCCCAGAACGGCGTCAGGATATACGAGGCCGACGCTAACGTCACCAGGGATATGGTGGAGGAGTTCTTCGGCAAGGACAAGTTCAAGTGCGAGTGCCATGCTTGGAGTGGTAGGGGTAACATCAAGAGCCAATCGGCTACGGTGGAAGTTGCATGTAAGTTGTTTTGCAAGTCTTTTATTTTGGGATTGGATGAAACCTTGTTGACGTCATACTTGTCCAAAGTTCCACAGTGCCCTCAACAGGAGCTGGAATGCCAATACTGCTTCTCATCCTTCTCCTTCCATCAGGAGTTTGGTAATTTGCTGATAGACCAGATCAGTTGCAGTTGTCTTTACTCTCTTCGTTCTATTTCATTTGTTATCGTTGTTTGATTACTCATTTTGGTGAATCAATTCTCTAGTATCGATTTGGAAACAAACTGTCATTCTTTCAGTTTCTTCCATGTAGATGATTGGACTCAAAATAAAAAAGCAAGGCAAAACAGGGATTATTTCAGACTCCATATAATCCTCAAATCAACATTATCACTTCATCAGAAATGTATAGATTTGAGTTTCCCCAAACTCAAAACATGAGTATCCAATCATCAAGAAGCCCAATGACCCCTCAGATTTCCACCATAATCACTATGATGTATCAGTCTTGCAATTACGTACATAAATACACCCATGTGTGCAGTACGCTCCCATATACCCTGTAATGAAGCCCTAACTGCGTCAATTGAAAGGCAAATAGTGGCCTTATTATAAAGGAGATTAATCAAGGCACATACACGACATCTAGGGCTCATGCCAATAATCCCATTTGTTGGACAGATAGGTTTGGATTCAAGGGATAACCAACTCTACACGAGTTGCACACTATAAAAAGAATAAATTATCAGCTGTACGTTGATATTCATTTCGAGTGCTACGGTAAACAATTGAATGTGGTTCTACTGGGTGATTTATTTGAAAAAAATGCAGTACAACAAGAGATTTGTCCAATTTATCTAACATATCTCCGAAAATTTTGTCTCCTATTCATAAATTCAAAGCAGACCATTGGCATTTCAAAAAGTATTTAGTCGATTCGGATTTTCTGAAAATCATTCAAACAAAATCAACATGGTAATTGAAATATCTTGTTGAGTCATTTATAATGAGACAGTCTCATTTTATTTCCAAGGGAATCAATGACTTTATCTTCCAAACGATGGATGATGATCTGTCATGATTATTTCAATGATTTTTAGGAGTCCTGAATTGTAATACTCAACGTTAACATGACAACTAAGAATGCTATTTTTATTTGTTGATTCGATATACTTGGATAGCCATTCTGGCTATCGGCTTTCACTTATCTTGCAGATTACCCACACGACCAATTACAACTGTTTTCATTCTGTCCAAAGAATTGCTACTGATAAAAGGCTCTTATCTATAAAAGAATAATTGATGTTTTAACTAAGGGACGTATCGAATGACTCTAGTATGATGTTAAATATGTTAAAACGTGTCATTTGAATTTGAAAGTACCGTTTTCGTTTGTTGATACATCCATTGACAACAATAACATTATCGTGGAATGCAACTACACACTAAAAATCAACTTTGACGAATGGTATAATATTTTTTATGTGTGAGAAGGATTTTGAAGGGAGCATTGGCGTACCTAGAGTTGAATAATCTATACTCCCTCATAAAATAGACTCCTTATAATATAGACATGGACAAAAAATATATCTTATAATATTCATGTAGCCTTAAATTAAAGAAATGGATGTCATTTTGGATGTCATGAGTGTTATTTTGGTTATAATGTAAATTTTCTCAAATTGTAACTTGATATTTTTTCAATTCCTTTTAAGTAATGTGGGGTTACGTCCCCAATAACCACCCCTCGTTACGCCTATGGAAGCGACTGAACAGATTTTTGAACCATGTATGTAGCAATTTTTTCTCATAAGATCACTCAAAATAACAACGAATGGCATATTCAGTGCATATCCTGACAAACTGCCACTTTTATTTTCCTTGAATAGAGTATATTTACTACCTACTCAAATGAATTGAAGTGTACCATGTTGGAATCAGCATGAAAACTATAAATATAAACAATATTTGGTGACATACATTATAAAATAGTAGACTAATAAATAGAAAAGAACTAAAAACTTGATAATTGCATTCTGTGGACATCCTCCTTGTCTCGAAATTCAAAAGCACCAGCCATTCCTAGCTGCGAATTAATTTTCCATTCATCGTTAACGTATTTAATTTCATCAAATTATATCCGAAAAATTCTCTCGGACATATTAACATCGCTTGACGATGCCATAGCAATATCCTGTGTCGCATCTCCTCTGCGATTAGCAATTCCATTCTGATGCCCTTCCAGAGTCGATAGGGCGTAAATATTCGAGATCTCTCATACGCGTGGGAGGCGAAAATTAAAAGAAACGTCCCGTTGTCGGTACGTGTCAACGACGACAGCCTTAAGGCTTTCGGATATTAAGCAATTTTTGAGCACCGTTCGCGCGTCAAAGTCGAAAAATTGCCTCTCTTTCGAAATGGGAGCGTTCGCATAAGCAATTAAACTGGTGAAGAGGTCGGTGTTACGAGGGGCAGCAAACGATTATACGAGGGGGCAACGATTAATAGAAGGAATCCTCAACGAAATAGTAAGCCTTCGCTGCAAAATAGAGTTTAAAAAACAGCAAAAATTCTCATTTTTGTTGGTACATACGTATTTTGGACAAAAAAGAAAGGAAATTTCATAGGAAAACAGTGAAAACGCCATATTTCCGAGACTATGAATTTTTTTTCGATGAGAATTTTTGGAATTTATCTGCTTTTATTGGTACCTACGTATATTAGTTTGAAAAAAAAAACACAAAGTTCATGAGAAAAGAGCGTTTTTCTTGACCTTTCTTGAAGATATTTTTATCGAAAAAACACTAAGTCTATGACAAAAAAAGGCAGCGCAGTATCTCTTGATTTTTTAAAATTTTTTCCTGCTACCTCGCATAAAAGATTGTACATCCCTCGTATAAATGAGCAATTTCCCCTGAAGCTGCTGACTGACATTAAAAAAAACAGTTTTCTGCATCATAATCATCGCAACTTTCGACAAAATTATAGCCCAGTGAGTGAGATTAAAGGCCGCGACGTCAATCATTCATACACGAAAAAAATAAGAGCCAGTCGTATACGGGCAAGCATTGGGGATGAATACGATTTTAATGAAAGGACACGTGATTGCCATCGGAAACTTTTGAATCCGGCCCATCCATCATTTAGACTTATTAATTGAGGTAATTCTTCGATCTATCTCATTGCGAAGGGCACGTCCATCTTAATTTAGAGCCTATAGTCTGTGGAGATTCTAACGGAAGGCCCTGTATGTCAAATTAGATAGTCAAGTTAGAGTTTGTGTAATAGTTGAAAAGCTAAAATATTGGGACATGGCAAGACCAAAAACATTTGACAATCGGTTCAATAAGCAGCAATCTGTGAAGAAAATCTCACATAAATTATGTTTATAACATTGAGATAATTATTAATGAATTAGTGTACTGCTAATCCAGTTTCTTCTCTGAAATATTCAATTCATAATTTATTTATTATCTACAACTTAATTAAGCTCAATTTTTTGTATGTTCAAGCACATTTCCCCCACATTTCTTAGTCTTCATATCTTTCAAAGCCATTATTAACTGAATTTATAACTCCCATAATATCGATATTCATCAAGATCATCAAAAGAAAAGTTGTGCAAACAAATGATAACAGCCCCTTTCCCTGCAGATCGTTATATTATTGGCTTTTCAACAAAAACACACCATTCACTCAATCCGCACTGAACTCTCGAGACTTCCACTTATCGACTCCATAAATTCCGAGGCAGGCAACGAAGAAAACTTTCGAACTTTTTGCTGGCGAGTCCTAATGCAAATAGCAGCCTTATCTCCAACCCTAATGACAGCCTATTAAAATAATTGAATCTGCAAAGTGGTCTGATTGAGTTCATGAAATTAACTCTTGATAAGTTTATTATGCATCCAGCGATTGTTTCTATGATGGTTGTTTTATTTATTCAACAGTCTGACGTTGAAAAACAAATTGAGGTCGAGAATCCGTTTTCAAGTTGCGAAATACCGATTTTTCGTAATTCTGATGAGTTGTTCGCAATTTTCTCAGGTTTACGAGTTCAAATTACCATAGCCTTGGAATCAGCACGTCAAAATACGTAAGACTCACAATGGATTAAGTTTTTTGGAAAATTTACAAGAATTAATTCGCCTGAAAACTCGTCTATGAAATGTCTAAGAGGTGCTGAAAATGGTAGTGAATACCGTTTTTCGATATCTAGCATAGTTTTCGAGATATTTCATGTTGAAAATTCCAAAAACTCCCAAAAGTATAAAAATACTCTGAAACTCTACGAGTTCAAATGACGAACTTTGTGAAGCAATATCATCACAGTAGATCTCATTTCTAGCCCAAAAAAGTTTCATTGTCAGAATAAAATACATACTTATTTTGTTACCGAAGAAATCTAAATGATGCACTTCAGCAGAAGGCTTATTGTACTCCCATTTCACACTGATTGATACCTTGGAAGACATAAGTTCCTTCGAGTGATTCAGAAATATCATTAGGTTTCAAAGTTTCAACGTTCTCTAGGCTTGGATCAAATTAATTTCACTCATTCCCCTGTAGTTTAGTGCCTCACAACTGCACGAAATCTGTTCAATAGTCCCAGACACCAAACCACAAAATCACCTTGGTAGAGTCTTTTGTACTCAGGAAGAAAGGGAATAAAATGAAGCTCCACACCCAATCAACAGAGTATAATCATTCCAAAAGTAACAGTCGTATTTTTCTATCGTATAATCTGTATCAATTATCTGATGGATAATAATAATCAATCGTGCCCCATCATCCAGCAAGCCTCGCTATCTAATTTGCGAACCTGTCTCGATAGACTGCACTCATCACGGTACCAAGACTCGAGCACCATCCTAAATATACCATCAGGTATGCAAATGGAGGACAACGAGAAGCGGTCCCATATCTAAACGACTCAAATGAAGCATCCTCGAGATCGTTTTATCACAATAATTATACAATTAAAGGAGGAGCATTTGCATGCGCCGTAATCTCTAGGATGACCGGTGGACACTCCTTTACGTTGAACCAACCAAACTACACCATGACAGTCCTGGTCAATTTGTAATTCTTATCTGGTCTCGTGTCCACATGGGCTTATTAATGGGATGGAGATAGCGGCTGCGTAACTTTGGATTCGCTGATGGAGTGAGATCAGATCCAATGGAGAAGTTGTGATAGACTTTTGATAAGAGTTCTGATACCTTGATCACCTATGCTCTTGTGGATAATTTACGACATTTCTGAGAAATTCAGCTTATTTGGGAGAGGAATAATGTGGCTTCTCTATTAGATCAAGAAAAATATTGCGACAATGACACACAAAAAATGGGACGCCCCTTTTCGTGGTATCATGAAAGATGTAGATACAGAGTGATTCATAAAGAATTGTACATAGTCCAAGCATAAATGATATTGACTGAGACCATTCCATATCTGGTATTAAGAAATGCCTTATTGTGTTTTTGACGGATATACACGATGATATTTGAAAATATGTGAATTATTCTACGTTGAATATCTCTAAAAGTGAAAAACTCGGACATATGAAATTTGGCACTTGCTTTGCACTGTTTTCAAGAGTAATTGTTATTCAACACGCTTTACAGGGTGTTCTTTTGACAGGATCAATTAAAACGTGAAAAAGAAAATGAAATCGACCTGGGATTTCAACGGTTGATCGAGTAATAGTTTATCTCGAGTGATATGAACTTTCCTCACGCTTTTTGTGAAAAAATTATGATGTGCTATCGATGAGGTGCCACATTAGTCATATGCAGGATGTGAATCTATGAAAATTTTACTATTTTCAAAAGTTTTTTCAGAAAATAAAAACTTCCGCGTTCAATTGTTTCTTTGTATGGTCCTCAAGCTTCAATGTGAGGAAAACAAAAATTGTCTGATTTGGCTTATAGGGTGTTGTTTTAAGAAAACCAATAAAATTCTAAAAAAATTGAGTCTGGACCTGAAATTGGAAAACTTAAAAACCTATTTTATTGAGCTCAGGAAACATACTCAGTGTACCAAATTTCATGAGTCTGAGTTTTTCAGTTTTAGAGATATTTAACGCAGAATGATTCACATATTCTCAAATACCACCCTGTATATACGTCAAAAACGCAAAAAGGCATTTTTTAATACCAGATATGGAATGGTCTCAGTCCATAGCACTTATGATTGGACTATGTACTATTCGTCGTGAATCACCCTGTATAGTGCGAAATCAGGAAAACTACAAAAATTCCTCATTCATTTTCTATTTCAACAGTCTAGAGAAGTAGCAAATATTTCAAACTATTTCAGAACTTCAGAGAACAAATTACTGAAGACTATTGTGGACAGTTTGTCCTCTAGAAAGAACTAACTATAGAGGTTAGGTTAGGTTAGGTTATGCTAATTATCTTCTTTTTCACATTTAAGGTGTTGAATGTAACAGAGTTGGTATTTCTTCTCTTCCAACGCTAAATTCGATTCAAATATTAGACAGCGGTGATAAAATTAGAAGATAAATTCAACAACATTCAGTATATCATTCAGAATCTTATGTTCTATTGTCTTTCTTCAGCTCGCTTGAAAGAGTGACTTCAAAAGTCTTTCTTCCTGGAACTGAGGATCCCGTTCCTTCTCTCTCAAGAATGATCGTGTCAAATATCAAATTTCAGATGAACGAATGTAGAAAGTCATTCCACCATAATTACAGATTTTACTGATACTCCAACGTGTGTTTTGCCATGGAATCGTCTATAGAAAACAAACACACAATTCAGTACCAACTCCATCCAACGAAATTGACAGTTATCTGATAATTAACCACAATCTCGACTTCGAAGATCTAATCTACGTCACGACTCACAAAACACCGAATGATTTCGATGCTTTGTGAGTTCTATGCACCCTCCCCTGACCCCCCTTGTCCCACCATCGACGAAATAATTACAAGGCGAGAAGGAATAACTCCTAAAAATACTTTCGTCGAGTCAGGATCCCGTGTAAAATAATTACTCTCCGACGTTCAAACGGTAATCTATAATTACGGGTGAGTGTAGGCCATTATCTCCGATATTCATCATGGTACACCGTCGTCATTGGCGTACGTGAGACCGTGTTCAGGGGTCCAGTACGTGAAGAAAATCCCTGATGATCTGTCATCGTTTCGGAGCAACCAAACAAAGCAAACATAATTTGTGCAGTAGAACAAACCGAACATTTTCGTTGATTTGCTATGCTGATGGCATATGACAGGTAGGGGATGAAAATGCATTTCCGTAGCCCAACATTTCTCTCATTAGCATTTAGGTATTTTTTGGACGTACAGTGCATTATTAATCAACCTTTCAGAAACATTTCTACCTTGAATCATTTTGAGGAAGGTTCAGTCAGGTAGATTCAACACAATGATTTATATGTGGAAAAAAATTATAAATTATTTCGAGATAACGAATCAAAACAACCTGTAGATTCAACCCATCAATTTCCAGAATCAACTGCGAATATTTCATGTTCCTAGACAGCCAGACAAACAGGTTCACATGACAATAATCTGAATTAGAAACATCGTCGATTTTATCAAATGCCAATTTTATGGTAGCCCCTTTTTGTAACGCCACTGTGCCTCTTCAAGCATCGCTACTTGTCCAGCATACAATCGCTTGAAAAGTAAAATGGAAAAATCAACTAATTGAAAGCGAGAACGTACGGTGTGTGATTTCAGCTCCAAAATTCGATTTCGAGCTCGCTGAAAATGTCTGTTTCCTTTTCATTTTTTCAGTCAGCTGAACGCAGGTTTGCAATTCAAATGAATCTTATTATTCGAGTCCGTTACATGGAGATTCGAAAGAGGAAAAAAGGGTTGATTTTCCGAACAATTATTCAAATTATCCTGGTAGGAAATCGACGGGAAAATTAGAAGTTGCAGATTTTTCTCTCGAGCTGGACTCGAAATTAAACGGGCTTTGGTCTCTCTACTCGTGATATTTTTTTCGTGATTTACATAGGACTGAAAAAACTGTGCTTGAAACTATCGTTCGTCAATTCTGTCATTCTAGGTTTGTACTATTGCTAGGAATTGTACCACGGGATGTAGCTGAAAGCGCATATACCTTCATCAATATTTATATTTTCTGACAACGTTACAATGTAATATACTTAAGGTGTCTACCACTGCATCCTTACATTTTTACATTTTATCGCGATTTGGTATTCAAAGTAGGATGTCATAGTGTGAACAACCGCTATCTTAATATTGATGCGAGCTCGTATCCGAACGCTTTTGAATAACATAATGGAAGACAGAAGTGGATAGACGATTGTTTTTAATAGATTCGTTTGAAAACGGTCAGCTATCTGATACAGATGATATATATCTTCGTAGCAATTACACCTAGCTTATAATTAATGTGCATTCGATCTAAATTTATTCCTAATCGCTGCTGAGGCTAAAAAATCAGTCATAAATGTAGAAGTCTTATTATGATGGTGCTTTAGGTTGAAAAGTTTATTTTCTCATTAACCTTGAATAGGCCGTTGCTACCAAAACAGTACAAACTTCTTAACAGGCGTTGCTTTGATAATCTTTACCCAATGTGGACACTTTTCACATTGTTGAAACTATAAACACTTGAAACAACAACATTGAGACAAATTTATAACACTTCTACTGAACAGCAAACAACTCTGAGAGAATTTATGATACTCCGATTTCACGCTGACGTATACCAACTTCAACTCATCTAAAGAACTCTAATCTAAAGAAAAGTCTTCAAAACTCCCAATTGTTCTAAATATGTTCATCTCTCACAAGAAATACAGGCAGTTCAACCAAGACAATGTCTTAACGTAGTTTTCTAAAGAGTTTGAAGACTCTATAATGCTCCTCAATTCCTGAAATTCAAAAGGTATCTCTTTTGGCATATTTTGAGCATTTGCCTCGCCTGAAAACTCTCATATTAGATGTCTTGGAGCCGCTGAATACGGCACTGTTTTTCTCCATCATTCTCTGTGACTCCAATCCTTTGTAGCCTCATCGAATAATGTATCTGAAACAGTCACTTGCCGCATAAAGGATACGGCTTCCACAACAAACAATTCAAAAGATTACACAGAAGAATGTACTTATTGTTTGCGATACTCTTGACGTTTAAACAAATTATGACCAATTGAGTTATTGCTTATATTGCGAATGACTATAATTACCTACAAGACAAACTTGCAGTGGAACCAGTTTGTATTTAATTTTATTGACGGATGGAAATTGGTGTAATAAATTGTGGAATTCTTCCGACTGTATAAATAAATAATCGCAGATGGAATGTTATTTATTCAAATCTAACAAAAGCAAAGGATGATATGAATCAATACATGATTAAATCACATTCAGCTGCAACATGCAATCATTAATTTTTTTACTTCGTACTATTTCCGCATTCATTCGGGAACGAAAAAGATATATTCAAGTTGTTCATAATTTGTTTGTTTGTTCGCCGATGCAATTCTGAACCAGTTCTAGATGTGCGCTATCATTCCTTATGCTCTTCAAATGTTTATTATGACAGAAAATTGGTCGGTATATTTTATCTAAATAAATCATTCTATTCGGTTCATTCGTTTTCTACCTACTACCTGTGTATACTTCCTTATGTACCAAACTATAGCCTGTTTCAATAACACCATCAAAATTTCAGTGGTAACCGTTTGCAAAATTTAACACCACTTCTGGTTGGCACCCCTGACACTACACCCCTTTCCGCTGGCGTAATTTAATATACAAAACTCTCAAAGTGCCGTCTAAGTATTCAGAGGTGGGTCAATATAAAGCAAAGCATAAAATATTCACGGTTTGTTACTGCAGCTTTCCAGTTGGGATTGTTCTTCCTCTTTCCATTCCTCAGCGATACGATGCGATATTTTGGCAGACAACGAACTTGAAGAGGACTCCATCTTTGCCTGCATAGATTCCGACCAGTAGTCATTTCTGATTTCACTTGTTTCAACTATTTTTCTTAAATGTCTTCGTAACTTTTTTACATCAACAACTGAAGTAGAATATTGTTCATGAACCAGTAGAACTATTTATATAAGGTTGGTCAACTGGAAGATTTTAATTTGTGTAAAAAATATCACTCAAAACTGCGAAAAATTCCACAAAATTCATTAATTGGTTCGTATTTATTTGAAACAGCCTGTTCTATTTTCGGCAAAAGGAACTCTCGTTTCAATTTGACAACACTATATTGATTCCCACCATTGTCAACTATATAATCACTAAAACTACTTTCCAATATAGATATGAGCAATATATTTTGCTTTCAGCTTCAATACAATCACCTTCAACTCGATTCCTAGTCACAAGAATTTGAAAACATGCACACTTTTTCGAAAACTTTTCAACTCAGTGCAACTACTCATCGACATCTATTTACTCTCGATGACATTCCTGTAGATTTCCAGCTTAAACTCTTCTCTTATACCTCCAAAAAGTATCTAAAGTTGTGCTTACTCCATCCTGGCTGCGATGATATTTTGTTTTCGAGGATGAAATCTCTTGAATGGTTGCCAGTTGTTTATTCGAATGCTATGAAAGTTCCGGTAAATTCCGGGAGTTTAGGATGATGGAAATTCAACGATAAACCGTAACTGATTTGGGTATTTGGAGTTTTAGTGGGTAGACATTTCAGCCGAGATTGTTGACGAACAATAAGTTGCCTAACTTCAAATTCTATGTATTGGACTGAAAAATGGCAATGCTATCCTTCAAAATCATCAGTGGTCAGGAATTAGAAAATGACAATGACCTAGCGAGTTTTTCAACAATATACATTGCAAATTTCATCATGTCCATATTCATCTGGTGTGAATATGTAATAATAATGTTTGAAGACATAATTATTTGTATCGCCCAGTATATGATTCGCTTATCATCTCCACACTCAGTTGCTTACAGGGCTCCCCAAACGCTTTCTTTTCGAAAGTGTAAACATCGCTAATGAATTACCAACGTGCATATTACCCTTACACCACAGAACTTCCTTATCAAAATCGCAACTCCCGAAATCCTCATTCACTGACTTCGAGATCGGAGGAAGGGGGAGTGTATCCCGAAAGTCGGGATGAAGTTTAGTGGTGCATGAACCATTTAACATACATCCATGGGAAAGTTAGTGAAATGCGGTATCCAAATGTATATGCCTCGCCATATCACGGGATCAGTCAGCGTTTATGTAGTCTGAGTATCTCTCCGTCAGCTATCCCAATGTCATTTCAAAGCCTTTTGCAAATCGCTGAAAGCTATTAGAATGTCATCGAAATCATACACCACACTGATTTCAGTTGTATTTTGGATAAATTCCAGAATATAAACTCACTCGTATTCATAGAAATATCAGCTTGAGTATCAATTCAGCATTCGTCTTTTGATATGAAATGTTAGGTTAGGTTTTGCATTTTCAAGAATTTCATGTAGTGATTTTTTTGATTATTGATAAGAAACAAAACGACTCGTTGAAATGAGGAAGGAGTTCAGTGAAATATCATTGAGTCTCATCGAAAAAATGTTTATTGAAACTTCACGTTGCATCTTCGAAGAATTAGACAATAAAATTGGAAGAATTATAATATTTTCATCGAATGTCATGTACACCTCTTGACAAAATCAAAAAACCCCAAAGTACTTATCCCGTTTTGTTCTATAAGACAACAATGACACTGCTTACTTCCAAAATAAGAATCACTCTTAAGATAATCATTCATTATTGAGCAAAATTAATCTCGTGGATTTTCTTTGCCCGACGCATGGTTTTCGCTTGAAAAGATAAAAATCATTTTACTTCAGGGTCTATTCCTAAAAAATTTGATGCGGCGTGAAAAATGTTTGTGCATCGACTGAAAGCAAATTAAGATATCAGATTTGTTCCAAGATGAATGAGAACCCAAAAAATATATTCTTCTTGTCAGATGTTCTATTCTTGATTAAAATAATTGAATGAAAATTGCTTTATATCGCAGTACCAACCGTTTAATAATCACTCTGTATCTCCAAAGTTAAGACATTTAGGACATACGTTAATAGGAAGTTTTTGCCTTCAAATGTGTCAAAGAATAACCCCTTCAAATACAAGCATGTTTTCAAGGAACACCCTGTATAGTTATGCGGAAGATACAGTAAATATTCAATTCCATAATTTTTGTTGAACTTTATTCCGGAGTATTCTGTATATTCAAACTGGACTCGTAAAATGTTTTTGAATCACTGTTTATCTATTCGTATCTTAAATTCAACCTTCGGATGAGGCTCAATTTTCCTCGTTACCATGGGAACTAGACCACATTATATAATAGATGAGAAATAAGATCAGTCAATGTTTTAACAACAAATTATTCTGATGACTATGCTTCGAAAGGAGCTAATGCTTCAGTGTTATTACTCGTACGTATCCAATTCCACTTCACTACACTCGTCGTATTATTGGCCCAAATTCAATTCCGCCATTTGTCCTGAAGACACCGACATCAGGTGTTTCCAGAGGCGCAATAATAATAAATGTGTTGATTTTGTCCGGAAGGATCGTCCTCCCAATTCCCTTGGATCTTTGTTCTCTATACGCCGAGAATCGAGATCGATCGATTCGGTATAATTTGCAGAATCCTTCTTAATGTATACGGAGAAGATAGAATAATATCGAATGATAAATAAATCCCATCTCGGCATTTCACAGAAGCATCTGGCACTACCACTGACGGAGATAAGTTTATGTGGATTCTGTTTATATTTTGTGTCTCCTAGATGCCAGGATTTCGCTTCATGAAAGCGATGAAATTCGTATTGTGTTCGTCTGGAGAGGTGCAGAAAAATGGAATTCACATTATGGATCTGTTTTCGAGACGAATTCGCCAGCGATGACAGAAATCTGGTATCGTCTTTTGTTTCAGAGATACAAATGAAAAAGTTTAGTGTTTCAATCCTGGGAAAATTGTGGTTGTTTGAAAAGTTTGGACACAATAACTTCTATGTTATGAAGAAACTTTTCAATATCGGCATCAGTGTCGTAGAAAAAATATTTAGATCGATACAATTCTCACATGAAACATGAATAATCAGGAACGACGATTTCCATTGCGAAATTCTCTTGTATTCGAGCAACACCATTATATTTCTTGGCTCATTCCAGTTTCGTTCTCATTTCGTACGCCCATTTCTCATTTCGCATACTTATTTTGTTTATTATAGAAAATTGCGGCAAATTATCATCATGGGCGACGTAAAAAGGCGTTTTATTGGCACGACTGAGAATTCTCGCACATTTTCAACGATAAAGCTGAAGATAACTTTTGCTTTATTCTGCTCACGAATAAGATGAGAGCGCTTTGGAATTCAATTTTGCCTACGAAGTGTCAACATTGCAAAAAAGCATTTTTCTTTCTCAGGAAATAATTCAAAAGAAATCAAATATTCATTGGTTGTCAATTTCATTAGAACGATAAATAGACATGCTTATTCATTATCCAAACAATATGATTGATTTCCTGTTTGAATAATTAAAATGTCTTTCTTGCATGCCAATCTCATAAAGGCAATCTATCATTCTTAATGAGTATCTTGATCATCGGAAGTATTGAATGTCAAAGGAGTTGTACGTCTATTGTTTGTAGAGACAACATTTGTCACATCACAATGATATCATGATGACATGTATTAAGAAACATTATTTATTTTGTTTGTACTTGAAATGGTGACATGTCTTTTCCTAATGGAGTTCCTTCAATCTGCTTCAATCATCGATGAATTGTGATACTTTTTGATTCATGGCGAGCTACATTTCATACTTCATAACTGAAACGATCTAGAAATTCCGCAATTTATCAAGCAATCAAGATTGGTCACGCCCAGATTCTTAATTAACATTCGTTTCTCCGTGACATCTGCAGAATTGAAACGACAATCTGGACATGGCGATCTTGAAATTTTGACAAGCTACTGATTTGTGTTGTTGCTTGAAATGTATCGATTGGAAACTCGCAGTTGAACTTCTGAAAATGCACAACAACCACAGAACAACTCGAGGAAGTCTGGAAAGAAATAACGACACAATTTTAATCCAATAAATAGGTGAATAGTTCTTTCAAATGGCTCATCAACTACTCTGGTTCCTTCCGTAACAAACAGTAAACTTACTGGATAGGAATCGGATAATAGTCGTTATCATTTGCATAACTTCGGTAACTATCTTTTTATGATTGTTTCCTTCATACCGTGGAAGTAAACAGAACTATAAAACGTCCTAAAGAATTTTACTACCTACTATAAATTCATTAATTCCGTTCTATTCGAACCTATCGGGACATCCGATCGTAAATCAAGTTTCTGGAAATGAAAGAACGTTTTGTTTTACCCCACCCCAATATTTAATTCCCGCAACGTCATTATATCTACCGATTCCTATCGGAATGCCAGTCGCCTTTGGAATGTTATTCCAGTGAAATTGGGATTTATGTGTTGGTATTGCAATTACCCCAATACGTTGTTCTTTTCATGCGGCGTTGTATGTTGTATGACAAATTTGTTCGGAATTCGCTATACCGTTTAGTCCGAATACTACATCAAATTCTCAATTCTATAGGCAGCGTTTTGTGGTTCATCACAAAGGCATTTTCGAAATACTGATATTCGAAATTGTCGTCGTAGTGACTGAATTGTATGAAACCACAGGAAAGAAACGAAATAACAGACGCACTATGCACTGACAGTTTTGACAGATGAATAAGTCATCAATCTCAAGCCCTGATTGGTATTCAATACCAAGCTAGATCTTTTTTTTTTCGAACTAACGATATTGAAAGATAACCAAATCAGGGAGAGCTATCTTCCTCAAATAAATAGACCATATTCATGTATACGATCTTCAGTTTCCGAAACCATGTGGAACAGTTTTGTGGTTGTGGCGCCACCTGAAAGATCTTCCGCGTAGGTGTCGACTTCAAACATGGATCTCTTACATCCCAGACAACGTACTTCATTTCCATGCAAGCGAATTTATTATCGCTGATGCCGACATGTATTTCATGCAAATCGTTTTATATAAATTGTAGCGGTGGGTGATGAATTGGAGATAATTATAAAATGGCTGTCGAATCGTGATGGCGGGATCCTGAATTTATGAGATATATCCTTATTGTTTCAAGGATAAAACGACAGTAATGATGAGCAAGTGGGATGGAAATAAAGTCATGATAAATGGCCTATGATCTGGGTCTAAATATTCAATTTGGGACACATTTCATATGGAGCTTAAAATTTTTGCCCAAACTTTGGTATTGTGCTTTACGACCATAAAAATGTCTCCGAAAATAACTCGAAGGAAATTTATTGAATTAGCATCTGACACTCTGAATGAGTCACTATCTGCGTTGCTACGTTGATGATCTAAAAGTGACATAGCGACGTAGTTATTTGACAATTTCAGTACTTGTGATAATTTTGTCTCATGATATTCCCAAAGAACTGGTTTGATCTCCGCACCCATTCATTAAACAACTTACCATATACTGTAATACACATTCATGTGGAAAATATAATATAAGAACCAATTCAATGTGCTATCAGCATCTTTGGCATTGATAAAATGCTTGGATACGTTTACCAACATCAAGGAAATTACATCAATTGCAACAGACATCCACGAGAGGTTTAAGAAGAGGGAATGTTCTATGAATTGAATTGAGACATAATCTGGAGATATTGACGTCGAATCTTGCTGCTGTTATTGATGCAACATAGTCATGAGGAAGTTTCTTTTATATACCTTTCAGTAACTGAAAAGGCCGGTTATTTCTATTGAATTGAGGTATATAAAGTGAATTGGATGGATATGTTGTTGATGCACTATGTATCAGTCCTTGTACAGAGTGTCTTTCGTGATAATGAGTGATGTCAAACTCTTTATCTCGAATAAAACACTTCGTATTCGTATTGTTTGAAACAATTCATACCTATTATTCGAGTGTATTATTCTACGAGCATAGGCAGCTCCTGAAAAACTCCTCTCAATTTTCCTGAAATTCATATTTTTTTTTCAAATCCTTCAATACTTTTCCTAACTTTCTGAATTTTTTTACGACTTCATTAACCTCCTTTAAGAATATGCTACATTTATCAAATCTTCAAAATTCTTTCAACTCTTTCAAAACATCTCCTAATATTGCTGACTCCTTTCAACTCCTTCAAAACCCCTCACAACTTCTTTCAACTCCTCCAAAAAAGCTCCTGACTTTTTCAAACTCATCTTGATTCTTCCTTATTCCTTAAAATCTCTCTGAACTCTTTCCATCTCCTTCAAAAGTCTTCCGAACTTCTTTCAACTTTCACCAACTGTTTCCAAATCCTTCTGAATGTTTCAACTCCTTTCAACTCCTCCTAACTCTTCCGAATCCCCTTTTTCCTAAAAAAATTATCGACTTTTGGTTGCGAACCGCGTTGAATGCCGACCACAATCGCATGAACCCATTCAATTTCCTGTCGCCTACCCAACTTATCGTTTATATCTTGAGCTTGATTGAAAATTCTCCTCATTTTCCGGGGAGCGTGTATGAAACCCCGCTTGTTCGATCATGTTTTCGGTAATTTCATAATAGCCATGTGGGCAGCAACCCTTTATCTCTCCACAATGTATCATCCTCCTACTGCCTGCCGTATCATCCTCTCCTGCTGGCGCAAAAGCCTCTACGTAGCGCGTTTCATTAACCCGACACAATGCAGATCGAACTCTCGTATCGTTTCATTGAAAATTGCGAATTATTATCGCCCCTTTCTCATTAACGACGTGCAGCAAATGGAGTTCGACGCAGCGGTAGCTGGCGAGACAATGACAATAATGCATGTCAGTTTTGTTGACGAACCCAGAAGGGTTCAAAAGTTGGTCGAGATAAGACCAGATGGTCTATCACTTGGTCTGCTGGATTTTCAATGTTTGGGCAGAATTGTAGGAGAAATGGATACAACCAAGAGAGAGTAACAGAGGAAATAAGATGACAAATTTCTACAAAAATGTTTCCATCAGGCATCTTCAACATCTTTTTCGAGCAACCTTCGAAGGATTCGATATTAATCGAAAGGAATCCGACATGTAGGATTTTAGTGACGTTTCTTGGAATTGGTGTCCTTGAAATATAACAACCATGATCTTTCATCAGGAGTGGACATGATTTCGTCTTCAGAGCTGAAAGTTTCTAGAAATAACGAAAAGGTTCTCCAGAGTTTTGGGACTAAACGCAGAGTTAGTTCATCAGTAATCTTATTCTCAAACTGAGAATTATTCTTCAGTGTGCTTTCAACTTCCTTTCGAACTTTAATTCCTTTTAGTCGATGAAGTGTAGGTTTTGTGAGAAAATCATCAATCATCATCAAACCAAGTATTTATATTGATCTAAAATACCTATCCTGTTTCCTGTTGTTTGATGTTCAGACTACTCAACACTTTGACGTCGCTGTACCGGTCAAGTCTTGGTGATATCCATTCTAAATGAAGTATGATGCAGCCCACGTACATTTAGAAATGGTGTTACACTTTACGGAACTCGGACAATTTGCTATCGTTGATGTCGGTTATTGATTATAGCAATGTCGACTAATCGACGGAACAAATCGATCCGTTTATGCTCCGTACATAATTCACTATTGAAGTGTAAATATGGTGAGAGCAGAAATAGACTAGAACCTGAGTGTTGAATGAAATCATACTTCCTTCGCTGTAGAGCATTTCGATTAAATCATACGTATCAACTAATGGTGAGAAATGTTCGGTTCACGAACGGTTGGAGCGATGATGAAGCGTTTTCTATGCAATTTGAAATGCGAACCCCCTGCCCCCTTTTTATGTCCAACTAATACGATATCGAAGTCGATGGTCGATTGTTTTTTTCTTGCTACGGGTGGTATATTTTTGTATCCCATGTCGACGAGGATTGAATGGAAACACGGTCGTGCACTTTGGAGAATCACGATAAATCGACCAACACTGGCGCACCAAGAATTTTTTGGGTAATTATAAAGTTTGACCACGAATCAAAATCTGAAGGAAAAATCATCACCAAAAACAACAGATTATGTTGTGAGAAATATTCCAGAATGATTTTTGAATGATATTTTGTAGCACATGAAAGACATTACTGAAATTTTCAGCAAAATGATTTTATTTCGATGTGGCCTAGAAAGTTTTCTGGATGTAGAATATTTCAATGAAAGATCATGGCATTCAAAAAATTTTTAAACTGGTGTATAAATGACACTACCCTCAAAATATAAAAGGAAAATTAATTATGACAGTTTCAAAATGTAGGAAGTTGTTGCTATTGAAATACACTTGTCTCATTGTAATAATCACACCAAACATTCTCCTTTAATTATCACGTTCAAATTAATCATACAAATGCACATGTACAAAAGACTATAACCATCATCAATTCCGAAACAATGACAACCCCCTAGAATTCCATTAGTCTCTGATACTCATCCCCAATTGTCTCCAAAACATTCCAAGACACCCTTCCTGTCCACGAGTCGCATCTTCAATCACGCGAAGGTGTAACTGCACGTCGTTATTAAACTCCCCCCTCCTCATCCCCACTACCCCCCTTCTCCGTCATAACTCACGTCAGTCATTCGGGCCGCGTATCCGGGGCCCCCAGGGGGGCCTCGGCCAGCCCCCATTGTTCGGTGTCATTTCGCGCCGGTGAATTTCCAGCATAAAGGCCGATTGTTTCGACCGGATTTCTGGATGTGAGTTTTCCCCAGTTTTCCTCGCCCAGGAGCGTTTTATTTCGGCAGGTTTTCGGGATTTATTTGGCAGTAATATCGTCGTGATTAATTGTTTGGTGGTAATAATTGTCGAAAGCGGGGGGTGGATATTAATTTCGCATTCGGAAGTGTCGAATGTTAGGACTTTCAGAAGAAATAGTAGTAACACAAGTAAGAACAACATTCTTCTTTGGAATAAAAATATTGTTTAATTATCGCGATCACATTCCTTCGAAACCTCAGATTCATTAAAATCGTTAAATTGTACAAACAGTTCATGAAACTCTAATTTCTTCAAAACAACTCATCCTTTTTGAAGAACGAGCTTGATCTTTCCTTTCACATGATTTGGTTGATGTGTATTATGATCAATTGACGTCTGTATTGAACTTCAATTCAGAATTCATAATCTAGCACCAGTCTTTTGATCGTTGAATATTGATTCAATATGACATAACTGTCAATCGTCTGAAAGATTTTTTTATTGTAAAGAATCATCTTCAATTGTCAATTGACACTAAAAAGGTGAAAATAATTCTTGATGTAGAATTAAATCATTGAATTGATCATAAAAACATTGTAATTGTAAAAACATTTTTCTCAAAGCATGTTTCTTAGTTTCAACAAACTGTATTTCATTTTTTTTGTTTTTATTTTTTCTGCGATGAAGATGATTCGAACTTACGCCCGAGACACTATTACCAATGTCATTGGAACACAACTGTGGTGGAAAACTTTTCAATTCGTTCAAAAAATGACGTTACGCGCGGAGTTACATACATACAAACATACAACTCAAGCTAATATAAAGCATACGAAAGTAGTAGTCCATGCTCAAAGTGGAAGACTAACTTTCTTGAAAAAAACACACTAAGTCGTCTTCACAATTATTAAATTAAATTATATTATATCATTATATGTGGAGACGACTTCGTGCATGTAATGACGAAGGCCTTTGATGATCAAACTACTAATTACCCTCCTTGATACTGATACTTGATAGATTTGCGATTATACCAAAGATATATTTTTACTGATACTATATGGATTGTTATTAACCAATAGTGAAAGTTATCAAATATATAAATATTCCTTAGTCAATCATTTCACTATTTCATTCCTGAAATATCTCATCATAGTTTCTCGAAGTGGAAAAATTAACTTGATAAATTATTACTGCGTGTATCCAGAAAAGCTCGAAAGAAAAGCCGCTACAGAGCCCAAAGTTGAACAAAACCTTTTTGTATAGATGAATTATTATTCCTGTGTGTGGTTTTGCCGTCGGGATAATAAATCGGGAGTTTTTTTCTTGGTGCGGGTCCGCGCGGATGCTAGAATGCATTTGTCACTATAATTTTTCTCCGGGCTCCCTTTGCCATAATACCTGCGTAGAGAATTTGCAGAAAGTTCCACAGAGCTTTTTGCGCTGAAATATTTCCATCTTTTGTGCTGTAATTTTAATCGGGATGATATTTTCCTCCAGTGACAAAGAATGAATGGACCTGCAGGAAACAACGGAGAGCTACAAATAATTGATATTTAGAAGGGGCGCTTGGTCTGGAACTTCCACTACCCCAAAGTTGGAGTTCTGGAATTCTAAATTTATCGAAGTAGAACCTTATTTTCAATAACTTTATCATTTGTGCCTCTTGCATCGATGATTCTATT
This sequence comes from Plagiodera versicolora, assembly GCA_037013635.1. Lineage (NCBI taxonomy): Eukaryota > Metazoa > Arthropoda > Insecta > Coleoptera > Chrysomelidae > Plagiodera > Plagiodera versicolora. The sequence goes on along the minus strand of CM072986.1, from coordinate 9,905,839 downwards.
CTCTCTAGTGCAGCTTCCATCTTTCTTAACTTCGTCTGGCTCCGGAATATTCTGCAGACTGATTAATCCAGCTTCTCTAGTAAATTGTTTTTTTTTTGCTCTCAAGGATAATTGGGCTTTTTGTTGATGAAGTCGAGAGAATAGACGACTGAGATGAACAGCAGCTCTTTTAACTCTCCTAATTATTATTTGAACCCAATTCAGCAGATTAATGAAGTGTTATCGATTAAGCTTTTACAACAAGTTAATCCATGAAGTCTCAGATCGAAATTACATAAAAATCCACGCCCTAACGTCGTATAAGCCAGAAGCTGCATGCAGCTGCATATTCATTATATCTATATTAATATCGAGTTATTGCCAACTCTAGCAATCAACCTGGATTAAACAGTTCCCAGCGGATTATGGTGTTTAGATTTTGAGTGTTTAACTTCAGAACTGCCTCATTTGGGCGTTAAGTGCTGTTTAATATGTTTCACGCCCAAGTCACATTTAATGATGAATAAGCTGACTTCTCACGTCACGTCAAAGTTGCTCAAGAATGTCATTCAATTCATTGATGAACTCCAGCCTGAACTGATGATGCATTTCTTCCTGCAAGGGCAGGACCATCTGTCATTTTAATGATGTACACGATTTCGGAATAGCTTCTGATATACAGGGCCAAGTTCGTGAGAATGTCATTTCAACTGGAAAGCTCTCACCACGCCCTTTTTCTGTGTGGCATCATCATAATTGAATGTAACTGCAGCTTTCATTCGGAATCATTTGCGGGGCTGTTGCCCTTTCTGATGAGAAACATTGTTTCGCATCGTAACAGTGTGTTTGTCTGTGTGTTGTTAGAATAACAGTGGTGAAAGTACATTTGCCGTGTTTAATTATTCACGTAATTTTGTCCCCACATGTTGATATGCTTTTAGCAACTTTTAGAGAGGCCAGTTAATAGAATAATTACAAACCAAAATGACAAAGTGTTGTTGCTTATTGATTTTTTGTCACAGACTCACTTCAGGCTACAAACTTGCCCGGAAAATTATTCATTCATTTTTATTTTTTACTAGTAACTGAATTAGTGAAAACTGAAAATTCACGTTCGATTTTCGTAGACGAAACTGAATTGAATATCAGCAGAAGCCTCAAAAGTAGTACAACAAGACTTTTTTGCATATCTCTTGATATTTTCCAGAGAAATTTCACATACGGAATTCTTCGTCATTATTTCTGATCTTGAAGCAGGTTTGAAGCAAATTTATTATTTCGTGATCTCACCCATTGCGACTGGATTAAACCACCTCTGGATATTTCAATTTTCTGTTAACACTCGTGAGAAACAAATGAATCATCACTTCGATCGTTGAAACGAACATTTCTTGTGTCCGTACAATTTTTATGTAAATTGAAATCGATTAAACAAGCAGAAAACAGCTTGACCATTTCTCTTCTCGGTGGGCAGTGGGCTTTCACACAACGTAAATTGATTTTCGTAATGCATGGCGTCCAGTTCTTTTGAGTAGGCGTTTCGGTTCGACAATAAACTAATTTTAAGAGCAGAAACTCGTCTTTCAGGCTGCGCGTACTGTACACACTCAGTACGGTGATTAAATGTAGAATTCAGTTGACGTAAGTCGAAATGACAAATGACTTATTCTTCTTCCCTGTCAAGCGTTAGCCAACAATTCAAGTTGTGGAACTATACGGAATACTCAATAGTTTGGATTCAAGAAAATCGTACTGAAAATAAAATATACGGGATTGATTTTTAATGCAAAACTCAGTTTCACCATTTCTGACACTTCTCATTGCATGGAAACTAGTACAAGGTCTGTACTATTCAATGTGTGTTCCTATTCCCAGAAATAAGAATGATATACTCGCCTATTTTCATGAGTACAAGCATTGGAACTTCCACAATTTTAGAGTCACTAATAGGAACGTAATTAACTTTCTTCTCATTCTACACAACATCAATAATTTTGGCAAACTTCCCATTCAACTATCTCATTAAAAACCATTTCATAAATAGTTCACAAAACGATATCAACTGTTCTTCAATTTTCTTCTGATATTGCACTCGTTTTATTAATTTCAGTATCACTCACTGGACCAATAATAATGTGTGACAAACACATCACAGCCACTAATTAGTTCAGTCAGAAAAATCATTTCTGACGAATAAATCATCGCATACATTCAACGCAACCCATTGTATGTATATGTTTGACGTTCACTGTATTTCCCTAAATCAGAAACAGGCTATTTGCGAGTGCCCATTTTGTGGGAGCGGACATGTTTTGATTTATTTCGAAGTCAACTCCACCCTTTTCAAACCATTAAAAATATAACGTTACGTAAAATATCCAAATTATCGCGAAAACAACATTGCTGCAGCGTCCATATAACTAACTGATATATAATTTTTTTCCAGGTAAGTAGGACCTTCAGATTCCTCCTCACAGTACCATACCGTGAGTAATCAATCTTCTATTATATTAGAAATGAACCCCAATACTCAGGTCTCTATTATAACACCTCCTCCCATTGAGGAGTCGATCTATATCAATCGTGAATTCTAACGAATCTCGAGTACAATGACATGAACGTTGAAAGCAAACACATTGATAACTTTCTACGCACCCACCTGATGCATGCTAAGATCAATATTGATAGGACTTCATCGATATTACAATGAGGAAAATGGGATTGGTGCTTCAAAAGGAAGAGCACATTGTATTCAGATTTCGGTCGCAACAAATTACAGACAGCGGTCCTAGTACGAAGACATTAGGGTTGATCAATCGAAAGAGATAAATCAAAGCCGGCCCATGGGTGATGTATCAGTTTCAGTTTAGTTTCATAACCTGTATCTTCTCGTGAATATGCACTTTCACTTCGTTCATGGTCTCAGAATGATAGCTTCATAGTTTCAGTGAGTTTGCTTCTCTAGAAAAGAAGAAATGGCTTGACAATGTTCCAAAATTAACCTAAAGTAGAAGTCTCAAACGTTGTTTCCCAAAAGCACATACAAAGATGAATTGTAATAAATGGACAGACATTAGGCAAAAAGTTTCAAACCCATAGTTTTTCTTGGCCATGAAAAAATTATGGAAGCAAAATTAAAAAGTAAAAAGAACACCTGGTATGTGATAATCTGGAGGTATCCCAACTAAAAGGAACACAGACTTACTCCCATTGAGCAAAAAAGGAATCTGATCTGGAAATTAGTCTTCTTTGGTCACGAAGTGATCTGAATTGAAGAAGAATGTGCTATGAGTTAAATTTCCAACAGCAGCAGTTGGATTTTATCAATCTTCAAGATGAAACATGTTCTTCTTGGAGGTAACTGGAGAGGATCCTCTTCAGACGCAGAATGAGTGAGGTTAGGTTTGACTACTTAACACAGAAATATAATCACCTTCTAATCTCCCGAAAGAGTAGCTAAACGAAGTTGAATCTGCCATTACATGGCACCCCAAACGTAATGGTACGTTGTCTCTGGGGCGTTATTGCTTTGTTTTCGGTCCACTTGTTGCCGAATAGCAAGTGGGCCGAAACGAGGTCCCCAGAGGCTTTAATGAGTGCGTGGTCGGAGATATATGTGGCTGTGACCCGGAATGCATCATCGCTCGGTGTACACCTCGATACCTACCGGTCGTTAAGATCGACCACACCCAATGCATTACAGCAGTCCAATGTTTTCATCAATGTTACCTCGGAATCTGTTGATTAACGACACAACCCTTTCATCTCTTGGTATTATTCCTAGAGGATTATGTTAGGTTAGGATGTATTCTTTGTAGTTTCTGTGATATACCATGAGTTTATTTCCTTAATTCTACTGAAGAAGTTGACAGATGATGAAGATCTCTCGTGATAGGATAAGACACAGTTCCACTGCCAATACTTTGATGTGAAAGGCTTTACCGAAGATGTTTCAATGACTAAAAGTCACATAGAAACCTGAAAGATATGACTAGTGATTGAAACTAACTTCACTGAATCCTCCAAAGAGCTCTACTTTCACGTTTCAACCCAAACGATGTCCGTATACGCCAGTCTACTCTACGTCATTCAGCTGTCCTCGGCTCTATACCAAATCCTCACGACTCACGATGGAACCGTTTCAATTAGGGCTTTTGCTCCGATCCCCTGGATATCTGGACGTCGCCTCATCGATCAACGGCCAAAGGAATGCCGCACGGTCCCGTCTAACGACATACTCACAACCCGGGATTAAGGGGATTTCCAAGAGATTCGGAAAATCGTCTGCTAAATGAGCGGGGATGGAAACTGCGATAGCCGCTGGGGGACTCTGATTCGATGCGTGGTAGGGGTATCAAAGTCGTTGAACAAATATGGGCGATAAGGAGAGGAATTAAGAGTTGTTTCTTTGTTTTATGATTGGGTGGATGGGTTTTCTGATGAAGTGCGGTCGAGTAGGGTGGATATGATGGCTACAAGAAGAAAACTGGATTGATCACAGATGGAATTGAATCCTTTGGAGCCATAATTGTTTTTTTTACGGAAATACCTTGTTAATTCAAGAGGGGTTGATGTGAGCTCAAAATTAAATACATATTTCAATCTTGAAAGTGATTTTCATCCTCATACATCTCCAGATATTTCTTCTGAACATTCATCCAGAATCAATCGGCTTACGCTATATTCTATTTCCTTGAAAAAAAGCTCTTTTCAAGTATGTACGGTTCAAAGGCTCTACATAGAGAAATGGAGCCGTCTTTCAGATTTTAATTTCGAAAAATGCTGCCTCCCTCTAAGGAGGGTTTTATACATCATCGTCCATGGAATTGTATAAAAACTGGCGAGTCTCAGAATCAAGAAGGGAGGAAAATTGAAATGCTCTGGTAATATGTTAGCGGAAACAAGAGAAGTTGGAATTAATATGGTGGTTTTGTTCAGATGCGAACACCCTCTGGATGTATCGTGATTAAGTTTTTGGGGTGCGGCCTCGACACCAAGGGATGTTTTTGATTTGTTTGTCTGTTGTGTCGAGGATCCATCGTTTCCAACTTCTGATCAATATTCCATATCAGGAAATTATTCCGGTATGTTTTTGTTTTTGAATTCGAGACTCACACGTTTGTTTTTCATTTTCCAAACGCTGACCTCATTTCCCACACCTTTTCACCCTTATCATGGCAAATTCAGCCCACACCTCGTGTATCTCATCTCGAATGTATGCCGTGAAATATTCACAACAGCCTCTGGCAACCGGAAACTGTGGCGACGATTCCGGGAGGGAAAGTGAATAGCGAAGAGAAAGAAGTTACTTTATGTAGTCGCGAACACGAAACAAAATGTGTGGCGAATTGTAGGACATGATAGCCAAATGGCTGCTTGGCTCGTAAAGGAAAGGAAAATCTGTATTTTCATGAGAAAGGGTATTCGATTATGCATGAAAATGTTTTTGTCACTCCGCCATGTTCTGCGTCTCTTGTGGTCTTTCTGGAGCGCCTTGTTTATCATGGTTGAAGCAATTTCTGGAGAATATTTTTACTAATCACATGACCTTCAGATGACCTCAATTCAGGATTCTTTGAGAGGGGTTGCAGAAGCTTGAAACATCAGATTGGGTTCCATTTATCCCAAGCAGAATATCGTTTTAAAATCCTTGGTTATTGTCTAAGAAGGTTAGCTGAAATATTTATAGTTCAGAAATGTAACAGGCACAGGTAAAGTAGCACAAACAATTACGAATGAATGAACTCCATTCTCGTTTTCACTCCGATAAAATTTTCCATCTTCAAAATTTTCTTGAAGCTGTGCATTTTGATGGAACGTTGATTTGTAGAGGGATACGGCAGTAGTGACGTTCAAGTGTATTAATATTAACACAGGTAACCAATGGCAACATATAAATCATTCCTGACGAATGGATGCGATAGCAACATCGCATGCGGTAATGTTAACTGTACGGCATGACGATAATTGACAATGATCAGAGGCCGAGCATGCAATTAAAAAGCGATTAATCGGATGTCGTATTCGGATACCAGTCCGATGATGATGGAGGTGGATGATGATTTTGTTAGATTGTCAGTGAATTTCATCAGCAATATCTGCAGCAACGGCATCGCTTTCAGCGACGACAGATACTCATTCCTTCTCTGCTTGTTCATCTTTTTTTTTCATTAATTCGCGTAGTGAATACTATATTTCCAAATTGAAAAGTAATCTACAAAGTCTACAGTACTTAAAATGATATAATGCATATTTTATCCTCATATTTATGATAATGGCCAGTTATATTGTAGGACAACAAAACAATCAAATGTTATGATGTGAAACTCTTTTATTGCTAAAAATTCATAAAAACTACAGATAACTTTCATCGCAGTACAGTGTTGATACAAACGCAATGATAATTTATTATAATTGGAAATGCATTTAATGGTGCCATATATCTGAAGCGATAAACGTCAAAAGTGAAATATCGATCAGCAAAATAACCACGACAACTTGTATGACTAATCAAAAAACGAATGAATTTCAACGAAGGTATAGGGATATGACCTATGAGTCATACTAGGTATACTGAAAGGGTTTCTCAAGAACAATTCGTGTTGAAAACACCTGAAATAATGATGAAATTGGGGTTGGTTCCCTTCCGTGTTCAGCAGGGGTTAGCGGTTTAGAGTTTGATTGGGAAAATGAAAAATTAACCAGGAAATATCGCATTCCCAACTTCACGAATGATATTTTTAATTATTGTTTCAAACAATCCTTTCAATAGTTATAGTTATTGATATATTTATTCTTGATTAATTGAGTATACTTCTTGGCCCGATGCTCATTGTTAATCTTTCATAATTAATACTAATTAACAAAACATATCGTGTATATCCTCTCGTAATTGCTTAATTATACAAACATTAAAATTCTTAAACGTAACCAGAGGCCTTAGTTGTACGTTTTATGACAGCGGTTTATAACAATCAGTGTGTATAAGGTGTTTGTATTTACATTTTCTATCGATTCCTATGAAACATTTACCTTGGCCATAGTCAAACGTCTGGGATACCTGAATCAATGTAACTATTTAATTTACGATTAGCATCTGCATCATTCAGTTGATAATTAGAATTTAGAGTCTACTCAAAGACCTGACAGGTTATTTACTTACCAAAACGTTACACTCTGTATAAGTAACAGCGAGTAAACACAGCTCCATTATTAATTTCAGGTTCATTGACCATAATTTATTCTATCTTAATTGTTATTATCAATTACGAGTCGTTAATAACCACGATTAAAGAAACGACGAAACCCATGAGACATCTTTGAAAACGATTGATGTAAAAATGAAAAAACAATATTATCATGTTTCAAGAAATAATACAGATCACTATAATTGCAAATAATATTGGACTAGCGTTATAAATTTTATTATATTTATATTTCAACTTCATCTTTTTGATTGTTATTATTTTAGTAGCAACATTAAGAAATGCCAACAAATCATTTATTTCTTGAAGTAATAAATAATCACTGATCGGTTCTAGGTGAGTCAATATAAAAAATGATTGATAGACATTGCCTTCATATCTCAGTGGAGTAATAACAATAAAATATCAACAAGAGGATTTATTGTGTATTAGAATTCTTTCATTATCTGAGCTCAGCTTCAAGTAATTTCTATCCCTTGTATTGAATATTGAACTACACGTAGAAAGAAAGGTTTTTCCACACGTAAATCAAAAAAAGAAACTGAATACATCACTCGGATTCATCTATTGTTGCCAGTTTCCATATCACAAGAAAAAAAAAAGATATACGAGCACTTGTCACTTGTCATATGACGAGCAAGCAATATTTTTTCTCGCAGCTTGATACTTCGTAATGCCCTAAAAAAATGCGAATACGTCCCGAAGAAGAATTCACTGAAGCAGAAACGGAAATTCATCGACCAAGAGAAAAACATCGAAATCGTATAGATTCGAAGAAGTAGTGTCACTCGCATCCACCCACATACTGAGGTATTGAAAATTAAATGGAATATTATCTGATCATTACTGTCTTCCTGAGGATGAATCGTGGTGGAGCAGGATGAAAATAACTGAAATTAGTTTGTGAAGTGTTGATTTGGGGTATACTTGTTACGATCTATACGTTCATGAAGCAGCTATGGCAGTTCGCAGTTGAGCAAGCACTTTGCTGTAGACAGTTCCAGGGACATAAATATATCAGGCAATGATAGCCATGACAAATGGTGCGGGGTTGTAGGATGCCAATGGATCTCTACCCCTCCACAAGAGGCAGCAACTAACTGCGCTTACCAACTCATCCATAGTTCGGTCTGTCACGAACAGAGGAGGATCTGAAAGAATTTCCACCCTCGCGGATAGCTTGGGGTAGTCTCCCCATCACCACCCCAGGCGGATGTTTTCCAGATTCATATATACGAACAATCTGTTCCGGTGTTTTCGGAAGCCGCTCCTGGACCGAAATCGTCCCCCCCGAACGAAAACTTTGTATGAGATTTGTTTTTCTCGAGATGACATTTTGATATGAGTCAGGGTTCTTATCGTCATCGCTATCGATCTAGCTGATTCTCTTCCCGATCCTTTCCGCTGTATTTTTAATCAGTGTGGATCTGCAATCTTCTACACAAGTGTTGATCTTGTTTCATGAAAGTATGATGAAATTAAGGACCTGAGTGTCCTATTCAAAAGTAAAGTCGACTTCTTCAGTTACACTTCGGCTCTAAGATCATCAAGATTGGGAGTCATAATGAGAAATAGTGGAATTTTCACCAATGCACACCTTACGCCTTTTCTATTTCACGTTCATCAGATCTAAATTACAAATACAAGTTGGATAATCTTCAAAGCAGAGAAAAACTAATGGCACTATTTCTTTCCTCATTAAAATGTTACACTGTGAGATTGGTGCTCCAAACATTCTGAGCAACATAAATGTTTCTGTTTTGCATTTTACTTGGACCAGTCCAAAAAAATATACACTTGAACTCACTTATTGATATCATAAATCAAAATTTTGATGAGCTGTTTAATTGAAATCACGCCCATAAAGAATGTCTAATGTGTTTCTATTTATTGCTCTCCTTTGTCTGATTTTGATTCATTGCTACGTATTATTTTCGAATTATACGAATTATTCGAATTATACGAATTCATTTGTAAAATTTGCTTTATTTTTTTTTGCGTTTTTCGTATCATTTTTTACCAAGAAAGTAGGATTTATGAAGACACCAGACGGTGTTGGATGGTATGATACTTTTTTACTTTGTGTGTGCATATGTAAAGAGTGTCTGCTTTCGACTGATTTCATTTTCGGGTTTAGTATCGAATTTTACTCCAGTAGTAAGCTGAAGCTTGTTTATGAACACGATTTTCCAATTAGGGTATGGATGGTAGGGTCTTTCATAATCCTCATCGATTTTTATGCCTCGTTTGGGAAATTCCTTCGAGTGCCTACATAAAGTTGATAACAGTAGATTCCGAATTATCTGTATAAGCTGAAACTAGTTCCTGTGAAAAATTCTGGTAGCTCGTGTTGCAGTCGACTGTACAAGGTAGAAATAATTCTTCAGCAAGAGTAATGCTCAAAGGAAGTCGAACGTAGGCCACCACAACATTACCCTAGGTAGGCAGCGTATAATGAATAATTTATTGCAGAAATAAAGAGCACAAAAGCTCGTAGCAAGAAGTATTGTTACGCCGTCGCAGTTTCACAATGGTGTCAGTTCCGAAATTAACTCGCAGTGGCTGGTTTCCAGCAGGAAATATAAACCTATATTTTCGTTACGCTTCGGCCATTGTCTAGAAAACAATCATACCACCAACGAAGTTCGCATTGTGTTTCTCTGGATGAAAATTAAGGAATCTAATATGATAACTTTACGCCTCGGATAATCCATTCGTTACAACTAAAACATGCATGTTCCGTTCACTAACGCGTGTCAGGACTTTCATTTTGTCCTCATGAAAATAAAAACACTTTTCTGCTTTTAATTCTACTATAGAGAAGAAATCAACAACTGTCATGCTCAGTCACATTTTCGTATGAATCAGAGCTTTAGATAATGCGAAAACCCTCTCGAACCTTATCTAAACAATAAGGACCCTGCAAGAGAAAATTCGGCTCACTTTTCGTTCAAATCTAGTAGATCCATCGTCAAAAGTTCATTTCGTAGGGTGGGGCTCGAGTAGCATCTGCTTTAATACACCTAAAGTGGTCGGAAATAGGGGTTTGCATCCCCTTTACTACGTCCCCGTCACTTACTCACTGAATAAATAGTAACCTTATCTTAAACACCTCTGCAAATAGACATTGAATGGGGCCTATTATCCCCCTGCCTGTACGATCATTAGAAATTGCGAATTTCCAAAACCTGGATCTTTGAATTCACGTGAACTCAAAGCTATACAATGCTTAGTTCTGTTTGTTCGACCATTTTGCAGTGAATCTGAAGGGAGAAGCCTATTTCATCAGCTCAACTCCATGAGACACAAAAACTCCACTATTTCTTTTGATTATACTTTCATTTCAGCCAGAAACCCATACCTCCTCCTACAACTCTTATAAGACTCTCACTGTCTTCGTATCGCATGTCTGAAGCCTCAATGACCGGATTATTTTGCAGGGTTGGTAACCCCAACGGCTTACGTTGGCACTACTGGTGTTCTCGTTCTGTTCCCGCGTAATTGGATGAGTGCCACTCGTTCTTGGCTTTTGGTTTCTCTGGTATATATATCAGGTATCAGTTATTAGTTTTCTTTGGTAAATCTTATTAGGTTCGTAATCGACATATATGGCTTGGTGGTGGAGCTTGTTATTTCTTGGTGGTCGATTGATTCTTTCCCGGAAGGGACTAGTTAGGATCGATGCTGGAACAGGAAATTCGATAGAGTAATTTGGTTTGTGAGCCAAAAGGAAATCGAGAACAGTAGATAGAATTCCCACAGATTGGACAAAAAAAAAGAACGTTATATGATATTTGACCAATTAAGATATAATAGTCGAGAGGCGTTAAGTCAGGTGATCTTGGTGGCCAATCAACTGATCCACCTCTTCCAATTCACCGCTGAACAAAGTTCTCATTCAGATATGATCTGACATCAAATTATGTTACAAATGATGGTACACAATATTGTGAACGACAATAAAAAAAAAGTGCATTGTTTGTGCCGATATACTGATTGAAGTCTTATGGGAATGGGAAGGTATATTGCGTTATGGAGTTCATGACATTGGTGTAATTCGTTTTTTTAGTTCCAATTCCGCTCCATTCGATGAAAAACACGTCCCTGGTCGTATTTTGATCGGTAACGCTGTGCCGCGTGAATTTAATTGAACAGTCAATAACATTACTTAATATATTGGGTGTGAATACTCGAACCTAGGAACGATTTTTTTGAGCTTCAGGCAAAGTTTTGGTCAGTGGAGCATGAAATATTATAACAATGGGGAGTTCAAGGCCTGTCAAAATCGATTATGAAAAATAATAACAGTACCTACTTCATGTAGCTGAATTGGAGTGTTAGAAAAAACACATTGGAAATTACACCGTCTGATGCAAACTGCTATGCAAATAGCTCTTAGTTGAGAGCCTTCAATCTTTAATATTCATATACTTTCGGCTCGCATTGAGTCGTGTCCATATCATTCTGAATATTAAAATATACGAAAAACGTCGCGGATCTTCATTAAAATGAGAGAAAAAAGTTAGTCCTCCAGTTTTGCTTAAAACTGTTGAATAATTCATATTTTATTAAGGGTTCAAAGTTCTCGGAGAATTTCGTTAATGAAATGTCTTGAGTAGTTTTTGCATGACGAACCGCAAAAATTAAAACATTAAGCTGCCAGTAAATCAGAAGAGAGATCGCGGCTTTTAAGATGCCTTGTATTAATTAAAATTTGGAAGCGGCAAAGTCAGTCGTCGCCAGTTATCTACCCCCTCAACAGGGGGCGTTTTTGATCATAAAATATTTTAACTGATGATTACTCTCAGTTGAATGTGGATTTAGTGTCAATATCTCCCAAAATCAAGTCTATTAAATTTTGTTTATTGATTTCTATCTCTCAGCAAGAATTCGGACAAATAAAATTAGATACTAGATCATCCTCTGAGTAGCTCTACTACAGGATGATCAGGGAAATGTTGGAAAATTGTTAAAGGCATCTCTTCTGCCGAATTTAAAGAATCAAGAACGGTATTTCAATTCTCAAGAACATAGTGAGAATTTTCACCAGGAATAGATTCGCCTCTCTTCATTTTGAATGTGTTTATCTTCTTTATCTTTTTGATTCAAAGAACTATTTGAATCGAATTAAATGGTATGTATATAGAAATAAATAATACAATTTCTACGGAAAATATATCTAAAAAACACCGTGGGGATCTATAATCCAATTCAAGATTTCATGCACCTCCTTCGGTTTTTTGTCCTGAACAGATTGGCATAAATCTAAAACAGAATTCAATAATCCCTATGCCGCAAATCAATGCCGGAAACGGCTCTCCCAGTCTCTCTTTCCGGCAAAAAAGTCCACATTCCTCATACCCGACATATCCAGACGAATCGAATCAATCTCTTCCATTGTAAACCGGTTAAAAATGCATTTCATCTCCCCATTTTCCCCATTCTTCTCCTTCACGTACCGTACGCGTTATTCACTTCTCCAAACGCGCGTCTTCCATAATTTATAGTTTTATTTTCAAACAGGGATATAGACATTCCTAAGATGGTAATATTTTTTTGAAATACTGATTCTGATTGTAAAGTTTCGAACACTCTCTCGAGCAATGCATGATTTCTAGACCCTTTCAGATTTTTTATAGAAAAACAAGATGATGTCATTAGTATAATGAAACTTCTCAGAAATCGTAGTAGATTTATCTGAATTTGGAAGGAGTTTGAATCATATTAGTGTCTATAGAGCGACATAAGTTTATAATTTTGAAAAAGGCGATTTCTGAGGAAATTGGAAATCACGCAGTATATCTGATAGGAGTTAAATTGGTTTCAAGACGAGCATGAGTTGGTAACAACTTTTAATTCTTTCGAAAAAATACGAATAATGATTTCTTTCATTTGCTGCCTACTTTATGAATATCCCTGTATATTCTCGACTTGTATAACTGAAAGGGTGGAAAATTCGACATTTTTCCTGAATAATTCATCAATTACAATTCGAATGTATGATATTTGACGAGAAATTCTCGAGAGGACCCACCAGATTGAATCCAATCGATCCCAAAGTGATGTCATCAAACTTAGTAGACCTCGCTCGTGCCAATCGTATACCAATTATTGTTCTTGCATCCGATCCATTCGGAAATGTAGGTCGGAAAGTCCTTATGGAAGCCGGGAGCGACGGGAAGTTAACCAGCTAACCGAGCAGGAGGTGCTCGATTCGGTTCACCCGGAGTTTTCTTCGATCGCTCCGGGCCCTCACGGTTATCTTACACCAGGGTAACTTCATTCCGTGTTTATTGATGGAACGAATAGTTGGAGCAATAGTTACGTGATGGTGTAGGACGATTTGAAGGGCGTTTGAGCGGTAAAACAGGTGCGATCAGAGAGTTTGATGGGTCCAGAACTGGCAACAGGTGTTCACAACTAGCTTATTGGGAGGAAGATTGATGAATGGGTAGTGGAAAAGTCAGACCAAATGAAGAAATGACTCACTAACCACTATACAGGGTGTCCCGTAAAGACCATGACAAACCGAGGGAGAATGTAGATCAAAGGATAACCCACCTGCTGTGACAAAGTTCCCATTATGAAAGTCCTACCGTTTTCGAGATATATTTTTTTCTGAAAATAATTAATTTTTGTCCCTTTCAATAGCTTCGGCTTTACGGTTGGTACAATTTTATAACTTTTTGGTTAATTTTTTCAGTAAAATATTGCTGAAGAATGATTTCAACGTTTACATTAAAAACATTCTCCGAAATTTTAAAGGAGACTGTGAGAGATATCTTTTTGGAAAAGTTGGCAGTGGATTCTTTTGTTCATGAAGTTTAGCCCATCGTAGTAAAACCAAAATGTACTGAGCTACTGCTGCACATTACACTAATGAATTGTCTATTTTATAGTGATTTCAAAAAGGTCCCTTCAAAATGTTCGGAGAATGTTTTTAATGTAAACGTTAAGATTATCTTTCAGCAAAAAAAACAGAAACGTGTGAAATTGTACCAACCGTGAAGACAAAAATATTGAAAGGGGTAGAAATTATCTGGAAAACGGTAGGACTTTTATAATGAGAATTTTGTCATAGCAGTTGTTTTATCCTTTGATCTACATTCTCCATCGGTTTGACGTGGTCTTTACGGACACCCTGTATTATCCTGTCCTGCATCTGCCCTATCTGCATATTCCCTGTTGATTCGGAAATACCACAGGGTTCACATCTTGGTCCCTTATTCTTTCCAGTCCTTAACATTATGTTACAGCTAGAATTCCCTGCGCTTTTCTAGTTTATTTTCAGTACCATCTCTCAAAATTCGTTCTGAATTCAAGATGAGTGATTCCTGAAGGATCCATACATACACAGAATCCTTTCAATTCGACGCATTTCCTCTCTAAATGTATTCCACGCGACAATACAATCCTCCATCGTCGTCCTGACAAACGTTTAGTACGAATTGAAGCGTAACATCCACGTAGCATCGATCCGATATGATCCTGTACATTTCTAAAGTGTCAGATCTGTGTCGGCCGAACAAATATGCGCGTCCATCGCACCGAACCGTACACGGATTAGCGTGATTGTTTTGTGATTCGGATGGCGTAGGGACGGAATGGAAAGGTTTTATACACGATTTCCCGTCAGCGTTCTTCTACAAAACAAGTTGGACGCAAAAAAGTCTTCGAGCAGTGGATCACGTTTCGGATTTGTCATAGTTTGAACTCGGGATGGACTATTTGAGGTTATGATTACATGAATGTGGATGAATTTATCAATAGACACCTGAATCTGAAATAATGGTCTTTCAAAATATATTTAGAAGTTGGAATTCATTGGCAAGGAATTAGAAAACATTCCATCGAATTTCCTACGAAAATTTCTAAAGAGTACAAATAGATTAATACGTTCATTATTGTTCTCACCATTCATGGAGATACTTGCGATGTTTTGAGTAACGATATTATACAGTTAGAAGGCCGAAAAAAGCGATTTTTCCAGAATTTTTTCTGAGGAAACTTTCGAAATTATTAATCTATCTAATATGTGTACAAATTATGGAATATTTCAACAGTATTTCGAAACTAAGTATTAGTGAAAGTATTCATTTGAGAAGGAGCTACAGCTGAGCTCCGGGAGCTCCTCTCAAAAAAGACTTTTTGCGGTGACGAACTGGATTATCTGGAATTGAAAAACCAAACAGATTTCGTTAAAGTGATGTTGAATCCAATAATTGATCGAAGGAATAAGCAAAATGATTTTCTTCACAAAAAATCAGTTTCTCAGAGAAAAAAATCGATTTTTGACCAAAATTTTGGCCAAGAATTGTTCATATAAAAAAATATTCATCGGTGAGGAAAAATCTT
The DNA here is from genome assembly GCA_037013635.1 of Plagiodera versicolora. Classification (NCBI taxonomy): domain Eukaryota; kingdom Metazoa; phylum Arthropoda; class Insecta; order Coleoptera; family Chrysomelidae; genus Plagiodera; species Plagiodera versicolora. The sequence continues at coordinate 9,890,300 of CM072986.1, read as the reverse complement.
TGATTGATAACTAAAAAATATGTTTTAAGAGCTCGAGTTGAAATGTAATACTAATCGGTTTAGCCTTTTTCGAGAAATGTTGGTCACCGGCTTTGAAAACACTATTTTGAGGGTTTGAAGTTGGAAAAGCACTTTCAAGCACTCTGAAACACCTTTGCGTGTAACTCGAAAATATTCACTGGAACGACATGAAATTTTCTGTGTGTATTTTTAAATATTTGTACCTTGAGAAAATAAAACTCAAAAAATCAATTTTTCGAAAATTTCAACTGTATATAACCGCTTAGAATTCCTAGAGTGATATTTCATTTGATTCTTGAGAAACATCAGATGTGTCGTAAAATACCTCGTTTATAGAAGACTAAGGACCATATTTGATGAGAATTTATGCAAAGTAAAATTCTCCATAGCCTTATACATCCCTATTTCCAGCCACGGTAATACCATTGGTCGAACAAACTACCCATATATTTCATTCAAAGATCCCATCTCTGCCTAGTTTAACAACTCGAGTCTTGGATTCACAATAAACTTCAACTGCCTCCTAGTCCAGATAAAGGTACGAAACGGCCTAAAGGGCGGCCAAGACATCGCGTGACCCGTTTCCAACCACAATTAGTACATATTGTCTGCCATTAATAATGTTTAAGGGCCAAACAACGCGTGAAATATCGCCCAACACGGGAGTACACAATCAAGTCTGTGGCGGCAAGAAATTGAAATTAATTTCTGGTGAGCATTCGGTATGTAGATGAATCACGGATTAGGATCATATGATGGAGGGGGTAGTAAGGCAAAAACAAATGAATACGGACGGAAACCTAGCGGGGGAAAATAATTACACACATTACTTTCAGGAATTTAGTAAACCTATTCTAGATATAGTTGGATCTTGAAATTTTGAGTGCGCAGATTTGACATTGACAGGAGAGCTAATCATTGGTTGTACAAAGTGGACATGCTTTACGTTTCAATACTGAAGCATTCATTTCTCAAAAAATTGGTGTTTGAGCCACATTTTCATGCCAATTTCCAGTCTAGTTCAGTCGCATTGATTTTTCCTTCAGCTCGCAAGCAAATTGCAAAATAAATCTACCCTGTTCCACGTTCCTAGACAATAATCCATGTTGATATTTTCTCAGAACTGCACAACGGCTAAATTATCCACGCACGACTTGGCAGGAAACAATCGTCGCGTCTTCTTATTTTTCTCCTTCCTCATTCATTTGCTTCATCTCGTCTTACTGGATCTAATGAAGATGTCGCGAACAACCACACTTGCAACACTGAAAAGAGCAATAAATAAAAGTGTAAAAAAAAACAAAAGATGTGCGCGAGCTCTTCACGGTCGCTCTCCGGAAAATCCTTTGAAACGTCGTATTTTCGGATGTCGAATAAGCGAGGGTAGCGAAAAAACATCTGCTACAATGTATCGCGAGCACCGAGTGTTGATGGACAGACGCGGGTGGTGAGGAAACGCCATTTTTTGTGTTTGTTTTATTGTGACTAACGTAATCCTCTTCCATTCAGTATAAATACCCTAATGAATTGGGTACTTGGAGAGAGCAATGATTCGATCCGATTCAAGGCAACATTTTTCTCAAGTTAGTCGCTAAATTTAGGAATCTGCAAGCGAAATTCATTGTTGGAACTTGTGGAGACTGTATCACTCAGTAGTAACAATTTATCTTGCTGAATACTAAGAGAGCATAACAATTTTTCCTCGAGTAGCTAAAAAGGTCGTTCGATTCACAGAATGAGTCGCTGTCTGCGTTGCTATCAGTAATAGAGCATTGTTCTTCGTCACTTCTATAGTTTTTTGTCCATATCCAAAATATAGTGGCATTGAAGCCAAAGAGTTTATCAAAAAAACTATCATTGAACAATCATAAAACACATGAACAATATCAGATACAATCATTTGTAGATTCTGTTAAGAAGACGAGGAAACTTCAGCACACATTCCATCCTACTTTGAATGTCCGTCAAGCTTTACAGGTCGTAATGTGTTGTCCCAAAAGCACATAGACCCCATTCCAATTCAATCGCATTTATGAACGGATTCAACAAAAGTTTCAAACAAACAATTCAATGATAGAAAAGTTGACTAACCGCCACCTATGGATTTATACCTTGGCTACTAAACCCCACTTGAGAGCTATTTTCTCAGAAATACCATCATCCTATCTGCTCGTTGCTCGTGCTCTAATAAGCGGAATCAATGAACACAAGAAGGCTTTTAGTAGTTCCCTACAGAAACGGGGGAATTTTTCATATCGCTTAACTCCGTATCGGATAGCCAACGAACTATCTATGGATGTTGGGCAACATTCCAGATGTGCAAAACAATTAGGTTAATGATGAAGTCCAGTGGAATACTAACATGCTCGGAATTTTCTCCGAGGTTATCGGATGATTACGATTGGCGTGGAATTTGAAAATTTATATAATGTATTTGTAAAATTTTGACGAATGGAGTCATGCCAGGACGTTAGCTGATCTGAGGATCATCAAATCGACAAGCGAGCAAATTGTTTTGTCAATTATTGACAATATATTCCCTTCCTCAGATCTTGTGAATATTTTCAAACTGTCTAACTGTAGCAACCAATTTCATGATGAACCCTGACAGTTTCAACGTATTCTGAAGGGTTTCTAAAAATAAATAAATATAAATAGATTTTTCTCAGGGTCACGCAGAAACAGGGGGTGCATTTTCATAGAAATGCGAACATCTCTGCTACTAGCTTTATTTTTTCATCCCTTTGATGCTCTCCCGTACGTATACTTTTCATTCTACGGAGTACTTGAAAGGAAAGCAATCCTCTTTTCATCGCAAATTGAAAATAAACAGCTCACTGGCAACTAACACTTTCGTCGATGGTTTTTCTTTCAGTTTGTCCCGTTTTTTTTCCGTCATAGGAAAGAGAGCAAAGACAATTGTGCCCTTAAGGGCTGTTTTTCACGACAATATTCGATTGTTTCGAACAGTGAAATGCGTGTATTGAAAAGCTGGAAAAGAACAATGCATGGAACTCTTTATCGGTGCTTGGATTTCAAAATGGAAGCTTCAAAATCAATTCAGCTACACTTCTCATCATTCACGAAATATTTAAAGTATTATTTCGGAATATTCATTGTGAATGAAGAAACGAAACAACATCGAAAAAAAGCCTCTGTATTTTTAAGTGAAGTGTTTTCTCGAATTTGAAGGTTTTTCATTTGAATTCAAGGTCTAAAGTCAACATCTTGTATATTAGCAACCATATTTCTTCTAATATCAAGATATATTCATGAAAGTTTTTTTTCTCTTTTCTGATATTTTTTCTTGTAATGAGCCGATGGGTGTAGTTTAATTATTCATTTCGCTGGCTTGTACGATCATCGATAATTCTCTTTCTCCGCATGCTACTGCCGATAATCTAAATTGGTTTTGTTTACACGGCCATGCCGTAGAGAAACCTTTCAGTTTACCAACGTTTAGATCTAATATCAGCAATTAACATGAGGAGGAAAAGTTATGGAGTCGTTTCCAGATACGTTTTATCGATACATTCAATCTGCTCGTAATCTTCAAAGATATTTTTCCAACAGAGATTCCATGGGCGTACAGTAGATAACATCGAAATAGTTAATCTATTTTTGTACGTACATACTGAATGTTTTCATTATTGTTTCAAGGGGCTTACTAACCCATGGAGAAGTTGGCTATTTTCAAAGTTTTTCAAAAAGCAGTACTACATAGAATGTTTTGAAGATTTTTGGACATAGTGAAGTATATTTTCAGCTATGTTTTGATATTTTTTTCGTACGAAGATCTTCAGAAATAACGAAAAAAAAAGTTAACCTGCGTGTGGTCGCAAAAAAAACAATTTCTTGAAAGTCTCACACTGCTATTGCCCCTCGATTACATTCCATGAGCAATAACGAGAAATGACCCCTTTAGCTTTGTCTGGAATCACCCCCAATAGATGATTTCCACAGTACTTCATAACTTCCAACCCCTCATCGATAAGCCGATACTCTTGGTGCTAACCAAAATCCATTTCCTTACAGACCTGAAGAAACAATTCGAAGTCAACCCCGAATCCACGCACCTGGTCGAGATCGGCCACCACGTCGACCTGAAATGCGTTCCTCCCGTCGGCATGCCGCCTCCGCGCGTCTATTGGCTGAGAGGCGGCCAAATCCTGCAATCGGATACGGACGTGCTGGTGACTAGCGAAGGCCATCTCTTGATAGGACAGGCCCGGCCTCAGGACTCTGGGAATTATACGTGCGTTGCTGAGAATATTGCGGCCAAGAGGACAGCGCCTGTTTCTCAGATCGTCGTGTATGGTGAGTGGAAATTTTTTGTCGTTTTGTATCACCCCTATAGTGAAAATAAAGCGATAGTTTCTATACTATTGGATAAAAATGATTCTCAAGTATAATCAGTCTTATACCACAGTGATTAAAAAGTAACCTAACCTAACCTCAGTAGTATTAAGCAATCCAACCACCTGTCAAATCGAAAACAATATGGCGGCTGAGGGCATACATTTGGTGTTCAATTATGTGACTTCAGTTTAAAACTGTTACTTTCAGTGATCTCTAGTGCGTATTTTATTTGTTTCTTCAATTGTGGCTAATTATCAACTATTTTACTAAAGAAAAATGCCTATCACATGCATTGTGGTTGGCAGTGGATCTCGTACTAACCGAAATAAAGTCGGCATGTATTCGGTTCTCACGGTTACTAATCACAGGTTCTTAGAGAGTAAGAACAATTTAACTAGGAAGCGAAGGGCCCTATGGTTAGCTGCAATCAAGAGATATGATCTCACTGATTCCAAACTGATGTATCAGAGAGTCTGCAGTAGTCATTTTTTTGACCACAATATTACAAGAGGAACAGCATCAATTGAATAATCTAAATTAGCATCAGTATCCAATGTGAAAGGATCTAGATTATTAATTAATCCCAACTTCATTTTATATCTGAAACGAATGCTGTGACAAGAATGAACTGAATGAATAGTTCAAAGCATACTTTTCACCAACGTCTCTGCTATTCAACATCAACGTCTTTAAATATTCACTCTCCATCTGAATACCCTTTTTAAACACCACAAAAACTCCGATAATAAATAAAATTCACAGTTTACTAGCCAAGGTATTGTTTGCCCTCATCCGCCATTTTATTTCACGTGGTTTGGATTGCCTAATTTAATGATTGTCAACTCGGTAAAGAATACGTTGAAGTGAAAATTCTTGTGTTTGGATACACATCCTGTACAAAATAACATTGTCACGACATTTGACGTGTCGGCGGATCGGATTTCATTTCTCCGCGCGTTCCGTGCGAAAGAACGTTCCGTGCTCGTTTTTCTCTGGCGGATTAGGCTAGCCTCAGGTAAATATTTGTATTGGCCCGCCGTAGCGTATCGAATATCAAGTGTATGCGTGTCCGAAAGTGTTGTTTATATTAACGGAAACATATTTTATTATTTCGCGTAGACTTTGTATGCTTTGGTGAAATAATTGTACGTTTTATGAGATCGTCACGTCAGCTGTTAGATTTGTGCACGTTTCTCTGGTGCAATTTCTCGTGAAAGTGACAGAAATGGGAATTGTAAGGGAGACAAAACAATTAATGAATACACCCAAACCAAAACCCAAAGAAGAGAAAAATTCGAGAGGAAAATAAATGGAATTAATCGTTCAAAATCCCTGTAAAAATGAACGCTTACCTGTCATTCGAAGTTAACCGCCCCGCCATCCATAATACCTCAAAATTCACCTGTCGCTAGGTGCTGAACTCGACCTGTCAAAAGTCATTTCTCATGCATATAAATCATCTTTATATCCCTTTCGCGCCCTCGTAGCTATCAGAATCGGTGCGGCAGCTGTTCTACAAACGTGGACCAAAGAGGATTACGATGATTTTTGAATGTTTTTTTCAGACTCCACTCGTCCACCATTTCGGAAGGCTAAACGATCGCTCGGAATGTTATTAATGGGTTTTCGGCGCATGATTTATAGTATTCGTGTTGTTAGGTGATGGAGATCTCTTTTGGATGACTCGGTTTCTAACGAGAGCTCGGTGGAGCGAAGATTTGTTTTATGAATTTTCATGGTGATGCTAACACGATTTTTTGTGCAGTGTACTGAACAGATTTCATGATGAAAAATTTCATTCTTGAGGGCTATCGGGTTATTAAAAAACCTTCCCGCAAATGAAGATAAATAATTTGTCTTTCTTGCTTATTTATTATAGAATATTTTAAAATGAGCAGATTCATGAGTAACTGAAATGACTTCTTATGAAAAATATCCATCGACTGATTCTTTTTCAATAAAAATACGAGTGAGATTGAATAAAATCAGATCTTCAAAATAAATAAACTGTTGATATCTATCCATTTCATTTCGAAAAATTATTAGTTAATTCATTTTCATTTAAAATTTTCATTTTTTAATTCTACTTTCGAAATCTGTTCAGTAACGTAGATTTATCATCCGCACTGTATATTGGGCCTATTTATTCATTGTTCTTTCAATTTATCCTTTGGGAAACAAAGTTCGTAATGTGATAAATTGAATCAGACTACTGTCAATAATTCGAATGCAGAAAAATAAATAAATCGGTTGCCGACTGAGATATTATATTAAACTGATAATCAATTTGTCATCCTTGTGATGGTTCTCGAATGAACCAAACCAAATAGAATTCCAAACCAATGGGAAAATAGATATTCTCTTTCTTCAACTAATGGTACTTGTCCTCAAATTAGTGAACTAGTTTATTTCGTTGAAAATTTTGGAATTTCGTCTTTTGAAATTTCAGTTGAATGAATCTATTGAGCAAGAAAGTGTATCGCTTTCACCATAAAAAAGTAAATATATCACTTTGGATCCTAGCCTCAAAGAATCATCGATATATCGACAAAATGTTTTCTCTCAAGACACTCTTCCCACTGACCTATTTTCCTGAAATTTATACCGCAATATAAATAAAAAAGGAAATCCATCACCGCTGTACGAAGACATCTTTATTGAAAACACCTTTCATACCAAAACTGCTATAAATCACTCGATTTATAGATCCAGAACGGCTTTTTCACATCCGACCTACCTACGTCAAACCTCCATTCAGAAAACGTCTCACTGAAAATTCCTCAGCTGGAAACTGAAAATCTCGCTCGAAGCCAATCTTAAACAAATCACTGCCCATAGAAATACAGTGAAAAACTGGTTCTACCCCTACTTCACCGTATGCTGTTCCGAACTACTTTTATCAACTGATTATGAAGAGGATTACCAGAAAAAAAAGGACAATGATAATTAATTTATTATTGTAGACTAGATGAGTACAATTGAGTATCAAAACCAATTGACTTAACAAGAGACTGCCCTGGTTCCAAAAATGAAAAAAATACGAACAAATTGTAATTTTTCGCTGTTTTTTGTTTCTCCACCAAAGGAACTGGGAAAGGGGTCTGAAAAATGCCATAGGAGGTGGAATTTGATATTATTGATTTATATTCCTAGTTTTGCAAGGGATTCTCCTTTCGAATTGAACTATTTTGGTACGTAGTCCCAATATTATATCAAATTTAATTCATTCGACAAACTAAGATAAATATTTCAACAAATTTAAAGAGTATTTTCACAGTGTACCACAATATACCCGAAAATTTCCCCCAGACTTGGAATTTTCGTGGTTGTAACGTGAATCGAATAGTGTCGATAGACTTTGGTCAGCACCGGAAGTTTGCTTTTTTCCGGAGATTTTCCAACACTGGAACTCTACGCGATAGAAGGTAATGGGGCGTAGAGCAGCATTTTTCACGGAAAATTGACCACGATATTTCTCCCGATATCCGCTGTAGATACGTACGTATTTATACTCTACGTTCTGGTAACAGTGACAAATAGTCCCCAAACGCTTTGGTCAATTAAATTCAATGAAATATTTTCTTGTTTCTTCAAAGCCACGAATTATTTGAAACGTTATTCTTTCTGAAACGTGACGGCGAATTCATCATATTTTGAACGTCTGTCAAACGTGACGTGAGCTCGTAAATCCTGTTCACTTCATGCTAGCAAAGTAATTGGTTGTTCGTCTTTTTACTTTTTCAATGATATACGATGGCTAATTGTAGCAGGCGGAACATCAGATGGTGTATCCATACTATTACAAAGGAAACATTTACCTTTGGTCTTAATTTGTCTTCGAGTTACTCTCGCTAATGATTTTCCACTCTTGAAATACTACTTGCAGAGTCTGAAGTTGGATGCTAGGAGTATCTATTCAACCTTATGAACGTTAAAGGAACAGAAATATGTAGATTATCTCAACAAAAACTGATCTACTTGTATGTAGTGTATAACAAATGTTCTTAGACTATTTTTACTAATTTACGATATTATTTTCATAAAAATCCAAGACATAAATTCATAAAATTTCAGAAGGACAATCAGAACATGTCTTAGAATTGATTATATCTTTCTATCTATCTAAGAATTTACAGACCATATGAAAGAAATTTAAGCATGTATACTCACGGTCTGTCAGTTTTTTAATTGATGCCATGTCTACTTGACACTCATTTGTAAAGAATACTTGCTTTGAAATGCTTTCTGTTTTTGTAATATATTTGATATATTATCAGGCGTGTTCTTCACAAGAATTCATATGTATTTGACATTTGTGATGGTTCTAAATTTATGTTGCTTCATTCATTTATATTCATGAACAAAATTCACCGTAAAATTTTCCATGGGTAGATTTAATGTAAATGTAAATCAAATATCGCAATACAAGGTTTGGTTCTGTATTTGGTGATGAATTTATTTTTTATGAAAGTTTTCGGAATGAGCCTAACCTTGTTGGTTGATCAAAAAAACCGAGATCATCTCGAAGTTTTCTCTTTATAATAATGATAATCAAATTATCGAGGAAAATTTTGGTTACTTATAATGTAATTATTTCGGTGTTCAGTTGGTTGAATAGCCACTACCATTTCGTTTGCTCTAAAAGTCGGGACAGTCCCACTTGGGTCTCAGAGTTCCGTAACTGGAGCCGGTTGAGCTTCCGAAACTAATTATTTTTAAAAATAGCAGGAAACAAACTAAGGGGGTATGTACCTTTCAGACGTGCGTCGTTCTTGGTCTCGCGTTTCTATACATACGTTTAAGCGAGTAGATTCCGTATACGATATGAAATACCAAGATTTCATTTACCAAGTTTCCAGTTTTAAATAAATAGCGTTATTGATTTTATCAGTCAGATTAGTACAGGAATGTGAAAGCTACAAAATTATTCTGCTATTAGATATGGTACTATGATAGAAGAAAAAATTGGACAATTTTCATGAAAGAAATCTTCTTCAAATCCTAAAAAAAATGTCTTGGCTACGAAATCGTGCAACTGCTCGCTAACATCTATCAACCCCGATTTTTCTCCTATTCGTCTTCTTCTTCATCTATTCTCGACTACCGAAAGGTGCACACAATTAAGGAAATTTCAGCGAGACGGCAGACAGTTGTTAATGATTTTCTGGTGAGGTTTCCGCTAATTTCCTACTTTCGTGGATCGGGACTAATTAAGGATTTTTTTCTTTGTTACATCGTTTTTTTTTTTCGAACGCGATGGCACGTGAGATTACTTTCGGGGTGGGTTTTTTCACTCGAAATGTGGAGAGCATAACCGTGAAAGTGTCAGGACCTGGAGGAAAGCTCATCTGGTAGCGTGCGCAGCAAATATTTAATTTTTTTTCGCATTCATTCTCTCGATGAATTCCCTAAATATTAGGATTGGGCACGTTGCCACTGAGATTCGAATAAAAATACAACACGCTGGCGCCTAGGAATGTACACTACGCGTTCACATTATCCTTCTTTGGTGTACCACAAGGATGCGTCTTGGGCCAGTGATAGACAACACTGTTCCAACAGAATTATTCATCAAAGTTTATTTTGGGACACCCTGTTCTCGCATTCATTCTTAATACCATAATTTATAGCCCCGTCATATTTGGACCTGTCGAGCGAAAGTGGCATTAATCAGAAAATAATCCCCTGCCAACTGCAACTGAGCCTTTTTGTACCGTGTAAACCGAGAACGTTGGCAAATTTTTACACGGATTTTTTTAACAGGTTATCATTTCCATGTTTTATCGATGGATACATCGGAGTACTTTGACAACTATATTTTTCACTAGAAATATTTTTTTCTACAAGCGTGCGTGATTCACCCTCTGCCCACACGCAATTCAGTTTGGAAAGTGTAATTTTCCCACACTAGTGCGGGAAATTTTTTCCCATACATAAAATTACTATTTTGTGTTCAAAGATGATCACAAGTTCGAAAGGAATTTCTTGTTGATTCTTCTGTACGAACAATTCTTGGTTTGATTATTTGGCAAAAACCCGACTCATATTGTTCCACAACCACCATATCCACCTGATTTGGCTACGCGCGACTTCAACAAACTCCAAAGGCAAATACAGTGAATATCTGAAGTTTCAATATCAGAAATAACTACTATCTACTGTTGAATTCCGAATCCTCGTGGGACACCCTGTATACGATATTCTGTGAGTTCCAACTCCGAAGTTGACCACCTAACCGCAAAAACTCACTCTTCCCCACCCCGTAATTAGACCGAAAGGTCACTCCGTTCTTTTGTTTTAATTGGTTCGAAAGGGCTTCTAGACTATGTGTGCAAAGGGCCGTTTTTCCATCACGAATTTCTCGGTCGTCGAATCTAGCGTGGCGTTCACAAAGTGATTCGTTTCAATTAACGTTTTACCCCTCTCGTGCGATCAGAACGGATGGCCGGTCTGCTTTTGAGGTTTTCTATTAGGTACGTGAATTATTTCTTAGTGTACGGCGGTTTATGGGACGCGTGTTCTTTCTACCAAAGTAATTGAATTTTGATAGATCGTTAAGGAACCAATTCATCGATAGATTTCTAGTCAACAGTCAAATATCAACAGTTGAATACTTCTAGGTCGCGTCACGAGGCCTGGCTTAGTGTCATCGCGATTTATAAAGCCGTTTACGTCTTTAAACCTTGATGGAACACCAGAAAATGGATTAAGGGTGTCACGCCATGTACATTAAAATATCCCTCCTCCTCTTTGTAGGTACAAGTTATGAGCAGATATAAACGAAGTGCATAAAACAAGATTATAATCCTGAAAAATGTTTAATGGTTGGGTTTAGTGTCATTTTACAGGTGTAGGAAGCGTATAACAGTCGGTGTGGTAGCTCAATACAAGAAACAAATTTATTCAACAGGATTACCCTACTTCCAGCGCGACACAGACATCTCCACTAAATTGTCAATGAGAATCCTCACAAGATTCAACAAGCAAACGACTTTTCCTTTTTCTGCGGCGGCACCAGATGATCAGGCAAATTAACAGGTATCTCGTTACCCTTCAGCTTCACGTTGATCAAATGCATCGCCAAAGCGAACTCGTCCTTGTCCAGGTACCCGTCCTTGTCCACATCGGCCAACTTCCAAATCCTCCCGAGCACGGCATTGGGCAGCTTCGACTTCACCAGCTCCTCTTTGACTGTCGCTCCGGACAGCTTGCCGTTCACCGGACTCAATCTGTCAAACAACTCATCGAAATCAGCTCTGTCCTTGTTGACGATCCAATCTGGTTCGCCGAAGCCAGCGTTGCAGCCCTCGCCGCTCTTGTAGCCGAAGGGGGTGGCTTTGTCCTCCACGTTATTGAACGCACCCCCTCGCACCTGGGTATCTGTGGTGGGGCTGGAATCGTGCGGTATCATGTTCATCAGCTGCGAGATGTCGTTGGACAACATGTCGTCCACCACGTCCAGCAGCTTCGCTTTGATGGAGTGAAACTTGCTAAAGTCCTGGTTGACGAGAGTCTCCTGCATCTTGGCCAGATCGGGGAAATCACCTATGGAGATGCCGTGCTCTCTCTGCAGCTTGTCGAAGATGTTGTTCAGCTTCTTGATCAGCTCCTTCTTCTTCTGCTCCTTCCCGAACAAGGGCATCTCCTTCTTGAGCTCTGCGATTATGTAAGCGTGCACTTTGGCCAACCTCGCTCGTTTTATGAGGTCGTTCAACTTCCTCAGCGCTGAGTTCTTGGGCAGGCTTTGTAGATCCCTGAACAGATCTTGGGTTTCGTCCTCGAAGAGCTTGCGATTGACGTCGAACCTCAGAGGCTCGTCCCAGAAGGAGCCGATGTACACTCTCACCACTTCGGGGGTCTGCAGAACTTTGCCCAAAGACCACATGAGGGCGCCGTACACCCTCATGAGTTGTTGGTGGTCTATCATGTCGGCTTTGTTCAGCACTATACGGATCTTGTCGTCGTGTCCCCTTAACGCCTCGATGGACCTGCGGAACTCGTCTGAAATATCCAGCTTGTGGGCATCGAAAAGGAGAATTATGCGATCCACTCGCTCGGCGAACCATTCTAGAACTCCGGTAAAGTCGTAGCCTCGGTCTATCCGTTGCTTCTCGCCTGAAACCAAGAAACTAGCTTCAAATAGGATTGGGCGATAGCCATAACGATAAATATCCTTGTGGTGAGAGGATAATTTGCCCCAATTCACCCAGAATGGGGAGTAACTCGATTACTTGGAGTCTGGGCGATATTTCTGTGCAACCAATGTATTCTGCTGCCTCTGGATAATAAATTAGGGCCAAACAACGCGGAAACATCACCGGCATATTTTTCAGCGTTATTAGACTACGACGACCCATATTTTAAATGAATCTCGACCCATATATCAAGTGGATGCCCTCGTAAATCAGGCCCTTTCGCCTCACGTTTTCCCTCATGGCGTAATATCACCTTACATCGATCTCTGTCTACCGGCCGTTCGTCTATCAATAATGGGCAGACCTTCACCCTTACTGTTTGCTTTGCACACAGGAACTATGAATCCTGCGCCGCCGTTATTATTTCTTCTACTGAAGCGAAGACGAGTCTCCATCAATATTTCAGATGTGCTCCTTTGCGAAATGTGTGAAATATTAACCCCGATACAAAACCCAAAGTTCCCCATATATTCCGCTAGCCCTCTATGCCATGCCGGCAATTTGGCCTAATATCTCACGCGCTGAAATCCTACATTGCCTTCATTCGAGCAACACCTCGCAAGGGGAGAAAAAGAACAAAAGACGAAGGAACTTTGTGTGCTTCATCGTAGGACCGGAATAGGTTCTTTAATCCTGAAAGCGAGATTTATGTCGACGATGCTCGTGGAAATGGAAAGTGAAGATGCGTGGAAAATATGGTGGGTTAGCTGTACCTGAGAGTATTCCAGGTGTGTCGATGATGGACATGCCCTTCAGTACGGAGCACTTCATCGTGGAGCATTGGAACCTGTTGAGGAAGGAGTTCCCGAAGCTGGACAGCGGTCTGAATTGCTTTTTGGGGTCCACCACTAGGGCATTTCCGGGTACCACGCCTTCGTTTTCACTGTACATCACAGCTATGAACCTAGAGAACATATTCATGTAGATGCAAAATCACCCATATTCATTCTAGTCTTGTCTCTGTCTAGTAGCTCGCTCCTAATATCATTCATCTCAATCCACTGACCTGTCGGTGGTTGGTTCCGGTCCTATCCTCATACCCGGAAAATCCCTTTCCAACAGATACTTGATGAACGTAGTCTTTCCCGTGGAGTATTGACCAACCAGAAGGATCATCGGTTTGGCGTCAAAGTCCGCGTCGTTGAGTGGTGGCGAATGAAAATCGTGGAAGAGGTAATGCTGCTCCAGAGGCAGCATCTTGTTCTTGTAGATGCTCTTCAAGCCTTCGACGACGTTCTCGTAGCATTCCGCTTTGGTTTCCGCCGTACGATTCAACCAGCTGAACATTTTGCTGGAATTACAACGTTTCACATTAGTGAACGCGGTTTTGACACTTGGTAATTGAGATTTCGTTTGGCATTAGTGACACTGGCTGTCGTTTCATTGACGTGACGTGACGTAGATTGAAACAATTCAAGATCGTTATGGAATATTAAATAATCACTCACCCATTACTATTTGGAACGTCTCTCATGGTCTGACTGCGAGCTATCTTCTTTTTCCTTATACTCCTTGTAGGAGGAACCGCTTTTACTTCTGCTGCATTGTCACTCGCGATTTTACCATTCCCATTAGCTTTCACTGTATTATTATTGTTCGAATCCTCGATGGTTTCACTCACATTAGAACTGGATCCTGCACTCTTGTCGATGATTCTGTTTTTACCATTCATCTCTACGGTTTCTTCTTGGATTGCCAGCTTCTTTTCCACCCCGTTAACCCCATTTGCCTTGCCATTTTCCTTGTTATTGACTTCGTTCTGTGCACAAACTTCAACATCGGCTTTGTTGTCCATTCTCCATCAATGAATACTCTGTCGTTCTGCAACATTAAAAGATCGTGAATGGACGCTGTCCGACTGAAATGAAGCATATAATTGATCCAAGGACGTCGAATATCCGCTAATCTATAGGATTGTCTATTGTGACGGCCAATTTAAAATGGACGCTGGATATGCTAATTCGGGAAATGCATTCATCTCAATTTGCCAAATTGCATAACTGGATCTTTTTCGCATCAACCGGATAAACGGAGAGGCCTTCCGGAACTCTGACGCTTGAAACAATCTGCTCATTGACTCAATAATGATAGATACATTGAAACATAAGCTTATGTATGTAATTCTCAATATTTGAAATGAAGTAGCTCAATTTTCTCTTCCTCTACTTACTGAAGGAAGAAGAACGATGAAGATCAGCTCAATATGACAAAAAAAAATCAAGAGAAGTTGAACAAATAATTGGTTTGTATCTCTGAACATTTTGTATTCCTGAATCTTACCTAGATTGAAATATATCTATGAAAATGTAGTGGCATCATTAATAGCAGGTGACTACACAATCTGACACACCTTATTTGCGCTCACTTTCAGTTCGTTTATGAATATTTGATTGATTCACAGTAATGAAATTATATTTTGATAGATGTATATGCAACGTTTCTAACCATAAGCAATACACACTCGAAATTATTTTTAACTCGACCGTAAGTGATCGAGGTTGACTCGCGATAATCCTTTGTTAAATATAGTAATCAATGATAAACGAATTTAAATTTCAAATAAAGCCGTCACTGCTGATAACGTTCCAAAGGTATTGACTTTGCTGATTCAGAACAATATCGATGAATAATTCCAGAGAATACAAATATCAATTTCACATTTCCATTGTATAAGTTATTAGCGCTGTATGGAAACTTTGGGAATTACAAGGAAAATTTCTAGTTAAAAATTTTTTCAGCTCCCTATTTGTGGTTCCAGAATCCCTGGAATCCAAACCCACATAAAGGATCCTACAAATTAAACTTTCTAAACTCCTTTTCTGTTACTGTGCGATCGAAGTCTTTGTGTTTGTCAGTTGTTTCTACTTTAATCCACAAACTTTCAGACGTGTTCCACCTCACTTTGAAAGGTCTGTTGCGACTATCGCAGCACTGATTGTTTCTATTCACTCTATACTTTCTTCCTTGTTGTTCGTTTCCCATTATACTTTGCTACATTCGAATATCTGGCGAAACCAACACAAGTTTCACATGTCAATCATTTTTTCTCTCACGATTACTCTTTTTGTCCTACAATTCCAGAATCTGGAGGTTCAGTGGATCACGATCAAGCATCAGAACTAAAATCCACTTAGCGAAATCGTGATATCTTCTAGTCTCCATCCACTGACACCGTTCTCTGGTCATCAATTAAAGAGATTTCCTCATCAAAGCCTCATAAATACCTTGTGTGAACATTGAATTCATCCTTGTTCCCTAAGTAACCCGTGTCAGTAGATTTGTGAACTCTTCCAGCACGCAGCGCTGAGAAGCGCTACGGTGATCACGACCAAAGGAATTATAAAGTCTGGGACGGGTACCTGAAATGGCCGAAGGGGTTTGCTACCCACGAAAATTACATTAATCATGCTCCGTAATCATGGTGATGTGGGGGAAAAGCAGCTCTTTCACTAACAGTAAATTTAGATCCTAGCAAGAAATTGACTCTACCACCTGTTACATTTGAAACAAATCCAAAATTTTGATCCAAACGAAAGAATCATTGAAGCTGAAACATAAGTAATTCTGTAAGTGCTTCCAATTCTCATACAATAATTTATTTTGAGGACCAATGATACGTGAGGAAACTCCAGAAACATAAATGACTTTTTTTGTAGTCAAGTGCATCATAGATATTCAGTTTCTGGTGAGGTAAATGCATTTTTTGTTGAATTCATTTCAATTATATCTAAAACAATTGCTTCATTTCCTCCAATCGATGAATCCATACGAATATATTAGCATCATGAAGATTTTTCTTTCGATTATTGGTTATCTACTATTGATGATGAAATTCTCTCCTGTAATACTCGAAAAGCATAATTCAAGTTCACTTCCAAGATTTCTAGCCTTTCGAACAATGTTAAACAAAGAACAATTAAACATTGATTCTATGTCTATCGTCGAAACTATGCATATATTTCTTTCAATTCTTGCATAGTGTCCTCTAGAATAAATTAGTGACCGCCTATGACCACGAGTCTCATGGCAGGTGAATTAATTTTCTTCTTTCTTTACAACAGTCTTGTTTACCAAAGAAAAGGGAGGGAAACAGGTGAGGTGAAGAGGGTATTTTGGGTTCTCCCGCTAACATAGTTCCATCATGAATAATTTATGAAAAACAAAAGTTTACAAGCGATGATGGGTGGATGGTCTATCGAATTCTAGACGAATTGTGACATGGGTTTTTTTAGAGGCGATGTACTATTCGAGATGTCAACTCAACATTAACCATAAAAATTCTTGGAAGATAGATAGACAGAGGTCAGGATGTCTCGAATGCTTGTACCTGAATAAAATTTTATTTATACAACATCTTTGATTTCGACACGTGTGTACAGTGTTTGTCCAAGATTGTAATGTTTCATGAATCCATCCTATTCTAGATGATCAACCGGTCTTCGTATAGCTAGCTTGAATGCTCTTGGATATGCTCATGATCGGAAGATATCAAAATCTGCATATAAATTCCTGTTGAAACGCACTAGTTTTGTAAATATTCTTCAAAATCTCCCTCCAAATGATTCACTGAGATCAAGCGAGTTAGGTTCTTTCTCATTTATCATCACTGTTATTATCTCTATTGCTACCGGAATTTTTTACTCGATTTATCTAGATCTACAAGAATAATAGAAGCATTAGGAAGAAACTGACAGGCTTCTACAAATGGGGCAATAAAAAAGGTGAACAAAGACCATGTAGGATGTAAACAACAGCTTCTTCACGTAAATAACAATTTCCCAGTAGCGTTCCAATGGGTTTTGTCTGGCAAACCTTCTCTTTATTTTGTTACGGCACTGTTTTCAGAGAATGGTATAGGTAGCTTCTTCAGATTAGTTGATAGGACTGGCCTTTTGCTGCTTTCTGGATTCCAGATTCCTCGGAGCACTGTGCGATCATTATCTGGGAGATTTCGAGCTACTGGCTCTCGGAATTTCCCTATTTTGGTCAGCTTATGAGCTATAAAACCGAACATTAATTCGAGAATCCATCCCATTCCTGAAGACGACTAAGCATTCTTGCTGCTAGACTCATCTCGAATCTACACTAGAAATTATTTGTTCGACGTCCCACAATATAGTGTCTAGAATTGTCAGTCCAAATAATTCCCCAAGTGAAGTTTCCATTCATAATCTGTTTCTTGAGAGTTCTACGTTGAACAGAGCATTGAGATTACTCCGGTCGAAGTTGCTAGTAATGATATTATCTTGAATTTGATCCAGTTTCCCGTGATATCCTTTGTCTCTGGAAGAAGGGAGAAGGTAATGAGATTTCCAGGTAATTGCTTTAATGTACTTTCATTGTTTTGCGTGTTCTGAAATTGAAACTAAAACATCAGACTGGTGCTAATGAGACTACATGGTCTGTCTCTCCGAAGAATTGTTTCAGGATCAGAATAGTTGCTGCGCCATAAATTCACTAGTCAAAAATATCTCAAGCACTGTTAAATACAACTGTCACAACAGGGCAATCCTTTTTTCGTGGTCCTTCCAAAACCCAGCAGGGTACTATTGTCCGCAATGTTCGAAGTATTTCAAGACGATGTATGACATGCGGTTAAATTTTTTTGTGTGTGTTAGCATAATGTGGATGTAATGTATTCAAAAATATGATGAATGATACCGCTAGAGGTACATGCGGGGATGAAATACTCGTTGTGTGGGTTGAAAACAAAAAAAAACCATAACTTGTCTCATAAAAGCCTTGATATATATGTCTTGTAATGTGTTTTGTCTTGACATGTCATTACATGCGTTACTCTTTCAATTTCTAAGCACATTCTTCTGCTGTTAACTACTCATTGGAATTAATATACTTGCCTAACGAAGCTTAGTTCACATTGTAACAATAAAAGTCAAGAGAGTCATCAATATGTCTGTAGACCTGTACTATCTTTATTGGTCACTATAGAGAGTAGCTGAAAACTCTACCAAGAGTACAAATTCTCTCGTTAATATCTGCTGGTCACTGAATTCACACTTATTCATGATTCAGGTTGACTTCAAGACGATAACTTCAATGAAAACAGCTTTTCTAAATATATTCTTTTTGTTCTAGTGAATGGAGGTTGGTCATCATGGTCAAGCTGGCAAGATTGCCGTTGTCCTGGTGCGAACCTTTCAGCTGGAAAAATGAGCACGAGGACTTGCACAAACCCACCTCCTAGTAATGGCGGACAAACCTGCCAAGGTCCTAGCATCAGGAGAAACAAGGACTGCATTCCGTGTCCACAAGGTCAGAAAAAAATCACGTTACGAGAAGAAATATTTTATCGTCAAGTTACGATCACTGAGGAAAAATTATCAACTCACCAATTCAACCAACTGATTAATTAATTCACTGAGTGAACAAGAAACTGAAAACTAATGATTTCAAAACGTTTAGAATAAACTTCAAGCTGTATTCATTTCCTCCATTAGCTGAGCTTTCTGCTAATCAGCTTCAATTTGTGCTGCAAGTAGGCTCGATGTTTTAAAGTTATGAGTTGCTGAAGTTTCATGAGATACCCCAACTTTTGTTTCCTAAACTCATGAATATTACTCTGTATGAAGAAAAACTTTGACTCAGTCATAATTCAGAGCTTCTTTTCTGTCACTAAGAGTTCTCATGAACATTCAGCAAGTTCAGGTTCTGTTCAAATAGACGTGAAGTTGTGATATCCTTACTAACCTATCGCTAACCTTACCTGTCACATGCTTTCTTAGAAGAACTCGTACTGGATACTGCTTACGACTATGACATTAGTGATAACGCATACGGTAAGGGCTAACTTGTGCTATCCAAGGTCATCAACGAAACAAAAATCCTACATTTCAAACATTAATATAATTCAATATGTAGCTGAAGATGTTGGATTTTTGTTGGTTGAAGAAACTGTTATTTGCTTTTCGTGATAAACAATCATTTCCACCAATTTTGACACCACACAACACACAGGTATGTCGAGTATACACTTTGATACGTATTGTATTTTTATTTCCACATTCACCAAAACGAAATTATGCTTCGAGAGGAAGAGGAACTGAACATGTCATTTTTACTTCAATACAACAACAGCAGAAACATTAGAATCTACAAGAAATTGTCAATCAAAATCGTGATTGATAATTCGTTGAACCAATTTCATTTTCCACACTTTTTGGATCCTTCACCATGCACGAAAAACATCATTCATCAAGTACAATTCCTCTTTCTTATCTTACATGGTGTGCATTTTTTGCTTCTGTGTCCTCTGCCAATCAATTAATGTTTTTTCTTCCCTTAAATAGTCGAACCAGCTAAATGGTCGGCTTGGTCGGAATGGTCGGAATGCAACCAGGAATGCAACAAAATCCGAAAGAGGCAGTGTCTTCCAGGAGGAGAAGGTGGGAAAAAAACATGCTCCGGAAAAGACACACAGAGTCTGAAGTGCAGTTCTGAGCAGTGCAGGTCAATGGAGTTAAGCAGAGTGAGAGAAGGTGAGTTTTTAATTATTCTTCGAGTTCTGTTGGTGTATATAATGATTGTTTGTTTTGGAGTCCCTCAAGGATCTCACCTGGGCCCTTTTCATTTCTACATCTCCATAAATAGCTTCAGCTTTCTCACGGTTTCTTTCGCTTGATTTTTTCTGTGTACTGAAATGATTAATGCTATCCACAGAATCGGAAGTATGACTATTAACAGCTAACCGTTTTGTCACACCAAAGTATTCAAATTACCATCGATAACATCAAAATATGCAGCGTCATTTCTTCCGATATATTCACTAGGCGCCACGAAGATACCATCTTTGCTCAACAAGAAAAAAATGATGCCGTGTATTGAATCGAAATGAATATATTATTTCAGTTTCTGTGCATTGGACAGACATTGATTCACTAATTTGAATGATAATTTAAGCTCTAGGTCTCGCTTTGCTTCAGAAATTCATGGAGTTAGTGGAATATCACGAATATGCAGATGAAAATATTACAGTTTCAGATGATTTCATTAGACATTGAGACTTCATGACCGAATCAACATGTTTTCTTTATCTCGAGATGATATTTTTGCCAAAAAACACCCATAAACTTCAACCCGTTTCATAAAATTTTAAACTTAACTTAAACCGTTCATAAAGAAAATTTCAAGCCATTCTAATCTTTGATAAAGTAACCAAATCATATTCATCGCTCCAGAATTGCTCATAAAACCAATGCACATTCTGAAACTCGCTCTCGAAAGTACCTTCACCAATAAAATTCTCCACTAGATCCGTGTCCTCTGTAGGAAACGCTTTTGAAAGGAAAGCGGTAGGTCTCGGATTCGAACGTGCCCGTTTTTTTAAGAGGTCCTCGAACAACGGCGCTAGAAGTGTGTGTGACTCGATATTCGTCAAGAAGGCGACGCAATTAGCGTGAGAGTCATTTTGTTCACTGTCCTGGGGAGCTCGACTGGAAGTGAGAAGCGCACGTGCCGACAATGAGGAACGACAACAGAGATTATTTCAATTGGGCTGAGATAAGGAATGGGCACAGGGTCAAAAATCTGTCGGCTTTTCTTTTCGGGAATTTGCGATGTTATAAGGAATGCTAACTGCTGGATAAATGTTCGATGGAGAAAGGGGTCTGGGATCAATTCTTTGTGATTTATTGCAGGTCCATTTATGAGTGTTGTCTTTCTAAACATATAACTGTATCTGCGCTTGATTTATGGTATTTTCTTTGCTCCCGACACGTTATTCTCGTTATTTTTTCTTATTTTTCTAGAACCATCTATCATTTTCTGAAGATTATACCCAAATCGTCATCGTTTCAATTGCAAAATCACAAATTACCTTCGCCAATGCATGCTGACGCTTCACCCACAACATCTCTTTTGTTTCATTCAATCCTACGATCAAACACACGTGGTTATTTAGATTAACGTTGCCCGTATCATTATTAACGCTCGGCTACGAAGAGCAAACAGTTAACAATTTTTCGTTGCGGGACCACCATAAAAGTTCGGCGAAGATAGCATCTGGTCGAATGTCATTGCATCTTTGATCTTTGTTGCGATTCGGTTTGCGTGCAGCTACTGTGTTTACTGCAGCAGTGAATTGTTGTTGATTGGACTCAATGAAATTGGCACACGGAACGAAATAATGGTCTGTGCTAAAGCTAGTTCTACACGTATACCGTCAAAAGTTTTATTACATTGAAAAATTGATGGTTCTATTCGGGGATACGTCCAATTCATGCTTTGCCCTGAGGGTCTATTTTTTCTTCACATAATTTTGAAATTTTCAGCGATCTTTGATCGTTCTCTTCTCACTATCTAATCAAATACTGGATTCAGTTAATTCAGCATGCTTAATTTGATTCGAAAAACATTTTTTTTTGTTCACGTAACTGCAAGATTTCGCCTGGGTAATTGTACTGACATATCCAGACCTCTTCTTCTAAATTTTTGCGTTGATATGAGGGACGTTTGTACTTCATTTGAAGACCTACTCTCTTTCATCAAACTCTGTTCGTAGTCAGTAATCCAAATTGGCTCGATTCTCAATCACCCTTCCGCTTTTGACTCAAGACCCGATGAAAATTTTCCAATACGCTCCGCCGACAATGCTTAGCATATCCCATCATTTTCCGGTTTCCATCGAAAAGGAAATTCCATTGTGTGATGAAGATATTACATTCGGGACGAGAAATTATTCGAAGACGCCTCGATTTTCCGCCTGAACGGCATGTAAAACTATTATATTCTAACGAAGTTATCCTTTGTGGATGGCTTTGCCAGAAATTCGACGTCGTCCTTCTGGCATACCGGCGGTTTTGGGATTGTTTCACAAGAGATCAGGAACGTCGAGGCGTTCCGCAAAAATAGCCGAATAGCTGAGTGTCAAAAATTTTAAGTTTCCTGTGGTTTACGTAGAATGGATGAAATTCATCCGAGTGGAAATTTCAGCACATCGCAGGAAGACCTTTCCAGTATGTTCTTAGATCAAACAATAAAACAGTAGTGAAAATGATGCTAAACAATCTAACAACCTATGAGTATCGAATTGACTGTGAAGCAGATTGATTGAAAATGCCAGAAGCGTTCCCTTCCGAGCCGTAGCAAGCAACAAATCCTTAGTTTTCAAATCCTATCTTGAATCTGTGACACGTTCTCGATTCAGTAGCGATAAAGAAGGTAGAAAGGGACTTCAACTCCACTCGACACAGAGGTTATGTCGACTTATTTTCCCATTTCCTTGTCTTCTGCTCCCACCTCATTCACAATGGCGATTATGCAAAATGGAATATAAGAACTACCTCCTTTGTGCTGGCCCCGTATGCGAAATGGCAATAAAAAGTGCTGTGTTTGCATGAATTATAGCAGATGTAATGTTTCGCCAAGTCATTCGTTATTTTTATTTGGTGATTTATACAGTTTGCAACCGAAAGGAGTTGGGAGTAAAGGTGATGATCAATCATTGGTTACCTACTGCATTGATCATTTACATAAATTATTTCTTCAATCTGTTTCCATTCGAAGTTTAATGAATGAAGGCTTCTGTCAGTTGCACAAATGCTCAGGAGATTTGAATTCTGGTATACAACTCTCAGTATGAGGAATTGGACACCCTGTAGGACATGTCAAATTCCATTAGGCTTTGACACTTGATAGCTCGCGCAACGGATGTGCCAAACAACTTAGCGTAGTTCCTGAAGATCCCTTCCCTCGATTTATTCACCCCGAAACTTGGCATAAACTCCCAGAGTTTCCTGTCAACTTCTCGTTGAATATTTCAATATCCACATCAAACGCTTCCCTTTTTTCCCATCGCGAATTACAGAAACAGTGTAAATTGTCATACGCCACACCCCGGAGTAAACTCCACGGGGAGAGTTGGGGTGCATTTATAATCGAAACAGTCCGTAGGACAGAAGGGCTCTTCATCCAGCAATTTTGCTACACAACTAACTCGTCCTGGAGCTCAGGCAGAAAGCGATGGTGTCATTGTGTGGGTTAAATCAAGGATATTTGCATTATACCGAACGAGTTTCGTCTGGATACGGTCGTCGTACAATGAGCGACGATTTGTTGGTAGGAACTCAGCTTCGGAACTTGGGGTGTTTCTCTATGGAGGATAATTCAAAGCTCGTGTCGGTTTGTTGGAGCAGAATAAGACCCTCTTCGGCTTTCGTAAACGACAATCCGAAACCCAAGTCGATGGTAACGAACGTGTAGGTGTTCGGAAACGAGTTCCCAAGAAATCATGAGAAACATAAAATTGAGAACAATTACAATGGACTTTCACCATCTCATCAGTAATTTTTATGAGCTGCTTCGTTCCACTTTCAGATTAATTCAATCGTCAGAGTTTATTTCTGAGCTCAAACTGGTCACTTTAAAAAATCTATAACTTTCAAACTTCATTCTGGATCTGGCCGGATTGAAGAAAGAAGAAGCACATCAAAAACCACCCAACGATTCTAATTCATCCTACCTCTTGAAACATTGAGTTCTTTCCGCAAACTTCTTCATTTTCAATGCGAGGAAAAACTCATTCCGAGTTTTCCTTTTCGCTTGGAGCAGCGCTGGGTATGAGGTGCAATTACTTATTTAGCGATTTGCCTGCTATAAAGAAGAGGAAAATTATACGTCTGGCCTAGTGAAACGAAACCAGCTGGGCTATCGATTATTCATGATGATGCATGGCAAGATATGATATTATGTTTTCGATGGAAAATCCATCAATACAAATACAGTCTTTGAAGTATGATATCTTTCTCGACGTTTCACAAATTGCTTCGAGAGGCTATTATTAACCAGTACTAAGTTCCGATTATATTTCTGATATATCGACGACGAAATTAGTATTATGCCGTGGAATATGAGAGAATTTTGGCTGGACTCGTTACTCGAGGCAACCATGCCATATCCGGCAGTCAATATTAACATTTAGAAGCGTCGTATGGCCACTGACTAACGTCGGGGATAATCCGGAGTTATTGCCAAGTTGACAAATCCGGGCGCCGGAAATACCAATATTTGAACAGTGGAATATGCGAAGGGAGTCGACCAAAAACTATATGAAGAGATTATTGCATCTTGGTTTCACCCATGAAAAACTAGGCAATTTTTGCGAATTATTTTCAAAGAAAGTTCTCGATGGAATGTTTTGAAGTTGGGTTGTATCTACGAATTTAGGAAACTATCAAAAGATCACAAAATGGCGTAGTTCTGCAAAAAATGTGTCGTTTTGCAAATGCCAAATTGACGATATCCAACCAAAAATCCAATCAAGAAGATAGTTAGTCATTTTATAGTAAATATATTGAAGAATTTGAAGTGGATTGGTCAATTTCTTTTCGAATCATTTTGAACAATTTTGGAAATGTCGAGTGTTCGTTCTTTAGAACACTGTCACTTAAAAATTATTCTAGATAAACCTTCCCGCTTTCACAGGATAATTTTTCAATTCGAATTAGCTGAAAAAATCAATATTTTGTTATAGTGTCACACAGGAAAAGCTACTTAGTGTCTCCAAGATGAATGTTCCAAAATAAATTTTGAACTCTCACAGTGACCAAGGCACATATACCAAGTGTTGTACCTTGTGAAAACCTAAATTTTCCTTAGGGCCTTTGGGCCATTCAACTTTGAAGTTCTTCCACCAAGACCTGGCGAAGATTTAATGAAAGAAACATCCTCATCTGCATCTGAGGCAATCCAAAAACTCCAATTGTTACTCATTCGATATTCCTTCTTCACATGACACTCATTCATCACCAACTGAATCATTAGCGCCTCCTAGGGGTCCCTTCCTCGCCCGCATGTGTCCCAATCAGTTTCACACATATGCGTCCCTCGTCCTTATTATACGGGGTGCAGCAGATAGACTGTGTCGCGTGTTATTAGATAATGATTGACTTATCGGTACTTATTGGAAGAGCGGAAAGCTGGAGCGTGTGGAGAATACTCTCGAAGGTATTCCATGCTGCTGGTCGAGATTTAAATAATGACCTCCCCTCGCTAGGGGATGTGTGAAAATGCAGCAGCACGGGGGAAAGCAATAAGCTTCGGTGCTGTGGAGGACTCTCGAGAAGGCAGGAGTGGATTTCTAGAATGCAGAGTGGAGTTTACAGATTGGTTGAAATGGAAAAGGAGATTTTGGATACTTTTGTCGCTGCAAAAACTGTGGAGGTAGTTGATCAGTCGTTCCAAATACTTTATTCAATAAAGAGAACATCATAACTTGACATCTATCAAAACAGTGCAAATTTCATTCAGCTTCAGAATTATAAAAAGTAAATTTCTTTAATTTGACCAATATCGATTCATTTTCTTTGACACACAATACTGAAAAAGCATATTCGCTAGGTTTTTGTTCCGATGAAATTTCCAAGCTGTTTACAAATGAAAGTAGTCAAAATGGGCGAGAAAATACTAACGAATGAACAATCATTCATGTATTGTTTCACCTGAGGCCGGTCCTGTTACATGGCATGGGGACTTTTGCCGCGTACTAGGCTTTGAAAGGCGGCACATTTCCATAAGGGACAAGGGTGAATACTCATGGAATACCATTACATTTCTATATGTGCGTATATATGACAACATGAAGCTATATGGGTTTTTTCTTGAGATATGGCGAAAGCTTTTTTCTTTCCTTGGATGAGAAAGGGATATATTAGATGGGGTCCAACAGATGATTCATCTTCTCAGCCTTAAAAAAAATATTTACTCCAAGGAATTTTAATGCATCCTTCTTGGAATAACAAGAGTTGAATACGTATAAATAAATTTGTGTTTGAAGTTTAGTGAAAACTAACAAAAGCGAGAGGATATTCAAATGGGAGAAATCATTGTGAAAGTTGTGCTATTCATCAGTGGAAGTTCCCGGCTACAAAAAACAGCCCGGAATTTTATTAAAGTAACCCCGTTTCAAAAAGGAAATCGAGAAACTTCGTCTATAAACCACGTCGTTCATAATTCATCCCTACCATCCCTGTTCCATGCAAATGTTCTCATTTTTGATGAATTCTGTCCGTTCCTTAATACGCAATATGGGCATGTAATTCCACATTCTAGGCGGCTTAGCAGGTTATTACAGTCATTGCGTATTACTTACTAAGTAGGAAGCCTGGAATATTAAAAGCCCGAATTTAATAGCGGGACCGGCTGATTTCATAGGCGTCGTTTGGACTCTTTGGGTAGATTAGTGACAAAGGACTTCAAATTGAGAGTTGGCTTTCATGTATTTCCCAATGGGAATTTAGGCACAACTATTTTGCTAGATTCGTATTGTTTCCTATGCCCTTTCAATAATATTAATATTTATTTAGCATCAGTGCTATATACATAAGAATACGAGTGGCATTCTTCTCAATAGAGAATGTATAGTCAACAGCAACAAAACATTGATAAATACCAAGATACATGTATAGATAAAACGAATAAAACATGAGTTACAGCAAGAATCAAATGAATATTCAACATTTATTCATTACAAATTCTCTCAAGAGCCCTCTGAACTGGTTGAAATTATCACAGGTAGTTTATTAAACTCGATCAAACCTTTATATAGAACGGAGTTCAACATTTGGGTAGTGTTACATCTATTTTCCGAAATAAAGTCAGAACGATTTCTTATCCCATAAGTATGAACATCTTTGAAGGTTTTCAATTCATCACAGATGTATTCAGGAAGAAGACAATGTTTCAATTTAAATACAAATACATATACATCTTTGCTTGACAGATAACATATTAAAAACACTCAACATGGATCAACAGCTCCATCCATAAGAAGTTTGAATTTGAAGCAAAGAAAAACGCCACATTATCCTTATCAAGGACATCTAATAATGGCGTAGGCTGGATAAGAGGATTAAATGACCCCCAAATCACTTGATATGAATCTTTTATAGAGGTTTCTCAGGTTGAATGCCACCAATTACTTAATAATGGGTGATTCACAAATCGACTGAATAACACCAATCAAAGTCGTCGTTTCTAGTGAATTGTTCCGTCTCTATTGGTCGAGATTTCAAAACCATATATGGGGTCAGATAGTATTTGATGAGATGTTCAAAATGGAGTATCGATAGTATTCCTAAAAAATGATTTTTCCAAGATTTACCAATTACATCATCACCATCTATGGTGAATACGCTGGATTCATTTTTCAGAATCGATCCTGTGATCCAATATAGTTCGATATCCCGAGAGGCCCTTTTTGATATAGGGTAGACTTATTACCAGTTAATTTCGATGGAAAAAGTTTGCAGAAAACTCGTTTACGAAGTTGTAACGCCTTCAACCGATACACCAATACGCTCGTAAGTGACACCATAACAGAGATCAACGGCTCTCCATCAATGTCACTAGAGGCGGAATTCCATTCCTCATCTCTCTCAATATCACACACAGAACATATATACATAACCGTAATGACAAAACTATATCAATATCCTGCTGTTAACAGGCCTCTGCCGACAAGCGCCTCGTGGCTATGATGCCGGCGGGAGGATCATTTAAATCAGTTACACGAGAATTGGCGCCCAACGTGAGCGATATTGACACCTACGTCACAAAGAACTCGCGATACACGTCAATTGCCGTGCAAAAATCAATTAGGAGCGCGAATTCGAATGGGAAAACGCGTGACAGTCGGGGTGGATCTCTATCGAGAGGGATTTTTATGTACTAAGAAGATGTGTTCGTTAATTCACGGGGATAATACAAATAATTTCTTTCGTCTATCGGATATGAGACATCAAACAATCCCACTTCTGATTTAAGACAAGACCGATCATCGCGCACCAATCCCACTTCTGATTCAGGACCAGACCGATCATCGCGCACTATCAATGACATGGTGCCCGATATTTATAGACCATTGAGCATGATAATTATTAGCTGAAGATTGATCGTCAAAATTATAACACAAATTCACGTACTCCATTTATTCATTTATTGCTGCTGCTTTCAGAATATATCAATTCCTCTAGTCTCGATTTGAATAATCCTATCAAAAAAAGGATGTTAGCCCACAAGCTTTCCAGCTTCACTGTTATTTTAAGCTCAGTTAGCTTCCGAAGAAAAATTCATTATCTGTGAAGACCAATGTCTTCTGTTTCAAGCAGTCGAATCATGGAAAACCTCAAGTACCGGATCAATAATTTTCGTCTAACAAATGCCAGAACTTTTTTTCTCGCTGGCACGTCAAATAAAGAAATCACCGGCAATATAACAGTAATTCAATTGATGGTAGGAAAACAAATTGCTGTCAAGCAGCGTGCTTCCAGCATCTTTATGGAGATTTTCTGTTTGTTTTTCCGAAAATTTCTCACACGGCGCGCCGCAGAAGACAAGTCTGGTTGGTACTTCTTGCGTCGATACGTTTATTTGTACTAGCATGCGTATTATCGTTGCGCTGGGCTATAAAATATAATAATAAAGTCTAAACAATGCCAGCCATAAAAATAACAAAGGGTATACTGGCTAGTAGATATTTCATGTTTTATTTGACGGATATGATTTACGTGACGTTCTTCTTGTTCGAATACGATGACTTTATAACCGAATTTAATTACGGCTAGACGTATGCGAGTGCATTCTAATCATTTCCGAAAAAACATGTTCCCCAATACCTAGAACAATATTGACTGGTTAAGTAAATATTCGACTACCAAGAATGATGAGAGGATTTTCAGACCTCTGAAAATGCATTCAACATAGATAATTCAGTTACTTATCCAACACAAAGAAAACCAATTCCTACCTCCTTTCCCTTGCTTCTCAAGATGTTCCCTGAACATTACAGGATGTCTCCTTTATATAAAAAAAAATAAAATTTGAGAAAATTTAACTACTGGTAAAATTTCACGAAAAATTCAAATTCTTCTCACCTTCACATTGTTCGATAAGCTTAAACAAAGATGTCCTCAAGCAATTTTATCGAAAATGATTTTGCCAATTTGGAATAGGCGATTTCTGAAGAAACTGAAAATTGCTCAGTGTATCTGATTTTTTCTGTA
The DNA here is from genome assembly GCA_037013635.1 of Plagiodera versicolora. Lineage (NCBI taxonomy): Eukaryota > Metazoa > Arthropoda > Insecta > Coleoptera > Chrysomelidae > Plagiodera > Plagiodera versicolora. The sequence goes on along the minus strand of CM072986.1, from coordinate 9,860,710 downwards.
TTATATTTGATTTATACGATGTGTTATAATACAGACTACCCCAAAACGTGCTACAAGCAATGAGACTTGATCTACGTCCTCGTGTCATTTCAAATACTGATCCACAATTATTGCTCTAAGATGTCGAATGATATGATATTGATATTCAACGTTGAATGTTTCGGAAATAACCGCGTCTATACTTCATTTTCTCTCTGTTTATTGTTTTTTCTTGTAATATGCGGAGAATTATATTATACTCAAAGAGGTCTAGAAACAAATCTTTACGGCATGAACTCAGTGGGATCCATCGTAAGTCAGAGAAGCTGAGCAAAATCCAAGTACATCACGTGAACAAGAATATTCACATTTCTTATCTGAAAGTGCCACTCAATAATTCAGCGTGAAACGAAGTATCCACTAAATCGTATATTTATGGTTATTTTATACGATCATGGGTTCAACTGAAAAAGCTGCTGCCTCGCATACATTAGAGCTTTAAGAAAAATTTACTGCGAGACCCAAGTCGACCTATTATGGCGCTCGATACACACACCGCGTGTGTGCATAAAATGTTTCGTTGTAAAATTTTGTAACGTGTAGGAGACAATGAGCTGAGTGTTGCTCATAGATATTGATGGATGTGTTGTGAAAGAAACTTCGTTCTCTTCCTATTATTTCAGTATTTCATTGCCGTGAAAATTGTAAACAAACATGACGGAACGCTCGGTAGATTTATCTGTTTAATCTTCGAATAGTGATCTTTGTATTCATTGTAGGTTTATTTTTGTACAAACAAGATTAGTTAAAAGCTTTCAGTTTTCCAGTTATTTACGCTTATTAGACACCGAAGTCGAGTGTCTAATTTTAGAAAAGTAAAAAGACACATTCGATTGTTTCGTTGAATGGAAACACATTTACGGATTCTCACACATCCTGTATCAAAATAAACAGTCGCTGAGCGACAGAATTGTTGACGAATCGTGAGGACCTCTACCGGGGTGGTCTAAAACACCTGAAGTGATTATTAGAAAATTAGACAATTTATTTAAAGAAAGTACTGAGTATATTCGGATTCGGACATAATAAGATATATTTTTAGCTATATTCGATTTTTTTTGTACCAAAATATTCAAAACTGTTATATGCTGTCTTGAAAGGTGCAAAAAAGTTCCCCAATCAAAGAGGATATAAAAAATTAATATATACGATGACCTACAGTTTTTCGAAAATATCAAAAATCAAGATAATGACGTACTGATAAAAATGTTATTTTTTTTAAGTTAAAAATTTTCATTTTTTGATGCCATATTGACAATTTCCAACCAATTGAGATGATCGTTGATCATTGTATAGCAAATATATTCAAAAATTCTCAGTCGATCTGAAGTCAATTGGTCAATTTCTCTTTGAATTGTGATATAAGCAATCTTGAAAAATGTCGTTTCGAGAAAAACATGTCTCAAGTTTCGCTCTTTAGTTCAAAAACTATTCAAGATACGACGTTGTCACTTTCACAGGACATTTTCGAAACTATAAACTATCGAATAACTGAAAGAAATCGATATTTTGTGTCACATCATTCGAAAGAACTGATGGAAAAATACGCTTCAGTCTGGTTCTCAACCAAGAAACTAGAATTGTGCTGTCTCCTTTTGTAACTGGCATGAATTCCTTTTCAAAACAGACGAATCCTCACAAGGACTCTCAAGAAGATATGAGAGCAATTTCGTACACAATGGAAAGTTATTTCTTAGCTCGTAGACCTGCATAATAGATTTTTCTCTACCAAACCTTCGCTCACTCTCAAACATAGTTTTCCGTTATCAACTTTTATTTTCGTCGAGTTGTTTTCTCAACGTTTCGCATACTTCTGTGTGGCGAAGTCTTCGTTCTATTTCTGTCAGAGAATTAATGAAGCAACATCTCACCGCTGTATGGGTAAATAATTCCGTATGTTTCATCAGTTGCTTGGGTAGCAAAGGGGAAATCAGTTTAATTAGTACTGGCGAGTTCAAATGTTACATTTGGCACAATCTCAGGGTATTTCGGTGTGTTTCAGACCTTTCAGTTTTCAGCACTTGCAGACGCCCGTTGATTTAACGCGAAGATTGGAATTCTGAAAGTAATCTTGGAGTGGAAGGGATGGAGATGGAGATCGAAATAATAATTCAAGGTTTTTTAATGAAAACCTGGGAGAACTTGGGATTTGTTAAGGGCATTGAAATACATACCGGCATTTAGAAAAGCTTATACATGAAAAGGAACTCTGATTTGATTGAATTTTCAAAAATTCAGATTATATTTGCTGAGAATACGAAGATATTTGAAAGAAATTGCATATTTTTCTGTCTGAAGGAGTATTTTAGTAATTAAAAATAGGTTTACAACTAGTTTAACCTACAATAGGACTCACTCTCTGCCCATTAATTTCCTTCTATTAAAAAAATCCCCATTAATTTTCTTCTATTCAAAAAAAAAACATTAATTTCCTTCTATCAAAAAAATCCCCATTAATTTTCTTCTATTGAAAAAAATCTCCATTGATTTTCTTCTATAAAAAAATCACTCATTATTTCCAGAATTGAACTGGCTAATGCTGAAAGCTTTAATGATTTTGAATCATCCTATGTCAGGTGAATAAGCTGAAAAAAGTTATAAGTATATTGAAATTTGATTGAACCAAGAAATTCGAGTTTTTTTGTTAAAACACACGCGCATGTTATTGTTATATGTCAAAAAAATGTCGACAGTGTGATCAGAAGTTCACTTACATTTTTACGAAATGAAATAAGTTCTCAATTTTCAATTCCTCAGCGAAAGAAAATTTTGAAAATGTATAATATTGAAATCGATAATTAACTTAATTTGAAACAGCAACAATGTCTAATTTATTTTAAGTTATACTTTCTCCCTATATATTCGCAAAACATGGCATATGGAGAAGAAAATACAATGTTTTGAATGCAATGCAAATAATGAGAAACAATTGGATGATGTGAATGCCCTCATTTCGTTTGGAACATTTCCTGCCGAGCGATATTTTTTTATTCGCTTTGCTTTCGTATCTCGATGAAAGTTGATTTTGCGCTAATCTAAGGAAAATCGACGCATATTTAATCTACTCTACGATCCTTGTCTGTGTGGGCATCTCGTTCCGAATGATAATCATCGAAATAAAACCATAAAGAGCAATGCAAGAAGCGATGCAATGCAAAAACGGAGAAATCGAGAGAATGACATCACAGAAGGTTGTTTTTGACGTCCGGCTAGGCATATCTGGTCGCAAGAAACCAACGGCTAATTACATTTTGTCCCTATTTAAACATTGCGTAGGTTTTTGCTAGACGGCATGTTATTTATATTGCTCTGACACTGGGTATGATCTCTCTCTCTCTGCCTTCATCTCTCGCACTCACTCTAACCAGCATCGGTCGACTGTCAGTTTTTGTTTATTGATAGGCTGCCATAGTTAAACATGTTCGTGCATAACTTACATAGATTCTAACAAATGATAACAGGAATTTGTGGAGATCAATTAGGCAATATATGCAATCAAGGATTCGCCATCAACGTCCATCAAACCTGTTTGAGATTGGATGCATTATTCTCTAGTTAGAATTCAACTGAAATGTGAATGCTATAATATGACATACATCAAAATGTAGTCCATTTATTCAATGAAGATAGTTTTGACAGATTTCGTTATCTTTTAATACCACTAGTGCAGAATAAAAAATATTTAGCTAACTACCTCACATGTATATCATAGGAGAACACAAACTGAACAAAGATTCGTACCTCTATATTGATATCAAAGACGCAAAAAAAAATCAAAAAGCTACGAAATGTTATGTGAATATTTATGTGAATATTTTTTGTTTTCCCATGGTCTTTGACTATGTAGCTTTGCATGTTCAAATAGTATTTTGTTGTTTCTCATCCTACCACTTTGTCAATAAGAGTAACAATTCTTCAAACAATAAAGTAATTTTGATAGAAAATCAGAATCGAGAATCGAATAAACACATTCAGAAAATCATGGTTCAGATACAGAAACTGTAAACTCAAGAAGTATTGCTATTCTTCTGTCGCATTTTTCTCAATTTTGAGTATACGTAAGGATCAATATCACTATTATTATCATCAAATTATCTATTTCCCATTATTCTCAATGAATTTTGATGCCCACTCTGCAGATAAGTCTTCGATTCTTTCATTGCATTCACTTTGCAAACTTTCCTAATACGACTATAAATTTCTATCGATGATTGCAATTACTCGTTGGGATTTATACACGCCAGTATGTGTGTGTGCTGCATAAGCTGTTATTATTATTTCATATCGCCCACGATCTTTGTAAACGATTTGCATGTTCTCTTGTAATTATTGTTATCTCCGTAGTTGTGGTCATAAGGAAATGGCGCCACGACGTTTTTGTTTATTTTCCCAATGCATTCCAGCGTTATAACAACGGACAATTCGGTATGCTCAAATAATATATTCAGCTGAGGCAGTAATTTCATAATTCCAACATGGCTACATCTCCTCTATTCGAATAACATAATTTTTAAAATGAATTGCACATTTCCCCCCCATTGACATATCGAGTGAGCCGTACAGTCGGTAATAAACTGCCATTTCATCCGTACGAAATTAATTTCGAATCGTTTATTGAGTCCCGCATTAACAGGATGCAATAAAAAAACGATAAAAACACACAGAGAGTCACATCTCTCTGTATACGAGAGACAATGCCTCCCCTGCTAAGCATACGCCGTAACAATAAATAATCGCAGACAGCTCCGAATTTCCTATATACCACTTCCGGTTCCACAGGCGTACCAACATACAAGGAAATTCCGTCGAAATCAAAATGCTTCAACAGAAATCATTTCTGGCCGTCCATACGCTGTGACTAATCCGAAACTTCTAGCTCACAACGCATAATAGAGTACAAATAGAGTTATAATAGAGGAGGATCGTCTTGGTTAAAGGGGATACCGAGATGAGGGGAGCAGAAACACTGATTCACCAGGAGAAAAACCAACTTATCGGACTCCTAGAATAGAAACGATGCCACTAGAAAAGTGATTAAGCCCACACGGGTTCTCAGTCGAGAGGTCTAACGGAAGATGACATGGTGAGTCATCCATATGGAAATCGTTATATTCCTGTTGGAAACAGGTCACTCTGGAAATTATTTGTGAAAGTTTGCGTATGTTTGAGTGTCATCGAAGAATTACAAGTATTTCAATGGTAACGTGCAGATGAGAATCAGCTGAAACAAGTTTGAGACGTAGCATTCAGATTCTTCTCGTTTATTCGAAGAAAATAACAAAATTATTGCATTAGCAAACAATCGATAATTGCTTTCGCCACTCTAGAGAAAAAACACCAAGGATTTACATATTGACCTTGAAACATTAAAAATTCAAACTTTTATGCTTTCAGTCTTCGAGATCAAAAGAATTTCACTTCTAGATTGATTGTATAAGTTCACTATTCGCATTAGTATTATTTGTTAGTCCATTTATCTGAAGAAGATAATTTTCACATTTTTCACATGTTCACATTTAGACACCAATAATTATGGCAACACTTCACAGTGACTTCACAACCATACAAATTAATTTATCAATTCTACTCGAAATTTTCAAAAATTTTCACAATTTGAATGATAAACTTATCCCAACTTTTTGTTTCGGAGTATTACTGAAAAAAAGACAATTTGCAACACCGCACTTTATAGCTAGCTGTCACAACTATCTTGCTTGAATGAATAGACCCTTTTCTGTTATTGTCCATTGGTTAAAAGTCCAAAGGAACAATACATTGGAATACAACTTGTTTTTAGTTTAACTTTGCTCGTTAGTCAGTCTATTAATTAGCGTTAGTATAACTAGATTTTCTTCTTTGTGCAGCTAGTGCGACTGATTTTATTATGTACGATATTTCAACGAATCACTGGATTGGAGATACGTCCCTGTTCGGATGCTACAAAACGAAATTTGAGGACTCTTGTATACCCAACCCAATTAGCTACTGCATGTAACATTATACGTGGCTGTTTTTCCACAAAAAGTTTCAAAAACTCGCAGTACTGAAAGTTTCGCCTCAACGATCTATTTTCTTTATACAGGTGTTCAAAATTTGGACCTTACAAGCAGTTTCTTTCATCGAATACAAAGTAGTAAGTGACAGATTCATTGGCGTCATAATGACGAGAATAAATAAGTGATAGTGCTCCAATTCCAGCTGCACATGCTACGTCACAATTATTGCTATAAAAGCTGTCGAGCGTGTGGAAAGACGAGCAGAAACATATCGTAGCTCTCTGATTTTCACCTATCTATATTTAAATCCGGATGAATATATTTCGACGTTTTATTTGCTGGAACCGTCTCAACTGCTGTAAATTTCCTTGTCATAATAAAATAGCGTAATGTTTGTTTAAGTACGGCGAAATGATCCTGACGAAAGGTCTAGGGGCTCAGGAATTACGTGTGAAACAAGTCTTTGTTGCCAATCCAGTGAGACTGAGGATGTGCTGAGTACGCCGAAATGGAGATCAAAGATCACTCGCACCCAATATCGAATCTGGACTTGTTCCCTAATAATTTTTGTGGATTGTGAAATCCTGGCAGTCGACTTTAAAGAGTTCCTGAAATAGAACAAGCCTGGGAACATCAGAAGACGATGATTTATGAGCTCATAAGTAGGAGTAATGGCAGATGTGAAAGGAAAATGGAGGTCTAATACATGGTTTTAATTTAAATAACATCCATTTTCGAGGATTTCTTTTGGAATGTCTGTAGCCCGACATCACTCCAAAAAAACATCTCTTAATTTCAGATTTTTAATTATAATCTCAGCATGACAGTTGTATCACTTAACTATCTCGTTAAAAACTCGATTTTATTGAATGAAATATTAATATTGGATGCCAAACCTACACGATACATTTGAATTTAAATGATGTTTTCTTCAATGTCTCCGATCAGCCATGATGTGGAATGGAACCGTTAGATGGAATTAAACGCGTTCTGAGATTTATAATTTTGTTTGTCCGCATCATTCCCTGGTGTTTTCAATAATTATCCCGGATTACCAAAGTGTTGGGCACGCCATCTGCACCTAGTTGAGGGACGTGATTCATTGCCCGTTTTTTCCGGCATAAAATCCGGTGGCTTTCCAGAATGCCAGAAAGATACAATAAAAAGGCTACAGGTGAATTGTGGGATAGTGAAAAGGAAAAGGGGGCGTGACGAACAGTTGAATGTGACGCTCGGGATTTATCGGTATTTTTTAATGTTATGGGTGTTTCGGAACTTTGAGAGGGTAATGAGTGTACTCGGTACAGTTATATCGGTGATTTCCTCTCATTGTCATTTCCATTACTCCTTGACCCACCCTGTACACTGTGGGACATGCAAAACTTATTAAAGAATTTCATTTTGATAGCGCCAAATTAATATATAATTCCTGATCTTGAGGATTATATTCTCATAAAGTTCCTTCTGAAATTGAATTCTTTCTTGGCACGACAAAAAATTAATTGAGGATATATCAATCATCCTAGCTGTAAATTAGAGAAGCAAAAAATTCATCAAGCTCAATCAAATTGGACGTTCTACCGAAAATATGTCAACAGGCCTCGAGAAACAATTTTGTTTAATTAATTTCAGTTCGTGAGAAAGTAAGTGTGAACAAGTTATCTACGTCGCGATATTTTTTCGATAAAGTGGGAAAAATCCTCATTAAGAGGGCATTATAAAGCGACAGTATAATCTGCTTTAATTGAAAATTCATTCACAGGGTACAGAATGATGTCTCATCAACAGAGGAATAGAATATCCCTAATTTTCTCTCCCTTCCTCTTCTTCATTCAAAATAAAATGGAAGTTTTCAAGACGACCAAAACTTAAAATAGTTCAAATGAGATCCCCACCTGAACTCTCCGAATCAATTTAATCAAAACTTCTTTCCTGAAACTCCTAAAGCTTGTGGTCTACCCTCATCGTAGCATCTGACTGAAAGGTTCTGAGATGCGGATTGTCGGTCCTTTGACCCGTCCGAATTCCTCCGGTGTTTTGACTATTTGCCTTCACATTGGCGGTCAACCGAGTGTAATGGCGACCCCTAGGCCAAACTGGTATCCAAACACAAATTTCGATTTGGGTCGCGTTGAAATTCGATTCGAATATTTGCGTGCAAACAGGGTTGTTGAGGATTCATCGCCTTTCAGGTCTCGGCGGTTTAATGCGATGGAATCGGATGGAGTAGAGTTTGGTTCGTTTTGTTTCATCACCTTATCAATATTCAAGCAGAATCTATTAATTGAATTATTCATTCATTATTATCAATTTCTTTGTATGCTACGATGTTTCAGAAGATTATTGATGATTCCTTTCCATACCTCTGCTTCTGTGAGCCCAAATTAGGGTAGTTGAGGGTAGTTGAAAGGAAAAAATCAGAAAGATTTGAAAAACGATAACAACAGAACAAGGAGAATAGAAAGAATTGTGAATCATTTAATAAAGAATAAAATGATAAGAGGATTTGGGGATGACAACCATAAGAGGAAATACCAAAAGGAAGATCGAAGTCAAGATGTGATGACAAGGCTAGATGAGATATGAATAGTAAGAGGATCAGAAACTGGAGATAACTGATGAAAGAATGAAGTAATTAACACAAAATAATAGAAAATGCAAAGAGATAAGAAACTCTCACGAGGAATATGGAGAAGGGAATAAGCGAAGTGATTCACCGCAGGAAAATTGAATTCTGCACCAATTGACGTCTTTATAAAATGTATGGTCTTGTGTCTAAGATGTTTCCACAAACTCCTAAAGCATTGACTAGGGCTGATTCTTCATGAAACTTCATGAAAAAATTCGTCGAAGCAAAGTTATCACAATGCATAGTCGAGATACCAAAAACAGGTTGGGAAAATGTTCACGATTCAACCGCTAGATAGCGTTTGGATTTTTACAATCCCCAGTATACCATCGCCTAATTCCAAATTCGTTCTGCGGTTACGACTACATGCTTTTTCTCGTCCACCATTGGGGTGCCTGGGGTAATTCCCCATGCAACTTCACATGTCGTTGGCAATTTCGGGGCAATTAATTGAACGATTTAGAGCCACTCAGGGTTCATTTGTTTCTCTTTGGATGCACGTGCTGGAGGGTCGTCGATTGTTTTTAATAGGATGCGTCGAAACTGAGATCCCTGAGTCATTAAATCGTAGGAAAATTTGAATCAGATATCGAGTTCTTGGATCATAGGTTGCCATTTTGCAATTAAATGTCAATTGTTTTTCGTTTCGCTTAATAACACTGAAGACTAAGTTTCTTTTATTTACGTAACAGAAGATGGAATGAAATTTTCTAGTTTGTATTCGAAAGATGCTTCGGTGTACGTTGCTCTAGCGCTTCATTCGTCTTTTGTTTTTTTCTCCACGAGATAGATTACTTCTCAACATGTTCTCAACAGGTCTCTCTTTTCTTGCGTTCCTTATAATTCACTCATGATTTTGACGAAATAATCATTTTTTCTAGGTTATATTTTAGTTTCAACGTTTATTTCATAATTCAAATACTGGAAGGCTACTTTCTAATAATACTTTGAGAACATTTGAAGTACCTATTTTTCCGATCGATCCACCTGGTATCTGCAGGTACTTACACATTATTATTTAGGTTACCTCCTGTACAATATCATAACAGAAAATATAATCTAGGGTGAGTGCCAATTCTCACGGAAAACACCCATCATCCTGTTCCATCCCTTCGTGAGAAAGCCCTTCGAGACGTTCCTCACTTATCTACACCTGTTGGCCTCTTACAATTAAATTTGATCGTGTGGGGCGCATTGTTGCCGATTTTCAAGACCGAAATAAGAAGTGGGATAAGAGGGGCATCGCGTGGGATATTTCTATTAAAACTGAAACAGTGCTTCCCAAAATTAATTGCTGAGTTCTAGGGAATTGTCGACAGAAATTTTCTGACCTAATAAGACTCGAGTTCACAATTTCACCACCAGGTAGCGTTGTGAGTTGGGAATCGCCATTAAGTATGCATGTTCGTTCTTGGGGAAAAAATCCAGCGTATTGTGTACCTCCCGATAAATTGTCGACTTAACACTGTGCACAAAGAGAAAGACTAGAGAGAGAGTACAAAAACGACTTCGTGAGAACGTAGTGAACGTATTCAAACACGGTTTCGCGCACATATTCCAGAAATACGGTTCAACAGTAACACGGGTCGCATAAATCCAAAGTCTTTTTGCGGAATCTCTCGCTACAAGATCACGTGTGAGGGTGTATTATGGACCCGAGAGGTCGAAGGTCGCTCTAGGAGCTCTGCGGGTAACGAAATAAGACTTGGGATCGTGGGATTTGCACAAATGTAGTGTAATCCTTGGCAGATTCAAAGATCTAAGGAAAGTTATGAATTTTTGGTGTCATAATAATCGAAATTGGAATAATATTAAAGCAGGTAATCGAGATATTGATAAACATTCTCGAAAATGTATAGATGAAGCAAAAGAAGAAGAAGAAACGAACAATATAACGATCAATCTTGTCCTTTTTGGGACATTTTCTGGTGAATTCATGTGGTTACTTTTTGAGTTCAAAACAAAAAGTCAACTGTTCATCAATGAAATTTGACGCATTGAGAATCTTTTACTGATCCATGATCTCTCTTCGTCACTCACTTGTATTCCATATCCCAATGAATGTCCGGTGATCTTCATTCGCATTATCTCTTCGACTACGTTTATTCCTGTACCTGTCAGGCTAGCTGTCACGCAACTTTTCGCTAAACGAGAAGCAGCATCGAATAGACAGAGGTCGAAGAATTATCATCTCTAATACGAATCTCGATGTTGGGTCTTGTCACGCGTACATATCACTGTTGCTTATTTCTCTTTGAGGCTACCGAAAGACTTCGCATTCGTAATCTTCAAACGGTTGGTATGTTTCTATAGTCTATTTATTCTGGGTTGATACCTGTGTCAGATTTGGTTAATTTTCAATGCCATTGGTACAAAACAAAAAGTATCTAGCAATGACAGACGTCTCGATAGGTTTATGAATCAGCTGGGAACATCAAAGCATCAACAATTATGGCAACACTTCACGACGACGCCAAATTGTTTGGAGCAAATCCCTACAATCGTTGTTTACATACGAATTGTTCTTTTATTGCGTTTTTTTAAATTGTTCTTTTAAGAGCTTAACATCATCGTATTCCCATCAAAATATCGAGAGGATTGAGTGGAGATGCCCAGAAAATAGTTGCATCTTTATTGGAACATTTTAAACACGAAATGGTTAACAGGAGCCACTTACTTTCATTGGATTTTATTCGAAAGGTAAGTAAAGAATCTTCATGAATATTCATTCACCACGATCTTACAATGGTTCAATAGTTTTTATGGAATATGATTATATACCCAAGTTTTAATTCGGATTTAATTCGGAGCATCGCTGAAAGAGGGAAAAACATGTGGCATCATTTTTTTGCTTCAGGTTGGTAGAGAAATTTGCGATCAGATGAAATAATAGTGTTGAATTTAACTGGGAATTTAATTGGGAATCAATGTATGATTGAAAACACTCAAATAACGGGATATGAATTTGTCTGGATAATATTTCGAACGTTTCTCGAATTTTTGGAATGTTTTCAATTTGGAAAAGTCATTCATTCATTGAGGTATATTCTATAATTTAAACAAATAACAATTGAAGAGTAACAAAGCTTCGAAAATCCGAAACTACATGAAAATATCAATATTATCACCATAAACCTAGTCACAGTGCACGAAATCAAATTCAATCAACATTAATAATGATATAATTCTTGTTTACCGTTTAGTTAAATCAGAAATGTACTTTCCTAACCAAATAACTTCACTCAAACTCGATGACTCTGATATTATTAGCTGAAATCCCCAAATTAATATCTGCACATATCCAACCACTAACAACTGCTAACAGTTGTTCAGTGGATTTCAAACACTCCTGCTCCCAACGAACATGCTAATAACGCAGTCTCTTTCGACTCAATAAAGTAAATAGTCCGGTAAACTCCCGTACCCGATACAGGGAAAAGCCATTACATCATAGTGTGTCTGCGTGCTCTATGACGAAGTATGGAGGCTAGCCTACAAAGGGCCTTTGCAATTTCTCGATCCAAAATGAAAAAAGCGAATCTATTAATTAACTGATGGGGAGCTCTGCAACGGAAATGCGTACCGGACTGAAAAGTGTTGAAATGAAATGGACACAGCGAGGCGTGAATATATGTGGGGAAAATACAGGAAAAGATTAGTGGATATCACTAGCAGAGGTTAATTTTTCGATTTTTATCAATGGTGATTTCGTTGAGGAAATAACTTGCATCAAATTTTGTTGTGCAAACATTTCGAAAATGTTGCCAATTCAATTTGGTGATCAAACTATGGTACGAAATCGTAATACAAAACAAGAATTTACATTCTATGAACCAATTCAGCTTACTTTTTGATCCAAATGTTATATCTTGCTGTCGATACAAAAACTCCATTTCTTGTTCTGGTTTGATATTGATCTTATTCGACACCTTCACCACGAATAATGTAACAGTGCCTAAGGAGATAATATCACAGTAGCCAAAAAAGACAATATAACTTATAAAACGTCTAGGGACTCTCTGAATCAATTTTTCATCCTGAAATATGACAAGCCCAACGTATCGTCGTGAAATGAACCTCTGCGAAACTTCAATACACATTTCTTTTCAATCTCCCTATATCATGACAGGAAATATATCATGGATTATTCGTCCTGATACTGGGAATTTCGTGGAAAACACACTAATAAATCGGGAACAGGCGACTAACATACAACCCAAGTTTTGACAGCCGCACGATTTCCAAAACAAAATTCAAACTACGTTGATATGAAGTCACCGAAAACAGTTCTGGGGAATTTAACGATTTTTCTTTCGTACTTCCACGAGTCAAATGAAATGGTTCGTATTGCATATGAATTTTGATTCCGATACCGTATCCAATTTGAATTCTAATCGGCGAACTGGATACAAATCACTGTCCTGTGTGCGGTGCAAATTAAAGCGGAACTGGACCCCTCTGCCGGACCAGATATATACCTTCCAACCAGGAATAATATAACAACGAATCTGCATATTATTCGGAGGATATCCCCCTACGTGTTATATTTGTCGCCGTATGCAGGAATATCAGCTCTGGTATGCTATACAGGGTAATCACAGAATTTATTTGGAACAATAGAGCTCTGTTTATGCTTAGGGATCAATCGATTTGTTCCTCGTTTTGAAAAAGATGTTTTGCAATTCAATTCAATCAATCATTTGATGTTGAAAAATATAAAAATACAAACTAATTGTGTGGAATGATTTTATTGATATAATGATATAATGAAGTTAGCAAAATCGTTAGCAATAGAAAAATATTGTCTAACCCTATGATAGCAAGAACTCTTCATCGTTTATTCTTTCTGCTACACTAATAATGAATTGGTTAGTCAAACTCAAAATTTCCCAATTGGAAACCATATCAAAAGATTGGGAAACAATACCAAATCAATATCGACACATAATAACTATCATCCATACAATTTTCCAGAAAATAACAAAATTGTCCACCCCACTATAACCCTCCACCCTATAGAATGCATTCTAACCCTTTGAAGGACCCTCGGGACTCCATACGAAACGAATATTCTACGAAGGCATTCCGTATTCGTCAGGGGTAGTCGACATAAAACCGGCTCCTTAACCAACCCCTACCACCCCGTTTCGATTCGACCGGTCACGTAATGAACATTTCCCAAAATTTCACATTCAATTCCAACATAAACGAATACAACACGAGTATTTACCAGGCGGCAATGGCTACGGCGGACGTGGGATCCGTTCTGAGCCATGTGGTGAATATTGGTGTGAGAGGGAGGTCTCAGAATGGAATTGTATCGGAGCAAACTGATAGACATTCGAACAATGAAGGTTTTCTTCAATTTCTGGAGCTAGCAACTAGGGTATTTCGATAAAAAATTAGAATGTATGTGGGTGACAACTCAGAATTAGGTTAGGTTAGATAAGGTTTCAAAGAGGAATTGATAAAGGGTACATCTATAACGAAATTAATAAGAGATATCGAAAAATATGATATAATTCTGATGATTAAATAGAAATAAAACAATCCAATACTCCATTATTCGAATTCTATTTCAAATATCCCATATTGCACTTTTCTCAAATCGAATTAGTGGTTAGGAAACAATCTCAATTCTATTTTAGTTCAATTATTTCGAATTATACAACGAAGAATATGAAGCTCACTCATTTGAGTCCAATTAGTTGAGTCATAGCTTGGAACGTTTGGACTTGAGACAAAAATTAGGGCAATACTTCACAATCACTTCACAACGACCTCATAATGCCCAATATAAGCTTGTCAGAGGTGACCATACCTTTGAAGTCATCCATCTCGATGCTTGGTATAACTATCAGCAATACCCTTTCTTGGGAAAGTCACGTGAGATCAATTGCTAAAAGTGCATCCCAAAAACTTGGTTGTCTGTTTCGTGCCAGGAGCTATTTCACTTCCAGTCAGCTGCTTACGATCTATAAGGCACAAATCCGCCCTGTTCTGGAATACTTTTCCCATATTTGGAGTGCAGCACCTAAATATATCCTGAAGCTGTTGGATTCTGTCCAAAAAAGGGCAATTTGTCTCGTCGGTGATGCTTCGCTTACTAACTCGCTTACTTCTCTGGAACACCGTAGAAGGGTTGGCGATCTATCTCTATTCTATAGACATTTTCATGGGCGATGCTCTTCTGAAATATCAACGATCGTTCCTCCTTTGGCGGTCTCTTCGAGGTTAACCCGTCAAGTCCAGTCTTCACACCCCTTCATGGTTAATTTGGTGACCTGCAGAACATCTCTTTTCAAAGACTCGTTCATCCAACGAACAGCGAGGCTCTGGAACACATTGCCCAGGGAGGTGTTCCCCGATACATATATATCACAAAGGACCACCCCGTACTCCCTGACAGGAAATTTGAAACGAATGAGCCCCATATCGACATATCCTGCCCCGCAGTCGATCTGACTAGCCGAAAATTCAATCACACCCAAAAAACAATATTTTCCCGGCACACACGAGTACGTCAACGGACCCATAGGCGACTGTCATTCAAAAATCTCTCCCCCTTCCTGTGTATTGCGTCCACCCTTCCGGGGAGACCGGCTCCGTGCCACTTTTAGACAGGCGCTCGGGAATTTCCTGTCGGGATACCCGTCATTCCCGGAGGACTCGCTAATTGTCATCCCCTGACGAGGCGAGGATAAGCAGAAAGGGTGGCGCATTCCGAAACCAAGAATGAATAAATATAGTTTAGAGAAATGAAAAAAGATCCAAAAATAATAATTATTATAGTAGTAAATTGATTCAGTAACAGAAACACCACATGAACTTTTATTGAACTATGTAATTGAAATTATGCTCCCCCATCCATATTGACAGCTTGTCCCCTATCAGAAGGCACTCTCCCCCGCCCTTTGATGGAATCGGACAGTCCCCTACGTGTTAACTTCAAATTCCTAATCCCTGATGTATATCGAATTCCTAGGACTCTGTAGCAGTTTGAAGTTTGATATGAGTTTAGAAGGGAAGACAATGTCAGTTGTTTCTTAGGAATTGGTCAATTCGATATAGGGGAATTCTAAGGGAACGCTTGATTTGATACCACTGGATTTTTGAGTAACCCCAAGGGTCAGTCCAAGATCGCTATTTTTTATTCTTTCTCAGTTCAAACGAAGACCATCAAACAAATATGTGACTGAGAGGTAGTCTGAGAATTATTGACTGAGAAAAAGGACAATAGCAGACTCATCGTCCCGATTTAATGTCTTTGATGGTTTTCTGTCAACTACTGTAAACTTACTTCCTCCCAATATATAATAAATATTGCAATGAAATCTAGAAAACTATTACAAAAAATGTATTTGGGTTGAAAATTGTAATTAGTGTAGTGTAGTTATTTTTTTTAATATTTTTTTGTTTTGAATTCAGTACTTTTGCTGTGTAAATATTGTATTTTACTAATATTGGCAGTGTTCCCCGTAGAATGATTAAATAAATAAATAAATGAATATTATAGAAGCAGCATTACCGATTGAAACATATAAATTCACAATGATGAACAAGAATACCGTGTTGGAAGAAAAAACGATGGAGAAGTCGAACTGGAGACTGTGAAAAACGCCTTGTTAGCTCTAATGAGAAAAACGATACGGAGAATTCTTTTGGTATACGGAATCTTTGAGCTCTGCCATCATTTGAAAGTTCAGCCGTGTCTCTGATAACAAACTCGTCCATTATTCGATGTCATACGAGCTCATAACCAGTTCACTGACTATCAAAAGCTTTTGTCGCCAATTATCTTGGCTGCCTTCATTTTTCAGTGATGCGTTGTTATGAAGGTGATATCAAAACAAGCTATTTGTTATTGTTGGTGTTTCATAATAATTAGGAACTTTGATGCCATGCATGAAATTGATTTTCCTTGCAAAATTTTTGGAAATCCATTTGTTTATTATAGAAGTAGAAGCAAATAGCAAACTCATAGTGATCGTAGAAATTGACATGATTTAATTTTGAGCAGGAAGAGCTGGTGAGACAGCTGAAATGATTTCGTGGAAGTAAAATGAGAGTGTTTTCCCGGAAATCCTTTTTTTTTCAACTTCCTCGGACAGATCATATCCAAAAAAAAATACCGAAATTCACAGGACATGAACGGTACAAAAATGAGTAAATATTTAGATTTTCATCAAGCAACAGTAGAATACCACGTGGCAAACCTTTCCCTTGAAATGACGTTCCTTGATTTTTTGTTCAACTCACAAATTCGGAGATTAACTGTAATTTTTTTACAGTCTCTCTTTGACGCGTTCCATTTTTTTTTCTTTATGAAATGCCGGGCTAAACACAAAAAAACATACTAATTCTATATAAATAGCATGATAGTCTGGTTGGAAATTTATCGTTTTATCTATAATAGAAATCGAGAATTTTTTTTTGAAAATTAACTGATTTATCTCTCTCTAGACTAGACACCTACCTTAACAATTTTGTTATTTCGGGTTTCTATAAAAATATCGTCGTTATCTACAAACCTGTAGAAACCTTATATCGTGAGAGATACCCAGTATGTAGTGCGACGTTATCATTGAAAATTATGTTAGAGACATGGGCACATACTTATCGTGAGCTGGAAATTATTGAGTCATCAATTATAATCCCAACAAGATAAGGTTGACAGGTTGGATTACATGTCGGTGACTGCCGAGAGGGTCAACTAATCACCTCTATCCGAAACGGTTAATTATTGAAGAAAAATTAAGATAACGCCCACGCCCACGCTCGTTAACTTTTTCAAAACTCAATAATTATAGCTAGAGAAACACACAAACGAATGTGTAGCACATATATGGGCACAAGTATATCGTTGGAGCTTTCAAAACGTCCAAATGTTCTTATAAGACTTGGTGCAGTGAACTTTTGACATTTGACTTTTGACTTATGACATTCAAATAGTTATGTTTCATGGGTGAACTCGAACTAATCAACTCCTAATCAGGTCAACGCATTCTGATTGACGTAAATCTGCGTAATTGAAAGTTTCCCGAAAAGCGATTTCGTTTCTGATCCGGACTTATGGCACTTTCGTCGTTGCTAATAACGAGCAATTAGCTTTAACGAATACCGAGTAATCCCAAAATAATGACCCACGTACCGCCAATAAATTAATCCTCTCGAATTACACCACCCACAACCATTGGCGTACACCGTCTGAGAAATGCCAATTTTCTTCATCAACGTCGTTCTGAGAATCGATATTGGCAGCAAATTGGTTTCAATGAACAATTCTGTAAGAACTTAGAACGCTGCTATTCAATAACTTTTCGAGATACGACTTTGCCGCTTTCACAAGATATTTTTGAAAGTATACAGGATGTTCCTTAAGGACATGCTAATATTTGAAGGGGTTATTCTTTGCCATATTTTAATAAACAAAGAAACTTCAATAAACGTATGTTCTAAAAGTCTCAACTTTCGAGATACAGGGTGATGAAGTTTTGAAAAAAAATCTGTTTTTTGATATCTAATAACTGAGATAATATTCTAGACATCTTTAGAAAATATGGTACATGTCTTCTATGCATCAAGGTGCATTTTGTTATGTACGATTTTTTTTATTTTCTCTACCAGTGGCGTCCAGTGACGGGTTTTGCATTGAATATTTTTAGAGAAAAAATACTACGCCACTGCTTATTTCCAAAATAAAAATTACTCTTAAGATTCTCATTCATTAATGAGCAAATTTAATCAAATGGATGTTCTTTCTCTGACGCATGGTTTTCGCTTGAAAAAATAAAAATCGTTTTACTTCAGGGTCTATTCCTCGAAAATCTGATGCGGCTTGAGAATGTTTGTGCATCGACTGAAAACAAATCAAGAGATTAGATTTGTTACAAAATAAATGAGAATCCAAAAAATATATTTTTCTTGCCAGATGCTCTGTTATTGATCAAAATAATTGAATTTGAATTGCTCCATATCGCAGAGTACCAACCGTTCAATAATCTATATCACCCTGTATCCCAAAAGTTAAGACTTTTAGAACATATGTTTATGGGAAGTTTTTTTCTCAAAATGTGTCAAAGAATCACCCCTTCAAATATTAGTATGTCTTTGAGGAACACCCTGTATACTATGGAATGAGCCAAAAAATCGTGTTATTATGGGCATTACCGGGAAAAATTGTGTCCCTGAAGCCATGGAGGTTTATTTGAACTACTTCTGTGTAAGTGTCGGGTCTTTCGTACACACAGCCAATAAATTATCAGCACTCTGCACTTAGGATTTTTTCGCCATCGTCTTCGTCGTATTGTAACCGCTAGATAAATTCGCACAGACAATGAGATCAATTGCAAGGATTGATATATAGAGGGGCGTCTCCTATGGCGGCTTATTACAGACCGACTGTTTAAGTGATTTCATAGCGATTTATGGGTTTAGATTGAGATTGTGCGGTCTCGGAATGGACGTGGAATGCATTTTATGGAGGATTCTCGAGTAACACGCGGTGTCGATTGGAAGTCAGACTGAGAAGACCTTTTTAAGGGGTGTACGCATTGTTTCTCACGATTTATTGAAGCATTGAGTATGTCTGACTATTATAGGGAAATTGAGGATATATCAGATGCAAAACAGATGTACAGGGTGGGTCAAATGTGTGTACCAATCTTTATAATTACAAAAAAAGTATACCATCTCTGCCTTTTCAACGAAGTAATTAATATTCATTCACTAGTAATAAAAATTATAACGAGGTAATAATTACTCGATATCATGCGAGCGTGTAACCAGTTCACTGACTATCAAAAGCTTTTGTCAATGATGTTGCCTGCCTTCATTTTTCAGTGATACGTTGTTATGATGGTGATATCAAAACAAGCTATTTGTTGTTGTTGATGTTTCATAATAAGTAATTAGAGACTTTGATTTCATGCATGAAGATGAGGTTTGGTTTAACAAAATCGAAAATGATTTTTTTTATTACATAAACAAAAACAACTCAAAATGACTGAACAAGGAAAGCTGCTAGAAAAATCTTGAACAATATCCCAAATGAAAAATTAAAGATAAATACAAAGTGTTTCATGCAAAATATATTCCAAATTGGTGGAAAGTGTTATATTGAACATATTTCTTTAAAAATATCTTCGTTATAAATAAAAATGTGCATCACATTGGAATTACCTAGCTATATTTTAATCCGTTTACCCAAATGAAGTTTCGTGCTTTTTATTCTCTTCACTATCCTCGCCTAATAATGGCAGACCCGAGGGAACTAGCGTGCAAAACATTTTGAGCTATTTCCGGTCAGAACGAACTTTAAATTAGTTGGTAATCAAGTACATTTGCACAATAACAATTTACATGATCCAATTTCGTCCCGACTTGGGAATTCCGACTCAATTTGTGCACCTACCTCTCGAATTATCCACGTTGAAACATTTTCCAGTGTGCTGACGGGATTACAACGGGACTCCATGTAAATCCAATTTGGGAATCATCCTGATGGAAACGGCGTAATAATATCATCAAAATAAAAGAGAAAACTCGTATTGATCACATGTTTTATAGGTGACAGTTACGATATTTTCAGTTGGCAATTCCAAATATTTATAACAATAATTGTTTATTTTTGTTTTCAGCTAATATCCAGAACACCCAGAATGACATCCTACTCTACATCGGACTCACCGTGGCCATATTCTTGGTCTGTTTGCTGTCGTTCTTCATCATCAAAATCTACCGCAAAAAAGGACAACACCAAAGTCTGTACAATATGGCGTCCAATGGTAAGGAACCTTTCATTATTCGAGTATTCTGTTGATTATTATTGTTATAAGAGTGCGAATACTGATGTCATACTAGTTTCAAAATTGTAGGGAGACATTTATTGTTTATTGTAACTTAACTTAACGAATGCATTTCATTGAAGAAGACGACTTTATATATATTATACTGAATAAATTCTATTGACATTTCGGATCAATTAGCCTATAAGGTGTGTAAGAGGCGCTGAATATAGTGATGAAAACCATTTTTCGATATCTAGCTTGGTTCTCGAGATATTTCATGTTGAAGATTCCGAAAATTCCAAAAGTCGCGAATATTCACGGTTTTTCGCAATTTTCTCAAGATTCTGAAGGTCTACGAGTTTAAATGACCATAGATTCGGAATCAGCACGTCAAAATACGTATTAATCACAATTTATTGAGGTCGAATAACCGACTTTGACATTTTCGAAAAAAACCAAAGCAAAATCTATTTGCTTCAATAATACTGGTCTATAAGGTGTCTAAGAGGCGATGAAAGCGGAGGTGAAAACCGTTTTTTGATATCTAGCTTAATTTTCGAGATATTTCATGTTGAAAATTCCAAAAAATCCCAAGAGTCACGGTTTTGGAAATACCCTAGACATTTGAGAAAGTACACTCTCAGTATTATACATTTCAATGAGTTTTTTGTTCGTATTTTAAACAATAACATCATTAATTTTGTTGAAAATATATATATATTGAATCAATATAGTTCTCGCAAAAATTTTGGGCCATAATGAAATTAAAATAGGAAAAAAAATCTAAAGAAACCAGAATGGCGTTTATGAAAATTGTTTTTCAGTTTCCTCCGCCATTTCTTCAATTATAATAAATTATGTCACAAGTCTCCTTCATAACTAAGCTATGATTGAAAAGATCTGGAACAAGAATCATGTTATAATAATTATGTGAAATATTCCTAAATCCTATCCAGTTTCTGTCCACAATAAAACAGATCTGAATTTTTGGGAATGTCGACTTGCTCCATATGTCGAGACACACAAACATGGGGTCGAAAAATTACGAAAACTTGACAAACGCATCGGAACTGTCACTCTATGCGCTGTCAGGGTCCGTCACCCTAAATTTTTTTCCATGTGAAAAATTGCCGTCGACCGTTTTTTGTCTTATAAATCAACGTGCCCACATAGATAAAGGCTCCCATGTGGTTCGAAAAGGTACTTTACGGCCAAAATTTACATGAAACATCTGCCGCTACACACAAAATACCTCTATAAATAATCGAGCACCGTGTAAATGATTTAATCGTCAAGTTACGTATGTATAACATAAATTTTGACATCCGTGTGGGGATGTACAGGGTGATGAGTAAATGGTGCATCCTCATACAATTTTTTTATCACAATTTTGGGGATTTTATTCACACATACATTTTTTCAATGTTCATTTGAAGAAGATTCAAATTCCTGGAATTTCAAATTGTTACTTCTCAAAATTCTTTGATAAAATATAATAATCGATTTCTCAAATAGCTACAATTCATACAGGAGGATATATTTCTCTCATATTTGTATACTTCACCATTGGAAAACCTCATCCTGAAGATTAATTTCCATTTTCCTCGAAGATTTGAACAGGCGACGTGTTCAGGAACTTTTCTAAATGAAAAATATGACGAATAAACGGCCAGTCAATTAGAGGCATGCCTAGAATTTCAACATTGCTCCCTAATGAACTCTCAAAATTAGGAACATGTGTGCTACACTTTAAATTATATGCAGAGTAAAAAAAAACAGCCGTTTAAGTACGGTGCGTTTCGAATTTTATACGTCAATTATAAGGTTGAAGCTTTCATGAGATTCTCATATACAGGGTGATACTCTGGAATTTGATTTGAATTCTAAATTTTTTAATTCTAGCTCAATGGTTTTTGCTATATCCTGAAAATCAACTACCCTGTAGTGTATTCCTTTATTTGGATCATTCATCTTACAGCTAAATTGCTCTGAAAAATCGGGTATCCCCAGGAAAAAAACAGAATACTAATGTAGGAGGCCGGCAGAGAAAAAGAGTGTTTGGAAGTTCCATTCCAGACAAGTCAAAGATTAACGATGTTTTGAAAACGTTGATTTTACGGATCGTGCTTTTCAAGTTAACAACTGTTCAAGTGTCTCAGAAATGTGTCTGGATATGAACGCGGACTCGAGGAACACTATCGGGAATAAATAAGTAGGAATTTCAAACAAAAAAAAACGTCTAAAAAATGTGAGACGGTTTGGAAGTTTGTGGTTTGAATGAACATCACTTTCACAGCTGCATTTTATTTATATTGTGTCCAGGATATACAGATTCCAGATCAATAAATTGCTTTTGTTCAAACAAAACTTTCAAAATATTTTGCGAACGGATATCGTCACATTATTCGTCTTCATTGTTTTTAAAATTTTATCGATTCCAATAGACCACATTAGTGTGACGTCACAATGTATGCAACCAACAGTGCATTGAGTCCCAACGAAATATTTCTGAACGAAGATGCGCTAATATGAACCTTAAGTAACCATTATCTAAGGTTCAGGATCTGTGGTTAGAATTATGATGTTATTTATTGAATTATTTCGCTGTTATAAGGAATATTTAAGAAATGTATCTGTTTGAATTCGATAAAAAAAGAATGAATACGTCGTATGGAATGGGTAACGTATTGAAAGTTTTCTCAAATACTTTTGAATAAATTCCGAAAATCGTTTTACGAAAATATCGTTACTTCCATCCTTCATATCCAAGGTCCCCTAAATGCAATTCCTTAAATATCAACTTATTTCATGTGAGAGCATAAAACAAAAGGGCCTGTTACGATACTTCTATTATCGTTCTTATGTCATCCGTACTTAAGGTCGAGTATAAAACATATCATTTCGAGCCAAACGATTCAGGACTCAGTGTGATGTTGGTTGCATATTTGTGACGTCATCACTAATGCGGTCTATTCGACCAGGTCTTGCTTCAAAAAGTCAAACTAACCAACGTGGAACCCCATAAAACCCAAAACGTACAAAACCGACACTTCGAGCCACTATTTTCCTTCCAGACTACCACCCGGAGTTTTTTCCCGATCCCGACAAGAAATCGCTGTCAATTCAACCGGACCTCACGCAGACCGTGCCTCCCTGCTACGAATACCCCTACACGACCCCAGCGACATCTGTCACCAGGTCCGTTTCAGAACACCATTACGACGTGCCGCATCTAACTTCTGGCAGCGACATCCAAATGTCTCCGGCCACCAGCTCCACTTTGGGATCCTCCAGCGGCAAGAGAAGTCAGATGAGCGGACTCACCAACAATTGTAAGTTTATGGAATGATTATCACGAAGATACGGAGGTGGTTCGCAAGAGAAGCTTGGTTTTTATCGTGGCGTGAGTCTCCTCCTGAATTGCTTCCTTTCCACTGTCCCCACCCGACCCACTCATCTCTATGCCAGACTCAATAGGATGGGAAAGATTGACGGGGCGTTAATTGGATTTTTCAATTTTTGCAGCTGACTCCACGTACGAAGTGGCGACTGACACAGTAACCATCCCCATCGGTTCCCTCCCCACCGCCTACGCGGTCACCCCTACCACCAGCGGCAACTACACCAGCTCGACTCTCAGCCACGCGGGAGGCTTCCTGAACCTGTCCGAATCCGGCGTCAGCCTCCTCGTACCGGAAGGAGCTCTGTCGAGGTCGCGCAAGCAGGAACTCTTCCTTTCCATCCTCAACGAAGACTGCTTCAGGCCCAAGCTGGCCGACGGCCTCACCCAACTCAGCCCGGTGGTGTCTTGCGGACCCAACATCTCCCTCAACAAGGCCGTGGTGCTCAAGGTGCCCCATTGCGCCGAGGTAACCAGGAACAACTGGTCCATATCGGTGCTGCAGAGCGACTGCAGCGACTCCCAATGGCAGAACGCTGTGACTTTGGGCCAGGAAACCATCAACACGGTGGTGTTCTGCCAGCTGGACAAGAACGCCGCCTACCTAGTGACCGACTGCTTGGCCAGGTTCGTCATCGTGGGCAGGTCGCTCAACGGGGGCGCCATCAAGCGACTGAAGCTCGCGATCTTCGCCCCGAAGCTCTGCTTCCAGTCGTCGGGAGACTACAACATCCGAGTGTACATCCTGGAGGACACGGACAGCTCGATGGAGACGGTGTTCGGGCAGGAGAAGCGACTCGGCGGCTTCCTGCTGGACGAACCGCGCACCATCACCTTCCAGGACGGCAACAACAACCTGTGCTTGGCGTTGGACAACATCAGCGAGGGGTGGCGGGCCAAGCCCGCCTCCAACTACCAGGAGATACCCTTCAGGCACTTGTGGCAGGCCAACAGCAACAGCCTGCACTGCTCCTTCACGTTGGAGAACCTCGGCATGAACAGGGAGCTGAACTTCAAGCTGCGGGTGAACCAGAAGGGATTCGACTACGTGCAGGTGTTCGATATCACCTGCGCCGACGACGGAGGGGTCGAGTCGCTGCCCGAGAAAACCAGCTCGGGGAAGTTCAACCACAACGAGTTCGTGCCGAAGCGCAGCGAGACCGCGAGGTCGAGCGACAGCAGGAAGAAGGTGGACGCGAAAAACCTGATCGTGACGGATCGAGGAGTGTCGACCTGCGACGATTTCAACTTCAGGCTGGGGAAGCCGCTCAGGAAGCAGCTGTGCCACTGTCTGGACCCTCCGACGGCCAGGGGGAACGATTGGAGGATGTTGGCGCATGCGCTGAACGTCGATAGGTACATCAACTTCTTCGCCACCAAGCCATCACCGACTGACTGTATTTTGGACTTGTGGGAAGCTAGGAATAGGGATAGCAACGCTTTGGCGGAGCTCAAGCAGATGTTCACCGATATGGAGAGGTGCGATGCGGTGAACATACTGGATAATTGTCTGGGGCCCAACTGGCTCTAACTCCTCTTTTCTGCTGCATTTTTTTTGTATATATCTAACTATCTCCACTTGAAACGAACGATGCTATAGACCGGAACGCGAAGAGAGGTCGTTTGTTTTTTTGGTCCGATTTTATATGCTCTCCGCTTTATTTAAAAATTGCTTTCACGAATTTATATTTATGTAAAAATAAAAGATATTTTTATGGTTAGTTGTTATATTGTGAATTATTGTTTTGAGACTGGGGGAACCGTAATGGTAGGCGATCTGAAATAAATTTTGTGCAATTATAATGAATATTACAGCTTCGAATATTTGATTTAAGTACTTAGAAAACCTGTTTGGATCAATAATCTCCATCACCGAATTGATGGTTATCATCCAGCTTCATCTTTCAAGAGGATGCTATAGATCTGAACGAAACAATATATTCCAAAAACAGATGAATAGTAATGGAAAACTCGAATATATATTGGTATTGAATCAACTGAGCTCTCTAAAAAAAAATCAGCATCAGCAATTGTGTGTGAATATCAGGATGACTAATCACTGTTTATGAAATATAATGTTTGAAAATTATGCAATGTATAATAATCAAAAATACTCTGAGCAGCAATACTCGTGAATTTATTACGTATTAAAAAACTCTAAATATTTTTTTTGTTGTCGTACATGTATTATTTCTTCAAAATTTGAAAAATTCATGGGTAGTGCTGCAGAACATTCAATTGACAAAGCGACTATTCTCAACAAAACCTCATATAGTCATTCTCATACGTGAATATTCAGTTTTTTTTTTTCATTTGTAGTTGACAATATTCGTCCACTAGTTATGAAGGGCACACATAGGAAAGAAAGTATGGTATAAAATTATGAGACCGATGAAATGGTCGATAAAAAAAGTTGGATTCTGTATAATTGTTGATTATTCTCAGTTGGACAACGACTGACAGGCCTATACAAGGTATTTCTAGAAGATATTATGTGACGAACTACGTTTTCTGAGGTTCATATAAACCAATATTTGAAACAAATTAGGATATATTGCCCGTTTATTGTTCTTTTATTTGGTTATAAACTGATAAAAAACGCAGCTGCTATACACTTTCGATGTTTCTCTGATGTTTATATGTACCTCAAAATGTACAGGGTGAGAATATTTTTTTTGTAAATTTTATCAATGTATCCTGTTAGAATAAAAATTGATAGAAAATGTGTTCACCTTGAAATTGAAATGAAATTGATAATGGCGTTTTCGGGGTTTTTCTCACTCACCTTGTATAACCTGAAAACTTCGGATTCTGAATTGTCTTGTTCTATTACTCACTGAATATCTTAGTTTTAACGTACTATAAAGACAGACCGAAACAAAATTCGAAATGTAGAGTTTTATACACAAAGGTGAATCAAAAGTAGTTTTCTAGATATTTTAGATGAAAAAATGTTTTGTACAAACGGATGATATTCATGTAAGTATAATATAGAAACAGTTCCACGTTGATATGTACTGAGTATGTATTAGAAAGTATATAATAACGATGTATATAATATGGTCAATATAATGACGATTTTTTTACAAATTTGTTTTTCTAGATTCCTTAATATAAAATAAAAATTCCATAAAATTTGAGTTCATATCTGAATTCATTAGTGCAATATCCAGAAAACATATGATGAAATCTGTTCACAACGATACTTAAATATAGTTACTAAAGCTAATGTAATCAATTGTTTAAATGCCTCACGGCAGACAAAATACCTGGAATACATTCAATTCATATAGGAGTGAAGAAAATAGGTTTGAAGTAAATCAAATAAATACACTTACCTCATTTTCAAATTAAATCACCAGCCCAGTATACCGATTATTGTCGAAAAAGGGCCATCCTGTCACTTGTAACGCTCTCTAGTAGTGAATTGCCGACATTAAATAAAACTCTAACCACAGAAAGAGTTCCAAATTGTTCTACCAAAACATACCAACTCACCCTATTATTGATTTTTGAAACTGCCCTCTATTGCTAGACTGTGAAACCTCTGCTGCAGCGCAGATGATCCATCAAATGTAGGAACCTACCCACTCACTACTGATTTACCGTCATCGTGAGGAACCTGTAATAAAAGAGAATTCTTCAGATCCACATATTATTCATCTTATCTTCGTAGAGATGGTGTGATGATCGCCGTTTCTAGAATTTTCATTCTAAAGGAACGATTGAAAAACCGTAAGAAAATTCCGATCGTTCTTGAAAAATTACGAATCATGAATCTTATAGATAATCTTTCAAACTTGTTTTATCACATATTTTTCACGAATGGAGAATATTTGAAATTGATAATTACGCATTATGTGAAATCCTACGAATTTACATATCAAGACTCTCTACAAGTTATACAGAACGTTCAACATAGTTTGTTAATTTTATAATTATCTGAAACAAACTGACCAAACAAAGGCTTTCTAGAGAATTGTAGTCTGAAGAAGCATATAATTTTTATGATTGTTTTGAAATCAATCCACTTTCCAGATAAAATGAATTTTCCGTCCCAAAACAAGCCGTAAATCACGAACATTCTTTATCTGTGTGAAAACTCTTTTTCGACGATGACCAAAAATATCTATTCGAAAATGTCCCCATCATTCTCCACTAACAACCGATAAAACACAAAATAAAACGTAATATAGACTGCGAGAATGGCTTTTATCAAATTGAAGATTACTTTCAGAGTGTCATATAATAATAATCCGAGTAAAGGACATCTCTGAGGAAGAGGGAGGGGCATTACGAGGGAGATATATGGACGTTCAGAGGCCCGGCGGCCAAGCTTGCCAATATGACAGCTCATAAAATGTAAGTGACTGTCCATCTAGGACATGTAATAGAATTGAGTGGGCCACCTTTGGTGGAGATTCTCTAGAGGATATGCCGGAGATATCCTAAAAAAATGGAAGGGATGGAATGGATTGTTACGTGAAATAATTAACTACGAATTCGAAAAAAATATACAATACGAAACGCCAAAGTTAATTTTAAGGTTTTGTTCGAAAGTGTAAGGAATATCTTTATTGTAGATTCAGAACTGCTCGAACAAAGTTCAGGACAAAAAAAAACATACTTTTCATGCAGGGTGAGTCAAATATTCCAAACCTGTCATTCCTCAGAATCTCGATTGAAAATTGCAGTAATATAACTAAGCAGAAAAACCACACGAAGAAATACAACAATATTGTTGACATTAAGGTGTCTACATGATGGTAGAACCAGTCCCTATCTCGACCCGTGACCCGTGACCAAAACCCCTCGATCAAAAAGCATATTTTCGAACCGAGAAGTATGCTTTTTTAAATCGCCACGGATGGCGACACCGTCGGCGCTATAATAATGCAAAATGCAACGTTGCTGATTGTTAATGAAATACACCCCAGTAGTTTGTCTACAAAGTTTTGATTCGACAGTATTTCAGGAATCTGTGGGGATAAAAGAACGTAGAATTGTATTTTGAAGAAGAAATGTAACTTTGTGTGAGTATAATGAAAAAGTAAATTATTGATTCCAACTCCACAAACTAACAAATTACCTTCGGCATTCCATAAAGATGACAAGAGACGGTTTCTGATTGTCCACAAACTCTACGGAACTTCATTTCAACTAAAAAACACCACACAGCAAAAAATAAACGACTACATATTCAAAAGTAGGTTAATGAACTAGAGAAGTTCATAACAATTCTAACTGGATCAGAACAAAACCAACTGGTCATGGCCTTTCAAAATATCCTTATCGATGAATCTCATGATGAACTCATCTGTTGACATCATATGACTTCAAATATCTCGAAAACGGCTCAATTTTTTGTATTTTGAAATAGCGAAATATTTGTTTACTGTTTTCATTATATTGCTAGTACTGACAGTTATAGAAAAATCTCCCAGTGTCCTGTAAAATTTGATTGAATTCAACATTATTTCTCGATATCATTTTGTATCAGTAACCCAATTCTTCGAACCTAAATAAAACTCGATTCCTTTTCTACTGAAAACTTCAACCCAATTCACGGCACTCTAGATTATGTCCGCTTCTAACGGGACGAAAAAAAAAAATCAAAAGTCCCCTAACCTCATTATAAAACCCAATAAGACTGGTGATGGATCTCCAACAAGATTACGTCACGAAAAGGGTCGGTAAATGAAATAGAATTTCGAAAACGGTGCGAAATGTCAGAATAGTACGAGGAGTTAGTACAAGTTCCGATTCAATCAGTTTTTTTTATTATACAAAGTTTACAACGCTTACTCCTATAATTTTATGATATAGAAGATAGTTCACTGTTTTTTTGCATCATCATCTATATCAATATCACATCTATCTATTAGAGACTGAAATAAGAGATCTGATTCAGTAATATTACTTGATATAAGTGTAGTATATAGGGCGAGTAAAAAATTTATTATCACCCTCAGAAAACTCGATACATATTTTTATACACCCTGTATAACTCGTATTATACTTTTTCTGGTATCATTTCCATGAAAACATTATATATTATTCGAAAAGGAACGCCAAACTATAAATAATGGGGAAAATATATGTTAACTCTTCGGGGGGTTTGTTTGATCAATTAGACACACAATAACAAAACACCCTTTATTGACTAGCGTTCACAACTGTACGAATGAGACACTAGTCTATTGGATGAGCTCTCAAGCACTACTGCCTCTGGCGTTCTCCCGTTAAGTACTACCGCCTCTGGCGTTTCGTCAAGAACTCCCCCGTTTGGCGTTCCCGCAGGCCTCACTGCCGGCCACACCCGTACTTTAGCACATGCGCTCGGTACCCTGACTCATCTGGGGTTGTTTGGGGAATAACCTAACACGGCCATCCTGCAGTCGGAGCGCCCTCGCTTCGCCAGTGTGAGAAGCCAATAGTCATCTGCAATAGGAAATACACACCAGAATCTATGCCTCACAAAATTGAATTTTGCTGTCATTTACAAGCTGTGTACAAGTGCTATGCCACTTCACAACTATCAACTATCTTTTCGACACAGGTTCATCCAACCTCATTTGGGCACCTACCTCTTTTAAGTAGCTACTAGGCATAGTGGGGTTGCCACTATCCTCTCAACACAGGTGAATGTCACCTCTTACATTTGGGCTCCTACCTCTTTTTAGCTACCAGGCATAGTGGAGTTGCCACTATCCTCTCAACACAGTTGGATGCCACCTCTCAGTTACATAAGGGCCACTGCCACTTATTAAGCTACCATGCATAGAATCAAATGATTGCTCAGAACGGTAAACAAAACATACCGTACCTTTTGTCTTACAACTGCTGTTCAGTGGTAGGCCAACGTCTCAATTGTTCATGGGCGGCGACAGTGGACCGATGCCCTTTCCGTGTGAGCGCATACCGTTCGTTTGACAGGACCTTCCAGACAGTATATGGTCCTCTGAATTTCGCTTTGAGCTTTCCTCCGCCAGCGACTTGCGAATCTTCTACTGCTACCAGATCGCCCTCTTGGAAAAGGTCGGAACAATATCGCGTTGCGTTATATCGTTGCACCTGTTTCGACAAATTCTGTTGTATTCGTGTTCGCGCTGCCTGTACAGCCTTTTCGGTATCTACAAAGCTATGACTCGTCGGAACGGTCCCCAAAAAATCTCGAGTGGCACTTAATCTCGGATTCAGTCCTAAGTGCAATACAGCAGGTACCTGACCTGTAGTTGTGTGAACTGTCGAATTCAGGTTATCTTCGACTGCGGCTAAAGCGGTCGGCCAATTGTTTTCGTTATCTGCAGTTAATGTTGCACGTAATAAGTTGAAAATAGTTCGCATAAGACGCTCGACTTTAGCATTTCCTCGTGGAACCCCAGTTGCAATATGATGTAGTTCAACATTTTGTTCACTCATGAAATTCTGAAAGCTGATCGATTTGAAAGCAGTGGCGCGGTCGGCTATGATTAGTTTTGGTTTTCCCAACTCTTCAAATACTGCCAATAAAGCACATATCGAGTCTTCAGATGTTTTCCTTGGTATTGGCTGAAGACGGCAATATTTTGAAAAAGCATCAATGATGACCAAAATTTGCGTACATCCTTTTGATTTGACCATAGGACCGGCATGATCAATGTGCCATGTATCCAAAATATCTGTCGGTTGTTTACCATGTTGCCATAGTCCAGCACGAGGACCCGTATGTGATTTTCCTAGGACACATGCCCGACAATTTCTAATGTACTTTTTCACACATTGTCCCATTCTTGGCCAAAATAAATCTTCACGTATTTTCGCAATACATTTGTCCCAACCGATATGTGAAGAATTATCATGATATAATTTCATAGTCAACAAGCGAGCAGCAATCGGTACAAAACATTTTGGTTTCGCGGATTTCGTCACGATAATTCCATTCATCACCTGATACTCGGGATGCTCGTTTGGATTGTCAATAATGTCCTGGCAAAACTCGTCGTTTCTTTGGAACTCTCGTATTGTTGACACATCCGATACTTTGGCAATGTTAATAGTTTTGAGAGCACACACTTTCAATTCATAATCGTCGTCACAAAAGTTACGACTCAAATAATCCACATGAGCCATTTTATGTCCAGGCCTGTACTCGATAGAGAAGTCATAGTCTTGTAATTTGACCCACCATCGCGCCACGCGTGGATGTAAACACTTTTTAAGAGCGGTCGCACGCACTGAATTACAGTCTGTAAAAATTGTGAAGTGCACACCGTATAAATAAACACGGAAATGTTCGACAGCCTCAACAATGGCTAAAGTTTCTAAATCGTACGAATGATACCTGGACTCACAGTCTGTAGTTCGACGACTGTAATAAGCTACCGGTTGAATTGCACCATTTTCTTCCTGGAATAGCACAGCCCCAAGACCGACAGAACTTGCATCTGTATGCAACTGACATTTCAATTCCCGATTATAAATTCGCAAAACAGGGAACTGAGTCAATTTCGTGATAATCAATTGTCTTGCACATTCACACTCTCGTGTCCATTCAAAAATCCGATTTTTACGCAGTAGCGCCGTTATAGGTGCGGTCAAAGTGGCAAAGTCTTTAATGAATCGGCGAAAATAACCCGCGAGTCCCATAAACTGACGTACACCTTTTATGTCTTTCGGTGCGGTGGTTTCAGTTAGTGCCACCACTTTTCGAGGACTAGGACGAATCGATCCTTCACTGATGACGACTCCCAAATACTCCGTTTCTGTTGCGAAAAACTTGCACTTTTCATAGTTCAAGGAAAATCTACCCACAGCTAGAGCACTTAGTACTTCTTCCAGGTTTATCAGTCCTTCATGAATTGTAATCGAAGGTATTAAAATGTCATCTAGATACACAAACGCCTTTGTTCCTTTCAGAGTTCCCAATGCTTTATCAATTGCTCGTTGGTACATTGCTGGAGCATTGACAAATCCGAAAGGCATTCGATTGAACTCGTAATGTCCATCAGGAGTTATAAAGGCAGTCACATGTTTGGCGTCTTCTTCAATTTCCATTTGATAAAATCCAGATTTCATGTCTAGAGTTGTGAAATATTTGGCATGACTGAGCGAGTTGATTTGGTCCTCGATATTTGGTAGTGGATACCTTTCTTTTTGAACTTTTTTATTGACATCACGCAGATCTGCGCACATCCTTATGCTGCCATTCTTCTTCTTTACAAGCACCACAGGGCTAGCGTATTCCGAGTGACTCTCTCGGATTACACCATCTTTTAAAAGATCGCTTACAATCTTCTTGAGTTGTATTCTTTCTTCGTAAGCCAATCTACGAGGACGGTACGCCACTGGCGTTTTATCGTGTAGCTTTATAGTCATTTTTCCTGTAGTGATGTGATCCGGCGTTTTGTTTCTATAGTGGGCCAACAGCTGCTCAATTTTCGACTTCAAGTGGTTATCGTCTGCTTCAACGTAAATAATGTCTGCAAGAGATGCATTTCGAAGCGTAAACACTTGAGGAATTTGAAGGAGATCGTGATGTAATTCGAGCCCTTCAACAGTTTTTTCAATACGTAAATAAGGTCGACTTATAACGTCCCAACCAATGATGAAATCTGTTTCTCCTGGAATTACAGTGTCGGGTACAACTGAAAAAGTTATTTCCAATGTAACCGTCGGAAGAATAACAATAAGATCACACGAACCGACGGCGTACACTATTTCGGCACCAAGTCCCGTAAAGGCACGTATATTTTGTTCATACTGAATTTTACCACCTGTAACTACTGCTATCGAGTGTCTTATGATTGAAACATCGGCACCACTGTCGATGAGATATGCAAATTTGGGAGCATTGTTTTTGCATACTACGGTAGCAAGTGGTGTCATTTGGAGCTGGCGTCATTTTTTTATCACAAAAGCTTTCTTGGGTTTTCCCTGCTTAGACCAGCAGTTCGTTTCTGTGTGGCCTAATTTGTGACAATGGGCACAAGTGGGCGGTCTGCTTTCAACAGAACACATGTTTTTAGCAATGGACTTGTGGTTGTCGTCGCTTGTTTGTAGTTTACAACTGTCCTGATGGTGTCCCTTCTGACCGCACTTAAAGCATGTACCTTTCGGTTTTCTTTCTAGCCGTTGACGGTGATGACGTGCGTCTGATCTTGTAATATCGTTCGATCGCTGATTTTGACTTTTTCGGTATTCTCGTCGCCGTGCATCATATTCGCTAAGCAATTTCAGCAGGTCTCTATCCGTAAGTGGTTGTTGCATACGAATTGCAGCTTGCGCTTCATTATGATCCAGACCATGTTCGATCATGCTAAGGGTGGTTTTCCATGGCAATCCACTATGAAAACGGTCAATTGCCCGTAGTTTCCGAATACCGTAGTCACTCAAAGTTACACAATCACTGCTTCGTAGGGTTGCGGCCGTAAAAGCACGTGCACCAGCTGTTTCGCTGTCTGGGAAAGCAACAATCAGGTCTTTGCAAAACTCATCCCATGTACGTAGTACTGGTCGCCAGTCACAATAATAGCGATGACCACGCCCTTTCAGAGCTTCGCCTGCTTTTGCAATCATCAAATTGTCGCCGACGCGTTCTTCTTCTTTCAGTTTAGATGCGATTAACAGCCATTCATGAATCGCGTGGTCACTATCATCAGGGTCGAACTCTGCTAAGCGAAAAGATGTTGAGGTTGATGTGGTTGGCAGGGTAGAAGACGCCGCCACTGGTGACTCTTGAGAAGTTGTTGCTCTCCGAGATAATTCCATTATTTGTTGATGTTGGAGGGTCATGAGTGACATCAACGTTTCTTGCCAAGTTGTCTTTGCTCGCTTAGGCGGTGCCGCTTCGGTGTCGCTTATATCATCGAACTCCTCCACTTCATTGTGATTTTGCATCGTTTCTTCATTAGCCATCGTAGGATGAAATGAAACACGATCTACGACGATTTAGGATGATATCGGTTGCACTTGGTTGATCTTGGTTGATCCCACTTCTGATGTTAACTCTTCGGGGGGTTTGTTTGATCAATTAGACACACAATAACAAAACACCCTTTATTGACTAGCGTTCACAACTGTACGAATGAGACACTAGTCTATTGGATGAGCTCTCAAGCACTACTGCCTCTGGCGTTCTCCCGTTAAGTACTACCGCCTCTGGCGTTTCGTCAAGAACTCCCCCGTTTGGCGTTCCCGCAGGCCTCACTGCCGGCCACACCCGTACTTTAGCACATGCGCTCGGTACCCTGACTCATCTGGGGTTGTTTGGGGAATAACCTAACATATATAACTGAAAGACCAAAAATATTAGTTCAAATGTTTTGAAGTTTTGTAAATATTTTTGTTTTCATTGAAATTTTCGAATAACGAAAAGTGTTTTTTTATGAAGTTTCCAATATTATGTACGAAACATTTCTCGAAAAAAAAAACAAAGTTTTCCTAAAAATCTTCCTCAACACATCACTTGAAAAAACGTTTCAAATTACCAAATTCCCCCAATTCGGTTTATCACCCTGTAGGAGTGTTTGATTGGGAGCCAAGGAGAACGAAGGGGTCGCAGAATAAGCCGATTTGGGCGAAGTGAAGGCAATAACGAAAGATGACACTCTTTTTAAATAGCTGCGATAAATGACGTCATCGAGCATATAGAACGAAGAGCGCAGAATATGGCGGAGGATGTCCCGGAATGGACCGCCCAAATTATTACTCGATCGAGGCTGTGTTCCAACAAAGCGAATCCATAAGCAGGATATTTTCAACAGTAATCAGTGGGTAATGAATAATAGAAGAATATTATCAGTATTTGATAAACAATCTTGTTGAGTTGAAACAACAAAAACTTGCAAAGAAGAGGTTATCAATTGGAACCAAAAATATTACTCATCTATTTTTAAAAACGTGTCTACCAATAATCTCGAAATGGTGATATTTTCAAATGATGTACAATGTCCCATATCTATCTTCAACTGTTTCGGCAATATTGAGTGTTCTCAGATGTATTACAAAAATTATTATTGAAAAATTTAAATTTATTTCCATAATAATTTAAAAAAAAACATTTTGAACATCTCTTACATTGAAATTGATGTTTTTATTTATTTTTTCCAACATTAGTTGTGAAACAAAATAATTTTCTTTTGTTAATGTTAATTTTTGTAATACATCTGAAAACACTTGATATTTCCGAAACAGTTGAAGATAGGTATGGGACATCTTCTGGAAAAGACAGCAATTCTTGGATGAAAACCATGCAATGTTGAATAAAATGAGAAGAAAATGCCTAGGGATACATGGAATATAAAGAGAGGAGGTAGGATGGTTGTCTCATTATTTTGAATCGATCAATAATGTTCTCTCTCAAGTATCCTATCCTAAAAAAATGTTTCTGCCCAAGAGAAATATTGAATGAAGAATGATCAAATGAATCATGTATTGAGAAATATGTTTCAAGATATATTTCACTGTCTAACTGACCTGTATAAATACTGACACTGAAATAAATAATATATTATATATACAGAAGAAAAACTGATTCAAAAAACATCACAAACGAACTAACCGTATTCTATCGTGAATTTTCATTCATAAAAATTCTTCAATACACTTTATTTCAGCTCAAATTATCAACCAACTATTCACACAAAAGTACATAATCCACACATTCAATACAAACAGGTATATGAAACGATCTAAATGACTACCACTAAACTAACTCTATCCTCCTTTCCTCTTTTATGCAAAGGTCAAAGTTGGCTACGGCATCCAGGCAGCCGTTCCTCGCCAAATCCGATTGTCCTTTATCTTTTTTGCCATTCGTGATTATGGCCGTAAATTTTGGCGAAGGCGACGGGTGGTATCAGTCGTAAAAGACACCAACGGACGATGATCTGTCACTCTCCGATACATATACAAGGTGCGAGGTTCAGATATTTTTCCATTTCTAATCGGAAACTGCTGCTAACATTGAACGTGAATCTTGAAGCATCAAATGTAGAGATCGAGGAGACTGTCAAAATTCAAATATCTTGATGAGAATATTCGGGAAAATATTTCAGAGAGAATGATTTGGGCATTTATTTATTCTCTCTACAGGGTGTTCCAGAATTACACGGCAATATTTCAGGTACGTATTCTCTGGAACGAAATAAGGAGAAAAGTTCCCATGAACATGTATCCGATCTCGATTATTAGCTGAGTTACAGGGTGTTGAAAGTAAAGAAGATATAGGTTTTTATTTTATTGTGCTTGATCTACTGCAGATAGAGCTTTCAAATTCTGTGTGAGTGTCAAGTAATAAACGCTGCTCAATGTGAACGTGAATGTTTTCTGAATTCCATACAGGGTGTTGTAATTTCCTGGTAGATTTCAATATTTTTCCCAAGTTCTTCAACTTATTACCTAAATTTTGTCCATCCTGACTTTTGGTCGAATTCCGTTCAGTTTCCTCAGAAATTAATTAATTTGTAAATTGGCTCAAAGTTACATGCACGAAATGTTTATACTATTTTGATATTTGATATTGATTAAAGCATCAAAATCAAATGAAGAATAAATTTATCGAGAAATGTTTAGAGGAATTGTTCAAAGTAGACTCCGTTTTGTTGAATGCCACATTGAGCATGAGGAATCCATAATTCCATGGCACTTCGTATCAACACCCTGTAACTCTGCTAGTAATCGAGATCGGACACATGTTTATAGGAACTTTTTACCTAATTTTGAATATACGTACCATTCTTTGGAAACAAAAGCTCAAATTCACGGACTATTACAACAATTACTGAACTAGACAGTTTTGTTGATACATCTTCTACGGATGAGAAATAAAAACGAGAAATCCTCATCGAGACTAAAATCAAGTGGAATTAATCTGGACTCCAAATCAAGATATACTTCTGATGATGTACCCATAACTGTTTGCTTTTTATGTGTCTCCAGAGCTGCATTATATCAGATAGATGGATGCTAAGAGGAGCGAGAATGCGATCCAATGTGTCTACGCGAATAAACAAATAAAACGATACAAAATGTAGAAAAAGTTCGACACAAACAGCCCCTCGCAACCGTATAAACATATAAAAGAGCCGTAAAACGAGGAACTGCAAAAACAATTCACACTTTCCTATCGATCCCTCATCCGAGCGAAAAGTTATCTTCTTCTTCTTCTTTCGCGTCGACCATTCGCACCGAATAAAATATGATTTTCATCCATACGGATACAGTCCATATAATAATTTCGAGAATCGAATAAAAATAACCGTAAATCTGTGGTATTAGCATAAAGAGACGTTCCCATGCAAATTCAGACGCAGTCGAGAATCGAGAGACGCCATCTTGTTGACGTGATCTATGGCAGGCAGGAGAGTTGCTCGAACTTTATGAGCCACAGTCGTAACGTTTCTGGCTGTTCAAAAATAAAGGATTCTTCGCCGTTCTTCATGTAAATGGGTATCTGAATTTTCTATGTTATTTTACAACCACTGATTTTTTTCTATTTTCTTGTATCGCTCACGAATTTGTGTTTGTAAAAATATATCTCATCAATTCTACACATACACGATACCAAAATGAAACAGAGTTCTTGGTACGATAACATAACCAATATTTTTGCACTCACTAATGTTTTTGCCTTATTGCCAAAATTGAATTACAATAACAATATTGTCATTATTTCAATACTTACATCAATATATCACTAATATAAATTAATTTGATTATCTCCCCATCATGAAGTTGTCAATTTCTCTTCTAAATAATAATTTGATAAGAAACAGAGAATATCTGCAATGGTTTTGAAGATATTGAGAAAAATCTCCCTTTTTTAGATGCCATCTGTTTTTCAGTGATTATCAATATGCGGCTAGGAAACACCTGTGAGCTTTGGTTTTTCTTATGAACGTCATCTTGAATTTCAACAGTTCAACGGATATTCAATCCAATTCTTCACTTTTCACGAGGGGTGTTATTCAAACAATTCGCAGGTATTTTGAGAATCCGTGAGGGGACAAAACCATGTTTTAAACTTCATAGAAAACTGCCTGAATAAAGTTTCAGTTGGAAATGTCCAGTACGATTGGTTTATCCTAAAAAATTTTTAACCAAAGAATTTTCAACTTTCGTCTCTTCGTTTTTTCATTTGGAACATCGGAGATATTCTCAATTTTTTTTCCTTCGTATCTCTCAATTCAACATGGACTAAGCTGTTTTATTTCCTCATATTATAATTCCATATCACTGGAAACCATTAGATCTATTGATATCAACAAAAATATCAGATATTTCTGTATCATCTCCGAATTATTGTATAAAAATTGGTGAATGCGCGTTCCTTCGCCAAAACTTCAAAATGAAGAATTCTTTTAGCTAGAATCTTAAGCCAAACAATTTTCCACCAAGTCGAAATAGCCATGATTTCAACTGTCATACAAAAAACTGCC
Organism: Plagiodera versicolora; assembly: GCA_037013635.1. NCBI lineage: Eukaryota > Metazoa > Arthropoda > Insecta > Coleoptera > Chrysomelidae > Plagiodera > Plagiodera versicolora. The sequence goes on along the minus strand of CM072986.1, from coordinate 9,821,438 downwards.
CTTCAATTTTCCCTCCATGGAATTCCAACTAGAAACTATCACTGATTTCTAGTAACAACGATTTTTTTTCACTTAATTTTTAACTTCATCGTTGAGAGAAATGCTTCTTGAATTCTAATTGACACTTCCTGAACAAGAATCAAACATAATCAAACCATCAACCCACTAAACGAACGTTTTAAATTCCTCTCCCGATCCGTTTATCGAAAGCCTTCCACTTGACCCATAAATTCAAACCGCGACGACGGCCGGCTAGATAGATATAAATTGAAATCAGCAACATCATATTGAGCCGCAATTAATCAGAAAAGGGGGCCCAGTTTGATCCTCTTTGCGGCGTGGAAGAGATTATTTCAGAAGCAGATTATATTACGCTGCAGATTAGGTGACAGTGTGTTGGGAGATTCGGTACGGGTACGCACCCTTTCGGTGATCGCTGCAACGTCAATGACACCTTGAAGTTCTCAGTTCAACAATTATGAACCGAAGGAATGATTCATCGTGTACAGGGTGTCCAGAAACTCTTCTGAGTGATTTCAAGGCGATTTAGTTCAAATTACCACAAATTGGAAATGTTTCCTAATGGAGCTACAGCCCTTTGAAGAAGACGTTTTATACAGGGTGTTCCTTAAAGACATGCTGATATTTTCCTCAAAATGTGTCAAAGAATCACCCCTTTGAATATTAGCAAGTCTTTAAGGAACACACTGTATTAGTTTTTCTCAAATTATGGAAATTGCGGTAACTTGAAAAAATCAAACATGGTTTAATCAACAAACAGTCACCAACCTGTCGTTCGCTATAAGGATTTTTTTTCAGATCAATCAGAAGCGTATCAGTCGGGGAAAACTAACATGATTTTTTATCAATTTATGTTTTTTTATGTATCCGACATCGAATTCGAAAAATTCAAGATAATTCTCATAAAAAAGGTATATTTTTTCAAATCATGAACCGTTTTTGTGAAAAATAACTGCAAACTTTTTGTGTTTCTTACATGAAACCATGTTGGATTATCAAATCGTACCTATAATTTCAAATTATTTCAATTATGAATGGTTGTGAGTATTGTTATTGTGTGTGAATTGTGTATTTTTGAATAATTTGAAGAAAACCAATATAAAGACGTTTACTTCAAAGGGCTGTAGCTCCTTCAGGAAGCATTTCTGGACCTTGGAGTAATTAGAGCCGATTCAAAATCACCTCTGGTAACTAAACTTTCCATTAGGGAGGAGAGTTTCAGGATACCCTGTATTCATGGTTTTCAACTACTGATCAAATCAGTTCATCAACCAATCCAATCTCAACTCTGATATAAACGCGAACATTCACCTTGAAACGGATCACCCTGTACAACATGAAAATGGACATACACACTTCACCGCTTTCTATCAAAATAGACCTCATCAACTGTACCATTCAAAGTAATCTGTACTCCGTGAGTCGGTGACACTTGTTCGCCGTTTTTTTTTTTTTTTTCGGTGAGCAAACTTAATTTTCCGGGTAGTGAACTGAGTCCGGGAGTCCGGGGCACGGGCAAGGAACAATATCAGATTAGCGGCTCTATACCGGATATCGCAGTGGAGTAGAAAGTTAAGAGTCCAGGGTTTTGTTAGCAATAAAAATTAAAATAGTTAAGAAAAATGTAAAAATGATTGTTAATGTGGAAATTAATTAATTAAGAAAAATTTCGTTGTTATGGAAAAAGCTTAGAGTGCTACAAATAGAGCACCCCCACTTTTTTCACAATAATAATATTTTTCTCTATCGATATATTTTTATACAATGTGGAACAGCCGAACGGAATAAATTTGATGACGAATAAATGGGAACATGTCGGGAAAAACGCTTGGACACTGCGATTTGTATTTTTAGATGCGAATTTTTCCAAAGAAAAAATAATTATATAGGTTGTGTCATGTGACAGTGGACGAAACCAACTGTGTTATTCTCAATACAACCCCCTGTATATTATTACTTTTTTTGGATTCTTCGGACATAATTCATGCACAATGTCCCATACCTATCTTCAACTGTTTCAGAAATATCAAGTGTTTTCAAATGTATTACAAACATTAACATTGAAAAAGAAAATATTTTATTTCACAAATAATGTATGATAATAATAACGAAGAAACATTAATTTCAATGTAAAAGATGTTTAAAATGTTCGAATGTAGCGAATTTGAGAAATAAAATAATTTTCTTTTTATCTTTCGAAAAGAATGCGCATTTTAAAATACAAAGCGTTTTTCTCAACACGCTCTCATTTATTCGTTATCAAAGTTATTCCATTTGGCTGTTTCACACTGTATAAATAATTTTTCCCACGTTTTTTACTGTATCATGAAGGCGCATTCCTTTTTTTTCAATTATAATTATTTCTGGTTTGATTTAATCAATATCTCATAGGTCAATTGCCATTTGTCAAATATTTCATATTCCAAAACAAACTGAATACTTATGACTGAATATACATGATATATTGAGAATTTCACTGTTACGATTTTTTTATGCGTGTCAAAAAAGTATTCGATCTAATTCAGTAATACTCAGCGAGTATATCTGCCCCTGATGCTCTCCGCCACTGTTATATCATCTGAAAAATATGAAGCAACGACTGAATCTGTCACAAGGGCCCTATATCTGACGGGAATTCGACACTTGTCGCAGATTAGCTTCCCGCGTTATATTTATTATATGTGGTCAGATTAGATCTCGATTAGTTTTTTAGTATGGTTATGTGGGGTCGCGAGATTCATATAAAGATTAGGAGAATATAACCGGAAAGTTATAACGTACACAGAAGGTTTTCTTCCCACAAAAGGCCGTGGTCTGTCATGAAAGATTCAGGAGAATTGTTGAAATTTGAAAAAGTGATATTCAATGTTTATTTTTATCGCAATTGAAAAAACTTCTTGGAATATTTTATATTCAACACTTGCGGACAAAATTTTTCTATTATTCTCCATGAGTGTTTAATTTTTCATTTCAAAATTTGTGGAAATTATTCATACAGAAAATGATCCTTAAAAGAAATCAAACAATAAGAAATAAAACTCGTTTTTTAAAGAATCACTCTGTATCTATCGAATGAATGAATCTTTTGACATTTGACAATAAGTATGAAATTAAGAACAATCCCAAGCAGTCTTGTGAAAATACACACGAGTCATTCGTATTCTCAAAGTTGATATCACTTCCGGTTTAACCGGAAGTAACAACATATTGAAACTACTATGAGAAAACAGGTCATATCAAGTGGAAGCTTGCACCAAAATTTCAAGTGGATGTCTCTATTAGTTCTCCATAAACCCCTAATGATTCAGTCTGTTGAATCACCCTGTATAGTAAGTTAATAATTCCAATGATCATTTTATATTCTCATTTTTGCTATGCGTACGTTACATTCGACTCAACGTAAACGTTATCATCGTGCTTTCAAACCGCGAAAATATTTTTCATTTCACACCATCCATGCCGGATTATTCCGGCGGCCAGATTTTCTCGTTCCCGGAAGATGCTCGCCCGACTAGCCGTATCCGTCATGCGGCATACATTATTGGTCAAAAGAGCCACAGAGAGCAGCGCATATATTCCGATTGTGAATTATGATTTTTCTACGAATGCGAAACGAATCATATTTTCTACGGCTCGTTCAATCGAGCTACGGTTTGCCGTCCTTTTCCTGTCTGCTTGTTTGTTCGTACATAGGCGTAGGCGTACTAGTTGAGAGGGATATTCACATATTTTTTCTTTTATAATAGAAATAACTAATGATAATAACTAAGAACATGACATCCAAAATGTTGAGAAATATACTCAGGATTTATTTCGTTGAATTTCATCACAAGAATTTTCCCAAGGGATATTTGAACTCTGTGACGTAGTCAATTGCTATAATTAAAATAGCATCCCCTCTCTCTAAAGCATGTAGGATTATTTAACACATTTGATCCCCTTGTTACTCTTATTGAATCCTGTATTTACCCAAGAAATTTTTAATTATACAAAACATCCGACGAAATAATGGATGCGCCACTGCATTTTCATGCATCCTTTCCGGCTTGCTTTCCACCCCATTTTTCTTATTTAGAGCGATCAGGCATCGGCAACTGCAGAAATTATTATTGATATGTAACACTTTGAGGGTGCCAAATAGACATGTTATATTCATAAGTAGGGTCTTTCTGAGCTAGCACTAGGACTCTTCTTCTGCTTCACAGAACTTATGCCTGTGGTATAGCTTTCTATATAGTTAGTGATTTCCATCAATAATGTTTCAATCGTTATACAGCGGCGGTCATAAAGTTTCCAACATATGGAAAATGGTTTTATGGTGAATTTGAAAAAAGTGCCACGTCACGGTCCTTAAAATAAAATTCGTCCCCATATGCTGGAAAATGAATGTGACCTTGATGGTTAGAAGAATAAATCAGCATTCGAAAGTGGAAGAATACCATGATAATTTCCAAAACCCACCAAGCTTCTTAAGATATGGATTAGTTGAATGACACCTGGTTCACATGGTTTTGATTTTGCTATTACTATTCGAAATACTATACAGAATCAGCGATGGATACAAGATTCTTGGTATTACATATTCATAGCTTATTAAGCTCAAATGCTTTCCATAATAACAGTGTGTATTGAAACAATTCAGGCATTAAATGCATTTGTGTTTTCAGTAATATCCACTGTGTTTAATTTACATTTTATGTCATCATTTTCACTATGGGAATATTGTTATAGAAACAAACTAAATATTTCTTGGTAGCAAATGTAAAAGATGTCATTAAGAAATGTTATATTCTCAATCACAATGATATTTTCTAAATTTTTCAGCAAAATTTTGATAGTGAATTTCGTATCATCAGTTAAATAAAAATTTCTAGTTTTTCAATAGCAAAATAATGGATTTTTGGTTGCGATTATTTGAATTCCTTCACTGTTAGAGGCTAGTACATCAGTGGCATCTATTTTTTCGAAATTTGGGATCAATACCTGATATTTTTGGAATGCTGAAGAATCTATTCAATCAGACTTTCGTTCATACAGCAAATTATAGAAAATAAGGAATAAAACAAAATAAAATAAGAAACGTTCAATTCAATTCACAAATCTATAATAGATATAAATGGGAATTGAAGCTTCCTTATGATGTGTATATGTATTAAACGTTTCTTATTTTATTATATTATTTATTTGCTGTATCAATTAATTATTCTTGATATAGTCAAAATTCTCTAATTTGACTTCAAGACCAAAGTCGAAGTGATGATTATATTGGTAATTTTATCATTTTTTTATCAGGACATATGGGCTGTCAACATTTTCTTTAGAAATGTAAATATCTTGAGAATTCTTCAGCACATCTTGTCGAAATTGACTAGATTAAAAATAGCATGTTCAGTGGCGTCCTAGAAAATATTTCTTGACCAATTTCTATATTTTTTTCGTAACAATTAATTGAACTATATTTTTTAGTTTTTCATCATTTTCATCGTAGAATTTGCGAAATTCTTGACGACTTCGGCATAGGGAAGTTAGTTGAGGCCATAAACCAAGTCGACTTCTTGTTTCAACCCCTAGCCACCATCCAGGCGATGTCCATAACTCACCCCGTCTAGCTGGCAGATAAAGCAACAATCATTTTATCAGTAAAACAGTTGAACTGCTAACCGAACGCAATCTTGTTTCGGGACCATTAAGTTAATTAGCGAACCCTTTCGCGACTCGCCGATAGACAGAGATGGCGCTGCACTCGACGGTTCGCTACTCGGATAAATGAAAGAGTGATAAAGAAGAAGACGCCACGCTATCTGCGCCATGATTTATGACTGAGAGTCGGGAGGGGGTGGCTAGGGGGTGTATTATTAATTTGTTCCGTTTTAGGGTTAGCTATCGAGCTGGTGTTGCTTCGCGACTAATTGGAATTTATGTGTTTCGTTTCCCGTTTTGAAGCGAGGATTATTTGTTTCTCTGTCATGGTTCGAAAAAAGTAGGTACATCCGCATTTGTGCGATAATTATTATGAGAATATTCGGATTCAAAATATATTTTTTTTATTTTTTTTTTATATAAAAATTGTCATTAACTCAGGCTTGGAACCAACTTAGCCTGTATCAGATATACTGGGTGATCTAAGGTATCAAAAAAGAAACTACATGGTTGAGCATGACAAATTGAAGAAGACATCATCTTGGTTACTTTGTTCACAAACTGATCAACCTACCACACTCATCCTATTTGAAGAGCAAGCTTATTCCGCGAATCAATGTGCATTCCAGAAATATTCGCAACATTAACAAATTTACTATGCCTCATCATCGTACAGCCATGTTTCGGAGATCCTTTGTATACAGTTCTATACAACTATATAATTTCCTACCAAATGAATTCAAACTTTTCAATATCAACAAATTCAAATACAAATATAAACAATTCCTCATTGACAAACAGTAAACTCAATATCAACAATCCAGAGAGTATAACTAAGCCAATGTAAGTATTTAGTTAATTTCAACTTCAGTTATACAGGAATAGAATTATTATTGTTATACCAACTGATCTATGTATCATTATTATCATTATTATTATTATTATAATTTATAAATATACTGTTCATTTACCTAATTTGGTTGAGTATGAATAGCTTTTAGCTAGACTTCGCCAAAATTAGTGTATTTTGATATTTTTAAGTTGATACTCATATAACTGCTAATAAAGACGATTTATTATTAGTATTATTATATTCAGATTTGAAAAAATGCTAATTTTCTGGGTGAAATCAGCAAGAACATATTTATATATAAATATTTCTCCGTAAAATTTTACGATATCCAATGTAAAAAATTTTGATTTCGAGTTTTTGCATTTTTCTCATCTCGAATATTCTGACAACTACATGTCGAATTATTCAACAATTAACAAAGGGCCCTTCATCTAATGAATAAACATGGAAGCAAATCAAAATGACTCTGAATCTTCTTTGGTTTTTCCTAATAATTCAAAATCAAATATGCCCCCTTAATAATAATTAATCACTAATTTTATGGTCTGCAATTCTCAAGCACATAAATTCTACTACATTCATCTAGAAAAGTTCCCTTTTTTATTCAAGAGAGCAAAGGCAAGCCATTGTAAGGGACAACAGACGTCAGCGGAGAAAAATAATATGGAGATTTTTTTCGGGAAAGGAAGAGAGCTCGGGAAGAAGAATGACGGGAAACCGGAACCAAGGATGGATATTATTATTCTTTTAATGAATATTTTTATAGGACTGTTTTACATTTGCTGCAACCACGTTTCAATGGGTATACTCTGCCTGACTATAATAACCATATTTCAGGATGAAAAGTCGGAATGTGTAGTGGAACGACAGGCTTTGTTTCAGCAACGTTCGGGAAATATTGAATATACCATTTCGGTACTGTAATCTGTTGTTTATTGTTATCTCAACTACAATAAAGACTCAATAGATTTTATATAAGGCGCTTCCTACCTCTAATGAAATGGTTTCTTTCTTTCTATTTCTTTCTATTTCAAAAACTGTTAAAAAAACTCCGATAAGAACTCACCTATGACCTTGAGAAATGTGTTAGAACTGGATTGAAATATTCAGTTAGAGATCCAACTCATTGGAAAGAATCGAGATTGAAAAATACGTCTCAACATTTCGAACATTTGAATTTCATTCCACATTTCACACAAATTATAGCTACTACAAAAAAAACAAAAAACAACTATTAACTGTGGAAATATATATACACTGTGTCCGTAAAGTATGGAACAAATTCATTTTTAGCTAAACAGGTCATTTTAAGAAATAATCCTGAAACACGTCGATTTTTGATTTTAATTTACCGTATTTTAAAATAATAATGTAATATACAGGGTGAATTACGTTCGAGTAATGACGTCACCGTCATTTTTTTCAATGGAACACCCCCATTTTGTCTCGATATTCGGATTACTCTAGCTGAGCTGATTTAAAAAATGTATCACATGTTGATTCCAATTGGTACAGGGTGGACAAAAATACAATAGTTTTGTGTGTGCTCATAAAGTAACGCGTTACATTCTTTATTAGGTAAATTAACAATATCATCAAAAATACTTATTATCTAGCGGCAATTGGTTTAAATGTAACACCCCGTAGTTTGCTACATGTTTAGAGTAATAAAAATGAGCTGTCTCCAAACATGTTTGGTACTCTTGTGGTCTAGCAGACAGAATATGAAATCAACATTGGAATCAACATGTGATACATTTTTGGAATCAGCTCAGCTAGAGTAATCCGAATATTGAGACAAAATGGGGGTGTTCCATTAAAAAAAATGACGGTGACGTCATTACTCGAACGTAATTCACCCTGTATATTACATTATTATTTTAAAATACGGTAAATTAAAATCAAAAATCGACGTGTTTCAGGATTATTTCTTAAAATGACCTGTTTAGCTAAAAATGAATTTGTTCCATACTTTACGGACACAGTGTATGTATAATATTCTAGGTATGGGAATAAAAAGTGGTCCATTTTGATGCTGCTGGAAGTTACATTAAATAGGTCCATTTCAGATTGCATATCAGAATAATAACGATATATATTGAATAATTCAAATTTTTTCTGAGCGACTATTTAGAGTGTCGATGTTAACTTTCTCTCAGTATATTTTCGAACGTAACCACAATCATAACGTGAAGCCGAGCCAATTCCGGATCAATTCGAAACACATTTCCAATTCAATGATTATTTTCAAATATAAAACTACGATACGGCACAAACAATATATGGGTGGGGGGGCGCCTATAATAGAGCCGGTGTGTTTAGTTAGAGCCGAGGTTAGAGCACTTGTCGGGGCGAACACACAATATAGTTTAATGACTTTTTGGCGTGGCGGCCCATCTGTTCAAATGTTCGCGGACGAAGCCAACATATGGTGGGCTATGGGGCACCACTCCATACTCTCAAATCTCAAATAGCCAGAGGCGTTTACGGAAAAGAATCCGTTGGGGCGATGTAGGATTATACTATGAAAAAAACAACTTGGTCCATGTTGAATCAAAGCAGTGTCAGCATGTATTTATGCTGAAAGACAGGCTGTCCGTTTTTCGAGTGTCACTTTGAATTCTCGTATATACAGGGAGTTCCTTGAAGACATGCTTATATGTGAAGGAGTGATTCTTTGACACATTTTGAAAAAAAAACTTCCTATAAACGTATGTCCTAAAAGTCTTAACCTTCAGATATTAGCATGTCTTTAAGGAACACCCTATACAGGGTCGCTGATATGTATGGAAACGGTCGATTATTTCCTAAAGTAAGATAGCTAGCGAAAAATGTTAGTATACAAAAGTTGTAAGGTTTTTCAAAATCCATTAAGCTAATGAAAAATTAAGTATACAGGATGAGTCAAAAAGTCAGGACGAAACAAAGTTGCTTTTTCTCTAATGGGACGCCCTGTATATTATTCCACATTTCAATTCTGCTCAAAATTCTGAACAAAATTGATGGAGCGCTTCATTTCCTAAATTCAACCGATTTCGAGATATCGAATTTTGAAAATAACTTTTTACTACTCTCAAATTTATTAAAGAAAAAGCACGAAATGATGCATATTTATTATGAAAGTCACAAAAGGTGGAGAATGTGGATATTATGATTACAATTTAATTATAATCTTTTTACAGAAAATAAAAAAGCATAATTGTTCAGGGTTGATTAAAATGCAATTAAAACAATAAAATGTATTTTTTAATGAATGTCCAAGATATTTAAAATTTTATGACAACAATAGTTAAGACAGGAGGAAAAGAGAGAAAACAAGTTTTAATAAACAACAAATTTTTCTTTGAAATTCTATTTAATAAGGTGCTCAAAGTGTTTACCATTTACCTCCTGACAGTAATGAAGTATAAGTTATTTTCAAAATTCGATATCTCGAAATCGGTTGAATTTAGGAAATGAAGCGCTCCATCAATTCTGTTCAGAATTTCAAGCAGAATTGAAATGTGGAATAATATACAGGGCGTCCCATTAGAGAAAAAGCAACTTTGTTTCGTCCTGACTTTTTGACTCATCCTGTATACTTAATTTTTCATTAGCTTAATGGATTTTGAAAAACCCTACAACTTTTGTATCCTAACATTTTCGCTAGCTATCTTACTTTAGGAAATAATCGACCGTTTCCATACATATCAGCGACCCCGTATATCTTAATTCAATAAAAAAAATCAAATAATTCCTGATCATGAGGGTGTTGCCAAGTTAAATCAAAAATTGTTGAGAGATGATGACAAAGATTCCTTGAATTTAAGTCCAATCGGTTCAAAGCTGGCGACCCAGTAGGCCAAAATTAGATTCGAACCATGACATAAACCGATCATTTTTCTATGCATGTAGGGTCCTCTACGTCTTCAAAAATTCCTTCTGGACACCACTGTGCCTACTCACCGATTCGCCACCCCTTATTAAAAGTAGTCTTGATCCGGTGGATGAAATGAATAAATACTCGAGGCTTTAGTGGAATTAGCAATCCCTCATGGTACAGTCGAAAACTGCATCGAAAGTATATTTCGAGTCCTTCACTGACCAGAGGCGGAGTTAGAGGGAGGGGGAGCGGTAGGGGTTGCAGCCTAGGGCGGCAGATTTTTGGAGACGACAAATTTCAGAAGCATGTATTTTCTGTTATGAATTGATCTAAAAGTTGTGAGATTTTTGTTTTCGCGACTGCATCAAATGATTTTTTATATTGTTTAGAGCTTATTAGTGCATTCTCACGAAAAAATGCATGTTACATGCCTTGACTGTGAAAGTATTCAAATACACACTCTGCATCTTAAAAAGTCTATCATCAACAACAAACTCACACAGCTTTGGAGATAATGCCGTTTAAATGGTTTATTCACAACGAACCAAATGCTTTTTTATGACACTTCGAAAAGCTATTTGCCTACAGACGCCATATTGGGTCAGGTGATTTGGAATGCCTTATAATGGTGAAAAATAATAGAACAGTGTCAACGCAACACATTTTTCATGGTTTTGAGGTTATGTTCATATCATCGAATCTCAATTGATGACACAGAACTATACAATTTCATCACATTGACCCACAGAACGATCGAATGTTCTCCCTTCCACAACTTTGCCACATTGTTGTCTGGTTGTTTGATGAAACTGAGCCTTAGGCGACAAATATTTAAATCCACCACTGGAACCAACTACCCCTTACCAACCAACTATGCTCGACAATGATTTTGGTCTGTCGTGAACGAACATATGTGCAGGTTATACGATTCTTATTGGAACGTATTCAGCAGGGTTAAAGTAGTCGTGGTGGTGCTTTTGTATGCCTATGCAGGGGATGAAGGGTGGGTCAGGTCGTGCTCGTCAAACAGATACAAGTTGCGCTCAAATCGAGTGTGCCAACCGATAAAACTTGCACGGATTCAATGGAATAATGATCGGAATGTGTAATGAACTGGTGTTTTCTTTTGGCAACATATGGCAGCAAGTTTCAACATTTAATATTGAATGAAAGAATACTTTGAATGAACACAACGAGAAGCAATATTTCGACCTGTATATTACATACTCTACTGGCTGTTTCTAGCAGTATTGAAGCCATTGAATAAGTATCAGAAAAAGTGCCAAATAGAAATGAGGAAATACCAAATCATCACTAGATTTATGATCTGGTGATTTTGGTGATTGTTCTTTATTGAATTGCTTGATCCAAGCACTGTTGGATGTTTTATTCAGGGCTTTCGGTTAACTACAGAAAGGATCTGGACCAATCTTGTGAGATCAATTGCTAAAAGTGCATCCCAAAAACTTGGTTTTCTGTTTCGTGCCAGGAGCTATTTCACTTCCAGTCAGCTGTATAAGGCACAAATCCGAGCTGTCCTGGAATACTATTCCCATATTTGGAGTGCAGCACCTAAACATATCCTAAAGCTGTTGGATTCTGTCCAAAAAAGGGCAATTCGTCTCGTTGGTGATGCTTGGCTTACTAACTCGCTTACTTCTCTGGAACACCGTAGAAGGGTTAGCGGTCTGTCTCTATTCTATAGATATTTTCATGGGCGATGCTCTTCTGAAATATCAACGATCCTTTGTCGGTCTCTTCGTGGTTAACCCGTCAAGTCCAATCTTCACACCCTTTGTGGTTAATTTGGTGACCTGCAGAACATCTCTTTTCGAAGACTCGTTCATCCAACGAACAGCGAGGCTCTGGAACACATTGCCCAGGGAATTGTTACCCGAGGCATATGACCTTCAGAAATTCAAAAAGAACACCAATTCCTACCTCCTTTCCCTTGGTTCTCACGATGTTCTCTGAACATTACAGGATGTATCCTTTCGTGAGAAATTTTATATAAAAAAAAATCGGACACCTCGTGCTTCTTCTTAGCCTCTTCGTTGGCCTTGTAATATGTGTGACCTTGTACCCAGGCTAGAGTTGGTCTATTTTGACTGCCCACTTCTTGGAGGGTTTCAAAACAATCCCAGACAAGTTTGGGACTATCTAGGCTAAAGCTGATTGCTTTGACAGTTGCTTGACTGTTGCAGTAAATAGAAATGTTTTTTTTTAGTCCTGCTCAGATTCTCCAGCCACTCGGTTTGGCACGTCCATCCATTTTCACAATGAAATCCCATTGTAACCCCACACAACTGCATTTCTATAGTTGGCAAAAAATGAGCCAAAACTCACCTGCACCGAATTTCCTGTGCAAGCGAATTCCAGGATCTCAAGTGAGTAATGCCATCGTATGTGGAATAACGAATGAACCGACGACACATTATTGCGGCGAGTTGAAGTGGATAGGGACAGATCTAGATGTGCCAGACCGGAATACTGATGTAATCAGATCCCGGAGAGTCCGGGAACTATGTGCGGGAATGGAGGCTGCTAGGCTGGACCAAGCGATGACTTGCTAATAGTTTCCGGAAGGTGACTGGAATCCTGAAGACGCTAACGGATGGGAAAGTTGTTCGTTCCATTTGGATTCGTGGTTGTTTGGGATTCACATTCGATTGAGGTAATCGTGTCTTGTCTTGGGATGAAAACATTTATTTGAGACCCAACTAAAGCCTTAAAAACCTCCGAATCATAGTGTAATATTTCAATTGATATGTTTTCAGATCAATAGATATATCCTCTTGAATCTATTTATTGTTATATAAATGATAAGATAGGATAATATGCAACAAGTTGACTGAGAAGTTCCCAGTAAACAATCATGGATTTGTCTGTGATTATGACAGCAGTTAGTTAGATCGTCCTGTCAATTCAGTGTTTCCAATTTTTTTCCTTTTTGCCGAGAAGGCATCCAATGTAGTTTGTGTTTTCCTTTTACATTCAGTTAGAAGTTTTTGGAAGGTGATAAGGCATGTATAAAACTCTGTTTTCCATTTAGAATTCCTATCAACAAATTGGTCCATAGTTTTGGTTCAATTGGTCACTACCATCAATATTTTTGTTTTGTTTTCAATCAGTTTTTCATCATTTCGTTGAGCTCATTATTTTGAAGACTAGCTGCTATTTTTTGAACGTCTTTCAAATTTATCTCGTCTAAAATGTTGAAAAGAAACAGCACTGGACCAGAACAGCATCAAAAGGGGTCTCACTATTTTCAATTAATGTGAAAAATGTGATGTGATACGAACACAACCTTCTGAAAAACAGTTATAAACGACTACGCCTTGGCTACCAAGGTACTCAATTCGCACTGAATTCTCTTGAGCGTCCGAGCGAGACATTGGCTCGACAGAAAATGTATTAATTTGGCAACAACAAAAAAAGTGATTCAGGAGCAGCGTCGTCCGTCCGTCCCTCGACGCGACGCCGTGATTGATGTTACGCCTCGAGGTCGCATGTGTCTATAATTGAGTGTAGAAGACCATTGAACGATATCGTCCTCGAACATTAGTACAGGCAAATTAGTTTAAATTTCGTATCACTGATGTAACCTTTGTTTTTTATATAATTTTTCAATTGAAACGCATCTAGGAATCATATGGAGACATTCGATTCATGTGGAATATACAGGGTGTCCAAGAAAGATATGGCGAAATGATACCTAAAAGTTTGCAAAGGAATTCAATTCAATATTCGACCGTAAAAAATTCAACAATTTCCAGTTGAAGGTGTATATTCATGCAGATTCCAAATAGCTTCCCAATCTTAATTTATACATAGTGATTGTAATATCGAAGTATCAATTCATTGTTACATATCGAGCAAAAAAATATTTTCCTGTACTATATCGAGTACGGAATGGAAGATGTGATTTAAGTTGTCTCGTATGTAGAAAGTATTTAATCTTTTCTCGATTCTTTTTGTTTCAAAGATGTATCAGAACAGTCTTCAGGGGCATAAGAATGTGAACCAACATATCAAGATATATCACGAAGTTATATAAATATAATAATGAATTTACTTCACAAAATTATTCGGCTATAAATTCAGCAATTTGTTATCAATATAACGCATTCTGTCAGTTGAACTAGGAAACTACGGTTTTTAGTTTTTTTCTGTATTTTTTTTTGATTTGGCTTCATGAATACATAGATTCAGAAATAAAAATTCTCGAATGTCATTTGGTCCATTTTCCTCATAAATCAAAGGATTGTACAGAGTGAACCACTTCTGTACAGGGTGAAAACAACAAAAAAAAATATAGTGAGTGACTCATTTCAATTGGCTGAAGTTCATGGAAAATTAACATTAATTTCGAAAGGTGAAACATCGTTCTGAGATCGAAAATAAATTTTTCCAATTAAAAACCCATTGAGAGAGTGAAATTCCTGATATGGTACGCCACTGTTTCGACATTCAAAACTTGCAAACCACAGCATGACGTATACGGGAGGCAGTCATTCAGAGTATGTCGGAATATTAGAGCAGCATATGGACAAGTGGTATTATGCATCACCCTGGAGACCTGTCAAAACCTATTTAAGTATACAGTAGAGGAGAGAAGAGTATACGAGAAGGCCTAGTTTCATATTTGCAGTGCACCCTCTATATGGGGCTTTTCCCTTTGATGATTACTTCTCCTGTATAGGAGAGGGTACCTCTGGAAGAAATTCGATTTCAAGAAATTCGTGATATTTCAAATGTGCACAGAGTATCATTCTATATGAACAAAAGAAGTGGTTCAATATTTTTACCATTTTTTTTTATTAAACTTCTTCATTGTCTTTCGTATAAAACTTTTTTCCATGTTTTTATTCATCGGAAGCTTTTAGAAATCGAACAGAATGAAAATGTAAGAACTAACTTACAATTAAGAAGCACTTTGAGTTTTTTATCAAGCTCATTTTACTTTTAGCTACCCATTTCTTCCAGATAACTTGAAAAAGAATCACAGTTTTTTATTAATGTCACTACATTTTAAGGTTCCTACGTTTTATAGGTTTAAATCAAATTCCTCTAGTCCAACTGGTCCAACGTAGGTCCAAAATTTTGTTCTTTACGTGGACATTCAACGTTTTCCTCGACAATATATTTTTTTCCTTCCTATGTTTAATCTTCACATACACATATACATCTAGTATACAGCTATTGTCTATTCTCCTAGCCCTTTGTAGTTCATGACGGACTAACTAGACACCTGCCACGCGGTTTAGCACATATGGTCCAAGCCATACAGCATCAATAGCCACCCCCTATGGGTATAAAGAGAAAGGGTCCCGAGCATATTGTAAAGTATTTAGCGAAGCTTTAACTCCGCGTGTATTCCGACAGTTTATGTGTCATATGTTCACATTTTTTTAATCAGAGGCCCTACAATTGGATCGATATTTTCAATGAAAGCTAATTATTATATGTGGAGATTTTAGTCTCAACATGTGCGACATGAATAGTGATAAATCATATTTCAAACAAAATTATCACATATTCTAATAAACGATTATACAGTACTAGCACATTGTCCGTATATTTTAGAGACTGTATATTTGGCAACCTCAAGAATAAAGGCTAATCCATCCAATACCCTTTAATTTTTGTTTCTATCACAAATATCTTTATGTTTCCATTGGTTATAGAATAGGTTAAATCGAGTTTTGAGCATTTTGAAATCAGCAATACGTTTGGCAATATGGAGAATGAAAACAGTAGTGCACGGTGCTATGACGTACAAGCCCCTTACAATATATGTGTCTTCCTGTTATCTTTGTAGGCACTTGCCCTTGTTCTTTTTCTATCTGTTGTATTCAATCAAAAATATTAAGAGTACTGATGCAATTATGATTCTACAACAGAGAATATATTATTATGTTTTTATTTATATGTGTAGCAACACTGTTATCGTCAACATATGACAACAAAACAAAGCATGAATATTTCAATTTGGATTCGATTTTCCAATAGATTTCGAATCTTTTTGGGATCTCATCATTTTCGAATCGTGCTGAAATTTGTATATCTCTCTGATGAGTCAGTTTAAGATCGATCTAGGGGTTATTACGTCACAATATATCACACCAATGAGAGCAATGTGACTAATGACACAAAAATGTGATATTTGAAAACTAGATAATTCATAAAATTCTATAGACTGTAGATCAAATGAATTCGAGTTCTATCAGTTCTCAGGCAAAAATTTGAAAATTATGCTTATAAACTCAGAGATCTTTTCCAATTGCAAATCTCTATATGAATTCGGATTTCCCGAGATGACGACGCGTTATTTCGATAAAATTAATCACTTCCTCGTCGAAAACAAAAGAGGGAGGCGAAAGAAAACTAAACGGAATTATTTTGGTCCATTAACTTATGTTGCGAGATATTGAGCATACACTTGTTTCTAGACTATACGCATTCATCAATCATTTTTAGTCAGAATAAACGAGATTTTTATGGCGATCTATGAGGAATCAGCGAGTTCTGATTGATTGTTGACTGTATACCTACCAAATGGAGCGATATGAAGTTTTAAAAGTGCATCTTTTTCTATTGAAACTATCATTAATTTCAGAAGAGTTCATTGTGAGTTGGTTGAAGAGTTGAATATTTCTTTATTGAAATGATGCTTACAAATTTTTTTTTAGCTATGACTTCCTCAGAATGAGGCAAATATTCAGTGAATTAATGATCAATCTTTAAAACGTTTTAGAATCAAAATCAAAATAAAACATCACTATTACACTTTGTGAGATACTTGAAAATAATAAAAAGTATTCAAAGTGAGATTATTTCTCATTTCATATTCACAGATAAATTGATAGATACTTTGGGAAATTCTAATTCAGAGAAAGACGATTTTTGAAGAAACTGAAAATCACTTTTGTTGCGTGCTTTATGAACGTCACTGTATATTTTTTCATATCAAATATATACACCTGAAATTCAGTTAGGTCACCTACATTCATCACCATCACCAAAATCTAATTCTCTATTAAAGAACTCTTCCATACACGTCATCCCTGCAATCTGTCCATTCTAGCAACCCTTCACTCTTTCGGATCGTCCTATTCTAACCGCGCCGAACATTGAAAACCGTATTGGCCGACCGTATTTCCCGACTCCTCCCATCCCGAAAGCTCCATTGGCTTGATTTCACCCCGAAACTTACGCTCACCCCTATAGGAAGCTTTCGCAGAAATGTGCTTTCCTAAACGAACCCCTCTCGTCCTTGTCATCTCACCCGCGATGCCTATAACGCCGTCCTCGTCTAGCAATAAGGGTGGGATTCCCAGATGTTCTTCGAGGGTAGGTTTGAAATCGCACAATATTTGAACGCGAGCGCTCCACTTTTTCGCATTATGTGCACAGCCTCTCTACCAGAAGGTTCAAACGCTCGTCTATTCCATGTTCGATACTAGTAGCCAGTGCGTTGTGAGTGTCAACATGGAGTTACACAGGAAGTTGGAGGTCAAAAGTGAGATTCAGTGCGATGAACAGACGCAGCTGTCGCCCAAAGCGGTGAAGAGGCCGTTCGACGTCGCTTTCCTGATGCTGCCCGACGAGAAGTTGAAGCAGAAGCAGAAGCTAGCGAAGACCTACGAGAAAGACGTCGAGGTTTGCTACAACGACGACGAAGAGGAGGACGTGGAAGTGGAAGACAACCCCCGTGAGTACAAGCCACATCAAAAGTTTTTCACTCAGAAGCAACAGATTTTCGATGATCCTGGCCTTGTGAAGCCCAAAAACCTGGAGGACCTGAGACACAAACCCTTGGTCAACGATCAGAAGAGTGCTTTCACCAAAGTTAACCTAACACCAAAAGAATCCAGGCTGTCGCCCAGTCTGAGCATCAGCCCTGACCTGACCTACCAGCATTCTCTATCACCTTCGCCACCAATCAACAGAAACTACCAGAATTTCCCAGCTGGGATACTCTCACCGAGTCGACTCTTCAAGAACCAACAGCTAGCATATCAAACCAATCAGTTCATATCCGAAAACCTTCCAGTCAACTCCTCGATGGACTCCTCCAGCTTCTTCAAAGCGCAGCAGGAACTGATGCAGCCCAACTTCGTGAAGATGAGACCCATGTACAGGCCGGACCTAACCTACAACTACCAGCAGTTCTCCAATCCGGAGATGTTGAAGATGTCAGCACCGGACTTGAGGAACCCGGCGGCTATATTGACCACACTGTTGCCACCTTCGTTGGCGGCTCTGTCGCTGCCGGCGCAAAACGTTTGCGCCAAGTGCAATATCTCCTTCAGGATGACCTCGGACCTGGTGTACCACATGAGGTCGCACCATAAGAACGAGGCTACGGATGTGACGAAGAGGAGGAGGGAGGATAAGTTGAAATGCCCCGTTTGTGCAGAGTCGTTCAGGGAGAGACACCATCTGACTAGACATATGACAGCTCATCAGGATAAGGAGGACGATGATAAGATTGGGAAGAAAGGGGGTTACTAAGTCGATTCGTTTGGTTTGGTGCTGTATGTATTTTGGTTTAGCTCAATGCCATACTGTTACAGTATGTAAAGTGAAACGTTGTTTTAATATCCATGTCTCACAAACAACTGTTGAAGTAGGAAATATATAGGGCCTTCGGAATGATCAGCATTTTGAAAATTTTCATTGTATGTTATGATTGACAATTTTTGTACGATTCCTGTATATAAACCAATTCGAGCTGGTATGCATATAACATTTCGATGTAAAATATATTACACTAACATGTAAATATTGTATATCTTGGTTTTAACTGTTGACTTTTGTTATCAATGTGCAATATTTGAATTGATTTTAATAAAGTTATGAAATAAACTCCCCATTTTTTCTATATATTTGTTCGTTTCCCTCTATCGATATTTAATTTAATGAGACAGTCTAGAAGTGAAAAACAAAAAAAATAAAAAATTTGTTCGAAAAGATTCATTGGATAGAAAAAAAAATATATTTCTATTTTTGATATTTCCAGATGAATGAGATTTTTTTCTTGAATCGGGATTCGGAAATTTGTCCTTTCTGTAATATTTCCAATTTCAATTTTTCATTTGATTATTCATTTATGTATTCATTTGCCATCTACTTATACTTCATTATTTTATGGAGAAATTATGTAGTATAAATTTGAAAATTGAAATGATAGTTGAACTATAATTATCATTTTCGGAAGAAAAGTAGAAAATCCAAAATCAATGAAGATATTCAATGAAGTTATCTTTACGAAATACTTCAAATTGTCCAGTACATTAATGATTTTCAAATTTTTCTCATTTTCTCGTTTACTGTGTTAAAGTATATTCAAGAATTTTAACGTTTCCGATAGAATGTAATTATTGTTTCAAGAAAATGAAGAGTATTCCATTTTATTCCATTCTATAATTATAATGCAGATGGAATCCAATGAAAATTTTCAACATACAGACAATGAATAAAAGTACGAAAATATTTAAGGAACTATTATTCGTTACTTAGGTGATTTTTTCACTCAGAACATAACATTTGAAATAAATTCAACCCAAATAAAGGATTCAGGATTTGTTGCATTTTCTTATTTTTTTCTTTATTGTTGAGAAAATTACAAAATAAATCCTTTTATAAAATGGAAATTCAACACTTGAACGATATTATTCCTCAAAAATTAAGAGTGTGTACAGAATAAAAATCTTATTCCAATTTTCTAGGACACAATTGATAAATATTTCAAGATACCTATTTCGAACGAAATAAATTGAATATATTCCAAAAAATGAAACATGAATCTCGATCTCTAACGATTTCACATCTTCAGCTCAGCTTCAAACTCTTGTTTAATAGTGTTATCTGAAAATAATGACACTTTGACAAATTCAAGGATCTCAACCCCTATCACCAGCGCTAATGAGGCACTGCGAAGACGTACCTCACCCCCACATCCCCCCTTTTCACCCCCTCCATCTCCCTCTCTCTTCACCGTCATCCGTCGAGCTCGATATTCAATTATTTAACCCTCTCTTAAACAATAGGTGGCTGTGAAATGAAGTGATCATTTTATAATGTTTGAATCGCGGTGCGAGTGTTTAACGTGATTTGGATTAAATGGCGCGCGAACGCAGTGATAAGCGATCAGGGACGGCAGACGAATTTTTGTAAGGGGCAAAAAAAACAAATATTCAAATTCACGTTTTTTCGAAAATCTTGATGAGTGTGAAAAGAAGAGGTAACATGCTTCTGAAAATAGGATTAGTTCAATAAAGACTTGTGATCTATCGATTGAGAATATTTTCAGCGTTGCAGCGTTGCCGCTTCCACCAAAAAGTAGTACTATCATTGTTAATTCTAATAGATTTTTTTTTATCACAGCATTCTTCAATTTTCTATTTCTTCCTCAACATTTTCGCTCTATACTTTAGTATACCCTATCTATCTTTAGTCATTTTCGAGATAATAATTATTCTCAGTTCTTATCAGAAGTTCAAGCCTCGTTGTAAGTTTTCTCGATTTTAGTTCCGACCCACCCTGTATATAATCAAGGACTATATAGGAAGAATTTCTTCAGCTTCGAAAAAAAAAATCTTTATCCTGATCAGGACATTGGAACTAGAACAAAATTATCAAATTTCTGCTGTGAAAATAAACAAAAAAAAAATTAACAGAGACGACACAAGTTAAATGAAATTATCTTATTTCCTTGTTGTGGCGCTACTGTTCTCGAACTGCAATCGGTGATATTTCGGTCGAGAGCCCCCCCTCCGCCTCTTTCTCGCCCCCCAACTACCCCACTCGGTGGGATTCGAATTCGCGGGTAGATACAAACAACGAATTGTGTGCTGTTAACGTTTGGATGCATTTTATTTCAGTTGGTCAGATAAGATTGTACAACGTTTCTGTTTTTAACCAACTTAAATATCTGTTTTAGTACATATACAGGGTGAGTCAGTTGAGGTATCAGTTCCAAATATCAAATAGAGATGTCGAACTGATCACTCAATCGAGAATTGATATGTTCTAGGGGTGTCATTTAGTTCACTGGCAATATAAAGAAAGTACGAGAATTTCTAAAAGGATTCCATGTTGAGATTATCGGCAAATAAAAGCCTAACTGTAGGAAGATAATCTATAAAAAGTATAAAATGAATCTAAAATGTTTCAGTAGGTAATTCCTCATCGAAAGAAAATTCATTAGAGCGTCCCCTCAAAGGGGGTAAAAGGGGGTAAATAAAAATGGTTTCACAATTTTTTCCACAACACTAATGAAAATTGCAAAATTGAAATTCATGTGATACTTTCTGTTTTCAAAAAGACACTTAGCCAGTAATTCACTTAGTTTACCCCAGAGGTGTTAAATGCAACCCCTAAAATTGATTTTCAATGTAACTTCTTGTCTTATTATTTATTAAATATTTGAACATTCTGAACAAAAAAAGTCTCTTGGATTTTTTTGCCATACTCAACCAGTTCGCAGTAAAAAATTATATAGTGAACAACCTGCATCAAAACATGAATCAAATGAAAAATTAAATCACAATTACCAGATTTATTTCGAAACAGCAGCAAAGAATAATGACATATTTATTTCCGCCCAGTGCGTACTACACAATTCACAGTTCCCATATCCGAATATGTCATGGATTCGTCTCGCCTCGTCCTCACCCCGCTTCCCATATCAAAACGCACCATCCGTCACCTCTTAACAACATTATTAACGTTAGAATGTGCTCACCCTTGCCTTGTCGCGAAAACGCTACCCGATCGCTCCCATGTAATCTCGTGACACGGTCATTGTGTCGAGGCCGCTCTTACGAGGCGTGGCCAATCGATGTGCGGCCCGGATTGGTCACGCCGCCGGCCACGTGACTCCTTTATTCGTTGCTGTCGCAAGTCGACGCGGTGGATTCTTCGCAGATCGTTGCGCTGTGATGGTCGACGACAGATGAGGTTTAGCGTTCTGTTTAATGAAACGTGTTTGATTTGTTCTTATGCGTTTGTGGATCGGTATGAGTAATCGTGGGATGGAGTCGTCGAGCGTTCACAGATGTGGATATGAATGTGATTTTCTTAATATCGTGTTGGGTTCGAAACAGGAGCGAAAGTTGCTCGACAATATATTAATAGAAATATAGTGGGTGGTCAAATTGATACAGCTACAGCCCAAATTTTGCTGTTTTGGGTTCTGTGGAGAAATAAACCAGTTTGAGAAATATATATTTCAAATAATTTATTCAAAATCACCAGATTGCATCATAAAGTTTGGAAATAACCAAAAATAATTGGATATTGACGTGAAAAAACTTGAAATTATGCTTTATATCAAATATTCACAATCACTTTTATGTCACACTTCTATTGATTTCAGATGTCAATGTCGACTGTTGAATATGTTTTTTCATGAGACGTTTCGCTCATTGTTGTGAGGTTTATCAATCATGTCAAAATCAAGAAATAAAAACACAAATAAGTCAAATTACAACCACATTGTGCTATTATAGCACTCTAGTCTGAAACAAATATTAACATTACAAAAGGAAATTAAATTAACAGTCAGTACTAACCTCAAACGTCTAATGAAAAAAAAATATATATTAGTATAGAGAGTTGACATTGACTGAATCCAAATTCCAAGAAAATTTCCCCTCAGAAGTTTAAAAGAATGCAAGGATTCAAGACATTACAGGAAATAAACTTCTATTAATTACTTCATCAACCGTCACCTAGTGGTGATCATTACATTTGCTATGTCTTTCTTCATTAACTTCCAGAGATTTTCGATAGGATTGAGGTCTGGTTAACCGCCAGGTCAAACCAGCAATTTTACGTGATTTTCAGACAGAAAATTTGTGTCAGATTATGCCTGATTAAGTTGAAAAAAAATAGGAGTATGTTGTGGCAGGTTCATAGCTGAACACTTGAAAAAAAAAATATCAATTTTCAAATTTAAATATAACAATTTGGGCATCCTGTGTTCACTATTGAAATTGAAACGAACAATGCATTGCAGCAACGAATTGAGGATGATTACTAGCAGAAAAAATAAATTAGCAAAATCAAATTAACCTTTTCATGAGATCAATAAGTTGGTCTTACTATTCTTCATGTGAACTTCCATCTTGGTCATGTATTTTCCTTCTGAATATGTGTATCAAATTTGTCTAAGCTAAGACATGAATATAGTTCTGAATACCGTTTTCTCCAATCTGAAATGGTTCTTAATAATCCAAAAGTCTTCATCTTTCACTAATAGAGCATCTGCACTTCACGTCATATCCAGACGACTTTGTGTGTGTTTTTGTTTTAATCACTTCAATTGAATGTCAGACGTTTTGGAGGTAAACAATAACTAAAACAAAATTAATAAAGACTACAACCAAAAAATGCCATTACAGACATCCTTATCAAATTTGAATACTCTGAGATATTCTTGAATATTCAAATGAAATCACAAGGGTACCCTTTGGTAAATATCGAGAATTTCAACAAGAAACAGATCTTCCTGGAAACTTGTATAAAATATCACTCCCAAATAGTTCTCGAAATTCTCTATCTCTAACTGATTCAAAAAAGTGATAAACTCTTGAAAATGTTAAAATTCGTCCCTATTATTAAAGTAGATTCTCAAGGGCGCTCATTTTTTCCTACTCTTATTTTTAACACACATTTCTGTATCTCATTGAATCTAAAACAAAGACTTTGAACTCCTATTTCCGTACAGGTTAGCATCCAAATATTCTCCTGAATCTCCTCATATATACCAACTAAGCGGAGAAGAAGATAGTAGGTAGGATGTACATGTACGAAACGCTCTAAGACTCGACAGGATGTTAGTAAGCGAGCGGGCAATTAGTATGATAATGTCGCGATATGAGACATTAGAGCCGAGAGTCATTTCAGAGTCTCGGAAAGACAGTTCAGGACAAGCTTGGAATATCCAAAGAGGTAGAAACAGACACGTCGCTGCTGTTAAGATAACCGTCTCGACATGTATAACTGAAAGACGAGCTAGTTTAAACTTGAACTGTTTCTAAAAATGGCTCAGAACGTTCCTACTGAATTCACAAAATATAATTAGAGACCCCCATTTTTGTATAATTCCACCAGTTGTGTCATTCCATGTTTTCTTAGACTTTCCTCTTCCTATTTTGGATCGAATTCTAGTTTCACTTGTCTTTCATTTGTCATTCTGTTGCAACATTCGATTCCTCTCCAACTTGTCAATTCTTTATATTGTCTCTTCTTGTGACAACTCCAGTTATTCATTTCTGAGGCAATTGTCGAGTGTATTTTTGTTCAATTTTTGATTTTCCGTTTTCGCCACCTTGCTCTTGTCTGCGTTCATTTCTGTTGGCTCCTTACTATCAATCCAGAGTATACTTCTGAAATGGTGGTACGAAGTGTTATATCGTCTGAAAAAGACAGCATAATCACTATCATGCATCCACCATTATATGTGACCAAATTAGTGTTGAAGGTCACATTTTCAGATATTTTGGTGAGCAATTGATCGATACTTAGAGGAACAACCTTATCACATCTGCAGGATCCAAGATGATGGTCCAAAAGTGCTGTTTCTGTAACTGCTGAGTATTCCTAAAGCAAATGGGTAGCAGATAGGTTACTATTCTGATTCTTTTTTCGTTCAATATGAGCAGAGCTTCCATATTCCTGGTCAAAAAAATGCATGATTCGTACTCCAGATTCCAAGGCTTGTGTACCTTTTCTGTAAACCCTTTGCTGCATCATCTGGAGCTCAGAGTAGTCTATAATATTTGTTCCAACAAAACAAATTCAGTAAAACACAAAGTTCAATTATATTTCGAATTCAATTTGGTAATTGAAACACTTTCGATTTCCTCTCACTCCTCCTGAAGACTTGCTTTTTAGCAGTCTTGGAGGATTCCAAAATGAGAAATGTATACAAGTTTCCAGGAGAATATGTTTCTTGTTGAAATTCTCGATATTTACCTTGTGATTTTATCGAAATATTCAAAGATATCTCAAAATATTAAAGTTCGATAAAGATGTCCCAAATGGCATTTTTTGGTTGTAGTCTTCACTGATATTGTTCACCCTCCAGAACGTTTGACAGTCAATTGAAGTGAGTGGCTATGACTTCAGGTGCAGATGCTCTATTAGTAAAAAATGAAATTCTGGATTACTGAGAACCATTCCACTAGTGGTCCTGCCATATTGTCCGAAATTCAATTCAGTGAAACATGAAGTATAATTATATTTCGAATTCAATTTCGTAATTGAAACACTTCGGCTCACAAGTATATGCCACAGTTATTTTTTATTTCCTCTCACTTTTTAGCAGTCTTGTGGATTTCAGATTGAGAAATTAAGTTTTGTATTCATCATTGAACTCCACTGAATAAATGTATCATCGAAATTATCATTGAATTATATATTTTGTTGTAGTAAGCTTGAACATTTCATCAAGTAATTGATATTGTTAATGAGGTTTCTTGCCCTTGGATTGATATCTCAAAACGATTTTGTGGGTTAGAGGACATGACGAGACAACAACGCAAATTCAATGCCGACGTTTCGTCTATATATTCAGACTTCTTCAGGGATACAAGGATAAGCGAAATAAGTAACGAAATTATCTCGAAATTATTTTATTCATATTCCCTGCCTACAACCCACGCGAGAGGGGTGACCTACCCCCAGTCGGCGTCACCTTCTGAAGACAACAGATTCGTTTTCTTCGTGAAGAATCAGCCAATCGTAGCTAGATTTTTTGCATTTCGAACAGCGTACCCTGGCGAATAGCTGGTGTAAAATGTAAATTTCGCGATTTGCGTAGAGAAACTAAGAAAAGCACGTTGATCTCGGCTTGATGGGATGCAATTAAGCATGCCATCGTAATTAGGGAGAAAAGGGGCCACTTACCGCCAAGTCAAGTCTCGCGGCGTGTATCATCTTAAGGAGGCGGTCGCGATAACATCGTTCCTCGGTATATTACGTTGGGGCGCGTTCCGCATTGAATTCCGAATTAAGAGTGGCGAATTTCCAGTGAGAGGGGTGGTTTGCCACTGAGAGAGTCATAAGCCTTTATGCCGTTACTTGTTATTGCTTTCGCTTCTATTTATTTTATCTTTGGAATGCATAAATTTCATTTATAGCTTATAATCTCAAGTACAGGGCGTTTTATAACAGAGAAACGTCATATTGCATCACACGGATTCATGCAATATTGTGATAAATGTCAAAGTAATACAAAAATAAATGATTACCTCCCTTTTATCTCTGTAACTGAACATAAAATTCAAAACGCTTGGAAACATTTATTTTTATTTCAAAGAGGGCATTTTCAACAAAAAAATTGTCACTCCTTTCACCTTCTCCCTTTCTTGATAGGTACCCCCTCAATGTTTTCAAATAGCAAGGGGGTCGAGCGATACATCGTTGAGGAAGATATCGAGAGTCAAAGTTAAAAATAAGATTAAATAAAGAAATGATATTGAGTTAATAGATCTTCAGAAATAAATGAACTGGACAAATTTTCTCTACGTACTTTCTGGTGTTGTGGCGTCATTAGTGGCCTCCGAGGTCACCAGATCTAACTCCTATAGATTTTTTCTATTTTTACATTGAATTTGAAGTGTATACGAACCCAGTAATAACTTTGTCGAACAATATCCAAATAATGTTAAAGAATTGATAAGCAGATCCTACAAAAATTTGGGTACAAACACACAAAATCTACTTTTTTTTTCAAAAACATCCTGTAAAAATCGACATGTCGACATGGAAGAACAAGAACAAAATCTCCCAGTATAGGTGTAGAGGCTTGAAAAACCCCAGAATCGACGATGAGAGAGTCTGGAAGGAAAAAGTGGTTATTTCGGTTCATTATTTCGTCGCCTCAAGCTATGTTCCTTCGGATTCGGGTGTGTATAGATTTTCCGCGTTATTTCCCCCGTTGCATAGACCAAGGAATCACTTTTTCGTCTGACCTCGGAACCCTTAAACGATTTATAATAGTCGGATACATTTCGCAATTGTCTGGGTTTTCAATACTCTGATTTCATTCTCAATTCATTAGTTGAAGAACGTATCGAGGAATGATATTCCTGAATTTAGGAAATTATGCAAACTGCAAAAAAACCTGGAACTTCAAACAGACTTGGAGGTGATTTCGATCGTCTCGGGATTCATTGTTTCAAAAACCATTAATTCAAAAATCAAATTCTTCGAAGGGTTCGTTCATATACGAAAAATATTCAACTGTATCGATTCAGAAATAATGATTTTTTTTCGGCTAATGCTTCCTGTTTTACGTTTGATATATCTTTCTTTTTATACAATAAGTGTATTTTCCTTTCCTGTTTCCTGTGTCTTCTTTTGATGCTAACTTCATTCAATGAAATATATGAAACTGGTATCACATTCTATAGAGATTCATTAAAAATAATCAACTATCGACGTTATTGCTTTATAAGAAGAATTTCCCATTTATCTACTTACAACCTCAACCCTTCAGATTGTCGTAAAACTTTAGTAATCTGCAGAAACCTTGGTAACCTGATGGTACAGGCTGTACAAGCATCAGATTACAGAGACAATTGGAAAGAAAATGTGACAGTGGAGGATTATACTCAGGGGAATTATCAGAAGTCCGAGAAGCTGATTGTGGCAAAGAGCATTCTAGTCGATAATCGTTCACAACCACATCAGATTTCTTTTATTTTCTTGATTTATTGACAATATAGGTAAACGACACTTAAACTAAGTGAAACTAGATTAATTTCTGATGTGGATAATTTCAAGTGGGGCTTATTTCAGAATATATATTGAAAGAAATAATATCTGGAGATCTAAATCCGAATCTATCGCTCTGATTTCACTGATTTGAAAAATAATAATATACAATTTTGTATTTGAAAAAAGCGAATGAGTACTGTATGGTGTACTGCAGGGTTCTTTCTCATGGCTGCTTCATTTCTTGATCTACATGAGCTAATTCCAAGACGACTCATTGGAAATTACAAATGCCTTTTGACAATACTCAACATCACTATTGTTTTCAATTGGAAATTCATATGAAACTGATAACTTTTTGAATTTCTGATCATAAATTGTTGGTAGTGTAGCATTACTACAAGTGCATTCTTATTATTATGCAAAAATAAATCGGATGAACTAGGTTTCGAAATTGTAGTTTCAATTTGATTGTTTCTCTTCATTGAACACAATGCCTGAATCTTCATTTTAGATACTGAGCAATGCCAGATGGAAAAGATGTCAAAATGAGGATTTCGGTACCAAATTTTTCAATGATTTATGAGCCTAAATAATTTTAGAATAATTTGATCTTGAATTGGCCGATATTCAACACTCATCCTATGTTTTTGGTAGTCCTGCAATTACACTGAATTTCGAAAAGCATATTCTGCGACACATTCATTCATTCCCAGTACACATCAGCCTGACGATTCTCTTCGTGAAATGAAAAAAACCTTCTCAGTGTATACTCGGGAAATAAATCAAAACTTCTGGATGGTCCGTCCGGGGGAGAGCTAAGAGGTCCTCCGGGATTGCTGGGAAAATACAACATGCAAAACGGAAAAGATCTTTGGGAATATTGCATCGGACGGCTGTTTGGTCAGGAGCCAATATGTGTCGCGGGAAAATCGCTTTCCACTGGGAAAATATGTGGAGCCCCTTGAAATTGAGTTGACGCCCACCAAGATTGCAGGGAAAATATACGATCGTTGAAAAAAGATGAAGTTTCATGAGGGAAAAGTGATTCTTTATAGGGTATAGCTGGATTGGTTCCATTTGAATTCATTTTTTATATTAGATTGTCCTACAAATTCTTTCTTTCAAAAAAACAACTTTGTATTATTGAAAATCCCTCGAATAGGTAGGTCAACATTTCTTGTTTTTTTTTCATTTTTTGTCAGTTGTGTTTTAAGGATTTCTCACTTGAATTCAACAGTCATTTGTTCTCGGTTTAGTCTAGTGAACGAAATTCATTGTTTTCATGATTTTAGTAGGTATTATTTTATTTTTATGATTTCGCTATTCTACAGATACCTTCAAAGTTTGTTTGTCCTACTGATTCATAGAAGCTTCTCTTGCAATTATAGACTTCTGGTAGTTTTTTTTGTGGTTTAGAAACACCACGAACCTCTATCTACTTGTTGATCTTAGATTTCATACAGAATATTCAAAAAATATGCAAAGAAACATTTTAAATCATTATTTCGAACAACCTCGTACTATTTTGCACCAAAATTGATATATAAACAGACCTTGCCTGAAGTCGTATATCAAACACAATAAGATATATGAATCACTGAGACACATTTTATGCAAATTAATGAAAATCTCATACATAGAGATTGGAGCTTGCCTCTGGGATTTCAGATTCGTCGAGCATTGCCACCGAAAATCATAATTTCCGAAGGGTCGAATACACACAATTTCCCGAATCTCAGCAATGAAAATGGTGACACAAAATCGTAGTATAGTCAGTAAATATAGTGGACTGATATTCATTAATTGTTATATTGACATGTACCCATTTGTATGATCAGGAATTGTCCTTCCAGTTTTCTACAAATCGTGAATAATCATTTGAATAAAAAAATATAAAATAAACATTAGTGTATGTGTGAAATAGTGACTGACAGAAATAATTGGCAACACTGCAATTGCTGCAATTATAGAGACAGTTATTTAAGTAGGTAATCAAGGTTTCTGAAATATTTTGATTTGATTACTATTGAACATTTAGCCGATTTCATGTTGTTTTCTTCTTCTCCGCCAATGGTTCTTGTTCGTCTGTTGTTAGTATTGCTAGTAAAATCCAGCATTCGAAACGTTGGGTCACCGAGGACTGCTTACAATTCGCTTTTGAGCATATATCCATATTAATGCTACCATATTTCATAATCTCATTCATATGGAAATCTCAAACAATTAGTCAAAATTCCAGAATGCCGACTCTGCCACCGACGGCGTACTTTATATTGGCTCTGTATTCCTGATGATGGCGATATCCATTTCGGAAATTATTCCGGGTGAAACCAACCGTTTCCTGTTGTGGATATCACAAACGACATCGTTACCAACACACGAATATATTCACAATATGATAAACAATACGAAAAAATATCAATTCAGATGGTTTTTGTGTGTTCTTACTCTTCGTATATACGTGTATACAGGGTGGACCATTGAAAAAACATACCTGGCAGGTAGCATAAAAAACTCTGTAACAGGATAACTTGACGATTTGGTAAGCGTTACGTCTCTGTTGCTTATATCGAATAAAAATTCTTGCTTTCCTTCTTGCCCTTATGGATCTCTGCCTATCTATGGTTATCTTTCACACACGTCAAACTCAGTTGACAACGATTATCCACATTTATCCAAGTCGAAAGTTTTACAATTTTGGAGTATTTCATGAATCGAAAACATTTTTCAAAACAAATTGGATGCTTAACTCAATCTATGTTTTTTTTTCGGAGTATCACTGAAAAAGAGACAAACGGCAACACCGCAATTTCTGGCGAGCTGTCACAACTATATTGCTTGAATAAATAGACAATATATTTTTCTAGACATTGTGTAGGGTAATTTCTGCAAGAATTTCGTGCAGGCATCTTCGTCGAGCGAGGAAACCCCGAAATCGCCAGATGGCTGGTCCCATTTTTTGCCTGTTCCAGTCCCAGATAGAGTCTCAGTTGGCTGCGACGTCGGTCCGATTCAGCCTCGCTGCTCTTTTGTCTGCCGTCACGACATGGCAACTAAATCACGTCGCGGCGGCTAGCAGCGTCGCGCTTTTTGCCTCTCGAAAATATTTTCTACATACACGAGACCTAACTAGCCACTTAGTCGTGAGTCGGGACCGACATATGTGACAACTCTCCATTCCGCTACAATGAATCACGAACGTAATCTCGCAAATGGATTCAGACCGCGAAACCGCCAGTGTAGTCTGGCTGTGACTCTGGCGGCCATATTGCCAGGCACATACGTCATCAGGTTTTCATAACCTCAATGCGATTCGGACGACGTACGTTTGGAGAGAGCATTAACATATTGGATCCGGGACTCTCCCCTCCTCAGATAAACAACAGTTCTTCGCCCTCTGAGTTTCAAAACTATAATTTTCGTAATGCGAGATGAGGCAGCTTCGTGTTGAATGAAGCATCACTTGTCAAAGTCATCAGCCCAAAGTTTTTTTTGAATTTCCTTCCGCCAGAAAGATACAATTTTCATTGAATAAATGGATTAGACTACTTCTTGTTCAAGTGGTCATTTTAAATATAAAATGAAACTCTGAGGACTGATATTAATCAACATATTTTCATCTCACTCCATTTCATACGAAATCAGTCTAGATTATATGAGAACCTGTTGAATTCAATTTGTTTTTCTCAAGAACATTCTATATACTTATTATTGAAATTTTGCTTTCTATAAAACATTCATGAGGGATTCCCATATCTCTAATATTGGCAGTCTTTGAACGATTTCGAGTTTCTCTCAACTCTCAAACATTATATCTTTTAAAAATGTTTTGGAAATATTAGAATTGAAATTACTACACACAATGAAGTTCCAAAAACTTGAAAGATACCTTATTACGGTTTAAACTTCATTACTGAAGTACTAGATGTCGTTGAAGCAACTGAATTTTTGAGATTTTTTTTACTCAATACCTCTGACAATATGTGTACAAAGTTTTATGATAATCAGTTGAGTAATTCTCGTGGTAAACCCTGGCAAACGTTTTCACTTTCATATTTTTCATATCGGTAGAGATTGGCAGTTTTTGAATAATTTTGATCCACTTTCAACATCTGCAGGTTACTCTCATGCATTCAAAAATGTATAAAAACCACAGTATCGGAAGAATACATGTGAAAATTATATCAACATGAAGATTGGGCAACTGGACTAAGGATTTTAAGTATGATCAACCTATCAAATTTCAATATCAAATCTCTTCTGATTCTCGAAATAGTTTCAGTGAATTTCCATCGTATTTAAATGAACTTCCTGAAAGTTAAGGAGACATATCTGAATCATGTGAAATCTTCAGAATATGCATGACAATCAGGGACTACTCAATGCGAATTTTGTAACATTAGCATTGATTTAATTCGATTCAGCGCCGATTGCATTCATCGTAGCTGCGATAGTGGCGTTATTAAATTTATCATTCGGTACATAAAAGATCCGAGCCGATCTAATGGCCCTTCCGCTAAAATCGATGGCATACTGTAAAAACTACAAATGGCCACGAATGTATTTTGAGAACGATCAACTTATATCCAGCCGGATTCATTCCCGAGGAATGATTTAATAAATCTACTAAATGACGTTTTATGATAATATATGACTAGGCCATATTTTGCCGATTGATTATCTTTCAATGAGTTTAGTCCGTGGGCTCGAGCTGCTGAAATCTTGCCAAAACTTTCCAATCGAATCGATGGATAACATCCAGGATGTTTTATTTATACAGGGTGTCAATCCTGAAACTTTTTATTTAGAAACAAATCAGGTGAAATGTTTATAGCTTTGTAGTTATTCGATTTTGAAGTGACGTTTCCATTTGACGTTTTCTCAATATTGATCAGTTAACTTGATTTCTCTTTTTGAAATTTCGACAACTTCAACACTGTCGCAATTTAAAGATATCCAATTTTTATATGATATAAAAAAGGTGGTGAGCAATTTTTCAAAAAGATTTAATAATTCTAAATTGTAGCAAGTTTGTTGGTGGAGAATGTTCATCGTTTGAACTTTTTTAGTTCTTATTTAAAAAAAAGACGCCTATTCCTTTTCAAGAAATTAGACAGTCTGTGAATCTTCGAAATTGTGACTCATTTATTTGTTGAGAATATCCAACTGACATATGTTGCTTGAAATTAATGAAAAAGTCGATTCGAAAAAAGGTGTGAAGTGAACAACTTAAAATTCTGAACATAATTCTGAATTGGGGCAAGTTAAGTAGTGAAATATGTTCATCGTTTGCTCTTTTTGAGTTTTCAATTCGAGGAAAACGCCTTTTGTCTATACTTTTTTGAACCAGCCGAGATCAAAATTCTTCCTCTTTTGTGTGAATCCGATTCAGAACATTTTGTGATGGAATTTGAATTTTCCATGACTTTTCATTACACCAATTTGCGAGAAATTAATATATATTGAGCAATTATCATCGAGTAAAATAGTTCCATAGCGCTTCTAGCTGATGACACATATTGGCAGAGAATATTTCCGAAATTCCATCTGGCCCATGGACTACCAATTCCCTTCGAGTGATGATTGCAGTTTTAGGGTAGACGAACCAACAGGCACTGCACCCACACATATAGAACTAACTAACTATATCCTGTTGAGTTATTGGCACAGCTTCGCATCTCCTCTCTATTAGATTGATTATACCAAAGAGTTCCTCTCCTTGTCCCGATGCAATCGATGCATGCTTATGAATATGAAGATGGATTTTGGCGAGAGGGAGTGCACCATCTCATCCCGTAAGTGTCAATGGAAGTTCACTAAATATATTAACTAATGGAACGTATTTCATCGCCGTCGGAGGACAGGGAATATATGGACGGATCGACTTTTTTACCATGTCGTTTGTCTTTGATTTTGGTAAGCGGAAAGTTGAGTTTTTCTTCTTCCAGTGATCGATGCGTGCCGGAACGACACGCCGAATTTGTCAGGCGCCCCCAACATATTTTTGGTTTTATTTTCAATGAGCCAATCAGGATATGGTTCCGTCAGGAATCGCCTAGGTTTTTTGTTTGGTAAACATAAAATGAATGATTTATACGTTTTGCTGTTTCAAAGTGAGATATTGGTTATCATTCATTAACACGCTTATATTAGTTTGACCTGTATGACTCTTTCGTTAGGTGCAAGCGCGTAGTTCCTGACCTATTCCAAGGAAATAATTTTATAGATGGACTGAACTATCGTTTGAGCATCTTGAAATCTTTCTTAGAAAAGTGTCAATATATACATCTGATGAGATCTCTATTGATATACATAACGAAAAGGTATTCCAGAATTTTGAGATATGTCTGAGTTTATTAAATATAAGTGAAGGATAAATTATAGTATGTGTGAAAAAAAAATCAAATATACGTTCACATAGTAGGAACTGAAAATTTGAAAAAACTACATTCAATTTTATTCTTTCATCAACAATTATCTTTCACTTTTCATTTCGCTGAAGGAGTGTTTCTCAGTTTTTCGAAACAATAATCCATTTTTAGTATTTTTTTATGATATTTAGTTATATGGTAGGTTTTGATATTGACAAACCAGTGAAATAATACAGTAGGTGTTCAGGAATCTTTTGAAAATAGAAATAGACAACACGAATTATAGAAAAAAATTAATTCTGAAAATGGTTGCTATTAAATATCATGAGGAACTCGAGATTCATGATGGTATTAAGAGTTTTTAAATCGAAATTTAATAATAATAATAATAATAATAATATCTTTATTTCTGGAGAATAATCACAGTGCAAAATATTACAAAATAATACAAAAACAGAAATAACGTCACAATAAAGATGGGTCATGTCAGAGAGTATGGCTGAGGTATTCAGCGATAGTATAAGGTTCTTCTTTCAGTAGAATCTTATGAATTCCTTTTTTGAATTCACCAAGTTTATTCATTTGTTTGATACTGGTGGGGAGTTTGTTGAACATTTTAATGCATTGATAGAAAGTGCTCCTCTCTGTAACAGTTAGTCTATGTTTTGGGTACACATAATCAAAATTTCTAGTGTTATATACATTTTGTGGTAGACTATTTTCAAAAAGATGTTAGTTTCTAAAAAGGAATAATAAGAGTTCTTGTATATAGACTCCTATAAGTGTAAGGATTTTTAGACTACTGAATTTGCCTCTACATGATTCTCTTGATTTTAGTTTCAGCATAGTTCTTGAGGCTCTTTTTTGTACAATAAAAATTTGCTCTGCATTTCTACTACCTCCATAAAAGATAATCCCATACCAACAAACAGACTCAAAATTTGAATGATAGACCATTCGGATTACATTTGTGTCAACATACGTTAACTAGGATTATGCAAATAATCAGTAAATTTCTTCCCTGAAATCATCACCAATTTTTTATAATTAACCCAATTCGAACAATGAATTATCTCGATTATTTTTCCGACCCAAATATCGACCAATAGAATTGCACCATTCGACGTCACGTGGTACAACCTACATGGTATTATACTGATAATTTTTTGATTATTTTCTCTGGTAGTTCCTATATATATAAAAAACAAAACATGATCCAGTCAAATTAACCACACGTCAAACTGACAGGTTGAATTCAATTGTGAAAATTGGAGATTTTGCATGAAAATGAGTCGATTTGGAGTTTGTTCTCTGTTCACCATCGATAAAAAAATCAAAGGAAATGTTCCCATTAATACGGAGAAGGCAAAAAAAAACAGTTTGGAACCAATTCACTACTTTTTGTACTGAGAGGGAATACACATTGAGTGCTGAAACGAGTGAAGCGCAATTGGCAAACATTATGAAAGATTACGCTTACAATATGAAGAAAATGGATGGAGAAGACTATAAGGAAGGTACAATAAAAACAATTCTATTGGCCGACATTTGTACGGAAAAATAATCCCCCGAATACCACACGAGCTTCAAAATTATCTGGCATTTCCCTCAAGGTTCCCTGCAAACAAATAAAGTCGTCAAGTTTTTCAGGAAAAATCACTCGCGCTTCGCGCTCGTGATTTTTTAACCTGAAAGACTTGACTCCTTCATTTGTTTGCAACGAACCTATCGGGAAATACCCGATAATTTTGAAGCTCTTGTGGTATTATAAGTGATTATTCTGCATGTCTGATATTTCCAAGAATATTCAATGAAAAACGCAGATCAGATTCGGAAATTCACTCAAAAAATCCAACTCATCGATGAATTTCTTTGTCAGTCAATTACCCCAACAACTTAGTCGCGTTATCGCCATAAAATTCGAAAACGCGATTTCGCCACCGCACATTACCATTTTCATCCGTTTATCGGAAATTTATGCTCGAATCTATCCAGTTCGACGCCTAGTCGTTAGAGAGACAGTTGAATGTCGTCGCAGTCGGGCAAAAAGTTTTTCCGAATCAGTTCCGGACCGGCAATCATCGATGACAGATTTATGAAAATATTTGTTGGGGACGTTGCGCCATCGAAAATGTTCGCGGAATGTCGTTATTCGATTATGCAGATTTTTTTTTCGGATTTTCTAGCAAAAACAACACGCTGGATGGGCCGTTGGATGGTTCGATACGGTACGGGAGGAGGTGGGGATGTGTTTTTTTCTAGGAAATATGGACCAACGAGGAAAAAATAAAGGAGAAGGCTCAATACGAGTTATAGTTTGTTTTCTCCCTCTTATTCTTAAAAACAATTTGAGAGGTGATTTCGCAAATGATTTGTGATATTTTGAATGGCGTTAGTTCTCATTTTCTAATATTTTTAGAAATCAACAGCAATATATTCGTGTTCTGTAATTAAATCCATGTTGACCCAAATATTATATTTGAAATGTCGAAAAATGTAACGTAATTATATTGATTTTGCTGTGTTCAACTGTGTCACAAATGTCTCGATTAACCGTACGGTTAATGAGATATAATTCATCAACTTTTCCTTAAAAAAATCATTTACTTCTGGATCCCTATTATTTGAGTAGTTTCAAACCCGATTATTACAAAAAAATGTAACCAATTCTTCGAAAATAGTTATTGACTATCCAAGTTGATTGGATAGAGTTTTTATTTTATCATTTACTTTTATGTAAAATATTCTAGTTACGACATAATCATTCCAGAATAAAATAAATAAACCTCTTATTCATTATAAATAGAATTTTACAATATAGCCATCACTAATTCATAATTGTTTCAATAAATCAATATAAATATAAAAAAATATGATGAATAATTGAAAAATAATTCTTTATGAATGCGTATGAATTTTGTTTTTTATTTTATGTTTGCTATTTTTCTCAAGGAAACTTATTCAAATCGAAGAGATCATGAACGATATTTTTTATTATTTATTGAAGAGTCAAATTACCTCAAAACTTTTATTTATAATTAGTTGTACCCGTTTATTGAATAAATAGTGAAATTTTGGTCATTGACCGGACGGTTAAATAAATAAAATCCATTAAAATTCACCAAAATTGCCATAGATCAAAAATACCGTATGCAAAACGTTTTCACACAATTTTTTCGGGTTGATCCGAAATCCCCGTTTCACAGCCATTAACGCCAAAGTGGCGTTGGCGGTCTGGGGGTGATAATAATGAGGCGTTTTACATGTTTATTGGGTTGAAATGGAAGCTATTTAGAGTGTCCTGGGGCGGTGTTTTGGCCGCCGCCACCACCGCCAACACAGAGACACACTCCTAACGGAGTTAGCCCACCAACTTTCATCCAGTGGCGTAGGTGACACTTTTAGGGCCAGCTAGAATTCGAAAAATCACTGTGGTAGTATTGTGAATGTCAAAATTCTTGTATTTACCTCAATAATTTATAACTGAGCATTCATTCGATCTTTTATTTTTGTCCAAAGTCGAATCAAACTGATTTTGATGCAAAATGATATAAACTCAGTAAAAAAATCGGAAAAAGAACAAATTTTCGGAATATCGAACCCAGACAACATCTGGAGACGACCTACGATTTTTTCAAAAAATCTTTTCTCTGGAAAACTCATTGAGAATGCCTGCTCAAAACTCAGTACGGCAGAAAACTTCGTTTTCCTTCATTTCGAATGGTTCTAGAATATATTCTCTAGTCTTTGAGGACAAAAAAATATAAAATTAACAAGAAATTTCAGATAATCTATAATAGCGTTAAAAAAAGGATCGAATACGATAGATACAATGCCCTGATGACAATTTTTGGATACTTGGAAATTCTCTATAGTCATTAATTTCATTCAAATATTTCAGATTTTGCATATGGATTTCAATCGAGAGATGACTTGTTTCTATTCCTGAAATAATCCACAGTTTTTCCATATTTCTATATCACTATATTCCCGTATTTTTTTTTATTGATCTCTTCGGGTCTTATTTACAATGAGACAAGTCAATTAAAAAAGGTACACGAGTGCTATAAACTGAAAAGATACAAATACATTGTTATGGGATATTCAATCCACAAACTAAGTGCAATAAATTGAATACCATCAGACAATATGCATAAAAGCAACCAATGAACAAAACATATAAAATAGGCAGAGAAATATATAAATTGGTTTGTGTAAATAGGTATATGTCAATATTTCCTAATCAAAGTTTTTCAAAAATAATAATCTGGAATAGAAATAAAAACTACAAATATATCTCCTCGCTTTTTTCGTACACCACTGGTATATATTCCCCCGTAGCTATTCAACCAGCTCCTGAATACACAACGACTTTTAATGTACAATTAAAATACTGTTTCCTTAATCTAACTTCCAACTTCCTTCCTTAACAACATTGTTTCGAACACGACTAATTCAATTTCGTGTATAACCGAAACCCCAATAAGGAAGGAGACTCGTACCTTTACATTTCCATGGTTTATCGAGGTTTTGCATAAGCAATAACAGCAAACTTTTCTGGATAACTTGGATATCAGCACATTTTATTTTTACTGCTCTTTTATTACATTTAATATTTGAGAAATCATTTTTCATATTAGCTGATTTCACAGCAGTTTTTTCATTGAATCATCAGAAGAATCTGTAGAATTCCTGCTTTACGAAAGTTTCGATCAAGTTTTCCATAAGTTTGGGAAGAAAAATTATTCGTTATACCAGAGGAACCAATCCAGATTTTTCTTGAGAGCATTTCTTGTGTAAATCACCAACCGATGCAAAAAAGCCTGTTTCGACCCGTCAGGTATCATCAGTCGCCCTACAGGATAATATTCTGCATTTTTGATATTTCTCGCAATTCATCCACGGTTTATTGAAAATAATACTTATAATTGTTGATAGTAGATACTAATTTGTAGTTAGGATCGTTGAAGACCCACCCTTTTGCGGCGAAGAGAGCACACTTCTCGCATTAAGGGATGTTTTCGCTACAGAAAATGGGGTGCATACATTAAGAGGGGTCGCACATACATATGTATATCTTCAAATTGATTTGTCACAGCCGAACAAAGTCGCGGTTGTAAATGTTTTTCTGTGATAACTATCAAGAAAATACGAAGTCCCCAAAAGTTTCAGTCGAAAATTTTCACAACACACGGTCTCTCAAATAAATCTATGTGAGAGATTTCAATAGCGAAAATTAATGTTCAAAAACGTTCAAATCATAATTATACAAAGCCTCAAGGTGGTCCTCATTTCAATGATATTATTTTGAAGATGTGTGACATCCTAGCTCACCAGATCTGAATCCAATTGATCAGTTAGTATCCTTAGTATATGAAATCAATCCTCGTCAACTTGTATCGAGAGAATGTTTTTTTTTTCAGTTGTTTGAATGAAAATGAAGGAATCTGAAGATAATATGTAGCTAGCATTCTTCATTTTCCGAAGATAAAATGTTTCATGTTCCATCGTATATAGAGTATATTATGTTTTTCAAATAAAAATACAAGAAATTATATGATATAATATGGTGATATGATATGATCATATGATGAAATCAAATATGCAAAACCAAAAAAAAAATCAACGATGATTATATAAAAAAATTTACTCTTGACGTCCTGATGGAACATTTTTGGTACTGCTGCTACGTTGTCTCATGCTACCCTCCGAGTTTTGACGACTGTATCCCGTAATAGAAAGTTATCTCTCAAAGACATTCCACTAATAAATTCCCAGATACGAATCGCAGCTTTAACTTTTTATTTTACTATTTTCCCTTATCAATTCAGATTTGCGGCGGTCATAATTTTTTCGCTCACTGTAGAACGGAAAAGGGAATAACACGAATCAGATAGGAGGGTGACACAGTTGAATTATTGAAAGATTATAATATGAATCTGATACTTCTAGTAAAATCCATCTGTAATAAAATAATCCGGGATTTCTGTCTGATGATTTGAAGTGTTTTTGACGAAAAGCTTCAAATTCTACCGAAAAACTCTTCATAAAAATATACTCGAAAGTCTTTCTCCGAGTTGTGTTTTGTAAATTATTTATTCAAGAAAGGAAGTTTCGACAACTTTTCAGAGTATTCACTAATCATTCAATGACATTCCCAAAGAGTGTCCGGCAATTCAGCCTCTTCTTCTCACGAAATTAGTCACTTTCTGGACTTATGAACTGTTTATTCACTAACTGGCTTCAATGGGTCCATATTAGAGACCTACAAGCTATGAGTTCCGTTTGAATATTCCTTTTTAGTGGATTCACATAGTTAAAATTTTGGTGAACACGCAAAACTTAAATATAAATTATTCTCAATTCGAATATCTGGTGGATGCATGAACTTTAAATTTTGGTGAACGCGCCAATTAGAAATAAACGGTTCCCAATTCGAATATCTGGTGGATGCATGAACTTTAAATTTTGGTGAACGCGCCAATATGAAATATATGGTTCCCAATTCGAATATCTGGTGGATGCATGAGCTTTAAATTTTGGTGAACGCGCCAATATGAAATATATGGTTCCCAATTCGAATATCTGGTGGATGCATGAACTTCAAATTTTGGTGAACGCGCCAATATGAAATATATGGTTCCCAATTCGAATATCTGATGGATGCATGAACTTTAAATTTTGGTGAACGCGCCAATATGATATATATGGTTCCCAATTCGAATATCTGGTGGATGCATGAACTTTAAATTTTGGTGAACGCGGCAATATGAAATAAATGGTTCTCAATTCGAATATCTGGTGGATGTACGATATTAAAATTTTGGTGAACGAACATAAATTTCTGTGATTTCACAATATTATTACATTAAGGGATAAATTGTTACACCACTGCCCGAGCCTGTCGTATAGGATATGGCTATGTATGCAGATATATGCTGTTGTGCTGATATCGTCAATTGTTTGTTCAGCAATATTTTCGATTAATTTGTCAGGTGGTCGTAAATTTTTCGCAGTGTGACGATTTTGCCCGTATATGATGAGTTGAAAGATTGAATTTTTGGTCCATTTCATCGAAACGATCACTCTGATTTATGTTCTGTGATTTTCCGATGAAAAATATCGCATTTTTGACCCAACGTAAACACAGAAAGAGTAGCGATTTTGTTATCAACAATGTGTTGTTGACAATTCGAGTATTTCCATAGTTCTTCGTTCTTAAGAAATCATATTTCCACGCTGCTACATAGTGCTGATTTTAGATTAACTAAACAATGTTTCGTCTTTCAGCGATTATTGTCAATTATATTTTATCGAATGGCTGCTATATTAGTTGTATCTTGAATGAATCCTATCATTATCTGTTCAATATTAAATTACTTCTAGCCTGGAGGGTAAATAACTTTGAATTTTGTTCTAATTATTTGCATTATCTTTCGTAGTACTGGTTAAATGAATTATTGAAAAAGCATTCTCTAGACAATGAGCTATCGTTTTCAGTTATTGTTTACCCTCCAAGAGTTTGATATTCGATGCTGGCTATGGCTGTGATTGACTGTGACGTCAGCTACAGATTCTCTATTGTTGATTCAAATGGGTTTCACATCAGAAGATTTATTATCGCATTTCCAAATTTTAACGTAGAATGATTTAAAGCAGATTTGGTTTTGAATTGAATGCAGTCCCTAGTTCAGTTGGTGTTTAGGGAAAAATATACAGGAAGTTCACAAAATATCGACTACGAATTGCTCTCGAAGAAATTTCGATCGAAGTGATCCCCTCTAGCACTTTCCCGCCGCGCGCCCTTGCGATCGCTGAAAAACAAGCGAGCATCGCCGCATCGAAGAGCGATCGCGGGTCACGTGACCCAGTATATATACATACAAATAATGCGTACGTAGGTATATGTATGCGGTCGCGGTATTGAAAGGAAACGGGCTCTCGTTAATTCGGCCGAGCACAATGGCGGCAGGAAAGCACATGTTAAGTTTAGTTCGTTAATTATGACGTCACACACAATGGAGGCGCTTCCGGAGAGCGGGTCGCGCCGGAAATTCCTCGCTCGTTGTGCCGTTTCCAAAACCGGAAGAGGTTTCGGGGGCCGAGGGGAGGGGGTGATTTCGGAATGTTCTGCCGAAATTTCAGCACTGAAAACTGAAAGGACAGTGACGGCTGATGAACAAGATTTTTCATCACTACAATACAAATATTCGCGACTATTTTTCCGTTCAGAGGAACGCCCAGTATGATATAATATGAATAAATGAGCGTATTGAGAAAAACGCTGTATATTATTGGTTTTTTGGATTCTTCAGAAAATTCTAGACATAATCATAATTTTGTACAATGTCCCATACCTATTTTCAACCGTTTCGGAAATATTGAGTGTTTTCAGATGTATTACAAAAATTAACATTAAAAAAGAAGATTATTTTATTTCACGAATTATGTAAAAAAAACATAAAACATTAATTTCAATGTAAGAGATGTTCAAAATGTTAGAATGTAGCGAATTTGTGAAATAAAATAATTTTCTTTTTTTATTGTTAATTTTTGTGACACATCTGAAAACACTCCGAAACAGTTGAAGATAGGTATGGGACATTGTTCATGAATTATGTCTAGAATCTTCTAAAGAATCCAAAAAACCAATAATATACAGGGGGTTGTATTCAAAATAAGAAAGTTGGTATCGGCCACTGTCACATGACACACCCTATATAATTCTTTTTTTTTTGAAAAAAATGCTCATCAAAAATACAAATTGATGTGTCCGAGTGTTTTTCCCAACACGCTCTCATTTATTCGTTATCGAATTTATTTCATTTGGCTGTTCCACACTGTATGTAATCAGAATCCTTATAATGGATATGCAGATCTCGAGCTCACCGAGAAAGAAATCATATTCTTTCTGTATTCTGCCGAACATCGAAGAGAAATGAGGTCATTTAAATCTGAACCAGCCCTAATATTCGAATTGAATTCGACTGAAAACCCCCACGAATGCACACGAACAAGATTAGATAAGTATAATTACTGATTTATTTGCATGAAGGAATGAAGAGGGTCGACTTTCGACTCTCAATCGGAGAAAAAACTCCATTCGGTATACGATCATTGTGAATTTATTCGGGAAAAACAATCTAGCGAATCAGCAAAACGTCATCATAGTTCAAATTGAACTACTATCAATAGTTTATACAGGGAATTCCCAAAAGTCTCAACTTGTTAAATCTCAGAGCAAGATTACTACTAAAAAAGAAGTGACAGCGTGTCAGGATATGCACTGTTGTCACTTATAGTTTTGTTCAGTGAAACTGGTACAGATCCTCAATTTATTTATCCAGCACGTGACGATCATTAATAATGTTGTTTTAGACAATTTAGTTATGAAATAACATATTGGAGCGCTAGCATTCATAACTGACGTTCATATTTGAGGTAGTTCTCTTTTCAGTTGTTATTATTGAGCAGGAATCATATTGATATTGAAATCAAAGGAAAACGTTAACGGTTTATTCGAATTTATAGTCTTTATTGAATTTGTGAGTTATATATTTTTGTAAGAAACAAAAAAGCATCGTGAACTAGTATTCTTAGGTATCAAAGACATGCATTTTTCAAAAATCCTTCAGCGAGTCTAATTAAATTCCTCAATTTCTTGGTTTAAGATTCTGGAACTACGTGAAAATATTCTTCTTTGTCTTGAATATCGCCAATCTCCATCATCAAAACCATTTTCATCAACAGGTACGATTTCTTCAT
Source organism: Plagiodera versicolora (assembly GCA_037013635.1). Taxonomy (NCBI): domain Eukaryota; kingdom Metazoa; phylum Arthropoda; class Insecta; order Coleoptera; family Chrysomelidae; genus Plagiodera; species Plagiodera versicolora. The sequence goes on along the minus strand of CM072986.1, from coordinate 9,777,190 downwards.
TTGCTGAATAATACTGACACGTTCATTACTTTTCTTAAGTCTCTCTTGTGACTTATTCTCCATAGTGCCACAAATAACTGAGTATTATGAATACATTAGACAGAGAAATTGAATAAAATTATTCACCTGAATATATCACCTAGTATGAAACCAAGTATGAACATCATATCTTTCATTCAGTCATGCCAATTTTATTTGAAATCTCACCAAGGCCCAATAAAATTCCTCGCAAGATATTTCACGATGTGAAACAATTTCGTTCACCATCGTTTCAAGATTCTCTCATTCCATCGGTCAATAAAAACAAGCTTCCTATTTTCTCACTCAGAAGTTTGGAGTTTGAATCATTCCATAGAAGTGCGAAATAAAAGTTTATTATTTAATTGGATTTGTGAATAACATCTTGAATAACTTTGCACAGGGGCGGATTTGCCGTATTGGTCAAAGGAAGCATCAGATAATTCAAACTGGACTTTTATTCATCCATCTTGAATCCATCCAGATGATTTCTGTGGCCATAATCAGGAGGTGTCCAAACCGCAATTTTTATTTCTTTCGGGTTTGACAGCTTCTTTTATTTTTAATTTAAAGACGGTTTGAGATTGTTCCCAATGTTACAATAAAAGCGATGATGATCACTATTCATGATTCCCTTGAAATTAATGACTATATTCCCAAAAAATTTCCAAACTCTTTTTAGGCACGTAAATGTTCTTCTGCCTGTCCTGCATTGCGACAAAGCAATCTTTCTCTACGAGAGGAAAGCAGCGCCATCAGCGTTGAAGATGTTTTTGAAGGCTTTCGTTAAACCCATAAACGTTTTATGGCTAATTGTCATCGGTTTATGGTTCAATATGGCGACCGGTCTAGTCTAAGCGTGATTGGTCCCGCGGGAGATGCGGAATATCATAAAGCGATTTTCGGGTGACGGAAAATACGTCGTTTCAGAAGTGGGATACTAAAAATTAATTGATTCCGGAAAATTATCCGATGATTCTGAACACACAGATTTTGTTGTCATATTGGAAGAGTGATTTTTAGATTTGTAATAGCTCAACTTTTTTCTCGCACAGTCTCATCCTACTATTTATTACTTGACTAGAAAACTTTAATTGTCCTTCAAATAATCAGTTTTCGAATTGTGAACTGTCATTTTGAAAGTATATAATTTCAGAAAGAGAAATGAAAGTCATAAATGCGAGGATGTCGAGGATGAGTAGATGAAGTGAAACGATCTGGGATACAATAGAAAGAAGACACCTAAAAATTGAATGTGATGAAATATTGATATCTATATCTTATGTGATTCTCTTTCTCATAATCCGGTATGGTCTAGTGGCTAGGATAGCTGGCTTTCACCCAGCAGGCTCGGGTTCGATTCCCGGTACCGGAAAAGTTTTTTGTTATAAATTACACACTTAGCGCCATCTATGATTATCTGCATAAACCACTAATTTTTAGATTCCTGTAATGAATTTCACAGATTCCTATAATCAGCTCGAGGATATTTACTATGTTTCGAATCTCTGGTTTCGATTTGTGAAATATCTCGTGACGATGATAATATTCCCTCACAGTTTCGACAAAATGAAATCAAAAATTTTTACAGACCGATTTTCGAGATTTATTCGGAGGATTTATTGGCCAAAGCTATAGTAGAGACATCTTAAGGATTGTATTGAATGTTTTGACATCGAAACGAACCTCGAAAAGAAACCTGTATTTCGTACTAGAATTGGTAATAGTTGCATCAAGAATGTATAGATGTCCCTATAAGTTTCTAGATGATAATTAGTGTTGCCTAAAATATTGAAGAATCGAATATAAATTATATGGAAAATTAAACCCTGATTCGATAAACTCTCTGACTTTTTTTCTAGTGTAGAAAAGAACAATAACCAAGAAATCGTTTTCACAAGGGAAGGTATAGTGAGATGGACAATCAACAAACCAAACAAGATTATAAAATATCTGATATTTCGCAAATAAGCAAGAAACACCTGTGGAATCTCAAAAAGTGGAAAAACCCATCCTTCATCCCACCAGAATTTGTTAAAATCGCTCTTTTGCTGTAATCTTATTACCCAAACCTATCACGAATAGAAACAGGTAGTATTGATGAACGACAATGTCAGCGAGTTTTTAAAAATCCCTAAAACATTTTACTGCGAAACAATTATTGAATAGTTCGAACAGATGAATATTATCTCCTGTATTTGAAGATTAGGTAAACATAATGACACTATTATTTTTTATGAGAAATCAATGCACCTACCAAAGATCTATTTTTTGATCTCGTACTTTCGTTACCAAAATGGAAAAAAAATGAGAACAACAATTCCAAATATGCGAAACATTTCAGTCAAAAGTTACAGTTGGAATATAAGAAGTGACAATGAAACGGTTCCATCAATTCTGCAACGTTGCTCCTTTTTCAAACAATTATTTTTTTCGATACAATTTTCTATGTTTCAATGACGATAATCGAATTCTAATAACCTTGTATATATATATATATATCTAGCAATATTCCTTTGGTATATAATTCGCATCATAGATAAATGTTTCAATCCCTCATGAAAAAAGTAATTCAGAAAATGCTTCGGAATGGAAAGGCGTCAAACCGACAACACATACTGAGAGGAATAATAACCCTTTTCACGATCAAATCCGATCATTACCCGACATTATATAATATCCGATAAGTCGTAAATTGAACGAATAGCGGACGCCGGCCCGTTGAACCGGTGGCGCCAACTTCCCTGACGTCGCGACGCTAGATTACGACCGGTTACGGGAGGCATAGTTGCCAAATCGAACAAAAAACAGTGGAATTCGGATATATGACAAATATACAAATTAATGGAATCACTATAATTATTATGGTCTACAATGCACAGATTCGATTCGTCGTGAATATTTAAAGGCTCTAACAATGTCGAAAAAATCAATCATACCAGACTTTTGAAACAATTTCGAAAAATAGGCAATATCTGCGTAAGTAGAGAATTCATTTTCGTTTTTACACAAATTTTGAGCCTGATGAATGTATCTTGGTTCTCTATTGGTTCTCAAATTTTTCATGACTTTCGTTATCGAAAATATGTTTCAAAGTTTGTGGTTCACAAGTCATAGTGTTAAAAAAACTGCTACCAGATAAAAAACATTTCGATAAGAATATCTGTAAAAAAAAACAAACAATGTCTGAAATGGTGTATTATTTGATTATCACTAGATTCCATATTACTGAATAATAATAGAATAAATCATCTCAATAAGTTACAGTTTCAGTATCGTTTTACCACCAAACCATTTCGCTGTAATTGGCTGTGACGTCATGTGCAGATGATGTTTACAATAAGTCCACATAATGTTGCCTCTGACCATCACCCTGTATTGTAGCGAGCCGTTAAATGACGGCATCGAAATGATTCCCAAAAATATTTATTCACACGATCGACAAACGATCTTCTCAGAGCCCACCACGATGATAGACACCTCATTTCCCGATTTTTTGTCACTTTGACAAATAGTTTTTGTTCGCAAACGTCGGTAAAAAGTAAAGGTTTCTACGAGGAGCATTCGAAAGATGTTCTGAATGGCCAGGTATACAATCTAATCCCCGACAGTGTGTTCGTGACACGATCTACTAATTCACGTTTTCTCTAAATCATATTTGTCCGAAACAGGTATTCCTGTGAGCGGACGAACATGACAATGAACGAACGATGTCGAAATAACGAGAATTTACCGAAAAAGAAAAGAAAAATATTGTGGGCACAATATACTGTCCTGAGAAATATAAAGTGAAATGTACACTGTTTCCTTCATCACTTTTATTTTCGGCCACTAACAAAAAAGACGCAGGGGGTATTTCAAAACTACACACTTAGTAGTGAGAAAGATTATTCTACACACATACCTCGCTTTACGGCCTAGATACGTTCCGAAGCAAAGCCGTATAAGGAATCAATTAATCTTATACAAATTGATACAAATTCTATGGAATTGGAGGCTACTTTGGACAATTCCTCTAAGCACCCTGTACATAAAAACTACTTCAATCATCAATAATTTTAAAATAATCAATAACTTTTTGTGTAATCCACGTACTAAATATTCGTAAGATATAATACCCTGTATCGATAGATGATTTTCTTGAAAAATACGTCGGTATCGGTACATTTATCCATAAGTGAGAACACACCTTACTTCTTTTCTCACGCATCTCAATTCTAAACAAATATTTTTTTCTAGGTTTTAAAGCAGTTCGGCTACTAATATATGTGGCAAATATTTTCTTTGGGATTAGAACGTGACCACTGAACGTCTATCAAGGAATTCCGTGTCTTCCAATGTTTACCTAAGGCCACTGGATCACACTTCATTTAATTGTCGTGAGAAGGAAAATGAGATCTCATCAAAGTACACTTTCGCATTTTCGCATTCCGTTACGAATTATTGCATCGTTATGAGAAAAATTATTTGATTTTCTCCAGGTTTTTATTAATGTTGAGCTATTAGAAATAGTTGAAGGCTGTTGTGACAGCTTGCCAGAAAATCCGGCGTTGCTGGATGCTTCGAGAAAAGTTCACTTCAACTTTGCATGATTCCCATTCGAGCAGTAACTAGATATCAGTACGGTACATAATTATTCGTGTGGAAAAAATAAAAACTATTTACCTATCACGAAGAATTTATTATAGCGAAACGACGAAGTGTCGTCGCCCCCAAACGACCGATGCAAAGGACCATATCAAATCTAGATTGCTGTGCGAAAAAAGGATGTCCAAACAAGCTACAGGAACGACAAGGAAGGCAGGATGTTTTCGTCCCGACACTAGGAGGCACCTCTACTGTGCCAAATAAGTTTTCCACAAACAATTTCGAATCTGCGATCAATGATTTTCCGTTCAAAAGAATCATCTGTACTTTATGTATTATTATTTCTCGATGTGGGTTGGCATAAACATTTGACGATGACAATTGACATTGACATTGTCTACAGCTGTCAAGAGAGATGTATAACCTTCCGATCCCTCCACACTTTAAAATCTTTGTTGAAGATCACAGTAATATAATTAAACAGAAAAACAGTAAGTTCATTATTCGAACTATATATTTTTTCTGAATCTATCACCTTCAGAAAACTCAGTACACAATTTGATTCGCCCTGTATAATTTTCCCAGCTACAGCAACCCCTAAATGTTTTGATTCAATACTCTGATCAACCTTGAGATTCTGCTAATAATTCTGACCCATTCATCTAACCATCGAACCGAATAGACAGCCTGAGTCTTGACGTCACAAGTGGGGAGGGAGCTTCTTTCGCTTTTTGCTTCTTTCGGTTGAAACCAGGTTGAAACTAAGAATAAAATTGTTTGTATATGGTGATATTCAGTTCTCATTGACTCATTCTTATGGAGAAAACAATGCAATATTTCTTATACTTATACTCCTAAGTGTCATTTGATCAAAGTTATTTCGTGACGAAGTATGGGGAGAGTTGTAACTCTAAGAAACACAGGGTGATTATATCCTCAAGTCGAATCACTAAGATCTATCTTTATAACCTGCCATTACCTAACCTTTGATTCTGAATGAAAAGTTCATAGGCTCACAAATGGACGATTTTTATTTAGCCCTAACTCACAAAAGACACGTTTATGAATTTGACAGCTGTCGAAGTAACTGACAGTTACATTCATTCATTAATTCCATCCTTGGCTGAATCACACTGTATAAAAATAGGTGAAATACTTATTAAGAAAAAGAGGTTAATCTGTTACGTGTGATCGTTTCAGGCGTCTTTAGTAGAAATACATGTTTGAATGCGGGACGTTTGACTACAATCTTGCCTGTCTAAGCAGAAGATGGGATGAGGTGTTGACAGATGCTAAACAGAAATATAACCAGAATTATACGCAGCATGTTTCAGATACCCAGACCACCAATACGAATAGTAGATACGTTAATCGATCGAAATTTTCTAGGAAATTAAACGAAATATTGTTTCTCGAATATTCAGAAACATATTGCTGCCCCAAGTGAAAATGATGAGATGTTTACAAAGTTTCCCTCAAAAGGTGATACACAGGATGTCCACTCTAAAACACACATCAGACTCAATTATTCCTGGAATAAAATACAATTGAATTTCATCTTTTCCTCTGCATTGTTTCTCATTGAGATTATCGACCCCCTCACCTTTTTGACACCCCGTATATTACTAAATAATAATAATAATAAAAATAATATTAATGATAATCTTCATTCACACACAAAAAAATAACAAAATCACATATATCACAATGAAGATTGAGTGTGAACAAAGCAGCAAAAGCTGATAAGTGTGATATTACTTATTTCGGCGTTAACAAATTCAAATATTTGAAATATAAAACTATAAATATATATGTATAAAAGATGATGATGCAGTTGAAATATAAGGGAAAATGTAATATAGTAATAATATTGAGAATGGTTTGAAAATCCATTTACTAATAACAATATGAAACTGTCCAGAAAAAAAAAACAAACTCTGTAGCATACTTCGAATATTTCAACATGCAAGATTTCTTTTGAAGTAATTTATGAGAAGAGCAGTCTATCTTCAACATATACCTTGGCTGTGCTATCTAAAAGAAAAAAGTGAGACACATAGTTGTGTGTCAGACAAAATAAGAAGCGAACGCACATCCAGCATTCATTGAATATTCCCAAGCATTAGTCCACAGACACTGCGTTTTCTCGAAAACTTTTCAGGTTAATAATAAAACAGAAAAGAAATCAGAGAACTAAGAAAGTTCCTCTATAAATAGTTGGAAGTGGAAATGTATACGATTGGGAAGTATTTTCGGATATATGGTCGTCTAGCTTTAAGTATGATTTTTATTTTATTATTTTACTATTATGCCATGTGGAGTATCGATTTACGGATGATTTGTCACTATGCCAGAACGTCTCCACATAAACGAAAATTTAATAATCCTCCTCCATGTGCACTTATCGAAACCTTATTAAGACCCATTGGCGTACGTGCTCGTTACGTGACTAAATTCATACTAAATACAAGATGTCCTCAATTTCAAGAATTTGAAGAGAATACAAAGCAATCAGCTCTAGCCAAGTTAACTACAAACTTGTCTAGGATTGCTCAAAAGCCCTCCAAGAGTCTCTAGAAAGAGCACGAGGTGCTCTAATTGGTACAGAACTTTTCTGTGACTTAGCAAAAGCATTGAGGAAAACATTAAACTGTTTTTGGATCAACAGCAAACTTTTTAATGGTGGAAAAGGGCGCCGAGAATTGAACAGACCAATGAGGAAACCCCAGCACAAATTCTGTCCTATTGCAAAGGTCTTTCAAGGCTAAGAATTTCTTCACTCGGGAAGGGAAAACCGCTAGCTTTTTCTCCATAAAGTAGAACGTTCACAATAAATGTGAAGGCCCCAGTTTGAGCACATTTGGATTGACATACTTCGAGACAATGTTCTTGATTAGTTCCATATAGGGTGAAATGTTTCATGAATATGTCGTTATAAAAATCCATAACTGAAAAGTTCGACGAAACCACAGTTTAAAAAAAAATCAATAGATATTTTTTCCTCTGTATTCCCAAACGAAATATTGTATTCGATTTGGGCTGGTACGTCCCTCAACAATTCCGAATTTTCGGCAGAGCTGCAAGTCACTATAGACAGGGCCATGGTCGAAAAACCGTTGTAATATCCGTTTTCAGTATATCCGGTCTCGATGGATCTCGATAAATGCCAAATGAATGACATGAAAAATAATTGAACACGTTGAACCCAAAGATCCTGGTCGAAATATATACGCTGTAATAACAAAGACATCAACATTGACGAAACAATGAACTACGTACAGGGTGTTATTTCAATGTAACTTCATGATATCGAAGATGAAAAATAATTGACCCCCCAGAAATGAAGAGATATTTTCATTCTGTGAAGTGTCAAATTGGCAAATTGGCACTGATATATAAAATTATCACTGAATAGGGAAGTTCATATTCAATGAATTTATCAACTGAGATTTCTCAGCTATATTTCAGATTGTGGTTATCGAAGATGTGGACGAATGACAATAAAAATATTTCATCGATCACTACGCTATAATAATAATCATCTGTTGTTTATGAAAACCCCATTTAATGAAGATACCGCGGTAATATGAGGAAGCATATTCATATCAAACAAACAATGAAGAAATACAAATAAACCTATTATCCAAAATGTCTGACAGACTAATAGGGTTTATAAAAATGACGGTACGAGTTTCCATGTGAAAAAATAAATTTATGTTGACTGTGAGAGAGAAAATACCCAACATCTGGCTCAAAGTGATATTTTGTACAAAACGGAGAAGTTTCGATAATAAGAATGAATGTGCACATACTTTATGAAAATCTTTTTCGAAATCTTGACAATGAAACGCTAAATTATCACTTTCCCTTTTCCCTTAATTGAAAAAGTACTAAATAACATCATTGGGCAACCTTTGAGCGCCTTCACCACTGTGACACTTTCAAAAATTCGATTATTATGGATTATTCAATAGTTTATACTTTCAAAAATATCCTGTGATTGAAACTGAGTATTTTTAAATATAGTCACTATGACCCACGATCTTTTTGATTGTTTGGAAATTGCCAATGTGGCTTTAAAAAAAAATAAAAAAAAAGTTTTGCCGCCAAAAACTGTAAATTTTTTCACCTCAAAGAATCACTTTTTTTTTGCAAAGCTACGCCATTTTATAGGAAATAGTCGATAATCAACTAGAATTGTTTTTAAGTACACTAAACATCATATCGAAAGATTATTTAATGCAATAACGATAAATTGTTGATACCCATTGAAAATATTCGATGGTGCGCCACTGATCTGAATTATTGTAGGTGTGTGTGCCAAAATCGAGGTGAACCTCCAGACAGACAGCCATTTGTCGGAAACTAGACCAGCTTATTCAACTTCAAACGAATTAATGCACTAAATTTTGTTCACAGTGAATCTCTAAAACAGAATGATTATTAATGAACATACAGTGTGGTCCATACGTATGGATGCTTGAGAAACAGGTCGATTTCTGTCGTTGATTTGAGAAATTGCAAATATGAAAATATAACCTATTTCTCTTGTTCAGCACCATTCAAGAAATCATGGTATTTTTATACACTAAGTACGAGAAAATCAATTAAATAAACAACCCCAAAAGACCGAGAGGAGTCATATCGGAGGACCTAAGTGGCCATTCCACGTATTCTAATCCACCAAGCAAGAAAAGTTTCGTTTGAATAATTCCCAACATCAAATATTGGAAAATCTCAGAAATTTGAGACTATAAAATCACCAAATTAATATAATTGTCCAAATTCCAAAAAATTCGGAAAATTTATGAGAGCCTATTCATCTTCAGAACGAGTATTTCGAATGCAGTAATCTCAAAATACATTTAGGATTCCTAAAATGGTTATTTCATTATTCTGACTATAAAACGATCACGGTAAAAAATGCCGAAAAATTGCAATTTCAGCTACAGGGTTGATATTGTGTTATGTTGAAAAATTCGTGAAAATATCAATGGAGCAACTTTACGGCAATTTTCTTCCGACTGCATGCAGATTAACCTATTACTGAATAATTCAAAGTGAGCGAGATTATAGTCCTGACTGAGCAATTCGATGAATAGCCTGAAAATAGACTTCTATGTTTAGATACACCCAGTCGATATGAAAGAAAACCGTATTTATTTCAGTGGTGTGAGAAACATTAAGCTTGAAGAGAAAGCCGTTTGATGAACCGAAAGGTAGCGATATTGCGTATACGTTCGTGTATACATCCTTTTCACTTGAAAGGTAGGATTTCTGCCGGTTTTCCAACGTTTTCAAAGGTGGTAAACTTGTAATGGGTAACCCTACTTCCGTTCACATTGATCTATCTAGAAGTGCCTTTTCAAATAAATATTTATTTTGGAATTTTGGTAAATTGAATATAAAAATTATCAACTCCCAGACCTATCAAACCACCTCAAGAAGGGTTGAAAATCGAAAAATGAACAAAAATATTTTTTTTTCATTGCACAAGATATTTCTCGAAATTTCTGAAGTGAATTAAGGAACGAGATTCGAAATTTCGTCCATAACTTGTTTTCTATTGAGTTTTTGTTGGTCGATACTAGATTTGAGATATAAAAGTTATAAAAAGCCGTAAGTTACAGTCTCGTGATGAATTTTTTATTTCAAAATATTATGTTTCATGTACTTAGAACATTTATTTACTGAAAGCTCCTCTTTAACGGTTACATTATGAAGACAGATAACTTTCATAGGAACTTGAAATGAAGGAAGAGAACGTATATACCAAAAATCATAAAATTATACTAGGTGTTTTGTTAATTATGACCCAAAAATTGAATTGTCAAGAATGATGAAACACCCTATATCTCGATTATAAGACTTTCGATATCACACATTAACGATATCATTGAACCATCTTGTGAACTCTACATGGTGTTAACTCATTTCATCACCAACGAAACACCCTGTATAGTATGACAGATGAAAATTTTATGTATCGTATTTTTATTCGTTTCTCTAGTTGACTCTTTTTGGTGGTTATTTTTGAATTCAAAAATATAAACTACACTTCTTGATCTGATACGAAAAAGTAACATCGTGATGTAACTTTTCTTGAGGAACTTTTAGTCTCGATGGTTTAATTTTTAAATTCCATTCTTTCAAACTTGACTCTGATATTTGGTCAAAGCTCATTCCTATCGTCTTTATATTCAATGAACAAATCGGTAGAATAGTAAACTAGGGTCAGCCTAATTTGAATAATTTTATTGTTCAACGCCGCAACCAGAGTGTTAATATAATTAGAAAGCCGAAATCTACGAGTTGATACTTGTTGAGTTCGCAAGAAGAACACACAGGCATAGAAAAAAATAAACCGATTGCAATAAAAGCGGAATACGTTATTTATTGTGTACCAAATTTTTATTACTCGATTAAAGTAATGTGTATGTTTGTTTCAGGTAATTATATCATCATATCTTGATTAAATAAGCGATTTTTGGGTAGGTGGTTTTAGTTGAGTAACACGATTCATAATCTCGATGTAATTAACTGAAAATAAAAAACGACTGCTGATAGGTATAGGATATATTCAATTGTATCTCGAATATTATCTTCACAGATAAAACAGTTTTGCACTATAGCTGGCGCCAACATTTTCTTATCCAGCGGCGTCCGAGAGGCGCCAAAAATCAATAGATTACTTTGAAAGAAAACAAAAAAAATCATATCTACAGACAATCGATGGAAATAATAAATGCCATTTCACGAACTCGAGTTAACGCAACATTTTGATACAATTTCGTTGCGATATGAATACACGGAATTGTAGTTAATAAACGGTGTTGATAAATCAATCTTATCGCCTCAATTGAAGGCGTGCTATTTTATCAATGAACGCTGACACTCGAACCAAGTTATCTTGGAATCGTTTCGAGAATTTCCCCTGAACCAAAAACCATCAAGGCATGAATCATTCTGTGGTCGTCCTCCCGGCGCTCCGGCGAAGCGTTCGAAGAAGCGACGTCGTCGGCTACAGCGGCCACCCGATACCCTCGCACACCGACGCCGTCCCGAGACGGGGGCCTGTGGTGGGGGCGACGCAAATGACGCGACCGTCTGGCCGTCAGTGCAGCTTCAGCCTTGCGATCGAAAACACACTCCACCAGTCAGTAAGTCCATCCAATCGGTGACGCTCTCTCTTTCCGCCGTCTCGATCGACCCCTCGCAACGTCGTTCCTCGGTTTGTTACGGTGTGGTTTCGAAGTGATGTGCCAGTGATGTGACGCGCGACCGATCATGACATCGCTACCCCATCGCTAGACGCCATGCGTCTAACGTGCCCGGACTCTCGCGCTGCTGGGCCTCCTTCCTCTTCCGCGGTGTTGAATTGAGCCACCACCTCAGACATGCACCAAAAATGCGTTTGTTTCCTGTTTCTGGTGATACTAGCGATCTTCAGCTGCTCCGGGTTCCGCATCGATAGCCTGGCCGTGACCGACCTCACCGACACCAAGAAGAACTCGCTGCTGATGCCGTCGACGTTCCTGCCTGTGGACAGGTTGTTCCGCGCCGAGCACCGCGAGCGGCGGCGGCCGCCGCCGCACCGGATCCGCCACCAGAGACATTCGTCGCGAAGGGACGCGCCGCCGCTCTCTCCCACTTACTTCCCCAGCCAGCACCTGGCGCAGATCCCGCCGACGGATGTCGTCCCCGTGCGGTCGCAACGCTCCACCAAGTCCCGGCCGAAGTGGCAGAGCCACCAGCCAGAGGACTTTTTCTGGAAGGTGTACACGGCGGATAGGGTGTATCTGGCGGAGTTGGCCTTCTTGCCGGTCAACAACTCCACGGGCTGTTCGGTGTACTTCAAAGTTAAACACGACTTTAAGGGCAACACGCCCGGTTTCACTAGGATGGTGGATTGTGAACTGTTGAACACCGTCTACTCGCACAGGAACCTCAAGAAGGAGTTCGCGCTGCTCGAAAAGTTCGTCGCGCCGAACGAGTCGATTTTCACGGCCAGGCTGACGTCCAAAATCAACATGAGAAGGTTCCACAGGATCCTCAAACCTGGGTTCGGTAAGTGCTGGTGCTGATGGTTACTCTGTAGCAGGAACTATATCAATCGTTTTTCGCGCACGAGATCCACCATGCAGGAAACGCGAATACATAAACGGGGTCATGATCCAGAAATACCTGTGTACTACATAGTGTTCCCCGAAACTGCCAATGGCTGGTCTCCTTATCCATGTCTTTTACGTAAACAGTGTCGTTTATACGATATCTCAAGGATTCTGCGAGAAATCCAGTTGTCATAATTGTCAACATTTGTAATAAAATTTTCACTAAACTCAAGTGGGTTTCATATAAAATATTCAAAACAAATTAATGAAAAAGAACAAATTATACCCAAGAACAACAAATCATCATAAAATACATTGAATAACCGAGCTGTTGTCTATTGATTCAACAAAAATAGTTCTGACTATTTGGTCTCCTTTCAAGACAACATAAATGACAACTTGACCTGGCTTTCAGTTTCGGAGTATCACTGAAAAAAAAATACGAGCAGCAATACCGCACTTTCTGGCCAGCTGTCACAAGTATATTGCTTATACAGGGTGTCCCAGAACTTAACGTCGAGCCGAAACGGGGTGACAGGATTGATCGTCACCATAACGAGAAAAATCTGAAAAAAAATCTATCCCATGCAGTTTGAAAGTTATGGGCATTTTAAGGAAAACCTAGAAATTCGATCAAACTGTACCATTTTTCGGTTATTGTAGTTATTCTTTCTCATTTTTGTTCATTGGAATTTTGGAAACATAATCCTAAATCTAGAATCCCAATTAAAAATAATGACCCAATTGCCCCAAGTTTCCGAGAATTGAGACTATTTGTTAAACTACGAATTTTGAATTTTCAAGATTTCAAGAAACTTTGACAGGCCCTCCTTAAAAAAAAAATGTACTAGAGTGCCTTGGCAAGTAGCATTAAAAGTTGGCGCATTCATAATTCTAAAATGGTACAATACTTGTTAGTTCCATACAATAAAAAAGAGTAAAAAAATTGAAACCTCAAGTAACCCGATTTTTGATATATCAGATAAAATGTTTTGATTCGTACAAGCTCTAGGTAGGTTCTTTATTTTAAGGCAAAATGATCAAATTCCTAGGTTTTTCTTAAGATGCCCATAATTTTCAAACTGCATGGGATAGATTTTTTTTCAGATTTTTCTCGTGATGGTTATGATCAATCCTTAACGTTGAGTCTGGGACATCCTGTATAAATAGACTATATAATACACAAAGGTGCATTTCGACTGTGGTTGGTATTCCTGAAGTGAACAAAACATATTCCAAATGACCTTCAAGACTTACAAACAAGAATTCAATTAATTTGAAAGGTAACTGTTGAAAAATTATTTTCAAAATTCTCCAGTACGAAATAGGGCAATCGGTATCGAAACGGAAAATAAACAATTGAACTGTATTTTCTGTATAAAAAACCATGATAAAATTCCTGATAAACTGAAAAGTAACAAAAATATAGATAAAGATCTACGTTAATTGTTCGATTGTTTAATTCAACAAAACACTACTCATGATGAACTAATCACCATCTAGCCCTTCAGAAAAAATCGGTCAGTGAGACAACTGAAACTTTCAGAACCTTCAAAAACAATTGGCAACCATTTCTGGTTGCTGTTGTCTTTTAATAAAGATTTAGTCCAGAATCAACCTTGATAATCCTCGCTGTTTTCTCTCGTGAATTAATTTCGAAGCAATTCCTGAACGATAATCCGCTGAACATAATGGAAAAGAACCGTTTTCCCATCGAATGTTTTCTCTGGCCCTAACGAGATTATCGCCAGAATTCTCCTGCACCGCGAATTTCCAAGAGGGCTTTCCGGGTTTCCAGGAGAGGCAAATAATCGCCGATTGAATTGTTCGATACGCCTTCTGTTTATTCTTTATTCTTCGCCAGCGCGCGATTCTTCCTCGAACGAGCATTGTTGATTGTTGTTTCAGGGAAGGAAGTAGATTTTCGTGTATTTTTTGCATCTGTCAACGCGTGAGGGTACGTGTTTATTGTTTTGTGTGCGTTCGCTAATTATTCTACCTGAAAACAGATTCAAATATAGCGATGAATTCCGCGGAATCAGACCTGACACACTCACAAATTATCGGTGGATTGCCGTCATAATTCGGCTCGCCCAAAAATGACATTACTGCGGCGCATCACAGTGAAAAAATGGTTCCCATGCGAATCAATTTACGAGCGGCACGGTTTACATAATAATCATTTATGTACACCCAGTAACGAGTATTATTTAATGGAAGTCGAGAATAAATACGCTGTTCAACAATTGGCGAAGGCGCCGATACGATATCGTTAGCCACGGTTGAAAAGGACGCGCGGTATATGCGGACAGCTGACAAGCACAGACAAGTTTATGCAATTATTGTTTATCACCTCATTATGTAGTCGTAGCAGTCGCGAACTACGACGTAGTAGCCGACTAAGCGAATGAATGAATTGAATATTAATCAAGGATTTCAATCTTCGAAACTTCAAAGGGGCCATATTTTACGTTTGGGTGGCAGTACAAAACATTTCCATGAATCTGTTTATTTTCGTTCCAGTCCAAACTTGTCCTCAAATTGTTACGGATATTATACAGGATGTCTCTAGAAGGTTTGGGTATATGAAACTTTCAAACTCGACTTACTTGTGTTCAAAAACAGAAATTCAGAATTCTTTTTACGTATTCGTCTACCAATAAGAATGGAATTGTGACTAATTTGTTGACTCCAATGTGATAATTCCGAAATTAACTTTGTTCTGATAGTGAGTTTATTTTCGAAACTTTGTAATTTTTTACCATTATTGAAAAAATGAATCTTAAATTCGTGTGGGGCGTTTTTGATTATAAAATATCCAGAAACAGTTCTAGTAAAATTTTCAAGAGATAGTTAATATTTTACTGTCTTCAATTTTTAGTTTCAACGCAGTTTTCGTGTAGCAAATTTATTAAAAAATGAAATTAGAAATGAAACATAAATATAATTCGTGGAAACTAAGAAACATGCTTCAATGGTGAACTGAAAAGGCGAAAATAATTATTATTATATAATTCAATACAAATGACATTAATTGATAAAAATATTGTTATTGTAAAAAAAGCGTGGGTTGCTACAAATACCAGTTTTTAATGAAGCACCCCACACTATTTTCACGATAACAATGTTTTCCTTACCTAATTTAACTCTACATTAATAATTAATTTAGTTTCGCCTTTTCAACTCACCATCAAATCATGTTTTTACAAACTATATTTATTAACATTTCGCGAAAGAAAAGTTAATGTATCCAACGGAGATAATCCATAACATACACATGAAAAAACTTACAGTCGAACTCCACCAAATACAAACTTTATTGATAACGTGTGAAAAGGGACATATTTCGAAGGAATAATCCTTCATCTTCAGCCAAAAAAAGGTCTACAGAAAATAGAAATGTCAGCATTGTGATCAACAGTGAAATCATTTTTCGGGATCCACCTTGTATTTTTCTATTATGAACGGGTGGCGCATCGCTTTACGTCGTCGAACAATCGTAAAATTGGTTGGAAACAAACACCGAACGAAGGAGAACGGTTCTGTTTTATGCAAGCCGACCGACCACAGGGCACAGACCGACCAGGATTCATGCACTGTTGCCCATAAGGTGATAATGTGTTGATAGGTAGGATGATAATTCGATCGATACGTACGTAAACGACGAGAACGATAAGTTCGATTCGACGTCGAAGTAGTTTTGAGGAATTTATGAAGTTATACACTTTCGGGAAGAATATCTCTTCCATACACGAATTCAATGAGAGCGAGAAGAAAAGCTGCATAAAATTGAGATAGCATCACTCGAATTACACAGGAACTTCAGAAAAATATATCATTTATTCTGCTGAAATGTCATGATTACAATATGTTGTAGTTCTCGCCTGTCTTTATGTTTCCTATAGTTAAAAAAAATAATTCATGATTATTTTCACTCACTTCTGTTCTTTCTAGAACAGGTACGTATCCAGGGGAGTGTCCCGGCGTCCCCTCTTTCCAAAATCCTGAAATTTCATTTCATTTGGAATTTTTTACTGGAAAGGCTTCAGCATGAAATTTCCTATTCTGAATTCTGAATGAGTGATTTTTGTCCTTGAGACCCCCTCCCGGAAAAAAAATCTGGATAACGCTGTGATCCTGAAGTATTTTTCAAAATTAGGCGAAAGTTAGGGAATTTGATATAGAAACGTTGAGAATTCCCATGCTCCCTACCTCCATCAAGCTAGCAGAACCACTTTCGAATTTTCAAAATTTCCTTTGACCATAATCTGGGGCTAATTTAAGGCTAATTTATTTATTATTGCCGAATTCATCGCTCTTCGTTTTTTTTATTCAAATGAAGAGCAAAAAATTCGAAAGTAGGTTCAAATGAAAGCCTTAAAAGAGCCTCAAATTATGGCGTATTCAAAGTTTGCAAAAAAATTCTCGTATCTGTTGGGTTTTGCTAGCTTAACGGTTAAGCTAGCAGAACCCACGATTTTTCTTATAAAACAAAGAGCAATAAATTCTGCAATAGGGTGATAAATTAGCCTTAAATTATGGTTAAAGAAAATTTAGAAAATTCGAAAGTGGTTCTGCTATGTTTTTTTTTCAAGTTGCTATGGCAATGGTACAAAATCTAAACTGTCGATTGGTCAGTTGTGGAATTTTCCTAGGAATGAGATTAGTTTGAAAACGGGTAGGGTGTAGCAAAATTTGAGTTACGTCATTCGAGAATCACAAAACCGTGTACTTTCAGAATAAAATTTCTGAGGTCGAGCACGATAGTTATTACCGACAAAGCTGCCAAGAAACAATTCAATAAAATTGTAATTTCCATCCAACTCCAACGGTGCACCAAGAACCAATTCGTTTCGAACGATCTGCCCATAAACACAGCCAAGATATTCATACAGAACTCGACAATGAGTGTACTCGCTTACACAATTCATTTCTATAGAAAGTTGGTGTACTATTCCGCACAGAAACTCCGCGAGTTGAATCATCGAGACGTTCAAGAACTATATCGGGAGCAGGGTCTATTTTTACGTGTGGGCGTGCCACTGATCACTCATAACTCGGCGCGATGTGCCATTAGCTACGGCCGGAAAATACTATTACGAAATGTGGAGCTCGATCAAAGCACGCGTGCATGATAATTTCGGTGTCATTGTGGCAAAATATGTCAACTGTAAATGTCAACTGTCGTTTTCTGGATCAAGAGATGGCGAAAGTGATCATTGAGAATGTCTGTCATTTTCAATAGCAATGATAATGAAATATTTACCCTTCTGATTCATGGAAAGTTACACAAAATAAAAATAAATAGATTGTGAAATTTTTTATAATTCAACCAAGCGAACACTGAGTTTGGTTTATCTCAAAAGTTAAAAATTTACAGTTATTCGTTTTATTACTAGTGGAAAAATAGTAATGGTGCTAAAGATGGCAATAAAATGGCGGCGAAAACGTGACAAATATTCTAATTATGTGTTGAGAAGTTGTCTATTTCAATTGAATCATTTTTATACGACCAAAATGTTGTTGAAACAAATCTATTATTGCTTCATTATTGTTAGAAACATTTCTTTCGCCTAAAATTACAATACTTGCTTTGATTCAAAATATTACTATACAGGGTGTCCGTTTTTTGAGTACCACACTATAAGGATCTAAATGTCCTTGGAGTTGATTTGATAGGGACAAAGTTGCGCATTTTCGTGCTGAATAAATTGATTCGTGCTCAATAATTTCGAAAATATCGCAAAAAACGATTTACATTCTGAATCGCACTGTATATTTACAACGAAAACTTTATCGAGATACTTTTTAGTGTTCCTCAAAATGGCAGAGAAACTGTATTCCTTTTGATTAAATCGAGTTTTTTAGTGTATAGACCTACTAATGATATCTTAGTACTTTATAGTTGCCAAATGCATCACTGAATTCCTAATTATCTTACAGAAAACCATTTTGTCACCTGATTCAACGAATATATTCAACGACGACTCAGAGTTTGTCCCAATTTTTGAACGACTGCTTGTGAAATACTACGGATGTCTTAAAATTAGCTCGAAATCATTTCTTGAATCTGGTTAAGATTCTTTCTCGATTCATTCAGGTGCCATATAACACCCTGTAACATCAGAATTAACCAAAATTCATTTATCATGTACCAGGTGATTTTAGCATCTCGAAAAATTGATAAAAATTAATGATGTTTCATGTTGAATAATCTATTCAACAATTTATTAAAACAGTTCTCACATGAAGTCAGTCATAATTTATATTTTCAGCAACGGTTCTATAACTAATCCTAAACTGTCAGCTGTCAGTTTATTTTTTCAAGGTTGCCTACACTTAATCTGAATGAATAGCGGCAAATTCAAATCTTTGGGTCACCATTCAAGAATGATATGACGAGATGTAGGGTTTTCTGTTGATGCAAATATCGTTTTTGCTGGAGAGCCTACATGGAGGTTATTTGTACGTCTCTCGTGACGTGATCGCCAAACGATTATGGTCAAATGTGTCAAGCAGCGTGTGCGGCAAATAATTCGCAGCCTGACAAAAAAAAAGTGTGTCGATCGCGAAGAGAACTGACTGACTATGAAAATGTCTTCCTATTATATACTGGCACATTCGTACTCACATTAACACGCACAAACGCACACGTAGAGTTCGTTCTCAAATCAAGCACTTCATTGCACATGACCCCTGGTACTCGCATAGATTCCGACGAGTAGTTACAAGTTGTTCCTGAATTGAACAAGGATACATCATGAAGAAACGTTTGCTCATTCTAATAACCAATATAGTACAATGGAAGTGGTATGGTTCTGAAGAATTTAGGAAACCAGCCTACCATTTTTCGTTATTCAATAAATTATTTTTGCTGTACTTGTTTAGACATTAAATATAAGTTAATTCAAGAGAAATCATGGTTATGATATAGATATATAGAATCTAGACGATATTTAAGATCAAGAGAATATATTTTTGAACCATTTTGATTAGAAATGATAATTTTCTCAAATATTCAATACACAATTGGCGAATTACCATAAGCGATACACCACCTGGTGGCACTAAAAATAACTAGAAATGTTGATATAGTTCTTGTGTTTGGTATCATGTTTTGTCGATTTCATACTGAATTTGAATATTTGAAAGATTTTTGAACTATGAATCGGTAAAATCAAACTTCCAATATTGATTCTCATGCTTTTCTTTAAGCTGGTGATATAAATATCGTGAATAGATAGATGAAATTCTGTTTACATTGAAGGTCACAGTAGAGCATAGTATTGTTCAGGCATCAACAAAATTGAAACGAGGTCTCACATTATCTATTTTATTTGGCACTTCCCAAAAAACAGCACAAAAAACAAATACTATAAACTCATAATTCATTCCATAACATGAACCATTATCTTCTCAGCAGTGAAATAATTCAATTTTCTTCAAGATATTGATGTCCAGCATTCAAAACTTCTCCACCTTCATGAACATTTCTGAATGCGTGTTAGTACCCTAAACTAAATCTTGCCATTCGAATCTCGAATCATTCTCATTCACAACAGGATTCTTACCTCGTATTATTTTCAATATAATACAATGAATAAAACAAATGATAATGCTTACCACCCTTAGAAATATGAAAATACATACACATGGATGCCCTAGCTCACTATAAAAGTCTAAAATGTCTTAATTTTCATTATAAACTCAAACTTTATTAACGAAAAAACTCATCATATAACCCAATTCAATGAAACTACCCAATGTCAACATTTATGGTTCTGTGACTGCCCACTTTGGCGCTGCAATCTTGAATTCATTCGCCAATAATAATCAGCAGACTAGCGACATCAAAATATGCTTTCAATTAGGTTATGTTTTCATTACTATTCTCTACCAAATTCCATATTTCGGCTGCGGTCGCCTTCTATCGGAGTCATAACACCGTGTTTTGAGTGTACGTAAAAAACCGTATCCATACGTCGGACGTATCTCGTCTCTTATGCTCAGCTGTCATGAAACGTATTCGTCATGTATTTTATCAATGTTTTGTCCACAAAACGAACCCGTTGTAGTCACCGATAGGGAAGCAGGAAGTAGTGAAATTATTCGTGGAAATCTATGCGATCCTGTGACCCAAAAGACGTCGAAGAAAGAAATCATTCAACCGAAGAACCACTCCATTATTGTTTGTTGTCTGACGGGCCACCGTAATATGACAGTCGAAAGACAAATTGATTCGGTTCGTGTATGACGGAAGGAAGCGCCAATTGCCTTTGCTATACAGGGTGAATCGAAAACGTTCTCAAATAGTTCGGGTTTTGATATGAAAGAAATTTCTCAGAAAAACTAGAAGAGTCTATGAAAATATCTTCGTATATGATGTGAATATGTCAATGTATAAATTATAACATTTCTATTCAAATTACACATCTTCTCATTTTCATCTCCTTGTATTTTCTTCCACTTTTATCAAAAAATTCCTGCGATTGGCTACCGTAGTAAAATGCGTTCATCACAGATAAGAATAGTTCATTTATTCAAATGTTTCTTGTATACGACAAAATTCTCTCAAATGCCGAATGCAAATCGAAAGAAATGTTATTTTTTCCATCGTCCTTGAGCGCCTATCCTTTGTGTCATGGCTTGCCGCGATCACTGATGTGTGTCACATTATGTGCAAATTTTGTAATTGGGGACCATTATCCTAGATCGAAGATGCTTTATGTATACTCCTTACGGATCGTTAATAGATAATAATCTAGATGATAATATACCGTGACTGACAGAACGGAGTATCTGCGAATACTGGTGAAAATAACCAACGGAATTTAAAAACGTACAGATGTGTGAATTTTAAACAATTTCGAGGTTTCAACCGATAACACAGGTCTACAACAATTTTGGTGCAGTTGAAAAAACTTGATACCTTCTCAGATTCACTCCAATGGAATAATCCGACATCTGTCATCTGTCAACAAATGCTCATCCCAATGACCTCAAGCAATGTACTCAATCAATCAACTTTTTCACTACATGTTCACCACAAATATAACGAAATGTTTTTGGATCATTCATACATCGATTTTATTGACTAAGGAAAAAAACAATACTTTTTTAGGTAATTAACAATCATTAATTCAAATTGATATAGACTGTGACGATTTGTGCATTTCATGGTTGTTGCGTTTCTTCTTCTTCTTCTTCTTGAAGTAGAATCGGGAATCTATCACAGCACTTGTCTAACCGTTTTGGTATAATAAATCTGTGAAATAAATAACCAACCCACTTGAATCAAGACACCCTGGGACACAATCAATTATCTTAGAAAGGCCATTTGTTTACTCATAATTCGCAAATATTTCATGGACTTTATGATCCTCTAAGTGGTTGACAGTTATTGCCTTCCTAGCGTTAGGAACGCTCAACAGAAGCCAGTGCACAACCAATAAGTTAGGTTAGGAATCGAGTACTTCAGACCTGACTTTTATGCTTCCCTAATTGTTCCACGTTTGGGCTACAGAATATGAGTGATGAAATACATGAGGGTTTCGTGAAGATGTTTCAGATACAGAACACATAGATTTGGTTACTTAAGGCGTTTCAATATGGCGGCTTCAACAGATAGGGGGCATCGTTTGATTGCACGTGGTTTCTTGTTTTTGCTGTTTTTCCGAATAAAAATCAGCAAATCATGTCAAATTATTGTCCTAGTATATCTACAGGGTGTGCATTTTAATTTTCAAGTGAGGTAATTATTGGAAAAAATTCTAAAAAAAATCTTTTGAACGTATGCCTCAAAGTTTTGAGAAAAAAACATTGCCTGAAAATATAATGCCAATGAAAACGAACCTTAAATCCCTCTTCACTTTTCTAGCATAGGCACTACAGAAAGTACTTTATCTATTAATTTTTATGTCTATGGTTGTAACAGACAGCTTCTGGGAAAATATGAGAGGATAATCATATACACTGTGCTATTATGAAGATCTGAAAACTACAACCATCCCCATGAACACCTCCATTAAGCTAGCAGAATCACTTTCGAATTTCGAAATTTTCTTTGGCCATAATTCAAGGCTAATTTAAGGCTAATTTATTTCCCTATTGCCAAATTCATTGCTCTTTGTTTTATGAAAAAAATCATTCAATCAATCAACGTCAAATCAATCAACCAGGATTTTTTTGAAAAAACGAAGAGCACAATAGTTGGCGTTATCTAGAATGAGAGCCTTAGAGCCTTAAATGATGGTGTAATGATTTATTCCGTTCACTTCGACATTGATGTTTGATACACGTAGTATAAATACTTGTTTACACGAAGAGGAACTCGCGTATTCTTGTCCTTAAACGAAGAGCAAAAAATTCGAAAATAGGTCCAAATGAGAGCCTCAAAAGAGCCTTAAATTATGGCGTATTCAGAATTTCCAACTTTCTCATATCTGTTGGGTTCTGCTAGCTTGACGGTTGAGCTAGCAAAACCCATGATTTTTCTTATAAAACAAAGAGCAACAAATTTGGCAATAGGGTAATAAATTAGCCTTAAATTGGCCTTGAATTATAACCATAGAAAATTTTGAAAATTCGAAAGTGCTTCTGCTAGCTTAATGGAGGTCCAATGAACGTAGTCTGATTATGAGAACGGACGTAGCCACATCGTCTCAAACACCCTGTATGCGCTTTCTCGGGAGTCATCATTCGTGTATGGAAGTCTAAAAGACGAGAAGAAGTAGAGAAGCTCGGGCGTGCGGACGCACAGAAATAGATAGATGTCTTTTTGGTTCAACACACGAAGTGTCTGCAGTTTCTTTTGAAGGACCACTCCAACGAGAACGAAATCCGAGGAAACTTTATTCATTGAGAGTTATTTCTGGACATTATTATTAGTCGACTAGTGGCAATTGCAATAACACACATCTGGCCTAGAATTTAAACCACGTATTGACATCGACAAGTTTTTCATTATTAGTGACTGATTATCGTGAGGATTCAATAAAATATACATCCATAATTGTACTGACTAAAATTAGGTGACATATTTCAACCTATTGAAAAAACTTGCGAATAGTATTTGTGAATACCTAATTAAAATTAGTGCGATTTCTCGAGCACTTATTGGGAATATGATGCACTAATAAGCTATTTTTTCGTTTCTAATCTATGTGGAATTTCGACTTACATCATGGAATTTAAACTATCATTTTAATGACTGAAATTATGCATATTGCCATTTTACATTACAAAAATGAATATTGAAACAATGCAAATGTCTCAAAATGTACAGTTTTGGAATTGTTTAAGGTTCATTTTATATTCAGTCAGCGATTATCAACTCATACTTCTATTATAATATTTTCTTACCTAATAATGAGAATCATTATTGAAAATCAAAGTAATATTAGTATAAGTATTTGATGAAAAATTAGTTTCCAGAAAGAACTACAGAATTGTGAAAAAAGATTCATAATTCCAACGAATACAAATTAATGAAATTTCAAAGTAAAAATCAATGTAATGAAAAATTCAAAGAAGAACTTCCAGAGAAATCCAAGTTTCATTTTTGAAATTTTTACATCTCGCAAGACTGATATATACAGGGTGTTCCTGTAAACTTCTGGAAAAGTTATGCCATAATTCCTGTCTGAAAATGTTAGCTCAGGATTTTTTATCGACATATTGTCACAATATTCGTGAGGCTTTTTCCATTTTTATTCGTTCAGCAGATCCTTAAATTTTTTACATCAAACGCAGAGCAATATGGTACAAAATTAGCCTTGAAATGAACTCAAAGCATGCCAAAAAAAATTTTAAATTCGAAAGTGGTTTTGCTAGCTTAACAGATGTCAAGCATAATCATGATTTTTAAAATTATCCACTTTTGGACTGTGGTGAGTTCTGTTAGATCGCCGTATTATGGCAGTTAGATATTTTTTTCCTGGGAATGAAGCACCAAGCATCGTATTGAATCGAATGATCACCCAAGCACACAAGTGCGACTTTAAAATTGAACGTAAGTCAGGAAAGAAGTTGCAGCTTTCGCTGTCGGTATGTCACATGGTGTGAGGTTCACCGAAACAAACGCATCGTCGTCGTCGTTGTTTTTTGCGTTTGGTTCGACCACCGGGTATCGGCGATCACCAAAACGAACCGTGGGAATCGAGGTGAAATTTATCGAAAAAAAGTCCCATCGGCAAGCGAGAAAGCACTATAGGAGTGACCTTACAAGGTCTTCGGATCAAAACTGCTTTCCAGTATGCTTGCTCGCGAGACCAGGGGCTGAGTTCTATAAAAGAATAAAGATCAAGTATATCATATATGGAGAGAATCACTGTAAATGGAAAAGCGAGATGGCTGCCACTATAAGGTAGGTAGGTAGGTACTTTGTGTGTGTTTGTTTGTCGTATACACAGACGACACATCTCATCGCTGTGGTACGCACAATGTGGATGGAATTCCACTTTTTTTCTGCTGTTTCGTATCTTCGATTATTGCCCGACTGTCATGCGCATCTCCTCGCCTTGTACACAATCGGTACTGTCAGATGGCCAAATGCACATCGTACGAATTCTTGCCATTTTTCCCAGGTGACGGCGCGATCTTGACCGGCCAAAAACGGAATCTTCTCACACAATTTCCGGATATTTCATCTTTACATCTTCTTACGTGCCTTCCCGTAATTCGATGCCTACTCACACCAACCTATACGGGGTGCTCAACAAATCATTTTCCATACGAAAGTACTAGTCCATGCTCAAAGTGGAAGACAAAGTTTATCGAAAAAAAAACATACAAAGTCGTCTCCACATATATTAATCCAACAGGATTTTCTTTTCTTCAGGTGTTTCCATGAGACTTTTTGAATTTTTGATTTCTCTTTGTACTTTCCATTACACTGAAACCATGACAGATAGTCCCTCTTTTGTAAAAACTAACCAGCTACTAATATCATCTGACTTCTACTTAATGTAAGTATCTCGTCAGTTCGTTCACATGGTGACACATCGTAGTATTTTGATCCTTTTTCTGATGCTGCTCTCGAGTGAGTTTTGAGGCACACCAAGAGCTGATTCCAGACCAAGGTAGAGTGTAGCTGAGCTCTTCCTGGCTAGTTCTACAGCTATTTCATTTCTTTCTATTCCACTTTGTCCAGGTATCCAGATTAGTTCAACTGTATTTGACCTTGACAGTGTGAGACGTTCCCAGATAATTCTGCACTGCATCTTGTCATCTTCAAGAGTCTAGATTTTTGATTCCTAGAAGGGTAATTTTTGAGTTATGTCCTACATACTGTATAAGTTGTATGCTTGACTAAGTATAGAACAAATTTATGCAAAGCTTCACCTATTTTCAAGTAATCCCATCTATTTACGTCTACAATATTTTTTTTCGTTCAATCAACTTCTCATTGTCGAGAGAAATATTGAGTCATCAGAAAGAAGATTAAGATAAATATTGTTGTTGTTATTCATTCCTCTGGATTAGATCCTACACCACAAAGTATCTAGGTAAATATGCTATTAACGCAGTCATTAAAAGAAACAATTATTGTAACAAGCCCAAACAGGAAACTAAGTTCTTTCAATTTCAATTGTTATACCCAAGCGAATTGACAATTCATACTCTCGAAGGTGTGTTTAAACGAACGTGTAGTAGAGCTCAAAAAGTTGCAGCTGCAAGTCACAACACCACAGTTATGTTATTTTATGGTAGACAAATCCATCGTATAACGCATGGGAAGGTACTCGAACATATACTTTTAAAAGTGGCCTAATATGATGCGAAACAATTTTAGTATAATGTGGTCAGCCAGCGAAACATATGAATATGTATTTATGATATACGATATTATCTATTTAGAGACCTAGAATCTTTATTAACCAAAATTGTTGTTCATTGTGGGATCTAAAATTACCACTTCTTAAAAAACTGAAGGTTTTTTCACTCCCATAAAAATATCAAAGCCGATTCAGTGTTCCAATAAACATGAGATAATTTTCCAAGGAATTTTAGCGGAGATATTGACGTTATAAAATATTATTTGGCTCCGATATCCAGTCGAGAATAGTAATCAAATGCTTAATCTATTTTCAAAGCATTATACTAATCCCAGATGAGTGTTAATACTGACTAATTTGCATCATCGATTTCGAGAATTAAACTTTCAATTCAGCTTCGATTCCTGGATTCTCATGAACCAAGAAACGTTGAATCAACATCGAAAATAGTCTCACCAACTCATACGCCAACGAACTTTTTATATTTTGTGAAATAATGTCTTCAAAATAAATACTGTGAGAAATAAATATGGGACGCAGTAAAAACCACGCCCAGTATACGAAGCACTAGATTCATAACGAAAGAAGAGTCGGCAGATAATTTTCCCACCTACAACGTCTCTATCGATGTCACGATAATCAGACACAGCAAAATAAAACAATTGTCTTTATTCAGTCTAAATAAACACGGTCTCAGGTCCCAATCGGTACAGACGAGATAAAATTAATGAATGTGGGCATTTTTCAGGCCAGCCATCAAACTTGCAAGGTTAAAAATCGCACTAGTTTTATTATGTTTATATACAGAATGTCTGTCTGGTATTCTTGAAAACCTATTGCGTGTATCGTGAATTTTTAAAAATTGGTAATTTATGATAACAAAGACATAAAAAATTAATAGCTTGACTTCAGTTCAATAACTTATTTTACAATTATAACAATTATTTTTATTCATTTTCAACATAAAATTGAACGAATAAGGATAGGAAATTAAGAGAAAACTCAATAAAAACATACAGGGTGTGTAAAAAATGTGTACCGTGCTTTCTGAGGGTGAGGGGTACACATTATTGTCTCACCCTGTATATAAGAAATATTTGAATCACAGTATAAATTATATTCATATTATTCATATACAGGGTACATCGTTCTGTCGTAACAAATTACAATTATCGTAATTCATCAACAATTAGAACTGTTTTCAATGAAAAGTTTCAATTCTTTCAAGGTACTGTTTGAGCACCCTGTATAATGAATTCTCGCAAATACAATGAAGAGGAAGACAGTAACAACTCCCACAGATCTTTGAAAGATAATAAAAAGATTCTATTTGCAAATGTAAAATTTTCATTTTCATTCAGTTTGATTTTTTTTTTGAAAAAAAAAAGTAAAATGCACAAAATTCCATACATATTGAAAAAAAAATATATTTAAAATAATGGGAACAACCGAAAAATTCGAGGATACACAAGAATTCAAATAATATAGCTGAAATTTGAATCAACAAGTCGCAGAAATATTCTTCAAACAATCAAATCTAAAAATATTCAAAGAAACAACTGCATCGGGCAGTGTCAGTAACATTTTTTCTGCCTCACACCCACCTGTTCGTATGTATCACTGATGATTTCATACGATATTCTCCGCCAATTGGCATTCATAATTCAATTGAAACAAACGAAGAACAAAAGGTTGAATCGAACATTTGGATTCCAAGATCACAATTGACTGACGTATCTGCATAACAACCAAGTGAACATCGTCATTGTTCACTTTGACATCAAATCTGAACGTACGATGAGAAGAATGCAACGAACGTGTAAAAGTATTTCCAAAATGGCGTTAATGACTGACTCATTTAGATTTCACTGGAATTTGCGAGTGACTTCGCATGTCGCCCTTCTGATAAGGGCTGTCAAAGTTAGATTTAATGTTTCTATCTATTACGCGAGGAATGCAGGTAGCATACCCTTTGCCCTACACATTTTCAGCATTGTTGGGAATTGAGTCATCACCTATAGATGAGAATTTGATACTGAGCTGGTTCGCATGAGGCAAATAAAAAAAACGTTGAAGAAAACGAAATGAACTCAGCAACGGCTCCAAAAATAAAACCACTTTTTGATGGCAAGTCAAAACAAAAGTACGATTAATTCGTGAATAAAAAGCTCTAACGTTTTGGCAAAGTCACTCGTATGCATGTTCGTACGGTTGGATGAAAAACAACTGAAGAAAAACCAGGAATGATTCAATTCCTTAAATTTAATTTCTAAATTCTTGCAACCCAACCCAATTCATAGAAATACTATCTCACAGCTCATGAATATTGTTCCACAGTAAATAATAAGGAATATCACCAATTGAATCTTGAAAAAAATATTGACCATATTGCCTGGACTATGGAACTGTGTGTGCGGTGAGTTTTTATCACAGCCCCAATACAGATATACGTCTTGCTAGTCGACCATCGCCAAGCAGTCTAGCACGATATTAGCAACTGAAAAAGCGTTGTCAGCACGTATACAGGGTGATACTCAGTCATAAGAAACGTGCCGTGAAAGAAATCCAAAATCTTGAGCAGCAAATGCTATGGACGTTTAGAGGATTCAGATCTGGGGATTTAGATGGCTAGTGCACCGATAATCAATGACACAAATATAAAAATATTCATTTATAATACCACCCGATAATTTTGAAGCTCGTGTGGTATTCGGGGTATTATTTTTCCGTCCCAAATGTCGGCCAATAGAATTGTTTTTATTGTACCTTCCTTATAGTCTTCTCCATCCATTTTCTTCATATTGTAAGCGTAATCTTTCATAATGTTTGCCAATTGCGCTTCACTCGTTTCAGCACTCAATGTGTATTCCCTCTCAGTACAAAAAGTAGTAAATTGGTTCCAAACTGTTTTTTTTTGCCTTCTCCGTATTAATGGGAACATTTCCTTTGACTTTTTATCGATGGTGGACAGAGAACAAACTCCAAATCGACTCATTTTCATGCAAAATCTCCAATTTTCACAATTGAATTCAACCTGTCAGTTTGGCGTGTGGTTAATTTGACTGGATCATGTTTTGTTCTTTATATATAGCAACTACCAGAGAAAATAATCAAAAAATTATCAGTATAATACCATGTAGGTTGTACCACGTGACGTCGAATGGTGCAATTCTATTGGTCGATATTTGGGTCGGAAAAATAATCAACTGAATTCGAGGAAACTTTGGGAATGTCAAAGCAATAGAGTGGCAGTCGACAATAAATTCAAAATGAAATAATCTTCTCGATACATACCAAGAAAAGTATATTTTGACAAATCCCAAAAGCAGAGCGAATTAAGAGTTTCTGAACTTTCAAACTGATTATTTCAAACATTGATTCAAGGAAATTTATGGAAATACAAATACAGAAACCTGTACTGAGTACCCTGTAGCCTTTATTCATTGCAAAATCTCAATTTCCTAGACATAAACGCTGTCTCAATGTTTCTGGACGAGTCTCAATCTCGTGTAAATGTGAACGAATCACCCTGTATACTCTACCAGTAGTAAGTGAACCAACGAATTAATTTATTCTCATTATTCGAAACGCGTTTCATTTGAAGAATTCATAATGTAGGCAGTTGACTTCATAATAAAAATTGATGTGTGAGAAGCAAATGTTGAAGAAACAATGTTTACAAAAAAAACAATGCGGTCACGAACGAAATACTCCCATTTATACAGAGTGCGCAATTCAAACGGGCAAATAATCTAGCGGAGAATTTTCGTTTCTATTAATAAGAACTCGTTTTGTGGGAACCGCCATTTACTTTTTGGATCTAGTTATTTCATAAGACTCATGTTTTATATTTATAAATATTTCTGCTGCTATTCGATTCCGAATTTATCGGTTGTTACAATCTAAATAAATCTCAAAGTTTGTTAACCTCAATGAACGTAATAACCTGCGAATGTAATATTATTTGGAGAACAAATACTCGATCAATCTATTACACGTGTTAGACTAACAAATCCGGGAGATCGGTTTATCCTCGATTTATTTTCACGTCAATTTAATTCTACGTGCAGACATACGCGAGATTAATCGTTGAGAATACTAGTCTTTACTCGAAATCAGTTGGTTGGAATTTACTATCATACTATTAAGTTCATGCCAGTGATGAAACGAATCTTCGCATATTTTTTGGCATTCTCAAAAACTCAATTAGATATATTTAGGTCTACCATTTGACTGAAAAGAATATGAGGATGGATAGACAAGGAACGATACTAATTATAAAACAATAATGAAAACTTTTATGCAAAACAACTGAAATAAAATTCCAAAAAGAATGTGAAGTAATGAACGTGACTTATTGTATTGAAAAGTAATGAGTTACTATGCAGGGTGTTCCTTAAAAACTTCCTATAAATGTATGTCCTGAGACTTCTAGGACTTTTGAGATACATGGTGATAGAAAAAAAACAGTTTTTTAATAATAACTGAGATAATATTCGAGACATCTTTAAAAAAATGGTACGTGTGTTCTATGCATCAAGGTGCATTTTAAAATGAATCTGATCTCTCAAATTGCTTTCAATCGATGCACAAACATTTTTAAGTGAAGTTCTTATATACACAATAACCTTTGGCTTCAAATGATTATACATTTTTAGAAATTCAAAAATCAAAAAACAATCTTATGGTATCGATACATTTGGCTATAGCGGGTGATTTTCCAAGGTGACTCACCCCTATAACCTTTTTATCATTATCATGTTCAAAATGTTCGCCACGAATTATACAGGGTGTCCCACGACGAACATCGGCGAACACCCCCTGATTTCGAGCTCATTTTGAACTCCGGGAAATTACTCGATACCGTTTCCAACTCGTTCTTGAAACATCGACCGCTTTATCCGTCGATACATATTATGGTATCGGCCGGTATATCGCCTCGTGAACTCGATCTCCCGGTTAGTTTGCATGAATGTGTGTTAATGTTTCTGTTGGCTGTTTCTGCTCTAATGAAGTCTTAAAATCATCGAGACGAATGGGCTGCAATGCGACGAAAGCATGCATTTCGTGATTCATCTAGAAGGGCCATTCGATTCTGTGAAATTCTCCATTTAGAATGCAGTTGGTTATGCCGTAATAATGTAGGTTTTCGAAAATAAATAGCTATTCAGAACGGTTTGTTTGAAATACAAAGACGGAGTTCGATATAGTGTTACAAAGGCAGTTGGGAGTTATTCCTCTTTGAGTGATAGACCAGAACTGGGGATAATAGTAGCTTCACAAACGCAATTACATTCTGTGAACATCATTTCAGGTGTCTTAGGAAACATGGATTAGAAAAAAGTGAAACGTTCAATCTCAATTGTAGTCTAGACATGTTTGACGAAAATCCACATTGAGCTCAAAATTTGTACCAAAGTCTCCATCAACATTTGCAAAAAATCTTCAACCAACCATCTCTTAACAGGTGTTCAAGAGTATCGCATTGCTATAAACCTGCTTCAAGTTTTGATATGATTTTTATTGGAATTCACGTATTCTGGTCCCAAAAAACACGAATTTGGCAATATTATTGTTGGGAAATTAATACTCTTGGGGATATTCCATTTTAAAGTTGAAATTTATATATATAACTTTATATGTTATGAAAGGGTTCATCATGTATTCATCATTCTTGTAATTTTTACATCCCATATTTTTTTATACTAACCAAACACCATTTCTATTGCTGTAAACTGTCATTTACACACAGTTGACATCGAAACAGTCATACTAATGGTTGAACACGATCGTTTTATGGAATTTATACCATAAAATCAAAATGAGAACAAGATTTCCGTTTGATAAAGTCCTGAATTAAAAATGAAAGAATGTCGAAACTTGATTGAATGAAAATTCTGGTAACATAATGAAACCAGCATATACAGCTCTGTCTGTTTGGAAGTTGACATATTAGGAATGATACGACAGATTACTAAAAAAATATGAGGTGTTAAAAATTCCAAAAGTGATGAATACATGATAAATCCTTTTCTAACATAAAATGTGTCTGCACAAGCTGTACAATCTTGGTGAAATATCAACTTCAAAGAGTAATAATTTCCCCTCTATAATATTTTCCAAAAATTCGTGTTTTTTGGACTACAATACTTGAGTAAATCATACAGGCTGTCCCAGGAAGAGATTTTATCGAGAAAAATCTGAAACACGTCAACTTTGTTTATGAGGGGGACAACTTTTGACGCAAAAACCATAGCACAAACTTTGCCCACCTGAGCGGGCATGAATTTTTTCAAATGGGAATTGTGGTCGAATGATATCTCGTTAAAAAGCCCTTTTGATTCCCTATACATTGCTTTTCTATTTTTGAAATTCCGTCAACTCGTTGCAAAGATATGGACCTTTAAAATTTCTCAAAAAATACAAAAAGTAAATCGATTTCGCGTGAATGTTAAGAATGTCCTCCTAAAAACAATTCGCCTTTTTTCCTGTTTTCGTTGATTCCAGCTAGTTTCTCGATAAAATCTCTTCCTGGTAGTTATACCTTCCGGTATGTTTTCGTTGGGCCACCCAGTATTTGTTTATCGTGACGACTCAAAGATGAACATGGGCTTTAGTGGTTTGATTCTCAGCGGAAATACATATCCAAAGTTGACGGACCCACCGAATTCTGAGTTATCTCATGGGGGGAAACAGTGGGGAGACCTCCACCGCAACATTCTGCTATTGGGAATTGTGAGTTTGTTAGTGATGAGACGGTTGAAGGAAACTCGGCGTCGCCTCGCATAGTAATGCGACTGTATGAATTCAGTGAATCATTGTATCCACGAGAAGATCAACATTGTATAATCCGAAGTCAGTTGGAATAATAAACATCCATCCATGTGATCTCGACATGTGTGTTTATTTGTTATTTAATAAATTGCTCCACTCAAAACAAATGAAACACATAGGAATAACCGCGGCTGAGATAGAAATTCGATTATAAACGGGGAAATTTGAAGATCATTATTTAGGTACTGAGAAATCGACGATTGTTTCAACGCCATCGATATTTATTTTTGGGATCGATGGAGTGCAAGTTTGTTTGGAAAGTGTATACGTACATACGACTTCATTATGAGTGGATTCATTATTTCAACGCTCTAAGTAATGCATGTTCCTAGAAACATAAAATTACATTTTCGATAAAAATTCCCAACGATGAAATTGTATCATATTTTTATAAAGAGTGGGAGTACATGGTATTCGAATGTATAGTGTTACGAGATGTAATAAAAAGTTTCTTACTTCACGAAACTGAATGTAAAAATAAGTTTCATTTATTTGTTCTGCTCTGCCTCGCGAAATGAAGTGATAATGAGATTTGACCATCAGCGTCTATCCCAATTATTCATATCAACCATTTTTTCCCGCCATTGAATTAAAATCAGAGATTTTCATGAGTGTGATACTTCCAATAACTCCAAGAATATGTGTACGAAGTTTTTCCGAGTAAAATAGTTGTGACGGTTGACAGTTGACAGTTCGCCATAGTGTGGTGTTCAGCTTTGTTTTTTTCAATACTTAATTAATCTTTTTATTCAATTATTGAACACAACATTTATATATTTGAACTGTTATTTACTGTACTTTTCGGTCTATTTCTTTCTAAATAATACGTCAAAATTGAAGAAAGCTTCGGCGGAAATGGTATTAAATCCATCAGGCGTAGCAAACTTTCGTTGATCTCAAAATTAGCTCAAAGAAAACACGAACTATGTTTACTTTCCTAGAAAGTTTCCTCGTGGTTTTCCCAGCACATTGCATGCATTTTCTAAAGAGAAAAGCATGGTCGGTTCGAAAGATATTCTACGCGCGTCAAGTTATATATTCTGCCGACGAAATTTTCAGCGGAAAAAGATTATTCGGTATTCAAATAAGCTACCAAAGAAGTTGGTTGTGTTACCAAGACTTTTCCGGGGAAGCGTTGCGTGAAATATACTGGAGAAAAACCTTTCAAACCAAGTGCTTAAATAATAAATGTTTTTTACGAAATTATCTATCGAAAACTGTACGTTGACTACTGCACAAAATATAGTCGTGAATCTTGTTATGAAAATGCTCGCTTATTTTTCAGTTTTGGGTCACCGTGTATTCATTGACGAGCGAAGATGTGTTGTCCCCGAAAATAAGGTGAACGTTCTGGTGAAATAACCTCATTTTTAAAGGTTCCTGCGACTTTTGAACATCATTAAATTAATTGATAGTTTTATTTATAGCGCAGACTAAATAATGCCCATCACGATATCGTCCAGATGTTCGGAAAGATTTCCACTGTGCGCTTTAAGCCGTGCCAACACAGAAAAGCGATAGATACGGCTAAGGAAATACGAATTATGGATACTTTACGTAAACACCCGTTTACATAGTCGATTAACCAAATTCGATGGGTTTGAATTCATTTCTTATTGGAGGAAATGATGACCTACGTAAACGTATACAAAATAGCATTGGTCCCAAGATGGAACCTTGTGGCACCCCACAGTGAAGATTGAGTTAGCAAATTCGCAATTTCTATTACGAGATTTTCAGTCCCGTTAAAGAAAGAAACTAATGAGAATTCTGAAAACTTCAGATTGTTCTTAATTCACGATACTACTGGATGTTTTTTTTTTGCATGGAGACGCACCTTTAGAACGTCGCCTCATTTTTGTTTACACACCAATTCAAAATAATCCATATTTTTGTTTCACTGGGACAAGATTCATTTCGCAGTCGTTAGTCTGTTGTTTTTTTTATTCGTTTGTTTTTCTCGTTTTTAGACTGTATGGTGGCAATGTGAGTTATACTAGCAGTTTGGCAACGAAAGTGGAATTTATCTCACGGCGGTATTAAGAAAAACCATTACGAAAGATTGATATGGATATGTTTTTTAAAAATGATAAAATGCTTCCACATTTAAATGAGCCATATGATCGCAGCATATAAATTACCAAAATCACGAGATTAAATACCGTGAAATATTCGGCTTGTGACTAAAATAGTATAAGAGTTTAACTCAATCCAGATTGTATACGATTCAAAATAGAGAAAAATTATTTAGGACTTTTCACTTTTATACTGGCACCAAATCAAAAGTTGTATTTCTTAAATGGAAATCATAGGTTGTGGTTTGATTGAGGAATATTTCTTCCTTTTTAAACATCTATCACATGATGCTAAATCCTGGTGAATCAATCTTTGATGATGATGATGAATATAATTTACAATATACAATAATAATACAATAAATACAATAGGAAAAATACAATAGGAAAAATACAAAAATAGGCGATTAATATAGGTAAAAGAAAAAAAAATGTTTGTCAACTCAAGTACTCAATTTTCAACAGCGGAAAATCAATTATCCCCCACCTGATTTAACAAAGGAATAACTCGAGGTCCTCAAATAATTCCTTCATGAAGTTGCCTCATTGGATCTCAGCAATATTGAATATTCAGACAATCAGGCACAATTTTAAGTTGTAAAAATGTGAAATTCATAACTCTTGACCTGCTGATGTTACGAAATATGCAGTCTAAGTATTGACACTGAAGATGAATTATGAGACAACGTCTGGATCCTGTCGCCTTCCTCTTCATTCTTCACCACCTGATACCGGCTATCCATCCATCTAACAGTCTCTCGACAAATACTCACTTGACTTGACTCCCTGTCTGCCCCTTAAGAAGGCTCACATCATAGCAATCGCTACTCGGGCGCCATCTGGCAAAGTGCCAGCCGCCCAAACGAACCGTCGCATCGTCCCGAATCGTGTTCCATTTCGAATGCTGGCATCGGCCGACAATAGCGCATCGTATGCTCTCGATTAATTAGGCCGACTCTGTTTAATTACTCTTGTGTTTCTGAAATTGTACTTAAATTGGGTGTGCTTGTAATTGAGGAATCTTGAGGCCGATCTGATCGGTCGGCGTGCGATCTAGAGCGATCTGGCAGTTACCACGTCGTGATGATATCGATATCAACGACGTGTACTGGGTGATTGAATAAAAATTCAGTGTAACTTGAAAAAATGTATATTCGTATTTCAGTCATGAAAACACCTAGAGAAGGTCAATTATATTTCATGCTATCACTCAGAATCAATTTCGGAGGTGAATTTAAATTTTTTTGGGCAGGCTAGTTCATTGGCGAAAACAAAAATTGGCTATAGTATTTTGTTTTCGAGTTATAAACAATAGTTTCTTTTTTTCGAATTTTTGACATACACAAATATCTTGATTATTACTGGAAAATGACTTTTTCGGGCATTTTTTCCGGAGAATCCAGTGGCGTAGAGAAAATTCCAAAAATCTGTTTAATTTCGAGTTCTGACCTAAAGTTTTATTTTTCAATGCAAATCTTGTTGGCTATGGTTCGATTGAAGTATATGTTTTTCCTTTTCAACCATCTATCACATGCTTCTCAAAGCTGGTAAATCAATCTTTCAATTTGTAAAATCAATTAATTATCCCCCACCTGATTCAACAAACGGTTCTAACGGAATACACTGCGTATATTACACGATTCGAGAGGTATATGCGAAGTTAATTCCAAATCATTGAACGCGGATATTGGTACTCATCTGTCGGCAATGTTGTGATTATCTCTGGCCTCCCCATCCTTGTGGTGGCGTATTCGAAAACTAAATTAGCGAGGAGTTTATCGTTCACGCCGTCGTTCGCACGTCAAAAAACAACGTTCGACATGTTCGCTATCAAAATTTTATTAGCGTATTTCGGAATGAAAGCGGGTGGTCTACAGTGGCGTACCTAGAGAAATATTCCCCAACAATGATTGAGGTATCATTCGTTCAATGACTTGTATGTTGACAAACAAACAAACGAAACATTGCATCAAATTACTGGACGATTCATGTTACTAAAAAATATAACAAATGGATGAAAGTTGCCCAAACTGAGTTCTGTCATTTAGTGACACTAACAAATTGATTCAATTCATCTAAGGATGTATCTGGATAAAAATGACAATTAGATCTGTCCCTCTCATTTATAGAGACAGAACATTACTGAATTAAAAAATATTCTTCGCAATAGATAATGCAGATTTGTAGATTAATCATCAAATTGTTTGATTTATTTTTACAATATACCCTGGTCCGTACCGAAGGTACGCCCATGTGATTCTTCGTACCGGTTCACGTGTGAAATAGGAGGCAAACTATGTGAATATGAGCAACCAAATGCATTGCTACTTTTACGAGGGGTCACTCTAGTAAATATAAGAAAATCGGAAATATTATTTGTACAAAATTAATACGCGTGAATTCATTGAAAAAACAATCTAATTAAATTTTTCTAGCAACACAGAGAATACTTTGATTCATTCAACTTTTTCAACTTTCATCAGCTTCAATTTTACCAATATTCAACGAAATGTCTCTTTCTACATGGTCAAAATCATCCTTGAATTCGAATATAACTGAGACTATCAGTGATTCGTTGTGAGTTGACAAACATACAAGGTGTTTCATAGTTGATGGAACATTAGAAGTATCTAGAGAACAGAAAGATCATTCCGAAAATTTGTAGGCATGGATAATCAAACTTGCTCTATCCGTTTAAAATATTTTCATCAATACAGTGTTGCCGCTTGTATCAGAAAGTAGTAGCTACTTTGTTATTTCAAATGGAACACCTCGTATATTATATCATTTTTGGAATCCTCATAAAAATCCTCACAACTTTCCCACATAATTCCCTATACCTATCTGTGACGATTTCCGAGATAAAAATTGTTTTGTCCAATTTTTATGCAAAACCTGACCATTGAAAAATATCAATTTCTTCCCAATGCAAACTTACAAAATATTGCGATTTGGGTTATAGCTGCATAAGACCCTTAGGTATACCGTCGATTAACTGGATCTCAGTTTCAGCATACAGCGAGGCTCAGAAGTGAGTGCCTGCCGGAGACTCATGGAAATGAGTGAAACTCCATTTTTTTAACATTTCGTATACAGTATCGTATACAGTATCGATAATAATTTATCTTGGGTATAGTGATCCAACCAGAGCGTAAAGGATAGCTTGCTGAAAATTGAGAGAACAGAACAATTCGCTCTACCCTCGTAAGTGGCGTTAACCTTCCCATAGAACAGACCATCGGCCATATCAAATTATTAAACAGGCTACCGCCGCCGTTGACAAACAAAAGCACATCGCAGGGTTGCCGCCGCGACATCTGACGTCATCTGTCGATTGTGCGAAAATGAGGTGGGTCGAGAATAACACAAACTGAACTTTTTCTAAGTCCTTCTGATTCCCATACAAAGAATGCAACCCGTATTGGTGTTATGGTCGAGTGGGTTAAGGTCTGGTAGAATTGGTGGCCACCACGTTATTTTACGTTCGGTTGGAAGTATTCTCATGTTTTATGGAGTCGGTGAGGATACGCATGTTTTATCTGTACAGTTTGAAATTGTTTTGAATAGACACGTGTTGTATTAAATATTCACCATTGAACCCTATAAGTATTGAGGTATTTCTGCTCGGTTCTGTTCCTGCAATCGCATAGAATAGTCTAATTTATTCAGTTTATTGTTCCGCATTGATTTATGTCTTATTTTGTTGGGAAAGTCGGAAATGCCCACACTTCTACTTCTTCAAACAACGCACGTGTTCATTTCACGGGTTCCTCACTCTTTCGTAGAATTTTGACAGAATGTATCTCTGAATTTAGTCGTAATGACTTGCGGTGAAAACCCCAAGACCAAAGTGGCAAAAAAAAATCTGAGAAAATTTTTCGCGGTTTTTTGTCATCATATCCAAATGTGCCCCCTAGCGGCATCATTCGATATCGGACACATCACAAATGGGTTGGGTTTGATAGATTAATCAATGCTCTTTCCAACGAGACCAAGTTCGTTGAAATCTAATGAGTTTTTCAGGAGAATACGTCTTGAAATGTCAATTTCAGGACGTTTTTTTCCTGCTCGTCTATTTCTATCTGGCAACCCTGTACAGAATTTCTACGAGCATTTCCATTATACCAGAGTTGAACATGAAGTTACTTCTACCAAAAATGAGGACCAGATGAAACTATTCCAATTACAAGTTTCTGAATTTAATTCCACAGTAATAATATTTCTGAAACTGGTATTATTTGTTGGTTGATTGGATTCTAAATCAAACAAACGGATTAAATCTGAATGATTCATTAGAAATATGATTATGAAGCACTTTGTAGATGAATCATTGAAAATGGTGAAGTTTCTCTTCCACTAGACTTCTCCATCTAATCCTAATCCTTTTCCATTCCTCTTCTTGCTTATCCATTAAAAGTTTCAACATCTCCGTTGAATTCGTTTGCTTCCTAACTCGCCTCTTCATCTAATTTTTCCTGTACCTCCTGATTTAAATCAATTTTCGCTTCCCAAACATTTCCTTTCCTCGCCAAATTCCTCGCTCTCAAATGACATGTCAACATCGACGTAATGAGCTTACCAGCCTTCGTCCAAACAACCACATCTGCATTCCTTGGCATACATCAAACCGATAATTAGAACTATGAGAAAACGATTCGCAAACCATATGGCTGATCCAGTACATTACTCTCGCCCGGTCATGGACGCCAACTTCCCCAAATTCGCAACTTCCAAATTCGTTTGACTAGGATCGTTTTGCGGTTAGCGTGCTGGAGTTTAACAGCTGTGGAGTTTTATTAAAGTTGGAGCGAAAGCTGCAAGAAGCATTGACAGCTGTTTGTTGTTATTTCATCCTACTAGTGAGAATTGATTTTTCAATTGGAGTCCTTGAAATGACCTTGAAAATTGGCCTCATCTCTCCTAGGTTGCACTGAACCAATTCTTGAGTATTTTCATGGTCAGCAAAATGTTATATTGCATGATTTCAACGTGTTATACTAGTTTCACCTGTATGTTTATAACTGGCTCTTCAGTCATCTGTCAAAGCTAAGGTTTATAATCCTAGTACAGAGAATCCATACAACAGAGAAGATCTATAACCAATTGACCACCGAAAATCACCGCTAATCTTTATGCTCTGCATAAATAAATATCATTATGTATGATTAGACAGACGATAGCAACGTTTATAGACCGCTATAAACTGCCTGGCAAAAATCAGGACCACCTGAAAAGTCGACCTGAAATTGCCACATAAAGGTCCATCCGTGCAGAAGAAAAAGACGGTCAGGACCACACAAACATCGTCAAATCAATTCGGAATTAGTTTCGATCTCTTCGCTTTAGGATCCGACGTTGAGCAATGTTGCCAGAGAATACCTGGATTATATTTCTAATTATCATTATTTTATTCCATGAATATCATTCTATCAGGTTCTTGAAACATTTTTCCTTATTTGGTGCAGCTAATTCTGTGTAATAATTCAGTTAATTAGTCGGCAAGAAATCGCACGAAGCTGTTTAAATCTTTAAGGATTGTATTGATCGTCAATTACCAAAAAAAAAATATCAATTGATATTTTCTTCAATTTATTTCAATTTCCATCTTAACCAAACCGATTTCAACTAGCAACTACCCCTCCACTGTCCTGAAGGCTTTCAAAAAGTACCACGTCTAAAATCCGCAGACCCCCTGCTATTCTACCGAAACGGCAACATCGCCGGGCAAGCCATCGCGTATCTATAGTTACCGTTCGACCAATGACCGCGCGTCCCGACTTTTTTCCGGGCGCGACATTTCGTCCTGAGAGCCGTCCGAACTCGTCCTGTCCATAAGAGCGCCGAGGCAGTTAAAAGGACAAATACGTATTCATGAGGCTTAGCGTTATTATTGAGGTCACGTGACGAATACGGACCGCGTCTCCAACCGATCCGTAGGAAATGCATCTCACACAGGGTGCACCGACAATTAAAACCAAAGATTAAAACCCTCCGAATGAGTTTGGTTGAGTGCAAGCAATGTCGCCTCGATATATTTTCGAAGATTCACAGTCAATTTTCAGTATCATAGATATAGAAATGAATAGATGAAGAAAAATTCTGGAATCAACTTATACATGGTGTTTCAGAATTACACGGCAATATTTCAGGTACGTATTCTCTGGTACAAAATAAGGAACAAAGTTCCTATGAACGTGTGTCCGATTTCGATTATTAGCGGAGTTACAGGGTGTTGAAAGTTGACAAAAAGTTAAGTTTTTATTTTATTGTGATTGATCTACTGCAGATAGAGCTTTCAAATTTCGTAAGAGTATCAAGCAATAGGTGCTGCTCAATATGAAAGTGAATGTTTCCCAAATACTATACAGAGTGTTACATTTTCCGAGGTCTCAATCAATAAAAGCCTTAAGAAAAACTTGCTCGTACGCCACTGGTGAATTTTAATATTTTTCTCAAGTTCTTCAACCTATTACCTAAATTTTGTCCCTTCTGACTTTTGGTCGAATTCCGTTCAGTTTCCTCAGAAATTAATTAATTTGTAAATTGGCTTAAAGTTACATACTCTGAAATGGTTATACTATTTTGTTATTCGATATTAATTAAAGCACCAAAATCAAATGAAAAATGAATTCATTAACAAATGTTTCGAGGAATTGTTCAAAGTGGATTAAGCACATCTCAATAAATCAGTAATATTTACGATGTTTTCAACGTTTTCATCTGTAAAACCCAGTGGAAATTAATGCTTGTGCTATCGATATCGATCCAAAAGTTTTCTCATCGCAATCGTCAGGTCACAGTTTTTCTCATTCTTCTTCTTCTTCTACTTACGGTTCTCTAACATTCCTCAGCCGACTACTTTTATTATATGGATTTATGACGTTCGAGAAATAAGAATTCTCCGTGATCCGAATCGATTACATGTGAGTTTCGTTATTGTCTTCATCTACTTCGGATAAAGGTCACATCGACAGCGTCTCTTAATGACGAGTTTCTACTTGTCAGCACACTGACAGACATACCTCATATTCTATCCGCTATAGGGAAATTTTAATTCCATTCAGAGTTTATTAACGCTCAGTGTAATTCATCTTTATGATTGTACGCAGTTCTGAAAGCTAAATTTTATATCGAAACTCCATCCAACCGAGATATTCTTTTTCTGTGTCCCGGAATTTAATCAAGATGATGAGTTTTCCTCCTGGGAAAGTCTCGAGAATTGCAAGGCGTCGTGGTATACAGGGTGTTTCAGAATTGCCCGGTAATATTTCCGGTACGTATTCTCTCGTACGAAATAAGGAAAAAATTTCCTATGAACGTGTGTCCGACTTTGAACAATTCCTCTAAACATTTGTTAATGAATTTCTTTTTTTATTTTATTTTGATGCTTCAATTAATATCAAATATCAAAATAGTATAAACATTTCAGAGTATGTAATTTGAGCCAATTTACAAATCAATTAATTTCTGAGGAAACTGAACGGAATTCGACCAGAATTCAGGAGAGACAAAATTCAGGTAATAGGTTGAAGAACTTGAAAAAAAAAAATTAAATTCATCAGTGGCGTACGAGAAAGTTTTTCTTAAGGCTTTTATGGATTGAGACCTCGGAAAACGCAACACCCTGTGTGGTATTTGAAAAACATTCACATTCATATTAAGCAGTAGATCAAGCACAATAAAATAAAAATATTTTTTTTTACTTCCAAGACTCTGTAATTCCGCTAATGATCGAGATCGGACACATGTTCATTGGAACTTTTTCCTTATTTTGTACCAAAGAATACGTACCTGAAATATTGCAAAAGAATTTCTCCTTTCATCGGAGGATGTCATCGAGAAATCATTGAAAGAAAACGCTGAAATAAAATTTATATAAACACAACAAATTAAAATAATTATAGTTAAGAAAAGTTCTATTGCTCTGTGTCTCTACGAGATTCTGTTGTGTTTTGTTAATTTGTAGGAAAACAGGACACTCTGTAGTCTATAGTATAAGAGTGCGAGTATGTACCGTGTCTTGAGACTGTCTTGAGATATTTCGAGATGGCTAAAAATAAAGCGTATACAGCTGGCAGCGCGGCTATCGTCTTATTGTACATTTTTATTTTACTTCAACTCGAAGAAAACGGGATTTCATAATATCAACGAGAAAATTTCGAAAACGACTGACTCTTCGACGAAATTTCGGCAAAAAACGTCTACTCAACTAACACAAGCTATAAATGATCATGAACACCTCTCATCCACAGCACATCAATATTTCTATACAGTGTGAGTCTGCAAATC
The DNA here is from genome assembly GCA_037013635.1 of Plagiodera versicolora. Classification (NCBI taxonomy): domain Eukaryota; kingdom Metazoa; phylum Arthropoda; class Insecta; order Coleoptera; family Chrysomelidae; genus Plagiodera; species Plagiodera versicolora. The sequence continues at coordinate 9,733,501 of CM072986.1, read as the reverse complement.
TTTGGGTAAGAAAACGTTATACAAGTTGTCCCATATTCAAGGTATTACGTCTTCAAAAATGTTTGGATTGAAAGATGTTAAATTTTCACGAAAATAATAGTAAGATCTAGATACATTATGTGAACATATTCTGAGAATATAAAGATTGGAAAATAATATAAAAAAACAAGTTCTGCTGATTGAAATCTCCTGAATCGATGCTCATCCAGAAAACACACTATACAAAACGAGACTTCTACTCTGTTTAGACATTTCAACCATCCTTAATCTTCGGAGCCAGCAAATTAGTTTACTTCATTATAACGTTTTCTTGGTAGCATTTGAGGTACACTAATAATAGTGAAATTTTCGTTTATTTTGCTACACTTTGACAACGTCGCATTTTGTGGAAAAAAAAAAGATGCAGGTGCAGAAATCTATGCTGAATTCCATGGTAAACTTATATACAAGGTGTCCCATTTGAAAAAAGTGGACTGAATGTTGTCTCGCCTAGGCTGAGCACCCTTTATATCTTGAAATATTTTAGGATTGTGTATCTGCACAGATATAACAATTTTTATTACAAACATTTTCACCCTGTATATGAGTTCGAAGTTCACGAACTGGTGAATCACGTGACCATACCACTAAATCTCTCCACCATATCCTGTTTTCCCGTTTTTCCGATAAGAATCGAACTAGCCAAACGGATTGATGTCGCAGAAGAGAAGAAAAAAGCGAGCCCCGATATCTAAAATAGTCCGTTCAATGTCCCTAAAATTGGACCAATTGCCGAACATCTGGCAGATCCTCTCGTCGAGTTTAAAGACCACTTAGAGTGGTAATTACTCGAGGCGATTAGCGTTTTCTCTAGAAAAGGGGATGTTTTACTGCGCCAGTGGCGCACCCACAAAAAATATGAGGATTTATTAATATAGGCTGACACTAGTACGCAAATAAACTCTCAGAAAAGTTCTGCAAAGTTATTTCAATGGGATAATAATAAAGATAACCCTTTTTTGTAAATTTGAAGGTGTCTAGAAATGCATTGCAGTCAAAGCCCATTGTTCTTCTCCTATTTCACTTCAATTTTAGGAGTACGGCCCTGTATGGTAAGTCACTTTATCTGAAGAAATCACCCTTAATCACCGATGAACAATAAAAAACGAGGAAAAAGCGTTGCTGGTGTCGTCTATCACTTTTTTCTGATGGACAATATGTTTTCGTGAAATATTATACGTCAAGCAGACAGATTTGGGTTCCATTGATCATCCTAAAAAGTTACAAGAAATTTATTCAGTGACACATCAGACACAGTGTGATAAGAAAACAAAAAATATTGATTGAGTTAGAAAGTGATTATTTTCAGTTGCCAATGAGCCTTCGTTTCGTGAATTGTACAGGGTGAATCAATTTCGATTAGAACCAAATTTTTTTGGAGTCAAATCGCACACATCTAGCTCCGAAAAAAAAATAAAAACAAACCGAATGTGATTAAAGTAAATAATTTCCAACACCTGCATCGAAGAGTTAATGCTGGAATGGGCCAATATTGACGAGAAATCGTCTAAAGGAAATTATTGTATTTTCTAATGACGTAGCGTAATAGGTTGTTGCTTTAAATCCTTATAAGAGTTATATCTTTAGCAGTTAACCCATATCGATCAACAATAAGCAATTCGCGCCTACAACAGTTTACATTTCGAAGCAGTAAAACAGATATATGATTCCACAAATCCACACACTGGCAAACATGTGTCGTAATAATTTTTTCGAACGGGGAAATAGGCACCAATTTCCATAGTTCGTTTTTACAAAATAATACCGAAAGAGCAAATGATGAAAATCCATATCATTTGTGAACTCCCTGTAAGTCGCTTATGTTGATGGTTAAAAAGATACAGTGCGTTCAAAGTTAAAATTTTATTTGCAAATTTCTTAATAACTTCGACAGTTTTTATGATATCAGTTTCTCTGACACTAGAAAACTTACTATTTGCTTGTCTGACAGCAACCTACTTGTTTTTTCTTGATAAAATTATTAGAATTTATTTGTGACTTCTATACTTAAAATCGGGTTTCGACTCTTTCCAAGAATACTTTTTTGTTCAAAAGATAACGTAGTTTAATAAATGTTTGATTGAAAATGTTGATTTTTGACGGTCAAAAAAGTTGTGCGTATTTTTTAATAAGCGGTTAAGTGACGCCCTCTAAGGACTCCGTTAATAATGATGAAATATTCTTGTTCGCCGTCCTTAAAAAACCCTCAATGTACCAATTTTTAAACCGATATCATGAAAAACTGTCAAAGCTATTAAGAAATTTGCAAATAAAATTTAAACTTTGAACGCACTGTATCTTTTAAACCATCAACATTTGCATTTGTATAGGCGATGTTGCGCTCAATCGTCACATTTTGGTCCTCTCTACTCTCAGTTAAACTTTTTTTGGCATATTAATGAAACACTCTGTATAGAGCAAAATTGGATAACTGTTGAACGTTTGTTAGATACTTTTTATTTGTCACTATTGGTATTGAAAGATAACCAAATCTGTTGAAACTATTCTCCTTAAATAAATAGACTATAATAATATATGACACGTATGCATTTTGAGATGAATATGTTGTCATCACATACACATCAGACCCACCATTAACCGTCTTGAGAAAATAATGATCTAATTAACGCTCGTTAATTACGAACGGAATTCTGAATATTCCCAACACAATCATTCAATATTTCAAGAGCAATACTCAATTTAATCTTCAAGGATGAAAGCGTGAGTGTCATAACACTATCGAACGGAGTTCGACATAAAAATATCAACTGATTCTAAAAAGATTCTGGCATGTCTCCAACGTTTCGGGTCTCAGATAAAGTGAATCATCTTCAATGTGTGTAGCTGATGAAACTATAGATTTAAAGCGATGTACTGATTGCTTTGCAGTGGGGATGAAGTTTTGTTTGAAAAGTGAAGTTTTGAAATCAAAAAGATACTTTAATATGTTCCCTATGAGCACTTTTTTATATAACGAGATTTGTAATATTGAAAGGAGTAAATAAGAACTATAACTGTTCGATTTGTCGGGTTTCTACAAGATTGAAATCGAATATCGTGAGAGGAAGAAATTACAGACTTTATAATTTTCATAATCATATGCAATTGAATTTGATTGAAAACTGTCAAGAATTAATATTCGGGTGCTTTTTTCAATAATTTTCCTGCATTAAACAGTCGAAAAGAGACTCCCGTGCTCCCATATCTCGATTTTATTCAACTTTTGTTTAGATAATATTCAACATTATTATTCTTTCACGCCTAGATAATCCTGTTAAAGACACACACTCAAAACAAATATTTGACAAGAGATTAACAACGGATTGCCGGGTCCCATTCACAATGAACTTTCTGAAAGCTTCCGCGTGCCATTTGAATTATCAACATCAAACAATATAAAATATATAGCGATTTTTCTTGTCAGTCTCCACCAAAGTTTATTCTCCACGAAACCAAAACAAACGTTTGATTAATTATTTACGTGATTCACGAACGCCATTCGTCAGAAGAATACGAACCTACAATAAACACATCCAAACAAATATTTGACAACAAATTTATCCCTTCTGGATTATATCCAACTTGTTTTCGTTTCTTATTGAAGGAATCTTTTATATTCCTTATTAAGCTGTTAGGACTGTATCTGCAAACAAGACGATCTTTCACTAGTTGAACATGTTTCAAGAGTATGTCGTATGATATACACGGTGAGTCGAAAATATTTTCTGAGGGTGATACTACATAAAAAAGAATATGTTTTGATGAATAAACCCATTTCGAGCCACAAGTTCATTCATCAAACTTTAGTTTTTATGAATCAACTCATTTTGTGCTATGAGTTGATTCATCAAACATTTTTTATGGATTAACCCATTTTATGACATAAGCTTATTCATCAAACTATAAAACTACTATGTGCCATAAGTTTATTCATCAAACTATTCATTTTTGATGCATGAACCCATTTTTTATCGTAAGTTTTTTTATTAAACTATGCATAATAAACGATAAACGAAACGATAAACGAAACGATAAACGAAACGAAACTATGCATTTTCGATGAATAAACTCATGTTGGACCACAAGTTCATTCATCAAGCTATAAATGTTCGATGAATAAACCCATTTTTAACCATAAGTTTATTCATTAAACTATAAATGTTCGATGAATAAACCCATTTTGGACCATAAGTTTATTCATCAAACTATCTTTTAAGAATAAAACTATTATGTGCCTTGAGTTTATTCTTCAATCATATATTTTTGAGGCATAAGCCCATTTTGTATCATAAGTTCATTTATTGAATCATGCATTTTCGATGAATAAACACATTCTGGGCTATAAGTTTATTCATCAAACTAAAATTTTTCATGAATAATCCTGTTTGGGCCATAAGTTTATTCATCAAACTATGACCCTTCATATAGGGTGAATTAATCTCAATTGCAATGAAAAATTGTCAGTGATACAAATTTTTGTCGCACACCTTGTATAATAATACGAACTGTATATAGAAAATATGGTTCCGGTTCGATTACAGTCACATAATATCCAATACCTAGAGCGAGAAATTTTCTCTGAAGTAGTCGCCTAACGAAAATAAATGCCACTCTGGCGAGTAAGTAAAATAAACTTTACTAAGTGCTTCTCCAAATCCCGCAACGTGCGTTTTCGAATTATTTCGAAAGCTATCCCGAAGGAAGTGGCTACGACACCGACCGGCAGGTTTGCGATTGACGTAGGCAGCACAGTTTGGGTCTATTATTGGCGATTGTAACCACCGTAGAGGGCGCTGCGAAGTGTGATTAAATATGGCGGAGAACAGGAGTTGTTTGATAGACGTATATGAAAATATTGTGATCAAGTTATGTTCTAAGTTTGATTTTACGTATCTGTGAAGAAAATAATGTCCATCAGGATAAGTATAGGACTGAAATTTTTTGAATATGTCAGCATTGATTCTCTTACCATCCAACATTTATTTCATTATTATTTGATATTGCTAATATGCTTCCTTAAAAAAAATCATCTTACGCTGGAAAGCATTTCATTTGATAAAAATGTTAATGTTATTGAAACTGTTTTGTCTGATATTGAAATGAAGTCTGGAGTTGCGTCAAATCGAGGTAAAAATTTCGCGAAGGACCTCTGCATGTGTGGATGCGAAACAGAACTACCTGTTAGCCGATCGTTCCAAGCTTTTTTTCTCGTTTATTTTGCTTTGAGAACGGCGAAACTACATAGGTTGATTTATGTCGGCCCCTCGTTCCGAAATCGTAAAAAGGGGCGTCAAGCGCCTTTTATGAGAGATCGCGACAAAATTAAAATACAATTCTGCATAATGCGGCGCTCTCTGCTCTGCCGATTCCCACTGCATTTCGGCTAACAGTGGCGTACACGATGAGAAATCAATAATAACAAATGCTCTCTACCAATACAGAGACCGCTGATTTTTTTGCGAATATACCACAGCATACAAAACGTTGGTGAATGTATCCATGTTTCTCAAAAATCTTCTTCTCGCAATAGTTTTGCCAGAATGAAGCCACGAAAATGGGGTGCGTTTAGAAATCACGTGGAGAATGCACAGTGTCGATACGTCACAAGTACTCGCGAACATGAAAGCGTTGGACTTGCCGCCAGCCGCTAGCGACAAAAATATGTTTTACAGCATTGCCAAGCGTTATACATTATATTTCTTCACATCGTCAGCAGACCGAAAAAAACGGAAAATTCATTGCCCCACATATATTTGGTTTTGAATTCTCGAATATCTCTCACTATTTTTCATCGTTATATTTGATCATTTGATCTTGAAACAGGTTTGAGGCAGATTTTTTATTTTGTGATCTCGCCTATTCAATCATTTCATTTTGGCATTAGTTTTTGTTTGTACAGTTTTTCAGCACCCTGTATGAATTGAATGTATATTGGTTGACTATCATACAAGAGAAACTCCGTTGAAAGCATCTCTAGCGATTTCTTTCGGGTCTCTATTTTTTCAATCTTCAATTAATTCTAAATCTAGATCGATAATCATAATTCAAGATCTGATATCCTTCTAACAAATCCAGAATATCATAGACAGTTCAGAAAAACTAGATAAGGGATCATACATTGGAAGAAATCTGAACAAAGTTGTAAATTACGTACGAGAAGTGATTTTACAGCCTTTCACAGATCCAATTATATCATATTATGCAAGAAGGTACTTCCCCTGTATTTTTAGATTCGTATGAGAATAGACCGACATTATGGTCGACTATCCCTTTCCCTGAAGTTCCTTGAACCTAGATGACAGGCCCCATCCTACCGAGAAGTTTTCATATTCTTATCTAGTGTTACATGTTTCATCTATCATCCCTCGTTCTAGAATCCAAAATCTAGATAATAAGTACTCTTATACTGAACCAACTTTTCGAATTAATCTTCTGTGAGTTAGCCCTTAGCTAGGAGATAATTTTATTTTTATCGATGAAACTTCTACTCTACTCCACTCTACGGTGGATTATTATTTTTGTTACTGAAAGTTTTCTACGAGCTGCTTAGTTATCAAATATACAGTGTGGAACAGCCAAATGGAATAAATTCGATAACGAATAAATGAGAGCGTGTTAGGAAAAACGCTGGGACACGTCGATTTGCATTTTTAGATGAGCATTTTTTTCATAAAAAAAATTATATGGGGTCTGTCATGTGACAGTGGCCGATACCAACTTTCTTATTTCAAATACAACCCCCTGTATATTATTAGTTTTTTGGATTCTTCGAAAAATTCTAGACATAATTTATGTGTACAATGTCCCATACCTATCTTCAACTGTTTCGGAAATATTGAGTGTCTTCAGATGTATTACAAAAATTGACAATTTTTTTTTATTTGTGCTTCTTTTTACCCATTTAAAGCACGCCTCAGCGAGTTTTTTAAAGTTACCATGGCAACATCAACGAAGAAACGAGAAACGTGAAGTCTAAATGACAAATTTTTGATTATTGATCTGACAGGAGTACCTTGTAAACGTCAAATAAAATATTACTGACAAATGCAAAACTTCATTCAAACGTAAAATGGGGCACCAATAAAAAAAATAGAGTAAAGTATTCGAGCACTTATACTTTAATATACTATTATTCCACGAATAATGTTCAAAAAACATTTTGAACATATCTCACATTGAAATGATTGTTTTTTTTGTTTTTTTACATTATGAAATAAAATAATTTGCAGTTGATATTGCCTGAGAGTATCTTTTGCATTTTTTATCGAAGAAAATCATCAAACCCTCAAACGCGATGCGATAACAAAATTCGTGGCACGCCACTGCCCCGATGCAGAACACATTTATTCGTCGGCCGCGGTACATATTCGGTCGGAACTATTAGCGGATTCCTGAGCATTGTTTTCGGAATTTAATATTCAGCACGCGTTCCGAGCACCGACGTGCAGGGGCGGCCAACGAAATAGTTCAAAATTTCGGAAACTCCAGACGATCTCGAGAACGCGGGGAAAAGGGGGGGCTCGGCGTAAGGGGGGACATAAATCGCGGCGAGGAACTGTCGTACAATAGATTCCGATTGCAGGACTAGATGTCGACGGTGGATTCTAATTGGGTGTGCGACACATATTTTTGGCGAAGGGGCAAACAGGAATGCGGTTTTTGCTGTTGGATTTTCTGCGTTTCGTCGAAATTTTCGGTGCCTTCCGTATACATGCGTCAACATGCATTCGAAGTAGACGAAGTTTTGCATTCCACATTCAGCAAAGAATTTCTGACGCCGATTAAATTACATTTTCAGTAGACAATAATAAATAGATAGATAGATGGATAGATAGAGAAATATTCATTTATTCCAGTAAAATTTTACAATAAGCTACGAGTGGCATGAAACAATGTCAATTTATCTCATTTTCAGCTTAATACACTACATTTATATTACAATTTTGGTATCTTGAGTACTACTACTTATTATAGTGAAATAAATGTTTACTAAAGCAAGACTAGGCAAAATACTAAGAACCGTTTTATACCTACAAAATTGAATACAGAAAAAAACATCAAGATGGGAAAACCAAGGATTCAGGACAAAATGAAAATATGTAAGTCACATCTGCAATCAAGACAAAATCTATAGATGGTCCCTATCCGTATCATCCACAAACGTATGTCCTAAAAGTCTCAACTTTTGAGACCACTAGCAGAGAAAATGAAAAATTTCGTACATCACAAAATGCACCTTAATGCATAGAAGACATGTACCAAATTTTCTAAAGATGTCTAGAATATTATCTCGATTATTATCAAAAAACTGTTTTTTTCTAATTTTATCACTCTGTATCTCAACAGTTAAGACTTTCAGGACATACGTTTATAGGAATGTTTTTTCTCAAAATGTTTCAAAAAATCATCCCTTTAAATGTCTTGTCTTTAAGGAACACCCTGTATATTCAAATAATTCTTGAAAATAGCTTTTCTATTTTCATAATGTGAGTATTGTGTATAAAAGTCAATTTTTGCGAAAAAACATATGTTGAAAGAAATTGAATTTGCGGACAATAATAATAATGTTGGTGCTTTGTGTAATTGGGATTTAATCATTGATATTCGCGATAACTAATGTAGTATCATTTCACTTATTTATCAACTTGTGAAAGTGGAAAATATCTGGATCTTTCGATGAAAATGTAAAATACATTGTCATTTATACTCGTCTTTCATAGAATATAATAAAAAAATTAATGAAATTCACATATCCTGCCTACAATTTTGATTTCTCTAGTGAGTTGTCTTAGTAGTTGTCTGAGTAGTCTTATACAAGTAAATTGAATTTGTGAGAAAAAGGAAAAACCTTCTGAAATCTTTGAATTTCTCCATGTGGATCGATCGATTCCATTAATAATAATATATTCAGGAATATTACGACACTGGCGCATTCACCAAATTTTTAATGCCATACTCATGGAGCTCTTATTTCCCATTAAAGTTATCAATAGCCAATGTTAGATGGATCTAGCTATGAATTAAGGGATCTTTAGTCGTTAAGTTCGATTTATGAAGCTACAACAAGAGAATACCCTCGATCAAACGAAACTCTGAGCAGACAAAAACATACAAAATATCCTTTTTTTCCAGACTTCCGTATGCGTTCAAGAATTTTTCGGAAAAGTCATGTTATTCTCACGTGACGTGATTAGTAGGTATTTTAAAAAAGGCGGCCAACAGGAAGTGACCTCTCAACACAATGCGAAAAAAAAATAGAACCAGTGTAATTGTCGTCGATTATAAATTTGGCAGACAGACAAGATCTAGTAAAGTAGAGAGTAATTGTGTCTAAATTTATTCATATATTCGACTCGTTGAATGGCATCAAAAATCAAACCAAAAATCACACAGTTCTTCTTTATTCAAGTGGAAGAAATTATGCTAAGGTTATGCTAGGATTGAAATATAGAATCATTTCATCGTCAACAACATTCATTTGTCAAAGTGACTGTAACAGTCAGATGAATTCAGCGAGAAGCATGTTTATGACAATGACTGACGCTGTTACTACCGTTATAAATACAGCTGAAACTTTTGTTTGTACGTGAAAAACAAAAAGTGGTCATCGTATGATCCCTTAGCTTTTAAATAAATACATTCCAACTATTTTCACAAGTTTTCTCTTCTCTCTGCACGAAGCATAGAAGCGATCTTACTGGTATAATATTAAAATGAAAAATTTCACTTACCAATTACCTGCGCACGCCACTGTGTTTCTGGGGAATATATGACAGCCAAAACATAAAGTGAGTCACTTTTGGCAGCCAGCCATTTTAAAGATCAGATATTCTCAGCCAAACAACGTATCGAAACCTTTGAGGGTATACCCGAAATACAGGGCGAAAAATAATGCAGAAGCATGAGATGACCAAATAATTATATTATCAAAACTGCTTGAAATTGCAGATAAAAATAAATCTTATTAGAACTTGGTAGTTTATTCGTTTTTGTGCCTTGTGAAGATATAAAAATTATATATACAGTGTGATTTTCCTGAGCAGGCAACTAAGATTACTTATCACCAAACAAATCATTCGCCACGATCACTGTCATCATCCTGTACACAGACACAGCAGCGACAGTGCTGAATCACATTAAAAAATTGGCCGACACGGCGAAAATATACTGAGGATCGAGATATAAATCACCGATTATGTTTTTCAGTGGACGAAAATAAAAATTGCAGACAAAATAATGGCTTGATGACGATGTATGCTTTGGAACGATGTCAATTTTTCGTTTCGGAAAGTTCAGAAAGTTGTATGGACATGGAATCATATATTTATATTTCTACATCGATTGGAAATTTGGTTCCTGGGAAACTAGACAACTGTTTCAATACAAGATTCGAGATTTTCGCATTCGAAATAAAAAGGAAGGAAATCTTGATCAATAGTAGAATAGTTTCAGCTGAATATCTCATGTAATTTTATCTGACAGTGTTATTCAGGAACATTATTGGCACAGGTCAGATTCCAGTCACCGTACATTATGATAAAAAGCCAAAATATGCATACTCGAAAATAGTAAGTTGTAGTAAAGTGTAGGTTGTAATTACGTGGCTTCCCGATTCACACAGTACTTCTGTTTTGGACAGAGACTTTTGACAGCTTGTGCTGTTGCCATTCAGAATGATAGGAAATTAACATTAATCTGGCATAGCTGTACAGTGTTGCCGAATCAATTGCTACTTTTATTTGGCACTTTGATACTAAGAAATAACAAGTGTGTGCCTTAAATAAATAGATTATATACATATATGATTAGCTTGTTATTTCAGGTACATTTCAGTTACTCACCGCCATTTATATTTCGACTCGATGACTAGGATGCAATAATGCAAGACTGCCAAAGTATGCATAAAAATGTGACCAATACATTTGCGGCTTACAAATAACAAGATATTTCCAATCACATGTTCAATGACAATTCAACGATCTAGATGCCAAAATATCTCTTGGTAAACGATGTGTTCATCATAGCAAAAAAACTACTTTTAACTTTGAGTTAATTCCTTGAGTTATAGCTATGTTATATGATGAATAAGCTCTTATATATGTTTTTTTATTGTTTTTTGAATGTGCCAGAATTTGATGAAGAATATTATTCCTGATGTATTTTGGCACTTGCCAGTATTCAAGATATTTGAGGTGGATCAATCAGAACGCGAGAGAGAGAACAAATTCTATCGACGACGCACAAAAAGTCTTGTCACCGCAAAATACCCTCAAAATCTCCATCATTCCCCGATGTATATAACTGTAAATCGTCTGGCCTTGCGTCTAGCCTACGTGATCTTCATAAATAAATCATGGCCGAGGAAATTCTTCAAATGTTTCCGATGCTCAACTTCGATGCATTCTGCGATTTTGCCATTTCGGTTTCTTTTGATATTAAAAATCGATAGCCGATGAAAAACACAATCGTTCTCAAAATATATTCGATGGGTTCAAACCGACTATGGGTTCGTTAGTGACATTTATGTGCATAAAAGCCAGTCCTTCTTCAATTCGGGATTTTCGAGACAGTTTATGCCGTCAGAAATCATTCAAATTTTCGTTTATTTTTCCCGAAATTTCACGTCGTTCGGTTCATTATCAATTCGTTCCTCGATTATTATAAAAAAGATCCCTACTCTGTCTGCACGTGATCAATTGATGGATAATAATACAGGTTGCTGAAAACAAAATGTCAAAAATCGTGCCAAACGCTACCTGGTGGAGAAATTGTGAAGCAGTTATTGTTTGTGAACAACATTTTATTTAATGATTATTTGTGCATATTAATTCGAATTGAGTGAATATATCATGGAAACATTGACAAAATCACCTCAAAACACAACTCAATGATAAATTTTTCATATATGTTTATGAAACAATTATTGTTCTCGCCATATTTATTTACATTCCACAGGTTAACCTCATTCAACCCATATTCAGAAAAGGAGTTTGTTATGAATTGAAAAAAAAGTGCTCGAAAAACGTTTTCATGAAATTTCAGAGATTCGTCTGATGGTAGGAAAAAACAAAGTTCACCTAGGTTTGTCAGGACTTTTATAGCACCAGAACTATTATTGGCCGTGTGAATTGAACGCTTCATGTGCACAGAAATATCCTGACTCACCTGAATTATCCTTGAATGTTATTTTTAACGGTCCTTACCCTATTTTGCAGTTCTATCGAGTTCGGTTTACCTGAAATATCTCCTAACGTCTCAATTTATTTGAATTCATTCTTCGTCAGCACCTACACAATTTTATCATTTCTATATATACAGGGCGCCTCACGATAAACTAAAACGAATGATTGGTTGAAATTGCACAACCAGTATATTATTGATTGTTCAATTGTTTGTGAAATTCTGAAGACATATTTATTGTATGATGCTTTATACCTAAGCCTTTTTTCTGAACAATTCAAACGATTAAACCCGAATGAAATGTTGACATATTATATACAGAGTGGTGCCTATCGATTTTACAAATTTCACTTTGTATTGGGCACTGAATATCGATTTTCTTTCATAAACTGTTCCAATATACACCTTGTGAATCATAAAAATTAATTTCGATTTTTTTTTCTTTCAGAACCGAAAAAACCAAATATAACGATAATTGAATCTGTCAATAAAAAACACAAACGAACACTAAGGTGTAAAGTGATAGGTGGCTTTCCAATCCCCAGACTTACGTGGAGGGCCAAAAATGGAAGGGACTTAAGCCGGAAACAAGATTACAATATTTCTTACAGGAGGTAAGTGAATACCATTTTTTTTTATTTAATTTCATACTTTTTAGTTTAAAATCGTCTATCTCTGTTGATATCAATTTCAAAATTCACCAAGCATAGCTATTTTTCATTAGGCACCTCAGATTTTCTTTATTATATTATTATTTGTTTGATTTCTTTTTGATTCTCATACTTTGATTTTGAAAACTGATGTATAATGTACAGTTATTCAGTGTATTTATCCAAACAAGATAGTAGTGACAAGTAGTGATGATGAAATATATATTTCACCAAAATATCATTTTAAAAGATATTTGAACATTCCTATGAATGAAATGGTCTTTTATTTATCGATTGAAATAATAGTAATGTTCATAATCAGCTTACACATACTCGAGATAAAATAAATAAACCACCGTTTCAAATTGACTTTTGTAAATAACCCATACAGTGAACTACCTTTACTAATAATTTTGATTTTTGATGTTTTTTGCCAAACCAGTGACGAATACTGGTAAGTTATTGAAGAAAATGAAGATCAAGAAATGTTTTTTACATTGGCAAAATTAATTGGCGTTTTGAATTGGATTTTAATTGATTATGTGTAAGCTTATGCAAATTTCGACGAAAGTCAGTGTGAAATCTATAAAGTCGTGCCAAAAAATACATGCATGTTATTGTACCATATATTTATGACCACCTGTTAAGTTTGAATGGCCAAGAAAACATATCAAATTGCATTTAAAATGAATAAATATATGGGTCAAAAACACCTTTTATATATTTTTAATCAGAATATGCAAGAAGACTGCATCTGAAAAGCACAATTCTCACTTGCAAATTGAAATTCTGCACCTTTGCCATGAAATTTAATTACAATTTCTCGCATGAACAGTGGCGTATTTAAAATTCACAAATAAGTAATGTTTCGAAATATGGAATGGATACTGGGATTGACTGAAATACAATATATCATTATATTACAATGAATTATTGAAAGAAATTACAATTCTTCCCTTACAGATACGCCACTGTGCATAGAGAGCCATAGTAACACCCAGCAAGTGAAAAAATTTGGTCTCTACGAAGTCAAATGTCAAATTTTTCTTGAAATGTTGAAATTCAAATGAAAAAAAAAATATTTCCAAAGTTTTCAAAAAAACTAATAATCCAATATAGTTTACAACTGTGTTGAAATAAAATGATGGACGTCTATGTGAAATTACGAGTAACGGAATTTCGGGTATTTTTTTTAGTTGGGAATGATCTTCCACTATGAATTTTTCATGAAATTTTTTCAACTAAACGATCAGCAGAGCATCTTTCCACATTTTCAACGGGAAAAGAAAAAATTTTAAATAATTTAGTTTCAGCCAGAATACAAATCAATGTGAACTTCAAAGAAACATTAAGATTTACATTCAAAATATTTCCAAGAGTGAGAAATCAATATGAACCAGCAAACCCTGCGCTTCTAATCCCACTAACTTAATTTGCGATCGCCATCTAAATCAATTTTCTGAAAGCAGCTTAACTTTTGTCCAGCCTACGTTCGTTCCATTGGCACTGAGTATATTCAAATATTTCGTGTTTTTTTTTCACAGGAAAACAAGTAAACTGACCATCCACCAATCCGGCGCCAAGTTCCTGGGTGAATACGAGTGCATCGCGACTAGCCCTAACAACAAAACGATATCCAAAACTATTCGCTTGCTGCCATCCCGATCTAGTGAGACCATAATTTCTCCTGGTATCTATGCATCTATCAACCCTTTCGACTTTCCTACACCTCACCCTATTTTCAAAAAGTAAATTGAAAAGTAAAGAAGTTTCGTTAAAGCGATTACAGTTTTTTTTTTACATTCATCATTATTTATTGAAAATATTTTTCGCACTGACAGTTTCCAAGTTTCCAAAAAATTCACGGCAGTTCAAAATCACTTTTTTCGGTGCTATTTAGACTTACTGTATACAGGCTGTTCCGAAAATCAGGGATAAAATGTAAAAAGAGAAGCTGCCTTGGGACACCCCGTATAGAAGATGTGAATGAAGTAGTGACAAAATGTTTTTCTGCGAAGTCGATGTCAGTGTTTCACGTTAAGATGAAATTGATCTGTTTTTCACAGAGGAGCGGAAATAAAATTAAATTAGACATTTTTACGAAATTCCTAAAAAAAAGGTATCAATAACAATAATAATTCGACTTTATTCAACAAATGTATATACATTTGCCCTGAAAAGGAGAAGATCAGCTGAAGCTATTCTCAAACTTAAATCTTTTCAGTTTACAAAAAAAAATAAAGAGTAAATTCAAGAATTTATTTTGCATGATACTTCTTTTCCTATTCCGTCTTCTTCATTTCTAGATAGCTCTATAAAACTATTGATTTCTCAAAATAGATTCGGAAATGGAATAATAATCAGTGTTTTCTCATTCACAAAAAATATCCGCTCAGTTATAATTTTTCATTCCGGAAAAAAGAAATTTGTTAAATATTGACTGTGGATAACCGTTAGACATTTTTTGAATATTTGTGAAAGTTTTTTTTTATATTATTTATTAGCGAATCAAACATTTCTCCCAAAATAAAATTGGCATCGTTGTCAAGTCACTGTGAAGTGTAGCCATAATTAAATGTCCCCACTATATTTCAACCAATTAGAAATTCAGTGGTTAGCTAGATACTTTTCATTTTGCAATATTGGTATTCGAAGATAACCAAATCTGTCAGAACTATCTTCCTTAAATAAATACGCGTTGGCTGTCAATTCATTTGAGAAATATCATGAATAAATGCGTCGTTTTTGTATGATACGTTGTACATGGTATTTGTTTACTTGCACATACTTCAAATATAACTCACAAGCTCATCAGTTATAGCGCTGAGGTGACAAAACAAGAAATTTGGCTGCACAATGAATTACATAAAACCAATGTTACATCTGACAGAATGCCAAGGCATTGGGTAATCTCTGGCGCCTTGGGTGTTGTTTTTTGCGAGGGATATCCGATTCAACTAAATAGATGATTCGTAAAGAACTATGTACTCTACTTTTCTGGATTCTTCAACCCTTCTTGTCCTTCACAGAATCATATATGAGCAGACGAATACAATGTTCCATGAAAAAGTACACTTGAATATTAAAAAAGATTCACTATGTCTTCAAAACTGCCTGAACGTGAAGTTTGAGGACTTTTTGTCCATTAAATGTTGATTTTTCAAAATTTGATATTTTGATGATTTCGCAACTCCTTTTTTCTTCAAAAGTTCAACATAGTCCACCATTATTAGCCTAAATTTTTTATGGAATATTGTACGATATAGTCTAAATGAATGAATTGCCCCGATTAATTTGATGATTTATTTCAGATAGTAATAAATGTGGAGAGAACCTCGCCGATTTGTGTTTGAACGGTAATTGCTATGTTGATGAAATGGGCCAGCCAAGATGCGAGTAAGTTTTATTTATCCGATACCTACTTTAAATCAAATTCATTTCACTCACTGTTCAAGGTTTGTTTGCATAATAAAAAAGAAATTATGATTGAAATATAATTGAAGGTTGAATAGAATCAATGATAGAAATCAGTTAAAAACTAAAATAAAAAGAGGAACTTCAATTATCATGTACTGGAAATTTCTTCGAGAGCAAGAAGTATTTCGAAAATTCACACTACATTATTATTGAGAATTATCACCACCATTTTAATAGATTCTGAAATAATTAATGTAGATGTCATTTTACCTAGAAATGTCAGAAAAAGTCCCACTAATATCTCTAGTTGCTATGGTAACGTTTTAAAATAAAGACCTTCAATTGGTCGAGAATGTGTCGAAATGTCAGAAAAAGTCCCACTAATATCTCTAGTTGCTATGGTAACGTTTCAAAATAAAGACCTTCAATTGGTCGAAAATGTTCAACATAAAGCATTAGCGATAACTTGGAAACAAAACTGCTTTCGATTTTATTGTATTCCATTGTTTTTTTTTAGATGCCCTACTGGGACCACTGGAGAAAGATGTGACCACAAAAGCCCTAGTGACACGAGTATGTACCCCCAAACCCCAGAATTATACTCTTGTAAATTAGGGTTATCGACGAAATACAATTGCCTATAAACAAGAGGAAATTCTGGTGGACTTTTTCGAAAAGAAAAAAATTGTAAATTGTTACCGATGTACATAAAAAACGAATTCCTAAGAACATACTATGTATATTTGTACACTATCCTAATTTATAAGACTGTTGAAGTTACATGATTTGGCCTCTGTAGGCCGATAGGTACAGTCATTTTTGTTCGATCGAAACTTCCCGCTAGAATTAGAAATTTCTTTGAGGATTTCAACGAGCCACGTTGGATGGTTCCTTGGGGTACCCATTTTTTGTAAGTTTTTTTACTCATATACCATGTATGTGACATTTTCACAACAAAATATTGTATCTAATCCACACAACAAAGTTTTCCTCAAAAAATTTCGAGTTCCGGTGGGAAAATGGATTGATTCACTTACCTAAACTATCAGGGACCGATATTTTACATAATTTTGTATAAAGTCTTGTAGATATTATTTATTTATTGCATCTTATACTCACAACAAACGATTAAAATGAAAAATCTTATAACAAAGCCTAAAATAGTTGTACACTCTAATAAATAAAAAAACGACATTGAATTTGTGGTGTTATTTTCGAAAACCTATGTATTATTGGACGATTATTTGGCAGCCACAATTGGAAAAAATTGCTGTAAATACTGAATAGGTATGTAATTGAAAGGTTTGTTTCTGATTTCTATTAGTATCTATTAACCAGTTGTTTTTCTTCAATAACTTACTAATTTCTAATAGAAACCTTCTCTTAGATTTGTTGTGAGTTTCAGATGTATTTAACCTAACATTTTTCGTACGAGCATGTTTTCGGTAGATTAACTATATTTGGCTGACGGTCTTCACCAAAATCCAAATTGAACAAACACTGCTCAATTTTTTCAAACAATAATCTCTGTTCGTTTTCTTCTCCTCGGTAAGAATTTTCAATAAAAATCATACTTTGCTCCACCAATATTTCATTCAATTTTATCATATCTATCAACAGTTGACTTTTCTATATCAGTTGAAATAACGACAATATACAGGGTGTCTCACGACGATCTGAAAAAATCGATATAGATCGATAACTAAAATGTTCTGAAAAATATACAGGGTGATTCATGACGACTTGTACATAGTCATGCGTTTTTCACGAATATACAGGATGATATTTGAAAATATGTGAATTATTCTACATATGAAATTTGGTACAACTGTTTAGTATCCTCCCCAAGCTTTAAAGTGAGAAAAACAAAAATTATCTGATCTGGCTTACAGGGTTTTAAGAAAACCAATAAAATTCCAAAAAAAAACAAGTCCAGACCTGAAATTTAAATTTTTTAAAAAGCTATTTTATTGAGCTCAGGGGCCATACTCAGTGTACCAAATTTCATGTGTTTGAGTTTTTCACTTTTAGAGATATTTAACGTAGAATAATTCACATATTTTTTAATATCATCCTGTATATCCGTCAAAAACGCAACAAGGCATTTTTCAATACCAAATATGGAATG
The DNA here is from genome assembly GCA_037013635.1 of Plagiodera versicolora. Classification (NCBI taxonomy): domain Eukaryota; kingdom Metazoa; phylum Arthropoda; class Insecta; order Coleoptera; family Chrysomelidae; genus Plagiodera; species Plagiodera versicolora. The sequence goes on along the minus strand of CM072986.1, from coordinate 9,715,087 downwards.
GTCTCAGTCCACGGCACTTTTGGTTGGACTATGTACACTTCTTCATGAATCGCCCTGTATACAGGATGATTATGAAACAACACCAAAAAGTCGATCTTTCAAAGGGCCACCTCCTATTTTCATAATTTTTAAAAATGAAAATGTTCTCTATAAAATTGTCTATTGGAATTTGAACATCCTGTATACGAAAATTTCAGTTCAAAATATGCCCTAGGTAGCTAGATAGTAGAATTTCGTCTTAGAAATAAACCAAAAAAAATCATGATCAAAGTAGTAAGGAATCCATTATTTTGAAGAATATTGAATTACAATCGAAAAATATCAAACTCTTCAGAAAAAAACGTGGTTTATTTTTTAGGTTGGAACACACGTAGAGATGCTAGAAAAATGAGGAAAAAACACAGAAATTCTCGGTTCTGAAGACGAAATGTGGGAATCATAGAGAGGATCCATGCAGTGGAAACCATACCAAAGAATATTTGCATTAGAAATAGTGAATATTATTGTAAATACTCAACGAATTTACTTATATATTTATACGACAGTATTCAACAGAACTTTATAAAGCCAAGTGTCTACTAAATCAGCCTACAGTTTAGATAACAACAAAATATTTGCTAACATTCATAAATAACTTTTCAATCAGAGTGATTTAATTCACATAGGACGTACCTAAACCTAATTTTCCAAAAAGTTTAGGTTCAAAAGACGTCCAGATACGGTTTGGAAAATCATTATTTATGTTGGATGACGCCTTTTACGTAATCACCCTGTATAGTATGGAAGTCTCCTTTTGAATATTCCAAAATTGCTTAATACTCACATGCTCAGTTCAGTATATCGGATAAATCGATCGATATTGGAAGCCTTTCGAGATTGATAGAAAAATCATGTGGCAGGTAGACTTTTCTTATGAAAAAATTATTTGGCGACTGAAAAGCATGGAAGTTTTTTTTTGTACCACCACAATTCAACCGAGCATCATAGGAAAAAAAATAATCAAATTGGCATTGTATTTTTTCTCTGATTTTTTTTCTGTTTTTGCTATTGTAGTTTCAGATATCCAAGGCGAAACACTCTGTATAACACGATACTCAAAGATGCTGCTTGGTCGCCATTATTGCCTCTTTTCGTCAAGTACTTTTTATGGAAAAGTCGATACCTTTTGTATGTTTCAATATAGGTATTATGTAGTAATAAACACTAATTGGATTTACGAAAAACAGGTAATCGCGAATAATCTGTATAAATTTCTGTTTTATTCAAGAATACTCGCAATATGTGATAGCGGTGAATAGTCAATTTGTATAACTTTGTTGAATCTCTTAGAGACTATTTATCGTGATATATTATATAAGTTTTTTATTGTGCAGATAAGATTTCTAATTTGTAAGCTATGAGTAACATTCATTTTCTCTTGGTGAACGCATATGGCGAATCAATGGTGCCAATATATAGGTAATCATAAATGCATAACCAAATATCCTTCAGTGGGTACCATTTTTTAGTCTATTCATTCAAGAAAGCACGTTTTGTCAGAAGGAATATAATATTTGCCTTATGCTAAATTGTCAAATTGCGTTGGGATTCTGGATATCGTTGATTCACCATCGTCAGTGTATAAAAGGAATTGTCAATTTACGAAAAATTCCATTGAAACATTCGTGTACTATCAAGGCAAAACTTTATTTTCGAAATTATTTGGTATGGGGTTATTTCAATGATGAAACGTCATACCTAGATACATTCCATATTTTTTGTATATACTGAAAAATATGTCAATGTTTTCTGAAAAATTTTATATTGCAAACGACAATAATTTGAAAATAATGCCTTGAGAGTAAAATACTTGAGTGTTTTGAGTTTGTATTAGATAAATATGGATGTGATAAACAGTTTGAAAAATTATTTATTTGCTGTAAAAATATTGTAGAAAGTAGGATAGTTAAAAATGTATTATTTATAAGAAGTGGTTAAAAATTTTAATTATGAAAAATAAACATGGTGGTATATTTCACAGTATCAGTAGCGGAAGGAGATAAAAAGTAGAATAAAAAACTCATCGAATTTGCGTTTCTTTATACAACTGTGAAAATTAGTATTGCTCTCTTCATTGCACTTGTTAAAACTTTTCTCCAATAAAATATGGGAGATGCACAATGAATGTTATTAGCCGAAATTATAGTGCTAAATAAACCGTTCTGTTTAACCACTCTAATTGGGATTTCTGAATCTTAATTCTCTCACTTTGCCATACTATATGAATATTCCTACTGGAATTGTAAAGGCTATGAATTTCCAAAAGTATAGATGTTTACATTCTACAGAAATATTTAACGGAATAATGCGATATTTACTTATGGAACTGTATTCAATGACAATAACTAAATAAAATCCAAATAGTTGTAGTTTCATTTCGTTCTTATTGACCGAATCATTCACATATGACATGTATCTATGATCATTTTTTAAATCTCGATTCTGATAAATAACACAAAAAATATACTGCTGTAGTTCACAATACACACGAGAAATAAAGGTGGGTTTATAAAGCAAATAAGAATAAGAACGCACCAATGAAATCACATATTTGTTATGACTTGACATGACATTTGTAATTCCATCAGTGGCATCAGTACATTCTCTGACAGCTATTTGCACCAAAGTGCTATGGATCCTAACAAAGCATGTATTTCCAAATTACACAACAATCGCACAGGGGAGAAATGAAACAGCAATAAAAATAATTAAAACCTACATGTATTTCAGTTAAACAGGAATAAACTTGAAGCATGAATGACCATACATTAAAAGTCGTTTTTTATATACTTAATGCTGAATTATAGAAAATAAACCCTCAGTCTTCAATTTTATAAGTTACTACTGTATCCATTTTATGAATATTTGTGGAGAAAGATCTCATTTTGACACTCTGTGCATTCTTTATGTGAGCAGGTTGTGCTTCAGCCCAATCATCTGGAGTCTGCAAATTATCTTTTGTATATATTTGAATATCAAAGCTGCACAGACAGTCCAACAGAGGTAAGTATGCTACAGATGATGCTATTTGTTTAAGGACATCCCTTATTTCATTTTTTATTTGCTTCAAAGGTTTTTCAGACACTTGATCAGTTCCATTATTAGAGGTTTCATCATATTCAACTACAAAGTCCCATCTTTCCATGACTTCCAATGTTTTAACATTTGTTATCACTAGAGCAACCTTGTTAACCACCTTCTCAACTAACCATTCTGTAAAATAAGAAACTTGAGTGTTAATCAAACACTAAAGAATGAATAAAACACCTTTTAATTTTCCCAAAGTCACAGAGAGGAATTGTTTTATTTTGTTATCTGTAGACATTAAAATCGTCAATCCATATTCTTCTTCGGTTTTGAAATTCTCCGGTGGGTAAAGTCCTCGTTGGTACAATATTGAATTTATCCCATAATCTACAATAGAACAGGTGAAAAAACAAACTCTGAATCATGTTCAAAAGTTCTTACTTAAATAATCACAGACTATCGTGGCTGAACCCCTGAGGGTTATCGCTGATTTACTTTTTTGGGCTGCCGAGGTCATTTCAAAATATTATCACAAACTCCAGGCTTTATTCTATAAACTTTTCCAGAAAAATTCTCAACTCTCACCAACTGGACGACCGTTAGTTTGAAAATTAGATTATAGCGTGGACCGACAGCTGACGCTGACAGTGACACGTGAAAGGTGAAAACAGGAGAATCTTGGAAAAAGTGACAAGTTACATTACCATTTGAGAAGTTCAAAAATATTTTCTTAATCAAAAGTTTATTTATAGGGAAAATGGATTACCAGATAATTTAACTAATAACAAAATAATTACGACTCAATATTTCCCTCAATTATTTTCGATATGTTGTTTAGTCAGGTAATTATTTAATCAGTGTTGAGAATATGAATCATGATTTATGATCAACACTACATTTTCAGAAGTCCCATTTATTTTTCCAAATCCTATGCTTGACATGGATCTCAAAAAGCCATCAGTTTTACGTGCCTGGTATGGCCCCAACCGACTTCAAAAAAGGAGATTTAATAGAAGTGAAAGCAGTTAAAATGACTAGTATCAACACTCTCCTACCTTATGAGTACTACTCTCTACCTTTCTGCCTTCCGAAAGGTGGTTCCGATGCCATACACTACAAATCAGAGAATTTAGGGGAAGTGCTAAGAGGAGACAGAATTGTAAACACTCCTTATGTATTGAGGATGGCTGAAACAGTCCCATGCAAGTTACTCTGTCATACACCTGACAAGCCGATACATTGGGGTGTTGGAGAATCCCAAATTGTTATTGATAGGATACAGCATGAATACTTTGTGCATTTGTGAGTGATTTCCCCAAAAAACTGCTTCTTACTTTGATTCTTTGTTCTTCAGGTTAGTAGACAATTTACCTGCTGCAACACAGGTGTTCAACAGAGAAATCAATGAAGTCTTATTTGAGCATGGCTATAGGTTGGGCAATACAGTAGGTGACAGAAGTTTCATCAACAACCACTTGAAACTGATACTTCGTTATCACAAACCTGAACCGTAAGCATTTTGATGCAATAATATACTACAGAACATCACTCACTCATTTCATTTCCCAGGAATATCTATAGGGTTGTTGGTTTCGGCATTCAAGCCCAGTCAGTGGCTATGGATGAATTGAAATTCACTGAAGGAAAAACTTGTTCATTTCCCTCAAAACCGTCACCACAAGTTGTGGATCCCGTGGGGGGGACTAAACTGTTTTTCACCTACGAAGTCCAATGGGAGGAGTCTTCTGTAAGCTGGGCATCTAGATGGGATACTTACTTGGCAATGAGCGATGCTCAGATCCATTGGTTCTCTATAATAAACAGTATTGTTGTCATATTTTTCTTAGCAGGTATTTATACGCTCATTTTATCAGTTCTAGCAAGTTTTTGGAGTTTATATGCAGTTGGGAATAGGCTAGGAATTATTTTCAGGTATTTTAACGATGATCATGATCAGGACTTTGAGAAGAGACATTGCCAAATATAATGCAGACGAAAGTTACGATGAAACTATTGAAGAAACAGGCTGGAAACTTGTCCATGGTGATGTTTTCAGACCCCCAAGAAACTCGCGGCTCTTTGCAGCGTTGGTAGGCTCGGGCATTCAAATTTTCTTCATGTCATTGATAACAATTTGTGAGTAATCCCCACTTCACCACTATTGCAACAAATTCAAGTAACGTTTTCCCCAGTCTTTGCCATGTTGGGAATGCTTTCTCCTGCCTCACGTGGGGCTTTAACGACAGCTGCAATCACTTTCTACATGATTCACGGAGCTATAGCTGGTTATTTATCGGCTAGGCTCTACAAGACAATGAAGGGTCGGGAATGGAAAAGGGCGGCCTTTTTAACGGCGGTTCTCTACCCAGCCGTGGTTGGATTGACTTGTTTCTTCCTGAACTTCTTCATTTGGGGCAAGGCGAGCAGCGGGGCTGTTCCCTTCGCCACCATGATCAGTTTGCTGCTGATGTGGGTGTTTATTTCTTTGCCACTAGTCTACCTGGGTTACTACTTTGGGTACAGGAAGCAGCCCTATCAGCACCCTGTTAGGACCAATCAAATACCGAGGCAGGTGCCCGAACAGCATTGGTACATGAATCCGATTTTATGGTGAGCAATTTTTATCCAAGGGCTCTCAATAGAAAGTAATTTCGATTTTTTTTAGTACTCTGATGGCTGGTCTTCTGCCTTTTGGTGCTGTTTTCATAGAATTGTTCTTCATATTCACTGCTATATGGGAGAATCAGTTCTACTATTTGTTTGGGTTTTTGTTTTTGGTTTTTCTCATCCTCGTCATATCGTGCTCTCAAATATCTATAGTTATGGTGTATTTCCAACTCTGTGGTGAGGTAAGTGAACACAAATGATTTCTCTGAAAAATATTATGTAATATGGTGAAACCAGTCCCTATCTCGACCCGTGACCAAAACCCCTAGATCAAAACACATATTTTCGAACCGAGACGTACGCTTTTTTAAATCGCCACGGATGGCGACACCGTCGGCGCTATAATAATGCAAAATACAACGTTGCTAATTGTTAATGAAATACACCAGTAGTTTGTCGACAAAGTTTTGATTCGACAGTATTTCACGAATCTGTGGGGATAAAAGTACGAATAATTGTATTTTGAAAAAGAATGTAACTTTGACTTTGTTGGAAGCGACTATTTGTTTTGCGCAGAAAACGTGAATTATTTATTTTAGAAGAGGCAACGCTGGCTTCTATGCTTGTCAGTTTAGATGTCAATCAAATTAAATATGGCAAATTTTTGGGAAAATATTCTCTTTTATTCATTCCTGAATGAACAGTCGGAAAATTTAATAGAAGATGTTTTCAAAATGCGTATAAATGTTTTCCCAATGCGAGAATCCATTGTTTCGGAACGGTTTCGTCCTATGTAATGAAAAAGTAAATTATTCCAACTCCAAAAACTAACAAATTACCTTCGGAATTCCATAAAGATGACGAGAGCCGGTTTCTGCTTGTCCACAAACTATACGAAACTTCATTTTAACTAAAAGACACACAGCAAAAAATAAACGACTATAAATTCAAAAGTAGGTTAATGAACTAGAGAAGTTTGGATTTCCCGCCAGTTCTGACTGACTTGGAAGAAAACAATGTTACCGAACACGATTCGATAAGTATCCGCCTAGGATGAGTTTTCACCCTCATGTAAACACCTAACTTCCTCGATACGTCAGCTGTACTAATATTCGGCACCTGTCAGATTACGTAAGAAGTAATTCGTTATGTCATAATAGTGCTAAAACCGAGAAATCGATCTATTTTCAGATATATAATAATTGAAATACGAAATGTGAAATCGTAAAACCATATTTTCCAGGACTACCACTGGTGGTGGCGTAGCTTTATCGTATCCGGCGGCAGCGCCCTCTACATCCTGGGCTACTCCCTGTTCTACTTTATGACCAAACTCGAGATAACCGAGTTTATACCAATCCTGCTGTACATGGGCTACACCGGTTTGATGGTCTTCACCTTCTGGTTATTGACAGGCACCATCGGCTTTTTTGCTGCGTACGGATTCGTCAGGAAAATATACGGGGCCGTCAAAATCGATTAGAGAACTTTTTTTCTTTATTTCAGCTGGGTTCAGTTTATGTGTGATGATAGTATACAAGAATGTTGTGATTATTTCAGTTTTCATTTATATATTTCAATCATTTGTAATTCACCAATATAATTTGTTTATAAATGAGCGTGAAGCAAGTTATTTTTCGATAATTGAAACAGAATAAGGAGAACTGAATATTTAAAAAGACACATTGATGATAATGAGTTACATATAAGTCTTCATTGGTCTATTGAAAGGTTTTTCAAGTGGGGAAAATTAAGCATAAAATAATTGCTGGAGACAAATATTTATGGGAATTGATTGTTTATTCTTATTTGATGTACTATATTTTCAATTATAGCTGCATTTTGTTTCAGACATTATTCAAGTTCACATTAAATCAGTAAAAATAGTTTTCTTTCAACTATTCACTATTGTAAATATTTATAAAAGTCATAAATAACTTTTTGTGAATCGCACATTTTATTCAATTCCACATTCCCAACAAAACACGATTATCAAAAACTTGAGGAATTGGTCAATTCCTTTTTCAGTCTAATAACTTCTGAAACCAAAAATGGGATTCTCATGAGAATTCCACGTGAAAGTTTTTCAATGTCAAATTTTCCTACAAGCTATTCAGCTTTTTCTTTTCTAGCTTTCCTCCATTTCTTTACAACTGTTAGAGACATGAACACGGGAATCATTATCGGCAAAAATAAAGGAATATAAACTGCATACCTGAAAAAGCACAACAAATTTCGTTTTCTAAGTTCCCAACAATACTCACTTTTGATCTTCTGGGAAATACAGCAGTGCCAACAAGGAAGGATCACTGAAAGCAGCTTCAGAATTCATAAAAGCAATTTTAGCATGCCTCAGGCCTTCCTCCACTAAACCATCCCTCAAAAAGCTCTCAGTTTTCTGGGCATTTTCTACAGCCACATTAATTTTCTCTCCAACTTCATCACTTATGACAATACTGCTTATTTCAGAAAGTAACTGAGCTAAGGACCTCAAAGTTCTATGAGTGGAATCCAACATTTCATGTGCCTTTCGCATTTTTAGTTCATAAATATCATCAGTATTTGAAGAATTATCAATTTTGAACAAATGTCTCAGCTGAGTAACAAAAGTAGAAACAATTGGTTGCAACTCTGGCTTGAACTCCTTTCTTGCACAGGAGTGTTTGTCTGGGTTAACAATATAGATACCACCCCATCTTGGGCTGAGGAAAGCATTACTTTCCACAATCTCATGATTATTATCATATATATGAATGGGCAAGTCACAGCGTGAGAAGTATACAACTAAGTTTAGAGTTGGTCTTGGTGAAAGATGTGACCATAATTTAGTTTCCAAAGGTGTAATGATGTGTGGTAGTTGCTTTTCTAACAGTGTGTTATGATCCAGAATCCGCCTGGGTTCTGCTCCCAATTCTGTCTGATATAACCATTGACTCTTCACAACAAAATCTGCTATAGGTTGGATCTTACTTAAGAAAGGCTGCAGATTAGCATCAATATCTTCACCTTTGAGATGTATTTCTAGAGCTTCAGGATCTGGGTGCACAAATGATATCAAGATGTCATATTCTAAGCTCAAAGGTATCCCAAAATCTTTATCTAGGACAGTTTTTAGTTCACCTTTATACATTTGACTTATAGGGAGATCTGCTCTGTAAACTCTTGTGGTAAACCACCATACTGGTAGGCCAATAACTACGAGAACTACGAAGTATGAGAGTATGCTGTATACCCTGAATTCAGCATCTTCATCAACTGAAATAATAATTTAATACGAAATTATCATAAAATAAAAACATGACATACCTTCTTCTTTGACTTTGGAAGAATCATCTTCTTTATTTTCTTGTGATATACACATATCAAAACTATTTATTTATTATAAGCTTTACCCTAAAAATTCGATAAATTGAAATCAACTTTTTAGGTTAGACAAACAAAAACATGTCATTGTCACAATGTAGAGGGGGTAACTGTAAAGTGTAAACTGTGACTCTGTGAGCTGTGTTTTTGTTTTGGAGATTTGAAAATAGTTGTTACGCTTTAATATTATCGAACGTATTGATTGAAATATGCCTAACAATCACTTAAACAATTCAAACACTAGCAACGATGACGATCCAGAACCAACTAATCTTATTAAAAGCAGAGAATTTCTGTACAAACTAATCATAAGGTTGGTAAACATAACCTAGCTTTAACTTAAAAATATCGAAAATAACTATTTCAGCCAGTTATTTTACGATGGCCATCAAAATGTGGGCACAAGTCTTCAGCAAGCCGTCCAAGCCGATCCTGTTAACGCTCCCAGTGACAGACTTTTCCATCTCATCCTCACGGCATTAGAACATGAACCCAGTTTGAAGGAAAGACCCAAAAATGTGGGAATAGGAAACAACAATGTCGGTCCTGGCCTAGGTAAGGCCTACCCATAGATTATGATGAATTGTGCTTTGAATCCAAATATAATTGTAGACCTGGAATTTGAGACAGAGTCGTCTATCCCTGCCCCAGAACCTGCATTATACGAGACAGCCTATGTCACCTCTCATAAAGGCAACTGTCGAGCTGGGTGCTTCTCTGCCGATGGTCAACTTATTGCTACAGGGAGTGTTGATGCTAGCATCAAGATTTTGGATGTTGATAGAATGCTGGCAAAGTCAGCTCCCGATGAAATGGATCCATCCAGAGGAGAACAACAGGGCCATCCTGTCATCAGGACCCTTTATGATCACATGGAAGAAGTGACCTGTCTAGAATTCCATCCAAAAGAAACAATATTGTGTTCAGGCAGCAGAGACATGACCATCAAACTATTTGACATAACTAAAGCCAGTGTGAAAAAAGCGTTCAAGACTATTACTGTGAGTTGATGGAAGATTCAAACGGTAACCATCTGATGTCCAGTGTTTTTAGGAAGCAGAACCTATAAGAGCAATGTCTTTTCATCCAGGGGGTGATCATTTGATTGTTGCTACAGATCACCCAGTCATTAGATTATATGACATGAACACTTTGCAGTGTTTTGTATGCCCATTCCCAAATCACCAACATACCAAATGGGTGACCAACCTCAAATGGTCCAAGGATGCCAAATTGTTTGCCACTTGTAGTAAAGATGGGAGCATCAAGTTATGGGATGGTGTTTCTAACAGGTAAGCTGAACAAGTCATTTCCTCTACACACGACCAGTTGTCTTGAAAAAGGCAGTTTTTATAAGTGTGTAGAATATTATAACATGCTTCCTAGCAGGTTTAAAGAGTTGAAAAACCTATCTAATTTTAGAAGAACTGTTATCAGATACTCAATTGATTTTGAACCATATAAAATTAAGGATCTAAACCAGGGATTTTCGCCTAGTTTTAGTGTTAGAGTTAGTTATGAGGTTGATTTCACCATATTTATGGTGTGTATCTCAATGAAGTAATTGTGGCATTTGTATTATGACGGTGCTGTGCGTTTTTCTGCCGGGTTTTCTTGCAGTTTTGTGAACCAAATGGGCCACACTATTCCATAGAGGCTGTTCCAGCGCACAAAACCAGAATGCAGTCAAATAATTGCATGTTCCATTTTTTGCTTTGCATTGTGTAATAGTCGAAATCACGTCTTCTTGCGTTATTTATGACTTGTACTATAGAAATTGTGAAATTTGTCTCTGGTATAAAAATAAATTCTATTTTATTCTTCATACAAAATGGTAGTATTGTTAGTTTATGTTTAATGACAAACAGACTGAAAATTCGATTAAATTCTTTTTTGCTACTCATGTATTTGGTCCATTAACACGAATTTGGTAATATTATCATGGGAAAATTAATACTTTTCGAGATATAAAAAAAATACAACGCAAAATGTCAACTTTGCTAGCCTAATGATCCTTTTGCTGTATGGTTTAGTATTTTTAAATATGAAATTTATAATTATGTTTGTTCATAGGTGTATAAATACATTAGCAAAAGCACATGATGGTCTGGAAGTATGTTCGGTGGAGTTTTCGAAAAATGGAAAATATCTGCTTTCTTCAGGAAAAAATTCAATTTGTAAACTGTGGGAATTGACTACTAGCAGATGTTTAATAGCTTACACAGGTATATACTTCATATTTATTCATTTATTCAAAGAACAGTTTTTGCAATATTTGTAAAATACCAGAGTTAATAAACTTAATTATTGATGCTCAAAGCTTTGTCTCAATCAATCAGAAGTTCAGTAGTTAGATAATTTTCATTTTGCACTAATGGTATTGAAAGATAACCAAATTCTACAAAACTATCTTTCTCAAATGAATAAACTATATATTCACCACTACTTATAGGTGCTGGTACTACGGGTAAGCAAGAATACGAAGCCCAAGCGGTCTTCAACCACACAGAGGACTACGTCCTCTTCCCCGACGAGGCTACCACGTCGTTGTGCGCCTGGAACTCGCGCAATGCTTCCAGGAAGCAGCTGATGTCTCTTGGCCACAACGGGGCAGTCAGGCAAATCGCCCATTCTCCCACCCAAGCCGCCTTCCTTACTTGCTCGGACGATTTCCGGGCGAGGTTTTGGTACAGGAGGACGCCGACTTTGTGATTGGACTATTCGTAGTTTAGTTTGTGGGTTATTTGCGTTTTGTATTGTACTGGTGTAATATATTCGTTTGTCGAATATAATGTTATTCGTTTGATTCCGTACGAGTACTATTTCAAAAGTCACTGGAAACCAAAGTAGAAAAAGTCAGTGTCGTATTCTCGATTACTGCGTTTACGCAGTGGTTTCATTCGTATTATTGACGAATGCGCTTTGAAATTGAGGTAATAGTACTTTTTCTACCATTTGGTGTTTTAATTAATCATACATGCTGGTCACTTGCCCTTTATGTTTTTTTTTTATCAGATGGCGTTCATAGTCCAATAAAATTTCGAAAAGTTCGCATTGTCTCGATAAAGGATAATTTTTTGATATATTGTTAGTGGAGACGTTAGAAACAAATTCCCAAAGCAGCGAATCGATATCTTCTGCACGAGGGTTACAAATCGCAAAAACAGTCCCTCATTGCTGGTTTTTGGGCTTTTACGCAAAAAATATACATTCTAAGTAAACTCTTATGTTAGATGATTACCGAAACTCGTAAACAATTATAATTTCGAAGAAATCGAAAAAACAGTTCACTTTGTCGGTCAGTCGGCTCGACGACAAAGGGTGAGACGGTGCCTCCGTCATCGCGCCTTGTCTGTCCCACTCCTCGTTTCCTCACACTTTCCCAACACGCGTCTTTTCGAGCCCATAGAAAATGACTCGAACAAACTTGGTGTCAAAATACGCAGAAAAAAAACTTTGGTCTGAAGATTTTTTTCGTATAGCACATAGTTTTTGCGTAAAATCCCAAAAACCAGCAATGAGGGGCTGTTTTTGCGATCTGCAACCCCCAAGATATCGATTCACTGCTTTGGGAATTTGTTTCTAACGTCTTCACAAACAATATATCAAAAAATTAACCTTTATTGCGACAATTCGAACTTATCGAAATTTTATCGGACTATCAGCTTAGTCCTAAATATCAATTGACAATCAGGGTAGAGGGTGAAAGAAAAGTAGTACACAAAAAAAGGAATAAACTCATTTTATTCGAATAAACGGAAATCAGTACAGTCGAATCTAGTTCATATTCGACACAGCCTAACTAGAGTACCAAAAAGACAAGAGGAAAAAAAATCGTATCAAAATAATACTCTCAGTACAGAGTCGTATGTACACAAAACGTTCCGAGACCACGTTAAAACACGCGCCCCTTCAAATCTCCTTCAAAGCTTAATCAACCTCCTCCATACGAGATGCATCTTCTGAATCTCCCGCCTCGGCAGCCGGAGCATCCCCAGACGACGGCGTCTCCTCGACAACCATCTCGTCCTCATCGATGCCCAACCCCAGCTTGATCATCCTGTAGATGCGCGACGCATGCACCTGAGGCTCGTCCAAAGTGAATCCGGAGCTCAACAGAGCAGTCTCGAACAGCAGAATCACCAAATCCTTGACGGCTTTGTCGTTCTTGTCGACATCGACTTTTTGCCTCAGGTTTTCGACGATGGAATGGTCGGGGTTGATTTCGAGGTGCTTCTTGGCGGCCATGTAGCCCATGGTGGAGGTGTCGCGAAGTGCTTGAGCCTTCATGATGCGCTCCATGTTGGCGGTCCAGCCGTACTGCGAGGTTACGATACAGCAGGGAGATTCTACCAAACGGTTGGATACAACCACCTGAAAGATGAATAAAATCGTTAATAAAATATACAAGCATCACTAATTTTAAACAAATTCGGTAAATTGGAAATTTCACCTCCTTTGTGTCACTTGTTTGTTCGAATCAAGAGTAATCTTGTTGAAAAACATTCAAGGAGAGTAGGTGAAATGTTGAACCTCAAAGTTGACTATTAAATTCTCCACCAAAATATGTTCTTGCACCAAAACCTTTTTTCGTCAAAATAGAGATCCAAATCAATCAATCTCAACATACCTTCTCGACTTTAGCGTCCAAGATGCTCTTCATGACCTTGCAGAGCCCCTCAAACTTGGTCTTGTCCTCCTCAAACTTCTTCTTCTGCTCCTCGTCTTCAGGCAACTCCAAACCTTCCTTGGTCACAGACACCAAAGTTTTGCCGTCATACTCCTTCAGTTGTTGCACGACGTACTCATCAATGGGCTCGGTCATGTAGACGACCTCGAAGCCGCGCTTCTTGACACGCTCGACGAATGCGGAATGAGCCACCTGCTCCTTGCTTTCCCCGGTGATGTAGTAAATGTGCTTCTGGTTCTCCTTCATGCGACTGACGTAGTCCTTGAAAGAACAAGCCTCGTCGCCGCTGGCAGAGGTGTGGTAGCGGAGCAAATCGGCGAGCTTAGCCCTGTTGGCCGAGTCCTCGTGGATGCCCAGTTTGAGGTTCTTTGAGAATTGCTCGTAGAACTTCTTGAAACCGTCCTTGTCCTCGGAGAGCTCCTCGAACAGCTCCAAGCATTTCTTGACCAAGTTCTTGCGGATGACTTTGAGAATCTTGTTTTGCTGCAGCATCTCTCTGGAGATGTTGAGCGGTAAATCTTCCGAGTCTACCACTCCCTTGATGAAGTTGAGGTATTCGGGAATGAGGTCCTCGCAGTTGTCCATGATGAAGACTCGTCGCACGTACAACTTGATGTTGTTCTTGCGCTTCTTGTTTTCAAACAGATCGAAGGGGATCCTTCTGGGGACGAAGAGGAGCGCGCGGAACTCCAGCTGACCCTCCACGCTAAAGTGTTTCACAGCCAAATGGTCCTCCCAGTCGTTAGTGAGGGATTTGTAGAACTCGCCGTACTCTTCCTGGCTGATGTCATCGGCGTTCCTGGTCCAAATAGGCTTGGTCTTGTTGAGCTCTTCGTCTTCAGTGTACTTCTCTTTGATGGTTTTCTTCTTCTTCTTGGTCTCTTCCTTCTTATCTTCATCCTCGTCCTCGCCTACATCCTCGATTTTGGGCTTGTCCTTGTCTTCCTCCTCGCCCTCTTTCTTCTCTTCCTCGGCTTCGTCGTCGCTCAGCTCCTTCTCGCGTTCCTTCTCCACCAACAGTTTGATCGGGTAGCCGATGAACTGAGAGTGTTTCTTGACGATCTCCTTGATTTTGTTCTCTTCGAGGAACTCGGTCTGGTCCTCTTTGATGTGCAAGATGATCTTGGTACCGCGTCCCAAAGGCTCTCCGTGGTCCAAGCGGATGGTGAAGCTGCCGCCAGCGGAAGATTCCCAGATGTACTGTTCATCGTCGTTGTGCTTCGAGACTACTGTGACTCTGTCGGCCACCAAGTAAGCCGAGTAGAAACCCACACCGAACTGACCAATCATACTGATGTCAGCTCCGGCTTGCAGGGCTTCCATGAAAGCCTTGGTGCCGGATTTGGCGATGGTACCGAGGTTGTTGACTAGATCGGCCTTGGTCATACCGATACCGGTATCGATAAGGGTGAGGGTGCCCTCGCTTTTGTTGGGGATGATTTTGATTTGTAACTCTTTGCCGCTGTCCAGGCATGACGGGTTGGTGAGAGATTGGTAACGGATTTTATCCAAAGCATCTGATGAGTTGGAAATCAATTCTCTGAGGAAAATTTCTTTGTTTGAGTAGAAAGTGTTGATGATCAAACTCATCAGCTGCGCAATTTCGGCCTGGAAGGCGAAGGTCTCGACTTCACTCGTTTCTTCTGGCATCTGTAATAATTCATTATTGATCAGACTAGTGTTCGCAAATTGATCAAGAAATTCGCGTACGCCGGTGTCTAATATTCAATCGAATGTTAATAATCCACCATTTCAATAACGAAAAATTACGATAGCATTCAAAATAATTTCGACGGAAATTGTATAGATAGAAATGCAATGAAAAATGTCGGAAAATTACTATATCGACCGTGAGGCAGAAGCGAATATACCAGAAGGCAGAATAGGCAAAAGCCTGGAACGGATATTATCAAATCGCGGCAGAATATATCGAAGTTGGAATAAAAGATTCAACAAATCAAGTTTAACGAGAAAATCAATTCCAACCAGGGTATCAAAATTCAGAGGCGGCAAATCTATGAATCAGTCTCAACCGCCAGGTATAATTTCGACATCCGGGGTATTTCAGTCAAACTATATAGGTACAATAAACGATTCTCGTTAAATATAAATCATATGACGAAAGATATCCCAATACAACCCAAGTCTCTTAGATTTTCAATGTTTCCGTATTCATTTCAATCATTAAATATATCATTTTAAGCTATTTTAATCAATCAAGACAATTTAATGTTGGATTATTTCTCAAAGAAATGCAAAAAGAGTATATCTACAATTCATCATAACTTGTAAAATAATCTTTTAATGAAATGAATGCCAAAAACTACCAGGATGCCGGTTTCACATGTGCAATCAAAAATGGGAAAATTCATGAAAATTGACTATCGTACACACAAATGATCAAATATAATCGAATAATTCTCTTACCTTGACTATTTTTTCACACAAATAACACTTTTACAATAAAAATTCTCTGAAAAAACCGCTTAGAAATTGCTTCGGATGTCACTCGTAACTTCAACGCTTACTAGGCAACGTACGATTTTCAATTGATACGACCGCGTTTTGTCGTTCGCTTTTATAGACCACTGCGTTCTAGAACGTTCATGAATGTTCTAGAAAGATTTCGAACATATGGAAGCTCGCGAATCGATCGATTAAGCGAGAGGGCGATATCTTTTTACCCGGTTTGTTTCCGGGAAAATAAGCGCGTATTTCAAAAACAAAGGCCAAGCTGCAGCATGGAAATCGATAAAATTGCGATATTCCGGTAAACAAATGGGTGAAACAGGATAATATGTAAACGGTTTGAAAGGACATAAACATCGTGTTTACTTTATGTGGCAAATAATGTTTTCTTAGCTTCTACCTGTCAGTTATTGAACTGAAAGTGATAATGATGTTTTTGCCTTTAAATTTGGGATTAGTAGAAAAGTAGATGAGTCATTGGGATGGTTCCTCAAAAAATCGTCAGTGTTTTGGTGCATTTTCATGTAATACATTTTGGAAATTACATATTTCCTGGAGGTATGCAGGAGGAAATTCAGAAGTTGCATAAATGTAATTAATATTTTGATCGAAAAGGGTAGACATTTTTATGTAGAAGTCCCAGATAAGCTATGAATAATTCAGCTTCTAAGAAGGCAAACAAATGCATGCAATTATTTTATCAATTTCGTTCAGTTTATAATGAAACTGATGATCCAACATTACATATCTATGTAGGTACACAAAGAGATGAATGATGAATTGTTCTTATTGTTCATTTTCTACACAATGTGTTTCCCTACCTTGGTTCTCTGCCTTGGTGGTAAATGGTTACTTTACAGGTCTCTGTCATCTATAACATATCACATCACCACACATGCAGAAATCTACCGCATCTTAGCCTACTCGCCAACCAAGCGATTTCCATAAAAACAGCCGAAACTTTGTTCATTCACTTCTAGATGGCGTTCGGAAATACCAAGTGTACCAAACGGAAAATGATGATCGTTTTGCGAAAATTACATATTGAGTAAATCATCCTACATAAAGGTCAAAGGATTTAATGAGGTCTCCTACACTTTCAATGTATGGTTGAAAAAATATATACTTAGTTATTTCTCAAATCTAATTCATAAATTCATTGCTTTTTAATTTGGAAATTCAGTTGTCAAAAAGTATTTTTATGACAGTGGTATAGGTCGATAATATCCCAACACCCCGTACGACATACTCGTTGGTATTTAACAAGAATCCCAAATATTCCCAAGCAATATCTAACTCATTTCACCTCCTCCTTTGAAGTAACACCAATTTCGTTTTTTTTTTCACTTTCTTCTTCACCGTATTTACCGTTTCATTCGGTAGCACCGACGACTAGAGTTATTGTCATCTCGCATCGCCCCGTATATCACTCACAACGGATTTATGTCTGTGCCACGTGAGAGCCAATAAATAGAATTAAAATTACTGGCAACTGGCATCTAGTCGGCTGGGGAACGGGATGACGTTTAGACGCTGGGCGTCTGTTTCTCTATTCCCATTTGTTGTTCGTGGTGGTATATCGCGAGTGTTTTGTTTTGCTTTTTCGGTGGAGTGATTTCGATACATACTGGGTGAGCAATGAAAACATAAAATAAGGGGTTGTATAATCTGGAATATATTACATACACCTCGTTGTATTTTGTTTATCGGGACCAAAATAAATGACGATACATGTTGACTATCTGCCAATAATAAATTGTAAATATTTACTTAGTTTAGCATTTGCGCTTTCACCAAAATATGGAAAACGATGCAAAGGAAGGAAACAAATTCAATGCCCTACTAGAAGAGCAGTAAAAAGAGTTCAATGATCATAAGAAAAACATTGTTTCAATTGAAAATGATACAGAATTAACCCAATATTAACCTAATCCTGACCTGATTTTATGATTTGGAATTTCTATTTTCTGATAAAATTATGTGAATCTGATATAAATCAAGTCGAAAGATAGTGTGTGTTTAATCAGACTCTTTATTTAATTTATTTTCTTATTTTATTTTAGTCGTCTGTATAAACAAATTTTGTAGCTGTTTATTTATTCGTTGTATGAAAAAGTAATTTTCAATTTACTTTAATTCAGCTGGTCCTGAAAAATTTAATAGTACACAGTAAAATTATATCAATTCAATTTGAATGTAATATTCAAAAATGAAACGTCACAGGCAATTACTTCTATGAATTTTGCAAAAATATTGATTTTATATGTTCAGGAATTGCACAAGGATGTACTCTCAGTAGGAAAAATATGCATAAATTTCATGCGAGAATATAATTAATCGTCCCAATTCTTTAACCTTCTTACTTCTCATATGAAATTACAACACTCGAATAGGTATGACGTAAAATAACATTCGGTGTATTTTTGGATCCAGCAAAATACGATTTGGTATTATTTTATTGAACGAGTATTAGTCTTACGACCAAATACCTAGCTGTATTGAATTTAAACAGAATATCAAAACTCACTTTTATGTCAAAATTTTATTGTATACGATTTCAAAATTTAAAAAAATACTACCTTTCAGAAGCATATTCTATCGAGATATTTTTGAAAAACATATCAACTCCATATGCACACATAGAAAAATAAAATAATTCAATAAGAGTTTCTTTCGTAGACATAAGGTTTGGCTTACTATGAGCATCAATTGAACTCAAAATGAATTGAAAACTAAAAATGATATGTTGAAACCATGTAATGCAAAACTTATACTAACTACTATTTACCAATGATGAAATAAATTCTTGAAAAACTCTTCTTATCCTAAAAATGTTATCTTTGAGTCGAAAAGTCAGCGTTTGAGAATTGTTTTTTTTTTCTTCTGACTATTCAAAAGTCTACCTGTTCACTTTATATTGCGCAAAACTTATCTGGGATTCTCTTCTAACTGTTATTTGAACTTTTTGTCTCGAACGTGATCTCACTCGTCAAATCCTCAAATTCATCGTCGTTGAAATGATATTTTTAGCAAATACCAATAATCCTGGACCCGTTGAAACTCCTCCTTATAAGCATTTACACGTGCTCTGTCATTTCCGGACCATTTAGCACAACATCTGGCTCGAATAATTCATTTTCAAAACATACCAGACAGTCGAACACAGCTATCCGTTCTTCTTCTTCCTATTCAACCCCAAACAGATTTGTACAAACTCATGTGGGCTATTTAAAAATAAAACAAACAAATATTCTACTTCATCTGGATGTCAACTCAAGAATAATAGAGTTAGGGTAGGTTAACAGCATGAGATTATTATTTCTGAAGAAATATTTGATACGCTAGTACAGTTTCAGAGCTCATATTCTGATCTCCTGAGATTTCAGACACCAAAACATAAAAAATCACCTCTTCGAATCCCGATTCGAATTCCAGATGCCATGATGGACATCGACCGCATATCCTACATCTTCGGCAGCTTCGCCAGACGCCGCCAAAGCCGCCAAATCTCCTCCTCTTCCTCCTCCTCGCCCGCCTCCTCCCCCGCCGCGGGCGGCAAACGACGCTCCGCCAATTTGGAGCCGCCCCCGAAAATCCATCACGACCGTTCTCGATCCAACCCGCACCAGCCGAAGAAGCAGGCGACCGAGGCGGCAAAGATGGAGTGCTCGGCTTGTAAGAGGCGGTATGAGGATCCCAGAGTCCTGCCCTGCCTTCACACCTTTTGCTTGGAGTGCCTCAAGGACATGGAGAAGAGGGATTCGACAGTTTGGTACGATGATGACGACTCTGACGGTGAGTGAGGAAGAAAGCTGGGAGATTGGGAGTTTATGCGAAACTTTAGTTTGGCAGCATTCGTACAGAGTGATTGATTGGGAAATGGGCGTACTTCGAGGGTAGGCAGAGGTCGCCTAGCTGGTTCTGAAAAAAACCCATATGATGGGGATAAAATGATTGCAAGAAGCTATAATTGAAAAATTTATTTAGAATGGATGAAATGTATTCTATTCTCTATCTTCGTTCTTTTTTGAAAGTATACAATAACAAAATTTGTTGGAAAAGAACGACAAAAAACTCAAAGTCTTCTCCACACAATAGTATCTACGTATTTTTTAATTGTCAAAAAGGGGAAACAAACATGTTTCGATCACCGCTGTGATCATCATCAGTGTCACTACAATCTGAAAATAAGGAAAAAGAACCGATGCAACATTTGGTAAAAATTATAAAAACTCACCGTCTTTAAAAACGTCATACTTTTTCGGAATGTGATTAATTCTCATTTTTTTCATTTGTATAGTGTAGCATGATGAATAAACGCAATCTTCATCACACACACGGGGTGTTTGTAACTGGTTATTGAAATAACACTTTGTCCTAAATACGGACCTGTCGACTTATTTTACATTAAGGTTGTGATCCAAAATTCAGGATATCATGAAATGGTTAGTAATTCGATTGATTGAAAGTGAAAGAAGAGCATTTAGAAAAAATAAAAGTATTTTTTTAAATTTTGTACCACCTTTTCATCGAAAAAATTAAATTTGACTCAAACTAACAGGTACAAGAATGGCATGCGGAAGTACCAAACTCATATGTTTAGGAATATTTTTTTCTGCTCTTTTCATATCTGCAAAAGAATTTTCGAAATTTTGTCATAGAGGGTGTTGTATTGAACTGATGAAGTTCCTTTGATTTTTTCGAGTCCGTACCTGGATTATTAGTTTCATTCATTCAGAATTCTGTAGCGTAGCGGTTAATGAGTTTATGTTGTGAAAATGAATGGTATATACAATGCGAATCATAAGTTATGAGCCATTGAAGAAATAGGAGGAATACATAAAACACCCTGTATATCGCTTATACAGGGCGCTAGACCCATCATATGGGGGTTTTTCAGAACCAGCTAGGCGACCTCTACCTACCCTTACAGTTTGCCCATTTCTCATTGAATCACCCTGTATAGTGAAGTGTTGGCAAACCTGAATTGACAAATCGACAGCTGACGGTTTAGGGTTAGTAGAAAGAACAGCGTGAAATATTATAGATGAGTGACAATGAGAACAGCGATGTAAGAAGAGAGAAACGAATAAATTAGATATGGCAAAAGAAGTAGACGAGACAACTTTGCTTCGATAAAACAAGCAGAACAGAAGGAGAAACAAAAGAAATATCTGACTAGGAACATTGGAAATAAAGACTATTATACAGTGTGTTCCTTAACTACATGCTAATATTCGAAGGGGTGATTCTTTGACACCTTTTAAGAAAAACACTTCCTATAAACGTATGTCCTGAAAGTATTAACTCTCAAGAGTGATATAGATTATTAAACGGTTGGTACTGCTATATGAAGTAATTTTGACAAGAAAAATATATTTTTTGGATTCTCATTCATTATGGAACAAATCTGATCTCTTAATCTGCTTTCAGTCGATGCACAAACATTTTCACGCCGCATCAGATTTTTGAGAAATAGACCCTGAAGTAAAGCGATTTTTATTTTTTTTTAAGTGAAAACCATGCGTCGGACAAAGA
The DNA here is from genome assembly GCA_037013635.1 of Plagiodera versicolora. NCBI lineage: Eukaryota > Metazoa > Arthropoda > Insecta > Coleoptera > Chrysomelidae > Plagiodera > Plagiodera versicolora. The sequence continues at coordinate 9,693,354 of CM072986.1, read as the reverse complement.
AAATCCACGAGATTAATTTCGCTCAATAACACGACTCTACAAAAAAAATTTCGTTCTTTGTCCTAAAGTTTATACTATTATTTTCCAGTTAGTTATGCACAAAAACGAAAAGAAAATACCTTTTTTCGGTATAAAGTTTGCTTTTGTGATAGTTATAATAATAATACTCATTTTTCAATTTTTTCATAAATTTTGATTGATTTCAATATTTTTAAAAAGACCGCGCGGTGAGAGTGGGGTATTAACGTTTACACTGTGCCGCTAGATGGCACCCGAGTGATAAACAACCATCAGGTGTTATTTACAAGCCCAGAATAACTTAAAATGTCGTCACGAAAGTGCAAATACGATGCTGATGCATTTTGTTTTATATGTGGTCAATTTATTAAAGTTCGAGACGTGAAATATGAACTAAAGACATCTCACGTTCTCTGTGAAGCCTATGAAGCATATTTTGACTGTCCTGTACTGAATCAAGATAAGCCATGGGCTCCACATGTTGCTTGTAGTTATTGTAAAAGGTGTTTGGAAGGTAAGCAATTTTTATTTAATTAGGCGATGAATTCAAAATAATGGATATATTAATTTTAATTTTTATATTCTTAGGTTGGTATCGAGGTGAGAAAAGGTCTATGAAATTTGCAATACCAAGGATTTGGCGAGAACCAAAAGACCATATTACTGACTGCTACTTTTGTATGGTGAATCCGAGTAAAAGACGTAGAGGTAAAAATGCAAAACCTATTGAATATCCTGATCTCGAATCTTCTTCTGCTCCAATTGCTCACGACCTGACACGACTAGTACCTGAGCCACCAAAAAAATTATCGCAGAAAAGTAGCTCATCTTTTAGTTCTTATGAAAGTAATTCCGATAAGGAGTTTTTGCCTACACCTGAACAACCAAAACACTATCTCATTACTTCAGAAGATTTTAACGATCTAATTAGAGATTTAAATTTGCCAAAAAATAAAGCAGAGCTTCTAGGCTCTCGGTTGAAACAGTGGAATTTGCTTGATGATGTTAAGATCTCGGATCAGCGGACTAGGCATGAAATGTTTGCAACGTTTTTCACGAAGGAAGATGGACTTTGTTTTTGTAATGACATTAAACGTATGTTTGAAGCAATTGGCATACCCTGTGTCCCTAGCGAATGGCGTTTATTCATTGACAGCTCGACAAAAAGTTTAAAAGCAGTTCTATTGCACAACGGAAATAAATTTCCCTCTCTTCCAATTGCTCACTCAGTACATCTTAAAGAAAATTATGAAAGTGTCAAAATTTTGCTTGAATCTGTAAAGTATCCTGAGTATAACTGGGAGCTGATTGGAGATTTTAAAATGGTGGGATTTTTAATGGGGCTACAGGGTGGATATACAAAGTATCCGTGTTATTTGTGCTTGTGGGATAGCAGAGCGGATTCTAAACACTATATTCAACGGTCATGGCCTGTAAGAACAGAATTGTGTGTCGGAAAACAGAACGTCAAATTTGAGCCGATTGTTGAAGCGGAAAAAGTGTTAATGCCGCCTTTGCACATTAAGTTAGGGTTGATGAAACAATTTGTTAAAAAACTGGATGAAACTTCAGAAGCTTTTGGATACTTAAAAAAATTTTTCCCGAAGTTATCGGAAGAAAAGGTTAAAGCTGGGGTTTTTGTTGGTCCGCAAATAAGACAGATTTTCGCCGATGAAAAATTTCCAACGTTGCTGAATCGTACCCAAAGAGCAAGTTGGAACAGTTTTAAAGCAGTAGTTTCCGGATTTTTAGGAAATAATAAAGCTGAAAACTACGAAATGTTGGTTGAGGATATGCTTACAAATTTTAAGGCCATGGGCTGCAGGATGTCATTAAAAGTGCATATGCTGCATGCTCATTTGGATAAATTTAAAAACAATATGGGAGCCTATTCCGAAGAGCAAGGAGAACGTTTCCATCAGGACATCATGAATTTTGAACAACGCTATCAAGGCCAATACAATGAAAACATGATGGGCGACTATATTTGGGGTTTATTGCGAGAAAGTAGCTATGAACATAAAAGAAAAAGTAAAAGTGTGCACTTTTAAGTTATTTTCCACTTTTCTGTAAGCTAATTTGATAGTCAAACTCAATAAAAATAATGAACATTTTTATTTCAATAGTTTTATTTTCAATCAAAAATTAAAATCCGAGATTTTTAAAAATTTCGTTCAATCAGTCTTCTAAGCACAAAAGCAAAGTTTTTCATGCCATATATTTTTTTTCCGTCTTATTACGACCTAAACTATCGAAATTTAATGCTTTGCAATCAAAGTCAAATTTCATGTTGACCCGTGTAATGAATGAGGATTTTAAAAGTAATTTTAATTTTGGAAGTAAGCAGTGGCGTAGTATTTTTTCTCTAAAAGTATTCAATGCAAAACCCGTACGGTTGCCACTGGTAGAGAAAATAAAAAATTTCGTACATCACAAAATGCACCTTGATGCAAAGAAGACAATTTTTTTAAAGATGTCTAAAGTATTATCTCAGTTATTATAAAAAGCTGTTTTTTTTTAAATTTTATCACCTTGTATCTCAAAAGTCAAGACCCCTTCGAAAATTAGCATGTATTTAAGGAACACCCTGTAGATAAAATAACGAAACGATGATAAACAGTGCGATAGCGTGATTATTGGACCATATCCTGAAATTCAGTTAGGAGTACCAAATTTGAGGAAAACCTGATTCGAATAAAAATATTTCTCACCCATATATCTCGGAGAGAATTTTTTCATTCGTTGGATTCCGTGGAAAAACGAACTTTGCACTTAGTCATCGGCCTTCCTAGTGATATCCAACGTGAAAATGTGAAACGAATAGGAGGAATGGCTTCCCAGGCGATATTGCGGCACCATAATGAGATTTGATTCGTGCGGCTTCACTTCAAAATAGTCCTTGAAACGTGTTCTATTATAAACAAACGCTTATTATAGCTGCTTTTATGAGTTTTCAGTTTTATTGTTCAGGGCGATGGAACGGACCTACTGCAATGCCATTCATGCAAGGCGACTCGCTAGATGGCATTCCACATCCGGTTGTTTTCAAGTTCACTTTGTATAATGTATGAAATATGCATTTCTTCTGACCTCGTATGGGTTGTGAGGATTCTTCCTAGGTTCACAAATACCTCCTGTGATTTTGGCAGAAATGAAAATGATACAAACAAAAAAACAAAGAAAAAAGAATTTTTTTTTGATCGCGAAAAAAAAACAGGAATCAATATTCCTGAAGGAATGGGGAAGGGAACCTGACAGAGACAATTGACACTCGAAGATCCCCCCACGATCAAAACCAAACACCTGTTCAATTATCAGAAGACAAATGGAATAAGTGATAGGTCTCCTTAGGGGTCACTGCTTTAAAAACAAGCACTTCAACCTTATAGGCATAATTGATAGTGCAGAATGTAGATGGCGCTTAAAAAAAATAAGAATCAGCTTCACATACTTATTTTGCTCCCGAAATTGGTCACCTCCATTATTCGTTTTTAGCAGATTCTTTATCATCGACAATAAAAATAAACATGTGAAAATTGTTTGAATTTTAATGGGCTACACTGGTATAGCCCCTCAAGTACCAAAATTAATGAAAAAATAGTAAATTAAAAGTAAATTTCATTCTCGTTAGATATTCCTGAATATACAATGAGATGATGTGAATATGAATGAAATAAATTTTGATTCATTGTCGAGACTAAAGATTAAGAAGACAAAGTAACTTTTAATCAGTCATTGACAAACTAAAATTGTATACAGGGTGTTTCATTAAATATGTAAAAAAATTAAACTGAGAGTAGAACCAAAATATGACGATTGAGCGCAACATCGCTTATACAAATGTTGATTGTTAAAGTTATTGACATCGAAGATGGGCATTTCCAACAATTTTTATTTTTTTGTTTGTCAAATCATAAATAAATCATTGTTGAAGCAGAAAACGAAATATTTGCTTGTCTGACAGCAACCTACTTGTTTTTTCTCGATAGAATTATTTGAATTTATTTGTGACTTCAATACTTAAAATCGGGTTTATCGTAAAAACGGTAAGGTTTTTCTACTTTTTCCAAGAATACTTTTTTGTTAAAAAAATAACGTTATTCAATAAATGTTCAATCGAAAATTTTGATTTCTGACAGACAAAAAAGTTGTGCGTATTTTTAAATAATTGTAAGCGGATAAGTGGCGCCCTCTAAGGACTACGTTAATACTGATAGAATATTCTTGTTTGCCGTCCTAAAAACCCCCAATGTACCAATTTTTAAACCGATATCATAAAAACTGTCGAAGCTATTAAGAAATTTGCAAATAAAATTTTAACTTTGAACGCACTGTATCTCTTTAACCATCAACATTTGTATAAACGATGTTGCGCTCAATCGTTATATTTTGCTCCTCTCTACTCTCAGTTTAATTTTTTTACCATATTAATGAAACACCCTGTATATTAAAAAACATAGGGTAAGATCAACAGTACCCCATTCTTCTTCATGAAAAAATCCTGACAATCAAGTATTATTCGGTTAAATCCTGTGTCTAGGATCAAAATCTGTAAAGATGTGGTGTTAGTTTTGGTTGGCTGGTCATGAATAATAAATCTCTTCGTTGAAGTAGGAGACAAATTTATCTTTCACAAGAGATTTGACTACTCAACAGAGATTTACTTCTTTGAAGCGGAACGGTTGATAAAGTTAAGAAGAAGAACGCTGTGCTCTTGAACTAGCTTCTGGATGAAACGAACTCAATATTGTGAACGAAAATAGCTATTCGTGGTATATTTAGTTTTAGACCAGAGTCTATTTGGAAAAGGGTAAATAAAGGCACTGGAAATATTGTTTGAATGAACTTAGAAGATAATTAAATGTAATTTAGAAATATACAGGGTGTTAATTAAGTATGTTAACAAACTTCAACCACGAATAGTACTCCGAAAAATAGAAAGAAAACGTCATATGAACATGGGTCCGGAAATGCTTCCTAAGGGAGCTACGCTCCTTTGCATGGGGCACCCTGAAGACGGTTTTCCCTCGATATTATCGAAACCGTTCATAACAAAATTACGAAATTAGGTGGGATGGGTAAACTTTCGACGCTGAATCTGATTCTGAATTCAGAATTTCATAATTTGAATCACAGGCGTATCATACGGAAGGAGTTAAGGGTAAAAATAACCCCATTTTCTAAATGGTAATTTTTTTGACATTTTGATTCTAGAATATGGTAATTCAGAGATTTCTACGTAAAAATGGTCTCCTGGTACATCTCCATAGGCCTAACAGTTTTCGAGAAAAATGCAAATTATTGAATCGATGCAGGCTATTGTAAATAAATAAATGTTCGTCTACATACATATTTAGTTAGTGTGCTGTGAAAAACAATTGCAACAATTGCGTCGAAAGTTTACCCATCCCACCTAATTTCGTAATTTTGTCATGAACGGTTTCGATAATATCGAGGGAAAACCGTCTTCAGGGTGCCCCATGCAAAGGAGCGTAGCTCCCTTAGGAAGCATTTCCGGACCCATGTTCATATGACATTTTCTTCCTATTTTTCGGAGTACTATTCGTGGTTAAAATTTGTTAACATACTTAATTAACACCCTGTATAAGCACCTTGAAAGGATATCTTACAATTAGTTTCAGCTCAAAAAACTGACAGTTCCGGTTCAAGAAAAGCCAGTTCCGGCGGCTCCGGCTACGTCAGCGATAGACAAGACGACCTCAGTCCAGAGAAAACGTTGCGCTGCGCCTCTTGCGGCACCCCCAACGATATCCCACCGGGGGGCGTGGCCTCCTTCCCGCCCAACTATCCCCTGCAACACCGCATCGTTCTGGCGACCATCAACGACTTTTCCACCCACCTGCTTTGCGATCTGTGCACCTCCGAGGTGTCGGTAAGTTGGAGGAAATGGTGCCGCGAGGTACCGTTCTGGGGCCATTCAATTTCACCCTGTATCTTTGAAACGAAGATATACTCGTAGAAACATCAAAGAACAAAATATTCTCTGAGTTATCCAAGATTTTTACTTTTCAGTTATGGTAATCGAAATCAGATAATCACGATTTAAACATTTTTTCAGGCTCTGAGAGAGTTGTTTCCTATTTTTCAGGCAACATCCAGATGCATGGACTGCGCAATCAGCTTTTGCCAACACTGCGAAGAAATCCATTCGAGACAGAAATCCTCAGCTAACCACCAGGTGTTGAGCCTACAAGAAGCGAGAAAATCAGGTATCACCAAAGTGCGGAAACAAATCATGTGTATGAGACATCCAGATGCAGAGCTCTCAGTTTTCTGTTCCTCGTGTTATCAAGTGAGTGAGAAAATTTCGAGTTTACGATGTTTTCCCTGCGACATCTGGCATTGTCAAATTCAATCATCATTATTGTGTCCCCAAATTGGTTGTTGTCTAATGAGGTGGGCTCGACGACAATGTTTAGGGTTTTGTGAAACATCTGTTTGCTTTACATTCTTTCTAAAAATTCTTAGTGGGTTTTTATAATGAATGCAATTGTTAGATGATGCAGTGTTTTGGCATTCACAAGACTTCCCTAATTTTTCAATATCACTTGAAATAAGTAGCATAACAATTGAAAACATTCATGATTTCAAAATAATCCATTGACAGACACCAATTCGCGATTTCAATACAGGGCGAATTAGAGAATTATCAAAAAACAGAGAATGACACTTGACACTCAACTGTTTCAAAATTTCGAAGAAAAAATGTATTGTGTAAGATTCTTTTATTGTTTCATTATGATTTTTCAGCTCCATATTTTTTTTATTGATTATTATAAAAATACTTTTGAGTCTCTTGTGAACATGCCTCAGAAGTTGATATTAGTGACAGGAAATGTCATGCGTGGTTTCAATGCTTCAAGAGCCGTGATCTTTGTGTAAAAACCCAGCATAGTAATAGAAGATTGTAACTTTTGAATTGCTCTATAGAGACTGGTGTCAAAGTAAAAAAAATGCCCATATCATTGATGCCTTTGGAATAATATTTTCTACTGCCCCCTAGGGCACATTTTGGGCACAAGTTGGCAACGAACGAATTCTTGATGCATACTATAAAAATAAATTCCAAAAATATTGGGAATTTGTCGACCCACCTGGCCCATTTCTTGGAATAGTCTTCGAAGTCTGTACCCAGAAAAGTTGTTGTCTCATTCTGCGTGATTGTGTGATGATGTTTTGATCCCACATGTTTAGTTTCGAGCATTTCAGATCACACAAACAGGATAGCTTGGATAAACACACGCATCCGATTTTACAACCCGCTGGGAGGAAATTAAATGTACGGGGTGATTGCCGAACTCCTTTGTTAACAATTTCATTACAAATCGTTTGAGAACCAGAAATCACAGTATTTCTGAGTAGGTATCTTGTATTTTTGAGAAGGAATCCCGATGAATATACGAATACCAAATTTCTGGGCTTGTATATGCAAGTAACAATTTAAAAAAATGAAACTTTGAGTAAGTGTGGTTGACTGATGGGGATCGACCCCTCCTATTATTAAACTCTAGTTACGCCAATGCTCACGGGAGTCTATATACAGGAGATTTATATATTATTTTTATTCAGGAACAAAGATATATTTGATTTTTGTAAGGCACAGGTTAAGATAGGTTAACTAGAGAACGGTCCATTTTAAAACTGTATAAAAATTTTCAACAAACTGCCAACCAAAATGAAGCTGAAGAATGTCAAAGAATAAAAAAAAATTCTTTGAGCTACTTCTGAACCATAAAAAATGGAAGATTATTTGAATCACTAAATGATATCAACATTTGGTAGGAACTTCTGACGTTATATTGTTTAAATGTTGCTTACAGATCCATGTATGTAGCTTTTCGCTTTTCTTTCAAAATAAAGAATATTATTATCATTATTATTATTATTAATAATATTATTATTATCATTATTATTATTAATATTATTATTATTATTATTATTATTATTATTATTATTATTATTATTATTATTATTATTATTATTATTATTATTATTATTATTATTATTATTATTATTAATATCATTATTATTATTATTATACACTGCTCCACACTAACATTGACCATCGATATACACTCGTCAACAGGTGGTGTGCAAAGAGTGCGTCCTCCTCTTCCATCGTGGTCACGTGTGCGAATCGGCGTCCAGGGTTGCCAGATTCCACCTGGCCGAACTGAACGCAACCGCTGAAAGGGCGAAGGCAGCGGCGCAAGCTTCGGCGACGGCGTCCAGCGAGCTCGACGCTACCTCGTTGAGAGTAGAAGCGCAGTGTCTCAGGGTGAGGGACGAGGTCGAGAGGTTCGTCGACGAATATACCAAGAGCATCGAAGAGCACAAATATGCACTTTTGGAGCAGATCAAACAGGTGAAGCAATTTGCGTTGTATAGTTCTTCCATTTTCAATTGCAGAACACAGTTATGCGAGGAGTGATCAATATTTAATATACGCCCTGTATAAACGCATGGCACTCACGCCAAATTGAGAAACAAAAATAATGATTAGTACTCGTACGAAGTCAGAGGAGCCGCCAGGGTCAACGTGGATTCGAGTTGTATGTGTCAACATCCCTTTCGACCAATGAAAACGGTGAATCAGGCAATGCATTGGCACTTTATTGGCCGAAGGGTTGTGGACGCTCGGAAGCCATAAATCATCTTTTTTACTCAACAGGTTGGATTGTCTGGATATCAGTGGCGTAGTGTGGTGTGTTGAATTTAGAAATGTTATTAAATAAATCGAAATATGGCGTTTTGGAGACCATAGGCGAATGAAAATGATTGAGTGCTAAACAACGGCGTAACAATGATTCGATTGCTTTTTAACGGAAACTTTCTCGCATATGATTTTAAACGTATTTAAAAAAATAAAAAATTCATAAAATAAAGTAAGGGGTATCTGGTTTTTGGAGATGGGAAGTGGAATAATTTTGTGTTTCTCATTTGAAATAGTAAATTAAAAGAATATTTGCATTTTGTGTTTACATACATTTCGAAAGTATGTTTTTTGTACAACTCTGACGGCTTTGTGAGTAAACTGACAGTTCACTACTTCCATATAGAATGTGGTGAATCTATAGTCTATTTATTCTGGGTTGATACCTGTGTCAGATTTTATAACTTTTCAATGCCATTAGTACAAAACAAAAAGTATCTAGCAATGACAAACGTCTCGATAGGTTTATGAATCAGCTGGGAACATCAAAGCATCAACAATTATGGCAACACTTCACGACGATGCCAAATTGTTTGGAGCGAATCCCTACAATCGTTTGTTTACATACGAATTGTTCTTTTATTGCGATTTTTCAAATTTTTCTTTTGAGAGCTAAATATCATCGTATTCTCATCAAAATGTCGAGAGGATTGAGTGAAGATGCCCAGAAAATGGTTGCATCTTTATTAGAACATTTTGAACACGAAATTGATAACAGAGGAGCCCCTTACTTTCATTGGATTTTATTCGAAAGGTAAGTAAAGAATCTTCATGAATATTCATTCACCACGATCTCACAATGGTTCAATAGCTTTTATGAAATATGATTATATACCCAAGCTTTAATTCGGAGTTAATTCGGAGCATCGCTGAAAAAGTGAAAAACATGTGGCATCACGGCTAAATCTGGCGACGCGTCACGGGTACCAACCCAGAATAAATAGACTATACATAAATGCGTCCACTACTATTGAAAATTCAACTACCACCAAAAGATTTTTAACTTGAAACTCCAAAAATGGACACTACGAAAAAATCTAGAAAAAATGTAGACTATGAATCAGTAGAGATAGAGATAGTTTTGTCATTGTATCTGCGTGAGTGAACTATTGATGAATATATTTTTTTCTCAGGTTAGAGACGAAAAGTTGCAGACAATTTCAGACGAAAGAGCAAAGTTGCAGCGTCGAATTCGGGACGCCAGAGACATCGCATACTTCATCGAAGATCTTCTTAACGAAGGCAGTGAAATAGAAGTGCTCAGTTTTCTGAATCCAATTTTTTCCAAAATTGAGAAGTGTGACAATTTCGAACAAACCACTGACCTTAAATTTTCTGGGTCCCTGCAATTTCTCAAAGAAGAAGCTGTGAGATGTCCCAACGATGTATTCACGGTGTACGGAGTTCTCACTACACAGTGTGTTTCACCAAGTAACTGCCATTTAAGTTTGGAAGGTAAATATTTAGTTTTCATTATTTTGCATTCTAAAAAAAGTCACCTAACATTCGGAAACACCCCCCAAAAATTTGAAGTTGTAGACAGATTTTGATAATTTATTTTTTGAAATGTCAAGTACTAAAAGGTCTACCTTGGGACCAAATTTTTAATGAAAACAACGGAATTATATTCACACAATTCAACTAATAATGGAGGAAAAACAAAATGATTAACGTAACTATAAAAGCTAGTTATTGAAATATTTCATTTAAAAAATTTTGAGTTGTCATAACTTTGTTATTAATGAATATTTTTTCATGAAATTTTGGTCACACCTGCTTAAAGGCACTCTGAATCAAGTGGCATTTTTTCAATAAAAAAATCGCTGAAGAAAAATACCCCATTTTCGACTAAGTATGCCCTGAAAATTGGAATAAACATTTCAAATTTAGTCCCAATGTAGGCCTTTTAGTACTCGACATTTCAAAAAAATGGGGGGTATTTCCATCAAAAATGGGTCAACCTGTATAATATAATAATAATAACAATAATAATCAACTGTTTGAACTTCACCGGAATTGTAACGAATAAAAACCACATCCCAACCTGACATTTCCGTGAAGATATATTTCAACTCATTTACTAGCATCTGGTTTCTCAGTGAACCCTTTCACAGTTTCACGATGCATTTTTTCACATTTATTGATATAAATTACATGTCTTCCACCACACACCGACGTGATGAAACATCTGTGTTAAATTTAAACGTATTCGAAATCAATCTTAACTTGTCATCTTTATCTCGAGATGTCATAGTTTGTTCCATAAGTTTCCTGTATTCATCCCAGGACAAGAAAAATGAAGTAAAGTGCTATCAATCAGGCCAAATTAGATTCTCATGCAAGGTATATACAGAGTGGCTAATCAAAAACGAACCGTGAAATCCCAAAAAATAGCAACCGGATCAAGATGATGCCTCCTTATACCCCTGACTTGAATCCTTGTGTTTGTAGGTCTGCAGAATTTGCGAGTTGGAAAAAGAGTGGAAGTGCCTCTAGAAACCAGAGATTTCGACGATACTCCCTTGGAGAGAGGCGGTGAAGAAATCTCGGCTGAAATAAGATACAGAGATGCTGGTGTGTCCAGATATATCAATGTCGACGTTACAGATAGGAGAGACGGAACATACGGTATATCATTCGTACCTGACGTTGCTGGGAAATTGGTACTGAGTGTCACCATAAAAGGACACCCAATCAAAGTAAGAATATTTCAGGTTTTCTTGAAGTAACAGAATTCATTTTCGAATATTGATATTTGAAGTAACAGAATTCATTTTCGAATATTGATATTTTTTTTTTTATTTCCAACACCCTATTGTATTTTTTTTATTTCAGGGCAGTCCCTTTCCCTTGAATGTGAGAGCATTGAGGCCCCATATAGGCACATTCCATTGTTGTACCTTTTGTTCTAGTGGGGGTAGCAAAGAAGCTGGATGTGGATGTGAGGGTAAAATGCCGGGAGGGTGAGTATATTTTTCTCTGGTTATATTAATGTATTGATAAATTGATTCATTGATATATTGATATATTGATATATTGATATATTGATATATTGATATATTGATATATTGATATATTGATATATTGATATATTGATATATTGATATATTGATATATTGATATATTGATATATTGATATATTGATATATTGATATATTGATATATTCATATATTGATATATTGATATATTGATATATTTATATATTGATATATTGATATATTGATATATTGATATATTGATATATTGATATATCGATATATTGATATATTGATATATCGATATATTGATATATTGATATATCGATACATTGAATTATCGAAATATTGATTTATTTATATCTTGATCTATGGATATATTGATTTATTGATATATCGATAAATTGATATATTGATATATTGATATATTGATATATTGATATATTGATATATTGATATATTGATATATTGATATATTGATATATTGATATATTGATATATTGATATATTGATATATTGATATATTGATATATTGATATATTGATATATTGATATATTGATATATTGATATATTGATATATTGATATATTGGTATATTGATATATTGATATATTGATATATTGATATATTGATATATTGATATATTGATATATTGATATATTGATATATTGATATATTGATATATTGATATATTGATATATTGATATATTGATATATTGATATATTGATATATTGATATATTGATATATCGATATATCGATATATTGATATATTGATATATCGATATATTGATATATTGATATATCGATACATCGAATTATCGAAATATTGATTTATTTATATCTTGATCTATGGATATATTGATTTATTGATATATCGATAAATTGATATGTTGATTCATTGATATATTGATCTATTGATTTATTATTTCTATATTTTGTAGATACAAAGGTTGTGGACACGGCCATGAAGGTCATCCTGGACGAAGACACTGGTCGTGTTGTGGAAGCATTTTGGAACATTCTGAGTGCAACAGATCGAATCATCATTATCAATTCACTCTATAAAATAACATTCACACTATATTAGTGCAATTACATTTTAATGAATGAACGATAGAATTGTTGTTCGCAGGATGAATATATCGAATGAATATTGATGTATAAGAATTATTTATGTAATATATATTATTTATTCCTTGAATTGAAGCCTATTGATAGTTTTTATTATTTCCCGTTAGTCGCTGAAGTAGGTAGAGTCGATATAATGCAGTTAATTTGAGAAAAAAACTTTTATATTCCAGATCTTCCTGTCATTTTATTTGTTTCAAAATAAAATATCTCACTCAAGTTTATTAAAATGATGAAAAATCGAACCCATAACGGTATGACCAAAAGTGAAAAGGAAATAAATATAAAGAGGCGATTACCCTTCGTTAGTTCCCTCATTTCATTCTTCATTCAAAATTCCCATGGAAAGCAATAACTAATTTGCCACAATATTATTCAATGTGTTATTCACCAGTATAATATGAATTTTATAACCACACTTTTTTCATGCGTAATATCAAAGTCAAGCGCATTCAAAATGTAATGCAGATGATTCTATTTGTGTATGTTATTTTACGACCGAATCGTTCGATTTGTTTGTTACATTTTACGACTGAAAATAAATGATCCTGAAGAACACTAGTGATTGACTACTTAAAACAATACGAAATTTAAGTATCCATAAGCAAAAACCTCGAAACTAAATATGTAAACTTGAGTATAACAACAAACACCAAGATAATAATATTCCAGTATTTGAAATAGTGAAAATATCGAAAAAGACGATCAAGTCATGAAAATATTTAGAACAAGGCGCAAATTATGAATAAAACATTGGGAAAACATTCTGAAAACAGTCTATTGATTCCAAAAAAGTTCAAAAACAAGCAGGTGATCAGTCCTATAATATACACTTTACAATACTTGTCTTTTCTTGTTTCGTAATATTTTTAATTTTACCACTAGTGATTATATTATCAACTTACATCAGATTAATTCAAAGAAAAACACGATTCAATGAATACATTATTTTATTCATACTTCCCGTTGATACTCTTACCACATGACGAATTCTGATATAAATATTTATTCAGTTTTTCTTAATATCTCCTCTTTCAAATTAATAGCGGTTGATTTCATTATCTGCAAAGTTATTGATATAGGATTTTGAAATTGGTTGGAGAATTGAAATTGCATATGAGAATAGCATAATTTCATCATGACGAGAATGTCATCATCGTATAAACGAAAGTGAGATATAGCTTGTGGTAAAGAAAACTTTTACGAGGATCGCATGGAGATATTTATGTTGCCAAATTTATGATACGGAATGTATTGTTCCTTGCACCGGAAAAATAAACAAGGAATACTTCGTTGATTAATTGTATGAATAAATCAAGTTGTCTGTCTATTATACCGAAAAAAGATGAATTATTCAAGTCACATATTTGCCAAAATAATTTTTACACGTCTAGAATATAACAGAGGATAAATTATCATCACTTGAAATAATGTTTTTTCTATGAGTTATCGAATAATATACAGGCAATTATTTATCATAGTGAACCAATTCGAACTCGATTGAAATCATGATTTCGTTATGATACAAAGTTTATAATTACATCAAAGTTGCAGGAACACCTCTTATAGTAATCAGTAAATGTTCCAGATTAGAATCATGCTTGATTCAGCAAATGGTTTTGAGAACATTGGATTCGAAAATAGGCATGTCAAATCTGAAAAGACGAATCAAATTCTATATTATTCCTCTTTCAATCCTTCTGGTTTGATATTCACAAACTATCGATGAAAATTACCAGATTCTCTCTATGAATCTATCTTCTATCTAATGGGCTTTATCAGTTTTTCCTAATTTTGATAGATTCTTGGTATTTCTTTATTCTCCTCATGGTTACCTTCCTGTATCTTTTCTTTGTTGTTTATCCGTTCACTTCTCAGTTTTTATACTTTGGCATCAAAATTCCCCTAAAAATGTTCAAATTCGGAAAGCTCTCTTGAATTGTTGATATATTATGGTTGAAAATGATCGTAATATCACCTCAATGTTAATATCCTACAATATAATAATTCATCAGTTTAACGTGAGCTTTATTTAGCATACACAGATGGCACTGTGCAGAAAAAATATTACAGACAAATTCGATGGATAATTATGGCATCAGCTTAATGGATTCGGCGTGGGAAAATAACGTAAAAGCGAAATCATGTTATAAACAAACGAGTCGAACGCGTAAGTGTTTTAACATCGTTTTTATTATAGACATGCAGAATCTTCAATTCAGATAAGTCGACTAGGAATCTATAGATGTATCAATTAGTTCTAGTTCTCTTGATCAAAAACATCAAAATTCAACTAAATATTTGCAATTTTCAAAGGAAATAGGAATCTTTAATGTAGTAGCTTTCTGTTCAGGGATTGATTTTTCAGGAAAAAAAAAATTGGAAGCATCAGAAACCTTTCAGGAGGAGCTAACATTAAAGAACAGAGATTCATACAGAAGTAACTCGAGAAACTGCTTTCTAGAATTTCTGAACCTTATGAAAATTCCAAGATCCAGGCAGAAATGACCTTGAACTAAAAGATGCCCTCTAGTGGCATAACTCGAAATCAAAACATCACAAATGAGATGGAATCACATAATAATCTTCCTAACAAGACTAAGTTTGTTGAAATCCGTCGAGTCAAAGCTCAACTTTGAGATGATATTTGGTAATTCTGCTTGGTATATTTCGGTGAAAAATCACTTTGAAGGTTTCAGATGACAATTACGCCTCATGGCGGTTATCCTGAAAACATTGCACTAAATTCCAGAGTTTTCTCTTGATCATGATGTATACACCCACCTCTAGATTGATCTGGTTGAGTAAATAGATAAATTAATTGAGTTATTTTTGTATCAAATTAAGGTTGGTATTATGTAAACAGGCTTGATGTGTGTACTTTTCCAAGCAATTATTTCATATCATACGGACAATGAATAATAATAGTAAAGAGTTTCCACTACATTTTATATTCACACAAATTTTTGTCATGCATGCACAATCCTCAATCATTAATTCGTAATTTCTCAAAAAGTATTGTTTTCACTAAGAACGGTGGATTTCAACTATTTAGACTCTTATACAATTTTCAAACTGTCAATCACAAATATTGTTTTAACTCTTGAATAATTACAGTTTTATATTGAATAAAATACAAATATTCCGTTCGAATGGAAAATATAGCTGCTGTTCTCACCAAAAATCAGACAATATGTCGATTCGAAGAAATTTTGCTTGACAAATTATAGAAAGAGTTCAAGTTATTGAATATATATAAGAATAATACAGAAACGACAAACGAATTCAAAAACAATTGGCTTTGACCCCAGATTCACCCTAATTTTCCTGGACTAACATATCATTTCTCTTTAGTATTTGCTCCTGCTAATATTTGGATAGTAAATTTAACCCAACCGGTGTACTAATCAAGCAGGCGTAGGCAAAAATGCATGTCAACAGAGGTGTGTTTAGCGTGATTTCAATTCTTGTTAGTGAATTATAATTTGTGAGAGTGGATTCTCAAAAAGTGTAATTTTCGTTGATATTCATACTAAAGGCGCAATATGGCTAATAACATGGTATACGAGGGGCTTTAGAAATTTCACAAAATTCATCAAATTAGTAAACACTTATAAGTCATTAAAAGTCTTAGCAATTTAAAAATGAATATTTCGCAAAAACGAAGAGTTTTTTCAAGAGAGATTTATTCAATTCATCACAAAATTTTTCGATCGCCCTATAGCTATTTATGAACAAACATTATATGAAATTGGGTACGTAATTTGAAAATTGAAGTAACATCTTATTGGGTATATATGTGAATGAATAAACAATTAGCGAAGTGGCTTTTATTTTGTAAAATGTTGTCACATACTCTGTTGACAATTCATGATAGATGTTGATATTTTCAACTGTTCTAATCTCTCAAGATATACCCACTCCTTTGTAGATAAGATAATGCATCAGG
Organism: Plagiodera versicolora; assembly: GCA_037013635.1. Lineage (NCBI taxonomy): Eukaryota > Metazoa > Arthropoda > Insecta > Coleoptera > Chrysomelidae > Plagiodera > Plagiodera versicolora. The sequence continues at coordinate 9,676,547 of CM072986.1, read as the reverse complement.
TATAAATATATATGGACAATTATAGACATGCACATACAGTGCATACAGTGTTCAATATAATTGAAACACACTCATATCAGCACAGTATACAGTTTCGGAAAAATAGTCTTCCCAACTTTTAGCAGGACATTTTTTTTTGCTCTCGTTAAATCACAAAATTTTAAATAATCAGAATTCCAGTGGTAAGCTAGATACTTTTTATTTCACACTAATAGTATCGAAAGAAAACCAAATAAATTCCTCAAAATGAATACACAATACCATGTGTTACCTCTAAAATAGTCAGTTTTTTATGAAACGTTCACTTGTCATCCTTCATATCCATTGACGTTGACAGCGCCGACAGTTGAAACCACTACAGGCTTTTCTCATCCACCAATAACAAGTCAAGTAAGAAAAATTACAAATTTCCACACCCAATTCGATGCCCATCGTCCCGCTCATCCTAATTTGACTGGACTATTACGAACTCCGATAGAGAACCAGGACCATCCCATCGAGTCGCCGGTTTTTTAGTCCGTCGCGGATGTTCCTGCAGATTGCTCCGTCAAATCTCACGGAAGTTGTACGCGGCTGGATGTTAGGACAGCGTACACAACATTAAATGTTTAGACAATGTTGCTTTCAACACGGAAAATAAATAATCTACAAGTGTCAGTGAATTGAGATGAGTTCTCGCGTGGAATACGTGCTGGTGTTGATAGGGATTTTTCTCGTTGGGTCTTGTGCTGAAGAGGAGGAGGTGAAGTGTTGCGGGCCCAAGGACGTTCTTACCGATTCCAAGAACTCCAGTTTCAGGTAGATTGGTCGATTGATCCAGTTTGCAGACGAAGAGTTAATTATGTAGATCGCGTACAAAAAATATCGAATCGTCAAAGGATTTTTGTATTGTTGAAAATCAAAAGAGAACTTCTAGAAAGTGGAACTATATGTCAAAAAAACAATAAAAAAAACGATATATTGAGTTGAAATGGATATACATTATAAGGATTTTTATATAGGTACACGAAAAAAAAAGATTAATTTTCTATTGTAAAAAGGACAATTGATAGTAATCACAGAGATGAAATTTCATTTTACCGCGTACAAAAAACATCGAATCGTCAAAGGATTTTTGTATTGTTGAAAATCAAAAGAGAACTTCTAGAAAGTGGAACTATATGTAAAAAAATCAATAAAGAAACTGATATATAGAGTTGAAATGGACATACATGTATGAGGAATTTATATAGGTACACGAAAAAAAAATTTATTAATTTTCTACCGTAAAAAGGACAATTGATAGTGATCACAGAGATGAAATTTCATTTTACCGCGTACAAAAAATATCGAATCGTAAAAGGATTTTTTTATTGTTCAATAATCACATGAGAACTTCTATAAAGTGGAACTATTTGTCAGAAAAATCGATAAAAATGATGATGTTCCAAGTTAATTTCTCGGATAAACTGGCCCAATAGGACTAGAAGTCTGATTTTTTGTATACATGTTTTTTTAATAAGCATCAATTCAACACCCTGTCTACAAAACGAGACTCCTATGAGGTCACTTACTCATAACTGATAACGTTTTTTGACACATAATAAAAAAATAAGTGAAATTACAACCAACATTGTGCTATAATAGCACTTTAGTCTCAACTGTACATATCTTCATTTTGAAGATTTTCATCTTTTTGACATGATTGATAAAGCTAAAGTCTAATGAAAAGAAATATTTTACAGTATAGAGAGTTTGACATTGACTGAATGTAAATCCCAAAAAAAATCCTCCAGAAGCATTTATAGTGGACCAATTATACTCAGAAAAAATTTCTCTTTTTTTCTGCTCTAATTTCTAGTTCAACAATGTTGCATTTTACAAAAAAGTAGGACTGGATGTACAATTTTATGCTGAATTAGATGTGAGGTTTTGAAAAAAGTGAACTTAATGTCGTCTCGCCTAGGCTGAGCATCCTGTATATATAAAAATATTTCAAGATTGTGTATCTGCGCAGATATAAAAACTTTCATTCCTATCATCTTGTCGTATTCCCATTTATAGTTATTCTATTTCCACACACTCATGGGCCACCCTGTATATTATTTTCAATTTGCTACACTATATGTATATTGAAATAATTCGTTATTCTTGGTTTATATTTATTTTCGATTATATTTGACCTGAAAATTAGAACTATGAAATTGTCTTAATTGAACTTAATGTGAATACCATTTTGAAAAAATATTTGACTAAATTAACATTTGAACATCCAAAAATGTTGGTTTTGACCATATGCATTATATAGTTACAAAAACATTGGGTGAGGATCGCTACAGTTCTCTGAATTTTGGATAACATACAGGGTGTTCCACCCCTACGATTGAATCACTAACTTATGAATTCAAAATTTCAATATATTTTTTTTATGTTTTTACGCCTTCGTATTTCTCTAGCTACATCTGCGTGGAGGACACCAAGAAAAAACTGATCATCCGCACCAACCAAACCAACTTTTTGGCCACCAAAACCGACGGCCGATGCATCGAAGTTTACAAAAACGAAGCCTACACGTTCTCCGTTCGCCGAAACACCCTCACAGCTACAACCCCCCTAACAGGCCGCGTCTCCAACAAATGCTGCCCCTTAGGATACCTCTACCACCCTCACCGACACTCCTGCATCGAAACCAACCACCCTGACGAAGACTTCCTCCACAGCAACGTCGTCAGAGTCGGTCTGGCCCACTGCAGGCTCATCGTCGATTACGCCGACGGGGTTACGTCGAGGGGCGGCTTCGATTTTTGCGAGGACAGGACGGTAGAGGGGGGATTTGTTAGGAGGGAGTGCACCGATGACATGGGGGTTTGCGAGAGTATACGGTGCGTCAGGAAATGCTGCGCCGACGGGCAAAGTTACGTGAATGGACGGAAGTGCAAGGATACTTACGTCCACGGGGTGGATTTGCGATTTTCAAGTAACATCGAAGATCCGACAGGTGAAAATATTTACACTAGCTTACACCGTCTGGTGTCCTCATAGGTCCTGATTTTTTTAGGGAAAAGTGACACTAACATTTCCATCATCAGTAAAGAGATTTTTCACCCTGTAAACTTATGATGGTATAGTTCTTCCATTATCAATTGCAGAATATAAAAACTCATTCCAAACCGACAATTTTGTTTGATACGCCCTAGGCGGGGATACCTTATTTTATGAATTTATTATTTTTATAAATACGTTTAAAATCACATGCGAGAAAGTTTTCCTTAAAAGGCAATCGAATCATTATTACGCCGTTGTTTAGCACTCAATTATTCTCATTCGCTCATGGTCTCCAAAACGCCATTGTTCGATTTATTTAATAAAATTTCTGAATTCAACACACCACACCACTCCACTGATATCCAGACAATCCAATCTGTTGGGTGAAAAAGATTATTTATAGCTTCCGAGCGTCCTTAACCCTTCGGCCAATAAAGTGCCGATGCATTGCCGGAGTCACTGTTTTCATTGGTCGAAGGGGATGTTGACACATACAACTCGAATCCACGTTGACCCTGGCGGCTTCTTTGACTTCGTACGAGTACTAATCATTATTTTTGTTTCTTAATTTGGTGTGAGTGCCATGCGTTTATAGAGGGCGTATGTTAAATATTGATTACTCCTCGCATAACTGTGTTCTGCAATTGATAATGGAAGAACTATAATATAGTTGCCAAATACATCAGACTGAATAATTTTATTTTCGCAACTGTCCAAACAAAACTATAAACGACCGCACGGTTTTTGGGAACGAATAATCATATTCTATGATTAATTTTAGTAGATGTCATATAACTGAGATAATGAAGATAATCAAAAATATATAGTTTTCCATCTGTTACCGATGAAGCACTAAAGTAGATGATAAGTTCCAACTAATTTTATATGAATTATATGATGAAATGATGAGAAAGCTTTTGTAGTTTAACATGACTCAAATCAAAAATATTTTCTCCTTTTTTTTCCTCGATCTTTCACAATGAAATAATTATTGATATTTTTTGCAGGACCATTCGCCGTTATTTCAGGGAACACATGTAAAAGAATATTCATAATGGACGAGCGCAGATACACCTTCAGTTTATTAAAGAACGGGCAATTCAGCTACTGGCAGAACATCACCAACTCATACGTGAACGAAAACATTTATTTGAACAACTCCTATTGCATCGAACATTCAGACAAAGCCAGTAGTCAGGGCTTTTTCATCTTCAAGTGTTTCAAAGAAAACGAATTCAAAGAGAAGTTCACCCATTCTAGGTAAAGCGTCGGTTCATTTGAACTACTGCATCAGTTTCTGGGTATTTTCAGGTGGCCGAAGATAGTGTCCTGCGTTTTCTTGATACTAACAATTGTGATATACGTAGTACTGAAAGAGACTAGGACAATTTTCGGGAAGATTTTGATGAACTACTGCATGGGGACGTTGTTGATGTTTTCACTGCTGACGTATTTTCAGTTCAATTTGAAACCATCCGACACACTATGTGAACTCACAGGTCAGGACCAAAAAGCCTGGCGTCACCAGCATGGCTAATGATATTTCATGATTCCAGGATATGGTTTGATATTTTTCTCGAGTGTTTCCTTCGCTTGGCTCAACGTGATGTGTTGTGACATATGGTTCACATTTGGGTAAGCAGTTTCAACGTCGATATTATAAGTTTGGATTATCCCGTAACTCTCTGGATTTTTGTTGATCCAACGTTCGCACACTCACGTCATTATACCTGAGCAGATTATTCACTGCTATCGAACAAATAAATTTCTCGATAGTATACAGACCCGGTGCCAAGAATTCAAAACAAGTGAGAATTGGAATAATAGTGCTTATTCCTCATGTGCTGATTTTTAAAAGCTATGAATAACTTCAAAGAATGAATCATTAATTTTTCATTTAGCATTGATGGAGGCGGTATCAATTGTTGAAGTGAAAAGTTTGTGTTAGAATTGAAGAAAATTGTGGTGATATGCATGAGAAAATAAAAAGCCTCTACTTAATCAACATCTGATATTTATTGTGAATAAAACGCATGTTTAATTGTTTAATTTATCCAGTCCAATGTCAAGCACTGGTGAATTAATATGACTACAAAAAAGCCATATGGAAGACTAGATAAAAAGTAATATAGATTTCTAATTATATCATACAAAATGGATGAATTTGAGGCTGATTTATATGGTATATAATGTCAAATAATTGCTATAATTACTAAACACACTTGATAAGCATAGTGTAAAAATGTTATCTATATATAAGAACGTTTTTTTTATTTCATGAACGGATTCATTTTTGTACAATACTAACAAAAAAGTATAGCTATAGCTTTATTCTTCATCTAGCAATGAAAGCATTGAATGAAACAGTGTCTGATTTAATCTTTATTCATACCCAGATCAACCAAACACTCTATGGGACTATACCATAGTAGAAAAGACTTCAAAAAACTCATAGGATACATTTTGTATGGTTGGGGAATGCCTGCTGTTCTAACTCTAATCATCTACTCTTTAAGCCGATCTGAAATATTGCCATATGCTGTTCAACCCTACGTAGGATTGACCAAGTGTTTCATTGAATCAAGTAAGTTCAATATTTTCATTACTATGGCCAGCAAAGTATCCAGATTTGATACCTACTGACTAATTATGCAGTAGGTTGATTGTGAATCGGATTTGGTGATTACAGGCTTTTCGAAAATCGATAAGTTTTAATTGTCAATATATCAAAACAGGTACAAATCGGCCTTATATTATTATAACTCAGAAACATCATGCTCAATTATTTTTCTGTCCTCACCATTTTGATTCAAACGATGTTTCAGTTTCAATACCGTAAAAGTTGGGGAACAAGTGAGGAACAATTTTGAAAATTGTTTGGTTTTCCAGGGCCTGGCAACTACGCAACAATTATTTTTCTACGACTACCTCATTTCTTAATACAAATAATCAACACCGTATTATTTTTCAAAACTATCCTCTATTGCTTGAGGATCAAAAATGAAATAAGAAGAATAAATGACACAACCAAACACGATAGAAGGAATCGATTCAAGAAAGACAAGGACAGGTAAAAAATTGCCTCTCCTAATAAGTATCGTGAAATGGCAATATTTGTATTTTCAACAGATTGTTCCTGGTGCTTAAGTTATCCGTGGTGATGGGTCTTGGTTTCATTTTCGACACAACTTCAGGATTTGTGGATATGAGTGAACTTGGAACTGTTCCAAAGTATATTGAAATCGTCTGGGATTGTCTCAATTGTTTCCAAGGTATCTCATTAATTCCAAATAATTTTCCTTATAGTTCTCAAAGTTCTACAGAAAGACCAATTCTTGTTATAATATGATTAAATCCGAAAGCGAAAAAAAAATCAGTGGAAGATATTCCTGTTTGAGATCGTAGTAAAAAAATCTGGTTTCATTTTTTTTTTCCAGGTCTTTTCATATTCATCATATTCATCTGCAAAAAGAAGATCTTGAACTCCATCCTGAGAAAACTAAATCTCAAAACCAGTGATGCGTTTTCAAAAAACTCCAATTTTTATTCTAGTTCAGTACATACACGTATAAGCATGAAAACTGGAATGCAGGATTTAGATTAACGTTATTTTTTATGCAAACAAATTATTTACAAACGCCCGAAACATTCTCAATGTTTGCATTTTATTACATTCGCCGCAACAAAGACATTCGAGACAAAAAAGATGAACATTGGTCTATCGTTCCAATGATGATTTTGGATTAAGTGATCAATTGATTAAGTTGATCAACACCACATAAATATAGGCGTTTTTCATCTTCTTGTTTCGTAATTGTACTCATACACTATGTCGGCGAAATTGATTAATTTCATGAAAAGTCTGAGAGCAATAGCAACTGGATGGCATTTTTTCATTGGAAATGAAATATAGATTGATTGGATGATCAATGAAAAAATTAACTAAAACTTGAATATCATTATATTCATTCATAATTCATTAATTTCCTTGTACGCTTTCCCAGTTTTCCTATCACAAGAAAAAAAAAACAAAAAATAATTTGACCAAATAGAATGATGTATCTAAATTTATAAAAATCTAAATTTATAAAAATTCTTTCGAGTAAATCGAAGGGACGTGTGGGGTTTAAGTGATTTTTATCGTGTCTGGATATCTCAAATATTTCGGTATGAGCTGATCAAAATGGACACCAGGCACTGCACTTCTGCTTCATTATTCGTAAAGCTGAAATATCTTGCCAACACAATCAGTTCAGTTTTATTCAATTAGATTCCAGAGTACTTAACTGTCTACGAGACAGTGTATATTATTTCTCGAATTACAATCACGTAACAATATAATATATTTTCACTTTTCATCATAGCTATTTTTACGAGATAAAAAAAATATCTTCCATGAATGTCAAAATCATTATAATACATTTGAATTCATTTTTGTACAAGCTGTAATGCAATATATCGTATTTTATTGATATCAAATGAACACTACTCGATGTTTGTTAAATCAATATTCTACAATTAAATAAACTCTCAATGTATAGCATTCTAGTTTTAATTTTTATTATTATAATTTATTTGTTATTATTTAATTTGGTTTATACAGGCTTCTGTAATGTAAGCACATTTATTACTTTTATTATTCCACAATAGATGTTGCTATGAGTCATATAATAACGAAAAGGAACGAAATAATCCGAAACAACTTTTTTGCAATTCATATTCATCATGTTAACTTGGACCTGAATAATACTAAACAAATATTCAATGACAGAAACTTCATAAAAGAATAAAAGATTCATGAGATTTTCACATATGTATTTCGATTTATTTCACTATCAAAAACACGATAACGAAAAAAGGTTCACTTGAATCTGAAGAAATCGAGAGAATCTTTCCTGAAATATCCTGAAAACCCGCACACTTCGTATACATTGATAACAATTTCAGATCTCTCAATTATCAGGTAGATTTACAAATGCATATTCTGATTGACGTCTATATTGATTTTTCATGATGTAAAAGTGATGTCATGTATTCGTTTTATCAATATATCAGTTGTTTTTATAGATTATTCACATAATATTTTAAAGAATTTTTTACTACGTTTGAGTGATTATGATTATGATAGGAAATCCCAAAGTCATAATGAATGTGTTGTTGATTCGCATAAAAATAGGGAACCAGAAATCAGATGGCAATGATGATATTTACTTTGTTTCATTGTAAAACGTGATGAAACTATCAAAACAAAACTCGATACATTTGGAATGTGTGTCTTTTTAGGAAGTGATATTAAATTCCAAAATATTTTTGCACGTTTTTTGAAACAAATTAGAAAAAAAATCTCTTTGATTTCTGATTTCATTGATTCCTAGAGCCAAAAAGGTAGGTTCAAGATTTTAATCTCTAAATTTACCCCATTTATATTCGGAAATTGATGTAGCTTCCGGTTAGACTAAACATGAGAATCTTATTTCAATTCAGCATATAATATATGAATAGCATAACAAACTATTGAGAATAAATAGAATTAATAGTAGGGGAGCTTACCTCACAGTGTATATCGAATAAATATAAACATCAGTTACATCGATGTAAAAAGTTATGATACGACGAAAAAATTAACGAAAAGTTTCATTCAACGTGATTGAAAGCACAACAATTTTTTTTTTTAAATATGGCTCAGTTGATGAAGATCTATAACTGTCAAATGGCCAAAATTTATTCATCACGAGTAAAAATAAATTCCCAAAATATATTCAAATTAATACAGGATAACCATAACCAATAACTGTTTTATATTTTTATTTATCAACTTTTATGAGGAAATATTTATTGTTATTTATTCTTGAAATGCACGTTAAAAGCTTTCAATGATATTATATTTGGTTGATTCATTCGAATTTTGAACAACGGATCGTCTGAAGTACCTTCAGAATTTTTGTGTTCCTACAAGTTTTCGTTAATTCTTGATATCAGGTGACCAAAAAATTACTAATAAATCTGGCCTTATTAAAACGATTTCATGAAATTACTCTTTGAAACACAGCACTATCGCCCCTACTACAGAAAAGCATCAAGTCCGCCGACAACAACAATATAATTATTCATGCCGCGAGAATCCCCCCACCCCCTTTGGGGAATCTCCATCAAACCAACGTCGCTCCGATCAGGTCCCCATTCTCCATTCCACATCAGCCGCGTAAACAACCGAAAATGCGCGAATCACGAAAATGTTAATTCCCCTTCTACTCGTCACCGGACTGCTCCGGGCTACCGGCGAAGAGTTCCCCAAGTGTTGCGCCTCCGAAGAGGTCTTCCACCAGGCCCAGGACACGTTCCAGTGCGTCCGGGACGTCACTAAGAGGGCGCAAGTGAGAGCGAACACCACGGAAGTGGTGCGGCAGAGTCATGGAGGACGATGTGTGGAGGCCCTCAACGAGGAGTTTTACGAGTTTAACGTCACCCAGGAGGGGGTGGTGCTGCGGCAGCTGATGAGGAGGAGCGGGTTCCCCAAGTGTTGCCCTTTGGGATTCGCGTACCATTCCAACCTGCATTCTTGTGTGGAAAGTGGCATTCAGGACTTTTTGACGGAGGCTTTTGTGACTGTGGGGCTGCCCAAATGCAAGATCATCTCCGATGTGGTGCTCAACAGCACCACGTACGAACTTTTGAAATCATCGGAGTTGAAGAATATCGGTTCGTATTGCATCGATGAAAATGAAGAGCAGATATTGGTGATGAGGAGGTGCGATGAAAGCGTAGAGAGAGCTTGTAGGGATCGGAAATGCATCAAAAAGTGTTGTCCTGATGGGAAAAGTTACGTTAACGGGGCGAAATGTTTGGATACCTACAAGTACGGACTCAATTTGACGGTTTTTGGGGGAAATGTTATTGAAAATCCAGAAGGTACGTGCCCAACAGACTTTTTCTGACACAGTTCATTGTTAACTTCCAAAGAAAGCTGACTAGTGTCGTGTTTTGACAAAATTGCTGGACATTAACCTGGGTTATTTCGTTTTTTTTTGTTGTACCGTGTAATACGATAATCAAGGACACCAACTTTTCATCTCGAACTCGATTTCTACCTGATAGGATAAGCCGTTATGCAAACGACTTTGTCGACAAGGTGTTATGTATTGAATAATGTTAATGTGTTTTGCATTAGGTTTGGAAAAAACAGAAAATCATGTCGATTCATTGCGTTATAACACAGCAAAATAATTAGCAAAGCGAGTCTAGGACGATAGTAATTTCACGGTACTTTAGGGAAAAATATTATTTAAAAAGGACAACTACAAGTTTCATACCAGGAATTAAATGGCATTTATTTAACAAACCATATACGATGTTATGCTTTCATAGTACTAAATGAGGTAGATGAAAAAAATTTAAGAAATAGTAGATATTGACAGATGAATGTAACGTAAAAAACTTTGCTATAAACCAATATTTTTCATTCAACAAACAAAATTTCTATTCGAGTAGAATTTTTACTCTTCAGTCAATGCTATCCTTTACAGATGACGTCAGACCGTTTGATAATGTTCTTTGTCACTATTTTCTTCATAATCAATTATTTCTCATAGTGGTATTTTCTTTTATATTCAGCAATACTCTTCGTGGTTGTGTCAAAAAATACCAAATGGTTAAAAAAAAAACAGCGACTGGAAATATTGCATTTTCTGAATATCTTATGAGTGGCCAATCAGAGATCGATTAAAAAATTTGAATTAACTGTAATTCATCATAATAGAAAAACCCATGAAACTCAATCTGCATTAAACATTGTCAACAACATATAAACAAAACTCTCCATGGGAATTTGGGAATTGCGTGAGAGGTTTCATTAAAAAGTTGCAAAACATTTCATCAAAAGCCTTTCATACCTACACTGTTTTCAATATCCAGAAAAATAATAGAATTCTAGTTACACTCTCATTAACCTAGTCCATCAAATTACTTCGGAACAACGCATTTTGATATCAAAAAAATGTTAATTACATTTTCAATTACACTATTGCAGATAGTATTTCCCAAGAAAGAGTTTCCAGCAATGACGATCCTTCATTAATTTTTGTTTTTCATTGGCAGACATAAAATTAGTTGGTTTGTTGTTTTGTCATTGAATCAATTTTCATTCCTTATTACTGAGTTCAGACTGATCCTGAAGAGTGACAGATCACTTGGAAAATTTCATTAAAAATTTATTTTACAATTTTGTATCCTCGAGAACTTTATTGTAATTAAAAAAACATAAGCAGAAGTTTAGCATTGATGAAGGTGATATTTGACATTTTCAGTGATTGATTTCAATACTCAGTTTTCAATTCACTTAAAATTTTTATTGAAACTCGAATTCGAAATGAAACACTCTGTATATTACTTTTAATTTTGAAAGCTGCTGAAATTCCACTTTCACAAACGCATCTAAATTATTTTGAATTTGCATTTTTGAGAATAGTTTGATGAGTATACGTGCAATCTCTTGGTGTGTGTCTAATTTTTTCATAAGAAAATCAAGTTATTCTTGATCGAAAATTGTGCGACACAGCTGTAGTAATATTATCTCTGCATTATTTCGTACGAAGGCAATGCTGTTTTGTTTGCCATTGAATACGAAGTGAAACTGAAATATTAATAAACATTCTTTAAAACGCATATGCATTCTCAATTACATTTCAATGATTTTGTTTAATTTACGCATATTTGTAAACACAAGCAAATGAAAATAACCGCTTCTCATGAAAGAATAGGTACGCATATTGTTTCGAATATGCTCAATTGGATTCACATCTGGAGAAAAAGGTGGGCAACCCATCAGTTCCAAAATTCTTGCGAAAATAATTCAACAGATATAAATGAATTTCAGAGAACCTTTTCATGCATCGTGAATGAATCATCAAACTGAATTAATAGGTGGGGAAATTTGCGAATTGTTTCTATCGCGAATTTTGTTCAGAAATATCTCGAAATAACCCAAACATGTCCTAGTTTTCATTTCAGAGTATTCATTATTTGTCAACAAAAATCAAAGCTATTTTGTTATATATATATAGATCACTGAAATGTGTTCTTTATTTAACACGTAGATGATATTGTGTATGTGTAATGTGAACTATTCATTTATCACTTGAAACATTCAAATATTCAATTCACAGCGATAATCAGAAGAATAATCTGAAGGGGTGTCGAATTTCACCATATGGTCTATAAAACAGAATTTGTATTAATCATAAACACAGTTTAGATTACACATAAACATTAAACTAATCAAATTTGATACGTACATTTTTATAGAACAATTCTCCATTATCTACAATCAAACCTGCAAAAAAATCTACATGCTGCCCGTGAGTCAGTTCCACTTTTTCCTGGACAAAAGAGGACAGTTCACGGAATATACGAAAAAAGGGAGGAATCTTTCTGAAGATGTCTACAATATGAACTCTTACTGCATCGAGCATACCAAAAAATCAAGCACCAACGGTTATTTCTTCTTCAGGTACAAACATCAATTGTCGAAAATTTCCATTTCACGGCAGTGGAATTTTGAAAGTATTTATTATATTAGCGAAGCCACTGTAGGTTTACTGGATAACTAGGAATGTCCTCGAATAGTTTGAATATTTGACTGTAAAAATTGATAATGAGAAAGTTAAACGTGTTCTAGACTAATTTCAATAAAAATTCGTCGGTTACTTTTTTGATATCATTTTCAACTATCACGTATTGCCATTATAATGAATTTTTGAGATGTCCTCAAAGGATAAAGTCTATTGGATTCAAATCTGGGGGACGTGAAGGTCAAAGATATGGATCATTTCACCATATTCACTTATTTTGAAATTCATCATTCTAAAACGAATTGAAGAGGTAAAAATTGCGAATATATTAATTGATTCAACTTAGACATTTCTGAATGGAAAAAATCTCAGAAGGTCTTTTCGTGAAATCGAATATAAAAGTAGGTGTCTAGTCTTGAATTTTCAGAAAGTCGTTTCACAGAGTCAAGAATTACCCCTCAAAATTTGACATAGACAAAAGTTCCTCTATAAAATACGTTTCATGTTTTTGTCTCGCATATCGTTTTTTTTGCAGCCTCAACTTTGGCGCCCCCATATTTTTTCATAAAATACTGGACAAATTGAAAAAAAATCCTATTTTATATGATTAACAAAATGTTTCTGTTGAAAATTTATCTATCTAAAGTCAAGAAAATTAGTTCAATTATTTCTTTCAAGACTAGACAACTACCCTATTATTATAGATACAATATAATTCCAAAGAGCCAGTAAAAACAGTAAAGGCATTTTTATTCCAAAAAAAAACAGGTTAATTAATTAATATATAATATTTTCCCCAGGTGTGTTCAAGAAAAAGAGACCGATATCAAATTCGACATAACGTTCTGGCCTTTCGTGTTATCCTGTGTATTCCTGGTATTGACTATAATCGTCTATGTGATCCTGAACGAAACCAAAAAAATGTTTGGCAAAATCCTAGTCAACTACTGTGTCGCCATGTTGTTTGCTTTCGCCTCTTTGACATTAGCCCAGATGAACGAGTATCCAGATAGATTAGAATGTACGATAAAAGGTGAGTTGTATGGATTGAATAAGTACTAATTTTATTTGCTGCTTGAATTAATATAAAAGGCGACGAAATAACCATGAAATTGTTCTCAAAGCTACAAGAACAAAGCTCTCGCGAATCCCCCTGTACATTAATTAGTGGATAATAGAAGAGGCGTATTGAAGAATCGTATAGTTTTAATGATTGACAATAAATGATTAGCCATAAAAAAAACATTGGGTATCCTTGAATTAGATTCGTGACATAGAAATTGATATTATTCGATAAAAATGTGCTATTCATTGCAGTGCTATTGTTGTTCAGAAAGTTACAACAATTTTATTTTACCATCCACGAATGATAAATGCTGTTGACAGATTCAAAAATATATTTTATTTGGGGAAAATCCCAGAAAATTAAGAAAAAATATTTAAATGAAGGAATTCAAAAATATAACATCACATACATTAAATTAATAAAAACAATACAAAAATATTTTTTACATGATGACACTTTCGATTGTACAGGAAGTTTATATCAACATGTTTATTTCAAATACCACAATGTATATGTCATTTCGAAATATAAAAAAATAGTAATCAATAATAGACAATATCTTACTCGTAATTTGACTTTAATTAATATCAAAAATCAAAATTAGTATCTGTAAAATTTCCTAACCTGAAAATATTTGGTCGCGAATTTCAAATATCCAAAAAAATTGTTATATTTGGTATACGTTAGGATACATAAAATATATTTGAAATACCATAAAAATCTGAAAATGAAATAAGCAGTGTTACTATGTTAAAAATAGTAGAATTGATGTCATCGATTTTTATATTTCACCTAATTCCAAAAAAAAATCTGAGGTTTTTTCCCCAATAGAGAGATTCATAGTTTTTTCTTAAGACCAAAAATTCTGTTTCTTGTCAATAAAAATTTCCTTGGCCAAAACCGGACAGTGTTTTAGGTGAAAATACTGATTTATTTCGTGTTTCATTGATTATCTTAGAAATAAATCATTTTGACGCCAAATGCTTGATGACAATCTTTGTTTAGTTTGGAGTTTGATGAAATTCCCCCGTTTTTTGCAGCTCACACTATAATTTTCTTCGCAATTGCTTCTTTCACGTGGTCTAACATTATGTGCTGGGACATTTGGTGTACTTTCGGGTGAGTACTGGCATTGTTAGTAACTAATATTGTATTCAGAGAGAATATCATGCCATAAATAATTTGCAATGAGTAATAACCAAATCCAACACTTATTAATAAAATTATCCATGATAATATGGTGAGAAATATACAGAATTGTTATTTTATTATTATGCAGAATAAATTAGAAGTTATTACGAGACAAAATTACTACTCAAAGTTTAAAATTTCATGTGATTTACACATGGATATCAAGCTGACCAAAAAGAATAATATCCCATTTTATTCACACAGATCAATAATTTCGAAACAAACGAACGTCTCATTGAAAGCTATGACAGCTTGTCATAATATGGACTTGCTAACCTTGTTTTCAAACGATTGACACTTTAGAAATGAGTTGAATGTTTCAAATCAATACACCGAATTCCCTTCATCAACAGCTGCCAGATATTCCTGAAAACTGTTTTTTTGACATTTCTCATTAAATTTTCTCTTTCCACCCTGTATGTTAGATTATACGTTAGGGAGAGCGTTTTTTTTTTGTTTTTTCACGAAACTTGTTGATTCACTAAGCCTCTTCGTGTTCTTCTAACTGAATTAAAGAAATGATTGATTACTTTTAGGTGTGGATAATGAAAAATCAATAGGTAGTTAACGTAGATAATGATTACAAAATGCTCTCATTGGAGATTTAAAGCTGGTGCTTTCTACCATTTCTCTTTGATTGGCACTGACTTCCATCGTTTTACGATTAATACTTATTTTGGAAAAGGGTTATTGAACACGAATGGTCATCTGATCGATAAATATAACGTTAATTGGACAGAATTCCTCGTTTTATTATTTATTCTGGCTGAAATGTCGATTAATCCATTGAAGTGAACTGGGCCCTAGACAAAAAACAGATAGACTGCAATCACGCAGAGTTTCTTCAATTTTCTTGTTAATATTCGAGACAATGGTAATATTTTCCAATCACCCCCTGCATCTATTCATTAACCAAATGTCAACAACGTTTCGTAAGGAGCATTCCCTTCGTTGAAGAGTCCAATTCTAATTGAATAATTGAGGTATTTGAATAGAAAACTGCAATATCTTTCTGAGGTCTTCAGACGTCAATTTTGCCACAAAATTTGGATTATCTCAAGAATGGTTTGACTTAGTTGATGATTTTTCGCAACACAATGCCTTATTTTTGATTCATATCATTAATTTAAAGTTACATAAATATTCGTTGCCAAACTGTCGAACGAGAATTCCACGTTTCAATTTCAAAACTTACAGAAAATAAATCGGAGACATATTTAACATTTTATAGCCCATTATCACCAATAATTTATTGTCGTTTCAATTTAACGATTGTTCCAATTATGAATCAACCAACAAACGCTAAATTGAAAGATGATTTCATTGTATTTCAGATCTACCAGACGCTATTTGGGTAGAAAACAAAAATCAATGGACTTGAAAAAACTGTTGTTTTACAGTCTTTACGGTTGGGGTACTCCATTGGCACTGACCCTAGTGATAATATTCTTCCATAAATGGAAAATCCTACCGTACCCCATTCAACCACTCATGGCAGAAGTCAGATGTTTTTTCGATCAAAGTTAGTAAGCAGGCTGTGACGGAATCTGACATCGCCATTGAATGTTTTTGTTTCAGGAGATGGTAACTATGGTAAAGTGTTGTTTTTTGACGTGCCTCTTTTGATCATTCAATTGGTGAACTTGGTTCTTTTCACAAAGACTGTTATTTATTGTATGGAAGTTAAGAATGAAATTAACAAAGTGAATGATACTACCAAAGATGACAAAAGGAAGAGATATCAAGGAGATAGAGAAAGGTATATTAACCCACTCGTTTGAGACATATTTTCCATAATGCTGTATTTTTGTGTCAAGGTTATTTTTGATCCTGAAACTAATGGTTATCATGAGCATGTCCTATATTTTCGAAACCGTTTCCGCCTTTTTTGACATGAGTAAAGCAGGTGTCTTACCGAAATATATCGAAATTATATGGGATACTGTCAACGCTTTTCAAGGTTTGTACACAACTCCAAAACATGTTTTCATAATAATCTCACACATAACCACAAAGGTCAACGTTCGGAGACAATATTTTTGACGTTGTTTTGTTTTCTGTTACAGGTGTTTTCATCTTCATAATTTTTATCTGCAAAAAGAAAATTCTGGCACGGTGTATGGAAAAATTTCACTTCATTGACGCACCGAATCACATATCTCACTCTTCATCACTACACACTCAATCATCTTTTACACTCAATGGATTTTCGTTGAATGTAGGAAGTGTTAATAAAAAAATGTCTACTTGAAAATGTGTTTCTCACAGTGAAGATATTATAGTTGTTCAAACAACATAAGTTACAATTTTCAGGTGTATTTTATTTTCTTTTTCCAGGTGTTTTCATCTTTGTCATTTTTGTTTGCAAGAAGATACGTTTAGCAGAATTTTTGGAGAAATTACACTCACTATGTTGATACACAACAAATCTCGAGCAGTACAAGATCAAACATTTATATCTATGTTATATAAGAATATACGTATTGAAAACATTATTGGCATTTTACAGTTACAGTATGAATTATTTATTATTGAAAAATCTATTAAAATTTGATACTACCGCGCTATCTGTGTATCAATGTCTGTAGTTTGCTACATAATTTTTTAGTATCGCTTCTGTTTACTAGATGTCCACAGATCAGCAGTAGCATTAGCGGTAATTGAATGAAGTTTGCTTTTTGATTATTCATTAGTTGAGTATGTGCTCACTAGATGTCAACAGAACGATCGCAGCATTGATTTGATGATCACATTTTAGAGGTTATGTAAAATGTGATGTAAACGTAAGTCCAAAACAAAACTTCCCGAAATAAAAATTCCTATAGTTTTTCTGTAAAATGTTAACGAATTTGAGTCGTCAGGTTCTCAACTCCTTCAAAACACTCCATAGAACTCGCAAATACATTTTCGAAGGTGACGAATATGCTCTAGGAGAAGCCAGAAAAAAGATCAATGAAGAGTATAAGAAGAACAAGAATGTGTCCGACCAAGAAGCTATCCAAGAGATGATTAAATATTCCGCAGAAATTGAAAAGGAACTGAGGACTTGTGTTATTCAAGCCAAAGAAGTGACTCCTGGAAAATTTCAAGCAGAAATCAAACAGGATACCCTGAAATTGGAAAATGTTTCTTTTAACGAAAACGCTGTTTTGATCGATAAGGATCATACTGGACAGTGCAAAAAAGGGTGAAAATAAAGTGTATAGATATTCTTGTGAATACCTAGTCATGTTAGTTGTGCCTGTTTCATTCAATACTGTGATACTATTGAGTTTAATGAGAAAACTCTTTTTCGTTGTCCATACAATCAAGAAATGATGAAATTTTGATATAATGGGAAAACATGGTTTTCGGGAAAGTATGTCGTATTCGAACTGTCTTACAGCAATTTATGAACTTGGGTATATAAATACATAATATTAAGTAAATATCTGTAGTTGTTTCATTTATAACCAATATCCCATTTATTTCACAACAAGGTTGTTGTAAAGTATATAGATGCAGAAATGCTCCCTAAATTATTATTCAATACCAAATAAAATAAATATTCGGCATAAAAAATAAAACGTGTTGAGAAAATTCAATATACCCCGTATAAACATTGAGAAATGATATCTGAAATACATCCGATTCTGAATTATTTTTGGAAACTGATAACCTTCTGTCAGTAATATATACCTACTGCCGATATATCAACTGAGGCTGAATTATAACAATGATTTATCATTATAACAGCACACTTAAATTTATAGTTGAACGCATTCCTTTATAAAAAAAGATTAAAGCAACATTTTTCATTTTCCTAGAAACAAACGCTCTCATAGATCCAATGTTTATCTTCGGTCTCGCATGATAGACATTCACCTATTATTGATTTTATATTCAAACAACGTCAGTGTACAGGATGACCCAACCAAATTTACATTATTCATTGACATTTAAGTTTTGAAAACTATGGAACGTTGAAGGCAGGCAAATGGCTTGCATTTCCAAACATATTCCACTTTATAGGTGAAAGGCATGAATACATGTTTCATTGATGGAAAAACTAACAACCGATCATTCGTGAATAATGTCCTAAAAAACGTATGGGTTTTCCATTATGTAAAAGTTATGTAAAAACAAGGCATCAACACATAGATTTAATATCTTACCAAGATAAGTAACAACAAACATTTGTTTGGCCCCAACATCACATCCCTTCTATATCTATCAGGGGAATACAAATATTTTGGCTTATCGCTGCTCTAATTGGTTGATTTGAATTTCGCGCCTTCAAAAAGTTCTGACAATTGTGTCCCGTGTTAATGTTTCATAACAAAGCCGCCATTACGCGCAGTTATTAGCTTGAGTTTACTATATTACAGAAGTTTGAGTGCTGTTAAAGGTTGATCAGGTCATATTTATGTATATTTGACATTATCCAAGTGTGAAAATGAGCAAAAAATGTTTAGTTTGTGATTATACAGTAAACATTGGTGTTTGTTTACCATTTCACAGGTACGTTGTCAATGAAGGATCAACATAGGCGTGACACACATTTCTTATTCTTACCTACATTATATATAAATAATGAATATTTTCAGATTTCCCGATGACAATTCAATGAGACGATGTTGGTGAATAGCTCTAAAGTTGAGAATCGAATAATCTTCATTTTGTGTTTGGACAACCTGTTTTTCTCTCCATTTTTATCAATGGCAGATGATGAATGAGTATCCAGTTTATGATTTTTTTGGGGTATATCTAAGGATTCTCAATGTCAATTCTGTTGTTTACAAGTAGATTATCACTGAACAAGTTCCAACACTGAAATTTTTGATAGTCAAGGACCAAGTACCTCAAAGTATACAGAGAACACTTCTTTTTCATGTACAAGGTATGTAACTGAATTAAATAATCAATCTGTATTATACTTATCAATATAAATCTGTTTTTTAGGTCCAGTTTGAATGGTACAGCAAAAATTTTTGGTAGAACTAGCTTCGGATTCTGAAAATGGCACAATAACAGCTTTTGAAATTTGATATTCCACAGTAATATTTGTTATGGAGGACCTGGGAAATGAACCTAAAGAATTTTTTTTCAATTCCTGGAAGTATACAGTATGTTCTTTCATGCAACTTTTTTATTTGAATCATTATATGATGTCTAATTTAAAGGAGGAAAAATGATTCACCAAGTTCAAGTCCACCTAGCTCTAAATCGAGTTTGAGTCCCAAAAGAAGGAGTATTTCTGATACATCTTCAAGAAAATCTGGATAGTTTTCATATCATATTTCAATTA
The DNA here is from genome assembly GCA_037013635.1 of Plagiodera versicolora. Classification (NCBI taxonomy): domain Eukaryota; kingdom Metazoa; phylum Arthropoda; class Insecta; order Coleoptera; family Chrysomelidae; genus Plagiodera; species Plagiodera versicolora. The sequence continues at coordinate 9,656,413 of CM072986.1, read as the reverse complement.
AATCACAGCACACTTTTGAATAATTTCAGCTGGCACCCCAAGAAGATACATGAGAATAAAAAAAAGAAAAACCCATTTTGGGGATGAAGTCCATCCAAAGCCAAGAAACCTTTTGGTATAGCAACAAAACTAATTTAATTAACATTGATAATATATTTATGTAAGGACTCATTTCGATTTTATGTATTTCTATTTATTCTATCTATGGGAACTGTTTTGTATAACAAGTTGAAATATAAAGTATGGAATTTGTGATGTAATAAAATAATGTAATGAATATGTCTTTTCTGAAATAACATTCGTTATTATTGAACCAAAATAATTGCTGTGTAACGTTATTGTAAATGTATTATATTACGAAAATAAATTTTGTTACGCCACTGTTCAGTGTGTACTCTAGTACAACGAGAGCGCAAGAAAAACATCCCCACCACCGATTTTCATGAGTTTATCTTGGGGCCACTTCCCCTAATGCTTTTGGTATAGGCGTTACTCATCTTGTCCTCTTTAATCTGAGCATCAACATGATCTAACTGTGTTACTTGAAATCACCAATGGGCGTCACAAAATGGGCGTGTCTTCTTGGTCTGGGTGGTAAATAACTTCAAACATTTCCGTTTTGATTTGAATTGTGTTTTTAGAAAAAAACATTCCTACATATTGAGCTATTGCTTACCCTCCAAACGTTTGACATTTGAAGCTTTAATCGGTTGTGACATCAGGTGCAGATGCTTCGATAAATTGAATATACACTGCATGAAAATGTGAAAAAGAAAATGGTTGGCTATAACGGAAACCAAAATCATCTCTTCCGCTATATTCTACGAAAATCATGCATTCAAATCACATCCTCAATAATCTTTATGCTTTATGGATAATATAATACGATTATTATGAACCTCATCACACAAATATCTCGCAATTGAATACGCAAATGGCTATCAATCAAAATAAACAGAAGACTATGGCTTACAAAAACAAACACCCCGCACAACTTATGAGTGGCGTAACGAAACAAAAGCTCCAGTATCAAAAATCTTTCAATCCGCGCTCGCACTCTCGCGATATATTTAGCAAAATGTGGCGGTACTGGCGGTTTAAATTGTTACTAACGGTATTGGTGGTAGTCTCCAGTGCTGGATCGCTGCCCAAATGCTGTAAAGAGAACCAGAGCATGGTGAGTACAACCAAGCAGGGTTGGGTTTGCCAAATAGACCCACTGAACAGGGTGATAGCTCAGTACGAGTCAAACATCAACGCTACGAAATGCGTGGAGGCTTCAAGCTCTGGAATCTACTCCTTCTGGAGCCAAAACCACCGCTTTGATCGTCTGGAAGCCATACCGATCCTCACGAAATGCTGCAAAGTCAACTACACGTACAACCCCTCCACACGGTCCTGCGTTCCTGGTTCTAACCCAACCACCCAGGGAGAAACGTACACCAAGTTCGGTTTGCCGCATTGCAGGATCATCTCGGACCTCAGCTTCAACGATAGCACCAGCTTCGATGTTGAGAAGGGCATTCTTTTTCTGCGCGACACGACTGAATCTTTCGCCGAGGGTGAATTTTGCGTGGACGAGAATACCAATGGGGGTGTTTCCATGAGGGTGTGTCGCGAAATGGGGGTGTGCGAGAGGACGAGGTGTATTCGGAAGTGTTGTCCTGATGGGCAGAGTTTCGTGAACGGATCCTTCTGTGAAAATACCTACGTGCATGGGTTACGGTTCCACCAACTCAGGAATTTTGTTGGAAACGTCACTGGTAGGTTCATAAAGAGGAATTATTTTGTCCCCAGCAGGTTTCCAGGATATGGTCATGGAATGATGAAAATTGATAATGTCATGTTGACAGTCTGAGATGAAAAAGAGGACTCGTATGGTGGGGGGTGGCTCAAACATTGAGGAAATTTTTGTGGTTCTCTTGTTTCGCCCCCTGAAGCGCTGTCCTCTATTGTCACTTTGTCAGCCAATCACAAATCAGATCCAATCAGCTTTTTGAAAGTAGAAATGATTTTTAATTATTCCAGAGAATTTTGCATAATATAATATTTATACTATCGAAGATTAGTCACGTTATTACACCCCCCCCTCCCAAAATCCTCCTAGCGGATAATTATGGAAACTTTCTCTTCAGAAATGATTCCAGACCTGTGTATATGATCGTGACATCACCATTTTTGAGGAAACAGTGATTAAAGAATATTTTATGCATCTCTAGACTGAAAATATCACCATGACTCAAATGATTTGATAATGTAAATTATTTTACGCTCACTACATTATTATTTTGCTACAAAGTGCTTAGTGGATTGATTGACACTCGATTTTATTTCTTTGAGTTTTTGAAGCTCATTTGATTAATGATAATTCCATCAAATCTGTGATTTTTCTGAAATACTTCCCTCACTTCCTATAAACGTATGTCCTAAAAGTCTTGACGTTTGAGATACAGGGTGATGAAATAAAAAAATCAGTTTGAGATAATATTCGAGACATCTTAAAAAAATAAAAATCGTTTTACTTCAGGATCTATTCCTCAATAATCTGATGCGGCGTGAAAATGTTTGTGCATCGACTGAAAGCTAATTAAGAGATCAGATTTGTTTCAAAATGAATGAGAATGAATAGAAGACATTCATCAAATTTTCTAATGATGTCTAGAATATTATCTCAGCAATCAGAAAACTGTTTTTTCTTTCAAAATTTAATCACCCTGTATCTCAAGAGTTACGACTTTTAGTACATAAGTTTATAGAAAGTTTTTTTCTCAAAATGTGTCAAAGAATAATAATATTAGCATGTCTGTATAACATATCTCTCTATAGACAAATTTTAGTGTTTTCTTCTTGATTACTTATCAGAATTTTCCTGGATAATGCACATTTTTCTGATGAATTCAATTCACCATCCTTTTGCATGCACTGTTTATTGATTCATCAGATGGTCTGTAATATGTTATATCAGAATAGATAACAACACGTTTTATTTATATTACCAGACATTAATTAATTGATTATTATTGCGAGTTCTTTGAAGATTGAACATAAGCAATATAAATAATCAGTTCAACACCTAATCTAACTTTGTAATGAATAACATCAAATATACAGGGTGAAACACCGACAACAAAATAAAATGACGAGAAAAATGGAGAAACAAATCGATTGACGTTAGTATTCTCGATTTAATTTACTAACTTTTTATCGTTATTCTGAAAATAATTAATAATGTATTATAATGTAACAATATGAATCAAGCCCATCAATTCAATTTGCGTTATAAATATAAGCTTTTCAATTATTTGTTTTTGTTTTGGGAAGCTGAATAATGTGTCTGTAACCTCTTTTCTAAAATATGAAGCAACTGGTCCAGCTTGAAAGGAAATATAGAATTAACAATTCTTCCGATTTTGATTGGCTGTTCTGAGAAAAAAATATACTAAGCTACTTTGTCAAAAAACATTGAAACTTGGCGCATTTAATGAGGATACCAAAACGATATGATACTTGCTAGATTATTTCCTTACTAGTATATTGTTTGTGACTTATTTTGCGAAAAAGTCTATTTTCAACAAAATTATTTACTTTTTCAAAATATGTACCTAAGGCTGACCTTGTGAGACAAAAAAGTCGTTTTACAAAGTGTGAGCGAGACAGATAGCAACGCTAACGTTTTAATTAATTTTATTAAATTAATATCACATTTCACATTGTTAATAAATTTTCATTCTAGACGACTTTGCCATAATCCACGATTACCCTGGACCTGGTAAAGTGGCCAACATGAAGCTTGGCAACACGAACTATTCTCTCGATCAACAGGGCATCTTCTACAACCACGTGACCAACCTAACTTCTCTACCGAGCGATCAAATCTACTGCATCGAACACGCCGAGAAAAACAATAAAACTTATGGGCACATTCATTTCCTCACTTTACCATCATCTGATCCGCCCCTGTCGATGAAATTTCTGACCAACAGGGCCGCCATGATAGTTTCCGGTATATTCTTAGTGTTGACGATCATGTTCTACGTTTGTACCAGGGCGTTGAAGAAAGCTTTCGCCAAGGCGATGGTCAGTTTTTGCTTGGCGTTGCTCGCCCTGTATACGATGCTCATTTATTCCACGTTTCATCTTGATTTACACCGGAAAAGAAACAGAGTCGCTTGTAAGGTGGTAGGTGGGTAGCACAAACTTTTTTCTCAGTGTAAGCATTGTTTAAGTATACAGGGGGCCACTTTTTTTATTGGGATTGTATTGGCAACTTATCATTAACTTTCGAATAATCATTTGATTTACATTTCATTAAATAAGAGTTTCGTTTAATTATTACTTGTTGATTCTGTTACGTTTCATTTAGTTTGAGAAGAGTAAGTTGATTTTCTTATCGAAATGTATTGCATGTTATTTATTAAACTAAAGGTACCTAAATGTGATACAGATCCGACCCAAAGAAATTTAGATAAGGGACAAAATCACCTGAAGATCAACTCTTAATGACATTATATGTCGTTGAATTCAGCGTTGAAAGTTATTTCGAAAAGTGTCATAAAATATGCAGGTTCGTATTGAAAAAAATGAGGTTGAAGGTGGCCCAGTGTGTACGAAACGTTAGATACGAAATCCGCTAACGTCAAATTGAGGATAATTTACTGTCGAATGAAAAAATCCTGTAACATTTTTTGATAATATTCGAAATAAAGTGGGAAAAGGAGAAAAATCAAAATGACAGAATTTACTTCTCTCATGATATAACCGGTCCTGATAATCTCGTTTTGTTTGACTGCTTGACAATGCTTCAATAAATGCAACTTTTTCTCCATTCGACCGACCTTCTAAATCTTATGGTTTAAAAGTTACCAATACAATCCCAATAAAAAAGTGGTCACCCTGTAGATGCTTTTAGAGAGTTTCGGGGACGGAGTTGTTTGAAAATTATCAATTCATACATTAATTTCAGCCTGAAAAATGATGTCAGTACGACAGGAATCTTACATTCATGTAAATAATATTTCTTTCAGCTAATCCAAATAAACAGAGAGTTGAATTGAAAATTTCTTTTGAATTCAAATGCTCACATTGTTCTCTGTTCGTCCACGAATAACCTTCAAGAAAAAAATAAGGTCGAACAATCATTTTTATTGATATTATATATGATCCCGCATTTTCAAACCAAACTATACAGGGTGTATTTTAATTTCTCCTCAACTTAACTCAAGAACAGAATTACATAATTTCCTGGAAATTTATAAACGATTTAATGAAACAATTTTCGAAATACTGCCTTTTTCACTATACCGAAAATAGGCCATCATCATTCTGATTTTTCATTTCTTCCATGATTCAAAATTACTTAAATTCCTTGAAAGCAGCATTTCCCAAGATATAAATATTTTTGTGTGAAATCGAAACATTGAGGTTATGTCTTTATGACAGCGAAATTTTGTTGATTATTTTTCTATAATAACCTATAAAAATCAAACCACTGGACGCATTTTTCATGGAATTATGCTCATTCAATCACACAAGGTTTTCAAAAAATAATTCGACCAGTACTAAAGGAATATAGTTACTGACACCCAGTATAATTCTTGAATATTTTTATTATAATAATCTATATAATTTCAGGTTTTTCGATAATCTATCTCAGTTTCTGTTGCTTCGTCTGGTTGCAGATAATTTCTTTCGACATTTACTGGACCTTTGGGTGAGCAAACAATATACAGAGTGTCTCAAAATTAAGTGTCAAGAGTTCATCAGTATATCCCAAAGTGTCATGTCATTCAATGAGCTCTATAAAATTTGTGGGTTTCGAATAAAGATCCCTGATAATGTTTTTTTTTAATTTTAATGAATTTTTCACAAAACGATCACTGACTTATCCGGAAAAACTGTCAATTACAAATCAAAATGGGGATTTCTATAAGTGAACTACGATGTCTAGTCTCGATATACCCTGTCGCAAAAAAAATAAAATGGTGAAAATTATTGTAGGTCCACGAAAACTTTCACCTCCAGAAGTGAGAAATCTAGAAAAGTTCTCAAACGTTTCCTCCTCTACAGCGTGTACGGCTGGGGCGTGCCCCTACTAATTACAGCTTTCCCAGCCTTTTTCCACTTTTTCAACGTTTTACCAGCCCCCATAGAAGTCAAGATGGGAAACACAAAATGCGCTATAGAAAGAAGTAGGTTTCTGACAACTGACAAGTTGAGCTTCAAGTAGTTGGTTCAAAGGGCATAATTGATGTTGTAGATGATGAAAATTACGCAGAAATATTATTCAGAACGATTCCCCTGACTGTGATACAAACTGTGAACATGGTGTTGTTTTTTAAAACCATCACCTATTGCATTCGAGTCAAGAATGAAATCAAGAAGATGAGCGACTGTGCCCTGAACGCCAATAAGAAAAGAAAGTTTTTCGCCAGGAGAAAAAGGTTAAAGCAACAATGCAAGTGGAGTTAATTGAAATTGAAAGATTATTTTTCAGGTTTCAGCTGGTACTGAAGTTATCTCTCATCATGGGAATTTCATATATTTTTGAGGTGCTTTCTTCGTTCGTAGATTTCAAAATGAACGCAATTACTTCAACGATAGAAGTACTCTGGGATTTCATCAACTGTCTACAAGGTAATTGATTTTATATACCGGGTGGCCCAACAATATACTAACAATATCTCGGCGATCTAATTAAATTAGTGAGAAACGAAAAAACAAAACACTCTTAGTGACATTGATTAATATAAAATGACAACACCGCCTCTGTCTCCTGTCAAATTCTGTGTCATTAGATTTGGAAATGAACTATTGATATACTGATAATTTAATATCAATACCAGCATAACAAACATGAGTTTCAATTAAAATATGATTCAAAAGATCTATCAATCAATATCATCGATATTTAAAATGGTCTGTATATAAACTAGGTAATCCGAAACCAGAGAAATACAAAGATAGTTAGGATTGCGAAAATAATAATTGGCAATTCTTCGCATTTTCTGAGAATATTTATTATAGCAATAAATATTTCTTCGGCACATCAGAAAGAAGCAATTTCAACGAACAGAAAGTTCACTGATATTTTCAAATGACAGATATTTTCACACGAATAATTACGATTGCAAATTGAGATGATCTTTTGGTATTAATTCAGAATTAGGCGAAAAAAATTTAATTTAGAAAAATTACGGAGAGTTTGAATTGAAATCTATTCCAAAAGATAAAAATGAAAGATCAAAAAATTGGTTTAAATGAATTCTTCAAATACATTTTGAGGTTAGGTATATGAAAAAAGTGTGCAGACGAAACTTAGATCGTTTTCAAAGTTATTCACCCTTTACTCCGAAATCAGTTCTTACAGTTTCACTGAATTATCTTTCTTTTCCGATAAGTTTCATCCTCTAATAATTTTTAAACATTTTAAAACTTTTTGCCATTTCCAAAAGCTTCAGCTCTGGTCTATATGGACGCCTAATTGTATTATTTGGAATATTGTCCATATTTCACAATCGTGTATATCAGAAAACTTTTAATGGAAATGAAAAACCTGACTGAGTTAACGATATTGTAAGAGAGAAACAGTTTGTATATCAGTAGAACAAAAACATTATACTCGACCGACCATTTCTCATTATAAAACCGCCAAGAAACATAAATTGACAGCACCAACTTTCTCAACTCTCATTCTACTCCATTTGCCCGACATAATTTTCCGGTGCGAAACTCCTCTTAAAAGCGAAAAACGTAGACGAACATAATACCGAGAGGCGATGTTTTTTTTTTCAGGACTCTTCATCTTCCTCATTCTGGTGTGCAAGAAGAAGAACTTAATGACCTGCAAGCAAACCGCTGCTTTCGAGAAAATCCGAAAAATTTCTTTGTCGAGTACTCGAACCACTAATGTTTCTACGGAAACGAAAAAATGCGGCAAATCGAAAAGCAACATTGCAGATGCGGAGCCGAAGAAAACAGAGGATCTGATAGAAAAGTCCTAATTGTGTAGAAATCAGTAATGAATTTGACAAAATAGAAGATTGAAATCATCAGCAGTGTTAACATATCATTCAGCTGTTAAAGTTCACTGGAAAAATAGTGACAGAATACATTTTTGTTCGAATACACGCCCAAATGCCAGAATATTATATTATCATATTAATTTTGAGTGTAGTTATAGAAAAGTCCATTTATTTTATATCAAATCTACGCTATTAAAATAATTTTTGACAACCGAAGTGTATTTGAGAAATCTTTTTCTGTCTGCTTACCAAAATGAACGTTTTCTGCTTTCTATGTTAATCTTTTCAATCATTAATATGATCCATTTCGAAAATTTATTGGCGAAAAATTATAAACCTAAATATAATTAATATTTTAAAGATCAAATTCGCTGATCACCTCTTCAATCACCATCAATTTTTGAGATACAGGGTGTCAAGAAAAAAAGTACCATGCATAGAGGGCCATAAAATATGGAAAAAAGGTCCTATGAATACATGTCCGAAACTGATTCCTTCAAGAAATACAGGGTGTCCTTGTAAATAGGTTACTTTGGCGTTTCTGGACAATTTGCGTGCATCATAACTTTTTGATGCGTTTTTACCGGAAACCGTTGGTTCTAGCGACTTCAAAAAAGTATACTTTTTCAAGGGAAAAAGATAGAGGAATCGCTTTTTCTGGCCCAGAATGATATACAGTGTAAGACAAGAAAGTTACGGTTTTATTCAAGAATTACATACGAAATCGGAAACAGCAGGTATTTGTGAATGGGAGGATGAGTGGTGTTAGAACTGTTACCTGTGGAGTACCACAAGGGACAGTTCTGGGACCGATTCTATTTATCATATACTTGAACGACTTACTTGCTATGGACTCCTCTGGTACCATTATTTCCTTCGCTGACGACACGGTTTTACTATATGTGGATGACACCTGGAATATGGTGAAAGAAACTGCTTCCAGTGATTTGGAAAATGTTACTAACTGGTTTGCCGAAAATCAGCTATCGATCAACCATAAAAAAACAAAAATCATTCCGTTCACATCCTATGAAAAGCACTTGCCTGAATACGAAAGTATAACGTTCAATGGTCGTTCTATGCCAGTCACACTGTCAGCTAAATATCTTGGCATCACGGTGGACTCATTCTTGAAGTGGGATTTCCACGTTCAAACGATAATTAACAAACTGCGCCGACTCATATTCAAATTCAAGCAGATAAAATGCTATTTCAGGGTGAATCATCTCAAGATAATTTATTATTCCTTGGTGGAGTCTATCATACAATACGGCATAATAGGCTGGGGAGGATTGAGGAAATCCAAACTAGGGCCACTTGAAATTGTCCAGAAGCGAATCTTAAGAATTATATTCAACAAACCCCCTAGATACTCTTCCGATCTTCTGTTCAATGAAACCCAGATAATGGATCCACGACAGCTCTATTGTAGGTCAGTTTTAACTTTCACTTATAAAAAAAAAATCTCATCCATTCTCGAACACCCATACCACACAAGGGGGAAAACTTCAGCAAACGAGCTATTGCCGCGTGCCCTCAAATCAATAGGCCAACGTTCCTTTACCTATATTGCCCCAAGGTTGAGGAATATGGTACCAAGCTCGATAAAGTCAATCAACTCCTATAATCTGTTCAAAAAGAGGGTGAGGGCTTGGATTTTGTCTATTGATAGGAATATTTTACACAGCCTCATTGACTCCTGACAAGGCGTCATACTATCATGAGTATTCCTGCACACTTGTTCTGTTGTATCTAATTGATTTTTTTTTTTTCATTTATGCTTATGATCATTATATGTTCTATGTATTTTTATTTGTATTTTTTAATGTATTTCATTGGTCTATGTATTTTTAAAGATGTTTTCGGATTTTCTGATGTACCTAATAGCAAATCGTAATATTTGAAATTTAATATTTTTTTAATAGGAATTTACCCACATGCTCATGTATTCGCCTTTATCGCTCACCAAAATACTTGATGTACACCTCCACCTCCTTGTCTATAATGTAGTAACTGCCCATAGACAAGCTCCTTGAGAGCTTTTTTGGGCCAATCTGCTCATTTACCATAGGACAAAATCTGTGTACTCCATCACTAATTTATAAAATTGTACTCATGATGGTGAATAAATTTATTATTATTATTATTATTATTATTATTTAAATGTGGAGGTATCCTGTATGTGGTGCCCTCTTTTAGTAATCTAAAAACTAATAGGATGTTTGGATTTGAACTTTGTCCAAAGTTATTAAAAAAACAAATAAAAAAAACTTCAACAGCCTGTATATCTAAAAGGAAATAGTTTCGGACATATATTCATAGGACCTTTTTTCATGGTACTTTTTTCCTTGACACCCTGTATAATCTCCTCAATTGAAATCTGGTCGAGCAAAATTAATAATGAATATTTTTGTCAAAGCTTCTTCAGTAATAGCAAAAATATTCTTCAGAATTCCAACAAAAAATCTTTTGTTAACAATTAACATATACAGGTTGTCCTTATTGCTCATTATCGAATAGGAATGCTCACTGATGTTATATAATTGATTCATTTCCGGTTTTTTCTACACCTGTAAATGAATAAAAGGGGTGAGAAATAATTCCACAGCAACTCTTTAAGCACCCCACAGTGAGATTGTCTTATCTGAAAAGAGCCATTGACCCATGCATGGTCTAGCGTACTCATCAACTGTGAAATTCTTATGTATCTTCATTTGCATATCATTTATTTCAACCTTCGATGTACAGTCAGGTGTAGTCGCTAATAGGAGATTCCATTATACAGGGTGAAACAACAAACAAACCAAAAAACGTCATGGATAAATTAGCTTTAATTCTTTTTCAACTTCACACCGAAATATCGGGTTTACTAAACTTCAGGAAGAAATGAGGTCGAGTGATCATATACAGGGTGTACGGGATAATATGTGAAAGCCAATTGAAATAATTTGAAACCTGAAACTACAAAAATGGTACTCTTTTTAATTGTATATAAAAACAAATGCATTATCACGAATGAAACATCATTTTATTAAAGACACTGTACTGTTTTTATTCATTTGAAAGAATTCAATTTCAACTTTATCTGTCTCAAAAATTGCGAAACTAACAACTAATGTAAAAAAAGTGGTCTGGGAATCATCAGATTCGATGAAACGTATCCAAAATTAATTCACGAACATATAACTCCATTTCGAAATTTGTAATTCGTATGTAACGAAACGATTTGATAAACATAACCTAACTTTATTTTGATTTCGGAGTATCCTTGAAAAAAAAAGACACCGCACTTTCTGGCAAGCTGTCATAACTATTATGACTAAATAAATAGCCTATAGCGAGTGGTTCAAACACGTGTCCAAAACCAGTTTTTCTCCAACCTACTTATATGCTCCTGATTGATAGCTAATCGCCTTAAACATCTAGAACTTTTTCTGTAATAGCTAAACCTCGTGCCAATGTCAAGTCTTGGAACTTGAAACATATCACGAACTGAAGGTGTGTCTCTAAGATTTCGACAAGGACTGTACCCAGGATTAAACACGAATAATAGTAGTGGAATAATTTATGGATATAAACAATACGTCGTCAATGACAAACGATACAAGAATGTATTGTCTCGAGACCAAGTAGGCCATGATTAAACGATCGAGGCGAGGAACTTCGTTTAGACAATGAGCGTGTGTTCTGTGTCTCGTTTACAAGGCGAGTTTTACGTTTGGCACATATCAAGTATGCGGAGCAATTGTATTTAGTGATCGTTTTTTTAGGCTTGTCGCGATTGAGGAATGATACACGAAAAATGTCCAATTGTCTAACGGGTTAATTTGAAACAAAGAACCTAATAATTATTCTTATAACAAAAAAAATGACACATTTTGAAAAATCATTATTATTTGATCGAAAATTAATGTTATAATTCCTCTTCGATATTGTTTCTCTTTAATTCACTATAATTCATATACAGGGTGGCACATTAGTGTGTAGAAGTAGATATACAGGATGTTCAGCTTAGGTGAGGCAACATTGAGTTTACTCGCTGCCAAAAAAATGTATTAGTCATAATTAGGTGAACTCTGGAAAGAGTAGAAGTTCCGTTTTGGATACAGGGTCTTTTTTTAATACTAAGAAAATTTCAATAAGCAAAAATTATATTTTTTTCAATAGAACTGACAGTATATTGTTCCAACATTTTGTAGAATTATTTTATACCTCAAAATTAGGTACCGTCTAAAATTGTTTTTGAGAAAATTGCATTCTTAGATTATAATTCGTACTCTGAATGTGATCTTTGATGGGCCACACCCTGTAATTATTTATGTTGCGAATCACTCATTACCCATTAAATAAATCGTATTCCCAATTTATTTTGCTGAATCACAATTTTCTCATCTTCTAGATAGAATTTCTGGTTATTGATACGAATAACAACAATTTTTCCTATGATGTAAAAAAAATTCAAATATTGTTGATTAAAGTGTGTTATTCTTGAGGATTTTTCACTTGTCCCAGTACCTACCTACAATTTGGAAATGGGCTAAAAATCTGTACAAATATACAGGGTGTCCTATTTGAGCAAAAAATATTGATAGTCTGTTTCCACAGAAAATCTTGAACAATTATATTTTCTCAACTTCATAATAAAATATGGAAATTTGGTACGAGTGGATGTGGTCTACAAACCTCAAGTTCGAGGAAACCAGAAGCCTTAATATATTCTAGTTATACGCTGTCAGTTTACATTATTTTGGATTCAACGTGGTTCCTACACATTCAATTCAATTCAGTTCTAAGCTCAGTTCCTCTACTAGTTTGTTATTCCGAATTTACTGTCCACAACAAAGAAGCTATCAAAACGGAAGGAACGCCTTTGCATAGGCGGAGACAGCGTTTTTATTTCCAGGGACCCATTATCAATAAAACCAACTGCCAAGTAACTGTTGGATCACTCCATACAGGGTGATTCACATAAGAACAGACATAGAGCAGGGGTATGTAGGGGGTCCCAAAATATGGCAATTTAACGCAACTTACCTCTATACCAGGTTGCTTCCCTAAGGAGTTATGGGCTTTGAAAGTGAAGTTATAAATTATCTGTACTAACTTTAAGTATTTTGTTACGTATCTGAATAATAATTTGCCAGCCGATTCCTACTGATCACATTAAATGACCTACTTTCTTGTTTGACGTTTATTTTCATAGCCAACTTTTGAATTTTCGATGATTTTGAATAACACACCTAGAGCGCGCGTTTCAAGTTATTCAAGTTTTTGATGAAAATGATGATGTTTTTCGAACAATTACTAGAGTAAGAAAAGTTTCAGAATTGAATTGCCTACAAAACAAAGCAAAGATTTTTGAAATCCATCAGGGGTTAACAAAATTCTATTGAATATTAATGGTGTGCCACCCGGTATACCCCCTTTACAAATTTCAATTGAACTCTAGTTACTGTCAAGTAACGCCCTAAATACATCCACAAAGTGTACCAAATTTGGTTGCTTTGAATTCAAGAATAACGAAGATATTGATTTTTTTCAAAATTTATAACTTCACTTTCGAAGCCTATAACTCCTTAGGGAAGCAACTAGGTATATAGGTAAGTTGCGTTAAATTGCCATATTTTGGGACCCCCTACATGCCCCTTCTCTATGTCGTTTCTTATGTGTCACCCTGTATACAATGATTGTTCAAAATGATTTTCTCTAGCCCTCAAGCTCGTTCTCCATTGAAATACCTGGAAAAATACACATAATTCAGTATTTTTTTCCATTCCTGGCCTCCCATTTCTACCCTCTCGTACTCTCCGCCGCTGGCGAGCTTTTCTCTCACCACGTCCATTGTTGTACCGATAGAAGCATCGTACCGTGTCACGGAACATGGAACGCCGTCAGAAAGGCAGTGATAAAACAAAGTTGGCGGCGGAAACCGGTGATACGAGCGAGCGCACAACGAGCGACGTCGTATCTAGCATGCCATGAGAAAAAGCGAAATGAAGTCGAACGGTGCGATTAGCGTGGAAACAAAGGTGCGACGGCAATCGTCTGGCTCTAGGCCTACTAGTTTTATTACGGCATTCGCAATGGAAACGGTAGTAGGACTGGCGCGCGTTTTTTTTCACGGAAGTTCTTCGTCGCAGTGTTTTGGAACTGTCAAAGTGCGCGATTTGTAAACAGAAGAGTGTGTCGTGTTGGTCGTTTCGTTTGTTTTGTAGCAGTTTGGATTTTTTGCGGCTCGTTTCGACAACAGGTGGGCATTTAAATTTTAATTGCTCTCGACTCTAGGATAGTTGTTTATCTATACTTTCGCCTATGCGGAGTGAGTATTATAATTTTTGTTTCGATTCATCGCTTTTTTCTTGTTTCGAAACAACAAACCAGGACGATATTTTTATTGGGAAATAATTAAAGAGACGTATACCTCGTACCTAGGTAAATATGTATACTGTACGATTTCTATGTCAACGACCTTACTTTTCAACTTTTTGGATGATTATTGCCAACGGTGAATCAGTTTTATCGAAATATTGTTTATTCATGAAGTAGGCATTGATATTCCGAAATATGTTTTATTGTCATGTGTTGTGTTTGTTTATCAAAGATTTCAACTGTTCTGCAGATTGTGCATATGCTTCACTTTAGTCCAACGGAGATAATTTCAAATAATAGTCAATGGGTTAAATAATGGTAAACCTTCTCACAAACAAGATTCGTGGGTAGATGTAAGTCATGAAAAAATATTAAACTTAATCGAATACAATTACGTACAAGTTTGACAAACTATTTTTTCAATACTTACAGAACAATTAGAACAATTGGAAAAATAAATGGAGTAGCACATGATGATTTTTAGAGTGGCCAGCTAGAGCTCCTGATCTAACCCCATCAGATCTTTTTTGTGGGGATACCTCAAGTCAGAAGTTCACGTTAACAGACCAAATACTATTGGTAAACTGAAAGAAAGAATTATGAACAAAATTGCAATTTGAGCACTTATTTCAATAGTTTATAGATTCATTATCAAGAAAAAATATTACAACCATACACAAATAAATGCGTTCTTTTTGAAGGTATTATCAAAAAAGGGTCATCAAAAATGTGAGAACGTCAAAAAATGTGCAACTAAAAAAGAAAATCGACGTGTCTGGGCTTTATTTCTCTAACTTCCGAATCAAGCTTTCAAAGAATTTGTTCCACCCTTTACGTGGTCACTGTATATTGACACTACGTGATACAAGAAAAGTCTAGGATCCTCTCGCCTTCATTTCACGTCCTACAATAAAAACATATTCATCAAAAAGTGCAGAATTTATTAGCCTTAAATTGGCTGGACATTATAGTCGAAGAAATTTTCGAAAATTCGAAAGTGGTTCTGCTAGCTTAATGGAGGTGACACCACAAACTTTTGATGAAAAATAATTGCAGGTTAAATACACCCTTCAATAAAACACTAACGAAATATCCCACGACGAATTTCAACAAAAATAACTCGATCCTACGGGTACATCGGATATACCCCCTCGTTTAAAATATCAACTCCCTCAACCTAGACCTACGGCAATTCCTTGGTGCCGCCCCAGTTTCCTGCCCGTGGCCGACCTTGCAATCCACCCTCATCCCCACTGTGAATTCCCCGTCATCCCCTCCCCAACCGCCATAGGCGAAATGACTTTCCCTTTACCAGAAGGAAATTTAATAAACTGTCGGCTCGTCGGAAAACGAGTTTTCTCAGACATTTCAACTAGGCAACCACGGGGACATTTTCGCTGGTCAGGGGCGTACTCACGGTCATTTCGTTGGGTGCTGTTGGGAAAGTAATGTTTCTTATCGAGTATTTTTTTTATAGTAACATTTCAGTATCATCGTACGAACGAATGAAACGGATATAAATAATAATTAGCAATTGTATTATTATGTTATTTATGTTATAGATTTGGCAACATCACATTTTTTGACAAGCTGTCACAACTCTTCTGTCAAATGACCTAAAAATTCAAACTGAGAAGTTGAATACTGGTGTGAAGAGTGAAAAGTTCACAGTTCGATTAATTTTTTATATTATTTTTGAATATGTGAGCTGACAATTCTCAAACACATACAATAATTCATATATAAGTTTCGTAATTATCATATACAGGGTGTTACAGGGTGTTGAAAGTAAAAAAAAAGGTTTTTCATTTTATTGTGCTTGATCCACTTTGAATAATTTGTTGATAAATTTCTTTTTTATTTAATTTTGATGCTTTGAGCCAATTTACAAATCAATTAATTTCTGAGGAAATTGAACGGAATTCGACCAAAAGTCAAGAAGGACAAAATTCAAGAAATAGGTTGGACAACAACAAAAAAAATCGAATTCACCAGTGGCGTACGAGAAAGTTTTTATTAAGGCTTTTATGGATTGAGACCTCGGAAAATGCAACACCCTGTATGGTATTTGGGAAACATTCACTTTCATATTAAGCAGCACCTATTGCTTGATACTCCCACGAATTTTGAATGCTCTATCTGCAGTAGATCGAGCACAATAAAATAAAAACCTAATTTTTATTGAACTCTCAACACCCTGTAACTCCGCTAATAATCGAGATCGGACACATGTTCATAGGAATTTTTTTTCTTATTTTGTACCAGAGAATTCATACCTGAAATATTGCCGAGCAATTCCGAAACACCCTGTATAATTATAATGTGACTTCCGATAATACTCGTTTTTGTGAAAAAAGTATTGTGACTCGATCATCCGTATTTAGGTATGAAATATCATCCAAGTGAAAGATAGGTCAAGATTTGAAAGTATCTATTTATACTTCCAAATATTGAGAATGATGTAGATCAAATGTTTTTTTCTTTCATGCATTTGTTTGTTTCTGAAGTTCATTTTAATTTATTCTTCACATAACCTGCCTACTCATCGCATACACACAATTCGTCCTCATGGAAAGAAACACGTGAAATCACAATCTACATTCACAGAATAAAATTGGCGATGAAACAAAAACAACGAAAGGGCCGTCAGTGACGTCAGGAATACCCGCACCGCGAAATTTGCCAACATTGCGTCAGTAAATCCAATATTGTTCATGGTCTATTTCGACTGACGAGCTCTTGAAGAGGTTTTTAAGCAATCCCAGACAAGTTTGAAGCTGATTGCTTTGATATCCCTATCTTATCCCCCAAGCACTCCCCTGATTTAAACGAACCTACCCGCACGAGATCATCGATCCGATCTTGCGCAATACCCTTCAGGGTGCAGTCTCGTTTTTCGGGAAAGTCGGAAAATTCACACCTATACGTGGAGTTTTCCTCTCAGTTTCGACCACAGTGCTCGGCCGATCTCTGCCTGGCAGTTTTTCTCGAGACGATGGCCTAGCGAGTCGTCGTTCGATCGCAACGTTTTCCTTCGAATCGTGCAAGGTAATTGATTTTCCTCTGTTTTCCTCGACGAGGGTTCACAGGTAGCAACTGTCATCAATGGCAACGTCAACATACTAGATCGAAAGGGTTTTTGTTCGGCGAGAATTATTTTAGGATAGTTGGGATAGTTTGTTTTTCGTCAAAGTGTTTTTTAATACTCGATCTCGGGAAAATGTTTATAACTTTGTTTTTATGCGTATATGGAGCCTGAATAATGCCAAGGGAGTGATGGAAAATAAAGGTGAATGAGTTATTCTATTGTTTGCACAATATAAAAGGTAAATTATTGTTAAGGATTCACCACACTGCAACTGAATACATAATAAGCAATATAAATATATAATGAGAGATACTGAAAAATTCCAATATGTCTCCAGAGCTATTATGCACAGAGTATCTGATTTCCATATCCCGTATCGTCAATGAAACCTTAATATGTTATTGTTAGGTTTATATGAAACAAGATATTCGAAAATTTTCTTGAAATATGAGTCCACTGTAAATCTCACGTTATTGTTATTTATATCACCACAATATTTCTTTCAACCAGTTTATCACCATTGATCTATACAGGGTGTCCTCAATAATATACAAGTTTTGACATCTGTGAAACAGCATTTTTTGGTCGCTTTTATACCTTTGGGGTTCTGATTTCAATAGTCTGCGAATTTAAAACATTTGGAAGTCAAAATTCAGTCAGGAAAGATGACAATACAAACAGTTGACAAATAAAGAAATAGTGGATTCAGTGAATGTAGGAGTA
This sequence comes from Plagiodera versicolora, assembly GCA_037013635.1. Classification (NCBI taxonomy): domain Eukaryota; kingdom Metazoa; phylum Arthropoda; class Insecta; order Coleoptera; family Chrysomelidae; genus Plagiodera; species Plagiodera versicolora. The sequence goes on along the minus strand of CM072986.1, from coordinate 9,638,212 downwards.
TTAATAACCAAAAAAGTTCAATAACAAAGAAGAGATCATTCAACATGTAAAATTCTTGATTTGAAAATGTTTTTTTTCTCGAGGATTGATTCTATCAACCCTTTTTTGTAGAAAGTGGGAAAAATTGAGATTCGAATATAAACTATTTTTCATAGGCACAATTTTGAAGAGTTCTCACTAGTGTTCTTTCTACAGGGTGTTTCAGAATTGCACGGCAATATTTCAGGTACGTATTCTCTGGAAATAAGGAAAAAAGTTCCCATGAACATGTGTCCGATCTCGATTATTAGCAGAGTTACAGGGTGTTGAAAGTAAAAAAAAATATGTTTTATTTTATTGTGCTTGATCTATTACAGATAAAGCTTTCAAATTTTGTGGGAGTATCAAGCAAACGGTACTGCTTAATATGAAAGTGAATGTTTTTCGAATAACATACAGGGTGTTGCATTTTCCGAGGTCTCAATCAATAAAAGCTTTAAGAAAAACTTGCTCGTACGCCACTGCTGAATTTTATTACATTTTTCAAGTTCTTCAACCTATCACCTGAATTTTGCCAATCTTGACTTTTGGTCGAATTTCGTTCAGTTTCCTCAGAAATTAATTAATTTGTAAATTAGCTCAAAGTTAGATACTCTGAAATGTTTATACTATTTTAATATTTGATATTAATCAAAGCATCAAAATTGAATGAAAAAGAAATTTATCAACAAACGTTTAGAGGAATTGTTCAAAGTGGCCTCAGTTTTGTTGAATGCAACATTGAGCACGACGAATCAACACCCTGTAACTCCGCTAATAATCGAGATCAGACACATGTTCGTAGGAACTTTTTACCTTATTTCGTACCAGAGAATACGTACATGAAATATTACCGTGCAATTCTGAAACACCCTCTATACTTTTTTATTGATCCAGATCAATTCTGCGTCTTCACCAGAAGTTCATTACTTTTTATTTGTAGATGGCTTAGTTGCCTTTTTTCAGTGAACTCCAATGTTGATTGTATTTTTAGGTGTTCTCTTATGGCCGAGTTTCTTTGCTTACCACTTCTGCCACCCCTCTTATTCTTATTAAATACTTCATTTCTATGGACTGAATTCTTCTTCTTCGTATTTATGAAAGAAATTATGACTCACGAGTGAATGTCAAAATTGGCCTGCATATGGTTCGAAAATTATTTATTCTGGTTTCTATAAGATGTGGTTGAGTTTTATTTATTGATTAGTGTGAATTCAGTGTTTTTGTAGTTTTTGTTGATTCTCAATTCTTGCTTTCAGTCTTGAAATTGTTGTTTCGTCTTTCGTCTCCTGAAATGTCGAGGTCGACAAAAGATGAGAATGAGGAAGTTTCCTTATGACGAATTCTCATCAAATAAGTACTCAACTAATTAGTTTGATATCTCTACTTTCTAGAATGACAATACAAATCATTCAACTCCATTCTATTTTCAAATTAAACCAATTTATAAATTTTGAGGCGGAAAACTGTGACGTACCTAGTGAGTTTAGAGTGAATATAGCTATCGTAAGTTATGTTATGGTGTAATCGGGATGATCGCGGACGAAATCTACGAATGCATTTGCGCAATTGCCAGATCTACCTTTCTATTTTCATGAAAATAAATTGGAAGCTGTTCCTAAAATTCAAACACAAAATTATATTGAAATAATTCACTTCAAGAACAAATTCGATTCATTCATTTATTTTCTATTCAGCCATAGCCCTCGATTATATCATCGCATTCATATATTTTCGCATGTTATGTGCTAGTTATATTTCATAAGACATATATGATATTATATCACGAAAGGTAAACAATCCATGATTTGGTATTGCAAAATCCACGACATATTTTACTACCAAGATATTCTGGTCAGTTTTTCCGAATATTCAGAATAAATTAGAAGCAGGGCAACACTGTACTTCCGCACGCAGAATCTCAATTTGTTCCTGTGTGAACCCGGTTTTTCACTTGGTACGTCATCAGAATGGTGGAGGAGCCAAAACTAGTTTTTCAAAACGAAATTCTGGAGTCAAATTCGATCGCACAAAAAAAAAGGAAAAATACGGGTGTAATAATTTTTCATTTATTTTATGGAAAAACTAAAATCTCAATATTGGAAACTTCCTCATTCATTTGCTTGCTTATTATGCGCGTTACCAAATTTCCTGTTACAGCCACCATGAAACCCATCACCCACACCCGAAGCGCCACCTGAATCACCGCACCACCTCTCGCAATGGGCACCGACACCGTCGACAAACCCAAACACAACCCCGACACCGACAACCTCAAATCCCTGCTGAAGAAGCCGCCCGGCAAGCGAGAACCGAAACGCCACTCGAACCGCGTGGTCTTCAACGAGACCAAAAACGAATTCTTCGACGCCGACTACATCATCCTCATCCGCGAGGAATGCGACTTCGAGGAGGACGACGACGACGACGGCGTCTGCACGTGCTACCAGCAGGAGATGGTGCGGCTGCAGTGCTGCGAGCCGGACTGCGACTGCGCAGCCTACGAGGAGCAGGAGCGCAGCCAGCAGAGCCCGAAGTTCGCGCCGCCCATGGAGTTCGTGGACGCCGTCACCTTGAGTCCTCCGGAGGGGTACAAGGACATGGAGATGATCGAGCAGGAGATGATGGCCTACAAGCAGATGGCGAGGAGAGCGGAGGGAGGTCGAGGGGAGGGGAACGCTGGAGGGCAGCAAAGGGCGGCCGTGTGCCGGGAGTGTAGTGCCAATCAAGAATTAGAAGCTGACAAAGGTAGGACGTGAATTACTAAAGCGTTCAGCAGAAAAAATCCGTTCCCCAAATCAGGAACTGTCAAAAATAATACATAAGTGTGTCACAACCGAGAAAGAACCGTTTGCTCTACTAAATTGCTTCCCTTCCACTGTCCCCACCCGATTGGCTCGTCAGTCGCCCCTGAAAGCAAAAGCGGCAGGGAGGATTCTGTGCTGGCCAATGATAACGAAAACAATACAAAATTCAATTGAGAATGAAACATACCTATGACTATTTTTACAAGCTCATATCGTCAAATGGATGAACTGGGGCCAGAAATTATTCACTTTCAGTGTTCTCAGGCAATAGTCCAGTCATTTCGTCGGAAAAACAGCTTGGAAAAGCAAATGAACCAAGGAAGCAAAATTTTTCATATCACGTGAGGGGTGACTAAAAAAGCTTAGCTTGAAATTGTCGCCCAAGATTTGTTATTGTGGGTTTTCCGCCATCTTGAAAAAGGGTATGACATTGTTTTTTTGGCAATAACTCGGCTATCCGACTAGATACGAAAATTTTGATGGAATGCTTTTTGTAGCTTTTATTGTGCCCTATAATTTATGCGATCATGGATTTTTGTGTAACATGCATCGTTATCGAGATATCGGTCGAAAAAGTCGAAAATAGTTCATGAAGTTTGTTTTTTGCTGTTATCTATTTTCTGGTGATGAATATCGAAAAATTTGCCGAAACAAAACTTGTAGAGCGTATTTAGACTTACAATTTCGTTTTTTAATTTTATTTTTTTGACAAAAATTACGATCTCCAGTGGGCCGCAAAGAGCGCGCCAGCCTGAATCATCGAAGTGACAAAAAAACTTAATTATTTTTGTTATTTGTTATTTTGTTATAACATATTCATAAAACTGAAGTACAAAATATATGAACGAAACATATAATCCACCTACCATTTTTTCCGGCATAAACAAATTATTCATTCAATGAATTTAATGTATGTAATCCATAATTTGCTGCTTTATTTATTCATATTACATAACAATAATTCTTTGAACAACCTTCCATTTTTTTTGACGTGTAGATACATCCGAACGAGTGTTTTATTTTTATAGAGAATTGTCGTTTGATTTCATTGATGTTTCTTTTGATTTGAAAATATTCAGACTACATTTAATACTACAAATTAAATTGAATAGGTTCCAAGATCAAATCTTTGATCCGCTGATAAAATTTATTTATTGTAATCGAAATTTTTACACATTTGAAAAAACCAGCTATATGCTGTTTATGCGTAGAGACGTTGAACGTTACCTCTTCGAACTATTCGATGAAAAATCATAATTCTGTCTCAATTTTAGGATTTTCTTCACGCCCTCCTATACTATAGAATTATTTCCAGCACAGTATAAAACATTGACCATATCCAAGCACATCAATGTCAAAAATGAATTACGTCAAACAAACTTCGAACGATACCAACCAATAAAACTTTAAGAAGCCATAAGCACTCGGAAAACAACTTCAAACTTTTCAGTTACACTTGGGGGATACAGAAGTTTCTTTTAGATGAAGGGTGGATTGTGGGAACTTCGAAATTCCGATCCATTTCATTGGAAATTCGTCTCTTTTATGATAGAAAGTATTGATTCGATCGCAATTATTATTTGGTCAAAGTATCAATTGGTTAGTGAACGAAATCTGCTAAATAAACCACATCATTTATCACTCGCCTGGACGGCGAAGGGTTTCATTTATAGAATTGCCGTCCCTGAAGGCAACTCTGAAATTATCGCTATCGATCATGATAACGAAATAAGGTCCCTTCCAATTCCGAAACGAAAAACTCCATTCCCGAGAAAACGTTGTGGTTTTGACGGTACAATGTTGTTGTAAAGTTAACGAGAAAGATACGGAATTGGTTCGTCTTTTTGGGGGACCCTTTCTACCGACTTTCAAGAGGAAAAATAATTTATTATCGAAGTTAGATTAGATGTCTCCAGCTTCAGTTAAAACTGTCCACTTCAAATTTAAAATCTGCTATACTGGGTGTCCCAAGTAATCGCTTGTTTAGACGCAATTTGTCGTCATAATCGCAATTGAATATTTGCAGAACTCGTTCCAGACTTCTTGAAAAAACTTTGCCTGAAAGAAACCCGCAGCTGTTGCTAATCAACAAACTTAATTCAATTCTCTTTCTATTCTGCGATTCCGTGATTATCAACTTCAGAGACTTTGTTTTAATGAAGTTTGATTCAAAGTGCAATCATCATAAAACTCGCTCCAATCTTCGTTTGAAATTCTTAACTCAATTAAACTCATAATTAGGCGACATTTAATTTCCCTCAACGGGATATCCAACCATAATTGTTTCATATTTACAGTTTTATATGTTGGATGAGAAAATAACCTTTCCAAGCAATTGACGTTCATAAAAAAATAATAGTCAAACTATACTTTCCAATATCACGTTAGAATCAATTTTCAGCTTCGGGATATAAATTGATAGTTCATCGGAGTTCAGGAAATAATCAGATTATGCATTCGAGCCAGTCGTTTTAGTAAGTTTGTGAACGATTCGAATCAAACGATTGGATTGATTCGTTTGGATTGATCCGATTAAACTGACTCAATAACAAGTTTGAAACGATCTCAGGAAGGCTAGTTGATAGATTATTTTTATTTTCAAGTAAATCTATGATCACTCTTTGCATTTCAAAAATATTGGAGAACTCACAAATGCCATTCGTTTTTAATTTGACAATTCCATTTCTCGTGATATTTTTATATAGTGGTATATTCATCCCTATTTTTCACTATCGAAAATATCCTGGAATGCACTGATACTGTAAATATATTTACTTTTACTCATTCTGTTTAGAAAAAAATACTTTAATATTTAGATATTCATAATCAATATATTTATTTAAATTACTCGTAGGAACAAATAGAATCAACATTATGACATCACTGCAGTTAAGAAATTAATAATAATGATAATAAAGTAGGCCATTGCCATTATCTCTCTCAACACTGAAGCAATCCGAATTTGAATAACACCCTGTATATGGACATGCCACGTAAACGCAAAAGGCTACATCTAAAACGGTGTGAGTCACCTAGAAGCGTGTGGGAAGTTTCATAACCGCCCTCGTATACATCTCGTTGAGATTAATTAAATCCCACCTCACAATGAAATTAAAAGTGAAAAGTAATATGCAAAATGCAATTAGAAGCGAACTCATAGTAGGTCACTATTTCCCAAGAAAGAAATGCCAGTAGACGTAAACAAGATAAGATTGAACTTTCTATAAGCTAGTGAACGTTAGAGTGATATCTGAGCAGACTAGCGTCCGAATAGTTTATTTATTCATCGCGATTGTTTAGAAAAAAAAACGACAATATATCAATGGGTAACATTGGCATTCGTTAGTGACCGTTCGATATTCATGGCTTCGTTTCGTTTCAGGTGATAATTCTCAACCAAATAGTGATATAAATAAGCCAAAGATAGATTTAGGACAGACTCAAAAAGATGAAGAAGATGGAGAGAAGGAAAAGATTGACCAAAGCCAACAAACTACGCCGACATCTCCTAGTAGCTCAGGTTAGTGAACGTTATTATTATTGAAACTTCATAATGATGTGCATATTATCTAAATTTAGAAAATACGTCAAATAATCCGTTATGAATATGCCTGGAATGTCCATAAAGTATATCACAAGGATATTGCAATGTACAGGCTGGCCCAACGAAAACGTACCGGAAGGTATAACTACCAGGAAGAGATTTTATCGAGAAAAAACTTTTGACGCAAAAAGTATAGTCCAAACTTTCCCCTCCTAAGCGGGGCTAGCATCCCCTAAATTGTTTCACATGAAAATGGGGGTCAAATGATACCTCGTTAAAAAGCCCTTTTGATTCCCTATACATTGCTTTTTTATTTTTGAAATTCCGTCTAGTCGTTGCAAAGATATGGACTTTTGAAATGTCGACAGTGCATTTCTCAAAAAATACAAAAAGTAAATCTATTTCGCTTAAAAACTTACCATTTTGTTAAAGTAAATGTTGAGAATATTTTCCTAAAAACAATTCGCTTTTTCTTCTGTATTTGTTGATTCCAGCTAGTTTCTCTTTCTGGTAGTTATACCTTTCGGTACGTTTTCGTTGGGCCACCCTGTACAATGAAATTTATGAAATCGGAGGCATATTCCAGGGTTATGATAAGATATCAGAGCCCAATTTTTTTCACTACACATTTCTGGGCACCCTGCATATTCGCAATTTATCGCCAATCTTGATAATTTCATTGAATTTAGACGGTCAAAACTACCTGCTGGATTCGTCGACTCACGTCGATTCAAAGCCCCCAGAAGAAAACTCGCAGCCACCCTCCCACGGGTCCCCAGTGGCGGGTATCCTGAAAGGCGGCAAGCTATGGAGGCAACAAAGTTTAGAAAACAATGCGCTCAAAGCAAACGAACAATTCACAGTGAGTATCAATACTTCGATCCTAGTCTCTTTTCTATAGATATTTTCATGGGCAGTGCTCTTCTGAAATATCAACAATCGTTCCTCCTTTGGCGGTCTCTTCGAGGTTAACCCGTCAAGTCCAATCTTCACACCCCTTCGTGGTTAATTTGGTGACCTGCAGAAGACTCGTTCATCCAACGAACAGCGAGGCTCTGGAACACATTGCCCAGGGAGGTGTTCCCCGAGGCATGTGACCTTCAGAAATTCAAAAAGAACACCAATTCCTACCTCATTTCAGGATGTCTCCTTTCGCGAGAAGTTTTATATAAAAAAAGTCACCAAAAGTTATACCATTTATACCATTTCCTTGATTCCAGAAAGCAGAATCGGTGTCAGACGACGAATCCTCCTCCACCAGAACGGTGCGCTTCATCGAAGAAGAGAAAAAGGACAGCTGCAAATCGTCGCCGGAAAGCGAGCCCCAAACCGAAGCCAAGACCTCCCCCCAAGAGGATGAGGTTTCGTCCAGCAGCAAGCCCGATCCAGCCGCCGAGATGATGTTGACTTTCAAGCTGGGCAACCACGTGCTGATTTCCAACAACAGCCTCAAACCCAACTCTGCCGTGCGTCAGCTGTTCCCGTGCACCAAGCAGCCTGGGGGAGAGGACCAGCAGTACTTGGTGACGGCGGAGTCTCTGCGAGCTTTCGAGGAAGCTAAGAGGTCCAAGCTGCCTCAGATCATCCAAAGCGGGGGCACCACCGATTCGATAAAGCGTGTTATCGAGAGGAACACGCTGCGCAGGTTTGTTTTATTTTATTTTATTTTTTTTATTTATTTATTCATTCAAGTCGGCAAGCTTAATATACAAAAGAATTACTAATATATGAATATCTTACATTATTAAGCTATGTAAATAAAACAAACATTTGATAGAACATTTAAGGTAAAACGAACAGGGTGTTTCATTAATATGGTGAATAAATGAAACTGAGAGTAGAGAGGATCAAAATATGACGATTGAACGCAACATCACTTATACAAAGTTAAAATTCAATTGTATTGGCGTCGAAGGTGAGCATTTTCAATAATTTTTATAACTTTGAACGCACTGTATCTTTTTAACCATCAACATTCGTATAAGCGATGTTGCGCTCAATCGTCATATTTTGATCCTCTCTACTCTCAGTTTCATTTATTCACCATATTAATGAAACACCTTGTATATCACCAGATTTGATAGGCTGGATCACACTATTCAAACCAGAAAGGAAGAAAGAATGCCAAGTAACATACTAAGCCATCACTACTATACATCTTTAATAATGATTTAAATTAAATTACAGAATAAGATTCTTTTACAAATTGTGGCAGTTTATTAAATTCATTTAATCCTTTATGAAACATGCTGTTCATTCCAAATTTAGTGTTGATTCATTTAATATGAAAATTGTTATTACTTCTCGTATTGTAATCATGAACTTCTCTATGATAACTTCTGAAAGTAACCGGGTAGCAATTCTTTTTGCAGCTTAAATATCAATATATCAGTCAGGGAAAAAATGTTATCAGATATTCTTTTACATACGTAATCAGCATGACTATTTAATTTCAGATTTTTATCAATAGTAAATCCCAAATATTTTATTCCAGTTATATTTTCAATGTTGATATTATTAATCCTTATAACAGCATTTGCCTAAACAATTTGATCATATTTATAAGATGATGTCAAAATCATACTTTTTGTTTTACTGACATTCATTTTAAGTTCATCATGAAATAAATGCTATTTAGAGACCTATTCATTTCAACAATTGCCTGATCCAAATTTCCATGTATACAATAAACCAATGTATCATCAGCAAAAAGATTTATACAGTGTAATCCAGTAATGTGGTTAATAACATTCAGATAAATAATGAAAAACAATGGACCTAACACACTACCCTGAGGTATGCCACTCTCAAGCATAAGTTCATCTGACAATTCTTTTCCAAATTTAGTTTTTTGTCTTCTGTTGTGGCGACAATGTACTGATTTCTATCAATTTCCTATGTGTTTTCATTCAAATGTTAAAAATTGTAGAGATGTTCCATTTGAGTGTCTAGCTCTTAAACCTGATTAGTTGCCTAAAAACAATTCATTAGTATTGAAATACTGGTTATATACAGATAGTTCTAATACTTATTCAAGAGTAGGTAGTATATTTGATGGCCTAAAATTTTCTGCCTTAATCGAGTTGATTTTTGTTTCATCACTTCAATAAGCTTCAGTCCTGATGATTTAGCTTGTTTTTCCATTGGTAACAGATCCTTATTGAGGTATGAACCGAAAAACAAGAAGAACGTCCAGAAGACAGACAACTCTCTGGTGGAACGAATCAAGCAGTTGACGTGTGACATTGACGAGGTCAGCGTAGAGTCTGACGAGCTGTCAGCAAGAGTAAGCCCCACGGGCGAGGAAGAAACCACCCTGGATCCTAGTCAAGTAAATAATTCCCAGGACGCGAACAAAACGAAGGATCGCAACTTCTCACCGTCGAGCTCATCGACAACCAGTTCCAATTCGTCCTCAATGTCTTCCACCTACAAAAAAATCACCGACCTCTTCGGCAAACGCGACAATCCTCCGGATACCATCGCTGAAGCTGTCACGTACGAGCCCAAAAGCGTTCAAACTCTACCGGATATCGGAGGACCCTACACGGTGAGAAAACAATATTCAACCTATTCCCTCATGGCATACGACATCTATTTTACGTCCATGGGTCCTCAGGAAACGCAAGACAAAGCCCTCCCGAAGCCAGCCCCGATCTCCGAGAGCCGGAAACAATTCCTGTCCACGTTGGCACCCCTGACGGCCTGCGTGGGTCACGTTGGCCACCGTGACGATCACTACTACCACCTCAGCAACAACCACCACCAGCAGGGATCAGGAAGCGGCTCCACCGGCAGCGAATACACCTTGGACGACATCGACGACGCTCTGGCTGACGACGAGACCAAAAAGATCACTCCCGACGTGCTGGCAGGCACTCCGGCATCCGAATCAGGCGACGAGCTGCTGGTGTTCGTCCAGCAAGACGCCAATCGGATAGAGAGGATCAAGAAGAAGTGGGTGTAAACCACAACGAACTCCTCTTGGATAGGTTAAATTTTTTTGTTGCAGGTATGAGAGCGATCCAAAGAAAGACGAAGACGATGAGCACGACGACTACGGCTTCAACAGACGCCCGAGCGTGCGCGGTATCAAACCACGCTTCGGATCAACATCGGAAATTCTCCAGCAGATCCAGAACCAGATTCAGCTGCCTGCCCAGAACGTCAACGCGGCGTGGCCTTACTACTCGGAGACTGGCCAGAACCGAGAAGAGGACTCCAACAAGCTGGATAGCAAAGCGAGAGGGTTTACACCCCAAACGCAGTACAGCTACGGGTAGGTTCCCCCACCTCTTTTCATGGGCAGTGAGCTGTAATCTTTGGTGTTCTAGACCTGCGGCTGTCCAGGAAAACCAATACCAGAGCTGCGGTAACCAGACTTACTACCAGGAAGTGTACAAAACGCAGTCTGCGGTGATAGGCGTCGAGATTGACTGCCAAACTTTGTCTAAAAACAGAACAGGTCGACCTCTCTCGCCTCCGCCGCAGGAGCTGTCCAGAAACTACCATCAGACCATGGTGTACATTCCCTATAACCATATCGAGGGTTACCAACCGGTTATAACCACGAACGCGTACCAAACTAACGACTATTATCGATACTGTCACAACCAGGTCAGTAGAAATTTATTATTCAACAGATACAATTAAATCATAAAGCCTCAAACCTGCCTAAAGGTCAAATATAACCAGAAAAAATAGTGCATATGAAATTTCTTTGAAAAATATTATGTATTATCAAAAAAAATAACTTTATATTCGGTGAGACTTCAAAAACAACGCTTCTCGTTGCGTTAGCTGGACTAATACTCTGCGCCTGTCAGGAGTTGCCTCTCCTACTATCTTTACCATTCAAAATTATACAAGTATTGTGCAAATATGCACTGAAATGAAAACCCCATATTTTCTATGGTTGTTATAGATTCAGTTATCAGTGAAAAATATGCGTGTAAATTATTATTCTATTGATAACGGCAAGTCCAACGCTTATATGAACAGAAGTACTTGTGACGTATCGACTTTGTGCATGATTTTTGAACGCACCCCAACTTTGGAAATTTATTCTGACGAAAATATTGCAAGAAGAAAAGTTGAAAAAAAAAACTGAGCACATTTCTGAACATTCTGGATGTCGTGATATATTTAAAGAAAAAAATTTAATATCGGTCATCATTGCAGGTCAACAAGAAGTACATAGATCCTGTTTACCAGCAGAAAATGCCTCCCGAAGATCCCTACTACAACTCAAACATTCCTACGCACAAAATGTTGGGCAAAAGTCCATACACAAACAATTACCAGCCGCTTTTGGTTCCGTCCAGCCGAAGCGAGAGCCCTCTGATGAGAAACTACGCCATGGCGAGAGGAACTCAGACTCCGGCTGGTTGCATAACGAGTTGCAACTACTATCAAAGTGAGTTGACACCTTAGAAAAGTGTGTGCCAAATGTACGGTGTATTTTTTCTAGACCCAGTTCCCCTGACTGTGAGATACCGTGACTCCTTATTGCGTCCTCAGTACAAGCAGCCGGAATATGGCAACAAGGTGAATCGGCACAGTTTTCCTTCCGTTAGACCTCGATACTATTCACCTGAAAGCTCTGAACATCTGTCATACGCCGAAGACCCCAGTTTGCAGCACAATGGACACATGACGAATGGATACTACAATTATTACACCACCAAAGAGTCGCCAGCTAGCAGCCCAACAAAAACAAGGTACGTACATAACACGTCCAGTGAAGGACGTTAAATGGACATCCAACGGATATCGTGTACTTAATCAACTTGAAATTAAATTCACAGGTACATAGAAAGAGGGGTGCCAGAGGGCGCAGCGAGCGTTTCTCCACAAGATTCTGTGAACACGGCGAGCACTAATACATCTCCTACTTTGAGCCAGTCTACCAATAAACCCATGTTTTATGCCATGAATGTCTGAAAACACGACTAACTGACTGAAGGTGCACAGCTGATGATCGAAACGTCGTGTGTATACACCGAGAAAAATGTTGCTTTAGATGAAAGCATTGTTTGTTGACATTTGTAGGTTATAATAACCGCAAGGCAGAAAAAATTGTTGATTATGAGGAGGACGTCGTATTTATAAACTTAGTATCGATGTTTTTTCTGATTTTTAGCTTATAAATATATTTGTAACGTTGTTGATGTCAGTATTATCAGTATTATGATGTTCGCCTTTGGTAATTAGCTAATTTATTATTTTAGCCTTTGTCTTCCTGGATTCGATTCTTCCTTTCTTTCTAAATAAATATTCGTAATGTATTTTTCTTCGTCTTCTATAGAGACGAAAAGTATGCATAAAATAATATTATATAAATCAATATTTCATTCGCTCAAGTCAATCAAACAAAAAAGCAAAAAATATAGGTTCCCTAGTAATTCAACTGATACTTCAAAATTAAAATAGTCGAATCAAAATACATAGCATAACTTTGAATCATTTGTAAATTATCTTTTGATCTCGTACAGATTATGATGTATGAATGTTAGGAATTGTTAACTATTAGGTCCCAAAATTCCTAATAACAATTAGAAAATGTACCTACTGTTCTGCCAGGAAAAAATCGTCGATGTGCTATAAACGAGAAAATTTAAATACTCTGTAGATGTTTGGACTCCATCAGAAATGGTTGTAGCTCTGCATTTTGAAAATGGTTGTATAAAGATATTGTTGTAATTTGTATTGAAGAGTTTATTGTAATTCTTATCACCTGTTTTTCAACTCCTGGTTTCTGTTTAGTTTTTTCGAATATTTATTTCACTTAGAGATAATGTTATTTTTGCCGAATATTGGATTTTCAAATGGCCTATAATTCGAAATTAGGAGTATAGTATTTTCACCAGACAAAATATCAATAGGTCTATCTTCAATTCGAAATCCATATTATTGCTCAATTTTTTCCTAAAATTAGTGTTTTCTTTCTCTGTAACAAAATGAAACCTAGAAATCTGATAGCTTTGATATTTTGACTGGTGAATGATACATAGTATGTCTCAATAAAGTCATAAGTATGTTGTATAATAAGGGTGACATAATCTCGATACCGCCCGACTCACCTCTTGGCCAAAATATACAAATTATTGTGAAATACAAGGTGGTCCAACATTGGAAAATTATAGAGAACCACCCTGTAAATAGTAAGAATTCACTGTTGATTCGCTCAAAATCAAAAATTACAGTATTCTTCCAAAGAAAATCACATGAAGCGCAATTCTTACTTTTCACAAAAATTTTGTATGTCCTCTCATGTTGTTAAATTTTCTATTTCACTCGTTAAAATATGAAGACATATTGACCCCCTCGTTGCTCCCTCTGATCTAGATTAGGATTTAGGAATTGTAAAAGACCAAAAACCAAATGAAACATATTCCAAAAAGTATTTTTTAAGATAAAGAATTTATTTTTTCTTGATGCGCAGGTGGTATGTAACGTTGTTGTGAAAGATAGAAACCTTTTTCGAAAGAAAAAATGTAGTTCGTTAATCAAATTGAAAGAATTTCGTTATTTTATTAACGTACCTAGCGTTTATCTAGGTTGTATTGTGAATGCATCTATAACTATAATAAAAATAATTTGAAATGCAGAATGTTGTTGTTTTTAACCAAAACCACGATGAAAAATATTTTCAAATTTTAACATTGATGTAAGTTTATAATGGATCACCTAAGTGTGACGTCAAAATGGGCGGAGCCTAAAAAACCTTTCCAAACAAAGCAATCTTGAATTGCTTTCTCTATAAGAGTTTTCATGAGAATGACTTTAAGAAGAACCTAATATCACCATATACAAACAGTTTTATTCTTAGTTTCAAATGACAGAAGCAAAAATTTCAAATAAACGCTTTGTTTGGAAAGGTTTTCAAGCTTGTGACGTCAAGACTTAAGGTGTCCATATCTTTGGTGTTATTGAACATGAACTGTCACACTTGTGTCACTGATAAATACTACATTGACACATGACATGAGTTATATTTTAAATTGTGTTTACATATCGTATTCCAAAATACCGAGAATATTTGTTACACTAACAACAATGAAGATTTCAGCAGAAACCTTTCAAAATTCTTAACCATGCCTTAAACTGCTGAAAAAGTTTATAAATAATTATGGAAATTAAGGTTATCTATTGAGAAAGCTTTAGAATATCAAAAATGAACCAAGAAACCAATAGAGATTACTGTAGCTGGTTGATTCATGTGAAACTATCCCGAATAGTGGTCATGGTACTCGCCATACTCATCTTCACACCTTTAATTATACATTTCTACCTTTCTAAGGTAGAAAGAAGCTCATATTTGATAGAGCATGGTGCACATTCACACCAAGATCTCAATGAAGGCTTTTACATGTTCAAAGAGTCTGATTTAAGGGTAGGAGTAGAGGAGCTAATTAGAATTAGGGGTTCTGTATTGAGTGAATTACGTGATATTGAAAAAAAGCGTCAGCAATATAAACAAGAAATACAAAATCATGCTAAAAACATTGAAGAACTGAAGCAAGAGTTGGCTCATCAACAAACAAACTTGAATAGACTGAAAATTTCTGTAGAACAAGCACAAGTGGCCCAACACGAAGCACTTCAACAAAATACTCCTGATTTAGCTTTACCAAAGAAACTCACAGCTGATTCACTGCCTTCAATATTGCCACCAATACCAAGAAATATGTCAAGACGTTGTAGGATGTACAATTGCTTTGACCATTCAAGATGTTCCCTGACTTCTGGTTTCCCTGTTTATTTATATGATCCTGACCAGTTTCCAGTTATGAATGATGGATGGGATGTAGATGGCTTTTTGAAAACAACCTTGAAGCAGACTTTGGGCTACAATCCTCATCTCACCAATAACCCTAAAGAGGCCTGCATATACCTTGTGTTGGTGGGAGAAGCTCTGAAGGATACTGATGATGTAAGTGAAAATGTAGGGAATCATTTGAATTTGCCACCTTTAGACCCTGAAGCTTTGAAAAGACTGCCCTACTGGGGGGGTGATGGGCGAAACCATGTGTTGCTAAATTTGGCTAGAAGAGATCTTACCTCTACTTCAGGAGACATTTTTTCAAAAACTGATACAGGTAATATTTGCATTCCATTTTTAGTTATTCACAATACTAAATCGCTGTCTAACAATTTCAGGCCGAGCTATACTAGTACAATCAACTTTTACACATGATCTCTTTAGACCAAATTTTGATCTGATAATCTCGCCTGTCCTTGGGCCTCCTGGGGGGGATGTTTGGCAGGAATGTGCATCTATGCTGCCAGTCAGGCGGAAATATTTACTGACTTTTCAAGGTGAATTGAAAATACTCAAATCTGACAAAGATGCTTCTCCAAACCCAAACCATTTTGATGATATGGAAGACAATGATACCGAAGTAGATAGGTATGTTCAAAAACAGTAGCTAGTAGATTTTTATTTCAAAATTTGTATTTAATTTTCAATAGGTTTGTCATTGAGCATTTAGGGAGTCTATCGCAAACGGAAACCTCAGATAAATTCCTTTTTGAGTTTATGTGCAATCCTGCTAGTGATGACAATATCAACAGTGGGTCTCAGGATTGGGTCCTCTGTGGTACAGATACTAGCCGGAGGACGTTACTGAAAGAATCTACATTCGTTTTAATTTTTGCTCCTGGACAAGTCGATTTGGTGTCCACAACTTTGTTACAGGCTCGCGTTTACGAAGCACTGAGATCAGGTGAACTATAACATAGCATCTTGAATCGGTTATATTTATTTAAATATTGAACTATAGGTGCTATTCCTGTCATTTTGGGAGGCGATCAAATTCGATTGGCCTATGACGAAGTGATCCATTGGCGCAGGGCAGCTATTTTCATACCGCGCGCTAGGATCACAGAACTTCATTTTCTGTTAAGGGCTCTGCCTGATGAAGATGTCCTCCTCATGAGAAGGCAGGGCAGATTGGTGTGGGAAAGGTAATTGTCTAGGTGCATGTATCTCCACATTGTAGGAAAGTTTTCAATATCGATTTCACCAAATATTACATGCCAATGTCTTCTCATATTTTTTTGTGATATTAGAATAACTTTATTGGTTCGTTTGCAGATATTTGGCCTCAGTGCAGAGCACTTTGGACACCATTGTTGCAGTTTTACGTGATAGACTGAACATTCCTGCATTACCTGCTGATAATGTGAAGGCAATGAGTATTTTCAATGAGACGTTTCAGCCCATTCAAGTGCCTGTAAGTTCTAGTTTCAAACAAAGTTGTTTGCTCAGAGAATCACTCAAAAAAAACAACGAACGGCAACAATGCACACTCTCTTCCTTCAAGGGAGTATTCTAGTCTAAACTCCCGAATCCCAGACGTTTTTCGAACTTCTAGACGAACATTTTCAGGTGACCAGCGATGCGGAGCAAGAAGAAAGCCTCGGCCCGTTGGAGCCGCCCTTCGACAGCCCCGCCTACCGTCGCAACTACAGCCTGTCGCTGGTGCAAGGCCACGAAGTGTGGAACGACTGGGGCGATCCCTTCAGGCTCTACCCGCACTTGCCTGCCGATCCGGCGCTGTCATCGGACGCCAAGTTCTGGGGTTCCGGCAGAGGTTTCCGGCCGATAGGGCAAGGCCAGGGCGGCGCCGGTAAGGAGTTCGGCGAAGCTTTGGGCGGCAATTACGCGCGCGAGCAGTTCACCGTGCTAGTTTTGACGTACGAGAGGGAACAGGTGAGTTTTTTTTCGTTTGTCGTTTGAAGAGGGCTCGACTTTTTTTTTTTGAGCGCATACAGGGTGATTCATTGGGAAATGGCCATTCTCTAAGTTTTTCTTTGTTAATCGTTCGAAAAGGGGTCGACTTTTTTTTTCTTGGAGCGTATACAGGTTGATTCATTGGGAAATGGGCATACTGTAAGCTTTTCTTTGTTTATCGTTTGAAGAGGGGTCGACTGTTTTTTCTTGGAGCGTTCATCTTTTGATATCCCATGGAAGGTACTACTGGACTCGATAGCACGCCTGCGCGGTCTGCCGTACCTCAACTCTGTGGTGGTGGTGTGGAACAGCCCGAGGCCGCCCAGCGCGGAGCTGCGCTGGCCCGACATCGGGGCGCCGGTTCACGTCATTAAGGCGGCTAGAAATTCGCTCAACAACAGGTTCCTGCCGTTGGACTGCCTGCGCACGGAGGCCGTTCTCTCGGTGGACGACGACGCTCATTTGCGTCACGACGAGATCCTGTTCGGGTTCAGGGTGTGGCGGGAGCATCGTGACAGGATCGTGGGGTTCCCGGGAAGGTAAGGTTGAGAATAATGTCTTGAAGTTTTTTCCTATTCGCAGAATTGAATTTCAAGTCTTGTGTTAGGAATTTGTCATCGTTGTTTTCATTTGCTTATTTTGTTTTTTACTCCCTTCACTGTTGTTTTTTGGTAATTGCAAAAATAGCTACGGTGTTCAAAGTAGCCCTTTTATACACGATGTAGACAAAACGAGACCAAAAAGAGCGAGTTTTATACTTTATTTAAGAGTTTGCGAAGATGGTTTTTGTTAAACTGTACAAATGAATGCTTCTGCATCCAATTTTCAGTGTCAAAAGCTAACAATAATTAAAACGACAATAATAAATAAGTTTTACAATAATCGTGGAACGATCGATGAATAAGTGAAAATAAAATAAAATCAACTGCCCTCAGGTATCATGCATGGGACCTCAACACCAAAAACAGTTGGCTCTACAACTCAAACTACAGTTGCGAATTGAGCATGGTTCTAACTGGGGCGGCTTTTGTGCACCGCCATTACCTCCATTTGTATTGGAAATGGCTTCCTCAAGCCATCAGAGACAAGGTAAATTATATCATGAATATTTTCTTCCAAGAACAGACAGATCTCCCGCATTATTTACCTTCGTACTTTTTCTCTATTTTATGAATTGCCTTGTCAAGTTGCTTAGTCCATTGTCGTCGATGATTCAAATGTTGTTATCGTTAAGGTGGACGAGTACATGAATTGCGAAGATATAGCAATGAACTTCCTCGTGAGCCATTTTACAAGAAAGCCGCCGGTAAAAGTGACCTCGAGATGGACCTTCAGGTGTCCGGGATGCCCTCAGAGTTTGTCGGAAGACGATACGCATTTCCAGGAGAGGCACAAGTGTATAAACTTCTTTTCTCAGGTTGGTGCATTGTTTGCGTTTCGATTGACAAATATAAATCAATATTATTTTTTCAGGTGTTTGGGTATCTTCCGCTGCTGAACACTCAGTATAGAGCAGACTCGATATTGTTCAAAACTCGGATTCCGCATGATAAACAGAAATGTTTCAAATTTATATAACATTTCAAACTATATTTGAGGAATCAATTCATAGTACAACAAGGTTGAGCTTTTTTTATTATTAATATCATTGTGATAACCAACTGACTTGTTTTTAATATTTTTTGATGTGCCATTTTTTTATTGTATAGGAGTAAAAAATATTAAAGATTTTATTTAAAACTCAGCCTATATCTTTTTGAATAATATAAGATATTCTGGATGACCATTCACCCCGTACAATGAAATCATTACAAACATTAAATCCATTTTATTAAAATATAAAAATGATTTAAGAAAGTACATAACAAACTTCAAATTCACTACAATATAAAAATCACAGTCATACATCATATCACTTTCAGTCGAAAAAATTATTTGCTACTGTATACCTAACACACTGTAACAATACATTCCTCTCATGTCTGATATCATTAGCCAACAATTTCTCCAACAAAGTTGCTCTCCTTTTTTTGAACTGATACGGAAATGCATCCTTACCCGCACCTTCTGCATTCACAGTTCCATCACATTTTTTGAAATCCCGTCTACCTTTTCCAGAATTCCTACTTCTTTTCCTAGAATGATTTGCTCTAGTCTGGTCCACCTTCTTCGGATTCTCCTCAACGTAGGGCACCGGTAGAGGTTCTCTGCATGTCTTCTCCTCCGTAGGCGGCTCATCGTCACTTCCCACAACTGTAGCCACTTCGGTAGTTTTCGTCACTTCCGCGACCTTTTGTACGATTGGCTCATCATCATCCTCGTTGTCGCTGCCGTAGGCACTCATCAGAGCCGACAGGGTGTTGTTGAGCTTGACGACCGGCTTGGCAGGCACGTTCGACCACTCCTCGTCCTCGTAGTCGCTTACTTGCATTTCTTCCTCGGGCTGGTCTAGTAGTTGTGAGGTGCCCCGGAAGGGGAACATATTGCCGTTCCAGTCACTCTTTTCGTCTATCAATGATACCGGTTTCTTGATGGGTGGTTTTGGGGGAGGTTTTTTGGATTTTTGCTTGAAGGGTTGTCTCTTGTTTTCCTTCTGAATGGTCACTGAAAACATTTTTATGAATTATGACCTCGTTGTAATCTCCCCTGAATAGAAAAAAAAAAACAATTGTGTCCGATTTTTGCCAAAAAACAAATCCAAATTATGACCTATACTTGAAATTATCTGGTAAATCTATACAATATCTGGAAACCATAAAATTTTGGGTGTTACTCTGGATAGTAAACTAACATGGGAAGCACACATAAACACTGTATGTTAAAAACTGAGCACTACATGCTACATAATAAAAAATCTGCGAGATACTGTATCAGTAGACATTCTGAAATTACTGTATTTTGGGCTGGTTCAGTCTACTTTGCAATACAGCTTGATCTTTTGGGAGTCCTCTTGTCACTTTGAAAGGGCATTTGTATCTCAAAAAAAGATGATAAACAATAAATAAATAAATTTACATATATGTAAACCTTCATTCAGGAAACTCCAATTATTCTTGTGTTTCATATTCAATACAGTTATTTGGGGAATGTATTTGTTAATTGATGAATTATAAAATATAAAAAAAAATTCATAAGTATACTCACATCTAAACTTATCTCTTCCAAACTTATTATCATTCTTCTGAATTCTCAACCCTTTTTTCACATTTTCCTCTTGCTGTTGCTGTCTCTTGAGTACATTCTCCTTACTTGGATACTTCTTTTTCCTGTCCTCCACCCACTTAGCTATGTCCTCTGGAGTATTGACGTTCCGGATCTTTTCGTACAATCCTGTAGCGTGTTGCATAAGAATATGTTTCTCTAGAATCTTTTCATGAGCAGTAAACGTGCAACCATCTAGTTTGCAAGTCCTATGTTCAGACATGTGTTTGTCAAATTGGAATTTTGTGAAAAAGTCCCTGTCACATGTGTCGCACGAGAAGGTTTCATTTCTGTCAGGTATTTCCTCGGGATAATCGAAAGATTGGTCATAGCTATCCTCTTCGGTATCAAAGTTTTCGGGGTATTCTGAATAAAAATCTTCTTCTTCATCTTCATTATGGGAATAGTCTTCATATTCATCCATCTACAAAATAAAAGGAATTATATTCATATAATTCACAAACAAGCTATGTATATGTCAACTGGTGATAACAATATCATGTTGGTTTAGAAAATGTGTGTACTTCGGAATATCCTCAGTTGAAATATACACAGGATTGAATAACACCACAAAAACAGACAAATTTTGGGATCTATTTCATTATGTAACTTGTTAACTCAATATTTCTTGAAAATGTTTCAACTTACGGAAAAAATCTCCTTAGAATCACAAGAATACACTTCTTGTGGATTCTTGTGTAGTATACTGGATGTGGAATTCACTCATATGATTGTATACTGTATGTTCAGAACATCAGTTGTATATTTTTTCAGTATCATTAAAAATGAGTTGAATAGCAGTCAAATCAAATATATTCAAATCAATTCAATAATGGTGTTTTCAAATAATTCACCTGTCTTGACACACTGAATAGGAATTATAATTTTTCCTGAGCAATTGGATTTGTCTCAAAACCAGTATTTCTGAATCCAAAAAGTGGATTATGATTTTACAAATAATTCAAAATTGTATGTACATAAAAATGGACCCTTAGACCTACTGTAATGGAGATAAATCTGCCGAATTAGTATATATAGTCAGGTTTTTGTATAAGAATAATAAAAAAAAATGAGTGATGAAAAATTTCAATACCAAAGATTTTGATCTACTTATAATCAACCTACAATACACAAAATTCATGCATTCAACACTTCTTCCAGACACACTGGAAATATATGAAATATTCTTGCACATTTTATTGAAAATGTTATTAACATATTCTAAAATACATAAAATTTTTATACTTTGAATAATTGCCCAGGAAAAAAAATTAGGGAATTTTTATCAAAAATTGTTTTATAAAATTAGAAATGTCAGAAACAGTTATAATGTTACAAAAAAGAAAATCAAAATATCAATTGGATATTTTTCAAATTTAATTTATTTAACTCTAAATACATGAAAGCTACTGCATGTCAGTAGCATAGAGGTACGAGATATCAACTTAACACAAAAATCATTAATTGTTGAGATTACCTCTCAATATTTAAAAAAAAATATGGGAAACAAATTCCCAACAGATAGACAAAAAATATATAATAATACTATACAATCATGAAAGAGTCCACAGATATACATAAAATAAATTGTCCAAACTAATTTCACATCAAATAAATTCAAGACACTATTTCATAAATTAATTAACTTTGAGGTGTCTGAGGCCAACTTTTGTATATTTTTCAATGAAAAAATTGGCCCTATTAAGCTGGTGTTACTCCAGTATTTGCAGTTTCTGATATTGTTGTCTCAGCTGCAGGCTGAGACATGTCATTTTGCCCATTGGGCTGACTTTCTGATATTTTGTTCGTCTCTGCTGTTTCTTTTTTGCTATCACCCTGTAAAGATACCCAAGTGGTTTATAGTGATATCCAATGATAAGTTAGATTTAATAACTACAAAAAATATTCAAGTTTAGGTATCGTCAATCCAAAACATTGATGTTTTCAGAATTACATTAATGAATGTCATTGTTCACCAATCCAAGAGCTACATAACTGAACTAACTCAGATGCATTTGATGCATTTATGATATTGATTATGATAAACAGTGAAATTCATTTTTCAAATTCAATTATCCAATGTTGTTGGTATTAATTTCTAAAGTCAACTTCTCATTAAGGACTAGAATTTCGAAACTCAAAACTATGAATGTCAGCCTAAAATCTTCTTCAATTCCAGTTGTATTCTAGATATCTTCAAGTCGTCAATGAGAAAAGAGAAAAAGCAAGAGATCTCTTTATCAAAAAAGATATACTTCATCAAGTATTAACTGGTTCCCAAGAGCTTCTGTATCAAAGAACCACTATTTGATATAATAAATTTTCAATGTTCTTTATAGCAGTGAACATTTTCAAAAGGCAATGAATAGGTAGTCTGATGAAAATCAGAGATTGTTGCTTAAAAAATAATCCTGAGTTATGACAGACATCCATTTTGTAATTCAATCTGTGAACATTTCAAACTCCTTTTCTCAAACTCCCATTATTTCCAGGGTGATTAATTTTGATATGTCAAATTTAAACATACCACTGAGGGAACACATGTATTGATATCTTGAAGTTTTTCATATTGTACATAATAAAATGAATCAGCCCATTTTTTGCCTGGATAACAGAAAATTTGTGATATTTCATTATTTGTGAAATATCACTATTCTTAATTATATAAAATATGATTCATGCACAACCAGCAAAAATTAACTCTTCTATCTCTATAAAAACTCAAGTAGTAGGATTCAATTCTATGAATGTTCATCTTTTAGAAATAAAGGTTGAATTAAAATTGAAAGATTAACCAAGTTGTTCATGAACCAATCTTTACATCCACTAATGGTGTTCAATAAAAGAAGTACAATACTTCAACCAATATAGTGGAGTGTTTGGGAGTAGAAGGAGAGTATCAATCAACAAAATGAATAATACCTATATGAGGATGTCCGCTGTATAATCAATAGGTGCTGTTACTCGAGTGAAATTAGTTTCTGGCAATAGCTGAGGGATACGCACCTCCACATCCTCCCCTGCAGCCTTTTCTGCGTCCTGGTACAACTTTGTGCACGACTCTCTTTGCTCACGATAACTCTGCCAGTCCTCTTTGGTCTGAGAAGATTTAGCTGTCACTAATAACTCATCTTTCTTTGCAAACTCCGCTTTTATTGCATCCGTCACAAATGATTTTGTTAGATCCATGTTCCTTAGGGATGGCTTGTTGCCCTTCTTGATAACCTTGCTTTTTTTATCAACACCTCGCATACCATCAAGAGGTGAACCTCTTTTCCCCCTCATTCCACCTCTGAACATGCCTCTCATTGGGGGTGGCATGGGTCCTCTCATCATCATCATTGGAGGTGGAGGCGGGCGCATACCTGGAGGTGGAGGCCTCATGCCAGGTGGCGGTGGCCTCATGGGCATCATAGGACCTCGGGGGCCCATCATTCTAGGAGGAAGCGGAGGTAGCGGCCTGCCTCTCATGGGAGGTCTACCGGGAATCATCGCCCCCGGTGGTGGCCTCATACCACCACGGAATGGTCCCCGAGGTCCCGGACCCATCATCATGCCGGGATTGCCGAATGGCGGTGGCCGACCATTCATAGGACGCCCTTGACCGCGGCCTTTACCTCTCTGATTCACTGCGCCTCGTTTAGCACCTCTACCTCGAACTGGAGCACCCATTGACATTTCACTCAATTCAACTAAATTATAAACCGGTACTGTTCACTCTACTTCGTTTTAGCACACACTATTATTTTTAATAACCAATAAACTTGGCTTCTGTTTTGTCTTCACCAGAGGTCTTCACAATTCATAGTCTCTGAATCTCGATTTCTACTGTCATAGTACAGATCATCTCCTAATGTCATTTCTTGTTTCGTAGCACAGAACAGAATATAGTTATTCTATGATTCTGAATCTCATTGTGTCACCACAGAACGGGCATATCTCTTAGGTCTGGTGATAAACCAGCTTAGAACATTTATGTTTAGTTAATCTACGTTCGTCGGACAATCAAGTTAATAATTCGTATTGTATTTCGCAAAAGTTGTTTATTGAATGTTCTAAATAAGCATTCTATACACAATGAGGTATTGTTTCGGTTATTTACTCACCACCAAACCGTTCAGGACGTCAAGTGCAGATGCTTATTGACTATGGACGTTCTTTAGTAAGAATACTATAATTCTCAATCCCAATATTTATCATGGTCGAGTACATGTATAAGATGAAAAAATATGTATCAGTCACCTATATATGCCATACCTATATATGCCATACCTATATATCAACATAAGCAACATAAATATATTTTTCAAATTTGAATTGAAAATGAAGGCAGTTTCAAGCTTGTTGTCATTTGAGAAGTGTTTCTAGTGTTTTGTGGTTACCCGCCAGTCGCCATCCCAGCCATCTTGTGTATCAATTTTTTCAAAGCTCTTATTGAAGTCAATAAAAATCGAATTTGATTCCTCGTATTTAACAGTTCACCGATATTCAGGTAATATTCACAAAAAACTTGTGTAATAATTTCACATAATAACCAGTTGACGTGAGTTCACTACTTGTTTGAGAATAATAAACAACCGGCAAGCATTTCAATAATGCAAACATTGTATTTTTTTGACTGGATTTCTATATTATGATTATTACAGAATGGGAAAGAAAAAAGTTGAAGAAAGTGAAAGTGAGGAAGAATATTCTGTGGAAAAAATCATAGATCGTAGGATTGCCAATGGAAAAGTTGAATACTTCTTAAAGTGGAAAGGATACTCAGAAGATGATAATACTTGGGAACCTGAAGATAACTTGGATTGCCCCGAACTAATAGAAGAATTTGAACGAGTTAGGAAATTGAAAAAAGGTTCCAAGGATAAAGAAAGAGAGAAGAGGAAAGGAAGAGAAAATTCTACATCTTCACTAGATTCCAGTTCTTCAACTAAAACAGATAAAGACAAGGTAAATTCATGAGAACAGTCCAATTAGTTTGTTAAGCAATAGTTCTTATTGACATGAATGAATATTGATTCAAGGTAACACCAAAATTGAAAATTAATCAATTTTGTCTAGAGCACTGATAATCAAGTTTGTTCTTCAATAACATTTTTCATAGGGTTATTCAATCAAATCCACTGGCATTATTTTCAGGGTTATCTTGAATAAATGATTTTATTTCAGAAAAAATCAAAGATTCGTTCACCATCTTCAGATTCAGATGATGAACCTAAGGCTAAAAAATCTAAAAAAGATGATTCTGACTCTGAAAACAAGCAGGACAAGAAAAAAGACTCAGATGAAGAGGAGGTGAAGAAAAAGAAGAAAACTAGAAAGTCAGCTCCAAAATCTAAACAAGTAGCATCAGATGATTCTGATATTGAAAACCTCAATGAAAAATCCAAGCCCAAGAGTAAACCAAAAGAGGAGAAGAAAAAACTTGAGGATTCAGATGACGAAATCTCTAAGAAACCTAAAAAAGAGGTGGTAGATAATAAGAAGGACAAAAAAAGTGGCAAGAAACTTGATGATTCAGATGATGATACCACCAGCAAACCTAAAAAATCAGAGGCAGTAGATAATAAAAAAGACAAGAAAGGTGGCAGAAAACTTGAGGATTCAGATGACGATACTCCCAAGAAATCAAGAAAATCTGAGGTGGTAGATATTAAAAAAGACAAGAAAGGTGGCAAACCCAAGGACAAAGACAAATCTGCATTTGAGAAGGGATTGGAGGCAGAGAAAATCATTGGAGCATCTGATACAACAGGCCAGCTGATGTTTTTGATAAAATGGAAGGGTACTGATGAAACTGATTTAGTGTATGCTAAAGATGCAAACTTAAAGTGTCCCCAAGTTGTTATTAAATTTTATGAGGAAAGAATTGCTTGGCACACTCCAGATGAATCCTAAATTCCAAATATTGATCTTTTTATTAAATAAATAAGATGTGCTGAATGTTTCTATTTTTTTCGAGAACAGTAGAATAGAAACATTTCAGTACATGTTTTGTAATATTTTATAGTTGATTAAAATCATCTTTTAATTTTAGGTACCTATATGTAAATGAATGAATTTGATCAATGTTGGTATAATTTTGGCATAGAATGAATAATTGTTTTATGAGTAATCAAAGATCCATTATGTTATAGTACTGACAGTATGGAGAATAAAAGTTATTTGATATTGATGAATTTCCTTACAACACAATAATATCTTCACATTCCATACAGATATCAAGAAAATAGTGCCAAAATAAAAATCTCAACAATTGAAAAATAGGTCGATTCTTTTGTATATTTATCCAATGAAATTCATAGATGTATAAAATGTAGGGCTGAAATAACAAATCACAAGTAAAGAAAAAATGACTTTATTTACACTTAACTAATTTTGTTTGCGTTAATACAAGTTATCAACTTATATAAAAATATAAATGAGTAAAATTGAATTCACTCGACTCATTTTTTGTTGGGTTCGTCATTAGGGTAGGTAACTGCATTATTTGTAGATGGAATTGGTTGAATGCCTAAAAAAAAGTACAACAATAAGAAACTATATTGAAGGAAGGTAGGTTTCACGTCAATATGATTCATGACATAACGAAGTATTTGCACCTAAATTAAATTACTGGTGACTAATACGAATAAATAAAAGAATATATTTGTCGTTTTCAAGCCCAGTAATCATAGTAAATGGATAATTAATATGGCAATGTTGTGCAGGATTACCAATTAAATTAATGTACATTAGAAGCATTGAATTCCCACGAAATCTGTGAAACTCATTTTCTTGAATGAATAGACTGATTTCATACTATACCTACCTATAAAATACCTGATATGATTTTGAATCCATGGTGAATCGAATTGTAATGTATTGTAGTTTTCTCAAAGAATACTAGCATAGGATCATAATCATATTTCTCGAGTTTTGAAGTATATTGTAAGTAGGTTGAAGGAATTTTTGAAATAAAAATGTTTAACTGAAATGTTACTTCAATTGCCACAACAAAGAGCCTATCCCAATCGAGTTATCATTGAAAAGCATCTGTTGCAATATCAAAAGAAATGGCTAATATTTGATCATCATTCTTGTGCCAAAATTCGTAAATGCTGGCAAGCCACATTTAGAACGAATCGTTCCTCAAATTAACCGTGATGATAAGGTGACAAGCTTGTCAGTCCTGTCTCTTACAAATCATTTTCTTTTGTAAATATTTTCAGTTTGCCGTGAGTGGGTGTCTTGGAAGTTTTCGTTCGATCGAATATTCGAAATATTTATAGGTGGAATACATCAGATGAAACATAAATAGCGTGGGTTCGATATTTGCTAACAGAAACGATATATTATATTATTTCTAAATCGAACTGTACATTAATTCAACAATACCAAATTGCATTTTGCAATTGAAATACAGATAATTAATTTATTTACTTTTCACAATGTATCAAAATAAAGGATTGCTAAGTTCATGAAGTAAAAGTTTGTTTTTGACAGGTTGTTTGAATGATGTATTTTTTTTCAACTCACCCATCAACTTGAATTATTGTTTCTATAAAAGACCGGAATAGAGTACCCATAGAGCTATTAATAAAGTGATTAGAATCAAGTATGTGGTCATCAAGCTCAGTCCTTCATTTGGTTGAGGCATTTTGAATGTCTGAAAAAAAATCAAATAAATATATCGACAACAATCTCGAATAACATCTAGCTATTCTGGTATATTAGATAACTTAACCTTGTTCTAGACCATTTAATATAATCAAGCCATATTTTATTTGATAAACAATTTTATGAGCGGGTTATTTTCGAAGATTTCTTCAATGTTTCCATGAAAATTTGGATATTATCCAAAATATGTCGTGAACATTATACACATTTGAATTTTCGCATTCATATCTTTGATATTTTTAAATATCAGGTAGATATGTTCGAGAATAAATTCCTCAAGATGAAGTAATTCGACTTTATATACTTTGCAATACAAACTTTTTCAGGTTGATAATTTCTAATTTAGTATATAATAAAAATGAGGATATATTTTCATTCAATGACGCGTTCCTCGTATCTCAAAAATGCTGTCTATTTATATAAAACTGTAGTAGTCAATTATGTATTCGATTTGTTGGAACAATTACTCATTGTTATTCCTAAAAATAAAACAAAATCGCGTGTATTCAACTCATGAATTAATCTAAGAATAGTTCAAAAAATGTCATTTTCAACTCTATAGTAGCTCGCCAAATGTGAATGAACTTATTCTGAAGACACGAAATTACAATCGAAACGCAACCAAAATAATTAAATTAATTTGACGAAATTGCGTGTGTTGTCTATTTCAATTATAGGATATGTTTATTGTCGGAGATTTCTCTGAATATATGTCAGAATGAGTTAAAAATATTTGCACCAGTTGTGAAAAATAGCCAACCAATGATCTATGTGTTTGGAAAATCTGTTTCTCTTGGACGATTTCTCTGTTTTCTAGATTTCTGGAGAACACTTGTCTCAAAATAGATTTTCTCTCAAACAGGTTAATATAATAGAATGGACATTTTGATCGAGGATGCAATCATCAAGGATAAGTAATTTTTGAAAGGATGACAAAAAATGACCTCAACATTTTATATCCAATTACGTATACCTGTTCATTCATCAGAAAAATCGAATATACCTCATTTTTAATTCATCTGTGAAATAATTTTTATAAGGGTTATCGTACCTATATCTAAACAATTTCAATAGTGGGAAATAAAAATAGACATGAACGATCTGGAAAAAGAAAATTCTAAATATACTCACATTTTTTCTACTTCAGCACCACACGGTATGAACTTCGCGAAGACGTTTTTGTGTATGGACGCATTGCATTTCTACGCGACGCCTATAATGATAGTGACGTCTCCAAAGCGCGGGTGGGGCGAAAAAATTGGCATCCAGGTATTGGAGGATGATTAATTTTATTTTACCGAAGTCGCCACATCTAACAGGAATTTTATTTTTCCACTTCAGTGAAATACTGTGGTTTTGAGCTTATTTTAATGTTAAATTAAAACTCATCAACTATACAATTCATTTAATAGCATAAAAAAATAAATGCATTTTTAATATACCTTAACGATATATCTATAATAGACCAATGCCAAATTTTAAAAAATGTAAAGAACATAATAAATTTGTCCCTTTAATTGAGTTCAACCCCCTAGTAAAAATGTAAAAAAAGTGATAAAAGTAAAACGAATAAAGCCGACACCAATGCAATGTACATGAACTTATTTGTTTCTGAGCTGAAAGTTTGTAGCTTTTCCTTACTCTCAATTTCTACAGCACTGCTTTGGTATTCCAATATGTCTGAAAACCAGAAGTGGCTTATAAATTTCATTTAATGAAAGGATTAGTAGACATTAAATATCTTATCAATATCCTTAGACAGTGGATTTAGCAATAAATGGATGCATGAGTCATATCTAAGCTTATATCGTTTATAAAATACACAATGAAAAGGATAAAATTAATTTTTTTTGAGATTCCACTTCAAAGTTGATATTTTACTTCTTTTCCGTGTCACTTCTTGGACAAGATTGTACAGCTTTTCAGCAAATTTCTCCAATAAAGTGACATTATATACTAAGAAAGGGTTTATCATATATTCATTTGATATGCACGTTGATAATATGAAAAATAATGCATTTGAAATATTTATCTGAGAATGAGAGCATGGTGAATCCTTTCTTGATATGTGATGTGTCTCGAAAAGTATTAATTTCCCCACGATAATATTGCAATTTTTTTATTGAAATCCAGATTGCTTAATATGTTTACTTTTACCATAAAAAGGAACAGAGATTATTTTTTCATTTGATCATTGCAGTTTCATGTTTAGTAAACTGAAATATAACCTACTATAAGCTTCTAATCTCACCTGCTTGTCCTTCAAGATCTTGTATGGATAATTTTCCATTTATTTTAATATCCAACAACTCTTCAAGGGAAATTTTAGCTTCTTGGGGTCCTTCTCCAGGAAACAAGTAGTCAGAAAGTGTAACATCATTGTTGGGGAGAGCTATCAGAACCCTTCTGGGAGGTTCATGAACACAGTTCATATCTGCAAAGGACACTGTGATTTCAGATTCTCAAGCACAGAAAGAATTCAAACCTTCTGAGTTTTCTTCTTCTGTCAGTGAATCCCAATGCATTTCTAACCTAGATGCTAGACTCCTCATGATGTCTTGTCTGATGAAGTTTGAGACTTCTTTAATAGACTGTTTGGGTTGCAACCACAATTTGCTTGATACTCTTCCCACTAAACGAAGTTGGCCTCCTGCCTCAATGATATCATCTTGTTCTGATGATTTATCATTTGAAACCTTTCAAAAATTGGAACATGTTTATAAAAGTTGATGGTGAGGTTCAATTGACTCACCTTGGACTGAAATATGGATACCACCACTGGTTTCGTGTCTGTTGTGCTATCAGTGCTATTCTTATTGGTTCTAGTTTTTTTTGTGTCCTTTTTGCCCACATTTTCTAGACTATCATCATTTTCCTTGTATTCTCCATTGAACAAAAATACTGACTGTTCTAAATTATAATTTATCTCCTTCAGGATTGCCTGTAATTATAAAACTCATGAAAACTGTGACACATACACTCTGTATTCTCTTACATTGACATGTTTTTCTATGGGACAATCAACCTCATATTTCATTATATATCTAAGTTTATCAAAGCCATAATCACACTGGACACTGTTCCATTTTTTAGCAACAGTCTTCACATCAGCAGGTTGAACATTGTGACTAGTAACATCATAGGCCTTGCAAAAAAACTTTTGTGTCTTTGAGACATAATTGACAACCAACTTCTCTTCAGAAAAGTTTCCATATAAATATGGATTTGATTCCAACAATTTGTGTATACTTTGTAAAACAGCTCTGACTTTAGCATTGAAGGGATTCAATGAATTTTCTGGTGATACAAGAAATATACCTAGAACGTAAATTCCACCTGGCAACATTCTAGTTGTTTGTCTGGCATGATCAGATACCCAGTTTTCATTGATTTCATCCAGGTTCTTCAATTCTGAAAATCTGTCTAGTTTTTTGTCATTTTCGGTTTGGAATGGTGGAGTTTTGGCGAAATGCATCACATAGTCCTTTCCTAAGCATGACTGAAATAGGACAAGTAGGTTTGAACAGGGACATATGTTTTCATCATTTTCCCACTCACTTGACCCAAAATCAGTCCTACAGCGTAAATGTTTTGCTCTGCTACTTTACTTATATAAGATGTAAGATTTTCGTCTATGATCACAGTTCTAACCATGATGAATTCGATAATTAAAAACGATGTTTTTCACTTTTTTGGATTATTTTGTTTTCTGACATAACCTACAAACATAACCTGTGACATAACCTCATTTAAATCACCTACCATCTGTCATTTCGAAAATATATAGTTCCGTCTCTCTCTATTTCGTATACACTGCTCTACAAAAGTGAGCATTTGAAATAAGTGATAAGGAAGAATCTCGGAGTGGGCAACTTCTATATACTTTTAATCGTTTGAAATACTCGAGGTGTGACCAACAAACTAACCTGTGTCACAGAGTATATGTAAACCAGAGTCACCAGAGTGTTCATTCCAAAAATGGCGGGAAATGTCTAATTGACCTTGATATTTTACTACGATTTATTGACAAATATTTTCGTACTAATTAATCTCTGAAATTGATAACAAAACTATTCACCTGCGATATTTCGAATGAAAGAAGAAATTTTAGACCACCAAATAGCCATATGATGATATATTTCCAGCTTTTTCCTGATATTCAAGAACCCACTAATGTAGACCGCAGAATCTGGTTTCAACAGGATGGCGCACCGCCAAAAGGGAGGGTTCCATTTGAAGAAAAAATGGTGATGACGTCATTAAAAAATCGCGCACAGTTACTGCGAAATGTGGCGGTGCGCCATCCTGTTGAAACCCGATTCTGCGGTCTACATTAGTGGGTATTTGAATATCAGGAAAAAGCTGGATCAGATCAGGAATTAATGTATTTTGAAGGAAATCCAGATATAATGCTCCTGTTAAGTTTTCATCGAAAAAATATGGACCAATAATTGTCATTACTCTGTAAAAAATTTTTTGCATTTTTGCCCACCCTGTACCAATTTGAAGCAACATATTATACATTTTTGGAATCAGCTCAGCAAACGCAATTTGGAACTTGAATAAAAAGGGGGGGTTCCATTTGAAAAAAATGGTGATGACGTCATTACCCGAAAGTGGTTCACCCTGTATATTAGATTATGATTTGAAACGATAGTAAATTGAAATAAAAAATCGACCTGTTTTGGGAATTCCTAATTTTATTGTTCATTTAGCCAATAATGAATTTATGCGTTACTTTATGGACGCACTGTATAATTATTTAATTTTGAACGAAATGATCATTTTCAGTTGAAACATCACATTCACATGAAGAACTCAATGATCCTAAAACTGAATCATTGGAAAACATCACTGAAAAATTTCAAAATCCGTCAGAAAATAGTACAGATTCTGAAGAAGCGCAAGCTACTAGATGAAACTTTTGCAAGGTACAGAAAAGTGATGGCAATTGGCTTATTTTATAGGCGTATTTAGTTTCCTTCATCACCCAAGAGGTAGAGTTCTCAATGCGTTGCTTTTTTTAATGGAAGCATCCCCAGTAGGCCTACAAACCATGAATGTGGAAAATATTTACACCTTCCAGAAATTAAAATTAATTCCTGAAATTCGTTTATTAGCATTTGTACGAATTCGCAAAATGCAATTTATAATATGTTGTTTCAGATTACGTTTCTGAAAAGTCTACGCGGCACTTATTTCACGATTTCACTTATTTCACTAAGGACTGATCATCTGAATGGATTAACCAGATGATAGTCGAACAGCATATACCCCTTCCAGAAATTGAAATCAATTCCTGAAATTCGTTTATTGGCATTTGTACAAATTGCAAAATGCACTCGCACTTAATTGTTTCAGATTTCGTGTCTGAAAAGTCTACGCGGCACTTATTTCACGTTTTACAGTTATTTCACTGCATTTACCCCTTCCAGAAATAAAATAATTTCTGAAATTCGTTTACTGGCATTTATACAAAATTGCAAAATGCACTTTCTATTGTTTAATATCTGAAATAAATAACTCCTGAAAAAAATAAATCCTGAAATGAATTAATACCTGATATAAATCAATTCCTGAAATGAAGTAATTCCTGAAATAATATAATTCCTGAAAGAGAATGATTCCTGAAAAAAAAATCCTGAAATGAAATAATTCCTGGAATAAAATAATTCCTGAAAGAGAATAATTCCTGAAATAAAATAATTCCTGAAAGAGAATAATTCCTGAAATAAAATAATTTCTGAAATGAAATAATTCCTGAAATAAAATAATTCCTGAAATAAAATAATTCCTGAAAGAGAATGATTTCTGAAATAAAATGATTTCTGAAAGAGAATGATTTCTGTAATAAAATAATTCCTGAAATTAAATGCACTTCATTTGGAAACTTGTCATCTTAATCGTCAGGCCTACCTTCTTTTTCATGAAAAAGTGTTTCAAGTAACAAGTCGTTTAACAGACAGTACATCAAAATACTGAAAAGAATGTTCATTTTCGAGTTGAAATCCTCAACTTCGCAGTAGAAAAAGTAACAGTCGTCTCCAGTGCGATGGTACAAAACAAAGCTACAATCGAAAATGCGCTTGAAGAAATCGAGCATGCCGTCAAATGATTCACAGCTAGAAGTTCCATCGAAATTCAAATGCGGTGGGTCGAAAAGCGAATTTCTACCTACATCAAGAACTAGGAAGACTCCCACGACCACGAAAAACACTGTCATACCGACTTCTTAAGGTGACAGCCTCTTTTGCAGAGAGGAAAACTTACGAACACCAAAAGTCGATACTCTCCCCTCGTAAGGGTACCGCGCGTGTTATCGGGTGAGGTTGTCAACTGTCGTTTATGATCGGGTAGAAAATTCGCCTTTCGACCCACCGCATTTGAATTTCGATGGAACTTCTAGCTGTGAATCACTTGACGGCATGCTTGATTTCTTCAAGCGCATTTTCGATTGTAGTTTTGATTTGTACCATCGCACTGGAGACGACTGTTACTTTTGCTACTGCGATGTCGAGGATTTCAATTCGAAAATAAACGTTCTATTCAGTATTCTGATGTACTGTGTGTTAAACGACCTGTCACTATTTCACAGAAAAAAAGGTAGGCCTGTGTAATTTGGAAAAGTTAGGTTGAAATCGAGAAATTGCAATTTGGACATACTGAACGTATATCTCGACTGTAAGGATTCTCTATAATCCTACGAATTCCATAGTTCGTCGGAATATTGTGGGTGCACCCGCTGAAATTCGTGCAAAAAGTCATGCATAACCCAAAAATCACTTACCTTTTTCTAGAAGAACTACTTACTACCTGTAACAACAGAAAACATTCATTAAATCTCAAGAATAAATATCTGAATTCGAGAAATCATATAATGGAAAATATCAATAATAATAATAAATGTCCATTATTGAAACAATTTACACTGATCCAATAGGCTATCGACCTAAGCCCTTCTGCCCATTGATTACACAAATTGAAAGAAAAAAAAATAAAACCTAACAAATCGATACAATAAAAAGAAAGTCAGTAAGTTAGAAATAGGTTTTATGAGGAGCTTAGAAGTGGAATGTGAAATATTTGAAAGTGAGGAGACAAAAGCTGAATGTGAGGTTGTAAAAGTTACAGGAATCAAAAAATCACTCACCGATTGGTAGTAGTAGTTACACCTTCTATCCTAGTTCTTTGTTTTCCAGACGTCACATGCCATCTATAACAAAATTAAAAATGAATCTATAAAATTGCATACTTTATTTTATTGCATCTTTTCTTAAATATCAAGAAAGGGTTCATTTATCATGTATTCATCATGAGAAAACATTGAAAACAATTTCACCAAGAAATCAGCAAATTTCAACAAAAAAACCCGATGTATCATGATGGAACATTTCGAAATCGTTCAGTTGTGTAAAGGGACATGCAAAAAAAACTCACCCATTAATTTTTCTCAAACTGTCCTTGAAGCACACACACACACGAAATCACTGGAAACACACACGAGATCACTGGAAACACACACGGGATAATTGGAAACACACTCGCGAAAACTTTCCACCGCACGAGAAAGTCTTTTCGTCACGCACGTCCGAACCCAACGGAGGTTTAAAATCGACTGAGTAATATTATGTGTCGTCTTATCAGTCTGCCAATTCCTTTACGCATGATTAATAGGGTTGCATAATTGAAACTAGTCATCTCTGTGATACCGAAATGTGTGTACAGGATGATTGAAATATTTTCAAGTTAAATTCTGCTGCCTATAATAGGAGATTGTCAGAACTCGGACTCTTTTGACTGATTCAGAGATGCCTTTAGGGCTTCTCTAAATCGATGAAATTGCATCCATCATGCGACTAACTTGAATGAAAATGTTAAGAATGAGTCAATGAGAACTTGATATCACCATATACAAAAAATGTCATTCTTAGTTTCAACTGAAAGAAGCAACTACGTGAAATGAACGCTTTATTTGGAAAGGTTTTTAAGCTTGTGACGTCAAGACTTAGGCTGTCCATTTGAAAAGTTTTCCCCCACAGGCGTTTTCAAATTGTAATATTTTTGTAAGAAGGTTGTTTTTTTACTAACTAGATAGTGCGTCCATAAAGTAACGCATAAATTCATTATTGGCTAAATGAACAATAAAACTAGGAATTTCCAAAACATGTCGATTTTTTATTTCAATTTACTATTGTTTCAAATCATAATCTAATATACAGGGTGAACCACTTTCGTGTAATGACGTCATCACCATTTTTTTCAAATGGAACCCCCCCCTTTTTTTTCAAGTTCCAAATTGCCTTTGCTGAGCTGATTCCAAAAATGTATAATATGTTGCTTCAAATTGGTACAGGGTGGGCAAAAATGCAAAAAAATTTTTACAGAGTAATGACAACTATTGGTCCATATTTTTTCGATGAAAACTTAACAGGATCATTATATCTGGATTTCCTTCAATATACATTAATTCCTGATCTGATCCAGCTTTTTCCTGATATTCAAATACCCACTAATGTAGACCGCAGAATCGGGTTTCAACAGGATGGCGCACCGCCACATTTCGCAGTAACTGTGCGCGATTTTTTAAACACAACTTTTCCACAAAGGTGGATAGGAAAAAGGGGACCAGTGGAATGGCCTGCTAGATCACCTGATCTGAGCCCATTAGACTTCTTTTTATGGGGTTATTTAAAATCTAAAGTTTACTTGAACAGACCTGGAAATATCCCTCTACTACAAGACCGAATCAGACAAGAAATACAGAGCATAACACCCGCTATGCTATAGAATGTAAGAGACGAAAGTAATGCCCGGTTCAGTCATTGTCTAACGGTCAATGGAGAACAATTTGAACATTTATTGTAAATTTTCGTTCGTTTGTTTGTTTTTGGAAGTGTATCACATTAATTGCATAACTACTAATTCCATTCAATTTGTTTATTACATTCAGTAACGTATTACTTTCCATAAACAATTTTCATACTTTTTTTTTGCATTTTTGCCCACCCCGTACCAATTTGAAGCAACATATTATACATTTTTGGAATCAGCTCAGCAAAGGCAATTTGAAAATTGAATAAAAAGGGGGGTTCCATTTGAAAAAAATGGTGATGACGTCATTACCCGAAAGTGGTTCACCCTGTATATTAGATTATGATTTGAAACGATAGTAAATTGAAATAAAAAATCGACCTGTTTTGGGAATTCCTAATTTTATTGTTCATTTAGCCAATAATGAATTTATGCGTTACTTTATGGACGCACTGTATAATTATTTAATTTTGAATGGAATGATCATTTTCAGTTGAAACATCACATTCACATGAAGAATTCAATGATCCTAAAACTGAATCATTGGAAAACATCACTGAAAAATTTCAAAATCCGTCAGAAAATAGTACAGATTCTGAAGAAGCGCAAGCTACTAGATGAAACTTTTGCAAGGTACAGAAAAGTGATGGCAATTGGCTTATTTTATAGGCGTATTTAGGCAAAATAAAATACATTTGAACTCGTTTCCTTCATCACCCAAGAGGTAGAGTTCTCAATGCGTTGCTTTTTTTAATGGAAGCATCCCCAGTAGGCCTACAAACCATGAATGTGGAAAATATTTACCCCTTCCAGAAATTAAAATTAATTCCTGAAATTCGTTTATTAGCATTTGTACGAATTCGCAAAATGCACTTTATAATATGTTGTTTCAGATTACGTTTCTGAAAAGTCTACGCGGCACTTATTTCACGATTTCACTTAT
Source organism: Plagiodera versicolora (assembly GCA_037013635.1). NCBI lineage: Eukaryota > Metazoa > Arthropoda > Insecta > Coleoptera > Chrysomelidae > Plagiodera > Plagiodera versicolora. The sequence goes on along the minus strand of CM072986.1, from coordinate 9,600,491 downwards.
TTCACTAAGGACTGATCATCTGAATGGATTAACCAGATGATAGTCGAACAGCATTTACCCCTTCCAGAAATTGAAATCAATTCCTGAAATTCGTTTATTGGCATTTGTACAAAATTGCAAAATGCACTCGCACTTAATTGTTTCAGATTTCGTGTCTGAAAAATCTACGCGGCACTTATTTCACGTTTTACAGTTATTTCACTGCATTTACCCCTTCCAGAAATAAAATGATTTCTGAAATTCGTTTACTGGCATTTATACAAAATTGCAAAATGCACTTTCTATTGTTTAATATCTGAAATAAATAACTCCTGAAAAAAATAAATCCTGAAATGAATTAATACCTGATATAGATCAATTCCTGAAATAAAATAATTCCTGAAATAAAATAATTCCTGAAAGAGAATGATTTCTGAAAAAAATCCTGAAATGGAATAATTCCTGAGAAAGAATAATTCCTGAGAAAGAATATTTCCTGAAAAAGAATAATTCCTGAAAAAGAATAATTCCTGAAAAAGAATAATTCCTGAAATGAATTAATTCCTGACAGAGAATAATTCCTGAAATAAAATAATTCCTGAAAGAGAATAATTCCTGAAATAAAATAATTCCTGAAAGAGAATAATTCCTGAAATAAAATAATTTCTGAAATGAAATAATTCCTGAAATAAAATAATTCCTGAAATAAAATAATTCCTGAAAGAGAATGATTTCTGAAAGAGAATGATTTCTGAAATAAAATAATTCCTGAAATGAAATGCATTTCATTTGGAAACTTGTCATCTTAATCGTCAGGCCTACCTTCTTTTTCATGAAAAAGTGTTTCAAGTAACAAGTCGTTTAACAGAGAGTACATCAAAATACTGAAAAGAATGTTCATTTTCGAGTTGAAATCCTCAACATCGCAGTAGCAAAAGTAACAGTCGTCTCCAGTGCGATGGTACAAAACAAAACTACAATCGAAAATGCGCTTGAAGAAATCGAGCATGCCGTCAAGTGATTCACAGCTAGAAGTTCCATCGAAATTCAAATGCGGTGGGTCGAAAAGCGAATTTCCACCTACATCAAGAACTAGGAAGACTCCCACGACCACGAAAAACACTGTCATACCGACTTCTTAAGGTGACAGCCTCTTTTGCAGAGAGGAAAACTTACGAACACCAAAAGTCGATACTCTCCCCTCGTAAGGGTACCGCGCGTGTTATCGGGTGAGGTTGTCAACTGTCGTTTATGATCGGGTAGAAAATTCGCTTTTCGACCCACCGCATTTGAATTTCGATGGAACTTCTAGCTGTGAATCACTTGACGGCATGCTTGATTTCTTCAAGCACATTTTCGATTGTAGTTTTGATTTGTACCATCGCACTGGAGACGACTGTTACTTTTGCTACTGCGATGTCGAGGATTTCAATTCGAAAATAAACGTTCTATTCAGTATTCTGATGTACTGTGTGTTAAACGACCTGTCACTATTTCACAGAAAAAAAGGTAGGCCTGTGTAATTTGGAAAAGTTAGGTTGAAATCGAGAAATTGCAATTTGGACATACTGAACGTATATCTCGACTGTAAGGATTCTCTATAATCCTACGAATTCCATAGTTCGTCGGAATATTGTGGGTGCACCCGCTGAAATTCGTGCAAAAAGTCATGCATAACCCAAAAATCACTTACCTTTTTCTAGAAGAACTACTTACTACCTGTAACAACAGAAAACATTCATTAAATCTCAAGTGGAATGTGAAATATTTGAAAGTGAGGAGACAAAAGCTGAATGTGAGGTTGTAAAAGTTACAGGAATCAAAAAATCACTTACCGATTGGTAGTAGTAGTCACACCTTCTATCCTAGTTCTTTGTTTTCCAGACGTCACATGCCATCTATAACAAAATTAAAAATGAATCTATAAAATTGCATACTTTATTTTATTGCATATTTTCTTAAATATCAAGAAAGGGTTCATTTATCATGTATTCATCATGAGAAAACATTGAAAACAATTTCACCAAGAAATCAGCAAATTTCAACAAAAAAACCCGATGTATCATGATGGAAAATTTCGAAATCGTTCAGTTGTGTAAAGGGACATGCAAAAAGAACTCACCCATTAATTTTTCTTAAACTGTCCTTGAAGCACACACACACACACACACACGAAATCACTGGAAACACACGAGATCACTGGAAACACACACGGGATAATTGGAAACACACTCGCGAAAACTTTCCACCGCACGAGAAAGTCTTTTCGTCACGCACGTCCGAACCCAACGGAGGTTTAAAATCGACTGAGTAATATGTGTCGTCTAATCAGTCTGCCAATTCCTTTACGCATGATTAATAGGGTTACATAATTGAAACTAGTCATCTCTGTGATACCGAAATGTGTGTACAGGATGATTGAAATATTTTCAAGTTAAATTCTGCTGCCTATATTAGGAGATTGTCAGAACTCGGACTCTTCTGACTGATTGAAAGATGCCTCTAGGGCTTCGCTAAATCGATAAAATTATATTCACCATGCGACCAACTTTAATGAAAATGTTTGTTGGTACTTACGTATTTCGGCACGAAAACACGAATTTCAAATTTCCAAAACGAACCTGTGCTATTGTTGTTCACACCTCAATCCGACATTTTGTCATTCGCAGCGCCATCTCGCGGTATGTGATCTTTCCCTATGGACACCTACCATCTGTGAGTTCGAAAATATATAGTTCTGTCTCTCTTTACTTCGTATACAATGCTCGGCAAAAGTGAGCATTTGAGATAAGTGAAAATTCAACAAAAATGATAACGAATGAATGAGTAATTGAACATCATGAATTATCTAGTAGCAAATTGAATATTCCAACCATTTGGTTCAAAATAAAAAATGACAATATGTTGAATATTTTTTGCCCAAAATAGACGTATTATTTTGTACGCTACTGTACGCTACTGTACAAATATAATCTAATTCAACTCCATATATAAATCGAACTGAAGCGATAAGTTTCATTCGACAAACCGCTTGATCCATATATTGAGTGATAAATATTTCTGCACGCAAATCGATATGACTCCAAAAATTGAAAAGTTATGTGGCAACTTCAAATTGGGAGAAGCCCCACATTGGGATCCAGACACGCAAGCACTATATTTTGTTGATATCAATGGATACACTATCAACAAATACGTGCCGGCCACTAAGAAACTCACTACTGCCCCTGTTGGTGAGTATGGCATCAAAAATCTATTTCTAGATTTTATTTTAGAGAGTTTTTCTGTCTTGAGAATTATTATATCAGTTCTCGAATAGTGTTGCTTTCGCAAAAAAATCTAACAATCCAAAATATCTGCCTTTGACCACAAAAATCGGTGACATAATGATAGGTTCTTGAAATAAATCAAATTTAACTACCTCGTAACTTTGTTATATTCGAACTATCTGAGAATTTGTGGGAAAACGATAAAAAAATATTTTTATTTATTTTTGCAAAGGTATCAGCAGATACGAAAATATCTATTTTGGAATGATTATTTGTTACAATATAGTTTGCAAAAAAAATCATTCAAAAAAATTACCAACTAATAAACTTTTGGAATAGTAATTTTTAGTAATATTCAGTATTTTACTCCAGATATTCATATTTTTACGTGCGTGTTCTTTGAAACTCTCAACTTTGAATGAATTTTGTAAATCGAACATTTTTTATTAATTATTCTATTAATTTTGAGGGAAAAATCAACTTGTCTTAATCTGTTATTGAAACTGCTGAATGTTTCGCGATAAGAAATAATCCATGTGTGTTAAATCCGGCGACCTTGGAGGTCATACTACAGTTTCACCAATCTACCTGATATTGTTCGTTGAATGTCTTGTAAATATCAAGAAATGCGAAGTAATCATTAATAGTTATGCACCCAAATCAATTAATTCTACAAGAGAAGCATTTCAAAGTTGAGGTTGTCATCTTGTCAATGTCACTCCAACAGGACATTTTAATCTATAATGGTTTGCGAAGAATGCGATAATGTATTATTAATTAATAATTATCACATATCATAAGTCATTTAGAATGTGTATCAATAGGCGATAAAGATTAAAGGTTTTAAAAACAATTCATCAAACTAAGTTTATCAATAGGTTACGTAATCAACTTATCGGTTAACTTTTATGGATGAAAAATATTGTGTATTATGAAACTGATTGAAATTATTTGTGTTTTGAATAGCCAAAAAATTATAAACTTTGCTAAACTTAGATAAGAGAGAATACAATTTTTTTTCTTCAATATCTTCAGTTACTCGACATTTTCAGTGCCCTTTTTAATCACTCACGATACGCCCCTGATTAGCATTTCCTGTTTCAAAAAACGATGGCCAATAAAATTATACGAAATTTTCAATCACAGGCAAGAACGTTTCGGTCATCATCCCGATTCAAGGACGTAAAAATCAATTCGTCATAAGTCTGGAGCGTCAGCTGGCCATTGTCACCTGGGACGGAGAAAGTGACAAGGTGTCCAAAGTGGAAACTCTTCTGGAAGTCGACCCGGATACCAAAAACGTTTTCAACGACGGCAAATGCGATCCATCCGGCAGATTATGGATCGGTAAAGTCATTGTGGAGATTCGATTCGATTACATGACAGTCTAGGATTGGTTTCGTAGGTACGATGGGCGGTCCCCCAGTGGTGATAGCTGATATCCCATTGGCCAAAGGCACCCTGTATAGTGTGCAGAATGGTGCGACCAAGTCCCATTTCGGTGGCATCGGTATTGCTAACGGAATTGCTTTTGATACGAGTGTTGGCAAAATGTACTATATCGATTCACGAAGTGGCACTGTCGATCAGTACGATTTCGATATCAAGAATGGAACGATTTGTAAGTAGTCACTCCCATGATTCGATATGTCCCACAAAAATGTAATAGAATGTTACAAATAATTAAAATTTGTCGAGATGCGATGCTTTTCTCATCCCGTCGTGTTGTGTGACGAGTGGGTCGCGTGGGGACAGTGGAAGGGAAGCATTCCAGGTGGGAATAAATGATAATACACCTGATCTCCTTATTTCTCTTATAGATTTTTCCATATTAATTCCTTGCCGAAGCTGTATATCATTTCCAACACTGTATACGTTGTAATTTTTGGTGGTAGCGCCATAATTAAAATTTTGGCGAATGCGCCGGAAAAATATAATGAAAATAGACCACATTAGTGTGACGTCAAAATGTATGCAACCAACAATGCATTGAGTCACAACGAAATATTTCTGAACGAACATGCGCTAATATGAACCTTAAGTAACCATTATCTAAGGTTCAGAATCTGTGGTTAGAATTATGATGTTATTTATTGAATTATTTCGCTGTTATAAGCAATATTTAAGAAATGTATCTGTTTGAATTCGATAGAAAAAGAATGAATACGTCGTATGGAATGGGTAATGTAAATAAAGTTTTCTCAAATACTTTATACTTTATACTTTTACAAATAAATTCCGAGAATTGTTTTACGAAAATATCGTTACTTCCATCCTTCATATCCAAGGTCCCTTAGATGCAATTCCTTAAATGTCAACTTATTTCATGTGAGAGCGTAAAACAAAAGGGCCTCTTACGATACTTCTATTATCGTTCTTATGTCATCCGTATTTAAGGTCGAGTATAAAGCATATTATTTCGCGCCAAACGATTCAGGACTCAGTGTAATGTTGGTTGCATATTTGTGACGTCATCACTAATGCGGTCTATTGGAACCAAGGAAAAAATCACTCTTGAAAAACTGTCAAACGTATTTTGATTTATGTTTTTTTTGTAGCCAATGGCAAGCCAATCTTCACAGCAAGCAAAAACGGCTTACAAGGTGTTGTATTCGATGGAATGACCATTGACACAGAAGGAAACTTGTACATTGCCACATGGGGAGGCAAAGTCATCAAAATCAACCCCAGAAAACCAGAAACTCTACTGGACACCATCCAGATGCCCGCCAAAATTGTAAGTACCAAATACAATACATTAGAAAATGTGCATTATACCTATAAACTTTTATTTTTCTAGATATCTTCTGTGTGTTTCGGTGGACCGAAACTTGACGAATTATTTGTCACCAGTGGACAAGTAGGAATCGTTCCTGGCGCAGATGACGGTGCCACTTTCAAGGTCACCGGTTTGAATGCCAAAGGTTTTGCTGAAGTTAAAGTTATTTTGTAATGTTTCGATAATAAAATTCGCAAATAAAATATTGACAGATGAATTATTCATGTTTTTTCACACTCGTATGCAACACAAATATTAGTTTCATTGCATTTACGTTTCGTTTTATACTGGGTGTTTCACAGTGGATGGAATATTAGAAGTATCTGGAGGACACAGAAAGACAGATCATTTCGAAAATTTGTGGAGGTGGATGATTAAACTTGCTCTAGTCGTCTGAAATATTTTTATCAATACAGTATTGCCGCTTGTATGCTATAAACAGAATGCTTGTATCATCATGAAAAGCTAAAAGTATCAAAGTCTAACATGTGTAATAATAAATCTAGAAAGATTTCAAAAACATTTCGAAATTTCTCTTCAATCTAATGAATTTTCTCGAATTCTTTCCATTAAAACCACATTCGAGTAATTATTTTTTGCCATGGTACTTTCACACCCATGTAACTTGAATACAGAATGACATTGAAGCATTTTTATGTAAGTTATCTGTCAGAATGAAGTTCATAGCCTACTATCTGAATTCTAAAGCACTATTCAATATTTATTTTATTGAAGACGAATTCATAACATAAGTGATCATAACTAAAAAACTGTACGAGATAGGTATAGGGAAAGTATACTCAATTGAATTGAATAATGTTACAGATTGTCAAATAAGTAATAATATACAGGGTGTTCCATTTTAAAAAACGGAGTTTCGGTCATTTTCATGAGTCCCCGGAAAGCACTCACTTCTGAGCCACCCTGTATGCTGAAACTGAGATCCAAGTAATCGACGGAATACCTAATGGTCTTATGCAGCTATAACCCAAATTGCAAGATTTAGTGAATTTGCATTGGTAAAAATTGGATATTTTTCAATACTCAGGTTTTGCACGAAAATTGGACAAAATAATTTTTATCTCGGAAATCGTCACAGATAGGTATAGGGAATTATATAGGAAAGTTGTGAGGAATCTTATGAGGATCCCAAAAATGATATAATATACGAGGTGTTCCATTTGAAATAACAAAGTAGCTACTACTTTCTGATACAAGCGGCATCACTGTATCGATAGAAATATTTTAGAAGGATAGAGCAAGATTCATTACCCACGCCCACAAATTTTCGAAATGATCTGTCTTTCTGTTCTCCAGATACGTTTAATGTTCCATCCACTGTGCAACACCCGGTATAAACTGCGAAGTTCCAACTTTGAATTGAATCAGTAAATTAGACAGTGTTTTTTAGGAATATACTCTGTCAGATCAATTTGCGTTGCTGAAGAATGCGTTCAGGTTTGATCTTGATAACGCATTTGTAGAATTGCTATGAAAAAAAAAAAGGTGATGAAAAATATTCTCAACTATATAAACATTCTGTATTCATGAAGTTAATATATCCCTGGTAACATAACTGGATATCTCCTATCAAACACGTCGGGAGACAATCGAATCTGCTCAGAAATTTATGTTTCAACCTCCGAAATTTCGTAAAAGAAATTAGTCCGCCCGAGGCGTCCCAAAATAATGCCAGACCCATGGGCCAATGGCTAGCCTTTGGCAGGACCAAATCCCCATCGAATTAGTGTCAGAAATCCTCAAGTACCTACCGCGCAATGACAGATTCTCGTGCTACTCCGTCTGTCAAAAATGGAAAGGGGCCTTGGACCGCCAACAACTCTGGAAATCCATCGTTCTGCACGTGGACACGGACTTTCTCGAGCCCAGCACGGCTTTCCTCACCAGGGAGTACAGCAGGCACACCAGCTCTTTGGAGGTGGGCTGGGAGAGGCCGCTCCAGCACAACAGGAGGCTGCCCTTGAGGGCGCAAGACCTCACCAAAAGGGCCGTGCGGTGTATCTTCAGCCTCATCGAGAACGGCGTCCAGGTCGACACTTTCAAAATTTTCGAGTGGCACGACGTGTACCCGCTGAAGAAGGTCGTGTATCATCTAGGACGGTTCATCAAGTGACTCCGCAGATTTTATCCCTCAAACTTTTTCCTTAATTGGTTAGTTTCAGGATGCAAACGAGAATGAAGACTTTGGTTTTCCGCAACACGAATTTCCCGAAGCGCGAGTGTCTGCGACTGATGGAAGCTTGTGCATCCTCAAAGAACACTGTCACTAGCTTGGAGATCCACAACAACTTCTACACCTTCAATACAGCATTCGATACAGTCGAGTTTGTGATGTATTTGAAACAGTTCACGTCCCTCCAAGAGTTGAAGCTGGATTACTTCATTTTGTCGAGACCAAAAGTGATTGACGTGGTGACAGAGAACGGAATGGGTAGATTGAAACTGCTCGAAATTTACTTCGATGAAGCAGACCTGCACAGTATTATTATACCGGAGGTGAAGTGGAGGAAGCTGAAGAAGACGTGTCCAGACTTGAAAGTCTCCATTTGCATCAGTGAGGAATTACATCAATCACTTTCAACTCCATTACTCGATTTTTTCATTGCAGAAAACATTTGTCACTATGAGCAACTGGAATTTATATTTCTAATGGAGAATATCCCACTGAACTCGTTCTCTTTGGTAACTAGCTCTCGTTACAACCAAAAATACAGCAGAAACTTTGAAAGTACGCTTAAGCATCTCATCAGCAACTACCACAAAACTTTGGGTTCGTATATTACACCTGATTTACAATTTAAATTTGACGAGTGTCAGTCACCGCTTTGTACAACCAATGACGAACTCTCCCACCAATGTCAAATGTTCAATATCCGGCATAAAATCGAGAAAAAAAAACTGTTTTCCGAAGACTCAAAATTGCTCAATGTTTGGAAACATAAATTATGTGTTGGACACTTTAGTTGCATTCAGAACACTCCAAAGTTTCCACGTCTTTTGTACCCTCACAAATGGACATGCGCACTTTAGGACACGACACAACTTTATCTAGGATAGATTTAAACCACGATGTAATGAATATTTTACTTCCAGAGGTTGTACGCTTGGAAATCAAAAATAACAAAGAGACCTTGGATGAACTCCTTCTGGCTTTGATAGTAAAGTGCCCGAAACTGAAGAAATTGTTCTTTGACGGCATCATCAGCGCTGATATGGACCTTTTCCGTGAAATTTTAAACTACAAACAAGGCTTCCAGGGTGAGACGTGGCTGCTTGTTCATTATTCAACCGCTAATACTCTTCTTCCTTTCAGGATTGAACGTTAAACCTCATAGACAAAAACCTTTAACCAACTTGATACATATATTTTCAACTGATAGTTGATACCGATTAAATTTTGATGTGCATATTTACGTTTACAAATAAAATAATTCCTAACTCCACCACTGTGTTGCACTTGGCCTTGAAATTAGTTTCTTCACAAAGATTATTGGCATGAACTCCCAACTGTTATTTTCGAGCAATGTTTATGTTATTTGATGTTAACCTCTGAATAAGAGCAACTAATTTAATTGGTGTTATCTGCTGTTGAATTCATTCTGTTTCTGTTGATTCTTGTCAGCTGGATACGAAGCAAACAACCAAAGTGAAAGTGAAATTTATCTGGATATATTATAGGTAATTATAATGAGTTTATGTTTACGCTATATATTAATTCAATATACGAAAGTTTATTCGGTAAACTGGTACAAATGCAAATCATCATAGTATATTCCATCATGTAATATTTTATTGCATCCTCATATCCAAATTATTCACATGTGTATAAAAAAATCAACTAAGCTCCATTGGCGTTGCAGTGAGACGGGCAAAAGTATTCATTTTTGACAATGAATAAATCTCCTAGGCTTTTTAGAGGATCATATATTTGGTCAAATGCTATACGACCATGCCACTTTTTGAAACACCAACTCTATATAATAAATACGATAAGTTGAACTCGCTTATGCAACGTGATCACTGGAATAATATCATGCGCAGTGAACCAATGCCGAAGAACACCCTGACACCCTGTCGATTGTCGAAAAACATGCTAGAAAGACGTACCAAAATATTCATAGGCATTTATCTCAGACGTGCTCTGCTGACACTGCATGACACTTGAGCGCATGCGCGTCTTTCAACTTACAACCACAGAACCGTACTTTGGGATTGCAGTAATTTGAAACTGCTTTTTACTTCCTTTTCCAGCAGACACCGAGATAAAAATGGGTCCAAAAATTGAACGATTGGTTGCTGTTGAATCCACTGAATTAGGCGAAGGGCCTCATTGGGACGCAGACACTCAAAGCCTTTATTACGTGGATATTTTTGGAAAATCCATTCATAGATACGTGCCAGCTACTCAAAAATACACCAAGGCGGTTATTGGTACGACAATGACTGATTTTTTACCATTCACTAGTTTATCGAATCGTTTCTACAGATGGTAACACTGAAATGATTTCTCTGATAGTCCCTGTGAAGGGCGAGAAAAACAAGTTCCTTATAAGTCTAGGAAGAAAATTGGCCGTGGTGAACTGGGACGGGGTTAGCCCAATTGCAAAGAAGGTAAAGAATCTGTGCGAAGTAGATAATGACCCAGATATTCTCGACAATAGATTCAACGATGGAAAATGTGACGCATCTGGTAGAATTTGGGCAGGTAAAATATACAATCACAGCTTAAACCTATTCTAAGCACAGTTGGTTCACTTTTGTATCCTAAAATTTGTAGTGCGCATGTCCACTAGTGACTATAGTGAGTTATATGCGCAGGTCAGGCTCTTCATGTTTTGATTTTGAATGGTATAAAAGGCGTGAAAACTATAAACTTCTTTGAATGCAACTAAAGTATCCAACAGATAATCCACGTAATTAACTATTGAGCAATTTTAATTCTTCGGAAAACAGTATTTTAGTTCCGATTTCATGTCGGATAATGAGAAGGGGCTATTATTTTTTGGAGCCGAACCTGGCCCTGGATTTTCATTCCGTGAAAATTTGATATTGGCGGGAGAGCTTCTCATTGGTTGAAGACAATGAAAATATTAGGTTATGTATTGGTACACGAATTTTAAGGCACTATGGGTGGAGAACCGGAAGTGGGCAACATAAAGCAGGAAAAAGGTGGCCTCTTCACCTTCCAAAAAGGTGAAGTAAAGAAGCACCTCTCCAAAATCAGTTGCTCCAATGGTTTAGCTTGGGATAAAGACGGCAAAATAATGTACTACATCGACACCTTCAGAGGCAGCGTCTACCAATACGATTTCAATGTGGTAAACGGCACCATAAGTAAAAAAAAACTCAAAATCAGAATCAGATCATTTCACTGATTATTTTTTTCCTGTGTAGCGAATGGTAAACCAATTTTTACCCTGGAAAAAAACAATGTACACGGCTGGGCAGATGGCATGACCATCGACACCGATGGTAATCTGTGGGTAGCCGTTTTCAACGGGCACAAAGTCATCCAAATCGATCCTAGAAAACCGGAAACGCTTCTACAAACTATTCCCATTCCAGCTAAACAGGTATTCGGCGTTGAAACGTTGCTTTCTTGGTACAAACTGGTATTTTTTTGATTCAAGGTCACTTCTGTCGCTTTTGGAGGACCCAACTTGGACGAATTGTATGTAACCAGTGCGAAAATGACGGTGAAAGGGGAGGTTTTACCCCCACCTGATCATGGGGCGACTTACAGAATCACAGGGTTGAATGCGAAAGGATATCCAGGCGTTAGTGTAGTTTTATGAAATTACTCCGTTGTGATTTCAGACAATAAAATATATTTTTAATCCGTCTTTTTTTGCGCAAAGCTTATCTAATCATTAGAGGTCACGATATAACATAATATAAACATTAACAAGTTTATTCGAATTAGATAATAACTGGAGATTTACATTCACTGATAAAAATAATATGAACACTAGGTAACTTTTGTGCTGAGCTATTCTATAGAATTTTTGAACGTTCTAAAGTTGTGAAAGTCAGTTTGACATGTCACCAAATATTCAACTAACTCCAATAAGTGGACCTCTAGACGTTGGCACCAGAATCCACTGGGACAAATCAACTCAAACAGCAATTTTCGTCGACATTCCGAATTCTGAAGTGTACAAATATGACGAGAAATCGAAAAGCCTAACCAAAGCCAAAGTTGGTACGTACAAGCTGTCATTAAGTGGCACCACGAGAATAAATCCACAAACTCATTGCAATTTTTTAGGGAACGAACCTCTGGCATTTATGTTTCCTGTTGAGGGATCCGACACAAAATTCATCGCAGGCTTAGGTCGCAAATTTGTTTTTGTCGAATGGGACGGAAAGAGTCCACAAGTGTCAAGAGTCGAAACAATTGTGGAGGTAGACACAGAAGAAGAACTGAAAGGCAATCGCTTGAATGGGGGCAAAGTGGATCCCTGGGGGAGACTTTGGGCAGGTACTGGTTAGTTTCCTCGCGGAATGTATGTGAATAAACGTTGTTATTATTGATGAAAGGAACGATGGGTCCAACCAACCCTGATGGCAGTAATGTTCGGGGTAAAGGAGCCTTGTACAGCTTAGAAAAAGGCGTTTTGAAGAAACATCTTTGCGGCGTTGGCATTTCCAACGGACTAGCATGGGATACGCAAAAAATGAAGGTGTATTATGTCGATACTCTAGAGCCCTGTGTTGTTCAATACGATTTTTCGAGTTCAGGAACTCTGAGTACGTACTTTGCTGCCTGACTCAGTAACTTGCGTTATATTACAGTTTTTTACGCAGATAACAAGAAAGAAGTATTCAGCTTTGGAGCCAATAACATATCAGGCTTACCTGATGGTTTGACAATTGATTCCGCCGGAAAATTATGGGTCACTGCAATCCATGGTTCTAGTTTGGTTCATTTCGACCCAGAAAACGGGTCTGTATTGGAAAACATTGTCTTCCCCACTCCTCAGGTAGGATTTCATTTTAGTTTTTCAAGAATTTATAACTGAAAATATGTGTTTTTTTCAAGATAACTTCAGTTTCATTCGGGGGTGATAAACTAGATAAAATGTTCGTTACAACAGCCAGAATTCCTGTGGACGGTAAAGTTCCAGCAGACCCTGCAGGGAAAACGTATATCGTTCAGTCAAATAGTATCCATACGGGATATGCTGGAGATAGATACATATCTTGATTGCTCAATATGATTTCATTGAATCAGAATTTGTATTTGTTTAGTCAAGATAATTTCTTTTCCGAGCAGTGTATATTTGATTCATACTGACGAGTGACATTTACTTTGAGGTTAAGTTCGAAACTAACTTTGACAGTTGTTCATCTAGTGATGTTTGATGATTCATAAACTGAAATAAATAAATCATTTCCACTTGTGTCTGTTTTAATCTACGTAGTTGAGAAATCCTAAGTTTCAAAAATGTTTTCGAGTGGTCCTAATTATCCCAAATTGAAGACTAACTTGCGTCTGGCAATTTCAAGGCTCAAACTTCTCCAGAAAAAGAAAACTGAACTAATCGAAAAGTCTAGACGGGAAATTGGAAATTACATCCTTGCAGGGAAGATTGAAAGAGCCAAAATCAGAGTAGAAACCATCATTAGGTAATGTAGGTACATGTAACCTTGTACAGCTGTAATAAAGAGGCTCTTTTTGTTCAGGGAAGATTATCTGGTTGAAGCCCTAGAACTGGTTGAGATGTACTGTGATCTACTGCTGGCCAGATTTGGTCTCATCTCGAACATGAAAGAGCTAGATGATGGCATAGCAGAAGCTGTCTCTAGTCTAATTTGGGTGTCACCTCGATTGCAATCAGATGTACAAGTTAGTTTTGTGACACTTAGAAGTTTCATTGTTATTGATTCATTGTTTTCAGGAATTGAAAGTCATAGCAGACCTTTTAGGCACAAAATATGGCCCAAGCTATGTAGAGGCTTGCAAAATTGAGTCAGTTGAATCTATCAATACCAAGTTGAAGCATAAGTTGTCCATACAGAGTCCCCCAAAACTACTGGTTGAGAAATACATGATTGAAATAACTAAATGCTATAATATTCCTTATGAACCTGACCCACAAATTATGGCAATGGAGAAAGGTTGAGTTTTAGTGATCACTTCAATGGGAAAATTGAATGAATGTTTATATTTCAGGCAGTGATGCATTATTAATTGATTTATCATCAAATAACTCTAATAACTTGGGGGGTGGTGGAATGCCCCAACCTCCTGGTTTCATGGGCTTCCCCTTGCCTCCACCATTACCACATTTGACAGACCCAGCTCCTGGATCTGCATCTTTTGCTTACCCAGTAAGATGAAGCTTCTTGAATGTTTTTCCAATTGTGAGTTGAATGAAATTTTTTTCAGCCAATGAATGGAAAGGAATTGAATGTTGGGCCATCTGCTCCACCACCTGCATTTTCTTACAATATCCCACCAGAGGGTGAGAAGGAATCCAACACTGATTATACAGTAAGTTTGGCTCTTTCATTTCTGTTTACAGACATTTTTTCTATTGAGATGTGGAAATACTCATTCTTGAGAAATATAATGACAGACAATTTTCAATATCAATATGGGGAGGTAAATTATATCCATTAAAAACTGTGTTTATTGTCAAGTACTATTGTGAAAAATCGTCTATTGGTGATTGTTTATTTTTTGTTTTTCACCATATCCTTTATTTTATTTTACTATTCCAGGATAGTAACTTACCAACTTATCACAACTTATATCCTGGTGTGAACTTGCAGGTAATCTTATTTTTATTTTCAATTTCATCACATTGTTCCTATTATTTTTCTTAATTTTGTTGAAACAAATGCCAGACTTTTTTTTTCATTCAATCAAACATTCTAAGTGTTCATAACCAATTCCTGATTTTCCAGGAAAATCCTACAGATTCTACTCTCGATGATAACATGGAGGTAGGATGTAATATCAAACACAATATCAAGGGATTAGATAGTTCTAATGCCTCCAGTGGCGTATCTCATTAAAAAAATAATTCAAATATCTGTCTGCAATAGAATACGCCACTGAATGCTCATCATTGTTTAGTCAATAACATATCAGCTATATTCAGCACATCACTTAGTTCCTTAAGCAATCGATGAATTTTTTTTTTGGATATTCATAGTATGATGGGAAGTAACAGGAATCTAATCGTCAGTTTGTACTTTCAGTACTATTTTCATTGCTGCTTTAATTACATCACTTGGCTGCTCTATGCTTTTTCAGTTAGAAAACATCGTTTGTGGGGTCAAATTTCACCAAAAATCGTCCGTAGAGTGATTCAGGTATTTTGTAGGATAACAATGATAAACCGAAACCGGCTCCGAGGTTGAAGATGAATGACAAGACGTATGATTTACCGGAACTGCCAAATGTACCTTCAAATGTACCACAACCACGTGGATCGGAGTCCAATGAAGACATTGATTTCGATGATTTGACGAGGAGATTCAACGAGTTGAAAAAACGACACTAACATGCGGTGATAGGATGTTTTTTATGCCCATAATAATGAATATATTTTATTTAGTGTATGCCCTTAATCAAAATGTGATAGGCTTTTTTAGTGTATTCTTATTTTAATCGACACTGTTAACACATACAAAAAATAATAAATTTGAAAAATATATTATACTGAATAAAATTTGTTATAACTGCGTTAGTGTTAATAAAAGAGGAAGGTTACTGTGAAATGGAACAAAGCATCTCTCTTATAATTTATTTTTACATAATGGTTGATTTCTATTAACCAACAATATAAATCAGCTTGAAATAAAGATATTTGTATGAAAAATAAATTAAACAATTCTTACGTTTCCCTTTCTATTCAATAAAATGTCAATCATCTTTTAGTTACCATATGGAGACCTAAATTAATTCTACTTTGTAATATTATTCTATGAAACAATCAAGTTTTTGTACATAATAGACGAAAAAAGGAACTTTCTGAATTTTTGGGAATTGATGTACACAATTTGACAAAATGTTATTGCTTGCAGTAATCTGTAGTGTAATAGCACTTGAAAGGACAATAGCAGAAATATTCTTTGGAAGTTTCCATCACTTTTCAACATCACTTCACACTTTTCAATGTTCACAACTGAACTGACGAATATCCAGCCAATGCCAAACATTTTCTAATAGCTCCACAAGTATTTGAGAATCCGGTTTTTTGCATTCACCGTGTGATTCATATTTTGAGAAGGGTTTATGTTTGTTGCTACGCATTTTAATAAAAAAATATATATTTGACGTAAGTTTTTTACTTGTTTGTGTCCCAAACTTAAAATAAATGAATGAATTTTATGTAATGACATGTGTGATTTCCAACTATTTTAAACTCAAATTCAAAATAAATTTAGTACAAATTATAATTGAGAGATAAATCAGGAGTTCAGCTCATTATTCCAACCGAATTTAATAGTATTCAATTTATTTTAATAGTAAACAGAAATTAATAGTTTATCAAAGTATTAGTATAAAAATGATTAAGTGCTCACTGTGTCAACTGAAGACTTCCAACTACTAAATTGGTTATGAAAGCATTAATTTATTCATGACCAAATTCGCGTTTTCACAGATAAAAATACGTAGAAGCAAATAAAAAATTTCTTCACTGTAAATCACACCATAATCGCAAAATGGACGATTCAAGTGAATGCCAAGTGTCATTGTCTATCAACATTTTGATAGTTCTCCCTTCAAAATCAAGAAGTAGACCTCAGTGTAATGCTTAGAAGCAGTTGACTCACTATGGGCACAACAAATATTTCTACTACATCCGACAGATATGGTTAAAAACCACCCAAAATTCGTTTCCTAGGAGTGACCGGCAAATTGTCAGAGAGACCCAACTGCTACAAGCATCAAACAGCGACAACACCATCTCCTGGGGAAAAAAAAAACACACCACATCTACATCACCTGCATCATCCACCGGTCTAACGTCTCCCAACACTACCCCTCACCCAACCCCAACAACTAATGCGTCAGCGCATGCGTCATTATCGGAAACGACACCATGGGCTGAGTGGCGTTCGACATCGCTATCGCCTGCGAGGTCTGTATCGCGTTCATCTGCCCGTTGCGGTGCATCTCCGTCGCCAAATTCTGCTGCGCTATCAGCTGCTGATTGGTGCCGGCGGCCAGAGCAACGCTCGCCACCGCCAATTGCTGCGGCGCGTTGGTCAACGAGATTTGTTGGGCTTGCTGGGGTCCGTTGGCCAGCGCGAGCTGCTGGTTGGCCATGTGCTGCGCCTGCGTGGTCAGCTGTTGCGTGGTCGTGGCCAGGGCGAGCTGGGGCTGTTGGGCGGCCAGGTTGTTCGCTAGGTTTTGTTGGGCGATCGCCAACTGCGTCGTGGGGTTTGTTGTCACTGAAAAGCGAGGGGAAGGTGGAGATTGTCCATAGATTTAATATCTTGACAAGATAAGTAACAACGAACATTTGTTTGGCCCCTTCTATATCAATTAGGGAAATACAAATATTTTGGCTGGTCGCTACTCTAATTGGTTCATTTGAATTTCGCTATATTACAGAAGTTTGAGTGCAGTAAGAGGTTGATCAGGACATATTTATGCATATTTGACATTATCCAAGTGTGAAAATGAGCAAAAAGTGTTTAGTTTGTGATTACACAGAAAACAGTGAGACGATGTTGGTGTCTAGCTCTAAATTTGAGAAGCGCATAATCTTCATTCAATCGACTTGAAAAAAATTTTAATACCAATTTTTCAGAACTCGATCTTTTTCATTTGTCACACTTGAGATGCAAAAAATGGCAATTAGACAACTAAATCCTTCCCAGAATTATTCCTTTTCAATTGAACTTTCTTGGTTTACCATTTGTGATTTTATTACATTTACGTATTTTATTTATTGACTAATGAAAATGAAAACATTTATTCATTTTCAGGTTATGATTTAACTATGTAGT
Source organism: Plagiodera versicolora (assembly GCA_037013635.1). Taxonomy (NCBI): domain Eukaryota; kingdom Metazoa; phylum Arthropoda; class Insecta; order Coleoptera; family Chrysomelidae; genus Plagiodera; species Plagiodera versicolora. The sequence goes on along the minus strand of CM072986.1, from coordinate 9,582,470 downwards.
GTATTTATGTTTTTTTTTTTCAATGGATACTACTTTGTTGTACCATTTGGGATTTTATTACGATCCTGTAGTGTACTTGACTGATAAATGAAAAAGAAACGACATTTCCTATGAATGAATCATTGTTTAAATAATAAACGAATGAAATTCCGAAATTGTTGCGCATATCAAAAACCCCAGATATTCCGAGATTCAAACTTCTTACCCAAAATCTGCTGGCTATTGGCCAACAACTGCGGAGCAGCCGGCGCAATGCTGACCGTTGGACAACCGGCTATCGAGACGGAATGATTACCCGACACGGGATTACACGTCGAGACGGTGGCCAGCGAGACCGGCACCGTCGCGACGCTGGCGATGACCGTCCTGTTGACCTGCTGCTGTTGCTGCGGCGTCTGGCCGACGTTGGCGACGCCGCGTTTGCCCGTCAAGCGTAGCGTCGCGTTTTGGTCCAGCAGGAATTCGTTGGTCGCCGTCAGATCTGACACCTACAAATTGCGAAATAAATTATGGATTGATTTGACATTTACAACTAATCAAAGCACATTTGTGAAATATATGAGCATATTTTTGATGTAGGCTATTGATTTAGTTGTGAGAGCTCGCCAAAAAGTCATCGCTTTTCAATATTTCGTTGTGATTCTTGATAATTTTTTCAAAGTGAATCCTCAACTTTAAACAACGTCATTGTTGACACTCACCTGTTTTTTGAGCTGTGCTATTTCTTTATGGAGTATATTATTTTCCTCTTCCAACATGATACTCCTGAAAAGTTGATAATACCATTCATAGTTGTTGATAAAAATTTGCACAAGTATAACTCACCTAGCGTCTATTCTGTTCCATATTGGCGACGGTGGATTACCAGCAAAATAACCCTTGAAAACCGGCCTAGCTTGCCCGGGCTGCTCTAGGATCTCACATGGCAAAATATCTTGCTCTTGAGTAGTAATAAACCGTCGTTTCAACACCGGCAAACCTTCATCTTTGTACTCCTCAAAGTTCACACCATTTCTCCTCAAAACATCTACAAAAATAAACGACTAAAGACAACGAACAATACGAGAACTAGTGGCTTACTGTTGAGAGATCCCAAAGTTATAAGCTGACCCTCGTTGGGGTTATTATTGAGTACCACAGGGACTTGCTTCTGAGGCATATTGTGGAGCAACTCCATGACCTCTGCATCTTCTTGTTCCTTGGTGATATGCCGGTATTTGCAATTGCCTCTCCTGCACTGCCCTTTGCGGAACTGATTACAAATATTCAGGGCCCCCGGCATTTGGTTCTTTTTGGTCGCCTCGGTTAAAATCTGGCAGGACATTTGGCCGGTACGTTTGTATTCGTCCGCATCATCCACAGAGCAGTGAATGAACCTGAAAGTTTATTGAAACACGCGAAATGTTGCGTCTACTCGTGAAAAATTCATGTGCTCACTTGCAATATGTTCTCGGGCAAACGTTGTTTTGGAAATCGTGGCAGAAATTCAACAGCCTAGGCTCGTTATCGTGCTTGAATTTGCAGAATTTTCTCTCGCAGAGACCCCGTACATAGTCTCTGCAGATATTGTCCTCTTTGTCGTTAATTCTGTCGGATTGGTTGGTATCTTCGGATATATCTGACATTGTTAGAAGATTCGAACTGCCAAATCAAAACAAAATCTGGAAGAGTAGAACCAAAAAATATGATCGAATAGATGATATTTTCAAAATGACAAAGTCATATTTATCAGAATGTGTTGTTTTCTTTTAACTTCACGCACACAGAAGAATCGCATTATGGAAAATAATCATATGCAAAACGCAGTATGATCGAAGCCAAACCATGTTAGGAACAATTTCACCCAAGTGCTATTCTCTTGTTTGACCCCTAGGGTGCAGCAGTGGTCAGAGGGTGAACGACCATTAAGATCATAATAAATCTCACCCCCTCCCCTAGAAAGTCATTACAACCTCATTAAACAATAAGAGAAATCGAAGTAAAATATTGTAATTGTGGGTAAATCCTAGTTGAAGCCGAATTCTATCGATGGATCAGTGAAATAAAGTGACAAACCCGAATTTCTTTCATAAATATGAGAATCAACATAGAGCATGAAGGGTATAAAAAGCATTGCAAACTGGATTCCAACCTCAGTCAGTTTCTGACAAAGCTGGAGACATGTTGTTTCACAGAGTGTTCATCGGTTTATTGTCACTAGCTTACGTATTTTGTGTAAGCGAAATGTCAGATGAGACCTGTGAGACCCTGCCTTCAGAATTACACATCACAAAAGGTCAGTAATCGACTTATATTTCTACTCGTATTTGATTCAAATAAAATGGTCTTGGTTGATATTTATAAATCATGGTGTGCATTTTAGAGGAATATGATGAACTGGGAAGGCTACAAAGGACATGCAACGGTGAAATAGCTGTCAATAAATGTGAAGGGTCCTGTAAAAGTCAAGTGCAACCATCCGTTATCACCCCCACTGGATTTTTGAAGGTAAACACTGATAATACGTTCGACGTTTAAAGCGACGATCGAAGAAACATATTACAAATTTACTTCTGAACGTATTCGATTCATGATCTTGATTTTTTCAGGAATGCTACTGTTGTCGAGAGAGCTTTCTTAGAGAAAGAGTCATAACATTGTTACATTGCTACGATCCAGATGGTGTGAGATTGACAAATGAAGGAAGAAACTCGATGGACATCAAGCTGAGAGAACCGTCCGAATGCAAATGTTTCAAGTGTGGCGATTTCAGTAGATAAAAACTATCAATCTTAATTGGAAATGTATTTTTAGAGATACTGTCTTGTATTTGTATATTTTCCTGTAACAATTCCAAATATTTTACTAAAAGAAATTGTTCGAATAAGCAAATAGTTTTTTTTCAATGTTGATACATGAGCTTTCAATGAGTATATGAGGAATATTATGCAACAATAAAATGAATAACCATATAATCAGGTATCTTCTTTTATTCTTGAAATCTTATACTTCCCCAAGAAGTTGATTGAAAATCAAAACCATTAAGAATTATGGCATCAATAATTAGTCATCTCTATAGACAGGAAATTGCTAGTTATTTATGATTCAATAAAACTGTATACGAACTAGAATATTAAGGTATGGGGGTAAAATGATGTACCTAAATGTTCTTTTTGAAATGACGACATAAAACCACCTAATTTTCCATTACTTCGGATCCTAGAATCAAGAAATTCATGCTATTAATCTCTTGAATATCTAATGTATACAACTTGAAAAATAAAGAATAATTATAGAACATTGTGTGATTTAATCAATGTGAAATGTGACGAGAACACAAACGATTTTATGGTAGCTACTCACGAATATTTATTCCATGGGCAAGTTGAAGCGTTGATGCAACTCAGTTATAGTGACTTGCTCAGCATCAGCCAAATACCCGAGAATCATCTGAGCCAAATCCTTCATCTCGTTATACTCGTGCAGTGCCAGCATCTGTGGTTTGAGATCCGTGGAAACACCTTTTGCTTCTAACTCTTTGATTTCCTTATCCAATTTGGCGTTTTCTTTCAACAAACGTTCATACCTGGACTTAAGTTCAAAGTTCGAGGAGTTTTCTTTGGAGTCTGATCGCTTGAATTTAGGTTTCTTTGGGATCTTGGAATGGTTTTTGGAAGACTTAGTTGAGTCCATTCAATTAAAATGTCCAGTCATATTCCTGAGGGGATATAAAAGCAGTACAGTTTTTATGTTTCATATTATTTGCATTAAAGAGTTGTTGTGAATTGAAAATAATCTGAAATCAGAATTGGTGACCTGTTTATTATAAACATTGAAATGTATAAGAAATGCTTCATGATACTTTGTCTTTGTTAGATTCTATATTGTTGACATATTACTCAATAGTAATACATAATTCAAGCATATAAACAATAATTATTACACCATAGCTATGATATTTATCAGATTTGAATCAATTTTCAACATTTTTATATGGGTATTGAAAAATATTATTCCTTTAAAATAATTCCTGATAACAAGTAGGCATACATATACATGAATATTATTTTGAAAAGCTTATAGTGGTGACACATTACATATAAAAAACAACCAATATCCATCAAACAACAAGTGTTCCAGCATCAATCAACCCCATGAGGTGGCACAGCATGCCACTGCAAAGAGTAACTGGGTAGAAAACATGGAATTCACATAAATTCTACCCTTGAAAAAAAAACTCTGATATACTGACTTATAACAAAAACAAAACAAAAAGGATGAAAGCTTTCTGTGGTACATGAAAACTTTGGGTGTGGACATTTTATAAAAGGAGTATCTTCATGGAGAAATCTTCAGTCTGAAAGAAATCTTGTAGGGAATGTTGCTCAACGTTTGTACTCTTGGTGAGTATAAGCTTCAAATACAACCAAGCATTTCCACAAATTGTTTTTTAGTGTCCAACAAGTTATGGAAATCTTTGATTTTGTTAATTATTCTTGGTAACATGTGCATGGATCCAAGGTTGAGAACAGCAAAAGTGGATGCAGCTAGTACAACTGATGAATGTCAGGTTACACCTGTGATACATGTTCTCCAGTATCCTGGATGTGTTCCAAAGCCTATTCCAAGCTTTGCTTGCATTGGAAGATGTGCTTCCTACATCCAAGTAATTTCTTGTTTAGATATATTAATTTTCAATCTCTTGTACAACAATATTTCAGGTATCTGGAAGCAAAATCTGGCAGATGGAAAGATCTTGTATGTGTTGTCAGGAATCAGGTGAAAGAGAAGCTTCAGTATCACTTTTTTGTCCCAAAGCAAAACCGGGAGAACGCAAATTTATCAAGGTTTGTAAAACTTTATTTTCCACTCACCTTGTGAGATTTTCCTTGAAAATTTGCTTATTGAACACTCAACAACTCAACATTGCAACAAAGAATATCTGTCAGTTGATATTAAATATTACAGGAGCCGATAAAGTAATGGAAATTGTGGAAAATCAAAAATTAAAGAAATATTCAATATGAATATAATAAACTTTACAACAGGAACACTACAGAAAACAATAACAGAGAATAAGTCACTTGACATGAGAAATAATGTCGAGTGATTTTGCGGTTAGATCATAGATGGCACTGATTGCAATTTCTTCGATACGATTCCTATTTCTGAATTTCTGATGAAATCATAGCGTCTTGACTCCTGACAGCTTAGCTCAATATTTTTACATTCATTATCTATACATGTTTCAGGTTACTACGAAAGCTCCACTAGAATGCATGTGTAGACCATGTACTGGAGTTGAGGAAAGTGCAGTCATCCCTCAAGAAATAGCTGGATATTCTGACGATGAAACACCTTTATCTGGACATTTTTTGAAATCTCATCAATTATAAATTCGTAATTTCATTCCATTCAATAAAATATCTGTAAAAAATTATCATTGCTATCATTTCACTCTTCCTTTCTCCATGATAATTAAGTTAGAAACTTTAATACGACTAAGCTTCCGGTGATAGGTGGTCTGGTCTGTGATTTCCTTATCACTTGTTTCCTGTCACTGTCGTATCTAGTTCTGTCTGATTTCTGCCATTGACATTTAATAACAAGATTTCTGTGGTGAATTTTTAAATTGGGTTCAATGATGAAGAATTAATTACTTTTTTCGATATTGACCATATATTGACAAAATATAAGCTGAGTGAAAGTGAATACTTCAATCAAATGTTATGACTTCTTCCAGAGTCATTCGCGGCACTCGAGCCAAAGTATTTTTGTATCTTTGTTCTGTTTTAGTAATTGTTGGAATTATAGCTTGTTATAATAATACTCTTTCACAATTAGAAGATGCAAAAAAGGCAAATGATATTTGTCACCAGCAAGAAGAAAATTTGTCCACACAGCTGCAAGGTAAACTTAAATATAATGGAGAAGTTTATGTTTTCAAATGCGGATTTTAGTTATTACCGAATACAAACAGCGTTTGGAAAAGAGTTTGAAGAGTGAAAAAGCTGAACATCAGCAAACAAAAACTTCTCTAGAATCTCAATTGAAGGATGAAAAAAGCAGAAATGAAAAAGATTCCACTGATTTGAAAATGAAACTTGCTTCTCTGCAGCAACATTTCAATCTATTGCAAACTGAATATGAGGATTACAAAGAGGAATCAACCAAGAATCAGAAAACCCAACAAGAAAATGTCAAAACTGTGGAAGACCAATTAAACAAGCTGAAAGAAGAGTTGAAAGTTGTCCAGGCTTCCAAAGAAGGCTTGAAAGTAAGTCTGGTAATGTGAAAAATGCTTGGGTAAATGAATAAATTTTCGTTTTAGTCCAGGTTTATTGAGCTACAAATTGAGAAAGAACGCATTGAGAAGGAAGTACGTGATAATTTAAGTAATCAGAATGATAAACAAAGCACTATATATCACTTGACCAAAGTTAATACTGAATTGAAAAGGGAACTTGACAGTCTCAAGGTACTCTTCTAAAATTCCATTCTTAGTCAATGCATGATTCATATTGTTTTACAGGCTCACTGTCCCCATCAGGACACTTTGCAAGAGCCCAAAGCATCTATTGAAATATCTTCCTCCCGAAATTTCAATAAAATGTCCCCTGTCAGCTCAGAAGTATACCAAATAAATAAAAACCTCCCAGAATCGAATCCTGACAAGCAAGAACAAAATCAGAATGTTCTGGCAGCTCCAAATGCTGAAAACTTGAAGGCACCGTCCTCTAGTGCTTCTACCAAAACAGGATCCAAGCCTTCTCAGGCAAACTTGGATGCCGTTAAGCCCTTACAGGGTCCCGGGGTGACTCCTGAGACTGTTTCAAAAAGTGATGTTCTTAAGGTTCCTGACGGAGTTGTACCTATGCCTAAGACTAAGGAGAAGGACCAGCAAGTGGAAAATGCTAGGTATCAGGATGCTAAAGAGAGTGCTGATCAAGATGCAGCCAAAGCAGGTAAATAGTTTATAAACTGTGAAAGTCTCTCAAACAATAGTTGTGGATTATTAAATATCTCCTTCTTTGAAATTGAGTCTGTATATGTAGAATATATTCTGAAAATTACATCAATAAATTATTTATGTCCATAAAACTAACACAGCAATTTTGGCACAACCAAACAGAAATCATCCAGTATTTAATAACCGACATTCTTAGAAATACCTAGGAATATTCTTATATTGGTGATTCAAGTTTCTAAGAAATTGTAACATAAAATCGTGATCGAATTGAAATGTTTTAACCTCTTAAATATAATTAATTAAAGTAAATAGAAATCATATTTTTGAGAAGCAGGTGGATATCATTCTTCTAATCATTTCCATAAATACTACAAGCTATGAATTGATCCCATTTGTTGTTTCATACAATATTTGTCATTGAAATCCAAATTTCAACCAAGAAAATTGATATGTTTGAATTTTGGTCGATTTTATAGCATTGAAAGAAGATGCTGAAAAAGAAAATGTTGCCCACGAAGTCTTTGATTCACCTCTCGCTCCAAACAACGGTGATGATAATCTCGTATTCGGAGAGAACAATCAAGCAAAAAATCCCAACCTCCCACTCCCATTTGAGAAAAAACACATTGACGCCCTCGGTAACGACCCTGCTGATTATAAAGACCTACAAAACGATGGACAAATGGAGGAAAATGACGAAGACGGTGAGTGCTACATGAGGAAATGGTGTATAATTTTCAATCTTGTGTATTGCAGTATGAATAAATGAAGTAAAAATATTTTGTATGGGGGGTTTTCAGATGATGCCGATGGATATGATGATCGTGTTGCGAGACAAAAGGAACCTGCCGTGAGAAACTAGACTTTTCTTAATATTTTTTCTATGAAAAGTGAGGATAAAAGTATGTATTTTTTTATCACTTGGTTTGAACATCGTTGTTAAGATGTTTCGCTTTCTACATGAAATATTCGATAATCACTTGATTAGGAAAATTTTATTGATTTGACTTGTTTTGAATTCTCATAGATAATTATTCTTATATCTCGAACGTTTATCTCCAGTTGTTAACTACAAATACACTTTTGTTGTAGGATTTGTAGAGAATATTTCAATACCATATTTTAGTTGTGATGAATCTGCATTTATTATGGGATCTCTTCCAAAATTCTTCTCGATATTTTATTTCGAATCGTTTTTGTACTTTCGGCAAAGGTGACTATAAGTTCTCCACTCTTACATGTGTTCAAATAAAATAGCCAACAGCTTTTTATAAATAGAGAAAACAAATCAAAACCGTTTTTGAACACTCTGTATACATACTGGAAAATTTCATTGGAATGATTTCGGTTTTGAAATATCATAAGTGGCAAGATTGAAAAGTATTAACTCATTGCTCAACAGAATTGGGACTTTTTTTTCAATTATAATCGATCAACAAGTATTATTTATTTATAATGTTTTGTGCATATCTCTATTATTATCGAATTTATTTTCCAAGGGTCGGTTTTTGAGTTGCAATGCTGCTATTTTGATGTTAGATTTTTTATATTGTTTTTTATGGCAACATGTATAATAAATGTTATAAATGGAATATTTCTATTGATTTTTGAATATTTTCCTGTACCTGCTAGGTTCTCTACCGTTCAGTCTTCATTGGTTGTAGAGTCTAAATAATATTGGTTTTATTTCTTCAAACATTTTTGAATTCTTAGTTCATTCAAATTTTCCCGTCCTTGCTCTTTTTATTAATAATTTTCACCTTGATAACAAGTGTTGTGGAAAAGTTTTTCAAAATTTTATCACAACTTATACATTCGTTTCTACTGCACATTACTTTCTCTTACCCCAAAAAATGAACTTATTTCTAAAATTTATAATATCTAATATTTAAAATTTTTCCTAAACCCTTTATCATCAACATTTTTCAATACTTCTCTGCATTTCAAAACTCTCGTAAATTTCGTCGTTTCTATCACAAAGTTGTTTATATAAATCACTATAAACAATATTTTTTGTACCACCATATTCTGGTGGGAGAACTTCCTGATCAATGTGCTCATACAGCGATTCTAAATTGAAATGAAATGTTATCTGAAAATAAAAGAAACAAATTAGAGTTCATCTATTACTATTGTGAGTATAGTAGTGATTTTCACGAACCATGTTTTTGATTTTTTCCGGCAAAAACGGCCACACCATCTTGATGATCGCGTTCATGAAAATATTGTTGTTAACAATATGGACTTTCAATTCCCTGTACGGTAAATTCTCAATTTTCTTGGAGGAAATCCTCACGTTTTCCGGTCTCAACCACTTGGCAATTTTCCAAGGGGTGTTGTGCATATCCACAATAACACAAATGCCCTTTTCCGCACGAGCAGGGTCACGGTTCAAAACCGCCTCCATCCAAATGTCGTCGATGGCCAACACGTCGTACATGCTCATTTTGTTCACGTCAATGTTTTCTAGAAATAAATCATAGTAGATCTTTTAGAATTTTGTAATTTACGAGTATCGTATTCTCATATAACCGCTCCTTTGTTTTTTTCTTGATAATCCGAGTCAGGATATTAGAAAACAATAATTCTATCATCTGACCTTGACACATGTGGAAATTTTTTCAAGTCAATCAGACTGCATATAATTGATGAACATTACATTACAAAGATTGGAAAAATGTTTGACCCATTAACTGAGTTCTATTACAGAATTTGATCAATGATTGTCGTCAATTATACCTGATTTTATAATGTAGATAGGTCTACCTTCCTTATCGCAATCTGGTAAAACTATTCGGATGTCTAGTGGAAAAAATTGTTGTACATCTTTCGGACCAACTTTCATGAACCATTCGGGGTATTCAATTTGGAGCTCGAGCCATGCGTCCATCTGGAAGTGTCCGAAATTTGAACATGTGACATTTTCATGAATAATATACATAATCATATAATAAAAATAACTGTCTGTGGTCGTATAGATCACTTGTACGAGTACCTGATATAGTGTACACAGGATGCTATTACCATATCTATGTTTAAAACTGTAACTCAAGCGTGCAGAATTTAATTCATTATGTGACGCTTTCAAAAATTATACCACGATGCTATGCAATGATTATCTACAAATACTGAGAACGAACGAAATGATGTTTGAAATGCCACTATGGTTTTACCTTTTTGAATGCTTCTTCAACATTGAAACTTGCTCCATAGAGGAATCTCAATAAATAGGCATCTTCTGTGCAGATGTTCTTTAGATGCTTTTCATCTGAAAAAGCTTCAAATTGTGTTAGTATTCTGTTCCAAGACACATGAAGTATATTTTTTTTTCTATCAAGAAATGTGTTATTGAAGACCTCCAAATATTATGGAAAAAATTATATATAAGTTTTATGCAATGACTAGTCAGTATAGTAATTGGTTATTTCAAGAATTCAGTATTAACTATATTCCTGATATTTGTGAATATGAAATAATAATAATAATAATTTTATTGAGTCCTGTGTGATCAAATACATGATATTAGATATGTCAAAATATAAACATATATAAATATAAAATACAGTTCTGAGTATAACATAAAAAGTAGGAAAACAAAATTCAAAGACACGTTAAAATGTTACAAAATGTACACGAACATAAAAAATAAAAACATGAAAAATAAAATTCAAGGACATGTTAACATGAGAAGAAAAATAAAATATATATGCTTGTGATAGAAATTTCCTCTGAAATTCTGGAAATATTAACAAGGCTCGGACAGGTTTTCAAATTTTCAATTTTCAGAATTACTAATTGTGGATACAGAGAATAAAAAATACTTTCATGGTATTCGCAGTGTTTGTAAATATTGTGAATATTTTCAAAGCAAAACGAGCTAAGATCTGTTCGTGGTATAAACTTGAATATAGTAGATGAAAAATAGCACAATTAAAATATTTTGCGCAGTTTTTGAAAACAAACACCAAATGAAGTTACAAAATCATCGAAATCTTTGATAAAAAAACTGGTCACTTCATACAACAGAAGATAAGATCAAAATAAATCGATTCAACTGACATTGAAACTTGTTTACCTTCCTTCTAAAATCATTTTTACTAAAAAACAACACTTACTTTTCAACTTTCCTCTCAAGCTAACGATACACTCATTCTTCTGTTGGTCAGTCAAAATAATTCCGGGCCGCTCTACCGGCATTTTTCTACTTTTCACTTGGCAAAAATTTTCTTCGAACGAGGATGGATTGTGATGGCCCACCGAAAACAGACACCTAGTCTTTCAGCGACTGTTGCGGTATTATTGAAAGAAATACGATCGGACTCAAAGTGACCTTGCCTCAGTGGACTGCAAGGTACCGTCGTGATTATGTTACTGGGTGTCTCAAAAAGACGGTGGTATTTTTTGGTAGGTGATTGAAGTTTTTGTTTTCCCATGATTTTTTTCGGTTTTTTTTAATTTGTAATTTTTTACCGTGTGATCTGTATTTCTGTGAAAATTTCATGCTCATTCGATTTCCTCGTGTTTTCTTCCAAATATTTCCATGAAATACTATTTTGTGTTTTTTTCAATTCTGATACCAGGTAATACAAAAGTGTCAAAAACTATCATTATATTACTATTTCCAATGATATTTCGATGTGAAATTTTTTAAATACCGTTTGAGTTGAAAATTGGAAAAAAATCCACCGTAAATGTTAATTTTACCTTGATTTTGAAGGCTGTCATTATTGATTATGCTTTATGCTTCGCAAAAATTAAAGTAACACTTAGTTCTTCACTATAGATCTAAAGCAAAACTTATGAAATGTCATCAAACATTTATTTTTGGTTGAAAGTCACAATAATTCAATTTGAATTTGAGCTTTTATAAATCCTGATTTTTTCTGCCTACTATGTATCTATGATTAAAAAAGTTTGTCTAATTCATTATTAATTACATATATGTATATACCCATTCACTACTGAATTTTTTTACAAATCAGAAATCATAATATATTTTTTCTAATGACTAAATAATTATGTATTTTGATGATATAACCAATCTATACCAATATAATTATTCCTCCAGCATTGATGATCAAAATCCGTTCTTGATTGAAAGTTATATTAAATCTCAAACCAAAATTATAGGATACATTATTATTATCACCACTTGATTATTTTTTGAGTATATTTATTAATTTTCTAGAATTCTCACACATTATAACTCATTCTCTCGTGGGTGTTGAATGAGAAAAAAAATCTCCAATATTGAATTGAATCATTTGTTTTTAATATCACCCAACGATACAACTTTATCCAAGAAGCATATTCTGTTTTTCCTAAAACTCTCAACTAATTCTGCTTGGCTGTCGTATATGGAACTTTGAAACTTCTCGTAATCGATGTAGTTTTTGCCTCCGTATTCCACAGGAAGAACGTCTTTGTCTATGTGCTCATAGAGGGAGTTCCGATCGTTGAAATGAAATTTCACCTAAGAACAATTGTATAATGTGGAATTTTTTATCAACGTTTCTTTCAGAATTCTTTCCCATAAGTAGTCTTATTTTTCATAAGTTGAATCACAGATAACTCAACAAAAATATATCAGTAGTAAAATTAGTATCATTGACGAACTAAAAATTTCATCTTTGCCTAGTAATGAAATATCTGGAAAATAAACGCATGTATTTCCATATGTCTCGAAGAGAACCTTAGCAAACTATCAGTCACTGCTGATGGATCAAATTATTTGATGAAAAACAACGTCACTCGCTAAATTTTTGACAAGCACATAAGACGTAGTTCTCATAGTTTTGTATTATTTCATGTTTTCAACATACGAAACAAATTTCCTTCATTCAATAAAGTAATCTGTTGTTTTGTTGATTTTTTAAATGTTTGACTCGATGCTCATTGAAAAAAATCAAATGAAACTTCTTGAATTCGATAATTTCTAAATAAAAAATTGTAAAATATGTGTCGTCACACTAGGAGGGGGTCTCAAAAACGTGACCAGCTGTGACATGGACAGGGGAGGGGTTAAGGGGTTAGGGGTAGTCAGGATCTTCAAAAAAAATTTTTTTTACATGTTCGTTAAATATGATATCTTCAAAATATTACTTTTCGAGTTATTCGATAAATAACAAATACCGCTCGGGCACTATTAGCAGGTATTATAGCTAGCAGCAGCTGTAAGCAACTTTAAATGCGTTTTTCTCAAAACTTTGTTTTTTGAAGTGGTGAAAACTGTAACTCGATAACCACTTAGTAGATTTTAATGAAATTTATACAGCTTTTAGAGTACATAATAAACTCAGACCTGATCGAAGGATTTTTTTTTTAATTTTGATTTTTCAAGACCAATCAACTGTTGATTTTTTCCCGAAAATCTAGAAGAAAATTTCTTGAGGCCGCCGTTTTGTTGATTCAAAAAAAAGCTTTGATCAAGCCCAGGATTATCTATTTATAAAACAGATTTGTTTATCCGATTGATTTTAAATGAATCTCCAAGGACTTATGATAGTCACAGCAAGGACCTTTTTCTGGAACTGGGTCAACACAGACCGCTATAACTTTGGATTACTTTTGTAGAAAAAATTACTGAAAATTCTCATTTTGTCGTGTCTCGGACTACCCCTAGCCCCTTAAAAAATCACGAAATTCGTGTGACGTAATTCATGGATGGCCCTTATTAATAACCTTACCGACTCCTTGATTTCTTGTGGTAAAAACGGCCAAATAATTTTAATGGCGGCTTGAACCAAGACCGAGTTGTTCACCACATGAAACCGGTACTCCTTGATGGGCATGGACATTATCCTTCCCAAGGTCATCTGGATATTGGTGGGGGTGAGCCATCTCATAATGGACCACGGAAAATTATAGATGTCGATGATGACGCAGAGACCTTTCTGGCAAACCGTGGGTCCTCCCATGAAGCTGGCCTCCAAAATCGTGTCTTTGACAGCGACGATGTCCAAGAGGGACATTTTGTTGACGTTCACGTTGACTTGGAAAATCACCAAGAATGATTATGAAGACTTATACAATCAATATAACATCCTGTATATAAAAGTGTTTTTATTGTTTGTCTGATATTCTTTTTTACCCATTCCCAATTGTCCCGTGATTATCTTCCATATTTTTTTTAATGTTGAATAACCTCGAAGATCACCTGATCTACATCCTATTCAAAACTAATAGTATTCTTACTTAATTTTAGTATGTAAATTAACCTTCCTTCCTTATCGTAGTCTTTGGTCAGAACTCCAATATTCTTGTCAATGACGATCTTGTTTGTTGGAATGCCTAGAGAAAACCATTCTGGATATTCTTCTAGAAGGTCGTAAAATATTTTCATCTGAAAATAACCATTAATCAAATCTTCAATTATATAGACTTGGGCAAAATCGATATAAATTTGGTCAACTTCAGTACTACAAGTGTAAAAACTGTACGAGCTAAAATGATTTAGAATATTTTGAAATCGGTCATTTCAACAAAGCTGGCATCAGCGTATATTCTGACAGCTGTCACAATTCTCTTCCCCAATGTAAAAATAACACCATGGTGAAATATTTTCCGTTTCTAAACATTTAATATTTTTCTTTCTTCAGAATACTTACAGTTTTGTATGCTTCTTCCACACAAAAATTTTTTGCGTATAAAAATCTCTCTAAGTAGGCATCGTCGCTTTTGAGATTTTTCAGTTTTTCATCTCCTGAATAAAGATTTAATTTCGTTAACCGATTTAGGACATTATCATTATTTTTTATCCCTTTACCACTTTTGAAAATACAGTGCGAATTATATGATAGATTTGAAAATTGCTCAGACACCTCAAATTTTATTCCAGAGTATTTTTTTTTTAACTGAAATGAATTATCACGTTTCCTGAACAAATATCCCCTTATTCTCTTAAATATTAGGGGGAAAGTTGAAAATGATTTTAAGAGTAGAATTGTTCATCCCCATTGTACAAAAAATTCGTCGAATTTTTTCTCGATTAATAAATAATTCTAAAATGTGAGTGAATTTCGAGTGTCTCTTCCGATATGTGATATTTTTTACCACTCACCTTTCATAAGTTCTCTTAACGTTCGTATTTTCAAATTTTTGTCGTAGGAATTTTCTTCCTCAATTTCCAACATTTTGCACAATATTTCCTGCTGTTTTTTCTCACTAAATCAATCGAGAAGCTTTTCGATCTTTATTGGAAACGAAAACAACAGTTCCGGAAAATCTACGATCAATTTAAACTCACTTCGCAAACTCACTTACAATAAATTTGTATTTTCGGATGTTGTATTTTACCTTATCTAGTGCAGTGGCGTCGTCAAATGTAAGTTGTGGACTGTTTGACCCTTCAATTTATTCAAATGAGACCCTTTATTCATTAACTGTATTTTAACTCAAACAGCATCAACATATTCTCTATTTTTTTGAGGTTGTATTATAATTAGGTGAAATAGCGGAAAAAAAATTCGAAAAAATTAAAGTTTTTTCGAACATATATTTCGTCACTGGAAACAATTGACAGTATCATTTCGATGACAGATCCTGCTGAGAAAAATGTTTGATTAAAACTTTCCAAACATCTATCAGAGTCATATATCATTTGACATCCAGACAAAAACAGTCATATTAACAATAAATAGAGCAGTTGACTACGCATTTCCTGGTTACCATGGTAAGCCCGATTTTTGAACGTCGTTTTGCGTATGCCTGTCTAATATTTTCGAAATGTCCCATCAATGCGATATTTGGAGGTTAACCATGTTTCTTATTCTTTATCATGGTAATTATAAGAAAATAATTGTTACATCGCACCGTTTATTATTCGAAAGCAAAACAATTCAATTACGTTAACGTTTATGATAAGCTGCAATTTTTCCATTCAAGTACATCAACGATAAAGGTAAACATTGTGATTTTATCGACTGGGACTAGGATAGTTTCCATGAACATTTGGTCTGGAACCACTTTTATATCATCAGTAGAATTCGTAGCCGGCCATTCGTAGTTCTGAAAAGATATAATTGCATTAATGAAAATGATGTTTTTGAAATCATTCGAATCGTACCTTTCTGTACCCTCTTGCTGTACAAAATCTTCAACCATCGACTAGGATCCAGATCCGTGTTAGTACCATCTAATTCTGTGGGTAGAATATCACGTCCAATCGTAGCGAACATAATGTCGTTGTCATTTCCACATACGGTTATCTGAAATTTTATTAAAAAAAAAACAATCAGAACTGTGTTTCACTTGGGGTTCATGTGGATTCAGTTTCTTACCAAGTTCCTCGTTTTTTCTTCAATGAAAGGTTTGAATAGAGAATATACGAGGTGGAATATTTTGGATTGTCTCACTACGTAAACATGAGATAATCTCATGGGGAGGCATTGCTAAAAAACAACAAAATTATGAATTTTTGTTCACAGTTACAGACTAGAATTTTTCAACACATCCTATACCTAATATTTTAAACTATATAAATCATTTTAACGTCAAAGTTTCTATTACTTTAATTATGTTAATTATCTTAATAGGTTCAATAAAAAAAAGACTCCATAGAAATACTACTCTCAGAGAAAAAGCACCTGAAATACATAATTATTGGTAGAAATTTTCAAATAAACATCACTATGAACTTACCGATAGGAAGAAAACCATTCTCTTGGCAAATTTCGGCGACAATCCGTACAAATGTTTCAGCGAAAAATTGTGCAAATCCAAAATAATATCAATGCACTCGATTTCGTGCGATATCGCGTAGACCAGCTCGCACAGCAGACCTGAAACCTATTGACGTGTTGAAATAAAAGACGCATTATGTGAAATAAAGTGACGTAAATGACGACTTTCCGTTTGAATTTTAGATGGATCTGAAATTTGGTCGCTCCGTTCGTCAGGTCTAACACTTCTTGTCCCATTTTTGGTTTATTGATTACAAACTGTGGATTCAATAAGAAAAACGAGTTTTCTGACAACCGAGATTTATAAATATGACCCTTTTTCTCTATCGATTTGTTTGTCGATGTATCTTTTTCATTTCCTACTATTGAATTAATTTAGGACTGGAAAAAGTTTCATTTTCTCACTTCTAATAACTCATCGGCAGTAAACACTTGTGGGTCCCACTTTTCCAATCTTATCCACACGACTTTTTGTCCACGAACTCCACTTTTTTCGGTCACATCCACTATTTGGTCTCGCAGGATTCTTTCCAGGCGATCTCTTTCCAGTCTCAGCCATTTCGTGCGTCTGCGGTTGACGAAACTTTCGAAATTTTGTAACTGGAAATATTTGTAGAGCTTTGATTTTTGAATACCAATATTGAAGGTGATTTGCACTATCGTGTTATCAAAATTCAGATCGCAGGATTAGTGCAAGATTACCATTCAAAATCAAATATGAATAATGTTGATATTTGTGAATTATTGTTTCAATTAATCATAATTTTGTTGATTACTTTTCTACTTACTGTTTTCAGTGATGTAAAAATGTCGTATTGGTGACCGTACAGAAACCTCCTCAAAAATTGTTCGTCTAGTCTTTTAACACCTCTTTCTGAAACAGGAAGTTATAAAGTTTGAAAGTACATTTCTGCGCTATTTTAGTCCCTCATCCTTCTGGAGACTGATGGAAGTGCAAAATTATCAACATTCAACAAACATTATTACACATTAGAAGATGTTCGAACAAAATATCGACACTATATAAACTCGAAATTCACTCACCTCTGGCGGCCTTTTCGAAATCTCGATAAATGTCACTCTCATCGCGTCGCCTTACATTTTCCATCACAACCAAGCAGAGAAAAGTGCTAACGAAGCAATGACCCCGAAGATGGTCTGGAGAATTTTCAAACTAAGCGAAAACGCTTTGTTTTGATTTCAGACGTTTCTGACCGGAGGTTAACGGTTGTTGACATTTTCGATGGTGTGACAATAAGTCAAAACATAAAAACATGGATGAATCTGATGATGTACTGATTCAGATGTTGATTTCATACAGAGTGCTCCAAAATTTGCGTCAGATCGTTTGAAAACATTTTAACTTATTGAATATTTCTCGAAATATCTCGGACTGGACTGGAAAATTTGTAAACTTTGCACTTATCATGAGATCTGGATTTAGATGAAAACTTTTAGTGCTAAATAAGTGTTTTGGTCCAAAAACACGAATTTGATGATGACATCGTGGGGGTAAATCGATATTTTTCAAGATATTCCACATTAAAGTGACAAATTTCATCCGTTTTCCTTGAATGTAAAAGGTTGTATTGCAATTTCTTCTTCAGATATTTGTTATTGTCAAAATGCAAAAAAAAAATACAGGACCATGTAAGAAATGTTCAAAATGTTTTTAAGCTACGTAGTTATTGAAGATATACTATTTTTGGCTTATATATTATTAAAAAAAACAACAATAAAATATCTTCAAAATAGATTTTCACGGAATTTTCTTTTGGCGTGCCTATAATACTGAGTTTCTTTGGTGGCAACCGAGAACCGAGCCGTTCCTCTTCAATTTTGAAGATGTGTGCTTCCTTGCTTCCTATCTTCCTATTCTTCTTAGAAGGTGCATTTTGAGCCGTGAATGTATTCACCACACTACACTATTTTGTACTATCACTTTCAGAAAGCTCGGTACACATTTTTGAGTCACCCTGTATAAGAAAATGTTGAACGGTTTCATCAAATTGAAGTATCACAATGTAGATGAATAAATATTCAATACTTTTTTGCATTGTTGATTTTATAAGACGCTTGTAATGATAAAAAAGGTTCTTGATAAGCTCACTAAAGTATCAATAAAACGATTTCAATTTCTTACATGAACATTTTATTCTGTAATCGAGAATATCAATGAAATACAAATATATTCTAGATATCAACTGAAATTACGTATTTCAATGTAAAACAGAATGACTGTGTCATCATATAAAAAAAAATGTATATGCAAAATAAACAAAATCAACTTTTCGTAGCCTTTCAAAGTGTTATTTAGGAGTCGTTTTGTTTCTCTACAAGAAAAAATATCTTCAAAAAGATTCCTTCTTGCCTTCTTCATCAATGTCAATTTGGTGACCATACAAACACACACCCAACAAAAACTTTTTATTTCTACAGCCTCAAATCTCGAAACATTTTTTCTTCTGCTCATTCGATTTGCCTACTCGCTAATTCTTCCTCTTTCAACTGCCTCAGCTGTCCGAAACCCATGCTTTCCCATTCCTCTACCACTCTGTCATCCTTCATGATCACGTCTTCGAACCATACATCCACTGGGTAGTCCTGGTGATTACCACCATACCTGTGGACAAACCCCAATTAGTCAAGGGGGTAGTCTGGTCTGGAAAATTGAACAAAATCGTTTTTCGTGCATATTCTCGCAGTTCAGACTTTCAAAAATATGCTCCCAAACGGATTTTTCGAAATTTGATTGTTTTTGGGAGATACAGCGGATTTTGTGACGTGGCATCTAAACCGACCGAACGTGTTTTTCCCAAAAAAGCTTTTTTGAGGTGGTTGAAACGATATCTCAAGTTATATCTGACCAATCCCTTCGAAATTTTGTGAGAATCTTCTTTATACATCTCTTTATCGCCTGGTTTTTGGATTTTGGAGAATTTTGATTCCAAGCATTTGAAAAAAATCGAACGTGGAGCACAGCGTTGATACGTCACAAGTACTTCCGCCGGAAAAGGATTGGACTTGCCCCTTAGCGACAGATTGATATTTTACAGCGTTGTCAAGCGTTTTTTATAATATTTCTCCACATCGTCAGCAGACCAAAAAATAAAGAACAATTCATTTTCATTTTAGTATATACTTGCACAATACTTTTTATAATTTTTATGGACGAAATTGAATTAGTACAGCTGACGTAACTAGAAGCGTTGTCGATATTTCTCAAAGAAATTTTATAGACACTATTTTTTAGCATAATATTTGACCTTGAAGCAGGTTTGAATCAAATCAATGATTTCGTGATCTAGCCCATTACCTCTTTGGTAGATATTTCGGGTGCACGTGAGCATGTAGACTCTCAAGATCAGGATGGAAAAAAACTCTATCCGACACGTCAGTGGCCAGAACGGCTTTGACCATGCTCCAAACCATATCAAACAACCACGTAGCGTTGATAAAATGGATGGACTGGAGCCGAATTGGGTAGGAAGTCTGAAACCTCAAAAATAAATAAAACTAGAATGACAGGAGCGTTACAATTACCATTGCCAAGGCGATGATGTGCCTTGCTACTGTGGGAGTCATCTGCAGCGTTATCTTCAACGAGAGCTCGCTCAAATCGACCACAAGAACGCCACCTTTTATCTGGACTTGTGGTTCAAGCAGAGCCACTTCGATTATACCGATGCTCAGTTGGAACAGTTCAACTATTGAAAATTCCTCGGTATCCCATTCACCTGCAAAGGAAAAACGCTGCTGGTCAAGTGGGGTTAGGTCTGGAAAACGAGCTGGTCGATGGACGAGGGAATGCGCTGCGTTTGTTTCAGGGCACACCCTGACTGGAAGTTTAATAACAGTCGGTACCTTTCACTGAAGACCCACCTGAATTGTGTATTGCAATAAATTCAGATGGTCTAGATAATGAGAGATACGCATCAATGCATAGTGCTTTAAGTACTTACGTTCGCACCTATTTATAATTACTGGATATGGCATACTTAGATAAAGTGTTAATAAGCATGGATTCGATGAGGAATTAAAACATTGATAATTACTAAGTCTTGCAGATTTATGAATTGATTATGCCTTTTTTCAAGATGATCAATTCAATTTTTCAATTCAATTCAATCGACGCTTTTTTATTGATAATTCAAATTGAAGTTTGAAATGATCTGAAATAGCTGCTAACGCGCAGAATGTTCGTTTGAAGAAAAATATCTCTTTCAATACTATACTATCAATTATGTAATGACGTCTTGATAAATTCAAATTTATTTCAAAAAATTGCAGAGATTCAAAAATGGACAGGAATTTGGTAAGAACAGTTATAATTTTGAAATTCTTTACTCACCTATTTTGAGAATCAACATTCTTCTACCTTTCTGATCTGTGTAAGGGGGAGCACATAAAAAAAGCGTTTTTGACAGTTTCCTGAGCTGGTGGACGTTTATTTTTTCGAAATACTCAGGTGCGGATTCTCGAAAATCAAAATAATTCACTAGCTGTGTAAAATAAATAAAAATTCATTAAAATAGTTCAATTTAAGTTTTGTACGCTTGAATATAGTCTATTTATTTAAGGAAGATAGTTCTGACAAATTTAGTTATTTTTCAATACCAATAATAATGCAAAATAAATAATGGCACCTCTTCTTAGTGACTTCACAACGATGCCAATTATTAAACTCCATCAGCGGATCAAATATTTATCTCAAAACAATTCAAATGATAAAATTAACCTTACTTTCTGTTTCGGAGTATTGTTGAAAAAAAAAAGACAAACAGCAACACTGCACATTCTGGCGAACTGTCACAACTATGCTACTCAAACAAATAGACCATATAGTTGGCTATATGACTTACCAGCCTATGTGCTCTTGGGACAACAAAGTGTCGAGCTCTCAAAAAACGTAGAAGAAAAGCGTCGTCTATCCTATGCGGTATACATTCACCCTTTTCTACAATCAAGAAGAAACTATATTCATCAAAATTGTTAGTTTATTTGGTTCACCGTATATCATATCTCTCAAATCGGATACTAGTAGATCTTTCTTGTCTGGATTTTCATTGATGTTTTCTTTCGCCCATTCCAAGAGTTCTTCAGAAGGTTCTTCCATGTTGAGTTCTGCTTTCATTCGGACGCCATCACTAGCTTGAACTTCGTCGACTCTACTAGTGTCCTTCATACTAGAAAATGAGGAGAATTGTATTTTCGTTTATTACTGGAGAACAAAAGTGGTGTATAAGTGGGTGCAACGAGTTTAAAGAGGAACGCGTTGAAGACGATCCGCGCTTCGGACAATCAATGACGTCTACTGACAAGGGCCACGTCCATAAAATGGAAGATTTGGTGTTTGAGAATCGTCGATTGATGATTAGAGATCATGCTGATAGTGTTGGAATATCATTTGGCTCAGCCCAAAACATTTTGAAGAATGTTTTGTGTCTCAAACGCTTCAAGTCTCGGATGAACAACTCTTGGTTCCTTCTTTTGGTTCTTCGTGACCAAAAACACGATTCGTATCGTTCCGCTACCAGCGTATTTGCCTGATTTGGCTCCCTGCGACTTCTGGCTATCCAGGAAACTAGAAGGGCCAATACAGGGACGCCGTTTTGACACGATTGAGGAGATAAAACTGAATCGAAAAAGGTCTTGAAGGCTATACCGGAAAAAAACTACTTCACAATGGTATATTGAGAATCAAATTGCTTGAAGTTTGATATGAATGGATATTATTGTCAGCTCAAGAAAGAGCTCCATCATTATAATTGTTGAATAACCTGCAATTCATTTATAATAAATTATTATCTGAGATTGGAATTATTATTCATTATTTACCTACTTCAATTATAACTCGTTTTGAATTTTATTTTATGTAAACAATGAGATTGTTCAAGCTACCTATTAGGTAGTCATTAGGCATGAGTTTATATCAATTATAACGATATTGTTAATGAAAGAAGAAATCACGTATTACGAAATTTCACCACCATTTCCATGTTATTTGAAAATTAATCTCATGACTGATTTTGAAATTATTCATTCTGTATGCAGGATATGGCCGAACAATAATAATTGCAAATTGAGAAACAATGAAATTCCAACTAGCAATATAAACGACAATGACATATTTCATAAAGAAAAAATTCTAAAATTGATTTAGATCGGCACAAAAGGTTATTTTTAAAACTACACAGTATCATTCTGTTTTAAATACCATAAATGTAACTTCTAAACGTATTATTCAATTTTGGTTTTGATTCCCTCGACCTATTTCAAGTAACAGATCAGTAAAAATATAATCCTCAATTTTATCATAGATTTTTTTATACAGAAATGCTTTTCATTGAGTTATGAAGAGATGAATATTTCGAAAGCTAGTCAAGTTTTGGTAATTTGTTTGCTCTCAAGTCATGAAACCTGTGTTTTGAGGTTTGTTCCTTGCTGAGTTCATGTAAATATTTAATTAAACGTCGTGTGAATTTTTGAGGGAATCTACATGATATTATATGCAATAATTCTGTTGGATCAATGACCTTGTTATGCCAAAATAATTTTCAACACCTTGAACAGAATGGAATGAGGTATTGTATTATCAAACAAGCCAAATTAATTGGACATATTTAGAATAAATATTAGGAAACCAATCAGAATATTTCATTATGATTATTTTGATGAAATAGTTATGAATATTCCTTGATAATTGAAATTTCCTGTTTTTGGTTAACGACTTCCTTTCATAAACCAGTTTATTTCAAGTTCATTTCACGAGATTGCAGTCGAAATTTTTATTGGAAATTTGTTACTTGATTGAAGTTTTTGTGAAGGATTTTCAGTACGATTTAAAAAATACAATAACAAAAATTGCGTTTGTGCGATATCCTCAAAACTATCAGATATTATCAATTTATTTTCAGATTATTATTCAGCATGAAAATGCCACTAGTGTTACTATAAAAAGGGACATCCTGTAGATTTGAGATTCTCAGTTGCCTTTTTCGAATCGATATCCACCGTGCTGTTTCATGAATAATAAGTAATAAAATATTGTTGACTCACCCTTCGACTTCAATCAAAATTCCGTTCATTTTTTCGGAAACTCAAACCACTGTACCAACATTCAAACTGAAATAAACGCGTTTGAGCTTGTCTCACAGGATTTATATTTCCTCTTTCTCACAATCACACATTCGAATCAAATCCAGTTAGATTATCGAACGTTAGATTGTTTATTGTTAGCATGGGTAGAACATTTTCGTTGTGTATGCAGTACGAACGTTTCAGGATTCTAATACCATCAAGGACTCAAACTCACTTTCATGCATCTGACATTTGTGACTCATTTGTGTGGGGGAATCCATCTGTCTCGATTTATTTCTTTGCTTGATGGTGTTATATACAGGGAGTTTTCTCTACATGAATCAAAGATGTATATACAGTATGGTTCATAAAAATAAAATGATTTCATTGTTAGGAAACCTGTAACAGGTCGACTCAACAACTAACAAAATACGAAACGAAATACTTCTCGATATTATTCGAAATTTACTATTACTATCTTTCAAACGTTCTGGTCGTATACCTAATCCCTTCGATAACAAGAAAAATTATTCATGAAAAAGGGGCTTATTATGCATCTATTCCGAAAAATGGGAGGTGCATTTTTTCAATTACTCGGATTCTATAACTGTTATTTTTAATGCTCGAGAATTGATAAGGAAAAGCAGTGAAAATTTCTCTTCGAAAGTATTGTTTTTTCTACAATAATACTATCGAATTTGTGTTTTAAATTGATATACATAAGTATACAAGGAATAAAATAAAAAAATCCTTTCCCATAAAATAAAGCATCGATATTTTGAAAATGAAAAATTTTTATATTCATTTAGACTTTAGTTTTCTAATTCCAGGATGTTAGATCTTTGGAATCATGGATATAACTAATAATAATCCAATGCACTAAGAATGTTTTCCAAACTATAAGAATAATGGTATATTTTCCAAAAACAATGTTCAATCATTGATTTGTACATGTGAAGTATGCGAAAATGATGGAAAACAGTATTCATTGTGCTGTGTGATTCCAAAAAAAATTCCAAAAACATATAAAATTTTCTAAACGACTTTTCAAATTGAAATATAGATTTTGTGGTTATTCTCTAGTGATATAATTAGCAGAAAAAATGTGTTTTTGTTTTTATATGAAATTCAGGAGAATTAAAAGGGACACTATCATCTCAGTGTATGGAAATTATACTTATATTATATTCCACGTTTCATTAGTGCAGCATTATGCCCAGTAAATAAAATATCTTATGTAATTTGAGGAATTCTTACGTACATAAATCCATAACTCGATTACAGCTCTCGAGGAAGTGAAGGGTTTCCATGCACACCATTTAATTGGACTGTCAAGAAACCATTTTATTTTGGAAAAATGCATAACAAATGTTCAACCTCATCCCATTTTGACATCGTATCTGTTTATTGCCGACATGATTTTTTAATTTTGTAGGATATATTGTAACGTGAACATTTTTTATCATTTCTGCACGATCTACTTTGAACCAAGAAAGTAGAACTTTTCTATAAATTTCATACCAAGTGAAAACGGTGATCAAAATAGAAATAAGCAGAATTATTCAATTTTTTTTTTCGATCCTGAAATTTGCCCCATTATTTTCTTCGACAACAGAAGATTAATATACATACCGAGCTTTCTAAGGGTCCCAAAATGCATATCAAAGTTGATAGAAAAATAATTTCTTCACATAACGATGATATTTCAGAAAGCCATAACCAATTTTGTTCTGAATTTTGACGTTTATGTCAACAACATTGTTGCAGTTGATTTCTTTATGTGTTTTTTCTTATATTACTGCAATTTTCAACCGCGAATTCACGGGATGACAGAATTAGAAGGATATATCTTTAGGCATCTCATTAAGCATTTTAGAAAGCTCGGTACACATTTATGACTTGCCCTGTATATACCGTTTTCAAGTATAACAATTAGATGTGCACGACAAATTCATCAGGATAAAATTGTGTGAAATATTAGCTATATAATACTCAAAATTTACCAAAAAACATCGGTTTTTCTGGACTTTCACGAAAAAACAGTCTGTAGCTTGCTGAAACTTCGTAGGGCTTTACATTTTTCCCAATAGATCAACGAAGAGACATCGATAAGCTTCGTACCTGGATATTATCACATTATTCCGTCAATGTGACGTGCACAAGACATTGAAGCTTGGACGTGCATAGAATGTCACAAAAAAGAAGTTACAAAAAAATGATGCGTACGAATTCTCACCTTGTTGAAGCCATTTCGTCAAAGTTAAACGTCAAACGAAGAGCGGATATCAATGAATTCGACTTCCAACTGTTTGTATACTGTGTGTTATCTAATATAAATGAGCAAGGAGAACTTGAACTGTTGTTATCAGTGCCCCAGGAATATAAAACGTCGGAACATACATACATACATAACATTCAACCTACACGTTTCTCAACATTATTGTAAACAATGAAGCTACAACAATAAACTATACGGGATGAGTCAATCGCCTTGTAAATAACAGATGGGTCATGGATAAATCGAAATTCTGGTGTGTCTCTTTTGATAGATAAAAAATATCACGTTGATTTTCAAATATTCAGACAATTTGTTATATGAGCCATAGATGCCAAAATGTTAATTGGAAATACTAAGGTATACTATATTCAGCTATATTTAATTTTTTTTAATCGAAAATATTGAATAATAACGGAATAATGTGCTGTTTTCGGAGGCTCTGACATGATTCCGGTCAAATGAGTTACTATAACAAAAAAAAACAAGTCGAAGTTGAAAGTATTTCCTATACAATGACCTACGATTTTTGGAAAATATATATCATGAACAAATTGGCATAGTTCTGGAAAAAACGGCGTTTTTCGTGAATATATTAGAAAATACTACCAATTTGTATTACATTGAAAGTATTGGTCGATTTTTCTTTGAGTTATGATGCCAGCAATTTTGAAAAATGTTGTTTAAAAAAAAGCGTTAAACTTTCGACTCTCGTTTTATACCTGCGAGCGGTGGCTCCTTAGAACGCTCAAAAACTATTCATTCACCGCTTTCACAGGATATTTTTGATAATATATACTATCAAAAAACAAGAATAAAATGATGGTTTAGTCCATAGTATTTCCTAATTTATCTGAATATGTTTGCCAAGTCAAAAACGGTCAAATTCAATTTTCGAAGAGAAATTTCAAAACACCAGAAAACTTTTAGACGAATAATTAGATTTGTCGAAATGTTTTTTTTTTTGTTAGTTTTTGTTCATCTGTTGTCTACATGTACATACTTGAAATAAAGCTCATCCGTAAAGTAGTTTCATCCTATATATATACCTATTTGTTACGAACAGATATCGACGTTTAAAATTACTAGCGATGATACATAATCTGATATGAATGTTAATCGATTGTTGTAATAACAACCGATGCGTCACAATAATGAGTACTTCTATTTTTCGCAAACCTTGAGCTGTTCAACAATAGTATATGACAAATGGCAGGCTTTTGTTTTCCCAGACAACGTTAATTTAATGTGCTATCAGGAAAAAATGCGAAGTTCAGTATTTTCAGGCGTTGCCTCACATTTTTGCAGATGATTAAATAAAAATGTATTCCAGATGTATGAAATACAGGGTGCAACTAGTGTTAAAAATTTCAAGGGGGTGATTCCTCATCGAAAAAAAGATGTGATTGAACATATTATTTATACAGGCTGGCCCAATCAAAACGTACCGTAAGGTATAACTACCAGGAAGGGATTTCATCGAGAAAAACCTGAAACACGTCAACTTTGTATATGAGGGGGATAACTTTTGACGCAAAAAGTATAGCCCAAACTTTACCCTCCTAAACTGGGGTAGCATCCCCTAAATTTTTCCAAAAGGGAATGGCGGTCAAATGATACCTCGTTGAAAAGCACTTTTGATTAATTATACATTGCTTTTTTATTTTTGAAATTCTGTCTACTCGTTGTAAAGATATGGACCTTTGAAATGTCGCTGGTGCATTTTTCAAAAAATACAAAAAGTAAATCGATTTCGCTTAAAAACTTCCTTTCCTAAAAACAATTCGCTTTTCCGCTGTTTTCGTTGATTCCAGCTAGTTTCGCGAAAAAATCTATTCCTGGTAGTTATACCTTCCGGTACATTTTCCTTGGGCCACCCTGTCTATTTTTTGGAATCAGTGTTTCGGAAATATTGACATGCAGTAACTTTTGAATAGTTGGGGTTTAATAATGAAGTATACTAATTATGGGAAACTGTGAGTTATTAAGAAAACATCTTCGAAGTATTATCAAATTTAATTAAATAAATGGTAAAAAAATATAATATCACACATCCTTCATAAACTAAGCTTACCTATAAGGAAAATCGTCCATAGTATAAAATTCTTCTCTTTCTATTTATTAACTGACATTTAGCAAGAATTCGTTATGATCAGAATTCAAAAATGAGTTTATAAAAAACTATTAAATCATTGACTAATAATTCTTCTCAAACAATTTATTTCTTCACTTTATTGTACTCAAAATGCAATTATATCGAGAATATAATTTCAATATCACAAATAATAAACCTAGTACTAAGATTATAATTGTCACGATCAGCGCAATAGACACGCTCCCACCAAGATATCTTCTGGTACTCTGATAACTTAATCTTCAGACCATCGCTTTCAAGATTCGCATTCTTCATGTTTGAGTTCCTCTTCTTTGGGAACATGATACCCCAAGGACTTCATCTCGTCGATGATCTTCTCGTTTTTCGCGAAACCCACGATCCAATCGTTGTAGTTGTAATCAGGGTGGATCCCCCCATATCTGCAAAAAATTAATAGATCAATGTGTGTCTCAGGCGTATTGGAATTGATGGAGGGATTCTGTGACAATTGACACCTCGTCAAAAAACTAGTCGTGAGGAATATATCGATAATTTTTGTTCAAAATATTGAAAAATATAGAGGGTGTTTCATTGGATAAAACATAATTTTAAGTAATTTCTTTTTATATAAAACTTCTTACGAAAGGAGACATCCTGTAATGTTCAGAGAATTTTGCTGATTTTTGAAAAACACATGGGGTACAAAAGTGAAATATTTTCGCCCTGTATTTCAAAAACAAAGCGAGCTATGAATATTTTATTTGAGGTATCGTGAATTTAACTGAACACGATAATTTCAATTCAAATTCGTGTTTTGGGCCAAAATACATAAAAATAAAAAAAAATCCTCAAACAACGTTCACCGATATATTTTAGATTGTTTTTTTTTTTGTTTAAAGGACAAAACTTAGTTAGAATGAAAATCGAATGGGGTGACCTTGAACATACCTTTCGGGTAAATGTTTGGGGTCGATGTGTTGGTGAAGGCTCTCCATGTCTTCACCGTGGAAGAATATTCGTTCCTTCATCCTTTCATCCAAAAAAGGCTTGAAAATTTTGTACACCATATCAAATACCCACGATTGATTCACTATGTGCAGTGCTGCCACTCTCATAGGAAAAGAAGTCTGCAGAAAGGTTTATTTATCATGAGCATTGGCGTAACTAGAGTTGACTAATGGGGGGGGGGGTTTACCCCCACCAGTCAACAACACCCTTCAAAAAAAGATTTGTAATAATATATTATGCAATATTCTTGCAGCTTCGAATTAAATAAATATATTATATTTTTTTATAAATGTTATTTTGAAAGTTATAAATGATATTTTTGGAAGGGCAATCAACAAATGGCTTTTAAATACAAGTAACCCTATCTCGTGTTTTTGGCATTATTGTCACTTCCCACAAGATAAATTTAAAAACCAAAATCTTTCAATCTAATTCCTCCTAAGCAATTGGGGGGGGTTACGTCCCCAATAAACGCCCCCTCGTTACGCCTATGATCATTAGGGTTCCAGATGAATTTTAAATAATACGATAATAATCACTGCAGCATCAAATTATTAAAGAGTCTTTAACGCCTTATGTAATTTATGATAAGTGCAAGTAAACGAAAACTTGGCGAATGGTACTTGCTGTATAAGTACCTGAGCGGAGATAAAAGATCGCAATCAGGAAGTAAAAGTGCAAGTGCAGGGTTCCAATTTAGGTTAATTGATTCAACAATGTGACGTGTGACTTTTCAGTTGTTTCCTGATGGTTATCTAATGCATCTGGTTTGTGTGTATTTTTTTGCAAGTACCGTTGGGTAAACTATAAATGAATGATAATTGCTCATCTGTGTAAATACAGGTAGATAATTTCTCTTACGTAACTGACAGTTTAGGATTTTGTCAATTGAAAAATTACCACTCGCGAACTCATTTGAATTTTACGTCAAATAAAAGGTTAGACAGAGAAAGTAGGTTTATACGAATCTCCAAATAATAATAACCATTAGGACGTCGTTTTAACAATTCAATTCGAAATTTTTGTTTTCATCATTTCATTCTATTCATATTTCCGGATTTTTTGTTTGTGATTCTTTTCGAAATTTTTAATTTCTTACATACATAATGGTGAAACGTGTACATAGTTTTTTTCATCTCTGAGATAATTGACAAAGTGACGCTTTGTAAATGTCATAGACAATCCTACCAGCCTATGAAAACCACATGCGTACATGCCCTTCTGATGTTCGAGAGTTTAAAATGACAATTTCACCTTAATTCTCAATCGCAGTGGTTTAGCCTCAAAATACATTTTCTCAGTAATAATTACCTTCACAAAGTCTCAGAGAACGAGATACTATTTTTTCAATATAAATTATAAAATTGATAATGATAAAAATTGCCCTATACCAGTTTTTTAAAACGCGCGCCATCTATGAATCACACTGTACATAACTCATTTTCACCCCTACCTGAAAATTGAGATTATTAATTCATTATCCGTTGGAATCATTTGAAAATTCAACTGGGTACAGCTATCACCCTGTACGTTCGAAAAATAATTGTGTTAGTGACCCCATTCAGTCAGTCAAAACTAGTTCTGTGGACAAGAGAGTAGTTGATGGGAGAAGGTGGGGAAGAAGAACCAGTTTCCGTTTCATAGGCGGTCGGTCAATAGTGTTCAACTCAGAGACCAAAATTAAATAAAAATAAGAAAAAGCATCATGGATTTTTTTTCCTTTCGTGATTGGTAAAAATATCTCAATCGTGTGGAGTTTTCTTTTCAAATATTTCCAATTGTGTTTTCCACCTTAAAGAATCACTGCTCTAAAATCGAAAAAGGGACATATCGATAGTTTTTGTTTTTTTGTTTGGAATATAGAGGGTGTCCCATATAATGAAATATGAATTTCAGTCAATGAATTCTTAGAAAAATAAATTCAGACTATAATGAATTTCAATTTTGCTGATTTTTGAAGAGCAAGTGGGGTCCAAAAGTGAAATATTTTCGCCCTGTAACTCAAAAACAAAACGAGCTATGAATATTTTCAATTGTTTTCAATTTCCACATCGAAAAATCAATGCTCTTGAAATTTTCTCTTCTACTGAGTGTTATATTATCCCGATGAATTAATTGAAGGTCGATATTATGTTTCTTCGTGTTTTCACTCACCACTATAATTTGAACGACTTTATGGGCGATAGATGGAGTCAAGTACCAGGATTGTTGGAGAGATAGTCCTCCCAAATCAAAAATTCCCACTCCGCCTAGAATCTGGAATCTTGGTTCGAGTATGGCCAGTTCCAGTATTATGAGAGTGGATTGGAATAATTCCTCGATGGAGATTTCCTCTGGGTCCCAATTCCCTACAAGGAATATACAGAGTGGTTCATAAAAAATTATGATTTTGTCAATACTCTAAAATGCAAAAAAAACTATACACACCACTCGATTCATTTCAAAAAGTGCCTGATCAATGTTTTTTTTTGAGAAACAAGAAATAATCACTTTCTTTTCTGTGTCACTTTTCAGGCAAGATTGTACAGCTTTTTGGTCAATTTCTTCAATATCATGACACATTGTATATAAGGAAAGGATTTATCATGTTTTCATCCAAAGAAATCGTTGAAAATGCAGTATATTTCGAATATTCAGATTAGACAACATGTGAATATTATCATTCCGTCAACCATCAGTTGATTGTCAACTGTGACTTGTCACTTAATGTGCACATTTATAATATGAAGAATACTGGATTTTCAATGTTTATTTGAGAATAAAAGCGTGGTAAATCCTTTCTCAATATGTTATGTGTCTCGTTCGAAAACGTTCAAGAAAATAAGGTGAAATTTTGGACTTCAAAGTGAAATATCTCAAAAAGTAGTAATTACCCCACGATGATATTATTAAATTCGTGTTTCTAGAACCGATATACGTAAGAAGAAAACGAAATCATCAAAATTCAGATCGCTTGATATCTAAACTTCAATAATTGTTGCTTTCATAAAACCTGTCTAAAATGGAGCACCCTATATAACCTACATAGTCTTATTGCAGACAATAATGTGAAACTAATTGCTGCTTTTATAACAATCAGATATGCATTACGTTTTTGTAGTAATTATATTCAAACATCCCATTAAAAAAAAAAGACATAAAATTCGTTACCTAATTTTGGAACCTGATTACTCACCAATTCTGTATAATAATATCCTTCTACCAGTTTGTTCTCTATACGGTGGCACTGCGATAATATCTCTGTCTCCTATACTGAGCAACAAATGTCGCAAATCTACACCTTCGAAAAACTCCGGATTGTCTTCTTTAAATTCGCAGTAATTCACCAACTGAAATTAATTGCGATTACTTATAAAAATAATCAAGAATATTTCGTGTGAGTTTCTGAATTGACAGAAATGCTTTTCATTGTTTTCATGGAAGACATGATTGAAGTATAGGATCAAATAGATTTCGATAGAGGTTCCACAGGGTTCGGACTGTGGGCCAGTGATACGTAATTCATTCAGGAGTGACTCCTTACCAGCCTATGGGCACGCTCTACGATGAAATATCTAGCTCGCAAGAATCGTAATAAGAAGAAATCATCTGTTCTGTGTGGTATACACTCTCCTCTTGCTAAAAAACAAATGAAACATAATTTGTCGAGTGGACCGTAGTATAAAGAAAAACAATAATCAACGAGATCATTGAAATGTCAGTTGGCTGGTTAGTATTGCAATTTTGAGTCACCTAGGAAAAAAATAAAATTCTAACTGAGTATATTCGAATTATGCATTGCAGAACTACAAAAACTCAAACATCAGACGAATATGATTATGAAAAAATAGCACCTTTTAACCCAAACATATCCTACGCCACTGAATTTCAGATAGAATGTTGAAACAATTCCTTCTTATATTTCAAATAACCATGAATTTCCGAAATGTTTTTGAATTTCAGAAAGAATGATTGTTTTTTCCAAACTATTTTCTTTTACATACCAATTTTTAGAGACATCAAAAAAGTGACTCAAGTTTTTTTCTGTATCTTCAAGAGTGGCCAAAAATCAGAATTTGCTTATCATGAGTCAATGTCGACAACTTATTTTACATTTTTTGACATTTATACGAAACTAATACACTCAATCCATACTGAGGCAAATCTTTCGAAACAGCTTTTCAAGATCATTTCACATGAGATGGAGACTTTTTATATGGAATGCAGCTAACTTAATAATTAGATACTTGTTCTATAAACTTTCGCTCTTCAAACGATATAAACAGATTATTTCTTCGTAATATTCAGAAAAATAAAATCAAAGGTCTTTACAATGTTGCTATTATAGATTATTTGGTAGATAACCTATTTTCTGAGCAACCAGGTAGCCTCAGAAGTCGAAAAAGTACGCGTAAATATACATATAAGTTGCTGTCAAAAGATCTAAACAGGCCTTCAGTTGAAGAACGAATTTTAATTAATCATGACCATGGCCTTAATTTGTAAACCCCAAAAAGGTTTTTTACCCCAAGAATTTCAATGAGAAGGGAATAGGCAATAAATAGTATATTGCGTGATGATTAGATGGCATTATTTCCTGTGTTTATTTCTGTTCGTTTCATAAACATGACCAATCTGGTGATTTTAATTTAGTTATACTTCATTGTTGTTAGATATTAATAAATTTGTTAGATTGTATTTTTGTACGTTAGTTTTGGGTACTCAAAAATACATAAATGAAATAAATACCAAATATCATATCCCTGAAGTCCTGTAGGACCTGATCCCTGGTTTCAGGATTTTCATTGATATTTTCCTTGGCCCAATCAACCAAGTCCTGTGGTGGATCCCCTAAATCCAACTCCGATTTGACTTCATTATCAGAAGGCATGGTTTCCTGAGGAATATTACTGAAAATCATTCAACTATTCTTCTGTTTTTCCTATTACACAGTTTTACACTCGACCCAGTTTAGCAACAATCAAGGTAATGACAATTTCTGAATCAAACGAGTGGAACTGGTATTACAAGATGGTGTTTATGTTCTTTATTTTCGTCTACGACTGGGTGCTTTTAACAACATTGTTTGGCGAAATTTCGATTCGATAGGGTTCAGTAGGGTTCCGATATTAGGTTGGATAATTATTTGGGGTGACATCTAGTGGATGTACAGGGTATTTCAACAAAATCTACTTTGTAGTCTTTTTTTTCTATTACATTCCGACATATTCCTGAAGATTTTCTGGAAACTGATGTGAGGATGTTCTTCGTAGAATTTTCAGAAAAAAAAAAGATGAAGTTGGGTATTTGGTTCATATTATCGTATACGTTCTTTATATCATGCTTCAGATAAAAAAAAAACATCTGAAAGTACTCTGTGATTCGATCTTTTTTTTTGGTAACCTCAACAGGAAAAAATAGTAACAATGATAGTAATAAAGCTTCTGCGTTGTGAGCTGGTAAAATTCACCAAAATATCATTATTATCAAGAAAACAACATGCTCAATTAGAAAATATAAATTTGGAAGACGATCTAGCATACGAGAAGAACAATTTTCAAATTACAATCGACCTCATATTCCTATTAAATTATATTTCTATGGTTTTTGTTGATATGATTCTCAACTATAAATGAAAATGGTTTGTTTATCTCATCAACTTCAGATCAAAATGTACAGAGTATTCCGAGAAATGCCAACATGGTCTTTCTGAAATAATTGTAGAAAATCGTCTTTGAGACAAAAAAATATAACTCGCTAGACTTATTCATAAGGGAGCAATCAGTTGAAGGAAACTAGTTGACTCACCCTATATATGCACTCAAAAAGACAATTCTGGACACATGTGCCTTGGTTGGCGAGAAAATTGACATTGACTGTTCAACATCACACTTCATGATTTTTATTCAATGTTACATGAGCTAATGATGATAATTCATCAATTAGTAACTTTGATGATGTTGTACTTTATTCAAAATTATTATGTGAGTAGATGATCAGTTATAATTAAAAATGTAGGCTGTGAAGCATCGGTCTGATGAAATTATGGGATATTCCATGAAAAAAACTTATTATTTTTTTTCATCAATGCCATTGATAATTGTTCCTAACTAAAAGCAATATTTATACTGTTGGACGATCAATCGAAAGTTGTTTTATGAAAATAATAGCAATCTTCATCGAAGTAAAACTAAACCAGGTCAAATACTTCCTAAATTTCAATTACATTGGTTAAAATTTTTCGTGCCTAAATTATTATTGGACCCGAATCTAGTTTTTATATACCAGTCCTACGACGAATAAATGAATCATAATCATACTTTGAACCACGATTTTTGAATATACATTACGTCAGGGAAGCATTTGTAGATTATAGTACAAAAATATGACCTGGAAGTACCAAATTTTTTTGAGAATATGTTCCTGAAAATGTTCTAGACTTTTATATTTACGATTTTGATGAATTATTTGACAGTCGAGAATTTAAACACGTCAGTGTATTTTTCGGTATGAGTTTTTTTTTTCATTTATCACCTATTAACTTCAAACTGGCTTGAAACATGCATATATCATTATTTCTATGTTGTAACTCAACAGTTTGCATAAAAATTTGAAATGTTCCCGTCTCTGATGATAGCTTTGTATGAATGATAATTATTACAATTCATCATCGATGGGTTTTTTCTACTTATAGCAAGTTTTTGAATATAAATTATAAACAAACCAAAAGAAATATTCAATTACCAATGATTGCTGTGCAGTTGTAGGAAAACGTTACTTGATTGAACAAATTTATTGATGAAGAAAGTGTAGTTTATACATCAAATAGGATGTAATGAGGAATAAGACAAATTAAAATAAGAAACGTTCAATATACACATCATTATGATAGCGTTCTTATTTAATTTTATTTGCTGTATAAACTAACTACAAAAATTCACTCGGTAGTTTCCAGTTATATTTTGTGCAAAACTTGTGAATATGAGTTGTAGTCGAGAAAATGCGAAATGAGCTTTTGTCTCATCATCAGAACACAATATAATTCCATTATCTCAGAGAATACATACAGTGTGGAACAGCCAAATAGAATAAATCCGAACCTCTTTTACGTTATTTAGTCACAACACTGACAAGGATTTTGTTTTGGAACCAAATTCGATGTTAAACCGGATTACATCAATTTGCATAAGAATTTGCATATCAACCAAAACTCTAAGGATTTGTTCCTATTTACATTATTATCGAGAATAATAAAAATAAAAAACTTCATCGCTACATCAAATTGATAATTTTATAAATGGGACCAGTATATTTTGCCTCAAGAAATAAGTAAAAGGATTTTTTCTTTCCTGGGCGATCGTAATCTTTCTGATTTATTTCATTAACTATCGAGTTCATTGAAATGTCATATAACCACCTTGAAAATAAGTTGAAATACCACCTGAATGATTCTCCAAATTATTCTTCGTGTAGATTCAAAACAGAAACAATATGAAAATCAGAATAGGTCCAGAAGGAGTGTGTAGAAAAATTTAGGTTTTTAAAGAACGAACTCAAAAATCAATCAAAAATAGGGATTGATTATGAAATCTTGTTTGGATCTTCTGAACAGGCTTTGGATAAATGTGGATTTCACAAAAATACCAGCTTGACAAGCTATAAATTGAATATTTGAATTGTATGAGAATTAAAAATACACTTTTTAACGATTAGTATTAATGATTTGATTCTATCAAATTATCTACTATTGAATTTTGTCCAAATTGTAAGAATTATTGAGAGAAAATAGGATAAACCATCTAATATAAATAGAAAATTTAATTCAATTCAGATATACTGATGTTCATATTGAATCTTCATTTTCATTTTTAGTTCTCAATTTGGTCCATTTAGAGCATGTTTTAAAGAACTATCTAATAGAAAAATCTATATACAGGATGTACGTTTTTCCAATGCCACTACGAGTGTCTTGGGGTTAAGTTGTGCATTTTTTTTGCTGAATAATAAGGAATTCAAGAATATTTCTGATAGCTTTGCAGAAATCGCGCAAAATTTTTAATTTTTGATTTTCCTATCCCCATAGTGGCATTCGAAAAATGGACAGCCTTCAATACGCTGGTAAAATATAGTAAATAGTCCAAGATATAAAAATTGTCAACAGAATGACCATTTTCAACACTTGTTATTGCATATGTCAGTGAGTATTTAAACTATTTAATCATGACAAGATTCTAATGTCTGTTAATCATACAGTAGATATACATA
This sequence comes from Plagiodera versicolora, assembly GCA_037013635.1. Lineage (NCBI taxonomy): Eukaryota > Metazoa > Arthropoda > Insecta > Coleoptera > Chrysomelidae > Plagiodera > Plagiodera versicolora. Next base: position 9,545,139 of record CM072986.1, on the reverse strand, counting down.
CCAAGCGTTAGTGAAAGAACTGGAATTACAAATCTAGGTTCTCTCGAGGCACATCCATCAACCATGTAAATAGTACCAAGTGAGCGGAACCTTAGTGGTTTTCTCTCGGTACGACGAATCTAACGGTGCACTACAAAAGCGACTGCTTCGGTCGTACTTCACGAGCGGTGTACGCATCTTGGGTATATACACTAGAGGTGGTACCGGTACCATCAGATAAGGGGGTACTAGTAGGGGAGGTGCCTGAAATGCATTCGTACAGATTTGAAATTGTTACAATTTCTAAAAAAATGAAGAGTATTTTCATGAGTATGCTAACTATTATTCTCACAACATACAGGGTGTTAGTTTCGAAACATACAATAGGCTGTACTTCGAGACCGACAGGAGAAAAAAATTCAAAATTGTTTCTAAAGTGGAAAGGGGAATTAAAAAAACCTTTGTCCCATCTACGCAGCTTACAAAAATTCAAATGATCAACCACCATGTTGGTAAAAATTGTCTTACGTTTTCAAAATCGAATAATTCGAAGACTATAAACATTTCAACTGATTTTTTTTCATCAGATCGGGATACCATATTGAAAATGGGTGATGTCAAAAAATTCTTTTTCGAAACACTGTTGTTCCAATGTTAGAAATACTTTGCATCTAAATAAATACATATGTGTGTTTTGTTGCATACTTTATTTACGTTCGAATGCAAATAAAATTGATTTATTCATTATGGAACATCCATAAACGACAATTAGTTATATTTATTTATTGGAAATAACTCAGTTTGTTAACAAATTAACGTTTTCCAAGTGAAGTATATATTTGTCATACATACACGAATTAAATCCATTTTTATCTTAACAAACATATTTGAATCATTTGAGTTTGTGTTTTCACGTTAATTCCTTTGTTTCACAAAGAAACATTTCAGAAACATTTATATTTGATGAGAACATAATAGTTCTGAACCCAACTCTTCTTGAGAATTCTAAAAATCGAATGAGGCATAGGAAGTTTCATTATGAAAAAAAATTCAGACGTCATCTGTCATATCTACGTATTTATGATTAAAAATACAGGTTGTTAGACTTATTTGCGGTTTTGCAGATATTTTCATAATAAGACAATCCTAAAACTCTTTTTTATACATTAAATCTTCCAGAAGATTTCAGCAAGTTTTTATATTTCTGTATAGTAATGAAATAATAATAGTAATGAATCAGAGAAGATCAATGATTCTTCTTAGTGACTCAGATATATTCAGAAATCATGGAAAATGCTGAAAAAATTGTCATATATTCAATGAAGCTTTGACGAAAATAATGAAAATTTCAACTAGATTTGGAAAAAAAGAAGTTGATGCCCCTTCTCGAATATCTGGAGGAACTGTAGGTATATTATTATTTTTGAATTCAGAGATTTTGAAAATCGACCAGTTTCATATATAATCTTAGAAATCGATATTGAGGCCACATTTTGTACTTTATGGAAGCTCTGTACATACAACAATTAGTGAAATATCACAAGTGATCATCATTATTTGTGAATTGAACAAGTTGAAACCTTGAATACTCACTAAGAAGTATTTTCCAGACTTACTCACTCTTAATTACACGAAAACGTAAATGATTCGCATTTACAATCAGCTAAATGCAAAATACAACAACTATTAAAAACGATGTGACCCCAATGGATGGACAAAAATAGAAACTGAATATTTGCATGGAGCGTGAAATCATTAATAAAAATTATTACAATAATAAGATAATCAATAATTCCTACTTTTATAGCAGGGACAATTTCTCATGGTATATCTATCTACCCAACGAAATTGTTGTTAATAGTTTTCGCGACCGTCTATCGATTCTATCGATCTTTTAGTTCGGTTTAAGCAGTTCGGTATGACGGAGACATCAACGAAAAAGTTCGAAATCGGGCCGTGGAAAAAAATTGTCGAACAATGTAAGTACTTTGAATGAAATTTACATTCGTGTCTAGAAAATAGATCAAAAATTCGACGACGAACATCATTCGGAACAGTGAATTTTTCGTTGAAAAGTAACAGGATTATGATAAAATTCGAGAAAAAAACAGGATTACGTCATTTTCACTCTTTAACAACAATGCTATTCAGTTATCGAACTTTGAAAACTAAAAGAGTTATTCATAAGACAAAATACAAAATGTGTCAATTTGAATTGCCTAGGGTTAAGATTTTTTGTTGGCAAAACTTTTAAAAAAAGTGGAATCACAAATGAAATATCCGAATATTTAACATCATTCTTTCTGTATCTGAGGAATAGCCATTCAAATTTTTGCCACATTCTCAACAAACACACTGTATATTGACGAAGATTGCCTTCCGCCATCATGAGACTCGCTAATTAGTTGATGTTTTTCTGAATCTTAATCTTTGCAATTTAACAATTTTTCTCTTTCTGGAATATCTACTGTCAAAAGTATCACATCAAATTATGAATCTAAAAATTAATGTTGATTTTTGAAAGGATTTTTCCCAATAAAAAATAGTGGATTCTGAAATATCAACGTATCGTTTCCTTCTATTTTTTTTTTCTGAATTTGCAATAATCTGCATTATGTTTCATCAAAAATTTCAATGAGTATGTTTAATCAATGACGAATCTTGGAAACTTCGTAGAAATGAAAAACGTGGCAACATTGACGATACGCTCATTATATAACACCAATCAACTTTTTTAATTGCTGTACACTACTAATGATGGTTCAGTCTAGCTAATTATTATAACATTTATACCAGTCGCAGGATATGAATTTGTACAGGAGAGTTATCTGATTTATTGGAGATAAATTTCGCTAATTTAAGGTTTTCAATGAGTAAAATATGGTTATGATGAGATTATTAGCTCGGTTCAGTCTATTAATAATTTCATCTTCCTAATGCGATGCCATATCAAGAAAATCGAAGTATAATATAATTTTCTTGAATATTTCCAAAATCACATAGTTATTTTCATGTCACCCATATGGTGATAAACTCCCATTTTAAAGGTGTCCACGAAAACAGAGAGGATCGTTTAGCCAAAAATCAGGCAAATTTGTTAGATATGTAAATTTGATAGCCTCAAATCTTGTACCTCTTTCGTGATTCACGATACTGATGTCATCTGTTGGAGAAAATCTAAACGAAGACACGTATTGCAAATGTTTCTGTTTATATTGTTGTTGTTTTACGGTATTGGCCACAGCTGGCACAACAAGTCTTGATTGAGCAATAAATTATGATAATTGTGTTATAGTTCTTCCATTATCAATTGCAGAATATAAAAACTCATTCCGAATCCTTGCAGACAATTTTGTTTGAAGTGCCATAGGCGGGGATACCTTATTTTATGAATTTATTATTTTTATAATTACGTTTGAAATCATATGCGAGAAAGTTTTCCTTAAAAGGCAATCGAATCATTATTACGCCGTTGTTAAGCACTCAATTATTTTCATTCGCCCATGGTCTCAAAAACGCCATATTTCGATTTATTTAATAAAAATTCTAAATTCAACACACCACACTACTCCACTGATATCCAGACAATCCAATCTGTTGAGTAAAAAAGATGATTTATAGCTTCCGAGTGTCCATACCCTTTCGACCAATCAAGTGCCAATGCTTGCCTGATTCACTGTTTTCATTGGTCGAAAGGGATGTTGACACATATAACTCGAATCCACGTTGACCCTGGCGGCTTCTCTGACTTCGTACGAGTACCAATCATTATTTTTGTTTCTTAATTTGGCGTGAGTACCATGCGTTTATATAGGGCGTATATTAAATATTGATTACTCCTCGCATAACTGTGTTCTGCAATTGATAATGGAAGAACTATACCTACATGTTTTCATGTACAGGGTGAACAAATTTCGATATTCGCACATAAAAACCGATCCATCATGTGATAAATAGTTGAAAAGAAAAAAAAAAATAGTAATTTCAACCAAACCATAGCCAACTACGATTTCTATTTAAAAAATATAACTTTGGTGGGACCTAGCTCGAAATTTTCTCCTAAATTCACTAACGAGTGAGTCGAAAAAAGGGCGATATTATATAAAACGAACTTTTATTTTTATCTCGAAAACAAAAGACGATATCAAATTTTTGTTTCTATTGTTACCCATTCAAAAATCGACAATTTTCCACCCTGTACAGAAAATAAAAATCGAATATTATATATTGACAAATGGAATAGTCTTAATGATCGTATTTCGAGCCCAGCAAAGTTTCTAAATGATTTGATATTTATTGACTAATAATTAGTTACTGTATATTGACTCAGTATATAGATTGATATATGCATATATACGCTGTAAACTTTGGTTTAGATAAGAATGATTTTATTCGATTTTGACATTTGAATAAATAAATATATACATAAATTCTCATAAACAAGAATGAAGCAGATATCTGAGATGATAAATTTATTGAAAACAAATTATAATCTGACCGAAATCATTTATTTGGAAAGGATATTATGGATTAAATAATATCAAGACCCTTCGACACAAGCTTCAAAAGTATCTAGACGTATTGAATTAGTTCAACCACAGACAAAAATCGAGTGGCTTCAGATCGGGTGAACACGGAGGTCATTGAGCGTTAATTCAAAACAAGGCACCCATTACCACACACAAAAACAGTAACCCATGTTGTTTGAAATTGACTTTTACAATTCTCTCGTTGGATGCGATACGACCCATTTATTCCATTGTATCCATACTGAATCTCCAGACCGTCAAAATCAAGCAGGTACCAGCTTGAAAACAAAACGAAAGAGAGTAGAGAAAAAAAAATGAACGCACCGAAGGTCTTCGAGGCAGATACCTTTCCATGTACCCACGTAGAGTTTATTAAAAGTGAACACGTCTCTTCGAAAAACCACAAACACCTCCCAAGTTTTGTTAATAATATAAAAGTATGTGTCAATATCGCTGGATCGAGTCTAGATAAATCATTCGCGATGTGATGACCGTTGACCGGGGGAAACTTTGTTATCTTTTTTCATATGCGATCTCAATTTAGAACGGAAGTTTGCTGGCTATTCATCGAACGGAAAATAATCAGTGCACTGAGTCTTACTTAGTAGAAATCCTTGGTAAGATTCGGTGAAATCGAGATGGCCGAAATTATATGCGTCTCTGCTGGTCCTGAAGGTGAGTTTTTTCTTGCATTTACTTTTGAGGTCGGATTCCAAGGCATATTTCATGAATTCCAATTGCGATACAGATAAATACATGAAACACGGTTAGACTTCGACACAAAACAATTCGCAGGATCTAGTATTAGGTAAACAAACAACTGGCTATTGTTTTGTTATTGACAATGGAAACATATGTTGAAGTGAAGCGCTATTGGTCCATTAGGAAATTGACATTTGTGACAAAGACAACATTCAACTTTGATTTTTTACACGACGAAATGAGTTTTTTTCATAGATCTCAGCACATAATATAAAGCTAGAGGTAAAAAACAATTGAGGTACCAAGACTGACGTCAATAACTCATAGCAGAAGAATCCAGTAGTGCATGAATTACGAGACAGGTCCGTACTAAGCCCAAATCTCGAGAATCTCTACTCACGAATATGAAAATTATAATAATCATAAAAATAGTTGTAGTATGTTCATGACAATAGGGGTTCAAAGTCTAATTTCCGATCAATCTATATTTTCCGCTCAATTTTGAAGATTAAAGAATTAGTTTGATTAATTTTTTGGCATTTTAAGAATTTTGAACATATACAGATCATGTCAATTTTGCCAAAGATTCTCAATACTTATTCTTTTTCTATCAGACATACCACCAAGTGATGAAGTTTTTTCAGCACTTTTTTATTTGAATATATTGCTAACTTTGAATTATTTGCTTTTCATGTCTCTCGGTTTGTTGTACATTTTTGAGCCTTTTGTTTCAAGTTACTATTTTATAGCTCATTATTTTCAAAACAATTCGAAACGTTCCAAACATTGAATTTAAACTATTACACAGTTTTATTTTTCGCCATTTATTTTAAATTCAAATTGACAACCTCCTGTGTATGAATAAACATCGAGAATGGCCGATCAATAAAGAATCTGTCATTATTCAAAGTGTCATCCTTCCACGTTTACCATTTTGATTTCCATACAATGATTGTTGTGTTCTAGTTTTAGTATCGCATTGAATCTGTCTCTACACATTATCGGCAGTAGCCTAAAAAATTATATAACAGAAATAACGATTGTGTAATATCGTGAAATTCGATATGCCGCGAAAAGGAAAAAATAAAGAGAAGATTGAAATGTGCAAATCTGATATTATTATCTGTGGGATACCAGAACATCGTAAGTGGACTAATTACAAATTGATTTATTAATAAAACATTCAGAGTCGGAAGCAAGATTCATTTTTGTAGGTTAGTTTTTGAATCATCTCACTTTGAAATAGTTTCGAGTAAGGTCCGAACATTCAAAAACACCAAGTCATCATCATGATGACGAAAGATACTATCCAACTATAGCTAGCCAATCCAAAAATTAATATTCCATTTGATTTTTTCAGTGGTAGCTTTTTTTTGAGTAGCTGTTTCTCAATTGGTATTGAGTCCATCCACGCATTTAATCTTTTCTAAAGTATTGCCCTTGAAACGACATATTCTTCTTAGTTTATCAGGAGTGAAGTAGGTACATTTTTGAGGTTAAAATTTTTGACGCTCATAATAAAAGTTCAGCAAATCAATTGGGGGTAACTTGAACGTTTAACAATTTTTTATTGAAAATGCAACATTCTTTTCTGAATTTCTAAATAATCACGATCTTATAGACGCCACCTCACAGAAATTTGTCATGCAATTCATTTATCAATTATCATATTTTTTTCATTATTTGTTTACAACTAGTCACATAAATTTCCTCACGGTTATGGTTTATTATTCACCATATATTGTTTACTCACGAATCAAAGTTCATTGTCGTAAACTAACCAACATCAATCAAATTATTAAAAAACACGTTTCTGTTTCGAACTAAGGACAAAAATAAATATATAGTTTCATAATATTCAATAATTAATCGTGTTATAATAATTTAAATAATTGTGACGCCTATGGGGAAAAGTTTCAATGTCAAACTATTATAATTTGCACAAAGTGTCGTCAGTCTTTTGGGATAACCAATATTTCGGTTGGTGATTCCAAATTAGAGCTTTCCATTTCTATATTTATTTTACAGTCCATTACTTACAATCAGCATTGATCAAATGTTTGAGATTTGATGGATTCATTCAACATACTGTAGTGTATCTTGTTTTCGGGAAAAGAATAAAATATACAACTGTCAATGTCAGCTGAAGAGGACGTTCGAAGTTCAACTAATTGAGACGAATTTTCATAGACCAGACAGTGGAATCATGTAATTAAGAGTACACGCGAGTATTTCCATTGTCATTTATAAACTTGTCGGCAATATATAATTTCCTGAACCATTATTTATTGTGTTTTTCATGTCCAAACCATTTGATGACTATTAATTATTTTTAAACATATGAAAAAAAATTGTAACTCAATAATACAGTTCTCGAAAAAATTGTACTGTACTGAGATGTATCCATGTGATATACAAAAAATATTTCTGTATCAACATATATGGGAAATTAATGCAATGGACTTCCTAGAAACCTTGGTTGAATCAGGAATGTGTTCTCGTATATCAAATGAAAATCTACAGCAGGAATTATTTATTTAAAATAGCCATCGAAATGATGATCAGCTCAGTCCAATTTGGGCTTTGGGATTCGTAAACAACGAAAGAAATCGTTGATCGTTGTTGGTTCTTTAACAAAACTTATTTTTTTGAACCAGATCTTCTTAAAAATATTCTAGATTTCATTGGGTGGGTTACGTCATCCTTATTGGATCACCCTGTGTAATATCAATTAAAAATATCTTGCGTGAAATATCTTTACGTCTTTTCTTTTGGCCTTTTCCTAAGAAAAATTGACAAATACGTACTTGATACGTCATATTGCCACTGTCCTATCAGGAAATGAATATCAATGAGCTAAGAGTTTCTGCGCTCCTGGACGACATTGATGCTAATAGCCTCTACAATTAGTATTGTAAATACTTTTTGTTTCGAAACGTCTTGACGCAAGTGGCTGCTAATATCCTACCATCAAGTTCGTTATTAATGAGGATTTCGATTATTTTTATGGTTGTGCTGTTTATGCATGGGAACGAACGTGGTTCTTTCAATGTCAGGTCATGGGACAGACGACTAGCGAATCTGCGCAAGCAGTCCTGCCTCCCGGGCGGCGTTGCCGCTTTTCCACGATAAGTAGCAGGTCTACGGAATTCTGTTTTGATGAGAACCGGTTGGTTGGAACGTTTATGATTTGGCGATAAGTTCATTGAAGAGGACATTTTTTGGAGATTAAGAGTGGTTTGACCACACAGAAATCATTTCAAATTATAGCGAATGAAATAATAATGTCGAGAGGGACAGTTTGAATAAATTTGCGAAAATGCCGATAGAATATTTTTAAGAAAAACAATAGGAAGAGATGGGTTCTTTTAAATGTGTGATTTGGATCATCAATAACCAATTTTAATATACAGGGTGTTCGATTTATTGATGGAGAAAGTATAGTCTAGTTCTCAACTCAATTTTTATGAGTTTTGGTCAATTTTCAATATTTGATTATTTATCCCTACCTCCATTTTTTGTTTTTTTTTTCTAATGCACAAAATTTTTCTCAATAAGATCAAGTAGAGAATCTAGCCATTGATTATTACACACACAAACTTTTTGGTTACTTCCAAGATTTACTATCAATGCTTAACTTTACGACGAATCAAACACCCTGTATATATAAATAGGTCTATTAAGTTTGATGATATTGTAGTATTAATATGAACGATTCGAATTTTGCCCAACATTTCAATGGTATAATTTTTGTCTTCAACTAATTTTAAACAATGACCTAAAGAAGCCTCCAAATTATTTAAAATAGTTGCATGGAGAACTCAACTCGAATAATATTATGCTCAGGAATGTTTAATTGTCTTATCTATTACGGAATTAAAATTATCTATGCATATCAGTGGTTCATCATAGAAAGCGGCAATCCGGCAACACCGCATCGGTTTATATTTATATACCAGTTACTTCTTCGAGCGTATTCTCATTATTTTGGTAGGTACCCGTTCGATAAATCTCAATTTCACACGCAGTGCATGCGATTTAGAAAGTAGTCAACAACTTGTTATTGCAAATAAACCACTGTTTAAGTGACGTTACGAAATTTCCACTTCGGATTCTCCATTACTTTTTGCTGTTTGTTGTTCAACACTAAGAAAAACAATGCCGAAACGTAAGTTCATTTATTATTTTCAAAATTTTTAAATTGAATAACTTCTTGTCATTGGAAGATATCCCCATATGTGTAACAGGTGGTTCTACATTATCGCACTATTTTATCAATAACCAATACAAATCATATAAAAATGTATGTACTAAGATGAATCATATGATTTATATAATATTTTGACTATTAAAATACATATATGAGTCAGTCAGGATGACCTCAATATCTCGACGAATAAATATCAATTTTTAGCATCGTTAGTTTATTATTGTTATAGGTGTTTCATTGATTATTATAAATTATTGTTGTAAATAGAGCCATGTTTGAGAATCTATTTCAATTCGATAAAGAAACAAGCTCTGATCATATTATAAATATTGTTTAATGCCCAGCACCATCTAAAAGTAGATTCATGATTATAATTACATTTTCATTTACATAATCATTGATGAAACTTCGAAGAATTACCTTTCAGTGTGGTTATAGTGAACTGATTGATTTGAAGGCCTCCACGCTCACCCGATTTCATTCCACTTGACAACTAAATGAAGATACTATATAAATAGAATTGTAATTGTCATATTCCACCAATTTCTTGTGACTACAAAATTCAGTAGTTCAAAATGTCTGGATTGCATCCTTTTGAAGCCTATCAATATCAATTTATCAATCACGAAAACTTATTTTCTTGATTATATCATCAATAAAACGTCAATGAATCAACACACAGTGTGGGTATAATATACTGATCAGTTTTGTAGTCTCCAAGCTTACCTGATTTCGAACTACTTGATTTTCTGCGAAATATCAGTCTGTCTGTATGATTCAGAACGATAGATAGATTACAATGAAATGTGCAGGTCTCTTATTTCATAGTTGAAAATGTCTGGACTGTTTCAAGCGTATAACTATCATTTTATTTATCATAAAAATAATTGACGTTTATGGTGCTATTGGTGGATTATCAGTGAAATTTTTATGTTCAGTCTATTGAAAACTACTGTCGTCTATATTTTGTGCATCGAACAGTAAACATTTTTGAGAGTATCACTTCAGGTTAAATTGAACATTAGGACTTAAAAATCCTAAGTATCACAATTTGACGCTATTTTTTGAATAACCGGGGCTTCAGAAGAGACTCGAATTAGCATATTTTCATATACTTCGTAAAGTTTCGAATTTGAAGGTGAGCATTCAAAAATGTTTTGGTTTATTGAAAATCCCGTAAAAAACTTTGATAACCCTATAAAACAATAACCTTGTATATAATATTTCCTGTGAAAAATAAATGAATATTGAACATTCAGTTGTCATTGAGCTATTACTTCATCATGATTATTTTTCGAACATTTTTACCTTTGAAGATTACTGTCCCAAGTTCAAGGAATACCACATCTCAGTGAAACGATAAAAATCAATTTCTCGATACTCGAGGCGTTCAAGATGTCAATTCGGGACCCCTAACTGGAATAATTAAGAAACAACACAACCTTGAATCAGCTCAAAATATATAATCAACCTTTGAAATGTTGTATTATTATCTTCGATCAAATTCAGAATTACACAACAGATATTCAATTTTTTATTCAAATATTACTTGAGTTAATGCTACAGTTTCAGCTTTCCTGATTTTTTCCCCACTTTTCTCATTCTGATAATTGAGAAAACTCGATATTCAACCCATGACAATAAAACTATATGAACAATGCATTCTTAAAATAAAAAATATCACACCCATCGTTTTTAAAATTTCTACTTGCCCTTTTCCTTCATGATGAAAATATGATACTGTTGAGGATTTTCAAGTGAATTGTTTCCAAACCATCGAAATTGCATAAAAGAATAGTCTGCATTGATGATTGTGTTTTAATTTAAAAAAATATTTAATACAGGGTATGTATTTCATAACGAACAGATATTTCTTAGAATGAAACACCACATATTCTTCTCTGAAACTTTCGACTTCCTCATATAAATTAATTCACCAATATAAACTCCTATGGTTTTTGTGTCATTGTCCGATTATTGCTGTCATTAACCATTACCTAAAAATAAATCATTACCGTTTCTTGCTATGACGTGCATTACCTTTCCCATTCAGTTGCCGCCACCATGTTGTCCGATATGGATTCCCTACCCACCATCAAGCTGGGGAACTACCTGTTGGAGCTGGAGCTGACAGACCTCAAACCGGAAGTGGAGGAAATCGCCAGGAAGGAGTTGAGAGAAACGCCCGACGTCAAAGGAGATGCTATCCTAGAACTCAGGAACCTACTCAAAGGTACGGTGAAATTTAAAACGAAAGCTTTGGTGCTATGTGTCAAGATTATTTTATTGCAGAGGAAAAAGATTTACACGTACCCTACGACAATGACATTTGGTTGGTTCGATTCTTGAGGCCTTGTAAATTTTACCCTGAGAGTGCGTTAGAAGCGGTGAGATTTGTTTGGCATTGTTTTGGAGAAATTTGGTTTCAACTCACCATTTTTGTTGCAGATCAAACACTATTATTCCTTCAAAAAGAAACATGCAGATATGTATGACGGTCTCATGCCAAGTAGGGAGAGGAATATTTTTCAGCAGAATATTTTGACAGTACAACCAAACAGGGATCAACTAGGTAGAAGAATTTTAATCATAGAATTAGGAAGTGAGTATTGTTATCATTACTATCAGATGTAATTGGCTATTTGCAGTTTTGGGTTTTTAATCTATTATGATTCATGGCTTATTAAATTTATTTCAATTTCAGAAAAATGGAAAACAAATGAAGTGAGTCTCGACGAAGTCTTCAAAGGATGCGTTCTTTTCTTAGAAGCCGCCATGTTGGAACCGGAAACGCAAGTTTGCGGAGCCGTCGTTATTTTCGATATGGACGGTCTTAGTTTAAGTCAAACCACGAAATTCACGCCATCGTTTGCCAAAAGAATAGTAGACTGGTTACAGGTGAGTGTCAATGAGAATCAAAATTTTTGACAGCTCAATAAGCAGAATAAAAATGACTAAATAAATATTTACATAATAATTTTATCATAACTAGTTCCTAGTGAATTAAACTTATATTTTGCACTTGTAGTGTTGAAAAAAACACAAAATTCTTAGTTGATAGAAAATGAATATAACATTGAAAAAATACAAAATTATCAGAATTATGAACAAAATTAACCAATCTGATAATTTTTATTCAAGGCAATAAAAATTAATTTTTGAAAAATGACCATATAAACTCACATAACACTCAGCATAACATCGGCCTTTTTCGAAGCCTTTCATTAGTCAAAATTCACCACAATAGTGTCCTATAATAAAATGAAAAACCAAATAAATATGAGAAGTAGCAGATCAGTAGTAGGGATAATATTATTGAATTTACAATTACTTCTTACTACTTTATGTTTATGCTACATTTGAAGTTTTTTTTTTGGCGAATGAATTTTAATTTTTAATTTCATTCAACATAAATATTTAATGTCTGTGGAATAAATAGGTTATACCTATTGAAAATTATGAAATTTATCTGTCTAATGATATTAAAAATACAAATTAAAAGTACATTATCGTAAAATGAAAATTAGGTACATTTCAGAGAGTATAACCAGTTATCAGAAGTGCATATAATTTTAACATATAAATTCCATTTGAATTTAATGCCTCCTTTTAGAATTCACACTGCAACAGTACTGTATATGAATTGGTAATTATTTTGTAACAATATTTAATGACTTTTAATGTTGAATGACGTCAAAAAATAGTTCAAAAATAAACTCAAATCCATCGACAATGACGTTGGCTTCACAGTCATTATATCCCCATTGTTCCAGAAGAGATATACCGAGCATACAAATTAGTTTTGGCAGATAAAGTTTCGTAATCAATTGTTTATTTGTTCTTGACCATTAGAGTTGCCACAGAAAGTATGTAATGGTGACAGGTTAAGGAGATAAGCATTTGGTGAACATGAGAAACGCGACGTGTCGCGTTTTCAAGGACCAGTTTAATGATATGGAACTACCTCTTTAACCTCTGTTTACCCTTTGAGGTGTTTGCGGTCGAGGCTGGGAATTTCGTGTGTCTCTGAAGAGAATCCAATGTATTCAGCGATAAGGCAATATTGTTAATGGAGCGTTTTTATTGTTATGGTGTTTTCGAGATCTAACTTGTCCATAAATTTGAATTTGAGAAGGATTCTGAGAATGTGATTCGACTACAAGCGTGGACCATAAATTACATTTACTTGAAATGAACAATTATAGTTGATCTTTGTACACATTTCATGAGTTCGAATTACAAGAAAATTATATGTAAATTAATGAGCACCCAATTACCTAGATGATAGTTTGACTTTAATAATGTTTTCATGAGTATATTTCCATTCATTGAGTCGGCAATACCAAAAGTTATCTAATCATATCATTCGAGTTGGCATTATTGACGTGAGAATGGTTTATCGACCATTTTATCTGATAAAATATTACAGATGTATAATTCTTTGATGAAGTTTCTACAATATATAATTCACCATAAATTACAAAATTTGGGTAAAATTGCACTCATCACCCGACTATGTTGATGAAATTCTTGTTGGTACTCACGTATTTTAGTTCGAAAAACATGAATTTGATATTATTGTGGGGAAATTAATAATCAGGAATTGGAAGGCCTTTCAACAGCAATTTCTACCAATCTATCTCTATCATAGATACTTTGGGTAGTAAAATATCTCGCGAACCACTTGACGGTTACTTAGCATATGGTTAAGTGTCTATATTTCATGACATTCGACTTGGTGTATCTTCAGTTGCCTAACGCACAGTCATGAATCAGGAGAAATGTATCGAACTTAAAATTTATAATGAATAATTTCGCCGACGATACGTTAATGAATCCTCCTTTTCTTTCAGGACAGCGTCCCTCTTCGTGTCAAAAACATTCACATCGTCAATCAGCCGTACATCTTCAAAATCGTGTTTGCGCTGTTCAAGCCTTTCCTCAGAGAGAAACTGCGCAGCCGTATCATCTTCCACGGCACCGACCGTAAATCGCTGCACCAGTACATGGACCCCAAGTGCCTGCCCGAGTGCTACGGAGGCAGCCTCGATTTGCCCCGCATAGACGGCGCCCAATGGCTCGAGCTTTTGGAAATGTGCGATAACGAGTTCGTCGGTGAGTGCCCTATTTTTTTTCTTTAAACGCATGCGCGTAATTCTAGATTAAATACCCAGCATTGCGTATGTTGTATGTTGGGTTGCCTACATTTATATGCTAAATCATGAATATATTTCTGATAGTATTACTCATTTTTTTTGCAGCCATCAACTCCTATGGTTATAACAAGAAGATCGAACTGTGATGATTTGCTGGCATCAACTTTGTAGAAGAATAAATCGATATTGCGTTATTTCGTTTGTTTAGTAATTGGATTTGGTATGTTTATGTATGTTAGTATAATATTGTTAGAGTTATTTATTTTTTGATATTGTTTTGTCGCATGGTACTGTAATCAGACAGCAATTCAATGGATATTGCTGTTGAATGTATTCCATATTTTTTATTGTTAGAAATGTAAGTGTTCCATTGATTGCAGTACCCGGCATCTTTTTGTGATACCACTCCATCATCACCAGAAAATAATATTTTCAAGATATATATATATAGAAATTTATATCAAGTACTTATTTACATTGTCAAATAAATTCATCGAATTTGTTTAAAAAATATATTCAGATTCTCCTTCAACATATACCCACTTGACAATCAAGAAAAAATCACACTATATTTATATTGTTAATATGTCAGCAAAATTGTTTTGACGTGTAATAATCGAAGCAAGTAATTCATTCATCAAGTCTGCAGAAATTTTTATGCCCTAATTTATATAAGAAACTTCTAACAAAATGGCATTTATTACATAATCAACATCAGTCTATCTTTAAGGAAATAGTCATACAATATCCTCAATCCATCGACATTCTAAGAGCTTTCTCTTTATCTGTTACGTAGCCGTAAGAATTGTACACTGAAAAAAAAAATTAAATAATGAGTACATGGGCTTACTCATAAAAAAATAATAACATTGAATGTTTCAATCATATCCGTCATGATATATAAGTCGACTTGTTATGTCAATAAATAAGATCATTATCTCAAATGTTCAGATGAATGGGTAGAAAAGAATCCGTCAGTCGGTTTGTCTGTTCACGGTTTGGGGCGTTTGCCCACTGACTAATGAAATTGTAGAAAATCGTTGACATGGTCAGATTGAAACAACGGAAAATGAAGTGGAAACTTCGATTGTATACCTTCGAAATCCTTTTGATAGTAGAACAACATATCCGAAAATAAACTTCCGGGATAGTCTGGAATATCGGCTGTACCTCCGTAGATTTCCGGGAGACTTTCTGGTGAGATTTTTTCAGTCAGAGACGTTCTATTTGAGCCATGGAAAAACAACTGCAAAAAATATGAATCAAGACGAATAATGGTGATTGAAATTTTTACCATTTTCTTCAGTTTCTCCGCGAGAAAGGGCTTGAATATGGCGAAAACCATATTAAAGATGGATGGTTGGTTGATAACATGAAGCCCTTTTAATCTGGTTGGTGCACAATCCTTCAATAGAAAATATCTGGAATCGTTAAGATAAAGAATGAATTTCTGTTTCACTTACTTGAACCCAGTCCAAAATAAGTTTGGCTGTGTAAGGTGAGAACTGATAGATGTGGACTAGAGACATTCCAAGCAAATCTATTATAACGTGTACTCCTCCTAATTGAGTTTTAGGCTCCAGCATGGCAATTTCTATGGCAACCATAACACTTTTGAACATATCGTCCAAACTCACTCTCTTGGGTTTCCATTTTTCTAAAATATAATTCTCTTAAGAAAATCGAAATAAACACTGACTGACCCGACTGACGGGGTAGTACGCACGACGTATTGATGTTTTAGACAATTTCAGTTGTCACTCGACCGTCAGTTGTCTTCTCTATAATTCGCGCCATGTGATTGTGATTTCGTTTCTTTTAAAATTCACTAACTATTAGTTTGTAATTGAGTGTTGTGTGTTCTTGACAACATTTAGACAGAAAGTAAGTACCTACCATGAATATTCATTTAGATTTTTGTAAATAATTCCAATTGAATTATGGTTAAATGACAGGCCAGTTCAACATGAAATATATTTCTGATTGTCAATTTTACCTCCAACGTTCATTATCATTATCCTAGCTCCTGAAGTAGTTCTTGTGGGGAGAAATTTGAATACTTCAGTATCAAAAACCTCTCTAACATTGTGTGGCGTGATGTTTTTCCCGTATTTCGGGTGCTTTATTTTGAACTTGTAAAACCTCTTCAATATTTTGGCGGCGGCGTCCGGGTTGAAGCGACACGGTCTCAAAAACTTCAAGAGATACGATTCGTCTTCTAACGGAACGTAAAGATTTTTTTCGCCTGGAAACAGAAACAAAAAATTGGCTAGGCTAGAAGAATTCAGTGTTCGGAAATACCTTCTAGAATTTCCTTTAATTTGTCGAGACCAAATCGAACGTTTTCGGGTGTTTCACGCAACTCTCTTTCCGCCCTCTGTGATTCTTCGTCATTCAACTCCTCCAAATCCAGACGCATTACGTGAGATCCGAGTTGAATGAAGGGAATGTCATCCGTTCCTATTTCCACGCATATCACCATGTTTTTCGTTGGGTTATTTTTTGACGAATCACGATGAATTTGTTTCTTCTGCGGAATGTAAACTGAAAATTTTTCAAACGTGGTATATTCATTTTTTCGTGAAAATGATATCTAAATTAATGACCGAAAATATTAACAGTATGATCCGCAACTTTTAAAAAAATGACGAAAAGATAAAAATTCGTTTAATCGACTCACCCTCTATATTCCTAATATGTTACACCAAAAACCACTTCTCGACAAACTATAACGACCCGCAAATATTCGTATAGAAAACAAACTGCTCTACGTGTAGCTGAAAGTGATATATATACCAAGTGTTAATTGTTAACTAACAATGTATAATCACTTTCTGGGAAGAGGAGAGGGGAATAAGAAGAGGTGGATTCAACAAAAGTGACAATTGGTCGAAGATATTTTTCTCTAGTTCTCTACAGGTTCCCCACTTAACTTTCGTTTACTTTTACGAGAAAGAAATCACTTACTCATTGTTGGTAACACTTAAAAATTGTCCGATATTCACTTTGTTCGAACGATGAGATATGGATACGGAAAACATGGCGTTTTCTTCCCTTTCCCTATCGTTTATGACCTCTAACCCTTATTGTTTTATATGTTAATTCCTCGCGTGTTACCCGTGAATACGTCCCAAAATCGAAGACCTTTGTTGAAATATCAGTCAAATTTAAATATACATAATTGTTTCTCTCAATAATAATTCTCAGAATGTTCACAGTTATAGTGCTTCTATGTTTATTTTTCAGAAAATGTACAGCGGAATAAATTAAAACAAATTTTGTCTTCTCATTTCTAATTGATTTTTAAAAAATTGAAATTTTTGACATGACGGTACTTCTGGTTATACCATAATATCGTTTCAATTTGGACACCCTGTATGATGTATAACCTTCATGATATTCGAGTAGTATTGATGCACCTGAATATGAATTGAGTTCATTGTATCGTAGTGTGAAGAAAAGAGAACAATCAATTCAAGATGTCGGCATAATCAATTCAATAATTATTCAAATATTGTTATTAATCTGACAAATACATTTCCATGAATCGTGTTGACATTTATTGTTTCTCTGAAGACATGACCTCTCATTTCGAAATTACAAAATAATTATTCTTGACTTTGATGATGAATGATATCTTACCATTATTATATATTACCAAATGTCAGTTGTCATGAAGTCATGTTGATATCACTTTATTACTTGTATGTCAACATGCGTATTTGATTGATATAAACTGCACGTAAAAAGTAATGACGGCTGCTTTATTAAAATACTCTAGACACACTCTAAGGGGTGATAAATCGTCTCAAAAAAATCATAAAAGTTAGGATATACTTTCACTTCTCGATATTTATTATAAAACACCACGTAGTCTGGGAAGGTGCAAAATTGACGTACACAAAAAATAATGCAACTTTATTTTTCAGTTCTTTATTAAAAACTGGTGAAAACAGTTACATGATAACAAGTAGCTATATCAACAACACTGTGTGACAAAAAAAATAAAATTATGTGGAATGATTTGTATGGATGCATCTCATTTACGTATTGAAAATATCATTTTCTGTAGTAGTCGTAGAAAAAGTACACTATTCTACTCGCTTAAAAGTATGGATAACAACAATTTGTTCTTGTGTATACAACAAAATAGTATCGTGATTATGCTCACTTCTTCTTGAGTCCAAAACTGTTCATTTTCTTGATATGTTCGATGTGTTCTTGAACAACTGGATACCAATCTTTCCCAGAATAATTGATGGCAGGTAATTGGCCGCCGTAGTCGCTGGGCAAGTGTGATGGTTCCAAATGTTTGTGTAAAGACGCCATTTTGCTGCCGTGGAAGAAAATCTGCGAAGAAAAAAACACCAAGCGTCAACAACATACTTCAATTTTCATTTTATTCGACTTTGCATGTAATTTGTCTTCGGTTGGGGGTGATCTATAAGCTACGCACTAAGCCCTTATTGATGGTTATAGATGTTTTTCTTGGGATATTCTACAATTCGATTATTCAATAATTTTTCCAAAATAATATTCGACTTGTAAGATAGAATCCCTTTTTGGTACTCTTATACAGGGTGTTTCAGAATTGCACAGCAATATTTCAGGTACGTATTCCCTGGTACAAAATAAGGAAAAAGGTTCCTATAAACATGTGTCCGATCTCGATTATTAGCGGAGTTACAGGGTGTTGAAAGTTGAATGAGAATTTGGTTTTTATTTTATTGTGCTTGATCTACTGCAGATAAAGCTTTGAAATTTTGTATGAGTATCAAGCAATAGTTGCTGCTTAATATGGAAGTAAATGTTTTCCAAATACCATAAAGGGTGTTGCATTTTCCGGGGTCTCAATCCATGAAAGCATAAAGAAAAACTTGCTCGTACGCCACTGGTGAATTTCAATATTTTTGTCAAGTTCTTCAACCTATTACCTAAATTTTGTCTCTCTTGACTTTTGGTCGAATTCCGTTCAGTTTTCTCAGAAATTAATTGAGTTGTAAATTGGCTCAAAGTTACATACTCTGAAATGTTTATACTATTTTGATAAATAATATTAATCAAAGCATCAAAATCAAATGAAGAATAAATTTATCAAGAAATGTTTAGAGGAATTGTTCAAAGTAGACTCTGTTTTGTTGAATGCAACATTGAGCACGACGAATCCATGATTCCTTGACACTTCGTATCAACACCCTGTAACTCCGCCAATAATCGAGGTCGGACACATGTTCATAGGAACTTTTTTCCTCATTTCGTACCAGAGAACACGTACCTGAAATATTGCAGCGCAATTCTGAAACACCCTGTATAGTCATTCGGGTGGGGCCAGTGGAAGGGAAGCAATTCAGGAGAAGAATAATGCTCCCTCGTCACAATCATAGATTTTTCAGGACCTGTACACATGAATAAATATCGAAAAGATAATTCTCTGGAGCATTCAAACTCTGACTTTAGCGAGTGAGTAACAAAATAACATTGCAGCCGTTTTCATACGCTTCGAATAGGTACCCAGGCAGCAGAGTGACGTGATCAAGGTGTTTATGACGTCGATAAGTGGTGACATTTGGTCGGAAAGAGTCCCAAGTTATTTAGTGACCAATGTTCGACGTCATTTATACGTTGTTTTATCGACCTCTTTTAGACGTGTCTGAAAAACGTCTATTTCACGTTGATACTTCCAATAAAAAAAAAATTAAAACTATTTCATTCAAGAAATTGCAATATCGAACAATAAATCTAGAATATACATTCTGATTATAAGGGATAACACTCACTCTGGCCTTGAGTTTGGGCTTGAGGAAGGGCTTGAAAAGCTGCCACACCATGTTGAAGACGAACGGCTCTTTGACCATGTGCACCTCTTTGAGACGCAGCGGCATGGCGTCCTGGATGAAAGAGAGCAACAGCAAACTGAAGGCGGGGCCGAGGCCTTTGACTTGTTTCATGCCCATGCCGTTGTAGTCCATGATGACCACGACGCCCTTGATTTGGGTTTCCTCCTCTAGGACCGCCGCTTCGTGGATGAGGTAGAACAGGCGGAAGATTTGGTCGGAGGTGACTTTGGAGGGGTCCCAAGTTGCTGAAAAAAAAAAGCGATGGTGTTAAGAGAAATACACGAAATTTGTTTAATTTAGTCTGGAAGAAAAATAATAATATCGTATTTTTCCCTCAGTACAAAAAACAAACTATCAACGATGATCCACAATGGATGATGTTTTATCGAAATTTTAAAAAACTTACGACGAGAAAATTACTCAGAGTCTTTCTTGAATTGATTTTTTTGTAATAGTTCTGTCAGAATGAATTTCCAAAATTTGGGCGTGTTTCTAAATCAGGCGGAAAACACGCCGTGTTGTGACGTCATAACTGCTAAACGAACGCTGATAGCGATTGTTGATTAATTTTTTGTTTAGAGCAATACAGATAAAACACTGAAGCAATGTTATAATTTCGACCTTTTCATAGTAAGAAAAAATTTATTTTCCGAATACTGAAATTGAAAAAATATTTATTTCGTGATCAATAAAGAAAACATTCTAATGAGCGCTAAATGCTAAGAATTCAAATGACTTTACTAACGCCACTCACCTAACTTTGGTAAGGAACACAATAATAGGTTATGAATCCTTCTCACCAGCGCCAAAATATCTAATGTTTCACGGCTTTAACAGGCCGAAAGAATAATAACAACACATAGACTCACATATATTTTTCAATTAATATTAAATTCATGACAACCATAACATATGGCGTTTCCATTCCAATATACAGGGTGATTCACCTAACTGGTTCATTAGAGGCTTATGGAGAACTGGAAAAGATATCAACTTGAAATTTCGGTGGATGCTACTACTCAATGTGTTTTATTTTCCTAAAATATTTTCAATACCCTGTTACTTCCGGTTAAACCGGAAGTGATATCTACTTTGTTTTTTCAAATGGAACGCCCTGTTTATTTTTAAATTTTCGAATCCTACGTTAAATTCTAGACCTGTTGCATTTTGAATTTTCTTCCTATCGTGATTTGTTTTGGAAATATTCTATTTCTACGAAAAATTTTGACAGATGGACTGATTAACTAAAATGGCCATATCATCTTCAATTTTCAAGATTTAAGGTTCAATCTCCGTATACACATAAATGAAAGAGTGTTCTATCAGGTATCCTTAGAAATGTTCCAAAATATTCAACAGGGTGTTTGATATTTCAGTTTACTTTTTGGAAATTTCAAATCCCTATAACTTCCTTATTTCAAATGGAATGACCATGAAATTTTTACACTATCCGACGCAAAATTTAATTTCCTATCGATTTGTATGAGTATAACATATTGCTAAAATGGATATGGAATGGAAAATATTTTAGGAAAATAGAACATATTGAGTAATAGCATCCACCAAAATTTCAAGTTGATATCTCTGTCAGTTTTCCATAAACCTCTAATGAACCAGTTAGGTGAATCATCCTGTATACTGGCTCAAATTATACTCATACTTTTTTCTCGTTGACCATACTGAATAAAATATCCTCAGCAGACCCGGTATTAGCAGTTGTGACGTCACAAAGGGCATTGTTTTTAAAATATTGCGAAAATACAGTGTTTTGAAGAGCAGGTTTTTTGGGTATTGAATAATATTTTCCAGAATTATTTCGTGATCACTATTGTGTATAATTTGTTTGATATATTGAAGCAGGTTCGATGCAAATTCATGATTTCGTGATCGCGCCTAATACTGAGGAAAAAATGTATGATGAAGGCCTCATTTCAAGGATATAATGTTACCTCCTGCATTGACAACCAGAATCCTTCTGCCTTTGTGATCTCTGTTCGTCAAAACATTGACAACTTCGTGCTCAGTGAAAGAAGTTTTCTCATCATCTGGCAACAAATTTCCTATAATCGCATTGTTCTTGTCTTTGAACTGTGCTATTCTTTTCATCTGAAAAATAAAAACACAATTGCATGACTTCAGAGCTACTTCGAATAGTTTTTTATCCCCCCTAATTAGATTCTTTTCAGTGTGAAAACATGATGACACTGTTTTTTATTATTTTTAGACACGCGTCTACTCAAATTTCGAAGACCTTGTATATTCAGAAGGATAATAATGGAATTATGTTATTGGAATAAAATAGTAGTCGTTAGCATATTACCTATATACAATGATCTCTAGGAATTATTGCCAGATTACATCGATTACTAGCAGAAAATTATCTAATCGTTTTTCGAATTAGAATATTGCAATTCAAGTCGAGATTGACAATTTCAGATTTCAATTATATTTTTATACGTGATATAATCATTGTTAATTGAACTACGTGCTTATGAATTCATGAAAAAAAAACTATAACAATTTGTCATTTGCATTTGCATGTTGTTATCCTACATTGACTGTTTCAAGGAACTGAAGCAACATTTCAAGGAATTCAAGATAATGTAGCAACAAAATTTCAGGAAAATTGAGATCATCAACAACGTACGATAATAATTTAATGTTATCCAAATGTCAACAAAAACATTTTCTATTTTAATCTCCGTGATATTTTGAAATATTTTTAATTGCCACTGTATTTTTAATTGACAATATGAGATGTCATAACTAAACAGGAACACATGGAGCAATAACCTGGGATGACTTTTATCATGAAAACAAATGATTAAGAATATACCGAGTGACTCAAATATAGTTTACAGAAAATATCTCGTTTATTTGACAGAATTGAGTAAAAAGCAATTCGAATGACATTATCATGCAAATTTAAAATATTGCAATAACTCCCTCAAACTTGATTTTCAAATGGCACCTCCTGTATATTTTTATTGAAAATTGCGTGTCATTTGATTTGTCTACAGCCATGGCTATATAACAAATGTTGATGTTAGGTTAACTTTATGACGTTTGCATACTGGGATTTGAGCTGGTGCCATGTTTGCAATATCAAATCTCCTTAGTAGGATTTGATGCATAGTTGACAAATGAATACATCATGCAAATAATTATGGGATAAATATTGACTGGTAAAAATTTTTTTGTTTCCATGAGGACTTTATATAAAGTGTGTTTATATGAATACTGAAAAAGTTCGATTACATTAATGATTTATTTCCTAATAATTTCTGATGTCTCCAAAAAAATTTAAGACATGTAAATTCATATTTCTTCTGATTTGGAGCGATTACAAGTATATAGCTCTGACTTACAATTAGACAGCGAAGTTTTGAAGCCTACAGGAACGATCTTAGAATCCGAAATGGAAAAAAAAAATGTTGAGTCGCCAATCAGTTACTGATTTTCACTTACCAAATCATAAGCGCTTTGGGCATACCATTTACAGGGCCTCAAAAATATGGTCAAAGTATCGTCATCGTCCGCGAAATAAATCGTTTGGTCCGCTTGGAGAAGTTTCCTCAACTCAGCGAACGCTTGCTTCCTAATTTCCGGAGTTTCCCGGAGTTCCTTCTCGGCCTGAGCAAGGGCGGCGGCATCGGGGGGGCCGGTGTTGAGGGAAAAGGGGGATGACATCTGAATAATTTGCACGATTTGTTTTTTTACTGGTATGGACTAGAATTTTGGGAAAATGTGTACTTTGTATTTTTTTATGCTCGTGTTCAAATGAAAATCTTAGAAGTCAACACCAACAATAGATGTGAAATATGATGAGAAGCGTCACGTTAGCTAATGACTTTAGATAACCCCATAAGAACTAATCTGGCAGGTTTATATTTGATTCTTTTAATTACTAAATCCACTGTCGTACGCCATACTTTCATTTACTTCAATATTTTTTTTAAATCTACATTTATTCGCAAAAGTTCTTCCCTCTGTTTTTTTTTTTTTTGGCAAGAAATCTTATTTGAATGCAAACATAAAGAACTTTTAATGAATAATGCCAATTTTGAGTTAGCTTTTTGATGAATAAATGATTAGAACGTACGAAATATAACAATGTAATATAAAATGGCTTTGTTGTCTTTGTTTGTCATGATCTTATCAGATATTTGCAATTTATTGCAGAAATAAATAAATACAAGAATAAAGCAAACAATATTATTTTACAGCACTGCAAAATACATTTAAATTTTTATTCTTCATTGAATAATGATTATAAATTGTAAATTCGAGATTCCTAAACGCTACACGAGTTTTTTCATTCAGTTACAATTTTGGATAATTTCTTTCTTCTAGCGTACATCGAGTGGATTGAAATCAGGTAATCATGTAGACTACACAGCCAATCTAAATTATTTCGAAGATTTTTCAGGCATATCCAAAAAATAAGTTTGCAAAATGTGTATTATAGATAAGTGACATTATCACGATGAACACAATACATAACATAAATATCACTCACAGTTCAGTAGCACTACTTGATAAAATGCAGCTCTGCAACCAAGAACCACCCACTCTGTGTGACTCTATCTTACAGTGCGTTCTGTTTTTTATGTATCTCCTCTTTTTGTTCATTATCTTATCCTTATTATTTTTGTAACGAATCAAAGTTCAAAATTCAAACAATTTTATCACATGATGAACGATTTTATTATATACATGTACATATAGATATTATATACATGGGCGTACAGGGTGATAAGGAATTATGCATATGAGTTCGGGACATCACTGTTATTTATTTTGGTACCCCCATGTATGCGTGTTTGAAATAAATTATGAATAAATTATTTACTGAATTGAGGATATTCTGTAAGTGTAATTGAAGACAAAATGCTATCCAATTTCACACGGAATACGTTTAAGTTCAATATGTTTTCATATGAACAGGAAGAGAAAAATCGTCTTTTCCTATTCTTGAGATTTTAAAGCAGCTCTCACGTTTAAAGATATTTTAAGCAAGCTGTTGACCAACTGCTAAAATTGTATTTGAATAAGCTTTCAAAAATCGAAAATGTATGAAATATCTTCAACTTTGGACAAATGAAACTAAATCAAGCTTTTGAAAAATTAGACAAAGTCAAAGCTATTGAAATATCATTAAGAAAAACGCTATTGTAGGTTTGGGATAAAATATGGAAGCAAGGGAATGTTTTGAGATGAAATCGGCAAAATTTTGCAGGTGAGTGGAAAATAGGCAAAATGCATCTGATTTTGATAATACTTCATGACTTCCGGTTTAAACTTTGAATAACCTTTTCGGAAAATATACCAAAAGTATATATAGAGATATGATAGACAAAACTGAGTAGATATAGGTTCAGATTAATCGAAATATTTCAATTCGATTTTGATTTCTTATGATTCATCACTTATTCCTTATCCATCAATAGCTCTGATGATTTTTTTTCTGGACGATTCTTATTTTATCTTTTCTATTATGCCAAACCTTTCAAGATATTATTTTGAAGAAACTAATAAAAATTCAAGTGCAAATAGATGTGAATTAAAAATTATGATCCACTGAACATACCTTTATCAAAAAATCCATGATATTTCACCAAAAACTAGCTTACTCACTTCGAAACTTTATATAAAGCAACTTTTCAATAAGGTCTAATTATCACGCCTCTATTGTTGACAAACGAATCAAAAACAACTTATTATTTCTTAGATTTATATAATCTGCGCATTTATTTATGAAAATCATAAAAACATCAATTATTTATTGAAAGTTGATGTTGGCAATTGTTATTCCTGTCCAATTAGTTCCTCTCAACTTTTTTCTGTCCGCATTGAGCAATCGAGACCTCGGGAGTTGAATATCAGTTCTTTTTTTTTGTAAAGGTGTGAAGTGAAAATACACGTGGATTATATAAATAATGAAAATGAGGTGAGAAAACAGTTCGTTTGTCATTTCATGATGATTCGAATGGATAATCATCTTTTCGCCGAGGTTAAAAAAGAAAAGTTTTTCTTTCACGAATCATTTTCAATTTTTCCAAATATCTCGGAAACCACTGGCAATATTACAACGAAAAAAGAGAGATTCGAGAGATACTTAACAAATATAAAGACACTTGTACAAGTTCAAAATATTGAGAAGTTATTCTACGAGAAAGAATTCAATAATGGAAATTTGTTTTTAATTTCAATAAAAGATCATCTCAAAGTTCACATTTTTTTCATGTAATATATTGGATGAGTGAGTGTATTCTTATCTATAATCCCAGAATATCACGAGCAGTCTCACAGTTCATCGTAGGATAACGTCCGAGTAGCTTTCTAAATATTTTCCTAATCCCAAAAACTCAATAGAAATTAGTAATCTGAAAAATGGAATATTTATAAACTTTCTTCACCGAGACCAAAATATGGGAAAAATCGATAAATAACTACTTTAATGATAGACGTCCACTTCTTTTTTCAATGGAATTTCTGATTTTTTCGAATATTTAAAAAGACTTTCCTTCGACTTCATTCTATTATGATGAAGGTCGAACAAATATCGACTTCTTTCAAGATTTCAATCATGAGCGTCGAATTTAACCATGTAATAAGTACCCACTAAAATTATTTTAACGCCACCACTGTCATCGTTATACGATCAACGTGCACCAGTAGAATAGATAAACATTCGAATTTCGTTGCTATCATCTATTCCTGTACCCCTTTATACGATAAGGTGTATCAGTGATTCAATAATATTCATCATCAATAATAAGGAGTCGCAGTGTATTTCTCAAGTATTAACCTATGACCAAAGATTGTATTATTATTTGATTATTGACTTTGAACGAATGCTTCATATAAACTGTTTTTGTGTTCCCAACGGAATAATACCTGTCGTTTTACTTATGGATAACAACATGCATGCACGTTGTTTTTCTATGAGTGTGTGGTCCTCAAAATCACCTGATTTGTCCCCAGCATTGTATCGTTTGGAGTTATGAAATCCATTGATTCTTGAACCTATGTTCATGTTTATCAAGTGTTTTTTCAATAATTTGAATTTATAGCACTTCAAGAATGCCCAAAACTAAAACAAAATATATTTATCACGAAAGCGAAGAAATTGAGATTTTTCAACAATAAAGCTTCAATATCAACTTTGAACGAATTTGTTCGATGAAATCTTTCAGAAAAATGTGGGACACCTTTAGTTGGTCGAAAGTCGAGTATTTTGTTTATTGTTTCTGTTCAATCAAAAGTATCTAGATAAAAATACGTATTGAATAATTTCGAAACATAATCGATTGATCTATTTCGTGAATGTTGAAACAAAACAAAATGTTCGTCTGTTCAAATATTTCAACACAAAAATCAATGTGGATCAAGGGAACCCAACAATAGAAAATAATCATTATAATTATGCTAAATAAGTTCAAAATATAACAGTTCATTTCAATGTCCACCTTCAATTTGGACGTAATACGTATTTATGATTTCTGAGAATAAAAAAAAGGAAATTCAATAAATTAAGGCGACAATTTCCAATGTTCATTTATTGAAAATAGGAATTTAATGATTCAAACTTTGAAATTTGTTTTCATTCAATGATTAATCGTAACTTTTGATAGTTTTCTGTTAAGAACACTCTGCTGTATGTTGAGCTATTCTATCATAGATGGTGTAAGGTAGAGTGAAGAGGAAAATCTACATTATCGACCTTCCCCTTTTCATTGTCACTTCTAATTATTCCGAGAAATTTGTGGTTTATGGATTCTGTCAGAAAATATGTAGTCTGTCTTCTCTGTGTGGTCCGTGTTGACTGTTGAGTACATTTTTGTATATTTTGGCAAAAACAGATACCAGATTTATTCAATTCTCTTTTATGTACGCTTTATATTATACAATATAAAAATAGGTTGAGGATGTTTGAACATAATTTCGTAGAAGTTAATGAAATCGACAATTTTTTGTCGTTTTTATGGAGCGTAAGTACTAATATTCAATTTTTCTATAATAAGTTAGTTCAAGGTAATGTTTTCGTTTCATTAATTATGTATAGAGTATCGGTTCTGAACCGGTTGATTAGCAGACATTTAATTAATCAGATACAAACACATCAATATACCGAATGTCATTCTTGGATATGGGTATTCTTATTTATTTTCCACTTCAAAAATCTACTATTTGATTCCACTGATACACAAATTTCACGTCAACAAACTGCTTTGGATCTAGTTTCCAAGAATGTACCAGAGATAAATAAATATCAATTAATTTATGATCAATTTGTTAGTATTAAGCTGAATTGTTTATGTCAATTCTGAAATATTTCCAAAAAGTTTATTATATGTTGATATTTCATTCTATTTACAATTTATTTTCTATTTCAGATTGATTGGAAAGATCCATGGTTAATAGCACTTTGCATTTTTCACATTTCCATATTCATGATGGCTGTTTTGACTCGAAACTACGGAAATTTCCAAGCACTTTTATTCTTTTGCTTATGTAAAATTCTCCATTTAATACATATTCAAATAATTAACAAAAATGTTTCTAGTGTTACTGGTTTATTTCTCAGAAAGTATAAATCAACTGGCTTCTACTAATTGGAAAATATTCTCTAGACAGCAATACTTTGATAGTAATGGACTATTCATATCTGTGGTTTTTTCTATGCCAATTCTTCTCAATTGTATATTAATGGTGGTGAGTATTCATTCCAATATGTCTAATAATGATGCTATTCTGAAATAACAGTATAAATTATTTATAGATTGTCAAGTATCTTATTTTTGCTTATCTTCTCATTTATATACCTTATCCATTCATTAATTATGCAAATATTTTTATTGATAATATTCAACACAAATTGCCCCAATCATGAATTTGGCAATTTTATCAACATATTGAATATTTTAGGGAAGTTGGTTATATCAGTCCACTCAACTGATGACAAATCTAAAGATGGCTCAGTTGAAAGAACAAATGAGAAAAGATAAGCAGATGAAGAAAAAAGAAAAATTGAAAGACCAGTGAACAGTGCCTATATGTCTTGTGCCGACCAAAGTAACTTTAAATTAATAGTAAGGCTTTCTGCATTTGAAAAATGTTACCAGTTACTATGACACTTGCCTTTTTTTCATGGCAAATAACATACTTTGTTGATTTCGAAAGTAGATATGAAAAAAAATCTTAAGATTTTACAAGTTTTTTCTGTATAAAACTAAATTAGCCATAGAGCTTGGCAAAATACATTGAACTCATGCAAATGTTATTTGAAACTAGTATTCATGTAATATTTATATGAGCTTATCATCACTGTCTAGTATCCAGTTTTGGATAAACTTTTTACACACTGAAAAAATATTGATCAAGATGCCCTCAAATATTTCAAAAACTAGTCAATTTCTTAGAATATCTAATAGGAAGCCATTAATTTGTATAAATATGAAGAATACCATGATAGAATATTTTTTATGTAAGACTGAACTTTGGATTAGGAATTCATTGTATGTACATGTTGAATAATGCATTGCTTTTTATAGTTGTTTTTTTACTTTTTATTAGGTACCTCAACTTCCTGACCTCCCAATATAAATTGTATACATTACTTATCAATTCGTTTACCATCAACTATTATTAGAATAGGAGAAACCTCAAATGGTATTAATTTCGGTTCATAAATTATATATTGGGAAAATCAAGTTGAAACATAAGATCAGAGAGAAATAAATTTGAGGTAAACAGAGATCCGATTCCGAAAAATGGATAGTTCGACTTCATTCGATGAAGTGCTACACTTGAATTATCATGAATAGACCTTCTTGAGATATCTAAAAAAAGATGAGGAATGAAGGAATTTGAATAATTTTTATTCGTAAACTCAATAATCATTTGGAAACAACTTCCAATCAAACATACAAATAGTGCAACACGAAGAAATTAAAATTCTAGTCCATAGTCTCACCTAAAAAAGATATAAACATAATTCGACAACAAATAATTCTCCATTTTAAACATTCTCAGATTCATGATTGCATAGTCCAAGGAACAGAACAACTTTTTACAAAAATCTATATATTTACTATGTACACATCTCGAACAGCATGAATTTCCATAAGCTAAACACTATGTTTGATACAAACACTCTCTCACTTGGATACATTAAATTACCGGAAATCGACAAACTCAGTCTGTATCCATCGCGGTCACGTCGCCCTGTACGTCACCAGGACTTTCTTGGAAAGGTCCAGGCGTCGCGTCCATGTCCTGGACGCCGTCGAAATTCAGCGCCTCTCGATCGGATTTTTCTTCGACGACGTCGGAAATCAGATTCTCGATGTCGTCTGGAGTTATTTCCGAGTCTGCCGGCTTAGGTATATCCATCGCTTCTTCGTTCTCGACTAGCGGAAATGTTAACGATTCTTCGATGTCTGTGTGCTTTTTTACGACTTCAATGTCTCGCGACTCTGCTGGAGTTTCTTCTTGTACATCTTTTGTTGGATCATCTTCGCGTATCGAGTCTTTCACTTCTGTTGATTCTTCTGGAGACTCCTCTGTTATCGTCTTTGTGACTTCTTGAGTCTCAACAGTTTCTTGATTTTTGACAGTTTCTTCTTGATTCTTGACAGCTTCTTCTTGATTTTCGGCAGCTTTTTCCACTGATTTTTCTTCAACTTCCTCTGGTTCGTCTATCTCGTTTACTTCAACGAAATCTGTTTCATCTCTCACAGCTGCTTCTTCATTTTCAACAGCATCTTTTTCTTCTACAGTTTCATCTGTTGGCTCCTTTCCTTCCTCAACAATTTTTTCACTTTCTTCTAACGTTCTTTCACTTTCATCTGTTGGCTCTTTTTCCTCACTAACCGCATGATGATCTTCAGTTGGTTCCATCGTTAAAACGTCCTCTTCCATGTTGACATCATTTTCCACATCCTCCATATCGGTATCTTTCAGTTTTGTCGCTTCTGGTATGCTTTCCAACGATTCCTTGTCTTCGGCCGATGACAATACGCTTTCTTCCGACTTTTCCGTGATGTCTTCCTCCATGAAAGTATCTTGTTCGGGCTCCAAAGCTTTCTCATCGACCGTAACTGCTTCTGTTTTGCGCTTGGAATTTTTTCCCGGCCCGATTCGTTTGACAGATGTCGAATCTATGGAATCTTCGGAGGATTTTCGAGCAGTCTCCTCGGGTTTTCGCACTAATCCCAGCACGTCCAACATGCTATGCGTTACTGTCGCTGTTTTGGCTTCAGCTTTGGATGGATATGCCGATTTTCGTTCGCAGATCGCCAGATGGCGTGCCATTTGATTTCCTGCGAAGGTAAAAAAGTAAAGTATGTTGGGTTGGATCAAATTTTAGGAAAATCCCACCGTCTGTACTGCTGTAGCCGCAAATGCAGAACATTTCGAAGGGTAGCTGCTCCTCTGCCACTGGGTTTGGGATTTTGCCGCACTTGGCGTTGTGTTCTTGCATGGCGTTGGTACAACAAGTTGAATACTGACAGTTCGGATTCTGGCAACTTTCGAATGAGCTGAAAAATTAATCAATTACATAAGACACCCGGCGTTGAGAGGAATCCCACTCACGGGAAATGTTTAGGCGCGTCCATCGCCAAACCGCACTCTTTGCACGACGCGTTCTTGGCCAAATCAAAATGCAACGTCCCGAAATTAATAACGTCTCCGTCGCCGGGGTATCTGTCCATGCGCGACTTGGGCACCATGACGCCGTTGCGGGGCGCCTGCCACGGCACCAGCCCCGGCTTGCCCCGCTGCGAGGCGTGCATGCGCACCTGGTGCTCTTTGAGCGCGTCCTTCTGCACGAACCACAAGTTGCATTTGCCGCAACGTTTCGCAAACTGCTTACGCTGGTGTTTCTGCGGACGAAAATCGAGGTGAAGAGGTTCCGATAAAGCTAGGCGCCTTCCTTACCTGCAAATGCTGTATGAAGTAGTTCATGTTCTGCACGATATTCCTGCTTGAAGAGAAGACGGTGGTCGATTTGAGGCAGAACGGACACTGTATGGTGGGTCCGTTGTCGTGCGTTTTGTAAAAGTGGTCGATGGCCTGTTTGTGGTTCGAGCAACGATAGCCGCATGTGCCGCACTGATAGGGCAACTCCGAAGGGCAGTGTTCTTTCGACATGTGCTTGCCGAGGATGAACGGATTCATGTATTGCGTTTCGCACACCAGGCAAACGAAGCCGTTGTCGAATTTCGTTTCGGCCGGATGAGCAGAGGCTTCAACAGATTAGTCATTGAATATGTGGAGAGTATTGTGATTTATCGTGTATATTGAAGAGTGCCGAATCGAACTATCAGTCACTGCTGATGAATCATTGAATCGATGGAAAACTTCCTGACAACGTAGCTCATTTGACTTTTGGCAAGGAACACATTAATATCAATACTGATAACAAGTTTTACGATCATTATGCAATGACATTCATAAAGTATACAACAAATAAAAAAACATTTTCGTTTGTATTTTATCAAAAAGTGAAAATTGTCATCAACTCAGGCTTGTCTTATTTGTTTCATTCATTCTAAAAACCACCAATGCTATTTTTTCAAATTGGAATGTTTGAAAGTGGTGTAGAAAAATACATAAAATTTTCCAGAAAAAAACTTGTCACTACAGTTAAATTTTAAGTAAATTTGAATGATTTACGATCCCGCTTATAAATAACCAATCCAAATCGGTTTTCCATTATTGGTATGGTGAAACCACTCTTCAATTGTTTGTGGGTCTAATTTCATGGAACTCATCCTAGACGGATACTTATCGAATCGTCGTGAGATGGCGACACAATCGTGTTCGGTAACATTGTTTACTTCCACGTCCTGTGTGGTGTCTTTTAGTTAAAATGAAGTTTCGTATAGTTTGTGGACGAGCAGAAACCGTCTCTCGTCATCTTTATAGAATTCCGAAGGTAATTTGTTAGTTTTTGGAGTTGGAATCAATGATTTACTTTTACATTACTCACATAGGACGAAACCGTTCGGAAACAATGGATTCTCGCACTGGGAAAACATTTACAAGTATTTTGAAAACATCTTCTATTCAATTTTCCGACTGTGTATATATTCAGGAATCGATAAAAGATGTTATTTTCACGAGAATTTGTCATCTCTTAATCTGATTGACAAATAAAATGACGAGCATTAGAAGTCAGGGTTGCCGCTTCTAAAATAAATAATTCACGTTTTCTGCGCAAAACAAATAGTCGCTTCCAACAAAGCCAAAGTTACATTTCTTATTCAAAATACAATTCTACATTCTTTTATCCCCACAGATTCGTGAAATACTGTCGAATCAAAACTTTGTAGTCAAACTTCTGGTGTATTTCATTAACAATTAGCAACGTTGCAATTTGCATTATTATTGCGCCGACGGTGTCGCCATCCGTGGCGATTTAAAAAAGCATACTTCTCGGTTCGAAAATATGCTTTTTGATCGAGGGGTTTTGGTCACGCGTCGAGATAGGGACTGGTTCCACCATCATGTAGACACCTTAATTATTGGTCAAGTCAAAGTTTGACACTCACCGATATGTTTGTGAAGGTCATTGGCTGTAGAAACACTGGTCAGACAATACCGGCACAGCTGAGCATCCTGAGAGACGTTGTGCGCGTGCTTGAAAAGGTGGTTCATCAGCTGAATGTTATTGTCGAATATCTCCTTGCAGAAGGGACACTTCATGTTGAGACTGATGGTCGGCGTTTTCGAATAGGTGTCGATGGTACCGTAATAATAGTTTTCCAGCGGTACCATTTGCTCGGGTACGTCAGGAGACGTACTCTTGGGTGGCCGTTGGTCCACCGTGGAATTCTGACCCACCTGATTATTTTATAATTCAATGAAAAAATATACAATACGGATGATATCCGCTACTAAAGACAATTTTAAAACGCACGGACACGTCAATTTCCATTTCAACAAAAAAACAATTATCACCTCTTTCATCTCCTCTACTTGACAGCTACCCCCTCACTTTTTTAAATAGCAATGAGGGACAGGCGATAGGGAGCATTCGAAACAGGACTTTTGAGTGAAAAGTGAAGATGACAAAAAGTAAGTTCAGATGAGATAAATATTCACTGTTATTTATATAAATCATAGATATTATTTTTGGCACAGCGATATTTGTTTTTATTTTTTCGACCAGATTGTTGCGATACATCCTTGAAGAGAATTTCAAGAGTATTATTATTTTTCATTCTTTGAAATGCAAATAAAGAACATAAAATGCAGGAGGTGTTCAAAATGTTCTCTTTTCACACTTTGGCAGAATAAAGTTGTTAATAAGAATATGTTGTCCATTTATGTTCGAAGAAAGGAGTGACAATTCTGTTTTTGTCAAAAAACACCTCGTTCGAAATGAAAATTGACGTTTCCCAGCGTTTTTGAGTCTTTTCTTCAGTAACGGAAATTAAAGGGGGGTAACACACTACACAAAAAGAAAAGTAAAATTGAAAATTACCTTCGGAATTTCAGGTTTGCGGGTGCGTTGCTTCTTATTCGAGTTGGGAATGACATTTTCAATGACTTTGGTGACGTTACCGACCGGCACGGCACAATTCCTGAAGGGGTTCTGCGCGACTTTGTTGAGGCGAGAGATGAGCGTCTGGCCGTTATCGAATCGCGTTTGTTCCGATAAATGTTGGATCAAATTCTCGAAGGCCTGCAAGGCCGAAACGCCGAAGCATTCGCGCCAAACTAACTCGTCGAGGAACTGAAACAAATGTTGATTTCATGAATTTCTAAAATAACCTCAACTATATATTTTCTCTCCCCATCTGTTGATCACTATAACGATTTCAACAGGTGTGATTGCCACATCCATAATCGGATAATTTCATGATAAACTCGCCTTGTGATTTTTTCTATTAAATTTAAAATATTCCATCAGACATTTCAGTAAACAAAACTACGATTATTATAAACAAATATTACAATATTTCCATATTATGCGATATAGGGGGAACGTCGTAATAATGAGTATAGTATTTTTTGAATTAGTTCCCTGTTTTACCAACATTTTTGACCGCTCCTCGTAGACATGTGATTATACTTCTTGAATATTCTCCTATAGAAATACTAGAATTTGAATAAGATTGTACACTAATAGAAACGCCTTTTCAATTATTATTCTAAATCTACTATATCCAATGGCTGCCATAACTATCTATTTAACCAGTAGATGGCGGCACTTCCGCATAACGCACGTAACCACCGTTTCCCAGCATGAATACTAACAGCAGATTTGACTCTGTCTTCCTTGTCTTGGGGAGCTGGGTGGACAATGATCGTCTAGTGAGGCCACCTCTGCTGAAACCAATTCAATTACCCGCACCCACCTCAATGGCGAGTGCAATTTTTGGAGGCCTCTCATACTTTAGGAGGGCCAAAAACGCATCAAATATAGCGCCAAAGTAAATAGTCGTTCATGAAGAATCCATTCAGATATTGTTTTTCAAGCTCTACATCGATTTGTCCTGTTATCACTTGACAAACATCAATATTTCTTGGGATTGTGTGTTTGAGCGTTAACTTTGAAAATATATTCGAAATACACACTGAAACACCTCAATTGGCGAATGAATTTAAGATTGCAGCGCCACAGGCGGCAGTCACAAAACCACACATGTAGAGACATTGGATAGTTTCATTGCATTATATGTGTTTTTTCGTTAATAAGGTGTGAGTTTCCTATAAAAATAAAGTCATTTCAGACTTTTGTAGTGAGCTAGGGCATCCATGTGTATGTATTTTCATATTTCTAAAAGTGGTAAGCATTATCATTTGTTTTATTCATTGTATTATATCGAAAATAATACGAGGTTAGAATATTGTTGTGAATGTGAATGGTTTGATCAAAATATATACAGGTTTCTGATAATTTGTTTTGTTTTTAGATTCGAATGACAAGATTTAGTTTAGGGTACTTTGAAGGCCCAAACATTTTCAGAAGTGTTCATGAAGGTGAAGAAGTTTTGAGTGCTGGACATCATAATATCATGATGATAAGAAAATTGTTTTTGTAATGGAATTAATTATGAATTTATAGTATTCGTTTCTTCGGATGTTTTTTTGGTGATCTCGTTTCAATTTTGTTGATACCTGAACAATACTATGCTCGACTGTGACCATTAATGTAAACAGAATGTCATCTATCTACTCATCTATATCACCAGCTTGAAGAAAAAAGCATGGGAATTAATATTGGAAGTTTGATTTTACCAATTCAGAGTTTTACAATCTTTCAAATATTCAAATTCAGTATAAAATCAACAAAACATAATACCAAACACAAGAACTACGTCAGCATTTCTAGTTATTTTTAGTGCCACCGGGTGGCGTATCGCTAATGTTCATTTGCCACTTGATTTAAAGTTAATGGCATCGCATTAGCAAAACTATGACAAACTCATATCACCAGAATTGATCAAATAAATTTCTTCAGTGGATCTTACCTGCTGGATAATCTGCCTGGAAAGCAGTGACAACGTATTCTGGAACATCCTGGGCACAATCCGCCTCAAATACTCCATAATCTGTTTGTTGCCGCCAAAATCATTGGCCTGCGTTTGGACGACATTCGCAAAACCCATACTGTTGAGCGTCTGCTTGTCGATAGTGAGATCAGATACGAGGATGCTCTGCGGGTGCACCCACTGCTGGATAGGCTCGAGGATCTTCGAGAAACGCTTCTTGTAGTTTCGGTCGCCCTCCGTCTGCGGCTCCACTGCTCGTAGTCGAATCAACTTCGATACCGGCTCTGAACGGCAAAGGTTTCGTTTTACGTACCAATGGAAAAACTTCGATGGCGGTTATTTACCTAAAATTCCGAGGACTTCCACTTTGACTTGTCTCTGGTTTCCGTCCTGCGAGGTCGTTCCCAGGGATATGACGCCGATTTCAACCTTCACCCCTGGGCCGCCGAGAGGTCTGATGTGGGTGTGTAAAGCTACAGTGCAAATGGACCTCAGCCAAGTGAACATACCTTTCACGTACAGGTTATCTACTTTGACCTGGAAAAATGCG
Source organism: Plagiodera versicolora (assembly GCA_037013635.1). Lineage (NCBI taxonomy): Eukaryota > Metazoa > Arthropoda > Insecta > Coleoptera > Chrysomelidae > Plagiodera > Plagiodera versicolora. The sequence goes on along the minus strand of CM072986.1, from coordinate 9,507,665 downwards.
GAAGAACATTTGAGCCAGTCTCCACATATTTTGATAAAAATAAAAAAATCTATCAGAACTATATTTCTTTTATTCTTATTTTAAACAATGAATAAAGATTGTTTGATAATTTGTGAGTTTCTGACACAAAAAAGGCTAATCACCACAGTGGCTTTTTTACCTCAAGGGAGCATTCAAAACAAGACTTTTCGAGTGAAAAGTGAAGATGACGAAAAGTAATTTCAGATGAGACAGATTTTCACTGTTATTTATATAAATCATGGATATTATTTTTGGCACAGCGACATTTCTTGTTATTTTTTCGACCAGATTCGAGACATATTCAATTTCATCAATTTCTAGCACTTTCTATTCTCTCAACTTTCACCCTAAAAAACACTTCCACTGCCAAATTTGCGAAATTTTAAATTTGAATTTTTCCTACACCTTCGTAAATTTCGTTGTATTGTTGTTTTTTTTCCTTTGTAAGTCAATATTTTTGTCTGTATATTCGTGATAATATTCTCAAAATAGTTTGGTTCATAATAGTATTCAGTTATTAGTTTCATTAAATAAATAAATAAATGAACTATTCTTTCAAGAGATTTACTTACCCATTGAGTGACGTTTTGTATGTTGGTTTGACACGACCAATGGTAAAGCAACTTGAGTATGACCATGGGAGGATGCGGTGATCCCTCGAAAAGAGACCCGCTGAACACCGAGACAAACCTCTGCGGACAGCACTCAGATATCCAGACGTAGCCACCGGAATAAGGAAATTTCGTGACGTCGCTGTACATGCCGAGCTTCAGCTGCGTGGAGTTATGCACCGAGCATTTCTGTTCCGAACGTACCAACCCTTGTTGAATCAACCTGAAAAGACGGTGCTACCGACTGCGCCAAATTTCACGAAGCATCACTCACCATTCGGTGAACTTAGTGGGCGCGTGCATCAACACAGACTTGACTTTGGAATCCAGTTTCGGTCTGTCAACGGATAAATCTTGCACTCTGAGGTGGGGTCTCGCCACTACTACAAGCGATGGATACGTTTTGCCCTGCAGCTTCAACAAATTCAATTTTAGTTATTGACGGGGGAATTAGAGTGGAGGAATACCTTGTTGAAGCTGATCTCGCGACTGTCAGGTAGTTGCGATCGGGCATCTTCGGAGGTGAGGTCGACGACGACTTTGGTTTTGGCGGCAACGCCCAAAGTGAGACCGCCCTCGACACTCGATTCCGAAGGGCGGACGCCGCTGAACGAGTTGATTTGAGGCTGACAATACAAGGATTTATTTCAATAAATTAACTCTAGTATGAAGTGTCGTTCAATGACTACAGTTTTGTCATTTTGACAGTGGTATTTTTATCACTCGTAAACAAACGAAATTTAGAACGCTCACGTCACTTCGAAGTCTGCTCTGTCAATTATAATGAAAAAGCATTGTTAAAACAATCTGATAATTTTGTCGAATTAATATACATACTCGTTGTTTTTCAATTACGTGTTCATTCGTTAATTCATCTCAACAAAAAACATCGAAGCTCTTTTAAGTAATGATTTTGACGAACTTGAAAGTTCTCATTAGAAATTACGCTCGAAAAAGTGACTTGTAGAAATCGATAAGAAAAACTGTTAGTGTTTTTATTGTTGACCAAAAAATATACTGAAATACAGAACTTCAGAAACTCGACTGAAAAGGACTGTAAATAATATCATTTTTGAAAAAATCAACCAATTCCAATCGATTTCTTCACTTATATCTCTCACAATAAGAAGTAAAAGTTTCTAGGAAATACCAATCGATAATTAATGTCCAGAATGTATTGGCAATAGAGAGAAATATCGATTATGCTGTTCCGTTCTCCAGTTATGTCATTTGCTCATTTAATAATTCTGTTAACTCACCCCTCTACCTCTAGTATTCATTGTTACCTGTGACACAGAGGGCACAGTCTTGAGTATAGAAGGCGACGCTTTCTGTATGGTAGGAATCACCTGAAAATATCACACAATATGTACAAGGTGGATCAAAAATAAGAAATATCTTTACAAAAAAGCTGTAAGGACACTCAAATCTTGAATCAGATTATTTTCAGTGGGTGGAATTTTTTATTAATGAATAATTATGTGAACGATTCAATAAACAATTTATTTATAAAAATAAAATAATAAAGTAAACAATATTAATTCATTTGTACAATAATCATCACTAATAAGATATTTTCTCAAAAGTAGTTCAATTATACCTTCTTGATAGTTGTTGGCGAAGCTTGCGCTACATTTGTCTGTAGCATTTTCCTTGTCTGAGGTACATTTCTGACCACTTGCGATGTTATGCCGCCACGATAGCCACCTCTGCGCCCACGCCCACCCCTCGTCACACTACTTGGAGCGGCGGGGGCTTGTTGCAGGTTTTGGGCAACCTGTGACGAGAAGAAAATCATTGTTTCACAGGAAAAAATTATTTCCTCAGCACTAGATCGCATCCAGTGTTTTTTTTCAGAAGCGCCATTTTTGTGATATAGTGATTGTATAATAACAAGGTTCTGCATGATGAGTGTTTGAGTAATAGTCATTTGACAGACATCGCAAAAAAGACAGACAAGATTCAACATCATTTATAACCTGTCAGAAATTACTCACAGCTGAATTTATGAACTACACTTGCCTGTACTTTTCCTTGATATACTTTTGGTTGAGCAGTTGTTGTGGTATTATTAGATGTAGGTCCACTAACTGCTCCAACAATGAACCCCAATCTAGGATCCATTACTAACTGATAGCTCTGAGAGCCTCCCCCCGTAGAATTATTGTTCAGAATCAGGCTTGAGGCTGGTGCCTTGGAACCTATGCCATAGATTTCAAGATGTAAAACTTCCATTGATTTTTTGAGTTTCATATTATTATTCATTGAATAGTTTTTTACTATCGATCATTTCAATCACCTACCCGTCGAGATTAAAATGATTGATAGTAAAAAAACTATTTAAACATTGTGTTAAAGAACTTCTGCTGATGAATGCTTTCTACTCATTAGACGAATTCTATGGTCAGAGCAAGTTGTTTATGTCATCCTTGTTATACAATATTCAATTTCAATATGTTATAATAATGTACTTTTACTTTATATTTACACATGTTTGTTGTTTATGTGCTTTGGTGACTGTAGCAATTTTTTATTGTGATTTTTTTTTATTTATTTCGTCTCTGTATTTTATATTTTTACATGTTTGTCTTTGTCGACGAGTACAGTAAAAATGTATAAAATTTTATTTGATTTACCCATTCACTAATTGTCTTTTTTATCATGATATTTTCAACTATGTTATTCTATATTGGTGGGTTTCTTATAGTGATCATTGCATTTTTTTGTTTATTTGTAACCGACTTTGTCGATGAGAATTACGTTTTTCAGGCGATAAAGTATTTTGATTGATTGATTGACAAGTATAAATGGGGTATGAATAATCTGAACTACTTTAACAACTAAGAAATGACATTGACAAATGACATCTTGATGATTATTTTCAAATTCCAATGGGAAAAAAACAATTATTTCAAGGAAATCTCACCTGATAATGCACTTTGCACTTGTTCCGTCACCTCTATGATAGTGTTCAGTTCTCCTGTATGGATAACTTTTGAGTTGCCATTGTTAATCAACATATCAAGCTTTTCCTGTAATTCTTTCTCTTCTTCCTGCATCCTCTTTATTCTGGACATTTGTACATCTTCAAGTTCCTCTACCCAACAATCAAGTTCCAATGTGTTTTCTGCATTTCTGTTAGTGATTGTTTTCAAAACTAACACATCTCTATCTACAAGTTGATGGTTTATAAAAATGACTATCATTGGGTAACTTTCTAGTGTGTGCTTACCATTTCCATCTGAAGATTTTCTGTGAGTCAACTTGTATTTCTTTTTAGGTGGTGGCGGTTGAGGTGAATGATCCAAGGCAATAATCTAAGTTAAAAAAAAAGCAAGTCAACACTAAACATTATGTATTCTCTATATTGCTAGGTTGAAGAAGATTAATTATAAAACAACTAGAAATATATTCTTGAACTTACATCAAAATACTGTTGCATTACCCATCATTGGTGAGCAATACCGAGAACAAAATATTTGTTTCATTACAATGATGATACAAATTGCATAAAACAACAACTTCATCAATGAAACATTTTTAAATACATATCCCAGAGTATTATTACTCACATCATCATCTGGAATTTCCACAGGATCATCTTCATCGTCCAGTAAAAGTTGCATCTGTTTCAAAGCTTCTTTACTAGCAGCTCTTCTAGACTGAGTTCTGGATCTGGGAGGACTCATTTCAGAAAGTGTTTTTTTCGGCATTTTCACCTGAGGAATTGTTTTTTTTTTTGGTTGGTTTTCAATGATACTGATGCTGTGTGCCAACAAAAAATTCAACAAATACTACCCACAGTAAATGAGAGTAAAATTTCAGATTGGAACATTGAATTATTTCACCCTTTTTCAAACAGTTGGCTGTGGTTAGTTTTTCCATATTTAATATGTGAATCATTTTGTTCAAATTGAATTTGGTGTAATGTTAACTGCATCTTCTCAAATGGTGAGAGTTTAGCTCAATGTCATTCTCATAATATAAATATAAATCATGAATACAATTTAATTTGAAATACCCTTTCAAAAATATTTCAGTTTCTAAGATTCTGAATTTAAAATTCACCCGCATATATTGAAGAGTGGCAAATAATATAGAATTTTCTCAGAATTAATTATTATCTATGTTGAATGTCATAACTTATATGTCAGGACAGTAACAAAAAATACAGCCCCCAATAACAATAATATTTTCACTCTAGATACAGTCTACATTATTCAAAAACACTGTTCTGACAGGCCAAATTGAAGTACATTTTTACACAGAAATATAATTTTTCATTATTATATATTAAAACTAATAATTTCATTAGTAAACGTCAAATTAATCAAAACACTTCGAGTGGCGGTAATGTTGACAGTTGCTGGAATTGACTTGTTTATGTTGGCCATTTTCTCAAATACACTAGTCAAAACTGCTAATATACACAAACACGTTGAAAAATGCTTACTTTTTTTATCCAACAAGGGCTAGATGATAAATCAACAAAACAGCTTGACTGATATATTAATTTATGGCGTCCATTTTCATTTCGCTTGTCAAACGTCATATGGAATGTCAAATTTACGCAGTAGGCACAGAGCTAAGTTTGGCGGCAAATTCAGAAATAGTTTATGTTAATGTAATTAGTTTGTAGAATTACAAGCATAAATATATATATTTGCTGTGAATTGTTGAAAAAATATTTTGACTTTGATAATTTTGTAATGAAAGAATCAACAAATGAGACGGAATATTTACAGTAGGTATCTAGTAATGCGTCATCAAGATGGCGTTCCTATTATTGTAGTGGGGTGGGGGTAATTTGTATCAGAAACTTCTCAATTGATTGTACTTTGTCAACTACTTGATATAAAATTGTTGGCACACCTTGTATGATCAGACAAGTTTTCTTTAGAACATATGAATTTGTGGATAGTACCTTCTCAATCTTTTCTTCTTTCACTTTAACTTCCTCAACTTTAATTTCCTTGCTGTTGTTATCTTTTTTGCTTATTTTGATCTTAAAAGTCGATTTTTGTGGCAGGTTCAAAGAAGGCACCGCCTCGTTTTTCAGAGCTTTGAATTCAGCTGGAAATAAATACAGGGTGATAACACAAAATGATTGGGTCGTTCGAAAACAAATGCTCACATTGTTTCTTGCTAGAAGACGGATTATTTTTGCTTCCCGCACTATAATTGAACCTGGTAACAGAAAAATCCGTGTTCTTGAAATGTTTGCTGCACACTTTAGTACGTTTGTTGACTTCATCTTCCGTCCTGTTGATAGCTTTCAGCCACTTTTTTCTCGCCTCCCCTTCTTTGGGTATCTGATGAAACTTCGCTGCGATGGCACTAACATTTGTTTCAACTGTATCGCAACCCGCTACTATACAAGCGATTTTTTTCATATTGATATAGAAAAATCGGAAAAATCATTCACATTACAAGGTTATGTTAGCTCTCGGTAACCACGACACAACTAGAAAACCAAAGCGCTACGAGGGATCACGGCGCCATCTGATAATAATGAATGAAGACTGTAAACCTGCTCTTATCGAGCGCCATCTAGGTAGAAATACTGCAAACTTCAAGTAACAGAAAACCATGATTTCATAGAATGGATCAAAATTCTCAAGAATCTCGGAGTGGGCGACATCTACATTTAATCGTTTGAAATACTCGAGGTGTGACCAACAAACTAACCTATGTGTTTGTATGGGCAGAGATAAGTTACGATAGCTTATCTCTGGTATGGGTGAAGTGTGATATTTTTATGTTATTTTTGGCCATTTTCTTCTTCATCATCTTGCAGGTACTCATTCTCCTCAAACACATCTTCCACAAATTCTGCTGATGATGGGTAATCTGAAAATTATAATTAAACATCTGCAAAATAAAATACATTTGAACTCGTCTCCGTCATTACCCAAGAGGTAGAGTTCTCAATGCGTTGCTTTTTTTAATGGAAGCATCCCCAGTAGGCCTACAAACCATGTTTTTCAAAATTTTCACATATTTACCCCTTCCAGAAATTGAAATCAATTCCTGAAATTTGTTCAATGGCATTTTTACAAAATTGCAAAATGCACTTCATATATTGTTTCAGATTACGTCTCTTAGAATTCTACGCGGCACTTATTTCGAGTTTTTCAATTATTTCACTGCATTTACCCCTTCCAGAAATAAAATAATTTCTGAAATTCGTTTATTGCCATTTGTACAAAGTAGCAAAATACACTTCATATTGTCTTAGATTATGTGTCTGAAGAGTATAAACCGCGCTTATTTCATTCGTTTTCAGTTATTTCACTGAACAAAATCACCAGATGATACCTATTCGAACCGCATTCACCCCTTCCAGAAATTAAAATTAATTCCTGAAATTCGTTCAATGGCATTTTTACAAAATTGCAAAATGCACTTCATATATTGTTTCAGATTACGTCTCTGAGAATTCTACGCGGCACTTATTTCAAGTTTTTCAACTATTTCACTGCATTTACCCCTTCCAGAAATAAAATAATTTCTGAAATTCGTTTATTGCCATTCGTACAAAATAGCAAAATACACTTCATATTGTCTCAGATTATGTGTCTGAAAAGTATAAACCGTGCTTATTTCATTTGTTTTCAGTTATTTCACTGAGAATAGTTCATCTTAACGAAATCACCAGATGATACCTACTCGAACCGCATTTACCCCTTCCAGAAATTAAAATTAATTCCTGAAATTCGTTCAATGGCATTTTTACAAAATTGCGAAATGCACTTCATATATTGTTTCAGATTATGTGTCTGTCTAAAAATCCACGAAGAACTATTCATAAAAAATATTTGAGTTCAAAATAAAACGAATTTGTTTCATTTTTCCAATCTTTAATGTAAATCTCAAGAATAAATATCTGAATTCGAGATATCATAATGGACAATGAAATTAAATTGTATTTATCATGTGACCAAACTTTTTATGGAAATGTTTGTTGCTATTTTCGTATTTTAATGAATGAAAATTGAAACGGCACTACTATTTCACGAAGAACTGATCATCTGCATAAATTCACCAGACTTACTCGAACACCATGAACCCTTTTCTGAAATAAATAATTCCTGAAAATTAATAATTCCTGAAATAAAAATTATTCCTGAAAAAAATAATTCCTGAAAAAAATAATTCCTGAAAAAAATAATTCCTGAAAAAAAATGATTCCTGAAAAAAAAAATGATTCCTGAAAAAAAAATTGCTGAAAAAGAATAATTCCAGAAATAAAATAATTCCTGAAATAAAATGATTCCTGAAATGAAATAATTCCTGAAATGAAATAATTCCTGAAATAAAGTAATTCTTGAAATGAAATAATTCCTGAAATAATAGGCCTACCTTCTTTTTCATGAAAATGTGTTTCAAAAGTAACAAGTCGTTTAACAGACAGTACATCAAAATACTGAATAGAATGTTAATTTTCTAGTTGAAATCCTCAACATCGCAGTAGCAAAAGTAACATTCGTCTACAGTGCGATGGTACAAATCAAATCTACAATCGAAAATGTGCTTGAAGAAATCAAGTACGCAGTCAAGTGATTCACAGCTAGAAGTTCCATCGAAATTCAAATGCGGTATGTTGGAGAGCAAATTTCTATATCAAGAACAACTATCGAAACTCCCTCAAGCACAAAAAACACTGTTCATACCGACTCTTTGAGGTGACAACCTCCTTTTCAGGGAGGACAATTACAGACACCAAAGTCAATACTCTCCCCTCGTAAGGGTACCGGGCGTGCTTTAAGGCGAGGTTTGTCAACTGTCGTTCTTGACTGGTCGAAAAACACTGAAAATAATTGAAACGCCTGAATTTGAATAGACGTCGGTAAGTCACTTGACAGCGTAAATGATTTCTTCAAGCACATCTTTGATTGTAGATTTGATTTGTACTGTATCGCACTGGAAACGACTGTTACTTCTACTACTGCGATGTCGAGGATTTCAATTCGAAAATAAACATTCTATTCAGTATCCTGATGCACTGTATGTTAAACGACCTGTCACTTGAAAACACTTTTTCATGAAAAAAAGGTAGGCCTGTGTAATTTGGAAAAGTGGGGTTTAAATCGAGAAATCGCCATTTGGACATACTGAACGTATATCCGGCTATAAGGATTCTCTGGAATCCTACGAATTCCATAGTTCGTCGGAATATTGTGGGTGCACCCGCTGTAATTCGTGCAAAAAGTCATGCATAACCCAAAAATCACTTACCTTTTTCTAGAAGATACTACGTACCATCTGTAACAACAACAAAAAATATTTGAATTTCAAGAATGAATATCTGAATTCGAAAAATCATAACGAACAATTTCAATAATGATTATAATAATAATAAATGTCCTTTATTGAACCAATTTACACTGATCCCATAGGCTATCGACCTAAAAGTCCTTCTGCCCATTGAGATACTCAAATACAAAGAAAATTGAAAGAAAAAAAAACAAATCGATACAAAAAAAATCACATCAGTAAGTTGGAAATAGGTTTTATGTGGGACTAAGAAGTGGAATGTGAAATATTTGAAAGTGAATTCAATTGATTAAGTCATAGATGTTTTCCAGAATTGTCTGCTGAGGGTGTCTATGATAGGGCATCATGTCAGGTATTCTTCTTATTGCACATCTCTCCACAATTTCAAGGTTGACTGGTTTTCTGAAGAATTTTTGAGTGAGGAGACAATTTTGAAATTGTTCAACTGTGCGAAAAGCTCAATGTGGGGTTGTAAAAGTTACAGGAATCAAAAAATCACTCACCGATTGGTAGTAGTTGCGCCTCCCACCCTAGTTCTTTGTTTTCCAGACGTCCTTGAAGCACACCCACTGGAATTGTATAACAGTCACATATACACTAGAAACACAATCGCGAAAACTTTCCACCGCACGAGAAAGTCTTTTTGTCACACACGTCCGAACCCAACGGAGGTTTAAAATCGACTGATTAATATTTGCCGTCTTATCAGTCTGCCAATTCCTTTATGTATGATTAATAGGGTTGAATAATTGAAACTTAGTCATCTCTGCGATACCGAAATGTGTGTACAGGATGATTGAAATATTTTCAACTTAAATTCTGCTGGCTATAATTGGAAATTGTCAGAACTCGGACTCCTCTGACTGATTGAAAGATGCCTCTAGGGCTTCGCTAAATCAATAAAATTATATTCATCATGCGACCAACTTTAATGAAAATGTTTGTTGCTACTTACGTATTTCGGTACGAAAACACGAATTCCAAATTTCCAAAACGAACCTGTGTCATTGTTGTTTACACCTCAATCCGATATTTTGTCATTCACAGCGCCATCTCGCGGTACGTGATCTTTCTCTACAATAAAAGCGATATACAGGGTAGGTCGAAAATGTGTACAGAACCTTGAGACGTCAGATGAATTACTACTATTAAGATCGTAAATCTATGCTTGAGACATACTTATTGTTATGTACTTATTGCTTATCAATAAGAAAGGAAGGTAATATCATCGATAAAATAAAGAATAACAAAATTGATAATGTCCATTATTGTTAGAACAGTTGTATAAAAATTTTTATGTATGTTTTCTGTCACTCCTACGTTCTATTCGTTGAAGGAAAGCTAACAACTTTTTCCCACGCATTGACAATGTTTGCACTTCAAATGGAAATTAATGGAAAAGCCCATAATTTTCTTGAAACTTGACCTACTTCAAAAAGACATTAATTATACTGTCTAGCGCAGTAGACAAAAAAATTATCGTAAAATATCAATGTGGATTCATTTGTTGTGCGAGTGAAAACAAATCTATATCAAAGCGGTGAAAATGTAATTTTTTTTCGAGATATTTATGTTGAATCTGTTCCACAGATACATAACAATCAGCATTCAAGAATTCATCTGATCCCTTAACGTAAGTATCAGTGTTTTAGTAAAGATATTACCGAAAATTCAAAATTGTTTGCTATTTACTTTCATATAATAGTATATTTTTTCTCTCCTGGATGAAGCCCAATTATTTCCATTCATTTTCAATTCCGAAAGCTTACTACATCTTTTTTCACGAGAAATCCAACTTGGAACTACATTACCAACATAAATAGCAATAATCATCAATCAAAGATATTTTTTTCTTGATAATATCCCTCAGATAGCAATGTACCTGAACACGATCAGCTTGTTGGAAGGCTCAGGGCCTGAGAACCGGCGCAGACGCAGCGTGTACCTGGAAGGAGCGCAACCTTTCTACCAAAACGCTCGACGCGACCCAAATCCGGTCACCAAGGTGGCGCCTTTTCAACCAAGCGGATCTGGTAACCCCACGAAGCTTTTTCTCGATCAAAAACAACAACGCAGCTCCTTGTTCGATGTTCTCAAGCCAATCGTTTTCCTGATGAGAGCCATCGGGGTTTTTCCTATTGGAAATGTCGGAGATTTATTTCAAGTGAGTTTTAGTTGGATTAGGTCTTACATAGACAGCTGTCAGGTTTCAATACCATAGAAATTTCATAATAAAAAAAATAGGCAACATTTATTTTGAATTTTGGTTCATATAAATGAGAAACATCATCAAATATTCAGAAAATCAATGGAAAACATTTTGGCAACGTTATTAACTCAATTTTGTTAATATTGATACCGATGACATGAAACACAACATTTATACATGTCTGTGCTTGCTCTTTTTCATATCACCCTGATTTCAGCCCTCCAATCATAGAACTAGTATATCGTTGCAGTTCTGACATCACAATCAGCGAATTTAAACATTTTGAATTGAAGTTTTTTCAGATATTTTCCAGAAAATTTTGTATAAATATATTTTTCCATCATTTCATTTGATTTTAAAATGAGTTTGAATACAATTCATGATTTTGTAATTACGCTTAATCGACTATAATCTGTCCATTACTTTACGAACGCACTGTATAAACCAGTTTGATTTATCCCTGCAGGTTACTGCCCAAATGTTGGCTTACTCCATAGTGGTTTTCCTGGTTGTGTTGACTTATATCGCTTACATAAGATGGGATAAAGTAGAGATGTTCAGAACAGCTGAGGGTCGTTTTGAAGAAGCTGTCATCGACTATCTCTTCACCGTTTATCTGGTTCCTATAGTCATCAACCCCATAGCTTGGTAAATAACTTGGGTACCCCCATCAGATTAACACGAAATTTGTTTTGTTTTTCGTACTATTTTTAGTCATTGTGGACAACTTTTAGTTGGCATTGCTACAATAAGAAATCCCAAGTATTACTGATATAGTTCAATTATTTTAGGTAGATAATCATGTCAAATCATAGTGAATATTATATAAAGCAGAATACTTCATTTTATGGTGGAATTTTCCATATCGCACTAACTCTAAAGTTGGCAACACTGCTACGTTTTTATTTCAGAATTCAGAAGATTCCCTTACGATTAGCTGATCTAGTATTCTGTATTTTCAATTATTTTAAATCTGTTCTCTTGAGAACCTGCTTTTATGAGAAGTGTTTTTATTGATTTCGAAATGACCAGATCAATTAGTTCCAGATCTACCAAATAAAGTTTTTGTTTATCGAAACCTCTTGAATTGTTGCTTATTCAAAAAGCACCTTGTATATAAAACGAGACTCAACTTTTATAACTGACGAATTGTGATGACGTAGATTGTGAAATCGCAATAAATGTTCCTAAAAATAAATCTCAGGTACGAGGGAAGAAAACAAGCTAGAGTTTTGACCACCATGATGTCATTCGAGAAGATCTACCGAAGAGTAACTAGGAAGAACCTGTCGGTATCCTTAGGGAACACTCCCTTAGTGATAACGATCGGTCTGCCAGCTCTGGCCGTCTCTGCCATGGTGGTGACCCATGTGACCATGGTCCATTTCAAACTTTTCCAGGTGAGTATAGTCAATTTATTAGGCAATCCAAACCACGTGACATTCAATGTGGCGGCTTGGGGCACACAATGCGATACATTGGCTAGTAAACAGTGAATTTTATTTATTTTCGGAGTTTTTTGGTGTTTCGAAACGGTATTCAGATGGAGAGTGAATATTTGAAGACATTGATGTTGAATAGCAGAGACGTTGGTGAAAAGTATGCTTGGAACTATTCATTCAGTTCATTCTTGCAGAGATAAGCTATAACTTATTGTAACTTATCTCTGATTCTTGTCACAGCATTCGTTTTCGATATTAAATTAAGTTGGGATTAATTAATAATCTAGATCCTTTCACATTGTATACTGATGCTGATTTAGATTATTCAATTGATGTTGTTCTTTTTGTAATATTCTGGTCAAAAAAAATGTCTACTGCAGACTCTCTGATACATCAGTTTGGAATCAGTGAGATCATATCTCTTGATCGCAGCTAACCATAGGGCCCTTCGCTTCCTAGTTAAATCGTTCTTACTCTATAACTGCTCTATAAGAACCTGTGATTAGTAACCGTAGAAACCGATTACATGCCGACTTTATTTCGGTTAGTACGAGATCTACAGCCAACCACAATGCATGTGATAGGCCTTTTCTTCAGTAAAAGAGTAAATAATTAGCCACAATTAAAAAAACACATAGAAACGCACTAGAGATAACTAAATGTAACAGTTTTCAACTAAAGTCACATATGTAAACACCAAGTGTGTGCCCCAAGCCGCCACATTGGTTTTTCGCTTTGACAGATCGCTGGATTGCCTAATTCAAAGAGGATAGTTTTGACAGAGTTGGTTATATTTCAATACCAATGGTGTAAAATAAAAAGTATCTAGCTAACAACTGGACTTCTGATTGGTTGAGACATAGCTGGAAACATTTGGGCATCGATAATTATGGCAACACTTCGCAGTGACTTCACGACGATAATAATAATAATAATATCTTATTGATGCAAAGAAATGTATACAATCATGAAATAAAAATGCATAAATGATGAATACTCGATAAGTGAGCAAACACTTGTTTCGAGATGTCAAGTTTATTTGGAGATAAATATTCAATTCGTTAATAAAGTTTATTAGTAATAGTGAAGGTTCTTAAGAATACTGAAAAACAGCTATCCACAGTCAATAGTTATCCAATTTTGGTGTAATATTTTATAAATCGAAAACATTTTTCGAAAGTATTTGAATGATTAACTTAACGTTCTTCTTTTTCTTAATTCTGATGGGTTATTCGCAATTTTCTCAGGTTTATGAAGCTCTACCAGTTCAAATGACCGTAGATTCGGAATCAGCACATCGAAATACGTAGGAATCACTATGAATTGAGGTCGAATAACCCACTTTGAATTTTTAGAAAAACTCCAAAGGGGGTTGTTAAATTTTTTGAAAAATTCCATATATAAATCTGAAAACTCGTCTTTAAGGTGTCCAAAAGGCGCTGAAAACGGTGGTGAAAACCGTTTTTTGATATCTAGCATAGTTTTCCAGATATTCAATGTTGAAAACTCCAAAAACTCCCAAAATATCGATTTCTCGTAATTCTCATGGGTTTTTCGTAATCTTCTAAGGTTCCTGAAGCTCTACGAGTTCGAATAATCATATTTTTGGAATCAGCACGTCGGAATAAGTAAGAATCACTATGAATCGAGGTCGAATGACCCACTTATAAATTTTTTCGATTAGTTTTTCGCGATTTTCTCAAGTTCTTCGAGCTCCACGAGTTCAAATGACCATAGATTCGGAATCAGCACGTCGAAATACTCTAGAATCACAATAAATTGAGGTCGAGTATCGTTAAAAAAAAGACAAGCAGCAACACCGAATTTCTTGACGATCTGTCACAACTCTCTTGCTTGAATAAAGCGTTATAAGGCAACAGAGGTAGAAAAATACTCTTCCAGGTCATTCCTTATTGCTACATCAACACGACCACGTACTTGATCGGCGGTTCCTGGTACATCTACTGCGACCTTATCGGCAACATCGCCCAAACCGTCGCCGCCGATTTCCAGCAGGCCTTGAAAAACATCGGCCCTTCGAGCCGCATCGCCGATTATCGCGCCCTCTGGATGATGCTCGCCAAGCTGGTACGCGACGTGGGCAACGCGTTCGCCTACGCCGTCACTTTTCTCTGCCTCTACCTCTTCCTCATCATCACGTTGACCATCTACGGGCTGCTCAGCAGGATCCAAGATGGCGTCGGCATCAAGGACGTCGGGCTGACGCTCACGGCGTTTCTGAGCGGGGTGTTGCTGTTTTTCGTCTGCGATGAGGCGCATTACGCTTCGAATTGTGTGAGTGCTTTGTATATTTTCGAATTGTGAATCATGACGTGATTATCGTTCAAATACATCGAGAGTATACCGGGTGTTTCACAGTGGATGGAACATTAGACGTATCTGGAGAACAGAAAGACAGATCAATTCGAAAATTTGTGAGCGTGGATAATCAAACTTGCTCTACCCGTCTGAAATATTTTCATTAATACAGTGTTGCCGCTTGTATAAGAAAATAGTAGCTACTTTGTTATTTCAAATGGAACACCTCGTATATTATATCATTTTTGAAATCCTCATGAGATTCCTCACAACTTTCCCACATAATTCTCTATACCTATCTGTGACGATTTCCGGGATAAAAATTATTTTGTCAAAATTTTTGTGCCAAACCTGACCATTGAAAAATATAAATTTTTTCCCAATGCACATTCACAAAATATTGCAATTGGGGTTATAGCTGCATAAGACCATCAAGTATCCTGTCGATTAACTGGATCTCAGTTTCAGCATACAGGGAGGCTCAGAAGTGAGTGCCTTTCGGGGACTCATGGAAATGACTGAAACTCCGTATTTTCAAATGGAACACCCTGTATATTATCACTTATTCGAAAAGCTATAACATTTTCTATTTTAATTGAGTACACTTTCCCTATACCTATCTCGTACAGTTTGTTAGTTATGATGACCTCTTTGTCCAAAGTTATTGAAAAAAAAACAAACAAAAAAAAATAAACTTCAACACCCTGTATTTCTTAAAGGAAGCAGTTTCGAGCATACATTCATAGGACCTTTTTTTCTTATCTTATGGCCCTCTATTGTTTGGCACTATGCAGGGTGCTTTTTTCCTTGACACCCTGTATAACCGAGGAAATATCTGAAACTCAAAAGAATTTCTGGACCTATCCATAATATTTTTCCTAAAAACGACAAATGAGGAAGGTAAAGAAAACATTTTTTCTTCTTATAATTCGAATAAATGGGCAGTCAAATTGGCAGCAGAAAGAGCTTCTTTGTTATGGACACTAGCTCCATCTAGTGGTTGTTTCCAAAACCATGATGAAAAATATTCCCTAATTTTAGGAGTTGGATTTAATTTTACTCCAATGGGTATTTCATTTGAATGAAGTATTTTGAAAATACCTGTTTTGTATTTCGCATTTGGCATTTGAACTAGTAAATAAAAAAACGTATTTTCATTTTGTATTTAGATAAGTTTCCCAAGTATTGAGTACATTTCTGGTTATTTCCAGGTGAAAGTTCAATTTCAGAAAAAGCTGTTGCTTGTTGAACTGAACTGGATGAACGACGATGCTCAACAAGAGGTGAATAATTGTGCAAATATTTTTCGTTATAACATTGTTTTCAGGTTTAAAATTCCAGATCAATATGTTCTTGAGAGCCACAGAAATGAACCCCACAGATATGTCCTTGGGTGGATTTTTCGACGTGAACAGAAATTTGTTTAAATCGGTGAGTGACGTTCAATAGATCCACAATTTCAGTGGGCCATTTTGGTTGCTGAGTAGTTTATTTCGCTTTCCAAGAAAGGTTTCTTTTCTTGTTTTCGCGTGGATATGGATTCCGGATGTTTGTCTCCGATTTCTTGAGTTCCTGTGCTTCTTAAGTGGGGTGGAAAATCAAATTTTATTCGATTCAGTGCTTCGTTTCAATCTGGTTTTATAATTGCAAACGATACAAGTTGAAATTTTATTTACAGCTTATTGCCACTATGGTTACGTACCTGGTAGTATTACTTCAATTCCAAATAAGCATTCCTGGGGATGATTATTCTGAGGGGGATGCCAGTAAGACTAACGCAACGAAAATAAAATGAAAATAAGTGGAGATAACCGCAATAAAATCGTCAATAAATTTGTGAAATTCTAGATAATCAAACAATGAAAATGAAACTCGCACAAGTTCAGTTCTTTGATTCAGCGATAATTTTCGATAATTTTGATGTGCTCTGATAACCGAGCTCTGTATTTTTTTTTAAATATGGACAAAATAATAAAAGTTTTGCCTTCAGAGTTAGCAGAAACTTTATTCCCTCCCTTAGATTGAACACCATATACATGTACAATGTTTTTTTGCGCAAATATAACAACATTTTTTAACTGAAATTGTTTTTTGTATTCTTGACCCCAACTAATAAATAATTGCAACTGGACCACTACCCTTGCTGAGCAGTTTATTCACCAATACGACCGACGAAATATATTCGGTATTTTCATTGTTCACTCAATATAAAAGAACTTCCTTCGTATGCATTCTTGCAATAATCTGGCTCAATAGGGCAGTGGGAAGCGGGACAAAATACGTATTGTGGGGGTGCAATTCGTAGGGTGGATTACTGTATCTAGAGTCCTGGAAGGAGGTGGGGATAGATTGCGGTGTTGCCGGGTCAACTTAAATTATGCGTATCTACGGAAATATAAATGAGAGTAGATTGATTACTGATACTGGCATTTCGTGAAGCAAGGGTCTATTTTTATTTCAAAAATATTCAGTGTACTATCATGTTCTGTATCGAAAATAGCTGAAATCTACAAAAATACTTCAAAATCCGAATTAACTGAATTTTTAGAACGTTCAAAACATCGCTTTCAAGACTTCTTCTAGAATCATTGAAGGCTCTACGACGATTTTAGAATCTTCAATCCTTTTGAGATATATTTTGGGACTTATGAAGAAAAATTCGATTGCGCTGAAAATGACACTGATGTAGTTCCTAAATTATTCACCAATTTCTGTCATATATTGGATCAAAAAAATGAAAAATCTCCAAATATATATGATAGAAGAAAATTTCCAGAATTACCATCCATCGCTTTTAGACACTGTCTACAAACATTGAAGATTTTACGACAATATTAGAACTTTTTGTTTTTTTTTTTCAAGTTTTGACAGTTTTGAATAAAATATTATAAATATATACCTTATCCTGTCATATATTGTCACATATTTCAAATCAAAAATGTAAAAAATCTACAAAAAATACACAAAAAATTACAGATAATGTAAAAAAAACAAGAAAAAAATAATTTTGATGTAAGAGATGTTCAAAATGTACGAACATATAAAACTCGATAGGAAAGGTAAAAAAGCTGCCTAATTAAATTTCATCCTAAGATTTGGTATATTAGTGAGTCATCGACGTATCGCGAAAAATCTCTAAGGAGACGTGGCAACGTTGCACCACCGTCGCGACGTTTTGAAGCACCGGCACACCGGCACCATAACGCACTCAGTTCCGTTTCAAACAGTAAACAAAGTTGCTCAGTGGTTGGTTTTTCTGAAACAGAATTACGTAGTTAACAAAACAGTGATCAGTGTTTGTTTGGAATTCTGCATCGATTAAATAAAAGGAAGCTTCAATTCGAAAATGTGAGTTGTGGAGACGTAGATTAGGTAGGTTGTGGAGGCAAATTTAATTTTTGGTTGTAGTTGATTGAAAGTTGTGAGAAATTTTTATTCGGCAAGTCTCAGAAACAATTTTTAATATTTCACTATAAATGTCTGAAACCTAATCTTTTTTCAGAAATATAAATGGCGGTTTAAAATCATCTTAAGTTGATTTTTTCTTTCTTCAAGACACCCTGTGTAGTGTATATAGAATGCGTCTGTCTTTTTCTGGATAGTTAAAAAAAACTAGTTATGAAAAAGTTGTAGCTAATTGGATTCACCAAGAGTTACAATTTGATTTTGAATTATTTATTAGAAAATTAAACTTGAATGGCGAATTGAGAGGAATATATCTATACAGGCTGTCCATTCATCAAGTGTCACCATGGGAATCTTGATAATCTTGAGACATGCGAAGTTCAGTATGTCTTCGTTTCAAAATATCGTAAGAGAAATAGACATTACTTTTCCAAAATTTATGAGACTGATATTAATGTCATCTTGAATTTTTGCACTTTCAGGTGTTTTTTCCTCTGCAACATTTATGATGAGTTGAAAATCAATATTTCCTAATAGTTTAGACTATTAGGAAAACTGCTCTATTTAGACTAAGCAATTTTCTTACATTTTCATTCAACAAATATACAGCATGTCTGAGCTTATTCTTGATTGTTTTTTCTTGATTTTTTTTATAATTAAAACTGAACAAAGTGATCATGAGAAACCGCCATTACTTAGAGAAGAAAAATAAACCTCCTCAGTTTTGATAAAGAAATACAAATTATCACTCACCCAAAAAAAAAACAATGTTCCATCGCAAACTGCACAGAATCCGCGAAAAATAAATCATTCGTGATATTTTCCAGCTTCCACAACCTTCAAAATCACATGCTTCAAGCGTTTGTTTAAACAAACAAGAAACGATCGCTCATATAAATAAATAAAAGTCTAACCTTTGAGTGGGAAAAACTGCAAAAACAAACGCGAAAGGAGCCTATAAAATAACCAAAAGAATTCAGATGGTTTGCGTCAAAAGTCGTGAAGAAAACGATTGTAATGTTGTGGAAAACCAGAAGTAGGAAGAAATACGAAAAGTGCCAAAAGGGATATGTTCGTTCTTCTATGGATTTTTATTTTTGGTTATTTTCGTCTTACGAATACTGGATACGTAGGTAAGGCTATTTTTAATATTTCAATTATAGGAAAACTCCTGGAAAACCAAACTTGTAATAAGAATTGTTTCATTGATGGTTATATTTTTTTCTATTCCCCCTACAGAAAATGACGAAATTTGTACAATTCGCCAACTATGTAACTGTCTATTTAAGCACTGGGCGACGTAAAACTGTACGATTTAACTTTACCGTTAAAAGAGAGCACGATCAACAACCAATAGGGTAGCATCTCTAAAGTAAATCGCTCGACATATAACCAATAACATAGAGCCTTCAGTAGTTGCCATGGAAACGAATAACAAGCCGCGTCGCCGATAACATTTTGACGTTTCGTAATAATTGTGTCGCGATTTGTTACTAGTTTTTGTCAACTTATTTGTGAGAAATAATATCAATACACTCATTTCATTCAAGGAAAGTTTTTTCTTCGTGTAGACATTATTCAAGTATCATTATAAGAAGTACTCTAATCGCCAATTAATAGTAACAATAAAAAATTCTCAACTCCGCTTCATAACCTCAAAAAAAACTCTTAACCTTGCTTTATCATCGAGTAATCAAAACCTGTTACGCACCTACCAAACAAACTTTGTTCTTCGTGTAGAAATAGTTGAGGCTGTTGGCTGTCATTCGTGCAACTTGTTGTTGACCTGTCGAGAACTCAACTCTGTTATTGCCATACTAGAGTTTGAGTTTCATTCGGATACGAAAAACGTAGTGGAGAACTCAGTCGAAAGAGTCGAGGGAAATAACAGCCAAGCGAAACAGCTCCTTGAGGGACTCCATCCCAGGGACGTACTTAATCGTAGGTGAGTAGTAAAATTCACAATTTTGCTGTATGTTTAGAAATGAAACTTGCAAACGTAGCTGAAGAATTTTACTCAATTTTATCATTGAGAGCAATTTGTTGATATTAACTTTGTTTATTTGAGGCTGAAAAGTCCATGTATTATTCGATTTTTAGGTTGCTGAAAGGAGATTTCCATTTTCGAATTATAGAGGGTGATTTTCAATGAATAGGTAGTACGAAATCCAAAAAAAACCTTTGCTCTTCTTTCACTTTCAATCAATCAAATTACTAACCGTTTCATGATATCCTGAATTTTGGATCACAACTGTGATGTGAAATAGGTCGACAGGTCCGTATTTAGGACAAAGTGCTATTTCAATAACCAGTTACAAACACCCCGTATGTGTGATGAAGATTGCATTTATTCATCATTCATTATTCATTGCTGTAAAAACTCACCATTAGACTTTCGCAGACTTCAACCAAACTATAGTCTATTCATTTAAGCAAGATAGAAAGTGCAGTGTTGCTGATTACCTGTTTTTTCAACAATACTCTGAAACTAAAAGCTAGGTTAAGTTCATCATCAAATTATTTCCAAATATGTTTTCGATTCATGGAATATATGCTCCAAAATTTCAGGTATATTTTTGATGCCCTTGAAACCTACATCAAGATCAAAGAATTATTGCAAATAATACTCTACCTAATTTTAATGTTGAATAAGAAAAAAACATGTGTTCACATACAATGCTGATTACCAAAACCATATGCAACTTTATCTCACCCTTTTCATCAACTATTCCTGACCGTAACAACACTCAGTGTGTTAATTCACAAAACCCCATCCGGCCATCAAGATCCTGAATCAAGATATCCTCATTACCGCAACAATTTTTGAAAAACTTCCATCATGATTTGATAGCGCCAACATTAATAGTTCGATTAATGCCCCTTCCATAAATTACCACCCTGTGTGTCACGAACCCACGTTGGGGTAGGTTTTCAGGCCGGGGGTGAGCTCGATGACGGCACGCTTTTTCGTTATTCGGGTCATAAATACGGTGAACGAAGTCAGGGTGTGGGTTTCGAATTGTTATCGAAAATATTGGAAGGAAGGTCAGTAGGGCAGATTTGGAATGACGTCGTCATTGAAGGGTGGTTTGACCAACGGTGGAATTGGATACGATCCCTTATGGTACAGACTGGAATCGATGGAGATTTAATCAGGGTGATTCATTATGAACTGCGAGTCAAAATCATTCAGAAACGTTGATATTATTTCAATAAGTGTACGATACGTATTTTCGCAGTTTAAACCTATTCTACAGGGTGGCCCATAAGTGTGTGAAAGTTAAAGTAGAATTACTCACTTAAGAATGAGAATACAAAAAAATGTTTCGAACAAATGTTGCGCAGATATACAATCCTAAAATATTTTGAGATATACAGGATGATCGACCAGAGCAGGGCAATATAAAGTTTGCTTTTTTTAAAAAGAACACCCTATATATTTGTTCACCATCAAACTCAGCGTAAAATTCTGCATCCAATACCATCTTTTTTTTTCAATGATTCGCAACGTTGTCAAACTGGGGCGAAAATTATTAAAATTCGACGATAATTTGTGCACTATAAATGTTGTCAAAAATTGTCCACAGTGATAAATGGGTGCTTATAATATATTTGCTGATTACGAAGATAAAGGATGGTTGAAATGTCTGAATGCAGTAGAAGTCCAGTATTTGATACAGGGTGTTTTCAGGAGAAACGTCAATTCAGGAGATTTCAATTAACGATAACTTCATTTTTTCAAATGGAACACCCAGTATATTATTCTACCATTTTGTAGGACTATTTGATGCCTTCAAATTTTTTCCATATGATATACCCTCTAAAATCGATTGTTTTTGAGGAAATTGCGTTTAGTTACTGTGGTGATAATATTGATATTCTTTCAATAAACCTACTATTATTGAGACTATCACGTTGCAAAAAATAAATAAGGTTTAGAAACAAAATCGAAGAATTCAGACCACGAAAGTATCCACAATATTGAAAGTGCAGGCACGAATCATTTGAAAAATTGAAACTTAGACTAATCAAAGTTTCTTTCATTTGGAGACACCTTGTATACTTTTATTTACTCAGATTCGTTCCATACCATCTTGTGGGCTTTCGTTTGAATATTTCACATTTCGAAATAGTTGAAGATTTGCTCTAAAGTCATAATTATTATAAACATTTTCATTACCAATCCAAAGTTGAACGTTAATTTCGATCAACAAAAAAATTGATATGATAATCATGTAAAGTACCAGAATATAATCACAATAAAAGGACATGAAAATATGTCTGTTTAAAGTTATCATCTTTTACAGCCATGTGGTGTGTGGTACAAAGTAATTGGATTGCTTTTTATAGGTATACTACGTACGTTATCGTAAGTATTCCATCAAATTGATCTAAAAATATACGATTTACACGTAGAATCCACTAATGTAATCGAAGTATATCAACTGAAAATAGTTTTGAATCTAAAAATACGAAGATTTCCTGCATTTATAAATTGTATACAATGGTAATAAATATACCTTAACAATGCTCAAGTCAGAACTATAGTCTATTTCAAAAAGAGAATTATTTTTTTTGTGATGACGTATTTTCGTTGATCCTCACGTCAATTGTCCTTGTCTTAACTTTCTCTTTCTGAAGGGTGAATCCTGGAAAACTGGGACATTTTCTTACTCCAACTTTTCACTCTCAATTTCAGAGCAAGGTAGAGCAAGGTCAAAGCAAAAAATGTCAACTGTGCTAGTGATTATATTTCAATATTGTTGTCATGAACCATAGAACTCAAATCGTTAGACGGTTGACTATCCGTTACAAACACGTCTTGCATTGGGTGCTTCACGTAGGCCTTGTAATAATTGAACGTTTTTTTCATCTATTAATTTCGAAGGATAAATCTATATCCTATAAATCTTCCATAATTATTCACAGCTGATTCGTTTCAATATATTGTAGTAGCGAAATATCCACTTCTTTTTATCAATTGTCAGAAAATATTACATTTTCATACACTGTCTCAATGTTGCGCTTAGATCTAGGATAGACGTGAAAATAAATATTAAAATTCCATTGGCCCAATTGAAATTCGTATAGAAACCTTGAGTAAAAGTACAAGGGCGAAGAACAGAAGCAATATGCGTAGCTATCGATCGTGTTCATACTTCATCGTGAATTAGTTATGAAATTTGGTTAACTGAACGTTGTTGGTTAAAACAGTGAGAGTGAAAAATGTACAATATATGACGAACACGAGAATGTCTGGTAAGATTGCATGCTAAAATTTAAACAAATCAGCAGTAAATTCGCAAATATCACATGTTCTTCATTTCAAAACAAAATGAAGTAATTTGAAAGATACATTTTCTGGAGTTCCGTCTAGTAATCCCTTTCAGGGCTCCTTCTTCGTATTTTTTCTCCTTTAAAGGAGTTAAAATCCAGTTCTCAAAGCAGTTTTGATGATAAAATCGCTGTAAGTGTATTATCAAAAGCTAGAAGAAACTACTATAAATAGTTCAAAGAAGAAAGCTATGAGATTTTTCGTTTTGAACTAATAGTATCGAAACTTAATCAGATTTGTCAATAACTCTAACCTAACCTCAAATCATGATTTGATGTTAATAACAATATGTCAGGAATCACGAATTCAAGAGTGGATTATATGAATGAAGTTCACATCTTTATATTATTACAATGTATATTCTACTTTATTTGCTATATAAAATATGCAGAACTTTTCGTCAGAAATGTTCCCCCAAAGTCGAAGTACTCTTGCTTTACCCCAACATATGGTTAATTGTATAAGCCACATGTCCGAAATTGTGCTGATACATTTCCTGCATTTAAATCAATCAATGTCCGCATCGTACATATCCATTTTGATCACTATCAATATTTGTCAGGTATTCTAAAATGTTCGTTGTAACTACTGAACAATTTTTTCATTTAGAATTTTAGGAATTGGATCGACTCTCAGATTTAAAAGTCTCGGGCATGAAGTCGACGCTGCGATGTTTTGCAGCGAATAGCAACTGACGTCACAACTTGAGAAGAAATCTGTAATTACATAATTGCTAGTTGCCATGTGTCAAACTTCATCAGCAGACACAGGAAACCTTCGGAAATAAAATTGAATATTTGCGAAATATTGTTGATAAATATTCGAATTGTATTCTAGAAAATAACATACGAATTGGTCCACACTATTCGTCTATTGTTTCGGACAAATGGTTAAAAATTAGACACGCGATGCAGCGTTCGTAATTCAATCTGTGTTGGTGCAATAATTAAAATCATTGACTATTCAGCCTTGTTGACAATGACAAATCTGCATTCGGATTCGCGAAATCGATACCGAAGTGTAATGAAAAGCTATGTACTGGGCGATTGCATAAAGAGTATCTGTATTGTCCCAAAAACATCCACCTATCAATTGATTATTTTTTGACAGATGCTCCGGCCTGAACCTTTGTAGCTTCGTTTACTCAGAAGACTGTGCTGATCAAAATAATTCTGTTGTTAGTGGAAATGTCACAGTGAAATATGCTTGTATCACAGGTGAGTGCTTTTTGGATTCAGTAATTTTAATTAGAAATATTTTTGACTAATATTTAGAAATAAAAATGTAGCGATTTTAGGGATTTTTTGGAATGAATATACAGGGTGTCTGAGACAAAACATTTGATCTTATTAAATTTGCTCACATTTTCGTATATCATGAACTTTTTGCTTTTATTTATTTCCCAAAAAAAAAACGCCAAACCCTAGAATGAGAATAAGTCATGGTCTAGTGCTTATAATCTGCCAATTCATCATCTTTTTTATTTCCAAGCTTTACTGTATCCTGAATTCAACAAAGCTTTTCAATATCTCTATTGTAGTGGGATTATCAAAACATGTCACACCTTTTCAAAAGTGCAGAGTGGGGATTTCGTTTACAAAAGGCGGCCCTTCCGCATTGTGCAACTTTGGGTATCCGAAAGATTGCCCGTTTTACACGGCTCATATCTCAAATAAAAGGCATATGAGTCGAAAAACTGAAATGGGAACTATCTATCGAAAGATGCAGAAACTTATAAAATTTCAGGCTGTCCAAGCAAAACAATCCAATTGAATTTAAAATGCATCAAATTCAAAACCACCCTGTATCTTTCGATGTGTGCATTCCAACATTTGATTTTCCACAAAATTCGAGCTCTGTTGATTCTTTTGTCAACTCCTTGGCCCTGAACAGGGGAACACCCTGTGTATCTCGATAATAAAATATCTGGATGTTTCCAGAAGACAAGATAAAAAGGTACTGCAACAGTGTCATAGTGCTGCCGACGCACCAGAACAAAGAATCGTCAGAAGGATTCATCCATAATCCAGGATATCCCAGATTTTATTCGGGACACAAGGAATGCCGGTGGGAGATCAAGGGGGCGCCTCAACAGCGCATCAAGGTCGCCATTTTGGACATATCTCTTGTTGGTGAGCATTATCTATCGATTTTTGTGTTCGAAAACCATTATGATGCAATCAGGAATATACCAAGAAGAATGACTAGACTCTCTACTGACTCTCGAGAATAAATTCCGATAAATTCGACAGTGTCAAAGAAATCTGCAAATTTCGAAATAAAGCTAGAGTTATTTGGATATCATCTACAAAAGTATTGAAAATACACTTTTCTATTCAAAATAACGTAACTAACATTCACTTCCGGTGTAACCGGAAGTCCTACCAATACGAAAATATTCACATTTGACAATATCAATTCGATAATCTCTGCGCACAAATTTTCAAATCAATACCATTCTTATAACTCAGAAAAAATCTGTATAATATTTGTCATTCCTGGAACTTAATTTGAAGTTCTAGAAAATTCTATGTATTCCGGAGCATTAATCTTTCATGTTCGTACATTAACTTTTGGAATTCCAAACAAAACTATTTTATTGCATCATTTATTATTTTGGTGTTTTTCATCAACTCACAAACTTTATCAAGCATTACAAAATTTTATTACGACATTCGGATGTAATAAAAATGGAAAATACATTTATTATTCCTTCAATTTCATTTTTCGATGGAGGTTTTTCAAATGTAAAAACATAATCTCAAGTTTCTTACCAGGATTCAAAGATCGAAATTTGAAATTTGGTGGGTAGCAACTAACTAATAACTGGCCGTTTTTTGTGCATACCTCTGTATATCTCATCAACTTTTTCAATTCCGAAAATAAATATATCGTGTCACACCTCAATTTACAGGATTTTTACTGATACAATCAAATATCATAAGCACGTCAAACTCAAATGATAAATTCACCTTTTTTATTTTAATTCAAGTCGACAACGTTGTCGGATCTCAAGATTGTACCGACGTGTTGGAAATAAAAGATAGCGGTCAGGTGATCCACTCATCTTGCAGACAACAAGATCCCCCTGTAGAAATCGTCTCGGCCACCGAATCCATCGAGGTGGTTCTGAGCTCAGCTCAGCAATTCAACCCGAGACGTGGTTTCCTCATACGGTACAGCATCGTCGGCTGTCCGGAAATTGAGGTTCCTCAAGGTGCTTACGTCGTGTACAAGTGAGTAGTTTTTGAAAAAGTGATCTTGAAACTGCTGTTTTTGATACTTCCATTGCGTTATCTTGTTCGTTTCAGCCTGATTTCGTCTCGTGTTCTCATGATGTAAACGTGAATAATAATTTTAGGTTATAAATCCTTCTCACCAGTGTCAAAATAATTTTTTACAGCGTTGCCGATTGTTATTCATTATATTTCTTCAAATACATTCTTAGCGGACTGAGAAAATAAGGACAATACAGGGTGTTCCTTAAAGACATGCTAATATTTGAAGGAGTGATTTTTTACACATTTTGAGA
Source organism: Plagiodera versicolora (assembly GCA_037013635.1). Taxonomy (NCBI): domain Eukaryota; kingdom Metazoa; phylum Arthropoda; class Insecta; order Coleoptera; family Chrysomelidae; genus Plagiodera; species Plagiodera versicolora. Next base: position 9,480,514 of record CM072986.1, on the reverse strand, counting down.
AAAAAACTTCCTATAAACGCATGTCCTAAAAGTCTTAACTTCTGAGATACAGGGTGATAGAATTTTGAAAAAAAAAACAGTTTTTCAATAATAACTGAGATAATATTTTAGATATCTTTATAAAATTTGGTACATGTCTTCTATGCATCAAGGTTCATTTTGTGACGTACGATTTTTTTAATTTTCTCTACCAGTGGTGTCCGTACGGGTTCTGCATTGAAAATTTTTGGAGAAAAGAAAATACTACGCCACTGCTTACTTCCAAAATAAAAATTACTTTTAAGATCCTCATTCATTATTGAGTAGAATTAATATCATGGATTTTCTTTGTCCGACGTATGGTTTTCGCTTGAAAAAATAAAAATCGCTTTACTTCAGGGTCAATTCCTCAAAAATTTGATGCGGCGTGGAAATGTTGGTGCATCGACTAAAAGCAAATTAAGAGATCAAATTCGTTCCAAAACGAATGAGAATCCAAAAAATTGGTTTTCAGTTATTGAAAAACTGATTTTTTTTCTCAAAATTTCATCACCCTGTATCTCAAAAGTTTACATACGTTTATAGGAAGTTTTTTTCTCAAAATGTGTCAAATTTCAGTACATTCTGGTATGCATTTTTTGTGGGAAAATCAAAAAAAAAATGAAGCTGGCTACTGCACCCAGTGCAAAGCAGTTCTGACGTCACAAAGGGCGTCGTTTTTAAGGTTTTGCCAAATTTGAGGGTTCCAAAATAGAGTTTTTTTCAGATATTATCTGGCATATTTCAGGAAAATACTACACACATTATTTTCCATCATTATATCAGAACTCAAAACAGGTTGAATAATAATAAATAAATAAAATAAAAAAAAAATAAAAAAAAATTCAAATTATTTTTCATCATTATATAAGACCTCAAAACAGGTATGAAGCTAATTTAGGATTTTGTGATCTTTCTTATTAGATTGTGTTCAATTATAAAATTAAATGTAATTTCATATGAGTGGAAATGTCATAATAGTGTTATCTGATTTGTTTCAATAGGAGTTCGGAATCGATAATTTTGACCTGTTGTATTGGCTACGAATTTCCTGATACTGGTACTAGAACGAAAACGCTCAGTTGTTTGGGTGCTTTTTGGAATACGTCACTGCCACTTCTTGATTGTCAAAGTGAGTACAATATTTCAAACATGACTCACAAATATTTCAACTGTGATGAGTTTTAAAATCAATTGTGAAAACGAACCCATTTCGTTTCTAGATTGTCATTAGCCTCCTTTAAAGATACTGGAAGAATTACTGCCGCGATTACATGGTATTTATACAGAGGGTAATCCTCACAAAGCCAGCATAGAATTTAAAAATAGATTAAATACACTTACTCTTTGTTGTTTGTGGTCAAAGGTCGGATGAGACATATTTTTCAATTCATTAGAAGATTCCAGTGCCGTAGGCGATTATTGGTAATGACGTTGGATGTAAAGGCATTTCAGAGGGCCCTTCTATATATTTTTATTACACAAACAGCTCTTTGAAAATCTCATCCAAAAGTTCACATAACATACTCATGTTCAAAAAATTGATGATTGGTTCAATTGGTATAATTTTTTTCAAATTCAATCATATATTGCCGTGAAATATATACAGTGTGAAAATGGAATAAATTCGATAACGAATAAATGAGAGCGTGTTGGGAAAATGGCTTGGACACATCGATTTGTATTTTTAGATGCGCATTAAAAAAAAATTATATAGGGTGTGTCATGTGACAGTGGCTGATACCAACTTTCTTATTTTAAATACTACCCCCTGTATATTATTAGTTTTTTGGATTCTTCGAAAAATTCTAGACATAATTCATGCACAATGTCCCATACCTATCTTCAACTGTTTCGGAAATATTAAGTGTTTTCAAATGTATTACAAAAATTTACATTAAAAAAGAAAATTATTTTATTTCACAAATTTAACATTTTGAACATCTCTTACATTGATATTAATGTTTTTTTGTTTTTTTTACATCATTTGTGAAATAAAATGATATTTATACTCAAATGAATGATTTTATAATTATCTCGATTGATTTTTCTGTTCAGCAATGAAAAATATTCGCTGAATTCTGTTCTAGCTGATATTATTTGTTCACAATTTATTGCATTTCCCCCATGTCTCGATCACCCTACTTACAAACGAGTTCATCCGGAAATTTGAATGCAAATGGTTATAGACAGCGTGTTTGTATCACTGAACGCTACACGAAACATTTTATATTATTATTTTTAATTGAAACGTCACAAAATGCAAAAAAAAAAGTGATGAAACAAGTTATTAATTGTGTTGTATAGATGTGTGGAAGACAATTAATATTTGACAAATCACACGGAAAAATTGAATGAATTCTCTAGACATCCTTCCCTTAGACATCTTGCGCATGTCACAACTGCCCCTATGCGCATACTCTGTACGAAACCGTTCGAACCCCCCTGCTAGAACAAACCTACTAATTGTCTATCGCTCTTCATTTGTTCTCGGTGGGGTTTCTTGTCTTTGTCGATGACTGTACTTACTGATAACCACTCGTAGAGAGCGGCGGCATAACGAAATCCAAACTTCCTTCGCGCCGCTTTATCTTTTCTCATTCAATTCAATGCAAGGCGGATCGTGAGCGCGTAACAATATCGCGGACAGTTTTTGTGTGCATCCGGTAGCGTTAGTTTTCCCGCCTGTTCGCGTAGTGGGCTATGGAATTGCATTGAAAACAATTTGGTGAGTTTCAGTGACAGTTTCAGAATACGATCGTGTTGTGATGACGTGATGTGAGTCATAACCTCAATATTTGTTAGCTTCTGTCGACAGAATGTTCAAAATGAAATTATCAATGTTGAAATTGGTTCAACGAGTAGAGCACATGGTAATATTGGGATTATCGATACTTATCACTGTAAACACGCACTCATCACAAGCAATCTTATCGTCCTTATCTTTGGCGATGTACCGAAATTTAGAATCTCTTTCAGCGCCATAATGTCATTTTAATAGGATTGTAAACTTTCGCCAAAGACCTTGTTGTGATTCCTTTTTCATTCTACCTTGAACTTCAAGCACACATACTAATTATCTACAGGGTGAGTTGAAATATGAATAAGTCACTTCATGATTTTATTTCGAAACTCTCTGTGTACGTTTATTTCAAATACACGCGCTTTGTACAGGAGAGACGGTAAATAATGCTAACTGAACGTTAAATGTTTGTTAAGCGTTCAACGTTCGTTAGCTGTATTTCTACATTTTGTTGGAATTGATGAGTCACAGAGAACGTGGTTGACTTATTCTGCATATTATTCAGACATAACGAAATAATTGATGAATTCAAACTATCGCTATAATAAGGTTCTTCAATGACGCATTTAATTCATGATTTCAGGGTTTTCTGTTGACCCATTCACTTCTGATGCAACACTGGATATTGCAGTATAATACTCATTTTTTGTTTTTTTAGTATATATCCAGTAAGTTTTTTGACTTGCACCTAGCGATGAATGCGAAACAACTTTGGAATCGTACACAAAGTAATTCTAGAAGCCTACAAAATATTTCTCAATTATTTTAGTTGTAAGATAAGATGAATTCTTGAAAACAAATTCTACGCTGCTATTATGCTATACAGAATAACTTTTCTCTAGTAGGTCATATCAACCAAAAAACGAGGAGTAACTTATAGACCGCTCATTTCCCTTTTCTTATTTTCAGAGACTTCGTCTACTCTGTTCAGAAATCAAACAGGAGAAGTCATACTCCTTTTTTTCAAAAAAGCTCAAACTAAAATGGCTTCAGGTAAAATTCACCAAATCATTCAAATTGAATTGTTGATAATATTTTTCTTTCATAGATTTGATAGCCCCTGCCTTGATAGTCGTAGCATTGTTTGTAATAAATGCTGTTGTTTTGTTCTTTATACACAGAGCGAAAAAAAAGTGAGTATTTGAATTGTGATACAAGATTTGAAACTATTTTTTGTCATTTCTTTTTTAGACAAATTGATTTGAATGCTGATGTATATAGTGAAGAATTGAGACACTTGGCTACTACCAGTTGAGACAGAATAGAAATAATAATTTATTATTTTTTGTAATATAAAGAATTATGGATATTATATTTCGATTTTGAGAATTCAATGTAGGTTATTTATTTATTGGAAAAGGAAAAAGTGGTTCTGATAAAATTTATACGAACAAAATTTCATTTACATTTAAAAAATATATAAAAAATGCCTTCAACAGTATACCTATAAAATTATTCTAAAATATGCTGATCGTACTTCATTCATTTAAACACACAAAATATAACAGAATCTAAAATAGGTATCAATTTCATTTTATAAAAGCATTGAATCTACTCTTAAAATTTGTAGGATTTATAACACCAAGGAAGGTAATTCAATGTACCATATCCTACAAATTACCCCTCAAAAATGGTAATTTCAAAATTACACGCCTCTTATTCAACAAAAACCATCTGGAAGCGTTAGCGATCTAAAAACAATTTTGATTCGTTCAATAATCTAAAACAGGCATTTCAAAACACTAGCACGTTACAAAAATACAATAAATACAGTATAACAACAAAAGAAACACTTTAAACTTTGGTCACTCTCATTTTTAGTCCATCCAGTGGCATCATGAATGGAGATTTCGGATTCAAAATTAGCGGCACTGGAGTTTCCTTGCATTTTTCTACTTTGAACTTTTTCAAAAAATAGACTATACCAACTTTGGCGCATATCATACCGAATCTGTCTCCTATAAAATGAAATAAAAAGTGAATTAGCAGCACATATTTTTGGTTGAATTGTGTCAGAAGAATTATTGTTGGTTAATTGAAAGACTATCCATATAAGAACCATTTCATATAAAATATCAAGTAAATCATCAATTAAATTCATTCAAGTAATAATAAAAAATCAATTAAAGTCACTTTTATTTCCAGTGTGTGAAAATAAAAAAAAAATAATTAGCAGCACAAAAATCATCAATTGAATTTATTCAATAATAGAAAATCAATTAAAGTTATTTTAATTTCCAGTATGTGAAAATAAAGAAAAATGTAATTAGCAGCACATATTTTTGGTAGAATTGTATACTGAAAATATTCCAACGCAAATTTCATCTGTAATATTTTTCCTCGATTTAAAATGGTTTTTTTTTCTCACCTATACAGTTTCTGGGCCCCATCCCGAAGGGCATATAAACACAGGACTGGTTCAGGTGTTGCTTGTTGCCGTCCTCGAACCTTTCGGGTTCAAATTTTTCTGGTTCAGCGTAATAATTAGGGTCGTTGTGTAAACCGTCGATTGGTATCAAAATGGCGGTGCCCTTTTCCACTACTAACCCCGTCTCCTTGATCACGTAATCCTCTTTGCAGTTTCGGTTCAGGAACGGCCCGAAAGGGTACCGCCTGAGAGTTTCTGAAAAGGTGCAATTCTCGCTTTCAATGACGTAGCTTGTCATTTGAGCAATGTTGCCACTGTTCCCAATTTTTGTGGGTTTCGGGGAAAACTGGCGAAAATATTTTAGTGGGTGTTTCGAATATGGATATCACGTGAGAAATATAACTGATATACGGGGTGATTTGATTGTTCATGCATAGAAAATAATTCATTGAGTATATAAGGAGAAATCTAAAAGAGCAAAATATAAATACAGCAGAATTTTAATAAATGTGGTACTTTTTTTGTTGTCATTGTTTACTGACTAATAAAAAAATGTTTTACCTGAGAGAACCATATCCAAGTACGCCAACTTTTGGATATTTTCGAACGTGATATCCTTTTCGGACTCCATGTGAAGATTGATTTCTTCCCTTAGTTTTTCTTGGCAATCCAAACGCAAGCAAAGTTCGTAAAGGACGAAACCTACAGCATTGCTGGTGGTTTCAAAACCGGCTATGAAGAAGGTGATGGCTTGTGCCACCATCGAATTTGTATCTAAAACATTCGGAAAATAACACAAATCGAGAAGATTTTAGAATCTATTTATTTCAGGATACGTCATATAAGCGACAGGTGCGATGTTGTAGGATTATGAATCGATGAACAGAGAGGTATAATTTTTAAGGAAGTCTTCGTCCTCGAAATTTGCAGAAAATAATTTTTTTGGGTTACGAATTTTCAATCTATATGTAAGAAGAGATGAATCTATCGCAGCGTTTCCTGGATTTCGATATTTTAAACGCATTTTCCTCGAAAATAAGTTTTTAAAAATGGCTAACATTCTCCTGGCCGCTGTAATTATCAAATCGACTTGACGGAATGACGGATAATTTTTTCGATAGATACATTTATTTTATTTGCATTTATTATTTATCTTTTTAGGCGAAAAAAAAAATGCGAAAATTCGATTTTTTGTTTAAATTTGTACTATACAAAAAACTCATCCGTCATTCTATGGCCAAAGGGTCACCTATTGATAATATGCTTTGAATTTATGTTTCGGATCAACAAAGAGGGGCCAGTGATGTCAGCCGTTCACCTCCTACAATTTGAGGACTTGTTTTCGCGGAGCTGCAACGGGTGCCATTTTGTTTGGTTTTTTCAAAAAATAAAATTTTGAAGTTTTGTATATCATGAATAAAAGCAAGAAAAACCCGCTCTCGAAAAGCTCTACTCGTTTCCTTTAAAAAAAATAAAACGTTAACACCTGAAATATGGCACTCTAAGGACGAAGTCTGCCTCAAATATAAGAATGAAATATTCTGTTTCTTGTTAATATCCAAGTTATATTGCAATGTAATCGAGAATTATCATTTTTGATTTCTTGAAGTAAAAACGAAATAAACTGGAGAAAAAATTCTGATTCTGCCAGGAAATAAATGGAGAACATTTTGAACACCCACTGCATCATTTGAATTTTAGTCAAATTATATTTTCATTTAAATTCTCAATAATTCACTGCATCTAAAGTCATACAAAATTAGTTCTCGAAATAAAACATTTCCAGTGATTTTCGATTGAATCGACAAAAAGAATTATCGTTTGAAAGTAAGCAAGTAAGTTTGGCAACGTCGTGAAGTGTTGTCAACTATGGAAATTGCCTGAAATTGGAAATTCAATGATAAAATTTTTGTTTTTTCTTCAACTTTTTTTTTTATTTCACTCTTCATAGTGCTAACTATGAAATGAATCGAAACGCGATATTACATTTTTTTTTATTTTCTGTAACGCATCTTTATCACTTATTAATTAAAATAATTTAGTCATACCAAAGTTGGTAGAACTGTTTCCTTCGCTGAAACCATCCCTGAGCTGCAACAACAAATCCACGAAATCGTTCCTCCTCATCTTAGTCCTCTCCCGATAGCTGAGCGTCTCCAGAAAAACATTTTGCAAGAACTCCGTATCCAGCAGCTTGAGCTTGAACCACGACACGAAATTCGGCACGAAAAAGTACGAAAACATACTGAAGACCGAATAAACATTGAAATCGAAGATCCTCCGGCTGACCTTCCGGAACTCCGAGTCCACCTCCTTGAAGGAGTTGGCCTCGAAGCCGAAGAAACAAGACGCCACCAAGTCCGTCATGTACTTGGCCGACACCTCCTTGATCTCCATCACCTCCCCGTCGAAGGGCTCCAGGTAGTCCTGCATCCTCTTGGAGCAGCTCTTCATGATGGGGAACATGAGGCGCAGCTTGCCCGAGGTGAAGATGGGCGTCAGCTTGTTCCTGATGCTCCTCCAATCGGGGTTCCTGAGAATGAAAAGGCTGTTGCCTGACATCGGGTCTGCTTTTTTGTCGCAGGCGAAGGTCCTGTCCTCGAAGTTGTTGAAGTCTCGTATGGTGATGCTTTTGATGATTTCAGGGCTGCGCACCACCAGGTACGGCTTGCCCATGATGTGGATGCCGAAGTAAGGGGTGTCGTATTTGCTGTAGAGGTAGCCCAGGTGCTTGCCGATCTGTCGTTTGCCTTTGAAGACGTCCCATAAGCCACCTGTTAAGAGAGTATGACACTTCATTGAAGAAAAATAGTTCCTACAGATTTGATTATGTTTTAATACCAATAGTGTAAAATAAAAAATATCTAGCTAACCACTGAAATTCTAATTGGTTGAGATAACTAGGAAAACTTAGGCATCAAAACTTAGACAGCATATAACACTTCACAACAGTGCCAAATTCATTTTGAGAGAAACCTTCGAACCGCTAATAAAATTTGGTATTTATATATTTTTTATAATTGTGTTATATTTCAATCTGTTATGATTTTGACAATGTGATATCGTGTGAATAATGTGATTTTATTTCTAAACGTTTTACACTTGTAAGTCATCTTTTGGTACTTAATAATTTATTATACAGAGTATTTACATATATAAGATGATTACTAGTTGGTAACACTACAAAATTTCAATTTGGTACTATTTTGATCTTTGTTATAACTCTTATTTTATTTCTTTTATTTATTTGCATTTGTCATTTTACATTATTTACTGAAACATGCTTTCTCAATAAGGTTGATATCTTCGATATTTTTGATTGATTGATTGATATATTTACAGTCATCAATAGTTATCCAATGTTTTCATAATTGACATACTGTCATAATATTCGGATAAAAAGGTTAGGTGAAAAAATTCATTTATATTTTTGCCACACTGAGTTTTTTTTGGCCAAATATGAATAAAGTTGTTAAGATAATGAATCCAGTTCAATAGGTCAAGAGATATATTCAATAAGATGAAAATAAATGATCTAGCAATATTTCAGTCCGAAAAGTTCCATCGATATATCTTCTATTCATTCATAAAGATATTGAAACTACTCATTATTGAATTGGGGAAGAGAAATTCGACAGTTCGCCAGATAATGCGCTGTTGCCACTGGTCCTTTTTTTCCCATTGTTACAATAAAAACAGAATTTGAGAACATTTTAAATGAATTACTTTCATAGCAAATGAAAAATTACGTCAATACATAAATGATCTATGAGGTGGATATGCATTGTTGCCAAGTTTTTAATTTCCTTTAGATAATACATTCCGATATGATACATTCAAAGAATATAACTTCGTGCGGTATTTAGAGATACATATGATGATTGAATAATCGTAGATATCGATATTTTGCTACGTACCAGCGAGTAGGATGGGATATTCGTAGGGTACGCCCCGTTTTTCCCAATAGTCGTGATTCCTGATGAGGTAACGGTACAAAAGATACAGGGCTAGGAAAAGTAAAGCCAAGGTGTGCCATGTCTTCGAAACAGCCGTGAAAAGAACCTGAAATTGAACATGAACCATATAAGTATCGAGCAAAATATATCAAAAGAATTTGAATAAAAATTTAAATGAAATTATATCTGAATCCTTTGTATATCAACTGTCGAAATGATCTGAATGATTACCTTCTTCATTTTTACATTATATTTACGAACACCCTCTGTATATAGACACATTTATTATTGCACTAAAAACCAAACGTATATTTTTCGTTTTGGATATTATTTCCACTTACCATAATGAAGTAAGCCCTAATTGCACATTTACACATCGAATAGAAATACCTACATAACATGTACTCGGAGATATAATATATCAACAAAAGTGAAACAATACTGAATTTTCACAGAGAGAGCGAAAAAATCCATACACGCTACACGAAGACTTTTCTATTGTTAATCGACCAGATTTATTATTTTCTCAAATACATGTCATTCCATCTAAAATGTTAGGTATCGAATTCGATTAGAGATTATTGAATAAATGGAAACAATAAGTATACAATTTCAAATTTGTTCGAATGGGACAATTCCTTTTATGTAATGGAGATAAGTTTTCAAACAAGTGAACTAATTCAATATTTGAGTCATTGTGTATTTACTGAGTCTTGGAAAAATTACTCAATCCAGCAAAATTGTATAACGCTGACATGGAGTTTCTGAATTCCAACATTATCACGTAATTTGAGTGTAACACGAATAATATAAATTTGCAAAGTTGCTTCGTTTCATTTCTATTCATTTGGAACTACTAGCCCTGCTACTCTCGAATACTTTGACGCTGGCAATGTTCCGTAATCATTCGGTGCCTTTCGCTAGTTCGCGCACTACGTCGAGGCTCTTGTCTACTTATAAAAAGAAGAACGATCTGTCCCTCACCTAACCTCACAAATTATAGATCTTCATTTCTATTTATTTTAAATTCAATAAAATCAAAGATGCCTTTCATGAAAGGGCCTGCTCCTATAAGGAGAACATTGAAATATTTGGATGCAGGTAAACTAGTGCTGAAGGATCAAATTAAAATCATGACTATCAATTATAACATAGCAGGAAAACCTCATGAGGGAACTAAGTAAGTTTGAAATTTAAAACTTGAATTTGGGAAGATGCTAACTGTATATCGTTTCAGAGACTTCGTTTTCTGGTTTTTGCCCAGGGTACAGTATAAAAATCCGGATGTACAAATTCTAACATTGAAGAACATGACGCCAACACCTTTTATTAGGTGCTTCTATGGTGAGATCAAAATTCATTTCAAAATTGTTTATCAGTAATTGTTAATGTGAATATTTTGTTTTGCAGAAACCGGTGATGAAATGTTGATTGATACATTTGATAAAACAAAAGAAGAAATTCAAAATCATCTTATAAATGTAGTAGGGAAAACAAAGTAGGTGAAACTATTTTTACTGTACATTTTTTGTCATGAGACTACATACTAATTATTATTAGGAGTGTATTGGCAGCTGAAGCAATAGCAAAAGAAAAAAAAGATAATCCTGCCAACTTTGGGACTGGATGTGAAAGGTATTGTATATGTGAAATACCTGGGCAAATTCCTTGCCCTGGAACTTGTCCTTTGCCTAAGGAATGGAGGGGTAAATATAAATATAAGAAGGTGGAAGAATAGTTTGGAGAAAATTATCCTCTGTATATTGGCTTTAATAAATATGTAGGTTAATTGCTTGTTTCAAAAATTGAACTAGCAAATAGTGAAACTGTTCTTAATTACCTCATTCCTGTATTCTTCAAGACATCTAAAGATACTTTGAAACATTTCTGCAGTATTGACATATTATTATTATTGAAAAAGTATATTTGAGAGGTTCAACTTCAGTATCTATCTGTTATTCAATAATTTCTCTTCTATAAATAGTCAATCAATGTGAAAACTAATAGTAGAAACGGTACAGAAGTTTTGTTTTTGCCGATTTTAATAGATTGAAGTATATAAAGTGACTTTTTTTCACATGGTTATATAAATATTACTTGCATCAACATAATTGACTAATGTTTTTAGTTATATTGATCTTTTTTAATCTGCCATGAATAGTATTTTTCGAATTGGGAAGCAAACTTCATATTGTTTTTGATGTTGAAAAAATATTTACTATCAAGTCCAAGTATATTTATTGAATTAATAAATACTCCACTTACGTTTTTTAAACTGAAGAAATCCATCAGACACAAAATCCGCACTCAAGTAGTGAAAAGGAATATTCAAAAACCATGGAGGTGTAACCAAAACCGAAATTGACAATAGCCAAATCAGGCGTGCATACGTCGAGGAATACCCGAAGAGAATAACCAAATTCTTGGTCAGTTTTGCAGGCCACACAACAGATCGGCAATGATTTGAATTTTATATCACCTCATCACAATAATTCAAACAGATTTATCTGATCTAGGAGACGTTACATATATGTATGAGGTAGTGCCGGGCAAAACGAAAGGGACAAAATAAATTATTAAGTCAAGTCGATCGAATGCCTATCAGGTTTTTTTTGAGCCGGCGTTGGGCTTAGCGTTCTGATGCGAACTTCAATTGAAATTTGCTCCAAACCAGTGGTGTAGTTATTCGAAAACCACCACGAAAAACATTTGATTACATTTACTTAAGTGTTATCAACAAGAATAATATAACTTCAAACTGTTGAACATCGATGACTCTAGATGTCATTAAGTAAAATAATATGTATTTATATCAAATATCAAGTGAATAAAATGAAAGGAGTCATTTTCTTAATGAAAGTTTCAAATATATAGTGTTTGTCTCAATTTACCACATGAAGAGGCTTCATCGAATTACATAAATTCAATTCGAATTAATTCGAAAAATGTTCATTTAGGTAGGTAATAAGAAAGTAATGATAGCATCTTCTAGAAATATCAAAGCATATCGACAATTTCATGCTGTGCCCACTCTTGACCACTACACTGCTTAAGAACCAGACTAACGAACTAGAAGCAGGCCGAAGGCTTCAAAAATTCTTCTCGGCTTTTTATTGCGAACTCCTGAAGGCCAAGGTCACGCATGTTACATCGTTACGTAGTCTTGTGGTGTTTGTTTACACCTGCAAAATACTTTCTCATCGTAACGGTATCGATATATTTTTGTTTTGTTATTGGTAGGAAAGGTGATGGTCCGAATATTACTACCGGAAATATCACTTTTTTTTTAATCGTAGTTTTTAGGTATCATAAATTACTATCGTAAATTGATTTGAAATATTTTGTTAATTATCCTTTCACTATTAAGCTATAGTGATGTTCATGCCTGTTTTGAAAATCATGGATGCACGTCTATGATTTAGCTATTCTGTCAAATATATTTGTATTTTATGGAAGTCAAAAAAAGGACATGAAGAAAGAAGTGTTCATGATTAAAAACGTTTGGAAACAAACTGATACACCAATGGTGCATGCTATTTAATAATATATTTATTTACCAATAAATTATTTAAAAAAACAATAACTTATATGATTAAAAATAGAAATATGCGACACGTCAGTATAAGAACATTATCCGAGAATTTATATCGGAACAATAATATTAGAAATGTAAGAAAATTTACTCAAGTTATTTTGTACCAACCTTTTTATAATTGTTATGTTATTCTTTTCGGATATTTGATTCTCTTCAAGATTTATGGATCCGAAACGTTCAGTCGTAAATTTGAATATTACAAATGCAAATTTTATTCAAATATTCACATCTAACTTTGGAAATAATTTCCCTTGCTAAACGTCGTAAATATAATGAAGCGTATGTATAAACTGCAGAATGTGAATGAACTACTTTGTTTTTTTCATTTGCATTCTTGTCCAGACCATATCAGCACGTGTTATACAATGAGATGTGCTGATTAAAAATCGAAACACCCACCAAATCTCGATAACAATCAGCAAGGAATCAAGTCAAGGCGGAAATGATATCTATCGACGTATTTCACCGGAAAAATCCATTCTCTGCTTAGTCACAAAAGTGGTGACGTCTATTAATTGATATGCGAAAATATTCACCTTGACGATGAAATTAGGTTCTATTTCTGAACGCTGTAGAGAGAAGGGATGCGAAATTGAAACCACTCGTTATAATATAACTTTTTAATATTTTGGATAATAATATTAATAAAATGATATTCATATAAATGTTATTCACTATAATAAAAAAATCACACATATTACTGTCTCTTTGGAAAAAATCATAAAAGAGCAATAAAGGAGTTGTATGCTGTATGTAAAAAACAAGAGTACTGTAAATTGAGGAAATCAGAGGAAAATGAAGAAAATCGCTTGGAATTTGTCATCAGATTCTGCCTAGATATACATAAATGAGAAACAAAAATAAATTTATATAAAACAACAGTCTTCAATTGCACCAAATCTTAAACACAAATCTATCAACATCACTTTTACTTATCCGTATAAGAATAATCCGAAACGTGTGCAATTCATTCATTCGAATCATACGGGGGGTAGAAAAAGTACACCAAATCCATTACTGGCCCACCGAGATTATAAAAATATTACTTGCAGTATATAAATATCTTTTATAATTGCTTTCTCATCATGATTCTTTAGAGAAACCATTGTAAAAGTTTTCTACATGCCGGGCTCTCGATTCAAAACACCAACTGGTATTCAGATAATGGAATATGTCTGGGTGCGCCAGTGAAATACACTATTAGACAAAACATAGGTAAAAAATAAAGGGCGAACTAAGAATAAACCGTTCGGCGTTTTGAATGTCACATTAAAGAGAGTAACTATAGGATACACGAGCCAATACACAGAAAAAAACGTCCCATTGAAAAGAAAACACGTTTTTGGATTGACATACAGGATAAGGTCACCTACTTTGAGTCGATTAGCAATTTTGATGTCTGTAGTCGATCCATAATTTAGAATATCAAATGAGCAGGACGATATTGTTTTGTAAGAAACCTTATTTGTTACTTTTGCACTTGCTTCCCTTAAAAAACGGGTCGTTTGCCTTGATTTGTTCGACTAGTATAAAAATGGTTACCCTAATTTTGTCTAATAACACGTTTACAAAGTGCTACATGTTATATTGCATTAGAAATTGTATCCTAGGTTTTTACGTAAACTGTAGTAACTATTTACAAGAGTCGGGACAATTTCTATCTAATCCTGCAGATATTCTCGCCATGAAATAAACATTCCACGAAAATCATCGTCAAGAAGAAAAACTCACCACCGTCGTGTTCATTTACAAACATGAAGTCGAACTGTTTCGCCCCTATTTCGTTATTCCGTGGAATGTTAGTTTCATGCAAACCGAATCCTTTAACCTAGATTTTTTGAACCTATCTATACAAAGTGAGCGTTTTCCACACTCCATGGTTGGCACCTCACAACAAATTCAAATTCATGATCAACGAAACAAAAATAACGCTCTAATAAGTTGATGATGACTGAAGCTTTTTGTAAAGATTTTCATAGCTACTTTTCAGAGTTCAGGGTGAAAAGTGAAGAAAATTTGTTCTAATCATATCAATTTACTCGTTATTGTTAAATTCACTACACCCTTCATTTTTTGAGCAAAAAACTAAGTGTATACAAACATTTGCGGCCAAGTCATTCAGTATTTTTGGAGCTTATGAATGAAATTGTTTTGTTGGAAAAGTAGAGAACAGTTTTTGATACTCGAAATTTGCGATGTCAATACATTGTTAACACTTTTTAGTCAAAAATACTTATAGGAAACATGTATATACTAAGAACTATCTGAAAGTAGCACCATGTTATGACATGCCACGTGTCTATTGATAACTTGTTAGTAATTACTATAAAAAAGGAACTAATAATATTGACACTCGCGCATTTCAGAATCTTCAATCGATTATCGAGATGAAATTCGTAACAACAACTTTCATTTTCCAAAAAGCACCTATTGTAATATACAAGTTGAACTACCAACAATAGGAATTATTCCAAGAAAAATCCAAAAATTTTGAATGAACACTTCAATCAAATAGAAAACAAGCATTCTAAGACAAATTTTGGTTGATCAGCAGTGTGGTTGAAAAAAAAGGCTATGATTCAACCTGTCGTAAGAAAAAAACGGACTAGTCGTGTGGAAAAAATATAAATCTAACCTAAAAAACAACAGAAACTAAATCAGGCTAACGGTTTTCGCAATCTCACTCACTATCCGTCCTCAACCAATCGACGTAACTGAGAGGGCATATACAAGAAAACACATTCAAGAAATACCGCGAGCAAAACTGAATCACAATCAATCTGATGAACAATGGCATCAACATGTTTAGTGGGTTTAGTCATTGAATTATTCGATTTTTTTTTCGGAGACATTGGATAATCGAATATTTTTTACTATTGGTGGAAAAAATATTCAATTGACCGACATTTCAACTGATTTTTGTAAAATGAAAAGTTCAAGTTTTGTGAACATATTTTTGAAAAAGTACCTAATAAACAACGTGAAACGAGTTATGCAATGGAAATGGATCATTTTAGAAGTTTTATTGCTATTATAATTCTTTATCATTTATTTCGTCACAGTTCTGCAAAAAAACGTGGAATTTCCGAAATTTTGTGAGATGAAAAGAATATTTTGTCAGATTAGTGTCCAAATTATGAAGTGAAAAGGTGTCAACACTAGATGGTTTTTACAGTCACTTGGATATTCAAAAAAATCAACTGAAATGTTCCGATTGGAGTCACATTCAATAATTCATTAGTTTTAGTCTAGTACTATTGGTTCTTAAAATGATTGAATTCCTAAGATATTGAAATACGTAACCACACAGAACTATATGAAATCTAGATATCAAAGAAAAATATGCTTTTGTGCAAATTTCGAATCGAAACGACCCTACCGACTGCGCCAACTCCCATCACCCTCGATTGTGATTCAGTTTCGCCTTAGCACCCGCCCCCCTCTCTCTCGACCCCCCCCCTTCCCCTAATCTCCAAAGAGTCTCTCTAAGCCCTACAGGTGCGCCGTTACCAATTGGCCATGCCCGGCTTGTTCAACGTCATGAAATAGATCTGGCACGAAGAACCGCTCTTGGCGGACGAAAAGAACACCTTATCGTTCCGCTCACACAAAAACTTTAACCGCTGCGACTTCTTGTGCATGAACACGCCGTCGAGATGGCCGGATTCCACCGACCTGATCTCGATGGCCTTGTTGCCCCAGCCCATGATCTGACCGGTGCCGATGTACGCCACTGAGGTCGGCATCTCGCCCCACTACAAACGAAAAAATTGGCACTTGTACACTCAGCTCAAATATTTTCTGCTTTATCAACGTTTTCTTGTGGCTCTTCAATGATTATAATGACCAAGTCCATTAATTTGAGGAAATGACTTGTGACAGATTGTGGCAGGAAATGCAATGATGTTTTTGAGGAAACAATTTAAATGAAAATGTTTACTGATTTGTCTCAAGATACAGTGACAAAATGGTCATGGAAAATTGGATTTTCGATATTCGTTTCGGAATAAAGTGAACTCATACATGAAAACATTGTGATTATAGTTGAGTTTTCTTACCTGAAGCAACATATTCTTGGATATCCTACCATAGGTGTTGACATAGACACCTTCATTGTCATAACACAGTAAAAGCTGCATACCATTCGTATTCGGTAGAGTAACTATACAGTGTGGACTGATTCCATTTTGAGGCTGAAATAACAAAAAAACTATTGAAAAACTATTTAATCAAAAGACATACAACTAAACAAGTAGAAAACTGCATTGAATTAATCGAGAAAGCGAGCAATTATTTCTTCTTCTTTTTCTTGTCTTTCTTTTCCTTCACCTCTTCCGGCGTTGCCTCGAACTTCGAGTTTATTCTAATTGGCGGTAGTTCCACTACTTTCGGTACAGTGATAGACCTCGCAGGCAGAGAAATATTCAACTTCGGCAACTGCACTGGTTTCGTAGCTATCCCTAACTTGGAGTAACCTTCTTTGAGAGAGCACACCGAAGACGGAGGTCCCTCTCCCTTGGACTCCACCGAAGCGCTCTTTTTGGACACAGAAGACGTTTCCGTGGAGATTTGCAAGCTGGATTCGCTGCAGCTTTCACTGCTGTCTTCCGGAGATTTGGGCGGTTCGTTTAGCATCTCGATGTGTTCCCTGATTATCTCTTCTCTATTCAAAAAACATTCACACTTGACGCCCAGCTCGCAGACGCACTTCTTAGGTTCGGTCTCGGTTATAATTTCTTCGGTTTCCCGATGTTTGGGGCGGATCGGTACCCTCCTGACCGCCCAAGTGTCCGGAGGCGAAGGTGGTATGGGCTCGTCTGCTACCCATGCTACGCTCAGTGGATCTGGTAAAGGGTTGTGGTAATACAAGTCCGTCAAAACGAAGTGAAGGAGCGCTTCGCAAGCTATCTCCGACACGAACTCTATGGCGCTTTGCTGGATGATGAATTCATCGATTTCCAAGAAGGCTCGCTCGATTATTTCTTCTCTTATTGAGTAAATCAAGTTTTCTTGTTCTTCTTCGAGGTATATTTCGGGTAGGTTTATTTGGAGGTTGTCGGATAACAACGTTTTTCGACTCATTTCGAGATGGATACGAAAAATATCTGACATATGGCTTCAAATCAACTGTCAAGAGTTGTCGTCCAGATCAGTTAAGGTGTCTACATGATGGTGGAACCAGTCCCTATCTCGACCCGTGACCGAAACCCCTCGATCAAAAAGCATTTTTTCAAACAGAGAAGTATGCTTTTTGAAATCGCAACGGATGGCGACACCGTCGGCGCTATAATAATGCAAAATGCAACGTTGCTAATTGTTAAAGAAATACACCAGTAGCTTGTCTGCAAAGTTTTGATTCGACAGCATTTCACGAATCTGTGGGGATAAAAAAACGTAGAATTTTATTTTGAAGTAGAAATGTAACTTTGGCTTTGTTGGAAGCGATTATTTGTTTTGCGCAGAAAACGTGAATTATTTATTTTGAAATCGGCAACGCTGATTTCTAATGCTCGTCAGTTTAGATGTCAATCAGATTAAGAAATTACAAATTCTCGTGAGAATATTATCTTTTATTGATTCCTGAATATACATACAGTCGGAAAATTGAATAGAAGATGTTTTCAAAATACTTGTAAATGTTTTTCCAATGCGAGAATCCATTGTATCCGAACGGTCTCGTCCTATGTGAGTGATGAAAAAGTGAATTATTGATTCCAACTCCAAAAACTAACAAATCACCTTCGGAATTCTATGAAGATGACGAGAGACGGTTTCTGCTCGCCCACAAACTATATAAAACTTCATTTCAACTAAAAAACACCACACAGCAAAAAGAAAATGACAACAAATTCAAAAATAGGTTAATGAACTAGAGAAGTTTGGATTTCCCGCCAATTCAGACTGACTTGGAAGAACACAATGTTACCGAAAACGATTGTGTCGCCATCTCACAGCGATTCGATAAGTATCCGTCTAGGTCTATATTCCATGAAATTCCCATCGACACTTTGGACCCACAAACAATTGAAGAGTGGTTTCACCATCATGTAGACACCTTAAGGTCAGTATACAGGGATTTTATATACAGGTTCGGAAAAATTAATACAATCAAGAGAGCCAATTGCTTCCCTTCCACTGTCTCCACCCGGCTGATTCAAGAGTCGTCTCTATGACGAACACAAAGCTGCGGAAAAGATGAAGAAGACGATTCGTCATGTGATGACGACAACATTTCGAAATTAATCAGTTGTATTCCCAGGTAATCAAAAATATTCAAGTTTGGTTTATAATCCTCTACAATGTTTTTGCTCCATTTGTTTAATAATTATCTTATGAATTTGTAATAGTATTTCTTATCATTTTTCCGAAATGAGACGATCACGATATTTTCTCTACCGAATCACGACGAACTGAATGAAAACTTACGATTTTGGGTAGGTAAATGTCGTAGACGCTGGCCGAGTCCAGATCCACCGCATGGAAGCCCTCGCTGCTGCCGTAGATCACTTTAAGTCTCGAGCCTTCCTCGACGGTCAGATCGACCAGCAGCGGCCTGTAAGTGAGATCGCCGAACGATTTGAACGCCATGAATTTGTGATAGGGCTTCGGCGCCCAAGCGTATATCTCGATGCTGTCCTTCAGCGCGATGACAAGGAACTTGATGCGTTCGTACTTGACAATCTTGAAGTGGACGGCGCCTTGAAGGTCGCCCACGTTTATCCACCCGTTCCTTCGTTCCACTTGCTGCAAAACAACGAGAGAAAGATTCATGAGACGACAAACGTTCAAATTACAATTTGGTGCAAAACAGCTACTTTTTTTTTCGTTTTTTGCTCATAATAGTTACTGTGGGTGGCCAAATTATCAGAGCTATATCCTAACCTAAACATGACACAACTATTAAAAAATATACATATATACAGAGGTGTGCATGAAAATCGGCCAGAGCTGTACCTTCTGAATCATTCGAGATCGAAATTTGAAATTTGGTGGGTAGCAACTATATATTGTTCATTTTTCACAATTTTTCTCTTCAAAAAATGAACAAAATCATATATTTGCTACCCACCAAATCTCAAATTTCGATCTCGAATGATTCAGAAGTTACAGCTCTGGCCGATTTTTGTGCACACCCCTGTATATCGATCGAAAAATTTGCAATTTTGGTTTTTGTGACACTTTTTGGTATGCTTTTTACGCATTTTAAAAATTTTCATATTATAGAATTACTTTTATGTCGACACCTACTGGTGACCATTTAATTTGATATTCCTTTCTCCATCAATTTCCAAAGATTCATGTTGTTTTCATACAAAAAAATTTCTCCAATTAACCATTTATAAAGAAATTGTTCACCCTTTCTGAACAAATGTAGAATTTCAACAAACAATTCATAGAGAATCGAAAGATACAAAAAAAAACAATTGATAAAATTCACAATGATACAAAAAAATCAACGTACGCTCACATCACTGACACCATCAGTCCTCAATATTTTGCTCTTCAGCCAGCTGAGATAGTACACCCTGACCCTATTCTTCTTGCCCGATATCGTGACCAGGATGTTCTGCCCTTCGAGCACCTCCATCTGCTGGAACCTCCTCCTCGATATCAGCTGGTAGACCTTCCCCTGGCCGCTCCTATCCAGCAACATCAAACCGTGCTCTGTACCTATCAACAGGTTCACCCCTGGAAAACAAAAAAAGCATCAACAACTGTAGGCGTGGCAAAATTTATTGTGGGCGTGGCCAAGTTTATTGTGGGCGTGGCTCGATCGATACTAACCCCACAAAGCCGCGCACAATATCTCGCTGTTGAACCTCTTCTTGTATTTTCGGATTTCGGGAGTGTCCGAGGACACGTCGTGCGATGTGGGAGTGACGTTGACATTGACGTGGGATTCACGTCTCGAGGGGGCGGAGCTGGCGCCGAAGCCGAACGCGAGGAAGGAGCGCTGCTTCTGTTGGAGCGCCAGAGCGTTAGCGTTGGGGTGTGGGTGGGGGTGCGGGTGATGCGGGGAGGGGCCGGAAGAATGGGGCGGGGTTATCAGGAACTGTAACAGAACGAGAAGAATATTATATTAATTTCGAATATTTATCGATGTCAAAATATTACAGAGTTTTCACTGACTAGAATTACAGAAAGGAACGATAATAATTTTACAGAAATAATAATGATAAAAATGAGGCTATGCCCAAAATAAATGTTGAACTTATTCTTTGAGGAACGTTTTATAATTTTCAAACACTATGATCAAATTTTAAAACACTATATTTAAATTGAAATTACTTACACTCATTACACCAAAAAACAAATATGTAGAACTTGAATAACAAGCGAGTAAAATTGAAAAAACGACTCATACGATTCGAGTAAGAAAATAAACACTCGAAGATAAAAATAAATCGAATCAATATTATTTTGGGCAAATATCCAAGCATTCTTTGATATAATGATGACTCGCTATATTCCATCTCATTACATTCACAGGCAACAAGCATTTACGTCGAATTGTTAGTCATATTGTAATGAGAATGGAGTCTTTCCCGTTAGTTTTCCAAAACCAAAAATGTACGAATGGATGAAATAAAAGTCTACGCTACTTTGAATGATCGATGATACATCAACGGGTTATCAAACATTGTCAAAGTTAGTGGTAACAGAGTAATGGTAATGTTTTCATCTATCTCGTATGTTTGTTGAATGTTGTGAATGATGGAATGAAAACATTTCAATAATCGAAGCATATTATTATTTCTACTCTACCTCCATGTCAATGTAATTATCAGCCTCAATACATAGTGAGTTTCAACAACTACAGCGAACAACATCGAATATTTATACTTACATTTCAAAAGTAACACATGTTGTTATGGACGTCACTCGTTACGTTAGGCAAAAACCAAAGAGAAAGACATTAAAATTAGCGACAAACACATAGAAATATATATAACAGCACATCCGTAAGTGGAATTCAATCTCAATTGCAAAGATAGAAGTAACAGATTACTTGATTGACTTTATTACTATTCAATTGAAAATCCATGTGAAGTGCATGAAAATCCGAAAAAGTTCAACATGCATATCTCTATGCAAGCATTAGGAAGCAACAATAATGATCCAGAATTATTTTATGTCAGAATTTATGAATTCAAGGATATATTATATAAAGAAAGTCCAATAAGTAACAACCTCTCTAATTTTATGATTAATATCCATCAGAAGATTATGAAACATAACTCACCGATGAATAATCTGTTCGTCAGTATGAACTGTTTTTGCTTATCGATGGTCAATTTATTTCATTGGCTATACAATAATAACTTGAGAAATCTCAAAAACGTTGTTTCTATGTGAAAATTTCAAATTAAATCGTCCTTTATATGCAGGGATAATAAGAGTAATAACGTCAATTCAATCAAAAATAGATGATTTTCTAAAAATGTTTTGAAGTTGGATGTACTGCATGTGAAAACTGACACAAGCCCAAAACCAGACAGAAATATGCCTGTAACATTGACAATTAGTATCTTCCAATAATTGAATCATCAAAAAATTTGGTCATCGAAATATGAAGTCATCCCAGAAGGACGTCTATCATATACTGAATTTCCAACAAATCAAGATGAATATTTTCAATTTTTGTTCAAAGTACAGTACACAATTATTATATTTATGATTCCAGACCAAGCATAATTGATTTTTTGTCTCTCAGTATATGAAATATCTTGTTTTTTGTATAGAATTAAAATTGGGACATTCTTAGCAATGAAAAATAAGAACAGAAAAACATACACACCTCCTCGTTGGTGGATTTATCCCGAGCAGAAGGGGTACCAGGACTACCACTGGCTTGGCTAAGAAGATCTGGCAATACGCTTTGTCTAGGATGCTCACCACTACTTCTTCCGTTCTACAAAAAAAATCATTAGCAAAATGTTCTCGTAGTTTCAACAAATCCAATCAACCGAATAACGTTTAATACCTATATGTTGTGGTTTACAGTGTGTTTCAAATTCTTCAAACTCATCATAAAAACTCTTCTAATATTCTGTAACCTAAACTGAACAGAGGAAATTAATGTAATAGATGTAATGTGAATTTTGTTGTGAATGGAAATTCATGAAAATTATACATAATTTCTGTGGCCTAGAATTGTTTAAATTGCATTACTTATTCTCTCTATCTGAAAAAGCTGAATTCCATGAAATGTTTGCATAAGAACACCACCGTGAATAATGAAGGATATGGAGATACCAGGATGGGGTGAAGATAATTGAAACACACTGTATTTTTATTGTCAAGACGAATAAAAGTAACAATTCAATTATAAAAAGCCTTATTGATGAATTGATTTGCAACAATTTCTGAAGATAACAGCACAGGTGAAATGCCTCAAAATATGATGAAATAATATTGTTGAATGCATCAATAAAGTTTCGCAACTTCAGTTATTATTTTTTTGTAAGAAACGATATGATTATTATAGGGAATAATACAAGGTACTTGATAAAATGATCCAAATGCAAACCTAAGCTAAAATAACGTCTACATAAAGCACACAAGACAAAACGGAAGTAACAAATGAAACAAACACACTCAAGACAAAAATGGATTACTCAAAACAGATGGCAGCAGCGCCGCAGCTCACATCTATATCTTCATGCTGATCGTAGAGAACTTTTTTCAATAATTCCGAGACATGCTGGAGACTTTGTTTATACTTTTTATCACGGCGACGATGTCCAATCTCCATTTTGTAGAGGGCCAAACTGGTTAGGGATCATTTTCGATTATTCGTAAAGAGAAATGTTAATAAAAGCGGAAATAAGATATTTTTTCGATGTATATTACAATGTTTAGGTTATGTTTCAGTTGTTAACTACATGCATATTATTTTAGTTGAAGCTTTCGAATCCCTTGCTGGTTTTACGAGCCTAAAATAGGTTATCCAAGATTTAACGACATATTTCTAGACCTAATTGCATATATAATATGATAAATTACATTCGAAATATTACAAATACTGTGATATAATGTACAATGTAACTAATCTAGACATACAAACAAGGATATTGAAAACATGAAAAGTGGTTGGTTTCTTACAATGATTAAAATTATACAAACAAATTGACTACATTTCAAAAATAGTTGGGGTCCTTGAGTTTTCATTGTTTGGAAAAATTATTTTCACTATATTTCTCGAATAAAATTTTTAAGAACATCTAGGAAATGTAATTTGATTCAATTGTTTGAAACAAGTTACATAATGAATACAAAATGACTTTCTATTATAAAAAACGTATCCAGTGTATAGTCGTACCAAATAATTGAGTTCTTTGCTCTTATTTGAAACCATAGGCACCTTTTTCAATGGTAAAGAATTTCTGAGGATTAGGAATAGCAAAAATAGTATGATACCCAAAAACCTTTAGAATAGAAAGTAGTTGAAATAGAAATTTGTATTGTTCAGTATAGTAACGGCATCGTATACTAATTTTGAGTTAAAGTATATTTTTGTTAGATACACAGCTGAAAGCGTGTGATTATGTGAAAAGCTATTGTTAAAAATTTCGCAGTTCCATCACCAACAACAAGAGATTGAATTGTTCGAGTTATCTATCAATGTTTAGCGCCTAATCTAAAATAGCAACCTTCTATCTCTAAATATATTAAATGTATTAACCTCCAAATCGAGAGAAAGAGTATGTCAAAAGCACCCGGAAAAAACAAACCAAAAATTACCTGAATAAACGAAAACTCATCCCCTGCCGTCGAATTCGATCCAGTCGAAGTGTTCGACATACCCGACAAATTCAGCGAACTCAATTCGATAGGCTTCGAACTGCGCCTGCGCATATTGTCGGCCTCTTGCGTGAACTGCGCCTCGATTTCGCGCCTGCGCGCCTCCAGGCTCTCCCTAATGCTCGTCCTCGCCTCGGAGTGCCTCAGAACGATGTCTGACTCTGTCTTTTCGCGTCTCGGCCGCATGAAATTCTTCAGCAAGCCCATCTCCCTCTCTTTCTCCGGCGGCCGTTTTGCCTCTCTTCTGGGCGTCGAAGAAATCAGCGAATCGCTTTTCTTCACGTAGTCCATCAGGACCGGTTCGCCGCTACTCTTTTTGGACACGCCCCCCGCGTCTGAGCCCCGCCTATTGTTGAATATGCCGCTCGAGCGGGCGGTCTTGTCGATGTAGATGGCCGAGTGTCGCGAGGACATCGGGAAAAAGTCCGAGTTTTCTCGGCGGAAGCCACGGAAGAAGGGATTCGACATCTTCGAGTCGCTTTCCATCCGGCGGTGGCCCTTTTGGTCGTTGTCGATGGTGGTGGTAGTCGTGGTTGTGGTAGGAGGGGAGGAGACGCGGTCTGAAGGTTTCTTCGTCGGAAAGAATTTGTCAAAGTCCCAGTCTTTGAGGAGGGTCGCCTCGTCGATGTCGTCGGCCGTTTGCCGGCGAGGTTTTTCGGCTAAATAAGCTGCGGACTGCTGCCACACGGTTTCGAACATAAAATTATTTACAGAAACTAAACGGGCCGAAGGTACGTATCATTCGGGCACCACTCTACAAATTTTTGCAGGTTTTTTTATCAAAAATTATCCAGCAACAAGTTTTCAATAATATATGGAACGTAAATATTTTATATTCATATAATAAATGACATTTGAATAAACGATAATGCGCAAATTGTGCCAATTTTTATGTAACGCAGTCAAGATAAAAATTATCGTTTTGGAAAGATTGTATTGAATTTTTTGATTATTTAGCTACCTAACAATTTTCGCCTGTTCGAATTTTGGTGAAAATTAACAGCTAGCCCTCTCATGGAAAAAAGGAATGAACACACCAGAAAATATTCAAGAAAAGCCAATAACTCACATATACGCAAAATAAAAGGTTGAGAACTATACAAGATTCTGAATTACAAGCATATTAAAACAAAAATACAAAAAAATTGAATAAAATATTCAGAGTGATTCACGACGAATTGTACATAGTCCAACCATAAGTGCTATGGATTGAGACCATTTCATATCTGGTATTAAAAAATGCCTTGTTGCGTTTTTGACGGATATACAGGATGATATTTGAAAATATGTGAATTATTCTACGTTAAACATCTTTAACAGTGAAAAACTCAAGACATATGAAATTTTGAACATTGGGTAAGTTCGCCGAGCTCAATAAAATAGCTCTTTACATACAAGATCAATAAAAATGTGAAAAATGAAATGAATACGGCCTAGAATTTCAACAGTTCATTGAATAATACATCATCTCGAGTAACATGAACTTTCCTTATGATTTTTGCTGAAAAATAATGATGTGCTACCGATGTAGTGCGGCATCAGTCATAAGCAGAATGAGAATCCATTAAAATTACACTATTTTTAAGTTTTATTTTTTCTGCAGAAAACAAAAACTTCCGCATTTATTTTTTTCAACTGTTACTTAGTATCTTCCTTGAGCTTCAAAGTGAAAAAAACAAAAATTGTCTGATCTGGCTTACAGGGTGTTGTTTTGAGAAAACCAACAAAATTATAAAAAAAAAACAAGTCCGGACCTGAAATTGAAATTTTTTAAAGACATATTTCATTGAGCTCAGGAAACATACTCAGTGCACCAAATTTCATATGTCTGAGTTTTTCAATTCAAGAGATATTTAATGTAGAATAATTCACATATTTTAAAATACCACCCTGTATATACGTCAAAAACGCAACAAGGCATTTTTAATACCAGATATGGAATGGTCTCAATCAATAGCACTTATAGTTGGACTATGTATAATTCGTCGTGAATCACCTTGTACAGTCTACAAGTTGTCCAGAAACTCTTCTGCTAAACGGAATCCTCAGGTACTAGACGTTATTTTACAGGATTCCATTCAAATAACTACCAGAAATCACCGACAAATCAAAATTTCCCGTATCGCTTCCGAAACCTCGCAATAACTCTCAACCAGCATTCAATCGACATAGAAAAAAAATCACCCATAGAAAACTCTCCGCACTCACCTTTCTGAGAACGAGCGTCCGATCGCCCAGGGCGTCATCGTCGTCGGGCGTGGGCGGCAATGGGCGATTGGGGGCGCTGCTAGTGCTCGAAGCCGAAACGGCAGTCGCTCCTGGACTCGACACGCTGGCCGTGCCCTCGGGCACCGCGCCCAAGCCGGCTCTGTAAGAGAATTCGGGACTGACAAAAAATAAAGAGGGGGACGAGACGAAAGTCGAAATTAAAAATAAATGAAAATGTAGAGGTCGTGAGGGAGGTAAATCAAATGGTAATTTGGTGAAGATGAAATTATAAATCGTAACGAAGGGTTGGGAAGGGGAATTACCAAACACGAATTAGTATATTCTTCGAATGAAAATGATTAATGCCACACAATTCCACAATTTTAATTTGCGTTCAAAGCCCCCCAACGGTATTTTGTCGTACTTACAGCGGCTTCGGAGGATCACTGGCCAAAAGAGTACCGTCGTTGCGAGCCCTTCCATTATCCTCGGGCTCGCTGTCGGTTTCGCTATCGGCCAGGCCGTCCGCGCCGGCGGCACTCTGGGGCGCCGTCCCCGCTGCCGACGTCGCGACGCCCGCAGCAGACACGTTGTTGTTGTTGGCGGCGGACTGTTTGTGATTGTAATTGCGGTTGCGTGGGGGCGCTTCGGGTTGCGCCGTCTGTTGGACGCCCAGTTCGTTCAGGTGGGCGGCCAACGCGTCCAGTTCCTTTAGGAGAAACAGGAATTTGTATCAGGTTTGATTTTTGATTGTTACTTATGATACAGGTGTTCTTGGAAGCAGGACACATCGAGTTATTCAATTTATTTTTGTTAATAATGACTAATTGGTTTGATTGTTATTCAATCCTCATTTCTTTGCTGAAAAGGCAAGATGAGTTGAATGTAGTGAATATGAATTGTTTCTAGCAGGGTTACAGGATATTTTGGTCTTAAATTTGAAAAAATCTAAACATTTAAATAATATACAGGGTCACTCACGGTCGATGGTAGGTTAGACGTATATGGAGAACGGGACGTAGGATTATTCTGAAAATTTGGTTTCTTGAGTAATCAGTTTTGTTCTATCTTTGTTATTTCAAATGGAACACTTTGAATTTTATTCCACTTTTCGTTTCTTTAATACTTTTTAGTTATTTTCGTATGATACTTCACTATACCTATCTCAGAGGGTTTTCGTGAAATTAATTGATTTCCTTATTTTTGGTTCAAAACATAGCTTCAATTAAATGTTTATCACTGCGGTATTTGGATTCGTAGAATGCTGAATTAGGTGTAGTTGTGTATGAATTATGTCTGAGGAAATTCGTTCGCCATCGCACAGGGCCGTTTTAATTTGATGACTTCGACGATACAAAAATGGTGAAAAATGCTTATTTTCAAATGGAATACCCTGTATAGAGAAACGAAAAATGGAATAAAATACAGGGTGTTCCATTTGAAATAACAAAGTTCTTGCTACTTTTCGATAGAAGCGGCAACGCCGCAACACTGAAAATATTTTAGATCGATAGAATAAAACTGATAACTCGAGAAAGCGAATTGTCAGAATAATCCTACGTCCCGTTCTTTATATAAGTCTAACCTAACATCGACCGTGAGTGACCCTGTATATAAATATAAAAATAATTTCTGTCATCTGAAGGTGTTGTGTGTGTTGTTAAATGAGGAAAAAACAAATACAGCGAGAAATATTAGAACACAAAACATAAGTCAGGTGAAAAAGGACACAGGAAATATGATCGCACATACCTCTGGTTTACGTGCAGGACCCTGTAGTAAGGAGTGACAAATGGACATGAAATAAACAGAAGAACTTAATTAGATGAAAAATACATCAGAAAATATAACAACAACATAAACAAAGTCACAAAATAAATTATTAGAACATTGTTAATCACGTTGTTACTTAAAATGTGTAAGAAATTAGTAGATTTTTAGCACAGCAAATAAAGAGAGATTATTTTTGATCAATTTCATACCATTGGTTTGAACTGATGTTGCGAATTTCTTTGTTGTTGCTGCTGCATGTGCGGTTGCTGTTGAGATTTTGAGGCTCCAAAGTTATTGTCAGGAGGAGGAGGCAATGGCCTAAAAATATCATAAACATTTTTTAAAATACCAAAATTTTCCATTGCCGACGAGTTTGAGGAAAAAATACCAACCTTCTGGGTGGCACCGGGTCTCTTTGTGGAATAGGCGGCCTAGCAGGTGGTCCAGGTTCAGGAATTTCTTCTCTGTCTTTGTGTTTTCCGCTCCTGCAAAATGCACAAAAATCCCATTAAATCGCTCCAAAAAAAAATCTCAATTTCACGTACCTCGGTGGTGGTTCTACTTGACTTAACGTCCTCCCCTCTTGTATCTGTTGGAAGTTTCTGCGCAGTGTATCGCCTCCAGGAGCCTGTACAATGCTACTGGGTTCGCCCGCCAGTTGTGGTTCCTCTTCTTCGTTTTCTGAACCAGAGTAGCGGTAATCCTCGCGCTCTTTCTCCTGTTTCCTCTTCTTGCATCTGTCTATGTGGTCTTTCAACTGAATCCTAACCTGAAAAACAAAAAGCAAAATGAAAATCTTGAAATAGAAATGAAGTACTGGAATTCAATCATTATTTCTTGGTTCGTTGGGGTTAGTTTTCACCTGTCTTTCAGTTGGTTGGTCCCTGATGAATGAATGTTTGAGTAATTGTTCCGTGTAAGGCCTTTCATGATAATCCTTCACCAAAACCGTTTCGATGAAACCATGGAATTTCTTATTCCACTTTTTGCTTTTCAACCTGTAGAACGAAAACCAAATAAGATTAATTTCTCTGATGAGTTGCGATATTTATCTCTGGTACAATTTCTCAGATGAAAAATGACTCATGACAGATGACTTGTGAAAAGGGTCAGCTTCTACTTGTTGAGCCTGTCACTGTCAGAAAAGAGGTATACAGGGTTTTTCACTAGAAACTCTGCACGCCAATATCTCGATAACGAATAGAAATATCCAATTTCTGTGATAAGTAGTCGATGGATGGGGTCTAATAGATTCTTTTCAGTTTGAAAAATTCGACACTTACTAAAAGCTCATCGTCGCGACGCGTTTGGGGAGAAATACTGCCCGGCAAAATATCTGGTTGATGTCATTCGATTTACAATCATCAAAACTGTGTAGTACGTTGTCTATGAAGAACCAATCGATGATATGACTGTGCGCTATTACAAGAAGAATATTTGAGCAGGACATGATTTTAAACAAAATTTTTGATTTGTTCCATCATTTATTGAATGCAATAATCATTTTGTTCGTCGGTTTGACCAGATATGAGTAAAACGAATAGCATTTTTGTAAATAAAAAAGTAATACCATTTTTTGTCAATCAAAAAACGTTCACTAAAAACCGGTATAACTCAGAAATGAGTGAGATAAATGAGTTCGAGTACATAACAAGAAAGTTTATGAATAACATGTACTTTCACATGCCTGTAATTTCAAAGTCGTTGCAATCGATTAATATTTTCGACGCGTCGCGACGATGATCTTTTAGCAGGTGTCAAATTTTTCAAACTGTGAAAAGAATCTGTTAGACCCCATCCATCGACTACTTATTACAGAAATTGAATATTTCTATTCGTTTTCAAGATATTGGCGTGCGGAGTTTCAAGTGAAAAACCCTCTATATAAAATTAGTTTGACAATTTTTTTTTCACCAACTCTAAATAAGTTACAGAATTGAAATCAACGTGAAGGTTTTTTACTATCAAAAAGACACTTGGCCCTTAATTTATATGTTATTCCAAACTTCTCCAGTGTGGCCTCCAACCACTTATAATTATTATCACTTATATACCACAAGAGCTTCAAAATTATCGGGTATTTCCCGATAGGTTCGTTGCAAACAAATGAAGTAGTCAAGTTGACGACTTTATTTGTTTGCAGGGAACCTTGAGGGAAATGCCAGATAATTTTGAAGCTCGTGTGGTATTCGGGGGATTATTTTTCCGTCCCAAATGTCGGCCAATAGAATTGTTTTTATTGTACCTTCCTTATAGTCTTCTCCATCCATTTTCTTCATATTGTAAGCGTAATCTTTCATAATGTTTGCCAATTGCGCTTCACTCGTTTCAGCACTCAATGTGTATTCCCTCTCAGGACAAAAAGTAGTAAATTGGTTCCAAACTGTTTTTTTTTGCCTTCTCCGTATTAATGGGAACATTTCCTTTGACTTTTTTATCGATGGTGGACAGAGAACAAACTCCAAATCGACTCATTTTCATGAAAAATCTCCAATTTTCACAATTGAATTCAACCTGTCAGTTTAACGTGTGGTTAATTCGACTGGATCATGTTTTGTTTTTTATATATAGCAACTACCAGAGGAAATAATCAAAAAATCATCAGTATAATACCATGTAGGTTGTACCACGTGACGTCGAATGGTGCAATTCTATTGGTCGATATTTGGGTCGGAAAAATAATCATTAATATTCATTTAAAAATGATCGAGTATGAGTTTACCTAGGGGGCGGGTTCCTAGGTATGAGAAACAGCGCTCTCATGGGATGCAGCTCGCACAGCGGCGGCTGCGACTCGGCCATCTCCAAGGCGGTGATGCCGAGCGACCACAAGTCGCTGCGATTGTCGTACGTCGCGTCGGGGTTCTCGTCGCACGCTATCACCTCGGGGGCCATCCAGTAGGGGGTGCCGATGAAGGTGTTGCGTCTGCCGATCGTGCGGTCCAATTGGGCCGACACGCCGAAGTCCACTAGCGAAGGAATGCGATAGTTTAATTGGAGTTAGAGGTAGAGATTCACAGCTTGACTTGATCAAGTCAAGTTCAAGTATGTATTTATCAAGTAATTCTATCAAGCTACTTGATTTTTAGTAGTTTTATTGTGTTTCAATAAATGATGAAATGAGAATGGAAGTTGCGAATAAAACTTTTGTTTATTAAACTTATTATATAAAAAAAAACAGAAATATAAACTATTTCAATAGACCATTCCAGGTTGACGTCATCGACAGGCGGCCATATTGCTTGTGGGCACACTAATCTATAACCCCATTAGAAACAACGTAATCACAGGTCAAAATGAATCGGTTTTTCTTAAAAATGCCAGCTTTTCGTGCAGTTGTTGGGTGTTCTAAAAGGAGGGAAAGGGCTAAACTTCGTCTTTTTCGAATTCCTAGGGCGTACAAAGGGCGTAGAGAAAATTTAGATGCATTATCTCAAGAACGTCGTATGGCAGGGATTCGAGCACTAAAACGTGGAGAGTTGAATGAATCGTTTATAAACAATGCAAGAATATGTGAAAAACACTTTGTAACAGGTATGTAAGTTGTCTTTTTAAAATAGGTGAACTAATAAGAGTATTTTTTTCTGTTGGTAATTCGTTTATATATATATATATATATTGATTTTAGTGGTGCCAGCTGAGCTCAGATGATGAAAACAATCCTGATTGGGTACCCTCACTACCCTCAGTGAACATGGGATATCAAAGTATTAAAAGTCAGGATGGAATAATTTATTTATTTAGTAATAAATAGTCTCAGAAGTAAAGTGTACATTTTTGTTTTATCTCTTCTTGTTTTCAATAAACAAGGCAAAACTTATGAATATTACTATAACTTCCATCTATCAAACAAGCTTTTGAAAATATTCAGGTATATAATCTACCTTGGCAACAACAACAAAATGTGTATCAATTTTCTTTGCTAAAACTTCCAAAACAAATCCAGCCTCATAATACTTTATAGGCTAGCAAATACTTGTAAGCCTTCATCTGCCCCCCGCTATAAAAACTATGACTTGTAATTAAATTATTAAATAAGTCTATTTGGCCTACACTGGACAGAAAACTCAAGTCTCTGGTCATTTCTGCTGGCACTAAAGCGTACGGGTCTATATTGTCAATAAAACCCAACTTTTGTTCATATCGCACTCTAATTTCTTTCTCAAGCGAAAGATAATAATCACTGCCATTCATTTTCATCAAAATCACTCGGAAAACACAAGAAAAAACTTTATAATCACCAAATTCAGCACAACAGGTCAGAACCATCAATGTTAAATAAATGGAGATCGATTCTTTGTGTGCCCCACAAGCAATATGGCGGAACTGTCAAAATCAGGTGACCTGGAATGGTCTATATGGATTCAGTCAGCACTGGAGTCGGGGAACCCCCGTATTGAGTCGCGAGCTTGCCGTTCGACACGTCCGTATCAAGATCAAGTAATATCAAGTAGCTTGATTTCAAGTCAAGGAATGAATATCTCAAATCAAGTCAAGTATATAAATTTTCACGAGCTTGATTTTCAAGTCAAGTAATTTCTCAAAATATCAAGCTACTTGACTTGATGAATCTCTAGTTAGATAGAGGTGAGACGGTTATATGATCGAATCAAGGTAGAATCACCTTTTCAGTATTCTCTGCAATGTTAGAGGGCGCTAAAATATCACATAGAATTGTGGGAACCGTTTTATATAACGAGTTATAGACACCAATATCTATTTATTTATTTATTTGTTTATTTATTTACGCTCATATAAGAAAAAAAAATTTTACATTATATAAGCAAGATAATTACATTGTATAAGCAAATAGAATATAAAGTACAAGGCACAGTGGTAATATGTCATAATATGAGAGCTTTACATTTTTAAACATTTTTCAAATTCAATTCATTTCTACACTATTCATGATACTATACCAGTGTGAATATGATTTTTGTGGTTTTCGATAGCTCATTTTTTCAAAAACATGCTATGAAAGCGGCAAGTTCATATCTTGAAAATTTTTTTGGCATTAAAAAACTACGAAAGTAATTTCAATGATTTCAACATTTGTCATATGTCATTTTATAAATAGTTTGCCTTCAGTGTCCACTATAGTCAACTGTGTTATATTTGATTACAATACAGATAACAAATTAATGTATGAACTTACAAACAACAACATCGAAATTCGTTAAATAAAAATATCACTCTGCTGTGCAAATGTTGACATAGAGATACGAATATCAATTGATACATCTGTCATCGTTGACAATACGCTTATATGTCAATTTCAGTTGCTTCATTAAATTGATTGATTGACATATTACTATGTCCTGATAAAAATATGTTTACTCCAATGAAAGAACTGAAAACTTCATGAAAAAATCATGAAAATCTCGTAATTTATCATTTGAGCTGCTTCATATTATTATCAATCAATTCTATCGCTGAATCAACGTTGTATTTTTTGTTTTCATTTTCTAAAACTACCAGGCCATTAACCTACAGTTCATTTTCAATGTCATTCGTGTGTATAAATAATGAAGTTATGAAAGCCAGTTACAAAGCATACATAGTTGTTCACAGTTGAATAACTTTAATCACACCGAAAATATTTGTAACAAACAGAATTTGAACCAGTTGTTGAATGCAGGCATTTTTTTGTCAAGTCAATTTCAAATTCAATTCAAAGTATTCAGGCTCAATAAAAAAGAATTCATTGCTGCAAAATTGTTCAGGAATTAGCTGAACACGAATCAATTGAAATGAAACTACTTTGTCGGTTAAAAATAAAAAGTAGTGACCGTTCTTTACAACAGATGGTTTGATCTTGGCACAAATTCAAACCAAACGATATTTAGCTTTGAATTGAAACGTGTATCAATATTTAAATTGCTGCCGAATACTTCTAATTCACAGCCATGGTTATACATGCGCCACGAGTTAAATCAGATCCAGGCATAAACTCAAACCATGATATTTATTTTCTTGGAGACTAACAAACCACAAACCTTTGCCAATCACTGTTTGCTTTAGGGTATCTGGAGTTCATGTATATATTTACTGACAATATCAGTTTGGTACCTTCAAACTGTTTATCTCAAAACATCCTTATTTTCTTGAACATATAGGGTGATTCTTTACAAGATACGTAACATTAACATTTTTGAATCCTGGATTCTTGAGATATTAAAGTTGTTAAAAAATGAGAGATGACGTGAAAATGCAATAGTTCATTGAGCTTTATTTTATATCAGCAAGACAGATAACATTGCCCTTTTTGACTACCAAAAATCCATCGAGTCGGATCGCCCTGTATAGAACTAGCTATAAAAAACGTATCACAGTGGAGACATGAAGATAACAATTTGTCATTCATTAAACAAGTTTTAATTGTGACTCATCTGTAACCACTATGCTGGCAATTTAAAACACTTATCAACAAACGATTCCCCACTATTATTATCCAAGCTTAAAACGATCCTAAAATAGAATCATCCATTCAAAGTTGAATCATATTCGCACTCGATAGACTATAGCAAATAATATAGAGAACAAAAAAAAATGAGGAAGTTATACATACACGCCGACATGCTACTTTTTATACAAGAATTTAGAAAGATCAACTTTAATTTCCTACTTTTAATAATTATTAAAAATTCTAGAAATTTCAAGCCATCAAAATAATAATCACATGACATGAATCGTCAACCATTCTGTGCTTCAACTGCTGCACTTTCAAATTATATTATTTTAAAGTCTTATTCCTATTTTCGATTATCTTTTAATAATTGTATTCCTTATTCTTTAACTTATAAAATCTTAGCATTAATTTTCTGTCTAAAAATATTAATAGGGGACATTGAACTCACCCAATTTGACTTCAGCATTATCTGTCAACAGGACGTTTTGTCCTTTGATGTCCCTGTGTATAACTTTGTTTGAATGCAAATAGGATAAGCCTCTGAGAATTTCTCTACAAATATAGGCTATCCATTCTTCTTTCAAGGATTGACCTTTTGTGGATTTCACCAAGTCTGTCACGGACCCTAAAAAACATATGCACATCAAGGATCAAAAGGATATTTGGAAAACGTTTGATTAACACACCCCAATATTTCGTAGGTATAATTTTTTCTTTTATATTTTTCCGCATGAATCATCAAAATCACGGTTTTTATATTGTTTATGGGTGAATAATAATAATAATTTCAATGTGAATAACAAAAAATTTAATGGAATCCAACCTGCTCCACAATATTCCATGACCAACCATAACTGATCGTCTTTTCCTGGAGGTGATTTTTTAATGAACGCCCCGTAGTAGGTAGCGATATTTCTATGGTTGGAATATTTTTTAAGAACGTTGATTTCCAACTTGATTTCTTCTTCTTCATCTTCTGTAACGTCCATAACCTTGATGGCAGCCAGTTGACCGGTTTTTGTATGACGGCCCTGGAATAGATTTATAATTTTATGCATAACGATTCAAGTGTGAACGTGATATTTTCAATTTCAGTGATTCTATTATACACTCGATAAATACTAATTCTATTTTCAATATTGAACAAATGATTTATGTTATAATTTTGATCAATGTGAGCGAGTTGAACACGAGTTAGATCGGAGGATTCTTGAAAATTTAAATTCAGGTCAAAAACCTCTTCACAGCATTTCCGTGCTTGACTAATTCAGGTATCTGGTCCATTTGTAAATCATTTGGCAAAGCGGAACAATAATCATCATTGAATAATGTATCCTTAATTAATTACTAGAATTGATGTATCCTAAAACTCGATTTATAATATAAAAAACCGAGCAGTCAACATGCTCAGACTCGATTTTTTTTTAATAGTTTGTACAGAAGCTCCGAGAAGCTATTTTATCAATCTTTTCATGGTTCTCGGAAGTTTCAATTCGAACTTAATTAGAGATAACTGATATTGTGACCCAAACAACATGAATTCCTATTGAAGTTTGAAAATTTCCACTCCGACATAATCATAAATTAGCCTTTAATCGTCTACAAATTATGACCACAGATTCATAAACTTTTTAAGTAGCTTGTCGATTAAATAGAAGTATGATTTTATTAATTTCAACATAATATAAAATCTAAAACGCCATTTCATTTCCAATTATTTATTTTATTTTATGATACACCACTGCATTCGTTATCGCTTGGGACAAGATTATTTTAGGGGAGAATAAAGATAGTGCCACTGTTATGGATTAGGGATGAATGATGAATGTGAAATAAGATATTTTCGCACGATATTTGATAGGATTTCCTCAGAGGGGTGACTATAGGAAAACCTAAAATGCGGGGCTATAATCTATCGATAATTTAAAGCCATGATTCATTACATACAACAAGTCGACTGTACTTGTTCTTCAATAAAGAATCGAAAACATACCAGAATGATACACCAATCGACAAAAAGTTTCATTATTAACTGAAAACCTAACATAACCTCTCTTTCGTAAGATTTTAGACTCTCGTCTACGATTATGCAATGTTAGTTGCATACTTGCAGGTTTTTCTAGTCACACTGTTAAGGTAAAAAAAGGCGATTCAATCTTGATTTACGATCTCGCATACAAAAACCATGTTGAATCAATGCCTGATTTGTTTTATGGCATACCATCTTCGGTATCACAATAATTAAATAGAAATCTGGCATCTGTTTCATCTGTCCTACTTTTTGTTCTACACTGATATTCTTGTTCGGAGAATAAATGAAAACGAAATACTAGCTCAATATGCAAAATAGTCTAAACCAATTAACAATAAAATTTGTTATAAATGGCGAAACTTCCATTAGTGATTTTCTGAGTTTTTTTAAGAAAAATGACAAATGCAATGGTTCCTCAGATGTTTAGAATGTACTAAAGCAAATGTCGAAAACAATTCAACAGATGCTGAAAAGCTGTAGCAGATAATAAGTGTTTGTTGGTTGAGCAGGGCTCTTTGAATGTCATCAACATGTTGGGATTTCCACCAGTTGAAGCTTTTGAGGTTTCAAGAATTTTTTGTGTAAATAGAGATAAATAAAGAAAACCAATGACTTTCAAGTTTATTATTTCCATAGACCGAATAACAAACCAAAATACAGGAAAAAATAATACAAGTGACAGACAATATAAGAAAGTTTTATCATTTCGTATCTTCATTCCATTTTCTGTACTGAATGAACTCTCCTGTAGAATTCAACGAACACATTTGTTTTTTCTTTTTTTATTGAAATCTGATAGTTGAAATTTCACACGAATCGTCTCAAAACCGAGCAATTTCCATGCGTTGCACATACAAAAGACGACATCCAAACAGAATACCAAAAGTAGAAGCAGACGGACCCACGAGGTTCAAGGTCGCACCATTTTGGTAGAGGTCATTGGTTATGGAATTTAAATTTTGTCGCTTCAGTTTGTAGGAAGCGAGACATTTTATATAGGGTGTTCAAACGGTAAATTATTTTATTTCTTTTGATGTTGCAATTTGCTAAATACTCAATAATTAAACGAATAACATGCATATAGGTAATTAAGATTTTGATTTCAATAAAACAACTACATATATATTACACATAGTGGAACAAATATCTCTTTGTTATTAGATTGTTAAGTTCAAGTATATGACGAATTTCGTTGTTCTCGATTTAGGATGAGTACACGACAAATGAGTTCTGTAGTTTCAGCGTATGTCATACTGTCAAAAATTAGTGCCTTTACCACATATTATTCAACGATTCCAGAGTAAAATTGTCTAATTTGATTTTTTTATCAAAATACCAAGGTACAAATGAAATTGTTCATCACAATAAATAACACATGGTAACTGCTAAGTTGCAAATTTTATAAAAATAAACTATTCAATTCCTCCAGAACATCAATGAATCTTCTTGCTGTCTTCAGAACTTTAATGAAGAATCATAAAAAGTGTATCAAATCACAATATCTGTCAAAATGAATTCACATTATATTGGAATCTGTATAGATATGAATAAGATCATTAGTGAACCACACTTTCAAAAATCTGCATTGATTTATGCAATATCTGTGATTCAAAGGTTATTCTGTTGATTCATAAATTCCTTGAAAATAATGTTCCCAGAATTGAATAAATTACTACATGAAACTACAATTTGTAATTTAAATTGATAAGATGTACCTACTAAAATATGTCAAGTACACAAGTACACTTTTATGTGGGATATTTTTGTAATTACTTTGTGTATCATCTGAACCATTAATTAAGTGATTGTGTCCCAGATTCTTTTCTGGGAATATGTGAGCAGGTCAATGTTCTTCTACTTTTACAACACTATGAAACACTTAACATCTCTAATTAATTCAATTCCATTCCTCATTGTCTTGTCTGTTCTAGGAAATCAGATGACATATCTATGAAGGACAACAATTTTATTGAAAAATGTTTTTTTACCTTGTAGACTTGCCCATAAGTTCCATTTCCGACGACTTCAATCAGCTCGAAAATCCCTGCAGGATCCTGTAAAGATATTGTTTTGAATACAAAAAAGCACTGACTGATAAACGATGATTCACACCCATAGACTGGACATGTTTACAAAAGATATTAGCGTCTACGGTTAGATTTGGCGGTGTATGTTTTGAGAAAACAGTTGAATGACTTAAAAGAGATGAATCTCACCTTAAGGGCCGTCAAGTCGATATCGTCCAGCGAACAGTTCACCGATGGGGGCATTTGATGCGCCATTTTGATTGGGTTCACTCACTTTGACATCAAAATAAAACACTTTTACCGATACCGATCCTCTTCTGCGCTACACTACGGATAAAGTGAATCGAATTGTGGCCATAGATTCCACGAAATACGGTGCCGTTCTGATGAGAGGCGAAAAACACTTTACATCAGAAAAAATGTCTATGAAAAACACGACACATACTTTCGGCGCACCCTCCTCAGACGACTCGTTCTTTTCTCCTGTTCTAGTCTCCGTCAGCCGTCTCGACTAGACAGTAGACAGACCATATACGATTCAAATGACACTGACAGACACGATATTGGCATGCAAGAGTTGATAGTTTACACGACATGACAATGACGCTTGTCATACGTGTATACAGTTAACTTAGTTGCCAATACTAGCTGCTTAGGAGTACGAGTATAGCCGATTGTCCAGTGGCGGAGAGTCAGTTATTCAATACTGTGTCAATAAGTTGATCAAAATTTGTAACTAAATAACTACAACAGTTTTCACTTCGATATTATGCTGACTTTGTCCTTCATTTTCAATATTCCCAGTAGTAAATTAGTCATGGGATATTATTACTTATATAATCGAAAGTTTAACTCGACAAGAAATCAAATAGGAAAGGGATATTAAAATGGGTAATTTGAAAAAGGCAACTATTCTTTTATTCCTACTGAAACAAAGGCATGTGTACATCAGATAAATGAAATAATAATAATAATATTTCAAATTAAAATAGCAATTACAAAGCTAATAGACTAGTTAGTTCGACAAAGTGGTCATAAAAAAATATGAAAGAAACGTGGAATTTCATGATGTTTTGTTAGTGAACTTATTCATACATTGTGTCATCATTGAAATTTCAAACGTTTGTATTTATTGCCTAGTATGATATGCCATTATCAATAACCGTAGAAGAATAAATAAATAAAAAACGGCGAAGCTGCAACTCAAATCACAAAACTGGGCAACGTTTCTTATAGGAAAGAACTAAATAATTATAATTATTTTTAAATATGGCTGCTATACATGTCATACACTGATTCAACAGAAATATAACTGATGTTTTATGTAAGACTGGTTTTCGAATAACAAGAAGGAATATATTTTCAGAAAAAAAAAATATATTAATACCAAGACATAATCTGGGATCTGGATGTAGAATTTGTACACTTGTCGAATATTTACTGAAAACCAAATTCTTATGTATATATTTGTGACAAGGAGAATATACATTTACCACGTTACCTACCAAAATGCAGTCGTACTATTTTTAATTGAATTTTACGACGTTTTGAAGCCAATCATAATATTTATATCAATTTAATCAAAAATATTAGAACCCACATTTTGGCAAGCAATCTGGTAAATATATATTTTCTTTATCACAAGATAATAATTTGGTTTTCAGTAAATACTCGACGAGTGCACTGAATCTTCAGCTGAATCTCAGACCAATTTATTCAATAATTGTATTGAGATTCTCGGGAAATATTGGGATGAAAAAATTAAGTAGGTTTTTGTCATCATAATATTCTTTTCATGGGACCTAAAACTCAGAAAATCTGTAACATATTGTAATATTTAGAATTTTGATACCTAATTTTATGATAATTAAATAATATAGATTAATCACAGACAATTCTCAAAATAATTTAAAGGTATGATATAATATATATATGTATATATCTTAATTTAATAAACTATCTACACATCATCGTTATACATTTATTCCAGCATTCATTGAAGATGAGAAGGTAAATATTCACCAAATCCCATTTCAAAGTGGAAAATTAAAATTCCGCTGATTTCCATCATTGAAAATATATTTACAAGAGCTTTCGAGCCACACACTTTTGGAATTTTTGAATTATTCGATTGTTGTTGAAGGGCCAAGAGATGATGGAAACAAAAAAAAATACACAACTACCAGGGCAAGTGAATTTCGTGTAAAAGTGTTTCATTCTTCATTTTAAGTAAAGTCTGTCTGTATTCATGACAATGATAAAAACGTTTACTGCGACAAATTTCTTAACGATCTCTTCCTAAACATTTTTCAATCATATTGAATGAAAGTCGGTGCAGAAAATTGAAAGGGAAAATGAAGAAAACTGACAAAATACATGAATGATCGGATGAACTGAACTGTCCACTGTGTTCTTAAGAAGCGGTATGCTTTGATATTTTTTGCAGAATAAACTATTGAAAAACTCGTCCCGGAGTGTGACAACCTCTCACCCGATTCGACTGTACATTTGAATAGACCTTAATCAACAGAGGAACCTCATCGTAAGCCATGACAGAACAGGAAAATGGACAAGTCATTGGCCAACGGATTATCGGGGAA
The DNA here is from genome assembly GCA_037013635.1 of Plagiodera versicolora. NCBI lineage: Eukaryota > Metazoa > Arthropoda > Insecta > Coleoptera > Chrysomelidae > Plagiodera > Plagiodera versicolora. Next base: position 9,438,920 of record CM072986.1, on the reverse strand, counting down.
GATAAGAAAGCCGAAAACTATGACGAACTTCCTCCTGACGGCGATGACACGAACAACGTAAGCACGCCGCCCTCTGACGGCCAAGGAAGTCGCACGCCAATGTCGGATGCCGCCCACGCCCAACTCGTCGAGAGGAGAAAGCGCTCGAAGCCTAGTATGTCCCAAAGCACTATGATGATTCAAAAGAGACTGAAAGAGTGGAATTTCACTGTTGCCACTCCTGAGGAATCTGTGGAGAGGTTCGATGGTACCAGAGTCATCGATAAGGTCGAGGAAAAGAGTGTCGAAGCTCGTCGTCAAGCTCCTAAAATTGATGACGAACATGACTTCCCTTCTCTTGGTTAGATTGATCATACATTTTCAGCGTAGACTGAGCCGCTCTACACAGAATGTATACCTCACTCATTGATAAAACAATTCATTTTCTATAGTAGTGGAATATCCAATTGAAAAAAAAAAAAAACTTATCGAATACGATATTTTTGGCGAAATAAATCGTGAAATTCTAAAATTAATTTGAACCACTTTTATCCTCTTAAAATTGTAATTTCTGCACCACCCATGCCACTAACTGTTCCTCAACGAATCGCACAATTCAAAATTTCCAAACACACTCGAAAAATGGCACCATACTGGGTGATACCAGTTCACACATAAATACTCCAATTATCAACAGCAATTAGAAAAACCTAATATCTTTCTCTCTCTAATATCTCTATCCCCTGCCGGTCAGATGAAACATTTTGGAGGTCTAGTTTACAATATACAATGCGATTAAAACAACCGGGAAGCTTAAAAAATCATTGACCATTTACACAAAACTTTCTTTTGATCAACCGTAAAGAGTCTCTCAATTATGCTCTAGTTTTCTTGACAACATTTTTTGGAAAGTGTCCATTTAGTTTTTTTATGAAGAAACTACAGTGAAATTTTTGAAAATGAATGAATTTTTTATACAAATCAAGTTGAGCAAATTTAAGAGAACTAGAAATCAGAAAATTGGCAATGATTTCAGGTGTTTTCTCAAATCACATCATTGCTTCTTCATATTCATAACAAATTGGATAATGTGACATTTTCTAACTGTCAAATGTATAGCGTGTAAAAAATCTCTGACACCCTGCAATACATCCTACAAATTTTGAAATATTTTTCAAATTCAGAAAAAAAACTTGAGGAAATTCTCGAAATTGTCCATCATACTTCCCAACAGTACTTGAATAAGAATTTCACTGAAGTTTCCACAAAGCATACCTCAGAAATTATGATATGACAAGTGACAAGCCTAACCTGTCATTTGTCAAACGTCACAAAACCATCGGGTTTACAATCAGGTCTGAAACAACGAAAATCCACGAATGATCTCGGTACCCTAAAAGTACCACAAAGCTCCCCCCTCCAAATTTCTCATCGACCCGCGACGATCTATCACACAAGGTCCATATACAGTAATCGTTTTATTATCTCTGGGCAGTCTGTCCGCGACAATCATTGTTGATTTCGAGAGAAAACGGTGTCCGATTATTTGAGCGTCCACGCGGTCGAGACCAGGAGGAGCGAGAAGAAGACCGGAAGGAGCAGCGTAGGCTCGACTGTGCTGCCTCCTGCCGTGTGGTACACCGTCGGGGGTTGGTCGTACGTGGGCGGTTTCGCTCCTCCCGAGGGGTCGGCGGTGTCCACGCGCACAGCGACATCTGGCGGAGAATTTAATGAAAAGTTAGGTTAGGTGATGAGGTGTAAGTGTATTTGTAATCGTGATTTTTTTTTTGAGGAGTTGGAAGAAATTACCTTCATCTTTGCCGTCTCCGGATCCAGAACCTCTAACATCGTCTTCCCTTTCGTCGTCTTCGATGTCTGGACCGCTGCCGGATCCAGATCCGTCTGTTCCGTCTCTTTGCATGTAGTCTGCATCGGCGTAGTTGGGTCCCAAAGAGCTTACGGCCATCTAAACAGAGATTACACAATTTAGAACAATGAACGAATGTCTGAAGAAAAATACAATCTGTTTTTGGAACTAGGAAACGTTTGTAATAGACATGTGATGGCGCCACATATGCATCGTCTACAGTTGTCTGTTGATTGTGAATAAATAATGTATTTGCTGCTTCCACTTCATGATTATGAAGCTCAATTACTCCTTTGGTTTACAAAACTGTCCAGCATGAAATTCTTTACAGGAAAATCGGATTATACTAACTGCAAAAAAATATAACCAACGCAATTATAAAGTTTCCTCAAGAATTGATGTTTGTTCTCTCCTGTTATGAATTGAAATATCAATTCTTCGGAGTAAGTTTGTACACTTCATTGGAGATTTTGGTAGGATTCATTCACAGGCAAATCTCATCTAAAGGCGCCAATAGACCACATTAGTGTGACGTCAAAATGTATGCAACCAACAGTGCATTGGGTCACAACGAAATATTTCTGAACGGAGATGCGATAATATGAACCTTAAGTAACCATTATCTAAGGTTCAGAATCTGTGGTTGGAATTATGATGTTATTTATTCGATTATTTCGCTGTTATAAGCAATATTTAAGAAATGTATCTGTTTGAATTCGATAGAAAAAGAATGAATACGTCGTATGGAATGGGTAACGTAAAGAAAGTTTTCTCAAACACTTCTGAATAAATTCCAGAGAATCGTTTTACGAAAATATCGTTACATCCATCCTTCATATCCGAGGTCCCTTAGATGCAATTCCTTAAATATTACCTCAAATCATGTGAGAGCATAAAACAAAAGGGCCTGTTACGATACTTCTATTATCGTTCTTATGTCATCCGTACTTAAGGTCGAGTATGAAACATATCATTTCGCGCCAAACGATTCAGGACTCAGTGTAATGTTGGTTGCATATTTGTGATGTCATCACTAATGCGGTCTATTGTGAAGAAGCTGGTAAAGAAGAAAATTATATGAATAATTTCACATCATATACTGTAAATCTTCGTTTCGGTCCAGTTCTTTGTATTAAGGAATTTCATTCTTCATTAAATTGTGATGAATGTACAAAATTAATAAAAATTGATGAACCAATTCCAACAGAATCAATTTCATTTGTTTTTCTTTTTTCTGGCCCCAATTTCACACTTGTCTACCCTAACGAAAACTGATGTATCTGCCTACCACCCGTTTTGCTCAATTTAAAATCATTTCTCACTGCCCGATTTCGCTGTCGTTTTTCGTTTTTACGCACCCATAACGCACCGTTAGCCGCAACAAACTACTTTGTTTATGGTCACACATACGTTGGATGTTTGTTTGATGCTATATTTTCACGACTAAACGGGTCGAATAAACCATTTGAATTAAATCGAACGTTTATTTTTTTGGGGTTACCTTTTCTGGATCATTTATTTTTTAGAGTTACCTTTCTGAAATTTTCAACTGCCTCCCTTACATGAACGAGTTTGATGATCACCCAGTGATCTGTAAGAAAAATTATCAGGGCCCTTTCACCTTGGAAGCAGCTTTTACCAATAACAACTATTCCAGTAATCATATATTTCGATATTTTCTACAATGTGGGTGTTCCACTATAGCGCAGCTGGTTGTGATCGTAATCTATTAATTCATAATTATATCTTTCATGAGAAAAATGTGGGTGATATTAACTGTATACGACAAAGGCAACGGTATCTCCTTGTATTTGTGCTTTTCACCAAGAATTCCTCTTCAATCGACCAACGTTCCTTCAAAATATGACTATGTGAAAGTACTGTTAAGATCCTTCATTGAATTGTAACTTACATGATGCACCCTTCGCAATTTCTCCACGAGACCTGCCACTTTCGGATCAACGCTTTGTATATTCGTGTTGGGTTTCACTTCTGGGTTATATTTCTGCATATCTAATCCTACATCTACAACTGTTTTGGTGTACCTGCAAAGGAAATTATAAAAACGATAATCGACCATGATATGATAAATGTAATGTTATACGATAGCTTTGGTGTTGAAATTTGAATAATCACCAATTAGAGCTGCAAAGTTATAATTGGTGGTGGCAAATTGGAGTTTGTGAAAAATGATAAACAGAAATTACTGTAGTTGACTTGTATGATCAACAAAATCACATGATGAAAATTTAGCTATGGTCTTTTTAAAGCACTACAAATGTGACAGCTCGCCAGAAAATGCGGTGTTGCTGATTGTCTCATTTTTCAGCGACACTCCGAAATAAAAAGTAAGGTCAAGTTTATTATTCGAGTTGTCTTAATTCACACAAGAATCACTTCTCCAGAAATAAATTCTCAATGATGAATCGATGTATATAAACAATGCTCTGATCGTAAGGAAATCATTTGAAAAAAACCCAACACGCTTGGCAACGTCTTGAAGTTTTGCCAATAGTAGAAGTAGCGAGATATGAGAAAATCAGTGATGAAATCGGGTATTTTTCTTAGTCATGTGGTGGCAACACTTTTTGATGTGACGTACTACCAACCTTAAATAACTTTTTCACCAGATCTGACGTACTACCAATCTTAAATAACTTTTTCACCAGATGTGACGTACTACCAACCTTAAATAACTTTTTCACCAGATGTGACGTACTGCCAACCCTAAATAACTTTTTCACCAGATGTGACGTACTACCAACCTCAAATAACTAAACTATAAAATACTTCAGACAAATTTGACTTACGTTCAAAAAAATATTCAAACCACTTACTCTGCCACTCTCTCTCCATTCCAACACTGCTTGTCGTTCTTTTCGGCGAACGAATCGTCCTGACACAGGGTGTTCGCCAAAGTGGCGTAGAAGCCTTTCGTCTTCGCGATGGTAGACAGGAAATTCGACAGCTCAACTTCCGGCATCGGCGAAAAGTTCCGGGCGCTGGCCGAGCGCGGTTTGGCGCTGCCGCTAGATGCCGTCGGCGTCGCGGTGCTCGTTTCCGCCGCCAGAGGGTCTTCCCTGTGCGAGAATTCGGCGGGACCGCAGTGTTGTTTCACCTGGAACGAAGGATATTGAGGTTAGGTTAGGTTGGATTGGCTTCATTGTTTTGCAGGAGGGATTTTATTGAATACAGGGTGCATTCTTCATATGATCAGTTGATTATGAGCTTTCATTTTTCATCGGAATGAAATTTTGTGATTGAATTTCAGAATCAGAATCGTCCAGCGTAAAAAACTGTCAAAATTGCTGACATCATAACTCAAAGAGAAATTTACAGATTGACTCGAAATCAAAACTGAGTATTCTTGAATATATTTATTATACAATGACGACTTATGATCTTCTTGAGAACTACGACATTTTACTAATTTTCATTTATTTTTCAAGAATTTCGAAGGTCATTGTATGGAAAATCAATTCAAGTGTTTTTTGATATTTTCACCACTTAATTTCGAAAACATTTCAATGAAGTTCACTCCTCTCTTATGCCATTATGATTAGTGTTCAATAGACCACCAAAAGGGGGGCTTCTTTTCTCGTTCAGTCGACTCATTCCATTTGAAACATTTCTCTCAGGGATGAACAACAAAAGAACAAAAAAAACAAGAATTTTCTCCCTCGGTAATTCATAATGTTTAATAGCCTTCATCGCCCTGAGTACCTACAAATAATACAACATCCCCTTCTACAAGTCATCATTCTTACCCCAAATATTATGTATAACAAGAAGAAGAACGACTCCCTACAGTTATATCGTATATTCAGAACAATATTTCATGCCTGTTTCCTTAAATCACTGCTTGCACTCACCGCTGGTGGATAATGGAAAATCGGGGAAAACTCCATGGAAAAACATCTTCCGATATACAGGATGTATAACGGGCAACTGGGTTAGTATTGAATTTTCAACAGTGATAAGCTTTGCTCAAAATGGCTGAGTTTTAGAGCATATTTTAAACGAAATCATCCACACCACGATATTTCTGAAGTTTTCGAATTCTTACGAAACTAGTTAGTAGTCCATGCTCAAAGTGGAAGACCAAGTTTATTGAAAAAAAAAACACACACACAAAGTCCACATATATTAATCCAATGGCAATTTTGGCTAGCCAATAGGACTTTGATCCTGTTTAATATATGTGGAGACGACTTTGTTTGTGTGTTTTTTTTCAATAGTTTTCGAATTGTTCTCTTATTGGTCAATTCAAGATGCCTACAACGATCTAATTAATATAAAGGTAAAGATCTTGATTAACTTTACGTAGTTTGCATACTCGGAGTTGTGGTGATGCTTTGTCTGCATTATCAAATGTCCCTAGTATGATTTGATGCATACTTGACGAAAAAAAATACCCAAAAATATAAAACTGGTAACAACTCATGCATATTTCTACAATTCAAAATAATGAAAAAATTTAATGATTTTTTTTTTCAGGAAAAGCATTCTTCTGGAAGTCCAAAGCCGAACCCCTCGTATGTTGGCACTTTTCCGATACTATCACGTATTTTCCAGACTATACTATTATCGGTGCCCTCCTAATTGCTTTTTGGATTTTCTTATCGTATGTTTTCCGGGCCTTTGTGTAATTTCCTTGTGCCGTAGATGAAAAAAGAGAGCGGGGAAAACCAGGAAAATCTATCATTCTATAGATTTAGGACAACGGAGGAATCAATGATTTCCGTAATAGTTTTCTGCCCTGAGGCTTTTCTCGAATAAAAAAATGTCGACATGTATTCAGGTTCGTACAAAATGTTAGCAAAAAATAGATACTCAGATAATTCTTGATGAATTCATTACAGGTTGATCACTACTTTTTGGAAGAAAATACAACGATCGGAATCGTTTTTTCGCAGTTGTTTTACCGAAATATATCCCCAAAGTTTGAGTGCGTTCAGAAATCGCAGAAAACGTGCAGCGTTGTGACGTCACAACTGCCACAGACAGCGACATTTATTTCATTTTTTTTTGAGAAACGAATATAGAAAACCATGGCAATATTTTTTTTTCGATATATTCATAGTTGGATAACATTCTAATATCCAAAATTAATCATATTACGAAAACTAAAAGGGAAAAACTACGCATTGCGTGATGAATCAACGCCAAATGAAATGATCAGCCACTGCTAGAGATTCAAAGAAATCGATGAGAACATTTTGGCAACGCCCTAGCTCAATTTTGGCACGGAACACAATGATATTGATTCCGATGACATGGAACACGACTTTCTAAACCTGACTGCTTTTCGTCAACGTTCGATGCGTCGTCATGTTCATTTCACCCTGAGTTTGTGTCGTATTTTGATAATATCCATGTGATATCGCCTATTGGAAAAACAAGTTTTGAGTTCTAGCTACTTGTTTAAAAAAACCTGCCCCAATCACATCGCAAACAGTAAAATAACCAAAAATACAAGTTTCTCATGTTATTCTGTAGAACGTGAATCCTGAAATCTGCATAAACATTTCTGAAGACTTATACGAAGTAATTTTTTTCGCGCTTCATTCATTCCCACCGAAGTATTTCTACTAGTTTATGGATAAGTTGTAGAGAGAAAAAGCACGAAATCCTATCCTACAATAGATCGAGTTATCGTGTTATTCCCAAGAACAAATTATTGCCTATAAACCCGTTTTTGAGATGCGTATAGCGACAAGATTCTCTCGGTTTTTTTGCTCAGATTTATAAGGACTTCGTCTAGATCAGTGTGTCATTTGAGAATTGGATCGAGACGATTTATTTTCTTCTACACGGTTGGTAGTTGTTCGGCAATTGATTCAACGGTGAAAAAGATGTTTGCGCGAGTTTGCATATCACCAGGGGTTTTCGGAAAAAATGCGCATTAGCATACTGGTATGTTTATTTCTTACGTGTAAAGATACGTTGAACGGTAAATTTACACAACAATAACGTTGGATTTATTCAAACAAGATAGTTTTGACAGCTCGCTAGAAAGTGCGATGTCTGTTTTTACAATGATACTCCGAAACAGAAAACTAGGTCAAGTTTATTGTTGAAATTGTTCTGGGGAACTGTTTGATTTATGATCTGAAATTTAGATACTATTGCGGATAACGTTTGAATGGTTTTTCAATATTTGGAAAGATTCCGACTAGAATTAAAAATATTTACTAGAAGATCGAATACATTAGGTAAATATAATGCCAAAGATATCCATTGGAAATCTATAAAATATATTCATGCTATACCAATTATTTTCATAAAGTTGGCAACATCGCTTATTCTAATGAATTGTCACAATAATAGCCTCCTCTGGCTTGACGTTTTAGGTTATCGTATATACAAATTTGAAATCGAATCTTATGTTAGAATTGGCGGAGGTGCAACATTCTTTTCGTCTACCAAGTGTTAAACAATTTTCACCCGATCATTAAACTATAGTTCATTTATACTTTTCATTGGATATTTGAGGAAAATAGTTTTGCAAAATCCAAAAGCTACTCATCGTGCTATCATTAATTAAATCACAAAACACAAGAGAAATCAAAACGATTCTGCATTCTACTGTCATTCGTACACGCATTCTGTTTTTCTTTTTCTCAACGAACGTGACGAAAGAAAAATTATTCTAATTCTAGAGTCGTTATAAGCCTTATTCACACACGATTTCAAGCCAAAAAGAAGCCATAACTTCCTTGATTGGTTCTGTCCCACGTTTTTATGTAGCATAGCTACCACATAAAAACCGTCAATCATACACTTCATCATCAAATATTTGATCTATATCAAATGAAAGAAATATAAGCCGGAGGCTAACGAAAAAATTACCATCTCGAGACGTTTTCGTCTTCGACTATTTCACGCTTTTTAACTTGGTTTATAATTATCTATCTACTGAGTTGGAACATGAATTATGTGACAGAAGTTGCTCGTAAGAGTTAGATGTTTCAATCGAGGTCTTCTCCAAGAGGTTATTTAGCTTTGATGTGCCGCTGAGGTTGATTTTTATCGGGAAACAGAAGCATGGAATGTTTTTCGCAAGTTATTTTAATCGACTTTATTATAATTACACTGTTGGTTATTTGAATTATCTGGTATAATTGCGAAATGGACAAGGTAGAAAATAAATTTACTGGGAATTAAAGAAATTCTGAGATCTAAACGAAGAATTTTAATTATTTAGACTCAAAGTTGAACCATGGGGATGAATTTTTTTATACAAGACTATAGTGATATTACCAAACCTTTCACCATATCGGATAACATGTTTTTAGGAAAATGTTTTTTCATTCTAAAAAGTACTACATGATTGAAAAAATGCCTTTATTTTCTTCGTATCTGAATCTTCTCTCCGAATATCTTCAATCAATTTCTGGATTTTTTATTTCCGTTAATAGTATTTCAGTTTTATATCATAATAATAACCATAGTCGTAACAAAGGGGGGTTATTGGGGACGTAACCCCCCATTCCTTAAAAGAAATAGAAAACAATTGCAAGTAACAATTTTAAAAAATACAAATGTGTGGTTGAATGGTGGGGGTCGACTCCCCCCCCCCATTAGTCAACTCTAGTTACGCCAATGATAATAACAACCTATACAGTGTCCTGCATTTCACCACCAGTGCTTATTTTTTTTTCGTTATTTTTCCGACTTGCCACATTCGAGAAAAAAATGGAAATGAACCAGTCTAAAACAATATATTTTCGACCAGTGTCACTCAATCAGACAGCTTCATATCAAGTGGGACAATTATCCTAAGTCCATTCCACTTCCATTTCATCCCTCAATTGAAATAGGATTAAAATTATCCCTGTTTCTCCCTTCCTGACGCATTCCGAAACACGCACGAGTCGTCATGACTTACTCCAGTGGCGTACAATATCATAATTGATTTTTCGATTTGCAACTGCTTAGAATTATTGGAAAATAGTGGGCACAACAGCAACTCAGAAAGTTACATGGAACATTTTTTGAATTCCTAGAAATTGCGTCCGAAATTGATTATTCAAGATTTTTTTGGTACTATCTTTGAGCTTTGAAAAAGTTATGAAAGAATGATATACAGGCGCTGTCCGTTTTTCGTGTACCACTATGGGGGTTTTGAGAGATACGAAGTTGGTTAAATTGGAGCAGAATTGAACATTGGTGAATAATAATCTGAAAATAAATCGAGAATATTTTTGATAGTTCCGGAGATATCACGTAAAACGAAAATTGTCGATTTTAGTTTTCATGTTAATTTTGATAAACTAATTGGACATTTCAACCGAAACTTTGATTAGGCACTTCTGATGAAAATTTCGAATATGTCATCTTCTTTTCAGATAGTCTCTAAATGGTGCTGAAACACCTGTCAACTTCATTATTTCTTATCTTGAATTTCAACATTTCTATTCTCTTCACAACATGGTGATTCAATAATACGGTTTGGTCAAAATTTCAATTTTTAATTTTTTGCAAGGAGTGTTTTGGAAAAAAAAACTTTGTTCTTCTGTCTGTCAACTGTCAACAAAGTTCTGACAGTTATATTGGTCTGTCTAGTCGACGTTGACACTGAATAAGTTTGGTTTTGTTCAGATGATATACAATATAATTCGTTTCTTCAATGTAAACTGACAGTTTTCATAACAAATAATATAAAAAAATGATTCATATTTAAAAACATTGCTTTGTGCTACGTCAAGTAAAAAATCACGATAACAAACACAACTTTTCTCAGAATGAAGATCGCAAATGTAGTTTGAAACTCACCCAATCAATAAACTCTCACTAAATAATAAACTCTCAACTTATACTCGCCTCAATTCTCCCCTACTACGCCCCTGACAGATCGCACGGATAATGGGTGAGCGACATTCGATAAGGAACCGACAAAGGGGACGGGAAGGGTTGAATGGTAAAGGGAGAGAGACATGACAATTGCCCTATATTTTGGCATCCGGCTCACCCCGTGTAATACCACGTGGCAGGTCGCTGTCAAAGGAAACTCGAGTGGCGTGCGGTGTTGCCACGTCACCCAAAAATATGGTGGAGTTAGTAGTAAGATAATCTACCTACAAAACAAGCTCAGACTATGCTGAATTTTATTCAGGGTGCAATTTAAATGAATGAAAAGTTTCTAGAAATGTATTCGTTAGTTTCGAAATTATTTCCTTCAGAATGTATATCCACGTAATTTGAATCAACGCTGGCACCATCGCACCTGACAATTGGGCTCGGACATGCCACAGATGTTGCGAACGGAGGCCCGTTTTCCCTGTTTTTTGTGCTCTCAGATAAGGGGATGATGGTGATTAGGTGGTGCTGTTGAATTATCGACCCTGTCGAGCGATAAAAAATGATTACGGGCCAAGGTCAACCTCTCTATTTGATACGGTCGATTTGCATTCAAATGAAGTTAGCTGCCGATAATAAGGTAAGAATAGTGAGAATCTTGTATAAACGGGGATAGGTTTGGTCTGTGAGTGAATTGATAACAGAAAGGGTATCGATCACCCTCGATTTTATTCAATTCATGAGCAGTCACCAGCGCTGCGGACATAAATACTAAAGGGAGAATGAAAATCTCAGTACTTAGTGCGTCAGTATCGAGATAGTCAGACTATTTTTGAATATTTGGAGATAATCCCTAGAACTGAAGTCACAATTTTACCGTTTAGTAGCATCTGCACATTTAGGATAACACTGGGTGTTTCCGTTTGAAGTAGAGTTCCTGACTATCCCACTAAGTGATTTTTGATCCTGAAGTCAGCCACATCTGTGCAGAGCTAACAAGTTATGAAATTCCGAGATACCTTCAGGCGTCGTCGTAAATATCGTTTGCATCTAAATGCAGATTAGCTAACGAAGAATTCATATTACGAATAAGTGGACGCTCATGTTCACATGAGGTACCTCACTAGAACGATAATCGGTGTTTATCTAAATGTAAAGTAAGAAATGCAGATGCAAGAGAGTGTAGGTTGTAAAACAAATAAATCAAACGCTGACTGCTCGTCGATTGAAATCATTACATTTTTTCATCGTTCCATAAATATATCGGGTACCGTAGAAATATAAAGGTAGAAAGATAGAAATGTCGTTTATAACCTTTTAATACTCATAGAATCGTACAAGAAATACTGACAAAATCAATCTTCAAACTCTACAATCCACATTAATCGAACAAACCAAACTTTGTACATTCCTGTACTGTACTGATTTGATGTCCCCTAGGTTCGACCCTGGATCGCCACAGTCAAATGAAATGCATTTTGCACGCTGCACCTGGTTGCTGCTGGCGATTCTTCTTCTTTTTTCTACAGCCAACGCAAACCTTAAGAATGCGTATGCGAATGCAAGGTGTGGGGACAACAATCAGAAGAAAAATGAAGATGAGACAGAAGAGAATGTTTGAGGTTAACCTACGAGTTGATAATGATGAATTTCATTTGAAGGCTGATTGTTATTATGTTATTGTCTAGTGTGGACATTAAATTGTTTCAAGAATTTAGGGATGAACATTGCCACTTTCGGTAGCAGGTGGATAAGACCAGAGACAGCTGTATATTTGCCCTGATTTTGCCTCGAATGCGGTGAGTACATCAAAAATTGATTAATTCCTGTATTTATCGTTCCGTTTGGATAATAATGTCAATGGACAATTGCCATTATCATAAGCTATAATGAATTATGGTGTTATCATATCGTTAACCAGTCACATAGAGTAGAGTATTGATCCAGTTTTGTAATAGATAATCCATATGATACATGGTGAAACTATAACTTTTGACGTCAAAGGAACTCAGTGTTTCCATCTACATTTTTGAACATTGAAATTCAAGTTGATTTATTTAATTCAATCTTATTGTGGAGAATGGAAACAAAAAATATCCATCCATGTTTACAAAAATTTTCCGTCTGAGAACAACAGACATAAATTGAATTGAACAGAGAGGATATCGATAATTGGATAATTGAATGGCTTCAATTGAATGATTGTAAACGACAAGTTTCATACAGGAGAAAACTGGTAATCGTCGAGTTTGTTCACTGGATAACATAATTAGATACTTATATACAGGGTGCAAAAAATAGAGTATAACGAGATCGTTTTGAGAAACCTTACATAGGAATAGTCTTAGATACACGTTGATAGTGAAAAGCCTACATATAGTGCGATATTCTAGATTTCTGCGAAAACTTATCGAATTCTCTGGAATGTCAGACTAATTGGAAATAAAGTCTAGTGGTATGTATATAGATATTGGAAATTATTATTTCTTGCTGTTACACAGATGAAATATACAGTCATTGAATTGATTTTCCAATGTGTTAAATTCCTCGCAAAGATAGTTGAACGAGATTAATACCTGTCACGACTTCGGGATTTTCTGAAATTCAATAAATTTCTCTAAATGCTTCCCACGACAGGCGTACAGACAGATGACACAAAGCTCCGAGGTAATTTTCACGTTCCAAAACTATTTCAATATGACTTCAACTTCCGAACAGGCGTCAAGGCAACTTTTTCCAATCGAGGTCGAGAGGCTCAGGCCTCAGAATCGAACAGAATGCCTCTACCTAATAACTTATCGCACTTCGATAATCATGAATGCTCGTCGAATAATCATAATTAGTGATTAATAGCCAATTTCATTCGACCACGAGTATCCAATTATAAAATCAGACAGCGTGAGGCGTCACCTGTCACATGCACCTACCTCCGTACAGATGGAAACGCATCATTAATTCACTGGTGCAGGATTATGGAATACGCGAGATTCAATTATTTAATAATCTACTTCCTTATTCCCTAGTCGATGCAATCGATCGATTGAATCGGGGAAAAAACTTGAACGAGATTACGAGGCGCCGAAGAAATTGACTCCGTGAGATATTCTCACGCGGTGTTGCCAATTTTTGCGAAAATTCAAATGTTAATCTAGTCGATATTCCACTTATTGAGGTTATTTTGACTATATTTCAAAACCATTAGAGCAAGAAGCAGAAGAGTACCATCAATAATAATGGCAACACTTCACTGTCACTTCACAACTTCACTTCAATAGAAAGAGTTATACAGACTGTCAAACTAATCGTACTGGAAATTTTCACCAAACACTTTTCAATGAAGAAAACATTCTGGGAATTTGAAGTTACAGAACATGGATTTGTTTTAGTTATAATCTCTTCCAATGTCTCTCATTTGAATCCAATACATAAAGATGTGAAACTTCACTCTTGAGTAACATAGAACTAACAGAACAATTTCTGAAGTACTATTCGTTTAAACTCGGATTTTAAAACTTTATTGTGATTATGACATTTTGTCTAAATGAAACTCTTATGTATCATGTGGAGAATATTATAATAATAACAATTTCATTATTTGAATAAACCATTTTAAAGATGCTTTTTTTCTTCTGAATCATTTCAAAAACGAACGGCATCTATATATTTGAATACCAGTTGGTGTATATCCACAGGTTTCGAAAAGTACGAAAATTAGAAAGAAATAAACGTAATAGAACAGGTGAAATGTTGAAAAATGAATTCCATCACATATTTATTGTGTAGTTTCTTCATTCTTCCATAACCTAACTGTAGATACTTTTCGGAGTATCATTGAAAAATCAGACAAGCAGCAACTCCGCACTTTCTGACAGGCTGTCATATCTGTCATACTCTGTGTCGTGAGTTCCTGTGAGAGCACATCGGCAACGTCGCACTAGTATCCGCATGAGAAGATGTAGACATAGTTCTACGATCGTCAAATCGCAATCATTGAGGAAGTGTAAGTTATGTCGCATCAGCTACGAGAAATCCGCCGTTAATTGACAATTAGTCGAGAATTATTTCCTCTGGGAATATTCCGATGTTATGCTGGTGTGCCGACCAGACTGGCTCGGTAGTAGAACGTAGCCAGGAAATTGTGGATGGTCGGTGAGAAATATGAATATGGAATCGTCAGTGATTATGTAATCTTTGGTTGTGTTCTCTACCATGAAATGGGCCACCCAGAAGATGGATTTTTATTTATTATATTATTAACATCGGTGAATGGGACTGAATTTTAATTTGATACTTTCCAAATTCCAATTCATTATTCGTCATATTTTTCAGTTTCATCAGACTTATCATTATTCATCGCATAAAAGATTATTGAATCTTTTGATGTCTCTGAAGACTTAATCGAAAAGATTCAAATAATTGCAGTCCATGCCATTGCAGTGAAGGCTTCTATTTACAATACCCGCATTTCTGAGAATTCGCAATTTAATTTCATCCAACCAATTATGATTATTAGTTCCTTTGGAACGAAATAAAATATAACCTAACAAGTTTCTAGGGATCTTGACGTGTGTTGAGTAAAAAATGAGGAATATTTCATATATCTTTGAAATATTCATTCAAATATAATACTTGAGAAAAGAAACTGTGCACTGTTATATTTTTTGTTATTACTGCTCAATTGATTTCGACGAAAACAACGTAAATGTATCAAAGCAAAAAAAAGCAATGACATTTATTCAAATGTACTTTTCTTACGACCAGATTTCTTTTACCACAAGAAATTGATAGGAACATCTTTTAAGATCAGAAAAAAGGGTTGTAAACCTTGATAACGGAATTTAAAGTGACAATAACGATCCTGGTCTTGTAAATACACCTCCTCTAATTATTCCTAATTAATTTGGGTAATTAGTTAGCCCAAGGGGGCCCTAGAAGGAGAGATAATTTCATTGGATCATTGGATCTAGGTGGGCGATTATATTAAAAAATCGTAAAGTTTCTTTTTTATTTATCCACTTTTATTGGTTTTTGATTTTATGGCTCCATCAATTAGAGTCAATCATAATTATGTTTTTTTGTTGGTTTGAGTCGTGGATGTTGAGGCGAATTCTGAATCAATTTATGATCAGATGACGATAGTTTGAGCATACACAGTGAATGTAGAAAATAAGTGACAAAAAATATTTCTGCTATGGCCAAACTATGAATAAAATGAAGTATATAAACTGAAAAAACACGTATTTGGTAAATATCGAACTGAAAAGAAATCAGTTTTTATGCTCTCTTCCAATATCTCATCAGATTCTGAGAAATCGAGAATACAGGGTGTTTTTTGATAATCCAAGAATATGCTGAAATTTTGTTAATCCGGACCTGAATTTTTTGTAGGTTTTATAGGTTAGTCGCTTTAGTAAAAGCGAGAGAACATGTATAACAAATATTTAAGAATTATTCTGGGTATTCTGCTAGTTATGACCCAAAATAGAAATAATAGTTGATATTCCCTGCATTCAAAGCATTCAAACTTCTTGTACAATTCCCTCGTGAATAATTAAATTCCTAACGATGGAATAAGCTGGAGGATCCCAGTAAAGATCAATTAATTCCTACTCCTAGATATGATCTCGGAAATTCCATCGATTTTGATTCGAACAACGATTCTCCTGGCTCTGCAGCGTTGTTGGAAGACCGATTCGAACAGATAGAGGAAAATAATGCAGACGTGCTAGTGTTTGGAAACATCGCCAAGCCAGTCCATTATTGATGGAATCGATAAAACAAGCGGGTATAGTGAACGATTTCTCCAGCATTGAATTTTTCATGAAACACAGAAAGCAGCAGGCGAGGAAGATCGTCAAAGATATATTATATTGGAACTAGGGGAATTATCATAAGGCAGTGTATACGAAATGAGTGCTAAGAAACGAGGAAATAGTATTAACCCAGATGACAGGGAATTTGAAAACTCGCAATGAAGGATGAATTCAACATTGTCTATCCTGTTTATATCGAAATATTTCAGGATTGTGTATCTACGCAAATATTCGTATTTTAACGTACTAATGGGCCACCCTGTATACAAAAAGAACGCACAGGTTTGAACCAAATATCCATAAAACGGTGTAAAGATGTTGATTTACAATACACAAAATTCTACAAGACTTCTCTCTGCTCTTGAATGTCACAACAAAAATTTATTATTTTTCCTACCGAGTTTCATCCCTTTATTCACTTTGTATATCGTTGTTATATCAACAATGGCAGAGATTATACTGTTTAATCTTCGACAATAGCATGATGCAATTTAATTAAAATATAATTGCAGAGTTATTTCGAACTATCACGAACATTGAAATAGCTTTGAATGAAATGCATTGCGTGCACATGAGAAGAATGCTGAATAAAAGTTGAAATTTCAATCTTCTGATGAAATTATTCAACGTTACAAAAAAGGAATTTGAAATTAGTTTGATATGAGATCGTTTGGAAAATATTTTTTGAAGATAACTATAATTATTCATGTAATTGAAGTAGATTTTTGTAAAAACCTTTTAGGGACACCCTGTGTGTTTGCTTCAGAATTTCTATACTTGGTTACTTCCGACCTTATCTTGCTTAGTATTCTTCTGGTATGTTCCGTTCACATTGTTGTTTATAGTGTAATAAATTTTGTCTGCTGTTTTGCGTCCAAGTATTATTCTCGATTATTTGAAACTATTGGCACAGTATAACTGAACATACAGTAGTTTTTTTGTGAGACGAGTGTGCAGGTGACCCTACGAGACGCCGTTCTGTTCAATGTTAGCTCTCCTGTCAATGTCAAATTTTGCGACCAGGTCCGGCTTCGAAAAACAATAACCCCCACTTAATATCCGACAAACTCGGAACAAAATTGGAATTGGACAATACCTAATTATGTAGAATATTCCTCTGTGGAATTCTTCAGCTGCAGAACTTCATAGTTCTAAT
The DNA here is from genome assembly GCA_037013635.1 of Plagiodera versicolora. Taxonomy (NCBI): domain Eukaryota; kingdom Metazoa; phylum Arthropoda; class Insecta; order Coleoptera; family Chrysomelidae; genus Plagiodera; species Plagiodera versicolora. The sequence continues at coordinate 9,421,303 of CM072986.1, read as the reverse complement.
GTTTTTTTTGCACCAAAACAAAAAAAGTTCCATGGATTTTCATGTTCCCAAATTTTTCTGGTTTATTTCATTCCCTGTTGATTCTGTTCAACTCTTCATCATTGTTGTTGAATTGTTTCCAACGGTCCTCTTTTTCTCACTAGCATTTTCTGACACCCATACCATTGTGTAAAATATAATTGAATTCAGGTGAAACCGCGTAGTCTACCATGTTCCTTAATGGTGTTATACAGCGTCAGATTCATTAGTCTTCGTTATCAATTACTTCATTTCCACAGCGAGAAGGTGCAAGAAAGTAATGTATGTTTCTCGAAGACATTTCAGGTAACTTATATCCCGAGTTTAATAAATCTGAGACGTCAACATCGGTTATACCATCTCTCGCTGACACTAATTTGTATATTATCGTTATTAATTAATTCTTGTAAGAATGTGAGATGCTGGGATGTGATAATTAATTTATTGGGCGCCACTAAATGCCGTACACGTTTCGAAATCTTAGTCTACAGGCGTCGTCAGGTTTCTCTTAATATGTAAAGAAAAAATATTGAGTTCAATGAACAGGTGGAGGATGCATTTTGAATCTTTTTGGGACAACTTTACTGTAGAAATTAGTTTTTTATTGAAGCAATTTTTTGATTCCTGATCTGGAAAATACGTGATGTAAAAAATGTGTTCAATTAAATGTTCGATTCCACATCGAAAATGTCGTTTGTATGACCAAAACAAATCAATACATCAACGTTAGCAAACTTATTTCTGCCACAACGGCTTGGGTTCGGCTTGTCTAGGAATTTATCACCAATTAAACAACGCCATTCGAACGCAATGAAATAATTCTTGTTATTCCCTACGACTACATTTTCTGAATAGTTCCACGAGTAAACATAAACTGATAAACGGATAGTGAAAGTGGTATTTATATGACATTATTTCAGCCGTCTCGAGATCAGGGAGTTATGTAGGTAAAAGGTAATAGTAAGTAGTTCGATCGTGAAAAGAGACCACAGAGGTTGAAATATTTGTAACCGAAATACAGGTTTTTAGTAGACCGCAGCTATTTGTATCGTCGTTTATCGAACTTTTGAGCCAATTCTTCATTCGATCTCCAATTTATATTCCTGTTTTAGCAAAAATTATGCCATCATAATTGGAAAAACTTAAATTTAAAAAAGAGAAACAACATTGGAGGGTGATTTAATTAGACCGCTATGTTGTGGTATCATTTTTTTTATAAAAGTAATACTAATAAAAAAGAAGCACTTTTGCATTATTTTTATCAAAAATTAATTCCATAGTACTACATCGAAAAAAATATTATCTAGTGCAATGCATGACTTGAATAACGACGATATTTATTGTTATTATGTTGAATATGCCCTACATTTCGACTGAACGATTGAAGTACATTTTTTTCATGATAAAATTATATCGATAGTTCAGGAATTGAAATCCAAAAATGCAACAGGAAAATGAGAACAATTGAGAACTCGTATAAAATAGCAACTAAATACAGTGTAGATAAACGATAGAAATGAGCATTTTGGTCTCAAATATAATGTCATGGTGATCATCAGTTTCTTTCATGTCGAAATTTCATCGAAATTGACTAATCTTGAATCGAATACTATCAAACTATAGACAATCTACCTTATTTTTTGACAACCTTCATCAACGTATCGAAGTCTACAGGAATATGGAATTTTTGGCACCATTTTCAAAATTAAACAAATAAAATGCATGACTTTTTATTACAACCTGTATAATTGTGACTCCGACCGCTATGAGGTATTTTTTACAAGCTCTTCAACAATATATCACAAGGGGTGCCTTTTGCATTTTGGGATTCTGGATTTTTTTCGATAATTTTTTTTGTCACGCCCATTGTAAATTTCAAAATTGTCCCTCTGCATATATCATTTGATACCCATAGTTGAAAGTTTCTTGTATTATTGTCAGAAGAAAACAGATTCGTCACACCACGACACCAATTTAAAAAAAAAAAACTGGTGAAACTCTAGGACTAATCCAGAAATTCCCGCGATTATTCAAAGGACCAGACATTCCAATTGGAATTTCCACGCAGCGTGTGGTAAAGAAGCCTTTGCAACACCACCACAGTATTCAATGACTCTACTTTTTCGCTTTGAAGTCAACAACAATCTTTGACGTTGAAACGCAAAGGAGTCTCATCAAAGTAAACATCTGAGTAATAACTTTGGATTCGGTTGAATGGCAGTTTTCGTTCGAAGCGTATTTAAATTGAAAGGATACAGGACGAACAAGTAATTGAAAGAAAATCTTAGTGGAGAATAACTTATAGAAAATGGTGACTTTTTAGACTAGACGAATTCAATTGCTTTTCGAAAGTAACTAAAAAACGATAGAGCTTGAAGGAAACATACAGAATAAATATCAACAAAAACTATGGAAACTTTCCAATGTTTATCGTAGAAATGTTCAAATTCATTATCGTATTAAGTACTTTATTATTCATCTCTAAACTGTTCCATTTTGATTCAGACGTATTCGTCATTCCAGTCATCTGTTTATTGAGACATAAAATCGTGTCTGTCTCATCGTGAAACTGGAGACGACATGCTCACAATAAGAAAATACAACCAATCGACATAAACATATTGAAATATATCCTTGTAAATTTTCTCGAATAACATATTCACCTATCGAATGGACGTCTCAGTATAGAGACAAGTTTCTAGATATTCGTGAATAACTTTGCATACTATTAGCGGTTTAAGTCCTTATTTGGTAATTGTATATCCGTGAAACGATATAGTTACATTGTAACAGCAGACCTCATTTCAATAGGAAACACGTACACGGAAAAGTTGGGAATCGATACAAACTATTCAACCTAAATTGAAAAGTTTGGTCTTCCGAAACACACTGAAAAATTTTCAGGAACATGATGAATATGGCGAATTCTATTGAATGAATTCTATTATATTGGCACACCGTTGAATGTAAGCTTGAGACATATTTTTAGTTCTCAAAATTTCGCATGTATATTCTTATTTTGACAAATTTGAAACTTTGGATTTAATTATTCTCATTGTTTCGAATTTTCCATAGACTAAAAATAATAGGCTATCCTCTAAGCGCGTTGCCTTAGTAAAAATTGACTATTATAGTGAAAAAAAAACGAAATTAACATTAACATTCTTCATTTCAAATGATGGCAAATAGTAACACTAAAATACGTCACTCACTGTAAGTCCAAAGGAGAATTACTCACAAACATACACACATACATACAAGTGAAGCTAATATAATCGTGTTGAACATAATTAAATGATCGTGTTTCAGTTTTCAAGCATAATCTATCCATTTCTATATCTATGGAATTTTGCTTGGTTTTACAATGACTTCATCCCCAATTAATTTTTGTTCTTTATCCTGGAATTTCTGATCTAATGTTGAGTTCTGCTTCTGTACATATTCCAAATCCCACTTCTGAATCGAATACTTTCTTTCTGATCAGCTCCCGAGCATCGTGGAGTGCCTCCGATTAATTTCATAACGAACGAGCACTTTTGAATGTGTTGACCGAATAAGGAATAATAATAATAAACTGGCCACTCGAAAGCGGTCGCGGCACACAAGAATTATTGCGGATTTCACTTTGTCGGCCTTCAATCAATTATGATTCATTAGTCTCCGTACCGCAACAGGGGACTCGCTCGCACAATAATGAGTTACATTTCTATCTCGGAGTTGGGGTCAGAATTTCCATATCGTAGTCGAGCTATTCTGTACATTGTTTGGATTTTTTTCCCGAGAGTGCCACAGGGATCTATTCTAGGGCCATTGACAAAGAAGAAATCCAACTTATATGGGTTAGTGTCAGTTTGAATTGAGTTTGAATATTTATTTAGCATCGCACTCACTCTTTCTAAAGGTACGACCGAAAAATTGCTGTTATTACCATATTCTTTGACATTTCTGTGTAAAATTTCCTCACAATATTTTGAATATCGTGTACCATTAGTCTAATAGAGTGTAGTCTCAAAGAATCAACAAAAACAAACTCCATTTGCTGATATTTGGCGGTGAATTGTGAACTTTCGCAGACAGTTATTTTTTTTAAACGCAGTTTTAATAAAACGTATTGAAAAATATATTTATTAATTATTCGTTGACAATGGACTGTGGTACATTTATAGTTAAATTCGCAATTCTGTGAAGACTTATTCGTTGAAAAGCCATCCGTATACATTTCAACATTTACAGTGTGAAACAGCCAAATAAAATAAATTCGAAAACGAATAAATGAGAGCGTGTTGAGAAAAACGTCGATTTGTATTCTTAGATACGCATTAAAAAAAAATAATTTTATAGGGTGTATCATGTGACAATGACCGATATCAACTTTCTTTTTTCATGTACAAATCTTCAGAATTTTTTTTTCATTTGGCTGTTCCACTCTGTATAACCAGGAATGAAGAAATTTATTTTTGGTATTTCAAACAGTTCCCCTCAACCCGAAACGATAAAACTGATGCTACCAAAATAAACACGAATTGTTTATAAGCCCGGAGTCTGCAAAAAATTATCGATGATGGATCGGAACTTGCTTACATTCCATAAAAACCGATAACGCGTCATTGTTTATTTTCTCGAACGGAAGATGTGAAATTCACTGTTTTTTTTTCGAACGCAGCGCGAAAATAACTCATCCGGCTTTCGGATTATATCAGAAAGAGAGGAACGCTTCCGCTTGATTTTGTTTGGCTAAATTTGAATATATTTCGCTCAGAGATGGTAATGGGGAGTCCAAAGTGATTTATCGAGTTTCGGGATAGCAACGCGTTGGCAGTTGGTTCGCTATGGAATTGAATATTCTCTTGTATAGGCGGGAAATCGAATATAAGGATGATGTAGAAAAGGCATTTTTTTCGCGGGGATGAATATTGTTTATAGGCGCATTATTATTTTCTTCTCCCACTTTTTTTCATTTCGGTCTGAATGTTCTATTATGGTGATATGTTTTCATCAATTACCAGAATATTTTAGGAACTTAGGTCGTCATAATAATATCAGTAATGATATTTATTTACCAATTTTTCACAGAAAATGTACTTTTAAATAAATAGAGAGGAAAATAAGAAAGGAATAAATAAAAAGACGTTGACATGAACGACATTTTGGAACATTAAAATGATTTTGTTTAGTTTTGTCTGTTTATGATTTTTGATGCCATATTATTTATTTTGTGCATAAGAATAGGTATAGATGAAGTAAGTAGTTTTCAATTAATTATTGTTCGTATTATTTGACCAAAACATCCTTGTGAAAATACACATGAGACGAATGAGCGTATTTTCACTTTTTTTCAACATCTCTGTTAATATCCATTTTAGCAGTATGGCGTGTTTATAAAAATCAATAGGAAATGAATTTTTGCGTCAAATAGTATGAAAATTTCATGATATGTTCATTTGAAATTTAAAAATTGTTGGCATTTGAAATGTCCAAAGAGTAAACAAGGATATCCAACACCCTGTTGAATATTTTGTAAAACTGTTAAGTATACCTGACAGGATATTCTTTCATTAATGTGTAAACAGAGATTGAACTTCCTATCATGAGAGTTATAGATAATACAGACATTTTAATAAGTCAGTCTATCTGTCAAAATTTTTCGAAAAAATGGAATATCTCAAAAACAAATCGCGATAGAGAAGCGATTCAAAATGCAACAGGTCCAGAATGTTACGTAGAAGTCGAAAATGTAAGAATAAACAGGGTGTTCCATTTGAAATATTTGAATATTTTAGGAAATTGGCACGCACACATTGAGTAGTAGCATCCACCAAAATTTCAAGTTGATATCTCTATCAGTTTTCCATAAACCTTCAATTGAATCAGTTAGATGAATCACCCTGTGTAGTAGACATTGTAAATTTTCACCCCAATTATCAATTGAGGATTTAATCGAGTAATATTCGTTTTTATAACATACAGAGAGGAAAAGAAGATAGAAGAATGAGGAAAAATAACAAAAATTGAAAAGAAACGTTAACAACACATTAATTTAAAGCGAGCTTTTCAGATATTTTTTTCAGTTGCAAGTATTCCTTCCTCTACTTTCATCCAATTTGTCTTGGGATATTTGGATTGCCCTTTACATTTTCTAGTTCGCTCATGCACCATCACGAACCTCGATGCATCAGCTGGCCCACGGATTTTTTTTTCGCGAAAATCCACCGAGAGTACGGCGCACATAAATCTCTGGTTACATGCATAATTTCGTCGTTAACAAACGCTGCTTCGCAGGACGAATAGAAATTCCGTGGAAAACGTTCCGTCCATATCCCTTAGAAACAATTAGACTTTTAATTATCGCCCGTAGCGAATTATCGTACCGGCTCTTTGCGACTTACTCGCAGTGACTAAGTTCCCTGCACGGTGTATGAACGGCCTTAATGGCGGCGATATATTATTTCGACGCGAAAATTCCCGGTTATGTTCAACAATGTTTCCCAGACGGACTAATGTCCGATGGCTGAGGTGGAATGAAGGTGGTGACTGCTGGGTGAATTATTGGATAAGAACAATGGGGCACCAATGGCGTACGCAAGGAAATATCGTTCCCTAGATTTGGTATTGAATGTTTTGTAAAGGTGAATGAAATTAAATGAAAAAAAAAACATATACGTCACGGAACACAATCGGAAATCTGAAATTCAATTGTAAAGCGAGTTTCAAAAAAATATCAATTCAGTTTTCTATATATCTAAAATAATTCGTTTTCAATGTTGTCCCCTCCTAATTCATCTCTTTAATAATTTTTCATTTAATTTGGAAATAAATAATTACTTCTGGAAGCATATTTTGCTACAACAGACAGACGAATTAGTTTTTCTATATACATGGAAATTTTTCGGGTAATTTCAATGACAAAAAAAATCGATTCAAAAATTTATTTTGATAAAACCAAACTTCTTGATTGTAAATGTTCCTCAAATTATGATTTTATTCTATGAATGAATAAATTACACTAATACAGAGTGGCCCATCAGCGTGTGGAGGGAGATCTACTTCATGATTCTAAAATATTTCGAGATATACAAGGTGTTCGTTCAGCCAAGGCAAGACAACATTGAGTTTACTATTTTCTGCTGGGACACTCCGTATATTTCAGCATGAAATTCTGCAAACAGTCTCTATGGCTGAAATGTCTCAACGAAGCAGAAGTCTCGTTTTGTATACAAGGTGTTTTTTTGATGAGCATCAGTTCAGGAGATTTCAATTAGCAAAAACCTATTTTGTTTTTTCAATTTTTGATTTGAAGATTTCCAACAAGTATTGAAGAATGTGCCATTCAAAATACTCTCATTTTCGATAGTTTTTTTCTGAAATAATTTACTACCATTTGTATGATAATTCATCTAAAAAATCTTCGATATGGCAACAAGATTTTGTTGATTGGGCCAATTCAAAAATCATATCAAATATGTGTAATCATAATTAAAACAAGGAAGAAACGGGACAAAATATTAAATTGATTTAGTGTTGATTCCGACTTTAAGAAACGCCCCTGTTTATCATTACTTGATCAAAAGCAACGCACGATTCGTGTGGGCTTTGAAATAATGAGATAATATATTATTATCATATCCCATCGGTTTATCGTGATGGAAAGAATATATTACGAAATGTTATCCCAAATTCGATCGTTTAGATAAAGCCGATAATTAATGCAATCTGGATTTATGGTCCAAAATCACTGATTCAGTCCGATTTTCACTAAACAGATCAAGTGTGAGAAATCTCATTTTGAAATGGTCTAAATTCATGGTCTGGTTTTGAAATCAAGTAAGCTATGAAAAATACGCTACTTTTCATAGCAATTGTAGGAAAACATATTTTCACTCAATGGAATCTTAATTTTTGATGGGAATGAATGCAGTCGTAGAAAAAGTATAGTACACAACTCGAGTTGTAAGACAATTACGCACTTCTAGAATTACCTTTTCTAGTCGTGCGTAATATGCTTCTTACAACTCTTGTTATATAATATACTATTCAATTAATTATTTTCAACTACATATTTACAAAACAAAAAATCAGCGTCTCAACGGTTCAAAATTGATTAAAAAAATACCTGTTTTGATAACTGGAAAACTATAACGAGTATTATTATTTTATAATTGATTATTCTTAGAAAAACATGTATGAGAAGTAGGACGACTATTTTAAGCAACGTAAAAAAGTTCAACTGATATTTTTACGTTCACATCGTAATCTAAACGGTGCTGTAAGGAGATAAAGAACTGGAAGGACTATCTAATAATATCCGACTCGTGTAATATACGTCCTACTTGTGTGGAATTACAAGGGGTAATATCTTGCGAGAGAGGAGCAATCTCGTATCCAGAATGCAATCATGTACCTAGAAGCATGCACAATATCAACTCGCAGAATACGAATGTTGTAAATCTGAATGCTTCCTGGGATAGTCCTGGGAATATCTTGATTCATATTTATCGGGCCGCATCCGCCTCGGTTTCGTAGTGTACAGGGTGGGACAAATTCATCGGGAGTTTGGGGGATTAATTTTCAGCCAAACTACCCAGTTCCGAGGTTCGTTTGAGTTTCTATGCCCACGCTGTAATAAAAACGCCCTTTGACATTGATATGTGGGTTATAACTTTGTCCCCAGCGCTAATTGTTTTCTGTTGTTAATTAAATTAAATGAGGCTTCAGCCTCCATGTACTTTCTGAGTTAGAGTAATTAGCTCGCATGGAATTTTCACGAGTACTCTAGTATATAGGGTGAGTCAAGAAAATCACAATTCATCCTCTAAAAATACCCTTTGTAGCAATTTCAGAAATGTAGAAGTATATTTAAGAAATGTATTTTAACAACAAACATTTACGTGGAGAAATGTCATCAACTTTGGAAGGATATACCGGGTGATTCTTCAAGGTGGCTCGCCCCTATAACTTTTTTATTATTGGAGATAGAAGAACAAAATTCGGGGGTTGTGTATTATATGTCAATTCTCATTATTTGACGTATGAACTTGCTTTGCAGTACTTCCGGTTTGACCGGAAATGACCTCAACTTTCGATTTTCAATCGGAACACCCTATATATTTTTACTTATTTCGATCGAGGATGACATTATTCATCCAACAAAACTTTGTTTTTTATTACAATTCAGGTATTGGGATTTTTGCAATTATTGAGAAAGATATTGAAAATAAAGTGGAAGTGTGTGGTATCAAATTGTTCGTAAGAAAATGATCTTTCACAAAAACCCGACGAGCCACCCTCTTTCCATTTGAAAAAATCGAGTTAACTGGAAATAATGATATTTGTGACATTGAAAAAATTATTGAAACGACTCTAAAGTCATATGCCTCAGAGTTGTATTTTTCCCATGTCACTTGATCAAAAAGGAAGCGTTTCAATCGATCCATGGCACGCTAGATCGAAAAATAAAAATTGAAATAAAAATTCTTTCATGTCAAATATTCATAAACAAAGATTTGAGGGATAGATAATGTTATCCTCGATCGAAATAAGTAAAAATATATAGGGTGTTCCATTTGAAAATCGAAAGTTGAGGTCATTTCCGGTCAAACCGGAAGTACTGCAAAGCAAGTGAATACGTCAAATAATGCGAATTGACATATAATACACAACCCCGAAATTGTGTTCTTCTATCTCCAATAATAAAAAAGTTATAGGGGCAAGCCACCTTGAAGAATCACCCGGTATGGTATCAGGTATGCATTTTTGGAGCCATAGGTTTATTCATGAAACTATATACCTTTTTACATTGTACTATCACCCTCTGTACACATTTTTGTCTCACCCTGTATATTAAATCAGTTCAGAAACCTTCAAAAGTATCTTCTAAGATCGTTTTTTTTTCGAATGATTGATCAAAAAGTATTTGCTTTTGACTTTTTGCATATGACAGCTACGATATTTTTTATAAAGTTGTGACGTCACCTACTATGAGCTATTGCGAGATCTTGAAATTTCTCCCATAAAAAATGAATGGAGGTCAATCTTGCATACTTCTAGTATCTCAAATGAAAAATAAAAATTGTCCAGTCGCGAAAAATTAATTATTTCTTCCTATATTATCGAATGTATTCAAGTCAAATGGAGCACCCTGTACATTAGTACTATGGTAGATCGTCAATTGTCGAAAAAACGACGCTCGTTCGAAACTGATCACCGATTAGGGCAAGTACTGTATGAATAACACATTACGCCTTGACAATGTCTTCGATAAAACGATTTTCTATATCTCGGTTCCGTTTCGAACGAGTCTAAAACTTTGATTTATATCCGAGAAACGGCTACATGCTACATGAGTAGGAAATTTATGGTTAGACATATCTTGTCTTACCTACATTTATCTTGCGAGAAAAACTGGAATTTATGTTCTCTTTGTAACCGCGAAGTGTATTGATATTATTCGATGCACCGCTGATTTTCATTGAGTACGATACGATTTTATTATGTATTGAGAGTCTGCAGGAAATGAAAAACACCTTAGATAAGAGTTGTACGTTTTTAATGACCTTGGAATGAAAGTTCTGTGGGAGTTGGACACTATACTTTTTCCAAATCCATTAAATAGTAGAAAAATCGGAGTAATATCAATCACTGTGGTTTCACAATTTACTCCAATGCAAATTGTTACTGAAATATGGAATTTTATCATGCAGATGATGATCTGGTGTGAATAAAATCTTGCTGTTCCAAAGTATACAGGGTGTTAAAAAATTCTTCTAGCAAACGGAAACGATAGCTACTAGAGGTTATTTTATTTGAAGAAGACATCGTTTTTCTTCAAATTATTCAAAAATGCCGTTACTTGAAGTTCATTTCTCAAAGCCTATTTGATATCTCATTCATAATTTTATGATGTTATATTAGAAACTCAAAAAGTTTGAATTCATTTTTCTTGAGATGTTTCATCATTTCGATTCCAAAGACGTCATTTTTATGAAAATCATCTTGAATTTCTCAAATTTGATGTCAGATACAAAAAAAAGAAAAAAAAAATAGAAGTACCCGTTAGTCTCTTTCTATTCATACGCTTGTGGTGATTGAAAACAAAAAATAGATTAGATGACGGGTTTATAACTGTTTATTGATTATACAAAGTTATAGATTTTCAAGTCACGGCATTTTTGAAAAATTCTCATAATAATACCTTCTTCCAAGGGTTGTAGTTCACTTAGGAAACATTTTCGAATAGAATTAATTAAAGTTGAATCGAAATGAAATAACCTCTAGTGCCTGTATTTTTGACAAAAGTTTTCTGGGCACCCTATATAGGGAATAAATTTCCAGAAAAATGATGAAACACCTAAACCCTAAACTGTCAACTGTCGATTTGTTTTTTATTTCAAGGTTTTCTGCAAAAAATGGTGGCAAATTCAAATTTCGAGTTGATTTTGGAATACAGCATATTTTTTAATAGCTTGACTCGAATGTTTGGTTTTTGACCCATGTAACTATCTCACTCTAACATGCACTTCAGGCACATTTTCACAACCCAAAAGTTAGCCCAACTACTGCCCGAAGATGCTCCTTTTATTCTGCGAAGAAAATACCTTTCAGTCGTAAACTTCTGGTAACAAGCTCGTTCAAACTTTATTTCACGTTCTCGTCTCAGATTACTCTCCTCGAATAACAAAACACCCAGTACATCGACCCAGTTAACATCCTCTCGTGTTCACCACAACGTCGTGAGCGAATGTATAGACGACGAATGCGGGCGAAACGAACAAAAATCCACTGTAATTAAGCCCCATTAGGAGATAAGAAGACAGGGCGAAAACTCGAAATTAACCCGAGATGGCGCTGCATGAAAGCGCCCAGCTTAAAGCCACTAAGAAACTTCCAAAGTCTACCAGTTCGCTTCTAATGTGAGAATTAATATGCTCAGCTAGTTTTGTATAGCCGAACTCCAACCGAGGAAATATAACGGCAAGATTTTAATAATAAGTTCAGCCAGAGGCGGGGTCTTGATTGTTTCAAAGTCAGACAACTTTCCGCGAGTCTCCAGATTCTTCACTCAAATTCACTTTGTCGTTTGATTAGTCTCATTCATATTCATTTCTATCTTTGAGCTTGTAAATTTTTTATTCTCGTGGCATCTTCGATGGCATTGACTTGATATTGTCCCATTTCAGTTCTTTGTTGGAACAATACGAGGAAAGAAGGCAGCATACAGAGCTATAACTTCATTTTTTGAAGAGAAAAATTGTATTCCGTCTAACCGGAAATGACCCCAACTTTTGATTCTCAAATGGAACCCCCTGTATATTTTCCCATGTTCAGATTCAGGGTATCATTTTACATACACCAGTAGTTTTTCCGGATCATTTTGTGTGCAACAGAAAGAACAACAAAATGAAGTCCACATCAATCTTTATTATTTTCAGTAGCATAGAAAGAGGGGCGATAAAAAATTAATTACAACAAATACTCAAATTGATCCCCATTTTGTGCAATGCATTGCTGACACCTTCTAGCTACACTAAAAGTTGCGTTGTGTAAGAATGCTTGGGGTATAAATTAATGGGCACACTGTTTAAACATTAAAACATATTGGGGAAATTTTTTGACATTTGATCCGGAAAAACTACTGGTGTAAGTAAAATGATACCCTGAATCTGAAAATGGAAAAATATGCAGGGGGTTCCATTTGAAAATCAAAAGTTGGGGTCACTACCGGTTAGACCGGAAGTGATGGAATACAAGTTTTCTTTTCAAAAAAAGAACAATATCATATAGTTGCTACCCACCAAATTTCAAATTTCGGTCTCGAATGATTCAGAAGTTACAGCTCTGGCTGTTTTTTGTGCACACCACTGTATTTTAATGGCGATCATTTTGATTGGCTTGATTCAATATTTGAATAGAAAATTGATGCATATTTTCTTACATTCGCCAACTGGCGTTCATTATTATCGATAGTTTACACTTGAAAACCAACAAAAAAAAGTGTTATTGCAACTATATCTCCATTCTCAATGTTTCAAGAAATAATCCAAGTTCAAATTCTCGAACCGTACGCCACTGGCGTGATATATGAAAACGACATCCTCACAGCTTCAACATCAGGGCCCCAAAAAGATTTCATCTAATTTTCCCTAAACGGTATAGTTTATCAGGCGAGCAAAATATGCAGCAATCAGCAACTGACGAAGCAGCGAAAAACATTTCCCGAAAAACACTACACAGCAAGTGAGCTGTTTTTGAAAATTAGGTGATTTATGAAACGAGATCCTTCAACGATTCACAACAATCATTTTGTAGTTTTTATCAAGTAACTCTTAAGTGAATACAGTTTGGAAAAGACGAGGTACTGCTTGATGATACAGGGTGTTGAAGTTTATTTTCTATTTGTTTTTTTTTTTGTGAATAACTTTGGACAAAGACGTAAGAATTGAACAAAAAACGGGGGTTTTGTATGATGCAGAATCCAAATATTCTATTAGTTTTTAGATTATTAATAGAGGGTGCCACATACAGGATTCCTCCACATTTAAATCAACCCTAACACTTTTTTGCCTCACACTGTATGTCATTCTGGACTAAAAAAAAGCAAAAGCATAGGACAAAACACTTCGATAAATTTTAATGACAACAATAAAATACTGATTAATTAGCAAAGAAAACATTGAGTATTTAGAAGATGTTCGATTTGTTGGCTGGTCAAAAATAAACTTTAACGCCCTGTATTTCTTAAAGGAAGCAGTTTGGGATATATATTCTTAGGACTTTTTTTTATATTTTATGGCCCTCTATCGCGTGGCACTATGCATGGTACTTTTTTCCTTGACACCCTGTATATTTTATAACTTTGAAGTAGAAAAATTGATATCGGTGAATGAATGAATAGATACTTTGGGAAAAAATTCAAGTTTTCTTCTGAACAGACCTAGTATCGTTTCACCAAAGAACTCGGTCTTCAATGTCAATCAGCTGTCATTGTCAGACTTGAACTTGGACCGATTCCATTCGCACCGAAATCGAAACCAATCAAGCCTCGAACAGAAAGAGCTTCTGAATAGGAAACAGCAATTAAAGTGAAACAAATTGGGAGGCCGAGCGAGAGCATCAAGGGCTACCCCCTTGGCCCTGGAGCAACCTTTTAGGTAAATTGATTACGATCCGATTCCGGATACACTGGAGGATTGGAACTCCCGCGAGAATTTATAGCGAAAGCCCCAATTGTAAAGAGAATTTGGAAAAACGGTGAAATAGGATTAATGTCGTTTGGACTCGTTGACAAATACTCGGTCCTTCTGATGTTGAACGGTGTGATGGCGATTCGTCTGGATAATTGCGTCGTATTGTCATTTTATGAAACGTATTTATCGTCGAGAGAAATGGAATGAAGAAATATTTGAAACAAGTCGATACGAGGAAAAAAGAGAGCATTTTTTTACAGTGTGTATATAGGGTGTTTTATTAATATGGTAAAAAAATGAGACTGAGAGTAGAGAAGACCAAAATATGACGATTGAGCGCAACATCGCTCATACAAATGTTGATGGTTAAAAATATACAGTGCGTTCAAAGTTGAAATTTTATTTGCAAATTTCTTAATAGCTTCGACAGTTTTTATGATATCGGTTTAAGAATTGGTACATTAAGGGTTTTTAGGACGGCAAACAAGAATATTTTATAAGTATTAACGTAGCCCTTAGAGGGCGCCACTTACCCGATTACAATTATTTAAAAATACGCACAACTTTTTTGTCCGTCAAAAATCAACATTCTCGATCCAGCATTTATTGAACTACGTTATTTTTAGAACAAAAAAGTATACTTGGAAAAAGTCGAAAAACCTTACCGTTTTAACAAAAAACCCGATTTTAAGTATTGAAGTCACAAATATATTCAAATAATTTCAAAAAGAAAATACAAGTAGGTTGCGGTCAGACAAGCAACTATTAAGTTTTCTAATGTCAGAGAAACCGACATCATAAAAACTGTCGAAGCTATTAAGAAATCAGCAAATAAAATTTCAACTTTGAACGCACTGTATCTTTTTAACCATCAACATTTGTATGAGCGATGTTGCACTCAATCGTCATATTTTGGTCCTCTCTACTCTCAGTCTAATTTTTTTACCATATTAATGAAACACCCTGTATATTAGGTCTCAATCACCCTGGTCTAATCTGCTAAGAACTGTCATCAAAAACGTTCACTTGTCACTTATCTAGGACTGGCCTAATCGATCGCACAAATATGATCTTATCAGTGACGTTTGAAAAGGTCATGACAAAGGTTCAATAAATTACACATGCGAATAAATATAGTTTAAAAAATTCATGAAGATGCCTTAGTGATGAACTAAAAAGGAGAAAATAATATTGATATAGAATTGATTTACTCCAGAAAAACATTGTTATTGTAAAAAAGCGTGGGTTCTACAAATATCAGTTTTTATAAAGGGCCCCTAAACGACGACAAAATATATATGAGATGAAGTCTGTATCAACAAGCATTCGTCTATTGAGCTTCAAGCATTTGGGGACCATACGACAACGCCAAATAATTTCCAACGCTGAACATTTCTGCTTTAATTTAGACTGTATTACGATGACCCATCAATTTAATATGTAGAAACGGAGTGTATGCTAATTAGAATTTCAAATTGGTCGGCACTTGTCGAAGTAATTTCATGAAAACGCTTTAATTGGTTGAATGTGTCGCGCTTTGTTTTCAGTTTATTCGCGATAGGATGGACGACAAGGCCGAGACCTTGCTAATGAAAATGCTAATACCATCATCGTCCATAGATATTTTTCTATGGATGATTCACGTGGTATTTTTAGTAGTGTAATTTAGCTTCATGCCGAAGCCAGTTATGAAATGAAAACCTTAGAGATGTATTCCAATTTTCTTTGCAACTATCAATTATTGTACGTGTTGATTGAGTGGTGATCAAAAATCTTCTTCTTTTTAGGTTCAATTTTAATAGTTCACAAACAGGTTGTATCAATAAATGATTTTTACACAACAAATCCTTATTTGTATTTTTTTGAAAACATTAAAATTGTCATTAACTTAATTTCGTCTTGAAACCAATTCACCACTATCAGATATAGTGGGTGATTTGCAGTATCTTCAATGATTTCCTTTTTCAAAATCAGAAAAATCATAAGAGTTATATTTCTCTGAAAATAAGTCATATTTTGGGTGACATTCTTCAAGAACTCCTTCGAACAATGTGAAGGTGAGAGAAATTTGCTTTTTTCTCAAATCTCACCATAACCGATGTTTAAATATTTTTTTTTAGATTACAAATATATCTATGACACAATCGGTTAATTATTCCTTACATATCATAAAATTCGTTCATGAGTGAATTCTATGAAGAATACGTTATCATTTGTGAATCAAAGTTTCGATTGGAATTTGAAGGGGACAGCTGTCAAACTAGGAGGGATGAAACAGGACCATTCGCGTCTTTTCGCAAATACAAATCGACGAACTCAGAGTTCTCCTCGAAAATTCCTACCGACACAGAAAATTGATCCATCTGTTTCATTTGGTGTTCACTGTAATTACCCCAAGTGGATCGATGGCAGTTTTCCATTCTTGCTCGACTATTTTGCGATCGCGTGCAATTCGGCGTGACTCCAACACAGCAGACAGCGCCATTTGACACACGTACGTACATCCGAACAGCCATACTTCGTTCCTCATTATCCGAATCGAGAGAAATGGCTCTGAGCAATTTGAATCCCAAATAGGCGATGCAGACGGTAGTTCATCGCATTTTGTCTCGTCGAAACTTGAGCACGTATTTATTGTCTTTGTGTCTGGATGTTTATCGGGTTTGTATTACAGTAAACGACAGGGGGAGCCTGGGGAATGCAGGTATTTTTCGAATAACAAACGATGTTAGGCAGGAATGTTAACGAAACAGGTCCTGGTGCAAGATATTCTGTTATAGTTCTTCCATTATCAATTGCAGAACACAGTTATGCGAGGAGTAATCAATATTTAACATACGCCCTATATAAACGCATGGCACTCACGCCAAATTAAGAAACAAAAATAATGATTAGTACTCGTACGCAGTCAGAGAAGCCGCCAGGGTCAACGTGGATTCGAGTTGTATGTGTCAACATCCCTTTCGACCAATGAAAACAGTGAATCAGGCAATGCATTGGCACTTTATTGGCCGAAGGGTTATGGAAGCTCGGAAGCCATGAATCATCTTTTTTATTCAACAGATTGGATTGTCTGGATATCACTGGAGTGGGGTGTGGTGTGTTGAATTTAGAAATTTTATTGAATAAATCGAAATATGGCGTTTTGGAGACCATGGGCGAATGAAAATAATTGAGTGCTAAACAACGGCGTAATAATGATTCGATTGCCTTTTAAGGAAAACTTTCTCGCATATGATTTCAAACGTATTTTTAAAAATAATAAATTCATAAAATAAGGTATCCCCGCCTATGGCAGATCAAACGAAATTGTCGGTAAGGGTTCGGAATGAGTTTTTATATTCTGCAATTGATAATGGAAGAACTATACATGAATTGGTACGATCACTTCAAAAACAACGCAAGATTTTCATTTATTATATCAACATTTATGTAACAGTGTTGGCTATCAAAAAAAAAAGAAATCGAGAGCTAAGGGTTCTTCAATAGTCTTCATTCTTGAAAATTTTTTCAAAATTGATCGATTTCGATGTTTTTCCCAGAATAAGAACGAAACACCTCATTTATTTCCATATTGGCAGACTCAAAATACATTTTGTATTCGCAGCCCCACATAAATCATCCTGTATATCACGAGGATGCCTTGACAGCAGCCTAATAATGGAAGAGGCATCCTGCCGAACATTTGAATCAAATGAAAGCTATCATACATAAGGCACGATTCAACAAGTTGCGAGAACAATATGAAATTAATCCAGCTCAATGGACCAAATATTGTTTCTCTGGTGAATTCGTCAGAACCAGACAGCTACGCTTCGAATAAGAGACGGCTAAATGTTAATAAACAGGCTTTTGTTTCAGCAGCTCTCATTGTTTCACGTTCAGTTGTATTGTCACTTCCAGGGAAATCCGTTAGGAAAATCATTCATTTTCCACTGTATTGTTATGATCCATCCACTGATTCGGTGATTTTTAAACACATTGTACGATATCTTTGATAGGAGGGTTTCAATTTAAGACGCATTGAAATAACTTTCAATCCTTGTATATTTCCTGAAACATTCTGGCGAGTAATCTTCTGCCAACTCGTTCTAACAAAATGTTCTTGGCAGTGGTTCGGATCAACCACGACGATAGCTTCCCTACAAAGTTCTAAACAGTCGCTCTGTCTTGCCAAGGTGGCCATGCAATGAAAAGACGGTAACGAGCTTCTATTGTTTCGCTATCGCTACGTCGCAAACTTTCAGAGCTTACTTATCCATTAGATCCATTAAGAAGTAATGTCTGTTGTGATAAAATCGTTAGTTCACGCCGTGTAATTTAATTTTACGCCATAACAGCTTCGATCGCAAAACGATTGCATACAGGGTGCTCTCAGCTATTCCACTGTGTCTTTATTCTCGATGTGGTACAATAAACTATGGTTATGTTAATTTCTACTGCATCTTGAAATTACAATCTGTGACGAATTGAAGCTGTAATATATTTGGAAACTCAGCAATCCACGGATCTAATGTTGTCTGAAGTGATTCACGACGAAATGAACAGGGACCGAGTTTTATTGTTTCCGATGAAAACACAAGGGATTTGCCCGATACCGTCCGATCTTATTAATGACCAAGTAATAGCAGAAAAGCGATATTCTTACTCCACTCTAGTGGGAAATCGGTTATTTACGGATTTGGAAAGGACATTTTTATTGTTTCAGTCTGGATCACGGCGAATCACTAGAGAAGAAGACAAAAAAAAACAAATAACCAGCAATGAATGTAGGACAAATATCTTTTTACTACTCCCCCTACAGAAAATGACGAAATTTGTACAACTCGCCTAATATGTAACTGTATATATTTAAGCACTGGGCGAAGTAAAACTGTACGATTTAACTTAACCGTGAAAAGAGAGCACGATCAACAACCAATAGGGTAGCACCTGTAAAGTAAATCGCACGACATATAACCAATGAGATAGAGCCTTCAGTAGTTGCCATGGAAACGAATAACAAACCGCGTCACCGATAACATTTTGACGTTTCGTAATAATTATATGGCGATTTACCAGTTTTTGTCGATTTTGGTTGATTCTCCTTATAAATATTTGTGGTGTGGGCAAAGTGCCGTGAAAAAAATATTTCTCACAGTATGAGCAATACATCGTTTTGAAATTAAGTAAGCTATTAAAAATGCGCTACTTTTCATAGCAGTTGTATTAAAACATATTTCCACTCAATGGAATCCTAATTTTTGATGGAAATGGATGCGATCGTAGAAAAAGTATAGTACACTACTCGAGTTGTAAGACAATTAAGCACTTCTAGAATTACTTTTTCTAGTCCTTCGTAATATGTAATATACTATTTTCCACTGGTGATCATGAATAAATATAGAATCATTATTCGGATGACCTCCAGTTTGAACATAGACAAAAAAGAAGCAAGCTACAAAAATTTTTGGAGATTCACGTTGGGAAACAATTTGAAAATTGTAACTTCAAGAGGTTGCGATTAGGATGGAACTGTGCAAAACTCCCCAACACAGGAATCCACCAACACCAAACATATTTAGTATCATTTCGTTCTCATCAGTGTGAGTTTTTTATACTCTTGCGACTGAAGCTCAACGGATATTTCATTCACACTATTACGATGGCGCCATATTCCCAACCGAAAAATTCCGCGATAACATTCTCTGCATCAGCACAAAGGCATTTTTGTCAAGCGAAAAAGTCGAAAAAATGCATAATGAATACATTCGGCTTCATTGGACCGACTTCTGAATCAGTGGCGTAGAATAAATATCGAATACTTTTATTATATCATTTGGAAAACGGTTACAAAAATTGCATGAGGTTTTTTGATTGTTTCGATAATCTATTTGGGTCGAAGGGGTGATCGAATTCAACCTGTCTTCACCTTGAATTCAGTCAGAATGTACAACTTACAACGCTATTATCATCCTACCAACTCGTCAAGTGATACGTCACAGGGCATATCGGAGAGAAATTGTAATGCAATGTCAATTTTTAGTAGGCTGTCCTTCTCGCTCTCATCAAACCACAATACCGTAGATTAATTCTGCAGATGTTTAAACCGAGTATTGGTACTGAAAAATTTCGTGGAAAACACATATGGATGCGCCCATGAATTGGACAAAAATGCGAAAGTGACCGTATTGTGTGACAAAACCGGTATCTGAATTGGCATCAACATTTTAAGCGTATTTGGATCAGACCCACAACAGGTTTATACAGGGTGATATTTCCAGTTTCGTCTGACGAAACATACAAACTGCATTATGGAATCCAGGGACTCATTATTTATCCAGGGGAAATACGAGCTAATTACCGTTGAGTGTGCTGCGAACGTAAACAAATATGGCGTTGAACAAATAAACAGTTCACTATTAGGGTTCAGTTGTGTAATTACGTTTTTTCAATTATTCAGTGTGTTTATTGACGTTGAAGTGTGTGAAAAGCAAGAAGTTTTCAACTCCAATGGCTCTATTAAGATATTTGGAGACAAAAATAGGAGCGTTGTAAATGCTAGCAATTTCTGTCTAGTAGACACTTAATTTTAACTGGACGAATCCAGGCCTTTGGATGCTTCCATCTCAATTTTTTTCTTGATGAACAACAGTTAGTATCGATTCCATCGTGAATTTTTTAGCTGATATTAGATTGATGATAATTCGGATATTGATTAGTCTTCTACACGAAGGCTCGACCTATCACGGTTGAGCGAGTTTGGTGTGGCCTATAGACGTTGTGGAATGGAATAATTATGGATTCGATGTGATAAACTATGTAATTATCTATGATCGTATATCAAACGACGTTTCATGTCTGACCATGTGGAATTGTACATATCGTAATAAATAATGCGTGATTATGCTAACAATGAAATTCCAAACGAAATTCAATACTTTATTATGAATATTATTTATTGGTGGCTTTAAGAAGATTACGATACCTTTGGATGGATCTATTGATATGCTTCGTGTATACTAATATCGGGATTAAGTCAAGTAGTCTTTTAAAATTGGTTTTGAGTCTGATTTATTTCTGCTACAAGGATGTCACGTCACCCACGTACATCGTTAATTATCCATAATTATTACTAATCTACAAATCATTGGCGTTTTTCCTCATTTAAGGGGTTAGGGGAAGTCGAAATTTTCAAAAAATCATGTTTTTTTTTTGCATTATCGTTAAGTGTAATATCTCAAAAATATATATAATAAACTCAAGCTTGATCGAAGGATTTTCATTTTTTCGAAAATTTCGATTTTTCAAGACCAATTAACTGTTGATTTCAGATTCTAGGAGAAAATTTCCTGATTCCGCCATTTTGTTAATTTATGAAAAAAAGCTTCGATCAGGCCCAGGATTATCTATTTATAAAACAAATTTTTTTATCCGATTGAATGAATCTCCAAGGACTTCGAGTCAAGACATTGTATAATAATGCCATATTATTGCTTATAGAATACAAAAAAATCACATTTTTTCTTGTCTTTGACTACTCCTAACCCCTTAAGAAACAATGTACCTTTTTGAATGATAATTTCACGCAGAGAAATACTTTTTAATAGTCAATAAACTAATACAGGGTGTTTTTGAGTGCCACATTTTTGATTTGCTAGCAAATTTATTCGAGAAAAAATTCATTCGTTGTCATTCGTTGAGAAATCGTAGGACAGCTTGGAAATCCACTCAAATTTTTGGGCTATTTTTATATAATTTAATTTAATATGATATGATTAGGTCAAATGTTTGATAATTTTGGCACTGAATGCAGAAATATCACAATATATTTTTTTCAGTGTGCACCCTCAGCCTCTTACTTAGATCTACGCCTTTTCAATGTCCTCAAATGGACAGGACAATGGGAATCCCTAATTCTTATTGACCCTTAGGGTAGGATTACGCCGAATCCTATAAGGGTCTTAACATGTCATGCCATAAGAAGAGGGTGCATTCATAAGGTATGGTTTTACGCTCATTACGAGGGTAGTATTTTATTTTTACACGTTTCTCCATTGAGGGAATATTATGCTGGAACCGTTTATTTTCACTCACACTCCAGACTTGAACTCTTGAATTGATTGGATGAGAAATTCGATATTCTAGCATGAGAATATGGAATTTCTTATTTCGATTGTTCTTCTGACTAGTTATTAACGAGTTTGGAATGCATTAGAACGTCAGAACCAACCAGAAACTATCAAGGATTTCCAGAACCTTTATCACCAATATCTCTTGATGACCGATGAATCATTGAAAAACCAGGTAGTTCGATCTCTTGTCATAAATCGATTCTCAAATCAGACCAGAACGATCGGAACAAATGAAAAAAAAAACTAGCATTTCAACTCGTCCAATGCGATAAATTAAACAACTCTTTTCATTCCGTGGCTTCAGGTTTATTTTAATCCGATAGCGACGAACAGGCCGATATAATAGCCAGAAAAAAATAAAAAAACATCGGGTTTAGGTGGCAAAGTTGGCGGGATGCCTGCTATTTCAATTGTTTGCAGTGGTCAGAGGTTTTTTTCGCTTTCTCATTTTTCAACACATTTTTCAATGAACATATAGAAGTGAAATTTTGCCAAAAGAATTCAATCAGCTCATGTCGACATTGTTATAAATAGTGTAATTTTTTCAACGTTGAACTTGATCGTTGAACTAGCCAATCATCAATGATATACAGTGTGGAACAGCCAAATTCGCTACATTACAACATTTTATTCGTGAATTTTCTGAAGAATCCAAAAAACTAATAATATACAGGGGGTTGTATGTGAAATAAGAAAGTTGGTATCGGCCACTGTCACATGACACACCCTATATAATGTTTTTTTGAAAAAAATGCGCGTCTTTCACAACACACTCTCATTTATTCGTTATCGAATTTATTTGGCTGTTCCACACTGTATGTTGTTTGTTGAAATTCCAAAAAAAAAATATAATCGTTCAGAGTCCATGCCAAGTTTGCATAATATTTCCATATAGATAATCTAAAATTATTATTCAATCAAACCAATAACAGCTATTTTTTCTCTCCAAGTCAGTCAAATCATTCAGTTTATACTGTGTTTCCATTTTTTTTTCGCTTCACATTTGCGTTCTGTTAAAAGTTCATTAGTGGATAAAATGAAGCATCTTGGCTTGATTTTGAAGACACCTCGTCTATTAGGTATCATCACGTATAACGATGCCGAATGAATTTGTCGAAAAAATTCTCGTACAAATTCACGAAACTATATGGAGTGATCATTTAGAACAACGGATTTAAAAATGATGCCAGAAAAACTTCTACCAGTAGCTCTAAATTCTGAGCTCATTTCAAGCAGACCCGCACCGGTAATTATCCCCCGTGTCATCATCTTCATCCTCACAACAGGTATTCAGATGGGAATGGACCAGATACGGATCCCTGTGGGACACCGCTATACAATGCTCGTTAATTTTCCGATGTTCCCAAGTACATTATTGTCGGAATCCATTTGATTAATCTTCGCGGTTTCATTAGATTTGAGGACGATCGGACATTTTCCCCGGAAGGTCCTTAGAGAAAGAAGGACTAGTTGATAACAGTCCAGCAATTATAAAGCGTTGGGTTGGTTCGTGGAGACAGTTCGTATTAATGATGCGGTGAGAGTGAGTTTTGTCATATCCTGTGATTTATTTATTTGATATCGTAGGCAATAACGGGATTATTACGGTGTTAGAGCGCGATATAAATAATTATTTATAGGCGTTATGTTGCTTTATAACAAAAGTTCATTGCTCTAATTGAAACAGTGATTATTAATATAGTTTTAATAATAGATTCAATGATATATCTATTATAATTCCCTCTACTACAGTATTTAGCTAGTTTTTAATTCTTAACTTCATATTACTCATACATAACTTTATAATTCCAATATTGATATGTAACTTCATAGTTATTTTATATTTTTATATCTTATATTTTCATATTTTTATGTTTCCATATTTTCCTATTTTTATATTGTATTTCATAATTATTTCAAAATGCTATCTGTTCATGTCTAGGAACACAGTCTAGCTTTGACTTGAGTGAACCTACATATGACACAACTTTATTAAAAAAAATACATATACAGAGGTATGTATAAAAATCGGCCAGAGCTGTAACTTCTGAATCATTCGAGATCGAAATTTGAAATTTGGTGGGTAGCAACTATTGATATTGTTCATTTTTTGAAGAGAAAAATTGTATTCCATCCCAACTTTTGATTTTCAAATGGAACCCCCTTTATATTTTTCCATTTTCAGGGTATCATTTTACATACACCAGTAGTTTTTCCGGATCATAATCTAAAAAAAATTTCCTCAATATGTTTTAATGTTTAAACAGTGTGCCCATTAATTTATACCCCAAGAATTTTTACACAACGCAACTTTTAGTGTAGCTAGAAGGTCAATTTGAGTATTTGTTGTAATTAATTTTTTATCGCCCCTCTTTCTATGCTACTGAAAATAATAAAGATTGGAGTGGAGTTCATTTTGTTGTTCTTTCTGTCTCACACGAAGTGGTCCGGAAAAACTATTGGTGTAAGTAAAATGATACACTGGATCTGAAAATGGAAAAATATACAGGGGGATCCATTTGAAAATCAAAAGTTGGGGTCAAGGAATACAATTTTTCTCTTCAAAAAAAGAACAATATCATATAGTTGCTACCCACCAAATTTAAAATTTTGATCCCGAACGATTCAGAAGTTACAGCTCTGGCCGATTTTTGTGCACACCTCTGTATAATAATAATAATAATAATAAACGTCTTTATTACCTTTGAATGACAAAATAAAAATAGGTAAATTCGAATAATAGTATCTTACATTACAAAAGTAAAGGGCGAAGTTCAGTTCAGTTTCTGGATTAATCCGTTCACTGAATTGCTCTACCACTTAACCCTCAAAAATACCTCTACACTCTCATATGTATGTACTAAAAGCTAAATAAAAAAAAATGAGTTCCTACGAAACCAAGCATATGTCGGCCATTTTGAAATACTGATATTTATTCTCAAAATATACTGTACTTATATCTTATTATTGAACGAAATGAATATATATTATTATTATTACTACCGTCCTTTGACCGAGCAATGCGTAAAATTTCAACTTTGAAGTGGAATACCTCAAGAAGTATCAATTTCCTAACGTTAATATTGCGAATTTAGTGTTTTTTGGACCGAAATGCGTGAGTACAAAAAAAATCATCGAAATCCATGACGCCCAATATCTAGACTTTTTCCCAAAACATAATAGCAGGAAATAGTCGTATTATTTGATAAGTAATCTGCGCGGTGCTTCGCAATTTCTTTTTCAACATCCCTAGGGTAGAAAAAACCTGCTCGATCTCCAAACAACCCAAATAAAAGCCCCCCAAAAACTCACCTTGACATCGATGTCTTTCCCATTAGCCATGTGATGCATAATAGCAGTCGATATCGTAGTATCCAAATTCCTGATGACCGCATCAGCGTTCACCCCCACCTCGTTATTCCCCCTCGTCATGGCGTTCAAGAGGCTCTCCACGCCCTCCACGTACCCGTTCCACGGCGAATCCAACTCGGCCACGTACTTCGACAGGCACCCTCTCAGCACGTTGAGGCAGTACCCCGAGCACGGCTTCGCGCGCTTCCCAACCCCCGAGCACCTGGGGCAGTAAATCAACTTGACGAGCGCCCCGTGGCACTCCGAGTGCCCGTCGCCGTTCTCCTCGACGAGCAGCGTGTCGGTAGCGTCGAGCACCTCCGCGCCTATCCGGAAGGCTTGGAGCAACAGCCTGGTGGCCTCGAGGCTCTTGGAGAGAGACTGGGCGATTTGTTTGGGGACGTCGCCGAAGGGGGATACGATGTCGATGGATTTTTTGAGGCAGGCTTTGTAGTTTTGGGTGAAGTCTTTGTTGGAGATGTCTGCGGAGTGGTGGTAGGCTAAGGGGAAGAGTTCCGCGAAGAAGAGGGAGACGCTGGTGGAGATTTCCTCGGGATTCAGCTCGGCGGAGTTTGGGGTCGCGTAGTTTAGGATCACTTGGTAGAGTTTCTTCAAGGGGTCTCTAGCTAGAACTGACATTCCTTTGTAGACTTGGGAGAACAGTAGGAGGGTTCGGTTCTCCGATTGTCTAGCCAGTTCTGACATGTGGTCTGTAACAATAGAAACGAGTTTAGATCAGCATAACGTTTTTCTTTCATGACCAAATGAAGTTTCCCGAACAAAAAAGTCAATGTTGAATAAATCTATTGTTTCTTGCTTCAATTCCAAAAAAATTATTGTGTCTTGTCAAAACTATTCAGTTATTACAGTATATATATTCTATTTATTCTGGGTTGATACCTGTGTCAGATTTGGTAACTTTTCAATGCCATTAGTACAAAACAAAAAGTATCTAGCAATAACAGACGTCTCGATAGGTTTATAAATCAGCTGGGAACATCAAAGCATCAACAATTATGGCAGCACTTCACGACGATGCCAAATTGTTTGGAGCGAATCCCTACAATCGTTCGTTTACATACAAATTGTTCTTTTATTGCGATTTTTCAAATTGTTGTTCTGAGAGCTTAATATCATCGTATTCTCATCAAAATGTCGAGAGGATTGAGTGGAGATGCCCAGAAAATGGTTGCTCTTTATTAGAACATTTTAAACACGAAATGGAAAACAGGAGCCCCTTACTTTCATTGGATTTTATTCGAAAGATAAGTAAAGAATCTTTATGAATATTCATTCACCACGATCTTGAAATGGTTCAATAGTTTTTATGAAATATGATTATATCCCAAGTTTTAATTCGGAGTTAATTCGGAGCATCGCTGAAAAAGTGAAAAACATGTGGCATCGCGGCTAAATCTGGCGACGCGTCACAGGTATCAACCCAGAATAAATAGACTATATGTGCGTATTTTTTATATTTCTATATTTTTATATTCATTTTTTATATTTTTTTATTACTACACTTTCTCGGAACAAGTATTTTACCGAGTATATTTATTCATTATATCATTTCCTTTAGTATTTAATGTTTGTTATCTATTCCCCAATTCGATGATAGTGAAAGAATGTACAGTGTGTCCCGTTCGAAAAAAGTGAACTCACTGTTGTCTCGCCTAAGCTGAACATACTGTATATCACAAAATATGTTAGAACTGTGTGTAGGTTAAAAAAAAAAACAGAGTTGACATTCGATTGCCGAACGATGAGACGTCTTTCGCGTGTTCGGAACAGATCTTTTCAGTCAATATACGATAAATCAATGCATTTCAGCGGAAATTAAGGTTTATTTTTATGAATTGACGCATAGTTTCCGTGTGATCTTCGTTGACTTCGTTTTCTTGTACGAACTTGTTCGTTGTCTTCCAAGTTTTGGTGGAAGTTTTACCAATTTTGATACAAAACTCAATATGTGCTCTTTGTTGATTTCGACTTTTCGAGCTCACAACAAACTGTCACGATATTCACTGCTATTCGTCTAAATGTCACGGAAATTGGACACAACAACACTGAAGAATCGATAATAGAACGACGGAAATTTCAAATAGAAGACCCAACTAGAAGATAAGAAATTTGAGTCCCAAAATTTTTGTAAAACACCATAAACTCTCAGTTTTTGGTCTTACCTCCAAAATAGAGCACTTCTGAGGAGTTTCAGCTCACATTACCTAAAAATAAACATCTCCATGTTGAAGTCGAACGAGAAACTCTGATTGCCTTGTTGCTTTTCCGAGACTCTCCCAGTGTTTTTACTGTGATACAAGAGGTTTTTTTTATCTCTGGCATGAATTCTTGCTGGATGTGAATGCAAACAAACTTTATTTCAGGCTGGATTCTATTCCGCCCAGGTAAACACGGCAATTTGTAACGAGTCACGGTCGTTTTTTCGGGAAGTATATCAAAGTGATGCTGCTCTGTTGGCAACGAAATGAAATGAAAAAGAGAAGAGAAGGAATCTGCTATATGTTGTTTGCTGTAGGAGGCCAACATTTACTTTATGGATCATAAATAATGTTTGTTAATGATGTGAAGATTGTTCAATGAATCGGGCAAAAGACGTATAAAAACAATATTCATTTAATAATAAGTTGTATAAATGCATTACATAATAAATTAACCAAAATTTTCAATCAGCATACTTGTATTGAAAGCAATTTAACTCATGAAAAAAATCAGGAAATCCATTTTATATACAGGATGTCCTAGAAGTCGAGTTGGGATCGGGCAATAGGCTGAATTATAATAGTTATCAGAAAAATATTTTAAAAAATCTAGACCCAACTTTGTCTAGCTTTACAAAGAAAAAAATGTGAGATGGAGAGAACAGTTTGCTTTTTATATACTTTCACAAATAATAGTCAATAGGTGTTAGATCTGGAGACCTGGAGTATCATCAAGTGTCGAATATGGTATTTGAAAAAAAAAACAACAAGTTTTCAGGTGTTATCCGAATAATCCTTGAATACAATTTTTTGGAAAATTTGAATATCGATGCAGCTGAAGAACCAACCCAAACACCAATTAAATGATGTTTCAAACACTTCCCGAAGATAAATGAGTCCCAATTAACAAATGCCCACACAACGAGACGTCTCGATTTCGAATATGAGATAATCAAGCAGGTACAATCGCCAGAATCATCGGCGAAGTCATGTTGATCATTTTCGTGAAAATGAGTCGGTGCCCTGACGAAAATATACACGGCGTTATCTGGAATATGTTCCGTAATGGTAGGTATATCTGATGGTTGAAGGTTTAATTGAGTTTATCATCGAGTATTGAGAGATTTGAATAATCATCTGTATAATGTGGGATTCGTGAGAGTGAGCTTTGAGCTGTGAAATCAGATTCCAAATGTACAGTACGTTTAGTTCGATTTCAGCAAGTTTGGGGTAATTTAAAGCATGAGAATGAATGATATCATTATTTATACACTTACGGAAATAATGTATCTTCCATATGGAAATTTAATGAGAGCGAAAAGCATGAATAATTGGTATTTTTCGACTGTAAATTTAATTGTCAAATACATTTCTTTCGTTTCGTTAATGTTTGAAATATGAGATTTTTTCTCACTTTTTTCACCTATATTTAATAATACCTGAATTATATTGCTCATTTGTTATTGTTGTTGTTTTCAACCATTATTTGATATTTTAATTTTCCATATTTATACAGAGTGTTTCATAAATGTGGTAAAAAGTTTTACTAGGAGTAGAGAGGACCAAAATATCACGATTGAGCGCAACATCGCTTATAGAAATGTTGATGGTTAAAAAGATACAGTGCGTTCAAAGCTAAAATGTAATTTGAAAATTTCTTGATAGCTTCAACAGTTTTATGATGTACCCGCTTACAATTATTCAAAAATACGCACAACTTTTGAAGAAATTTTGTTCGTAAGCTGTATATTCTCATCCCATAATTGGCCCTGGCTCTTGGATGACGTATAATAATAAAATAAAATTTTCGTGATGAATTATTTCCGAAGCTGTATGAATAAAAAATAAGCACTGAATCGAAATGATTTTCGTAATTCTTTGCAACTCTCGCTGATACTAAATCCTTCACTACATTTTTCAAGTATTGAGTTAATCCTCGGCATTCAAACAAAACTGCTTTTATTGATGACAAACGATTTATTACAAACTTGGAGTCTTTGAACCCCAATGATTTTTTCTTTCTTTGTTGAAAGGCAACCTTGAAAAGTCTTGATGAATTCGGCGAGTCTCAATCGTTCCGTAAATTTTAAACTGCAGAGTTATCGAGCTAAGAATTCTCTTCGGTAAACGGCATAATAAATTTCTGTGGAAGTTGAAATGCCAGATAAATTATTTTTTATCGTCCCATAGACGCTTACGCTTCAACTACCAACATGCAGGCAATAATAAAGCAATGAAAAACGTACGAATGTCATAAAAGCTGCAACAGTAAAATTATTAAATATATCGTTTATGGCCTCCCATATAGAAGAAGCATTCGAAGCTGAGGGTTACATCTTTTGAATCGCTTCTCTCGTATTCCTCGAATTACTTTGCTTTCTATTCGAGCGTCTGTCATTTGTCATATTTTTCTTTACAATTTTTTACGCAATTGCTGCCATATTTATTCGTGACACTTCTGGAGAGTGAAATGGGGTAAATCTCTGGGATAAATCTCAATATTTCATGTGTCTCACTGATGAAAAAAATCGCTAGGAAGCTGTACAACCTCGTTCGAAAACGTTTTGAGAAAATAAGGTGAAAATTTAGACTTCAAAGTTGAATATCTCGAGAAGTATTAATTTCGCCACTATAATTAATAAGAATATATACAAAAGTTACCATTTTATCATGTTTTGATGCTTAAAAACATAAATATGGATTTGGCAACAATTCTCGAATGGGGATCGAAAAGATTAGTGGATTTCAATGCAAACAAAACACAAGCATGTCTTTTCTCCAAAAATGCCGACCTCACAATGTCCAACATAAGCTTGTCAGAGGTGACCATACCTTTGAAGTCATTCATCTCGATGCTTGGTGTAACTATCAGCAATAACCTTTCTTGGGAAAATCACGTGAGATCAATTGCTAAAAGTGTATCCCAAAAACTCGGTTTTCTGTTTCGTGCCAGGAGCTATTTCACTTACAGTCAGCTGCTCACGATCTATAAGGCACAAATCCGACCTGTCCTGGAATACTGTTCCCATATTTGGAGTGCGGCACCTAAACATATCCTGAAGCTGTTGGATTCTGCCCAAAAAAGGGCAATTCGTCTCGTCGGTGATGCTTCGCTTACTAACTCGCTTACTTCTCTGGAACACCGTAGAAGGGTTAGCGATCTGTCTCTATTCTATAGATATTTTCATGAGCGGTGCTCTTCTGAAATATCAACAATCGTTCCTCCTATGGCGGTCTCTTCGAGGTTAACCCGTCAAGTCCAGTCTTCACACCCTTTGCGGTTAATTTGGTGACCTGCAGAACATCTCTTTTCAAAGACTCGTTCATCCAACGAACAGCGAGGCTCTGGAACACATTGCCCAGGGAGGTGTTCCCCGAGGCATATGACCTTCAGAAATTTGAAAAGAACACCAATTCCTACCTCCTTTCCCTAAATTCTCACGATGTTCTCTGAACATTACAGGATGTCTCCTTTCGTGGGAAGTTTTATATAAAAAAAATTCACATTGAACGTAATTTGTGCTTCTATTGACAAGAGTAGATTCAATACAGTATGATTTTTCTAATCAGAATCCTTGGACGAAATCACAGCTCGTTTTTTATTTTCAAAACGAAATACGATAGCATAAAAATAAACTCATTTTATCGGCAGACATTTTTCTTAGAATGGCTCTCTCAATATCAATAAAGCGGTGCAATCGACGATTGCATTCTTTGTTCATGATAAGCTCGATGCTGCTGTCAATCGTCAATAAGAAGTATTGTTCGGCTCGTCTTTCGTCATAAATTTGCAATGCCAGATAAGATAAATATTCGTTCAATTGGCCGTATACAATTTCATAGAACGGCGATAAAAAACATCGGAGAGATGTGATTTTATAGAAAACGTCAGCATGACTATACAGGGTATTCGATTGTTCAACGAATTATTTTCATTAAACTTCTTGATTTCATTGAGCTGTACGTAGTTCAAGCTTCAAAAATTCAGTTGATTGTCAGTTTAATGTCACGCACACGACCTCGGTTGCCACAATTCACTCCCTCGAAGCTACTCTAACCCCAAACGACGTAGTACACCCTCAAAACACACAGACCAACCGTGTTTACATTGTTCACTAGCTTTGTGGATCGTTGGCAGACCGGCATCGCGTAAATACATAATTAGTGGGCAATTTACGTCCCATAGAAACTTTCTACAGGGTCACCTACAAAAGTCTCGATTATCCGATTAAAAAGGGGATCTGGCAACATCGCAATAGAAATTTATGCGTTGGAAATCTCGAAACAAAAAGTGTTTTTATTGTATTTGTCTTGGAACCCAGAAAAAAAAATCCGAGATATCCGATTATTTCGACAATTTGGCACCGCCGCGCCGAAAACCGAAATAATTCACGGGGTGGGCAAGGAATGCTGCCTCGGCCATCCACCCTCGACCGCCTCCGTCTCTCTCCCGCGATCTTTTCGTCTCTCGCGTGGACACACGGCTGGCTACGTGCGAACCTTTTTTCCCACGGTGAGTTTTCGTGCATTCTTCGCCTCGAAAAAAGCTCCTCTCTCCTTCTGTTACGTCGCGGGCGGCTATGCCACGACTGTCCTTGTCTAGACATTCCACCAGACTGGTGGTGAGTCGGTCAAAGGCATGAGCGTACCACAACGGTGGACGGCAGGGACACGTGTATTTGTATTTTTTAAGAAAATGTACAAAAATCATGAAAACATTTTTTAATCTATAGAATTCAGATATACAGGGTGATTCACCTAACTGGTTCATTAGAGGTTTATGGAGTACTGATAGAGATATCAACTGGAAATTTTGGTGGCAGCTACTACTCAATGTGTTTTATTTTCCTAAAATATTTTCAATGCGCTGTTACTTCCGGTTAAACTTTGTTATTTCAAAAGGAACACCCTGTTTATTTTCACATTTTCGAATTCTAGAAAAAATTCTGGACCTGCTGCATTTCGAAATTTCTTCCTATCGTAATTCGTTTTCAAGATATTCCATTTTTTCGAAAAAATTTTACAGATGGACTGACTCACTAAAATGTCTGTATAATTTTCATGATCAAAAGTTCGTATACACATCAATGAAAGGCATCTCTCAAAGTGTTCCAAAATATTCAACAGGGTGTTTGATATTTTAGTTTACTTTTTGGAAATTTCACATCCCAATAACTTCCTTATTTCGAATAGAATGACTATGAAACTTCCACACTATACGACGCAAAATTTCCTATCGATTTGTATAAGCATACCATATTGCTGAAATTGATATTTACAAAGATATCAACAAAAATGTCATTTGTCTCGTGTGTATTTTCACAAGGGTGCTTTGGATAGTTCTAAATTAAATATCACGATAGGAAGAAAAACACATTGAGTAGTAGCATCCACCAAAATTTCGTGTTGATATCTCTATCAGTTCTCCATAAACCTCTAATGAAACAGGTGAATCACCCTGTATTCGAACTCAAAACTGACGTTGAATTTTTAGATATAGTTTCAAACATGCACGTTATAGATAATAATGGACAGTCTAAGTCTTGACGTAACAAATCTTTCCAAACAAAGCGTTTATCTCACGTTTTTGCTTCTTTCAGTTGAAACTAAGAATAAAATTGTTTGTATATGGTGATATTAAGTTCTTCTAAAAGTCATTCTCATAAAAACTTTTATGGAGAAAACAATACAATTGTTTGGAAAGGTTTTTTGGGCTCCGCCCATTTTGACGTCACACTTAGGTAGTCCATTGAAAAATCAAAACATCACCTCCATTTTATTTTCAGAATATGGATACTAAATAGATTTTCATGAAAAGTTCCGAAGTTTTCTAGTAATTTCTAGATAAGTTTTGAATTTGAAAACTATAAAAGTTCTACAAAAAAAAACTAATATGGTGACCGATTCCTTTTGTACTTAACTGTACTCAACAAACACACAATATAAATGAAATACCCTTTATTTCCTGCAATCGTACATTGTGATAACAATCAAAAATAATCTGCAAGGAGATCACGTACTGAAAATGAAAAAAAAGGGGTTACGTTAAGAGTTGCCCCTTTAGTTCTTAGCAATTAAAGTACAATTCATTTTATTTTATTATTAGATACATTTCTCATTGCAAATTACGTATTACGAAAAAATATTCACGACCAAAGAAATCATATCATGCGAAATGTAGTATTCTCAATTACAATTACCTGATGAAACCTACAAAACTTCATTATAAAGTTCATCATCTACCCACTAAAAAAAAAACATTTCCTTCGTCTTGTTTTTTCAATTTATCTCATTATCGATCTCATCTGCTATAATTGTCAAAGGGTTCATCCTTATCCTTCCGTGACCTTCGACTTCCGACAAATCACCCTCTCGAGAGACATTCCTTTCCACGCCTCTGCCTATCGCCCTCTCTCTCCTATCTTTTGTCGGCGCAAGTTGAATGATCAGGTAGACTTTTCGAATTATTGTTTGATGAAGGTGTTTCTTGTTTCAACTAGTTCAATGAAGCGTTTTCGAGACCGAACTCGACCCATGTTATTATGAAGTTATATTCAATGGGCCTCCGGAGATGATATATGGAATGGGGTACGACGTATCGTGGTGCTGAATGCTTCGGAATCGATTTAGGATTTCTTCGAATCGGATATTACTCACTCACCGAGGAGGGTGTGAGGCTCATTCTCCAGGAATGTTTACCTCGTGGGGTTTTATACCTAGTGCCCGCCCTGTTTACAGCTATAAAGCTTTCGAGTATGTACATACAGGATAATCTGTCAACATCGAGTTTCGTCCGGTTCTTTCAGGGTCGGCTGTTCTTTGGAAGTTTGATCCGCCGATTCATAATGGGTGAATATTTTTTGGGTATCTCTTCTTCAAAGGGCTGAGCCCACTTAGAAAGCATTTTCGGATCAACGGAATTTGAGTTGGGAGGTTATACCAGTGTGATACTTTCATTGACGTAACTAGCATTTTTCTTATTTCTTCTGAGCAATGGGGGTTACGTCCCCAATAACCCCCCCCCCTCGTTACGCCTATGGACACTTTCGAAAATCGATTCTTTCTTTGGTTATTTGATAGTTTATATTTTGAAAAATATACTGTGAAAGCTGCGAGCTTGCAGATAGAATTGATAGTTGGAATTTCAAACGTGTTTTACACGAAACGAGATTTTTCAAAATTGCTCAACTCAAAAAAAAAGTGACCGATGGAATTCAAATTGGAACTGATCACTCTTGAATGTATTAACCATACAATGACCCAAAATCTTTTTGATTGCTTGAAAATTATCAATTTGGCACTAAAAAACGACCATTTTTTACCGCAAGAAACGAAATTTTTTTCAGAACTAGACCATTTTGTTAATTTTTAGTATTTTCAAAAAATCGTAGGTCATTGTATAGGAAATATCTTCAACCTCAATATCCACTATGGGGAAACAAGGTAATCACACCCCCCAAAAAAAAGCAAATGAATTATTGATTCTAAGTAATGCAGTACAATGATGATAAGGGAAATTCTTAAAAACATGGATAGGGATGTTGAAATCAATATAAAAAATATTTTGAACAATTTCGCTTCAACTAAGAAACGAGTGGCAGATTATGTTAAACAAAAAAGTTCTTATTAAAATTTAGATATAATTGCTTAGATATATATTTGCTTTTTGGGGAATAAGTGCAATTCCGTTCCACAATATTTTTTCATGTTCATTCATTGTTATTCAACGTTTTACAATAGTTGTTGAAATATTAAAATATTTCATTAGCTTTGTTTCGTTTTGTTGTTTTTTCAAATTTATTTTGGTAATAATTTATTGAATGTTTATGAGTATTCGTTTTTTTAATGACCAAAAAATTGACAGAAGCTTTTGAAACAAATATTGTGATTCTGTTTTCTGAAGCTAAATCCGCCATTGGAAATGGGGAGCTGTTGGGGAACTTTTTTAAGCACCTCTGAAGACAGCACATAGCTTCGTTATTTTTTAATATTTCAAAAATCTCTGAATACAGCTGAAAAAAACAATAATATGTCAAAAAAATAATCTATTGAGTGCTTCCTTTTGCAAAAATCCCCTAATTTTTCGTGGGTCACAATGGTATTGCCCCCAAATCGACATAACATAACCCCTGGTACCTGTAATTTCCGTTTGGCAGAATAATTTCCGATCACCCTGTATATAATTGTCCTCTCCCAGGTGTTTCCACATAGAGTGGCTCCGGATTTCAATAACTGTCACAAATTTCAATGGTTCCTCCTCATCGAATAACTACGCCGACTTCATAGAGCTACTACCAACATTATAAATTCACCGGCTGACATTCGAAATTAAACGTCATTCGCGAATGGACGACCGTCGGTCGTGCATACCAGGAAACACGTATCGGCAATTCTACCTGATGCAAAATTCATGAAGTCGATACTGTGAGCCAAACAGTCGGAGCGAACCATTCCGAAGATATCGTGTGCGAGCACAGGCTTCTGTTGTGCAATGCATCGCAATTTGCGATCGGGCCATCAACACATCCCTCTAATGATTCCTAACGAGGTACTCACTGATCGCGGAAATGCCGATAGGGGGTTTCAGAGGAGGATCCAGGATATCCACATGCACGAAGTTACAAGCTTTTACCACCGTGTGGGATTGCATTTGGTTTGGATTGTTTGATTCGGCGGAATTCATGGGAAACACTGGGTTTCATCGGCGATTTTCGTGGAGAGTATCCACTTGACAATCACGGATTCATTGGTGATTATTACTCATTGTAATGATTGTAATTGTACGAGCTTTGATAGATTCTTATTCGTCAGAGAATTCACCTTGGAACGATGGTCGACTATGAAATTGATGAAACATCATTATTTCAGTTTTAGTTTATGAAAAGAATGTCTGTTTATAGATAGCTTTTTGAAAAATGGATAGTGACAGTGAATTTACAATATTACTCTTTATCTTCTTCCAACTGAATCCAGAGATGAGTACGAGAATCAATACAATATTTTCATGGATTGGTACCGCTCAGAGAAAATAAAAAAATATTCGAAGAATGTGCTGATTTATTTTGTCAAAAAATCCAAAACTATGAAATCTTGAGCCCTGTGGTTACAATATTCCATGTCTCGAAGCATTTTGCAAGAAAAAAGTGTATTTTTATGTATCTTTTTCGAATTATGTAATTGTTTAAAAATGACGACATCGCAGAAAAGATCTTGTGTTCAATTCGAGTAGAAAGTGCGTTGGCGTAGTATTTCGAGTATAAAATTATCACAATCACCAAATTGATTTAGCAAAATAGGAGGAAATCAGAACAAAAATATAATTAGATTGGATCCTTGTCACCAAAAAGTAATTTAATTCGAAATCCAAGATTCGTTGTAAACCTTGTTTTTCATACTGTCATTCAAATAAAGTTTCTGTTCTCACTGTTGGTATAAAACAGTATTTCCAGTTCAAGACACATTCATAAACATATTTACAGAAAAGTATGAATAGTAGTACGATAAATAATTGATTAGGCAACCGTGTTTAGATTTGGTAATTCGTCAGTTCTTTCAATATATAATTTATATAAACGCCCTGTTTACAAACAACTCATATTCTAGTTCCTTTTCTGTTTGTTTAGTATGAGTTTGTCAAATCAGTCTTTTTAATTTCTGAAGAGCGAATATCATTTTTTTTTCAATTAATTAGGGATTATAATGTAAGTTTTTGAATTCCTACAAACTTTTTACCTTCTAGTTTCGTACTTGTTTAAATGTCTTGAGACCGTTTCATTATCTATGCAAAATAATTGTCAACTTGAGCTATTTAAAGATTGCAAAACAATCAGGGCAGATATATACAGGATGTTCCTTAATGACATGCTTATATTTGAAGGGGTGATTCTTCGACACATTTCAAGAAAAAAACTTCCTATAAACGTATGTCCTAAAAGTCTTAATTTGAGATACAGGGTGATAGAATTTTGAAAAAAAAATAGTTTTTCAATAATAACTGGGATAATATTCTAGACATCTTCAAATATTATCAAGTCTTTAAGGAACACCCTGTGTATACTGTGTTTCTTATGAAAGAATAAATACCCGATATATTTTGATCTTGAATTAATGCTTGTGGGGTTGCTTTAATGATAAAATGGATCAAAATGGTGCTCGGTAGAATTGAAACATCGAAATGATGAAAACAACTTGGAAAACTTTCGAAAAACTTCACATGACGTGACTTTTTTCTGTCTATACGACGTGCGCTCATGATCTTCATCCCCGTCGAATCCGATAAGAACTTTTTATGTAAATAAGAGCTTAAAACGGTTGAAGTGAGTGGCGTAGCAGGATTTGTAAGGCTTTTGTAATGGTATTCTCGATCGTCATTATTAAGTAGCGAGTTTTTCGAACCGAAACGATATAATAATTAAGCCGTTTTGTCGGGAGGATTATGCCCCTCCTTTCCTTCACAGATTATTCCTCTTGAAAGCGCCCAAAAAATTCAACCACGATATTTATGGTGTCTCTATGGACAGATGGAACGTATAGGAAGTAAAGGAATGATTACCTGGAATATTGCATTGATTTGCGACTGAATTTTTCAAAATTGCAGACACCTCAGACAACTGAGCGAGAAATTGACCGATCGACTTAAAAATTGAATCTGAGTATTCTTGAATATTTATATTTACTATACAATGACCTACAGTTTTTCTCATTGGTCGAAAATTGGCAGTTTGGCATTAAAAAAGACCATTTTTTCAACTACACCTTTTTTTTGAACTTCCCATTTTGTTAATTTTTGATATATTTTTAAAATTCTTGGCCATTGCATAGGAAAAACCTCCAACTTCAATAACCTTTTTGATCTTTTTTGGTTTAGCTGCTCATTCAGCCGGAATCACATCAACAGCAAGGGAACTTTTTTTTGACACCTCGGAAACAACACATAACTCAGTTATTTTTCAATGAAAATCTTGAAATGTTTCTGAAAAAACAGAGTGTAACTAAATAAGTGTAAGACATTTGAGAGGGAGATTCCTCAAAAATTTTTTTCACAAGCACTGAAAAAGTTACATTATTGAAATTGACCTGACATTTTCTACTACCAAAAATACACTTAGCCAGTAATTTATTTGGTTGATCCGATGGTTGTAAGGGGTGGAAAACGCAACCCCGCAATTTATTTCCATTATAACTCTTTGTCTTCTTATTTGTTCACCATTTAAAAATTTATTTCCGATAGCGATGTTTCATTCTAAACAAAAAAATGTCCCTTGAATTTTTTCCTGCCTTATTTTGTTGTATACAAGGTGTCCCGAAAAATGTGGAATAATAAAAGATGCAACCTTAAAATAGGATGACAGCAGAAAAACTCTATAAAGAAAATACTAAATCGAATCAATTTTACACCCCTCCCCCTAGAACCCAAACACTAAACGCTGCCAACCACCCGAGTTGTCAAAGTGACGAAGAGTCGGGCACGTATCCACGCCCACCGGAGATCCTGAAATATTACCGAATCCATCAGGAAGCGTTATTTGTCAAGAGGGAATCCGCTACGAGACCGCAAAACGTTCGTACACTTAACGAGACTCGTGTCAGTAATTAAGTTTAGTCTACACAACTAGAACTAGGGGAACGTGAGGTCTTCATTGGGCAGGTTGATGTAATAATTATGCGCTGATTTATCTGGAGCTGAAGACACTGCGAACATGAGGGGAGGGGATAGGGGGGGAGCAGTTGATTCACTAGCCAGGATTAAATTAATGAGATTCGCTTATTCATGGTGGTTTGTTGTCAAGTAACAAAATCATCTAATTTCTCGAATATCTCTGCACTAAACCACGTGATGGACGATAATAGGCTACTAATGGAGTCTAGAATTATGCCTGAAAAACTTCCTCTCAGATAATTTTTGGGAGATATCTTCATATAAAATATATGATTTCATTTCGAATCAGAAAATATGTGTTTTCCAGGTTCATTCAAAAAAATACTTATGTTTTCAGTCATTTCAACAATTGAAAAAACGATTAACTATGTATACAGGGTGGCCAACGAAAACGTTGCGGAAGGTATAACTACCGGGAAGAGATTTTATCGAGAAAAA
Source organism: Plagiodera versicolora (assembly GCA_037013635.1). Taxonomy (NCBI): domain Eukaryota; kingdom Metazoa; phylum Arthropoda; class Insecta; order Coleoptera; family Chrysomelidae; genus Plagiodera; species Plagiodera versicolora. The sequence continues at coordinate 9,381,324 of CM072986.1, read as the reverse complement.
CCTGAAACTCGTCAACTTTGTTGTATATGAGGGGGACAACTTTTGACGCAAAAAGTATAGCCCAAACTTTACCCTCCTAAGCGGGGGTAGCATCTCCAAATTTTTTCAAATGGGAATGGGGTCAAATGATGCCCTTTTGATTCTCTATACATTTCTTTTTTATTCTTGAAATTCCGTCTACTCGTTGCAAAGATATGGACCTTTGAAATGTCGCTAGTGCATATCTCAAAAAATACAAAAATAAATCGATTTCGCTTGAAAACTTACCGTTTTGTTAAAGTAAATGTTGAGATTATTTTACTAGAAATAATCCGCTATTTTTCTGTTTTTGTTGATTTTTCTCGATACAATCTCTTTCTGGTAGTTATACCTTCCGGTACGTTTTCGTTGGGCCACCCAGTATATAATAATCTTCTTCACGGATTGTACTAGCCACCATTTGTTTGATTTTCAGGAAATTTGTTTTAATCAACATATCCCTTTTCCAAGTGTATCCCTTATATTTTTTTAAATAGGAAGGGGGTCTTGCGATACATCATTGAAAAATATTTCAAAAATAGAATAAAAAATCATAATATTAATGTTTTTCAGAAAAACATACAAACAAAAAGAAGTAAACAAATAATAAATATTAAATATATTAAATCAATTCTCCAAAAATAAACAAACTGAACAAAATATTCTAATCAACAAATTAATTACTGCAGGAAACGTTCAAAATGTTCTCCATTTACTTCATGGCAAAGTGGATTCTATATTTGGTATCCTCCTCAACCTTTTGTAGAATCTGTTTATAAATTCAGTTGCATTCTTCGGATATTTCTAGACAAAGTTCATCAAATGTCAACAACTGGCTTGCACACACCTTGAACTCAAGGTAACCATAGGAAAAATCAATAAGAGTCAGATCTGGTGACCTTGATGGCCACTCAATGAACTCACTATGCGAGGAAGACAATTGAGAAATTTTTAACAATACTTTGAATCAAGTCATTCATTTTCTATGCCCTATTTTAAATTCTCAATATTGAGAGGGTGTTTTTTCAAATCCAGATTCCAAGTCCGAGAAATAAAAATTGTGTATTTTTTTGGAAGGCAACTGAACGCATGTCTTGTCTGCCTCTAGTAGAACATATCTCGTTATTTCAAAGTGAAAACAAGAGTCTATTCTAATGATCCCAAGGAAATTATGTGGTATAATGATCTTATAATAGAATACCCATAATATTTGACGTTCCTGTAGTTTCCTCTGACATACCACACACGACTAGTGAACCGAATAAGAGTCATGAGAGAATGTTATTCTAGTTATTTCACAATCCTTGTGCAAACAAACTCGGTTCTTTCAATAGCCTTTTCGACAACGATATAATGAACTAGGTAAATATTTACGATGTCGTTAGTGCGAGAAGATAACTAGTTAGGCGTTGGATTTAGTCAAGGTTTCAGGTGAACTCTATCCCCACCATTTTATTTCCAGACGGTGGATTATACGCCCATGACCTCTGGGTTAGTCTGAATAATCATTAATCTCTCATTTGAGAAACTATGATGATGAATTATCGCTGAAATATTCGAGGAAATACATTGAAAGCTTGGGCAGTATGAAAAATACTTTCAACCACTCATTTCTCAGTTTTGGATTGATTTTGTATCAGAAAGTTCATGATATGATTTGGTATCGAAACTATCACAGAGCAGAAATAAGTTGATGCATAATGTAGAAGGTATACAATTATGCTTCATTGTATTGGAATATTCTGTACGTTGAATACAGTACAATTCGTTTTTTTTATATATGCTTCCGTTTGATTGTTATGGAAAAGATATCCAGCTGTCAACAAATAATGATATATGAATTTTTGATGTATAAATAGGCACTCAATTCTATGTTCTTCATTAGTATTATCCAACAATGAGCATCATCGTACTATTATTTTGCTTCGGTGTTTCCATGCCTCAGGTAAGTAATTCCTATTATGACTGACTACCATGAAATTCACTGATTTTTCAAAGCAAATCTATCAAAAAGAACATCGCGGTTATAGACAAAAATCCTTTAATTAGAAACGCAATTATACAGTTCTTCTCAAATGTCCTCTCCCCCCTTTTATCTTTATATTATATATTTATAATTGAATATCTGAATAGTACTATTTTAGAATTAGTAGATATCCATGCATCTGCCAAAACTCTGGTTGTTAACTCGAATGGAAGGAAAAAGCAGCCATGGATAATGGACAATATCAAATTGATGCAAAAACTAAGAGACAAGGCGAGGCACAAAAAGTCTAAATTACCGGCGCATTGGGAGTACTACAAGCAGCTACGAAATTTCACGTCTTCAGTAATCAAATGAGAAAAATTAAATATCAAACGTAAATATTGACGTTTTAAAACAACCATCGTCATCTATCATCCCTAGTAGGGCAGTTTACAACCTTCAATATTCAGTTTCCAAATTTCACTTGTTTATGAATAATCGTTCCAAAGATAAGAGGGGGGGAGGGGATTGTATTATAAAACTGCATAATGAAATGGACGGCAATGCTGTTCCCCTTTTACTGTTACCCAACTGATTACGTCACAACTTGTTACAAAACGCATCGATATCTGTAATGCTCTCAATCCTTCAAACTCGTTAGCAACTAGTCGGAAGAATTTGCACATTTTTTGGAAATTCCCTGACAAACATTTGACTTCAACCTCAAGTTCATTTAATCGTAATTTTTTTTTATTAAGTGTCAGAATTCTACATGAAATCTGGTGACAAATAATCACTGACGAATCCATGACTGTCTAAGACTTTTCCTCTTCCCAGCTCCACGGAGCTACCGAAACACCCAACCAAAAATTCGTGAGTATCCACCACTCATGCCAAGCTAACCCCTCCACCCACATCGACCCCGCGGAACTCTCCAAATTCGACCACGGAGAAGACGTCCACGATCCATCCCTGGGCAGCCATCTACTGTGCATGCAAATCGGTATGGGTCTCCAAGACCACGACGGAAACACGCCACCAGACTTCCAGGACCTGGTGAAGGAGTTGGTCTCCGAACCGGACGACGAACGGTTGGCTACTTTGGCGCAGGCGTGCGGGAAGAGGTCGCCGGGGAGTCCAGAGGAGCTGGCGGTAGCTTTGAGAAGGTGCATCAACGAGTATTACCCGGAGTTGATTTTCATGCATGATCCGTGATTCGGTGTGGATTTGGTTGGGTGATGTTATGAATATTATGATGTTGAGCAGCATTGTTTTTTTTTTCTCAGAATTTTGGTACGAACCATTTGTATCCAAAAAAGTCAAATTTGGGCTCAAGAATAACACTTTTCGAGATGAATCAAGTATCATCCAATGTTGTAATAGGCGAGGTCACTAATTTCTAAAAAAATGCCACGTGTTTCAGAACGATTAGGAAAGTCGTTTATTTTTTTTCAATTTTTTGTTTTTCCATAATAAATTCCCAAAAAAATGTGCTTGTTTGAATACTGTGGAAACCGCGCCAGGATGTGACGTAAGTGCAAAAAAGTTATGTTGTAGAATATTCCAATGAATTTTCAGGAGATGTTCCCAGAACATTACGAATATTCATAGAATGATTCAAGGGAATATACATAGAAGTTTTCACGATAATATTCCAATCACTTTCTGAATACACATTCCTAGATCTTTCTGTCCTATAATCCAAGGATATTCATAATATAATTAGAACCATTCCGTTCCTAGCAGTTTTCTTATCATTGCTAATTCATGCAATCCATCTCCGATGAAGCTAAATAACATATTTCCTCAGAAGTTTCGGAAAATAGTGGCAACTGCGGAATATGACGATTAGAGAACACAATACGTCACAAGAAGCGGTCATAACGCTGTTGTTTGAATGTCTCAGTGAATTAAAGGATTTTAGAGAGCCGTTCATTCGAATATTCCAAAACGTCTTCTAGAAAATACTGTGCATACATAATATTGTATCACTGTATTACAACTACATGCACATTTGAACCAAATTCACGCGTTTGTGTTCTCGCCTATTCTTCATTTCTATCACAGAATGGAAATTTTTTTATTGAATTTCAAACTCATCTTCAAGAAGAACCACTTATGATTCACTTCACCATAAATCATGTAATTCTGCTGACAAAAAAGTCCATGAATAGTGTCCAACATTGAACTTTCTCCATGATTCTTTACCATCAACTTCAACATCTATTATCCGCTTTTCTTTTTCCTCTTATGAACCTTCACCTCTCACCAATTTCTCTCAAACATCGAGGCACTGTTTAATGCTGATAGAAGCAATTCTATACATGGTATGGCTGGAAAGATGCTACGAGCTCTCAACTCCAGAGGGCGCCAGCCCAAAAGGCTGCGAGCTCAAAAATAAAATCAGCGGTGAGCATTGAAGTGCTCCATCCAAAAAACTTGCCAAAGTCCCACGAGGGGAACAATTCTAGCAGGTCCATGCGAGGTCAGCCCTTTTATTTTTTCCTTGATCCTCTCCTGACCGTGAAAATGTCCAAATAGAGCGAAGAAACGGCATTCAAAACTAGGACAAAGGCTACTTGAACTTATCACCAGGTGTCCAACAGAGAAAATCAAATTCAACACGCAATAACAATCACTTCTATAGCCGAACAACGCATAAATATGTACGTTGGTGTCTGTTTACGTTTCACTCGTATTCTTCAGATCGAATTCTTAGATAATCCGATCCGATTCCATCACACGAATTCAAGAACAAGGATGCGAACGGAATGGACAAATACGAGAGAGCCAGGTATTCGAAACATCCTAGATAAGAAAGGAATCACCTCATCGAAACACGGGGCCGGCACGATTATATTTCGCATGAGACTCGCAAACTGCGATATGGCATCGCATTTAGTACTTAGGGGGCACCACCAGCGCGCTAAGGGGCCATTGCAGGATTTTTATTGAGCAGGAAGTTTGCAGCGGAAGAGATTCTTGTTTATTTTAATGTTGTTGTTCCAAGAAAACTGTGCTTTTTCCACTGATTTCGAAAAATGTATTGAATGGTAGGAAAGAAGTCTTTTACTTTTAGGCCCAGATTCAGCCATTGTTTCTAGTGACTGAGCTCAAAGAGGAGCCTCAAATTGCGATTAACATACTGAAACCAGGCTCAACATTTTTGGTATAAATGGGCCATTCAAAATATACGAACTTTTGCATGTGAAAACTCATAAATAGGAACTAATATAATAAACTGAAAAATATTCCAAAACAAGATAAAAATGATCACAAAAATATGACAATAAAAATTAAGAAGGCTTCCAGATGTAATAATAGTGAAAAATGATAAAACAGTAATAACAAAACATTTCTCATGGTTTTGAGGTTATGTTTATATTATCGTATTCCAATAAATGACACAGAACAGTATTTTACTTACCGAGTATATTTATTCATCATATTATTGCCTTTAGTATTTAGTATTCCTTATTTCCTTTAGTTTTGATGGTGCTATTGTTAGCAATTATGAGAGTCAAAGTATTTGTTTCCAGAGGCTGTATTGAATCATTCGCATACTGTAATGAATACAGACCTATTTCATAAGCACTTTATTTTGAATATTCTTTATGTAATGCTTATTGAATAAATTTATTATTATTATTATCATCATATTATTATTATTATTATTATTATACAATTCCATTGTTTATACGCACAGAACCATCGAATTTTCTGCCTTCTACAACGTTGCCAAGTTGTTGGCAGTCAGACGAGTTGATGTATGGTGAAACACTGTTAAGTCAGCTCAACTATTAAATTCAGCTCAATTGATCCACGATCAACAGTCGTTTGGTCAAACTGTGTCTCAGAGATGATATTCCGCGTTGTTGAGTTTTCCTGAATCGCCGTGCCAAGAATGCAACAGGAAAGAATAGCAGCGATTTATAAGCCTCCTACAACAGAAACCGCAAAACGGAACGAGTCTACTAAATTTCTCTTTTTTCCAAACACCAGCGAAATAACCGACGGAATGTCTGTAGTTTAGTGCCCCTCTGCTTTTTAGCTCCGACGAGTTTGATTATGAGAAGCCATTTGGATCACGACCAACGGTTTAGAGAATAAATACCGAAAAAGGCACAGTGGCTTTCAACACTATTTGCATTATTCTCAAGTGAAATAATTTGGAGCGGGCTAATGATTGCAAAGCAACGATTTGAATTAAAGATATAAAGACCCAAACCACTCTCGATCTCACTAAAATTAGTCCTTCGAACCGTTTCCGTTCATGGCTTTTATTTTGTAAAACAATAAAGGACCATAAAGACGTGCAACCACGAACGACCATAGAAGAAATTCCTTAATTGCCCTGTGTGTTCTTTTTATTTGCTCCCACTTATTTGTCTTCGAGTGCGAGCGCAAACATCACAGAAGCACGAGATAGAGCAGCGCATTAGCTCAAGGAGGATAGGTTACATTTGGAGCACGTAAAATTAACTCAGCTGCAGCAAAAAAATACCTTCTACGATCTTTTCATGACCTTCTGGTGAAAAATCCAATGGAGTTGGATCAGGGGATCCAGGTGGCCACACTGGGCATTTCCTGCCTCAGGCACGAAAGATCTTATTCCGAGATAACGAGAGCTACTGGTAGGTCATAAATTATTGATGAATTCAAATGACCATCGCCAAATTTGTCAGTTTTCGATAATACCATTGCTCAAATTAGAATCAGTAATTTATCTAAACAATCTGAAGCCCATCAAACTAGCTCTCCGGTCCATATCTCAGCCTCCATTCGCCATAGATGCAATAATTAAGCCCCGAAGACGGAAACTATAAAGGCGGCGATAAAATCGGTTAAGTAGAATGCTGTTATGTCATATCACATCGATGTTCTATAGCCACGGGAGGCCTACGACTTCCATAGTCGCTGAACCGTTCAGTAATCTTGGAATCAGTCCAATTATAATGGATATAAACGCGGATGCACCGTCTTATTTATCTGGCTAAGTTGCGATGATATTAAATGCGATGGACGTTATGCTTCTGCGATAGCAGGATGCCATTTCGACCGCAATATTTTTATCACATTGTGAAAAATTATGCAGTGTGGAACAGCCAAATGGAATAAATTCGATAACGAATAAATGAGAGCGTCTTCAACTGCTTCGAAAATATTGTGTTTTCAGATGTATTACAAAAATTAACATTAAAAAAAGAAAATTATCTTATTCCATAAATTCGAACATTTTGAACATCTCCTACATTGAAATTAATTGTTTTTTATATTATTTGGCAGTTGTTTCACCAGTATGAATTCCCAAAGTTGAAAACACGCGACTTTGTGACGTCACAACTGCTGAACTACCGTGGGAAATGATGATTTTCCTTCTTAGAAGCCTCAGAAAATAATACAACTAGCAACTCTGATATTTGACGACAAGAAAAGCGTATTTTCTATAAACCAATTCAAGATTTTTTGAATTTTACATTTCACATCGTTAAGAAGCAGTTTTGAAGCAAATTCATGATTTTATGTTTACACCTATTATAACGAATAACTAGTGAGTGATTACTAGAGAATATTTCTCTATCGTTTGCCACAATCAATGACTTCCTATTTTCTCTGTAACTAATCATATTGTGAGGATTTCACTATCGGCTGTGGTTTTGTCAGCTTCCTATTTCATGTTTTTACGAATATATTATTCTGAAGTTCCCATGAAATTGAGATGAAATGGTCTCTCGCTATAATCTTACCAACATTATCATGGTGATGGAATGAAAGTGAAGAATATTCATCCAAATAAGAGACAGCTTTGTTCAACAAAACAGCAATTATATTTGAAAGCGAACAATTACTGCGTTTCATTAATATCTGAATTAATAACGAATGTTTCATAATATTTTTTTGCAAAATATCAGATTCATTTTCGATAAATGCTCGGGCTTGTATGTATACCAGGCTTTATCTGTTAATATTCAGTAACGAAATGAAATATGCGAACCGGAAAAGTATTGCAATTATTTTTCCGGTACGCTTTCGCGTTTTTTTTTGCTAACCTCTCTTTGACATGGTCATGTCCATATTGTCAACAACAAAATGACACGGTCTGTACCCATACGTTGACATTTTCGAACTGAAATGTAATTATAACTTTATTAACAAGTCATCAAGTTTATGTTGTATAATTCTGGGAGTATTCTATACATAGAATTCGTATGTTTTTGTTGTATGGAAGTGAAAATTTTGGTGCTCTAAATATTTTCATCAATTTTGTTTGAGATATTACCAGTGCATAAAAGGAAGGAAATAATATTTTCAAAGACTGACATCTGTTGATCAACAATGGAACTGAACTATTTTCTGCTGTGAATTATTTTGGGATTGATTCAAATACTCGAAAAATTCCCAGTGAGAAAACTTTAAGTGGAATAAATGTATAAATCAATGAGGTTCAATCTCGTGAGAAAATAATTCACCAATTCACTCGCTCTCTAATCGTATCTTGTGTATGTTTCCAGGAAAAAAAAAACACCATGATACTTCAGCCACCAAATTCACAGGATTTAGCCTCAAGCGACTTTATTTAAATTTGCAACGATCGACAAAAAGTGTAATGTAACTGACGTTAATTTCTAGACACAACATCGCATTTTCAATAATGAATCGTGTGAATTCACGTGAGGAATATTCCCAGGTTCTTTTTCCACTTATAGAATAAGGAATGCATGAGTTTCCTTGAGGAATTGTTATTGAATATACAGTGATCATGTGCATGAAATTTTCGTCCATATTGTCCACGATGAAGGCGTCTAGTCAGCAGTTAAACCTGTCTGAATATAAAAGCCATTCAGTTTGCACATAAAAGGGAATAATAATCAAGACACTCTCGCCTGTTAGCTCATCGACCCAAAAAAGGATGACTAAGACCCATTATTAAAAATCGCGAGGCATCAAAAATATGTATATTCGGTTGTTATGCTGGCCCCGGCCACAATACACGGTCTGCGAAAATAATTAAAAAGATTGTTTTGTTGGTTATACGCCATGGGACGTGGACGAATTGAAAATGCACTCGAAGAGAATACAATGACATTCGAGTTTTGTTCCTTTTTGGTACCAAAATAAATGACGTTGTTATAAAGCGGAATGTACAGGCGCTATTCTCGAAATGTCTTTTCTATTGTTACAGTACTAATTCGAGCACTGTTGCCTGCTGGATATTGTTACATTGGGAATTGAAAAAAAGTTGTATCTCTCATGAAAAAATAAATACTACTTCAATTTTCAGCTTCCTCCTTAAATAATGCGAGGCTTAAGGGATACCTTGACAAAATAAATCGTCAATTCTTAAAAAAAAAATTAAGTTCATCAGATGTTTGGGCTAACTACTGTCTAGCACAGAATGAGCATATCTCTTCGTTCCTACGCTGCATAGAAATAAGTCAATCGAATAGGGAAGCGAGAAAGAAGAACATCTTTTGATTATACCGCATTGAAAATGAATAATTTATCGTAAAAGAATAGCCTGCAAAAATTGAGACAACATTACGAATTCCCCTCAGATCGTTTGACGTTAGACATAGATAACAGTAGTTGTTGGAATCGCCTTTTTGTGAAAAAATTATGAGAAGAATTATTCACGAAGATTCAACATGAGACAGGTATTTGAACTATGAATTGAACTAATTATAGAGAAATAAGAAATAGTTGAAATGGTTGGCAAAATTGCCAATGTTGTCTGCCCAGCACAGAAACGTACATCGCTGTTTTTTTTTTCATAAAACTTTCCACGAAAGGAGACATCCTGTAATGTTCAGAGAACATCGTGATAACCAAGGAAAGGAGGGGAACACCTCCCTGGGCAATGTGTTCCAGAGCCTCGCTGTTCGTTGGATGAACGAGTCTTTGGAAAGAGATGTTCTGCAGGTCACCAAATTAACCACGAAGGGGTGTGAAGACTGGACTTGACGGGTTAACCTCGAAGAGACCGCCAAAGGAGAAACAATTGTTGATATTTCAGACGAGCATCGCCCATGAAAATATCTATAGAATAGAGATAGATCGCTAACCCTTCTACGGTGTTCCAGAGAAGTAAGCGAGTTAGTAAGCGAAGCATCACCGACGAGACGAATTGCCCTTTTTTGGACAGAATCCAACAGCTTCAGGATATGTGTAGCTGCTGCCCTCCAAATATACGAACAGTATTCCAGGACAGGTCGGATTTGTGCCTTATAGATCGTGAGCAGCTGACTGGAAGTGAAATAGCTCCTGGCACGAAACAGAAAACCAAGTTTTTGGGATGCACTTTTAGCAATTGATCTCACGTGATTTACCCCAAAGAAAGGTTATTGCTGATAGTTATACCAACCATCGAGATGGATGACTGTGTGTCTAGCATAGGGACGACTAACGAGTAAATCGTTTGGAAGGGAAGCAATTTAAGCTACTCCTACATATTTCTTCCTAAACTCGATGGAATATTTTATATTATAACACATTCGCTTTCCTTGTTACTCTCATAGATTCCTGTCTGTACCCAAGATATGTTTGTGTTGCATGACCCCCTACAAATCGCCGCCTCCATATTTGTATGTGTATCACCGTGGCTATCAAGAAAAGCCAAACATCAGGCGACGAAAAGACAATAGAATGACAATCGCGAGAGACAAAGCCGTATATATTTTTCGCCAGAAAATTACACGTCCGATGACACAATCCCACATGGCGACTCGACAGTTTGGTCACGTTCGCGTGTTCGAACCGTGATCGGTGATGGGTATGGACTATGGACGCACCCAACATAAATCATGGTAAGTCAAGAGTAGCCTCGGTGTTCGGTGATGTGTCCGAGTCTGCATGAGACAGCTTATAATAATGTTAATCGTAACGATAATGTCTTCGCATGAATCAGAGAATACAGGACCACGTCAAATCGAGGTAGAATGTAGACCAAAGGACACAACTGCTATGACAAAATTCCCACTACAAAAGTCCTACCGTTTTCGAGATTTTTTTTCTAAAAAATAATGAATTTTTGCCCCTTTCAATAGTTTTGTCTTTACAATTGGTACAATTTTACACCTTTTTGGTTAATTTTTTCAGTAAAATATTGCTGGTGAATGATTTTAACAATTGTGCATTCAATAACTGTTCATTTAAATAATTTAATTGTATCAATAAAGATAATTATTGTTGTTGTTCATTGATATATTCTGTCGTTAATTTATCTTGACAAAAAACACTCGAGCTTTTTTTTATCGGATAAAAAAAGCTCTTGTGTTTTTATTGTTGACAAATACACTAGTGGTTTCTTCACTTATTCATTTGTTCTCATCAATTATCGCGGAATTGAAGAACAAGCTCTAATGAAAATAACAGGACACAGCAATTCATCATCAATAAAACCATACTCACAAGTTGACAAAGAGTATCATTCAAGCGTTATTCAATCAATTCGTTTGGAAACTGAACAAACTGTTCCTAGTATGAATAATTGTACATTAAAATAAAAATGTGTTTATTTTTAATGTTGCATAAATAAAGTTTGCATTGATATGTTTCCAAATTTCTTATTCATTGAATTGTCCTGCCGAATTACACTCGCGGTTTGTATTGATATTGGGTAAATTTGTGTTGTTCAAATTCTAATCTGTTTCCTTTAGCAATTTGACTGGAATAACTGTCAACCTAAAACAGTTAATCTCGTCAAATTGCTAGGAAATAGTTTCTCATTAAACAACCCAAATTTACCCGATAAAATACAAACCACTTGTGCAATTATAAGTGAAAATATTTCTCACAGCCCCCCTTTGAAAAGTTCGGAGAATGTTTTTAGTGTAAACATTAAAATCATTCTTCAGCAATTTATTTGAAAAAATCAACCAAAATTGTACCAAAACTTTCGAGAGGGGCAAAAATCCATTATTTTCAAAAGAAAATCTCGAAAACGGTAAGACTTTTATAATGGGAATTTTGTCATAGCAGGTGGATGATCCTTTGATCTACATTCTCCCTTGGTTTGACGTGGTCTTTACGGAACACCCTGTGTACAATCTTGAGTTTTGTGTGGAATCTTGAATTCTCAACGTTCTGAACTCCCATCTACAGTTTTGGATTCTTAATAATTCCAAACTCACACCATACACCTAATGAAGTAATACATGCACCTTCCTGAAGCAATGTGAAAAATGTTTCGAGTAGTCTTCATTTCTAACCTTGATGCGATGAAAGCTCTAGAGATGTCAAGTGAAGTACACACACTGAAACGAGGTCAAGTGTCTCTATTCATCCCGTTCGATAGAAAAGGCTATAGAAATAACACTTTCGAAAGCTCCGGAAGAGTCCAACTCTTAGTCTAGGAGTATGCGTGTCATCATACGAAAGCCCCGGCATTTTTGAGGGTACTTCAGAATAAATTTTCCTCGGAATTTTCGTGGAGATGGTAAACATTTGGAACTTTGTCTAATTAACGGAATTAAGTACGAAAAATACTGTATGGTTACGGGCGGCATTACTATCATAATATCCAATTAAGCAATGGAGAATTCACATCAGGAATGATAAATTGAAAGCAGTCATTATTACAACAGAAAGTAATCAAGTGTACAGGGCGTGCCACCGGATTTCAGAAGTGTAGTAATAATTCAGGTAAGAGTCTGAATGTCAATAAATAAGCATTTACTATTATATCTACATCAATGAATCAATAAAGGGAAAACAATTCTAAAAAAAATCGCATGAAAACTCACTTTTCTTGAAATGACACAATAAATAAAGATTTCAAAGAAATATGAAATATCGTAGCCGTAGCTTTCTAAAACATTTTTTGATGAAAACGTATACAGGGTGTTCCTTAAAAATATGCTAATATTTGAAGGGGTGATTCTTTAACACATTTTGAGAAAAAACTTCCTATAAACGTATGTCCTAAAAGACTTGACTTTTTGGATACAGGGTGATAGAATTTTGAAAAAAAAATGTTTCAATAATAACTGAGATAATATTTTAGACATCTTTAAAGAAATTTGGTATAGTTCTTCCATTATCAATTGCAGAACACAGTTATGCGAGGAGTAATCAATATTTAATATACGCCCTATATAAACGCATGGCACTCACGCCAAATCAAGAAACAAAAATAATGATTAGTACTCGTACGAAGTCAAAGAAGCCGCCAGGGTCAACGTGGATTCGAGTTAAATGTGTCAACATCCCTTTTGACCAATGAAAACGGTGAATCAGGCAATGCATTGGCACTTTATTGGCCGAAGGGTTGTGGACACTCGGAAGCTATAAATAATCTCTTTTACTCAACAGATTGGATTGTCTGGATATCAGTGGAGTAGTGTGGTGTGTTGAATCTAGAAATTTTATCGAATAAATCGAAATATGGCGTTTTTGAGACCATGGGCGAATGAAAATAATTGAGTGCTTAACAACGGCGTAATAATGATTCGATTGCCTCTTAAGGAAAACTTTCTCGCATATGATTTAAAACGTATTTATAAAAATAATAAATTCATAAAATAAGGTATCCCCGCCTATGGCAGATCAAACAAAATTGTCGGTAAGGGTTCGGAATGAATTTTTATATTCTGCAATTGATAATGGAAGAACTATACATGTGTTCTATGCATCAAGGTGCATTTTGTGATGTACGAAATTTTTCATTTTCTCAGTGGCGTCCGTACGGGTTTTGCCTTGAATATTTCTGGAGAAAAAAATACTACGTCACTGCTTACTTCCAAAATAAAAAATTTCCAGGATGAAAAATGTTTCATTACTGTCAGTGTATCATTTTATCAATGTCGAACACGACTACCACGAATCGACGTGTAAATCGCGAATAATTTCCCAACCGTGCACGTATTTCGTGGATTAATATGCATGTAACGTGAAATGACAAATGGTCGTTTGGACGGCGTGGCGTATTGGTTCCTGCATCCAGATGCATCATTCTTTCCGGTCATCTCATTCCATTTTCAACCCCTTTCCATCACGTTATTCACGATTCCGTGTAATGTCTTCGCAAGCCATTTTACAACGAAATGATTTTCTGATTTTGAAGCACGAGGTCCGTTCAAAAGAAAAACTGAGTTCTGTATTTTCTCCGACTGTGTACATTTGATTATCTTTTTTATTGGTTATGTTGGCAAACATGCCAGTTACAGGATGTGAATTAACAATATAAAATCGTAATATTTCGCCATGAAATCATGCCATTTGACTTTATAATTTCAGTAAAAATCCTGTCACAAAATAAATCAACTCGAAATAAAAACACGACCTTCACATTTTCACTGACTCATCTTCCTCTAATGCCTAGTAATAAAGATATTTACTCCATGCTGTGAACAATTCGAAATGTATTTTTTCTTCAAAAATCATCGTAAATCACGGCCCACTCTTCCCAACTCAATATAAATTCCTAATAATACACAGTCGACCCATGCAACCATCCTTCATCTTCGATTAAGTAATAAAATGCGTGAGATCTCGACTTTTATTTAACAAAACGAGCGTTAGAATCATCGCCACTTGTTTCGCTCGAGAACGTGCCAAGCCTACTGGATTTTTCACTTTTACTAGACTCGTGCGTGCGACGCTACCGGTTAGCGTACTTCAACTGTTTAGTAATTGCCGCTTTTCGAATGCGGTAACGTGTCGAGGGAGTTTAACTTTTTTTTGACGCGGATATTGCTTCTGAGCTATCTGGAAAGTTGGCTGATGGATATCGATTGAAGGCTTTATCGAGTGTCATTAACGAATTAGATGTATCGGTTTTACGATGTAGCGTATTTGGTAACGGGTTATAATTAAGAGAATTCTCTTCATACTGTACAGGATTTCCTTGGTATCTTAATGAGTTGGTTTTATAGTGTGGCATCACATTCTGTACACAACTGTGATCGAAGTAAAGTGAATTTGTTTATGAAATTCAAAATCTTCATTTATTCTTACAAATCAAGTTGATCCCCTTCACTTTCTCCAGTCCTCGAAACAGTCGAAATAGTTGAAAGTAGAATTTGTGAAAATCTGAAATTTCACTTTCGGTTGTTTACTAAAACACTCTAATCTCGGAGATAATCAAATTTTCGGACAAATAGACGGTCGGAAAATGTCATAGACGATCCTACCAACATAGGAAAAAATGTACCAGCCTTTCTGATACCCTGGAGTTTTAAATAAAACCTTACTTTTCGAACACAATGGTATACATATTGAAATTTCTGCTGTTTTTTAAACACGCCTTTTATAGCGAAAATTTTGACAGAGAATAATAGGTTTATTCACACAAGAAAATAATTACACAGAGCAGCATTATTGTGAATAAACAAAAATATTCCACGGAAGCAGTAGGTACTGCTTGTGTGTGGGCGATACACCACCATGAGTATATACAAACAAACAAATTTTTTGAGAATACTATACTAAAATTACTAACAATAAAAAATCAAGCACACAATCATTGTGAGAGCAAAATGAGTATAATTATTAATACAGACTACCAAACAATAAATTTACATAAATACACACACGCTCATATCACATGTATGCTTGTACACATTAAATGATCGCAGGTAATATAATTACGAGTTATCGATACAGCATATATATAATTGTTTCTGAACCTTCTAAGTGTTAATAATGTAAAAGACTTTCAGTTTTTTTTTATGTATATATATATATATTTTTTTTTTTCCCAATTCAAAAGTGTAAACATAATAAAATGTAGAATAATAAATATCGAAATATAAAATATAAATATTAAGGAGTTTAAAATTTTAAAATACGAGAATATACAAATGTACAAATGTACAAGTACTAAGTGCATTTAGGATAACATTATGAATATCTGAAATTACTTCAATTATTGACCTTATATAATGACGAGGCGATTGTTTTATAAATAGTTTTAGATCTTTTTTGAATCTGAATGTTGACGTTTCGTTTTGCAGTGTTTCGGGGGAGATTAAATACTTTTGGTGCTAAAAATTGATAGCATTTTTGACCTATTAATTTCGAAGCGAAAGGCACTAAATAATTATTTTTTTGTCTCGTAGTATAGGTATGAGAAGGTTTAGTAAGTTCGGTCTTATTGAAGAACTGAGTTGTAGCGATGTGGTTGAAGAATATTTGTCTGATCAAAAATCCCAGACTCTTCATAGAGAGCATCACTCGCGTATCTGTTGTTTTTGGAAAGCAGCATTCTTAGGAATCGTTTTTGCGTTACTTCAAGTGGCTTTAAATAGGTTTTAGAAACCCCTCCCCATCCGACTATTCCACATTTTAGGTGTGATTCTATCAAACTTTGGTAAAGAATGTTGAGCTGTCTAGTTTCAAATATGTCTGCTATTCTCCTGAATCTATATAGAATACATCGTAGTTTTTTTTTTGGGGATGGGGATAACAACTTAATTTTTGAGGTGTAGTATAACAAAGGCCTGTAAGTCAGTTCTACATAGAGATGGTTGCTCTGCATTATACAGGGTCACTCAAAATTCGTGACGTTTCTGGTAAAAACAAAAAGGGAAAAGTCATCAATTTCGAATGGAATGCCCTATGTATTATCAAATTGCCTGGAATATAGATATAATTCCCTTTAAATATCATATTCCGGTACCTAAATAGTAAAATCACAGCCAGGTGAAATTGTATTTACAGTACACCAAACATAACAATATGAACATGGAGATGTTACCACCCTATATAAGATGCGTTCAAAGAATCCCAGGTGATTCAATATCGCCGAGATGGTAAGAAGGAAATTGCAAAGAGGGGGGTTTCGGCAATCAACTCATGTTCCTTGTAATTCTGCTGATTGATTGAATTTCTGTTCGCGGACCAACTTTTTCATCTTATTACAAAGCTCAACGTTGGCCCGCAGGGAATCTGGAAAGTTTATTGGGAAATGAAAACATCGGGATTGAACAGGAAAACGAGAAGTGATATTGCGACGTCTTGCGATTCTCTGCCATAAAAAGCAAGAAATGTCGAAATGAATGGAAAATGGGATTTAGGGAAGACTCATTTTCAGATGTGGACATGGTTAGCACAACCAATAAGAAATTTCAGTTTGAATGCAATATCTAAAATTCTAGGTTTTTTTTCCTATTGATCGAAAGACATTCATTCTTGCAATCACGGCAATCAATCACCTGATGCTGAAATCGGTTTGAGTACGATTTACTGGACAATTTGAGGTCCTAGAAATATTTCAGGTTGATCGAAAAAGCTCGCAATTCAATATTTTCGGGACATTTGATATTGCACACTACCACAACTCCTATAGTAAATGAAGAACCTAACCTCAATATACAGGGTGTCCCGTAAAGACCACGTCAAACCGAGGGAGAATGTAGATCAAAGAATGACCCACCTATTATTTTTTTTTGAAAATAATGGATTTTTACCACTTTAAATGGGTTTTTCTTTACGGTTGGTACAATTTCACACCTTTTTGGTTAATTTTTTTCAGTAAAATATAGCTGAAGAATGATTCCAACGTATACATTAAAAACATTCTCCGAAAAATTTAAAGGAGGCCTTTTTGAAATCACTATAAAATGAACAAATTATTGGTGTAATGTGCAGCATGCTCAGTACATTTTGGTTTCACTAGGAGGGGCTAAACTTCATAAACAAATGAAATCTAATACCAAAATTTTCAATAAAAGTATTTCTCACAGCCCCCCTTTAAAATGTTCGGTGAATGTTTTTAGTGTAAACGTTAAAATCATTCTTCAGCAATATTTTACTGAAGAAATCAACCAAAAAGGTGTGAAATAGTACCATCCGTTAAGACAAAACTTTTGAAAGGGGCGAAAGGGGCAAATTCGTTATTTTCAAATAAAAATCTGGAAAACGGTGGGAATTTTTTCATAGCAGGTGGGTTATCCTTCAATCTACATTCTTCCTCGGTTTGACGTGGTCTTTACTGGACACCCTGTATGTTTGACATTTATACGCCGCAAAAATGCATTTACTTTTCGGTTGACTTGTATAACACCCTATATGGATGAATATTGGAAAGCTCTAATCAAACGAATGTTCCAAGGTTTTGACACATACAGTTCTGAACGTTGATTTACATCATCGATTTTATCAGCTAGTATCTTTTGCTCAGACAAATATTTCATGGTTATTTCACATCATCGATATCTACCAATTGGTTGTTAGTGTTTAATTTGGTTGAGCCTCACAATCGCGATTCAACCAACAGTATTTCGTTTCGTTAATAGCTTAATAATCAATATCCCTCCATAAAATCCTGATATATGGACGATAACGGCGAAGGCCTGTCCGAACATTTGAATCAAATCAACTAATAAACGATCTGTCGACTGTCGACCAATAAAGATAACCTTGGAACTGTGAATCTATTATTATTATGTGCAGAGATCGACATGAATTCTTGGATAACGATTCGTTATGTCTCTGTCAACTGGGATTTTACAGAAGCAACGGACACATTTATTATCCATTTAACTAATTCATGAATTAATGCCAAAGACATTTCAATTGCAGATTCTACAATGAGCATCACTCTTGCTCGTCCTCGTCAGAGGACGAATAAAAAAATGCGGTTGCAGAAGGTGAATTCTGATTTTTCATTCATCAATTTGTGCTCTTCAAATTAATCCTCTTCAGATATAAAACACTCATACAATCCTCCATCCATTGAGGCAAAATACTTTGCTTTCAGTTTGGGAATAGGAGACAAGTCTGGTGGGTATGGTGGTTGAAGCATGAAAATGGTGTTGGTTTTTGCCAAAAAATCTCAAACAAGCATTTAAGTGTGAACTGGTGCATAATCGTGATGCCCAAAATATTCGAGAACTTGTATGATATGAGGTGATATGTCAACATCCTCTACAACTTCTAAGATTTTCCAAAAAATTTTCTCACTGTTTCGATGTTTTCTTCGCTGTTGACTCCTGAACGCTTAATGTCAACATCTAGTCTCTGCAGATGATTTTAGCCTTGTATCTGGAGACTTCTTGAATTGATAATTAAAGGGTTATATACTGTTAGAATTTTCGAAAAATCAATTTTTACATTTTTTTTTCTTGGTGTACATATTATATTCAAGAACACACACAGAAAATTTCATATCGTTCCGGTGAATATTTTCGAAGTTACACGCAAATTTGAGAAGGCGATTCAGAGTGCTTGAAAGTGCTTTTTAAACTTCAAAATGATGTTTTAAAGTCGGTTACTCGAAAACGGCTAAACCGATCAGTCTTGAATTTCAACACGAGCTTCTTAAATATATTTTATAGTAATTAATCAAAAGATTTCTTCTCACCGATTTTTTTTTACAATTTATGGCCGAAATTTTGGTCAAAAATTGATTTTTTTATTTGAGAAAGCACCATTTCGTCATTTTTTTTGTTGATTCCTTCGATTAATTACTGGATTTAAGATTACTTTAACGGAATCTGTTTGGTTCAGTTTCAGATGATTCAGTTCAGAGATATACCTAGTGGTCACCGCAAAACGAC
Organism: Plagiodera versicolora; assembly: GCA_037013635.1. Classification (NCBI taxonomy): domain Eukaryota; kingdom Metazoa; phylum Arthropoda; class Insecta; order Coleoptera; family Chrysomelidae; genus Plagiodera; species Plagiodera versicolora. The sequence continues at coordinate 9,361,842 of CM072986.1, read as the reverse complement.
TTTTTTGAGAGGAGCTCCCGGAGCTCAGCTGTAGCTCCTTTTCAAATAAATATTTTCAAGTCTAGAGATACTTTTGAAATATAGTTCTCTCAGAAAAAAATCTGGAAAATTCGTTTTTTTTTCGGCCTCCCAACTGTATATAATCCCTTAATCACGCGTAATTCTAGATTTCGAAAAAAACCTGGCCATCAGCTACGAACCAAAATGTCTCATTTGCGCAGCAGAATTTCTGGAAATTCTGTGTACATTCCGTAACAACGACTCCCTGAAGGCCATAAATCCGACGTACTAACGGTTTCCTGTGTCCGCCCAATAAATAAAGCTAGGCAGATTCGAGGAGATAAACTGGCATACAGAACCGATGGTGCTACTCTACTATATATATATATACATACACATATGCCACGACTGCTACTAGTAGGAAATTACATTTCAGGAAGTTTAACTCGTTGTTCTATTTCTGTAGTGGATATTCGCCAGTCTGTGTGTCTGCTGAAAACGAAATCTGCTCCTAGAGAGGCCGCACCAACTTCGTCAATTGATATTTCGCGAAACGGGAACAAAACGCCCACAGAAACAACAAAGGCGCAGTGGAAATACACCCACAGGGTGATTCGGAGATCTTCAACGAGCATTTCTGAGATGCGCTGGACTCGGTACCGAAATCCAACTCTAAATAATTCGCATTCATCACTGGAGGTTCAAAAAATTCTTGGAAATAATTAAAAAATATGTTTAAACAAATTTTTACGATATATTCGACCAAAACAAACTTGGAATTCGGAAAAAAGCGCAAGAAGTACCCTTGAATTTTTTTTTGCATTCTGATAAAAATATATTTGCATAAAAACTAGAATGAAAAGTGTCTAGGAAATGGTTTCAATTGATTTTTCGAATTATTCGCTATCGCCTAGAAGATTGAAACACTCCTAATCACGAAAATATACCCTGTAGGAAAATATTCATTGAGGAGGTATTCTGGTCTAGAAAATTGAAAAAAATAGATTCTTTGTGTGCATATTTTCAAAATTTAGACTTTTAAAAATATGCTCTTTAACGGATTTTTCAAAATTCGAATCATTATGGAAAATACAGCGGTTTTTGTGACGTGGCACCTAAACCGGCCAAGCGGATTGATGAAACTTCAAACGCCTTTTCCTCAAAACTCCTTTTTTGAAGTGGTTGACACGATATCCCAAGTTTTATCTGACCGATACTTTTGAAATCAAGTTAGAATCTTGTTCATACATCTCTTCATGGATCTTGGATTTTGGAAAATTTTAAAACCAAGTATTTCACAAAAAAATTAATGGTCGAAAATTTTATTTTCAAGCAATTCTGTGAATATTTTTTTGGCCTTGATATCCAATGATGATTTCTTTCATTTGGTTGGTTTAAATCACTACAAGGGTTTTCAAATACAAAAAGAATCAATAAACATTGTATAAAAAAAATGGTAGTGAAAATGTTAAAAAAAAATGTCTTCCCAGTTTGAAAAATACCCAAAAATAACAGAATATCCCCTAAAGTGAACATATTTATGGATTACAAACCATAATTCAATATCTTCTTAGTTTTGGTCATCCTGATTTGATTGATATGAGACCAATAACGAAAAAATAATCATAGAACATTGAATTACAGAATTGTAAAATTCTATCATTACAATATCTAATCAGGCTTTTTTAAGTGCAGCACTTTGAAAACAGCTCTGTAGAAAGAAAAAGAAAACATAATTAATCGTGGAAATTTGAAACTGCTCATTATTATGTTGAAGCCACGCTGTTACAAAAAAAAATCAGTTCAATTATCTCAATCAAAACCTTCGGTAGGGTCACCACGAGCCTAATAAACGCTACTGCAACTCGCTATTAGAAAAAATTACAGCTAATAACACGTTTTATCTTCTTTATCATACACCTCAATCATGTCCTGGTCTCACCTCTAATCACGCATACAATTCATACGCTGTCATCGATACAAACAAAAAACCCTCCTCAAATTGAAACGATATTGGGTTGCTCCAGGGGTTGGGGAGGGTGGATAACGGAAATTCGCGGTGTGTTGTTCCTTCATTAGGATTTTGAATAATAGAGGAGTATTTGGTGGGGCTCGCTGAAACCCTTCCTCGTATTAAATTACCGCTCAATCACCGGGTTAGTCTGTGGGGTTCATCGACATTGATCACTGAAAATATGATGAAGTTCCGGTCGAGATTTTGTATCGAATGACCGAACAAAAATGAGCAAGAGAGTGCTTTGAAGGGTGGTTTTTCATTATCGAACTAATCCCTGTTTTGTGTCATCAAATATTTTTGAACACATTCATTGGTTGTACAACTAAGTTTATTCTTTATGCAGGTTGTTCGTTTTTTAAATGCTTATCTAAGGAGAAATGAAGTTGGTTTGATTAGGAAAAAGTTTAATGTTGAATAATAATCTGAAATAGATTTGAAAATATCTCTAATAGTTTTGAGGATATCGCAAAAAAAAAACAAGAATCGAAAGCTGGTTACTATTTTTTTTTAGGATTAAATAACATTTTCAAATATAACTTCATGTAGGCAATTTTTATAGAGTTTTTGAATATTACATTGTCACTGTCAACTTTTTTTTAAGTGCTCCGAAAAAAACATTGTACTCTTGTTGTCAACAAAGTTTTGACAGTTTAATTAATTCAGAATAATGTTATTCATGATGGAAGAAATGTACCTGGAAGCTGTATAATTTCGACGAAAACTTAACGAGTTGTTTTTTGTTTTCATAACATAAATTAATATAATTCAAAATATCCATGATTTGGCCAGTTAGGATCCTAAATTTCCATCATTTCCGTTCTCACATTGTTATAATGTTCGAGTAATTTTTTTGTGAGAAATAAATAAGCAGTGGTGATTCGATCCAGCTTCATGAATGTCACACATATCGTATGTCTTCCTTCGTGTATTCGAGAGTAAACACTCATTCGATCACTATACAAAGTGTACAAATATTGTAATCCTCAAAGACCAATTACGTGAAACGAAAACATTATTAGTATAAACAAAGGCGCGTGTGACTATTCAAAAAGCTGCTCTGCACGATAATTTGGAGTCATTACAGGAAGAGGGGTACACGCGTATAAATAAACCTAAAATCGACAACATTGTTTTCTGAAAGCTGCAGTAACAAATGTGGTGGATAGGGAATTTGACACTAATTTGTAAACAGTCTGTGTAGAAGATTTTCATTTTTAGTCGAATTAGACTCATCTTCTTGATTTGTCTACCTTTTTTTACATGCTTTATATTAGCTTCAGTTGTATGTATGTATGTTAGTAAGTGCGCCAGTGGCGTCATCTTTTGAAGGAATTGAGGAATGACAATGATAATAGTTACAGGTTTCTACAGGTGTTACAAAGATAACTTTTTATAAAGCGCCACACACTTTTTACAATAACAATGTTTTTCTTAATTAACTCAATTCTATATCAATAATTATTTTCACCTTCACGATAAAAGCATGTTTCTTAGTTTTTACAAACTACAACTTATTGCCATTTATATTACAAACCGTAGCATTACAAAGTTTTTTCTTGATTATTATTTCAAATACAGTAGAAACTATTGGATTGAATTAATTCTACGAATAATATACTCTTTGAGTGCCTAATTTGTTCAATGATCGCTCCATTATCTGTCAAAATTCAGACTATGAGAGTCTTTTTGTGTAAAACATTTCACATCGTTTCGAATATCTCATTTCTATGATCTACAAGACGAAAATAGCTGTTGAAATGGACAATTTAATGCAAATTCAAGCTGGCTTCACTAGATATTTGTTCAAACAACGTTAAATCCGAAAATTCTCATCTGGACAGAACGATATGTGAAAAACGCCACAACCGTCAAACTACGTTTTTTTTTTGTTTTCATGGGAAATATGCATACTGCATTCTTGAATTAATGCAACGGCGCATTTATTGAATGTAGAAAAGCGGAAAACTTGTTATTTCATTGATGCGTATTTGCGTTTCACATAAACAGCAAACAGTGCATTTTTATTTGTGCGAGTCTATTTCCAGATTTATCGATAGTAGCTTATCAAAGTACGACGACATAATTGTTCGATGCACAGTGTGTTATTGTAATCCCATATACCTACGTATCTATGCGGTATAACTCATCCGATTCATTCGATATTAAGAGCGGAAAATAGTAAACGGGAATCGGGAATAATTATGGCTTGGGGTACACATTAATACGTCATAATTGAATCGGTATGGAAGTTCAAATAATTCGGCAGGGATTACAACAAGCTTGCACATGTTCATTAACGATGACAAAAGGGTATAATTAATTTCAGAACCTGTATATCAAAGTCAAAGGCTCTGATGCGCGGATTATTTAATCAAAATGTCGTGAAAATCATTTTTTGCTAATGGTGCAATTCGAGATTGAGAAGTCACGTCTCTATAATCACGTTTCTTTCATTACAATTTTAACTAGAAACATCGTTAAAATTCTAGTCTATTTATTCGAGCAAGATAGTTGCGATACATCGCCAGAAAGTGCGGTGTTGCCGCTCATCTTCTTTTCAGCGATAATCCGAAACAAAAAGTAAGGTTAAGTTCATCATTCAAAATGTGAGATGAGAAAAATTATTCCTGACGTCAATGACCATAGAAACGCGAGAGAATATTGTCATAATGGATATTCCACAAAATATAATCTATTCATTTAAGCAAGATGATTGTGACAGCTCGCCAAGAAGTGCGGTGTTGCCGCTCTTTTTTTTTCAGCGATAATCCGAAACAGAAAGTTAGGTTGTGTTTGTTATTCAAATTGTTTTCCAATCATGAAAATTTAAAAAATATGTCATGGAAACAGAATAAAAATAACTTCCTCAAGGCACATATTTTCATTTCCGGAAATAAATAAACTGTAGAAGCCAATCAAAGCCATACCTAGAGCGGCCAAATATCACAGTAACAAAAACACACCTTCCCAGTCATTTCACCCCAAGTTGACCCAGACAAAAAATACCATCCCCCGGCAATAACGAATCCCCTTTTCCAACAATAACAGAAAACTTTTCGACGCCTATGTTCGCCGAGACGTCCATAAAAGTCCGATTTTTCGGTCGACGACATCTCCCTGGTACGTGATTTGATGCCAAAACAATCTGGCAAACATTCGAAGATCGAAGCCGATCCAAGGGCGACGCGATGAAAACGACTAGACGGGCGAGGGGTTCTCGTAATAGTCGAGGTGGCCGTGAGAATTGTAGCAACGTTTCAACTGTTTTCGAGGTGGTTATTTGTTGACAAGCGTGACTTATCCATCAACATAATTCGAGTTTGCTAAAATGAAATTTACACCTCTTCGTTCGCAGTGAAGGATTCGATATAGTTTTTATTCGTTACTTGATGACAAGTGTTATAATTTCGCGAAATCGCAACTTATTTTTTTTTATTTTTCTGATAACTATTATAATTTGGCCTGTTGCCTGATTCCAGATTGACGTCGACTTCTGGGACACCCTGTATCAGGGAAATGGGCGTACTGTAACCCCCATATGATGGGTCTGAGAGATACAGAGTGTTTTATGTATTTCTCCTATTTCTTCAATGGCTCATAACTTACGATCCGCATTGTATATTTCATTCATTTTCACAACATAAACTCATTATCCTGTATACTACCGAATACCGAATGAATAAAACTAATAATCCAGGTACGGACTTGAAAAAATTAAAGGAATTTCATCAGTTAATACAACACCCTGTATCACGAAATTACGAAAATTCGTTTGCAGATATGAAAAGAGCAGAAGAAAATATTCCTAAACAACTATGTTTGGTACTTCCGCGTTCCATTCTTGTATTTGTTAATTTGTGTCGAAACTATTTTTTTCGATGAAAAGGTGGTACAAAATAAAAAAAAACACTTCCCAATGAATCACCCTGTATAAACTTTTCAGTAATGTTTTTACAGAGTCGACCAATACGAATGTCAATTCACCACTTCAGTCTCAACCAATATTTTGGGAATCCCTCGATGGAACCCACTCTATTAACACCCCTTTCCCCTCCTAGGAAAACCCCCTGGCTTTTTCGTAGCATTGACAAAAATAAAGTACGAAGTCGAGTTCGACAGCGAAAACAGCAAAGTTGTACGGCATGTCGAATGGTCCAAACGAGCTTTTCAGGAGCGTTATAAATGTGTAACTTTTTTGAATGGCTCTCTCCGAACTTCGACTGAGCTTTCAGTTAGGAACCAGTGGCGGCGAAGATACAGGCACAAATCCAAGAGGCGAGCGTAAAAAAACTTGTCAACATGTGAAACTTAGTTTAACTGTACTTTTATCGGTTTGCATTCATTTAAACTAAGAACTTTGTCGATGTGAAAGAAATGTTTCCAAACAGATATTGAGTTAAATTGAGTTTCTAAGTGTTTTCCATCTGATTTTCATACGACAAAAATTTTTCCTGTCGAAACACCCAACGATTAACGATTGTGAAAGTATTTCAAATTTGGCCGCTTTGATTTGGAAATGGTATAGGAAAAGTGTAGGTTTGCTTGAACGACTTTCGCGAAAATATTTGATTCCAATACACGTTGTAGTAGGACATTTTTCCTGATAGTTTTAGCTTAGTAAATCATACAGATTCTCTGGAATTTTTCTTCAAATATATCAATCACAGAACGTTTGACTCGTGACTTCCAGTTTGCATAGAATTGTAGGAAGTCAACTTTTGTTTTCAGTTTATTTTCGATCTTTCAAACAAGTCATATTGGCCCAATTCAAAATACAGCAAAATACCTAAAAGTAGGTCATTAGTGCTCGAAATATCGTTGCAAATATGCTGCCGCCTTTATGTGGGTGGGCATTTGAAGTGTAGTTAAATTTGTATAGTGTATTTTTGCTTCACACTTGAATGACATCAACACAAACAACAAGATTTGTTGTAATGGTCACTCAATCTTCTAGTAATATTAATCTTACGTTAACAATGAAGTGATAGAATTTCAAGACGAAAACTCGTTTTTTCCAAGTTGCTGAATTGGATACGAAACCAGATATCTACGCGCAATCATTGACTTTGTAATTCTACAATTTCACAATAATTCAACATTTTTTGTTCTCAAGTAACATAAATTTCCTGCATTATAACTGCCTGGTAACCAATCCAGTGAACGTTCAGTCATAATATCGAATACAAATAGCAATTACTAGCTCTAGAAATCAATTTACTAGACGTACTGTTCTTCGATCAGAATATTCCATTGCTTTTAGAAATGTTTTCAGCTCGATACGGAGTTGACAAGTCGAAAAAGCCTTAAAACATTTTGAGTGACAATCTGTGAGCACTAATTTTCCGTAAATTTATTAAATTATAAACCAAATTGCTCGGAATAATTAAGAATTGAAACTTTTAATTATACAGAGGCAACTCTTTGGAAATTAATAACTTCCTCAGCATACAAACTAACGCCGATGAATAAAGCAACGTGTTCCGATGCTTAATTGAACTAAAACCAACCATAATAATTCAAACAATATCGCTTTGTCACCTGAAAAACAATGCTATTTTCAAATTCAAACTTACTTTGTAATGTGGTTGATGTAGAAATGAGAAGTCCTTGCAACGATCTAGAATTGTGTCTCAGAAGATCGGCAAAGTCTCGTTGACTTTGCTTCCTGAGCAGCGCTTCTGTTTTGTCATCGCAACAATGGCCATTGCAAATGCTACCTGAAATAAAAGAAAAACTCATTGGTTCAAAATTTTCTTCTTACATATTTATGAAAAAATCAAAATTCCTTCTGTGTGATTCAATATATATCATGCATTGAAAGAGGTTGAATCAATTTATAATTGAATGATTATTATCATTTTGTATCACCAAATCATTATCACAATTAAAAAACAAATAGTCAATCCAATCTTGATACCTTGTTCAAACATATTTCAATATTAATAAATATTTACTATTGATAAAATATATTTTGTCATCGTGCACCATTCGTTTCATTTTCCGAAGTCTACTTTCATATTATATAGAGAAGTGAATGAATATTTCTACTCCAAATCTCGAGTCTATTTTCGTTACTTTGATTATTTTCTCAGTGTTATTTTTCGTAATATTTTCAATTAATTTTCAACGTCGAGTGTTCTTAGATAAGAAAATGTTCACGTTTTTGCAGTTAATTTACAAATTGACATATTATCACTGAACGTCGTTCAAAGCCATAAATTAAATAAACCTCTATACATAATTATACAGGATGCATAATTTTTAATAAAGGTAAATGCAAAAATTGTTTTGTTATTCGCTTCAGAGTTCATAAATTTAATATGTTCGAACTGGTTATAAACAACAATTATCAAGTAAAATACATTCATTAAGTGATGAAACCCGTTCAATTTTTTTTTCAATTGGTGAATAATAAAGTTGGTTCAGTGTACAGATAATTTCATGCATCTATTTCAGCAAAAATATTCAAAGTGATTTTTTAATAGTCATAACAAATTGAGTCGTAGTTACATATAGTGAGAAGGGCTATGACGTACTAGACCCTAATATTAGCTTTATCTGTTTGTGTGTTGCACTCAGTATGGCATGTCATGGCAACAGTTGCAATTGAACTAATTGGAAACACAAACAAAAAAGCTAGCATTTATGATACCGAATAACTACCCTGTCAACTAATCAATTGTTATTACAGCATGAAAAACCTGGAGGTACTTATTCGATGGAATGAAAAACACCTAAAAAACACTATGAAGTGCTAGTCTCTCATCATAAGTAAGTTATCATCACAGGCCACTTAATTTGAGCTCTCGAATCGACAGCGCGAACTGAGATGAAGAAAAAAATCTTTCACTAATGACCGTCATTATATTAGAATGTATGTTATTTGTACCGAAGCATCAGCAAACACAGCATTTCATTAGAAAAGCTCTCACGTTGATGAATGGTTTGAGTAATGAGATTGAAAAATGTTGTTACGATGTACAACCCACTTCAGAGATTGTTTTTATCAATTTTACGCATCAGCATCGCACCCACAACCCCGAGAAAAAAAAATTAATTTGTTTTTTTCAACTTTGTTCTCGAAATGTTTCTTTCCGACGTCCCTGGTCACCTTGTAGATAACGGTCATATGATCGCGATTGGCATACATTGTGACAGAGCGTTGATCTAGAAATACTGCAGTGCTAATAATAGCAGAAATGAACACCCTATCATTCCATTTCATCGCCGGTCGATAATAAAGTACAATTTAACATTGATATGTCTACAGCGTGTTCAATGTTTACGTGAAAATTTCATCGCACACACTGTATGTTGTGATGATTGACAATTATGAAGAGGTAGAGTGTATAACTAAAAATCCCTGTGGAGTCTGAGCGGGATAATTTAAGCGGATTTTCCACTATCATTCATCCCCTTTATAGCCCTAGGTTGATATTATGCTATACAAAGAGCTTTTATAGCAATATCAGCATCACATTTTCACACTTCTGTTGGTGAATTACGTCGGATAAAAGATCAGAAGTTCTTTAATCATGTGAATTATCCACACATTTCTTAAAATTTTTTAAACGTTGAATATTCTTGAAAAGTCAATGTTTATACTGTTACTAGTCTTCCGAATTATTTATATTATTTTTATAAACAAATCCTACATATAATATGAGAAAAGTTTTATTTCTATAGCAACTAATGATTTGAATTTCATTATAATTATAAGAAATATTTGAATAAAAAATACAAAAAATCGACGTGAAATATCACTAAGAGCATAGTAGTTGGTATTTATTCAATATTTATTATTTTGGGAAAGAAAAAAAATTATTGTTTCCATTCCGAGTAGTGAGTATACAGGGTGTCCCGTAAAACTATGACAAAATTCCCATAATAAAGTCACATTTCAAAGAAGGGCTGTGAGATTTCTCGAAAACAGTAAGACTTTCATAATGGGAATTTTGTCAGCAGATGGAAAATCCTTTGATCTACATTCTTCCTCTGTTTGACGTGGTCTTTACGGGACACCCTGTATATGCTTATGATTGAAGAATCGAGGAATTTATATAAAGTGTTCAAAATAAATATTGTCGTCTTGAAAGCGTCGAAAACATTTCTTCGCAAAAAAAATTTCAAGTGATTTATAATAATCACGAGAATGTCGATTAAATTTTAGAAAATAAAATAATTCAGATTAAAATAGAGTTACTAATTTTCATGTGCAATTCAAATTTTATTGATTCAGCTTTGAGATAGTTCCCAGTTTTAGTCAGACAAGAAACCACCCTGTACATAACCGAACATATTTCTACTGCTGAACTTATTTCCAATTATCTTCCTGACATGCCATCCCCATTGTGTCCTCCTTATCCATGTCTAGGAAGCGAACAATAGTAGAAATTCTCTGCAGAAAAGTTCGAGAGACATTCTTTTTTTTTCCTTTTTTACTTTTCTTTGGAGCAAGAGTATACTTTTTAATACACCGTTCTCAGAAATTGAGTTCCATTAGAAACAACTACTTAGAGTAAGTTATATGGATAGGCACCTCGAATAGTCTCACACATGAACGTCCTGCCATTTTAATAAAGAAATCAAATGTGTTCATTCAAGAAATTGGATTCTTTCAAAGGAATTTTCTTTCATGTTGCGCGGCATGAATGAAAAACATCACAAGCACGTATATAAATGAACAATCGTTTATTTTATTATAACAGTTCCTCTGTGCGTAGTTTTTGCACTTCCATCAAGATATTGATGACAGTCCATTGTTCAGCAACTACTCGAAGGAAAATAATGAGGGATATTTTCTTTGACTGCATATTCATTAATTTCCTGGGAAAATGGTGTGTGCAAAAAGGACTGAGTGTTTAGTTTTTGTTGAGTACCCATTGCTTTCTTGGAGAGGTGAACAATAATTATTCATTTCTAATAACCAAGATGATAGTTGCAAATTTAAATTGATGTTTTGGAGGACATACATGCTCTAGATAGGTTCTGCAATTCGCGATTTACTAAGATTATTTTAAAGAATTCTAACTGATTATTTGGACAGTGAAAGTTTGTACATTTTCAAACCGATGTTCATGTGAACTTCTTTCGAATTTTACTACACATAATCTTCTCTTAACTTCAACATTGAACCTTCCAACGATTTATAGCAATTTACTAATTGATCTGAAACTTGAGGCACTTTCGCTTACAAAGCGTTTTGTTACGAAGTCATGAATGCGGAAAACACGAGTTGGGTTTCGAAGATTGTTTTCACAATCGATGTCTATAAATTAGCTCAAGTATCATCGAAAAGTTGTTGAGTAAGTAGAAAATCTTATGAGATATAATTATGAAAGGAATGTTGTTTATTTTCGTTTCATATGGAATCGTTGTGGAATGTGATTTATTTATTTTATTCAAACACACATTCGATCGAACTATTTTTCATTCAATGGTTTCTCTTCTATAATTTCTGGCATCGCCAACTCTTGAGACAGTATGAAAAATGAAAGCAAAAAGGAGGAAAACGTTGAGTCTCCCCTGATTGTATTTGCTTTCCTTGTTCCTTTTGTTTGGATACAGATTCAGAATATTCGAATAAAAATGCAAGAAATTGGAATCAACTTCGATGAGACTCTGAGCTTTAATATCTTCAATGACTTTATTAATATGACATGAATAAGAAATAAATAATCTTGTTCCCTACAGGAGCTTACTTTCAGTTTTTTTGTGAATAATCGCTACAGTAATCCTAATTATTTATATTGTTTTCCGGAAAACTCACAAAAACTTTCCCACCGTTCCATCTGAAGCGTATTAAATCTCTCTTTCCGGCATCAAAAATTCAACCGGCCTTTTAGGGACCATTTTTCGTTTCAGTAAATCTCGAAACTCCTTTGGGAGTTCATACATATTTGAAAATCTGATTTATCCTAGGCGCATCTCTCTAAAAACTTCAAAAACTTCTTCTGAGTGCGAGGGTGAAAATTGATCATATTTCAGAACGAAAAGGGAGCTGATATATGTCAAGTTTCGACATTTGCCATCTGCTTTTTTTTCCTGATCTGAAATAAGTTTTATCTTCCATGATATTCCAAGTTGAAGTTGTGAAAGAGTTGATATATTAATGCTAAAAACGTAAACGTGCATTAGTGACACCACAAAAAAATACGTTTGGGTTTATTTTTCAATGTTGCATAAAAGTGGTTCTGTTTTATTTTGCAAATGACTGAAATATCTCCTGAACTGAAGGAAAACACAGCACCGTACTACTCATTTCGTCGCCCCAGCTAACGATGGCCTTGAAAAAAGCACCATAACCTCAAAGCGTACATGTATTTAGGAAAATCCTGCCCCACAACCGTCATTTATCATGGGTCGAAAGAAAAAGCGTCAAGCGAGGAAATTGAAACGATATTTCTGGTGTACAGCACGTTTTTCTGCTTACGTTTGACGTTGTTCAGAAACTCGCTCGGAAAATTCCTATATTTCTTGCTGGGGAAATGGCATGCGGGAAAGAGTTTGAATAATGCATAGGATACGCCGAAGTTTCCCACAGAGAAACTGGACTTCAACAATTCTTTCTCACCGGCTGTCATCCGTCGAAAAAATAAAAAGAATTCGTAATGCGAGTGGTTGTGGCGACCTGAAGAACAAGAATGAAATACGAAATGAATGAACCAGAAATCGTGAGTCGTATCAGATTGAATTTTTGAATCTAAACTGAAACTGAAACCAGGCAATACAAGGGTGTTAGGAATTGTAAGACTTTTCAAAATATCAATTCCGTTTTTTTTTGTATTCTCTCAATGTTTGGTATCTTCTCTATAATTCTCTATAATATTAACATGAATGCGATATGTAATTTCCAAGTTTTTTAAGTATTAACGAAGGACTCTCGGGAGTTCCAAGACTTCTCCAAAGTAATTTTTTTTTATAAACCATCAATTGTTTCTTATTCTCAGGTTTATTTGAGGATAAATCTCCAAGGATGTGATCGTCACTGCAAGAGAACTACTCATGGAAGTGGATCAACATAAATAGCCATAACATTCAAAATTATTGAAATTTCTGTGAAAATATGTGAAAAAATACAAGGTGGATAACGTTGAATGGTATGGTAAGACGTATCTGGAAAACAGAAAGTAGCTCCTGCTTCTGAAAATTTTGGTTACTTCTGTGAGAGTTTATGGTCTATAGATTGGAAATGTTTTCAACAATGCAGCGTTGCCGCTTCTACCGAATAGTATAGTTATACTTTAACAATCGCAAAACAATCGTTCACCAGTGAAAAATGAAGCATACTCTACTAGAGGTCAAGTACCTCTGGTTGACTTCGTCTATACTTTGTTTTTTACAGGAGATAAATGAATAACGAGTATTTCTCACCAATGGAACATTTACATTGTAGCTTGAAACGAATTGCAGTATGCACTCAACAATATTACCCACAATTCTCGGCCATGTTATTTATTTGTTCGGAAATAAAACCCGAAGTACATGAATGGAAACCTCAGTAATAATAATAAACGAGAATGATTATCGCGTAGTTTACTGAAGTATTGAGTTTTATATGTTTTCTGAAAGATTACGTATTTTTTTGGTACTTAAATGGCTAACAGAAAAATGTATATGTCAATTCTTCTGGAGAGAAATATTTCCGAATTATTTTCAATATAGGATGTCTCTAATATATGCGGAAATAACCAATAATAAATGTTACCCCCTTCCTCAATTTCCGGAGATTTTCAGTTCGAGTGATTCAAGTAATTTTAAGCAAAAAAAATTGTCACCACAGTAGAATTTTGATTTTTCAAAATAAGAAATAAATAAATACAAATTACAAATACAAAATATTGAATTAAATCCTCGAGAATAAATCAATTGGACAAATTATCCTGATCAACAATTCAGTAAGGAAATAACGGAAAAAATTGAGAACAATTAGAACACCACCTGTAATAATATTACGATATAATTTGATTTAACTCAAGCTGAAAGGAATAATTTCAATAATAATGAACATCAAAGATTCGCTTCTGTTTTAATTCCACATATAGTTTCTAGGGTATAGTTTCAAATAATTGGTGTTTTGTCGAACTATTCGGCAATATTTTGGTCAAAAATTCAGGGGCTTTCATTTTCATCCGATAATTTGAGATGAGTTGTGTAAAATCTTCATTATTGCGAATTTATGGTAGCAATTTCCATACCTTCTATTGAACAATCGATTAAGGAAATTTTGTCTTGAAACTTCGCCAATCTATTACTTTGCTGAAATAAAACAAACCATGTACAAAAAGTTGGAACCTTGATAGAAAAATACACGCTATTTCAACCCCTCAAGTGGACGACCTAGTCTGACACATCCACTTCGTTGTCACTCTTGGATTTTTTCGCGATATATCCGAACCCCCAATTCGAAGGCAAGACCGTGCAGCGAAACTTTCCGCTCCCCCTTCCCCTCTCTACCGACCCCCCGACACTATGCGAATCGATATTCGCTGGCGCCAAAATACTTCAGAGACTTTGGGAGATATTTTGCGGAAGCGCTACGTTGGAAAGTCGCGAAACTCCTCGTCTAATTTCTTCCCATGTGGCTCGAAAAGGAGGGTGGTAATAAATGGGGTGTTGAATGGAACAATGTCGTTTGTGTTTTTGTCACGTGTCGGCTGATTAGAGGGAATTTAATTGAGCATTTGTTCACTGATCTGGGTTCAATTGATTCGAGTTGGTTAGTATCTAAAAGAATATACGAATCAAAATAACACTTGGAAAAATTATCACCCTATATATTAAATTCCTGCATCAAATAAGGAATTATGATTGGCCCATTCCTGGCTGAAAGTTCTTTAAAAATTTAAGTTCGTTGGAAATAATTCAAATGATAAATCGATGCAAAATAAAAATAGGAAATTCTGTTGCAACTTTTTTATTCAGAGGTTTTTATAAGCTATCAAAATATCTTCTTCATGGATGATCCGTTCAATCATTAATCAAGAATACTTACCAAGAACAATTAAACATAACTTCTTTTGTCTGAAACCACCAAAAATTACGGAAAACTTTTAATAGCCACCATAACTCATGCACGATTTTAATTTCAAATTGCAACTTCTCGCAATTTTTCCCGATCCCAGACAAATTCCTTCGCTTATAATTACGAACCTGTCGTGAATATTTATCTTTGTGAATATTCGTTTTTAGCCGAGACTTTCCCATTACCATTCTTCTTCTGTTCCATTTGCGGGCCGACACAATTAATCTTCCTGTGAGTTTTTTTACGATTGGTTTATACACTGCGTGCTCTTTGATTCAACATACTTAAGTTATCTTCATCTCAGTAGTGTAAAAATATTGTAAAGTAACTGTATAAAGTCTAAATATAAAGAAAAGGAAATTATGGATACGTGACAACATCGCATTTATATTTCGGAATTTTGATAGACGAACAAAAATTTTCACCACTGTAGTATAAAAAACTTTTCGTCTACAAATAAAAAACTGCACAAAAAAATGCAAGAGAAACAGAATCTCGGATATCTAACAATATCGCATTTATAATTCAGAATTTTGATAAACAAACGAAAATTTTCATCTGTCGTGTAAAAAATCAGTCGTCTAAACATAATAAAAAATAAATTAAACTTTGTATATCTAACGCCGTATTCATTTTTCGATATTTTGGTAAAAAACATTCAGCATTTTGAACTCTTTAATAATTCATATCTGCCGACTAGCTGAAATTAAAACTGATGGAATTAAACAACGACCCGACTAACTTTGATCGAAAATAACTCATTGATGTAACATCCGGTACACTTTTACTCACCCTGGAATGTTAAACATTTCGAAAGGATGATTTTTTACATAAATCATTTTGAGGTCAGTGCAAATAAAAGTCTATTTCGGGCCAACGTGACCAATCCGATAGCTTTACATTTCACAGGGCTGAATTTATCACCATACGTGATAAATATCCATTTGAATAGATGAAAATTGAAGTTCGATTTCTGAATAAACGCAGTTTGGCCTTCATTGTCGTTCAGGTGATAAATTTCCCGCATTCCCAGTGAAAAACATCCCTTTTTTTGTCATACAGGTGAAATATCGCACCGCATAAGGGCGGCTAGGTCATCAACCCCCAACTCGAAAAAGTCACAGTGTAGACGGAGTATTTTGGGCACCCTGTATACCACCGCATTCTCCCAGACTTATTTCCGGTAATTCAAAGTTTTTCGAATACGATCCACCACCATCGAAATTTATAACAACGCAAGTTGGAATTGCTTTTGTTCTTTCAGTTTGGCGTAATCAAATGGTGATGTGGAAAATAGGTTTAGATTTCCCTAGAGTTTTCCGGATGCTCTTCCCATCGAGTTACCGCCGTAATGGGAACCTGGATAGTCTATTATGAGGGCGGTATAATTTCCTTGTGAAACGAATATTTATACAGTATCGGGAAAAATTTATCTATGGTACTGCTAAGACTTTAAATGGACAGTATTGCAGTCACTATTTGGGATAAATTATTGGAATACATTTTTTTTACAGAAAGGCAACTCTGCAAGTCTCTATTTCAGTTCAATATTTCAGCACGGAGGGGTGAGTAGCTCATTGTTTGTTGAAAATCAAGCCATTTCCTGACGACTAGCTTTTATTTTAACGTATTTTTCCCTTTTGCCTCCATACACATAAACCGAGAAGAATTACAAATCCCATCTCTCCTGAGATTCTTATAGCTTTTATGGCCATATTCCTTGCAGATTCTCAACATTAACGGATGTCGTAATATTTTATAGAGAGTTGTATGTCAAATTATCAATGCAGGTATTCAGTTAGCTCGAACAAATACTTCAGATAGTTTACGAGCGAGTAATAATTATTCACAGCATTGATAAAGAAGATATGCCAGTGTTTATTTCAGCAAACGTTTTTAAAATATTGTTTCACACATGTAGAAGAGGTTCGTTCTGCTTTTAGAAACCGAGCTGGTGTTTGCGATAATTTGCCCATTACCTTGAGGTTTCATTAAGACAAAACAAATATTAAATCTAGTAAAAGGTTCTACAATTTCCATGCATAAATTATTTCTAGAATAGTCATTCAATGATATCATCAAGAATTTTTTCATTCAATGACGTTAATAGCATAATTTTGTTCAGATTCAAGTAATAGCAAAGCACCAAAAGAATCAATACTGAAATCAATTTTGCCATGTTAAAATTTTTAGAGCATTAAAAGTACCGACAAGACTATTTCATACTTTACTGCTTTTTAATGATCTATAACTTTAAAACGACATGCACGACGAAACATTTGTTTTTTTTATTATATTAGTATTCACTGAGGATTGAAAAATAACTATTTGGGTCAGTTTAGAAAAGATCAACAATATTCTGAAAAAAATTAAATTAAAAAAAAATCATAGCCAGTATCGGTTCTTGTAAGTCTTTCTAAGTCATGAATGAAGTTACTGAAAAATTCAATCAAATCAACATTTTATTCATCGGAGAAACGTCTAAAAACCATCAAATCACACTTTTTGCGAAAACGGTTGAAATCTGAGTCGTTTTGAATCGTCATTAATAAATTTGAAAAAAAAAGAGTAATTTTGAGTCATCGTGAATGATATCGCTAGGAAATATTATGTATCAAACCTTTTATTTGTGAGAAAGACAGCAGAAAACTGAGAATTTCGAGAAAATCGCTTTTTTCGCGAGAAAGGGTGATATGTGTATAAAATTATTGCCAGCATGTGAATTCAATAAAACATTTGTGTGAAATTGAAATTTTAATTGTGGGAGAGGCGCCTGAAAATCTAGAAAATCGCACATTTCGAAAAAACAATTGAAATTTCAAGAAAAATATAAAAACACTCAACATTCATTGGAAATTTCTTTTTTGCAGGAGAGCACTTTTAGAAAAAAAAAAAAAGGATAATATCGTTCTTTGTGATTAATTTCGGACTGATTTCGCTGGAAAATTCTACCCCAAATATACTTTTCACAACTAGCAGAGACCTTCAATACCAAACAAAAACAAACCTCAGAAAAACCAACAGACGATGATGTGAAAAATAAACCCCCTATTCTACGTGAGGAAAACCATCACCGAAATCTCTTTCACACCATGCGTGGTCCATGAAGTTATTCTTTCTCGATCGAACACGTTCGAACATGTTGTTCGCAGATTCGAAACGAATGGCCCAAACGAAGTGAGCGCTTTTTGAGAGTGAACAAACCGGTTGGCAGATTTGGGACGTTGTTTTTCGCTGTCCGGTCGGTATTGTAGAGGTACATGAACTGCCTGTAGTTTTATTCAGTCGAGAGTTTCGTTGCATGCAATTCGATGAATCGTCTAGATAGAATGAGATATTATTAAAGCGGTTTTAACATGTTGAATCTGACTTTTTATTTGACTATATTATATATAATTGCATATTAATAGCAAGTCCGTAAAGTATGGAACACATTCATTTTTATCTA
This sequence comes from Plagiodera versicolora, assembly GCA_037013635.1. Taxonomy (NCBI): domain Eukaryota; kingdom Metazoa; phylum Arthropoda; class Insecta; order Coleoptera; family Chrysomelidae; genus Plagiodera; species Plagiodera versicolora. The sequence continues at coordinate 9,343,353 of CM072986.1, read as the reverse complement.
AACGGGTCATTTTAATAAATAATCCTGAAACACGTCGATTTTTTATGTTGATTTACCGTATTTTGAAAAAATAATCTGATACACAGGGTGAATTACGTTCGAGTAATGACTTCACCGTCATTTTTTTTATGGAATACCACCATTTTGTCTCAATTCTCGGATCACTCTAGCTGAGCTGATTCCAAAAATGTATCACATGTTGATTCCAATTGGTACAGGGTGGACAAAATACAATACATAGTTGTGTGTGTGCTCATAAAGTAACGCATAACATTCTTTATTCGGTAAATTAACAATATTATCAAAAATACTTATTGTCTAGCGGACAGAATATTCTGGAATACATGACTTCATAAATGTTCGAACTGCAGCCCTGTACGGTGTACAAATTCTTGTTGAACCTTGTGTATGGTTTCTTGCGTAATATTGTTTATTTCTGTTCGAATTTTCACTTGTACATCTTCAATATTTGCTGGTTTCGTTTTAAAAATAACATTCTTCAGATGGTCCCACAGGAAATAATACAAAGGATTTAAATCTGGTAACCTCGCTGGCCATTTTATTACTCTAAACATGTAGCAAACCACGGGGTGTTACATTTAAACCAATTGCTGCAAGTTTGTATATATAAGAAGAATAAAAATAGTCCACACATTGAAATATTTGGGTTTAGTGAGACACATTTTTGATATTCCTCTACGGAGTAGAAATAATTTTACAACAAAAATGATTTTCTATCCTTATTGAAGCAGTAGGTGGTTAACTTCTCCAAAAGTTCAGCTAGAATATTGTAGAGATGATAATTCAAAGAATTATTCATGGACTTTGTGAGCCTATATCTAGGTACTCTGATTTTATGTTTTGTGCTCGTGAATATCAGACTGAATAATTAAGTTTGGTAAATTCTTTCTAAGTTAAAAGAAATATAAAATATGCAGCTAAAAGATAAAGATATAGCCTAAAACATACTTTAAAATTTGATACTTCCTAACTGTGACGTCGTTGTCACCCAAAGCCAGAGTGATTGAGAGACATGCCTTAGTTGCCAAGTCTTTACAAACAATCTGAATTTAACTCATGTGATGATAAAATAAACTAGATCGTGAGTGATGAATTATCGAATACTGGCGATTTATTGTGGAAACGAAAATATTTGAAGATGAAATATTTATAGTGTAAATATATTCTCATATCTATATCAGATTCGGCAACATCTGTACGATCGCAGCTATTTTCATCATTTTCTTCAGTAATCCTGATATATGGATATCCATAGTGATAACTCCATCCAAACGTCATGTGTAGGTTTTAAATTTGCCCATTTGCGAACTAGATTATATTTAATCCGACTCTGAAAATCCATGAATCTACTGATTTATTGATTTTTGAAAAATTGATTTCTCTATTTCGACCTTGTTATATTTTCTGTATCAGATCAATTTTTTGAATTTTGGCCACCAAAAGCGACATGAAAGAAAATAACTTTTGAATTCAACATACCAAAATGGGCGTAGCATGAAATATCATCTTTTGAAAGAGTCTCACCCGAAACAAAATAGAAATCATCAATTCCAAGTATACATCAAATGTTTTGTAGAATGTTTCTGGCTCATTGATATAAATGTTCTTACTAGATAATTTAATGCGAAATAAGATTACAAAACAATCAACAATGAGAGCAAAATATTCGTACTCTAGTGGTATTTTCGAGCTATCTCCTCTTTATCATCTTTTGTTATGCTTCATATGTGGAACTTAGAACGTTTCGTCATGATATTTTACAAATAGATCTCGCTTAAATGGAATTTCACCACGAAGTTGACTAAATCGAATGTGCGACTATCGAAAATATAAGAGTCGTATATGCTTAGGCAGCATTTTGAGACAACAAGGACATCTGTGGTCAGCAAATTTATTCATCTGGTTGATTTTCGTCATCTCAAATTGGCGTTTTCAGCAATTCTCCAACTATATCAACAGAGTAATTATTGTCGACACATCAAGTTATCATTATAAATTATGAAAATTTCGTAATTATCGTGTTTCTGTACCGGAATGTTTCGAAATATTAATCGAAAATTGAAAGTTGAAGTTATCTCTGTGACTTGGACACTTGACAAGACAGTAAAATAACAGGAAACCAAGAATATCGTTGCGTCTCTCTCGATTATATAGTGTTCCTTGTCATCCTCATATATTCCTGTCCATACCCAAGATACATTTTTCCCGATACAGTATAAGCAATGCTAATTATAGCAACCCTCCTAAGTATAAACTACCCAATACATATAATATTCAAACCGGAGTTTTAACCGGAGCGTAGCCGAACCGTTTCGACTGCTCCTGACCTCAGAAATTTGCAATTCCGAAAGGACGAATACCTTGTGGGATCAGAACGCGACGTGGGAAATCTGCGTAGCCAAATTCCCTTTTCGTCTGGGGCAATCCGGGATAAGTATCCAGAGTCTGATCCGTGACCTCCTCGTACGATGCCCCGAAGGCGAATATCCCGTTGTCTCTCTCGATTTTATTATATCCTCTTCAATAAAGACACTTCCTTCGGGGGTATTTCACGGGAAAGTTCACACGATTTCACACCTCTACGATTTAAGAAGTGGTGGTTGGAAATGGGGATGCATGGATTGTTCCTCACATACAGGGAGGCCCAACAAAAACGTACCGGAAGAGATTTTATCGAGAAACTAGATGGAATCAACAAAACAGAAGAAAAAGCGAATTGTTTTCAGGAAAATGTTCTCAACATTCACTTTAACAAAACGGTGAGTTTTTGAGCGAAATCGATTCACTTTTTGTATTTTTTGAGAAATTTCAAAGGTCCATATCTTTGCAACGAGAAGGCGGAATTTCAAAAATAAAAAAGCAATGTATAGGGAATCGAAAGGGCTTTTCATTTTACCCCATTCCCATTTGGAAAAATTTAGGAGGGCAAAGTTTGAGCTACACTTTTTGCGTCGAAAGTTGCCTCATATACAAAGTTGACGTGTTTCAGGTTTTCCTCGATGAAATCATTTCCTGGTAGTTATACCTCACGGTACGTTTTCGTTGGGCCACCCTGTATATTTATATATAAAATTTTTGAGGGTTTACAACCACAATATTTTAATAAATTTATTGTATTGAACAATGAGATTCATGGCTATGAGACAAAGTTATGTTTTTTTTTCAAAGGCCTGAATGAATTCGATAAGTTACCAAAAACTTCACGAGAATCACACAACTTGAGAAGTTTCAAGTCATTGCTGCTGGAACATATTTTGAATGCTGAGATTTATATTGTAATTTTATTTTTTAATTTGTAATTTTTAATTTTAATTGTTAATGTATATATTTTTTTTATTTTGATGAAGTAACTGTACATGTTTCAATTTGTATTTTAAGAAATGTACTATTTATCTAATGTTTGTATATTGCTTGCCTATCTCAATAAATTACTACTACTACTACTATAATTCTGAGGTAATTTTATGTTGTTACACAACTGAACCAAACAGTTCTATGAATGTGTGAAGTCTTAATGAATGATATATAGAACATGTTCGTAATTATATACAGGCTGTCCAAGGTGCAACCCAAAAGAAATGATGCGTCTATTAAAAAAAAATCATCGCTCCACACTTGGAATCAGCATCGATTTATCGTATTTTGACTGAAAATTTGGGCCACCGAAAGGTTTGCACTCGAATCGACACGAAAAAGCTCTCAGGATTCAACACTTAAGAACCAGAAATCAAATTCCAACCCACCATATTCGCCTGACATGACATAGTGTGACTTTTTGTTTGTAAAACTTCATTATAAATGAAAAATCCTTATGGTATGCTCTGCTTATCAATCCTCTCCGTCGTATTGTCACTGGCATAGGGACGAATGGGTCGGGTGGGGAGAGTGGAAGGGAAGCAATTCAGGAAAAGCTACGCCTCTGACTGGCTTAGCCACCTTGCATAACCTACCAAGTTATGCAAATATCCTCCAATGTTATTGCCACTAACTTTGCTGCTATCATTGGCGATAAACATCGAATTTCTCCTATCGGTGTACTACCTACAGACTCGTCTCAACAACGCTGCGAAGCAGGATTAATTTATAGCCGTTTTAACAGCGTATATCTAAGTGTCTATCAATTACCGACAAAGGCGCATCAAAAGTCGAGAAAAGACGAAAGACGAGGAAGAAGAACATGCTAGATGAGTGTAGGTGTTGTCCGCCCACCTTATAAGGTGGGTCGGGTCATGTGCTTATCGGTCAGGATGGAGTTTCTGATGGAGATGATAGAGAGGAGTGATCGGTCTAAAAAAATATAGTATGACTCACAGTTCCCCGCAAATATTATAATAAGGTTAAATCAGAGTCGCTTGTACAATAAAAATTTCATTTGTAAATCAAATTCAAGTTTTCTTACAAAACTATGACATATCGTTGAGTAAGAAAATCTATCTAGAGTACACAATTATGAGCTTCTGAATTTTTGTCACAATTCTCCTTACATGCGCTACTCGCCCTGTATACCCTGAAATTATTTTATTTTTTCAAAATTAGTACCTATTTCAATATTTATATATTTCTGTTTTTAGAAATGCCAAATGAATTCGTTATACAGATTTTGTAATTCTAATTAACCATCAATTGTCTTCCATTGGCATTGTGCTCTTGACATTTGACATAACATTTAAATTTGGATGAAAAATCACCCAGAGCTACTCATCTCGGTCAACATATCGACCTCAGCAGTGGCGTTCCATTATAACATACAAAAAAAAATAAACAAAAATATGTGTATATATGCATCTTATTTTGTTTTGAGAATTAAGCTTCGTTGTATTTGTTTTGATGTATCAGTAGTTCTAGCAATGAATTCTCAATACTATTCACCGAATCTTTAGTTTCAATGCGATTATACAGGGTGATTCGAAATTTCTTCTGGTATATAAAGAAATTTCTACGTCTGAAATGTCACCTTCTTTTCTTGAACGTCAAGGTTGTACAGCTTTGATTTTTTTTTTTTTACCAGACAGATTATATGAAAGGAAATTGTATCACTTCTAAGAAAATATAACATTACATATACGAGTTATATCAATCAGATATTTGCATGAATAGTATGACATTTTGACAGTTGAGAGTCAATCTAATTGTTCACTGAATAATTATTGAAATCTGATTATTTTAGTGATAATAAACCCAGTCTCGTTATATTATGTGGCATGTTATGGGTCCCAAAATTTTCAAAAATTATACCACGACATCCAGACCGTTGAGAAATGTATCCAGGTATTTTGAAATTTTTTCTTCTCGCAATAGTTTTGATAAAATAAATTCCAAAAGTTGGGGTGAGTCTAAAATAAACACTATTTTTTATCGTTGCAGGTTTGAAACAAATTCATGATTTTGTGAACACTTTTGAAAAAAGGTGACATTTCGAAGTTAAGAGAGAACTATTTAAAAAATTATTGATTGTCCTACGATAATATTACCAAATTCGGGTTATTTTAGTTGAAAATATGGAAGTTTCCATCAGAATCCATATTTCATAAGTGCAAAATTACCAAATTCTAAACATTCACCCTGTACAGAATCTGTTGCAAGTTCCTCACCGATGATTTAATGCCTGTATACCATCTGATTAATTAAATGTCCATCCAGATGGCGCGCACGGTGTCCGATATCCAGAGCTTGGAAGGGGGGGGGATGACGAGAGGGGGCGGCTACTCAGACGTCATGATGCGGACACGAATTGTCAATTGTCAGAGTTGTGTGCTCGGCCGAGCGTCATTTATATTCACACCGCACGAATTTCCAATATGCTGATAATACGAGGCGAAATCCAACAAACGGCTAATGGAAACTGTGCGCTGAAAACGGAATTTTGTTCACGCGTTCGATGAATTTTCATCGGGGAAATACTGATTTTTTATCGCAGTGGATGTTTCGTCGAAGCGTTGGAGATTTTTGTGGATGTTTTTTCGAGCAACATTCAGCAAAATCACGACTACATTGTTAGTGATTTTTGATGATGAATAAAAACAGAGTACACGGTACACTATGCGCGTTTTCATGTTGCCTGATATATAGAGTGTTTCTTAAAAGAATGCTGATATTCAAAGGGATGATTCTTCGGTTCATTTCAAGAAAAAAATCTCCTTTCGTACGTTAATATGAATTGGGATAAGAAGAAAATATATTTCGAATCCTCATTTATTTTGGAACTAATCTGATCTCTTTATTTTGCATGCACAAATATTTCCATACGGCATTAGAGTTTTTACAATAAGATTTTGATTTTTAAATGAAATGATCTTTATTTTTCTAAGCGAAGCCATGCGTCAGAGAATGAAAAATCAAGAAACCAAATTCGATCAAAAATGGGCGAGGATTCCAAAAAATATGAAGCAATGACATAGTAGTTATTTTTGTGAAATAATCAATGCAAAACCCGTATGGACGACACTGGTGGGGAAAATTTAATGCAATTAAAAATGCGGACTTGTTTCAAATTTCATGAAAAAATCCAAAATATCATCTCAGAAACACCGTTTCTTTCACATCTTCAACTATCTGGCATGTCTGTGAGGAACACCCTGTATTCCGAAACAACAGAAAATCGTTAATTTTTAGAATATTCAATATTCCTGCTAGGGTTTCGAATTAACTTCATTTTATGAATATACGGCTTAAAAATATTAAAAATTTGAGCTTTTTCAAGCATGGCCAAAAAAAAAACAAACCTCTTCGATTATTTTTTAAATTTTGCTATATTTTTCTGACTCAGTGACTTAGTAGGCAATTTTTGAGCGAACAAAAGAATTGTTCCTTATCTGCAAGCTGAAGCCTCCTGTATTCAATAAAAATCGAAAAAGTAATCGCGATTGAAAACACCAACTAGCCAATATAAACGCCAAATTGAGTCCTTTGATGTTCACTTGCCATACGAGAATTTCCATTTCGATGAAAATAGAGTTGGAAATTCGCGATAAGAACTTGGAATTGGATTCGAGAAGTGAACAATCCTCTTCCTCAAACAATTCTCAGGAAGTATATGAATGAAACTATCAAGTATTCTAATTTTTGGGAAGATAAACAAAGGAATCGCTTGTTGAACGGATCAATTTTTAATTTCGAATTTCTATATTTTGAGGAAATAATAACTGAAAGAGTACATTATTTTTTTTAGCAATGTGGGGTTACGACCACAATATCCCCCCCCCTCCTACGCCTATGAAAGAGTATAAAACAGTATTGAACCTGAATTTTACTTAACAATGCAGATAAATCAATTTTGAAGTAATTAAATTATGTATTTGATTAGTTTTTTTCTCTGTGCAAACTCACGAAATCTTTCTATATCAAGACACGAATAATCATTCATATTTATTTAAAAAAGAATTCAGTTGATATAATTTTCCTTTGGAATGATTTCATACAAAAGCATTGTGCTAGGACGAAAACACAAAGAAACATACGAACATTTTGAGGTGATTGCACTCTCGACCTTTATTTTTTTCTCTCTCGTATAAATTTCAAGCTTTGCCACGTTATGAAGTGTCTGATTTGAAGATTGCCAGATGTGCAAATGCAATAATGACATCTGTTGACAACTTTAATTGAATTAATTAAAGATGCACAAAACACATGAATTGAGTTGGTAATGTTTGATCTGTAGAATGAACAAGACAGATGATGATGATATGGAGTGGTCTCGATATCATTCGTACGATTACTCTAAATTGAAATCTCTAGCATATAATCAGAGTGGCTTGTTATCTTCTTCTTAAAGTCTCGAAAGATTGTGAGTTCAGGTATGGGAGGTGATGAAGAAGAAATACAGGGTGTCCTAGAACAATTCAACACGAAAATGTACTGCTGACACAGAAGATGGATGAAGAAATTGAACGATTGACTTCAAATCAAAACTGAAACTTTTTTATACACAATATGCTACGATTTTTCAGCAAAAAGGTGACACTTTCTCTTCAGAACTACGCCATTTTGGTAATTTCTTATATTTTTTAAAAATTGTTCGTCATCGTTTGAGAAATACCTTCCATTCTGATAGCTTTTTTGTTTTTTACTACTCATTCGGTCACAATCATGTAAGCAGTTGGGGGACTTTTTTTGGTACCTCCAGAAACAGCACAGAACTATTTATTTTTCAATATTTTCATAAAAAAAACTTGAAATATAGCTGAAAATATATCTTGATTACATCAAAAAAATTCTAAATATTCTATCGAGAACTTTCTCTCAACAAATTCGCGAAAAAAACCTCTTTGACAGTCATCGCATGTATTGAACTGACAGTTCTGACAGATGACTTTTCATTTATTTTTTCCAGAGTTATACATCATGTAAATAAACGAGGAATATGTTGAATATTCAATTAATCCGCCACCAAAGCCATTAAAACCAATAATGGTATTTTTAACCAAATACAGTCATGAATAACGTTTAATGGCGCCTTGTAAAAATTTAAATTTAGATAAGACATAGTTTTCCGGACCCACTTTCTAAAAATTGCACAACTGCTTAGAACTCCCACGCCTAAAGGTTACCATCCCGCCATTTGCATCTGATTAAAACTCCGAGCTGGGCGGCCGAAAGAGACAAAATAAATAAAAATGTCGTGGTCCCATACGACCTCTCTAATTAAATACGCCGAAAATACGAAAAAAAGGGGGGCCATATTCCGCCGCATCTCCGGTAAAGCAAGTCCGAGTTACTGCATATTTTGCTAGGTCTGCATCAAATCCGCTAATGATGATCTGTTTTTATCAGTTCGTAAAATTCGGATTACTTTATCAATATTATTGGAACAACAGAATCAAATCAATCAGTGTGATTTATTTGAATGATATTATTGTTTTCAAATTTAGTCTCATCTCATTTATGAGTCATGGTGTGTCTGCTTTAAAAAATATTGTTTATTCGTAGTCCATTCAAATTCATTCAAGAATGGTAAATGTGATAGAAATCGATATAAATAATCTCAAACACTTGTTTGAAGGGTGTTTTTATAGTTCGCAGGAATTTCACAATTATTGATCATATTTTTATTTTATTATAGCCGTTTAGCGTGTTTAAATAGAACTAAAGTTACCATGGCAACATCAACGAAGAAAAGAATAACGTGAAGTCTGAATGACAAATTTTCGATTATTGATATTTAATATCCTATATGAGCATGTCCATTTCTATTTGTATACTATTTCTGCAGTGACTTTTCCAAAACCCCGTATAATTGGTCTGTTTGGAAGAAATTTATTATTTCTTGATGGTTAGCATATTTTTTACGGATTTCAACTCTTTATTTCATAATTTCGTTGAAATATTTCTGGCTTGACTATCATTTTTATGAATGAGTTCACAAATTTTCAGTAGAATATATATTTTTTTGTTTCGAAATCTCGAAAATTAAAAACCATTTGGGAGATTCACATACAAAATTCGATAAAAAATCGAAAAAGGAGTTTCAAATAATCATGTTACCTGTCACAATATAGTAAATATTTCGTTTGTAATTTTTACAATAAATGTAAGAATATTTTTCTCCGGACTACGAAATTCGCGGGGTAGATACCCGCCTCTTTGTATAACACAAACTTTGAACGGCATAATTGGACATAATGATCTGTTAAACTCTACACCATTAGGCAAGTGGTAGAGATTTCGCGAATATTGAACTTCACCGGAGCCACAAGAAACCGGAAACGCTTCGAAGGGTTGAAAATCCATGTTTTTCGTACGAACAAGCTGTTCTGCAGTTGAATTCTACCAGGTCACTTCGCGATATGACTCGACTCTACGTGGTATCGAAGATGAAAGTGTTGAAAGGTGCATTGGTAGTATGAGAGGCACAAAATATTGGAATCAGGTCATTTTTATTAATAAACGAAGAGTGTTTGAGACGTGAGTCTGTATTTCGAGGCAAGTATCTCTCGGATTAGGTAGCAATCGATCTGCAAATGTGCTGACTGAATTACAGTGACTTTCTTTTCACTTGTCAAAGAGTCGATTAAAGGGTGGAATACGAAAACAATAGATTTTCAAATCACTTCAAGGAGTAACAATTATCAGGACCGTACATATATCTCTCTTTCTGTAACTTTTCACATGCTTTATATTAGCTTGAGCTGTATGTACGTATGTATGTAACTTTTCTCTGGACTGGCAGCGAGTGGCGCCATCTTTTGAACGAATTGAAAAGTTTTCCATTACAGGTGCCTTCCATCAACAATGTTACAGGTTTCTCTCAATCACCCTGGTCTAATCGACTTATTATCTTTATTAAAAACGTCACATCATTATTAATACAGAAACAAATAAATTAATTTTGATTGATTATTATCTATAGAGGTTACATTCTGATCTTAAAATGTCACTAGAGCTGAAGATCGCTCCTAATCAATTCAAGATGTATATCGAAAAACCCTTCAGATTACTTTTTCAATTCCTTTTTTTTGTGCTTCCTATATTTCAAACCCCGCTTCCAATCGCTTTTTAATGACATATAAATGGCGACCCATTTTCGGCGTCGTGGGAGTACAGAGGAATGCAGATCGTAGAAGAAAAAAAAATCGTCTCGGTTTTCGCGCATTCAAATTTTTCGACAGCAGACATTGATGGTCGGTTCTCTCTTTTGGGGTATCATTTATTTTCTCGTATTATGTTTCCTCATTTGCATTCGCCTTGTTCGGATGCCGAAGATAAAAAAAAAACATAAAGATGGTGTATCCATACGGGGGCTATCGGTAAACTTCTCCGAGGTCTGTGATTTTTCGTAGTTGATGAGAACTTCTCTATCGCCCCCGGTATTTCAATTGCAACACCTCAACGATTTATTGTTACAGAAGAAGACGAATGTACCTCAAAAACAATTAACATAAACATTTTGTTGGCTTGATTTGTGGGAGATGATGTGTGACGCCATCGTATTCTGTTACAGTAGATTTATAATATTGGATTTTTGGAAAGTCCATCACTGAAGATTTATGAATTGAGTTCCAGACGAAGTACGTTTACCGAATTCAAAATAAACTTTGCCAAAATCTGCGTATTAAAAAGAGGCAATAATATTATTGTTGGATGAAATCCAAACAGCTTGAATAAACGATGTGGTAGCTAGCATTCACGAGCAAAAAGTTCGCAATTTCACTATTCAACTTCATGTACTTAGTGTGGAGAAACTTTTGACATGAAATTTTGGATTGAAATCCTACCACGATTAAACCGAACTTTCGACAACCCCCTCGTATACATCGAACCTTGCCGGTCTCGAGCATCGCCTCGGAATTGGGGCAGCGCAAATTGGCAAAATTGACGTTATCATCGCCGACTAAATGGATTGCTTATTGGCCAATTCTAATCCCAGTAATTGAATTCTTCCGCCATTCAATGCATCGTTGATGCAATTCATATCGCGTAGATATGCATGACGTACCTCCGTTTCTCGTGACGGCCTTGGAAATATCGACGGTTATCCGTTTAAATTGCGCGCAAAATTTCATTTCGCGAGCAAAAAAACACAATGAGGTTCATCGACATCCTCAGACGAGTCGTGAGTTGTTTTCGGCTACCCCTCGTATCTTGAACACGGTATGGAGCCATTGATAGATTTGAATCTCTTTAAAAAAATCAAAACATTGAAAGTGATATAGATAAACTTGAATACATATTGGTTTTCAGATGGTAGCCAAAATGATTCCATTCTCTAAACATCGTTAAATCTTCTTCATAGAAAATTAACAAATTAAATTTTAGACACGTGAAATCACAATCTAAATCAACCACAAGATGAGCTTAAAAAGGCGAAAAAATATAATGTTGCCGAATCAACAATTAGAGTCATCATTTCAATTTGTAATTTATATTTACAATAATGCATTGTATCCATAGTAGATTCACACAAAAATCGGTTGTTCCAAAAAACAGATTCTCAATGATTTTGAATCGATAAGCCTCATAAATCATCTGATTTTAGGAAATTATTTTAAAAATGCTAAACACGTTTAGCATCGTTGTGAAGTGTTGCCAACTGCAGATATAGCGTGATGTAAGAAATGCAATGATAAAATACCAACCTAAAATAAATGATACGTCCATCTTAACCTCAAACGCACCGTGTATACAGTGTGGAACAGCTAAATGGAATAAATTCGATAGCGAATAAATGAGAGCGTGTTGGGAAAAACGCTTTTAAATATAACACGCTGTATATTATTGGTTTTTTGGATTCCTCAGAAAATTCTAGACATAATTCATGTACATTACGTATCTTCGACTGATTCGGAAATATCAAGTGTTTTCAAATGTATTACAAAAATTAACATCGAAAAAAAAATTATGTTATTCCACAAATAATGTAAAAAAACGTTTCCTCAATATTGAGAGCTTAATGGAAAATAAGTATTGAGTGTAATATAGCGAATTTGTGAAATAAAATAATTTTCTTTTTTTAATGTTGATTTTTGCAATACATCTGAAAACACTTGATATTTCCGAAACAGTTGAAGATAGGTAAGGGACATTGTACATGAATTATGTCTAGAATCTTTTGAAGAATCCAAAAACTAATAATATACAGGGGGTTGTTTTGAAATGAGAAAGTTGGTATCGGCCACTGTCACATGACACACCCTATATAATTATTTTTCTTTTGAAAAAAATGCGTATCTAAAAATGTCCAAGCGTTTTTCCCAACACGCTCTCATTTATTCCATTCGGCTGTTCCACACTGTACGTTAGTAATATGTGGTTTATAAATCTGGCAGCATATCTTGCCATTTACGGCACAACAACAACTTCATTCGAAGCAGCATAAATCGGTCATCTCATCAATGGAAAGCATCCTCGTCAGACGAGAAGTAAGCCGTAATGCCGTTTTGTTACGAAACGAACTTCAATAGAGAATTATGTCAAAGGAGGTGAGATGTATGCGCGGCAGCACATCTGACAAGATTTCATTTGCATTACATTAAAATACATTAACACTATCACGAGGTAGCTGATGCCGAATACATTCAGTTTTATACGCACTTCCGTGAAGGAAATTATATGGGGAAAATGTCACTGTTTTCTATCGATACCGTTGAAAATATTTTGCGATCGAGAGTCAGCAGATAGCATTCATTTGTTTGTTCATTCATTTATATTGAGAAATACAAACAGGATCAACCCAAACCAATATCCACAGGAAGATATAACATATAATTATAATAGCTAATTAGTAAATTCAGTAAAGGTGTATTTATACATTTATTTATGTTGAATGTAATCCAAAATGAAAGAAAACTCAGTAAGACGTGTAAAACATACTAATAACTTTCAGATATTCGAAAAGAAATATGATTTGAGTTGAAATGAAAATTATGGTGAAGTCATTCAAGAAAACAAAATGGCAAAAAATATATTCGTTTTTATTTATACACAAAACTCGAAAAAATGTTAATGATTTCGCTCTCACAACGAATTCTCGAAAATTATCAGATTACTAATCAACTGTGTTTTTGTGGACGGTATCTAAATTATTCTTATGCCAAGTTCCATAAAATTTATAGATGGATTCAAATTGAATAAACGGTTTTCCAAATAATTCAAACACTTACCAGAATTTTTATTTTCAGTCGAAGCATTAAAAATTTGTACCAATGCCAATAAATAAAAATAGCAATGCATTTTTGTTAAACAATTGGGAAAAGAGTGGGTATACTTCGAAAAATTTCAGCCTGTATTCGTAATACATTGTATTCATTCTATTTATGAAACGTTGTTGTTGAAATAAAACTACTGAATTGAAGTCATAATGTGTCCAGACCTGAAACTGATAGATCTAACTGATGCTGATTCCGATAGATTATATCTAATTCAGGCAGAATGATTTTCAAGTGTACTTGATGAATCAATAAAACGTTGATATCCGTTAATAATCTAGACAACAGAAAAAATTGGAAATATAATCGTTATCTATATCATAATAGAATATTTCGATAACAGATAAAGTGAGTTTAGCCTCTTACATTTGGAAAATAATATGGAATAAATATCAGTGGAATAGTAATTGAAAACATTTCGAAACTATATATTTTTTAGTTCGATGGTTAATTCATTATTTATTCATTTTTTTCTACTCCCCCTACAGAAAATGACGAAATTTGTGGAAACGAATGACAAGCTGAGTCGCCGATAAAATTTTGACGTTTTCAATAATTGTGTGGCTATTTGTTACTAGTTTTTGTCGATTTTTGTTGTAGGAAAACACATTTCCACTTGATGAAATCCTAATTTTTGATGGGAATGAATGCGGTCGTAGAAAAAGTATAGTACACAACTCGAGTTGTAAGACAATTACGCACTACTAGAATTACTTTTTCTAATCGTGCGTAATATGCTTCTTACAACTCTCGTTATGTAATATGCTATTATAAAACATCGAACCTGTTGCTTGATGACGTACCTATCAACCTCAAATAAATAGACTATAGAGAATAATCAAGACGTAGATATTCTATTCAATAAAGTAATTCGCCATTGCCTCTATCTATGGTCAAATAATTAATCTCGAATGTAACAATGTAGTCCACAATTAATCTATCAGCACGATTTTCTAGGAAACAAACAAATATCGTAAGCAGTAATTACCCTATAAAATATAAACAATTCAAAGAACGTATAATTCATTATTCCATTACAGATAAGTAATGTGTAAATTACCTGGTTTCATACTTCTCAGTAGTAACCGTGCAATTAGTGCATTTCTCATGTGTGCTCATGATAAAATTCAATGTAATGTTATTCTATCCACTGATTCGTGGTTTCCAATGATGGAATAAGAATTTTATACTAACCACACGTTCAGACAACTTTTGATTTCATTAAAAGTTACACACTGAAATCACACGTTTGTGTGCATGTACAACTACGATTTTTCACACGTTACGTTACGTGATACGCTTGACGTAACGTAACCTGTCAAATAGATAAACCAATTTCAACGCATCTGTCTCGATATCCCTTTTTTTATTATCGTTTCCTGAGGATACTCTCGTGTGTGCCGACCTTTTCCGTGACATAAATTACGGTTATAATAATAACTCTTTCACGGCCTACTGAATTGTATGGGGGTCGCTTGCGAGTTTTCGGGTCACACGAGAGACGGCCAACAGAGGGTGCTGTTCGCAGCTTTCGTTGTCAATTCGGGGATTCGCGGATATAGCAGACTCGAAGGTTTAATACGTACGGGGGAAGGTCTCGCTGGAGAGCCCTTGAAATATCAAAGCGATGCTTTGAATAGACAGTTCATAAAGATCTTTTGGACTGGTGGTAAAACTGATTCAAAAATGTAGGTTAGAAGCATGATGCAAACAAGAAAAACACAGAGTTTAGTTAGGAATGAGAGTTCAGTGTAAAAGATAGTACATTCATTTCACGAGTTTGTTTTAAGGTCCTGACTAGGATAGTTGGAATAAAAATGGAATAATTATGACTATTTACTCTGATTCATAGAATGACAGTAAATGTCATTCTTCTTCATCGACTTAGCATTATTCGTATACAATATGTACGTCTGAAAATGCTGCTGAATATTTTTGTTTTCCATTTGTTAGAAGTGCTCAATTATTAGGAATGGATGTTTGAAAAATCATTGAATTTTTTCCCTATTGGTCTCTTTGGGATAACTAAAATTATGGAACAAATATGAAGGTCACATCCTTCATTTTATCCACGAAGTTTGAGTACTCGGAATTGTGATGATGCCACTTTTGCAACATCAAATGTCCTTAGTATGATTTGATATACAGGGTTATGATAAAGTAATGCACAAAATTCATAAAACGTACAACGATCACTTTTGAAAAAAATGCAAAAACACGTCAAACTGTTCTTTTTATTCCGCATCTTTTGACCTAAGTTACAAAAATAACACGTCAAAGTTGTCAAAGTTATGACGTCATCAACAATTTTTTTTAATGGGAAGCTAAGATTTTTATCACATTATGTGATAGAGCTTGTGTTTTTACAAACGGGAAAAATAGTTGCAGTAAGGCTCACATAAGAAAAAAAACGAGAAAAGGAATAAAATAAATAATAAATAATCCTTTCTCTTTCGGTTAAACGATCCATAATAATAAAACTGTGGTGACACGAATTGTACGACTGACAGTGACAAACCGTTGTTTTAGTAAAACAATTGAAAAAATTTATAAGAACGAATGTTCTTACTAGATGAGTGTAAGTTTGACCTCTTTTTATAATTGGTTATGTTATTTCGTTTTTTATTCTTTTTCTCGTTTTTTTCCTATGTGAGCCCTACTGCAACTATTTTTCCCGTGTGTAAAAACACAAGCTCTATCACATAATGTGATAAAAATCTTAGCTTCCCATTAAAAAAATTTGTTGATGACGTCATAACTTTGACAACTTTGACGTGTTATTTTTGTAACTTATGTCAAAAGATGCGGAATAAAAAGAAGAGTTTGACGTGTTTTTGCATTTTTCTCGAAAGTGATCGTTGTACGTTTTATGAATTTTGTGCATTACTTTATCATAACCCTGTATATTTGAGGAATGTATTATTGGAAACAAAATCAGGAATTTCGTTAGATCTGCGTTCTTCTGGCAATATTCAATCAACAATTTTCATTCCTCGATAGTTTTTCGGACAAATAACTAACGTGATTTGAACGAATTTGTTCTCATCAAGTTTGTTCTCATCAAAATGTCAAAAAAATATCCTCAATATGTTTGAATGTTTAAACAGTGTGCCCATTAATTCATACCCCAAGTTTTTTACACAACGCAACTTTTAGTGTAGCTAGAAGGTGTCAGCAATGCATTGCACAAAATGGGGGTCAATTTGAGTTTTCGTTGTAAATTTTTTATCGCCTCTCTTTCTATGCTACTGAAAATAATAAAGATTGATGTGGAGTTTATTTTGTTGTTCTTTCTGTTTCACACAAAATGATCCGGAAAAACTACTGGTTTATGTAAAATGATACACTGAATCTGAAAATGAAAAAATATACAGGGGGTGTCATTTGAAAATCAAAAGTTGAGGTCACTTCCGGTTAGATCGGAAGCTCTGGCCGTTTTTTGTGCACACTTCTGAGTATATATATTGAAAATATAATGACTATGTGCTTAACCGTGTCGATTAGAATTAACACACTTTATTAACGAATCAAAGAATTCTCTTCAAATAAATTTAGCATCGTTTCAAAATCACAGTGAAGTCTCAACCAATGCCATTGGTCTACAGTCTGATATCGACAGACTATCGAATTGGTGTTCTTTGAATAGATTAGGCCTGAACAGTGGTAAATGCCTTATTATGCGAATCATGTTTGTCATTGTATCTATTTGTATTTTCCTATGTATTCCTAATTGGGCTTGCCCGTAAATTTAAAATAAATAAATAAAATAAATTTAAAGTTCAATGATTGGCTAGGAACTTTTTATTTTGCACTATTGGTATTGAAAGATAACCGAATCTGTCATAACTGTCATAACTTCCTTGAAGAAATGGACTGGTATTTGAATAATTCGAAAAATATAGCATTTTCCATGTTTATCTACGAATTAATCATGTATCGGTGCTCATTGCACGTGAATTCTCGTTTCAAGAGATGAGCATCCGGAGCCAGACCCTACCACATCGAAAAGCCGAGGAATTTCGCTGAAAACGACCGACTTAAAAAAAACCAACACGCCACAAAGAGCGGCTCCCTCCGTCACCGTTCGACGACATGTCGCAACTCGCAAAAAATATCGCGCAGGAATGCGCATGAGGTCACTCACAAAGAATCGCCGAAAATACCACGCGGGGATCACCTGAGAACCGACCGACCAACCCGGGCAGGTACAGAAATACCGGAGCGGTCGCGAAATGGGTGTTAGTTAATAAAGTGGCCCCGTATCTATCTGTCTTTCTGTGGTGTTTCGAGAGGTGTCGGCGACAGTTTATCATATTTTTGACACTCGCACAGGTAGATAGTTGGGTATTGAGAAATTTCGATACTAAAACCGAATTGTAGGGCGCCATGGGCACCACAGAAATGATTCATTTCGGAAAGGAAAATAACGCCAAGAGATCATTTTTGCGTCATCCCCAATGTGAACTCTTTTTTTCAATCATAATTTAGTTTCAAATGATGTACAGGGTAGGCAAATTTTGATGTATCTATAGATATACGTAAAAATAAAGGTCGCATCAGAATTTTTTTTTTGAATTATAAATAAACAAAAAAGCGATTTTTCGATTTTTCGACACAAGTTTAGGGAAACTACATCTACCTTCTTCGGTCACTTTTTTCTGTTTGATCCAATAGTGTAGGGAATATTACGAAAAAAAAATTCTAGTTATATATATTCACTGGAGAAGCATTATACAGGGTGTTTCATTAATATGGTGAAAAAATTAAACTGAGAGTAGGGAGGACCAAAATATGACGATTGAGCGAAACATCGCTTATACAAATGTTGATGGTTAAAAAGATACAGAGCGTTCAAAGTTAAAATTTCCTTTGCAAATTTCTTAATAGCTTCGACAGTTTTTATGATATCGGTTTGAAATTTGGTACATTGAGGGTGTTAAGGACGGCAAACAGGAATATTCTATCAGTATTAACGTAGTCCTTAGAGGGCGCCACTTACCCGCTTACAATTATTTAAAAATGCGCACAACTTTTTTGTCCGTCAAAAGTCAACATTTTCGATCAAGCATTTATTAAACTACGTTATCTTTAGAACACAATATTATACTTGGAAAAATTCGAAAAACTTTACCGTTTTTACGATAAACCCGATTTCATGTATCGAACTCACAAATAAATTTAAATAATTTCATCAAGAAAAAACAAGTAGGTTGCTGTCAGACAAGCATATACTTAGTTTTTTAGTGACAGAGAAACCGATATCATAAAAACTGACGAATCTATTAAGAAATCTGCAAATAAAATTTAAATTTGAACGCACTGTATCTTTTTAACCATCAACACTTGTATAAGCGATGTTGCACACAATATTTTTTTACCAAATTAATGAATCACCCTGTATATTAGAAAAAAATGTCTTCATCTCGTTTTCGGAACACTCAATATATGGTCCCCTGAACCGGAATGAAAACGAAAAAAGTAATGATGGCAAATGATCGACGAAATTCCGACTACATCCAAAACTGATATTCAGAATGGAAGTTGAGGAAAGTAAACTTCGATATCAGAAAGGTGACATCCTACTTACAGATTAAAGATTATATTTAAGATAAAAAACACGAAACGATGCTGAGCATGTCTCTCACAGGAAAAAATAATCAGATTTAGCAGGGTATAATAGGATCTGTAGATAGTCAGGGATGATAAGTTCACCCTGGAACGTATCAATCAAAAGGAAATGACTCAAAAAGTTCAGCAGGTCTCAACAAGGTGACGTTTTTATTACTTGGGAGAAATTATAGCAAAAGTAGAAAATGCATATATGCGTCGTTATTTTGATTTGTAACCCTTGGATGAATAGACCCTCGGTATTTTCAGTTCTCTATAATTCACAACGGCCACTTCAGTGAAGATAACATAATTTTCAATGTATGTTACGCTGGCATGGCCACTTCAACAAAATTCAAAAATTTTTATATCAAGATTTAGTGCTTTTTTGTTGCTAATTTGTTCCCCTTTTCAAAAATTTGTTGCTCGTGCCAATAAAAAAAAAAAGTGACGCAATGCTAGCTTCACGTGAAGCTGGCACAGCAACTTTTTTATTCGGCCACTATATCGAAAAACAAATATACCAAAATGTAGTACTAATTTGTTGCTAATTTGTTCCCCCTTTCAAATTCCTGAATTTTTTTCCTTTACAGAAAAAATCGATTCCATGCCAGCTTCACGTGAAGCTGGCACGACAACTTTTTCATTTCAGTACTATTTCAAGAAATGAATATACCGAAATGTAGTACTAATTTGTTGCTAATTTGTTCCCCTTTCAGAAATTTTGTTGCTCGTTTTTTTCTTCGAAAAAACCGTAATGAATAGTCGTTCCATGCCAGCTCAATGTCTCGATAACTCCGTTATCTTTCATGAAAAATTGAAAATGATTTCACCAGAATTTGTTGCTTCCTAGTCGCTAATTTGTTCCCCTTTCAGAAATTTTGTTGCTCGTTTTTTTTTTTCGAAAAAATCGCAATGAATAGTCGTTCCATGCCAGCTCAATGTCTCGATAACTCCGTTATCAAATATTGTGATTTTTTCGAAAAAAAAAAAACGAGCAACAAAATTTCTGAGAGGGGAACAAATTAGCGACTAGAAAGCAACAAATTCTGGTGAAATCATTTTCAATTTTTGATAAAAGATAACGGAGTTACCGAGACATTGAGCTGGCATGGAACGACTATTCATTGCGATTTTTTCGAAAAAAAAAACGAGCAACAAAATTTCTAAAAGGGGAACAAATTAGCGGCTACAAAGCAACAAATTCTGGTGAAATCATTTTTAATTTTTGATGAAAGATAACGGAGTTGTCGAGACATTGAGCTGGCATGGAACGACTATTCATTGCGATTTTTTCGAAAAAAAAAACGAGCAACAAAATTTCTGAAAGGGGAACAAATTAGCGGCTACAAAGCAACAAATTCTGGTGAAATAATTTTAAATTTTTGATGAAAGATAACGGAGTTGTCGAGACATTGAGCTGGCATGGAACGACTATTCATTGCGATTTTTTCGAAAAAAAAAAACGAGCAACAAAATTTCTGAAAGGGGAACAAATTAGCGACTAGAAAGCAACAAATTCTGGTGAAATAATTTTTAATTTTTGATGAAAGATAACGGAGTTGTCGAGACATTGAGCTGGCATGGAACGACTATTCATTGCGATTTTTTCGAAAAAAAAAACGAGCAACAAAATTTCTGAAAGGGGAACAAATTAGCGACTAGAAAGCAACAAATTCTGGTGAAATCATTTTCAATTTTTGATGAAAGATAACGGAGTTATCGAGACATTGAGCTGGCATGGAACGACTATTCATTGCGATTTTTTCGAAAAAAAAAAACGAGCAACAAAATTTCTGAAAGGGGAACAAATTAGCGGCTAGAAAGCAACAAATTCTGGTGAGATCATTTTCAATTTTTGATGAAAGATAACGGAGTTACCGAGACATTGAGCTGGCATGGAACGACTATTCAATGCGATTTTTTCGAAAAAAAAAAACGAGCAACAAAATTTCTAAAAGGGGAACAAATTAGCGGCTACAAAGCAACAAATTCTGGTGAAATAATTTTTAATTTTTGATGAAAGATAACGGAGTTGTCGAGACATTGAGCTGGCATGGAACGACTATTCATTGCGATTTTTTCGAAAAAAAAAACGAGCAACAAAATTTCTGAAAGGGGAACAAATTAGCAACAAATTAGTACTACATTTCGGTATATTCATTTCTTGAAATAGTTCTGAAATGAAAAAGTTGTCGTGCCAGCTTCACGTGAAGCTGGCATGGAATCGATTTTTTCTGTAAAGGAAAAAAATTCAGGAATTTGAAAGGGGGAACAAATTAGCAACAAATTAGTACTACATTATGGTATATTTGTTTTTCGATATAGTGGCCGAATAAAAAAGTTGCTGTGCCAGCTTCACGTGAAGCTAGCATTGCGTCACTTTTTTTTTATTGGCACGAGCAACAAATTTTTGAAAAGGGGAACAAATTAGCAACAAAAAAGCACTAAATCTTGATATAAAATTTTTTGAATTTTGTTGAAGTGGCCGTGCCAGCGTAACATACATTAATTTTCAAGAACACGCCATTTTAGTCGTTCATCCTTTTCATTATCATATTTTTTGTAGCCAATATTTCTTTTTATTAAATTTACAAGTCGAATTGTAATGTTTAATAAACCGTTGAAACAATCAACTATTTTGATTACTATCATTAGGAAGTCGATCTAGTTTGTCTACATTGTATTTTTAAACAGTGTTTACTTGAATTCGAAGCAAAGTTCAACACGTGTGTATTTAATTTTTTATTTCATTCCATTTCGTACAATTTCAAGTTGAGCTGGGAAAATTGGGTAAAAACATAAATAATTATAAATATTCACGAAATAATCTGCATTTGAATTGAACCAGCTGATATAAGTGTTTAGTTCGTTATGTTCTGTAATCTATGAGTTTCGAATACACTTCTGAGGAAAAACTTATCACTGGATTTACATATAAATGGGTAGTAGCGCCCAAAGACCCATAATTTTTGGTAGTCGTTTGTTTCAGGAAGTCACTACGAAAAATAATATGCTATTTCAAAATAATCCAGGAAACAATTTTCGATCGAATCATATTAGTTATACTAGACTGACAAAGAAATATGAAATGACTAATGAATTATTTGAGAAGTCGACCACCACCAACCTCGTAGGGTACTGGACATTCTTCATTTTATAGAGCCTCATTTCAGAGAGGACTTTTAAATGTCGGTGAAAATAAACAAAGCTGAAAGAATAAAAATGAAGGTTGTATACAATCTCGCAGGTAGCTGGTAGACCCTTGAAGGCCCTTCAAAACTGAATGAAATTCTTTCATAGGTAACAACAGAATAGTTATTATGACGTTCACAATCATATTGTTAAAAATTTTGTTATACCTAGTTTTTACTTTTATGTAGGTATCGGTTCACGCCGGAAGAAAACTTTGGCGACAAATTTGACAGAACACTGTCTTTCACTAATTGAATCCTGTCCATAAATATAGATATTATTTGAATGAAGTTACTAAAATAGGTGAGCTTAGTTTTGGTTTGCACAGCTTGACGTATTGATAAAAATAGAAACTGATTGAGCATTCAAGTTGAAATAAACATTTTTCGAATGTTTTTCACTGTCTGCCATGCTGTCTCGTGCTTAAAAGGAGAAACCAATGAAGACCAACAAAAATTAACGAATGCATATCCTTATCGTGATCATTACTACGAAAATAATAACTTGACTTCGAACAAAAAAAAAATAAAAATTCACCTTTAGTCGTAGCACCAGCAATCGTGATATTTTTCAAACTAAAAACCTGTCTCACACTTTCGCAACTACCCTCCTCGGCAGTCCTTTTTGCTCTATTACTATCCACATTTTTCATGTACACTTCACCCAAAAAACACACAAGCAGCAGGGCCAAATAACCGAAATGGCCGCTTTTAAGATACATTATAGCTGTCTGAAAAAATAAACGGTGCGCGAATTTTTCGCATCGACCAGTGAACGTTCGAAAATCTCGCGCGGCCGACTCGATTTGTTACCGCGAGAGCAAGACTATCAGTACCCAGCACGCTAGATATCGGCCGACTGAAACGGCGGCCGCGAGATCTCGCACAACAGATGGGCTATGTGCGACGTTGCCAGACGTACTTCGAAACGTTTACGAGTCAACTGAAAAATTTTCTAATTCATCGATTAAAATGATGAATACAGTTGACTTATAATGTGAAATGAAATGAATAGTTCGGTATTTTTTCGTAGAATCATTCGTGAAACCAATAGATTTCTCTTCATATAATATATGACTTCATAAATTCAAGATTCATGTAATGGGTATACAATTTCATCATATAAATCGCTAACGCTACATTTTCTAAATCACCATACTTCGGATAAGTCAATTATTGGTATCTTTTAGTGAGTATTCTTCATTAACACAAATATAATAATGCAATTACTGACTCCAAAAACGGAGCAATCGAGATGTGATTACGGCGAAAGAAACTGCCTTGAGAACTAATAGTAATGAGAATCAACATTTTTAATTTAGAAAACTACATTCACGAAGATCTGCTGAAAATATGCTGACTTGGCAACGTGGCATTTCGCACGCAGACTTACCTACTGAAGTCTTGCGAATAGAGCGGACTTTCGAGATTCAATTCAAGCAGTTTTCTGCCCACGCCGCATCAATATCTCGCGAGTCGCGACATTCGGCATTCAATATAACAATCTTGAACTCGCATCTTAGCTGTTGGATGGTCGAATGGCATTGAAAGTCTCGTTTCTTTCGGGACATTATCGACATACCTACCAGTTGGAAGAAGAACCAGAAGAGGGTGTGGTAGGACGAAAGGCGTTAAAAGAATCGAAACAATTGAATTTTATAAAAATATATATTTTCTAATGCACTTTATTCGTTTTTATATTTGACATAATTTAACAGGCTGGCGGTATTTTAACCACGGTCTAAATACTTTGAAATGGGCATTAATTAAATACATAGAGTTGGTCAAATAGACATAACTCGATTTTGACAGATAAAAGTATGCAACTTAAATTAATTTTAGGTGTTTGTACTGTTTTCTCATTTGATTTGTTGATTTCAATTTGCCCATCAACTGTACAAAGAGAAATTTTATTGGATTGATTGGTAATGTATAAATAATATCAATTTGTGTTCAATATGACCATTGTAATTGAATTTACGTATCTAACGGTGGTTTGTAATTGAACCATCTATCATATGAATTTTAGATTATATTTCATAAACGTATCAGGTCGATCGAAATTTTGATTGAACGAATCAAACATCCATTGAAAGCCACATATTTCATACAATATGCACACTTGAATGGAATAGTTTGTGTTGAAACAGTTTTGATATGATGGATGTGGGGTAAAAATATATATATAAACAAAATCATTTATCTCAATAAAATATATTACTATTTTGTCATGAGTTAGAATGGTACATTATAATGATCAAGTTAATCATAAACAACTCCTTAACTCTCATAGTCTTTTAAAAATAGTTTCTCTGTTCTACTATTCCTTACTAAAATGATGAAAGAAGGTGTTCCTCCAGTAATCACATACTCCTCTGTTTTCAAAATGTCTCCTAGAGTATTCTCTACTTCAATTTTCCTAATTTTCTTCTTAGGAGTTTCAAAGTAGACACTAATTTCATTAGCTTTATATTTATGTTCAGTGTCCCAGTCAGGACTGGTTTCAAATACATGATGAAGTTGGTCTAAAAACCTAAGTAAAAACATTTAAACATGTGAAAACTTTAATGAAATGGACTGCATACTTGGTTTGTTCACTGAATTGTTGTATATAATCCATAATTTTGTATTCAGGATAGACAAAAACAACAGGCCACACCAAGCTATTTGATTCATCCAGAAATACTCTGTTATGGACAAGCTCGGGAAAATGAGGTTCCAATTTTTCAATTGACAGGTTACCTAAAGATTCACACATAATAATTAAATATACTTGATTTTAACTATTCTATGTTGTGATTCTTAAATACCTTTATAACCATCAATATGGTATCCTCTATTTGAAATCTCTTTCAAGAGTAACTCTTCTTCTTTTGCCTTTTTCTTTGCTTCCACCTCTATCCTTCTTTCATCCCTTTCTTTCTGTTTATTAGCATTGATACATTTTTTCCTCAATTCCAAAATATCTTTATGATCTTTCTGCTTGTTCAGTATTCTATCACAGAAATCAACACCCTTTTTATATTGTTTCATGAAAAAACAACAATTTGCTGCTCTCACTAAAGCTTTTTCATAGTCTGGTTTCAATTTCAGGGCTAATTCACAGTCTTTCAATGATGATCTATAAATATACTTAGGATAATTGAACATACTAGCAAGTTGATAGCCAACTCACCTGTAATTTTTGAGGAAGAAATGTGATGCTGCTCTGTTATTCAATAGATTTGATTCAATTTCAGGGTTTCCACATTTTACTTTGATTCCTTCAGTGTAGGATAAGATTGCCAATCTATAGTTTTTGTGTTTGAAATTGAAATTTCCATCTACCTTATAGCTTTCAGCAAGTTCTATAATAAATTGATATTACCATTTCTTACTACACTAACATGCAATCACCTTCTGGTTCATTTTCGTCTGGATCGTATTTTAACTTTTGCAGTCCTTCATATAAAGGATGGACCTCATCACCAGGTTTTGGTGGTTCTTTCATGAAAAATGGGTGCTTATTCATTTCCTATAAACTCATTTTATATCAAGTGAAGGAACATTTGAGAAATTCATAAACATCACCTCTTCCCACCTGTCTTCAGGCCAGCCATCCTCATATTTCTTTTTTGGAAGTTTATCGATGAATTCGTCCAACTCTCTGTCTAACTTATTCGCTAGTTCGAGTCTTTCTTCATCTGTCATAGGAGCCTTTTTAGTTTTCTCATTATTATTAGTCGATGATTCGCCATTTTCAGCAGAATGTTCCATCTCAGAATTTCTGTTTAACAAATTTATATTTCAAAGGTAGTTCAAAAGCTTAACCCTAGTAACTAACTCTTTGACATAACCTTCTTCTTCTTGTTTCAACGGGATGTAAATTTGTCAGGTCATTAGTCTTAATAATTAAATATCTACGAAGCAGAAGAAATTTGAAATTAAGTTAGCTATTTAAATTAGCTGTCATTATCATTCAGAAATCGAAATATTAAAATACTCAAATATCTGCTCTCAAAGAAGTGAAATATACTCAAAGACATGATAAATGGTTTCAATTCATTGTAGTCAATGATTCCACGACTGAACTGATTCTAAAATATTGAAAATAAGAAGAAAATTTCGTATCAGTCACTTGTCATTTATCTTGTTCCATGAGCGTAACCAGAATATAAGAATCGAGGAAAATATAGTTTATATGAATCATATGCCACCAATGTTTTGATATTGCTTTTCAAACGTTTTAAGAAGCTGTTTATATAGTTACATGCCTTTCTTTCAGGTACTAATATGAAATATAATAGACATCGACTATAAATTGTTACATTGGAAGTTTATTATGTAACTTCTTATATTTTGTTCATTCAACCTTGCATGTAAATATTTTAATGCCCTCAAGAAAATATAAGTGATACACTAACCATGTCTGAGCCGGTAGTCGAATCAATAGAAAACCCAACCATGAGTGAACACCCAAACCAAGACCAAAAAAGCACAGCTAGTGGATCAAAGTCTGATCAGTATGCATCAAGATTGAATAATCTACAAAGAATCCAGCAAAAGAAACAGGCTGTCTTAGCTTTTCCCTACAACAAAAAGTTACTCAAACTTGCAGTATACTCCAAGTGCCAGGTAGATCACTAATTTATGAATGAGTCATTAGATAAAAGAATATTACCTGTTATTTATCTTTAGGCTGAAAAGTGTGATTGTATAGGATGGAAACGAGTTGATAGTAATCAACCAAATCCTACTTTTACTGATCCATGTAGATGTGAACATCTACTGGGTGAGTGCAGTTAACATTTATTTTGTATATGCTTTACTATGACTTGTCCTAATTCTATTCTAGAAATGCATATTTCTCATCTGAAAGATAAACCTGAACAAGAACTGAATAGATTATTGAGTATGGTTGTTGATGTGGATAATATGTATACAGCAATGAGTAGAGAAGAGAATCCAGAAACCAAAAGAGTGTATCTGTATCTATTCAGGGTAAATACTCCATTATAAACCATTAGTCTGCATTATTCATTCACCATTTTCATTTTAGCTGCTCAGGAAATGTGTTCTTACTCTGGATACTCCAGTAGTTGAAGGACCTCTAGGGCAACCCCCATTCCAGAAACCTAGCATCCATAGAGCTGTCTCGAATTTACTAGTCTATAAATTTTCACATATTGGACAACAGGAATTGAAAACAATGTATGAATTAGTGAGAATCCTCTTTCACTGCTTGAATACTTGGGACTTTCCCTGTCCAAGCAGTCAGAAACATATTGTTAGTCAGGAAGAGGCTACAAAATACAAAATTGAATATACAAGGTAGGAATTTGTTTCCAAAGTTAACATCTTTATATTTAGCTGAATTTTATTGACTTTGGGGATGAAATAATTCAGGTTCAATCTCATGTCACCAAAATCTGATTCATAGTTGAAAGCCATATCTATGATACAATTTCCTGGTGACAAAATCAAATTGGACAGGTAGAGGGAAGCATTTGTAGAGATATCAATGTTTCTGCGATTACTATCAAACAATTTATCTTATTTATATGACATAAAAATGTAAAAGTCCTAAATTTTACCTCGATGCTTCTGATACAAAAGAATTTAAACATTGCTTCACCAATTGTAGGTGGTTGGTATTTTGCTATGTACCAACCTTTTGCGACTCCCTGCAGCATTTTGACACCACCATGGTGTTCGGTCGCACATTGCTGCGCGCCGTTTTCAAGTACATCCGCAAGCAGATCATGGACCAATTCCACAGGGAAAGGGATACCATGTCGCCCGAAAGACGAGTCATGTTGTTGACGAACTTCCCGCCGTTTTTGAACCAACTTGACGAAGAGATTTACGCGACCAACTCGCCTATTTGGGACCCCGATTTCAAGGCGCAATCGGTGCATTTCCAATCCTTGTTGGACGCCAAAATAAGAAGTGAGTTTTATTCCGAAAAATTTTATTCAAGATGCTGCCATTTTTTAGGCATCTCTCGACATATTGAACACAGTAAATCAATCACATGCACTTCTCGAAGTTTATCGTTAAAATGGGGTATATTGCTTGGTCTTGTGGTGGAGACACTCATTCACCAGGTGTGACATTAAATAAATAAATTGGTAACCAAATCTCGATTTTTTATAATCATTCTAGGAGAATTTTGGTGATTGACATTTATTATCACCTATATCATGGAAAATATTCGTGATATTCATATTCGTGTTTATCCAATGCCTTTTCACAAATATGTACTAACATTTATGAAGTAGTTTGAAATTCTTCCATGTACAAACTTGAGAGATACCAATAATATTGAACAATTTCAACTCGTTTTCTCCAGCTTATTTCTATGGGATTGATCAATTAAAAATTATAGTAATGTTACTGATAACTTGTTATATATTTTCCTCGAAAGTTTCATTCAATTCGACTGAGTACAAGAAATATTTCAAATTTGACAAATACATTGTTGAATGATTAGCCAATAACATTTGTGTTGGGAGTGAGGCGGCTTTCGCTAGAAGTATAAAAGTCGGTTCGTACTCACCCTAATAAATACAGCGTATCACAGATAAGCCAAAACTTATCAATCAAACCCACAACAGTTTTATATAAAAAAACACCATACACAAAATCATCAACAGAACCGCCATACACTGTATTGGATTCCTGTCGATACCCGATCGAAATGTATCTTCTCGGAGAGTGTCCAAAGTTAGCACAGCAGCAACAACAAAAATTCGAATAATCGTCGCACAATTTAATATTTTCAATGTATTTTTTTTGTCCAACAAACCATGATTCTTCGATTGTGATGACTGTCTTTGTGATTTTCTCAGCTGGTCCTGGTATTCCTTCAAAGAAGAGCGAATTTGATAAGGCAACTTTGGGTCAAAATGACAAAGATGGATTTACTAATTCTCTGGCAGGTAGGCTATTCGTTAAATATTGATAAGATGCATAAATTTAATCAATACCAAAGTGAACAACATGAAAACAACGAGATAAATAGTATTACGAATCTTCCAGAAATTGAAATCGCAACTAATCTGGAAACAACATTGACTTTTCTTGATTTTTTTCCAAAGGTAAGTCCACTCGTGGATCTGACACCCCTTTGAGAGAAGCAAAACGGAAGAGGCTGGCTCAGGAGGAACAATTTGAAGATCTACCACAAGAAACTGTCGCGCAAATAATAGCCACCATCGACGACCCAAATTACATGACAGGACCTGACGTGAGTACCTAATCGATTTTCGAAAACGTTCCTTTTCAATTCAACCTCGACGCATCTTCTAGATGGTGTTTTCTGAGGACGCGCCGGCGAGAGACGAAACGCCGCGTCTAGAAGAAAAACGCAACGTGATTCAGCTACACGTCATAGGCAACAGTTTGACTCAACCTGTCTCGAAACAGACCATGCTGTGGCTCATCGGATTGCAAAATGTTATTTCGAATCAGCTTCCGAGAATGCCCATCGAATATATCACGCAGTTGTTGTTCGATCCGTGAGTACTTTGACAGATATTCAACATGTTTGGTTAGTTCGCGAGCTATTTCATGTGGTTTATTTTTGTTTTCAGCAAACACCGAACGTTGGCGTTGATCAAAGAAGGTCGACTGATAGGCGGCATATGCTTCAGGCCGTTCCAAACGCAAGGCTTCACCGAGATCGTATTCTGCGCGCTCACCTCCAGAGAGCAAATTAAGGGTTACGGTTCCCACTTGATGAACCACCTGAAGGACTACCACATCTCCAAGGGTATCCTGCACTTTCTGACCTTCGCAGACGAATACGCCATAGGTGAGACCTTTCCGAAT
The DNA here is from genome assembly GCA_037013635.1 of Plagiodera versicolora. NCBI lineage: Eukaryota > Metazoa > Arthropoda > Insecta > Coleoptera > Chrysomelidae > Plagiodera > Plagiodera versicolora. The sequence continues at coordinate 9,313,079 of CM072986.1, read as the reverse complement.
GGTTCCAGGTATCTCAACAATGTTTTTGGTGTTGGTAGGGTACTTCGAGAGACAAGGCTTCTCGAAGGACATCAAGATGAACAGGGCTGTATATCAGGGCTACATCAAAGACTACGAGGGGGCTACCCTGATGCATTGCGAGCTCAACCCGAAGATCATTTATACGGAGTTCACGAGCATCGTGAGGAGGCAGATGAAGTTTGTTAAGCAGCTGATTTATCAGCAGCAAACGACAGTGTCGAAAGTGCATCCGGGTGTTACTTTCTTTAAAGAAGGTTAGTCGACCGATAGTAGAGAAGGGTTCATGCAACATCCACTATGTTTAGATTAGTGCGTGAATTATTCTTCATTGGTAGTTTCTTAGTTTAGTTTTCAATCTTTCTTATACATTAATCACATGACCTCAACTCCATGACATAATTTTTTAATAATCACTCTTTTTTTGCATAAATCCACCTCAAGGAACTTCTATAAGGCATATTTGCAATTTTTTACAGGCGTTAGGAGTATTCCTATTGAATCTATCCCCGGAATAGAAGAGACTGGTTGGAAACCTGCTTCGAGGACCACCAGAGGTCAGCAGTTGGAAGAATCTCAGGATGTTGATATTTTAGCGGGGATGCTTAAAGTCGTGCTGAACGCGGTGAGTTTTAAGTTGATTTTTTCTTTCACCAAGGTGTTTTTTAATTGTTTTTTTGGTTCCTAGGTCAAAGCACACGAAGATTCGTGGCCTTTTAGGCTACCAGTTGATAAACATGACGCGCCAGATTATTACGATCATATCAAATATCCGATGGGTGAGTTTTCTGCTCAATTCTTCAGGATTGTTTGAACTTGATGCTCATGTGATAATTTTCCAGATCTGAGAACGATGGCTGAAAGACTTAAATCTAAGTACTACGTATCTAGAAGACTCTTCATCGCCGATATGATGAGGATCTTCACCAACTGTAAAATATACAATCCCCCAGAGTCTGAGTACTACTATTGTGCTGAGAATTTGCAACAATACTTCCAAACAAAAATGAAAGAATTGGGTTTATGGGATAAATAAAGTTTTATGATTACAATAGGAACTGGGCAGTTTTCATTTCATCTCCAAAATCCAAAACAAGGCTCAAAGTGAAAACTATTATATCATGGGCAAAGAAAACGCTTCGAAGATAAAACCAATATATTAAGAGTCATCTAAAATAATAATAAAACAACTTTTTTACAACGTTTATAATTCGATAAATATATAAATAATTATAGAAATGACTAGTAAAATCGATACTATTAAAAAGATGAACAAATCTGTTAAATAAACTATACTATACAAATCCAACAATTAGCTGCTTAGAATAGCGAATGAATCACTAATTACGAACATCTCAAATATCATTGAAATTATTAAAACTATAAATCGCTGTCACATAATATCTGGAGACAGGTTAACAATAATAAAAAACACGACAGCTACAACTGAGTACCTTGTGACCGAGATTCCCTCTAAAAGTTCGGACTAATTGCAGCCCACGTGAGATTGAAGGAAAACACAAATTTCCTAAGTAAACGGACTAGATAGAGTCAACTACGAACATCTCCTAAAATCTAAATGCTACAAAAACAGTTACACGTCACGTTATACAAAATACTCTTTACATCCCCCAGAGAGATCACACACCGTATAAAAGTAGTTCAGCGATCTCTTCTCAGAATCATATAGGCAATTTCTCTAGTGAGATTCCATGGGAACGCTACCAGCTACGACTAATGTAAGGTACTTGCATGTCAACTCTTCAGAGTTAAACACGGTGGCTTGGTGCGTAAGGACAATCACATTTTATTAGTATATTTTTTTTTTTTCATTTTACTGGTAAACAACTCGACCTAACCAACATCGCGGAAATAATGAGAATCAGCGAACCAAAAAGCATGATTTCGTCATTGAATCGACAATAATGTACTACAACAACATCACTGAGAAGACGTTGACGTTTTCGTTGGACAGATCAAGATATGTCTCTTAGGAACATATTAAATGAACACGAAATGTACTGCGTTCACGTATAACTCGAGTTTTCTGCTCAGTCTAGAGATTCAAATTGTAATATCAAAAAATGCTTCGAAACAAATCTAAATGTAATGTACCTATTTTATAATCGGTGATATCGCTATGAAGGTGCTCGGAAGCTTATTCATTCCTATCAGAAATGCGAAAAAAGTTGAATTATTCATCAGTGTTATTAAGGTTCGCCCAAGAATCCAACATTTCAGATTAGTAAGATTAAAAATATCAGCTCGAAAATTGATGTCTCTCAGGATCTCCAACCTAAAAATACCATAAAACAATTTTCAACCTTTCTCGTCACCTCTCTACCAACACTCGTTAACATAACCCTTTTTAAAATAATCAGAAGACAACAAAATACCCTTATAAACGACTACAGTAATGCTAGATACTGCAATCGTCGCTATCATCTGTCAATTCCACAGGCTCTTCTTCGTCTTCTAAAGCGCCATCTAGGTGTTGCGACAGCAAGTCTTCCTCATTACCATCATCGAATGAGCTGAAAGAGTTTCAGACACTGCATTTGTGTTCCGATGAATGACTTCATTTTTATTTAATTTAAACATGCCTCAAATCATCGATTGATTTCAGTTAGTTCAGGTAGCTAATTAATTGAAACATCTGCATCTGGCATTTCCCACGAATCAAATCTAAGCATTGGATTAGTGATGAAGAACCAACATACACATTTCGGTTGTTAGTGAAGCACCAGTAATCATATCTGTGTATGTTAATGATAGCGCTGTTTTTTTGTTAGATGAACACACCGTGTAGTTTCATGCCTTTTCTTACCCTATCATAGCCACAATCGTATTCCCTAGACACAACCATATATTTATTAATATACCTCTACCAGAATTATTGAAAAATCAGAAATGAAATGATGGTAAAAACAGAGAGATCGAAAAAAACCACTAATACCAGGTTAAGATGCAAACTATTGTCATCTCATCCCCCCAAAAAAGTCAAAAAATTAACAAAAAAAATTAGGAACGATGAAAGATAACTTACAGGCTATCCTGCTGGTCGTTTCCTCCTTCTTCGGCCACCAGAAGTTCGTACTCTTCTGCAGCATACCTGTCCCAATCAGACATCTGAAAAATGGAAACTCTGTAAACATCTGACAAGGCTGACATTACTTTTACGCACCTCTTGACCATCAAGATCGTGATCTCTTTGCGAGGCGAACGGATCCCTCTGCTCGTGATCCAAATACTTCTCCAAATTGAAGAAGGTGTCATAGAAAATCGCAGTCATTTTGCATTTCTTCAGGTCACTGAGCGACACTTTTCCAGGCGTCTTCGGCTTCACCATATCCAACATCTGACACAAACAATCCTGCAACGAAAAAACGACAATATTCCCCCGCTCCAAGGCTGTAACGGGCCGGATTTAGTCTCACCTGGAAAGGCAACGTTTCGATCCCGATGGCCTCCATCCGGTGCATCTGCTCCTCGTAGAAATACTCCAGTTCGTACATGGACAAATAACCGTCGCCATCTAGGTCCATGCACCTGAACCAGTACTCGATGGCGGTCGGATGGAGCTTGTCCTCTTCGCTCAACAGGAACCACACGAAGTCCGTGTAGGACATCTTCTCGTCCTGGTGCTTCTTGTGGCCTCTGGTCACGCAACCCGAGAAAATCCTGTCTATGATGCGGGTGGATAATGCTGGAAACAGAAAGTTAGATGTTTCACGAATATTTTTATTTTTGTTTTATTTATCATTCCACGGGGAACACCCCCAATATTAGTACAATACAATATCTTTACAGCAGAGGTACTGAATTTACACAAAAATATCAAAAAAAAATTACCTACCACACTAATTACAATTTTCTTTCCAAATACAAAGTTTTACATAACTATTCGAAATGAATATATGTAACAAAAAAAAATGGAAACATATTTTAATACTACCTAGTTACCTAAATTCCCACCAAGCTGAAAATCTGTAAGATTGTTTAAAATATCATTAATAAAGAAATTTGAGAATTCCCCATCTTTCCTCTGTAAGGGAAACATTTTATTCAAGGTCAAAGGTCGAAAAAATTAGTTTTTCGCGATTTTCAACAAAACGATAAGTTTCATCATAAAAATGCCTCAGATAAAAATTGTAGATCATGAAATTATCCAAAAAAAATGTATTAATTCTTTTTTCTCTACGATCCACCGTTTTTGAGATATAACGATTTAAAAAGTTGTAATCGTCATAATATGCACAAGTTAGATAATTTTATGATCTATAATTTTTGTCTGAGGTATTTTTATGATAAAACTATTTTTTTTTGACCTTTGACCTTGAGTAAATTTTTTTCTTTGAAGAGGAAAGATTGGGAACTTTCAAATTTCATTTTTATTGATTCCGATTTTTAGCTTGGTGGGAATTTAAGTAACTTTACTCTTATTTTTTGGTCTAATTTGACCAGACTAGAAATAATTTTGAATGGGGTGAGCTCACCATGATCGTTGTGTCTGGTCAAGTCTTGTTTGTCAATGAACAAATCGTGATCCTTGTCCAGTTCCCAGAATTTGCAGTAGATGACGTAAAAGTGTTCGTAACTGAAGAACTGAGTGATTTGGTTGATGTCTTCTTCTTCCTCCAACATTTGTATGATGCCGAGAAGGTTCGATCTTCTCAGTTCGGGTATTGTGATCTTCCCAGACCAAGACCTTTAACAAAAAGATAATTTCTCCGGAATCTCTGAAGCTAATGGATTAAATGGTTTTCTTCAGTTCATCCCCATTTCAGAAGATTTTCGCATATATTTTACTTTGTCACGAAACACTGTCCTTTTAAACTTTAAAATAAACTATTACAACTTCCTTCCTGATCTGCTGAAATTTTCATAATGAAATTCACAGTTTTCGCACCTGTTGACGCAGTAAAAAATCCTGGCGATGACCGTATGGACGTATCTTGAATGGAATTCCGTCGCCTCCTTCAGGAAAGTCAAACCAGGATGCGTTTCGACGACATCTTGAACGAGCGGTATAAAATCTTCGGGCGCCAACCAGTTGCGGCGCCCTCTGGTGAGTATGTAGACAAATCTAGCTGCTGAATCGTGACTTTGGGCCGACATACTAGAAAAAAAAAAGACAAGAAACCAGATTGTATTTGGGTTTGAAGAATGTTAGTCGGTTACCTTTGCCAGAAAGTCATGAACTGGTCTAGGGTACAACTACCCTTATCGGCGCATGCGGCCAAGTATAGAGGGGTTTTCCAATAGAGAGGCACTTGACAGGCCTGGGTGATGGCGCCGAAGTGCTCTCTTGTAGCTCTTTCGTTGATTTTCGAAAAAGCCGCGGCAACCTGTAGAAGCAGTAGGAAATCATATTTTCTGGGACAAAACGACCATTTTGTTAATTTTTAATATTTTGAAAAAAATACTTTCAACTTTGATAAACTTTTTGGAATATTGAAATAGGTTGGGGAACTTTTTTTGGTTCTCCGAAGACAGCACATATTACCGTTATTTTTCAATATTTTCAAGAAAAAAAACTCAAAATATAGCTGAAAATATACCTTATAATGTATGAAAATCTTCGAAACATTTCATGAAGTTCTTTATTTCGAAAAAAATTTGCCCGACCCTTCAAACAGAAGTTATATTGAATATTCGAATGGAATTTACAATGACCCTAAATATTGCTTTAAAGGAGCTATTTTTTGATTTCACATGTTTCGTAACTTGTTCTACTTATACAACAAATGATAAATGAGAATATTTCGAAAATGTGTTATCTCACATCCGAATGAATGAAATTACCAAGAATACACTGAAATTAGTAAAGAACAAAGCAATGAACATTTTCAGGTCACGATCACATTTTTCACGATTCATAAATCAACACGAACTTCATTATTTCTTTCGTCATCTTGAATCATTTCCTTTTTTTTACACTCCAAGTGTACCTCGACGTAGCATAAATATTTGCCCTGTCAATACGAACCGAAAGAAGAATTCAATAAAGTCAGTCGAGTGTTAACTAAACGTTACGTAAAATCCTCTCTCACCTTTGTTTTGACGATATCCGATTGTCCAGGAGGCAGAGGCTTGCCCACGGGAAAATGAAACCTCGGTATATTGACGTTTCTGTGCGCCTTCACGTGCCTCTGCAACGTCGTGTGAGGCACTGATTGCTTGGATAATATCTGCGGACACAGACACAAAATCACCATCGCGATGAAAACGAAGAGAAAAATCATAAAATACGACGTTCGATAATAATTCACTGGTAATCTATGGAAATATTTTAGCACGTATCCGACTTCGGCTACTGGTGGTGTTCATTGGAACGTTTCAACTATTTCGCGGTAGACGCATTATTTATGCAAGTAACAGCAGAAAATGGACGATAAAATGTTGAAGTATGGTTTTAATGGATTTTTAATCAGAAAACCGAAACAGCATGAGTTTGATTCCGGTGTATTTTTAGAGCCACAGTTTCCAGATCGCTTTTTGTTTTTGCCAGCTTTTTCTTCAAGAATTATCTGTTTTTCAAGTCATAGTACAATATTTTAAGTAGTACCTTATCATCTAAATTTATTTTGGAGACGAGGTTGACATAAAACAAAAAAATTGTGATAATGAAACAGTATTGAAAACGTTCAAGGTATAATAATCCATCAATTCCAACTACAAATATTTTCTTTCAATCCATGAACAGGGGCGAAGTTGGTATTTTAATGAAGGCACTTCAAATAGATCTGAGAATATACCGTATTATATCAGAAAAAACCTTAGAATATTTTAACGAGTACTATCTTGTGAAAAAATTCGAGAAAATCGCCTAATTTTCCATGGGTTATACTGATATAGCCAGTTATATATATATATAAAAAAACGAATTCAATATTTGGATGGTACACTACATCAAGTAGAACATGAAAAATTTTCACCACTTCTGCCATTATGGAACGTTGCCAAACCCTCAAACATATGAGCAATAAATTTTTCCCGACCCGAAAACAAGACAAAAAAAAAAACAATTGATGATCATGAAATCATATTATTGTTTCACTGAAAATTTCAATCGACGAACCAGCGTACAATGTTCATTGTCCACTATGTATTCATACGATCATTTCCATGTTTCTCAATCATATTTCTAAGAGAATGCAGTCGGTATTTCATTCAATTATCAGTAATTACGGTCAATTGGTACGTTCAACAGCTGGACAAATAAGGCTGTTGCTGTGTTTTGCATTATTAACGCCTTTAAAAACGTTTATACAAGGTGGGTGGAAATGTTATTATAATGACAGCTCTTTCTCTCTCTCACATACACAGGTCTTAAAAACCATCTGAGACTTAGATAACTATTATGTGTTGGCTCTCATTCATATTCAAACAAATTTTCATGCACCTGACTTTTGAATTCAACACCAAAAGACGTGGAATCTTCGAGTTGTTGGAATTTGGTTAATTCATACTTTTGGTCAATTACTTTGACGTCGAATGTTTTTGAATTATATTTAGGAATTTCATCATCAATTCTCATATACAGGGTATCCCAGAACTCAACGTCAAGCCGAACAGGATTGATCATAACCATTACGAGAAAAAAAATGAAAAAAAAATCTGTCCCATGCAGTTTGAAAATTATGGGTATTTCAAGAAAAACCTAGCAATTTGATCAAACTGTACCATTTTTCGGTTATTGTGGTTGTTCTTTTTTATTTTTGTTTATTTGAAATTTGGAAACGCAATCCTAAATAACATTTCTAGAATCCCAATGAAAAAATCACACAATTGCCTCAAGTTTCCGAGAATTGAGGCTATTTGTTAAACTACGAATTCAAAATTTTTAAGATTCGTCGACTTTAACAGGCCCTCCTTTAAAAAAATGTACTAGAGTGCCTTGGCAAGTGGCATTAGAAGTTGCCGCATACTTGTTGGTACCATACAATAAAAAAGAGTAAAACAATTAAAACCGTAAGTGACTCGATTTTTGCCATCTTAAGAATGAAAAAGAATAACTACAATAACCGGAAAATGTGGTACAGTTTGATCAAATTTCTAGGTTTTTCTTAAAATCCCCATAATTTTCAAACTGTATATTCGGAGTTTGTTGGTCTTAATTTGACACTCTGTATATTCAACATATTAATTGATTTCATATTTTATATCTATTTAATGAAGATCTTGAATCGATCTCTTGGAATCTCGTTCTTGTATGCTTTTCATCTTTACACCTTTATTAATAAATTTTTAATTATTTTCCTCGATACTCAACAAAAAATCCTTCAAGATCCTGAGGTCTAGGGAGTCCTAGCTACAATTTTTGATCGAAACAAGATTCTGTTCATTTTGAAATAAATTCGAAACAATTATAGAACCAGCCCAATACTGATATCCCCCAACCCCAGGAGACTTTCCACCTCACACAACCCCACCCAAATCCACTCACCTGCGCTGTCCCACCCACCGGCCTCTGCCCAGCCCCAACTCCTCCCCCTGCCACGCCTCTCCCTCTCTTATCCACCAACAAATCCGCGCTGGGCCGCCTCTCGAATATCAACACCCTCTCGGCGACCGAGCCCCTCGTCAAAAAGGGCCGCACCGGATTCGCCGACGACGCCGAAGCTGCCGCCTGCCTCAAGTGCTGCTTCTGCGTGGTCGTCAGCTCGGGGTGGGGCACTTGTTGCTCGATGGGGCGGCGCGGGGTGCTGCGCAATCCCCACTTGGTGGCGGCGGCCGAAAACGTCGACGCCGAGTCCGGTTTCGCTTCGTAAATGGGCGTGTCCGGTTGGGGTTTGTTGTTGTTGTGGTGGTGATGGAAGTCCTTCGCGGTTTCCCTCACCAAGTCGCCGTTTTTGAGAGCGTTCAGCAGTCGTTTTTCCTCGAGGGCCACCTGGTCGATGGTGACAGTCGATCGCTGAGGTGATTGGTTGACGCGCGAGTCTCCGTCCCCCGCGCATGCGTTCTTCTTGACGACGCGGTTCTTGAGAGGCCACGTCTGCATGCTGCTCGGGGTTAGATCAACAGGTAGGGTCATCTCGATGGTGTCGCTCAGTCGGGGTTTCGGGGAGATTTGGGGTTTTTGGCCGATTGCTGGTTTGGACTGTTGGTGGGACTGCAAAATGACAATTTAAAATGTATCTAGAGTGAAATTGGGACTATATTCAGCTGGCTGACTGCTTCAGACAAGAGGCCATTGTGATATAGTAAAAAAAAAGTTGGAACTATACAGTGTGGATTTTCAGCATTTTTCATCATTAACAATGTAGTTCTCATAAGTGTCTAGTAACAAAATTAGCTTAGCATCACTATGACATCTAATTTGAAATGGAAATCTCAAAAATTGCCAAATCTTGTCCAAAAAGCTATCCAATGTCGTTGTTATAGTACTATTAACATTACATGAATCCTTCCTACGACCCAAATCAGAATATGATCAAACAATGTGAAAGATGTTATGCCAAATTTACAAAAATTCCACTCGAGTTGTCGAATAGTCAATACGAATCTCGGCTATGGAAGTTGTTACTAACGATTTTCATTGAGACATTATTGTTGTGAGTTAGACTTTTGCAAGTTGCATTTTATATCAGGGAAAGTTTAACAATACACTGAGGATGAGAGATGATCAAAATATTTATCCTCATTCAATAAAAGTGATAGAATTAATGATGAATATCTGAAATAGTTGGACTATTTTTAATTTCAGTATTTTGTGTATTACTACGGATTTATTCAGATATAGGAAACTGTTGATTTTCAAAGTTATGCACGACAACAAGGTATCCATATTATGTATCAATAAGTGATGTTTGCCAATATTTTATTACTGAACGTATAAAAATAAAACTGGTTTGAGTTATTTAGTTCGATAATAATAATTCATGGCTCATTATTTTCATTACATTCTTCCTGGATACATCAAAAGATCAATACAATTTATTTCAACCACATATTATCCACTGATTTGTTTAAAGTATACCATGAACCTTATTAAATTTGTTTAACATTTCTTTTGTTCAGTCGCTGCAATCAGCATCTTCATAGTTAACGAATTAGATAATTAATTAAATGATATCGAGGGGTCGGTTAATTTGTTTACATCAGTTATATAATTTTCTGGGTCCAAGGTAAGATTGAAGTTAGCAACGAAAAAAAAGCGACAAAAGCAACAAATTGATGAGAAAAAGATTTGCATAGATCGATCTTCAAACTTCACAATTTCTAGTTGAAAAAGTAACCTAATTCTAAACACTATAAATCAATCAATATAAAATATTTGCCAGAAGTGTTATCACATTGCTCCACTTCCGTTTACATAGATAATGAATAATATATTGATGAATTAATGCAGAGTATTGTTTCCGTCATATAGTGAAAGCATTTTATCAGCCTATTGAACTGATATGGTGTGCCGATGGACAATTAACCTAGTTTTCCCGAAAACATCACATTATAACTGATTAGGATAGAAATTTGCGCAATATCTCGCTCGAAGATTGATGTACTTCAGGGATCATAATGGTGCAGTGAATAAATATCAGAGACGGACTTCAATACTCTCGAAGAGTTGGTTTCTTACTTTCGCATTTTTTTTTAATTTCTCTACAACCAGGGTTGCCAAACTTATTAGCTAGACAGACCAGTTTGGCCAAACGTTCGGGTAATAAGGTCAGACCATCTACATCATTGACCATTTTGTCTCAGTATTAATAGGTATGACGAAAAATGTGTTTTTTTTTTATTAACATCATAAATTTTGTTGACTCCCAACAAAATGAAAAATAAAGTCGAATGGTGAATCAGTAGGTACTTTATTATTAACCAGTCAAAATTAAATTCTAGATACTTGTTTCCTTCTCTTGAACTCAGAAAATAAAACAGGACTGCTCCTCCCCAAGATAAACAATAGATCAAATATAAAACAAGACTTATTTTCTTGAGTCAATAAAAATAATTATTGATATTTTTGGTTGGCCGAAACCTGCTTCAACCAGTTTTATAAAATAGCAATTGTAGACATCTTGACATGTCAAATATTTTTAATTGAATTATACTACCAACATTCTGGCAAGAAAAAATTCCCTAGGATAGCAAAGTTATTCTGACAAATAGTTCGATCGAAGTCTTCTCCACACAATAAGTAAGTAATCTTTAATTATTAAAAAAGAACAAACATGATTCAATTATTAAATATTACCTACCAATGTGTGGAGAAGACTTCGAGATTTTTTTTTGCTTTCTTTTCAAAATCTTTTAGTCCACTTTGGGTTATGGACTATCTCTGTCGAATGAAATAGTTATGAATTCTGTCCCTAAAACGATTTACAATAAGCTACCCATTTCCCAAGGGCCAGCTTCTTGAAATTAATGTTCTCTTTGTTATTGCTCTGATTCAGGAACATCTTTGAAAGAGTGAAATGTTTCGTGTCTCTGAATGAGTTTTCAGTCCAAGATCGTGAATAAAAAGGCCTATATTTTAGCCGGATATGTAACCAAAGTCTACCTACGTCCGGCTTTATCTTGACGCCTGTCAATATGTCATTTGAATTTTCATTATCATAGAGACAAAACTATTGATAGTGAAGCGATAGAAAATCAATGTTTGGAGCCAGTCCGTATCTAACGTACCAATTATTTTGAGAGCTTTTTAATTAGACAATCAGCCTGTCGATGCATCGAAAACCTTCGAATAAAAATAACATCAGAGTTCGACTTGGCTCTTTACCGTCGTTAACGAACGATGAAGGACATGAAAGCAACACAACATCGAGAATTAACCCGCCTTCGGAGAGAATTTTCGCACGAAAATCCAACGTTCGCGTGCCTGGCTGCACTTTAACGATGCGAACTACAATCATATTTACGACCATTACCACCCGTTAATCGTTTCAACAGCCGTACAAATCAACTTTAAACTTATCAGATCACGATAACGTCCACAAACACCACGATGTTTACGCTGAGCAATCCAACCCCCGACTCACCTGCACGGAATTGTTCATCGCGTAGTTATTCGTCCCCACCACGTCCTCCCCCTCCTCGTAACCTCCTCCCACGGCCTTCCTAGCGGCGGGCAGCGTTGCCGCCTTACGAGCGTAAGCCCCGCCCACCGTGCCGGTGGCGCCACTGCCCAACCCCACGGCCACGCCCTCCGACTTTTCGAATTTCTGCAGAGCGTATTGGATGCTCGACGGTAGGGGTTTGGCGGCGGCCGTGGTGGGGGAGAGTTTGTTCTTGGCGGCGGCGCACCGGGCCTTGTCCTCGTCGACGAAGTTCTTGACGAGTTTTTCCAGCCGGTTGTTGTCCATCGTGGGCGCCTGCGCGAGGATGTCGAGGGAGGCGGGTTTCGATGGCGGTTGGGGTTTCAACATCGACCTGGAGTTAGCATAATAATAATAATAATGATAACTTGATTCGAAAGAAGAAATTAGTTTACAAACAGTATACAGGGTGTCCCGTAAAGACCACGTCAAACCGAGGGAGAATGAAGATTTCACAGCTCCCTCCTCTTGAAATGTTCGGAGAATGTTTTTTATGTAAACGATTAAATCATTCTTCAGCAATATTTTACAAAAGGTGTGAAATTGTACCAACCGTAAAAAAACTATTGAAAGGGGTAAAAATTCATTATTTTCAGAAAACAAAAAACAAAACGGTAAAACTTTCATAATGGGAATTTTGTCATATCATACATTCTACCTCGGTTTGACGTGGTCTTTACGGGACACCCTGTATAAATGGGAATAAAGTTGATTTGGCGATGAGTGCTGTTGCACTTGTTTCGCCGAAAATGCAATTACAATAATAATGAAAATACAAAATTGGTAACTAAAATTCTGTCGACCAAAATTTGAGATCAATGAAAACCTAATTACAGTATACATTTTAAATAAAAAACCATACATTGGAGTTGAATTAAATTTATTGGAAATTATGTTAGGTTATGTATTGAGTGATTTTTCGTTATGGAGAACCATTTGTGAACTCATTTATGAAATGTCAATCCTCAATTTATTATTTCAAATCAATTTTACCCCCTTCAAAGTAATCCCAATCCTATGGAACGCATTTTTTTTTATTAAAAAAACAGTCGGACTTTTTTTCCGATATAGCCTTCAAGACCTTCTTGGATTCGTTTCCTCAATCGTGTCAAAATGGCATACACGGATTGGCTTTTTGAGTTTGATGAATAGCCAAAAGTCTCACGGAGCCAAACCAGGCGAATACGGTGGTTTCGGAACGAATTTTTGGCAAAAAAGTCGCGAAGAACCAATGAACAATGACCTGGTGCATTATCGTGATGAAGGAACCAGGAGTTGTTCGCTCGAGACACAAAACACATATTATAGACAGCCTTAGAAAAAAAATATTACTTACTTTAAAGTAGGTTTGGAACTACGCGCATGCGCTTGACCAAAGTGTCAGTTGTGAACATACAGGTGAAGCTGATATAAGTATGTTAATTAATATTGATTTCCATAGACTTTAGAATACCCAAATTGTATAAAAAAAAATCAGATGTGGGTAAGTCAGAAACGATGAATAGTTTTGTTGATGAAAATAACTAACTTACAGCCTTTATCTCAAACTAATCTTTGTAAACATTTCTCTCGCAAACATAAACAATTGTGTTTACCGATCAAGGTGAATTCGAAATGTGCGATGTAACAGATGCAAGAATCGAATCGTTTGCAAACTGATTCAAATCATTTGAAAAACAATGCTTGAAAAACAATGCTTAAGAAAAGCTGTGACATTCAAGAACGCATCCTAAACATAGCAATAAGTTTCCTGTCAATCGGTGACTGTCAATTCAGTCATAGACCAAGATAAATCAACATTTTCCAATTTTTTTTCAAAAGGAACTACTCGATAGAATACTTTGACATAATAGGGTATATTTTCAGCTGTATTTCAAGATTTTTTTCTACAAAAATAGTGAAAAATAACGGAGTTATTTCCTATTTTCAGAGATACCACAAAAAATTTCCCAAAAGCTGACATTCGTTGTTTTATGCCAAATTGACAATTCTCAGCCAATCGAAAAGATATTCACTTATAATACCACAAGTGGTATTCGGGGGATTATTTTTCCGTCCCAAATGTCGGCCAATAGAATTGTTTTTATTGTACCTTCCTTATAGTCTTCTCCATCCATTTTCTTCATATTGTAAGCGTAATCTTTTATAATGTTTGCCAATTGCGCTTCACTCGTTTCAGCACTCAATGTGTATTCCCTCTCAGTACAAAAAGTAGTAAATTGGTTCCAAACTGTTTTTTTTTGCCTTCTCCGTATTAATGGGAACATTTCCTTTGACTTTTTTATCGATGGTGGACAGAGAACAAACTCCAAATCGACTCGTTTTCATGCAAAATCTCCAATTTTCACAATTGAATTCAACCTGTCAGTTTGACGTGTGGTTAATTTGACTGGATCATGTTTTGTTTTTTATATATATAGCAACTACCAGAGAAAATAATCAAAAAATTATCAGTATAATACCATGTAGGTTGTACCACGTGACGTCGAATGGTGCAATTCTATTGGTCGATATTTGGGTCGGAAAAATAATCAGGAATAATCAGTCTCAGTTTGAATGCGATCGGTCAATTTCTCTGTTGGGAAAAACGCCTTAAAAGTTTCAACAATCTGTTTATACCTGAGGTCGCTCTTTAGAAAGCTGCCATTCAAAAACTAACCAAGATACCAGATTGCCATTTTCACACGACATTTTCGAAAGTATAAACAATCGAACAAGCCGAAAAAAAAACAACGTTTGAGTGATCTGTCACCCTGGTATAGCCTCTTATAACCTACCTCAACGACGGTTATACTCCCGAGCGCTCACCAGACGGCGCTACCACACTCAGCGACGCACGTAAAAGTGTGGTTAGGTTTACCTCCGATCCGCCCATTTCCTCGTATCACGCCGCGAAATTCACCTCGACAATTCATCGGGAAACGAAAACGAGAGCGGCGGCATCCAGTCAACACCACGGAGCGGACGTCTTCCCAACGAATCCGAAACCAAAAAAGAGCACAACAAACGAAAAGGTAAACGCACCGAAGGAAGAGGACAGAGCCCAAGGAAATGGCCGGCGGGATCTCGATATAGGACGAGTGGCACGAAAATAACACGGCCACGGGTGTATGTAGGCTAACAACGGTGTGTTAGGAATAAGCCGTGTGTGTGTGTGTGTGTGTCTAGGAACCGGAAATAAAGTTACGGAATCTTTCATCAAAGTGTGACAGGGAGACGTCTTTTTTGGGGAGCATCTCTCCCGATTGACGAAGACCGATGTACTATTCATCGAGTAATTTAACTCATAAAAATACCCTCCTCTGAAATTCATTATATTGACATCATGAAACAATTATAATATTGAATTTAATTGAAACTCATCGATAGTTAAGGGGGTATTCTGGTCTAGAGCCCTACTTTTTGGGTAGTTTTCAAACTAGGATAAAGAAAATAAAAACATTTTCACTATCAATTTTTTTATATAATGTTTATTGATCCTTTATGTATGTAGAAAAAAATTCAGAAGAAAGAAATGTCAAAAATTCGTCAAATGACAGGCCGGTGAAGTGGGGGCTGCCAATCAAACAGGGCTCCCTGGTTGACATGATTCCAGCCCTTGTAGTCATCCAAATCGAACAAACAAACAAAAATCTTAATTAGTAAAGATGTCACTATCGCTTGAACTACGGCCGAAAAAAGAAAAAAAATCACAAAATGGCGTCTACTTGAAAAAAAAAACATTAATTTTTACCCCTGTTTTTCGACCTTTACGAGTTTTTTAAAAATATTTCAAATTAAAATTTTTCAAAATCCTTAGTTTCTGCAATAAAGAGATGTATGAAGAAGATTCTCTCAAAATTTCAAAGGAATTGGTCAGATAGAACTTGAGATATCGTGTCAATCAACAAAAGTAGTTTTGAGAAAAACGCGTTTGAAGTTTGAGAAAGATTTCCAGTTTCGTGTCTACTGTATCTCTCAAAATAATTCGAATTTTGAAAAATTCTTCTGAGAGCATATTTTTGAAAGTCTAAGCTTTGAAAATATGCAAAAAAAAAATGATTTTTTCAATTTTCTAGACCAGAATACCTGCTTAAGCAGAGCTAGCTCTCTGTTTTTTGACGTTTGACGTGCGTGCATTTTGTCTCACGTTGTTTTGTTTTAAGGCGAGATCACGGAATTTCCTTCAAACCTGCTTCGAGAACGAATATAATGATAAAAAATTGTGTATATGAAATCTCTTTGGAAAATGTTATGTATCATCTGAAAAAACCTCGTTTCGTCACCTGTTTTGGGACTCCTACGAATATTTCATTCAGTTTCGTTCACGAAAATTAAACAAGTATGTACTGTAACTCATTTACGTTCAATTATTTTTTTTATATATAAAACTTCTCACGAAAGGAGACATCCTGTAATGTTCAGAGAACATCGTGAGAAGCAAGGGAAAAGAGGTAGGAATTGGTGTTCTTTTTAAATTTATGAAATAAATTGTGATGAAAATAAGTATTCTCAATTATATCAATATGAATGAACAATTCGCAAAGATCAGCTGATAGTCAGGAGATCGTTCGAAAAACGTCGAATACGTTTGGCATCGTCGTGAAGTGTTCTCATCTGATTTAGGAATGTCACAAGTGTGACGTAACTATCAATCATAAATAAATATATAGTTCAACATTATCATTTGTTTCCGTTAAGCAGAGTTTACACAACCTAACCTAACCTAAATTCATGATTGGTGATTGATTTTTTTCTTGTAGAATATTTGGTTTAAGAATGGAATATATAAATGAATTTCAATGAGTGGAAATTCATGTTACTTTAGGCTACTTTATTCGTGACTAATCTCAAGACAAAACTCAGTAATTTGACTAGTGTTTTCTTATTTCTCTCATTCTAATCATCTGAATAATATAGACACTTGAATTAACCGTATGGTTTCTTCTGTCTTATCTTTTTTTTCTTCAAAAAGCAAAAGTTCTCGAAATGTTCTTGGATTATTCTTGAAATAATATCTTGGTCTACTGTAAATACATCTACAATTAATATCAGTTTGGACCTCAAGGTCAATGATAAAAATAGAATTTCAGTTTGATGGTATCTAGTCTATTTACCACCATTTTAATATTCTCATAGTTTAAATTTTCGCATCAGGGTTATAAAATTTATGTAAATGAATACAGTGCAAGTGAAAAACATCAAGACCCAGACCAAAAGACGCCATTAGTGGCTTCAAAAGAAATTTTGAATTTGAAAACGAAACACTCGCAAATTTCAGCATCGGCCTTGATGGAGATGTTTGCATATTTACGAGTTCTTGGCATTCCTGCGATTCGGTTTTGCTCTAATAATAGTACACGAATTTCATATTTTGAAAGAGAATTCAGCGTTAGTCTGAAAACGCGGAAGATAAAAATTTATTGTTCATTTCTCCGCCCAAGCATTGCTTTTAAATACTTTATTCGAATGCATTTTCTTCGTTTCTCAAATAGACTATACCGGTGTACTTTTTTCATGAACAGTACTGTACCTTAGGGAATCTACCCTTCGCAAATGCAGGCACCAATATATGATTCTCCACTAGAAGCGTGAAAATTGTTGACTGTACAAAACGAAATACCAATATCAAAATCGATACACTTTGCCTGGTGTAAATTTGACGATGTTACTACGGAAATTCAAGTTTTCCATCCAAATGAGCAATTTTGATGAGATGCTATAAATTTAGGTAAGAATTGAGATCCTAGAGAAGGTTAAATTACGTACAGCTATCAGAAAAACTACATACTATGATAAGGACAACGTGTACACAGGGATTACTTTTAATTTCATGAAAAAAAAACAGCACACCAATTTTGATTCCAAGTGAATGAAGCTACAAAAATCACGCAGTTTTCGATAAAAATACCCGATTTTTGTTCAATCGAATTTTAATATTTTGAGGTTTACTGTTTTCTTCAAATTCGAAAATTAATGGACTTCGCAATTATTTATTCTCAAAAAATAGTTATATTGGGTGTGTCATGTGACAGTGGCCGATACCAACTTTCTTATTTTAAATACAACCCCCTGTATATTATTAGTTTTTTTGATTTTTCAGAAAATTCTAGACATAATTCATGTACAACGTCCCATACCTATCTTCAACTGTTTCGGTTCCTTTTTACCGATATGAAATAAAAAAAATTCAAACCGTTTTGTTTATTTTCGTATAAAACTCAGCCTTTTCTTTTTTTAATGTTAATTTTCATAATACATCTGAAAATTTAATATTTAAGAATCCACCACTGTCACATGACACACCCTATATATTTTTTTTTGAAAAAAATGTGCATCTAGAAATACAAATCGACGTATGCAAGTGTTTTTTTTTTTTCAAAACGCTTTCATTTATTCGTTATCGAATTCATTCCATTTGGCTGTTCCACACTGTACAGTTTAATGGAATACAAAGTGATTCATATTTCAGCTGGATTCTCCATATTTCTGCTGTCTGCATATTTTTTTCCAGATTTTTTTACTCCTGATTATTTTTTTATGTTTTTCGATTGAAAAACGAAAACTGTGTCTTTGTGATAAACTCCTCAAAACTTTTTATAAGGTGCCGACATTTTTGCCCATCGACGAAAGCAAATAAAAAAAACAGGAACGTTCCAAAATAAACTAGATATATTTTTTTTCTGAAATGGTTTGATTTTAATCCAAATAATCGAATTGAAATTGCTTCATATAGCGATTAACAATCTTCATCACTTTTCCGGAAGTTTTTTCTCAGAGTGAGTCGAAGAATCACCCTTTCAAAAACACCCTGTATATATCGCGTAAACTCCCTCTACTTTGAAAAAATATACAATAATCCCTAAATAATCATTCACAATCGATGTCTCGATCTCGAAGCCTTCCATTCCCGAAACGGTCGATGCGATTCGGATCGGGCGCCCCGGCCGGCCGATGCCGATACTCACCCCAGCTTGGAGGTGTCCCCAGCGGCGTGGCATGCGACGAGATCGGCGGGGCCCAGCCCCCTCGACTTCCAGTTCTGGTAGATCGCCTCCGCTTGATCGGAGATCTGCTTCGCGATGGCGGCGATGTCGTCGTCGGGATCGCGACGTCGCGCCGTCGTCGCCATTTCGTTCGAGACGACGTTTCGACCCGCCGAGTCCGGTCCCCTTCAGCCCGTCGTCTGTGCGGTGATGGGTGGGTTGAGGGAGGCGGGGCGGGGAAATCGGGAGACTGTCATGCTTTTCGGGGGGTCTGTTGGATCTGCAACAAATTCATAATAATTATAATAATAATAAATCGGCTTTATTCAACAAATGTACATTCATTTGTCCTGAAAAGGCGAAGATTAGCATTTCAGTTTACAAGATAGAAAAAAAACAAAAATAACATGAAAGAGAATACTTTACAATTTCAATAATATTGATTTGATCAACAGTAAAAGAGAAAAAACAGAAAAGAGTAGGTAGTATAATCAAATATAAAAATATAAAAACACAAAAATGCAGCAATGCAACAACAATGTGACTGGTTTTGCTTATTCAGCAGTTCATTTAAAAAAAATACATTTATTGTCTAAACAGGATAAGTCCCAATCACAAGACAGATTAGGTGTTTCAGTTGAGAAATACATGTACAGATAATACAGATAATCCAGCTTGCAGATGATTGGATTGTAGATGATCACGTCATTAAATTACAACCATGAGTTTACATATCACGGTTATGATCAATAAATCTTTTTTTCGATGAGGAATCACCCCCTCAAATGTTTCGAAGTTATTTTATTACACCCTGTATATTAGATATAGTTTATTAATTCAAGATAGTTTTGACAGCTCGTTGGAAAATGCGACGTTGCTGCTTGTCTTCTTCTTCAACGATATTCCGAAAAATGGAAATAATGTTCGAGTTATGAAATATAGACACAGATATGATTGTCTCTACCCATTGCATAAAGTTGGTGTTTTTGGAAAGGGTTGTTTCTATAAATGTTTGCAACTATACAGTGTTTCACCTATATGTATAGAAAATACTTATTCCTTGAGTTATTTTAAACAAACAGTGAGATCTGCCTTAGTAAGTGCAAAGCCATATGAAATGAGCGACATTTCACGTGATACATTCTTATTGTGATATAAATTATGTAAATGTTCAAAATATTTTGAATTTGTTTTTAGACTGTGTACTATACACAAATGTAACTATTCTTGTACTCTCTGGTACTCAATAAATTATTATTATTATACACCAAAGATGACTATTGACCATGAAAGCAATTATTGACCGTTAAGCAATTTTTTCAATATTTCTAAAAAAGAATTAATAAACGTCATTAGCAGAACAAAGATATTTCTCCAAATAAATTTTTCATCGTTTCGTTGTCACTGTGAAGCACCTGTGAAGTGTTGATGCCTAAATGTTTAGTGGTTGGCTAAATACTTTTCATTTTGCACTGTTGGTAATAAAAAATAACCAAATCTATCTTCCTTAAATAAATGAACTATTATAGGATAGGTATTCTGTGTGTGTATTAGAACGACGCATCTCGGAAACTAAATAGTGAAATATTGTATTTTTTACACTTTCCGTGATATTGAAGATTCTACAAACAGTTATGATTCCCATAGAGTGAGATGGTAATTTGATTATGATATAAAAATCGGTAATATATTTTTCACATATCAAACCTATTTTTAAATGTTGAGAATGAAGCAAGTACATTGACTTGGCAGTTACTAACTTACAATTACATGCATGAGTTTAATTCGAATATAGTTTATATATAATTAGAAAGGTTTCTAAGCAACATGGAGAAAATCCTACAATACAATATAACGTGAATTTACTACAAACAAAAGAAGATGAATTGTTCGTGACGACGCTATCCGACGTTACATAAATTTATTTACCAAACCAATACTGGAAATGCATATTGGTTAACCTTCTGGCAACGTTGTCAAATCGTGAAATATTTCAGATGATTTTCTACTTATTCTAGAAATCAGTGCTAATTAATCAGTTCAAACATCGAAACTACGATCATGACATCATCTTTACATTCTATGCTACATGATTATCCCTTCAAGACTGAGTTATTTAGCGATTTTTTAGTTATCATAGGCGTCCCAAGCAGTTTTTTATATTCTGAACAAGACAAATCGCCTTCGCCAATCTATTTATTGCATGTGAACAATTATTAAGAAAGTCGTAGAACTTGATATGAAATGGGGATTGGAATAACTAGTCATCACAGTTAGTATAGTTTACCACACTGAAATGTAAGAATGAAGTGATCGAACTGAATAGAAAACTACCTCAGGAATTTCGGCACTATTCTGGACTTGAATACATTCCAAAACATAATCAAAAATCAAATCATCAGCAATGACTTTGACTTTCTGGGTCGAGGTGAAGTAACAGCTAGAAACCGAGCAGTTCCTCTTCAATTTTGAAGTCAAGATGCATTTCCAGTATTGTATGATTGGAGATAATTGGTTCGGAGAAAGCAATATTCATTCACTAATGATTATAAAGACAGAATTTTTTATGAACAATGAAACATTTTTCTAATCTCTATATACCCTCACCAATTCGGAAATATTTACATTTTCGAATGAAAAGTGTGCCTAGATAATGAAACGTTGTCACTATTTATGATGGATGGAATCGTAAAAACAAAGATGACTGAGATTATGAAACGCTTGAAAAAATCTGATCGTTAACAATCGCGCATCGCATGTAAAATCATGATGCAACAATTACAGCATTGGATTCAGTCATATATAAAAATAAACGTGGGCGCAGTCACAGGACAAACCTCAATCAAGAAAAATCTACCAAGTATTTCAATGACAAGGTTTCAGGATGAATATTATTTGTCCAAATAAAATATATTCAATTCACAATAATTCACATCATTTGTGAAGATAACAAGACTAGAAATAGTTTGGTAGATGAGCTTTCAGAATAGCCAGCTAGATGCCCTGATCTAACCTTAGTCAAGAACTCACGTTAACAGGTCCAAAAATTTTTATAAACCAAAAGATGTCCCATGAACTGAAGAAAATATTTCACAAAAGAAATGAATGGTCTCATTTTCCAAAACGATTCGGACGATAAACTTAACGAAGTTTCTGTTTCGGAGTATCACTGAAAAAAGCAACATTGCATTTTCTGCCGACAACTATATTCAACCCAAGTAAATAGACTATACGTATTAAAGTTTCCTTACCATAGTAACCAACTGTTCTTTGAAGCTACTATTTTTTTTTCTCTAGGAAAGAAAAAACTTTTTGGCAGATGAAGTGCATCATTTCTATTTGCACTAGATGCAGTCGGCCATTTGGTCGTTGACCTTTGAAGAATTTTTTGGCACTGAAACCAGCATCGGTTGTTCGAAAATAAAACCTATTTACGTTGAGTAGACAATAGAGATAGTAGGAAGTTGATAGTAGATTGAAATGTAATCGTAGTAGTTTTTTCATTAAGGATCTCAAGGACTATGTGGTAAGCACACTATAAAAGGAAATGGTCATTTATTCGTTCACAACTTTTTTTTAAACACTCGTACAGTAAAGAATGACATAAAATACAATAGTTTATTTTATTTACACAAATCGTTAGTGGGTCCCGATTACGCCGTGTGAAAATCAAACAAAAGTTTCAGTTTGAAGTGCCACCACTTCATAGTTGTTGATAAAACCAGATAAGGAATGTTCTACTTCCGAAAGAAACAATCGTCAAGTAAATAATATTATGGATTTATAGGAAAATATATCATACAACAGAGTGCAAGAAATCTGTAAACGCTAATGTCATTATTTCTTACAGAAACCATTTCTTATAACCACAATAATTTACATTCTTTATGAAGATAACAAGACTAGAAATATGGATGATATTTTTCGCAATATACATTTAGGTAGATGAGCTTTCAGAATAGCCAGCTAGATGTCCTGATCTAACCAATTTTTTATGTTTATACCTCGTCAAAAATTCATGTTAACAGGCCCAAACATTTTGATACACCAAAAGTTGTCCAATGAACTGAAGGAAATACAGGGTGTAACTAAATACGTGTAAAACATTTGAGGGGGTGATTCCTCACCGATAAAAAGATAGGATCTTTCATATAAAGAATTTTCATCGGAACCTCCCATGTAAAGATACAGCCCCTTGCAGAGGGAACATAAAAATTGTTTAACAATTTTTTTCACAACCACTAAAAAAGTTACAGTATTGAAATTAACCTGCCAAAAAGTCACTAGGCAGTAATTTATTTGGTTGACCCCATGGTTCTAATGGGTGGCAAACGCAATCCCTCAAATTTATTTCTAATGCAACTTTTTGTCTTATTTGTTGTTTAGTATGGAACATGCTATAAATTTTCAAATGGGAAAATTGTATGTACCCTTTGAAGGTGCTGTATCTTATATATTCTACACTTATTTAGTAACACCCTGTATTCCACAAAAGAGTTCACGATTTCGCTACCAGGTTCAGATTTTTAGGGAAAAGGTAGCCCAAGAATAAAACAACAATAGTAGCAGTTATAATTTAATTAATCATTCAATAAGTGCAGCACTCCATTTCAGTACCCAGAATTGGAAAAACTAATTTTGTAGTCCGAATATTTTTTCTTCAAAAGATCCACGGCCAGTTGGTGATCAGCTCTGCCGTACCCTTGGGAATACCCGTACACCTTGATACTCTTAGCCTCTGCATCGTGGCTGATACGCCCCCCACCCTCCGGGAGAATGTCCCAACTGCGATTCCCTTTGAAGCATTCCAACTTCTGGATCTCCTCCCTGACCTTGTCGAAAATATCGGCGTGGTAAGCACACTCAGCGTATCCGCGAACAATCGTTTTCTCCTCCTCCGGGACGGTCACCTTCACCAGGATGTACTTGAAGACGCCGCTGGGGTCGATGTCGACGTCCTTCACTTGGGGCAGCATCGCCGAAGCCATTCTTCTCAGCTGCAAAAAACTGGGACGCATTAAAACGATCGGTCTTCGAGGTATTTTGAGGTCTTACTCACCGCTCCGCCTCCGAGGGGATCTGAAAAGAAAGGGGAGAGTTTTCAACACGTCGAACGCCACGGGAGATGTTCGGGTGGGGGACTCAACATAGTGCACCACTATCACGGTGATTTTCGGTTGCCGATATTCAACGATATACCTCGATATGTGGTGAAGATAATAAGCGAGATCATGAAACATTTTTTTTGCTACAATCCTGCTTCAAGATCGAGTATAATAATGAAAAATAATGTATTTGAATTCTTTCTACAATATCAGACAACATTTCACATAAATTTGGCGAGACTTTTGAAACTATGCTCTTTGTGACGTCAGAACTGCTAACACTGGGCGCTTGTCAATGTCACAAACTGTACCAGTTTTCGAGGTTTCGTCCACGAAAAAAACACAATTTTTACTAGTATCTACTGAGATGTGATTCCATATTTCATTATAGTTTTCATTATTAGTGAAAACTATATGTGAGTCTATTTTTTAGTTCCCTAAAACACTGTAAAACATTTATATGGCGCTGGTGAGAAGGATTTATAACCCGTGATTATTATTTCTGTTTATTTTATCAAAATACGAGGCGAAATCAAGCTGAAATGATCAAGAGAAAGCAATGACATCGTCAAAATTGCTGTCAAAAAATATTCACGTTTAGCAGTTGTGACGTCACAACGTTACGCGTTTTCCTCGTGGTTTCTGAACGTACCTCAACTTTGGGAATTTACTCTGACAGTGAAAATATAATACGGGGAAGATTTCAACGATCTGGATCTAATGGTATTTTTTCCAAAAATTTGTGAAAACTCCAGGTAGTTGTTTTTTGTAGTGATGTGCATAATGTTCAATTGTAAGAGGTCAATGCGATGTTCGTGTTAATGCAGCCGTGTTACATAGAGGTCAATTTTCATAATGAGTCGTTCGTAATAGTGCTCGAAGCGCTCGATCTAGAGGATGAGAATTTCCAGAAAATTATGTGAAATTCATAAACAATCAAGAACTAATGACTACCTCATGAAGCGGATCTAATTTTTCTCATGCGAATGTGAACGGAAAATTTATCCGAGGATTTTTTTCTTGGAGTTCAATTGAATGTACAGGGTGGTCCAAAACAATAGGAAATATCTATTTTTGGAAAAAGTGGAAAAAACAAGACGTCATATTCATGTCTTGAAGCGAAAATTTTACCACGAAATTAAGATGTTTAGCTTATACATATATATGAATTTTTTTACAAAATCTCTCAAGATGTTTATGGTTATCAGAATACTTGGAATTGAAAATAATAAAAAACCATTAATTTCATTTGAATAAAGAATTCTTCAAAAACCTATCTTGTATTCAGTATTCAAATACAAAATGCGAAAGTATTTCGAATTTCGCATTTGAAATAGCAAATTAGAAAAGTATTTGTATTTTGTACTTGAATATTTCTGTACATCTCTGCATAAATAACAATTTATTAAAGGTATGACCTCAGATCAAGATATTTTCTGGACTGCAATTGTGAAACATGAAAATACTTTACTCTACCCACGCACTACATAATAAACACCAAAACATTTTCCGCATTTATATGTAAACGAATGCCCGTCTCAAAAGTGTCACATGTATTTCGGTGATAAACCTTCTTTTTTTTTACAGAAAATACAGGTCGTTCAACTGTCAGCTTTCGCATTCGAAGATGCCCATTTCGCTATTTATAAACGTTAGATCAGTGCCGTAACTAACATTTCATGAAACACGAATTCCCAGATCAAGGCACCTATTGGAAATGTATCACTTGAATTGATAAATTAATCCTCTTTTATTTGGTACACTACTGTATGGGATGGTGGAATTGGAATAGGTAAACAACGTCTTGTCAGCCAACGATTTATCGTGATCGTAAAAAGAAAATACTACGTAAAATCAAAATAGGTCGTATCTAAATATTTTGTCAGATATAGAGCATTCCATAATTTATTAATAGTAGCAGAGAGAGTTTTTTCCTAGTAATCTCAACTTCAATCATTAGTATTGATATAACCTACAAATTTTGATGAATATTCTGTCGAAAAAATAAACTATAACAGCAAAACTCATGGTGAAAGTGAACATATATCATACGAACTGGATTTTGATGGAATTTTTTTGAACAAGAATCCAAGAATCACAAATTTGATAATATTGAGATATATGATGAGATATTCCACTCCAAAGTCGAAATTTCACTTTCTTTTTCATATCACTTTTATGTCAATATTATACAGCCTTTTTGGAAAAGAGTTTTCCGATAACGTTATTTTCCATTTACTTGAAAATGACATAACATCAAACTCCAGTTCGCGTGATATGTGCACTTTTACCCTAATTAATTATTATTAATTAAGTTTCCGGACATATTGAAAACCGGCAGAATAATTCCCATCCTAAAAAAAGGCAACTCTCATATTTTGGCCAATTACCGGCCGGTCACGGTACCCTCAAATTTGTCAAAAATCTTCGAATATGCATTTTTGGATAGATTCATGTCCTTCTGCTATAAACATGACACATTCTCAAAAAATCAGCACGGCTTCCTTGCTAACAAATCCACAATGACGGCAGTTCATTCATATTATGGAAAACTAGTGGAGAGTATTGAGGCGGGCGAGTGCCCTGTTGGGATATTTTGCGATCTCAGCAGGGCGTTCGACTGCGTCAATCACGAAATCTTACTGAAAAAATTACAAAAGTACGGCATAAGAGGGAATCCACATCAATGGATAATGAGTTACTTATTATTAAGACAACAGTATGTTGTCATAAATAGCACAGCTTCCTACCGTTCAGAAGTTAATATCGGTGTGCCACAGGGCTCGGTATTGGGACCGGTACTTTTTATATTATATATCAACGATCTGGATAAATTACCAATACAAGGCTCACTCACAATATATGCAGATGATACTTCAATCATCATATCCGATAAGTGCAATGAGATACTGTCTACCAAATCCAATCAAGCTTTGCAACTAGTGAGTGACTGGACTAGAGCAAATGGACTTTTTCTGAATGTCGATAAAACAAATGCAATCAGATTTCATAATCGTCAAAAAATATGTGATGAGATCATCCTACAAGCCGATGAGTCATCAAATCTAATTTCCACGGATTCAGGTAACGGTAAATTTTTGGGGCTCTACATGGATGAATGCTTAGATTGGCACAAGAACTGCGAAATATTGAAATCTAAAATTTATTCGTACTCCTATCAATTCAGAAACTTAAAAAATATTCTCAACAGAGAACAACTATTGAATCTTTATTTTTGTCAAATTGACAGTCGTCTTCGTTATGGTATATGCTTCTGGGGTCTATCTAGCTCATCACAAGATGTTTTCATTGCCCAGAAGCGCGTTATCCGTTCCCTGGTGGGTGTGTCCGGCGGAACATCGTGTCGTGACATTTTCATAGACTTGAAAATACTCACGGTACCTTCTCTTCTCATTTTAGAATCATGTCTCTATGTGTTCAATAACAAAGATAAATTCCATACTAATAGTTCTCGCCATGAGGTTAATACTAGACGCAAAGATGATTTTTACATCCCTTTTAGTAAGATGAATATAACCAGACAGTCGCCTAATATCACGGCACTCAGATTTTATAACGCCCTACCTGCTGAAATTAAACAATGTAAGAGTTTAATTGCTTTCAAAAAACACTTGAAACAACTATTACAAAGAAAATGTTATTATTCGGTGGAAGAGTATCTGTCCCAAAAACTTTGAAAATAGCTACATGCCTATATGTTACCTCTCTGGTCACACTTATGTTATATGTGTTAGTTTTTATGCTCATGTTGATGTTGTACACTATGTTCACATTGTTCTCTACCTACATGTACCCCCTTTGACTATTCCTATACAATTTTGTAATTGTCTACTGAAAATATTATAAATAAATAGTCTTAAGAGACATACGATACAAAAAATCCATCAGTCAGTTACAAAGACTCGTTAAAAACAGATACCGTATAATTATTGAAGGATTTCCAGTTAGATTAGCATGGATAAATGTATATACCTGTGACTTTTCCGAGAGGTATTGAAAGAGAAATTTTTAATTGCATCAAATTCCAATGAAACGTGTATCCGTAGAACTTTTAAATCAGTTTAAATCCCCAGAAGCTTCAATTGTCTGATACTTTCTTTCATACGAAATTCTGAAGGTGGATTTACACATTTCCATCATAATCTCACTAAATGATGTCACTTAATATATCAACTTTTTCATCACTTTGAAACATTCAATCAATTTTATAAGCTCCACTTTTTCTCATCATAATTCAACTATAATGAAAATAACAGTAGGTACAGTGTTTTGCTGTTGAATCAAATTGATAATTTCAACGTTCCTTTGAATTTGAAAATTGAAACGCATTGCGATTTCTATCGTAACATTCTTGTAGCGTTCTTTGACCGTGCAAGAATGTAAACTTTCAGAATATGTATCTACTATGGCACAAGGATATGCATTACAAAATTAGATGACCAATTATGAACTGGAAACGAAGCAGCAATCGAAAATATTTGGAAAGGATGACAATGAGATTAGGTAATTTGTTATGCGACGATATTTTAAAGTATATTATATGAAAGTTTTAGAACCCACAAAACTAGGGGATTTATATGCAATATACTTGTTTACGTATGCTTACCAAATTCACAAGAAATAAAAAGTAAAATCTCACACTGTATGTACATATTTCACTATCCAATATGAAACGTCAATTATGAATATTATCGGTCATTATCAAGATGACAGTTAACCTTGCTTAACAATTGAAATAATTATGAATATTCAACCTGGATCACGTGAGATTAAATTACCTTCCTAGCAGGATCATGTATTGAAAAATAATTCATGCCATTATATCTGAATATCGCTTGTATTGCCAATTGGATATCTAATATTAACTTCCTTCTACAGTTGCATACACTATATTTATAACCTAATTTATTTGGTATACACTTTGATCATTTTCTTCATGTCATGTAGTGCCAGATTTTCCATGGAGTTGAAAAGAAAACTATAAGCAACATACTCCCATTTGTCACCTACTATCTCGCGTCAAATTATAGATATCAATAATATTGTTCATAATCAAACCCACATTGTTATCAAATGGACATTCATTCAACACCTTGATTGATTTCGATATATAGTAGGTGGGCCACATACTATTATCCTTGAATTATCAATTCAACAAATGTCGTAAACGGTTTAGGTAGACATCAGTGTTTTCTTCCAGCTCCATTCTTTTCAATAAATTAGGTAGGTTGATGCCAGCTGAACCATCAGCTGTCACTTCATTTTGTTTTCAATGGTGTATTCGAGTAAAAGTGAATCTTCTTTTCACAATTTTCAACTACTTTCATCAAAGCGTCCAGACTGACGTTGCAAAGTG
This sequence comes from Plagiodera versicolora, assembly GCA_037013635.1. Lineage (NCBI taxonomy): Eukaryota > Metazoa > Arthropoda > Insecta > Coleoptera > Chrysomelidae > Plagiodera > Plagiodera versicolora. The sequence continues at coordinate 9,283,570 of CM072986.1, read as the reverse complement.
AAAAAAGAAGGTGCTTGGGAAATTCACTGCAATGTATTTTTAGACGGCGCAGCCAAAGGAACACTTACCTACCTACTTCAAAAGACCTTTCAGTGAAAAATCTCATTACGCCAAGTGCATATCGTCTTCATTTTCGAATCAAGATGAATTGAGGTATATCCAGACAGCAAATATTTACATTCAAGAGATGAAAGATTGGTCTTAAATGGAAAATAAACAAAGCGATAAGAGGAGCTCACCTTATAAAGTCCTGAATGAAATGGTATCCAAACGTCGAGATTTTTAACACTGCAAAACACTGCGAAGCACTACTTTCGAGAGGAGAATTAGTGATCGCGACTCAGAGGGAATTTTGTTATAGAAATTGACACTCAAAATCAGAATATTTGACAGGTATCTTAGAGATACGCACGTCTCTCTACAACACCACCCAACTCAAATGAAATGGGAATGAAGAATTTTAATGACAGAAAAAGAACACACCGTACAGAAGAGTGAGAGAAAATTCGATTGTGCGCGCACTCTATCAAAAGTACTTCTAAATAGCTGTTACGTGCGTTCGTACCATCTAGTGTACAAGCAGCAAACTTCACAGCGCTCTGTAATAGAATAGGAATCAGCTTCACTGTATTTGTATGACAATACTAGGTGGCGCCAGAGATAAGTTACTAACAAAATATGGATGTCAATGTTGACAGGTCCACATGTGATTTTTTTTCCTCAGGAAACCAGATCTAACATTCCATGCTCAACTTGTAGCATAGATTGAGGTCTTCTTCATCTAGCATAGATTAAGAAGGTCTTCTTCATCTAGTAATGGCATTGTTTGGAATTTGGAAATGACTGATGGATAACTGAAATAACAAGATTTGCATTCCATGTTATATCGTTTTGTGACTTTATAGTGTGAATATAGCTCTGAAATATATGAAAAATAGTAATCAAGTGAACTGATGTTTTGTCAAAACGATAGACCAACCGTGATTCCACTTTCGTAATGACAATTACTGACGTAATGGAAAAGTTCAATTGTCAAAAGTTGATGAAAATTTCAAGCATAATGAAGGAATGGTGAAGGTATATTCATCTTCAAAAATAAAGTACCGAGTGATGATGCTGGTTATGCCTAACTGATCGCACATTCTTTTTTATCTTTTCTGAAATTTGCCAACCCATTAACGGTACGAGAAAAAAATACCTGCCAAGGAAATAACTGGAACCCAAGAATGTTGATTATGTCAAATTGGATTACCCTGTTATAAGTGTAGGCAGATACGCCATACAGGTAAATGCTTATGAATACAAATCACTGTAATAGGATTAAATCCAGTGGCGTGAAATATGAAAAATAACACATTGTTTTATTTCTCGAGTTATTGTTTTACTGCGAACATTGACGATTTCAATGCCTCTGCGTCTTCTTTTTCTGTTGAAGCTAGAACTAATCGGATATTTTCAGTCATTCACGCCGAAAATCAATACAATGGACTTCAATAACTCAACAATAGATATTGAAAAGAGAATGGCAACACAAAGGACTATAAAAAATTTATGTGGACGACTTTTCTGGGAACGTTTTCCCATTTATTCCACTTTGTTTATATTTTGTTCGCCTGTTATTGCCGTTTGTGGTTTTCACTTCGAAAAAAACGAATACTTTGGAGAAAACTATAAGCTCACATCCACAATGCGGGCACTATTTGGATTTTTACACTCGTACCTCAAAATACCCACCGCAATTTAGAGTTTTAGTCTTCAGTCTTGGAATATACACAATGTATAAGTTGAAACTTTTTCCTGATATGCATTTATACTTTCACAAACATTGGGCACTTTAATCACTCTCATGAAAATGAAGTGAACGAACACAATTTCTGGCAGTATAGGTGATTTTTGTATCAATAGTGTTCATCCATGCCTCCTTCTTTTTCATTGACTGTCGATGTTCTTATATGCAAACACTTCATTCATATTAATATTCACAAATAATCACTAAATGTATCGTTTTATTCAAAGTGCGTTGTTTACAAACAACAAGTGTATAAGAATATTCACAATTTCACCACTAGATACCGTTAAGATTTTTCCAGCAACGGATGTGACGTCTTCATGAAAAGAAATCTGTAATTACGTAGTTGTCAGTTTTCACCACCTCAGGAATGTGACGAAGTGATGATTTTTGTAATGACCTCTGGAATTCATATTGAACACCAGAAAACGCGTTTATATGGGTGCAAAATTTCTTCTAGGGCTATGAACATAGAATGTGGAGATTCTTGATTCTAATACATATTCTAGATAGATGTTTCTCATACTGTGCTTTTATCTGCCGTGAAAAAAATCTTTATCTATACGAAGACAGCATTTCATCAATTCGTTTCACATTTTTCCGTCGACTTAACACTTCACGTGACCTGACAACTTCTCGATTTTCTTAAACCCCCATAGCTAACATTGAAGATCGCGCATTCAGATAAGAAATTCCCATTAATTTTGTTCTTCCAAAGCGAGTTTTCCGCTTGAATTGAATCTGACGGTTCATAACGTGTGGCTGTCTTGAATATTCATATGAATAATCATTAAAAAAGATCGACGATCTTGAACATTCAATGCTAAAACGAGTTGCCGTTGAAGGATTAATGAGAACGTTATTCGTTGATATTCCCAATTCGGGTAATCGGTTGTAAGAACTGGATGCCTATTCAAACACAATTAATCGTGAATTGAAGTTGAAACTACATTTTTTTCTGCAATATACAAGGTGATTTTTTTGATTCAATTGCACAAAAAACACAGGGATAATTCTCTATGAAATAAACATATTTTTAAAATTAAAACCAGGTATGAATGTTTTTCGAATTATTTAATGAAGTTTGTTCAAAGTTTCCTATACGTATAATTAATGTAAACGTTTTTGTTCAAATTTCAAGTTTATTGAAAAATAAGGGGTTATTATTCGATGAAAGTTATTGATCAGGAATTTTGTTGTGATTTTAATTTAGTGTCAGAGTGATTAACGAATTAGATTGTGAAAAATCTGCCATTATATCGTATCCATCATTTTATCATGTATCTGAAGTAAAGTTTTATCATTCAATCTATTCAGTTGATGCTGAAACGGATGAGAAAATTTTGCATTTATAATAAGAGTGCAGGATTGAATACCGTGTCATAAAACCATATGATATAATAATGCATTCTCAATAGTCTATTATGAAAAATAAAGTACGAATCATTCGAGGCAGCATTGTAAAAATTCTCTCTATTATCTGTTCATTCAAATTTATGTCGTAATGAAATATACATCGAATGGCTATCATGGGCATATTTGATAGAAGGCGTATGTTTCATTTCCTCAATAAAACCTGCCAATTGTCCATAAATAATAGATTCATTCGATTTGAATATCGATGAATAATGTACAGGACCGAAGTATACAGAATTCCGAGACATTTCGACACTCATAAAAATTTTCTCAAGTTTTTGATTGAGTTTTTATTGAATGGCGAAACTATCAGTGTGTGAACTACTATCTTAATAAAAAAAAAATAACCACGACTGTACCTTTTTCCCTAAAACTTAATTAACAATTCATCAATATTGAAGGGCAAAAATAATTAATAATTGCCTCTTGAATTTTCATCTTTTCATAAGATTATTTATCATGTCTAGTTTTCACTATGTAAAAAATCAAATATTTGTTTGATACCGCCAAGAAATTGATAAAAAAATTGTTGGTCTTTAGAGTGCCTAAGACCAATGTGTGTTATTCCATCCTTGTCTAGGGGAGTGCTAAACTTCTCTCCTTTCATACAACACATTTTATCTTATTGACCAAAGCTATATACAGTCAAATGTCGTAGCGAATGTCGGCGAGATGTAAAACTGCTCTGTTTACTAATGCCACCTAGTAGGCAATAGATAAACTTTTCATATCACAAATGATGTACTTTGGACAAGCATTATTGGACGAGTAATGTGGTGTGATTATTCGATTCTTCAGATTTTTTTCAACATTTCTCTTAATATCCTGTCGAATTTCAATACTCAGTACTTAGTACTCCTCTGGTACGCAAGTGATGTAGGTACTTAAAACAATACCCATATCGTTGTTACTGCTTGTAAGGCAATATCTAGGTATCGAAATCTCTTATTCATTCTGTCATCATTATTCGATTACGTGGAATAAATTTCCACGTTTTATAATTGTATACTTAGAATAATAGATCCATACCGAAGAGTTAGACGACGTTATGAACGGTTCATGTTGGTTGTCGAATATTTTTGGGTCGTGTAACAAAACGACGACGATTGCATACAAATCCAGAATATCACCAGCGGTAAAAATCAATGAAGAAACATTTTTTGAAAATTATCTCGTGTTCATCAATTGCGTAAATTATTTGGAGAGGAACATTGATTCACATGAGAAAAACTATTGCAGTGGCAAACTGTAACTACTACTACGTATTTTGTAGCAATTTTTCTAAACCAAAACATACGGGGTGGCTCATTAGCCTGTTGAGAAATTTCAGCCATCCTTCATCTTCCTACCCACCAAATGGGTTCGAATATACAAGGTGTCCAACTAAAAAGCAATCTTGTTTGAAATATTGAAACACAGTTTTCAGTAATATCTGAAAAAAAACAGCTCTTTTCAGAAATTCGACTACGCCACACGTGAAAACATTCGCCCTGTATCTCTAAAACGATGCAGTCTATGAGAATTCCACGAAAAATTAGGCAACGATAGCGAATTATTGCCCCTGAAATTTAGTGACATCGAAAATGGGACATTTGTCAATGTTATGGATTGCATTAGAAACACTCTGTACAGCACTGAATCGTCTGCTTCTTCACGTTATCGTGTAACAAATCAACACTGAGGAATGTAAACGCCATTCCGTAACGAAGCGAACTTGATAGAAATACATATTTCTATCTGAAAATACGTAAGGCGGAAGCAGCAACATGCAATTTAAATCTCTCGATAAATCTTCTAATCTATTTATTCCCTCTGTCATCTCTGGCAACATTCAAGAGAATTTGATGAAGTGTTAATGGTTCTTTTATTTGGTGCGATAAATCGCTCATTTCGAAGAATAACCATCAAAAAAGACGTACAGGATGAGTCAGAAAGTCTCCGAATACAGTGACATTTGGATATAAGGAAAATATTTTGAATTTAACGAAAAATTAAGTATTGGTATGAAGGAAATAACTAGAGTTTGTACTGTGGAATTATTATCCGAAATTGATCTCGATGCGGAAAAAAAAGTTATCCATTTTTAGGTGGATAGATTGGAATTATCTACGAACGAATGATATATCGGTCCATTAACGCATATTTTTGCTCCCAATCAATCATTTCTGATTGGTTTCAGTTTACCTCATGTTTGTAAAGGATTTTATTAACTGTACACGTGTTCTGGTTCACAATGAAACTATTCATTTTGAAAAATATATTCGTCAATTTACTCAGAAGAGTTATGACAGATTTTTTGATATTGACGTTTTGGTAACAAACCATACAAAGTCAATTCAGGGCATTTAATTTGGAGAAAAATCTATTTTGTGTGTACTGGTGAAAACACGAAATTTCAGCGACCCTGTATAGTGCAGAACAAACTTCTCCACACAGAACTGATACATAGACCTTTGCTATGGTAAACCCCAAATATTAAGTTATGGACATCAATTAAGAGTCATTTTTTTGGCAAATATTTCGAAAAACAAACATTACCTCAAAAATGGTGCAAGATATCTTCCAGATACGTCAACCACCTGTATGAATCCATCTGAAAAAATATAATAAAACTATTTCTAACGGAATATCTGTTGCTGAAATGTTTTTCGATTAACATATTCGATATAATTTCTGAAAATTTTCCATGGCCAAGATCCTGACGAATATTCTACATGTTTTATCAAAATTATTTCATTTTGTTTACAACTATAGATTTCAATCAATTGTGATGATTGAATTATGTAATGCCATATTTTCCTGAAAACATGAAACGTACAAACATTGCTTGATGTTGCCTGAAGATGGAAAGTCTTACAGGAAAATCAATGACGTCATATTGCCAAGGAGCATTCGTTTGAATGCCATCGTTTACACCAAGAAAATACACTGATAACCTGACAATCCAGATGTCTTCATGTCATTTTGAGAATGTTAGAAAACATCAAAAACAAGACCGAGAAATGGCACTGAAAAAAATCTGCGATGTGTCCTAGCTTCGTAGTGCTATATTTCTTGATAGAACCTTGTATGACAGCGGTTGCATATGCTTTTTAATGAATATCCCAAGACCTAAATGTTTACAAGTTCGATATTGTTCCACGTGCGTTCATGCCACATATTGGTTCGATAAACAAGTCGTCCATCGGGAATAACAGATTCATTGCCGATAATAATTTCGCTCTGGATTTGTATAAAGAGAAGATTGCTGTTGTCCTAAATTTAGGCTTCAAGTGTGTATGCCACAAGTATAGACTGCTTTTGCTGGTGTTGTAAATAGGGGCTAATAGCCTTTTGCAGGTCAGGATTCACAAGAATTATGGCGAAAATCAATGTATAGTATGTTTATTTGAGGAAGATAGTTATGCCAGATTCGATTGTTTTTCAATAACAATAGTGCAAAATGAAAAGTATGTTGCCAACCACTGAAGTTTTCACAAAAATTGGAGAAACTATATTCATCGGAAAACAATTTTTAAAACAGTTGAAAAGATTAACCCCTGGGAGGTACACCTGATTTTGACTGCACTTGACAGGTACACTGACCCAAAAAGGGACGACGACCTTTAAATGAAAATTGTGAGGCTTGTAATGATCTTAGAGATTTGATTTTTTTTTAAATAAAGTGCTTGATTTGTAGTTTTCGAAGGTCTACTTGTTTTTTCAATTATCTTATGTTTCATGGGCAATACAAAGCATTGAACGAAAAAATCGACGATTTTTCCGTTTTTCGCTTAATTCTATATATCTTTGATGCTATTGAAGATATTGGGATGAAAATTTCAGGGTTTATAGTTCCAAATGTGCTCTTCAACGTGTAATAATTGATTTTCAATCATTTCGAAATCTTCGATTTTTTCTCGTGAGATGAATTTGAATAATAGTGCTTTTTTATTTATAGGATAGGTAAAATATGAATGTTAGGTGATTTTATACAAAGTGAACAAAAAAAGTACAAAAAATGTACTCAGGTCGAACGTTTCATATGGAGAACAACAAAAACAAAACCATTGTTTTTATTTAATCAACTATTTCTTCCATTGAATGAGTGAATTATCATCTGAAAAATGTAAAATGACTGGACTGAAAACTCAGTTCTTTTATTTTAATGATCAATTCATGATCTGACAACATCGCACCTGTTGCTCATTTAACCTAAACAACAACCTAAATTAATAACTATTAATAACAAATATTGACTATATTCAATATGAAAAATCGATGTCAATTACTTGATTATTTTTTAAACAAACGTGATAAATGACATCCCCAATTATAGCAAATCAACAAAAACAGGATTTCCGGTTATATTGCAAGTTGCATCTTGGTTAAAAGTAACAATACATCCATTGATCAAAGATCTGTATACACGCGAAAATTACGAAATAACTGAATATACATATAGCTGAATATCAGTTTCAATTCACAATTATTTGATAATCAGCGGAAAATATTGAATAAGAAAAATGATGATAGTTATTATAAATATAACAGAATTAATTAATTAACGTGGCAATGGAGTTAGTACTTAGATAACATTATCTATACATCAACAATCTAAACAGAATTTCATTTACTAAGAGGCATGATTTCCCAATAACATATTAATAAATAAACACATCATATGATATCATAACATTTGTCTGAAAATATAAAGTATTTCCTGAATGACCAAGTTTTAGAGAACCATTTCGATATCTCATCAATCACTAATCAAAATTTCAAAAGTAGAACTTGAAAATCCTATATTCCCAATGTTTCCTCTACCAATGTATCCAGTAATCCTAAAGAAGCTTCTCGATATTAATCGAAACAAAGAAGAAACAATTGGCTTGATCAAAATAAAATTTCCGAATAAGATCAATCTATTTTGGAACACCTGAGAGTTACCTCTCACGAGGAGCTTATTCTGTGTCTAAATAGTCGGTTTCCAAAGCAGCAGCGTCGTCCAGCATCACCTCAGTCGTTTTTCGACGCTCTTTCGATAAACATCGAGAATATCGCGGTCGTTCTAGTGCGCAAGCCCAAAAGTGTGGCGCGAGAATCTGCTGAAAAAATCTTCAAAAATCATCTGAAAAAAGGTTGGTGTGATTTGATTCGAATTCTAGATTGAGTCAATTGATTATTTTTGAGGTTTTAGAGAAAATAATGATCTAGAGACTAGTATAAAATCCAAAAAATTCAAAAAAATTTCGCTTCAGTGATTAAGATAAACTTGTGATGGCTAAGAAAACAAAATTGAACATTTTGCTCAGAGGAAACACGCTGAAATTGTTGCGTAAAAACTACGAGAATATTAAAATTTATTGATGCTCAACTCCACAAAAATTTCGAAAGAATTCCTGAAACTTTGTGTCTGAAATTGAACATTTTCCCCAAAACAAACACGTTGAAATTGTTACAAAAAAAACTGTGAGTATATTAAAATTTATTATTGCATAATATCCACGAAAATTTCAATAAAGTTCTCTGAACTTCGTCATAAAAAAATACTTTTATATCGCGAAAATCTTTAGGTTTAGAGATATTTTTAGGGACGGAGTTCTCTCGAAAACATTTCAGAAATTAGGAATATCCAGTTATTCAACTGTTTCTTATTCATCTCAGGATCTTCGGAAAATTAATTCATCAACGTTGCTAATTTTATTCGTACTATCATCATGTACACCAATGGAGACTACCTAGACATCTAGAATTCAAATTGATTTTTTTAATTCTTAGAAACTTCTCATCTATAAGTATTCATAGAAATACTGTTGCCAAAAACTGATCAAATCAGGATCTAATAAAGAGTATAAAACGAAATTCAGAAAATTTCTAAATCGAATTTATACAGCATAAAAATAAAATATTTAACAAAATAAAATAGGAAAGTTGACCATGTATGTATATCTAGAAATAATAAATTAACAAGAATAAGAAATTAGCGATTGTGTCCAAAAAGTGAAAACTCTTTTTCAGAACATAAACCCCAACTCGTATTTCTATTCCTAAATTCTTGTTTCGTTTTGTCAGCATAATCATTCGACGTACGTTAATTCATATTGGCAATGCTATAGGCTACCAAAATATCCACACGTGTGGATCTAAATGAATCGAATGTATAAAAAAAGTAAAAGTTCTAGCTGTTCAAACACATCTGTGCCATTCAATGGGTGAAAGGATGATGATAGTGGTTCTTTCTGAAATGCCAAAAATGGTACCAAGAATGATTTTCAGCTGTGACGATTCGAAATGAGACGATATTGGAATCCAATGAAAAATTGATTCGCATAGTACGCTATTCGAATCTATCAGAGACATACAGTTTACGTTTTCTATTAATATAAAACCTTGAGTTTCATTCAGTTGGATGATTTACGACAAGTATGACAGGCACATTGTAAATTTTCTGTTTTCAATGGAATATGCTCATGACATTCTTACGTACATTGAATCTAAAGGAATCAACATATTAACGGTTTGCAAATGTTAAATTATTGATAATTGATATACCGTGAAATAATAGTTATAATATCAGATTATTATTTATGTTTGCGTTATTTCAATTAAAAGAATAAAATATTTCGAACATTCAGTGAATATTTTCACAGCAGAACTATTCGTGGCCTCAAAACTTGCAAAGTTTCAACCTCAAAACTTTATGATCAAGACCATACAGAAATAAAAAATAAGTGAATTGATAAGACACTGACACACATAAAAAAATTGAAAGAATCTTTATTTGTATTTTTTCGAAAAAATTAAGAATGGTCTTAAAGCCAACTCAGCCCCTATCAGAAATACTGAGTGATTTATAATTTCTTAAACAATCGCCATTTTATTTATTTATTTTTCAATACAGATTTTTTCCATTTGTTGTTGTGTACTTTATGAAATTCACTGAATAAAGATTGACACTTGTAAAATTATAATTTTTGGTTTGAAACTATGGTTCATGAAAATATAATGAGTGTAAGACTGGTGACAGTAAATGCGAGACATACTTTAAATGCCTCATTATTTTACTTTCCTACTTCATGATAACAAATGAAAAACTTACTCGTGTGATACGGATAAATTATTAAAACTTTAAGATTCCCAAAAGCCCAACATTTCCATTTCCACAGTTGAGAAATATGTTGGGTACCCAAAATTAATTTTGAAGTATGTAGAACGAAATTGCAGCATCCGAAAGTTTGTAGGATTTAAATTACATTTCAGCACGAAGAAATTCCTATACAATTCCTGAACAGATATTGGGTTTAAATATAGCTCATGCCTTGAAAAGGGTTATTAAACTGCACTTACAGGTCTTTGAGTGGCTTCTATGGAATATTTCATTTGAAGGATTCCACATGAAGACATAAAAATTTACAGTAGTTTAATTATAGCTTCAAAGTTGGTTACATAAATAAATAATTCAAAGGAGAATAATTCAAACAGAATCTATTATGAATGATTATGTTCATACATTTATGGTGAACTCACCATCGTCATTTTATAAATGAATACAAAACCTTCAACTGTCATGAAACAGTAATTAGCAAACTCAAAATTAATTGAATTATGTCTGCTGGATATGGAAAACTGTCACCCTGTAAAATTTACCGAAAGAGTTCAGACTGGGAGAAAATTTAACCATTCCATATGTTATCACTGACCTAATTCCTTTATCTATTTTAATCAAAGTAATACTATTGATCATATTTGATCTAAAAATATATTGGCTTGACACTTGTTGTATCGCAATTTTGGAGACATAACCTCACATATTCTTGGGGCAGTAACTTGAGTTATGTGTTTAGATTTCAAATATTGTTTTTTTCTGATTTTTTCCGAGGTAATCAGTACAGTGAAGAATGACGATAAAATAAAACTTTGATATAAATCAGTTTAGTAAAAACATTGTTGAAGCTACATTATATCTATTATTATTTTCAAATGAAATTGCAATACAATATTTCATTTGTCTTATTGATAAGATTCGAACCGTTTCGAATTAATTTTCATTTTACTATCCAGTTACAAAAAATAATTATAATAATTGGTACTTACTGAAATGAAGGATTTATTTCTACTTATACGTTCATTCCATCTAACTCATCCTTGATGAATTGAATATTGGAGTAACCTTGCTTAATTTTAATGCAAAACTCATTATTTAAACAATTATTCGTAAGCAATTTCTAGAGATACAAGTTCCACTTAAAACTCCACTGTAAAATTATAAAAAACACAAATGATTTTAAATATTTACAACGCTATCTCCATATTCCATTTATCTCAAACGTGAGAGACGATAAATCTTCGACGTAAAATTTTTTCAAGAAGCTGAGATGTCGAAGCAGAGTGTCAGACATTGTTAAGGGCTTCGTAAAGGGTCAACACACCACGTTTGACCTGAGCAAGGCTTTGCCATCTCACGTCCTATTATTCTAGACAAATTGCTATTTTATGGTCTGCAAGAAAGTGTAGTGTAATATTTCGAATCGCTCTGTAAGCAAAAAGAGGTATTCTCTTTACATCGACAGCGGTCACTCTCCACACGAAATTCAAGCGCATGGTGTTCTGCAGGGTTCGTAATGGGACCACTAATTTAAATCGTTGCTGATTTCTTTCAAGAAACACATTTCTCATCGCAAATCAATTTTATTTATATAATTCACAATACACATTTGAAAGAAAGATTTCAATTGTTCCTCATCAATCATCGAGTAATTCTCAGAAAATATATTGTTGATTTTTCATTCCCACCTCATCCATAATTTATTTACATTTTAATTTTTTTTTGATACTGGTTCAATTTAGAATTTTATCCAGTAATGATATTCGTAATCATGATAATGAAAGAATTTGCAACTAGTGATCGTATGAAAAAATAATAGCTAGCTACAATATTTTGTTGAGGTCGTTCAAGAAAATATCAGCAGTAGTATAGGCGAAATTAATTTGAAATTTTTATAGAGAACGACAATATTCCAATGGTATATGAACTTCTGGTTGAAGAAGAAATAATAGGACCCCAGTGTATTTCACATCAATCGTGTATATTGAAAGTTGTTGAAAAGAATCCGTGTACTTTTTAGTATAGAGTTGTTGACTGACTCACACTGTATAACCACATTGTTGTTATACTAATTTTTCATATTCTTCGTATCGATGCGAAACCATAATAACCGCGATTATAAAAGAGTATCAGTTGAATTATGTCACGAGCCGAAATTGTAGAGATAATGTGGTGTTTAAGAATGCAGTTTTATTTTAGGTGTCTGGTTTCACAGAACACTTACGGCGTAAAGAAGATCGCGGTCTCTTTATAGATGCTTTTTGATGTGTGATTTACTACACAGAGGAAATCCCATATGGGGATCAGAAATATACTTGTCAGCAGAACGTCTAGTTGTACGAGACAAAAACATTCCAACTGTTATGAATAAGATATTTCTGAAACACATTTCGTTGTCATTATGTAATTTTATCAGATATTATTAGTTCATGGGTAAAATGTAGTCAAGTGTAATATTTTAAAAATATTCTCTGAAAATTTGAATTACTTTTCCAGCTGCAAGCAACTTTAAATGCGTTCTTCTCAAAACTATGTTTTTTTAACTGGTGACAACTGTAACTCGATAACCGCTCAGTAGATTTTAATGAGATTTATACAGCTTTTAGAATGCATGATAAACTCAGGCCTGATCGAAGGATTTTTTTAATATCGATTTTTTAAGACCAATTAACCAGTTGATTTTCCCCCCAAATTCGAGGAGAAAATTCAGGCCCAGGATTATTTATTCATAAAACTGATTCTTTTATCCGATTTATTTCAAATGAATCTCCAAGGACTTATGGTAGTCACCGCAAGGACCTTTTCTTGGAACTGGGTCAACACAGACAGCTATAACTTTGGAAATTATATTTTTTTCTTGTCAAACTTTCGTGACTTCAAGTCAAAACATTGTTTAATGATGCCATATTATTACTTTCGTAAAATAAAATGATTTAATAGCAGGAAATTCTAATTTTTTCGTGTCTCTGACTACCCCTAACCCCTTAATTCGATTTACGTCGAACGTATCTCGTAACGTGGAAAAACTCAAAACTACGCATCTGTATAAATGAGTGTGTAATACAAAGTCTCGATGATTATTTATTCGGAGCATAGAAAAACTAACTTTGATTAACCTCCGGTTAATATTTTTATCGCATGTCAATGCATAATTCAAACGTTTCAGCTATAATAGCGGTCCCCGCAGGTGCCCTGCGGTACTCTACATCAACGATATTTTTTGTCTGCGCCGTATAACGAAGTATTTATTCAACATCCTTAAAACACTTTTCTGCATTTAAATGTGTAATCGAGCTCAGAGTCAAGTCGTTAATCTCAATGTTGACCTTGATGAGGAAGACGTAACTCTGTTTTTGTTATTGTTGCCGACGATGTGAGGACCTTGACTTTGAACGGCTTGGAAGAAATAAAGGATATAGTGTTATGCATTTGGTCATCTGTTTCTGATATCGTATTTCTCAGCAAGAGTGAGGTTATGTAAGACCATCATGGTTTGTTTACTGCGATATAAAACTGGTGATAAAGGAGGATCATTCGCAACTGGTGAATCTAGTAGTCTTTCTGTGTTATATACCTAAAATCTTCTTGCTTCTTCTTCTTCTTGCCGTTTATCAAATATTGATCTTATGATGTTCAATTACACATATCAATAAAATGTTTCCAAAAGATAATTTTTTTTATTATAAGTTGTGATATTGCCTCTTCGAAATACACTTACATACAAATATATACAGGGTGTCCCAGAACTCAACATTAAGCCGAAACGGGGTGACAGGATTGATCATAACCATCACGAGAAAAAATCTGAAAAAATCTAACCCATGCAGTTTGGAAATTATGGACGTTTTAATAAAAACCTGAAAATTCGATCATTTTGTCTTAAAATTAAGAACCTACCTAGAGCTTGTGCGAATCAGGTTTAAATTTATTTACTCTTTTTTATTGTATGGATTCAACAAGGATTGTATCTACCATTTCAGAAGTCTGATTTAAATGCGCCAACTTCTGATGCCATTTGCCAAGGCACTATAGTGAATTTTTTTAAAAGAAGAACTGTCGAAGTTGACAAATCTTGAAAATTTTTAATTCGTAGTTTAACAAATAGTCTCAATTCTCAGAAACTTGGGGCAAATGTGTCTTAATTTTTATTGGGATTCTAGAAATGTTATTTAGGATTGCGTTTCTAAAGTGTAAATGAACAAAAATAAAAAAGAATAACCACAATAACCGAAAAATGGTACAGTCTCATCAAATTTCTAGATTTTTCTTGAAATGATGTGAATGAGATTTATCTCATGATGGTTATGATCAATCCTGTCACCCCGTTTCGGCTTGACGTTGAGTTCTGGGATAATGTATAATACATTACAATAAAATATCATCGCTACAATCAGTTACAAAAAATAAGATCATCTGATTCATGAAATTGGAAGGAAAACACTGAAAACTTCATAATAATATCACCTTATCAATAATTTTCTTCAAGAACGTGTTTGAAATATATTTGAAAACCATATCGCATCAACTATACTTTCATTTTTAAAATGGAAGTCCTTTTTTTGTTCCTTACTACAATCAAAGTCTGAATTTTCAAGTAAAGCCATAACAACGAGATCATTCATCAAATGACCTGACATCTGCCTTGCTTGTGTATGTAATTCCAATAAATCATTTTTCTCAGTGTATTACCTTGATTCAAACAATTTCTTTTCTCCGTCTAACTATATCCTAGCTGAAAAGTTATTCCTGAATGAAAACGCTGCCCTCATAAAAATTATCGACTAAAGAATGATCGTTATGCTGGTTCATGGCATGTCTTGTAGCAACAATTTCATCGAGTCAATTTATTTGATCCCAACAGAACAAACAATTTAATAAGCGTTATTATTACTAGGGACGCATGATGTAATTTTTCATTGTCTTGTTTTATTGTTGTGTTAGACCTATACCGTCTTTTGTAGTAATTACTCTGTTATTTATATCGGCATGTTGTTAATAATAGTAAAGAGGATAGTAGAATTTTGTACTCGCATGCAAGTACTACACTATAATTTCAGTTCTTTCAAGGTTTTATCAATTTTTTTCCAAGTTTTGGGAATAATGGAATAATTCACCATGACAAATTTGGTGAATTTCATTGTGAAATCCTTTGGTTTGCAGATCAATTGGTTAGATATTGAATTCGATATAAATAAAACCAAAGATTTTTTTATTGCAAAAATTATAACAATATAAACATCATAAAAAACATATTCTTCTCGAGAATCACTAAAAATTATCCACTCATGAAAAATTTGTCTAAATGAAGGATGAACTATTGTCGAATTCATTTTTTATAATGAACAGGGCGATAAATTGGAATTTTTCATTCGAAAACCTTACTCGATATCAATATCCTTCTGAAATATCATCCGTAACGCCGCTGGCTTTAACATCCAAAGGATTTCAGTACCGTTAAAAAGTTTGCCATGGCTATAATGAGTCATTTTCGTTCTATGAAAATTATTCGGAAATACCCATTATCCAACCATTTTGTTTCTCGAGTTATATAATTCCAATATCCGTCCAGTCTCTCGAGTTTCTTGTTAAAAATGTAGGTAGGCAGGCATGAGAAGTGTTGGGCTGTTCAATAAATTCATTTCATAATGCTTCATAAAACAGAGGACGTAATAAATTCTGCTAATCAGGAATAACTGAATGAATACGTACGACGTATAGACACGGTTTTTACGTACACTTATTACGCGGCATTAACGCTCCGATGAAAGCCGACCGCAGCCGAACTATGAAATTTGGCAGCGAATGATAATGAAAACATAACCTATTTGGAAGCAATCTGCTGATTATTATTGTGATAAGACATTTCAATTGTTTGAAAATAGTATATTATATAACAAGAGTTGTAAGAGTATTACGCACGATTAGAAAAAGTTACGTAATTCTAGAAGTGCGTTGTGTACTATACTTTTTCTACGACCGTATTAAGAAAGACACTATCCACTGAAAAAGTGAGTAAAATGGATTGGACAAAATCATCATTCGAATAACGACATGTGGAATTTGTGTATCAAATATTTGAGAAATTATTTTCCTCTAATCAAAATGCTTTAAATACGATACGTCGCATAGATACGTCTACGTTTGTGCTTTGCCTCAAGCGTCTATTATTTTAACTGCCTACACTTTTACGAGAATGAAAGCTTTGATTATTGAGCTTTGAAAAATTGATTGTGGCGCCTTCACACCTATATGTTTATGTTAATTTTCCGATGTATGATACACGACCCGTATGAATTGATCGTGAAGAAAAATAACTGATGATACACTTCCATAAAAGGCGTTAGGTGTGTTTGCATTGAAGTGCGGCCAGAATAGTAATCACTATCAATTGAGTGAAATCTTCTTTGGCGAATGATTTTTTTTTACTAATATTCGTGCGCTAAATTGAGACGTGTACTTTCGCAACTAAAGTTGAACCCTGTATCCTGAATGAAATTCTAGGAAATATTCTTGACTCGATTTGAATATATAACAAGTGGCTAATTATTTATTCTGAAGGCATTTAACCTTCGTCATTATTTGCTTAAATACTCACCTGATTATTCACAATTCATATGAAGTTGCTGATTGAAAAAGCTCGTTCAAGGTAGGCCAGTAGCAGATATCATTATCTTTGAATGAGATCTTGGAAGCGTTTCCCCCTTTCCAGTTTAATTCTTCTTAATTTATAAACACTGCTATTCAATATTGAAAATAATGTATCTCGGGTATTTCCATTGAAATTCCTCTCAATAAAAAAGATCAATTAATTTAAAAATTAACACGAATTAGATATTGTTTCATAGAGACATAGAGATACATAAAAATCAATGATCAGTAATTCTGACAAAGGGGTTGATACGTCACAGTACCCAATTTCATTTGATATGTAATGAGTTGTAAATTTTTTCGAACGATATTGTCGACTATAGATCATGTTGATACTAAAACAATGAACTAGCTCGACACTCTAAAATTAAGAGGATTTGGAGTGAAAAATTTAAATGAGTTTCAGAATTGGTTAAAAAAAGGAAAAATCAAATAGTTGTTGGATATGCTCTAGATATTTGATGTAAAAGTATGCTACAAATCATTTTTTCTACTCCCCCTACAGAAAATGACGGAATTTGTACAACTCCCCAACTAAGTAACAGTCTATTTAAGCACTGGGCGACGTAAAACTGTACGATTTAACTTTACCGTAAAAAGACAGCACGATCAACAACCAATAGGGTAGCATCTGTGAAGTAAATCGCACGACATACAACCAATAAGATAGAGCCTTCAGTAGTTGCCATGGAAACGAATAACAAGCCGCGTCGCAGATAACATTTTGACGTTTCATAATAATTGTGTCGCGATTTATTACTAGTTTATTTTCGATTTTTGTTGATTTTCCATATTTTTTTATGTGGTGTGGGCAAAATGCAGCGAGAAAAAATATTTCTCACAGTATATCGCTTTCAAATTAAATTAAATTAATGGAATCCTAATTTTTGATGGAATGAATGCGGTCGTAGAAAAAGTATAGTACACAACTCGAGTTGTAAGACAACTACGCACTTCTAGAACTAACTTTTTCTTGTCGTGCGTAATATGCTTCTTACGACTTTTATTATATGTAATACACTATTTCGATCTTTTTTGGACATGCAGAAAGAGGATAGTGATACATTCATTATATTCAATATTTACTATCGAAACTAGCTATACAATTTCAAATCGGTCTGGTTATTGTATGTTAGCGGTTAATTCCTACTAACGAATTATATTCAAAGCATCCGTTATAATGTTACATAGCGTGAAACTTCTGATCGGTGAGTCATAAAAACACCGAATAATGTCCGAGAGATACGAAATTGAAATAATTAGTCAGCGGCGTATCTACCAGTACAGTGAAGAATAATGAACACATAATAAGAGATAGACTTCTGGTTTGAATTTTTCTTCAATGATTTCGCGTCTTTCTAACTGAAATAACAGCTTATCACGACTGATTTTATCAACATTCTGCATATTAGCTTGAGTTGTATGTATGTACGTAACTTTTCTTTGGACTGGCAGCTAGTGGCATGATCTTTTGAACAAATTGAAAAGCTTTTCATTACAGGTGCCTCTCAATGACAATGGTAATACTCACAGGTTTTTCTCAATCACCCTGGTCTAATCGACTAATTATCTTTATTGGAAACGTCACTTCATGCTTTAGTGGTGAACTAAAGAGACGAAAATGATTATTAATATAGAATTAAATTAATTGAGGAGAATGTTATTGTAAAAAAAACTGTGGGGTTCTACAAAGGCCAGTTTTTGAAAAGTACCGTACACGAAGCTGTCAGCTGTCGAATGTCGTCGATGTGCAGCCTCAACTGTCTGTTATCCACCACAAAACTATCTTTGCCAAATGTTTTTTTTTTGTTTCAGAAAAAAAAAACCAGCCAAGCCACCAAACCGCGCCGAAAAAATTCTGACAGCACCGAAATTCCACCTAATTGCCCTCGACACGAACCATCAGTCGTTCGAACGAGGAAAATGAGCCATTATCAACTACCAGCAACTAATCGCTCGTATTAGAGACGCGGTTTGGATTACCGCTTCATACATATCTTTGAAACCGTCCGGCCTTCGAGCACAGGCCAAAGATAATCCAGACAAAGACCAGTTTAAAATAAACGGCGGCGTCTTATTTTCGTCCCTCGAGTGCTGATAGATTGTGGCTGAGTTGACGGCGACGTGAAGTTAAGAGGGGATGAGAAACTAGAAGGCTATGGATATCACCAAGGAGGCTTTCAATCCGAATCCTAGGGATAAGGCTAATCCTCTATCGATTCTTCTGTTTTCGTAAGTATTTGATAAACTTTGGTGCTGAAGAGGTGTTGAAGTGGATTATTTTTTTTTTAAATTTTGAGGTGCGACTGAAATGTACTCAAAAGCTGCCAGGAGAATTACAAACTGAAAGTAGTAATCTTGAATTTTTATCAAAAACTAAACAAGGTCATTTATGCAATCAGAATGACATCAAAATACATGAATGAAAAAACTGTAAAAATTCTGTACCATGCAAATTTTGAGTCAGTGCCTTTGAACAGAACCTAATCTACAAAAAATATTCATTGCACAAAAAAGAGTTTTGAGAACTATCTATAAAATGCCCTTCAGATAATCCTGTAGAGGTTTATTCAAAGAAAAACAAATTTTAACAGTCTCTGCACTATATTTCATTCGAATGTCTAACATTTTCACATAAGAACAATGAGGTTTTCACAAAAAATTACATGAATCCCAACTATAATACAGGAATATTACCTGTTACTCAATATTAACTTCCCTATACACAGACTAACACTGACAGAAAAAAAATCCCTCATATATGTGCATCAGATTATTTAATAAATTACCGAACAATCTTAAGTCTATCACGACAAATAGTGTCTTCAAGAATAAAGTGAAACAACTTCTGTTGAATCTGGAACCATATGATTTGAAAGAATATTTTGAAGCAAATAAAAAAATTATTGTTTTTTATTTGACGTCTTTTCTTTCAATGTTTGTATGTACCATACATATGTATATAGTGTGTTGTATATAGGAATGTTTATATGAAATAAAGAATATTATTATTATTATTATTATTATTATTATTATTATTGATTTTATAGTGCGATCTTCATTTTGTGACTACATTTTTACAAGGTCGATAATCAACGAATATTTTCAATTCCACCAAAGTCACATATGCGCTGCAATTGTTCCAATGTTTTTCTTTTAATTTTCTTCTCACAATGGTTTCGTAAAAATAATTTTCCAAAGTTGGGGTGCGTTTATAAATCAAGCGGATAACTCACAGCACTGATACGTCACAAGTACTCCCGTACATATAAGCGTTGAACTTGCCGAAAGCCTTCCGTTAGTGATATGATGATGTTTTACAGCGTTGCCAAGCGTTATTCATCATATTTCTTCACATTGTCAGTAAACCGAAAAAATAAGGACAATTCATAACCCCACGTATATTTTTCACTGGTAATAGAATCTATAACAACCATAATATATGGGGTTTTCATTTCAGTACTTACTCGTATAATTTTCGCGAACAAAACTGAATGAAATATCCGTAGAAGCCCCCAAACAACTGGCAACTCTGGAAGTTTTTTGGAAATCTCGTCGAATATAGGGTGAAGTTTTTTCGGATATTACACATTATTTTTCATATTTCTATCATTACATTCGATCTCTAACCATATTCGTCATTTGAATCTTAAGAACCTGAGAATATTTTTGATCTAACCGGAATTGAGCATCCTAACTAGGAGTTTTTGGAGATGAATTTATCTAACTTCATTTTTATGACCCCGGAACTGGAAAAAGGGCATGTAAATATCCCATTTGTAGTTACCTAAACCATCTCATTGCACAAACCACACATCTCAGAACGGATTTTATAGTTCACCCATTTAATAAATCTTTCTTTTGTGCTGCTTGCCGACAAAGCGAAGTTTTCCCAATTAAACGTGAAATTAACTTCGAAACTGATATATAGCGGAAAACCATCTTCAAAGGTTTGTTTTCTTAGGGAAATTGCGTTTCAAAGGCTGGACCAGATGGTTCCCATTCCATGTCGAAAGAAGGCATTATTGTGTCAGCATTCAACATGGAGTCTGGCAAAAAAGTTTGTCCAAAAAATACATAAATTCAATAGTGTCTGGTAGCTGTATCCTTGTGAGATCAGCTCGGGAATTCCAGGGCATTTAATTTGAGAAAGTTTATTTATATCATGGATTAAGAATGTGTAGTTATTAGTACATATTCCTAAAATGTGTCATTTTACATCATTCAGAATTGAAGCACAAGATTATGTCTATAACTATAAATGAATCTAAAAACAGCGCAATTTATTTTAGAGAAAATAATAGAATTGTACACTGAATTAATAAATCCACGATGTGTCATGATTAATAAGAAATATTTTGCTCATACTGAAAACGACAATGTATAATGACTTTGAAGTATACTTCGCAAATAATGAACTTCGCTTAATTTCATACCTAAAAATGTTGGAAGGCTTCTTCATCAAGTGTCAAAACACACACCCTTCTAATTATGACACCGTTCAACACACCGAGAGTCTGCTGGCGGATTTCCAAATGTCAAAATACCAGAATATTTTCATGAATGCATGTTTATTGAGTTTTGTGACTGTAGTTAATTGAGAAAAAAAATCGATTTGCTTCAAAAGATTCTTTGGAAATATACCAGAAACGACTCAATTAAGTTTTTTATGAAACCACTCTATGTACAGTCCATTTATTTGGGGAAGATAGTTCTGACACATTTTTTCAACTTTCAATACCAATAGTGCAAAATAAAAATTATTTAGCTAACCCCTGAACTTCTAATTGGTTGAGACATACATAATTATGGCAACACTTCACAACGATGCTAAATTTATTTGGAGAGAAATCTTCGATCTACTGATGAATTTGTTAATTATTCTGGAAATGTTTACGAATATTGGAAAAACTGTTCAACGGTAACCTGATTGTAGCCAAAAATCATCCAATTATATATTATAATTATACCTATAATAATTATAATCAACCTATTTTTCATTTCGGAGTTTCACCGAAAAAAAAGAGAAGCAGCAACACCGCACTTCTCGCTCAAATAAATCGACTATATTCACAAATTCAGACAATAGAAGTCTGAATCTTCAATAATTCAATTATAATGAATCATGAAATATTATTCACATATAATCGTTCGGTAACTCATGAAATAATTCAAATCAACATGAATTGAAAAAATCATCAGAATTATTTTTCACAATAAGTTGATGTAAGCACCTTCACAAACAAGTTGATACCCAATTCATTGTTGTTGCTTTCCATACGAAGTCTTTTCAAGAAAAAAAAAATGGTTTCATTCTTATCTTCACTGTCAAAGTGCTGAATATTTAAGTCATGGGCTGCTATGGTTGATTACTTTGATACTATTCAACTCAGTAGGCGTTTATACCTGCTCCAAATGAACACATCAGATCGCATTGGTTTTATATCCACTCAATTAACTCAACTCCAGATAAGAAAGTCATTCTATCCGAACCGTTAGATATGCTTGAGACAATAATTAATTCTCCAATGTTCACTTTTCCGGAAAATATAAATGTGGAGCTGTCAAAGCGTTATAAATGACTTCGCGTTATGTTCAACCAGGATTCAGATAATTCTTGGGTCATTTCATTCAAGGAAATTGCTCCATGCTAGAAATTCCCATCGTTAATTATTCACCTACAATATTTTGATCGAAATAGTCTGCCAGTCAGTGCATCAAGCAAGCGAAAACAAACGAAGTCGACATGGCATTTCCGATGCTCACTCACTGATGTAGAAACATGGTGTTGAGAATGACAGGAATTTCGATGTAGGTAACTCTATCCGAAAGTTTTAGACATGTGTGAGTTCTTTTTCACAAGGCAAATGTGTTTGCTGAAATAACATTTGAAGGGGGTTGTCACTATAGGATTTGTTGTCAACTGTTTCATGAACAACCACATTGATGTCATATTTCAAGAGATTTTTTTATAGAAAGTATAAATTAGAAACAATTTTTGTGATCGTTGTGTATTTTTTTTTGGTAGCTGTATTTTTTTATTACAAAAATGAATCGATCAGAAATATTAAGGTAATTGATTTTCCTTGTCAGATTAATCATTTAATTACAGGGTGATTCCACATTTCAATCAGAAGAAATTGACTTTTTTTAAAGAATATGTGCCCAAAACGACACATTTTAATTGGCTCAGATTTTATGCTCAAGAAGATAAATCCCCGATCGAAATAGCATAGTCTAGTTCTTTTTCGTACCAAAATATCTGAGCTAAAGTAATCAGTTGTCAGTTTTTAGTGAATTGTTATGGACCAAATGATTTTTTAGTTAGTTGAGAATGGATTTTTATGCGAAATTCCAGGAGTTATAACTTGAAGCTGTGCATTTTGAGAATATCTTTCTTCCATTTCAGAAATATATTCTTGAATTATCCACATCGAATTTCTTATCATATATTTGGTTGCGCCACTGCTGAAACATTTTCCTCCACTTCATGGGTGGTTGGATAGTTGACAGCTCCGACTTCCTCACCGGATGAAGGTATTTTGTACCGTGAAAAATGTTTCCGAATATAGAATGAAATGAGCGTGAACCGATCAAAATCACGTACTACACACATAAATTGGATTACGTTAGAGATCATGACAGGTAAACTACTGAAATGTCAAGGCTTCCACACATTTATTTATTGCATAATCCCTCATCGGAGATTACAAGATTGCGAGACGGTGGAATACGTTGGATTTTTTCGTAGTTTTATTACGTTACATCGGTGATAATTTGTCTCCAACCTCTTCTGATGAAGGCAACACTTATTATTTGTGCTTTGGTGTAAAACTGTAAATAAAGCTGTGTATATTTTTTTCACAATGTTTCCTACTTCTATTATTTGTATTTGCATATGATTAGATTTCCTTGTTGACTATTTACATTTATAACTAGATCTTATCACCAAAGCTTTTGTTTTACCACGCTTCGTTTGTTTATACGGAGAAACGACTCGATTCCTCTTACATAGCATGAAATGAGTCCATTTATTTCATTGTGTTTGACTTATGTCACATAAACAAATTAATGGATAATTCTGTTTTGAGTTAACTTCTCAGTCAAATGTTATTAGTTACAGAGATGCAATAATGCAATGTTATTTCTCTAAATCATTTATAACTTGGAGAAATTGATTCATTTAATTGGGAAAATAGTGGTACATTTAATCATTCTGAGAAAAATTTTAAACATATAATTCATGAGAAATTCCCCAAAAAAAACATGGAACCGCATACATCACTACAATTCAACAAAATTACACACCCAGAATTTATCCAGATCACATTTTTGACATCACTAAAATTGACTGCATCCATAGTATATTCACACAAAAATAGGTTCCCAAAAGAACACATTTCCGATGATTTTTGATTGAATAAAAACAAACAAATAAATATCTCGCATAGATCAGCTGATCGTAAAGAAATCGTTTGAAATATTTGAAATACGTATGGTATAGCCGTGAAGTAAGGTGCCTATATGTGCCTATATAAGTGTTGCCAACTGTAGAAATAGCGGCATTAGTGAAATGGGACATCCTAACCTATAATCATAGCTCGTACACTGTAGGACTCTGAAAGCTAATTAGGCAATCCAAACCACGTGACATTCAATGTGGCGGCTTGGGGCACACAATGCGATACCTTGGCTAGTAAACAGTGAATTTCATTTATTTTCGGAGTTTTTTGGTGTTTCGAAACGGTATTCAGATGGAGAGTGAATATTTGAAGACATTGATGTTGAATAGCAGAGACGTTGGTGAAAAGTATGCTTGGAACTATTCATTCAGTTCATTCTTGCAGAGATGAGCTATAACTTATTGTAACTTATCTCTGATTCTTGTTACAGCATTCGTTTTCGATATTAAATGAAGTTGGGATTAATTAATAATCTGGATCCTTTCACATTGGATACTGATGCTGATTTAGATTATTCAATTGATGTTGTTCTTCTTGTAATATTCTGGTCAAAAAAATATCTACTGCAGACTCTCTGATACATCAGTTTGGAATCAGTGAGATCATATCTCTTGATCGCAGCTAACCATAGGGCCCTTCGCTTCCTAGTTAAATCGTTTTTATTCTATAACTGCTCTATAAGAACCTGTGATTAGTAACCGTAGAAACCGATTACATGCCGACTTTATTTCGGTTAGTGCGAGATCTACAACCAACCACAATGCATGTGATAGGCCTTTTCTTCAGTAAAAGAGTTGATAATTAGTCACAATGAAAAAAACACATAAAAAACGCACTAGAGATAACTAAATGTAACAGTTTTCAATTCAAGTCACATATGTAAACACCAAATGTGTGCCCCAAGCCGCCACATTGGTTTTTCGCTTTGACAGATCGCTGGATTGCCTAATTGAGATAAGATTTGGAGTACCGTGGCACCTTGCTTTTTTCTTTTTTGACGTGGGATAATATAGTTACCTACCCCTATAAGGAAATCCTCGAGATAAGTCCGGGGCTACTCGAAATATCTATGAAGTGGAGTGTGTGTGTGGAATTTGAATATTGAAGTATCAGGCGTTCCCTCCAGTGGCGTACAGCCCAGTAATAGGTAATGGTTTATGTGTTACTTCAAGAGATCAAACTTGCTCAGAAAGCACGAGGATCAAGGAGCTAACGCAGTGGTGTAGTTGACTGGAATTAACAAACTTCATGAGCGGGTCAAAGACTTCTCCCCAAATGAACTTGCCATAGCTGTGGAGTTACTAAGAAGTATTATAATGTATGAGCTATGTCCCAACCAATTAGAAGCTCAGTGGTTAGGTAGATACTTTTCATATTGCACTATTGGTATTCAAAGGTATTCAAATATATCAGAACTATCTTCCTTGGCAAAATCAAATGGTTGCGCCCATGCTAACAAGAAACTCTTTGAGCTGCCCGTTCTATGCTTGTGTTTTTCTAGACTGCACACATCAGTTAAATAGTCTTCGACTAATAAATTCCTCTCAAATCAACTGGAATAACTGAAATATATCAGAGTGTGACACTCGTCCTCAATAAATAACACTTTTTAATGAATTCTCAGACCTCCCAGAACAAAAAGAACGCAATATGTTCCCTGAGGACGTTAGATAAGAAACCACGTTTGTCATCAATTTTCAATTCAGCCTCCTGTCATTCTAAGACAAATGAATGTTGTCCTGACCTTCTCAAGTGGAATGAGAGAATTATGAATATTATTTGTTGATATAGGACGATTTATTATGATTAGATATAATAAGGATTTATACTCTTAGGCAACTTGTAGACGATAGTAGACCATTTATTTCTATATTAATTATAGAATGATCCCTGATAGCACTATGAGGGTGTGTTTCAAGAGTGTTGGGGATAAGAAATGATTTATTTTGACATTTAGGCTTCGATATAATTGAAATTCAAGGCTTTAACAAAAACGAAAATTCGTATGTTATATATACAGGGTGATGCTTCTACTATTGGATACAAATTTACTGTTTCTACTTATTTCGTAATTTTTATACTACTTTTCAATGGTGTTAATTGAATCTTGAGAAGTTGACAGCCGATAATAGTTCAATATAAAGTAAAAAACAAAATACGACAATAAACTTAACCTAACTTTCTGTTTCGGAGTATCGTTGAAAAGGAAAACAAGCTGCAACACTGCACTTTCTGGCGAGCTGTCACAAATATCTCGCTCAAATCAATCGAACATATCATGAACCATCCTTCACTGCAGTTGTGAAAAAAAAAGAAGAAAAATTAACTTCTGCGACTGTATGTATTTTCATTATTAGGCAGTACGCTATTATATCAAGCACCCTGTATATTTTCGGATTATACAAAGCGTGACTGATTAGGGTCTACCGACGTTCAGCCGCAAAAAATACGTGCTATTCTTCGAAACACAATGGGCCAATCCTAATAATTTGGATTTTATTCTGAGTGTCGTCGATGATACAAAAAAAAATGCACAAAATTACTAAGAGGAGCATGGCGAACAGATGCTTCAGAGTATTTCGAAAAATCCCTTTTGGCATCCCGTCTCGACTAATCCTATTCGGGCCACGAATTATCCGGAAGGGAACATGAGTAATGAAAGGACGAATGCCAAATTACAGGGACGGTTCCAGGATTGCGGTTTTGCTCTGAAATTTACTCACTTCGAGTTTGGCGAATAAATCATCGAAATTACCAACTACAACCAAATATTTATGCATGGTTCGTCATTGAATTCAGCATCCTCCAATTTTCAATCACCAGTGGACCAATCAAATGTTAATAAAACTTTAATTTCCAAAACAATTTTATTGTGACACGAAGCAAATTATATATTTCATATATTTTTTTTGTTTTCAGTTATACCTATGACATATTCAAGAAAGGACACAGAAAAACCCTAGACGTAGAAGACTTGTACAATCCTATCGAAAGCGATAGAAGCACAGTTCTAGGTGATAGGTTAGAAAGGTAAAATATTCTTCGCAATAAATAATGAAAACCTATGCAAAAATACGCCGTATAGTTGATAGCCACAATTATCCAGTAATTATAAATGTCAAATCATGGTCTATAGTTCAGCAGACACTATGTAAATAATTATTATGTAACACACTACATGAAAGCACAGAATATTCTATGATCCGACGGGTAACTCTATTTCCGCTCAGGTTCTGTTAACTTCAGCTTTTATATTCTCAAATTGGATGAAGAAAATGTGATAATTTTGAATAAAGTAATCCATCGATTTTATATAGTTTCGATCAATCTAATCTTTTTTTTTCGGTTTTCATTGATAAGACTGTGTTGTATAAATTTAATAATATATCGATATATTTGCTGATATTTTATCAGGGTTTACCACAAATGTTATAGTTATTTCGGAAAAACTAGAAATGTGGAAACGTTGCTTATACCATATTAAAGTACCCTATGTTTTGCAATTACCTTATTGAAACATTTAGCTGGATAAATGTCATTAGATAAAAATAAAATTAGAAATAAGGCAACATTGCATATATCTATAGAAGTATACGTTTAGAAATCACAGTGTAGAATCCATCAAAATAAATGTCATTAGAACTTCGGAAAAATAAGGAATATGGCAACATTGCTTATACCATATTCAAGTTCCCTATGTTTTGCAATTATCTTATTGAAACATCTATCAGAATAAATGTCATTAGAATTTTAGAAAAATTAGAAATATGGCAACATATAGAATTACATGTTTTCAAAATCACCTTGTAGAATCAATCAAAATAAATGTCATTAGAACTTCGGAAAAACTGAAAATATGGCAACATTGCCTGAAGTATTTTCGAATTCTCTTTCACCGAGATATTCAATGCTGCCCATCATTATTCATATCGATTCAAGAACACGCTTTATCTCTGTCGCAGATGGTCAGATCTGATGTTTCGAAATTCCATACGAAGCAAATTATTCTGAGTAAATCGATATACTTACGACTAAATGATGAATTTGCATATTGCCGTACAAGTGTCACTTAGGATCAGCCGTTCCACTCGAATAGACTGATACCGGGTGGAGTCTAAAAACTCTTCATATCCAAATCCAGTTGATGCCTTTCAGGAAATGGATAAACCATGTGGAATCATGCAAGAAACGCAAAAAACAACCGAGACTCTTCAACGTATTGGTCTCGACCTTTTGGCCAGAGTACTTATATTTGGGAACCATCTTGGTAGTGATGGACATCCTGGTGCGTCTGTCGCAGCCCATAATGCTGGGCTACCTACTCGACTACTTCAAGCCCGGCCCTAAGACTACCACCAAGACAGACGCTATGTGGTACGCAGGCGCCATAGTACTTTTGAATGCTCTCAGTGCCTTATTGATCAATCAATACATCATGAATGCCTTCCACTACGGCATGAAGATCAGAGCAGCAGTATGTGCGCTCATATACAGAAAAGTAAGTGATCACTAGGTTTCTAGACATCCAGAACGTTGAGGAACGTATCCAATATTTTTCAAATCATTTTTCACAGCATATTCGTAAAAATTGATTCCCTAAGTTGGGGTGCGTTCAGAAATCACGTGGGAAACAGCAGCGTTATGACGTCACAACTGCCAAACGACCAGAGGTAGCGTTAGAAAATTGATTTTTTGATGAGAACAATAGAGGAAACGATCGCAATGTTGTCGTTTCGATCAATAAGGAATAATAGAAAATATTCTAATATATTTTGAAGCGTATGAATGAGCACCAAATGGAATTTTCAGTCACTGCTAAGGTTGAAAAAAATCGGGATATTCGAATAGTAGAGCTGGCAACTCTGACATGCTAATATAAGCAGTTTTGACGTCATAAGGAGCGTCAAATTTGATGGGTTTTCAAATGGAGATTTTCTGTATATTACATAATATCTCACGAAGAAATTCCTTTGTTTATTTTATATTATCATTCTTGAATGAGGTCTGGAGCAGAGTTATTATTTTTAGAGCCTGTTGACACCATATATTTTTTTGTAGGCCCTAAGGCTGAGCAAAACAGCTTTGGGAGACACTGCATCTGGAAAGATAGTAAACCTATTATCGAACGATGTCAGTCGCTTTGACATTGTCTCCATTTTCATCCACTACATGTGGGTTTCCCCAACTGCCGCCCTTTTCATCATGTACTTCCTGTACGCAGAAGCAGGATACGCAGGAATAATAGGCATAGTTGCTGTGTTCCTCGTCGTACCTTTGCAAGGTAAAAATTCAGCTACTGTGTCATTTGTTAAAACCACCCTATCGAATCCGTTTTTTTTTCTGAAGGATACACTGGCAAGTTGGCAGCTAAGTACAGGAAGCAAACAGCTATGAAAACTGACGAACGCGTCAGACTCATGGACGAAGTCATATCCGGCATCCAAGTGATCAAAATGTACGCCTGGGAAAAACCCTTCGAGAAGCTCATCAAGCTAGCACGCAAGGCTGAGATCAAAATAGTCACTAAATCATCTTACGTGCGAGGACTTTACATGACTTTTAATTTGTTCACAACCAGGGTAGCTCTGTTTTGCACTCTGCTCACCATGATACTGTCTGATCAAAAAATAACAGCCACGAAGGTGAGCTCATCAATCAGCTGTCAAGCCACAAGTATTGGAATCTTCTTTGCAGGTGTTCGTTTTCATGTCATACTTCAACATCCTGTCGCAAACGATGTCTTCCATGTTCGTTCGAGGTATATCAGAAGTAGCTGAACTCTTTGTCGCCATTAAGAGACTCCAAGACTTCATGATGAACGAGGAGTTCCAAAATATAGGCCACAGCCAGAACAATAACGATTTCAAGTACGGCTCTAACAAGCACATGGTCAGCCTGAGGAATCTCACTGTCAAGTGGAACTTATCCCTCAACGATAACGCCTTGACCAACATAAACATGAAGCTGGATAAAGGGGGGATGTTCGGCATCATCGGGCCTGTGGGCAGTGGCAAAAGCTCTTTACTGCAAACAATTTTGGGTGAGTCCCAGGTCTGGTGACTCAGCGCAGACGAATAGCATTTTTTGTTTCAGGTGAGCTGGAAACGACATCAGGATCAATCGAAGTGAACGGCAGGGTCGCTTACGCCTCGCAAGAGCCTTGGGTTTTCGCAGCCACTGTTCGTCAGAACATCATATTCGGCTCGGAATACGACAAGGAGCGCTACAACGAGGTGGTACGAGCGTGCGCTCTGGAAAAAGACTTCTCACAGTTTCCAAACGGGGACCAAACCATTGTTGGGGATAGAGGAGCCTCACTTAGTGGAGGACAGAAGGCTAGGATCAACTTGGCTCGAGCTGTGTATAGGGAAGCTGATATCTACCTCTTGGACGATCCCCTTTCAGCTGTGGACATCCACGTCTCCAAGCATCTTTACGATGAGTGCCTGAATGGGTATTTAGCTAACAAAACTAGGATTCTAGTCACACATCAAGTCCATCATCTTAAAAACGCAAACAGCATATTCATCTTGAACAATGTGAGTACTTCAGCTGAATTATGTCATGATATTGTCGGGTACAGGGGGTGTTTTTTGGAAGCCACCCCTGTCGCTTGGGCCGTACTCAGGAAATATAAATAAAATTATTTCAATTACAAATTCAATTACAAAACAGAGCATATAATTTAATGATAATTTTGATGGTACATTATTTAAGAGAGATTTAATGATACAAACAAAAATAGAAATGCTTACCTTAAAATACACAAAAATGCTGAGAACTACCCCTTCTACCATTCTGAACTGGCTCAGGGCTCTCTGAAGACCCCCCGAAGACTCCCCAAAAAAAAAACGTCTTCAATTACTTTTATCGAATCTATAATTATAAATCAGCAGCATCAGCAAAATTGCATTAGTTATTCTCTTCTTGTGATAACACACTTTTCATTTTATAATTTGTACTGACCTACTTTAATCATGGACTTGTAAACAGAAGTGATTCGTTTATAACAATAATGAAATTGAATTTAGAATATAGTTTGCTGGATTGGATTTTGAATAATATATATCTTGACAATATTCAACCTGCTTTGTGATCTTCAGGGGAAAATTGAGAACGAAGGAACATTCCAAAAACTATCTCAAAGTGACGGCATGTACGCCAAACTACTCACAACTGAAAGAGACCCAACAGACGAGGAAAGGTTAAAGCAAGCTGAGACTAAGATCTCCAGGAAGTTATCTCTCAAAAACGTGAGCTTCTCACAACCCTGCACCATTCACCCCTGACACAACTCATTCAATTCCAGAACAGAAAATCCTCTTTGGCTAGCACCGTGAGCGAACTGAGTCTCCCAGACGCTCTCCTCCAAGAAGACAACGCAGCGGAGGAAGAGGAAGAGGACCAGATCAAGACCAAAGATTTACAAGAAGAGTCTTCCAAAGGCAAAGTCCATGGGTCTCTATTCTGGCAATATCTCACTGCTGGTGGTAACATCTGCCTAGTCCTTCTGGTCCTGCTCCTGTTCCTCTTGGCCCAGTGCATGGCCAGTGCTGTAGACTACTTCGTGAGCTACTGGGTCAACGTAGAAGAGAACAGAGGGCCTGTGAACGTGACCAGCGAGGTCACCATAGAGTCGACTCACGAGTGGACCACAGAGACTTGTCTCTACGTTTACGCTGGTGGATTGGGGCTACTGTTCTTGGTCGCCCTGTCTAGATCAATGCTGTTTTACAAACTCGCCATGTTGAGCTCCCAGAAGTTACACAACATAATGTTCAAAAGCGTGGTGGGAGCGACCATGAGATTTTTCGATACGAACCCAAGCGGCAGGATTTTGAACAGGTTTTCCAAAGATATAGGAGGTGTGGACGAGCTTCTACCAAAGGCTATTCTGGATGCAGGACAAATCATACTAATGATGGTTGGATCGTTAGTCTTGGTCGCAGTTATCAATTCCTATTTCTTGATCCTAGTTGGAGCTATTGGGATTATATTTTTATCGTTCCGAAACATCTATTTGAAGTCGTCGAAAAACATCAAACGTCTTGAGGGAATGAGTAAGTCAACACTTGGTTCACAGTAGGCATGAGCTTACCCAACCATAATTTCAGTGAGAAGTCCAGTTTTCACTCACTTGAACGCCACTCTGCAAGGTCTAACCACCATCAGATCCTTCGGAGCTCAGGATATCTTGAGGGATGAATTCGACAAGCATCAGGACAGCCACACAAGTGCTTGGTTCATGTACATCTCGGTCAGCTCAGCGTTTGGCTTCTACCTGGACGTTCTGTGTTTCATATTCATCACTGTAGTCACCTTCAGCTTCCTCACTTTCGGAGAATGTGAGTACAAACATACTCAGCTGAATAGGACTTG
Source organism: Plagiodera versicolora (assembly GCA_037013635.1). Taxonomy (NCBI): domain Eukaryota; kingdom Metazoa; phylum Arthropoda; class Insecta; order Coleoptera; family Chrysomelidae; genus Plagiodera; species Plagiodera versicolora. The sequence continues at coordinate 9,250,788 of CM072986.1, read as the reverse complement.
CAACTCTTTTTCCCCGATAGCAATTGGTCTTCGAGTCGGAGATGTCGGTCTCGCTATCACTCAAGCGACAGCTTTGACGGGAATAGTCCAGTGGGGTATTAGACAGTCTGCGGAGGTTACCAATCAGCTGATGTCTGTTGAAAGGGTACTCGAGTATAAGACTTTACCGAAGGAGAAAGAACCAGAGCAACCCAAAACACCCCCGAAGAATTGGCCACAGCAGGGGAATATCGTGTTCGACAATATGGGGTTGAAATACGTCGAGGATGGACGACTGGTGTTGAGGGATTTGAATTTGGTCATCAAACCTACCGAGAAGGTTTGTCTACCATTTCACCTCACCAAGTAAATGCATTAATATTGAATTTATTTGTTTTAGGTGGGCATTGTTGGTAGGACGGGTGCTGGCAAATCATCCCTCATTTCCGCCCTCTTTAGGCTTGCCATAGTAGAAGGTGGTGTGAACATCGACGAAATCGACACCAAAGACATTAAGTTAGAAGAGTTACGCTCCAAGATATCCATAATACCTCAAGACCCAGTCCTATTTTCTGGTACCTTGAGGTACAACTTGGATCCATTCGATCAGTATAAAGACGACGTTCTGTATAGAGCTCTAGAGGAAGTAGAACTCAAAGATCCTGCGAATATCATCAACAGGCTGGAGAATAGAGTCATGGATAGAGGCTCCAACTACAGCGTGGGCCAGAGACAGCTGATTTGTTTAGCTAGAGCTATCATTAGGAACAACAAAATACTCATGTTGGACGAAGCAACTGCGAATGTTGATCCTCAGTGAGTTCATACAATTATTCATTACAATCCAACTTTCAATGAGAAATCTTTCAGAACTGACGCCCTCATTCAGAAAACCATCCGTAAGAAATTCGCCAACTGCACTGTGTTGACAGTAGCCCACCGACTGAACACCATCATGGACTCTGACAAAGTTTTGGTCATGGATGCCGGAAGTATGGTGGAGTTTGATCATCCGTATTTGCTGTTACAAAACCAGCGTGGAGTTTTCTGCAAAATGGTGGCGGAATCAGGCAGAAGCACGAGCGATCTGCTCAGGAGAATTGCCAGAGAGAGCTATCAGAAGCAACATTCTGTTCCTGAATGATTTGGGTGGGTTTTGTTGCTGAAATGTACATAAATGACTGCCTGTGAATTTCTCATGAGTACAAAAGTATACAGCAGTAGTTCAATAAGGGGAGAATATTTTTGAATGCCAATAGATTCAATAAATTTTTCTTGTAGAAGACAAAACTAGATATTTTTCATTCAAAATAAATGACAGTGGTGAATTGAATTTTTTTTTATCTAATAGACTTGTGAATGAATGACTGCTATTTGCATTTTATACATTGAATAACTAATTATTATCCTGTGATTTATGATAGCTAAGTATTAAGTGTACTTAATGATGAACTTGACTTCCATTTTGAAATTCGTGAAACAAGAGGTGCTCAAAAAGGCTTACATCATAGTTATAGTTGAACAATATTTATAGACTGTATATTGTAAACAATAAGTATATATTTTTAATAGAGGTAAATGTGTCTTACATAAAGTGTGGTTGATTTATTCCTACCTCATGTCATCTCATGATATAAATTGAAAAAGTATTCATATCTTTTTTGTATGATGATGACATATATAATCTCTTTATAATGATACATAACCGAAAGTGATTTTGCTGATACAATCTCTTAGCTCTCCTATTCAAGATATTTTCAGGTATCAAGAGTCCAGCACATTGATAAAAAATTATTCAAACAAATAAAAACGACAGAGCAGATTCAACATTTCTATAATTGCTAGTTGTGAAAGTTTCGATAGACATACAGTGTGACCCATTTTTAATGGAAATACCCCCCTGAAATTTGAAGTTGTAGACAGATTTTGATAATTTTTTTTTTAAGTTCTGAAAGGTCTACCTTAGGACAGAATTTGAAATGTTTATTTAAATTTTCAGGGCCTACTACGATATTTTTTCTTAGTCGAAAATCGAGAGATTCATTAGCGATTTTTTTATTGAAAAAATCACTACACCACTGGATTCACAGTGCGTCTAAACAGGTGTGACCAAAATTTTATGAAAAAATGTATATTTTTTTAATGAAACTTTTCAATAACTAGTTTACATATAGTTACGTTAGTTGAAATTTTTTCCTTTATCACTAGTTGAATTGTGTGAATGTAATTCCGTTATTTTCAATAAAAAAATTTATGCTATTTGTTTATTTTTTCATCTGGCTGCACTTTATTGTTGATATCATAAAAAAAATATTCTCATGGCCATATCTGTTGATATAGGGTGTTTTTGTAACTGTTAGTTGTGTGAGTTTTCGAATTTTTGAGTTGTCATAACTTTCATAACCCTGTCACTCCTGTTTAGAGGCACTCTGAATCCAGTGGCGTAGTGTTTTTTCAATAAAAAAATCGCTAATGATAAATCAATCTCGATTTTCGACTAAGAAAAAATATCGTAGTATGCCCTGAAAATTTGAATAAACACTTCAAATTTTGTCCCAAGGTAGTCCTTTTAGTACTTGATATTCTGAAAAAAAAATCAAAATCTGTCTACAACTTCAAATTTTAAGGGGGTGTTTCCATTAAAAATTGGTAACACTGCATATATGTTGTGGGTTTATTGTTGACTTCACTTGATTTTAAGTTATTATATTTCTAAAATGTTCAAGATACTTTCTAGATTGCCAATATGATTAGATAATGAAAAAATAAGTCAGGAACGTCGAATGAATTAGAAAAGTCAATCGATCAATCGAAAACGATTTATCATAATTGATCAATTATTCTGTTATCTAAGCTTCTTCTTGAAACTAAACGTTATCAATATTGAAAACAGCAATTACAAGAAGTGATTTCAAAACAAAAAAACAGTTTAAATTGGCTTCGTTAACAATGATTTATTATTATCACGACTATGCAAAATTTCAAGGCCTTGGTGATTTAGATGGTTGTGTGCTGCAATCTATCATCCAACATATAGAAGCATTTTCAATCGGTAACTTGTAGTTTTTGTTGGTTCTCGAATTATCGAATTCAGTGGATAGACTTAGGTTAGGAAAATAAATACACTCTGATATGTTATAATTTTTTGTGAATGTGTGTGATAAGTGAAATAGTTGAATTTACAATTGGAAAGGTAGATTAACATTATTGATAGTTGGTTGATATCAGCAAAAAGGAAATAGCTATTGAGAGTGGCGTCAGACATTGGTTGCCATTTGAAATTTTTTTATACAATTTTCAATCAATTTTTTTCTCAATTAAAATACGCTTTTTTTCATTATCATTATCGATCTAATAGTATGACCAATGCCGTAGAAGATTTGGACTATTTAAATTCAATTTGTTTGAATTATCGATGATTTTTTTGCTATACCACTTGATAATGTACTCTATGCGTACAGATCATAACTACATCTAGTTTGGAGAAGCAGGAGTGATTATATGAAAACATTACGTACCTAGTGTATTGTGTGATGAAAAAAAAAATTGTCGAAATGTTTGATACATGATTGGGATTTGAGTTGTGTCCTTATCCCACCTTTATTTATTCAGTTGAAACAAATGTCATTTTATTCAAAACTACGTTATCTACTGTAAAAATATATTTTTCAACCTGTACACGAAAATACAAACGATACGCTTATTATTATGTCAAAAACATTTCATTTCCGATGGACTACAAACGTATACCGATATATCTTATCTGAGATCGATTTAATCTATCACTTATTAAAGAAAGTATCTCAACTATTCTAGTCGATCATTTCATATATCAAATGGAAAACCTTGATATCGACACGTATTGAGTGACAGATAGTTCCGATACGATAACATAAAAGCGGTAATTACGATTACATACACAAGAAAAAATTTTTGTTTGTTGGGAATTATTGAAATTAATTTTGATTAAGTGAAATGTAAAAAGTGGATAATTTCAGTCATTATTCTGTAAAAACATATGAAGGCTTTCATTAAAATCTATCATGAAAAACTTGTTCGGAATCCAAATGAACACTATTGAACTATTTTCTTTATCAACGACTTAGTCAATTTGTTGAATTTTCCGCATTGAAATTTCGATCACTCTGTGTATTTAGTGACCATGACTGGAATTGTTGATTATTATATCAACATGCGTTAGCAGACATTAAATTGTATGTATAATTCTATTTAATTACATATGTTATGTTAAATAACGAAAATATGATAGATAATTATTTGGTTGTGTTGACTATAGTAATTTGTGGAAAAAACTTATTACATTGGATGATTGGAATAAAACTTTTGATGCGTGTATGTAATCATTTCCCCGTTGTATCAGTTCGATTTCTTATGAAATTCAACGCCAATGAAATGTAAAGGTCATTCTTATCAGCATCGGAATCAGCTGACGAGTATAAAATAGTCTGAAGTAGGCATGAATAAACCAAGTACTACGAACTGGCCAACAAGATCCCCAGATGTAACTCTGCTTGATTTCTTTGTGGAAGAGAGAGGTATCTCGAAAGTGAGGTTCTCTATTGAATACTAACAAAATAAAATCAAAATTTGACATAAAATCATGGAGTTCAAAAATGTTTCACAAAATCAGGAACCATCAGTACACTAAATTGCTCTCTTTGAAATATTTTTATTGAGTGTCCAGAAGCATAAAGTTTCTCAAAACAAAAAATTGGGAGCTGCCTCTGAAGAAATAATTCTCTGATATTGGTAGCTAAATTATAACGCTAACATCTCTTAAGATTTTCCATTCACCCTATTGTTCGAGAATTCATTCCACCCTGTATGTAAACGACGGCGCGGCGTCTCATGCTCCGGATCTGAGAAAGTCGTCGTCCTCTTCGTTTGTTCTTCACTTTATTTGAACGACGATCATGCAATATCACTTCGGTCAGTGTAAGGAATTCGACCCGCGTGTGATGATAATAGATGACCCCAACACATTTTTCGAAATAGTTTTAGGATCACTCGATGGTGCTCCATGTATGATTGTTTTTTCGAAATGAATAATTGAAATAGTGAATGAACATGGATATTACCGGGAAAAATAACAACCCAAATCCAAGAGAGTCTGCAAACTTTTTGTCGGTTATGTTATTTGGGTAAGACTTCCAATAAATAATTAGCATATTTTGGGACTTTTTTCATGACTTCCAGTTACACAATTGGTATGTTCAAGAAAGGGTACAAAAAAACATTGGATATCGAAGATTTGTATAGTCCATTGAACGAAGACAGAAGCACACTGTTGGGAAATAGACTCGAAAGGTTGGTATAGTCTATTTATTTAAGGAATTTAGTTATTTTTCAATTCCATTACTGCAAAATAAAAAGTATCTAGTCAACCACTGAACTTCTGAATGGTTTAGACATAGCTGGGAACATTTAGACATTGATAGTGATGGCAACACTTCACAGTGACTTCACGATGATGCCAAATTTTTTTGGAGGGAAGTAGTTGATTCACTTATGAAGTTTTTCAATTCTAGTCGGAATATTGGAAGTTCAATGGTTATCCAATTTTACATTACATTTACATTATACAATTTTAGTGTATATATTCTATAAATCGAAAGCATTTTTCAACACAATTTGAATGATAAACTTAACCTAATTTTTCATGAGTATTTTTGTGAAAAAAATAAGACAAGCAGCAACACTGCACTTTCCGGCGAGCTGTCACAGCAATCGCACCCAAATAAATAAACAGAAAAAATATTTTTATGGTTCCAGAAACTGGCAGAAACAACTAACTAAATCGAAATCGACACAGAAAAGCCCCAGTTTACTATGGGCCTTAATAATCACTTTCTGGCCAGAATACATCAAGCTCGGCATAGAAACAGCCATATTGAACTTATGTATCAACATGGTGCAACCTTTCATGCTGAGAGGCTTATTGGACCATTTCAAACCCGAACCACAAACCACCAGAGAAGAAGCCTTCTATTACGCAGGCGCTATAGTCTTTCTCACTGGCGTATCCGTTGTGTTATACAACCAATATTTTCTAGGAAGCATGCAGGCAGGAATGAAAGTCAGAACTGCTTGCTGTGCCCTTGTATACAGGAAAGTGAGTGCGCATGATTCATCAGCTTTCATGATCTCGACTCATTGACACTTTTCAGTCGCTGAAATTGAGTAAAACAGCCCTTGGAGGTGTCTCGTCTGGAAAAATAGTCAATCTTCTCTCCAACGACGTCAGTAGGTTCGATTTGGTGTCGTTCTTCATCCACCAGATGTGGGTAGGACCAGTTTGCTCCCTCATAGTCATGGGGCTACTTTATAAGGAAGCAGGATATGCAGGTGTTATTGGAGTGGTTGCAGTTTTTTTAGTAGTACCATTACAATGTGAGAAACCAAGTTTGAAACAATTTTCCTTGACATATCAATATTGCAGCTTATACTGGCAAATTAGCCGCTAAATATAGGAAGCAAACAGCTCTTAAAACAGATGAACGAATCAGAATAATGGATGAGGTTCTCTCGGGAATCCACGTGATCAAAATGTACGCCTGGGAAAAACCCTTCGAGAAAATTATCAGACTTGCTAGGCGAGCAGAAATGAAAATCGTCATAAAGTCTTCGTATGTCAGAGCTTTATTTATGACCTTCATGCTCTTCACCACAAGGTTTGCTCTATTTTGTACTCTTCTGGCGATGGTTTTAGGCGGACAAGAAATCACAGCTGCCAAGGTTCGTTCGCTCCATTCCACATTACAGACAGACATGAAACTAACTGAGACTTTCAGGTATTTGTTTTCATGTCATACTTCAGTCTGCTCTCTATGACAATGAGTGCGATGTTCGTCAGAGGCATCTCCGAGATTGCCGAGCTCCTGGTAGCAATCAAAAGAATCCAAGAATTCCTCTTGAACGAAGAGAACAACCCACAGAAGTTGATGTTGAGCAATGGGTTCCAAAAATCTGCAGGTGACCTGAGTCTACAGGATGTAACTGCTACATGGAACTCCATGAACAAGGATTCTGCTTTGGTGGGTATCAATTTGAATATCCCAGATGGGGATCTGGTGGGAATCATCGGCCCCGTTGGTAGTGGAAAGAGTTCTTTGCTGCAGACTATATTAGGTGAGGCACCAACTGAATGGTGCAATAAATGTTTCATGTTGCTATCATCCTAGGTGAACTGGACATCACTCAAGGAAGCTCCAAAATCAACGGCACCATCTCCTACGCCTCCCAGGAGCCGTGGGTATTCGCAGCGACAATACGCCAGAACATTCTCTTCGGTCAAGAATACGACAAGAAGCGCTACCTAGACGTGGTTCACGCATGCGCTCTGGAAAAAGACTTCGAGCAGTTCGAACATGGTGATTTGTCCATCGTAGGTGACAGAGGAGCTTCACTTAGTGGAGGGCAGAAGGCTAGGATCAACTTGGCTCGAGCTGTATACAGAGAAGCCGATATCTACCTCTTGGATGATCCCCTGTCAGCTGTGGATATCCACGTCTCCAAGCATCTTTACGATGAGTGCATCAACGGATATTTGGGGAACAGAACCAGGATCTTGGTGACCCATCAAGTCCATCACTTGAAGAACTGTGATCACATCATCATACTCAATAACGTGAGTTATTTGAAGTCACCAAGATATCATGAATTATAGGAGGGATTGTATTGATTCAGGGACGCATCGAAGATGAGGGATCGTTCAATGTTTTAGCCACTAGTGATAATGTGTATGCCAAACTGCTCACAGCTGATCCAGAACAGAACATGGACAAGCAAAGAGAGGTAGCAGTCAAGCGAAGACTTTCTGGAGGGGTGAGTGAATGCCCTTCAATTACCCGAAACGTACCAACGTACTCATATTTTCAGAGTAGACATGCTTCTATAGGCAGTCAAGTGAGCGAACTGAGTATCACTGATATATTTTTATCAGAAAGTCAATGCCAAGATGATGAGGAAGAACCTCCGAACGAACAAGCCAACATGAAAGATCTCCAAGAGGCTTCCTCCAAAGGCACAGTGGAGGGTTCACTCCTTCTGAAATATCTACTGGCTGGTAATAACTTCTGCGTAGCCAGTGTCATTGTTCTGTTGTTTATCTTGGCTCAAGCAGCAGCTAGTGGTGTGGACTATTTCGTGAGCTATTGGGTGAATCTGGAAGAATCCAGGAAAGCTACAGAAACACCAATCGATTGGTCCACAGACACTTGTTTATACATCTACGGTGGTCTTCTGATAGGTCTATTTGTTCTTGCCTTGAGCAGATCAACAGTGTTTTACAAATCAGCCATGCTTTCCTCCAAGAAGCTTCATGCTATGATCTTCAGTAGCGTCCAAGCTACTACATTGAGATTCTTCGATACGAATCCAGGAGGAAGAATCCTCAACAGGTTCTCCAAGGATATAGGAGCTATAGATGAATGGCTACCAAAAGCTATTATGGATGCAGGACAAGTGAGATTTGCATTACTGAATAGATTAATCTTGCAAGGGATTTTTTTTGCTTCAGAACCTACTTTCTCTAGTTGGAGCAGCTGTATTGATAATTGTTGTTAATTATTACTTTGTCATTATGATGGCAGTGCTGTTAGTGATCTTGAGCTTCATTAGACGTGTTTATTTGAAAACATCGAAGAATTTGAAGCGATTGGAAGGATTGAGTGATTATTTGCTTGATGGGAAGCAGCGATGCTTATTAATTTTCATTGATTTTAGTGAGGAGTCCAGTGTTTACACATCTGAAAGCAACCATCGATGGATTGACCACTATTAGAGCTTTCAGAGCAGAACAGATTCTCAGAGACGAGTTTGATAAGCACCAAGATAATCATTCTAGTGTTTGGTACATGTTTATAATATCGAGTTCAGCTTTTGGGTTCTTTCTAGATGGTTTTTGCGCTGTATTGATCGCAATTATAACACTGAGTTTCTTAATTTTTGAAAACAGTAAGTGTAGATAACAGATGAGGTAGAAATTACCCACATTCTCCTGGGTATTTCAGAACTTGGGATGTCAGGAAGCAGTGTGGGGCTAGCGATATCTCAAGCTACATCCATGACATTTCTACTCCAATGGGGAATGCGACAATCAGCTGAAGCAGCTAATCAACTGGTGAGTGTAGAACGAGTTCTTGAGTATAAAACTCTACCGAAGGAAATGCAACCGGCCAAGCCACAAACTCCACCGAAAAGTTGGCCTTCAAAAGGAAAACTCACTTTTGAGAATATGGGTTTGAGGTACTTCCTCGGAGGTCCGTTGGTTTTGAAGCATTTGAATCTTGCTATCAATCCAAGAGAAAAGGTAAAGTGCCAGTAGGAGCGCCCGACACGAATCATATTTGTTTTGTTCTTCAGGTAGGCGTAGTTGGACGAACAGGTGCAGGAAAATCCTCTTTGATATCAGCCCTGTTCAGGTTAGCTCCAATAGATGGCAGCGTCATTATAGACGATATAGATACCAAAGACATCAGCTTGGACACTCTGAGATTGAACATCTCGATCATTCCTCAAGACCCCGTTCTTTTCTCTGGTACCCTGAGGTACAATTTGGATCCCTTTGAAGAATACAGTGACGCTGCTCTGTACAAGGCGATACAAGATGTCGAGCTGAAAGATCCAGCGAATATAATCAACAGACTAGAGAACAGAGTCATGGATAGAGGAGCGAATTACAGTGTCGGTCAAAGACAACTGATTTGTCTAGCTAGAGCCATTCTTAGGAACAACAAGATTTTGATGCTTGACGAAGCCACTGCCAATGTTGATCCTCAGTAAGTACTCCTCATTCAACTGAGAATTTTTGTAGAGTCATTCCTATCGCGTCGGCTATTACTCCATGCATTGAACTCTTTCAGGACTGACGCTCTGATCCAGAAGACAATCCGGAAGAAGTTCCAGGATTGCACGGTCTTAACAGTCGCCCACAGACTGAACACCATCATGGATTCAGACAAGGTGCTGGTCATGGACGCCGGTACCGTCGCAGAGTACGACCACCCTCACCAACTCCTTCAGAATCCCAAAGGAATCTTCTACAAGATGGTCATGGAGGCCGGACCCGCAACTTCAGAGCAGCTCAGAAAAATCGCTGCTGATACTTTCCAAAGAATACCTGTAGTGCCGGAATGATTACAGAAAATCACTTATTTTAATTTTCAAGAAATGTGTAGATGTCTTGTGAATCTGTCATGTTATGATGGCATGATACTTATTTCAATTAGAAATTGAACTAGTTTGGATGCTTACTGTATCACTTTTAGAGCACGCCGATATTTTAAATTTTGCTTCGATGTTACCGTATTTTGTACTATAATAAAAAACGATAATGAAACCGAAGTTTTGTCAATCTATTCCCAAATGATGCATCTCTCATACGAAGTAATATTTCACTATGAATTTCGAATTTCAGGTGTAATCTAACAATGCCACTATCTAAAATTCGATAAATAAAAACGTGATAATATCATTATCAGTCATCGTTCATACTCAGTTTTCCTTTCATATTATGAGAAATCACAGTGAATTGTTTTCTACAAAAATACTGAGACTTGTAAGTAAGCATATTCATATTATTACAGTTACAGTCAGATGGATCATCATCCTATAATTTTTTGCTTCCACAAATGAACGTTACAGATTTAATGTGTAGGAAAATCGAATGAGTAGTTTGCTCATTCAATTCAATCAGTGCAGATTAGACCAGAAATGACATCTCATCTAGAGTGTATCATACCTATAAATGGTCAACTTTTCATTTGTCCCTAAAAATCAACTGAAGTCTGAATGATTTCGTTGACAAACACAATTTACAAAATACAATCAATGAAACTACAGAGGATGTTTTATTTTGAAAATAGCGATGAACATAATTGAATAGATTGAATTGAAGTGATTTCGTGTATACAGTAGGTTTCATATTGTCGTAATTTGAAGAAATATTGATTGGATTTTTTGCAGTCTTACAGGATTACCGGTCACATAATTCAAATATGAACTAGAGCTGAGAACATTTTGCTTCTTATTTTTAACCACGTGTTAAAATTTTCTTGGTGAAATTATTTCAAATATTATTCACTATTGATTCAATATCACGATTATTTTTTCACTTGATTGTTATACTTATCCGAAAATGTACTGGCGGCTGATACTGGTTGTTTTATAGATGAACAATGACAATATTGTGCAATATTTTTGTATAGGTAGTATAATTGTATTACTAAAAAAAACAAATAACATCACCTATTTTAAAAATTTGCATGAAATGAGATTTTTCAAAATTACTATTCACACAATGAATCAATAGAAAAGAGGTCAGAAATTCATATTTCGGCAAGTGAGTAAAAAACAATATAACAAATATAATTTCAGGGTTGCATTGAAATTTTTGTGTGTGGAAAGTTAACGATGTTCTTTTTCCATTTATCAGATTGTCACTGTTTGAACACTCCGTTGAAGATATGCATGTTTGACTTTTTCATTTCATTGTGTTTCTTATATTATTCTATTTGCTTTATAAATTTAGCTTCAATCACCGAAATTATCTAAAAAGAAAATTAAATGCTTGGAAGAAGATATTTACTTTTATATTTATTTTCTTATCATTGTATCTATATGTTCTCGAATTATCTCCAATACAGCACTGACTGTTATATGTAATATGTTTATCAAATCAAAAGGATTATGCAATGAGCATCGAGAGGTCGAGTTTGATAAAAAATTCTGAATGAACTGAAGTATTTAACGTTTCTTTCCAAATTTCACTTATACACCTTGTAATAACGAATATACATTCAAATTGCAACCCTTATGTTTTACCAGTTCCTGAAAAAGTTGTATTCAATTTTATCAGAGACTCATTCCTTCTAAATCTTAGTTGGTTGTATTGTTGGTTGCCTAATGGAAAGTACCACACTCGACGATCGTCAAAAGTCAACTTGAACAGGTAGCGTAAGACACGTTTCGTAATAAATTTAACGGTGTTTTTGCTAGTGCGTCGTACAAAAAATTGGACAGGGTAAACGTTTGTTTAGTTATTTAGTACTCCATTTCTGAATGAACATCAAACTTGAGATTCCTGACATTGACACGATGCTTTTTAATTGGTTATGTTTGGTTGCCTATACTATTATGAAACGTAAACTAATGATACATTTTCAAGAATAATATATATATATATATATATATATATATATATATACATATTAGTTATCAAGGCAATGCCAATTGGGACAAATCATGAACAAAATGGAATAAAATCGCGACATGCACATGACGGCGTAGATTCAAGACATATGCTAAAATAAGAGCAAAGATGTTCAACTTTATTTTCAATTCCATTTTATATTACTTTCTTCAGAAATTATTGATGCGCATGACTTAATCTATTGGAGTCTCATCAGACCTGACAATGTGATTTGTTGTTGACATGTTCTGGGCACTATTATTAGAATGGTAATAATAATCAACTGCTTTATAAATATTAATTATTTAAGTAACTCTACTTAACTCTACTTAACTCTACTTACATCTATTTGAATCTACAAAAAAAAGGAGACTATAATCATGTGAGTTGATTGGTTTACTTCCTGCGAGTTTTTGATCCCTACTTTGCTTTTTATTTCATAAGTTAGTTGATTTTGTCAAACTGTATAATGAACAGGGCATTTGGTTAGTTGATGACATTGACAGCAAGATCGATTGTTTAAACATGTAGATATCTTTGACAGCCCGTATGATACAATAAGGAAATATATGATATTCTCTGTGGATTCAAATCCTTCATTATTTTATTCATGACATCATTAGTTTCGCAATTATAAAATGATTATTAGGAAAAGTTACTCATGAAAATTGAACTTTTACTTAGCAAGTAATACCTTAATTCTCAACGCTTTAACCCTCGGAATTAGTTTCATTATTTACATATACGATCAGCAACTCTGATAAAATACAACATTCATTCCTATAATTAGGTATATCGTCAGAGTGTTGTAGGGAAAAAAGGGAACATACTTTAAACGCACTAGTTTTCTGAAATTATCATTTTACAGTCATCCTGTATTAATTCCAACTCACTTCCAATTACAAATTACAATTTCATCATGTCTTTTCAGGCAAATGTGCTATGAGGACATAAGCATACCAAATTTAATCTCATCATTCAAAGACAGAGTGTTTTGGAATTAATCAACGAACGATGGATATTACCAAAGAAGCTTACACCGAAAATCCAAGGGATACTGCAAATCCCTTGTCGGTGTTGTTTTTCAGGTAAGTTATTTCACTCACTTCACTTTCAACCGATTATTATCATAATCATCGAGACGGGTTTATCAATAGAAATATAGTGAAGAGTTTCATAGGTCAATTTTAGTTTAACGATGATTCAAATTGATCTCGAGAATTGGACAGATAAATAGGTGATAAAATCTGAATTTCATGATTGATTGTAGTGACCCAAAAAGTATTGGTACTGAGTAATGATTTTCTAAAAAGTTTAAGAAATTAAATAAATTGATAAGTATTGAAAATTATTTTATGTTATTATATTATTATCAGTTTCGAGATACTTTTATAGATTATAGGTTCAAAATTTAGTATGTTTACGGTATGTTTTCGAGTAGTTCTTTCTGAAGAGTCTACCTACCTGAATTTATTGATTTTTTCGTTCAATATGATATTCGAATATATTATTCGGTTCTATTCAGTTACCTGTAAAAGTGTTACCAACATGTGAAATCAATTTGAATTATTCGCTATTAATTTTTTTTTACCCTCAAGGAATATTATTTGAAACGTCGATGCTTTCGGAAAAATTAAACACCTATATACTTATGGTATCTCATTGTATTTCTTATCATATCATTTACATAATGATTTGCTTTCATAAGTCTAAATAAGTACTCGATACCAATTCAAGGTCGGTTTTTGGGACGATTTCTCCAATCATGCATGCGTTTATTATTATCACCATTCTAATGAAATTCCAACAATACACATACAGGGCGTCCAATTAGTTTCGAGTCATCTAATAATCGTCGGATGATTTAACGCTTGTACTTTTGACGTTTGTTTTCATCATGCAACATTTTATGTGACCCAAATTCAGTACTTATTCATTTGATTATGGATGAGAAAATTATCAAACAACCGAATTTTGAGAGAATTTCGAGAAATACTTTATCGCCCACTCATCATCCTTCAGTTTTATCCTACTTCAATATTTCCTCTTGTCGTTTCTTTGATTTTCAATAGAAATTGGATATCAATCACCTACTTGTGATAAAAATCAAAGACTTTTCATCGTGATAAGCAAATCATTTATATAATATATAGTTATATACAGGGTATTTCAAAATTGCACCGCAATATTTCAGGTACGTATACTCTGGTACCAAAAAAAGGAAAAAAGTTCCTATGAATATGTGTCCGATCTGAATTATTAGCGGAGTTACAGGGTGTTGAAAGTAAAAAAACATTGTTTTTATTTTATTGTGCTTGATCTACTGCAGATAGAGCTTTCAAATTTTGTATGAGTATCAAGCAATAGGTGCTGCTTGATATGAGAGTTGATGTTTTCCAAATACCATACAGGGTGTTACATTTTTCGGGGTCTCAATCCATAAAAGCCTAAAGTAAAAAATGGCTCGTACGCCACTGGTGAATTTCATATTTTTTTCAAGTTTTTCAACCTACCACCTAAATTTTGTCCGTCTTGAATTCAGGTCGAATTCCGTTCAGTTCCCTCGGAAATTAATTAATTTGTGAATCGGCTCAAAGTTACATACTCTGAAATGTTTATACTTTTTTTTTGAATCCAACATTGAGCACGACGAATCCATGATTCCTTGGCACTTAACACCCTGTAACTCCGCTAATACCTCGATATAGTTCATATGAACTTTTTTCCTTATTTTGTACCAGAAAATTCGTACCTCAAATATTGCCGTACAATTCTGAAACACCCTGTATAATGCGCCACATTTATAAAGGGCGATCCCTCTGAAATGAACATCATAAGATATGTCTATTCTGGAATTGATCAAATCAACACCAACATACGTCAATTTTTTTCAGCTATACCACCGATATGTTCAAGAAAGGCTATAGAAAAAACTTGGAAGCCGAAGACTTATATACTCCACTCAAGAAAGACAGGAGTACCTTGTTAGGAGATAGATTAGAGAAGTACGTTGTCCACAAGATCGACCCATTCAATAACCTCCCCTCTTCGTTGTAGAAATTGGGAAAAACAACTCGCGAAATCGAAAACGACAAAAAAGACTCCCAGTTTCTTCCGGGCCCTGGTCGCCACCTTCTGGCCAGAATATACCATCCTAGGTCTAATGGCAGCTTCCACGAACGTATGCATCAACTTGATACAGCCATTCATGCTGGGCGGTTTACTAGACCACTTCAAACCGGAACCTTTATCAACCAGAGAAGAAGCCTTCTACTACGCAGGCGCTATAGTCGTGTTGAATGTCTTATCGGTATTGATAACCAACCAATACATGTTGGGGTGTTTCCATGTGGGAATGGAAGTCAGAGCTGCTTGTTGCGCAGTTATCTACAGGAAGGTTAGTTTGGAGGGCACCCAAGTTAGTTGACATTGAAGTTTGGTTTTTCAGTCGCTGAAGCTGAGCAAAACTGCTCTCGGGGATATAGCCTCAGGGAAGATAGTGAACCTCCTTTCCAATGACGTCAGTAGATTCGATATAGTCTCAATGTTCATCCACCAGATGTGGGTGGGTCCACTTTGTTCTCTCATAGTCATGGGGCTGCTTTATAACGAAGCAGGTTATCCGGGAATCATAGGGATAGTTGCTGTTTTCTTGATAGTGCCTTTGCAATGTGAGACCGCAGACTGATCGTGCCGTTGCTTCCACTCATTGACCGATTCGATATTGTAGCTTACACCGGGAAATTGTCAGCCAAGTACAGGAAGCAGACAGCTATGAAAACTGATGAGCGTGTCAGACTCATGGACGAAGTCGTATCAGGCATCCAAGTGATCAAAATGTACGCCTGGGAAAAACCCTTCGAGAAAATCATCAAGCTAGCAAGGCGAGCTGAGATAGAAATCATCACCAAGTCTTCCTACGTGCGAGCATTATTCATGACTTTCAATCTGTTCACTACGAGATTCGCCCTGTTTTGCTCGTTGCTGACTTTAACTTTGTCTGGACAGGAAATAACAGCCGCCAAGGTTTGTCCAATGGCACTTGGAAAAACAACAATTGACTTGACTTCTTGTAGGTCTTCGTCTTCATGTCCTACTTCAACTTGCTTTCGATGAGCATGGGGGCTATGTTTGTGAGAGGTATATCCGAGATAGCTGAGCTCTTTGTGGCCATCAAGAGGCTCCAAGAGTTTCTTTTGAACGACGAGTACGATCCGAAAAAACTGCCTTTGGCTAACGGAAACTCCAAACCAACTGGAGATTTTCCGGATATGTTGGTGCTGGAAAATTTGACTGTCAAATGGAGCACTAATAATTCAGACACAGCTCTGAACGACATCGACTTGAGAGTTCCTGATGGTACTTTGATTGGCATCATCGGGCAAGTTGGTAGTGGGAAGAGTTCTTTGCTGCAAACCATATTAGGTGAGGCACCAGCTGAATACTCAGTAAATGTTTCATAAGTTTGATACTAGGTGAGCTGGAAGTCATCCAAGGAAGCTCAAGAATTTACGGCACCATCTCCTACGCCTCTCAGGAGCCCTGGGTATTCGCTGCGACAGTCCGCCAGAACATTCTCTTCGGTCAAGAATACGACAAGAAGCGCTACCTAGACGTGGTACACGCATGCGCTCTGGAAAAAGACTTTGAGCAGTTCGAGCATGGTGATTTGTCCATTGTAGGTGACAGAGGAGCTTCACTTAGTGGAGGACAGAAGGCTAGGATCAACTTGGCTCGAGCTGTGTACAGAGAAGCCGATATCTACCTCTTGGATGATCCCCTGTCAGCTGTGGATATCCACGTCTCCAAGCATCTTTACGATGAGTGTATCAACGGATATTTGGCGAACAGAACCAGGATCTTGGTGACCCACCAGGTGCATTATCTCAAGGACGCTGACCACATAATTGTACTTAAAAATGTGAGTGCTCTCGGAACCCATTTCAACTAGTCACCGATGAGTTATTTTGGTTTAGGGACGCATTGAAGGTGAGGGAACGTTCAATGATCTAGCCAACAGCGATAACGTGTACGCCAAACTGCTCACGGCTGATCCAGAACAGAACATGGACAAGCAGAAGGAGCTCGCCAAAGCTAAGCGAAAGTTATCCGTGGGGGTGAGTGGGTCACCCTTTGGCATCAACCAGCAACGAAAATAACCCAACAATCATTTCCAGAGCCGAAAAGCTTCCATGGCGAGTCTCGTGAGCGAAATCAGCTTAGCTGATACTCTAGTTTCCAACCACGAGAGCGATGCTGAGGAAGCTCCAGAGGAAGAAGTCAACCTGAAGGATCTCCAAGAGAAGACCTCGAAGGGAACAGTAGGAGGTTCCCTCCTCACCAAATACATCATGGCCGGCACTAACTTCTGCGTGGCCATGATCATCGTTTTTCTCTTCGTGTTAGCCCAAATGGCAGCCAGTGGTGTGGATTATTTCGTGAGCTATTGGGTCAATATCGAAGAGTTCAGGAATGTCTCCAAGGAAACAGTGAATATGGGGGCATTTGCTATTCCTCCGATGGATTGGTCCACAGGAACTTGTCTGTATATCTACGGTAGTTTCTTGGTCTTCCTGTTCCTGGTTGCCTTGGTCAGATCGATGCTCTTCTATAAATCGGCTATGCTTTCGTCCAAGAAGTTGCATGCTATAATCTTCAGCAGTGTGCAAGCTGCTACCATGAGATTTTTCGACACTAATCCTGCTGGAAGGATTCTCAATAGGTTCTCGAAGGACATGGGGGCCATAGACGAGTGGCTACCCAAAGCCATCGTCGATGCAGGACAGGTACTTTGTCTTCGGTTTCCAATAGGCTGGAAGGTGTTCGAGCTCATTTTTCGTTTTACAGATTTTGCTGTCAATAGCTGGATCCCTCATACTCATCATAGTGATAAACCCTTACTTTATCATCATGATGGCTGTACTAAGTGTGATTTTTGGCTTCTTGAGGCGAGTTTATCTGAAGACCTCGAAGAACCTAAAACGTCTCGAAGGAATGAGTACGTACCACGACTCAAAATGGAACCACAATGAGTGGTGCTTCACATAACAATCGATTTTTCAGTGAGGAGCCCCGTTTTCACTCATTTGAGGGCAACCATAGAGGGTTTGACAACGATCAGAGCTTTTGGAGCTGAACAGATCCTCAGAGACGAGTTTGATAAGCACCAAGATCTCCATTCTAGTGCTTGGTACATGTTCCTCATATCGAGTTCAGCGTTCGGATTTTTCTTAGACAGTTTCTGCACTTTATTCATCGCTACCATCACATTCAGTTTTTTGGTTTTTGAAAAAGGTGAGTCTATAACGCCGCACTGATTCAATGTTTGTGGAGTAACGCGAAAAATGGTATTCCAGAGCTTGGAATGGCAGGAGGTAGTGTAGGGTTAGCCATATCTCAAGCTACAGCTATGACTGGTATGCTCCAATGGGGAATGCGACAAGCTGCTGAAGTATCCAATCAGCTGATGAGTGTAGAACGAGTTCTTGAGTATAAAACTCTACCGAAGGAAATGCAACCGGCCAAGCCACAAACTCCACCGAAAAGTTGGCCTTCAAAGGGGAAACTCACTTTTGAGAATATGGGTTTGAGATACTTCCTCGGAGGTCCGTTGGTTTTGAAGCATTTGAATCTTGCTATCAATCCAAGAGAAAAGGTAAAGTGCCTGTAGGAGCGCCCGACACGAATCATATTTGTTTTGTTCTTCAGGTAGGCGTAGTTGGACGAACAGGTGCAGGAAAATCCTCTTTGATATCAGCCCTGTTCAGGTTAGCTCCAATAGATGGCAGCGTCATTATAGACGATATAGATACCAAAGACATCAGCTTGGACACTCTGAGATTGAACATCTCGATCATTCCTCAAGACCCCGTTCTTTTCTCTGGTACCCTGAGGTACAATTTGGATCCCTTCGAAGAATACAGTGACGCTGCTCTATACAAGGCGATACAAGATGTCGAGCTGAAAGATCCAGCGAATATAATCAACAGACTAGAGAACAGAGTCATGGATAGAGGAGCGAATTACAGTGTCGGTCAAAGACAACTGATTTGTCTAGCTAGAGCCATTCTCAGGAACAACAAAATTTTGATGCTTGACGAAGCCACTGCCAATGTTGATCCTCAGTAAGTACTTCTCATTCAACTGAGAATTTTCGTAGAATCATTCCTATCGCTTTGGCTATTACTCCATGCATTGAACTCTTTCAGGACTGACGCTCTGATCCAGAAGACAATCCGGAAGAAGTTCCAGGATTGCACGGTCTTAACAGTCGCCCACAGACTGAACACCATCATGGATTCCGACAAGGTGCTGGTCATGGACGCCGGTACCGTCGCAGAGTACGACCACCCTCACCAACTCCTTCAGAATCCCAAAGGAATCTTCTACAAGATGGTCATGGAGGCCGGACCCGCAACTTCAGAGCAGCTCAGAAAAATCGCTGCTGATACTTTCCAAAGAATTTCTGCAGTACCAGAATGATGGATAGTGAATAAAGAAAAGAAGTGTTTGTGTGAAATACGAAAAGTGAATGGAATGTGAACTTACAGCAGTTATAGAATCGTGAAAAAGTTGTTGGAGGTTACACAGAAGTGCTATTTTCTGAAGGTGTAAATAATTGTTATTTTCAATTATAGATCTATCTCGTCGGAAATAAATCATAATGAAGCGAACATTTCCACTTTATTTATTTCTTCTTCAGCATTTCTCTAAACCTGATGACTGAAGTACAAATAATTCAAGCAGCTATTCCAGTGTGAAACTTTCGAAAAAACTATTATTTTTTCAGCTCATTCGATAGTTTTCACTTTCAAAAAACTCCTGTGAAAGCTGCAAGGTCGTATCTTGAATAATTTTTGAAAGGCAGCGTTCCAAAGAGCTACCGCTCGCATGTTTCAACCGATAGTTGAAACTTTAAACGCGTTTTTTTCAAAACGACATCATAACTCAAAGAGAAATTGACCGATCGACTTCGAATTAAAACTGATTATTCTTGAATATATTCATAATACAATCACCAACGATCCTTTCGATTGGTTAAAAACTGTCAATTTGGCATTAAAAAACAAATTTTTTAACCACTATAAAGACACTTGTTCTCAGAACTACGCCATTTCGTAGATTTTTTTTCATATTTCAGAAGTAGTAGGTCATTGTATACACGGAAAAAAATATACGCTACAAGCAAGACTAGTAGTCTTGACTGAAATCTAAATTAGACTCATATATTCGCAATGACAACTATTCTCCATTTGAAGTGCATGATAATCTTATATTCATATGTACGATTTGATTATACCAATGGATACTTTACTTGAAGATAGTATAGATAAGGTTATTCGGAAATATTGAATTGCTACTGAGACAAACTTAACGTGATGAAACGTAGTCTTCAGACAACATATTTCTGTGTTTCCCTATTGGGAGTATCCTCAACTTTAATAACCTTTTTGGAATTTTACTGTTTCATTCGGCTGGAATCATATCGGTAGTTGGGGACATTTTTTTGGCACCTCCGAAAACAGCACATAAGGTTATTTTCCGATATTTTTATAAAGAAAATATCTACGATCCACAGCGCCCTCTGTAGTTGCAATCGCCAATGATTCCACTCCCCAATAAGTTTTTTGTGAAAAAAAAAACACCCTTCAAACCATTTTACGGATCACATAAATATTCTTTTACACACTGATTACCAACAAATCAGCCGCTGAAAAATTTCTCTCGCGTTTCCTCGCCTAATATAGTTCCGCCATTTCAGTTACACGCGACTATTGGTTGACACAAGATATTCATTCTATTAACTATTAACACAGGGTGTGAAAATTTGTCTGCCATACTTACGAGGATAGATAACAACGAAAGCGATAAACATCACACAACAGGTAAATTAGTAGGAACAATGCCATATTGCAGCTTTTTATTTATTTATTTATTGATCAACGGACAAGCCAATTATACCATTACAAAAGATTGCACAATGTATACATATTACAGATGACTAAGATTATATTAAAACTAAAAATTGAAACTATTACAATTTTTCAACTGCTTTTCTAAAAGATAGTAAAGATGAATCGAACAGCTCAAGCTTGTTGTTGTGAGTGTTTGCTGACTTCAGTATTCTGTTAAGTTCAATTGTCATTTATGGCGACCTTGATTTTTTTGATAAATAGCACTCAAGCGTGTTATCGTGGATTTCGTGGAAATTTTATCTCGATGGGAGGAGAAACCAATGCAACTAATCTGTCAATTCAAGTTTCAAGGAAAACTTGTATGACTCATAACAAATACTTAGATTCCAGATACGTCACTGAATATACCAAATTTATGACACAATAGTTCCGACTATGAAATGAAATGAAATGATTCTTTATTCAGAAGTTGGGGATAAAGTTACAGGTTCAGAGTACATGTTCAATGAGGAGATTTACAACATTATGTGAAAATATAATATTTGGTTTTAACCAAATCTACACTAAATTCATGTAGGTCGAAATGACATTAATAAATTCATTAGAATACCGTGTTCTACATAATATTAATGATGGATTTAACTTTGAGTTTCCTACCTAATCTGTAATGAGTTATGTAGATTGAATATCAAATACTCTTTGTAATATCGTGATATCGACTGTGAAAAGCCATTTCTTGCATTCTTTTTTGAAACGTACATTTTTGAAATTTTCTGTTTTTATGTGTAAAGGGAGTAAGTTAAATATTTTGGGTGCTACATAGGAAATACATTTCTGAGTTATTCTTTTGCACTTTTTAGGAATCTCTGCTATGATTTGTGAAATTTGTCTAGTGTTATATTTTTCCATACTAACAGACTGTATTAAATTTCGATCTTTGGAAATATTCAAAAGGACTTTGTATGCATACAGTTTCCTCAATGGAAGTACATGGAGATCTTGGAACAACAGTTGAGAAGGATATCTTTGAGTTTTCTGTAGTATGACTTTTATAGCCTTTTTCTGTAAAATATCCAACGGATTGATTATATTCTGATAGCTACTACCCCATGCTAAGATACCGTATTGCAGGATGGATTCAAATACAAAACTAGATTTGGTTAAAAAATTTTCACACGTCGTTTTCGTTGCATAATATTATATGTTCAATCCAACACAATTTCCGATTGCTCCTGTTTACAGGATGAGTCAAAAATGTGTACCGAGCTCTCTGATGGCGAGAGTACATGAATAAAAGTATTGTTCAATGAAAAACTCATGGCCCAAAAAGTATACTTACAAAGTAAATGAAATTCAAATAATTTCTCCATGTATATAACTTCTGTATAAATATTTATGTTAATAAGGTTTCTTGTCCTTGGTTGATATCTCAAAACGATTTTGTGTCGACCACAACTTTTGTAACTTTTTGCCCTGAAGAAGTCTGAATATATAATAGACGAAACGTCGGCATAAAATTCGCGTTGTTGACTCGTACCTGTCCACTAACCCACGAAAAAGTTTTGAGATAAATATTTATTATTCAGTTTCTTTTCATGGAAGTAGCTGACTGAATTGAACTAAGTTGGAATCTTGATAAATAATTGATAAATTGACACTGACTTGAAATGGAAATCATATCCACTTTTACCATACACATTATATTGATATTATGAACTCTTTATCGCAAGACATTATATAGGAATATACAGAGTGTCCTGTGAATGAAGGGCTTACAAATACTGGGGTTTTCAATTGAAACCCATCATTTTCCTATATCTCATGTGTAGGTAACGGAATTACAATGGATCAAAATCAGAAAGCAGATTCATGCAACATCAGTTGAAATAACTAATTCTCATTCATCTGTCAAACTTTCAATTGGTGTGTGTCATTACCTATAAAGAATATCTTCGTTCACTGGTTGAAACAAAAAAACAACCATTTTACTTTGACTGGACGAACGGTGTAACAAGGCACGCGCATGCGTCACTTAAAAGAAACTGCCATCCCAATTAGTTTTCTGCACAGACGTTGATTTCACATGATTTCCCCAAATATCGTTCAGTCTACCGCACTATGAGATTGACTGATTGATGTATTAGCGATGGTTCTAGTTCTTCTCAAAGAGGTGTGGTTCGACTCAGCAGCGTAGAACATGCAAGTTGACACCAAGTACAATGGTATAATACGTTCAAATGTTTACATAACTGTAGAATACACACGAAAAATCTCGAATCATCATCTTCAACTCACGTTATTATCAACAATCGCGATATCCGTTATATATCAGTTGATGTGTGCGACTTTCAGTAGTAACGTGAAATCGTTAGATGTCAGAAGTGGGGTTCGTATTCATCATCGAGTAATCTGCTAAAATATACTGTACGTATAATGAATACTGCTGTTCTATTAAACTAACTACGTGTTTATATTTATGTTGTTCGCTTAAAATACCCGCATGGACTCCGTTGAATAAAAGTTATAAATAGACACATTACATACGTTCGAAAATATATTCGATATTTCTACCAAATACTTTTTGATATTTACGTCCTCAACCAATTCGTCACCTTAAAATTATTGAGAATATACAGGGTGGCTCTGAAATGACTTCACATATGAGTAGCATGATTCAAGATTCTTATCTCATCGGTATAGGGTGCGTTAAATAACGAAATACTGATTATAGTTTATATAAGTTTAACTTGTATGAAATATTTTATGGTTGGTTAGGGACATCCTTTAAACTTCTCGGGGCTATTATTCTCAGCATTGAATAACCAGGGTAGTTATATAACAATATGCTGACTATGACAATTCATTTCGAGTTTTATCGGTATTTGAAAGTACAATGCTGGTAGGTATAATCTCAATAAGTACAAGATAAGGGTATCAGAATTTTCACAAATCTAATGGAAACAAATTACGCAACCTTTCCAATTCAGATTCAATCACCTTGAAATTAAAATGATGATAATGAATGAAACAATCAAAGCATTATCATGTAGATTGTAGAGGATATAGGTTGAAATTATTGAATTTTTTTGCAATCCTCCTACTAGCAATATTCTTCAATTGAATTTTTCAGATACAATTCTCACCAAAATCTGTTCTGTTAATCTTTAAATATAGAGTAACGATCACTATAACTAAAAAACTTTCAACCCAACTGAGACAAAATTTTAATACCACTCACAGCACTGTCACATTTCAATCTGAAACTTATTATCATCACTGCTGCTAGTAATAACGATACTTTCTTGAAGGTAGTAGCTAGTTATATAATTACTGGTCATAAATTCGTGTCATAACTGTTTCATTCAAAGTAGGAGTACTGAGTACTGACTATAAAAATCGATCACTCGTGGTCCTCACTTTGCGCCGATGCCAAATTTTTCAGACGATCTCCGTCTTTTCAAAAATTTTCGCGAGAATATATGAGCAACTATACAGGGTGATTCACATAACTGGTTCATTAGAGGTTTATGGAGAACTGAAAAAGATATCAACTTGAAATTTTTGTGGCAGCTACAGCTCAATGTTATCTATCTTCCTTAAATATTTTCAAAACGCTGTCACTTCCGGTTAAACCGGTTAAAAGCTGTAGCTGCCACAAAAATTTCAAGTTGATTTCTCTATCAGTTCTCCATAAGCCTCTAATGAACCAGTTAGGTGAATCACCCTGTATAAAAAAAATTATTTTGAACAAATAACAGAAAAATTTGAACTTCTCGGAAGAAATCATAGAAGAAACATTTTGACTGAAGCCCAATTTTGATTAAACTCATCAACAAATGTGCAGAATTTAGATGACAAACTTTTCGAATTTCAAAGCATCATATCTTTTTTCTTTTCCCATGAAGCTCCTGTATATTTTCATTTCAGTCGATGCGTAATTGGATAATGAAATTTTTTGTAATTCTAACTCAATTGAAATTCCTATGACATCGAAAGTTAATTACCGAAAACTCGTTTCATGAACTATTTTTATTACCATTAATGTGAATTTACCCATTGCCACTTACTTTTTCAAAGCGACAACGTTGCACATTCGCGCTAGAGGTATTCGGATTTTTATGAACCTTCCTTTTCGTTCTAGGATGACTGCGGGAAAAGGTAGATGACTGACAATCCAGCTATAGTAAATAATCATTGCAAGAAAGCATAAGGATTTTAACGAACAATAATGGATATTACAAAGAAAAATGTTACGGTCAACCCAAGAAATACCGCCGGCCTACTTTCGGTTTTATTATTTGGGTAAGCTTATTTTGAATATTTCACCAAAAGCAGTAGTACAATTTTTTATTTTGAAATCCAAAATAATCTTTCAAATTCTAGTTACACTTTGGACATGTTCAAAACTGGTTACAAAAGGACCTTGGAAGTCGATGATTTATATGTCACACTAGACAAAGACAGAAGTACTTCGTTGGGAGATAGATTAGAGAGGTGAAGTATAATTTTCTACTTCTAATGTTATACACATCTTGAGATTCAGGTATATAACTGTGTATAACGAAAATACTGCGGCAAACAAAATCCTTTTCAATGATTGGTTGGAACCAATGTTGCCAGTTATTTGTGAATATAAGAAATTTACTACATCTTTTCCTTTGTTAAAACAGTTTCGATATAAGCGAATGAGAATTCATTCGAACCGAGGAGTGTATTATTGGAAACCAATGATTTTTTCATTATATTTCGTTCATGAAATATTACGGACTATTTGGCAATATTCTTTGATATACCGTTTTACAGGGTGGTCAAATTTCGATGTTTTTATAAGGTTACTCGGTAACTTAGAAGATGCGACAAAAATTAGCTACGGTCTTTTGTTTTCGAATTACAACCAGAAGATTGATTTTTCCACTTTTTTTGACAAATTTGATTACCATATTTTTTTCAGTGAAGTTAGAAGAAAATAAGTTCCACGGTTTTGAGGCACTTTTTCTCCGTTCAATCCAGTGGCGTACAGTAAATTATTACTTTAGTTGTTAGTTCAGTAAAAAGGATTATTCTTTTCCTTCTCAACCAAAGATCACATTCTGGGTCGCTTTCGATGAGAAAGTATTCTATGGCGAAAATAGTCTTATAGAAACATCGAAATTTGCACACCCTGTAGGTGAACTGACAAAATCAAAATAAAAACGTGTGAAATCTATTTTCAAACTCGTTACTTTCTTCAACGTAACGAATATCCTGTAACTGCAGCTGTTTACTGTTTTGTTTCACATTTTTTCAATGAAATTTCAACTATAATTCACAGATTCATCAGATCGTACACACTGTAACAACGATACGTAATTATCACTTGATCAATATAAACAAATTTGTGTCCACAATGTTGAACAATTTCGCTATGAATATTGCGCTGACCTTCATAAGATACTAAAATCTGAAAATAACGCACAATGAGTTGAACGAGTGAATTCTCTAATCTGAAAGACATACAGTACAGTCTTTTTCAGACGGGTGACTCGACTCACCCTGTGTAATCATAATTATGGTCTACTTCTACATGCCCGACTAGCATTTCATTGGCAATAATGTGATTGCAGAAACTGGGAAAAACAAATACAAAAATCGAAAACCTCACCAAAATACCGGCCCAGTTTATTCAAGGCCTTGTGCAAAACCTTCTGGCTAGAATACACCATCCTAGGATTGATGACAGGCTCCACGAACGTTGTTATCAACATGATACAACCATTCATGCTGGGCGGTCTACTGGGTCACTTCAAACCCGTACCAGAGACCAACCGAGAAGAAGCATTCTACTACGCAGCCGCCATTGTGGTGTTGAACGTAATGAACAGCTTGATATCGAGTCAATTCAACCTGAAGACAGCTCATGCAGCCATGGAAGTCAGAGCTGCTTGTTGTGCTCTGATATACAGGAAAGTGAGTACGTTGAACTGATCAGTAGCCCACGTACTCATCCTGCTGTGTTTCAGTCGCTGAAGTTGAGTAAAACTGCGCTAGGTGGGGTAGCCTCCGGAAAAATCGTGAATCTCCTATCCAATGACGTCAGTAGATTCGATATAGTCTCAATTTTCGTTCACCAAATGTGGATTGGTCCTCTCTGTTCTCTTATCGTTATGGGACTGTTATACAGGGAAGCTGGATACCCTGGTGTTATTGGGATACTTGCTGTGTTTCTAATCGTTCCCATACAATGTAAGAATACCACTCCAACATTTGTTCCTCACTTTTATGACCCAATTCGTTGCAGCATACACTGGGAAACTATCAGCCAAGTACAGGAAACAAACAGCTTTCAAAACAGACGAGCGTGTCAGACTCATGGACGAAATCATCTCTGGGATCCAAGTGATAAAGATGTATGCTTGGGAAAAACCGTTCGCGAAGATAATCAAGCTAGCCAGGAAAGCGGAGATCAAGGTCATCACCAAATCTTCCTACGTGCGAGCATTATTCATGACTTTCATGCTGTTCACCACCAGATTCGCGCTATTCTGCTCGCTCCTCACACTGGCATTGTCTGGACAAGAAATCACCGCTGCCAAGGTTGGTTTAATGCGACTTCAACAACCATCAGCTGACTGTATTCTTGTAGGTCTTCGTTTTCATGTCGTACTTCAACCTCATAACCATGACGATGGGCACATTGTTCGTTAGAGGCGTTTCTGAGATTGCTGAGCTGTTCGTAGCTATCAAGAGGCTTCAGGATTTCCTGCTGAACGATGAGTTCGATCCGAAGAAACTGCCGATAGGCAACTTGGATAATACTCCTACTGGTGATTTTCCCAATATGCTCACTATAAGAAACCTGACTGCCAAATGGGACACCAATAGTTCGGATACTACCCTGCACGATATAAATCTCAGCGTACCTGATGGTAATTTGGTAGGGATCATCGGACCTGTTGGTAGTGGAAAAAGTTCACTGCTGCAAACTATACTAGGCGAGTATTGAATTCCTTCTCATGAAAACGAAGAACTATTAGTGAAAGGAAGCTATTCTTCATAATCAATCTGTAGTGACTCATGAAAATTGGTCTTCTAGGTGAGCTGGACATCACCCAAGGAAGCTCAAAAATCAACGGCACCATCTCCTACGCCTCCCAGGAGCCCTGGGTATTCGCAGCGACAGTCCGCCAGAACATTCTCTTCGGTCAAGAATACGACAAGAAGCGCTACCTAGACGTGGTACACGCATGCGCTCTGGTAAAAGACTTCGAGCAGTTCGAGCATGGTGATTTGTCCATCGTAGGTGACAGAGGAGCTTCACTTAGTGGAGGACAGAAGGCTAGGATCAACTTAGCTCGTGCTGTGTACAGAGAAGCCGATATCTACCTCTTGGATGATCCCCTTTCAGCTGTGGATATCCACGTCTCCAAGCATCTCTACGATGAGTGCATCAACGGATATCTGGCGAACAGAACCAGGATCTTGGTGACCCATCAAGTCCATCACTTGAAGAATTGTGACCACGTCATTATACTCAACAATGTATGAAGTTTTCAGGTTAGTTAGCATACGAATTTTGATGAGTTGTTTGTTTAGGGACGCATCGAAAGTGAAGGAACCTTCAACGAACTAGCCAATAGCGATAACGTGTACGCCAAATTATTGACAGCTGAGCCCGAGCAACAGAAAGAGCTCACAAAATCCAAGCGGAAACTATCCATGGGGGTAAGACCACTCTTCAACGTGAAACATGAAAATAAAAAGTCTATGTCTTCCAGAGTCGAAAAGCTTCCATGGCCAGTCTCGTCAGCGAGATAAGTATCGCTGATACTCTCCTATCCCACGCAGACAGCGACGAAGAAGAAGCTCCAGAAGAAGAAGTCGATCTCAAGGAACTCCAAGAAGCCTCATCCAAGGGCACAGTTGGTGGATCCCTCCTCATCAAATACATCACGGCCGGCACTAACTTCTGCGTGGCCATGATCATCGTTTTTCTCTTCGTGTTAGCCCAAATGGCAGCCAGTGGTGTGGATTATTTCGTGAGCTATTGGGTCAACATCGAAGAGTTCAGAGGCGACAGCAACGCGACAGTGAGTACTGGAGCCTTTGCCATTCCCCTAGTGGATTGGTCCACAGAAACTTGCTTGTATGTCTATGGTGGGATATTGGCTAGTCTACTGATCATCGCGATGGTCAGATCGATACTCTTCTTCGAATCAGCCATGCTGTCCTCCAAGCGGTTACACGCTATCATTTTCGACAGCGTTCAAGCTGCTACTATGAGATTCTTCGATACGAATCCCGGTGGTAGAATTCTCAACAGGTTCTCCAAAGACATTGGAGGTATAGACGAGTGGTTGCCGAAAGTAATTGTCGACTCAGCACAGATGTTCATGTCTCTGATTGGAGCGTTCACATTGATCTTCATAGTCAACCCTTACTTCCTCATCGTCATGGTAGTGCTTATCATATTACTCGGTTTCCTTAGACATGTTTATCTGAAGACGTCCAAGAACTTGAAACGTTTGGAGGGAATAAGTGAGCATTAATTATAGACCCACGACTGGTAGCTAGTACTTGTACTATTTTTTTAGTGAGGAGTCCAGTATTCACTCATTTGAGAGCAACCATAGAGGGTTTGACAACGATCAGAGCTTTCGGAGCTGAACAGATCCTCAGAGACGAGTTTGATAAGCACCAAGATCTCCATTCGAGTGCTTGGTATATGTTCATCATCTCCAGTTCAGCTTTTGGATTCTTCTTGGATAGCTTCTGTACTACATTCATCGCTTTATTGACCTTCAGTTTCTTGGTATTCGAGGATAGTAAGTGGAATCATATCAGCAAGTGATGTCTGTATGACCAACCGTCTTCCAGGTCTTAATATGCCAGGAGGTAGTGTAGGTTTAGCCATTACTCAAGCTACATCCATGACGTTTTTGATCCAATACGGAATGAGGAATTCCGCTGAAGTATCCAACCAGCTGATGAGCGTGGAGAGAGTTCTTGAGTATAAAGCACTACCGAAGGAGATTCAACCAGCTGAGCCACGTGTTCCTCCGAAGAATTGGCCTCAAAAGGGAAAGCTAGTTTTCGCAAACATGGGACTGAGGTATTTCACTGATGGACCGTTGGTTTTGAAGCATTTGAATCTTGCTATCAATCCAAGAGAAAAGGTAAAGTGCCAGTAGGAGCGCCCGACACGAATCATATTTGTTTTGTTCTTCAGGTAGGCGTAGTTGGACGAACAGGTGCAGGGAAATCCTCTTTGATATCAGCCCTGTTCAGGTTAGCTCCAATAGATGGCAGCGTCATTATAGACGATATAGATACCAAAGACATCAGCTTGGACACTCTGAGATTGAACATCTCGATCATTCCTCAAGACCCCGTCCTTTTCTCTGGTACCCTGAGGTACAATTTGGATCCCTTTGAAGAATACAATGACGCTGCTCTATACAAGGCGATACAAGATGTCGAGCTGAAAGATCCAGCGAATATAATCAACAGACTAGAAAACAGGGTCATGGATAGAGGAGCGAATTACAGTGTCGGTCAAAGACAACTGATTTGTCTAGCTAGAGCCATTCTTAGGAACAACAAAATTTTGATGCTTGACGAAGCCACTGCCAATGTTGATCCTCAGTAAGTACTCCTCATTCAACTGAGAATTTGTGTAGAGTCATTCCTATCGCGTCGGCTATTACTCCATGCATTGAACTCTTTCAGGACTGACGCTCTGATCCAGAAGACAATCCGGAAGAAGTTTCAGGATTGCACGGTCTTAACAGTCGCCCACAGACTGAACACCATCATGGATTCCGACAAGGTGCTGGTCATGGACGCCGGTACCGTCGCAGAGTACGACCACCCTCACCAGCTCCTTCAGAATCCCAAAGGAATCTTCTACAAGATGGTCATGGAGGCCGGACCTGCTACGTCTGAGCAGCTCAGAAAAATCGCTGCTGATTCTTATCAAAGAATATCCGCAGTGCCAGAATGATTTCTTATAATCAAATCAAATATGAGGTTATGCAAGATATAGTGTTGTCAATTGTAAAAATGTATTTTATGTATGGAAAGTGTTGCAAATTATTGTGTATTGTTGAGATAAGCAGATTTGTTCGATTGTTAATATAATCATGTAAATATTGCTATTGTTTTAATTGAACACAGGATGAAGTATACTTGCAGATCTTATATTATCTGAAATACACAAGTCATACTTTTTTTTCACAAAACCTTTCAGAGTTATGTCTAAACTTGTTGCAAGAGTAAATTGATATGTCCAGTGAATCGCAAAGTTCAATTTGAATAAGAGTTATTTGCTTCATATACTCAGATAACCCTCCTACAAAAGATGGGATACCATCTTGAGGGTTCAGAGCCTGAGAATGTTGAACACGTTTTTGCAATTGTGAGGTAATGAACTAAAAAAGAGGAAGCAAATAAGGAAACCTAATTCAAACCTAAAAAAGGTAGAAACCTTGAAACCTAGTGACCTTCGTGAATCGAAATGAGGAACCAAAGTATTTTGAGGTATCAGGTTGGCAAGGAAGGTACGATAGCCTCTGGATACAGTGAATTCTTCGACTTTCAGTAATAAAGAGATATTCGGTACAAGTTAGTAACCGTGAAGTACTGGTACTGATTCATAAACTCTTATTTCATTTGTGAGTGTAATAAAGAAACCATTATTAGCAAAAACCCTTAGCTGTGAGTTTGGTTGTTTGAATAAATGACAAACTCATTCATAATCCTAGAAACATCAAGTACGCGCACACAAAATCTAATCACATAAAAGTTCAAAAATCAAACACGCACATGAGAAGATAAAATATCGTCAATTTCGAAACAATGGGAAGCTTTCAACTCAGACATCTTCTGTTTGTTCGGTTAAATCGGGGGTCTTATCTTGCCTCAATTAATTATTACCTACTACTTGTAACATGCGCCTCACCATTTGAACTTCGCAAAATCATTAGTACGTTGAGAGGTTGTTGAACAATATGGTGATTTGAGTGAACATAAGAATCATGGATGCGGGGTACACACTTAAACTTGAGAGTCCCAGGAAGAATGCGAATTTTTTGTCAGTTTTAATATTTGGGTGAGCAATTTTCATGTAAATTTTAAGTTAAAGTTAAATTAAAAGTTCCTACGTGCGTTTAAAATTCTTCTTCTAATTATATAATTGTTATGAGCACCATGTATTTTATTGTTGATTCATTATAATTATTTCAAATAATTTTTTTGAATCTCCCGAATTGTGTTCAATGTGCATAAATTCTGAATAATAAATTCAATGAATTTGGTAAGTAGCTGAATTACATAATTTCTCAGAGACGAGAGTATACTTATGGTTACTCGACAAATGCTCAAATGAAATTTCAAAATCGATTTGCTAATTTAAATTGCGTAAACATAACAAAATCTCTAAGTTTTATATTTGGTTTTCTATGGAATCCTGACAATTACGATACTTGTACCATGATTCTTTTCGGCTTCGAAAGACTTATCTCTGAAGGATACCAAAATTGCCTTATTATTCCCAAATCACCTCTTATCATTCATGCTCTGTATTAATAATAAGTTACGACCCATTCTAATCAGAATGTTTGGTATTTTGCCATGACCATCAAACGTGTTGTGGAGCAATGTCACGTTCAGTTCTTAAATAACCATCAAGCATAAATTAACGAAATCTGCGATATAATATAGAGAATACTTCGACATAATCATCACCTGGCAAAAAAATGGTAGGAAGTAGATCGAGAACACTTTGATTCAATTTAATATTATGCTGCAGTAGAGTTAATTGATTGAATATAAGAAACATAGTAGAACAATGAGCTGTTCCAGGACATTTAGTAGATGGAAATACTAAAAATATTTTACACGGATTACACATTAAAGGGTAGTTTACAACAGGAAATAAATATAAAATGATATGGAACATTGAGACTGATTTGAATTACAGTAATTCACCCTTTCACTCATGCTTTTTTTGAGGATTTCTAAAAACTTTCAATCTCTCACTTATTGTATGTGAAGTTGTTATGATTGATAATGAAACATATACTTTCCAAGATTGTCCTAAAAACATCCTTCGATATTCGATATATCCACAGATGGATGACCAGCTTGGTATCCAAAGCCGTTTCGAAAGGCTTAGACATCCTAGACCTATACAAAGTTATCGACAAAGACAAATCCAAAAGACTAGGTGACAGGCTGCAAGAGAAATGGGAAAAGGAATTAGCTAGAGCCAAGGAGAAACATGTCGATCCCAGTCTTCTCAGAGCAATATCTAACACTTTCCTCGCCGAGTTCATGTGGTGGGGATTCCTGTTCTTCTTACAACTAGTAGTTCTGAGGTAGTTGCAGATGCTGTAACACAACACATGAGTACTTTTACTACCAAATGTTTCTTCTAGATCAGCCCAGCCAGTAGTTCTGTCCTACACAATCGACCTCTTTACCAATTATGGAACTATTGATAGGTCAGAGGAGATATATATTTCTATCGCAGTACTCATTGGGTTGACAACGATAACAGTGTTCATGTCACATCATACTTTCTTTGGAACAGGAATAGTCGGAATGAGAGTCAGAATTGCAGTTTCAACACTGGTCTATAGGAAGGTATGCAATTGTTTCACCATGTTGTAAAGTTGGAGACTATTATGTTATGCAACATTGATAACAATAGGTGAATCTCAATGGAGTTTAAACTGATGCTTTCGGCAATAACTACAGCTGAAGCTAATCGTATCAGAACGACGAGAAAAACTCAGTTGTTTTTGCAGATTACCAAACTGAACCAGAAGTCGCTGGGCCAAACCACTGCTGGTCAAGTGGTCAACCTGCTCTCCAATGACGTAAGCAGGTTTGACATGGTCGTACCTTTCCTACATGCCTTTTGGGTAATACCATTTCAAGTAGTAATAATGACTTACATCCTATGGAACCAAGTTCAAATATCTGCGCTGGCTGGAATCGTATCTATGGCGTTGATCAGCCTCCCAGCACAAGGTGACTACTCTATTCTACTTCAGCAACAGCTAGAAATACTTTCGTTTCTTGTAGGTTACTTAGGGAAATTGGCAGGTAGTCTGAGATTACGCATTGCCAAGAAAACAGACAGAAGAGTGAAGCTGATGAACGAGGTTATTGCTGGAATACAAGTCATCAAAATGTACGCCTGGGAAAAATCTTTCGAGAAGATCATCAAAGCAGCAAGAGCCACAGAAATCGTCGATCTAACCTGGACTTCCTACCTAAGAGGAGTATACTCGAGCTGCATGGTCTTCATCGAAAGATTATGTCTGTACTTGACTATCGCTTGTTATACTCTACTAGGTAGGTGACCAATTTCAGAACTGAACCTGCTTCTGACACTTCAATTCCAGGCAACGTCATAACAGCTGCAAAAGTATTTCCAATCGCTCAGTGCTTGAACAGTCTCCAATTATCAATGGCAATTCTTTATCCGCAAGCCATTAGTCTGGGTGCTGAGACTCTCACGTCAATCAAAAGATTGCAGCAATTTCTGCTCATGGAGGAAAGGGAAACAACTTCTTTAGAGAAGCTCAGAGCTCCAGGGATAACATTAAGCAACGTTTCTGCATCCTGGACAGGAATTTCGAGAACACTGAACGATGTTAGTCTTCAGATACCTCCTGGAACACTTTGCGCCATTATTGGTCCAGTTGGATCAGGAAAAAGTTCATTGTTACAGGTGAGTGCATACGTCATAACCTTTTTTTATTTATTTTTGGTATTGTAGCTTCTTTTGGAAGAGCTACCAGTCACCTCAGGTAAAGTATCATACGGAGGAGATATCTCTTACGCTTCTCAAAAGGCGTGGCTGTTTCAATCCACTGTTCGAAATAATATTCTCTTTGGACAACCTTATCATAGAGACTGGTACAATAAAATCGTCAAAGTATGTGCTCTGGAGAAGGATTTCGACCAGTTTCCTCAAAGAGACCAAACTATAGGTAATCAGCTCCCAATAATTCGTTCACAGGAGCTAATTATCGATGTTACAGTTGGAGAAAGAGGAGTATCTTTGAGTGGAGGCCAAAGAGCCAGGATAAATCTCGCCAGAGCCATCTACAGAGAGGCAGATATCTACCTACTGGATGATCCTCTTTCTGCTGTCGATACTCATGTAGGGAGACACCTGTTTGATGAGTGCATCCACAGGCATCTGAGGAGAAAGACTAGGATTCTAGTGACACATCAATTACAGTACCTGAAGAAGGCTAACCTCATTGTAGTCATGAATGAGGTGAGTTGAATCTCGCCAAGTTATTAATTGGGGATGCAATAACTTGTATCGAATTCCAGGGCAAGATTGAAGCTCAAGGAACATTCGAGGAACTCTCTAATAGCAACCTAGACTTCACCAAACTGTTAGTGGATGCTGATCAGACTAAAGCTAATCCTGACGATCTCGAAAAGGACCTGTCTGGTGATGTTACACCCATTCACAGAAAAGACTCAGCATTGAGCGTAAGGACTGTTACATTTGTCCATTCCTTCATCTGTTGCTTCCAACTTCTTCTTCTCCTTCTTCAGCAGACTTCTTAATATTTCAGGTAGCTCATTCCGAAACTAACGACGGTAAAGAGGCAGCTCCAATAACTGACGATGAAACTGTGAGTGACCCCAATGCCACTCCGTTGAAGGATTACATTGGGTCCACCAGGAGTGTATGCTTGATTATTTCCTTGGTACTGAATTTATTATTGGCGCAAGCAGCTTGTGCTGGGGCAGATTATTGGTCAGCTTTCTGGTAAGAAATGGAAATACATTCAAGAATTATTTTCGCATTGGGCTTGAACTTTGAAATATATAACCAGACTCAAACTTGCAGGACTCAACAGGAAGAATTGAGACACTCCAACCATTCCATCCTATCAGATGGACTCTACAATCAACCAGAAATGGTTGAGGTGTACTCAATCGATAATACAAGTACTCCAAAGTATTACAATTCATACACCAAGCAGAGTGACTTTGAACAACACAGTTTGTCTAGCATTTACAATGACATGTTCGATGGTATCCAAACCGACGACAAATTTTACAGATTAGTAAAAACCAACAAAGCAATGATAATCTACGGGGTACTGATTATAGCAGCAATCATTTTGACTCTCACTCGATCTGTGCTATTCTACAAAATGGCTATGATATGTTCTACGAATTTACACTCGAAAATGTTCAATGCGCTCCTGAAAGCGCCGATGAGATTCTTCGATACTAACCCTAGTGGGAGGGTGCTCAATAGATTCTCCAAAGATATGGGAGCCATTGACGAAATTTTGCCCAGAGTACTACTAGATGCTATCCAGGTAAAATCAAATTTCTCATCATTCCTGTACAGTGGATATATTTCAATTTAGAAAACATTCCATCTCTTGGTGCTCTGAATGTTAACATATGGCCCCGGAAGGGTACCATGTGGTACACCATACCACTCGTATATTCAGTGGAAATTAATGAATTTCTAGATTTTCCTGGTCACTTGTGGTATCTTGGTTAACATCATGGCAGCGAACTACTATCTGGTCATTGCCATAGTGTTTATGGGACTAATATTTTACAAAATGCGAGCTTGGTATATTTCGACAGCGAAAGCTGTGAAGCATCTTGAAGGAACTAGTGAGTATATTCATGTTTCCACAGTTGAAGTTCAATTTTTCCGAGCTACACCAACTGTAGAGATGAATAACTTGATGGAATATCAAACAACATTGTTTCAGCTAAATCTCCAGTGTTCTCTCACCTCACTGCAACCTTGAACGGAATAACTACTATCAGAGCCTTCAAAGCAGAAGAAACGCTAACAGACGAATTCGATGAACACCAAGTAAGTTCTCGGAAACTCACCTCGAGTTACCATTTCTACGACTTCTGTTTCAGGATGTTCACACATCGTCTTGGTATTTAACTTTAGCTAGCACTGGCTGCTTTGGGTTATGGATGGATATAATATGTTTGATTTTCCTAAGCTGCGTCTCCTTCAGTTTTGTTATACTGCTCAAGTGTAAGTAACGGGCACCTGTCAGCTTTTTCGTCTCACTCATTATCTTCTTTCGCAGATGCTTCTGTCAGTGCGAGTTTAGTTGGACTAGCTATATCACAGAGCTTGATTTTGTGTGGAATGTTGCAACATGGCATACGTCAAACTGCTGATGTTGTTAATCAACTAACCAGTGTAGAAAGGGTGCTTCAATATACCACCATAGAAAGGGAGGGACCTTTCGAAACACCTAAAGGTTCGTAGCTCAATTGTGAAGGGGTTGTTCCATGATGACCAATTCGAATTGTTTGTTTTTCCAGAGAAAGCCCAAGCACTGATATCGTGGCCGAAAACAGGTCACTTGCGCTTCAATCATCTGTCAATGAGATACGTCGCAGATGATCCACCAGTTTTGAAAAACCTCAATTTCGAAATAAAACCAGGGGAAAAGGTACAAATCCCAGTCAAGACAGGATAATTCGAAAGAAACCACGTGATTGTGTTTTAGGTCGGTATAGTTGGTAGAACTGGTGCTGGAAAATCGTCTTTGATATCAGCTCTCTTCCGATTGTCTCCTCTGGAAGGCTCCATTCTGATTGACGGTGTCGACTCGAAACAAATCGGGCTAACAGAACTCAGAAGGAATATTTCCATCATTCCACAGGAACCGGTGCTGTTTTCGGCGACAATGAGATACAACCTGGATCCTTTCGAGGAATTCGATGACCAACAGCTATGGAATGCTTTAGAACAGGTGGGTACATGATATAATTTTTTCATGTAATCAATGGTCTCAGTGTCTAGTTTTATTGTTGAATATGATGACTAAATGATTCACTACTACGTCATGCTGATGGGATCAGTAAAAAGGTGTCACTTTTTTAAGGTTTGTATCATTTGATCTCCATGGATTGGTATCAGGAGTATTTCAAGAACGTTGAAGTTACTGAATGATTGAGATATCAGTATTTTTTGGAGTCATGACCTGATAGTAGTACTTTTATTGTTTTAATACCAAATGATCGTTAAAGGTGGACCTGAAGGATGCTGTAAGCTCCTTGAACTTCATGGTCACAGAAGGAGGTAGTAACTTCAGCTTAGGACAACGACAGTTGATCTGTTTAGCCAGAGCTATTCTCAGGAACAACAAAATAATGGTCCTGGATGAAGCGACAGCCAACGTTGATCAAAAGTAAATCCCCCCATTTTTCCTTCACTGAAACCACTTACCACTCTTTGTTCCGCAGAACTGACGCTTTCATTCAAGAAACCATACGGACAAACTTCAAACACTGCACGGTTCTGACGATAGCTCACAGATTGAACACCATCATGGATTCGGACAAGGTTTTGGTGATGCATTTCGGTGATATGGTGGAATTTGGTCATCCACACGAGCTGCTGCAAATACCAGACGGGTATTTCCACCAAATGCTTTTGGAGACAGGCCCTACAATGGCCGATCAACTGAAAGATATCGCTCGAAATGTCTACAACGAAACCCACACGAAGTTATGAGAGGAAAAAGCTATTTTTTGCTTACTTTGTGGTCTACATTTTGAAGAGAATTTTCGTTGGTGCTTATTCTCCTAAAAAATATCAGTTCATTTATGAAACAATTCTCAAATTCTTCTTAGACAAGTCGAAATATGTAAAACGAAACAAACCAAAATGTAGATCACTTGAAAAGAGAAAAATCCTTTTGAGAAACTCAAAAGTCTGGAATGTGTTGAGATGTTTAATGATATACATAATTTGTAATAAAACGTAGATTGTCGAGGTATTGAAGAATAAAGTTTATGATTCTTGATCGAAAAATGTATTTATTTCTGTGACATCATCCTCATTGAAGATTTGTGGTCATTTTCGGAGCTCATTAGAAGACAGGTCATCAAAAACAACACGATGTGTTGAAAATTTCGATGTTAAAGGAATCTGAAGTATAGCAACAAAACACATATGTGTTCACATATTATGTTATCTATTATGAAATTCAAATAAGTCTTTTCATTCAAGAAAGATAATTCTGACACATTCTTTCAATAATTGGTGCAAAATAAAAATTACTTAACCAATTACTAAACTTTTAAGGTTCACAGTGACTTCATAACGATGTCATATTTTGCAGAGAAATATTTAATCCTTTGAATCTTTGAATCATTTTTAACCCTTATTCAAGTCAAAAACATGTTTCAACGCAATTTGGCTCATAAACTTTCGGAGTCTCGTTGAAAAAAGAAGACAAGCAGCAACATCGAACTTTCTGGCGAACTGTCACAAATATCTTGCTTGAATAAATGGGCTATATTGAAGGTTGAACATACGATTTCTTGCGAATTCTCTCAACTGATCAAGACATAAGTAGTTTAATCATCTGTTCATTGATATAACAGTTATGCAGGCAGTTGTCATAATGATTTTAATAATAAAAATAATAATAATAATAATAATAATAATACTCCTCATTACCCAATAGGAAATACCAATTCTAGGGTAAATACATTAGAAAATATAATAAAGAAAGAACTCGGAAATACAATGAAGTTTGAAGAAAGTGATAACTGGGGTGATACATTCGTCAATATAATCTGAAAGAAAGACATGAATGTATCATACACAAAACCACAAAAAAATGAAGCAAGCTAAACAAATGAATTCATAACCAAGAGAAGAATGTGCTACAATAAACTATGAATATTTTCGTAGTCATCTGAATTCTCAAAATAATCTTTTTGCAATTGAGAATTGGTAGCTGGTAATGGGTATGACCTGAAAAAAGAATAGAAATAAAATAATCCTCGTATTTCTACTAACGAAATATTCAAAACTATTAGACATCACCCTGAAAAGTGAAGTGAGGCATGCTAATGCTGAATAATTAATGTACGTTCCATTTTCATATCTGACTACCGACCGATTCCGAACCATTCTGGTATAGTTGCTTTCTTCCTATCCTGACACCGGAATCGTTCAAAATACGAAAAACTCGAACGAAGTGTGAACTCATTGGTACATTCAAAAACACGTAGGAACATCTGATATCGAGGGACACTCTACAGTTCCAAATGGATAATGGATATCAACTTAAATATGACAATCCTAAAGACAAGGCAAATTTTCTGTCCAAGTTGTTTTTTGCGTAAGTACATTTTGCCATTGCAAGTATGTAGTAAGAAAACGATGGAATTGAATTAGAATCTGGTATCGTTGAAACTTTTGGTACACTTTCATCCAGTGATCAGTTTCCAAGGGAATATAAATATCATTTAAAGTTATCTATGGAAATTACCTATTCTCCAAATTTGAAGGAAAGACAGAAATTCAATATGAAAAATGAAAAATAATAAATCTTCATCATCATATTTTGTACTATTGATTCAAGGATATCGATACCTAATTGATTGATTGATCCATGTAGTTCCGAAGAAAATATTTGACGTCGAATATAATACTCTGCATTTCTGAATTCCTGATTAATTTTTGATTGTCTGGCCGACATCTCTCGTAGGAACTTCCCCTACATACGTAACATTCTTCATTTTCTGACAGTTGAAATCCAGTTGAACCTAAAGTGGACACTAACGTCATTATAATTTCTATCATTTTTCGAATTGATGTATCATTTCGAAATTTATGCGTCAATACTAATTTTTGATAATTCTCGAATTATTACATTCTCAAATGTACAGCGATAAAATTCGATTCTTTAGAAAAGAATTGAAAACATTCGAAATTCCATCAGAGCTAGGATGTTGGGATCTCTGAATTGCAATCAGAAATACCACTACAAAACTCATATAGTGTCTTTTGAAAGTTAATGTAAGTCCCGAAATTAACATTGTATCGAATCAATTACTCTCTTTATTTACAGATCATTGCATTCGAAAAGATTTTTATAATCCAGTTTCTTATGGAGTCTCTAAAGTCTCTTTGAAACAATCTTTTTAAAATTCCTTATACATTCATTCATTCAATATTTTTCGATGATAATTTTTAGTTAAAAAACAATTATTCACCTCACACTAATTTGTTTCTTAGTGCATATTCATAAAATATAATGATCGTTCAAGTGTTTCCGAAGTCATACTTCACTATCAAGACCAGTAATTAGGTACTTGCATATACAGTATATTAAATATTTGATATTCTTATGGTATATATAACAGGCAGAAAATATGGGCGTAGCTAAGAGCGTCACGATACGTAAAGATTCACAGAATCATATCCAAAACCTTATATATAAGGTTATACTAATAATTCATTTATAATTCTCTCGAGAATTGTTTCTAGATCATCTCTGAACGAAATATTACTAAATTGTTTTGAAGTATAGTTTTCAGCTATCAATCCTCGATTAGAATTACATTTTTATTGAACTTCCTTGCATAGTGCTCAAAGAGAGCAACTTATAGTTTTATGTTTTGCATAATGATCAAAATTATAGAATTTCATCTAAAAATTCTAATGAAATAAGTACGCCTCTGTGGAAACTCGTTAAATAGATGAGTAATATACCAATTTTCTCCGAAAGATAACTAAGAAAGTGTCAAAAAATTTCCTTTCAACAATTAAAATTTTTAGAGACCAACTACAATATAATTTTGCGTTGAAAATTTTAC
Source organism: Plagiodera versicolora (assembly GCA_037013635.1). Lineage (NCBI taxonomy): Eukaryota > Metazoa > Arthropoda > Insecta > Coleoptera > Chrysomelidae > Plagiodera > Plagiodera versicolora. Next base: position 9,209,052 of record CM072986.1, on the reverse strand, counting down.
TTGTGACTATATTCCAATTGAAACAATTTGTTATATTATTGAAAAAGACTGAGGAAGACATTGAATAATTCGTATTAGGATGAATACTTTGTTAACTTCATGGTTTCAGAATTCATTATCGATATTTAAAATTGTACCACGGTTAACTACCATTGTCATTAAAATGCAGGAATTATCGAAAAAGTTATGGGATATTAAACAAACGTGAATAATACTAATACTAATGTTTTGGAATATATTATATTGTCAATTAGTCTCGTCGAAATGCATAGAAATCAACATGAATAGAAAACTGTCCTACTTTTATTTATGTGGCTGTGAAGATAACAATTGATATATTTCTCCAAATCTGAGAAGCCATCCGTAAACAGTGTAGCACGCATTGACAGGGAGCATTTCTTCAAATTAATCTGTACTTGTCATGCTTGTTGATAATTAAGGCGTTTCAAAACATTCGATCATCAAAAGTGCAATTGCGATATGATATCGCTGTGATTGTACGTCGATGAGCTTGTTTATGCTGGTTTATGGTTGGATTAAGAAATATTATACGAGAACAACAATTCCTAACTTCAGCCGATTTAAATACCTGTACGTCATACAAACGCATTGTATTCAGTCGAAGTATATAGAATAGCACGTGTGGTTATGATATACATATATATTTAGGCATGTGAATTATCGTTGATTTCAAAGAATTTACTATAATGATCGAATTATATCCGATGTGGTCCGAAAATTATCAGATTTCCGTTAATACTTAACATACAACAAAAACAATTGATAACGAATTATAATAAATGCCATGTTTACGTATTACCTGAAATTAATATGATAATTTTGAAATAATTGGAGAATATGTTTACTTGCTTCTTTCTTCTAATCAGAGCTCATTGAAATATCGCTCGCTAATGAATCGTAAGAGGTGGGGGTCACATCATCGAAGAATTTGAACCATCTTGATACATACATGTTGATTACAGATGGATGGTAGGTCTGATAAGAAAGGCAACGAAAACTGGACTCGAAGTAGGCGATCTCTACAAAGCCAAGAAATCAGACAAATCGAAACAACTAGCAGACCTTCTCGAGAAAAACTGGACAAGAGAACTGAACAGAGCCAAACTGAAAGAGACGAAACCGTCACTCTTAAAAGCCTTGCTCAAAACTTTTTTCGTTGAGTACATGCTATGGGGGATTCTATTTTTCCTCCACTTCGTCGTTTTGAGGTTGGTTTTATGCTAGAACTATGAATGCCAGCGTTGTTTGTTCGGTTTTCAGGTCAGTTCAACCCCTTGTCCTTTCCTATTTAATATCGTTATATCAGGAAGATAATAAAAGCAACCCTGGTGATAGAACCTCTAACTTGTATATCTGCAGTGGGATTCTGATATTAATGTCAACTGTCTCAGCATTTCTCCTCCACCACACCAACAAAGGACTCACCGTAGTGGGCATGAAAATCCGTATAGCAGTGTCTTCTTTGATCTACAGAAAGGTATCCTCCGTCTAGAACCATTAGTCCTTCTGCTTACCCCCAAAAATTCGTTCCTAGATAACCAAATTGAATCAAACATCTCTTGGAGAGACTGCAGCTGGTCAAGTTGTCAATATCCTTTCGAACGACGTCAACAGATTCGATTTAGTCGTCCTCAGCCTTCACTGCATTTGGACTCTACCAATCCAAATCGTTCTACTCGTTTACCTTATTTGGAGGCAGGTTCAAATCTCCTGTCTAGCTGGCATACTCTCCATGATGATCATATGCATCCCTGGGCAAGGTAACGGATTACTTAAGAAAAAGCAACACCATGATTCACTTCTCTGTTTCCAGGTTATCTGGGCAAACTGACTGGCATTCTGAGATTTCGTGTGGCGAAAAAGACTGACACCAGAGTCAAGCTTATGAGCGAAGTTATATCTGGTATACAAGTCATCAAGATGTATGCGTGGGAAAAGTCTTTCGAAAAGTTGATCAAATTCACCAGAGCTGACGAGATCAAAGACCTCACATCAGCTTCGTATTTGCGCGGAGTGTTATTGAGTTGCATGGTGTTCATTGAAAGGTTGACCTTGTTTTTGACTTTAACGTGCTATGTCCTATTAGGTGAATATCCAAAAAAAGTTTCATCTTCTTTCACATTTGGGTCTACGATAAAGTTGCAGATTGATGATGGTCACTCCCTTGCTAGAAAGATTTTTTTGTAGGAAACGTCATAACAGCAGACAAGGTTTTCTCTATGGCTCAATTCTTCAATATCCTCCAATTCGGTATCGCCATACTGTACCCGATGGCTGTAACCTACGGTGCAGAAACATTAATCTCCATCAAGAGACTCCAAGATTTCCTCTTACTAGAAGAAATGAAAACTCCCAAAATACAAAAAACGGAGGACAACGGTATCCAGTTGAGCAAGGTGTTCGCTTCTTGGACAACTGAGGGTAGCACCCTCAAGGATATAACCATCAATTTGCCACCTGGAACTTTGTGTGCAGTCGTTGGACCAGTTGGGGCAGGAAAAAGTTCTCTACTACAGGTGAGCATGCGTTATAACTGGTTCTCCTAAGTTTACCGTCGAAATTCTTCAAGCTTCTTCTCGGTGAGCTGCCTGCGTCGGTTGGAACAGTCAACCTTGCTGGAAAAGTATCCTATTCATCACAAGAACCGTGGCTCTTCCAATCCTCGGTTCGTAAAAACATCCTTTTTGGAGAGCCTTACCAAAGCAGCTGGTATAAACAGGTGGTGAAAGTCTGTGCCTTGGAAAAGGACTTTGACCAATTTCCTCAAAGAGACCAAACCATTGGTATGCATTTCTCCAGCTTCACTTTCGATCATAAATACCATTCATGTTTCAGTTGGAGAAAGGGGAGTATCCCTTAGCGGAGGACAGAGAGCAAGAATCAACTTGGCCAGAGCAATCTACAGGAAAACTGACGTATACCTCATGGACGACCCCTTGTCAGCTGTCGATACCCACGTGGGTAGACATCTTTTTGACGAGTGCATCTACAAGCATTTGAGAGGTAAAACGCGGATTTTAGTCACTCATCAGCTGCAATATCTGAAAAATGCTGATGTCATCATCGTATTGAACGAGGTGGGATTCAAATGAATTGCTTTGTCGCTAGTTTGACTCGGCTGATTTCAGGGACGAATTGAAGCACAAGGATCGTTTGAGGAACTTTCCAACAGCGATTTAGATTTCACTAAGTTGTTGGTGTCCTCAGATGAAACGAAAAATGAGACCAAAGAGTTGATGCTGATGGAGGAGCCAATAATCGAGAACATCAAGAGGTTATCCGTTAGATCCATAATGGTGAGGAGCGATTTCTACCTCTAAGCTCTTGAGCTTGTTTGATTTTTTTGTAGAGTACCCAATCTGAATATATAGAGATGATGGAATATGGAGACACAGACGAGTTAGGCATCGATAAAAACGCTCATCCGTTCAACGATTACTGCAAAGCTCCCAGAAACACGTGTCTACTCGTTACAGTCATCATATCTTTGTTACTTGCTCAAGCTGTTTGCTCTGGTGCTGATTATTGGTCATCATTCTGGTGAATTAACTTTAACATTCTTGATGAATGATCTCCAAATTGAAATACGCCGCATCCATTTCAGGACCAGACAGGAAGAAATCAGGCATTCGACAAGAGCACTTCCAATGACAGATTCACCACAAGAAGTCCAACTGGTACCTCTTGGGAATCAAACTATTTCATTGGATGCCCACAAGTACACGAACGAAAACCGGGACTTCTCTTTGGATACCTTCTTCGACCAAGTACGTTCAATACTCAGGAGCTACAGACGCAATCACCTCAAATATTTCCACAGGTATTTTTGGACAACATGGTCTACAAACTCCTGAAGACTGATTACTCTATGGGAGTCTATGGGTTCCTCATACTCGCTGCCATCATTTTCACGATTGGAAGATCCCTCCTCTTCTGTAAATTGACCATGATAGCATCTACCAACCTGCACAGCGATATGTTTCACACCCTGCTCAAGGCCCCCATGAGGTTCTTCGACACAAATCCCAGTGGCAGAGTTCTCAACAGGTTTTCAAAAGATATGGGGTCAGTGGATGAGATTTTACCCAGGACCCTTCTCGAGTCCATACAGGTAACTGACTCGATGAGAATAAGGATTCGATCTGAGCTTGTGGTTTGCAGATATTGTTGGTAATGTGTGGTATTCTCGTCAACATAGCTGTGGCGAATCCTTACATGCTGGTAGCGATGGCAGTAATGGGAACTTGTTTCTATTTCCTCAATAAATGGTACATAATCACAGCAAGCAACGTCAAACATTTGGAAGGATCCAGTAAGACTAATTATAATAATTGAGGTGTAGGCTCTTACTTTTACTTTTTAAGCTAAATCTCCTGTTTTTTCTCACGTCAACTCAACTTTGAATGGGATCATAACAATCAGAGCTTTCAAAGCAGAAGAACTGCTTTGTGAAGAATTCGATGACCATCAAGTAAGTTCAAGTAACAATTATGTAACACGTACCATAACTTGGCAATTCTTCCTTTAGGATGTCCACACTTCTTCATGGTACTTGACCTTATCTTGTATCGCTACCTTCGGCTTATGGATGGATATCGTATGCTTAGTATTTTTGGCATGTGTCACCTTTAGCTTCGCCCTTATGAATAACTGTGAGTCAAGGTTATTGTTTCTTATGACTCATCAAAGCTTCGACAATTATTTTGCTTCCAGCTTCTTCTGTAAACGGTAGTCTAGTGGGTTTGGCCATTTCCCAATGCCTTATTCTTACTGGTATGTTGCAACACGGTATGAGGCAAACATCAGAAGTCATAAATCAACTGACCAGTGTCGAGAGGATAAGACAGTACACAAAAATCGACACTGAAGGACCCTTTGACACTCCCATTGGTAAGACAGTGGAGTTCATTGTGAATATTTCTCACTGGTTTCCTTTTTCCAGAAAGAAAACCAAAGAAAGGTTGGCCAGATCGAGGACGCATCGAATTCAGAAACCTAGTTTTGAGATACGTAGCAGAAGATGACCCAGTTTTGAAGAACCTCACTTTCACTGTTCTGCCAGGAGAAAAAGTGAGTTGAAACATTACCGAGATCGTGGTTGGATATGATTTTTCTCAGGTAGGCATCGTGGGGAGAACAGGCGCAGGGAAATCTTCCCTGATTTCTGCACTATTTCGATTGGCTCCCACCAGTGGAAGTATCCTTATAGATGGCGTAGACTCGAAGGTGTTAGGACTCACAGACTTACGAAGGAAAATCTCCATCATCCCGCAAGAACCTGTTTTGTTTTCAGCTACCATGCGATACAACTTGGATCCATTCGACGAATTTGATGATAAGAGTCTGTGGTATGCCTTAGAACAGGTAATGCACGAAGCAAACGACTAGTAGGGCGCTTATTCTTTACCCTTTTACCCAGGTAGAGCTAAAAGATGCTGTGGACTCTCTAGACTCCATGGTAACAGAAGGTGGTAACAATTACAGTTTGGGGCAGAGACAGCTCATCTGTCTAGCGAGAGCGATACTGAGGAACAATAAGATCTTAGTTCTGGACGAAGCAACTGCTAATGTGGATCAAAGGTTGGTATTGATACCCATTGAAGCTCTCCTTATCTAAAATGATGTTTGTTTCAGGACGGATTCCTTTATTCAGAAAACTATCAGGAAGAATTTCAAGGACTGCACGGTTTTGACTATAGCGCATAGGCTCAACACAATCATGGACTCTGACAAGGTTCTGGTGATGCATTTCGGGGTAATGGTGGAGTACGATCATCCTCACAATTTGCTCCAAGTGCCTGATGGGCATTTCCATAAAATGGTTCTTGAAACTGGACCAGCGATATCAGCACAGCTGAAAGACGTGGCTGCAGAAGCTTATAATGCAAATTCTGTATCGTAGATTCAATTGTTCAAGTATTTAGGTTTGAAATTGATGAAAATATTTCAAGCATTTCATCCATCAGTGATTTTATTTGTTTCTACATTCATTTATATCAGTTTAAAAATTTCTTATATTAGTTTTTCGACAATGCTAGAACCTTCAATTCAAATTCACGCATTACAGTATTGTTTCCTGAAAGATTCCAACAATCTGAAAAAACCTGAACATAATCATACATATATAGTTCATGATAAATATGCAGATGCCGCAATTATGTTGGAAATAATCACCTAGTTATAGGAAACAGGCAACGAAAACGGTAATAATCACAAAAATAGTTGAGAAATAATTTGGTGAACACACAAATCGATGTCAAGTTACTTCAAGTTCATATTTTTTATAGAAATCCGATATCTTGGTGAGAACAAACACCTCAAAGTATAATTCAATCTCGAGATAATTCTCAGATGTGAATCGTATCGATAATTGATTCACGAGTGGTTCAGATAATAAAATAATGCAATCAAAACAGTACCGTATTCAATGAATTGAGAAAATCACTTTTCAATTCTCAATAGGGGACAAATCTGGAAAATATTTGGTTTCCTCACAGATCATAATTCAATATAGTACATGGTGATTTCTATGAAAGTAAGTGAACATTATTGAAAACCAACATTTATTATGAATGTTGGAATATCTCTTAGTACAGCACTGATAATAAATAAAATACATACATTTGTTTTGTATATCGCATTGATATTTTTCATTTCTTGATACCTTATAGCTACTGTCTGATCAAAATGCAACTGAAAATCCTCCTTCTGTTTGTAGTTCTTTCAATTTCATTGAAGGAATCAAAGGCAGATACTATATTTGGTAGAATAGTGGCAGGTAAGTACAAAACATTCTCTCATTGCGAAATAATGAAATTGTTGCTTCTGCCAGATTCAAACATAAGAAATGAACTATAATTTGTATTCAGTTTTCAGTTTGATAGACACAGAAAGGTCACTTGAGTAACTCTGAGCTAGTCACATCGTGAAAGAATACGTCAAATATTCAAATAGACTTGTTTCATTTGATTTCTTTTCCAGCTGCCATCAATGTGGGTCTGAAAATGATCCTGAATAATCTTCAAAGAACTCAAGATGTGACATTGATATCAAGCCGTTCCTTTTCAATACCAACAAGCTGGAACGACTTTGCGTAAGTGTTTTGTTGAAATGGTAAATAGTAATGAGAAAGTGTTCAATGATTAACGCCCCTTTAGGCTATGAAAAATTGAACTCCCTGTATATTCTGCGATAGGATAAGTAGTACTTGCTTTCCCAGTTATTTTCTTTTTCGATAAATGTTTGGATATTCCTTTAGTATAGGATCACTCAAATTGGAAAACACGAAAATTCAAGACCTGCGTACAATGCACATCAACAATTATCTTGTGAAAGACTTTTCCAAATTGGAGGATACATCCAAGACTTCCATATCAGTCGACCTGACTTTGGATAAGTTAGAATTATCGACCAATTACGATGTCGATATCGGCATCCTTAATGAAATACCTGTATATGGTGATGGAGAAGTCAAGTAAGTACAAATCATTTATGATATTATCACGGGGTATTTTATTGCGTGGATTACCAACCGGGTGTTTCGACCCACCAGGTCTCATCAGTAGGACGTATCATTTTTTTGTCATTCCTTGAAATGACTTTAGTCTCACTTGGCATGAAATTGACCTTGACACTTGATAGGCTCATATCTAAGTTAAAATACGTTGACTAGACACCTATTTTTGTTAGTATGATTCCTCATTTTCTTCCTCTTCAGTGATGTTGTGATTTTTATTCACCTATTCTGAAACTTATTGTTTTTCAGGTTGGCACTTTCAGAAGTGAATGTTACCGTAAACGTGAATTTGTTTTTATCCAAAGATTTCTCAAAGAAGAACATTTCTGACTTGGACATTCAACTCTATATTCGAGATTCCCCCGTGAGTCAAAACATACTCTGATATCGAGATATAATCTATTCATTTGAAGAAGATGGTTCTGACAGATTTGGTTATCTAGCCAACCATTGAGCTTCTGATTGGTTGAGAGATTGGTCGGAACGTTTGGACATCAATAATGATGGTGACTTCACAACGGTGCCATATTTGAAGCGAAATATTTGATCTGCTTATAAAAATGTCTAAATCGTTTTCGAAACAATTTGAATGATTAACTCAACCTAACTTTCGGTTTCGGACTATCACTGAAGAAAAAAGACATTGCACTTTATAACAAACTGTCACAACTTTCTTGCTAGAATAAATGGATCATATTAAAAACAGATGTGATATCAATAATGTAATCTCAGATTGGTGATATAAGAATTTCAGGAGTCATTCCTTTCCAAAAATGAATGAATAACACTCATTACCAAGAATAAAGGTGTTATCAAAAATAGCAATTTGACAAAATTTTTATGGTTCTGATAATTTTTTTTTTATGTTTCGAGTTATAGTGGCAATAAAAATGTTCAAGACTTATTTGTTATTTCAGTCGTTCATAACTGGATTTTGGAAAAACGAAAAAGCGAGTAATATACTGACAGGAGCCATCAATATTTTGGAAAAACAATTCTGCATGTGGTTTGACTACGAGAGAAAATCTATAAATACTGCTTTGAGTGAAATATTGGAATTCGTTATCAATTCATTATTATCTAAGAAAAAAATGGCACATAGTGAATATACTTCACTGATGGTAAGTTAATTTTATGTTATGTTATGTTTGCTCAGTATTTCTTTCAAGGTTGGAAATATAACCTTCTGGAGAATCTGGAAATCATGACACAATTCTATGAAAATGGAACATTTCCGCAATATTTCAGTAGTAGCATGGCCAAAAGGGATATGAAATTACTCTACATGGATATATCTCAAGCAATCATTGGAACTCTTCGAACTAACGGAGTCATGAAAGAATTTGTGTAGAAAGACGAATAAACTAGTCAACAATAACGTTTCGATTTTATTTCATCATCAGTTCGAATAGGATAGATATGGATTGTAGATAATCATCACGCTAACCAGGAAATATTGTAATGCCTTCTCAATTTTCAGTAAATCACAATACTGTAGATGAGTTATTTCCGAAACTGTATAACCCACTAACATTTTTCAATTATCATGAATGCATTGGGAAACACCACCTTTCAATCAACTTGGATGACATCTTTATGATCGATAAGTTTATCGAACGACATGAATGGATTACTACTACAGGTGTACCTACCTCTAATCCTTGTTCTATTCACCAATAACGAAATATCAGTTCGAAATTGACATTTCCTTTGCTACCATCATTCATGATTTAGTGTTTCGCATAGGATAGACAATGACCCGTAAGTACATGTTGGAACAATTGATAAAATACGTTGTGATTTCATGAGTTTACGTATCAATTATTGATTTCTTAGTCAAAATTAAATTCGAGGCATGCGAAAGAATTTAATGAAAATATAAAATGACGCGCGCTTTCTTCATTTTTTCAACTCATTGGTTTGATATTCATTGCCTTATATCTTCAGTCACTTTGAAGGTATGAATGAGGTAAATGAAGCAGGTCGTCTCAACGTTATATTATGATTCGAGCAACGTTGTGTATCTACAATACAATACAATACTTTATTCAACACTTGAAATAATCATACAATTTATAGAACATAAAAAATACAATTATCATTGGACTAGTCAAAAAATTATTGTTTGTTACAATTTAAAATTACAATTATATATACTTGAAATTAAGTAAAGTAATGGAGTACAGTTATAAGAGTATATAATAGATATAATAATTTAAAATAATTAATTAAAACACATCATGATTTTGAAAATTCATCAGTAGAATAAAATGCATTGCACAAGAGATATTTTGATAACTCATTTTTAAAGCTGGTAATATTATCTATCTCACCAAAAAGATTTTGGAATTCATTATAAAATTTTATTTGTTGGTAAGTATGCGAGTATCGTTATATAACAATGAAATATTGAAAGTAATTTTGATTTTGTTACCGTTAGATAATAGACATTAAAAGATGGTGAATTGAATTATTTATATCGTAATGTGTTTTATTTTCCGAAAAGTTATATGGTGTAGTAATCGATGATTATTTGAAAAGATATGGATCACGAATACTGCCATATAACTAATCTCGTTTTATTTATAACAATTCAAGAATCGGTATGAAATTCTTATATTCACAGTTTTTATTATAAAGTTGTCCATAATGGAACGTATGTAGAAAAAAAAGGACTTTTCTTGACATTAAATAATTTTTTTCTTTGCAGCTTTGGAAGGCAGTATTTTTATCTTCATGTATCTCACGCAGATACAGTATAATGGTTATGTGGTAATACCAGATATGACAAGTGACATTTCAGAATTATTGCAGGATACAAACACTCGGTAAGTCATACTCCATGATTTTCTTCAAAGAATGTAACTACTTAATTTTTTTTCTCATTTTAGAGGAACCATAAAATTCAGTGAATCTTACATCACCGGTCTGAATACCATGAAGGTTCCTGCGTTCGGTGAAATAATCGTAACTGAAAATACAGAAATGGGAACAGGTACTTACGATGTCTGCTTACCATTATCCATGGACTTCATGAATATAACAACAAAATACGTGGCTGACATCGCTCTAAGAGATCGGATACCCGTCTATGGTGTAGGAGATTTGTCGTAAGTGCAAAATTGACAGGGGTTCTTCATCATTCAACCATTCAAATGTTTGTCTGCGATTTTGACATCAAACTTCATCAAAAACTCAAGTTTGAAGTTGTATTTCCAGTCAGGGAATTTGTGGAACATGAAAGTCATTTCTTATTGATAATAATTGGGGAATCAAATAAGTTCGATTGTTTTTTCAGACTGTCCATCAGTGACGTAGTGATGGATTTGTGTACTTTCGTGAATCATACTGGAGCGTACGTTGACAAATTGAATTTACAAATGTCTTATCGATATGGACCGGTAAGTGTACCGAAAATTATTTATCTTGAGTATCTTAGGTTTGCTGAATATTGAGAGAGCTACAGTCTCGACTTGAATAGTTCGAAGAAGGAATACTCATAGGCATTTTAACTGTCCATTTTGATAGTTGGATAACAAAAAGAGAAAACAGCATGGCGTCTCTCTTGAATCTATGGATTTCCATCTATATCGAAGATATATTCTTTGCGATATATACCTTCACATTTGTAGTTCGATTTTCACCCTTACAAAGATATTGATTGAAATGAATCTTTTGAAAAGTCGCTATATTTATTGGAAAAATAAAAGAAAAACCTTCAATTACACAGATATAATTAACATAGTGATCTCATTATACAGGGTGTTTCATTAATATGGTGAAAAAATGAAACTGAGATTAGAGAGGAACAAAATATGACGATTGAGCGCAAAAGATACAGTGCGTTCAAAGTTAAATTTTATTTGCAAATTTCTTAATAGCGACAGATATCGGTTTCTCTGACAATAGAAAACTAACTATTTGCTTGTCTGACAGCAACCTACTTGTTTTTTCTTGATAAAATTATTTGAATTTATTTGTGAATTCAATACTTGAAATCAGGTTTATCGTAAAAACGGTACGGTTTTTCAACTTTTTCCAGGAATACTTTTTTGTTCAAAAAATAATGTAGTTCAATAAATGATCAATAAATGATCGATCGAAAATGTTGATTGGACAAAAAAATTGTGCGTATTTTTAAATAATTGTAAGCGGCTAAGTGGCGCCCTCTAAGGACTACGTTAATACTGATGAAATATTCCTGTTTGCCGTCCTAAAACCCCCCAATGAACCAATTTTTAAACCGATATCATAAAAACTGTTGAAGCTATCAAGAAATTTGCAAATAAAATTTTAATTTTGAACGCACTGTATCTTTTTAACCATCAACATTCGTATAAGCGATGTTGCGCTCAATCCTCATATTTTGGTCCTCTCTACTCTCAGTTTAATTTTTTTTGCTATATTAATGAAACACCCTGTATATGTTTTTATTTCAGATGTCCATCACAGGACTTTATCGTCACCCTAATGTCGATCAAATAGGACCAAAGCTATTGGAAAGTGCACATATTTCATTAGCACTATGGAACAATTACGAACCGGAAAAGGCTTCTTGTGTTTTCAGTCCTCTCATGCAATACATTCTCAATAAATCTCTCAGATATGAACAAAGCTCGTTAACATTCAACTCCACTTGTCTACAGGTAAGAATAAAAGCGTAAATGTCATTGAGAAATCTTAAATTTGATTTTTTTTTCGCAGGAGTCAAGTTTCGGTAAAATTTGGGAAAATTTGAGAGATTCTTATCAAGAACTGCATGACCTTTCGTAGAAATCTACAATACCAAGTACTGAATCTTTGGACAAGAATCAGCAAAAAATAAATGAGATTTGTAAGATTCATAAAAAAATTTAAATTTCGAAAGAATTTTTCAATAGCGAGTTATCGCCTGTAGTTGTTTTTTAGTGGGGATTATATTATATCGTGTAGTGGATTATTGTTTTCTTTTCAACCCTGTATATATGCTAGCTTAGTAAAAGTGAAATAGTATCTTATTACTTTTCCTTTCTTGTTTTTTCTATTTTTAATTTTGTTTTCGGATCTCCTATAGTTAGCTCATTTAAATAACAAAATTTGCACACCCTGTACAGAAGAGAGTTAGAAAAGCAGATAAAAAATTTGTCATCATTTCCTCCAAATTATGAAATATCTAGCGTGATGTTGTGAATTCATAAATGAGGCAATGAAAAATACAGTATCATATCATACAAATCAAGATTATCTTATCTCAATTTTGATGACTAACACAATTCCCCTACTCAGAACAAAAGTTATCTGAAGGTATCTAAAAACGCATCGCTAAACTGATCACTCTTATCAGCTGTATAAAAAATATCGTCGATAATCATAATATAAAAAGATCACCATACTTTCAACACAACCGGCAACACTGTTTCAAGGATCGACACTTGAGGATCGCCCCAGCCTGCTGCCGCATAAGCGCTTTCCACTCATCGACAAGCGTTTGTTGTAGTAGGCTGTGATATAGCCGGTCTTGACAAGTAGGGATAATTCGAAAACCGGCATAAACCACGTGGGGTCTGTGTTGCGTCAGTGAGGTTTCCAACTTTTCATCAATTAACGCAATTATCAACAACGTATTCGAGTGGAACGAACACCTGATTAATTGAGGAACATTAATTGGAGTGACTCATTTGAAATACCGTAGAAACTGTGATTAACCATGGGTGTTTCGGTGTTGTTTTGTTTATTGGCGTTTGTGTGTTGTTTTATCGACGTTTTCGGTATTGAGGACTATTGTTCGAGGAACAATTTCAATAGCAGTGACAAATTTATGCGATTCACGAAAGAAGCTACTTTCGAAGAGTTTGCAGTGGTTGGAAAAGTCAAGGGTCTGCATTGTTGTGCTGAAGGGTACAGAAGTATTGAATGGTGAGTTGCAAGAATAAAATACCTGCATTGGTTATTTTGTGTCAATACTGAAGATTTCGTACGACGAAACTTTTTCATAGTTATTTTCCAATGACATGAATATCGTTATGGATCGCGTATGAAAATCACCTTGTATACTTCAATTTTGGCTGCTATTTGGGTGTATCAAAAAAGAAAAAATCACACCTGCATTAGATCAATATTGACCTCAATATATTTATCACGAATATACATGTCCATCTTTTTCAAAAAACAAAAGAGCTGGCAACAATTTTGGTAACAACTTTTTTCAATGTTTAGAAACGTTGACATCATCATTCAGTTGATTTTCTTTGAATATATCTATTAAAAAAATAATAACAGGTGAATTGAAAGAAGATGAACTCTTGAATGGTCTACAAGTTCTCCAGATTCAACACCTATTGACTATTACTCGCAAGGATAGTTGAAAACAATTAGGATATTGTCAGTTGATTTGAATCAGTAGATTTTTTTCATCAGCTCATAAACGACAAGGAATACAAGTTGACTTGATATCTCTAATTTGGGACATACCTTTCCTCAGATCGAAAAGAACGAACTGAAAAATACTGATGATCTGTTCCAAACCTACATATTTCCAAAAAAGGTTTGTTTTTGATTGGGTACATTCGTTCCAATGCATTGATAACTCCAAAACACCACATGCATTAATTGGAATACATTAAATCACGTATTTCGATTCCGTTCAATACATTTCTTTCCCAAATACAATCTCGATTGATAGGCGCTAAATCCTTTCATTCAAGAAATCTCTCGCGGTCCAAGGCCGACTCGACAAGTAGGTATAGTCTTTCCAATATCAATTGCAGAACACAGTTATGCGAGGAGTAATCAATATTTAATGTACGCCCTATATAAACGCATGACACTCACGCCAAATTAAGAAACAAAAATGATGATTAGTGCTCGTACGAAGTCAGAGAAGCCGCCAGGGTCAACGTGGACTCGAGTTATATGTGTCAACATCCCTTTCGACCAATGAAAACAGTGAATCAGGCAATGCATTGGCACTTTATTGGCCGAAGGGTTATGGACGCTCGGAAGCTATAAATAATCTTTTTTACTAAACAGATTGGATTGTCTGGATATCAGTGGAGTAGTGTGGTGTGTTGAATTTAGAAATTTTATTAAATAAATCGAAATATGGCGTTTTGGAGACCGTGAGCGAATGAAAATAATTGAGTGCTAAACAACGGCGTAATAATGATTCGATTGCCTTTCAAGGAAAACTTTCTTGCAAATGATTTCAAACGTATTTATAAAAATAATAAATTCATAAAATAAGGTATCCCCGCCTATGGCAGATCAAACAAAATTGTCGGTAAGGGTTCGGAATGAGTTTTTATATTTTGCAATTGATATTGGAAGAACTATACAAACGACCGAAACCGGACAGAAAAGTGAAAGAAAAAAGAATCGCCTAATCAGATGAAACGGGCAATGGCGCTCCCGCGTCCAGTCGGCGAATCATCGAGAAACAAATAAAACGATGTTCTCTTGTCCGTTCGGCCATTGTTAACGACCGATAAAAATGCAGCAAAAACTACCTCCGACACGACGCAGAAGAGAGAAAGGTTGTTTCGTTTCCATTCCATCATCCGGGACATCTAAATTTCGCATCTTGGATTTCAAACCAGTGTCGTAACATGTTCCATGTATTCGAATATTTTATTAAAATACACATCGCTCTTCTCCTGAATTGCTTCCTTTCTACTGTCCCCACCCGACCCACTCGTCCCTATGCCATACATACGACGGTTAAGATTATCCCATTTTCAAACAGTTTTAGTAATACCTATGAGTAATACTATCTCAATTTAATGCCATTCTTTTCGCTCTCATTAAGGGAGACGTTATCCTTGAAATTTTCAGAAGAACTTTTTTTTCATTACGGATATTTAATCTATATGTAAGTAGAAATAAATCTGTCGAAGCGATTCCCGGATTTCGAACGTTTACGATTTTTTAAACGCGTTTGAAGTTGATGCCGACAGCGCGCTCTGTACACATAACAAAACTTTAAACGCGTTTTTCTCGAAAACAAGTTTTGAAAAATGGCTGACATTTTCCTGACCGCTGTAATTAACATGACGACCTGAAATTTGGAGAGCATACTCAGAAAATATGTCTTTACGGAATGACGGATCGTTTTTTCGATAGATACATTTTTGCATTTATTATTTATCTATTTATGCGAAAAAAATTCGCGAAAATTCGATTTTTTTATTTGAGTTACTGTAATTTTTGCCCAGGGAGGTGTTCCCCGAGGCATATGACCTTCAGAAATTCAAAAAGAACACCAATTCCTACCTCCTTTCCCTTAGTTCTCACGATGTTCTCTGAACATTACAGGATGTCTCCTTTCGTGAGAAGTTTTATATAAAAAAAAATTACGAAAAACCCATTCGTCATTCCATGGTCAAAGGGTCACACATTGATAATATGCTTTGAAATCATGTTTCGGATCAACAAATAGAGGGCAGTGAAGTCAGCCGTTTACCTCCCACGATTTGAGGACTTGTTTTCGCGGATTTGCAACGGCCGCCATTTTGTTTGGTTCAAAAAAAAATTGACGTTATGTATATCATGAATAAGAGCAGGAAAAAAACCGCACTTAAAAAGCTTCACTCGTTTCCTTAAAAAAAAATAAAACGTAAACCCCTGAACAATGGCTCTCCAAGAACGAAGTCTCCCTCAAATTCCTATATCGAAGATACATTTTTTCCGAAGCTGTATGAATGACTTCAAAGATACTTCTATTGAAGTAAAAGTACCGAACCTAAGATAACTTATTACGTTCCTCTCGTGCATTCTCGATACTGATCAATAATTTACCAGTGCCATATAATCGAGTTCTCTTCAAATGATACATGTTATTTATACCCGTCAATAATTAATACATGGTTCTTCGAGTCGGATGATAATTTGAATGGGTGTCATGACACCTGTTGAAGCGTTCAACGAACCGTTTTCTTTCGTTTATAAACGAGGGTGACATACCTGTTGATTAGGTTAGAGAATCGAGAAAAATAGACGACATGGTCGTGTTTAATTTTTGATTCTTTACTGGCGATTTTAAGTAATGTAATTGAGTTTTAATTCAATTATTCAGTGTATGTTTCAACAGTGGAATTTTCTAGTTTATAATTCAGTTTTAATTCAATTTTCCTTTGTATATGTGAACATTGGAATTATGAGTTTGAAAATTGTTTTTAGCTATTTGGAAGTTACTCAGACTTGACGTTCGCAAAATTATTCAGTCAGAATTGTTCCTCGTCTATCATAATGAATTTAATTGTGTAGTTATGACTGTTGAAATTAGATCGTCATAATTCTTTTTTTCAGAGTAACATATACAGAAATACCATTATTCTCTGTATGCTTTTTTGACTTACAAAATTCCACAAATTCATATGAAAGTCAGAAAAGATCACTCATAGATTGAGTTGGCAATTTCATCACCAAGTGGCGTCTAAATTTTTTTAAATCAACAAAAGGTATGTCGAGGATATGAGGATAGGATATTTCACAATCAATTTGCTTACTAATCAAATCAATAAGTTTCATTGAATATTGGTTGAATAGTCACGTATTATAACAATATATTCTATTTATATTTCGTTGCGATTGTTATTTATTAGTCTTGTACACGGTGGGCCAAATTGGAAAATATTCATAAAAAAAACATTTCTAACAGGTGTTCTTTCTTCAATAAAATCATTATCTAGTCATCCCAAACTTAAAACTGAAGGAAGATAACCTTTTTGAGATGTTTTTTCGTTCGCACCAAAGCGTTCAATTTGGCGCACCCTGTATCAAGGTTGATGAACAAAATGTAACGAATATCACCTAATTTTAAAGAGAATGTTACTATAGAAATATGTATGCTTTCTTCTGTCATCAGTATACTTACTTTCAAATATAAAATATAGTATATATAATACGATATGAATTCTATTTTTATTCTAGCCATTAACTGGAAATTTCCCAAGAGCGCTATACTGGGAAATTATTGATTGAACTTCCACAAATCTAATTACAGTCCATTCCCGGTTTTGGAAAACATTCGAAGTATCTATCAAGAAAGTTATTTGTGGAGCAAGCTTGAATCTCATCGAAAATTTCTTGGAACATGCAATCCTTTTTCCAATAATCTGAGCTACTTTCATACAAATCTTCCAAAAAAAATGAATTGAATATTTTCATCGGAAATAGATGAGTGAAAAACGCATAGATTCTCAGATGCATACATCCAAGTACCGTTCATCATGAAAAGCATGATTCAACAACGATAAAAGTGCGGTTATACCCAGGGGGCTCACACTCAACTCATTTCACTGCTCATAATTTTGTCGTACTCCCAATCAGCCTTCATACTGCTTCATCGAATGACTCTCAATAAAAGCAGACTTCTAGGTTTGTGCGGCAACGCTGCAAGTCCTTGCATGAGAAGTATCGTGTTTACACTCTCGCGTTGCCCATTTCTCACCTATGTGAATTTAGCGCCGATTTTTTTGAAAATCATCATTCATTCAGAGTTCTGAGTAGTTAGGATATAGTTCTGAAGTTATTTGCTAAAATTTTGAATAGTTCCAAAAATCGAAAATTAAAAACTTGGTCGCTAACTTCACACAGCATTGACTTTTTCGAAAATATGAGTTCTGATTGTTTTTTCTGTCTATTTGGAAAAATTCTCATTGTTCAATGATGAAATATTGAAATTTTGATGCAATAAAAAATATAGCAAAAAACAATTCCAGATTTCAAAACAAAAACTCTGAATGAGTTTTCAAAGTAAATAAGAATCTGTGTGCAGTTCTTGGTAGCACTCGAAGGATATATCTTCATTATTTTTTCGAAAAGTTGCTAATTTCATAGTTATTAGCGATTTCAAGGTCCCGTCCCAAATAGCGTTATTCAAATTTCTTGTAAAGCTTATCGAAAATTGTGTTTTTTGGAACTAAAACTCAAAATCTCTAATTACTAAAAATTCATCAAACTTTTCGGGCTCGCTGATTCGCTAAAAAAAATCAGTTTCAAAAAATCTACTCTCACTAAAAAATGTCGGTAAAATATCTCCAAGGTAGTTGTGAAAAAACAATATCTCGACATGGGTAGACATGTCGAGATTTGTTTTGGTTACGTCTTTAGTTTATGTGAACATCTGCAGTTACGATTGTTTATAATAAACGGATTTATTTGCAAGCGCGTGCTTCCTTGAATTGCTATCTCAATTATGATGATGGCAGCAAAAAGCGATGGGAAACTGAAGAAGATATTTGTGTATCTGCAGTACGCACAGTAAACTCGGTGCCAGATATTTATTCGGAGAAATACTGTGAGACAGAGATCGTGAGTGTATGTGTGGAGCACAATGTATCTTTACCATGACGCCAAGATACAGGGTGATTCATATGCGAATGCTACCAGTTTTACTATCCAATTCAAAATTAAAAGTCAAATACACGTAGCCAGGAAATTTCAAAATTCGCGATACTTTTTGAACACACCTAATATTTTATACCTTTTGCATTTTAGTTAGTTGCCGTGTAAGTTAGAGACGCCCATAACAAGATTATTTCGTGGTTCATCTTTGATTTATTATCATTTTCATTCATGTATGTTTGCTCGCTGTATTTTCTTTTATTGAATAAGTTGTATTAGATCTTTCTTCCATTCCTTTCTTTCTAGTTTCTTCCAAACAAATCCAATGAATTCTAGAGTATGAGATACCATCAATTCAAAGAATTCCTTCGATAATTATTATAAACATTCATGTAATAATTACGATCAACAAATTAATTCGCATTAATTAATCTTCTAGATTGAGTTATACGTATTATACATACACATACATCGAGATCGTAATAATGCATTGGTTTTTCTGGCATCTAAAGCGATAAACAACTTCTATAAATATAATATTCTTGATTAAATTCGCGATAAGAGCAAAAGTGTATATTTATACCGGTCTACCTGTGTGAAAACATGTTTCAGAACAGATTTTCTGCAAAAACTACATCAAACAGAATTAATTATTTTGTTCCCAGTTCTCGGTGATAATTATTTAGGTATAGAATGTTGATATTTCAATAGAGTTTGTGTATTTGTATGAAGAAAAGTTTCAAGAAATCATACGCGTTTATTTCACTATTCGGTTGAATAGTATCTTGAGTCACAAACTAATAATATCTAATAATGTGAAATATTTGCTCTCAATAAACTCTGTTCTAAACTATCTTCACGAAAAATAATCATTTCAAAAGAATCGTCAAAAATACCAGTTCTGTTATTTCACCCAATCGAAATGTTCCTTTTCCCCATTTTTATTTCATCAATTTAACATTTTCTCCATTTTTATTTCATTATTTTAACGTAACGAGGAGAACAAGTGTATTATAATCGCACGTTAACTAGAGAGATACAACTCTTCATTAATGAATTGCTTTCCTTCCTCTGTCCCCACCCGACCCACTCGTCCCATGGTAAAGATTAAAGAGACGGACTCAAATGGGCAGTGAGGCGACAACATTCACAACAAAAAATTCAAATGAATTGTTATTGTTGATGCAAATAATGCTATTCTTTTCGCTCTCATAAAATTCCTTTATGGAAGATAAATTCTTTCCGAAGCTGTTTGAATGAATTTCTATTCGTCAAAAATCATTTATTTCATCAATTCAACATTTCCTCAGTTTTTCTTCCATAATTTTGAGGTGCTATGCTAGTATAATCAATCAAAAATACTCGATAGAATATTTTGAAGTTTTCTTGGATATGTATATTTTCATTTCAGGAATATTTCAAGTACTGAATAATAAAGATGTCGTTTCGAGAAAAAAGTTATTTCAACTAGCGGTCTATACCTCTTTAGAACGCTGTCATTCAAAAACTATTCAAGATACAACATGTCTCTTTCGCAGGATTTTTTTAAAGCATGAATTATCGAATCGAATAAGCCCAATAAAATAGGAGTTTTCAAAAGTGTTGCCTCTCAACAACACTTATTCATTAACAATTTCGCAACCGTTTTTCCTCGATTGCTAATCCGAACATAAAAAAAATAAATTCACAAAACCATGTATGCACCTCGTAACACGCCGAGACAAACCATAAAGCCAGCAGGTTGGCCGATCGCATTTCGTTTCTCGTTCGTTTTCTTTCTTTTTGCGATTCTGCAGTCTCGTCTGTATTCGTCCACCCGACTATCTTTTGTTTTGTTGGAATATTCGCCAACCGAATTTTTCAGGCATGTTCGTTTACCTACCAACATCGGAGACGTGACCGCGTGGGCCACACAGGGCGTTCGATCGGTCGTTGGTCTTTGAGGGGAGACGAATTCGCGGCCTCCTAGGTCACCCGATTTGACCCACACGGAATTTTCATGAGCGGTGCATCCGTTGGACGAATTCAGTGAAATAAACAAAAAAATCGGTCGAATCTCCAGGGGGGATGAAAATACAAAAAAATAACTTCACTCTCACACCAATACGATATGTTCATCGGTGCGATATCATGAACTTTCTTCGACTACAAATCACTTTTTTCCTATTGTCCTCGCCTGATAGCCTTCTGCAAATTCATCGTGTTCGGCATACGAAAATCAATCAATCGCGTTTGTAAACGGACGTCTCGTCTGTATCTCTCACGACACTTCCTCTAGGTACTTCATTAGATCCGATAAAGCCATTCCTTGGAAGAAGGAAGGAAGTCGGTATTATCGTGGGGGTCGATAACCTACGCAGGGGACGACGTATCCACCTGTCTTTTTGTACTCCATTCAATATATCCTCCATTGGAGGCGTTATCGTGTTCACTAGATTGATTAGAGTTAGATAGATAATATGCCTAGTGTATTTATTTGAGGAAAACGGTTCTGGTAAATTTGATTATATATATACCAATAATGAAAAATCAAAAGTATCTAGCTAACTACTGTATTTCTTATTGCTTGAAAGAATTGGGCATCAGTAATTAAGGCAACAGGTCACAGTGACTTCAGAACGATTCGCTAATTCTAGTCGATATTTTTACTAATATTGAAAAAACTGTTCAATGATTATATACAGTCAATTGTTATCCAATTTTGGTGTATATAATTTATTAATCGAAAACTTTTTCCAAAATAATTCGAATGATAAGTTTATCAAACTTTCTTTTTGATAAATTTGACTGTAATAAGTGTGTTTACAAGTAATCAATAATAAATCATAGTAATCAAAATAAAAATATAATTCTGCTATCTCTAGAACTCATAAAAAATGTTATTAATTGAGTTTTAGCCGAATTCAACTTCACCCCCATTACTTTTGTTATTTATTTGAAAAGCTGTTTTTATTCTCCTATATTTCTATAATTTTCTACAAAATAGTTCTGGAATTCTCATAGTGTCAAAATATTTCCAAATTCCCAACTCGGGGATTTGATGATTTCGATTGAAACGAAGTGTTCCCCAAATTATCTCTATGGCGCTGAAAAAACAATAGATTTTCATTCGTGAATCTCATGATTTCATTCAAATTGATAATGTTCATTTCATTCAATCCAAATTAGCGATTTTGATATACCCTCTATAAAGAATGGAAAAAGGTGTCATAATTTTTATTTGTTCCAGCTTTTTTCTGTTGACACCATTGGCGTAACTAGAGTTGACTAATGGGGGGGGGGGTTTCAACCCCCACTAGTCAACCACACTTACTCAAATTTTTATTTTTTCAAATTGTTACATGCAGTTTTTACGCCTATGATTGACACTTTACAGTATGTCTAATATCGGTATAAAATTCTTGCATTATCTTTATCTCTTGATAAACAAATTCTCTGTGAAATACCTAAAAGTACCGTCGAAAAATCTCACACAATGCCTGGACCCCACTCAAACCTAAATATTCCCCTTGCAATTCACTACAGCCCTTGTGAAAGGTGCACTATTAAAAGTGTCATGAAATTAACAAGACACTTTGACATTTCAATAGATTTATCTCTATATTCTCTAACATCACTTTACCACATCCTATATGGTCTAGAATACCGCCTCTATTTCTGAGAAACGGATACTAGTCTGCCAAGATTTAAATCGCCCCGAAAAAGATTATGCTATTCTGAACCCAAAGCGCCGATTCATAAGGGTGTCAAGGTAGCTTTGTTGGGCCAAAAGGGCGCGTTGTCACGTGGCACCCTGTTGGTTTTCGGTTTCTGCTGGGGTACCTTCATCCCTTGGCACTCCTCTTGCCAAACAGGCAATTAATCATTTGGGATCGTGAAGAGAATATTTCATGGAGTACCACACAAACGCAGGAAATATTAGAGATTGAATTCAAGTTTTTCCCCAACACGAATCTGTGATAGTTTCTGATGGTTGCTGACGTTCAAATTGAGCTTTTCAACTTAAACAATTCCATCGCATTTCGAACTCGTCAGCAACTAGTTGCTGATTTCTTGTAAATTCTTCTGATTGACATGCGCAGTTTGTTGTCAGTTTTGCTTGTCATTTGATTTCAGTCTATCTATATGAAGTGAACGAACAGTTTTCCAAAATAACCAGTAACAATTCATTTACTGAGTTGACATGCTGCCGAAACTTGCCGTCGCATAAAAGAACAGATGGAAAACTTGTTTTGACAAGTTTTTTGACATGGGTTTTGACCGGCTTCCCAAAACAGACAACCACTATTTATCTGACAATTTTTTCGTAGAAACTGATTCCCCTACCAAAATTCACAACGTTTTCACATGATACGTTAGTTTATACAGGTTGTTCGTTCTAATGCCACTATAGGGCATAATTTTTTTATGAAAAACCAATCGTACTGGACAATTTTGATACAACTTCATGAATGAAGGAGAAACACCTGTTACCTTCGTTTTTCTCCTGAAAGCCATCTTGAATTTCAACATATTTTTAATTCTCTTTACAACGATGGTGATTCAATATCACGGTTTTGTTCATATTTTCCTTTGAAATATCTTCAGTTCTTTCTCTCGTTTCTCTATTGAAAAAAACCTTTCGATATATAGGATGTTTGGTAAATATGCGGCAAGAATTTCAAAACCTATTCCTCGAACAACTCTAAGAATATTTTTTGCTGTGGATATTCCCGAGTAATTCATTATTCAAAATATACAGGGTGAAGAAAAAAGTCGTTACTAAAACATTTTATTTTAAAAAAGTACTCAATAAATAAACTAGGGAATAGATGATAATTTTCAAAAAATAGCGAAAAGCATCAAAGAACAGAATATAGTCCAGGAATAGTCCAAGAAACAGGCATTTGATATTTTTGCCACATGTTAACCGATCACCGTGTATATCGCTGATAGCGAGAAGTGAAGAAAATATTTCAAGGGACACGAACAATTTTATAACCCTGTAGAGGTAAACGCGTTTCTACAATTAAACAATGGAATACCGGATGATGATGCGATAACGACAAATGTGACAAGGAATTTCGAAGAATTCTTATCTGATTACACGATGCATAATCTATACAGGAAAACAAATAGACGTATTGGTAATCATTTCAGCGTTGCCAAACTTTAATTGAATGACTGCTAACAAAGACTTCGCAGTGTCTTTCAACCGGACTTAAAACTAATCGACTGGTCATTCTCATTAGCCAAGATGACGTCATTACCATGGAATAAACTGCAATTACCGCGTTGCCACTGGCAAAATGCAAAATTGCTAAGAAGTTATATCAATTACTACGATGATGTAAGTGAATTTGGCAGTCATTATTTCATTCAGTGGATTCCCGGAAAATACAGTTGATGAGGTGACCAGTTACATATGAGGCTGCAAAACCTCGCAATGCCTAATCGGAAATATAATTCTACAGGGTGATTCAATCTGATACAAGCCTACGTGAAAAAAGGCAATGTAATAACGGTGGCTTAGGAGTCTTAACGATGAATTTTTAAAATGCAAATAACTCAAAAACTGATAGAGTTGCACGAAATAAAAAGGAGCACCTTTTCAATTCAAAATTGAACTGCCCTTTAAGATTTTCTAGTAGTTTTAGCCATAACTCATTAGGCAAAAAGATATGTTGTAGTTTACCTAACAGGATGTTACCAAGGCTCTGTACAAGAAGTATTAAATTCAGCATGAAATTCCTAATTTTCATGCCAAAAAACAGGAATTTGCCAATTTTTGAGACGATGCTGCATAAAATTACAATACATTTAGGACATGGAATTGGAATTTTTTTCTCAGAATGTGTCAAGGAATAAATAACCCCTGTATAAAGATAACTGAAAAAATTCACCCATTATCAATTAAATCGGTTAGCGCTTGTCATTGCTCACACTAGAATTTCCCGTACTACGAAAGAATGCGACACTTTGCTTTATAGCAGAAATAATTCAATAGTCAGTCGGAATTGAAGTAAATCTAAACGCTCGACTTTGTGATTAATGTATCTCGCACGTCTGCTTCACTTTTTAGTTCGACCAGTTTTTTCAGCGATTTTACAGTTGGAATTACGGCTGTGCATTCAACAGTCATTTATACCTAGTAATATCCATGAAAATCTGGCACACTGTTATGACGTGTCGCAAAAAACAACGAAAGATTATGGAAAATCCCGAATAAGCTCAATTTCCTACCAGATAATATCCTTGGAATCTGTTTGCTTATTAGCTATAAAAATATCTATAGAAACGAGAATTATTATGAGAAAAATTCTACCATTTTTTTTCATTTCATCTGAAAGAAATACTACCAGAACTGAACCGTATTTTCGAAAAGCGAATTGAAATATCAAAGTGTTAAAAGTGTATTTCTCGAGTTTATTCGAGAACCATCAATCTCTTCATCAGACAGAAATTTTTTATTGATTCTCATGTATTTTGGATCGAATCTGATCTCTTAATTTGTCTCAAATTACAAACATATCTGTAACGCACTAGTTTTTTAAGAAATTCATACTAAAATAAACAATTTTGATTTTTCTGCGTCTTTCAAAGAATAATCAAGGAATAACGTTTGCTCTAAAATGGATAAATAGTGTATTTTCTCCAGAAATTTTCAAGCCACTGGCCAATAAAATTTTGAAACTTATACATCAAAAAATGCAACTTGATGCATTGAATCGACTACCAAATTCCATAAAGATGTTCACAATATTATCTCAGATATAAATGCATGACTGATTTATTGACATAATTTTCAACACTCTGTATGTGAAAGTTCATGTGTTTTTTATTATAAAAAGTCAAATAATACCCTGTAGAGAACGAAGGAAACATAAGACATAACTAGACGGATCTACTAATATTAAAAAAACGGTTAAAATGAAAAATTGGACAAGGTAAGATTAAAGTTTTATAATGTCAATATCATTTGTTTATTTTTAAATGGACTATTCAGTAACAACCACACAACTTTCTGGAGTACATACATTTTTTTTTTCAAACTCGTGACAAGTGATAAAAAATTTAGTTCGTAACGTGTAACAGTTTTCATCACAAATTACGGTTATTCAAACACTCATTTCTCTTCGTTGAGTATTGCGTGTGGCAAATTCTCATCTTTCAAGCGGAAATAACGATTCTCCGAAATAGTGGGGACATTTTTTCGCTGTTGTTTACACTATACCACCGTTATGCAAACAAATTGACAGCTGATTTGGAACTAGAGCCTACGCTTTTATATTAAGAGCATCGATATTAGATTATTTCGCGGAAACTTCGATGGTAAACAAACAACGTAGAATTCGCGTTATTATCCTTAATCATCGATGAGAAATATACTGTTTTATCGTCGGGACTGTTAACTTGGTCTTTGTTGAGTTTGTTTTCGAACTCAAACTAATTACTGCTATATCCATTTTTTTTTTATAAAACTCATTAAGCATTATTCACCTACTACCTTTTTGTTTGCCCGTATATATTTGAGTATATGGACTTGTATTTCTTATTGTTTTTAATTCTAATGTGTTATTCATCAGAGTTGATATTCTTCTGACAATGAAGTGATTTTTCATTGATTTGTTTGATTGATTAATGTATTGTATATCGTGACAGAATCTGTGATCAATCATTGCAGAATATATACAGGCAGTCCATTTTCCGAATCTTTTCGTGCTGAATAATAATCCGAATAAAACTGAGAATATCTTCGATTGTGAAAAAAAATCGATTTTCATTTTAAATCTGATAGTACTGGATAATTTGAACTAAAACTTATCCATCTCATTCTGTAATTTAACTGCAACATATATTCCTGTTCTGTAGTTGGGTGTAACCTGTAGAACAGTGTATGAATGAATAAATAAATAAATAAAACCCTATCCAGGCAGTTTTTTATGGAATAAAAGTGAAATTAAGAAAATAATAGAAAACGTTATCAGAAAATATTGAACTTCAGTATGGCGTTCAAGGAAAATAAAAAGTTGTCAAGTGTTTCTCCGCCATATTTGAAAACTTCATGAAAAACTGTCTGAAAGTTGTATCTGAAAATGTCTACTAGGATTAGTTTATCACAAAGAAAACGTTATCAGAAAATATTGAACTACAGTATGGCGTTCAAGGAAAATAAAAAGTTGTCAAGTGTTTCTCCGCCATATTTGAAAACTTCATGAAAAACTGTCTGAAAGTTGTATCCGAAAATGTCTACTAGGATTAGTTTATCACAAAGAAAATAAAACGGAAATTGAAAATTTTTCTCGCGATGTCTTCAAAATTATCGGAGATATTCTGAGTTTTTCTTCAAAAAATGTGCAACTTTATCCCAATTCAACTAATTTCGTTTCTCTTGGAATGAAGGAGATTCTCATAGTGACATTTAAATAATGACAGCCTGTATAAATACATTTGTATACATATGTCGGAAACAGTGGATGAATGAAAATGATAATTGAAAAAAAAATTAAAAACACTTTTTAATTACCAACCAAGGATACTAAGTCATTAATAAAATAACGTTATGGGTATCATTTGCTTTGTTTTTACGCCTAATAAGCACAATTTTATAAAAAACTCGCTACCAATAAAATGATTTCAAAATTCCAGTATTCTTATATTTCAATAACGTTTTGATAATATTATTTAAATTTCTCTGTTCGGTTCGTCATTGAAGCGAATCTTTCTTCATTTTCCTCAACAATAATTCACAAGAATTCAACAAAGTGAAATACTTCATGAAAGACGGTGCCTTGAATAAAAGAATAGTCGATGATTATTATCTCAAACATTCGAAGTATTCGCGAGCGCGATTCTCGGAAACATTTCCCAGTCTTCGTTAAAACAAAAGTCTGTGCGAGTGAGTATTCCATAGCCTCCCATTGAATAATCCTAAACAATCACAACGTGCCGATAGCCGATAGATCGACGCAGAATACCAAAACGAAGAAGCCGTTCTCGAGGCGCTTCGTTTTGCGATACTACCAGCACTTAATTGCCAACGAGAAATTCAAATTGAATCGATACGACCACGACATCGTGTGTGGAAATGGACGACGAAGAGTTATCTCGTGCACCAGTTTCGATTAAATAAGGCCGGTTTGTGCGTTCTCACGATCCCGCAAAAGGCGATTATTTGCAGCCGAAACCAGCGAGTTTACCGCACAGAGAGCAGGTTCAGATTTCCCAGTTCATCAGAGATTTACAGGATGTATGAAAGACAACAGTTTTTCAATTAAGGAGTTCGGTCCAAGTTGCCAACCTTATTTATTCGTGAAAAAGTCTGCCTTTTTTTTCCTCATGATTTTGCGATTTCTAGAAAGATCGTGCAATAATTAGTACACCCCAATCATTTTTTTGGGTCCTATCGTAGTTATTTTGATGAAAATAAATAATAATTTTTGATCTGTCATATTTAGTTACTTTTCATTTCTAAGGTTATACACCAACTAGTTCCTTGTGGTTCCGTGCTTTATATTGTGTTCTCGATCAGAAATTGAACCACGAACCTTCAAAATTCAAATCCTTCAGAAACATAAGTTATTGCACCACTTGGACAAATACCCACTAAAAATTTCACAGTTTTTGAATGTTTATTCTTCCTCATAATTCTTAAATGGATATTTCAATTTATCCATTATAGTCACATCCAGACATTCATACAGAGTTTCAATTACTTATACCTGTGAGGAATTTGAAACGATTTGAAGTTCTTGACAAATTTTCGTAGGAAAAAATATTCTGAGATAGTCCTGAGAAAGTTTGGGTACTACTATCCACAGATTGATTCGAAATTTCTTCACAATCAACATGTTTATCTACTTGGTATTCGGTCTCTATTTTATCTATGGTACCTACTTCTACTTTGATATTATCTGTTTCTGTTATTATTTGTTGAGTATTTGTGAAATTCAAGTTTTGAATTTCTGATTCGAAAGCATTTGGTAACGACTCCTTGCTATACTTTAACAAAAATGTTTATTATATATATAGGTATTTTTAGTGATATTTTCCAATGTTAATTTGCCCACAGCGTTTTATCCATTCAAAACACCTTTTAGGATTACTCATTTTGGGGAAAGGGTAAAATTTCAACTTTTTGAGATTTCTGGAATACCTTGAATCACTCTTACAGTTTTTATAGTGACAATTCGTCATTCTATTCATTTGATTCTAGATATACAAATATTCGTAAATGGCGGGCATTTGTAACCATAGAGTTAGTTTCTAACCTTAGAGAACTAAAAGTAACTAAATATGACAGTTCAAAAATTTTCAGCAAAATAACTACGATAGGACTCAAAAAAATGATTGAGGTGTACTAATTATTGCACGATCTTTCTAGAAATCGCAAAATTATGAGGAAAAAAAAGGCAGACTTTTTCACGAATAAATAAGGTTGGCAACTTGGACCGAACTCCTTAATTGACGTTCGTTAGTTGGGCTGAATAGTTCGTAGGCTGACACATAGAGGGCGCTATTGATGAGTGAAGTATTTTTTGTTAGTAGTTGAAAAATGGCTTTGTTCTACTTGCTCACAAATCAATGAAAACAGTGATAGTTCTTTCAGTCGAAAATGTGCGAGTTGAAACTTCATTTTGGTGCACCCTGCATAACGTGGTCCCAAGAAAACATGTGGCGAGTTACTGAAAAACGAGTTTGAAGAAGAATCAGCTGCAGCTCAGTCAACCCCAGACTTGTCTGGGGTTGCTTGAAAACTCTCCATGTGTTAGGCTGTCAAAATACACTATCTGTAGCTTGGGCCACACCAGTTACAAAGGAATTAAAGAGGCTGATCCAATTGGTCCAGACCCTGTACTTGGATCAACAAAAAATCTCGTGAATGGTGGGAATGAGACAGATCAAAGAGTTGATCATGAGCAATATCGAACTCATAGACACAACCGTTTGTAGGTTTCGTCAAGAAGCACATATTCTATCTACTTCAGGTCCACAACCTTTCAAATACATAGAGGACCTACGGTCTGGCCTATGGAGTATAGTTATAGTTCTTCCATTATCAATTGCAGAATATAAAAACTCATTCCGAACCCTTACCGACAATTTTGTTTGATCTGCCCTAGGCAGGGATGCCTTATTTTATGAATTTATTATTTTCATAAATACGTTTCAAATCATATGCGAGAGAGTTTTACTAAAAAGGCAATCGAATTATTATTACGCCGTTGTTTAGCACTCAATTATTTTCATTCGCCCATGGTCTCCAAAACGCCATATTTCGATTTATTTAATGAAATTTCTAAATTCAACACACCACACTACTCCACTGATATCCAGACAATCCAATCTGTTAAGTAAAAGAGATGATTTATAGCTTCCGAGCGTCCATAACCCTTCGGCCAATAAAGTGCCAATGCATTGCTTGATTCACTGTTTTCATTGGTCGAAAGGCATGTTGACACATATAACTCGAATCCACGTTGACCCTGGCGGCTTCTCTGACTTCGTACGAGTACTAATCATCATTTTTGTTTCTTAATTCGGCGTGAGTGCCATGCGTTTATATAGGGCGTATATTAAATATTGATTACTCCTCGCATAACTGTGTTCTGCAATTGATAATGGAAGAACTATACAAAGATAGGCCTATGCATGGAACTAATCTAAATGTCTCGTCAAATATAGTATTCTGAATTCGTATTAACTGTATCAACTGTTGAATACTCAAGTAGTCGATCGCTAGTCGATCATTCTGTACAATTTGTAGACGTTCTGCGATAGACCGTTCGAATGAATCAAGTTCAAACTAACCGTTTGGAGGTCAAATGAAAACGAGAATGAATCACACAATACATCACAGAAGCAGGTAACCTGGCCGACTATAATTAATTTCGTAGAGAATGCAGACAGGTCTGGTCATGTTAAAACTTGTAAACTGCTTCATCCGACCACTTAGGAATTCTTTTATTTCTCACGACAACGGGAGTGAGGAAATTTAGTTCTTTCGGAAGAATCAATTGTTGATTTTTTTTGTGCAAAGTGTATTGAATTTGTGTCATGTCTATTTGTTCTTTTAGCACATACATGGATAACATGATTTGGAATCTCGCCAACCATGTAACTGTCTATTCAAGCACTGGGCGACGTAAAACTGTACGATTTAACTTTACCGTAAAAAGAGAGCACGATCAACAACCAATACGGTAGCACCTGTAAAGTGAATCGCACGACATATAACCAATAAGATAGAGCCTTCAGTAGTTGCCATGGAAACGAATAACAAGCCGCGTCGCCGATAACATTTGGACGTTTCGTAATAATTGTGTCGCGATTTGTTACTAGTTTTTGTCGATTTCTGTTTATTCTCCCTATAAATGTTTGTGGTGTGGGCAAAGTGCCGTGAAAAAAAATATTTCTCACAGTATAATGCGGTCGTAGAAAAAGTATAGTGCACAACTCGAGTTGTAAGACAATCACGCACTTCTAGAATTCACTTTTTCTAGTCGTGCGTCCACAAACCTCGTCAGTCTCTTGTTTCGTGGCAGCGTCGGCATTTTGTTGAATGAAAAAGCCAGATACGCATCTGGGTATGCCGAACGTCTGCCCTCCATTGTCCGTTTCGTTCCCACAACATTTTTTCGACGGCGCGATGCAATTTGTTGATAACGCGAGAACGAGTGGTTGGACGATCTTCGTTCTTTGACCACCAACAAACGCTGACCTGTTATGTTAACATGCCTCGTTTGCTTGAGATTAACGAGCGCCGCGGATGGGGTGTTATTTGATGAAAAAAATAGCTGACGGTGGGTTGGTATACGTGCTCGAAATAAATATAGTCGTGGGAGAACTGGGCAGCAGGGAAGAGTGACGTTTGAGGGTTGTTTTGAAAACATTTGAGGAAATATTTCGAGTACCACAGTGATCAAAAATTATAGTAGAGTTGTCATTTTAAACTTCCTAGGTTGGTAAGACTGTCTGTACCGTCTGCCAAGTTCAATTATCTCAGTGTCTCGTAAACAACCAAAAGTTACTTTTTTCAATATACAGGGTGATTCACATAAGAACAGACATAGAGCAGGGGCATGTAGGGGGTCCCAAAATATGGCAATTTATCTCTATACCAAGTTGCTTCCCTAAAGAGTTATAGGCTTTGAAAGTGAAGTTATTATATGTACTTACTTTAAGTATTTTGTTACGTATCTAAATAATAATTTGCCAGCCAATTCCTACTGATCACATTAAATGACCTACTTTCTTGTTTGACGTTTATTTTCATAGCCAACTTTTGAATTTTCGATGATTTTACATAACACGCCTAGAGCGTGCGTTTTAAGTTATTCGAGTTTTCGATGAAAATGATGAGGTTTTTCGAAAAATTACTAGAGTAAGAAAAGTTTTAGAATTGAATTGCCCACAAAACAAAGATTTTTAAAATCCATCAAGGGTTAACAAAATTCTGTTGAATATTAATGGTGCGCCACCCGGTATACCCCCTTTACAAATTTCAATTAAACTCTAGTTACTGTCAAGTAACGCCCTAAATACATCCACAAAGTGTACCAAATTTTTTCAAAATTTATAACTTCTTAGGGAAGCAACTTGGTATAGAGGTAAGTTGCGTTGAATTGCCATATTTTGGGACCTCCTACATGCCCCTGCTCTATGTCGGTTCTTATGTGAATCACCCAGTATACAATGAGGGATTCTGTTGAACAAATGTTGTTTGTGGAACGAATATTC
Source organism: Plagiodera versicolora (assembly GCA_037013635.1). NCBI lineage: Eukaryota > Metazoa > Arthropoda > Insecta > Coleoptera > Chrysomelidae > Plagiodera > Plagiodera versicolora. The sequence continues at coordinate 9,176,474 of CM072986.1, read as the reverse complement.
TTGTGGAGACACGTTGAAAATGTTGCAAAAGCCTTTGGTGATCAAATGTTGGTACAAAACAACGTTTATAAGTGGTACAACGAGTTCAAACAGGATCGAGAACATGTTGAAGACGCACCGCGTTATGTAACTAGGGTTTCATTGAGACGAGAAATTGAAAAACTCTCATCTAGATTTTTTCTCGAAGGAAATTTCTCGATCTTGATTCGAGATTCTCGAAAATTCGAGAATTTCAATAGAATCTTTCATCCATGCAATCAAAATTCACCTAGTGCGAAAGTTTAGAATGTGAGGAAGGTTCCTGCAACAAAGTAATTTTTTCAACTTGGAACAGTCCTCTATTATAAATGTATTTATGGCATTCTATATCCTGAAAAGCCCGCGTCTTACCGCTATTCAAAAATTGGCGGGAAAACGTTAAATGTACTTGAGAAAAGGACTGTTTCGTACTGAAAGTATCGGCATACTCTGTGGCCATAATTATAAAACTCATATGAAGAAATGTGACTCCTGGGTATTCAATAAACTCAAAAAGTCAATGCGAAGACGCCGTTTTGACAGAATTGAGAAGATGAAAACCGAATCAAAGGCTATACCGGAAAAATGATATTTCGTTTCGAAGATTGGAAAAATGCGATTTATCGGACGGGGATTATTTCAATTGGAAGAACATTTCATAAACAAGTCCACGTTATTTTTCGATCACAATGATATTCAGAAAAACAACTCCCTTATACATTTATTCTTGGATCTTGGAAACATGAAAATAAGTCTTACTTGACCACCCTGTACGATGGATACCCAAAAAATGTTGTAATTGAAAAGTATACCTCATTTGTTCGAATGTAACTTGTTATTGGTAATAACAATAATTTTTGCTCATTAACGTCCTCATGAATACGTTCAATGACGTGAAGTGTCACGAACATTCCATGATCACTCACGCTACATGTTTTTTTTCTCACCACTGCCATCTTCAGTTCCTTCTCGTCATTTATAGGATGAAAATGATCTTCATTCCAGTATTAAATTCACCCATTCGATCATTTGATCGAAACTACTCAATATCAATTTCAATAGTTATATAATGTGAACTACAAGATTCCGTTTTTTATGAACACACTGTACCTCGAAACTGTAACACGGAATAAATAACATATGAGCGAAATCAAGACCGATAGATTCATAAGAAACACGCGAAATATGATTAGACCGTGACGCATGACATAAAGGAACCTTCCCAGAATAAGATTATTCCAAGAAAATTCGTGCAGTCATAGCTGAAATATACGAGAACGTAGCACGGCCAACGAAACTAAATTGGTCCAGATATTTTTCGCATACCGATATCCCAATTCGATTTCTAATAAGCGCAGGTAGAATTTTTTTAAAACGGTAAATTATATAGAGCCATACGTTGTGGATCGAACGGGTTAGTGAAGATTATATAGGCGGCTATGATTTGTTAATGGCCTCTTGTCATCGATGCGGTATTTACCGTCTCGTAAAGACCGATAAAACGGCCAGAGATTGGGAATTTAAGAGCCTCCATTATCGTATTTTCCCATATTTGAAAATGATAACAAAGAAGGGACAAGACAAGAAAAATTATACAGTTCCATCTCCGTTACTGGAGACAAAATTTAAAAACGCTCGGACACGTCAATTTTTATTTCACACGGGATTAGGCAATCCAACCACCTATCAAATCGAAAACAATATGGCGGCTGAGGGTATACATTTGGTGTTTAAATATGTGACTTGAGTAGAAAACTGTTACATTAAGTGATCTCTAGTGCGTTTTTTTCAATTGTGGCTAATTATTAAGTCTTTTACTCGAGAATAATGCCTATCACATGCAATGTGGTTGGCTGTGGATCTCGTACTAACCGAGATAAAGTCGGCATGTACTCAGTTCCTACGGTTACTAATCACAGGTTCTTAGAGAGTAAGAACGATTTATCTAGGAAGCGAAGGGCCCTATGGTTAGCTGCAATCAAGAGATATGATCTCACTGATTCCAAACTGAAGTATCAGAGAGTCTGCAGTAGACACTTTTTTGACCAGAATATTACAAGAGGAACAGCATCAATTGAATAATCTAAATCAGCATCAGTATCCAATGTGAAACGATCTAGATTATCAATTAATCCCAACATCATTTTATATCTGAAACGAATGCTGTGACAAGAATGAACTGAATGAATAGTTTCAAGCATACTTTTCACCAACGTCTCTGCTATTCAACATCAACGTCTTTAAATATTCACTCTCCATCTGAATACCGTTTCGAAACACCAAAAAACTCCGATAATAAATAAAATTCACTGTTTACTAGTCAAGGTATCGGATTGTTTGCCCTCATCCGCCATTTTATGTCACGTGGTTTGGATTGCCTAATGCCAAAAAAAAATGTCACCCCTTTCACTCTCTCCGCTTGACAGCTGCCACCTTCAGTTTTTCTGAGAATAACGAGGGGGTCTTTTGATACATCGTTGAAAGGTATTTCAAAAATGGAATTGGAAAATCATATTTTTCCATATTTTTTTTAAATAGAAATACAAAAAAAATTTATAAAATGTTCGATAATTAATAAATCAACTGATCAAATTATTCCAATCAACAACTCAATCACTACAGGAGATGTCCAAATGATTTATTTTTGAAGATTCGATTCAATATTATTTGTATTAGTTTTCTTGTATTTCTATTTAGAATGAATATCATAATTTTTTAATTCTACTTTTGATATCCTTTTCAACGATGTATCTCACCACCTGCTTCTCTTTGCTATTCAAAAACATTAAGGGGGTAGCTGTCAAGAGGAGGGGATGAAAGGGCTGACAATTTCTTTTTTGTTGAAAAAATACTCCGTTTAAATTAAAAATTGACGTATCCGAGCGTTTTCCAATTTTGTCTTCAGTAACAGATATTGAAAGGGGTAAGATTTATTTATCATCCACTCTGTATAATATAAATGTCAAGAATTTCCCAACCATAAATCAATATTGGAATGGCTAAAAAATACAGTAAAATTTGAGGGCCCTAATTGGATGAAGGTTTTCGATAAAATATGACTCGAACTTTACTAACATCCCTTCAATAAAATTGAAATTACAGCCCCCAATATAACGTGTCGTAAAATGCGTCGGTAAAACCGTTCAAACTGATTTCACAGCTGCCAACAGTCTAAGAGTGAATTCATCTCAAATCTCTTGGAAACAACTCATCAGAAACACAATGGCATGAGGCCTACCTAGAAGCATTTTAGGGGCAAAAAGCGAATCCTGCAAATTCATTTTCATTCGTCACAACAGGGGGTTTGCTCGTCCCAAGCGATTTATCACTTCTCTCAACGTACGAGGGATGAAGGTAAAGACAAGCCGAACGAAAATCCGCAATGATGATGTTTCACTGACCGAGACAGCTTCGTCGTTACTCAGAAATCATCACGCGATCTCGAGAGGTTGTAACGGTGAATGGATGTCACGGAAAAAGCCGTCCGTTCTTCGTTTCATAGTCTCTGCTAGTTTTCACGACATCTTTTTCATCGACCCTCTTCATTATCTCGTTACCGTCAACCGTAATTTCTTTGCGATACTAACAATGGACTACATTGTTTTCCCGGACAAAGACAATAGGAGCCGACTGTTTCGTTCATTATACAGAGTGTCACGAGTTTGAACATCGAAAATTCAACAGGGTTATCTAAATGATACGGTGAGGTAAATTTTTTTAATAGGCGAGATCACCAATTTTTTAAAAATATACTACGATATCCAGAACCTTGAACAATGTACCCACGTTTTTTTTTTGTTCTTGCAATAGTTTCGACAGAATAAGTTCCCAAAATCACACGGAGAATGCATAGCGTCGATACGCCACAAAAAGAAAATCGATTTCGCTTAAAAACCTCAATATTTTCTCAAAAACGAATCGCTTTTTTTCTGTATTTGTTGATTCCAGCTAGTTTCTCGATGAAATCTCTTCCTGGTAGTTATACCTTCCGGTTCGTTTTCGTTGGGCCACCCTGTATAACGTTGGACTTGCCAAGCTTTTGAGATCTCACCTCACTTGACGATGGACTTATTTCCAAATGAAACAAAATGTTCTTGTTTGAATTTTAGAATTGAGGTATCTATAATAAGTAGTACAAAAACTCAACACCCTGTATTCAATATACAATATCCAGGACTAGTGTTCATGTTCAAAGTACAATTGGTCGTTGTTGTCATTCCGCGTACACAAATCGAATCGCAATGATTAATCATTGTTTCGTGATATAAAAAAGCCATTCGCATATTCATTCTGTTGATTAGATTGTTATGCGATGAACATATTCCCAAAAGTAATTATTTCGAGCAGATGTTACAATTTCCAAGAACGCCACACAATACCGATGCGCGATATTGTGAGTTGAAGTGCAAAAAAACAGGGAGAGTATGTGTTAATAAACGCGACACTGTACGGCGTAGCAGACGGACTGGTCTCAGTAGACAATCAGGGATTCGTCAGAGATTATTTATGATTGGTGGGAATTCAAACGAGTCTGATACAATTAAAGGAGATTCACTTTGTTCACTCAGGCTCGTTTTGATTCTTCTCCAAAACCTCTACTCTTTCCGTTAAAATGCCAGGTCGAAATGACAAGTGACGATGATAAAAATTTAAACAAACTGCGCATGTTCGTCAGAATATTTTCCAAGAAATCCGCGCAAATTCTCCATTACCCATAATCTATTTATTTAGGTAAGATAGTTCTGTCAAATTTGGTTATCTTTCAATGCCAAAAGTGTAAAATATATAGTATCTAGACATTCAGGTATCATTATGGCAACACTTCATTTCGGAAAAAAAGCTATATTAATATTCCATTTCATATGATTATTGTATTGATCCAGATAAGTTTTTTTTCCATTCAAATTGGTAAAATTTTTGTGTATATAATTTGAACAAACATAACTTTTATTTCTTCAATTCAAAAAAAAAATAAATTGAGAAAGAAGAGGAGCAACAACAGTGCAAATTCCATCCACAACTCTCCTGAAAAACAATAAACACATAATTGGTATAAAACTTGATCGAACTTGTTCGCATACCCTCGTAACATTCTCGAGTGGTTATTTCGTACACTACAGGAGGTTGACAGAATACGAATTCTTGCGAAAAGTGAAATATTATATCGAGTTTTATGAATAGCTTGGTAAATTGTGATGAATGTAACATTATACAACGATTTATTCCCAGAAATTCATGCAGTTTTGACAATGCACGGGCGAAATCCACAAAATGCAAGAATTTGCCTGCATCATCCAGGTGTAATCTTTTTCAAAATTACTATTGCATTGTATTAAAATTAAAAGAAGTAACACCGATATCTACCGGGTGTTCCTTAAAGATATGCTAATATTTGAAGGGGCGATTCTTTGACACATTTTGAGAAAAAACTTCCTATAAACGTTTGTCCAAAAAGTCTTAACTTTTGAGATACAGGGTGATAAAATTTTGGAAAAAAAAACAGTTTTTTGATAATAACTGAGATAATATTTCAGAAATCTTTAGAAAATTTGGTACATGTCTTTTATGCATCAATGTGTATTTTTGTGACGTACGATTTTTTTCATTTGGTTTTCGCTTAAAAAAATAAAATCGTTTAACTTCAGGGTCTATTCCTCAAAAATCTGATGCGGCGTGAAAATGTTTATGCATCGACTCAAAGCAAATTAAGAGATCAGATTTGTTCTAAAATAAATGAGAATCCAAAAAATATATCTTTCTTGTCAGATGCTCTGTTCTTGATTGAAATAATTGAATTAAAATTGCTTCATATCGAAGTACCAACCGTTTAATAATCTATATCACTCTGTATCTTGAGAGTTGATACTCTTAGGACATACGTTTATGGGAAGTTTTATTCTTAAAATCTGTCAAAGAATAACCCCTTCCAATATCAGCATGTCTTTAAGGAACACCCTGTATACATAAATACTGTAACTGTCATCCTAATATCGTATCTAGACAGAATACCATTTCACATGGAGAATTAATTCAAGAGTGAATATTATATATTTGCCTTTGCTTCTTTGTTGTTGACATCATCGCCTCAGAATCCTGTGTCTATTAAAACGATAAGATCTGACATTCTACAAGTCTCAAATTCGACAATGATCTCTCATGGAGTTACAGTCCAAAGTATCTTATAAACTCGTTAAATGTTATGACGAATTATCAGCAGCGCATCAAAGAAGAAATCGAATCTGAAGAACGTGATGGAATGAAACACTTGAATTCTTGATTCATCCGGTAGTTGTCGTGAAATGTATGCAAATATGATGAATTCGCACGTGTAGTTGAAGAAGGATACTTTGATATCAACGGCACGTATTTCATTGATGAATGTTTTCATCTTTATACGTTTGTACCATGCATGATTTTTTCGAAAATTTAGCACTCCTGCATATTCAAGAGTTGCTTCTTAATTCTTGTTTGAAATATTATTTAGTTATTCCATTTCAGGTGAATAAGGAACAATTGAAATGAACAATCAATATAAGCTTCATCGTCTTGAGAATTTAATTATAAAGTACTTACCCTTATGGGCCTTAAGGACTTGCTGGAAGTTGTTATTTCTTGGATGAATTTCGAATCAATGTAATTCAAAGAAAATTACAGATAAGGGCTCAACTTCTCAAGGGATTCATTTGTTTATATTCTAAATATTCTTCTTTTATTCAATTCTTATCTCTTGTTATCTATGATCCTGAATTATTAGGCTCACTGTCTGAACTTAACAGTTTATTTTTCGTCATAACTGCTCTTGGGTCTAATCTCACTGATCTCCTGATCTCGATGTTGTTTATAAACTTCTTGTAATTATATGTATCTTCCTTAGAACACAACACACCCCACTTTTGGATCAATAAAACGATACGAAAGTTAAACATTATACAGTGGCGTTGCGAGCTTGCCCATTCCCGGCTACGCCACTGATTCCATAATATTTTTTCAGTCTCGCGTGAGAAAGAAAGAAGGTGTTTCCACCCATCAATAACGCCTCATCACTCATCCTTCGTTGTTCTCTTGCACTGTACGAGAATATTAATCAAGATTGATTCTACTATTCTTGGAATGAATCGCATCAGCGAAAAATTCAACACCAATACGTACAACGTGGGTAGGTTTGTTCTGCGAATTCCATTTCTAGATGAATTTGGATTAGAGCGAATTACAGCTTGTTTTCGATTTTATCGTGCCTACGCTACGGCATTATTGAACTGGCTATTTGTTTTATCATTTCACACTACCCACATAATACTATTCCTTCGAAATAACGTGTTCTGATTTTTTATGATTCGTGAATGAATTATTTTCTAGAATCGAAATATCTCGATACCAAAAATTGAAGTTACTATGCAAATTTTTCTAGGTGAAATGAAATTACAGTGTACCAAAGAGTAGTATCGCATTTTTATTTCAAATGGGACACCCTATATATGATAACATTGATAATTAAAGTAAATAAAGTTTGCAAAAACTAATAAACATGCTTCAATGATGAACTAAAATAGTGAAAATAATGATTAAGGTAGAATTAAATTAATGAAGAAAACATTTTTATGTGGGGGGCTTTATAAAAACTGATCTTTGTATCACCCCACACTTTTTTACAATAACAATGTTTGCCTTAATTAATTCAATTCCATATTAATAATTATTTTGACCTTTTCAGTTCGTCATTCAGATGCTTTTCAGTTTTCACATATTTATTTATTTATTTTTTGTTTTTATTGTTTTGATGAGACCATATAAATGTGACGTCACTCGCTAAGTTACATACATACATACATACAACTCAAGTTAATATAACGCATGTAATGAATTAGAATTTGGCGCGGTATTTTTTTATTTCAGCTAGTGCTTTTATTCCAGTAAAATTTTTCGCTTTTTATAGTTTGAAGAAAATGTGATCTTGTCAATATGATTTTCATACCGAACAAACCATGACTTTCTCCACATGCTCTTGAAAACAAATACCCTTAGATTTTCATCAACTTTCCCCCCAAAAAAACTTATTCGGATGGTTTTAATTAAATCCAAACGATGAATATTATAATTTTTTAAATCAAAGTCTAAGTACATAAAGAAATGTTATCACGACGTTTCGATTTTGTCATTCACAGTCGTCTTCAGGTTTACATTCCCCAACAACATACAAACAAGAATACATTTTCCTCTCTCGAAAGAAAATCCATTGGCAACCTGAACTGAAATACTAGATCACACATTATACTTGTATATTTCTCGTCTAAAAGTCACAACTCTTGTATCGTCCTGTTCTTGCTGGATCAGCGATACTATACTGGAGTCCTAGAACAGTTATCAAACACGAGACTTGTTTGTCTATCACGGAACATCGCGAGCATTTGTTTGAAGATCGCACCATCGTCAAACGACGGCTTAATCGGTTCGGTCAACAGAATGGGTTTAATGAACATGTCACCCTTTTATTTTACTATTGCCGTCGAGCCGAAGCAAACAACAAGAGAATAAGGACAGTTTAGCGTGGAAAAGTCAATAGGAAAGACGAGGTTGATGGGCATTGATATCGCAAGAAAATATCAGTTTTGAAACACTATCAAGTTGGGGCAAAAATATTTCTGGTGGTCATTTTTCGTTTAAAAGCAATTCCTGAATCTAAATGAAGATGAATTGCGTTTCAAATTAGATGAGCTTGACTTCTTTGAAGCCATTGAATTATTATCGAATACTAAAATTGTGAAAAACATATACAGGGTGTTTCATTAATATGGTAAAAAATGAGACTGAGAGTAGAGAGGACCAAAATATGACGATTGGGAGCAACATCGCTTATACAAATGTTGATGGTTAAAAAGATACAGTGCGTTCAAAGTTAAAATTTTATTTGCAAATTTCTCAATAGCTTCGACTGTTTTTATGATATCGGTTGAAAAATTGGCACAATGGAGGTTTTTAGGACGGACAATTAATTTTTTATCACATCTGCGCATATTCTTCAAGAGAATGTCTGGGAAATCCGGAAACTCTTCTGACTAGTCGCTACCGAGTTCATCTTGGTCATAAGAATCAGTGATTTTCAAGTTGTAACTATCACGAATTCCTAGTATAGTTCTTCCATTATCAATTGCAGAATATAAAAACTCATTCCGAACCCTTACCGACAATTTTGTTTGATCTGCCATAGGCGGGGATACCTTATTTTATGAATTTATTATTTTTATAAATACGTTTAAAATCGTATACGAGAAAGTTTTCCTTGAAAGGCAATCGAATCATTATTACGCCGTTGTTCAGCACTCAATTATTTTCATTCGCCCACGGTCTCCAAAACGCCATATTTCGATTTATTTAATGAAATTTCTAAATTCAACACACCACACTACGCCACTGATATCTAGACAATCCAATCTGTTAAGTAAAAAAGATGATTTATAGCTTCCGAGCGTCCACAACCCTTCGGCCAATAAAGTGCCGATGCATTGCCTGATTCACTGTTTTCATTGGTCGAAAGGGATGTTGACACATATAACTCGAATCCACGTTGACCCTGGCGGCTTCTCTGACTTCGTACGAGTACTAATCATCATTTGTTTCTTAATTTGGCGTGAGTGCCATGCGTTTATATAGGGCGTATATTAAATATTGATTACTCCTCGCATACTGTGTTCGGCAATTGATAATGGAAGAACTATAACAATGTAAATACGTCCATGGCCGATGCGATTCGAGAGCAAGGAAAAAGCTTGCGACAAAAGATGAGCACGCGATTAAACATATCGGGACGATTTCGCGTTATCTCGAAACACGATCGACGAGTCCATCGATTATAATGGACCGTCTCGGTTTACCCTTCATGGTAAAAACGGGTATGGTCGTGGTTTTTTCATCGACACCAGTTTGTTACTACAACTGTTGGACGAGTGTAAAAGCCACAGGTGTGTAAGTGTATGTCGATCCGTGGGCCTACAGAGTTCGGCCTCGTTTAACGACTTGAAACACTTGTTGCTCGTTGTGTTGCCATTGTTTTTGTAATAGCGTCGATGGATGTCAAGTCACGTGTTCGAATATTTTGGGGATAATGTTGTTTCTTTTCTAGTTTGAAGTTTAGCTAAGAAGAAGTAGGAACTATTGTTTTTTGTTATGAATATAAAGTCTGGCAACACCTACAAGATTGTATTCGAAACACATTTCCGATTATTTGGATCAGTACTTCATATTGAGCGCCCTAGATTTTGATGAATTCATGTTTGTCCAAGAAACACGAATTTGGCAATATTATCATGGGAAAATTTTACTTTTCGAGATTTCCATTGAAGTTGAATGTTTCTTCCATATCACGTTCTGAACAAGATTGTCCAGCTTCTTCCTCAATTAAGTGACACATCTACAAGCGCCACCTACCATAAATATGAACGCTCCCCCTATAAATCATCTTAACATGGGCCCGAAATATCTGCGGTACGGTCCTGTGTGCGCGGTTCCTACAATGACCAGCCCATGTTGTCAATGCATACAAACACACAGTACATTGTACAATCGGTGCAAACACGAAGGACTTCAAGGAAAAGCCGCCAACAAATCGTTCGGGATGACGATTATTATTTAATTTTCGTTAACGTTATATCCTGAAAGATTTCTAGGAAACTAGTAGGAGTTTTCGAATATGTTGGCACATCACTGTTTCTATAGCGGTTCGGTATGTGTTTTTTTATTGATATCAACGGTATATTATGACGCACAGTATTTACGTGCTTTGTTTAAAATCGCAGTATTTCCAAGCATATTTCAAATCATTTATTTATTTATTTATCTACACTGTTTTACAAGATAACCTCATTACAAAACAGAAGGAACAATACAAAAGAAATAATAATAAATAAAATGAAAAAAAAACAACACAAAATAGGCGAATCAAATACAATCACAATTTTTTTCCGCCAATTTCTGAAATGTTATGTGCAATTGAGTTGAGACTTGAGCATGAGAAGTATAGTGTTCACACTCTCACACTGCCAACTTCCTTGCCCAATTGAGGAATTGAAGAACGTGCAGATCGGAAAATGTCAACCTTCCTTTTTGACATCGTTTCGTGCTTCAATTTGTTCCCAGAAAAATTGTTCAGTGTCCGGCTAATGCAACTTGGGTGGCTCCGACAAAAACTCGATCAAATAATTGCTCGTGATGTAACGAAGAATTATTCCGCGAAAAAGAAACGAGGCATGTCTGAATGTCGGAGAGAATTCTACGAAAAGTAAAATGCAATTCATGCTAATTTCCACCGGTTGTTGTAGCAGGGAAGCAATTAATTGTTAACGCCGAATTTCATGGTTGGTTTCGCTACAATTGATGCATGTCGTCTCTGTGACTTTCGAGAAGCGTTGCAGAAGAAATTATTCGTTAGAATCGCTATATATTTAGGAAATATAGTTGTGACAGCTTGCCTCAAAGTACGGCGTTGCTGCTTGTCAATTTTTTCCACGATACTCCGAAATAGAAAGTTAGGTTAAGTTCTAAATGTTTTGAGAAATATTTTCAATACATATAATATATACACCAGAATTTCATACCTATTGACTGTGGATAACCGTTAAAAAGTTTTTTTCCAATATTTGTAAAAATTTCGAATAAAGCTGACAAACTTTATGAGCGGATCAAAGATTCTCTCCAAATAATTTTGGCATCGTTGTGAAGTCACTGTGAAGTGTTGCCATATTTATTGATGCCTAAATTGCCTTTATTTTGCACTAATGGTATTGAAAAATAACCAAATCTTACGCTGTATAAAAGTAAATCTTGTCTTGTACAGACGATTCAAAAACAGTTTCAAGAAATCATGAACATGATGATGATATTTTCTGTTGATACGCCACTGGTTGCATCGTTTGTCGCTCTCATACCTCTAAACTCGAGAAAGAGAAAGAGCGAGAAATGGGTATGAAATATATTACCGACGAAAATCGCGAAAAAGCCAAACTGTACTCTAGCTCGCCGAGTCCGTGCTTTCAGCGAAATATACTCGGTTACATGCTCAAGTGACTTTCTTTGTTACTCGATTCGATATGGGCATAATTCAATGCATAGAATTTGAGGTACATTGTTGGTCTACCACTAAAAAGCGTATTTGTGATATGTGATTCAAATTTCAGAGTCATAACTGTCATCAGTTGAAGAGAGAGCTTAATGTATATGCAGGAATCGTAATCTTCATCGCCTCAAGAAGAAAACATAGCAATCATTAAGAAAATAAGCTCCAAAATGTTCAAAAGTATACTGTCAAATGATTGGTGAATAGTTTTTTTTTCTTTTGGATATCTCAGCTATACAAAAATTTATTGAAATTCAGTAGGTATTGAAATGGGATTGCATTTCTATACTAAGATAATGTTACAATTAGGAACTCAGTCGCTCAATTCAAAGTCAATGTTTCCAATAATGTATCTGTGTTACTTTGGGTGTTTAGTGAAAAAATCGTTGGTAACTTACACGCCAATTATTTATTTGCAATGTTACAGAAATGATTCTGTTTTTATTCAACTTTCTCACGTATTATGAAGGTCGACATGCGGTGCGAGACAATTACAAACTTTTGAGTAATATCATATCATCATTGTCATATTCCATTGATGGAAAATTAGATTCATAGTCTAACGATCTGTTCTTAGAAAAAAATGTTACTGAATTCATGATATTCGTTATCACCTTTGAATTGTAATTTTTGAAAAATCATTTGACATTCCATACCACCGACTTTGCGAAAGATGCTTGAATAGCTGATATGTTTTGCTATACCAGTATACAAATATTGCACAGAAATGAAAAATTACGTGGTTTGATATACTTTCTGATTCCCAATGATATTTCAATTTATAACATCTAATTAAGAAAAAACAAGAGCAAATATTCATGAAATGTCACTTGATTTCACAAGAAAAATTATCGTTCGCAATACGTGTAATTAATGTTTTAATTCGATAATCGTTCATGTAAAAACAAATACACGTTCACAGAAGTATGTAAACATCGTTTATTCATCATCTGATCGACCGCGAATTAATTCGATTCATTGAAATGTTATTTTGGAGTGATGACTCAAACAAAATTGATGATGTGACGTTTTCCATGAAGATTAGACTAGGGAAGACACCTGTAATGGAAAACTTTTCAATTCGTTCAAAAGATGACGCCACTCGCTGCCATTCCGAAGAAAAGTTACATACATACCTACAACTATCGATAAGACAAAATACCCTAATATAATGTTTGTTTTCTTACAGGTACAAAGACGACAAACCGTATCCTTGGGCCCTTGATATCTCATCCCTCATCTTAGTTCCTGAAAGTGCTAACCAGACGATTTACTCTCAGTCGTTATCGGCAAAAGATGGCGGAAACTATACTTGTGTACTCAGGAATGATACCGTCTTGCACAGTCATACGATACATTTCAAAGTTTTCGGTAAGCACACACATTGTCTTATATTTCAAAAAGAAAAACCAATCTTTTCATCTGAACCATAAAATTTTTAATAAGTAATAACTCAAAATTCAGTCGTTCTGAGAATGAGACAATATTTTTTTTTGCAATTCCACAAATAACTGTAATCTATTTATTTAAAAAATGTAGTTCTGAGAGATTTGGTAATATTATGCAAGTCACATGAAAGAAAATAAGAAATCCATATCTCCAAACACAAGCGAGATATCTCGATACACCTTTCCTCGACGTTTTGTTGTTCCTAATTATGTGTGAAACAAATGAAATCACGTCGAGGCACTTGCGACCTGCAAGAAAACAACCTCGGTCGCCTACACATTTCCGCTTCACGCATACCCAGCTGTGCCACGGATTTTTCACCACGTCGAGTGGGTCGTACAACGAGTATAATGACAAATGACATTCATTGTCTGTCGTAGGGAGCATTTTTGCATGTTTTCACTCGCATTTCGTATTCGTACGGCCGATAAATAACTCTGGGTGATCGACTTCGCGTGGAACGCGTTTTCATGATGTATGCAAACGTTTCGAGACCAGTAGGCGTCCTCAGATCGAATTTATAGTGGTAATTATTGTGTCGTTTAGGCTGTGGAATGTGGGTTGCGAGGTTGGGAAGAATGATTAGGTTGATATATTTTTCAACGCCCCAATTATTGGTTCACATTATTTTATTATAGATTGTCTTTTTTGTCATGATATATTTTTTTTATATCAGTTTACGATACGAAACAGCAAGCATCGGAAAGCGCATTAAGTCATTTCAAAAAATAATGATATCTAATAATTTCGATCGAATTTCAGTTTGAGGGTTACGTCACATAAGCAACAGGTGCGATGTTTGAAAAATAAAATGAAAACTATGGTTTTCGTCTTATGTTTTTCATGTGAGGAAAAAATTAACAATATGGCTTTCTTCCGAAAAAATGGTCGTTCATTTAGGTGAAAAAATTGCCGTTTTTTATGCCAAATCAAATATTTTCAACCAATCAAAAAGTGTCCCTAAAAGAGAAAATTTCCAATGATTTTCGATCATATCAATAAAAATAAACAATTCGCATAAACATCGAATATTTTTGGCGTCGTACTGAAGTGTTGCCAATTGTTGAAATAACGTGATAATTGAATAAATATCTTCATTCAATATACAAGTAAATAAATAAATAATATAAATAGTAATTGAATTACAATGTAGAGTTGAAAAAGTACTAATCAAATAATTGATAAATGAAATGAAAATAAATGTGTATAAATAACATTAGATATCTAATAATTAAATAAGACTAGGAACTGATGAAAAAAAAAATATAATTTTGAATTGAGAATTAAATTAAAATTAGACGAGGACTAGAAATGGGAGTGTATTTTTCTCAGTTTAGTGTTGGTAACTCTTTTTCACCAGATATGCCGTAACTATCAACTTGTAATAAAAATCTAATGAATTGATATATCGTTTCAGATAAAGTACCTGACGAACCAAAGATAACCTACATCTCCAGCGACACCAATGTTCGTGTTGGAGAAAATTTGAGGTTATTCTGCGAGGCATTTGCAGGTAAATTAACAATTTCCATCATGGTAGTTAGGGTAATGATCTTCCTTTTGTGAATTGAAACTCATCCTCTCACCCATCACCAATTGAATCGCTCACATCATTACAAAATACCGAGAAAGCTGTCTACAGATATGAGAATGCAATAAGGGGAAATACCGATATTATGCGATGGATGGTTACTCACATTGAAGGCAATATTGAAATTTGTAGGCATTGTTTTTTTGGGGGCGGGGGGGGGGATAATTGATTGTCGAAAAAATATTTCAGATAGAAAAAATTATACAGGAAAGATTCACATCACTCTAATTACAAGAAAGTTGAATATGCTGAATATTTGTATGTAAACGAAGTTTTATTTTCATTTATTTTATTTTATTTATTCACACTGTTCTACAGAAAAAAGATTTCCAATTACAGAACAGGAATCAATAACAATCACACAATAATAACAATAGAAAAGCTTAAAAACTAGTACACATTACAGTTTTATAAATATTAGAATTTGTAGTCAGAAAAAATCGTCGAGTTCTTTTGAAAAAATATTTTTTTAAGAAAGTTCATTGATTAATTTTTTTTTCTTAGGTCAAGTGGACCTCCCGGATGCCCACAGTGAAGCCAACTGGAAAAAAGTTGGTGCTAATAACACCATTTACAATGTTCCGACATACGTCAGTCAGTTGAAAGATACGAGGTGAGTTTGTTGTTTGCATGACTATCTTTGATTTTTTATAAAATTGACGTCGAGTTTCCAGTGTCCTGCGATCAAGTTTTTCAATTTCAACAACATTCATCGTTCGTTGGCATTTTGACGTGAAAAGATGATTTCTTTAGTAAGACTGAACATCGACAATATACGTCAACGTATCTTATCGTTACGTTGTATGTACTCAAAACGCGGTATTATCGCTCCGGAAAAAGCCGACCACAGCCGAACTATGAAATTTGGCAGCGAATAATAATGATAACATAACCTAATTGGAAGCACTTTTCATTATCATTGTAATAAGTCTGCGAATACCGAAACAAGATTCGTGGAAAAACCTCTGAATGACTGTGAAAAATTTCTTCCACTAGCCAAACGAATGCATTTCATTGAGGAAGACGACTTTATCTACTGAAAAGTGAGAAAATGGATTGGACAAAATCCTCATTCGAATAACGAGACGTGGAATTTGTATATTCGTATATAATCGAAATGGTTAAAATATGAATTGATTTCCCACGTTCATAAAGATTGTATAAAATTTATGCGTCGTCTAGTGTAATCTAGATTATAACATGATTTCTATTGATTTGACTTGGTATAATTACTGCAAAAATTAATTATTTAATGACGAAAAATTGTATAGCTCCATTCATCGAACTGTCAAATGCAAACTAAGTGTACGCCACTTTATAGATAAGTAACATTTCCATATTTATGTTCATGGCCGGATTTAAACTTAATGCCGCCCCCTGGGCACCGGAAGAAATGCCGCCCCAATACTGAAATTTTATTCAAACTTATAGATTATATCTTATTTTTTTTATTAAAATAACCAATCTATTGCAGAAAATTTATTATACATATATATTATATACTTCAAAAATATAAAATAATGTTTTTTGTCTAAGAATCATATACTATAGTACTAAATGATTATAACTTTAAATAAATCAATCATTTTGATTATTAATTTTTACTAAAAGAACCGAAATTTTAATTTACAAATAATACATGAATTGAATCTCTTATATTATCGATTGAATAAAGAATAGAAAAAATGTTTTAACTTTCCAAATTTTGCCGCCCCAGAAAATTTGCCGCCCCAAAATTGAAACAAATTATTCAGCAGTAAGTCGCAAGTGAATCCGATTCGATAACCTTTTTAACGATAGAGGTTTACGACCTGTCGCATATTTTTCCATCCGAGTCGAAGTTAATTCACGTGAGCGTACATCTCACCGGTCATAACTCAAGAGGACTCCTTTTGTTCTCGCTTTCCGAAACACACTCAATTCCTGAGACTTCTCCATTTCCCGCGAGTCCCACAATAGCCTCGGAGGCCTCATAATATGCGAACGAGTGCGCGCCAGCCGTTCGAACTGATGATGAATCGGGCATAAATCATGCGAGTATGGTGGCCACGAGATACCCCCAGTGGCATACGGTTTTTTCGGCGTCCTCGCCAGACAGCTGTGATCGTGTGGTGGTGGAAAATACTGTGGCGCGGAAAAGCTTCCATAATTACAGGTAATTGGTTAGAATTCCGGTACGAAAGTCGTAAACGGCGACGTTCGGTGGTAAAAACACGACTTAGGAAATAAAACAGCGTGTCGAGCAGTCGTAAAAGCCAGTGATGCTATGTATATGTCGTCGTGAGAAACCACACGGGTTGAGGAGGAGAACCACTCGACCAACTCACAATTTTTTAATATCCATGAAAAGTTCTTCATCATCCTTATTTTTGTTCAAGTGGTGAAATTTTTATAGATTCATATCCAGATTCTCAAAGTTTATCATCACTCTCTCGATAAATAAATCTCGAGAATTTCCATTCAGATATTGTAATTCACTATTTAGTTATTATTACAAATTATTCGAATACAACTAAAGAATTCAACGGATAATCTACGTAGTTATAGTTCTTCCATTATCAATTGCAGAACACAGTTATGCGAGGAGTAATCAATATTTAATATACGCCCTATATAAACGCATGGCACTCACGCCAAATTAAGAAACAAAAATGATGATTAGTACTCGTACGAAGTCAGAGAAGCCGCCAGGGTCAACGTGGATTCGAGTTATATGTGTCAACATCCCTTTCGACCAATGAAAACAGTGAATTGGCCGAAGGGTTATGGACGCTCGGAAGCTATAAATCATCTTTTTTACTCAACAGATTGGATTGTCTGGATATCAGTGGAGTAGTGTGGTGTGTTGAATTTAGAAATTATATTAATCGAAATATGGCGTTTTGGAGACCATGGGCGAATGAAAATGATTGAGTGCTAAACAACGGCGTAATAATGATTCGATTGCCTTTAAGGAAAACTTTCTCGCATATGATTCCAAACGTATTCATAAAAATAATAAATTCATAAAATAAGGTATCCCCGCCTATGGCAGATCAAACAAAATTGTCGGTAATGGTTCGGAATGAGTTTTTATATTCTGCAATTGATAATGGAAGAACTATACATATTTATCAATTAAAATTTTTAGTTTCGATTTTATGTCGGATATTGGTTAGGGGGTTATTTTTTGAAGCCGGACCTGGGCGCATTTAATTCCGTAAAACTTTGACATTGACAGAAGAGCTCATCATTGGTTGTACAAAGCGTTTAATAAAAAAAATAAACTAGTAAACACCTACATCGAAGGAATCGACAGCAAGTGACACTACTGTACGTTTAGTTGAACTGTGACGTAACTATCAACCCAATCTAAATAGACTTGAAGAAAATAATGGTTGTGCTGAGCGGAACTTTTCCGTTCTTCAGTATCTTCGGCGTTCTCGTCATTGTCTTCGCTCGACTTGTCGCATTGTCTTTATCTAGTCGCGGTCTTTTTTCTTCTTCTTCTTTTTAGAGAGCACTAATGACTCCCGGTGGATAATTATAACGAGTTCTACAAGAGCGAGCGACATGGTGAAAAACACGAAACGATTGACACAGACGAAACTGGTCGGTAGTGGCCTCAAAATGTTTCACGACAGTCTGACGTTCTCAATAATAATGATAATAATAGTGATCTACCACCAACGGATGAAAAAATTATCGTCTGTATTAACGTAATATTTTCAAATTCTGGTGGAATATGCATATACTCTCTATATTTTGGAAGCAGAGTTCCAAAAAATCTGGATTTTTTCAAAAATGAATGAATAACTTCAGTTCGTGAAAATAGAAAGTATCGATTGTTAATTAATCTTCCCCTACGTTCAATTAAATCGGATGAAAAATCATTAGTATTCTGTTTTAATAAAAAATGATTTGATCGCAATTTCATTCAAAGCATTGAATTATAGGGTTCAGATTATTCATTTCAGTTTCAATTACATAAGAGAATTAATTAATCGAATATCAAAAATATTTTGGTGAGGCAATGAAATACCAAAATGAAAGAGTGATTGCTTCAACAACCTTCTTTCATTTCTAAGGTTTCTTCCTCTGTACAATCCCACACTTTCTTGAAAACCATATGTCCATTGTTTGAATAATTTATTTTGCGGAAAAAACTATGCATGGCAATGACTCATGCGGTTTTCCTTCGTATGTTGCGGTGAAGTGCACCTGTGTTAGTCTTTAAACAATTAATTCAGACAAAGACACGCTCTACAACAATGGTTGCGTACATCTGCGGTGGTAAACTAAACTGGCGTGAAATTTCGTCACGCGATCTCATTTTCTCCTAATAAGATGTAACAGAAGTTTCAAGAATCTAGTAGGAACATTCTAGCCATACAACAGTTTCTTTTGTTTTGCAAATAATAGATACCTAACGTTAAAACAATATCAAATGTCCTTATTACGATTTGATGCATAAATCCATCAGTACTGACAGTATTAAATTCTCATTTTCGAACTGTTTCTGGTGTCTGCAGATGATTTTGAGTATACGCAACTATAAAATTACTGATTTTTGTTTATGAAATCGTGACGTCACTGTTTGCGGGAGAATATAGGAGCGTGTGATTGGAAGTTGATCATGCATAATTCTGGAAATTGAAAAAAAAACTGAACAAACGTTGTTTTCATTGCTCCTGTTATAATATTTACATCGAGATAACAGATGCCAATGTTATTTCAATTAGCAGATATTTTATTCTGTTTTGATACCGTGTTACCGAGAAATATCTAGAATTTGCATATTTTCCTACTCGATTTATTATCCTTCCAATCAAACGTTATTTATGTGAGTCTAATTTCCAGAAAACTTCATTCAAGTGAGCAATCATTTATTTATTTCCCTAGTGCCTGTAATAACTTCGAAGAGATTTTGTACAGAGAGAATTTAATCTTGGAAATCTACATATAAAAATATTCCAATTATTTTCTTTCATTTCCAGAGAGGAAGGTTCAATTTTCGGCACTTACCTTAACATAGATGAAGTGAAGAATGAAGATTTTGGTACATACATCTGCACTGTCACTAAACCTGGGAAGACCATCGAAAGATACATTACCGTTTCTGAAAGAGGTAAGAATATGATCCAAGATAAAACATATTTTATTCATGTTTATCGTTTAAGAATCCTACAAAACACATCAGACATCTATTTGGGGTTCTAAGAAAATCAAGATTCGTGCTCTGATATATAATTAATAAATTCAAAAGTCATGTGTCGACTGTATAAGAAGAATGAATTTATTTCGTCGTTTCTCATCATTGGGGTGATTCATTTTTTAAATAGGCGAGATCACTGATTTTTTGAAATTACTTTCGTAATTTTTTTCTCGCAGTAGTTTCGCCAGAATAAATTCCCAAACTTGGAGTGCCTTCAGAAACATGCAGCTGTGTGACGTCACTACTGCTAAACGACCTACTCGAACTTAAACTTTCGACTTGTCACCCACTTACGACAACATTATAACTCACAGCATTGCCGAGTGTTGTCCATCATATTTCTTCACATCGTTAGCAGACCGAAAAATAAATTAGCAGTTCTGACGTCACGAACAGCATCGTTTTGAAGTCTCGTCAAGTGTGGGGGTTTTAATGTTGACTCTTGCAAATATTACATGATATTCTCCAGAAAAATTATATGTACTTTTTTATCAGTATATTTGATCTTGAGGCAGATTCGAAGCAAATTCAACATTTATTATAAACAAATATCACGAATTCTTTCAATTGGCGTTCCTTTAGGGTATTACACATTTTCATCAATTTTCCTGGAAGCAAACCCAAAGTATCGCCCCAAAAACTCAACGTTTCTATTTTTTTTTTCTAATTTCAGTCGACGAAGTGCTATACCTCAACCCCAACCCAGTTCCGGTAGCAAAATTGATACTCTTCATATCGATCTTCCTGATAGCCGGTTTCACCGTTGTCCTGCTCTACCTTAAATACGGTCTGCAGGTGCGAGTGCACCTCAAGGACTCGTTCGCGGCCGTCGAGACCGCCGACGGCAAAGAGAAGGATGTGCTAGTTTTGGCCGCAAACGAAGATGCGGACTTAGCTCTGGGTGTCCTGGCGGCCGCTTTGGAAACACGTTATCAGTACAGTTGCAGCTCAAGGACAGTAACGTCAAGCTTAGGCATGTGTGAGTGTGAAGGCTTTTCTAGTAGAATATCGGTTAATTTCGCATTTAGTTTCGAAGAATTGTTTTCGTTGAACTCAGGTATAATGACTCATAATACGGGTCTGAAAATATCTTTTCACCTTTAGTTAGTTATACTTCTTGAGATAAGTTCCAAATTTCATCATACTTCCAGGTTTTCTCAGAGAAACAGATGCTACAAAATGTAAAAGTTATTTATATAAATCACAGACACCCTGCTAACTCCAAATAACGCGCTGTATTGATATTTCCTCAGAATTACAGAAACAAAGAATTCCTATGATTATGAAACATCTGTATAGTTCTGACTTCACCATATTTCCAAGAATTGCGAATTATCGTTTTTATCTCTATTCTCCCTTATTGCAACACGTATTCTTGGAAATTGTTAAAAATATTGTGAGAAACCAGTTTATAGTACGTATTTTATCGGCTTAAATTGACCGAGAATTGCTAATCGAATATTCTAACTTAATATCACAAGGTGTACCATTACCTTTAAGTTCACACCAACCACAAGTATACACGTAAACGTTTTAAGTACTAAGGAAACCATTTTGTTATCCAGCAACATCAAAAAAAGGAAACAAATAAACTTTCACAATGACTTGAATCAAAATTACAGAAAAAGCCGTTGAAATTTGTCAACTGTCACTAGTGGGAGTGACTAGTGCATCCGACTGTCCAATATTTCAAAATAGTCTAAATAAACTTTCGATTAATTGAATGATTTTCATTTTCAGGGTACACAGATTTGAAAGAAGACGCCCAGAAATATCGCCGTATTATCGCAGTCCTCAGTCCTTCTTTGCTCCAAAACAACTGGCAATCAACTAGCATCCTGGAAGCAATCAATCAGCTAAGGTCGCTTGGTACTCCCTTGATCTGCGTATCCCTAAAAGAGCTACCCAAAATCGAGAACGAAACGAAAAACGCACAAGGAGAAACCCTTAGAAGCATTGCCAGGTAATTATATTTCTTCATATATATTTTAGTAGGAAATCATATAGTCTATTTATTCAAGGACAGCTATGACAGCTTGTCATAAATTGTACTGTTGTTGTCAAAGATATGAAGAATTATAAGACTTTGCATATCTGACATACATCTTATTTAAAAAATTGATTGTGTCTGCCCAGAAATATATAGTGTATTTTTATAGGTCTGTGGGAGTGATTGTATGGGAGAGGAAAAGCGACGATTCTTTTTGGTATGCACTGAGAATGAGACTTCCGCCCAGAAGGAGATCACAGGAAAGTATTACTCCAACAAATCAAGAAGCCAGGACAGACAGGGATAGTCAGGAATGTTTGAACAATTTAGTTTAAATGAATCTGTGTGTGCGAAAATGTATATATTTATTTCCATCTTAATTTAATTGTTTTTTATTATTATTATTTGTCTATAATATTGTAATGAACAGTGTTAGCCCAAGGGAGAGCTAAGGCATCGGCTAGAAATTCAAATCTTAATTGGAAATTACTCCCAACTTGATTATTTGCAATTTCAATTTAACCACTAATGAAGGTATTTCAGTAGTATTATTTATCCCTGGACGGGCTTAAACTGTTGTATTGATTTTGGAAAAATCCGTCTGAAGGGTTTCAATTTATATAACTATATGGTGAATATTTCTTGACTCATTTCTGGATTGATTCATCAGAAAAACACCATAATTTAATCAATTGTTTGTTTCCTGTTTTAATTTGCCTTGTCATGAGTTGTCTTGGTAATATACTCAACTTTTATGAGGCAAATACTATTTTAATCTTAAGAGAATGATTACTGTCTGTGTACCAACACATATATGAATATATTCAAGAAAGTTGTTGTGATATTCAATGTTAATGCCTTGAACCAGAACTATTTTTGTATTTAAATTCAGTACTTTTCTTGAAGTTCCTATGGATACTTTCACAATCGAAATTATTTGGAAGGGAGGTTTCAATACAGTGAATTAATAATGGTTTATTAGTGAGGGCATGATGTTAGCTGAAAATTTATGATTGGATTCTAGAATTAATTTTGGTATTCAATATTCCTATCTAAAAATCGAATCATATTGCATCTCATCCTGACCAAATTAGAATTGTGATACCTGTATTGGTAACAAAATCATGATGAATTTTGACTGAATTATCTTGAATTTTAGTTATTATCAAGTCAATCAATCCATAATCTAGTTTTATTATGCTTCAAGATTATTGTGATTATTTTATTTTAGTTTCACCCATATATTACTGTTAACTGAGGAGATTGTTGTCAAAAAATATATGACTTTATTCCATCCTACAGAATGTTTTATTTATTTATTACATTTGCAGAAAGGAGCAGAGAGACTGTTATCATATTTATTCGAAAATATGAAGTCCAAATAATATTCACAATGAAAGTTGAAGTAGTTGGTTCCATAATATATACATAAAACTCTTTCAATATGTGAAATTCGATAAAATATAATATAAAAAATGGGATATTCAATTCGTCAGTATAAAAACAAAAGCAAAATCATAAAAATATTTCAAATATATACAATAGATTTTCACCTAAGTCAGCATTAACCTACTTTAAAAACAACTCATATTCTCCAATTAACTGATCCACAGATGGCCTGGCCTTCTCATTATACTGCAGGCAACTCTTGATGGAATTCAAAAGTTTAGGTGGTACCCAGTCAACTTCTGGATAATCAATTTTGTGATCTGGATTCAGAATATAAGCTAACTTGGACCAAATTTTGTTGAACTGATGAAAAGGAGTTTTTCTGTACACCATTTCATAAAGAATGCAGCCAAGAGACCAGACATCTGATTTGAAATGGAGTTTATATTTTCCTTCAACTGATTTTGAGTTGGGTGAATCTGTAGATACAGAGTTCAAAGCCTCAGGACTGATGTAGTTACAAGAACCTTCAGATCTTGTTTTCACCACACTAGTTTCGTCATTTTGCACTGCTGAAGCTATACCAAAGTCAATTAGTTTGAGGCCATTATCTGTATTGATGAAATTAGCTGGTTTCAAGTCTGAATGTATCACTCCATGCATGTGGATTTGTTTGACAGCATGTAACATGTTCATCCAATAAAATAAAAGAGTATATAATGGTAGATGAGAACTTTGAAGTGATAGTTTCCTCAGAATTGATGATAAATCATCACCACCTCTTTCCAACACCATGTACAGTTTTTTCTGAGATTCCACTATCTCAAAGTCATACATCCTAATAATTTTATCACAGTCTTGTAATTGTTGCAGTAATTCAACTTCGTTTATATATCCTACAGATGAAGCTTGATCATGTAAAGAGACACACTTAATAGCAACCAATAGCTTACTTGCTAAACAATAACACTGGTACACTTCAGAACTACCCCCTCTGCCTAATAAATTCAATATGAGATATTCTGTGTTTTTCACCACAATTTTGTTGAAAGTTTCATCTTTGGGCAGCACCCTTGGGATTGAACAAATAACTCTTTTTCCAACACTATCTGAAGGTTTCTTCTTGGAACTCAAAAATGGTGTAAAAGTTTTGATACTTGAATTTCTCATTGGATTAGGTGTCACAAATGGATTTTTTGGCAAAGTGAAATGTAGTTTAGTTGGAATTGGTTTAGTCATATTTGGAGTTTCTAATTTACTATTTGATTTGTAGACTGTTGGTGTTGCACCTAACTGCACGGCTGATTTAATTGGAGTTTGGAGAGATAAAACAGAGAGATCCAATTGAAAACTGTCATCATGATGATCTTTGCTTGATACTTCTTGAGCACTGGAGGAAGAAATGTAACATTTCTGAGACTGCACTATTGGAACTTCTTCAATCTTTTGGAATTTAATATTTGACCTACTGAATATAATATCCTCAGTTTCATTTTTGTCAACATGTTCAATTCCATCTTCTAACTTTTTCTGAGAACGTGGATAGTTGGATACATCTTTGAGAATATTGTCAACACAATCTACTGCTTCTGTGGTTTCACTTGTTGGATTACACGTACTTTCCGGTTTTTCGTTTGTGGCTGCTTCGAGTTCTTTCCTCATTTCATTCAGATTGAGTGGAGCCAAATTGAAAATTTTCTTTTTCTTAACAGTACTCGACCTACATCTTTCACGAATGTAGTCCTCAAACGAAGATCTTTTTGCTTCGGTCATATCGCCAGTTGTCGAATTCATAGCGGCTAAGGGTTACGAACCCCAGCATGTAAAATAATTTATTGATCAGAAATATCCGAAATTATATATACATCCACTATTAGAAGTTTTGAAATCAAACGAATATTCAACTGACATTATTGACACATAACTGTCACTTTTGAACTTATAAGAAAAAAGAAGAGTACCATGTCACAACATTGACAAAATTTTGATAAAGCGTTGTTCACATTTATTTTTCTAGACTGCCTCATTTTCATTGGTTTTCAATCATATAATTAAATGAATTTCAAGAGTTACTATGCGTAGATTTTGCAAATTCACAACAATGCTTGCAACAATACATGCTAATCGTCTTTATTTCCCCATAGATATTGGAATTCATTTCACGTCAAATTGAAATGCTTGTTAGAAAACGCTTCAATGAAAACTACCCTTAATCTTGTACCACAAACATAACCTAATAAATTTGAATGTGAGAGTGCAAACGAGCACGTATAAATACTTACCTCCAAATTCGAAAATGAGCTCCAAAAGGAAACCTCTACTTTTCAATATTTCTGCAGTATGCAAAACCTCCAAAGCTAGAGTGGGTAGAATGGTTTTACCTCACGGTCCTGTAGATACACCAGTTTTCATGCCAGTAGGAACACAAGTAAGTACATCAGACGTATATTCTTTTCCAATCTACATTGATAAAATCGACAGGGTACCCTCAAGAGTATGCTACCAGAACAATTGGAAAGTATGGGACTACAAATAATGCTAGCCAACACATATCACTTGGGAACAAAACCAGTAAGATTTTTTTTTTTTTATAATCATTTAGAGTTGCTTGTATCCTTATGCTTCAGGGACCTGAAATTCTGAAAAAAGCCGGAGGCTTACACAAATTCATGAACTGGAATAGACCTCTCCTAACAGACTCTGGAGGGTTCCAAATGGTTTCCCTATTGAAATTAGCTGAGATCACAGAAGAAGGTGTAAGGTTTCAATCTCTGAATCAACAAAAAGGAGAGGTCATGTTGACACCTGAACATTCTATAGAAATACAGAATGCTATAGGTGCTGACATAATCATGCAGCTAGATGATGTGATAAAAACTACTTCACCCGACTACGATAGGATAAAGGAATCAGTTCACAGAACTACCAGATGGTTAGATAGGTGTTTAGATGCTCATGCTCATCCAGATACTCAAAATGTCTTCCCAATAGTTCAAGGTACACTGTACCAGGATTTGAGGAAATTGAGTGCTGCAGATCTGGTCAAAAGAGAGGTTAACGGTTATGCTATTGGAGGTTTGAGGTGATCAATTCAGCCTCATGTTCAATAAGTTGAACCAAATCAATCATTTTTTCAGTGGAGGAGAGAGTAAGGACGATTTTTGGAAAATAGTTCATCTATGCACAGACCTACTACCAAAAGATAAACCAAGATATCTTATGGGCGTAGGGTTCTCTGTTGATTTGGTTGTTTGTTCGGCTTTAGGAGTGGATATGTTCGACTGTGTTTTCCCAACTAGAACAGCAGTAAGTGTTTCTTCTGAATAACTTTCCTCCTAAGTACTCAACAACTATTTTCAGAGGTTTGGGTGTGCTCTAACAATGACAGGCCAAATTTCCCTTAGAAAAAAGGAATATGCCAAGGATTTTACCCCTATTGACAAAGACTGTTCTTGCAACACATGCAAAACATATACCAGAGCTTTTCTGCATGGCATAACCACAGATCTACCTGTAGCATGCACTCTCCTCACTGAACACAATGTTGCTTTCCAGATGCGCCTTATGAAATGTATAAGAGATAGTGTGAGTGAAAATCGGTTCCCAGACTTTGTGAAGAAATTCATGAGTGATTTGCATCCAGATAAAGATTATCCTAGATGGATACGGGAGTCACTGAATGCAGTCAATATTGAGTTGCTGTGAGAATAGTTGGAAGATTCCAATTAAATATTAATTTTAATCATCAGTATCATGTGCACCAAAGAAATATTTATTATATGACATAATTTAGGAATTAAAATTTTCTCAATTTGTGTCTTGTGTTCGTGTTATTTGCCAAATTGTTTGCATACTTCTAGACCACTTTCTTCAGAGGGCTTGAAAACTTCAAACATTTTTGATTAAAAAAATTATATTTATATATTTACATATTTTTCAATTGTAGGTAACAATTTTGCAATGTACCAAGTATATTTTCTTTTGAACCTTGATAACTTTTATGTAAGCTTACATGAAGTCATCTGAATCATTACCATCATCATATTTGGACATGTTTTCACCACTCATCAAGGAATTGTAACTGCGTAGTTCAGCAGCTTCTTGTCTCTTTTTTGCCTCCTCTTCTTCTCGTTTCTTCTTGTCATTCATTATCTTACGTTTATCTTCCCTTTCAAGTTTGTCCCTCTTTTCTCTCTCAGCCTGGAAGTCTGAAAGCAAGTATTAGTAATAATATGAATTGCCAATCACAAAACTAATGATTTGAATTCTATTTGACCTCAAATATATACACTTCTTTTCTCTCACCTGGATGTTCTTCTCTTTTTGTTTTATTCAGTCTTTTAACTATATCATTCATTCTCTTGGATACACGAATTTTTCTCACTTCTTTTTCCTTGTAGAAACCAACTTGTCCCACTTCCATGCTTTGAGTTTTCTTTAAATTTGCCCACATTGTGTACACAATATCCACATCATTCATTTTGTTGCCCATTATACTATTAGCTTTCACCAACTGTGCAGCATCTTCTAAGACATTGCTTGGAATGTCATCTAAGGTTTGACCCTGCAAAAATTCAAGAAAAATAAACAATTTCAATTCAAAATCTATAAACAAGCTTTGCCTTACTTGTTTCATTCTAAGATAAACGTGAGCTGAAGAAACTTTATCGACATGAAACCAAACATCCTCTGGCCAACCCCATTTGATAAGGTCCTCATCTGAAATAAATTCACAATATTCAAAGTTGATTTTGTGCGGGAATTATTACCAAATTACTTTCGTGTTTGTCAATACCCATAAACAAAGTTGCTGGGGGTGACACAACATCGCTTTCAAAATAAAAAACCATCGTTTTAATCAATTCGAAAAAAAAATCTGACAATAAATAAAATAAAATACCCAACGGTGTTCAAATCGATACGAAAAGTAAGGTTATTATCACAGTATGTTCTTCCTCTCTTTTCTCAAATGAGTATACACCTTTGCTACTATTGCCACTGTTTAAAATATCTTGACATGCCTCAGTTTTTTTTCAACATGAAAATTATTGTAACAAAAATATTCTATTGTGAAAGATAATAGATATTGCGGAAATATCTTACATTAAATACAGTCGATTTTCACTATCCGGAGACAATTTGAATGATGGTGCTGATGTTCTAATTGTTTGTTAAAAAATACTTGTATGATGTAGTAATAATTCACTTTAAATTATACTCTATAAATGCAGTTGACGCAATAGCCATGCATTTTAACTTTCTTGGGAATGTTGTAATAAAATGATCAGATGTGTATTCCGAATAACATTTTTGTTAAAAGCGCTTTGTTATGGTCACTGAACATAACTATTGCTACATTCACTGCAAATGTGAAGATAATTTTGTTAAACACCATATTTCACTTTTGAGATCCGTTGAAGATTAATGTCAGTGATTTCAAACCAAAAAAGATTATCTTCTAGATAGAAACTACTCTGAAATGATCAATAAGAACCTTTTATTGAAAACCTTTTGATGATGAATATTTCATGTAAACACGTATGAAGAACGATTTCGTGGTGATATCATATAGTCACGTGATTGGATCAGATGTGATTGAAGGTTATGATTATTAACACATGGTGATCAAATATCAGGTATTATATGTTTAATCATCGGTATAAACAAAGTCTCTGAATGGAAATGGCAATTTCTTTGTTTATTTTCGACATAGGTATTCATGCTTGTATTCGCTGTTTTCAATTTCGAACTTTGTACTTCAATCATCGTCGTCGGGTGATAACAGATGAAACTACGGTTCGCCGAAAATGTGATAGATTTCACACATTCTAAAACTTTCTATACAATTAGAATACTAGCCAATAAATAATGAATTTGTCTCAGTCCGAAATTCAGTGTGGTATTATTGGTATTCGATTTCGCTTTCCCATGTTTCTCTTCCGAGAGAAATTTTATAACACCATTTAATCAAAATAAAACAGAAAAAAGAGTAGGAAAAGGGAAGTTAATTGTCTCTACAGGGTGTCTGTAGTCAGACGTTTGTATTGGAGAAGTACTCGCATTTAAATTCTGATATTCAGAAATCTTCACTTATGTGAATTTCCAAGAATTTCAATTTCCTTGAAAATCAAAGATTTTGAGCGTATGTTCTGGCAAATTTCTGTTTGTTCATCATCAATTTTGAATTCGGGATTTTATTGAAACGAAAATATTGATAACAGCTCTAATTCTATCCTTTTTCGATTTGAAAGAAGACATTTCAAAATGAAAAAAAAAAAGGACTATCCGTTCGAGAATTGCAAAAAATGTTTCTGAAGTATTGCCAACTGTAGAAGGGATGTGGAGAATTTTATGAAATGGAGTTTTTTGATGGATACATTTATTCATCGGATGTGAACGACGTAATGATCAATCTGAAATAAATAAACTTCGAGTTTTGACGTGGAATATCATTGAAAGCTTTCAAACAAAACCCTGATGTATAAATGTTATAGTCATTTGTTTCGCACGTATTTAAATGTTAGTCATTATAGCGAAACCATTTTTCTTCGTGCTCATCTCTCTTCAACCATATAATGAATTCACAAACCACACCTTTTATGGGAAAAGGTTGGGTTCCTAAAATGCAAACAATTTACCCACTTTATTTAATATTCCGAACAAAGAACATCCTGTTTTCATAACGAAAATGAGCCCGAATGTCGATGGCAAGAAATTATCCCAGCCATCATGTTACGTAGGTTTGTTCGAAATTGCTTATTTTAGGATGTTTCCAGAATGAACTTTCATTTAAAAAATGTGCCTTGAATAGGCATGTTGAACACGTAGCATTGTCGCAACGTCATCGAATTTATCATCACCTCTGTTGCCTTTGTAATTCCGTTATTGATTCACTTGTTAGCAATTCCACACGGAGAAAAATGAATGATTGTACGAATTCGCCTCGGTCAATTTCTCGTTTCAAATTTCCTCGCCATAGAGAATCTGTTCTCAAATTATGTCTTTTCACACATTTTAGCGTGACTGAAACTGAATCCTTTTTCAAATTGAATACTATTAATTCAGAAAGGACTGCTCGAAGAGTTTTTCCATGTCCTTTGCGGTGTTGCCACAATACTTGAAGGAAAAAACTTGTATGTAGTCTTTATTGAAACAATCCCACATCAATATAATTTATACAGGATGGTCAGTAGAAGAGAGCACAAAGTTGGCAAAAGTACCAAGTATGTTACCAGTTAACTGAATAAATATATCGTCACAATGACTACGTTAATAGTTTATTTCCAACATGAGATTCAACACTTTCCCTTTTGTCAAGTAATTCCCATTGTTCTAGGTTACAAAATATAAAACTGTATTCGCAGGGTGTAGAGAATAAAGTGTGAATTACAATGAAAAATAATTTCCATTACTACTTTCCTAGTTATCTGACAATTATTATATACGGAGTGGCCTAGCACCCACAAAAAAAAAGAAACGAAAAAGCTACAATCGAAATTTGTTATATTTGCTATATAATTTTCTAAAAATAAGACATCTTATATTTTCAGAGTGGAATTCTGCATACAGTCTCTCTATTTTGTTTTTCAATAAATTGCGATATTGTTGAGCGAAGAAGTTGAAGATTTGAGGATAATTGGTGCCCCAGTTAGTGAAGTTATTTGGATAGTTGAAATATAATAACAGAGTTGACATTTTGTTTTCAAATGATAACCTGAAAATAATAAACTCTATTTCTCAGAGTACCGTTGAAAAAAAGACAAAAGACAAGCAGCATTTTTGGCGAGCTGTCCCAACCATCAAAACCTGTCACAAAACACATGATAATTTGAAAATCCATGAAAAATATATGGCAACAATATTTCACAATTAAAACAAATATTTTTCACTGAAGAATGTGTCCATTAGAACCTCGAAATTTTGGTCCACTTCTCCATCGTTCGTCTTCACCCGGAGGTCCTATCATGAGACGTCATCGATCAAGCGAAAATAATAAACATTGAACTAGATTTTGCTAATTGGCGGATGATAGCATACCTTGAAAGCGACAGCAACATCTTTGAAGACGCGAATAAGGAAAGTAAATTGTTCCGAATAAACATGGACCTTGCTAACATCGAGGCCAATATGAATCTTCTACAGGGACGGCTCCACCGAAATTTCAAATCCAAACAAGTTATGAACAATACTCCATCCAGTCATTCCATTGAAAAAAAAAATCGAACGGTTCCATTAAGTTTCAAGGCGATATCTGTCTAACAATACAAAAAACGAAGTTGCCAACCTTTATAATCGAGAAAATAATTTATACAGACTACACAGCGAAAAATAATACGGTATACGGTCTTATTCGATTTTCGTTTTATTTTTTTATTGATAAACTAACGAACTGAAAATTTTTAAACAAAACTTCAATCAAGCACTTTTTCATTGAAAATCCGAATATGACATTTTCTTTTTAGTGATTTACAAAATGGCGGCGAAACACTTGTCATTTTATGTAATGCAATGATTAAGTAATATCCATGACGAGATATCTTAAATTTGGAGTAAGCTAAGACAGCTATTAGACGACAAATGTTTCAAATGTCACTTCCATTTCATTTTATTTATTTAATTATTTTTTGTTACAACCATTCAACGGCACAGAATGAAAAAATATTATACCTACACTATATTATTTTGATATTTCAATTTTATAATCCCTAATAATAGTGTAAGTATATATAAGTGAACGTAAACATTTCGAAAAAAAAATTATCAACCATTTTGAAATACTTGATATTCATCCATGAAAAATAATATTATCAAATATTGAAAAATAAACGAATAAATATCACTATTATTATTATTATCTTGAATTGACAAGTGATACCTACATGTATTGTGAACGACGATATCAACTGGATACGGCCCTGTTTATTTTCATCACGTATTAGCGATCATCTCCAAGAAATTGAACTTGCGGGTATATACGATATATCGTGGGTGAGAGGATTCCCGTCTCCAGAGAACACGATGAAGATTCAAGACAGGGTCTACCACTCTATGAATTAGTCACGATTAATTAATTACCGATCAATGGTGTCTAATTATCCATCAATTAAGATTAGTACATCGATACATTACTTCACCCAAATATAACTTTTCTGATTTATTATTATTATTATTACTTGAACGTCCTCGGTGGCGTTCTTTATATCACGTGAAATATTGGCGATGAGTAAATAACAATATTTCAATAGTAAACAACTATTTAATTACATTATCCAATGTATTCATATTTGTTTTCATACAAAAATGCATTATGTCCAAGGTTAAGAATGCAATTCTTGAGAATATTGTAGGCACAGTTTATGCAATCAACTGGGAAATCTCCTTGAAATAATATTTATCACAACAAAATATCTGCAAAAATGACATTTCTTTACTTAGACGTTTTACCAGAAACGAAAGTGTTTTGGAAAACTCCAATGGATGTAGGTTTGGTGATATAGCAAGATATTTGTTTTGTTCAGGCTTCTATCAGTGTAACATTATTTCGAACCACTCCGACAAAATACGTTTTATGGCTGTTAAATATGTAAATGTCTAATCCAATGTAGACTTTCTCTAAAAGTCCGATAACGACTTCACGTTGGAATTTGTTTAACAAATGATGTACGAAATTTCAATTAGAAATCAAAAAGAGGAACTTATTCATGAACTAAAAATTTTCCATACTTTTTATCAACTTTTAGAATGAAGTTTTCTAGTTTTATTCATTCACTGTGTAGAATACAAAAAAGGTTTTTCAAAAACACCAAAAACACTTCATCAAATCATTAGGCTGGAATATGTTGAATATATTCCTGGACATCTTCAACATGAATAAACACAGAAAAAAGACACCAACAAATATAAACCACGCAAAGAAATTGTCATAGATTGTGATTTCACTTTAAAAAACAAATATATCGCCTCAAAGTGCGGTTTTGATGCTTGTTTTTTTTTCAACGAAATGGAAAGTTAGGTTGAGTTTACAAATAAAAAAATGTTTTGAATGTACACCAAAACTAGATAACTGTTGACCGTGGATAACCGTTGAACAGTTTTTTCAATATCCGTAAAAATTTTGATTATAATTAAAAAACCTTTTTTTCAAAATATTTCCTGAAATTAGCTGAAAAAAGCTCAAATCCGGTGACATATTCTTACGACGACTGTTGGTCTATTAGTCATTTCCAAAAAACTTGGCAACGCCCCATTTGTTGACATTATCAATGGACTACCTAAGTGTGACGTCAAAATGGGCGGAGCCCATGAAACCTTTCCAAACAAAGAAATATTTGCAT
The DNA here is from genome assembly GCA_037013635.1 of Plagiodera versicolora. Lineage (NCBI taxonomy): Eukaryota > Metazoa > Arthropoda > Insecta > Coleoptera > Chrysomelidae > Plagiodera > Plagiodera versicolora. The sequence goes on along the minus strand of CM072986.1, from coordinate 9,142,403 downwards.
TGTTTTCTCTATAAGAATTTTCATAAGAATGAGTCAATGATAACTCAATATCACCATGTATAAACAATTTCATTTTTAGTTTCAACTGAAAGAAGCAAAAACGTGACATGAACGCTTTGTTAGGAGAGGTTTTTAAGCTTGTGACGTCAAGACTTAGGCAGTCCATTGAATAGACTAAACTTGATAGTTATTATAAAAATGTGGTCCAGGCTTATAAATATTGACATTTCAATCTAGGTTTGCGTATCTCTCATTGTTTCCGGTATTATAATAGTGTACCATAAAATTTATTATTTATGTGCATTTGTTGAAATGAGTTCTTACATAAGCCCACATAAATCGAAGAAAGAATGCGCACTCGGTATATAATCTCCATAGGAAGTGTATGTGTAGGTTATCTTTCGTTAGCAAACTGATTTTGAATCATTATTAATCTAACAGTGGTAGAAATAGTACCGCATTAAGTTATACAGTGTGGAACAGCGATAACGAATAAATTAGAGTGTTTTCAGATGTATTACAAAAATCAAACAAGGAATTTTTTTTTATTTCAAAAATAATGTAAAAACAACATTAATTTCAATGTAAGAGACGTTCAGAATGTTGGCCGCGAACATTATTTGTGAAATAAAATAATTTTCTTTTTTCAATGTTAATTTTTGTAATACAGTTGAAGATAGGTATGGGACACTGTACATGAATTATGTCTAGAATTTTCTGAAGCATCCAAAAAACTAATATAATATACAGGGGGTTGTATTTAAAATAAGAAAGTTGGTATCGGCCACTGTCACATGACACACCCTATATAATTATTTTTCTTTTGAAAAAAATGCGCATCTAAAGATACAAATCGACGAGTGCAAGCGTTTTTTTCAACACGATCTCATTTATTCGTTTCTGGGTAATAATTCTCATGATGCTGTTCGTACGTTGAATCAACAAAAAGAGATTGTACATTCCTATTATACATGGATCGTCCAATTTAATCCAACAAGTCTCGTATAAGATTGAGAATTTCATTACAATCTCGAATACATAATCGATTATAAGGTGAAAAAATAATATTTGTAAACAGGACAAAAATACGAAAGAATCCTGGAATCATGTAAAATGGGAAGACCACTAAGTGAGGAAATCCTTCCAAACCTCTCTTAATCGAGGAATAATGATATTGGTTCAGTGTATGTTCAATATCAAGGATCAAAATCGAAGAAACTGGATTCTACAGCGTTTTGAATCAGTATCTTCATTCAAAATTTAAAAACGCCAGAAATAAGTGGGCGGTGCTATAAGTATATGACGTATTACACCCTAAGTCTATCTTTGTCTGTTTCCATATATCTCTTGCTCACACCATGTGCAATGTTGTCAAGTTTACTCGTGGATGACTACTACTATATCATTTCATGATAATATGTGGAAAAAATGTCATTTATATTGTCTTCTTTTACATCTTTTATTCCGTGAATAAGTTGTGGTATTTTAGCGCGGCAACACAGCAAAATTCACCATGGAACAGTTATCGATGGTTGGTCAGCTCAAGGTCGATGAGCTTGTAGGGCTAGCACGCCACACTGCGTTACACCAATGAGAGCAATCTTTGAAAATCGCGCGTGAAATTGTATGTTCGAAATACATTCTGTTCATTTTATTATTTTCCTCATGATATAGACCGAATAAAAAATTGAAAAAAATAATGAATGGTACTTTTTGGACATACAGAACACGATTATGCTGTTTTGAAAAATGAGTGGTCTCCCCCATTGCAGATCATATGGTTAGTTCATACAGCAAATAAGAACAAGATACACCGGTGAAAATAACACATGTCATGTCGTAACAAATATATGTGATTTCATTGGTGCATTCTTATTCTATTTCATTTCGTCTGCTGTATAAACTAACCATTAGGATACTCAGGCTTCAATTATTGTCGTTATTGCATTCATTAATAATCCAAATTGCACTAATTCGTCATTAAATATCAATGCATAATATTGCTAATGAAATTAGATTCCATATGAATTATTATGATATGGAATATTTTTTTCATCGCTAGAAGACTACAAATGCAAAATTCCTCCACGAAGTAATTTATAATTCAAATTTTGTCATGCACTGTGCACAGCACGAATACGCTTCTAATAAAATAATTAACCAGCTAGTAGATATTTATTGAAGTGTTATGGTTATGACAAATTTGGTAATCATCCAATACCATTATTGCAAATTGAGAAGTATCCAGTTAGCCATAAAAATTTCAATTAGCTGGGATTATTCAGACGAAGATTGGCAACACTTCACAATGATGACAAATTAATATTGAAGAAATTTTATTTTCATTCCAATTGCATTTATATTTTCGTTGGTAACTGTTGATTAATTGTTGATAAGTTGTTCATAAATTTAATTTTTGGCGAAACCATATGTGATGGATGGTTGTCAAGAGAATAAATAACGGTTTCTGAATTGATTTCAAGATGGCGTCTTTGGAAAAAACATGGTTGACAAATAGTTCTCTGCCATTTTGGGAATCATTAAAAAGGTTATGCCATAAAAAGTACATGGATGAACTTTTAGTTGAAAAAATCCAATACGACTATGGGGCTTTACCACTTTAGCACTTTCAGAAAGTCGATTTTTTCCTTAGTCTATACTTTTTTTGGAAGCTTCGAAGACAGCATGTGATTCTATCGTTTTTCAACATTTTTGTAATTAGGAATGTTTTAAAATATAGCTGAAAATATACCTTATTGTATCCAAAAACTTCAAGAAATTATATCCAATAGTTTCTTTCAAAAAAATTCGCGAAAATCGCCTAATTTTACATCGGTAACATTCTATTCATTCTGAAAAATTCAGAACAAAAAAAAGAAAATTTTCGTTTATTGCAATAGACTCAAAGCTCTAGGAACTTCATCCCAATTTAACCAACTGTGTAACTGTCAAAATTCCTATAGTGACAGCCTCTATACAAACTGCAATTTTAGAAAGACAATGTATGACCTTGAAGTGTAGCCAACATGGGATTTCCAACTTGATTTTCTCATAACTCAACTCATAACTTTCCACTCGTACAACCTTCAATTTAAGCAGAGCAATAACACCATTTTGAGTGGTCGGTATGAATTTTCGCTACTGGGTAATTCATAAAAGTTTCGCCACCACCAATTCGTAACGGAAGATTAAGATTCTCATTCTTCGGAGGTTTTGCCGGTCGGGTTGAAACTTTTTGTTTCTGAATTCCAGAGCCGGTGATGCGTAATGTTATGGTTTTCGATAATTCGACCTAGACGTTCTCACCGGAAAACTGCCGTAGCATTAAAAATACTATGCCATATTGAATGATAGAAAGCATCCGAGACATAGGCGTGCAAATATACAGTATGAGGTAGAAAAATTGTTATTAATCATTGATGTGGAAGAGAAACTCACTTAGGAAAGAAAATATATAAAAATGTTTCAAATAAAAGTTATATTTGCGCAAATACACAATACTGAAATATTATGAGATATACAGGGTGTTCAGCCTAGGCGTGACAACATTCAGTTCACTTTTATCGAAAATGGGAGTATTTTTGATGTCACATTCTCGTACTCAAAATTATGAACTCAAAAGGGAATATTCGACGGAGATCGTCCATAGCTCAAAGTGGAGTGAAATATATTGAAAAAGAACGGAGAAGACTTTTGTCGTTCTTTTTCAAAAGGGAATAGTTTTTTTCTTCAATTCGAAGACCAATTCTTTTAGCTCAATGAATTATTCATGATCTGGCAACATCGCACATATTGCCTGTGATATAACCGGCAATCTAAAATACTAGAGCAATGTTACTTTATTGTACATTTTTAAATCAGTAAATTGATTCGAAGATTAAAATCATCAAAACTACTGTACAACAGTTTTAAAAAAATTGATGGCGTTCTCCAAAAAGTGTGTCAACAAATTGGAACCTGAAATTGCAAAGCAAAAATATAAACGCGTTTTTAATAGCAGTTTAAAATAACTGACAGATCTAGCACTAATTTAATGCAAACGATTCAACAAGTGGACGAATCTTCATTATATTTATTTATTTCACGAAAACGAATCATCAGAGTTCATCAACCGTGACAGTTTGTTCTTCGGTAGTCATGTGTCAGAACCTGGGTCAAGGTACACGAGCCGGATACACCATATTATCTCGAAAATCATTTGAAATTCTGATGAGACCACCATGATTACGTCATAAATCGTGACCTTGTCTAGGAAATATGGGAGTACAACATGACGACCTTCAAAAAAACTGTATCACATCCACAGTGAAGAGTACACTGCTACTCATCCCAGATTCAATTACATGTACAGGGTGTACAGACCTTTCTGAGGGCGATGATATTTTGAAAAAAAAGTATAGTTTGATGAAAGTATTGGTTGAAAACCGAAGTAATATATCTGAGCAGAAAAACCACACGAAGAAATTAACTGCAACAATTTTGTTGACATAAACGTCAAAATTTAAAACAAAATTGGTCATGGTTTTCGGTATCGATCAATCTTGCATCATCTGTCAATATTTTAAAAAAATTTTTGCCCCAATTCAACTTCGTATCTCTCAAGATAAGCGCGAGATCCCAAATTGGCACTTATTGAGGAACGGACAGCCTATATAGTCTGAATTTTATTGAAATCGTCCAGAGATATTTATAAAAAACAAAACTAATGGAAATTGATTCTGCACAACTTCTGCACTGACAAAAGAACAGCATATATAGGACATCACAAGAATCACTAGACTCCAACAAACTATACAGGGTGTTCCTTAAAAACATGCTAATATTTGAAGGTGATTCTTTGACACACTTTGAGAAAAAAATTCTATAAACAAATGTCCCAAAAGTCTTAACTTTTGAGATACAGAGTGATAGAATAAAGAAAGCAGTTTTTTGATAAAAACTGAGATAATATTTTAGACATCTTTAAAAAATTTGGTACATGTCTTCTATGCATCAAAGAATTCTATGAATCCGATCTCTTAATTAGCTTTCAATTGATGCACAATTTTCACGTTGCATGAGATTTTTGAGTAATAGCCCCTGAAGTAAAATGATTTGAATTTTTTCAAGCAAAAATAATGGATGAGAATATTAAAAGTAATTTTCATTTTAGGTAAGCAGTGGCAAGTTATTTTTTGTCCAAAAATATTCAATGCAAAATCCGTACGGACGCCAAAATGCACCTTGATGCATAGAAGACATGTACCAAATTTTCTGAGGATGTCTAGAATATTATCTCAATTATTATCAAAAAAACTGTTTTTTTTTTCGAAATTGTATCACTCTGTATCACAAAAGTTAAGACTTTTAGGACATACGTTAAGAAGAAGTTGTTTTCTTAAAATGTGTCAAAGAATAACCCCTTCAAATATTAGCACGTCTTTAAGGAACACCCTGTATAGAATGCCATTACAAAAAAAATCTACGACGTGTATACTTCAAACATGAACTGAACACCCTTTATACTAAAAAAAATCCTGATTATTCCTCAAAACCAAAATGTTAGCTTCTGACACCGGTCTCCCTCTTACACGTTGCATGAACCCTACCAACCTCTCGATCAAGTCGATCATGCATGAACCCACCCTTAGGCTGGATCCACATTGATCCGTGATCACGGACGTGCGTGTCCGTTTCAAGAATAGCCGAAAAGTTCATCATCCACATAGGTCAATCCGTTTAATACGTTTATACGCCTTCGTTATTGATACCCAACCTTAAAATATTTTAATATTTTGCAGTACGCACATTGGTACGCGACTTGGCTCGACATTTGTCTTAACTTTTTGATGAAAGTAAAAAATATTTGAAAAAAGGACAGTCCATCACCAAACCCACACCAATAACCTAACCTCAATCACGCATGAAAAGTTGAAATTAAGGAGTTCGGTCCAAGTTGCCAACCTTATTTATTCGTGAAAAAGTCTGCCTTTTTTTTCCTCATGATTTTGCGATTTCTAGAAAGATCGTGCAATAATTAGTACACCCCAATCATTTTTTTGAGTCCTATCGTAGTTATTTTGATGAAAATAAATACTAATTTCTGATCTGTCATATTTAGTTACTTTTCATTTCTAAGGTTATACACCAACTAGTTCCTTGTGGTTCCGTGCTTTATATTATTATGATTATTATAAAATATAAACACTTCCCGATGTGTTCTCGATCAGAAATTGAACCACGAACCTTCAAATCCCTTCAGAAACAGTTATTGCACCACTTGGACAAATACCCACTAAAAATTTCACAGTATTTGAATGTTTATAAGAAGAATGTGTGTTTCCCTGTTGTTGGAAGTTTGATGGCATTTGTAAATTAACCTCTGTGGCATCAATAACAAGTCTGATAGAACTTCCATCAAAATTTCTGAAACATTTTGAAATAGTTTCCATATTTCTGCCACCTCGAAACATATTTCCCCTTATGCCAATTATCTGGTATAGTACATAAATTGAATCCATGTAAAGAAAATTATGGACATGGATGATTTACTCATTGTAGTAAAATATGATAATTCTTCTGATGTAAAACCTTTTCTCAATCGATCTTCATTATTCATATAATGATGATTCATATTGTTCCTTATTCTTCCTCATAATTCTTAAATGGATATTTCAATTTATCCATTATAGTCACATCCAGACATTCATACAGAGTTTCAATTATTACTTGTGAAGAATTTGAAACGATTTGGTAACGACTCCTTGCTATACTTTAACAAAAATGTTCATTATATATATATATATATATATATATGTATTTTTATTGATATTTTCCAATGTTAATTTTCCCACAGCGTTTTATCCATTCAAAACACCTTTTAGGATTACTCATTTTGGGGAAAGGGTAAAATTTCAACTTTTTGAGATTTCCGGAATACCTTGAATCACTCTTACAGTTTTTATAGTGACAATTCGTCATTCTATTCATTTGATTCTAGATATACAAATATTCGTAAATGGCGGGCATTTGTAACCATAGAGTTAGTTTCTAACCTTAGAGAACTAAAAGTAACTAAATATGACAGTTCAAAAATTTTCAGCAAAATAACTACGATAGGACTCAAAAAAATGATTGGGTTGTACTAATTATTTCACGATCTTTCTAGAAATCGCAAAATCATGAGGAAAAAAAAAAGGCAGACTTTTTCACGAATAAATAAGGTTGGCAACTTGGACCGAACTCCTTAATTGACTAACTTCAATCCGTGGCGACCTTGAAACGTGCGTGATTTTATTCCCTAAAATTTCATTGGTTCATATTGATCATGTGGTACACAACGGATGCGTATCACGGATCAATGTGGATCCAGCCTTAGACTATAACAAAGCTATCGATCGTGGTACAACCGCCGAAAACGACAGCACGAGTACCGTGCAGTACGGACAGGCCGCGGTCAACACCGACCTATCGCCGAAGACACGAAAAGGGGGGCATCCTTCCCCCCGAGGAAGGGGGGAGGGCATCGGAGCCCGGGCAATGTAGGCCGTAGGAAACGTGGGGATGTAGGTCGAGTATATACGCGCATCTCGCACTTACCGTTCATTCAAAATAGTGACGAGTGCGTGAGCTCACTGGCTGTTCTTCTTGGATTATCAACTGGTAAGTCTTGTTCGATTGTTGTACAGTGGCGTACGTGAACGGGGTTGGGGATGGTCGGGGGTATTGAAGCAAGGTGGTGAAAATAGTCGTTGGAGCATCGTAAAATTATTTTTTCGAGAAAGGGGTTCTTAGCCACTTTTAACCAAAACAAAAAATTGTAACTCCACTCATAGCAACAGAGTTAGTTATCCATCGATTGAAATTCAAAGTGCTACAGAATGTTTGAATAATTCTTAAATCTTGTTGGAATACATCAAACTTTTTCTAGTTATAATAATTCAAAAATAATTTCATTTTAGAGATAGGAGGTTTTTCTGTTGAAGAAAATATGTCAATCAGTTGAAATATATTTCGTTTTTTCATACAGACCGTTGAACAGAATCGGTTAACATTTTCCGAAAAATTCATATCAATTTCACAAGTTTTTAAAAGTACCAAGAATAATGTACAAATTTTGTTGTCTAAAATGTGTCTTCGCCAAAACGTGCAGTATTAATTTCCAAAAACGTTTTTCAACTCCTTTTAAACTAAACGTGTTTGAAATGCTATTGCTTGAAGTGAATTTATTGTAAATTCAATTCATAATTATAAATATATGAATTACAAAATAACAAATTATCGAACAAATGATGTTTCATTAATTTCACCATTAATTGTCCAATAATTGAAAAGAAAAAACTAATTCAATAATTACGTGTATGTCATAAGCCATCGACGAGTTCAAAAGCATTTAATATTATTAATTATTACAAAATTATTGCTACATAATCTCAATAAATGGGAAGAAAGTGATTTTCGTCAGTCAATTACAAATAATGTTTTTCCCATTTAATTCAGAATAATTCTTCTGTCTTCTATTATTTAATGTTTAATAGAAGTCTCTCAAAATTTCATAGACAATATTTCATGAGAGGATGAACCAAGTCGGATCACTGAAAACTTTGAGTTTATGAAATTTGAGTCGTGATTGTCAATTTTGAAAATAATATTTGTTATTAGTTTGTAATTAAAAAAAAACAATCACCATATGTTTTATGTCAATAATATCCAAAATTGTTTGTTCAGTCAGTTTTTTGAAATTCTCTTATTTATTCGTCATTTGAAAATAATTTTCGAAATGTCAACAGGTATCACACGTATACTATTAATTTTTCTGCATTGAACATCAAATATGTCTTTTTTTATTTCTCAAATATTGTTAGTAAGACATCACATTAAAAAAACAATAATAATAATAATGATTATCCATCTCATTCACAATGAATACAAATACAAATAAATATCTTGGATGATTATTGGATACCTACATCAAAATGGCTGATTTCATTTTTTCTCTTATTGAAAGCATGCCATAAACTGTCACATACTCATACCGAGTGTTTCGAAGTTTACCTCGAAAATGGTTAATAACCTAGAAAAAAATTAAACTAGCTACACCATAAATTTTTGTGCAATCTTTCAAGCATCGTGTTTTTTAGCTTTCACGTTACTGAAATTAACATCTTGCCCAATCAGGAAAAAATGTGGAAACGGAGATTATATACATACATCTACAGGTGCTTTTATAAAACATCAGTCATTACAATGAACCAAGTGCGTTGCTGAGATTTCGACACAATTGAAACATAGTTGATGCTTATTATTGCAATATCTGCTGCTATCTTCACTGAAAGCCCTCAATACTAGGTATAATAATTAGATAGTAAAATGTAATGTTCGATGATGAAACCAACAATGCGAACGAAACGTTAACAGTTGAGATGATTTCGAATCGTTCGATACGGGTACCTTCACTTGCTGATGTTAAATAACGTTTTTGTGATGTCATAAATGAAACCAGAAACTGTCATTCATCATTGATTTTGTTCATATACAGGGTTATACATGAAACTCGTTTCTAACTCAATTGTATGGAAATATCTGTGACATTATATGGATCAACAAAAGCAATTTATGTGAAATAACAGAAAAATGGGAGCATTTCTGGTTAAACCGGAAGTAAATGTCACTTTTTGTCGAAAATTACATTTGCACCTCAACAGAAATATTGATTCAATCGAAATTGATTTCTTCGTAAAAGGAACTTTATTGAACTCTGTTGAAATTCTGATAATCAATTAATGCAAAAACAATCGAAACAGCTGAAAGTTTTTTTTCAAATGGCAATGAAAAACTTTCCATAAGATTGTCCGCAAATACAATGCAATGCAATAAAACCAATGTAACATTTTCTGTTCAAAAAAGGACATTTTAAAGAGAATACCACATTTTTGAATTGTGAAAACTATTTCAGAGGAAATCATGCATGTATTTCCTTAAACAATAATTTACAAGCGTTGGATAATTGAGATTATATACCGAGCGTTTAATTTTGAAAACATTCGGCAATTTTCTCACATATTTTTTTTTTCTGAAACATTGATAAGTCCATAGATTTTTGTAATCAACTGTTGAATACCTTCCATTTTGATAGAACAATATTCCTTTGATCTGCATAAAAACGGTACCTACAAAATGAAGAATCGTTTCAACATATCCATAAATCCAATTATAATTATTGAGAAATGGCAGATCACTGAAAGACCGCCTTTGTTCTTGCAATAGATTGAGCAAACGAAAACAGAGATCTATTCCCAGCAAATTTATCGATCGCTCATTATCTGTCAGTTCTTCTGACCACTTAACATTTACGAAACGATTGGCCATTACAATCGATCGCAATCAATCGTATAATCTAGTTTTCATGACATTCACAATGAATTACAAAGTAGAGAGATAGATTATAACGAGTTGATTCACGTTTTACAAGCTGTTCAATATTGCGGAATGAAAACAAGAAAAACAATTGATTTAAGAGATTCAGAGTTCCGCAAATGCTTTCTTCCCAATCTACAGGGGGTTGAGAAATTTTAGCTATAATTTTATACACATGGTGTAAAAACTGTTTACTAGACCATTCTAAACACATTTATTTCGTCTGTTTGAGAATTTGGAGTATTTTTTCTAGAAAACGTTCACAGATATAAAAAAAAACTATAACCAACACTGCACCGAATGGATATTCAAGGAAAAACCCTTGAATAAATAACGCCCTGTAGATTCTTACAGCTATTTGGCCATAACCATGCCCTAATGCATAACCTGTGTTTCAAATTTGAAATCGATACTTCCAGTCATAAAACAATTACAAACAATTTTGTTTTCACTATCCATTTAGAAACACCCTGTACATCAAATTGTCAGTGGCGTGCCTCCATTTCGAATTTTGATGTCAACATATAATTTATTAATAGTGAACTTGAAACAACTGCGAGACTGAGGTGTCTACCAAGAAAAAAATTTCGAAAATGACATCAAGAGGACCATGTAGAGTTTTCATTTTCCAAAAAACGCATACTGTTTAGTTGAACAATAAACGACACCACAACGTATTACCATGAAATATTATATTATTATAACGGGAACATTTCAGAATGAGTCAACTGAAAACGATTATACAGTGTGTAAACAATCCTCATCAACCTGTTTCTCAAGTTTTTCATGTTTTTAAAACATGCTTATCTCTTTAGTTTCTGTAACATATTTAAGTATCCTGTTTAAGCACATGTTGAATACTTCACTTACTACCTTTCTTCCGTTTTAGAACCTATTTCAGCGAACTTTGTGGCACTGCATTATGCAGGATGCAAAATCGTTAGTTGGGTTGAATGACAGTTGACAATTCTTTCAACGGGAGTAGTGAACATTTTCCAATGGACTACCAAAGTGTGACGTCACAAGTGGGGGGAGCTTAAAAACCTTTCCAAACAAAGAAATATTGCATTGTTTTCTCATAAAAGTTTTTGTAAGTATGACTTTAAGAAGAACTGAATATCACCATATAGAAACAATTTAATTCTCAGTTTCAACTAAAAAATCAGAAACGTGAAATGAACGCTTTGTTTGGAAAAGTTTTTAAGCTCCCCCCCACTTGTGACGTCAAGACTCTGTTTACCTCTAATCTTGTGTAATAAGTTGAAAATCACCAAAATAAGACTCAAATTCAACATCGAAAACTCCACCCCGCCTATGGTTGAATGCGTTTGAGTAACAATAGAAACGTATTGGGCGAAATTGATTAACGCTTACGCAACATCGATTGATTCGTAGTATTACGCCAATGATGGGATGCTATTCGTCGTAATTACTTCAATAACAATCGCGTGAGAACCAAGAGATGAATTCTTCCTACACAGTTATACGTGGAAGCAACGTCGTAAGGTCAATATTGAAATCAGAATTTCACGTTTCCTTCTGGTCATAATGGCGAACTTTCTTCACGTTGAATTGAAGATGCAATTTAAATGCGTTGCAATGAATCGCACTTTCTCTCGGTACCTGTCTCGAGCACCTGAAAGCATCTTCATATAATCTGTGGGAGGCTGATGGTATTTCCTCGTTCGATTCATGAACAATGACAATGGATGCGAATTGAAAACGACAGTGAAAGTGGCAATTAAAAGATTTTATGTGGAAAAGTTACCAACAGGTGACAGATCTGGGAACATTTAGGCATCAATGATAATTATGGCAATACTTCACAATAAAGTTTGTTAATTCAAGTCGAATTTTTTATTAATATTAATTAATATTGAAATGTTCGTGTATATATTTCAAAACAATCAGAATGATGAACTTAACCTAGCTTTAAGTTTCAGAGAATCGTTTGAAAAAAAGATAAGCAGCAACGCTATACTTTCTCACGAGCTGTCAATCAACAATAATTCAATAGATACTTATTTAAGTTTCTTCAAAATCACAATACGTAGGATCAATTTTGGGAAATTCTTCTTCAACGAGACCCTACATTTCTACTGGATTTTCTTGACACTTTCTTCGTGTTTTGCTGAAATCTTGTGAGAAAGACTGAATGATATTCGCGAATTCGCCGATAGATGGCAGGTTCGATACCCGGCGTTCAAAGGCTAATATAAAATGAAAGATAATTGAATTTCGTATTATTCAGATTGAAAAAATACAGAGTGTTCTATTTAAAATTACAAAATTATCTTTGTTCGAAATTATAAAAAAGTGACAATGATTCTTGAACGTCCTGTATAATATTGGGAAACGGGTTCTATCGGAATCAATAGCCGGAAACCTTTTTTAGGCTTGGTCAGAATTGGAAGGGATGGTTTCTATACATTTCGATGTTATTCAGTTTCTAATTGAATTTTCAGCATTTTCAAAAACAAAACAATAACTCGAAAACGATTATAGTTAGGTACATAGTACCTATTATGAAATCTAATTATTTTTCCCTGAACTATCCAAAACTGCAACAAAATACCGGGTGTTCCATTAAAAAAAACGTAATTTTGACATGTCACACTTTTTTGGGCCACCCTGTAGACTCCTTTTGCAGCCCCAATGAATATACAAATAATGAGAAGAAGAAATTACCGAAATAATTGATGGTTTGGTTTACAGAGACCGTGTCGATTGGGGTGCCCTACCCTGTTTACTTTTTGTTTTGCTGCCTCTGTGTATATTTATTACTTACCTATTAAAGTTTATTACATCAGTCGGTAATGAAACATTAATTTTCCTTGCTCTCTTGTTATGCATTATTATTATTACTTATATAGATTAAATCGTGGTGTAATAAAACAGACTAACATAAACAATGGAGTGCATATACAGGGTCACTCGTTTGTGAAGATTCAATCATTTTGACAATTCGATTATTCAGGCTGATTTGATTACAAAAACAAATGCTCACATAGCTACAACTCTATATGGGTCTATAATTCTGTATCCAGCTGAAAAAATCAATTTCTATTTCAAGTCTGCGAGGAACACGATTTTTATTTATCAATAAACAATTTCCAAATCAAATCGTCTAATAAACATTGAAACGTTGAAACCAAAACACATTATCAATATTGTGAGCCTTATTCAAACAAAGAAAAAGTATGTCATCGACTAGAATTGACGAAGTGAAAACATTTCACCGCTGAATGCCAATCATTATTTGTAAATCGATAATGTCACTGAATTCCCTATAGGATGAGAAAGTTTTTATTTTCAGTTTGAACACAGCATCACGTCACGTTTCGAGTGCACGATAAAAATATCAAGGTGGACGATTTGGAAAGTGATAATACGAGGTTTATTATACATTCTCGATCGCCATTGATGCAAAAGAGATCTTCAATTGTTCAGTTGGAGTTGAATATATTCTAGATTCATTTGAATTGTAGATTTATTTGAATTGAAATTCGTTTCAAATAGACATGTTGTACATTTACACAGGAGTATTTCTAGGAAAATCGATTGGAAATCATGTAATTTTCTCAATTTATTATGGCAATGTATTCAATATGGAAAATCATCACACTGAATTCAAATTTTTTAATAATTCACTCATTTTATTTATTCATTGATTCATTCATTTTGTTCATCCATTTTTCATATATTTATTCATGTTATTTCATCTATTCCATGTATTTAATTTATTCATTTCATTTGTTTATTTCAATCAAAAATCCATATCCACATCGGTATAGTTATTCTAATAGATATTATAAAAAAGTTACAATGGCATTGATACTCATCAATAATCTAACAAAACCGAAATATCTTTCTGGCTGATGTATAATCAAGAAGTTTAATGGAAAGTTCAAAACTTCAATCACAAATGATCCCTTCCTTTACATCCTACTTCTTTGATTGAACGACATCGGGTATTTTCGGAGATTCGGCAGCCAAGGGTGGCTGCTCTCTTCACACGAGTTACCTAGATCCAAAATATGGTTCAAATAAGATCGACTAATTTTCAACGAAGACAGTGAACTTGAGAATAATTCAATACAAAAAGTGTTCTGGTGAAAAATATCTCTGTTATGCGATAGGAATTTGTTCTTACGATAATAACATATTGTTTTGTTTATTTTGTGCAAACTTCGATGATACACTTCAGGTGTATTGAACAAACAAATAAACAGAGACAATATGTTTATTTTCCCCATTCCACAAGTGTTTTTCTGTCACCAAATTGCCGACACCACGTGACGAATCAAAACAAACCGACCCAGCCCACTCGGAAATACCGTCGACGATAACAGGTGTTTCGGTTTCGTCATGTCGTTGTCCCGGATATTTCCGCCAACGGCCGAACTGGGTCAACCGTTGACCCCGCGAGCCGTGCAAGCAGCCACAGCCTGCTTTCACGGTCAACAAACGACGCGAGAAGAGACGAGGCGGTATACGGGGAGGACTTTTGCGGCGCTCAGATATTAATCTCGGACGCGAAATGAAAGAAAGAAATACGGAAAAATTATTTGGTTTGAGACTGACTAGAAATTCACAATAATCATCTTAGTAACTTCAATAGGTTTTGTCTAGAACTAATTCATCAACTAATTGATCAAGGCAATAATAATCCGCATACTTCAAAATCCACTCGTAATAAACTCTCAACAACAAAGTATAATTTCAAAGGCACTCTCCTTCCGAATACTATAATGATCAAAATCACTTGAGAATCAAGTGAAACAATTATTCACAAGTGTGTGATTATTTGAATGATAATTAAATGAAGCGGAAAGATTCTTAATATAATCATGCCAATTTCAATTATAGTAAGTACATGAGTGATTTTTGTTTCAGATTAATGATGATCAAACAATCATTGCTCCTCCTCATAGGAGCTGCCATGGTAATGGCACAAAGAAGATTAGCACTACCTGATCCTAGGAGCTGTGCAAACAGTTAGTACCAATAAATTATCAATATCTTTCAGATTATGTACTCGTCGATTCACCATAAATTCACGTGATTCCTTGTTATTTTATTCAACTCACAATAATCACATTTTCAAGGATAGAAAGCTGAAATATTCATTCAAGCCACAGTTCTGTATTAGAAATCACATAAAACTATTCTGATTTTAAAAATTGCAACAGAATAATAAAACATAACTAAGATCTTGAACTGTTTCTTCTTTTTTTAACGGTCATTAGAAAGAAATGACAGGTGCATATCACCCTGGTAAAAACTGTCAACGTATCTCGAGAAATATCACGTTCAATGATTCGGAAACTTGAGAGTTTTTTTTTTCAACCTCGATCCTGAATATTGAAAGATTACAAATTCCACTGCAAAAATAGAAAACATATATTTCGGAAAATAAAATATGACGTTTAAATGGCTAACTTCACTTCTTCTTCTCTTCATACTCACCGTGACTAAATACCCATATGTAGGATGAAACAAATTAGTTCAGATTGCTAGTAGTTCTCTATCATAACTGCAAACAGTATAGATTTGTATTTTCAAAACGACAAGGTGTATGGTGTGATATTTCGAGAAACGACTGTATTTGTGACGTACAATTTCAGGAGTTCGACATGCCACCTACAGAGACGCTAGAGGGGTCACACACTCCTACTTCTTCAGTTGGGAACACCAACCCACTAGAGGACTCGAAGTCGATTGGTTGGACTCCAGAAACATCTGCAGGCGTCACTGTATGGACGCCGTCTCCTTGGAAACTCCCCAAGAGAACGAATTCATCAAACAGAGGATAGCCAGAGGTAGTGACAGCTTGCCTCTACTCCAGAATAATTGAACGGAAGTATTAACTATGTTTTGTTTCAGGTAACGTGAGATACATCTGGACATCTGGCCGCAAATGCAACTTTGCTGGATGCGATCGTTCTGACTTGCAACCTCCAAACATTAACGGATGGTTCTGGTCTGGATCTGGAGCCAAAATCGGACCAACCACTCAAAGAAATACTGGTGACTGGAGTGCCACAGGTGGATTCGGACAAGCACAGCCCGATAACAGAGAGGCTGCCCAGGTAAAACTTCGCATTTCTCCAGATTTCGTTTCTTTATCCATTATTGTCACAGCATCTATTTTTTTTCAATATCCTCCTTCAGCCAGATGTCTCATTGAAATAAAGATACTCAGTATAACATTTTTAACGATTTGAATATCAACCATCATGACATCAAAGATAACTTTTGTTTTTATGTAATGTGTACACACGATTGATAAACTCGCAGATTGTTCATATATTTCACAACAAACAAGCTTTGGAAGGTCGAAATATATTGACAATAATCTGATACGCGTATTTTCATTGTCGATTCAGAAGATATCAAGAAACCTGTCCTCAAGTCTAGGCCAATGACCGACAGACAACATCTGAGCACACAGCAGCCAGTCTAGCGAAAACATTCTAACGGCCTTTTTTTCTCTATCGCAGGGCAACGATGAATCCTGTCTCGCCATCTTGAACAACTTCTACAACGACGGCATCAAATGGCACGATGTAGCTTGCCACCATCTCAAACCGTTCGTATGCGAGGACAGCGAAGAATTGTTGAACTTCGTCGCGTCCAGAAACCAAGGAATCCGCCTTTAGAGAGAAATTGTAGAGACACGTTCTGCTTAGAGAGATAGAAACACCCAGTACCTTCTCCCTAACGATCACCGAAAAAATGATCACAAAAATCATTTCCCGAAACTGTTTTTTCTCACCAAATTAAAAAATATACGCGGCAAACTTCCTTCAGGGTCAGGATTTTTAAAATTTTTCCAAATGTATCTTCTTGTACATAGACTTGCAGTTCAGCGGTATCTCAACATATACTTGTTTTCATTTTGATTATTTTTTCACTCCTTCCTTCTAATTATTTATTCTACCCCCTTTTCCCTATTTGCTTGTGAATATAAGCTTTCTTGTGCTTCTTGTAGCTTTCAGTTTTGTATCTATTTTAAATTATATTTTATTAATAAATATTTGTAATAAAATTCTTTCATTTCTCATTCATAGAATTCGAGAAAAAAGTTTGCATTGTGATAAACAAGAAAAACAATATTAAGAATGTAGCATTGTCATTCATTTGGAGGTCTATTTGTATTCAAATACATTTGACCTCACTTATGACGAATCATAAAAACTTCACTATCATCGTTGAATGATTATCACCTTCAGAGTTATTTTTGTTGAGAAAAAAAAACATTGTCAGAAATAAATAATATATATTTAAGTTCCAAGTAGAATATTAAATAAACAACATTATTTATCTAGTAAAATTAAATAACTAAACATCTATATCACAAATTGAAACAATGAGAGCTTGTTATTTATGCTGGATAAAAAGAAATACCTTTGATAATAGTACCATTATCATCATCAAAAGTAATCACATCCTTTTTATCATTGCCTACTAATTTATCACTCATATAGTAAAAATGTAAAGAATTTGTACCATCCACATCAAAATTGGTATAAGAGATTCTCAAGTCATATGACACATTTGGTTCAAGTATAGTAGGATGTTTGAACGGGACATACAGATCTGAATGGTAGGGTATACAATCATCTATCCTATTAGTTACTACAATATTTTTACCAACATTTGATTCACATATTCTCAGACTAACATTTCCCTTAAAGTGTTCTCTAGAAACCTGAGGAGGCTCCATTTGAGTATTCACCAAAACACCAAACAAAATCATACTGCGGCTCACTTTGAAATTCGAGATAACTTCCTCTCCAACCAGCAGATCTAAGCGACATGCTATCTTGAATTCCTTGCGTATATGACAACTTTTAGGAGCTGTTTTGTAGCACTGAATACACTTTGTGTCTATAGACATGTCTAACTGTTCATAAATCATTGCAAATATTCTTGTAGTTGTTTCATCCATAAAACAGGTACTATTACAACATTCTTTGCTGAAGAAGCCTAAAATGTTTTCTTTCTTCAAGATATCTACAATTTCCTGTGGCCTAATTGGAATTTCACGTAGAGCACACTCTGTCCTGCCCCAATCAATGGTATTTGCTAAGAATGGGAATTGATTCCTTTTTGATTTCACGATATGTAGAACATCACGTAAAGTACTTGGTTTCATATGATATTCACTGAAGAATATTCCATCTACATAATTTGTCATTTCGTTGAAGCACTTTTTCTTGATGTCAAAGAGATTGAACATGTCAGCATACTCATAACTAAGAACAAGGCTACTCATTGTCAAATTATTTCTTACATATTCAAGACAAATATGTAACAAATCTTTCAACATATATTTGTTTGCGATATAAAACAAACTCCAAGCATTTGCTACAGAGTAAATATCGATATTTTCCGTGTAAATATGTTCCAGAACCTGATTGAATTCCTCCAGGTTGATATCATATATTGATATCTCATCTTGTGCCAAATCTCCATACAACATTTTTTCAAAAACTGGGCTACTACAAGCAAGAATCAACTTGTGAGCTTTAACCTCCATTCCGTCAATTATAAACGTGCAATCAGCAAATTTCTGACTCTTGTAAAAGGTAATCAACCGGTCCTTTTTGTTGAACGGTGCGACCAATTGTTCTATGAAAATACTTTCCTCGTCCATCTATAAGAGAATTTGAGAATAGAAACACACAAAACCAGCACAAAATTTCAACTTACCGCGTCGAACAACAACCAACCGAACTGCACGCACTTAGAATCACTTAACGAATAATAATATTATGCTAATAAATGTTTACAAACCAAGCTATCTTAACTGAGCAGTACAGTCAAGGCCAAGGCCGAACAATTATCGAATAACGAATAACTTGTCAAAATGACTACTCGATATACTACCAGAGGAATGAACCAAAATATCGAATACGTTTGATATTTATGCCTTTCCTCACATAATGGTGAACTAATGAAACTATTGCCATTAACAACAAATTCTAAGAAATTTGAATTAAATATACCTTGTCGTCTGTCATTTGTCATCACACGAAACAAGAATTATACTATACTGTCAGTTTATGATATTTATATTTACCATAGATCGATGATATTTACAGTTCCTTGGTACTTTCTGGTAACATTCTTCTTCTTTTTTGTTGCATAACAAATACTTTTCCCACCTATAGCTATAATATGTACGTTGACTCTTTTGTACATGTCCAGTTACGTGACAGCTGGTTCGCAATATCAGATGTTTCATAACATGTCAATAAGAATTTAATTAGAGAAATAATAGAATTTGAAATATGTGTTGATCATTTGATATTGTAAAGACAAAAACTACATTTCCATGGAGCATTTACTGAGAGGAAAATTCGGGTGGGCCGAATCCCTACTGCCATATTTGAGGTTATATTAACCTTTACTCTTGATTTTTTAGCCGCATTGTTTTAAGTTCATATTCTCAAAATCCTTTGAAATATGGATCCCACAGGCATTGTCAAAGAGGAATCTGTAGTGTCTGGAGTGGTAGGGCTCTGGACCGATCGAGGACACTCTTGAAACAACAATATCTCAATCAAAGACGAGAGTATGGGATGTTGATTGTAAAAGCTATTCGGGGAGTATTGAAAATAAGGTATTTGTTGATTGGTGGTGCTGTAGCTGGTGGTGGAGCCCTACAAAAGGTGAAACAAACTCTGAAAAATTATTCACTTAAAACAAAACAACTTCTTGTTCCTATAGAAATACTCTGATTGGAAAGATGGTTTGCCAGATTTGAAATGGCTTGAAGATGTTCTTCCCGACAACGAAAAATGGCAAGAATGGAGAGGAAATTTGATTGATTTCAAAGATAATATCAAGAACAATGTTGAGATAGATCCAAGGCTGAAAGCCCTTTCAGAATCCAAATACAAGGAATTCAGGAACTGGTTTGATGAAAGATTAGATGATGCAATTGCAGCTGCTGAAGCTCAAGAAAAGCCCAAACCAGCTCTTCAAGGTATTTCAACTCCAACACCATATCTGAGTACATTCTTTCTTTTAATTTTTATTTCTTCCCTTAGGTGTTTGTACCTCTGTCACTGTTTTATTAGACAGATTGTACTCAGGTATGTCAGCTTTTATTATCCATATCAGAATATTTTGATGATATTGAGTAATTTCCAGATGTCAAGAAAGAAATATTGGATAAAGCTGTAGTTCATGCAAGACCTTTTGCCAGATCAGACTCAGAAGAGGGAAAATCCAGGAAGGATGCCCAAGAGAGACTGAATCACATACAAGATGAAATGATGCAAACTCAAATTAAGTATCAAAGAGAATTGGAAAGATTAGAAAAAGAAAATAAGGAACTTAGAAAACAAAACCTGTTGTTGAAACAAGGAAAAAAACCCAATACTAGGAAGATTAAACGAAGCTTGATAGATATGTATAGTGAAGTATTGGATGAATTGGCAGATTTTGATAGTGGATATAATACACAAGATCAGTTGCCTAGGGTAGTGGTTGTTGGGGACCAAAGCAGTGGAAAAACCTCTGTTTTGGAAATGATAGCTCAGGCTAGAATTTTCCCAAGAGGAGCAGGTGAAATGATGACAAGGTAACCATTCTCATTCAGATATTCATTTTGAGAATCCCTCTTCCTTTATGTTTTATTGGCTGTCTTTAGTCTGGGTATTCAATAATAATTTCTTAGGGCCCCCGTGAAGGTAACCCTTTCTGAAGGCCCTTACCACATAGCCCAGTTCAGAGACTCTTCAAGAGAGTTTGATCTGACAAAAGAATCAGATTTGGCAGATTTACGTAGAGAAGTTGAATTGAGAATGAGGAATAGTGTGAAGGGGGGCAAAACTGTTTCAACTGATGTTATTTCAATGACAGTAAAAGGTAAATATCCGGAAAAATTGGGGCAAAGACAGTCAATATACCAATGTTTTACTTTCAGGTCCTGGTATTCAAAGAATGGTATTGGTAGACTTGCCAGGTATTATTTCGGTAGGTGTAACCATTGGAGTACAGTTTTCAATAGTAACACAGCTTGTTCGATAATTTTTAGACACAAACTACTGATATGGCATCAGACACCAGGGAAAATATAAAACTGATGACTCAAACATACATGAACAATCCTAATGCAATAATTTTATGTATTCAGGTAAATAAAACTAAATATTTACAAAACCTCGTTCATTTCAGTATT
Organism: Plagiodera versicolora; assembly: GCA_037013635.1. NCBI lineage: Eukaryota > Metazoa > Arthropoda > Insecta > Coleoptera > Chrysomelidae > Plagiodera > Plagiodera versicolora. The sequence goes on along the minus strand of CM072986.1, from coordinate 9,120,811 downwards.
TTTAAGGATGGGTCAGTTGATGCAGAAAGAAGCAATGTTACTGATTTAGTAGCTACCTGTGATCCTAGTGGCAAGAGAACAATTTTTGTTTTAACAAAAGTTGATATGGCTGAAGAGAATTTAGCTAATCCCGATAGGGTAAGACATTGAAATGAGCAAAAGTAAAGTGAAATCATTGGGTATGTTTCTTCAAGATTCGTAAGATTCTCTCTGGAAAATTGTTCCCAATGAAAGCTTTGGGATACTTTGCTGTTGTGACTGGTAGAGGAAGGAAGGAAGATAGCATTCAAACCATAAAGGATTATGAGGAGAATTTCTTCAGAGGATCGAAACTCTTCAAGTTAGTTTTCATTGTCGAAATAAAAAACTTTTACTATTATCCTCTCCTCTGATTGTTGCAAAAATATTCTTTTTAGAGATGGAATTGTGAAATCTACACAAGTAACAACTCGTAACCTAAGTCTTGCTGTGGCAGATTGTTTCTGGAAAATGGTGAAAGAAAGTGTTGACCAACAAGCAGATGCTTTCAAAGCTAGACGTTATAACTTGGAAAGTGAATGGAAGAATAATTTTCCAAGGTAGAAGATAGAATGTAGCAAAACGCATTTATCATTTCTAAATTATGTTTTAGATTGAGAGAACAAGATAGGGATGAATTGTTCGAGAGGGCAAGAGGAGAAATTCTGGATGAAATAGTTAACTTGTCACAAGTTAGCCCTAAGCACTGGGAGGATTGTTTACTGCACAAAATTTGGGAAAAAGTTTCTACGCATGTTTTCGAAAATATTTATATTCCAGCTGTACACACTGGAACTGCAGGTAAATAAAACAAAATAATATTTCTTCACTTGTGTTTCAAGTATAGTTTTCTGAAAGACAAATAATCCAATGTATTGTCCTCTGCAGTCACTTTATCGAAACATTCCAGAAGAAATTCCAATCTAAGTGGCATTTTCGTATATTCCCACGATTTTATTAAATCTTCATAAGTGATATAACACTTGGTATCCCTGTCTAGGGCTCGAAATATTTCCAAAATTCGGAGTTCTGTCTCGTGTAGAAACTCGTATTTCTGTCGGAAATAAGATTCAATATCTTTCATGCTCAATTTAACGTATTCGTCACTAAAGAGTGAATTTACTTCTTCCTCTGTTGGTTTTTCTCCGAATACTGCAACGTAAAGTATAACAAAATCTTTGTCGTTGTAGTTTGTTTGCTTCTCCAATATTTCATTTACTGCTCTAGAAAGTGTTTTTTCCAGTGAGAATGCCATTCTGCGCCAAACTGACGTGTATCTGTCAGTCAAACGAGCATTCTTGAATCAGAAACGAATTTCATCAAACTATCCGGTTTGAAATCAGACTTATACAATTTTTCAATCAACGATCCTACACCTCTTGTGTAATTCGTGATGTATCATTCATGTTTTGATCTAATGAATTTAAAAAATGCGCCAAATATTATTGGATAATTTCCCATCGCTCATTTCAAATTGAATAATCCAAATTCACATTTTCCGTTAGAAACTTTCAATACGGCTGTCGACATCAAACTCCGGCAGTGGGCGGACACCGAACTGCCCGCCCAAGCGGTTGAATCCGGCTGGGAGACCCTGAAATCGGAGTTCGAGCAATTCATGAAAAAGGCCGCCACCACTACCAACCACGATGACATTTTCGATCAACTGAAGGAGGCGGTAGTCGGAGAGGCCATGCAGAGGCATTCTTGGGAGGACAAAGCCTCGGAAATGCTAAGGGTGAGACCACATTTCGTTCTCGAACGTATGAATAAAAGCGACACCGTGTGGCGAAATCGTGAAACTAAATGCATTTTATCAATCTTTGAACTCAAAAGTTGGATATTCCTGATCTCTGCGTAGGTTATTCAGTTGAACGCTTTGGACGACCGTACAATTGGTGATAAACGAGACTGGGATGAGGCAGTCAAGTTCCTGGAGTCAAGCGTGAAGGAAAAATTGAAGGAGAGCGAAGTGGCGCTTCAAAAAATCCTAGGCCCTACAGCTAAGCAGAGGTGGTTGTACTGGAAGTATCCCAGTGAAGATGAATCGAAGAGACAGAGCATCAAGAATGAGTTGGATAAAATTCTGCATTCCAACGAGGTAAGATTGTTTATCATAGTCAACGATAAAATCTACGTTTTGGGTACATATTTTCCGTTTTACTGATGATATTTCATTGAGTTTTGTTGTTTTTTTACAGAAACACCCTCCAACATTGAGCTATGATGAACTGACGACTATCCGTAACAACTTGCAACGTAACAACATTGAAGTTGACAACGACTTCATTCGACACGTGTGGGATGCTGTTCATAGGCGATATTTTCTTAGCAAAGCGTTACTCAAGGTGAGATTCACTTATTTCGCTGGTATATTTGTATAATTCACTGAACGATTTTTTTTCAAGGCTCATGATTGTCGCAAGGAATATTATTTGTACCACCAACAGGCGGACGTGGACTGTTCCGACGTCGTTCTCTTCCATAGGATTCAACAGATGATGAAAGTCACTGCCAATGCGCTGAGACAGCAAATCACCAACAGGGAAGGTTAGTTTTAGTTAACAAAGTTGATTTCTGTCGGTACTGAATCAATTGTAATTCGTGCTTTGTTTTTTTGCCAAGAACTGGCAATGATTTATTTGTAAATACTTGATCGTTTTCAATGTTTCAATCGTTTGCAGCCAGAAGGTTAGACAAGGAAATTAAAGAAGTACTAGAAGATTATAGCCAAGATTCGGAGAAGAAAATAAGGTTATTGACTGGCAGGAGAGTGACACTTGCAGAAGAATTAAGTAAGTTGGATGCATGTCAGATTTATGAAAATATCATATACTTTTTTTGCAGAGAGGGTTCGCCAAATCCAAGAGAAGTTAGAAGAATTTATACAAGCTCTGAACAAAGAAAAATGAAATCTAGTCCCATTTATTTTAGGCATCAAATGGTTTTGTTCACTTTTTTAACCATTTCCTTTATAATTTGAATAAAATTGTACATACAGCCTCAGAATCCATATTCCAAATCAGAAAATCAGATGTTTTTATTTGAATATCTCTTTTGAAGGATTCCCTTATAGACCCTTCATGCATGCGTATGTATGAAAGTCATTTTTGTTTAAATTTCCATTATTCCAACTATTTATCTTTTATTTTTACGAAACGATATTTATTTTATAATACAGGAATTGTCTTATAATTTGTTGTGATCGTCATTGGGAACTATACAATATTCTTTCAATGTTAAATTATAAAACCACATGAAAACTTGTTTCAATAAAGTTATCCGAATATTTTTGTTTTTATGTATGCGGCGTTGAATTGTCTATGAGATCTATACATTGAAGAATGGACGAGATCACTAATTTTTTGTCAGGAAAAAAAATTAATGAAAGGAAATAAAGTTATAAGGGGGCGTCCATAAATTACGTGAGGTCTTCAAATGGGGGAGGGGGTCAACTTAATCTTTCTAAATCTCACTTAGGGGAGAAGGGGGATTTTAGCAAATATCACGTAATTTTTTTCTAGTAGAAAACGATGTAAAATTGCGTGAAAGTAAAGTTAAATTAAATTAAAAAATGTTGCTAGAGTGAAAATATGGCGAAATTTCACAAAATAGTGTTTGTCGTGTTTAATTTTATCGCGATTACAGCCAGAACAAAAATTTTAAAAATCTCACGTAAGATTTGGGGAGGGGGGAGATAGTTGAAGAGAATCTTGCGAAATCTGACCAAGGGGGGTGAGGGGGTCAAAAAATCCTAAAAAATGCCTCACGTAATTTATGGACGTCCCCTAACAGCTATACATAACCTAAAAATTTAATAATGTCAACTAATAGAAACTGGTTGAATAAATACAATTAATTACTCACGAATTGAGTACAAGCAATGATAACACACATAATCAATCCATCAGTTGCAAATTATCAAATTTTTCTGTATCATAAAACCCAGCCTTTACTTGCCGGCCGCCGAAAAATCGACCATTCAAATCAACCACAGCTTTGATGGCACTCTCAATCCTCAAGAACTCCACGAAAATACGAACTGCCTCCTCGGGATTGTCCGTTTGTATCTCGTTGATGACCACGCTGGCCACCGGCCCGTACTTGTTATTACACTCGTCTTTGACTTCCGGTTCTAAATCGTCGTCGACTTCGCCTGGGCCTGTCATGTTTTTCAGGAGAACAACCTGAGAAGAATTTCGTGTGAATCATATATCAGGAAAATTTCACTTTAATATTGAATAATTAAAAGAAGAAACAAATCAGCATAAAAGAGGCAATATAAGTATGAATAAAAATTAGATATCCTTAAAATGGGCGAGATCACAAATTTTTTTAAAATATACCATGACATCCAGAACGTTGAGAAAGGTATCCAGGTTTTATCTTTTATTTTTGTCAATAATATTTTTCAGAGTAATTTCATATACAGTATCTTTTTTCTTTATATTTGATCACAAAGTAGGTTTGATTGTTTACCTTGCTGGGATTTTTCATTATTTCTGTTATAGGTGGATCAGCAGCTTTAGCTGTGCCTGGAGCTTCAATAGCTGGGGGTGGCATTATTTCCTTCTCATGTATAATACGCCCCCCTCTTTTCGATGTCTTTTCTACTTGCAAAGCACTAGACATTCCTTGCTCCATTCTCCCAAGGCCTTGACCTTCCTTGAATCCATACCTATGGAAATTTGGTAACCATTTTGGGTGTTTTTGAGAATTGTTGAAATAATGACCATAATAAACATATTCCCAAAATAGAAGCCATTTCTATTAGCTTTGGATACTTTACCTTGCCATTATTTTGGCAGCAACCGAACCCCCGTAAACACTGGGCTGCACTTTGTTGGGCATTATGGGTACAGATTCTGTTTGTTCTTGTAAACTTGGTGGAGGTGCGATAGCAACCCCCCCAGTTACTCTAGATTTCTTTTCTATAACAGGCTCATCATCCTCCTCAGCCCACCTTCCTGAAAACCAAACAAGAAAATAATTCGATCTTAAAAATGGGCAACAAAACTAACCTGCAAAACCACTTCCTATTGCTGGTTGGCTCATTTGGGGCACATTCACTACAGTAGATGGTGGTGACATACTTTCTTCAGGGTCACTAAACCTGCTCTTCCTTTTCTTGTCTCGTCGCTTTTCATCTTTTTCCCTGCCTCTACCCTCTCTGGTACCCTCTCTATCCCTATCACGCTCTCTATCTCTACCTTCATGGTCTCTTTCTCTATCCCTATCTCTCAGGTGATCCCTGAGTTCCTTCACTACTTTTTCATATTCGTTGGGCCATAGGGGGTCGTATTCATCCACAACATTCCAATCATACTCACTGCTGTAGACACCTGAACTGATTATTGGTAATCGTACATCAGTCTTGGGTTTTGGATAGATATTAAAATCGTCATCGTCTTTCTTAGATTTCAAATCTATAACTGGGGCCAAGCTAACCGTTTTCCTGAATTGCTCCCTTTTGGGCTGAGTGACAGTAGCTTTTTTCAGTTGGAGTTGAGACTGCAGGAGTTTAATGCTGGAAGACCAACCTTGGAGGCCCTGAGCTTTGTCGGCTGCTGTATTCTTAACATCGTAATCATCATAAAGGGACATTTCTCTGTAATTCACTAAAACTATGAGAATCTATGAAAACAAAAAACTTTGGTTATGTATGAATGTATGATCACTATGATCACCACATAAAATTAGTGACAGTGGCAGTCAGTTTTTTAACTATTTCAAGTGACCATGACCACAGAGTATGACTAGAGCAGAGATGTGGCAGAGATGTATTGTGATTTGTGATTCGCGATCTATGATTTCAGAGCTAACAAACCACAGAACAAATTTTAAGAAGAATAATGGAATAGGGAAGAATCCCGGAGTGGGCGACATCTACTTTTAATCGTTTGAAATACTCGAGATGTGACCAACAAACTAACCTGTGTGTGTTTGTATGGGTGAAGTGTGTTATTTTAGACCATTTTTGTATTGAAAGTTAAATATTTGGATGATATTCAATGAACAATTGTTCTGCAAAATAAAATACATTTGAACTCGTTTCCGTCATTACCCAAGAGGTAGAGTTCTCAATGCGTTGCTTTTTTAATGGAAGCATCCCCAGTAGGCCTACAAACCATGTTTTTCAAAATATTCGCATATTTTTACGACTTCCAGAAATTAAAATCAATTCCTGAAATTCGTTCAATGGCATTTTTACAAAATTGTAAAATGCACTTCATATACTGTTTCAGATTAGGTCTCTGAAAAGTCTAAGCGGCACTTTCACGTTTTTCAATTATTTCACTGCATTTACCCCTTCCAGAAATAAATTAATTCCTGAACTTCGTTTTGATTGGCATTTTCACAAGATTCAAAAATGCACTTCATTTATTGTTTCATATTACGTCTCTGAAAAGTCTACGCGGCACTCATTTCACGTTTTTCAGTTATTTCACTGCATTTACCCCTTCCAGAAATAAAATAATTTCTGAAATTCGTTTACTGGCATTTATACAAAATTGCAAAATGCACTTTCTATTGTTTAATATCTGAAATAAATAACTCCTGAAAAAAATAAATCCTGAAATGAATTAATACCTGATATAAATCAATTCCAGAAATGCGAAGTAATTCCTGAAATAAAATAATTCCTGAAAGAGAATGATTCCTGGAAAAAAATCCTGAAATGAAATAATTCCTGAGAAAGAATAATTTCTGAAAAAGAATAATTCCTGAAATGAAATAATTCCTGAAAGAGAATAATTCCTGAAATAAAATAATTCCTGAAAGAGAATAATTTCTGAAATGAAATAATTCCTGAAATAAAATAATTCCTGAAACAAAATAATTCCTGAAAGAGAATGATTTCTCAAATAAAATAATTTCTGAAAGAGAATTATTTCTGAAATAAAATAATTCCTGAAATGAAATGCACTTCATTTGGAAACTTGTCATCTTAATCGTCAAGCCTACCTTCTTTTTCATGAAAAGTGTTTCAAGTAACAAGTCGTTTAACAGACAGTACATCAAAATACTGAAAAGAATGTTCATTTTCGAGTTGAAATCCTCAACATCGCAGTAGCAAAAGTAACAGTCGTCTCCAGTGCGATGGTACAAATCAAAACTACAATGCGCTTGAAGAAATCGAGCATGCCGTCAAGTGATTCACAGCTAGAAGTTCCATCGAAATTCAAATGCGGTGGGTCGAAAAGCGAATTTCTACCTACATCAAGAACTAGGAAGACTCCCACGACCACGAAAAACACTGTCATACCAACTTCTTAAGGTGACAGCCTCCTTTGTAAAGAGGAAAACTTACAGACACCAAAAGTCGATACTCTCCCCTCGTAAGGGTACCGCGCGTGTTATCGGGTGAGGTTGTCAACTGTCGTTAATGATCGGGTAGAAAATTCGCTTTTCGACTCACCGCATTTGAATTTCGATGGAACTTCTAGCTGTGAATCACTTGACGGCATGCTCGATTTCTTCAAGCGCATTTTCGATTGTAGTTTTGATTTGAACCATCGCACTGGAGACGACTGTTACTTTTGCTACTGCGATGTCGAGGATTTCAATTCGAAAATAAACGTTCTATTCAGTATTCTGATGTACTGTGTGTTAAACGACCTGTCACTTGAAAACACTATTTCACAGAAGAAAAGGTAGGCCTGTGTAATTTGGAAAAGTGAGGTTGAAATCGAGAAATTGCAATTTGGACATACTGAACGTATATCTCGACTGTAAGGATTCTCTATAATCCTACGAATTCCATAGTTCGTCGGAATATTGTGGGTGCACCCGCTGAAATTCGTGCAAAAAGTCATGCATAACCCAAAAATCACTCACCTTTTTCTAGAAGAACTACTTACTACCTGTAACAACAGAAAAAATTCATTAAATCTCAAGAATAAATATCTGAATTCGAGAAATCATATAATGGAAAATTTCAATAATAATAATAAATGTCCATTATTGAAACAATTTCCCAGGCAGCAAGCTGACGTGATTTTATCGTCATTTTTTCGACACCAGACACGTCCTGCTGACGAAAAGAATGTCGCCATAAAGACGGTAGGATGACGTGATTATGTCACATACCAAAGACGTCATTCTGTAACGTCATTATGACGTTATATTTCGACGTTAATGGGCCGTCCCTATTTATTATATATATATATATATATTGATATTGGTTCAAAATTATTTGTATTCACTTGCTAGTCTCAAGCTCATATTATTTGGATATTTTTGCATATACAAATCAATATCCTATCTATGATGTTATAAGGTCTGTAAATAAAATCACAATTAGAGAACGAAAATCTATATGTTCCATCGGCATCAAAGGATATAATAAAGATATAATGAAATATAATATATATATTTATATTATATATATGAAATAACAGTTTGAGTAGAGGGAGTTATTTTTTTGAACTATGAGGATCACAATTATCAAGAGTAAAATTGTTAACTCAGAACATTTGAATTAAACCAAAAATTGATTAGCTCATTAGGAAGAAAAAATGCCAAATTTTATTGTGAATAGTTGATGTAGGGGTACTTGTTCCACTTGTTGGGGATGTGAGAAGAGTAGAAATCCCCAAGGCACAGGAACTTTCTAGAAATAAAAAATTATTGTTAAAAAATATATATAATTTAATGGTTAATGACCAATAGATAAATGAAAACTCTACTATTATTCACAAACTATTAAAACAACAAATTTCAAAAATATACAGATGTGATAGTATTTTAAAAATTTCATTTGGTCGAACAAATTGTTGAAAGTTCTGTCTTCTAGATTACCACCAGTTATAACAGATATGTAGGAAAAAACCATTAGAAAAGTAAGAAAGAAAGAAGTACCTTGAGTTGTCAGAACAGAAAGTTATTTGTGCAGATTCATCTCAAGATCTTTCATAGCTTAGAAGAGTCGACTCCACTTGTTGGGGATGTGAGAAGAGTAGAAATCCCCAAGGCACAGGAACTTTCTAGAAATAAAAAATTATTGTTAAAAAATATATATAATTTAATGGTTAATGACCAATAGATAAATGAAAACTCTACTATTATTCACAAACTATTAAAACAACAAATTTCAAAAATATACAGATGTGATAGTATTTTAAAAATTTCATTTGGTCGAACAAATTGTTGAAAGTTCTGTCTTCTAGATTACCACCAGTTATAACAGATATGTAGGAAAAAACCATTGGAAAAGTAAGAAAGAAAGAAGTACCTTGAGTTGTCAGAACAGAAAGTTATTTGTGCAGACTCATCTCAAGATCTTTCATAGCTTAGAAGAGTCGACTCTATTTATTATACAGTTAACCAAAATAAGTGAATTGTGTATATATAACTAAGATTCTTTCTTTTTCTATAGGTAGATTCACTGATAAGAAGCTTCTTTTCACCAGTATTGACACATTAATTTGGACTCTCATCATATGTTTCTTGATTTTTCATCAAATTATTTCAGTATCTTGACAAAAAATCCTAGTGAGTTTAATCAGCACACAAACCTTAAGGATACAATTATTTTCACAAAAAGGAAAAAGCCTTAAAATAACGTAGCATCATGATATAGGTACAGGAATCATAGTAAGTGGTGAGTACATGACATCAAATCCAATACATGCAATAGACCAAATATTAAACTTACCTTACAAATCACTAGTAAAGGAAATGCACAATTCACAACCGACGGTCGGAAATCGACTTCTGTAATCAATAGGAAATTTTAATCGAAATCGAATACATAACAACCTCAAAATTTTTGTGATAATAGGGCATTCCAACGACCTGTCAAAACAAATTCAATATAGTGGGAGTAGGCACACAATGCTTTGTTTACATATTGTTATGTTATAAATTGATCTAAAAGTTGTGAGATTTTTGTTTTCGTGACTGCATCAAATGATTTTTTATATTGTTTAGAGCTCATTAGTGGTATTCTCACTAAAAAATGCCTGTTACATGCCTTTTAGTCAACTGTGGAAGTCGTTCCAAGGATGATGTAAAATTCTTTTTAGTGCCTGCGGTTTTAAGCCACAGGTTTCGGATAAACGGATAAAAACGAATTGTCTGAAAGGCTATGGATAGCAGCAATTAAGAGGGACGATCTTACTGAATCGATACTGAAAAATCAGAGAGTCTGCAGTAAATATTCTATAACTTTTATTGTATTTACATTGTACATTTTATTCAGCTGCAAATCAAAGTGCACCCACATGACTGCAAACTTCACTGTGTCCAGCCATTCATGGGCAATGTGCTGTTAATACACTTTCATCTTTGGCCACAATGCACCAAACGTCTAATGGTTTCTCATTTCCTCTCTCAGAATATTTGACCTAAAAAAATTGCTGAATAAACAAAAGTCAATAGAAATGAACAAACCTTACCTTTCCCACTACAATGTAGAAACCATTCACCACTTTTGTCCCCACATTCACAACAAAGCCTGACTCAAAATACTTGAATGAATGCAAGCTTTTGTAGGCCTTCATTTGTTCTTTGGTGTAATAGCTATTTGTTAGCACTAAATACGAAACAATATCTATATTTGTAATAGGTGGAATTCAATGAACTGAACTATCCAATTCCTGGATGTTCAATGTAAAAGGGTCTACATCATTTATTATCTTCAGCTTCATTCGGTATCTGTAAATAAACATTCCACTTCACATATGGGAAACAAAATGTTGTGTAACCAAAAAACAAATTGGGTTTTCAGCTTACCTTTCACCAATATCAGGATTTTCCAACAATAATGTCCTTAAATAGACACTATGCATCTTAAAACTTCTATCATCAACAACAAACTCACACAACTTCGGAAATAATGCCGTAATGACGTCACTTCAAACAGCTGTGTGCCTACTCTCGCCATATTGAATGTCACGTGATTTGGAATGCCTAATGGCGTGTGGCCGTGTGCGTCGTCAACGTTGCGTGTTGGCTTGTGGCCGAACTTGTCCGATACCGATAACTCCGGAGATTGCCGAACGCCAAACAAATAATGAACGTTTTGTTTTGAAGCGCCAAATTCAAACTGTTTTTCAATGAGTTGATAATCATACGAACCTCATAAAAGATGGGCTGTGGTTGAATAATAATACCTATATTGCGTCTCTTTATTCGCTTAAAGAGGAATTTGATTCCATTCTGTACCTACAATGTACACTTGCCTATACACACTTCAAGGTATCTATGGTAAACTTTCGTTTAACTTTTGCATTTCGATGAAAAATATTTAGGAACCTATAAGAATAATTGGAATAATCATCAAAATGCAAAAATATAAAACAATGAGTTAACGTTTTATAATGACGTAAAAATATCGTCAAACTAACGTCCTGGTTATGACGTCTACAGTACATTCAAAAAATGACGTCAGTATTCACGTCATTTTTTGGTAATATGACGTTGCGGACCAATAAATACCAAAAAGAGACGTCATTATGACGTCAGCTTGCTGCCTGGGTTACACTGATCCAATAGGCTATCGACCTAAGCCCTTCTGCCCATTGATTACACAAATTGAAAGAAAAAAAAATAAAACCTAACAAATCGATACAATAAGAAGAAAGTCAGTAAGTTAGAAATAGGTTTTATGAGGAGCTTAGAAGTGGAATGTGAAAAATTTGAAAGTGAGGAGACAAAAGCTGAATGTGAGGTTGTTAAAGTTACAGGAATCAAAAAATCACTCACCGATTGGTAGTAGTAGTTACACCTTCTATCCTAGTTCTTTGTTTTCCAGACGTCACATGCCATCTATAACAAAATTAAAAATGAATCTATAAAATTGCATACTTTATTTTATTGCATCTTTTCTTAAATATCAAGAAAGGGTTCATTTATCATGTATTCATCATGAGAAAACATTGAAAACAATTTCACCAAGAAATCAGCAAATTTCAACAAAAAAACCCGATGTATCATGATGGAAAATTTCGAAATCGTTCAGTTGTGTAAAGGGACATGCAAAAAAAACTCACCCATTAATTTTTCTCAAACTGTCCTTGAAGCACACACACACACACACACACACACACACACACACGAAATCACTGGAAACACACACGGGATAATTGGAAACACACTCGCGAAAACTTTCCACCGCACGAGAAAGTCTTTTCGTCACGCACGTCCGAACCCAACGGAGGTTTAAAATCGACTGAGTAATATGTGTCGTCTTATCAGTCTGCCAATTCCTTTACGCATGATTAATAGGGTTGCATAATTGAAACTCAGTCATCTCTGCGATACCGAAATGTGTGTACAGGATGATTGAAATATTTTCAAGTTAAATTCTGCTGCCTATATTAGGAGATTGTCAGAACTCGGACTCTTCTGACTGATTCAGAGATGCCTCTAGGGCTTCGCTAAATCGATGAAATTACATCCATCATGCGACTAACTTGAATGAAAATGTTAAGAATGAGTCAATGAGAACTTGATATTACCATATACAAAAAATGTCATTCTTAGTTTCAACTGAAAGAAGCAACTACGTGAAATGAACGCTTTGTTTGGAAAAGTTTTTAAGCTTGTGACGTCAGGACTTAGGCTGTCCATTTGAAAAGTTTTCCCCCACAGGCGTTTTCAAATTGTAATATTTTTGTGAGAAGGTTGTTTTTTTACTAACTAGATAGTGCGTCCATAAAGTAACGCATAAATTCATTATTGGCTAAATGAACAATAAAACTAGGATTTCTCAAAACAGGTCGATTTTTTATTTCAATTTACTATTGTTTCAAATCATAATCTAATATACAGGGTGAACCACTTTCGTGTAATGACGTCATCACCATTTTTTTCAAATGGAACCCCCCCTTTTTTTCCAAGTTCCAAATTGTCTTTGCTTTGCCCACCCCGTACCAATTTGAAGCAACATATTATACATTTTTGGAATCAGCTCAGCAAAGGCAATTTGAAAATTGAATAAAAAGGGGGGGTTCCATTTGAAAAAAATGGTGATGACGTCATTACCCGAAAATGGTTCACCCTGTATATTAGATTATGATTTGAAACGATAGTAAATTGTGATAAAAAATCGACCTGTTTTGGGAATTCCTAATTTTATTGTTCATTTAGCCAATAATGAATTTATGCGTTACTTTATGGACGCACTGTATAATTATTTAATTTTGAATGAAATGATCATTTTCAGTTGAAACATCACAGTCACATGAAGAACTCAATGGTCCTAAAACTGAATCATTGGAAAACATCACTGAAAAATTTCAAAATCCGTAAGAAAATAGTACAGATTCTGAAGAAGCGCAAGCTACTAGATGAAACTTTTGCAAGGTACAGAAAAGTGATGGCAATTGGCTTATTTTATAGGCGTATTTAGGCAAAATAAAATACATTCGAACTCGTTTCCTTCATCACCCAAGAGGTAGAGTTCTCAATGCGTTGCTTTTTTTAATGGAAGCATCCCCAGTAGGCCTACAAACCATGAATATGGAAAATATTTACCCCTTCCAGAAATTAAAAAAAAATCCTGAAATTCGTTTATTGGCATTTGTACGAATTCGCAAAATGCACTTTATAATATGTTGTTTCAGATTACGTTTCTGAAAAGTCTACGCGGCACTTATTTCACGATTTCACTTATTTCACTAAGGACTGATCATCTGAATGAATTAACCAGATGATAGTCGAACAGCATTTACCCCTTCCAGAAATTGAAATCAATTCCTGAAATTCGTTTATTGGCATTTGTACAAAATTGCAAAATGCACTCGCACTTAATTGTTTCAGATTTCGTGTCTGAAAAGTCTACGCGGCACTTATTTCACGTTTTACAGTTATTTCACTGCATTTACCCCTTCCAGAAATAAAATAATTTCTGAAATTCGTTTACTGGCATGCACTTTCTATTGTTTAATATCTGAAATAAATAACTCCTGAAAAAATTAATCCTGAAATGAATTAAAACCTGATATAAATCAATTCCTGAAATGAAGTAATTCCTGAAATAAAATAATTCCTGAAAGAGAATGATTCCTGGAAAAAAATCCTGAAATGAAATAATTCCTGAGAAAAAATAATTCCTGAGAAAGAATAATTCCTGAAAAAGAATAATTCCTGAAAAAGAATAATTCCTGAAAATGAATAATTCCTGAAATGAAATAATTCCTGAAAGAGAATAATTCCTGAAATAAAATAATTCCTGAAAGAGAATAATTCCTGAAATAAAATAATTCCTGAAAGAGAATAATTCCTGAAATAAAATAATTTCTGAAAAGAAATAATTCCTGAAATAAAATAATTCCTGAAAGAGAATGATTTCTGGTCACTTGAAAACACTATTTCACAGAAAAAAAAGTAGGCCTGTGTAATTTGGAAAAGTGAGGTTGAAATCGAGAAATTGCAATTTGGACATACTGAACGTATATCTCGACTGTAAGGATTCTCTATAATCCTACAAATTCCATAGTTCGTCGGAATATTGTGGGTGCACCCGCTGGAATTCGTGCAAAAAGTCATGCCTAACCCAAAAATCACTTACCTTTTTCTAGAAGAACTACTTACTACCTGTAACAACGGAAAAAATTTATTAAATCTCAAGAATAAATATCTGAATTCGAGAAATCATATAATGGAAAATTTCAATAATAATAATAATAAATGTCCATTATTGAAACAATTTACACTGATCCAATAGGCTATCGACCTAAGCCCTTCTGCCCATTGATTACACAAATTGAAAGAAAAAAATAAAACCTAACAAATCGATACAATAAAAAGAAAGTCAGTAAGTTAGAAATAGGTTTTATGAGGAGCTTAGAAGTGGAATGTGAAATATTTGAAAGTGAGGAGACAAAAGCTGAATGTGAGGAATCAAAAAATCACTCACCGATTGGTAGTAGTAGTTACACCTTCTATCCTAGTTCTTTGTTTTCCAGACGTCACATGCCATCTATAACAAAATTAAAAATGAATCTATAAAATTGCATACTTTATTTTATTGCATCTTTTCTTAAATATCAAGAAAGGGTTCATTTATCATGTATTCATCATGAGAAAACATTGAAAACAATTTCACCAAGAAATCAGCAAATTTCAACAAAAAAACCCGATGTATCATGATGGAAAATTTCGAAATCGTTCAGTTGTGTAAAGGGACATGCAAAAAAAACTCACCCATTAATTTTTCTCAAACTGTCCTTGAAGCACACACACACACACACACACACACACGAAATCACTGGAAACACACACGGGATAATTGGAAACACACTCGCGAAAACTTTCCACCGCACGAGAAAGTCTTTTCGTCACGCACGTCCGAACCCAACGGAGGTTTAAAATCGACTGAGTAATATGTGTCGTCTTATCAGTCTGCCAATTCCTTTACGCATGATTAATAGGGTTGCATAATTGAAACTGAGTCATCTCTGCGATACCGAAATGTGTGTACAGGATGATTGAAATATTTTCAAATTAAATTCTGCTGGCTATATTAGGAGATTGTCAGAACTCGGACTCTTCTGACTGATTCAAAGATGCCTCTAGGGCTTCGCTAAACCGATAAAATTACATTCATCATGCGACCAACTTTAATGAAAATGTTTGTTGGTACTTACGTATTTCGGTACGAAAACACGAATTCCAAATTTCCAAAACGAACCTTTTTAGTATTGAACAAAACATAACTTTACATGCGACTCTAACGGCCATAATGTGAACTTCCCGAAACGTGTATTTCTGTTTCGCTATATCGTGTGTGATTTGTGTAGTTATTTCGATTTCAAATCCAATTATAAAATGTCTGAAAGGAATATAAATGAAAACACCTATTGTAGTGTTATTGGGTGCAACAGAAAATAAAAATAAAGTATTTGTTACCAACAATATGGGAATTATCGAAGAAAGGCAATAAGACGTGATAATAATTTATTGTGCTTGGTTTTATACACTAATGTTTATTTATATTACTCTTAGGTACAGATTTTATGACAAACTTCAAGCAATGTTTTATTTCCACTTCTGTCAGATCTCTAACTGGTTTTATCCTATTTTGTGTTTTCACCGAACAAGAATATTATTCATTTATACGTGGTGGTTTGTAAATTTCTTTGGCATTTGATTTTGCCTTTTCCCAACAGCACTCCACATCAGTGGACGATAGCATACAGCTAATCTAATCTATATTAATCCTGAAACCCAAGAAGAAAATGGCAGAGACAAAACTATAAATTTGATAATAAATTCCACATTCACACCTCAATCCAACATTTTGTCATTCGCAGCGCCATCTCGCGGTACGCCGGTACGTGAACTTTCCCTATAAACATGGCTGCTCTACGGTATATTTCACGAAAATTGATATTTTCAAACAGTTTTAAACTGGAATCAAAACCAAAACCCTTAACATGTGCTATATGTATACGACTTCTGAATTATTCTGCCATAGAGTATGGTGAGAATTGTGAAAATACAAAGGCGAAATATTTTAAGGTTACATATTCATTTTTACAGATGAAAAACGTAATCCAGCCCCAGTATTTTTCAAAAAAGATATTCAATCTCTCCTCAAAACTTTGACAAGAGTTGATGTGTTGAAAGTGAACCGCAGAAGAAAATTAGGTACCAAAAAACTCGACAATCCTGAATATAAATTCATGACAGATGAGGAGCTCCAAAAAGCTATCGATAAAGCTATGCAGCACACGGAAGAACTCTTACAAATCCCACCCGTAGTGGCCGTGCGTAAGCCTTCTTCCACTGTGTTGTCAAAAGATGCTGCTTTACAAGGCTTGGAGGAATCTAGAATGGTTTTCACTGATATCACCTTCGGAGTGAAAGATGTTGATAGGCTTATTGTTGTACGAGAACCAGATGGCACGCTTCAAGAAGCTGACTGGGAAATGAGAAACAGAATCAATCAAATTTACTTCCCAAGTGTGGAAAGGTACATCAAGCCTCCAAGGATGTTTTTTGGAGAATACTTCGAGAGTCTCCTCAACCGCAAAGAATATGAATTTGTGCTAGACAGAGCTTGTACACAGTTTGAGCCAAATGATCCCAATTATCAACGTGTTGTGTCTATCACTTATCAACATGTGAATGATAATGATGGGTTTGAAATCCTCAGATCTACTAGGCATTTTGGGGCACTCACTTTTTTCCTTGTATGGAACAAAAGTATTGACAATTTGATGTCTGATCTCATCGAAACTGCCCATATTGATGAGGCTGACAAACTGCTTGAGCTCTATTCCAAAGTTCATGGAATATCTTTTGAAGGTAGCAATGATTTGGAAAGGATAGAAGATTATATAAGGAAGGTTTCTAGTAAAAAAGCTGTTCTCGAATTGGGGTTGCAGGCTTATAAAGATTTGGCCAAGCAAAGGGAAGAATTGGATAGGGGGATTAAAGTAGCACATGGAATAAACTAGACAATACAAATTATAGTACTTTGAAATAAATTAAAACTGTTTAATGGTGTTTATCAATAAACTCATTGAATATATTTCTATAAGATATCTTTTTTCAAGATGTATTCTAATATTTTCTGTAAAAATTTTGAGAACCCTTTAGTATTTCTTGGGACTATTTAAATTCATACTTGATCACGGTTATTTTTTGAGCTCATTTTAACTGACCAAAGTATTCAATTTTGTTATTTTTTTCCTTGTCATTATGTCCCAATGAATTCATGACAAAATGAATATCTTGATGCTTTGAAATTACTGGTTCATATCATATACTATAAAATACTTCCATACGACTTCATGGTTGAATTTCATATGATTCTGTGCCACACTGTATAAACCAGTTCTGAATTCTTGCAAGACACGACACTCAGTAACTTAACTCGATCGCTAGTTCATTGTCTTTGGAGTCAATAGAAGGGGAAGGTTGTTTTATTCGAAGATTAAAGGTCAATCATATTATTCCATACTGTGATAAGCTACCAGTCTTGAAATAAATATATATCGAGCAATTTACAATAGCCAAACAAGTATTTAGCGCGTTGGAACGTATCGGTAATCTTAGGAAATGTCTGTGAAGATCCAGGTTCGAAAAGTTTTGGTAGCAGATGCTGTTGATGCATCTTGTGTCGATCTACTAAGAAAAAATGGGATAGAAGTTGATTGTAAATATAAATTGCCCAGAGATCAACTCATCACAGAAATACCGGTAATGCTATTTTAATATAAAATCTAGGTTTGATGAGTATGCGAAAATGTTATTCATGTGTTTACAGTCGATGTAATATGTACCTACTCGTTTTTCGTTCACTAAGAAAACTTTCGCGAAATAGTCTTTTCAACATGATTTCAAAATTTGAAAGGCGAATTAAACGACGTTGTTTCATAATTTGAAATCTTTCATTACGAATGTTCTTGTTTACTTACACACTATCGCGTTGTCATTTTTTCTTATAAACACTGAGGCTTGCGGATTTCTCAACTAGTGATGAAAGATTGATTGGCTAATTCTGATATTTCACATAAAATTATCATGTGTCCGCTATTGCTGATTTTTCAAAATCAGTTTTCCTCTATGTATATTAATCATAGAAATATTCAAAAAAGCCTTGATGCATCAAATAGAAACAGTACATGTTGTCAAATCTTTCCGTTATATTATCATTCAAATCAGCAATTTTGTGTTATCTACTGAAATCTACTTTTGGACTCACATGCCACACAAAAATTGATTGAGAGGGATCAAATCGGATGATATAGGCGCCGTTGGCGCCATTTCCTCCAGGATATGGATAATCAATATCTCATTTGATTTTTTTTTCTCAGCAATATGATGCCTTGATTGTTAGATCAGACACGAAAGTAACAGCAGACGTTATTAATGCTGGAAAAAATTTGCGGGTAATAGGAAGAGCTGGGGCAGGAGTGGATAACATTGATATCAACGCTGCTACCGCAAAGAATATCGTCGTTCTCAAGTTAGTATAAAATTAGAAGGTTCCTAAATAACAACGGAGTAATTTTTCATTTAATATCACGACTATAAAAGTTCATAAACGCTTCCTTTGATGTATATTTGATAAATGAACCCATATTATTATTGATAACGCGAATTTATAATTTCAGTACACCTGGAGGCAATGCAATCAGTGCCTGCGAACTGACATGTTCTCTCATCACAACCCTTGCTAGGAATGTAGTACCTGGGGCTGCTTCTCTCAAAGCAGGACGATGGGACAGAAAATTGTACTCAGGTCATGAGCTTTACGGGAAAACTTTGGCTATTTTAGGACTAGGCAGGATAGGAAGAGAAGTGGCCATTCGAATGCAAGCTTGGGGTATGAGAGTAAGTATATTGTTCGACAGGACTCAATTTTGAATTTCCTCATGGGATGTCTCTCATTTTTAGAGATATCTCCCTGTTTTTGAGATACGTAAGGATATAAAAAATGAAATTGACTGTGATTATAAAGAACCCCCACAGTGATAATTGATGATAACCTTTTAATGTTCTGAAATGTATTATTCAATAGTTGATGACGTCTCAATTGCATCATGAGATGTTTTCAATATTTATCATCAATACGGAATGACGTATTTCAATGGAAAAATATTCATTATATTACAACATCCTCTGAATAATCGATTATACTGATTTGATTTATTACAGACCATTGGGTACGATCCTATTGTACCTGCAGAAGATGCCAAGAAATTCAATGTTGAGGCTATGTCTCTGGAACAAATTTGGCCTCAAGCTGATTACATAACAGTCCATACGCCTCTCATCCCTGAAACTAGGAGTAAGTCTATTCATAGAGTAGGAATTCACGTATCAAGTATAAAAAATTTGTTTAATGAACTGATGCAGATTCCAAGACAGTTATAATCTCCTTATGAATTCCCTTCTAGACCTGATATGCAAAGCTGTGCTGAACAAATGTCGCAAAGGCGTTCGTATTGTCAATGTTGCTAGAGGAGGCATCATCAATGAAACTGATTTATTGGATGCAATTAAATCCGGACAGTGTGGTGGGGCAGCCCTAGATGTTTTCGAACAAGAACCACCAACAGATGCGGTTACCTTAGAGCTTATTCAACAGGATAAAGTGGTTGCTACCCCCCATCTAGGTGCTAGTACAGCTGAGGCCCAAATAAGGGTGGCTGTCGAGATATCTGAACAAATTATAGCACTAACAGGAAAGAACAAAGAATATACTTCAGTGCCTGGAGTTGTTAATAGGAGTGTTATGGAGAAATTGCAGGAATGAGTTGTCATGTGAACTGAATTATTCTTTTGATTGATGTTTCAATGTTGAACTTGTGTATTTGTAGAAAAATAAATTTTTGTTGAATGCTTGAGTCATATCAATTACCTTATATTGATAGATGAAAAAAATAGCCATCAAGTCCAAATTTACAATATTTTTAAACAAATAAAAAGATTCTATATGAACAGATTTGAATATTACCTGGCAATTAATTCATTATTGGGTTTTGTTACATCCTATATTATCTTCTAGGTAGTTTATTCAAATAATTTACACTTTGCTTCAAAAATCACTAACATTTCATGTGAACCTAGTCCCATCTGTACAGTTTTCCTGGAGTGATCATCTTAATTGCTCCAGCTTTATCACTTGCTTCCAGTTGCTTTGGAATTGGTGCGACTACTTCTGGAGGAGAGACTTCTCTTCTTGCATCTCTGTTATAGTAATAGTTGGTATTCAATCTATGAGCCGGTCCCTCAGGTAGTACTGGAGGTGGAGGAGATCTCGTTGAAATTGTATCTTGAAATCTAGATAAAGGAACAATTAGTTCTAGAGCTTATCGAGATATAATATACTGACCTGAGGGCTAAAGTGTGTTCTCTGCCAAGCAAGAAATTTCTGATGGCTTGAATAAATGGATTTACGTCGTGAAACTGTACTTTAGGGGGCATTTTTTCTTATTTTGATTACGAATTTTTAGTTACGAAATAAATTTGGAGGTTAAAGATTGACACTGACATTTACGTAACATGACACAGAACAACAAAAACTAGAAAGAAAATATGCTCTTACCATATTATCTTATTCCTTCTCACATTTGCAAATTGCAATATCTCCAGCTATTTTTTATATCTTCGTTTTGGCTAACATTTTCGTAAAATGATTAGACAATCGGGATATTGGTGCCAGATAATAAGATATTACTCATGGTAATGAGTAAACTCAAAAGAAAACAAATATTTAGTAATACGAATATATTTTAACAACCGTAACATACAAAATCACTACACAACTTCTACCTGCTATACTCAAGCAGATGTATCAACCATAATATAATGAATCTTAGTTGAAAACACCTCTTCAAAGTCTGAAAATTTACAATTTGCAGATCATTCTTCACATAAATTTCAACAAGAGATGAACAGACTTGTAATTCTCACAGAGAAATGACACAGAACTTATAAAAAATGGAAAGTCTTTGAACTTATTCTACTTTAGCTAAAATATCAGATTCTCGGAAAAGATGATATTCCGAATTTTCTTCAAGTTCCACTTTAGTGCCTCCATACTCAGGTAAAAGAACATTCTCACCAACTTTTACTGTCAATGGGGCAAAGCTACCATCCTATGAACAGTAGAACATTTAGTTGAATATTTCTTGAGAAATAAATTAAATGTAAATGAATTACAGACTTATTATCTAATGCATACTCACTTGTAACCTCGATCCAGGTCCAACAGCCACTACAGTTCCTTTCAGAACTTTGCCTTGTGCCTTTTCAGGGATAACAATACCACCTTTTGATTTGGTAACTGCTTCGAATTTTTTGATTAGAACACGGTCGAAAAGAGGAATAAGTTTCTTAGCAGCTCCAGACTGAAACAAAATACAGGAACGCTGGTTTGTAGAATTGAACAACGTGCACGAGGTTTTAATTTTCAGGAGGTTAGAATGACAGAAATAACAATTTGGCAGCATTTTACTCACCATTTTGTTGGTATTAGTTATTTCTTCGTAAACGAATCAGAAAACCGAGAAACGAGCTCACTTGAAATTATCACTAGTTTTCTTAACTGAATAAGAATATTCTAGATCCTCAATGCATTAGCCGGTTGAAACGAGGGGACAGGGGTTATCAATTTCTCAGGGCGCAGCCTGCTGTTAAAAATAGCTAGAAGTTGAAGTTTGCTCTCTTTTTAGGACATATGAATAGATTGAAAGTTTGTTTATCGTACGTCGGTGATAGTTCAGCAGGAAGCAGCTTGTGCTACTACATTCCGTCAACAGAGGGCGTGAGACAAATATATGAAGATCTCTTTTTGAGGAATACTTGTTCCTCCTGTTAGTTCGCTTGTGGTTGACGTCTGTTACCATAGATGGCATAGACCCTGCATTCGTCTACATATACGTTATTTACGTTACATGAAATATTGAATTTTGCCGAACGTGTAATTATAATAGATATACTTATCGATTAATTAATCTCCTTGCCATCGAAATTGCTTAGTTCCTATCAGCATCGTTGCTAATAAGAACTTATACAGGGCGAGTAATACAAGGAGTTTGATATACTGTGATTTCCATCCTTTTATAATTAATTCTTCAAAACGACCAGTTTTTAATATAAATTAGTTCATTAGTAGGTAACTTTCGATAGTTTGATATTACCAGGAAAAATTATTGACAGTAGAAGAATTTGAAACGTCACATTAAGAGAGCTTCCTTTTAAAAATGACCATTTTGAAATTATAAATTAAACATACAATATAGCCAGGAAGCTGTACAGTCTTGTTCGAAAACGTTCAAAAGAAAGGTGAAATTTCAACTTTGAAGTAATTATCAGAAGTAACAAATTAACGGAAAGTGTGCATATAAATCTTCTCTTGTCGTATTTCAAGTGTCACTTCGTACGTCAATGCACGCCAATAATCGCGGAGACAGATAGTTGAACGGCGTCGTTTAACAATGGCACGGCGTCGGGGGGTCTTCGACTAGAGGCCGGAGGGCGAACGCTCGGGGGGGGGCGGCAGTCCCTTCCCCCCCTTTTTCTCCCCTCGTGATCAGTAGACTGTGTGGGCCACAAGGGCGTCGTGGGGCGTTCGAACTACGCCGCGACGCTCGGGTTGACCTGCCGCCGCGGGTATCTCGTTCGCACGACGGCGTCCAGCGATGCGTCGGTTGGCATCGAAAATTAGAATTCTCTAGAGTCTAAAGTCTAGTACGTTGCACGTCATGAGATGGATGAGTGTTTTCGATGATGGCCATGGAAGAAACTTCGGAAGCAAAATTATTAGATATCAATACGTACGATGAAAATACAACTAAAGCATTCAATTAAATGTTATCGGCGAATGAACATAAGCGATACGCCACCTGGTGGCACTAAGAATAACTAGAAATGTTGACATAGTTCTTGTGTTTGGTATTATGTTTTGTTGATTTGATATTGAATTTAAAAGATTGTAAAACTATGAATCGGTAAAATCCAACTTCCAATATTAATTTCCATGCTTTTCCTCAAGCTGCACTGAACCAAAAAGTGGTGTAAATACAATGAAAAAGTACGTTATATTGATAATTCGGTGATTAATTTTGGTCCAATGTAAAAATTTATCCATATAATAAAAGCTGATCATTAAGTTATAACCTGTTCATCAATGAATGTTCCGTTCGTTATGTCGATGAATTGGCATTCGTTGAACCAATGTACGGCAAACGTTAATGATATAAACTGTGTTCGCAGTATTAATGAACATTGTTCATTGTCCTGATGAACTTAGTTCATTGAATAATGCTTATTTTCGTTGATACAATGTATACAATTCATCATAATGATCAATGATATTCATTGTTTCTATGTATACAGTTTATTGATTTATGATAGTATTCTTCAATATTACGAACAGTGTCATTAACGATTATTGATCTTATGAAATAACACCAATTTTTACAAAAATAATTTTATTCAATATGCTTCGATAACACTTCTGTCAAAATATATACTGCATCGAAATAAACATATATGTATATCAGTCACTGAAAAAATATCTTCACCAATACAGATAATGAATGGTTAAATAGATGATTTCTTTCTTTTCAAGAAGAATATATGGTCCTCTAGTTATCCTCTCATAAAAAGAACCATGTGAACCATAAAACATTACAGCATTACGACCATCTGTGAAAAAGAATCGAATTTATACTCAGTTCAAGTCCTTTCATGGATTCATCCCTCACATGATTTATGTTAGAAAGAAATATTTTCAACTTATCGATACACCCAGTCCATTTTCTTAGTAGTTAATCTCCGTTTTTGAAGAGGAATTGACAATCCTATCTGCAAAATAGTGAAATAAAATTATAGTCCTCAACCATTTTGCAATATTAATCATATTCCTGTATATCTTTTGAATAGCAAAAAAATGTGATTTTCAAGTTGTAACTATCACGAACTCCTAGTATAGTTCTTCCATTATCAATTGCAGAATATAAAAACTCCTTCCGAACCCTTACCGACAATTTTGTTTGATCTGTCATAGGCGGGATACCTTATTTTATGAATTTATTATTTTCATAAATACGTTTAAGATCATATGCGAGAAAGTTTTCCTTAAAAAGCAATCGAATCATTTATTACTCCGTTGTTTATTTAATAAATTTTCTAAATTCAACACACCACACTACGCCACTGATATCCAGACAATCCAATCTGTTGAGTAAAAAAGATGATTTATAGCTTCCGAGCGTCCATAACCCTTCGGCCAATAAAGTGCCAATGCTTGCCTGATTCACCGTTTTCATTGGTCGAAAGGCATGTTGACACATATAACTCGAATCCACGTTGACCCTGGCGGCTTCTCTGACTTCGTACGAGTACTAATCATTATTTTTGTTTCTCAATTTGGCGTGAGTGCCATGCGTTTATACAGGGCGTATATTAAATATTGATTACTCCTCGCATAACTGTATTCTGCAATTGATAATGGAAGAACTATACCTATATCACAATAACGTTTTTTTTTAATTCATCACAGGAATGACATCCATCTATTTTCGATAGCAAGCAGGTGTACATCAATCTGCCACCGGAGTCGAATATATTTTCCTGAAGAGGCTCCTCCGACCCCCCTTTTCCCGCCATCCCCTGAGCGTCCATTCCGAACGAGCTCTATCGTGATTAATGAGCCGTTATCATGACGATCATCCCCCGTCGGTAGTAAAAGATAGCGGCAAAAAGGGGGGACAGAGGAATGGAGGGTTGGGAACCGTTAAATCCACGCACGCCGCCTCTGCCGCCGCCGCCGCCGTTTAACCTTGTTCACAATATAGAGGCGGCACGCGCGCCCGGACGCCAGCTCGCCAAGATTACGCGACGTCTCTTCGAACAGAACGAAAATCCAACTTATTGTTTCCGAAAAAAATGGTGGATTCCACGAGAAGACTTTTTGACAAGTTTGCTCCAAGCGAGGATGACAAACAGAACAGAATGGTTCATTTCTATAAGACGCAATGTTGGCAAATTTCGCGGTGCGAGGGACAATAGGGGATGATGACGTCATTGCCGGACCTTTCGTTGTTCATGTTTCATCGCCAATTTTATTCTGTGAATGTAGATTGCGATTTCACGTGTTCCTTTCTATGAGGACGAATTGTGTGTACGTAATTCGTTGGCAGGTTATGTGAACAATTAGGATGAACTTCAGAAACCAACAAATAAAATCTGGAATACCAAAAGAATAAGGAGTTCTAGTGGTCACTTACTAAAAAAAAACAAGAATATAATCAGTTCACATATTTTATGTTCGTATCAATAAAATGAAAAAAACATTTCCTTAACATCATTTTCAAAATTTTACAAAATGAATAAATACTTTAAAATTTTGACACATCATTTAACTAGATGATATAGCTACCTAGATAGTGATGAGATACGATCAATATTCATTGTATGATTGTATTATATTCTGAAACTTCTGAGGATGAAAAAGATTGATTCACAGTACTTCATTTCACAAAAACGAGTAACATCTGAAGTCACATACTAATTATATATAGATAATAATTACGAAACGTACAATATAATAGTAATATAATTGTTGATAGTAATTCAATGATTTTCGAAGCATTATACAGGGTGTTCCTTAAAGACCTGCTAATATTTGAAGGGGTGAATCTTTGACACTTTTTGAGAAAAAAACTTCCTATAAACGTATGTCCTGAATGACTTCACTTTTGAGATAGAGAGTTTCAAAATATTACACTCTTTCTAAGGTAGTCCTGATTCATTTATTTTTCAGGTTATATTTTCATAAGCAGCAGCAAAAAATATTTCAACTTCGACATTGTGATGAATCTGATCTCTTAATTTGCTTTCAGTCGATGCACAAACATTTTCACGCCGCATCAGATTTAGAAATAGACCCTGAAGTAAAGCAATTTTTATTTTTTCAAGCCAAAACCATGCGTCGGACAAAGAAAATCCATGAGATTTATTTTGCTCAATAATGAATGAGGATCTTGAAACTGATTTTTATTTTGAAAGTTAGCAGTGGAGTACTATTTTTTCTCCAAAAATATTCAAAAATATTATAGTAGAAATAGAGTCATATCTGCAATATCAAATATCCTTAGTATAATTCGATGCCTATTCGAAGTATGAATTCATTGTGTACATAATGAAATAACTATTGATTGGTATCGAAATTTGACAACGATACAAACCTAATCAAAGATTATTACTTCCGAAATTTATTTCCCTTTTTTGAAAAAGAAAACTAGGGTAATTTAATTTAAGCCTAGAGAACATAGGAACCTTGGAACTTAGTGGCATTTGTAAACTACTCAACTACTGTCAATGTCAATAAAGGTGTTTCCATGGACGGTTTGTCATTTTTTTTTCACATGTAAACAGGTTTGATTCAACGAAAATAGACTTCACTCTAATGCTAATGTCTAGAAATAAATAATGGATGATGATAAATGCTTAGAATTCCAGAAAGTGAATTGTAATTAACAAAAAACTCCTTCAATATGGCAATTTCACTTTGGAAAAACTTACAACCATATTTGTGGTCAGTAGAATTGCTGAAAAAACAAGAACGGCAGCAATGCTTATTCTGACAAGCTGTCACATATGTCATTGTCAATGTTCCATGTTTGTATTCTATTCACCACTTTATTTCGACCACATATATGGGATTTTGTATCACCCTGTACACGTGAAATAGCTCGTGGGCGTCAGCGATAATCTCCTGCTATTAGGGGTGACCGGACGCAGGGAATTAGGGGGGTGGATTCGTCCTCTAGCGACGTTTGATAACTTTAGCGTGTTTATCACGGCAGCACACTTCTCCACTCTGGTGTAGACAAATCGAGTAATTGTAGCACGTGCCGAAGTTTTTTAGAATTACAATGCGGGGAATTGGTATATTCTAATTATTTCTGGCGGAGTTGAAAATTCAGTTTTCCGATAGTTTGGGTGTGAAACTTTTCTATCACACCTTGAGCTAATTTATAACGATTTAAACATTGTTTCTAGGTGTTGCATTGACACGTGTCAGGAGTCGATAATCGACAATTCTCAAGTACAGTATATTTATTCAAGCAAGAAGTTCCGAGAAAGTACGGTGTTGCTACTTCTGTCTTTTTTCAACCGAAACAGAAAGTTAGGTTAAGTTTATCATTCATTTGAAATTGTTTCAAAACATGTTTTCAATTTGTAACTCTAACTCAACATATCTTGACAACAGTTATTACTTCACTTTATCATTGATATCTACACGTAAATAGACGTGAGATCTTCTCATTGAAAAGAAATTTCGTTTATACAATGTGGAATTGCCAAATGGAGTAAATTCGATAACGAATAAATGAGAGCGTGTTGGGAAAAACTCTTGGACAGGTCAATTCGTATTTTTAGAAGCACATTTTTTTCATATAAAAATAATTATATAGGATGTGTCATGTGACAGTTGCTGATACCAACTTTTTTATTTTAAATACAACCCCCTGTATATTATTAGTTTTTTTTTTGGATTCTTCAAAGAACTCTAGACATAATTCATGTACAATGTCCCATACCTATCTTTAACAATTATTTTATTTCACGAATAATGTAAAATGAAACATTTTGAACATCTCTACATTGAAATTAATGTTTTTTTCGTTATCGAATTCATTCCATTCGGCTGTTCCAGACTATATAGAGATCAACTAATTTCAATTACTTGAGATATCTACTGATTTCTGTTATTGATTTCTCATGAATACCTTCTCTCCAAAATCTATATTCATTTGCTTCAGGTACAACTCATAAAAGGACATTGAAAAATCAAACACTAACGGGTATTTTTGAAGATACTCATGATTACATAAGAACTTAATTATTCCTAAATCCAATATCTATGAATAGTACTCCATAAGTTCTGAAAATATCTCGAAAATATCTGTCAAATCGGAATAAATGTTAGAATAATATGACAGGTAGTTGGATGGTATGACCCTGTATAATGTATAGAGGATTAATCAATCAATAACTTGCGGCTTGAACACGTGCGGTTCGGCTTTCAATATTTCAGGTGGGCTACTTTTATCACAGATCAATAAACTAGATAGATCAATTATTATACCGAGGGTTGCGCTATCCAAACCATTTCCATTCATTCGATCTACGGCATACCTATTCCACATCTATTGAAAAAAAATCAGCACAGTTTCCAAAAAACATTATTACAGAAAGAATAAATGAGAAGAGAAAGAATTAATATATAACCTATGTATTTGAGGAAGGTAGTTCTGACAGATTTGGTTATCTTTTAATACCAACAGTGCAAAATGAAAAGTATCTAGCTAACCACTGAACTTCTGATTGGTTCTGGCATCATTTAGGCATCAATAATAATTATGGCAACACTTCACAGTGACTTCACAACGATGCCAAATTTAATTGGGTAGAAATATTTGATTCGCTAATGAAGTTTGTTGATTCTAGTGAAGATTTTTTTCGAGCAATAAACCTAACCTAACTCTCTATTTCGGAGTATCATCGGAAACAAAAGACAAGCTGACAGCTGAATGAAAAAATAGACGTAAGAGAATGAAAGAAAGAATAAACCGAAGAGAATTGGGCAGAAAAGACATGAGAGGAATAATAAATGTGAGAGGTAGTCAATGTAATGAATGTGAATCTGAATTTTTTTTTGATGATAAATATGAATGAAAGGAATAACAAATATAGCAGATTTTAAGGATGAACGTGTGAAAATGAAAATGATAAAAAACAATATGTAATAGAATACAAAGAACAGAAGATAAGAAGAGGTCAGCCCATTTTGCTGATGAAATTCATTAACTTTATAGATTATAGAATCATAATAGGCCCAAACTGTAGGTCTACATGCTAGGGCCTACTTTCGACCACCCCTTATTTCAATTTATTTATCTAGTAGAAAAGAATGATCGCGGAAAAATAATGATACTGATAAAAAGAGACACAAGTCTTAGAAATATCCTCACAATTAAAAACTTGACGAATTCAACCGCTTCATTTGGCGAGCTCGATTGGTGCCAAGTTTGTCGTGTGGGCGACATCTCGAGAGATATTAAAGCCAGGTGCAATCACGAACCGAGAGAAAATCTCCAGGGTTGAAGGCGTCGTCAGGCGTGACGGTAGGTGTCCAAACGTATTGAAAGTACGAACGACGGGAGAGGCGTCGAGACGCTTTTGTAGCGCCCGAAGCCATCCCGACGGTCGGTTAACGAGGCGACGTTGCCAAGTCGCACGAATTTTGTGAATGCATCATCACTTTGCATCGTTGACATCTGACGTATGGGGATTCCTTTGACATATCTCAGTTTGACAGGTGACGCTTATCAAAGATCAGTTGAAATATTGAAAATCTATGTTCAACACTTCAACTGTCAACTGTCAAGTGATTATTTGAAAAATTCCAGGAGATTAGATCTTTTAATAATAATATAATAATAATAATTTTATTGTCTGCCTCAAAATAATACATAAATTCGCCATTTCACAACAATTATGGCAAACAAAAGGTGGAATGTTAGGTCTGATGACCAATTCTTCCACACTCTCCTAAAAAATTTCAAATAAACACAAATATTCTATATAAACCCTGACCAATTACAATGTTTTTCAATGAATGGACATATAAATAGACAGAAATAAAACAGTAAATGGAAACATTTAAATCAGTGCATATCCAATTAGAAAATGAGACAACTGAAGCAGATATCATTGATGTGTGAGCAATTCGATTTTCTGTTTGTTTTTATAGGAGTTCAGAAATAGGGAGAATTTTGGTATATCTAGTGAATTACTTTCCGATGCAATCTGATATGAAAAGGAAGATATATATATTTCTTTATTATGTTTGGGAATATCGATCAGATTCTTCCTTCTCAAATTCAGACTGTGACTTTCCTGTATAGATATTCCGGATGTTTGGTCTTGAGTATTTTATAAAAGAGGCAACGCGAATGGAGCTTCCGACGGTTGGCCATGTTGAGACAGTCCATTTCTTTCAGTTTATGAGATATTCTATTTCTCCTTCCTATTTTGGAGTTGATTGGGAATCAACAAATGATTCAATAAAAAAATCTAAATTGTTATTTCATTGAAATCTAGTGGTAAAATTGGGACACCCTATAGAAACAATCAGCTCACTGGCTCAATTTTCGTGTTGATGCATTTGTTTTTCTCTTCCCCAACTGGATTCGGCGGCTTATGACATTTTTTCACAAAAATTAAAAGTTTCCGTTTCTGTAAGCAATAAATTTTGTCTCAAATGCGTGAAAACTATTGATCAGCCGAATGGAACTCGTTTGTACAAATACGAACAAGAATTAGATGATTCCTATAGTTCTTCCAATATCAATTGCAGAATATAAAAACTCATTCCGAACCCTTGCCGACAATTTTGTTTGATCTGTCATAGGCGGGGATACCTTATTTTATGAATTTATTATTTTTATAAATACGTTTGAAATCATATGCGAGAAAGTTTTCCTTAAAAGGCAATCGAATCATTATTACGCCGTTGTTTAGCACTCAATTATTTTCATTCGCTCATGGTCTCCAAAACGCCATATTTCGATTTATTTAATAAAATTTCCAAATTCAACACACCGCACTACTCCACTGGTATCCAGACAATCCAATCTGTTGAGTAAAAAAGATGATTTATAGCTTCCGAGCGTCCACAACCCTTCGGCCAATAAAGTGCCAATGCATTGCCTGATTCACTGTTTTCATTGGTCGAAAGGGATGTTGACACATATAACTCGAATCCACGTTAACCCTGGCGGCTTCTCTGACTTCCTACGAGCACTAATCATCATTTTTGTTTCTCAATTTGGCGTGAGTGCCATGCGTTTATACAGGGCGTATATTAAATATTGATTACTCCTCGCATAACTGTGTTCTGCAATTGATATTGGAAAGACTATACCTGAAGACTGTTACACAATCGAAACGTCGTGAAAACATCCGAACTAAATATACGGACTGGAATGGAATTCCAAATCTTCTAATTTCATGTGTTGTATTTTTGGAAAATATTTCGAATAAGAAATGTAGACTAACCGAGGAAAAAACGAACAATCTGGCAACAATCCCAATCGTTACTGTGGCTGGTCGCTGCGGATGCCGATATGTCGGCGGCATGTCACCGTATAAATTGTATAGTAATGACGTCGACTGGGCGTCGAGACGTTTCATAGGGGTCGAGGCGAGGAATAAGGGATGAACAGCGTGAAGGGTTTTTTCTCTGTGCGGTAAACGCTTTTTTCATAGGAACAATCAGCACATATTTCAGATTACTGAGATTAAGACAACATTTTATCGTGTACAGGGTGGGTCAAAACTGTGTGCCAAGTTGATGAAATTTAAATAATATCTCTACTTAATTTTTGAACGATGAAAGCCACCAGATTCAAATTCTCGGCATAGACATTTTTTGAAAGCACTTCTACATTTCTGATATAGAGGGTGTTTCATCGGTAACGATATTGTAGTATTTTGTTCCAAATTTTAACGTTTAGCCAACATTGTTGCAGTTGATTACTTCGTGTGTTTTATCTGCTTAGTTATATTATTGCGATTCTCACCTGATATTTTAGGAAATGGTTGAATTAGAATATTCATCTTCAATTGGTCATTTTGTTCAGTGAAAACACGGAGTTGTAGATGGATTGTGAAAGACTATTTCAGGTGATAATGAAAAAAAATCATCAATTTTCGTTCTCGATATCTTCAGGACACCAAAAACTTGAAATGGATTGATCCAAACGAAAAGCGTCCTTGAAAAAAGACTAGCGACAGTGCCTACTTTGACAAACTGTCACAAAACAATTTTCCTCATTAAATAAATGACATAAATTTATATTTATTTCTTAACAATAATTGAAAGATTTTCCGACAGTTTCCCAACACTAGCAGTCTATCCCCTTTAAGAGCTGGGAACGGTTGTTCTCCCAACATCTCTGCTAAAGTGCTCTGGGTATATACACTACGAGAAAAAAGTTTAAGTCCGCTCAAGAAATTGATCAAATTTCGAATATCTATAATTTTCATGCAATCATTTATCTTTTTGGTTTCATCTTGAAAAGATATAGAATTTTTGTGTATTCATAATTTCTGATTTCTATCTGTATATATAGATATATACAGTGTAATAATAATAGCTTTTAAAAATTGGCTTTAGTGTATTTCATCTTCAATACATCCTTAATCTGCCTACATTAGTCTAACTTCTTCCTACTGTTGTTTGAAAGTTTGTATTGACAATGTTTCTGAACGAATTATCGAGGTTCTAATTGTCATTGTCTCAATATTTAGTCAGAAAGAGATGTTTGAAGGTTCAATTCTCTGACCATCCACATATTCTCCTTTTATTTTTAAAGCATTTCTTGATTTTCAACGGATGGTGTTCCAACTTTTGTCCCGTTTATTTTTTTTTATCAAAGGTGCAATTCTTAGACAATCAATGTGTTTATTATCTTTGTACCTTCTTTTTTAATTCCCAGGTACCTCACGTAACTCCTAATTGATTCTTCAGAAACTATCGATACTTCATCCCACTCCTGATTCCCATTATCCCACTTCTGAATTTGTCCGTGCAGCGTATCCGTCTAACATCAAGCCGAGAAGAAGGCGTACAACTAGCTGGCGAAAGAGCGAGCGAGACGGACGTACGAGAAGAGAGAGACGGGGCGCCGAGTGCGAACACGTAAGAGTGCTCTAACGCCCCGCCGGATCCGTAATCTTAAATCGCGTGTGCTTTTGACACGGCCACCGCCGAGGCACGAGGCAGAATATCACACCCCCTTCCCACCCCCGCACGGCCTACGCTCTGCGGTGGCGGTTTTTCTCGGGGGTGGTGTTCGTCGTCAGGCTGCGCCTTCGTGGATTTCGAGCTAACGACGTGCTTTTTTATTTCGCCTGATTTGCCTTCGAACCGGAAATACCATTTTCCTGCTGGGAAAAGCGGCGTTGGGTGATTGATCACGAAAACACATCCCCAATTCATTATAGGGGGTATTTAATAAGCGTTTATGTGTTGAGGGGGTAGAGGGGTTCACTTTCAACCCTGTTGTCGATTGAAGAGTGCTTTGACTTTTGATTTTCTTGCCTTTGTAACTGTCGTCTATTTGTTCAAGCAAAATAGTTGACAGTGACAGCTCGCCAGATAATGCGATGTTGCTGCTTGTCTTTTGTTCCAACGATACCCCGAAGAAGAAAGTTAGGTTAGGTTTAGCATTAGGCCACCTGTCAAATCGAAAAACAATGTGGCGGCTTAGGGCACACATTTGGTGTTTACATATGTGACTTGAGTTGAAAACTGTTACATTTAGTGATCTCTAGTGCGTTTTTCATGTGTTTTCTCAATTGTGGTTGGTTATTAACTCTTTTCCTGAAGAAAAATGCCTGTCACGTGCATTGCAGAACACAACTAACACAACGTATCGCATTGTGTGCCATCATCCGCCACATTGAATGTCACGTGTGGTTTGGATTGCCTAATTGAAATTATTTTCTGTAATGTTTTCGATCCATGAAATATACACACCAAATTTAGATAACCATTTACTATGTAGATAACCGTTGCAAAGTTTCTTCAATATTTGTAAAAAATCTACTAGAATTAACATACTAGGGGATCAAATATTTCTCTCTATTTGTAAAAAATCTACTAGAATTAACATACTAGGGGATCAAATATTTCTCTCTAAATTGATTTGGCACCGTTGTCAAGTCACTGTGAGGTGTTGCCACAATTATTGATGAATATTCTCAGCTATTTCTCAAACAATTAGAAGTTGAGTGATTAACTAGATACTTTTTATTTTGCACTAATAAAAAAACTGCTGTCGAAAACTGTCACACCTGGTTTGAAATTTTGCCTGAATTTTCAACACACGTCACTTTTCACCCATATGTTTGTATGTAGAACTAAATGACCAATTTCTCATTCATTATTTGTAATTTGATATTTGATACTTGGCTGCATAAACACTGTAATTGAAAAATAAGAACTTCAACTTAGTGTGGATACGTAACAAATAACAAGTATAAGTTGAAGTTCTTATTTTTCAATGACAGTGTTTATGCAGCCAAGTATCAAATAACAAATAAGAAGTTGGCCAACTTTAACTTTCTACGTTAATTGAACACGATTTTCTTATTGTTTCGATTCCAAGCAGAAATGTCAATAATGAAAATTGTTTAAAAAACTGTGTGTGACGATATGGTAGAATGACAGATTATGAGCCAATTAATTTGTTGAAAAATGTGATGATGTTATCAACAGCTTCATTTTTCATCCTGTTTTGTTTATTTCTTATGTATGTTGATTTCATTTCATTTCATTAGATAATATTCACAAAATTTGTTTTTTATTGAATTCACAAAAAATGCATTATTCAAACATATACAGATATATTTATTGGTAATTGTTATTTGGTGTGCATAAATGGTAACATTTTCACTACTTGTTATTTGATATTTGTTACGTGATATTTGTTATATGTCATTTTGTGCTGCATGAATCCACACATGGTTTGAGGCAGTAAATAGTAAAATATAAACAATTGATCCAAAAGTTTCGAACGCACAGTTCAAAAATGTCTCACAAAATACGTTGTCTGTCAGTGTCACTTTTATAACGCAGAAGATAACTAGTATAATTCGATTTATACCTTCAAGCAACTTAATGACTATGAATTCATATCCATCTGCTATCTCAGGTCGAGATTCCAGAATATTCACCACATCCTGTGGCTTCCTTCCCATCCCTACCGGTAATGCGAAGCGTCGTTAACCCGACATCCATAAAGGCGGTCTGGACTGCGTCTCAAATGAGAACTGCGAAGAAGAAAAGGCATGTATGATATTCGAATTGCTGCAGATACCAAAAGAAAATTCGACGGTATATTGTAGTAGAACTAGGAACAGCATGATGAGGAAGCAATACACTAGAAAAAAATTGTTCAGTGTCAGATATTGGTGGATTTGTAACAAAAAAAAATTAAATATTTCAAATCACCACAAACATGACGAAAATTCTAGCAACTTCAATGAAGTAAATGGTCGAAGAAAAATTTTGATTACGCCAAGAAAAAAAATGGCAAAAAGAGTTGACAAAACGTGACAGGTCACTTTCTCTTTTTGGAAATTTTGGCATTGTTGATGAAGTGGGAAGTTACTAAATGAACACACAGTGTATTATAACGACCCGTGTTCTATAGCACACATACAGGGTGTCCCAGCATCGAAGTCAAGTTGGAGTCTGGCAATAGGCCAAGATGAAATAGTAATAAGAAAAATACAAAAAAACTCCAACTTGCACATTTTGTAATATCGTCATCCACAAAACAGCTTTGGAATATTTACAATCCGACATTTTGCCTTAATTTTCAACGCACGTCAATTTTCACCTATAGATCATTTTGAGTCACGTCACTTTTGACAGATGCGGCCATTTTGTCGGTAGGGCATACAAGGGTGCGTCTGCCATTAGCTTCATTGTTATCTGCAGTTTTGAGTTGTTCAGTTCGAGTTTTTAGTGCGTATGGTATTTTAAATAATTCATACTTAATCGATCTCCTCTATTGCTTACAATGACAGGAACGTTTTGTGTGCCCTACCGGTAATATGGTCGTGACGTCACCTCAAAATGATCTATACGTTTGTATGTAGAATTAGATGACCAGCAATGCGTATTAGCGTATGTTGGGTCATCTACATTCAAAAGTAAAAATGTGCTGACATAGTTTATGGAAGTAAATAATAAAATATAAACCAAATCTTTCAATGTTACTTGCCAAAGTAGTATCGCATACTTTTTTTTATGATTGAAGTCAACCAAAGTTGGGCGAAATGTTAATTCTAAATATTACGTTAGGGTAAAAGTGATATTTTCTCTCAAGCTAGACCAGTTAGCTTCACAATTCCAACAAGAATCGTTTCTTTTCAAAAGTCCATATCTCTCAAAACGCGCAGGTTGTTTTTTTGTCCTATTTTTCAAATAACTGTCATGACTTGGCCTATTGCCCTATTCCAGCTCGTCGTCGACTCCTGGGACACCCTGTATATGGATGTAAAATAGGGATAGGTCTAGCTAGGAAATTTCCCGAGAGATCGCCGACAACTGCGGTTCGGACCGCTTGATAATTTTTTTATCGTATCCCCTCGACCGTCAAGGAGTTAGGGAGTTATGAAACTGTGCGGAGTTTCCGGAGTATAGGCGGAATACCGCAACCATAAAGTTCGATCTCGGAGTGGCCGTATCGGAAACGAGTTACGCCCGGATCCTGAACGCCATGCAAAACCCCGGAATGTCCGCAAAAACAAACTAATTAATAATAATACTGTATCAGGAATATTTGAGTTGGGTATAGACAGATATCTGTGAGAGCAACAAGGATGTTCGGCATAAAACATGCTGTTCTTTATACTCTCATTGAATCACGATACCCAAGATAAATTATTTCTGATACTGTATAGTATTATGATACTGTTTAGTTCAGGTATAAAAAATATTTTTTTTATTGGTGCCCCTTTTTACCCATTTAAAGCACGCCCCAGCGTGTTTAAATCGAACTTTAAAAAACGCGCGTTTTTTAAAGTTACCATGGCAACATCAACAAAGAAACGAGAAACGTGACGTCTAAGTGACAAATTATTGATTATTGATTTGACGGAGTACTTTGTACATAATAGTCGACGCCTTGTACTGCTCCTAAATTTTCTGAAGGTAAGCCAGCACAACTAGTTCATTTATTTCTGATACCTCTTGCTTCATTTGATGAACTTGTCATATTCTTTTTTATATATATCACTGAATATTTCCGGTATTAACCTCGATTTTGCCTCACTATTCAATGAATTGATATTGGAATAATTCATTTTTGAACTCTGCGATAACAATAAACATAAAATTGTGAATGAATATCTGTTTTTCTAATTTCCATGACAACGAAAGGTG
Source organism: Plagiodera versicolora (assembly GCA_037013635.1). Classification (NCBI taxonomy): domain Eukaryota; kingdom Metazoa; phylum Arthropoda; class Insecta; order Coleoptera; family Chrysomelidae; genus Plagiodera; species Plagiodera versicolora. The sequence goes on along the minus strand of CM072986.1, from coordinate 9,083,349 downwards.
TCTTAATGTCACATCACGAAGTCAACCATTTTGCATTATAGTTTTCATTTCTATTCTTTGTAGTTATAATACCATTATATATTATTTCATGGTGCACTAATAAAAAAAAATAGCGTAAAGTATTCGTGGATAACTGGCCTTAAAAACACTTGCTCTATTTCGAGCACTTCGGCTGCGCCGTCGTGCTCGAAAACTCGCGCGTGTTTTAAAGACCTTTTTATCCACTTATACTTTAATATACTATTCTAGGCACTTTGATTTATAGAGGATCCTTCGTAGTATTTCCATTACTTCGACATCAAATTCGTTGTTCAAGAAGGAAATATAATAATATTCTTCATTGCACACTAAAAAATAATCAATGTGATGTCACAATACAGGGTGTTGCACGGCAATATTTCAGGTGCGTATTCTCTGGTACAAAATAAGGAAAAAAGTTCCTATGAATATGTGTCCGATCTTGATTATTAAGGGAGTTACAGGGTGTTGAAAGTTAAAATAAAAATAGGTTTTCATTTTATTGTGCTTGATATACTGCAGATAGAGCTTTCAAATTTTGTATGAGTATCAAGCAATAGGTGCTGCTCAATATGAGAGTAAATGTTTTCCAAATACCATACAGGGTGTTGCATTTTCCGAGGTCTCAATCCATAAAATCCCTAAGAAAAACTTGCCCGTACGCCACTGGTGAATTTCAATATTTTCTTCAAGTTCTTCAACCTATTACCTAAATTTTGTTCCTCTTGAATTCAGGTCGAATTCCGTTCAGTTTCCTCGGAAATTAATTAATTTGTAAATCGGCTCAAAGCTACATATTCTGAAATGTTTATACTATTTCAATATTTGATATTAATCAAAACATCAAAATTAAATGCTTAGAGGAATTATTCAAAGTGGCCTCCGTTTTGTTAAATGCCTCATTGAGCACGACGAATCCAAGATTCCTTGGCACTTCGTATCAACACCCTGTAACTCCGCTAATAATCGATATCGGACACACGTTCATAGAAAGTTTTTTCCTTATTTTGTACCAGAGAATAAGTACCTGAAATATTGCCGTGCAATTCTGAAACACCCTGTATGAGTATGGTGTTTTCTAGTATACATTTTTTCTAGTGAACATTAACATCAGAATTGAAAAAAGAAATAATTTTTGTAGATTATGAATCAATATTTTTTTAAGAAATTATTTCATCAAATGTTCGCTCAAACTACCAAATTGGCCAAACAATTACCGAATTTATTTAACGCTTCAGCTCTAGTATCCGCAAACGAAACTAGAATAGAATAGTAAGTACTGAATGATTTTTTGTCGCAGTTCCTTCAAATTATTTGTCAATTTCTAATATCTTTGTGATTCTATAAATAGTAGGCATACTTGCTGATTAAATTTCCCAATGTTGGCCATCAATGACCGTCTCTTTTCTTTTTTTTTTTCGTATTATGTTTGGCATAGGGACGAGTGGGTCGGGTGGGGACAGTGGAAGGAAAACAATCCAGGAGAAGAGCGATGTGTCTCTCTTCTTCATGTGTGATTATAATATACTTGCCCTCCTCGACGAAATATTTATTTAGAAAAGACATTAGAATGATGTGATGAAACACCATCAGTGGTGCAATTATGCATTATGTCGGGTCTGGACACCGACTTCTGCCGGGAGATGGCGTAGGAATCAATAATTTCCCTTTCGTCGGTATCTACTAGAAATTTAATAAATAAATGAATGAATGTAGCCAAGTTGTCAATATTATTTTCGGGAGAATTCGTTGTTGGTTATCGATTCGGTAAATTTGTGCATAAAAAATAACAGAATCTCTTTTCATAATTCTCGATTATATTCGATTCCAAAATCAGCACGAAACAAAACGTAATCGCTACGGCAGCCTACTGTCCCTCACCGTATTTTTATCTGACGCCCCCTCACACTTCCACTCCCCCTTTACAGCGTCCGGTGTCGTCAAAGACAGGACCGGATTTACAATTTCAGGGCCCCTTCGCTATACAGTAAACGACACGAATGGGCTACTAGAAAAATCATAATTTTTAGCAGATATTACGAAGGTATGAATGATATTATAAATTCATGAATTTTGAATATAGTGAAGAGAAATAGAATTGGGGTTTATTTTTGGAGTAAAATCGAAATATGTTATGAAGAAATTTGGTTTCCATTTGAGAACAAAAAAGGGTTTTGTGATGTTTCTCAATCACACTTTGGACCGACCTTTTCGTACACCCTGTGGATACTTCAGGAAATCTGAATTGCGGAAAATGTTCGTTCAACCCTTTATGTCAACTGATGCATATCGAGAAAATTCGGTATCTTCATAAAAATGCCATATATTTGATGAGCTACATCTGTCACTTTTTTTAGAAAAAATTCAATAACTCAGAAACGGTGGATTTTAGATATAGGGTATAATACACGAAATTAAATTGAAATCTTAAGAGGAATTCAAAAATAATAAAGAAACATAGGGTGTTCTATTTGGAATAACAAAAATGGCGTCACTTCCGGAGAAACAGGAAGTGTCACAATAACCATTATATTTCAGCTGGATTCTCCACATCTTCTTAGGTGTATATATAAATTTTCTCCTTGTATAAATCACCTCGTGGAAGGAACTCCCTGTATATCTATGGTATGTACTCATTTAGATTATTTTGTGTCGATCGGGTTATGAAAAGTCCGGCCCTGATCGAGGACACCGTTCGGGAACAGGTTGGCCGGTAAATGAGCATAATAACGCCGATGGCGTCGCGACGCTGCGGCAGGCGTGCGGCGGTGGCGGCGACGGCGGCGGATCGGCGCGTGTCTGACGCGTCACGTGTTTAACAAGCGACCCGGCTTCCCCCTTCCGTCCCCGTGCCGCGGGGACCGCCGATCCCCACCGACCTAACCACAATCTGCGGCTCTCAAAATGTCGTCCCAACTTCAACTGTTTTTCCAACACGCTATATTCATATTTCAGCTCGTGAATTTAATGAGTTGCTCTCTTCGTTTTTCTTTTGTAAGAGGCCTTTCTTTTTTATCGTATTCGGGGTTTGCATTTTTCATTCGGATCTTAATTGTAGATATAGTCTATTTCATCTGGGTTGATACCTGTGACGCGTTGCCAGATTTAGCCGTGATGCCACATGTTTTTCACTTTTTCAGCGATGCTCCGAATTAACTCCGAATTAAAACTTGGGTATATAATCATATTTCATCAAAACTATTTAACCATTGTGAGATCGTGGTGGATGAAGATTCTTTACTCACCTTTCGAATGAAATCCAATGAAAGTAAGGGGCTCCTGTTATCCATTTCGTGTTTAAAATGTTCTAATAAAGATGCAACCATTTTCTGGGCATCTCCACTCAATCCTCTCGACATTTTGATGAGAATACGATGATATTAAGCTCTCAAAACAACAATTTGAAAAATCGCAATAAAAGAACAATTCGTATGTAAAGAAACGATTGTAGGGATTCGCTCCAAACAATTTGGCATCGTCGTGAAGTGTTGCTATAATTGTTGATGCTTTGATGTTCCCACATGATGCATAAACATATTGAGACGTCTGTCATTTCTAGATACTTTTCGTTTTGTACTAATGGCATTGAAAAGTTATCTGACACAGGCATCAACCCAGAATAAATGGATTATAAGTTCATAGTAGGAAATTACTTGAGCAATAGAATAATTTGGCAAAGGCTTTGGACGATGCGGCGATAAAACAGCAAGCAAATTTCATGTTGACGACTATTTTCCCAACTCCCTATACGAATTCGATGCATATAAGTTTGGTCGTTTCTTTTCAAATCCATCACCATCAATTAGGTTGTGTGGCAATTTTGTGGAAATGTCTCTGAAAGGTTGCCTTCTTTCTAGATATATACCTCTTGTGACGCAAATTGCTTGCTGCCTCTGCATTTTCTCCGGTTTTATTCATAATTCTCATACTTCATCGCGAAATTTGTTGAAAAAAATAACAAAAACCACGGAAAGAGGAACACCTTTACTGCTTGAATCAAAATTTGACAGCTCCTAGGGAAATTTGGCCATAAATCATCTTTTTTACTCAACAGATTTGATTGTCTGGATATCAGTGAAGTAAAGTGGTGTGTTGAATTTAGAAATTTTATTAAATAAATCGAAATATGGCGTTTTTGAGACCATGGGCGAATGAAAATAATTGAGTGCTAAACAACGGCGTAATAATGATTCGATTGCCTTTTAAGGAAAACTTTCTCGCATATGATTTCAAACGTATTTATGAAAATAATAAATTCATAAAATAAGGTATTCCCGCCTATGGCAGATCAAACAAAATTGTCGGTGAGGGTTCGGAATGAGTTTTCATATTCTGCAATTGATAATGGAAGAACTATAATCAAAATTGTTTCCGAATCTGTGTACAGAGCAAAACTCGCCGAACGAACGGCCCCAACTTTTGAGAGCCGCCTCGCCGGTTCGTCGGTGTGATGTGGCGGTGTCGGCACGCGACTAAAGCGCCCGCCCCCCTCGCCCCGCGCGCGACAGCCACCGCACGCGCCCACCCTTTCTGCCGCCGACGGCGAGCTCCCGCACGCCCAACAGAGACGGCCGCGCGGCGGAAGAGAGAAACGACGCCGAAGCGACGGCCACGATTCACTACCAGTCCGTCTGCGAGCCGAAACAGTCGACGCGCTCCGCCGCCGTCATGACGGCCAAGAACAAGAAGCCTTCAGAGCCGCGCCGCGCCAACAAGCCCCTCATGGAGAAGAGGAGGAGAGCGCGCATCAACCAGAGCCTAGCCGCTCTCAAGACGCTCATCCTCGACTCGGCCAAGGCCGACAACACCAAGCACTCCAAGCTGGAGAAGGCGGACATCCTGGAGCTGACGGTGCGCCACTTCCAGCGCCACCGCAGCCTCGACGCCCGGGGCGTCGGCCAGTACCAATCCGGGTACGCCGACTGCGTCAGGGAGGTGCGGCGCTACCTGGAGACGCCCGACGCCCAAACCATGACGCTCCTGGACGCCGGGGTGCGCCAGCGGCTGCTACGCCACCTCGACAACTGCGTGGCCGAGGTGGAAGTGGACGTGCGGCAGGCAGCCGCCGAGGAGCGGCTGCAACCGCCCCCGGAAGCCGGAGAGTCGCCTGGGGCGGAGGCGGAGGCCGCCCAGCGGGCCTCGAAGGCTGGCTACGTGCTGCTGCTGCCCGAGCACTACGTGCAGCTGGCCAGCGCGCTCGGGGTCGATTTGCGGACGCAGAACGAGGCCGAGACGAGCCCGAGTACGTCGGGTTGTTCCAGTGGAGACGAGGAGGGGAAAAGGGCGGAGGTGCCGCTGGATTTCAGCGGTGAAGGGGGCGGGGTGGCTGACAGCATGTGGAGGCCGTGGTGAGCGATCGGGGGCGAGTCTGGTGGGCCGGCAGTACAAATTGTGAGGGAGTGAGTCTGAGAGGCGTGCGAGACGCGAGACTGCGTTACTTTTCGTGCTTTTTGTTTGTGATATTCGTGCAATAGTCATTTATACAGCGTTGAAGACACACTGAGTGTTGATTTGCTGCTGATTATATAGGGATTATAAGGCCATGTTCTGTTTTTCATGAGTTTCGAACTATTGTTTCGTTCTAAATGGTTTTTGTGATCTTGGGCATTCTCCAAATGTAAATAATATGTAATAATTGAGGGAATCTGTAAATATATCGATGTAGATCAACTGTTGATTAGTTAATAAGTTTCCACTTTTGTTGTAAATCGGTGATTTATATAAAATATAAATTATTTGCTGTGAAAAATAACTGGTGTCATTATTTCTGTCCTATATTAACATTGACTAAGTTATGTTATGTAACCAATGCTAGAAGCAAAATTTGTGTGGATAAATTATATCTGTTGCCTTTGGATGAAGTTCAAAAATCCTTATACCTAGTTTATGATGGAAAATGAATCTAAAATAAACCTGAAATATACCGACTAAAAATAAAATGTATGTAAATTGGAATATAATTCCAAGTTCAATATATTTCTCAAAATATCTGAAACTATGAAATTGGAACATTTTGTTCAACATTTTCATTCGAAAGATTAATATAAATCATAAATAAAATGAAGGAGTAAGATAAGTATAACGTATGTTGTATGTACATTATCAATTATCATCACAGGTGTTTCTTTATAATGATAATCATTCGAATTTGCAAGTCTCTAATGAACCATAAAAAAAATGATTGATGTTTCACAAAAATCTGAAACCAAATGGTCTTAAACATGTCTTAAAGTATTCAAAATATTTTGGATGAATATTCGTTTGTAATGCCACCTATGAACGATTCATCAAGATATGGACGTGCAAACACTGAATAGGAATCTTCCAGTTTGCTAAATTTACAAGAATCTGAACGCTACCTCGTAGTGAAATTGTTAACTTTCGAAACAGGTTTCGTTTCCCAATTTTTTCACGATTTCCTGTCAATTTATTCTTCGATTTGGGATAATTCTCCGTTGGGTAATTTTGAATTTAGTTCTTTTTTCGCACGAAAATACGAATAGGGAAATGTATCAACTTTAGTGTCAATTGTCAGCCTCATTCTTTGAATTAATTTGTTATATTGAAGGAAAAATAAATAAATTCAGAATCTGATATATCCTGTATAATACATGTATATACTCGGTATATACAATTACAAAATTCAAATAACTACTAAACACTGAACTTCACACAATTCACATGACCAAATATTATTTGTCTCTATTTAGACAACCTCTGGTGATAATTCTGTCAAGAGTGTTGTCTGGCTTTATTCCCAATAATCCATCATCAAGTGCTCTTCGTTTGGCAATATCAGTCAGAGATTTGAATGTATAAGGTTCCCAGCATACAAGATCAGCCAATGTTTTTTTACTAAGAAGAATATCTGATCTCACTAGACCTTCTCTAAATGCATTATAATTTATATTGTGTTGTTCACAACCAGCACGAATTCTTGTATCCCAAAGCTGAAATATAATAGAGGTGTGATTTTCCAGTATTCTGAAAAGATGATGGTTTTTCAACTCACATCTGCCATGTCTACTTTCTTCAGTTTTCTACCTTTCGTAGCATATGCAAGGGCTCGATGTACATATCTGATTGCGATACTGTAACAGTTTCGTTTCCTTCCAAAAAAATGCTAAAAATTAAAATATTCTTTTTTTGTAAGACATAAGTTCATTGCAGTTCTTACAGCAGATAGTTTGAAAATCTTCCTCTTTCGCCAAAACTCATCCGGACCTCGAGCTCTTACGAGATTTACGGCTGTTGTGAAAACCATTGTCTATTTTTATTTCAGAATTCAATGAAAAGGTCAATTCCGAAAGGTATCCTTGTGCCAAAACCTGACAAAATAGTGAGGTTATTAACTCAGTGAATCTTCTTCTTTTTTCAATATATCTTCTTCTTATTTTATATGTCGGTGGTGTTGGATTTTAGGCTATCCGAACAAGCTAACTTCAGATTTTGTGCTGGGATTCACCAAAAAATGAGATGCCATTTATTGTATGGAGTTTTGAATATATGCGAGCGAAACCAACTATTTTCTTTATTCATTTCAAAGTAATGATGAATATCATCGATTATGGCAAATAAAAAAAAAAAAATAGCATTGCTTAATTTTTATTGGGTTCTATGATGAATTGAAAAAAATAATCTATAGTATATTAACCCAGGCAGCAAGCTGACGTCATAATGACGTCTCTTTTTGGTATTTATTGGTCCGCAACGTCATATTACCAAAAAATGACGTGAATACTGACGTCATTTTTTGAATGTACTGTAGACGTCATAACCAGGACGTTAGTTTGACGATATTTTTACGTCATTATAAAACGTTAACTCATTGTTTTATATTTTTGCATTTTGATGATTATTCCAATTATTCTTATAGGTTCCTAAATATTTTTCATCGAAATGCAAAAGTTAAACGAAAGTTTACCATAGATACCTTGAAGTGTGTATAGGCAAGTGTACATTGTAGGTACAGAATGGAATCAAATTCCTCTTTAAGCGAATAAAGAGACGCAATATAGGTATTATTATTCAACCACAGCCCATCTTTTATGAGGTTCGTATGATTATCAACTCATTGAAAAACAGTTTGAATTTGGCGCTTCAAAACAAAACGTTCATTATTTGTTTGGCGTTCGGCAATCTCCGGAGTTATCGGTATCGGACAAGTTCGGCCACAAGCCAACACGCAACGTTGACGACGCACACGGCCACACGCCATTAGGCATTCCAAATCACGTGACATTCAATATGGCGAGAGTAGGCACACAGCTGTTTGAAGTGACGTCATTACGGCATTATTTCCGAAGTTGTGTGAGTTTGTTGTTGATGATAGAAGTTTTAAGATGCATAGTGTCTATTTAAGGACATTATTGTTGGAAAATCCTGATATTGGTGAAAGGTAAGCTGAAAACCCAATTTGTTTTTTGGTTACACAACATTTTGTTTCCCATATGTGAAGTGGAATGTTTATTTACAGATACCGAATGAAGCTGAAGATAATAAATGATGTAGACCCTTTTACATTGAACATCCAGGAATTGGATAGTTCAGTTCATTGAATTCCACCTATTACAAATATAGATATTGTTTCGTATTTAGTGCTAACAAATAGCTATTACACCAAAGAACAAATGAAGGCCTACAAAAGCTTGCATTCATTCAAGTATTTTGAGTCAGGCTTTGTTGTGAATGTGGGGACAAAAGTGGTGAATGGTTTCTACATTGTAGTGGGAAAGGTAAGGTTTGTTCATTTCTATTGACTTTTGTTTATTCAGCAATTTTTTTAGGTCAAATATTCTGAGAGAGGAAATGAGAAACCATTAGACGTTTGGTGCATTGTGGCCAAAGATGAAAGTGTATTAACAGCACATTGCCCATGAATGGCTGGACACAGTGAAGTTTGCAGTCATGTGGGTGCACTTTGATTTGCAGCTGAATAAAATGTACAATGTAAATACAATAAAAGTTATAGAATATTTACTGCAGACTCTCTGATTTTTCAGTATCGATTCAGTAAGATCGTCCCTCTTAATTGCTGCTATCCATAGCCTTTCAGACAATTCGTTTTTATCCGTTTATCCGAAACCTGTGGCTTAAAACCGCAGGCACTAAAAAGAATTTTACATCATCCTTGGAACGACTTCCACAGTTGACTAAAAGGCATGTAACAGGCATTTTTTAGTGAGAATACCACTAATGAGCTCTAAACAATATAAAAAATCATTTGATGCAGTCACGAAAACAAAAATCTCACAACTTTTAGATCAATTTATAACATAACAATATGTAAACAAAGCATTGTGTGCCTACTCCCACTATATTGAATTTGTTTTGACAGGTCGTTGGAATGCCCTATTATCACAAAAATTTTGAGGTTGTTATGTATTCGATTTCGATTAAAATTTCCTATTGATTACAGAAGTCGATTTCCGACCGTCGGTTGTGAATTGTGCATTTCCTTTACTAGTGATTTGTAAGGTAAGTTTAATATTTGGTCTATTGCATGTATTGGATTTGATGTCATGTACTCACCACTTACTATGATTCCTGTACCTATATCATGATGCTACGTTATTTTAAGGCTTTTTCCTTTTTGTGAAAATAATTGTATCCTTAAGGTTTGTGTGCTGATTAAACTCACTAGGATTTTTTGTCAAGATACTGAAATAATTTGATGAAAAATCAAGAAACATATGATGAGAGTCCAAATTAATGTGTCAATACTGGTGAAAAGAAGCTTCTTATCAGTGAATCTACCTATAGAAAAAGAAAGAATCTTAGTTATATATACACAATTCACTTATTTTGGTTAACTGTATAATAAATAGAGTCGACTCTTCTAAGCTATGAAAGATCTTGAGATGAGTCTGCACAAATAACTTTCTGTTCTGACAACTCAAGGTACTTCTTTCTTTCTTACTTTTCCAATGGTTTTTTCCTACATATCTGTTATAACTGGTGGTAATCTAGAAGACAGAACTTTCAACAATTTGTTCGACCAAATGAAATTTTTAAAATACTATCACATCTGTATATTTTTGAAATTTGTTGTTTTAATAGTTTGTGAATAATAGTAGAGTTTTCATTTATCTATTGGTCATTAACCATTAAATTATATATATTTTTTAACAATAATTTTTTATTTCTAGAAAGTTCCTGTGCCTTGGGGATTTCTACTCTTCTCACATCCCCAACAAGTGGAGTCGACTCTTCTAAGCTATGAAAGATCTTGAGATGAATCTGCACAAATAACTTTCTGTTCTGACAACTCAAGGTACTTCTTTCTTTCTTACTTTTCTAATGGTTTTTTCCTACATATCTGTTATAACTGGTGGTAATCTAGAAGACAGAACTTTCAACAATTTGTTCGACCAAATGAAATTTTTAAAATACTATCACATCTGTATATTTTTGAAATTTGTTGTTTTAATAGTTTGTGAATAATAGTAGAGTTTTCATTTATCTATTGGTCATTAACCATTAAATTATATATATTTTTTAACAATAATTTTTTATTTCTAGAAAGTTCCTGTGCCTTGGGGATTTCTACTCTTCTCACATCCCCAACAAGTGGAACAAGTACCCCTACATCAACTATTCACAATAAAATTTGGCATTTTTTCTTCCTAATGAGCTAATCAATTTTTGGTTTAATTCAAATGTTCTGAGTTAACAATTTTACTCTTGATAATTGTGATCCTCATAGTTCAAAAAAATAACTCCCTCTACTCAAACTGTTATTTCATATATATAATATAAATATATATATTATATTTCATTATATCTTTATTATATCCTTTGATGCCGATGGAACATATAGATTTTCGTTCTCTAATTGTGATTTTATTTACAGACCTTATAACATCATAGATAGGATATTGATTTGTATATGCAAAAATATCCAAATAATATGAGCTTGAGACTAGCAAGTGAATACAAATAATTTTGAACCAATATCAATATATATATATATATATAATAAATAGGGACGGCCCATTAACGTCGAAATATAACGTCATAATGACGTTACAGAATGACGTCTTTGGTATGTGACATAATCACGTCATCCTACCGTCTTTATGGCGACATTCTTTTCGTCAGCAGGACGTGTCTGGTGTCGAAAAAATGACGATAAAATCACGTCAGCTTGCTGCCTGGGAAAGTATAAGTGGATAAAAAGGTCTTGCTTTATTTCGAGTACTTCGTCTGTGCCGTCGTGCTCGAAACATCGCGTGTGTTTTAAAGACCAGATCCACTAATACTTTACGCTATTTTTTTATTGGTGCCACATTTTACGTTGGAATAAAGTTTTGCATTTGTTAGATATATTTTATTTGACGTTTACAAGGTACAAGGTCAGATCAATAATCAAAAATTTGTCATCTAGACTTGATGTTTCTTCGTTGATGTTGCCATGGTAACTTTGAAAAACGCGCGTTTTTTAAAAGTTCGATTTAAACACGCTCAGGCGTTCTTTAAATGGGTAAAATGGGGCACCAATAAAAAAATATATTTGAATTATCGAGTATGTGAGGGTTTGAAATAAAAAAGAAACTGATACAAATTACAAATTTATTATCATTAGTGGCAGTATAGTAACAAATATCATCGGATAATAATGATATAATATCCTGATTAGAAACTAAATGAAAATTGCACAACGACAGTCCAATAATAAATAAATGTCAAATTTCTCGACGCCTTGAGATATTTGCTAATATATAATTCGTGTAACTATTTTTCTCTGTACAACACACTAAAGATAGAGGTAGCCCTAGACGAATAAATTTCAATGTACAAATTTACAACACACGAGATTAAACTAAAAATTCATGAAGAAAAATCAAATTCATCATCATTCGGTTTCTAAAACGTATTCAGATTCTTGGACAGTCTTCGGAGGACGAGATAAATATGTAATATTTATGTACAACTTTTTACAATTCTCCAAATTGGTGCTTCAAAACTGTTTCGGTTGGCTCGGCTCCTTATCGACCCGCATATCGTCGATTTTGGCGACGATTTTCAATGCCGGCCCCAACTTCATGCCCATGGCCGTCATCAGATGATCCTCTTTCAGCAACATGAGAGCTTGGCCGTCGATCTCTTGAATGAGGAAGTCTTCCGCCAAGTCCGAACAGCCTGGGAGATTTTTTATGAAGTCGAAAACCTCCTGGACCTGCGAAAAGGGGGGAAAAATCAGTAATGACGGCTATTTTAGGTTGATTGAAACTTACACTCCATTTGATAGGATCCACTTTGGGGGTGTCATCCTCAACAGCATTTGAACTGAGACTGCTTTCAGCACCAGAAGCACCAGATTCGTTATCGACATCCATTTTCTCAACTTTGACTTTCCCACTGTGAAAAAAAAAGAATTATTAATGCGTGTTCGAGGGGAAATAATAATAATAATAATAAATCGGCTTAATTCAACAAATGCACATACATTTGCCCTGAAAAGGCGAAGATTAGCTAAAACTACTCTTGAACTCTTAACCTTTTCAGTTAGAAGATAGAAATAAAACAGAAATAACATAAAAGAGAATATTACAGTAGAAGAGAGAAAAACAGAAAAGAGTAGGTACTATAATCAAATATAAAAATATAAAAACACAAAAATGCAGCAATGCGACATCAATGTGGCTAGTTTTGCTGATTCAGCAGTTCATTTTTAATGACTTTTCTAAATTTGGTTATTAGTACTGATAGTTCCGGTTTGAAGGAATTAAAGAGTTTTACTGCATTGTGAGTAAAACTGCGTTCAAACAAAGCTGTCGAATGGCGAGGCATATTAAGTATCTGTGAATGGCTGGTGTTGAGATTGTTTAAATTATTTCTGAAAAATAGTTTCCCATAAAGGTAGGGCGGATTTTGAGTATTAAACAAGATGAGGAAATGATATTCAAAAATACTGGACACTTTGAGCCACTTCAACTGCAAAATGTATTGAGAAATGTGATCATATTTCCTCAAATTAAATATGAATCTACAGCAAGTATTTTGAACTCGTTGAAGTCGATATTGAGTAAATTTATCAAGACACGGGTAATAGACAATGTTGCATTAGTTAAGAAGGGATAAAACCAAAGATTCTGACAGTTTTTTCCTTGTTTTGAAATTCAAAATATGCTTATCAGCAAAAAGTAACCGAGTGCGCATATAACATTTACGTAAAAGGGTATTATTATTATTGAAATATTTCAACTTGTTTGGTAATTACCTCTTGGAGCAGGCAACTGAGCAAAATCTTTTGTTCTTCTTGAACTTGGACTTTTGGTCAACAGTTCCGCAAGCTTCACATTTTGCCATTTCACCTTTGTTTCCTAAACCAATACCATAAGGAGAATGGGCTCGTTTCTTTCCTGGAACAGAAGATTGAATGATAATTTCATAGGGTTCTACATAGGAAATCAATAACATGAAGGTCAGAAGATCATCAAATATTAAGGGGGTATAACAGTGTGACACTCAAAAAATCGATTTTTTGCTTGGCTTTTCAATAGTTTATTCTCTCAAAAATATCCTGAGAAATCGGCAAAGTCGTATCTTGAATAGTTTTTGAATGGCAAGGTTCCAAAGAGCAACGCTCACATGTATAAAATCGATAGTTGAAACGCGTTTTTCTCTGAACATCAACTTACTTAACGGCTCCTCACAATCCTTATCATTAGAAGACTGACTAGGCTTGATATCCCCCAGTAAGCTACTCCTAGTAACAGGAAAAGGTTCTGAAGACTCTTGAATTACAAAATCTTCAATGACATGAGTCAAAACTTGGGGTTTGACCATAGCTTTTGGAGGGCATCTTTCCTTGACTTCTTCAGCAGTAACAGCCACTGGGTGGCTGGTATCGGAAGAAGTATTGGAAGGTTGCGTTGGTGCAGTACCTGGAGTTGGAGTTGGTAACATTACAGTGGGTTCTACTCCGTTTACTAATGGTTTGGACTGTTCAGCTGTTTGTGTTTGTTCTTTCATTTCTGACTGAGAGGAGGCTGTAATAAAATTAATCAATAATAGAGAATTGTGGAAATATCATGGATTATTTTGTTGCTCTCAAACAAACTGAAAAAATATTTGCACTTTCCATTTTATTTTTAATGACTTATCATTAGTGTGCAATGACTTTGAAAATGGTGATTCCCATCATCCTGTGTAGAATAAATTCAACAAACCGTTTGAAAAATGCAAATTTGTCGAATTAACACTGACAAGAAGTTTACGAAACTTGAAAAACAAAGTTACCACATTTCCTCAACATTGGAACTTTCTACTTTTGAGATATTTTGAAAGAAACGATAAAAACGTATGTATTAATCACGTACTTTTTTGTGCACACTTAGACCTCTTGACAAACACGATAATTGAAGGAAGATTCATTGAAAATTCCATTTTGAAATTTCGGATGACACACACGCCATCCTCTAATGTGTGATGCGCAATAACTGATGTCTCTACTTGTATGTTTTCGTGCTAGTTCTGAGGGCTATCCGGACAAAGTCAATAATCAACGTACACAACGTAAGGTTAAGGTGAAATATATAACCAAGAAAATATGTTCATAATGTGATTTTTTTTGATATTTTGAAGATGAGTATACATTGAAGTTAGGATAAGGATTGATATTATTCAACGATATATTTGAATAATTGACTGATGAATTATATTTTTTATCACGAAAATATTATGGAATTGGTGTTTTCATTTTACATACAAGTAATTTTGAAATGGATACTCACAATTGACTCCCGCATCCTTGGCACCATCTTGCCCAACTCCTGAATTCCCGACCACCCCTTCAGAAGCGTCAGCTGTCGTTTCCTTGGGAGGTATAGTGGGCGGCAACGGAGCCACCTGTTGAGGCTGCGCTATCGCCACAGGCTGCTGAGGAGTAGGCTGCAATTGCTGCATCTGTTGCGGAGTAGGCGCGACATGGGGAATCGCGGAAGGCTGTGGGGGAGAAGCTTGAATCTGCCCGATAATCGCCCCGTGACCCGCCATCTGCTGCAGCTGTAAAAAAAACAGTCAATTTGGAACTATTGCATTTTAAATTTCTATAAAATGGGTAATTTTGATAGGGAAGATAATTAGTTGGGAGATTTTAAGTTATAGAATGTATTTTGTTTATTAGGAAGAGGTTAATTATAAGAATTTTGACAGGGAAGAAATCATTATGATTGGTTAAGTAATTTTAATTTATTGGGTGCATTTTGATTTGCTATGAAATGGCTAATTTTGACAGGGAAAAAATCGTTCTAAAATTAAACTTTTAATTTGTTGGGTGCATTTTGGTTATTAGAATAACGTTAATCATAAGGATTTTGATAGGGAAGGAACCGTTTTAAAGCTGAAGTTTTAAATTTATTTGGTGTATTTTAATTTGCTATAAAATGGCTAATTTTGACAGGGAAGAAATCGTTCTAAAATTGAATTTTCAATTTATTGGATGCATTTTGGTTATTAGAATGAGGTTAATTATAAGGATTTTGACACCGTTTGGAGGCTTACCTGTTGCAATTGCTGCATATTCATCTGCATTGGCTGCTGGGTGACGGCCAAGTTGGACTGCAAAGTCATGCCTTGCTGCAAATTCGCCAAGTTCTGCTGCTGCATCTGCTGCACCTGCTGATTTGCCTGCGCTGACATGGAAACCACAGGCATGATCGGGCGATTACCGTCCATCTGAATCTGCTGGCCTTGCAGTGTTGGAATCGTCTGAACTGGAAATCAAAACGTCGCTGTTAGACTCTTGTCACTTGTCACTGTCAAACAACCACTTACTCATCATGGGTTTGGGTTGAATGTGCTGCTGCTGCTGCCCAGCCTGGGCTTGCTGCTGTTGCTGCTGCCCTTGTTGCTGATGCAGCTGATACTGTTGCATCACTTGTTGTTGCAGCTGTTGTTGTTGTTGCATGACAGCTTGTTGCTGCTGCTGTTGCTGCTGAGCGTTTTTGTTTTGGTTGGCAATCTGCTGGGCTTTCTCTGCTGTCATGGGAGATCCAGGGGTCATGGTTGTGGTCATGCCATTGGAGTTCATAACTAACATTCTAGAAAACATAATTATCGGTGAAAGTGCGGTTCAGGTGCCGATTTTTGAGGCACTTACTTGTTGTTTCCAACTAAATGATGTTGCATGTTTGTGTACGGTTTGATTTGGGTTTGATTGGCAGCATCTGCTTTCGGCGCTGGGGAAGTTCGAATTTGAGGAGCTTTTGTGCGAATTTTAGCTCCAGGCTTGCCTCCCATGGACGTCTGCAAACCCCAAAACTTTTATGTAAATACTGTTCACAACTACATCATCGAGTTTATTGTTAGCGATTACTGTGTGAAGGAGAACGAAGAGTACATTTAGACCTTCCCAATGACTCTCAGAGATCTTCATCGATTGTCTAGGAAATTTTCAACGAATGAAAGGGGCACTTCATCTCAATAAACCAAGAAGAAGCTTCCCGATTTCCCGGATTTCAAATAATACCAGCTACAGAGTTGGTACTTACTGGTGTTTGAGCTCCGATAGTTTGTGTTGACACCGAGCTAGCTGGTCGGATATTGGCAGCATTGGAGGGAAGTATGTTCAAAGGCCGGGTAGCTTGTTGTTTGGGTTGAATATTCTCATTCGTAGGCCTAGGTTTCGCGATTTGCTGGACCGTTCCTTGGGTAGCTATCGCTTCTGGAAAAACCAACAGTTAAAATTGATTCAAATATTCCGATTGGGACTGTTTCATTCATTTTCATACAGGGCCTATTCTGTACTCACGATTTTGTTGTGTCTGTATGGTTGCAGCCTGAGGATTTTGGATGAACATCCCTGGACCTGGAGATCCATCAGCTTGTGTACCTCTGATGAAGATCTGATTAGGGGCCAGCTGAAGGGCTTGCGATTGTAATCCATTGGTAGTCCAAACCTGTTGGAGGCCGTTAGCGAACTGCCATGGAGCAAACTGCATTTGCTGACCATTTTGCTATAACAAAAAAAAGCTGGTTAAAAAACTGGCTTCTAAACGGTTCTAATTTTTGGCGTATCACGACTTTATCTGTTTAGAAAATGGCATTGAACAGTGGCAAGTTAGTATATTAGTTTATGAAGGTGACGCTGATACTAGATACTAACTTTCGGATAAAAACTTACCAGGATTTACCAACGATAAGTAAAGATGAAAAAATTATGTTCGATTGAATAAAATTCTTGTACAATTTCTCAGCAGGTGTGAATCACTTCGATTGTAGTTTTATTGTTCAAAATAGATTATACAAGAGCTTGAGCCTACCGACTGCGTGTATTTTGTGAAAAGTGAGGTGTGCAATATAATTTTTCGTGAAGATGTGACTGAGTAGTAAAAAAATAAGGGGTCTAGTTGATGGTAAATGAATATTGTGAAGCCTTGCAGTGCTATTTTTCGTTCAGCTCCATTAATAGGATTCTTTGTGCGTTTTTTAGTGAAACACTGTCCAAAATGAAGATGCACTGTATTCATTGTCTACGGCTTTCTGGAAGTTAGCTGTGCATTCTTCTCTTGGACACTGACTACGATTGAAATGGAAACCTAGAGAAAACCATGAAGCAATGTTGCAAGATATTAAATCTACTGCTTGATATTATCCATGCCCCAATGCGTGTGCTTCTAACTACTCCTCAATTCTACTGTTTCGTAATAATTCGGAGATCTTACTTGTATGGGACTGATTATTTGTGCTGTCGGCTGAGTGCCGAGCATTTGCGAAACTTGTACGCACTGGCCTTGCTGTTGCGATTGGGCGACAGCACCTGTACTACTCGCAACTTTTTGCATTTGCACTTTTTGTGTTCCCATCACCTACAGAAAATTCAGAATCATTTCATGTAACAGTGAGCCGTGCATGTGCCGAGTTGTCGAAACATTAGATTTCTTCATATTTATTGGTCTTATTATAAGCTGTTGCTTATTTTCAATATGGCTGTCTCAATTGTCAGTGATTTTTGTGAGTTGCAGATACACGTTCATTTAATTTTTCCATATTTTTCTCACATCATCATAGAGAAATTCAAAATTTCATTCACTATTGGCCACCTAATGTTTTTATATTGTGAGTGACTTTTTGTGTGTTGTGAATTCAGTGTTACAACTCTTTTTTGCGTATTTATTTTTTTGTATTTTTTGGAAAAAAATCGAGTCAGGTGAGTCTTAAAACCAACTTAGCCCCTATCTGATATTAGTTATTAGTTATCTTCATTTTCCTTGGAATATTTCCCAATACAAAAGTTCTTGTGAAGAATTTCAAGTTTCAAGACGAGCCTTAATAGATGGAAATTTTACCAAAAAAAAAAATAACAAAAAATTATTATTTCCGTTTCGTAGGTTAGAATTCCACGTATAAGCAGATAAAATGTTAACTTTAAGAGATTTGTATAAGCGTTGTTGCGCTCAATCATCATATTTGGTCCTCTCTACTCTCAGTTTCATCTTTTTACCATATTAATGAAACACCCTGTATAAAATTTGCAGCCCTTGAAATTACTATGTTGACTGGATATATTAATAATATATTAATAACGGCCCTGTGTTAAAATTACAGATCAACAAATATATGATTCAAGTTTTGTTTCTTTCAAAATTATCTAGATCAAAATATCGTTACATACCACCATGCAAAAAACTAACGAAATTAGTGATTCTACTAATTCTCGTCCCACCGACTGCGCCAAGTTTTTTGAGCACCTCGATCAAGATGATATAAACGAATCATTATCGAAATGTTAGTGGGTAAACCTCACCTTATGCATCTCCTGTGGCTTCTGTTGGTTCACCTGACCGTTGCCTTGAGAATGGTTAGGCAAAATGTTTGGCTGCGAGCTGATGACGCCCAACTGACTGAACACCAAGGTCTGTTGGTTCTGAGTCGTCGGAATGGTGGGGATGGTGGTGTAACCTGGAAACGCAGTCGTTTGATTGCCTTGGAGCACTTGCTTCCCTTGAGCCGTGGTGATCATGTGAGGTGCTAATTGGTTCCCTTGGAACGGCTTAGCAATAACCTGGAATAGAAGCAGAAGCTCATTAAGTATATTGAATTGAACTTTTGGATTCATTATTTTTTTTACTTGATAGTTATGTAAGTGCTGCCACTACTAAACCAAGAATAAAATCATTTCATCATTGAATTCCCCATCTTGAGCCACTTCTTTCAAACGATTTTTTTATGATCAGCTATTTCTTTTTTTCGATTAAATCAAACATTATTGGAAATCTATTCTATTCATGGGGACTTTAGACTATAAAACATTCAAATTATGGTCTTCGATAATTCTGAAAGATTCGGTTATTTTTCGATACCATTAGTGCAAAATGAAAAGTTCCTAGCTAACCACTGAACTTCGAATTGGTTGATACATAGCTAGTCATCAATAATCATGAGGTGAATCTTTGATCCATTAATAAGGATTGTTTTCTGGTCGAAATTTTTACAAATTTTGATATGACTGTTCAACGGTTATTCACAGTCAATACTTATTCAATTTTGGTGTATAAATTTTATGAATCGAAAGCATTTTTCGAAACAATTCGAATGAAACACTTGACCTAACTTTCTGGAGAGCTGTCACAACTAACTTGCTTAAATGAATGGACTATAGTTGAATTTTGAACATATAATTTAGATAAATTGTGTTGAATAGTGGTTCAATGAATTTTTCAAATATTCCACATATAGAAAAAATAAAGTATAACCATAATTTTTCATTCTTGCAAAAATAAAATATTTTTTCTCAAGGGAATAAAATAATTGATGTTGTATTTGTATTTTTAGATGCGCATTAAAAAAAAATAAAAAAATATATAGGGTGTGTCATGTGATGGTGGCTGATACCAACTTCTTTATTTTAAATACAACCCTCTGTATATTATTAGTTTTTTGGATTCTTCAGAAAATTCTAGACATAATTCATGTTCAATGTCATGTCAAAGTGTGTTCAGATGTATTACAAAAATTAACATTAAAAAAAAAAGAAAATTATTTTATTTCATAAATAATGTAAAAAAAAACAAACAAAACATTAATTTCAATGTAAGAGATGTTCAAAATGAGAAATTTGTGATTTTTTCCTTGACGTGTCGAAGCTTTTTTCCCAACACGCTCTCATTTATTCATTATCGAATTTTGTAAGTGTATGTAAGTGCATTAAAAAAAACTGAATAAGAAATCTCACCTGAATCTGCGAAGGATTAATACTCGGATGCAACGCAATATTACTAATATTGCTCGGCATAAGCAGCTGTCCCTGGCTGTTGTACAACTGCTGCAAATAAGTGGGGTTCTGCAACGGCTGCTGAATAACCTGGACGGCTCGACCGTGACTCCAATCGGAGCTGATTTGCTGCTGGTGCGCCACCTGGCTCTGCTGCAACGGTGACATCGTCGTGATGGTAGTGCTTCCGCTCTGTTGAGCCGCTAGAACTTGAGCTCCTTGCGTCTGGATGACTTGTCCTTGCTGCGCCACCTGTTGGTGCATGGATACGGTGTGCTGGGGCGGACCCATAGATGTCGCTACGCACTGGGTGCCTGGGAAACAATTGAATTGATCGTATTTCGATTTCTTCTAGTGTTTCGAATTTGATGAGTGGTCTCAGCTCATACGGGTCGTTGATTATTGATGTGAATTTGGTTTGAGCTCATTACGTCAAGATTTTTCGCAAATTTGAGAAAACCATGTCGGATATTTTGTACTGGAGTAAAAAAGAACGTTATGAATATTTCCTACATTGCATTGGAATTGTTTTTTTAATACTTTGTACGTCAATAGAAAATATTTCAGTATTATAGAATGTAAATTAGGCATGTGATAATTGATGGGGTTTTATACAGGGTGTCTCAGGACTCAACGTTTGAAAATTATGGACATTTTAAGAAAAACCTATAGGTTTGATCAAACTGTACCACCATTTTTCGGTTATTGGGGTTATTCTTTTTTATTTTTGAGGTAGCAAAAATCGGGTTACTTGAGGTTTTAATTTTTTTACTCCTTTTTATTGTATGGAACCAACAAATATTGTACCATTTTAGAATTCTGATTAAATGCACCAACTTTTAATGCTACTTGACAAGGCACTCTAGTACATTTTTTTCGAGGAGGGCCTGTCAAAGTCGACGAATCTTGAAAATTTTGAATTCGTCGTTTAACAAATAGCCTCAATTCTCGGGAACTTGAGGCAAAAAGAACAACCACAATAATCGAAAATGGTACAGTTTGATCAAATTTCTAGGTTCTTCTTGAAAAGCCCATAATTTTCAAACTGCATGGGACAATTTTTTTTTTCAGATTTTTCTCGTGATGGTTACGATCAATCCTGTCACCCCGTTTCGACTTGACGTTGAGTTCTGGGACACCCTGTATATTACTGCAAAATATTTTATTGGGATGAAAATCACCTGTCACTTGTTGAAGATGAGGACTTTGTGAAGGTACCAAAGCCTGCTGTTGCTCTTGCTGCTGTTGAAGAGCAACCTGTTGCATTTGCTGTTGTTGCTGCTGCTGCTGCTGCACGGCTTGTGCTTGCGCTTGGGCCTGTGCTTGAGCTTGTGCCTGGGCTTGAGCCTGCGCTTGCGCTTGAGCCTGCGCTTGTGCCTGAGCTTGTGCGTTAGCGTCCATTTGCTGCTTGTTCAACTCACTCATAGTTATAGTAACTTGACCTGAAGCTAGAAAACATGGTTTCATTAGTTTAAATTCTAGTTTGGATACACTTGGATGAACTTCAATGATGCAAACATTGGTGAAATATTAAAGTAGGTTTGAAGGTACACTAACCGTCAACGCTTTGCTTAATAAACTCGTGTCCTCTGTCAAGATTCAACAAAGTGTTAGCAACATCATATTTGCAATCATCCGGTGTTATATCATGAATTCCTGCCTTTTGGGCCAAAGTCTCAAGGCACTGCAACGACCTACTACTTTGTTGTTGCTGCTGCTGCTGCTGCTGATGATGCTGATGTTGATTGTTATTTGTCTCGTGACTATCCTGCTGTGTGGACTCTGGTTCCTGATTGTTATTGTCCTCCGCTTTGACTTTGGGAGGAGTATTAGTCGTATCTTTGAGTGGTTGTTTTTGGCTATCAGCCTGTTGAATGTTGTCGTAGTGTTGAGATCTAAAAATAAACATATCATTTAGTCTCGAACACAGAAACTCTATTCATGAAAGCGAATATTAAATTCAGGTATTTTAAAATTTCCCGCCAATACGTGCGTTAACTTTCTGCCGCTCGGTCGCGTAGTCACGACTAAAACTAGGGTTAGGAAATTCCCCAACTTTCATTGGTATTCATGCAATACACCACGTCTCATTCGGAGATATCTCATCTCATCGCTCTATCCTTGAAGTAGATATACTGGTCCGGTTTGAAATGCAATTACAGACCCGTGCCTTCGGGGAGCACTACGTCGTCTTCTTCCCTTTTTTTACTATCGCTCTGCGCGCCCCTCCGAAACGGTCAGAGTAAGAACAACCGAGTTAAATCTTTATTAGATCTCCGCCAGCGTGCCGCATCCGTATAGCCTATTTATTTTAAATCTCATACAGGTCGTTTTCAATTTGGATTATGTCCTCTCGCAAAAACGGAGGGAATCCGAAAGGAATCGGACCCGGAATTTATGACCTGATACTGAAGTTCACATGAAAATGAGAAGTGGAGGACGGTAATAAAAACAGCTCTCAAATAAGTATCGCTTCGACTTGGCAACGTCGCTGATGTCATGCCAAACTTCATGACAAAGAACGGATCAATCAGAAATGAGCAGTAGTTGGCGGTGATATTGTTTTGTTTCACAATAATATCAATTCATTATTTGTTCTAATAGGGCGTCGCCCTATTTTTCAACAATTTTGTGATGTGATTTGTGATAGTTCTAAGTGAAGTTATTCGACATGATGTTATTTACACGGGTTATATATGAAAGTGTGTTTATATCAGACTATTTCAAAAGAGGGTTTCACGAAGATGGCAATGCAGTTCCCGATTCATTGAATCAGCAGAAATTAAAGTATATGTATTCATAGTATATTTCGTTCTGAATATTTTAGATCAAACAACTGTAGAGAGTCATGAATAATTCAATATCATGAAACAAAGTGAACTTGTTAAGAGACCTGAATATTTTTTAGGCTTCCTTCGAAAAAACTAGCTCGGAAGGCGACTGTCATGTAGCATCTGCTCTGATTTGATGCACTCAGTCAATTAGGGAAGTCCTTATACTGCATTCAGTGTTTTGTTACGTTTTTGTTAAATTTATTAATGAATCGGGTCATTGGTAGTACATTTTTTGAATTTGATCGATAGTTTTTTTCTACTACATAGTGGAGATGATGCCTTCCTTGTAAGTATTATCTATTTCATACTAATTTTTCAACGATACTCCGCAACAGAAAGTTAGGTTATGTTTATTATTCCAATTGTTTTGAAACAC
This sequence comes from Plagiodera versicolora, assembly GCA_037013635.1. Lineage (NCBI taxonomy): Eukaryota > Metazoa > Arthropoda > Insecta > Coleoptera > Chrysomelidae > Plagiodera > Plagiodera versicolora. Next base: position 9,059,903 of record CM072986.1, on the reverse strand, counting down.
GTTCTCAATTGACTGTGGATAACTGTTCGAATAAGATAATTGTGAGTTCTCAATTTAGGAATCGTGTAGAATAGTAGATACTCTGTATACACATGCTACTTATCTGATATGTAGTAATTTCAATATAAAATTGGTCGTTAGGCCACCTTTCGTGCTGAGACAACGAAATCCAAGAACTTCCTGCTCGAATTCAAGCAAGCACAAAACTCGACAATAGAAACGGAAGTGTCACGTTAGACGTACGAAGGCAGGGCTCCCTTTGTACTTTGTGGGGGCCCCCATGTTTGCGTGAAAAATTCTCCGACCGGCAAAATTAGCGATAATGAATGCCCGAGATGCAGGCGCATTATACAAGGTGTTCACGTAACACCCTCTTGCATGTGGGGACAAAGCTGTAGGGTGCGTGAACGTTAATTTGGCGAGATATTCAGGCTTAAATATAACAAAATAATGTTATAAGGATGGGCATAAAATGAGAATATTTTTTCTGGAAAATCCAAACGATGTACTAGTAGGTACAAATTGGAAAAGAAATAACAATATTTTGATGAAATCAGGCTGAGTTCTATTTGGCTACAAGTAACTTTTGTAGCACCAAAAAACAAATGACTCTCGAGCGCAACGATGCCAAATTTATGAATATTTCCGTGTGATTTCAACTCCACTGAAAATTTTAGTCGAAATATTTGTAATAACAGAAAAACTGCATTTTTTATATAAACAAACTCATGTTCTATACAGGTGGATACCTAAACACGTCGAACAGCTTTCGTCTAAATTAATATTCTGGTTGTTGATCAGTGCGAAAGCGTCTTTGTTGGTGTTGGATGCAATTTATTCAAATATAAATCATGTTTTTCACAGTTAATTTAATTTAACCAGTTTTTTTACGTAGGTATGTTGCCCGTTATATACGTTAATCAAGTCCGAAGAGAAAGTTAGCGAATGATAAACAAAAAAATAATTACCTACACAGGAAACTTCACAATCTATCGAGCTCCAAGCAGAATTTCTCAAGCTCAGCGACTAGTTTATTTATACTGAGTGTTTCTGGAATGAATGATGATCGATAATGATTTGAAACTATCACATAATACCCGAAAAAAACTCTACTTTGGAAATCTAGAATTTTGCCATTCTCTTTGTGATGTCAGAACTACTAATATTAGGCGTTGTCCGCGGTCGTTAAGAAGTTGTGACGTCACAACATGGCGCGTTATTCAAGGGTAAACATTTTCAAATACATTTAGACTAAAAACAACTAAAAAAACCAGCTTATCAATGTTTTGAATGCCGTAGAATTTTCTCGAAAAATTTGTGATTTCGCTTATTGAATTTAATTCGTATACCTTTATAAAAATTGATCAATTCTCTGGGCCTTTTCCTCTGAATAATAAATATCCCACCACCAAACTTCCCGTGAAAACTTTACGCTACCACATTTGAAAAAATCGCCGATCCTGTTTCGTTAAAGCAAACGTAATGGATACTGGTCCGGAAGCGAGAACTTTGGCAATAAAAGAGCTCGAAAGTATCATCGCTAATTTACTACCCCTACGCCCTTTCCAGGACTATTTAGTATACAACTTCCTGCCCCAAAGTTGGCAAGTGTTCGCATCGTTTTAGGAATATTACGAGCTACGAGATACTGTTTCCTGAATTCAACGGTGATTGTACAGGGTGATTCAATAGGGGTGACGACGAGGTACTGTTTCTTAGAAAGTTATGGTTGTAAAATTCGAGAAAAATCTGTTTCTTCAAAAACCATTCAAACTCGTAATTCCGGGAAACCTGGTGGATAACCCTGTATTTTTCAAACAGCTAATGTCTAACATCTGTTGTTGGAATGGACACCAAACGACTAAAGCGATCTGTGAAATTGAACCGGTCCAGAGTTTATTGGATATTTTCAGTGCCTCCGAACGCTAATTGGATTAATAATTAACTTGAAATCTGGTTTGAAACACCAGGCAGAAAGTGTCCCATCCGAAATGTATTTTTCCCAATATAATTCGGCTGCTTGTGTATTAAAGTACAAATCTAATAGTTGATTCGTGAAAAAAATTACGTTTGTATACACTGCTCGTCAAAAAACTGGTTGCTACATTTGGGAGGACACTGTAACTGTATCTTAATTTTGTCGATGAATGTTTGGGTGTTTCCGATATCTATAGAAACGATTGGTTTTCAATTGTTTCAGCCCTGTCAATTACTAAGATTCATTGGAAAGGACCAACCATGGCCTTATATTAAGTCTTTGGGAGGGCTTATCTCAAATATTTTAAAAGTTAAATGATATTTCATAATACCTTAGCTCAGGTAGAAATACCCTTTTCGGATTACTTGGAATTTGAGTTGGTATATCAGACGGAGAAAGTATGATGACTAATTTTCGAAATATTGGAAGAAACTCCCATCTGAATTAATTATGAAGAATGATACCTCAATCATAGCAAATTATACCCGCTTTCACGGGAAAAACGATCCGTGACTTCAACAAATTGGGTCTTCTAACAATAAAAGAGCAAACAACTTCACAAAAAATTATTACAGTTTGAATTATTTAACACCTTCCTAATTACTTTTTCAATATTTAGCTTTCCATTCACTTTTATTCATAGAATTTAATATACTTGTCATCTATGACCAGTTCCGTTCGAGTCAGAGCTGTTTGTAATGGTTTTTTAATTGGCCTAGGCAACGCGAACCACATGTGGTTGCATTGAGTGTTGCAGACTTTCAGGAAACAAATCATTCACATAAATTGTTAAGCTGTGCAAAAACAATATATTGACTTTGTTACTCTGAGAGTATGTTACTAATTTTTATCGTGGAAATTCGTATCGTAGCGTAAGAAGTAAAAAATAATGCTACAAATTGAGTACTACCTAATATCTTGCCTGCATTTTCTCTTCGGATTACTCCTCGATATTTCGTATTCCTCTATACTTTTGACGCGAAGAGGGGTTTTGTATTTAATCCTGAATTTTCCTTTCACTTTCTCATTATTTGCCATTTCCTTTACACTCACGATGAATTAGTAATTCCAAAAAAAAAAACGCGAAACTAATTTTCTTGTATCGCAGTTGTCACTAAAAACGGACTAATTTTTTGCTTCCACAATCATAGAATATTTTTATAACGTTCACATTCACCACTTTTCTCACTAAAAACACTGAGCATTCACGTATTTCGTCTCGTATTTTCGACTCAACCGTTCTCCGAAGACACTCTGGGCGAAAATGAGACAAACATAACTAAATGAAATTCTCTACGAATACAGAATGGGTCTGGTGTATATGGGCCTGGCTTTTAGTTCTCGGGACCAATAAAATAGGGTTCCAAGTGTTTTATGTTTGAGTCTCAGTGACGTTTTTGGGATTTTGACCTGCCTCTTGCCATGCACGTGTCAAGTCGAGTTATTTGTGGGGGTGCATTCAAACAGGTATCGGCCATTTTCGAAACTGGACAGTTTCTGGAAAAATGCAGGTTCTGGGGCTGAAAGATCCAGGAATCCAGGATCCAGGAAAGTTTAACGATAACGATATTTTAATAAACACAATTTGAAGCAATTGAATTGAATCAACCCTCTGTATTTCCGAAATCAACCACGACAAAACCAATTCAGGAAATCAGAAATTATTTCGTAGCATTTCTCCTGTACCTTCAAAGACAACTTAAACAAAATGAAATATATGTACACACAATCCTACAATAGATATATAGCAGGAACAGAAGAAAACAGGCATTTTCAGGGGTTACTACGTCATAACACCGCACATTCGTTTGATTTTCAATGTCGAATCAATATAGTCATTTTGAACTGCTGTAGAATGGATATTTGTCCATTATATTGTCTTTTCTTCTCGAAATCCGTGAATTCTGTGTCTTTTTTGCCTGGAGGGTTAACAACTTCAAACATTTCTATTCTGTTGATCTGTTTCGCAGTGTGGTATAGTATTTTGAATGTTTGAAAAATGCATTCTCTACACAATGAGCTACTGTTTTCAGTTATTATTTACGCTCCAAGCGTTCATTATTCATTCGCTTTGACGTCACGTACAGATGCTCTATACTTCAGACTCTTCTGAATTAGCCGTAAAACTCAAATTTTGACCCTGTTGCCCTTTTCGTACCTACGTTCGTGGAAGGTTCATAAATGGTTATTGGGAAGACTCGAAAGATTGTCAAGAAATCATCTGTGGTACACTTGACTTTCGTGTAAGGCCGGAAACGCACAGAATGGTTGTTTATTTGAAAAGTTCAGTTGTGCAACTGACGTTGAAGGTGATAAATGTAATTCTTGTACACACGATCTTTTATCGCATAACAGTTTATTTGATGCTCAAGTTTTTCTTTTCGACGTGTATTGATTGATAAACATTTCAATTGTGATTGACACATGACATTTGATGGAGTGTCTCGTGAAGACAGAGACAGATGGAGCTTCATGGAATGTAAGTAAATCATGTAGTTCTGTGATGTGTATTTAGTTGAAATGAAAGTAGGGTAATATTTTCGAATTAATACGATGATTTCAAGTAAATTAAGAAATATACCTAAAATATATTCATTATTGAAGATCTCTAAAAGAAGCAATAAGAATAAAAAAATATAGTTAGGTACATAAAAAAAATCGTAAAACTTTGGAAAGTAACTTGAATACCAGCATTTCCATTCAAAGATTTATAACAGATAAAACTTCTACTAAAATGCGCCGACACAGATATGTTTAAAGCGAACTAACTCATTTGATGGTCATTCCTATGTGATGGAAATATAAATGAACGCACAATCTTTATACCTAACGTACCTCCCATTTAATTATGATAAGAAACTCAAAAAACGAATCGTACAAAACACATTCTCTTCTTCACGAGTTTAAAAATAGTCTCCGGATCTGCATTATCAGCTAATCTACCGCTAAATATGCCTAGAGTACGTCCATTGTTTCCTTCCCGATGTAAGAATCGTAGTAGGCTGCCGATAAAAAGAGAGAGAAGAAGAAGAGAAACGACATGGCGGCCGAAACAGCTGTTCCGTGTGTCGGGTAAAAAGGCCTTAATTGTACCCCTGCATCGTACAATAATTCTATTTGTGTTTTGTGTCCATTTTTGTTGGGGTCTTGCGGAAAAACTAAGCTAGATTTTTTTTAATCACGTTCTTCAAAGTTGGCTATGCTTCGCACTTTAACTGTTTGTATTTTGTTACATTTTGATCTGTGTTCTGTTATATCCTGCTTCTCGATTAGCTTGCCTGAATTGGTGGATTATAAATTTTCGTTAATCCTTAATTAAGGAAGTTAAATTAGTGCTAGAAGTTGGGATTACGTTCTAATACACGAAATTGGTCTGGCATTAGCATTACTGGGAATGCGTGTATATATTTCATACCTAGATAATCAGTACAAATGGAAATGTAGGGATTAACTGATTAGAGAGAGCTAAATTTGAATCACAGGTTTCACCATTGCGAAAAAAAACGTTAATTTCTGCATCAAACGCACTTTATAACCGTGCCTTTATACAAAGCCAAAGTTCACCTCGCTTACGGTAGATGGCGCTGCAGCAACTGATTCATTGTATTATCACAGTGTAGTGTGACTGGCTAGCGGTCTCTTTGTTTCATATTTCATAAAACGAATGCACCAATGTTGAATTTTTAGGGAATCCGATGCTACCAGATCCGGCTTCGAAAATTAATAATCCCAACACAATATCCGACATGGAAACGAGACTTTATAATGTTACCCTGAAAACTAAAATTGATCAACCTATCTGTTGAATATTCTAGTTTCAAAGAACTTTATAGTTTTCACGTCAGAACGTGGACAAAATACAAAGAGCCTGCCCTGCCAAACTTTAGGATAGGAAAAGTGATCCGTCTTTCGAGAATAGAATTATTATTATACAGGGTGTCCCGTGAAGACTACGTCAAATCGAGGGAGAATGTAGATCAAAGGATAACCCACTTGGTATGACAAAATTCTCATTATAAAAGTCTTACCGTTTTCGAGTTATTTAATGAACTTTTGCCCCTTTCAATAGCTTTGGCTTTACGGTTGATACAATTTTATAGCGTTATGGTTAATTTTTTCAATAATATATTGCTGAAGAATGATTTTACATAAAAAACATTCTCCGAACATTTTAAAGGGGGGCTGCGAGTAATATTTTTATTGAAAATTTTGGTAGTGGATTTTTTTGTTCATGAGGTTTAGCTCATCGTAGTGGAACTAAAAATGTATTGAGCTACTGCTGCAGCACATTACACCAATAAATTTTCTGTTTTATAGTGATTTCAAAAAGGTCCGCTTCAAAATGTTCTTAGAATGTTTTTAATGTAAACGTTAAAATCATTCTTCAGCAATATTTTACAGAAAAAAATCAACCAAAAAGGTGCAAAATTGTACCAACCGTAAAGACAAAATTATTGAAGGGGACAAAAAATCATTACAATTTTCAAAAAAAAATCTCGAAAACGGTAAGACTTTAATAATGGCAATTTTGTCATAGCAGGTGGATTACCCTCTGACCTACATTCTCCCTTGGTTTGACGTGGTTTTTATGTGACACCCTGTATAAACAGAATAGTAAACATGACGTTCCTGCGATGTTAATTCTCTACATACACAAGATGTTTTTTATCGTTATAGCAGCAAGTAATGAGCCATTGTCATTAAGTTACCGGTTTCGTAATACACAATTAATGACTTTTTAATATTATCCCCTTCAGCGCAATTAGACGATTTTCTCCATAAACAGTCGTTAAGTCCATCGAAAAATTAATAGCAGCAACAGTAATAATAAATATAGCCTGTCGACTGACTGGATGCAATAATACTAGGTCTGCACGATGCGATAATGAAAACAACACCAGTGTGTATTATCATTGGTGCCCATCTTATTAGAACAATTATTCGATAATCAGCTGTGATAAATCATGGATGTGCTCAAGATTGAATTCCTCTGGGAAATATCACGTAACATCAGAAAAAAGTTCGCTTGAATTTGGTGAGACGTTCAAAACAACGCTCTTTGTGACGTCACAACTGCTAAAGAGTTTCTACGCTTTCATCAGTCCGCGTTTCGTTTGATGAGGGAGACTCGAATTTCACATCGTGATCAAGAATTTTCGTTTTGATCTCAACAAAACGACTATAAATTTTCAAATTCTAAGCGATATAGCGTTTAGCAATTGTTTTCGTATCTCGTCAAAAAAATTTACTGTTGAAATTCAGCAAGTCATCAACAGTTTCCTCAACATTTTTGGAAATTTCGACTAGAATTAACAAACTTAATCAGCGGATAAAAAATTTCTCTCTCCAAATAAATTTGGCATCGTTGTTAAGTCTCTGTGAAGTGTTGCCATAATTAGAAAAGGAAAAGGTTTGGTTAAATAATATTTTCGTAGAATAATAATTACAAGTCTTTAAAAAATCTGTGAATTTTCACACTTCTGAAACATTCATCAATCCACACCTAATTTATTCTTGAACAGGAAAATCCGCTGTCGATATCTAAGTGGGGTTCATGCATAAACATAAAGAGGGTGTTTTTGCACGTGTCGTTTGCATACGTGGGGTGCTGAAAGATCAAAGGAATGCGACGGACACGGTGCTCTTATTGGTGTATTTATAAAAGCGTGTTTTCAGTAGGTACGTATAGTGATGGTATTTTCAATTCGCTGATTACCTCCGCCTGGGTACTTTGTGAAAAAGTCGATCGTTTTAGGGTAATGGAGGCCTCAAGGGAAATTTCAGCCTCTCGAATTTCATGAGCTCATTCACTTTGCTTGATTGCTCGTAAATTAAATCACACATGAAGAGTACGAGTGCATATTTTGGTAGGAATTTAATAGAAAATAACCCGAAAGAAACTCGCATTACATTTTTCGTTATCAACCACTTATGAGAGTACTTGTGACGTATCAACGCAGCTGAACTTTAGGATTTTTTTTGGTGGAAGTATTGCGAGAAGAAGAACAAAAATGAACCTGAGTACATTCCTCAAAGTTCCGAATGTCGTGGTATATTAAGAAAAAATAAAAATCTCGCCTATTCTTCTATAACACAGTGCAACACGAAAAAAAAAACATATACGGACACCACTACGTGAAAAAAGACCCGTTTCTCCCAATTTTACCCAAAGTCATGCACTTTTTTTTATGGGCCGCCAAAGATTTGGGGCCTCGGTATCATTTTCGCAAAAAAGTGATCATTTTCTCAGGCTCATATCTTGCAAACCGTTCAGAATTTCGATTTACTCTCTGTGGCAAAGTTGTAAGGTAAAAAACAAAAATTGCAAACATATAAAATTAAAAGAACTTCAACTTCAGATCAAAACATCGATTTTTGTTCTGAATCAGTCAGATTCGGACGACGATTTACACAACTTAAGAGAGCGCGATTTGCAAGTCCAGGGCCATCAACATTATAAACATAATTCGAATACTTTTTTTAATATTTTTGTAATAGATAGCATAGTATCTCGATGTTGAAGTAAATAAAAAACAAATTAAATTAAAAAACGGTGTTAATAATTATTCCCAGTAAGTTTATATGTTCTAAAAATTTGTTTATTGAGATCTTAGGTAGATTTTTGTAGTTGATTGTTTACTTGAATTTTGAACGGTTTTCTACCTATGGACCTTAACACGGGAAAAAGGTAAAAAAAAAAAGTTTTTTGCGATTTTTATCTGGAAGGTGAAGTTTTTTTGATTTTATATGTACGCAATTTTTGTTCTTTATGACAAGAGCTACAACTTAGCCTCAGAGAGTAAATCGAAATTCTGAACGGTTTGCAAGATATGAGCCTGAGAAAATGATCACTTTTTTGCGAAAATGATACCGAGGCCCCAAATCTTTGGCGGCCCATAAAAAATTGGGAGACACGGGTCTTGTCCGTATATGGTTATTTTTTCGCGATTTCCGTGGATCTACCGACTTCCCACCGGCAACCCCGCTTCCCTCCCGTCTATCGGCAACGCCGCGTACACGTCCCGTTCTAATTCTAACCCTCGTTACGTTGCTGTCGGACGCACCCGGTGCACGCACCGGCCAGGGGCGGTCTGTGGGGGAAAGAGCGGGATAGAGGGGGTAGGTTTTAGGGGTCGATCCACCCCCGGATTCTTCCGTCGAGCGTGTACCAATCGCCGCGTTCCGGACGATCTGTCGGGGGAGATAGAGCATTGAGAGTTCGGTTGAACAAAAAAAAATCGGAGGAAAGGGTGAGGGGGTTGGTATTGTTGATTTCAGGTCGAAATACATCAGGGATACGTGCGATAATTATGTGATATATTTCTGAAGGAAAAATAATATACAGGGTGGGGCACCACTTACGACACGGTCTATGTAAACCAAACCATTGAATATTTCGGAAATTTCTACTTTTAATCATTCGTATATTCATTGAGGCTGCAAAAAGAAATTATTTTGAAGTATACAAGTGAAGTATGATAACTTTCAATGAGAATTCTGATACCAAATCAAATGAATGTCGTTTCACAGCTCTCTCGATTCAAAGAATGCATTGAAATGATAACTACTATTTGAAAATGCCAATATCTTGAAAACTATTCAAGCTAGGTATAGGGAACCTTGATATAAAATGAAAGATAATCGAATTTTGTATTGTTCAGATTGAAGGAATACAGGGTGTTCTATTTAAAATATCAAAGTTATTTGCGTTTGAAATTATAAAAAAGTGACAATCAATTTTGAACGTCTTGTATAATATTGGGAAACGAGTTCTATCGGAACCAATAGCCTGAAACCTCTTTAATGCTTGGTCACAATTGGAAGGGATGGTTTCTATACATTTCGATGTTATTCAGTCTCCAATTGTACCCTGCATTTTCAAAAAGAAAACAATAACTCGAAAACGGTTATAGTTAGGTATATGGTACCTTCCATGAAATCGTATTATTTTTCCCTGAACTATCCAAAACTGCAATAAAATACCAGGTGTTCCATTAAAAAAAAAACAACATTGATATGTCACACTTTTATGAGCCACCCTGTATACTCCAAAATAATTTCCTCTTGCAGCCTCAATGAATATACAGATAATGAACAGAAGCAATCCCCGAAATATTCAATGGTTTGATTTACAGAGACCGTGTCGTATGTGGTGCCCCACCCTGTATAGAATAAAGTGAATAGATGATAATAATAATGATTATGACACATAATTCAGTTGAGCTTTCAAGAGATTGGAGTTTGGGGTTATGTCTTTAATTGGCATTAGAATCCGATTGTGGATATTGAAAGAAAGAAGTTTCAGAACATCCTGTATAATCTTGAATTTATGCAAGCTCTGGTTCTGATTTTTTCTCTAAACTTAAATATTCCCTCGATATAAAATGTCAGCTGTTATATTCCAAAACAACGACGAAGTAATTAAAATGAGTTATTGTTCTTAAAAAATTTTAAATATACATGTTTAGCAATAATGAAAATAAAAAAATATTTCTTGACTTATGAATAAAATTAATGATGAAAAACTTAGTTACATGAATCATCATAATTGATTTCCTTATCAGTAATTCCATTATTATACCAAGAATTATTTTTCACTTATTTATTTACTGATTATTGCTATGAGCGTGTTTTTTCAAACTAAACTTTATTGTTTATTGTTCAGTTTTGCACTTTCTGAATGTAGGCTAATACGCATTTTTGGCTTTTGCTTTTCTTTGCTTTCGCATCATCACGAGCTACAAGTTGACAGCTTCATCAAAGTATTCCGAATCTGATACTTGACATTCGATACTGATAAAGTTGTCGGACAAAGTAAATCTTGGAGCCGGATCGAATCCACCCTTCGTATTCCATACGCTTCTCGGATTTGCTTGCTCGTTGGAATGTCTCATTAAAGGAGGAATTGGAGGAAGTATATGAGATTGGGGTGAGCGAGGGATGAAAATAGGGGTGTTTATCTAGCGCGCGGTAAGGGTTATGAGGTGAGAAATGGCTGTACGAAATTTCCGTCAGGTTGATTCGTTTGCGGATTGTCTAGTAACGTGTTATGAGATATCTGATCGGGAGAAGAATCATCTGGAAGGTTTTCAAACGTCTTATCTCTCGATACCATTGGCGCAAGTTTTTTTTCAATTCTAAATGACATTTCAAGCAACCGAATTTGTTTTTTAGGCCCAAATATAAAAAAAAAACTCTATAATATCAACAACCACAAAGTTCGATAAATCGGTTAATCGGCTTTTTGGCTAAACGACGACCAATCATGCCGAGTCGATCCTCGCCCATCTGCCACCATTATTTGCTTTTTGTCCTCTCCCAGCTGGTAAATAAGTGTTTATTATTAATATTTCGTCCCCTCCCGCAGAGATCTAGTCATCTTTTTGCTGCATAGTTCGTGCGCTTAAATTGGGAACGCTGTGACGGCGAAGGAATTATCGAAGCGCTGTTGTCGCATGCTCTCGTCCGGGGATCTACGAAAAATCGCGGTAGGATAAAAAATTGAAGGTTTTTACACAGAAACAGTATTATTTGTTATTCAGTCAACGCAAGAAGTTGAATTTTGCATTCTGCATAGTTTCTTCATCGCCTGTGAACCAATTCATACTTCCGTTGAATAAAACTCGGTCTGAAAAGATGCTACAAACGCATAATTAATGCTCAATTACCCCAATTGAACTGTAATTGTGAAATTTATTTTTCCAATCAAGTAAATTTCCTAATGAATTGCAGCCATTGCAGGAAGCTAACAGTGATAATTTGTTCAATAAAAAGTCCCCTGAAACCGTTCTTTGGACAGCAACTCGAAAAACAAATCCACTAATCACAAATCCTACAAAAACCATAAATTTTCTCGTGACATCGTGACCCGTGAACAACGCACCGGCAACGCCGCATCTTAAAGCTACCCAACGCCTGTTCCGATCGCCGAACGGCATATCCCCTTTAACCCGAAACCGACTACGACCCGTACTCGGCCGCTTCTAGTCTATCCGCTTTAATACACGACCCTCCCGTTCCCCGACCCAGCGACCGTCAAAAGCGTGGCTGTTGGAGTGCGACGGCCTCTGTCTCTGTCACCGTCTTACGAAGACGGTCGCAGCAGAGTAGGTCGCGATGTTGCCGGGTCTTCGGAATTGTCAGTAGAGTTTGGGAAAGGATGGTGATTTGGATCGTACAATGGCAGCAGTGTTTCGGGGATTTCATTCAGGCGCATTTTTTCAACTCTAGTTCAATAATGAATGTAGGAGAATAATCTCAAACTGACAGTTTCTCTCGCCAATTTGGATGAATAATACTCGTTACAAAAATCTTGATAATCGATTTTAGTTCTATGAGGTTTTTGTGACAGTGATATTCAAACGTAGGTCACGTGACTAGCAGCTTTCACTAGTACACGCCGAATTCGGTCTCGACTAGGATTTCAATTAATAGTTGAATACTTTGATAAGAGTACAGTTGGCAACAGCGCCTCTCAGAAGGTTATGCTGTGTGCAGTTCTAGGATTGACAGTCTGGCAATTTTAGAGATTACGAGATTGTTTCAACCATGACAGTGGTCTTCAAGAGCTGTTTTCCGATATCTGCCACTAGTAGGCAAATTTTCAAACAATTTTTTGTCATTATTGGATAGAAGGGACCCTCTACGGTGACACCTTGTTTTTTCTGGCGTCTCAAAGTTGGCGTGATGGAGGTAAAAGTAGAAAGTATGCTTTGTGTAGTGTTGTGTATTTGACAAGTTTCGGTTAAAAATTGGTAGGTGAGTTGTGAAAGTTTTCAAAGCAAGACAAGTGTGTTAAAATTAAGTTAGATGGTCAGTCGAAGGTAACGGTAGAAAAATTTAAATTATATAAAACTTATCTAGTGATCAATACCGAACGAATCATATGATTAAGTGAGTTCATGGTAGGTATTTTCAGAGTTATTTGAATCCATTTGTATTGCTTTGTACGTTATACGTAAATTATTGATTTTCTTCAATTAAATGGACGATTTTTCAAATTACACACCTTTGTTCTGTGCATCCACTAATATTCCCATGTTCTTTCAACTTTTAGTAGCATCAAACACGTCTATTTTGTTTCATTGTAAAAGTCAATGGTTTTCATGATAATATGGACTGTTATTTTTTTTTACAATGATGCATAAATGTGAAATTTTTCATTACAGATTCAATGTAATGAGGAAGTTTCTCAAATACCTACTGAATATTCATTTATACGTACATAATCATGTTTCTGAATTCTTTGCGGTTGAATAATGCTCATTGTTTTGAAAGGTACCGGAAACTGAAAGAATTATCATGGTAATGTGTAGTTATTCGGGACGAAAATAAAACTACATTGGGTACCGTCGGCAGTCACAATTAAAAATTGTATTTACCTACCCATCTACTTATATTTCGGAAAATTTATTGAGCTATCAACTATACATACTTAATTTTTGTATGTAAGCTGTAAATGTCATTGTTCAATTGAGTTATTCGATTGAAATGGTTCCAAAATAACTAAGACCAAAAATGAATATCACGTTCTTTGTGATAGGATATTTATTTTTGTTCATTTATCTGTTACTATTGACTAACCAAGAGTGAGTTCAAAACAAAAGTGTTGAACTTAGCAATCAATGGAACGAGTGTGATTTTCCTGTGAATATTTGAAGAAATCTTACTCATTAAATAATGCTGAATCCAAATGTAGTTTCACTCAAAATAAAACCATCGTTTGGTACTTTCAACAGATTGTTAGGTATCCGACGGTAACAATTCATAGCAATGGAATTTCAAATTTCTGAGAGCCCAGAAAGTAGTTCAGTAGAATACTTTGAGAATAACCTTTCTCCTCTTTATGTTCACTCATTTATCGCAATTAAAATCGATTCTTACTTTCCCACTTATTTTTGTACCCTCTAGAATTCATCGTCCTGCTTACCCCAAAAACTTTTTCATTGAAAATGGTTTCGCTGTAGCATCGATCGAAAACTGTTCAGTCATCCCTCCAAAAACTGCCACCCCAATATACCCGGCGTCCCACTAACGGCCTACCCGTTTCCGCGATTAGTATTATGGGGTGATTGTGTATTCGCAACCCCCTTTTTAATATTACCACCCCTCGCTCCACGCACCGTAGTCACATGAGAAAACTTAGGGTTGGTACGGGTAGGTATCGAATCGGAGGGTATGCTTGGAAGTGTAACGGGAACCATTATTGATGGGGTGCCTGCCATTTTGGATTTCATGAAAAGGGGGTTGGGAACAGATGGCGTCATCAGGGCTAGTATTTCAAACAACAGTATGATTCAATTAGGAAGGAATATTCAATCAAGTCGTCGTTGATTGGGGAATTTGACACACGAGTGTAATTGAGATAACTGGACTTTTCTACCTGAGAAGACCTTGGGTTTTGTGTTCCGATATTGTTTACATTCTGCTTCGGAACAGACAGGTAAGATTTCAGAAAAAGAAAGCTAACGAACTCTAGTGGAAAAGAACCATTTTGTTTTCGATGCTTTGATGTTCGTTATTCTAAAGCTGCACCTGGTATATTTGAAAAGCTACCCACATGTCAATGCACCAGTGATGAATAAAGATAGAGCGAACACCAAAAGCAATTTCACAGTCAACGCCATTTTGGAATAATTGAACCAACAATCACAAAACGCTAACGTTCATAATTACATCAAACGTACCGACTACTCCTTTGGGAATATCGAATAATAATCCTTCTCCAGGCGAGCACTCAGTTCAAATAAAGAAAATACAAAATAATACAAAAACTGACCTTTTCGTAAAAAAACCGAAACCTCTCCGTTCCATATCACAAAACAACCAAAAAAACTCAAAGGAACGTCATGAAAAACCAAACCAAAGCTACAATCCCGATCACACGCGCGTCCTCGAATCACTCCTCGCAGAAAACCCGTGGAATATTCGCGATGTCTACATTACCGACTAACAGACAACTAACGCAGCTGTGCACCGTCCGCAATCACTAAGGAAACTGCGCCGCCTTTGTTCCGTGCGCTGTCGCTGGCTCACCCGTCGTCCTTCGGTCGGCCAATCGGCGACGCGTCCTCCCCACTACCGCCTGGATTGGCGGGCCAGTCGAAAATGTCGACGAGGCGGATCAGGGGCGAGAGGGACGGAAACGACCATGCCAACTGAGCGAATAGGTGATATGGAGTCTTTCTCTGTTTGTCGCTGTGGCCTCGTGTCAATGGCGGGGCTATGATTCGTTAATCGGAGCTGCCTATCAAAGTCACGAAAGCTATTATTAATATCTCTACGTGTGATACGTAGGCCTTGGGAGAACAAGCGACAAGTCAGGTTCGTAGGCAATTAGGTGCCGGGTTAACGATAACGTTTTGTTTGTCACTCATGTTGGGCTACCGCCATTGGTTTGTTCTATCGTTTGGGGTTTGTTACGTCACAACTTTGAGATACTGAATATCTAGCTATTTCAAACTACCACGTAAATGGGTGAATCACCAACTATTATCCTGAAACTTTGACGACAATTTCTAGTATCTCATCTAAACGAAAAATATCCTGAAGCATACCAAACTATAACCTTCTAAAACGCCCATTTTTGCTTTGAAGAGGATATCTACGAGGTCTGTTCAATTTGCGCACAAAAGCTGACAAAAATTAACTAAACACTCAAAATGGCCGACCTTGTCAGCATTTAATTATTCGACTCCAAATGAAAGCATCTTTCTGAACTGTCAATTAGGTACTTACACCTATACAGGGTGATTCACGGCGAATTATACATAGTTATGTACTATTCCATATCTGGTATTAAAAAATGCCTTGTGTTTTTGACGGATATACAGGATGATATTTGAAAATATGTTAATTATTCTACGTTGAATATCTCTAAAAGTGAAAAACTCAGACATATGGAATTTGGCACACTGAGTATGTTCCCTGAGCTCAATAAAATAGCTTTTTACAAGATCGATGAAAATGTGAAAAAAAAATGGATACGGCCTAGAATTTCAACAGTTGATTGAATAATACTTCATCTCGAATAATTTGAACTTTCCTTATGATTTTTGTTGAAAAATAATGATGTGCTACCGATGTAGTGCGGCATCAGTCATATAAGCAGAATAGGAATCCATTAAAATTATACTGTTTTCAAAAGTTTTATTTTTTTCTGCAGAAAACAAAAACTTCGCGTTCATGTTTTTTCAACTGTTGCTCAGTATCCTCTTTAAGCTCCGAAGTTAGAGAAACAAAAATTGTCTGATCTGGCTTACAGGGTGTTGTTTTAACCAATAAAATTAAAAAAAAAACAAGTCCGGACCTGAAATTGAAATTTTTCAACAACATATTTTATTGAGCTCAGGGAATATACAAGATATATTTAACGTAGAATAATTCACATATTTTCAGATATCATCCTGTATATCCATCAAAAACGCAACAAGGCATTTTTCAATACCAGATATGGAATGGTCTCAGTCCATAGCACTTACGGTTGGACTATGTACAATGCGTCGTGAATCACCCTGTATATTGAGGAGAGGAATCAAAAACGAACATATTGAAACAGTAAACACGTTCGTTTAATAAACATTAGTATGGCTATTGCGATAAAGAAAACACGATCAAAACACGTTGGTTTTCTCTTTCAGTTGTGCGTTTTTTTGTTCGTTCACGCCATCGTCGTCATTAATTTTTTTTATATTGTTTATACTCTATTTTGATACTGCCTTCCGATGAAATATTTTTCTGTGTGTCCCACATTTGTATTTCTTGACATGTACAAGTGTGCTATTTGAGTTTAATTATATCTCATAAACAATATTGACAAAATTTAAAAAAATTACAAATTTGTATTTCCAATGGAATATTACATAACGAAGTTTTGGTCTAAACATACCTAGATATCAAAAATGAGTACATTCACACTAGGTAGGTACATACAATTTCTCATTAGTGATCATGAGAACACGCAGGTGTATTCTAAAATCGCAAGGTGAAAAGAGACACGTGTGTTCCATACCACCCTATATTGCGGATTAGGGACCAACCCCCTTTTTTGTGATGATCTAGAGCATCTGCCAATGGGTGAGGGGTCAGATTTCTACCATCGAATTTCGTAAAGTCGTAAATTACATATGCAAGGACAAGTTGCATTCAAAATAATGACGAGAGAGAATCAATGATTTTTGGGATATACTAAGAAATGGAGAAAAGACATTTGATTGAATTGGGACTGAACAGGAAAACAACTTGAATGAAGTAAAATGATGATGAAAAGTCGATGAATCACTGGATGAGAGTTATTTGATCTGTTATTCAAAGTACAGCCAAAGCTAAATAAATGGAAATTCGCCACATTGAAATACCCAAGAACATACCACTTTTTTAATTGATGTGGAATTGATATCGAAATTTACACTGCAACCATTTTTACATTTGTACAGGGTGGCCCATTAGTGTGTGTGTGTGGAAGAATAAGAATAACTCACTCAGGAATGACAATACAAATAAATGTTCCGAATTGAAGTTGTTATATGCGACAATGCACAATTCTTGAATTTTGCAAGATATACAAAGTGTTCAGTCTGTTGCCGATTGAAATCTCCTGAATTAATCCTTATCCAAAAAACACCCTGTATACAAAACGAGACTTCCACTCTGTTCAGATATTTCAGCTATCCTTTAGCTTAACTTAACTTCATTATTTACTTTAAAAATGGTTTTTGGCAGCATTTAGTCACCTCTTCTATTTTTTGCTTCAGTCTGACAACGTCACATTTCATGAGAAAAATTAAGATGGGACTTGATGCATTGTCTCGAGCCAAATTCGATGGTGAACGGATAGGAAATATTTAAAATAATTGAACTCTTCGGGTGTAGAAGTCTTCAGAAATGATGAAAAGTTGAAAAAAGCATATTAGAATGAAACACAAAAGATAGGAAAAATGATTCACGGGAGATCTGAGGTCGGGAAAAGGTGAGGGGTCGGTTTAAAGGGTGAAAAACTTTTTTGTATCTCAAAATTTGGTGTGAACCTGCCTTTCGATGCTATTTTTTGATTGAAATACTAATTTTTTCGCCCCATTTTGATAATAGCACCCTAGTTTTCTGTCAAAATATCTCACGTCAAAATACGAAACTGTGAAATTACTTCTGAAATCATCTGAAAATCCTGTAAAGTACAGGATGTAATATTTCTTCGATCACCTATAGTGTGTGGTTCAATATTCTCAAAATGTTTGTGTTATTTTTAAAAGTTGAGTAAGATCAGGGGATTTTATAGTTATGACATTGAACATACAACGATGATCAAATAACTAAAAAGTTTGTTCTACTCGAAAAGTTATACAGGGTGGCCCAATGAAAACGTACCGGAAGGAAGAGATTTTATCGAGAAACTAGCTGGAATCAATAACAAAAAAAGAAAAAAAAAACAAATTGTTTTTAGGAGAATATTCTCAACATTTACTTTAACAAAACGGTAGGTTTATAAGCGAAATCGATTTACTTTTTGTATTTTTTGAGAAATGCACTAGCGACATTTCAAAGGTCCATATCTCTGCAACGAGTAGACGGAATTTCAAAAATAAAAGGCAATGTATAGGGAATAAAAAGGACTTTTCAACGAGGTATCATTTGACCCCCATTCCCATTTGAAAAAAAGGGGATGCAACCCCCGCTTAGGAGGGTAAAGTTTGAGGTATACTTTTTGCGTTAAAAGTTGTTCGTCTCATATACAGAGTTTACGTGTTTCAGGTTTTTCTCGATAAAATCTCTTCCTGGTAGTTGAACCTTCCAGTACGTTTTCGTTGGGCCACCATGTAAAATGAAACCTCAAATATTTGACGAAGATAGGTCTGACGTATTTGGTTATCTTTGAAGACAAACTTTTAATTAGTTGAGACAAAACTGGGAACATTTGAGCATCAATAATTATTGCAACACTTCACAGTAACTTCGCATTGATGCCAAATTTATTTGTAGAGAAATCTTTGATCCGCTAATGAAGTTTGTTGATTCTAGTCGACATATTTACAAATACTGTTCATCGGTTATCTACAGTCAGTATTCATCCATTCAATTCGAAAAAACATAATATTTCGAGTTGTGGATGGAATTCATGAATTTTTGATGAAATGAATTCTGACCATGCTCACATTTACATATACTAAAGAATCAATGAAAAACCAACACGAAAATACACCATTTCTATCTTTTTGAAGACCCTTTTAGAAAACGCTAAAAAAATCACCCTGTATATAGCTATCATTTTACTCAATTCTTCATCATCGCATCTATTCGAACTGATTCAACAACTGAACGAAATATGTACGGACAAATAAAAATACTGTTCGAAATCTCGAAATTGTTTGTCGTAGTAAGTGGGCCGATCGTACTCGTAGTCACTGCCCGTTTCATCTCGCTGATTGGGACAAATTGTTCGGCGCCTCGCGGTACAAAAAACGTTCCGGCACGAAGAGAGGAACCCGAAGAGAAAATTCTCTAATAGAATTATGAGCGAGTCGAGAGCCGGCCTTCCGACTTGATTGCGAATTAATAACTGTCTGAGGAGGGCCTTTCGGTCTCGCAATTTTTTTTTCTCTCCCTTATATCGGTTCCGTTATCGTTTCATTAAAAGGGTGGGTGTGTTCTTTTCGAAATTATGCGAATACAAGTGGTGATGGGTTGTTTGGGATTTTGCATTGAGAGGTTTAGAGTTAATGGACTAGTATGAATTTTTTTAAAACTAATCACCACGACCATATGATTATATCCATCCATTTTTTTAGCATACCTAATATACCAGTTACAATATTTCAAAAAAGTTACCTACTTCACCATATTTCTTGGTGATTTATTTAATCGAATTATCTATTGAAGATTCAACGAGCACTTTGAAATTTTCTGAAGAATGGAGAGAGAAATTTTCAATGAAAAAATATTTTTCCGAAAACTCGTATACAAGGTGTCTAATGAGCGCTGAATAAGGCATCGATTTTCGATTAATCCACGTCTGTATCAAAGGTATCAAAATTACCAAAAAACTCCACAAAATCCTCGAAAATACCAAAAACTCCCTAATTTCGCCTGAAAAACCTATTGGAAAATCCAAGTCCAGATCTAATTTGGAATTTTTGAATAAATAAAGAGTACCCTTTCACAAACATTTGCCTGAAAACTGCGCTGAATATACCAATTCGTTTCATTTGGAGTCGTTTTCGATTTATCCATTTTTGAAAAGTTCTGAAAGTCCAAAAAAAAAACAAAAAACCCAGAAAACTCTCATTTCGGATAGAAAAATCGTATGGAAAATCCAAATTCTCTGAGAACTTTCATACTTATAGACTTTACGAACACTTTGAAACTTCAGAAAAAAATTATAAGAGGGTAGGTCTACTTTTTGCCAAATTTCGTAATTTTTTGTAAAATACATTTGACTGAAAACTTGTAAACAAAAGGTGCTGAATACGGCACTGAAATCCGTTCTGCTTCATTTGGAGTCGATTTATCAATTTTTGAAAAGTTTCAAAAGGTCTAAAAACCCGCAAAAAATCCAAAAACCTTCTATTTTTTACACAAAAATCACATGGAGAATTCAAATTAATTCTCTGAGAACTTTCATACGAACATTGAAGACTTTATGAACAGAAAAAAATTATAAGAGGGTAGGTCTACTTTTTGACAAATTTCGTTATTTTTAGTAAAATACATTTGACTGAAAACTTGTAGACAAAATGTCTGATAAGATCACTTTAAATCGTTTTGTTCTATCTGGAATTGTTTTTGATTTATCCATATTTGAGAAATTTTAAAATTTCCAAAAACGTACCAAAACCAAAAACCTTTTATTTCCGATTGAAGAAACCTATGGAAAATCTAAGTCAATGCTCTGGAAACTTTTATACAAATATTTTAGACTCTAAGAACACTTTGAAAATTCACAAAGAATCGAAAGGGATTCGTACCCTTAGAATAATTTATAGCAATTTTTAAAAAAATCAGTTCAATCGATCTATTTGAGATGTCTAGAACTTTCAAACAAACATTAAAGTCTGAGATATCTAATTTCCTTGGTACGATTTGGTGCATATCTGACGAATAAATTTGCAGGTAAATATTGGAGATTTTTAGAGTATCTCCGACAATGATAGGCTGTTTTTTAGGCTGTGAAACCTCCAAAAAATATCCTTGATGTAAATCACAAACAAAACAAACGATCTTAGAAACGTCTTCCACAAAAAAATATAACCACCGACTGTTCCACCATTCCATAAAAAATGTCCACCTCGTATTGTTATTTGACCGTCAAGGTCACATTCTCAACCCTCTCAAAGAAAGAGACAACGACCGAAAACACAATTAGCGACGCCTGTACACACACGGGGGATGTTTAATTACCCCTCCCCACCGCGGAGGGAAAATCCCCCCTCTCGCCCACCTCCCCCCCCCTCAAAATTCGATTGGTCGTCGCCGTCGGAAAACGGGAGAGGGTGAAATTCGGTAATGGGCTTTTTCCTCGTCCGATCGATAATCGAGATTCGAGACGGGGATCCACGCATCTGGAATGTAATATGCCGTGAGTGCTGCTGGATGTTGGCGGAGGAGGAGGACGTTGGGATTCGGGGGGAGGAAATTAGAAAAATGCCTATGGGGGTGCTGGGGTAATCGATAAAGGCGGCGCGTCGCTCGTTTTGAACGTCGTGCGTGGTGACCGTTTCCAGAAAGTGACAACCCCCTACCTGTTGAATGGAAACATTTTAAATGTCCCCGAAAATAATAATAATGATAATTTATTTACCTATAATACTTTTCCAATAACAAGTAATAATATACAAGGTGTTCCATTAAAGAAAAAACGGAGGTTCAGTCATTTTCATGAGTCCCCGGATGACACTCACTTCTGAGCCTCCCTGTATGCTGAAACTGAGATCCAGTTCATCGACAGAATACTTGATGGTCTTATGCAGCTATTACCCAAATTGCAATGTTTTGTGAATTCGCATTGGGAAAAAATTGATATTTTTCAATGGGCTGGTTTTGCACAAAAATTGGACAAAATAATTTTTATCTCGGAAATCGTCACAGATAGGTATAGAAAATTATGTGGGAAAGTTGTGAGGAATCTTATAAGGATTCCGAAAATGATATAATATACGAGGTGTTCCATTTGAAAAAACGGCAACACTGTATGGATGAACATATTTTAGACGGATAGAGCAAGTTTGATAATCCACGCCCACAAATTTTCGAAATGATCTGTCTTCCTGTTCTCCAGATACTTCTAATGTTCCATCCACTGTGAAACACCTGGTATATAGTGTGTAAAAAATATATGTAACGGGAAATAAATTCGGAAATCACTAAAGGAAAACCTTGAAAGTGTGAATATGAATGTTTTTCAAGTATATTTCTATCACAGAACAGTGTTTTATTTCTCGAAAACGATCACAGAGATACAAACACTTCACAGTCAATAAAATTTGGTGCGAGAGTGTAAACACGATACTGCTCATGTTCCTGCCGCTGCTACTTGTGCTGCTCAGCGATCTCTCTAAAGCATCTGCGGAAAAAACTTCAAACATTTCTGTTCTGTCAATTTGTATTGTTCGTTGGACGTTCAAGTGTTTCGCATCGGTAATTCATTGAATGTTTGAAAAAAGCATTCTCAACACAATGAGGTATGTTTTTGAGATGTTTAACCTACAAACTGTTTGACATTCAATGGCTATGATTGACTGTAATTAGCTGTGATACAAGGTGCAGATGCATGAGAGATTTGTAGAGAAAGAAATATTGTGGTCATTGGAATTATGTTATTTTGAGATTGTTGGTCAAAATTGGATCCTATCTAAATCGAAAATGGCAAATCGATAGCTTCAACCGTTCGAAAGATATAGGGTGATTTTGCATATCGTACAACTCATAAACTCAACTCAATATACATATTCACAGTAATTTCTAGTTCTTTATAGAAACTTCCATTTGTAGAGAAACAATTTGAATGATAAACTTAACCTAACTTTCGACACTATAACGAATATATTTTTTGTCGCATTCAATCCAGTTCTGGTTCACAAATCATCGAATAACGTGTGGCGAGAACTGATCTTTTTCGACCCTTGTTGGTCAAGTTGGGGTTACAGAAATTTGCTCCAAGGGCCATAAAAGAAAAATGGTCCTCCACATCACAAATCACTTTATGATGAGTACTCAGTATAGAGTTTCTTCATTAACTGAAAGTTCCTCATCATATTCATGTAAGTTTATAACCTTTTTGTGATTGACATAACACATTTTCAAAGTCTGTTTATTCAAGGAGAATAGTTCTGACAGATTTGAATATCTCCAATACCAAAGTATCTATAGCCAAACACTAAACATTTAGGCACCAATAAGTATGGCAATACTTCACAGTGACTTCACAACGATGCGAAATTTATTGTAAACAAATCTTTGATCCTCTAATAAAAAAAATGATAATCACAGCGATAGACATGAAAATGAAGAAAACACCCATTTCTGTATTCTGTCGGTTGGTAGCCATTATTTTATGGCTATTTCAGAGAAACTGTAAAGGCGCCAAACAGAAAAAAAACGGCCCAATAAACAGATTATCTCTCAGGCATTTCCCCTCACAGGACACTATAATTCTTTTACAGGGTGAATCAATTGCATGGGGATGAGTTGAAAATCTTGACTCACAGAGAAATCATTGGAATAATCACAAAAAATGTTATTTAATTCAATTTTTATTGTGGGTGTGTATAGTAAACAATATACCGCAGTAGTAACATTTGTCGAACTAATAATAATAATTTTTTCAACTCAACTCAAAATTATCTTCTTATTATCACAAAAGAAAACACCCTGTATGTGGTTCGGCCGACGTGAAAAATGTTAGCGCTTATGAAGACGATCTCGTAAAGGCTCTGTGAACATCAATAAGCTTTAGTCACGCCACAGGATTAGAGGCATTCCGTTTTCATTATTGGACGTTAGTCCTTGTCATATTCTTCCTCTCTTCAATGCGAATGAGTTTTCGAGAAGTTCTAAAAGGTTCTTGAAATCTAATGGCGGAATTTATCTGAAGATGGATCGATAAACGGATAACGGAGATGTTTATTTATTTATTTATTTAACGGGCTCACCAATTACAAGTAATTACAATAAATATACATTACAGTGAATTGATCTAAGAATCTAAGCATACATTTCTAATTGAGCTCTTAAAAACACTCAGAGAGTTAACAAATTGATCAATATTATATTTATTAAACTACCCTAAATAAACAACTATAAACAGATGAGTTGTAACCGTAATTTGTGTTATGCTTTTTTATTGAAAACAAAGTTACAAGAAGGCCAATCTGATTTAGATGTGTGTGGTTTTTCATTACAAAATTATATTGGTTTGAAAAATCTCGAATTTGGGATGAAATTGAGACCAAATTCAAAGATGATCATGGATGTTTCCCATTTGTAATCTAATTTGAAAAGACATACACTACATGGCTCAGTGAATACAAAAAGTAATATAATAAATATGAATGTGAGAACAGGCGGGAATTAAGAAATCTAGCTACCTCAACGCCATCTAGCAATACAATAATGAAGTTCAAACTCCAAGTACTTTTTTTTATCTACTGTATGACCAATGGTCAAGTAAATATTTTTTTGACATACTTATTGTTATTCTCTTCATGTAATTGTTTATTATTATTTTTTTATTCCAAAAAAGAATAAAAAATGCGCAATTGAAGAGCTTGAATATTTCAGACACTGGCTTTCAATTCTTTCAATAGCATCGATGTTTTCATTTTATTTTCCATATGAATATTATCGAAATATTGAGACCTTCGAAAAATGACACGACTAGAAGACGTAACTCTCTCGTAACGTTCTAGAATAAACCTTCTTATAAATATTAATTCAAGAATTACTTATAGGTGGGTTGATGATCAAAGAAAAATTCCAGATCTCCAATATCAAACCTAGCTTGAAACAGAATAATCCATTATTCAAATTAACTCACCCAGTGTATGATAGACACCCAGTAGATGAGTAGGCGGTACTCAGCGTCTTGCCCATAATGAAAAAAAATATATATGTGAAATAACCCACTCCCTATTTTTCATTGTTACCGAATACGGACACATTATTGTCGCATAAAAACCCCAATGGTATACTTTTACGACCCTATAATTGTTCTCACCTACCCTCTTATGCTCTCGACAAATACGACAAAGCAACCTGCGATACCCCTCAGATATGCCGAAAACAAAATGAACGTGGGATTTATTAAAGCAATGTTGTCTAGGTACCATTCTGAAAGGTTTCGTTTATTTTTGTAACGCCCAGTGAGTATATAGAATATTATCTCCGATATTATTGAAATAATGTTTTTTTTTAATCTTCATCTCTCGGTATATCATATGATTTTTTTTTAAGGTCCACCCTATGGAGATTAAATGAGCTAGCGAGTGAGCTAATTGGAAAAAAAATTGTTAATTGACATCTCCTGAGTTGACGCTCATCCAAGAATCACCCTGTATATAAAGCGAGATTATCGTAAAATTTTCAATATTTTTGCTCCAGTTTCACAACTTTTCGAGTATCTACTTCCGATTCCAGAAAATCCTAGATCTACTCCTTGTTTGTGAAAATTGGCAACATTGCTTTCCACCCCGACCAAACGGGCAAATTGAAATTCTCCGTGGGGTTTCTTTTCCCTACTCGTTGGCAAACTCCCCAGCGAGCGCCTGTCCGGTTCAGAATGGTCCAGATCCCTTCCGGATAGCGGGCTTTTTTTTCACCTCCCCCTCCCCTTTTCCCTATCCCTCACTGTTCCTCCTCTTCCCGAAATGTCTGGATGATATCAAACGCGGCGGGGATTATTGGACGATTTTCGAGATTAGGGTAGTAGTTCGAGGGTTTTCTTTAATATTTAGAGATTATTGGCAAAAATGTGCTATACAGTGTGTTCAATGATAAAGTTTGCCAAAAACGTTAATATAATTAGGAATATAATAGGCGAGAACACGAACGCGTGAATTTGGTTCAAATGTGCATGCAGTTGTAATACAGTGATAAAATATTATGTATGCACAGTATTTTCTAGAAGACGTTTTGCAATATTCGAATAAACGGCTCTCTAAAATCCTTTAATTCACTGAGACATTCAAACAACAGCGTTATGAACGCTTCTTGTGACGTAATGAGTTCTCTAATCGTCATATTCTGCAGTTGCCAATTTCACTATTTTCCGAAACTTCTGAGGAAATATGTTATTCAGCTTCTTCGGAGATGGATTGAATGAATTAGCAATAATAAGAAAACTGCTAGGAACGGAATGGTTCTAATTATATTATGAATATCTTTGGATTATAGGACAGAAAGATCTAGGAATGCACCTTCAGAAAGTGATTGGAATATTAACGTGAAAACTTCTATATCTATTCACTTGAATCATTCTATGAATATTCGTAATGTTCTGGGAACATCTCCTTAATATTCCTTGGAATATTCTACAACATAACTTTTTTACACTTTATAGGAATATTCTTAGAATGTTTGAGCTATCTGGGTCGTATGAAGAAACACAACATGGTCAGCATGTATTGTATTGAAATCATGACTTCGTATTTGACATATTTTCTTGATTTAGTTATTGTTGAATAATATCTATATTATTCTTAGAATGAGCCTGTGAAAAGTGCAAAATCTACTTCAGATCTATAATTCTTAGATTTTTTCAATGCTTATACAGAGTGAATCAAAATTGAAGCGAATTATTCTCAAATCGAATCATCCATCAGTGTCAAAAACCACTCACTAAACAACAAAAAAACACTTCTCTAAGTGTAATTGAGAATCTCTCAAAATAAAACAAATGAATCATTTTAATTCCTTCCTAATATAATATTTTTCTTAAATACAATCAGGAAAAGTTTCAGACAAAAAAAATCGAATGCTGAAGGCTCGTATATCTGATAAGAGAACCACAATACGAATTCTAGTAACCCTCGACTACTACATCTATTGGCCCTACGACCCTATACCCTTATTTCAAATGTCAAAGGAGCTACGCCAGCCACCCTGATTGATGAAGTTTTGTCGAAACCTTCGAATAAAAAAGTGAAAGGAGCAGTACATGTATTTGATGTCGAGTCAATTTCCATTTAATTCAAGTTATAAATATAAAATATTAAAAGACCAATAATTACTATATTGACTAAATCTTTGACAATGATTCTTTTTTTTTATTTATTTGAGAAACTCCAATTCCTTCTGACAATGATATTATTACGTATAATTGTAATATTTAGGGTTTCTTTTATTAAATAATGTGCTGTTTTTCATGATGTTGATCAAATCTTTCATTCTAGATGACTTTGACTCTCAATATACAGGGTCTTTCATTAATATGGTGAAATAATGAAACTAAGAGTAGAGAGGAGCAAAATATAACGATTGAGTGCAACATCGCTTATACAAATGTTGATGGTAAAAAAAATACAGTGCGTTTAAAGTTGAAATTTCATTCGCAAATTCCTAAATAGCTTCGACAGTTTTCATGATATCGGTTTCTCTGACACTAGAAAACTAACTATTTGCTTGTCTGACAGCAACCTACTTGTTTTTTCTTGATATATTTGTATTTATTTTTGACTTTAATACTTAGAATCGGGTTTATCGTAAAAACTGTAAGGTTTTTCGACTTTTTCCAAGAATACTTTTTTGTTCAAGAGATAACGTAGTTTGATGAATATTCGATCGAAAATGTTGATTTTTGAAGGACAATAAAGTTGTGCGTATTTTTAAATAATTGTAAGCGGGTAAGTGGCGCCCTCTAAGGATTACATTAATACTGATCAAATATTCTTGTTTGCCGTCCTAAAAACCTTAGATGTACCAATTTTTAAACCGATATCATGAAAACTGTCGAAGCTATTAAGAAATATGCAAATAAAATTTTAACTTTGAACGCACTGTATCTTTTTAACCATCAACATTTGTATGAGCGATGTTGCTCCCAATCGTCATATTTTGGCCCTCTCTACTCTCACTTTAATTTTGTCACCATATTAATGAAACACCCTCTTCATTTGGAAACAAAAGAGTGATCTCTAAAAGAAACTTCAAAGAATCGTGAAGAATGAGAAACTTTCCATTTATCACTTCGACAAATTTCTCAAATCACCTTTGTAAAACAATAATCTGGAAATTGTTGTCCCTACCTACCACATTTCTATTCGAAGATCTCGACCATAATCTATCTCAACATTCGATACTTCGTCAATCGCAACAACAGCCTCGGCTATAAAATTATTGGCCAATCCTAAACAGCCGTTCCTATCTGTCGATCGCCCTCGATCGATATACGGTGATCGGGGTGAGTGGAAATCAACCCTTCATTCATGCACCCTGACCTATACCCTTTGGCGAAACTAACTTATCCATGACGAATCAGTAGCGTCGCGATAACGAAAAGTAGAGAATTCTGGAATTTTTTTGTTGACAAAAATATGATGAAAAAACAATACAAATTACTCAAAATATTGAATTTTCGAAGTATCAAAAGTAGCATTTGACATTTCCGAAATTGCTTAAATCATAATTCGAAAAGTAATTGACAGATCGAATTGAAAATCGAGATTGAGTATTATTATATCTATTATAATCTTTTTGAGAAACGAAATTTTTTTTTACCTCAAAAAAACGACACTGGAAAACAGCACATGATTGCGTTATTTTTCGATAATTTTGTACAAGAAGGAAACTCTAAATATAGCTGAAGATATACATCATTATTTCCAAAAAAAATTAAAATATTACATAGAGTAATTCGTTTGATATAAACTACAACCCAAAAAAAAAACAACGGTTATTATGCAATCCTACAGTTGAAAAACACACTGAGAAATTCACAGCTTTTGAATGTCTACTATGCATTGATATATTCTCGCATATCCTAAATTATTATAT
Organism: Plagiodera versicolora; assembly: GCA_037013635.1. Lineage (NCBI taxonomy): Eukaryota > Metazoa > Arthropoda > Insecta > Coleoptera > Chrysomelidae > Plagiodera > Plagiodera versicolora. The sequence continues at coordinate 9,030,949 of CM072986.1, read as the reverse complement.
TACCTTTTTACCTCTCAGAAAAGAGTCATGAGACTCATATTCGGTCTCGGGAGAAGAGACTCGTGCAGGACATACTTTCAACATTATAAAACCTTACTCTACCAAGTATTTACATGTACAAATGCATATTATTTGTTGAAAGTCATCTGGAAATGTTCCAAAAAAACTCGCAAATTCACAATTATCCTACCAGGCAGAGAGTACCAAAACATAGAACATCTCTATTTGAGAATAGCCCTTGTTATATAGGCATCAAACTTTTCAACTCTACAAACAAAATTTAAATCGATGTCAAAAGATTTTTTTATCACCAAATCCTTTTATACTTTTTCGGAATATTTTGATCATCAGAACTGACTGTTTTATTATTTTTATAATTTTACTGTATCTACTTCAAATTGTCTAACATGTTTTATTTATACATTTGTACACTCTGTTTATACATTATGACGTTTCCAATATCATGTACATGATCCTAATAGAATAAACGTATTATTATTATTATTTTAAATAAATCACAAAAATCGACTAAGTTTTCATGAGTTACACTGGTATAGCTGAGCAGCTCAAAGTATAAATAAGAACGATTATACAGTGACCTTGAGTTAGTTTCAATCTAAATTCCACAGACATTTCTACGAATGCATCATTATTATAACGTGAATATTTCTGCGAATCATGTAAAAACTATCACACCTTATCTCAAGTCTACATTTCTAGAGATTTCAGTCATTTTAACGTCATCGGATTTTATTGAATCCTTTTCAAGTTTAAGATCTCTGTGGACGATCTAATGACTGTGGTGTCAATAAATTCAGCAAACAAATAACAGAGCAAAAAATCTCAAAAATGTTTACCTGGTATAGGTCTAAGAAAGGTCCTAAATAGAACCACGCCTTGCCCAAAGGGTGTGCCACTTAATAGAATTTCTGAAAAAAAAAACAAGTTGTCAGAATGCATCAGTAACAGCACTTTTTTCTCATGACTGAGAATAATAGGTAGTAATCGGGGAGTTTGTTTATTTATAATTCGTCATTCGTCAAGTTGAAAATTTCTGATCTGAACATAACATACATTATGAAGTAATCAATAAACAAAATAATCTACAGAAATATTTTGAACTGCACTAAAAATAAAAAGTTGTTGTGGATTTTATAACTCGGTCCAATACGTTTCAATTAGAATTCAATTCAACTTCTTTGTCAGTTGTTTGTTGTTCAATTTGTGTTCTTCGAGCATGGTATGTCATATATTTAATATTCATCTGAAATAATTTTGAAGTATCAATAAAACAGTTTCAGGATATAAGATATCATCAGAGCTATTACATACAGGGTGATTCGCCTAACTGGAGTTTATGAAGAACTAGAAATTTTGATGACAGCTACATCTCAATGTGACCTATTCTCCTAAACTATTTTCAATACGCTGTTACTTCCGGTCTAATCGGAAGTGATATCAATTCTGTTTGTCAAATGAAACACCCTGTTTATTCTTACATTCTTGAATTCTACGTAAAATTCTGGACATGCTGCATTTCGATTCGCTTCTCTATCGTGGTTTGTTTTTGAGATATTCTATTTTTTAGAAAAAATTTGACGGACCTATCTACTAAAATGTCTGTATTATCTACAATTTTCTTAAATAATTCTCTGAAAAGGTTGTCCATAAATAAACTCAGAAATGAAAAATTTATACCAGATTCTTTTCATAAAAATAAAAAAATCATCATAAACGAATGGAATATAAAGATTGGTTAAAATGAATTTAAATTAACTCTGTGTCATCCAATTTTGACAGAAATTGAGCTCTAAACGCGTGTGTCAGCGTCTTTAATTCTCCCAGAAAACAATGTTTTCCGTCGAAAGTATCTAATTTGAACCACCCTTTTTGAATTAATCAGACTCCAGTAAATATTTCTTCGTGAAAAACTGAAAACTGTCATTGAAATCACTTTGGTAGAATTAAAGGAACTCCTAAGCATAAGAGACTTCCTTGGTATGCACATATTTCATTTTTCAGTGCGTTTGGAGTTTTTGTGCCATGAAGTCCCAACAGAAAAATACATCATGGAGGGTGAACACGGAAAGGGTTGATCGTTTGACTAATGTTCCGTGAAAAAATGTGGTATAATTTATATGCGAGAGAGGATCATTTCGATTGAATGGTTTCGAAAAGGGGGTGGATTATAGGAAAATGGTTGCAGAGATATATCGGTATTTACTTTCAATTTGTGGTCGACAGGACAAAAATATTTTACATGTTTTTTATCAGCTCCAGGTGTATATACAGGGTAGCTCAACGGAAACGTACCAGAAGGTATAACTACCAGGAAGAGATTGTATCGAGAAATTAGCTGGAATCAACAAAAAAATAAAAAAAGGGAATTGTTTTTAGGAAAATATTCTCCACATTTACTTCAACGAAACGGTATTTTTTTACGGAAAATCGATTTACTTTTTGTATTTTTCGAGAAATGCACTAGCGACATTTCAAAGGTCCATATCTTTGCAACGAGTAGACGGAATTTCAAAAATAAAAAAGAAATGTATAGGGAATCGAAAGGGCTTTTCAACGCATCATTTGCCCCCATTCCCTTTTGAGAAATTTAGGGAATGCCACCCCGCTTAGGGAGATAAAGTTTGGGCTATACTTTTCACGCTAAAAATTGTCCCATTAAATCTCTTCCGGGTAGTTATACCTTCCGGTACGTTTTCGTTGGGTCACCCTGTATATATGTATGTAACATCACGAGTGGCGTCATCTTTCGAACGAATTAAAAAGTTTTCCATCACAGGTGTTTTACAATGACAATGGTAATAGTTACAGGTTTCTTTCAATCACCCTGGTCTAATCGGCCAATTATCAACATTTAAAACGTCACATCATGCGTTTACTTGTCACTTGTCAAGCTTGATACACATTTTTGGCTCACTCTGTATAAGAACCCCATATTCTTCCATTTGTTTCTTGGAATAACCACATTTGTTATTATTATCTAAGAAAACCCACATCTTTTTTTTCATTTCATTAATATCAAAGTTGTTCCTTTTGTTCACTTCTATAACAGTTTATTTTTTCGACAATTTCCCGCGGGAAGAATTTCCCCAAAAATAGCCCCTCAACATCACATGATTGTGCTCCAACAATAATCCTGATTACGTGCGGGGATACAAGGTATCCATCTTCCCCATCGAATCGAACAAAAAAAGTAATAACCGGGCTTCTCGACCTGCTATCGAATTGACTGAACGCGTGAGGGGTGAGGAAAGCGGGGAGGGGGGCAACCTTGCCCCCGAGACGATGTCATGTGTGGATTGACGAGCCGCTTGGGGGGTAGGGGAGATTGGGGGCTCCAAGAGGGGGGGGGGGGAAAGTCGCGAAGACGTATAGAAGCGTGAATTCGGGCCTCAGACCTACGGGGGGTAGTTAGGGGTTTCGGTTACTGTCGTTCGATGCTCGAATGAACAAAGTTAATAAGAGTTTGGATAAACTACCTGGCGAATGTTAGGTCCCAAAAGAATTGTTTGCTAAAAAAAATCGGAGTGTGATTGCGATTCACTACAACAATCGATGCTCTTTTATTTTCCTTCCAGTAAAAAAAGGGTTTTTCATAAATGTGTCCCGAAAACATCAGGCCAAGGATATTGAAGGCACTGTTAAAATAGGTAGGTACATCAAAGAAATAATCAATAAAGCATATTTTGAATTGAATTGAATTGAATCTCAGCAAATAATTTGTTTGTATATACCGAAGATGATCTTTGCATGGTTCATTCAACATATTTCTCAAAAAAAAAAAAACGTTCATATTCACAAACGAGAATTTTCCACCAGAATGTTCCTCGGTAATGTTTTACACGAATGTTCCTCGAGAATGTTCTACAATAATGTTCTTCGAGAATGCTCTACAAAATGTTTCTCGAGAATGTTATACAATAATGTTATTCGAGAATGTTCTCCAAGAATGTTCTACAATATTGTTTCTCGAGAATGTTCTACAATAATGTTCCTCGTGAATGTTTTACAAGAATGTTCCCCGAGAATGCTCTACAATAATGTTTCTCGAGAATATTCTAATGTTCCTATAGAATGTTGTACAAAAATATTCCTCGATAATGTTCTACAATGTTTTACAAGAATGTTCCTAGAGAATGCTCTACAATAATGTTCCTCGAGAATGTTCTACAATAATGTTTCTCGAGAATGTTCTACAATACTGTTTTAAGAGAATGTTCCTGGAGAATGTTTTACAAGAATTTTCCTCGGGAATGTTTTACAATAATATTCCTCGAGAATATTCAGCTGCGAACGCAGGCAGCGAACACATCACCAGCAGCAAGATATACTAGTGTTTTTGTTCGTGTCATAATTCTCCTGTACATTATAATCAATCTCGAAGCGCATGAAAATGACCTCGCTTTCATCAAGAAGGATTTTAATTTTATGAAAAAATGTCAAGTTCCACACGAATAAAGGAGATTAATTGAATTTCAGGCTCTCGTCTGCTTCACTGCCTCTCTTTTTTTTCTGACGATGAAATAAAATCGCACCCTAACCCTGATTGACTTGATTCCCTTCGGGAGCCGACAGATAATTGGTGATCTATACGAAATGAATTTTGAAAAGTTCGAATCCTTTCATCAGAGGCTTTTGTCTTTTCACCAACCTTTGGATGCTATTTGCTGTATTTAGAATGAAACAATCGATGATGTAACTGAAAATGTATAATAATTTAGAAGGGATTTCAAAAATTGACATGTATCAAACGACATGATAATATTCTACAGCGTTGCCAAGCGTCATTCCTGTTATTTCTTCACATTGTCAGCAGACTTTAGAAAAATAAGAAAAATTCATAGTCCATGTATATTTTTCACTGGTGGCTGAATTTATAACAACCATAAAATATGAGATTTTTATTCCAGTACATACTAGCCCAATATTTATATAATTTTGAATGAAATATCCCCAGAACCCTAAAAATAGTAAAGCTGGCAACTCTGTCTGGTGTCGATTATTAGTCCAGGACGGGAAGCGTTGTTTTCGAGGTCTCATCAAGGGTGTTAAAGTGGAGTTTTTTCGTTTATTAAGGCCCCAATATTCCTCAGAGAAATTTCATATAAACTATTTTTAATAATTATATTTGATTTTGAAGCAGGTTCGAAGCAATTTTACCATTTTGTGGATCTCGCCTATCGTATTTTTTTAGTATAAAAAATAGAGGCATGTTTTCAAATATCCAAAACACTTCAAGAAGTGATTTCTTCTCTTGACTTACGAGTCAAATTATAACACCCGCAATTTCCGCGAAAAAAGTAGTCCCCTAACTTTTTGCGCTGAAAACACGATGGATTGAGACATCCCTCATTCTTGTAATCCAGTTTCCAGTCTCATTCGTTTTTTTTTCCTGTACGAAATAAGTTCCAGTCTCCGCAGGGTATCCGCTGATGTCAATTTAATTTTCGACGAAATGAATTCGAAATTTTTCGATATACGATGTTCAAGAAAAAGTCTGGTCACGTACAGTAATTCCAGAAGTATGCCTTGCATAGTCATGAATATAAAAAGACTTTCGACTTGTATATGGATCTGGGTGTTTATTATCTGTCGTCCAATCGGAATTCTGAGATTTAGAATCAGGAAATCAAAAGGGATCCCGCAACGTGTGGATCTGACATCGAGTCAGATCCACGCCGTTCGAATATTGTTGAAGAGATTTTCCAATATGGTGAATGATTCATGACATTTTCGAGAGAAAAATCTACATATGATGTGTGGTATACATTTTTGGAAATAAAAACCGAGACCTCACAATGAATAAAGGAGTGTTTCTTGTCATTGTCAGCTTTATAAAAATGACAAATGAACGAACCTATAATGGGGTTATGTCTATCTGATAGCGTTGTTGATATCACAAATTCGATGGTTTCTCACTGATTCTTTAGTCGAACAGTAAGGCGTTCCAATACGATGCAAACTCGTCAGCAACTAGTCATGAGAATTCACGGATTTGTTGGGAATTATTGGGCAGAACGTGCCCAGTTTGTTTCAATTGTTTGTCATTTAATTTTTACCTTAAAAGCTTTTGTTTCGATCTTTCCACTATTGACTTTTTTGATGGGTATAAGCGGGAAAACATAAGCAAACTGAGTATGAGTGAACAGAGAAGTTCTCTTGTTCAGATCCAAGAAATCCAGTATTCAAACAGATATACAGGGTGTTCACAGTTGATGGAACATTAGAAGTATCTGGAGAACAGAAAGACAGATCATTTCGAAAATTTGTGGGCGTAGATAATCAAACTTGCTCTATCCGTCTAAAATATTTTCATCAATACAGTGTTGCCGCTTGTATCAGAAAGTAGTAGCTACTTTGTTATTTCAAATGGAACACCTCGTATATTATATAATTTTTGGAATCATCATGAGATTCCTCACAACTTTCCCACATAATTCCCTATACCTTAGACGATTTCCGAGATTATTAAAAATTAAAAATTATTTTGTCCAATTTTTGTGCAAAACCTGACCATTGAAAAATATCCATTTTTTACCAATGCAAATTTACAAAATATTGCAATTTGGGTTATAGCTGCATAAGACCATCAAGTATTCTGTCGATGAACTAGATCTCAGTTTCAGCATACAGGGAGGCTCAGAAGTGAGTGCCTTTCAGGGACTCGTGAAAATTACTGAAACTCTGTTTTTTTAAATGGAACACCTTGTATATTATTACTTATTATTATTACTATAACATTTTCCAAATCAATTAAGTATACTTTCCTTATACCTATCTCGTACAGTTTTTTAGGTATGATCACTTATGTTATGAAATCGTCTTCAATAAAATAAATATTGGAAAGTATCTACTTTAATAGGCGTGGAACGAAAAAATATTACAAAAATGTTCAATAATGGAAAATCAACATATCTCCAATGTTCTGTAGCATAGTAGGAAGCAATAACCGACCATGTCTCGCTACTATACAAGCAATACGGTCCTATTTCAATCTATGACCAATTAAAATTTGATCCATCGCCAACGAATTTTGATTGCTGTTTAATCAACACGAGGAGGCACCATTTGAATTTGCAATATTCAGTATTTCGCCAGCATATGCATTTTCGTATCTGTTACATGGTAGCTGATGATAGTATAGTTAGAATCAGTGTTGTTTTGCTCCATAGTTGATAAAATTCTGGGAAATTAGAGAATCTTGGAGAAATCAGTTGTTGCAGTCTCATTAATTTTAATCCTACTGAAAGAATTTTATAATCAGGAGTTACTGTATACGTCATTGCATTAACCTTGGAAAGCAAAGAAAACTCTCAAAAATATGAAAACATGTTCGTTGTCCAAAGCGTCCGCTTTCAAATATCCATAATTGTTTTATTTCACACGAAAGAATAAATCAAAACTTTAAGCATATGCAAATATCTATTTGTATCTGCAATTGAAAACAACAAAAATGTACTTTCAGTTGTGAGAAAGGCCTTTGTGAAATTATATCTTTGCTACGAGAACCAGCCTCCAGACATGCAGTCTTAGTTTACATAGTTGCCAAAACGTTTTCCTTTTTTGAAATATGGGGAAAATAATTGATGCTATTTTCACGTAAGTAATTTATAATCAATCAGTAATAGTAATCGTACCTCCAAGGTTGTTCTCCAGTAATTCGAAGGTTCTAATTCATCCCCATTTTCCACAACCCCTCATGATATTGAAATCGCACGTTTGCTGAAGTTTGAGAAGTCTCCAGATTATAACGGAGGATCCGACAACACTGTTCGGTTAGTCGACATTCCGAGATTCTTTGTTAGAAAATAAGGGCCCAGGTGGTGCACTAATGCCTTGGCGCGTCTATTATATTCCGAAAACGGAAGGGTAAGGTTTATTGTCGGTGATGGGGCCATATCAGATGATCGACCCATAGGTGATAAATATGGAACGACCCACCAAACGCATTGCATTTATTGACAACGTTCAGATATGACTTTTATGTACTCGGCAATGTCACTTGTCAATACGATTAACATATGTATCGTTTGGAATGAGTATACTTGTGATTTATTTGTTATATGGATATTGTACAGCTTGTACAGGGTGGCCCAACGAAAACGTACCGGAAGAGATTTTATCGAAAAACTAGCTGGAATCAACAAAAACAGAAAGAAAGCGAATTGTTTTAAGGAAAATATTCTCAACATTTACTTTAACAAAACGGTGAGTTTTCAAGCGAAATCGATTTACTTTTTGTATTTTTTGACAAATGCACTAGCGACATTTCAAAGGTCCATATCTTTGCAACGAGTAGACAGAATTTCAAAAATGAAAAAGCAATGTATAGGCAATCAAAAGGGCTTTTCAACGAGGTATCATTTGCCCCCCATTTCCATTTGAAAAAATTCAGGCGACCCCCGCTTAGGAGGGTAAAGTTTGAGCCATGGTTTTTTGCGTCAAAAGTTGTCCTCCTCATTAACAAAGTTGATGTGTTTCAGGTTTTTCTCGATAAAATCTCTTCCTAGTATAGTTATACCTTCCGGTACGTTTTCGACCCTGTATATTCATCATACAAATGAAATGAAGAAATAAATGATCACCAATTTTACATAACTACTTTTCAATGTGGTCATAACCGCATTTAGTTGGGACAAAAATTAATTAAAAACATATCTCGGGATATACTTGGGGAAAATCTTAGAATCTTCAGTATTTTGTTCGTATGGAGAGCAGCAAAGCAATAGGTATCCTTTCTGAAGGCTCATGATTCAGAAATATTGAGGGATGTATTTTATGAAGCTTGTTGGTGCCTTCTTCAGGAAATTGCTCCTGAAATAGGGGCATATAAATCATATGCGTAACGAGGAGGGGTTAGAAGAAATGAAAATAAAATTGCAACAGTTTGAAATGATAAAAATTTGAAAGATTTTGTTTTTCCAAATTTATTATGTGTAAAGGCAAAATAATGCACAAGATAGAAAAGAAAGTGCAAAAGGTACACTAAATGGCAAATTTAAACCTAATACTTTTTATTTACATATTTCGTCTATATTATGAGAAATATTTTTTCTTGAAGGAAAGTGAAATGTGAGTGGGGGTCAACCCACCCCCCCCAATTAGTCAACTCTAGTTACACCAATGTTATAAATCCATTCACCTACATTTCCTTATCAAAGTTTTCGTGACGTGATCTTGCATTTTTTGCGTTGTTAGCACTGGTTGCCATTTGCGTTTGACCTTGAACCCTTCTGGATCTTCAGACTGTTAAACTTAAGAACTTTATTCGGGCATATTAAGTATATATAATCGTTTTTCTAGTTTTTTATGAGGAATCTAAATGAGTGAACAAAGTTACAGCCTAAAATTCCCTACAATTAAAAAACTCTCCGAATTAGCGCGTGCGTTTTTCAACAATCAGCAATAATACTGACGAATCCATGATTCTTCACTCCTGCTGAAACTAATAATCCGATGCACAACTAAGCTCGGTCCAGCCCACGTACTATGAAACCCACCAAAAACCTTGAAGCCCCCTCTTAAATTACAAAGCGAAATGTCGAAAATATAGCAGCCTCTGTAGGTAAACAAAAAAACGTATTCCACAGCCAACTCAGACGACGAGAAACAAGACAAGGAAGACCGAGAATCGGACGGAGCTGGAAGCACGGCTCACGTGCATCAAGTCCTCTCACCATATGGGTTCGTACCGTCAAAAATGGCCGGCCTTCATTTTGTCGAGTGACGAAGAAGCGACCACGTCGCTCCGTCTCCGTCTAGTCATCATTGGAGGACCTTCAGAGGAGCCCCTCTCACTCGGTGTCCACTCTGCAGATGTGCAAAAATGGGGAATTCTCCTTCAGGCGATAATGAAGTATTTCTTATGATATATCTTTAAAACGTCGCATTTCAAATTTATCATTTCAACCTTTTTCCTAAAAAAAATATTTCAAGTACTTAAAAAACATAAATAAATATAGGAATTAAAAGTTTAAAGTGCTTTGTTTCTAATTCACCATTTGGCAACATCGACTGCGGATTACAGTAATAAAAAAGGACAACAAATTCGTTACGTTGATTAGGTAAACAAAGATGGCTAGATTTCAATCAGATTAGAAACCCATTCTGCTTATTTCTATTCCATGACGTTCCATGCATCGCAAAGGAGGCAACGAACACGTTAGAGAGAGCACTCAGGTTTTGAGGTTATGTTTAAGTTTGGCGTGGTTTGGATTCTAAGTAAGGTTGTTGGTTGGGTTGGACTATTATATTGATGTATATAATATGGTATCAAATAACTTAAAAACAATTCAATCGAGTATTCTTTACCAGCCACAAAGTATAAACGAAAAGTTGGGTTATGACAACCGACACATTTTGACACTAGATTGTAAATGTACAGACAACAAAGAACAAATATATGTTGTTCTTTTTCTAGCTTACTAGGCGCTGTTGCCAATTTGTGAACTAGAAACAAAGCGATTTAAAATTTGAAACCCCATATTTGAAAAATTATTTTGGATAGTTTCTGCAGAGAGTTTGGAATATTCATGAATGAAACTCATAATCATTAACTTTAAACTTGCATTTCCAGTAATAACCGAAATTGAGGAGAATTCCCCATTTCCACTCGGTAAATGCGACAAGGCTGGTTCACACTACCCAACAAAACATCCATCCGTCACGGCTGGCCGAGATGGTATCGCGTTTCTTTGAGGTTCGATTTATTGTTTACTGGGATGGATTGGATAATGTATACGAGTCGTGTGTTGAAAAAGTGTTCTTGCTTTCCTCGATGGTGAATGTTGATAGTGGATGCGACCATCAAAGGATGGACGGCTTTCAAAAAAAGTGTTACAAATGCTTCGTGTTTGTTTTTCTTTAGTACTTTGTTTCCTTCTATGCGTGTGGTATTTATTGAAGTGATCAATTTACTGCTTCAATTGCTGGAACTTGGTTGTCTGGTATATTTTGCAATTCTACTTTCAGTTGAATAAATCAACTACGACGAGATCTTGACTCCTTTTATAAAAAAAAAAATTAATGAACATTACATTTCTGTCACTAGTACACGATATTTTCCCTTGATATCATTGGGAATCAGCTATTTATTAATTACTAATTGTTGATTCGTTGTGACGTCATCCATTAGTTGCACTTATTTTGCCAAATAGAAGAGTATCTATCCTCAATATAAAAGGATCAATAAATACATGTATAACCTCAAGTAGAACAAACTTTTCAGTTATTTGATTATCGTACTATGTGTCATATTATAACTATAAATTTCCCTGGTCTTACTCAATATAACTCCAAAATTTTGAGAATATTGAAGCACACACTAATTGATCGAAGAAATGTGCTTTAAAAAATTTTCAGATGGTTTCAGAAGTAATTTCACGGTTTCGTGGAAAAAAATGTACATCCATGTGTTTAATAACAATATGTTGAACAGAATTATTTTATAACAACATTTATAATGTTCAGATTTCCAGGAACATAATGCTCACCGACTTTTTTGAGGAAACAAATATTTTGACATGAAAATTTTTGACAGAAATTAGGGTGCTATTGTCAAAATGCAGCGAAAAAAAATAGTATTTCAATTTTTTCAATAAAATTCTGAGATCCAAAAAAGGATTATCATGTAAAATAATAATAAACAGAAACTTGAATTTGAATTATTAATTTTAATTTCTTAATGCGTTTTTTACCGTTTAAACATGCCCCTCACCCATTCCCGACCTCAGATCTCCCTATCTTTTGTATTTCATTCTTTTTTCAACTTTTCATCATTTCTGAAGAATTCTACACCTGAAGAGTTCAATTATTTTGAATAGGACACCCTATATTTCGTATCCATTTACCATCGAATTTGACACGAGACAATGCACCAAGTCCCATCTTAATTTTTTTCATGAAAAGCGACGTTGTCAGACTGAAGCAAAAAATAGAAGAGTTGACTTAGAGCTGCCAAAAACCATTTTTAAAGTTAATAATGGAGTTAAGTTAAGCTAAAGGATAGCTGAAATATCTGAACAGAGTGGAAGTCTCGTTTTGTATACAGGGTGTTTTTTGGATAAGGATTAATTCAGGAGATTTCAATCGGCAACAGACTGAACACTTTGTATATCTTGGAAAATTCAAGAATTGTGTATTTTCGCAAATATAACAACTTCAATTCGGAACATTCATTTGTATTGTCATTTCTGAGTGAGTTATTCTTATTCCACACACACACTAATGGGCCACCCTGTACAAATGTAAAAATGGTTGCAGTGTAAATTTCGATATCAATTCCACATCAATTAAAATAGTGGTGTGTTCTTGAGCATAGTTGCATTCGAAATAGCTTCATAAGAACCAGGAAGAACATACCAAGTATCCAAACGTCAATGCTACATTGAAGTTAATATTCCGCTACGTCACCTCCTGTAATTGATAATTTCCTTATGACCGCTATTCCAACGTTTTTTCTTTGAACCGCGTCTGAGTTATGATAAATGGCATGTCCATTTTTTTTGCCAATTCGCTATTGCATCGCCTCCTTCGACGGCGTTACATAAGAAGCGATGCTTTGGAACGTTTAACGGTACGTTAGCATTCTCGACTCGATAATTGCGTTTTAATGACGTACGTGTACTTACACAAGGTTGCCAACCTCCCTACCAACTCATGCCAATCAAAGTCATTTGGCATCCCCGTAGATTTATAAGGATAATAAGGAGAACATATAGGGAATGTGTGAAGCAGGTAGAGATTCACAGCTTGACTTGATTTTCAAGCTACTTGACTTGACTTGAAATCAAGTCAAGTTCAAGTCAAGTAGTAGTTTTTGATATCAAGTCAAGTTCAAGTATGTATTTATCAAGTAGTTGAAAAATCAAGAACTTCTATCAAGCTACTTGATTTTTAGCAGTTTTATTGTGTTTCAATAAATGATGAAATGAGAATGGAAGTTGCGAAAAAAACTCTTGTTTATGAAACTTATTATATGATAAAACTAGAAATATAAACTATTTCAAAATAATATTGAAATATTTAAAAATTTAAAAATATCAAGTAGCTTGATTTCAAGTCAAGTAATGAATAGCTCAAATCAAGTCAAGTTTATAAATTTTCACGACCTTGATTTTCAAGTCAAGTCAAGTAGTTTCTCAAAATATCAAGCTACTTGACTTGATGACGCAAAGGCGTATGGACGTGATGGTAATTTTATCATTTTATATCATTTTTTTATCGAAACAACAGGTGTTAGCATGTTTTTTTTGTTTATTTACGTAGTATTATTCTAATTATTTTTCCATGAAATATTTGGCTTGCGAAATATTGCCCATTTTTGAATAAGAAGTACTCTTGTTTGATTAGCATTGAATTGGACGTTTTTTCAATTCCTTTTATAATAATACTAATGAATATGGAAGTGAAAACACATACTTCATCAATACCATTGAAACACCAGAAACAGTTGTACAAAATTATAGTTGAACAATTCTCCAAAACAATTTGAATGATAAAATTAGACAAGCAGCAACATCGCACTTTCTAGCAAGCTGTCACAACTGACTACATTGAATCAAGAAATGAAAGATTCCTGTCTTGAAAAGTCGTGAAATATTTTTCTATACTTTTTATTTTTAGTTATAATAGGTATTAAGTCACACTCATTACTTTATACGCAATTCTTTATAGCGTAAGAAACCTTTGAAAGATTCTTAGTTTGAATAGAATAAACGCTTGTAAACTGTGCCGGATTCTTTCACAGTTTCGTCACCAAACAATGGTTGCTATGGTTACGCGTACGATGTAGAAGGGAGTTTCACAACAAAACACCGATAGCGTTCATCTACTAATTATAAATCTATGCCTATCCCTAATCGTTGATAAACTTGGTAGGTCTCTCTGTTTCCGTCCCTCCTCTGTGAGAGGTCCAGGTATAAATAGGCTAGAAAACTCCCTAAATAAGTCATCTCTAGCGTTTCGAATCGGCCGACAATGCCCCCTTCTCCTTCTTTATCCTCGTCTCTCTCGCTCTCTCTTGTGCCTCCCCTCGGAAAGACGAGAACAACAAAAAGCGCAGGTAACTCGACGAAGAGCCATCATGACTAGACCGTTCTCGAAATGACATGTGGTGTTCGAATAAACGGGTAGATGGATGGAGGTTTTTCTTTGTATTCGGTGTTCGCTTTTTTCTCCGTGATGGGAGCCTTCGCTTTCGAATTTCGGTTCGTGGGCAATGTCAAGGTTGAGCGAGAGACAACGACGTTGTTGGAAAATGTAAGAGGATACCTAGGGAAGCCTCCCGATGAGGTATTACGTATCTGTTTATTGGAGGTTGATAGTCACGTCACATCTGGTGGATAAGTGTTGCCACCACTAGATTACAGTTGGCAATAGGCGAATGAATTCAAGATTGCAGCGCCAAAGTGAGCAGTCAGAGAACCATACAAACGGACATTGAATGGTGCAGTTTTGTTTGTTTTTGTTGAGATTTCTCGTTAATAAAGTGTGAGTTTATAATGAAAATGAAGACATTTCAGACTTTTATAGTGAGCTAGGGCATCCATGTGTATGTATTTTCATATTTCTAAAGGTGGTAAGCATTATCATTTGTTTTATTCATTGTATTGTATTGAAAATAATACGAGGTTAGACTGTTGTGAATGTGAATGGTTTGATCAAAATATATACCTGTTTCTGATAATTTGTTTTGTTTTTAGATTCGAACGGCAAGATTTAGTTTGAAGTACTTTGAAGGCATAAACACTTTCAGAAGTGTTCATGAAGGTGAAGAAGTTTTGAGGGCTGGACATCATAATATCATGATGACAAGAAAATTGTTTTTGTAATGGAATGAATTACGAGTTTATAATATTTGTTTCTTCTAATGTTTTTTTGGAAAGTGCCAAATAAAATGGATAATGTGAGATCTCGTTTCAATTGTGTTGATACCTGAACAATACCATGCTTGACTGTGACCATTAATGTTAACAGAATTTCATCTATCTATTCACGATATTTTTATCACAAGCTTGAGGAAAAGCATGGAAATTAATATTGGAAGTTTGATTTTACCGATTCAGAGTTCTACAATCTTTCAAATATTCAAATTCAGTATAAAATCAACAAAACATAATACCAAACACAAGAACTACGTTAGCATTTCTAGTTATTTTTAGTGCCACCAGGTGGCGTATCGCTTATGTTCATTTGCCAATACTTCGCGACGATGCCAAACGTCTTTTGCAAACGATTTTCAGTGCCATAGTTTGATCACCAAATGCCTTCCGCAAATGGAGAAGTGAGTATGCTCGTATGATATACAGGGTGTGTCATAAGCACCTGGCCAAATCTGAAGGGGTGTTTCTTGATGTGAATGAAATCCACTCTGATTCACAATGCGCTCGTGGATTTCCTAATGGTGCTTTTTTATTCGTGCTCTTCTCCAATGTATACTAAAATAATAATAATTCTTTTCTCAGCTCATGTAGCTGATGACGCATGGCCACGGATCAGTCTCGGTCGCTTATCTTTTTTCTTCCGCTTGACAGAACAAACAGCCCTCTCGAGCGAGGCCCTTCCATTCAAGACGGACCTTTCTTTAGCTTTCGAAAGTTTTCGGAAACTGTCGATTCTAGGAATCTGCTTGTTGAAAACTACTTTCTTCTCTCATTCTCGTTGTTAATCCCCTGGCAGGGTGACAAGCAGACAATAAAAGCGAATGCGTTTTCGACAATGAGGCTTAACTGTATGCAAATATCTGTCGTTATCTGGCAAGGTCTCTGGCCGGGATTTTGTCCCTGTACAGGGTGTATTTCAAGATGGGTAGGATTACGTGGCTTCTCTGAATAATTGCGAAACAGAAAATATCAGATTTATGTTTTTGATGGTGGAACAAAAATCCTCCACCGTTTGTTATCTAAATTATCGACAATACAGCATCTGCATCTAATTTTAATCATTGTGCTGATGCTGATGATATTTGTCTTATTGTTCAATTATTTTATTGGTATCAACTTCGAATAATCTTGTTTCAAAATGTATCTCTAAGGCCTAAATTCACCTAACGACTATTGACCAAGGATTATTTAGACTCTTTTTAAGGGGGTATTCTGGTCTAGAAATTTGAAAAAAATCGATTTTTTGTGCATATTTTCAAAGTTCAGACATTCAAGATTATGCTCTTTAATAATAATAACAAAAAAATAGAAAAGAGAAAAGAAAAAGGAAAAAGAAAACAAAAATAAAAGAAGATTATTAATACATATTCATTTGAACAAGGAAAAATTTAATTTAATTCAATGAAAATCTGGAATCAATATCTGGATTACAATTTTATTTAAATTTGCCTTTTTTGTAATAAAAAAAAGTTTGGCTAATTGGTTTATCCCAAAGCCACACAAGATTATGCTCTTGAACGGATTTTTCAAAATTCGAATTATTTTGGAAGATACAGCGGATATTGTGACGTGGCATCTAAGCCAGCCGAACTTCAAACGTTTTTCTCAAAACTCATTTTATTGAGGTGGTTGATATCTCTAGTTCTATCCGATCGATTCCATTGAAATTTCGTGAGAATTTTCTTTATACATCTCCTTATCACCTGGACCTTGGATTTTGGAAAATTTTGGTTTCCAAGTTTTATAAAAAAAATCGTGATTGTCGAAGAACAGGGTGAAGGGTTTTCAAGTGGACACCATTTTGTGAATTATTTTTCTATTTTTTCTGGCCGAGGTCCAAGCGATAACAACATCTTTACTGATTAAGAATATTTTTCATTTGTTTGATTTAAATCACTACAAGGGTTGAAATCATGTCAACCAGGGAGCCCTGTTTGATTGGCAGCCCCCACTTCACCGGCCTGTCATTTGGCGAATTATTGTCATTTTTTCCTTTTGATTTTTTCACACGAATAAAGAATCAAAAAACAGGAAAATGTTTAGAATTTTTTTTTATCTCTATAGACCAGAATATCCCTTCAACAGTGTTTCGCGTTAATATAAACCATCAACTTGGCAACGTCGTGGAAGGCAAAAATTTCGATAGTTCTGTGCCTATATTTGATGGAATTGTATAGTTCTGTGTCATTCATTGAAATTTGGTAATATAAACATAACCTCAAAACCATAAAAGATGTTATGTGTTTACACTGATTGTTTTTGTTCAAGTGTTCTTTGATTTGAGATATTGTTTAGTTTCTATTTGTGAGTTTTAAAGAAGGTTGTAACGAAAATGACACTGTCCTGTTTGATCCCTGTATACATAGTTTTTTTTTGTGAATTCCTAAGTGCTTTTCATGGTGTCGAACGGTAATTAGGGAAATTGGAGTTAATTAAAGTGAAGTTGGAGCGAGAGGAAGGGTTGAAAACTCGTTTAAATTTGCCGAATGGATTGTTTTGCTTATTCGCAGTTTCATTTCGCTCGTTTATTTGGAGACTTGTAGTGGAAAGTTTCCCAGACACTTTTTTTCTTCCGATGGCCAGACTGATTCGGAATAATTAATTTTTCTTGCTTTCATTTTCCAACGTGGAGTGTTCTTTTAGCTGCTGTAGCGAATAATCAATGTAAATTATTCCATGCTTTGTTTCTGATGGTATCCATTCCCGAAATGTTTATAAATTACGTTGTTCATTTGTTTCTATCAATACAAATTCGTTACGGAAGATTTCGAACAAATTTTTAAAGGAATGATTTTTTTGTTCTAGCTAAAGAATATGTAGAAAAAAAAGTTCAAATAATACAACCCTTAAAATATCAGCAAAAAAACTCTTTCTGTCAACATAAACAAAACCAAACAAACTTGGCTCAGAATTATTTTCATCAAATCAATGCACCAATTCCTGCAAAGTTATTTTCATCACAATCTACTAATAACCTAATCGGTTCTGTTTTGTGTCTCTGCTACAATCTTCTTCTTCATCTGTAGTTTGGCCCTTTCCTCTAAGGAATGTAGCCAGCCATTTGGTAAGCCCATTTTACGATCACAATAAAGTACGGCAGAGAATAATACTCATAGCCATAATTGGACTGCTGAAATTAACGTTGAAATTTCTAACTACGATCGTTTCCAGTCGTAGTTTCGTTGAATACGTTCAATACAGATCTTAGTTCTGGCAGATTTGTTCATCTTTGAGTGCCATTAGTGCAAAACGAAAAGAATCTAGCAACCACAGAACTCATGATAGCTTTATTCATTAGCTGGGAATCAATAGGCGTCAATATTTATTTATTTGAACACTCCATTCAACAGCTGAAGCTTTTTGCAGAATGGGAAGAAACGATAATTGCAGTACAAGCATTCTGTATAGATAAAAAATATGTAAAATTAAAAAAAAAACACACACACAAAAAACAGAAAGAAAAAACGAAAAACGTGTACACGAAAATAAATGACACTGCGTAATGGCAACACTTCACTGTCATTTTACAACGATGCTAAATTGTTTGGAGCGAAACCTTACAATATTGTTTGGTTACATGCGAATTGTCAACTTCTGACCATTTCTGAAGATTTTCGCCTATTTTCATTCTGCAATTATTATTAGGACGCCGAGAGTGGAGAATGGAGATGCTCAAATAATCACATCTTTGTTAGAATATTTCTAACGAGAACATTCTGTTGGAAAATGGGTGAAGAATCTTGATGAATATTTATTTATCACAATAGGCTATATATTATACAGGGTGTTCCTTAAAGACATGCTAATATTTGAAGAGATTATTCTTTGACAAGTTTTAAGAAAAAACTTTTCATAAACGTATGTCCTAAAAGTCTTAACTTTTGAGATAGAGGGTGATATAGATTATTAAACGGTTGGTACTGCGATATGAAGCAATTTTAATTTTATTATTTTAATCAAGAGCAGAGCATCTGACAAGAAAAATCTATTTTTTAGATTCTCATTCGTTTTGGAACAAAAGTAATTTTTCTTTTGAAAGTAAGCAGTGACGTAGAATTTTTTTTCTTCAAAAATATTCAATGCAAAACCCGTACGGCGCCAAACACACACACACAGAATGCACCTAGATGCATAGAAGACATGTACCAAATTTTTTTAAAGATCACACCAAAGGCAAGGATTTACTTAAATTTTCTAATCCCCGTAACTCAAAAACCGTTGGAGATAGGTATAGGACATGCTTAATAAAAATGTCTAAAACCAATCGAAGAAATCGAAAATGAAAAAATATACACTGTGAAATCAAAAATAAAGGAGATGGGGTGGAGGTCAAAATATAATGAATAACCCAGTACATAGAAAAAAGTGTCATTACATGATTCAAACTGTTTCGAAAATTAATGTGTTTGTAATGGATCCAAATATTCTTGAACTGAAATATGTGGAAAAACAATTTCAGTCGTCTAGCCACAGCTTCGTACGTCATTATTTACAAATTGTCTGACTGGTAGAGAAACTGATAGGCAGATAAATATCTGCTAAACAAACCCACGCCAGATAACGAGAATGAGACCGACGAAAGAAAAAACAAATCAGACGACTAACGAATGCCTTGATGTAGTAATTATTAGGGGTTCGGTACTGGGTCAGCGTCCCGTCGCAGCTGATCGATCCTATGCCTCTGACGTAGACACACATCATCGCCCGACGTTGCCAAATCGCTCAGTTTGTACGTGGATTTGCTCCACAGTGCGATCTTCGTCGCTCAGTTAATTCGAATTTGAATTTGTCACTGATCAACCATAATAACTGACAGTACCTGACCTGTCAGTAACGATAATTTTGAAGATATGACTGTACTGATGCGTTGTGACTGGTCGGCTACTATACGGGATGTTTGTTAAACGTAGGGCAAACATCAAAAGGATTATTGGATGAATTATTGATTTTTTTGCGATTTCGAAAAATGTCCCAATCAAAAACATACAGGGTGAAACGAATAGTGTAACAACATTTTCGTTGTTTAAAAAGCATGGATGTTTCTATATCAAAGTTTGGTGTATGGCAATGGGTTTAGTGAGTAGATACAAATTTAGAGCCCGTAGATTGTTTCTTGTGGGATTCTCTGAAATGAGTTGAAGCTATTTCTGTTAGAAATTTGTACCATTTGCGAATTTACTCAATTATATTCACTTGGTGAAAAAATTTAAAGACTTGAGTGATTTTGAACCTTCATTGAAACTTTAGCAATTCAAGACGTACTTTTTGATAATTAAATGTTGTGAATAACATATAAACACTGCAATTTTATGGTATTTTCAAACAACTTTGACCAAGATTAGAATATAAGTGAAATATAAGCAAAGTTAACATGTTTTCAAACGGATATGCTTATCTCTAAAATAGATCCACCCAATGTAGAAAAAAATTCGAGGATACAAAGAAGTTTCTATCCCCAAAACCATACCCCTTTTGTAGATTTCAAAACTATTTGATGCTTGAAGTGACGATCTTCTAGGAATTATTAACTTTACCAAATTTCAAATTCACGACCTCAAAACTGAACAACATGTTACGTCAATAAAAAAATAATAATTTAACTTCAACTTCGATTCAAAGTGTGTCTCACCCTGTATGTATTTGACGTGAAAATATTGCTGAATTCAGCCACTAATGATAACGAGAAAAATATACATATTATTCATTCATTTTAGGCATCAATATATATGGCAACACTTCACACGATGTCAAATTCATTTTTTATATTTTATTGTATCTATATTTTATTAATTTTCACAACGTAAACTCATTATCCTGTATGCTACCTCGACTTATTTTACATCAAGATTGTGATCCAAAATTCAGGATATCATGAAAAGGTTAGTAATTTGATTGATTGAAAGTAAAAGAAAAGCATCTAGAGACGAAAAAAGTATTTTTTTCAAATTTTGTCTCCTTTTCGTCGAAAAAATTAATTTTGACACAAATTAACAGGTACAAGAATGACATGCTGAAGTACAAAACATATTTCTCTTGGAATATTTTTTTCTGTTTTCTTCATATCTGTAAATGAATTCTCGAAATTTTGTCATACAGGCTGTTGTATCGAACTGATGGAATTCCTTTAATTCTTTCAAGTCCGTACCTGGATTATTAGTATCATTCATTCTGAATTCGGTAGCATACAGGATAATGAGTTTATGCTGAAATATACAATGCGGATCGTAAGTTACGAGCTATTGAAGAAACAGGAGAAATACAAAAAACACTCTGTATCTCGCTTATACAGGGCGCTAGACCCGTCATATGGGGGTTTCTCAGAACCAGCTAGGCGACCTCTTCCTACCCTTACAGTACACCCATTTCCCAATTAATCACCCTGTATATTTAATCGAGAACATTTTTCAAAACAAGTTGATTAATAAACCTAACCTAACTTTCCGTTTTCGGAGTATCGTTGATAAAATATACGAGCAGGAACACCGCACTTTCACAACTATCTTGCTCAACTAAAATAGATTATAAATTCGATGAGATTTCGTGTTTTTTTTTTTCTGTACTCATTCCTCCAGAAAATAGCAACGGTCTCTGGTAGCAACGTTGCGTTCACCGGGAAAAAAATGAATGGAAACAATGTGCGACTGCTTAGCCAGCCTCCTCAGGGAAAAGCAGAGAAAAAAACACCATTAGTATCATTACGGCTTTTTCGGTCGGTAGCCTTGGGGCAAGTAACGAACCGTAACTTTGCCTCGTCGGAAAATTAGAAGTTACAGGCGGGTCGCACAAAAGGTTTTCTTTAATTAGAGAACGATGATGCTGCCCGGCTAATTCCGATTATTTATTCAAAGCTCTCTCGGGTCAGTCGAATTGGACATCGCGCTTTCGCCAAATCCATCGATGGACTGGCTAAATGAAAGTCCACGTACATGTTTATTTATTTAGCGATTTAGTTTCACTAGGTGACAGATAATGCGCGCTGTCACAATCCGACCGATGACCTGAGAAATTTCTCTGAACAATATTATGTACTATCCGAAAAAATTCCACTTGAAAACCGCTATATTCGGCGAAACTTCAACAACAACGCTTCTCGTACGTCAGCTATACTAATACTTGTCATAGTTGCCAATTGTACTAGTTTTAAGGCTTCTGTAGATATTTCATCCATTTTCTGAAATGAAATTCTTAAGTAGGACGATAAAATGTCCTTATTTTTTCGGTCTGCTTGGCAACGCTGTAAAATATCAGTGGCTAGTAGCAAGTCCAACGCTTATATGTACAGGAGTACTTGTAACGTATCAACGCAGTGCGTAATTTTTAAACCCACCCCTTTCTTGGGAATTTGTGGTGAAACAATTGGAGAAGAAAAATTTAACAAAAATCTGGGTTCATTTCTCAACAACATTTCTGGAAGTCGTGGTATATTTTCGAAGAATCAGTTATCTAGCCCATTATCAGGAGTCCTATAGAGTTTTAGAAAAAAAAAATAGTCATTAACGAGAATATTCGATATACAGGGTGTTTCAGAATTGCACGGCAATATTTCAGGTACGTATTCTCTGGTACAAAATAAGGAAAAAAGTTCCTATGAACATGTGTCCGAACTCGATTATTAACGGAGTTACAGGGTGTTGAAAATTGAAAGAAATTTTGTTTTTATTTTATTGTGCTTGATCTACTGCAGATAGAGATTTCAAATTTCGTATGAATATCAAGCAATAGGTGCAGCTCGATATGGAAGTAAATGTTTTCCAATTATCATACAGGGTGTTGCATTTTCCGAGGTCTCAATACATAAAAGCCCCAAGAAAAACTTTCTCGTACGCCACTGGTGAATTTCAATATTTTTTTCGAGTTCTTCAACCTACTGCCTAAATTTTGTCCCTCCTGACTTTTGGTTGAATTTAATTCAGTTTCCTCAGAAATTAATTGATTTGTAAATTGGCTCAAAATTGAATGAACAAGAAATTCATCAACAAATGTTTAGAGGAATTGGATTTGGACTATTTGTTGAAAATTCAATACTAATCTAGTTGCCTATCATGTGTGTTTAAAAAAGAGAAGAAAAAGAAGTTGCAATGATTATTCTCTGTAAATTTTTTTGCATAATACATTGATCAAAAGGAGTATTTCAACTAACCTCAAGTACGTTTTCGCACATCACCCAGTACAACGAATCAGCTAATGGTCGCGCGATGTTTTTCTTCCTCGTAATTTTCATTTGTTTTAACGAATCCGCGCGAGTCGACCCTCTTTCGTACAGACCAGCCGGTAATGAAGAAAGAGATCAAGACAAATAATAATGAAAACATTCTTGGAATACAAATTAATGAATGGTATAAAATGCGGTGTAGGGGATTTGTAGGTGCCTATTGAATTTCCAATTAAAAAATTTCGAGGGTGACGTCGGGTGGAATGCATTGATTTTTTCAGTGATGTAACTGATGGAATGTGCGTCATTGAATGTCATGCGATGAGAAGACGAGAAGAAGAATGAACATTAATGATGAAATCTAAGATTACAAAAATCAATATGTATCTAATAATGAGTATTAAAATCCCGTCAGGTCAGAATGGAAGATGCATGAAAATCCCCGGCTTCATTACAATATACAGGGTGATTCAGAATTGCACGGCAATATTTCAGGTACGTATTCTCTGGTACAAAATAAGGAAAATAAAATCCTATGGACTATATCTATAAGCGGAGTTACAGGGTGTTGATACGAAGTGCCAAGGAATCGTGGATTCGTCGTCTGTTGCATTCAACAGAACGGGGGCCACTTCGAACAATTCCTCTAAACATTTGTTGTTAAATTTTATTTAATTCTGATGCTTTGATTGATATCAAATATCAAAACAGTACAAACATTTCAGAGCATGTAACTATGAGCCAATTTACAAATTAATTAATTTCTGAGGAAACTGAAAGGAATTCGACCAAAAGTCAAGAGTGAAAATATTTAGGTAATAGGTTGAACAACCCAAAAAAAATTCTCCAGTGGCGTACGAGCAAGTTTTTCTTAAGGTTTTTATAGATTGAGACCTCAGAAAATGCAACACCCTGTATGGTATTTGGAAAACATTTACTTTCATATTAAGCAGCACCTATTGCTTGATACTCATACAGAATTTGAAAGCTCTATCTGCAGTAGATCCAGCACAATAAAATAAAAACCAAATTTTCTTCCAACTTTCAACACCCTGTAACTCCGCTAATAATCGAGATTATTTTGTACCAGAAAATACGTACCCGAAATATTGCCGCGCAATTCTGAAACACCCTGTATAAAAATTAACCTACATGTGAAGTAAAAGTCTACACATTAAGCGATCTGGATTTAAATATTTTTTTTGTAATGTTCCAAGCTTTTTCTCAACCAAGCTAGACACTTTTCATTTTGCACTATTGGTATCGAAAGATAACCAAATTTGTCAAAAGTACTCACAGAACCTTCATGAAATATATCATAGAATAAAGAATGAAGACCTCCATACATCAACTTCAACGCTTTTTGTGGAATCTGCCCGAAAAAATATCACCAAAGCAACCATTTGCATGAAATGTGTTCCTTTTATACCCCGCCTAATCCGAACCATATTACCGCCACATTTCAAAAATCACCATTACGTTCTACCTCCCCCCTGCGCCATCTTGGTAGGAGCTTAACGATGAAACGTCACTTTTGAAAAATGCCGCTCATTTCGGTACTTCTTTACTGCTACCACCGCATCATCTCGATCATTAATCAAGGTCGAAACGTCGAGACCTCGTTGCCCGGACCCCTAGAGAGTACATGCAAGGTCCTTATTGAATTTCGACCTTTTTGCTAAATCGAATCGTTTAATGGAGCGAGGAAATGCAAGCGGGGCAGCATTGAGAGGTTATGTTTCATCTGGTCGTCCAAAGGGAACGGATGGTTTTTCGGATCGTGGTGAGAGAAAGAGTGTTTTCAGTATTGCAGTATGTCAGACTTTGCCCCAAGTTTCGAACTTATGATAATAGATACATCATGGAGTAGTCATCGCTTGAATTTTGTGTGAGTTTTCCAAAAATGTTCTTCACTTGACCCACTCGAGTGATGGGACATCCTGTATCATAATATTTGATCTTGAGGGGTTATAAACAGTTAGAAGGCCGAAAAAGGTGAATTTTCCAGATTTTTTTCTGAAAAAACTTTCGAATTAATTGATCTAATAATTTGTACGCATATTATGGCATATTTTAATAGTATTCTATGATTCAGTATTAGTGAAAATATTTATTTGGGAAGGAGCCACAGTTGAGCTCCGGGAGCTCCTCTCAAAAAAGACGTTTTGCGGTGACCACTCGGTATATCTCTGAATTGGATCATTTGAAATTGGAAAACCAAACAGATTTCGTTGAAGTAATGTTAAATAATGTATTTAATCGAATATTTTTTTACAAAATGGCGGTTTCCCAAAAAAAAATCGATTTCTGAACGAAGTTTCTGTCTTAAATTGATTATAAAAAAATATATTTATCGGTGAGAAAAAATTTAGAGACTAATCAGTTTAGCCGTTTTCGAGAAATGTTTGAAAACACCATTTTGAGAAAAACGCGTTTGAAGTAGATAAGAAAAGCACTTTCAAGCACGCCTTTTCAAATTTGCGTGTAACATCGAAAATATTCACCGGAACGATATGAAATTTCCTGTGTGTATCAAATACAGGGTGTTTCTTAGAGACATGCTAATATTT
Source organism: Plagiodera versicolora (assembly GCA_037013635.1). Classification (NCBI taxonomy): domain Eukaryota; kingdom Metazoa; phylum Arthropoda; class Insecta; order Coleoptera; family Chrysomelidae; genus Plagiodera; species Plagiodera versicolora. The sequence continues at coordinate 9,005,327 of CM072986.1, read as the reverse complement.
GAAAGGGTGATTTTCTCCTGACGTATGTCCTAGAAGTCTTAACTTCTGAGATACAGGGTGATAGAATTTTGAAAGAAAAAACAGTTCCTCAATAATAACTGAGATAATATTTCAGAAATCTTTAAGAAATTTGGTACATGTAATCTATGCATCAAGGTGCATTTTGTAATGTACGAAATTTTTCATTTTCTCTACCAGTGGCGTCCGTGCGGGTTTTGCATTGAATATTTCTGAGGAAAGAAATACTACGCCACTACTTACTTCCAAAATAAAAATTACTTCTAAGATACTGATTCATTATTGAGCAAAATCAATCTCATGGATTTTCTGACTTCAGGATCTATTCCTCAAAAATCTAGTGCGGCGTGAAAATGTTGGTGCATCGACTGAAAGCGAATTAAGAGATCACATTTATTCCAAACTGAAGGAGAATCCCAAAAATATATTCTTCTTGTCAAATACTCTCTTGCTCTTCTTGATTAAAATGATAAAATTAAAATTACTTCATATCGCAGTACTAACCGTTTAATAATCTATATCACTCTGTATCTTGAGAGTTAATACTTTTAGGACACACATTTACAGGAAGTTTTTTTCTTAAAATGTGTCAAAGAAAAAATCTCTTCAAATATCAGCATGTCTTTAGGGAACACCCTGTATATGTACATTAAGAAAAAAATATAGATTTTTTGAAAATGTATATAACCCTTTAGGTTTGAAACAAAATTGTGATTTTGTGATCTCGCCTATCGTTTGGTTAGCTCCCCCCCTGATTCAATAGTATTTGATTTCAAGAGTTTTTTTGTGAATTGAAAAAGGCAATATATTTTTCCTTAGAATTAAACTTTCCATTCACGTACAGAAAATACTCAAAGAAGAGGGCTTAGCATCAGTAAGGTTTTTCATTCCATTACTATATTCCATACATACACATTTCCATGACAACTTTGATCTCTTCTTTTGTTTGCTACCCATATCTCGAGACGGGCGAGCTCCCGATGCTTCGGGCAGATATTACTCGAAAAGGAATCTTTTATTAAGCTCTCGCGAGTATTTGTTCGACTCCTCGGCTTGTCCTTCAACTTGAAACCCGAATCTCAAAACCGGCATTCGTCGGCAATTCCCCCCCCCCCTCTCACTCTCTTTACCCCCCTTCTCCCTCCTTGCGCCGCTGGTGGACCGCCCCCTCTTCGCCCCCCGAACGATGGGCTCCCTAAATAAACAGTTGGCGTTCGGGCCTGCGCCATTGGCGTACGGGATGTTATTTTCAAGGGGGGATAAGTATGACGAATCGTTTCGATTTTTTGGGGGGTTTATTTGGGGAAGGAAGTTGTTGCAATTTGTCCTGAAATCAGCCAGGACTCGTTGTCTGACTCGCTGAAGAAGTACAACGATCGTTACGTCGCATAAGCAACAGGTGCGATGTATTTTGTTTCGAGTTGACATTGAGTTATACCGGGTGATTCTTCAGGGTGGCTCGCCCCTATAACTTTTTTATTATTAGAGATAGAAGAACAAAATTCGGGGGTTGTGTATTATATAATGTCAATTCGCATTATTTGACGTATTCACTTGCTTTGCAGTACTTCCGGTTTGAACGGGAATGACCTCAACTTTCGATTTTCAAATGGAACACCCTATATATTTTTACTCAGTTCGATCGAGGATGACATCATCTATCCAACAAAATCTTGTTTGTGAATATTTGACGTATGAAAGAATTTTTATTTCAATTTTTATTTTTCGATCTAGCGTGTCATGGATCGATTGAAACGCTTCCTTTTTGATCAAGTGACATGGGAAAAATACAACTTTGAGGCATATGACTTCAGAGTCGTTTCAATAATTTTTCCAATGTCACAGATATCGTTTTTTCCAGTTATCTCGATTTTTTCAAATGGAAAGAGGGTGGCTCGTCGGGTTTTTGTGAAAGATCATTTTCTTACGAACAATTTGATACCACACACTTCCACTTTATTTTCACTATCTTTCTCAATAATTGCAAGAAGCCCAATACCCAAATTGAAATAAAAATTCTTTCATACGTCAAATATTCACAAACAAAGTTTTGTTGGATAGATAATGTCATCCTAGATCGAAATAAGTAAAAATATATAGGGTGTTCCATTTGAAAATCGAAAGTTGAGGTCATTTCCGGTCAAACCGGAAGTACTGCAGAGCAAGTGAATACGTCAAATAATGCGAATTGACATATAATACACAACCCCTGAATTTTGTTCTTCTATCTCCAATAATAAAAAAGTTATAGGGGCGAGCCACCTTGAAGAATCACCCGGTATTGCAAGACTGATTTCAAGTGGTTTTGAATTTTTTTCAGATGCAAACAATAAGAAAAAAGCATTAATTCGTTCATTTACAGAGAGAAAATATTGTTGCATTTACTAATCGCAAGAAATTGGATGAAAATATGTTTTTTTTTATATTTATTCACTAGCGAATTCGCAATTCAATTTGTTGTGACCCACACATAAGAAAAAATAATAACAAATCGCTCCCAATTCATTTATCCTAGTAACCCCCTTCGAAAGCCCATCTCTCCGCCGCTGTACCGGGTCGATGGCAGAGGCAGCAGCAGCAGCCTTCTCGATGGAAAGGACAAAGCAAACCCAACTGACGATCGCCCCCACCCCACTGCTGCAGCCTGTCGGCTATATCGTATTAGATTGTAGGCTTCTGGCACAGATGTTCAGCTGTTACTACCGCACGAAGCGCACCGCAGCGGTGCGCTAGATAACGGCACGGCATCATGGAATATCGCGGCATCCAGTTGGCGTGTTCGTTGTTTTGGCGTCGTCCTAGCAACCACGATCGAGCGACGGATACAAGAGAGAATGTTTTGTGTGTGTGTGTTAAGTGGTGGTGCGTGGTGTTCAGTCCAGTTTCGGATTATACAATTAGTGGATTTTTGTGTGGTGTTGAGAGTTAATGTGAAGCATATAGAGGCATGTTCTTTGGTTAGGTTTTCATTGTTTTTAGGTTAGTTCATACAGCAAATAAGAATAGAGGAAAATGAGAATGCACCAATGAGATTTCAGATGTCATGTCGAGTCGTAATTAATATGTGATTGCATTGGTACAATGTTATTTTATTCTTATTTGCTTTAAAAACTAACTGTGTGTGAGTTGCATTGATCCTAACTGACAACTTTGCAAAGTGATATGCATTTGTAGCTTGCGATGAGATATTCAAGGAATATATTCCTCCTTCGTAGGAACTGGTTATTTTATGTGTTAAAAGATTTGAATAACCTGATAGAGCTTTCTATTAATTATGAATTTTCAGTCTCATATTCAATTGAATAAATATCGGTAAACTAGGTATCTTTAAATATTGTTATGCACATTTATTTTTTTTATATTCTCTCAGAAAATTGGCTGGTCCATTATAGAGTAATGATTTTCTAAAGTTTGTGGAAAATAAGTTGAAATTATTTGAATTTCGATGAAAAATTGAAATTCGATTTTCCGACGGTAATTAATCAGTTAATTCTCAAGTTTACAAATACATGAATTGAAATTACTTATTCACTCAAATTAACATACTAAAAAAACAACACAAAGATAATTATGAATTTGGTAGGTATATCACATTCAATTAAGGTCGTTAAGCAAAATGAATTCATCAATGTTCTGAATAGACAATCTACCAGGTTTTTCAATGATTACAAAATCCAAGACATTGTCAGAAAATCGGTGAATCGATTGATGCATTCATATTTGTAAACTCGTGTTTTTACTTTCTTCTGCTTCATCCTTTTATTTGCTGTTTAACTCTCCTTTACGATGCCAAAAGTTGTTCGCTACAATAGTCTATTTATTTTGAGTAGATAGTTACGTCACATCAACAACGGATGCAGTGTTGCAAGATCATGAATTAATAATGGAAATGAAATAATGTACTATCGAATTTACATCCAAGTGATATTGCAAAAATCTTATCAAAACATTTTCAAATATTTCCAGTGGCATACAAACAATGATACAACTATAAGTATGAGAATATGGTATATGTAACTAATTTATTTATTTACATTTTCATGAAACACTTGAATCTCTCACAGCATTCAATAGCATGAAAGAGTCAGTTCTTTCTATTTCAATAAAGATGGAACTTTTTGGCTCTCGTCATGTTGAACTGAAGTAATCGCCACATTAAATTCTCATAAAAAATTAGTTCTGAAAGAAACAGATATCAGATGATTCTCGTCTAAATCAGTGAAAAAGAAGAATTCGCATAGATCAGCTGATCGTTATGAAACCACTTGAAAATTACCTAATACGTTTGGCATTGTCGAAAAGTGTTGCCAACTGTAGAATTACCTTGTAATAGAAATTCAATGAAGAAATGAAGTGGACACACTTATACACCAAATGTGACGTCACTATCTACCTAAAACTGACAATGAAATGATATACTTTCCAAATTCTCATTGTTTTTTAAACTATAGTTAGTACCAGTTTCGCAACGACTCAAATATTTGTCGATTCTCTGTCATTGTTCTCCAAATCACCGATATTTGCATATTTATTAGCCAATAAACATATTTCGAAGCCCTCTCTTTCACGAGTTTATTTATTCACCCCGACCTAGCTCTCAGATTCTCAGCGTACCTTCACAAAGAACCGCCTCAGAAATGCAAACTGGAGAGTTTGCTAAATATATATGCAAATATGCAGAAAAACGGAGAGACGCAGTGCTTGCTCGCTAGTTTTCAAATCTTCCTCATACAGTCTGGGAGACTTCTCGGAAATTTAGTTAAATCCTCACGGCTCGGGTAGTAGACCGTAGGAATGGAATTTACCGGCCGAGTGAACATTAGAGTTGGGAATTCGGAGGAAAACGAGAAGCTAACAGAGCCAGCCACCTGCCTTTTGGGACGCGAAAAGACATATTTTCCCATACCTACCTACCTAACATGAAAAAGTGTCGTGTCTGTAGAGGAATTTATGGTCTAAGATCCGACCAGGTTCAGCTGTTTTTTAATCAAGAATACGTTCTCGCTTGGTTGGCTATCGAATTATTCTTGAGGAAGTGAAAATACGTGAAGCGGACACACTGTGTCTTCGTCTGACAGATAGTACATTCTAGATGTATTAACAGTCCATTCAGGGTCGGATTTGAACTTAATGCCGCCCTGGGCACCGGAAGAAATGCCGCCCCAATACTGAAATTGTATTCAAACTTATAGTTTATATATCTTTTTTTTTACTAAAATAACCAATCAGTTGCAGATAATTTATTATTTCAAAGGAAATACATCAATTTAATCATTTTGATTATTAATTTTCACTAATTGTAGGACTGCCGAAATTTTTATTTACTAATAATGTATAAATTGAATTTCTCAAATTATCGATTGAATAAAGAATGAGTAATCAGAAGAGTCAATTCATTATATTTAACACTCTTGATAAGACTGAAAACTTTTTCCAAATCTTGTTGCCCTGGGCAATACTGCCCCTAGTATAAATTCACCGCTGAATCCATTCAACCCAATAACTAAGGTTTGGTTTGTTTTAACCCAAAATAAAAACAAGCCATCAGATTTACATTCTGAAAGTTGCACAAATATCACAAATCTGACATGAATCCAATTTAATTTTTTTAAACACATAATCTTGCCATTTTTGTATGTATTAGGAAAACAAAGAGATATGATACAGATTCACTACAATTTGCTTAAAAAAATTGGCTGTCATGATCGCCTACCATGTCTCTTTTGTACTTTTTTTGTGAAGAACTATAAGAACTTAAATTTAAAGACCATTCGCAATCAACCTTGTTCAATACATCTTTGTAAAAAGAATAAAAAACGTTATCTGAAAAGGTTGAAATTCAAAATGGCGCTTATAAAAAATAACAAATTTGTCAGGTGTTTCGCCTCCATTTCGGTGAGATTTGAATTCTACATGAAAAAGTGCTTGAATGAAGTTTTGGAAAAAAATTTCTAGTACGATCAGATTGCTAAAAAAATAAGGACGAAAATCGTTTTTTATGCAATATCTCCGGAACTATCAAAAACATTCTCGATTTTATTCGGCACAAAAATGGGCAACTTTGTCCTAACTTCGTATCTCTTGAGATAAGCGAGATCCCCATAATGACACTCGGAAAGCGGACAGACTGTATATACTAAGCTAACTGGAAGTTTTGTTGCTCATCATGAAAATTTGAATCATTCTTGAAAAATTCTTGCATCAGTAAATTTCCTCCTGTATTGCTGAAAAAAGGTTGTATTGTATTGTATTTCGACCCGCTTTTCTTTATAATCAGAGAAAATCTTTTCAAGTAGGCACAGTGATGGTTCCGGTAGATTATCTTTGTAAATTATGTATTTTAGAGATTCCAGATGATTATCTAGACATTTCGACAATGAATAATATCATGAATAATATCTGGCAAGGTTTTTAAATGATATTTCTGAAAAATTGTAAATTTAATTTAATTTCTGAGATTTTTCCATCGTAAAATTGTTATACAATTCAATCGTACAACGAATCAGAGACCGTGCCGAAAGAAAAAAATTCAATGCACTTGCATAATCATGGCAGAATCCTCAGGAGGACCAGTACAAAGCCCATAATCGATAACCCCCATATGGGGAGTTTATTTCGAAATATCCGGTGTATGCCACTGGGTGAAACCAGTTTCTGAATCCCGTAGCGAGACCCTCGTGATGTATTATGAAGAGAGAAAATTTACAACGACTAGAAAATATGCAAATCTTGTAGAAGTGAAAATTCCATTTAACAAAAAACCCTATAAATCTTCCGGGCCGCGCCGACAAAAGAGAGACGGCTTTCAGCGGCTCTCAGCAGGCGAATTCTGAATTCGTTTTGATAAAAAATGAAACAAGCGATGGAGGAGGCGTGAGGGGTAACAGAGGGGGAAAAGAAGAGAACAAATAGGGTTCCACTTCCAAGCGACTCAAGGTTATTTTATTCAGGAATAATAATTCGAAAGTGGTTTCATTTCTGTTCAATTTTTTTTGCGAATATTCCAGGGAGCATTTTTTTGTAAGCAATCCATAAATGAACACATAAAGTTCGAGTTAAGAATTAGTTTTTCTCTAATGTCGAGGTGCGAATTTCAAACACTCGGTATTACCTGAACCAAAAACACGTACAACTGACCCAGCACTTTTTTTCACCCTACAAGATTTCAAGGATTATGTTTTGCGGCTTGGACATTTTCCCAAAATCCCATCATAATAAATCATCGAAGAATCTGACAGAATATTCGATGACTTTGTTTCAAGTTCTGATCTGGTGACTTATCTTCGCGTCTCCCGTCGGTATTCGAAGCCTTTCTCAATCTCCTTTTGAATTATAATCATCACATTGCAAAGCCGCTTTGCTATGTAACGGACGTATTTTCGATAAACGGAACCCTCTTTCGTCATCGTAAGCTATAATAATGCCATAAAATGAATACTTTGATCGTTCACTACCCTATAATTTGATCGGAGATGTTTATTGATTATTTTTTGATCCTGTGAAGTTGAAGATCTACGATGTGTGTGCAAAAATAAAATTATAAATTTGTTACAAACCAGCTTCAAGATCAAATATAACGAAAAAAAAAATGCATATGAAATTTTGATGTAAAATATAGATAATAAATATACATTTAAATTTGGCGAGTCTAAGAACAACGCTCTTTGTGACGTCAAAACTGCTATTACTGAGTGCAATATGTACCGACATTGAAACATTATATTCTGTGGTTGTTATACAGGGTGTTTCGTTGGGAAACACTCGAGTTCACGAGCTAGTTTTTTAAAGAAAAATCATTGGATTCGACCCCACAGAAAATGATCAACTGGGCTCAAATCAGGTAATCTTGAAAGCCAACTCGGTCATTTCAGATATTAGGGAAATTTCGATATAGAAATGACAAGAAATTATAAATTATAGTTTGTCCATTGTTGCTTACCAATAATGAAAAAAAAAATCATTCATTGATGCGATTGATTTTTCGTAGAAAACCTAATGAAATATTTTGATACGTATCATTATTCAAGGCACGATTTTGAGAGAAAGGCGTCGGAAAACTTCCGAAAATTCTCCTCGATGTTGAGATGCTACACCTTCACTAATTAAAAATGCTCTGAAAACTTTCATAAATCTAGATTACGCTGACGAGTCAGTAATTTTAATTAAGAAAGGAATGCTCAAAGGGAAAATCCACCCTATCGCAAATTCCGTGGACTCAAATTCGAATTAATAGGTTAATAAATTTGAAATTTTTATTGGTCATTATCATTACAAAACATTTCAAGAAATATTTCTAATATACTTATTCATTTATTCTTTCATATATGGTGAACTGTATCGAATTTTTGATTTAAATATTATTCAATTATTTACTTTAATCTCGTTTTTCTTTCACAGAATTGGATGTTTTTATATTCTCATTACCTTTTTCTAGTTTGAATCGATTTGATTTAGAAAGCATTTCAAATGGCATACAAGGTGTAGAGTAGTTGATAAAAACACTACAGTAAATGTTTCATTGTCTGGCTATTCCATTTATTGTGATATAACTGTTTTTTTGCTATGTTGCCATCATTAAAAATTATAAACTTCTGTTCCGCAAACTTCTGAGTTCACTTCAACTTATCATTATGCCCTTTTTCCCAAATGTCATGTTCCTTAATGAAATAGTGAGGTTAAGTTTTCTACAAAAACTGGAATTTATGGTAGGTTCATCGACCTTGAGGCCCCTTGAGGAGTGAGTCCATACATAAAATATGCATTGTTGCATTTTGACAGAACCTTCCTCGAATACATGTCAAGCTTATTATTCCTGTAAAGTCAACAAAGGAAGTGATATTCAGATATTTATCAGTTCATCAAGGAATCAAGGGTCGTAACCATTGATTCATGAAATTCATTTTTGTTGGTACACATGTATTATTCATGTGTGTGTCCACACAAATACGTATGAGCAGCGAATCAAACAGAATGGGTATTTGTAGTGGCCAAGGAAGTAAATAAACGTGTTATAAGGCTACTAAAATAAATCAAGATTGTATTTTCTTTAGAGACAATAAATACAGATTGAGGATGGATTATCAGAAACTCGTTGAAAATTCTCCTGTTGTGCTTCGGCAGACATAAGTTATAATATTTCTATGGATTAAAATCGAAAACGCCTAAAGTCATGTTTGATAATGTTAGTAAGTCTGGAAAACTCACAAAATTAAAAGCAGAATGACTTGACAATGTAAAATACACATTTTCATCAGGACGCATGATGAGGCAGCAGGATGCAAATGAATCCTACGGAATTTAGTCGATATTTTTCTGCTTTCTGAAGGCACAACTTTTGAAAAAGTGTCTATATTTCGAAAGAGAAGAGGGAAACACGTGTACACACGAAAAACACAACAACTTTTAGAAGATTCATCTGAACGAAAACAATTGAAAATTCCCAAGTCCGGTACTGTTTATATTAGAAATTTCGTAGTGCTCACAAGATTTTCCTCATTACAATGCAAAATTTAGCTTGACTCACCCTATTCTTCTCAGAGAAACAACTCGAAATATGGACTGGTTATGCTACCTGAAAAAAAATAAACAAAAATAACAAACGAACACATTGAGAAAAAAATATTTAAATATGGCCAAAGTAATATAGGGACAATTGATGAGGTGGACCAAAACCAACGACGTCTTTTGTCAGTTTTATACAATCTGCTAAATATCGGTTCATTATTTGTGACATAATGAATGGTTTTCTTTAAAGAAGAAATCTTGGAACTCCTTAGGACGAGGTTTTTTCGTACATTCATAACAAGGAATACGTACCTACTTCTCAAAGGGAAAGTTATTAAACTTTTTATACCATTATAAAGAGAACCAACCGCGTAATTCTCAAAGATTCGTGTAATACATGTGATGGGGATTCTTCATAAGCTCATTGTGTAGATAATGCTTCGGTTCTCGAAAAAATGATGAATATTTCCATGATCAAAGAGTTTTTAGTATCACGAGTTCCTTCCTTCAAGTGATTGACTTTTATGTGGGAAAGGAATATCATTGAAAGTATCACTAGAAAGATTATGTGATAATGTAAAAAAGGCGATTTTGGATAGCGAAATGAAATTAACGATCAAAATTATAAAGAAACAAAGATGAACAGGATTGAAGTTACTATAACAAAACCAAACGAAATAGGATGAAACGAAATAAATATAAATTGTGAAAACATGGTGAACTAAAGAGGTGAAAATAATCATTAATATAGAATTAAATTAATCAAGAAAACATTGTTCTTCTAAGCACGCTTTTTTACAATGTTTTTCTGAATTAATTTAATTCTATATTGTTAATAATTTTCTGCTTTTGAGTTCACCATTAAAGCATGTTTTAGTTATTACAAACTATATTTATTTTTCATTTTCCATTTAAATTTTTTGACGTTTCATATTCACTAAAACTTATGCCTTAACTCAGCCGAAAAATAGTCAAACTTTAGTTGAAGAAATCACATGTAAACAAATACAACTACACCATTCAATGTCTGTTCGTATGGTTCTCTGACTGCTCACTTTGGCGCTGCAATCTTAAATTCGTTCGCCTCATTACCATCATCGTTGGAAGACACCTGTGATGGAAAACTTCTCAATTCTGCCAAAAGATGACGCTACTCGCGGAGTTACATACATACAACTCAAGCTAATATAAGGCATGTAAAAATAAAAGGGTTTCACTCCCATTTGTTCGATGCTAACAAATTCAGAAAATTCATCAACCTCAACTGTTTTTTTTTTCTAATTGCACTCTCATCACCCTCATGGAACTCGGTACACATTTTTGACCCCCCGTATACACTCGGAAAATTAGCAGATCCCCATTCCTCGGTTTGATGGATGTAGAGATTACTCCTGCATGAAATTGCGCCCCCAGGGTAGAACGCGGAGCACCTGGGAGGGGCGCGCGGGGAGGAGGGGGCGGCGGGGAGAAGCGGAGGTGGGGTAGGTGGAGCACTTAATCACACGTTGGCCAACCTTGTAATCAGACAGGGAAGAAGAGACGACTGGCGATAGGCACACCGTAATTTCGTCTTGCCAACCTTATAATATCGTATTAATGGTTATAATCAAGAGTCGTTATGGCCGGGACATTTCGGATATTATGTTTATAATGGGGGGCCTCTTGCGGTGACGGTGCACGATCGCCTTCTTTTTCCAGCTCGATTTTTAATCGAGGTTCGATTGTTTGTCCTGTTATCGGGGGAGATATATCACGAAAATCATTTTGGGATCGACAGGGAAATTATAGTTTCTATTTGAGGCTATGGGGATTGGGCGATTGGTATAGCATTGAATTTTCAACAATTAATCTCTTCAGAAAGTAGTTTTTTTATCAAAACATAATTCATTAAGCTAAACGAGTTATTATGTAATATAATCTATTAAAAGGAGATAGTTCTGACAGATTTGGTTATCTTTTATTAATACCAATAGTGCAAAATGAAAAGTATCTAGCTAATCACTGAACTTCTGATTGGAACTTTTAGGCATCAATAACTATTGACAAAAAACGACAAAAAACTCAAAGTCTTCTCCACACAATAGAAGGTAATCTTTATTTACCAAAAAGGGGAAACAAACATGTTTCGATCAACGCTGTGATCATCATCAGTGTCACTAAAATTTGAAGAATGTAAGGTTTGAAAAACCACGCATGGATATAAACAAAGGAGTCATTACATATATGGACGAAAGATAGTTGTAGAGCCGTTTGTCTCTTCAAAAACGCAATGACAGTAAAACCGAAGTTTATCTCAAACCACGGTCTTACATACGGGTCTGGAAACTGGTAGGGTGCGGAGTTGCCAAAACATTGAGGAAATTTTGGTGGTTCACGTGTTTCGCCACCTGTAGCGCTGCCATCTCTTTGTCACTTTGTCAGCCCATCACAAATCAGAGACGAATGTAAAATGTAAGTTTTCTGTCATTGATTTTATCCACCATTCAAGTCTTAACTGTTTGTTTTGTTTACAATACGAACTGTCAAAAATTAATCACGTGATTAAACCCCAAGACAACTACGCTCCTAGCGGATAAATATGGCGAATTATTCTTCGAAAATAGTGACACCCGCACCACTCAAAAGTGCCATAGTTTCCAGACCTGTATGTGCGATTGTGTCTTGAACATATCTTTATTGAACCAATTTCTGTTGACATGTTAAAAGGTCACAAACTATCTCGGATTTTCAGTAAAAATAACGTTTAGATTCATTTTGAATGGTTATTGTTACTACGCATAGAATTAAAGGAACGTATGGAATCAAAAATATTTTGAATTATACGCAATGTGAGCGTGCCATTAAAGAACATCGCTGGAAATCTATTTTTCTTGCATAAGTGTTTCAAAATGTGAAAAATGAATCTGAAAATAGATCAAACTTTTATTTAGCCCAAAATGGAATGCATTTCGAGCATCTAATTAAATAAAATAGCATTCTATAAAACAGAGTTCATTTTATTTAAGTTGAACCTTTTTTAACCCTGTATGAAATTTAGGAAAAATTCTTTTGAATAATTCGTAGGCAATGTAAGCGTGCCAAATCTTATTCAAGTACAAAAAATGGCGTTAAGGGAACATCACGAGATAAGCTTGAAAAAAATAGGGACTTTCGTGGCCCAACTTCTATACACTCGCATTTTATTAATGAAGCGTGAAAAATGGATGCTCTTCGCGTTCTGCTCTAGCAAGAAAGCTCATCAAAAATGTAAGAAACCGAATTTCGCGCTGCTTTTTCAACAAGATTTACGTGTTTCTTTCGCGTCTCGTTTGTTTCCTACTTTTCTTGCGACTTTCTTCCACTGCACGTCGAGTTGATTGCATTCGACGCGATCCGATTCATGGTATACAGGGTGATTCGTCGATAAAGTGGTCGTCATGTGGTGTTTTTGAACATGTCAGATTTTCCTCAAATGAAATTATCAAACATTTTTATTCTCTCAGTACGGTGGGGTACTCTCAAAATTGAGAATGGGCGAGATCACAAATTTTTGGAAAAAAAAATCGGATGTTAAGAAACGTACTCCAAATTCTTGTTTTTTTTTCTTCTTTTTCGTAATAGTTTTACCAAAATAACTTTTGAGTTGGGGTGTGTGGGGTGAAACTATGCGAAAAACGGACACCGTTGTGACGTCACAACTGCTAATCAACCGCTAAAAGCGATAGTTGGTTGATTTTTGGGTGGGAGCAATGAAGATTGAAAACTACAGCGATATTCTCGTTTTAATTAATTCATAAGAAAACATTCTGAAACCCAATTGGTTATTCATATTTCGAAAACTGAAATCGAAAATTATGCATTTCGTTATCAATAAATACAAAGGCGCAAATTATGTTTTTTTTTCGTGGTCGACACTGAATGAAATATCCTCCATTGGTACAGTGGGAATTCTGACATGCGCCCAGTTCTAGCAAATCTGACGTCACAAAGAGTGCCTTTTTCAAGGCCTCGCCAAAAGGTCTTTAAAATAGATATATATTCTAAAAATTCACAGTAAAATTATATATATATTATTCTTAATTATTATGTTTGATTTTGAAGCGAGTTTGAAGCAATCTCATGATTTTATCTTTATCTTTGATCTCGCATTACTTTTCGAGTAAAGCTGAAGTAGTGTCAGGCAAATATCAACTTTATGTACGTTGGGATATCGTTTCTAATCTACGAACAGCTGAAGCCTTTTACCGAAAGAAAAGAAACAATAATTACAATATGTACATGCATTCTGTATATACAGGGTGGGTCACGGTCGATGGTAACTTAGACGTTTGAGGAGAACGAGAAATAGGATTATTATGAAAATTTGGTTCCTTGGATAATCAGTTTTGTTCTATCGATGTAAAATATTTTCAGTAATGCAGCGTTGCCGCTTATACCAGAAAGTAGCAACAACTTTGTTATTTCAAATGGAACACCCTGTATTTTATTCCATTTTTCGTTTCTTTGATACATTTCAATTATTTTCGTATGATACTTCTCTATACCTATCTCGAAAGGTTTTCGAGAAATCAATTAATTTCCTTATTTTTCGTGCAAAACATACCTTCAATCAAATGTTTATTACTGCGGTATTTGGATTAGTAGAATGCTGAAATTTTTGGTGTAGTTTAACAATATCCTGGATACCAACTATGTCTGAGTAAATTCGTTCTCCATTGTACAGTGCCGTACTAATTTGATGACTTCGACGATGGATACAAAAATGGTGAAAAGTGCATTTTTTCAAATGGAACACCCTGTGAATTATTCAATAGCCTGAAAGACAATTGGAGTTCCTTTCGAATGATGTATTATGTTCCTACCCTTAAATAGCCAGGTTTTCGAAAAATTCAAGTTCATACATGTGTATATATGAAAAACGTATTATTTTTAAATCAGATTATCGAAAATGAACGCGCTAACATTTTCAGTCTCAATAATGACATGTTTTCATGACATTTCATAGCTATCTCATACAAAATATGGCAAAATACTCCGATTTTCATACACATGTATAAACTTTTTTTTTGAAAACCTGTGAAATAATCGGCTCACGATTTTTTGCAGTTGGAGATTACATTGAAAGATTCCCACAAAATGAAAAAAACAAGAATATTTGTTCATGTTGTAGCTTCGATAGCCGCCAACCCCCTACTTCCACACCTAATCCCTGCATATGCTTCGTTGAGCCCCCCTTTCTCGCGACTGACATTCTCTCCGCAACTTCAGACAGCTCCGAGGTCCGCGTCAGGAATTTTTAATGCGTTTCAGAAAACTACCGATGTGTGTCGGGATAAAAGGTTATCAAATATTGAAGGCGAAAAATCGGAAAAACGCTTTTTCCGTCGCCCCATCGTCTGGCCCCTCTCCCCATGCGAACGTGAGAGTTTCCACTTTTGAACGCGAAAAAGTTGCGAGTTGGATTATGGCGAGGAGTTGTGTATTGTTTACGTAATTTTATTCATGAAATCGTGTCGGCAATCTCACTGCATGGGGTGGGTGGGTACTCGAAATACGTCGATATTTTTCAAATCAAAATATGCTTTTTTGTTAGAAGAAAAATAATCTTATCGACAAAGTCATGTAGTACAGATTGAAATATAAAAAAATTGAAAAAAAATATACCTATAAAAAATACAATGAAATAATGGTACTGGTACAGACAGATTGAAATTTGTGTAAATAAAATGAAAGAAAAGAAAGGGACATTCAAAATTTAATAATGTCACGAGTTTTCACAACTAAAAAATTCTTAGATATTGTAGAAAGGATGAGTATACACTGTGTCCAAGATGAGGATGTCTAACATGGGAATCTCGGAAACCTTAAGAGATACGGAGATGGTTGAATGAGAGAAAAGTTGCGCATTTCCAAGTCTAACAATATGCCATTCAGAAAGTTTTGAAATTCCAATTAGTTCCGGAGGTATGCCTAAAAAAACGAAATTTGCCGATTTCGTTTTAATTTTTTTCTGTCGTTATTTGAAGAGATACAAGAAAACAAAAGACACTTTCTCAATGCCACTTTTCAATCCCTACAATACAGCGTTAAGAGATTTTCTGTACGACGTTTCGTTTCGGAGAAACCACCATCAATTTTATTTTTTTATATGGCCCGTGGAAAAAAATACCCTGTATTGAATAGCATATTTTATTACAAATGTATGACACAATATGATTCTGCAATATTTAAAACGAAAAATAAATTAATTGAAGATAGATCTGAGTTTTTATTTTAGCTCGACGTACTCGTATATGCATCTGAAAGCCACGAGACATGAAATGCGTTGTCTCTATTTAGTTTTTTTCTTTATTTTGCCGCATGGAATGCCCCCCGCTGAGAAGCGTCTCTAGTGTCGAGTGGTTTTTTTTTCTACAACTCTATCAGGAGGAGGTCTGGAAATACTGAATTCACAGTGTTGTGTTGTCGACAATTTTTAAACGTCGTATAAGCGTAGATGTTCTCAACTCCTTTTCGCATAACTTCGAACTCATTGAGTTTGGCTCAAGAAACAATCTTGGTGATCAGAGCTATGATTTGACAATCTTCATTTTTGGTTTTCTGAAATTGTTACTACAATAATTGACGAAACAAGCTTTCGGATGCGATAATGAATTCAGTATGGTAGTAATTCGAAAAAGTTCGTTCTCCAATTGCACATTGAATGACACGGAAAGATACAGGGTGTTTCATTAATATGGTAGAAAAAATGAAACTGAGAGTAGAGAGGACCAAAATATGACGATTGAGCGCAACATCGCTCATACAAATGTTGATGGTTAAAAAGATACAGGGCGTTCAAGGTTAAAATTTTATTTGCAACTTTCTTAATAGCTTCGACAGTATTTGTGATATATGTTTAAAAATTGGTACATTGGGGCTTTTTAGAACGGCAAATAAGAATATTTTATCAGTATCAATGTAGTCCTTAGAGGGCGCCACTTACCCGCTTATAATTATTTGAGAATATGCACAACTTTTGTGTCCGTCAAAAATCAAAATTTTTTATCAAACATTCATTAAATACGTTATCTTTTGAACAAAAAAGTATTCTTGAAAAAAGTCGAAAAACCTTACCGTTTTTGCGATAAACCCGATTTTAAGTATTGAAATAACAAATAAATTCAAATAATTTTATCAAGAAAACCACCAACATTTGTATGAGCGATGTTGCGCTCAATCGTCATATTTTGGTCCTCTCTACTCTCAGTTTCCTTTTTTCACCATATTAAAGAAACACCCTGTAGAGGGGTTTCAATCGGAAAAGACAAAGATGTGGTGCAACTTCATCTATAGCCTACAACTTAAACCAAGGTATTTTAGACTCACAACTCTCTTTACCTCCAGATTTTTTATACCAACTTTCAAACATCCAGATCCAAAAGCTAGAAAGACATTTTATATTCTTCTTAGCGTTCGAAACAAAACACTTGACGAGATTACAGTTCCCGAATATTTTTCGCTATCCTCCGGAGAACGTTGAACCCGAAGGTAGTAAGAGAGCACTATCATGACGACAACGAAGAACAATAAAGCGATTTTTGTAGTAGGTGCAGCAGACGCAATAAACATAAAATTCAAATTCCGCGTGTGTTAGCGGGAACTCGTAAGGCCGAAAGGAGGCAATAAAAAAGTGAAATATGCCCGTCCGTCCGTCCGGATTCTCTTCCCGTAAAAGGGACAGGTTCTCGGATACAGAATATCCAACTCACAATCTTCGAAAGGGTAACTCCATTCGTACGGCAGTAACATCGAGTTACCTTTTGCAGTTTCTTGGCCAATAAATGCTGGACGACTGGAAGTTCAGTGAAAAGTAATCTGAATACCTACTAGACAAGTACTTAGAGAAGAAAAACAACATGAGAAAAGCGTTGTCAAATAAAAATCTGTAAGAGATAATCAGGATATCATGTGCCAATTTCGTATTTTGTATCTAGTGGCACTCAAAAATGGACACTCTGTATAAAGTGGACAAGAAGTAGAATATTTTAGAAAATTTGTAAAAAGAGTGGAGCTTTTGTGATATCAATTTGTAAAAACTATGAATTTCTTAACAGAAAGATTATCGAAACTAAACTTCAACAAAGTAATAATATTTAAAGAAACAAAGATGGCGTTACTTCCTACACGTTTCCCATACTGCGTGTCCAAATTGCGATAGTTATATTTTTGTTTTGTTTTTTCATGATAAATAATTGGTCTTTTGAGGTTGAAAGAAGTTAAAATCTAAAATATCGAAAACCTTGTTGAATAATTTGAAACACAATTGGGGATACCTGATAGGATACTCTTTCCATCATAAAATTGTAGATAATACAGACATTCAAGTTACTCAGTCCATCTGTTAAAATTTGTCGAAAAAATTGAATATCTCATAAATAAATCATAATAGAGAAGCCTAAATGCAACAGCTCCGAAATTTCACGTAGAATTCGAAAATGAACCGAAGTTCCTATACTAAAATTTCAATTTGATATCTATATAGAAAATATCGGAGCTTTTGAAAGTAGCTTCGACTTTGGTAGCGATTTCTATGCCTCAAAATCTCCCAAAAATGATATAAATGATAGTCCAGTCGTCAATTTGGCAACTGAGCACATGATACCTCCAAGAACTCCTTATCCCGCTAGAATTTCCAGACACCCTGTAAAAAACCATAAACCGTCACATGTCAACAGTGATTGATAACGACTCGGGCAGAGGAAACAGTGAATGGCGAACATGTACCAATGAAATATGAAATACATTTCAACCGAATTTCAAATTAAGCATCCATATATATGTCACAGCTGTCTCATAAGGGAAAGGGTGCCTTTAAAATCAGCCCGTTCACCCTGTTCTTCGGTCCTGTTTCATTCCTGACTGTACGTGACCTGTCAATTTGGTTGTTTGTCTTTCAAACGACGCGTGAAATAGGCGAAAGAGGCGAACCAGTAAGGGTCTTATTGGTTCCGAATAATAAATTTGTTGTTTTTTCGTTAGATTTGTTCGGCTCGCATCGAAGGTCGTTTGTTTTCGCTGCTTACGGAAAGAAGGAAGCAGGTTTTTCTTTGCTAAACACACATATCACGTGTGGAAGGATAATTTGAGAAAATAGGGGTTTCCAACTGATTTTTATATTTTTGTAATAAAAAGTTTTACCGTAGGAATTCTTTTGACAACAAAAAATCATTTGCAAATCATTTATTGAACTATATTTCGACTAATTTTGTGAATCTTTCCATTGGTTTTGTTTGGAAGTCGTACCAACTGATAAAAACTGATTCTTCTCAAAAATTTCACTAGATACAGGGTGGTTTTTGGGGACCGGAGAATATATTAAATTTTTGTTAGTCCGGACCTGTTTTTTTCCTACGATTTATAGGCCATTCGCCTAAGTAGAAGTAAGGAAATGTGCATACCAAATATGTGAGATTTATACTGGGTATTTGGCTAGTTGTGACCCAAAATTTGGTAAAATTCATAAAATACCTTATATCTCGCTTAAACTTACATATACAGAGTGTTCCTTAAAGACATGCTAATAGTTGAAGGGGTGATTCTTTGACACATTTTGAGAAAAACTTCCTATAAACGTATGTCCTGAAAGTCTTGATTTTTGAGATACAGGGTGAAAACAAAAATCAGTTTTTTAATAATAACTAAGATAACATTTTGGACATCTTTTAAAAATTTGGTACAAGTCTCCTATGCATCAAGGTGCATTTTGTGATGTACGAAATTTTTAATTTTCCCTACCAGTGGCGTCTGTACGAGTTTTGCATTGAATATTTTTGGAGGAAAAATACTATGCCATTGCTTACTTTCAAAATTATCACTTTTAAGCAAATTCAATCTCATGGATTTTCTTTGTCCAACGCATGGTTTTCGCTTAAAAAAATAAAAATCGTTTTACTTCAGGGTCTATTCCTCAAAAATCTGAAGCGGCGTGAAAATGTTTGTGCATCGACTGAAAGCAAATAAAGAGATCAGATTCGTTTCAAAATGAATGATAATCCAAAAAATATATTTTTCTAGTCAAATGCTCTGTTCTTGATAAAAATAATCAGATTAGAATTGCTTCATATCGCAGTACCAACCGTTTAATAATGTATATCACTCTGTATCTCAAGAGATAATACGTTTATAGGAGGTTCATTCTTAAATGTGTCAAAGAATAACCCCTTAAAAAATTAGCATGTCTTTAAGGAACACCCTGTATATTCTGAACCAGCTCGATGAACTCTACATGGTGTAACTCAATTTCCTTCCCCAACAGAACATCCTGTATAAAAACTACCAATTATGGAAACAGAATATCACTGAATCACCCTGTCTTCATTTCAACTCCGGAAAATCCCGAGATCTCCCGACAAAGAAAAATCGGCAACCCCGCCCTCAAACATCGGAGGGAGGCTGCCGGCTTAGAGACGAGAGAAGTAAAACAGCCGGTCTCAAAGTAATCCGAAATGCCCACATTCGCGATTCCCGGTCCAGAACTTCCGGATTCTTGCCTTCCTCCTTATCTTCGGCCACGACGCTCGGCTCGCCTGAGCCCGCGTGATACGTGCTGGTACGAAGATAAACAGCTAGAAAGCGGCTCGATCGGGGTTATTTCGGTCGAGATCGCACCGCAGATTGGAAGAGGGTGCGCGTCTAGTACCAGCTTGCCCTGAAGCACGAGATGCACGGATACGATAGTTTAACCACTGGAGAAGGTTATTTGACAGCGAGAATGAGGAAGTTTCCTTATGACGAATTCTCATCAAATAAGTACTCAACTATTTAGTTTGATATCTCTACTTTCTAGAATGACATTACAAATCATTCAACCCCATTCTATTTCCAAAATAAACCAATTTATAAATTTTGAGGCGGAAAACTGTGACGTACTTAGTGAGTTTAGAGTGAATATAACTATCGTAAGTTATGTTATGGTGTAATCCGGATGATCGCGGACGAAATCTACGAATGCATTTGCGCAATTGCCAGATCTACCTTTCTATTTTCATGAAAATAAATTGAAAGCTGTTCCTAAAATTCAAACACAAAATTATATTGAAATAATTCACTTCAAGAACAAATTCGATTCATTCATTTATTTTCTATTCAGCCATAGCCCTCGATTATATCATCGCATTCATATGTTTTCGCATGTTATGTGCTAGTTATATTTCATAAGACATAGGTATATGATATTATATCACGAAAGGCAAACAATCCATGATTTGGTATTGCAAAATCCACGACATATTTTACCAAGATATTCTGGTCAGTTTTTCCGAATATTTAGAATAAATTAGAAGCAGGGCAACACTGTACTTCCGCACGCAAAATCTCAATTTGTTCCTGTGTGGACCCGGTTTTTCACTTGGTACGTCATCAGAATGGTGGAGGAGTCAAAACTTTTCAAAACGAAATTCTGGAGTCAAATTCGATCGCACAAAAAAAAGAAAAAATACGGGTGTAATAATTTTTCATATATTTTATGGAAAAAATAAAATCTCAATATTGGAAACTTCCTCATTATGACGTGTGTTTTAATATTATTAAGAACAAACAGATTCATGAAAAAAAAATATTCACACAAATTTCATATTGTTGAGAATTAATGGATTTATGAAAAAAATTCACACTAAACGTTCTGGACTGATCGAATAAAAAGTCAAAGTAATCACAGAACGTAAGCTGTCCTAAATACTAACGTAGAAAATACCGGGTGTTTCACAGTGGATGGAACATTGGAAGTATCAGTCATTTTCATAAGTCCCCGGAAGGCACCCACTTTTGAGCCTCCCTGTATGCTGAAACTGGGATCCAGTTCATCGACGGAATACTTGATGGTCTTATGCAGCTACAACCCAAATTGCAATATTTTGTAAATTTGCATTGGGAAAAAATTGGTATTTTTCAATGGTCAGGTTTTGCACAAAAATTGGACAAAATAATTTTTATCTCGGAAATCGTCACAGATAGGTATAGGGAATTATGTAGAAAAGTTTTGAGGAATTTCATAAGGATTCCAAAAATGATATAATATACGAGGTGTTCCATTTGAAATAACAAAGTACCTACTACTTTCTGATACAAGCGGCAACACTGTATTGATAAAAATATTGTAGACGGATAGAGCAAGTTTGATTATCCACGCCCACAAATTTTCGAAATAATCTGTCTTTTTGTTCCCCAGATACTTATAATGTTCCATCCACTCTGAAACACCCAGTATAACGTTCACGATGTTCACCCAAAATGGTAAAGTTCATTACGTTAGACAAAACTAGTCTAGGCTGGGAACGTTAAATTATCTCTATTATCATGCTATTATTTATATGAATACAGGGTGTAACTAAATAAGTGTAAAACATTTGACGTTTCTTTATATGAATGATCCTAACTTTTTTTCGATGAAGAATCACCCCCTCAAATGTTTACACTTATTTAGTTACACCCTGTATTATTCGAATGATGTTTATCTGGATTTAGATCCTCAAATAGATTTTGCCCATTGACTTCTCATGATAAATACAGATCACATTTTCCATTGAAACGAAAAGAATTTCAAAAACAACAGATAGGCTAAAGTTTCGTCGTCATTCCATTAGATTTCAGTTAGAGAACGTCTATTTTTCAGAAAGAATTACCCAAGTAAACAAAAATTATCAATTGTTATTAACCTTCATTTCTCAGAATCTACAGTGAGATCAAAGATTCTCAGGTTTCCACTATCTACTAATTCTGCAGATCAATCTCACAAATCATTTAACACCATCTAGTCAGCCATTTCATCATTCCAGGAACCTTGTTATCTATATCTATACCTGGAATTTTGTCAACGAGTGTCTATCTGAACAATTCACACACGAATGCCTACTTGAGAGATATACAGAGTGGCCACTTTTTTAATGGGATTGTATTTGTAACTTTTGATTCGCCCTTCTTTCTACTGTATTTCAAATATCAAAAAATTTTGCAGGAATTTTTTATTCGGCTGTAAATTATCCTCAAATTGACATAATCAGATTTCCAACATTTCGTTCACTCGTTTTTCATACGGACACTTTTCGAAATAACTTTTAACGCTAAATTCAACGATAAATCATACAATGCAGTTGATTCTCAGGTGTTGATATTTGAAATGAAGTGGGAAAAAAAGAAAAATCAAAATGACAGAATTTACTCATGATATCTCAATAACCGGCCCTGATAATCTCGATTTGTTTGAACATATTATACTTACTGACCTTCTAACTCTTATGGTTTGAAAGTTACCAATACAATCCCATTGAAAAAGTGGCCACTCTGTATATATATAGGATGTACCAATCTAAGAGAAACTTGTAACTATTACAATTATCATTAGAAGCCACCCGTGTTGGAGAACTCTCCAATTCGTTCAAAAGATGTCGCCACTCACTGTTAACCCAAAAAAGTCACACACATACATACAAGTCAAGCTAATATAAAGCATGTGATGAAATAAAATATTGCGATGACTAAAATTCGTTCTTTTTTTTACTTAATAGTAATACGACTCATTTACACAAAATTCAAACCTGTATTTTTACTGAAAAAACACCAGCTTCATCGTTCGTAGTCGTGATTGCAAAAAGTCTCTGATAATAGAGCACCTCCCAAACCCAGAGATACGGTGGTTTCGTCAATAATCGTTTCAACAACCAGTATACCGAAGATAGCTTTAAATTTTGCTTGCACCCGATTGATTGCCGTTTCACAGGATGATAACTAGTTGCAGCACGGTTATGTGAAACCTAACCTATAATTTGCATCCATATTTTTCCTTTTCACGTGTCGGTATAAGAGGGAAAGCGATCGATGTTCTGCACACTTAACACTCGGAGCCACCGCATGTCAATGTCAAATGTGGATGTACAAGGTGTTCGGTAATAAATTGTACAGGGTGAACAAATGAAAAGTGAAATAAGAGGGCTGTATCTCGGAAGTTATATGTTTTTGTCTTTGAGTATTTTGGTTGAGGGGTTATTATATGTATACAGTTAGAATTTTCAAAAAACCGATTTTTTTCTTAATTTTTTTTCGTAATGAACATATTTTCAAGGATACACAGAAAATTTCATATCGTTCCGGTGAATATTTTCGGAGTTACACGCAAATTTGGAAAGGCGTTTCAGAGTTCTTGAAAGTGCTTTTCAAATTTTAAACGCGTTTTTCAAAGTCGGTGACCAACATTTCTCGGAAACGGCTCAAATTCTTCCTCACCGATATTTTTTTTATAAACAAATTAAGGCCGAAATTTTGGTCAAAAATCGATTTTTTTGAGAAGCCGCCATTTTGTCAAAAAAATATATTTTGCTTATTAATTCGATCAATTACTAGATTCAACATTACTCAAACGAAATCTGTTTGGTTTTTTAATTTCGGGTGAACCGGTTCAGAAATATACCGAGTGGTCACCGCAAAACGTCTTTTTAGAGAGGAGCTCCCGGAGCTCAGCTGTAGCACCTTTCCAAAAAAATATTTTTACTAATACTAAGTCTTAAAATACTATTGAAAGATGCCATGATATATTTACCAATTATTAGATCAATAATT
The DNA here is from genome assembly GCA_037013635.1 of Plagiodera versicolora. Lineage (NCBI taxonomy): Eukaryota > Metazoa > Arthropoda > Insecta > Coleoptera > Chrysomelidae > Plagiodera > Plagiodera versicolora. The sequence continues at coordinate 8,981,234 of CM072986.1, read as the reverse complement.
TCAATAGTTTTCTCAGAAAAAATTCTGGAAAATTCGTTTTTTCGGCATTCTAACTGTATATAACCCTTCAAAGTGGCTGAAACATAGTCCTGGAAATTATGTTTCTGAAAAAAAGGAGTTCCTACAATATTCTATCTATTTCTTTGAATATTTAGCAGTGGCTGATAATTTCATTTGATGCTCATTTATAATCCCCATAGATCAAAACGAAAACATTGTCATCGTTTTCTATGTCTATTGCTCTCATCAAAAAAATCTATTAACCATCGCTGTCCGCTGGCAGTTGTGACGTCACAACGTGACCCGTTTCCCGCCAGATATCTGAACGCACCCCAACTTTGAGTTTCAATCCCGGCAAATCTACTGCGAACAGAATCGAAGAAAACCTGGACATTTTCCAAGCAACCCATTACTTTCTGATACCACCTCGTATACCCGGATTTCTGGCCGATCTTCTCCTATTTCAGAGACCCGGTCGCTCTTCTAAGGTTTCCATGGGAAGGGTGGGGCTCGTTAGCGACGAATTTCCTTCCTTTTCGGCCGCAAACGGGGGCGGCAAAAGGGCGGCTAGCAAAGGCAGGTATTATATCGAGGCACTAACGCTCAGAATGGAGGGTTTTGCTCTATAATTGGCGAACCAACGATACGATACAGCTATAAATCGTCGCCTTTGTGCGGTTCCGGAACATGAAATTGATAGTACACAGGGTGTTTCTCGAAAACATGGCATTAATATTCGAGAGGTGATGCTTTTACTCATTCAAAGAAAAAAAAACTTGAAGACTAGCATCCTTAAAGTCTTAACGCTGAGATACAGACTGATCAAAATTTACAGTTTTTTGATAATATCTGAGATGATATTGCAGATATTTCCATGGTGCATTTTTTATGTATACAGGGTGTTCCTTAAAGACATGCTAATATTTGAAGGGATTATTCTTTGACGTATTTTAAGGAAAAAAAAAACTTCCTATGAACTTTTGAGACACAGGGTGATGAGATTAAAAAAAAACAGTTTTTTGATAATAATTGAGATAATATTCTAGACATTCTTAGAAAATTTTGTACATGTCTTCTATGCATCAGAGTGCCTTTTGTGATGTACGAAATTTTTCATTTTCTCTACCAGTAGCGTCCGTACAGGTTTTGCATTGAATATTTTTGGAGAAAAAAATACTACGCTACTGCTTACTTCCAAAATAAAAATTACTTTTGGGATCCTCATTCATTATTGAGCAAATTTAATCTTATGGATTATTATCTATTCCTCAAAAATCTGATGCGGCGTGAAAATGTTTGTGCATCGACTGAAAGCATATTGAGAGATCAGATTTGTTCCAAAATGAATGAGAATCCAAAAAATATATTTTTCTTGTCATATGCTTTGTTCTTGATTAAAATAACTGAATTAAAATCGAATAATATCGCAGTACCAAACGTTTAATAATCTGTATCACCCTGTATCTCAAGAGTCAAGACTTTTAGGACATACGTTCATGGGAAGTTTTTTCTCACAATGTGTCAAAGAATCACCCCTTCAAACATTAGCATGTCTTTAAGGAACATCCTGTATATTTTTTGAATTTCTCAACTAAATGCGTCCCTACAAGTTTTTTATTTAGATACTTTTAATTTTGCACTATTGGTATTGAAAGATAACCAAATCTAATAGAACTATCTTCCTTAAATAAATAGACTATATTCTATAAATTTTATGGCAATCCAAACACCAATTTCAACACAATCCATTTTTTGCATCGACTTGAATGCGTGCGGTTTATGATGATTTATAAATGCATAATCTTTCGTTCTATCGAAACGTAGGGGCTTTGATTGTTCAATTAATCACAAGCGCCATTTCATGTGATACGAAAAAGAGTCATCGGAATCGAGTCTCATTTTTTTCCGGGGTATAGGTAGGTATACCGTGTGTCCGATACAAGGAGAGGTCAATAATTCTTTGTCATATTCGTTTTTCTATTCAAGTTTGACTATCTGAATTGATCCTACATATTTCAGAGAATGGTGAGAAGAAACTTCGATCAATTAGAAGACTGCAATTTGCTTTTTTTTTTCAAGCCATGCATGTCTCTTGTTTGTTTGTATACTCGGGAAATATGTTTTCTAGTGTATACAGTGTGGAACAGCCAATTGGAATAAATTCGATAACGAAAAAATGAGAGCGTGTTGGAAAAAACGCTTATACACGTCAATTTGTATTTTTAGATGGGCATTTTTCTCAAAAAAATAGTTATATGGGGTGTCATGTGACAGTGGCCGATACCAACTTTCTTATTTTAAATACAACCCCCTGTATATCATTAGTTTTTTGGACTTCAGAAAGACATAATTCATATGCAATGTTCCATACCTATCTTCAACTGTGTTTTCAGATCACAGTATTACAAAAATTAACATTAAAAAAGAATTTTTTTTTCACAAATTCGCTATATTCGAACATTCTAAACATCTCTCAACTAATGATTTTTAGTTTTTTTCTCACATTATTTGTGAGAGTTATTTTCTACTAACAAAATACGACATACACTTTTTGTTTTCGCTAGTAAACTCTATTTCGTATATCTTCTATACAAATATCGAAATTGTACCACCCTGTGTACTTCAAAATGTAATAGTTTAAAGTAGATTATCTTCTTTTTGTCTAGAAATCTGCTGTTTCTCTGTAGTATATCGTATCTTCACTTAGTTTCCACCCATTCAACAACAAACTACCTCTTATCTCCCCTCTCTCCTACCAAAGATCTAACATAAATTCAAAAAAAAATAGTCTCAAGAATAATGCTATACGCAGAGTACAAGAACTTACCCTAACTACCCAACTTTGGTCATGCAAACTTGGTAATTCGCCCCTTGACACTTTTCAGGGAAAATTAACCCCCGGGCCCTTCTGACGTCTGATTTGGCGTTCCCTTAGAGGAATCTGTTGAATCAGTCTCGTCTTGAATAATTCTTTGGAAAGCTCGTTGCGAAAGTTTCTTGATGAAATAAATATGGTTAGTCTGAAGGGTCATGAGAAGTTTCGTGTTTCAATCTCAAATCAATGCGAAATTGGCCTGTTATACCGATGGAGACTTCCAGAAGCACATGTGCCCCATTTTAGGCTAATGTAATATCTTGTTCTATTGAAAATGTCGATAGACTGCTAGTATTTCGAAATGAGGCAATGCGAAACATACCACGATCATCCATTTCAATTTTTAGTGTGGATTTATGCAGCACAAAATAACAAATATCAAATAACAAATATCACGTATAACAAATAGCAAGTATAAGTTGAAGTTTTTATTTTTCAATGACAGTGTTCATGCAGCCAAATTGAAGATGAAAATTTCCAGGATTTATTAATTCGAATGTTATTTTGATTCATAATGAAATGGATTATTTAGACAATTTTGGATTATCCCTTTTTCCACAACTATAACGTTATTGATAATTTTTTGGTACCATCAAAATTACACGCTTATGAGTGAAAGATTTGATTATCATGATATCAAGATTTTATTAATTTTTCTTCTTGAGTTAGGTTAATTTTGAAGAAGTAAGAAAAAACACTGAGATGTGTGATGCAACACCTTCTATAGTGCTATTATGCAAAAATGTTTTTATTTCGCACTAAAACATCAGGAAAAATGAGGACACCAAACGGTAATTACTGGTGTGATTCTTCTGAAAAATCCAGATAATTATCGTTCATGATTCAAACGTTTGTACAAAAACTGAATCACTGTAAAATCAAACAAAAAAGGCTTGTATAGTATACAGGGTGTCAATTTGAAAAATTTCAATGCAAATATCTCTGAAACTAAAAGACTTAAAATAGCGCGATTTGGTATAAATGATATACAGGAAGGGGGAACTACAGTCACTATATTTTAGTTATAGGGTAAGTCACCCCTTGGGTCCGACGCACTTCAACCCCAAAATTTTGAATGGCACACCCCCTTTTGGGATACTTCAAATGAAAGGTCTTCCAGAGTAGAATTCACCTGCACGAGAATTTTTCCTAAATCTTATACAGGGTTAAAAAAGGTTAAACTTGAATAAAATGAACGCTGTTTTATAGAGTGTTATTTTATTTAATTAGATGTTCGAAATGCATTATATTTTGGACTAAACAAAAGTATAATCTATTTTCAAACTTATTTTGGAATACCTGTCTTGAAACTTGTGCAAGAAAAACGGATTTCCAGCGGTGTTATTTGGTGGTTCATGTCTCAATAAGGACATTTAAAGTAGGGCTCATTTTTCAGCTCCAATCTGAATCCATGAGATATCCAATATCCTCACGGACACCCTGTATACCTACGCAACTTCAATTCTCACCAATTACGACGTATGAACGTGGAAGCGATACAATGAGGAAGTTTCCAATATTGAGATTTTATTTTTTCCATAAAATATATGAAAAATTATTACACCCGTATTTTTTCTTTTTTTTTTGTGCTAGTTTTGGCTCCTCCACCATTCTGATGACGTACCAAGTGGAAAACCGGGTTCACACAGGAACAAATTGAGATTTTGCGTGCGGAAGTACAGTGTTGCCCTGCTTCTAATTTATTCTAAATATTCGGAAAAACTGACCAGAATATCTTGGTAAAATATGTCGTGGATTTTGCAATACCAAATCGCATGGATTGTTTACCTTTCGTGATATAATATCATATATTATGTCTTATGAAATATAACTAGCACATAACATGCGAAAATATATGAATGCGATGATATAATCGAGGGCTATGGCTGAATAGAAAATAAATGAATGAATCGAATTTGTTCTTGAAGTGAATTATTTCAATATAATTTTTTGTTTGAATTTTCGGAACGGCTTTCAATTTATTTTCATGAAAATAGAAAGGTAGATCTGGCAATTGCGCGAATGCATTCGTAGATTTCGTCCGCGAATATCCGGATTACACCATAACATAACTTACGATAGCTATATTCACTCTAAACTCACTAAGTACGTCACAGTTTTCCGCCTCAAAATTTATAAATTGGTTTATTTTGAAAATAGAATGGAGTTGAATGATTTGTATTGTCATTCTAGAAAGTAGAGACATCAAACTAAATAGTTGAGTATTTATTTGATGAGAATTCGTCATAAGGAAACTTCCTCATTGATGACAACACAAAATAAAAAGCATGTTTATCGACATCGTATCTCAAAAGAGTATTCTGTACGTGCCTTGCACAAACCCAATGCGAAACAAACATTCCAATTATTAGGGTGCTCTCAGTTAAATATCCCTCCGCGAAAATCCACGCGATTCCAGTCTTCCTTCTACTTCCGTCTACTTCTCTTCGTAATTGGTAGGCTAAACAAATCGGTATTCCTGCGAAAAGGAAAGTTTCGCCCCTACAATCCTACGACGAGTCTGTATTGTGTGGAAGTTTTGAGGTTTCTACTTCGACGTATTATTAATACAAGAGTTCTCCCTAAATATTTCGTCGAAGTGGTTTTGGGAACGATGAGGGCGTGCTTGAAAATTTTCAGGTTATTTGAACGACGAAGCGTTTACATTAGTTTTCAATTAATAACTTGCAAACTAAGTGAAACTCCACCATTTATTATAAATTAAGTGGGTTAAGTGATCAGAAATAATTTTACAACATTACTTATATGATATTTTTTTTTGTATCTAAGGTTCAATCTGTTAGTATCGGAAATAACGAGGTTATGACTTATTTTCGATCCATGTTGGACTTATATTGGCTAAACACCCTGTATATATCAGATTTTTTATGCATTGTGACAAAAATAAACGCACGTATGGACCCAGATCATCAAGTATTCTGTGTTCGTTGAGTAACACGAGGTTTCCTGCTGATTATATGAGAGTGAGAGAGACGGCGAGTGAGAGAGGGTGTATATCGATCTGCGCGGAGTAGGAGGGTGAAACCCATTGGGGTCTACGGCTCTGCTAGGTATCTAGGTGTTGCCAGATTCACTGCACATCGAACACAAAGATACATGCATCATTCACACCATTTCAATTGTAAATTCAATAATACAGAAACAAGATAATATTAGAAACAAATATAGATAGAATACAGAATGAAAAAAGGTTTGAATGAAACTCAATTGATCTGTGAAAACTCGTCCCTACAGCAGATAGGAACTAGTGCTTTAAGAAATTGTCAATCACCCAAAACGACAGCTGACGACTCTCAACTAATTCTCATCAAGTTATCGTTGATCAGTTCACTACATTCCTCGAAACTAAATACATAACAGTGAGATTATAAACGAAGGTCTATCGAGTCAAATCGATCCGGCAACATCGCAACATTTGGTCATGTGAGCGAACGCTGCCTCGTACGCTGGCAGTGTCTACAAATAACTGCCGTTTCGTTATTCAAGAAAGCTACGCCATCGATAATCACCGATAACGACATTAATCAGCGTGTTTTAGTAATAATTATCAACAGTGAATATGTATCAAGGTCATCAGCTCCTTCTGGATTGGCGTATTCGAAACAAAGTAGTGTTTTATTGGTCTGATAATCTGCTGTTTGGGAAAGATTATCGTAATACTAAACAACCGAAGTTACATTCACGGAGAGCGATGGAAATTATTTCGATTTGTTCGTTCGTTCCATGTATTCTGAGTTTAGTTTTGTGAATACGTCTGGTGAATGATGTGAGGTTAGGTTCTGTATTCGGATTAAATATTTTCAACAGTTTTGGTAAGTTTTATACAATTCTTTCGAAAGTTTGAAAATTAAAATCTTAGATTCAACATGGTTTATATTTAGGAAGTATCAATATTGAATCGTTCCTAATATACACATCAGCTTGTACTTAAAACTTATAGTGCTTCTTGTTTATCGTAAGATAACCTTATCGAATCAGAGCTACCAAGTTCAAATAAAAGTCGCAGTGAATCTTCAAGTATCTGAGCCTAACCTAACTTAACTGTAATGTCAATTTCTGGGAGTACTTACTCAGCAAGTGATTCTATCTCATTTTGTTGATTATTCAACATCAAAAATGACAAACATTCTCCTACATACGTAATTTACCACCATCGTCAGACGAAAAACAAAAACATAACCATTTTAGCCTACGGCATACGAGAGACATAACCCATTAAACAACCCGTCCTCGGACAACTCTCTTCTCGGATATCCACAAAGTAACAAGCGATATTTTTTGTGCTACTGTTTACACGAGACACGGTAGACCCGACTGAAAGTAGGTCAACACATCGGAGCTGGCCTTGAAAGTAAGAAGCGGCGGTTGATCGTCACTTTTCTTCTGGCGCTCTCTGTCTTTCTTTTCTTCATTCCGTCTCGCTCTTTCTCTCTATCGGTTGCCGTGACCATGACTTTATGCGCACCGTGATTTTTTCGGGTCGATGACCTTCGGCTCGCGACGGCCGACGATTCGGCAGATTGTGACGTCAGCTGGAGGAGGTTTAATCAGGATCGTTACGAGTCGAGAGGGAATTTTAGGTCATTAAGTTGTGAATTCGGTAGAGTTTGTGGTGTCGTTGAAACTACGGTATATTTTATATTATTTCGTATCTATCCGACATAATGCATTTTGCGATCTGGATTTCGATGACAACTTTTTTGGTTTAAGCTTTATTACAAATTTCTATCATCACTTTTCAAAGACGAGCAAGAATCGATTGTTGAACTTTATGACTAAAGAGATGAAGCTTTCACATTTCACTGTTTGCTGACATATGCTCATTAGAAATTTGACAGCTATTCCTAACCCCAAATTCCAGTTGTCAGGATTAGCCGTTCCCGGTTTGAAGAACTTAAAAAAGCTCGCCATGTCCAATTATAGAGATTGTGTCGTCAGTTGGAATCAACAGGTACACATCCGCCGATTGCTAGCAATTGTTTGTTATGTGTCGGTGGCCATTTCCTGCGATTTTTACCCTGGAAATGCGATAGCAAGGATCCTGGAAGACGCCGCTCTTACGTTACGAGGCAATAGAGACGCTTTTCGCGTAGCAAAGAAGTTATAATTAAGGAAAACTGGCATCGCGTGTTCGTTGCTAAACCGCACGCAATAAAAAATAAAGCAATACTTCCTGGACTCGTAAATTGCCATTGCTGGATAATGAAAAACGACCGACTGAGAAACGACATGCGCGTGTACATTGTAATTTATCGGTGGGAGATGTGTAAGTTTCATGCGAAGTGATCGTTACAATGTCGAAAGTTCGGTACTCCTATACAGGGTGGTTCAGTTGATTACAGGAATCTGTATAACTGGTTATCGAGATATAAGGTGTCAAACAACCTAACCATTCAATCAATCCACTACTGTAATCGAATCTAAGCACTATTATTGTGAGTCTTCACAACGATGTCAAGTTAAAATTTCAATCATACGATTTCTTAATTGAAGAAAACTTCAATATAATGTTCTATAGTGGTCAAGTTCTCATGTATATAATTCAATATCGTATGAATTTAACCATTAACAGTGCATTTTCTGACAAGCTGTTACAACAATTTTCCTTGGCTATATCATTCATCAATGTTTATAAAACGAATTAAAGAATATCCACGCTTGATACTTTTAAAAAATAGATTAAAAAATTCCTAGTAACGATATACAAAATCATATTTTCTTCTAGGTTTGATTTTCAAACGATACTTATGTACTTGATGACTGAATTGTTGATTTTTATTTCAACATGTTATCTGAATTTTGTATTCGTGCTTTTCTGGAAAGTCATATTCGTGTTTATTTTTCAAAATTAACATTCTCAACAACATTTCAATTATGTGCTATTTAAGTATCTGATATTATAGCATATTCATTTGTGAACGATAGTTTTGACGATTCTGATTCGTCGAGACATAGCTGGGTAAATTTGGGCTTCAATAACTATGGCATACCTTTGTAGTGACTTTACAACGATGCCAAATTTATTTGGAAAGAAACCTTCAATCCACTTGAAAAAATTTGTTCATTCTAGTCAAAATTTTTACGAATCCACAGTCAGTATTTACCCAATTTTGGTGTATATAAAAAAATTCAAAACAATTCGAATTATGAACTTAACCTAACTTTCAATAGGGCATTCCAACGACCTGTCAAAACAAATTCAATATGGTGGGAGTAGGCACACAATGCTTTGTTTACATATTGTTATGTTATAAATTGATCTAAAAGTTGTGAGATTTTTGTTTTCGTGACTGCATCAAATGATTTTTTATATTGTTTAGAGCTTATTAGTGGTATTCTCACTAAAAAATGCCTGTTACATGCCTTTTAGTCAACTGTGGAAGTCGTTCCAAGGATGATGTAAAATTCTTTTTAGTGCCTGCGGTTTTAAGCCACAGGTTTCTAACGGATAAAAACGGATTGTCTGAAAGGCTATGGATAGCAGCAATTAAGAGGGACGATCTTACTGAATCGATACTAAAAAATCAGAGAGTCTGCAGTAAACATTTTATAACTTTTATTGTATTTACATTGTACATTTTATTCAGCTGCAAATAAAAGTGCACCCACATGACTGCAAACTTCACTGTGTCCAGCCATTCATGGGCAATGTGCTGTTAATACACTTTCATCTTTGGCCACGATGCACCAAACGTCCAATGGTTTCTCATTTCCTCTCTCAGAATGTTTGACCTAAAAAATTTGCTGAATAAACAAAAGTCAATAAAAATGAACAAACCTTACCTTTCCCACTACAATGTAGAAACCATTCACCACTTTTGTCCCCACATTCACAACAAAGCCTGACTCAAAATACTTGAATGAATGCAAGCTTTTGTAGGCCTTCATTTGTTCTTTGGTGTAATAGCTATGGGTCAGCACTAAATACGAAACAATATCTAGATTTGTAATAGGTGGAATTCCATGAATTGAACTATCCAATTCCTGGATGTTCAATGTAAAAGGGTCTACATCATTTATTATCTTCAGCTTCAATCGGTGTCTGTAAATAAACATTCCACTTCACATATGGGAAACAAAATGTTGTGTGAACAAAAAACAAATTGGGTTTTCAGCTTACCTTTCACCAATATCAGGATTTTCCAACAATAATGTCCTTAAACTCTGCATCTCAAAACTTCTATCATCAACAACAAACTCACACAACTTCGGAAATAATGCCGTAATGACGTCACTTCAAACAGCTGTGTGCCTACTCTCGCCATATTGAATGTCACGTGATTTGGAATGCCTAATTACCTAGCACCCTTGGAAAGAAAAAGACAAGCAGCAACACATAATTATTATATGTATAAGCATTTACATCAACTTCTGAGATAATTATAAACGATTTAGACATACGTCAAACACGAAACCATGCAACATGCCAACCAAAAACCTTCTGTCACTCGCATACAGGACGATACCAAACAATTGACGGTTCACGAACTACGCGGATGCCATTTTGACACGGTCGAATGATGTGGCGTCGTTATGACCGCAAAGACCGGTGCAAAAAAACTGTAATATTAGGTACGGAAGATGGGAAAATAACGGTAAACCTTTGAGAACGATGCAAACACGAGAATCTACCTGAAGCGACCCAAAAAGAGGCAGCATTGTTGGAAACTAATTGCCATCCATTGTCGACTGTAATGTTGTGTTTTTTCTCCACTGTGACTATTACTAGCCGTTACAATGGAAGCTCACAAGAGGGGGTTCTTTTTTTTGTCCATAAAATGTTTTGAAGAAAATTATGAAGCTATAAGATTTTGAAAAATTGAGATATAATGTAAAAGTTTGCATTGCTCGATTTTGGACTAGAATTGAGATATCGACAAAAAGTTTCCACTAGATCATTTTGGTATCGTTTCACTACATTTTCATGAAAATTAAGTCGTAGTGTTGCATTTGATTTTTGAGACGACTGTACAGATGATTCCAGCAAACGTAGACGTGTTTATGTCACACTTGGTGAAGGTCACTATTTTATACAACACAACAACGAATATAGGGGAGAACGGGATAATAAAAGCTATGGGGATTTAACAGAAAGTATTTAGGTTGTCCGTTTTTCGTGTACCACTACGGAGATCTCGATTATCGTAAGAGCTTTTCTCCGGAAGTGACGCCATCTTTGTTATTTCAAATAGAACACCCTATATTTTCATGATTTTTGAATGCTTCTCATGATTTTAATACAATGTCATGCATCATATCCTATATCTAGAATTGACCATTTCTGAGTTATTCAAGTTTTTCTAAAAAAAAAAAAAAGTGACAGATGTAGCTCATCAAATATGTGACATTTTTATGAAGATACCAATTTTTTGAGATATGCTTCAATTGATACATGAATATTGAAGATCGAATGAACATTTTCCACCAATCATATTACCTGAAGTATCCACAGGGTGTACGAAAAAGTCGGTTCAAAGTGTGAATGGGAAACATCGCAAAACTCAATTTTTTCATTCGACGGAGATAGTCCACAGCCCAAAGTGGAGTGAAAGATATTGAAAAACAACAATACACAAACACAAAATTGTTTTTTGTCGTTCTTTTTCAATTATTTCAGATGGAAACCCAATATTTTTATTAAATGACTCGATTCTACCCCAAAAAATTAACCCCTTATTCTACTTATATTCCCTATACTCAAAATTCATAATTTCGGATATATTCAAATCTTCGTAGTATCTGCTAATCAGCTAGTCTATTTATTTTGGGTCAAATCGCCAGATTGAGCCGTGTTGCCATATGTTTTTCACTTTAATTTGGCATCGTTGTGAAGTGAACGATGCCAAATTGTTTGATTGTTTTTACAATCGTGTGTTTACATACGAATTGTTCTTTCATTGCGATTTTTTAAAATTGTTCTTTTGAGAGCTTAATATCACCGTATTCTCATCAAAATGTCAAGAGGATTGAGTGGAGATGCCTAGAAAATCGTTGCATCTTTATTAGAACATTTTAAACACGAAATTGATAACAGGAGCTCCTTACTTTCATTGGATTTCATACGAAAGGTAAGTAGAGAATCTTCATGAATATTCATTCACCACGATCTCACAATGGTTCAATAGTTTTTATGAAATATGATTATAGACCCAAGTTTTTATTCGGAGTTAATTCGGAGCATCGCTGAAAAAGTGAGACATATGGCAACACGGCTCAATCTGGCGATTTGACACAACCATCAACCCAGAATAAATAGACTATAACTGCTGCTGATTTTTATAGTAGGCCTAGCATTATTGTTTAAAAACGGATATGTCATAATACCTTTTTTTCTCCTTACATAGATCGCGTAAACTCTGATGAAGAAAATCCCTGTATATTCCTTATAACTCTGAATTGAATACACTTTGATAAGAGTTCCAATTCAACAATTCAAAATGTCTGCCCTGTTCTCCCCTACTCGTTGGCAGTGCCAAGTCTGCAACATTTAGGCAATATAAATTTTATGTCTTTACTTTTCTGCTCTCTGAGCACGTTCAACAGATATCCGTCCGACGGCAACCATTCGAATATTTACATACGCACAACGTTGCAGGCTCGAATTTGTGTTGTCGGCCGCGAACCTAAATAAACAAACGAAGGCCAGGCTAAGCGTTTCCACGACAAACTTATCATTTCTCGAGAGTCGATGTGTAAATAACTAAATAAGGGATGTGTGTTATCCGAATGGAAAGAGTTTGGGTCCGTACGAATGAAGGATGCAGGCTCAGTTTGAATGGTCAGGTTTGCCATACGAAAATGGCCAAGCAACGAAAACTTCGCCCTAATAGGTCGTTATGTTTATTTCCAAAAAAAGCTGGTGTTGCTCTGGAACAATACTAATGAAAAGACGACCTTCTTGAATAGAATCGCCTATATTTTTGAGAATATTTACACGGTGGTCCATTGAAAAAAAATCACCCTGTATACTTCAAAATAATTTTGCGTCTCAAGTTCCTTAACGATCTCATGAATGGATATCGAACTTTGCCACACTAATTGGCCACCCTGTATGTATACCAACACCAACATAAAAAATAAAATATATAATCGAGAGATGATTCAAAACTCACATCTTCCTTTGAACAGACTTCGTAAATAATGTCGAGAAATGAAAAACTTTTTTTTGGGTATACTCATAAACTCATTAATATACTCAAAAACTAATATACTGGATGTTTGATTTGCCTCTTGACTCTTTCAAAACATTTCAAACGTTAATTATATCTGATCGATTTCGGTCTAATTCGCCTTTTGGGTATAGTTCGAGATATTTTTACAAAAAAGTTCTAGGGGTATTAGATCAGGAGATATAGTAGGCCACTCCTCTTCAATTCCTTAAATGAGACATTTTCTCAAAATAAAAACGCAATTGATTATCAAAAAACTGTTCACTGTCAGTGTTGCCGTCGGAAGAAAAATTAGTAAAATGCTTTTTAAAAGAATTCAAACTTCTGTCTAGGATCTGAAAGGATTCTGCCCTTCACTGTGTTATCTACGATATTTTGAGAAAATCCAAAAAATTACAAGTGATTTTAAGATTTTGACACGTGTGTTGACAGAAAAATTGAATTATTCAATGTTTTATCTAAATATGAGCAAACGAAGTTTGTGATGAATTGAAATAAGAAAATTACTGAAGACGACTAGATTTTTTTCAAATCTATAAATTGAAAACCTTATACAGTATCAGAATGAATATATCTCAGGTATAGACAAAAATATCTCACAGTAATATTCAATAATGAGATAATAATCATTAAGACGATTTAGACAGTCGGAGCGCCATCTAGCGTCACTATTTCTCACCAATACCGAATATATAAACACCAAAAGTGAGTGAGACTTATCTCTGTATTCACAACCATGCGATCTCCCGTCATCATAGACGGGAAAAATCGTCAATGTTTGTTGATTAATGGATCCAGAGGGTCGACAACTCTTGAAATCTTTATCAGGACCAAAGGGTCATCAATAACAGTGACTGATTTACGATTATTGAACTGTCAATAAATGTCATCGTTATTTGTAGTGATAAGCAAGGTTCCGTAATCAATCGTGAGTTGAAAATCTCGAAAGGACGGTTTGTAGACGACATTGTTGATACAGATTAGGCATAGATAAATAAAGTTCAACGGAGATTTACTAGGAATAACCCATAATGTTGGCTATAATGTCAATTGTAACAAAGAAAGGAACACTTGCAGTCACAATTTACATTAACCACAGCCTAAAAATCGAGTGGCGATAAACACAAACGAGAGGTCCGGCTGTGACGTCACGAACACCCGCCCCTCTTGTCCCTCGCACCGCGAAATTTACCAACATAGCGTTTCACGGAAATTAATCATCCTATTGATGCACTGTCACTGGACGCCATTTTGGTGCTGTAAATGTTTTCTTTGCATGCCATGTACGTGTAGAGGAAAAAACTAAATAAGATAAAAACCCCAACCACGGTTCAAGCTTGGATAAACCCGAACCGAGATCTCAGTGGCGTACAAGTTCAACCACCTGTTGTGACTATTGCGCGAAAAATGACAGACATTGACATGGAGATAAATTTGAACAGAATTTCAGAAAAACAACAGTTTTCATGCTACGCATAACATTGAAGCGAAGGAATGGATCGTGTCGACGGTAAAATACGCCCAGCACTGCGTTTATTTATCTCTCGAGATGAAAGTAAATCGAGTAGCTCCCACCTCGTTCGTTTGTTTCGTAGAAATATGCACAGCCAACTATGGGAGCCTATCGGTTGGAAACTTTCACTCGGCGGTTGCGCGATGCGTTACGTAAAATTATTCCTAACGAACGAGCGAGCATGAGCGAGGTAGGTATTTTGATATAGCGAAGCCACAAACAAGTGAAACTCGCATGGATTGTCTTGCGAAACACGCGCGCGTTGAACAGTTTCGACGAATCCGACGTAGGCAAAAAACCAGTCGGCCATACCACATCGACACGTCGAAAATTATGTGCGGCGCAAACGAATAAAACCCTAACGAACGTCAAATCCGAAGGCCGACCCACTAATCAACTAATCATAACCTAGCGCGATGGATTCTGCGTGGTATTTGTCGGAACAATTATCCGCCAGATCTATGCGAAAAGGCCGAGCCTCGAATTTCGTTCACCCACAAAAAATCGGCGTCGTCTAGACTCTCCGTTGATTACGTGCCCGTCCAGACTGTGCCGTCTCGTCGTTCCCGCACCGAGCGCTGCGGCACAGTCTAACACCCCATAGCGACCACACCCGTCAGCCGAGAATGGACCCGTCCTCGCTCGAGCGGCCCCTTCCGTTCATGGCTGTCTCGATATCCAGCTGTGCGGGTCAAACGATTCGGGGCTCTTTCACTCACTCACCTCTTGCTAGCTGTTATCCGAAACGTCGCTGTCACTCACTCGGTATAGTTTTTGCACCTTGCACACTGCATACCCGTTTCGAGAGTTGAGAGATCGAGTGTAAAGGTACCGCACGCGAGACTGGTCGGTGTCTTTGCCCTGTAAAAAGACCCTCTTTCGGAAGAACGCACCGCTTCTGGATTGGTGGAGCGTCGAGCCAGTAGGGTCCGGCGGCGGGGGGCGTGGCCAGGTAGGGAGGGAGGGGAGGGGAAGAGAACGGATGGTGGAATCAGTGGCGTGGTGGGTGTTTTATTTTCGTCTCGTTTGTGGTATGGACGTCATTGAGAGATACTCGAATGGTACTTCATCGGGTCACAGGTAGCCATGGTTATCAGGGATTATTGCTTTGTTTTGATTTTCTTGACGAATCTTACTGCAAACGTCAATAATTTCCTAAAAAAATACTCACTTGATAAGGAATCTACCATTTGATGACGTCATGAAATGAAATTTCAGAAACAAAATTTGTTATATCAAGGTACACGTTCGATTCGAACCAACAGAATCGTACAGTATCGAAAATAATATATCTTGGGTATGGACAAGAGACTAAGGAAGTGACAAAAATTGAAATTTCAATGCTTAATATGCTCATCCTACCGGCTCGTTAAGTCATCACGTCACAACCAATGACAGCTTAGCTCTTTTCCAGGCTATTCGAGGAAAAAAATGTTTCTTTTATTGTTCAGGAAGTTATTTTTACGATCTCATTGAATCACCATACCCAAAATGAATTGAATTCGATACTGTATATTCAAAAATTTATTTCGACGATTCTTCTTTCATAATTTGATATCCTGAATTCTTTTGAAGTGGTTGGACAATTGCTGTTTTCTTCGCCAATTCGGGAATTTGTCAAAGTAATGATAAACGTCAATGCAAAATGTTTCTATGTCAGACGATTTATGACTTTATGAAAACAAAAGAATGTTTCGTTAGCTTTCAAATTCAGTGGGATTAAATTTCACAACAATGGTCGCAAATAAAATACAACGAATAAGTTCAAAAAGTCGAAAACATTTATTCATGTCAAATAATTTACAATGAAAAAACGCCGTACCGATTATATAAATTACGTATATATTTTTCGAGAATTGCGCAACCAAAAATTATGTTGTTTGAAATTCAGGGAAAATAATTTATCACTATGGATATTGTGATGGGATGAATATAAAAAAAAAAGAATGCTAAAAAATGAGGGAGCATTACGATTTCTCCTCCTATAATAGCTCGAAAACAAAAGACTGTCGATATTCTTTCTTTATTTTCGATGGTAAAATGGAAAAAATAGCGTTGTGCCTCTTTCGATAGAACGTTCATTGTTACTCTTACTATACCACAGATATATTTTCTCGATACTGTACTAGCACTTTTCGAACTGTGGTTACACCCTCCTCCACTTTCATCCTCCTAAAAAAAAATCACTCGATCTGTCGAACCCATCTGTCGTATCGGCTATTGAAATTTCTCTCCTCCATCGCGATACCTGCGCAAATTCGCCGCCACTGGCCGACAGAGTGGGGTGGCCCGACCAATAGTCGTCGTCGAGTCGATTCCCCGACCTTCGGCCTGGCCGACGCCCGAGCATGGCTGATGGCTCGGCCGCGTTTGCGCGCAGCGCTCGGCCTCGGATTGGGGCACGTGACCCGCGGCTACGCGCCGATGTGTCGGCCCCTTGCGAGTGGAAACGTGAACGGTGGTGCCGGATCCACAGGTTTATCTTTAGATTCGGGGAATTTTTGTTGAATGTGTGCTGAGATTCTCGTAAACATTAATGGATTAATTTATATCGGATGTTTATTGCTAAGAAACCAGTTTTACAGGGTGAATAGACATACACGTGAATAAAAAAAGAATGAACATGCATAAAAATCATAAAATTCCTACAGATACTTCAAATTACTTATTTCGCAAATGAGATATCAGAAGTTCTTAATAAAAACTATTATTATTTTATACTATAAAAAAATGCAATCATGTATTTTTTAAACAATGAATGCCAATAATGGGGAATTCTCCTTCAGACGATAATGAAGTATTTTTTATGATATATCTTTAAAAAGGTCGCATTTCAAATTTATTATTCAACCTTTTTCCTAAAAAAAAATAATTCAAGTACTTGAAAAACAAAAATAAATATGGGAATTTAAAGTTTAAAGTGCTTTGTTTCTAATTCACCATTTGGCAACATCGACTGCGGATTACAGTAATAAAAAAGGACAACAAATTCGTTACGTTGATTAGGTGAACAAAGATGGCTAGATTTTAATCAGATTAGAAACCCATTCTGCTTATTTCTATTCCATGACGTACCATGCATCGCAAAGGAGGCAACGACCAAGTTAGAGAGAGAATTCAGGTATTAAGGTTATGTTTAAGTTTGGCGTGGTTTGGCTTCTAAGTAAGGTTGTTGGTTGGGTTGGACTATTATATTGATGAATAATATGGTATCAAATAACTTGAAAACAATTCAATCGAGTATTCTTTACCAGCCACAAAGTATAAACAAAAAGTTGGGTTATGACAACCCACAAATTTTTACACTAGATTGTAAATGTACAGACAACAAAGAACAAATATATGTTGTTCTTTTTCTAGCCTACTAGGCGCTGTTGCCAATTCGTGAACTAGAAACAAAGCGATTTAAAATTTAAAAGCCCATATTTGAAAATTTATTTTAGATGGTTTCTGCAGAGAGTTTGGAATATTCATGAATGAAACTCATAATCATCAACTTTAAACTTGCATTTCCAGTAATAACCCAAATTGAGGAGAATTCCTCATTGTAGGTATTGACACAGTTTATGATATACCATCGTTTAATAAAAATTATTATTATTCATTTGTCTCCCAAATATTTATACGGATATACAAGTGATTCAACTAACTGATACATTGAAGGTTTATGGAGAACTAACAGAGATATTAGCTTGAAATTTTTGTGGCAGCTAAACTTTATTTTTTCAAATAGAACACCTTGTTTATTTTTGAATTTTCGAATTCTACGAAAAATTCTGGATCGATTCCATTTCGAATCACTATTCTATCGTGATATAAAATGCTGTATTTCATCAATAATATAAAGCATCTCATGAATCAATGAATTCAATAATAAAAACAATGTATATTATTGATCATAGATGATGATGAATGCTTTACATTGGATCAACTAATAAAAATTATTATTATCCATTTGTCTCCCAAATATTTATACGGATATACAGGGTGATTCACCTAACTGATACATTGAAGGTTTATGGAGAACTAACAGAGATATTAGCTTGAAATTTTTGTTGCAGCTAAACTTAATTTTTTCAAATGGAACACCTTGTTTATTTCTGAATTTTCGAATTCTACGTAAAATTCTGGATCGTTTCCATTTTGAATCACTATTCACTAATGTATTTCATGAATAATATAAAGCATCTCATGAATCAATAAATTCAATAATAAAAACAATGTATATTATTGATCATAATGATGAATGCTTTACATTGTATGAACTAATAAAATTATTATTCGATGAACATTCTGTTCATAACGTTTGATCATCGCTACGGATAGCCGCTACGTAAACACCGGCAACACTGTACGCGCGTACTCGTCGAGCTGTGGGCGGTTAGAACGGGCCTTGCGCTCTCTCATTGTTACCCGCTAATGGCTGATTGGGATGATAGGGCGTGAGAGAATGCCGGATGTCACGCTGACGCAAATTGCCCGACGTACGCTCGACCCGGCCCCTACCGGCCCGAATTTGAATTACGTCGTCGTGCTATGGCGAGGATGATCAACTGAAAAGCATGGAGGGACAAGAGGGGCGGGTGGTGGTGACGTCACTGCCGGACCTTTCGTTGTTTATGAGCTATTGCCGTTTTCGTTTTGTGAATGTAGATTGTGATTTCACGTGTTACTTTCCATGAAGAAGAATTGTGAATACGTAATGAGTGGGCAGGTTATGGAAACAATAATGTGGATGAACTTCAGAAACCAACAAATCAAAGAAAAAATCTGGAATACCAAAAAAAGGTCTGGTAGTGACAGTCGAACTAAAAAAAAATAAAATTAGGAAATAACCAGTTGATACATCAAATTATTGTATAGATAAAACGAAAAAAAAAAAATTGTTTTCATTTATATCACCTACAATATTTTGAAAAATAGTTTGAAATTGTGACACATCTTTTACCTGGATGATATTTTGTTTAGCTTGACATGGTTTCCTCATCTGATATGTGTGTATTATTATTATTAGGTATTACAAAACGCACATAATAAATATACAGAGTGTTCCTTAAAGACATGCTAATATTTGAATTGGTTATTCTTTGACACATTTTAAGAAAAAAACTTTCTATAAACGTATGACCTAAACGTCCTTAACTTTTGAGACACAGGGTGATGAAAAAAAAACATTTTTTATGATAATAACTGAGATAATATTCTAGACATATTTAAAAAATTTGGTACATGTCTTCTATGCATCAAGGTGCATTTGGGAACAAATTTAATCTGTTAATTTGCTTTCAGTCGATGCACCAACATTTTCACGCCGCATCAGATTTTTGAGGAAACGATTTTTTTTTGGCGAAAACCATGCGTCGGGCAAAGAAAATTCATGAGATTAATTTTGCTCAATAATGAATCAGGATCTTGAAATTGATTTTTATTTTGGAAGTAGGCAGTGGCGTAATATTTTGTTCT
This sequence comes from Plagiodera versicolora, assembly GCA_037013635.1. Classification (NCBI taxonomy): domain Eukaryota; kingdom Metazoa; phylum Arthropoda; class Insecta; order Coleoptera; family Chrysomelidae; genus Plagiodera; species Plagiodera versicolora. The sequence goes on along the minus strand of CM072986.1, from coordinate 8,961,193 downwards.
TCAAGAATATTCAATGCAAAACCCATACGGACGCCACTGGTAGAGAAAATGAACTTTGATGCATAGAAGACATGTATCTACCAAATTTTTAAAGAATTCTAAAATATTATCTGAGTTATTGAAAAACTGTTTTTTTTTTTTCAAAATTTCATCACCCTGCATTCTCGAAAATTCCCTCCCCCTCTTTTATCTTTGGAAATATGAAATTTGAACAAATGAAATCTGTAAACTGCATATTAAAGGCTGATGACAAAATCCGCAGAGATGACGTCACAAGGCCATTGTGACCGATAATTTTGAATAGAAACCTACGGCAAGCGACACCTCATTCAAAAGGTATCAAAAAAACCTATTCAATGATATCTACCAATTTTGTTTTGGAAACTGGTTACTGAAATCAAAATGGTGTCGTGTTGGATGGTTTGGACCACGAGGGGTTCCTCGTCTTCCGATCTAACTGAATCCATTTTAAAATTGTTTATATTTCTGTTTTTTTTATGTAATAAGTTTCATAAACAAAAGTTTTTTTCGCAACTTTCATTTTACATTTCATCATTTATTGAAACACAATAAAACTGCTAAAAATCAAGTTGCTTGATTGAAGTACCTACTTGATAAATACATACTTGAACTTGACTTGACATCAAAAACTACTACTTTACTTGACTTGAAATCAAGTAGCTTGAATATCAAGTCAAGCCGTGAATCTCTACTTGTAGGGAAGATTACAGCCTCTAATATTCAATTTACAAATTTCACTTATGTAGGGGACTTTTGAGCCGTACTGTATATCCCCAACTGACATATCTGAAGCCAAAAAAATCATCAAAAAATCACACAACTCGACCCGAAACAAAAACCACCCATTAAATACACACCCCCCGCATCAACACTTACCGTTTCCCTCCCTCAATGTCCCTCTAGCGGCGGCATTCTCCATTCCTCGACCGCGAGGCCAATGACGCGGCATCCCCTACCGAGGGGTTCGCGGGGATCGAGGGGTAGGGGTGAGCCGCTCGAGTCACCCCCCACCATCGGCATTAGATATTCGAGCATTGGTAAGTTGATGAGGCGATGATCGAAAGAGGGCGAAACTGTCAAGGGAGGAACGAGGAATGCGATGAAGGGTAGCTCGATTATGGATGCGGGTATATATATGTGGCGACTACCTGTTGAGTATTCTTTGATTCGAGGTGAAAACCGGCTAGAATTGGTTTATTATTTTGAAGGACGAAGTCTCACCATCAAGGAAATTTCAAATGTTTCTTGTATTTTTTTACTTTTCAATATCATTTCCTTATTTTCTACCCATATGCTGCTCGATATGAAAGTGAATGTTTTTCAAATACCATACAGGGTGTTGCATTTTCCGAGGTCTCAATCCATAAAAGCCTCAAGAAAAACTTGGTTGTACGCCACTGGTTAATTTTAATTTTTTTTTGAGTTCTCCAACCTATTACCTAAATTTTGTCCCTCCTGACTTTTGGTCGCATGCCGTTCAGTTTCCTCAGAAATTAATTAATTTGTGAATTGGCTCAAAGTACTCTGAAATTTTGATACTATTTTGATATTTGATATTGATTAAAGCATCAAAATGAGATAAAAGAAGAAATTTATCAACAAATGTGGTCTCTGTTTTGTTCAATGCAACATCGAGCACGAAGAATCCATGATTCCTTGGCACTTCGTATCAACACCCTGTAACTCCGCTAACAATCGATATCGGACACACGATCACAGGAACTTATTTCCTTATTTTGTACCAGAGAATACGTACCTGAAATATTGCCGTGCAATTCTGGAACACCTCGTATATTATTTTGATTCTTTTTGATAAACAGTTTCCAATATTCATGAAAATTTCGTCTAGTCTTATGAGCGGACCAAACATTCCTCCATTTTCTTCGAAAGCGAGTTTTGATTGATTCTTAATCGTGATGGTAATACCCAAAGGCGTGTTTGAAAAAAAAACAAGAAAAATTACTTGCATCCTATTCAAATTCAAATTCAAGCAAATAGCACACAAATCCAGCATTATTGTGTTCCTGCATAAGCACACAGATCCATTCAGCCAATCAGAAGTTACTATTTCCAGACATTATTTAAGGTTGTGTTGACTTTGACTTTCCAACATTTTCGAAACAGAACTGAAACTCTTATAAATCTGTTGCTTATTTCATTGCATTAATAATTCAAATTATTCCAAGAATAATCAATTATATTTTCGATATCGAGTACGAGTATGTAGAAGTGTAGTATAATGAAAAGTCTGTTTAATATATTTTTTTCTAAATTAATTGACATTATAAAGTATAAATACTTTTTGTATTTACTATACACGGTGATTGACGACGAATTGTACATAGCCCAACCAACTGCGCGAGACCATTCCATATCTGGTATTAAAAAATGCCTTGTTGCGTTTTTGACGGATATACAGGGTGTTATTTGAAAATATGTGAATTATTCTACGTTAAATATCCCTAAAAGATACTAACCTAAACATTTTGTTCAAAAATTAACAGTAACTCTGAAACTCCGCCATTTTCTTCATATCAAATCTGAACCAACACATATACAAAAAATGGTAATTAACACCTGACCATCTAGGGTACAAAAAAACCCGTCCATCTCGAACAAGAAATTATTCATACACCTAACCCCTTACACACCCCTCGTGGTAACATGTAAACGCCCCTAAGGGCACAAAAGCAGAGAAGAAGCAACCCCCGCCATACCACGTACCGCTTCGACAGCATAGGCGTAACAAGGAAGGGTTATTGGGGTCGTAACCCCCCCCATTGCTCAGAAGAAATAAAAAAAATGCAACAGTGAAGTCAAAATGGGCGGAGCCCAAAAATCCTTTCCAATCAAAGAAATATTTGCATTGTTTTCTCCATAAGAATTTTTATAAGAATGAGTCAATGAGAACTTAATATCACCATATATACAAACAATTCTATTCTTAGTTTCAACTGAAAGAAACAAACAAAGGACCCCGCACGGTTCTTATGGAAAATGGGTCCCATAAAATGTAGTTTATGAAGTCCTGATCAAATGTCTCCATGGGCACAAGATCTAATGTATAGGGAAAAATCACGTACCGCGAGATGGCGCTGTGAATGACAAAATGTCGGATTGAGGTGTGAACAACAGTAAGACAGTATACTAGAAAGGTTCGTTTTGTAAATTTTAGTGTTATTATTTATTGTTGGATTTTTGTTAATAATAAAAATAACGCCTGCGAATGTCGAGATAGCAATTTCGGACATTCTGGGTTATGTGGGTGAATGTGTTGTGAGTCGTCACTGGAAGGTTCTAGCTGGGAAACAATCGATGGTGTTTCATTAAAAAAAACAAGGTTGATATCACCCCCGGTACAACCGGAAGTAGCAGCGTATTGAAAATATTTTAGGAAAATAAATCACATTGAGCTATATAGCTGCCACCAAAATTTCAAGTTAATATCTCTGTTTTTTCTTCACGAACCTTTGATGAATTAGTTAGGTGAATCACCCTGTCTAAGTATAATTTCGGACTGTCATGAGCGAACGTCATACTGCGCATGCGTATCCTCCCTGACCTGGCCCGCGACCAAACGTATCGAATTCCATGTTTCAATCGGATCAAACACCACAAATTACACCCTTTTCTCGTGCACCACGCACTCCACGTCGAAACGTCGCTTCACATGCAGATAAATGGCCAACGGGATGATGCCCCGAGGGTCTGCCATGATCCGTGCACAGAATAAATCATCGTGCAATGACGTCACGAGAGACTGATGTGCACTGTCGAACATTGGCGTAAGGCTGGATCCACATTGATCCGTGATACGCATCCGTTGTGTACCACATGATCAATATGAACCAATGAAATTTTAGGGAATAAAATCACGCACGTTTCAAGGTCGCCACGGATTGAAGTTAGTCAATTTCAACTTTTCATGCGTGATTGAGGTTAGGTTATTGTTGTGGGGTGGTTGTGGGTTTGGTGGTAGACTGTTCTTTTTTCAAATATTTTTTACTTTCATTAAAACGTCAAGACAAATGTCGAGCCAAGTCGCGTACCAATGTGCGTACTGCAAAATATTAAAATATTTTAAGGTTGGGTATCAATAACGAAGGCGTATAAACGTATTAAACGGATTGACCTATGTGGATGACGAACTTTTCGGCTATTCTTGAAACGGACACGCTCGTCCGTGATCACGGATCAATGTGGATCCAGCCTAACTAGAGCAAACTGAAATATCGAACACCCTGTTGAGTATTTTGTGAAACTGTTAGGGGTACTGGATAGGATACTCTTTTATTAATGTGTATACGGAGATTGAACCCTCCATCGTGAAATTTGTAGATAATACACACATTTCAGTTGGTCAGTCCATCTGTCAAAATTGTTCGAAAAAATTGAATATCTCCATAGCTAATTACGATAGAGGAGCGGTTCAAAATGCAACCAATCAAGAATTCTGGGTAGAATTAGAAAATGTAAAAATGAACAGGGTGTTTCATTTGAAAAAACAAGGTTGATATAACTTCCGGTTTAACCGGAAGTAACAGCGTATTGGAAATATTTCAGGGAAATAGATCACTATGAGTAGTAGCATCTACTAAAATTTCGAGTTGATATCTCTATTAGTTCTCCATGAAACTCTATAATGAACCAGTTAGGTGAATCATCTTGTATAAGTCGTGGGTTTGAAATTCTCAAGTAACGGCATTTTTGAATAATTCCAAGGAAGCTCGTATAACGATATTCAATTTGAATTTCCAAGTTTATTATTGATAAAAATAGTGAAAATATCATATTCAATGTCAAATTATTCGTAAGAAAATGATTTTTCACAAAAAGGCAATGAGTCAACCTCTTTCCTTTCGGAAAAATCAAGTTAGCTGGAAAAATCATATTTGTGAATTTCAAATTAGATATTATTAAAACGACTGTGAATCATATGCCTCAAAGTCGTATTTTTCCCATGTTACTTGATCAAGAATGAAGCGATTTACACGATCCATGGCATTCTAGATTGAAAAATAAACATTGAAATAAAAATCATTTCGTATGGCAAATATTGACAAGTGAGGTGTTGTTGAATTAAGAATGTTATTCTCGATCGAAATAAGTAAAAATATATACCTAGGATGTCCCATTTGAAACTCGAAAGTTGGGGCGATTTCCTACCAAACCGGAAGTACGGTGAAGCAAGTAAATATGTCAAATACTGTAATTGAACTATAATACATAACAAACAAAACTAACATACATACAAAAAAAATATTATTTGATTTTATCAGACCATCGTCCATTAATACAGTGCTTTTCAAAAGTCCCCTTCCCCCCTCTTATCTTTGGAACGATTATACATAAACAAGTGAAATTTGGAAACTGAATATTAAAGGTTGTGAACTGCCCTACTTGGGATGATAGATGACGAAATCGTCAAAGATGACGTCACAAGGCCATTGTGACCAATAATTTTGAATGGAACCCTACGGCAAGCGACACCTCTTTTAAAGGGTATCGAAAAAACCTATTCAATGATGCTAATTTTGTTTGTGTTTATGGCAGTTTTAATGGCTCATTAGTAAACATTAAAATTTCAATTCCATTCAGTATGATATTAATTACAGATTCAAGAATCAGTATCTACACAAAGAAATTGGTCGAAGTGACCTCCATTTACTTCCTGACAGTGAAACATCCTATTTTTAAACTCTTCTCATACTTTTGCAAATGTGTCAGCCTCACATTCTGCAACAATACGTTGTTTTAAAACGTCATAATCGTTCCGAAGATAAGAGGGGGGAGGGGACTTTTGAGAAGCACTGTAGATCTTTTTGATATGACTAATCCATCTAGTAGACTAAAAAAAAGGAACCCAGCGTTCGTTTTTCTATTTTTGATAATAAAAAAAATATAAGGGTGAGCCACTTTAGAGAATCACCCGGTACATCACGAACTGGTGCAACTCTTCCAAAAAATCCAAAATCGCAACTTTTCCTAATAGTTTGTCCACCGACTGTATGCTGTTGCTGCATGTTGTCCGTTGTACGTCCAAGGACGACCCTTATCCCTTAATCAAAATTATTTTCGTCCCCGGAAGCGGCGACGTCAACTGACCGCGACACGACGCGCCCCCACCCTTTTATTTGATTTGCAGCCCCGCAGTGGGAACGATGAATCTGATGGATGCGATGAGAGGGTGTATATGCGAGGTCGATTATAAAAAGACCCACCCTAACCGTCGTGCGAGTGCCAGCAATTTAGGGTGAAGCGAGGAATCTGCCCCTTCACGTTGGGGTTTGGGGAAAATGGGTCAGTGGGTCGATGAGTCCAAAGGGTTTATTGGATATTTTGTGGGTTTGTTTATGTCAGTGGTCCACAACCTCTTTGGCAACGTTGCTGATGTTTAGGTTTGTTATTATGACAATTAGATTTTTTTGTGGAGTTTTTGGTAGCTTATCTGATTTTTGTAGATTGTATTTTCGAAATTAAAATCGCTGTGAGTGCTACCAGAATGAGGAATCCTCCTCAATTTGGGTTATTACGGGAAATGCAAGTTTAAAGTTAATGATTATGAGTTTCATTCATGAAAATTCCAAACTCTCTGCAGAAACTACCTAAAATAATTTTTCAAATATGAGGTTTTAAATTTTAAATCGCTTTGTTTCCAGTTCACAAATTGGCAACAGCGCCTAGTAAGCTAGAAAAAGAGCAACATATATTTGTTCTTTGTTGTCTGTACATTTACAATCTAGTGTCGAAATTTATCGGTTGTCATAACCCAACTTTTTGTTTATACTTTGTGGCTGGTAAAGAATACTTGATTGAATTGTTTTTAAGTTATTTGATACAATATTATACATCAATATAATAGTCCAACCCGATCAACAACCTTACTTAGAAGCCAAACCACGCCAAACTTAAACATAACCTTAAAAGCTGAGTTCTCTCTCTAACTTGGTCGTTGCCTCCTTTGCGATGCATGGAACGTCATGACTCATGGAATAGAAATAAGCAGAATGGGTTTCTAATCTGATGGAAATCTAGCCATCTTTGTTTACCTAATCAACGTTACGAATTTGTTGTCCTTTTTTATCACTGTAATCCGCAGTCGATGTTGCCAAATGGTGAATTAGAAACAAAGCACTTTAAACTTTAAATTCCCATATTTATTTCTGTTTTTCAAGTACTTGAAATATTTTTTTTAGGAAAAAGGTTGAAATGATAAATTTAAAATGCGACGTTTTAAAGATATATCATGAAAAATACTTCATTATCGTCTGAAGGAGAATTCCCCATTGTCTCTGCGAGCTAGCGGTAGCTCGTGATCGACAGTTTGGCGACCACTGGTTTACGTCATTGAAATTGTCTTTTTGATGATGATGATTTGGTTCGTGGAAGAAAGCTGGTTTATTATGAACCTGATCTACAGTTCCAAAATTAGTTTGAAATATACCAGGAGGGATTTTTGTTTCGGGAATTCTAAAATCGCAAAACAATTTCTGGAAAGCAAAACTAGATATCGAATATCGAACTTCACTATCGTGCTCAGTGCATCTCAAGAAGCTCATATGATTGTTTTTTGGAAATTCCGAAATCGCGAATTTCCCTGAAACTAAATTGAATATCCTAAAACGGGCATTACTATCGTGTTCAGCGCATCTCAAACACCTTATATACGAGATATGAATGAATTTTCCGAAAATTTTCTCGAAATATACCGAAGGGTCCGACCTTATAATGGTTTAGTAAATTCCAAAATCGCGAATTCTACTAACAAGTTATCGAAAAACGTACTTCACTACCCTGTTCGGCGCGACTTTTAAGGCAGATATTTTTTTGAAAATGAGTTCAACAAGAATTCCAAAATCGCGATTCACTTGGAAACTGAACTAGATGTCGAAAAACGGACCACACAACCGTGTTTAGCGTATCTCAAACAGCTCATATACGAGTTTTGATGCGAATTAATTTCTCGAAAATTGGCTCGAAATATGCCGAAGGGTTTATGATTTTTTTATGACTAAAAAAAAAATGCGAATTCCTCGAAAACTAAACTGAATATCGTGTTCAGCGCATCTCGAACACCCTATATACGAGATACGAATGAATTTTCCGAAAATTTTCTCAAAATATACCTACCGAATTTCTTAAAAACTGAATTATCTTCTGAACTTCATTTATAATTAAAAATATTGACTCTTGACATAAATTCATTACAAAAAATCGTATCTCCAATAGAACTAGATTACTACATAAGAATTCTATATTTACCAAACGTCTATTCACAAAAATTCTATACAAGATGAGTCAAAAATATGTACGGAGCTTTCTGAAGGTAAAAGTAAATTGAAAAAAAAAGTATCTATAGTTTGACGAATGAACTTATGACCCAAAATGTATACCACGATATTTCTTTCTGTCATTATCATTCCTTAAAATCTCGGTTGATAATCGCAGTAACATAAAGAGGCAGAAAAAACACACAAACAATGTTGTTGACGCAAACGTCAAAATTTTGAACAAAATTGGTCATGGCCTTCTCAACTATCGTTATCGATTAATCTCACGATGAATCGATCCATCATATGACCACAAAAACTGAAATATCTCGAAATCTGTTAAATTTTGTGTATGTTAACAGGAGCATTCTTTTTTCATGCAATTTTTATTCCTGAATCGAATGCTTCTATTTTTTCAATTCACTATCACCCTCAGAAACCTCGGTACAGTTTTACAACTCGCCCTGTATATAAGCACTTCTTCCCTTCTTTGTTTCAGAATTTGAAGAATCTGTCAGACAAGTTGCGAAATCATGTATTCGGGGGCAAGAGGGCTGATACGATCCACCCTAACGAGAGGATCTCCACGAATCCGGTGGAGCCTCAGTGACGGCAGCAGGGGTTTCGCCAGTGGCGGCGCTTCGCTGCCCCAACTTACCAAGGTTAATTATTTTTCAATTGGATATCGTGAATTTTCTACACAATTGCCAAATTTGTAACAGCATGACTTGAATAATAATAATAATCAATTAAAATGTAATTATTCAACACTCGCTGGAATTTCTTCGTTGGTTGTGGTAGAATTTTTGTTTTTTTTAGTAATCGTTAAAGATGACATTGTGCGTCCAAATTTAAATCGGAAAGCTGATGCGATAAAAGACTATTACAACTGATGAAAATGAGCTTTCGTTTGCATGGTCTAAAAAAAACAGACAAGTGCTTTCTTTTTTCTTATTTAAAAATGTTCGATTTAAACTTTTTCAGAATAAACTAATCGTACTGAACTTTATTAAGGTAGTTATCAATGACATTTGGAATATGCCAGTACCTTTTTTGATGTTCCCAAAATGGCGGAGAAACAACTGTTAACTTTGATTTTTCTTATCTACGCTATCCCAAATTTCAAGATTCTTAGATAACGGTTTCTATTCTTTTTACAACGATGTATCATACATGGTGCTTCGCGTAGAGTACTTCACAATTGATTTTCGTTTCTTCTCGATGTCTTCAGAATCATCGTCGAAAATATTCTCGATTTCTTATCAGCATAAAAATGCGAAATTTAGCCCCAATTTTATCAACTCCGTATCGATAAGCGAGAGAAAAACGGACAGCCTGTATAATTCGATCACAATGTGAAAATCAGCAATAAAAGAGAAAAGTTATAAACAATGAGCAGAGGCTAGTAAATATTATTAAATGCGTAATATGAAAGGAAAATACAAAGAAAAACATATTTTTTATATTTCCTTGAATCCTTGCTTTCTTTCAACTTTTGGGGAGGGGGGAATTTTCTTAGGATTTGGATTCAGTCAAGGTCAAACTCTTTATACTGTAATATTTTTTTAAGAGACGTTTCGGTCATTGTTGTGGGCTTTATCGATCTTGTCATATCAAAAATAAAGATAAAAACATCCATGTTGTGTTATTATAGCACTTCAGTCTGAAACAAATGAACAACAATGAGCGAGAAGTGAGAAATATTACGTTATAGGGAGTTTGACCTTGACTAAACCCAAATCCCAAGAAAATTACCCCCCAAAAGTTAAGAAAAAACAGTAACTAAAAAAGTACAAGAAAAAAAAGACACGAAAAAATTGAAGTTGAATATTTTTAAAGTTCAAACAATCCATGAAAATGGGATTTTATTGGTGGTTTTTGAACTTTTACATGGTCACAACCTCCGTCTTCCTTTTGTCAAACAGCACATGGATTTTCTCCCTATTGCACTAATTGTGTTGAAAAAGTATGATTATGTTATTTTCAGAACCCCGCAATCGTCTAATGATCGTTTTAGACAGTCGATATTGTTCTCAAATTGAAAAGAAAACACACAAGAGACATTTCAAACTAAAATTAAAAAAATATCCCATTGAAATTATAATTGATCCAGCGTTGCATCTTTTCGTTGCTACCATGACATTCTCCCCGTGAATAACAACCTCCGTCCTTTCTTTATCAACCACCAAAAAGTGTGTGTCAAAATTGCCTCCATTACTTGTCAAACATGCACATGCCGAAGAAAGTACGTGTTACGGCCATCGAACCAAAAACGAAACGCACCACCACCCTTGTATCCGAAAATATCATCCCCCTCACGTCCGCAGGATCGATACCCAGACGTGCGGAGGGGTGATTACGTCACGCTCAACGACCGCCATGTGGGATACTTCAAGGATGTGCTCGGAGCCGATAGAGTTGTCACGGACGAACACGAGTGCGAGGGGTTCAACATCGACTGGATCAAAAATGTCAGAGGTGGGTGAGGATTATTTTTGTTATCGAAAATGTGATTGGAAACCTCCCGGAAATAACGTGAAATTGAAGAGAATAGGTGAGATCACAAAATCATGAATTTGCCCCAAATCTGTTTACGGCGATTGCTAGTGCTGAACGCCATCTATAGAGAAACGTCGTAAGCAAAATTGTATACCAACTAAAAACTTTCACCCAACTCGAAAACATCACAAAACAATATGGACCCAAGGCATTTTTATGGCCAGATTGTATACGTATATAATTTCTTAATACAGGTTACAGTAGATGCATTCTCAAACCTAAAACCACGGAAGAAGTCGCCAAAATACTCGACTTCTGCAACGAGAACTCCATCGCAGTTTGCCCACAAGGTGGCAACACTGGTTTAGTCGGTGGTTCTGTACCTGTATTCGATGAAGTGGTTCTTTGGACGGGCCTCATGAATAAAATAATCAGCATCGATAGCACATCAGGTACAATAAATATTAACATCAAATTAATGTCAGCAGGTGTTCCTGAATAAAGTAGCAGTCATAAAAGGAGCTGAACAATTGCCATTTTTCGTTTTCACATCATTTTTACCACCACTCATAGCTTCGAAATTACCCGCTTAACCAATGAGGAGCGCATATTCTCTTAGGCTCCACCCATATCTAGCGTTCAATCCTCCGTCCGACCTTTACAAACTCACCGAACACTTTTCAGGAGTCGTGGTGTGTCAGGCTGGTTGTATCCTGGAGAACTTGGACGACCGTCTGGCTGAGCAGGGGTTGATGATGCCTCTCGACTTGGGCGCCAAGGGCTCTTGTCAAATTGGGGGCAACGTCGCCACCAATGCCGGTGGGTTGAGGTTGTTGCGGTACGGTAATTTACACGGAAGTGTTCTGGGATTGGAAGCGGTGAGTCCATATCGATAAATTCAATGTAATCATAAATGTAGTTCTAATATCTCAAATTGTGCTATAACTGGTGATTTTTCACATTGTTTTTGAACGTGTACGACCTGAAGATACGAAACAGTAACTGAAGAAGTTTAATCAATTGAGGAAACTAATGGATCTGAAAACAATCAATAGATTGGATCACAAAATCATAAATTCAAACCTGCTTCAGGATAAAAGTGATGTACAAGAAAAAACTCCACTCAAAACCTTCGGATTGGGCGATACTTGAATAACTATGCTCTTTGTGACGTCAGAACTGCTTATACTGGGTACAGTTGCCAACTGTATTTTTTGGGCTTCTGAGAATATTTCATGCAGATTCATCCACAAAAACAAACAAAACTCTATTGCTCATATCAAAAAATCAATGACTTATCGTTGTCCGTGATCTTTGAGTACTTGTGACGTCACAACGCTAGGTGATCGTACCCTAACTGTGGAAAAAAAATATAATCCAAAAATGATTGATTGCACAACAGGTTTTTGAATCAATGAGCATAAATCATGAATCGATAAAAATCATAAAAAAAATCTATTATTTGATTGGTGCATACTTATTTTGTTTCAGACTCCTGTAGGTATGAACTCTTGTTTCTACTTTCAAATTTTGATTTCATCTCATTCCTCAAAAAATCTTCTACATTGGGTAATTTTAGATTTATTATTATTGTTCATTACTGAAATAAAAATAATAATTTAATGAGAACAAATGACTATCTAGAATCTAAGAATGAAATACCCCATGAATCCCTGAAAGTCGGTCAATACCTCAAGCGATAATAAATATACTGGAAACAGGACTGCCAATGTCGAAAAAAAAAACTGTGAATACAATGGATGCTTTATATTCGCAGGTAAAAGCAAACGGAGAAGTTATAGACTGCTTGAGCACTCTCAAAAAGGATAACACCGGTTTTCACTTGAAACATCTCTTCATAGGATCCGAAGGGACTTTGGGAATCGTCACCAAAGTTGCTATACATTGTCCTCCGAAACCCAAGGCGGTCAATTTGGCTTTCCTAGGTAAGAGATATTCATTGAAAGATTATGAAATCAGTTTCATATCATGACATAGCCAGGTCAAGATATTTATTAATCTTTTTGGAGCCTCATTTTCAAAAAATCGGCTGACGAGAAAATATACAGTGTCTTCAATTTGAGATAATAAAAATATGGTGCTCTGAAAAGTTTGCCATAAAATTTTGCGCACCCTGTAATGACTTGAGTTGATCAAACTCGGTTAATGACCTTGCTTTATTTTTTTTTTTTTAGTAGTCATAATTTTTTTTTTTCAGTTCAGGGTGTTTCTTGAAGACATGCTAATATTTAAATGGGTTATTCTTTGACACATTTTGACAGATCAGATTTGTTCTTGATTAAAACAATTAAATAAAAATTGCTTCATATCGAAGTACCAACTGTTTAATAATCTATATCACCCTGTATCTCAAAAGTTAAGACTCTTAGGACATACATTTATAGGAAGTTTTTTTCTTGAAATGTGTCAAAGAATAATCTCTTCAAATCTCATCATGTGTTTAAGGAACGCCCTGTATTTTTTAATAAAGATTTATTTTTTTCAGTAGATAGTGCGAAATATATTTTTTTCAGTTATATATAATATTTTTTAATGAATATCACTGAATCATATAAAATATAGGGTGTTCGATTTTAAAAAGGTGTTAAAAAATGTTGAAAAGTGCAAAGCTATTTCAAATCTGACATTTACTTCCGGTTTAGAAACTAGACACCAGCGGAAGTCAGCCATATTTCAGCTGAAAGGCGTCTACCAAAGACCTATATTAATAATCTCAAATCTACCGAAATCTCTTCTATAGGGTTGAATTCCTTCGAAGACATCCTGAAGACGCTGAAAAGGGCGAAACACGATTTGGGGGAAATAATCTCGTCCTGCGAACTTATCGACAATTTGAGTCTAGACGTGGTGACGGGTCACTTGAAACTGAAATCCCCATTGGAACTCCACCCCTTTTACATGTTGGTCGAGACTCACGGCAGCAATTCTCAGCACGACGAAGAAAAGTTGGATGCTTTCCTCCAAAGCGTCATGGAGGACGGTTTGGTTGTCGATGGTACCACCACGAATGAAGTTGGTAAAATGAAGGTGAATAATACATTGTTTTTGAACATGCTTATATTAGTTTCACCTGTATTTCTACTTGTATGTTCGGTTGATACTGACGCTTTTGGGTACATGTGCAATTTTACTAATTTTAACATGCTTATATTAGTTTCTCTTGTATGTATTTGTGTACGTATGTGAGTAACTCTCATGTAACATGTTTATATTAGTTTCCCTTGTATGTACTTGTGTATGTATGTGAGTAACTCTCATACAGTCATAGGAAGGAAATTATGAATGCAACAGGTCCAGATTTTTTCGTAGAATTAGAAAATCTGAAAATGAACAGGGTGTTCCATTTGAAACAACAAAGTTGATATCACAGCGTATTGAAAATATTTTAGGAAAATAGAGTAGTAGCCTCCACGAAAATTTCAAGTTGATATCTCTATCAGTTCTCCATAAACCCCTAATGAACCAGTTAGGTGAATCACCCTCTATAATAAAAAAACACTAAAAAAGTACGCTTCAATGATAAACTGCAAAGGCAAAAATGGATACTAATAAAAATAAATTAAGAAAAATATTATTATTGGAAAAAAATGTGGGGCGCTAAAAACTGATGATTTTTGCACCCCACCCTTTTTTCCAATAAAAATAATTTTTCTTAATTAATTGATTTCTATATCACACATTATTTTTGCCTTTTCAGATCATCAGTGTAATGTGTTTTTTTTTAGTTTTTGAAAACAATATTATTTTTTTGTCAATAAAAATCATCACCAAGAATTATTCCTTATTTTTGAGTAAGCTGAAAGTGCGTTTTTCAAGTTCTTCAAACTACTCGTATGTTTTTTTTTCCTATTGTGTTGTAATGTTATCAGGTTTTTGTTCCAGGCAATATGGAATCTGAGAGAACGCATCACAGAAGGTCTGATTCATGACGGTTACGTCTTCAAGTATGATATCTCGCTTCCGACAGAGCACTTTTATTCCTTGGTGCCTGTGATGAGGGAAAGACTCGGTGATGATGCTGTTCGAGTATGCGGATACGGACATGTTGGTATGAGAGTTTTTTCTGAAATTTTCTAGGCAGATTGTTTTTATTCCTGTTTATTTTTCATCGATAATGAATTTGAAAAAAATTACTTTGAATCAGCTGTCTATCAGTTCATATATCAATATGATAACACTTGGAAAAAATTAGGTACTGTAAAAAAATCGACAAACTAGTCATTAAGGCGTTATTTGGGCACTTCAATTGGGATTTTGAATATGGCATTGTCTTATCTATGATCTCAAAAATTGCAGATATATTTACCTACACCAAAATTTTTCAATTTGTTTAAAAAAAATCCATTTGTAGGAAATATATCTTTACATTCATTAATTATTCAACCTAGAAATGAGAACATTCGTCCAACTTCTTCTGCTATATCTCAACCATAAAATAAATCACCACAATTTATAATGCAAAAGCAAATATTCTACAATAAAATAATATATGAGCAACAAACATAGTGCTAATGAAACTTAATCATCTATCAATGAAATTATTCAATTCAAAAAAAAAGTGCTTGATATAAAATACTTAGAAATATGTAAAAATAGGGTTCTCACAAAAATATTGTGAAGGGAACCTTTTTCAATACGAATTGAATTATTTTGTGAATAACTGGTTGAGTGAATGTTTTTTCTCTTTAATTAATTTTGCTATGTAATAGTGTATGACATATACCTATGTTTTTTCTCTATTCTTAAAATGATCTAGAGCATTCATCCTATTGTATGTTCACCTTCATACTTTTTTCATTGAAATTTCTGCAAACATTTTCACCTTTCAAAGTCAACAAGTGATTCTAGATAACCTCACTTTGCACTACCTACATATTTTCTACCTGAGTATCTTGATTGATTGAGAGCGAAAATAAGAACAATGAATTATCTCAGTTATTATCAAAAAACTGTTTTTTTTTTCTCAAAATTCTATCACCCTGTATCTCAAAAGTCAAATGCTCTGTTCCTGATTGAAATAATTAAATTAAAATTGCTTCATATCGCAGTACCAACCGTTTAATAATGTATGTCACTCTGTATCTAAAGATATAATACTTTTATAAGAAATTTTTTTCTCAAAATGTCTCCAAGAATCACCCGATTAAGAAATGGCTTTTAAATACAAGTAACCCTATTTATTGGTTTCAATAATTTACTACCCTTGATAAACGATAAATAGGGATTAATAAAATGAAATAAAAATACATTATCAAACAAGAAAAGAATTATTAAATATAAAATATATCATGAATAATTTGAGGAAATAAATTTTTTAAAATTTTTATTTTTTCAAATTGTTACCTGCAATTTTTTTCATTTCTTTTAAGCAATGGGGGGGGGTCACGTCCCCAATAACCCCCCTCCCTCTTTACGTCTATGATGTTGATTAGTTTTTAAAACTAAACTCTATCACGAGGAGGATTGACTAGCAAATGACAGTTATTTTGTGAATATAATCGTCATGAGATTGTTGTCTTCTTTCAAGGTGACGGCAACATCCACTTGAACATCACGGTGAAAGAATTCACGCAAGCCATACTGAAGAAGGTGGAACCGTTCGTGTACGAGTACACCTCGAAGCTGAGAGGAAGCATCAGCGCCGAGCACGGCATCGGCTTCAGGAAGTCCAAGTACGTGCATTACTCGAAGAGCCGAGAGTCGATCGAGCTGATGAAGCAGCTGAAGGCCACCATGGACCCCAAGGGGATTTTGAATCCCTACAAGGTGTTGCCACCATAGAGAGTATGGTGAGGATTTGGTTTTTGGTATGTTGTGGAGGTTATAATGTACTGAGTGGTTCACATAAGGAGCTTCTATACTTTATCTAAGAAAGTAGAAGAATAAAAAGAAAACCAGTTGAATAAAAAAAACTAGCTCTCAAGTAAAATTAATAAATTTAAGCATTGATTATTTTTAGAAACATATTACTCTTACTACCGAAATATGATTATACCACAGATTTTTAATTATTGATGATTTGGGAACGTTGTTGGGTCTTTAAAACTTAAACTTATCATAAAGTTACACAATAAACGAGATCATTGATTTTTGGAAAAATACTACCACTTCCAGAACGTTGAGAAATGTACCTAGTGTTATATGTAGTCTCGCTAGAAAACACGAAGCGTTGTGACGTTACAACTGCTAAACTACCGGCTATGTGGATTTTTTTTAATATTACCTAATAATTTTCAAGGACATTTCATATAAATCATTTTCAATCATTATATTTGATCTTGAAGCAGATTTTAGAGCTGATTATATTTTTTATGATCTCGCCTATGGATAATATATTTAGTGTCTATATTAGAATCTATTTCTTAAAAATTGCTCAATCTGCTTCTTATATTTTTCTAATTCAAAGTATAGATTTTCTGTCTTTATGGCATCAAAAATATAAATAAAATGTTTTTTTTGGTTGATACAGAAGCGATAATATTTCTGAAAAAAAAAAAACAGTTTTGGATTGGAAATAATTATAATCATTTTAACAACTATTAACAAAAAATATTGTATGTATATTTCTTTATGTACAAATATAATAAACATGTATAAAAATGAGATCTATTATTTTATATACAGGGTGTTTCATTAATATGACAAAAAAATTTAACTGAGAGTAGAGAGGACCAAAACATGACGATTGAGCGTAACATCGCTCATACAAATGTTAATGTTAAAAATATACAGTGCGTTCAAAGTTAAAATTTTATTTGCAAATTTCTTAATAGCTTCGACAGTTTTTATGATATCGGTTTCTCTGACACACACAGAAAACTAACTACTTGCTTGTTTGACAGCAACCTACTTGTTTTTTCTTGATAAAATTATTTCAATTTATTTGTTACTTCAATACTTGAAATCGGGTTTATCGTAAAAACGGTAAGATTTTTCGATTTTTTCCAGGAATACTTTTTTGTTCAAAGGATAACGTAGTTCAATGAATGTCAGATGAAAAATGTTTACTTTTGACGGACAAAAAAGTTGTGCGTATTTTTAAATAATTGTAAGCGAGTAAGTGGCGCCCTCTTAGGACTACGTGAATACCAATAAAATATTCTTGTTTGCCGTCCTGAAAACCTCCAATGTACCAAATTTCAAACCGATATCATAAAAATTGTCGAAGCTATTAAGAAATTTGTAAATAAAATTTCAACTTTGAACGCCCTGTATCTTTTTAACCATCAACATTTGCATAAGCGAGGTTGCGCTCAATCGTCATATTTTGATCCTCTCTATTCTCACTTTCTTTTTTTACCATATTAAAGAAACACCCTGTATAATTCTCAGCATAGATTATGGAACACCTGTAATACATCTAAATATTTTCCAGTAAACAACAAATGAGGAATAATTCCAAAACTCATGTGATAATACTTGAAATTTCACAAGTTCATGATCAGAATATTGTATTATTCCGATAGATAATGACAATTTGCACGAACAAGAAGAATTACTCAAATGACCTCAAACGATGAAAACCGAATGTTTATCATCGCCGATATCATTGTTTATATAACCTAACCTTTCCAATAAAAGAAGGGGAATTACGGAGTACGCATACTTGTTTGTCATTCACTAATCGATCCATCTTCATGAGAATGTGATTTAAATGAATACACAAACAAAAACATAACCACTTTAGAAAGAACTCGAAATGTTCTCTAAATTGTGCAGGACACTGAAAGTCCGTAAAATAGTCGTGGAAAATACTCTTGATTTATGTCGGAAACAACTCGGAACCAAACCTGATTTCACCAAGGTAAGTAATTAGTTTTGCTCGATGTTTATTGTGATGAAGTTCGTTTGAATGTGTTTTGCCTGTTTCAGAACGCATACCAAGTTACCAGAGGTAATTACAGTTATCTACTCGACAATCATGTTAAATATTTTCAAAGTCTACTGGGCGATAACAGGGTCGTTATGGATTTATCGGATTTGGAAAAATACAATGTGGATTGGTTTATGCAAGTAAGAGGTTTGTGTTTGCTTAGATGATTATTCAGTAGATAGGTGAATTGAAGTGTTGAGATAACAATAAATGACACAACGTCGCAGAATTATTCTATTATCATTTAGATTAAATTGAAGTTGAATTTTGTGTTGGAGTTGGAGGCCAAATTATGAGGCCAAAAAAATGTATCTAGTGTACAATTCTTGAAATTTTGACACGGCTGAAGTTCCCAACGTTGCCAAATTTTTAAGGCTACAGCTAATTTCTAAAAACACAGCAGTTGTTTTGTCGAGTTAATTAAAACTTGAAGACTCCTCGAATTCACAGGCTCCAGATGAGCAATTTTAGATTCTTTATACAGGGCACTTCAATCAACAGGCTCATTGGATGTACTTTAGAACAAGAATGTGTGAATTTTAAATTCAAAATTTCCCACCGAAAAATTAAGGACATTTTGTTCTATTTTTTCTTGTAATTTAAAAATTCTCTGGTACTGAATCACTTATTTTATTCAAGGTTGTAGTTCAGTAGTTCTCAAACCAAAAACTACCGATGAAATTTCGAAGATTTTGTCCTTTTGCAACAAGGAAAGGTTAGCAGTTTGCCCGCAAGGGGGCAATACAAACGTTGTCGGAGCTTCTGTGCCAGTTTTTGATGAAATTATTATATCCATGGAGTTGATGGATGATGTCATACATTTAGATGAAAACTCAGGTGATACCTTCATTTCAAAAGACCCTCAAAAGGTGTCTTATGAAACCAGAAACAGTTCGGTTGCAATTATAAATTGTTTGTAGGTATTTTGACATGTCAGGCAGGCTGTATTTTGGAAAGTCTTGAGAATTACGTGGCAGAGAAAGGTTTCATAATGCCTTTGGATTTAGGGGCTAAAGGTTCCTGTCATATTGGAGGAAATGTATCCACAAATGCTGGGGGGATGCGACTATTAAAATATGGAAATATGCATGGAAATGTACTGGGACTCGAAGTGGTTGGTATCTTCCATAAAAATAACTTTGAAAAAAAAATAATGCACTGGTGAACTTGATTATTTTTTCAAGGTGAAAGCTGATGGCACTATAGTAGACTGTTTGAATACTTTGAAAAAAGACAACACTGGATACCATCTCAAACATCTCTTTATAGGGTCAGAGGGTACCTTAGGGATCATTACCAAAGTTGCTATACACTGTCCTCCAAAGCTAACATTTAGAACCGTTGCATTTTTAGGTAATAAACAAGTGCTGACTTGCCTATGGTATTTTCTTGTGTTGAACCCACTAAGAAACGAAATTAATAAAATTCTTTTCAGGATTACAAAATTTCGATAAGGTTTTGAAATCTTTCAAATTGGCTCAATTCAAGTTGGGAGAGATCCTCTCAGCCGTAGAAGTAATGGATAACACGACCATGGAATTTATTAAAGAAAGAAATAATCAGAACTCCCCCATTGGAGAGTATCCATTCTATTTGATGATTGAGACTTCAGGCAGCAATGGTGATCACGATGAACAAAAATTAAATGGGTTTTTTGAGGAGTGTATGCAGAAAGGGTTAGTTTTGAATGGAACAGTGGCAAACGAACCCAACAAAATTGAGGTAAGAATAGTATATTTTTCAAAAAAAAAAAACAGTTTCAATTTCATTCAGAGATAAGATTATTATTTTGTCAGATATAAGCTACCAGGATGAATCAAGAAAAAATATTTTGATGTCAATGTTTTGCTTCAGAGAAAAGAACAGATGTGAAGCTGGCAGTTAATACCTTGAATTTAATATTTTTTAATTTTCAGTCAATTTGGTCGATAAGAGAGAACATAACCAACGGTTATAAAACTTGTGGGGCAGTTTTTTACTATGACATATCCATTCCCTTAGAGAATTACTACACAATTGTGGATGAAATGAAAGATCATATGGGACCGTTATGTGAACGAGTATTCGGTTATGGACATTTAGGTAAAAAAATTAGCCATCCAATAAGTTTTTCCTTTTAACGGCTGCGTGTTCACATTGATTACATATTCACAATGAATTGACATTGTTTTTTTCATGAAAGGTTGAAGCAAAACTTTTAAATTTGGCGCAGTCGGTAGCACTCACAGAACTGTCTACATACAGGGTGTTTCATTAATATGGTAAAAAAATTAAACTGATAGTAGACTTCAATACTCAAAATCGGGTTCATCGTAAAAACTGTAAGGTTTTTCGACTTTTTCCAAAAATACTTTTCTGTTCAGAAGATAACGTAGTTCAATAACTGTTAGATCTAGAAATGTTGATTTTTGACGGACAAAAAAGTTGTGCGTATTTTTAAATAATTGTAAGCGGGTAAGTGGCGCCCTCTAAGGATTACATTAATACTGATAAAATATTCTTGTTTACCGTCATAAAAACCCCCAATGTACCAATTTTTAAACCGATATTATCAACACTGTCGAAGCTATTAGGAAATTTGCACGCACTATTTTGGTTCTCTCTATTCTCAGTCTCATTTTTTTTACCATATCAATGAAACACCCTGTAGAACATCGCTTTTTTCAAGGTGATGGCAACATCCATCTTCAGATCCAATTGAAGGAATACAGCGACGAACTGAAAAGCCACGTGGAACCGTACATTTTTGAAAGAGTCGTCGCTTTGAAAGGCAGCATCAGCGCCGAACACGGAATCGGATTCATGAAAGCCAAATATCTCGACATGGTGAAGCCGAAAACTAGCATCAAATTAATGAGAGAGCTGAAGAAATTGTTGGACCCGAATGGCATTTTGAATCCTTACAAAGTATTCAACTAATAAAATTTGTTGCGTTACTATTTTCGAATTTTTATTTGCTCTTTTTATTGTTGGGGGGTTTATGTATTTGATGTGCGATTATGTTGGGCTTTGTGTGACTTTTGTCTCGTTGATAACACATAAAATTGAAAACGAATGTTGAGAATGTTTTCCACCAGGAAGGTGGCACTTATTTCGAGTGTTCTAAAAAGGTGTCATGGAAAATCGGCTCTCACAAAAGTAAGCCACCAACTTACAAATCCAACATTGACTGGTTCCACTCAATTGTAGGATATTTATAATGTCAAAAGAGGGAATTTCGCCCAATTGCAAAATCACCACGTGCAATTTTTCGAAGATTTATTGGGCCATAATCGAACCATCACAGATCCCCAAGAATTGGAAAAATACAATCAAGAATGGATGAGATGTGTTAGAGGTGAATATCTCTGCAAATTAGTATGTATATAGGATGAAAATAATGCATCCACAGGCAACAGTATGTTGGCTTTAAAACCTAGAACGACAGACGAAGTTTCACAAATTCTGAAGTTCTGCAACGACAACAACTTGGCGGTTTGCCCCCAGGGGGGCAACACTGGTGTAGTGGGTGGAGCAGTACCAGTTTTCGATGAAATAGTTCTCTCAGCGGAGCTCATGAAAGACATAATCCACTTGGACGAGAATTCAGGTGAACACAAGAAAAATTCAACTCCTGTGTTCACCAACGATTTCTAGGTGTGTTGGTGTGCCAGGCGGGTTGTGTTTTGGAGAATCTCGACACGCACTTGGCCGCATCAGATTACATGGTACCAATCGATTTGGCGGCCAAAGGATCCTGTCACATAGGAGGCAACGTTGCCACTAACGCGGGCGGCCTCAAGCTTCTGAGATACGGAAATTTACACGGGAACATCTTGGGGTTAGAAGTGGTTGGTGTTCGAAAACAACTGACTTGGTTCCATCGTGACAATGATTATCCCTTAGGTCAAAGCCAATGGGGAAGTAATTGACTGCATGAGCAGTCTGAAGAAGGACAATACTGGGTTTCATTTGAAGCATTTGTTTATAGGCTCAGAAGGTACCCTAGGTTTCATTACTAAGGTTGTTCTTCAGTGTCCACCTAGGCCTAAAAGTGTGAACGTTGCTTTTTTGGGTAACTACTAAAACAAAATTTCCCCATTCGAATCCCTATCTAAATCAACTTTCCACAGGATTGGATGATTTCGTATCAGTCCTGAAAACCTTCAGAAAGGCTAAACACGAACTAGGGGAAATCCTTTCTGCGTTCGAGGTTATGGATAATTCTACAATGGAATTTATCAAAGAAAAACTGGATATGAATTCGCCCATTGGAAAATACCCCTTTTATTTAGTCATAGAAACATCAGGAAGCAATGAGACACACGACTCTGAAAAAATCAACGATTTTTTAGAGTCATGTTTGGAGGAAAATTTAGTTTCTAACGGAATAGCAGCAACTGAACCACATAAAGTTAACGTAATAATGATAATTGAATACGCAATTACATCAAATTACTTGATTAATTTTGTAGGCAATTTGGTCACTGAGAGAACAAGTTCCAAACGCTTTCAAACGCTGTGGTCATTTGTTTTGTTACGATGTTTCCTTACCGTTAGAAAATTATTATCACCTAGTCGAAGATATGACAAAATATATGGGGGAGCTTGCAATAAGAGTCTTTGGTTTGGGTCATATGGGTGAGTTATTTCGGTCAAAATTTACACATTGAACGATCGAGATTTTGATGAAAGATTGAAGAAACCCGAAATTGGTAATATTATCGGGGGAGATTTGATATTTCTCGAAATATTCCACCGTTATTTCAACTGAAAATCGAAGCTGCATAAATGAATTTCCTTAGATAAGTCATTCTTTTAGGTGATAGCAATCTTCACATACAAATTGAAGTGAAAGAATTCTCAAAAGAATTGAAAGACTATATTGAGCCATACATTTTCGAAAAAACAAAACAGCTGAAAGGTAACATAAGCGCTGAACATGGAATGGGATTCTTGAAAGCTAAATATCTAGAAATGGCCAAATCACAAACCAATGTCCAATTGATGAAAGATTTGAAACAGTTGCTGGATCCTAAGGGCATTATGAATCCCTATAAAGTTTTTCCTTGGTAAAAATTTATAATGAAAACTGAATTATCAATATATTGATTATTGAATCACCAGAGTCTGAGTTTTTTCTTCAAGTTGCTTTAACGTTGTTTCAAAATCAAAATTGCTATCTATGAAAGTCACTGCTGGATTGAACATGTTTTTGTAGGCTTTGATCACACTGTAATGAAAAAAAAATCAATGTAAATATCCATAAAATAGTTATCAACCATATAGACTCATTGTAATTGAGAAAAATAAAATCTTACTTGTTTCTGAACTTTGTGTTGGTTCTCAGCAAATCTTCTTGTGCAGTGTACTCTTTTCTACGAGACAACCTTTCCATCCTTACATTTTCATTCACATCCAAGAAAAACACAATATCAGGTTTGAACAGATCGTCTGGCCAGAGATATATTTCATCTCCTGCTGATGGCATTTCAAATTTATCCATATGGTCATGTTGCCACTGCACTAGAGCATATGCAGCTGTTGAGTGCCAGTACCTGAATAAAAATGGACAGTTTAACTTTTCAGTGGGGTTTTGTAAGGAATCAGAAGCATTGGTGATAGACAAATTTCTGATGATCAAGATTATGTAAAATATGATTCAGTTCCAAGGATGGATGACACACTTATTCTACAGATGCATGAATTGTGAAAAATGTATGTGAATACCTGTCCATTACAACTGGCTGATCTTTCAACAGAATTTGCACCTCCAAACCAGCAATGTAGTTTCCCAGAGAGTAATAAGCTGTGCGAAGGACTTTATCATCATCAAACATATGTCTAATATGACTGATTGATTTTGGAGGAGTTTGCCATTTTATAGCACCAATTCTTTTAGCAAATTTTGATCCAGTAGTTGATTTTCCTGTAAATTTCTGGAGATTCAGATGTGAATTTATATTTCACATTTACTATTTCTGTTATTTATATAATAGGCTGTTGAAACAGGAAATAGTGAATAATTTTATAACCTGATCCATCCAATCCTTCCAAGATAATTAGTGGATGGGAACGTACTTCTCCTGCAGCATCAAATTTTAATTTCTGCTCTCTGGCTTGTTCATAAATTTGCAATAATTCTTTTACAGCAGCTACGTTCTTGTTCTGAACAAAAATGAAGTAAAAATAAACAACTAATTGATGCGAGAAATTCATGAACATACCGTATTTTATATCTTTACTAACCTCAGGTTTTTCCAAAATACTCAGAATGGACTGTAATGATCGATATAAAACTGGAGCAGGTCCTTTATTATTGTCCATAGCCATTGTATTAAACTGAACACTAAAATTTGCTATATTTTTCAATATATCGCTCGCAACTAGATTGCTGGGATTTACTGACAGAGATTTCCACAATGTTCTCAACATAACGAAAGGAAATACGAGAACATTTTGTATATTTGATTTGATACGGTAGATAACATTCTTGAAAATACTTTCGGGTCGACAGTAAATGAGGACTTTTGTATTTCACCTCGTAATTATTAGTTATGTACAATTATAACTATGATTATAACATTTGCTTAAACGGGTATGACATTAACCTAACAGTTGGACATAACCCTGCTTTATCATCTGTGTTTTTCACTATCTCCTGTTTTGAAAGAGTAATAAAAAACTTTATATATACACTGACTCTCTCATTAGTGATATCATTTGTGATAAAAATGAGTGAATCTGATGATACCATTTTCAAAAATGATCCAGTTTACATGAAAAGTCTGATTGGAAAAGAGGTTGAAATAAAAACAGTTGATAATATAATCCACAAAGGCACGGTTTATGTGATTGACCCTATATTCAAAACTGTAGTCCTACATACAAATTTTCGACGCGATGATGAATTCCAAACTGTTTTTATTCTACGTCATGCTATTGAATATTTGAAAGTAATCTCAGAGCATGTTAAACAAAGTTATCTACAAGAAGAGAATAAAATTCAAGTTGAAAAATACACATATCAAAAGAAATTGGTTATGAAATGGTTGAAACACATGCAAATAGACATACAAGAAAGTGGAGATTATATAAAAATTGATAATCACTTAGTGATAGTACCTCCTTATAGTCCAGAAAACTGCATATGTAATAACACTCTGGTTTTGGAACAGATTCAGAAAATTCTTAAGGCCATGCCAAATGATTTCAGTTAAAGAATACACAATAGAAGTAAGTGGTTTTTTAGTACAATGATATATATTTTATGTTTCATTACATATCTAGAATGAGTATAAATATCTTTATTATTATAACAATAGTAATAAAATATAAATGAATAACAAACATAAATTGTACTAGTTGATCAAGTGATTTATATTTTACCAAGCTGAAAAACTAAGATTGGTGCTAGACTCTTTAGTGTTCTTATTTGTGTCTGATTTCCCATTATCAAGGACAATTTGGTCGAATGTATCTAGAAAATACTCAATTTTTTCTAGAAGATTAGTGGCTACATTGGCAAATTCTTCCCACATTAGGTATTCTTGAGTAACATACACATCTGCTTCTTCCATGTGGTCTTCAATGCCAAAAAGCTTTTCTTCATCTGCAAACATTTGAATGAATATAGATCATAGAATTAACATTGTTAAAATTCTACAAACCTAATAAATCTGCTAGCAGTATCAACAATTTATGTATCTCCTTTTCAGAGAAAAGGTCATGTAAATCAACAGAGTCTATGCAATAATTCCATAATACTTGACATACTAAATTACCCAACATCCAGTCATTATTGCAAGAGCTTAAGGTTTTTATAAGTTTTCCTACACCTCCACTGGATTTGAAGAGTATTCTAGAACGATTGTCTGACATTAAATTCACAAAAACTCCCACAGTTGTTTTCAATAATGTGGGATCAGCTGAAAAAAGTGTTGATTGAAAACATGTTTTTTACACAGTACTGTGAACACAACCTTTCTCCAGAAGATTGATTAATATTTCAAAAACCTCAGATTCAGTAATGTAGTTACGTGTTATCTTTGATCTGGACAAATTACCCAATATTCTCATTGTTTCAGTAATACATTCCTTATTTTTAGATTTGCTGAATTCAGTTATAGCTACAACATAGTTAATCATTACAATTGAATTATTCTCTGTGTTTAAATTTACCTTCAACAATATCCACTTGTTTTATGTGAAATATATCAATCTCCATATCACTTGTATAATAATATGATAAATTGTTCAGTGTACTAAGTATTGAAAGAACTAGCTCTTCATTTTTCTTGAACGGATTGCTTATAAGAACTTTGATTATTTCTTCAATCAATTGAGTACCATATTTCTCATTCAGTGCCTTGCCCACATCTGGATTTATCACCATATTGGCTATTACTCTAATAATCTGAAAGAAATCGAATTCAGAAACATTCCACTGGCGAATTCTGGTGATATCCAAAATACCTTGATCATGACATCTTCAGAATTACTATTGAAATCTTCTTTTGTGTCCAACTTCATTGAACAATTCTGAAGTGTTCTGTCTATGTAAATCTTCCATAGTGTCAGTAGGCTCTCAATAGACCCATTCTCATGGAAAAACTATAAGAAAATCATTAATAAATTCAATAACGTATGAGTGAGTAGTACCTTTACTCTTGTATTGTCGATCTTCGCCACAAGATTTCCCAAAGTGTAGGTCAAGCGTACAATTATCTCTTCATTACCAGCAAATTTCTCAAACATATTTATAAACACTCTGTAAATGTTTCTGTACTCGACGATTGCGTCACAACAACATTCATTGGTCGATATTATGCTGCAAACATTTGTTGAGCTCGTATTCTCGGGAGTTAAGCAGTTTTAACTAACCTTAACGTTCTGGATATGTTTGCGATTACGTCTGAATCCGAAACGGATGTTTCTAACGTTTGACAAAGTTGTGGGATGGCTCCACAGGATATAAAGGAATCGTAGATATGCTCATCGGATGCTAAATTTCTCAATGCACCAGTCAATTGGAATAAAGCATGATTGGTCTGTTCGGGCATCGGTGACTTTTCCAATTTCTAAAAGAAGGTAGTGTGATAAGGGAGGTACAATGAGCCTTTTGTTGCAATGCATCCTTTGGACCCCCTTAGTGAATAAAAAAATATATCCACCAATATGATTTCTTTTACAGGTTAGGAAGGAATTGAGCCAGATGATGTTCGAGTTTCAAAACGAAGTGAGTATTAAACAATTTCATTATCAAAATGGATATCTAGTAGTTGATGTGTAAATATATTATAAAATATTGCATCTGCAGATTAGAACAAAAATAATCTTACTGCTGTGTTGATCAGTTTGATGTGCAGAACCATCAGCTGTAGTATCCCAAGATCCAAAATTTTTGCCAACAATTTTTGGTTCATAGTCAAAAATTTCACGGCACCATAACCATAGATACAAGCTTCTGCATCATCCATTGGACTAGATCTACCCAAAGCATCAAGAAATAAATCTGAAAAAAAAAATAGAATTAAAAAAGGATTATATGAGCGATAAAAAGCAATACCTACACACCTAACAAATTTTTCTGAAAGAACAAATTATCATTCTTGTCATTTTTAGCAACTTTGAATATAAGTTTGCAGACCCCACTCAAGTTATTGCCAGTTACGTTGAGCTGAAAAAATATGACATGTACGGTATCGAAAATAATTTATCCTAGGTATTGTAATTTAATTAGGACAAAGAATATTGAGTAGGAGAATAGTCTTGCGTCTCTCTCGATTATGCGTTTCTTGTTACTCTTATAGCTTTCTCTCTATACCCAAGATATACTCATTTTAGGTATACAACTTACAGACAAAATAATTTTAGCAATGTTGATCAAAATCAACTCATTAGGTGATTCCACAAACTTGTACAGGCATTTTAATATCCTCATTTTCAACTTTGACGATACTTTCTGATTATTCAGGTTTTCTTTTTCCATGCTTTCGTACAACTCATTCGTAAGCGTTATCACCCTGTCCACGTCATAACTCTTGTCTTTTTCGCAATTCAAATCCGTCAGCACGTCCTCGAAGCTCCTGTCATTTTTTCCTACTGAAATGCAATGTTGTAGTTTTTGTGCGTTTTTCTTATTGTACAATTGGCTGGTGAAATAACCTGTGTTGAGGAAAAGCGTTTGGGAATGTTCGATGATTTGTTTGTTGTCGAATATTTTCTCTAGGTTTTGTGGACCGAGGAGGAGGCATTGCGACAGGTTTTTTTGTTTGATGGACGGTCTGCCGAATAGTGAGTCGGATTCGTTGAAATCCGTGCGTTCTTGGGGCGAGCTGAACGCGTTTCTGGATTCTACTTTTTGGGGGTCTGAAGGGTGATACTCGGATTCTTCGGGTACTGAAAAACAATGTCATTTTCATTTTCAGGTTTTTCCTCAACAAGGAGTTAGGGGTAGTCAGTCATATTTATATAGAATTATTTATTGCTCGTGAGGCATTTTATTTTAAAGAAATGGAAACCTAGCGTTATAAAATAACGTTTTAACTTGATATCATCAGCTTTTAAAGACAAAATATCAATAAATCCCAAAGTTATTGCTGTTTGTTGATCCAATCAAGTTCTTTGATAGTGAAAATCACAAATTGAAAAATAGTTTTATTAAAAGATAATCCTGATTGAAGATTTTTTTTTCGAAAAAAATCAACAATTGGTTGTTTATGAAAAATTTGAATTTGGAGAAATCAGAAATTTCTGACCTTTGTAAAACCATTGTATTTTTTTTTTTTCAATTTTACGCAGATTATTCTTTTCGCCTACACTAAATTTCTATATGAAAGATAAATTCTTTCCGAAGCTGTATAAACTCAGCCGTTGAATAAGTTTTTAAAATATCGACATTTTGTTCGCATAATTCAACTTACGGTTATCCAAAGAAGTGGCATTTTTGAAAATCTTCCTCTTCTGGAGCGGTCGACTTGGGTCCAAAGAGGGTAGTTTGACTTTATGCAGTGGATCTTTGACCGAAATATTGAAAATAGTGTCGTTGATTTCTGACAGAGAATTGGACCGAGTATGTTGAGGCTTCTTGGGAGTTTTCACACTTTTCGACGTGGGGAGGACAGTTTTCGAGGTCACCATATTGGGGGGAAATAAAACGTTTTCCTGTGGAGTCGAAGGTAGTTCGGTTTCATTTTGTAGATATCGGAGACTGAAAATGGTATCGAAAGTGTATTTGAATGTACCTAATCAAATTGTTTTTTACCTGAATGAACTGGGAGGTCGGTTTGTTTTTGCTTTATTTCCAAACAGTAGCCTTTCTTTATCCCTGGGAGTGTAGGGTCTTTGAGTTTGGAGTGGTTTTATAGACGGCGAAGCAAAAGAATTTTCTCCCAATTGAGAATCTAAAATATGAGAAATATATAATTGAAGTCGAGTGACTGTGATGGTAGAAACAATATTTTCAACATTCAAGCTATTCATCAACTCACTATAATTCTCAATAAAAAAATTATATGCTGAAAATTCATTATGCAAATGATGATTCATAAGTGACTCCCAAGTATTTTTTTGCATAACAAATGATAAAATTAAGGGTCTACGACCGAAAAATGTTCTTTTGTAGTATTTGATGTTGCGTGTGATATGTTTTTCTTTGCTGAAGGTCAAGGCAAAGGTCAATAAAAAAATAAACGATATTCAAATGATATGCAAAAGGTGGAATTACACAATCCCAACCCTCGTTAAAATTCGATTCTCTGAATTTTTCAGTAGTCATAAAATATCTATAGTTGATTTTGAGGCTATTTTTGATGAACTGGCACTTGATGGAGTCTAAATTATCATGTCATTGTCGAATTATTGCTTTACATTATTGATGAATAATAACGTAATGTGTTTTCGATTAGACGTCATCTGTTTGTTGTTTTTTATTTACATGAAAAATTGCTGAACCTCCTTGATTGTTCATTGTGGAAAGACAAAAATGAAGCACTTTAACCGGTTTTTATACAAATAAACGTCTAATTGTTTGAGGAAGATAATTATGACAGCTTGTTAGAATATCACAGGGAAACTAAGTGGACCTCTTTCATACACTATTGCATATAGACACATGAAATAATTGAATCATCTGTTCTCACTCCAGATGATTCTCTCATTTTGTACAAATGTTATCAATCGTGAGGTTTATTCTATTTTGTGTAATACTTTTTTTAGGAATCGATTGATTACAGATTTAATGGTAGGTTTTTCTAGCTAGTGTTCAAGGATATACAGGATATAGAATAAATTTTTCGAAAATTTCGTCATCGACTTTTCAATATATTAACCTTTATTTTGGCTTCTGATATTTCACTCAAGAGAGGATGGAAAAATATAGCTAATTAATTATTGAGTTCATAGAATCTTTGTAAGTAGAATGAATGTAAAATAGAGTGGAATATCCTAGTAGAATTTTTTTTTTTGAATTTGAGAAAAACATGTTTAGAATGAATTTAGCAACTCTCAAATGGCCTATTCTACATGATGATGATATGGTTTTTTTTTGTGAAATCATTCATCTGAAAATATTGCTCATTGTTTCAATATAAAAATAACTCAATTTCACGTACCTCTAATGGCGATCCTAGCTTCATTGATGATCTCAGCGCTGGTCTTCCTTTGGGGCGGTTCGTAGAAAGGCGGGGACACTTTGCTAATCCCCTGAGACTTAAATTTATCGGTATCGCTTCTCACCTCCATGTCTACCACATCGGAACTCTGGAAGAGAGCACCGTTCGTGTTTTCTCCTCCTTGTTTTGAATACGATAGTTCACAGATATGCGTGTTTCATCCGAAAACAACAAGCTCGTACTGGCAACGAAAATATCGATTATTTTCCGGGAAAACCTTCCCAACGGAACACGAGAGTGGAAATAATCGATATTTGCAGTAGGAAAACTATTCCATTGTCCGACTGTCTAATTCGAAGTCGTTGACACGTAGATTGGTCTTGTCAAAATGTGGCAGGTTGATGGGAGTTTTCCTATTGAATATTTTGTGTAGCCTCGATTAAGGTCAATGCATTCATTTCAATTAATAATTTGGTAATTAGCAGTGTGACGTATGTATACCGTAACAAAGTTGATGATTTTTCATTCTCATAATCCATTTCCATTCCATCTTGAACTTCCTATTGGGGAAATAAGGCTATTGTAACACTAAGTCAGATCAAATTCAATATTATACTCATCGAATTATCGAATTAATATCGGAAATTAATATCACATAACTGTATTCAACATTCTCCTTGATCATAAGGTTTTGGGCAAAGGTCACTTTCGACTTGTTTGAATTTGCCCTAGAGCTATGGACATCGAGTCATGGTTCACCCTGTATATACTGTATTCAATTTGATGTTTGTTTTTTCTTGTAGGTATTTTGGAATAATTTCATCATTCTCCAAAGTAGCAGTCAATTTCTGTATATTCTGTACACAACACGGTTTGAAAATATTGAATAATAATAGCCCCCAACATTAGCCATACGAAATTGGGTTGATTTCAGGTCAACAAAATGCTATTCAGTGATGAATTACCATGAGCAGACAATGATGTTTGTGTGTATCAGAGGTCATATGTAGGACAATTCATTTATTATGTACCACATGGGACATAATATGTTCGTATAGTGGGTCAACAGTCCGAATATCTGACTATTAGGGTCATAAGATAAGGGGAGCAATGAAAATTACAATAATTTTGATCGTCTGTGGGATAAAAAATTGATAATTAACTATTTTAGTGGGGATCCGAATTTTTATCAGCGTTTTTTTGTTTTCAGGTGGTCCCGGACTTGCCAATATGGCACTTTCAGGTCGTTCAGAGATGATGAGAGGACTATATCATTCAAGATATGTTCTCTTCTGTCGAATAAACAACTTCTTACTTGAGTCAGAACTGTGAGAAATTAAACATTGTATAATATATTCACACGAAATTCCTGCCATTCAATCAAAATATTTTTGAGACATTTTATTCCACATATTTACTGCCGTGAATTCTTAATTCTTCTAAATTCTTTCATTGTCTCTAGAAGTTTTCAGAATCATGCTATCAATTAATGATATAACTATAATATAATTGTACAAAATGTTCTCCATTCACTTCCTGACAAAATTATGTCGCTAAGAAAAATTTGTTCAGTTCATTTATTTCTGAATATGTAATTTAATATTATTTGTATTCATTTTTCTTGTATTTTCATTTAAAAAATTTAAAATGAAATTTGAATCTACTTCTGAACTCCCCAGAACAAGATTTGATTTCAAAACAAATTTAGAATAATTTGGGAGTTGGAATATTCAAATAAAAGTCGAGTCAACAGTTCCTTTTTATTTAAAATATGGTACATACATACAGTTTATTTATCTAAATTAGATACAACCTCGAACCATTGTCTCAGAGCATCACTCAAAACATTAGGCAAAGAATTGATGTCTCTTAAAATGATGTAGAACGAAAACGGGAACACGTCCATGTAGCTGTCGATTCCCAGCAGCTTACCGTCCTTGAAAACAGGCATTCTAATATCCAATACAGAATTCTTGTTCTCCGGATTATCAATAATAACAAACACGGTGAAAATATTCGCCAACTTCCCTCGACGCACCGCCTGTCTAACGACACTCTCGCCCTCAGAAAACACCCCCCTGCCATCACTGACAATCACCAACAGCTTCGCGTTCAAAGCGCTGGACTGCAGCTGCGATTGGCCGAACATCTCCGTAGCGAAATCCACCAACTTGGCCACGCAGGTCTTGTTCTGATCGAACTTGAACTTCTGCAGCAGCATGACGCCGCTTTGGTCGGTGAACGGATCGGTCAGCTTGTGCAGAACGCGCGTGGCCTCCCCGAAACTCACCACGGAGAGCTGTCCGCTCTCCAACAGCGTCAACGCCTTGGAGATGAGCGCCACGCTCTCGAACGCCAGCTCCTTGGAGCGGTTGTCCGCCATGCTGGAGCTGTCGTCTATGGCCAACACGATCTGGTACTCGCGCTTGGACGGTTTCGTACGACGCAGCCAGATTTTGTCTTTGCGAAAGTCCGAGGCGATGTAGGGAATGACTTTCCTCATGTTGATTCTGCGACCCGTTCGGAAATCGCCGCGGAGTCTGCTGGCTTGCGTCGGCTCCAGCACCAGTCGCAGCTGCTCGGAGAGGTCCTGGGCTAGCGAGGAGGTCACCGAAGTGATTTTCTGCCAGGCTTGCTCGGCGTCCGCGCAGGAAGGTGGTTCGTTCCAGGCTGACAGCTGCTGTTCCACGTCCAGTCGGAGGGCGGTGATTTCCTCCATCGATAAGCGAGAGGCTGTGGTTTCGGAGATATTCGCGTACTGAGTGTGGTGGGAAGATTCGGTGTTACGACTGACAGTTGAAGTTTCCACAATGTCACCTTCGATGTCTATGTCTTGTATTTCTTCGAGTACGTCGCCTGAAACAAATGATATGTCAAGTCGTTCAAACTAAATTCATCACGAAAACATTTATAGGGAATGCAATCTCGTTCTCGATAAAAAAAGGGCGAGATCTCGCCAGTTCAACGAGATTTAAACGTCTCATTCATTAAGTACTGTCGCTGCGTTCAAAGAACCTAGAGACAGAAAACTAGCTGAGAATTTCCTGGAGGCATTTATCAAAAACAAAATTATCTATTCAAATATTAATATTATTTGCAAGAAAAACACACACGACTGCCAATCTCGCGAGATCTCAAATTGACGAATTCTCGCAGATTTGTTATTCATAAACTCGCTGAATTTCGTGAAGTTTGCGTTCTCTAAACACGTACCTTCTGGATGTTGTTTGTTGCTAGTTTTCTGATCCTTAGCTTTATCAATCTTTTCAGATTTTTCAATTGCGGTGTTTTCCACTTCCATTTCATCTAGCGGTTCCTCTGGAGGTAGATCCTTCGACGATTCAGCAACGTCTTCATTATCATCTCCATCCTTTTGCTCAGTTTCCTTCTTCTGGTTCTCCGCTTGTTCCTTTGTAGCTGTATCCAACATCTGTGCACAAAAAACGCTTAAGATTCCATTCAGTATTCAATCACTTCGTATTACCTGTTGTGTCTCTGTTTCTTTAGCCTCTTTTATGTGTTGGTACATTTCCACTGACTCATCCTCTTTGTTTTCGCTGGTTTCATCTACATCCTCGTCATCCTTCTTGGCATCGATGGTTTTCATTTTTTTCTTCACCGGTTCGTCCACATTACCTAAACTTCTTTGTGTATCAGATTCCCCAGGTTTCTGTTTCCTTTTCTGCTTTTCCTTCTGTTCTTCCTTCGCGCTTTTAATTTCTTGTTGAGCAGTAGTTTGAGCCGTATGCCCAGACGAGCTTTCTTCCATCTGTGACTGACCGACACCTTCTTGGTCGGGTTTGTCTTCTTGACAAAGTTCCTCGATCGGAATGTTTGATTTCTGGGTCTCCGACTGATTGGGTTGTGTCTAAATAAATCTCATTAATATTTGCTATGTTTAGGAAGCCTTCAAGAGTAAAATACTAACCTTGTCTGTTGCTTGTGCTTCATCAACTTCCATTGCTTCCACATTTTCCTGGTGGCTCTCCGTCTGATCCAGACCGGTTTCTTCCTTATCCTCCCCCTGATCAGCTGGCTCTGACTCTTCGTTTTCCTCTTTGGACTCTTCTCCATCTTTCTCACCGGTGTTTTGATCCTCTGCTTTCGAATCCCCCTCCTCCTCATTTTCATCTACATCCATGGCAGTTTCGTCATCTTGGTCACCTCTCGTGATGTCTTCGTCGTCACTACTGAAATCTTGGGCTTCATCTTGCTTCTCTTTTTCTTTCTCCTCCTCTCCATCTTCATTCTTGTCTTCGGGTACGTTCTGTTCTTTCATGGTATCGATATCAAACGGATTTTCTTCCTGGTTTTCGCCGTCCTTTTCCTCGCCGTCATCCAGTTGGAGGTCGTCCGGCAAGTCCATCGGTTCTGGTTCCGGCAATTCCGGTTGGTTACCGTGTTGTGGATCGACTTGGTCATCATCGAATTCGGGTTCGTCCATCTCGTTGATATCTTTCTTGTTCTTCTCTTTCTCTTCGGAAGAGGTCTTGTCGTCTTTGTCTTCTTGGTTCTTGCTGGATTCTTCTTTTGCTCCGAGCTGGTCTTCGCCTTCTTTTTCCCCCTTGTCGCCTTTCTCCTCTTTCTGTTCAGAACCTGTAACGACAAGATGAGAGTGTTACATTGGCCCATAAGTGTGGTGGCGTTTTTTAGTCACCTTCTTCCTGGTCGTCACCCTCTTCTTCTTCATCGGACCCCCAAATTTCCTGGTCCAACTGGTCAGCTCCTTTCCCCGTTTCTCCCATTTGTTCATCGGCATCGGAATCTCCCGAGTTGCTGTCACTTTCATCATCTTCCTTCTTTCCAGTGTCCTTAAAACAACATAATCAACTCACCATTCAATGAAATTTTTACGATAACTTACCTGTAGTTTACTATCGAAATCTTCACTCATCTCGATACCCTTATCTTCCTCTTTGCAATCCTTGTCCTCGTCATTTTCCTTTTCTTGCCCGGCCGGTTGAGCATCGTCTAGCTGATCTTCGGATTCGATTTTGTCCGAAACGTCTCTTTCGCCTTCTCCTTCACCCAAACCGAGACCGTCTGAGGGTTTGCTGATACCGTCGCTGTCCATTTCATCTGACAATTCCGGGGGTACACAAAAACCCTAAGGGAAGAAAGCGATAAGCTCTGGCCTATCCAAGGTTGCATTGTCACTTACCTTCGAAGCTAGTTCTATGAAGATGTTCAACAAAACGGAAGTCATCTTGCAGGTGACTCTGTAAGACGAAACCTGCTGCGTTATGAAATATTGGTAGAGATGTAGCAGCTGGTCTAGAAGTGGCAGAACTTGCGTTGCCATAGCTTTATAACTCTCAGAGTTGTTCGGGGGCACGCTGAGTAACACGCCGGCAATGTCATTCGTTCTCCTCAGAATTTTTTTCATGTCTAGCAAAGCGAAATCAGCGGCCAAGTCCCCAACTAGCAATTTTTTCAGCTGGTCATCGTCGAGTTGTTCGTTTTGGGTATCGGTGGTTTCTTCTTTTGGCTCATCGACGCTTTGAGCGTGCTTCTTGTAAATATTCTGCATGACGAGCAGAATTTGCTCCGCGTATTTCTCGATGCGTTTTTTGAAAACGTCGATGCTTGAACTCTCGTGAGTATGTTCTGCATGTAAATCTTGTTTCGCTTTGTTAATTTCCGATTCCAACCAAGCAAGGCTTTGGGTTATCACAGAATTACCCAATGTGAACTTGAGGCTCGCTATATTTTCTTGTATTTCGGACAAATCACTCTCGAGAACCTTCGTGTCAGGTACTGGTACAAAGTTTGGAACCACAAGATCGTATTCAACAGTGGAAACGGCTCCTTTCCACTTGGATATATGAGAATTCAGCTTGCTGGAGCTTGAAATTATCTCATTTACTGAGGTGACAGCTTTGGACCAGAGCGTGACGAATTTTTGTAAAATGCGATCCTTCACTGTGGTTTCAAGAGTAGGAACAACTTCGTTATCGAAGATATTTTCTTCTGGGCAACTATTGAGGATTATCTTGAACTGGTTCATGACAACACCGATATTTTTAAGAAGTATTACAAGATTATCTAGTGTTGATTTATGCAAGAACGTTTTGCCTTCGCATGATTCATTCATTTGTTTGTAGTAGTATTTCAAGTAAGAGTATAATCTAGATGATTCTATTAAAACTGTTTTCTGGCTTTGGGCTAGAGTCTAAAAAAAAAAACAAGAATTAGCTTTCTGATCATGACTTTACTAATAACCAATTTCTTACCAATAAATTGCTGCTAAATCCTTTACATCTCTCGATATTCTGTAAGCCTAGATCCTTGGCAGGATTCGTCATAGCAGTCTCTAAAACATCTGCCCTCATTAGAGACCTCACATAGTATAGTTCGCAAGAGTCCCAAATAGTCAGAATTTTTTCCTCAGTTTTCCTGAAAATTATTAAACAGACATTCAGTATTTTCGTTGTTTTGAATGATTCCTGCGATATTCCGACTCGGAAAAAAATCATTGGATAAATGCTGTTTTCCGAAATTGCTTCCCTTCCACTGTCCCCACCAGAGAGGCTATTCTATTCGCTCTCATAAAATTCCCACATGGAAGATGAATTATTTCCGAATCGTTATTCAATAAGTGAGAAATGTTGATTATTTGCTTACCCATGATTAATATAACTGAAATTGGCACTCAAATCTATTGGCTTGATAACGAAATCTGACGCAGGGTTCTTTAGTTTATTTTCAATAATTCCAGATCTGAAAGATAAACCGATTTTACTGAGCGTTTTGAAAAGGTCAGCCAGCGCTCTGTGTTTCTGTTGCAATATACTTTTAGCTTGTCCTTTTTGCTTTTCCTTAGGAAGGGTTTTGTCCACCTAAAATTGAATATTAGTCATAAAGTTTACTGAATTGCTTGTCATACTAACCTCTAGGTTTTGTAAATGAGAGCTAGTCTCGATTATAGTTGTAACAAAACCGTCCAAGCTTTGCACTAGGCTCGGGTATTTAGTTGCCAAAATGGCGTCCTTGCAAAGAATCCTGGATTTCAAGAAATAAGTATCGATTTTGCTCAATATACCTTCGGGAGCAGCCCCAGCATCATTAGAATTAATTTTCTGAAACGAAAATCATCTGTAACAAACTGTTTTGGTTGAATGAAGTGGAGTTACCTTCACCAAGGAATGTTTGGCCATATAAGCTTCTGGGTCCAAAGTGTAGTGATAAGTTTTGGGACTCTGCCTTTGCGGTCTATCCCAAATTCCGACGTATTCGTCTTTTGTATTCGTGTTTGTGTTGTGCAAACACGGCGACACCGGTTGCAGAAGCACATCCCGATACTCCTTGATGTATTTATGCAACGTCCTGTGGGACTTATCCACGGTCTCCTTAATCGACCAGTAGTTTATGTCTTTCCATTTGACGATTTTCACGTAGTCCTTGAGTTTTTTCTCTATCGGTGATCTCAGATCTTTGA
The DNA here is from genome assembly GCA_037013635.1 of Plagiodera versicolora. Classification (NCBI taxonomy): domain Eukaryota; kingdom Metazoa; phylum Arthropoda; class Insecta; order Coleoptera; family Chrysomelidae; genus Plagiodera; species Plagiodera versicolora. The sequence goes on along the minus strand of CM072986.1, from coordinate 8,922,478 downwards.
TTTTGTTTGACACTGCGGTAGAGAACTGTTGGAAGTAGCTGTGCAAATTCCACAAGACGCTGATGAACTCAGTGGATTCTTTCGTTCTGTCTAAATAGGTGGCGTGGCAGTGGAAAGCGCGAATGAGGTCTAATCTGCCATGGAATTCAGCCAGGCTCGATTTGGTCAAGAAATTTTGTAGAGTTTCGATGAGTTCTTGTACTGGGAACAACTTTTCCACTACGAATTGTTCCATCACGTTGAATAAGTATAACCACCATTTTGCCAACGGATCATTCGCTCTGAAAAAAATTTAAATTCACAATCTCACACATTAGGAGTTGATTAAAATAATTTTCTTTTTCGTACCTTTCATAGGTCCTGTTGAGAAGATCCTTCCACATGCCCAACTCCAATTTCCTCCAAGATATAATTTGTTCGGTGATGCTTTTGTGAAGTTGACTCATGCTGACACCAGAGTGAGCGACTTGTTCCCATTCGTGACATTTCGTCAGGAGAATCTCAAAACCGGTTAAAAATCTGGATACGGGGCTGTTAATGTCAAATGCCAATATCCTTTCGATGATAGAAATGATCTGAAATTTTTTTATTGCAGTTATTTTGTAAGATGGTATGGCAGAGAGTTAGTTACTGTTTTCAGTGTAGGTTGTTCGGGCCATTCGTTCAATAATTCGTTTGTTCTAGATTTTAGATCTTCTAGGATGTGATAGCAAGATTTTACTTCTTCAACGTTGGAGTCTTTGTAAAAGTCTGTGCTTTTTTTATTCGTCATTCTTGTAGGAGAAGACGAATGATCCTCTGGAAAGAAAAATTATAGATAGAGCGATTTATTCAACATGTTTTTTTTTTCAATTCAAGTTGTAATAACAAAATTATCGATAATTCTATTGGACTAAAAAAATAATATAATTCGTAATATAAACTGAATTATCGTTGACAACTGGAAATTATTAGAATTTATAGTCAATATTCAAATGACAACAATGAGCGAAACGTCTCATAAAAGAAATATAACAGTATAGAGAGTTTGAATTTGACTGAATCCAAATCCCAAGAAAATTCTTTTCCTGAAGTTCGAAAACTATCAGAACAGGATTCATAATGCCATTATCATATTCTTGATGATATTGTTGATTTAGCGATGTAATAATAAATCGGAATACTTACCAAGCCCACTAGAAACGCCGTAATTTTTTGTCACAGCTAAAAGTACACTCAAACTTCCCAAAATTTTGTTATCCATGGTATAATCCAAACTGTGCATGGATTTTTCCAAAACCTTGGCGAACGTTTTGAATTTTTCCATCAAAGGTCGAATGAAATCATGCTGAATGGTTTTATTCTTACTAGGACTCAACCATTCTGATTTGGTGAAATCATTCATCAGAGCAATATGTAGTTGCACCAGTTCTTTCAGATCACCATAAGAAATGACATCTTTGTGCTTCATTTCCGTTTCCATGTCATCCAGGTCATCCGACAAGACGACATCTTTTTGGAAATCAGCAAAGTCTATGCCATGGTAGTTAGGAAACAGTTCTTTTAGTTCTTCTTCTGATTGTTCGTCTTCTGTCTTGTCATCACATTTGGTCCTAGAAGAAGAACATTAGGATATAGGAATCCAACACACAGTACCATGATATGACTCACTTTATTTTGTACAAATTTCCTTCCTCCTGCTCTTTAGCTTCTTTCTCTTCCTGATATTTATTATAGGCTCCCACGAATACGTTTATGATGTTATTGAATCCCAGGAAAGTCTCTTTGGTGAGCAAATTCTTCGCCTGAGCGTCTATAACGCAATTATTGAAACTTTCTTGAATGCCACATTTCAATAACCTACAAAACAATTCGGCGTCAGCACTTGCTCCAGATCAGAACTATCTCTCGAGTAAACAAACCTGAAATTCTCTTCAACTTTCACGTAAGAGTATCCCGCATCGTCCAATACGTGGTCGATAAAATTATTGAAACTTCTATCGAGGAAAATGTTCAGATACGATTCATAACCGCTTTGATCCTGGTCCAGAACTGGCAATTTCACTAAATCCAGCATCCTAGCGTTGATATCGACCCCCAACTTGTCGAACTCATATTCAGCCAGACATTTTCTGAACACTCCTATCTTCATTTTCAAACCGTATAAAAATTCAGTGATGTTACCGATTAGGGGTTCTATGACATCGGGGTAACTGCTCCAGAAAGTATTCCACTCGTGGATCAAATTTTCGTAGCTTGTTATCATCGACTCGTGTTTGTTTACAGCCTCCATTAATTGTTTGTGATCGATGGTCTTTCTTGACAAAAGTGCTTCTATGTGAGTGTTCAAAGTAGACGTTATTTTGGTAACGTGTTCATTTGAAAGAATTGTGGAGAAAGCATAGTTAACCACCTGTAAAAATAGTTCGAATATGATGATATACAGGGTGTCCCGTAAAGTCCACGTCAAACTGAGGGAGAATGTATATCAAAGGATTACACACCTGCTATGTCAAAATTCCCACTATAAAAGTCTTACCGTTTTCGGCTTTACGGTTGGTACAATTTTGCACCTTTTTGGCTAATTTGTTCAGTAAAATATTGCTTAAGAATGATTTCAACGTTTACATTAAAATGTTTACATTAAAAACATTCTCCGAAACTTTTTAAGGGGGACTGTGAGAAATATTTTTAATGAAAATTTTGGTAGTGGATTCTTTTGTTCATGAAGTTTAGCTCATCGTAGTAGAACCAAAAATGTACTGAGCTACTGCTGCACATTAAATTGTCTATTTTATAGTGATTTCAAAGAGATCCCCTTCAAAATGTTCGGTAATGAAAAAATTAACCAAAAAGGTGTAGAATTGTACCGAACATAAAGGCAAAAATATTGAAAGGAGACGTTTATAATGAGAATTTTGTCATAGCAGGTGCGTTATCCTCTGATCTACATTCTCCCTCGGTTTGACGTGGTCTTTACAGGACACCCTGTATTATATTGATTGATGAATATTGAGCATATAAAAAAATTCAAGAACTCGATTGGGCTGGTGGAAATGACGTTACACCCTGTATTCGACAGTTTACTTGCAATAAAAATGGTAGAATAATGTATTTTACTCAGACTCGTCTTAAAACCAACTTCATCTTTTTCAAAAATTTACTTTTCCATAATGTAGAGGAATCATGAAAGTTATATTTCTCGAACAATAAGCAACATTTTGGATTCAATTCTTCTAGGACATCTCAAATGTGAAGGTGAGAAACGCTTGAAAAAAATCACAAATAGAGATAACTCACCCTCAAAACTGGTTCGTAATGGGCTTCACTCGATCGTTTGAACGGCACGTATTTGTCCTTCTTCACTTCTAGTTCATCAACAATTTTTTCTATGGATTCGCAATAAGCGTGTCGGGTGTCAATAGTATTGCTATATATCGCGTTCTGTTCCTCATAACATTTCTTCATGGCTTCGAACATTGATATTGAATCAGAGCAATAATTTCGCTTGGAAACCCTTTTCACCAACGGATCAATCGGCATCAGCTTCGAATTCAAAATAGCTTTGATGTAACCGAGTTCCATGTACAAATCGGAGAGAACAAGAAGACTTTCGTTCGAGTTGGAGCAGTTTTGGAGTCTGGTCAGATCTTCGGAGGCTTTCTCCAGACGTTTGATGAAAACTTCAAGCTCTTTTTGTGGATCCAGCAACGAACTAGTGTGTTTCCATTGCCACAATGCCTCAACTAGCTTGAGGGTGAGTGTTTGAAGAGGTTGAGCTTTCGAGAAGTCGATTTTCATCGATTTGAACAGCTCCTCTACCAACTTTTCGTACATTTCGATGACTCGCTTTTTCTCTGCATACCTGAAACGAAGTTTAATCTGAACAAACGACAACCACAATCCCATCCATGATAACTTACAAGTAATCGTACTTCTGGTCAGACAATTGGTACAAATTCCCCCAAAGCATCCCACTCAACTTATTATGGAGCTTCATCAGATCCCTGTAGTTCCCAAGTGTCACTTTCGCGCTGTTCTCCAACCCATTCACCAACAAATGGTTGAAATAATAAGTCAGTCTAGGATTGAAACAACTGAGCACCACATCCTTGTCCATCCCCAAAAATCTACCCGGTCGACTGCTAGCCGAGTACATCAAGTACATATTGCAGGACCTCATAATTTCCGGGATTACCCCCGGATCACCACTCCGATGATACAGCATCAAAGCACCGCTCAACTCAGGTGGCACCAAAACATCGTTAGCCAAAGCTGCAGGCTCGATCCCAAGAACCCCAGTCCGCACAAGCAGCTGCGTGAAGACGTCCCCAACAGGCAACAGCTTCAACTCGAAGTCGCTCACTTCGGATTTCAAGTTGGAGCCTCTGTAGCTCTCGTGGAGGTCCCTCAGCTCCTGGTCCAAGCCGCAGGCAGAGGCGTAGCCCAGGTTCAGCTTGGCTTCGACTAGGAGCTGTCTCAGCTTGGTTTCACGCTTGAAAACACCCAAAACGTTGACAACGTCAGTGGATTTGTGGCACAAGTCGTAGTACCGCTTAATCCCGTTGTATTCCGAGATGACTTTGAGTGGTGCGGCGTCTATGAACGGCCTGTCGCTGTGCTTCTGGTAGTGGTTGCTCAGCTTCTGCATGAGCGAGAAGTGGCTGTCCAGCTTCGAGTTGATTGTTTGCAAAACTGAGCTCAAGCTCTGAGGTACGTCTACCCCGGCGAGGGCGCTCAGTTTGTTCACTGAGAACTTGTAGAACCACTTGTAGTGAGCGGAGAGTTGAACCAGGATGTCGTATTGCTTAGCTGGAGTCAAACTCTTGATGTTAGCGAGAGAGCATTTGTGAAGCAGGAACCTCCACGAGGCCAGGTAGCAAAGATGCATCGTGTCTTTGTCGGACAGCTCCACTACCTTGGCTGTCAACCCCATCAAGAACTCATCGAATTCCTTGATCAACGCGGAGTAGTTGTCAATTATGACATCATTGAACTTATCCTCGATTTTCTTCTGCTCTCTCTGGTGTATGTAATCCAGCAAAGTGACGCTCTTGCTCTTACCGCGTCCAAGTTTGATTTCCTTCAGCTGGTGCTGCTCTATAAAATAGAAGGAGGTCAGGAACAGCGCCAGGTTGAGCTTGTTGCTCTGTAGACTATTTTTCCAGAGATGAAATGTGTCTGGTGCCCAGTTGTTATCCAGAGGCAGGTGCTGGCAGTTTGGATTTTCAACACTGGCTGTCACCTTGAACAACTCATCGAGGAGCTCGTGGTAGCTCGGATTGTTGAGCTTGTGTTTGATGTAGCAGTGCCTCATACTCAAATCCTCACTCGAGGAAACGGAGTAATAATTCACGAAGCGATGCAGCAAGTCGAAGTTGACGCCTCTACCGATGTATTTCAACAGAGCTGTCGCTTGCTGTTTGATTTTTTCTATCTTGGAGGACAGCCTGATGTTGCTCGTTTTGAGAGTGAGGTTGTCATCGAAGGCGTCGTTTGAGGTCCCGTGGATGCTATCCAAGATATGCGCTGAGCTCAACTGTTGTTGGACTTCGTTTTTGATGGCCTCAATGGGATCGTTGCTGTCGAATTCGTATGCAGACCTGGTTTTGTAGTAAACTTCAATGATAGTGTCGGTGAAAATATCCAAAGTGCTTTCGTCTAAATTGATTTGTTGAGCTATCAGTGAAGCAGCTTGTAGCAAATCTTTAACTGTAGGTTTTTCACTCAATATAAGATCTGAGATAAAGGAATGGATTTTGTTCAATGATATAATTTCCTTCATATTTTGTAAACCTTCTAGGTTTATCAGGGACAATCTATCAAGTTCGTTGAATGTTTTAGTTTCGTTTTCGTTCAAGATGTAGATTTCGATGCCTCGGTTTCTCATTGCTCTGAAAAAATTAAAATACTTGAAAACTTTGGAGCTATATGAATAATACATTTGTCATTCAATTAGGGTTACATTTGGTGAATAATTGATGTTGAATTTGAATATAATTTCAATACACCCATGCCAAATGTGTTGAAGCTATTTTCATGAATTTGATTTATATTTTTATCACCCATTTTACCTTGATATTTCTCCATTTTTGGGATCCATGGTGAAGAACATACGAAAATCTTTATGAGGTCTGATCTCAACCATTTTTCCATTTTCATCTACTCCCCTCTCTGAAATGGTCAGTACTCCATTGGGTTCCAGTAGAGCATTCAATCTGTCCAGTACTGCTGAACTGCAAAGGTTGACATTGTCCACTAGGAGCCAAGATCCATTTTGCAGACACTGAAACAGTTGATTTTGAATGAGTATTTATTTTTCATGAAGAATTCGAATAATGTAATGGCTTTTGTCTGGTAGAAATAATACCAAATATGAGAGGGATTCACAGATAATTTTTACCTTGACCAGTATAGAATCTACCCATTCGAATTTTCCCCCAGCATTCAGGGATCCTTCCCTTTTCACTGAAACACTAACGATGTTCAATTTTTCTTCTAGTTTCTGCAGAACTGTGCCCGGTTCGGCAGGCAGATATTTTTTCAGTTCCATAACAGCTTCTTTCACTTTTTCCAATTTCCTCAGGAATAATTTGATTTCTTCTTCCATAGTCAAATTCATCGCATCTGGAAATAAGGATAATATCGTAAATGTCGAGAACGCTCTGGATGGATATCTATCAAATTGGCGATTTAAATTCAGATGAGGAATAATGAAGTTTGACAGCGTTAAAGCTTCATTAATCTAGACACGATTATTCATTTGCAATATGGGTGAAGTTTTTGGAATTCAGTATAATTTCGGAATAGTTATTCATTCGCCATTAATTTTCAAATTAAAAAAGAATAAACTAAGTTCTGTAAAGTGCTTTCTAGAAAATTCGGAATTTATGTTCCACTAAGTGTCTATATGTAAAAATGAGAATGTATACACATTGGTGGATAATGTGATTTTTATGGAACGAAGCATATAATTTTTATCCATCTACAGCAGTGGCCGGTTGTTCATTCAATGACTGTCAGAACTGACAAGCAAAGAAGATAAGTAGACAATCTAGAAATTCATAATGGGAGAAACGAAAAACACACTGGAGAATGAACATGCGGTGAAAACATTGGCGGAGATACCGAGGGGATGAATACCCTTTTTCTTCTCGAGTCAACTTACGTGTTTTCAAATATTTTTCTACGAGGTTTTCAATAGAACTCCACACAAAATAGTCATCATCAATATTGTCCGTGATTTTATTTTGAGTAAAGATAAAATCTAATAAATGTGAAGTCTTATCGACATTGAATTTTTGAATCGTGGCGAATTAAATTGGAAAAAAAATTAATATAATGAAACTTATTCTCAATACATTGATAATGAGTTTTTGACGCATTTTTTTGAGATATCAAGAATTCCAGGAAAACTATATTTTATATTCACATTTCGAGATTTATACATTGAAAAAAAATACTCTAATGAATTTTCTCATTGATAATGTAGTGAGAAACTGTCAAATTATGCGATGTGCTTTCGTTCATTTCGTTTCTAGGTGAAAATGAATGGAAGATTGTTCTTTGTGAGTTTTTGTACCACTGCAAATCAAAATGATTTCGAACTAGCGGTAATTTTGAATTCATTTCAAATTTTATTAAAGCTGGTAAAAGTCGACCTTCAGTATATTTCCGCCTATGGAAAAAAACAAACGCTCCTTCACATACCCCAGAATAGCATGGGTAGAGAACTTGCCAGGTCAATATTTGAAACGTGATGCCGAAAAAAGGCTGAAATCTACTCCGCTCAAATGTTGATACTGAAAAAATCATTCAGGAGTTTGAAATGGTTCTTTAGAATATTCAAAAAGACACATTAATTTTTATTTGGTGTTGGCTGATAAGAACTAAAATGATGAAATAATTCAATATTGATTTGAAAACGCCCATTTCAGTCACATTTTATTGAATAACGAAACAAATGAAAGAGAAATAGCACGCATTATAGATTATATTCCATATGATTCTCATAGTTTTAGATACTTTCAATATATAAAATTCTCTGCTTTCCCAAAAAAATTGGTTGAAGCTTGAAAAAATTCCAAATTCATGGATCCAGATTAACATTCGCGGAATTGATGTTTATACAACCATAGTATAAAGAAACCTAGTTAGAATTCCTGCAAACGTTCCAGATTATTCCTAGTACATCACCTGAATCGAATAGAAACATTTAAATATTTTCCTTCGTTTTTTCTGTCTCCATGAGCGACATTACTTAAAGCGAATCTCAAATTTCAGCTTGCGAAATTGGAATGTGATAGCGAACGAGAGAAAAAAATGTGGATATAAATTCAGACTTCGGTTAGGGGTAGGTAAGATAAAAGAGGGAAATCGAAAATAACTCGTAACCTTAATTTATCTCTGACATATGCAAACTTTATTTGACATTCTGGAGAAATATTGATCAGCAATTCTTCACCAGATATTCTTCCTTCTCGTGTTCAATGCAATTTGAACGTTTTTCAAGATGTTTTCAAATGAAATTTCTTTGGATGAACTAAATCATAAATTTACTCCAAACCTGTTTTGAAAATGATGAAAAATAAATAAATTTTTCTGGAAAATATTATGTGATTTCCAAACAAACTCTAATTTGAAATCCCTAATTTTGGGGAAACGCTCTTTGGGTAATAATTTTTGGGGGCCTTCAAAGATTCCATTCAGTTTTGTAAACGAAAAAAACATAATTTGTGACAGTAAGACTGAAACGGAAACCCCATATTGTCGTGGTTTTTTATTACTATAACGCTCATTAAATAATCAATTATCTATCGGTGTGCGCAATCATTTAGCAATTGTGACGTCATAAAGCTGTGCGTTTTCTTTGTGGTTTCGAAAAACTATATTAAAAAAGCTAGGTACGTTTCTAAATGTTCAGGATGTATTTTTTTCCGAAAAATTTTGTTGGAACCGAAATAATACTGAACAAAGAAATAGGGTGCTTCATATCTTAGATCTGTAGAAATCTCAATGTTTTCACAAGAATGGTGACTCACCTTTAATGTCCCGATAAGCTTCCCATTTGGCGATGATTTCTACAGCCTCTTGCGTTTTTCCAGAAATGATCAATTCCTGAATAGTCTCTAAGGACAGTCTTTCCGCCGTTTTGGCAATTTCGTCCAAATGTCGGCTGTAATCGGTCTGAAAACGAAAAGAAAAAAGACGATTAGAAAGGTTTCCACATCTCTCACCGTTACAGTGAGATTCATGAATGCCAATTTCCAATTTTGAAAACGACGATTTTTTAAGGAACTGAAAATCACTCAGTATATATGATAGGGGCTGAGTTGAATTCCAGGAGAGAGAGAGAGAAAGTTGACGTTAATTTTTATTTTTTCGAAAAAATACAAATAATAGTATATTAAAGTATAAGTGGATAAAAATGTCTTTAAAACACGCGCGAGTTTTCGAGCACGACGGTGCAGCCGAAGTGCTCGAAATAAAGTGTTTTACAGACCAGATCCACGAATACTTTACGCAATTTTTTTTTTATTGGTGCCCCATTTCACGTTTGAATAGAGTTTTGCATATGTCAGTTATATTTTATTTGACGTTTACAAGGTACTCCTTTCAGATCAATAATCAAAAATTTATCATTTAAACTTCACGTTTCTCGTTCCTTCGTTGATATTGCCATGGTAACTTTAAAAACCGCGCGTTTTTTAAAGTTCGATTTAAACTCGCTCAGGCGTGCTTTAAATGGGTAAAAAGGGGTACCGATAAAAAAGATTTGTTCTATTTGTTGCATATTTTTGTCACTGCAAAAACATTTTTAATATTTCGACTTATAACTTCAAAGTTTCTAGAAGTGAGGTAGTATATTGGGTGTCAAAACTGTTGGACAAAATTGAAATTAATTTCACAACATTCATGGTTGATATTTTATTGAAATATTCGGTATACATGAAAAACTTCAATACAATCACAGATTCACGACACCAGCAACAGCAAAACCAAAACCAACATCAGACCAAAACGCCAGTAGGAAAACACGCCTACAGCTCCCGACCTGTACATGAGCCACTTATGCGCCTTCATTTCTCTCTTAACCATTGTCCCCTGAATATAATCCAAGTACTTATCCGTCCGCGTATACACCCCCGGGTGTTTTCCACAACCATCCCCCCAAGACACCAACCCGTACTGCACCCCGCCACAAGTCAACGGTCCTCCCGAGTCTCCTTGGCACGTATCCTTACTTTCGTTGGAAAACGTGCACATCGTCTTGTGGTCGACGTAATCCCGGTAGTACAACGAGCATTCCCTCAGTGTGATCACCGGTAGAGTGACGCATCTTATTACGCTTTCCGAAGTGGAACTGCCATCTTGAGTTGTGCCCCAGCCCATACCCAGGGCGCCCTCTTTGCAGACGCTGGTGAGGTCACCTTGTACGGGAGCTTCAGGAAGAGAGGCGTATTTGAAGGTTATTGCTGGGTACGATAGGTGGTCTATTATTTTGTCTAGACGACCCAGAGCTATGTCAAACATGTCCTTGCCTTCTAAACTGTAGTTTGGGTGGGGGTACCATTCTTCGATTGTCGCTATCAAACCTACAATATAGGGAGATGACAACTATTTGGTCCTGGCACCACAGAAATGTAAACAGATTATGATAGAGTCTAAAAAGTTTCAGAACTACTTCAGTTTCGATGAGTTGCTCATTATTAATGACTCAAGAGTCAATTTAACTCCTACTCTTCACCGACAGAAGCAGATACATTGCTCACAATGAGCAAAAGAGAAATCAGATCAGTAGTTGGTTTTCCATTGCTTTTTGAACATTTTGGACATCGTTGTTGGTGCAGAATGCAAATGGTGTTCAAAAGACGAGGTGAGGTGAGTTTCTTTTGCTCGCAAAATTGGTTACCTCCAAGACTACTGATACGTTCCCAGTAGCAATGGCATAATGAGACTGAGAAGTAATGGTAGGGGAGCCCACGATGCTAAATGGGGATTTACTCGAGCGTCGTAGAGACCTAGTGGGATGCAAAGCTTAGATGATAAGAAGAAAACAATGTTATATGATATATACCTTTACATCGGTGGGGGAAGCGGCTATAGATTTTTGAATATGTAAAAAAAAACTGTTGCATGGACATCCTCGAGCGCGTCAGATATTGATAGCATCGATGCTCTGTGTATTTTTCATAATGTACGTATGTTAATCTGATCGTTTGCATGATGGGGGTGGTTGTATTTAAGGGTTGAAAATGTAAAAAAAATAAAATTAATCGAGCGCGTCAGATTTTCTGAGGGAGTGTTAAGTGCACCAAAAAAAAGCTCTCATTCACTAATCTGACGATTTCGATGGGACGCAAACTCGTGGCCATTTTCATAATGTGCAAAAAAAAATCGCCATTTTGAAATACTCGAGCGCGTCAGATTAAGATATATATGGTTCATCTTTATGTTCTAAACGTACTGTCTCATAATCTGACGATTATCTAGAGGGATTCGCCTAATCTGACAAAAAAAAATTAGAAAAACGGTTCACCTTAAAGGCCATCCCTGCAACTTCCCGCTAATTCCATTCCTGGGCGCTTAAAATTGTACTTATGATATTTTTGAGTTCAAAATATAATTTATGTGATATTTTGAGCTCGCTGAGTTCAAAGAAATAATATTTCTGTGCATTTAAGCTCTCCCAGCTCGAAAGTCTGATAGAAGTTTCATAGATCACTATTTTTGGAATTTTGAAACCGCAATAACCTTTGAATGGATCTAGCAATTTTCACGCGGTTGGTTTCGCAATTTTAATTGATAGAACCACAAATTTCGGAGTAATCCCGAAAAAACACTTTTTTGGGTTTCTTTCACTCACGATATCTCTCGAACGAATCAACCGATTTTGACCAGCTTGGTAGCAATCAATGTGGTTTTTCAAGCTCAAAGACGGATTAGTTTTTGAAGTTAATCGATACAGCCGGTTAAAAGTTATTTAAAAAAAAAACACTTTTTTCGAGATTTTTCAAAATTTCTCAAAATCTATCGGCCCGAATTCATAGGAAATCTAATTTTGAGGGAAATCTTCAGAACGCCGTTTAGTAAATTCCGGTCGGTTTAGTCGTTCAAAAGTTATAAGCGAGTTACACACACACACATACACATAGGAATAGAAGCGCGGAGAAGGAAATGTAGGCATCACGCAGCTGCACGCATTTAACTTTATCGGCGAATTTTTGTTATTTCGGCTTGCGGAAATTGTCAGATTATATATTTTTCATTATTCTTGAATTGTTTCCTTCGAAATAAAAAAAAAATTAGCTACGCTCGAGAATGTCGAGATGACGTTTTTTTTTGCAACTTTGTCGCCCTCCCCTTCTCTTACGTCACTCTCAAATTGTCAGATTAGTGGAATATACACTTTTTAGGATGTAATTAACTCACCCTACCTTAATCTGACGCGCTCGAGAATTTCTGATGGTCAATTTTTTTTTACTAATCTGATCCTGTATTCTTCATGGGCGGCCTTATATATGGGTCTCATGTTTTGTGGAGGTACTTATCCGGGTACAAGGTATCCCCCTGTATATTAATCTGACGCGCTTCAGTAAATCCCGAAATCCCCGCTTGGGCTCCCCTACTATAATGGGAAAAGGAAACTGGCATGAGACGATTGGAACATCACTTCGAAGTTCTCTTCATCGTGAGAAGCAAATCCATAGCTCACAATGAGCAGAAGAGAACTCGGATCAGTAGTCTGAACAAACATTTTGGGCATGTTGAAGGCAGAAGCAATAGGTGCATAATGAGCCTGAATTGAATGCCTTGGGATTCCTAGATAACCGACTTTTTTGATTGATTGAAAAGCAAGTTTTGGATAATATCGTCAACTTCGTCTGTTTGTTGGGCTAAATGACTACAAACAAGTATTCTCACCAAAATAGAGTTCGTATGAGTGTGCAAAACTACCAAAACTGTTGAGGTATCAGTGCAACCACATATTTTGTCACTCTCTTTGAACAAAAGCTGTCACCTTCATAACGTACCATTTTTGAAATCGTTTACATCATTTAAACCCAAACCAACGTGAACCAAGTCATCTTGGGCTTGGCAGTGAGCAGCTGTAAGTATCCAACGAGTATTCAATAAGGAACCGCCACATTTGAAATCTCCATGTTCTTTACAAAGTATCGCCACGGCCGTTTCGTAGCCATAAGTGCAGATGTGGCCACCCAGTATACGTGGATTTGTGTTTGCGCTGGATTTGCCAGACTTCGTGCCATTGATGTAGTCAACGAAGATTAAGAGGATTATCGAAATTGTGAAATGTAACCTCATGACGTTCTCAGTGACACATTCCACGTGGTTTGGAGCCAACTCTCACAAAATAATTGGTGCTATAGTTTCATTGGCCATTTTCTGATCGTTTAGTTGAGGAATGTTTATCTTTATAACATGAAGGAAACATTTATTTCTATGTGAATATGGTAACAATCGAAAGATATATTTTCTCAGAGATACTGGCTGACCTTGTTGGCGTCAATTCGATGTCATTTAGTGCGTTTTCTTCTCCAGCTGGTCGCCCTTTCATTGCCCGAAACCCTTTGTGACCAAAGACCCAGACCAGGTTGATCTTGGTCTCCAATCCCACATATGGCTTCATATTCGAATTATTCTTCTACCAACTCGCTTACTTCTCTGGAACACCGTAGAAGGATTAGCGATCTGTCTCTTTTCTATAGATATTCTCATGGGCGATGCTCTTCTGAAATATCAACAATCGTTCCTCCTTTGGCGGTCTCTTCGAGGTTAACCCGTCAAGTCCAGTCTTCACACCCCTTCGTGGTTAATTTGGTGACCTGCAGAACATCTCTTTTCAAAGATTCGTTCATCCAACGAACAGCGAGGCTCTGGAACACATTGCCCAGGGAGGTGTTCCCCGAGGCATATAACCTTCAGAAATTTGAAAAGAACACCAATTCCTACCTCCTTTCCATTGGTCCTCACATTACAGGATGTCTCCTTTCGTGGGAAGTTTTATAAAAAAAAATTATTCAACCTTTTTCTTATAATACAATGGATAATGAATCAATGGATCTTCCTTTTATCGCTGTAGATAGATGATGAAGCAATTTGCTCTCATGGGCAGTACTGCTTGATGACTGTATACCATGAGTTGGTAATTTCATAACTGAATACTAGGTAGTATCAACATATTTTTCTGTTGAAATAGCTGTGGCTCACGAACATTTTTTTTATTGTAGTTAAACATCTTGTTGATTCAATTGCAATTACATCCTCCAACAAGATGCAGCTGTGTCGGCTGGATCGAGATGTTCCAGTATGATCTGTTGTTGAAACATGTTCGAATGCATCGACACAGTGTTTTGACATGTCTGGCTGACACGTTTCCGTGGTTAGGCGTAATACATGTTAACGAGAATGCAATTACCGTTTTGACAACGGTTCCTGATTATAATTAATTCGTAGTCTATCCAGGCATTTGCTGTGTCCACTTGTTTCGATGACGATTCCAGTTCAGATCCAATAGGACATGAAAAGTTTCATGTTCATATAAATTTTGGGAAAGAAATAGTGAGCTTGAGAAGATAAGAATATTTGAAATTTAATCTCAAAGTGTTCATGCAAATTTGTTCAAGAATAGAATAATAATAGACGGTCGCCTCATTTTTTCAATTTAAAAGTTTCAAGGCATCAAATATGGTTATCGAAAAATTTCAAGGACATCAACAAACGACAAAAACTGAGAATAGAAAATTGAGGAAAATGTATCATGAGTAAGTTGAGAAGTATTGGCCCAGAATGTGATCCCTGTGGTACTCCGCATGATACCATTGTCAGGAAATTGAAAACGAAAGCTGCAATTTTGATATCAGTTTTCTTTTAGTTTCGAAACCGAGTCTTACAAACCCTGTAGCCTAAAAAGCATATCGTCCAGAATATTGTATAATGATATTTGTGTTTACACTGTTGCGAATTAGGTTTATTGATTTCTTGTGTCACCAAAGTCGTAAACGTTCATTTGGGAAACACCTTTTATCACGCTCTCAGATCTGTCAACATCCATTTTCATTTGGCTCGCCGTACAGAAAACGAACCTCATCCATGAGCTTATTTCGCTGGATAAAGTTTTTTATCGATATTGGCCAGAAGAACGATAATCAGGAACGTAACAAAGAATATTATTTCTAGGGAAAAAGCTAGAAAATATCAACCGAATTCGTTCGGACAAGAGTCGACTTTTCATCCTAGAAATACCACTAGAGAACATTGAATAATATTTATTCCAAAATTATTTCAAACCCTACAATTGTGGTTTAATGATATCGGGAAGGATGGCCTCCTTTATATTGAGAGAACTCAAAAATTTTAACATGAATATCTTGAAAAAGGGTTCGGAACGTTGTGCACATATAATGAGTCGATGTCTGCGTTGCTACTACAGATTATCATGTATATTGTATCACTGTGCTACGATTATAATTGCAAATTGAGTAGTTGATGATCATGCCAATATCTGGAGAGGAAAAGCTTTCTCCCTTTCCCAATGTTCTACCCCTGACCTCATTTCCTGTTCTGGCACAGATTCCTTATTTCACCAATGGAAATCAATCCGGTAACTCAGACAGTCTGGATGAAACTGGACCAATGTAGTTGTGGAAATGTAGAAGTAATAAAAACCATTAGTCTCCGTCAATTCTGAGAAAATAGCTTTATGGAATGAATGAAAAGATTAAGCTAGTAATATTTTGCTTTTTACTTGGAAAATTGGTTGATTGTTATAACGACGAAAATCAAATCAAATTTAATTTAATTCAATTCACTCTAGGCGACATACACTGTCAAAAAGATTTATCGAATCATTTTGTGGAACATTCACTCTTAAATTTTTCACTCACAAAATCAATTGTATTGGTTAATTTAAAACGCCAGGTATATTTTCACCTATTAGTGACGTTGATGCAAGCTTGACATTTGAAATTCCCCAAGTAATGCCATGGCTGATTCCCACTTAGTCTGGCTCTACTTAATTTTGTTAACAGTGTTGCACAGCTGCAGAGCCACAGAACCGAATTCCACCGGAAACGGCGGCAACCCAAAATTAGGCACGTTCAAAGGACGTATAGTAGGTGGTAAAAAATGCGAACACACAGACCACCGCTTCTACGTAGGTCTACACGACCCTCTGGGCAGACACCTCTGCTCGGGATCCCTTCTGAACAGCTGGTGGGTGCTAACGGCAGCACATTGCAAGAGGAAAAATTTCTTCGCAGTGGTAGGCTTCAGGAATTTGACTCTAGAATCGTACGAATCCTTTGCTGAGATGGAACTGTTTCATGGGCATCCCCAATTCAGCTTCGCCAAAACCACCAACGACATAGCTCTAGCCAGATTAAAGACACCTTTGGAACCCAACCAGTTCGTCCAGTTCGTGCAGATTCCTGCGAAGCCCTACCAGGGCGATTTAGAGATGGAAGTATGCTCCAAGGTTCTAGCGATGGGGTTTGGATCGACGTCTTTTCGATCCGACGATCCATCGAAACATCTGAATTGCGTGACCCTTCCAACCATCACTTTCGAGAAATGTCAAGAGCTCTACCCCAAATATAATCTCACGAACGTAACCTGCACCAACACCATAGGCAAAGACGCTTGCCAAGGGGACTCAGGGGGGCCTCTACTGTGCAATGGGGTGCAATATGGGGTCGTCAGTTGGGGGGAAGGATGTGGGAATGGATTGCCAGGAGTTTATACACGGGTAGACAGATATTTGGGGTACATCTTGGATGTGATGGCGTCATATGAAAGAGCTGCATCTGACAGAAAAAATCCTGCACCAAGAGGAAATATTTATCGCATGAAAAAGTTCAGAAGAAGTGATGCCCAAAAGGTCTACCCCGGAGTAATTTTGATTGGGATAACATGTATCACTGTCGTGTATGAATTTCTGGTCGTATAATTGGTGATTTTTATTTCGAATAAATGAGTTGTCCCCAGTTGACGGTTGTATCACTTGTTATTGAGAAGATTTAGCTGATGACTTCATAGAAAGAGGTGAATAAAAGATGGTGTATCAAGGGGCATTTTCAAAAAAACTCTGTTTTGGCTTATTCCTTAGTTTATGATGTCAAAAATATCCTTTGAAACTAGCAAGGTCGCATCTTGAATAGTTTTTGGATGGCAGCGTTCTAAAGATTGACTGCTTGAATCTTCAAACGCGTTTTTCTATTTTTAAAAATTGATGTTATAACTCGAACAGAAATCGACCGATCGACTTCAAATTGAAACTAAGTATTCTCGAATATACTATGACCTACCATCTTTTTGATTGGTTCAATTTGGCTTTGAAAAATTCACAATTTTTTACACCTAAAACAACACTATCATCAACTTCAATAACCTTTTGAAATAATTCAGTTATTTCTCAACATTTTTGTGGAAAAAAAAATTGAAATTCAGCTGAAAATATATCTTATAATGTCAAGAAAACTTCAAAACATTCTATGGAGTACTTTTTTGGAAAAAAATCGCAAAAATCGTAAAATTTTTCAAGGGTTACCCTGGTATAGCCCCTTAAGAAGTGCAAGCGAAAGTTTCTTCTCGGAGTGAAACTCAAGGCCATGATTTGGTTGCAAGAGTGCATCATCAACCACAAAAACCAAGTGTTGTCTTGTCATATAGTTTCTGACGTTCACAATGTACGAATTCTGATAATTGGAAAGTAATGTCATGACTGGCTTCCACTTTGCACGTACCAATTCATTATTGTATGCATTGTTTGCTGTGTTGAACTCAGCTCAAGAACTCATAGATTCAACCAACAGCAGTGGGCGTATACTAGGAGGAAAAAAATGCGAAAACGAAGACCACCGCTTCTACGTGGGTCTACACAAGCCTCTGGGCGAGCATCTCTGCGGGGGCTCTTTGTTGACCAAATGGTGGGTACTGTCAGCGGCCCACTGCAAAAAGGACGAAGACTTCTTCGCCGTGGTTGGTTTCAACAATTTGACTAGACAGTCGTACCATGCCTATGCCCAAATTGAGAGTTTCTACGGACATCCCGAGTACAACTACACCGAAAACGACATTGGCTTAGCTAGATTGCAAACACCTTTGGAGCCCGACCGATTCGTACAGTTTGTAAATATTCCTTCGGTACCATACGAGGGGGATCTGGAGATGGAAGCATGCTCCACCGTTTTGGTTCTAGGATTCGGCGCGGAAAAACCATACCTGTTCTCCCCTGTGTCAAAAGATTTGAACTGCGTGTACATAACCCCGATCACTCTGGAAGAGTGTCGAAACCTCTACCCCAAATACAACCTCTTCAACGTAATGTGTACCAATACTTTGGACAAGGATGCTTGCAAGGGGGACTCTGGGGGGCCTCTACTGTGCAATGGGGTACAGTACGGGATTGTCAGTTGGGGCAAAGGTTGTGGGCTAGGAAAGCCTGGGGTGTATACGCGGGTAGACAAGTATTTGAGGTTTCTGGTAGAAGTCATGGCCTCAGATGCGTCAGCTGGGAATTATTCATCGTCATCAACAGGACTGGTTTTAGAGATTATGTGTTTCACTGCTGTATATCGAATGTTGATACGAAGCTGATGTTTACTTTTATATTGATAAAGAGTTGACTATGAATAAAATATTGGTTAAAACTAAGAATGATCAGCTCGATTCCCTCTCAGCTCAGCTCGGCAAGCGTTCGATAAATCAGATCTCATTTCTCTGTTCAATCTGCTCCGTGTTCGTTTATTGCCAGAGCGAGCCTAAAGATGTGATTGATCTGCTCTGAATTAACATGAGAGCACACAGATTTGATTGATTGTCAGTTGCCATTCTTGAGTTTTGGTCACTTTTTAGTTTTCGTTTGTGGTGTTTACATTTTTAAATTGTGGATTTATAACTCCCAGTTGTCATCATCAAATTTAGCAACACAAGATTTAGGTTGAGTGGGTGTTTTTTTAACCAACATTTGTTCGTTAAATAACCATCGCTCGATCGGCTCAGTGTTCACGTGATACAAAATCTGCATCTGCTCGCTCCGCTCAGATTTTCTAAAACCGAACGCACCTAATGTGTTTCTTTCAGAATGACAACTTCAGAATACCAAAACCCAAACCATCTGTCAACTAGACTCGACATTTCGAGAGTGACATTATGGATGCATTGAACTTCATGTATATTCTGTTCGCAGTATTCTACGACTCGTTCACAAATAGTCTAAACCAAACGGAGAACATTCGAATAGTGGGTGGACGTTCCTGCATTAACGAAGACCACAGCTTCTACGTATCCCTACACTTGCCTCTAGGCTTCCACTACTGCGGAGGATCCTTATTGACCAGCTGGTGGGTACTTTCAGCAGCCCATTGCGAGGCAGGCGGTCTCCACGCTGTCGTAGGTTTCAGGAATTTGACTAAACAGTCGTACCAATCTTACGCCAAGGTTTCGCGATATTACTCACATCCTGGATTCTCCAAGCGCCGAAATGACATAGCCTTAGCCAGACTGGAAACGCCTTTGGAGCCTGACCAGTTCGTTCAGTTCGTTAAGATGCCTTGGAAGCCCTATGAAGGTGACTTGGAGATGGAGGCTTGTTCCAACGTGTTGGCGATAGGTTTCGGCGCAGAGAAATGGAACTTTTTGGAAAAATCGAAATATCTGAAGTGCGTGTACATAGCATCGATCAGCCTAGAGGAGTGTCAAAGGTTTTACCCGCGATATAATCTCTCTGACGTACTTTGTACCAACACTGTGGGCAAAGATGCTTGCCAGGGAGATTCTGGGGGTCCTTTGATATGTAATGGTATTCAGTATGGTATTGTCGTTTGGGGAAAGGGTTGTGGGGATGGGTTCCCTGGGGTGTATACCAGGGTTGACAAATATTTGGGATTTATAATGGATATAACTGGATCACAAGGCGGAATTGTATCACCCTGGGATGATAGTTCAATGAGGAACAACATGGCATCCCGGATTAAGGTAATCGAAAGAAGTGGTGCTCAAAAAATAGATTCTCCAGGAATTTTTATTGGGATAGCATGTATCACTGTCATGAACCAAATTTCAAATATAAGATTCTTACACTCGTAGTTGGATGTTTTGTTTCATTTCAATGACTTGTTCATGAAATGAAGTTTACATGGTTATCAGGAAAGATTTAATTGATGAGGGAGTCTTACAATTCCTCTTTTCTTATAGAAACCATAAGGGGTTGCATCACCACTATTCTGGGTATGTATGCGTAGGCTTTCTGTTCATATATCTACTTCTGCCAAAATGTGGCGAAGGCATCATTCCTCTTCCTTCCCAAAAAGTAATGAATGCAGCAAACACACAATAATACAGACATAAATTCATGTTTCTTATATCACCTAGAAGCTGTACGGTTCCAGCTTAATGTACCCAAAGTTTTGTAATATCAAAATACACCTAAAAGTCCCTAGGCTAACCAAGGCAGACAACTGGTACCACTGGTAGCAAATGCATTTTGACATTGACATGATTCTGGAATTTTGAGTGTAATGTCAAAACTGAATATTCGAATCATGTGGATTTTTTTGCTATTACACATTTGGTTCGCCGTGTTCTATACTCACGCGGCTCAAGAACTTAACTCCTCCATTGAGAACAACTCCAACCAAACCTTCAGAGGATTCAACGGACGCATAGTAGGAGGCTACAAATGCCTTGAAGAAGATCACAGTTACTACGTGAGTTTACAAGCCCCTCTAGGCCGACACGTATGCGGGGGATCCCTCCTGAACCAATGGTGGGTACTGACAGCGTCCCATTGCGAATTGGAAGACTACTTCGCCGTAGTCGGCTTCAAAACAGCGATCATGCGGTCCTACTTCAACTACGCCAAGGTTTCCAGTTTTCATCAGCACCCAAACTACAAATCCTTCGGAAACGACATAGCCTTAGCCAAGCTGGACACACCTTTGGAGGAGAACGAGTACGTGGCGTTCGTTAAACTCCCGACGAAGCCGTACGAGGGGGACTTGGAGGTGAACGAGTGCCCCAGCGTGTTGGCGTTAGGATTTGGTACGCTGTATTCGGGCTCCAAGTCCGCATCGGAAATTCTGAATTGCGTACGCATATCGACGATCAGGTTTGAGGAGTGTCAAGATTACTATCCAAAAAACGATATCTTCAACGTCATGTGTACTAACACTGTTGGCAAAGACGCCTGCCAAGGGGACTCAGGGGGACCTCTACTGTGCAACGGGGTTCAATATGGGGTCGTCAGTTGGGGACAGGGTTGCGGGGATGGATTGCCAGGGGTGTATACCAGGGTCGACAAATATTTGGGGTTTATATCGGATTCACTCGGAACACACAGAAGCCATTCTTCTAGAATTCATCCAGAAGAAATAATATTCTTTGGAGTTATATTCATCAGTATGATCAGTAGAATTCGACATTAAATCATTGAAACGCGACTGAAAATGAGTTTTACTTCGACAACGACCAAAGTCATTTTGCCCTTTGTAGAGTTATTCATCTTGTCAGAGATTTTGACGTTGACAATGAACAGACTATGGAGACTGTACACTCGAAGTGGTTTTACTTAATTTTAATCGTTTTGGTCGTCGTTATTAATAGACTCGTTGCTCAAGACGTCCCCGACTCCACAGGAGATGTGCGTATAGTTGGAGGAGAAAAATGCGAGCACGAAGACTACCGCTTCTACGTAGGTCTACATTGGCCTCTAGGTCAACATGTGTGCGGGGGATCATTATTAAACGAATGGTGGGTACTCTCAGCGGCCCACTGCAAAGACGAGGACTTTTTCGTCCTGGTAGGATTCAGGAATTCGTCAATAATTTCCTACCAATCGTATGCCAAGATTTCGCGTTACTACACGCATCCCCAATTCAATTATAAGGATAATGACATAGGCATAGCTAGATTGAGAACCCCTCTGAAGCCTGATCAGTTTGTGCAGTTTGTGAAAATACCTGCGATGCCGTACGTAGGGGAATTGGAGATGGAAGTATGTTCTAAGGTTCTCACAATGGGATTTGGTGCGAAAAAATCTGGACCTTTCGTCCCCATGTCGGATGATTTGTTCTGCGTCTACATGCCATCCTTCAATCTGGAGAAGTGTCAGGAGCTCTACCCAAAAAATAATCTCTCCAACGTAATGTGCACCAATGCTCTGGGCAAAGATTCTTGCAAGGGGGACTCTGGAGGGCCTCTACTGTGCAACGGGGTTCAATATGGGATCGTCAGTTGGGGAAAGGGCTGCGGCGATGAATTACCAGGGGTGTATACACGAGTTGATAAGTATTTGGGCTTCATAAACGATGTGATGGCGTCACACAAGGATGTAGAGTCACGTATGAACAAGCTTTCAGTCGTAAACGACACTCCTGCACAGACAAAAATGTGCAATTCCAAACCTCAGAGCAAAGAATCGGCAAAACCTCGTATCGTTGGGGGTTCGAAATGCACCAAACTACAAAAATACTTCGTGGCTCTACACCGGCCATTCGGTAAGCACTACTGTGGCGGGTCCCTAGTGAACGCATTGTGGGTGCTGACGGCAGCACATTGCGATAAGATGCACCTGTACGCCTTGATGGGTTTCCCTACGGGGGAGGTAGAGTCGGTAACGTTTTGGACCATGGTGTTGAAGAGGTATCCGCATCCTAAGTGGTCCGATGAGACCAAACATAATGACGTCAGGTTAGTACAATTTTTGCCGATGATATTGTAGGATGTAGTGATAAATTTATGAAAGTGCGAACAACAATAAGCCAAATTATAGATCGTATGAAGTGAAATCACCAAAAATAAGGTAGCAGTATATTATTTCAAGAAACGACCGCTTGGTTGGTAATCTATGGGAGTATAGTGGTGACTCAAAGCTGTAAAATGTAGTAGAAATATGCCATGCGGTGACAAAGACTTCAATTATTCCCCATTGAAACATCACTTGGATGCTTCATGTCATTGTCTTGAAACTTTCTATGGAGATCACATGTCCGTCATGTAGGATTCATAATCTTTTTTGGAGTAGCAAGAGGTTACTTCTTTCGACAGCAAAACTTGATAGGTGATAAGAGTCTTCTTGTTACTCCTAGGAAACTTTCTTTATTGCACCATATTGTCATCGACTTATTTTGAGTCTTTGGACTACTCACAGGCCATACTTTCTCTTCAATATGCACCTGCCCATGAACATGCTTCAGCGAAAACGCTGAGAAGAACATCCAAAAGTGCTTGGTTGGAAAAGTAATCTTGAAAATGGTGGAGGAAGGCGAATGAGATCAATAATTATCAAAATTCAAAGAGTCACAACAGATGAACAACCTAACCTAAATAGTTTCTTCACAAGGTAGAGTCTGTACAGAAATCTAACCTAATGGAAGGTTGCAGTGTGAAGCTTTTAGAAGCTGGTCTAATCTAATTCTAGTTTCTGTATCCAAAAAGGCTTCATTGAACCAATTCTAGCCAACACCACAACTTTTTTGGTTGGGATAACTTCTTAATACCGTTTACGTATTGCTGGCCCAGTTCTAAACTTGTCCTTTGTGTTCTGTCTCATTCTAGCTCTTATTTCATCAAAAGCCTCAATGCCACATTCACATTCAACTGCAAACTGAATATCCAGGTTTTCTATAGTATTCAGTATACTTATTCAGAAGAAACATTGAGATGATTTGATTGGAGAATCAGGAACTATGATGACACCAGATGGTGTTAGCTGGTGAAATTTCTTCCACTGTATAACACTTCGTATAATTCCAGTTTGTTGTACTTGGCCTCACCAGCCTTCGAAGACACCTTCATACAGTACGTGCGCTTACCTACTACCCCAATAAAAGACGACGACGACGACAAAGAAGAGAAAGTCTGCAACCGTTTGGTGATGGTACTAGGCATGGGGCAGACCAAGAGCCTTCCCAACTCCCCCATGTCGTCTAAGCTGAACTGCGTCAACTTACCAGCGGTGTCCATGAACAAATGCAACGAATTTTACCCGACCATGGATCTACTCAACGTGCTGTGCACGAACACCGTTGGGGAGGATGCTTGCCAGGGAGATTCTGGGGGGCCTTTGATGTGCGGGGATGTTCAGTACGGGATCGTCAGCTGGGGGTATGGATGTGGAGATGGGTATCCGGGGGTGTACACCAGGGTGGATAGGTATATGGACTTCATTACAGGGGTAATGCTTCGGAATGGTACGCCGAGGGTTTTTTTGCAAGGGGTTGTTATGAGGGTTTCGATTGTATGTGTTTTTATTTTCAAAGAAATATAATGGTAGCTTGGGAAAATGTGTTTTGATTATTTAATTCTTTAATCGAACTAGAACCTGGAAGATGCGAAAAAATAAACTCCTGACGATCTTAAAAGTGGATGATTTTTGGAATACAGAGTGTCAAAATGCACCTGAAGCAAATACTTGAATGTTGAAAAACTCAACACTTATAGGTACTCAAAATCGAAGTCTGAACTTCGAAATTATATGAAAGAATATGTCCAACTTCATGGTATACAAACGAGCTAAGTAAACTTTTTCATATTTCTAATTGTCACGAAAAAATCATCATTTAGAAGTGAAAAAAAAAACGAAATTTTTCAAAAATAAATACATTGTCTCTTGTTTCAATAAACAACGCTTACCAAAAAAATTAGACTTATTTCCTAACATTGATTCAAGCAAAGACTAATTGAAGTTAAATGAATTTAAAACCAAAATAAATGAGTTTCAATACTGGTAATTTAACGAAGGTTTCCTACTGAGAAAGGAATACATAATTTTTAGAAACTTTCAACTAAGAAATTAATTACTTCCATAAACTTGTCAAATTATTTCATTGGGCAGCTAAAGAGGGGGAAAGTTCTATTTTCGTCTAATTATATCATAATCACTTTATTGTTTCTATTCCAGACTCAGTTTCAGATTTTAGATTACTAATATTCGTAGTTGATGAATCTTATCATTGAGTTATTGAATTATAATTTGATAATGAATATAGTTAATAATAAAATTAATGCTTGAATTGAAGTGGCAAAAATAATTTGTAACAATGAAGTAATCAATTGATTAAAAAAATTTTTGTTATTGTAAAAAGGCATGGGGTGCTACAAAGATCAATTTTTATAAAGCGCCCCACACTTTAATAAAAAACAAATTCCCAATTGACTTATTTCCATATCAATAATCATTTTTGTCTTCTCAGTTCATCATTAACGCGTGTTTTTTTTTTTGGTTCAACCATATTTGATTTAAACCGACATACATACATACAAGTGAAGCTTATATAAGCGTGTTGATAAAAAATTAGATAGTGTCGAAAAAAGTTCATTTTGACTCACCCACTAAATTTATAGAACTGAAGTACATACCTGAAACAGAAATACAAAATTAAAAATACGAAATCAGAATATTGGACTATTTTCTAAAATAAATCTTCTGGATTCTGTAATGAGTACCGATTTTTCATACATTCCAACATCAAACTCAGAACTTCAAACTTCGGAGTCGACAAGTTCAATTTCTGAAACAATCAGCTATTATACAGCGTGTTCCAATTCTGATGGATACACTGGAACACGCTCTCTAAGAGTTGACAGTTTCTGAAATTCAACTCACCGCTTCGGGAGCGAACAGAAAATAAAGTGCACATTCCCTGAAACGAAACTCGTTCGTTCTGAATTCGATACTGGAAAAGATTGATTGAGTATGCCGTGGAAGAAGAACGGGCGTAATGTGAAGATCTCTATGCGGAGACGAAATTGTACGCTCCCTTTTCCGTTCCAGAGCATACTGGCGAGGTATAGTCTGGATTATTAGGAAGGATCCTGCGCAATAAGTGTTGATAGCTACCCAATAGCGTTAAAAAGGTTTCGAATATTGTGAATGATTGATTGATTGATCATCGCACAGATTCCTTCTCTCCAGTATACTTGAGTATATTGATGAATTGATTAATCGCAGCATTTTTGATTTATTCTCTCGAATCAATTTCAGCCCCTTCATAGTGCTCCCTGTCCGATAAAACGCATTTTTTCCAACGCTTTTGCCAGTCCCTGAAACAGTCGAAATTGTCTTTGTTCTTCGAAATCGCATCAAAAGGGAGTCCCCGAAATTAGCCTTTTGAGTTTGCTGAATAGCCAGAAGTCACATGGAGCCAAATCAGGTGAATAAGGGAGTTGCGAAACGCACAGCGTTTTGGGAAAAAAAGTTGCGAAGAACCAAATCTTTGCTTTTTTGAACGTGGGCCTTGTCGGTAGACGTCATTGGCCGTCCGAAGCGCCGCTCGTCTTCATCGCTTTCTCGGCTCCGTTTAATTACGATAAAGAACAATAATATGACAATTCGAAATGCAAGAAGAATAGATTATGAACACGAACTATGAATGGGACACAATGGAGAATAATAGGCAAATTGAGAAGAATCAAAGAATACATCTATCAATCATCAATGATGGCATAGGAACAGAGAGAAATACAAAGGGAAGGAGAAAACCAAGTGAAGTGGGCTCGGATAAAATTGAGAATGAATGGAAAAAAGTGGTACTGAAACATGGAAGAAGAAACGAAGTGGATGAGAGAAAACAAATGAAGAAGAATCTGATATCGAACAGAAAAGCGACTAGACACATGACGATGAAAGATGCGAAGAAAATGGATATGGAATGATATTGATACAAGATTATACAAAAAGGAAATGATGGACCATATGGATAGTTAGAACTTGGGATATCAGGAATCAAAAACAAAATCTAATCAAATCTAATATAATCTATCTAATATATAATTGTAATTTTGATTGAGTTCTGTTTGTAGAAATAAATATTATTATTATTATTAATCTAATAACATCCATATGTATACCACAAGGAAGTGTAGCGGACCCACTTTTGTTAGTTATATTTATGAGTGATTTATGCAAATCTGAATTAGCAAAGAATCAATTTATAACTATATATGCTGATGATACAAGTCTTCTGGCAGGGGGAGACAACTGTCAGGAGTTGATGATGAACATTTCCATTGATGAATGGCTAAATTGGTCACAACATATAGAGGAAGTCTCTAAGAAGCTTGGAAAAGTGTCCTATGGACTAAGAATAATCAGTAAACATCTACAAAAGCAAGCAGATTTGTCTCTCTATTTTGCAAATTTTGAATCGATCATGAGATACGGAATAATTTTTTGGGGATCCAATGAGATTACAAATAGAATATTTGTAATTCAGAAAAGAGTAATAAAAATAATCAATTGAAAAAATTACAAGGACTCTTGTCGAACAGTTTTTAGGAATAATAATATCATGACTATTTATGCTCTGAACATTTTTGAATGTTCAATGTATTTGTTTAAAACTAGAGAACTTTTTAATCTTAATGCCACATAACACCAATATAACACTAGGAGGCACGATCTCACTTATCCATCAAACATTAAGATTGAAAAATCTTCCTATTGTATGGCAATTAAATTTTACAACAAGTTTCCAGTACTAGTAAGACGTTGTGCTAGTAGCAATCAATTAAAAAAAAAACCTTCAAAAAGATACTTGTAAATCTAGAACTGTACTATGTTGAGGATTTTTTTTAACATCAGTTTTGAAATATTATTTTGTTTGGCGTTATTTCACATGTTGTGATTGTTTTTTGTACCAACAATTGTAGCATTTTTTAAAATAATAATAATTATTATTTATATTAATTATTAAATGGATGTTGTCAGAAGGGATAAGACAAATACGAATGAAGAATGATCATACGTTGATGTGCAGTACACTGGAAAAAATATTGGAGGCTGCCAGTGAAAAAATATCAACTGTAGAATTGAAATGCCATGAAGAAAAATATTCGAAAATGTAGGGGTAGTGAAAAGAATTAACAAACAAATGCATTCTAGGAGATAACAAGAAACTTCAAGAGATCAGTAATTATAAAAGAGGATTCCAATGATACTCTTAATTTCAATTGCCCAGTTGATTTTTCGCGCCAAGCTAATTATCCCCAACCAAAAATCTCCTCAATCGCTCCATCCTCCCCCCAATTCAAGCGTCTGAGGATCCCGAAACGGTCGCGACGTCCCGCGAGACCATCCTTGAATGGGTCCCGCTTTCCGGCGAAACGGACCACCGCAAAAGAGAAAACGCGATGGGGCGTATCTCCTGGCGGCCGTTGCAGCATCTCTCGCAGTATCCGCGCGAATTTCGGAAGGTTCACGCGCCGTGCACGTGGACGACGAGGCCGCCGCGACGCCCTCGTCGCCCGTTAAGGGATCTTGTGGAGAGTGCGAGGATTGTAAAGTCGAGTGCATGTTTGGGTTTCGTATTGTTCGAATATCGAGAGTTCGTATGTATGTACAGGGTGTCGCAAAGCTTGCAGGCTAGCAGAAATTCGAGTTTTTTGCAAGAAAAAAAAATGTGTCGTAGGAAATCATGAGTTCGTGCATGCCCCCATGGTTAACTATCCCTGAGGACTCACTCTTGGGGGCGATTTCATGACGAGATTAAAGTCTACTGAATTTTTAAAGATGCCTTGTGATGTTAGTCCATTTTATAATGTTACTTTGAAGATGAAATTTTCTGTATTAAAAATTGTTTTGCCTCCAGATAACTGAAATTTTTGCAAGTCTAAAAGCTTCGAGATACCTGAGTATAAAAAATATTTATTCGGATAACAAGAACGAGATAATTAATATATTTTTATATTCAAATAAATATGATAGCAGGGTTCTTCAAATTTGATGCTCATAAGTTTTGGAAAATGATAAAAATTTTTGCTTTCTGAATAATAACTTATAAACCTATATTCAAGATGGATTTTTTGTTTCAATATTGTTTGGAAAATGAGGAAGATAATACATTAGAAAGAGAAAATTGCATGATGGTTATAAAAAAATTCAAGGTCGAATTGAAATATTGAGTGACTATTTTATATTTCTTAATGATGAAGTTCTACAGGATTTGATCTACCAACGACAATAAATAAAGCATTAATCTCTTGGAAGCTATGACGAAAGACTCGGAAGTATAACAAAAACTCAAAATGATTTTCATAAAATTTGACAACAAAAAGATCGCTAAACTTCCTAGAAATCATATAAAGGAGTTATCTAAGAATATTAAAAATAATAAATATTTATTCTCAGTGTTTCGACTTCGGTTGGGCCTTTTTGTTCAACTACGCTGTATCTATGATGACAAAATTGACACATTTGAATTCAATGCAGCGTTTCGGTTGTCACACAAACAACAATTGAGGCTTCATTAGTTTATTACCAAATAAATTAAAATCATCTCCGCTATCTGATTTCTATGCAACCATCCACAATACGGATATTTGAGTTGCTTTGAATTTGAGTTTAATTGATAATTGCTTTCGCTCTACGGTACAGTTCCGAACTTTTAATTGGTTTGGGTTAGATGAAGCGATTCACACCGCGAATTATAATGCGAAATTTCTTTGGTTTTCATCAGAACCAACTGAAGTTGATATTTGAAACAAAGCGAGGACTCGATAATTTCATGTATGTTGTTAACCATGTTTTTTTACAAATCTCTCTCATGAAATAAAACATTTTTGACAAAAACCGTCGATTTGAACCACCTTGTGCGATACATCGTGGTAAAGAGAATCAAAAACCTAAATTCAAGACAGCGTTCATAAGGAAAAACAAAGTTGGCATTTCGCCAACTCCAAAAAAACTGCTGATACGATTAGTATATCAAAAAACATGAAATCCAAAAAATATTCGTATTTGGCGATATTTCCAGAACTGTCGAAAATATTCTCAATTTATTCTCAGATTATTATTCAGTATAAAAACGCACAACTCTGCGAAAAACGAACTGCCTGTATTAGTATCGGAAATAATTAATCTTTGTTATTGTATTCTGATGAGAACGTAAAGAATAGCCATAGAATATTGAGGAAGTATTACAATTCCTCCTTGAGTATCTTAAAGAACGGCTATCGATGAGCTGGGTAACTGACCATGACGTGGTCAATCAATCAATCAATCAATCATAGCGTGTAAGCCAATCCGGGACCTTTATTTACACAACGTTGCTAGGAAACGGAACAACAGTGGTGGATAATCAATTTCGTTGGCAAAAAAGCTAGCCTTCTAACAGATTCTTCACACTCACAGAGTACAAAACGATACTCCATTAGGATTGTATGGTTTCATACCGAAATTTAATTTCCAGAGTCTTTTTCATGACATTGAAGCACCATAATGTCGAATGCGATGTGGTCATTTGACTAGGTATAGCATTGTTTCTCTCTTGATTATATATAATTAAGCATTTACTGTCCTTGTCACTTTTATACAGCTTCGGAAAAAAAATATCTTCCATATAGAAATTCAATGAGAGCTAAAAGAATAGCCTGCATAAAATTGAGATAGAATAAGAATAACATTAGAATAATTCGAAGAAGGGATATCGCACGAAATCGTACATGGACGTAGCTAAGACCATATTACCAAATCGTTTTTGGTTCTTGATTACGTTTGAATGGCAAACAACTACCCTTTTCAAAACCTGACAACTGTCAAAATGTTGTGGGTACTGTCTAAATTTGAGAGTGAATGAAACTACGACATGAGTTAAAAGTAATTTTATTGGCCTTCTTGCTGATTACACTGGTGAATCAGAAAAATATTTGAAATTTTTCTCTAATTATTGGTACATTTTTATTAACTGGAAATTTGGATGAATTTAGTAAGAGTAGTTTCAAGATAATTTCATTTGTTCCTTCATAACGACAATGAATTCATAATTCAACATTTTCAACTCAAGAAAATATTCTGCTTGGGTTAACTAACAAAATAATAGGAGTACTATAATATGTGAAATTCTGCAATCAAGATTATATGTACAAAACAAACAGACCAACGAACAGAAACAAGAAGTAAGTTTATCTTACATTGTTAACCAGTTTTCAGCTATGTACAAAGTTGTGAAATTTTCATCATAAAGTTAATTAGGACGAATCTGGATTATCAAACTTTTAGCGAATCACTAGAAGAAATATTAATCAATTAGTGTTCATCAAGAAACGTTTGAAGAACTTAACTAATATTTCTGATATTGAAATGATTGATATTATATGCGATGACCAAAATATTTCAGAGTTACCTCCAATTTATTTGATTATTGTGATTTAATTTGTCTAACTTTGTACGCTGGTTTCAAATTAATTCCCTGCAATTAAATACTATACACGGTGTCCGATTTGAGACCACTGGAAACTTTTCCTTCAAGAATTCACCTCGTACCACCTACGTATGAAATATGATTGCTAGTCTAGTTCCGCGAAAATCTGATCGTTTTCGAAGCTTTCCCGTTCATCAGAATGGAAACTTCAATTTTCCGAATCAGCGACGATCCGTAGATCGCTCCATACCGATTCGCCGATTGAGATTCGCAGTCGACATCTCGTGACGGACGTTATTCATCTAGCGGCGAAACTTCGCGAATGGGAAACGCAAATTTATCGCCGATTTCATCCCGCGATACTCGCAGACAACTTCCGGTTGCTGTACGTCGAAATACGCTTTGTGTGTCCGTCATATGTTCAACAATGCACTCGTGATTCTGATTCAGATGCATCACAAATCAATTTTAGTCGAGGCGATATCGTATACAGTCTCGGAAATAATATATTTTGGGTATGTGCAGCATCTGCACCTGACGTCATAGCATCGAGCGTCAAACGCTTGCAGGGTGCATCGCCACAAACGGGGATTTTCTGATTGAATA
This sequence comes from Plagiodera versicolora, assembly GCA_037013635.1. Lineage (NCBI taxonomy): Eukaryota > Metazoa > Arthropoda > Insecta > Coleoptera > Chrysomelidae > Plagiodera > Plagiodera versicolora. The sequence goes on along the minus strand of CM072986.1, from coordinate 8,890,733 downwards.
TGCCAAATTATTGTATGTTAGTGAGCTGAACAAAATAAAAATCTTCGAAGTTGTTTACCCTCCAGACGAGATGGACGTCACAGATGTTCTACAGTTTCTAAATCTATAAGAATATCGACGAGAACAAATGTATATATAAACGATTCAGACACATCGCTCCTGAGTTGCTTCCCTTCCACTGTCCCCAGTCGTTCTCATGCTAGACACAATACGATCGGAAAGATTAAAGAGACGGTCTTTGTTTCACCAATCCGGAACGTATATTTCTGAGAATCAATCTCACATTCCCACAATAAAATGACGAGTTTTCAATAGTCAATAATCATAATAGCTTCAATTTCCAGAGTTTTCCAACACGATCATTAAATTTCCTGACGAATTGAACACTTCAATCCCAACTCATATTCGTTTTCCGCTTCCATCTAGGTATTTCATGGCGCAAAGTAAAAGTTCCAACACTAATTAATTCCAAAACTCGCGTGTTGTGTTTGTTTGGACATGAAACTACGTGATAGCAACACATAGCTTCGCAGAAATGTAAGTAATCCTTGCTCTATCATATCACGGATGAGTACGTAGAGGAAAATTCAGCTTCGAAAATTCACGAGCCAAGTAATTCACGTTTAGTTTCTGTGAATTAACTCAACAGCTCGTGAAACTGAGTTGGGAAACTCGAAAGAGTTGCAAAATATCATATTTTCCCACTTTGAGTTATGATTTCTTATGTAGCATTGAATTTGAATCACCCTGTACCTATGGAATCGTTAACATGTTCTGAAATAGAATGAACCTTAAATGATTTCGAAATGGCTTCTGCTAAGAAATTGAGCAGTTATCAATGAGTATAGTGAGAGATTTCTGAGCTGTGGAACAGTTTGTGCTCAGAATTTCAGCTGATGATTGAGTGAAGTTATCTGGTCAAGAGGAGGATCGAAAAGCAGCTAAAATGGCAGCTGGTAAGTACAACTCTCAGACTCTCATAACTCTTCAATGTCACAGAAAAAATTGCAGAATTCTCTGCTTTCAATTATTCTGTATTACATCCGGTTTGATTGGAAATCGCTGTTGCTTTCTTATTTCAAGTGGGACACTCAGTGTATTTGTGCTTAATTCAATAGAAAATCATCATTCTAATACGATGTTATAACGAATATTTCAGTATGATATTTGCCAAAAATGACAAACGGAGTTCAACTGCAATTTGAAATAAAGAATTAAATGTAATTAGTCGTCAATCTGGAAGTGAATGAAATAATTGAAAAAATAGAAAAAAAAAGATCGAAAATTCAATTCATAAAGATAAGCCACGGTAGAACCACACTCGGTAGTTATATTTCAATTTTCCTCACTGATGATCTGAAGTAAACAGAACATGTTCGTGCTACCTGTTGAGTATTTTTTCGAATATGTTTTCACAACTTCTATAACTGTCACGAAAATCCAATTGAAATATTTCGAACGAGTGAAGAAAAATATTAGTCTAGCTCTCGTATGCCTCTTTTCATCTCCTCTATTGAATTTTTATATCCTTTGAAAGTCTACGAAATTCAATTTAATCCTCAACGAACCCAACGATGCTTGAAAGAAATGGCTGGGAAATATTTCCAGCACACGGTTTGAATCCTAATGGGAATTCTTACTCATTACTTTCGCATTACAAGGTTATCAAATTACAGAAATTTCACTGAAACATAAAATTTCAACTGCAATCCTTATCTGAAACAAAGGTATTATTATTATTTATACTTCAATTCATCTTGGGAAAAAAAGCATTTGGTATTAGCCATTTTTACTTTCGGTTTCATATTTCAGCTCACGCAACTCTTTGTGGACCCTCAAATTGTCACTCCTGATGCAAGAATGACTGTTCTAACAATCAACTTCTCTTCATTATACATAATATAAATTCTTCGATGCAGTCTCAACTTTTATATTCTACCATCTTTCATGAATTTTTGTAGATCTTTCTCGACTTCACATACTCCATCGTTTTCTTCGATTTGTGTTTCATACTACCAAAACAAACACATAGCCAGTATCAGATTTCAACATTTCACTGGGTACCTCAGCTCAGAAGCTTAATTTGGACAACATACACCCATACAGGACTTCGTTAAGAACAGATGAGGGTGAAAATCAAGAGTCATCATTGTTTGGACATCATACCAAGGAGGGAAAAGAGTTCAATGTAAAAAGTTGGGAATATACCAGATAACCTTTTAAATGTTTTATAACTCTTTCCAATCTGAAAGCATTGGCAAACTATGCATCGAAATTATTGCACTATAAAGCAATAGAAACGTTGGCAGAGAATTGATATTAGTATTTTCAATGACATTGTGAAATAGTTTCGAAACTAATTATGGCGACTGATAATCCAATATCCAATCAGAATTTGTATTATCGATCCACAACTGAACCACATGATTCAAATCACCAATAACGTGGGGTATATCTGAGGACTTTGCTTTGGAATATTTGCTATTACCATCTTGAAGACACCAAGGCATTACATTCATTCATGAGGAAATGTAGAGGTAAACGTAGAGCATTTTTCCGAACCACTTGCTTGCACTTCTTCGAATCATGTTTTGTTCTATAAAACTTCCCACGAAAGGAGACATCCTGTAAAGTAGCATCATTTAATCCAAGAAAATCTTTTGTAATTTAGAATGAACCAACTGTCTATTTGTACTTACACCTCAAGTTTTGGTGGCTTCCTTACAGCAAGAAAATACCAACGGTTCTAACCATGAAAATAAATTGCATTATTTTTTGAGCCAGAACTTTCACGAATCATCTACTCCTACTTCATGAATCATCGTGGCTTTTCATGGGCCTTCAAATAATTTTTCACCTCAAAAAATGTTCCTCATCGTATCCGATGCGGAAGGGATTTACCTCGAATGAAATAAAATATTTTCATACGAGATATCCAAGAAGGTGAACAAATATTTGTTCGTGATATCCTCACCACAGCCTGCCCAAATATTGGTTAGTGTCAGGGGACCACAAACTTTGCTCATATCGAATTTTTCCTGGAACGGCAAAAACAGAAAGTGGGACACCACTCGAGAAGCTTGATTAGTTTTGGATGTTTTTCTTTTCGTCCAAAAAGTTTCGTTGGGACGTTTTTACAGTTGGTAGGCAATTCGATAATGTGGATCAATCGATTGTTGAGATTCAAACTTTCGCATGGTAGAAATACAGCGTTTAATCGTACGAAATCCTCTTCTAAATGTGCGAATTCAACATTTTGAAGAACCGTTTGCCTTAGATACAGAATGAGTACGTCTAGTTGATTAATTTGTAATTCGTGTATTTTTATTATTGCATTCATTTCATAATCACTCATAGAGTGCATTATTTGCGAACATATTCTACTTTCTTCAGTAATATTCTATTCAAACATTCATATGAACCATATTTTCTTAAATCAACTTTTTTTATCATAATTATTATCATTCATTCAAGTAGGGAAAATTATTATTGATGAATAAGTGAATTGATGAAAAAATATGTATTTTGATAGAGGTGTGATCCCATGAATATAGGCAGAAGTAGCAAAAGATTCATTTTGAAGCAATAAAAAATCCTTGACATATGACGGGATAAAATACAAAACTCACTCCCAAGCAAATAAAAAAAATTACACACAATATACAAACGTGGAAACAAGTGAAATGCTAATTCCCAGTCGTTGCTGGGCATAAAATAGATGGTTTTGTTATCCCACCTGGTCATTATTTTGTTTTTTTATCCTTTTCTGTACATCGTTCGCTTCTAAAGGATTACTTGATGCCAGTTCAGTTCTAAACGTCCATTCTGCTGTGTAAAAGTTGAGTGAGACATGAATATTCGATAAAACTTTGCACTGCGTTAGTATTATTTGTTGATACTCGAGCGAATAAATGAATGTCACCAGATTTCGTGCTCTGAACGGGGATCCAACAGAATGGGAAATTCAATTGAAATAACTCTCAGAATAATTTGTCCAGTAGATTTATTTACGGAGATTCAATTCCAATATTATTTGCGAATATATTTTTTTTAATTACATTTTTGAAAAGATTATTGCGTGACCTTCTTTGCTTTTTGAAAAAATTGTAGGGGTAGCTGTCAAGGAGAGAGATGACTTACTCTTCTTGTTGAAATAAAAATTCACATGTCCGAGATTTTTTAAATTTTGTCTTCAGTAACGGAGATTAAAAGGGGGTTAGACTTATCATCCACATACTATATTATTCATCATAAATCGTTCCATATTTGGGAAAAACTGTCAAAGAGGCAACTCTGTTTTTCTCCTGTTTGGTTCGATCCAATTATTGCAGTGGATTCGAGTTGTACAATCAATCCTGCTGAACGAAACCGTTTAGAACTGAATCCCGATGGAAACAATTGAATTACGACGAATTGATTGGATAAAGCATCGAAGGATTTTTGAATGAGTTCGGGTTATATACAACTGATTCCGAAGCGAATCAGAATTTATTAAACGATACAGAATTGGAAATCGACCATCCTAAAATGCCTACACTAATTGCGACTAAATTTGAACCTAGTCAACAACTTGTATTATCGTAATTTAATTTGATTTTTGGACAAATTTTCTCAAACTATCTCACAATATCTTCCCAGGTAATGGAGTCAGGAAGTATAGAAGAGGCTAAAATTCTTTAAAAAATGCATATTACCAAATATGGCTTCTTTAAGTTGAATTGTTCGTGGTATTAGTGAATTCAAAGAAAAATTATAATGTTATTTCATGATTGTATAAGCTCATGCTTTCAAGAGAATGAAATATGTATCTTACATAAATTTTGATACTGAGGTAATTCGAACTCAAAAGTACTCATTTCTGTTAAGTATTTACTGCTATAACTATTATGAATAACAATTTCTTCAAGATATCTATCGAATCTTTGACACCTTGTATCCATAAATTGTTCATCGAAGCCATATTTGTTTTTATTTTTTTTTTCAAAATTGTTATCAAAACAGTTGATATATATATAAATCGAGTTTTTGGCAAATAAATTTTGATGCGATGAGGATTTTGATGAGAAGAGTATTAGTTTTTCATCGACTGACAGAAAAATATACAGTGGCCCCTATTTTGAATAAGAAATATGTAAAGTGCTTTGAAATTCGAAAAGTCTCAAACTCTCAAACCTTCTCAGGCTTTATCAAATATATATAATCGATAAATTCATCCACAAGATATTACCTTTTTTGGAATGGATTTCTTAGAGTATGGAAACGTAGAGATAATTAATTTTTTATATTATATGTTAATTTTTTATTTTTCGTTAATATCGTTTATTCGATTTGGATAAAATTACTGAAGTACGTAGATTACTACCAGAAGTACCAAACTGTGCAAAGAAATATGTGGCATTTCATTGAAAAAATATATTATTATGACGTCATACTTCTTTGAGACACACTGAACAATAAAAAATATTCTCCTGTTATACGTCTCAACGTGACGAACGAGATCAGCCAATATAACAATATTCTAACCCAACTCATAACTGAACTATAGAAGACGGGAGATGAGCTGTGACCCCCTGTACAAGGTGGGCAGGGTGAATAGGGTAACTGGGTAGATATTTATAGGAAATACATATCAAATTAAAAAAACAATCATACGTGACTTATAGAATGATTCTAAACTAGTTTTCCTTTCAAATAAACGAAAGTAGCGATTAAAATATAGTTTAGTCTCTATATTACTTAATCTCTTAAGGAATTATATACAGTTGGAATTAAAAAAAATCGACTTTTTTCATTTTCTTAATGTACATATATTCAAGAATACACACAGAAAATTTCATATCGTTCTGGTGAATATTTTCGAAGTTACACGCAAATTTGAAAAGGCGTTTTAAAGTGCTTGAAGGTTCTTCCCAAATTTTTTTTATAAACAATTTAGAGCTGAAATTTTGGTCATAAATCGATTTTTTTGAGAAACCGCCATTTTGTCAAAAAAAAACATGTTACTTATTCCTTCAATTACTGAATTCAACATTAATTTAACGAAATCTGTTTAGATTTTTAATTTCAGATGATTCTATTCAGAAATATATTGGTTACCCCAAATCGTCTTTTTTGAGAGGAGCTCCCGGAGCTCAGCTGTAGCACCTTTCCAGATAAATATTTTTACAAGTATTAGATCAATAATTCTAAAAGTTATCTCAGAAAAAATTCAGGAAAATTCGCCTTTTTTCGGCCCTGTAACTGTATATAACCCCATAAGCTCTCAAGTGGATTTAAGCACTACTCTTTTCCCTACAACTTTCGACCTGGCATTGAGGAACGTTAATTTCCTGAAACATTCATGTTTTCCAGCGAGCATATCTTAAATCCTTCGTGTATTAGGCTCGGAGCCCCTACTCACAATGACCACCGCACACAATTTAATCAAGATCGAATTATTAGGTAGAAACGCGTCAAATAATCCACTTTGTTGGGTCCGGCTGGTCCTAATTTTCCATCCTCCATGTCCCGAACCTTCACGGGTCACAGATATCATCCGTAATAGCAGCACGAATTGGGCCTGGTGACAGGTGGTTCGTAATTAATGGACGAGACTGCTCGAAAGTAATGAAAGTGGGGGGAGTTACCAGAGGCGAATCCGAAGATATGAGCAGTTTGGATGCTAGATCATTCAGGAGTTATTTTTTTTTCTCTATTTTCAAATGGTCTCAACAAAGCAGAGCCATTGTATGGACTGCACTGCGTCTATCAGAAGAAGGATATAGGAAGGAAAAGGGATGGTTTGGAGTCCAGTGATTGGATCCTGCAACTTATATTTCTCTAGAATAACTGGATAAGGAAGCATGTAGAAGAAATATCAAGAGAGACAGAGGCAAGTGCGTTTCTTCCTCTGCAAAATCGTGTGGTAGTTTATGGTTATCTTCAAGAGGTCATTGATGTGATGTGTCATTGATTGGTGCCCTGGCCATTATCAGCTTTGGTTTTCAATGTATCAGAGAAGACACAATCATTTTTCCAAGTAAAGACTTTGGATTTCATGCTGAGAGAGAATCGTAATTGGTTTGTAGAGCCCAGATATGTCCAGAGTGTTTTGCTACCAGAAATTCAACTATTTGCCTTAGTGACAGTCTGGAAGACATGTTTTCAGGTCAATGATCTCTTGGGGCTATCTCAGAACTAAAACTCACTAATATGAGTACTTTCTAATGAGGAAAAATGCTGATTGTCTCATCATTCTCGAACTAACGACCAACAAAAAGAGACAGGATGCAGGGCATACGCCATCTTGCTACAATTATGGAGAGGACAGACAAGTTTGCATATAGATTACAGCATTTCAGTTGGATTTGAGTGTTGTTTTGTGATTCTAATTCTGATTCGTTACACAGGTTTAAGACTGCAATGCCGTATGGATAGTTTCAACTGCTTTCTATACATTGGGGTGTAGAAAACTGCAAAAATACTCGATAAATTTCCAGAAAATTTCAGAAGGAAAGAGCAAGGCGAATGATTTCACCAAGATGTAAAAAAGATACCTGGAAAAATGGAGCGTCCCAATGTGAAATTGTAGAAATTGAATTATTTATTACATATACAGGGTGGCAAATTAGTGTGGCAAAGTTTGATATCTCCCTTATCTCAGTGACTCGAGGAATATCCATCCATGAGGTCATCGTGTAAGATTTTTTTTAACTGAAACGATAATAAATGATTGACTACTTCTCAGGTCAAAAGTCACAAGTTCCCAACTTCATCACCATTCTCTTTTTTGAATGCTTCAACTCACTACCACAAGACAGGAGATGACATACTCGCAGCATACTCTATTTAGTCTAGGGTCTAATCTTGAAATGACAATTTAAAAAAAAAAACAATGAACTCAATTACTTCCAATCACTGTTTTTCGTTTCAAAGAGAACTCAACTGATAATAAAAGGAACCGTATTGCCACACCGTTTCACCCTCGATTAATCGCCATCCTTACATTTCACCCCTTATCCCATCTCTTGGCTGTGATTAAAACAATTGATATCTCACCCGCGTGCATCCCTTCTGCTACGACTTTTCCTTTGCCCTCATCACTTTGAGAAATGTATGGCTTATATATCCAAAGAGTGTCAAGTCTGAGAGTAGAAGAGGGTTGGTGGATATTTAGTTCCCTCATTAGTGTGAAGGGAGTCAGTGGTTTTCATTATTTCTGCAACGTTTTTCCGTAAAATTGTGCAGTTAAGGGGTGGCATATTTACATAAGCTGCCAAAATATATTGTGAAGAGACTTGTTAATTTTTTTCGTGTAGAAGTAAATAAACTATTTCAATTTCAAACCTGTGTTACAATGAAAATTTTTTCATGTAATTACTGTTTCAAAAGAATTTATTGAACTAGAACAATACCATTTACATTGACAGAATTGACGCCTGCACATTGAGGATGATTTGGTCTTGACCTTGATGAAATTATGCATTTTCGTTTGAATTGATCTCATCTGACCTTGAGGCCAACATTGTATGACCTTCAGATAAAATTTTAACATTTTAAGATTTCAACAAAGGCTATTATTATGTATACCCTTCATCAATGATATATTCATAGATTTTCAACGACGAATGAAAAAATACATTTTTTTCAATGTTCTGTCAGCTCATATAAACATTGAAATATTTTTCGAGAGACTGAGAAAAATTCTACCCCACTAATTCAGGCCATTTCGTAATAAAATATGAGCCTTCACTTGATCCCCGCATTACAATAATCCGGAAATGTAATTTTCCACGAACCCATTACCTCTTATTCGCTCCACAATCCTGTCGGAAAGGATCCCAACATCCTTTCAACCGCTACAGGCATCAATTCCGTTCAGGTGTCGTCTATTCCCAACGTTTCATCCTTTTTCTCCTTCATTGACGTCATTATTTTCGAATCATTCTCCCGCAGACACGCGAAAAAACACGTACGACTGCAGGCGGATTCGTCGCTAGTAGTTCAAATGTCGCTTGCATGTAGATCGTTCATATGGACGGCCAGTTGGCACCGAATCACAAAGTCCGCAGAGAAGAATGAATCGGGACAGGGTTGTTATTGGAAGTGCAAAAAATCTCGGTGCTACCTGGCGGTGACGTTCTGAACTTGCCAAACAAGTAATCTTCATGCATTCTCTCAAAGACTAATTCAAACTCGAATTGGGATCTCAATGATAATAAAGTGCTTGCATTCATATGTGGCCGAAATGTGCCAGCTTGTTCCAGAAATATCAACTAATAGCCAATCAGATATTTCATGTGGCTCAAGAATGCACTGATTTGTATACAAATTGCCCAGATCTTCATAACTGTACAGCTTCTTTCACACATTTTCCACATAGATTCGAGTGTTTACTATTCAAAACTTGCTGGCCCTCAAAAGTTTCTACTTCTACTTGTTATCCCCAAATATGTAGCTGAAGACAGCAGTTCAAGTTGAAAAACTCTTGGTTTCTCATGACATCACTGTTCATATCCTCAAAAAGTTTTTGAGCTACAAGGTGAAACATTCACTTACACAGTGCAACAAGAAAAAAAATAACCATATACAGACACCACTACGTGATAAAAGACTAAAAAATAAGACCCGTGTCTCCCAATTTTGCACTTTTTTTATGGGCCGCCAAAGATTTGGGACCTCGGTATCATTTTCGCAAAAAAGTGATCATTTTCTCAGGCTCATATCAATTCCAGTATGATATTAATTACAGATTTAAGAATCAGTATCTACTCGAAGTGACCTCCATTTACTTCCTGACAGTAAAACATCCTATTTTTAAACTCTTCTCTTCTCCTGATCACTATAAAAAAATAAGTGCATGACTTTGGGAAAAATTGGGAGACACGGGTCTTTTTTTTTAATCTTTCATCACGTATATGGTTATTTTGCCATGACTTAAAAAATTGCACAGAGTGTTATTTGACAGCATATTTGTTTACGTTCCGTTGCGCCCTCAACGGTAATTGTAGTAGATTTTTTCTGGACTCTATCTAGTCGGAATTTTGTTATCTTTATCTTCTTATCTACCCATTTTGGATTTGGATCAAATGACAATTACAATGTAACATAAATCTTCAACGATTTCGCGAAGTGTTGAGACGATATTTTCAGCAATTCATATTCTATCTATCTCGAGTTATAAATCCTGGCAAACGAGGCAATAACAATGCCACTTAAGATATCCAACTGCTGCTAAGAACCCTGAACAACTGTAATAAATTTGGACATTAAAAATGGATAGTCGTATCGTGTAACAATTGTGAAACACGATTTTGAGCTTTCTGGTACGGAATTGTGATTCAGTAATGCAATTGGTGGTTTGGATCAACGTTGCCTAAATTTTGCAAAATTCTAGGTGGTTCAGAAGTTGAGATGTTACTTTTTCGATTATTCAACCAACGAATAAACAGTAAAAGTGTGATACGGGAAATTACGTGCAATATTTCTCCTATATTTATGCAGTTATCATGAAAAAATATTCGCATTTTTTCGGAAAAATAGAAATTGTCACCAACTTAGGCTCATCTTCAAACCAACTTAGCCTTATTAGACATACTGAGTGATTTTCACTTTCTACAAAAATCGCCTTTTTCAGAATCATAAAAATCTTGAAAGCTGTATTTCTCGAGAAATAAGCGACTTTGGATGAAATTCTTCAAGAACATCCTTCTTGAAGCTCATTGAACAATGTGAAGATGAGAAAAATTCGAATTGTTCGTAAAATTTTATGATTTTATATATTTTTTCAATTAATTACAAATAACGTATATCAGGAATTATTTGAAAACTCTGTTTTCAAGGATGAACTCAGCCATGGCAAAACCATTGACAATTGTCAATTTTTTCTACATTTCATATGATTCGTGCAAAAGAGTAAGGTTTTTGTTGTACGGCATTTTTTCGATAAAATACTCTTTATAATTGATAATCAATAATTTTCTTGAAAAAATCCTGTTCGAAAATGCTTCATCTTAAATCTTTATCCAAGAAATATATTTTATCGTCTAGTAATTTCAATTGCATCTTATTAAATTTTTTGCTGGTCTAAAAGCTCTAGAACATCCTGTATATGGATGACTGATAAGACAACCAAATTACCAAAGTAACATACACTCTTTATTCCGAATATCTTTTTATAATCATGAAATTAGTTCTGACATCCTATTGACAGGTGATATGAAGGAAACAAAAGAATGTTTTTTTTTTGACTGAAAAGTCTGACAAAATAAAAACGAAATAACAGAAAAACAATCCAATTACCCACAGAAATATTCGAGCCAATTCCTGCGAAAAAATATACACGCCGCTTTCTGTAGCATAGTATAAAATTCGATATACACAAGAACCTAATACACTTTGTTCCGGGTATAAAAGTCCGGGCTTTATACAACGAAACCATGTGCCTGGAAAACAGTAGGACGAATTTGTGTCTACATCGAAACTCAATCAACCGAATAAAAAGTTCCAGCAACTGAGTACCTACGCAAAACAAATTCAGAGTCTATGAATAAGGAATTTAACTCAACTTTCATTCAGTTGAACATCAAAATAACAAGGGAATGTTCTCAAAACATCGTTGTTTACGTTTGTTCAATGAATTGAATTGAGAGAGAATTGAAAATAATGGATTTCAACTCTGGCCAAATAAGCGGAGTTTGTTTTTCTGTAATGCCAAATCCAATTTCGAAAATTAACCACTTCGATTTTTATTCGTTAAAACAGGTCAACAAAAAAATTGTCTGTTTAGTGTCGCTAATTCTGAGTTATAATTTCGTTAATCAGCATGCAGAACGTTGCCCAAAGCTGCTGAAATCTTGAAGCTGTGTTCAGGTTTGTACCGACCGTTAATTACCAAAAGAATGTATCAGTTTCTTTTTTAATAATAAAATATCGATATGTCGTTGTCAAAAAGATGGTCCAAATACATTTCGTTACATTGGTGGTGAAAATGTAGTGAAAAAGTTCAGAAATCCATCCATCGGAGAAAATCCCAAAAGAAACATTTCTAATCTTCGAAATAATGTGTAATCTCGAATGTAATGTTTCGAATCGTATGTTCTTTTGTTCTTCAATGAATTAATTGAATGCTCTTTGATTTATTCACCCCTTCGAAATTTTGAGAACTATACATAGCTTTGAAAAAGTAAGATTCAAGTTTTTATTCGGCTACCGCATGTACTTGAAATCAGTTTTACTTTTGGCAGCACCAAATGGTTGTAGACCAATGTTATAGGTATGATTATCCAAATCAAATCACTAATTGGTCATTGATGAATCCAAAATAACAAATTTTAATCAAAATATCCTGCATGGGAAACTTCGCGAATGTCATTTAATGTCCACAAAATGTCACTGAGTAAACAGCACAACAAGAACAGTGCTTTTTATACCATCATATACCAATTTAGACTGTGAAAAGCTAACCATTCACAAATATTTACTAAATTGATGATATTGCAGTGGTAGGAATGAAAATGAGTTGTGCATTTCAGGGAATCTTTCCCTTTCGGCAGTTGGCATCAGTGTGGTAGTTAGTTTCTATCGGTATTGACATTTTATTCGACGTCAACGGTAAACGATATACGATGGTGATCCATCAAAATCAACCGATAATAGCTCAAGTGGAATCGTCTGCTGTGTCAATCGTTTATCGGGTTCACATTTAATGTGAAAAGTGATACGTTTACGTGCCATCATACAAAGTGTAATAAAACATTTTCGATTACAATTTATTTTGAGTGTTGATCATCGTAACCTTCATTTCCCTTATTTCAAATCACCGAAAGCATCAAAAGCCAGAAATGTAGTGAATACTTTTGAAAAGGTATTAAAATATTAAATACAATTACTTTTCTGGTTTTCTATTTCGAATTCAAAATGCTGGAAATTATTCTCCCTGTAAAATGAATATTTCAGAACCTCCAGTTGAAACTAAGATTTTTTTTTTATTTTGACCCAACGAAAAACTTCTAGACACATATTATTAAGATTTTAGATGATTTTCCTGGGAAACTTCACTTCCCCTTAAAGTGCTCCTCATATATCACGAAACACACTGTATTCTGTTCCTATAGGTTTAAAGAGTTGAAGTCATGACCCGTTTCCGTTGGTTCCGCATTGCTTCGTATGCAGATCTGTCGCAGCAGAAACCGATAATATGAAATGCCGTTTTGAATATTTATAAGGAACCGAATTGAAGAGGGCAGAAAATATTATTGGACGCATATTCAGCTGGATTTTAAACCAATCAATCCTCCACATAATACCCTGAATTGACAAGCAGGCAAAACAAACGAGCTGTCAGTCATTCATTCAGTCATTATTTAGATGAGACGCGATTTCGATGAACTGAGCATATAAATTAATTATCCTGGTGCTTTATTCGGAATTGTCTTCCACCTTGAGAAATTGCTGAACGTTTTTTTGATGCTTCCTCAGCACTAATGGTCCTACAGATAAAAGAATGACAAATCGCTATACCCTCGAAACCCTAGCTTATTTCGGCGAGGTATAGTTATTTTCCAGTTATCACGAAGAAGACCGTTCGGATTGGGACTGGCCCACGAGAAAAGATTTTTTTATGATCGAGAGATTTATTCGGCAGTCGACGGTGCAGGAAAAAATGTTTTTGTTGGGCTCGATGCTGTATGTTAGGACTCGATTATGATAAGGTCCTGGGCTATATTTATGGGTGAATAAATTTCACAGCTCTTCAGAAGAGAAAGCTGTTTGGATTTGCCACATTTCTTTTCCCAAAGAGACGTTCCATCTTCCTAGATTTATTTTTCTCCATCTCCTCAATAGTTTGGTGAAAATATCCACCACAACCCTTCGAAGTATTCATTTCAGATCCAAGGGAGTGACACGAAGACTGATCTGCTATACAGACGGATCAAGGACCGAACAATGTTCTGGTGTGGGAATTCATTGCCTTTTTTGAAGGAGAAACACTTTTATACGCTTGGTGAACATACTTCAATGTGCAAAATATCTAATGAGAAAGCTCTCACGAGAAGGAGAATCCATATTTATTCGGAGAGTCAGGCTAGCCTAAAAGCTCTTGCAGGGTACTTTACCCTGTCCAGACTATCAAAAGTAATTTTAGTTATAGCCTACAATGAAATTTTTCTTCTTGCATTTGTTGGAAACATTTAGACCCCCAAAAACGAGATGGAAGGAAAGTTGCATTGAACTGATTCAACTTGCAGCTATTGAGATAACATCTTTAATTTTCAACTCCCTAGCGTCATAAGACGAAGCAAAAAGAATGATCAAAGCAAAAGTGACTCGTAGGAGTAGTATCTTTGGTCTTGCCATTTTATTTTCATTCGTCTGGAATGAACAACGTTGTTTATGTTTCGGGCAACGAAAGGAACTAACGAGATTTTTCCGGGAAGAAAACTATTAGAATAACGTGGTTCTAGATGACATCAGCGTGGCAAATGTTCCGGAGACATTTTAATTAAATTCACTGACACGAATGACATTCTTTGTAAAGGGAAAGTTCTATACATGATTTTTATGTCGGACTGTTGCGTTCTCAGATAAAATGCAACATGGTTCTGTTAATAAATGTAGAATGAATACATATTTCAAGGTATTTTTCTGAAGAGAAAATTACATACAAGTTCTGCACGTTTTCTACTGTGGTGTTTCTAATAATACGAGCATTTCAAAATGAGGACAAAACTTCACATACATGTCCACAATGATTCTATACGTCATACACAAATAACATGTATTTTTGTGAAATGAAAATTACGAACATGTTTTCCAATGTTTGAAATGTTGCGTTTCCAGTAATACAAGCAGCTGTGATGTATATTCCATGTACCACACATTACATACATGTTCACAATAATCCACATCATACACAAATAACATGTATTTTTCTGAAGAGAAAATTACATACAAGTTCTGCACGTTTTCTACTGTGGTGTTTCTAAGAATATGAGCATTTCAAAATGAGGACAAAACTTCACATACATATTTACAATGATTCTACGTCATACACAAATAACATGTATTTTTGTGAAATGAAAATTACAAACATGTTTCCCAATGTTTGAAATGTTACGTTTCCAGTATTACAAGTAGCTATGATGTATATTTCATGTACAACACATTACATACATGTTCACAATAATCCACATCAAACACAAATAACATGTATTTTTGTGAAGTAAAAATTACATACATGTTTCCCAAATTTTAAACTAATTCGAGCAGCTATGATGTATATTTCGTGTACGAAACATCACATACATGTTTACAATGGAACATGTATGTAATGTTACATAAATGGCATTTATTTTGTGAAGGGCAAATTACATATTTACATATTTTCCAAGTTTCCAACCGTTGAATTTTTAGTAATATAAGGATTTTTTATTACATACAATGGTTTTATGTACAGCAATTACATACACGTTTGACGAAAAATTCTGGTGTTTCAAGGTTCTGCGGTGGCCATGATCGGCGCGAACTTGCGTTTCGGCAGCAGCGCTGCCAACGCCAGTTCCAACGCGACGAAGGTGTTCCAGTGCCACCCGGGTGGGACGGCAGAGGCGGCGCTCATTTTCGCCCTGGGAACCATGGGCATGGGCGCCAACTTGGCCCTTATGGGCATCATACTAACCAACAGGCAGCTCAGGCGGTGAGTAATATAGAGTTTACGACTGTTGATGCTGTTGATTTTCGTAGATAAATTTGGCTCGGTTGGAAAGGGAGTCCATAACGAACTAAATCCTCTTTAAAATCCCAAAAAGAATAATAAATTTGTTTGAGGTCTGTGTAATCCGTCCTTGTGCTTTAGATCCGCGTAAGCAGCAACAGTATTTTTGTTCGCTTAGATTTAATATCCTCGTTCGTCGGTAAATCATCTTCACAAGAGTGTTTTCAAAACAAGTCGGGAGTTATTAATGAATTATTCAGTAATCGCTCTACATGAAATTACCGAAAAAGAGGACAGGTACTTAATTATACTAGTGGAACACGAAAATCATTTGTCTTAATGCAGATTTCACCATTGGAAAATGTAGGCAATTGGGGGGAAGTCAGGAGAACCAGATGGTCTGATTCGACCTATTTTGAAAGCTAGCTGAGTTTGTAAGAAGATTTTTTTATATCAAAAATACAAAGTGAGTCAAGAATGTGTAGCGAGCTGAGGGCGATAGTAGATACATTGAAAAGAGTAAAGTTTGATGAATATATATGACACAAAATGCATACTAAGATATATCCTTAAAATCCTGCCATACCTTGAAATCTCGGTTGAAAATCGTAGTAATATAACTAAGCAGAAAAACCACTTGATAGAAATCAAGCAAAATCGGTCATGGTTCGTTTATAAAGAACTCTTGAATTGGGTAGGACGTACAGGGTGGCAATTCGAAAACTTCCCACCCTTAATATCTTCCTTCCAGTAAACAATATGAGGAATCGAAAAAACAGGTTTATTTTATTTGCACTTTCAAGGACTATTTGTAGCGCTCATGGTTCAACCCCCTAGGAGGGGTAGATGTTAGCCTTAGAATTTCAAATGGGAAGGAGGTCAAGTGGCACATCATTTTGATTGGCGATCAATTCTGTTTCCAATGGTACCATGACTTATTACTTTTGGACGAGCATTTTTCGAAAAATGGCGTTCTAAACGTACGCATGTAATTAGAATTCGCCTGTTCTGAGATTCATTATTGTATTGACTCCTTTTAAGAAAAATGGTTAGAAGAGTAGGTGGCACCCTTGAATGACAGTTCGAAATTATATAGGGTGTTTCATTAATATGGTAAAAAATGAGACTGAGAGTAGAGAGGACCAAAATATTACGATTGATCGCAACTTCGCTTATAAAAAATTGTATTTGCAAATTTCTTAATAGCTTCGACAGTTTTTATAATTGGTACATTGGGGGTTATTGGGACGGCAAACAAGAATATTTTTTCAGTATCAACTTAGTCCTTAGAGGGCGCCACTTACCCGCTTACAATCATTTAAAAATACGCACAACTTTTTTGTCCGTCAAAAATCAACATTTTCGATCAAACATTTATTGAACAACGTTATATTTGGAACAAAAAAGTATTCGTGGAAAAAGTCGAAAAACTTTATCGTTTTTACGATAAACCCAATTTTAAGTATTGAAGTCACAAATAAATTCAAACAATTTTATCAAGAAAAAACAAGTAGATCGCTATCAGACAAGCGAATAGTTAGTTTCCTAGTGTCAGAGAAACCGATATCATAAAAACTGTCGAAGCTGTTTATAAATTTGCAAATAAAATTTCAACTTTGAACGCCCTGTATCTTTTTAACCATCAACATTGGTTGGTGGCGCTTAATCGTCATATTTTGGTCCTCTCAACTCTCAGTTTCATTTTTTCACCATATTAGTGGAACACCCTGTATTTTATTTTATAAAAAGGAAATAACGACCAAATAAAAACTTGACCCCCTGCATTTCTTATACATGTTTCTGAATATTGTATGTCGATAATAATCCACCACATTATGAAAAAAAATCTCATCCAAACACGACGAAGAATAGACTTCTATCAGTATCACCCTCATAGCCACTCAGGAGCACTATCGAGCTCGATAAAACAACGACCACAGCGGATCTCTTCCTAAAATTACACACTACGCTGAAATCCCTCGTGGTGTCATCCTCTAGGGCTCGGGAAAAGTGCAATTACGAACTGGCGCACGTCTCAAATTGAGTAAAGAAGAGCCGATGAGTTAATTTTACAAGAGAAGAGCACCCTCGAGACATACACAATGGATAATTTCATCGTGCCGGAGCGTCAATCGGTTTTCTATATTGCGGACAGAATTCAAATCGTTGTTTGAGATGGGAAAATGGTGGAATTTGATGGGATCTACTGGGAAGTCGATAATTGCAGTGTCTTAGCCATTCGGTCTTCGGTGTGGAATGAAGCTTTATGATTAATTCAACTAGTTATGGTCATGATGATACTGGGATTTGAGTTCATGTGGAAAAAAAGAGATGATTCAAAGAGTTCACTCCCCTTGGAAACAGGAAATCTCAGAAGTGACTACGAAATGACGAACCAATCCTGGATTTCCTAGAAACTTTCCACTGTAATCAATTATGACGATTATAATTTTGATAAAATAATCAAAAGCTTGTAGGTTCTTGTGGAGAGAACATTAAAATTCATCGATTGAACACAAAGAAATTAGAATAAAGGAGAGTTCAAATACCAAATAGAATAGAATGACTAATGTAGAGTGTAGCCCACACCCATATCTTTTTGACTATATTTGATGGCGTCAAAAGTTCTCTGAGTTTAGACTTTACCTCATCTCAATTTCTTTATTCTGATCAAGGCGCTGGGGCGATACCTTCAACACATTGCTGAAGGTTACCAAAAAGCTTTTTTCTAATTATGAATTTCCATCAAAGAGATTTCGAAAAAAAGATTTTTAGTGACGTTTGTAAAAGGGGGTTACTGAAATAGGCGAGGTAACTAATTTCTAAAAAAATGCCACGTGTTTCAGAACGATTAGGAAAGTTGTTTGTATTTTTTTCAATTTTTTGTTTTTCCATAATAAATTCCCCAAAAAAAGTGCTTGTTTGAATACTGTGGAAACCGCGAGGGATGTGACGTAACAAGTCCTGGACTCCTTCCATGAGCGATAGAGAATTGATTGGTTATCATCAGAATAATGTTTTGCAGCGTTGCCAAGCTTTATTCTTGATTTTTTTTTACATTCTGAACAGGCCGAAAAAATAATGAGTAGCACTCGGTACGTATGGATATTATTCAACAGTAACTAAATCAAGAAAATATGTCAAATACGAAGTCATGATTTCAATGCAATACATGCTGACGCATGTTGTGTTTATTCATACGACCCAGATAGCTCAAACATTCTAAGAATATTCCGAACATTACGAATATTCATAGAATGATTCAAGTGAATATACATGGATTCACGATAATATTCCAATCACTTTCTGAAGGTACATTCCTAGATCTTTCTGTCCTATAATTCAAGGATATTCATGATATAATTAGAACCATTCCGTTCGTAGCAGTTTTCTTATTATTGCTAATTCATGCAATCCATCTCCGATAAAGCTAAATAACATATTTCCTCAGAAGTTTCGGAAAATAGTGAAATTGGCAACCACGGAATATGACGATTAGAGAACTCATTACGTCACAAGAAGCGGTCATAACGCTGTTGTTTGAATGTCTCAGTAAATTAAAGGATTTTAGAGAGCCGTTCATTCGAATATTGCAAAACGTCTTCTAGAAAATACTGTGCATACATAATATTTCATCACTGTATTACAACTGCATGCACATTTCAACCAAATTCACGCGTTTGTGTTCTCGCCTATTATGGATTAATTTATTGAAGTGATATAAATTTTGTCAGAACTTCAAAATCAAGACGGATCCACTTATCAATAACTTTCAACATAACGCAAAAAAACGCTACTTAAGACTACTTTGGCGACAAAAAGACAGAAAATCTAAAATTTTTTTTCATAAGTATATTCGCTTATATTGATTTTATTTTCATATAATTATTATTATGAATAATCGAATTTTAATTAAATTTGTACCTAAGCAATTTTCCATCGTATCTGCATCTCCGCCACTGGAAATCAGACAAGCGTCGAAATTATTAAATACGGCTGGCGACATATGGAAATGCGATGAGCTTTTCTTACGTTCCCAGTGGGATTTAACGTGATTGCTGGTCCAGAGGGAGATGAAGAAATCATTATAGACATTTACGACACGAAAGGGTCCTTTCGATATCTCCGGCGCACAGATTGTGTTATTATATTCCGGAAATGTATTCGAAATGTATCCCGGAAGTGATATCAAATAGAAATAAAACGAAGATATGGAAGAAACAGTTACGGAGATCTCTGAATGTTTGCAATAAAATATTGGAAGGTTTAATAACATTCATTGTGGAACAAAATAACTAATTGTTAATTTTTATAAAACAGACTTATTATTACGTTGCCTGAATGTTTTCATAAAATTTTTTATATCCTGGACATTCATTAAAAAATACATTTCGACGTTTCATGCATTTTTATCGACCCTGAATAATTTTGCAGTTTTTAATTTT
Organism: Plagiodera versicolora; assembly: GCA_037013635.1. Taxonomy (NCBI): domain Eukaryota; kingdom Metazoa; phylum Arthropoda; class Insecta; order Coleoptera; family Chrysomelidae; genus Plagiodera; species Plagiodera versicolora. The sequence continues at coordinate 8,870,594 of CM072986.1, read as the reverse complement.
TTTTATAAAAAAAAAAATGAATAAATTGAAATCAAATCCACATACTTTACCTTATATGACCTTCAGAATAAATATCCATTTTTTTCGTGCTTTTTCATTGATAAATTTGGGAGAAGTAAAAAGTTGTTTTCAAAATTCGATATCTCGAAAACGGTTGAATTTAGGAAATGATGTGCTATAATAGTTTTGTTGAGAATTCCGAGCAGAATTCAAATATGTGATATTACTTCAGAAAATAATCGACTGTTTCCATACATATCACGAGCTTGTTTACAGGGTCTCCAGAAACTCTCCTGCCGAACGGAAACTACAGTTACTAGGTATGATTTTAAGTCGATTTGGTTCAAAATACGTAGTGGAGAAGACGTATATATATGAGTTTTATTCAAATTATTCAAAAAATAATCAATAAACAGTTACCAACCCATCGTTCGTTACCAATACCGAATTTGAAAAATTCCATATAATTTTCATAAAAAAGTTCTCCCTTATCAAATCGATATACTGAACCGTTTTCGATAAAATAAATTCAAACTTTTTGTATTCGATTATATAATTGTATCTGTAATATAAAATTGAGTTTGAGAAATCAACGAAATCTATTTGTAACTGATAATTGATTATACAATGTTTGAATGTTTCAAATAACGGCATTTTCAAATAATTTAAACAAAAACTGTGTAACGATATCTTCTTCAAAGGGCTGTAGTTCCCCAAGGAAGCATTTTCGAATTGAGGTAATTTGGCAGGAGAATTACTGGAAATCCTGTATTTTTTGTTTACTGTCAAATTAAAGTAACTATTATTGGTTGCCTGATAAAAACACCCTGTAGGTACATCATTTGAAATCATCAGGTTTTTCAAATGTCCCAGGAAACTCCCAGTTTCCTATACAGAATTTACACATCATATATTGGAAGGAATATAAATACACATACAATTCTTTTACAAAACATTAAATTTCACCATGAGACATTTCTCGAAAGCTTTTCCTAATGTTAAGTCTATTGTCCCGTTCCAGAATCAAATCAGAATTTGGTATTGAAACTAGTTCAGTCTCCATTTCGCAAATATCCAGCTCTGACATTATAACGAATTGCAATTCGCCTCGATTCATCATAAGCAAAGAGGCAGAGGCCTCCTGCAGAGTGATTTGTAATGCGACTTAGGAAGTTTGGGGAGACAAAGGGTAACTCCACCAATTCGGTTCGGTTCGCAACCCACGAAGATACCTCTGTAGGCACGTAACAAAGTCATGAATAATGAAAGGTCTCCCAGGGGTACGATCCAACTTCAGCTCTGACTGTTATGTATGAGCTAATATGAAAAATATAAGCAGATAAGCTGTGGAGGTTTGGTAGTGATTTGTTTTTTTTTTGGGTTGTTTGTCGGAATGTTCGTTCTGGGATTTTGGAGCGGATAGAATGCCTTTTCTTTGACTTTTCCAGTCCAGCACAACATGATTTATTCAATCAAAGCTTCGCAGAAGTTTAGTCGACGATAGCTTGAGCTTTCGATTATTTTTTTGTTAGTGCTGAAAGTGGATTGACTAGAAAGTTTCAGCAATGAATTCAACACACACTCAACTGAATTTACTATACCGATTGTCCTACAGCTTTGAGGTCAGCAGATATTTTGAATATATTGGAAAATATGTCATATGTCATTTATTTACGATGATTGTTACGTTACATCAGCTAAATAAGTATGTTCACCAGTTGACTAAGAAAAATACTCCATTTTATAATTTAATTTCCAATATTTCACTACATGTTGGTATTTTTCAAACGATTTTTCCCAAATTGTTAATTGTAATGAATTCAAAGAAAAATCATAGGAAATCTATTCTTTCAGGAACCTATTTTTGTGTGGATCTGCTATGAATGTAGTGAGTTATTGAACAGTCGTTTAAATGCTTTTTTTCCTTTTTTCGTATCCGACACAAAAACTTGAGGAATTAATGATAATTTTCACAAAAATATCCTTTTCGAAATCTACACCATTAACCAATTTGGATTGAAACTTTTTGTGTTTCATACATAATTTCATGTTAGTTTTGAGAAATGCATGAAATCTGTATCTTTCTCTTGATTATACAAAGTTTTGAGTAGTTCCGTTTCTGGACATCCTGTATAGAAAACATAAAATGAAAACTCTCTTTATCGAGTAAATTCACCACTATTTATTCCACATAATGATTTGCCTCCTTGAAGTAGGAACTTATTTCAGAATTGTTTGTCTACAATTCGAAAAAATCGGAAAATAATATGAATTGGATGTTGCCATATAACTCAGATTTTTACCCAAAACAGAAGTCTGAAAATTTCATTAGTTCAATGATTAATTTATGATCCGGCAATATCGCACCTGTTGCTTATGTGACGTAGCTATGAACCTAAAATAAATAGACTGAAGAAGACCATAAGTATCTAAGACACCACCCTACTAAACTATTACATTAATTATATTACGTCATAATTTTAATTTTGAGAATATTCCATTCAAAAGTATAATTTGGCAACATTCTACATTGTCACAATTTCCCCAGTTGTTTCGGTAGAATGATATGATTCCTCACCCAAGAACTCTTTGACAAAGCGGTTCATTTCAAGAAAATATATGTTCGAGGATATTTCTCCATACCAACATAACTACCACTAGACGATGTGAATAAAAGATATGCGTCGTCCACAAACGTTATATCCGAGACCCTACCCGAACAATTCTCATATACTTTTCGACATTCGAGAATAAAAAGACCAAAAGGCTACGTCTGTATTGGCAAGGACCTATTTCATCACATCGCGATTCTTCTTTTTCCTGTATGTTCACCGTTCTCGTTCCGCCATAAAAATCCACAATATTTTGATTTGATAGAAAGTATATACATGTCCACATTCTTCGATTAAATGAAATTTAATTCTATTCTATTCTTATATAGTTCAGACATCTAAAATAAATGAGCCATCAATATAAAAAATATGATATTAGAATAATTATTATTTTTTGCAATTTTTAGATTCTTCGAAATGAAAGTGTGAACTTTTCACATAAATTATTATGGTTGATTGAAAATAAAAAAAAAAACATCTGAATTCCATTTTTTTTCGATCCTTTTATTTTTATAGATTTGTACGGTACAGAAAAACCTTCATGAGAATTCATATTGGAATCTTCACCGCGTTGAGACGAATGAAATTTCGCCAAATTTACCCGACATTTTATACACTCTATAATTCATGTTCTGCGCTAACTGAATCTATTCTATTTTCGTAGCAACTTGTGCCGTAAGTTCATTAAAACTTGAATAGAACAAGATGCTGACTTACAAAATATAATCGTCACAATATGCACTTGGCACTGACTACGCTTTAGAAAGAAAATAAAAGCTAGGATTTATAGTCTTCAGGAAATTTTTCACTTGTTTATGTCCAGAGTTATTCGCCATTAATTTCACATTAATGAGAGAGGGCTGTTTGTTATTATCACAATGGAAAATTTTATTTTGCGGAATCAAAACTGAATCACATAAATACAATTGTGAAAAAGTCATGGGATCGCTATTTTTGTAAATAAAAAATTTGGTAATTAGTACATGCAGTGGCCATCAAATTTTATTTTAATGTTGAAATTGAGTTTTATTTATTCACATACAGTTGTGCTGATTCGTAAGATCATCTAAAAATATATTATTTTCATATAATTTCATTTTTTTATGATTCTACTACAAAAATAAGCACTATTATATTTTAGTCCAATATTAAATTATCCTATAATTTTATAGGCAAAGACTACTTCTAGTATTATTCATATCTAGCGATATACAGAGTATTACAGAGGCACCTCAAAAAAAATATTTGCTCATTAATAATCACGCACGAATATTTAACGTATTGTAAACAGCAAATAATAATGTATTTGACCCACTTTGATGAGTCTTTGTTTTCTATCCCTGGTTCCCTGAAGGTTTTATGAGATGAAAGAAATCATACACCGTTGTAACTCCGTTTTGGACCATTAGGCAAGTCATAAAATCGATAGACTAGGGTACCAAGTCATGTAGACCACAGAGAGCCGACATTTTGATAGAACTTAATTCATTTATCATTATGTTCGGTGCTTAGCTTGTTGAAACTGTTTGTTCAATATACCAGTGGTTCTCAAACTGTGGGGCTCTTCCCTAGAGTAGGGCAAATTACATATTCAAAATTAATAATGAGCAATGTTATGAATAGATTCAGAAAAAATCATTAGTATTAATTCATTGGTTAAAGATTATTTTTTTAATTAGAAAACACGAAATTTGAAGGAAAACTTGGTCTCTTCATTGGTTTTTACATGCTTTATACAGTATGGAACAGCCAAATGGAATAAATTCGATAACGAATAAAAGAGAGCGTGTTGAGAAAAACACGTCGATTTGTATTTTCAGATGCGCATTTTTTTTCGCTGAGAACCCATGTTTCTATTTCACTATTTCCAATCTGTGCAAATGCAACATCACTAATTATTCATCACTGAACTAAATTACCTTTCTTAAAACCTCGCATAATCTAACAACATTCTAATTGAATGGATGGATCATATCTGGATGATAATCAGGTCAATATCGCGAAAACAACTATCTATATGCTTTTGTTATTCCACTATTATGTATGTGGGTCAATCTGTCTGATGATGATGTACAAACAGATTAAGTGGATCCATTTCCATCTGAGCATAATTGTTCAGAGTAATTTCAATTCCATCGATTTAATTCAATTAGATTTTGAGCACATTTCGAGATTCTATGTACAATTTGAAGATCATCTTGTTTTATTCTGGTTCGATTTTAATTGCAAGGATACATTTTCAGAGAAATATTCAAAACAGTAACTCTCCTCTAATCTGAACAAGCTTTATTTTTCTATGTGCGATGATTTGCAGGACATCTTCAAGGGGTGTGAAGAAAATGAATACTGACAGATTTTTAGTTTCTTCAAAAATTGTCTTTTTCAGAATGAGAAAATATTTTTCGAAAAATAGGTAACATTCAGGATGAAATTCGCAGCATTTTCGCTGTGGCTCGTTGAACAAAATGATATATACGATATTTGTAATTAATTGAAAAAGGTGAAAACATCGGTTATGATAAAATTTCACGAAGAAATCCAATTTTTTCTCAGCTTCACATTGTTCAATGAGCATCAACAAGATGTTTTTGAGGGATTTTATCCTCTACATTACTTATTTTTCGAAGAATATAACCTCAAAGATTTTTCCACTCTTGAAAATGGCGATTTTCTAAAAAATTGAAAATCACTCAGTATATCTGATAGTGGTAAGTTGGTTTCAAGACGAATTCAAGTTGATGACCATTTTTATTTTTCTAGATAAAACAAATAAAGATTTTCTCCATATGTTGCATATTTTTTTAATATAAAAAAAATCTTTCTTACTTGACAAACGTATTTTGAAATGAATATTATTTTTTTTTGTGGAATTGATCAGAAAACATTCGACATAATTTTTGTATACTTCAATATCCCTCAGCTATATCACTTCCCTTTGAAATTGGCACTTAAACCCTCCAGAAATTGCCCTATTCAATTCATAATCCCATCGAGAAAGCAATCATCTCATTAAACAAATACGTGAATCGCCATCAAAGCAGTCCAATCCAGTCTCCCCTATCATCATTTCCCATTTCGTGAAGCCCCAGCTCTTGCTCCGACGGTACGTGAAAATAACAACGATCCCGAGCCAGGACAAATTCCCGACCGATACGTGTCACTAGACACGACCGTCCTCCATCCCCTTTCAACTTGCTCTTTGACTTTGTATGTCAGTTGCCAAATGGTCTTTGTATATTGTTCCAATGTAATTAGAGGACGAACAGAGGAGTTAGTTGATCCTGAACAAACATCGTTTCTCGTTTCTTATTTAGGATCTTTGAACTAGTACTGGGTGTCTAGTTTCTCTTTTGTTTGTTCACCTAGAATATTCATCAGAGATGCAACGTTGACAGATGAAAATACTGCATCTGGAGACAGACTTTCCTGGTGATCCATCTTTATTGACATGTGGTTCATCAGCCCTGGATTTTCTCTTAAAATTCCAGACTCATCTGGGAATGTATCAACGAACTTCTGACGCCGGCAAGGTTGAACAGAGTTGAACTGATCTGGGTACCTGGGCACAGTGGAATAGAAGGCAACGAAATAGCTGACGAACTAGCTAGGGAGGGGTCAGCTACACCCTACTTTGGCCCAGAACCAGTACTTGGAGTGCCCAAGAAACTACTTGGTAACTCCATTAAAAGACGAGTCAAAGAACTACAAAGAATGGCCTGGGATAACACACCAGGACAAGAATATAGTAAACTTGTTATTCAGATAACAGGCGAAAAAAGAACTGATGGGATACTTCAAGATCAAGTAGAGATCAGATGAGACTAGTAACAGGTCTCCTTACAGAACATGCTCTCGTTAGAACACACCTACAAAAGATGGGGCTATAACAAAGTGACCAGACTTGTAGATTTTGAGGCTTAGAACCTGAGACTATTGAACACATTTTGTGCTAGTGTGAGGCACTAAACTATAGCAGAGTAGTAGAACTAGGGGAACCTGAATTAAATCCTAGAGAATGTGGGAACCCTGAAACCTAGTGACCTTTGCAAAACAGTCAAAGGGACCAATATCTTTTAGGGTATCGGAATGACAGGTGAAATACAATAAGCCTCCGGTTGCAGTATATCCTCTGGACCCCTGTAGTAATTATAATAAAAATTGCTAATATTTATTTTTGTTATTTGACATAAGATTAACTTTCAGAGTTCAATTGGCATATTAGTTAGGATCGAGGAGGTAGACACTGAGATAAAACAGCTGGGAGCAGTTCAAATAATTCTCAGTCAGTCCTAGAAAGTCGAACACAAAATGGCTACCAAGCTGAAATCACAAGACAATCCATTTCCTCAGAGGAACGGTTACAGAACCTATCAAACACTAATGGATGGTAGAAGTTTCCCTCAAGAAATGATAAGACTAAATCTTCTCCTTTCGAATTAATTGGAGAAGTATATACTGCATATATTTTCACATTATGGGAGGATAATAGTCTTCCTTTTCCTTTGTTTGGCTTGCTAATTCAATGAACTATATGACCACCTAGTGAATGTTCGTTTGTTCTGGAAATATCAGGCGAAAAGATTGACTAGAACGTCATTTTAAGGAAGGAGTCTCATTAGAAATAACAAACATGTTGTATGCTTGAAATATTTTGTATCGTCAGATCACGAGCACTCGTTTAAGTAGTCAAATCCTCAGAAATATACGTTTTCTGTTTACGTCTAGAGGAAACCATCGAAGAATATATATACAGAGTGAGAGAAAATGTGTACCAAGCTTTCTTAGTGTGATAGTAGATACATTGAAGAAAAAAATAGATTGATGTCCCAAAATGCACACTAAGGATATCGTTCCGAAATTGATAAAATCAATATAATTTTTTCACAGGTTGAAATTTTCTGCAAAAACTTTCAGAAGATTTTACACCTTGTTATCGTTATTATTTAGTTACTACCAACTTGTGTCTATTTCGAAGTCTGAGAGTGTAGATAATTTTCCAACAGTTAGAAATGTCACTGCAAAGGGTAATAAATAATGAAGTTCGAATTGGAATGTCGGAAGTTGTTAGAGTATCGAAATCGTGAGATGAAAACTACAAAAGCAATTTCTTGGCCTAAAATTCCACTTCCATTTCAGTCTATTTCGCTGACGTTAATAGAATCAAGGTTTTGCTGTAAATATAGAGCAGAAAGTCGAGTTACCTTAACAGAATAAGTAGTTTTGATGTAGATCACAAGATCAAACAAGATGGAGAGAATTGAACCGTAGAAGATTATTTGAGTAGCAATAGGAATAGGATCGATTTGTTTTCCATTTTATATATCAATAATGTGATTTTTCCATTCTGCGAACTTAATTTATTCTGTAAACTTTTTCTTGTCCTGAGTGCATAAAATTCGAAGATGGTGTCTGATGTCATTTAGAAAAATGAATGAACATGAGGGCAATGCCGTTAATTTCACGAACTCGGTTAAGTCACACCACATGTACCCAGCCCTACTTCCTTTGAAGTTGCGGTTTGGTAGGAAGTTGTGAGTCAAAGTTATTAGAATACTAATCCAGTAAATCAAACTGAGAAAGTGAGAGTTAGAACTTGGTTGGAATTGAAGGAGGTGCAGAGGTATATTTAGGCGTCTATTTATCGTAATTTGTTATCAACAATTCCGTATAAAAAAGGTTACTCCTTTTTTGCGTATGATATATGAGATAATAGGGCCCGAGTCTTCAATATTAAAAATGTCTTCGATGTTGCGTCTTTATATCTCGATCGATGCTCCTCTGAAGCCCCAAAAAAATAGTGGAAAACTGAAAATTCCAACATATGCCTAGGATTAGCAGTTCAGGGCGTAGTCTTTGAAGTCTGGCGAGACTATTTAAAGGTTTCAAGGCGTTTTTTTTTTCACTGTATCTGATTCTTTTGTATTCCACTTTTATTTCAAACCGTTCCGCGAATATTCCACACTGATTATTCGATAACTGAGGCTACATTCATTGTCGACAATGAGCTTTTTTCATCCGGTTTCCTTCCTTCCAATTACCGCTAAAATAAATATTAATCAAAAGAAGCTTCGCTATCATAATGTGAACAGGATGGAGGTAGGTATCTTCATAGTTTGGTGAGAATTCATCTCCAAAAACACTCCAGTCGTTAAGGCAAATAACGTCGTATATTTTCACAGAGGAAGGTGTTTATCTCTTGGATTTACTCCACATGAAATAACAAATCGTTGTGTATCGTCTCTTATCGCAATTACCGTGAATTGGAGCTGCTTTGCCTCTCCTAGTAAATCCAAGGATTTGATCCCAATTCTTCATTCAATAATGAACAAATGGTGAATGATCAATTTAAGACGTAGTTGGATTTACAAAAAATTTTATTTGTATGTAGGAGTTATCGATTGGGTCCTGTCAAATTGAATAACTTTCGAATTGGCACTAGGATTCGACATTTACTCTGTTATTTCGAAGAAAAGGCCTTATTTATCAATACTCCTAATTATCGATGTTATTTTAGGACATAGTTATCTTTTTTCACATATTCATCATTCAAATTTTGGTACAGAACCTACTCATTGATTGATGATTGGGCATACATTGTTGGAGATCGAGTAAAAGTTTTTTTTTAATTGATGGCAAATTGAATGACGATAATTATTCGGTAATTCATTGCAGTAATGCCAAATTTGACAATTTTATATCAGATTTTATATATTTTATATCAGATCCAGTAAATGTACAATATTCTCAATGTAATTTTAAGATACAGCTCCACAAAATTATTATACAGTATCGGTGTTGATTTATTTTGGGTATTTAATGAAAGCGTAAAGAATGGCCTCCTAATTATTGAGAGATCGTTCCTTGTTACTCTTATACAGGGAGGCCCATTAGTATGTGGATGTAGACTTACAAAAAAATGTTTCGAATGGAAATCTCTGTTTTAAATACAACTATATAATCCTGGAATATTTAGAGATATAGAATTTTCCCGTCCCTTTTTTTTTCTTTCCATTAAATCCGTTCGGGCACAAATATACAGGGTCTCCTATTGAAAAAAAATCGATATTGCCTCGCCTAGGCTAAACTACAGGTATATCTTGAAATATTTTGTGTATCTGCGCAAATATAATATCTTTCATTCGGATGATTTTTTGTATTGAGTTATTTTACTTTCACTCACTAATGGGTCACCCTGTAGATTCCTGTCACACAAGATGAAAATTATTTCCAATAGTGTATAATACGAATGTATGAAAAAGTATCTCAAGCTGTTTGATCAATAACCCAGTACATTGTTTCGACTTATTTGAACGGGAAATTGGAAAATCCAAAGTCATCAATTCGATCCTCGTACCTCAACTATTCGATGAAAAATTACATCCTAGGGATATATTCTCAGAGCGTGCCTAGATACACCTTGTTGGTCACGGATCTATCCCATTTCATGTTAAACATTGCGCTATTTCACAGAAACCGTGCGATTCGCCAGAGTTAAGGTTTCGGAGAACCAGCCACACTAAATTATTCATTAGGTCGATTCTAGTTCGCTTCATTGGCAAACGTTCTCTCGAGAAGTGAGCGATTTTTCAATAAAAGAAGCCGCCAGCTTGGAGTTTGTAGAAGGAACACCTAGCTTCTTTCACAACACTAATTGGTGATGATTAGTTGATTCAAAATTACATTAGGAACGTCTGGTGAAAAGTAAGAAATTAAAACTACGTTTCGTTGAGAAATTGTCGAAAATCGCTACATCATCCAGATTCCTAACAAACTTTCCAGAAGGCTTATCTGCCCAATACTTACAATACAGTAAAAATCTACCAATGTTTATTTTCTTTAAATAACTTTTAGTTGTGCTATACAGAGTGATGGAGGTTTTAAAAAATAATAATAATGATCAGTTAATTCAGACAAGCTACTTTCAAGAAATCAAACAAAACTGATTTTTTAATAAGCTGAAATTATTTTTTTTAGGTCTCATCCATTTTGTCACCACATCAGATTCTTATTTTTTATGCAAAAACCATGCGTCGAAAAAATCAAGAGATAAAATTCACTCAAAATTATTGAGGATCCCAAAATGAATTTTTATTTCTAGAGAAAGAGCGTAGTTTATTCAATGCAAAGCCCATACGGACACCAATGATAGATTTTTTTTTAAATTAGCATTGAAAAACGCATAGAAAACGAGTATCAAATTTCATTTCCACAATATAACCTCAGATATTGCTTCAAACCTTCATCACTCTGTGTCAAGACTTTTGAAACATACGTACATGAGAGGTATTTTTTTATAACGAGCCAAAAATTCACCTCATTGTATGTATTTCAACCCTCTGTATATTGCGATATTTTCTACCAGAACTTATTTTTCAAAATTAATACGTCATTGTTTGCAACTCACTGGAATCGTTGGCTCAGAAGAATTCACCAAGAAACACACGAATTTTATTTTGAAATATACTTGGTAACCTCCTGTATAAACCAACTAGTCACTGTTCTAATATGAGCGCTGCAGTAATAGCCCTTTGTTTATTCGCGAGCTTACATCGAGCACACTCAAAATCCCTTTGAGGGCGTACAGCTTCACACGCGAACCAAAGGGCATTTTCGGAAGCTTTAGCCTCTAGTGAAGCTCGATCACGTGCAAGATAATTACACCAGAAGAATGTAGGCAGTGCCAAAATTTGAGGAATAACAATTCTGTTGGTCACTCTAATATGCGACTAGCATCGGATTATTTATTAATTTATTAATTTACTTTAATTCCTGTTGAACCAGGAATATATTATTAATGAAAAAATATGTTAGTTTGATCACTTTCACAATAAAATTTTTGTTGAAAAAAAAGAGCTCTCGAAAATACCATATTTGATGATACACATTGTATAATTGAATTATTCAACATACCCAATTCCACCACAAGTGCTTATAGAGGCATTCTTACCTGAAAACAAAAAAAAACACGATTAATGACCAATAATAGAATGACAAAGGCATCAAGAATAAAACTAGTTCAATTAGAAACTCTTCAATAACAAACTCCTTTTATTGAACTGTGAACTTTCAAAGTTGGTATTGTATTTCTTTAATCCGATTTCCCATCACAAACACTTCTGATTCAGGTTCAGACTTCTTCAATATCAATTTCATCAACTTTTACTTCTTTGAAAACTCGGAATATCTCCTTTCACAAATGGATAAAGCTATCGAGCTTTCTCGGTAGAAAAAAAAATGAGTTGTCAGATCACCACAGCTGAAAAATACCTTTTAGTTTCAGATGATATAATGATTTATATCAATATACGGTGTGTCCCAAAAAGTGCATGAACTGTGATAAGAACTGATTGGATATTTTCCTAGGTATTGAAGAACAATTTGATTCTTAATAAGCCTTGAAAATTACCATCAATTTATTTCATGAAGACGTACGTTCGACGTTCTGACGTTCACTATCTCTTAGTTTTTGTAAAATTAAGTGAAAGATTCTATACATCAAACTCTCCATAGGCGTTCCAAAGACTGCAAAAAAAGTCATAATCCACAGTCAAGCAGTCGAGTCCACACTATATTTTTCTCCTTCAAACGTATCGGCAGAATCATTCCTTTGATGAACATTCACTGGATCTGGAGATACTCTCATTGCATCTTTTTTCCATCATCTTAAAATTCCTTCTATTTGCAGCTCTGTTATTCAACGAGTTCCGATCTGTAGTAAGTCCTCTTGGAGAAGAATCGTTTGCATTATCATTCCTGAAGATGATATGTTGAAAGGAAATTGAAAATCCAGCCAGTTTTTTTTGCAGGGCATTTCTGGTGTAATTGACCAGATCGTTCACCTTGTAGATTACTTGCCTTTGGTGATAATGATGCCCTTTAATAAGTCACCCTGAAGATTTCAAGGCAAAAACTCTACTCAACACTTTTTTCACTCTGTGTTGTCTACAGAGACTGTCGTTTATCAAAATCTAGCCTACCGATGAATCTGTAGCATTGGATACCAATTCGCATATAAACAAGTCAAATGTTATTCATAATGTCACCGAAATTTTGAATCATCAAACCGAGAATGCGATTGCTGATTTGTACCTTGCTCGTAATCACCACTTTGTCCAGCATTTTAGCGGACGAAGATGCACCTGAAGGAGAAGATTCCCAAGACGACAACATCCTCAAGAACGAGGAACTCGTCGAAGGCATCAACGGAACTGAATTGCCACCGGAAGCCAGGTTGTTAGAAAGAGAGAGACTCCTCCACAGCAACCCGTTCTTCTGCTCCCTGCGGCACCCCGTCAACTACCAATTCTGTGGAGGCGTGATGATATCCGAGCGCTACGCCTTGACAGCCAGCCAGTGCTTGACAGGGGAACATTCCAAGACTAAAATGTTCGTCGTTGTGGATTTTGGGAACCACCTGGAGAGCTCGCAGTGGCCTCCAACCCACCAAACCGAATCAACACCAGCACCACCTGAGTCTGAACCAGAAGCTTCGGATGAGGCATCCACTGAGGCACCCGAAGGAGCATCCACGACGCCACATGGTGGAGCCCTGGATGAGATGCTCTGCTGGTGGTCCGAGGTCTCCGCCAAGCACCCACACCCCAACTACGACAAAGCCACCGGCTACAACGACATAGGCTTGGTGCACCTCAAGACTGCCCTGCCACTTAAAGTTCTACCCAAATGGCCGCCGATACCGGCTCCAGAAAACCCGTTTGAAGCAGGTGGCGCGTGCGACACCGACCGCAAATTATTGTCTTGGACGTCTCCGTCGTCGGAACCGAGTTACGCGGCGTTACAATCGTGCGTGGACGTCTACGCCGAGAGGAAGATGGACGACAACGTGATTTGCACCACCCCCGTTGGCGAAGACGTCTGCAACTTTGAGAATGGGGCTCCGCTGATATGCGGTGATGCTGTATACGGAGTGTTGAGTTTGGGTGGGCAGTGCAGCTCAGACTCGCCTGGGGTGTTTGTGAGAGTGGATAAGTACATGTCGTTTATCCAGAAAACGATATCGATGGGCCGCATGACTGGTAGGATAGATAAAAGACGTCGTTGGGGTAACATGAGAGCCGCTGGGGAGAAGGTCCGATTGAGTGTCGGTTCCGTAGCTGCGCTTCTTATCGTTTTGTCGTTGTTGCAATAGCGAATATTCTCTTCGCATGTGAAGAAAGAAGATGAGAAGAATCGTCACATGATGTCATCCTTGTGAATTTATTGTGAATCAGCGTGTAGATGAATAAAATTGTAATGTTCATCACCTTTCTCACTATAGCATGTCTTTTCTCCAAAAAAGCCGACCTCACAATGCCCAACATAAGCTTGTCAGAGGTGACCATACATTCGAAGTCATCCATCTCCATGCTTGGTGTAACTATTAGCAATAACCTTTCTTGGGAAAATCACGTAAGATCAATTGCTAAAAGTGCATCCCAAAAACTTGGTTTTCTGTTTCGTGCCAGGAGCTATTTCACTTCCAATCAGCTGCTTACGATCTATAAGGCACACATCCGACTTGTCCTGGAATACTGTTCCCATATTTGGAGTGCGGCACCTAAACATATCCTGAAGCTGTTGGATTCTGTCCAAAAAAGGGCAATTCGTCTCGTCGGTGATGCTTCGCTTACTAACTCGCTTACTTCTCTGGAACACCGTAGAAGGGTTAGCGATCTGTCTCTATTCTATAGATATTTTCATGGGCGGTGCTCTTCTGAAATATCAACAATCGTTCCTCCATTGGCAGTTTCTTCGAGGTTAACCCGTCAAGTCCAGTCTTCACACCCCTTCGTGGTTAATTTGGTGACCTGCAGAATATCTCTTTTCAAAGAATCGTTCATCCAACGAACAGCGAGGCTCTGGAACACATTGCCCAAGGAGGTGTTCCCCGAGGCACATGACCTTCAGAAATTTAAAAAGAACACCAATTCCTACCTCTTTTTCTTTGGTTCTCACGATGTTCTCTGAACATTACAGGATGTCTCCTTTCGTGGGAAATTTTATGTAAAAAAAATTGAATAGTAGATCTTTACAAACTGACATTATCAAGTAAATTTCTCAAATCCATCCAATCTTGCAGCATACACGGTGTTGAAAAAACATATTTCAACTGTTAAGAGGTTTTCTGAGGATTCATGCATACAGGGTCCACGAAGTTAATAACTCAATTCTTCAAGCATATATAGATTTTGTTTTTTTTGCTTCCCTTTCATTGTCCCCACCCGAGCCACTCGTCTCTATGCTGGACACAATACGACGAGAAAGATTAAAGAGGCGGTATTTCATTATCAATGGTGAAGACAACATTGGGAAATTTAATTTCTCCAATTCGAATTATTGGAGTAATGCTATCCCAATTCCATTCATAAGGATGTGTATATTCAACTCCTTTATCTTGTTTTATCCTTTGATATTATTTTTCTTGCTGTATGAATTCACTGTGAAACAGATGAACACTGTTATTCATGACATCAGTGTGAATTAAAATTAAAATAAAGTCAGAAACACCAAAACCGCATTTTAAACCAGCCGTCATCGAATATTAATTGAAAAACCACACAACTTTGCGGTTCAACCCAAAATCGCACCGGTTTCATTTCCGCCAGTGGCTCATAACGTACATACGGATGCAAAATATGAATTCAACTCGTCGCAATGCCTACTCGGTTGATTCCTCTCTAATTTCCACTTTACCCCGTCGAGATAATCATCTATCAAGTAATCGCCTATACATTCCACAAACAGAAGCACACGCGCACAATATAGGCACATCAATTACTGCTAATTGCCCGGATATGCATGAGGGGATGAACTCTGCTGAAGTTGTCGTGATGTCCGTATACGGGGTCATCTTTTAGTCAACCGAAAAATTCCATTTTGCTGAGCAACATCTAAGGATCATGCATTCAATAAATATAGTAAGCAAAATAAAAAAAAACACGCTATAATGATGAACTAAAGAGGCAAAAATAATTATCAACATAAAAATGAATACATTGAGAAAAACTGTGTGGAAAACGCGTTGGGGTGCAAAGATTAATTTTTATAAAGCGCCCCACATTTTTTTGCAAAAACAATATCGTTCTTAATCAATTTATTTCTATATTAATATTATTATTATATTAATATTATTATTATATTATTATTATTATATTATTATTATTATTATATCATTATTCTATATTATTTTCATTGCATTCTAAAGATCAGTTCTTATAACACTTTTTTTCTTAATTGATTTACTTCTGAATTAATAATTATTGTTCGAAATTTTGGTTCATCATTGGTTTGGTTCCATTTTTCAATCTAAAGGAGAGTTATTCCCATACATACATACATATACATATACAAGAGAAGTTTATATAAGCGTGTTTATAATATTATCGTTGACTTCCATAATCAATACGTCAAAAGAGTAACAGTGGAACAGTGAAAATAAATATTTCAACAGAATTTTTATACTATTCACTGTCATGTATATCAAAATCACGTTTTTTTAAAGGGATATTTTCTCTTAGACAAGGTAATATTCTAAGACTATTCTGAAAACATTATGTACTTTAGTGATGCTGAATGATGATGAAAAATCTGTTCATTTAAGGGGTACAGGATAAACTCAACTCAACTTAAATTTTTTTCTTGTTTTGGCACAAAAGAAATAATATATGTGTGCTAGTCAGCAGAAGAATACCAGGAGATGATGTAGGTATTGAAAGTTTTCGTGAAAGTTTTGAAGCATCAGAGCAAAGTTTTAAAAACTTTGTCGTTCGATAGGAAAAAAAAATTATAAAAAGAAGTTCCGCAACTCTCCTATCTGATGAATGAAATCGAGAGTTTTCAATTATGTTATCGTGATTCAATACCAAAATATGAGAATAAAATGGTATTGAACTTATATAACGTATAGGTATAGCCACTATGGTATTGAGTTATAGTTTTCTATGAAAATATTGACGTGAAAAGCCTATATGCTATTTTGTAATGGACTATTTCAGATCAATTTTTTGGGTAAATCATAAAAGTTAACGTCTCTATATCACAGAATGTGATCATTTCGACGTAGTAGATACATCTTCGTTAATTTCCACTCAAACTCATCACCTTGTATATGCGCACGATGCAGTTGAATGTTTCATGATAGTGAGTCATGCGTCAGCGTTATCGTCGTGAACGGCCATTGGGGATAATTGAAATGATGCGAAATTTCGAGATAAAATGACCGAATATCCATTTTCAGCTGAATACGTTTTGATCCATACCAACGGATACTCAGTTCGAAAATTCAAACTGCTCATACAGGGTTATCAACTTTTTGAATGTTATTTCACTGGAGGATCCAAAAGATCTGGATCATTGCCTTCTACTTTACTGTGTTCAAGTACCCGGATCAGTTTTGCTCTATTTGACCTTGACAGTGTTAGAAGTTCGTTGATAGGGTGAATTAATTATTCAATGACATAACATGCTTTCCTTCAACCCCCACTCCACCTAACGAAAGGGAATCGCGAAGGGTAACACCAACTGAATATTCATAAAACTATAAATTATAACAGTTAATTGAATTCAGCAATCAGCTCATGCTACGAAGTAGTAATGGGTCGATGATCTATCGAGATCCTGATGACAAAGCCGACCGACTAAACGCACAATGAAAAAGGTTCATGCTACCGATATGCAGGCTATTATTGCTCGAATTATAGCATTAATATCGTGTCAACATCTAATGGATATCGCTAATTGAGAAACCGCATATAGGTTACCGGATATTACCAGAGTATATTATTGAAAACGAGACAGATGTCCGGTAGTGCACGAGCCTATATTTTTTCATTATTGAAGTTGGAGTGAGGTCTCATCTTCTAACTCACAGAATCTACCATATACAAGGTGTTTCTTGAATAAATGCTAATGTTTGACACATTTCGAGAAAAAAACTTCCTATGTTCTAAAAGTCTTAACTTTTGAGATATAGAGTGTCAAAATATTACACTCTTTCTAACGTAGTCCTGATTCATTCATTTTTCAGAAGGTTATGTTTTCATAAGCATCAGCTACAAAGATTCCAACTTTCACATTGTAATGAATCTGATCTTTTAATTTTTTTTCAGTCGATGCACAAACATTCTCAAGTCGCATCAGATTTTTAAGGAATAGACCCTGAAGTACAACGATTTTTATTTTTTTAAGCGAAAACCATGCATTGGACAAAGAAAATCCATTAGATTAAATTTTCTCCGAAAATATTCACTGCATCAAAGAATAACCCCTTCAAATATTAGCATGTCTTTAAGGAATACCCTGTATGTTGAGCTATCTCCTAGTCGAATTCTGAATTTGTGTTCTCGCAAGATACCATGATTGGTTCCTTCATTTGGTCTGGCCTCAACAAGATTTTAGCTTTTGTATACCCAGGTTACATACGAAACTCATTCTTACTCATCTATTCGCTGGACAAGTGACACAAAATGCTTGAGGAACTCCAGAAAGTGGTAAAGTAAAAATAAGTAAAGTCATGCCAGATTATTCTTCTTGCTTATGTAACCGAAGGTCAATTCAAAAACTGTGGTAAATTTCCAAAAAAAAAAACGCAAGTTATCATTCCTTGACGAATAAAATGGAAGCAGTCACGGTGCCTCCTGATTTCTGCCATGAAGATTATCTGGTATAAGGATATAAGGATCCAAAATGGAGGAGTTGATGCTGAAGGATATGGGAAATACCCAAAAGCGGAGTTCCACCTCGCCTCAGGAATTCTCGACACAGTATTTCAAGAAAGTCCACGCCATATCCACAACCACTATGCACTGAGCAGCTTGAGGTTTAAGTAGATTGAACTCGTTACTGGCGAAGTAATGAATGGAAGACCTACAAGTGAGCTTACCATGGTAAACAAGATGATATTATTTGGTCATACCTGGCAATTCAAGAATGGACTATTTGGCCAGGAATGGTATGAGTAACCTATACCAGAAGTTACGAAATTCAGTTGCTTTTGAATGGACCTGGCGAAAAGGTTAGCTTATTTTACTCGCGGAATTGATTGCTCTAATAATTGATGATTCATTTTCAAGCATCAACAGTACCGTTTTTAATAGATAATATTGAAAATAAAATATGAACGTTATTCATTGAGTTAGGAGACTTATGACTCTCAAAATGCTGGTAGTGAATTGGTTATACAAGATATCTCAAAAGTTTGGAAAAATCCTTGAACAACTTGAAAAGTTCCTTCCATACATTTTTACTGCTAGATACTAAATAAAACATACCCCCTGAGGAAATTTCTAAAGTTTGTATGCAAATGCCCTTTTCCTTAGTCGAATAAAGCTCCAATATTCCAAGTGACGCTTTCACCAGCCTTGTTTGCAGATGTTTCCAGTCTTGTATAATGAATAATAATCAGTGACGGATGAAGGAAACAAGTACAATTTCGCTTGTCTCCATGCGACACGAATGTTTATAGCCAACAAATAGTAACTGTAGCTTCATCATTCATAACTTAAACTGGATTCATGCGAGCATCAATTAGAAATATAATTATTCCAGAACTGAGCCTGATAGGCAGAAAGTATGTAATGCAATGAAGTGTCCATGCAGAAAACTGAGATAAGAAGAGTGTAATGAAAACTATGAAACGTTACCAAGTTTGAACTGGGAAATGAATAACTTTCATGAACTCGTAACGACTCATGCGTCATACGTCATCGATCTATGATACCAGTTTCTTTGGTTATGATGTTATTATTTCGTTGTTTATGTCTCATTTTTGGTTGCGGTTATTTGAATCAGTTTAATGCTTATATTAATTTTTGTGCATATCGAATGAGACGATTTTCTATCTGGTAACCTATTCATGTACTTTCAACGACCTGAAATAATTGAATAAAATTTCTGAGTTCGAACGGAAGTGACATAGTTTTACTTCTTCTGTTCTTTGTGAACATATTTTATCCACTTGCTTATATTTCATGCACAAAAACGAACTCCTCATCCAGTCGAAATGAAAGTTTAATGTGACCTACTTTTCTGAGCCAGACTGTCATCCATCATTTTGAATTCATGTTATGTTTCGCGTTCAGTTATATCCACGATTCTTCTCTGTATACGAATGAAAAAACACAATATGCTGCGCTCTCCAAGAAAACCACTTCTCAAATCATTCTATTACTTTGTCTGGGAATACTCTTGAATCTATCCTGACACAACACTGTTGCCAACATGACAGAATCATCTTTTTTTATTTCCCTCTTCTCCTTTCAATAGTCGCAGAAACCTTACATTATTTTTCAGTAATTCATTCTGAGATAATTCATCATTGAAAGAAGATGGAAACATTGATCTGAGGTGTATTTTTGCAAAACGGACATCCTGTAACTTGGGTTGAAGTTGCATCTTTTAATTTTCTTTGATTGAGATTCATTTTGAACTTAAAACTTCTCAACACCGAAAACTTCGAAATTCTATTCTAATTCCCACTTTTCTGCTTGAGATGATATCAAAACTTGGGCTAGACTTTAGATAAAGGATGAAAGTTATTGAGCCATGATTTTATATCACAAACGAACTACTTCACTGAGTGAAATTGGATGTAAACTGATTCAATTATAAGAAACACTGTTTTTGTGATAAGGAAAATCAGTATGGGCATCTCTCGAACTTAAAAGATAAGGAAGTAAGAGGATCAAAGGACCGATAACATGGCAACAAAAAATCCAAGAGACGACTTTTCGTTCATAAGTTATGTACGAAGGAGTTTTCAGTATTATTTTTTTTTATGATTTTTGATGGTAGAATGAAAATCCGCAGTAATTCCATATGTTGGAAATCACATCGTATCAGATGTTTTGTTTTCGGGACAGAAACTCAATTTTCTTGAACACGTTTGAGATATACTCCATCTCAAATAGGATGGGAATTTTCCAAAAACGATACTGCAATTTTCATAATTTAATTAATATAATTTGGTATACAAATGAGAAATATCTTCAGAGAGAAAAAAAATTAAATGAATGATCAGAAATAATCAGAAAATATAGAAAGATATATTTGCATATCGAAAATAATTCGATCACGGTAAAAACAAACTAGAATGTATCATAAATATTGCTTTTGAAAAAAATTTTTTGGCTACAAGACGAAACGTCTGATAGAGAGACTCATAAAACCATATTGTTCATCGATTTGCTGTATATAAGTTAAGTAAGTAAGTTTTAAATTCATTATTGACATCATTGTTTTTTTTTCTCAGAAAACTCAGTAAAACTTTCATTTGAAGAGTTTTATGAATGTTGTATATGAGAAATTTATATGATTGAGAGTTGAGATATGAATTCAAAGGAATGGATTGGAAATAAAATAAAAACAATAAGTGACAGTAAAATCAATAAAAATGAGAGAGAATAATGAATGCTGGAATTAATTACGAAAACGAGAATATATTGAACTAAAATTGTGGAATAAAATGAAAAATAATGAACTCAGTTGAAATTTCACATAATTTCATTGAACTCTAGAATATTTCACAATGCCCGGATTCTACATTTACCTCGTTTTCTTCCAGAGTTTTCTAAATTCACACCATCAAATGAGATACAATGGGAAGGAAAACCATTGTTTCGTAGCCTATGGAAATTTATTCCAATTTTTTTATGAAAACTCCTCGAGGTGCTTGTGGAATATAAAACGAAGGTAATCTCATCGGAAAACAGCAAACAAGGCTATAAATAAGTATTCCAGGAATGTTGTCAAGTTGGTATTTATAATAGGTACAAAAAATATTCATCCCGACACCTCTTCGTATTTTCTCGGTTATATCATTAGCGAAGTTGATTTATGTGATGGAATATTAAACGGGTCTCCCAAGTTTACTAGTATAACTTCTGGAATCGAAAACGTTTACACAGGGTGATTCAGTTAACAACATTAAGTTTTCATGAATCGTCAAGAAAACGTTGATATAATGACAATTCATCAATAGACTTGAAAGGAATGGAGAATCACTTGAAATTCCTCATCATTCAAGGAATAACATGATAAAATATTTGAACCAGTGGTGTCCCTGTTCGACTTTACGGAGTAATTTGTTATACCATTGATTTAAACAATTCAAAATATGAGTACGATTTATTTTGAACCAAATTCTTTTAATCGATTCGAAAGATAAACACTGTGTGATTTCATTCAGCATCGAAAGACTCAATAGGTGTGAAAAAACGATTATAATAAAAAAAAATCGAATATTCGTCTTATCGACAAAACGATTCGAAAATATTCAAAAATTATGGAATTATCGATTTTTCAAAAAAAGGTAACAAAAAAACGAGAATGTGGTTCGATTTCGTTAGATCATCCTGAAATAATCTTCTTGAGAAAGTGATATAAAATATAACTTCCCATTTAAAAAAGAAGTTCATCAAATTTCCAAAATTGTGGAAAACTGAATCACCCTGTATACTGTCAGCGCATATTTTATGTCACTGCAAAGAAATATTTGGGGCATGAAATCATAATTAAAATTTTGTTTCTCAGATGTTGCAAAATCTGCCATATTATATATTCAGGAAGAAAGATAATTATTTGTTATAATAAAACTTCAGAAACATTCAGACAACGGATAAGTTCATATCATGGACTTTTTCAGCCCTAGGCCATCCGCCGCATTCACCAGACTTGGTACCATTTGACAGTCACCGGATTCCCAAAATCACATCTGCATCAATAGTATACAATTTCAGGATGCTGAAGTTGGGGAATGATTTATGCCATTTCTCGAAAATACTCGCGAAGTTCCCAGCGAACCGACTTCAACTACGGAGTTGCCACAGTTTAAATTGAAATGTTCGTAGGCCGTGAAAGCCCCTGGAGATTTTCCTCGATGCTGTTCGCCACTTTAGTTCGCATCAAAGACAAATGCTATGGTAATTCGGGTTGATGAGTTATGACTGTTTTCGACAGAGTGAATTCTGGAGAATAAGGTTTCAGAAAAACGGTTGGGAGCGCAGATTTTTTTACATAGGTTAGATAAGTAGTAATTTAATAAAAATATTCAGTTTTTTATTTTGAATGAATATCCATTAAATATGATGAATCTCTGAAGAAGACTGTGCGTACGAAACATAACCAATACTCAAAAAAGACTAATTCGTCTGGTCTTGTCTCGTCTGACATAGATTACCAAATGACGTTTAGGAATCATTTAAAAATTTCAAATTACTGATGGTACCATCGGAATCCAAAAACTAATAATATACAGCGGGCTGTATTCAAAATAAGAAAGTTGGTATCAGCCACTGTCACATGACACACCCTATATACTTTTTTTTTTGGAAAAAATCTGCATCTAAAAATACAAATCGACGTGTTCATGTGTCATTTATTCGTTATCAAATTTATTCCATTTGGCTGTTCCACACTGTATTCATAAAACTGTAATATATATTGAACTCAACATCAAGAGCTTCTCGAAAAATTCTGACTCTCATGACTATGCTACGAGGCATGGTGACTTATTTAGAAGTGCAAAGCACCGTATTTCACTTTATGAAAGCAAATACTAAGTATAATGGAATACGATTTTTCAATCATCTCTCTAGTGATATCAAGAACGAAAAAAGATATAATAAATTCAAAACAAGATTGAAATAATATCAAGTGGAATCCTGCTTTCATGACATTAATGAATATTTTGCTAATTCATAATTCTTCAATTTGTCTTTTGCTTAAATATATGCAATCTGAATCATTCGAGATCGAAATTTGAAATTTGTTGGGTAGCAACTATATGATATTGTTCATTTTTTCAAGAGAAACATTGTATTCCATCCCAACTTTTGATTTTCAAATGGAATCCCCTGTATATTTTTCATTTTCAGATTCAAGGTATCATTTTACATACACCAGTAGTTTTTCCGGATCATTTTGTGTGACACAGAAAGAACAACAAAATGAACTCCACATAGAAAATTAATTACATTAAATACTCAAATTGACCCCCATTTTGTGCAATGCATTGCTGACACCTTCTAGCTACACTAAAAGTTGCGTTGTGTAACAATGCTTGGGGTATATTGCGGCAAGCCTCTTATAGTCAATGCCTAATTTTTTTTAAATTTTGATCCGGAAAAACTACTGGTGCATGTAAAATGAAACCCTTAATCTGAAAATGGAAAAATATACAGGGGGTTCCATTTGAAAATCAAAAGTTGGAAGATGGAATACAATTTTTCTCTTCAAAAAATGAACAATATCATATAGTTGCTATACCCACCAAATTTCAAATTTCGATCTCGAATGATTCAGAAGTTACAGCTCTGGCCGATTTTTGTGCACGCCTCTGTATATTGTGGTCTGTGTATATACATTTTGTGTTTATTATCATTATTTTCATCATTATTATTATCATTATTATAATTATTATGATCATGACTATGATCATCATTATCATTACTATTATTATGATAATCTCTTTTCCAGATGGTCTCAGGGGCTGCTCTTCCACCAGGGTATCGTCGATTGCGCCCGAGCCGCCCTCCTACTCCCGCTGGGCGTGTCCATCCTGCATTGTCAGCCGGTACACAAGTGTTCGCTCGTCGAGACCGCCTTCCTGCTTCTAGTCACCGTCGCCACCGTCAACATGCTCACCACCGTGCTCAACGACTCGCCGATCTTCCCTGACGACGACGAAGACGTCCGAAACGACGTCCAACTATCGGAGGCGCCGTTGCTCATGGACTCGCCGCAGTGCGTGCTTTTCGGCACTTCGATGATTTGGTTCGCGTCCATCACCATCAACCTAGGACCCACCTTTCTCTCAGGTAGAATTTTTTCTGTCTCAATTCGATCACAAGAAGGATATTTTTGTGGCGAATGGTCACCTCCATGTCTGTACTAGATTAAATTGTCATTCTTTCTCAAGAAAACTGTCTGCGTATCGCCGACTGCCAGGGCATACGCAGACAGTATTTTCTTAACAATGTCCTTGGATCGATGTCTCAAAACGATTTCGTGGGTTAGAGGAAAGGTACGAGATAACAACGCAAATTTTATGCCGACGTTTCGTCTATACAGGGTGATTCATTGGGAAATGAGCGTACTGTAGGGGTGGGTAAAGGTCGCCTAGCTGGTTATGAAATACCCCTATATGATGGGTCTAGCGCCCTGTATAAGCGATATACAGAGTGTTTTATGTATCTCTCCTATTTCTTCAAAGGCTCATAATTTACGATCCGCATTGTATATTTTATTCATTTTCACAACATAAACTCATTATCCTGTATGCTACCGAATTCCGAATAAATAAAACTAATATTCCAGGTACGGACTCGAATAATCGAAGGAACTTCATTAGTTCAATACAACACCCTGTATGACGAAATTTCGAACATTCGTTTGCAGATATGAAAAGAGCAGGAAAAAATATTCCTAAACGCCGCATGCCATTCTTGTACCTACTTGGTAATTTGAGTCAAAATCATTTTTTTCGATGAAAAAATATCTTTTTCATCTCTAAATGCTTTTAATTCACTTTCGATCAATCAAATTACTGACCATTTCATGATATCCTGAATTTTGGATCACAAATTTTATGTAAAATAAGTCGACAGGTCCGTATTTAGGACAAAGTGCTCTTTGAATAACCAGTTACCAATACCCCGTATGTCTGATGAAGATTGCATTTATTCATCATGCTACACTTTACAAATAATAATAAAATTATTGCAAGAAGCTATAATAAAAAAAAATTATTTGGAATGGATAACATTTTTTCTATTTTCTTCGTCCTTTGAATGAATGAGTACAACTTTACAAAATTTGTGTTTCTTAAAAGAAGTCACACTTTTTCGGAATGTGATTTCTTCTCATTTTATCATTTGTATAGTGTAGCATGATGAATAAATGCAATCTTCATCAGACATACGGGGTATTGGCAATTGGTTATTGAAAGAGCACTTTGTCCTAAATACGAACCTGTCGACTTATTTTACATCAAGGATGTGATCCAAAATTCGGGATATCATGAAATGGTTAGTAATTTGATCGATTTAAAGTGAAAGATTAGCATTTAGACAAGAAAAAGGATTTTTTTTTTAATTTTACACCACCTTTTCATCGAAAAAATTAATTGTGACTCAAATTAACAGGTACAAGAATGGCATGCTGAAGTACCAAACTCATTTTATAAGGAATAGTTTTTTTTTGCTCTTTTCATAGCTGCAAACGAATTTTCGAAATTTCATCATACAAAGTGTTGTATTGAACTAATGAAGTTCCTTTGATTTTTTCGAGTCCGTACCTGGAATATTAGTTTCATTCATTCGGAATTCGATAGCATACAGGATAATGAGTTCATGTTGTGAAAATGAATGAAATATACAATGCGGATCGTGAGTTATGAGCCATTAAAGAAATAGGAGAAATACATACAACACTCAGTATCTCGCTTATACAGGGCGCTAGACCCATCATATGTAGGTTTTTCAGAACCAGCTAGGCGACCTCTACCTACCAGTACGTCCATTTCCCAATGAATCTCCCTGTATATTCACACTTCTTCAGGGCACAGAGTTACCAAAGTTGTTGACCCCAAAGAACTATTTGAAGTCTGAATATACAGGGTCGCTGATATGTATGGAAACGGTCGATTATTTCCTAAAGTAAAATAGCTAGCGAAAAATGTTAGGATACAAAAGTTGTAGGGTTTTTCAAAATCCATTAAGCTAATGAAACATTAAGTATACAGGATGAGTCAAAAAGTCAGGACGAAACAAAGTTGCTTTTTCTCTAATGGGACGCCCTGTATATTATTCCACATTTCAATTCTGCTCGAAATTCTGAACAAAATTGATGAAGCGCTTCATTCCCTAAATTCAACCGATTTCGAGATATCGAATTTTGAAAATAACTTTTTACTACTCTCAAATTTATTAAAGAAACTGTTGATTTAGAAA
This sequence comes from Plagiodera versicolora, assembly GCA_037013635.1. NCBI lineage: Eukaryota > Metazoa > Arthropoda > Insecta > Coleoptera > Chrysomelidae > Plagiodera > Plagiodera versicolora. Next base: position 8,844,037 of record CM072986.1, on the reverse strand, counting down.
TTGGTTCCCGATTTGGATGCAATTCATTAAAAATATTCACTACTTGGTCAAAACTTCGTCTTCTATCACCGAATCCTATGATCATTAAAATTTCAATTCGCTCAGTATTAGTTAAACGTGCCATTTTTGCGCGAAACTTATTTATCCTAAATGTATTTTTGACATGTGTTGTCAAGATCATCACTGTTGGACAAAAGAACGACGCGGCGTTGTTATGGAGCTGGAAACTTTCAAAGGTAACTTGATGGACTATGAACTTAATGGACTAACATTTTTGGATAATTTATTATAAGTTATTTTCAAAATTCGATATCTCGAAATCGGTTGAATTTAGGAAATGAAGCGCTCCATCAATTTTGTTCAGAATTTCGAGCAGAATTGAAATGTGGAATAATATACAGGGCGTCCCATTAGAGAAAAAGCAACTTTGTTTCGTCCTGACTTTTTGACTCATCCTGTATACTTGATTTTTCATTAGCTTAATGGATTTTGAAAAACCCTACAACTTTTGTATCCTAACATTTTTCGCTAGCTATCTTACTTTAGGAAATAATCGACCGTTTCCATACATATCAGCGACCCTGTATAGACGAAACGTCGACATAAAATTTGGAAGAATGCTCCAACAACATCGACGATTCTCCAGGTGCCCTGGCTGCCCAAGGAGAAGGCGGCCACAAAGCACCGTCTTGCCCTCTCATCCACGGTCCGCTGCGTCACTACATCCTCAACGCCCTGTGGATCGCCGTGAACCTGGTGTGCGTTAGTCTGACCCTGTTTCACTTGAGGAAATTGCACAGAGACCTCACCAAGGCCAATGTGGAGGCGGTGCGAGTGGCAGGTCTGGTCACTACGTTGGTGAACGTCACAGGGGGTAGTGGCTGTCATATGAATGCCAACGGAGAAAGGGTGAGGAATGGAATTGGTATAACAATAGACCGCATTAGTGATTACGTCACAAATATGCAACCAACATTACACTGAGTCCTGAATCGTTTGGATAGAAATGATATCCTTTATACTCGACCTTAAATACAGATGACATAAGAACGATAATAGAAGTATCGTAACAGGCCCTTTTGTTTTACGCTCTCACATGAAATAAGTTGAGATTTAAGGAATTGCATCTAAGGGACCTTGGATATTAAGGATGGAAATAACGATATTTTCGTAAAACGATTTTCGGAATTTATTCAAAAGTGTTTGAGAAAACTTTCTTTACGATACCCATTCCATACGACGTATTCATTCTTTTTCTATCGAATTCAAACAGATACATTTCTTAAATATTCCTTATAACAGCGAAATAATTCAATAAATAACATCATAATTCTAACCACAGATTCTGAACCTTAGATTATGGTTACTTGGGGTTCATTTAGCGCATCTTCGTTCAGAAATATTTCGTTGTGACTCAATGCACTGTTGGTTGCATACATTTTGACGTCACACTAATGTGGTCTATTAGTTCTTGAAATAGTCTTCAAGAGTAAGTCTTGCAAAACGAATATTTTGAAACAATCATAAACGGCTCTTATGAGCCAGGGAGAAAAATAAAACTTTTGAAATGCAGGGTGTTACAGAATTTCACGGCAATATTTCAGGTATTTACGTATTCTCTGGTACAAGAGAAGGAAAAAAGTTACTCTGAACATGTGTTCGATCTCGATTATTAGCGGAGTTACAGGGTGTTGAAAGTTAAATCATGGATTCGTCGTGTTCAATGTTGCATTCAACAAAACGGAGGCCACTTCCGCGAACAATTCCTCTGAACATTTGTTAATAAATTCCTTCTTCATTCAATTTCAACGCTTTAATTAATACCAAATATCAAAATAGTATAAACATTTCAGAGGATGTAACTTTTTTTCAAGGCTTTTATGGATTTGACCTCGGAAAATGCAACACCCTGTATGATATTTGGGAAACATTCACTTTCATATCAAGCAACACCTATTGCTTGATACTCATACAAAATTTGAAAGCTCCATTCGCAGTAAATTAAGCACATCAAAATAAAAATAACAATTTTTTTTCAACTTTCAACACCCTGTAACTCCGCTAATAATCGAGATCGGTCACATGTTCACAGGAACATTTTTCCTTATTTTGTACCAGAAAATACGTACTTGAAATATCTATCAATTTCATTCGAAAACCGATCACATAGTCATAGAAAACCCTTTGAACAAAGTATTATTCGTATTCTTTACTGCAAATACCTGTGCATAAATATCAAATCGTTTGTAAGCACTTTCCTTGCACCAATTTTCAACATGTTTCAACTCGAATCAAGCTCGTTTTACTTGAACAAATTCCAGTAAAACTACTTTCGGAAACAATGCCGAACTTCAGTTATACATAAAACGCTTTTAGCACATAGATCGTTGCTGAACCGCATGCGAACTGCTTCTATTTCAAATTTCCAACATTAATGGTGGTCATGTTGACACTTCAAAACCGAACACTACTTCAATCGATAGAGCAAATGATGATGTATAGAGGTTGAAAGCTTTTCTGCCTAACAATGATAATATATAATATTTTGAATGTAAGTTAATGAAATTTTAACAGATCAGAGTTTTGACCTGCTGATCACTTATCAAGATCAGTGATGTTGAAAACTTTCCACACCTTTCTCAATTAATTAAATTATTACAATCAGTATATCAAATCAAATTTAATTGTGTTTGGTTTGATAGTAGGAACTTTGTCAAGAGCGAGCAAGTTTTGAATAGTTGTCACTTGCGGAACTGATTGTCTTTTACATACCTTCGTTAGATATTCAGAAACACAACTATTTATTTATGTTTACTGCTACAATGAATGCCACAACTTTTTTCATTTCAATGGTCAAATTGAATCATGGAATATGTCCTTGAACAATTTTATTAATTGATGAAATGCGAAAAAAATTACAACCAGTTACAACCAACAATTGAACAACTGAATACGCAAAATTATTGCGTATGTTTAATCGTTTTAAGGCACGAAATAAAGTGATCGTGTTAACAATGTGTACTTCGTTCGCTCCACCAAAAAAAAATATTCCTGGTCTTGGGTGACGAGTATTTTGTTTATAGAGGATCCAGTCACGTATCGACTCTCTAGGGAAATTCCGAAATTGCTTTTGCTGACATATACGGAGTGCTTATAGAGAGAAGGAAGCTTTTAACAGGCCATAATGGTTTCATTTATAACATCAACAACGTTCGGGGCTGAAACTCGCAGCTTTCGTCTATAATACTTTCCTTACGCTGCGCTAGTGCTCAAAGCAGTTAAGGAGAAAAAATATGGAAGCTCGTTACGTATATTTACACCTTTCCCAAAAGATTCCAGTCCACACATCACCCAGACATCATTTTCTCGGGAATGCTGTCTGTGTATCGCCGACTGCCAGGCCCGTTACAATTTTTGTTTTTTCAAGGCGAACGGAGCTTTGGAAGAACACCGCAGGATGAGAGCCTACCTTAACAGGATGGAGAAAGACGGCGTGCAACGAGTCAAAATGTTTCTCGTCATCACGGCCGCTTACGTCCTGTTTTGGGGACCTTTATTTTTCGTCACCCTTGTCAACCATCCCATGGTCGGAAACGCTCTAGGACACGAAGTAAGATAAAAAACTAATAGCGTATCGCATTCGTTAATAAGATGAACATCGATCAGATAAAACTTCATGACATCCATTCGTAACTTCAGGTGGTTTTAAAAAAGTTATTTCCGCAACGAAATCCTTATCAAAAACTCAGAAATTGAAAAAAGTTGCGTAATCTTCCCCAAACCCGCACCCGCTTAGGGGGCGCTTTGAGAGATCGCCCGCTGCTGTTATAACCCGGAATGTTTCTCCGGTTTATTACTGTTCGCAGTCGACGTAACTTTCCGGAATGCGTTTGGGGGGATCGAGAGTCGTGGAGGGAAAGGGGAGAGGGGTGTTCTGTCGTGGGCGGCAGGACAGAAGCGTGTTGCAGTCATGTGTTTTCCGAATGAAGGATGGGAACGGCTGACTCTTCGGGAGTAATTTATCGGATTTTTTAGGAACTTTAAAATTAATAAAAGATTTTCGAAAATTGGTTAGGATCATTTTCATTTACGAAAAATTACAAAATTCAAGTTACATTCGCTCGTTCTCCAGATTAACTGAAGAAGCATTTTCATTATAGAAGATTTTATCGATTATTCATATAAATGGATCATAAGTTCATCAAATATTCTTATTACTTGCTTCGTGTATTTTATTAACTAGTCGTAAAACTTGTAAATGAGGTTATAAAACGCGAAAGGAGTTCCATCTACGATTTCATTCAGAATTGTCATCATATAATGGGAGTATCTCATTCACATCTCATATTAAATACTGAAAACTGCAAGAAAAAAAAATAGCTAAAAAATTAAAAATAGTTATGGTTTCAAAGAAATAAGAAATAAAACACGCTTCAATCATGATTTAAAGAAGCCAAAATAATTGAAAATATAGAACAAATAAATCAAGAAATTGTTATTGCCAAAAAAGTGGGGCGCTTTATAAAAACTGATATTTGTAGCACCCCACGCTTTTTTTACAAAAACAATATTTTTCTTGATCAATTTATTCCAAAAGATAATTATTTTAGCCTCTTTAGTTCATCTGAAGCATTTTCATGAGTAATTTCAAACTGCTCATATTTATTTTTTAATTCATGTTGAATTGAATCTCAAAATTTTCATTTTTTCAATAGCCAATGTCGAAATTATCTTGAACCTATTTCGCTCCTGAGTTTTTCTCCAATGCATTCTGAACTATAGAAATCATAAAAGCAAGTACTCCACAGAAATCTCTGAGAGATCATTAAATGCAAATCAAATCAAGTTTCCACTTCTAGTCGCAGAGCCTGAGCATCATCCAGGCTGACATAGCATAGTTTCCATAATATAACTTTGTTTCAAGAGACGCATATCTTATTCTAAACACGACATTAATTTGAATTGATAATGAAACAGTTCGAGAGCTCTACGAACGAATATAGCGAATAAAAGATGAGTAGATGACAGTGGCAGACTGAGCACGAGATTTAATTAGAAGAGAAATCTGAACGACTTTCCAACACGTTTACGTCACTGAATTCTTGAAAAAAAAAATGGGAACCTGAAAGGGCCATCGACTTCTTTGATTCATCGGCAGTGACTGATAATGGAGAAGACCAATTAGTGATGAAATCCTTCCAAACTTCTCCTAATCGATAAATAATGATATTGGTTCAGTGTATATCCAATATCAAGGATCAAAATCGAAGCGAATAGATTCTACAGCATTTTGGAATCAGCATTTTCATTAAAAATTTAAAAACGCCAGAAATAAGTGGGCGGTTCTATGAGCGTATGACGTGCTACTCCCTAAGTCTATCTTTGTCTGTTTCCATATATCTTTCGCTCACACCTTTTGTAATGTTCTCAAGTTTACTTGTAGATAACTGCTTATTTCTTTGGTATATTTTTTCAAAAACATATCGATAAGTGATAACTTTATCATTTCATGATAATTTGTGGAAAAATATCATCTATATTGAATTCATATACATCTTTTATTCTGAGAATAAGTTGTGGTATTTCAATGCGGCAACACAGCAAGATTTACCATGGAACAATTATCTATGATTGGTCAGCTCAAGGTCAATGAGCTTGTAGGGCTAGCACGTCACACTGCGTTACACCAATGAGAGCAACCTTTGAAAATGGCGCATGAAATTGTATGTTCGAAATCAATTCGTTCATTTCATTAGTTTATTGATGATAAAGACCGAATTAAAAAATAATTAATGGTACTTTTTGGACATACAGAACACGATTATTCTGTTTTGAAAAATTAGTGGTCTCCCCCATTGGTCGAAATGTTTTCTACAATTATCATTGACAACAAAATGCATTGTTTGCCAACTATAGTATTCCTAATGGCTGAGTTTTTGAAGCGTATCCAATCCCCACCTTTTTCCAGATCACCCTGCACATATCTTACGTGCACGCCATCGTCAACCCCACGCTGTTCATCATACTACATCGCGGCCTACGCAAAGCTACCCTCGACCTATGCTGCGGCTGGATACCCGAATGGCTGGGGGCGGCCGGCGAGGGCAGCTCGATGCGGGTGCCGCCCCCGCCGGGGCCGCCCCGCGCTACCGACGTCGCCATGCTCAAGCCGCCGCCGCCGCTGCTGCCCGTCTTGCCGACGCCCGCCCACCCAGATAGCTCTATGGTAATTAAATATTATATGTAAGTGGTGTGTGTGTGACGAGGTGTCGAAATGATTAGTTGAAATGGTCGCGAAATCATGTTGAAAGGCTCGATGAATTGATGTTCAGTTTTAGATACAATAGGGAACCATATGTGAGAGTAAATGCTATACAGGTGGTCCAGGAAATAGTGGGAAAATGTCTCGACAATAAAATTAACAAGTCTGACTAAATTTTCAATTGCTTCACATTCCCTAACTGGCTACCTCCGTGAGGTCTTTGTTTTGTTCACTTTCGGAAAGATTCCTCCTATTTGACACGTTAACATCACTCTTTCTGGAGGGATTACTGTCTGCGTATCGCCGACTGCCCGGGGCGTGTAGTCAGGACCTAATTGACAATATCCTATGAAAATGTCTACCACAGGCACTAGGTTCATGAAAGCCGGTATTCCTTCTGAAGTAATTGACACAATTTAATGTAAATTAAATATGGTCGAAGCTAGTATAAGGACTTCTCGAAATACTGTCCTTCGAACATATTAAAGGTTTGAAAATAATACTTTGGGTAGCTTGAATATAACAATTTCCTGTGCAGTGGTTGGTCTACTCATATTTTTATGACGTCATTACTATTCTGGATATTACGTCATTATAATCGTTTTCGAAAAAAATTCTTTTTTAGTGTGTTGGTAGATTTTTGGACTACATAACAATTGTCATGAAAATGACAAGACTATATTTAAACCTATATTTTTTATTTGGAGTTATTTCAGATAAAATATGTTTTTGGAAGCAAATTTCGAACAAAACATTTAATTTCATCATAGAATTTCCCATATTACACTCTTTCTGCATTTGGCAACACTTCACGACGATGTCAAACGTATTTGGATTTTTTTTAATAATTTCTTCGAGTTATATCATCCCAGACAGGATAAACTACACCAAGCTGAGGCGATGACGATGTCACAGCTGTCAAACCTGATTTTACTGAATCAAGTCATTGTCATCCACCCAAAACTTCAGTCAAACAAAGCACCCTACCCAAAAACACGTTTCCCTTTCAGGGAGACTCCGATTTGAGTACTTGGTCGCCCATCATCGGCCCTATCGCCGTCGACGACTCGCTGCCCTACAGCCAGGCCTACCACCAGTCCTACGAACGACCCTTGCCCGTCCCAGAGCCGTGCCCTTCGCCGACCGACAGCGACTAGCCTACGGAGGATGACTGGGACCGCTCCACCAGGTTATGAGAACGGCGCGCAGAAGAAGGAAGCCAGACCAAGCTGACGAGTAGCGATTTCTTGAGGACGGGGATGAAATTGTAGGGGTGGCAACGTTGCGGGAAGTCTGGCAACGTTGCGAAAGCGTGGATTATTTCGAAATTCAAAAATGTATGTGTCTTAAGAATTTATTCGACCCAATGACGACGAAATATGAGCAATAACAGCAGATGCTAAGTGTTTTATGTAGGTTGGCTAAAGTTTGGTGTATCATTAGCTTCAATGAAAAATGTCCGGGACATGGAAACAGTGAAAAACTGTAACATTTTCAGTGTATTGAAGAATTTGGTGTTTGAAAACCGTTTTCTTGAAGCTAATATAGATAGCTATATAGATTTAACTCAATTTTCTAAGATACATTTAAAACACTCATTTTTTATATAGTCCATTATTTATTAGGTCAAGATTCCAAAAAAACAATCAACTTTCAACATGCGTTCAGTTCTGAAGAAGGAAGGTATCGAATTTCTGGGAATTTTGGCTCAACAAATATTGTACCCACATCGATTTTTTTCAATTTCAACTGTTCAAACTTTTCTCCATCATTCCTACGGAAACCTCGAGTGAGTACCAGATATTCATTTTTTATTCATTATAAGGTATAGATAGTTTAGAACTTGGAAATAAAATCTGGATTAAACTGACTGTATTATAAAGAAACTGCCAATATTGAGTAAAATTGTCACACCAAGTCATCAATCAAATTATTATCATATCATTTTCAGTTGGGTATGATACACTCGAATGAAAAAGTAGACTCATTTTCAATTTACTGAGAGTAGTTCATAACTTCCTATTCTCATACAATTCATTCTTTGATCAAAAATCATTGATTTAATCAAACATATCGCTTCTAGAAAAAGTGCTGTTGGTATAAGAAACATCATTCTAATAATTCAACAAACAATTAATTAAAAACAAGCCTTTATCCAGAAGTCACTGCTTCGTATCTAAATTATTAATCAAATGAGAAAGCTGCCAAAGTTTGGTGCTTACAACTTTCAAGGGATAATGCGAAAAACTCATTATTGCCTAGCGAAACACACAGAAGTTTTCTACGCGGTCGTATTTCTTCTGTCAAGTTGAGAATTCATTTTTCAAACGAAAATATAAACAAGAGCGAAAGGAAAAACGATTCTTTGACGAAAATAGAATATTAGATTGGTCATAAATATGACACTGCAACCTTCTGATAATTTGTATTGACGTTCCACTGAATTGATTATTGAAAATTAAAGATCATTAAATGAAGAATAGAAGCTATAGTACAAAAGCAGGCAAGTAAAAGTCAAAATGATTCTTGAGTGAAGATTCTTCTGACAATTTTGAAAATTTCCACAGAAGTATAAACACCCTCATTTCCCATCAATCACCGCCTCGATTATTGTTATTGTCACGATATGCAAATGCATGGTGCATTGCATACCACCCTTGCGGATCGAAAATCTGTTATGCCTCTATTGTGGCCCATTCGGTTGGCTTCGCAAAAATAAATTACTTCCAATGAATACCAATCATTCGGGTTACACAACAGCAGTTTTGATTCATTTGCCTCATATTTGTTTGTTGGTATTGCAAACTGTCAGTCGAGATTTTAAACGAGTCATTTTCCATCGAGGGAATATCACCAAGAGATAAAATTCTTCTAAACATGACTCAATCGAAGGATAACGAACTGTACAGTGATTTTTCCTATAAACATCAGAAATTATTGATAAACTCCAGACACTCCCACAAATTCCATCAATACCGAGAAAATCATTTCGCTTTACCAATAATCCAAAGACTTAAATCGCAATAAATCGGAAATTATTTCAGAATACTTCATTATCAGGATATTAGGAAAGTTTCATTTCGTTTTTATTTCTACACAGAATAATTATTGAAGGATTGCTAGGCAATTTTGAACTAATTCAATTTCATCCCAAATTCGATTGTTTCATCATACCCCTCGAATAAACAAGATCTAAATTTATCAAAACATGTCAACATTAACTTTTACTGTGACCATAAAATAGAAATCAAATTACAAGACCTCGCTTTGAAGCAATAAATAAAGCACCAACTGAGCAAAATCGGATAAGCAGAACAATAAAAAGTGATCGCTCTTATCAATCTTGAATACCATTGACTATATGACTCCAATTATTTAGGGCACTAGATGACGAAGTCCGAGAGGACCATAAAATATTTACGCCCGAAAGGATAGATAGTATAAATCAGGGACTAATTTCCTGTTTTTACACAGACTAGATCAACGATAACTCTGAATATGGGAAAATAATATTTATATTCTTGTGTTACATTGTTGAAAATCTACACCAATAAAATATGTATTGTCATCACCTTTCATAATATACATCAGGTTTCATTGATTATTCAAGTCCATTGTGAGTAGTTCAGTTGTAATTATTTATATTATATATTTCTTCACTAACTCTTATACAACTTATATTTTTTATATTCCATGTTTGACTGGTCAATTATTATCATTTCCCAATAAATAAGCTCGATTATGATTAATCAAATTTCGAATGTTTCATCCATCAGAAATGGTTGAGTTGAAATTGTAAATCACTAGCTTTAGGAGTACTTTCGCTGGAAATTCACAAAGCACCAATGAAATCCAATATGTAACAAATGTAGATGTAGACAAATTTTGTTAAGAAGAAGCACATCTGGAAATCGCACTCTTTCTCATTTTAATGATGAGCTCTTATGGTGCTATTAGTTTTTGTTATTTTATTGCTAGATTACAAAGTCCAATAACATCGTCTAGAGATATAATCAATTGTAAACTTTAAAAAACGTGCCTAAAGGGATATTCGCCAATAAAAAAAAATATATATGTATATAGTGAAAATATATATTGTAAATAAACCGAGACTAATATGAAAACGAAATATTATGTAAGAAAAATTTTAAAATGAGGGAATTGAATTCGAAGCACATCACATGCACAATTCAATTTAATCAATTGTCCAATGAGATTATATGTTTAGAAAAAATATAGTTTAAAGTTATTAAAATGTCTGAGAAAACCAACTAATTTTTTTTCTTTCCACCAAAACAAACCACTCTCTAAAATATTCACATAATAATCACTTACCTTGATATAAAATAATCAACCAGCACAATCTTATTCTTACTCATTCACCAATTCATTTTTTAATTTGATGCACGAGATAAAACTCATACTCACTTATTTTTTCGTGAAATCAATGATACAATTTCTTATATGGTCAACTTCGAATGACATTTTCATTTCCGTTTGATTTCAAAGCAAATATTGCTGAATATTATGAGAAAAATAGAATCCAGAAGATTTACGTGTAACTCTAAATGCAGAAAAAAAATTGCTAACCTGTTCAAATCCTCCAAGAATATCAGTTGTGTCCATCGCCGAGGTAACAGGTAGCGTTTTCAAAGTTTTCCCTGCGAGTTTTGCCAAAGTTTTCACCACACTACTTTTACCACATCCAGAACTGCCAACCTGAAACCAACAAAGTTATTTAAATCGAGATCAATTCATTTTACTTCACATTTGACAAAAATAATGACCAATTGAAGACGAAAACCAACCCAAAAGGAATCACTAGAAATGAAAATCCAAACACCTGTGATTCAGATGGAGAAATAACACCCAAACAAATTGACACAAATTGAAATGAATAATCAAATAAACTCACCAGCACTGTCATCCAATTCAAATTCACACAATAAGCCAAACTCCTCAGCACCGTCAACTGCGATCTGAGCACCAACCCACTCTTCCTGCCTCTCAACACGTCCTCGTCCACCCCGCCGCCCTCCCTCGACAGCCAAACGTCGCCGAAGAAGACTCGATCGTCGGTGAGATACGCGAGGGGGCCCGTGCCCCCGAAAACTTTTCCGAAAACGTCCGCGAAAATATCCCGCACGGCGAGCTTATCCGACGAGGTCCTCATGCGGTCGGCGTAGATCAGCTGGACGAGGTTCTCCGGTCGAAGGAGCTCCCCAGGGGAGGGGTTCGAGCGGTGGAGGTAGAGAGTGGCTTCGCACCAGCGCGTGAGGTCGCGCAAGTTGCATTCCCAGGGGGCGCCCTGAAAGGAAATTGATTATTAAATGCACTGTAATTTGATGAAACCTCAGAATGTTATCAATCGATTTTTCTGATTCATCAACAGTGACTGATAATTTTTAGCTGAAATATCTTATGGTGGTGAGCAGTGTTCTATTTAAAACATAAAAATGCAAAGCCGATTCAGTCTACATTTTGAAATATCGCGATACAATTGTCGATTTCTGCGTAACTCAATAAGGAGACAAAATAATGGACTTGTAACTTCGCAGTGGATGGCAACAGTTTGAAATCCCTGAGCTAAAAAATGTTACCTTATTGCCGATAAGATGGCCGTCCAATTGTGTTGCGAGTCTGTCATTGAACTCAATCATTTTTCCAAGTACTTTGCTTGGAATAGTTCTGAATTGGTTGGACAGAATATGGAAGAGATCTTCGCTGTTCAATGAACTGACATACACCTGGATGAATCTGTTGAGGAACGATTGTGGAAGACCTCTACGTGATCCACCTTGTTTCAGCGGATTTTGACACCCGAAAAATTTCGTCCCTAAAAAATAACAAACATCGTTTATAATTTTTTCTCAGCTTGTTTTTCATTCCAAAATACCTGATTTGACATGGAACGTTTTCCCCAATTCAGGAATGAAAATTTCCCCACGATGGTCCAGGCAAGCATTGAGGCCCTCGAGAACAGACTGTGAGGCTAAATTCAGCTCGTCCAGAAGCACCCAATCGCCATTTTTCAGGGCCTGCAGCAGAGGACCGTCCCTCCAGGAGAATTGGCCTCCACTTCCGCCCTCTACCGGGAGATCAGCACCAAAAAGATCTGAAATATCCTACAAAACCAAATCATATAACAAAATCTTGTGATACCTAATCTATTGAGGTTGAAAGTTACGTCATTTTCGAATATAAATCAGTTACAGAAAGGTTCATTATTTTTTCAACATAATATCTTCCAGATTATCAAATAACCTGATAGTTCCAATTTGAATAGATCCCAAATATAGATATAGCCTATTTATTTGAGCAAGATTGTGACTGCTTGCTAGAGAGTGCGATGTTGCTGCTTATTAATTTTATTAATGATTGCTTGAAACAAAAAGGTAGATTGTATATATATTTTTTTTTTCGTTGACAAATGACGTAGGTAACTATCAAAACCATTGAACAAATGAACTACTCACCGTTTGATCCGACAGATTCACCCTGAGCAACTCGTGCCCCGTAACCTTGGCGAGGGCGGTCACCAAACTCGTTTTGCCCACGCCAGGGCTGCCCTCTAACAGAATAGCCTTGTTCAGTTGCATGCCCCTCAGCAGTTGACGGGCATTCGACAACGTTGTCGGTGCGTTGAAAGCGAAATCGTTCGATTCCAAAGTTTGGAGATTCGTTCGTATATAAAAGGGTTTGATGCCAAACAGGTTACCGATTTTTTCTACCTTCAATGGGGCGGCGTTCAGTGTTAAGGGTAGAGGAGGGGTTAGTTTCGTTATTTGATTGGTCAAGAATGTGTGGCAGTCGGTCTTGAACTTGTCCAAGGATTTCGAGCTGAAAAATAAAGTGATCCAGTAACACGTGAAATTCGTCCACAAAAATAAACAAAATTGCAAATTTTGCGCTGACATCAACTTCCGGTTCAACTTGAAAATATTTCACATTGATTGTTCCACTCAATTTTCTTAAGAAATGCATTGGAATGAAAACATTATAAACTTCTTAAGAAAATAACGAAACCTAATATAATGATAATAATAAATGTTTTTATCGGTAGAAATACAAAAGAAAAATACAAATCTACAAGAATTTCTTATAATTGTAGCAAACTCACCTCTCGGTACTTGTTACACCGGAACCCAGACTGTCCAAGAATGTCAAGTAAGCACCATGAATATAGGCTTCAGTTATATCCATGTTATCCGCGCACGTATTCACAAAATTAACCCAAGTCAAAATATCACGTATGCTTATTGTGAACCTCTTCCCGATTTCGGTTTTTTCAAACCATTCGACGAAATCCATGATGGAATTTCCCACACCGCTAGAACAATCTTCCTGATTACCCATAGACACTCCAGCTTTGACATTTCGTTCGATTATCGCAACTAGATCATCGCGATTCCTACAGGTTTCGCACCATATCTCGGTGAAACGATTCCTTAAAGCAGGCGATAGCTCCTTTTTGCCGAAATCCCCACCAGGGTTCATCGTACCAATGAAGAAAAAGTTGGGGTTCGCGACTATCAGTTCAGAGTTGTTCTGATTGTTAAGATCAATGCCTTTTTCAGCCAACAGTAAGGTCCTCTCGGGTTCTATAAAAATTTTTGTTGATAATTCTATGAAGAAAAGTAATGATTAATTTTGTTCTTACCAAGTAATGAATTTAATCTTTCTAGCACACTATCATCTGCAAGAGAAATCTCATCAGCTAAGAATATTTGTCCCTGGATCATGGCTTCAATCAAAGGACCATCAATCCATTCAAAAAGCTTAGAAGAATCTTGGTCCTGAAACAATTTTCCATAAAGTTCTATTTCACCTGTCACGCGATCACAATACATGTAGAATTAGTGTATAAGTTATTCAACAAAAATAATCCAACTGTATAAATCTTACCGAATGATCTCTGACAGGTCTTAGCCCACCAATAAAATCACTGCTCTCCGTGTGCATGTGACAGTTGACGGTTACCAAGCCTTGGCCGTTATTTTCCGCTATGAGTTTGGCAACTGTGGTTTTTCCACCACCTGTTTCACCGACCAACAAAACAGGCTCCTTGAATTCTAGCGCTTTCGTGACCAGGACAGCCAACTGTCTCATATTATACGTCCAAACGATGTTCTGGTATCTGTTTTTGTTCCTCTCGATGACCTCTAGGATGTGTTTCGTTACAGTGGATGTTTTTTCGCACACTAGAAAATAAAATGGTAACACTGCCACTAGACCCAAGTGAAGTGGTTCTACTTACAAGTGAACAAGTTTTCGGGTTTTACCGCCCTCTTCAAGTGTTTCTGTAGCACGTCAATGATTTCTTTTTTCTCTTCTACCTTCCGAACTCTGCCGGCGAGGACAAGGTAGCCTTCGTCGGCTAGATGTTGATCCCAATCGTAGAGCTTCGGGGTGTTCGTTGCCAACCGGTATCTCTCACCCCACCTGAATAAGTCTCTCAAGGTTATGAAACCCTGTTTGCCGGCGAAAGCAGCAGAACCTCGACGCCTCATCTATAATAATGATAGGTGATGAATTCTAGCTCAGAACAAAGCAAATTTGGATAATAGAAACGTGAAACGGCGAGGAGATCGCGAGTTTCCTGATGCGCGATCAATTTAGTTCATTTCAACACCATTATCTGTTTGGAGCCTTTCTAATCTCAGAAAACTCTCACCTGAAGATCCGTCATCACGCTTATCATCTTCTTGGCGTAGCTCGGCGCCATCTGGCACCTCTTGTGCAGGATAAACTCCAGTTCGTCGGACGGTATTTCGTTGAAATGCAGTTCGACGAACCTGTTCCTGAACGCTCTCGACAACATCTTCCTACCACCGTAGGCACCGGGCGGATTCTGCGTGGCGAACAACATGAAGTTCGGGTCGGCTTTGACGGTCTCTTGCGTCTCGGGAATGAACAGCTCGCGGTTGTCGTCCAGCACGCGATTCAACGCCTCCAGGACGTCGGTCGGAGCCAAGTTGAGCTCGTCGAGGATGATCCAGTGGCCACGGCGCATCGCCTCGACCAGCAGGCCTTCTCTGAAGACTAGCCGGCCTGAGGAGTCGGCGGCGTAGGAGCCGATGTATTCTTGGAGGTCGGTGTGTTCGTGGTTGTTTATGCGGACGCATTTGTTGCCGCTGGATTTCGCTAGGTAGGTTATGAGACTGGTTTTGCCCACCGATGTGTCACCCTGTCAGAAACGTCAAATGGATTAGGTGAATTGGCATCATACTTTTCGCATTCAACGTGATTTCGTGTATTTTCACCTACTAAGATATTTCAAAGAAACATTGCTGTTTTAGAAAGAAATCTACAACTGATTCGTGAGGATGTAGCATGGTTTGGAGTTTATTAATATTTTTGCGGACGACACATTGAAATCAAGTGGTAAAACAAATGAGGAGGTTTTTATAAGGTTCCGGGTTAAGTAAATATAATAAATACTTTCGCAATGATATTCCTAGAGTCTAAATATTTTTCCCAATCAACTCTTTATACTAACCTGTAAAAGAACTGGCAACTTTCCAATGGACACAACTCTAACCAAATCTTTCAAATTTCTCCTAACAGATTGTGTCAAAATGTAATCTTCGGGTGCAGATGGCTCAAGATTCCCTTTTTTCACCCAGTACCCTTCAAACTGCAAATACGCCTCACCCCCAATTTGGGGTTCAGGTATAGGTTGTTTCAGAACCGCCTTTACTGACTTCACATCACCAACTAAGTAGCTGAAAATTATTCAATTTGTTATGAGTTTGCAATATTTCATGATGAAAATTATGCAAGATTGATATTGTAATGCAAGAATCAAATTACCTTGAGATCATCTTCTCTACAATTTGGTAGGAGTTACTGTCCAACTGTGTCAAGAAACTGAGACAAAATGCCTCGTAAAGACTCCTCTTGAACATTCCGCAGGGATTCTTTGATGCTACAACAAGTGCTCTGCACAAAGACCTCAGCGAAAAATGAGGCTTGTGTCCTAAACCATCAGAAAGACTATTAACCGTCTCCGTCCGAACATTCAAATAAAACCTGACAATATTATCCAGCTCCTTATTCTTGAGCGACATGGCGTCCAAGTAGTTGTTAACCAGAAGCAGCAAATCGTCTTTATCGTTCAATTCATCAACGAAAAACTCCGTGAATCGATTCCTCAGACCGGCCGGCAAATCCTTTTTGCCCACGTCGGTAGAAGGGTTCATGCAAGCAAAAAGGGTGAAATTGGGGTGACGTTGCACCGGTCGTTTGTCGCCTCGTTCCAGCAAACACAAGGAGCCCTGGGAGCCTTCGAGGAGTCCTGAGAGGCACTCGAGGGTCTCCGCGTTGGCCAAGTTGATTTCGTCCAACAAAACCCAGTAGCCGTTCTCCACTGCTTTGACAAGACTTCCTTCTATGAAAGCAAAAGCCAGGGCGCTCTTGTGCTTGAGTTGGAGGTCGAGTTTGTGAAGTTTTTCTCCCACTTGTCGCCAACGTGATAGATACTCCTTGTCCTTTTCGTGTCTAGCCAAGCTCAATGCATCGTGAGCTCCCTTATCATTCTCGAATTCGTCTACGGATTTGCTCAACCTCTCATGGGCGGCCTGGTAACCTCTTAACATCAATTTGACGAGATCTGTCCATCTCTGACTTTTGACACAAGTTGCTAAATTATTCAAGTATTTCCTATTGGGTTCCACCTTGAAGTAATCACAAAAGATCTGCTCGAATTCCTTGCGTACTGGTGAGATAATCAGCTTCATTTCCACAGGTTTGAAGCCCCCCAACAAATCAGCAGAGTCAGACTGCTGGTTCATATTGATAACCACCAGTTTCTGGCCGATTGTATGCGCTAAATACTGTATACAAGACGTTTTGCCAGTTCCTGTCTCTCCGACTAAAAGCACCGGCTCTCTCAAAGTTATACAGCTCATTATCCTTTCCAGTAAAACAGCTGAAGGCCTAGTGAAGGAGTATTTTACTTGTTTTGTGTACTGATTGTTCTCGCGTTGTAAAACCGCTCGACCCGCTATCAAACTCTCAGTTGTGAGCCTCATGGTGGGCTTGTAACTATTGAAAAAGTACTCGGCTTTGTGATTGACGATACCCAAATGCGTACTGATCTGTTTGGCTAACTCCAGAGCTTCTTTGGAGTTCGAAAAAGAACAGCAGAACACGTCGATGGCATCTTGTAGGACTTTCAAAGCGCTAGCTTGAGATTTAACGTCGAAATCAATAATCGCTCGGGAACACCATTTGAAAAAGTCGCGTGTTGAAATAAGCCTACCACTTTTCGGGACAGAAATCTGTGTGCTGTCCGATGATTCCAAGTAGAATAGAGAAAAGACACTGAGCATTCTGTCGGTGATAGTGCGGAATTCAACATAGTGCGTGTTTAAAATTTCCATGAGTTCTTCGTGTTTTAAGGGGTCAATGTTGATCTGTGAAACGTGTTTTTCTAAAAGAGACATGGAATTTGAGTGCTTCTTGTGGTGGCCAGAAATTGTAGACACAAATCTGAAAACAAATTGTAAAATAGGAAAAATTTTTGAAACATTGGTGTATTTACCTTTGAGTCAGAAACAATTGAAAACCGGGAGTGACAGCAACTGTATCTCTATATCCAGGAACTGTAAGGGTATTATTTTCTAGTAAATTGGCTAGAACTGATGCTATATCCATATTGGCAGTATCAATATCTTCTAGGAGAAGCCAGTGTCCTTCAAGTACAGCCTAAAAAATATATTTTGAAGAGCTATTGAACTAAGCAGCAACTATTTTTTTTTTTCAGAAGTGATGAATAATACTAACTTGAGTTAAAACCCCAGGCTGCCATACAAATTCCCCTGGTATATCAGTACACCTATAAGTTCCCAGTAACATTTTCCCATCAGTTTCGTCTCCTATTTGAACCTTAACAAAGTTTTCCCCCAAATTTCTTCCTGTCTTCTGTGCCAAATATTCCACAAGACTGGTTTTACCAGACCCCACTGGGCCTTGAAGGCAGATTGCTCTGTTTGATGTTAGAGCCAATGCAATTTTTCTGAGGTTATTTCTAGTTGAAGGAACTTCCACTAAAGAGCTGCTCAAATTAGATTTTTGAGAAACAATCGGTAAGTGTATTCCAGAAATATTCTCAATACTTTGATTTTGAGGATGAGTAAGTGACCCTGCATGTTTGTAATTGAATAAGGAGGTTTCAAATGGTATTGTTAAAAAATTTTTAGGGTCAAATTCACAAGAAAGGTTTGTATTCAAGTCAGAAGGTATCCTGCTTTGCACCAGTCTTTCAACTTGTTTTTCATTCATTCCAGTTAGAATACCAATTATTCTACAAGTGGTCCTGAAAAAATATTTCATCAATTATTTGTAGAGTCCAAACTCAGGAAATTATGTAGCAGTTTCAAGTCTCAAATGATAGTTCATCCAGAGTTGGTTCAGTGTTCTCAAACTGCTACAGTTCCTCCAGATAACTTACCACCTAACTTCTGGATCTTCATGGTCCAGATTCTTTTTAATAAAAAGTGACCAATTCATATCGTCAAGAATTGCTAAATCAGTGTATTTCGGGGCACTCCTAAAAAATATAAATAATCAGAATAACCTTATTGATATATTCTAACTTAGAATGATTTGTTTAAGAGGATATAAACGAAGAAAATAACTTTGCTTGAACAATTGTAACCCACCCCTGAAAATCTTGATTATTTTTAGTCATTTTGTTCAATGTCATTCACATAATATAGTCTTTTACTATTTTACATTCAAAATATACACAAACACCAATGCACACACGTGCTTTATGACACCGGGTAGTAAACACTTTGTATAACAAGTTGCATAGACACCAGAAACGTCTTGAAACAGTTTTCTGATGTTCAGCTGTCAAATATTCTGAGATTTTGTTGACGCATGTCATGTATGACAGAAAACTGTCTGATCTGTTCTATGGAATGACAACTTTGATAAACTAATCATAATCAAATTTTGAAGCACCATAATTCTTAAAACATATTATTCTTATGACTTGGTATATGTTTGTTATGGCAATATGGTATGGGAAAAAGAAAGTCGGTTATTCTTCAATACTTTTATTGAATACAAAATAGAAATTTTTAAAATTAATAACTTCAAACAATACACTTCATCCCATAGTGAATTCATATCCAGCCGGGTATTTTCCTGTAACATACTGGTACAAATTGTTTTCTAAGTCTCCCAATAATCCAGATGCACCAAATCTGAACAATTCTGGATTCAGCCAATCAACACCTAATATTTCTTTAACAAGCACTAGCCAATTCAAGGCATCTTTGGTAGTTCTAACCCCACCAGCAGGTTTCAGACCGACCTGAAATGGAAAATATTTTAGGGTATTCAGTAGGACCATTGAAGAAAGTTCACCTTGTAACCCATTTTTCCATGATATTCTTTAATAGCTCTAGCCATGACAATGCCAAATGGTAATGTGGCATTCACAGCTTCTTTGCCTGTTGATGTTTTTATGAAATCCGACCCAGCCATCATTGCTGTAAGAGATGCCTTGTAAACCTACGATTCAACAAAAAAGGTAATCCAAAGCTTCAAGTATATCTAATAGAAACTCACATTATCCAAAGTTCCTAATTCTCCTGTAGCCAGAATAGCCTTCAAATGTACGTAAGGTCCACAAGCCTCTTTCATCACTTGTATTTCCTGATAAAGCTGTTCCCATTTACCAGTGAGTACCAAGCTCCTATCTATGACAATATCAATTTCTGTGGCACCTTGTTCAACAGCAAATTTTATTTCACTCAGTCTTGTCCTCAGAGGGGTCTGACCACTAGGAAAGCCAGTTGCAACTATAAAACTATCATCAAAACTATTTGAAATTAATTTCAAATGTTGTTTAACCTGAGGCCACTTTGATTTTTCCATAGACACCAAGTTTCTTGAGAATTTCACTTGCAACCTGTACTTTGGAAGGATAAACACAAACAGCTGCTGTATGAATGGGGGGATAGTTTTCATAATCAAACCCCAACTCATTCAGTAAATCCTCAGCCACTGGTTTAGCTGCCTGAAATGCTTGACATAATTTCAACTTCATAATTATTTTATAAAATAACGCACTTTGAAACACAATCTCGACACATTGCTCTCAGTATCATCGCCAGCAAGGGTAGTCAAATCTATACAGGTAATTGCTTTAAGAATCCATGCTGCTCTACAGTCTCCTTTCAAGTCTCGAAGATTAGCCAGTTTCTTTGATAGTGCATTTACCGCTTGTAGGTTTATATGGACACTATTTAGCCACCCTAAATCTGATGTCAGAAATATGCATCGATTGAATGTTCCAAGTTGCAGTTTTCATAGTAACTCACCTAATTCACAACCTGGATTTAGTTCAGTCATTATGTTATATTCGTTCTTTTTCATAAGTATTCTGCGATAATTTTGAATGTTCAAGATCAAAGGTCAATGTGATATTTCAGTATTTGTATATTCCTGAATTGAAAATCACAATAATCGAAAAAATATTGATAAGAGAACATAAAAACATCACAATACTCCTGTTTCATGTTGTTATTCTTGATCACATGGTTGGTTATTCCAAATGTCAATTGGCTAAATGACAATGTTGTCATGTATTATTGAAAACAAAAGCGCCAACACATCATATTGGATCCAAAAACTACGTTGAGAGAGCCCAATATATATTATGATATTGTGGAAATTTATAACGGAAATAATAAATGGATAAAACGTTTAATGTGTTTGAATTATTAGTCAACGCCAGCTCCCCTATGGTTAAATATGTGAACTATACATTATGTACTTGATAAGAGAATGCCCTTGAATTGAATTCTCATATTATGTTGATGGGATAATCACCACATATCTGGTCACACCCAGTTCTCATGAGAATGACAGGGAAACAAATCTAGCTTGTTCAAATACTTAAACAAACGAGCCTAAGAAATTCAACTGACTGTCCAAGCATCAATAATTTTTTGATTGTTAAAACAATAATCATAAGTTCCCGGATGAAACATATTAACTTGAAATGTATTACATCTTTAGTTGAAAATTCGTGCACGCAACCTTCGTGAAACTTGTGAAACTATCAGTCGGCCGAATTCTCGAGATCTAATCTGAATCCATCGATGGAAAGGGTGCCGCGCAACTTGCGGCAACCAACACTGCTCGAATTTCGCACATATCAAGAAGGTGCGTGTAAAGGCGGTGGGCGTAACCCTGACACACACCCCCGCGAGACGACCAGCCCCTGTACTCGCAGGGCCGGTGAAAGATGTTGATTTGATATCGCTCAAGGCTCAATGCACATCTGCCGGCGTTACGCGGCCAACTCGACTCGATTGAATTCCGTTGCTGTAATAATAACAATCGAGGATTGCCGTTACCTCCACGACTCTACGTTTGCAATCATCGATTGGCCGTTTGTTGAGACAAAGGCCGATCGACACCGGCACTTGCATCGGAAATAGCGGTGTTTGGTGTTCAATAACCAGTTGACGGGGGTCAGGGATGCTTACCCCCGAGGGGTACGGTGGGAGGACGCAAATAGAGGCGGCTGACGCCCCTTGGCCTGCGACTCGGGCGCAGGACATGTGACGCGGGAAACAGAGCCCTCAGTGACGGTCAGTGGCGTGGCAAGTGGTTCGATAATAATCCGCAGATGCTTTCTTTCGCACCTGTTCAATAAGGAAGTATACATTACATTTACAGAAAAGCTGTATAATTCGAGTATATTAATACCAGTGGTATCGAACCTTTCTTCAACTGTCTATTCATAACTAAAAAAGATGAAAACATCGTTCACTACTTCAGTTTTTGTGATGAATTTTTCTTGCAAGTTAATCAGAATCGTTTGATTAACCGAAATATACTTTCAATAACGATTCTCTCAAACTATCTCATCTTCAGTCATCATTGCTGAATTCCTTGAGGTCAGGCCCAGTTTCAGAAAATTATTTTAGTCGAATAAACGACAAATTTAAAGGTATTTCTACAATTGGTAAAGAATTTCTCGAATGCCATATTCATTTACAGAAATATAATTATGAATGCAGAATAAACATCAAAGATGCAACAAATATACTGGATTGAAAAATTAAAAAATAATCACAAATGTTCGTCAAGTCCGATCCTGGATTGATTGATTGATATTGGGTGAAATATTCGTTCACTTCAGCCATAGATTAACCATATCCATTCTTCTATGCTACAGATAAGTATAAGTTGTGGTAACATTTTCTCATAACGTATATTGGCCCGCCTAAAGCGCCGACCATGTCTTATCCACGCAGCCGTTAGGCGAGCCGAATGCCGCATCCCCCCCACCAAAAGCCAGTCCCAGAATGGCGTGGTTTGTGCGTTCTTTGCCCTGCCTGTAATCCAAATTTCAGACGGCCTAGGGAGTTTTGAGCGCCTTGAAGCACGCCCAATAATCCGGTAATTCGTCGATTAAAAGTTGTCCGCGAAAAAATCTAATTGACCTACGGAATAGTGAAACCTAAAGTGAATAGTGCAGTTCGTGAACGAAAAAACAAAGGAGGCGAGCATCGATTGACGTTGCAAGTGGCGTGCCAGCATACACCCGAAAAAATAAACAATGCGCTTGTTATTCGGTGTATCGATGAGAAACTATGACATCTGAGGTTATCGAGTACGTTGAGAACTGTGCACAGGTAAGAAAACATTTCACGTGGACACCGTCGACGTTTTGGTGGTCTGGCAATCAGGGGCGGTCCATGGCCGCCGACGGATATTAGTGTGGGAGTTGCTTTGTCCCTGTTTGGATAGGAGAGGAGGTCGAACCCAGAAGAGATCTATTTGCTCGATACGGATCGTCCTCGTGGTACGGAAGGCAATTCGGGTTGCCGAGACGCGAGGGGTCGATGGATCGTAGATTTTCGAGACCTCCAATAACCAAGTATTTTTCGTTTTTATTGAACGTTCAAAAATTGCGATTCTACTCGATTGTGAATAATCAAAAAACAACTCAGTTAAGAACACATGTTTCCGATAGACTCCCGGAGGTACTTCATGAATATTTTGTTCAAAATCAAACAGAAAATGTTCGATATATCTTGTCATTCGAAGGTAATTAATTATCTCACGAATGAATTCGATTTTTACTAATACTAAATTACTGCACTATTCTACCATTTGAGTTTTCAGTTTCATTATATCGAATTGCTTGGTTGATAGCAATATTAAGAGTAGAGTCCAAACATTCGCAAACGATACAAAATAAAGATATTCATCTGTTTGAAACAAAATTCATAAATATGCAAAACTATTTATGTATTCATTATCTACAGGTAATAAAATGAAAATTACCGAAAGTATCTTGTATAACATTGAAATTCTAATTGGTTAGGACAATTTAGGCACCATTTGTGGCAAAAACTGACAATTATGACAAGCTGTCATAACTTCTTTCAAATAGAATACCCTAATATCTCAAAAAAAGAGACTGTATTATTTATTTCTGGTGATAGGCTTTAGTTTATTTTTTTCAACGAACAGAAAACGACTTCCTTCCACCTCGGCCTCGGTGGGAGGTGTACCTATGAGGTCATCATCCTATGTCTTTGGGGAGGTGGGGACTATAGGTGTTGACGACTGCCCAAGCCACTACCTATTCCGGGCCAAAGTATGCTATGAAAACACGGTTTTCTTCCTTTTTTTTTTCGTATACAATCATTCGCGATCGTATCACGCTGCTTCGCTATATTTTCGTTTGAAAAATAGTCAGCGATGTACAGTGCTGCTCGGTAAAAAAGGATTGATAGTGTTTCAACATCAATATTATGTTTTAAATAGACGATATCGGTCGATTGAAAATATTATCTTCTAGATGGAAGATTTTGATAAACTTCAAGTCGAAGAATTCCTCATTATATTTTATCTTGTATAGTATGCTAGTTTCTGTATTGTATCAATATCCTAATATGCCCGATACTTTCTAACACGATCATAAAGATATGTTTGTGTAGTAATTCGAATTGCAATCTATTGTCAAAGCAAAAAAGGCGTGGAAGTTTATGATTTCAAGAAGTTACTACAACGAAGTCATATAAACCAGTGGCGTCCCAAGTATTTTTTACTTTAGGAAATATTGAAAGTGGATACAGATTCTAAAATTCATGTTTTCCATAGGGTATTTTTTTTCATTCTCTTGTTCGTTCGAAAATAAATAATGAATAGATATTGAAAAATGTGTGATGTGTCAGTTTTATGGAGATTTTCAATATACTGAGTAATATTATCGAACAATTTACGTTTTCGTTTGAGTTTTTTGAAATCGCATTACACACACAGTAAATACAGGGTGGTTCACCTGACTATTTTATTAGAGGTTTATGGAGAACTAACAGAGATATCAACTTGAAATTTTGGTGGCAGCTACAACTCATTGTGATCTCTTTCCCCAAAATATTTTCAATACGCTGCTACTTCCGGTTAGACCGGAAGTGATATCAACCTTGTTTTTTCGAATGGAACAAACTGGTTATTTCTAAATTTTCGAATTCTACGTAAAATTCTTGATCGGTTGCATTTTGAACCGTTCCTCTATCGTAATTTGCTCTGGAGATATTCCATTTTTTTCGAAAAATTTTGCTAAATGGACTGGCCAACTTAAATTTCTGTATTATCTACAACCTTCACGATAGAGGGTTCAATCTCCGTATACACATTAATAAAAGAGTATTCTTTCAAGTACCCCTAACAGTTTCACAAAATATTCAACAGGGTGTTCGATATTTCAGTTTACTTTTTGAAACTTATTTCAAATGGAATGACCATGCAATTTTTACACTATCCGACGCAAAATTTCATTTCCTATCGATTTGTATGAGTATAACATATTGCGGAAATGGATATGAATATGGAAATAAACAGGGTGTTCCATTTGAAATACCAAATTTGATATCACTTCCGATTCAATCGGAAGAAACAGCGTGTCGAAAATACTTTAGGAAAATAAATTGAGCTGTATATCTCTGTTCTCCATAATCCTCTAATGAATCAATTAGGTGAATCTCCCTGTATCTTGTTTTAATTCTTCGTATGATTATCCTTTTCTCAATAAATTTGATAGTTAGCGTTCATTTGAACTATAACGAAGACTGCGTGACATTTCATTTAATTTTTTTTTCATGATAATTTTTCGATAGCGTATTCGACACAAAAAATTAGGAATTGCTGTATTGATTTTATTGAGTATCAAAAACACGCACTTCTTCTTTTCCTTCCAGGAACCCTCCAAACCCACCCCGTCGCCTCTCGCCCTCCTAGCGGCCACGTGCAGCCGCATAGGCCCCTCTGCCGGCGAAACAGCAACCGCCAACGCCATGTCGACGACGCCCACGCCCTCTTCGGGTGCCGCGAACGCCAAGGGCGTGTCGGCGACGACGGTGACCTCCCCCCAGGTGCTGCAGGTGCCCGTCGGCCTGCCGCAGCACTTGCAACAACAGCTGCTGCAGCAACAAGCGGGGGCGCAGCTGGTCAGCGCCGCGCAGGCGTACAACCTCATGCAGCCGATGCAGGCGGTGACGGTTGACGGGCAGGAAGCGTTGTTCATACCGGCCATGTCGATTGCAGGTAGGTTTGAAGAATTGGGGAAAAACAAATCGATGTTTGTTATTGTTAATAATTTTGACAATAGTTCTGTGGTAAACTTCATTAAATTTTTGCTAAATCCTGGTCAAGTGAACGAAAAAAAAAAGGATTATTTTATTAGTTTTATTACAGTTCCATAGCAGATATTCACAGAAAAAAAAACAACATGAAAAAATTAACAATTTCTGTCAAGAATAACATTTTCATTGAGCATTGCAAAATCTACCAAGCGCAAGTTTAAAATGTTTTCCTGAAAATAACTCTTTAGTTTTGAAGCTACATATATATACAGGGTTATGATAAAGTAATGCACAAAATTCATAAAACGTACAACGATCACTTTCGAGAAAAATGCAAAAACACGTCAAACTGTTCTTTTTATTCCGCATCTTTTGACATAAGTTACAAAAATAACACGTCAAAGTTGTCAAAGTTATGACGTCATCAACAAATTTTTTTAATGGGAAGCTAAGATTTTTATCACATTATGTGATAGAGCTTGTGTTTTTACACACGGGAAAAATAGTTGCAGTAGGGCTCACATAGGAAAAAAACGAGAAAAAGATTAAACAACGAAATAACATAACCAATTATAAAAAGAGGTCAAACTCACACTCATCTATAGTAAGAACATTTGTTCTTATAAATTTTTTCAATTGTTTTACTAAAACAACGGTTTGTCAGTGTCAGTCGTACAATTCGTGTCACCACAGTTTTATTATTATGGATCGTTTAACCGAAAGAGAAAGGATTATTTATTATTTATTTTATTCTTTTTCTCGTTTTTTTTTCTTATGTGAGCACTACTGCAACTATTTTTCCCGTGTGGAAAATCACAAGCTCTATCACATAATGTGATAAAAATCTTAGCTTCCCATTAAAAAAAAAAATTGATGATGACGTCATAACTTTGACAACTTTGACGTGTTATTTTTGTAACTTATGTCAAAAGATGCGGAATAAGACGTGTTTTTGCATTTTTTTCAAAAGTGATCGTTGTACGTTTTATGAATTTTGTGCATTACTTTATCATAACCCTGTATATGTATATTATAAGGATCGCTCCATACAGCTTTGGAAATGATTCTTCTTCCACTTAATGAAAAGTCTATAAGAGTAACGAGGAAAACAAATGTATTATACAGGGTGTTTCAGCATTGCACGGCAATATCCCAGATACGTATTCTCTGGTACAAAATAAGGAAAAAAGTTCCTATGAACATGTGTCCGATCTCCTTTATTAGCGGAGTTACAGGGTGTTGAAAGTTTTAAAGAAATAAGTTTTCATTTTATTATGCTTGAACTACTGCAGATAGAGCTTTCAAATTTTGTATGAGTGTCAAGCAATAGGTGCTGCTTAATATGAATGTAAATGTTTTCCAAATACCTTACAGGGTGTTGCATTTTCTGGGATCTCAATCCATAAAAGCCTGAAGAAAAACTTGCTCGTACGCCACTGGTGAATTTTAATATTTATTTCAAGTTCTTCAATCTATTACCTAAATTTTGTCTCTCCTGACTTTTGGTCAAATTCCGTTCAGTTTCCTCAGAATTAGATTGATTTGTAACAAAAAAATTGCCTCAAAGTTACATACTCTCAACTTTTTTCCTTATTTTGTACCTGAAATATTGCCGTGCAATTCTGTACCACCCTGTATATATCACGCATAAACATGAGAGACACATCGCTCTCCTCCTGACTTGTTTCCTTTCCACTGTCCCCACCCTACCCACTCGCCCCTTTGCCAGACACAATACGATGGGAAGGCTTCAAGAGGCGGTATTTGATGGACAGTGGCGGCGACAACATTGGGAAATTTTGCTTTTGTTAAATTTCTATATGGAAATTGAATTCTTCTCGAAACTGTATGAGTGTCTCAATTTTGAGGAATATGACACACGAAAACCGTGAACTTGAAGAATTTGGAGTTTGTGAAATTCTGTTCACCATAACCAAAAATAGTCAAGATATTCCTGTAGATATTTATGCACCACGCGCAGCTCCGGCTTTTGTGGTTTTCTTCAATGTTTGTTCGGGCTTCTATACATATATAAATATATAAGAAAGGCACATGTATGTACAATCCTGAATAAACGTTATTATTATTATTATTATTATTATTATTTCAAGGTTCCGTTTCTGGTTTATAACTTCACTTTTCACAAATCTTCCGAAAATTACTGTCGAGAATCTGAGAAGAATGTTATTTAAGTGTTCTTATAGTTTGCTCCACCCTATGAAGAGCCTCTATCCCTGTCCTTCCTTTTTCTACTAAAAATTTGCAAGGCAGGTAGTGCGTCTGTTATATCTCGACAGACTCACTGACATCCTATCCTATGTGAAGATGAAAATTAGCGCCACTTGCAGATCGTTATCCTACCATTTTGGTTCGGGGAATTCCAATTTTGCTTTCAGTCAGTTGATTCAAAGTTCAATCTTTCAACTATGTGTTGGGTAAAATATTAACAAGATACTAATTTGGGTGAATAATATTCGATATTTCTTTAGTTATGTGAATGGTAATATGAAAATAAAACAACAATTTCACTTTATTATGATCACTAACAAACAATTTACACAAAAACCTCTGTACTGAAAAAACGATTCAAGGTCAGGTGAGCTTTATTAAACGTCTATAGGATATGTAGTCTATGGACAAATCCTTAGAGGTGCCCTTCTCAGAAAACGTAACTAGTACAGTTTTTTTTTTCGGGAGATTATCAACTGTTCTGAATAGAACATCAAATATTGTAAGGTGAAATTCTTCGATAAGAGGAAAAACAAACTTGGGCCCTAAAACGATGAATCCGGCCCTGCGCATACCTGACCGACAGTTCTTAGTATTATCAAATTTATGACCTCCTGCCCAACTGACCGTCCCTTTAAACTATTTGCACCCTTGAAATGGCACTAAGAATTTTGAAACCCTTGAGCCGAGTCAGTTCTGATCTTGAGGTGAAGAGAGAATCATCGGACTTGACTTGAAGTGTGCACGAAATACCAACGCGAGTGAATGTCTAAACACACAACAAAAACTCGAAGTTTCGAAAAAATGCATCAATCGGCAGAGAATATCGAGTACTCGAACGACAACGAGAATAATTTGGTTATTGTGATAGATGACGAGCCAGACGAATGCTCTGGTGAAAATAAAGGAACGATAAGTGAAAATGAGACAGTTTCTATTGCCGATACATCATGCTCTGAAATGACTATTAGAATTGCTGAAACTTTTTGTGAAAATAAAGAAACGAGTAGTGCGAACGAAATAATTGTGGTAGCCAACGAACAAAATGTATCCCCTGATGTAACTTTCAGTGAATCGTTTAGTGAAAAAGAAAGAACGATTAGTGAGAAGCAAAATGTTGTGATAGAAAACGGGCAAAATGTATGCTCTGATATTAATTTTACGATTGGTGTGGCGGTCGGTGATAATAAAGAAAATAATAGTGAAAACGAAAGGGCTGTCACTGTGACAGCGGATAATAACAATGAAAATTGTGGCGAATCACATAATGAACGTCTGGGTAATGTTGGCATTTTCATTTCTGAAAACAGCTATCCCATTTTTATCAATGGAACGGAGAACATGCAAGTGTTCGGTGAAGGTAATTAATCATGGATATTTTTGCTGTTTTTTAATGCCAAATGTTAAGTTTTTTTTTTCAGAATAATACAATAATTTCAACTATTCTCATAATATATTTGAATTCCTTAAAAACAATCACAGAAAAAACCTCAACGAAATGGATTTGGATCACCCTGTATGTTGCACAAACTCCCAAATTCTATTTAAATGTCACCTACTGAAATTATCGACATAATTCAAAATTTTATGACTATCATCAACCAATAAAACAAAATAATACCCATCCCTTTTTCTTTCAGGTGCCCAACAACCCCAACAAATATTCAGCCCTGGTCAGATCATCCGAGCGCCGGCCGGCGTTCTCCCTGCCAATCTACAGAACATCCAGAATATACAGGGTCTCCAGAACATCCAGGGTCTGCAGAACATTCAAGGCCTGCAGAACATCCAGGGATTACAGAACATTCAAGGTCTCCAAAACTTGTCCACTGTTCAGCTGGCAAATGGACAAAGTGTCACTGTCAGACCGTCTATTCCTCAGATGGTGCAGTTTCCCATGCAACAAACGATTCCTATACAGGTTAGTGTATTTTTTTATTTAAGTTTTGTCTCTAATTCCATCATTCTTCGGGGTAAAAAAATAAAAATAATTCAATATCAAGTTGAAAATCTAGAGACTAATAAGGGTCCGAAAATTAATCACTTTTTCACAACTTTAACTCCTGATTCGTTATTTTTTAGGTCCCCATAACAACTGGGAATGGCCAAACAGTCTACCAAACCATTCACTTTCCTGTTCAACTCGCCGCCACTGCCGTGCCTAATATAATTCAAGCACAACCGCAATACGCCAATATCCTGACTCCCAATGGCCAAATTCAACAGTTACAAATTGCCACCAGTGTAGCTCCGCATACTCCAACTTCTGTGCCCCAACAGACGTCTGCTCAGGTAAGAACCAGGTTATGTTCATGTGTGTACACTTGAAAAAACTCAAAAAGTGAAGGAACCAATGCCTGAACGATAATATTTGACATGTGACTTCAATTCTAATAATGATTTTGGTTTTCAGATTGATTCTTCTCCTCAACTGACGTTCACTGGTGCCAATGGCCAGCAATTCACTGTGATACCTGCTTCGAATTTGCAGCAAGTGAGGAATGCCACGGTTGGAAATTTGGGCAGTCTAGGAAATTTAGGAAATATTATCCAAGTGCCTAATCTTCAATCCATACCAAACATCCAAAATATACCCGGTATGTATTCGTGGAAAACCTGCAGCAAAGAGAACCAACTCCGATTTTAATGAAATTTTTACAGACGCTTCACTAATATAAACACCCAGTGATAAAACCTCTAACATTCTTTCTTTTAGTAAAGTTTCTGAAAATCGATAACGGTAAGACCTAAGAATTTGATTGATATTGTACTTACGTTATGATTTGAAAGAGTGTTTATTAATCAACATGTCTTTGAATCAAATTTCACAAGAAATTTCATGATGAGAAGCTTTGGAATAAGATATCTTCATCTTCAATTCTTAGTTCTTACCGTGATCGATTTTCAGAAATTTTCCTAAAAAAAGGTATGGTAGAGGTTCTTCCGCGGAAAATTTTTCATCACTGGGTGTTTATATTGGTGTTCCAAAGCGTCTTTTTTTTATAAAACTTCCCACGAAAGGAGACATCTGTAAAAATTTCTTCAAAATCGGAGTTGGTTCCCTTTGCTGCAAGTTTACTTGTAAGGATTTTCACTTGGTGACACTAGAGAATAACAAGAAATCCTGACAAAGCTTTCTTCAATCCATACGTTCTATATTGTGTTTGATGATTGTAAAACTATGAGTCGTTTGAATCGTTAAAGAAAATTCTATACCAATTTCCATGCTTTACTCACACTTTATTAAGGAAAAGACACATGCAACCAAATGCAATGAAACTATCCAGTGACTATATTTATAGTTCTGTGACTGCCCACTTTGGCTTTGACTATATACTTACAAGTGCATTCAAATAATGATAATAATAATAATAATGTTAGATCTTGAATAATTCGTGTAACTAAACCCACAATCTCTTCTTCCAGGTTTAGGCAACGTACAGGTGATAACTCAACAAGCCGCACCGCAACTATCTGTTGGTCAGCATCTCCAGCAGGACCCCAACGACCCGAACAAATGGCAGGTGATCGCCGCGCCTAGCGTACAGTCGACCACACCGCAACCTGCCCAAATGCCGCCCAACCTAACCATGGCGACGTCGCCCACCGACAGCAATTCCTCGGCACAGGGTGACACCAACAACCAGGACGCGATGCAAAAGCAACGAGTGCGTAGGGTGGCGTGTACTTGTCCCAACTGTCAAGAGGGTAAGTCTTCTTTCTTTCAAGAAAGTTCTCAAGTTTCTCATGTTTTGTTTCGATTTCAGGCGAGCGGCATTCGGACCGTAAGAAGCAACACATCTGTCACATACCGGGCTGTAATAAAGTTTATGGAAAGACTAGTCATCTGCGCGCGCATCTACGGTGGCATACCGGCGAGCGGCCTTTCGTCTGCACGTGGTTGTTTTGCGGTAAAAGATTCACCAGGTCTGACGAACTTCAAAGGCATCGCAGGACGCACACAGGAGAGAAGAGATTCCAATGCAGCGAGTGTAATAAGAAGTTTATGCGGTCCGATCATCTGTCGAAGCATCTCAAGACGCACCAAAAACAGAGGATAACGGTGAGTTAATTCAGTTTGGTTTCTCTCCGGGTTAGGTTGTTTTTTTTTTGTAGGGGATTTTCGCAAATTTTTATAAGGTGAATTACTCGATAGAACGTTTTATTTCGAGAATTTTCAATCATCGACAATTCTTTATGTGATATCGTTTTTTCCAGAAGCAGGACCTGACCGATGATCCAGATGAAGACGAGTCTTGGGACCAAGATCAGCCAGAACCAGAATCAGAAAACCAGCAACAAAATCAGCAAACCGACATGAAACCGGTGTGGATAACTGACAGCAAAAATAACATAAAGTATGCCATTACCCACGTCAATTATTCCCAGGTAAGAAAAATTCCTAATGCATTATCGAGAACAAATGAAAAATGACATGCGTCAATCTGTTATCTAATGGGGGGGAGGGAACTATTTTCTCAAAAAACACACCAAATGATTCATCAGTCAAGGTACTAGGATTTCACATAGATTCCAACCTGAACTGGAAAGAACATGTTCAGGAATTGCAAAAAAGTTGTCCAAAAGTCAATTTTTATTGAGAAATCTCACTGCCACTTAATGTATGGGGTTTTATTATGGGGCACAAGCTCAGCGTCCCACCAGTTATTAATAAATCAAAAAAAAAAGTTAGAACTATGGCTGGGACTGGACCAAGAGAAACCACCACTGTTCATCAAAATGCAAATTTTAACACTTCCATGTATATATATATATATTACAGAAGCCATCTTGTGGATACATAAAAAAAAATACGAACACTACAGGGAGCGAAATTCGCAAGTACAATACTCGCAACAAAGTATTGTATAGACTACCTCGAGTGAACTACACTAAAACAATGAAACAAACTGACTAACTGCCATTTAAACTGTATAACCTTATACCGGTAGATTGGAAGACATTCACCACAAAAAAAATTAAACACCATGTAAAATGATCACTGCTTGTAAATCCACTTTATAATATTGAAGATGTTTTCTCCCATATATGGACTTACCATTTAATATTATTTATTTAGTGTACTACCTTACACATAGCCTGGTTTTTAGGATAATTTCTTTTTACATATTTCACTTCTTTTATTTCTACATATTTTTAGATATTTCATATATTTTTATATTACTTCTTGACGTACCTACACAATTTTGTTGTGAACTTATCTCTTAAACATTTTTGTAATTTTTGATGGTCAATAAATATCTCATCTTATATTTCAGGAAGCAGCTACGTCAACGCAGTCAGCCTCTTCGGATAGTTCCAGTAATGAAGAAAAAATGATGATAACGATAAGCACCTCAGAACCAGATGATCTTATAATTGCCGACCCTTTGGATAGCTGAGCACCGATGTACATAAATAATTGACATTGTTTAGAGAATTGAGAGTCTATTGTTAAGTTTGTCTATTTAATACATGCGAATTTATTGTATTAATATTTGTACATTTGAGGAAATGAAAATATATTTTTCCAAAGATAAAGTTGTTTTCTATTAGCGAATTTGGTGATGTTTCAATACCACAAGCGCGGATATTGCATGATATTTTTCAAATTTCATGTTGAAGCAGGTTTTAAGAAAATTTACGATTTCGTGATATCGCTTAATATACCATTCCTTATCAAAATTAGTAATTCTCAGATTTTTACACATTGTCATCAAAATGATTCAATTATAATCAATTGTAGCTTAAGTTCCTACAAAATATTGTTAAAAAAAGATCAAATTCTATCAAGCTGTCATAACTCTACAGGTAGGTTAGAAATAAATACAAATTAATTTTACTCAACAAATTTATTATTCATAATCTTTGGTAACAGTCAAGTAAATGTTTTCTACTTCCCCATGACTAACAAAGAAATGAGCATTGATTATCAAAACAAATTAGCCAAATAAACGTCCATACCTTTAAGTAGACGATATTTACTTCTTCAAAAACTGTTCATATGGCTATCTAGCTATACTGACTAGAATAACAAAAGAGTAAAAGAAAAAAATTAAAGTCATATCAGAAAATCCTGGGCTATTTTTTATGAAACTCTTGGAGACTCTCATCCTCGAAGTAGCTACACTGAAATACATACTTTTGAACTACTGGTAGAAAATTGTCATATTTTCAAAGTGTTACATTAATTCCAAAAAATATAAACTAGAAAGGTTCAATATTCAAGTGAGAATTTAATGTAAATTCCATAAACAGCCTTTAGTAACATCAACCAAAATATTAATGTACCAATATAAAGAGAATTCATCAAATTTCAATACAAAAATTCCCCATACCCTGACAATTTGTACCTAAAATCTTTTTGTGCCCAGTGCAAAAAAGACACCAGAAATTTTCATCATGTCAAAGCTCATTCATGTTTACTCCTTAACTTGGTACCATTTTCAAACTTGATTTTACTCTTGGACTTGACTGGAGATTCCGTAGGACTAGGATAATACCTGTTGTACAGCACACAACCAAAAACGCAACCCACTGAAACCATCACCAGTATAAGCAGCCACAGAACCATATTGACAATCAATGTTTTTTCAAATAGCTCTTGTCCATGTTTGATACAAATAAGTGCCTCTGCTACCATTATGCATCCATATACCCAACACTGGGTGCCTACTCTCTTACAAGAAGTATCAGTCACGTAGCAGTAGTATTGTCTGACAGATGGCGCCACGATCAAGCCAATTATCAACAGCCGGGCGATGACCAGAAAGTGGGAAGAAGGCAAGGCAAAGACATGCTTGAGGAAAAAGGTGTTGAGTTCCGAGGTCTGCCAGAAGAGCACTAGTTGACACAGCGCGAAAATTCTCATGTAGGAACACTTAGGGTCTAACCACCTGACGGAGGTCCAGCTCTCTGGAGTGAATTGGAGTATCGCACGTTTGATTTTTCCGGTGGTGGTGTTGATGTCTTTGATGCTGACCCATCTGTATTCTCGCATCTCTAGGATTTGGCATATCTTCAGGCCGCACCAA
This sequence comes from Plagiodera versicolora, assembly GCA_037013635.1. NCBI lineage: Eukaryota > Metazoa > Arthropoda > Insecta > Coleoptera > Chrysomelidae > Plagiodera > Plagiodera versicolora. The sequence goes on along the minus strand of CM072986.1, from coordinate 8,808,884 downwards.
ATTCCGAAGCCGTTGCACAGAAGAACGTCTAGGATCAGAGCATCCCACCAACACTCTATGAAGTTTGGTAACAAATGGGCAAATGCTAGCTCAGTGATTTCCCACATACAGCTGATCGCCCAAAGAATCCCCATATGTCTGATGAGCACTGCTTTAAACATCCACCCAAAATAGTGACCAAATGCAAAAATGTCAATGTGTCCCCAAATTCTCTCTACAGTTATATCCGAACAGTTCACTCCATATTCTTTGTCTAGATCTATTGAGAAGTCTTTTAATGATGGATCAATGAACATAAGGATGCTACGAACTGTTTGATAATTTTGGAAAAGTACAAAAAGGCAAATGAAAAGATATAGTACACTCATTCCAAATATCATTCGCCATATTGCAGGATGGGGTCTGGTGAATGGACCATTTGGAAATGCTAGAACTGATATGATGAGGAAGAAGAATGTACAACATAGGACGCCGGCCCATATATTGTTCTCTACATTGTTGGTATCTCTGAAAGAAATAAAATTCGTTTGAATATTATGCTGAAGAGTCTTTGAAACATGGATTAAAATTTAATAAGGGCAGAGTATTTTGAAGTAACTATTTTTTATATAGTCATAAAAATAATTATTTAATAGAAAATATTTCAATATCAAGAAAAAAGTATCCAACAGAATCATTAGTGTACTTATTGCATAGAAATATTAATAGACAAATTATTCATCTTTTCAAATAGTTTGCCAAATATGGTGTATATGATTTTATCTACTTATTGACATGAAATAAGCTTAACAGAATGGACAGAAAAAATAAACATGACTTCAGTGACCCCAAAGATAAGGAAGTTGATAATTTTTATATTCTGATTGCCAAATAATATTTATGATATATTGTTCAGGAAGAAAAATATGACTACAACTATGAAATTGAAAACAAAATAGGCATAACAAAAATGAGTGTAATTGTAAATTATTTTGAAACCGCTTTTTTGTTCCACCTTTACTTACATAACTAGGTACTAAACTTACCTCACAAACGCAAAATATATTACAGCAGCAATCGATATTAACAACAGGGTGATAGAGTGTGGATTGTAGAAAAACTGCAATGAAATATCATCTACCGGTTTTTCATTTATTGTGCTGAAACTATCGAACCTTTGTCTTGAGAAGGTGCCTGTTGATTGTTGATTCTTCATCATTCTCAATGAAGAACATCAAATTTATAGCTAACGAACCAACAATGTGGATTCGACAAGCGAATACTGAATGAAATAGTATTCGTAAATATCGGATAATGTTTATATTACGATATATTGCAACATCCCGATGATATCAGAGTTCATTCAATCAATAACCAATCTGAATCCACATTCGAATTTCCCAAGTTCCAAATCCGAGCATCATGACAGTATTGACAACCACGTGACAAATTTGCGAATGTCAATTGTCATAACATTTAACTCAGAGGCACAGAGGTTATTTCTTCTTTTCAGTGTAAATAAATTCTACATCAAAGCGAAGATAAACACATACATACGTTGTATCCACGTATCTGCAGGATGCTATTGAATGTTTATAACCTTTTATCCCATCTGTCAAACAAAGAATCTGTCATTAACAGTGATTGTTCAATTTTGTGAGGCTTCCGATTTTGTTTTATCTTGTTGTTATTCTGAAAAGTGTACTTCAGAGATTTTTGTTGGTCGCGGTCTTTTTTACTGCTAGAAAATGACTGTTATCAATAAGGTAAATACTTGGATAATATATCATATGTTTCAATTAGGATCTTACGCTATGGTTATTGATTTATATAGGTATTTCATACATTCATTTGTTCAGAAAATGTCAATCAAAATTTTGTAACATAAAATTGATTCAAAATGGGACAAGGTGTATCGACATCTAAACATCCTGGTAGTTCCCCTAGAAAGAAAAAACGTCGAACAAAATCCGGAAATGAAGGCGTTTGTGACATCACTGAACTTGATATAGATTCAAAGATCACTGAAGAAAGTGTACCGTGGATTGTTCTATTCTATTTGATAATCTTCTTCAATTTAAAACACATTTTCAGATGGAGATTGATGGGCCCAAAGGCGAAGGGTTCAGATCATACTACATAACAAAAATAGAAGAACTCCAACTCATTGTTGCTGAAAAGAGTCAGAATCTCAGACGACTCCAAGCACAGAGAAATGAGCTGAATGCCAAAGGTAATCATGTAGTTCTAGCAGTATGAGGTTTCTATAAATTTTATATTGTACAGTGCGTATGCTGAGAGAAGAACTCATGCTGCTTCAAGAACAAGGTAGTTATGTAGGAGAAGTAGTGAAGCCAATGGACAAGAAAAAAGTTCTTGTTAAAGTACATCCAGAAGGCAAATTTGTTGTTGATGTTGATAAAAATATTGACATTAATGATGTCACTCCTAACTGTAGAGTAGCTTTGAGAAATGAGAGTTATACACTCCATAAAATATTACCAAACAAGGTAATCAATTCCATGTGGTTATTGAAAATAGATTTGCATCTAATGACCTTCTAGGTTGATCCTCTTGTGTCACTCATGATGGTTGAGAAAGTTCCAGACTCCACCTATGAAATGGTTGGTGGTCTAGACAAACAAATCAAGGAAATAAAAGAAGTCATTGAGTTGCCAGTTAAACATCCTGAATTATTTGATGCTCTTGGTATTGCCCAACCTAAGGGAGTACTACTCTATGGACCTCCAGGTAAGGCTACAGACTGCAGTTTGAAGAAAAATTTGCCATTATCAAGTATTATTTTTACAGGAACTGGAAAAACTCTTCTAGCTAGAGCAGTAGCTCATCACACTGAATGTACTTTCATCCGAGTATCTGGATCTGAACTTGTTCAGAAATTCATTGGTGAGGGATCTCGTATGGTTAGAGAGTTGTTCGTCATGGCAAGGGAACATGCCCCTTCCATAATCTTCATGGATGAAATTGACTCCATTGGGTCTTCCAGAATTGAATCTGGTAAGCATCTGATCAATTGTTGAAAGTCACATCATTTTCATAATTATCTGTTTTTATTAGGCTCTGGAGGAGATTCAGAAGTACAGAGAACCATGTTGGAACTTTTGAACCAACTGGATGGTTTCGAAGCAACCAAGAATATCAAAGTCATCATGGCCACCAATCGCATTGACATTCTGGACCCAGCATTGCTAAGACCTGGCAGAATCGATCGTAAAATCGAATTTCCTCCACCGAATGAAGAAGCCAGGCTGGACATCCTGAAAATCCACTCAAGGAAGATGAACTTGACAAGAGGGATTAATCTGAGGAAAATCGCTGAGTTGATGCCTGGTGCCAGTGGGGCTGAGGTTAAAGTGAGTAAAGCTCAATTTGTAGTTTTTGAGTTGGTAATGGAATAAATTTGATTTCAGGGTGTCTGCACTGAAGCTGGTATGTACGCCCTCAGAGAAAGAAGAGTTCATGTGACACAAGAAGACTTCGAAATGGCTGTCGCCAAAGTAATGCAGAAAGATTCCGAGAAGAATATGTCTATCAAAAAATTGTGGAAGTAATTGCATTTTGAACAGTAATTCTAATATTTATAAGAAATAAATGATTATTCAGGATTCGTTTCATTAACATATCAACAGCATTATACAAAAAAATATCTGTTTTAGAATAAAAATACAAGAATTTCTTTCTACAATTGAGTGCTTTTTTTGCCATCTCAAAAATAAAACATTTTGCAAGTTGAGCATTAGCTATTGTTTACTTTCGAAACGGTACATATTCGATTGCTATAATTGGTTGTGATGCAGTTGCAAAAGCTCAATGATTTCATATTGAGAACAGTTGTCATACTGAACGTAATAGTATATTAAAGTATAAGTGGATAAAAAGGTCTTTAAAACACGCGCGAGTTTTCGAGCACGACGGCGCAGCCGAAGTGCTCAAAATAAAGCAAATGTTTTAAAGACCAGATCCACGAATACTTTACGCTATTTTTTTTTTCATTGGTGCCACATTTTACGTTTGAATAAAGTTTTGCATTTGTCAGTTATATTTTATTTGACGTTATAAGGTACTCCTGTCAGATCAATAATCAAAAATTTGTCATAAACGGGTAAAATGGGGCACCAATAAAAAAACAACAAATTGTAATAAATCTGCTGGTCATCTTGCGTTTTCTTGCACTGAACTCTCTTCATGTACTCATGAAGTTTATTGATACAATCCATGTGTTCCATGTCATAATTTCTCAAATGGCTGGAGCTGACATTTGTTAACCTCAAAATATAAATCACTATTTTATTGTCTCCTAATCAATAAATAAATTAACAGTTGTAGATTTCTTGTCATTGGATTTAGAAATGTCGAATAAACACCAAAATCGTCGAGTGAAATGGAGCCTTGATAACATAAGGTGAATCTCTTTCATCACACCTTCCTCAGTTCTTCTCTAACTATTGATTTCCAGAGTTAATCGTACCTCAACAGAAGCTTTGCAATCTCCACCTGGTTACAGTGCTGCAAGCATAGGATTAAACGGCGAGGTATCAAGGAAAACAGACGTTACTCGATTAATCACAAAGAAATCATGGGATATAGCCTTGGCTCCGATGAAACAAGTACCAATGAACCTGTTCATTATGTATATGGCAGGAAATTCGATATCAATATTCCCCATCATGATGGTGGGGATGATGTTGATTAGACCCCTTCAAGCTATCTGGTCCACCAAATCAACTTTTAAGATGATAGAAGCGTCTAGTGTTATTTTGCAGATGATTGTATTTGTTCTTGGGAATATTGTGAATATAGGTTTAGCTCTGTATAAGTGCCACAGTATGGGGTTATTACCAACACATGCCAGTGATTGGTTGGCATTTGTTGATCCACCTATTAGACTAGAATATTTAGGTGGTGGAATTAAATTATCTTAGTTCTATAATAGACTTTTTTATTTATGATAAGTGTAGGAATAAAAATAATTGATAATAAAAATATAATTCAATATGACTAGTCTTTTTTGTGTTTGTCTGCAAATTCCTTGAATTTTTCATAAAGTGCAGTTGGATTATCTACCCTGGGAACCTAAAATTGAAAGGAAGTGATCAATGATCAAGACCATCCTTGTTATAGTAGACGATATACTTACATCATAATTTTGAGCTATATAAACTCCAGCATATAATCCAACAATGAATGATAGCTAAAAATATTCAGGGTTACCTTAAATAAAAATTTACAAAATCATCGACTCACGAATCCTCTAACCATTGTTTTTTTTGCTACGAATTATAAGTAATTTATATGGTAGAAATGAAATACACAAAATCTGAACAATAATGCACCTTCACCAATATTTATTCTAATCAAGATTAGAATAAATGAATAAGATTGAAATTTGATGGAAATTATCATAAAACACAAGCTGAGATGCAGGAAAGGACTAGGTAAAATTGGGCTGAGGTACTAGATTAACATTGACGGTGCACTATAATGCTCCTAGAGTTGGTTTCAATCTTCAAGCTCAAGAACCTTGAATTCAATATTTTCACCTCTGACATGGATTCAACGTCTATGGAACCTTTGAATCAATGTTCATTATACACCATACAAAGAAAGTATACAGAATTTGTATTTGGAGACAGGACAGGGATTCACAATATGATACGCCACTGGCCACCACCGATCTACTGTCAAAGTATAGAATCTTGTTGGCAAAATAGTTGTTTTTTCGCATTTTCCATTTCTTTACATATACTGTGTAATCTATATAATTTTGAGTTTTAGGAGCTTGGTTTTAGATAAAAAAGATCTAGTATGGATACTTCTTTAGCAAATTTTGGTATGTCAACTATTTCAGTATCTACATCACCCGATTTTTCCACATATTTTCATTCATTACTAATACAAAATTTGCAGAACTGTCGGAAAGTACTGTGAAAATAGGAACAGACTCAGATAATGGTTCTGGTTCAGACAAGAGTGACCCCATTGAAATATTGTCTTATGGGGATGAAGAATCCTCCAGTAACAAATCAGAAGAGGACTTTGATAACAACCTACCACAAACAGTAACTCTTTTGAAGCACGATAAATCTGGTGCCAAAGTTTACTTGATAGGCACTGCACATTTCAGTAAAGAATCACAAGAAGATGTTGAGAAAGTATGCATTTCTAAAACTGGAAGAATGAATATTAATTTTTCAAACTTTCCATTAGGTCATTTCCAATGTTCTTCCCCATGTAGTAGTTATTGAATTATGTAAATCCAGAACACATATACTATCTTTAAATGAAGCTACAGTTTTGGAAGAAGCAAAAAGAATTGATATGCAAAAAATTATTTCAACTATTAGATCAAATGGGGTAATTAATGGTGTGATGTATATTCTTCTGCTGAATATGAGTGCTCATTTAACAAAAGAAATTGGGATGGCTCCTGGCGGAGAATTTAGAGTTGCTTATAGAGAAGTAATTCAGAGCTACCCCAAGTTTTGGAACAATACAGAAAAAATATTGTTTTAGGCATCTAAAATTCCACACTGTAGAGTACATTTAGGTGATAGACCAATCAATATTACTATCCAGAGAGCTTTAGCTAGATTGACATGGTTCCAGACTTTTAAACTGGCTTGGCATCTGATAACTTCAAATGATCCTGTAACGTCAGTATAAAATCATATTAATTATTATTACCCAATGTTACCCTGTAACTCACATTGTAGAGTGGAAGAGATTGAAAAATGTAAAAATCGAGACATAATAGAGCAACTTTTGGCTGATTTGGCTGGTGAATATCCTGCTTTCAGAGAAGTATTCCTAGATGAACGTGATATATTCCTTACAAATAGTCTACAAGCAGCTGCTCTTTCACAATTCAAAGCCAGACAGAGTAATGGTATGATTCAATAATTTCATTTATTTTTTTGTAGTTGGTCTAACAAACAATGTGTTATTTATTCTGAGGTTTACATATCGAGTGATCTGGATTTTGATGCTTTTTTTGTGCATATTTTTGTCCAATAAACTCGCATTTGACAATATTATCGTGGCAAAAATAATTCTTTTCAAAATATTCCACTTCAAAGTTGGTTGTTTTTTGGACCAAAATACATAAGTACGAAAACATTTCAATCAAGTTACTGTTCAAATCTTTCGATTCGTTGTTGCATTTGATGTATATACTGAAAAAAATACCATAAATTTTAGTAGCTGAGGAAAATCCCAACGAACCCATCCGCATAGTGGGCGTGGTCGGAATAGGCCACGTCCCCGGAATCGTTCAACGGTGGCCACACCCCCAGGACCAGTACATAGAGGCTATAATGACCATCCCTCCGCCAACGGTCACCTCTAAGATCATCCGGTATACCTTCAAAATGAGTCTTCTTGCCTGCGGGGGCTACATCATTTACAGATTCGTTCCTGTGCCGAAGATACTCGTCAAAAACGTGCATATTTTAACCGAGAAGGTGTTGGTAGGCTTGCGAACTGAATCAGCTTTCAGGTTCAGCTTGAATTGACAGGTCGAAACGTGGATGTAATCATTTTTTCATTTCGTTTGGTTGAAATTGTGCTCATACCTGTTACTGTCTTCTCTCTGCTCATTTATCGAAACTACTGATTGTGTTTTTTTTCCAAAGTACACAAACTGTACTGATTATTGAGCTGGTCTGATTAATCAGTGTCACCAAATGAAATGAATGAAATGATAGCGACATGTCTATTGCTGACGTTTGACTTGAAAAGCATTTCCTGGTATCAAAGTTCTTTATTTTTGAATTACGTTGTTTAAACATTAAGTCTAAAATTTTATGGAGATATTGGTAAACGTTTACATATTGAGCGTTCCGGATTTTGATGTAAAGATTTTTTATAATTATGTATTTTGGAATCTCAAGATTATAAATCTTTTTGGCTAATTCATTCAATAACGTAACACATGAACTGGGAAAGGGTTTATCATGTATTCATGTATCCTGAGAAAACATCGAAAATTTAGTATCTTTCGAATATTCAGATTTGACAGCATGTAAAGATTATCATTCCGTCAACCACACTAAATGTCGGATGGATTTATAATGGGGACATTTGGAATAAGGCTGTTCAAAGAAGGTGAAATTCCGGACTTCAAAGTGAAATATATGGAAAATTTGTAATTTCCCTACGTTATTATTGCCAAATTCGTGTTTGTAGGACCAAATACGTGAGTATAAAAAAGATTCATCAAAATCCAGATCGCTTGATATGCAGACTACCAAAGTTATGTAAGTATGTCTAGAGAGTAAAAATTAGCTACAAACCATATCTGGTTATCTTTGGACATGCGAGTGTGCATATTTTAGTCCTATCATAGATCGGGTGTTTTTTTATTTGGAAAGTTTATGGAACAGTTCTCATGAATGCGATTTTTTGTTTGTGATAATTGTTTTCTTTAGAATATTGAATCATAGAAATCATTGCTCATGAGGATAATTATTTAAAAAAAGGCTGTGTGGAAGAATGTTAAAAGAATGAACTCTCGTTATATATTGTCACTGTGTTAAATTTATGAAGGAATACAACTTGCTGGGACTATTCACAGTCAATATTTTTCATTTTAAAAAGAATTTATGTATACTTTTCTTTTGTATTAAGCTTTTATTCTATCAAAATGTGTATTTTATGATATAATTTTGCTCATTATCATGTACATATATGTGAGAATCTCAAATATATCATTTAAAAAAATCAGTATCCGATAGTAACTTTCAAGATTGACTTCAAATACAACATTGCTCAATTTATTTGCTGTAAAATACATCAAAGAATCAATCTTCATGAATTTAGCACACGCTCAATGTAGTTTTATGAATATTTCGATACAAACTCAAGATTTTTTTGGATTTAGAACAAAGTTTATATCCTCACATTCCATTTATTAGTTGGGTTGAAGGTAACTAAAGTTATTTAAATTTATATCAATGATTTATTCCCACTGAAAACTCACTGTACAATATAAGTTATAATATATATTTTCAAATGGAAGACTTTCATAGGCAGGATCATTTTAAGTACATTATTGAATCTGCCATTTTGATTCTTAAGAATAGAAAATCTCCATAACAGAGATTATTCAGGGTGTCCTGATATTATTTGATTGACAATATGCTCAGCTTTTGATTCAGTAAATATAGGAAAAAAGTTATTGCAATGAAATTTTATCAGTAGACAATTTTCTGAAGAAGAAGTTTCAGATAATTATTATCAACTTCAACACCCTGTATTTTAAATCAAGCTCCTGGATGCCTAATTTGTCTGTGGAAACATTTTTATATTGAAGAGGCACAACGAAATCCAAGATTAGAAGCAGAACTGTCTTTGGTGTTTTGCGACCTAGCAGCACATCTGTATCTCCAACAATAAGACTCATGGCATAAGAAAGAACCCCCCTTTTTCACTTTAGCGTCCTGGAAATTTTTGGATACTATATTATATTTTTGTTACTCCTATTTTGGTGTAGATATATTTTTTCATTTCAAGTGTTGTTTTATTAAAACATTCCCTGAAGTTTTGCAACCTTGCATATGCTGGGATACTTACAGGGTGTTCTAACCAATCATCCTGTGTCCACTCCCAAACATTTCCTGCCATATTATAGAGACCAAATGCATTTGGAGGGAATTCATCTACTGGGCATGTGAAAGCATAACCATCTTCTTCTGTATTCACTTTTGGAAATTCTCCCTGCCAAATATTTGCCCTGAAGACATGGAATCAGTTTCAAATCCTAAGAAATTCAAGCAATCCATTACCAGTGCTTTCCTTTAGGATTCAGTTTGTTTCCCCAAGGATACAACTTCTGTTTTAAACCTGATCTACATGCCATTTCCCATTCAGCTTCAGTTGGCAGTCTCTTTCCAAAGTGTTCACAATATTTCACAGCATCATTCCATGAAACATGAATCACAGGGTGATTCATCAGCCCTGAAATATAGCATGAATTTGAGTTGTCCATTTCATTTTTGCAAGTTGATGAGACTACCATCAATGGTTGATTTTGACCCTGTAGGGTGTTTCCAATTCACCCCATCCATTTTAACCCACCATGGTGCTTGTACTGCTCTAACATCCTTATATTTATCCCTCTCACCCTCTGGTAAAGACATCTCAAAAATAAAGCTGTCTCCAAACACTTCAGCTTCTGTTATATACCCTGTTTCTTTGACAAAGTCATAAAAGTTTTGATTGGAAACTTCATACTTATCTAGATAAAACGAGTTCACACTGACATTTCGTAATGGACCCTCATGATCACTTTCAAAGATGGGTTTATTAGTACCCATTCCGAAAGTTGTGCCTTCTATTAGCACCATGTTGGATGTATCTAGATGCAGATCTTTGTTTTTGTCAAGTACCTCATTTGATTCTCTGGAATATTTGAGACTCGGGTCTGTATTTTCTTTATTGCATTGGCCATGCCGATTAGTACTACAGCCACAGTCAGCATAGGTATTACTCAGTATGCTAAGTACTATTGGTAAATGTATGAATAAGTACATCTTGGAATGAAATTAAAGACCAAGCAGCTAATATAAACTGGATGTTGTTTTATTGAAATTATCAATGTAATAAGATTCTGCTATCTGATTCATATTATAACAATATATCAAAATTCAGATATAAAACATGTTAAACAATGATACATTTTGTCTTAAGTAATCGAAAAATAAACAAAACGTAAACAACAACACACAAATAGTGACGTATGAAAGGCACTGACGTTTGCTGAAATTTTGACACATTTCGGAAGTGGCTCTCCTAACAACCTGCCGTAATATAAGAATAATAATTACCTCTATTTTTCACTTTTACTGTTTTCAATATATCTCAGAAATCAATCAACCCGTTGATTCAATAGGCAAGTTTTCAATTGTATATTATGATTATCGAATAAACACCTGAAACGTTTAGAAAAAAAATTGTTACAATGGGGATGGTAATAAAAAACAGCCTGTATACAATGCCAATATATTAAAAAGATGCAGATATCTACAAAAAAGACGGCTTTAATATTTGGTTCTTTATAATAAAAAATTACCTACTTATCTATTAGGTAAGCCTACTTGAAATCAATTTTGTAGATTTTATAATACATTTCGATATCAACAGTGGCAAGGTCTAGAAAAAAGATGGACGGATATCATGAACGTAATGGGTAGTTCATGGATTATTACGTCCTCATTCCATTTATGCATGGAATTTTGAGTTCAAAAATTTTCTCCGCAAGTGTCAAATCATATTCCCTACGAAAAAAACAAATCCAATAGGAATAATATCCGCGCAAAAAATCATTTATTATTTCTGGACTTATTCTTGACCGGTTTCTTGTTCTTCTCTTTCACTTTATCGTCATCAGCACCAGCTACTGCGGTTGCTTGTGGACTAGAAATGGCTAAACCACCTTTTCCAGCGAGAGAAGTTCCTTTTGGAGAAGCTCCAGCCACTCCACCTTTGCCAGCTATAGCTATAGCTCCCGGAGCCGCTTGAGCAGTGCTTGGTTCTGCAGATTTATCATCGAATTCGGCATCGGAAACAGCTGAACCTATAAATCATTTCAAAATTACATCTCCAGTATTGGTATACCGTCTTGGAAATGATTCTCTACATTTACTTTACTGCGACATCATCACGATTTACTCTCTAATGGAGGGGATATCAATATTTATTCAATTTAATTTGACATCAGATCTAGTTTCAGTGTAGATGATTATTGAACATTGATAAAATAAAACGACAATTCTCTCTTATAATTGCACAGATTAGAATTTGAACAACACAAATTTACCCAATATCAATACAAACCTCGAGTATAATTCGGCAGGACAATTTAATGAATAAGAAATTTGGAAATATATCAATGCAAACTTTATTTATTAAACTTAAAAAATAAACAACACCTTTTTATTTTAATGTACAATTATTGAAAACGCAGTTATTGAAATTCAAACTAGGAACAGTGATACAGGGTGCTACAGCTAATCGTTTCTGTAGTAGATGTTGAAGTTTTTTCATTTTCCAAACGAATTGATTGAATTTGTCAATTTGTAAGTATGGTTTTATTGATGACGAATTGCTGTGTCCTGTTATTTTTATTTGAGCTTGTTCTTCAATTCCGCGATAATTGATGAACAAATGAATAAGTGAAAAAAACACTGGTGTATTTGTCGCTGTAAAAGTTAAAGCTAACTTTTGCCGCTGTCAAAGTGACAATTGCACTGTGGCATATGCGATTTTTTATACATCAATCAAATTGTCCTTGAAAAAATAGAACCTAAACATTATTTTTGATTCAATTCGTTCCGCTGCTTTGTGTCTGGCGTAGTGACGAGTGAATCGAGTGGGGAAAGTGGAAGGGTAGCAATTTAGGAGGAGAGACATGTGTCCCTCTTGATTAGAAAGCTTGTTATATACTTATAGATTTCTCCTCAATGGATACTCACCCTGATTTTCTGCAAAAGTTCCACCTTTACCAACATCCTCCTGATACTTTGCATCCACCACCACAGCCTCGTTCTCAACATCATCCCCTTCGAAAGAATAATACGGTTCACTAGGAGGTGTGAATCTGAAGTGTCCAATAGGATCTGCACTTCCTTCGTTCGACACCGAACTCGACTTGAGAAGTGCAACTTTCGGCTGTCCGCTCTCTTGGCTCAACGCTACCAAGTTCTGGTCGAATTGCTGGCCGGTTTGCACCGGATAAATTTGGCCAGTCGCCGCGTTCCTCAAGAGCAGAGTTTGAAGGGGTGGTGAATGGTATCCTAGGTCCACCTGGTGGGCTGGTTGCTGAGTGTATTTGAGGTCTTCGGGGTAGTTGAAGGGGATATCTTGGAAGAGGTCGTCTCCGTTCAAGACGAAGAAGCGGTGACCTGGTTGGAGAGCTGGGATTCTGCCTGCTGATGCAAATAAGTCATCTTCGCTGGTGGTTTTGAATGGGTATTCGTTGGTATCTTCGTTGAATGTTTCCAGTTTTTCTGGTTTGTTACCTGCAAGGAGTAGATGGTTTCATTAATCTCGTAAACTTTAGTCTCCTGGTTAGGGAGAACGGGCTCAAGCGAGATCTCGAGAGATCGACAGTGTTGTGTGCTTTTTTGCGAATAATCACAATGATTGGATAAATCGGGAAGAAAGAAGATAGAAATTATAAGTGTTATTATAAAATAAACATTTATTTTCACGAATTTTTTCAATAGACTTTTCTGCAAAAACATCGTTTGACATATCTGTCTATTTTTCCTAAGACGTAAACCCATTTTTAATGAGTACACCCTCCTAAAATTTGAAGTTGTACACAGATTTTTATTTGAAATATTTATTCAAATTTTCAGGGTATACTGCGATATTTTTTCTTAGTCGAAAATCGAGATTTTGCATTAGCGATTTTTTTTATTACAAAAATCATTACGCCACTGGATTATTCAGAATGCCTCTGAACAAGTGTGAACAGCATGTCATGAAAAAACATTTATTAATAACGAAGTTATGACAGCTCAAAATTTCGAAAACTCACACAGCTAACAGTCACAAAAGACACCCTATATCTACAGATATAGCTATGAGAATATTTTTTATGATTTCAATAATAAAGTGCAGCCAGATGAAAAAAAAAAAGACAAATAGAAACATTTCTACAATGAAAATAACGGAATTACATTCACACAATTCAACTAATAATGAAGGAAAAAGTATTATCAGTAGATCAACCTCGCTATACGTCGAATCACAAAAACTTTCCTCTTCATGGCGGCTATATTGTTGACAAAAGTGTCAAACTGTAATAACATTTCCATGGCAACTATGATTTAAATTGTAGAATCAATTAGGTCTTAGTTTTAGTTAATTTCCGTGAAAACTTGAATGTAATTCCGTTATTTTCATAAAAAAAATTCACTCTATTTTTTTTTTCATCTGGCGGTACTTCATTGTTGAAAAAATATTCTCATGGCTATATCTGTTGATACACGGTGTTTTTTGTGACTGTTAGCTGTTTGAGTTTTTGAATTTTTGAGTTGTCATAACTTTTTTATTAATGAATATTTTTTCATGAAATTTTGGTCACACCTATTTAGAGGCACTCTGAATCCAGTGGCGTAGTGATTTTAAATATCGTAATATGCCCTGAAAATTGGAATAAGCATTCCAAATTTTGTCCGAAGGTAGACCTTTTAGTACTTTACATAAAAAAAAATATTGAAAAATTTAGGTTTTACGGGGTGTTTCCATTAAAAATGGGTCACACGGTATAACGTCATTTTATAACAAACAAAACTACGAGAAGTCAAAAGAAAAACTAATTATCGAAGTTGAGTTGACTATTAAACTGAGATTATTATCAATTGAATAAAACAATCTCTTCAGTAGATCGATTAGATATCACAAATTAATTAACAAAATATACCAATCGAATGAGTGATTTGTTGAGTCCAAATCACAAGCCATTATTAGTTTGGAAGTAGCTCCTTAGGAATCCCAAAACGGCTTTTTATTTTGTTGGCCAGATAAAACCAGGCCCTTTCGAACGCTAGTTGGAACCATAGAGCTTAGGCAGATATCCACGAATTGTTAAAGTTCGCTTTCAGACCCCCCGGACTCTCTATATAAAAGTTTTTATGATCTCGACCTTTTTTCGTCCGATCTCGATCTCTTCAAAAAATCCCGAAATTTCGAAAAAACGAGATTGCATACCCTCTTCCTGGGTATTTACCTGCTGAAGATGTCGATGGCAAAGGCGGTATACTGGCAGGATCTGTAGGAATTTCTTCAGCATCCTTTTCTATGGGTGGAATATGTGCTGGTTTTGGGTTGGGGTATCCTCCGACGAAGACAGGTGGCCTTTGGGGCACATTGGGGCCAGGTCTGCGAGGTTGTTGGGGTACTAAGAAGTTGTGGCCCGGTGGTAAGCCTGGGTTGATGAGGATAGGTTGACCTTGACCAGCTGCCCCGTATACGACTATCGAGGGTTGAACCCTATGATATGATTATAATTAATAATGTATTATTGGAGGTTAGGAATTATTTGATCTGAATAAAAGTTTTACCCATTGACATTACTACATATTGGTCTGTACTTTTAGAGCACATTGAAACAAACCTAAACATACAGAGCCGTCACGGAGGTTATGTAGACACGCCCAAGTATCTTCTAGCTTTCAACTTGATTTATTTGTTTCGTTGTTAGAATATCAACAATAGGAAATCGTGTAGTAAGTAGATTTTTGCAACTATAAAAAATAATATAATTCATCCAATATTCTCTACTCAATAACAATTATACTTCAGTGGCGTAGGTACTCGTAATTTCTGAATTGGAAGTAACACGTTTCAGTAATAGATGGCGCACGATCATTATTTTTCACAAGAATAAGAACAAATTCTAAAAAGGTCTGAATCAATCAAAGCTTAAATAGCCCTGAAAAAATCTTACCTAGACCTAATATACGTGCTATTTTTTTGCAGTAGTATAATTACTAGGTTAGCGTTTGATTGTATTTTAACTACAGAGACTAATATATCCATTGTCATTGACCAAATGAGTTGACATGCAGGAGGAATAATATCCTGAATAATTCATGTAGTTACGTTCAGTTTGGTTCTTCGTTATTTTATTCAGGAAGCATATGAAGTTCATTGAAATTTCGACGTCCATCGGATTAACGTTATTGAACTAATTGTTGTTTAGCACAATAACACATCAGCTGCAAAACTACAATGATAAATAGGCGAGATCACAAAATCATAAAAGTGTTTATAGAAACTAGATGAAAATCCTTGTTACGTCAGCTGTACTAAATCTCGGCGCCTGTCAATTGTACTATTTTTGAAGCTTCTTTACTTTCGTAAACGAAAATTAAACGAATATTGTGCACAAATATGTACTAAAATGAAAACCCCATGTTTAAAGGTTGTTATAGATTCGGTTATCTACCAGTGAAAAATACACTTGGTGCTGTGAACTGTTCTTATTTTTCCGGTCTACTGACGATATGATACGCTTGGCAACGCTGTGAAATATCATTTTGGCAGCAAGTCCAAGGCTTATCTGTATCTACGAGAGTACTGGTGACGTATCAATGCTATGTGTTTTCTACATGATTTCCAAATGCACCTCAACTTTGAGAATTTAGTCTGGCGAAAATATTGCAAAAAGAAAGTTTCAAAGAAAACATGGGTACATTTTCTAACTTTCTGGATGTCGTGGTATATTTTCAAAAAATTACTGATCTGGCCCATAGGCGAAAAAAATACAACTCACCTAGGGTAACCATTTTGGTTGAATCCTGGATACCTGAACTGCGGTTCGAAATAAGGATAGCCCCCGAAGGTTAAGGCAGAAGGAAAACCGAATTGCTGCTGCCTCTGCTGTTTTACACCAATATCTTTCTGTTGTTGCTGCTGAGGACTGGAACTGTCAACCAGGAGCACGAGTGGCTTCAGGTTCTGGGAATCTCCCTGAGTCTGAGAGTCTTGGCGAGGGAAAGCTAGTATACTCCCCAGGGAAGAGACAAGGAGTAGAAGGCGCCACATATTTTCTACATTCCAGAATTTTGTATTAGATAAATGCTATTTATTTTAGGTTTATTACGTCATATCAGCAGCAAGTGAGGTGTTGCCAGATCATTACTTGGCCATTGAACTGAGTGGAATGATTTTGAAATTGATTGGAAAGGGTCTGACTATTCCTTTTCGAGTTAACATCTGATTTATATTGCAACACTCTTTATATATTTGCATATAATAATATAATGATAAAGACTATTTATTTTAGGAAGATAGTTCTGACAGAGTTGGTTATCTTTCAATACCATTTCTGCAAAAAAAAAGTAACCAGCTTACCACGGAACATTTAATTCGTGGAGACATATCTGGGAACATTTAGGCATCGATGATTATGGCAACACTACACAGTGACTTACAAAGATGTCAAATTTGTTTGGAGAGAAATCTTCGATCTGCTAATCAAGTTTTTTTGATTCTTAACGATTATCCACACTCAAAAGCTATCCAAATTTTGTGGTATATCATTTATAAATGTGAATATATTTTTCAAAATAATTTGAATAATAAACTTAACCTAACTTTTTGTTTCGGAGTATCATGGAAAAAATAAACAAGCAGCAACACTGCACTTTCAGGCGAGCTGTCACAACTATGTTGCTCAAATAAATATACTATATATGTGGAATACCTCTGAAATAACTCGAAACTTGCAGTAATTTATTCATCTGGTAGAGACTGTTAGAAAAATGGGGATTTATTCTTCGTCTAGTGGTGTAAACATTAATTTAAGTGACAACCACCAACCCAAAACAAATGTAAAAAACGAACGTATCTACGAGCAATGCACAGTTTGAAAAGAATTGGATTTTGTAATTGAGGTTCGTGAAACAAACTTATCAACCCTCTAATTTGCGTATTGAGCAACAGTCATCGGTAATAATTTAACCAATTTGAATCGACATTTGCAATAATGATTGGAAATGATTACTAAGGTACAATCAAGTAAAGAACGAGTGCATGCGGTGTGACAAAATGTGTTGCGAAAGATATTGAAGATGGATAGTTGGGAACATTGAATTATCGATGTCACCAAAAGAATTCTTTAATAAAACTCTGTTTCTCGAAACCATTGGAAATCTGCTTTATTTTTCTATTGCTCACTATTAGTCGACATAAAAAGTTATTAGAATAACTTATTTGGAGTTAGTAACTTCATTTGAAACTATTACTATACAAATATTACAAAACTCTGATATGTTTTCAACAAATTTGACGTTACATGCTTAATGTTTTGAAAATTTTATAGGAAATCTAATTTGAGTCTTAAATGTTGGTTTGAAATTGTTCAATGATCATTGTTAATTTTTTTTGTAAAAAAACTTGTAGCGTATACAGGGTGTTCCTTAAAGACATGCAACTATTTGAAGGGGCTATTCTTCGACACATTTCAAGAAAAAAACTTCTCATGAACGTATGTCCTAAGAGTCTTAACTTTTGAGATACGGGGTGATAAAATAAAAAAAAAATAGCCACTGGTAGAGAAAATGTAAAATTTCGTACATCACTAACAATGACTAAATAATAATTGAAGTTATAAAATCTCACTGTGACAGGTTCATAGAGACAATTCTTGATTTTTCAATAGAAAATGAACTTGAATAATAGATAGATATTCATTAATTTCAATCAAATCAAATACTAGGTATTTACAATTGAATATTATTCGATTGCATTGTATTCTCTTGTACTGAATATTCCAAATTGAAGCTTTTTCTCCTGAAATGAGTATAATTACCATTCGGAACAACATGGTCACAAATAATTGACTATTCAATGAGTAAACATCCAGTCTTTTATACAAATAAGTGATTTCCAAAGTTGATAAACATAAGGTGAATAATTACATCCTTTCATTACCGCAAAACTGAAGATCTTCATGATTGAATACTCAAGAACGTGTCTCTTGATTCTTCATTAAAGACATGCAAAAATATCGAGTATTCAAAATGTGTACAACTGTTTAGTTCAATTGAATTTAATGCGTGGATAGTGATGTAGGAAGATTATATTCAAATTCATATCGAAGCTGAAATAATTTATAGACCCGTGCCCATAAATTAGATACCATCAACCATCATGTATGAATAAATATTACATTTGATTTTGGATATCGGTTATCGATTTACCGTTAGATAAAGGTAGGCTTAGTTGGTTCAAAAAATAAGTTGGTTGTTTTACAAATCAACACAATCACGCGAAGGTGTTCCAGATTCCTTATTCACCTTTAAAAAAATTTACCCTGAAAGTTCATCGTGATCATAGAGTAGTTATTCTTTAGTTAGTTCTTGATAAAGAGTTTATTCTTTAAAGGATTTATTCAGTAGATACAATAGTCTACAACAAAATGTAAAAGAGTCAAAAAGTGTTGCAGAATTCGAACATAATTTGATATTATATTAAAAATACGAAAATATCTTATCAAACAATTATCTTATACTATATTATATTTTACATATATTTATACTCATAATTGTCATATTTATGTTTATCATATTTATATTTGTCTATACTCACATTTGTTATACTTTATATGTATTGAAGGTAGTTATGTCAACTATATATTTTGTGGAAAATAGGATTGTCCTACTTAAACTAATACATAAATAAATAAATAATATTTCCATGATTTTAGTAACATTTTTGGGGTTCTTCGTCTCACCAACTATTGAAGTCTTTTGAAAGTATCATCATTTTACTAAAAATTTTCTAATGACAAAAAATTGAAGAACCATTGGAGTATTCTCCTCTTTTTATATTCATCATTTATTCAATCATGAGAGTCTTTTTCATTTGTTCAAAAAATACTCAGAAAAGTGAGTGACATTTATGATGTAATGAAAAAAATTCGATTCAATTTGTGTTTTCATTGAAGTGCATGTATATTATTAGGATATTCAGAATTGAGAAGAACAAAATAATATCTTACACATGTCAACATGCCTCAACATGAATCAATTTGTAACAGCATAATTAACAAATTTAATTTTAATTACAATAAAAAATTCTAATTGCTCGTAAACATCCTTTCAGATTTTTTCAAAATCAACAACGATTGAAAATTCACTTGACCACTCACCTTTGACTATTATCACTGATTCATTAGTTGATACCTCAATAAACCGCGCTAACAAAACTTGTTCGTTGCACTACGATGGAAAAGAATCAACTCTTTGAGCGAAGAGGACCATCGACCTCTTATAAGTCACTCGAAGAGGGGAGAAGTCGTCGATGTCACTGTCGTACATCGGGTGAATCATTTTTTTATTGTGCATTCGACAGAATGGTATTTGATCCACCGCCCTGTAGAGGTTATTAAAATTTTTCGGAGAACATTTTTGCATTTGTTGAATTTGACAATCAATCTGAATGATTTCAACTTTGATTTACTACTCGAATCGTTGAATAGATTTAGGAGTTTCTAGCAATGGGTTGAAAAAAATTAAAAGCAAACATTTTAAATTATCATAAATTAAAAAAAAAAGACAGAGAACAGAGAACGAAAAAATACCAAACATGATTGTTACGCATTGAAATATCAAAAATATACTTTGATCTTGTATACAGGGTGTCTTCAAAATGTGAAGGAATATTTGAAAAGAGCATATATTGACATGTCCTCAAGAAACACCTTGTAGAGTGCCATTTTGTAAACAGTTGAATATATGAATTATCTGAAACTGCATCTTGCATATGGTGTCAGGATGCCTGGATATTTGTGAGAATATTAAAATACTATGTAAAATTTTATTCGAAATAAAAGTATCGAAAGTATTAATTTTCTTCAATATTTCAGTGGGATGCATTGACGTAACATCCAGACATATAGTTCAACAATCTTACAAGGTGTAAACTTTTTCGAAAATTGACAGTCATCCTCGTTTGTTGCAACAACAATGAAGGCAGAATGACATTGAAAAATATTTCACGTGGGCTTTTGGGGTGTGAAAGATTTCATTTTGATTCATGAGGACGAATCGAGACAAACGAAAGTTGTTGCTCAGCCTACTTCGATTTGGTATTTCCGAATTTCATTCGAATACTCAATCGAAATGAAAACACTTGTTTGTAATAATAAAAATCGATTAGATCTAGATAGTAGGTTTGTGAGAAATAGTTGACATTGTGTCATTGTTCAAAACCTCGAAATGGACTGACCAATTCATCATTGGGTTTGTGGTTTGATTTGATTCATTTTCACCTGAATTGATGAAAGTGGAATTGCCCATAATATGCATGTGCTCCTATACTGGCAGTTTTCTTGGTAATGCACATAAAAGAACACAACGATGATTAAATTTTGACATTTTATTGTACTTTTCCCACGCCTATTTTCGAGAATCATGATACCATTTTATGGAGAAAAATTACTTTTGAAGAATACACAAGTTGAAAGATTAACATTCTAGTGACCATTCCTTCAAGGTCAATGGTTAAAATACTACTGACAATTTTAAATGGCGTATTTCTACAAAATACGTAATTTTTATCATATCTTGTTGACAATTTAATCAGCACGAATTTATTTCGACGCCACGTGGCAAGATGTATCCTTGAGATAAGCATCATTTCGAAAAATAATAATCAGAAATACCAACAACAATATCAACAAATTTGAATGGAGTAAAGAAAACAGTGAATTGCAGGTACCAAAACAAAATCGTATTCTTCGTCACCACTCAATGATTCATGTTAAAAGACACTTTTCAAAATGAAGCTATTGTTAGATACTCGTATATACATTGTAATACTATCAGAAAAATCAGGGTTATCTGAAATATTTTTCCAAGCATGTACGCTCCTTCCATATTTTATCCTTAAGAGTGAATTCATTTTGTTGAACAATATTATCCATTTGAATGTCGTGAAACCTTGTGAGGTGATTATAATT
Organism: Plagiodera versicolora; assembly: GCA_037013635.1. Classification (NCBI taxonomy): domain Eukaryota; kingdom Metazoa; phylum Arthropoda; class Insecta; order Coleoptera; family Chrysomelidae; genus Plagiodera; species Plagiodera versicolora. Next base: position 8,787,409 of record CM072986.1, on the reverse strand, counting down.
AACCGAAGATAACAAAAATTGGCACACGCAGAGCCACATGTTGCGTGGGAAGCAAGCAAATTTTCACTAAGTAGTTGATTCGATGGAAATCAGTGCTGAAAAATCCATTAAAAATCCGAACATGTCTGTCATTCTTCATTATTTACAACAAAGTATGGTCAAAGAAGCATATGGTTATCTCATTTCATATCTTTACTATTTTTAGCAATTCTGAAAAGTTTGTGACAGCTTGCCAGAGAGTGCAGTGTTGCTATACTTCTCTATTTTTCAACGATACAAAAAGTTAGGTCAAATTATTTTTAAATGCCTAAATATTCCCAGGCATGTCTCAATCAATCAGAATAGTTCTGTGGTTAGCTAGATACTTTTCATTTTGCAATATTGGTATTGAAATATAACCAAATCTGTCAGAATTCTCAAATAAGTATAGTCTATAAGTACAGTCTATAGACTGTAAAGCATGAAAAAAAATTGTTATAATAATAAGCTTTTATTCTTGGTAAAAATGGCCTCGCACAGTTTGAAGATATGGCAAATATTAAAATGGCAGAATAAATTAATCGATAAATAGCTAGAATAACTCCTTGAACAAATATTCCTATCATCACTGATGATATTTGCTGATCAGTCTGTTCAAATATTCGCTGGCAGAGTCTTTACTTCCAGACACTTTCGGTTTTCCTGCAGATATGTAATTCTCCGCATAAATAGGCACCAAATCTTGCTCAGGATCGATTCCAGCTAAAGCGGTACCAATGGGGCGGGCAATTGCCATTCCCCCACGTCCTACAACTGCCGTGGCAAGAGGTTTGCTCACTGCTACTCCCCCTTCACCTAGAAGATAATTTACACGTAATTCAACATATTTTCTAGTTTAATTTTGGGAAGGCTACCTGCTACAGCAAGTCCCACAGGTTTAGCTTCAGCAACAGAAGCATCTGTTGGAGGCAAATTGATCCCTACAGTGTCATTGTCATCCCCTTCTTCCTCTTCATTCTTCTCCTCTTCCTCCTGCTTTCTCTTGATTTCCTCGATTTTTTTCTTCTCCTCTTCCTCCTTCCTTTTCTTTTCCTCTTCTTCCTTTTTGAGCTTCAGCTCCTCCTCTTTCTTCTTCTCTTCTTCCTTCTTCTTCTTCTCTTCTTCTTCTTTACTTTTATTAGGCTTTTTACTGACGTTCTTCCTCTCGAACCAAGCGCTGAGGCCTTCCCTGTTCTCCAGCTCGGACGGAACAGGTTCTTCCTGGATCAGTTTCAAATTTTCAACAGCTTTAGTCAGTTCCTCCATGATCACCTTGTACCGAGTGTTTTGTTCGTGCGATAGCCCCCCGTTTTTGTTGGCGATTTCTTGCAACTCTACTACTTTCTTGGAGTTGGTCTGTATTTTTCGGAGACTACTACCGAAATCCATCCTTTCTTCTTTGGTTGGTAAAGCAGGATTTTCCAATTCGACGGTGTCGATGACGTTGACAGGTGGTTCTATGGGGGTTTCTGGGGATTTTATGATGTTGGTGATGGTCGCGCCTTCGGGGGTTTCCATGATTTGGAGGTACTGCCCTTTGGCACCCCCGTAGAAGGGTAGGAGGGTGATTTTTGTCTGTTTACTCCTGCCAAAAAAAGTCAATTTGAAGTCTCAGATTATCAAACTTGAATCAATATGAATATTCCTGAGAAAAAGGCGACTGGCAACAGTGCATTTTCTGTTAAGCTGTTCGTCTTTTTCTTAAATTACGAGGAAAAACATATTCATTCGACATTTCCCAAAAAATGTTAAAAAAGCACAAAAAACTGAGAAAACATTCATAAACAATAATGATAATCAGTCAAAAATCAATTAACTCTTTTTCTGTAGATCTGACAACACCGCACGATCTGTGAGCTTGAAATAAATAAACTATTCCTACCATATGCACAAACAAGAATCATGGATCATATCCATTCAGATATTTGATTATTCTTATTCACTCATTCTTGCTCTTGAGTTGTTTATTTAACTCTAAGCGTTTCAAATGTTTCATATTAAATTCTGTGAATTAAGATTTACTCTCGGACGTTATTTGGCAGTTCTTTGATATTTATTTATTCTCAAATCTGGGTAAAAAAGTACGACATGGAAAATAACATCAATAAAATTTTATTTACACAATCGGTTCAAAATATTTACAAACATATACAATAATCATTTCGATCCGTTTCATACATCCTCATAACTGATCTCCAAATTACTTTCTGCATGTGCGATTCCGCCTGGTCCAGCGATCGCCACAGCATCCGGCTCAAAAAGAACATCCACGTTCGTACCCTGTCTCAAAATGGCCTTCGACAGAGGCGTAGATATCGCTAGGCCTTCTGGCCCCGCCACCGATCGAGCCACAGGCTTCAAAATGAGCGTCGTGACGTCATCGGACTCATCTTCATTCCTAAATTTGATGATGCGCTCTTTCTGGATCGTATTCTGGTTCTTCAAGTAGTGGAAAAGAGGGTGAAATCGGTATGGCGCTAAAGAGGGTGGTTTTGTCATGGTCAAACTACCATTAGATGATTTGAGGCTTTCAATATTCGATTTTTTTGAAGTACCACCCAGCCTTACGATTTCTGTCATCGAAGATACCATCAGAGGTGGCGGTGAAATGTTTGCAGAATTGACAGGTTCAGTTGTCAACAGGGTGACATGGTCCTTGGATTTTTGAATGTTCTTCTTCTGGTTTTCAAGCGAAGCCTCTTTTTCTTTTTTGATTTGTATTACACCGTTAGAAGTATATTGAATTTGTTTAAATTGGATTGTTGGTGATGAAAATATGTTATTGGTATCGAATAGTAAGGGATAATGAAGGTTTCCAACGTATTGAAGTTGGTGATTTGGTAGTGGAAGCCATTTTGGAAAGCGAAGTCCGTTTGGGAATTGAATTAATCTGGGAAAAGAAAATACAGGATGATTAGCTACGAGTGTCGCTTTATAGAGGAGGTTAGTAGAGGTTAACACAAATAGCGTTATTGTTGTGATCACTCCAAAGTCATAATATCTAATTGTGATAAAAAAAAATCACAGAATTCTTCATCACCTTGAAACAGAATTGAATTTTGTGATACAGTACTTCAACTATAAATCATAGAATTCTTTAATATCCTGAAGCACAAACACGAAACGTAAAATACGTCTTACGTCAGTTAGGCTTCTCGATCATAGATGTCGTAACTTCCGCATGCTTTCTAACTATAACGAAATTCACTCATAAGTAAAAATCGAGAGCTGCATTATGCGATCCTTCTGAGAGATTCAGATGAGAGATGATGATTGGGTATGTCAGAACCGTTTTCTGTAGTCTGCTCCCATTTCTTGTTACGATTTGGCAGACAATACTCTACTGATCTTATCATCCCAGAAGGGTCAATTATTAAATATATCAAGTAAACGTAAATAATCCACTATTTATATTCAATAGCTGATATTTTGTTCTGTAAAAGTATTATTTGTATTTAATCTTACAAAATACCACGGGTTAGACCAACTAAGTTATTCATCTGTGATTATACAGTCCTACGGTACCATTTCGATATGAATTACCAAAATTCATTTATGAGTATTAGAGTCTTACGGTATTCCATTCGATGTCTTGTACTTTCGATAAAGTATTTCCGGAATGTATATATTCGACAGATTTAATGATAAAAATTTTACCTAAAACCAAAGATGACAATTTCCATTTTCACAATACATCTGTTAATTATGGATTAAACGCTATTTCATTACCTAAAAATATAGTTATTGAAAATACAAATATAAGTAAAAAAACCTCTCAAATTTTACCTGAAAAAAAACAAGAAAGAATACTCTCAATTGAGAAAGATAGTGAAAGTTCCGGACCTATTTTATCATCTGAAAAGTATAGAGGTAGTTTTACTAACAAAGTAAAATGAAAATTTGATACTTCTAAGAACAGTTAACATGTTGATATGTTATAAACCTGAAATAAAACACTTTTGGAAAGAGTACTTCTTTATTTGAGAGCCACACCCACAGATGAAGGGTTTTACGCCTTAACAGTTATTTCATCAACTTGTTTGTCAAATAGTTCAATGTTGACTTTCAAAGAAGACGTTTGAATGTAATCAATAGTCGTTTATCTCAAGAATATCTAGTTTGTATCATTCAAAAATCAGAGAAATAAATTTTTGATATATTGGTGAGAATTTTCTTGAATTTCTTTTGGAAAGCTGTGAAAATATTCTTGGACAATACTGATTCAGAGCTAATTACAGATTTGTAGAATATTTGGTGTAATTGCAGTTTTATTCCAATATGATATTCAGATCGAATTAGCAGTAGATTTAGCTATCGGTTATCGTGTCAACATTTTGAATAGTTGTTTTTCCTAGAATACGTAAGACTATCTCTAGATTTTCAATACTATTAATTCGACAAGATTTGTGGCTTTTTCTTCTCCAGTTTCAACAGTTATTTTTTTAAAATCTTTTATAATATTTCCTGTACAAAACGTCACATATTTTAGGATACTACTTATGCTGTTTCGTAAAAATAATGTATACTCTTTAGAATATAGATACGTTGAAACAAAAGACCAAGTTCTTCAACAGAATCCTCAGAAAGTCAACCATTACTTGAAATATTATATGTACAAAAATTAATCCTCCTGCCCTAAGTCCTCAACCTAACCTTTGTTATAATAGATTACTGGCCCTACAGCTACAACTTTTCCAACTCTAGAATTTGCCAGTCCTTCCAACCTAGTTCTATTACCCCCCAATGTACTATTCACCAATTCCCCCAAATTGACAGCTGGATCGACTGCAATCACCTTGGTACCAGATCCAGCAATAGCTAAACTATCCGGCTGGGTATAAGCTATCCCATTGGGCCCCACAATAGCTGTACCACCACTTCCTGCAGTGGCAATACCTCCCGGACCAGCGATGGCAACTCCACCTTTGCCTACCTTGAGCTTTTGTATAAAAACACCGCTACCAGTGTTGTCTCTACTGAATAACTTCTTGTTATGATCATTTGAAATCATCTCTTCGCTTTTATCGTTCCCTTCGCTATCGATCCCAAATTCCTGGGTTTGGTGAGTGGGATCTCGACTTGGGGGGGATAAAACATGGGGCTTCGCAGCCAGCTGGTTCTTGAGGACCGTGATGGGCCTCAGATCCTTCGGGAGCTCTTTGGCGTTGGAGCTAGATTTACCGGTTACTTTAACCTTGTCCCAGGACGACCGCGACTCCAGAGAATCCTTGCCAACTCTCTCGTCGTTTTTGAAGCTCAGCGTGAACTTCATGTTGCTGTCTCTCTCTGCACCCATGTCCAGGTCTTCTATATCCAGATTCCTGGTCTGGGAGTCCAGCCCATTGATCGTGATCTGTGGGGAACTGTTCCTACCGTTCACCTCCACGCTTATCTTGGTACTGTCAGTGCTGGTTGTTTTACCTTCTCTCAGCAAAGCTTCTGTCTTCTGTTTGATTTTGTTGGCGGGTCCGGTGATGGGACAAGGGTTCTGCGAACCAGCGTTGGGACCATACTCTACCATGCTGGTAACTGCGTTGTACATTTGGAGAAAGGGATCCCTGATGTAAATAGGGAAGAAGTTGGCACCTGGCCAGTTCCAGTTCTGGCGACTCTGCTCTTGGTTTGCTGCTACCAGGGGTCGATAAACTTGGTAGCCTGGGGCTTGATGGCCCAGGATTTCTCTGCTGGGGTCGATGAAGCCGTATTGTACCTCGCTGGGGATATTCTGCATTTGCTGCTGCTCATAGGGGGCGTAGTACCCCGGGTACACTTGGTCCTGCCATTGCGAATTCGATACGATGCTTTTGATATTGTTGATGGTCTGTCGCTCCAAGTCACCATTGGTACCATTCTGGGCGTTCTCGATGGGTACTTCTGACATAACAACAGGTGTTGGCATTGGAAAGTAGTTTGGCGGCACCATGGGCTGAGCGAAGTAGTTGGGATTCGGTACCAGAACTGATTGTTGATGCACGATCTTCCTTTTCACATATTGTCCAGCTATCAAGTCCTCTTCTCCAATTTGCGCGTTGTTATTGGTGGAGGATACTTCGTAGCCGACTGGGAAAGGGTATTGCTGTGACTGTCTTTTGTTTGAGATGATATGGTGTCGATTATCGTCATTTGTTTGCTTGTGTCGCTCCAGATATTCGAATATAGGATTGGTGAAGGGATTCGTTGGGAATTTGAAGTCGGATTCGTAATTCTTAGACTCTTCTTGGGATCTAGAGTATTTGGAGGGGATGGTGAGGTAGGTGTTGGATTGTTTCTTGTTCACTTCTGCTAGCTTATCAGGAATTCCATTGGTTTTTGGTGAATTTTGTTTCCTGTTGACTTCAGCTATCTTTTTCAGAATTTCATCGGTTTTTGCTTCGATACTTTGTTGATTTTGCTTGGTAGCATTCAGTTCTACTATTGTTTGTTTCTCTACCCTACAACAAAATAAATTAATGAAACAATAACAATAATAGTGATGATAATTCTTCAAAGGTAAGTTGTTATCAATATCCAAATACATTAGTAAGTGACAGAACTTACCATGAAAGAAAAAACAGTATGGAAAACTACACTACACTATGACACAGAGTAACTATGGCCACTAATATATTTCCTGGAAAATTAACTAGACAGGAGATCACTACTTTTTACAATAGTGTAGATAGTGAGACAGTCTAGACGAAGTTGAGGTTAAATGATTAGTAAAATTAACACCAAGCAATATACATAGATCGAGCTGTTGATAATTTTACTTACTCTACTGAAGGTCCTGAAGTGTCTTGGGATGTCTGAGGTCTACATTGGACAACGGATAGAACTGTTGCCTAAAAAAGGAAGAACAATTTTCGGTTATGTTTTGATGAAAACTTTTTTTTGTTCTTACATATTTTGACGCGAAAAAATTGAATTACATTTCAATAAACGAACAAATATTTCCCAAGAGAATTTGTAGATATTGGTATTTGATTTTGCCACTACTTCTTGCAATGAGCAACTGGACTATCTTTATCTCGATTTTTAGAATCATGCAAGATTAATAACAAATTCAATATTTTTGGCACAAGCCTCAAAATCGTTGTTTAAGTCGAAGATACTTGAAAATGGAAATTGTTGATTTGATTGAGTATCATCAGTATTGAAATAAATGCACAGAAATCCCAAATTTTCTCATTTTGTTATATTATTATCATGTGCATAATGGATTCATTTCTTGAATATCCATCAAATCATGATGAGGACATTTATTACTGCTTTTTATTTTCATATAGCCATTAATATTGACAGAAAACTTATAAAGAGAATAAAGTTAAATTTCGACTTTTCGAATTTTACAATGAATTTTCCCGAAAAGCGACAACATCATCAAATTTTTGTTTTTAGAGAGTACAAATTAAGAACGCGAAGCGAATCACGAATGGATCATGTGTTATATTCATGCAAATTTTGTCGGGAACACCGTAAATGACCGCACCTATTATTGACAAAAAATGTAAGAGACATTTACAATTTCGTTTCATACATCACTAATAGGTACCGTTACATGTCAAGCGATTCGAGAAATTTACATAGCTAGTTCATTTCAACCTCTCTAGTTCAAGAATTCAAGAGGATCAAGAGATCGAGTTGACTGAACGATTCGTTGCAATGACAGATAACTGTTAGAGGGTTAGATGGTAGTTTATTTCGTACTAGCACATGGTACTGAAAAACCTTTCAGTATCATGGTATTTGCATACTGGTTTCAACTTTTTTCTTCGAACATCAAAAAACAGGATTACCACCTGCTATGTAAATGGAACTACAAAGTTAGATGATGATTTAGATCAGCCATTTTGAAAACAGTAATTGTTAGTTAAATCATGATGAAAATACTAAATATACACATATAACTTGTTCGATGATGGTTTTGCTATAATTATGCATTCAGATGTTGGTTGAAGCTGGTAAACGCAGGTAGTTTTTTTTTTAAATAATAATATTGATGTGCGGGTATGTTGATGATATACAGGGTTATTCAAAAACAACAATCATAATTATTTTTGTTCATAATCAAAACCTAACTTTACATTATTGACTAATAATTTATTGCCCGGGACTTTTCCAGCAGTAACAGGTACGTGATCTTTTATTGAAAATGTAACTCTTTTGTGCTATGAGTTAATTTTTAGTGATTTTTATCAAGTTATTTTCGGAAAAAATACTACTAACTCCGTGAGTATTGATACAAGAACATTGATGAAAATGAAAATAAATTATACTCTCTATCCTAAGTCTACTTATATTAGTTGAAGTATTGGTTTACGTCAAATAATATTCACGGCAAAAATTCTTTGGAATACCACATCAACATTTTATGCTCTCAAAAATCAATACAGGAGACTGTTCCATTTCGATATCTTGAAACCAATGCCACTGGAAAGTGAAAAGTATGAGTTATGTCTGGGCCACCAGGTATATCAAATTCATCAAATAATTGAACGCGGCCAATGTATGTATTTAATGTAGGTCTTTCGAATAAACGGTTTTTTCATCGTGTAAACTTTAGAGGTATCGTGCTCATGCCCTTTCTGTCCTCATTTTCCGAAAATGGAGAAGCACGTCCGAAAAAGGTGAGTCAATATTTTAATAATGATTATAGACTGTACAGGGATCGGCAGAGTTCAATACCAGGAATGCATTTCTTGGTTTATTCATTCGTGAAAGATTGGTAATGACTCGTTTTTTTCTATGGAATGATTTTATATAAAAACTATACTTTCCTTAAACATAAGACAATGCATAATGATAATCTTCCAACATCCCTTGTCTGTCAATATTTTTGGCAAATTAAAATTCGCAAGAGTAAATCATTATCTTGAAATTATTATTATATTTCAAGTATACAAACCAATATTGAGGTTAAAAATTAGATATTCCTTTTGCCAAATTTTTGAGAAAACATATTCCCATTATTGAAAAAAGCTACTTCTGATTGATATATTCCTCAATATGTTACTCATTTATTAAATGTTCATTTGATTTTTGCTGTAACTCATGTTTTATTCGTTTTATCTATACATGTATCTTGTTATTTATCAATATTTTGTTGCTGTTGACTATACATTCTCTATTAAGAAGAATCTCACTCGTATTTTTATTTATATAGCCTGATGCTAAATAAAGATTATTATTATTAAGAAACACCTTTTTTTCTCATTGAGCTCATTTTTTAATAAACAATATACTGCAATATACTGCAATTTGTACTTTTACAGTAATTTTTCCCAAATTTATATAACTTTCTTCGAACTATAAAAAATTTCATGAATTTCTGAACAAGAATAATAGTTTTCTACTGTGTGTAGCTAAATAGATACAATCACCTTATCAAATCATTATTGAGTTATAACGTTCATTCATAAACAATATAGAGAGATATAACGATTCTTCATATATATTTTTTCAATTAAAAATCAGATGCAGATATTCTCAGATATAATAAACATGCTGTCGATCTCTAACATACACATGGTGTTTCTTTGTAAAAACGAAAGGAGATAATTCTTCGTTTCATACAAATATATCTTTCGTAGATATCTATTTGGCATACCCAATGATAAAACTCTACATCGGTAACCTCTATCTCAAATGTTATCAAATGTTATCGAAATATCTTTGAAACTTCAATGAAGAACCTTGATGAAGTGTTTTTGGACCTCATTCAATGAACTTTCAGTAATAAAATGAGCCGATAAATTCCCTTTTTTCTTTTCTCATTAGATGTAGGAATACTCTGTAAATATAACTTCGAAAAAATGTAATATAGGTATGGGAGTTATTTCATCCAAATTCAGCTTAATTTCGAATTATAAATGCACCAAAGAATTTGAAATCAAAACATTCATCATAACTGTCCAGAGTATATTTTCATCAATTTTGAATGAGTGTATTGTACTGAAGAACTAAAATATTTTTGTTAAAACAACTGATTGTTCAGGGTACCGTAAAAAAAATCAAAAATCTTACCATCAGAATAAACCACCGCATGTTCACTTTTCAATCAGTCACTACCTTTCTCAAAAGAAAAAATCAAACTTTTCTTGGGATCCCCCAAAGATCACAACACCAAAAAATCGACCTTATCTACACCGTTCCTCGATATATCTGTAATCCAACAGTTCTTCAGGCTTTGGTCATGTGTTAAACTGTCTCGCGGCCAATTTCCGTCGTTCTTTTTAACTGCAGAGGCCTCAAGAGTGTCTTCCTTAGTATCCCGAGAAGGGGCAAGAACGGTTAGATTGGCGCCGATGTCTTCCTCCCAGCTGCGAAACTGCTACCGAAGACGTACAGGGCGATTCCGAAAAGCGAACGTCAGCTCCAAGGTTCCATTTGACCAGACTTCCATGTGGACAACTTGAATGACCAATGGGGCTAGGATTGAATTTTCGTTTTTGTTGTAAAAAACAACCACATAAATGAATTCTTCATCAAAATTAGGTTCCCTTTGTCAAATGTTTCTTTGAAACAACGAATGAATTAAAATAAAGAAATCAACATCGCATTTTCAGAGAGTGAAGTTTATTTACACAGCCAAAGTTTGTCCTTAAATCTTGGATATCTAAAAATCACTCAGTATAAAGAGTTTAGTATTTTTATGTTGGCAAAATTTCACATTTCCGTAACCATTGTTCTGCATTCCGATGAAAAATGCTATGCCGATATTTTTAATATTTCACCATTTTCATCGAACACTCTGTATATTGAAATGATGCAGCCAAGATGAAAAATACCTAGCGGAAGAGTATTTTATAGGTTGTTCAATACTTACTAAATATAAGAAGTTCAGGAAGTTGCATTCCGTTATTTATTGAAAAACTTTGATTTCCACAGACTTTGAATATTTCTGCGCAAATTGGCAATTTGGTGAACATAATTATGTAGAATTTCATGATAAATGTATGGAATTCATGCATCACTAGTTTTAAAAATAATGAATATACAGGGCTGTTCACACAACCCGTCTATTTTTTAGAAAAAAAATAAAGAGGATACTAATAATAAATCTTGACAATTTCGATTTCATTAGTGTCTTTCGTATATCAATTTCATTCTCATCTTGTGGGGTCTTTCAAATGAATTAATTATATGTTGTTCTGACGTAGAATTAGCACTATTAAAGGAAATTACCCTGTGGCTAGTTTTTTGCATACCACTTTTCAACTATGGCGGTACACCTACCTATTAAAACTACCAATAAAAAATATGTATCTTGCCATTCAGATGATTGATAGGAAGTAATTAGTCCTGAAATCGAATTCTTTATTAATTTTACCGTTAGATTACGGAGCAAGAAAAATTCGATCAACATCAACAAATAGAATTTGACGTAGTGTATAATTACTATCTTCAATTCATTTTTACTTCAACAGTTATAATATTTCACGTCTAGTATTTTTTGTCAGTACATTCAGTGACGTCTTCGTAATCAATTTCTGAGAGGCTCATAAACATTCAATGAACCAGATGCTATTTCATACTGCAAATACAGGGTGTCCAATGAAATGTGAGAATTTACTGAATAAGAAAGTAATTTAATTTTTGTAGTTTTATATTCAGACTAAAAAAATTACTTTGTATCAGGAAGAATTTTCAAGATTATCTGAAAAACAAAATAAAAAATATTCTGAATCTACATTTTTCGATCAAATAACAAGGGCGTTTTGAGAACTTTTATACAAATTGTGAGATACGGTCTACAAGAAACTGGTCACTTTTTTACGTTATTACGTGGAAAACTTTTTGAGTTATTTGCGATTTTTTATCGTCTAATGTACCAAAAAAATCCACAGTTCACAAAAATAGTCGGAAAATTACCTGTGATTACAGAAAAAAAAACTATGAAACGCCTAGGTCAATGCAAATTTTCATGATACTAAATAAAAGTTATAAACGTACTATTTCATTCACAGGATATTGTGAATGGAGCAATATGATGAAGTGAATGTAATAATAAATTGGAATTAATACCATGAAATATATATTATATGGATTCCAATTCCGAGATGATTGTATCTAATAAGGATAATTACTACAAGCTATATCTTTTATAAGTAGTTTCTTAACCCAACTACAGATCGAGAATGTTTCAATATAGACAAATTACACATTTCAATCAGCTTTTTTGAAGGGGTAACAAAGAACTGAAAAAGGGAGCCCTGAGAATACTGAAGTGGAAAGTGAAAATAAAAGAATACAGATCAACGCAATCGAAGTCATTTTGTTTCTCAATAGTATCAGAACAATCTTCATAGTGATTTATTCTGAATTTTCTTCATGATTTCAAATCTGTACATCACTATAATATGTGCATGCTCTGTATGATTTATAACCGTTTGAAAACCTCTTCTGGGACGAGCCCTTTCAGTTGATAAACCTAGAGAGATAATACACTCATCAAAATGTCTTAGATATATCTAACGTAACAGTACAGAAAGCGATTACCTGAAGTCAATTATGAAATCGTTAACACTGATACGTCTTCATACCTAGCACTTTCGACTCAGAAGAAATTATCCTTAGACATAATTCAGAAACTAATTCTCGTTGGTATTATTATGTTTAATAGCCTTTTACCTCGCCCATGCACTTGGCAGATATTTTAGCGCTCATAGTTATGCAATCAACGTCAGCCATAATTGATTATGTAGCAAAGCGTCATCTGTCTCCATGAGATGCTTCTACGAGTAGGTGTTCCGAGTTCGATGACTTCCAAGGTCAAGGTTCGCACCTACCAAGGTAACCCATTAGTTATTATCATTATGGGCTCTGGGAAGATTACAATTAAAAATTCCCCAGAGAATTTTTTTCATAAGAGTTAGTTATTATTTTTTCCATGCGTTTGTGACTGAGTAAATTGAAGTACTTTCTTGGTTTGTTTTCAATGGGAGATGAATCTGGAAATTAGGGAGGCTAAACAGGGTGTTTCTTAATATAATAATGTACGCACTTTTAGCGGTGACAGTTTGTCTCATGGACGTATAAACACACGTTTATACGTCCATGGTTTGTCTCAAAAAATGATGAAAGCTTATCTGTACCTTGTTAGGGAGTATTCAAATTTTTCCTGATCACTTTCAAAAAACAAAGAGCATCTTTTTATGTCCACTTGTAGTTTTTTGGTTACGCCACTGCGATTTTTCAAAATTGTCACTCTTCTCATCAGTTAAGATGTTCCCATTTATCTTTGGTAAACCGGATGATTTACACTATTGGTCATAAAATTATCCAATTGTCCTCGTATTTTTTTGATATAACAGACTAACAAAACACAGTGGGTCAATTAGAGTTTGTTTTATTTTTGGAACATTTTGTCAGTTGTCAGTTTATTTGCTAAGGGCAGTTGTTCCAAAAATCTCGAACCCACCTGGTGTTGGAATTGTAAACTAATCAAGTCATTAGATATATCTAGATTTAATTTCCAATCACCCTGTATGCATTGGAATTACATTTCTATATTACGATATCGAAGTAAAAATGTTTGACAATAGAATGAAGAGAAATATCATGACACATTTTGTATTCGGAAGTTACAGACACTCTTTTTGAATATTAAACGAATATTTGATAACATATATTTGAATGATCTATTGTATAAATGAAAATAGTGAACATTATAACGAAATAGGCGCAGACAGGTTACCAATGCCCAAAACGCTGTTGTAATTTGAATAATTTTGTAAACTTTGGCTTCCTCCTACTCAAGCGAATCTCAAAATTTATTCAGACCATGATTTCAATCGTAATATTGAAAGTGTACGTTTGGGATTTTATAACAACTTGCAAAAGCATGGGTGACTAGACTTCTGAAATGTGTTTGGCAAACATAATGATAATGTCTATACATTTTTCCAACCATTGAATAAAGTATGATGCAAATGTATGGGAAGAATTTATTATTTGAAGAACCAATAACTGCAGCGATAGCAGTGATAAATTTTTATATGTAATCACTGACATCTGACATCAATTAATACATATTTTGATAAGAATAATTCAGCGATGAAATTAACAGATATCTAACAAATCTAAATTGCAATCATGACCGACTGAATTGATGAATTGAAGGCTGTAGAAATTGGTAATCGATTGACATCCAAGGTCTCCAGATTTAATTCCACTGACTTTTTTCATTGAAGTCGGTTAAAAAATGAAGAGGATTTATTGGAGTAATTTGTGAATGTTAAGGAAGAATTTGTTTTACTTTCTCGTTTATGAAGGTCGTCATTTTCAACATTTATTATAAATTTATTCTGCCATTGATTAACAATAGATACATTTCAATGAATGGAAACTTTCGGTAATATCTTTATAAATCATTTGTATCATATTCAAGTTACGAGTTCAGATATTCTTCATTTTAGGTTAGGGAATAGGAAAGGTCATGAACTGTCATAAATGTCATTCTAAAGGCGATATCCTCGAGATATTTTGATGTTTATATTCATATATTTGAGTCTCAGAATTCAAGTTCGGGACTTTTCATACCAAAGACAATTGACGTATCGAATTTTGTTTCACATGTTTGCTATATAACTCGACCAAAGTTTATATTGCTAAAAGGACATCCTGTATTTCCTTACGATCACAAATGTTAGATGATATTTTCATGACAAAACTACACTTTTAGTATTCAGACTCACTTTTTTGTTGGAATTTTGTTCTTGTTTTGTTCACTATTCGAAATGAGTGTGTATCCTGAAAAGCAGAAGAAATATACGCGATTTTTATTCTAGGAGAATGGTTTCATTTCTCCCATTCACCAAAACTGGTATCTGTGACATTTAATCTGAAAATAGTGCAAAATTTATCTACCAAGCTAGTGTGATAAAAAAATATGAAAAAATCCGGGCTGCTGTAAAATGACATGACATGTAGATACGTATTAATCTCTCGAGATCCATTACTAATAATCGAGGAAAAACTTGATTTACATCATCCGATGGCACTGCCTGATATAACATAATATACGCACGATCAAAGTTAATTTGAAACAGCAAAAACAACATTTTCCATGCTGTCTAGAAAATAGATTCGATGTGATGGTATTTTCAACCTCGGGCTTCGGAGTGAATCTCGATAGTTGTCTGGCAGTACTAGTTTCGTGAAAAAATACAACCAGTTTCATCAACAACTCATTCCACCAAGGTTCAAAGAAGCACATGAGAGTTCTGAGGTGATAATTTGAAAGCATTATTCATGAAGGATTTGAAAACGAGTGGAGAACTCTTTTTCTCGCATTTTCTGGATTTTCCTTGTTCTCAACATGTATCAACATTATATTTATCCACCTTCATAAGTAGTATTGTAAGCTTTTGAAGTAGCTCCTTTAATGAATTCACCACATATATAACAAAATGCATCAACATCGTATTTACACTTTCTCGGTGACATTTTGACGTTTTCTGGACATGTATGAATCACCTGATCGTTGTTTATTACTTCAGTGCCATCTGGAGGCACTCTCTGAAAAACTTCACTTCAATCTCGCGGTATTTTTGAATGCATTAAAACTAATTAAAATTCTTAAAAAATCGAAAAAAGTGTATTATCTATCGCAAAAGCAAACTTTTCACCAAAAAAAATTATTTTCCTCTCCTTTTTGTGTCTGAATAATCGAAAAATCGTAGTCTAAAGTTTAGGCAAACAATACATTTTTTTTTGTTGACCCGTGTCAGTCTTTTGGTGGCAAAATATAAAATTTGATACCATCAATGTACTGTGCACTCTTTGAATAAAATTGAATTGAATTTATATCCTGAGTTCAAAATCAACGCATGAAGTAGTTGGCTCACCCTGTATTACAACCTTGGTGGAATGCCGCTCCAGTGCATTCGAGTAGGTACTACTTGAGCACATACGCAGTAAATGCATATACGTGAACTTATTTTTCTTTGGTTTTTTAGTTGTCATCCCGAAGAAGCAGGCCTATTGGCTATCAACCGTAAAAATGCTCGGCTGGAAAGACGTTTGCAGCTCGCCCATGATTTTAATGCCCATTTGGAGACTATCGTCAAGTTTTATTTTTGTTTTGTAGTATATATAAAAGTGTCCAATTTTCTCCCACAAATGTTAGTTCTTTGTTAACTGATTCGAGTACAGTCTATTCAAACATGAAATCGGTGAGTTTTATTCTAACATTTTTGTTTAACCCCTTCAAGGTTGTAATTGTTTTTTTTCTAAATACAAAATAGCTTATTGGTGAAAAAACATCAAACTCATTTTCCTCTTCATATTATTTATTCATTCTCAATCGAAAAATATAAACTTGGAATACTCAATTATTTGATCTCAAGTCCAACATTTTGATTTGTATTCGTACAAGCTGAAATGTTATATCCATCCATACGAGAGGTGAATAAATCTAATATGTATAGATCATTGGTATGATATACAGGGGGATACAAAATTCGCAGTACCCTATCTATGAACGATAAACAGAAAGATATAGGAATTACAATTAATATCGAAAATAATGTACAATTATATAAGAATAACGCTTTTCTAATGAAATTCGGGACATCCTCTATATTTCCTCAACTGGAAATTGTCCATTTGTATAGCATTAAATAACCTTCAGATGTATATGAAAGCACGAATTCATCGATGTATCACACTTGTGATAAAACGAACACGGTTTGCATACGTTATTTTCGAAATCCTAATGTATGAACATTTATACCCTGAATAATTGATGAACTCAGAAAAGACATTACCAAGAACAGCAAATAATATTTACAAACGTATGTATTTCAAAATTTCATTATTCTTCTTTTTTCAGTCAAAATAAGTGGTTATTTAGAATTTTTCTGTTTTTTTTTCAATTCATCCCGCGTGAATTAAAAATAGGATAAATGGATGGATCGATTAACTGGTAGATCAATATTTTCTTGGCGGTGTCAAATTAAATGTGGTCACCATTGAAACAAAGAAAACTGGTATCAAACTTCTCGAATCTAGTGTGTCTGATTTTCAAGAAATTCAACTTTGAATGAGGAATGAGGTTTATGAGAAAATAATTATTCAATTTTTGTATCAGAAATTTTATTCCGAGAATGCGATATACTTTATTTATTCATTATGTATCTAAATCTTCTCTACTCATTGTTTCGATTATCTAGCTCGTTTTTATAATGTTGAATTCTCGAAAAAAGTGAATTATGACTAAGCTTATCTCACATAATCTTATGTAACATGATTATGGTCATAACTGTAACGGTAGGACACCTGAAAAAGCGACGTGATGAATTTTGGTCGTCGCCCACTTTCATTTTTTTCCTCTAGAAATTGAGGTGAATGCTCCTTAAGAGCAACAAAAAATAACTGGACACTCAGTACGAAAGATAATAACCTCAACTGACAAATGAACCGACCACACTTTCATTTATTGAATGTTGAATACGAAACATTCAATCGGAACTTGTTTCACATTTTTTCACATTCTCTCAGACACCCTGTATATTTCAAGAATAAAGTTTGTGATTATAATCCTGGAGACTGATTTTGACTACAATTAAAAAACTCTCTATAGCTTCCTGGAAAACTTAGCTCATTTCTTTTGTAATTTTGTTTTTTAGGCAATATTGATCTCAACTCTTTGGATGCTAGCATCCGCCTCAGCTGTTCCCGTAGACGAATCCAGCTCGTCTGTCAACGTCAAACAAGGCGGCCATGAATACTCGTACCACATCCAACAAAGCCACGGAATCGACGTCGTTCCAATTGTAAAGTCATCCCACGTCCTCCTTGATTCTCTGCACCCTAAAAGCTCAGAAGGCGTCGACGATAAGGCCCAGGCTAGCGAAAAACTCGACGCTCGCGCTGACAAGGAGGCCATGGAGAAACAATCGCTTCCCGACCAATCGCAAGCCCGTAGCAACGAGATGCACCAGTACGAACAGCTAAGGTTCGTGTTGCCTGGTTACCACCTGTTGCCTAGTGCGGAGAACGGGATGAGCAAAGAAGGCATGGAGAAACAGTTGAAGATCGCGTTGCCTGAGTACCAGTTGTTGCCTGGGGGTGGTTTGATTAAGGAGGGGTTGGAGAAGCAGTTGGCGGTGTTGCCTGGATATAGATTGTTGCCAGCTAACGCTAATATCCAGTACACTAGTTTGCCTTACTACTACCCGTATCTTCAAGGTTATGGAATTCATTATCCTCACAACGTGCCTCTGGTGAGGTATATTTGAGGTCGTGTATTGGTGGTGGGTATTGGGAAAGGTTGAGGTTAGAACGTTTTGGAGAATATGGTCAGGCTTTATTAAAAAGTGAATAAAATTGTATCATTAAGAGTTGGTGTTTTATTCCCTATAGAAATATCTCGAATTGAAGCTCAAACTATCGAAGAAAATAGTTATTTATGCAACAAGTGCAACGGCCTCGTCAGACAATTTCACGTCGAGTGCAATGAACAATTTTTGCACGAGTTGCATAAAACATTTTTTCTACATTCATGCAAAAAGCAAAAAATGATTCATTGAGGTGCGGCACTAGGTGTAGGAAAATAAACGTTTATGTTTGTTATGATGACAGCACGTTGAAGTAGAATGACAGATGAGTGCAATAAAAACTTTTTGTTAATTGGTGCCCCATTTTACCCATTTAAAGCACGCCTGAGCGTAACTGACAAATGCAAAACTTTATTCAAACGTAAAATGTGGCATCAATGAAAAAAAATTGCGTAAAGTATTCGTGGATCTGGTTTTTAAAACACTTGCTTTATTTCGAGCACTTCGGCTGTGAAGACTTTTTTATCCACTTATACTTTAATATACTATATTGTACTAGTGCAATAAAGAACTTCTCTTTCCACTAAATATAGTTCAATAAAGTTTTGATTTTTGCATGAATGTAGAAAAAAATCATACATTCCATATATAGAATTGAGGTTATTTGAAAAGGATAACATTGAATCAAATTCAAAAATGTTCAGGTTGATTTATTAAACATTCAAAAATAGAATTCAGATATTAGGATTATCAGTAACTGTGCTAGTATCAACCTCATCTGTGGTTGCTAAACCTTCGACTGAAATATCAGTACTAGCCCAGACATCTGATTCCAAAAGCCCTGACCCTTTTTTCCCCTGCACCCGGTACACTCTCGAAGGCACCAGCAAATTCTCGAGCCTGGAACGACGACCTGGCAAACCCATAGAACGAGCCAAATTCCAGTTTCTCTCGCCTGTTTCGAATATAAAATCATGACTCCCATCTTTGTCGTTGTAAGAATATCTTCCCTTAACATTCCCTCTGTGGTCTGCTATTTCTTCTCGCTGAAAATCTCTAGTGTCTATTCTGAAGGCGTAGAGGGCATCAGGCGGTAAGTCGAATGGTTTCAGGTGTGGAGGCACAGGCGGCCAAAATGGGTGTGGCTGATGGGAAGGCATGAATGGGAGGTTTTGATCTTGCAGGGTCCATTGGTGGGGGTCTTCTAAGTGTCGCTTGGTGACATGTTTTGGAGTTGCAGACAAATTTGATATGCAAGCCCAAATGATGATTATCTATCCGAATGTATATAAGAATAAAAAGTAATGAGCTTCGAATTGTAGGAATACTAGGAATTCAAAATTTCGAAAAACAGTCAAGTATAGAAATTTGAAGATTGAGATCACCACGAAGAATGTTCAAAAATAATATATATTATGGACTCATATACAAACATCAATATTATACAGGGTGCTTCAGAATTGCACGGCAATATTTCAAGTACGATTCTCTAGTACAAATAAGAAAAAAAGTTTCTATGAACGTGTGTCCGATCTCGATTATAAACGTAGTTACAGGGTGTTAAAAGTAAAAAAATAGGTTTTTATTTTATTGTGCTTGATCTACTACAGATAGAGCTTTCAAATTTTGTATGAGTATCAAGCAATAGGTGTTGCTTGATATGAAAGATGATGTTTTCCCAATACCATACAGGGTGTTGCATTTTTCGAGGTCTCACGGTTAAAAGCCTCAAGAAAAACTCGCTCGTATGCAACTGGTGAATTTTGGGATATTTTTTGAATTCTTGAACCTATTACCTGAATTTTGTCCCTCCTGACTTTTGGTCGAACTCCGTTCAGATTCCTCAGAAATCAATTAATTTCTGAATTGGGTCAAAGTTACATACTGATATTTGACTTAAAGCATCAAAATTGAATAAAATAGAAATTTATTAACAAATGTTTAGAGGAATTGTTCAATGTGTCAGAGAATACGTATCTACCTGAAATATTGCCGTGTAATTCTGAAATACCCTGTATGGAAACACACCCAGTATTTATATGTGGTTACTTTGAGGAATTTTAATTGAATAATTATTTGAATTCTTACACTTCATCATCAATACTGGAATAAAAATTAATGCATAATAATATCAGTAATTGAATCTTTTACCAATTCGTTCATTATAAATTTTCAATTGTTATTCAAAAAGGATAAATTAATTAACTGTATAATCTCCTGATAGATTTCAATCAAAATTATCTAATTAGTATTCATACCAGAGATGTGATTTATATTAAAATTTTATCAATCGATATTGATTTTATAGTATTTTCCAATATCATTTCTCTCGTTTCAAAGTACGAAACTAGTATTTCTTCTGGCACTGCAAGAAATTGATAGTGCAATCATAAAAATGCTACTCACATTGAAGATGATTATTTTTTCTGATGCAATCATTATAACACTCAATCACTGAATGGCTTCAAATCATTAAAATGCAACCAGAACATCTGCAGATCAAGGACAAATAATAATACCCTCAAGGCAGTGAATCATATAAATAGTTTATTCAAATAATATACAACTCTCTCATTAAACAACCACATTATACACCTCAACCTGCTATCGTCGTTTCTGAATTCGATATTGTTGTCCCCTCCACCTGAGTCTTGGGTTCTTCAGTGGTGGTTCCGTTCCCAACCTTCCTGACTATATCATCTTCAGCAGCGTTCAATTGCTCAGTCCTCAGAGCCATATCTGCGTTGAATTGTTCACTGGGCGATGGTACACTAGGGTTGTTGGGTATAAGATCGATAGCCTGGACGTGGGCTCTCACAGATACCCCAGGTGGTACCGAGAAGGTTCGATCCCCAACATTTGTAACTATGGTTCCAGGACAGATGGAACAACCACTGTTGGCATTAACCACGGGTTTACTACCTCTATACGGTGGTCTGGAGTTGCTAGACTCGCTCCCAAACAGCCCAAAGTCGTCTTGTTCACCACTGAGAGGATAGTCTTCTTCAGGACCAGGCACACCATACACTGGTCTAGGTGTGGATGAGCCAGGCCTCGAAGGTCTTGAGGTGGTAGAGGTACCCAGGGTAGGTTTGTGCGCGTCATCGTAGGAAGGCTTGTAGGAACCATCGTCCTCAACGCTGGAAACCCTTGGTTGCTTTGGGCGTTTGCCAGGTCTTGGCGAAGTGGTCGAAGGTCTGCTACCGAAGATGTCACCGAAATCATCACTTTCTTCGTCCGAGTAGGAGGGCTTGGACCCAGCTGGCTTCTTGTATCCGAAGTCGAAGCTAGGTTTAGGTTTGCCAGCAGCAGGGGCCTTATTACCGAACTCGAAAGTATCCTTGTTATCATCCAGACTGTTATCATCGCTTTGGCTACCTCCAGGCTTGAAGTGACCACTCGCAGCTGCATCAAAGAGATCCTTTTCGTTATCGTAAAAGTCTGGTGGTAACAGATCGGGGCGTTCAAACGGAAACACCGTTGGCAAGTGAGGACCTTTGACTTGCTTCAGTACTCGGTACCCAGTTTCAGGTCCCGCGATGTAGTGTACAGAGTGTTGAACGCCCTTGTCGTCTAGGTAAGTGTATGACCCTCGCACGTGACCGGTGGCATCACTGGTTTCCGTTCGTCTCTGATCAGGTCCAGCTGACACGAACCTAGAAACAGTTTTTTAGTGTGGGCCGAGTGATATCATCGCGAAAATACTTGTAGCTCCCGTCTAGTCCTCTTTGGATGGAGGTTCTGCCTCTTGGAATGGGCTTACCTCGGCCTCTGAAGAACAGTGGCCCGTAAGCTCTGGGGTTGGAGTCAGGAAAAGGGGTTTTGACGTGGAAACCCGTGTTCTTGCCGGCTGTATACTCGACGTTGTGCTTTTCTCCAACATCATCAATGTACGAGTACCTGGAAAGGAATGATCAGGGCAATTCGCAGGTCGTATGGGCGTGTTTACCTTCCGTTGACATCGCCCACTCGGTTTGCGTTTTCGTCTCGAGTGTAGGTTCTTGTTCTGAAACCGAACTTGTAGCTGGGGTCTTCGTATGGATCGTAGTAGGGGTCGTCTCTGGATCCGATGGGTCTTGGTCCGCTCTGGTTCAAATCGTATTTGCGAACTATGTTTTTGCCTCTCGGTCTGAAGCCTTTTGGTCCAGCAGTGTATATGGTGGAATCGATTGCACCTAGGTGAAATTAATATAATCAGGGAACCAAAGACTTGCTCATGTTGATCAGAAAAGTAGTCAGATTAACGGCCATTGCCTCCAGAATAAACATCTGCACATGAAGAAGAGGTATTCTCATGAACTCCGAGATTGCAAAAAATTTATCAATGAGGAGGTTAGCCCCCTTTGCTCCTCTTCTTCCTCTTCCTAGCATAAGGGGCACAAAGTAGAGGCCCAAATGCCATTTTGATCACCCACAATTCTGATTTATGCAACATAGTTGTTTGTTGATGTGGGACTCACCTGTTCCAGGATTTCTACTTCCAAATTGACCCTTGACGACATTTTGTCTATTTGCATCAGCAAAGTGGTATGAATCGGGGTTGTTGTACCCGAATTCATAGGAGCCATCTTCATGCAGAACGTTGAATTCATCGTCTGTAGATATTGTTTCTATGAGGGTGAATATCAGGAGAGAACACCCTAAGATTTCCTACAATAGATGAATCTGAGTGTCATTTTTAATTTCAAGAAGTAAACAAATGAAATAGTCATTTGAGTGAGATCATTAGCAGATCTGAGTCTGAAGGAAAATTATTGTTTTTAGAATTTTATTGGTATAAGAACCCACAAAAATGTTTATTTATTTTCAGTGACGCCTTTGGTGAATATAAGCAAATTAAATGTAATGAATATTGATACACGTTATGTGCATAGTACATTAGAAATAATTTGAAAATGCTATACTACATTATTAACAGGTGTTAATTAAGTTCGTGAGGCGAAGAAGGTGAATTTTCAAATGGGATTATCTCCTAAATATGATATTTGATGATGACACCTATCAATGAAGTATTTTATGAAGTATTTAGTGTCGATACTTGAACTCAATGTAATCCAAGACACAAAAACCACCACTGCAAATTCGAGCTAATCCAAAAATGGGTCACCAAACTCACTTTTACGAACTTCATGCTACCAACTCGCTGTTCATTAACCCAGCGACTGTCTTCCAAAAATGGGATAAAACCTTTTATAATCACCATTCAAAAAGTGGGGTATCAACATGATTTTTTCTTCGGCGATTGTTTCAACAAAACATATGAATATTGTGGACCATCGTGATGGTCGTGGGTTAGCCAATGAAAATTCTCATCGAGACAATTGGCCAGCTGGGATCCTAAGTGAATTCCCTGTAGCGTGAAGATCGAAGATGGCCTTGTATTTTCCTCAATGGTCTGCTGCTTACAATATAGATTCGGGACCACATGGTGGTTATTTGATTTTTTTCAATGGGTGAGAATATCATAACTACGTATTTCATGGTAATTTATCATTAGTTGAGTATGAGGAACATTTTTTCAGATATTTTTGTGTCCTCGATTTGGGAATCCCAAAATGAATTTGAATTATATCATAATCATAACACTTATTTATATAAAATAAATTAAAGAAATTGAAGGTTCAACTCCTATTGCCAAAAAACTCAAAACTCAAGAATGAGAAAGTGAATTATTATAATTGATATAAATAAACTAATATTTACAACAAAATGAAAAAGAGAATGAGACAGAAATGAAACGCGACGTTTTGGTGGATATACAATCATCTTCAGATCAATCCTCAATCTTGTTGTATCTTATTCATCTTATTTATTATACTCCATTTTTTGTGTATTTTTTGCTCAATTCATTTCATATCCTTTCAATAAGAATATTTTGTCAATATAACTAAATATGGTTAGCTATTATTTATTATAATATCACAAAAATATAACAACGTTGACTATCAATCCTTTTTGGATTCAACGAAATTAATATCAACATGGTTCGTTTTAAAAAAATAGGATTACAGGTATATTCAAACGTCACTAATCAGGTTCAAATTTGAATTTATTCAAAATAATAGACATTCACATTCGTTTATTGGTAAACAGTTTGTCTTGGCATTACATCATACAGATATTTGGTACAATTGAGTAATATTTGGAATTTGTTTGGAATATTCCTACATCAAGATTCATCAGATACCATTTTTCGGATAAGTATCTCACGGTTCAGCCAAATTTATGACCTAACCTTGTTAAAGGAAGGAAATTGCCTAAAGATTCCAATCTCTATGGATTATCGGTAGTATTGTTTCTAGCCATTCTTCAACAATAACGATACATTAACAGCAAACGTATCATTATTGAGGTTTATTGTAATCTGCTAAAATGGCTTCCGATTTTTCAATATAACTCTCAACAGCTAGAATTTATTAGACATTGTGTAAATGTTTCGTTCTTCACAAATATATATTGGAGAAACTTGTATGCTGAAAAATATTTCAATGGAAACGTACACAACGTTCATTTATTTTATGTTGGTAGTTATGTCACCTAAGCAACAGGTGCAATGATGCCAGGTCATAAATTAATCATTCAACCAGAAGAAACGATTCTGAAATATATTGCAATCGTTTTCCAAATGTTTCCAGTATTTGGCTTCAAAAACACATCGATTGGTCATGTTATCGGCGATTTTTCCGTTCACCATCCATGAAATCACTGTAATTCCGCGATGAATTCTTCTTTAAAATCTGGTTGATTCTCATCCAAAAAGCGCACCCATTACCTTGTCAAGATCTAATTGCCTCGTTTTAAACAATAGAATAACGAGCGAATAATTAAACAATTTGCTTATCAGATTCCAGTAGGAGGTCGATATATTCGCGTTGAAAGACACCAGCTGCCATATTAGCGACCAGCGCCATTGTTTGTTTATTTCCTTGGATCATGATGTGGGTTTGTTGCATTCGAAATTTATTTACACCCAGAGAACAGATGGGAAAATGCTCAGAGATTTGTTATGTCGTGAGAAACTACGATGTCATTATGTTTTATAAAAAAAATATCGCCATTTTTCGTGAATTCATTTCATGTAATAAAAATGCAAGAGAAATATGCATTTTTTGCTAAAAGATATTTAAATGAGTCAAACGTCAATGAGGTATTCACATAAATTTGGTAATATAAAATATACAAAAAATGTATATCAATGGTATATTTTTTTATAGTTACGTCACACCTAGGTGACTTAGAGTTTCCACCAATAGACTGAAAAATACCCTATTTCATCGATGAGATTTCCTTCCATATCACACGCAACGTTCACAGTTGGTAACACTTTACGACAATTTCAAACGTATTTGGAAGTGTTTTTGATTCAATTAATAATCGTAATAAGAAACGACCTCTATACATACGAATATTACAATAGATGCGGTCATTGTACAAGTAAATTAGTTGAATTTCGAACATGTCATTTCATTAAATAAGACGTAGGTTCCATGATTTTTTTTGGGTTTTCCTTCGTTTCCTTATGAACCTTAATTTCTCGATGTACGTTTGGAGATGGTTTCACTTTTAGTAAAACAAAAAGTATCGCTATAACGAAAATGATCTTGATGGAGTCTCAAAGTTTTCTGCACCGTACTAGAAAATTTCCAAGAACATAAAACCCCTAGATCTTTCTGTATAGAATGTGTCAATTCATGAAAAAACTTTCAGTTAACAGGGTGTACTTATAGTAATGCTATATGATAACACCTAAATCATAAATGGTTTGGGTGAGAAGAGAATTATATAGCTTATAATAATTCGAAGTATTAATTAGTCTTGGATTAAATGACGAAAATATGTTATTTCCTTATCAGTATTGATCAATTCATACTTACGTGAGAAATGATTTCGTAATAACGGCTAGTTCAAGAAGCATCTCGTAGATGCCGCTACTGATCATTAAATTCTAAATATTTATTTCTAAGTATTTTGTATGCTGATTATTTGAAGTAGAGTATAACAATTTATAAACTCAATTCTGTTTTCTATATTCAAAAGTTTGTAAACGGAATAATGAATTACGTTACATTAGCAGATAAATTAAAAGACTGTTGATATTCTCAATAAATGAACCATGCATGAACCCCATCTGATTATTAGTTACATAAATCCACCTTTAAGAGTCTACTCTAGAATTTTCATGAGTCGATTTTTATTAAAAATATTATCTCAGTTATCAAAAAACTGTTTTTTTAAATTCTATCACCCTATATCTCAAACGTTAATACGTTCAAATCACCCCTTCAAATATTAGTATGTCTCTAAGAAACACCCTGTATAAATAACTTATTTTTCTGGTTAACAATTTATTGTGTTACTGAGAAGAAGCCGAGAAAATTGTTTTTCGAAACTAATCTCATTTACTTCTCTCTAGACTAGACTTAAAATATTCGAGTAATTATAAAGTGGGAGTAAATTCATGACAATGTAATCAAATAAAACACAAATCGAAAAATATATGTATATAACTCTGGGTACATTAATACCCAATTACAATTGAATTAATTATTATGTGTAATTCACGTCATTATAAAAAATATAAATTTTATGTAGATATCTAGTAATTTCAGAATTGTGGCATATTTCGCAAGAAACGATTTCCTGAAAACATTTTAAGTTACTAAAAAATCAAAACTACGAACAACTGAAACGCCATTTTTTATGCAGCACATACTAACAAAAATATCTCATTACATAAACATCTGCTATGTCATAATCGATGAAATAAATTAGTCAATATATCCCCTTTGGCAGTGGATCAAGGTACCCACTTGTTCTTCTTGTATCTTGGACTACTTTTCGACAACCTAATATTTTCGAAACCCAAAAACTAGACTAGTTTATACATGTCGAGTGTTGTTTCGAGTTTTATTAAGGCGATTGGCCGCAGTAGTTAGCAATTTCATCAGAAACACAGTCGAAGACATCGTAGGCTATATCACATGACATTCCGTGCACTGAAAAAGAAAATAAAAAATGGTGATGGGTTAAGTATTAATGACAAATCCGATTGATGGTCATTAATTATTGAGAAATCGGGGACACATCAACAGGTAACACGCATCAAAAGTATGATGAAATTGCAACATAATGTTCAGGCATTGGCGTAACTAGAGTTGACTAATGGGGGAGGGGTCGACCCCCATTAGTCGACCACACTTACTCAAAATTTAATTTTTCCAAATTGCTATTTGCAAATTTTTCATTTCTTCTAAGCAATGGGGGGGTACGACCCCAATAACCACCCCCCTCGTTACGCCTATGTGTTCAGGAAAAGTCAGAGTATGTTTTTCGTGATGAAAAATAACTCTACTTACCCTCAATAGAGTTAGGTGTTACCCTAAACTTCTTCTGAGCGAAGCTAAGACAATACTTCACAGCATCAACTGTAGCTAAGATATAGTCCTTTTGTGATATTCCATCTGTATAAAGAGATACTAGACCATCAGCAGTCGGGAATCCTTTGTCGTTTATCTACGAAAATAGTTCGCGTTTATCCACATCATTTATGCAAAACTTTTGAATTCGAGAGAAAAAAGCATTAGTAATCTGCTGTCAGATCAATAATTGGAGTATTGACAGACAGTGCACGTTTTGAAGAATTATTTAAATTGCCATGGTAACACGGGCTTTGAAAGTTGGCTCTGAAGACGCAAACAAACATAGAATGAAAAATCACACGAATTGAAAATGGTTTCTTAAAAATGCATATTAAAATATCAATGGAAACGTCTTGGAGATCGATTCTGCAATATGAAACTTCATTTTTAATGAGAATAACAATGGTTACACGGCTGATTATCTAATAATTTATGGTCAGAAGAGAAATGCTAGTGAAAGTTCTGGTTTTTACACTGAAGAGGTAAACTCAAGTTGTTGTTGTAAAGAAATATTACATAATTCAACATCGATATGTTATGATTCCTCATACAAGATTGCATATTATATGAATAGGAAAAAACAACACCTACCTCAGCAACAATGATGGTATTACGGCAGTTATTATCTGTCGATAATTATAGTTTCATTATCGATAATCGATACATTTTTTAAAGAACGTATTGTAAACAATGACGTGTAAGATCAGATTATTAATTTTGTGTAGAAGTCTATCTTGTTGATTAGCAACAGCTTTTAATCTTTATTATAGATAAGTACACCTCATATTTATTGATGTATTCTTGAAAGTGAATGAACGAGGAACGAAAGGATTTTATTTCAATGTAAAACTTCAGTTTGTTTAAGTGCATTATCGGCCAAAAGGTTAGTGAATGATTTCGTAATTTATATATTGAACGTACTGGATAATTTTCACTTTCTACAATTCAAAACGACACCAATGATTGTAGAGTTATTTAAAGATTGTAAAATTTTTGTGGAATATACCATCACTTACCGCATTCATTTTTTTGTAGACGCATTGAAGAAGGCACTGAAATAGAAAGAATTACATTTTCAAAATCGAAAGAATGATAGTTTCATATTCGAAAAAGATAATTGTGTCAGATTTTGTGTATGATAAAATCTACAAAAAAAATGACAATACTGCGAACCAATGACAAATGTATTCAATATTTTGTGCGTTTTTTCAACTAATCTACATGAATCATTTACATCTTCACAAATTAAAAACTATTTGGGAAATACAAAAACAACCTAAAGTATTCTGAAAATTTGGACATGGTCAAGAATTGTTTTCATTCCAAAATACATCTCAAAACTTAAGAATCTGCATTTACGTAATTTCTATACAACTGGCAATACCGCATATTTTGACAACCTGTCATAACTTGAATGAATGAATATGCTATTAATATATGGACCTTGCATATATGTTCGAAAATAAGAAAAATAAAACTCACTCCTGCAATTCTTCTTTCATCATCTGAGAAAGCTGCCCTTTTTGCACGACTGTGAGTATGTTCATTAACATTTAGTGATTCTAAAGCCTCTGAAATATAACATTTATTCCATTAAATTTCAATAAAGCTGAACCAATGCAACTTTGCTACATTTTCTTGCAATTTTAAACTCATTCTTTAAATTTTCATT
The DNA here is from genome assembly GCA_037013635.1 of Plagiodera versicolora. Taxonomy (NCBI): domain Eukaryota; kingdom Metazoa; phylum Arthropoda; class Insecta; order Coleoptera; family Chrysomelidae; genus Plagiodera; species Plagiodera versicolora. The sequence goes on along the minus strand of CM072986.1, from coordinate 8,758,040 downwards.
TACGTGAAATTACCTGATAAGATTGCTAGCTTTATTTCATCTTGGCACTGATTGATGACAGCTTCAATTTTTTTCGGAGCTGTCGGTGGAATGTCACATTTGTTGGTGTAGTTTTTATGAATCTGAAATAGATAATCGAAATGATATTCAGTCGTAACAAAGTGGTGCAACTATTCGACATTTTTTCAACTCACTTCTGCTGCTTCAATCCTCACATTGAATACTAAAAAACACACTCCGTATAACAAACAGTGGCGCACGGTACTCATGTCTGTTGTGGTACCGTACCGTTCACTAGAAGATTACCGCGAAGTATGTCTCAATGTGTATTTCAGACGCTACAAAAATTGCACAACTGTGCCGGTTTTTTATGTTTTCACCTACTCTTTCGATCAGAATGGAAGATGGAAAGGGATGTGTATGGGACATGGGCAATGATCGATAGGAAATCCACCTTTTAAAATGATCTATTAGTACGGCGGGAGATAATTATTTACTAAAGAACTGTATCAAAAAATAAGTTCTGAAATTTTTATAAGATTTTGTATATCTTGTATAGCCGATTTAAAAGCATTATCTGATTTTTAAGAATTTTTAAGAATGTGAGGAATTCAGTGTTGTATTAATCGTAACATACCCCTGTATAAAGTCATCAAATGACTTTGATATAAGTTAATTGAGAAATAATTGTATATTTTTTCAACGTTCACAATTTTGTTGACATTTGACACATGAATTCTTGCGGTGTTACCACCCCCTTCTTTTTCATTGATACTCCGAAAACCATTATCATTATGTTCATATTACTTATTACCCAAATTGAGATTTAAACATTATTGTTGTAATGACAATTCAAATTCGCCTAGGAAATCATATATTCAATGAAATATTGACTTGTCATCATTGTGTTGTGAAAGACAGAGGCGGATTTACCAGCAGAGCGAGTACGCTAAAGCCTGGGGCGACAAATTTTAAGCGGCAACAGACTCAGATATTTCGATTTCCGAATAAAAGAAAATTACATATACAAAATACGTATTCCGAAAATTGGAGAGAAATTGATATATTCAACAAATCATGAAGTTAGAATTTTAATGATTGTGGAAACGCCCTTATATTATTTTACACTCTCATCATGTAGAAAATTTTTGATTAATATAAAATTACATTTCCTAAAAATACTGAGTGCAGGGTAAGTAAATTTTCGGGGTTTTTCGAAAAATTCTACTAGAATTTCATACTGGTTCAATATGGGTACTGGATCCGTCACTGTGTAATTTAATATAACAAACATGTCCTTTACAAAAATTATACTAGAACGCCAGTTCAAGATGAGATGAAGTCGCATAGTATATATATGTACTTATTCTACCATATTTAATGAACTTTCTCTGGTATTAAATAACCATCCAGTTTTTATTCGAACGGAAGATAGTTTTTTATCAGGTAAGTATCAGTGAAATTGACTTCCTCGATGTTATATATGATTTATCGAATAGAAATAAAGATGTACGAATGCGGAAATAATAGAAAACCATTCTTCTCTATTTTTTATAGTTACGTGACCTCTGTCTATGATTTCTGAAAGACAGTTTTCTGACAGTTTGTCAGGATATGCCCCTCTTTTTATTTTATTCTTTCGAAGATACTTTATAATCTATACTTGTCAATTCGTCACAGAGGTGGCGTTATCGCATAGCAGTACGCGAGAGTAAACATTTGCTTGCAGTTTTATTTTATGATTGTACTGGAGTGGATATTTCAGAGTGACCGCACGTGATGTTATTCGACTGAAAGTGGGATCCACAGACGTGGGATCACAGAAGTTAGTCTCTGCAAGTATAGTTGTTGTGTCAACATGTCCTATTAAGTCATATGTATGGTCATATGTCAACTTCATTTCATATTTTGAGCTAGTTGAGTTATATTTGTTGATAAGTGTCATAGATTGATGACACTACTAAAAATAAAAACTGATGATTAGCTCTCAAACCTAATTCTTGGAATTTAATTCTGAGCTCATTGATATTTTACCGAAGTTATAGCACATTGCTCTGATACTACAACTGTAAGTTATCATAAGGAAGAAAACAAACACATACAAGGTTGATTTTTTTATATTATAACCTGTTTACTGTAATATAAATGAAAACAACACTATAAATAAATCAGATTAAACACGTCCATTCCATTCCCATCAGCATAGCTGGAGTTTTTGTGGATACACTATATTACTAGAAAATAACAATAAATATTATGTTCTTCTGTTGCAGTTGCATTCAAAAATGGATCTTTCCAATTTGAGTTTATTGAAAGGGTCCCGGTTAGTCCATCTATGTATGGGCATTACATTCTTTACTTCAGGAGTGATAGTGAATCTGATACAATGTCTGTTATATTTAACTCTCAGACCATTCAACAAGGTACTTTACAGAAAAATTAATTGGTATCTTTGTTGTACAATCTATTCACGTGAGTGTTGTATTTTTCAAGTTTTCAAGAACATTTTCACAATATTTCTTTTGTAGAATTGGTGTTTTTGGGAGATTGGTGGTCAAATACAAGAATATTTTTTTATATAAATAGAGAAGAATTTGACAAATATTATGGAAAAGAACATGCCTATTGTGTAATGAACCACACATATGAAATTGATTGGCTCATAGGTTGGATGATTGCAGATAGAATACATCTTCTTGGTGTAAGTATAAATGCACATACCAATATATTTTTCAATAACAGAAACAGCTTAATAGTAATGTACTTTCATTCTGAATATGTCAATATTGCTCTCAATGAAATTTTATTTTATACATTTCCTAGAATTGTAAAGCTTATGCCAAAAAAGTTGTCCAGTACATACCAGTATTGGGTTGGGGCTGGAAATGTTCTGAATTTGTATTCCTTGAAAGAAACTTTGACAAGGACAAGGAAGTCATTCACAGACAAATTACTGAACTAGCTGATCATCCTGATCCAATGTGGGTAAGTCATTATCTTTCATTGCATTTCTGCATTTACTTATCACTATAATGCATTTTCATTAATGGATTACAAAACACTTCAATTGTTGGCTGGATTACATTTTGATTACTTAATTGTATTCAAATTTACCCCATTAACATTTTCCATAAGTTCCAATTCAGAGTTCTAAACTTGAGAAATAATGTTACTTTGAAGACTAGATAAACCAAAATAAACAGAAATAATACAAATTTTAAGAATATGCAATGATTTTGTTATAGTTACTGATGTTTCCTGAAGGCACTAGATTCACTGAGAAAAAACTTGAAACCAGCCAGGAATTTGCCATAAAAAATAACCTTCCAATACTTAAACATCATTTGTTACCTAGAACTAGGGGATTCATTGCTAGTTTACCACCTATGAAAGGTAAAAAGAGAACAAAATTGTTTCCATATAATTTTTACATACTCTCTTTCTTGTACAGGTAAAGTACATGCATTATATGATATTGAATTGGCCTTCAAAGAGAATACCAAACCAACAATTACCTCCATGTTGTTTGGGCAGAATTTAGAAGCACATATTTACATGAAAAGGATACTGATGGAAGATGTTCCAAGTGATAAAGATGGACAAGAAAAGTTCTTGAGAGATATGTTTGTTCAAAAGGTGAGAATATTCAAAAAAATTTCAAATAGATTAATTAGAATATTGAAAATTTCTGTATCTGACAGTTTTTTCCCTCTAGGTATGTAAAAAACAGATTATTGCAGTTAATGAGTGTCTAGAATAATTAAAATTACCAACTTTATCATCTTCAAATTTGACCTCATTATTGATTTGTTTGAAATACAAAGGTCGAGTTTTGTTATTTATTCAGTAATTATGTGATAAGCAGTATGAGGAGAAACATGTTGCTTACTAATTATCACAAAAATGGGTATAACTGAAAACTATTCAGATCTCAATGCATGAATGAATGAATCAGAACGTCGAAAACCATTTTTAGTACTAGATACTGCTCTCAATAGAGACATTCACATATTAGTTTGATAAAATTGAGTAGTTGATCAGATTTTTTTCAATGGTTTCATTGGATTATTTCACAAAGGCATTATTTATTTTCGTCACAACCTTTTTTGTCTATGGATATACAAAGTATATTTCTTTCAGGACAAATTGAAAGAAAGTTTTTTGGAAACAGGCGACTTTTTTGCTACTTCCGGAGTGGAAAGGGTTGAACCTTTTGAAATTCCGAGGCGGATTCACACGATATTTCATGTGATATTTTGGCAGATGGTGGCGATGCTACCGATATTATACTACTTGGTGAAGCTTCTTTTCAGTGGGGAACTACTTTATTTCTCTATTGGAGCCAGTATCATTGGAGCATGTAAGAATTCAACACCTTGACTTCCTAATATGTTATTGATTTTGATTTTTACACCTATAATTCGTTTGTAGTCTTCATCTTGATGAAAAAAACCATTAGCATGAGTGAAATCAACAAGGGATCATCTTATGGGTCAGGTTTACCTGCTACTGATAAAAAAGCTCAGTAATCTCTTCATTAGAGCTTCCTGGATGATAATCAAGGTCTGTGCCAATACTCACACAGAGATTTTCCATTCTACAAGTACTTAACCTGTAGTTAATCATACAATTTTTCTCAAGGACCAATTTATGCTTCATAAAAAGTCATCTCAACATAGTAAGGTTGAAAGTTGAAAGAAATATTTATTTTTGATTCTCATAGAATGATGATATTGTGATGTATAATTTGGTTCAAAAATGTACTGCCTCTTCAGGTTGTATTGGCATTTCTTTTTATCCATCACCAATTGAGACTACATGTGAACAGTCCAGATCAAATTAGGTTTTGGTGAAAATGTCCTGGCAGTTGATATTTTTATTATTCACATTAATTTATGTTGGTCAGAGCACTAAAAATGGGACAAAGCACAATTTTACTTGACTTTTGGAAAATTTTATTTTTTATATAGTACTTCATATTTAATTGTATCTGAAACTGAAAACTCTAGTCTTCCATAAAATTATTTCCTCAAATATTTTCTATTCTTTCACTTGACATTCAATACTGAAGTGACATTTAATTCATAGATTTCTGTTATATTTTGAGTTGTTTCATATTGGTTGAGGAGGTTCCTACAAAAGAACTTGCTGTTGGAAAACTCACTAATGGCAACTTCCTTGATGCTCACCTCTATTATTTTCTAAATTTAGATAATCAGCTATATCTCAATTTCTGAAGTCTCCCAAGTGTAACATCTCATCATGGATGATTTAATTTTTTATTTCCAAGCACAAGTAGAAATTACTTGAAACTACAAGTACCTTTTCAGTTATTTATTATAATCTATCAATAGTGTTTGTTAGTTTGTTGATGTACATAATAAATATATCTGAATAGAAAACTAGATGTTTTTATTTCTCAAACTGAAAAATTGTAGAATTCGAATTGATATGCACCTTCATCTTCAACAACAATTCATGTAATTTGTTTTGAGCAACAAAAATCAACAACCTGTTCAAGCTCATCGTCGGACTTGACCTTTTCTGTCTCCTACTGGAAATAGTTGTCCTTTCTTCTTTTCATGGAAACATATTATTTCTAAATCAAATTGGTATGGGCATGCTACTTAGCCTCAATAAGAAGTCAAGTAGATGCATTTGAACTTTAATTTCTAAAGGATTTTTGGTGATGTAGAATCCTGGAACTCCAGCTTGCTCTAGAATTTGTTGCTGGTCTGCTACTTTCTGGTCTAATTGCAGTACCAGATTCATATCAAATACTTTCAATTCTTCTTTTTGTTTAATCATGAACTTCTGGAGTTCTTCTATTTTTTTATCAGTATCATGCTCGTATTGTTTCAGTATTTCTTGTTCTTGGACTAAAAAAGTAATAGATAGAATAAGAGACAACATTCATCATTCATTACTGTTGGTTTACTTTTCTTTTGGTTTATAAACTGCAGTCTTTGCTGGTAGAGATGTTGTTCAGTAACATGCTGGATCTCTAGGAGACCTTTCACTATTTCGAATACTGTTTCATTGAGAAGACAGTTTGCAAGACTCGACAAGATTTCATAAGGTAACCTCATTTGGTATTTCCTGTAATGGAAAAAAGTATGAACATAATGTAGTGATATTACACATTTCATCATACGGAGGCAATTCTCTGGCCATATTTTGTAATTGGTCAAGCAAAAAATACAGTTTTTTTTGTAGGACTTGAGGATCTTCACTCATTTCGAAAAACAAAAATCACGAAAAAGTGAGATTTATACTGGAAGTGGAACTACTGGAAGTAGTGGAAGTGGAAACAGACCACAGACCACCTACTAGGTGGAAACCACTCTGTGTCTGTGATGATCTAAGATCATGAGCAGTATATTTCATGACAGAGAACAGTGATAATAATCACAAAACAACAAGTGGATGTCATGTGTCCTTGAAACTTGTTTTGTTTACTTCTATATACTTGTAAATAATACACCTCCTAATAATGATTCACTAGATTGAAGAGATTTCTTATCAAGAAAGTGATAAAGGATGATGGAATATATCACAATCAAAAATGTATAGAAAGAAAATAGTTTTGTTATTATTTTTCATAGGAATTATGTAAGTAGTGTATTTCATTTATTGTCTTAAAATATAATGTGATAATTTCAGGGAATCTCTAGCAATAATTCACAATGGCACATCAAAGTGCATGGAGTTGAAGAATGATTTTGCACTTGCCAATGCTAATTTCACATACTGTGCTATTCAACATTCTCGACCAATAACATTTTGTGAAAACTGTGTGGATTTATACACAGATGTTGTGAATAGTTATGCTAATATGTCCAAGGTAAACAGTTTTTTTTTTCTTCAGACAACTTCATCAATATGTATCTTTCAGGATGTAACAAATGGAACATCTTGTCTGGATAATTTTATCAATTTAGATCGACTGGAAATAGTGCAAAGTTTATACCAAAACAGTTTGAATTTGTGGGATCGAGGAAAATGTAATGAATGTTATGTTCATGACAATGAACTACATACTACCCAAAAATCCAATGAAACTGTACAATTTTTGGAATACTACAACAAATTCATGCAGTGTGTGAATAATAAAGTCCCTAACACTGATGATAATACTGTATGCCTCAAATGTATGAATTTATATATAGACTTGAGTAATTATTACAGTAGCATAAGTAAATTCAATGAGAAAATAGGTCTGTGCGTGGATCTTGTTGATAAAGTAAGCCAACTTCTCCAAAAAGAAATATCATAAAACTAACAGAATGTTGTACTTTGCAGATGAATACAACTTGGTCTTTCTGGAGTGAGCAATGTTGTAAATACCGTGAACATACTGAATATACATTCATTCTTCTGAATGTACTAGTCATATTATTACCAGTTGTCTTTTATTTGATTGCACAATTTTATGTGAAGAAGAAAAATCCAACTATAATACAGCGTAAGTACTTTTCTACAAACTGACTTAATAATCATCAATTAACATTAATTCTTTCAGAATCAAGATTTGCAGAATCTCTAACTTTATCAGGAACATGAAGAATATTGAGTGAAAGAACAAAGTATTAAATGAATACATTTTATTCACATGTCACTGTCCAATTATAATGAAATTAACTATTCTGTTTGTATATTGTGATGATATTTTTATAAATATAGATTATTTATGTAGACATCCTTTCATTCAGTAATGTCAAGAAGATAATTGGTATGCAAATTGATGAATGATATAATTTCACTTAATAAATGATAATATTCACAAAAAACTGACACAGTGGAAGAAAAACAAATGATATCATACATTTTTTTTATTCTGACGATCCTTAAATTACCATTTGAAATAGTGAAAAAAAAATAACTTGAAATGTACAAACTGTGTAAAAGTTAATCACTCAATGCATTATCTGTGTCTAGCTTTCTTATTACTTCTCTTAACACTGTTAGGTAAATGTTTAAGTTTTGCAGAAGTATCTGGGATGGGACTGTTCCTATCTAAGCCATTTTGAGTTCCATTGGAGAGAGAACTCAAGTGAGTGGATTGTTTTCCTGCACTTTTCATACTAGAGTCAATGTGGTTAGTCAAGGTGCCAATATTCGTATCACTGGAGTCTTCATTTGTCAGAGATTCTGTTTCACTCTGTCTATCCACTGAAGAAATTCAGATTAAGAATTCTGTCAAGTACTCATATAAGCCATACTACAAAGCAGAATTTAGTTATCATGCAACAACCAGTAACTTCAGAAGTCTACTAAATGTAGTTGAATAAGGGTGCAATGCAAAAGAAAAAGAACTGTTGTTTCAATAATTTAATATCAACAATAAAATATACTCCTGCTACATGAAATTCAACCAAAAATAAATACATACCACAATCTAAATATGCTCAACTACTATTATAGGTATAGGGATTGTTACTTTCAATTTCATATGAATTCTTACTTTTATCTGGATTTTGGTCAACAAGTCCACTCACAGCCTGAAAAGAAATAGTGTCATTTTGGAAATTCATTACATAAATTGATTCCTTACTGCCATTGATGTAATGGATGATTTTGAGAATAGCCTTTCAGCTTCTTTAAATTTCCTGTTTCTTTTGTCTGCTTTTGAATTTGTTGTCTTATTACTAGATAGATACCTATCCCATCCTCTGATAATGTTACCATAAAGCTGAGTATCTTCTAGATAGGATCCTTCGAAAGCATAGATTTGTTTTTCCAAATTTGCAAGTGTTTCCTAAAATTTAACTTGTTCAGGTGAACTTGAAACAAAACAAATTGAAAACAATAAAATTAAGAAATACTCACTCCAATTTCAGCTTTTCGTTTCACCAATTCAGCTAACTCTTGACGGGCATCAATGGAATTATTTTTCGTCGACATTTTCTCGCTTGTTGGCATTCAGAAATTTGATTATAATGGATTGAATCAAATAGAACAATCAAATTAAAAGTTCTCACTCATTTTTTTCCTTCAAGTTATAACCTTAGATTGGTATGTGTCAAAACCACGCAAAACCGTGTCAAAACATCGTGGTCAAAACTCATAAGACAACATTTATATTTTTAATTCTGTGATTCAGAGAACACATTTCAATAGGTTTATTCATTGTTGCAGTTGTTTACAACCAGTTTACAACTTGAGAAGTTGATATTGCTTTAACTTGTTAGAAGCAGACAAACGTTATCTCAGTATAAAAGTTAAATGAAATTTTGATAAAATATGGGAAAAAATAATTTATTGCGTGTGACTCAAATGAATGCAGTCTATTTAGATAAAGAGATATTTAAAACTTTATATCAACTATTCATAGAATCAACGCGAAATCTGCCTGTAAGTGTTATTCCCTTAGAGAACCATTTCCCAAGTGCAATGAATGATGTTTTTAGCCTGGATTAATTGCCCCATATGAACCAGAATTGAAACTACTTCTTCGTCTGGTTTTATTGCAGAATTCTTTATGTAAAGAAGGCAGTACATTCGGCCAACAGTTGTTATCAATCAAATACCAAAATGTAAACAGAATCCAAAAAACAATATATGTTTTAGTCAATTGCTTTGACTATATCAAAAATAAACTAGAGTTCAGTGTTCCAGCTCATAACATCAATAATGTAATTTCCAAGATATACACAGTGATACAGTTACTTGATTTTATTAATTTATCTATATTTCTGAGAAATGGAGTTAAGCCATTGCTCATTGAACGTTTCCTGTGCCTAAATCAAGTTTATGCTACTGATAATGTGCAAAGGCAGTTTGAGTCAAAATATTTAGCAAGAGAGTTACTCTGGAATGGTTTCATTGTGAGTAACTTTGATTCTTATACATGTGATTCACATTAATTCTTAGATTTCAGGAACTACTTGTATACGTACTACCCTTGATAAATTATCATAAAATCAGAAGATCAATTCGAAATTTGAATCCATTTCATACAAAGACAAAGTATTCTGTTGCTGTCAATAGATCTATGACAATACATACCAAGTGTGCTTATTGTGGGGAAAATCCAATTCTACCCCATCATATGGGATGTTCACATATTTTCTGCTATGTATGTTTGAAGGTATGAAACTTATTAACAATGCAGCAAAATTCGTTACATATTTCAGACCATATAGTTTTCAATATATTGTCTTGAAATATTTTGAATTTTTTTTCAGGGTAATCAGGTAGCAGATTCTAAATTTGAATGTCCAGTTTGTGAACATAAAAATCAGAATTTGTTATGTGATAAAGTGACAATGATGTGATACAACTGCAACTTATCAAAGTTAACCATCAATATGTTAGTGATTTGATAAAACACCATAAGTTAACAGAAATTACAGATGATTGATGTAATATCCTGATATATAATATTATATTTGTTATACATTTTTTCTATATTGTTGAGCTAGGTAAATAAATTTTTCATTTGTTGAAAAATCAAAGAGTAATTGATAATATCCTGAGCCCAGAACAGAATTTTAATAGACAAATTGAATTCATAGACAATGTAAGTAAAATAAAAACCAAACACTCTTAGAAAATTTTACTTTTATTAAAACAACTTCAAAAATAACAATAACTATTTATGAAAATATTGATTGCAAATACTATTTAGGAAGATAAAACTACATAGAATATCTAAATGCCCTGTTAACATGAAATACTGGGTTGATATATTTTGCATCTAAAAAAATATAAAAAGTCTCATAACTACGAAAACGATTCATTATAATCCTAAAATAAATAGAACCAAATGAAGTGATTGTATCGTTATGTAAAAACAGCCCAGAATATAAAACTCCCAAACTCTTTTATCGCATTCTATATATTGCACCTTTTGTTCCAATAGATCTGATCTCTAGCTAGACCATTTCATCAAGAACATGAAAAAGTAAACGAAACAGTTAAGTACTATCCCTCCTTGGTAAATGCACTTGGTACATTATCATTAGTTTTGGACATGGTACTCGCACCTAACAATAGAGGGCAGTGTTGTTTCCCGGCTTGGATTTCGTGAAGAGTTTTCAGTAGATCATAGTTCATTTTATCAGTAACTACGGAATCTTGCCTGGAAACGAAAATTACACTTTGAATTATGACAGGTCAGACTTTTTCACGTCATCACCTGTAGTCCGGATGTTCCGTGACGAATTTCCTTATCCAAGAGGCTGTTGTCAGAATTTCACCTGACGCCCTTCGCTGTATGAATTTCAGATATTGTTGGATTGTACAGTGGGTATCTGCATCTACGTCCATACTGCTTAAATAACTGTTTATCAATGGAATGAGCCCAGGAAATTCTCCTTCCTAAAAAAAAACACAGTTGGTAGATTTACTTCTGCGTCTATTTTCACTTCTCTCTTGATTGAATTGAATAACTCTTTCTAATGAGGAAAATGATTATTCAACAAACAATTTGGACAAAAATACTCACTTTTCCATTGATGATTTCATTGACAGACATCTGTACAAACATATCACAGTGTTGGGGTTCGCAGTTTTTCGTGCCAGCTTTGCAGCATTCGTTGGCCGCAGGGGGACTGTCATGAGTTGTTATGTCTTTTCTGAACCAAAATTTCTGCTCCCTGGCGGCGTTGCGTTTTTGAGCGTTCTTCATGTTCTCGTCTACCTAGGTGAACAAGTTCTATCATTAGAACAGAAATACGAGTAGCGATAAAACTGGGAGAACTGTGTTACTGAGGCACGGTTCAGGCATCATAATCATAGCTCAAATCACACTATTTGTCATGATCGTATTGGTAATTCGAAATTCTACATCTCCAGGATACATCGTAGTTTTGATATACAGGGTGTCCCAGAACTCAATGTCAAGACGAAACGGGGTGACAGGATTGATCATAATCATCACGAGAAAAATCTAAAAAAAATCAATCCCATGCAGTTTGAAAATTATGGGCATTTTAAGAAAAACCTAGAAATTTGATCAAACTGTACCATTTTTCGGTTATTGTGGTTGTTCTTTTTTATTTTTGTTCATTTGAACTTTGGAAACGTAATCTCAAATAACAAAATGGAATCCCAATAGAAAGTAATGACACAATTGCCTCAAGTTTCCGAGAATTGAGACTATTTGTTAAAATACGAATTTAAAATTTTCATGATTCGTCAACTTTGACAGGCCCTCCTTAAAAAAAAGTACTAGAGTGCCTTGGCAAGTAGGATTAAAAGTTGGAACATTCAATCAGAATTTGAAATTGTTAGTTCTATACAATAAAAAAGAGTAAAAAATTAAAACCTTAAGTAACCCGATTTTTGCTATCTCAAAAATAAAAAAGAATAACCATAATAACCGAAAAATAGTACAGTTTGATCAAATGTCTAGGTTTTTTTTAAAATGCCCATAATTTTCAAACTGCATGGGATTGATTTTTTTTTCAGATTTTTGTCGTGCTGGAATTTGATGTAAATTTTTTATAAGTATCGTATCTATCGTTTATGATGGACGGAAACTCTCTTCAGTAGCAAAGATAACTATATTTTAATAACTTTTACGAGATGACTTTTGTCAGATAACAACTCTTGACAGAATTCTTTATAATATATAGAAAAACAAACGATAATAAAATCATCATGATTCAGTACACAGGGCGTTTACTGCGACATTGTCCCCCTTGGTATTGACTCTTCTTTCGTCAATACTGATATTCAGTCGGTGGAGTTTTCTCGCAGGTCGTTTGAAAGTTCCCTGTGCCGTGCGGACCTCCGCCACTCTAACGACTCCATCTTCTCCTTTGTAGACCTTCTCTATCACCCCCATTGGCCACATACCTCTTGGAACATTGTTTTCATTTATTACCACAATTTCACCCATTCTAATATTAGGCTCATTTTTATTCCATTTCGTTCTATTGATCAAGGTGGGTAGATATTCTTTCAACCAGCGACGCCAGAATAAATCAGCTAGATACTGGGAGATGCGCCACTGTTTTTTAGTGATAAGGTCCTGATCGGTGAATAATCCAGGAGTCATTATTTCAGAGGATTTCCCCAATAATATATCGTTGGGACAAATACTCACAAGGTCTTGAGGGTTTTCCGATACGTGAGTGAGTGGTCGACTATTGACTATGTATTCGGCCTCGGAAAAGACTGTTTTTAATACCTCGTCCGTCGGATGTCTATCTCTCAGTATAGCGTTGAGGGCTCTCTTGAAGCAGCCAATCATTCTTTCCCAGCTTCCTCCCATGAAGGGAGAAAGCGGCGGAATTCTTTTAAAATATATTTCCCTGTTGGTCAGTTCATCGACAACGGAGCTTAATTCCAATTCATCAAACGCTTCTAGAAGTTCACGGGTTGCCCCTCTTATATTTGTACCGTTATCGGACCAAATAACTTTCACGGATCCTCTTCTTGCTAAAAACCTTCTTATAGCCATTATACATGAGTCGGTGCTGAGGCTATGGGCAATTTCTACATGGATTGCTCTTACTGTGAGGCATGTAAATAGTACTCCATAACGCTTTTCAACTCTTCTTCCGATCTTCACTGAATATGGCCCGAAAAAATCCAACCCAGTTGCCGAGAAGGGTTTTTCGTATTTGAGAAGCCGTTCTTGAGGTAACTGGCCCATTGTAGGTTCAGCATTTTTTGCCATCCTCCTTCTACAGAACTGACAGCTCTTGATGATTTTTTTTACCACAGTACGAATTTTAGGAATCCAAAACTTCCTCCGAAGATCATTAATGATTGTTTCTATACCCTGATGACCATTTTTTACATGAAAGTGCATAATCATTTTTTGGGTATATTGATGATCTCCTTCTAGAACTACAGGTTCTTTATCAATTTCTGCAGGTAGGTTGTATATCCGTAGAATTCTACTGCAAACCCTTATAATTCCATCTGTGTCGAGAAAAATCGACATACGATGTAGGCGACCATCTCTGTTGGATTTCTTTTCACGCAAGTTTTTGAGATCTTTGGGGAATCTTGAACATTGAACTGACTTCCACCAAAGTTTTTCGCCCCACGTTATCTCTTCACAATTCAGAAAACAGGAATGTTCTTCTTTTTTGAGGAGAAGGATGAATTGGTGGATTCTTGCTGTGATTCTCAGAAGTTTTATCCATGTATAATGATCCTTAATAACAGGCAGTGCCTCAGATATGCAGTTTTCCATGGTTTCGACTTTCTGCAGACTGATTTGATGTGTGTTTCCATAATCAATTTTTTCTATATTGATTGAAATTTTCGGCCAGTTGTCCTGGTCTTCATAGAGAAAGGCAGGACCTTTGAACCATCGATGATTTGTATGAATCTCATCCTTTGTGGTTTCTCTTGTGCAATCATCTGCGACATTTTCCAGAGTTGGGACCCATCTCCACTGCTCAACTTCAGTGTATTCCAAAATTTCTCCGACTCTAGTGGAAACATAAGTTTGGAGTTTTTTCTCGCTGTTAATCCAATGTAGAACCGTTCTCGAATCGGTCCAATAGAACTTCTTATTGATGTTGAAATTGAGATACTTTACGGCTTCCATCGATAATCTTACACCCATCACTGCAGCAAGTAGTTCAAGTTTTGGGATAGATAGCGATTTCAGAGGAGAAACTCTTGCTTTTGATGTAACCAAAACCACTTCATCGCCTTCTTCATATTTCAAGTGAAGATAAACGGCTGATGCGTAGGCATCTTCACTGGCATCCGAAAATGTGTGTAATTCGATGGTTTCAGCTTTTTGCAGTTGAAAAGAGTAGCAGCGGGGAATTTCGATTTCCATTACTTTTTTTAGTTGCTCCAACCAAGCTGACCATTTCTTGAACATATTAATGGTGATGCAGTCGTCCCATCCCAGTCCTGCACGCCATATCTTTTGCAGTAGTATCTTCACCTTGATGATTATTGGTGACAACATGCCTATTGGATCATACACCGACATGGCGGTCTTAAGAACTTGCCTTTTCGTGGGAATTTTGACACCATCTAATATTTCTTTCGGAATCTTATGGAATTTTAGCTTGAATGTGAAACAATCATTGTTAGGATTCCACATCATTCCCAGAATTTTCTCTGGATTGGAGTTTTTGTCGACTTCAGTGCTCAATTTACTATCTGCTAAGAGATGTTTTGGAATATTGTTCAATAATACAGTGGAATTCGAAATGAAATTACGAATTTCAAACCCTCCTTTGTCATGGATCCGAATGACGTCGTTTACTAACTGAATGGCTTCCTCTTCGCTCTCTGTTGAGTCTAAATAATCGTCAACATAGTGAGAATGTATTATTGCATCAGCTGCTCTTGGATTTTCCGCTCTGTGTTTTTCGGCATTGTAGTTTTTTACAAATTGTGCCAGGAACGGTGAACAAGTTGTACCAAAAAGCATTGCAGTCATGCGATATACTTTCGGAGCTTTATTTGATTCCAAATTTCGCCACAAGAAACACTGGGAAAAGCTATCTTCCTCTGCTATTTTTACTCTGTTGAACATCTCCCTTATATCGCCTGCAAATGCGATTCGATGAATTCGAAATCTCAGCAAAACACCAAATAGCGAAGTTAGGAGATCTGGTCCAGTGAGCAGAAAATCATTTAATGAAAAACCATTACTTCTTGCTGCAGCATCAAAGACAACACGGACTTTACCAGGTTTGTTGGGGTTTGTAACGGGAAAATGTGGTAGGAACCAAATATTTTTTTGTTTTCGTAATTCGTATTCTTGAACAGGAACTGCATAGTTTTTGTCCAACAACTTTTGGATTTCTGCAGAATATGCTTTACCGAAATCATGTTCCTTTCTGAGTCGTCTCTCAAGGCACATCAATCTTCGAAATGCCATTTGTTTCGATTCAGGTAGGTCTTCTGAGTCGCTCATTCTTGGTAATTTTATTTCGTACCGAGTTCCATTGAAATTTATGGAATTTTGAGCTGAAGAAATGGCCTTTTCGTCTTCTTTTGATTTTCTCTTATCCTGTAGAGATACAACGCCAAAATTTTCGATTTTCATGAAACTTTTCACTAGGTTATGGAGAGTTTCATCGGCTTCTTCACAACAGACAACTGCTACTTCATTCTTCGAATCTCCTTGAATATTTTCCACAGTTCCATGGAGAGTCCAACCTATTTTAGTTTTAGATAGGATTGGGCCGTTTGGATGGGGTTGTATGATATTTCTTGAGAGAATGAGATGAGCATTGTTCTGTCCTATAAGAAGTGTTGGATTTTCTATGATTTCGATTTCAGAGGCGAATTGCTTGACGAAAGGGTATTTCTCTATAATTTTTTGAAGATCGTACTTTTGAAATGGCAATTTCAGATCGAGGATAGTTCGAATATTTTTCAGTGAATGGTACGAATTACTGTTTATACCACTTATTTCTGCCTGCACTATTTGAGAATTTTCATCGTACCTATGAATTTCTCCTGTCCACTTGCAGCAAAGAGGCAAAACCGGTCCTGTTAACCCGAGTTTCGATGCTACTGAAGAATCGATCAAGGTGGCCGTACTTCCTTCATCCAACAATACAGTGATGTTGAATATGCCGTTGGGGCCTTTGATTTTGGCTGGCAGCATTTTCAGTAGAGTATTGCAAGTTACCTCATTGACACAAGTATTGGCTTCAGAACTTCTTTGGAATGAATTTGACGAATTCTCTTTATTTTTATGCAGAAGGCTATTGTGAAAGCGTTCACAATTGTTTACGCCACATGTTGTTCTCTTCTTGCATTTTCCATTGTGATAACGAAGACAGCAGAAACAAACATTCATTTTTTGGACCATTTTCCATCTTTGCTGTATGTCCAAGTTTTGAAATTGTTGGCATTTTTCTAATGGATGTTCACCTTTTGTGCACAATTTGCAGATCCTGCTTGCTGGCTTTGGTGAATTATTTTGGATGGTGGTGGGATGTTTTCTTTCATACTCGATACTCGTACTAGGATGATTACCAGTATTTTTCGATATGAAGGTAACTCGTGAAACTGCTTCCGATATTTCTTGAATCCAGTCAGAGAAATCTTTTAAGGATTCATGGTGATCCTTGATTTTTTTCTCTATTAGGAAACTTCCCCACTGTGTGAGTAGATGTGGTGGGAGTTTGTTAACGAAAGTAGCTAATAAATATCGCTGATCAACGATTTTGGCAATATCTCCTTCAACGACCTCTACAATATTTCTAATTGTGTTAGAAAAGTTCAGGAAAGAGTCGAGGTTTTCAACGTTTGGAATTTCATGAGCTTTCGAAAGTAGTTCATCCATAATGAGTTCTGGACGGCCATATTTTTTCTTGAGGATATCAATGATCTCGTTTGGCTGTTTCGCAGTGATGAGTAGCATTTCTACCATTTTTCTTGCTTCTCCTTTCAGACTTTTGTTAAGCCTCAAAACATTTTCTTCCGGAGAAAAGTTGCACGCTTCATCCGAAAGTTTGTACTGAGCGTAGAAAATTGGCCATTTCAAACAAGATATTCCATCAAAGTCTGTCAACTGGCTTCCGATTGTTTGACGTGTCAACATTTTGTTAATGGATCGTGTCAAAGTTTCTATTCCATCATTGTTGGAACATTCCTGCTGATTGTTCACCGAATTTGCCCATTCTTGCACTCTACTTGGACCTGACGGACCTTCGTCACAGAAATCGTCCTCTTCTGATGCAATATCTGTTGTATCGTATCCATTTGATCTTTCTAGGATTTCTTCATATTTGTTATACGATTTCTCCTTATTTTTGAGACGATCTTCTTGAATTTCAAGAAATTTTGTCTTCTTTGTTAGCTCGTTCTCTTTCATTCTGAGTGTTTGAGCTGGAGTTTCTTCGTTATTTCTCAAATCTTCTATTTCACATTGTATGTTGATAATTTCTTCTTTTTTCGTGAATATATCATCTTGAATTCTATCTATTTCTTTTTGTATATCCAGAAGCATTTCGTTATCTCGTGATTTGTATGATTTTATAGATTTCTCTTTGCTATCCCTTCGGTTTATGGAATTCCGAACACTTTTTATTTCATTGTCTTCACGTGACTGATAAGAATTTTCTTTCTTCAATAGTTCAATGATACCATTTATAAGGATACTAGCAAGCTCGTGAGTAGAAGCAGTTTTGGTATACTTTTGAGAAAATAAATCACAAAGTTTCTGTAGATTTTTGATGCTCAATGATTCACTGATGAGGGAAAGGTATTTCTCAGATTCTTCTGAATTTTCTTGGAAAGGATACCCGGAAAATGCAGTAATTTTTCTCTTTACTGCTTTCACTTTGGGTTGTTCTCCGTACAAAAGAAAGTGAAGATTTTCCAATATGTTTTTATCACCCGTGTTCTTGAGTTTCAAGGAGATGTCATGAATGTCACCAAATGTTACTTGTGTCGTCGACATCTTTTTAACTGGAATTGAACTTTGATATGGACTTTTTCAACACAAAGGTTGATTCTTGAGATAGCTCGAAGGACCACTTATCGTTTATGATGGACGGAAACTCTCTTCAGTAGCAAAGATAACTATATTTTAATAACTTTTACGAGATGACTTTTGTCAGATAACAACTCTTGACAGAATTCTTTATAATATATAGAAAAACAAACGATAATAAAATCATGATTCAGTACACAGGGCGTTTACTGCGACAGTATCAATACTTTTCCAGATATTCTACTTTGAAGAAATTTCACCTTCTTTTCTTGAACATTTTCGAATGAGATTGTACAGCCCTGTTGTGAATTTTTTATCAACGAGACACAACATATTGAGAAAGCATTTACCATGTTTTCATTCCCAGATACATTACATTAATAATAATAATAATTACCAGAGTAACTGACCGGATAAGAGTTTGTGTTGATCATTACCTTGCTGATAGGTATAAGAAAGTTGAGCTGATAGGATAGTATCACACGAGTCAGGAGGACGATGAAGGAAACGATAGCTGCATTCTCAAAATCCGTGTTTTGGACTTCACAAGGCCTGAATTCTACTCGCCAACCAATAGTCGAATTCGGAGGCGGCGGTTTGAAACGCATGGTCTGCCAATTGGTTGATTGAATGTTCTGTAAAAACAATCAGCTAAACTTGCGTATTTTTATTATTTTCATCAATACTAAGGTTTCTACACGATGGTGGAACCAGTCCCTATCTCGACCCGTGATCAAAATCCCTCGATCAAAAAGCATATTTTCGAGCCGAGAAGTATGCTTTTTCAAATCGCCACAGATGGCGACACCGTCGGCGCTATAATAATGCAACGTTGCTAATTGTTGTCTACAAAGTTTTGATTCGACAGTATTTCACGAATCTGTGGGATAAAAGAACGAAGAAATGTATTTTGAAGAAGAAATGTAACTTTAGCATTGTTGGAAGCAACTATTTGTTTTGTGCCGAAAACGTGAATTATTTATTTTAGAAGCGGCAACCCTGATTTCTAATGCTCGTCAGTTTAGTTTTTAATCAGATTAAGAAGTGACAAATTCTCGTGAAAATATTATCTTTTATTGATTCCTGAATAAACATACAGTCGGAAAAATGAATAGAAGATGTTTCCAAAAT
Source organism: Plagiodera versicolora (assembly GCA_037013635.1). Lineage (NCBI taxonomy): Eukaryota > Metazoa > Arthropoda > Insecta > Coleoptera > Chrysomelidae > Plagiodera > Plagiodera versicolora. Next base: position 8,738,524 of record CM072986.1, on the reverse strand, counting down.
AATAAATAAATGTTTTCCCAATGCGAGAATCCATTGTTTCCGAACGGTTTCATCCTATGTGAGCAATGAAAGAGTAAATTATTGATTCCAACTCCAAAAACTAACAAATTACCTTTGGAATTCCATAAAGATGACGAGAGACGGTTTCTGCTCGTCCACAAACTATACAAAATTTCATGTTTACTAAAAAACACAACACAGCAAAAAATATACGACTACAAATTAATAAATAGGTTAATGAACTAGAAAAGTTTGGATTTCCCGCCAGTACTGACTGACGTGGAAGAAAACAATATTACCAAACACGATTGTGTCGCCATCTCACGACGATTCGATAAGTATCCGTCTGGGACCTGCTCCATGAAATTCCCATCAACACTTTGGACCCACAAACAATTGAAGAGTGGTTTCACCTACCTCAAAATGATCTGTCTCGTTTTCATCATCTTGATGAATCCTTTCCGAGAACAACGAAATAGTATCCCTGATGAACAAATGCGCGATATGTCCAGCCAATAAGGGGTCGATACCGTTATCCACTAACTTCTTATAGTCCTCCTCGTTATACAACAGCGGAATGTCGTTGTATTTGGCGCCTTGGGGTGACAAATACGAGTCTATGGAGTCGTAGCGCGATTTCTTTATCACGAATTTGTTTTCCTTCAAGGGCTTGATCCCTCTTTCCTCTTCTGTGCGACAATCGACCGAGCCCGAAATGATATTCCAGCGACAATCCGAGTCCGTTATGAAACCCCTGTGAAGTGGGGAGGCAGCGGTGAATGCTAGCTAGAAACATTAAGGTACACTTATTTTGGCAACTTCAACTTAATAGATCAATATTCCTCTCGAAGTCATCCAAATCTTTCCTAGCCAAATATTGTGATAATGAGTCAGAACGAGAGATCACATAATCAAGAATAAATATAATGATGGAAATAACGTACATAAATTTACTTCACAACACTGCAATTTTGCGAGACTTGAAGGATTTATGACCTACGATGATTGTTTATATTTATATTATCAAAGTGCGAGGCGAAATCAGAGTGAAATTTACAAGACGAAGCAATGAAAATTGCGTCAAACAATGATGCTGTCAAATTGTTCTCTATCGATTTCTTTCAATCTCTAGCAATGATTTATACTTCCATTTGGTACTCATTAAATTTCCCTACTTATAACGAAATACATAGTTTTTCAATTTTAGTATTCGCAATATGAATTAATTAACTATCGCTGTTTGCGGTTGTTTTGCAATTGTGACGTCACCCCAATTTTGAGAATTTATTATAGCACAACTACTACAAAAAAAATTTATAAAAAAAAACGTTCTAGATGTTTGTGGTATGTTTTGTTTGATAATTTATTAGTCCCCCATGGTAGTACTTTCCTGCTTTTATTAAAGACACGGTACATTTTCAATTACCATTCAATGGAATTGTTTCGCAATATATAATCATGTAATTGTTTTTTATTTTTGCACTTTGTTTCAGTACACAATTTTCCAGAATGTCATGACAGATAGCTGTAGTGATTAAAGTATAGATTTCGATCTTGAATGAAATAGATAACAATTATCTAGCATTTCAAACCTGCATTGCTCATCTCATCTGATAACTCGATGCTACTGACGATCAACTAAATAAAATGAGTTATGTCTTACCATGATGGGACAAAGTGGTGTCAGCTGATCATATAACGTTCTGGCTTCGGTAATGTTACATGCTTGGAATGTGAGTTGTAGGCAACAACAACCCATACCAAAACCCATGGCGTCCATGTAGACATGATCGGGTAATGCGTCTTTGCTATATTTTTGAGAATCGTCGAGTGGGAACTTGGTATTTGTATCACGAAATACTGAAAGAAATTGAAGATGTTTTGGTTCATCTTTTGAAGAATATGCAATGTAATCAAAGATTTATCAAAGTGAATATGGGAATATACAGGTCGTCCACTAAAACAACAAGTTCCTGGCAAATCGGAGAATTTTTATTCCAGTTGTGAAGTGCTAAGCACTTCAAAAGGATATTATCTTGGATATTCACGCAATCATAGCAAAACAAGAAACAATCATGACATTTATGATATTGATGAGTACCTACTCAATAGGAAGAAGATAGAGATTAGGTTCGTAAAAAAAGCCGATAATGCTAGGTAATATCCAATAAATTTCAAGTGCTAGCTTTTATCAATCCACCACTTCACGACCTTCAGAAAAAATAACATATCATTAGGAAAACATGAAACTACATTTCAAAATATTTATTCACGTGGTGACAATAATTTCGTTGTGTTTTTATAATATTATATTTTCCAATGATTTCATAGTTTGCTGATCGACAAATGACTCACGACTCACCTGGTATATTAATGGATGGTGTATCTCCTCTACGTTCCCTGATATTTTTTGCCAAACCCAGAAACCTAGGATGACCTTGGTTAACTGCTTCGTCTGACAAATATAATGACCTTGTTTCCCCATTTTCCGGATTCGGTTTTGAAGGTGGATCAGTGCTATCATCACAACCTAATCTGAGAATAAACCATAAGTTAAATGTACAGGCGAACTAACGCGATCGATTACACGGAAAATATATGTCAAAAACGTAAATTTCTCACCACCTTTGGCGATTTATTTCATTTTTAGTGAAGTTTTTTTATCACCTTTTATTATCTTTGGAGAAAATTCCAACAAAACTCAATGAAGTAGATAATTTTCCACAAGAAAACCAATTCTTATTTATATCTGGATAGGACTGAAAATTTTGTAACATATTTTTTTGATATGTAGATTTATATTAACCTGCGTTGTTCTTATCGGTTTTCGTGATTTTGAGACCTATTTTTCGAGAAATCAGTTTATAAATATGGAACAACATATCGATTTAATATTTTTTCAAATTCAAAATATGGCCTCCATGTTCTCCAATGAAGAAATTGTATGATTCTTTGTTCTTCTTTTCTTTTTTCTGAATGAAAGATACCTTTCAAAACAATTGCAATTTTTTCCATAAATATTTAGTATATGACCTTCACCAAATATGAACAGAGTAAATGAAGCAGGAATGAAGTAATTCAACCAATTATAACAATAACTATCATCAGAATAATTACTGAATTATCTTTGGTAATATGCAAATATGAACCTTTCACAGAATAATGTTTTTGAATACATGTTAGACCAGAATTCAACCATTTTAATAAAATTCAGTGTGATCAAATTATAGGAGCTGGGATCATTTTGGTTTATCCATTTGAGTAATTGCTGACTTCTTGAACCAATTAATATTATTGACAAAACAAACAGTAAAAAAGCAAATATGAAAAACCATACTATTTAGTCATTTTTGATTAGGCAATGGTAAAACAATTCATTCAGATAATAGAACAATGTGATAGACCAATTAATGGAAACCACATTATTTATATTCTGAATGAGATTCTCATCCAAGGTTATCTGATCACTGTTCATCTTAATTTATTTTTTATTGAGTTTCAGTTATCAAAATAATTTTATGATGAAATGTTCCTGAAATCATGAATACAGTTTCAGTGATTCAAATGAGATTTTAATATCCATTATTAGTAATTAAAAATGTACTAAAACAACTTAATGTTTCAATCAAGTATAAAATCAATAAACATTATTCATCAAATATTGAGGAACATGAATGAGTATAGGTATCCTTTATTGACATCCATTGATTCAAACTCTTCAAATTGATTTTCTTGAAAAAATTAAAATAAATGAACTTGATCATTTTTGGCAAGAAATTCTTCCTCAACAAAACTGAAAAACCTGTTATATCAATAGATCAATAATGCAAAGTCATCATTTATTCATATTATAAACTGAACTATGACTAACCTTGGAAAACTAGTGATACTCATAACAACTTCATCAGGTTTCAAAAGTTGACTGACTTCTTCTCTTCTGTGTCTCATATTTGCCTCTACAATGTTGAAATGTGCTAAGAGTCCACCATAGGGCTTTCCTGGTGTACCCTCTACCATGTAAGAGGCAAACTCTGGCCTCCACAAGGATTTCACACCAGTAGGGTCAGCTTGTTCCTTTTCATTCAGTATGGCCAAAAGTTCATGACCTCGAAGACTTACTTTAGCTTGGTGTTTGTCATCCAAGAATTTAACAATAATGTATTCAACTTCATCTCCCCATTTCAAAATATCACCTTCCCGGTCTCTGAGTTTCTTGTACATGTTTATGAATTGGATGATACCATGTTCCCTAACATGTTGCCTCCACTTCTTTATTTCTTCCCAAGACAGAGGAGTTCCTTCTGATAATAGACCCATCTTTCAAATCGGAGTTTTTTACTGTATTGGGGAACACGACTTTCCTACACGATGTATACCAATCGACTGACCACAGACCATATACACGGACTGTTGTGTTGTTATAAATGAGATATGACTACAAAATTATGTATTGTTGCGCAACTAAGATAAGACTATAGATGAGAATTTAACAAATCATTATTCTTGGTTAAGAATTTTCAGTATGTTCAGAGAAAATTCGAGAGTTCATTCATTCCTAGAATATAATCATAATACATTTCTTGACAAAATCCAAGAATCCGAGATAGAATTGTAATAGGCATGAGTGATTAATGTCTGTGATGTCAATGTCACTTTTTCAAATATCCCAGATGTATGGATCTGACACCGTGGATCTGACACTTCTGACGTAGATAATTCTTTGGATTCGGAATGCTTTTTATCGACCGTTCGTGATGGGCAGAATGAGGAAGAATCTCGGAGTGGGCGACATCTACTTTTGATCGTTTGAAATACTCGAGGTGTGACCAACAAACTAACCTGTGTGTGTTTGTATGGGTGAAGTGAGATGTTATTTTGGGCCATTTTTGTATTGAAAGTTATTTATTTGGATGATATTTAATGGACAATTGTTTGAAATAAACTTCATACCGTCTGAAAATGCAGCGGATTGGAAGTGGTAACGTGGAGATGAGATCACGAAAAATGTGCTAATTTCCTCAATGCTCATCATATGGTACTTCAGATATCTCTTTACACAAATTTCCTTTGAATCCCAAGGCAGTTGAGAAATAGCAAACAATCTTGAAGATAGTAAAACCTATTCATTAACCTGATTTATTTCAGTTATTTGAAGAATCGTACTGAATAGTGAGGTCATTTCACTGAATTCATATTATTTGTTGATAAGAAATGCGCAGGTTGTTGCGAGGACAAATCATTTTGCAAGTACTCATTCTCCTCAACCACATTTTCAAAAAATTCTTCTAATTACTTACTATACTTAGTTGATATTTAGACGTCTGCAAAATAAAATACATTTGAACTCGTTTCCATCATTACCCAAGAGGTAGAGTTCTCAATGCGTTGCTTTTTTAAATGGAAGCATCCCCAGTAGGCCTACAAACCATGTTTTTCGAAATATTCACATATTTACCCCTTCCAGAAAATGAAATTAATTTCTGAAATTCGTTCATTGGCATTTGTACAAATTTGCAAAATGCACTTCATATATTTGTTTCAGATTACATCTCTGAAGAGTCTACGCGGCACTTATTTCACGTTTTTCAATTATTTCACTGCATTTACCCCTTCCAGAAATAAAATAATTTCTGAAATTCGTTTATTGGCATTTGTACAAAATAGCAAAATGCACTTCATATATTGTCTCAGATTATGGGTCTGAAAAGTATAAACCGCTCTTATTTCATTTGTTTTCACTTATTTCACTGAGAATAGTTCATCTGAACGAAATCAGATGATACCTACTTGAACCGCATTTACCCCTTTCAGAAATTAAAATTAATTCCTGAAATTCGTTTTGATTGGCATTTTCACAAAATTGCAAAATGCACTTCATATTGTTTCAGATTATGTGTGTCTAAAAATCCACGAAGAACCAATCATAAAAAAATATTCAAGCTCAGAATAAAACGAATTCGATTATTAATTTTTCAAATCTTTAATGTAAATCTCAAGAATTCGGAAAATCATCGGGCCATTTGAAAAGAACGAAGAACTGATCATCTGAATGAATTCACCAGATTATACTTACTCGAACACCATGAACCCTTTTCTGAAAAAAAATCCTGAAAAAAAGTTATTCCTGAAAAAGAATAATTCTTGAAATAAAATTTTTCCTGAAAAAGAATAATTCCTGAAGAAACAGTAATTCCTGAAATAAAATAATTCCTGAAAAAGAGTTATTCCTGAAATAAAATAATTCCTGAAATGAAATAATTCCTGAAATAAAATAATTCTTGAAATAAAATTATTCCTGAAAAAGAATAATTCCTGAAGAAACAGTAATTCCTGAAATAAAATAATTCCTGAAAGAGTTATTCCTGAAATAAAATAATTCACTGAAATAAAATAATTCCTGATATAAAATAATTCCTGAAATAAAATATTTCCTGAAATAAAATGCACTTCATTTGGAAACTTGTCATCTTAATCGTCATGCCTACCTTCTTTTCCATGAAAAAGTGTTTCAAGTGAAAAGTCGTTCAACAGACAGAACATCAGAATACTGAATAGAAAGTTCATTTTCGAGTGGAAATCCTTAACATCACAGTAGCAAAAGTAACAGTCGTCTCCAGAGCGATGGTACAAATCAAATCTACAATCAAAAATGCGCGTGAAGAAATCAAGTATGCCGTCAAGTGAATTATCACAGATAGAAGTTCCATCGAAATTCAAATGCGGTAGGTCGGAAAGCGAATTTCTACATCAAGAACTAGGAAGACTCCCACGACCACGAAAAACACTGTTCATACCGACTTCTTAAGGTGACAGCCTCTTTTGTAGAGAGGAAACTTACAGACACCAAAAGTCAATACTCTCCCCTCGTAAGGGTACCGGGCGTGCTATCGGGTGAGGTTGTCAACTGTCGTTAATGATCAGGTCGAAAAATCACTTATGATAATTTTGATGCATCTGAACTTGGGACCTTTCCTTTTGTAATTCACTTTTGATGGCGTACTCGATTTCTTCAAGCGCATCTTTGATTGTAGATTTGATTTGTACTGTATCGCACTGGAAACGATTGTTACTTCTGCTACTGCGATGTCGAGGATTTCAATTAGAAAATAAACATTCTATTCAGTATCCTGATGTACTGCATGTTAAACGAACTGTCACTTGAAAACACTTTTGCACGAAAAAAAAGGTAGGCCTGTGTAATTTGGAAAAGTGGGGTTCAAATCGAGAAATTGCAATTTGGACATACTGAACGTATATCCGGCTATAAGGATTCTCTATAATCCTACGAATTCCATAGTTCGTCGGAATATTGTGGGTGCACCCGCTGTAATTCGTGCAAAAAGTCATGCATAATCGAGAAACCACTTACCTTCTTCTAGGAGAAACTACGTACCATCTGTAACAACGGAAAAAATCATTAAATCCAAGAATAAATATAGGAATTCGAAAGATCATAATGGACAATTTCAATAATAATAATAATAAATGTCCTTTATTGAACCAATTTACAGTGATCCAATAGGCTATCGACCTAAGTCCTTCTGCCCATTGAGATACTCAAATTTGTACACAAATTGAAAGAAAAAATAAATGAAACACAACAAATTGATACAAAAAAAAATTACATCAGTTAGTTTAAAATAGGTTTTATGTGGAGCTAAGAAGTGGAATGTGAAATATTTGAAAGTGAATTCAATTAATTAAGTCATAGATCTTTCCAGAATTGCCTGCTGACTGGTTTTCTGAACAATTTTTGAGTGAGGGGGGTTGTAAAACTTACAGGAAAAAAAAAACTCACCGACTGGGAGTAGTAGTTACAACTTCTATCCTAGTTCTTTGTTTTCCAGATGTCACCGTGCATCATCCGTTTACTTCACATGCCATCTTTAACAAAATTGAAAATGAATCTATAAAATTGCATATTTTATTTTATTGCATCTTTTCTTGAATGTTGAGAAAGGGTTCATTTATCATGTATTCATCATGAGAAAACATTGAAAACTATTCAAGTTCAGTTGTGTGAAGGGACATGAAAATAAAACTCACCCATTAATTTTTCTCAACATGCCCACTCTCAAACTGTCCTTGAAGCACACCCACTGGAATTGTATCACATACACTCGAGATCACTGAAAACATACTCGCGAAAACTTTCCACCGCACGAGAAAGTCTTTTTGTCACACACGTCCGAACCCAACGGAGGTTTAAAATCGACTGATTAATATGTGCCGTCCTATCAGTCTGCCAATTCCTTTATGTATGATTAATAGGGTTGAATAATTGAAACTTAGTCATCTCTGCCATAACGAAATGTGTGTACAGGATGATTGAAATATTTTCAAATTAAATTCTGGTGCCTATATTAGGAGATTGTCAGAACTCGGACTCTTTCAATGTCTGATTCAAAGATGCCTCTAAGGCTTCGCTAAATCGATAAAATTACATTCATCGTGCGACTAACTTGAATGAAAATGTTTGTTGGTATTTACGTATTTCGGTACGAAAACACAAATTTCAAATTTCCAAAACGAACCTGTGCTATTGTTGCTCACACATCAATCCGACATTTTGTCATTCGCAGCGCCATCTCGCGGGGAATGGGATCTTTCCCTATTATGAATGCTTTTTATCGACCGTTCATAATCGGTAGGTCAATGAAACTACATATCGAGAAGTGAGTCAGCATTGTTGGCTGCCGAATTTCACGAATAGTGCCGAACGATCAGAGGCGTCCATCCTTCCTGTTCGAAAAGAGAAGAAATTTCAGTTCCTGTAGTGAAAACATGGAAATTGATTACTATTCATGTTATCATTGAACTCAGGAAGCGGTCATAATTCTCTAACCCACGCTACATATAAACTGAAACGTTTCTCGCCTTTCTGTAAAAATATGCAAGAACCAGACGATCGATTATATATGAATTTGAATGAGTTGCATAATTAGCAAGGAAACTATAATCAACTAACTGCATTAGAACACGTACCCGGTCGCCATAAAAACAGGAAAAATCTAACAGGAAATCTATAAGTAATCCTGATAGCGAATTTTTGCCCGAAAACAGTCATAAACACCTTTCTCTGGTGGAGCGGAACCAGATTCGTTGGTGACCTGGGGGAGAAATTATTCGTAGCGAGATTCGAACGTTTTCCTGGGCGAGTGTCTTTGCATCTAGTTCTGATACCGAAATGCGGTATAAAAGAATAATTTCTTACTTTTGATTGATCAGTTGCTTTGCGATTCGCATAATGTCAGTCAGTGGATTAGTTTTGGTGAGTGCGCCATTTTGAGTAAGAGGTGGTGGGTGATAGTTTCAGTGATCCATTGAAATCATTCCATGAAAAAGTCAAGATATTCATGAATCTGTCTGTGCTTCTGTGTAGCCAGTATACAAGGTGTTTCGAATTCAAAACATTCCATTATTGATTTATAGAAACTATGAAAGATGAAGAGATTGGGAAAAAGATGCATAATTATGTGACTATCAATATGCTGTTGGAAAAGTTTGCAATATTCCGGAGAAATTCCCTTGAAAAAACTTATCGGGAATTCGTTTTTTATTAAAAGAGTTCCAAAATGACATTGTCGCAATTTCAATTCATGTTGGCCACTATTGAATCTTTTTTGCTCTGAATAAATGCTGTCAGCACTCTCTCTAAGGTGAAATAGTATTGAACATTCCTTATTCTATATTAGATTAAAATAAAAATATTCTGAATTTATGTAAGTCGAGGTCGAAGTAAGAATTGTTAGGTATTGGACGTGTTTCATGCATTTTAATGTTTTCGGTGTATTATCTTACTTTTTTTGTTTTTTTTTTCACGAGTAGTTGAATTTTATTCATTTTGGATTTTGAAGAGTTGCAAAACTAAAGGAATTACCCTTTTTAACTACACCTTAGCCAACTATTATTTTCATTTGAAAAAATACAACTTCACGCCAAAACTCAAAATTGAACAGTTTTTTGAAATTTTCTCCACTCCTCTGGATTCAACGGAAGAAAGAACCTTGTAAATGTGTCAATTTCTCCTAACTCCACCAGCAATAATGATTTTCAAGTGTTGAAAATTCAAAAAATCGATATTTTGATAATAAGACGATGGTGATTTTGTACTAAACACGAAAAGAGAGATTATGCGACCTCCATTTTTTAGAATCTCATATACAAACATCGAAATTTGCTCACCCTGTATATAAATATACATAATTGAAAAAATATTGACATAGCTAACCTGCATTGAAAATAAAGAAATGAAATAATGAAAACGTGAAAGTTATTAGAAAATGTCAATAGATTAGATATTATTTCGAAGGCATTCACGACACCGAATATGGAGAGAATTTTTTTTTTTGCACAAACATCATCAGCTGTTATTTTTGCACAATCGAACTATAGAGATGTCAATATCACGATAATCAATAGAATATGAAGATGTTATAATCAAATTGTTCATGCAAAATTCTTATAAAAATTTCAACTTACTTCAATCATTACGTATTGAATCGAATCTCTGAGCATATTTTGCATATTTCAGTTGATCATCTTTGTGATGTATCAGAAAATTCACAACAACCACGAAATTTCAAATCGAAACGAAAAATAATTCTCCTAAAAGCAATTCCATCTCCCGTACTAATCAACCCGTGATACAACCATTATTTTCATTGACCTGCCATTATTAATTATTGATTCTATCAACTGAAGTGAATGTGTGGGTACTTTAGTAGGTTATTGATAGCCGGAAGAAAGTGAAGAAACTCCGTTAGCGAAATAAAAAGTAGATATTTTCATCTGTCGAATGTCCCATTCTCCTGAAATTGAATTATTTCTTATTCCGGAGAGAAAGAAACCAGTGCAGTGGATAGATTTTTTCTTGAGAAATACATACTAAATAATATTTTGAGACTGAAGTAGAAAAATGTGGATTATTCAAATAAATAATTATAAGTATAATTGAGAGTATATACCGAGAGTGAATTGTCCATAAGATGAAGAACCAATATAATCAGATTTCCATACATCTATTTTCAATAAATAATTGATGAACTAGATTTTGTTTGTGTTATCCATATGGTTTCAGTCACTCAGCCACTTTCTTAAATCTGGGATGAATACCTCAAAGTATTGCAAGTTGCAATGATATAAACAGTACTCCAATTAAAAAAAAGGCTTGGCTCACCATCAACCTTCTGAAATTATTTGAAAATATTTACCATCAAATCCTTTGTAATCACTTAATCTCTTGATTCAATGAAACAACAGAGATAATTAAATAAATTGCCACCCTTGTTATGCATGAACAAGGAATTTTTATAGGAATCACTTATTAACAATAAAACATCTTCGGCCTGTCACAAAATGGGCGTGTCTTTCAGGTCTGGAGGTGACACAACTTCTAACGTTTCTGTCATGTTAATTTGTATTCTATTTGTTGAACGTTCGAGTTGATAATTCGTATTGTGGTTCGAACTCATAGTTTATCGAATACATTTCCTGTAATCTCTTGAATCCTTGCTTTCTTTGAAACTTTTGGGCTTAGGATTTGGATTCAGTCAACGTCGAACTCAACAATAATTAATTGCAATTTTACTTATTTGTGTTTTATTAATTGATTTTAACATGATTGATAAAGCTCACAACAAAGAGCGAAACGTCATATGAAAAGAAATATATAGGAGTTTCAATAATATGGTGAAAAAAATGAACTGAGAGTAGAGAGGACCAAAATATGACGATTGAGTGCAACATCGCTTATACAAACGTTGATGGTTAAAAAGATACAGTGCGTTCAAAGTTATTGACATTATTACGTTATTACGTTAATACTGATGAAATATTCTTTTTTGCCGTCCTCAAAACCCCCAATCTACCAATTTTTGATCCGATATCATAAAAACTGTCGAAGCTATTAAGAAATATGCAAATACAATTTCAACTTTGAACGCACTGTATCTTTTCAACCATCAACATTTGTATAAGCGATGTTGCGCTCAATCGTCATATTTTGGTGCTCTCTACTCTCATTTACATTTTTTCACCATATTAATGAAACACTCTGTAAAATAATAAAGAGAGTTTGACGTTGGTCGAATCCAAATCCTAAGAAAAATCCCCCCCAAAAGTTTATCGAATGTGTCAAAAAAGTAGATATTATCTACACAACGAACTATTGAATTACTTGTTCTTCACATCCAAACCTTTTCACAGTCGATTGCTGTGATTAGAGAGTCATTAAGTCAAGTAGCTTGATATTTTGAGAAACTACTTGACTTGACAATCAAGCTCGTGAAAATTTATATACTTGACTTGACTTGATTTAAGATATTCATTATTTGACTTGAAATCAAGCTACTTGATATTACTTGATCTTGATACGGACGTTTCGAACGGCATATATTTCTGCAAGTTCGCGTGTGCTCAGACTTAATACGATTTCCGATCTGACTGAATTCATTCCAAAATAGGTTATATTCCTGTTTTTTTATATAATAAGTTTCATAAACGACAGTTTCTTTTGCTATTTCTATTCTAATCATCATTTATTGAAACACAATAAAACTGCTAGAAATCAAGTAGCTTGATACTTGATTTTTCGAGTTCTTGATAAATACATAATTGAACTTGACTTGATATTAAAAACTATGACTTGATTTCAAGTAAAGTCAAGTCAAGTAGCTTGAATATCAAGTCAAGCCGTGAATCTGTAGCTGTGATTGGCTGTAATAAGCTAAGACGTCAGGTGCACATGTTCTATGATGACATATGATGACTTTCAAATTATGCCACCATCACCATCAGACCACTTTATTCCCAGATAACAGCCAGCATGGCTATAATGTTAGCAACGCAAGTCCATTGCAGCTGCAAATGCGACTGCCCATTCCCAGTCCTGTACCAAACCCACAAGTTCTACTGGGAGTACCCTGATCGCACCCAGAGCGGCCACATGAACCAGATCCCAAAGCACGCCTACCAGAAGGGCAACTCCGCCTTCCAGAGCCACTCGCCAACCCAGCAGACTTCCAGCCTCGCCCAACAGATTCCCGTTGCCGCCCCTTCCATGCAGGGCGGGGAAGAAGGGAGTCAGAAAGCGGGGGAAGAGGGGAAGGCGAGGGCTCAGGAGGGTTCGTTTTTGGATGAGGTGGTTGAAGCACAGAAGGGGTCGAGGTGTACAGGAGGAAATGGAGGGGGTAGTTGTGGAGAAGAAGGAAAGGAGGTTAGTTGGTTGCTGTGATTTACCAAGGGAACGATCATACACATAAGGTCTGCAATCTACGGCAATTTTGAGTGGTGGGGGGTGGCACCAGTTTTGAAGAAAAAGTTTCCATAATTATCCGCTAGGAGGACATAGGGGTATAATCACGTGATTAATCTTTGACAACAAAAGAAACGGTTCGGACTCGAATGGTAAATAAAATCAATGACAGAAATATGATATCTTGCAAAATTCTCTCGAATAAATAAAAATCATTCTTACTTTCAAAAAGCTGATCGGATCTGATTTGTGATTGGCTGAAAAGTGACAACAGAGGACAGAGCTGCAGGTGGCGAAACATGAGAACCACAAAAATTTCCTCAATGTTTGGGCCACCCCCCACCAAACGAGTTGCAAGACCTATGTATACGATCGTGACCAAGGGTATGGTCCGTATATCGCCGAGAATTTCAAAGTGGTTACTAGCGGTTTCCAATATTTCAGGTAACCTGCTTTGTATATACGGACCGCTTGTCACTAATCAACAAAATTTTGACATGACAGAAGTATGGAGGTTGATTGCCAATATCAACATTACAAATAATTCATAAGGAAATATTCACCTCTGTTGTTTTCCAAGGACATTTATTGATGAATGCTCTCCTTCAGAACTCTTTATAATCACTCAAATGTTAAGTTATCATGAACGAAGTGACAAAAAGATTTGCAATTTCGGAAGCTGTGTTCAGTTATTTGAAGGCAAAAAAATATGAATTTTGTTGAGAACTTTATACTCAATTACAAGTGATATCAACTGATCATTGGAATTTGAGGAACTGTTACAATGATTGTTTGAATATCTCAAAGATGGGCTATATATTCAGGGTGTTCCTTGATTACATGCTAATATTTGAAGGGGTCATACTTTGACACATTTCAAGGAAAAAACTTCCCATGAATGTATGTCCTAAGAGTCTTGACTTTTGAGATACAGGGTGATGAAGTTTTGACAAAAAAAATGTTTTTTGATAATAACTATAAGCTAATGTTCTAGACATCTTCAAAACATTCCTTATATGTCTTCTATGCATCAAGGTGCATTTTGTGATGTACGATATTTTTCATTTTCTCTATCAGTGGCGTCCGTACGGGTTTCGAATTGAATATTTTTCGAGAAAAAAATACTACGCCACTGCTTACTTTCGAAATAAAAATCACTTTTGTGATCCTCATTCATTATTTGATTATTCATTTGTCCAACGCTTGAAAAAATTTAAGATCGTTTTACTTCAGGGTCTATTCCTCAAAAATCTGATGCGGCGTGAAAATGTTTGTGCATCGACTGAAAGCAAATCAAGACATCAGATTCATTCCGAAATGAATGAGAGCCCAAAAATATATTTTTCTCATCAGATGCTCTGTTCTTGATTGAAATAATTAAGTTAAAATTGCTTCATATAGCAGTACCAATTAATTATTTTTGAAACCATAAAACTTGTTATTCTGGAACGTATCTCAAAAGTTTTTTCCTCAGAATATGTCAAAGAATCACCCCTTCAAATATAAGCATGTCTTAGAGGAACACCCTATATACCATAGTGTCACTTGCTGTAGGCCCCTTTGGAGTTGGATTTGTCCAGAAGTTTAATTTTTTAAAACACGAATGCGCAAATGCACAAATGCGCAAATCTGCCAGTCACTGCTCTGTTCAACCAATGATGAGCTCTCCCGCCAATGTCAAATCGAGACAAAAATACTGTGTAACAAAGTATTGGAATTGCTCAATATCTAATTACGTAGATTATCTGTTGAATACTTGAGTTGCATTCAAAAAACTTTATAATGTCAACGTCTTTTGTACCATTTGAAACGTAGCCTGCTCTGCCTGACTTTCCCACTGAGCACATAAATCACGAGTGGACATGCGCACAAGTCATCCAACTGTATCTAGAATAGGTATAAGCTGTGTCGAAATGCTCAGTAATCAGCTATAAAGTGGTTACTTCTTGGTTATGAATTGGTGTATATTTGCAGGAGCAACAACCTTTGCCAGTTCACCTTCCCTCGTCAGTCCAACGACAAGAGAAACCACAGCAGGAATCTGATATACTAGAGAGGCCCATTGAAGATTATTTCAAAGTCGATATCGGTGCCACAGACAGTTCCAAGGAAAGTCCAATGGGAGAAGCAAATAAAGACACTACCAACGAAGAACACGAAGGTTAGTATTATTTTCTATTTCTGGTGAAGTCCATTTTGAAAATATTCATTAAATTGACCTTTCCACTTTCCCTCTTGCAAAATGTTCCTGTTCCTGCTGTCACCCTGAGGTTTGTGAGAAATCTAGTATAATACAATTGTTTTTTTTTTTTAAATAAATACCATTACAGACCACCACCATCATCATCATGAGCATGACAAAAACATCTACTACAAGTTTGCATACGCCGTCGACGATAAGAAGACGCACGATGTCAAATATCAAAAAGAAGAGAGAAAAGGTGACGTCATAGAGGGGGAATACGCGCTACTGGAAGATGACGGCAACGTCAGGACAGTGAAGTACATAGCCGATTGGAAAAATGGGTTCAGAGCGCAGGTGTTAAACTCGAAGAAAAAGAGTAGTTTTGGATTTTCTCGATGATTGGTGATATAGGTTTTCAATGTTATCAGAGTCCGAGATTATGTTTGTTGGGAATTTCTAAATTGTCAATTGTCTGCTGGGAGGAAAGGATATGATGAGTTAGAAGTTTGCTGTGTTTTTCTATGGTTCTTATGAGACCAGAGTAAGATGTTTTAACAGTTGGGCATGAAAATTAATCTTCTTATATAAGGAATAATCTTCGTCAGTGGAGTGCTCTTTCATAAGCACGAATACAGTCTTTGAAAAATGATTTTCTAGTTATCATTATACAGTATCGGGCAAAATATATCTTGGGTATAGACAAAACCCTATGAGAGTAACAAAGCACAAAATAATATCACGTAATAAAGACGGACACAATGCTATTTCCTTCTTCCAGTTTCCTTTTTGAATCCTGATCACTAATTACATATTCCTTCTCAATATTCTGATTATTTGCGTTCTTATTTAATACAGGACACCCGAGATGAATTATTTCCGATACTGTTTCCATCGGTAATACGCAGAACATGTTTTATAATGATAGACATTATTCTACCAATGTGTGCATTTGATTTTTCCAGATTTTTTGTTCATGTGATTGAAATATTGGTGATGAGAATATATATTAT
The DNA here is from genome assembly GCA_037013635.1 of Plagiodera versicolora. Classification (NCBI taxonomy): domain Eukaryota; kingdom Metazoa; phylum Arthropoda; class Insecta; order Coleoptera; family Chrysomelidae; genus Plagiodera; species Plagiodera versicolora. The sequence continues at coordinate 8,722,074 of CM072986.1, read as the reverse complement.
GGAATATTTTTATATGTATACATATTTTGTACATACTAGTCTATGAATGTTGTTGTATTTGTTTGTGAATTATATATTTTGAAGTTCAATTATTTTTTTCAATTTCTCAGTTCTTTTATAGAAAACATTTAAACAGAGTATTTTCTGAGAAATTTTTTTCTGGTATTCATCTATAGCAAGGAGGGAAAGACACTTTTAGTATATAGTAGACGAAGCCCTTCTCAACAAATCTGAAGGTTTTAGGACTATGAAATTTTCAATAGAAATTTTTTTCCTGATATTTTCGCTGAAGAATGATAATTTCTATACGAGGTAGTTCTTCCTAAGCGGAACGATTTTCGAATCTTTTGATTTTCCTGAATGAACGAAATGTATTTTCGATCTGTTTTTTTGTGAGGTGCGTTGAAATAAAAGTGGACACATTGATTTTTTCATTTGTATAATTGAAATTGTCCTCTTCATCATACATACGCACATTTATGTTGATTTTACATACATACTGACATACAGGAATCTCTTATCTCTATGAAATGAAAGGAAATCATTCTTAAGAAATCTTTCGAAAACTGGCGTAGTCGGCAACCTCATATAATTTGAATTCATTTCTTTTGATTTGTTGACACGCCATTCAACTACACCAGTTTTAAAAACACAGTATTGTAGTTCTATTTAGTAAAACATTCGAATCAAGGCGTTTGTCCTTCATTGGCATATTAATATAAATGAACTAGTTCCATACCCACGACACAATTGATACGAATCGAGAATTCACAATAAGATAAAATATAAAAAGTTCAACTCAGGATATGTATACTGAGATTCTCAATCATATAAGAACAACTAGGATATTATATATTGAGCAACTTGGCATTTTGAAGTGGAAACTGACCAAGTTATGTTGGAAATAAAGGAGGTGTTTAGAAACTGAATTGTGCGATTCAATATTATCCTCTTTGTTGATAGCAGAATTTGATATTTGTTCAAAACATGCCTAGTTAGTGAAACACATTGGCCGAAACATATAGTCAAGGACAATCTTCAAGGAACAGAAAAGTAGAAAGCCAAAATGATGATCGGAAGGGAAAAATTCGAAGAGGAAAGGAGTGGTTTGTTATTTCATTAGGGGGCATCTTATCCCTCGACCAAAACGTTCCACTAATTCGAGTTACAGCTTTTTTGACATAATCTTTAATATCAAATCATTATACTATCATGTATCATTTTGCAAATACATATCTATTTCATTAAAACTACGTACGGATCAACTATTACTAAATTTTTTATATATTCAATAATAATAGTGTCCATGATTTCTTCAAGGTGAACCAGGGAAAATCAATACGTATAGTTTGTTGATGAATCAGTATCAAATACTGCGAATATTTTTCCTGTCTCACCTCTCAAATCATATTATTTCTACAGATTCACTTGATTGCATCGAATTACAATAGTTCTTCGTGAGAGTCAAATTATTATTAATAAATAAATTTTTTGTTCAGACTTTAACAAATCATTAAACCGTATATTAGGAATATGTATTTGAGATCTGAAATTATCAGAAAGTTCAGAATTCCAGAACAATTTTCTATTACTGTTTAACTGATACTGATTTTTGTCATAGCCTTAATCTGACTGAAAATATCCCTCATAGCATACGATATACATTAGACGTCCATTTTACGTCCATTTGAGGTCCAAACGTCAACTGGACGTTTTATGTACCAACTCAAACGTGCTTTGTGGGCTTGAAACAAAATTGGAATAATTACTGATTTTAATGTCCCAGGAAGCAAAAGCCAAAAACATTACTGAAATATGCCTGAAATTGAAAATTTTTCTGGATTCGTTCGTTCGTATTCATAAATATTTTCACTTTATAACAAAATTTCACCTATTCAAGCAATAAAAATTATTCTACAAAGTTCTCTTCAAATATATACGCATATAGTGTATGCCCTGTATTACTGTGTTACTCTTGGTACAACAACGTGAGGTTTCCTTAATTAATTTTCGAATTATTTTCAAAATTCCTTCTTTACGTTTCGTTAAATCAAATCATCGAAAAAATTGTTTTTAATCAGTCGCTAGTGTCACGAATATACAACAATTATTTTCAATAATCGTTACATCTTATAATCAACAATTCGTTTATTTTTATCTAATACATCTAGGATATTTCAAATTCAGTGTCTCCAAAATTCAATGAGTCAACATAATTATGTGTTGACTTGCGGTATGGGATTCGGCGGCTACGCAGAACATTTTCTTGAATCATAATAACAAAGCAATGAGAGTAGAAAAAATTGACCAACTGTTATAAATGAGTATCAACGAAAACTGAAATATTAACTTTTCATTTCTCCATATACCGGAAATTTTTATATTCATTTGATGCATTAGTTAGCTTGAAGGAAGTCCACATATTCTGAGCGACAGGCCAGTATTTTTTTCAATTCAATTATGAAGTGTATTCTTTTGTAGATGCTGATTGTTGCCTTGATATATTCGATAATATTTTTGCCAAAACATTCCCATGATATACAAGGTGTTGTGAAGAATCTTGAGCTAATACAAGAAAATATCCATGTTGTGATTTTTTATGCTTTCTATCGATATGGAAATAAGAAGAAATTACTACAGAACAAACAGAGTATGATGATTTTGATGAATGTGTCATTCAAACTACAAAGGTAGCGATAAGAATAACGTATACAGCGTTTGGATCAACCAAAGATAATCAGTGGAAAGTATAAAGTATCTTTTGTCTCTTTTTATACTATGCCATAGACTTGGAAAAAAAAACAGAAGATGCATTGAACAAAGGGAGGTTATAAGTATGCGAACAATGTTGTTGATTGTTCTATAAATCATTATTTTCATACAGCTAGTAGCTGGTTTTGTACTTTTAGCTGTTTGATAACGTTACATCCTCCTGTCAATTAGACTATTCAGTTTCCGGTTTCCAGTCCTTGAGATCGCTTATAATGGGGAAGACCACTAAGTGATGAAATCCTTCTAAACCTCTCTTAATCGATGGATAATGATATTGGTTCAGTGTCTATCCAATATCAAGGATCAAAACCGAAGCAAATAGATTCTACAGCGTTTTGAAATCAGTACTTTCATACAAAATTTAAAAACATCAGAAATAAGTGGGCGGTGCTATGAGCGTATGACGTGCTACACCCTAAGTCTATCTCTGTCTGTTTTCATGTTGTACAGTTTACCATGTGAAAGGCTCTTTATTTCTTTGATATATTTTCTTGATTTTCTCTCGATATTTTGGTGCGGTAACACAGCAAGATTTACCATGAAACAATTATCCATGATTGGTCAGCTCTAGGTCGATGAGCGTGTAGGGTTAAGCACGTCACACTGCGTTACACCTTTGGAAATAGCGCATGAAATTGTATGTTTCAGATAAATTCCGTTTATTTCATTATTCTATTCATGCTATAGACCAAATAAAAAATAAAAAAATAATGAATGGTACTTTTTGGACATACAGAACACGATTATGCTGTTTCGAAAAATTAGTGGTCTCCTCCAACAATTTCTAGCAAAGCCGTTCGAAGCCCATACACGAACCGTATATCATAAAATACAAGCAGTCGGATAGAGTTTGAGCTGTAGAGGTCTTCGAATTGGCCTTATTGCTGGTTGTAAGTATTGTGTATCTCCAGGCCAGTGCCGGTTTCTATAAGAGACTTGCGAGACGCGCTAAACGCCGCCATTTTGTGGTCTCTGGCCTTGCGCGGGAGTGAGGTAGAGGTCGCCTCTATACTACTGTCTCTTGGCTTCCACACGGGCGACCCTACAACAACAATACTAGGTCAGTTTTGAGGGCTATTTGGGTACTGTGCTTCACACCACTTTCCTGAAATTTCCGTTTGCCGAATATCTTCGTTAATCAAAGTTTTAATAATCTAAGGTTTATTTATTATGGACTTTTTATTTAGGCAAGAAGTCGTGACAGTTCGTCAGACAGTGCGGTGTTGCTGCTTCTCTTTTTTCACAACGATACTCCGAAACAGAAAGTAAGGTTAAGTTTAACATTCTAATTTTGGAAAATTCATGGAAATATACACCGAAATGTTGACTATGGATAACTTATGAATAGTTTTACAAAATTTTGAAAATTTCGAATAGAATTGAGAAACTTTATAAGCGAATCGAATAAATTTGGCATCTTTCTGAGGTCTTTGTTATTATTGAATTCTTTTCATTTTGCATTATTTTTGAATGATAATTTTATCACTGCCAATTCAGAGTGAAAAACACATTGTGGTGGCTAAGCAAAGTACCATGAAAATGTCCAAAAAAATAAAATAGGGTCGTTCGAAGTCCAACAGACATTAGACATTTACTACTGCTAGTACAGCAAAAGCAGGGGAGTTTGCTACTGTAAACAAAGGAACAAATGATAATGCTAAGTTATCTCGATGGGCATGGCAGTATTATATTGTTGATGTATGTATACACATCTAAGAAATGACCTTCGGGATGAGCTGATATGTTTTTGTGAATACGGATACAAGTTCTATGACAGCAAACAAGAAATAGTATTCAATCGGAAAAACCAATAAGCAACATGAAACTCAGTTTTAAGAAGTTCAGACCAAATGAATAGATTCCCTCAAATTTTCAGACGTTTTTTTTTTATTTGAAAATGTATGGCTCAGCTGTTTGCCACTACTTCTAATCGATACGAAATCATATCACCATATCAGCTCCATTGATTCAAGTATTTCGAATATAACTTCCGAATATGAAGAAACAAAACACGTATCAATCAATTTGACAGATATTCACCATGTGAACAGACAATTCTTTTTAACGTTCATCATCACTTGTGCTGAGAAATTTGGCAACAGTGTACTGAAATTTCAAGTCTCGTTTCGATTGCATGATTCAAGTAAAAAAATATCAATCACAATTTATCGAAATGTTACGAGCTTTTGGGCATGTCAAAAACATTAAATCCTTACAAAATACGCCAGACTGCCTTGACAGCTTTCAACCATTCCATTTGCAAACTGAAATTTGCCCTTGTAACACGTGGCTTGTTGTTTGAATTTACTAAAATGTGAAAATCATCGAAAGTGTCGAGTTACAAAAGTTGAAAGCTCCAGTGTAACTGACATTCGATGAAAAAATCTGTTCGGAGTTGAATTAGACTCAGTACCAGGAACTAATCCAGAATTTCATCAGTCATAACTTATTTTGTTTCTTACCTGCGAATATTACGAATGGACTAATTATGATCACGTCAAGTGACGTTCTTCAACGAAACTATAGTTTCATAAGATGTCATACAACCTTTGCTAGCAAGAAATACTAATTTTATCATTCTCTACTGACTTTTATTATAGTTTTCTACAACCACTATATGATCTCGAACATAATACGAGAACAAGAAATGATTTCCATATCCCTAGCACTCACCTCTCACTTTGTATGAAATCATATAAAATTCTGGGACTGAGATTATATAACATTCTTCCCGATGCCATGAAAAGTATTAACACAGTTCATTGTTTTAAGAGAATTGCATGTGAGTTACTTCTAGAAATAAGCCCATACACGATATCTGAATTTTATGAATATTTCCAATGATTTCAGAAGCGTTGATAGATTGTCCCCTTTTAATATATTGAAGTATTATGTTATCCTCAACTAACGAAAAAACCTTCGAAAATTTTGTTTTTCTGCAATAATAATTCAATGTATAGTCACGCACAAGTAGTATAACAACTCATAGCTGTTGTACACTTCTGTGACTCAACCATGTTTATTGCATTTCACCTGAGTGTAAACATTTCCATTTATGTCAATAAACATTATTATTATTATTATTATTATTATTATTATTATTTGTTGTATTGTACCTAGTTACGTGTATATGTAATGTATTTATGTACCTCATCAGTGTATTGTACGTTATACAACTTTAATTAGTTTTATCATTTGACCTGTCCAATAGCCATGTACTTGAGCTCATTTTATGCATTAAATAAATATCTATCTATCTATCTATAGATAACGTAATGATTCTCCTTTTAGGTCGATCTTGATTACCCTTGGAGTTTGATGTTTTTTTCCAATTTCTGGGCACACGTATATGCTGAAGCTATCCTTAAAATTCTGATCTGGGCTTCGCAAATCTCTTTCTACATGACATGATTCACTTCATTGCGTGAGGAACATTTTTGAGGTAATTTCGAAATATGTCAGCTCTCACCTGAAGACGATTGTAGATACACATAATCGAAACGTCGTGAAAAATATTGCCTTGTATTTTTCTAGAATTTTTCAGGGTTTCAACAATTCGAGTAAACAACATTTGAAGAAAACTACCATGCATTTTGTTCTGCTACTATTTGCCAATTATTGTTATGTTCGGAGCGGGTGCTTCACAAAAAAACATCGAGGTTTTATGAATCTATGGTAGTAACTCTCCGAGCTACGTTGCCAAGTTTCTCACCACGGCCCTTGGAATGAAAAATACGCCCTAACCAAGCACTTCAGAACTTAATCTCATCGTTACTGTCGCCACCGAACCTAGTGAGCACAAAACTCTTGCTCCTCCTAGGCTTCAAAGGCGCGTGCTATCCCGCCTTGTTACCCTTCCCGGAAAGGTAACACTCGACGCAGGTCGGCGTCTCCAAACTCAACGACTTGGAGGGCTGCTTCAACGAGGACTTGATCACCTTCACCGAACTTCCCTCGCCGTTGTCCACGACCGTCAAAACCTTCCTGGGAGTCTTCGGACTCGACCTGGTCGAACCCCTGGGACTTTTGTTGTGCCTGTTCGGACTGGAGCGCCGGGAATGGTTGGGACTGGTTTTTCTCGATTGGTTCGGGGTGGTTTTTTGGGAGTGGTTGGGGCTGACTACCGCTCTAATGGATGGCTTACCTAGTTCTTCGACTGGCATCGGGTGGAAGTTTTCTGGAGCGTGCGAGGATTGGATCAGGCGGGCCTGGCTGCCGGTGCTGCCAGCGGATAATGTTGAGGTTGTGCTGAAAATAACGAGATGTTTTTTTTAGCATCGGTATCACATTAAATGGTGGTTTCGTTCAATTATTACTTGTATCTTGCATTGATTCTGTTACGTTCCATTTAGTTTGAGAACAGTCAGTTGATTTTCTTATCGAAATGTATTGCATGTTGTTAATTGAAGTGAAGGCACCTAAATGTGATACAGATCCGACCAAAAGAAATTTGGAATTTCTTGAAGCTGTGTACACGTTACTGGATAGTCAAGAAAAGTGATACTTTGTGTAAAAATTTATTAAATAATATTAGGATAGGAAAATACCACTTCCGATCCCAAAGACAGCTTTGACGAAGGATTCTTTAATCTATGAAAGTAAAAAAATGTATAATCACATACCCTCCACCCTAAGAAATGAGAATACATATAATAAATTCAGAAATGGCGTTAGACAGGCCCTATTAAAGAAAGCCTATTACAATCGGGAAGAATTTTATAATGACACTCTGTCAGAATCCTGATTTTATTTAATTTTATGTGATATGACTTATGTATTGTAATGTCTATATATATATATATATATACATAAATCTGTTGTGTGGTATAACTGTCAAAAGTTCATTAAAAACTTATTTATTTTACATACATATGCAGTAGTTTATTTTAATTGTTTGACATTTTAGAAAAATTGAGAATTGAATTATTTTTTCCCTTTTTACATTATATATAGGTACTTTGTCCGCTTTATACACATATATGTGTTTATTATTTCTTAGACATATTGTATCATATTCGTGAACTTGTTTTGAATTGCAATTTGTTTATTTTTTAATGTATATTTAAGTTAAGCTTTGTCAATAAGAACTTGTTTCTTCGACAATAAAGTATATTTTCTCTCTCTCTCTATTACAAAGCGCTTTCGGATACTAAACAACAGATACTAAACAACTCAGTTATTCAGTATCTGCTCGAATGATTGTTTGTTTTCGGGCAGTGTGTTGTCGATGTTCTTTTGGAGATTCCTGTATATACCTGACGAGTATGGCACTGATGATGGCATAACAGCCGAAAGCGCTTTGTTATTTGATAAATTTTTACACGAAGTATTACTTTTCTTGACTATTGACCAAAAGAAATTTGGATAAGGGTCAAAATCACCTGAAAATCAACTTTGAATGATATTGTATGATATGTTGTTGAATTCAGCGTTAAAAGTTATTTCGAAAAGTGTCATAAAAGTGTCAGTATATGCAGGTCCGTAAAAAAATGAGGTTTAGGGTAGCCCCGTGCGTACGAAACGTTGGATACGAAATCTATTTACGTCAAATTGAGTATAATTTACTGTCGAATAAAAAATTCCTGTGGAATTTTTCGATAATATTCGAAATAAAATGAGAAAAGGAGAAAAATCAAAATGACAGAATTTACTTTTCTTATGATTTCTCAATGACCGTCCCTGATAATCTCAATTTGTTCTCGACTTTTTCTCCATTTGACCGACCTTCTGAATCTCATGTTTTAAGTTACCAATACAATCGCAATAAAAAGTGGCCATCCTGTATATGGAATAAGATTGTATGCTTTTCTGTTCAACTTATTGATTTGACTGTCAATCCTCACCTCAGAGTTAGGTGATTTGGTGTCTTTCCCAAGGATGCTTTGGGTTTGACCACACCAGTTTGCGAATCTTCTTCTCCTTCTGATTTCATTCCAGTATCGTTCTTCTCATGGTCCGATTTTTTGTGTGCATCTGAAAACAAAGTGCAAGGAGTGAGAGGATCTCAGACCAGTAACTTCCTATGGTGCGAAGATAACTATAAGGAAAAGAATGAGAAATATTTTCGGAACAATAACATCAAAAATGAGGAAAACAAAGGAAACTAATGAATCATGCAATGAAGGTGAGAATGAAAGGAAATGATGAAAAGATATAAGTGGCCTGGGAATCAAAATTGGAGACAACTGATCTAACAAGTCCAGAAGAACTGCTACAAAATAATACAAAATACAAGATACAAGAAATTTTGGAAAGGAACAGAGGGAAGAAAATCACTGCAAGGAAGCACGGAAGTAAAAGCCGATAGAAGATTCAGTTTTCATGCCAATAGCGCAATAATCACAATATTTTTTGGCGCAGTCGTAAGGGACACTTGAAAACCTCTACTAGTCCTTACCATCCCCAATAGTTTTACTCCTAGACCGAAAGCTGACAACTGTAGGAGGATCCTCAGCTTCCTGACTGATATTATCGTACTCTATAGTACCTGCCGAATGCCTCTGCGACGACTTTGACTTCTTAACTTTGCCGAGGGTATGCGAGCCTTGCACCACGACAGTTTTCGTCCTGTCAGGTCTCTCAAGAGTGTGACTATTTGAGTGACTAGTCTTGTGACCGGTGACGAGCAGAATGCCAGGACCAGTGCCGGGTTTCGTTGCTGGAATCGACATGTTTCGCACCGATTCCCTGATGATTTGTCGGATGGTTTTCAGGAAGGCATTCCTGAAGTCAGCAGTGCTGAAACATCGAGAAAAACTTACTGTTTGGTGCTGCGGATGATGAGGAATGGCTCACCTGTTGGAGAGAACGTAGACTTTCTCTGAGCGCCTTTGTAATTGACTTCGCAAGTGGATTAGTTCCCACAGGAAGTGGGAGTCCATATCCTTGGCAGATGAGGCTCTCACTTGAACTTCTGTGACTGGTATCAGCACCTGATATCTAATTATCTCGACTTCTGATGATGAACTTTTACTCGAGACTCCCTGGAAAATCGTTGTGTCATTGAAGGAAGATTTTGCTGTGTTATGAATATCGTGCTCACCATGAGTTTCTTCTTTTGCCTCAACCGTTCTTTGCACAGGAAAACAACTGCAGTTTTGAAGACAAAACACATGGCGTGCAATTCGAGGCCCTTCTTGATTTTGCCCAGAAAGTCGGATATATTCAGCCATTCTACTCCTCCGTAGTATAGAAGGTCACCAGGACTGAGGTCTATAGACTGAAAGTAAATGTTTTTATGTTTCAATTCAATTCTTCTCCCACGCAAATGTTATCTTATGTTATTTTGAGATGACAATATTTGTTGTAGCAACTTTTCCTCAGAAAAAAATTACAAACAATCATTACTTTACCTGCTTGCAGGATTTTTGATGCTGCCTGAAAAGATGATCGAATATCGCTCCATATTCTTCGTGTATCCTTTGCATTTCGTTGATGTGTTCTGCTACTTTTTCCATTCCTTTCAGTGCCTCTGAAATTGAGTGATATTCAATTAAATTCCAGTTCATTCAATAGCCTGATGATACAATTGTGTGAAAGTCATACAATGTTATTGAAAAATTATTGAATTAGAATCTCAACTGTATTTAATGAAATCACTAGAACCTGAATGGATTCAATGAATGTGTATTTAGAATCGTGAGAATTGGTGGATATGAAGATTTTTGCGATGATTCAACATTCCTTACCTACAAGATGTTGATGTTCGTCACTGTTTGGATCTGTTAGATTCCTTAACTGTTGTAATAACAAAGGATATTTCAATATCCTCTGGATAGGTTTGATGAGGTAGGATTCCAAAGTAGAGGAATGCTGTTGTTTGGGATTCCTAGCCGATAAAAATTCTTGCAATGCTTGGTTTCCTTCATCTTGAATAACAAAGAACAAATCTCATGTATAATACTAAATAGTAGCACTAATTTAAAAATTCCAAGATATCATATCGAGGAAAGGACGATAATCCTATGGAAAACAGATAATTAATATGAAAAAATCAATACTCACTTGGATGTAGAACTTTTTGTGCTTTACTGTGACTTGCACAAAACGAACTGTATAGCTTGAAGTGATTTACGTAATACAAAAATGCGCTGCCGATGGAGAATAAGACGTTCTGAAAATGCAATAAAAGCAACGATTAACACCCTGAGTGAATTGAAGAATTTCGATGAGATGAAGAACTGACATCTGTAATATTTGTGAGAATAAAAAGTAGATGAACTGACCTTGAACTGGCTGCTGTAGTCGAATTTATGGAAATCAGGTTCTAGATCCATAGCTTCTTCAAGGTTTTGCAGAAACTGTCTCTGGAAAGTGACAATTTCCTGGATATTGCCAAAGAGGGCGTTGATTTCAGCATTCGAGAGGAACGTTTCTCTCTTGAGGGGTTCCAAGTAATTTTCCAACAGGTTATTGAGATGCTGCAAAAAATATCATCGTGAAGAAAAATGTATTTAATGCTTTTTTTATTGATTTTGTATCCAAAAAATTATGTATTCAATTTCAAATGGGTGCCAAGTCTTCCAGATATGACACGTGTTGATTTTTTGAACATTTGAATTCAAAATAGTATGCAAATGGTGAAGCGAGCTCGAATATTTATCCAAGAACAAAATGGAACTGAAAAGAATAACATTTTCCGGTACATTTCATGTTTATCCAGATGACTGAACGTTGAGTTTGCAATTGAATAACTCTTAAGTATTCAGCAACTAGCGAAATAAATGACTCAAACTTTAACAACTCCACGTTCAAACAAGAATGTAATTAATCACTGGAAAATAAAGTATGTCCAACAAAGTTTTGACAAAAAAGGCAAAGTTGGGGAACTCTGTTGTTTTTATCATGAATGGGAATTGAGGAAAATTGTGATCATCATAGCGAAACTTGTGATGGTTAAAAAAATCTAGTTTTTATTCAAATCCATATACCGGAATCAAAATCGACTGTGAATGTGCTATTAACCTTCTTGAACATTAAGAACCATAAAAATTATTGATAATATATTTTACTTTTCGAAATGAACAAAAACAATTTAGTCTACCCCCAACCATCCCTACCTTGACGTATGCCCTCTCGGTGTCGACCAGCTCGAGCAGCACCTTCCGCAGCTTCTCCGCCTCCGTGAGCTGTCTGGAAGGCGTCACAGCCGCTTGGGATTGATTACTGACGACGCTGCCAGTTGGACTGACAGCCAATTTGCGCGCCTCTATCGGTGACCTGCAGAATCCCGTCACCTGTTCGGCCGTCTTTAGCAGGTTTTCAATCTCGAAGGAGTTGGTGCGCGAGCTGACCTTGATGCCGGAGTCCGTCAAGGAAGAAGGGGGATTTTCTGAGTCTGTCGAGTAACGGTCTTTGCCTGACAGAGAAAGGTGGGAGAGGATGTTGATGAGTTAGCTTCTGAATCATGGACGGTGTCTTATTTTCTAATTTTCATAGAACCACAGTAAAGGAAATGACTGAGACGATTCCAAATCTCATAATAATATTCATCATTTCTATATTGAATACAACTAATATGCTTGCAAAATAAATGAAGGAATACAACTCAATGATGCGACACCTCGTATATTTAGAAAAACCAGAATACAAAAGACTATTCATGGAGCTACCAAATGCTCTTAAATTAATTGAAAACCGAGTTTTATATCCTTGTGGTTACTGTCAATGTATAGGAACGATTCCCAATAACCATGAAGTCAAATATCTGAGTTTTATTGTTTATCTGTGTATCTGTGTTTATTGACGACTTTAATTCATATTTGTTGAATATACTATAATCATATTATAATTGTGATTTGATATTACAGCTAGGGAGTTGGATATTACATTGGATCAAAATGAGGTGGAATTGAATAAAAATCATTTGTCAGTTGACAGATTTTTGTAAGGTGTCTACATGATGGTGGACTATCCCTATCTCGACCCGTGACCAAAACCCCTCGATCAAAAAGCATATTTTCGAACCGAGAAGTATGCTTTTTCAAATCGCTACGGATGGCGACACTGTCTACGGTATAATAATGCAAGATGCAACGTTGCTAATTGTTAATGAAATACACCAGTCTACAAAGTTTTGATTCGACAGTATTTCACGAATCTGTGGGGATGAAAGAACGTAGAATTGTATTTTGAAGAAGAAATGTAACTTTGTCTATGTTGGGAGCGACTATTTGTTTTGCGCAGAAAACGTGAATTATTCATTTTAGAAGCGGCAACGCTGACTTCTAATGCTCGTCAGTTTAGTTGTCAATCAGATTAAGCACTGACAAATTCTCGTGAAAATATCATCTTCTATTGATTCCTGAAAAGACACACAGTCGGAAAATTGAAAAGAAGATGTTTTCAAAATACTTGTGAATGTTTTTCACAATGCGAGAATCCATTGTTTCCGAACGGTTTCGCCCTATGTGAGTAATGAAAAAGTAAATCATTGATTTCAACTCCAAAAACTAATAAATTACCTTCGGAATTCCATAAAGATTACGAGAGACGGCTTCTGGTTGTCCACAAACTATACCAAACTTAATTTCAACTAAAATACACCAAACAGCAAAAAATATACGACTGAAAATTCAAAAATAGGTTGATGAACTAGAGAAGTTTGGATTTCCCGCCAGTTTTGACTGACGTGGAAGAAAACAATGTTACCGTACACCATTGTGTCGCCATCTCAGGACGATTCGATAAGTATCCGCCTAGGATATGTTCCATGAAATTCCCATCGACACTCTGGACCCACAAACAATTGAAGAGTGGTTTCACCATTATGTAGACACCTTAAATTTTTGCTACATCTACAGATGACAGATGGGATAGTTTCAGAATTGGTCACAGCCAAAATACCAATGGAATATATTTCATACATATTTCATACAAATCTCGACATTTGACGTTTGACACATGCGTTGTCAAAGTCTCATGAAACAAATGATTTTTTCTTGAAAGTTGATCAAGTTGAATTTCAATTAGAATGATTTAATTCAATCGGTATTACTTTTGAATTAGTTTGAATTGTTTATCCTTTCAATGTCACTTTCATTAACTGATTCTCTACATGGGGCTTATACAATAAACGAGATGAAATAGGTTAGGTTAGGTTGAATAGGTTAGGTTAGAATAACAAAATGCAAAGATTTGTGTACACTGACACCAACACCAAAAACTCATTCGACATGCTTCACAACTTCGTTTATCGTAAACTGTCTTCTCAATTTCATCCCGTTTACTGCGTAAACCCCCAGAGTACTCACTGTCCCAACCTGGAGCAGGCACGATGAGCCCCGAAATCATCTCCTCGCTGATAACGGGCGGCTCAGAGGGCGGAGGAGGGCACACCAGGCTGTCGATGATGTCGTCCGTAGCTCTGAGGATACCAGCCAAGTCAGGTGGTTCGGTTCTCGACGAGCGCATCATCATGCAGAGGGCGAGCTCCTCTTGGAGCACGCTTTCCAAGTACATCATGTCCAGGTCGGAGACTATCGCTCCGTTGATCACCATTATTTCGTCGCTCTTGATGATGCCTTAAAATTAAAGAAACATGTGACGTAGTGTGACGAATGAATTTCGCAACTGAGGTGTAGTTGTTCTGGATTTTACTGACCGTTCTGGATGGCAACGCTTTTGTCTTCGACCCTACTGACGTAACAGCAGAGTTCGTCCTGCCTGTCAGCATTCTCCACCAGTTCAGCTTCGACGCTGAAGCCCCACATTTGCTCCAGAGTGCTTCTGGAGAGTTCAACCTGGTACAAGATTTTAGCACAAACCTCGACCACTTCGTGTGTGTGGAGCTGGAATCAAGTCAGAATGGAAATTATTGAAACCAGAGAGTTATATTGAGAGAGGGATATAATTTTGAAAGGCTGTTTTCAAATACCCTATCAAGTGGTTACTTTTTTTGAGATTTTGATAATTGAGACAACTTTTTTTTCATTATTATTACAGGGGTCCGAAGGATATACTGCAGCCGGAGGCTTATTGTATTTCCCCTATCATTCCGATACCCTAAAAGATATGACTATTTTGCAAAGGTCACCAGGTTTCAGGGTTTCCACATTCTCTAGGTTCAAATCAGGTTCCCCTAGTTGCACTACTCTTCTATAGTTTAGTGCCTCAAAGTAGCACAAAATGTGTTCAATAGTCTCAGGTTCTAAACCGCACAAATTACAAGTCTGGTCACCTTAGTATAGCCCCATCTTTTGTAGGTGTGTTCTAACAGGAGCATGTCCTGTAAGGAGATCTGTTACTAGTCTTATCTGATCTCTACTTAATCTAAGTATCTCATCGAATATTTTTTCACCTGTT
Organism: Plagiodera versicolora; assembly: GCA_037013635.1. NCBI lineage: Eukaryota > Metazoa > Arthropoda > Insecta > Coleoptera > Chrysomelidae > Plagiodera > Plagiodera versicolora. Next base: position 8,706,999 of record CM072986.1, on the reverse strand, counting down.
ACCTGAATGACAAGTTTACTATATTCTTGTCCTGGTAAGTTATCCCAGGCTATTCTTTGTAGTTCTTTGACTCTTCTTTTAATAGAGTTGCCAAGTAGTTTCTCGGGCACTCCAAGTACTGGTTCCGGGCCTAAGTAGGGTGTAGCTGACCCCTCCCTAGCTAGTTCGTCAGCTATTTCGTTGCATTCTATTCCACTATGCCCAGGTACCCAGATCAGTTTAACTCTGTTCAACCTTGCCAGCGTCAGAAGTTCGTTGATACAAGCCCAGATGAGTCTGGACATTACCTTATACCCTGCAAGGGCTTTCAGGCTGGCCTGACTATCTGAATAAATATGGATTACTTTTCTCTTGAGGGCCTTTCCAATGCCTATTTTTGCACATTGTAGAATTGCAAATATTTCTGCTTGGAACACCGAGGTGTTTTCACCAAGCGCATAGGAGTGTGTCTCCTTCAGGAAGAGGAATAAATTCCCGCACCCGATCCTTGTTCAGTCCCTGATCCGTCTGTGAACCAGATCATTCTGTTTTGCTCTTCTCTAGCATGAACTTCATGCCACTTCCTTCGATCAGGGATTAACACCTCGATATACTTAGGGATAATATTATCTCTTGGCATCTGCAAGATGTTGTCCCCATTGAATTGTGGTGGTGTATTTTTACTACTATTTCTTGACGCTACAAGCAATCTGAGGAGCCCCAGTCTAGCCTTTCACTTTCAGGTGAAGCGGGGAAAGACAGAGCATCACCACAATGGCCGCTGTTGGGGTAGTCCTCATTTCCTCTGTTATGCATAGGCAAGCTTGCTTAGTATTCTAATAGTGTTATGTTGCAACATCTTATTTGAAACCTATCTATTTTTCTTTATATCAAAAGAGCATCAACCTACATAGATAAGAATTGTTGACTGACACGTGGAAGTCAATGAATATTTCTTCTATATTTGTATCATATAGTAATGATAATATTAATTATAATATCGTTTTTATTATTCTTATTATTCAACTGTTAACTATTAGCTATATCCCAAATCTGAGAGTTCTCATGTCTCGAACATTTTGACAGGTTTCAATCAGTCGAAGATTTTTTTTTTTTTATTGGCACACGTATTAAAACTGGTCTCTAAGACCAACCATTAATTTTTCGCTAATCTTAAATCTAGGTACTTATCAGCTAAAGTTCATCCATTGATATCCTGTAGTTATTTATGATTTTCACACATCACACTACACTGTGCTCTGCTTTTCACCAAATAACTTAAACCAGTTCGAAGGGCTTCGTCCTGTCGAGTCTTCTTTTCAGGTTGTCGTTGTCCAGGAGTTGGAGGGCCTCGACATTGACGTGTTGATGGAGACGCACTTCGTGTTTGTGAGCGAAGCGTTTTATTTCGGCAGCAACATCAGCGACTCCTAGGTCTCGATGAATGTCACTGTTGCGCACGTACCAAGGGGCATTCACAATGTTCCTCAGGACTTTGTTCTGGAATGTTTGTATTTTTTTTATATGTGTCGGTTTGGCACACCCCCACAATTGAATGCCATAGGTCCAGGTTGGTTTCAAAACCTGGTTATATATCAGTAATTTGTTATGTACTGACAACTTCGAATTTCTTCCCAGTAGCCAGTATAGCTTTCTATATTTTATGTGGAGCTCTTCTTTTTTTTTCTTGACGTGTTCTTTCCACTTTAATTTTGCATCTAACGTCATTCCGAGATATTTCGCACAGTTCTGGTATGGAACTATGTTTCCATTGATCCTGACGTCTGGCCTGTTTGTAGTATTTTTGTATGCAAAATCGATATGTACCGATTTCTGTTCATTCAGTTTAATTCGCCATTTTCTGGTCCACATGGTGATCTGGTCAGTGGCCTCTTGAAGATGAATTGTAGATTCCTCTACAGTGTTTCGCACAGCGAGTATGGCGGTATCATCTGCAAAAGTAGCGATTTTTGTGTTTCTTGTCTTTGGTAAGTCACTGGTGTAGAGCAGGTAGAGTATAGGACCCAAGACACTTCCTTGAGGCACTCCAGCCTTTATTTCTTTTAATTGAGAGAAATCGTCTTCTTGTTTTATCCTGAAGAGTCTGTCAGATAAGTAAGATTTCAGGATTTCAACATATTGTTTTGAAAGGACTCTCTCCAGCTTGTAGATGAGTCCTACGAATCAGTCGAAGATGAAAAAATGAATTGAAAGTCGCCCTTCACCTTCGAAATCACCTTCCTATATCAATCAAAATATGTGTTTCTTGGAATAAACGTATTATTCCTCTATATATCGTTTCTGGTTTGAACAGCTGTATATTCCAAATGAATAGAACGAAAATGCCCACTTCAGTTTTCTAACTCAAATTGCAGAGCAAGTTTTAGTCTTTAGAGAGTTCAATTATGGAGCAATTCTCAAATTGGCCATTAATTCGCATTCGATGCTGGTGAAAATTTAATTAACGATAAGACAGGTCCATGAATTTTTCCAATTAGCTCGCTCAAGCATCTCAAGAATATCTGGGCGCTGAATAATCTTTCATCATTGTAGATTGAGGATTGGAAATTTCCAGTTCTAGAAATGATTTGCAGGATATAAGAATGCTTCTTCATAATATAATCTCGAGTTGGAATATACTCGTTTGATTTCAACAGAAGAGATATTCTCAAGGGAGAAACATGAATTGAAGAGGATATATAATGAAGTGAGGAATGGAAATGGCCTTGTCAAACGTCATCGGATATCAACTGTTATTGTCCAAATGAAGCAACATTGCACGTTGAGAGTGTGAAATTAATTCATGCGTCTTGTTGAACAAATTTTCAACAAGAAATAATTTTAGGTTTCATGAGTAAAAGAGCCATGTGCTTCTGACAGCCTTTTCACTAAGACTTCTATAGACCTATTGTGTGGTTTTGATTAAGTTCCATGTCTAGACCTGTCATTGAAATGGGACTCCCTAGGCTAGTTCTTGGTCCTTCGTGCATTAGAGATGTTGTGGGTTTTCTTTTCTATCGTGTAAAACCTTATGATTCTTCGTCTTCTTGGCAGAAGCTTCATTGTTCATGTTTCTGTTGAGTCAACAATGCCCTGGCATGATCTTCAATATTCGCATGTTATGATTTGGTGAGTGCTCTTGACGACCACAAGAAATTCTGGAGCATAAATGTTAGAACAACCACGAAATTCCCTCATGAATTGTTTAAAGAATGGTTTGAATCGGAATACACGAAAACTGGACAGAATACAATTTCGCATCATTCCAAATACCAATGAATCGAATTGTTATCAACTTCAGTACATGCCTTTCACATGAGAAGTTTCTTTTGCCTTTGTTTAATTGAGGCGTCAAATTTTCCACGTCCTGAATTGAAATGAGGCCAACGAAAACCTGACAAAACAACTACGCTTCATATTTTCCCTGTTGTGATTATCACGAATTTCATTTCCAGGACACACTATTATTTCTTCTCGCTCTCCCGCGTATTCCACTGATGGCGAGTAAACACTCCAGAGCTCTTTGATGCGTCCCCGCTCCTCTTAAAACCTCATAGATTTTTCCGCTTGTCCCGAATACCAAACCGAATCCCTGCACCAAGAGGATAAAATAAATATTATCAGACACTTTTCGTTCGATGCTCTACGTTTCCGGCCAATTGCCGATAGGCTGACAGGTAAACGAATTCCCTACTCGATCTATCCGATTCCCTGGAGACGATTCACCTTCACATATGGAATGATGGGATCGCATTCATCCGAATTCGCGTCCCATTGAAACAGATTGGAATGGAATAAGTCGGGAGCCGATCGTATGTGGACGTGATATCGGACCTTCTTCAGATGACTCTTTTATGAGAGGCAGTCGCGTCAATTTTCTGCGGAAGGGGAATATAAATCGGAAAGGTTTTGACAAATGACAGCACTTTACACAGTATTTGATAGTGAAAATGCGTTGCTACTCCCCTGAAGTTACACATCGACAACAACTCAAGTCAAAATTTGTTGAATGTTTGAATATATCATGTTTTAATAAAAAAAAGTCGAGAGTGGCATAGTGAGCAATTTCAAAATTTGGAATCACAGTTCAGTTGTTTCTTCTCTCAATTTTTGGAGATATCATCTTATCCTTTGTATTTTGTTCCTCATACAATTTTAACTGAAATTGGTATTAGATGTACGTTTGAAAAAAAAATCAACATTCAATTACTACACCATGTAGTTATAGCACTGAAATAGTTTTTATAGACCCCTGAACACAATTTTGTGTTGTGTAACATAGTTTGTTTTGTTCAAAATCGCTGAATATCAAATCATCTTTCAAACGATGTCTCATATTTCGTCATATTTCTGAGGTAGACATCAATTATTGGATTATTGTCTTATTGATCTATTGAAGATGCCTACAACCATCTTACAAATATTGAGGTTAGGACAGATTGAGTTAGATTAGGTTAGGTGAGGTTAGGTTAGATAAGGAAACGTTAGATTAGAGTAGGTAAGCTGAGATTAAATGAGGGAACATCAGATTAAATCAGTATATATTAGTGTATCCTACTTTGAAAGGGCTCCTGAGGCCTTGAAATCTCCCTCAGGAAATTAAATTGGGAGTTATTCATAATACTAGAATCTTTCTGTTATTTTGAATTTTACTGGTACGTTGCAATGAAATAATGAATAAGTGAGCAAACTGATTTGAATAAGTTAACAATAAGTTTAAAGAAATTAAATTTGAATTGTTTTATTTTTTTTTTGGCAAATATTCACCTACCTTCAAGAGACCTTGTATATGAAATATAATGACTTTGAAAAATGTTTGAACTGGAGATTCAAAGTGTTACAGATCATTTGAATAATCATTTAGGAAGCTGTTGCATCTATCAATATTTTACGACTTTCGAAGTATGGAATATAGATTCGATATTTTTATTTTACTCTCCCCTGAACGGAAAACTGGAGAGGACTATTCCACTATGTTAAAATTTAATATTCAAGTTCAAGTTTGCTACAATGGTTCGTTGAATCGGATCCCATGATCCTCAAGATCTACAAATGTGATTCCACTGGGACAGAAAATACATTTTCAAGACATCCGATCTGGAGGTGCCATGTGTCAGATAACATCTTAGCATCAAATCCTGTCTCGCAGACATAATCGAACCAAACGATATTATGTGGTAGCATAGCTAACATTATAATTAACATGGTGGCATCTCATTTGCGGTTAACTTTATGCAAGAGAAAATGGAGGATGGGAGATATCATAAAATACTCGGGAATAGTATAACTGAAACTCCGTTTTGAAACTAAAGTTATGACCTTTAGCGCGCAAACCGCGGTAAGCCGGGAACTTTTGCGGCAAGTTCGGATTATCTTGAGTTCATCAAATGGAAGTTTCGACTTATTGCCCTTTCGGGATGCAGGCGAAGATGAGTAAAGGCACCAGTTGAATGATACGTCACGGAATTTCGATGCAAAATGTAATTGGGTATGGGCTTAGGCTTAGACTTTTGAATAAGTTTCTGATAATGATCGAAGTTTGAATATGATTTGGTGTGATAATGAGCTTGGGTTAGGTTGAAATCTTAGTTTGAATATACTTTGATGAACAGGAAATCGTTATCAATCTGGAGAGTGAGGGTATACCATTTAATTGTTCTAGCTAAGAAGCATTAATCATTGAAGAAAAGTCCTGAAGATTGTAGATTCAGTATGGTTTCTTAACGTTTTATTTGATAATTATTTTCGTTGTGAAAGCACCAGTGAATTTTTCATAATGATATACATCGAAATTATTGCACTAGAAAGCGGGGAGAATCTTTACTTTGAGTTGTGTATCAAACAGAGGTTTTCAGTGAATAATCATGGATCTGTTTTCCCCCTCTTATTTCAAACCAGTTTTGATGAGGTGAATGTGGAAGATGTCGAAGAAATCGTTCAAGAAACAGCAGCCAGTCTTTTCAATGACGAGCTTGAGAAAATAATTGAGAAGAACAAAAAAAAAATATAGAAGTGATTTCGAAAAAGAGCAAAAGTAACTTTCCACTTCCACTTGAAATGATTGAAATTTTGACAAGTGTTCAGTCAGACGGAGTGTTAAAATGTTTTATCCACTGAGAAGCTACTTCTGATGAAACAAAAGGAAAACGTAAACTACACTGGATGCTTTCTTGATAAAAAGACATAATATTCAAAACACCGAATAGAATGGATGATCTGATTGACTGAGAATCTTATTCGTTTTTATATATTCGTTTATTTTTGTAAAAAGTAAATGTTTGGTTTCATTTTCAATAATTTCAATGCCCAACCAATTTTTTATCCATCTTTCCCTAATATTTATACAGGGTGACAATTTGAAAATCATCAATGGGCATAACTCAAAAAACCCGCAGAGATAAAAAAAATCCTTTTTTGGAAATGAATCAAAAATTACTTCATGAAATGTTGCAACATTTACCATCATTGTAAAGCACTTTTTAAGAGCTTCCATTCAAGCTATCACAAAGGGGGGATTGAGAGGAGACTGGGGGTAAAAGGGGAAGTGGGGGAAGGTCATCTAGTTTATAGATTTGATTCTTCCTATACAGGGTGTCCTGTAAAGACCACGTCAAACCGAGGGAGAATGTAGACCAAAGGATATCCAACCTGCTTTGATAAAATTCCCATCATGAAAGTCTTAACGTTTTCGAGATATTTTTTTTGAAAATAATGACTTTTCAACAGTTTTATCTTCACGGTTAGTACAATTTCACACCTTTTAGGTTGATTTTTTCAGTAAAATATTGCTAATGAATGATTTTAACGTTAACTTTAAAAACATTCTCCAAACATTTCGAAAGGGGGCTGTGAGAAATATTTTTATTGAAAATTTTGGTAGTGGATTCTTTTGTTCATGAAGTTTAGCCCATCGTAGTAAAATCAAAATGTACTGAGCTACTGCTGCACATTACACCAATATCTTGTCTATTTTATAGTGATTTCAAAAAGGTCCCCTCCAAAATGTTCGGATTATGTTTTCAATGGTAACGTTAAAATTATTCTTCAGCAATATTTCACTGAAAAAATCAACCAAAAAGGTGTGAAATTGTACCAACCGTAAAGGCAAAACTATTGAAAGAGGCAGAAGTCATTATATAAAAAAAAATATCTCGAAAACGGTAAGATTTTTATAATGGGAATTTTGTCATAGCAGGTGGGTAGCAGGTGATCTACATTCTCCTTCGGTTTGACGTGGTCTTTACGGGACACCCTGTATATTGAAAAAACGGTTTGAAGAATTTCTGAGCATTTGTGAGTTGGTAATTTTCAAATTGTCACCCTGTATGTTGAGCACTGTTTCGCATTACGCTTTACGTATCCTTATGGCCCTACTGTACTGGGAGTACCGTACACGTACCGGTATTCGAAAACCACTTACGTAAGTCTCAATGAGATCGCTCCTATGAGGCACGAAATAGTTGTGGTCCTCCATTTCCCTCCTCTTCTTCACCCTGATGAAGTGCTCGGTGGCGTTGAGATTTTTTCTCGCGCACGCGCTCGCCAAAAACTCCTCCACCGACATGGATTCTCGCACGAAAACGGTCGCTGTGGCGTTGTCTGGCAAAGAGACCTTGATGGATTTCTCCGAGTCGTCACGAGAATTCATCTGGAATGAAATGAATGTAATAATACACGTGGGAGTGAAGAAAAATACTTTGAGCGAGGACGAGCGTAGGAGGTATTGTTGAGTGGAAAATTCTTTATATTTGCTCCAGGATAGGTGAGATTCAGTGTTTCGCTTGATCCTATCTTCTAAGTCTCTAGTCATCAATTTATTCATTCAATTAATTTATTTAATTAATTTATTTACACTTATTTACAAGTTACAACAATATACAAAATCGGAACATAAAATGTATCAGTAGAACAATACTAATTATTTAGAAAAAAGAACACAACTCAGTTTAAACATTCTTTATGTTTAACAAAAACTACCTGCTAATAACAAAATTTCTATCAGTTTTGATTTCTCTTCAGAACATACACCTTGAAAAATTAACTTTCTTGATATCAATGTAAAAACTTTTCGAATTCCAGGATTTCGAGGAGGGGGAGGATAAAGCCCCTTGGTCCCTCCACTGGATACATACCTATACAGGGTGTTCCATAAAGACTTCCCATAAACGTATGTCCTGAAAGTCTCAACTTTTGAGATAGAGGGTGATGAAATTTAAAAAAAAAAAACAGTTTTTTGATGACTGAGATTATATTCTAGACATCTTCAGAAAATTTGGTACATGCCTTCTATGCATCAAGGTGCATTTTGTGATGTACGAAATTTTTTATTTTCTCTACCAGTGGCGTCCGTACACGTTTCGCATTGATCGCATTGAATACTTTTGGAGAAAAAAATACTAGGCCATCGCTTACTTTCAAAATGGAAATCACTTCTAAGATCCTCATTCATTATTGAGCAAATTCAATCTGATTGATTTTCTTTGTGCGACGCATCTACTGAAAGCAAATCAACAGATCAGATTCATAACAATGTCGAAGTTAGAATCTTTCCAGCTGCTGTTTATGAAAACATAACCTTCTGAAAAATAAATGAATCAGGACTACCTTAGAAAGAGTGTAATATTTTGACACTCTGTATCTCAAAAGTTTAGACTTTTAGGACATACGTTTATAGGAAGTTTAGAATTACAAATTCAAATATCAGCATGTCTTGAAGGAACACCCTGTAGATGCGTATTCTGATTAAATCTGACGAATTCGAAGTATAATGTTCTCAATGTAAAATTCTACAGACCTGAATCAATTGAACATGACTATCAGTTGTCATTATTTCAAAAATGATATAGGAAACAAGAAGTGAAGATTGCACGAAGAATTCTATAAAAATAATATCATTGAATTAGTTGGTGTATTTCGGTTCTACCAAACTACCTTCGATGAAAACTCATTTCGTTTGTACTGCATTTAGTTTGCTGTGAATTTTCGCTGTAATCGAATATCATCAGTGAATGAACGTCAATTATTCAGCTCGAAAAGGTAGGCAATGAGCGTTTGGGTGAATCAAACGATATTATTAATAGTTGCCGCCTCTGTAGCTTTCGAATTACGGTTGTATTCAGTTTCATTTATAACATTTTTCATTCTATATATTGAATGAAAACAGAACCATCAACTACATCATTCTCATTATCATACAGTTATTTATGATGAAAGGGTTATTGGAGAGTTGAAGTAGCCCAATGAACGCTAACGTGGAGATTCAATTTGACATCGTTTTTACGTTTTCGAGTCTTATGGGTTTACGCGTGTATGTAGACTTTTGGTATTTGAAAGGTGCTAAAAAATCAACGTACGTGAACGAAATCCAACGAAATAACGATGCACAATATTATAAATATTGAATTAACTATTACGTTTCATCATCACATGCTTCATAAACTTGTGGTCATCAAGGGAATTGAAAACTTTAGCTCACCGTTTTCAAAGAATCGTGTACATCCTTAACGTTATAGTTCCTACGTTAAAGTATTTAGGACGACTTTCGTAGCCTGATTACTTCAACTCTCTATCAGTAAAACAAATAGATAAGCAGTAGAGTAATGAGAAAAGGGAAACAGCAATACACCTAGTACTTCCCTCTTAAATTGTGTTACTCTCATATATTTTCATATTTCTTCAAAATATATTTTTTCTAGATCAAGAATAGAAAAATATACCAAAGTGTGCGATTGGAAAAAATACTGTTCCGAAGTATGTTAGTGGAACAAATTTTTTCACTCTCCAAAGGAGGATAGTTTGATGGATATAACTGTTGAAATACTATTTGAAGAGTTTATTAGAATATATCACCAGATATAGTACATATTGTACGTTAGGATTCTTAGAACAAGCTTACAAATTCGATATCCTGTGAATTTACTGCGTATATCAACAGCAGAACATTTATTTCGTTGAGATACTCAATATTCACAAGACTATGTTATTGCTACATTAAACGAGCCGAATTCATCGACCAATAATCCCGGATATTCAACGAAATTACCTCGTATCGTCTTTATCACCCCTTCAATTTCCCATCTCTGACGTGATAATGTAACAGGCTTTTGTAGAAACCAGAAATGTGTTGTGTAAACTCGATTAATTTTTTTGTCTTCCGACGTCACATCGGAAGGAAACAAAACGGTTAAAGGAAGGCTGAACCGACATGGTTGTGGGTATGTCACGTGTGAAGATATCAGCGTTATAGTCACCTCTAATGGGATTTTAATGTCGTGCTGTCACGTAGGGGGAAAAGGGACTACGAGGATGATAGCACGTTTTGTTTGGAAAGGAGGAAGCTAGATTTTGGGTGGTATCGGATATTCGACAAAGCGGATTGACATGGTCGAGTCATCATTTTCCGAATGATTATTTTGCTACCAAATAGATTTTTTTCGTTTGTCAAATATCAATCATCGAAAATTCACTCTTCAACCCAAATCAATCAACGCGTTTCATTAGTAACGATTTACGTGGTGTACAACATTCAATTCTCTTCAAAACATGTGTGATGTTACACAGTAAGTTGAAGTGGAATTACATACAGAAAGAGCCAATCTTTCTGAGTGATACTACATTGAAAAAAGTATAGTTTGATTATTGGCCCAGAATGTATACTATGAAAGATATATTCTTCCAATCCTGCCATTTGAACATCTTAAAAAAAACATACGAAGAAATTAACTCTAAGAATGTTGACGTAAACGTCAAACTTTAGAGCAAAATTGGTTATGGCCTTCTGAAATATCGTTACCAATGAATATCGCGATGAAATGATCTACTGACATCATGTAACTACAAAAACTGAAATACCTCGAGAACGGTTCAATTTCCTGACTTATCATTCCCCATTGGGGAAGACCACTAAGTGATGAAATCCTTCCAAACCTCTCTTAATCGATGAATAATGATATTGGTTCAGTGTATATCCAATATCAAGGATCAAAATCGAAGCAAAATGTATCGATAAGTGATAACTATATCATTTCATGATAATTTGTAGAAAAAATATTGTTTATATTGTATTCTTTCACATCTTTAATTCCGAGAATAAGTAGTGGTATTTCAGTGCGGCAACACAGCAAGATTTACCATGGAACAATTATCTGGTCAGCTCAAGGTCGATGAGCTTGTAGGGCTAGCACGTCACACTGCGTTACACCAATGAGAGCAACCTTTGAAAATGGCGCATGAAATTGTATGTTCGAAATCAATTCCGTTTATTTTATTATTTCATCCATGATATAGACCGAATTAAAATAAAAATAATAATGAATGATAGTTTTTGGGCATACAGAATACGATTATACTGTTTTTAAAAATAAGTGGTCTTCCCCATTATAGGATACAAAAACCAGAAATTTCTGATTTCAACTGAGCAGTTTATGTATACTGATAATAATAGTGGACTTTGAACTGTACCTTAAAGTAACATAATAATCAGTCTGGAGAACGCTGGACTTCATATTTCATGAATTAATTTTTTGATTTCTCGGGAGAAACTAGATGTCTCTGAATCAGTGCTTCTAATACATGAATTCGGATTGTTCATCAGTATTTTTTTTCTCTATGTATGAGTCTATTGGATGAGTTTCTGAGGTGAATTATTTTGGGACTTCTGTTTAGATTTCAGTGTGTGACATAATGGAAAGCAGTTTAGTTGCAGTATAAATAATTATCACACTTTTCACACTGAACGTTGACGACATCAGAAAAACTCACCCGATAAAAAAGATCCATCCTCCTCTTCAAACACTTCATCGATGTGCAACTCATCGAGCCTTCAAAGACACTGTCCTCCAAAATCCCACCTTACTAAAACCCCCCAGAGTTGCATCTCCAAGTTCAATTATCCGACGGAAATTGATGTTGGATCAGGAAGTAGGGGACACAGTTCAATTCCTATACACGATTTCATCACACCCTTTGACATTCCACTCACCTGTAATGATCTCCTACTAGATCCACTGTTGGATCTCGACAGCATGGGAGGTCTCCTCTTGGTGGCTCCTCTTCCTGCCAGGAGGTTGTTGAGTAGAGAAGGACTCCTGGCGCAGATGAAAGCGTGGAACGAAGAAACAGTGAACACCCCCAGCTTGTTCAGGGTGTTCTTTGTTGCTCGGGATACGTGAGTCAGGAGAGACTGCAGAAAGAAAAATGTTTTCAACATTCAAAAGTCCCTCAGGATACGTTATCTATATATTCGAATGATTTTGATCTGTAACAGGGGATATATTTTCGTTTCACGAAATTTTTTGTCATGGTCAAGTGACAGGACATTTATTTTTGAACACTTTATATTGGGTATATCGTTGAAGCGTGGTAACCAAAGTTTGTCCATTCTGAAAAAAATACCCTTTTATTTTTATCTATTCAGATTCATGAATTGCTCGAGGATTCTTTGGAATCATAATATTGTTGTTGTTTGTGTATTTTATCAATTCTCGTCATTGTATTCATAATTTCATGAATAAAATAACTATTCATTTTGTCTATATTTTGAGCGAAAATGGCATTCTGTTTCAACTACTTAGAGAAAATCTGTGGAATTATATTTTTTGTTGTCTTTGTGGGAAAAGATGAACCAAGAATATGTAAGGATCAGTTTGAGAATTGTTGTAGTGGTTGAAAAGTGGGATCGAATGCATCGAGGAACGGATTAGTACTCCTTTATATTGCATATTCATTTTGATTGATATTTCGTTTAGTTTTTAATGGGATTATGAAATGAAATTGACAAACTCAATCACTCGTTGAGAATGAATCAAACGTGACATTCAATTATTTTTCTATCATGATCATTGTAATCAGAAGGAAAATGCCGATAGTGTACTAATTTAACCAACGTGGTTGTGACCAATAAAACAGATTGATTTGATTGATCCACAAAATTATTTTTGTATACGTGTGAAATTTTCTTTCATTTACAGGATGTATTCGGTGAACCGCGAATTATTATCGGAAAGGAATGTTGACATCAAAGGATAGGTATCGCATTGATCGCTTTGAAATTTCCGTCATTTTATTGCTGACATTGTTCGGCGCTTCTGTGAGATCCAACCAGACGATGCAAATATTCTTGTCATATGTGTCGCTTTACTGATTAATTAAAACGTATCCTTGTCGAATTGACCTCTGCTATAACGATGACTATAGAATTTCATCGGGCATGATAACAAATTGGTCGATTTATCGATTGAGAAAATCATGAAGCCCTCTATTGGCGATTCAAATGATGTCGTTTTCGTGTTTTGCATGATTCAAGAACAACTACATGAATGAAAATTAAGACTCAAACTACTGAAATTTTAATCCGAGTATGGTCTTGCAAAGAAAAAATCGGTAGTCCCAAGAAATTCAACTTTTCGTTATTTTGAGAGCATGAGGATTTTTTTTACCTAACTTCACCATTTTAAATACAATATCTTTTAGTTGCTCACTGCATGAATATAAACGAATTGATTTCGTTAAATTCAGAGTAAAAATTCACTGAACTCAATCCTTGTTGAACATTGATAATATTATTTTGATTAATATTTCATTTATTTATCTTTTCATTCATGTTTTGGACACACATGAAATAATCTGGCATCTTGAATTGAATTCAAATCTTCTGGAATATATATAACAAAATTTCATGATAAGCAATGGTTTGTTTGGAAATCTTTCTGTCTTGTTTGACATTTTAGGGATTTCATTATTTTCGACTTCAACTTCCTTCAGTATTGAATGAAACACTTCGTAATATAGTTCGCAGGCAAAATTACAATTCTTAACAGAACCTAAATTTGAATATCAAGTTGCAAGTGGTTTATTTTTATCGCATTAAACTTTCTCAGGAAATTTCACGCATGAATTCATAGTCGATGCTTGTACCTCTACATAAACCCCACTCTATGAGGAGACAATACTTATTTCTCAATTTCCCGACGCCTGTTCTACAGTATAAAGACGACTATACACCGAAGCGAAACACCCATCTAACGAGAAAACTTATCCAGGAAACTTTTAACGGTACACGTCACGGAAAATTTATCATTGTAACGTTTTCCGGAGCCTGAAATCTTTCAGGCTGGGCGTGACTTTGGCCACTCTAACTTCGATGACGCCACTTCGCTGAGAATTTCATCAGGACGAGAGGAGAATGGTCCAGGAAATAATTTATCAGAGGATACGACCACCAGCTAAACTAAATTTCCAACCAGAAACTGGACTTGACTTTTACAATATTTGATTTAAATAAACTGTCCATGAGCAAACTTTGTGAGGAATAGTAACAAAATTATCTTTTCAGTATGCTCGTTATCCTGTGGGAAATAATTCATCTAAAGTATAAAAGTTCAATGAGAGCAAAAAAGGACAGCCGCCTGAGAACTGAGACAGCTTACGATATCTCGAATATTTCTAAGAAAAAAAAAGATAAGATCTGGTGTTGTTTAAACAATTTGTATTTCTCATATGCTCCGGAGTATTTTGGTGAATTTGTTGTTTTCAAGTCTCAAATCCACGATCACCAGACGAGAGGTCATACTGGGCCTGAATCTGAATGAATATAACAGGCTGCCTGGTTATGTCAAGCAAGAAAACACTTGGTGAATTCAAAAGTCGAATCATTGAGTATATCAGATCCAAATCAGTATAATCTTGTTATCTTATATACTGATTAACCATCAACTTTCATTTTCTTCTGATGAGCCTTTGCATTTACTAATTTTAAACTGTTGTAATTTTATGTACCCACGCTTGTGAACATTGTTTATCTTTATTTGTAATTATAGTGTTGAATTGGTGTATGTATTAAAGGATGTTCCCTTTAATGCAAATTGAAAGAAAAATAATAATAATTTTAATTTTAATTGAAATTTTGATTTTTATAAAACTTATGAATATTATAAGTCTCTATTTGTAGATTCTGTTGAATAATTGTGTCTATATTAGGATTTTTTCCTACTCAATAAAAATTCATTCATATGCTGATTGATTCTTCTGATGTTGTTGTCACGACTACCCAGAACAAAATGGACCTATCTAATCCTTCCCATCGCTTCGTGTCTGGCATAGGGACTACTGACAAATCAATCGGGTGGGGACAGTGGAAAGGGAGCATATCGAAAAGAGAAAAATGTGTCTCTTTCAAACGTGTTTGATTATGATATGCTTGCTGTCCTTGTTACTCATAGAGATTTCTCTCTGTGCATCTAATAATTTTTCCTGTATTTGTTTTCTTAAGGAAGAACGTTATTGAGCTCGTCAGAATACAAAGTTAGAAAATAAGCCAATGGTATCAATGGTCATGATTTTGATTCTCACAATGTTGAAGTAAATACAGGATGATTGTTGAATAATTCAAACGGAAATATCAATGTTTCCCCCACTCATAAACATTATTTATTAGAACTAATCCCTGGTTGATATTCTGACACTTAGTACTCACTTTTGGATTAGGTAATTCTCCACTTTGTAAGCTGGCCATATAGCACCTCAACCTGAACTGTTCGCAGTGCAGCCTCTCGAGGTTCTCCTCCCATTGTACCACCTGGTTGCCTAACTGTTGTCGAGCGTCTGTATCGCCTACCACCGATTGCTGCATTTCAGCCATATGCTTCAGTTTGTAGTCCTGTAACAAACAAAACATGTAATATTCAGCTTTGAGAGTAATTGTTCCCAATGGAAACCCGTGATAATTCCTGAGGTTTGAATTGTGCACACTTGGAAAGTGAGAATTCCATTTGAATAGTAGTATTCATTATGAGAGTTGGGTTAGGTTAGGTAAGGTTAGGTTATGTTAGGTAAGGTTAGGTTATGTTAGGTTAGGTTAGGTTGCGTTCTAGCGCATCTCCAACTTGTTAGCAATTGATCAGAACTCATTTTCGGGGAGGAAATAAAATGAGTATGAGTGAGCAGAGTGAAGCTCTTTTTATCAAATCAGAATAGTCCAGAGTTTCAGCGGAAAATCTCTGATAAACAAAAAAAAATAACAGTCGGAATCTGACGATCAGGAATAACCACCTATGAATCAATGATTTTTTTAATGGAAACATTACTTTCAAGAACAGAGACGAATAATCTGAAAACCAGATAACATTCTTCAGAGTATCACGTGAAGTGTTTCATACAATTTCATTACATGATCGTTATTATTCTCCACCATCCCGGATTTTCGCGGAGTTCTGTAGCAGGATAATTCGTTTTTTATTGGCTCATCTGGATTCAAGATCACGAGAAAAGTTATATTGTTGATTACTGTGAGATCAAAATTGAAACAAGAAAAGTTTGCGAGAATTATGCTCGGATTATATTCTTGTTATCTGTTATATTAGATTATGTATATCAGATCGCCAATGAACATCTGATATCAAAACATTGAAATGCTGCAGCAGTTTAAACATTTTTTCGATAGCTTTTCAAGCCATAAGTTCATTCTACTGTTAATCTTCTCCATTTCATATGAAACTGTTCATTCCAGTTGAAACGGGATTTAATCAAAGAGTTCTTTAGTTTCGGGTCTTGTGAAGAAATATTCTGCTGGTCTTCTTTTGTTATTTTGTGTCCATCTGTGTTTATTTATATAATTCATCTCCAATTAGTGGTTTCTTCACTTCCTATTTGAAGAGATACATCATTTTTCTATCTAATATTTGGTTTTCTTTCTTGTTCCAGACGTCCTCAGGTCCTTTGTTTAGTAGGTATTTATAACATTTTATTTTATGTGCCTCGATGATTATAACCACACCATTTTCTTTCATCTTATGGTTCATTTTCTCTCTCCTCGATCCACCTATATCTCCTAGTAGGCATCTTATTATATTTATTCTGGGAATGTTTAGCTCCTCTCGTATCTTTGTTTTTTTTACAGCTCTACGAACTACTGCTGATCGTATAGGAGCTGAGTTTTCGTTTTATAGATCAGATTTTCATTCCTCAGTAATTTGGATACATCCAAAATGCTGCTTGCTTCAAAACTTCATGCAATCTTCAGGTCCTTTTGATTCCTGTCAAAGTTACACCTATATATTTTAGATTCCTCATTTCCTTGGAACAATTGTCTAATTTTCAGTTTGCCTCTATTGACCACGAGTTATCTTTTTTGCTCGAGTCTCATTTCAAGAAAATGACATTGACAATCTCTTCTTGATGAGTTTGAAGAACAAAGCAAACCCTGATTCGTATTCCAAAAGCTAACCAAAAGGGAAATTGAAAGGATTACAATCGTACTATATTTTACTTCTTGATTCATAGGGTTTCAAATGGAAATCTTTCATCAGTTGAGACTCAGGATATTAAGAATATGCTACAACTCGAATGAAAATACCTATCTGAAGCATTCGAATAAAAATAAACTATAAATTATTTCTTTCGTGATACTTCTACGCCTCTGTTCGATACCCACGAATACTTTCACGTATTTCGTGGGCTTCTAATTACTGTTCCCTCGGCTTTGAATGATGTCATTAAGGACAATTATTCGGAGAATAATGGCCATTAGTCGGGAACAATTCTTCAGATGAAATTTCTTCGTCCTAGGCTTCGCCGTTTTTCGTTGTTATTTTCCTGAAAAGTAAATGTCGTCGTGGAATATAGGCGGAATATCAGTAATAGATATCCCAGGAGTATCGATTCTTCTGGATGTATACGAGAACGTTTTGGTTCGTAATTTGAAAACCAAGGAATCAAATTCCGGGATACCCTGCGAGAGTATTTAGGCTAGCCTGACTATCCGAATGAATATGGATTCCCTTTCTCGTTAGAGCCTTCTCATTGCACATTTCTGCACATTGAAAAACTGGAAAAACATCTGCCTGAAACACTAAAGAATGTCCACCAAGTGCATAGAACTGTTTCTCATTCAAAAAGGTGCAATAAATTCTCGCACCAGAATCTTGCTCGGTTTTTGATCCGTCTGTCATATCAGTCAAACTTGCTCTTCTCAAGTGAGACATTCGATCCGGTGTGAACACCTCAAAGGGTTCCTAGAAGATATATTTAGAGATCAAGTTATCTCTCGGCATCTGTACGATGCTGCCTCCTTTGAAATTATTTTTTGGTGGTCAACCTGACCTTTTCTAGCACTCCCAGGTGAAGCGGAGGAAGACAGAGCATGGCTTCATGGTTGCCGTTGTTCACAATTGTCTTCTAGATTTATTTTCTTTCATACAGGGTTCGTTGTTATCTGTCTGATATGATGGAATCGTGTCAAAGTTCTCGTCCTACCACCTTCGATGAGAACATGTTGGTTAACTCAATATTCTGTTTTTTTCAAAGAATATAGTTCACTTCTATCTTCCTGGACTCGTATTTCAACATATTCGACGAAGAACTGGCAATTTGGATGAAATTCGTAAAGGCTTTTCAACCTACACACCTCTTTCAACTAGATTGCTAATTATTTTCACATAAACAATTAGATTGAAGTTGGTCGTATGCCGTGTGAAAGGAAATGTATGAATATTTTCTCTTTATTCATTAAACCCAGCTCCAGTTTGCACCTGAAAAGAAGTGCAGTATTTCTGGGATTAAATCTCCCTTTTGGATCCAAACACAATGGAAACAAGGGATGAAAATGTGTTATAGATCAGGAAATTATTTTGATTTGGTAGAAAATTGAAATGGGTTGCTTTCACTATTTTCCATTGTCATTTTATCCCTATATTCTTCTTCTATCCCAGCCATCGATGACTTGAACTTGTTTGATGGAAAATAGATGATTTCCATTTCGAATTCCTCAAGGAATTATTGAAAAAGAAGCACAGGCGAAACGAACGAATTTTCGTCCATTCCGAAGGCAAAATTGCAGTTTTATTTATAACGAAATCGTTCCGACTTACTTTCCGAAACTAATCTCCGACAAGATTTGCACGCCCCGAGAATCTTGGCCCGATTCCAGGAATCCAGAAAAATATCCGGACCGCATGTGAATTCCGTAGAATTTAAATTATGACCACCGCAAACTCAAAATCCATTTCAACCGATAAATACGAGAGTATTGAATCATCTGACTGCAACAAAAGAATCACTGGAAGACTTATACGAGGTTTTTCTTAATCCATAACGTCGAAATGATTATTTTTTTTTTCGATATATTGTTCGAATTGTTCAAAGGGACATTTAGAAAGTACGCACCAAAAATGTTCATTTCTTTTTTTCGAAGAAGTAAAAGTTATCAACTCAGGCTCATCTTGAAACCAATTCAGCTCCTATCAGGTATACTGAGTGAATTTCAGTCTCTTCAAATATTGCCTCTCTCAAAAATAGAATTATCCCTAGTTGTACTTTTGATCTGATGTGGCTAAGTTGGTTTCAAGACGAGCATAAGTTGATGAGAATTTTTATTTTTTGAAATTATACAAATAAAGATTTCTTTTCCATTTGTTGCGTACTTCAGCAATGTCAGTGTATAAAAATAGATTATTGTTCATTTATAACTGCAATATGTATATTTGAAATTTACGAACATAATGTGTTGACTGATTATAATCGAATGAATATTCATTACAAATTATTCACATTATTGAAATCATGGCATGTACGTGCCAAAGTATAATCCACATTCTTGAATAAATTATTACTGAGGGAAGAGTATTGGTTTTTATTCAAACTCACGATTTCAGATTTCAAACAATAAAAAAGGTCAGTTTCGAATATCGTTATGCAAGCATTTCACGACTCTCAATTATTATTACATCCTTATTTATCTGAGAATCTATCTAGGCAACATAAATATTCCTGCCCTATGAATCTTTGAGCTTGTCGACATTTTTTGTATAATTTCTTGATTCTTTGTTGTGTTACTTTCCTGGACAGTCATACCATCAGTTGCCAGATTGAAAGACTATAAAATACTTCGCTTTTCAACTTTGAATATCACACCAATTATGAACATATTCACAACCATCAAAAGCTATCTATGTGGGTTGAATTCAGCTAGTATTCATTGAAACGAGGGGTAATAGTGTTATAATAGACATATAATCAACAATTTCTACAGCATAAAATACTGAAATGATATCAATTGGAATAACGATATCTCTCTATGGAATTCTATTCGTATCTCTTGAAACTGAAGATGATTCATGATATATGCACACTTTCAACTATTCATTTCCATATTTCATTGTGGTATAATGATTATGTTATTTGGATGATCATCTGAATGCATTGTTGTCATTGTCCACAGCTGCTATGAATTTCCAGAATATTCCAATATCGCTAGTGCTATCGATTTTGGGCAAAGTGAATTTCAATATGTCAAGTGAAAGCTGCACCTAGTTACGATTTACACGATATATAGCCCAATTTAGCCAAACACAATGATTTTGTATACTACTTGTACGCGGATGAAATTTTCGTATAAATCATAAATCACGAATGCTGCTTATTTTGCTCAACCCTGTATAACAGTCCAATCGAATACCATAAGAAAAATTGTAACTCATAAGCAGGTGAAGCTGGTTACATGCTTATAGGAAAGGAAATAATTGGAACCTTCTTTTGAATTGATAATCGATCTTGAATGACTTGACAAATACTATATCCTCTTCATTTAGATGGATGTATCGATTGTGGTGCAACACGTTATTAATTGAAATCGACAAGGTGATATTGGATGTACGTGAGAGTACTACTAATTTTGGATTATGTGGCATGGTGATTCGGTTAAGAGATAATTCAATGAGATTGACGTGATTGTGTTGCATTCAGAATCGATTTTTCACTAGCTTCATTCATATTCAGGAAATTTGAGAAAGGACAGACTGTGACAGGAGGGAGCAATGGGCGACTGGATAAATTTTTGTTCATTTCTTATTCTGGCATTTTACATGAACAACTTATAATTGAACATTTTATGGAATTGAAGTTGCAGCTAGTATTTATACAACAAATCATGAGATTTCTGATTTCCTTACAAATCGATGTTTATTGAAGAATTTATCCGTTGAATATGAATCGAATCATACTGCTCATTCACGGTCATATACATGAGGTCTGGAATCTACGGCAATTTTGAGTGGTGGGGGGTGGCACCAGTTTTGAAGAAAAAGTTTCCATAATTATCCGCTAGGAGGACATAGGGGTATAATCACGTGATTAATCTTTGACAACAAAACAAACGGTTCGGACTCGAATGGTGAATAAAATCAATGACAGAAATATTATATCTTGCAAAATTCTCTCGAACGAATAGAAATCATTCCTACTTCCAAAAAGCTGATCGGATCTGATTTGTGATTGGCTGACAAAGTGACAATAGAGGACAGCGCTGCAGGTGGCGAAACATGAGAACCACGAAAATTTCCTCAATGTTTGGGTCACCCCCCACCACCCGAGTTGCAAGACCTATGTATACGATCGTGTGCTCATTCAACTCATAACCTCAAAATTTGTTTGATAGTGATAGAAGTTTCAAAGAGACCAATAAGAGGAAATTTTGACAACTGACCTCACTATGCTCTGGTTTGAATCATATAAATGTTCCGTTTGCCTAATTATAAAGGGTTATTGAGAGAAAATATATCATAAAATGATACCGTAGCTTCTAGATCAACGGAAGATGGAATAATTTGAATCTGAACAATGAATACTGACACATAATTAGCTGTCAAATAAATAGAAGTCCAAAGTTTGTTGTACACCAATTCGTAAATGGACAACACCAAATTTATTCTATGATTGATTCTCTGGAACCTAAAAATGGAAGGATAAAATCACCACTGTGTGACATGTGACACGTACCTTGTCATTTCAAAATATAAAACTTTTCTCTGATAACAAGTAATCGAAACGGGATAAAGGGGACGTTCTGGGCAAAAGGGACTGAAACAACTGTTACTGGACCAGAATTAATCATAGCTCCAGCATACAGCACTGTCAAAAATGAAATATCATCTCTGGCAGAAAATCAAACATCAGGATATTGAAGCGGTTTATCAAACTTGAGTTATTTCAGAAGCTTCTTTGCGTGAAAGGAAAAAATGCGACACAGAATATACTGATACTCCGTGTTGTATTCATAAGATTGAAGAAGTTGATATGATAGATTTGATAATTTCAAGAACTGTGAAATAAAAGTATCTTTGAACCCAATTAGCTGGGATCATGTGTTGATGTTTCAGTTTTTGTTGTGCCATGAAATACAATCAACAATAATTCAAATTCTTTCGTATGAACGTCGTTCATAAGAAAAACTACTCCCTTGAAATCTTCTCCATGAATGATGAACCCAGCGCATTTCATCCTAGGGAAGGATATAGTAGCCCAGTTTTTTCCATCCACAAACATAGTTACAACCACATCGTTGCCGACCCCGAAACCGGATGAACGATATCAAGGCCGTGCCATAGAACAACAGATATCCGGAATGGCAGAACAAAATAAACGCAACAGCCCTCTAGATTTATGGATCTCTGGCGAAATGGAGCGTAACATTGGATGTCTTCGTACACGCAGCTACTTCGGTTGTAATTGTTTTATTCTTGATCGTAATGTAGGCTACGTAACGCCTTCATTCTTGTGCACCAGAAAGTGGAATGAACAATACAAAAGGCTGTACGTGGAACAAAAGATGGAGACGAATGTAGAGTAGTGTGAAACAGTTCGCTTGATATATGGGGGGAATAATGACATTTCCACTTTGAGCTTCTCCAACTAACAGTTTCGATACCCTTATTTTCAGAACGAGTATAAGATATGTTGTGTTAAGGAAGGTGTCTTTGTTCTCCTTCTTCCAAATGACCTTGTTGAATTGTTCAATCGATCGAACGAACAATCTAACGCTATTAGACTAATCTTTATGAAGATATTTCAGGAGCATTGTAGGTATTGTCTGGAAAACTTAGTGTAGACGAACTAAGTTGGTCATGCTGAGATATTGATCGGAGTTGTGAGACATCTCATGTTCTGATCTAGCGGAATTGAATCATCATTTTGTTGTCAATCTTTTTGAAGTCCCAACTACTAGATTCCTCGTTTAGTTTTCTTTTTTTCAGCAACCAATGGAAGTGGTTCTCATTGATGATCAAAATATATGATGATGATGATGAGGTGATTCTTCTCTCTGGATGTTCCAACTCAACATAGTTGATATCTTTGATATCTTTAAAAGGATGACTCACAAATCGATTTTATTGGTGTAACAGTTGGATTTTTGAACTTTCTTTTCATGATTTTATATACCACGTTTTTTTGCTAGAGTTCAGTCACTACAGTGAAATAATACGAAAACTTTTTTGTTCAACCCAAGCAAAGTTAATTGTTGGTATTTTAAGAACTATAGTTATGATCTTGAGAAAAGTTCGTGGTTGACTTACCGTTTCGATGGCTTTTTCAAGGCGGAAAATCTCTTCTTGTAGTAGATGCAAGGTTCCAGTTTTTCCTCGATGTCTAGCGAATGCTGCAGCGCATGCGCTGTGTATGCTGTTCACCCAGTTTTCCAATTCCACCTTGAAAAAAAGTATCATCTGAGTAGGGAGCAGTAAATATTCCTTCAACTGATCAACTCTACGATTTTTTACATCTTCGAAAAAACGGCTGGACGCTTGGGTAGAAATAAGAGATATCAAAAATCTTGAAAGTATACTGGGTAGTTTTCTAGTCATGATGACTCAGAGAAGAAATGACAGAATTAATTGGATTATAAAACTTATTAGAAATCCCATAACACTGCTATCAAAAAGGTTTTTTACCGTTTATCTAGTTCTTAAAACAGTTGGTTTCAATCGTGTCGTCTTTTGAGTTTGCTGAAAGTAGAAGTCTAACAGACCCAAAATCAGGCGAATATGGTGGTTGATGAAAGACATAAGTGTTACTGAAGAATGTCAATTTTTTTTATGATTTTCGTTAGTACTTGCTTGTATCATCCACAAAATCGAATTTCGAATCGCATTGCAGTGAAGTTTCCTACCGATACTACACATTACATTTCTAATTAAATAAATCATCGCTTTCAATAAATCAATGCCATAACTATGGTCATGAAAAACGAATAGGGCCCTTTCCATTTTCGGTTTAGTGATTAATATCCGAACATTCTGGATAATATCCAGGTTGAAATAGAAGCTACAATGTCAGAGTATGATATTGTTCAATTTATGTGCGGTTCTGGGAAACTGTAGATGAACCGACAAAATACAGCGCGTTGAAAAGCGTAGGATTTATTATGCTCATCATAAATTAAAGCACTTTTGTGGAAGTAATCGGGAGTAATTGGAACCGTGGAATAGCATGCGAATTTGGTACTAACTGAGATGGAAATCAACTTGAGTTTCATAAAATAGAACCATATTCAGCATGGAAATCATGCATCCAATTCATGATTAGGTTGTTTGAAATGTTTTTTATTTACTCTTTGGCAGAAATTAAATTATCGATCAGAATAATTGGTCCAGTTGATTTATTTTTGAAGATTCAGTTCAGTATCAATAGAATAAATTTGGTTTGTATTTATATTCTTGAAAATTGAAGATTATGATTTTTGAATTACACTTTTGGAATGTCTCGCACGACCCCTTTGCTATTTGAAAAAATCAAGGGGTAAGCTGTTAAGAGGAGGGGGTGAATTTTTTTCCGTTGAAAAAACATCCTGTTTAAATATAGATATATGAATGTATAAATGATTGCATTTCTGCTAAACCAGATAGACAAGTAAAACATCGGATGATTCTATCTTCTGAAATTTTTAAAAACAAAAATATTATTTTTGACATAAGACGCATTGCGAAAAAAAAATTGGAAAATTTGAAAGGTCTTTCATATAAGAAAAGGGAATCGTTGTTGAAAAAAATCTAATTATCATATTGTTAATAGACAATTCTTTATAATTAGCTACTGACTTCAAATTTATTTTGAATTAAATGAAATAATCCTCGGCATCGTTTCTATCTCTTTCATAAACTCTCCATATTTATGAATCTGCACTGCTCACTAAATGTTATCGCCTTTACGTACCCTGCAAATTTCATCGTACATTCCTGCTTTATCTCCGCTCATAAATCTCAACCATTCACGATGAACATAATAAAGGATGAAATTAAATTTCTTTCCTCAAAAATAATAACATGGATACTAACATTATGTATTAATTATTTGGACTTATACGAGGGTTGGATCTATTATTTCCAGCAATTTGTTTAGAGATAACCTCTCAGGATGATTTCGATGTTGGGATAAATCACGAATGACTGAACCAAAGTCGTATAAAGTATTCCAAGCTCTTCATGAAATAGCAGAGGGATATAACGACAGAACTACTAATAAAATTGTAATGGTTTCTAGGTAAACACTGTTAGATGAAAAGTATGCTAGTTTGTTGTCATCTTATAACATTGTATGGGTCTTTAATATTGAGGAGTACTGAAAGTAAACCAAAGTAGAAACTTCTCGAGAGTTTTTTTCCAGTTAGCAATTGAATTCATCACTCAATTTTGGATCTATTATGGAGATATTCACTCCATCACAACAGTTCGAATTCTCAGTTTGTTTTATTCTACATCGTATAAAGTTTGAGTATGAGTTCATAGAAACATAAATAATGTGTGATTCAACAAACAACACGACTCCAGAGAGGATTAGTGAAACAAGAAGAAATTATATCTGATGAGACAAAATTAGATAATATGCTTGAGTTTGGGAATAACTCGCATATTCTTCTATACGAATAACCAACACGATTCCCTGGTTAGTATTATGGATATACAGGGTGACCCAACGAAAACGTACCGGAAGGTATAACTACCAGGAAGAGATTTCATCGAGAAAAACCTGAAACACGTCAACTTTGTTTTGGGAGACAATTTTTGACGCAAAAAGTATAGCCAAACTTCCTCCTTTTCGATTCCCTATACATTGCTCTTTTACTTTTGAAATTCCATCTACTCGTTGCAAAGATATGGACTTTTGAAATGTTGCTAGTGCCTTTCTAAAAAAATACAAAAAGTGTATCGATTTCGCTTAACAACTCACCGTTTTGTTGAAGTAAATGTTGAGAATATTTTCCTAAAAACAATCCGTTTTTTTTTGTTGTTGTTGATTCCAGCTAGTTTCTCGATAAAATCTCTTCCTAGTAGTTATACCCTTCGGTACGCTTTCTTTGGGCCACCCTGTATGTCGAAACTATTTTATATGAAAATGGATCTCTTGACCGTAGTGTAGAAAAGGCGAAAAAATACAAAACGACCTCATGGATTTATTAAGATCCATTTATGTTCTGTTTGAAGAATGTTTTTATTTCTTAAATGATTTTAAAATAATTTATTTCACATAGCTATTTGTAACGGACCTGAGATTGGCAGTATCCAGGGTCTCACTATCGAAAATGAGTCTTCTTCCACATGGGGAGAAATCTGTACAAGTAACGAGGAGAGCGAGTATATTAGATATAATTACTTCCCTTCCTCTAACCTCACCCGACCCACTCGCCTATGATATACATAATACGACAAAAAAGATGAAAGAGGTGGATGGAACATGCCAACTTTTCAGAATAAATTCTTCCCGACAGTGTATACTATACAGTGCGAAACAGTCAAATGGAATTAATTCGATAACGAATAAATGAGAGCGTGTTGGGAAAAATTCTTGGACACGTCGATTTGTATCGTTAGATGCACATTTCTCAAAAAAAATATATTGGGTGTGTCATGTGACAGTGGCCGATATCAACTTTCTCATTTTGAATACAACCCCCTGTATTCTTTTGGATTCTACAGAAAATTCTAGACATAATTCATGTGCAATGCCCCATACCTATTTTCCAATGTCCCATACCTATTTTTAACTCGGAAATATTAAATGTTTTCAGATGTATTGTGAAAAAATAACATCAAAAAAAGAAGATTATTTTATTTCACAAATGATGTAAAAAACATTAATTTCAATGTAAGAGATATCCAACACTTGATATTTCCGAAACAGTTGAAGATAGGTATGGAACATTACACATGAATTATGTCTTTCTGAAGAGTCCAAAAAACTAATGATATACAGGGGATATTTGAGATAAGAAAGTTGGTATCGGCCACTGTCACATGACACACCATATATAATTTTTTTTGACGCGTATCTAAAAAAACAAATCGACGTGTTCAAGCGTTTTTCCCAACACGTTCTCATTTATTCGTTATCGAATTCATTTCATTTGGCTGTTCCATACTGTATATTTCATGCTGAAGACCCAAATCCACTGACCTGACAAGGTGCTTGGAACAGGTAAGCATCACCGAAGGCAGTACTGAGACAGAAAATGTAGTCTCTCTTCGGATGTTCCGGTATGGGCTGCATGATGGCCCCGTCGACGATGATGAGGTGCTTGGGCGCCGCCTCCACCGATCTCCCTTCGCGGGAATCGCACGGGTAGAACAGCAAAGTGGTGCCCTTCAGGCACACCCAGTAGCCCTTCCAGCCGCGTTTGCGCGCCAGTTCTATCTGGTGTTTCTTCCGCAGCAGCCATTTTTTCACACTGAGGAATCTGTAAAAGGACAAAATTAAGTTAGTCCGAAGATTGGGGTGATTTAGTGGTTTTTGTTTTATTTCACTGAGGAGGGTAATCTGGTCTAGAAATTTGAAAAGATCATTTTTTTTTCTTTGCACATGTTCAACGTTCAGACTTTTCAAAATTCGAATTATGTGGGTAACACAATTTTCTCAAAACTTTTTTCTCAAGTTCTATCTGACCGATTCCTTCGAAATTTCGTGAGAATCCTATACATCTCCTTATCACCTGGAACTTGGATTTCGAAAAAAAAAATAATTCGAAGTATTTTCAAAAAAATCGTGAAAGTCGAAAAGCAGGGGTAACTTTTTTTCAAATGGACGTCATTCTGTGAATTATTATTTTCTTCTTCTAGTCGAGATTCAAGCAAGATTTCTTCAAATTCTTTTATATACACGAAAATCAATGAACATTTCATGAAAAAAAAAATGGAGATTGAAAATATTTTAATTTTTTTTTATCCCAGTTTGAAAAATACCCAAAAAGTAGGCTTCTAGACTAAAATACCTCCTTAAGAGTCCAAAATTGTACTATCTCCCTGAGGCCTTGGAAGACATCAGTCACTTTGAGTAGTTTACAAAGGTTAGTAGGTTTCAAGGTTCAACGTTCTCTAAGTTCATCTATACATATTTTGAGGCGTGTTTAGGTACGTTAAGAACTGGTTATGGACCAAGGCAGGAAACTCATACAAGGAACATGTGAAAAACTAACTAATAATTTGATCAATAACATGACTTTTAACATATCCCTGTGAGAACACATCTATCTGAGGAGCGAAGAATGTTGCATTAATAACACTTGGTATAATCTTACAAGTGTTTAATTGCGAATTCCATCAACTCCCCACAGTATACTAAGTTTATACTCCAATAAACCTACACTCCTCGGTGATACGTGAGCAAATTACAGTGTTGAGATTCATCAAAATAATTGTGTATGTGTTCACTTCTAGAATACCAGCTCAGCGTATTCTCACATCCAGTATTCGAATCTTTCAGCTTCTATGAACTGTGAGATAAACCTAGAAAATCAACTCTGAAACTAGTGTCGAAATAAAAGAACTCGGAAAAGGTTGCTCATTGGGAGAAACTGAGGGGTGACCACCCTAGTGGATAATTTTCTTCTCACATCACATTAGCTACTTAACTTTTGGAAAACTCAAACTTGGTATACCTGACGAGTTCTCCAAACATTTCTCGATTCCCTGTTCAACAAGTTTCATTGTAACCACAACTTATTTAATTTAAAGCGAATACTTGCTGACAATTTGATTCACCATCGTAAGTGTCAAAGTAACTGATTAGTCTAACTGGAATCAAAATTCGCACCAGAATTAATTGGAGGGTTAAGTAAATTTTCGTCCCTCATTAGTGTACCCGCAACCCTGCAGTATTTCGGGAATGTTCAGCTTTGCCGACTTCCTCAAACTCCGGAGAGACAGACATGAAACTCACAATTTATAGTACAGATGCTTGGTAGACTTTACAGAACTTTACTTTGTTGTGGAGAGAAAGTTATTTTTTTCAGTCATCGAACTATTGATTTATCATTCAACATTGAACATTTTTTGATTATGAATTCTTCAGGCATCACTCTCTTCTTATTATTAAATGGTTGATTGAGCCTTTTGTGGATTAAGAATTGGTTGGAGAAGATGTGACACAGTAGCAACTCCTACATTCAAATCGTCCCTACAAAAATCTTGTTTTCTCTTCAACTAGTGTTCAGCCCAAGTCACCCTAAGGTAAACCACGTTCATCTGTGAGTTCATCAAGTTTTGTTTGTTTTCAATCAATGCTGCATATGTTCTTATCGATATTAGAATCTAGCAAAATAAGTTTGTGAAGACGATTTGGTGTAATGTCAAGAATCAAGTCAGTTTAAGCAAGCACAATAACTCCCCAATTTACTTTAATCGGCGAATGAATTAAGGATTGCAGCGCCAAAGTCGGCAGTCACACAACCACACATGTTGACATTGACTATTACTTCCTTGGCAGTCGGCGATACGCAGACAGAATTCCGGTTAGGAAAAGACCCTTGTCAAAGACCCTTGGTAGTTTACTTTCATTTGGTTTGGTACATAGTGTTAAGAAAATTTGTAACCTAAATAGATGATATCATATCTGAATATGGAAATTCGGGTTGAATTGTTGAGTCTGTTAGATTTTGAGAGATCGCCTCTGATCCAGAGATGGCTCGGAGGTGGTTTTAATGCTGCAGAAAGGACGATCCCGACTTCCAATCTCAGAATCGCCTTTCTGTTATGTGGGAAAATTCGCAGAAGGTGTCAAATAATTTGACTCGATTGCGGTTTTACCCGCCAAATTAGATAAGCTCCCAGAGGGGAGAAACTCAATTTGCAGGCAGTCAGCTTAGGCGACCCTCTGTCGCGAGGGTTCGGGAATCGTCATCGTCCCTAATTCCTCATATTATGTATATTTCCACATTTTGTTACGTGTAGGATTCATCCATCCGAAATTGGGATATAGTAATCTTTGCCTACAGCCAGTGTGGTCACATTATGAAATCATCAAGTCAAGATTCTTGTTACAGATGGCGCTGCCTTCCTTCCGATTCCATGTATTTGGTGATGATTTCAGTTATTTTTTGATGGGTTGACAATTTTATTTTAGTCTCCACAATAGTTCTTGGCTGATCTGAAAGTTCGTCATCTTCCAAGTCCTCCATGTCTTTGATACGCTTACGGGATAGATAATCTTCACCATGGAATTGTTTCACTGTTTTATGAGTTTCAGCAAAAGTTTAACATTTTGTATTATAGTTTATTTTTCGCTATTGTATGTGAGGTTGAGTTAATCATTCAAATTGTTTCGAGAAAAATTTTCCATTTATGATATATAATATAACTGTTGACTGTCTATAACAGTTTGAATAAAAGAATTACCATTTCTCAATTCATGGGAGTATACAGTGATGAACTTCTGCTCTTAATTTTCAAAACCTTTGAATTATGTTCCAACTTATATTTGAATATTTGAAAGCAATATGTCATCAGAATATTAATGAATTATCGAGAGAAATTATTCCGAGAATTTGTTGAAATTATGATGAAAATAAACAAACTTTGATAGTGGATGGAAGAGAACACTCAAAAAGAATTTGAAATCGTTTTGAAGTCATCCTGAATGGTTGTTATAATATAATGTGGTTCGATAGATTTTTATTTTGCTCTAATCGTATTGAAATATTACCAACTCCATTAGAGCTATTTCCCTGAATTGAAAAAATCAACAGCAACGATAGTGAAAGACAATGAAAATGTTTTTTATTCAAATACAAAATTATATACGAATACAATCGATATATAGAAAAGGGGAGGGAATTATTATTCGTGACAATATTAATTAATGATTAAAATATTTGAGAATATCAATAAAGATACACATCCATGAATAAATTGGGACAAGAAATATATTGGTAGATGATTTCGGATTCTTCTGAGAATAATTAAGGAATTATTATTCTCTTTGTGACAGTATTCAAAAACGTCTTTATACTTTACTGTGACCCCTCTTTAATTGAAGAAGTCTTGAACAAATTATTCTCATCACGGGTCATTCGTTAATTGGAAAGCTGCTTCCTCGAACCTTCAATAAAGATTTCTTGGGACAATTTAATTCGTTTCTGTAGTGCACTCAACCGTAATCATCATATAACTTCTTACTTGACCTATATCTCACGAATTATTTTCATCTGAAGTGTTTGGATACATTTCCGGAATCCAATTATATATTTTTGCGAGCACATTTTAAATCTTCTCTTTTATGTGTAAATCAATTCTTGCCTGGATATATCACAATCTTGTTTCGTTTCAATTAATATATTTTCCATGGGTGCGAGTAATATCTCGCGATAAACAATCGTGATTGGTCACAAATAGTTGAATAGCCCAATCAGCTACTTCCGATTTCAATCGATATTTATTGAAACCAACATTTCGTAGTTTTATGTCCTCCCAATAATAAAAATAAAAACGTGGAATCCTTGAGATTCATCGGCGCAGAAAAAGTTTAAGAAACTTCCGTACTGCTGAGGTTAGCGGGATTGTTTTTATAGAAGAGAAGAGAGTCAATAAATTTGGAGAATTTATTAGCCTCTAGAGCTCAGTAGCTCTTTAGAACTCGTGGAAACCGACGAAAATATTTCGAGAACTTCGGAATTAGGCATTCAGTTTATGCTGTCACCTGAGGTCGAGGAGACGAAGCGATATTTCACAATTCAGAATAATTCTCGGTGAAGTTCATTGTGTTGTCTGACACAAAATATAAAAAGAATCTGTGAACACGGGACGTATATATCGGGCTTTGATGATGAGAACTACATGGGAACAGGCTTCCTCTTTACGAATGGAACACAGAGGCAGAAATTTTCAGATGTATATTTAGACCTTTTGAATAACTCTCCAGTTCACGTTGATTGGGACCAAACGCAGACGGTAACAACTTTTTGGAATATCTCCTTCCTATATGCTATAGTTTGCAGTGCAATCAATAATCAACGGAAAGGGGAACATTCTAACACAATATGTAGCTAAAGTACATTACATGTCATAATTTCCATCTCATGAAAAAGAAACTGACGATTTATTCATCAATTCATTCATCACTTTATTTTTCCAATTTTTACCAGTTCAAAAATATACAAAGAAATCTTCACCAGTGCACTATTGCATATCCACACAGAGGTAATCACCTGAAAATATTCTTACAGTCGTCTCATTCTTTGCTTATTAGTTGATGTTTTCCTTCACAAATTCATTCAATTGTTTTTTCCTATTTTTTTCCACCCACTTTTAGTTCTTTAGGTAAGTCGTCAAACTAGAATCGCTCCAATATAACATATTTCTTTGCTTACTGCTAACGATTTTGTATATAATTCAAAAAAGATTCATAATGATATATTGCTGTTCAGTTGTGAAAGGTGAATTTTCGTATGAGAGTACAGCTATTTTTGATCAGAATTTGATTTCCTCTTCTTTGCAATATAAAAATTCATATAGGGTGAACATCATGTTTCAACTCAATCTATAGTGTACCAATTCTCAATCTTTCGGATACCCCTTTTTCAGGCGACCATTTTTATTTATTTATTCATATACTCCCTACAGAATGGATGAAAGTTTCAAGGCGTATTCCTTCAGATCCTGCAGATCCATGAGTACTAGTTGACCAACAATTATATATCTATACTTTTTATTATTTTCCTTCCGTTTTTGGAGTCAGGTTCGATGCATTCATTCATCACATCACGAATTCTCAGGGAAATATTTTGATGTCAAGTTTTGTCAAGAAATTGAAATGCTGAACTGATGCCATGCATCATAACAGCGAACAAAGTATTTCCTAATCGATATCGCTAGTTACAAATGTTATAAATTACGCCATACAAATTTATGAACCTTGCGTCTATACCTCAAGAGAACATTATCTTAATTGGTTCATTATGTAATAAGAAAGCCCACATTCCTTATCCTCCACGCAAGAAAACGAAAAACATTAGCAAAAATTGCCCACAATTCACTGGCACAAAGCCACAATGGAAATCCGACAAATTACCTAATAAATTCAAAACGTCCGGCACTTATGCCATTGTTCCTTTCACACGAAGATTCGGTCCTCGCATCTCACAACGACTACAGCGGCGAAATCGCCAAAATGTTGTTCCTTCTCCTCTGCCTGAATGCAGTCCAGCAGATCCTCTCAGTCACTTTCGATTTCTCTTTGATATACTTCGTGGCCAACAACACCAGACAGCACCAGTTCCCGGCGAGGAGAGAGATTTCAGACGGTTTACGCAATGCGACATCGATTGTTCTCAACCAAAAAGTGCCCATCATCCTGCACAGCTTCGATCTCAGCTTCGCTCCGAAGCTGGAGAGCTTGACGCTGCACGATTGCGGTATCAACGAGATCGAGGCAGGTAGCTTCAAGAACCTCACCCACCTAAAACACCTCAACATCACCAACAACAACATCAGGATCATCAAGGATGATATCTTCAGTGGGATGACAGTGGAAGTGCTGGATTTGAGCTACAATAAACTGACCACCATAAGCCCTAGTGCCTTCGACAAAATGGATAATCTCACGAATATAATTCTGGATTATAACGAGTTGACTTCTTATGCCATTTGGTTCGAAAGTTGCCCCAGGCTGATCACCATATCGGCGCAATTTAATTTCATCCAGTACCTTCCAGTCGAGATTTTCGCCAAACTTCTGGACCACAAGCTCAAGGCTTACTTCAGCTACAACAAGATCAACAAAGTGCACCAAGATCTCTTCGAAGTCAAGGAATATACTGACTTGTATTTGGATCACAACGATTTGAAGGGTTTCGACTTTGTCCTTTGCAAGATCGGTACGTTGAGTTTGCAGAGTAATCAGATAGAATGTCTTACGGAGGAATTTATCAAGAACGAGGCTGCAAAAGTGACTCGGTTTTTTATGGGTGATAATCCGATCAACTGTAGCTGCTATGGTATTTTGTCGTCTGTCCAGAATATGTTGGTGTCGTATCAAATTTGCTCCCAAGCTGAACAGTAGTCCATAAAAGATTCAAATTGTTTTGGAATATGATGGAAGGCATCAGTAAATAATTCAAGAATGTGGAATGGGTGAAATATATGGATTTTATTGTTATAAATTCATAATATGAGTACGAGTATCACAGTGACCAGTTAATTTGGTTTTTTGCATCTTTTGATTAGATTGTGCATCACAGAAATCGATGGAGTTAATGATTTGGTGAAAATAATATAAAAAAGTATATGGCCAGTAGTTGTGAATTAGGAATTAGTCGTGGTCTATTCATCATCCATTGGGATGGTTATAAAGAGTGCAAGATAAATCTGATATAGATAGTAAACCTCATTCATGGTTTCATTATTGGTACGTCATTTTCACAAACATTGCATATTTTGACAACAACTAGGTGAAAACTCTTCTCTTAAATGTATAGTACATTATATATTATTTGATAGAGCGTACTCAGAGCTCAAATAGTTTTCAATCAGGATGTGATGAAAAATGACAATGAGAATGACTTTTTCAGTACGAGATACCCGATTTGACATTACACATTATGACAGATTGTATATTACATGTTTTTTCCATATGAGAAAATCTTTAAATCTTATGGTGACCATGATTGAACTCCGTGATATTCAAATATTTTCAGCGCAATTTGTGATGAAAAGTGAGATTCAACATTTTATAGATATGTCGAATGATTTTTCAGGTTTTGAACATACATACAGTCATTTTATTCCATTTCAAAAATTGCCTGCTGTGGAAAAATGTAGACACGAAACAAACAACGAAGTTTGAAACTCATTTCACTAAATTCTCCCTACTACTAATTAGTATAATTTCCAAAGAGTAACTTTTAATTACAGACATTACAAGGGAAATTTGTGACCCTATCTAACTCGCACTAGAACACACGTAGATCATATCATGGGGTGTTTTGAATAATTTTAATGAAAGTTGTTGTCCAACCCATCCAGGAATATTAATCCAATCAGTCCTGGATGTGAAGAAGTAGTGTGATCCACTTTCGGAGGCGGATAAAATATGGGAAACAGAAATTAAAATGAATCACAAAACTTTCCTTCTTGACCCTATTCTACTTCCTGCCGATCTCCAAGAGTGGAAACTTTTCAAGAGCCTGAATAAATTTTCAGTTCGCTTTATGCAACGAGTGCATATTTTATCGTTGTGCAAAGAATCGGTGCATATTTTTCACACCAGAATTACTGAAAAATGCAGACGATAATTTCGTCCATGTTGACATAGAATTAAGGCGGAAGATTCACTAACTCGTTTTTCCTCAGAAATAACAATGCCAGGACCAATGTTGAGAGTTTGCAAGTTTCATGAGAAGTAAAGTGTCCAGGTCTTGAAATATACTAGAGACTTTGTCAATTGCTTTTATTGATGTGATGAGATATTCCACGGAGATAAATAATAGTTATAGTTTTTACTTTCATTGCCTCTATTCATAGGAAGAATTAAGACACCAATCTATATTGAATCAAATAACGCTTCAGAAGAGAATGTAAGATTGCCAATTCCGCAGTCGAAATTTTCACAAAAATTGAAAAACATTTTTCGAAACAATTGAGATGATTAACTTGACCTCACTCTCTGTTTTGGAAGCATCATTGAAAGTAAAGACATACAGCAAAACCCCACTTTCTGTCGAACTGTCACAACTATTTTCTTCAGATACATAGACTAAACTTTGAATTATTCGACGTTAGGTGAAATCGATAAATACGAACCAGGATCAATCCATTCAGTCCTTTGATGACAAGGAAATGAAAGCGGATCAAACACGATTCAGCTTCTCATCGAATGGAATCCGAACTTTACATGTCACTGAAAATTCATTAAACGAGTCCATATAACGAATCTCCAGGTTTTCTCAGACAAAGTATGCTGAAATTTTTAATGAACAAAAGGAATACCAGAACAATATCCGCACGGATAAGACCCGATCAGCATCATTATCCCTGGAATCCCTTTCGCAGGCGCCTCTTCTGATATTCCCCAGGGTACATGAGCTGGTATCGTACGAATATATACGACGACAGCGGACCATTCTCAATAATGGCATTGATAACTCGCGATATTATTCCGGTCCTCTCGGATAGAAAATGCACATAATTCAGAAGGTGCTTGTTATCGCGACTATTCGGTCAGTAGTTTATAGAATGGCTTCATCCTTCTCATATACAGAGGGATCATCGCGAAGTATAGTTGGGTGAGGTATAATTACTACCACAGTGTGATTGGACACACAGTAGTGTCACCTGCTGTCGTTCCCTTTTATGTTGGTGTCCACAATTCCCTTTTTACAGGCTTTAAATTAGCTTGATTTGTATGTATGTTTGTAACTCCGCGAGTGGCGTCATCTTTTGAACGAATTGAAAAGTGTCTTCTAATGATAATGGCAATCCCCAACCACTCTGATCTTATTACTGTCATTAGAAACGTCATCGTGAAAGTAATGAGGGAGACCACTGATTTTTCAAAACAGTGTAATCGTGTTCTGTATGTCCAAAAACTACTAGTCATCATTTTTTTCATTCGGTCTATATCATGAATGAAATAGAAGAATAAACGGAATTGATTTCAAACCTACAATTCCATGTGCCATTTTCAAAGTGCTCTCATTGGTGTAACGCAGTGTTACAGTTTGAGCTGTCCAATCATAGATCATTGTTCCATGGTAAATCCTGTTGTGTTGCCGCACCAAAATACCACAACTCATTTCCGGAATGAAAGATGTTAATGAATACAATATAAATGATATTTTTTCCACGAATTATCGTCAAATGATATAGTTTTCACTTGACGATACGTTTTTGAGAATATGTATCGAAGGAATAAAGAGTCATTCACAAGTAAACTTGACAACATTACAGTCGTGTGAGCCAAAGATATATAATGGAAACAGACAAAGATAGAGTAAGGGTGTAGCACGTCATTAGCTCATAGCACCGCCCACTTATTTCTGGCGTTTCTAAACTTTGAATGGAAATGCTGATTTCAAAACACTGTAGAATCTATTTGCTTCGATTTTGATCCTTGATATTGGATGTATACTGAACCAATATCATTATTCCTCGATTAAGAGAGGTTTGGAAAGATTTCATCACTTACTGGTCTTCCCCATCGAATAGTGGAAAACATTTAATTCAGCGTGGATATCCTTCTTGACATTTCGAAATTCTGTTGGATTGGACCAAGAAGAACCCACTTTGATGTGTCTTTCAGACAGAACCTCCCTTGAATCACAAATATACCCTTCCACCACCTCCATCTGGATGATTGAACCTCAAAATCGTTATAGATCCAGTAATTCCCTGATGGTTCCAGGTGGCCTAGTTGACACTACTCTCCCGATTACCTGACACCACCAGAGGATACGTATTTTTAATCCACCCGGATGACCCTTTCCGTCAACCCCATCTGAATGATTGAGAGAACTCGTCGCGTATTCAGTACGTGCGAGTGATTCGGAAATTAAATGGGAAAAAATGCGGGAAACGAGAAATATCGGAGGTAACAAGCCAACAAATTGATATTTGGTCAGGCGAAAAGAGATATTCGATGAGAAAATTAACCATCGACGTCGAAAAATAGGATGAACGGAAGCTGAGTGAGGCGTATTATTGGCATTTTTTGTGATGCCGAAGAGAGTGGTGAAGATATTCAACATTTCCAGTCACTGAATTTGAATCGAAAGAAATCATTTTGGACATTATTATGATCCAGATTCTAGACGACATATAGATTTTACATTATCTTTAACGATATTTCTAATCAAGTGAACATGGGAAATCGATTGAACAATGAAGCCATCCATTTTATGACCGAAGAAATCACTTCATCTATTCGAGAGATATATGTGAAGTGTAAATCAAAAGTAGCCTCAGGGGTTAGGGGTCAGTGACAGTTTCTGGTTCAGCCAGAATAGTGACATCAATTTTGTGATCCTCACTTATATACTAAGTTTGATTTTAAAGGAAAATACTATTCCACAGGGTCAGACTATTCGAGATAAGGGTTCCAAGAATTCGACACTTGATCGCTGTACTTGAACATAATAAACAGGAAAATACCTACATATCTTCATAAAATGGTGAAATTCAGGAGTGCTATTCACAGTGTGACGATTCTTTTCAGAAGTTCATTTTCTTATAATATGGATAAATCATTGAATATGATTTCTGCGTGTTTACTGATCTTGATTTTCCAATAAATAGACTGACTCTTTACATGAAGATTTGTATTGTTTTTACTTGTTTGGGAGGATTTCACTGTGTATTGTTGTTGTTTATGCTGGTACTGTTATTAATGCATTTAGAGTTGAGACTTTCGTTTCCACATGATGTATTGAAAATCATCTTAATATTCGCGTGTATATAAATGCTTAATGAATAATTTTATTATTATTGATATCAATACATTATCATTTACATACATAATAATGAAACTTTTGATGAAGTTTAGCCAGTTCTTTGTCGAATATCAGAAACAAAGTGGCTTGAAAAGAGTTTCGTTCTAGATTGTTGAATTTTTCATGGAGGTATCCAATATAATGTCTTGAGTCTCATTAAGTCACCATAATGTGTCTTGACATGAAGCTATAACGAGCTTATTGAGTCACTGTTTTTCGTTGTGAATATGTCCCTGAATTTTTTTCGCCATTCTTGAAACTTTTGGAATACAATCAGGCTCTTCCATCAAAAAACCGTTTCTGACTTGACTCTTTTCATAAAAGTCAACCTTATTTTCCAGGCTAACTACAAATCCCTGCTCCGTAGCAATACTTCATTGTTTGTGTTTGTGAACAAACAAATTCCTACATTCGTTGAATGCTCTTTCAATTAGCAGAGCCGGAATCCAATTCAATTAATTGTTCATGGAATGTACACCTGCTGATTTGATTCAACAAAAAACGGACGATAAAACACGAACGCAGTATGTTCGCGCAGAGATGCATGCATGTAAATCTATTATCAAAATTCTGATACTAATTAACGATACAATTACAGTGGAGAACAAACGAAACCACTGTTGGATTAGATAATAGAAAATCTGTTCGACATTAACTGTATCAAGCAATATGCAGAGGAAAAATATCAAAACAAGGGTCAATTAGCAACATAGCCGTATATAATATAATAATAATAATAATGATTTTCATAGAACTATATGATGAAGAAAACAATAGTGAATATGAAATGAACAATTTGAATAAGAGTATGAACATTTGTTTCGCAATATTGTGAAATGATGAATTTAATCAAAAATCGAAGGAATCCACATGTATCCATGATAAAAAAACGTAGTAACGAAATAGGAATTGACTGTTTAAGCAATAAATATAAAAAACAAACACAATGTGTCCAATTTTACAACACTTGTTTTAAGAATGAACATTTTGCGAACTCCTATGATTGTTAAATACTTTCCTGAAATATTTCTCGAACATATGGTTACGTAACAAAAATGCGTTCTTTTTGAAGGTGTTATCAAAATAGAGTATTATGACGTCATAACTCAAACAGTGATGAAGTCATCAGAATATGAGAGCACTAAAAAATGCGCAAGTAAAAGAGAAAATCGATGTGTTTGAGCTTTATTTCCCTAATGGCCGAATCAAGCTTTCAACGAATTTGTTTTAACCTAAACGTGCTCAGTGTATGTATAAATTGATCAATGAATCATTGCATCAAGAACTATTCACGAGAAATCAAAAAATGTGCTATTGAAGACTGGATTCACTGTGTGATTTTGTTGTTTGGCGGTTTATCGATAATTGAGAATCAATTTGTGTCAAAACTGATATGCGTATATTATGTAGGTTGACATTTTGGATTCTGCGGTATTTTGCCACATAGGTTGTCTATTCCCTTCAGGGAAAGCGAAGCAAATAAATTAATCATGATGGGTGTGTCGCACACCCAACAATCTATGCCCATGGAAGTCGATAAACCTAATCAAGCTGCCATCCCGAAATGTATTAGTGCCTGGAGGTATCAAGAGCGGCTTATTCTCGTTTAGCAGAGACGCCTGTCGTTTTCCCATCTCTGACATTCTTTTTTTTACCATCCTCAGACTAGCGCAATTTGTTGACTCATCCCAGATATATAATAGTTATCCCAGAAACTGGCGACATCTGATCGTATGCTTCAGGATAATTTTGAATTGATTGCTTTGGTTTCGATACTTTAGACTGAATTGCGTTGAAGATACCACAGTTATTAAAAAAGGAGAATTAAAACAGCTCCTAGACTCATTAGACTCCTAGAATGAGTTGGTAGAATTGGTAATGGTAGCGAATGAATAAGATTTCCCTAAGTTTCATGCTGGAACACATCAGTAAGTAAATCAGTTACCTATTTGTCCGAATCCATAAATAAATAACGTTAAATTGGTATCAGAAGCGGGATTATTTTATGAAAATTAAGGGACTAGAAACGTAACGATACTTTTCTTTGGGAGTTAAAGAGAGTATTGTTGTTCCCAACAATATTAAAGTATCTTCACTACACTCAGCTCGATGAACCTATGAAAAACAACTACTCTTCCCTAGTAGGTACACTTACCCAGCTTTCCTAACAGCACCGGTGCAATTAAAGCTCGCCGCAGCCGTTCCTGTCTGCTTGGCCTTGTAGGGTGAGTTCATGACACTCTCGCCGTCATCTTCGTCGGATACGGCGGTCGTCAAGGACATCCGGTCATCGTCCGATATCTGCAAATGAACAAAAAAATTGCCCATCAATAGTGGACACAGGTTGAGTTTGATGGATAGCTGGAAGTCGTACGGATCCAAATCAGGCGAATAAGTTGAGTTTTTGATAATGAAGTATCGCAAAGAACCAATGTTGTATGACATATGATGAAATATTCCTCAAAATGATTTTGGCTGAAACAAATGATATTCCAATATTGGGTGTTTCACAGTGGATGGAACATTAGACGTATCTGGAGAACGGAAAGACACATCATTTCGAAAATTTGTGGGCGTGAATAATCAAACTTGCTCTATCCGTCTAAAATATTTTCATCAATACAGTGTTGCCGCTTCTATCAGAAAGTAGTAGCTACTTTGTTATTTTAAATAGAACACCTTGTATATTATATCATTTTTGGAATCCCCATGAGATTCCTCACAACTTCTCCACATAATTCCCTATACCTATCTGTGACGAGTTTCGAGATAAAAATAATTTTGTAAAATTTTTGTGCAAAACCTGACCATAAAAAATATCAATTTCTCCTCAATGCAAATTTACAAAATATTGCGATTCGGGTTATAGCTGCATAAGACCATCTAGTTCTCTGTCAGAATGAAGTTCATAGCCTACTATCTAATGCACTATCCAATATTCATTTAATTGAAGACGAATTCATAACATAAGTGATCATAACTAAGAAACTGTACGAGATAGGTATGGAGAGAGTATACCCAATTGAAATGGAAAATGTTATAGCTTCTCGAATAAGTGATAATATACAGGGTGTTTCATTTAAAAAAACGGAGTTTCAGTCATTTTCATAAGTGCCCGGATGGCACTCACTTCTGAGCCTCCCTGTATACTGAAACTGAGATCCAGTTCATCGATAAAATACTTGATGGTCTTATAACCCAAATTGAAATATTCTGTAAATTTGCATTGGGAAAAAATTTATATTTTTCAATGGTCAGGTTTTGCACAAAAATTGGACAAAATAATTTTTATCTCGGAAATCGTCATAGATAGGTATAGGGAATTATGTGGAGAAGTTGTGAGGAATCTCATAAGGATTCCAAAAATGATATGATATACGAGGTGTTCCATTTGAAATAACAAAGTAGCTACTACTTTCTGATATAAGCGGCAACACTGTATTTATGAAAATATTTTAGACGGATAGAGCAAGTTTGATTATCCCCGTCCACAAATTGTCGAAATGATCTGTCTTTCTGTTCTCCAGATACGTCCAATGTTCCATCTACTGTGAAACACCCTGTATAATCAGCAAGATGTCTAATTGTCACTTGACGATTATCAAGCAGAAAATCTTTGAGTTTTTGGATGTGGTTCAACAAAATCACATAATTTTTTGAACAAAATGGTCCTTCAGAATTTTCTCAATTGATTTGTTCAAAAAATTTGACTGGTGAGTAATACTGGATACTCTTTGTTTTTATTTTGTTCTAACCAATTCAAAGTAAGACTCCCCTTTGGAGATCACAATCCATGGAATTTTCCTGGCCCATTTCCGTATCGCCATGCGATCACATCTGCTTTTCCGACGTCTCAAAAAATATCTCAGTGCTTTTCTATTCAAAACCACCTCTTCCGGGCGCATATTTCGCAGCACACATCGTTCCATATATACAGCCGCATTCACGATTAATCATAAGATTAATGACACTAAGAGATATGGACCATAAGCAGGAGAGCAAACGCCTTCCTGGTTTGCCAGAGTTTCCTCTATGCAGACGTTTTGAGGAGTTATTGCCTAGTTGATCGTATCTGTAAACTCACGGGTTTCATTTTTCTTGCAAGATTTTTATTTCGAACGAAGTGGGGAAAATATTCGAGATATTATTGGATAAGTGGGACGTAACGATAAAATTTCATTCTCATACGACTTTAGATTCTTCAAGATCTAGTTTATTACCTTTTCACCGAGAAGAAATAGGTTGAAATAAAAGGAAGTGAGGCGATAGTGTGACTTTTCTTCTTCACTTCAATGAGCTTCAATATCTAGCTGTTCATGCATGGAAAATATCGAGACTTTTTCAGTAATGGAATTTGTCAATGAAAAAATATTTCTTGAAACAGTTCCTGGTTATTGTCGGAATATCAATGAACTAACAAAAATATTTAGAATCAAGTAACTCTTTGTAACTATTCATGTTTATTTGATACGGATTTTTCATATTATTTTTATTCATATTTCAAGAAATGTATGATCTTGATTTGGGATCATCTATTTGTAAATATCGATGCCCCAAATTGAGTGCATATTCATTTCAATGTACACAGAGTGAAAATAATTATTGATATATTGAATTGATTAAGAAAAACATTTTTGTAAAAAAAGCGTGAGATCAATTCTTTTTTATATTGAAAAATATTTTTGCTATCTTGGTTCATCTTTAAAGCATGTTCCTCAGTTTTTACAAACTACACTTTGTCGTAAGAAGTTCTTCCTATTTACCATCCTTCTTCACTATCAGTAATTTGTATGTGATTCATTTCGATTTCATTTCTTGTATTCTTTTACGTAACGCCAAGAAATATTTTATGGATTATAAATTGACACCTTGCAACAAATAACAGACTCAGACCCTTTCGAGTGATAGTAAAAATCACAAATTCGATTGGGATGTAGGATTTTGCTGTGTTTAGGAAGGCCAATGCGATCGCCTGATACGATGCTAGTAGACTTTTTGACTATGTGTATATGTGGAGTGCATTGTGAAAGATATTTGAATGAAATTTCGTGGAAAAATCTTTACATCTTTCTTCACGAGTATTTTAGTTGTCGCTAGAAAATTAATGGATTTGATTTCATCCAACTGTTTCACAACATACACTCATTTTCTGTTACTTTGGCATAAACAATGTCTCTATCCTTTTCGATATCATCAACTATTTACTTTCTTTTTTGTTTCCTGTACTTTTTTTACGTAACGAGAACGAAAAATTCAAAGAAATCCTATCTCGACAAGTTTGATTGGAGGTTCGGAGCAGACGTTCCACACAATAGGAGTTTTCCAAGTTAATCACCACTCGATAACAGAGAAAATCTTGTCGATCGGTGATCACAACTCGAAAAGCATTCGACACTGCGGAAGATAGCACAGCGTGAGATTCCTAATCTGTAACTGAAAAAACTCCTGCAATTAGAGTTCTATACAGAGTGTTTCGGACTCGATGTCCATCATCAGAGAAATGCCAAACGTTATTAAAATTATAA
The DNA here is from genome assembly GCA_037013635.1 of Plagiodera versicolora. Lineage (NCBI taxonomy): Eukaryota > Metazoa > Arthropoda > Insecta > Coleoptera > Chrysomelidae > Plagiodera > Plagiodera versicolora. Next base: position 8,662,983 of record CM072986.1, on the reverse strand, counting down.
CAGTTCATTTATTGTGGATTAGTATAGTACAATTTGGTGGGAGTACAAACAAATTTTTCACGTCTGTTCTTCCACCAGCGTCTGAATTTCAGTGAATATTTCCAAAATGTCGCAAAGAAAACTGGAAGGAAAAATACAAAAGTTTAAAATTGAATGATTAAATGAGCAAAGACAAAAATAATATCAGGATGTAGAGTAAAGAGAAGGAAATGATTTCAACTGATTTTGTTTAACATCTGGTGAAATGAATAGTTCGTAAAAAAAAAATCATAGAAGGGTGAAGTACAATATTACGAATTCATATTTAATTATTGGTGAAAATTGCGGTATTGAGGCTGAAATATTGTTCAAATATTGCTCTTTAATGTTGAGGTACTGTTAGGAGATTTGGGCAGAGAAGTTTAGCCTCACCCTCATAGGCGTAACGACGGGAGGTTATTGGGGACGTTACCACCCCATTGCTTAGAAGAGATAAGAAAATGCAAGTAACAATTTGGAAAAATAAAAATTTGAGTAAGTGTGGTTGACTGGTGGGGGTCCACCCCCCCCCCATTAGTCAACTCTAGTTACGCCAATGCTCGTGTATAAATATTGAAATATTGCTGTATGAAATTATTGTTCGCAATCGAAATCTATTCGATTGATATTCAGTTATCAATATTCATAAACCATTTCATATGTATGTTATCGAATGTTTTTTTTTTTAATAAACGATCATCGAATTTGATGTTGCCAGTATTCATTGTTTCAATTTATGTAATCCAATACTTATAATTCAGGAAAAAATATTTCACGTGCAATACTCGATCGAATGACCCATTTCGCCTAAAAAGTGTCCCAAAATCCGGCCGAAACATAAAGGAAATGAATGTATAATGGATGAACTCCTTTCCCTGAATATTACGAATAAAATTCACCTCGAAAGTGGAATACAACTAAGGAACCTCTGAATAAATTTGACTCACGAACAACATCCCAGTTTTATCATAAAGGATTCACCTGAAAAGGTCTACATGGTACTCTGCAAGAATCCTTTTCATTTAGCTTTTGAATAGAAATTTCCCGGCATCTGGATTAGGTAAATGACTTCACGTCAAAGGAGATAGACGCTTGGATATACTATTCGAATGACAGTATAAAATATACTAGTTATTTGAGAGAAAACGTATTCGGAAGTTCAAGATATATTTGTTCCATTTGTGCCCAGTAATTCAATCTATTCACAATGTTGGTTGTGCTGGATATTTGGGAATGGCTGATGGATTGGTTAATCTTCGATTGTTTCGATAGCTCACCGATATTTACGTAACTTTAAGTTAAAATTATCGTTTATCTGTTAGAGGTAAATGATTGGGTGAGATTCTTCGATTTCACATTGTTCTCGAAGAAATAGTTGTTGCTCTATCAAATGGACTACTTTTATTGTACAATTTTCATGACTAGAAAAAATGTTTCGAATTTCTTTATTTCGTTGATATGAGATCTCGGAATTTGGAAATTTCAAAAAGTGTGGTTCCTGATGCATCATTCACTGTTTTCTATAAGTATAAGGACGTCATATCGCATTTCGATTCGCATTACAGTATCTTCATTCATTTTCATTAGTATGCTAATTATGTGTTCGTCGAATCATTTTTTTTTTCAATATTGATAATGAAATTTGGTTTCAGGAATTATCAATATAATATAAATATATAATCATTCATGAAATTTTCCTATTTTCCATTCTTTGTATGACCCTAGACTTACCAAAATATGATCTTGAAAGTTTGCTAGTTCTGATTTTTATGCCAATGATCGAGACAACGTATGACGTGGTATGTGTCAATTGTCATATGACATATGTCATCTGTAATATTGAAATAATGATGCATACACTCGATGATACCTTGGAATGTTAGTAACAAAAATAGTAATCATGAGTACAACTACGATTTTAATGCATAAATTGATTCTCAGAAATGTATTTCTGAAATAAAGTTCATGCGATCTCTGACAGCATACGTTGTTTACCTTTCATTCTTGATTTGGGTTATTCAAATTATGATATAGTAGATTTCTTGATATTCAGAAGTATGCTGCTCAACTTATTTGATAAGTAGTTTTTTTACAACGATGGAATCGGAAATTTAATGTTCATGCCACATTTCATACACTGACAGTTTTGACAGATGTATCAAGCATTCATCATGGAAGCCACTAATAATGATCACCCACGATTCGTACTCGGAGGATCATTTCTGATCCCTCATATTTGCTGACGATTGGTAGCGCCCTCAACGGTAGCTGAAACAAGCTGTGACTAATGTAGCTGAATCTCGTTGAAGCTCGTTGCATACGTCATCGATAATATACCAACAAGTCCTTCTGAGGGCATGTTAATCCCATGAGACCATTGCTGCTTGACCTGTTTATTGATGACGTGGAGCTTTCAAGCGGAAAACCGTAATGGCCGTTATTATCGTCTGATTAATGGAGATTTGAGCCTCTCGGGTTGCTGTACAGATACAGTTAACATGGACAATTCGCTGAATCGATCTACCAAAGAGTTGAATTGTACATTTTCCGCTTTTTCGTTTCGTAATGAATGCTTATGATGACATATATCTTCAATAGAAATTTTTGCTGCAATAATTTTTTGAAATGGTGTGATAATTTCTTGAAAAAATGGAAATTAACTAGCAAATGGAATTCCTGAAACAACGTTTCAAATATTGCTGATTGCATCTTTTGGTCTTTTTTCTCAATGAAAATGTTTTAATTAAAAGTTTCCATTTTGTATCATCACTAACTGTATTGAAATCTATCAGACAAATTTATATACATCCAAAATTAATTTGACAACTGTCAACCATTACGAAGAACAAAATATGCTGATTCTAGTGTAGAGCATCTGTACCTGACGTCACAGTCAAGTTCTTAAATATTTAACATTTCAAATTAAATTCATTTTGTTATTACTACCCAAACTATATCTAAACTACAAATTTCGCGACCACTTCAGCCTATTTTCGACAAAATCCTGTCTCGGAATGTCTGTCTGTGTATTGACGACTGCCAGAGGCATAGTTTGAATATTCTATTTTATTTAGAATCATGTTTTATAGAATATTTGTTTCAGAATGAGAATATTTCAGCAGGAGAGTATTTAAATAGCGTCAGAGTATTATTTGTAGCCTGAAGTTAAGTATACACGCCTCATAATGAATCTTTGTCTCCTGAAGATGCCGCGGCATAAAATTCAAGTTCAACTAAACATTCTGGGTATATACAGCGAGCTCCGAAGCTCTTTGTTTGAATTCGTAACTCAAGATTCTGGATAATTTCAAACTAGTCTACATTCGGCAAACTTTGTACGTTGACATAATCAGCAGATGCTTCTGAATCAAATTCACGTAGCACCAATGCTCTAACCGCACAGACGATTCCCGGCTAATGTCGTACGCGTCATACATTTCTAACGAGACAAACTGCGGGATGGATACTCCCTTTCCGACTGGTATTGCGAATTGTCGACTGAAATCGAGACGGTTACAAAATCTGGAAAGGTGTTTGGAGGTCTTCTACGATTAGGGAGATGATGGGCAAATCCCCATAATCACTCAAACAGATTCAGGATAACCACAACGATGCTTTTATGGTGGAATCTTTTTTGATGAAAGTGCCCTAGAGAGGATGATTTGGGCTTGGTACTTTAATTTCAAGAAGATTTTCGATCCACTGTAATTGTTTGTTTTACCGAAAGCTACATGACTTTGTTATTTTCAAATGAGACAACCTGTTGATCACTATTTTTCTGAATTATATGTCTGATGTTATTGAAGTCTGTCAAATGTCAAATGTTTGTCATAGTTTCCTAACGTTTACGTTGCCTGAGATTTGTAACATTCTACTTCTGGGGATTGAATTGTCACAAAAGTTTTGAAGATTTTGAAAGGTTCCATATTGTATTTCCAAAAATCCAGAATATACCAGAGACAAATCTGAAAATGGCTGGACTTGAATATAGGGAAGACAATATGGAGATCACCTCAAAATATCATTAGTGATCTGAAGAAAGCTATCCAAGTATATTTTATTTGAATCCACAAATATGATGTCCAGCCTTCCTACTAGCTGAAATGTGAAATGATAAATGACAAATGATAATCAGCTACGAGAATGTCAAATTCACAAGTATGTTTTTCGATAGGTATCTTTAAATTCCTTATGTTGATACAATTTGACAACGAATTATTAGTTTCAATTGATAATTGAACTGATTTCTAGTATATTTTAAATGCATAGAATTTTATTTCTTATATTCACTGACATTTGAAGGAATTTGGCAAGCACAGTCTATAAATATCGTCAACTATACTGTGACACTTTTTATGGAACACTGGAATACGCATTTTTATCATAGAACTGAATTATCTTCATAAAGCAAATGAATAATTGAATCTGTGTTATTTGGCAAGAACAGTTCATATTTCATAAATTTTATAGCCTTGCCCTGTTATCTCATACTTTTTCCATTCAATTCTGAAGTCATTTAATGTGCCATTTCATGAAGAAAAAAACTCGACAACTACATAAAAACTGACAATTCAATAATTCCTCATCTAGGATATTGACTGGCAAAAGTTTCTGCAAGATGGCTGCCCTTTTTAATCATTGACACATTAAAAGAAACTGGAATATTTCAAGACTACACATTCCACAGAAACACTATACATTGAGTTGAATTGGAACTTATTTAATCTGGAAGAAATTGACTGACTCATTTTTGAATGATTGTTTAAGCTCAAGCCCAAGCTCTTGAAAGTTATCTAGCTAACATCAACATTCTATTATGGCTTCGTATTGTCAGCATGAATATTGGAATGTTATGGAGAAGTATTGATTCTAGGAACAAGAAACTTAAACCTCCTCTAGATATGAACCTGTGAATAAACGCACCACACAAGAATGATTCTAGAGCCAATTCGACACCAGTCAGTTTCGCATTTCTCCTGAGAACGAATTCATTCACAAACTCACTCTATTATCCGTATCTCTTTCCGGTTCAACTTGCTTTCATCTCGAACAAAAAAAAATCCTCAAGCCTGTTCCGAGTTTCTACACGATCCGCTGCGAATCCCAATAATTCCTCTAAATCTTCCGATGAAAAACCACCAGCACGAGTTTGCTGATCGCGCCAAACACCGGAATTACTCCATCCTATTCTGGAAGAATCGTCGTGAAAGCGGCAAAACATCCCGCTTCGAAAAGATGTCACGTAAAATTCCAATTTGGACGAATCGTTTGAAGAAGGCCCAGGTGGAACGGTGGACGTACAGTAAATCCCATCGAATCCCATGGGGGAAATTATTTGTACTTCCTCTCAGTGGCTTCTTGATCGTAAGAATGTGAGTGGCTTGCTTCTGGTGGGTCACGTAGGATTATAAGCGGAACCATAAAGTATCTGGTGTTGAAATATCATTGGAACCAAAACATAAAACGGATACCTTCTTGATTGTTCCTGATTATTCCGAGATTGAACAGAATACACTTCTCCATTTTTTGAGATATATTCTATGAAAATATTCTGGGATGATTTGAAATAGACCATGGTTTCATTTGGAGGAGTATCATCGATATTTTTCAATTCACAATTCCAAGATGAATTTTGGGAGGTGCAATTTCGAAGGTTCCTCTGAAAAGAGAACCTGAGATCTGTTCACATAGAGCAGAAGAGAAATCAGATTGGTGGTAAGGGTCCTTACTTTTAAATAAGCATTTTGATATTCTCCTTATTTTCTTCATTTTACCAGGCTGTTCTTTCCTCATCACACTTATATATTTTTTCAATTATACAGGGATCCGAAGTATATACTGCAGCCGGAAGCATATTGAATTTCCCTTATCATTCTGATATCCTAAAAAATATTGGTCCCTTTGACTATTTCGCAAAGTTTTGCAGGGTTTCCACATTCTCTAGGTTTAAATCAGATTTTCTCAGTTGCACTACTCTTCTATAGTTTAGTGCCTCACAATAGCACAAAATATGTTCAATAGTCTCAGGTTCTAAGCCGCACAATCTACAAGTCTGATCACCTTGATATAGCCCCATCTTTTGTAGGTGTGTTCTAACAGGAGCATGTCCTGTGAGGAGACCTGTTACTAGTATTATCTGATCTCTACCTGATCTAAGTATCTCATCAGTTCGTTTTCCACTTGTTATCTGAATAACAAGTTTACTATATTCTTGTCCTGGTGTGTTTTTCCAGGCTATTCTTTGTAATTATTTGACTCGTCTTCACTTATATCCTAAAAGACCTCAGTCCTTTGAGTAATTTATAAAGGTCACTAGGTTTCAAGATTTCAACATAACATTACTACGTAACATCTACTGTGGTTCTCGAAAATATTTGGAAACAATTTTTTTTACACTGCATTGAGATTTTCATTCAAGTTTAGAGTATTTGCCGAATAAGAATCATGAATGAAAATATACCAATGAAATTACAGCTCAAATGGAATGAAAAATATGTAGTAAGAGGTAGGTTATGTTTTGTGAGCTTTTTTAATCATAAATAATCCTAACGAACATACGAATTCTGCGATTGGGTCGTTTGTATCTAGAAAAAAACGCTTGCATGACAGACTCATTAGAGGATTTGACAGATCCGATTCCTGAACAAATTCAATTGAGAAGTAAGCCGTTATTTTGATTGACATTTAATTGAATATGAATTCTTGGAAGCCAATATACCTCCACTTGAGAGAAATGCCATCGGTAAAAGTGGTTGGCCTGCTAATTTCATTAAAACGTCAGGTAGACGACCCTTTTTGGAACAATTGGACCAACCGTAATAATCTACACCCCTTTCTCAATGTGTTGGATCCCAGCTGTTTTCAGGTTCTCGCCACATTTCCACCTATTATTGATTATTAACGCTTCTGTTTGAAATATTACAAAATATTCCATGAATAATTCAGTCGTATGTTTTATTCGGATATTTGTATTCATGGGAAATCATTTTGGCATTGTTGTCACAGCATTTCGATTCGTCGATTGCAGAAAATATCCGATAACGTTTTAAGCTTACATTTTTTTTCATTTCATCATCCTAACAGCTGTGGCCTATGGCAATTGGTGCAAGCTCGGATGTAAATTTCATCGCAAAATTGTTACGTCCAATTCAACCGAGAAAATCAACTCGATGAATGCTTAATTGAATTTCCGCAATTTAGTGACAAAAATGCAATTTTTTTATTGCCCGAGTTAGATTATTCACTTTCGATTACATTTACAACTTCTATCAGTTGAGGGGAAATTGGAATTGAAGATTCAAATGTATTATTCTGCCATTCTGGTTTGTTTCCTGATTTTAGATTCTCCATTATTTATTCTTTTTTAACTTTCGATATTGTGTGAAATCACAGAGTCATATAACAGTTTTTGATTAATATTGGTATATGTCAGGATGGCCGAGCGGTCTAAGGCGCCAGACTCAAGGTTACCTTGCCCGTTATACGGGTTGTGAGCGTTCTGGTCCACTCTGTGGGCGTGGGTTCGAATCCCACTTCTGACATAATTTTTTTTTTCGTATTTCGGTTTTTATTGACCTATTGCCCAATTTCCTGATTCAAGTGCTTGTTTTATCTATTTTATATTAAAAAATCCATTACTATTTTGTAGTATTCATCAGTCCCTCTGCGATAAATAAATATATCAATGTACAATTCACTTCAGTTATTTTCCTGCAATAATCATGGAAATATCAATGTGATGCTAAATTTTGATAGTAACTTTCCCGAGTATAAAAAAAAATCAAGGGGAGCATCAAAATTTAACGAATCACTTCACAAGTAGAAAAAGGAAATTGAAGTATGAAAAGTAATCCAAGTAGGAAAAATATTCAGTTTTATTACTTGAGAACAACGTTGCCTATTTTTGTTATCGCCAGTAAACTTTACTCTAAAAAAGCGACCGAGCATGCAACCCCCGTTTTCTCCTATAGTTATCGAGTGACCCTGTATAAACATCGAAATCAGCCCACCCTGTACATTCATGCATTTATTTATATTCCACATATGAAGGGTTGTCGATGCTCAAAGGAAACAAGAAAACTATGATTCGCATGTGAGGTGGAAGCGGATCCATCACTAGCAACGTTTTTTCACGAAATACCATTTCCGTTCCGAAAGGCAATTTAGATTTCAAAGGAAATATACATGCTTTCTGCGAAACTATCGACGAATCGATTCACCAGCAAAAATGAAACCGACGTGGAAATTGAACTCTCACACACAATGGTGTTCCCTTGTATGGATTCTGTTTAAATAACTTTCGTTCATACTACTTCTTCCTAACCTCAAAATGAAATTGTAATGCTGTGGGTATGATTTGTCACAAGCTAGTCACAAAGCCAGAGTCGAATAACATACCTATAATTTGCAAGGAAAATTCAGAACACAATTCGAATTCCACAGGAACTATTTTGAACGTTTCTCAAAGTTGCCTCAGTGTTCATATAATATATCAAAATTGGAGCGAGAATAGAAGCCTATTGAAAACATGACGTTCTAGCATTTTGCATCAGAATGTTTCTCTCACTACTATTGAAAATACTGTAATTCGAAAAATTCGACATTCCTTCACAGCAACATTCTGTGAACTCTTCAACTTCTTCAAGAACATCTGATTATTTGTTGGAATATTGTTGGGCTATGGCTGGAAACCACCCCATTTGTTTCATTATTCCAATCATCGAAGTATAACATAAAGCATCTGCACCTGACGTCACAGTCGATTACAGCCAAGCACAGTTATCAAATGTTTGGAGGTGAAACACTACTGAAACAATAGCTCATTGTCTAAAAAATGCCTTTTTCAAACGTTCAATAAACTACCAGTGCGAAATACATATAATAACAAATACAAACTAATAGAACGGAAATGTTTGAAGTTGTCTTCTCGAAATGTCAGCTGTCAAAGTATTTTGCACTTTAGTTTTCGATTCGAATGTCACGTATGCAGTAGGACTTGCTTCCGATTAATTTTTGCTAAGTATATAATATAAAATATTTTTCAGTTATTGAAGTGGACAATGGATAAAAGTGAACCCGAAACGCTTCTCTGTGGTGTGATTTGGGCAAATTCACCTAATCTTTCAGCTGTCATGTCATTGATTATCGGGACAAAATGTTGTCAATGATCAATAGGTCACCGATAATGAAAGCTTATCACGAAAAAAAAAGACTATTGGCAATTTCAACTACCGTTGAGGGCGCTGTAGATGAATATGGCGTATTTCGTGGGAAGTTTTATTTAAAAAAAAATCAAGAAAACGTTTTGCGAACTTGAACTATTTCATTGTGATTCTGTTGTGTTTCAAAGTTGGTTATATGGTGTACCAATCACAAGTTCACAATCTTACTACCAGGTAGCGCCAGAATAAACAGATAATTGCAATATTTTGAGACTTCATTCAATGATTAGCACATATTTTCGAGTAAATTTTTGACATCTTTGAATCACGATATCCAACAAGAAAAAGCTACTAACTACGACAATCTCCGCTTTGTCTTGGTTATGCTTCTTGGCTGCAAGTTAACGAGTTTCGTGGTTTTCCTTGACCAAAGATCTTGTACATCGATCTACCGCTGTAATTATCTTGTGTTTCGCAGCGAAACACGATACCTTGTACCTAATAGGAAAAAGCCATCACAAGTAAGGCAGTAATCTGTTTTATCGACAACTCAATCTAGTCTCCATCGACACCATTTCTCCAACTGCTGTATTTCAGCTATTTTCAATCAACCTCACGTTATACGTATATATACTCAAATAGACGCAGAATCCCATTAGTAAGCCTACTATGATGGAGAAACTCGGTTCGGCAAACAAGTGAAACGTATTATGCAGATTTGTCATAGGGTATGGGATACCGCAAGGTGCATACATGTTGCGGTCCTCCACACACGCGTAGGTGACAGGCAGCTATTGTTCCACCGAATATGTCGTTTCACACGGAGTAAGCTTACTAGCAATGCATCAAGCAAGGTTTTGGAAGGAGACAGCTATAGACAGCTGCTGAAAATTGCACACTTTTGAGATTAATTCATTTCCAGATTGTGAATTGATGAGAATTTGTATGGTTGTATACAAAAACTAAGATGAAGGATCAAATGTATTGTTTGATATCATTGTAATTGACAAAAAATATAGAACGAAGCGGACTTTTTTTTGAATGGAAATAACTCGTAATCAATCGATTCAATGCTATTTATTTCACAGGACCACAAAAAAATTTCTGTTTGTGAGCCATATTTAGTGTTCGAAAAGAAGTGATAAACTGGTGAAAATAAATATTTGACAAATTTGATTCATTTATTTTCTATACAAAACTCCTGATTATGTTCGAAATGATTATCCATCTAATGGATCATATCGACATAATGTATCAAAAGCAATATAGATAATGTATTTCCCCGCTATATTATAATGTATGAATATTACCTTAGGCAATATCTTTTATGGACCTTTCCTTTGTTCGAAAATGACATTCACAAAACGATGAAATAGAATTTCAATTGAAATCTTACTGATATTATGAAATCGTGACTTGAAAATACAAAGTCACCTTGAAGTATATTGAATTTGAAAATACTCTCGATTAATAGTTTAAGCCTTTGTCAGTCTAAAGCATGGTCTCACATAAAAGTCTGGAAACTAGAGCAATTTTGAGTGGTGGGAGGTGTCAAATCGACATGAATAATGAATCAAATCAATAGCAGAATTATCATGTGTTGTGAAATTCTCTCGAATGAATCAAACAACATTCGTATTTTCACACAGCTGATCGAATCTGATTTCTGATTGGCTGGCAAAAAGAAGGCATTGCTACAGGTGACGAACCACGAGCACCACTAAATTTTCCTACACATATGGACCCTACCAATTTCCAGACCTGTATGTAAGACCGTGGTTAGGAGTAAAAATTATTATCACCTGATTTAAGCATGCACGATATGGAAAAAAAAACTGGGTATGCAGGATTTCTCTCCCTTTACATCAGCGAAACTCTCACAGTAATCCATTGTATTTCGAGGAGATACCGAATGTTTGTCCTGAAAAGTCTTCAGGCATCTCGACCACTTGAAGTTTAGTGCTTTGTTTCATCCTACTTACCACAAGTATTCTTGCTCTTTTCATGAAACCTACCCCCACTCTGGAAGTGCTCTCGAAATCTGGATTTTTATGCGAGGAAATATTCTACCGAGGTTTGTTTGTGTTTCAACTGGAGTTGCCCATATTCCTAATCCAATCAGATTATGCTACTGGAAAATGTCTGACATTTCATCAACTGAACACTGAGATGTTCGTTGCAGGATATCAGACAGACTCGATTCAAGCCAATGTCGATGAATTCGATAATCGAAAACTTCTATAAACAATCTCTCAAACTGTTTCCAGACGTCACCGCCAATCACAGCATCGAATGTCAAACGTTCGAAGACTAAACAAAAACTGAAAACAATAGCTCATTCTATTTCTAAAAATCAATCAACTCGCACTGTGAAACACAATACAAATTAATAACCTGAACGTCCAATGGAAACAATACAAATCGACAGAGTAGACATTTTGAAGTTGTTTATCCTCCAGAAGAGAAAGACGCGCCCATTTTATGTTATATCAAAGCAAGAGTTTGGGTAGATGTGGATACTTTTTATGTGACAATTGTTCCGGAAAGAAACCTGTTTGATGATGTTTCATTTACATTTGGCATTTCCCTAAAAAAATAACAGAAAGTCATATAGTTTCATGACAAAATAATATTGTTCTGCCAGCCATTCGAAAGTTGAGATACGAATAGAAAAATGATCCTTTTATCATTGGTAATCAGGCAGTAGTAGTGTTATCATTGGAGCTTGAATATATCACATTCACGAATATCGTTGCAAGAAAAATCAGACACCAATTGAAATAAAAACAGCATATTTGCCACAAAAACAAAGAGAGAGAAAAGCAAAATCATATCTATGACATCAATAACTTAGCAGGGCTATACAAGCTATGTCTCTGGAAGATATACGAAAAAGAATATAGTCACTTCTGGTATAAAACCCATTACCTCGATTGGGGCGATAAGTTATCTTTCAGATGTAAACATCTAGATGGAAAAAATTTAACAATCCTGGGAGCTTGCCAAAACTTGAGTCGGACATTATGATGGAATAACAATTTGCCTTATGATTCTCCTACTAAAGTATTCACTTTTCTGGAAATGTGAAATCTTCGTAGAGTTTTCCCGACTCGAAATGGGAAATCGGTCTCCAGAATTCCTTTGGAGATAACTGAATTGTCATTATTGAAATAAATGTAAAGAACTCTTGAAATTTCCACCAACGTAATTATTTGCGTGCACACTTTCTCACATTATCCTACGTATGCATCCTCAGTATAAAGCGTCTCCTCAACTCTCATATCCTCCTGATCAAGAATTAACATCCAATTACCCTAAAAAATAACGGAACCACCTAACTCATTCAATGTTTAATGTATGGATGCCACTCTCACTACAGGACGTGAAACTTCAGACATTTCACACGAAATCCCAACGTTCGGAGATTCCCGACTTTAATGGAATTCAGCAGTTACAATTCCCCACAACCATGAATGTAGCTAAAGCTTACTGGACCCTACACGTTTTGTAGACCATCTAGCAAAATATTCGTATAATGAGATCATCAGATTTAGGTTAATTATCAGATGATTCTGGGTTCACAACGGAGTTAGATTCCAACAGCATACCACGAAATTTCAACCGTCATCACAGTGAAGTTGCTTATGTCGTAGTTGCATTTTGTTCATTCGATTGTCTGTCTATGTCCAATTTTCATGAAATTTGGACGTATTTCAGCTCAAGAATTGCAGTCGAAATATGAGCATAGAAGAAGTGGATATTAAGTCTTGCTAGAACTTTTTCTAAAACTCATCAAAAGAAGAAGCCAGTGGTTTGGACGTTTTCAAGATGGACAGAAAGATTTGATAGACGACGAACGTTCGCTTAAAACTACAGTGAAAGAAGAATAAACGGAAATTGTTCGTCATTTCATTAAAAAAGAGACCAAATCATCGCATGGGATCTGATATATCCGTACCATGGATTAATTTTTTTTGACTTTGGACCCCAGAAAATCATCAACCATTCTATAAACCGTGAAAGAAAAGTTGGTAATATTGATTCAAATGCTATTCAAGAACTGGTGACCGCCATTCTAAATGCTGTGTCAAAAAGAGGTTTCAAAGAGAAAGTAAACAATTTTCTTATCATTCGAAGCGTCCTGGAATTTTTGAATTGCAGCTTATAGATTTGATCCTGATACAACATCGAATATGAGTTGCTATACCCTACAATGCGTTCATCTGAACATTAGCTGAATGAACTGATATTCGAAAATATATAGAAACTAGACATTAAAAGCTAGTTCCATTCATGGGACCGTTGCAGCTTCATTCAAATGTGGTGCTTTGTACAGAAAGTTCAACAAGAAAAGACACGACAAACCTGGTGAAGTATCGAGGAAACTTATTTCAATGAGCTTTTATTGCCATCAACGTGAAACTGCATAGGAGATGAATGTGCTATTTTGGCGACAATGAAAGTTGTACGGTGTATATACATTTTCCCTACCTTTAGAAGTTAGCTGGTGGATGATGCTTTATGTACAAGAATAACTGAGAAACGTGGCAGAATTGGAAACTATCTCTGGATCAGCATCTTTCAACTCATGAACACTTTGTTGGATGTTTTTCAATTGTAATATTCAATAGCAGCATGCATCTTTCAAACGAAATCAACAATTCAGGTTAATCAAACATTGAAGACATATAAGTAGATAGTGCCCAAAAAATATTTGATTCATATCATGCTCTGCTGTCTAGTCTTTGATGTGTTGTCGTTAGCTAAAATTTCGGATTCTATGGTATATCTCAACATTATCAACGTATAAAATGTGACTGATGGCAATATTGATGGCATTTTGAGGAATAAGTGCCTAATATAGACCCCTAGGGCACACCAGATGTAGAAAGAGATTCTCTATTATGGACCCAACAGGTCGATAGGAGTGCGAAAAATAATGACATGTTATAAATATATAAAAGTGGATTCTGAAGTCAGTCGAAAAAAAAAGTTGCCAGAGATATTGGTCAGTAGTAGCCTCAAGAACAATCTATACGAATCCATCGTTTGTGTCTCTCTAACTATAACTGAACTGTGAGTTCAGTTCGGGACAATAGATACATCATTAATGAAGTTATCACAGACGTCAGACACCAGCGCTATATTGATCTAGAACTAATTATAGTTCTCAATGGAGTTATATTTTCTGTGATCTAGAACCTGCAAAGCTGTCCGATTGCTCGATTATTTTCACCTATCTACTTCAATCTATCGATTGGAAGGTATCATTTCCTAATAACAACAAAATGTTCTTCAAAGTACTCCAAAAAGTGTGAATACTGCGATTGATAGAATGATTTCCATTGTTTTTTATTTCCTTAATAAATGTAGTACCAAATTTCTTTGCTAAGTATACAAATTAGGAACACGTACTTTTTTATGGACATTTGAAAAATAACCATACAATCAATTTTGAACTAATCAACTAACTAGAATAATTCATGTTATATATTCATATATAAGAGTTTTGAAGACTCTACTGATATAACAATGGATTAAAAAATCAATGATATGAGATTGAACATGCACAACATCCTTGTTCTATATATCGTTCATAGAAATAAATTCCAAAATTAGAGTTGAGATCAGTAATGGTAACCTTTTAACTTATTTCTCTTTTAGTTGATTGAAGTTATCATTTTTGTCCGATATTTACTGAGAAAACTTGGTGATTTGAAGATAGATTATATGAGTTCAGGAAAAAGAATGAAAATTCCTGTCAATTCAGATAATTCATCAGAAAATTACTATCGCAATCACACGAAATATATCTAGTTATTTGTATAAATCAATATTTCAACTAACAAAAAAATATCATGTGTTTCAATTATCTCAAAATTTTCAACTCGTGACTGCACTGCTCTACTTCTACTGGCTGCAGAACAAACAATCTAATATTTTATTTAACCATCCCAGTGTGGATACTTCCATATTTTCAGTTGAACCCAACGTTAATAAAATTCTGATAAGACTAGGTTCTGTCCAAAGAACATAACTCACGCAGTGCATAACAAAATGGGAGAGTTATTAGTCGAATCTCATAATGCATGTTTCCATGCAGTAGTTTGTTCCAGATAATGGCCAGGATGAAGCTGAATTTACATAATGTTAACGAACCTTGCATAATCTCAGCTACAGAATATGATGTAATAACTTTTTTCAGTTTGGGAAATTGTTCAATCATGTGTATATACGAGGCATATCCAGAAAGTTTATATTTTTATCCTGCGCAGTTCTGTGCATGCGCGGCAGTTACTTTGACTCAAGAACAACGAAACTGCGTCATTTCCAGATCGCTGCTGCTGACGTGTTATTCTTGGTGAGTCTTCAAAATGACAGCTTCAATTGAAAATGCCGCCGCTTATGAAATCAGTGAATCGTTTCCCAAATGCAAGGGGAGTTAAACCAAGTGGAATTCAGGAATCCATCGGCAAATCTAAGAGGATTATGGACAAACTGCAATCAGTGATCAAGTACACGAGGAAGAACGACGTGGTCGCTCGTCTTTGGTTCCTGATGAACTTAGAATGAAGCAGAATATCAGGTCGATAAATAATCCCAGAATTTTGATTATTCTGAATCAACGTTAACTGCAATTCGCTGTTTGCATAAATGAAATGCACATAATAGAACCAGGAAGCAGAATTGAATCGACCAAATCAACAAGTTAACATGTGAACTGATTCACAAATAAGTGTGTATATTCACGAGTAGTGGAATACAGAGTTGAATCGAAACATAATGAACCCTGGAATTCCCCTAGCAATTCGTGAATCTTATTTTTCCTCCAGTAACTAAGACGTTAAAGATTAAGCTTGCATTTGGTATTCATGACTTTGACGGTAGTGGTCTTGTTTTGTGGAATAATTTATACCTTCACGTATTTTCCATGCACCAAGTTTTCTTCCGGATTTTCCAGATATTCGTTATGAAAAAAGTTATGCATCTGAATTTTATATCAAATACCAACAAGAACTTAGAAATCAGTGTGATGTGTGATGTGAATTATCACTGGAAAATTAAAGAACCTTCCTTCAATCATTGAATTGAAAGGATACAACTGAAAGTATTGTTCAATCATTCATGAAAAAATCCATTTGTCTCCTTACTGACTATTATCAAGTCATCTCGAGAATTCTCAGTTGCTGCATCTTCTTTTTTAGGTAACAATTCTATCAACCAACACTTTTTTCGTTATTTTTTTCATTCTTTATTTTATATTGGTTCAATTTCTGATCCACTTTGTATAACCCCTCCTTTATATATAGGTTTTCATCTATATAATTATGTTCAAACATCAAAATTATCTCATAAAAACTCACCTTATTAATTCACAGGGTGATGAAACTTGTATTGAATGTAATTTTTTGAAAATTTATTGAAGAAAGAAATTTCGACAACGTTGTCAAATGTTGCATTATCATCTGTGAATTAGGATATCATTCATCAAGTTTAGATATGTCAGAATGAAAAGTAAAGCAAACAATAGTGATGAGAAAATGGATCTCACGAAATATCAAAGCTTTTGAAAACGAACTCCTCTAATGAAATTCTTGAAATAATAAGTAGACAAAGATACATCCTCTCCTATTCCAAACAAACGAAAAACAAATCACAAGTTCTCCATTTTGAGTGATTTTCTAGAAGCGTCAAGATATTATGTGGTCTGATTTCATGCTGGAATCAGCGTCTTGCTCCGTCCTAATCACATTTGCGATACAAACAATGCTCGTGATGTTCTAGTTACCAGTTGAAAATTTGAATTCTGTTCACATATCGTATTGCTCGATGTTTCATTAGAGGGAAATTACGGAGTTGTCTTCGTTTTGATGCAGCTGATTTCACCAATTTCGAGCAATACTTAGATCGATTCAATCAGTTTCCACCTTTCTATCGGTTATGGAATTCCTGGATTCGGAGCGAAATATTGGAGAAATTTCAATTGACAAGTAGTCTGAATGAAACGAGTAGAATTATCGCCAGTAGTAAGTGAATTTTCGTTATACATTCGCTGAATCATCTTTGAGAGAAATTCAGTTGAAAGAAATGTGCTCTGTACTAATAGTTTATTTAATTTTAACAGCCGAAGCTGGAATAGATCGATTGGTGAGTTTAATTTTTGAGGTTGTGGAACGAAAATAATTCGCCGTAAGCCCATGTAGGTGATATCATGGCGGGATTTCCATTATCCACTCCATCGACCGGAATTGGTTTTCACCAATTTAGACTAAAATCGAAATACACCGGCTAATTCAATTAGCCAGATGATGAGTTTTCGATTCGAAAACCAAGACCAAAACGGCGCTATGACGACGATAAAATAGTCTTTTCCTGCCTGGCAGAGCATGGTCGTAGCCTATCGCTTACGGGACGTGACAAATGACAGATCGTCATGGTAGACCTTGGTCTCACCCCAATAATTAATTGTAATAATAGTCTGGTTATCTCAGGTAGAGCACGGGGACAGCTTGTCAGAATTCACGTTGGTAATGGAAATGGCTAATAGACCAATAATCCAAAGAGGGATGTGTCTAATGCCCTGACCGGCTGATTGAATTATTTTTTTTATTGATTAATTTGACTGATGGAGAATCGAATTCACTTGAAGAAGTAATGTGTACTATTTATTGAAAAAGATATGTTACGTTTTTTTCTTGGAAAATTGTAAACTTGAAATATATTAATGGAATTAAACGATTGTTTGTATCAATATTTTGATATAATCCAAAATTACGAACGTTGGACCACTTTACCAAGTAGAAAAAACAGAGCATGTGTTCAATCAGGGATAGATTGTAATGAAAAAAATATTTTCAATATTGATTACATGATATATCAATTGAAGTCTTTCAATTCAAGAGATATATCCTTTCATGTGAATATGTACGAACAACTACAACTACATATTCGAATATTACTCGCAGCAGCCACAGAGAACCCACCAAAAATTGAAAAGCCGTATATTCAAATTCTCTGATTCTGTTGGATGTATTATTGGAAAAACGTATTATATTTCGATGCAACATTTGGTAGTTCCATCATTCCTAGCTGCAGGAAATCTTTACTGAATTCGAAATCGATTTCTTCCAATAAAATAGAAATTGCATCAAGAATTTGACATCGGTGTATTGTGTCTCTAAATATATTAAAAATTGCCAATATTCCATCAAAATGCAGTAACAATTATATTTGCTGATTGTGACTCATTTTTTGCTCAGGAATTCTTCCTGTAATCAACAAATTGACCCAGACCAATAACTCACTATTTCCGAAAAGTCTTAGCGTTGATGATTGATTCAGGCATGAACAACAATTTGTAGATGTGGGCTCCAAATTAGATCCCTGTAGTATATAACATGAGCACCATTCAATCAGCTTATTTTAAAGAAAACCAATTTGTGGCATGTAGAATCAAATAAAGGATCGACATGTTCCAGGAATCATTCTTACTTTGCTTGAAAATGCGTTATCAGGAATACATTTACAGAACGTTGAAAGGTGACAAAACAACTCAATAATTTTTGATGTAACATGAATCGATGTTCGAGGATTTTCTTGATTCTGAGATCTAGTAAGGGGTAGAATATTTTAATAAGAGTTATATCTACTATGCAGGTCTCGATCTAGGAATTTAGAAGCCAGTCAGTGTAAAGTTCTAGCTAATATAGAAGTTTAATAACCTTTTAGGGCTCCATTCAATTATTTCTTGAACTTGTTCACATAATTGATGAAATTGAAGGCATACACATTACGAAAACATGCAGGATTCTCAGCTTTCCCATTTGGGTGAGCCAAACATTTGGAAGTAAACGGATAAATGGTGAATTCTTTTCAGGAAGGATAAAGATGAAATCATACAGACTACT
The DNA here is from genome assembly GCA_037013635.1 of Plagiodera versicolora. Taxonomy (NCBI): domain Eukaryota; kingdom Metazoa; phylum Arthropoda; class Insecta; order Coleoptera; family Chrysomelidae; genus Plagiodera; species Plagiodera versicolora. Next base: position 8,643,896 of record CM072986.1, on the reverse strand, counting down.
TATATTATCTCTAGAGTATGAACGAGGGAAATGAATATGAAAAGAACGACCCGGAGTGTTGAGGAATTACGACTGTGCACAATCCCGGATTGGAAGCACATTTTCGTCGTCCTAATCCCACATTTCCCCTTTTTTCAATATGCCCCACTGAATATTTTGACTAGACGTGATGAGCATCGGAATTGTCTGCGGGTTTCGAATTAGAAAAGAGAATATGGAAAAAATTTCCAACTGGAATTCTCGCCTAACGACAGCATATGGATCTTTATCTCTGAATAAGCTCCGATGGGAAACTTTCTCATAATTCCATACCAATGCCATTCCTCTCATCAATTTGATCTTCAAGGGAAATTCAAAATGCCGTGAGTTATTCCAGTTAGGAACTATATGGAGGTCTACGTTGATGAAGTTTACGTGAGTCTCAGAACTTCTGAAAACTCTAACACAGGCAGCAAACAGGTGGATCAATAAATCGGCGGGATGTCTAAAGTGCCAACAAGAAACGTAATAGCGAAATGGTCGATACAATTCTCATCGTCCCGTCAAATCTACGCCTACAGGTGTCACCTGTGGAATTGCCTCTCACGCAATAAGATGTCAATTTATATGTACATCCGATTTTATATTTCAGTATATAAAATTCGTGTATACATCGGAATTGTTGAAGGAACCCTACGAGATATGTTTTCGATTCTTGTAAGTATTATATTCATCCAGATGATGGATAAAGGATGATTGGGATCATGTATGAAGTGAGCTTCAATAATAACATGGATACACGATAATTAATCAATATATCGAAATGAATAAAAGGGTAGGATTCCGCCAAAAAACAATACCCTATCAGTTTATTTTTTTCATTTTCGGTTCGCAGTATGAATTAATCCGACAAAATCTACAAACCGATAGCAGAATATATTCATATGGTTTTATGATGAATGATAATGGGGAAGACCACTGAGTGATGAAATCCTTCCAAACCTCTCACAATCGATGAATAATGATATTGGTTCAGTGTCCAATATTAAGGATCAAAATCGAAGCAAATAGATTCAACAGCAATTTGAAATCAGCATCTTCATTCAAAATTTAAAAACGCCAGAAATAACTGGGCGGTGCTATGAACGTATGACGTGATACACCCTAAGTCTTAATGTTGTCAAGTTTGCTTGTGGATGACTTCTTATTCCTTTGATATATTTCCTCAAAGACGTATCGATAAGTGATAAGTATATCATTTCATGATAATTTGTAGAAATATATAATCCTTCTACATCTTTAATTCCGAGAATAACACAGGCGACACAGTAAGATTAACCATGGAACAATTATCCATGATTGGTCAACTCTAGGTCGATGTGCGTATAGGGTTAAGCACGTCACACTGCGTTACACCAACGAGAGCAACCTTTGAAAATGGCTTATGAAATTGTATGTTCGAAATTAATTCCGAATTTATTATTTTATCCATAATGTAGACCGAATGAAAAAATTTTAAAAACAATTAATTGTGCTTTTTGGACATACACAGAACACGATTATACTGATTTGAAAAATAAGTGGTCTTCCCCAATTGTTTATTTTCAATTAGATTTTCAGTTGTTTTGTAGTCAAGGGATGTAAAATTTCAATGACTCATTTGGAATTCAATTTTTATAGTCTATCATTCGAAATGTCAATATCAATGAGAATTATTATTTTCGTAGATGAGTTATGATTATGATGATGAGAGGGGAAGATCTGTACATGAATACACCAGGAATCATATGTGCATTTCATGACTGAAAACAAAAACTACTAAGAATACATAATTGGTTACGCAATAGGAAAATTGGAGATATTGTGAAACGAGAAGAAATCTATAACAGTAACGAGGAGAGCGAACGTATTATAATGCCACATAATCAAGAGAGACATATCGCTCTTCTCCTAAATCAATTTCCTTCCACTGTCCCCACCCGACCCACTCGTCCCTACGCTAGCTGCAGCTTTTGATGGACAGTGGTGGCGACAACACTAGGGAATTTGATTGATGATTGAAACATGACAACTATTTCAACAACAGCAGTGAAAACTGCCCACATGGTACGTGCTACGCCCATGTGTAACGTCGTTCGATATTCTGCAGGCTATTCTTTTCGCTCTGGTTGAATTCCTTCATGAAACATGAATACGTATCATAGGAGTGACTGAGATATAATAATGGGATATTGGTTCAGTTTTCAACCTAGTGCATTTCCAATCAACAGAAGTTGAAATTATTATTAATACTCTTTATTGCTCTAATAATGTTTGGTTACATACTTTACATTTTGTTCGCAATAGGTGGGCATATCGCTAGGCGATTTCTTCCTGCCGAGCTTCACAAGATTTTATACAAAAGTAATACAAAATACAGAATAAAACAAAAAAATTTCAAAACTCAATTGATTGAAGGCTAAATTAATCCTGATTTGGGGAAGACAGGAAAGGAAATAGGAAGAAAAGAATGGTAGAAGATATGAAGACAAAAACTATTACTGGATCAAACTGACAGCTCTGTGTTGCTCAAATATTTCTGAAAGTGAACAACGTCGGTTTTTAGATGATATGTGAGGAATGCGATTCCAAAGCTGTGAAAATATTACTGTGAAACTGTTGTGAACAAAATTTGTGGCATGTGCAGGTGTCCTCAAAGAAAAGTTTGTATTTGCTCTAGTATGTCGAATTTCACCGCCAAGAGGTCGAAGGTTGCAATGGAGGTATGCCGGTTCTTGCGTGTTCAAAACTTTGTACCCTAATAATTAAATATGCCAGTTTCGACGTTGTTTGATAGATAATAAATTTAGGTGATGCCTGCATTGCCCAACACGATCAAACTTTCTCAAATTGTATACAAATCTAATACCAGCATTTTGTAGGCGCTCAAGTTTGTTCATTTGGATCGCATTCAGTCCCATATAGGCCACATCAGCGTAATCTATTAAAGGGAGTAATAGTGAAAAAATAAGTTTTTCCTTGAAATTCATTCGAGTGCTCCGATTTCATCACCACTGCAAAACTCACCTTCCTCAAGAACAACTCGTTGCATCCTCCAGCATCCGGATTACCTTTCCAGTGCATGTGCCTGTACCGGAGGTTGCCCAAGTACCTGGTCCCATCCAGCTTAGCCACCTCCATCACCAACCGCCTCACGTCCAGCTTCTTCACCTTGGCGCAGTGTTTCTTGTGCCGCCTCCGCTGCATTTCCTTCTCGTCCATCTCGCTGACCTCGCCCTGCGAGGTCAGCCCCTCCTCGGCCACCCAGGCGCTCAGCACCGTCTCGATGAAGCTGAACAGCTGCTGGACGTTCGGCTCCATCTGGGCGCAGGTCACGTGAGAGGCGAGGTTGGCGTTGGCGCACACTTGCAGGAGGAGGTTGTCGCCGAAGTGGACGGTTTTGTGGCGGCGACGTTTCGACATGAGGTTCTTTTCGGGTGTTTCGCCGTTACACACTGCGTGCCGACCGCATTTGCTGGTAGATTCTACCATCGTCCGAGGTTCTCGCGATGTTGAAGGCACTCTGTTTTTTTCACAGTTCGTTTTTAACTAAGACATTAAGGCATATATCTTCAGCGTATTTATATCACAGCTATTGACGATGTTCGTAACGGTTTCTGTTTAATATGATGAATTGTGTTCTCTATTTACATGAGTCGGTGAAGCTACTGAAAACATTTGAAGGAAATTGAGATCCTCCATTCAACACACATATTACCAGTTGTTCCGAAAGGCAGAAAACAATTTTGTTTGGTATTATATCACTCGACCTAGGTGAAAGAATTGGTGGCGACTTATTAACCAATAATGCATTCTAGAATTCCTCAACTGTCTTTTCCAACTGCTACCATACTTCATATAAATGATTTTGAGACTGAATGATCCAATGTATCCAGATTTTTTGAAATATCACAGTGAATTTCATGGATTCCTTATTTGGTATGGGGGAGATTTACGTTCCACCATTCACAATGTCATTTTGAAATTGTTTCATTCAATCAATCACTATACAAATGATAAAATGGGAAGAAATCACATTCCGAAAAAGTATGACTCCTTTTAAGAAACACAAATTTTGTAAAGTTGTATTCATTTAAAGAAGGACGAAGGTAGAAAATAGAAGAAATGTTATCCATTCCAAATTATTTTTTTTATTATAGCTTCTTACAATGATTTTATTATTTGTATAGTGTAACATCATGAATAAATGCAATTTTCATCACACATACGGGGTGTTTGTTTGTAACTAGTTATTGAAAGAGCACTTTGTCCTAATACGGACCTGTCGACTTATTTTACATCAAGGATGTGATCCAAAATTCGGGATATCATGAAATGGTTAGTAATTTCATTGATTGAAAGTGAGAGAATAGCATTTAGAAAAGAAAAAGGTATTTTTTTTAATTTCACACCACCTTTTCATCGGAAAAATTAATTGTGACTCAAATCAACAGGTACAAGAATGGCATGTGGAAGTACCAAACCCATTTTATTTTCATAGCTGCAAACGAATTTTCGAAATTTCATCATACGAGGTGTTGTATTGAACTAATGAAGTTCCTTTAATTTTTTGAAGTCCGTACCTGGATTATTAGTTTTATTCATTCGGAATTCGGTAGCATACAGGATAATGAGTTTATGTTGTGAAAATGATTAGAATATACAATGCGAATCGTGAGTTATGAGCCATTGAAGAAATAGGTGATTTTTTTTAGGAGAAATACATAAAACACTCTGTATCTCGCTTATACAGGGCGCTAGACCCATCATATGGGGGTTTTTCTGAACCAGCTAGGCGACCTCTACCTACCCCTACAGTACGCTCATTTCCCAATGAATCACCCTGTATATTGTGAATCACAAATCAGACCTACTGTGCAGACAGCACGTGACCTGCAGTGCGTTCTCCAGAAGGATGATAGAAGAAGGAGAGGATATAACCGTGGATTCTTCTTTCGAAAAATTTCAGATTAGAGTCGACTGGAAAACCTGAAATCGTAGCAGATTTTAAGGGGAAAATTTATTGATGAAAAGCAGTTCCCACTGTCGAATGTGACAGTTGATGGGTGAGACTGATCAGCATGCCTGCAATTCTAGATCCAATCTGTGTAGGGTATCTGTAAGGGCTGGGTTATTGATCAACCAAATTTGGGTCTTGTACGTTCTTAACAATTCTTGAGGAGAATCCAATTTCTAGCTTGTTGCAATGTTGACCACTCCGTATCATATCAAGACAGACTATTAGACTTCCTGATTCCCAAAATCAAAATGAAAGGAGAACAGTTTGGTTGTTTTATCGTGGCGCAGAATATTCAAATTAGCTTTTCGGTTCATTATCTGCGCATCCATCGAAAATTCGAATTCTTTTATTTCTGCTTGTTGAACCATTATTACAATTCCAAACACGTTCAACGAGAATCGTTCACCTACTTTTTTCTCGATGCAGAATACCATACATCTGCATCTTGTTGCGCCGTATATTCGACACGAAATGCTGTATAAAGGCAGGACTGTATTCCTTTGAAAACGACAAAATTGGAGTCGTGCGGTGGAAATTACGTCGTCGAGGGTGAAGCGGCTGAAATGCGTTTGACAGATAGCGTTTTTCAGGAGAAACGAGCCCTAGAAGTTTCAGCATGACGTGTTCGCATTGATGCTTTTACCGTATTGAATGGGAACGAATTCTCATTGAGGAATATTCGTTTTTAATCGTTAAGGTAGAAAACAATAAGTAGAAAACATGATCCTAGTCACAAGGATGACAAATTCCGATTTGATATTGAACATTGAGGCTATTTGTAAGTTGAGAAATAATAATTCCCCAACGAAAATGATGATACCAACATTGATTCAGAAGATGTGAAAAGACTACAGGCACAACTAACAATATAAATATTCACAAACAATGCACTAATTAAAGAATCCATAAACAAACGAGAAGTCTCGACGAAAACATAATCAACAATATTTAAAACCATATATGTATAGACCTGTATTGACATATGACAAGAAGAGACTGGATAAGGAATGAGCAAGTAGGAGAGGAATTAAATATAGAGGATATTACTTCATCCATTGGGAGAAGAAGACGATTGAAATGGTAGGGACATTTGCAGAGGATGACGAATGAACGTCACGTGGAAGAGAAAGGAGGAACATAGTGATGAGAATGGATGACATGAGATATCTGTGTATTTTGGACTCATTGTCATTTTATTGGGCATACAATCTAGCTACATCAAATACTTTTCTTGTTTATTTTTGAATGCGAAAGACTAGAGACAAACATTATTTCCAAAAAAGTTTGCTCAAGAGACTGTAATCAACTGCTGAATGAAAATGTGTTGCATGGACGTTAATAGAGATTGAGAAGTTTTGAAAGGAGACGTTTTCTCGGTAATTGAGCTGTTTTCATGGTTTCATATATCTCCATTTTGCTACCCCTGAAACTTGAATCCATCCGCATATCTCGCAGAAAAAAATATATTTACATCAAAATATTTATGTCGATGATAATATTACTTACTCACGAACTGTTTTCGAATGATAAACATTCCTATTTGAAGACATCCATAAAAAAAACGTTATATAAATCGAAATAAGATTCGTGATGAGAGTTGACCTAACCTATTACACAAGTGGACAAGTTGCGTTAATTTCACGAGTGTAACGTACTATACTTAAATAATATATACATAAAAGCAATATTTGGTTGTAAAGATTTACAACATAAATGTTAGGGGCGATATTTCAATCCAAAATGTATCTCTTTGAAACTGGAAGCTTTCATGGTTTTCAATTTGACTCAAGTCATGTGAAAAGACCAAATAAAGTTGTACAAAGATGAAAATTTTATCGCCATTTAAATGTCACTTGCAAGGAATATCTACGGTGTGATTTTTGACGTCTTGATTTAATAATGAACGGGTTGATACTTTCAAAAATATCCGGAATGATTCGATCAGTAGGCGTTATCAAATGACAACACTGCTGACAATATCTTCATAATTGAATATTCTTCTTCAACATGTTGTTTGTCCTTATAGGAACAATATGCTGCCATGCTGTTCATTTTTATCCCGGACATCTTGCGTAGGTTGTACTATTCCAGGATTGCACCGTATGGACGTAGTCTATTGTGAATACTTTTCAACTTTCCTGAAAATTCCACAATCCCCACTTGAATATAAATCAAACTCGGCTCATTTTCTCTCCCTGAATTTCTTGTAATCGCTGTTGTGTCAAACGCGAACAAGAATTTGGCTTCATTTGTTCGAGACCAACGTAGCTCTAGTTTTCCTAATGCAATCTGCTGGTTTGATATATAGCAGACTGCCATTAATGAATCACTTGGCCGAAACAGCTTGCATCGATCTAGTTGATTTATCACAAGAACATCGAGAACTAAGTAGTTATTTCCTCTTACACTCGAATCTGCTCTTTCCCACTAATGTTGAATCTAGCTCTTTCAGTGGTTGAGTGGAATTGGTCATATTTAGAGAAGCTACCCCATGTTGAGGTCAACTGAAAAATGATTCACGTCAGGTGTTTATTCTAGTCATCAATGAATTTCCCAGACCTCGGGGATCAATTCCATATTATCAAAATGGAAAACATATTTGAAGAGGTAACTGAATCTCCAATCTACACAAAAGCAGTTCATGTGAGGAGCTCATGGAGGACGAGTTTGATTGAAGAACATTTCAAGTACTCCAATATATCCTGGATGAATTAATTATACGAAAAGAAGATGGTACATGGAAGAGAAAATGAAGATCGATCAAGATACACCAAGATTACTCGATTTATTTCCTATGGAATTCCGTGAATAGACTCAAGAACCCAATGAAACATGAAATGTTCATGATTCTCAAAACGACGCTAATATACCAACTCATGGTCGATATTTTGAGCACAACTTTAGATGAGCTTTGTATAGCTATCGAAAGAGAAACATGATAAAAAGCCGAAACTGTTGATATAGTGAAGAAGAGGAACACTATACCTTCAATCTATTTGGAGAATATTTTGACACTGAGAAGATTTACTGAGTCCTCAGCTAGTTCCAGAAGATGAACGTGAATTACTTCGTGATCTGTATCCAAACAGAGTTGATTCAGATGAATCTGAGAGTAGGCTGAGAAGAGTATTCCTATTAACGATTGAATGCAATAGTAACGGGAGAATAGAATCTATCATACTGATTGATTATATACATTCTTCATTGCAGGAAATCCGTAATAATCCAGGATCAAGCACTTTCCTTTGGATACAATAAATCAGTTCGAAGCGGTCCAAAGACATGCACATTTCCAGCTGTTTCGATGAGGAGTTATTTTGGGAGATTTCGTCGACCGTTTGTAGAATTTCACAGGGTAGAAAACAATTCGTAAAGTGGTAGATATTTCGGAGGGTTAATAATGATTCGACTGTTTCGGGTAGAATAGGTCGCATACTCGTTATCTGGCAAGGGATTTTGACTGCTGGAGTTCATTTCGATAATGTTCAGATGATATCACACTCAATTATGCGAAGGTATATTGTGTGTATAAGGCCTTGTTGACATGAGATAGTAGCTACCCCTGTTGATTCTGTCAATTTGAGGAAAGGAAAGTATTTGTATAATACCGATTTTGTGATAATATTTCAATTTATCATTTCGCAGTGTGGAATTGTTCTATTTTTTAAGGGAATGATTGATACTAAGAGTATATTCCTGTAATAGTAGATTGAATCAATATAAAACGACATGTATATTCTACCGATTTCTCTCTAATAATGTTGAAGTGTTTCAATATTCCGATTCATCTTCGATTGTGATTCCTATTCTGAAGTGTATCATATAAATGATCGAAAATACTACTCTGAAAAGTAAGGATGATGATCAAAACGGCATATTAATTATCTGAAAACTCCAATAATTGAACAAATTATTTTGTTCCATAGCTTCCAAAATCCCAATGGTCAGCATCGAATTTGAAACACCCTATATATAGCCAAGTGAAGTATAAAGAAGCTCCAAGCTGGATTGAGATTTAATATTGTCTGTTTCCATCAGATCATACAGGATCGAATGATTTGATATTGCTATAATGATGAAAAGAAAATTGAGTCTCCTGAATCGATAGTTTCATATCATAATAAGTTTTGGAAACTATTTCAACAAAGTTGTAACCATTTGAGCGACATGAGCGATACTAACAAAATACATGTAGAAGTCTGGATATTACACAGTGAATACGTAGATCAATATTCAAACTTCGCTAATGCAAAATTCATCGAAACATAATTGGGTAGACAATAACTCAATCTATTGCGATAATTTTATTGGCAAAAGGTGATATTGCTTGTTATTTGTCAACAAAACTTCCCTTCTGAAGTATAAATTCACAAATCATAGCTTGTGTCAACATGTCAATTGTCAATGAATATTACTAACCACCAACAGCTGTCAACTGTCAACAAATGTATGAAGAGAAACAAAACGAATTCCAACTATAACATATGTTTCGAAATTTATATGAGCTCATCAAACTTCAGTTCAACTTGTCAAGCGTCACTATTGTTACTACGTCTCCACTTATTACTAGGTGTCAACTGTTAACGAGAGTTGATTCATGAGGCAGAACTACACGCTCCTGTAATGAAGATGCCACGAAATACCAATATTTGCTCTACTTTGAACTCAAACTCTGTCAAGATTTGTAACAAAAAGTGTTTGCTTACTTATGATGATTTCAGTTTCTTTGTATAAGACTTCATTCTTGTTAGGATAATTCTCGATTGAACAGAACGAGCTGAATCCGATAATGGACAAATGGAATATCCAGGGAAGAGCCAAAAAACATGAAAATCGCATTCGTATTTGAATAGGTGTTGTGAAAGTAGGAAAATACTTCAAAGTGAATATTCTTTCTCGTGTTTTGGTATTTGAGTATGATGGATTGTGAATAACGAAAGGTCGAGGTTTATTATGATGAATTGCTAAGATTTTCAGGATACAATGCATCCATGAAATATAATTAGGGAACAAATACTGAACAATACAGATGTATGTATTCATTAAATAGAGAATGGAATGAGGTTAAACTTTGAAAATTATAATCATTGTAACGAAAGAGGTTTCGTAATATCAAAATGGTAATAATTTCATTGAGAGAAATTTCAATTGAATTGTTAGACAAGAGAATATTGCGAACTGTTGCTGATTTCGGTGTCTCAAGTTCATTATTGTATTTTTTATTCATTTCTACTAATTCTACGAGTGAGGTGATGATGCTAATGACTCTTTGATGTGAACAAAGTATAATTCATCCCCAATAAACGACAAAAAATTAGATTCTTCATTCATTGTTAAGAACACAAAAGCATCTATAGGGAGATATCTTCATGTTCATTCATTGTCACTTAGGTATATTGTCAGTTCTTTTTATAAGTATCTTCCTCTGTTGATGGATACATGTATCCAGGATAACGAAAAAAATATTCAGTATATTCCAAGAGGAACAGAGAGTTGATATATGCATTATTCGAAGTAGACAGCTGAATTTAGGGGGTTATCAGTGTTCAACGTATCATTGTGGTTTCAAATTTTTGGAAAATGTCACCTACGTCGAGTGGAATTTGAAAGAAATCAATTTTTCGTGAATATTGGTAATATGTACGGTTTATTTGAAATGTATCACAGCATGTAACATTTTCGAATCGTACTTTCGCGATCATCAACTCTTAGAATATTTTGAAGAAAATAACAATCAAACACTAGTAGGACAAAAAAATCGCCCACTGATTGCGAATGGACTGCGACTGAGAATAAATACACTTGTCATTCGATGATTGCAAGAAATGATATAATAATCACCAGATACCAGATAATATCACTTTCTCATTTCACTCATTTTCAAACCACGAGGAAAACTCATTCGTATATTTTCTTCGAATACGATAGCTGAGAAACAAAAATGAATCATTTTCATTTGCGTGATTTTTTCGGTCAAACTTGTGAATATTCGAAAAGGAAGCCTTTTCAATAGAAATGTGGTAAACTTGTGGTTCAATCTTCAATTTGTCCAACTATTTGTTATGTGCATTGTTTTTGAATTCAACAAAGATCCTATCGAATAGAATATTATGAAATATAGGACGAAACAATGAAAATGAATTACAATAATAACCACCCTATTTTTTTCAACATTTCAATAGACAATTTCAAATGTGTCATAACAGATTCTTATGCAAAAAACGTGGATATTTTTGAAATGATGCTATATCTGTTTGAAGTTAAGGAAGTTTTGGAATACTATGAAAATTTATTTTTCACTTTCATGCTTCCAATAAAAATATTCCATCCATAACCTGCTTCGTCAATTTTTCGAAATATTCATCCTCAAAAAATAAAAATTCATCACTCCAACACCTAACAGCCCGAATAATCAAAATTCCTCGAAACTCGTTCAACAATAACCATCTTTCAATAGTGTCACCGATTCAAAAATACACACCAACAATTTGAAAAATAAAACCCCATCCTATACACCCCCCATCGAGCTCTATATTATACAACGACAGTCTAGAGAGCCTCGGCCCGATAGAAACAAACGACCGTCGTCTCTACGACGAGAGACGTGACGTCAGACTAAACTAAAAGCGCGGTCTAGCGTCGCGACGCCGCCAGCAACTCTCCAGCGGCGGTGCCGTCGTCGTTGCCGCCCTCGCAGCCCTCTGTCGGACGCAACAGAAACCAGAAGGGTTGCTGGGGTGGGTTGAGTTATGGAGGGGGAGGGTCCACTGCACGATTGATAATCCGTACAGAATGTTTGGTATTTGCTGTTCATGTAAGAATTTTTTTCATACGGTAATAATAATAATAATGATAATATTTTTCACCATTTTCGATACACTTGGTATATATGGTATGTCAGTTGTAGAAATAAATATGAGGAAATAAAAATAAGAATCAAAATTAAAATAAAGATAAAAATATGTACATATTACACGTATTTGTAGAAGTATATGAGAATTTTACGACGTTCACAAAAATAAAACCTAGCTGAAATTGTAAACACTGGAATCGAAATTGTTTGTGAGATTGTCAATTAAAAAATCTTGGCAACTATAATAGCACTTTCCCAAAAGAAACCTTTTAATTCAATCATGGAACACCCTATCATTTCTGATACTTCTGACTATATTCGGTAACTTATTGTAGCAAATAATGGCATTATAATGAGGGGAGTTTTTGTGAGTAGTTGTTTGATGTTGATGGATTCTCAAAAGTCTCAAGAGTCTCAAATCAAGTTCTTCTTTTTCTGATACAGATTTTTGATCTCCATTTAACGACAACTCCCATTAACGTCAAAATAGACACAGTCTAGCTGAAGGTTTGCAATTCCTCTTTCAAGAACCGAACTATCATCTTCAGTTGACATACCAAAAGAAAATCATCCAACTCTTTGGTACACCCCAGGACATTTAAGGAAACACTTTCAGCTGTCACTTCCCGAAATGGAAACAGGAAAAGGACCTCGACTCAACTACCGCCCCATTCTCCGTATCCTCTGAACAATAACCACCAATAACATCCATTTTGCAGCAGTGTTATCACAGTTAATCGCCATCTATCCAAGCAAGATTGCTGAACATCAGTCAAGTGGGAGACAATAACAATACCCCCGCGTATACAACGAACGACCCCTTGACATATGTGTCGCTTGGGGCTCCACTGAAAAGTGGGTGGTTTTTGGAACGTCTCTATACGAATGTGGGATCAACTGAAAGCATTTCTTGATCCACATCTGGATAATTGGGGCATCACAAGTATTTGGAAACAATACAACGACATCCAGAAAGTTGGGGAATATATCTCTCAATTTTTCCCCTTGCAGTGGATTTACCAGGAAAATTTCACAGGGTGAAAAACACAGAGTTGTGACAACTGCTTAAAGACTTGACATCAATCACTAGCGTCAAATTGATAATTTGAAGTGTTGCCCTTCTTCAAATCGTAAGCATGTAAATATCCTCAGAAACCTCAAAAATAGTACAGTTGGCAACCCTGAGGATTATAAGCAGTTCTGAAGATATGAGCGTCGATTTTGAATCCCGAAGAATGCTTCCTAAATGAAACATGAATTTTTTCAGATGGATTCTATGAACATAATACTCCATAATTTTATTAGATCTTATAGCAGGTTTAAAGCAAATTGGTATTGTGATCTCGCCGAAGGAACGATTCGAGATTTGTAAGGACTAAACACATAATATAATAATAAACATTATCATTCTAAATTTTTATCAATTTCCAGATAGGAGTATGATTTGAGATGATTAGGTTTCACGCTTAACTCATTTTCTTCCTACAACTTTTTTATTCAGACATTCCTCAAGATCTGGCAGGTTTTTTACATCTCTAGCTTTGTTGAAGAATCGTATTATACAAGTTGTGAGGCTAATAACTGGGAAGACTATCAGTGAAATGAAAGCATACTTCACAGTTTTACTGTACGATCTGCGTATATCTACATCTTTTCTGTACGTTATGATCTATGAGGTATGCGACATCAATCAATGTTGTGATTGTTTTCGTTTTATCCATCGTTATCAAATCTGGTTAATCATGAGTAGATAAATCATCTTTGATATCCCGTCTTGTCCTGAAATTGGTCCATAATTTCAGTTGAAGTGGAACTCCTTTACTACAACATCGATAGTATTTCTTTTTGCTCTCCTTTGAAACCACTATTATCAACATTCTTGTTTTGTTCTTGCACCTTGAGCTCATCACTAGAAATACTAGCTGCTATTTCTTGAACTGCTCCTTCGTTTTTCCATATTTACCACATCCAAACCGATTTGTTTGCCGGATTAAAATAAAAGAACCGAAACATCGCTGTTCATACATAATTTTTCGAAACAATGAAATGACGCCAGAAAAACTGAACCAAAATTACTATATCTAGAATGTTATACATTTTGAGTCCCCCCTGGTTGTACTAAATCCCGATGTGTGTGTGTGATGTAGCAGGATTCTGGAGGATTTCCCTGCATTTTTCCTCCCACTCGACTACGAAATTATCTCTTCCCTCGCACGACGTGCCGCATAATTCTCAATTAGTAATTTCAGCGCGGATTCTTTTCGTAATTCACTGTGTTGTAGGATGACGGAGAAGAGGATGTGACGGACTTCAATTTGGTATGGAAATGAGAAAGATGGACTAGAAAACGAATTGGGTTTCTTTGTGATACGATGGTTTAATTATGGCGAGTAATCTCCAGAGATGAACCTTTGTAATTGTGTTCCGTTCGAAGAAAAAAACCTCAGCAAGCTAGGCTTTCGAGAATTATAATGCTCGTTGGATATTGTTTCATTTTTAGTGTTCACGGATTTGAATATATGCATTTTATAATATAAATCATGATAAATCTCCCTGTATCACTATTTTTATGGGTGTGCTAAACATCCATCAAAAAGATATTTCATGAACCAGTGATAAATCATGCTTAACGTGGTTATATTCATTTGTTTCAGCTGTTATATCTCTAGTCCATGATGATTCTGAAATAAATCACTATTTTTGTTTGTGGTGATTATTATAGTGAAAAATTGAAATATGAATTCCATTCGCGATCTGTTAGTAGAGTAAATCATTAAGGAAACACTTTACAACATGATTTACCCAGAATCGAATTGTCTTCCTAAATCATTCAGTTATATATTCGCCCAATTCTATATATAAATTAAAAATAAATGGAACAAATAAATGCATATGTTTTTATCGAATTTTTCATTGAACTTTTGTAATGCTAGTATTGATCTACAGACACAAGAAACTGTTGGTAAATGAAAATTATCAAATATTGCCAGTATTGATATGAATATAAAAAAAACTTCATAATATTCCTGATTCTTTTACCATCAATATTTATCTATCTCTCTCTCTCTCTCTCTCTCTCTCTCTCTCTCTCATGTCATATTATGAAAATACAAACGTCATGAAGTAGATAGAATAGTTGTAGACATCTTCAATTAGTGATTCAAACAATCTCGACGCTATCTGGTGATGAAATTGTGAGCTCCAGAAAAGTACGCTAAATTCGATAAAATGTTAGGGTTTTGCTCACTCTTTACTAGGACTACAACGACGTGGTGCAAACCATCTGAATTGTAAAAAACCGAATAATGAATTCTGCATCACGATAATGCACATCACACATCAATGCTTTAGATCTGTGCGACCTGAATAGACTAATTGAAAGAAGCGTTTTTCTACAATTGATGAGATGAAGTCAGAATCGAAGAACTTGTTTGTTGTTTCAAATTTTCTTCGAGGATCAGACGAATCGCTGGCATAGGTGCATTTAATCTGAGTAGGATTCCTTTGGAATTCGGAGAATTCGAACGAAGCAAACAAAAATCCATTCAGATCAGTGCAAAAATTCTCTCATGGCTATAACTTCATAGTGTAGTGAATAATTGTTAAAAGCTCATTAAATTTCTTTCAATTCGTACGCGATATCGAAGTGGTATAGATACGAGTCTATAGTTTACAATGTTCTCATTGATATATAAATTCATGATGAATCGTGATGGCTTCTTGATTCTTATCGTATTGTTCTGAATGAATTCCCTGGAATCAAATATAAATCCAACATTCAAACTTGGAAAATGTGCTTTGTACTAGCGAAATAACTAGGGCATTTCGTTCATTTATTGATTTTCATGGGGTAAATTCATAATCAGGACAGGCTTACGCTCAGTAAACAAAGTCCCAGTTGCCACAACTGGTAATGACCGCATCCCAAAGTTAGACTGATATTAAATTCAGAAGTTGTATTCCAGTAAATAATGACAAATTTTGATTCACATTATTAAGGTTCTCTAAATTGCTTTGAAGAATTGTTTCCCAGGCAAAATTTTGACAACCGTTCAATGTATGAGCTTTTCTGTCCAGTTATTCAATTGAGTATAAGTAGAATAAATCTTCACATAATGTAATTCCTCTTGATGAATCAGTTCTGGACAGTCTAACAAAGATTGCTATAGGCAATCCTTTATTTTTCAAATACCAAATGGAGTCTGGACCGAACTCATCAAGCCCAGAATGTACATCTGCAGAAATACCAATTTTTGTAGTATGTCTTATTGAAAATCTAGCTCTTTCACATCAAGTTCACAACGTTTTTTTGACGATATCATTTACATTGGTCAAATGAAAATCCTCCAAAAGCAATGTATCTGCCACAGATGTTTTTTAATCTTGTTTTGAAAAGGTTTACTGACTAATGCGTGGTGAATTTGCGTTTCACATATTTTTTATGAGACTTTCTGTTTGATCTCAACAGATTCTGGACCAAAAAATACAGATATTATTATATTATTCATGCCAATATCTTTGGTCAACACAGAAGTACAGTTGATTGTAGATCTTGAAATACGTAATATTTGAAAAGTTTTGGCTATTTCTCCCAAGATTATTTTTGATATAATGATCGTATCATTTACTTTCCCACAATTCGTTTGGGTTATTGGAATCGATATCCTGTCTATATTATGAAGAACCCTGGATTACCATTCATAGTCTTATTGGGATACTATAACTCACCTGATTGAATGAAAATGAACAATAAATAGTCTTGATGTCTATTTACGTCTAGGGAAACTACTGGAAAACACTTACCTGTAACAAAGAAAAGGTGATATTAAAATAGGGATTCGAATTTTCCATTGTGAAAAGACAAATGTAGGAGCTATCAGATATTGATTGAGAGATCAGTAAACGACGAAGTGTTTTCCGCTGTACTAACAGCTCTTCTAATATTCATCCTACACAAAGAAATAAGAAACGAGAAACGATGTTGTTTTATCGAGATTCGTACTATCGAGTCTAAAGTGCCCTTATATATTTTGCGATAATATGAGTTTCATTACAGAGATACTGTTATTGTAATGAACTTATTTCAGCGAGTTTTTGATGATTGTATCAATATTTTCGTTTCCTTCCTATCGAGTTTTCATTATCTTTATTCCTCTTTGTTTTTGTTTTTATACAGTCGAAGTGTTCTGGTCGATTTTTCAATATAGCTCAGAAATGAAGGAGATAATGATCAATCTTTTGATATACAGTGTGAGTTGATTTGTCGACTTGAAGACGATACACTGATGGAACTATGTTTGGGCAGATCTATGAGTTATTAGCATTATGCTCTTTTATTGCAAAGAAATGTTATACAGCTTGTATCCAATTGGAATCCTGTCATCATTCATAATATTGTGGAAGGTGAATAATCCGAATTCGACTGAAATAAATTCGAATGATACGAATTTTTCAATCACTGGAATTCTTATTTCTCACTTCAACACTAAACTTTGGAGATATATAGAAAGCTATTTATAGTCATCATATTACCACGTTTCATTGACTCATATATATCTGTTTGGTACAAAGTGTACAGTTTACAGTTTCTAACTAAGTTCTCGATGACCTACAAACTTGAAAGTGTATAAATAGCACAAAACTGGATGTATATTCAGTTCACTTGTATTTGACTTTTGCTGTGAAAACAAGAAATGACGAAGGAAAATAATTCTTGGATGCAAATTAAATACATTACGACTTTGAGTAGGAAATTATCCATAATTATGTTTCACTTCGTTATATTGAATATTTAATATCAACTGCCTCAAGTTATAACTTCATTTAGTGGGTTGTGCATTGTACTTCACGAACAAGTATTTGGTTGCTATTGATCAAAGTTCATTTATTTATCATTCATCTATGCACACAGATATCATATTCTTGATATCGAATGAAATAATTGAAACATTCGAATCAACTGCCATATAACTTAAACATTGTCCTATTCAAATAAATGAATGATACACCCCTTCTGGAAGAGTATTAAGTCGAATGTGCTCTGTATATCAATCGTATTTCGAAAACATCAAACAGAATCATGTCAAGTATTCATTCAACGAAGCACAAAACCTGATCCTGTTCTGTGAAGGATGTATCATGTGATACTGTATCATTGCCAGTGATGCATTAATAGCCAACTGCCATTTATTCCGTTCGCAATTTTGTTTTCACCATAAAGCATCTGTCACAAAAAACCTGAAAACCAAATGCCTTCCTCTCGAAATTGAACAGTTTATTCACAGATCCAATTGACAGCGAATGAAATGAGGAAATATTTAAGGATCATGGATTCGTCAATGATTATTTTTGGTTCACTAGAATGCGTACGCGTTAAATTGGACAGTTTCGTATTTGTTCGAGATTTTACGCTGGAGTCTGGTTTTATAAAGGCATTCTGTACATCTATACGTTCGAAAAAACTCAACATTGGAATGGTCAAAACGCTTATAGGTTAAAATCAAATGATGAGCAACGCTAACAACAATTGATAACTGTTTGTAATAAAAATCAGAGATTTCGATTTGAAATTGCGCAGATTCCGGATTCCAGGAATCATCAGAAACTATCACGGATTTTTGACAGGAATAACCTCATA
The DNA here is from genome assembly GCA_037013635.1 of Plagiodera versicolora. Lineage (NCBI taxonomy): Eukaryota > Metazoa > Arthropoda > Insecta > Coleoptera > Chrysomelidae > Plagiodera > Plagiodera versicolora. The sequence continues at coordinate 8,625,368 of CM072986.1, read as the reverse complement.
AATTTTTGTGTGATTTTTTCAGCAACGCACGTCTTGTGTTCCCAGTTCTCTTTCTGATCCTCACAAGCATTCTCTTAGCCATCAAAAACTATTATTCTGTTGATTAGAGACGAGAGCAACACGTTCTGTTATGAAAATATCAGAAGCAAAAAAGTTCGTATCCAATTTGGAACATAATCCAGCAAAGTGGCGGTCGTAGAAAGAAGACGAGAAAACTCTCAAATGAACTTTTCTCGTACAGCTAATCCCGGAGGACTGTCAATGAACTTTTCGAAGGCCGCAGTCCGCAGCCGATGGCGCAGTTTTTGCTTCTCCGGACTCGCTTCACACCCCCTGAAGCTGAAACTTCGATTCATGGAAAAACATTCGTCCCACGTTTGGGAAATCATCAGACCAATGTCCAATCTAAACTACTGACTACAGTGAAATGTCAGTTCGAGGTATGGAAATATTTCAAAATTCGAAAATGAATAAAAAATATTATAAAGGCTTTGAGTCAAGTCAGAGGGTCAAGAAGATTTAGTATCCCAACCATTTTTTGAGATACTTGATTCAAGATGAACATTTTGACATGGGAAGTGAACACGTCTGGAAAAGGACCAATGATCTAATAAAAACTTTTTATATTCTCATATGTCGATGGATAAGCTTGAGAGAGATGTAATATATCTTATAAAAGTAAAAAAAGACTATGTTCAATTTTCAAAAAATATGAAGTTATAATTGAAATACATTCACTGGCGAAAGAATTATAGGTAGGTATGGTCTATTTATTCAAGCAAGATAGTTGTGAGAGCTCATCAGAAAGTGCGGTGTTGCTGCTTTTCTTTTTTTCAATGATACTCCGTAACATAAAGTTAGGTTAAGTTCATCTCCAAATGTTTGATAATGTTGTCGATTCGAAATTGGATAGGTTTCAACTGTAGATAACCTTTTGAGAGTTTCTTCAATGCTCAATACAGATTTCTCTCCAAAAAAATTTTACATTGTTGTGACATTACTGTGAAGTGTTGCCAAATTTATTTATGCCTAAATACTTTTAGCTTTGTCTCAGTAGTTAGCTAGATACTTTTTATTTGAGTATAATGCATATAAATAGGGTAAAAATGTGAAAGATTGTCATTTTTCTGAACTTGCTAACCGTGCTAAGAGAAATGGAAAAAAAATCTTCCTTGAAAAGATCAAATGATCAAATAATTATAAAAATGGAGTTTACTCCAAGAACTTTGAAAAGTGGATTTTATTTCATAAACGTTTGTTCGAATATCACTCCTTCAATTTCATTCATGGATAATAATGATAATAATACTCGTGTTCGAACACAACAGCAAGTTGTAAATAAAATAATACATTGAGTATCAGTGTGAAGATTCGAATATTGTAGTACTGATTAAGAATTAACAATCAAGAGATCTCTTCGGTTTTTCACTTCAATTCACAAATTTCAGTGCAATATTCCCATATAAACTTCATTCAACTTGCACGACGTTTATCTAAGAAATAGCAACGGAGTCTCCGAAAGAAATTATGAAAACAGAAAATCACAAACTTTCCCATTTCTATCCCGAAAGGCGCACTCTTCGTCTCTGTCGGAAAATGTATTCGGAAAACTTACCGAAACTTAATCGCTTTTCGTGTTTCATTTCGCTCGTACGAATATGGGGCAGATGCTCGACATATTTGACTTTTTATGTTTTTCATCAGTTCCTGGAAATTTCTTAGAAAATTATGATTCTTCTACCATGTACCAGGCACAGAATGTTGCAGTTGCAGTCTATATTTTTTCCTGTGAGAATTATCTATTGAAAAATTGTTTTGTTAAAAACTGAAAGTTATCTGAGAATTCGATGGAGTTAATATCTTATTGAATTGGTTAAAAAACACAAGGAAGGGTTAAAATTCATATCACGACAAAAATAATTATGTCCGGATGACTCAAATCATTTGCCAGTGATAAAATTGAAAGTTTACATTCGATCATCAATTGTGATTTGAAATTGTTTATGATATAGTTGCAATTCCACTCACTATGATTGTTCACGTTTGAACTAGAATCATTTCATAACTATGTCAAGTCATCTGGAGAGTTCACTGTGTGAATTTTGACTTTATCAGTGTCAAAAAAGTTGCACTTTCAAAATATGAGATCCTCAAATTATTGCACCATGAAATGACTGAAAACTCGTTGTTGACTGAAATTATTCAAACAACTCTCGAACTATTATGATTTGTATTTAAGCATGTAAATTGGTATTTGACAAACATGGAGAAAATATGACGATCTCCAGTCAAATAGCCGAATACAACCAAGACCCTTTGAATTTCATCGACAGATTGAGTCATAAAAGATGAAGGAAAAACGTAATTCAACTCGATCCCTTTGTTTGAAATGTCGGTAATTTGAAATTCTCAAGAGGGAACATCATCAGCAACGATGAAATATCCCTCTATATTCTGTAAAAATAAGATTTCCTGAGCTAAATTACCATTTGTTTCCTAAATCATTCTGATGTATGTCTTTGATCCACATGCAGGTGAAAATGTGGGCCTGGACAAATATTTGGCAGCAACAACTAAGGACAGTTTTATGTGACACATAAACACGGTTTATCTCAATGCAGACCAAAAAGGGTCGACACTCTGGAAATTTATAGCTGATCCACTGCATTGCATACCGATTTCAGGGAGTTTACATTGCTTCTGTGAGGTTGGTGTCATTTTATGGTGATACAATTCTGTTACTGCTTGCTATATTTTCAGCTTGAGGATATTTAAAAACATTTCTTTGATGTAGTAGTAATGAATTAGGTAGTTTCAATACCAATAATATTTCTGAGAACATCTTCGACATGAGGAACAATTTGAAGACTTGCTCAATGAAGACTCTTGTCGGGGTCTAAAAAAGTTAGCAGTATCATTGCAATTGAGTCCACACCGGTTTCAAAGTGATTTCAACCTGACAATGATGAAACTTCAGATTATGAAAAAGAAGAAAAAACATATCGATTGGGTGAAATGATTCGAATATGGCTGACTTCCGGCTAGACCACAAGTTGTATCAATTGGAAAAATCTCTCATACGATTTTTTTCAGATTTGTAATGATATTTTGAGATAATTTTTTCATTCGTCATAACTCGAAAAATGGAACATATGAGTATGGGAAATTCAAATAATGAAGATCGATGTGGAAAAAAGGAATGAAATTGGATCATATTCGTGAAAAATAGCTGTGTGATGACTAAAACTTTCCTAGAAGCTGCCTCTTGGTTTGGAGATTTTTTATTATTTTTCAATTCAATTTTTTCAATTTTTGTAGAATTACAAACTATTTTGAATATTTCTGTTCCAGCCTATCAAGAACGGTTGGACTACTAACGCAGTTGAGTAATTGAGATATATTATACACAATATACAAACTTCAAACTGATTGAGGTGATTAATTGCACTCATTCCACGAAGAAAGTTTATTTCGTGAGACTTCCAGACTTCAGGTAGGTATTTCGTGTTTCAGATCCGCGGCAACAAATTCTGGATGAAATACAGATATCTGAGCTGGAAATTGCAGCTATAAAAGGCTTTGTGCTCCAGAAATATGTGACTTCCAGGCGTATAAACGAAATTGTTCATACGCTAGAATTAAACGGAAAGTAGAGAAAAATTGGATGTGACGCTGCTATAGATCTCACTGGCGGTGACAGCTTAGATTTATGCCAATGGCACTGGATATTCACGAGTGCTTACTAGTCATTGTTCAGCTACTTTGTACTGTGAAATATCATATTCACCATGAAGCTCTTCAAATGAAAAAAACTTGCAACAAGGTGACATTTCAGATACTACCTAAATAGAAAAATCAGTAATCAAAAGTAATCAATTCAATCGACCCACAGCCATCAAGAAAACAGACACTTTTTTAACACTTCCAAGATACCAAACAATATCTCGAAATAATGTTTCCTGTATCCTACTCACTGCTGAACATTCCATGAGGATGTGGAAAGCAGATTACTGGTAATGTTTGTTCAAAAGAAAGTGACACTAGGAAGTCCTATCATTAATTTTGTAGAGGGGCCTTCGAAAGAAGAGTTTCGATTGTATCTTTCCAGATACATTTTCCAAGCATTCTGGAAATTCGATTCCAGGTATTTCTACATAGACAATAACCACGATGATTTGAAAAATCCTAGTATACATTCTCGTCTGATAATTATTGGTTTTTGCACCCTTTTTGACCAAATGATTCGCCTTTTTTACCAGAATAAAGCTCAAAACTTCAGATATCTTTGTTGCATTTAAGACATCTTTCTTGAAATGTTCGATCCAATGTGATATCTCAAGCATGAAAATGATAACGAAGAGGAGCCATCAGAGAGTTTTGAGATTCTTCAGGTATATAATTAAGGACTATTTCTTTTATTGAATTCGAAAGATACAAAAAACTTCAGAAAGAAGCTTTACAGTTCCAGAAATCCTGATGAACAGAGTTAAATGCCATAAAGTTTCAATATTTAATACATCTCTTCACGAAGTTGTGATTGATGTAATTCATTCCTTGATATTTTAAACAGAAAAATCAATGGTTGGTACAATATGAATCACTTTCCATTTTCTTGTTGATCCCCTATGAGAATTTATTAATTCATTGTTTATTCATAGTTGGTATCATTGATTCATTTATTTGGTACACTGGCATTTTGGTTGATCTTATCCTGGCTTATAATACTCATCCTTGGATTCATCGGTCTCACAAGTGCTTCAGAAAATCTAAAGTGTCAACATCAACTATGGAGACATTGAACCAGTAACTGACGTGTATTTCATAATGCTGAATCATCTAGTATATTCTCACTTTTCTATGGATATTTCAGTAACGTTATCAGGTAGTTGAGTAACCTGGATATAAAAAGACATAACTGTTAATAGAAAATGTATTGGATATTTTGCAGATACCGATGTATTGTTACCTGAGTTGATAGGTTTTGGATTTAATTTCAGCAGATACCTAGATTTGCCGCGCAATCATCGTTGGAGCCATCACGTATTACGCCATTCATTTTCTGGAGAGGCCTCTCGACATTTGATTAGGGATACTCACCCTCATATCGTGTGGCGTGCGCAGACGCATACACAAAATACCAACACATCGCCATATGTTTATGTTAATGCACGTACGTCACCCAAATTCCCAACGACCTTGGAGAGACGACCCAAAACAAGCCACTCTAGATCTCCATTGACATCGCGCAAACTACGTGTTATCCAAGAATTTACCGATTTCACTATGAGACAATCGTTTGGAAATCTTAGACGTGAGACCGAGTGAGCAAATTCGAATGAATTGGTGATTTTTGCGAATGCAATTTGTTGAATATCGCGACACGAAGGTTCGCACACTGGTAGATGGCATTCCGGGTGCGCCCGGAGCGCAGAATCCGGCTACCCGGAATGGAAAACGGGGCAAGGCCAGGCGAGCGGTGCACGCCATTCAAAGGATTCGGGGTTTATATGCGAGGTCACGGCTTGCATGCCTTGTAATTGGCGTTTATAGGTGAAAATGTTTTGTTTCACGATTCGATACGAGGCCAATATCTTCGGGTGCTGCATAGAAGTTTTACTAATGATAATAAATGACACATCAGAAAATTATCTTTGGAAAATTATAGTTGTTTCTTGATATTCCTTATATTTTCAAATTCCCTAAATGAAGAACCAGCTGCCGATATGGCTGATTATTGAACATGATGTTCTTGAAAAGCTAAAATGTAAACGAATAATCAGGAACAAAATACAAATCGAGTCAACTTTTATAAAACATCCAAAGATATATTTTTGTTTGTGAAATTGAAATTATTGGAAATTTTTGGCATCATCGAATAACATCATTATGGAAAAAATTCGAGCTTTTAATCATTGATACATTCAAAGACAGTTACCATTATTCGCACAAGTTCGAAATCGATTCGAATTATGTATGTTTCATGGGAAGAAAGCAATTATCTTGTATCACTTGGATTACTTTTTCTCAATTTAACCTGTCGTTTGAAAAATCAGTCGAACTAGTTGAAACACTAGCCTGATCGGTCCAGAACTTTTCTGTGACTTAGCCAAAGCACTGTGGAAAAGATCCAACGGTGCTTGAATCAACAAGCGATCTCGTGAATGGTGGAGAATGGCGCCAGAAATGAGACAGGTCGAAGAGTTTATCAATCATTGCCAAAATTCTCAGAGTACCTCCTTTGTCATTACAGGCGAACAATTTGAATCATGATTGAACTCCTGATTGGGCATTGTAGACTCATCAAAGACATCAACAATATTGGACTAACAAACCCAACCATTTGTTGGTTCTGTCAAGAAAATGGGGACGGTGTGGCCTATGGAGTATAGTTATAAAAATATGCCTCGATACGGAGCTCTAACATAATAAGAGGGCGTACAAAAAAGATCTGTTAACATTCTAGGTTCCAAAGGAGAATGTAAGTTTGCTATCAACAGGAAGAAATTAGCAGATATTGGCTTCAGTAAGCCCATCAAACTTTTAACGAATGAGGGCAAAGAAACAAAATCTGATGCTGTCAGCTCATCAAGACTCAAGAAAGAACGCCATCAACGAATTCACCTTGGCAAACTGGTGAAGTAACAGATTAACGATGGACGGTTTCCCTCGACTTAGAAACATTGTTTCATTAGGAATATGAGAAAAGAAATCTCTGAGAATTAACGAATTCAGGAAATGAAGCTTTCAAAAGTTTGAAACCTACAATAAACTGAACAGAAATCGGTGATTTGTATTTACGTGACGTGTTTTTGAATAGCTGAACAATATTCTCATGTTCAATTATGGCATTGTTGACAAGTAGTAAAATGTTCATAGTAGAAAAATATTGAATTGCTGGTTTTCGTGGAAGTTGTAGAGGTCATTTATAGAAGATTAACAAAGTCCAGTGAATTCATTTCTATGGAGCTTGGAGGTTATCAGTTACAAAACTTCATCAAACACCATTTCCTCTAAATAAAATCTAGTTGATAGTTTCAAGCGGCGAACTAACAAGATAACCAAAAATCGTTTGATTTTTCCTGGTAATCGGATTACTAGAACAATAATCAAGTGCACTGTGCGTAAACATAATTTGTTTTCTTTGTACACAAAAACATTACTATCGTAGTTAGAATTTCCGGAGTCAGATGTAGCAAATTTGAATTATTAATGATGCAATGGCGATCGATTTTCGAGATTAATGGCATGTGGTCGTAGTCGATTTTAATTTTGGTCTCTGTACTGATAGGAAATTGGAAATTGTGACCTAAAACTACCCAACACGCAAATTGGTGGTGAATGTAGTAATTCCTTCATATACATATATCTTATAATTGTTGACCACTGTTTATTGTTTATTCACAACTACAATTGATGATCAGAGAATTTTCAAATGAATATGTTGATGTTTGAAACATTCAAATAAATGAATGAATATCAACAACAAAAGTCTGTTTCTATTTACATTTGAAGATATATATTGAGAATAAAACTCCTAAATAGTGAAATAAATACATTTTTGTGTCTTCGAAACTATTTATGAATAATTACAATTCAATTTTACTGAATTCATCAATGTCACTTCATAGTATCTATTGATTGGTAAGAAAATAAAAGCATTTCATCCATTCTAGAAATTGGCATATAATGGATAGAGATCAAGGCAGCTATTTATAGTTACAGGAAATTGTTGTCACCAGCAAACAACGATTACTTTTCAGAAGATTGATGTGATTCGGCAGAAAATCTATTAATATTGTAGTCAGTGGGAGGTTATCGAGATCCAGTGACGCCAACATAGACAAAAAACTTTCAAATTAATCTAAACAGTATAAAAGCATTGTCATCCATCAAATCATCATTCGAAAGTTTATTGACGATGAATATTGGATAGGAAAAACGTATGAATATTCACAAACAGTGCATATTGAAGACAAAATTGAAAAACGCTCGGACACGTCAATTTTTATTTTAGTTTCCAATAAAAAATATTAATTGTTCCTTCACGGACTGAATGGAGAATATTTTGTAGACCTTTTACAGCAAGTCGTTAATTGAAATAATCAATCATTTGTGTCGATTTTTTTGTTTATTGATTTCGACAAATTGAGTATGAATATTTTTCAATTCAAAATCGATGAATGAAAAACATTCATTGGTATGTGAAAATGTTTGCATTTTTATGTTTGAATTTTCTCAATCAATTCGAAAAAAATCATTGAAATTATGAGAGAGATGTGTGGCACTATTCTAATGAACCAAAAATCAAATCTCTATGCAGTTTGTTTATTGAAGAATATGATGATACGGGTGATTAGAAAAATCGTTCAGTGTTTTAGTTCACATTTCACCGAAATATAAATCACCAGCGAAAAAAATTAAAGAGTTATAAAATGTAGCTACAAATTCCCAAACGGCCAATACATCTCCAGGGAAATAAATCAAAGCATTACCGTTAAACGGTCTTCGGTCCCGTTTCTTCGCATCGGGTAATTTCCCTTTAAATTCCTACGAATGTTTATCATTTCCTCTCGATGATTAAATCGTCAGAAAGTGCAGACTTTTAAACGCAACTGGGACAATTCTTCCATCCACCCGTACGTATTTTATTAGCAGAGAAAATAAATGGAGAAAGAATAATTCGAAGCCAGTTGAACCTAATAAACGAACTAAAATAAAGGAAACCACGATGAAAACTTCGACATTCAATTGGAACATGAGTCTGAACTACTTCTGAAGGATGTGTTTCATTCTCCATTCAAAAAGTGCTTTCATAAAGTACATAATTGATTAGTTTTCAGTGAACCGATCCATTTCTGAGATATTTTCTTCAACAGGACTATTTCTATCTACCATTTACCACAATAACAGGAAAAATCGAGTAGATAGCAAATATATTTGAGGTATCCCATGACTTGACGTTCATGGCTTGAATGCTCTTAAACCTTTCATTGAAAATTTGCAAGTCGTGATTGCATTATAAACTTCTGCCCAATATCCCATGATTGAGGAGTTACCAGCAATATCAAAATCAATAATAGATTAATCTCATAGGCTTTTCAATGATTTCATTTGATGACAGAGAAATCTGGTAGGCCATGTAATTGAAATGAACCACAAATTAGAGATGAGTTAATTCAAAATATCATAACTGTAGCTGCATCCATACGAAACGACCCAGATAATAGTCAGAAAAGAAAAAAGTTTTAATACAGCAGGAGGCATTTCTAATGGAAACTTCAATCAAATCTTCAGAATTCAAAAGATCTTGATTGGTAAAATATCATAGTCTCTTTCTTTAATCTACACACTCGACAAAGGGTTGTGTGCAGAAGTTCACAGGCACTTCAAATTTCAAATTGATCGATGTATATGTGAATGAAGTTTTCTGTACTGATTTACCTCTCTAAATAAAAAAGTCATTGAATATTTATCACTCCTAGGGGTTGTTGACAGGAAATTTTCAAAGTTATATAGCTTATAAAACACCAGGCAAACGTCAATGACTTTTATGTATTTAGAATTCGAATCATGGGAACTTTTTCATTCGGTATATTTTAGTCGTTGGCTCGCCATTCCAATCACGTTTGGATTGTGCCAGCGAAAGCGAGTGGTAACTTACAACGAAAACACCGAATAATTTTTTCTGGATGAATTATGAGCAAACTGGAATGAAATATGGTGACAAATAGAAGCTGCTATCTTTCCAGGAAAAAAATGCCTAACAAAAAAATACGGAAACATTACAATACTAAAATGATAATACTACAGAGCATGTAACAGACATGATATTGAGTGCTCTCATAAAATAAAAATATGATGCTGAAACCCATCAATAAGATGGTTATTAGTTAGCTATGTCCTGAGAATAATTCCTGTATTTCAGAAGCCTAGGAACCAAAAACATTCAATGTTCAATGAGTTATCGACAATCCAATATACTCGCTAAGGCTTCGCATTAACCCTTTCCGGCCGACTGGCTATGCCTCAATACCACCATATATATTTTGTCTTTCTTGAAATTTATGTGGTTTGAAACAAATACCATAGTGCCAGTTGTGTTGCCTATGATTATATTTAACATATAAGAATTATTGCAACGACCTATCTCACTCATCGATGTTTTCTGAGCCTTATTACGTTCCCGCGCGCCGGACAAGATTGTAGTGATTGTGCAAAACGTGATTTTGAGTGCAATTAGTGTCGAATTATTCAATATGGCAAGTAAGTATATACAAAATTGGTTGGTATAATGGTTAAAATTCATCATATCTTAAAGTGGAATGGGTTATATTTTGAAAAAAAGTTGTAGTAGTGAAAATAAAGCCATGGTTTCATAGTGAAACCACTCGGATATATACATACACAAACTTTTATAATTCAACTATTGCCCATTTATTCAGAATAGTTATTTTCTTCCAGACAATTATTATTTTTACGCTGATTTGGAGAAAATGGACCCTAAAGAATTCCAAAAATGATATGGATATTGGAGACCTGGCTTCAATACCTTCAGATAACGAGTCTAACGCAAGTGATTTCGACAGCAAAGGCGAGGAACCTGACGAAAATTTTCAACAAAATATTGACCTGGTCGGATTTTTGAACGATTCTGTTCCCAACCCACAACATGATATCTCCTGGGATTGTGACGAAAGGACCACTTCTTTTCGATGCGCACATTGCAGTTCCGCAAAAAATCTTTGAAGAACACTTTGAAAATGCTCTAGATGTAATATGGGCTCATGCCTTTCTCATGTACGAAATTGTTTTCCTGCTCATCATAGGAAATAAAGTCGTGTTTTATACAAAATGATACTTTTCAACTGTTTTTTGATAAATTTTCAAAACTACAATTGCATTAAATTTTCGCGTTACGTTCCAAGTGGCTTCACCAGGTGACCACATTTTAAAAATGTTAATAGATATTTGAAAATTATTTTTTCGCAGTTTTCCTATACAAACAAACCTATTTTCTTCAATGATGCAAAAAATAATTGAATATCGGAACGAAATTACTTCCGGCCGCAAAGGGATTAAAGAACAATGAAGGAATATCCCATCGCAAAAGCGAGATCAGTGTAAAATACAAGAAGAGTGTCACAACAATGTTCAGTTACTCATGAAAGACTCATCGTATTCACAGAATTATTCTTGATTCGCCTGTGATTTAGTTTCGAAAGGAGATATCTGGAATATGATTTTGTTATTTTCGTTCCCTTAGATATCGATCAGCTCCATACTGTACTGAAGTTTTTCTTGGTGAATTTTTCAATACGGATCATTAATTGATATGGCATATCCGTTTTTGGAAACGTCTCTATCAACACCACTACAGACCATCAATCCTATACGATGATATAATTAGTGCATATCCTGATGAAATCAATCAAATCAAACCATAAACAGTTGATTGGATGAATTCGACCGACACATCGGAGCGTTATAGGGAACGATTCATGCGAGAAACTCATGAGAGAATATAGTTAATTATAGTCCCTATTGGCTCCGTTTATTACCACGAATGTCCGAATTCTAATTGTTGGTGCGTTTCAAAGTGTAGAAAGTCGCAGAATTTGAAGCAACGGCCATGTTTCAGATTATTGGTTTGGTATAGTTTGGCCATCAGAAAACAATGGCATTTTTTGAAAATTAGATTCAATCACCACAGTTGACTGAATGAATCATATTTCAAGGAAATATTTTCCACATTTCGAGTTGATAAGAGTAGAATTGACTGAGCTATGATCACTCATATACCCGTCGCATTTTTGTGAAAATTCAACCACATCTCAGGATAATTGATTCTTTATTCAATGTTTAAAATAAAGTATGTATTTTTTTTTATCTCAGAAAGAAGACCTTGGACTGGGGAGGCGTGAGCTAACGATAAGATATACTCATGAAAGTTTTATACCAGATTTCTCAGTGTCTGAATCTTCAATGCATTTTCACATTTTCGAAATCCATGCCTTTCTTACTTGCAAACTACTGCGCCAATCTACATGATTTTGCTAACACAATTCGTGTACAGGATATTCTTGGAAAATTATTTCAGAATTTACTGAAAAGTAAGCCCACTTTCCGCAGGAATGTCGTTTTTCTATCCTGAAAGTTTTGCGAAGTGGTGGATTGAGATTTTGAAGAACCAGTCCAGTGTCCATTTTTATATTCAAGCACCAGCATCCTATATTTTCACTACCATTGCAATATTTTCTCGTAATATATCAATATTGATGATTAATAAATAATAATCGATATTATTATCTTCATTTAATTGATAATAATATTATATAATTAAATAACCAATCAATTGATAATTAATTGAATGCTAATAATAAATATCGATATTTCTCCATGAAAATTCAACAACATATTTTCCGTGTATAATAGATTCATCATGTGAACGAATTTTTGTCTATAATGTCTACTATCCAAGCTATATACAGGGTTATGATAAAGTAATGCACAAAATTCATAAAACGTACAACGATCACTTTAGAAAAAAATGCAAAAACACGTCAAACTGTTCTTTTTATTCCGCATCTTTTGACATAAGTTACAAAAATAACACGTCAAAGTTGTCAAAGTTATGACGTCATCAACAAATTTTTTCAATGGGAAGCTAAGATTTTTATCACATTATGTGATAGAGCTTGTGTTTTCACACACGCGAAAAATAGTTCCACCTACTATCATTAGAATTTCTATCCTTTCTCTTTCGGTTAAACGAGCCATAATAATAAAACTGTGGTGACACGAATTGTACGACTGACACTGACAAACCGTTGTTTTAGTAAAACAATTGAAAAAATTCATAGGAACAAATGTTTTTACTAGATGAGTGTAAATTTGGCCTCTTTTTATAATTGGTTATGTTATTTAGTTCTTTATTCCTTTTCTCGTTTTTTTTCCTATGTGAGCCCTACTGCAACTATTTTTCCCGTGTGTAAAAACACAAGCTCTATCACATAATGTGATATAAATCTTAGCTTCCCATTAAAAAAAGTTGTTGATGACTTCATAACTTTGACAACTTTGGCGTGTTATTTTTGTAACTTATGTCAAAAGATACGGAATAAAAAGAACAGTTTGACGTGTTTTTGCATTTTTCTCAAAAGTGATCGTTGTACGTTTTATGAATTTTGTGCATTACTTTATCATAACCCTGTATATTATATATGAATAAATTCTGCGATAACTCACCTCTGACGATGTCAAATAACAGAGCCTCGAGTCTGCACTTTCAATGGAAGCTTGTTGTACTATTCCGTATCTGGAAGACTCCCTATCACTCATGTAATCTGATCGCAAACTGTCTTGCCTGTCAAACATGCCCCTGGAAAAAAAATGAAAACAATAGAGCGCGTTATATGGCAAGAGTAACTAGATATGTGGTTGATATTGATGTGTTATGTAGAGTATAATTGGAATATCATATATCATCAGGATTCATTGAATGGTTTTCTTTATTTATAACGGATATCTGTGATATAATCCAGATTGTATCCGCAATGAATAGAGAGAAGCTTTTGATTCATAAGTTAATTCAAATAATTGAAATCATCCAGATAAGCAATTGAAATTCAAGTGGCTATACCACTGGCACACTTTCAAAAACGTAATTTTTTCGAATTATTTGGTAGTATCCAGTTGAATATCAAATAAATTGAATGCATCTTCGATATCTACATCAATCTGCCAGTTTTTGTCCTAAAAATCTTTTCACAGGTGTCAATCACTGAAAAAAACGTCAAACTCACCTCTGTTCGAAACTGTCAGTTCTTGCACTCTTGTACCCGCTATCGTTCATGCTGCTGTCCTGCCTGAGCGAAGGCAACGAATCCCAGGGCGAGCGTTTGTGACCCTGAGGAACACCCTGAGCGGAACTAAACGTCGAACTGCCCGATCTCCAGCCGTCCGAGTGTCGAAACCATTGAGCCCTGCTGGATTCTCCAATGCATGATGCGCATTTTGAGCTGAAACTGAAATAAATATCAATTAATTGGTGTTGGCCATCACAAGCGCCAGGAAGTCGGCGATGCACAGACATACCCAGATCCCAAGAGAAAACGAGCGGAAACCTGAATGGTCTAGAACGTTGGAAATATGAGGTGTGGATAATATAACATGAACGGCATGAATCAGTATAAGAATAAAGCGAAAGAGATGAAAATCGTTTGAAGATATGTAGAAAGCCCAGCTGACCTGAGCAGGATTAAATTGTGGATTTGAAATGCCAATATTATCGAATTCAAGATGTGAAACGAGCTCTATGACAAACGTGATTAATTTTTGTGAGTTTGAATAACTAGAACATATATGATGAAAAATCGAATTTCGCATTTGACTTCATCAGTTTCTTTCACGTATTCTCACCGCGAATAAAAATTCCTATAACGTTCATGGAACATCATGCTACCAGACGAATAAGGGGAGGAGGTTAGGTATTGGAATTTTTCGTAATGCGTCAGAGAAGCCTTCAATAGTTAATGAGTTTTACAACTCCGGCGTTCGATATAAAGAGAATTTTAATAGAGAGAACTTCGACACGACTCAATTTCGACAATGAAAGGGTTCTTTATTGAGCCCATCCTACTCTGGTTATTATCAATGATGATATTGATTGCCAAAAAGGTGTGGAGAATTTTTATACAAGGAGGAGTGATCTCTGATATTGACCAATTTGGATATACAGGGTATCCATGATATATTTCTTGAAAAATTCAACAGTGGGTAAGGCTAGACTGACGCTAGATAGGCTATCAAATATTAACCACAAAACAGAAATGAGCTTATTCAAAATATCATGACCACAGCTGCATTTATATAAGACGACCCAGGTAAAGCAACGCCAGAAACAAAAATTTCAATTAAATCAACATTCTGTTTTTTTTAATATAAATACTCTCGACTATAGGGTTTTGGACATTATATGTATACTAAATAGTAGTTCAAAACGAGATATCATCCCAGAATAAATGAATCATTTTTCAATTGGGTTGAATTATTTTTTCCATTTTTCAATTGACAGCTCGTTAAAATGTAGACTGTTGTCACTTTCCTTTTTTTTCCGATGCTCTGAAATTATATTATGAATGAATATGAATATTTGATTGATACATTATTGAAATATACATATGAACACATTTACTTTCCTGTTTGCAATAAAAAATCATATAAAATATTGATTGTTCATCATGTTCCCATGTAGCACAATTCCAATTGATAACTTGAGCTGAAAATAGCATCAGAAAATAGTCGAATCTGTCTGAACTTTCATCCGCAAATTTATAAACTATAATTAATAAATATCCCACAGGTGTACCTTTCCAACGAGAAAAATTGATGAATTAGCTCTGATCTAGAATCAAATCTTCAATATATAGGAACAGGAACCAAACATTTCATCGACTTTGCCATCTAGAATTTATTCAGCAACACTATTCTAATAACACTTTGTAGGAATCTGTGAATAGCTCTCAGGTTCTGCCTTCCAGATGGCGTTGATTTAAAGCGCAAGAAAACATTATCGATTCAATAGAGATACCAATTACACCACAAGGATCAGCACGAGGGCCACTTCTAGGAAGAAATAAACGACCACCTGCTCGAAAATCAATCGATAGAATCCATGGATGACCTACCTCGAGTTATGGTCACTCAGATATCCCCTATCTCGTTCTTTTTCTCGTTCCCTTTCTCTCATGAGCTCGTTTCTATCGCTATAATAGCCATCCCTTTCTCGATCTGTTCTATCTCTGGAAGCAGAATTGAGCCTGTGTGGCAAAGTGGAGGACTTGTTCATGGAAGCACTGGATGAAGGTCCTTAAAAATGATAAACAAAGTGATATTTTCAATTTGGATTTCGTAATGTTCGATATTTCGAATGAAAATGTTGTTGACATAATGATGTGACTAAGAATTGAATCATCTGGTCTATCTATCTTGGATTCTTCAAAGTATATCATTGTAAACGAATTATGAGGAAAAAAGTTGAGAAAATAACCCGCAGTAAAGTTCATCTTTTGGTACAATTTTTATTCAAAATCTGTCGAATAAACTGGTGTGGAATAAAAAATTAAAAGATTTTGAAAATACTTTCCGAGTTCTCTGGTAGTATAGACAGAAAAACACTAAACTTCTTACTACGACTCGACAGAAGCTTATTTTTGTTGCTTGACATATTGACATGACAATGACAGTGCTAAGGCATGGAATGTTTCTTCGAGAAAATTGATCGCGAATGGTCTTCCTCTTATCTGAGTTTTATAGAATCCGAATCTGCTTTTTTATTTTCAATGGCTGAATCTGTACAACACCGTTGAAATCAGATATACTAAACCAACTACTAGTACCAATGTTAAGTCTTAGGTATCAATTTACATTTCTTTTCCGTATTATGTGGTTATGAAGGAGGTATTACACGTGTAATCCATTTTAGGTCAGGGTGGATGGAATATTATGAATGAATGTTAACATGCAAGTAACCATACACCGTAACAATTGATATATTTAAGCGGAATTGTTTTAATCGAATATTTTTTTGGTATAACCTCCTCATTTAAACTCATTTTTCCTTTGTTATGAATACGATTTCGAAATTTCTTCTTGAGCCACATACCCCCTGAACTTTTGATTTGAGAAAGAAATTACGTCAAATAAAAAAATGCTGAAAAACAATTGGATTGAATTTATTGAAGTAATCAAATTATATAAGAAATCTTGGGACTGTGAGTGAAAGAGCATCTTAATTTTGATAAACTTACTTTTTCTAGAGGGATAAGGACTTCTTTGAGTAGAACCTGGTAAACTCTCGGCGAATTCTGCAAAACATAACCACAAATTTCCGTAATCGTTATTCAAAACTACCATTTCATAATCATAAACACATCAAATCAATAATGTTTCGCTTGATATCAGTAAACTCACCGAGATTTTCCATACTCTGTGTTAATAAAGCTTCGAATGTGTGCAGACTGTAACTTTCAGCATCCATCCCTTTGGCTAAAGTATTTCTAAGGTGCATTTCATATTCCAGAAGCAATCTACTAGTAGGTGATCCCGGAGTGGGAGTTATATTGGAATTCTGAAAACAAACAAACATTTCTACTTCTATTCTGATTCATTCGAGCATCGATATCAAACATTGTCAAAGATTTTTCGACTAGAAAAATTGAAAGTATTCACTACTATAAGAGTAGATTCGAATTAAAATCTGTATACTCTGTAAATCAGTGTTATAGCTTCCAACGAGTTTTTTGAATGAGTATCTGAATATTTTGGGCATTATTGCTAGCGCAGAATAAGGATGGTGCTCCGAAGAAGAAGAATAGATTACCAAATTAGGTGCAGCATAACGAGAGACATTTTATACTCCGGAAGTATCAAAAACGTGTCTATCAAAATTTAAGCTTATTTTGCTCGCGAAATTGTTCACCTTCACCTCCGCTGATTCATTAATTAATTAGGTATTATTTGACCCCAAAACTTCAGGAATCCCCCCTCACCTGGTTCATCTGCTGGTGCATGTGCCTGGCGTGCCTCCCGAAGTGGTGCGACGAAGTTTGCTCCGGGTCGGAGTTACCGTTGCTCGAACTCGGCGTCGTCGCGTAACATTGGTTGTCGAAGATGACGTTGTCCGACGGCGGGGAGAAGTCGCTGCCAGCGCCCCTTTCCAGCTCCAGGTAGAGGCCCCTGCCAGGGTAGCCTCTGCCGATCTCGTGCGACGATCTGTAAGGGGGTCTGTGGAGAGGTTAGTGATGTCGTGAAGTTGAGGTTTATATGTACAGAGGAGTATGCATTTCACATTTTGATATTGAAGAATGTTGTCTAATACTTGATGCAATAACATCTTAGATGGATCTATTAATCCTTTGAGAGTCTGATTTAAAAATCCCAAGGCTGCAAAGCCTGTTGTATTCCATCTATAATAAGATTAGAGCTGCACTTTAATGAGAAATTATGGTTTCAGAAGTTGATCTTAGCAACTAGAAGACATATAAGACGAGAAAACAGATAGTACTAGTTTATTTTTATCATAAGGAATGTTCTAGATTATATTGAAATGAATAAAATTTCAGTTTCAATTTTCCGAAAGGAAGGAATATATCTGAGGTATAGGATGAAATCTATTATATGAGGGTAACAAGAAAAACATTTCCAAACGATTCGAGAAATGCAAAAATATGTTTTTTCAGGGTGTTTCATTAATATGGTAAGAAAATTAAACTGAAAGTAGAGATGACAAAAATATAACGATTGAGCACAACATCGCTCATACAAATGTTGATGGTTAAAAAGATACAGTGCGTTCAAAGTTATTTTTTTGCAAATTTCTTAATAGCTTCGACAGTTTATATGATATCGGTTTGAAAATTGGTACGTTGGGGGTTTTTAGGACGGCAAACAAGAATATGTCATCAGTATTAACGCATTCCTTAGAGGGCACCACTTACCCGCTTACAATTATTTAAAAATACGCACAACTTTTCTGTCCATCAAAAATCAACATTTTTGATCGAACATTTATTAATCGACATTATATTTCGAACAAAAAAGTATTCTTGGAAAAAGTCGAAAAACCTTACCGTATTTGCGATAAACCCGATTTTGAGTATTGAAGTTACAAATAAATTCAAATAATTTTATCAAGGAAAAACTACTAGGTTGCTGTCCGACAAGCAAATATTTAGTTTTCTATTGTCAGAGGAACCGATATCACGAAAACTGTCGAAGCTATTAAGAAATTTGCAAATAAAATTTCAACTTTGAACGCACTGTATCTTTTTAACCATCAACATTTGTATGAGCGATGTTGCGCTCAATCGTTATATTTTTTACCATATCAATGAAACACCCTGTATATTCTTTTGGAAAAATATTTTGGAATATCTATGACGAAAAGTTGAGTCATTGGAAAAAAATTGATACCAGGACAGAGTCAGAAATGAAAGAAGAGAATCATAAATCACGTACCTCGCTCCAGAAAACCTGGAGTTTTGTGCCATTGCCGATCTAGGATGAGAATGTCCAGACTCTGGTTCCGAATGTCTTCCGTTGTTATTCGGATGTCTCTGGTGATTATGGTGGTTATTATAATAATTATATCGTCTCCTTCCCATTTCCGGAGAAGTCACAGGACTTTCTTGGCTTGGCATTGGCTTGAGCATCCTTTTGAGTGTATTGCTGTCCAAACTCAAACCTGAAAAACAATTAATAGAGTCAAGTAAATAAATTAGATTCAATTAGTTTAGTAAATTGTCCAAATCTGAGTTATATAAATCCGAAATATTTCCTGAGTTGGGCAGTTGAATATGATAATTTTTAGCCTGGATACCAGGCCTCATAGGTTGAAGAGGCAAAGAAAAGGAAAAAGCGCTAGCTCGAGAAGAAGAACGAGGTACCTCTTTGACAATAAGGTCAGTCACTATTTCATTTGTGAATAGGGCCAGTGACCATTTATACTGTTTTGACACTACTCACCATTTTCTCTATGTACGTCCTCCGTACTCTTGCTTTTACTCCTCCTGCCAGACATATTATTATTGTTGACGACGTTGTGATGATGAGCCGATCTCAATTCAGCGTCTCGCACCATGTCCATCTCGGTATAGTCCACTGACTTGGTGTTGGTGAGCACGTGATGGATATTCTCTCGCTGAGGTTGTCTTGTTGACGTGGAGGAGCTCTTCGTCGAGGGTGCCAAGGAGCCCCCTGCTTGTGTACCCTCGGATTTCGACGATTCCGACGGCTGGGTTTGAGACTGAGATTCCGTTTGGCTTATCTGAATAAACAAAAACCAGTTAGTTCCACAGTGATTTATTGAAATTCACTTGTCAAGGTCATGTTGGATTCAGGAGGATTGGATATTCTTCCATTCAAAATTAGCTGACTCGGTGATGATTAGAAAAAAATGTAAAAACTTTGGATCCAAAGATTCGTTGGTGAGTTGGTGATACTATAGAAGGATTTCCTTCAACCCGAACTCGACTTACTTGTGACCCGATATTATTTTCGGTACCAACTGAGGCAGTAACAGTCTTTGGTCCAGTAGCTGTGTTGGAAGTGGTCATTGTACTAGTATCAGAATGCGGCTGCACTCCTCGATCTCTCATCTGTTTCGATTGGCTACCTTCTCTTTGCGTCCCTTTTGTACCTGAAAAACATCAAAACGACTTTTTTTCGAGTTGACAGAAGATGAGAGAAGAGTGAGAAGATTAGAAATGTTCCCAGTAAACTATGGAGGATTTGTCGAAATTTCGAGCTGGAATGCTGGACGATTCTGATTCTATTCAGTCATTTTGATTTCCCACAGAAAAAACACGGAAGATAATGTTGTATCGTTTATATGTCCGAACAAAATTTGAAACATTCGAAACAGACTGTTTATATTCGTCAGAAGAATCCCTCTGACTATTTCCTGGCGATTTTGGGAGACACCGAAACACCTAACTGGTTGTCATAAGAATCAGTGATTCTTGAATTAGAAAGCTCAGAAACCTCCAGAAATGTTCATGAATTATCAGTTAGAACTATCTTATAGCTGACGATGAATGGAATGATATTGTATGATTACCTTCAGGGTATTCACCTTGAGTGGTTCCAGTCTGCGTACCACCAACGTTGTCATAAAGGCTAGTGGAAGAAGTTGCGGCTGTGACCTTATCAGTCCTGCCATCTGTGTCGGTTCTCGTTGTCGCTCTAGGAAGTGTGGATGATCCTAAATGGAAATAATACAGATATATTCAATGTTCAGAAAGATCGAGGCACATTATATACGATTCAATGTTCCAGGGCTTTTCAAATTTCTCGTTCTCTTTCGATTCTCTATCTTTTAGGGTTGTGTCCAATTTTTATAACAGGCAGACGTATAGCAACTGGAAATTTGCGGTTAATTCAACAGTTTGTTTGTTGTGTCTACGGATAGATGAACATAGAACAGAGAGCAAAATATCAATTCTTGTTTTGGAGTTGTCAAAACTTTTACCGAAACCATTGTTCTGAAAATTATATCCGTAAAAACTGATCTCTGTAGAACCTCATGCTTTTTTTGAATAACAATGTTTTTCTCAATTTTTACAAACTACATTTATCATTCATTCTTTAGTTATATTTTTAATGCGAAGGACGGGATTCGAACCGAAGGCTCGACTAAAACTTGTACCTTAATTCGTTCAGCTAATGGTCCAGCTTTGACGGAATAAACTAACATTGCCATTATAATTGAATAACGATTCTTGTGTGAACAACGGATCGTAAGGACACTACTCTGTGGTAGATTTTTTGTCACGAACACTTAGAACGTCACTGATGGAATCATATTTTTGCGATACTATTAGGCCAGTCTTAGATAAGTGACAAGTAAACGCAAGATGTCACGTTTTTAATGATGGTAATTAGCTGATGAGACCAGGGTGATCGAGGTAATCTGTAACTGTTACCATTTTCATTGAAGGACACCCAAGATGGAAAACTTTTCAATTCGTTCAAATGATGACGCCACTAGCTGTCAGTCCAAAGCACAGTTACATACATACAAACTCAAGCTGATATAAAACATGTACGAATGGAATATTCTTCATGAAAATACCCGTTGGATTCCCCTTACTGATACATTCGTGGTATTCGTACCTGTTCATTAATTATACAAAGCATGAAGATATTATATTTTTTTATTGGTGCCCTATTCTACCCATTTCAAGCACGCCTGAGCGTGTTTAAATCGAATTTTAAATACGCGCGTTTTTTGAAGTTACCATGGCAATATCAACGAAGGAACGAGAAACGTGAAGTCTAAATGACTATTTTTTTATTATTGATCTGACAGGAGTACCTTGTAAACGCCAAATAAAATATAACTGACAAATGCGAAACTTTATTCAAACATAAAATGTGGAACCAATAAAAAAATAGCGTTAAGTATTCGTGGATCTGGTCTTTAAAACACTCGAAAACTCGCGCGTGTTGTAAAGACATTTTTATCCACTTATACTTTAATATGCCAAAATAGAAATAGTATGAGTAGAATATAATAAAATAAAATGGAAATCCTCTTGAACTCACCCCTGTATCGGGGATCCTGCGCCTTGAGCCGAGCGTACTGCTCGGACGTCATGCACGTGCATTGCGGCTCCCTGGCTACCCTGCTCGGCGAAGCTGGCGTGCTGACCGGCTTCCGTTTGCCCTGCTGCTGCTTGAACTTCTGCTTGCCGGGCGGCTCCAGCTTCAGCGAGTACGACGACGACGCTTTCCGCGAAAACTTGAACGACGGCGACTGCAACAGGTCACACTGCGTTCAATAAGATTCTTTTAGGTTGGTCGCGGCGCAGGTGGGGGATTTTATCGAACGCGATGTATCCCATGAGTTTTGATTGGTACCTGGTGACTTGGTTTGGTTTTTTGATGAAATAAAATGCGTTTGAATGGTTTGAATGGTGGTTTTTGAGTACAGAAATGCTGATTTCAGTTGTAACAACTTGCATGGAAGTGCAGTGTTGCTGTTTGTTTTTCTTAACGATATTTCGAAATGAAAAGTAGAGTTTATCATTGAAAAATGTTTATACCGAAAGTGTATAACTATTGATTGTGGATAACCGTTGAACAGACTTATTTGGCGGATCACAGAATTCTCTTCAAATGATATTGACATTGTTATGTAGTTACTGTGTAGTGTTGCTATAATTATGATATGATGATGATTGAATTAGTGCAAATGAAGTTGAATATGTCACAAGGCTCTAGATATGTAAGATTTTGAAATGAACTTTGGATAGGGACACGATAAATCTTGTATTTGAGTTAAAAAATTATTAGGAGTTAGAGTTCGACATACTGAATAGATTTATGTTCGTGTGATTTTATTGATACTTACACAGCATTCCCTGAACTGTTTGGCATCAATTGGAGAAGTAAAATTGAGACCCCAGGTATCGTTCGTCATTGGGTCTTTCCAATACACAAAACAATCTGAAGCTTGACCTATTCTCGTACCTACAATGAATCATTCATCATTGGTCTATAATATTGTTGCTGAATTCAAGAACCATGGACATGCAATAACTCCCTTTGAATTGACTCAGATAAATAATTACCCATCACGTGTAACTCACCAGGTTGTACGAGCCGGACATCTAGGATTTTGTCGACCTGAGAATTGTAGGCCGTTATGTGGAAAACACATTCCGGTGAATCTTGGATGCAGGTGATGTTGACAGGTACCAAATCCTCGCTCACCTGTTGCCATTTCACCGTACCAGCCCCACTGGCTGACACGTGAAATACCTCTGCCCATAACCTAGACAAAAACATCGGGAGATTTGAAAAATTTAACAAATTCTTATAATGAATTTGGCATCGTTGTGACGTCACTGAGAAGTGCTGCCATAATTATTGATACCTAAATTCTTCTCAGCTATGTCTCAAACAATTAGAATTTCGGTGGTTAGCTGAGTTGTTTCTCATTTTGCACTAATGGTGTTGAAAGATTACTTAATTTGTCACAACTATCTACCTAAATAAATGAACTATACAAGAAGATGTTTCATGATTAAATTTTGTTTATTGTGATGCATGGTGTAACTAAATAAGAGTAAAATATTTGAGGGGGTGATTGCCTATAGAAAAAAAGATAGGATCTTTCATATAAAGAAACTTAATCGCATGTTAAGATACAGCTCCCTGAAGGGGGTACATAAAATTTGTTCAACACTTTTTCACGAGCACTAAAAAAGTTACAGTATTGAAATCAACCTGACTACCAAAAAGGCACTCAGCTAGTAATTTATTTGGTTTACCCCATGGTTGGAAGGGGTGGAAAACGCAACCGCTCAAATTTATTTCCAATGTAACTTTTTGTCTTATAAGTCATCCATCTCGATGCTTGGTATAACTGTCAGCAATAACCTTTCTTGGTAAAATCACGTGAGATCAATTGCTAAAAGTGCATCTCGAAAACTTGGGTTTCTGTTTCGTGCCAGGAGCTATTTCACTTCCAGTCAGCTGCTTACGATCTATGAGGCACAAATCCGACCTGTCCTGGAATATTGTTCCCATATTTGGAGTGCAGCACCTAAATATATCCTGAAGCTGTTGGATTCTATCCAGAAAAAGGCAGTTCGTCTCGTCGGTGATGCTTCGCTTACTAACTCGCTCACTTCTCTGGAACACCGTAGAAGGGTTAGCGATCTGTCTCTATTCTATAGATATTTTCATGGGCGGTGCTCTTCTCAAATATCAACAATCGTTCCTCCTTTGGTGGTCTCCTTGAGGTTAACCCGTCAAGTCCAGTCTTCACACCCCTTCGTGGTTAATTTGGTGACTTGCAGAACATCTCTTTTCAAAGACTCGTTCATCCAACGAACAGCGAGGCTCTGGAACACATTGCCCAGGGAGGTGTTCCCCGAGGCATATGACCTTCAGAAATTTAAAAAGAACACCAATTCCTACCCCCTTTCCCTTGGTTCCCACGATGTTCTCTGAACATTACAGGATGGCTCCTTTCGTGGGAAGTTTAATATAAAAAAAAATTGTTTACCAATCAAAAAATTATCTCCGATAGCATGTTTCATTCTAAACAAAAAATGTCTCTTGAATTTTCTGCCCAAAATAAACCAGTTCGCAGTAAAAAACAGGAATAAACAAGACTGATTTATTAATAACAAAACATACATGTAGAAATCACATCAAATGTTCAATATGTCTACCTTCAGACATTACGCATGCGTCTAGTCTAGTCTTCGCATTGAGCCACGTATTCGCTCAAATAAAGGGGCTTCATTTCAACATGGGATGCTTCAATGAAGTTTCTTTATATGAAAGATTCTATCTTTATTTTGATGATGAATCACCCCCTCAAATGTTTTACACTCATTTAGTTACACCTTGTGGACAAATTTTGAAAAAATCAATGGACTCAATTTCTCATGGTGCAAACACAAAAATCCCTTTTCCACCCACCTGAGCAAGTGCCCGTCCCTCCTTCTGGACGTCTGCCACGGCGAGTCTTCGTACCGGTACCCCTTGCGCAATAAGGGCGCGCACGAGCAGCTGAGCTTGTTGCCCATGGATGTGGCGCCGCCCGCGCCTTGACTAGGGCACTGGCAGTGTTGCTGCTGTGCCGCCCGCTGTCACCACATGTCGCCGCCCGAGTCCTGGCCACCGCCGCCGCCGCCGACGCCGCCTCCTCCGCGCGTCGAACCCCAAGGACGAGCGTTGCGGTTCAGAGACTGCGACCTCTGGTGATGGTGGTGGAGAAGCTTACTGTGCTTGTGCTGAAATAATGGAAAGTTCGTGTTAATGGAACCGAGTTGGGGGTTATAATAATAATAGTAATTAATATTATAATTATAGAAATATCAATAATAATAATAATAACAAAGCCTACCCAGTTTATATTGGCTAATAATCAAAGTAGCCGATGCCTTAGATTCAAAAAGAAAAATACAGCTGATGTGGATGAGATTTGTTATAGAATTATGAACTATCGTTAATTCGGAGACAACTGAATTGAGATTTAGAATAATGATTCTAATATTTTAAGCGGCTATACTAGTGTGACACTTTCTAAAAACCGTTTTTTTTTGGCTTTTATGATACTTCATACTTTCAAAAATATCCAGCGGCAAGGTTTTTGAATAGTTTTTGAATGGCAGCATTCTGAAGAGTTTTTCTCGAAACACTATTTTCAAAATTGTTAACATCATAACTAAGAGAGGAATTATTTGGTCTACTTCAAATTGAACTGAGTATTTTTGATCGAATTCACTATACAATAACCTACGATATTTTTGATTGATTTAGAATTAACAACTGATAATTGAAAACGATAATTTTTATCACCCAAAGAACGAATATTAGTTTCAGAATAGGTCATTTTGTTAACTTTGATCTCTGCTATTTTTAATACTTTCTCGATAAAGAAAGTCAAAATAGAACTGAAAATATACCTCATTATATTAAAAAACTCAAAAATATTTCATCGAATACATTCTAAAGTGGAAAAATCCCGAAAATCACAAAAATTTTCATGGTATAACCTCCCAATACTTAAAGACGTCTCCGATCAATTATTGTGAAGATGACTTTCACAGTTGACAATTCCGAGGTAAAAAATGATTGATTTGTCAAACGTGCTTTCGATGGATCGAACAAGAAATAAACAAAAATTCAAGAGGTGGACCAAATTTACAAAAATTTGGTTGCTGCAGTGTCGAGAAGAAGTGAAAAGTAATTTCTTTTTTCATTTATCATCTTGTTTTTTTTTTCTCCAAAATATTGCTCCCATAAAATTCCAGAAATTTTGGGAAAGTACATGACATCGTACTTCTCTGAAAGACACTGTGTGTGAATACCAATATCTTTTGATGATGGCAGGTGAATTGCAGGACCCTGTATAATAGGTTAGGCAGCGACATCAAGAGAAGTTCTAGTTGAATAAAATTCATGTTTATGATGAAAAAACTTTCAATTTTGTTGAAGAATACCTTTCTTATTCAATGTAGATCAGTTCTACATCCCGATGTATGATCTCTTGGACGACTAAAGCTTTTGTATTGTATTGTATGATCGAGTAATTTTCTCTTCAAAAACATCATCATGTCGTCAATACATTCACCATCAACAACCACTCGATCGCAAATCAAATCATCCGCCTCGGCTCTGTGACGAAGTCATCCACAACGTTCACACACCTCGATATCGAATTGCCCTAATCGAATCGATACCAATTCCACCGTCGAGCTTTCATAAACACCCGATTCCACCAATTCCCGACAATAATTGGTTACATTATAAATAGAAACTCACCCACCCACGCGTTTGCGACACGGAATTGTGTCGCAAAGATTTAGTTCGTTGCACTATTCTATTTTCGCGCCGCCTCTACTACACAATGTTTCCTGTGTTTCGTTTTCTTCGACCACGTGAAATATATTTACATCGTTATGTTTTATTATGATGGGTAGCTCTGGGAAAATTAGTGACTGTGATGTTAATGGACATTAATGTAACTCCTCTTCATACTCCTTCTTGAACAAAGTGTTGAGACGAGGAAATAGGTCTAACATATTATTCTAATTTTTTCATAGACGATGTCAGTGCTCATATCATAAGGCGTGTCTTCAGACGTTTTCAAATAATCGATTTTTTTCATTTTCTTCATGCACATATATTCAAGAATAAACACCGAAAATTTCATATCGTTCCGGTGAATATTTTCGAAGTTACACGCAAATTTGAAAAGGCGTTTCAAAGTGCTTGAAAGTGCTTTTCAAACTTTAAACGCGAAAAGGTGTTTTCAAAGTCTCAAATTTCAACACGAGCTTTTTGGATATTTTATTTATTGGTGCCCCATTTTACCTATTTAAAGCACGCCTGAGCGTGTTCAAAGCGAACTTTAAAAAACGCCCGTTTTTTAAAGTTACCACGGCAATATCTACGAAGAAACGAAAAACGTGAAGTCTAAATGACAAAGTTTTGATTATTGATCTGACAGGAGTACCTTGTAAACGTCAAATAAAATATAACTGACAAATGCAAAACTTTATTCAATGTAAAATGGGGCACCAATAAAAAAAATAGCGTAAAATATTCGTGGATCTTGCTTTATTCCGAGTACTTTGGCTGCGCCGTCGTGCTCGAAAACTCGCGCGTGTTTCAAAGACCTTTTCCACTTATACTTCATTATACTATTTTGTTATCAATCGAAGATTCTTTCTCACCGATATTTTTTCATAGACAATTCAAGGCCGAAATTTTAGTCAAAAATTGATATTTTTTTTGAGAAACCGCCATTTTGTCAAAAAATCAATTTTGCTAATTTTCACGATTGATTACTGGAATCACTTTCCTTTCGATTCCACATGATCCAGATATAGTCACCGCAAAAACGTTTTTTTTTCAGAGGAGTTCCGGAGTGTAGCTCCTTTCCAAATGAATATTTTCACTAATACTGTCTTAAAATACTGTTAAAGGATACCATAATAAATGTACGAATTATCTGAACAATAAATTCAGAAGATTTCTCGGAAAAAATTTCTGGAAAATTCGCTTTTTTTTTTCGGCCTTCTATAATCCCTCAACGTACGAACACGTTCGAGGCAACGTAAGTTTGGGAATGTTACTGATCTATGAAATGGTGTATACCTAGTTTGTAGTCAACAGTTCGATGAATGAAGCTATGCCATTTTTCGCTTTTTAATAATGTATTATCACACTAATAATTCAGTGATCATATCAAATTGAATAAATAGAAATCATTTGGACGTATTTATTATTCAGATTCTAGACCAGGCACAAATTTCAAACAATATTCATGATGAATGAAGTGAAGTCATATCCATTTGAGAAATAATTCCTCAAGTTTAAAACAAATTCTACATGATAAACTATACTTTGTCTATCCACTATTTCGAATCCTGTATATCAGTATTCGAAGTATTATTACAATAATAATAATCAGCTGAAAGGCGGCATCAATGATTACTTCCAATTAGGTTATGTTTTCATTATTTTTCGATGTCAATTGCCATATTTCGGCTGTGGTCGACTTTTACCGAGTTTTGAGAGTACGTAAAAAACAGTATCTATACTTCCCACGTGTCCGTAATGTGAATAAAAGCAGAACTGCGCATGCTCAGTGAAATGACAGATATCCGAAAGGAAAATATCGAGAAATGATAATCCTTCTTCAATAATTCTGAATCATGAGCGCATAAAGATACTTTCACGTCTTGATTTCATAGATCAGACACTAAAATCAATGAGAAAAAGACTGACTCCACTTCTACGCTGATATCTCATCTTCAACGATTGTTCTGAAGTTTTAATATCGGATATCCTTGAAACAAAACATCTTCCAAAGATCATCGTATACGCGATAATCTCAGAGTTCTTGTAAACAACTCCAAAGAAGTATCTTGTTGTTCATTTCCATCTACGACAAACAAGTCACAATAATTCAGGTAGTGGAATGTAAAATACACTTGTAATCATTTTGTACGACAAGATGAAAAGAATGACAACGGAACTGATGCTTTGTTTCCAAGATATATCTTTGAGAAACCCTCATGATCTTAGTCTCTCCTACATACAGAAGACTGTTGTTTGTATATAGAGACATGTTTAACCTTCAAACGGCAACAACTCATAATTTGAACAACTCGTATACAACTTCGGAAGGAATTCATTGGTTGTATAGGCAGAAATCTATAAGAGTAACGAGGACAGCAAGTGTATTATAATCTCACATGAACAAGAGATACACATTGACTTGAACTTGACTTGATTTCAAGTCAAGTCAAGTAGCTTGAATATCTAGTCAAGCCGTGAATCTCTAATTAGCTATCCCCTGTATAATACTAGTATATTTTTGTTATGTATATCGTCTGATATCCTGTCTTCGAACTATTCGAGCAATACTATCTTAATTTCAATGCTAACTTCTCTTTTCGCTCTCATTATTATTCTATATGGAATATAAATCATATAAATATATGGTTGTTAAACAACTGTTTCGGTAGAATAGAAAATATGAAATATATTTTTCCTACCTCCCAACTATGTAACTGTCTATTTGAGCACTGCGCGACGTAAATCTATACGATTTAACTTAAGAGAGCACGATCAACAACCAATACGGTAGCATCTGTAAAGTAAATCGCACGACCTATAACCAATAAGATAGAGTCTTCAGTAGTTGCCATGGAAACGAATAACAAGCCGCGTCGCCGATTACATTTTGACGTTTCATGATAATTGTGTCGCGATTTTTTACTAGTTTTTGTCGATTTTTGTTGGTTTCTCACAATATCAGCAATAAATCATTTTGAAATTAGGTAAGCTATGAAAAATACACTGGCAATTGTAGGAAAACATATTTTCACCTAATGGAATCCTAATTTTTGATGAGAATGAATGCGGTCGTAGAAAAAGTATAGTACACAACTCGAGTTGTAAGACAATTACGCACTTCTAGAATTACTTTTTCTAGTCGTGCGTGATATGCTTCTTACAACTCTTATTATGTAATAAACTATTACGGTGTGATTCTTATGATTTTATCATCACTCGAACTAATTACCGATCTCTTGGATAAAACTAAAACTTTTATCTGGAATTTTCGAAAAGGAATTACTACATGATTCAATCTTGTTCAGCACTTGATGATCAACAGACTCCTGCTTATTATGACGCCTTCAAGTTGAAAAAAAATCAGACCACGTGTCCCCCCCTCCCTATCAGATACTTTCGAGAAGCATCGCCGTCGCCGCCGCTATCGGAGAAACGGCAGCCGCATCCACCGCCGTCTGGATGAGCTGGGAGGGGCAGGACGACATCGATCGGCAACGTACCCCGGCCGATGACGTCACCTCCACACGTACACACTATTCAGAGCCGATACGGCACTCACTCACTCTATCTCGGAGCGATCCTTCCTGCGAAATCCTGGATAGCAGGAAGGATGACGGAATTCCCAGAAGTCCCATGGACTGCTTTCAATGGAGCAATCGCATTCCATGATGCGCTAATTGATTGTACACCGGAATCAGTAGGTTTACTACTCTTTTGTACGGGTTGATACAGAGTGTCCCTTAATTAACTCATCAAAGTTCACCAATAGCTTGGTTGACAAAAAATTGAAACAGTAGTTCAATATTAAACATGGTTATAATAAAAACTCAAAGGAAATACATTTAATTCGCAATTTATTAATATGATAATTATAATTTTAATGAGAATAATAATTAAGAAGTTTTTGATACGTAGAATATTCAAAGAATAAAAGTCCATGATTGAAATTGTGGTCGATTAGTTTTGAAGTGTTTAAAAAAAGGAAACTTTGAAAAACTAGACAGTCTTCAAAAAAATCGAAGGAACTAGTTTCATTGAATATTTTACTCCTCACGAAAAAAAATTAGCAAGGAAACAAATATAATAATTCGAATATGAACATGACTAATATCAATGAGCGTATTTCCACATATTTGTTAATATCTCTGTAGATATTCATTTTAGCAATATGGTATGCTCATACAAATCGAAACAAGATGGAATTTTGCGTCGGATAGTGTGAAAATTTTATGGTCATTTCATTTGAAATAAGGAAGTTATTGAGATTTGAAGTTTTCAAAAAGTAAACTGAAATATCAAACACCCTGTTGAATATTTTGGAACACTTCGGAGGATACCTGATAGAACACCCTTTCATTTATGTGTATACGGAGATTGAACCTCAAATCTTGAAAATCGTAGATGATATGGACATTTTAGTTAGTCAGTCCATCTGTCAAAATTTTTCGAAAAAATGGAATATCTTGAAGACGAAACAAGATTGGAAGGAAATCAGAAATGCAACATGTCCAGAATTTCACGTATAATTCGAAACTGTAAAAATAAACAGGGTGTTCCGTTTGAAAATATCTTAGGAAAATAGTACACATTGAGTAGAAGCATCCACCAAAATTTCAAGTTGATATCTCTATCAGTTCTCCATAAACCTCTAATGAACCAGTTAGGTGAATCATCCTGTATTTGGAATATAAGGATTTTTTGTGGGAAATGTAGAGAATTTTTGAATAACTTCCCCTATGAGAATACATCTGGCTAACATGATTTAAAAAATATGGATATTTTCCTCGTATCTAGACAGATTTTTACGCGCCAGTCTATAATCGAATTAGCTGGGTTTGATTTTTTCATTCAGAAGAAAAAACTATATCTGTTTGTTTTCAACCAACAAAATTGATCCGCCATCCATGTACGAATACCCTTCAATCAGGTTAATTTTGTACACATCCTTGTATTACATTGCTAAATGAACTATATTGTTACTATCACGAAATAAAAGAATGACATTTACAATGTGATTGATTATTCCTGTTGGTTCCCAGAATAAACAATATCATTGTCATAAAGTGAATATTTCATTCATTTCGAAAAACTTTTTATTATTGTCATTAGTTGATACGTGCAACTTGTATTCATCATATCAAAACAAGGCACAAAGTTCAAAGATATTGGGATTTCCTCTTTTTTTTTCTACTTAATTTGAAAGATTACGTTTTAAGTGTCAGTAAAACTCCAGATGTTCTTCTCGTTCCATAACTAGCTCTCATCATTAATAATTTACAATACAGAGATATTATTATCGAAAACTTCTTGACAAATCACTGCCATATCATTTGTATGTTTTCCATAAAGTTATGAGTTTCTTAAGTACGATTATTGATTTATGTCCTCCATTTACATCAAAGAGATGAGAAGAAGAATCAATAGCCTGGAATAATATTTTCTTGGCCTCATTGACTAAGCGACTATTCATTCCCATATCACAATTCTTCAACCCCTTTTTCAATAGGCAGAAGATAAATTTTTTTTAAAACAAAATCAATTCAAACTCTCAGAATTTATAAATTTATAATGGAGACACCATTGTGTAAGATCCTTCAGAGCTTGATTCAATCGATTCAAAATAACATCGGTTTGTATAAAGAATGTTTTCCATTTAAATTGAATGGAATTTCAACCACGGAATCATCAGGAGCTATCATAATATATGATGATATAATTAGCAGCTTTCTACGTATCAATATTCAATACTATTATTAATATTGAAAATATCAGGTATCGAAAATGATTCTTATTATTTTCTATGGATATGCGGGAGTAATATTTTGATGTTTTTGTAGAAAAATAAAACAAAATAAAATGCAGCAGATGAGAGAGTTGTGTTTACAATTATTCGATGCAAAATTAAAAGAGAATTATTTGGTAAAAGATATTGACCAAGGTGCCTTCTAGGACATCACTGAATTATTTTAATCTAGTTGGGAGTCGATCAGCTGTTCATTACCACAAATAAAACTGCGAAATTTCAATTTAATTGGCTGACGGAATGCTCTTCAGATGTTATTTGAAGAAAACGAAATGTTCGACAAAATAATCGATGATAATCACTGCCAGCCTAAGTCACTCAAAAAATAAAGGGAAAATTAGAAGACCACTCATGATATTTCCAAACCAAATGAAGATTTGATCGATGGTAGTATGCGTCCACCCTGTATACGTTTCGACTCCATTCGAACAAATAAAAACTCTGACAAAACCTTCCAGTGTTATCAACCCGATTGAAACAAGATAAACGTGTTCTCTCAACGTTGAACACCCTCCACTCCATCTTCTTCCTTTTTCCCCTTTCGGCCACCCATCCCCAATCTTCGACCGACCCCCGTACGGAGTTCTAACGATAATGGTGGGTTAGTGGAGTTGGAGCGCGATGATGCGGAAAAAATGCTTCCATATTGATATTTCACAGACTAGCAGGAGCTTTTGTATTACCTACACATCAGGGTGGGGTAACAGAGCTGAAATAGATCAAGTATCGAATTTCAGAGGTTCGGAGGACCCATTTTATAGATACTCAGTTAAATCCCTGAAAATATCAGAAGGTGCTTTTATGTTTTCACGGAATGAAATTGAAAAACTGTGAACATCTCAATCTATTTTTGAGGATCAAACTAGATATTCGGAAGATGGATCATAACCTCAACTCTTCGTAACTATCACCGATACAATTAAAGGAAAATACAAGAAAGTGTGATTGACACATCGTTCGATAGTTTCATGACCATTTCAGTCATGATATATTATTTTTATTATTGCTCAAGGGGTCCAAAGGAAACACTCCCGCAAAGGTTTATTGCTACGTTCTCGAGGTTTACATAAATAAATCCGATTCTTCTAGGCGTGTTACTGTCTTGTATAGTGCCTCAAAATTGCTCAAAATATGTTCAATAGTCTCAGACTCCAAGTCACACAGCCTAAAAGTTTGGGCACCTTGGGAGTACCTCATCAATGTGTTCGCACTAACGCATAGCCTGAAAGGAGACCAGTTATGAATCTCATCTGATCTCTACTGAATATAAGTATCTCGTCAGTTCATAATATTCTTATCCTGGTATTATTCCAGGCTACTTTCCATTGTGCCTCTTAATGTAGCTCCCAAGTGTGTTTTAGGCACTGTGTATAGGAACCTAGATCAGTTCAATTCTATTCGACCTTGGTAGTTTGTTGATATATTCCCCGATAAGTCTGGACTTCACCTTGTATTTTGCAAGAGCTTTCAGGCTAGCCTCACTATCCGAATAAATATGAATTTCCTTTTTTCATTATATATTTTTGCACATTGAAGAATTCCGAAAATTTGTGTGTCGAAGTTTTTCTCCATCAGAAAGGGACAATTAATTTCCGTACCAAAACTTTGCTCAATCTTTGATCCGTCTGTATTGCAGATCGGTCTACCTTGCTCTTTTCTAGTGAGGTCTACATGCCATCACCTCCAATCTAGATGATATTGATATTGTGTGAAATGACCTTCCATGAAGATATGTATTTGCTCAATCTAACTATCTACTTGCACAATCTATCCTGAATCCTGAGAATTGTTGAAGAACTATAATATTCGATAAAAATTCTTGTGACAAACATGGTGAGAAACATCTCAATGAGACGTTTTGTTGTACCAAGAAACGGATTTGATAATATTATTGTAAGGAAATCAATACCTTTCGAAATGAATTATGTTGAGGTTAAAAATTTTCTCTCCTTTTCTCAAGATACATATATGAAGAAAGAAATGACCAAATGACTATATTTATTTTGATTTGGAATTGTTCACTGAGTAGTAGATTATTGAGTTGAAATTCTTCAGAATGGATGCTCATTTTTTCATTTATTATATAATTCTTATCAACTCTCATCCCCTCAACCAACATTCATTTGAAACTCCAAAATATACAAGAAGACTTGATAGAAAACACTTTAATTCCCAGAAAACGGACTGAAACTTTCGAAATTCATGTTGATGAAGATAATATTTCTCCGTGCTTGTGGAGTTCCAGAAGAGGTTCGAAATTAGCTTTTAAGCCGAAGTGGAACTCCTTTGAAATATCGGTCAGTTGATTCATTGCATTTCAAATGAAGGCTCACAAATCTCGGTTAATGAAGAATGAACAGGTTTCGATCTCGAGTTCGGGTGAGAGGAAAATAAAACGACGCGGTTGAAACTTTGGAAAGAGTTGATTTGGAAGGGTGGTAGAAGAGGAATTACAAATCATTCCCAACAGAAGTTGGTAAAGCTTAGCTTATATTCCATCTGAAACGAACCGAAAGTAATTATTTTCCCACTGCGTATATTAAAATTTTTCTGGAAAGTGAGTCATTTTCGTCAGATAATTGCAGATTATCTATAAAATGCACATATAATGGACATGTTATGGTGCCATTTTTGTCCAAACGTGATAGCAACTCCTTGTTTTTGTTTCCGAACTTGCTTATACATATTCTGTAATCATGAATTTTGAAGATGTCGATACCTTCAAACCGAGAGGAACTAACTTGATAAAGCTCACTTAGAAGTCAGCTTTCACTGGAGAGCTTCTTGAGTACAGTCATGTCAATACTGGGTGGTTGAAAAAAGCAGTTATTTCGTTTACTTCAATAGTATGGAACTAAAACAATTTACCCCGTATATTCGATAGGTGATGAATTCGTATACATTTGATTGAACTGCATACAAGTCTTGCTATCAGCTGTCAGGTAAAAGTATGATTATCATAAATAAAATACAAATACATGATACATGAAACAAATGACACTATTTTTGAATTAACAATAATAACCAATAGTTTCCTGTAGAATTTGTTTTGTTTTCAAGTGCTCAAAATAACTGTATCGTTCAAACACTCGGTATTGAAAAAAAATTGATTGAACAGTTGAGGTTGGGATTTTCAAAAAGATTTTTCAGAAAAACTGTTGAGGAATAGCATTACTCAGTGTTATTTTTTCATTGAAATTCTGATGGATCCAAAATTTCTTCATGCTTATGCATCACCAAGCCACTATGAGTATTGTTGTAGAATCTTATGGTAATGAGAGAGTTTTTCCGATGCTTTTCAAGCAACTTCTAGATCAATTAATCAGTAGCAAATATTGAAAAAATTTTACTATCCCTATTTCAACAAATACTGGTATGGAATACAGGAAGATAAAAATTTTAAAACTACTGAATACTAACGTTATTCCTATGTTCCATTCAACCACAGGAAGTCAGAATGAAACTCATTTTTACAATATCTAGTTTCCGTTCATCCGATCCTAAACCTTACAAATGAGTGATTAGGGGAATCTAACATAAAATTGCATGATATGGGCGAAACTCTGATACAGAGTTAATGTTGATTATTATTGACGACACAACTTGAGGAGATTTAATGAAACCGACAATATTTCAGCTGTAGTAATGAGGAGCTCATCAGTATCTCAGATAAATCTATTCAGACATCAGAATTCTTTATGGGGGACTCCTAAGAGATGAAACTCAAGAACATGGAGGAAAAACTTACTATACGTGTTGCTTGTGAGGATTTACACATTTTTGGAGTAATGCTGAGGAAGATACTTGATGAAATACTGGAAGAAAGCTTCAAGACACCTTCCAAAGATTAAGATAGTGAGTTTGCTGATCAAAGAAATGCCGCATGAAAACAAACGTTCGTGTTCATGCAGTCCGCAGACGAATATCAACAAAACAGGCACAACATCGAATTCTCCACTGCAAATCCTACCTCCATGTTCCCCCAGTTCTGGGCATTGATCTTCGCAGCCTCCACACTACCTTTGGCACCCATTTCCACCTATCACACTGTATATACGATCCTAAACAACACGCAAAAACGTCGTTCGGAAAATTTGGCACAAACGAGTATATTATTGGCACTGTTTCGTGGCACGAACACGAGTTGAACCACTGAGGGATGCGCTTTTTTGCAGCAGCTACTTCTGGCAGATATAAAGAAGGGTTTCAGAAAGTGTTGCTGGTAGAAATTCGATAGACCTGGCCACCGCGGCAGTTCAGGTCAGACTAAGGTTGACGCGACGGCCGGTTGGGGGCGCTGACGTTTGCAGGCGCGGACGTCGCGTCGCCCACTTCGATGGAGCTTTCGCAACGTTGCCAAACGTACAATAATTCCACATTTTTTGCTATAATATTATCTACTAATACGAAAGCGTAAAACCAGTTTGGTGAAAGGATAATCTCTTACTAACTACTATATTACGAATAAGTGTTTTTCTTGATTTTTCTTCCAGGTATCAAGTTATCTTGAATGCAATTTTTGTTCAATATCTTAACTTCAATACTATAATATGCATGGAAAATAGAAATTTATTCCCAACTCAAATATTATCATTGAATGATTGTATTCGAAACCACGAGACTATATAGTGAATCAAAAACACAGTTCGAAGTACTATTCTCGATCAATTGAATTGAATTTGTAGATGATAAATCATAACACTTTCGAAAAAAACCCTAATGTAACCTGCAAACCATAATAAGAATCTGATTGATATACCCTTTGAAGAACTTTCTAATCAGGAAGGATTATTAAATTCATCTCAACAGAGATAATCATAAGGATACATAATCTGGTATAATATAAGAAATTCAAACTACTGAATTTCCCAAAATGACAAGTAGAATCGAAGGCAAATAAAAAAAAACACAAAGCAAACCATTACAAATGAAGACGTTTGTGTCTACTTCCGGTTTAGCTGACAGTGTCTGGCATATTTCACATGAGTTTTAGATCCATGTTATGATGATTTCAGAATTCCATTTGAATTATGACATCGAGAGGTTTCAACGACCACATGGAAATTCTATCTGGTGACTTTCGTCGCTCAAAAGTTTGCGTGGAGATTTTTTTTTTTATTTTAACAACTTTGGAAGGATATATCTTCCTTAGTATGCCTTTAGCGCCATAAAGTTATTCATCAAACTATTTTTTTCACCCTCAGAAAGCTCGATACACATTTTTAAGTCACCTTATATTATATAAATATCATCTTATTTATGTTGTGAAAAAATACTGCCATTATAAATGAACAGATATTTGAGCAACGAAAGAATTTTCATCAGAAAAGTGTTTTTATGCTTATATTATTCGTTGCCGAAAGGAAAAATTTCATGGATCTTCAAAAACTTCGAAATTTCGTAAATTACTGTTGGCCCTTTTGACCCTTGGTTCATGCTCAAAGCTCAGGAAAAAAGCCAGTATACATTCCACTTTAACGCATAATGAAACAATACTTTAAGTGTCACTAGAGTAATCTGTCACTTTCAACGATGATCCAACTTTTCTATTCCGTTCGCATTCTCAATCTGTCTACAAAAACTACCTAACCTTCTAAAAGAAAGCTGGCAACGCTGGGTACGAACGTCGAGGCGTAATCAAGTTTTCAGGTGATTTTTTTTAATTGTCTTGATTCGGCAGAGTGTCCCGGTTATCCATTGATGCCCTTTTGTTCTACGAGGTTTCAGCAGCTATGCAGTCACTGAATACGGGGATGTATTGGATTCCCAATAGGGGTAATTGACGGCAGATTTGCCGGCGCGTGTTTACAGGGGGTGTGGGGGTAGCACACCTTCGTTGCGGTCGGTATTCTAGGCGATGGATCTGAAAGCGGGTATCGCAAGAATGTATCTTGATTATAGAGGAGGGTGATGAGCGTTTATTTTACATCACAAAATTAAGACAGCCGCAGCGTTATTCCTCTTTTTTTGTTACTCCTCTCGAGTCTTCAGTGACAACGTCACATCAGCTTCTCAATATTCAGCAAGCTATTCTCTACGTTTTCAATTCATCACAATATCCAAGATGATCCATTTCTTCTTTCTCCTTTCGATTTTAGTTCAATTTGTTACTGTGAGCATAACTCTTTCGACTTTTTCAATAATGCTTCTCTAATTCATGAAATTAAATGATTCCAGTCATGACACTCTGGAACAGAAATGTCTTGAAATCATTCAAAACAGCATCAGTTGAGAACAGGCACTGATGTATCTGTATTGTACTTCCCACGGACTCAATTCATCTTTATTTGAAGTTTATTCATTTCAGATAGTTGTGACATCTTGTCAGAATCTACATAGTTGTCATTTGTCATTTATTCCAGCAAAAAAACATGTTCAAACTCTCAATTGAAATGAAGAATGTAAAGTAGTATTGAGAAATTTGAATGAATTGATGAAAGAAATAAATTCAGATGATTAAAAATACTACTCCATTTTATAATTCGAGATGAAAAACTATAGATGTTGGTTCAATTTAAAATAATTCCTGTGCCTTCGCCAAAATTTAAACTTTCTGATATCATTTTGATTTTTCAAAATCATGAACATGAGCATTGTAATTTTCCATAAAACTCGAATCGTCAAGGTATTCATTATACAGGATGTCAACAATTTGGGCGATAGAGATAAGTCTAGTTGAATACGTACAAAAAAACTACAGTGTTCAAAAAATAATTTACCAGAAATAAAAATAATAGGAATTTTGGAAGGGATAACTTTTTTCAACTTTAGCAATCGATTCGAACTGTACAAATACTCCTCCCACATTCAATTCGGCAACTAGAGCATATTCATCTTGTTCAGACCAGACTTATCCTGCATTCAGAGAGTCCCAGTAGCCCCATGATTCCCTATGCAAACACATAAATATTAGCACAAACTGCCTACAACGACATCACACGTGTCCCTTCAGATTCCTACACCCTTTCACCCCCCTCTCCACCAACCCCAATACGACCCGTTTTGCGCAGATTGATTTTCCAGGGCGCGGAAGCCTACAGTGCCATCTTGCGGTGATATTTGAAAGCTCGTATCTGCGGATTAGCGAAGAAGGCGCAATCGATGTTTGTTTTGGGCTCCAATTTCAAAATGTGGGCGTTGTTGGGTGTTCTGGAAGTGTATTCCGAACAAATTGTAACCGCTGAAAGTGTTTTCTAGCTTTAATTTGACAATGAATAGAGATTTTTATTTTGGAAGAATTTGTGGAATATTGATGGTTGATCAGATCATGGAATAACGACATACTGCATAATTAAATGAATGTTTAAAAATGTGAAGAAATATATTTCATGATTTCTTCAAGTTTTGGACAATTTTCTTTCAGAAACAGTTGTAAATCCTATGAATTCGTAAATCTAAAAATATATAATTATCATCGTGCGTTCAAGTTCGTTCAAAGCCGACAACATCGCAACTTTGAAATAAATCTATGATAGGCTATTATATTCATGTCTGAGTTGGTATCTTTACTGTTCATGATAGTGAGTAATACAATAATGAAAATCCATATCGGATTTGAAATTGTAAAGGAGTGGTCGGTTCTCCTTGCTAGTATTATTTTGCCTCAATGCCAGTTTTGTTTAATTGAATATAATTGAGTATATTGCTATATGATCTGTTATTCTCCACAAAAACTATTCACTAACCGAAAAAAATATTATCGAAAATGGAATATTTCTGAATCATTTTGATAATTCTCGAAATCAACCATTGCGTAATAACAATCACTTATAGTTTGTTTTATGGGAAGAAAAAAGTTTGACAGCCTGTCGGAA
This sequence comes from Plagiodera versicolora, assembly GCA_037013635.1. Classification (NCBI taxonomy): domain Eukaryota; kingdom Metazoa; phylum Arthropoda; class Insecta; order Coleoptera; family Chrysomelidae; genus Plagiodera; species Plagiodera versicolora. Next base: position 8,584,862 of record CM072986.1, on the reverse strand, counting down.
TATGTGCTGTTGTCAAATCTATAAAAAATACTATTTTCTCAACTCAGTGTTCATTGTTCAGTTTTGCGTTAAACAATCACGAAAATGGCAATGGGGATGCTCTCAGTATGGTGGGACATTTTTTGGATTTCAGTGTGCACTTTTCTTTTTGATTCTGTGATTCGTCAATGCATCGGAATTATTTCAGAGGGTCAGTGAGCAATTTCATCAATTTGCTGAAGAATATTTGTGGATTGAAAAAATCAAATTATGTATATGCAAAAATTCATTATTGGTGAATTATACGAACCCCTATTTGTCTAATAGCTTCATGATAACTCTTTCTCGATATTGGAGAAAAGTTTACAAATCTCAAAAACCACCAAAATTATGAAGGAAAAAAAGAGAAGAAATCTTTTCTAAACAAACTGAAGACATTCATATAGTCACATTCATAAAGTAGGTACCCAAAAATGGAATTCTTTATTCTTTAGGATTGATAATTGACAGTTTTCAATGGTTTTTCCAATCACTACATCGCTGACGTTATCCTAAAAAAATGAAGTTTCGAAATCAATTTCTGATATGTGATATTTTTGGTAAATTGAAAAAACTCATAACATCGGTTATGGTAAAATTTTACGAAAAAATCTAATTTTTCTGACTTTCAAATTATTCAACGAATATGTTTTTGCAGAATTCCATCCAAAATGTTACTTATTTTTCACGCACATTTCGAAAAAATTATTTCTGTAGAAACTGAAAAACCACTCTGAGTTGATTTTGAAACAAGCCAATTTATATTTCTACTATAGCTATGCGTTCATCAATCAAGAAGCCCTGTGATCGAATTATAATATTCCAAACTCCATATACGTCCAATGGGCGAATGAATTTAAGATTGCAGCGCCAAAGTGAGCAGTCAGAGAACCATACAAACGAACATTGAATTGTGTAGTTGTATTTGTTTACATGTGATTTTTCGTTAATGAAGTGTGAGTTTATAATGAAAATAAAGACATTTCAGACTTTTATATCAAGCTAGGGCATCCATGTGTATGTATTTTCATATTTCTAAAGGTAGTAAGCATCATCATTTGTTTTATTCATTGTATTATATTGAAAATACTACGAGGTTAGAATACTGAATGTGAATGGTTTGATCAAAATATATACAGGTTTCTGAGAATTTGTTTTGTTTTCAGATTCGAATGGCAAGATTAAGTTTGGGGTAATTTGAAGGCACAAACACTTTTAGAAGTGTTCATGAAGGTGAAGAAGTTTTGAATGCTGGACATGTAATATCATGAAGAATGGAATGAATTACGAGTTTATAGTATTTGTTTTTTCTGATGTTTTTTTGGGAAGTGCCAAATAAAATAGATAATAGATCCCGTTTAAATATTGTTGATACCTGATCTATCTATTCACGATATTCATATTAGCAGCTTAAGGAAAAGCATGGGAATTAATATTGGAAGCTTGATATTACCGATTCATAGTATCTTTCAAATATCAAAATTCAGTATAAAATCAACGAAACATAATACCAAACACAAGAACTATGTCCGCACGTCTAGTTATTTTCAGTGCCACCAGGTAGCGTATCGCTTATGTTCATTTGCCAATACATTCCCCAGTATCAAACTCTCGAATATCTGTTCGAGCTACAATCGAGAAGTTTTTTCTTATTGCAACAAAGCTCCGCAAACTTCCCAATCAATAAGACAACCGAACATCAACTCATACAAGATACCTCCAACTCTGCAAGTGAAACCGATGCACGAAACCTGCCCCATCCCATCGCCCCCCCTCGTCCCCCCTATCCACCCCATGACCTACCCCCAACAACTCCATTCGCAGAACTTTTCGCCGCTGTAATCCCATTCCCAGCCGACACTCTTGCAGAGAATTGGGTCAACCCCCCAGTCCCTGGGGTCACTCAACCCTAAGAAATAAATTCGACGAATATACTGGGTCATAAAAGACGACACGCCTCTCGATGTAATGTTATTGAATTTTCTTCCTGTATGATGGGGAGATTATGTGTTGCGAGGTTGGGTGAACTCCGGCGGAGTTGTCGAGATCGATTAGGAAAGTTAGGTTATGTAGTCGGAAGGAGATTAATTTTGATTGAGCGGAGTTTTCATTTCTTGTCACTGCTTCCATCAATCAAGTAGTAGCTTTGTGTATAATTGGAAGTTTGAAGTGGTAGGCAAGAAAATTCGTGGCGTTTCAACGTAAATGAAGATATATCATTCTTCAGGTGAAAGGGGATGGTATCAATTTCCACCCCTTACCTTATCCTAAACGCCAAATCAAATGTGTATGTATGTGTATACTCTTGAAAATCTGGTTACTACCATGAGAACTTGTGATCTATCGATTGAAAACATTTTAAGCGATGCAGCGTTGCCATTTCTATTTAAAACCAGCACTAGGGTTGTTATTTCAAAACGACACACTGTGCATCACGACATTTTCGATTTGTAATAGCTTCCACAATCATTTTTCTTGAAACTTTTCTATATCATCTCCAACCGTTTTCGAGATAATTTTCCTTTAATTCAATTTTATGTTTATAACAGCGTTAAGATCGGTTTCAATTGAGTCTATAGAAGTTTGTTCAGCATTATACTGGGCTGCTCAAAATTCGTAACTCTACTGGTAGGTAGATCATTTGAAAAAAAAAGTACATTACTCTTGAAGAACTGTATATACCCACTCTATTTTTAATGCATAATCGTTCAATTCATTTGGAAGTTTATTTCAGTTCATTATGTTCAGCCTTGAAGATTTGTCTAACATAGATTTTGACAAATTATATTATTAGAACTTGTATGAGAACTTCGTATAAGTCATGATAAAATAATGAATCTGGTGTTTCAATTAAATAGAATCAGAATTAATTATAACTAACAATATACCTCAACATCGTATAAATCATTTTTGAGAAAGGTATCAGATGAAAGAACACGTATCCATATTAATTGAGACTTGAATTGTCAATCCTTTCCTCGGCTGAAGATATCAAGAAATTGAATTATCGATATGGATTCAATTCGTTGAATCTCCCCAAAAGACCAAGATAATCGTGTTTTTCTGTCAGTGCATTATATATCAATGGACGTCTTCTGAAATTTTTGCTGCTAATATATATTCGATAATCATTATTTTTCTCTAACACGCAATGATTAAATTTTATTGACATCGAGTACGTACTTTTGAACAATTTTGAGAATTCAGAGCTTAGAAGGAACATTTCGAACGGTTACCCTCGTACTAAGAAATCTGCATCGCTTTGTGCCAACCTTTGAAATATTACCGTCTCAAAGAAGCTTATGAAATCATCCAGAGATTCTTACGAAAAGTAGAACACGATCGATAACTCTCACGAGAGAATAACTTAAACTCAATACAAATACATTCACTACTTCAAACATATTAACGGAGTCATTATCGAGAGCAAACTTATCTCGAAGTGAATTTTCGAAAACGACAACGTCTGCTTCTCAACACTGCAGAGCTACTACATGAGGACTTTGTTTTCTGTTTTATTTTCTACGCTTGAGATCTAATCAGATGGGCACTTACCTTGTGGGAGGCTCAGTTTAAGTCTTTTCACTCTATAAATGTTGTATAAAATCCAGTAAACACTGTTACAAATATATATTATCCAGTTTTCAACTTTAAACTTTGGATTAGTCGGGTAGTTTTATGAGGAACCATTCAGTTATGAGTTGAGATGATTGTTTAGTTTTGTGTTTTGATTATGATGAGCCAATTTTCGTCCTGTAGAAAACAGTAATGGCAGTGTCCCTGATGCTTCAAAGAAAAAACAAACAACGTCTCGTGATATGTTTATTAAATAAAAAAATACATTCAATGTACGCTAACCAGCTGAAAAAATCCATTCCAAAAACAACGAAAGCGTAAAACCAGCTTGATCCTCTCGCAGCATGACATGATACATGGTGAAAATATAACAACCAAGCTCTATGTACAGCTCTAATCTAAAAAAATCTGCATGAAATATGTACCTGACACCGAACATACATAACAGTGAGTTAATTTGGATGATTGAATGACGATCACAGCACTACGGGGTAAGGGGATCACATTTTTGGACTTGCAGCACACACTACGTCGGAAATTGAGCGAGTTTTATGTACGACTGTCTTCGGGAGGCGTTACGGGTGTGCACTCCAGAGATAAGTTCGAGTTTCGACCGCATGGATCGGGTGGCGCTTTCGACGCAGGGTCTAAGAGGGGTTTGGTTCGGTCGGCAGGGAAGGAATTCAGAAAGAGCTGAGATTTTTTCGGTGTATTTCAGAGGATGGAAAGAAAACAGATATGTAGACAAACGAGATTTACAAGTTATGGTCCGTTTATTTGAGAAGAGAAGCGGGGCAGTTTGTCGTTTTTCATGATTATAATTTCAATCAAAAATGTTGAAATAGATACACATAAATTTAATTACTGTTGAACAATGAACGTCTGGAAAATATACACGTCACGACTTTTTGAGAGGGAAAATGTGTAATTAAATTGTTTTCATTGGCCAAGATTAATCTACCAGTGTTGATTATGATATACAGAATACATTAATTTAACATTTCATGTACATGATGGATTTATTCGTCAAGAACATAACCTTAAAATTTGTTTAACAGTTTGAGATATCTTGAATAAACCAACAGGAGAATAATGCAATAAATGAATTTCTTTTAATGATAATAATAACTTTATCCATAGAATATCCAGGACATAGTGGAAGAATTTAAGAGTTTCACTGAGTGCCTGGTTAACGATAATAAAATGTAATATTGATATTTTGAAAATTATACCATTGAAATAAACGAACAGTGAAGCAAACAGGCAGAAAAATCTGCAAAACATGAACAGTATGTGTTTAAACAAAATTTTGATTCTTTCATTTTATTTTCTGAATGATATGGAGTAGCGATCAAGTGTATCAAATTTAATATCAATCCAGTCACCAATTGGTGGCTAAGTAGTCCTAGCCCATCAGAATCTTAAGGTAATAAAGTTATTACGATTTTGTATTAATAATATCATGATCCCATTCCTGAAATAGACTACAGTCTGAAAACGCGTACTTCAGTGCTTCAGTGTTCGTTATAATTTTGCAAATCCATTGATATCTCATTGAAATTTCTTTAGGATATGTTCAAGTCAACATACCGTGATCAAGAATTAGAAAGTTGTTCAGATAAGTTCCGGTACTAGTACAATTAAACTTAATGTTCCTGGAATTAATAATTGAGATTGGAAACAATTGTTTTCATTGAATCAGTATTATTGTTGAAGAAACATGGAGTCCCAAATGTTCCACGAATAACTTCAGCTTAAAATCCCAATCCAATCCTCCAAATAATTATAAACATGTCAGGAAGGAGAGATAGTTTATGAAGATAATGTACAATCGGTAAATGATTTGAGATAATTACTTTCGACAGAACCGGCTCCAGAATACTTCTCATGAAAGGTCTCTATGAAAAAGTTGAAGAAAATCATTTATACGATCGCTGAAAAAGAAGTTTGAATTCTTATTTCATTTGTTTCTTCATGCAGCTTTGAATCATCTTGTTTTAGATTAATGAAATAAGTTTATCAATATTGATATTCAAATTCAATCAGTGAATGAGACCTTGATAGGTATTATTCGAGAAAACAAATTGAGATGTTGAAGCAGAACATAAACGATGACTTGTTTGGCAAGTTCACAATTTCACCTCCAAGTAGCGTCAAGATTATTGAAATCACTGAATGTCTTCCTGAAAATGGACGATTCTTGAGTAATCCAATTTGTTCGAGCCGGTACTGCTTGAGAAGAACTAAATGCACACTCAAGGTGAAATCCATGATGTCAGTGTTATTCCCTGTACGACGATTATTACTAGATTATTATTAATGAAGCATCGCTCGTTGGAATATTTTATTATGATGGTAAAAAACACATTGTGCTGCATACTTCTAGATTCTGATATACAGATAACTAATGAGCTCTGATGATTTACTATTTATTGTTACTACGCCAATAAAAATCAACGATGGTGATGTAACACGAAGCATTTGATTTTCTGTTCAAGAATTCCTCGAGTATGGATCAAAACATGCATTACCATTATTTATGATGCGGTGGTGAGAATAACTCACATATTTATTTCTCATTTCAAATTTTGAATATATGTGAAAGAAGAATTAGACGTGTTAATGTTCACTATGAGAATATTTTTCTCCTTCACACTTTCCTTGATCAACAAAAACTTCCTCAAAACTCTACAATACGGAAGAGCTGTCTCACCTCGTCCGAAGATGATTCTCAAACTGTCTTCAGCAATCCTAAGACTAGAAATTTTGTGGTATGATGTCATAGAAATCTTTCGCTTTGAAAGAGGAAAACAATTCAATTGAAAAATCATATCCGACTACTTTCAATAGAGGAATAGAGCTTATGAGATAACAGAAGAAAGCAACGCAACTAAGTGGTCGTTCTGAACACTTGATTTGATACGAAATGAATGAATTGGGAATTATTTTCCAAAGATTAATCATTGATCATTATAAGAATCCATGATGTTTATGAAGTGCATTTCATCTCCATTTTGAAATAGGGAAATATCTGATAGGATCCAGACCTGGATCAATCCAGATATGTTTTTTTCCATGAGAAATTATTTATTCTCGGTAGAGTTTTTTGCTTTTAAAAATATTCCAGAACTAATTGAACAGATTTCGTTAGTTCCTCATTGAAATTGTAAGGCTTCGTCAATATGACGTTGGTGTCTTATTCCTTTCAATCATGATTCTTGAATTCGAAATATCCAACAGTCGTTCGATTTTTGCATGAATTAACCTTTGAATTCGATCTAATTGAATAAGCAATACTATAATCTATTCATTTAAGAAATATAGTTCTGATAGACTTGGTTATCTTCAATAACCATTAGTGCAAAATAAAAAGTATCTAGCTAACCACTGAACTTCTAATTGGTTGAAATATAGCTGTGAACATGGCAACACTTCACAGTGACTTTGCAACGATGTGAACTTTATTTGAAGAAGAATATTTGATCCGCTGATTAAAATTGTCAATTCAAACAAAACCTAACTTTTTGTTTCGGAGTATCGTTGAAGAAAAAGATAAGCAGCAACATCGCATTATCTGACGAGTTAGAATAAACTAAATAGACTATAGTTTATTTATTAGTATTAACAATAAACATGCAAATATTGTGCATAAACTAAAAAGCTATCGTAACTGTATTTAATGGAAATGATGATTGGAAATAGACCATAGTTGGTTTGGTTTCTGTTAGATATCTGAGAATAGTATATGGAAAAGGTTATATTTATTTGGATTACTTTTCCTTCATCCTACATACAGTTGCAGTAACATTCTCTTGGAATTATTTCTTGATATATTTCAGTATCCACCAGTTTCTATCAATAATAATATTTTCTTTCGATATTTTCAGGGATAGGTGAAAATTAAAATTCGGATCTGTCATGATCGCGGTTGAAGATCATGAGAAAACCTCAAACCCTGCAAGGTAACATCAAAATATTCTTCGAACAGGATATTCGAATGAGCAATAAAATATTTCTCCTCATCTCACGTACCCATCAATTGCGCAATTACAAAACGCGGCATAACAATCGTAAATTATCAAGATCCTATAAAAGCCCTACTCGTGAAACAATACATGCACCATACCTCATAATGCTGTGGTTTTCACCACTCCTTCTCGTTGCCGTCTTGTGCGGTTTTTCTTCCTCCGAACACGTCGGAAACACCAAGAATTCGCCGGCGGAAGTTGTCTATCTCATCGAACAATTGGATGATCCGAAGTACAGCTCGAATGGGGTGGCTGAGGATGGACAGAAGAGGCCGAAAGCTAGCTATCAGCTGGTCGATCCCATCCCTATAAATGAAGCAGGTGATGGGGTTTATTTTAAACCTGAAGGGGGCAAGGCTTTGGATAAACCAACAGTGAGTGAAAGATTTAGTATCTACTTATATCTATATCTTGTGAAACAATGGGAATATCGGGACTCAATTCTTTTTGATTTTCTTCATATTCTTTCACTATACATACTCTTCAGGGAAATTCTTCGGGGAAATTTAATATTACCATTTCCATTTACACAAGTTGAACTGCATTTTGCTGAGAGAAGGTAGCCATTTTTATATCCATGTATCTCTAAGTTTTGTTTCTTGGACTACCCGATAGTTTTTTTTTTTTGAAATCCTACATATCTTGTCATTACAATGTTATTAAAAAAAAGATTCTCAATTAAATAGACATCATCAACTTATTCTTTATATTTGAAACGATTTTATTCCGTATCAAATATTTGAAAATGATGAAATCACAAAAATTTCTAGAATATCTATAAAAATATAAATGAAGTTCGGCGGATAGAACCCCACAGGGGTCATGCGATACACTATTAGAAAGGATTTCAAAAGTAAAAGTATTAAATTATTATCAATGGATATATACAAATCAATAGAAATCCTCAAATAATATATAGAAAAATTATATTGAATCAAATCTTCAGAATAGATGAAATGGAAAATTGTTCTGATTAACAACTTGATTCTGCCAGGAAGTGAATACAGTGAAAACATTTTGAACCAATATTGCAGTAATTAAGTTGTTAATTAGAATAATTCGTCCAATTCATTCATTTTTGAAGATTCAATTCTTAATAATTTGTTATTTGTATTTTCATTGAAACAAATTGAAAATAATAGGCCTGGTTTTTGTTATTCTACTGAACACACTGTATGAGTCACTTCGAATTTATAGTATTAAGGATAAACATCATTGTTTTCCCAAGTATTTCAAAAATATTAGCCAGATATTCCAAGGTATGAAAGAGGTAATGTAATTGGAGGCTACCCGAATGAATTGTTGTTATTTTTCAATTGAATTAATTTGAAAGAAATCGTCAAATGAAATGAATCTGAATTCAAGTGGCTTTTCTATTTATTTGTACGTTTGGTTTTCAAAATCTTTCATTTTGAAACTGGGAAAAATTAAAATCAGTTGGGATTTCTCACATCGAATAATGTCACCGCAATTGTTACTAGATAATAAGTTTCGACAGTAATAAACAAAAACATCTTTAAAAACCGCAGAAAATAGAAAATTACTGAATAAAACTTCCGAACATTCATTAGTGATATTTCAATCGACATTCCAAAAAAACACGTTTCTCGTTACTGAATTCATTGCAGTTGAAGTAATTCACGATTCAACACAAAAATAGCTGATTTAATATAAAATAACTACAGTATTATACTATTTTTGTAGCAACTGAAAGTCCGTCCTTCTAAACCTCTGACCAGAAAAAGACGCAGTCTTCTCCACAAAGGAGGTCTTCTTGGAGGTCTCCTAAGTGGAGGAGGTAATAACGGTGGTTATGGAGGTGGAGGAGGAGGAGGAGGAGGCGGAGGCGGTGGATTTGGAGGAGGTAGCGGCTTCGGAGGAGGCGGTGGATTCGGAGGCGGTTTCGGGGGCGGCGGAGGTAAAGGAGGCGGTTTAGGAGGGGGTAGCCAAGGAGGATACGGAGGTGGTGAGAAAATCTCATTTTTGCATGCATATCTGAAACATAACTTCAACAGTGGATCCTCCATGTTGTGACAAAAGGAAGCTCCTGAAGGTTAATATTTTCTTCTTGGATCTCGTAGTTCACTGTGAAATTGTTTTTCAGGTTGCGCCTACAGTCGAAACCCCTTTTTGAGTTGTTATGATGACGATTTCTCCTCAGGTGGACTCGGTGGCGGTGGAGGCAAAGGCGGTGGCTATGGAGGCGGTGACGGAGGATACGGTGGAGGCCCAGGCGGTGGATTTGGTGGAGGTGGCGGACCTGGAGGTACCCACCAAAATTTCATTGAGTGAATTTAATAACGACTCGAATCTTCGACTGATTCATTCTCATTTCCAGGCGGTTTTGGAGGTGGTAAAGGAGGTGGAGGTGGCTTCGGAGGAGGAGGAGGTCTTGGTGGAGGTGGAGGTGGAAGCGGAAGCTATGGCGGAAGCGGAGGCTATGGCGGAAGCGGAGGATATGGAGGTTCCAGTGGTAAGATTGAATGAACACATTTTAATCATTCGAGATCGAAATTTGAAATTTGGTAGGTAGCAACTATATGATATTGTTCATTTTTTGAAAAGAAAAATTGTGTTCCATCACTTCCGGTTAAACCAGATGTGACCCCAACTCTTGATTTTCAAATGGAACCCCCTGTATATGTGTCCATTTTCAAATTCAAAGTATCATTTTACGTACACCAGTAGTTTTTCCGGATCATTTTGTATTAAACAGAAAGAACAACAAAATGAACTCCACATCAATTTTTATTATTTTCAGTGGCATAGAAATAGGGGCGATAAGAAATTAATTACAAGAAATACTCAAATTGACCCCCCATTTTGTGCAATGCATTGCTGACACCTTCTAGCTACACTAAAAGTTGCGTTGTGTGAAAATGCTTGGGGTATAAATTAATGGGCACAGTGTTCAAACATTAAAACATATTGGGGAAATTTTTTGACATTTTGATCGGGAAAAACTACTGGTGTGTGTAAAATGATACCCTGGATCTGAAAATGGAAGAATATACAGGGGGTTGGTTCCATTTGATAATCAAAAGTGATGGTTTCTCTTCAAAAAATTAACAATATCATTTCGATCTCGAATGATTCAGAATTCACAGCTCTGGCCGATTTTTGTGCACACCTCTGTCTACAGTTGTTTCACTGAAAGTTAAATTGCGCATTTTCCCTCTTGAGAATAATTCTCAACTGTAATCGATTCACCTCAAGAAATGCATATAATTTCGAAATGAATGCCACTTTGCAAAAATTTATACTACTTGGCAATGATATTTATACAAATTTTGAAGGGTTCACAACCAAAATATTTCAATGAATTCATTGTATCGAATGGTGAGATTCATGACTATGAGACAAGGGCGAAAAAGGCATTTCATATTGAAAAGACAAATTCAAAAAACTGCATGAATTTTTTCCATAGCCCTAAATAAATTCAATGAGTTAACAAAAACTTCACGAGAATCACACAATTCAAGAAGTTTTAAGTCATTGCTGCTGTAACATATATTGAATTCTGATGAGATTGAAATTGTAAAATTATTTTCCAATCTGTAATTTGTTATTTCGATTGTTAATGTTGATATTTTTGTTTTAAAGAAGTAATTAAACTCTTTATTTAGTTATGTATAACTAATTTTCATACAAATATTATATTATAACCCTATACATGTTTTAGTTTGTATTCTGAGAAATGTACTATTTATCTAATGTTCATATATTAGGCTTGCCTATTTCAATAAATTACTTACTCACTAATCAAATTGATCATAAAATTTTTTGTTGATACAGGTGGAGGTCTTGGAGGTGGTAAAGGAGGAGGATTCGGTGGAGGTGGTGGCGGCGGTCTTGGAGGAGGAGGCGGAGGAGGATTAGGAGGAGGAGGTAATATAACTTTTTCTTTAGTTACATGATGGGAGCTTCCTTTTTCACCTTCACTTTCGAGGATGTTGTGTTATTTTTTATTTTGTTGTGTCATTGACTCACCTACGACAATACATATAGGTTCGGGCGGTTTCGGAGGAGGACACGGAGGTCAAGGAGGAGGAGGAGGAGGTCATGGGGGAGGTGGTCAAGGAGGTGGTGGTTATGGAGGTAATAAAAAATAATGGACATCTATCAAGTGTCAAAGAAATCAATATGCTGTACCTGGAAACCAGCTGGGTTAATTATTCTATTTTGGATCCAATTACATGGAGTATTTCATTCTTAAATTAGGTGGAGGTTATGGTGGAGGCCCCGGAGGCGGTGGAGGCTATGGTGGAAATTCAGGAGGCGGTGGAGGTTATGGTGGAAATTCAGGAGGCGGTGGAGGTTGCGGTTCTGGAGGCTGTGGGGGATGCAGTACCTGTGGAGGAGGAAAAGGTGGAGCCTCGGCTTCCGCTTCTGCCTCTGCTCATTCGTCGAGCTAGTAAGTACATCCAGTAGAAATCAATGTATTCAGATTTTTGTTTGTTTTCCTATCAATTAGAGTTCTGAGGTATATTCCAGAGACTTTTATTGCATATTCTATAGTGGCAGCTATATTATAGGATACCTTTTGTCCAATTCGATCATCGCATGAACAATCTAAATACAAGTAGTTCTAATGTTCATATTTTGTCGATAACCATATTAAATTGCATTCAGATTAATTCTCACATAAAAAATAATCACTTCAATGAGTCTTCTTTCAGAAATATTTCCTAAATAACTCTTCCAGAATCATATTTCCGAAAAAGACAATAAGCGTGAGGTTATCATCTATATTTTGAACTCTCGAATGCACATATGTGTTTTTGAAAAAGTTATCGTTAACTCTTCGATCATTTTGTTGAAAAATTGTAGTATTTGTTCATTCATGATTTCAATTTTTGATATATTAACAAATGTTCTCTTTATTTGCAGTGGAAAATGAAATATCCTGCCGCTGTGAGAGAGCACAAGCATTCTTCCCAATACAAAAAGTATCACTGTAATCATGTATATGTAAATATAATAAAATAGATAAATACTGATATTAATATATTGATGAGTTTTTTTTCATTACGATTCGGTCCTTTGAATTCTCCTCTCTTCCATTCATCAGTGTAGAAAACATCATGATTTCTGTTAAAAATCAAATTGAGGAATTCGTGCAGGAATCAGTATATTTGTACTGTACTTATTGATACTTTCAAGTAAGAATGCTCAATTCACAAGTACACATAATCCGGACGTCAACAACTATCACGGATCTCTTAATAGAAATAACTTTCATAAATGAAAAATATGAAAAAATGTATACTTGAATTATCCAGTAAATACTTGTATATTGAATTCATTTCGATATTCAGGAATAATGATGAGCTTGATATGCTCACTAAAAATGATACTCTCACTACACTATTGAATCGTGCATGTCCATGTCGATAAAATAGGGAGATTGATTTTTTTTCTAATTAGAACTCATCAAATACCAAATCCATTAAAAATGTCAATAATTCACTAATATTTTGTTCTATACTTCATATGAATCAGATAAAACAAAATTGAAAGGGGAAACAGCGATCAAACTGATTGTTATCAGATTACGATAAGCCATTGCGTCATTTCATAAACTTGTTGAAATATAATTTTTTCATAATAAATTACCTTTGACTATTAACACATGCAATACTTGTTTCGTCTTATCCATTCTTTCACTATCGAATCACTCATCAATTAACTGAACCTTATTCTAATCATCACAATCATCAAAATTTCACTTATTTTGGAAAATACGAATCATATCTCGACTGTTTCTCATATCTCCACCTCATTCAACTAACATTTGCAATAATTGTAACATAGTCGTCAGGGGTATTTGACTAGCTCGTTAAATATTTTGATATGGATATTACTTGTACAATACAAGACCACGTGACTCTTTATCAGCCTACTCGATATTCGTCAAGAACGAAAATGATAAGATGTTCAAACTATATCTAGATTGTTAAAAGGTAGAATTTCGTGTCTTGGTGATTCTTGTTAACACCGCTAATCCGTGATCAAAAAGCGAACTGAAAATGGCATTCAAAACTTCCGGCTATCAGAAAGGCAGGTGATTTTTTTAGGTTGGTAGGAATGTCACTTGCCAAGCGTCTGTTTGTTTAAAGGTTCAATCAATTCCTTGTCACACATGTTTTTGCTTGGGTATAAGTTGAAAATGTTGCAGAATGATCAAACTTTGACACATAAAAATGTTTATTATTAGTGAAATGAGTTTAAAAGGGGACAAGAACGCGTTGAAAACTTCAACCGAATGCCAATGCGGGGAAGCCTTTTCCACACCATTGAGGACATGAAAACCGACTATTTCGACTGTTTTGAAGACTGGAAAAAGCATTGAAAAAACTGCGTTCCTTCGGATAGGAATTACTATGAAGGGGTTCAAATTGATTTGAAAGAATAAGTGAATAATTTACAGTTTATAAACAAATTCACTTTTGGGATTACTTTTCGAACACAGTGGTATATCGTTTGCAAATTCCAAAGCAAAATAGCTTCTTGAAATTTGATGCAGTTATTTCTATTTGATGTAAGAAATTACAATAGTAAATAGCCAAAAATCCCAAATAACTTATAAACATTAATTATATAACATAAATATCCAAGTTACCATGAAATAGGCTTCCAAGAAACTCTAACAAAGTCGAAAATATTTCCGGGTAACAACCTGCGTAAATATATAAATAATTACCGTTAGAAAAAATATGCAAAACTGACATTTCCTTGAACTGAAACTGTTTGAGTTCATTCTCAAAATCATGATGATCATTTCAACAATTACAGGTAGTTGTTTTAACACACCATATAAATCAGTTGATTAACGAGATGACTTAAATTATTTATCGGTTCGTGACCATATATACACCGTGTCTCAATAAAAATAAATACGTTTCAATAATACACAGATCAGTGTACGCTTCAACTTCAAAACGTCTTTAGGATCAAGATCAGTTAATGGGCGAAATCACCCAATCAATCTTCAATTTTTGGAAAAATATACCACGACATTCAGAACGCTGACATGCGTTATTTTTGAAATCCCTCCGAGAGGTGTTGAAGTGAGGTTTTGGCGGATATTACAAAATATTTTTCAGATAAATTTCATGTACACTATTTTCAACATTATATTCGATCTTGACGCAGCTTTGAAGAAAATTCATGTAATTTGTAATTCTTGCTAGATTTCAGGAAACAAAATGAATGACATATGACATTTCGTTCCGCATATTGCGAAGTACGAATCTTCAATTTTCTATAAAAAATGGCAAAGATTGTTTCGTTATAAAATCAGAAATTGATTTCCTACATTAATATATTTCATTCAAATATTAGAAGACAATACGGGCATTACTCAGGACAATTAGAAAAGGTACATACTCAGGGCCTGCAGTCTCCGAATTACACTTTTTTGGTCCACTCTATAACATTGACATATTGGTCGTGACCGCAAATCTAATGTGAAAAAAATGGTGTAAAACCTATAAGAACTCAGCTAAAAGATTCTGAAAGACAAAAGCAATCATGAAGTGGCTGACACCACTCGTTCTGGCGCTGGTGGCCTCAGCTGTCAATCAAAGTGTGCTCGCTAGCAAGGATTCGCTTGATCATGAATTGAAGGTGAGAGGAATCTCATTGTTATCGCAAGATACATTGAAATTGTATTTTTCAACTTATCAATCGTTATTATTAGCACATATTCAGTCATACCGGATGTTTTATTTCTATATGCATTTTTTTTCGTTATTACCAATTTTTAACATAAATTCAAATGAATAATGTTTTTTTTTGAATACGGAAATACAGATGACCAAAGCTTCAACTGTTCATCGAAAAATGAGACATATAATGTAAATTTTTGATAAACTAACAGTTAATGAGCATAAGAAAAAAAGTTCATTGGATGTAGATCCAGCCTCCTAGGGGGCTACATGGAAGATCGAGCTTTTTTTTTTGTAGTTACATCTAGAGTTCCAAGTAACGAAAGATCTTCAAAGATATATTGGATCAAAACATTCCGATTGAAACTATATATATTTATATCTATTTTTAGCTTATTTTTGTTCCATACTCTTCATGCATCGATTATTGAAAACAGTCCAAGTAAGATTAAATGAATTGAAGAAAAAATGGAAATAAGTAGATTGAAATAAAATCAAACTCATTTTTAGGAACAATCGCATTTTCTCAAATTTCAATATCATTTCTCAAATTAATTCTAGCAAAAAAGAGCTATGCATTTATTTTTCCATGTGTACATGCTGATTGTATTCAAAATTCGAACTGCTACATGAATAGATAATTTTCTTCCCATTGAATATACATCTTTAATAACATGTATATTCTCACTACTATTGAATATGTGATAATTACCATGTCCTGTTCATGATGATAGATAATGAAATGATCTAATACATGGTATCGTTAATGTGGGAGTTTTTCTTGAATTTCGATGAATATCAATTTAACACAATTATTATCATCTCTGGAATCAACTATTCATTACAAGATTATTGATAATTTGATTCTTAATAGCGTTGTTATTGGATGAGGATAAAAATAATATTTACATGATGGTGACTTCCATGCCATTCAATTTCATGATTTTTCCAATTATCACAAGGGTTTGAATTATCTGGAATTTCCGAGCATAAAGATAGAATTTGAATTGGAATTAGTACCGTTTACCAGCACAATTAGTTGGTAGCTGTGAAGTGCAGATTTTGCACTCAATTTACACATCGCCTCTGAAAGAATCCAAAAAATTCTCCTGGTATATTTGAAGACTGGGACTTTTTCCCTGATCACTAAACAAATTAATGATTTCATTCATACATCTCATTGAATATATTCCAATCAATAATTTAAAATTGTTAAATATTGAAAGGGAAATTTGAGGACAAACTTGAGTTTGTGAATATTTCAGATATCCTGTATAAGTGGTATTAGAATACACAATTAATGACGTTTTATAGACTCATACGCAACTCAAAACAAAGTGATAATATAACTCTGATATTGAATATCTTCCTTAGCAAAACATTGATTGAACTACATAACACTGTATAAAAATACCAATTATTCTTCACAATAAATTATTGAATAAATCAAAGAACACTATTCTTTCAAACTTATCTTTATTTTTTTCATGATATACCACATGGAAAAATTGAAATAACCAGAAAAAATAATGATGTGGAATCAATTTTTACTTAAATTGCAGTCAGTCAGTTTCGGAAAACCAAAAGTCACAGGTGATGTTATTTGGCAGACATCTTACAAAACAGAAGTACCGTCAAGATGTAGATATCCAAATCAACAACGTGAAGCTTACGCTAACTGATGTTTCCAAAAATCTTGGTTTACACATAGATTCAGAATTGAGATTTGAAAAACATGTTGACCAAACGATAAAAAAATGCATTACGAATATGGAAATGATTTTCAACAACGAGGACATGTTAGATTTAAAAACTAAAATAATACTGTGTGAGACTTTGGTGTTTTTCCATATTAACTATTGCGATACAGTTCATGGTCCATGCATAATAAATCTTGCAAATAGTAGACTACAGCGGATACAGAATAGTTGTGTTAGGTTAGTCTATAACCTGTGAAAAAATCAGCATGTATCGACCAAAAGATTCGAATCAGGCTGGCTCTCAGTCAAAGAAAGGCGTTTTCAAATAGTTATATATTATACTCGAAAATTATTAAATCTAAATCACCCTCATATCTTTACCAAAAAATAAAATTCAAAACCGACGTTCACAACCTAAACATCAGAAAAAAAGATTGGTTGACTGTTCCCATGCACAACTCAACCTCTTTCCAAAGATCGTTCTCCTATGTTGTCTGCAAAGATATGAACTCGGTCCCCTCTCACCCCAGGAATTTCTTCATAAGCACTTTGAAGAAAGAAATTAAAGGATTACTACTTAATAACAAAATTAATTCGAAGTTCAAAATATGAGCACCACAATAAATATGGTTATTTTTGTATAAAACTAATTGCTTTGCGTCAAACACTATAGTTGGTATGTGAATCTATTGTTGCCTTATTTCTATTTATGAATGATTCTTCATTTTATTTTATTTCATTATTAACTTTCTTCGATAGGATCAAATCCATAGTATCCTTGTGATCTATGGCAGTGAATATAGTCCTTTTCAATGGGACCATTTTTGTATATGTATATATATTTTTTTCTCTTTCAGTTGTGAAATGGCTTATTGAATAATAGTTATTTATGGTACTAGTGTGTTATGTTGAAAAATAAAAAATTCTCAAGTGACTTATGAAACATAACACACGAGTGGCATACAATGTTTTATCCAACAAGTGGAAGAAATCGTTTTTTTATGAGTTAATAATTAATAAATTTTGTGATCAAATTGAAGCTATTTGCGTGTCAGTACCCTATAAATGTCAGAATGACTTGACAGTGACACTATCAGCAGCTGTACCGATATGGGAGCGTCTGGTTCCAATGAACCAACGAATTTTACAATAACTTCAAATTCAAAAAAACCGTTAGCGTTTTCCTTTAATTTCAATATCAATGTAAATTCTGCTTGTAATAGTAATAAATAAATAGAATACTACTTTAAATATGAACGTGAGCTATAATCCATATTCGTTGGTTCATTGGAACCAGACGCTCCCATATCGGTACAGCTGCTGATAGTGTCACTGTCAAGTCATTCTGACATTTATAGGGTACTGACACGCAAATAGCTTCAATTTGATCACAAAATTTATTAATTATTAACTCATAAAAAACGATTTCTTCCACTTGTTGGATAAAACATTGTATGCCACTCGTGTGTTATGTTTCATAAGTCACTTGAGAATTTATACCACTCGGCCTGACGGCCTCGTGGTATAAATCTTTCTCGCGTGACTTATTTTCAACATAACACACTAGCACCATAAATAACTATATTATTATTATTAATTTTCTTGGTGAATTCGGTTTAACCTCAACGAAAACTGTGAACGACCGAGTAGACTGAAACTAACCCCCACCTACATATTTTTTCCAGCCTCCTCAACCCTTCACCTCTGTCAGACTTCGTAGACACGCAGAACCCTTCGGAAACCACGAACACTCTCCCGTAGGAATTCTAGGAAAACTCCTCGGAGGTGGAGGCGGCGGCGACTTCGGCGGCGGAGGCGGGGGAGGCGGTGGTGGATTCGGAGGTGGCAGTGGAGGCGGTTTCGGTTTCGGAGGGGGTGGCGGAAAATCTGGAGGCGGTGGAGGTGGCGGTGGCGGTTTTGGAGGTGGGTTTGGAGGAGGATTCGGAGGTGGTTCTGGAGGTGGCACTGGAGGTGGAGGCGGTGGAGGTGGAGGAACTGGTAGTGGTGAGTTGATAGAAAAGATGAAAAAATACAAGTTTGATTATACACTAGAGTCAAGAAACTAGAGCTTTTCAAGATAATTGATTGAAGGTTCCATTTTTCCATTTTGCCTTCGTCAAGTCATAGCAGATAATTCAGATAAATTTCCCATCTGATTGAATAAAAAAGTTCTAAGCTTTCAAAGAAAGCCATATATTACTGTTAAAATATGAAGACCCTGTACAATTTTCTATTCTGGTAATACAAGAGTTGGTCCATCCATTTCTGAATTGAATTGTCTGAAGAAGAATTGGATAACCATTGAGATTCCAGTTTTCAAAACATTTTCACATAATTCAATCGTTCAATATGATTTGTCATGTTAATATTTTCATGGAGTTTTCTTTATGAAATTATAATAAATGACAATGAAGTCTTCTAGACTTCTGAATTGAAAATATAAATTGGTTTAGTTTTGATGAGATATCTTGTAACTACACAAAATTCACATATACAGTTTTGTGATTACCTACTTTAATCAAAATATTTGATTACCTATTAATGAAACAAAATCAGCTTTCATTAAACCCTGACAAGTGCAATTTGGTTAGTTACTCCTTGAAACGATCAATCCTTCAATGTAATTACACTCAAGATATGAAGGATCTTGAGGTCTGGTTCGATTATAAGCTTTATTTTTCAGAACATATCCAGAACAAAAAAAAACAAATGAAGCTTATAAATCGTTGGTTTCGTAATACACAATTCAAAAATATTTAGTGACTTTGATACATTTAAATTACTGTACAATTTCTACGTCAGATCTAAACTTGAATATGCCTCAGTTGCAATGTGGCTATGATAAAAAAAACTTAAATTTGTTTAATTTTTTGATTGGAAATGATTCTGTTGAACTTCAATTAGATTTATGTTACTCACTGACATGTATCCTATCCTTTAAATGGATGTATTTCTGCCGGATAGTGTGAAAAAACAATATACTCCGAATGTACTTTATTTCGATCAATTTTTTTTATGAATTTTGTGCCTTCACACATACCCTGAACAAGAGAGTGATATCATATCTCCAACCTTATGAAGAATCTCATGCAATATCGATACAGCCACTACCAAATCAAAATTATCGAAGAAAATCATGAGATACCAAAATTCATATTATCCATTGTTAGAGCTGAAAAACTGGACATATTCTAGCATATATTCAATCTCGTTCAACTAAAATTAGCATGATTTCAAATTGATTGATAACATAATCTTCACAAATTTTATAAAAATGAATAAAGATCGATGAAATATTTAGATTTGTAAATCACAACTTTCATATTCAACCAGGACGGTGTTTGGGATCTCTAATTTGATGAATTGTTAATTTGAATTCTGATGAACGAACATGGAAATGGTGATAATGAAGCGAATTGATGGCAGAGTGAAACATAATCATTATTCGTCCTCGATTTCAGCACTGAAAATCAATCATCAACAAATGAAGTCAATGTTTGAATGAAGTTTCAAAAGCTAGTCATAGTTCGGAGTTCTTCGTTCACTCATATTTCTAACCTCTTGATACACACACCATATGACTTTTATTGAAATGAAGATGTTTGTCGAGAACACGAATCCTTCTCGACTTCTCATTGACTTTTTATTTGCACTTTGAACAGATGTCAAAGTGATCGGAGACAGTGATGGACATGGATCTGGTAGTGGAACTGGAGGTGGCAATGGAGGCGGTTATGGTGGAGGTGCTGGATCTGGAGCAGCTGCTGGAGGTGGTCTCGGAGGTGGTAAAACCTCTGGAAGTTATGGTAATGGATACAGCACTGGGGGTAAAGTTTATTGTTATTACTCATTGACGAAATGAAACATTCAATGCTCCAGGAGGCGGTAAAGGACATGGTGATGGCAATGGTGGTGGAGGAGGATTTGGAGGAGGTACAGGAGCTGGAGCAGATTTCGGGATAGATAAAACTAGTGGAGGAATCAAAGAAGCCGAAACAGGATATGGTAATTCAGACATACATATTTCTCTATCAATATTCATTGGTAACATATTTTCAATGCTCCAGGAGGCGGTAAAGGACATGGTGATGGTCATGGTATTGGAGGGGGTATAGGAGGAGGTATAGGGTCTGGAGCTGGTGCTGGAGGAGGTTTTGGAGGAGGTGCAGGAGCTGGATCTTTCTCAGGTAAGTTGATCATTATTTTGCTCCAGCTTATTTATACTTCATGAATAATCATAGGAAGCAAAGTAAGTGGAGGTGGAGGTGCTTTTGGAGGTGATAATGGACCTGGATCAGGATACAGCACTGGAGGTGAGTAACTCATAGCATACGCTACATTCTTATAGCATACGTACATTCACGTAGAACGAAAAATTCAACATATTACACGGGTCGACAAAAAAAATAATTATTGTTAGTCCTAAACTTTATACTACGATTTTTTGATTATTTAGACACAAAAACGAGAAGAAAATACATTTTTCTGGTATATAGTTTGCTTTTTTGATAGTTATAATAATGATACATTTCTTTCGATATTTTAATAATTTTAATTAGTTTTAATGCATTCAAAAATACCGCGAGATTGAAGTGGAGTTTTTTTATTCAGAGAATGCCTCCAGATGGTACTCAAGTGATAAATAACGATCAGGTGATCCATACATGTCCAGAAAACGTTAAAATGTCATCGAGAAAGTGTAAATACGATGCTGATGTATTTTGTTTTATATGTGGTGGATTCATTAAAGTTAGAGACACAAAATACGAGTTAAAGTCATGTCAACTTCTCTGTGATGGCTATGAAACATATTTTGACTGTCTTGATCGATATCAAGATAAATCATGGACTCCACATGTTGCTTGTGGTTATTGTGAAATATGTTTGGAAGGAAGCGCTTATTAACTCATTTTCTGTTCCTTTGTGAGTTATTCGAATAGTGAAACTCAATAAAAATGATAAATATAATTATTTATGTAGTTCTATCTCAAATTCAACATTAAAACCACAGATTTCGAAAAATTTTGTTCGATCAGTTTGTCTGTTCACAAAAGCAAACTTTTGTAGGTCATGTATTTTTTTTCCGTGTTTTTGTGACCCAAACTAAAGGAATTTGACACTCTTATGTCGAGGTCAGATTTCTCGTTAACCCGTGTTATTCAATTTAGGAGACGGCAAAGGTCATGGAATTGGTAATGGAATCGGAGGCGGAAGTGGAGGTGGTTTCGGTGCAGGTGCTGGATCTGGAGCAGGAACTGGAGAAGGATTTGGAGGAGGTTCGGCTACCTCAGGTAAAGCTAGTTATTCTTCACCTCAAATCATCCTCATCTAACTCGATGAATTTTCTGCAGGACATGGCAGCGGTAATGGAATTGGAGGCGGTAAGGGTGGCGGATATGGAGGTGGAGCAGGATCAGGATCAGGAGGATACGCTACTGGAGGTATTAGTTCAACAGTTCCAAATCCATTGGGGTATAAATTCTCATCACACTGTTACAGATGTCAATATAATTGGAGGTGAAAAGTCACATGGTTCTGCAGGAAGTTATGGAGGTGGTGCTGGTCTAGGTGGTGGCAATGGCAAAGGAGGAGGATTTGGAGGTGGCAACGCAGCTGGTCCTGGAGGAGATGGGTCTGGAAATGGCGGGTACGCTACTGGAGGTAAGAATCCGATTCGATAGATTATTCCTAATCAATTCTGATATTCATTTGTTCGATTTTCTTTGACATTGACAGCAGTCAACATAATAGGAGGTGGCAAAACTCATGCCACTAACAGTGGTCCCGGGGGTGGTGGTGGCGGATATGGAGGAGGATCTGGTACAGGCTTTGGAGGAGGCCACGAAGCAGGTCTAGGAGGTGGTCAAGGATATGGAGTTGGTGGTGGTAATGGGCAAAGTGATAGCGGATTCGCTACTGGAGGTAAATAACTTCCCCTTGGTAATATGTATTAATAATAATAATAATAATAATAATAATAATATCTTTATTGTCATAAAAATCAACAAGGACATAGACAACGTCAAAAGAAAAGGATAAAATACACTGATCATGTAACATGAGTAAAACATTACACAAATTAATCACGGACTCAACAAGTGGTAAGTATATAACTTAGCTAGATAGACAGAATACAGCAATCATTCACGAAAATCAAACTTATAGAATACTTCTTCCTTCAAGAAATCAAAGACTGAACCTCTGAATTTCTTGATATTGCCAATATCTCTCAAATGAGATGGAAGCCGGTTATAAGCTTTCCTTGCTCTATATTCAGTACTTCGTTTAAAAAAAGCAGTTTTGTGATGTGGAATCCTAAGATTATCCCGGTTACGAGTTAACATATTCATTCCTGTTGAATATCCATCTGCATTTGTAGAGAATAAGTATTGGTGCTTTTTCACGAAAATAACTAGAGATAAAAAATATAGAGAAGGTTCTGTTAATAACTCATGGGTCGCAAAATACGACGAATTTTGGTATTATTTGTGTATTTATTTACAGAGGTCAATATAATAGGAGGTGGACATGGACAAAGTACTGGTATCGGCCATGGAGGAGGTATTGGAGGTGGAGGTAATGGAGCTGGGGGAGGTGCAAATGGAGGTAAGGTGACAAACATCATCATATAAATTGGAACAATAAATTCTTCAATCTTAGCTATCGGAGGAGGATTGATTCATGGGGGAGCACCAGGAGGTGGATTTGGAGGCGGATTCGGAGGTGGTGGCTCTCTTGGAGGTGGATTTGGTCCTGGCAATCATGGACCTGCTGGACATGGTCCAGGTGGACAAGGACCTGCTGGACATGGTCCTGGCGATCATGGACCTGCTGGACATGGTCCTGGTGGACAAGGACCTGCTGGACATGGTCCTGGCGATCATGGACCTGCTGGTCATGGTCCAGGTGGACACGGACCTGGAGGACACGGCGCAGGAGAACATGGCCCAGGTGGACATGGAAATCATCACCATGGAGATGGTTTCGGAGGAGGATTCAAGCCAGGTCACAGTGATAGTGGGAAAGGAGGCAGTTATGGTGGAGCTTCAGGAAACGTCGGTGCAGGTAGTGCAGGTGGTGCCGGTGGCTATGGAAGTCATGGAAATTCGTTTTCTTCCGCCAGTTCTTCAGCGGAAGCATCAGGATCTGGAGCACATGCTTCGGCATCAGCTTCTGCCCAAGCTAGTAGTTAGTGAGTATATCGAATGATTTCGAATATACTATTGAATTATCCATACTGGATTCGAATCAGATCGTGTTTTCTTTTGTTTCAGTGCCGGATGAACATAAACAACCACGAAGAAGTGTTCCATGAAGAATTTTGGCTGTTCTTCTGTATCGGCCATAATTTCTCATTGGTTGTGAATCATTTTCATAATAAATACTATATTTAAGTACATATATCAGTTTCATTTATTTATGTGTATATGAGAAATATATCTACATAAAATGGAAGAATATATAATTGTGTAATGATAAGTTTCAATATTGTAAGAATCTTTCGATTCGTTTAAGATCATCACACACGGTTTTCGAAAAATATTCTACTTCCACCAATAAATTCAGACCTCCAGTATTGAATATTCAGATTATTCAAAGTTCAGGAGATTAAATTCATTAAAATGGAATAATAAAAAATATACTATTTATATTTAATAAACTTTGGGTTGATTTAACTGAAAGATCCAGATTTCACTGAAGGGCCGATTCTCATTCACATGAAACAATAGTCAATAGATAAAAATTGATAATGATTATTGATACCAACAAAATAACAAATTTGATAGCCCCACTGGCATATATTGTTTGCAAATTCAAGACTGAAATGAAGTGTTACTGACGTTTCATAAAAAATGTTTCCTTCCATAAAGCTCAGCAAATCAATAACAAAATTTTTGTATTGTTTATGAGACAAATTAACGATATTGAATATCGTATTGATGATGAATGTACAGTTCCTGAGATATATTAATCGGTAATATATTTGCAAAAGAGACCCTGTAGATATCCCCTATATTTTTTATAATATCCTATCAATAAATTGGGGACATATTTCTATCGCAAATATTTTTATCACAATCATTTATATGAGGTGGCCCAACAAAAACGTACCGGAAGGTATAACTACCAGGAAGAGATTTTACCGAGAAAAACCTGAAACACAACAAAAACATAAGAAAAAGAAAAGAAAAATATTCTTAACATTTACTAAGCGAAATCGATTTACTTTTTGTATTTTTTGAGAAATGCACTAGCGACATTTCAAAGGTCCATATCTTTGCAACGAAGAGACAAAATTTCAAAAATAAAAAGCAATGTATAGAAAATCGAAAAGGCTATTCGACGAGGTATCATTTGACCCCCATTCTCATTTGAAAAAATTCAGGGGATGCTGCCCCCGCTTAGGAGGGGAAAGTTTGAACTATACTTTCTGCGTCAAAAGTTGTCCCCCTCATATACAAAGTTGACGTGTACCTTCCGGTACGTTTTAGTTGGGCCACCCTATATATACGAAGAGGATGAGATGAAGCACCTGATATTTATTGAAACGACATTACTTCCATCGATTGCCAAAATTTAGGACAAGAAGAGAATAATTTTATCAACTCGTTGTTGTTCATATTTTTGTGAAAGCCTCATTAAATATTATAAATGATATCAGTTGAATAAATGTTTATTCTTGAGTGATTCCAAATTCATCAAAATTAAATAAAACGAACATTGTCCATTTTCAAAGTAGTGGACAAAAATATTTAGATAGAGGTAGGTTAGGAAATGTATGCTTCGAAATACGGAAAACAAATTGAAATGAAAGCGAGGTTAGTTTTATCTAGCTTATCGCTTGAAACATGGTCGCAGAATATTTCGAAATCTCACTTCTGAGTCGCCAGTAGCTAGATAGTCTTTCAAATAGTTTCGTTTCATTGATATTTGATATATTCTAGTAACAGTTTGAATCCAGAACTCCAATAATGAACTAAATCATAGTGGATAATTCCACATTGATTTACGAGCCTTACAATCAAATCCATCATCAATATACAGGGTTATGATAAAGTAATGCACAAAATTCATAAAACGTACAACGATCACTTTTGAAAAAAATGCAAAAACACGTCAAACTGTTCTTTTTATTCCGCATCTTTTGACATAAGTTACAAAAATAACACGTCAAAGTTGTCAAAGTTATGACGTCATCAACAAATTTTTTTAATGGGAAGCTAAGATTTTTATCACATTATGTGATAGAGCTTGTGTTTTTACACAAGGGAAAAATAGTTGCAGTAGGGCTCACATTGGAAAAAAAAAACGAGAAAAGGAATAAAATGAATAACCCTTTCTCTTTCGGTTAAACGATCCATAATAATGAAACTGTGGTGACACGAAATGTACGACTGACACTGACAAACCGTTGTTTTAGTAAAACAATTGAAAAAATTCATGAGAACAAATGTTATTACTAGATAAGTGTATGTTTGACCTCTTTTTATAATTGGTTATGTTATTTCGTTTTTGATTCCTTTTATCTTTTTTTTCCTTCGTGAGCCCTACTTTAACTATTTTTCCCGTGTGTAAAAACACAAGCTCTATCACATAATGTGATAAAAATCTTAGCTTCCCATTAAAAAAATTTGTTGATGACGTCATAACTTTGACAACTTTGACGTGTTATTTTTGTAACTTATGTCAAAAAATGCGGAATAAAAAGAACAGTTTGACGTGTTTTTGCATTTTTCTCAAAAGTGATCGTTGTACGTTTTATGAATTTTGTGCATTACTTTATCATAACCCTGTATAATAACACAGAAGGATAAGTGTGTGCTGTTTGTTGATTCTCTCCGATATTTTCTTGACATATTTTTCTGCCTATGAATTATTACGGCGTCATCCCATACCTGGGGGCATTCCAAACGCTCTTCCTACACTGCTTATCCATAATTAATCATTATACAAAGATAGTTATCAAGTTCGAGGTCATTTTTTATACTCACTCGAAATCCATTACCATTTCGGCAACCGTCAACGAGATCGCAAACAATAATAAGTAGACAAATTAATTTCCATTTGTGCGATTTGCACATCGGAGTTATGCCTGATTTGATGACGTAATGCTGTTGACCTCAACAAGATATGTTTATGAAGAAAAAAATCCCACTGGTTGGGATCTAGATTTTCGCATATAAAAAGGCATAGCAAAGGAATCGAATCAGAAGTGAAGATGAAGTGGTTTCTTCTAGCTGCTGTGGCCGTTATCGGCTTCGTGGGATGTGCGGATGGTAAAGCTGTGGTGAGTTGGAAAATATTCTGAAATAACGATTATACGATACCCTGTATGATCTTGATGAGTTGACACGATCCACACAGACCGTCGGTTTTTCTGAATATAATATTGAAAATAAGGCTACATACACAGCAATCTAGAGTTTGATGAAAATAGTTTTTGTGCACATGAATTTTGGTCCAAGAAACACAAATTTGTCAATATTATCGTGGGGAGACTTCAAAGATGAAATTTCACCTGTTTTCCATCACTTTTCGGACAAGATTTTACAGCTTCTTTACTAATTTCTTCAATAATATTATCTATTGAGGAAGGTTCAATAATATTATATATTGAGGAAGGTTCTATTATAAATTAATCCTGAGGAAACATTGAGAATGCAGTACTTTTCGAATATTCAGATAAATGTTAACATAATTATTCTGTCAACCATGTCAATTTTGAACTATCGAACCACAGTAAATGCCGGTTGGATTTGACGTACATGTTTATAATATGCATTTTCAATGTTTTTCTGAGGATAAAGCATAATAATAATAATAACAATACTTTTAAGTTACTCAAAAGTGAACACACAAAAAACTTAAGACTAAACGGTTACATCTAAACGACAAACAAAAAAAGAACGTAAATAAAGTTTTAAAGTTTCAAATATTCCTCTACAGAATAGAAACATTGTGTCACTAAATATTTCTTCGATTTTTTTTTTTTAAGTATAGAGTGTTTCACTCTTTTTAATTTCGTCTGGCAATGAATTGTAAATTCGAGGAGCCATAGCTCTAGCAGAATTGTAATGCATTTTTGTACAACTGAAAAGAATATAAAAGTGATCTTGTTGGCGTGTTTTGTATTCGCAGTTGTTCAGTGTAAGGTTACTACGATATTCATATACATATATGCCAAATTCAGAAATTAACAGTGATGGAAGTGTAAGGATTTTTAGATTCTTGAAGTGATCTCTCGGAATATCAACCAGAGTACGTATAATGTGTTTCTGCGCGATGAAAACCCCTGATGGTCTCAATATGAATAGAATAGTTCATTCATCCTGTAAGATCACATGATATATGGGACAAGTCAATAAAATTAGTAGTAAAAGGTCGTACACTTACACTTACAAATATTATGAGTCATGAAAAAAAACATATAAACATACAAATAAAACTCTATATGATAATCTTTAAATTGTTGTATAACTAAATGAATGCTAAATTACTACTAAATATGACCTTCAGAAGTTTAAAAAGAACGCCAATTCCTACCTCCTTTCCTTTGCTTCTCACGATGTTCTCTGAACATTACAGGATGTCTCCTTTCGTGAGAATATATAAAAGAAATATATAAAAACCTTTTCTCAACCATTCCAAATAAAAAACAACCCCATCAATTGTTTCTTGTGGTCTTTAAAGCACACCCTGTATGTCGTGGATAACGATACCACTTGTTGTATTCGCCATCGTTTGCTGAGTAATACGTTTCTCCTAGACTCGAGAGAAGAGGAACCTTCTTAAATCCTCTGGATTCGGTGGAGGCGGCGGAGGAGGCGGCGGAGGCGGTGGTGGAGGTTTCGGAGGAGGCGGTGGAAAAGGAGGTGGCTTCGGAGGTGGTCTAGGAGGAGGCGGTGGAGGAGGTTTCGGAGGAGGTGGTGGAGGAGGTTTCGGAGGAGGCGGCGGAAAAGGAGGAGGTGGTGGTCACCAGGGAGGCGGAGGATTTGGAGGCGGTGGCCATCAGGGAGGCGGAGGATTTGGGGGCGGTGGCCATCAGGGAGGCGGAGGATTTGGGGGCGGTGGCCATCAGGGAGGCGGAGGATTTGGAGGCGGTGGCCATCAAGGAGGTTACGGAGGTGGTCAGCATGGAGGACATGGAGGCAGTGGTAGTTTTGCCCAAGCTCAAGCATCTGCATCTGCTGGATCTTAGTGAGTTTTTTTCTAGAAATAATCATTCCTGATATCTTCAATCCATTTCAAATTTGATGAAAGAATAAAATAGTCAACAACCTGAAACCAATAATAAAGTTATTAGTAGTTTCGTGTTTTTTTTTCTTATATAGACCATGATTATTTCTGTCAACTGTACTAACTGTGTTCTCTTCAACTTCATTAGATACATTTTCTTTAATCATACTCTTTGCGAATTTCATTATTTGTTCCAAGTGTACAAGGTATAGAATTGAAAAACTAATAAATAGACTATAATTGTTCATATTTTTTACAGTGGCAAATGAAAATAGAGAAGTGAGGCGAGCTGGACCATCTTGAAGCAGATTAATGATTTGAATTCATTGTGATTTACATATTTGTATTAAAATTCGAAAATATACCATTTTTTCATTCATTACCTTTCATTCCCAAACCAATGATCACCTAATTGACGAAATATTTGCTTGGGAACATGTTTTGTGCTAGAAATATTGTCAATTGTGTTGCTCGATTCAAGATTTTCTGAAGAAAAGATGTATGATGCGTAACTGCTGTCACCTAGTCAGGACGAATTAAGTAAGGGAACAGAAAAGAGAATAGCATTGTGTCTCTCTTAGTTACATGATACAATGATCAAAAGCGTTCCTTGTTACTCTTATATATTTATGTCTATACCCAAGATGAATAATTTTAGATACTGTATTTTTCATTCCAAGCTTATTTCAATTCAATATTACACTCGAGTGTTAGCGAAACACTTTGAGGGATACCTGATACCTCTCTCATTGATGTGTATACAGAGATTGAACCTTGAATCTTGAGAATTGAAGATAATATGGACATTTTAGTAAGTCAGTCCAGCTGTCAAAATTTCTCGAAAAAAATGGAATAACTAAGAGCAAATTAAGATAGAGCAGCGAATCAAAATGCAACCGATCAAAAATTCGACGTGGAATTCGAAAATGTTAAATCAAACAGGGTGTTTCATTTAAAAAAACAAACTTGACATCACTTTCGGTTGAACAAATTTGATCTCTTAATTTGCTTCCAGTCGATGCACAAACATTTTCACGCCGCATCAGATTTTTGAGGAATAGACCCTGAAGTAAAACGATTTTTATTTTTTCAAAGAAAATCCATGAGATCAATCTGCTCAATAATGATTGAGAATCTTGAAAGTAATTTTTATTCTGAGAGTAAAAAGTGGCGTAGGATTTCTTTCTCCAAAAATATCCAATGCAAAACCCGCATGGACGCCACTGGTAGAGAAAATGAAAAATGTCGTATATCACAAAATGCACCTTGATGCATAGAAGGCATGTACCAAATTTTCCGAAGATGTCTAGAATATTATCTCAGTTATTATTAAAAAAACTGTTTTTTTTTCAAAATTCTATCACCCTTTATCTCAAAAGTTGAGACTGATATTAGCGGATCCAGTTGATGTGTAAAATCTCTCAGGATGTATAATTACATCGAGAGTATTGAAATTGTACAGTAATTCAGTCTATAATAAAGATGTTTTCGTTTCATAATGTGAAAAATTTACATTCAATTATTGAGAATTCATCAACATTAAGTGATAATTACAGGATACTCAAAGAAGATCAAGTGAAAATATCTATAATCAGGAACCTTGACGTATTCGATAGATTTTCTTGAATTCCTCCAGCATGTTTTCCTCTGTTGATTAAATTTCAGACCTTCATCAATTGATCATTCAATCTCCAAACTCTCTCGAATAGTTTTCTTTTCCTTTCAGTGAGTTCGGATCTCTCTGTGTTCATCCCAAACGGAAATTGATCAGAAGAAAACTCTTCAAAGATCCATCATTCAATCGTTTATTCCCAGATAAGACTAATTTTCCTCTGATTTCCCACACCTCCGCTTCCTCTGAATTGGATACCGTTCATTTTATAATTCCGAATGTAGAGATGGAACAACGATTGCTGCATCCGTTGAAAATCGCAGTCAGACGATATTTTTCCTCCGTAGTTGATTGGGAAAGGACTTCGGATTTAATTACATTCCACAGCCAGATTGACGGGGCGAATGTTGAAATAATGGGAAGATAGGAAAATGAGATTTTTGTAGCAAATGCCGATTGTTAGATTCGGAACTGGTTCATCGGTTTCATAGCATTATACTATATTCGAAAAAGTCACAAATGGAGTTTCGGAATTGGCGACAATCAATACTACGCTTTTACTTGAAAGTAGTTCATTGTATCCATAATGGATATATTCTTTAATCTCTGGGAAGAGGTCATTGACCCCTAATAAATTAGATAACTATGCTCAAGAGTACTCCATCATATTTTATTCAATTAGACGAGGTGATTTTCAAATTCATTTTATCCCGTTCAGAATTGAACGTTTTCAAGGAGACATGGAAGACTGAAAAGATATTGAACGTGAACTGTGGACGTAAAAACACTAAAAATTCTTTTGAAAGTTCGCGAACACGCTGTTTCACCTAAAAATCAAATTCTAACTATCAACCACTCACCGTATTCGCATGACCCGGCACCGCGTGACTTTTTAGTTGAAAAAAAACTTCGTTTGACCTCGAAATAGAAACGTTGAGCTTGACATTCAAAAAGGGGCACCACCATTTCCAAAGCTGTGCCGAAAACTGTTTTTATTGAAATTCATTTTTCACCAAGATAATGAGAACACGTGACGATATCCCAGACAGAAATTCAAAGACACGTCACTATGAAACCCAAAAAGAGTTGGACAGCATTGAAGGCAATGAAGTGACTACTTCATCAGCCTCAGAAGAATCTCGAGAAGCCTCATTCGGTCCAGGATTATAACTAAAACGCTGAGAAGATCCCACGTACTTGAGCCAACTCATTCTTAAGAAAAATAGAATATTATATTCGGAATGGAAACCAAAGAGTTCATCAAGAAAACATCTATCTACAGCGTCATAATAGGCGAACACCAGAGGTCATAGTTGGGCCTCCGATAATGCAATGTAGACACAAATATCAAACAAATGATACCTGTCAAGGCCAAGGTTCTCTACAAAAGTGTAAGATCATGGTGGATCTAAGATCTGGCCTATGGAGTCTTGTTTCAAGGACATAATTCAACAAGAAACATATTCTGGATCTATCGTTGATGAGATTTGGAGTGAGAAAAATATATATGATCACATTGTATGTGATTTGTCATCGATAAGTGGCCAATAAACATCCCTACGTCACAATTACTCGCAATTAAACACAATTCCGTTGCACATTTCGTGCATGTGATTCGAAAAACAATTCTTGAAAAGCCCGAAGCGAATCAAAAGGATATTCCCGATTATGCAAAGATCCGTTGATGTCTGCGAAAACAAAACAATTCTATTCATTTTGTTATTATCCGAATCCCACCGTATAAATAATCTCGAAGAGAAACAGACAAGTTATTCAGCAACATGTTGTTGAAAGTAGTTACATTAACAGTGCTCGTCAGTTTGTTCGCCGTGGTGAAGTGCCAGGAAAATTCAGCAATAACTAGTGGGGCTGATGAAGATACACCAAGGAAGATCAGTGTAGTGTACCTGATTCCGCTTTTTCGAGCAATCCCGAAGAATGTTACTGAAACTGAAGAAGATTCTAATGAAATTGATGATGACACTGAGAGAAGAGTTTTGCCCTTGCCAAGACTCCTGCTGATTTTGGCTCCTGCAAATGATGAAAAAGTAAATAGTTTGAAGTGTCCCTTCAATTTGTTTGGGGAGTTTCTCGAAATATTTATCGTTGAAAATCAAAGGTGTGGATATAATGAAATTGAGAATGGATTAAAGGGAATCAATGACAAAAATGGTTTCAAATGGAACGAAGTGAAAACACATGACGAAATGAATATCATTAAACTAAACCAAAACTGGAAAAGGGTTTCCAAACTTAAATATCATGGGGAAATTGAATTGCTATCAAAATGGACTGTCACGTGTTGGAAATATTTTTTTATTGCGACTACTTTGTCTCCTTTTTAAAAAAGTTTTATTATCATCAAAATTTTGTCCATCAAGTGTGATTCAATACTAATGATTATTAGTTCTACTGAAACTAGTCTTTCAATTCTGAATTTGGCTGTTTTTAGAGATGAAGGTATACTTTTTCTGATAGTTAACAACAAAATAAACAACAAGAACATTTGATTGTTCAGAAATTTCTCTATAAAAATTCCAAAGTAGAGTTTTATGTAAAACAGCTATTTTTTATTTCGTGTCAAGTTCATTTAAACTTGAATCGCTATCAAAATGGACTGTCACGTATTTTTCTTATTGCGACTCATTTGTTTCCTTTTCAAAAAAGTTTCATTATCACCAAAATTTTGTCCATCAAGTGTGATTCAATACTGATGCTCATTAGTTTTATTGAAACTAGTCTTTCAATTCTGAATTTAGCTGTTTTTAGAGAAAAAGATATACTTTTTTCTGATAGTTAACAACAAAATAAACAACAAAAACAATCGATTGTTCAGAAATTTCCCTGGAAAAATTCCAAAGTAGAGTTTTATGTAAGACAGCTATTTATTATTTAAACTTGAATTGCAGTAAGATAATATCCCAAAATGGTTTCCAGCTTTCAGATAAAGAAACTGCTTCTCAGCACGAATCTGAAACCATTCCAAAATTGGAAAATCCTGCCACAGAAGATCGAATCAAAAGGTCACCCAGCGGATTCGGAAATGGATGCAATACGTGCGGCTATAACCCAGGAGGCGGAGGAGTCCATGGAGGTGGTGGTCAAGGTCACGGAGGTGGCAACGCGGGGTCTTGGAGTACTTCTTCTTCTTCTGCTTCTAGTGGAAGCTGGGGTGGTGGAGGGTAAATAGCAATTTAATCAGTGTAGTACTTTTGAAAATATGGATAACAAGAGAGAATGAACCTATCAAAAAAATAAAAAAAATAAAAAAGATGTCAGAAGTGGGATTCGAACCCACGCCCACAGAGTGGACCAGAACGCTCGCAACCCGTGTTAATGGGCAAGGTAACCTTGAGTCTGGCGCCTTAGACCGCTCGGCCATCCTGACATATATTCAAACTGATGAATTGTTAATATATAAATATCAAGTAGGTTTTATTTATAGATAATGAATCACAAGTACTATTTCTAAACTATAATATCATACATTCTGGAGTGGTTTTAATGTGTGTAGTAGTAAAATTAATATTCACAGGAAATGAACATTTAATTTCAATGAAACATGAAATAGCGCTTGATTTCTGTTAGATATACAACTAATTAACTGATTTAATGATGGATTATACCGGGTGTTTTATTAAAAACACATACTCCAATTGGTAGCACACGTTTGTACTCAAGACATGATGATGTTTCAAAAGGGCTTTCAGAATTATAATTGACTATCACTTTAAAGAATGAAATTTTAATATTTTCGTCATTCAAAGTTATGATTTTTTGTTCCCTATAGTAACATTATTCGTGTATTTTTCTTTTCCAGTGGAGGCAGTGGTAGCAGATACCAACATGGCAGAAAATAATATGACATCATCAAATGCCAAATTGGAAATGCATCGACCTCATATTAAATTAAACAATGGATTGATAATCTTTGTGGAATTCTGTAGATCTACTAACCATATCACCATATAAATATTTGGTCATTGAGAATGGATTTTGATTATTATCTACTTTTTACCCATAAAAAATATATTTCATGAGATTGGTAAAAATATGCTCACTACAAACCCAAATATGATGCAAGATTGATAATAGCTTATCTAGGTATACAAATATATCAGCAAACTCAAATTCTACTTCAAAAGTAGTAAATACTAAGTAACAATCAATATAGAAAATTTACATTTTCGAAGAGGTCCCGTAAAGAAAAAAAATTGTCTTTAATATTAAACAACTTAAACATATTCTCAACAACCGATTCATAAAGATATTTATCACAATATTACTGAACAAGCAACACAAAACTAGATCGATGTAAATTTTGATGAAAAATCACGTTTTCCATAGTATCCTAGAGCTTCCAGCGTTGTTAAAATGTCTGTGATTTGATTGATGCGTTCTCATTATATTTCATCTGTCTCTTCATTCTTACTTCCTCATTCTAATCTTTCCTATTTACTTAATAAATTTTAGTTTATTTCAATGTGGGGAATGAAATTGACATACTCAATAATTTCCAGAATTCTCCTGATACTTTCTAAAATTGACGTGACTTTTCGCACACGTGCAAGAACTAAAGACTTCCTAACTAACTGCCTTATTTTCAATATCAGTACCATGATGATGAATATTATATTCAACGTACATCCGAAAACAAAAGGCCGAAAACTGATCTTACTCGAATACTCTATTTAGATGCCATCTACACGGGGTTTTACTCCAGAATCGAGGTCCTGGAATCGATATTCGGTAAGGTGCGGTCATTACACTCACCGCTACAGCCAGTAATTCTCCGAAAACAAGAAACCAACTGTTTTCATCGCTCACTGGGTTATTTACAGTCCATCCGAGTAATAAATGGAAAAAGCATTCTGATATATCAGATTGAATCAATGTGGTAGACAATTTCCTTTTGTACAACCTCCGATGATAAAAAGTAAGAGGTGTTGAGTCTGGTGATCTTGGAGGTTGTTTCTACGTCACTTCTCATCTCAGTTATCTCGAAACTTTGCCCCACTCGTCACGTATAGTGTTGGAATATCTATCATTTGTGGTGAATGGCAGTAACAAAATAACTTGTTGAAGATTCAACTTTTCAATTTTATTCTATATATCCATCTATGTGATGTTAATAGTCACATTCAAATTCAAATTTTGAAAATGTAATTTATTTAAGATGTGATAGTATAGTGTTGTAAGTTTTCCTCATCTATTATTTCTTCAACATGCTTTCTAAATATGAGTGAAAGTATGTTTATTGGTTCAAAACTAAATGAAGTTATGAATTGTTTCAGAGATATTCAGAAGTAATTTTTCAAGATAGTACACATCTGCAACTGAAATTATTTGAAAAATGATAAAGAATGTATCCGTTATTATCTCGAAAAAGAATAGTCCATTATTATATTTCAAAATCATGTCGGCCAGTTCAATTATTAATTTATGATCCGGCAACATCGCACATATTGCATATGTGACGTAACTATCAACCGAAAAGGAATGGACACTTCATCATTACAGAAACAAATCACAAGTGTGATCTGATTTAATTAAAATTCAAAATTGAACAACAGTTCAAATATATTTGTTCATCCAGTTTATGTAAAAATAGACAGCTCGCAACAACGATATGAAATGAGAATTAATCCTGAATAAATCTACAATATATTATAGATTCCAAGGTTATTCTTGAAGGTATAGGATGTCGATAAAGAAATACACAATTGAGTTTAATTCACGACTTTTATTCATTATTCATTTTCATTTTGAATGAATCTACATAGACTTTTATGATATCATCAAAAAATATCATAATATTTGTAATTCCTACATTATGTTAGTATTAAAAAATACGATATCAAAAACTATGCTCTACATGTACTCATAACGATAATAACTATGTACAGGTACAGAATACAAAAAAAACGTTCAAATAAACACCATTCATTGTTCAGATCTAATTGAGATTGATTTTTCGATTTAAAAAATAAGCAATTATGAAATAGGCTGAAATTTTCGTAACAGTATACGCGTAATAATAATTTTTGTAGTGTGAGAAATTCGTTAGAATCAAGCGATTCAACTGATCAAATCTTTCAAGAAGTTTTCGATGAAGAATGTTTTATGCTAATAATTGCTTATAAATAAAAAGGAAACTGTCATTGTCAACTGGATCTGAACAATTTCGTACATT
The DNA here is from genome assembly GCA_037013635.1 of Plagiodera versicolora. Lineage (NCBI taxonomy): Eukaryota > Metazoa > Arthropoda > Insecta > Coleoptera > Chrysomelidae > Plagiodera > Plagiodera versicolora. Next base: position 8,547,828 of record CM072986.1, on the reverse strand, counting down.
TGCGATTACACAAACAACTTTTTATATTATGCAAAAATTTCATTTCTTCGAAATACTTTTTCCAGTCATAATAATAAAATGAAATAAATGAATCGATGATTTAATGTAATATAGTACATCTCATCAGTTTTAAAATCCCTGAACTATTTTGTCGAAGCATATCGACTGGTATTTTCAATGAGACTATCAACATCGTTCTAGGTCAAAATGCATAGGCGAAATGCAAAAATTGGTGTTGTGATGTAACGCTAGATGTCGCACGCGATAACCCGTCAGAATTTGTTCTTTGAACCTTCGCCATTTCCATGGAATATGTTTTATTGATGTTCAATTACTTCCTATTCGAAATATTGAATATTTTTTCATAGTCGAACTACTCATGAAATCTAATCATTGGTTTTTTGTTGACTATCTAATATATATTGGTGTACATAAGGTTGTCAGATGAATGCCATTTTCTCATTATGTCTATGTTATATTCTTAAAGAATATTGCGAGCGATACATTCTTTCAAGAATACCCAAAAATAAACCAATTTTATTGAATTTATCGATTGTATGCAATAGAAGACAAAGTTTGTAATTTTTCTTCAACAGCATATGTTTTGTTGTAATGTTTAATAGAGGAAATGAAACGATAATATGTAATACATGTGAATTCATTTGCAGTAGCAACATGGTACCAACCAGCCTGCTTTGTCTGCAAAACCTACGAAAATAAAAAATTTGTACCGGTGAATATTCATTATGAACTAATAATTTTAGAGTAGCATTCGCAATTTTCTTGCTATATAACTTCGACCACAGCACTGAGAAATTGGCACTCACTATGCAGCAACACTTAATTGAGATAACTTAGTTCATAATAAAATGAAAAACGAACAAATTCTCGATAACTTCAATGCATATTGATGCGACACAGCGCGACATCTAGCGCCGCACTGACAAACCACTTCTTCTAACCGAATGTCCTGTTGATAGTTTCATGGAAGACACCTACCAGTCAAAACGCACAGCTCAGCGACGGCGCTACTCTACTTGCGCTTCCGTATTCGCCCCAGAGATGGCGCCGGCAGCTGCCTGCGAGCCATTTCGGTCATTGGCGGAGGATTCGGGTTTGGTAGGGCGCTCGGATATCGTGGGACAATTGGCGATAAGGTGGTCCACACTCTTGCAATGGTGGCATCGTTTCGGCTGAGGACCCAATTGACATCTGGCGGCTATGTGGTTGGCGAATTCGCCACAATTGTAGCACCTGTTGAATTTATATTAATCAAGTAGGCAGGACCATTTCAACTACTGATTTATTAGAAGTGGATGTCAAAATGAAAATGTCATGATATTATTCTGCATGACATTTTGAAACAAGTGAAATCAATTCTGAATTTGTTATAAAAAATCCTATGGGATCATAAGATGGGTGAACAAAAAATATGTGCCAAGCTAATATCCATATAGCTAGTGCAATTTTACCTGATTTTCCTGAATTTTTTTTTCGAAACCGGTCGTCTATGGGAGCCCATACAGTCGGAACTCTGAGGGCCGGTAACTTTCGTAGCTTCCAAACCCTTTTCCGAAATTTGGCATTCGAATTCTACTACTTCCTCATCTCCCAAAGATCGAAATCCAGTCATTTGTATGACACTCTGAAATCGGAATATTTCAATTTGAAAACAAGATCGTACTGAACGTATATTTCTTCACTTCATTAGAAAATATAGAAATAAAACATATTTACAGTGAAAATGTTCGAAATATTCTCAGAAATATCAAAAAATAGTACAGCTGGCAACTCCCCCCCAGTATTAGCAGTTTTGACGTCACAAAAAGTGTCGTATTCAAGAACGAAAGTGAAGTTGAATGGTATTCTATGAAAAAACTTTATATTTCTCATCAATATATTATATCTTGAAGTAAGTGTGAGTCCGGTTCTGTCCCTATCGAATAAAACAACCCATACGTGTAATAATAATCGGTGATATACTTGTATAAAGCCGGAGAGCTGTTCTGGAGTTCATAAAAAATGAAATATTTACGAGGGTAAAACACAATGCTCCCAGATTTTTAAAGTACCTGTCCACCATAAACGATCAGCTCTATTTTCATTGTTCGTCTATTTCTATTCACACTTGATTCTTGAACTAGTTTGAATCGATGTTCACGAAATAGCTCGAATCAAACTATAAAGGGCATTACTTCGTGGATTAAACAAAAAGATTTTTGTCCACAGTACAATATTTTTTCGAATTTTTACAGTAAAAAAATAATGATAACGATAAAAATCTGACACCCTGTATTCGCTCTCATTTTGTTTGTTGTCGATTTCTCGCAACATTTCGTTTTCCGATTCAGTCGTCGGGTTTATTCGACGTTTTTATAAAAAATTTATTTACATTCACTTTGACAGAATGATATTCATGAAAGGATCTTTTTTAAATTTTCGGAGAAATATTTCCTTTGATTGATAGTGACTATGATTAGTCTATTTATTCGAGTGTGACAGTTTGCCAGAAAGTGCAGTGTTGCTGCTTGTCTAATTTTTCAATGATACTCCGACACAGAAAGTTAGGTTAGGTTATCATTCAAATTGTTTTGAAAGATATTTCGATTCATAAAATATATACCTACCTGAAAGTTTGATAATTATTGATTGTGGATTAACCGTTCAATAGTTTTTTCATTATTTCAAAAAATTGTAATAGATTTAACAAATTCATTAGCAGATCGAAGATTTCTCTCCTTTTAAATCAGGCATCTTGGAACGTAACCATAATTATTGATGCCTAAATGAATCCAGCTATGGTATTGAAAAATAACAAAATAGTGTACTTCAAATTTATAGGCCATTGGAATGAAAAAATTTCTGATCTGGTCTCGAAATATTTGAAATAGAGAGCACTGTATTCAAATAGACGTCCATCCAATCAAAAATACAACAAACGAATAGCATTTAAATCTCCCACTAAAAATCCCGCCTAGTGCCCTATGGCAACAGCTTCATCAACGAGAAACAGTTGTAAATATTTCCCTATATTAAATATTCAAATCGTTATATCCTGTTTTGTTTATCTTTACTCGGTTGTCTTCATTCTTCACACTGGAACAACAATAACTAAGAAAGCAACGGTAGTTCTTCACTTTCTTCCTGACATTCGAATGGAAGCATAACTATGAGTTAAATAGGTGTTTCGTGCCGATACCACTAGCGGTACCTTTTCAAATGGAGATTTTTTCGTCAAGGCAATACGTTAGAGTATAAAGAATGTCTTCAGGAATTTAACAAGACACGATAATAAGCTAGCATGGGTGGCACCACAGCGGCTCTTTGGATAAATCGAAGAGGGGATAGATGGTGCCTGTACAGGTTCATCAAAGTTTATTAAAAAACAATTCAACTGAAGTATGTTTCACAAGAAATTCGTTTTAATCGAAGGAAACAACTTTCATTTTTAATCCTGATCGTAATTAAAACAAATTTTCGAGAAACCTCAAGAGAAATCCTTGCTGATTTTACGTGAGTTAACATTTATTGGTTCCTTCTTTATTGACTTGTGTTTGGTTTCAGTTGACAAAGTCTTAAAATTGATTGTGAAGCATGAACCGAAAAAATTAAACTGGTAATTTCGTAGGAGTTGGCTCAGTTTTCATTTTGTTTCCACAAGTAATCATTTGGAATTTGATGTGATTATTAAAGTTCATTCAATCAGTATTTTTGTACTTATTTCGACTGAATTTTTGTGTCGATAAATTCTATAGAAGAAAAATCTGCTGGTCAAACCGGAAGGGATACACTAATATTAAGAAATTGCTTGAATTGCGCATTGAGATGCGCATTTGGCTGAGAAGAAATCGCGAATATAATAATAGTAATAATAATAATAATGTTTATTCACGATCATAAATCACATCCTACAAATTGTGAAAATGTTTTTTTCAATAATTGAAGGTGGATCACAGAAGTAGCATCGACTACTTGTATGTGATTTCCATAGTAGAATATAAAATAATATAATATAATACAATGATATAAAATCGTTGAAAATTCTTGAACAATCTGTGAGAATTGCTGAAAAAAAATCTATGAAATGGATACACATTAGTGGATAACTTCGCGAAAAAATAATTTCTGATTTTTGTTATGAATTATTATAGAATAAGCCAATTTTTGAAAAAGTTTATTCGGTCACTTTTCTATACAGTTTCAATGTTTCTCAAAATGGCCGAGAAAAACTTGTCAACGTTTTTTCTTATAAACGCCATTTTGAATGTTAACATCTTCATATAACGGTTATTCTCTTCACAACGATGAATCATACAAGGTGGTTCAAAATTACGGTTTCCTAACAAACCCCAAAATTCTTCATTTCCGGCAAGGGGTGCTTTCGAAAAAAAAAATGTACTGTGTACAGTTTTGACAGTTTGGTGAGTCTGTAGTTTCGTGGTAACGCCTTCAAAATCAAAGCGGTTTCTTTTTATTTCATCAGAATTTCAACCCAATTTTTTGAAATTCTATATTCGATTGGTATCCTAGCCTAAGACACACCATCATCAACAGAGCAAAAGTTTCTGAGATCAAAATGAATCTATTTCAAACGTCTGATATATTTCATATTTCTTCCGGTTTGTGCAAATCTAAACTATTTCCCATCATTTTCAATGCCATTGAAATTTTTCTTCGTCACTTGAAATATTTCAATAAAAATAACTTCTACGTTTTTTTTCGGATGCACATGGGTAGGGAATGCAGAAAGACATGCTTTCATTTTTTTATGACCTTTGTAGTTATTTTTAATCATTGAATCTATACGTTAGACCAACGAAAACAAGTTCCTCATTGAATTCTCACCAAGTATTTCCTGATTTCCTTTCATACGAAGGTAGATTATGTTACAGTGATATAAGACTAGAAGCGAACATTTGCCTAGATTCAAACAATTCAACATGGGGGATTCATTCTAGAAGAACCGTGGTCTTTTGATGTCGATTCGAAAAGTCAAGGTCATCAGTAGGTAGTATTATTTCCCTTTCATATCACGACTTTGCAAGGGGGTGAACCACACAAAAGCCATCTGATTTGCTTTTATCCATACCCATCGACCGAATCCATCCGCATAGACATGCTAATAAACTATTCCACTCACTTGGTGTACGAAGACGTCCTGACCGCCATCTTCAGGAGTGATGAAGCCCCAACCTTTGGCTACGTTGAACCATTTGCACTTGCCTCTTCTCAGACCGAAACTCGCTTCTGATCCAACTTGGCTCGCGGTTCCTCCTTCTGAGCCTGACGAAAAAAAATCGAATATGATTTTGATAATCAATGCATGCCTGGAATGGAAGCAGATCGAAATTACGTTAGATGCTATCACAGTCCACTTTTTTCAGTACTATTTTGAGTTAGGTATGGTCCAAAACTAAAAATAAAAATACATCGTAAAATACCTAATCTAAGCCATGGTTCACCCAAATCAACTAAATTTCTTTGAGCTAGCTGAAGCATATACAGGGTGTGTCAAAATATGAATAGACCTTTCGGAGGGTGAGGTAAAGTTTACAAAAGTTAAGATTGAAGAATGAAGTTATAACCCAAAACGCATACTAGAGATGAGATATCCTTCCAAAGTTGATGAAATTAACATATTGAAATTTTCTGCATAAATGTTTGTTGTTGAAATACATTTTTAAATCACACTTGTACATTTTTGGAGAAGAGGGTGAGGTGTGATTTTTTTTTTGGGCAACCTATTTTCTCAATGTGTGGTAGAAAAAATGAGCATTCGATAGAGGGATGAAAATTAGTCATGTGTCAGAATACAAGTTATAGGACTGTTTTGGAGATATTTGTGTTTCTGTAGACACATGGTGACACATAGTCAGCAGATCAATCCATCGTGAAATTGATCGGTAACGATATTTCAGAAGAACATAACCAATTTGGTCTAAATTTGGACGTTTATTTCTACATCACTGTTCGTGTGGTTTTTCTGCTCACTTATAGGTATTACTACTATTTTCTAAGGAGATTTTTAGGAATAACAGGAATACGGAACGAAAACTCTTTCTTAGGTATGTATTTTGGGCCATAAACCTATTCATCAAACTTTTTTCTTTCAATAAACTGTCACCCTCAGTTAGCTCGGTATAAATTTTCTTCTGTATAGGATATTATGAAGATTTCCAGTAATAGTCCTACAAATACGCCCTGTTTTGAGTAAGGTAGAAGTGATTTTTCAGGATAATAATATGAGGATTAGCGAGAATTCACCTAACTTTTATAGTTTATTCGTGACAACTTGTCAGAATACTCGATTTTTTGGAAAAATAAATTGCTAATATTGGCAATTTCAAGTGATATGAAAAATGAAAATGTTGAGTTGGGATTTGAATAATATGGTTCATTTACGAAATATTTTCATCGAATCCATATAAATCTCCGAATACATACAGTGTTAAACAGCCAAAAATACAAATCGACGTGGCTCATTTATTCGTTATTTATTCCATTTGGCTGTTCCACACTGTATATCAAATATGCGTTAAGAAATATTTCATTATTTGATGGAGGAAAAACAATGAGATGCACACTCTCAATCCCTGAAAGAAACGATTCTCTATGTCTGGTTCTTCAGAACGTAGTCGTAAATTTGAAACTCCACCGTTATGAAATCACCCCGTATGCACTTGAGACTGTGCAACAGTGCGTTACATTGTTGAACATGGTTTCTCGATTATATGGCAATTAAAAAGAATTAATATATTTAGGGTCCCAATTGCGTGTACGCAGCATAGACTAAAGCAACCAATTATCGATAATTAGGTCAAAATAGAACCCTCTTAGTGCCCCCTCAGCATTTAACGAATTCTTTTGTACTGTAAAACTAGATATTTCCTTTTAATTTGAATATTAAAATTACCACTTGTATACGCATGGTAATCCGATATCACCCTTATATTCTTTGATCGCTCGTGATTAGATCTTCGATAACATTGTATGTTTCGGGTCATTATTTTTCTCTACATCCATAAATTAAAACAAAATACTATTTTTGACAACATTAGGCATTCTTTTATAATAGAATTAAATGATTGGATGGAAAAGTAGGTTGTTGAAATAAATTCTCGCAATTTTTCTGGAAATGAAGCATTGTTCATTTCTTTCTCTTTCAAAAATGTATACAAATGTATTTTATGATTTTTTTGTATCCGTATCCTGACACGTCATGTTCTATATAGCCAATGGCTAGTTTGAGCTCCCAAAATTGAAAACCTGGTCAACTTGAGATACCAAAGACTTATATACGGGATGTTAGATGAAACTGAGAGTATATCGCGTATACAAATGTTGATGGTTAAAAAGATACAGTGCGTTCAAAGTTAAAATTGTATTTACAAATTTCTTAATAGCTTCGACATTTTTTATAATAACTGTTTAAAAATTGGTACATCGGTAGTTTTTAGGACGGCAAACAAGAATATTTTATCAGTAACAACGTATAGTCCTTAGAAGGCGCCAATTACCCGCTCACAATTATTTTAAAGTACGTACAACTTTTTTGTCCGTGAAAAATCATTATTTTCGATTTAACAACGTTATCTTTTGAACAAAAGAGTATTCTTGGAAAAAGTCGAAAAACCTTTTGGTTTTTACGATAAACCCGACTTCAAGTATTGAAGTCACAAATAAATTCAAATAATTTTACCATATTAATGAAACACTCTGTATGGCATGATTGAATATTAGTTATTGGAAAACTGCATATATATGAAATATGGAGGTAGGGATTAAAAGGGTGGAATCATTCCACATGATGGAGGAAATTTTCTCTTCAAAGTTAAGGTGAAAATTTCTGTTCCTTAAATTTCAAGTGCAAGACTCCGAAAACTACACGAAAACTTGACATTCTTATAATCATATCGGCTCACATACAAAATCATGAATAAATTCAAAATTCTTTTTGAAAATCTAATCGATCGTTAAATTTCATATAATTTAGCAGTTTTTTAGATGCTATTAACAGTTGAGTTTTTATATTGAATGTTTTCAGTAGATAGTTGATATTAAGAACACATTTTGTATTATTCGAATTGCTGATTCTTCTAAAAGAAGCCTTGAAAATACGTTGGCATTTTTAACGAACAGCTCTTTCTATCCTCTGCAAACAGATTAAATATTCCTGAGTCAACTTTTCCACAGTATAATCTCGAAAAGGCATGTACAAATCATTCCAGAACACTCTGTATGTGGTGTAGGCTGGTTTTCGATGTTCTCATCGACATACGAAGCTCGTTCTTAGCCTTTGTCTAGGCAACAACTTCACAGTACGAATCTTGATAAAAACATAGGTGCATAGCCAAATAGACGTTATACATTTTCCCGCTCCCATAATGGCCCGTTTGAGGATGCAGTTGGTTTTCTACAAGGGTTGTTTGACAGGGGGCTGCTTTCCTACCATACCTGATTATATATCTACCCGAAGGTGCAGTGGCGTTCTGAATTTGAATCGATTGAAAGTGGTGAGAAATGTTAATTGAACATTCGTCAATTTTATAACGTAGTTCATGTAGCAAACTAAAGGAGAAATATAAAATAAAATAGTGGGCTTATATGGATTACTAAAATAAATTGAGAATGTCCCAATCAAATTGCATTTTTTTTTGCACAGACTTGTATTTCATGATCACTTCGGAAATGGCTTGAAATAACATGAATTTTTACTCCATTTATTTAATCAATCCGTATATGCATGAATTCTGAAAATTCAAAATATTCAATATGAATAATGATATCTTCAGGAGAATTGCATTTGAAAGAAAGAACAATTTATCACCTTTGCACTCTTTATTTATTTTTGTGAGCCATAGTCAGAGATAATTTGTTCCCCAAAATTTTCAAGTGAAAACTGAAACGAGAATGTCGTAGTTATAATAACACAATCAAAGAAATCTAAAATTTAATGGGGTTCAAAACCATACTTTTTTCATTTTGCTGTTTCATGATTCACCTGATTTGTAAGGTAAGGTGTTTCCCTTATAAATGTCATGAAAATCCGCGAATTGTGAAATCCATTCAATATTCAAGAATATTTGGTCATAATTGAGCAAAAATTAAAAAAAAAATCATTTCATTTAGTACCTCTTTTAGGAAATATAATATAGATGTGAATAAATATTATTTATCATTCAGAAATACTTGAAAATATATTCTTGTGTGAAGGGTAATGAGTATTGGATCGCTATATTTTTTTTATTAAACTTCCCACGAAAGGAGACATCCTGTAATGTTCAAATGAAAGTGGATGGTATTATAAACTATTTGAAAACTATTTAAAAAATTCTATTACCTCTGTCGAAGCATTCCTTTTTTGGCAATTTGTGATAATTATATTTGATCTAAACGAACTTTTTAATAACATGAATATTTGATTTTAAGATAGAGCTTTTGATTGCTTAAAAAAGGCTCATTCCAAAAAGGAGATTGCTTTGGATATTCAAAGAAAAGAGTTTTTCAATCTGGGATTTTTTTTGTGTGTAGAGAATCAAAATTACATAGAAGAAAAACAATTTTGGAATGTAATATACAGGAAAATTCCACACAAAAAATTGGAGAATTCACAATTACCAAATGACCTGAAATGCTACATATCAACGTTATTATAAAAAAAAAAACAAAAATATCTGATTTCGTTCACCAATTTCGTTATCGTATAGTGAAATTATCATTTTGGAATTTCCTTTCAGAGGTTGCTGAAACTGTCCTCCATAAATTTTTGTTAGGTAATTTCCGTCTTTCCCAAAGAATTTCGTACAGCGAAAATGTTCCATAAAGTCTCGAGATTTATTATGTTTGATTAAACGCCCCACCCCGAACTTCTCATTGATTTAACACCCGAAAACCGAATGGGGTCGTTAACAGTTACCGAAATAGACTGAAATGTGCTTAGGGACGGATTTAAGAGGTAGAGCAGTTTGAGTCCTCAACCACCCTTCTTCCTTTTTCTGTTCGTGTGACCGTATCCCGTATCATTCGAGTGGATTATACGTCTTCTTGAATCAGTACACTATCTTAGTGTAGCAGTATACACCTGACTAAATTTTTTTCGAGAAGGTAATTTTGTCTACAGACAACAAACCGTGGTTGTTGGATGAATTTCACATCATTTATTACCTGATATTGCTTTTCTAGCTGCGACAAATGATAGGTGAAATTCACGAGGAATATGATACACAGAATGTCTCTAGAAGATGTTTAAAAAGCTCACGCAAATTCTTAAGGCTAAAATATGACAAACGTGGATGATTTCGGAAATACAGAATATGAAATATTCAATTCGATTGTAGTATATGACATTTTGTCATAATTGACGAATCGTCACAAAATATAGGCCAGATGTCATATTTATTAGTATATTAAAGTATAAGTGGATAAAAAGGTCCTCAAAACACGTGTTCACATACTTTACGCTATTTTTTTATTGGTGCCCCATTTTACGTTTGAATAAAGTTTTGGAAATTTGTCATTTAAACTTCAAGTTTCTTGTTTCTTCGTTGATATTGCCATGGTAACTTTAAAAAACGCGCGTTTTTTTAAGTTCGATTTGAACACGCTCAGGCGTGCTTTAAATGGCAAGATTAACAAATTCTTTCTCAACTAGCAACTGTCAATAATGTCAAATAAAGCGAATATTCCAGCGAGCAGCAATTGAATATATCAAAGTTTAGTATCAGAAAAAATATATATAATTGAAGAGCTTTAGACTTCAATCAAAGAGTCATTAATTTCAAAAAAGAGATGTTACCAGTGAACAATCGTGGATTCTTTAGTGATTATTCAGTTATTGATAAATCGAACGATTTTTAAGTTGGAACGCTCATTTTCTAGTTGAAACTTTTCTATGGTTATGGCAAACAAAAAGATCAAACCTTCGACGTTTTTTATTTGTCTCAAAATCTGTCGAACGCTTATTTCATTCATCGATAACAAAATAATCTAATTGAATAAATAATATCAATAACGATGAATGAGTTTCTTTATTCGAATTGAAATATGAAACAACATGACTATTTGTTATAGTAATATCAGTCAATGGTCAAAAACAGCTTAGAACACTTCTTTGTTCGAAATATTATTCAATAATTTCACGTGTCCGATTATTTATAATGTAATTCAATACGTTCTGAGATAAAATTTCTAAATATTTACAATATGCTATGGAAGAGATAGGGCAACATTCATATTTTAGGAATATTTACTTTCAAGTGTACCATGAAATGTGGCGTCAGTTTATCAACAATGTGTTTATTTATTGATAAAAATATAGATAGAAATCGGGACCTCTTTCGTTGGAAATATTATATTAAAGACGAATTTTTTCAATAATAACACAAATTCATGGTTCAGGATACCATGAGGTGATAGTTTTTGGTAGTTTTTGCTTGTTAGTACTCATGACGTTCTAACTTAAGAATCATTTAGGCATTCTAGCGCATCTCAAACTCGTTAGTAACTAGTCGGGAGAATTTGCGAATTCCTTGTAAATTCTTCTGACAAATTCCAGCTCAAAATTTCAGACAAATAAGAAAGTATAAAATCCTTTGTTGTTTAATGGGAACATCCCTCATGTTTACGATATTAAGTCTCTGATTTATTCTGGTTCCTCAGGAACTTCTTTCATTTTGCCCTATTTTGAGAGGAAGGATTATTCGTTGAATCAAATATTCATTCTTCACAAGGAAACAGTCAATAAAAGACTGATAGTCTCCTGACAATTTCAAAAAGAGACTCAAAACAAGAAAAATGAATTGCTGTGATTATTCTGCAATAATTATTCGCAAAGAAATGTCAATCTGGAGAAAATAATCTTCAGAATGTAGTCATAAGTTTTCGAGGACTTCAGAAAACCATCCCGAAAAATCTGAATGGAGCCACATCCTAGTTGGTAAATTTCAACCGAATATCAACCAATAATTCTTCAGCATATTCACAAAACAATATACAGCGTACGTTTCCGGTAAGAAAATCATTTCAAGATGTCGGAAGTAATGTTGAAGAGAAATTCCAAGAAGTTTTTATCTAGCCAGCGTGTCCTGGCCTGAATTCTTCAAGCATTTGGTTTTGTTTACATTTTTACCGAGTCTGTTTGGCTTTCTATCTTACCGGCAAGGTCATCTCAGGTGCAGAACAAGAATCTGGTTGGTATATACTCTCAGGAAAAAATCAGTAAACACACGTGACTCGTTTAATTAGTATTCAACCGTATTCTCCTCTTTGTCACTGTCAAAAATATGTATTTTATAATACCAACTGTGATTGTATACAAAATTCAGTAAAAAATATACGATTCAGATTTCACAGCCACTAAAACAGCACTTTGATATCTTTTTAAGTGAATAAAAATTACTTTCATATTTCTCTATATTAAATCCAAGCTGTATCTATGCAAGTCCTTGTCATTATTAAGTAAGTATTCATTAGTTAATCAATTCATTCACCTTCATATTCTCCCTTCATGTTTTCTTATCAATCTACATCAGTTGTGATTCAATTGTTATTTCATCCACTTATAGTTTCATTCTTATGAGAATGCATATCTATTGGTAGACATTTTTTGGATTCTCATAGTGCATTTGTTGATGTTCGCGATCTTTCAACTTACTAACTAGAAGTGCCGCCATCTTGGACATATTTTCATATCATATAAGTCTTCACTTTCGACAACTAGTGTAGTTGGACAATGACTATACCCAAATTATTCCTAGTAATGGTTACCTTGATGACTCATTCCATCAGAAATGATAATGAATCACAATTCGGCGAAAAGTGATCTGGAACACATCATCAAGAACCTTTCATTAATTATCGGTATGTTGGTAAGGAATGTAACTGCATTCTTGATTGGAAGATTCGAATGAGTACGACCATTGGTGAATGCACTGTAACTCATTAGGAGTCTTGTTAAAAATATTTCATTGTTTCTGAAGAGGTGCAGGTTCAGAAAAAACGAAACATCTGTACATGTCGAGTTGAAATTTTCAGCAATGGCTACAGTAACTACACTTCCTAATTCATAGTTTATTTATTTATATAATAAACCTAATAATGTCTTTTTATCAAGTCCCTGAAAGTTACAATTGATTATTTGTCATTCAAAATATCAAATGAAAAATGTAGGATAACTGTTCATTGATTCAAATAAAATAATCGACTGATAAAGAAATAGAATATTAATGAGACATCGTTGTGAAATATTACCAACCATAGTGATGTCTGAATGTTCCTAGTGAATTGAAATTTGAATATATGTAATCTACATACTTTTGTTTCTCACTTGTAAGTGAAATCAACCAATTTCCTCCATCAAATAATTGAGAAGAAAAACATCTATAATAAGAATATGATTTGAATCTGTAGACCATTTCTGCTGTGATAGATTTTGGTTAGTTTGGTCAGCTCTTCAATATTTCATGTGAATCCTAAATATTGATTGATTGATGTTGAATTCGTCTCGGTTCAGTTTCTTTCTCAAAAACGTGTCGAAGTGCTTCTTTACTCTCAGTTGGAGATTGAATAAAAGTTCCATGGTGTTTTTCTTTTATTTCAAAATTCGTCCGCTATCAAGTGTCACAATGAAATCCGTGTCTTTCTTCACACAAAGTTTCTACATGGCAACAAAACAACGACGATTATATTAACATTTCTCACATTCTTCAGCGATAACGAACACACAATCACAGGTTTCATCACTTCGATAGAGTTTTCCCAGCGATCGATCAGCCTTTCTGGTAGCATCATTTTAATTATTGATATTATCTGTGAAAGATAAGCCGACTTGTCGCCTATTATAGAAGAACTTCAACTTCCAATCGTTCTAATTGGTAAGATTTATTGTGTAGCACGAGATCGGTGGCGGTGGGCCGAAGAAAAAACCTTGTGTAATGCCTCTATTAATGTTTTTGAAATATATCCGGCAGGTGGTTAGGGAAATGTCCAATAAGGAGGAAAAGCGCTACGCGGTGAATGCTTTCTAGCAGCTTTTTTACATCGTAGGATCAGGCAAACAAACAAGCAATTAGAAAGGAGTAAAATACATATACTTCTGACATATTCTCCTCATCTTCGAATTCAATGGAAATAAAAAAATCGAAATATATCAGTTTGTATTCTCTATTTAATGGGCTATTAAAGTATGTTTCCTTTGGCGTAATTCTTCAAAGACTAGGTTTCGAATACGTGACATTTTCAAATCCCAAGGTTTCAATATAAAGACTGTCCTCAAAGAAACTAAAACGGTTGTAAATAATGAAAATTTCAGACACTCATGTGATTCTTTGAACTAACATTTTTGACATGATAATTCGCTTCTAGCTCAGAATGATTCTTGAATATTTCGACTTATTTATTTCGTTCGTGTTCCCTGATTCCTATTTTCTCATGCTTTTTTGAAGTCTAGATCATTTATTTCTTTGAATATTCTGGATTTGGGTCCTATTTAGTGCTGAATTCAAAATATCAGCGAGAGTATCTTACTTTCTGTACTTTTTCACATTTCAGTGACGATATTTTTATGGTGTCATTGTTTTGCTTGTAATGCAGCTCTGTAATGCCCTTGACAGATTACTTGGGCTATAATTGCGAAGAAAACTACGAATCAAAACATTTTAGCTCACCTCTCCCATTTTCCAGTTCACTCTCCATGAAAACAAACGAAACTGATAATAAACAAAAAGAAAACAAAAACAAAAATTCAACCTATCCAAACGGAAACCAAAACTACATGATATCGTGCGAAAAAAAAACGAAATACCCTTTCTCACGGGCTTCTAGATCCACACTAGCGCTCTAGGATCCGGGGAACCTTAAAAAACGTTCTGGGCCAATAGAACCGAACCGACTATTTCGATGGGTCCCTTTTAGTACATGGCGATAGAGAGCAAAATGGTTTGTCTAGTTGTGTGTGCTCTTCGGCTGTTTGGTATTTCGTAGTTTACTATGATAGTGCGTCAAGAATGCGTTACCATTCATAAAATTCCTCAGGACCGTACAGGGGCGTACGTAGTCCGAGGAAATGCATAATGCAACGGGACGAAATCGAGGAAAATATAACGGATAACGAAATACGGTATTAGGGAGCGGTCACTGTAGCTCGTGATACTACCTGTAGGAATTATCAATTTTGAATTTTTGCAATTACAAAACTTATAAGTATCGGCTTCTCGTTGCATTTTTTGAATCTGATGATAACAATTACAGCAATTTTGAAAACGAGTCTAACTTGGGTTCGTTATTTGAATATTTTCACAAAACTCCGAGCAAAACTCTAAATATTTTTTATAAATATGCAACTTTGCATCAATCACCTTGTAATAACCAAAATCTTTATCCTAAAATAGAGACACCCTGTATATATAAGGATTATTGATAGTTTTGGAAAGCTATTATGGGAATTTACTTCAATTGATGCAAATTAGTGATTTTTTCTTCTATAAAACGATTCGGACAAGAATATATGAATAATATAATGAGTATTCTTTTTATTTCAGTTTGTCAGTTCTAATCAAAATTTTTACAAATATTGAAAAAACTGTTCAAGGGTTATCCACAGTGGACAGTAATAGAATTTTGTTGTAAATACCTATTTTATAAATCAAAAACATTTTGTCCCCCACGAAAATACTCGAAGGGGGACATGTCAGGCTATTATGCAACATTGTGAGAAATGAGAATGTCTTGAAATGTCCAGTAGGATTAACTTTGCCATCTATCAACTAATTTTCATGTTGCTATCTTTGGCGTATTTGTTTCTTCAAGATAGGTGAACTATTTTTTATATATTTTTCAAATGAACTACCCTGTATAATTTCGATCATGATTTCTATTATTATGATAATCATATCACTCTTTAATGTATTTATGACGCCACGGTATAGGCTTAGGCACTAATGTCTAACTTTTGAAGATAATTTTAATTTCATCTCCATCTCAAAATAAACAATAACAATATCTGAAGAATGTTCTAGATTAATCGCCTTTCCTCATTAATTCCAACAAGATTGCCCTTGGTCAGACTATACAGAGTGGTTAGACTACGAGCCATTTTAACATTTCGAGAATTGGAAATCATTTTATTCATTCAATTTTTCTGGAGAAATTCTTCGTTTTTCAATTCAGTCTTTAGGTCATCAATTGATTCAGTTTTCAGATGTTTTCAAAAGCAGAAATGTATAGTTTATGTTCAGATTCATTGTAATGTTGATTTCAATATTTTTTATATTTGTGAATATTCGGTATTTCACATTTCACATGTTCAAATAACTCACGACAGAAATATATAAAATATATCTCTTGTTAACTTCTAGAATGATATGCTATGTTCTAAATTATCATACAATTCCGAACAAACAAGTCAATGATCAAATTCTGATTGACGCGATATACTTCGATGAGATCTACTTTTCTGTCATGAACAAGTCAATAAACAGATCAATGTGTCAATATGTGCTATGTGTTATTTCAGTTCCATGATCTATCATACAGTGGACAAGGTACAAGAAATGTAGTACTTGGACCGAAGCCTATACTTGAAGTCTTGAAACCATAACGCTCCTTGATGATCAATAAGAAATTCCTATAATCAACATTCTGAAATGCAGGAAAGAGGGAGTTTGGCAAGAGACAATTGAAACTCTACTCTAATGGTTTTCCCAATGTCACAAAATAATAAAGGCATTACCGAATGCAGAAGGTGCTTTGAAGAAGAATTATCTTCTCGTATAGTCGAATCAGTGTAGCAAAAACACTCCAGGAGTATAGTGATGAGATCCAGGTCTAAGAAATATCAAGGAGTCAGGAGGTCTGTCATTTTTGGTCGTGAAATTGGTAACCTTGATTCCATAGTCCCTACATGATCAGTAAAGGAGCTATGACGTATTTGGTACGTCAGGTGTTAACTAAAAGTATTTACAATTGAAATATCGAATCAGAAAAGTGTAGATAGTGTTTTCTTGTTGTTGAATTGTTGAATTTCTCGATTCAATAATTATGTTACGATCTTGATAAGTTAACTGTATCTCTCAATAAAGTTTATTGTTATTAAAATTCATCTTGGCAAGGTGGGGACACTACCAGTGGCGTAACTATAGAGTGGCAGAGCTGGAAAAATGCCACGGGATCCCGACACGACACGAAAATTGTTGAAAGTTTTTGGAAAAAAGTGTAAGTGGTTACAATGTGAAGATTTTTACTAATGATGTCCTGTCTATATAGAATTCGGCCCAGAAGATATAGTTACGCCACTGGTGACCACTAAAAGTCATCAATTTCTAAAATTCCGTTCAAATAACCGCGAGAAGTAGCAATAAATCTTGGTTATTTATCCGGGTTTTCAAAATTTCGCGAAGGCCTCATTTCGACAACAAACTGTCAATGATGAGGAGCCACCCTGTATACCCAAGTCGAGTACGAACTGGGGCGCATTTTATCACGACATTTGCGGGATTTGCACACATCGAAATGCAATTTAGTGGGTGTGATTGGCACGCCATTGAAAGGGCGTCTCTTGGCAACCACCAATCATATTCGGGCGCCCTCAAATGACGTCACAGCCAAAGTGATAAATTTTCGGTGTGTCGGAGATTTGATCGATACTCCGTTATACGATGATGTGATCGAAAGTTTGTTTCGCAGAACTGTTGGGAACTAAGAAGTTATGGATAATCACACAGGGGGAATTTTTTTTTGTCCTGATAAAAGAATTGTTTTCTAGAAATACCCAGAAACTCTTTTGAGACGGGATATTTATCAAATTCTTGAAGAAAATGTTTTATCGATGCATCATGTCTGAGATACAAGGTGTCGAAATCACGATGAAAAAGTGTATACAGGGCTTAGAGAAGATTCCTCTTATGAAAATAACTCGTTTCAAAGCCACAGGGTGTTGAAGTTTCATGAGAATAATTGTTTCTTCCTGCTACCTGCTAAACTACTAAAACGAAAAAATAACAGGAATCGTCAAAAATCAGTACGCATTATTTTTCAGTTGAAAATAGTAATTATGGTACCTTCCGGGACGCCACTGGATATCTAGTTAGGTCTAAATCATCCACATTCCACCTTAAAACAGCACTACCAACAAAGTCGACTTAAGAATTATCAAAATATTTACGACAAACTATTTCTTTCAAACATGATGACACCCTGTATTTGGATAACATGAATTAGCCGAGATTGGAGTTATGAATAAATCACCCCTTCGAGCTTGTCCTCCCTGTATATATTCAATATGATATGACAATGGACCATCCCGTATATAAATCTATATGCATAATAGCCAGAGTTGTGACTTAAAATACAAATACAAAATACGTATTTCATATTTTGTAGTAAAAGTAGTAGTAAGTAGTTAAAGTTGTTTTATATTTAGAATCATAGGCGTAACAAGGGGGTCGACCCCCCCCCATTAGTCAACTCTAGTTACGCCAATGTTTAGAATAGGTACTTCACGAGATGTATTTTGTACTTATTTGTAAAATAGGTATAAAATACTTTTTTACTCCAAATACTACTAAGTTTTGAAAGTATTGTCACTCTTTTCGTGTAAATGGATCTGTAATTTGACACATGGCCACTAGAGGCGCTGCAATTGGTTTGTGCAAAGTAAATATGAATTAATCAATTACCTTACACTATATCAATAAAACGTGCTTTCATTTGTATGCAAAATCAAGATGTAAGTAGGAAAATATCAACTCAAGAAGTTCATATAAAATCTGATGTTGAATATGAAGGGTAATACAGTTTTTATGTTGGATATTCTGTTAGTTATTTTGTTTCAATGTCTAGATTGATGCCCTCTTTGACGAGCTAGTTGTATTAAAATCTTCAATAAATAAAAAAAATAACTCAATTCGAAAGTATTCAATCTGAATGAAGTAATTTTGAAATACCTATTTAGTATTGAAAACTAGGAAAGTATTTGTATTTTGCTTTCGAATACCTTTTCAAAATTATTTTGTAAGTACATCTCTGAATAAAGCATAACTTGTTGCGCAATATTTTTTCGAAAAACGCGCATTGTGACAAAATATATAAGGGGGTATTGCGTCGTGTAATTTAGATAAGGAAAAGTGTATGTTTCGATGCCATCTGTACCGAAATCGGACGAAAATATACCGAACCCGCTATGAAGAAAACACGCATTTCCGGTCCTACATAATCGTACTCAACTTTAGACTGTACCCAGATAACTTATCAGCTTCCCAGCTCCCATGTTTTCGATACTATTACAGAGAAGTTGCATTCGTCACCGGTTAGATTTGGATTTACATTTCGAACGTACAGGGTGGTCCAAATTGGATAGTTTTAATTGGCGATACCAGAAATCTAGACGCTCTGGTGATGAAATTGTGAAATCACCAATCGAGTCATACCTGTACGTACCCCTTGACATATTTAATATAATTGTTGAGCGAAGTTCAAAAGTGAAACTTTTTTTCTTTTGTAAAAAGTGGTTTGGAAGTTGTTAGATGAACTTTTTTAATAGACTACTATTTCGTCTATTTTATGATGATTCAACTTCATTGTGTCAAAAGTTTTCAATTCAAATACGAATGAGTTTTAATTGAATATATGTGATTTAAAAAAAAATGAGTATAAAATACGAATACCTACTTATTTAACTGGGGTACTCTAAAATTTAGTAGTTTATTGTTAATGTTTACTGTACTTTTCCGCTTAGTATACTAACTTTTCAATTTCCTACCTAGCTTTCAATTTCTACCACTAATGTTTAAGAATTTGAAACAAATGAATCATCACTTACCACAGAAACTTTTAACAAAAACAAAACCGTCTGATATAAAAGATTCAAATAGTCCGCTCTCAGAAGTAATTGGCTCAAGTGAAAATATGCTAGAGCAAGTAATAATGATACTCGATGAAACTTCTTCAGTAGAAGAAATTTCGTTACTAGAAATAGCCTCCTCTTTAGATACCACAGAAGAAAAGCATCCCATTTTCACGACGATCAGTGAAAACCTGTTTCAGACCGAGAATATACCCCTCAAAGTCTCCTGGTATTGAGTATCTAGGGAAAATGTTCATCTTACTTAAAATTGTCAGATCAAATTTGATTATGTATATACAGAATGTTTCATTGATATAGTAAAAAAATAAACTGATAAACTAATAGCTTCGACAGTTTTTATGATATCGTTTCAAAAATTGGTACATTGGGGGTTATCAGGACGGCAAACAAGAATATTTTATCAGTATATTAACGTAGTCTTTAGAGGGCGCCACCTACCCGATTACAATTATTTAAAAATACGCACAACTTATTTGTCCGTCAAAAATCAACATTTTCGATCTGACATTTATTAAACTACGTTATCTTTTGAACGAAAAAGTATTCTTGAAAAAAGTTGGAAAACCTTACCGTTTTTACGATAAACCCGATTTCAAGTATTGAAGTCACAAATAAATTCGAATAATTTCATCAAGAAAAAACAGGTAAGTCGCTGTCAGACAAGCAAATAGTTAGTTTTCTAATGTCAGAGAAACCAATATCATAAAAACTATCGAAGCTATTGAAAAATTTGCAAATTGAATTTCAACTTTGAACGCACTGTATCTTTTTAACCATCAACATTTGTATGAGCGATGTTGCACTCAATCGTCATATTTTGGTCCTCTCTACTCTCAGTGTCATTTTTTACCATATTAATGAAACACCCTGTATATTTCTTAGAAGTGACCAAAAAATAACGAATATTTCCTTACTCCTAATCACTTTATGTCATCGTTTCGTCAAAGAAAGATCATCATCAACCTAATGTTTCATATGGATTCAATAAATGCATTCGATAAATAGTTGTTGATCGCATGACTTTCCTATTCTATTCATTGCTTTTGTTGTATTTGTTGTATTATTTTTTTGCAGAAATTTGTGCATTATATAATCTATAATGCTGTACAATCATAGGAAAGAGTTTAGACCAAGTGGATGTCTCGAGAAATGTCGGAATTTTTAATTCAATTGCAAGAAGGAAATCGTAAACACTGTCACGATTCCAGTTTTTCCACATTTTCCATTGATTTCATTATTTCAAATAACAAAAGGGTACAACAAAACGTGATAACGTAATAAAAATCTCGAAAGAATGTTGAACAATATGAAATGAAACCTAAATTATCGAAAATGAACAAAAAAAAAACAAAATGACGACAGTAACAAGACGAACAAAAATTATTAGAGGTAGAGTATACGCAATCAGAAAAAGTCGATAGTTTCAAATAATTATAGATCATAGTCATCATATTGATTATAGGGAAATTTGATCAGCTCATGTCAGTGCGATTGCATCGCAACTTATACAGCGTGATGCGTATGGATAATATTTCGTAGAGGAATTTTTCAGCCTAACTTTTTCAGAGAAAACAAATAATTTCTTGATGAAGGAGAGAGCTCGTTGACTGCCATGGGTGATCGTGAAGGTGTCTGTTGATAAAAAAAATCTACTCCTTATCAATGGTTTCCTTTTTTCGGATATTTCACCAATAAACTCACCATTATCTGCTTTGGGATGCGATAGATCCACGCCACTGTCTTCATCTGCTGTTACCATAGTCATATAGAAACCTAAAAAAAATAAATATAAACACATGTCCCTTGTATACCAGGTGTTTTTGCAATAGTGGTATATCGTAGACAATAATAATTATTTTGTAATTTTGTTCATCAAAATCAATTATAACGAACAAGAAGGAAATATATTTTCTTTTTCAATATTCATTTGTTTCGAGTATTCATCATGTGACGTTGAGAAATTTATCAAATTAAAAAAATATAGAAGTTCTTTGCATAAATGAGAGCTCACAATTCCTTCATATTATCGATTTTTTGTAGCTGTTTCAAAATATTTAGTCAATGGAATTATGTTGCTAATTTTGTGTTGCCAAAATCATTTTTGAAATTCAATTATTTCGACTAGTAATTTCCTGTTATCGCGACGTTTCGATTGTGTACATCTTCAGTCGTCTTCGAGAGAGAACTTGACGAAATACAATGATAACGTTAAATCTATTCCATTTCGAAATACAGATCAAAATATCAGTAAAGGGGAACTAGTAGCATCTATATGATTGAAAAGTCCAGGAAAATGAGGAACAGGATGGATCTATACATCATTGAAGCTCAGAAAGGTAAATTAATCGTCGTTTATTAATTATATATTTTTTCATTTTTCCTTGATAATTCGTCTCATAACAATGACAATGTCGATGCGGATGAAACAGATTATCATAAAAGTTATTGTTGACTCTTGTACTAGTTTAAATCGACGTGAAAAACAAAATTCAAATCAATAAACATATTCTATCTACTTTACACTACTCAAAGATAAAAGCAACAACATTCACAATCCACTAGAAGTTTTTCAAGATTACGACATCGAAAGTATGATGCTTGAGTTTTCGTATAAATATATACTGAAGAAAGAATTTCGCAAATAAAACAAATGAATGCCAATTACTGGGACAAGGCAAATTTGATTTTGTTTCAATTCGACAGACAAATAAAAGTAGTGACGTTAAATTAACCAAACTATCAAATATAATAAATAATATTTACCTTGTTGTCGAAACAAAGCTTGTCTCTTCAAATCGAAGCACAACTTTCTTGTATACTTTCAACCACGCTGTTGCACACCAACTACCCGAAACACTTCCAAAAATCGCCAAAAGCCCACCCCAGGTAGAAGAAGAGAGGCAACAAAGCTTCAGCTCGGACCCACGATAATTCTCCGACACACTGTATTCAACTAGGACATGCTGTAAAATAGGAAACGGAGATCTAGTCGGCGGGGCACACGCGGGTCACGCACCGAAACCACCCCCTTTCACCCTCGAAAGCTACCCTCATCTGTGCTCGGGGGGTTGCCGCCGGATGATGGGGTGGATGCTTGTCCGTGTCGCCTCTCGAATGCGATTCCGCCAGAGATGCAACACGATGTTTGTTTTTGGCAGAGCTGTTCTTGGAATTTTCACGTTCATCAGTTACAGGGTGATGCGTTCGGTCTAGGGATTCACGGCATGACTTGATTTTCAAGCTACTTGACTTGAACTTGACTTGAAATCAAGTCAAGTAGTAGTTTTTGATATCAAGTCAAGTTCAAGTATGTATTCATCAAGTACTTGATTTTTAGCAGTTTTATTGTGTTTCAATAAATGATGAAATGAGAATGGAAGTTGCGAAAAAAACTTTTGTTAATGAAACTTATTATATAAAAAAACAGAAATATAAACAATTTTAAAATGGATTCAGTCAGATCGGAAGACGGGGAACCCCCGCATTAAGTCTGAGCGCCCGCGAGTTTGAAGAAATTTATGCCGTTCGACACATCCGTATCAAGAATAAGTAATATCAAGTAGCTTGATTTCAAGTCAAGTAATGAATAGCTCAAATCAAGTCAACTCAAGTATAAAAATTTTCACGAGCTTGATTATCAAGTCAAGTCAAGTAGTTTCTCAAAATATCAAGCTACTTGACTTGATGAATCTATAGTTTGGTCTCTAGAAAAGCGGTAGGTTGAAAAATTATATAATGGTTGAGGTTTATGGACTCTATTAATTTACAGAATTTCTTCTTCGGAAACATACATTTTTTTTTGGTTAGCTACTTTTAAACTGCGATATTTTCCCGCGGAGGTTACTGAGGTCACAACTTCATTAAAAGAAAGAAATTGCTGAAATTCATCTGCAAAAATTGTTTGGGAATGACGATTATTGGGCTGATTGAATGATGTAAATTCGCAGAACTGATCAAATTCCTGGTTAGTCATCAATCAGCATTCAATTATTTATTCGATTTTAATGTTTATGTTCATTCATGGTTTCTGATATCAAAAATATCACACTCAATAATAGTTTTCTTTATATTCAGAAATGTTCTGCTATAATCAATGAAGCTATCTAAGTATATCATAACCTTTAGAATTTCGACATATTGATGAAGTATCGATCGTGTTCGGATCCTCTTTTAGTCTTCAGAAATTTTGAATAATTAATTATCTACAGTGTGGAACAGCCAAATGGAATAAATTCGATAACGAATAAATGAGAGCGTGTTGGGAAAAACGCTTGAACACGTCGATTTGTATTTTTGGATGCGCATTTCTTTCAAAAAAAATTATGTATGGTGTGTCATATGATAGTGGCCAATACCAACTTTTTTATTTTAAATACGACCCCCTCTATATTATTGTTATAGTTTTTTGGATTCTTCAGAAAATTCTAAACATAATTCATGTATAATGTCCCATCCTATCTTCAACTGTTTATTGAGTGTTTTCAGATGTATTACAAAAATTAATATTAAAGAAAGAAAATTATTTTATTTCACGAATATTTCAATCTCATAAGTCATACGACAAGTGACGTGTCGAAATTTTCTCGAGTCAAATACCCATCATTTTATCAAATGATTTTGTTTCAATCAACAAAATTTGTTTCTTGTAAAACTTAAAAAACAAGAAAATGTTCGTTTTCATAATCAAATTTTTAGTTATGGTGAACGCACTCGAAGAGAAATATTGAATCAAATTATAGTAAATAACTGTTTGAATTTCGAGTAATGATTCAATATCAAATATGTCACAAGGTTTGGTATTTTCCATTGAGAAATCGATAGTCGATTCCAAAAAAATGAATTCGTATATGAATTCGAATCCAACAATTCCACATAAAAAATGTCAATACCTATCAGCGAAAAGCGAAATAAATATAATAAGTATAAGTTTCTACACTCAAAAATATATTTTTCAGAGATCATTTCAAAAAACTATCTGAAGAAAGAATCATTTTCGAGTTTTTTTTCTTTACTTTATCTGGTGAAATAAATTTATATGTCGATCGATTTATAGATATTGTCTACAGGGTGTCCATTAGTGTGTGGAAGTATAATTACTCACTTAGGAACGAGAATACAAGAAAATACTTCGAATAAATATTGTTATATTGTTATATACAATACTAAAATATTTTGAGATATATACAGGATGATCAGCCAGAAGTCCAGTTTTTGATACAGGATGTTTTCAGGAGAAACGTTAATTCACCATCTTGTAGTATTATTTCATGCTTCCAAATTTTATCCATATGATATACCTTCTAAAATCGATTGTTTTCGAGGAAATTGCATTTTTAGTTTAGTTTTCATCAAGCAACCTTTGAATATTACGTCCAAATAAATTGCATTTTCGATAATTTCTTGTAGACACATCGAACTATTCGTGTTCCATAATTGAAAATTGTGATGAAATGAATAGGGTGAAGAAAAAAATCCAAAAATTGTCCGCACCAACAAATGAAATGAATATATCCTTATTTTCAACAAGTATACTTTCTACTTCCACACACTAATGGGCCACCCTGTATTTAATCAAGAAAGATACAAGTGATAGCTCGTCAAAATGTGCACTGCTGCTACTCATTTCTTAAGCATACCAAAGACCAAAAAAATGTGCTAAACGTTAATTCAGTTGTTTTCAATGCAGAAATAATATAAAATCGAGTATCAATTTCTCGTTTTTTTTTTTATAATTCCAATGATTCAATCAGATAATTAATGCTTTCGATCCAACAATGATATATAATGATAGATAACCAACTATATTACAACTCTCTTCTTCGAATAAATTAAAGAAATTAGAATGAGTATAGATAAATAATTCTCAGCATAGAATATACATTATATTCATAAATCGACCGTTTGCATTTCAAATCCTGAATTCGTGAATTCCTCTCTTGCATTCTCCGTCATCCAGTACTTTTCATACGTCCGCCGACAAAATGGCGTGTCGTTTTTTATTCATTCGCGATACCAACGCGAAATTCGCGATGGGGAATCTAGTAGGCTATTGCGAAACAGCGAAACAATCGGTGGTGGGAGAAACAAGCGAATGTCCAATAACAATTCGGTGTTTGGTGCTGTTGCTTTTCAGAATTGAATTATAATTTTAGATGTCCGTTGTATGAGTCATTTTTATTTGGGAGAATTATATAAATTGGAATATAATTGAGTTGGGATAAATGGGTTCTTGTTAAATTTGACTCATATTCTTGGAAGTCGCTTGAAACACATGCATGGAATCTTGTAGATTGAAATGGAACACAAATATTATTTTCTTCCTATTTTAGTTATGTTCGTTATTGAGTTGAATACTTACACATAAAAAAAGTTTTGTTGGAACAATGAACAATTTTTTGACGAGTTATCTTTGTTGGTTGAAATGAAATATCCGCAGAATCAACAGAATAAGAACTCAATTGAGAAAATCCACCATTTTTATCAACAGAAAATCCATATTGAAAAATACTACTCGAATGACTCCAACACAAGAATAATGATCTTGATTCAGAAGTATTCAACAGCTTGATTTTCATGTCGATTTCATGAAATAAGTATAATTATTTTATTGATTCGATAATTTCTATATCTTTTCGACTTTAGAATGAGTCAATGCAAATATGGTTAACATTGAATTTGCGTAATGGTTATGATTTCAAACAATTATTTTTCTGCGTGTGAGTACGCTAAGGTTGTATTCTAGAACATTATGCCACCTTCTCGAATCACATATTCTCCCAAAATTGAATAAAGTGGTTGTTTTTGTGATATTAACAAACTGAGTAGTTATGAAATTCACTGAAAACTACTTATTTTTAGAAAAATTAAATAAAACGCAATAAGAGATGAAGCCCAATGATAGGTATAATTATTTGTTACTCGAGACTCGTACTTGATTTATTATTATCTTTCTTTTTTCTCCATTGGATTATAGAAAATAAAAAGTCTACTTCATTTCGTCTTTGAACGTTTGAGAAAATGAAATATTAAATTTCGTATAGATTTCAGACTCTTTCTCATCCTGTATAGATAAATGATATTCCGATCAGCTTGGTGTACTGCATCTAGGCAATCAATACGGTATTAAATTTGGTTTGATTCAGTGCTAGGGGAGATATGGGCAATGGGCGGAGTCATATGTCAATACCAAATTTGTATCACTTCCGATAACTGTGTGTACTCAGACTCAGATATGGAAATAAATGTAAAAACGCAGATAGAATAATGAAACTGAATAGGAATATCTTTTTCGATAAGGAGTCACACTCAATATTTTACACTTATTTTGCTACACCCTGTATAGGTGAAAAAACTCCAAAAGTTAGGAATATATTCGGAAATATTTACGAAATATTCCTCACGAATCATCATACCAAAATTGAAGGCTCTACGATTATAAACATTACATATTTAATTCAAGTGAGTTATAAACCATGTCAACTCCATAAAAATATAATATTTATCGAGTTGAATAAAATATTTGAATCATACTTCTTGTTTCTCATCATACCATGTATGTATGAAATATAAAAGTATCACTCTGAGACGAGAAATAAACAAAGTGATTGAATTTATGCATATGAATACCTTCAGAAACAATTGCAAATCTCACATGTGCGAAAAAGTAACACACTTGTTAGGGAAATAGCTATTTACACCCGCTTCCCCTAAAATTCCATCTTTTGTAGGGCACGAACCAACTAACTGACAGCCCATACAATATGCAAAAATCTGTCAATTGTTTGCGAAACGTCAAAAGCACTTATTTCCTATCAAAAAGAGCGGACCAACAATGCTGTCAATCACACATCGAAGCAAGCTGTGGACCGTGCTGACCAGCCGTTCTAATTTCCGAGAGGACAATGCACGTGGACCTCCTCCCTGCGATGGCTATTTAGCAATACTTATTATATCGCGTGTAGCTTGAATAATAACAGGAATCGTAGGAACTGAGCTGGAGCTGTCATTGATAGTTTTTTGCTGATGATTCTTGCTTGGTATTCTCGTTTTTTTGGTTAATGAATGAGCACAGGAAAGTTTGGGGGTCAAATAAAGCAAAGCAAAGAATAAAATAAAATAATATAAATAAGAGTCAATGAACAGGAAGACATAAAATAGGTATGCAAAACTTATTTGTTACAAATTCGAAGTACATCTCGTGAAGTTTTCAAATATTTCAAATGAAATACAAAAACTTGAAAAAATGTTTTTGAATACAAAATATGAAATAGGTCTTCTGTATTAGTATTTCAAATACATATTTCGAATAAGTCACAATTTCGACCTATGTATAGTATATTCTTCAGTACAGAACTAATTCATATTCACCTTATCATATCATTCAATGCTGCAAGATGATCCATGGTGTACAGATTGTACAGTGTGAAGAATATTTGTAATTCGGTTCAAAAAATGCTGTCATATATAATATCTACTATTGAAATAATATTTCTCGGTTCTGAAACAAATTTAATCATGTTTATTCGAAGAAACTCAACATGAACTGACATGAAAAATCTTTGTTATTCATTTATGATTGACCTATTGAAATGTGTACACAAAATTTGATCACTTTTCGATGGTAGATATAATTCATCTATTTTCTATACAAAAATTATCATCGTTCTTTAAAATCCTTTTATTTCATCTCAATCTACAATGTGACTAACATAAAAAAAAAATTATTTGTTTCAAGAGCTCAATACAAGTTTCACGTTCTTGACATGAAATTGAAAATTTAACGAATCTATTTCAATTGTTTTCCTTAAATTCGTAGGCTATATGTAGCTTCACTTAAGTTAATTCATATTTATTGAATGTGTTTGTCATCACAATTTTTTTTCTTCAAAAAAAGTTGGTTATTATGCAGGACTAAACACTATGGAATCCTAATTTTTTTTATTGTTGCAACCTATCTACACTTCTGGCAGTCGGCGATACACAGACGGTAAGAATGATGTCACCGCATCGAGCGGCTATGGAAATATCAGAAATAGGTCGTGAAATTTGTAGTCTACGTGAAACAGAAACGTTACAGAGTTAGTGAAATAGTCGAGAATTTAGTTCAATATTGAGTTATTCTAGAGATTGTAGAATATAGATAGAAAGATCTTTATTCAATTAGGAATCCTAATAGATATAGACATATATATAAATATCAATTAATTCAAATATGATATATGATTAAACAACTATAAACATTTGAATACAACAACAAAAAATTAAAAGAAACTAGAAATACAAATAACTAATACTATGTTTAAATATATATTGAGACGAATGGAAGCTAACTTCACAAAATTCCAATGCAAGTGTCAATATTATAGAGCAATTTTTTATTGAATGAGATAGTTTGTTGAACTCCTGGAAGCCTCTGAAAAACAGCAAATTCATAGTGCTCTTGCGGTTTGTTCGGGATATACAAAAATCATGACAAAATCCGTACAGAGTGTTCAGATACATCAAACTCAGATTAATTATAAGTCAGTATCATAAATTCAGATTGAAAAACAAAAATGAATTTCTGTTTCTGTCAATGTATTCTCCAACAAAGAACAGTCAACAACAGTTCAATATTATACTCGTATCGATAAGCCCCTATAAAATGAACACATCCGATGGAAATAATGATTGTGCAATATTTTCAACAACCAGTAAACAATTTTCTACAATGGAGGCAACCGCGAAGGCTGATATGTGGGCTTATCGTGTTTACGAAAATATTCGACGTTGTACTCGACTTCTATAGTGCCTTCTCCATTCAAAATATGAAGAATGATCAGTTATTGGTTCCGTCCATTGTGGAGTCTCATCAATCTGTCACGACAGAGGGAGCTATATGATGGATTAATTTGTCACAAATATGCGCCGGTCAATGGAGAATCTGTGATAGTGTCAGATTGCTTCGTGAAATGAGAGCAAAAACTTGCGATAACAACTATTTATTATCACAAATTGGAAGAATTTGAAGATTTATTAGATACTTTCTTGACGAACATGTTCAGTTTGTTTTGATTATAGTCAGCGTTGCTTTCAACTCAAAAGTTCAGGAACAATCACTGACTAATCCATTATTGTTTACTGGTTTTATCCTTTATATGAAGAAGTTGAGATTAACTGAACGAATAGCCCCAATATCTGGAGTGGAGTTCAAGATAATAGCTCCACAGTGTGTTCATTTGAAATCTTACTACTCTTAGAAGTTTTTCAGAATACGAAACAGGAATTCGTACCAATTTAGGTTTCTTGGGGGGAATGAATATATTTCAGTTCAATTTGAAGATTTCAAATAACTATTCTGAACGCTGTGTCGTTCTTCGAAATAAATTAATATTCGCAACAGATGATCAATTCAACTATTTGAGTTTTTGATGAGCTATTTCAATTACTAATCATTCCACCAAAATTTTTGGACATTATTTATTGCTCCTTGGACAGCTAATAGAGATCACCATGTATATAAATCGTAACCAACACCCCCCTCAAGTGATATAAAAAACAGAATAATCGTGGAAATGGGCCGATAACATCTAAAAAAAAACCTGAATAGAAAGATTAACCTACGCATGTTGGTACAAAAAATATTTAGATCCCCCAATATTGTCCACCAACAAAAAATCTTTTGTGTATCTCATTATGGATTTGACCGTTGCCCTGCATCCAATTTTTTATGTCGTGTCAGGACGTTTTTTTCCCTTCGTTGCATTAAAAGCTGATTTGAGAGCGTATACGAGGGCAGGAGAGTCCAAATATTTGAGTATCTGGATAGGAAACTCAAGACGTGTTTACAAGGATTATGAGTGGGGTAAAAAACTTTGGTAGAGATTGTTCGCCATTTTTTTCAGAATCAGAAATATCAACAGAAGTTTTTTTCAACTTATCGAATAAAAGTTATTTGATAATCGGAAATGTAACTAACTCACCATGTTTGTTTTTTATATCTATTATTTTCATGTTTGTTTATTATTATTATATTATTATATATTATTATTATTATTATTATTATATTATATTTATTATTATATATTTATTATTATATATATGTCCAAATCATTTGAGTTGTTCAAAATATCAGAGCAATGAAGTGGAAAATAGGCAGACAAAAGTATCAAAATACTTCATTCGACACCGCTCACGGGAATGAATGATTTTTGTGTATTTATCTACAAAAATGTCCTGGTCATAACTCATTTTTTCAAATTCTACGAGTTGACACTGTAACTATAATGACTGCATTGCTGATATTTCACAAATTCGGATCTCTTGAAATTCTCTCATAAAAACATACTCGTCAACACCTTAGTCACAAAATTATATCATCCTCTTCATTTCTTGAAGAAAATTATAAGAATCCTTGACAAATCATGTTACTGAATATCAATTATTGAAATAGCAAATTTTCCAATCTTTTTATGTCAATATCTATACAAAATGTTTGAGAATTGCACGGCAATATTTCAGGTACGTATTCTCTGGTACAAAATAAGGAAAAAAAATCTATAAACATGTGTTCGATCTCGATTATTAGCAGAGTTACAGGGTGCTGACACGAAGTGCCAAAGAATTATGGATTCGTCGTGCTCAATGTTGCATTCAACAAAACGGACATCACTTAGAACAATTCGTCTGAACATTTGTTAATACATTTCTTTTTTATTTAATTTTGATGCTTCAATTAATATCAAATATCGAAAAAGTATAAATACTTCAGAATATGTAACTTTGAGGCAATTTATAACTTAATTAATCAAATGAGGAAACTGAACGGAAGTCGACCAGGAGTCAAGAGGGTCAATTTAGGTATTAGGTTGAAAAACTTGAAAAAAATATTAAAATCCACGAGTGGTGTACGAGCAAGTTCTTCTCAGGGCTTTTATGGATTGAAACCTCGGAAAATGCAACACCCTGTATGTTATTTGGATAACATTTACTTTCATATTAAGCAGCACCAATTGCTTGATACTCATACGAAATTTCAAAGCTCTATCTGCAGTCGATCAAGCACAATAAAATAAAAACCTAATTTTTGACTTTCAACACCCTGTAACCTTTTTACTTATTTTGTACCAGAGAATACGTACCTGAAATATTTCCGTGAAGTTCTGTATATTTAGTTTTAAGTTTATTTATTTCAAGAATCGACTTTTTTGTCTATACTAGGCAACAACATTATCGAATCATCTTTTTAACTGTTATCCCTTCCCTGTTATCAAATTCCATGCATTCGATCGCTCTACATTACCCAAAAATAAGTATATCGACCCCCATTTGCTTATTTTCCATAGAAACGAGTACGGTACGGGTCATTTTGACATCGCACAATGACAGCAGATGGCCGGCCATATCATCCCGGTGACCAGGTGACTCAATTTTCGGATTTAGATGCAAATATTGGCGTTACTTCACCTGGAATGGTCGCATGCGGACGACGGAAATGATGGTGAAAGCGGAGAAATTGGACGTTGTTAACAGACAGGCGTGCAGATGGATAGGGTTTGGATTAAAATTGAGAAATGTTGTCGATACCACAGTAAAAAGTAATATCTTGGACTCAAGAAGTATATGGCGCTCTTCCATATTTTTTTAAAGTCGATAATTATCTCAACAGGATAAAAATCAGCATTCAATTGATACTTTCACAAATTTACTCACAAGATTTATTGGAAGAATTCCAAGTTTTTCTACCAACAATTATAGTAATGGATTTCTTTTTCCGAACTAGTTGACATAGATGTGACTTATCTTAGATACAAATCTGAATCTGTATCTGAAATAGTTTCTAATTTTTTATTCTATTTCTTTCACTTACATACATTTTCCTGGTATCTTAGCATTTTAAAGATACTTTTCACTTTACGATGCTACAATTCTCTACAATAAACTTTGCAGTTTTTCTTTCAGAACGCAACTGAACGCAGCACGAATTATTTCTCAACGATGTATCGTACGAACCCTCTTGCTATTAAAAAAATTGGGGGGGTAGCTATTCAGGAGGGAGGTGGAAGCGTGATTTTTTTGCTCAAAAAAACCTCATTTGAAATAAAAATCTATGTTTCCGAGCATTTTTTTTATTTTATTTTTAGTAACGAGGATTAAAGGAAGGGGGTTAAGACTTATCAACCGCACTTTATATGCTTTCAATTCTAAATAAAACACTGAAATCACATTTAGCGTAGTACTTAGTTGACATAACTAATTTATTTGAATTCTATGAGTTGACACTGTAACTATAATGACAGTTTCCTAGTAAATAGACTGCATTCCTAATATTTCACGAATTGAAATTCTCTTTTCTATTTTTTCCCTAAGATCCTTTCACAAAAAACTTTGCAGTTTTTCTTTCAAAACGCAACTAAACGCAGCACGTCCTTATCAAAAGCCTCAGAGAATGGATAATCTGAAATACTGTAGCCCTCTTCTAGATGTAATAGAAAAAAAACTTCAGTTCAAACAGTTTTTGCAGTTGGAACCAGCAGCAAACGATGCTATATTAGTCTCTGTATCCCACAACATTGAAGGTGATATAAAGAAAGAGTCAAAAAATTAATCTTGTTATATGTTTCTGGAGGATGAACGCATTGTCTCATTATAAGACACCGTGTTTCTCAATCTGATCAAGGGGTTTTTGAGATGAAAAAATTAATTCTTGACCTGAGTAAACATTTTCGAGAAAATGCATCAATGTCTTCTTTCAAAGATTAATTTTTTGAGGATGTTTGTTATATAGACTCATAAGGAATCATATTTGATGATGTGATTTCAATGATTTCAAATAACAGTATTAGTGAACAATCAGAATTGTCCATCTTTCTAGCCCGAAATCTCTAACAAATGAGGAACTGTCGAAATTATTGCGTGCGCATTTTAATAATGAGAAATAATCACAGATGTATCTATCTATGATTGTTTACTGGTAACATCCCCAATATTAACTGCGAGGACATATTCAGGACTAACAATAAACATTAGGATAATAGTAATATAATTTACGTTGTGCTTTTTTTCTCCTGATTCAGTTCCTAATGTTTTTGGTATTCCATATTAGCTATTTCAAAATATCGGTAATCGGTTGTAATGTCACTACAAATGAAATTTTGAAGATACAATAACACTATTGAGTAAAATATACCTAAACCATCAGTATACGTGTCATAATATGCTAAGAGGTTGGATATATACTGAAAAGATTCCAACGTACACCTAGTCTTGATTTCAGGATATAAATTGTCAAATTTATTTTTTTTTGCCAAAAAGTTGGAACATAAATCAAGAACCTGATATTAGAGAGATACATTCCTGTATCACCCTGTATATACATGAACAATATTTGGGATTCGCGATTTTTCAGCAAAATCGATACTTCATATGTAATAATGCCATGAGTCATCCATTCTACAGGGGTGAATTTCCATTGGTCGCGATTCTCCCCTTTTCAAATTCGCTTATTGGTCTGTAAAAAGAGGGTCGCATTATTTCCCCTTGTTTTTTAAGCGTTTTACTGGACCAATGCGTTCGATTCGAAAGTACAGTCCGGTTAGAAGACGTCCATTTTTTTATTTTCTATGAAGTGCTGAAATAAACCTTTTTTCATACCGTCTACTCCAAATTGAAACGAAGAACATTTCAATGGCGGTTTTCATATTTTTAATGTCTACTCATTGATTCTAAATCAATCAACTTCCGAAGTGGGTGCAACATTTATCGATACATAAGGTACAGAAAAAAATTGCACCAGAAATTTAAATTCATGACAAAATGGCGACTGTTCAAACACCCTCAGTATCTGGTCTGTGTTGTCATTACGTATTTATTATTCGGGTATAATTTATAAGAAACGAACTCTTCCCAATGGTTTTTTTAATCTTCTTATATTTCTAAACAATAAATCGATTTTGTGAATATGTCAAAGTTGTTATCTTTAAATGAACTACACCCAATAGCTCTATGGATGAATTCTTGTTTCATATCTTTAAAAAAGTAAATATACAGGGTGGTCGATATAAATTATCCTCTTTCTTATTTTGAATGGTTCTGAGTAACTTTTTTCAAGATATCTGGAAAATGCCCCTCTTTCATATTTCAAGAAGTTATTGTACAACGTTGAACATGCTTTATAAAACTATCAAGCCGCTGTTAGCACTGACAGATGACAAATGTCAATAAGATCGTGTTTCGAAATCAATTGAATTGTAAATTCAGTGAAAGACATCCGCGACAATTCAGCATAAAATGTCTACTCTGTGATACTCTGGTGGAGAGTAGGGCCTGACATCTATTGAAATTCGTTCGAACTATGGAATCATTGGGCACATTCTAACCAGGACTCTAAAGGTTTCTATATAGAAAATGTTTTAGTTACAGGATACAGGCGATTCCTGGATTTCCCAGTTCCTTGAGAAGAGTTTGAGTTTTTGATTTTATAATGTAGGTGTCGTTTCTATCCAACATTGATGTACACATTTTCAAATGGAATAAGATTCATGGAATTTTTATATATATTCAACTATTTTCGTGAAAACTATTCAATATCCATAAGATATCTCGTTGAAATTTTTTCGGCATCAGTTATATTTTCTGAAACGTTGAGTGTTCATTTATTTCAAAAAAGAATATCACAATATGATTTCAAGTGCGCATAAAAGGAATTGAAAACAAACATAAAGTATTTTTGAATATTTTAATAGTCATATGAACATTTTTACATGCATGAGATATATCAAAATACTCTGAAAATTTCAAAATGGAAAAAAATAAAAATCTGACAACATAAATAGTTTTAACGCTATAGAAGTATGACCTAAGTTATGGGATGAAGTAATTATCATAAAACCATACCTTCGTAACAGAAAAAAAAGGTACCCACTCTATTCCGTTTTCAAAGGATTATATAAAGACAAAGGTAGAGAAGAATTGACGAAATTCTGGAAATCAATCGTTACCTTTATCGTTATTTTCAGTGATGTTACGAACCAATTTGTTGCGATAATAATAAACCTATCGGGTAGAACTAAATAACAAAACAAAACTGATGTACACAGTACATACTTTTTTCCAATATCAACTGAATATTGCAACTATTGCCTGTCATCTGTCATGAAACAACGAAAGTTTAATGAAATACCTGTTGAAGTAAAAATGAATCCATGCGCTATATGACATATTCACGAAACAAGACATATATTCTGAATAAATAATTCGTATATACAGAGGCAAGTTTAAAGTAATGAATTTACAAAATTTATACAAGAATTCTACAAGAATATCATCGTATGTCAAGTAGGTACCGTAATTGTTGAGAAATAAGTATGTACAAATTTGAAATATGCAAAAATATGTTTTTACAAAAAATATGATCGATGATGTAGGTACATATTTAGGGATTTGAACCAACTGATTTTAATACTGATTTACTCAATGCATTCGCTTTTTCGAATTCATCACTGGGCTATAATCAGCTATGCAGCCTTAAGCGTGGACAAAAACTCAGCTTCTAGCCCCTCGACAAGTTTGAGCTAAGCTTCACACATACTTAAAAAATAATCGTCACAAGCACCATTTAGTATTTAAAGTTACATACAGAGAAGTACACGTATATAAATATTAGCGGAAACTTTAAATTATTTGGTTTATATTTATTTGGATATACAAGTAAATTATGGAATGAATTTGTATTGAAATGATGTAAGAACTAAAAAAGGCTCGGGCAGTTTGACGAATCGTTATGATTTTCTTTCGTCGGCTGATCTCAATACAAATTCATGATGCAGAGGATATTTGCGGTACATTTTCAATGACAGGCGATTCTACTACACAATTTGTCCCATACATGTCAAATCCCCAAGATTCCAAGTTATAGTTCCATGTTCCAGATGTAACCAAAAATATCTAGATAATTTGAGACAAATCCATTCTCTAACATTCAAACAGCAAAATGAAAAATAACTATACATAGCCATAATTTCAATATTGCTTGTTCATCATCAGTCTGAATTCTAAATTCGAGAAATTCCATAAAATACTTCAAATACACAACTAGTAATAAATACTAAATAAATTATCTCAACAATTGTAATGAGTATCTTTCTGAAGTTTCTTTCCTTAAAACATAGTTTGTCAGTACTTATACCACGCTCCAAAAGGAATGTTTCTACAAAATCAACTACGAAAACAACAATGGTCTCACTTTAGGACAGCATCATTTTTCGAACCCAAAAAATATCAACACTGTAAATAAATAACACGCAATTCATTTGCCTCACGCCTGTACCAACAAAAATTGTAAACAGTGACTCTGTATTATCATGGAGATGGAAAAATGTTGCTGAATTGTTTCGAAACAGTGTTTAATTTTGGTCTACCTTATTCGAAGACCATTCTCGTTTTCCAGTAGACAGAGTCTGCAGCAAACATAAAAAATCGTACCGAATTTTTGGAACACAGCATATCAAATGTTTAAAAATAAATAAACATTAAAAACTTAACAGAAACTAAATCTACTGAGCGCTGACTCTGGATCCGCAGAGGTACATTTAGGTACACTCTATAATATGCGGCTGGGACGATTCTATGACACTCGGTCTAGTCTCTTTGCCGGGATGCAGAGGCCCTTGCGATCGCTGGTGGGCGCCATTTTGGATCAGCGAGGGCAACGGCCTGGACAGGCCTGGATGCAGCACAGGGTGACTCAACTGGGTTTGGTGGTGCATTTCGAAGGGCTCTTTTCGCTCTTCATGCCCGTCCTTCAAATCAACAGAGCCTGCAACCAAACACCCCGTTCAAGCGGCTCTTTCTCGAGTGCTCAGCGAACTAGGTACCGTGATACTCACCGATACTCCCGTCGGATCCAGCGTAGTCGTAATAACAGTTGGGGGAACCTTCTCCGCTGAGCTCCTCGTCGATATTGTTGGGTCTGCAGCTCGTGGTCTTCCAGTGCGTCCTCAACCCCGAAGCGCTGATGTAGTTCTTCCCGCACTCCTGGCAAATGTAGGGCCTCTCATTAGTGTGCAGCCTCTTGTGGAGCTTCAGATGCACGAACTGAGTGAACTTCGCCGGGCAGAAATCACAAGCGTACGGCTTCTGGCCGCTGTGCAGCCTCAGATGCGTCTTCAGATTCGACGTCGAGGAGAACCTCTTCTTGCAGATGCCGCACTCGTGAGGCCGTTCCCCAGTGTGCACCAGATGGTGCTTCTGGAGGTGGGCCAGTTGGGTGAAGGACTTGGTGCAGACGTTACACTTGAAGGGCCTCTCCCCGCTGTGCGTCCTCAGATGGACCTTCAGGTTCGACAGCTGGCCGAAGGTCTTGCAGCAAACGTTACACTCGTAGTGCATCTTACCGTCCTTCTTCTTCAGAGGGTATGGTAGGCTCCTGTAGCCCCTCGAAGGACCTCCGTTGGGGCTGGTAGGGCTGCTGGAGCACATGTTGTCGTACCTGTCGGGGCTCTTCGAGCTGGGGGACAGCCGCCCGGTGGAGATTTGAAGAGGAGGCAACGGGGTCAGGAGGTGATGCGAGAGGTTGTTGTTCATGATGTGGCCTGTGGGTACGATCAAGTTGCTGTGGTGGTTATTGCTGAAGTTGGTGTTCAAGGGCGGCGAGTAGGTGTGGGTCGGCGACGAGGTGACCGTGCTGTGAACCAACCCATTGGGGGAAGGGTATATGGTGTAGTAGTTCCCGGGCTGCACGTTGTTGTGATAGCTTTCGTTGGGGTGTGTGACGTAGGCGTTACTTTGTACTGGGCTCTGCATTTTCAAGTTGGCCGGACTCGGCGGTAGCAGGTTCATCTGGACATTGGAGCTCGAATCAGGACTGCAAGGCACGGCCCCGTACCTGTGACTCTTCTTGTACGAGTAGGCCATCTCCGTAGGCGAGCTCGGTGGCGGGGTCGCATTGCTTCGCGTCTGGTTGTTGTCATTATTATTTGTATCAGTCCTATTTCTCATCAAAATATTCTCCAAGATACTCGAAGAAGGTGGGGTATATCTAGATACGACGCTCGTAGTTTTCACTTCGTGTTCATAAAAGGGCTTATTATTAGGAACTTCATGGGGTGGTGAATCCATCACGATCACTGTAGTGGGGGGAGACACTATCCGGGGGGTTAGTGCGGGTACATCAGGTACAGCAGCGTCAATTTTCGAGTCTTTCTCGCCTTCTTGGTCACTCTCACCTTTGACTTTGTAATGATAAGCCTTGGTGATCTTTATCTTCACTTTACGGTACTCGTTCTTCTGGATCTCAGGAGATACCGGCTTTATAACCGCAGTTTCTCTAGTGGTCTTCTTGCTGAAGTCCAGAACATAGTTGTTCTCGCTGTCCGAGTCGCTGGAATCCTCTGGAGGAGTGAAAACAGCATCGTCGTGGTACTCGTTGCTGTGGTACCCTTCGTCAGACCTCACGCTACCTTCCGTAGGTGTCAGTTGGTGGTCATAGGGTGACTCTTTGGGTGGAGGCTCAGTACTAACAGTTATCACTTCCGAAGTTTGCTGTACTTGCCCTGCAACAAAAAAAAAAGGTTCGAGAACTTCTTCCAACGGTTTGGAATGTACTCACTTATTCTTTGAAGCATCTGCTCTCCGGTTAGCGGATAATTCAACCTCTCGGCAAACTCTTTGCAGTACCATACCAGGAGCTCCTGATTGGGTAGAATGGGTTTGATGGTGTAGAAGTAGATGTTCATTTTGTATTGGCAGGCGATGAGATTTTGGGATTCGGTGGAGTAGGCTGGACTCACGTATCTCATCCAGTTGGCTTTGGAAGTATCGTAACCATCTATATAGTAGTACAGCTCATTATCCTTGTATATCTGAAAAACGAAATTGTACCTAAGTGATGTGGGAACGTTGTTGTTAAGAGTGGTTAATTGATATCTACTGAAGGAAAATAGTCACCTTGTTATCGATGGATCTAGTCTTATAGAATCCTTCTCTGAGTTGTACCTACACCAAAGAAGAAGAAGAGAAGATGAGAAGCCATTCACCAGAGAGAGTTGATGCTGGATAGAGCGGAAGGTAAATGAGTAGATGTTGACACTTACCCTCCAGAAGTAGTTTCTATTCGCCGTATTAGGAATAGCATCTTTGGCATAAATTTCACCAACCAAGGGTCCAAACCTAGTACCCCGGGGGATGTATCCAGTACTCCAAACACCTTGAGTCTATAAAAAAATAAAAATTATGCACCACGAATCAAAATTGAGTTTGTGAAGTAGACTCACGTTCAACAACACTTGGGAAGGTTTGAGAACCAAATTCCGAGGGAGAGTGGCTTCAGCTCTGTTGGGCGTTCCTGGATCTACAGGGAGATCAGGAACTATGTAGGTACTGTGCAATTCGAAGTCTTCTTCACGGATGTTCGTGGGGTCGAATTCACCAGCCGAGGAAACCGAAGATTCGTCCATCATTTCCTAAAACGAAAAACGTGACGTAGCGTATAAGGTCTTCACATCAGATTCAAGCGAAATAA
The DNA here is from genome assembly GCA_037013635.1 of Plagiodera versicolora. Taxonomy (NCBI): domain Eukaryota; kingdom Metazoa; phylum Arthropoda; class Insecta; order Coleoptera; family Chrysomelidae; genus Plagiodera; species Plagiodera versicolora. The sequence continues at coordinate 8,507,473 of CM072986.1, read as the reverse complement.
TCCTTAATGAATCAAATGTGACGTGGACATGACAGCTATCAGAATTTATAGTTCATGAACCACGTTGAATGGAATTACAATGATCTAATTGGAGTCCATAGTGTAATTTTGGTTTTTGTCCAAAATGAAAATGAAAGGGAGAAAGTTGGCACTTCTTTTCAACGAAGTATACAGAGTGGCCCACATAGTAAGACTTCATTTGGAATATATGAAATAAAATTGTATTTCGGTATTTTCTGAATAATAAATAAATATTTTCTCATGCTATAAAAGAGTATTTGATTGAAAATCGATATTCTTAGGTTTTCAAAGTTCTCTCTCAATACGCCACTGGTGTGTTCGTATTTTCGAAGCCTTAAAAATCATGTCCTTGTTACCTTTGTTGATTTGGATTGAAAGAATACTCCAATTCGAACATTTGATTAATTAGTTTTGTTCAATAAACCATGTGAAATGAAATAAAAAAACTGCCACAGTCATCAATTACGTCATCAATACGACTAAAAACACCAAAAGAAGTGCATATTTGAAAAAAAGTTGAAGTTTCTGCGATTTTTTTCAAGAAGCTCCTCATTTCATAAATAATGATTTTATTCTTTACTTTATGCACACTCTGTATAAACTATAGCAATCATAGAACATTCCAAAACCCCACTCGATGCCGTTCCTCTTGCTTTCCACCCCTTATCAACCCTTTTATTTTCATTTCGATTCGAGACCGTTAAGTGAAAGGACGATATGGGTCAGTGTGTACAGCCGCCATCGATCGGGCGCCGCGACGCTTCGCCTGTGACGGTGACGTCATTAGAAACGGGTGACGTCACGAGTTGCAGCGAGACGTTGCAACGGCACGGCCAATGGGTGGACGAGATAGGATTCGGTGGGCCGGGCTTGGGTGGTGTTTTTTTTTTATTTTGGTGCTACTTCCAGATGCGTATATGTACAGGGTAGATTTCAAAGAGGCGGAGGAAAGGAAACGGAATATGGGATAGTCATAAAGTTTCCAATGCATTTTTTGAAAGCCAAATATCTTCATTCTTTAGTGATTCTTCATCACAGTTCGGTTCATGGATAAAAATAAATTCATTCTCACCATCATTTAGTATTTAAATTTATTAAAAAAAAAAACCGCCACAAAGTCTGTTTATTAATTTGACAATTCATAAACTTGAAGTAGTGCCTTTTTTCTCAACCTATTCAATTTATTAGATCCCAACCCCCTAACTTTCAATTATGTTTTTTGGTTCCCTTGATCGATTTTCAAATAAAATTGTTATATTTCACAATCACAATTTTCTGAAGTATATTTTAACGTATCGAGCGATGTGGCAAATTCAATAATTTGCCTTGTTTTTTGTCAATAAATGAATGGAGATCATTTCGATTATATTCAATTGAATGAAAATAGGTAAATTCGAAAAATATATTCATGGATATAATTTTCTCCAATATAGGTGGAATATATAAATCAATATCCTTCTCTATGGTTGTTCGAGAAAAAAAACAACAGTGCTCATTACAAATAAGGTCATGTTCAGTTTTGGTGGAGGTGCTCGTATATCGCCTTTTGAGATAGCAATAAAAAATACTCTTTTATTATTTCAACTAATACATAACCCTAACATGATACTTTTGATCACATTGATCGAAGAAAATCTCTTGGATCTCAGTTGAAATTCTGAAACGTATTATAATATCATATCCATTCTCATTATTCTCATTCTTTGTTTTATATATTATTATGATATTGACATTTGAGACACATCACAAATATGTAACAAAATATTCAAAACAGTAATTGAAGTATGAAAAGTACGATAGAATGATTGGGTGATAAAAGCTGAGATCTTCATCATTGAATTTTGACTTTTTTTTAATGTCTATTCTTTGATCTTCAACATATTTTTTCTTGATACCTATCAGAGTTATGATTCTACTGCATGTAATGATATTTGATATTCGATGAATGATATTCAAGGTATCACCACTCTCTTCTCAGAAAAGTTAAAAATCACAAAAAATGCTTCTTTTTCAATATACCAAAAAATCATAATATCAAGTTATATTTTGAGATTGTTTACATGATGGTTAAAAACACCGAAGCGTTCGATATTATGAAAAAACTTTTATTCGAAATGCAAGTCTCAAATGCACCAACAAAAACTATTTCAAAATCTTACTGATGGTGGTCCAACAATTTCCAAACCTTTCATAACTATTTCAAAACCAATCACATTGTCTTGGATTCAATCACAAGCCCTTTTCAACATTCAAGAGTCCATAATGCACTAAACTGTTACTGCAGAATAACTAGAATGAATTCTGTTTACATTTGCAGCCCTTGCAAATGTCAAAAGTTCAACGCATATTTACCTGTGACCTTTTGCATAAATATCCTGTAGGTTATAGCCAGTTGAAAGATTCAAATTATGGAATGATATATTCATGAGAATATCAATCAGAATATCTAGAGAATTGTTGCATAAACAAATGAAAAATAATCCGGATATATTCGAGACATTCGCGTTGAGTGAAATGAAATATTTATTATCATTTCTTTAATCAATGAGTCACTCATTTATATCTATTTTCATAGTGTTTATTCTTCCACTAGGAACTCTTACCTCTCTCATTTTTCCTGGAGAATTCGATTCTTTTTCAAGGCATCTAAGTCCTGCAACAAAAACAAATGAAATCAGTTTCATATTTCGAACCGTCCGTTTGAAAAACAATAATAGTATGTTTGTTATCGCGACCTTGGGATTTATGAGATGCAATATAAATTTCGTGTATCTGTGCGCTTTATAATTATGAAACCCAGCAGAATTAGTCCTCTTAAAATACCTCTGAATTGCCAATGAGATGAAATATTTTCAACCTGGACCCTCCGCAATGGTCCAAAATTCGGTTTTCCTGGTAACCATCGCTATGATTGAGATTTGAGTCAAAACCTCAACTTGTTATTCGACAACTGTCGTACTAATATTGGCTGAACTGCATATACACGAAAGTGACGCAAAACTGTTTCGTCTCTATTTGACAACTGCATTTCCTATTTCTTGTTCCTTTTTAATGAAACCTTGCAATAGTTTGGCACGTCGTGAGGCCATGCGAATGATCGTAGAGAATTTCAATGTCAGGAAGTTTTATTTAATATTTCGTATACCGGGTGTTAACGTAATCCAGGTATCAATGAAACTGAAATATTGAATTGTTCTGAATAATAAACGTTAAAATAATTCTTAACAATTGATTACTTGCAAATTTGTTCCAATAGTCGAGAATGAAGTTGTCCATTGATTAATATTTCTTTTAGTGATGGACACCAAACTTTTAATCGGTCTAAATCTATAACAAAACATGCTGAAGAATATGTGAAATGCAGTGTAGAAGCAATTTGGTGTTCATGAAAATTAATTATTAACAACTTTTGAATAGATTATTATTTGAGGTTATTTTTCATGCATTTATATAGAGAATGTTTCTATGTGATGCTACTATGAGGTATAAAAGAATCAGGATTGATGAAGAAAAAAATGCCTTTGAATTTGGAACCTTTGAATTAGCCCCAATTATTTTTGTAGTTTCTATTTTTATAGAGGAGCTTCAAATAAAATTAAAAAATATTGTTGTTTAACTTTACTACAAGCACGATCATTTAGAGTAAAGAAAATTGTTTTTCAAGTATTGTATTAAAGAAAATAGTGAACTCGATGAAAAATCATTATCTTACGTGATTGACATCACACCCTAACAGATTCGATTTCGCGCACTGAAAATGACACTTTTGTGTGTCCGACAAGAAACAAATGCAATACCGAACCTAACCTAACCGATATCTTAGCGGAAAATCACGGTATCGATAGGAATAAACAAATTTCTATTAATAAATACGTTGTTAGACATTTTGCCCTTGCCTTGAACTTGAATTCCCTTTTGTACAAAGCCGGGTAGAAAAACAAATTGTCATGCAAAAATTCGAACAAAGCTGATTGGTGGAACGATTTTGCAATATGTTGATGCAAAATCAAGCGTAATTGTTGTTTGGTTCATCGAAAATCATCGAAGCAAACTCACGCTTGAAGGTCGAAGTTCAAAGGTGACCGACAAAGAATTTTCGCGACAACTACGGTGAAATGGCATGACCGAGGGTGAAAACTATCAAAATCTAGTTGTACATTACCTTATCGCAGTGAAATTATAGAAAAGTCGGTGGTTACAAGAGCATACAATGGCAGCGCCTTGAGTTCGAAACCAGACTGGCCGCCATTTTGAATTTTCACTTTTGATCGCGTCGGGCACATGAGAAAAAATTCGGATCGGTACCACACTGCCGGGTGTGTCTAACGAAAAAAATCCGCCAATTTCACTGGAACTATCGCTGGATGCAACTCATCGATGCAAAGTGAAGGTTTTTCTCAAGTGCATATGACAGCTAAAAATAGGTGAATCGATAGGGGTTTTCATTATCATTGGACGTTTTCAGTCTAGCTGGTGATAATCGGAAATGCAGTTGCTAATTTTAAATGCAGTGAGATTAACATTGAAATTATTTGTGACGCATATTTTGACATAGGTCAGCATGAAGTACACTACAGTTATCGTTGAGACGCATTTTGTTTTGAATTGGGAGTCTATTCGTTGAACTAATTTTAGATCGATTGGTAACAGTATATGGCACTAGATAAACAAAATACCATTTATCGGAATTACTGCACAAATACCTGCATAGGAACAGCACATTGTTTATTCGTCAGGGAATTTCAGACCTTGTCGAAAAAAATCTAGATGCACGATTTGATTTCGAATGTAGGAGGAAATTATCGGCATTTATATTCGATATTTTTTTCAAAAATTCAAGGTATCAACAATCTCAAATCATCTCTTCTACTCCTATTTCATTTCTATTTAGTTTTCTTCCATTTATTTTCTACCCTCATCAATTTCATGGAGAATATTTCCAAATGCATTTGTATTTCAACAAAAAAATAGTGAACCAAAGGAATTTATTATTAATTCAATATTTTATGGCACATATTTTTATGAACATCAATATGCTGATGAGATCATGTTCATTTAGAAACGCATTTCCATTTCGATTTCAAAAAGTTTGTTTGAGGAAATGACATATGATGGGATATTCTGTAATTATTTTAGTTATGGCCATTGAAAAATGAGAGAATAATCGAATAATAATAAATCAATGGTTTCCAGAGCTATTCCAGAGAGATAGTAGCAAATCGTAATGAAGGTGATTGAATTTTTTGGAAAAAGTTTTCCGACGTTGAGATGGAACTTCAGATCTGACATATTTTTGAAACACACAATCAATGGATTCGTCATGAAATATCGATGCTGGGATTGGTATCAAAATCAAGAAAAATTAATAAAGAGTAATTCGAATAAAATACTAGACAACTGTATATGACTTAGAAATCTCAAAAATGGTTTATACAAAGTTCATTATTCTCTGGGAATATCCGAACATTTAACTGATAAAAAACGTATTTTTCATACCATTTTCACAATAATTAAATGAGCAGATATTCCTGGATTGTATGCCCTAAATGATTTAGTTTCGGTCTCAAAAAAAAACAAAATAAACGTATAAAAATCAACATTTCCCAATATTTAATCATATCAAGGATTGTTTGAGAATTATTAGAAATACTGATAACTAGAAAAACTGAATTTTTCAATCAGAATCACAAAAGTTGAATTTCGAGAATTTCCATAAATTTTATCAATCTAATGCGGTGATAACGAAAATGCTGTGTTTTTATGATTTTCATGCAATCAAAACATAAAAACCACCAATGGATTCAAAATCACGTTCGCCAATCATACAACCAGACACATCAACTTCCCATTACCCACCCCTTACGAACCCTTAGCATCATCCCCTAAATCCGACCAACGCACCTTTTGGGACGGACTACGGAAGACGGCGGTAGTTTTGGGAACGCGGAAATGCAGCCGACGGCGTTGAGACGCGTCACGCGACCTAGCACAACACTGTGGCGTCGAGACGCTAGCTGCAAGCCGCTTCGACCGTTTCTGTTGAAAATTTGGCGGAGGCGCCGGTAACACTACCAATGTAACTGCGCGTCCGCGTTACGTGTCAAAATTGTTGGGTTGTCATTATTTCATTCGTATTATAGCACATTGAAGTCTTGTGTTTCGTTTAGTGAATGATTTTTTCGATGTAGAGATGAGCACGATAAAAAAAATCGAAGTTTTTAAATTAGATCTCGGTGAACATTTCTCACACGCATATTTTTTAATATCAATTAATTCTTTACAAATACTCATTATATTGAATGATGAATATTGATACATTTTTTGAGACCTTTTGGCAGTGCAAAACAGAAATTATCTAGTTCACCAATGATATTCTAATTGACTGGCACTATTTAGGCACTAATAGTATAAGCATTAATTCATAAGAAATAAAAACAATATTTTATTTAATGTAATATCTCAATTGAAAACAGTTGATTTGATTATTGAATTATAATCGTTCAGCTTAATTCAAGGATTGTGATATTCTGATATTTCATGAATGAAACAACGAATTATTCAGTCCAATTTGCATTATAAACATAACATGTTTTTTTAGGAAAATCATTGAAAAAATATATTTTCAAATAGAAACCGTATTTTTCACAATAATATTATGGTTACTCAAGGTCTCAAAATATTATTGTGGATCATTACATCTACGACCTTGAATAATGTAGAGGTCGAATGAGAAAATTATGATAACATTACGTTAGAATATAATTTTTGAAGAAATAATTCATTATAGTGAAGGATCCTAAGTCGACCTTCAGATAAGAAATGTGTTTTATCGAATGAAATGAGTTTTAAAACATATCTGGAAACGGACATGGTTACATGAAATGATTATTATTGTGACTTGTGAATCTAATTAATTCTTAGCAACACTGCTCAATGATATGTAAGTTTTTTGTTTTTGCTTGAAAAAAATCACATTTTTCAATATAGAAGTCTTTTTAAATCACATATCTGAAACATTTTTGGGTAACATTTTTGGTTGTGTTTGGACACCTATTTCATTCGAGGAAACATATTCTTCATCCTGTTAACGAAAACGAATAATATTTTGGAAAATTGGATGATATCAAGTGAGATTCGTGAGAACAAAAATGTATACTCGATAAATAGTTTGTTTCGAATTATGATTTGCTAACATTGGAACAGTTTATGATTCAATCAAGAAAACTGATGTCGGATGTTGAGTTGATACTTACTTAAATTGAGAGAAATGTGTGACCGATCTCGCACTCTTAGCAGGAAATTCTTCAAATGAGACTATTTCAGTGAAGATTCTGAAATTATGAGATCCCACCGAGGAGCTTGCATATATAGATTACAAACAATTAGTTTTCTATTTTTAGAAACGAAATTTGAAAAGATTCTGGGAAAATCTCTAAAATAAGATTTGTGGACTTTGATGTCAAAAAATCAACAGATTATCATATAGTTGTAAACGGAAAATCAAATTGAAAATACCTCTGAAATTAAACAAACACGTGATTCATATATGTACACAAGAGATGAGTGTTTCCTTATTTTTAGTCATTTATCGATATTTAGAGCTTTAGAATGTCGAAAAATTCAAAGAATGAAATTCCATCCGAGGTAATTTCTGTTGCTTCAATCTGATCTCTACCAAAAAGTTGAAACAGCATGATTCTTCGATAATTTTATTTACAATTGCATCGTTGCCAAAAAAACAAATCTTGGTGTGAACAGTAGGCGACCTACACTCTGACCAGAAGGAATAAGAGAAATGAAGGAAAAGATATAAGGAAAGGACTTCCTCTGAAAAGCTGCAAATTATAATTCTTTAGGAAAATTTAATAATGAAAGCTTGAACTCTTCAATGACAGCCCTGTAGTCGAAATATGACTAATATAAGATAAGTTTCACACTGTCACACTTAATAGCAAGAAATAAAAAAAGTTTGTTGGTCTCTGAAGCATCTGCTGTGAAAATAATGTAAGGTCTTCTATGATCCATTACATGAGAGATAAGAATTGTGTCGTCAATCAATTTTTCTCTGCATGAAATCTAGAAGATGATAATAAGGATTTAGCAGTGAACCACAAAAGCGCGATTTATCAGATTTGAGTTTTATACGTCGTCAGCAGTTGTTCAAGACAAGATATATTTTCCAGCATTCTATAGAAAATCCAGCCTCTGGCCCATTGATTTTGCTTCATTGGGAACATTATACCAAGACAGAACATAAGAAACTGTAACTTCCAAAAGAATATTTCTGGACATAGAATCCTCGGAATCTTTTCAGGAAAACAGTGGGTTGTCTTTTTGTCGATTGGTTCATGATGAATTCAGCTTGTTATTGTTTATATCTGAATGATATCAGATCCCATATGCATCAAAAATATAATATCTGAATGAAAAATTCTGCAAAAATCATATCAACTTCCTTTACCAAGCAATCGAACAGTCAGGAACATAAATAACTGATAATCATATTCATATTCATTCATTCGTATTCATAAATCATCAGTAAAAAATATGGAGATATATTCTGAGATCTACTAATTTTCATGGTGATCAAATTCAATAGTTTTTTCTAAAATTGTCCTCGAATTATTTTCTCGATAACTTTATGATCCCAAATCCATTTCCTTGAATTTTCCAACTCGTTCCCCCCCAAAAAACAGTTGAACGATAAATTTCTAGTGTATAAGTGCCAGATGGGTTTCCGGGAGATCCGGGATTTTCCGGCCAATACTCTCGGCGTTGTAGGACAACGACCTCATATTGATTTTTCCCATTTCACTTTTATTTCGTTTTGATAAAACTCTCTCGGCGTATTGTGTTGACGTAGGTCTTGGATCTGGAAATGTCAGTAGGGAGTTGAAGAAGTTTTGTGCCAATTGAAATCCATGAAATTGGATTACTGAATTGAGATTCAGCATATTTTTATACCGAAATAATATCCAAAGTGTTACTACGACATTCCAGGATAGTGAATGAGTAATTAGTTGAAGACTTATATTGGATGAGACAAATATATTCGAACTTGTTTTCGCCAAATTCGAGAGGAAAGAGTATAGTGTGTTTGGGAGTTTTGTATAGATGTTGGCATATGCTGATAACAGATCATTTTTCACAGGAATATGTCTCTTTATAAACGATATCGTGATATTCAAACACCCTGTAGGTAGGTATAGCTGATGGTAAGTCCCATCAAATCCAATGATTTCAAAGTATATCATTGTTGACAGTTGACATTGACATGACATAGACATGACAGGAATTTCGAAATGATGCAAACCAAAAAAAAACAACAAAAATTTATATAAATATGAATCCTCGAATTCTTTAGTTGAATTTCGAATTTAATTAACTGTCAATTCGAATCAGTGATCTTACATATGCATTTCCGTTCTGGATTGTATTTCCTGCCTCAATGCGGTGTTGTCCACTAGAGATATTGTCCTTCACATAAAGACAATTCAACAGGAGTGAAATCATTCTGATTTTTCGAAAATTTTATTTGATATATATATTATCATATGCTCTAAAATGGTTGTTTACGAATTATTTTTTCTTGAAAAGTTACAGATACAACCTATATATCTGATATCCACTAAATATTACAAAACTGGGCCGAAAATCATTGTTTAATTTGGACAAGTGTATGCTGAAGAATAATCAAGAGAATCAAAATAACTCCCAAACATAACCAGAGAAACTCCGTGATATGGGTAAACATTCTAAAATGTGGCAACGTCGCGATTCGCCATACGCCGCCAGTCGGACACAAATCAGGTCAATATCGGTGACCGTCGAGACTGGCCAATGGTAAGTCGAGTCCGCAGATGCGCGTATGGCTTTCGTACTAGCACTGCTTTGCGATGGCCTTTTGGCCTAAAAACGCTCGTTTGACCTACACCTTGCTGGATTTTCTAGAAACACACCATAGACGAATACATCGAGCGGTCGATAAAAGTAATTGGTACCAGCTTATTGAATGTAGCGCAAATCTAGTGATAATTATGAAATACTGTCTATGATGAATGACGAATATAATGTTGGCTTCATTTCAAGAACGGTAAAAATGAGGATTGGTTATATTCGTACGAATTTCAGTCAGGAAGTTGACATTTTTTAGTTCTTCTTCTCTCTTGGTACGACTATGTTTATTCACGTCCCCTTATCTTATTATTTGTTATATAAATTTTATTGTAGCAAAAATCTTCTGAAAAGAAAAAAATGACCCAGTACATATGGGGAAAAATCAATTTCACATTATTACGAATTCTCATACGATAAGTTTTTTTGAATGCTTATTCGACATTTTATTAATTTGGATAAATTTCTCCAATTCAGATAATTAACTCCTGCTTTATTTTGATCTTTAATGCATATTAAACAAAAACAAACAAACGTAAATATAGCAAGACACAAAATTTGGTGACAACTAAATTTGAAATATTGGTGAATAGTCTTAGATACCTGTCGAAATTTTGGTGGGTGCTTGTTAGTTGAAATTTTGGTGAATACAATTGACACAACGATATTGCTACATTTCTAATACCTGATCTGTATTATTATCTGTTATATACTATGAATAATCATTGATATTCATGAAACATTTCTAGATTGAAGGTCATTTACCATTATCCATTTTTTTAGGATGCTGATATCATGAAATATAGTGAACCATCATCGAAAACCTACTATTTCCATTGACCTAGTCTTGATTCTTATCATGAATCCACCTAATTTTTCAAAACCATCGTACTGTTGACCTCAGAACCATTTCAACAACATACAAATTATCTTCTTCCACAGGGAATTGGAAAATTGTTTGAAGAAGTTTTCATTTTGACTGAAGTAAAGTTTTTCATGTACGTCATATAAAAAAAACGAAATATTTTGACATATGTGACCTTGAAAACATGGAATTGACAGAAAAGTCAAATTTCTCTTCATTTTATTTGATAGATGTTCACAAATTTATTTTCAGAACATGATCGATAACGATCCGTGTGTTTGGACAAATTGAATCATCTTTAAATCGATTTCTGTTGGTATTTCCCTGCCAAGAATGCACCCACTTTTTCTTGAAATAATCGAGATATTCGCCGTGAAGCCTGAAAGAGGGAGACAGATGGTGATATCGCCCGGAAAATCGATCGAATTCTCCGGAGTCGCGTGACGGTTACCATGGAAAGTGTTGGCCCAGGTCACGGGGGGTCAAACCCGGACCTTCCGCATTCGTGTTTCCCCCGAAACTCCCGGAGTTCGTTGAACTCCCGGACGAGGTTTTGTTTACGTGCGAAACTGTAATTTGTGATTCGATTTAGAGTGGTGCTCAACAACAGATTTTTATAGGGATTATTTGTAGTTCAAACGTTATTCAGGAAATGTACGGGGTGGGTTGATGCAAAAATTAAAAAAAGTGGATAAACTATCGAACATGGTTGGTGGTTGTTTTCAATTCAAGAATTATTCTTCTATCTATCTTAAAAAAAATCGTTTGAAGTTTGAGTTTATTTTTGGGAAATTGTTTCAAGGTTGAATCGGTTTTTTTTAATGCAACTGAAAAATGTTTCTTCATCAGAAGAATTCTGATCTGAAATCAAAGGTCGGGATTATTATGATATGATTGATATGATGAATGATTTGGATTGATACTTTCGATGAATAGCAATTGAATATAATCAAGAAAAAGTGATATTACCAATTTTTTTCATCTACTCGCCCAAAAAGAGGAATAATGAAAAACACATTAAAAATTATTTTGGGAAAAATTGTTGTTCAATATATCGGAGTAAGTGACTTGATGATCAAAACTCCGTTAGAAGTTAGGTTGCAGCTTCTTTTTCATAATTTTTTGTTGCATTTCGATATTCATGAAATTTGTTCATGGCTATATTTGGCTGGCTATTCTAATCGTAACAAAACCATGTTATTAATCATCAAAAATCAAATTCACAAATCGTTAAGACACTCGAGCATACTCTTCAAAGAACGCATTAGCGAACTCCTTCTGAAGGATCGAGGAAATGAGAACTCCTGAAGTTGTTCCGTTTATGTGCAAGGACAAAACGATAGAAATTTCGCCTAGAATAGAGCAGACGAAGAATAGCTTCCTTAACTGGGGATGTCAACATTGAGACCAAGAGGTCGTTGACCGGCACACTATGATTTCCCCTACTACTACTCCCACCCGTCTGGTGCGCTGTTGTCAGATCTTCGATGAAGTCGCTAGATTCAGGAAGAAATAACAACAAGAGTATGATTTTTTACTGTATGTCATAGTATATCGGTTTCGATTTCTTTTTACTGATATGAAATAAAAAAAATACAAAAACAGTTTTGTTTATTTTCGTATAAAACTCATAGCCTTAGCAACTTGTTGCCTGTCTTTTTTGATTTTTTTTTTCTACATTATTTGTGAAATAAAATAATTTTCTTCTGTTTATTTTTTCAATACATCTGAAAACACTCAATTTTTCCGAAACAGTTGAAGACAGATATGGGACATTGTACATGAATTATGTCTGGAATTTCCTGAAGAATCCAAAAAACAAATATTATACAGGAGGTTGTGTTTGAAATGAGGAAGTTGATAACGGCCACTGTCACTGACCACTGTCACTAGCCACGCTATATAATTATATTTTTTTTGAAAAAAATGCGCATTTAAAAATACAAATCGACGTGTGCAAGCGTTTTTCCCAATACGCTCTCATTTATTCATTTTCGAATTTATTCCATTTGGCTGTTCTACAATGTATATTATTTCTGGAGATAAAAAAAGAAAGGGATCTGTAACATTGTATTTTCACTGGTTCAGAAAAGTTCATTCAACTCATCCATGTAACTATTGCAAATGATATTTGTTGTTTATTTTTGTGCTAATCAAGTGACAATTATGTGAATCTATGATATGGTACGTTAAATATTATATTTTGTATTTCGTCATAGTTCAAGTTTTTTTCGCTTCGGTTTCCAACAGATCTGTCAATAGTTCGGCATTATTTTCAGTTCTTAAATTTAGAGCATGCTTAATACTTTAGATCGTTTCAATGAGCTCTCCGTTTGATGAGCATGTTTTTATGAGTTTTTCAATCATGGATATGTAAAGGAAAAAAATTTTTCAGAGGATTGTCTGTTGAAATGCAATTATAGAATTGAAAATCATCTTTTTATGTGTTTTTAGGATAGTTGAAGCTAAACTTCTGGTATCATTTTGTTGGTAAAATAGCGATTTCGAATATACTCATCATACATAAAATATAACGCTTTCAACATCAAATTTGATAATAATTTTCACGGATGCGGCTTGGCAACACTGCTCTCGGGATATCCTTCACTTCTGACGTTAGCTATGCTGTATTGGAAAGGAGTTTTCCAATCCTAAAGGAGTTTCGTTTAAGTACAACAAGGATGATCATGATATAACCAAACATCTAATGCTTCAGAAAAGGGGCTCACCGAAAAATCATATAACATTAAAATTATAACGTTCATGAGATTATAATGATACTCCTATAGAGAATAACGGTTTTTTAGTTTTTTAATCGGCGTTTCGAACGGGTCAAATTCTTCAGGGCCTGTGTTGTAGCCGTGTAGATTCAGATGAAAAATAATGAGGTAGGTATTACATGTGAAACTGTAATATGAATATGGCACAGTGGCGTAGACCTAAACAGGAACAAATTACGATTGATTACTATGGAGTGTCACTGATTTGGTATTTATTTATTTATTTATTTATTTATACTGCATACAAACAGATAAACCTTTTACATGTATACAGTCTGGATATAAACATAAATATTGTATATAATATAATTTCAATTTAAATAAGGTCAACTCATAAAACTAGACATAAGTAACACAACCAGATCTCAAACAACACTGAACAGAAACAACACTGGAATATAGCTTATAGTTTTCAAATAAAAATATCACATTTCATAGTCAGGTAGAAAATTATATATATAAATGGCTAGTCTTTTAATATTGTTAGTATTTGAGTTTTGAAGAAATCTATGTTAACATCACATTTTTGCATCAACTTATTTGCAGCAATCATACAATATTCAATTGGTGAACCTATATTGAATATTTTAAAAGTTGTTTCTCTACGTCGCAGTCTTACGTCAGGTACGTTAATATTGATTTTGTTTAGGAGATCAGGTATAGAAATTTCACCTTGTAAAACATTGGAGATGAAAATAATTTGTGCATTTTCTCTTCGTCTGCTCAGACAGGTCATGTTAAAGTCCTTCCTTTGTTTTTCGTATGAAACTTTGAATGGATACACACCGTATTTTTCAAAATGCATTGATCTCAGAAACTTTTTTTGTGTAAAGATTTTTGGAATTACCGATAGTTATGGCATCGTATATTATTCTATAACGCATGACCTGATTTACTTATACTTGGAAGATTATTGTCGGTATTCTTCTAACGAAGAAACATCAGAGAAGCGGTATGCCACAATTTCAATTCAGGACCATGGCGTATATGAGTATTCTCCGGAAATGTCATATTCTAGTATTCTATCGATAGCATACTATTAATTCTTGGTATCAAGATTATATGATTATCATGGTATTATCATGTGCAATCATCTTCATTGTCTCATATGGGTTGTCGATTATTGACAAGCTTTTAGTTAGACTATGATCATTTTCAAGGATATATACCGGCACCCCTTACGAACGCCTTTGGCCTCCACAAGGCTATCTACATAAGGGTCTAGATTCTTTCAGGCCATCATCATCGAGAGATTACAATTCACCGTTAGGTAGCTTTTTTTCGTGCTCCGTTGGCTAACCCCTTTCAGATATCTTTTATAAACCCATTTATCCTAGTTCCTCGCTCCGATAGATTTTCACCTGTGCCCTCGAGTACAAGTGAAGAAATTTAGTAATCGGTTTCAAAGTGGAGGACATGTTAAATGAATTAGATAGTTGCCACTTAATGTTGGTCTACAAGTTGAAGGTGTTTTCTGTACACGTATGCTTCAAAGAATGATAATAAGTGATTATTTTTGAACCATTGTTGGTCTCTAAACAATCCAAACAACAAAGTGGATGGTTTATTCTTTTTTCTAGCTAGCGGTAAAGTATTTGAAATTAGTTTGAGCTCCTGCAGCTGCTCTTCTGTACGAACAGTCAAAATTGACAAGTGGACTAGGTCAGCATCAGTCAAAAAGACCGATGGTCCTAATCTCTAAAGTAAAGAAACCAAATTCTCGGTAAACTTGGCAATTGTCTGACCATCAAGTAACGCACCTTAAAACCCGTGAATAATATTTGTGGTTGTTTGGAGGTTTCTACGAATGTTACCTGTTCAAGCACCGTTATATACACAGGGTGAATTTGGAGTCCAGTACTGGCCATTCGATTCAGCGGGAAATTCTGATTGAATCAAGTCATTGATTTCCTAAAGGATTCAAAGGGGAACATTAATGAATTTCTTCATTCTATACTTTGTCGCACATTTTTCTACATTCCCTAGTTTTTTGCAGCCGATCACACGTTGTATTTTCTCTGCCATGGCTGCAATCCTTGTTAATTCCATGTATATTGATGATGACGGTATTACGTGTCTTTGAAATATCAATGAAAGCCTTCAAAGTCAGAAAAAAAGAACCAAAAGAATGAGTGAAAACATTGACGAACTGATAAAAATTATGTACATTGTGAATTCGATTTGTACGTGGTACCAAATTTAATATTAATAACATGAAATAATCCGGAAAATTGCCTTGAAGAAATATGTGGAACGAAGAAAATTGGTGATATGAAACATATAAAATATAAACATATAAATAAGAAAAAAATTAGGGGCAATACATTGAAGGAAATAGATAAATGATAAAGATGTTGTTTCTCACTTGAATAATCAGGTGATATTTTGGCAACTTCCATACTTTTCTTACACGCTTTTTGATATTGAAGTGATCCAGTCGAAACTGTATTGTGAAAAATTCGACAATGATGAAATTAGAGCAATAATAAGATTCTGAGTTGAATATTGAGGATAAGAATATCATCAATGTACCTATCTGAAATACGTGTACGTCACGTGTATTTGAATTCCTGGTGAACCGAATCAAGCATTGGAAATATTTTTAAAATTCCCCAAATTTGAATATCTCCAAAATCGATCTTTAGGCATGCCATTAGAAATTTCATTCCAATACTCGATGCATGTCCATATCGCCATAACCTAACCATCAACTAACTATACGAAGAGATCAATGAACTTGCCCCAGTGTCCTACTAATCCTGAAGAAAGGTAAGCAGCAGTGGAAAAAGCGAGACTGTTACGTTAGAAGTGTTCCAATCGTGTTTGTGCAAAAATTAACATACGACGTGCGCGGACGTTTCTTTCGAATTGTTACAATTTCGCATTCTCGTCGTCGAAAGCTCCGTCCATAGATGGCGCCACATGTAATCGATTACAAGTCGCGCACGGAAAAAGATTCCTGTACATACCTATAAACATGATTGAAAAACAATAGATACGTTAATTCAATTGAAACTTGTAGCAGTTTTGGATGGTTTCTGAAGCCTTAATTATTGTTTTTTTTTACACCTTGAAATTCAGGCACTCTTTCAACAAACAGTTAGGCATCTCGGCACATTTCAAACTCATTACCAAATTTGCGAATATTTTCAAAATGTTTTTCAAATATTTCAGTTATTGTAAACTTCATAGACATAAATGACAATAAAGGTTTGGATAAAAATAATATTTTTATCGTATTCAATGGCAAAACGATATATCTATCGTAATCAAGTGTGAGTCATATAAGATACATATGCATAAGAGGTCGAATTTGTTGATTATCCAGGAAATTTAGTTTTCATCATGGAGACCATATTAATAATGCTATCCAATGATACATTCTCAAATATAATATTAATATTGATATAATAATGGAGACAAGGACTGGATTCAAGGCTATGATTATAAGAAATCAATCTGAAGTCTCATTCAAATGTTATTTCATTATTCTTAATGCAAATCTGAAAACGGACCCTTCAACATTGAATCCAGAGATGAATCTCAATGCGATTTGCAGATGTACACTGTTGCCCTCCTCATGGATCATTATCATTGTTGGAAATAATTCAATGTGTTCAATAGCCTTGAATTTATTTTCAAGGACACAGATAAGTTATCACCCAATGAACCTTGAAGGATCAGAATGAATTAAAATAATGATTAGAAGAAAATTCTGTATTATTCCTCAATTTATTTCGCTGCGAAAAATTTCAATATGGCGTCTTTGTGACTATTGTGCTTATTGTGCTAACATCATCTCACAATGACGACATAGACATCGAAAACAAAGAAATCGTACTTTTGGCATGTCAAGATAGGTACAACTGAAATGCAAATTGTGGAATCAAAATTATAATACTGATATCGTTTATCAGTAGCCATTCGAATGTATGTATCGAATTATTCGCCAAAGTTCACCGAACTTGAAGTGGAAACTCGTTCTCCATACATTTGGGTATGAGCACGAAGTGATTTCTTGCGAATCCCAAGCCGTGAACAAAAACTGTTCTTCCTGCATATCGAAAACTGCTTCATCAGCTTTATAATTATCTTGGAGAGTCCTTGAAAGAGGTATTTCTCACAGATGGTGCTCAAAATAGAACCCCGAGGTCGTTGAACCTCTTCTATATTGCAAATAAGAGGTGATTTCATCGATTAATCTAAACCAACATGCGAAAATATGAACAATAAGAACAACATTCCGATGTTCTAACAACTGACAATAGCAACAGTTGTAGCAATCGGATGATATCATAGACTTGCTAAAAATTGAAGGTTACTAAACTCACCATGGATACAGACGAGTTCAGTGACTTGATTTGATCGATTCGATTTGATTGAATTGATCATTCTTTTTTGCATCGAGGCACGATGGTGAGAAACATAAATTTATATTCAGATATCTACAGAGGCAAAAATTAAGCGATATTTTTGTTGACATAGCAAGTGGTTCCATGTATGTTTGTACAACAATTTTGGTTGAACTAGTCTTTATATAGTCAGTAAACAAATATTTACTTAATAAAACTCTTGAGCTAACGGACTGACAGACAAAGCACACCTCTTGGTGGGTCTAGAAAAATGACATTTTGTACAGTGGAGCATTATTCAGTGTAATTCAGAAGTTAAATTTCTTGTCTCTCCCTGGTATCTTTTGAATGAATGCATTATTCAACCTCAGAGGGTGGAAATAAGCGGATGTTAGTCGTTACAGTCGTTTGATTTATCTATTTTTCCAAAGGATTTTCACTGTAACATAACCTTACCTCAATAATGATGCCTTATATTGAGTTTGAGTCCTTTATTTGATGAAAGGGGTTGTGACGTACCGTCAAAATATTCATTATGCAGAAAGTAATGATGTAATACAAATTAATTTTATTACATTACAGATCTTGAAGACAGAAACAAACAAGTTTCATTTATCATATCAATTATGATGAATATAAAAGAAGAAATTTGTTGAAAATATCAGCCTATAACTGTTTCAACTTTGTTTTCATTGCTCTAAATATTGATAGAAATTAAAAATTTTTTTGTTATATCATTAGAATTGTACAATAAACCGAATAAAAAACAAAGTCGTTGATAACAACTTATCAATGGTGGCACTCAAACTTCAGGAGGAAGGAGTTGAGACCAGTAAATCATACTTCATTCTATGAAGTTGAGTGATAATGACAACTAGGAAATAGTATTGATCATCAAAGGTATCTACATGGTACTGGAACCTCACGCAAGTACCAATAGTTTCAGTACCACCTTCAAAGTTTCATTGGAAGAATACCATGATCAACTTTATTGATATATAATAAGTATTGTGAAGCAGAAAGAAGTTGAGACTTGTAGATCAAACCTCAAATAGAAGAATTGGATGAAAATGTAAACGGTACTGATCATCAAATCAACAAAGGTATCTAGGTGGTACTGAAACTTCACGAAACGAAAGAAGTACCAATAATTTCAGTACCACCTTCAAAGTTTCATTGCGAGAATACCAAGATCAACTCTATTAATGTATAATATCTGGAGTTTTAAAGTATTGTGGAGCAGAAAGAAGTTGCGACTTGTAGATCGAACCTCAAACAGAAGAATGGGATAAAAATGTCAACGGTATCGATCATCAAATCATCAAAGGTATCTAGGTGGTACTGAAACTTCACCTTCAAAGTTATATTGGAAGAGTATCGAAAGCAACTCCATTGATTTATAATTTTTGGAGTTTTGAAGGATTATGGAGCTGTAGGAAATAGTTTCAGTACCACCTTCATGGTTATATTGTAAGTTGTATAACATACCTCGTTCTAGTTCCTTCGGGGACAAATAAGGTATCCAAGGTATCCAAAATATTTTGGCGGTGTCACTAAACTTTCCAAAAAAAAACAACAGTCACTCACGATGAATAGTCTGGTACCACCGCACCAACTGAGATCGAAAAATCACTAAAAATAGTCAGTCTTGAGCTGAGATCGCTCTAACAATCACGCAAGGGCTGTACTGTCAAAGCTCACGCGAAACTCGAAACTCCTTCCACCACCATGTCTTCGGGACGTGGTTTCGTCTTCGGAGTCTTCCGTAAACTAACCACGAAGAGACGTAAACTTGACCGTGTGGTTCAAGGCAGCGCTCCGGTGTTGATAGCAGGAAACTACGGTCTAACGGAACCGTCAGGTGAACGACCTCCAAAAGTTGGTGTTGCTCGTCGAGGTACCTTTACCGGCTGGAGATTTCAATGCTCGGCTCAGATCGGATCGACGAGGAAGAGATGTCTTCCTTGGTTTCGCTACGTTCGAATGATGGTGAATTGGAGTTTGTTTCGATAAAATGTATTTTATCGTAACGGTACCATGAAGGAAATGTCATCCATTGCGAAAATTATCAATTTGTGTACAAGTACAGTTGTTATTACTACGACTAGTACACATCTGTGTAAAATTGAAATGGAAAATGATTCACTTCTATTTCCTCAGTTTTCGAAATCAGATTCAAATGTGGTAGCTTATAGTTGCCAAAAATCATTGATTATTCTTGTATCAAATTTATTCGACTTATGGTAAAGCCTAAGACACAGAATGTCTCTGAGAAGGAACATGCAGCTGTTTTCAAAATGTCATGTGTCAAGATATCTTTTTATTACACCAAAAAAATGTTTTCTCATGATGAATAATCATTTGTTATGTATATTTTTGAATAATATTGTGTATTATTTTGTAGCCCATTGAATAAATTATAATATCAGTTGAGTATTTATGAAACTGAGAGAAGGCAACAATTTCTTTGAAGGAGGGCGCAAGTAAAAAAAGGTTAGAAACCACTGTCTCAGACGAAAAATTCCACCTGATAATTCGAATCAACTTTTGGTGTCTAATTGGAACTGTGAAACACTGTGAAACAAGAAAAATAATCTATACATTCTATATCCATAGTTTTCAGAACCATATTCAAATGTGGTAACTAATGATTGTGAAAAATAATGAATAAATGGATGAATCAAATTCATTCAACTTATGGGAAATTTTAATCAATTCGAGTTGAAACAAAGTTAATGAACTTTTGCAAAATTCTACGGAAGAAAAATTGTGTTTCAGATATTTTCATTTTAGGTGAGTAAATAGTATGTCAATATCAGAATGATTCAAAGATATTGTCAATGAATCACTCCTGCTTGGTTAATCTTGAACTGTTGATCTATAAGTAAAGTAGTGGGCCCAAAACACTGCCTTGAGGAACACTAACAGTATCAATTAATTCCATAAATAATGTATCGAACTTTACTTAGTTTTCATCAGATGAGTAATTTCTGAGCCTCCTCAATATTCAAACCTTTTCAGTTTTTATTGACGACTCGTAGAATCAGTCATTATAGAAATAAATGTCGAATTCATTTATTGATTCGAAGTATCATATATCAATACTCATTCAATGGCTTCTTTCAAATTTCTTGTTTCCATAAGCAATGACGATTAAGTAAGAAATATTATCATCAATTCTCTTTTTTACATTCACATAAACTAGTACTAGTTGTACATGTGTCTGCACACAATTTCATTTCAAAGTAATAAATAGTACATGAAGAGTTATATTTTCATGAATGTTCAAAATTGTCAAATGAACTTCATAGATTGAACAAATAGATTGATTGAGACATTGAATAGTATTATCAACTATAAATGATATTTTCTAGTGAAGAACACTTATTCCTGGAAGTAATAAGTATTTTTTTGTATCAGTATAAAAAAGTCAATTATTGGTGTTCATTGGATTTAACGATATTTTTCGGTATAGCAGTTCAGAAAATTTCACCATTTCAGATTTTTTTTTGCTTCTGTGGAGATTTTGAAGCACAATTCATTCGGAAATACTAGAACCATGGAATAGATGCTGTTACTAATGACAGTAATGGTTTTATTCTCGTTAGCCAATATAATAACGAAGCAATATTTTTTTTGAGAATATATGGATGTAGTCCATACTGTCCAGCTCATCATAACACAAATTTTCATCATAGAATTACACCCACGTTCAGTCAAAGGCTAAAAAAATATACATGCTGGTATTTATTTGTATCAGAAAGAGATAAATCATAATTTTGATATCCACAGATTATTTCATTGTTGAATTATATATCCAATCAAATATTAACTGAGGAACTCGAATCGTTTTATAGTAAAATTGAGTTGAATCCTTGGTGAAAAAAAATATGTTCGAAATGAAATATTTATTACCACGGTTACCACCACCAGATTGTTCCTATATTTCAGCTCTGTAAATAAAATTTGCCATTTTTTGGCACAATTCCTATAATCCCGAATGAACAGCTACTGTTGACGAATTCTTACAAAATAGACCATGTCATAAATCACGAATTTCACTGATGAAAGCAAGGAACATTTCTGCAAGCTCAAACCTCTTGATACAGCCACGAAGAGCAATAAAAAGTCTGGCTTTCTGATGACTGTGCACCATTTTAGTCATACCATAATTGCCGAAAGACATCGTATATCAGAGCTGTCACAATCATATTCTGCATAATGCTGCACTGAAAAATGGTCTACCAAAAAACCACGGTTTTTACCACATTTAGGAATTTTGTGCCTCAGGGGGTGGTTTTAGGGCCGTGGCAATATCAAAATAAGTGAACGGTACTTTCTTTTCTCGTTATTCCACAGTGTGACGTATGATATATAGAAGAACTGTTAGTTATGGTTGTTGTCGGCTGCTGAAGAAGGGTTGAACTGTTATTCGTAACAGTTATCTGTAGGGTAAATATTCCCAAAAAAGACAACTGTGGAAAAGCTGATATTTCATGCTTTTCACTCTATTATTCTTCATCGCCAGACTGGAGAATGTACTACCGTTTGAAATACAGTGTGAGGTATTGTTTTTTCGAAAGATATTACATATAGGGTGATCATACAATTCGGTTAATAGCAATTTATTTGTAGTTTTCGATTCTATTGACAATAATCGATATTGTCAGTAGATTGAATCTTTTTCATAGGCACAGTTGACAAATATAAAATTTGGAATATTTATTTGTCGATCCTTCATGTGCAAACCTATTATTCCAATTATTAAATTACTGACTAAAAAATATTCGATGCCAATAGACTTCCATTCAAAATTAACTTGAAGAATGATACAAGAAATATTTGTGCATCCATATGTTAGTTATCTATATTTTAATTTCACCTTCGTTTATGTTTTATATTATACCTTCATATATTTTATATTACTGCGAATAAACATTATTCTATTCTATTCTATATTCCTTACATTTGATAATTGGACATCACAAATACGATTTTGCATCTCCCATCGATCTGAATTTCATGGGAAATTTCAAGAAAAAATAATTATAATATTATAGTGACGAAATAAATCTAGAGATAATTTACTATAAATTTTAAAATGTCCCCTTCTTCTCATTGCAAATTCCTTCGATAACGAGTTTTTTTTCATAAACATACAAATCATATCAGTTGCCAATATGACGCAGTTAACAATAATAGCAATGGTTGACTGAATGATTATTCTGTCCGTATGATAAGTCTTTACCCCTCTTTAATCTCCGTAATTGAAGACGAAATTGAAAAACGCTCGGACACATCAATTCTGATTATAACCAGTTATTTATAACAAAAAATTGTCACTTCCATCACCCCCCCAACTTTTAAAAAGCAAGGGGGTCGTGCGATACATTGTTGGAAGAGAATTTGAAAGTAGAAACCGAAAATTATTATTTAAATTTTTTTCAAATAACAATAGAAACAGAAATAAATAAACTAAATTATTCGGATATTCATAAATAAATGAACTGGATGAATTATTGAAATTGACAAATCAAATACTACTGGAAAAATACTGCATTTTTAATGTTTTCTCAATATATTTCTCTCGTTTTTTTCCAGGATCCTTTTGTAAAATCCTGACCAAAAACGTTCAAGAAAAATAAGGTGGAATTCCAAACTTCAGAGTGAATAATCTAAGAGTATCAATTTCTTCCCAAGATAATACTGAAAATGAGACAAAAATTTTCCTCGAAATCCGTATCCTATGATCAGTACAAAATTACGTAAAAACTATTTTTCAACAAGAAGAAGACCTTCAAGTGTTATTGAAATATTCCACCATATATTTTTAATAACAGCGGATGTCAACTGTTTCCCGTATTCAAGAAACGCCACTGTTTGTCAACGCTGCTATTTTTCTCGTTAAAACTGGTCTTCTTACTTGTTCGCTGTCTTATGAATAAGAGAAAGGTTTATTCGCAATGAATCAACCGAATTCGCCAGATGAGCTCACTGAAAATAAGGTTATATCATTTAACATAAACAAGTGAAATAAGTCAAAGACCCCGCGAAAAAGTGGCACTCCGACTACTTAGCGGCTTCGGCATTATTTGTTTTAAAAATAGAAGTCGAATTGGTTGTGGGCAATTATGGATCTTACATTTATTTCAGCATGAAATTGTTGACGAATTTTATTTTGTAAACTAAGCTTTTTGGAAGAAATATTTGGGTTTCTGCTGTAACCAGACGTTGAGATCTCTCACTCGATAGTGCCTTAGGAGCTCTTATAAAAGTCAATTACTAGCTTGCACTGTCTGACAAAATATTCAGAATGACGTAGATATAATTTCACAATTATTTGAGCATTACTTTTCACCATGAAATGCAAATAATCATTTTTATATCTGCAATTTTGATATTTATTTCAGAATATTATTAAATTGGAGGTGTAAACATAGAACAAAGGGCAGTGATAAGGAATCTATACCAAATATATTTATCAACGTGGGCCAAAATAGTGTTCCACAAGGATCCATTCTTGGACCATTGTTATTTTCTTCTTCATCGTACAATTCTTCTACTAGATAATTTTTTACACGACATTTTTGCTGTGAAATTGACTATTGAAAATCTTGCTGAGAATATTTTTTCATCGTCGTAGTATATTATATATTCCATTAAAGGATATGTCAATACAATCAGATTTTGCATTTGCATCGGAGGCGTATCCAGGGTTTTGGCAAGGGGGTCTATAACTAAAACTTTACATATCGAGCAAAATTTTAAAGCATAGTCAAGATGTGAAGAATCTTGCTTCGGAAAATATGTATAATGAACTCACCGAGGACAAAATTCTAGTAGAATCTTTCAAAGAACTAGTGAATTTTGTGAAATGTTATATTAATTATTGGAAATTTTGAATTGTCTGGTCAATAAATGTTACGAATAACATTCTATCATTTTATTTTTCCCCTAAGCAGAGTCCAGACCCAAAAACCTCGCCGCAGATCCACCACTGGCTACATACCCACATTTTCGACACAAGTCATCTTGGGGAGAAGAATATTTTATTCCATTCCTCAAATATTTTATTCAGTTAACGCTTCATAAGGATAAAATTGAGGTATGCCATATTGGAAAGTACAACTCATAAATACGTACAGCTGCACACAAAATACAAAAAACACATCATCTGGTTAAATAAAAAACCCTCATTACAACATAGCCAAATGAATTGACTCTTATGATCGTATGAATTCAACAAAGTATAAACATTGCCGACATTCAAAAGGTAATGGGGTGAATTCATTAATTTAATAATCATAATAACTAGAATTCAATTAATTCTCTATCATATGGGGAAAAACTTTTATCGAAAATTTGATTTTGATATAATTTTAGAATGATACGGATAAAACTATACCTATCTATTCTTATGGATAAAGGACACCTCGGAAGTTTCAAATCGCATCGTCATTCATTACAGAGATACTGAGCCTTACTTTAAGCATATTTTAGACAAATCACAACTTTCAAAACACACAAAAATTTTTGCAAATCTGTTTTGTCAATCCAATGATTGTACAAATTCGAGTTTATGATTAAAAAAGTATAATTTATATACGAATTCCGTTTCAACTTGTTATTTTCAGAGATCCTACGTAACGTCACTACCCCATAAGGGTTATATAATCACCATTACAATAAAACTTGTTGGGGCAGCAATATTATTTCCGTTTACCTACCATAAGCGAACCATTCTTTTCGCTTAATATTGTAGCTTTGTTGAAATTTTTTGTCGTGAAGGAACTCGTATTATTTTTGTTTATTCGTGATTTCCAATGCATTTATCAATAGTTTGTGGAAGAGGTATAATAAATTATAAGTGAAAATATAATATATTTTGAAGTCATATAACGGACACTGAAACGAATTTACATTTTATCTGTCACGTAAGAATGGTTTTCTTAAACTTCTTGGTGAAGTTGCTTAATCCCATATTAACCTATTTTTTATCGATAACCTACTGAAAAACTCTTCAGCAGTATTATGATTGTCATTAAGTACAATAATAATAACAATGAATACATAATTCTTAGTTTATACGGGCTGTCCGTTTTTAGAATGTCACTATGGGGATCTCACTTATATTAAAAGTGGTATAAAGGTAGTTGAACTGGGGAGAAGTTTTGCATTTTTGTGCTTAATAATAATCTGAAAAGAAATTCAACATGATTTCGATAGATTTGAAGGTATCACGAAAAAACGAATTTTTGATTTTCGTTTTCAATTTTTTCAGGATGAACTAATCATACTGTGCATATTCAACTTGAAATTCATTCGAGCAGTTCTTATGGGGTTTTTGAATATGGCATCGCCTTTCCAGTGATTCTGAAAATGTCAGAGAAACACCTTTAAACTTTGGTTTCTCTTATGAACGTCGTCTGGAATTTCAACATTTTCAGATAAATTCTCAATTCTTTTTACAATAATTTTGCTGACAATTTTAGATATACTATACATCCCTTCTCCTAATCCCGATTCCTGTGAATTTTATTCTTCATTATTCCTCACAAGAAAATAATCCAAAACGGAAATATCAGTCTATCGAAGATACTAAATTTTTCGAAATAAAATGAGCGAAATCGCCATAGTGGCATTCAAAAAATAGACAGTCTGCATATCCTATTTTGGTTGTCAATAACAGAATGAAATTATTCAAATACAGCGAAGAACTACTGTCAAAAAGAAGAATAACTGCTTCAATGTAATATTTAGCAGACAATAGTCCCACAATTTCTGAGAGAGAATGAGAATTGTTTAAAAAAAAAGTATATAAATCTCTTTGAAATAGAGAATGTAGCGTTAAACGTAAATTGAGAAGAATATACATATTTTCACATTTGAATTTGAAGCTTCTCTATTTATGAAAATGTCAAAACATTTTATCATGAAATTCTGCGAGCCTGAATAAATGATTCATAATTATTATTACATTATTCTATGTACGAGATACACCTAGATTCACGATACTGTCACTTTTACTCTCACAGTTTGTCTCTCGTCAGGGCTGTTACCAAGACCTTCCATAATCCTTGACAATGAATTGTTGGCAACACAGCTCACGTTGTCCTCCTTGGCATTCTCTTACGTTAGGTTAGGACTGCTACGTCACCGAGTCGTTGAACTCGATCCTCACCGAAATATTTTAGGCCATTTTGGACTCTACGACGTCGTGTTCAAGAGCTATCTTCGCGAGATTTCGGCAGATGAGAGATATGAAAAGTGAGAAATAATATAATACTTGTTGGAGGATCTTTCGAGCCATGACCACTGGAGATCCACAGTGTTTTTTTTTCCTAGAAGATGTCTAGCCTGTTTACATTGTTTCAACCAGTGTATTTCATGTTTTTGTCTATGTTTTCTAACGATCCACAATTATGGTCTGGTTAGTTATCATTTATTTTTGCATTGGAACGGTCTTTTCACTCTTGAGCTTCAGTCCTGAGCTTTCTATTTTCAATATTTTGAAAAGAAATTCGAAGATTTCGATGGAAAGTTTTGTTGGTTCTTTCGTATTTTAGTCCAAAAACACGAGTTTGATGATGTTATCTTGGGGAAGTTGACACTTTTATAGATATTCAGTCCGAAATGTTCTTTTCTCTTTCTTGACATTTCCGGTCGAGATTGTCCAAATTTCAATCAATTTATTCTCGGATGAACTTTCGTAATGCAGCATTTTTTATATTTCATCCAATATTTGCATAAATAGTTTTGCTTAAGAGAATCGTTATATCAATATACAGTGTTTCATTAACATGGTAAATAAATTAAACTGAAAGTTGAGAGGACCAATATATGACGATTGAGCGCAACATCGCAACAACAAATGTTGATGGTTAAAAAGATAGAGTGCGTCCAAATTTAAAATTTTATTTGCAAATTTCTCAATAACTTCGACAGTTTTTATGATCGGTTTTTCTGGCACTAGAAAACTACCTATTTGCTTGTCTGACAGCAACCTACCAGTTTTTTTTTATAAAATCATTTGAATTTATTTGTGACTTCAACACTTAAAATCGGGTTAATCGTAAGGTTTAAAGTCCACTTTTTTGTTCAAAAGATAACGTAGTTTAATAAATGTTTGTTCGCGCCCTCTAATTCTTGTGTGCCGTCCTAAAAACCCTCAATGTACCAATTTTCAAACCGATATCATAAAAACTGTCGAAGCTATTGAGAAATTTGCAAATAAAATTTTAACTTTGAACGCACTGTATCTTTTTAACCATCAACATTTGTATAAGCCATGTTGCACCCAATTGTCATATTTTGGTTCTCTCTACTCTCAGTTCAATTTAATTATCATATTAATGAAACACCCTGTATAATGGGTCACATTATTGAAGAAATTTGCTAGGAAATTGTACAATCGTGTTCGAAAACGTTCAAGAAAAGAAGATAAAATGTCGGACTTTGAATTAAAATATCTCTAAAAATATCAACTTTCCCCAAGATAATATTATCAAATTCGTGTTTTTTGACCAAAATAGGTTCCAAAAAAGTGTCTATCTACGGGCTGTCCACTTTTCACTTCTACAATGATTTAAAAAATGTTAATTCATTTTTTAAACGCCATTTTCAATTCCAATATTTTCAGTTTTTCTTCCTCTCCATTACTAGTTTAGTTTAGTGACCTTGTCTCAAATTAGCAGACGAATCAAACTTTCGAAACTCATTTCGTGAATAACTGAATTCTTAGCAGAAATATTAAAACACCATGTGTATATGGAAACATTAGAAGTGAGCTCCATAAAAAAAGATGCCATATGATTTCCTGTCATCATTGAAATAGTTTTTTTCGATATTAACTTTCAGTTTTCTAGAAAGACTTCGTTTTTGTATTTTCTCACTACGAAGTAATGGTAACTCTATAAACGCATTCTCAAACAACAAACTTTTGCATTATCAGTTTGAAGAATGT
The DNA here is from genome assembly GCA_037013635.1 of Plagiodera versicolora. Classification (NCBI taxonomy): domain Eukaryota; kingdom Metazoa; phylum Arthropoda; class Insecta; order Coleoptera; family Chrysomelidae; genus Plagiodera; species Plagiodera versicolora. The sequence continues at coordinate 8,478,598 of CM072986.1, read as the reverse complement.
CATTGACTGTTAATAAGGTGACATTACGTCAATATTCGCCTCAGATTGGAACAATGTAGGGTGGTATGCATGTCTGGGAAAGTTCGAGAAGCAGTGTTGTCAGATTTCCATGCTTTATTCAAATCATTGTCATATTAACCACTATATAATATTATTCGTGATTATATAACAACCCATCGAAGGGAATTCCTCGAAATAATATATAAATAATTCAATGTTGTCGGCCATCTCTGTTCGCCTCCGTTCGTCTCTGTTCGCCTATATTCACACCTCGACTCTCCTTGCATTTTTGGAGACTCATATACAGTGTGGTCATGGAATGAAATGGAATTTTAATGATAAATTTAACCTTACTTTCTGTTTCGGAGTATCGTTGAAAAAAAGAGAAGCGGCAACACCGCACTGTCTGGAGAGCTGTCAGAACTATCTTGCTTTAATAAATAAACTATACCTTATTCATTTCATAGAGTTGCTTGAATGATTCAATTGATCAAGAGCTCTGGCTCTATCCAAGCCACTCGTTAGACCTCAGTGACAGTTTATGAAATACTACTCACATTAAATTACTAACTCAAAATCAAGAAATCAAGAGTTATCTCAATCAATTCAATTTTCTTACATTATATGACAAAAATTCCGGAGAAACGAATAGAGAAATATGCTCTATCAAATGACACCACCGGAAATAATTCTCAAAAAATGTTTATGACATCATAGCCGAAACATTAAAGACGTCATCAATGGTAGTGAAACGTCGAATGATGAAAAAAAATTCGTTTCTGTTGATATTTTCGAACACAGTGAACGCATTCACTTATTTATAATAGTTAATTTTTTTGTGAAATTCAGAGCATTGCCTCCATAGCATAGAGGCAATATTGCCCAGGCATGTGATAGGCTTTGGGTTGTCTTTTTCCTCATTTCCAACATATTTCTCATAAAGTTTTGTTCAAGTCTGCTATCATGTTGATTTTGAAGAAATTGCATTGCACTACTTCTCAATAATGTTTCAGTAATAATTCAGTCGATCGTTTTAATGAAGTCTGGCATAAAAAAGCTCAAGTAATTTACCCCGTTAGCTAACTAATCTTTAGCTTTTCCTAATGCCCAATAAATCTTTGAAGAGTCGTACATCTAACAGTTTTCCACGAGCAAAAACTGAACGGCCACATTTCTTTCTCGGTATCGTTAAGTAATTCTCGCGTCGTCTATGTCGGAATTTTCAGGACACCGATGACGAAGATGGTGAAGTAGAATTCGCAGACCTCGTTCTCGTCGCAAATAATTCTTCGATGGGTGCAAAACAGAATGTGTTACGGGCCGCAGGTCAGCGAACTCTTCATAATCTGGAACACTTCGCCATAGCTAGCCGTTCGATTTTCGTTTCATCAGAAGGAAAACGCAATTGACGATAATTATCGAAGGAAATGATCCGTTGGGTAGTTTTACATTTCGCTAAATTTGCCACCGAGATTGGAAAAGATGAGACGATGAAGGATGAATAAATTATTATGCCAGAGAGACCATATAATCCAAAATCATCTTCACCGATTCAAGGTCCAAACTGAGCCTGAGACTATTGAACACATATTAATCATTCATTTATTTATTTATTCATTCATTTATTAATTAATTTATTCATTTGTTTATTCATTTATTAATTTATTCAATTATTCATTCATTTATTCATTTATTCATTCGTTTATTCATTAATTCGATCATTCATTTATTTATTTATTTTCTAACAGGTACAGTTAGATGGATTGAATACATTGTTGAGTACTCTTTTTGATTTCAAAATGGCTTGTCGCACGACGAATATATTCCTGAATTATCCTAATTTTTCATAACATTTCCTGGAGGTTTCAAAGTCAAGTAATTCGAGAAGACAAGCTGATGATTGGCCTCCGAGGTTCATGGATTCAACACCAATGGACTACTTTCTATGGAAAAGCAATTTACACCAAAATAGGAAATATTGAGTGATTATAGATGAATATTACTGTAGATTCACATGTACACTTTGAACATCCATCGATTATATAGTTTTGATATGATACCAGATAGATCGGGTGATCAATATTAGCTTCCAAACGACAATTCAATGATGGGATGTTTCGCTTAGTTCAGAGAGAGGGCACGTGTTGAGCAGTACCGAAGACATTTTCGAATACTTTTCAGAGAATGGTACGTACTTCACGTAGGTCAATGACCAAATTCGGCGAAATTCATCGAACTGGTTCAAACCTAAGAGAAACTAGCTATCTAAATCCTCTATTGTGTAAAAATTTTGAAGAAACGATGTTAAATGGTTCTGCAAACAGAAATCGCGAATTTTCACTTACAAAGTCAAAGAATGTGCAAAATGCGAAAAGGATTGATACTTTTAAGTGAAAATATAGTAGGTCAAATTGAAATATCTCAGTTCATAAAAATTCTAATTTTCACACCTAACAGACATCCATAGATCGGTTGTCTTTACTCTGAATCAGAACAAATAATAAATATCATAATATCCTATCATCTGATATCCTCTGGATATGAATACATTGATCAACTTCATTCTTATGAATAAACCTAACTCCTGTCAGAAACGAATCAAGAGTATCTTAGAATTTTCCTGAAAAATATGAATTTGAACTCCCAATTATTATTTCAAATAAGCTCAACTTAGATCGTCTTTTAATTTCCTTCTCGTCTCGATTTACCGAAAAGGAATACTTAGCACCTTGCATAATCTTGTAGTTTGTAAATTATTGTTTATATTAAAAAAATAATTGGAATCTATTATTCATTTTTGGTAGTTCAACACAATTGAAAAATTCATAGCGAATAAAATTTACGATTCGAGTCTCAATTTATTTAAAGCTTACTCTTGGAGATCCTGTGTGGTTGATTTTCACGAATTATGGCACAAATGATTGAATCATATTTTTCAAGAAGTCTGTTTCTTAGAGAACAAAAAATAAGTTCATTTCACTATAAAACTTGAATTATTCAAAAAAAAAACGATTTTGTATGTCGCTTCACAAATTAAATAAACAAAAACCTTCGAATTATACATTATTTATTGATCTTTTACTTTTCAGGTGAAATATAGGAGCTTCTTATGGGCCACCCTGTACATTTATTTCACCGTCAACAATAACTAGGATTGATTTTTTAACTTATCCTTGAACATCCTGTGCAGTGAATTTTTGCAAATTATAGCATAAATGATTGATTCAGATTCTTCAGAAGGACTGGTCCTCTGAGAGAAAATTAATTAGTTTATTTCACTCAAAAACAACATACAATTTTCTGAATTTTAGAACTTATGACGCAATAAAAAAAACGTGTATGTCTCTTTTATTTATTTTTTTGATAAATCTTCCACTTTCTACGATGAAGTATATTATGTGGACCACCCTGTTCATATACAGGGTGTTTCATTAATATTGTGAAAAAATTAAACTGAGAGGACCAAAATATGACGATTGAGCGCAACATCGCTTATACAAAGAGATACAGTGCGTTCAAAGTTAAAATTTTATTTACAAATTTCTTGATAGCTTCGACAGTTTTTGATATCGGTTTGAAAATTACTACATTGGGTTATCAGGATGGCAAACAAGAATATTTTATCAGTATTAACGTAGTCCTTAGAGGGCGCCACTCACCCGCTTACAATTATTTAAAAATACACACAACTTTTTTGTCCGTCAAAAATCAACCTTTTCGATCAAACATTTATCAAACTGCGTTATCTTTTGAACAAAAAATTATTCCTGGAAAAAGTCGAAAAACCTCACCATTTTTATGATAAACCCAATTTCAAGTATTGAGGTCACAAATAAATCCAAATAATTTTATCAAGAAAAAACAAGAAGGTTGCTGTCAGACAAGCAAGTGGTTAGTTTCTAGTGTCAGAGAAACCGATATCATAAAAACTGTCAAAGCTATTGAAAAATTTGCAAATTGAATTTCAACTTTGAACGCACTGTATCTTTTTAACCATCAACATTTGTATGAGCGATGTCGCGCTCAATCGTCATATTTTGGTCCTCCCTACTCTCAGTTTCATTTTTTCACCATATTAACGAAACACCCTGTATATTCCACCACCGATAACAACTTCGACGTGAAAACTCTCGATGCATCACCCTGTACCATTACCGAATTCGTGAGCCGAACGGCGGCAGTGACCGCCAAAATGTGGCCATCACCATTGGCACTGACAAGAAGTGAGCGTATTGCAACATTCTGAAGGAAGTTCGTCGAACTTGGGCGCCCATAATGTGTTACGATATCGTTCGCAATAACGAAACCTCGGACGTAAGTCGATGATTCGTTGCAGGGCACGTACGTCCGTGAGAAGGAGAAGGTAGTAGGTGTAAAAATGATAAGATCGAGGGCGAAAGGTAATACGTAAGGTGTATTCGAGTCGCGATGAAAATGTGTAGGAATATTTATGTTTATGTGCAACAGTAAATGGATGTTTTCATTGGTCGATCGGTGTTGGATTGTTTGCGGTTATGTTTGTATTTTCAATTTCGTTTCGTGGCGTTTGTGGACTGGCGCTTTTGTTTTAGTAGGTCGTAGCACTTATCTGATGAAAAATAAGAAGTTTTTGTAGTATTTCCAAACTGATTTTCCGATACGTTTCTGGATTATTTTCGAATAATTATAACTATAAATTATTTTTAATAATTCAAACTATCAACTTCTCTGTAGTAATATGTTGAGTGCATGTAAAATTTTCAAAAATTTTGCACGAGAATTTGTGGCCAAGAAACAGCTTGAATGCATTTTTATTGTGATTCACCAAAAATGCTCTGAATTCTGTTTCTTAAAGGCAAAATAATTTGATGTTAAATTTCCAAAATTTTACATGCACGAAACATATTTTATGGACTATTTCCCGACTAAAAAAAGCTGCAAGATGGATAACAACATTTCATTATATCTAAACACAAATCTGTATAAAAATTTCGAATGTGTCATGATGATTTTTATAATAAAGTGCGAATGGAAAAAATTACTGTCAAAAAATAAATGACGTCACCTGCTAGCGTGCAGATTGTCGGTGTAATCAGTGACAATTTTGCCATTTCAAATTGGAATTTTAACATATGAGGGAAATAGTCCATTTTATACCAAGTGTCACAAGCTATGAATGTCAAAATTAATTTTATGTCCACTTCACTTCAAAACACTTTGGCGAGACTTTTGAAAGTTTCGGGGAATATTGAACTTTTATGACTGATTTTTTCAATAACTTGGCATATTATATGTTGAGGAATTGTTCATCATGAATTCATCATGACAAAATATTGAAAACGCCATATTTTTGGAATTATTCAGACACCTACATTTTTTGAGTAATTGTCAACATTCCTACGGTTCTAAAATGTCATTCACACACATCTAACCAGATGAATTTTGCACATTCTGTCGCCACAAAATTGGATATATTGATTTCATCAATTATGATACCAATTTGTTTTTATTCAATTCAGTTTAAACCTACTTTTACTGTCAAATGGAATTTATCAAATGAAAATCTTGTTCTCATTTTGATCTTATAGTATAAATTTCATACAACAGAACTGATTATTTGTTCAACTATAAGCATGACAGCTTTACTGTCAACTGTCCAAAAAGGACTATGGAAAAGAAGGCAGAATTTCAACTTTCAAGTAGAATATCTCGAAAGGATTGACTTTCCCACGAGAATACTATCAAAATTGAATTTTTTTGGTCGTAAATACGCGAGTATCAACAAAAATTTTCATCAAAATTCAGGTCGCATGATGAGTGCACAAACTTCCAGATCCTCATCTAGCTTACGACGCCAAATAATCCGACTCATTCGATGATTATGAATCGTAATTCAAGGTTAAACTCGGTTGACTTCAACCTGTTCGTTTGCTGAACACCTTTTGTATTTCATCTCTTCGAAATGATGGCCAATGACCTGCAATAAAACGGTTCCACTTTTATTTACCAAACAGCGAAAATGTTTTTACTGTCAGCCTCAAGCACATTATCCACGGTCGTATTATTCGTCGTCCGCAGATATGTCCGAAATAAATCACTGGTCCGGGTAATAAAATTTTTCGCAAGTGAGACCAATCGGTCAAAAATGACAGACATACCTGGGCGAGGAATGAGAAGACATCTGACAGATTATTGAACGTCGAATTCTGCAAGACATACATGGTTTTGGACAAATTGAATTCCATCTCGTTTTGTGTCCTGAGGTTGTTTGAGAATTTTGATTGGTTAATGGTTTTGTACAAGGTGTTGTTACATATCAAAGATACTTTGGAAAAATAACCAATATTTGTGCAAATTTTGTCTTACACCTCAAAATTTCCACCAATTTCGGTTCAAAACATGAAATTAGTGCCAATTTCGACTCATGAACACAAAATTTGTACCAATTTCAACCTTGTTTTACAATTCAAAATTTGCGATGATTGCGTTTCACAACTTGAAATGATTTCAGTTCTGAACTCAAATTTTCAACTGATAACAATGTGCGAACACGAAATGTGTGCAAATTTTGTCTGAAAACTCGAATTACTACGTTCTTGAAATCGAAATTTGTATCAAATTTCATCTTACAAATTCAACTTTCCTGCTGATTTCATTTGATGACAATTCAAAAATTCACTCATTTCGACTAAGATCTTGAAATTATTTCTGATTTCAACTAGAAAACTAGAAATTTGGCCTAATTTGTACAATTTGATCAATTGAAAACTTGAAAATATAAACTATGTATTAATTTCAATCGACAAACTTGAAATTTTGGAAAATTTAATCTCAACTCAAAATGAGTACTGGTTTTAGTTACAAACTCACTTTTTCAACTAATTCTAACTTGTGAACTGAAAATGTATGCTAATTTCCACGTACAAATTCAGAATTCCTTTCAATATTGTCTCTCAAGATTTGTACCAATTTTGGTCAAAAACATGAACTCAAAAATCGTGCCAATTTGAGCTTGAAAGTAATATTTCCAACTAGAAAGTTAATGCTAATTTCAACCCATAACTCCAAATTTCTACAATTAATAAAATCTTCCATAGTTTTCCATTGTTTATCATCCTAATATTAAGATTCAGTTTCAATACACTCCTCAGTTATTCTTCCATATCAACAATAATAAACTTGCGCTTATTCATTCCTGGTTTTGCTTTCGTTCACTTCCATATCCTCAACGTAGGTAGAATGAAATTGTGACGCAATAAGACAACTGACAAATATTCATGAATTCGCCTTTGCTGATAGCAGGCTGCGGCTTGGCGGTTACTCACCTTACACGGCACGGGGTATGTATTTATTTTATTTGCTCAAGATCGAGTAGTAGGACGTTGGCCATGATATACGAGCTTTTATCGCCGAGATATCACAACTAAAAATAAATGTCTTGAATTATTCACACTGTGTATTGTTGCGTATTATGAGTCACATTTATAAATTTAATCACTTAAAAGTCATTGGTGTCTAATCGTTTTAGAGAATTTTCTTCAGAAATACCTTATCTCTGCTTATGACTGAATATAATTCTAGATTTCTTTAAATATTCGAGATCATCAAGATTAAATCATTCGAACGGTATGAATAACCAAACCAAAGCACTGATCCCGGTATGTTTCGCTCTAGTGTATAGCCCGGGTAGCTCAGTCGGTAGAGCATTGGACTTTTAATCCAAGGGTCCAGGGTTCAAGTCCCTGCTCGGGCGGTCTTTTTTGTTTCTTTTTGATATACTTCCGATTGACTAATATTGAAATGTTTCAACTTGTACGACAGGAAGCAACTCAAAAGAGATAACATATCCAAAAAATATATTAAATCTCGCTATCTCTACACAAATCCTAACTTTGAAATGAACTGAAGGGCGTATTTCGCATCGTAATTTGTTTATCTGTAAAAAATTACAAAATCTAGTGTCCAGAATTTCATGACTTCCAATAATTGGCGGAGTTCAATTTTGAAATAATGGTGAGAGATTTCTAATGACAAAATAATTATTAATCAACTCCCAACCCCTTTTAATTTTTGATTTGTTTTTCCAGGTTGCTTATTTAAAAATAATTCTGTTAATGAGTATATCTATAAAAAATCTTCAATTTCATCTCAAGAGTAATCAATATAAATTTCAAATCAGTTTTGGAAATAACAATCAGTTTCGAACAAATTTGTATGTAATAATAGAAATAATTGTGGATTAATACAATCAATTCAAAATTTTCCGTCTATAGATTCGTCGGAATTGTATTTCAAAGAAACACTGAAAATATACTTCATGTTATGAGCAACACTACACTTTTCAGAACACTGACGCAACTATCATTTCGCTTCGCATCCTCTTTCCTATCATTTCAGGATGATGAATTATTTTTTCAGTCACACTGATCGATGATTGATTATTCTTTCAACATGTTGTTTGGGCTACGTCCAAAAACTTCTACCTTTTCTACAAATATGGTAGTTTTCGGCCGTACAAATAAGCTAAGCTCATAAAAGGGTGTACCCCTTTTCTGCAAATACTTTTGAAAAGTCCCAAAATGAAGCATTTGATTTTTTGAAAGAATGTCTTTGAAGTGAAACCTTGGAGTGTTTTGCAAACAATAAGCAGGTATATTGCGAATGTCACATTTCGCAAAGAAAGGACGTCCTTTGCAGAAAATATCGATTTGTAAAGATTGTTGGACCTTGAAAATGTTAATGCTTTTACTTTTTCGAAATGGGCATACGAACTACGCATTAAAAATCGAAATTCCAAACGATTCAGATTCAGAGAAGTTTAGAATAATCAAAAATTCAGGTTTGCACATTTTAATATATGGACTCTAGATTTTTCCATCAATTTTCGGAAAAAAAACTGATTTTTTAAGATTATATGATAGTGAAATTTTAGTATCACTTCACTATATTTTCATGGAAAAAATTCATAGTGTTGCATAAGATTTTTCAGAGAATTTTGTGATTTTTTATTATCACAATTAAAGATTCCCTCTAGATGTATCACTCGAAATGAAACATATAATATCACAAAAGGGACGGAGATATGGATCCATCAATGCTCTTTCTAACGAGACAAAGTTTGTTGAAATCGGTAGAGTTATTTTGCAGTTATAGCAATTTATTTGAGAGAGCTTGGAATCACCCCCATCCCTTTATTTCAATAGATACGTCAAAAAGTGTATGATAAAAATTACTTCGATGAAGGTCAACTATAAAATGTTCACATGTATTTAGTTGATTCATTAGGCGAAAAATCACTGCTCTGATGATAATTACACCCCCTATCAACCATCTTGAAAATATAACAATATTTACCCTATTTACAGGGTTTTCTCTTGACCACTTTGATGAAAAATTTTTTGTCAGTGAATAACTGCTCATTTCCGAAACCATTCTGATCATTTAGAGCCTCCAAAAAGACACCAGAAGTAATCTGGTGGGTCATATAATTATTATTCGTTCACGCAGTTGTCCCTAACGGCACATCCACCATTTTTTGTGAGAGCCACCCTATTATACGATATTTCCTTGTCAAATCAACGCCACAAGGTGCATCTATAGAGAACAGATGTTTCCGAGGTATACACTTGTATAGGCAGAAATGACCCATATTCATTTTTTGTTCGAAGATTCAGGAATCAGGGTAAGATATTCAATATCCATCGACGTCGTGCAGGGTCAATAGGGTAGGATGATCGGCAGGTTTTTTAATTTTTTTGTCGGATGAAAATAGCAATCAAGTTGGATGAAAACGGTTCCTTTTGAAGCAAAATTAATGCCTGTTCGGTCAACAATATTTGAAAATGCTACATCATGATGTAAGCATTATGATGTCTTATGATGAAAAAGATTTCCCAAAACCAAAAATCTATCAAATATGCTGAAGTTTTTCTGGATAATATAATTTCTTTCAATACTCTATTTTATATAACTATAAAAGGAACACATCAGGTTCTCTGATGGTGTTGGTATTTTCAATTATTTTCTAAAGGACAAAAAACAAACAAGAACTGGACAAATTTTCATTGGTAGATAAATCATAACTCACCTCCTAAAAACACGTTCATAGCAATATCAGAAATCCTCAAAAATTTTGGTACACGTACATGACTCGCTCTGTATTAGTAATCGTATTAGCTATTTTTGCTGAAATATCAGTATTATTATATACTAGTTCCAAATTCAAGAGAGCATCTGTAAATAGTGTAGCAAGTATAGTTTTCGAGTCATTTCATGTTTAAAATTCCAAAAATTCACAAAAAGTTGCGAAAATCCGCGAGAATCCGCGAGAAACATTAACGACAAAATCTATGAATAGTCCATGTCGATGCTCTGGAAGCCTCCATACGAAATTTGAGGACTCTATGACGAAAAAATCAAAAGGTTCAATTTCGACCAAAATTCCAGAAAGTAAGAAATAAAGTTTTTGTGTAGCATTTTCTTGAAATTTGGCAAGTTCGAGTCTTCTTTTACGACTCAATTGTATTCTCAATCGTTGAGTGTTTATTTGGAAAGAAAAACTCATGATCTTTTCGTCATATTACGTTTCTATAAAAATCACATGAATTTCACTTCCAACTATTGCATTACAGAATTCCCATCCATTAATTTTAGAGTCAATGTCATTTTCAATTGAATCTTGCATGGATCCTCCTCAAAAAAAGGAAAATATTCTACACCACTGATTCCCATACAGTCCGATCTAACGGTCTCCTCACTTCCTAAAAGCCTCCCTCAATCCTTTTTTTCTTCTACTGACCTGAATTCGGATACCCACCCAAACCGCGATTTAACCATTCCTCATTAGTAAGAAATGGAATAAAAAATAGAGCCACAAGGGACGACAGGTGAATACCGTCAGAGCAGAGTGTTAACCAGCGGGAAGGGTGCAATCTGGATGCATTGTTCGGATATTAGGTTAGGAGGAAAAGGATTGACGTTTTGATCAGCGCTATCTCGATTAGAGTGGAACTAACGGCCTGCCGACTGTCACTTATCGAAGTTCCAAGGAAATTGATGGAGGTTGCTTCCTATTTTTTTTTTTTTTTGGCTTTTATTTGTATTCAATTCAATTCAAGCTGTATTTCATAACCACGTTATCTTTCTTGCTTCACAATCAACAATAATGATGATAATAATATTAATTATATTGAATCGGCCCAGTCTCATAATCAAAAATCAGTGCGAGTCAATGATATGTACCAAGCTTTCTGAAGGTGGTAATACATTGAAAATGTAGTGTAGTTTGATTGATAAACTCATGACCCAGAATGCATACTAAGAAGGATATATCCTTCCAATCCTGCCATTTTTGAAATCTTGGTAAAAAATCGCAGCTATATTGTTTGTCATGATCAACTGAGACTTAGTGCATGAGTATACCGAATACGTATTATTTGTTGTTAGGTATTGGGCTTCTTGCAATTATTGAGAAAGATAGTGAAAATAAAGTGGAAGTGTGTGGTATCAAATTGTTCGTAAGAAAATGATCTTTCACAAAAACTCGGCGAGCCACCCTCTTTCCATTTGAAAAAATCGAGTTAACTGGAACTATTTGTGACATTGACAAAATTATTGAAACGACTCTGAAGTCATATGCCTCAAAGTTGTATTTTTCCCATGTCACTTGATCAAAAAGGAAGCGTTTCAATCGATCCATGGCACGCTAGATCGAAAAATAAAAATTGAAATAAAAGTTCTTTCATACGTCAAATATTCACAAAGTTTTGTTGGATAGATAATGTCATCCTCGATCGAAATAAGTAAAAATATATATGGTGTTTCATTTGAAAATCGAAAGTTGAGGTAATTTCCGATCAAACCGGAAGTACTGCAAAGCAAGTGAATACGTCAAAAATGCAAATTGACATATAATACACAACCCCCAAATTTTGTTCTTCTATCTACAATAATAAAAAAGTTATAGGGGCGAGCCACCTTGAAGAATCACCTGGTATAACCACACAAAGAAATTAACTGCAACAATTTTGTTGACATAAACGTGAAAATTCAGAACAAATCTGACACCATATAGATACGAAAACTCTTCAAAAATGGTTAAATTTTCATGACTCTCCCTTTAAAAACACCCTTTGTAGAAAAACCAGAAATGTAGATGTGCAACAATTATTTATGCAGATAATTGGCTTTCACGTTTGGAAGTTATATAAAGAAAAATTTTATCATTTACTTTATCAAACTATCCTTCTTTCATGTACTCCACCCTGTAGCGGTCATTGAAAATCAATATTATAAATCATACTGGGACCTATGAATCATATCCAATGAAAGAACAATAGATAATTAATTATTAAGTTCATTTTAGAAAAAACCAACCGATGTTCTGCGCAATGTGGGGTACTGGATCTGAGAGCTTGAGCTATATTGTTTGAAGGTTATATTGAAATATAAAGAATTGAAAAATCTAACTAACTCACCTAGGCATAATTATGATACCCGACAAAGACACCACTATGTTATCCCACAGATGAGCAAATCTGTTTGTCAGCGATCATTTTCTTACATAGCATGAAAAAATACTGAAATTTAACATTTTCAAAAATACGCTAAAAGATTCATTCACGAAACACCAAGAACCAAATGTCATGAGATCGTCGAACCAAATTTCTCCAACAGATTTTTGTTTATGTCCTTTCAAATATTTCATCCACGATTTTTGTTTTGATAACTAATTTTCACTTTGCAAAATATATGTACTTTTGAAATATTCTCATTTTGTGTTTTGTTTTTGTTTTACTTATACTATTTATATTTTTATATGTGTTGCTTATTTCGTAGTATTGTATCAAATATTCATGGTGTGATTAAGTCAGTTTTTTTATTTATATTCCAGGTGTTTGCTCACTTATCGATTATTTATCATTTATTCATTTTTATTTCATGACTGTTTACATTTTTTGCATCAATAAATGATATCATTGTTATTATTATTATTATCATAAGCGATACAAATAAAACCACAATATTGATTGATGTAGCAAATCCCCTGGGCCAAGAAATCCAGAAAAATACTAAAAAGCACAAACAAATTGAGTATCAGGGAAATATTTCATTATTACTACACACCATTCAATTTCTTTTTGCAGTTTTGAAAATGTTTGTCACTCCTCAGTAATACAGTGTCATCTGCAAAAATCATAGGTTTTGTTGAGATATTTATTTCAGCTATATAGTTTACATAAATCTGGAACCAGATCGGTTCTAATACTGTGCCTTGAGGTACTCTGAATTCAATACTCGATATATTGAAGTATTTATCGGTTGGTACCAATTGAATCTGTCAATTGAGTAGTTTTCACACTGAAAAATATATTAAGGTTTACCTCATACACAATCTACTCGCCAACATTATCCTTTCGTAGCTTTATGGTACTGGCAATTTCAACTAGAACCTTATTTATATATTCTTATATAGTTTTTAATGGGGTTTTTGAATATAGCATCGCCAAAATGGCGTTGCAACACCTGTCAACTTTGGTTTTTCTTAAAAACACCATTTTGAATTTCAACTTTTCCAGGAAATACTTTTCATTCTATTCACAACAATGTATCACGAGGAGTGCTTGAAAAAACATTGTACTGTCAAGCTTTAACAGTTTGATTAGATACATTGGCCCATTATCTTGACGTATAACATTAATATGATTCATTCAAATTCGCTGAGTTATAAAAATTCAATAAATTAATAACAATACTGTCAATATTTGATCATATTTATAATTTTCATTATCAAACAGTTCCTGGTGTTTGCAATTATAGATTTTTTCCCAACAGAATTGAAGCCTCCCAAAAACTCCTTTCTTAATTCTGATATTGAAAAATCATTCCAGTTGCCAATTCCTGAACAGTGATCTTCAATTGGACAAATTGACAGGAGACAAACAATTGAAATCTCGAGCCCCACAATACCACAAGCCCCGAAGACTACGTCGTGCGTGTTAGAAATTGGTCTTCTCGCCATTTCTTCCGTTTCTATGAAATCTCGATTTCTGCGAACAGTTCGACGACCGAACATCTCATCCGATGTAGGTAACACACGGTGTGACGTCAGCATCGCGACACCTCTATGTTCCAGTGGTCTAGTTCTGGCCTGATGGTTGGCCGTCTGCCGACCACTTCTCGCTAGCATGTGTGCAAGTTCTTCTTCTTTCCTAGCGCAGAGGTCGATGAACTCTCGCGTGAATGTCCCAGAAGAAATGAGTCCATCTTCGGCGAAGAGTCTGATGCGAATTCTGTTTCTATTGCTCTCGATGGTGGTGTCAATGACCTTGGATGTGTATACTAGAGAACATCGGAAGATCGGAAATGATTCACGATCAAGTTAAAGCGAAATTTGATTCAGAAAACTCCTTGATACACATCACACTACATTGTCATAATCAATAAATATTAATGTAAACTAGAAAATACAGTTTCGATTGGTTTTTTTTCCTCTCTTGTCAATTTACCGGCTTCCTGGGCTACTATTGATATTCCTTCATTTCGGATTCTAGAATTACGCATAATCTTCCATTTTTTTTTGTATTTGTATATATAATATTGGGCAATCAGATCAGAGAGCTTCTTTTTTTTTTCAATAGAAAGTTCAATATTGCTTGTCATTCGAATTGTTTTAAAAATTGTTTTCATTCCATAAAATATACACACCAAAATTGGAAATTGACTGTATTACCCACAGTCTGATTTTTTTTTTATTTTGCAAAAATATCGACTTAAATAGGTGGATTTTAATAGCGGGTCAAAGATAAATAAATTTGGCGTCATTGTGAAGTGAACCAGAACTATCCTCAAATAATTGAACAATAACTGTGATAATAACTAAAAATAATAATTTTCGACTTCAATAAATATTTCCAGTGTTGATGTAGACGTACAAAACTCTTGAAATTCTTCATTTTGTTATCAATCGACGTTCATTTCATCATACTGGATCAATTTGTCAAATTTGCATCAAATCCTGCAAGGACATTTGATATTGCAGACCTAGCACCACCACAACGTCGAGTATTCAAACGTCGTTAATCAGAAAATGAAACCTAACCTTAATAATGCCAGATAGTCTTGAAGATCTTATATAGACCAATTAGACATCTATTTGATGACCAACTTATGTGACAGAGTGGATGACTTCGTTTGAAATATACTCGTCAATTATAAACGAAGCGTATCAATGTTATACGCCACAAAACTACTTTCAATGGGTGCAAAAATTCTACTAGTGCTTAAACTGAAAGATGTTCAATTGTTGTTAATGTGATCCTGTAGTCTATCCAAAATTAAGAGGCCAATGGTAAAAAGTTACGTTAATCACGTATTGATAACGTAGTTATGCAGAAACTTCTTCATAAATTATAATTCGATTATATAATATCGAATGAAGATTTAATAAGATGAATTTTGGCAGTCCTGATGAGTAGTATATATAGTCCCAATTTTTTCTAGGTTGGTTCTTATAGTTCAGTTGTCTATTCAAGGTCGTTATTGTCATTGTCATCTTTATGAGCTTTGAGCCCAATGGAGTACCGCATAGAACACTTTCATTTTCAATGACAAGTTCATAAACCTTGCGCTTCCTTTGTACAAAATCAAAAAGAACAGGATAAACGATGTAACGTCGACCGATTGCGTCTAGATCTCGTCTTGTCGATCGCTATCTATTGTGCAAACGCTTCTAGTTTGCCAAGTTCAATGCTACTGACACAACTGTGCTGGTGTCGATTTGTAGAATACCCAGTGTGTGTGGGTAAGTGTGTCGATGATCGCTATTGACCTAGCCGAAGACAACGCTGTTACGTTTACGTTCGCTGATATACCGACGTCTCGGACGATCTATGGTTTCTCTGTGAGGTGCATTCTGGATAATAGTTATCGCTTTGTCAGCCACATTTCCGCGTTCTCCAGATGATAAGAAGTTCGTTGGTCTATGTAGAACAGTGGTTCCTAACCTTTTCCAATATTTCAACCTATCCGACGCATTAGGAAAACTCATTTCAATCTGATCTCACAAAGTTATCAATACAAACAATAGGAGCGAAATATTGGCAACTCTTGTATAACTGGTAGTGAACATCAGCTTCATCACCTTCTCGGTCTATCAAATTAGATGAAATGGCAGTAAGGTTTATTTGCTTCTAAGAGTTTCTACTTCGCGTCCTTCACAGAATCTTCACGTCAGAAATGCCTGTCTAGGCCAGACCCTGGACCTGTTGTAATTTTTCTTTTCCTGTCCTGAAAAACCTCTACCTCCACAATAGCTGAGTATGTGTGCTGAAGTCTTCTCATTTTCTTGGCAGAATCAATAAACGGTTGACTTTGTCAGTCCAATATTATTCATGAGTCTATATACAGTGACCTGTCACGAGTCCAGCAGTAATTCTTTTGAGTTTGTTCGCCTGTTGTTTCTACAAGTAGGTTCTTTGTAAATATTGGCAATGGTTCTTTGTAGAACTCTCTTTTCAGTGCGATTCACGCGATCACTTCATTTCTCAGCGCTTTCGCTATATTTCAGAGAAGTTCTAGACCAAAGACTCAAAAGGAAGATGCATAATTTGCATGTCTCAGAAACTCTCAGAAAAAATATAGAAGATGGCCTTCACTGTCTATACCTTAGCCTGATCATAACTTGATGACAAATGAGTAGCTTTAAAGTAGCAAATAGTATTTTCGTATAGTTTTCCATTAAAATTAGTATAATTATTCAACCCTTTGGTCATTGACGTCTGACAGAATGAGGAAGAATTAACAGACGTTTGAGCATTTTAAAATCGCTTCTGAAAAAGTATTTACTGATACATCTGGTGAGTTTACAAGTTGCTATAGACGTAACGAAGGAGTTTGAAAAACTTAGAATCACACTTTCAGCAATAATCGACGTCATTATGAACGTTTGGAGTTCCGAAACGCATACAAAGCACCTCATGATTTTATTAGAGTGATCAGTTTTCTCATCGTTGATTGTCTTATACTACTAATCATTTCAGCTCTATTACTGCTAAGAGTGTGTTTCATTCATTCATCATTTTCACTATCAACTGTTTTACAAGATATGTAACTAATGAAAATAGATGCTGATTGGTTGTAGAGGAACTATTGAATAGTTTCCGGGTTCAACACCTATGGACTATTTCTCATGGCAATACTTGAAAAACAACGTTTTTATCATCAAAACCAATAAACATTCACCAATTACAAGAACGAATACGTCGAGAGCGTAATTTCCGTCGAAGTAATTAGTAATGTTCAAAACCAGTTCAAGTTCCGTTTAGGATATTGTCAGCTCACTAATGAACAACAGTTCCAGCATTTATTTGAGCATATTCAAATTCATATTCACCAGATTCTTTCATCTTTGAATGAGTTGAATACATTCTGAGTGTCAAGAAACATTTCATATTCTTCATACATGTGTAAATTGACGTACCCTTCAAGAAAATAAAATTACATCGAAAGAGAACGACGTAAAATGCCAATTGACCTGCTCGATCAAATTTTAGAGACTCGTCATCTAGTAAAAGCCAAGAGTTTTTATCCAAATTCCATAAAACTAAATTTATAACTTGATTATGATAGTGACTCGTAAGATGAATCAGTGTTGACAATGAAAGTTTTATACTGGGAATATGCATTCTGACTCATTCAAGCCGCTTTTTGAATGATTCATTATCACAACTTGTGATCGAATTATGTTCAACAAACTATACCAAACATACTTGTATCCAAGTTGATGTCATCGATAACACGAGACGGTTTCCTAAAAGTGAATTTGACATATGCTCGACAATTATTTCAACGGCGAATGTCCCATTGGCAAAAACGATTTGATGCACGAAAATGTACTTTGGTTCGTACAAATTGCGCTGTTGTAATTCGTTACACCATTTTACTTTTTAATGTCGCGTTATCGGGCCATCTACAATCGCAGAAGGCAAATTTTTGGGCGAATATTTTATAATCGATTCAAGACACCTGTCACCAGAGACGTACGATATAATTTCACTTGGAGCTGCGTTCAATTCATTAATGTCATTGTCAATAACCCTAAATGTCTCACGTCCAAATTTTGCATTCAAATCCAAAATAATGAGGTACAATCTGGTTCACCCCCTTTACTGTCTACGTATAATATTTTCCAGTTTCTTACCAAATAGTACTTGAAAATATCTTGGCAGAAGTGACAGCAATACAGGACATATCTATCTATCTATATCTATTGAGAAGACCTGTCAAGGCTAAGTTTTTCTGTGCTAGCGGAAGAAAAACCACGACCTTTCCTATACATAGAGGACTTAAAGTCTGGCCCATGAAGTAGTCAAAGATTAGACACGGAACTCTAACATAACGAGAGGACGTACAAAATAGATCTACATATGGAAGGTTGTAGTGTGAAGGCTTCCAAAAGCACATACACCGTATTCCAATCTATTTTTATCCAATAGATATCTCATTTCCAAAAATTTCCTTCATTTCATCGAATGATCCAAAATGAAAATATATGGGTAGATTTAATTAGCATATAACTATTTTCAGAGAATTTCATCGAAAAATTTCTTCTTTTCTTCTACGTCTTTTTCACATATTCAAAAATGTTCAAACCCAAAGCATATCATGTATAATTTCCGAATTAATCACATGATATTACGCAGATGTATTCGAGCGTATAGTCAAAATCTCCTAAATAACACAATACAGGGAGAAACAATTCCAACTATCTTTACTTAGATACATGAGATTATCTCTGAATATTCATTTTACAATATCCATGATTCATGATTGAATTACATGTTTTTACAACTAATCAAAACAGAATGGGACGCTATCTTCGTTCCTACGCCGCTCTATGCCTGGGATAGGCAGGATTCAGTCTAGTGGAGCAGTAATGCATCTCTCTTGATTGAGTACACTTGCTGCAAATTGATTTGCTTCATCTCCTAGAAAATTTACATGGTAATGTAGTCAATGACATTCGTGCAGTTATTCACATGAAAAATCTCTTGTGGTCCTGGAAGAGGCTATTTTATAAGTTGACAAACAGTCACAGATTGGTGATTTTGACATCTCACCGCCACCTTAGCGGTCAACCATCGATACAGTTATTTTCGTTTAACAAATAGCGATAATGGCGACTAATGAAACATCGTCATCAAACTCCGCGTATATTCAGCCAACGAACATAGCCGACCTGAAACCGTTACATTTGAAAGTAGAACTGAAGTAAGTACAATGTTCGATAGAAATTACGGTAATCCTACTGCTCAGACTTGGTTATAAGCATTATACAATGAATTTTCCCGAATGAGTTCAACGATATATAGATATTGAAAGAGTCAATGACCTGCTGGAAAGATATACGATTATTTGTCTTTTGACACGTCATGGAAACGTCGAAGGTACAGCATAATGGACTGTAATCCTGGAATTCACAAAATCTACTCTCAAAATGCGACAAGTTGACAAAAATGCTCAAGAATATCGTTGGATCCATCAAAAGCAAATGGTTCAATCAACAAAGAACACGTTTTCATTGGCCATCACCTCAATAATCATAGATATATAATATCATTACGAAAAGTATGACTTTGGTGTTCGTCAGAGGAGTATATTGGATCCTCTCCATTTTGACTTGGTAATTTCAAACTTGCGATCTAGGTCGACTAGACAGACCAATCGAACTGTCAAAACTTTGGTTTTGACAACAGAAGGAGAATATTTTCTTCCAAACCACTTCTTGCAAAAAAAATATATTTTTGACATAACCGTTGACTGTTGATTGAGCGCCCTTTCAGGGATAATTGAATAGGCGATATTCTAATTTTCCAAGTGTCTGAATAAAGTGGCGAAAATGTCCAGTACGTTCAGTTCATCCGAAAAAAATTGAAAACGAATATAAGTTTCGTTCTCTCGCTATATCTCCGAAACCTACAAAGATATTCTCGGTTTCTTTTAACCAACTTCGTTACTGCAGAGATATAATGAGGACACACGAAATACTGCCAGTAGTAGGAATATATCTATATAAACTACTGTCACCTTACCTCTTACAAAAAAATCTCCAATTCATGCAGGAAGCCACTTATATAACAAGCTCCCAGTGGATATCAAATCCATAATGACTGCGGTCGCTTTCAAAAGACATCTCAAGAAATTCCTCTGCGATAATTGTTTTTACACAATTGATGTGTACCTGAACTTCCGACCAATGAATGTATTTGCCTGAATGTATTTACCTGACGATCTAATGTGTAACTATCTTTGTGTACAAATTGTATTTTGTCTGGTTATACTTATCATATGCAACAAACCTGTGACGTATTCTATCCAATTTCATATTGGCATAAAGAATAAATATATATTCTATTCTATTCTATTCTACTGCTAAAATAAGCGATACCTCCATAGTGGCACACAATAAACGGACAGCCTGTATATATATATCTGCCGCATTATTGATGAAATTTACCAGAAAGCTGTACAAGTTTTTCAGAAACGTTCGAGAAAAGAAGGTGAAATTTCGGACTTCAAAATACTAATTTTTCACGTGATAATATTGTCAAACGCATAAACACCAAAATGAAATTTTCATCAAAATCCAGATCTTTTGATGAGTACAGAACTACCATATTTCAATTCAAATCAACTGATTCAAATACAGCTTTGCTATTAGATTCATAAACCTCACTTTTACCTAGAAAAAATACTTTTGATTCCGTGTTCAAATCATTTTTCTCATCCCCTTATAGATTTCAAATTATACCGCTTCGATTCAGTTCCCTTTTCATTTTTTCGACCCTAATACCTACATAGCTGTAAAAATTGTAAATTGATATGTCTGCCCTTACATTCGATTAGGGCTTTTGAGAGCATATCGATTGTGAATGTTCTTTTCGAGAATAAATCACGATCTCATTTGCTACCTGGAATGAATTCGAAAAAAACATATGTTTCTTCGATTGAATGAAAGGAAATGCATTCTTCACATTCATCTTTGAGTTTTTTACAGATTGTTGTTCATAGATGATCAAAACAACTATAACTCTTTAAATTATTTCCCACTTTTCATATCATTGATTCATGAATACGCCTGCAAGAGACATTGGTCCAATTATCGAATAATCTAGTTATGAATAATAAATAAATTATTTTTGGCTCTGGTCCCGGTTGACTACCGAATATTCGATAAAAAAGCAAACAAAACCACCAGAGAGTCAGCTGACTGTTTACTTTAACAATTATAGTGGTTCATTTTCACACCAACCAAAAGGTAGGTAAACAGCTGACGTAAAAAAGTGGACTAATGAACTCTCCCGCCAAAGTAGTACAATCGACCTAACAGAAAAAATAACGTAATTCAATAGAAATATTTGTGTCCAGTTAGTGGAGATTTGCTTGGTTGTAATCATTCTATTCAATGATTCACTTGGAATTAGTCTAAGGTTAAACTCAGGTGCTTATCGACATGGGACAACAGGACTATTTTTTATTTCAGATTCCTGCAAAATCAGCTTTCAATCAAATTTTTTGAGGTTTCAAAATCGTTAATTTCAAAAGCGTAAACTAGTTACCGACAACTAAATTGAAATAAATATTCAATAACAAAGTTGCTTCATGCCAAAATTCATCTGTTGGCACCAGAAACTGTTTGGAAATAAATATTGTTGATCTGATAAAGTATTTATATTAATGTACTTATATCAGAATTCATTTCATTGGCATTCATATAATCGTTCATTCGCCAAATATGCATTAAATCATACTAGGAACATTTGGTATTACAGACGTGGCACCACAACTACAAGTATGTACGAGTATGGAAACTGGAAGTAAATGAAAACCTAACCTCCATATTCGTTTGAAAGTTTTAGACATCTTGAATACGCCACCAAAAAGCACGCAAATCGGTGCAAAAGCTCTTTTGGGAATATGGAGATTAATTGTCAGAAATTCAATACGAATCCAGTCGCCTATCAAATTGAAGAGAGTCGAAGTATCAAAAGGAGTTTATACAGCAATTGAAAAGATGTACAAGACAAAATCGAATGAAAACATCCTCACAAAAAAAGTATCAAAACAATTCCATGGAGGATTTCAAGTTTTCATCTCGTGTAGCATAAAACTTAAGTGAGAAGAATGAGAAATGTTACCATTGACATCTATTGGTAGAAGCAGGTGTCTAGGCGAGATCCAGAGTAAAGCCTGAGCTATCAATTCTAAGGGGTTAAAAACTAGCCAATGCTTTTGCAATTTTTTCGAAAAATAAGTAACATTTTGGATGGATTTTCAAACTCACGAATTTTGTAGCCTATAATAAAACAGTTCCTTACTTGAAAGGCATTTGAATGAGAATAAGTCAGTTATGAAAGATATTTTGGCCAAAAAGTGCTATGGAACACAAACTTTATGTTTTTGCACAAAATTCACCAACGAACGAAGTCTATGAAATATAAGAAATAATTGATAGTTGAAAAACAAACGGAGTTTTCAAATTAATCTCTGATTTGCGATATTCGTTCAATGAGCTTCAACAAAGATGTTCTCAAAGAATTTCTTTTCGATAAATATAACTTTTGGTCCAAGTTGAAGTGTGTGGTGTGTGGATTGTTAGTAGACCTAGTGCAGCTGATGATACCTGGTGGGTCGAAACAGCTGCTTCCATTGGTTCACACCTGATATACTCCCTAGGAATATCACGACTCACTGTCTAGCACCACACGAGAACCAAAGTACCAGATAATTGGGTGAAAAAAGGACAGCGATCAACCTTGGCGAGATTCCTTACATCACCGCAAAGTGGACATCCTTCCGTGCCAAATGCAATCTCTCTCTCGCTTCTCTATATTCTTCCGGCGACCCTGAATGAAAGTCGTAACGGAACGCTGCCTTATGCAATGCATTACAGTTATACGTGGACTTCGCAGTTCAAAGACCTTTTCGGCTAGCTCCAGCTCCGTCTTTTCACCAGGAGGTCGGGTGGTTTTGTCGCAGTCAGCGGAGAATTCGCGCGTCGGGCCGGAATGTGGACCAACGATCAGGAGTGACCCTATGGAGGAGTGAATGCGGAATCGCGAGATGTATTGGAGTTGGGTTTCTTGTAGGAGGATGGATGGAGATCAACGGACGGCTGACTGGTTTGGAGGGAGGCTGTGCGAAGTCGAGATCCAGTCGAGGACGTGGTGCTGGTCGTTTGTTTTGTTTTGTGGGCGATAATTTTTGGTTGCTGTTTGTTGGGTTTCCAATGTTGGATATGTCAATCAATTAATGTACTTTATTGTCAGAAGATACAAAAAACATCGCATAGACAAAGCGATAGATAATGATAATAATAATAATACAATATAATGATATAAATGGACTCAATACAAACACAAAATACACAAACATATTTGAGCACATATACAAACATATAAATATATGTATATATAAATAAAGGTCAAAAAATATAATAAACATAGAGTGTAAGACAATTTTATCATATTGTCTGGTTTAAAAAAAAATTAGTATATTGAAATGGTCAGATACGAATATGTATAAACAATATAAAATAATTTTAGGTTTATAAATAAATACACATACAGTTACCACTCACAATATTTGACTAGTTTGATACTAACATTTCAATTTACTGAATCTGTTGAAGGAGAGCCATAGTATAATAATAATGATAATAATAACGTTTATTCAGATAAGGATAACAAGAAAAGATCTCCTATGTTCGAAATAAACGCTGAAATGTATTCACGAGTGTTCAGCACTTCCAAGAAGGAGCACTGTGTGCGAAAAAGTAAACATCAATAATTGGGTATAATTAATATCAAAATATAGAATCAAATGGTAGTGAAGCGAAGTTGCAGTGTATAATTACAATACAAAATATGGAAAACATAAATATACAATGATTTTTAGTTCATATGTAATATTACTAAAAAACCTCAATAGTATAAAATGTAGAATAGAAAATTTTTCATGTAATTTCTATTTTTTTATAATGACCATAATTTTTCTATTGGTACGTAGGTGAAATTTTAGTATAAACATAAGATAAAGAATAACTAAAATATAGAACATACAATATGGAATTTCAAATATGAAAAAATGTGTAAACATCTCAAGAGTCTGAAATCTAGGATAAAAAAGTTTGGTATCAACTGATTCACTGCTTCAATTTTTTTTCAGTTATTTTTGGTGTTCATAAGTTTTTTTATTATTGCATTATTCTGTGTTATGATTTTTATTAGAGTTTTTCAAATTAATTGGTGGAATATATATTTGTAATATCGAATGGAATAAAGTTGATAATTTTGGGGACTAAATAATGAGCCTTCAATCTAATGTCATATCTCGAAATGTGAGCAGTATCGAGAGTATGTTTGTTTTTGTAGAGGTAGTATATCAGTTAGGTTCATCGAAGATTCATTTTTGATTGAAAGAAACTATAAAAGAGGTTAGAATTAGATTTTTCTATAGATAAAAGAAAATGTATACAGGGTGAATCATTAAGACTGATGAATCATCCTATAGACGCAATGTTAGTTTTATCATACTCATTCCCATGTCATTTCTGTTTCATTTTGCCAATGTAAACAATGGTTGCTATGGCAACGTGCTCTATATGGAGAGGGGATTCACAACGAAACAGTGAGTACTCTAATATTTATTATACGTCTATGTATTTTTAGGCTCTATATTGGTTGTCTCCAATTGGAACATCACTATTGATATTCCGGAAACTATGAAATCTACAAACTTGATTGAATCAGAAAAAGTTACACATTAAGAAAATTGATATTCGGGGACTATTTTTTCGGCATGTTTACTGTGATGTTGATTTCGAATTTGCCATACCACGTTTTCTATTTCCGCCGTCATATTCAATTGTATTTTTGTATGGACGCCATATTGAAGTTTTTTGGTTCGGAATGGATCCTTGTATTACCCCCTCCCCAATTCTGACATTTATAAATTCTATTATTGATTGTTCTATTTGAGTGTAAATATTCCATCAGATTGAGAAAATGCACCAACAGAACGTACAATTATTTTTCATAATCACTCTTGAAAATGATTTCGATATATACAACCAAATAGTCTAGTGATATTCAAAACGATTGATCAAAATAAAAAGTAATGTTTATCAAAATTAATTGAAACAGTTGCTTTAGATCGTTCAATGATTTGAAATCAGTATCCTCTATTATGGAACACTTTCTATAAATCAGAATTTCAATAAAGGGTAATTGAATATTTCTACATTTTATTTATATTAATTTCATTTACAACATGGTTTCCTCTGAAGGAAGTAAATTCTTAAAACTATTCATTATTTATATCCTTCGTCAATGAACATCACTAATAATAATAATAAAAAAAGGTTCATGATATATCTTGTATACAATTTCCGGAGTGGAATAGATGCAGAACTGAATCAAAGTTCAGATTAATAGAGCTCTTTCAGTTTCACAGGTATAAAATCCTCCTTCCATCGTACGGTACTTCTAAAATAATATCAAATTCAAATCCCACGCCACCCCTATTAAAACGAAATGAAGATTCATTTTTACGACAGCCGGTACGCAGAGCAGTATAACTTTGAAGCGGAAAAAAAAACAGGGAAACGTACCTCTCGTTTTTTATATGCATGAGTACCGCTAGGTTACATAATGCCCTTGAGGATCGAATTTTTACAGGCTGTGATATTCAGTTACAGTCAGGTGGTCTTTAGGTAGAATACGGATATGTGGAAGTGAGGAACTGAAAGTTGGTTGATTGGAATTTGTTTTTATGTGTACTGACATGGATGACATAACTGTAGAGTACTTATCCCTCAACTACTTGCTTTCTGAGTGTGATGAAGCAAAATTTGGCAATTGAATATGGATCATTTATTTCCTGATAAAATAAATAGTCATTACTCGAAATTATATAATTCATTTCCTTGTATTCTCTTTCTTCAAAAATGGAAGCATTTGATAGAGGGAAAAAATTACGTGAGAAAGATGCTCTTGTCAAAATACGAAAAATTCAACTATTTTCGAGATACTCGAGTTTCTGTAGTTATAGTCTTTCCAATATCAATTGCGGAATATAAAAACTCATTCCGAACCTTTGCCGACAATTTTGTTTGATCTGCCATAGGCGGGGATACCTTATTTTATGAATTTATTATTTTCATAAATACGTTTGAAATCATATGCGAGAGAGTTTTACTAAAAAGGAAATCGAATCATTATTACGCCGTTGTTTAGCACTCAATTATTTTCATTCGCCCATGGTCTCCAGAACGCCATATTTCGATTTATTTAATAAAATATCTTAATTCAACACACCACACTACACCACTGATATCCAGACTGAACTTCGCGAGGGCTGTCTGTTAAGTAAAAAAGATGATTTATAGCTTCCGAGTGTCCATAACCCTTCGACCAATCAAGTGCCATTGCTTGCCTGATCCACTGTTTTCATTGGTCGAAAGGGATGTTGACACATATAACTCGAGTCCACGTTGACCCTGGCGGCTTCTTTGACTTCGTACGAGTACTAATCATTATTTTTGTTTTTTAATTTTGGCGTGAGTGCCATGCGTTTATATAGGGCGTACATTAAATATTGATTACTCCTCGCATAAATGTGTTCTGCAATTGATATTGGAAAGACTATACATGATATCAGCGGATCAATTCATCGCGACGCTCATTGGAAAAGATTTAGAACGTCATGGCCAATTTGGTTCTTAATTTTGACATTTATGTCAACAACTTGTTGCAGTTAATTTTTCCGTGTGGTTTTTCTGCTTAGTCATGTTACTGCGATTTACAATGGTAAGTTTAAGGAATGACAAGTTTGGAAGGATATATCTTTCTTAGTATACTTTTTGAGCCATTACTTCTTTCATCAACCTACCCTTCACCGTCAAGAAGCTCAGTACACATTTTTGACTCAGCCTGTAGACTCCAAAATAATTTCCTTTCGCAGCCTCAGTGAATATACAAATAACGAAAAAAAAGAAATTTCCGAAATAATCAATGGTTTGGTTTACAAAGACCGTGTCGTATGGGGTGTCCCACCCTGTATATACCAAGCTGTCCATTTTTCGAATGTCATTTTGTTGAACTGAGGTCAAATTGCGCGAAAGAAATTGGGAATTTTCTTCCAGTAGTATTTTTTCAGAATCAACTAATCGTACTGGACTTTTCAAACTGAAACTTAAGTCAGACAATGTTTTCAAAGAATTCTTGAATATGGCATCGCATTTACAGTGATTCACAAAGTGGCAACCTGTCTACTTTGCTTTTTCTTATGACGACCCTTTCGAATTTCAACATTTTCGGATAATGTTTTCGATTCTCTATACATAGATGTATACTTTTCAATTGTGACGACTTATTGTATGTGATTTGTTTTTTTCATTTATACTTATAAACATATGTACCATTTTTTGACTTGTTTAATGATTTTTATATCAAAAACATCAATAAATTCTATTCTATTCTATTCTATTAATGATTCAATATCACTATTTCGTCAAAAATCTTATTTATCATTTGTTGTGAGGACATCTTTGGAAAAACATTTCACTGAGTAATTCTACTCGATATATTGGAGCTGAATATATAATTTTTTTAATTTGCAAGAAAATTGTAAGTGGTGCATGGTCAGAATGAAATTCATCTAGAAAAATTTGCCCTTTTTTTTGACGAAAAGAACTTAATTTCCACAAGATATTCCTTTTTATCTATTTCTCTAAAGTCACAAGCTAATAGTACGAAAGCTGTTGAATCAATACACGTGTCCAAATGAAAATAATAATAATGAACAGTCCACCAAATATTATTTTTATCTTAATGCTAGCTGAACTCTCCTACCTTTTCTACTTCAAGTTAGGGTTAGGTTCGTATATGTTAAATCAGAAAGAATTTAGGCAATACAAACTTCTTCAATTCCTCGATTTGTTCTTTCATTGGCCGATTTTGATATTGTAGCATTTTCCCAAAACCTCAGATATTGCAGATAGATATTCCGACCCATCATTGGTAGCAGTCGGAAGAATAAAAGTATTGCTATAATCAAGATGAGGATAAGGCAATTTCTTAATGGAATTCAGTTCGGAGTTAGCTCCAATAGGTCATAAGTCGCGGTAAATAGCTTTGTTAGATATACAGAGAAATAATTTTGGATCTTGGTGAAGAAGCATCCATAGAATGGTTGAAAAAATTCCTATCCTTTGCTGGTTGCTCAATTTTCTGGTTGTCTCTAAGTGTACGTTTGACAGAAACCGCTATCCAATTATTCTGCACACCTTCAAAGTTAGAATAATTACATCGGATGGGTGATTCGTGCAGATGCTTATCACCACCATCCATCCAGCTACCAACGAAAGTTCCGGCCAAAACGTAACCGAAAAGTCAAAGTTGAACGACACTGTACAAACTGCAAAAACTCAGCAAAGGACAAGCTGGGGAACAGGATCGGATTGGAGAAAATTGACGAGGCTGTTGGACTAATTTGAATAACTTTCGGTTATATATTTTCTGGGTACTTTTCAGGAGATTTGAGGGTCTCAAAATTGTTATGAGAGTCTCGAACGCTCCGATATTTTCCCACAAATGACACATCAGGATTTCATGGAAAAAAAAATCAATTAAACTATTCCAAAATCCAATATACCGGAATTGGTCTGTAGACACTAGGAACTGTTTAAGTATGAAAAGTTTCGATAGTATTGTTAGTATTGTTACCAATATACAGCGTAACTATTTTATTATCAGGTACCCAATACATCAAATCATACTAAGGACATTCGATAATCCAAACGTGACATCACCACAACTCTAAAAATGATCACCTCAGGCTTCGTTTAAAATATGCTCAGGAATTCAGCATTCAGATTGGTGCAAAAATTAAGGGTCTTCGACTAATAAATTGTTTCTATATTGATAATTATTTTTGCCATTCGAGTTGATCATTGAAGCGTATTTTTTAGTATTCCAGTTTTTTCAAACAATATTTATATTGAGTCACTCCTAGGTCTCAAAACTCATCTTGGTCCGTTCCTGGCCACGTCGATTTGTAAGTGACTGCTTCGTTTACTATACAGTTAGCTTTTGAGTGGGACCCGAAATAATGTGTATGTAAAACCAAGCTCCGTACACAGTTATGCGAGTTTACTTTCAGCCGAGCTAACGGCGTCTCTTCAAGTAACAGTAATGGGATTGCCTAACTAACACTTTTCATCTAACTGTAAGTGATGAGAAGAATCGAACTACTACTATCATTTTCGCAGAACAGAATAAAAGAAAGAACAATAGAGATAATGTAACAAACAATAAGGCATAGCGAATGTTGATTTTTAAGAACTCTGGTCTTGAAAAAGATAAAATGACACAAACGACAATGGATGGTTTCATTGTATTCTCAACATTTTTCTCAAACAATAAAGTGGCATCCGCAATAGAAAAAACAAAACATACCAAAGGGTGACGAAAGAATAAATTGGAGACGAAAATGCCATCAAAAACTTGTAGTTGAATCTTTTTATTTGAGGAAGAAAGTTGAGAAAATTTGTTGAAATATGCATTGTTGCTAGCTTTATATATGACTAATAGACCGACCTTCGTGATAAGGATATGTCTAATGTACTCATTTGTAATTTAGGACCCTCCTTATCCTGTGTAAATTTTGCAGATATTATGACATTAGTGATATGTTTATATTCACAGCAGCATTTACTATCTGTAATTATATTTTCCTGGTTTTGAGTACGTTTTCAAATATATCGGAATCATTTTTGAGAGAGATAATACTAGATATATTTGGTTCGTTAAGGAATGAAAAAAATCAGAAAAATCGATTTATATTGATGTTTCCCATATTTATATCTAATAGTTTTCAAGTTATGATGACATTTTTTGACATCGGAGAAATATGTTATTACTCAAAAATTACTTTTTTTAATTGAAAACACATCAATGACGAACAAGTGGATGAATATCTTCAAAATATTAGTAATATGGCAGAAGGAATGCTCATAGCATGACAGATTAGGTTTCAAGTTTAATAAAAGTCTGTTCCAGAAGATATTCGAGATTATTATTGTAACAGAAATATTCCATGTTGGAATTAGAGCTGCAGGTTTTGGATCTATCGAAACTAAATTCTTATTTGTTGATGAAAGCATTAGTTATTTAGATATTCTGATCTACGTATCCAGCTCCATTGCATAGCTCTTCAATTAATCTAACTCAGAAAGCGTTGAAAATAATACGAATTAGTATTTTATTTAAAGATTCAGTAGTAGTATCATACATGAATGCAGGATGATATGAAGGATGGATCAGATTTCTGGGGAATTCATTGCAAATAATCAATAATGAGAAAATCTTCAGGCAATTAGAGATTATTATTTTGTAACACTATTGTTTGAAAGCCAGACTAATTCTTATTGTTGTGCACGACAGACTATAAGAAAATATTATCCTTATTGAAGATGCCTGGAAGAAAGACAATGAATCATAACGAGCTACCATTATGTGGGTATGGGGACATTTTTCAGGTACCTGAGTACCTTTTCCAACAATTCTAACTGTTCTTCTGTTCCACGACAATTGAACATAACTACCTACGCCAACTTGGCTTTGATGAATATACCTACTTCCTGAAACCCTACAGACATTATGGCAAAAAAAGCTTTCTTTTATAATCGTTTTATAATCTTCCTAACCCAATATTACCTAAGGTACCGTTCAGTATTGGATAATATTATGCCATTACCTTATCTACCCACTTGTTTACGAGTACCCTCGGTGTAGCGGTACTGAATATTAGATAACCCTTTCCGTTAGATGTCTGTTTTATCATAAAAAAATTCTTTAGAGTCTAACGGGATAAATAGGACATGAATAACAGCTGTTTACAAGGTTTTTCTCAGGTTTGTATACACATACAGGAACAAAGAAACACTTCGACTAGAATTTGAGTTTCAAACCTATGCTCAATCCCGAAAAAATGCAATCATCATTCCAAATATGCAGTATAACATTTATGAAGTACACAACGAAGAGAATAAATATTCGTATTTTCGAAAAATTAGGATCAGGATTATTAGGATCAACTTAGGCTCGTCTTAAAACCAACTAAGCCCCTATCAGAGTGATTCTCAGTTTCTTAAAAAATCATCTATTTCAAAATTAGAAAGATATCGAAAGTAATATTTCTCGAAAAATTGATGATGGAATTTACGATGTTTTCAATTTTTCTTATTGATTACAAATATCGTATATAAGGAATTGATTGGAAAACTCTAGGATGACCTCGTCGATGTAAAGAATTCGTTCGTAAGTGAATTTTGTACAAAAACTTCAGGTTTTTGTTGTAAGGCACTTCTTGGCAAATTACCTTTCATAAATTGCTGAATCTACAAACCAATACAAAAGTTTCGTTCCAAGTAAATCATAACCTATGACTCGAAAGAATATAACTCTGGGTCCTTATTCCAGTGTTCGAAAACAAAATACAATCACGAAAATTCTTCATTATTGTTTTCACGAGAATGTTAATCAAGAAAGCGATCTTCATTTCCATGCAGAAAAATGAAAGTCTCATATTTATTTAACGGCATCAAAAATTTATTGATTTATTCATTATTACTTTCCACGAAAATACGTCCTTTCATCGACAATAAACAAATGTACTTTTTAGTAGGTTCAGTTCAAGCTATTAAAATTCAATCATCCCTTATACGAAATGTTGGAAATTTGTCCTGATTTCCAATTAGCTCCTTGTAGAAACATTGACAGTATTTGTCTGCCTTGAGAAAAATGTTTTATTGGAATTACTTATCATTTTACAAATCATATTATTTGAATTCACTTATGTATAAACAAAAGTTATAAATTTTAAAATTAAAAACCATAATAATTGTCAACTATAATTAATCAATTTCAAGGGAACGATTCAATCGACTGCTTTTGGAAAGTGAAAAAAATAAGAATTCAATTTTCGGACTACTTTCGTTGAATTCAGAAATTTGTTTGAAGATAAAATGCATTGAATCTTCAATTACACGTGTGATCAATCATTGCTAAACTACAATACATTTTGTGGCCATTACAAAATCCTTCAACCAATTCAACAGTATAGTATTGAAAATGAATCCATTTTATTTTCAGTTCATGTCCCGTTAAACCATAAAACTATTTCTTGGGCGTCAAGGCAAGGCAGCTATTTTTTCTGTACTAGTCATTGGCGTACTCAAACATTATTAATCGAAATATTTTTTATCACACCGTTGTGACCTAATTATGTTAGTCTATTGTTATCGTAGAAAAGCAGGTGAGATTTTATATCACTAATGATTTCAGATCGGAATGTATCAATAATCTGTCAATAATTATAGATACATTGTATAATTCTGATGATGCAATGGATATATTCGATAAAATTATATAACAAAGATAGTTATGATAGCTCGTCAGATAATGCGATGTTGCTGCTTGTCCTTTTTTCAATGATACTCCGAAATAAAGAGTTAGATTGAGTGTATCGTTCTAATTATGAAAGTTGTGAAGTTAATGTGAAGTGTTGCCATAATTATTGTTGCCTAAATGTTCCCAGCTATGTCTCAACCTATTGAAAGTTCAGTGGTTACCTAGATACTTTTCATTTTGCACTATTGGTATTGAATGATAACCGACTCTTTCAGAACTATCATATACACTTTTTGAAAAAAAAAAATAAACTTCCTATAAAAGTATGTCCTGAAAGTCATAACTTTTGGGTTCTTTGATAATAACTGATATAATAATATTCTTGACATTTTCTCTACCAGTGGTGATTTTCTTTCAAAATTTTATCACCCTGTATCTCAAAAGTTAGGGCTTTTAGGACATACGTTTATGAGAAGTTTTTTTCAAATATGTATTACCATGTCTTTAAGGAACACCCTGTATATAAATAAATTTTCATATCCATTCACAGAAGAAGTATACCTGAAGAAAAAATGCAGACTTCATCGATGAAAAAAAGCACTAGGCTGATAGAATTCGTGTCTTCCATTGTTATTCATCGTTATATCCGGCGCATACATCATCAGCCATTTTGAATAACATCCCTAGAATTACTCAATTGGTAACGCCACTGTTGTGGTCATCGACTAGCCAGTGTATTCCATTACGAAGAGGCCGACCTGGCCATCCTCAATAACCAAATAACGGCTCAAAAATCATAGTCCAAATTTCGGTCGACGACCTACCGATCGGACGTCATCGACTTGTTCTTCTCCTCGATTACAAAAGAAACGAAGAACAGATGAAGGAAGACGCCCCGTTGGCCGTATCGATCACGGGAGGCTGTGGACGTGGATTCTACGTCAAACTAGTGGTGATGGAGGTGGTTAATCTCGAAAATTAGGGCATCTGATGGAGTCTAGTGGAATTTAGGTGGATGAGATCAAAAATATTCCTCAAATATATAGGCATGCGCTCTATTTAAGTACTGAATTAGTTGTGTACTAGTTTTCTATCGGTTCTGAAGGTTATCCAAGCACTTTATTCCATGTTACCAAAAACGGAAAAAACAGAACTGAAAGGAAGCTCCAAACTATCACCAATGACCGATTATATTGGGTTTGTTCCAATAACAAGCATATCTGTATGGTTTCGAAACTGTTTTGTG
The DNA here is from genome assembly GCA_037013635.1 of Plagiodera versicolora. Lineage (NCBI taxonomy): Eukaryota > Metazoa > Arthropoda > Insecta > Coleoptera > Chrysomelidae > Plagiodera > Plagiodera versicolora. Next base: position 8,444,902 of record CM072986.1, on the reverse strand, counting down.
GCCGTTTCGTTTTCGTTCGCATAGTTTCCTGGCGGTATAAAAACATTCGAGGGTTGGATCGGTTTTATTGACGTTTTTTGGATACCCACGTTCTACGAGATTGATTCGGTTTTAGTAAAATAATATGAAAATGGAACATTCTACAATTCTACACCCTCGTTCCATTGATTCGTTTAAATAACCAGTCTCCATCACTCATATTATTTTTTTTCCTATTTGATTCGAACGGAAAAAATTATCATTAACACAAATGAAAGTAAATAAACAAATACCCAACCAAAAAGCTAGGTTAGCTAACCTATTCTTTGGCAAAGAGTTTCTTAATGCGCATGTCAATACTCATGAATCAAAACAGTTTTCAATTTTGAGCATGTACCGAAATTACCGTCCTGAAACCATGCTGCGGACGGTCACGAGTTTGGTTGGAACAAAAAGATGATGGTCAGATTACGATCACTTTTCGGTTGGAAGAGATTAAATCGATTGCGCAAGACGGTTTTTAGACTTGTTGGAACAAACCTATATATGTATCTATATATGTAGTCTCATTCACAAATGAATACAAAATTTAGACATACAAGGAAAGCAAGTGTATCATACATAATAGAAGGAGACGTTATTCTTATCCTACCGATTCGTCAGGTGACCCCACGTCACAGCCTATTACAAAGCATATGTATTTATAATCTCCTAATAATGGATCAATTATTTCCAATACTGTATAAGATATCTTGTGTTTCGCCACCTGTAGCGCTGCCCTCTCTTTGTCACTTTATCAGCCAGTCACAAGTCAGATCCGATCAACTTTGTGAAAACACGAATGTTTTGTGATAGATTCGGGAGAATTTTGCTAGATATAATAGTTCTGTCATTGATTTCATTCACCATTCGAGTCCTAACCGTTCGTTTTGTTTACAATACGAACTGTCAAAGATTAATCACGTGATCATTCCTCAAACAAATACTCTCCTGGCGTATGAATATGGCAAATTATTCTTCGAAAATGGTGACACCCCCACCACTCAAAAGTGCCATAGTTTCCAGACTGGTTCCAAACATTAAATAAAGATAAAATCATCAATAGCTAATTTTTTATTGTCATCAAAACAAATAGGACCCCAGAATCCAAAGTGTCGTAACTCAACAGAAATATTAATATTTCAAGTGAAAAATAACCAATTCATGATGAATCTGAATTCCGAAAGTCTTATTACCGTTGTGTATTCATTGTCTTAATTGTCTTACAATTAGTTATCCTCGCATGAGCATATTAAATTCTTGGAAATGCACTATGGAAAGTTCAATATCCTTTCGAAATATCATAGTGATATCCAAGGAATACCGAGTGGAATTTAATATCTCAAATTCGAAACAAGAGTATGCTGAGCTGGAAACAATAAACGCCAAAAAGCAGTCTATAACGATGTTCTTCTTGATGGACGTCCACATCGTGACTTGCAGTCCAGGGACCGGTCAACACAGAAAATCTCAACTTCTTCTTCGGTAGTCCATAGAACATATTGATGGATTTATCATTCAGTGATGTGTACGATATGCGACACCTTTTTGAAGCTAAAACAATTTTTGCTCAAACTTCGATTATTTGTTATTAGTTTCTAAAATTGGTTAAAATATTTTATTGCTTTGTCACAATTGATACCTGGTATGAGATCTTGAATCAAAATTATTATGTAGAGTGGATAATCAGTTTCACCTAAACTGAACTTGCTACTACTAAAACAAATTATTCAATTTCAGATTCAATGTAAGCAAATCTGGAGGCAGATTATATATTTTGAGCAGGCGATATGCCCTCTCACCCTCTTCATCGGTTCTAAATAGTAACATTCACATAGACTCTTTGGAGGTGAAGTAAACTTTCATCAGAAAATTGATAGAACCTATTTCAAATTTCAGAAAAAAAAACTATACTCATGTTTTTCAATGGTCAATCAAATTTCGAAAAATAACAAAAGTATCGAATCGAACTGAAAAATCAATTTATATCAAAGAGTGGGATCATATCAAACGTTTTTCTCACAACTCTAATTTATCGTCTCGTCGGTGATGCTTCGCTTACTAACTCGCTTACTTCTCTGGAACACCGTAGAAGGGTTAGCGATCTGTCTCTACTCTTTTCAAAGACTCGTTCATCCAACGAACAGCGAGACTCTGGAACACATTGCCCAGGGAGGTGTTCCCCGAGGCATATGACCTTCAGAAATTTAAAAAGAACACCAATTCCTACCTCCTTTCCCTTAGTTCTCACGATGTTCTCTGAACATTACAGGATGTCTCCTTTCGTAGGAAGTTTTATATAAAAAAAATCTTCTCAATTTTATTCTCAAAAATGATTTCCAATTTCTTTCATAAATTCGAAAGGTTTTCCTCATGTTCACGTTACGTTTTTTTTAACGTAGTTTTGGTTGTGAACTTTTTCCATTTGATTCAATTACAGCTCTGATATATCCTTTTTACCAAAAAATAAAAAATATTTTGTATTATTGATCGAGAAATACCAACATGTCTAGAATCATTTGAGAAAGAAAGTGTTGAAAAAATTAATGGACATTCTGTAATAATATGAAACATTCATTCAACAATTCTTTCAGTGTCCATTTCTCGAAATGAGTTTTTCTCTTCGGTCAATATTACCAATTAAAACCAATGGACATTTTCATGATTTAGATTCTAAACGTCGCATTAATTTTACACAATCAGATCTACGCATACTCAGCTGTCATCAGATACCTACGTTCACTTATGTTGTCTAAGTGCACCCAAAACTACATGAGGTCTTCGACAGATGTCAAACCTGACACGCATCTAAACTCATTAGTTTTCGACTTGACTTCATTTCAGTTCGAATTCGTGCTTACATAAACTCATCTCAGCTTCTGATTCTCAAATTATTCCTAATTTAGTAGATGTTATATAATCCACCAATATTGTGCGTTCATATCATACCAACCTTGAGGACTTCCAATAAGTCTTCTCGGCTAGTCCTCATTCTGCATACGCATTTACATCTCAGGTTGAAGACTTCGAATTCCCGTTGATTCGTGATGGGTCTGTTGAAATTTGAAAGCCGTTGGGATGAAAGAGCGGTATAGCAACAAAGTTCAGTGAATTTGAAAGTTCAAGGACCTCGTACGACTTGTGTAGCTGGCGAATATCCAATCATCGACTTCTTCAGTTTGGCAATAAAGGAAGTGTGTAGCGTCTTCTTCTGGCCATGGGATTATGACTTGAGAGGATACGTTAATTCAAAATTTATATACAGGGTGTAAGAAAATAAGTGTGGGACATTTCAGGGGGTGATTGTTAAGATACAGCTCCTTGAAGTTGGTACATAAAATTTGTTTTGTATTTTCTTTTTACAAAATTACTATCAAACAAAAAGACACTCTTCCAGTAATTTATTTGATTTACCCCATGGTTGTAAGGGGTGAAAAACTCAACCCCTAAATTTCATTTCCAATGTAATTTTTCGTCTTATTATTCATTTAACATTTAAAAATTCGTGTCCCATAGATTTTTCATTTTTAACAAAAAATTTCTTCTAATTTTTTTGCTCAAAATCGACTAGTTCGCAGCAAAAAATCATTTTACGAACTATAACAGAGATATATCGTCATAAAAATAGGAAATGGATCAATATTGTTATTTTGTTGTTACTAACTGCATCAAAATATGATTAGAGATGAGTAAACTGAACTGATTCAATAACATACAACATGTAGATATCATAGTAAAAATTGCAGAACAAATTTTATTAACCCCCTTTAAGGGACTGTATCTTAACAAGGAATGCTCCAATTAAGTTTCTTTACATGTAAATGTTCTCACCTCTTCAGTTTGGTTCTTCAACCAACTCCCCATAAGTCGAAATTTGTGCGGGGTGAAGAAAGGCGGGCCCTACAGTTTATAGTGGAATCCGAACCACTTCGAGGGAACAGAAATACCAGTAGGATTAATACCATGAATCCAACACATAATGAAAAGTGCGTTCGCCTCAGCGAACCCTGTATCTTTTTGATGAGAAATCACGCCCTGAAATGTTTCACACTTATTTTGTTACACCCTGTATAATTTTGTAGTGAATTTTGATCTCTTTTCATTCCTAAACTTACAAAGAAGATATTTTAATGTTCATGAAAAAATAGATTCATAAATAAATGAATGATTTAATAAATAAATAAGTGAATAAATGAATAAATGAATAAATGAATAAATGAATAAATGAATAAATGAATAAATGAATAAATGAATAAATGAATAAATGAATAAATGAATAAATGAATAAATAAATAAATGAATAAATGAATAAATGAATAATTGAATAAATGAATAAATGAATGAACGAATAAAAGAAAAATAAATAAATGAATCAATGAATTAAGAAATGAATAAGTAAATGAATGAATAAATAAATTGATTGGTCTTCCTTCTTATGGTTCCCAATTCCACTACTAATAATTTCTTCATGCAGATGTCCTGACTTTTTCAATTTTATTCATTCTTCCACTTATTCTGATTCATCGATTCATTCATTTATTTCTCATTTTACTGTCTTCGAGATCCTTTCAACTATTTTCCTACGAATAACCAACAAGTTTATCGGAAAGTGAAGAATTCTTGTGAAACTGAGAATTTTTTCACAATCTGGTAGTCCTGCGTTGTCATTGGTTAATCGAGGATTCACTGTGTATTCGGCAGATTTTTTTTTTTCACAAAACGAGCTATTGATTTCGGATTCGCAAGCTGCAGGAGTCAGCAGAGGTCTTTGAACTTTCAAATTCACTTGCGCGAGTGATGTAAATTCGTTTTCATTATCCATGGCGAAACCAGATACCACGACTAAATAACCAGAGTAACTTGTCTTTAATTAAATAAAATGGAGCTTCTATAAACAATAATAACATCATCGGGGACATTGACAAATTGGTGCCCCTAATTTATGGAGTATTTGCCAGTATTTCTTTCATTCCGATATTTCAAGATCTGGTTTCTGAGATAGGTTCAATGTTAATGAAGCCAGTAAAGTGACAAATAATACTGACACAGAATGCAAATGGATTTCGTAAATGATTCAGAAGAATTTCAGATATACCACAAATTTCAGTTTTTTTCGACTGTTTTTCAAATGGAACACCTTGTTTATTGTCAAATTTTTTAATTTCATGCAGAATCCTAGACCTGAGGCATTTTGAATCGCTTCTCTATCATGATTTGTTTTTGAGATATTCCAGTTTTTCGAAACATTTTGACAGTTGGACTAACTAACAAATACGTCTAAATAATCAACAATATTCATGATGATGATGATCTATATTTTTTTGCCTTTTTAGGAATTTCAGATGCCAATACCTAAATTTCATCTCGTATCAATTTTTATCAACATACTGTAGTATAATAATTTTAATAAATCGACTTTATTCAACAAATGCCCTGAAAAGGCGAAGATTCGCTTAAGCTACTCTTAAACTCTCAACCCTTTCAGTTTACAAAAATATATATAAAAAATAACATTTTATAATTTCAATAATATTGATTTGATCATCAGTAGAATCACAGTTGAGATACATCAGAAATTATATGAACTAATTATTGTCCATTGGCCGATTATATAGAAATATGTATATAGCCATTTCAAATCCCTTATCGCAGTATAGTTCAACCGTATACTTATACTGTCAAATAAAATGCCAATTATAGAATGTGAATTTCAATTTTGATTTATAAAATACTGAATGAATGATACAGATGGTATAGTGTCTGAGGTACCTAAATTGTAAAAATCAAAAGGTAAAGATTAATATGAGAAGTAATCGTTTTCCCTTTGAAATTCATTCGAAAACTATAACAATGTTTAAGTATCGTAGTGAAAGACGGTCAATCAGTCTAGGTTGAATTGGTCTGAGCTCATTTCTAAACTACGTCGCATTTTATTCGCGCATTTTATTTCCTAGCGAATAGATTTCACTATTTGCGGAATGGCGGTGCACTTTTAGCAGTGAACTTGGCAAAAGGTAGGCCACTCGAGTTCAATGCCTTACTTTCATAACTCGACAATCTCGCTTACATCACTTGTACTACTCTATACCATACCGAGGTGTGGGGATTGCCGTTCTTTCGCGGTGTTCATTAGAATCTATTCGATATTCTTCTTAATAGTGGATCGTGACAGAAGCGTTAGAAATTATGATAATGAATGTGTTGATGAGTCATTTTTCGTGCAAATGAAAAATTATTGAAATAAATTTGATCCTTACACACTAAAGTATCGAATATCTCATGTTCCACATTATCCTTGTAAGGAATATTTATAGTTTTTAGAACTGTCAAAACTATATTTCCAATTAGCAGAATAATTCAAATGATAATCTTGATAGTAATTATATATGTTGACAATATAGTACTTTGAATACGAGAAATCAAGAATGAAATATGACTAACAAAATATTATTTTCCTTGACAAATGCGTTGCTACGAAATCATCAAAGAAATAATTAATTTCTTGACATTTTTTAGATCTTTTTCTTCTTTATAATGGCCTCTGCTGTATGAAGACAATTGGCCAGCCTTTTAAGATGTCTTAAGTTGGGTTGAGAGATTCGGTAAGATTAGACCTAGATTTTAGCTGAGATTGAATGGACTCTCTTTAGCGAAGAGTGTCCAAATATTGTCAATTAGTACTCATTACACTATTTATTCAAAAATATTTAATTGAAAACTAACAAATATTTGCTACTGTTGAATTCGAATCATAATAACATTTTCAATCAATTTTTAACACACACACACACAAATTTTTATTTTTTTCCTAAATAAAAATTGTCATCAACTAGAGCTCGTCTTGAAAACAACTCAGTTATATTTTTCGAAAATAAGTACCACTCTGGATGGAATTCTTCAAGAACATATATGTTGAAGCTCATTGAACAATGTGAAGATGAGAAAAATTTTAATTCCTATAAAAAGTTTTACCTTAATCGATGTTTTGGGACACTCTGTATATATCATTCTAAAAGTATTCAATGTTTTTCTTGGTATAAAAATAAATTGTCTCATCCACAAGTGTTTCATTCAATTCCCGAATTGAAATCAACTGGAACCATCTTAAAATTCGCGAAATTGGTAAACCGTTTCTTCTAAATTATCTGGCCTTAGCCTTCGCGGTTCATGGGCGCGAAAAATAAGGTTATGTTAGAACACGCTAATAGTCTGGTAGGTCAACAGCGAACGTCGTGCCACTTACCTGATCTGCACTGGACACGCTGAAAAGAAGAGTGCAACAATGCCAATGAACTCTACGTTCTGTGCGAATTCCGATTATGATTGTTTCTGCGAGGTAGTTTCATTCGGGCGCGTTGAATTCCGCGGAGTTCTCGATTTGTTAGGTGAATCGCTTTCAGAATGGTAAACAACTATTCGAAATGTTTACGAAATGTTCATTGCAGTGTCACTGAAGTTCATAATATTTTTTTCCACTTTTGAACTCAAGACTGTATACTCAAGATGTAAAATTCCTAGTATTATTTTCAAAAAGAAGGATTAGTTACTGAAATAATCGATCAGATGCAAATTAGGATTCCTCATTGAAATAAAATATCTTTATTATTAAGTTTGAATAAATAAATATTTTATTGTATGGTCAATCCTATATCGATGGTCATTATTTGTATCCCGTCGCATTCGCCAAATATTAAAGCGAATCTGACATAACTTGAAATTCTGGCGGAGTCGCCAATAGTTTTCGCCAAATAATTTGTTAAACCGCCAAATCATCAATTGTTGAATGAGCCTTTTCATAATTTATTTAGGGAGCTCAAAAACATGTGGAATTTGAAGAAATAGACTTGTACAAGAGATAATTGTACTGTTGTAATTCCAAAAATCTCTACCAGTGGCGAAATTGTGAACTTCAGTATATTGGGTGATGATATATTTTCGAAAACTTACACTCTATAAAAGAACAACTCATGCAATGGAATTGTTTTGGATATACAGGGTCACTCGCGGTCGATGGTAGGTTAGACGTATATGGAAAACGGGACGTAGGGTTATTCTGAAAATTTGGTTTCTCGAGTAATCAGTTTTGTTTCATCGATCTAAAATATTTCCAGCGTTGCGGCGTTGCCGCTTCTATCGAAAAGTAGCAACAACTTTGTTATTTCGAATGGAACACCCTGTATTTCATTCCATTTTTCGTTTATCTTTTCAATTATTTTCGTATAATATTTCCCTATACCTAAACAGGTTCTCGAGAAATGAATTGATCTCTTTATTTTTCGTGCAAAATATAGATTCAATCAAATGATTATTACTGCGGTATTTGGATTCGGAGAAAACTGAAATTTTGGGTGTAGTTTACCAATATCCTGTGTATCAATTATGTCTGAGGAAATTCGTTTTCCATTGTACAGGGCCGTTCTTATTTGATGACTTTGACGATACACATATATGTGCTTATTATTTCTTAGACATATTGTATCATATTCGTGAACTTGTTTTGAATTGCAATTTGTTTATTTTTTAATGTATATTTAAGTTAAGCTTTGTCAATAAGAACTTGTTTCTTCGACAATAAAGTATATCTTCTCTCTCTCTCTCTCTCGATACAAAAATTGCAAAAGGTGCATTTTTTCAAATGGAATACCCTGTATATTATTCAATATCCTGAAAGATGATTGAAGTTCCTTTCAAATGATACCTATACCTAAATAGCCGGTTTTTTCGAAAAAAAAAATCAATTTAAAAATCGGATTATTTTGCCATATTTTGTATCTATCGTCAAACTCGTCAAATTAGAACGGCCCTGTACAATGGAGAACGAAATTCTTCAGACATAATTGATACACAGGACGTTAGTAAACTACAACCAAAATTCTAGCTTTCTCCGAATGCAAATGCCGCAGTAATAAACATTTGATTGAAGCTATGTTTTGCACGAAAAATAAGGAAATCAATTATTTTCTCGATAAACCTTTCGAGATAGGTATAGGGAAGTATCATACTATGCTAATTGGCAGTATTAGAGAAACGAAAAATTGAATAAAATACAGGGTGTTCTATTTGAAATAACGGAGTTGTTGCTACTTTTCGATAGAAGCGGCAACGCTGCAACGTTGAAAATATTCAACATTAGATCGATAGAACAGAACTGATTACTCGTTTATACGTTTAACCTACCATCGACCATGAGTGACCCTGAATTTGTTTCGTGGAATGCATCACGTTGAAATAAAAATAAACAAAAAATCCTTCACAGCTGCTGAAGCTGAAAGAACCTTGTTTTATCACGTTTTCACTGAAAATACATGTACTAAATGGTTATACAACGTAGAATCACAACTATCAGATGTTGCAGATCTGTAAGCTCGATTTTAAAGTGAAGATATCGATTTATTACTAGTATTTTTCTTTCTTACATTAGAACTACCTATTATAGTATAACGATAAATGATTTTTTGAGAATTTCTTGAAGTGGGTGAGATACTCATGAAAAAAAACTCAGTGATCAAAATGAAATTTTTTATCTTGAAAAATGAATATAAAAATTATAATGTTCACCACACAGAAATCACGTTACACGCCTCTATTAGGAAGATCTTTAACTTTATAAATTCTTACAAGCCAATGTTCAGTAGTATAAGCTTCCTCCAAAACATCTAATTCGAAGTCTTTGTTGCCAATTTCTGCCCCCCTGACACGATCATAACCAGGAGGTTTTCCACCTAGAAGAATAAAACAACAATGCAAATAGAGGGATAATTATTTCGCTGAAGAAAACTACTGGACTGACCTTCCGTGTAGACCTGTCCGAATCTGTAGTAACACATTTTATACATCAAACAGTTCAAAAGGGTTGGTGAACCCTCCTTATCGACTCTGAATTCTCCGTTTGACGAATAATAATCCCATTCCTTGATATGTGCTCCTCTATCGGTACTACCACCTACAAGAAATAAACCATCAAAAAGGAATAAAAAATGTAGTGGTCATTATTTTATATTGAAGACGCATAAATTTTAAGCTGTTTCTGAACTAAGAAAACAATAAATGAGGAATATTTTTGATATTAATGTTTTTATAATTGTTATTGGTATTTGGAGAATAAACATAAATTAAAAAGAAAAAAATCCATAAATAATCGAGATAACGGTGCTTCCTGATTGACATGATTCCAACCCTTTTAATGATGTGAAACAAAAAATTTTTCAAAAATTCTTCGTAAGTAACGATGTCGTTACCTTTGCTAAAAAAAATTAAAATTCAAAAATAAATTATCTTCACTTTTTTTGACCTTTTCGATATTTTTTTTGGAACACTTCTACTCAAAATTCGCTGTATTTCTGAAAATAAATGGAATGAAAAAACGAATAAAAGCATATTTTTGAAGATCTAAAGTATGAAATATTAAAAAACTACCATGTAAAAACTAGTTTTTTACATGATAGTTCATAAAGTATTGGAAATAATGCATTTCAATATCTGGAAAAAATAAATCATAATCCAAATGAATAGTCTACAGTACAGTTTTCAATCCGCATATAATCCGCAAGTTGATTAATCTTAAAATTCATCTAACCTATTCTGACCATCCAAAGGAACTTATTGATATCGTCCGAGGAATAGCCAGTCAGCCCCCCGAAAATAACCAGCACGTAGTTGACGTCAAGCTCTCGCATGATCTCGTAAGCTTTTTCTTCGGAACTGGCCATCGCCTGACCCACCCGGCTAATGTGCGTATTGTTCCACGTGTTATTGTCCACTAGGATCGTTCTATTAGCCATGGCGGTTATTTGGTAGCCGTAATCCCACCAGGACATAATACGAGCGTCTTCAGGAGTGTTCATTTTCAGCCTGAAAACACAATAACGGTGATGGGATAGGTTTTTGGGCAGTCAGCAAGATCACTGATGAATTTGATTCGAAATTGTCTATAATTGATTCTAGTAGTAGTAGAAATTATTATACTATTATATTATACTAAAAAAAGAAAAAAAAAAGTAAAAGAAGATTATGTATAACTTTTAGTTTTGATCAGATACTCTCACATCTGAAAGAGGAGGAAATCAAAATTTCAGAACATCAGATTGTTTCATAAAACGATAATATGTACTCTGCCTTGTCCTAAGGAAAAATTTTATTCAATGAATAACGAACGGCAACGCTATAAAATATTATGCTGGCGCTGGTGGCTTGTAACAACTCGTTTCTGCGTTTGCTGTGAAATCCGGGCGAAATAAACAAAAAAAACACCGATTTTCTGTACAGTAGTTCATCAATATGGATTAAATAATTCCTTACCAATAGTATGCTTCCCTAAAATCATCGAAAATGATCCTGCCTCCGTCGTGTGACCTGGCACTTAGCACAATACTAGGCGAGCTGTAAGCCTCTGAAGTGACCCAAGTGCAGTGGAAAGTGTAGGAAATCAATAGGACAGTCACGACTGTCACAAAAACAGTGGAAATCTCGTTTTTCAGCAAAATATTGGCCTCCTGTTTCTTGTGCTTCTTGTGCTCCACTTGTTTGGGCGCCTCTGTATTCTTCATGAATTTGGTGAGCAAGTGGGATACAGTGATGCCACTTAGGATGCACATCACTGGAGCCAAAACCAACATAAGACGTACCATCACACCCTGAAAGATATTTCATAGAATGAAAAGAAAAATACTCAGTATTGTGGATGTCACTCACGGCAAAATAAATGCTGGTGATACCATACAAAATCATGAAAATATTTGCATCAGTAAGCTCTTTGAAACAGAAATATAACCCAGCTGGAAACAGAAACACCAAAATCTGCAGATCAAAATAAAATGAGCTCCATGAGGTAGGTTGATGTTCCGATACACTGGCAATTATGGGAATATGATTTTTAGCATAGGATGGGTCTAGGAGGGAGTAGAAACGGCCAGTCCATGGTGAGATTTTGCCTGAGACAGTCAAAACAGTGCCTACTGTGACAGCTGCGATACCCCCAACATACAGTAGGAAAGTATAAAGAATTTCAAAGTCTGATTTTGAGAGTTTACTGCGAATATAATCCACAAAAGCTAAGATTTGACACAATCCAAACACACCCAGAGCCTGAAACAGATCAATTATGAAAATATTGCCCAACAATTTCTTCTTATTCTTTTCCACTCACCAACATATGTTCAGAACTTTGTACTGGTTGAAATCCAACAAAAGATATCTGCATAGATAGAACAGTACCCACACAATAAAGAGTACTGAAAGCAACGTAAATGCGATGACTGAATCTACCAGTTGCCATTAACGTCAATACATGTAAAGGAATCAGGTTTATCAAAAACACATAACCACCCCAGGAAGAAACCTAAAACATCAAATTCATCAATTCATTCATAAGAATGAATAAATGATCTTTTTACCATATAAAAATATGCCAAGGCACTGAGAGTTCCCCATAGAATAGTACCACTTTTAACAGCTTTAATCCAGGTATAATAAGTTAGCAGCATACAAAAGATGGCAATGCCTTCATTGTCATAGCTGCCAGCAACAGATCTACTGATGTAACCAGGCACTATTGATACAAATGCAGCAGCAACCAGACCTGCTCCTGCATTTTTCACTTCTTTTGTGAGTAGATATGTGATGATAGTGGTGAAAGATGAAAATAAAGGTGCCAGGAATACACAAACATTACGGATATCAATAGTTATGTTCAGTAACCAACATAAATGGTAAAATGCAGCTGAAGTGACCATCAATCCAGGATATATTGTTCCTTAAAAATATGTCATTAGCATACAGATGGCTTACAAGGTACTCAATGTCATACCACCAATAATTCTGCCTAAAGGGTACCATGCTCGGTCATCAAACCAATTATGAAATGAGTAAAATCCTTGCTCTGTCAAATATTTTGTAGTACGGTAATTGAAGTAGGGATCAAATTCGTGAATTACACTTTCAAATCTAAGAACTGAAAACAGTCTAGTGGCGAATGCTGAAAAGTTCCAAATATTACAGTTGAAAAGAAATTATGAACTGTATGAACAAACTCACAGAGAATTGTCGCTAAAGTGAGAATGGAGAGAGTAAGTAAAGTTTCCTGTTTTTCAGCATTCTGAGTATGACCAGTCTTTTTTCCAAAACCAAGCATATTTCGAGTTTTTGAGATTCAATTATTTTGAATCGGTGGGCGTTAGTAGCTTTTGAGAAAACAAGTATGATTTGTTCAATGTTACAATTTCCCTCAACAATATATTGCTACTGTACGATGATGAGAAAATATGGAACTCAATTTCGAGAACACCATAACTTAGAAAAAGGAAATTTTTCAATTCCAAAGCCGGATTTTCAAATAGATTAACCTTGACTTTTCATAACCAAAACTGCACACGTCAACACTGTCAATAGTCAACAACATCAACACATCGCATTTTTTATTTCATCTTTGACATTTTGATCTCAACCCATCTGAAGATCGCCACCAAATCTGACTGCCTTAATTGCCGAGAATTTCCGATCCCTCAGTGGCGTCGTTTTTCCGCGACAGTATAATGCGAGGTCCTCACACAATAGGGAAAGATCACATACCGCGAGATGGCGCCGCGAATGACAAAATGTGGGATTGAGGTGTGAACAACAAAAACACAGGTTCGTTTTGGAAATTTGTAATTCGTGTTATCGTACCAAAATACGTAAGTACCAACAAACATTTCCATTAAAGTTAGTGAATGTGATTTCATCGATTTAGCGAAGCCCTAGGCATCTTTCGATCAGTCAGAGGAGTCCGAAATCTGACAATCTCCTAATATAGCCAGCAGAATTTAATATGTAAATATTTCAATCATTCTGTACACACATTTCGGTATCGCAGAGATGACTAAGTTTCGATTATTTAACCCTCTTAATCACACATAAAGGAATTGGTAGATTGATAAGACGACACATATTAATCATTCTATTTTAAACCTCCGTTGGGTTTGGACGTGTGTGACAAAAAGACTTTCTCGTGCGGTGGAAAGTTTTCGCGAGTGTGTTTCCAGTGTATATGTGACTGTGTTACAATTCCAGTGGGTGTGCTTCAAGGACAGTTTGAGAGTGGGCATGTTGAGAAAAATATATGGGTGAGTTTTATTTTCATGTCCCTTCACACAACTGAACGAAAATTTTTCATCATGCTACATGGGTTTTTTTTTATTGAAATTTACTGATTTCTTGATGAAATTGTACTTTCAGAGCGGCGTTTTCTCATGATGAATACATGATAAATTAACCCTTTTTCAACATTCAAGAAAAGATGCAATAAAATGAAATATGCAATTTTATAGATTCATTTTTAGTTTTGTTATAGATGGCATGTGACGTAAACGGATGATGCACGGTGACGTCTGGAAAACAAAGAACTAGGGTGGGAGGCGCAACTACTACCAATCGGTGAGTGATTTTTTGATTCCTGTGACTTCAACAACCCCACATTGAGCTTTCAATTCGCACAGTTGAACAATTTTGAAATTGTCTCCTCACTCAAGAATTGTTCAGAAAACCAGTCAACCTTGCAGTACCATATGAAGAGCATTTAGAAATAGAACACATTTTTCGTGATCTCATCTCCACGTTACCTCTTCCAATCCGCTGCATTTTCAGATGGACAAAGAATTGTCCATCAAATATCATCCAAATAAATAACTTTCAATGCAAAAATGGCCTAAAATAATATAAAAAGGCCATTAATTTGTTGGTCACACCTCGAGTATTTAAAACGATTAAAAGTAGATGTCGCCCCCTCCGAGATTCTTCCCCATTTACCTCTTTTTTTATGATGACAGCAAACCCGAAATGGCGGGAAAACTTTTGTTTTGTTTTTTTGAAAGAGTTATGCTTATCTCTGGCTTCAGTAGTTGTGTATAGCTATTATTTAAATATACAGTCGTATAAACCATCTACATATTGAACAAAAATAGTAAATAGTTTAAAGATATAAAACATTACAAAATGGATGTTGATCAAACGGTTTCTGTTTCTAAAGTAAGTTGTATATCATTAACCTAAAATCTTTCTGGTAAACGTAATATTTTCAGGGTGTTTTTGTCTTCAAAAATGACTTTAAACCACTATCAAAAATTTCGAAAACCAAACGAAAGCAAAAACCTGTTGTCATCTACCAAAATGAGGCATTTTCGTCAAATGCATGGTATCAAACCTACTTCACCCTGTGGCAAAACATCCAAGCTAAAATTGAGGTACGAAAAATTCAATTCTAATTCAAAATCTCACCTCATATTGGGTTCATTACAGGACTTGAGCAATGAAATGTTTTCGGCTGTTTTAAGTAGACTGGTGAAATTTGTAGAATCAAGTCATGACTTCGAAGTTGAAGAAATCCCAACTGCCGCCCTACTAACAGGCATAAACATGCCTGATCATGGGGCCCAATTCAAATCTCTGTCTAATCAAATCAAGAAGTCTGTTACACCTCATGTAGCTTGTCTCAACAGTCAAGATTGCCAAAATATCAAATATCTCATTGAGAATATGATTAGTCAATTCATAAATGATGATGAGAGTTTGTCCTATGAGGTCAGTGTAAATTATTCAATGTCAAGCTACATTTTCTTGAACCTTTTTGATTTAGGACTCTTTAGATGATGGCACAAGAATGCATCTGAAGAAAAATCAACTGAAACTATCCACACTGCAATGCTGGTATGAAAACCTCTATTGTGCAGAGTCACAGGACAAAAAAATGTTGGTTGTTATTGTATCTGATTTTGAGAGTTTCAATGCTGAAGTACTACAAAAATTTATTCTGATAGCTAGCTGTTACATTAGAATTCTACCATTTGTATTCATTTTTGGTGTTGCCACTTCCATAGCTACATTACATGCATCTTTGCCTTATAAAGTATCATCAAAAATCTGCATTAAAGTTTTCACATCACAACGTTCTACCTACTATTTAAATGAGATTCTGGAACAAGTATTTTTTTCTAAATTATGTCCATTCCAAATGGGTGGAAAAATATTCAATTTATTCATAGATGTATTCCTATTTTATGACTTATCTGTTAACAATTTCATTCAAAATGTGAAGGTAAGCTGAATATCATCACTGCACTAATAATCCTTCATGTTGCTCTTTGAATTTCAGTTTGCAATGGCAGAACATTTCTCCTATGGTAATGCAATGGCTTTATGTTCTCTAGATAAAAAAGTTACATTAGAACTTATTCAAACATTTTCTCATGATGACTTGGAAAGTGTGAGGCATTTATTGTCATTCAGGAAGTTGGTAGAAAGTGAGAGTTATGAGAACAGAATCAAATTATTAACTGATGATGATTATTTTGCAAATATATTAATGAAAGAAATAGTCAAGCTTCAAAAGTACATAAAAAGACTACATATTTTCTTGAAATGTCTGCTGATACTAGTGGAGGATTTGCCAAAAGCTCCATTAGGACAACAAGTGAGTTTATTAATTACATACTTTGAACAAATCAATATTGAGTTGAACCATGCAGAAATAAATTTAAATGAATTACATCACTTTGAAGTACCTTAAGGAATTCAATATTGCAGATGAGAGACTTGTACAGTGTGGCTACATCTAAAAACATCACAAAAACTCAAGAATATAAAGAATGCCTCAAGCTCCTCAGTTTTCAGTCTATGGATGAACTGAATACCAAACTATCTAAAATATTAACTGTCCTTGAAGGCAGTGTATCAAAAAATGGTCAGATGAAAGATTTTCACAACAAATTGAGAACTTATGTAGATGGTATGAATAATTTCAATATGGATGAAATTGAGGAAGCTGTTACTGAAATAGAGAATAACGATCAAGTTATTTCTCAGAATGTAGATAGAAAACAATTTAAAGAAGTGAGTGATTGAATTTTCCAATAGAAACAGTTATAAAAATTTGTTACCTGTTTTCATTTCACAGAAACTTTTAGGACTGACAAAATCACAAAATCGACCTTTAAACAGATATGAAAAACTCAGGGAGGAAATCATCACAACTTTGTCTAAAACATTTGAAGAATATCTTATAGAACCCAAAAATTTTTATTTCCATGAGATATTTTTCTTCAACAACATATCTATACAAAGTATTATTATTGGATCTCATAGATCTGCCATTCATAATGCCTTGAATGATCCTCAGTACTATTTACAGGTAGCTATTCTGGATATTTTTATAAAAAGAAATATCCATTGTATTGGAAAACTACTCTTTTGTTTGATTCAAAATATATCAATTTTAGTGTGACTGTTGCTCAATTCCAAATTCTGATTCTATCAGACCCAGTATGCCTGATATATGTATAGCTTATAAGTTGCATCTGGAATGTGGAAAAATGATTAATTTATATGATTGGCTGCAAGCATTTTTGACTATCATAGATCCTGAAGAAGTTGAAGATGAATCAAAAAGAATTATCAGCCCTGAACTACAGTATCCTTTTCCCTAATTCACTAGTTTTTTTTAATGTTTTTGTGTTCATCACATGGAATTGAGTAGTTTTTCCTAACACAACAAATAGAGCCCGTTTTACCCAAAGTGTCGCAGAATTGGAATATTTGGGATTCATAAAGAGCACCAAAAGGAAAGCTGATCATGTTACAAGGCTGACTTGGGGTGGTTAAAATACATTGTATTATTTTTTTTTAATTACAGAAATATATTCATCTATTGTATTTCATTCAATCATTAAATCAATATGACTTAGTGATAATGGATCTGTAAATGAAACTAACGACATCAGTTTGAAAAAAAATATATATATTACTAACTGACTATATGATATTTTAGATGGTCCTTTTTTTGTTGTAATAAACTTAGTGAAGTTCATTCGTTGTAAAACTTCAACTTACAACATGCGTAATACAAATTGAATTGGATATGAGGTGAGATTATAGAGATTATAAATATAACATTGATATATATTTGAAAATAGAAATCACTCATACATCAAAAAAAGTTGCATATTTGTACATCCCTAGAGCGAACTAAGGTCTCGATTCAATTAATTGGAGGCCCCTTGTGGGGCCGGGGCGGTCCGCACCCCTCCCCCCTTAGTCCACTTATGTATATCCCTAAATAACAATCGTTAAATATGAGCATAATTAGTTTACATCATAATTCTGTGATGGTTAGTTCTTAACCTATATAAACATTTTTATTCGAGTTTAAGTAAATCGACAATTATAAAATATCTAAAATCAACAAAAATCAACAAAATAATAATCTTAACAATTCTAAATGTACTAGTGAAGTTTGTGTTTAGAATATATTTTTAAGGAATTGCATTCCCTTTCAGAAGCTAATAACTTGTAAATGTTTTGTAAATATAAAAATACAAACCAGGCAGGTAATGAAAATAATGCTGGTAATTTGAAAATCACCACTCATATAGCAAGAAATATAACAGGTGAACCAGTGTATCAAGTAGAGTTGAGTGAATCATTTCAGCCAAGAAAAAAAAATCAATAATGGTCATTTGATAGAGTTGTTGTTTGCTTACTGATGACCCTTTCTCCCTGAGCTAGTTGTCCAATCAACATTGCCCTGTATTTGAGGAATGCATCCAAACCATACAAAACCATGCCACAAAATCCAAAGAACTAAAATAAAAAATATGATAATTTCAGGATAAACCAAAACTTTATTGTAAATTGATTATTGAATACCATAATTTATTATTATGAATTTTATTTGTACTTACTCCAGCAGCTATATATGCCTCAATAATGTAGGAAATAGCTAAAGATGCAGCAATGAGATATAAGCATGTCCAAATGGCACAAAAACCCAACTCAATCTTAATCCAAGGTATTTTATAAAACTTTTCAATTATATGGAATAAGTAGAAAGCCAGGATTAATCCTGTGAACCAGAATGCAGTCATTGATACAAAATTGAAAAAAGTTCCTCTCGATGCACTAGCATGTGGTCCACTGGCCTCAATGCATATGAATCCCAATAAATTTAATGCCTAAAATATTCAAAATCAGATAAATATATGATTGGTTGTTGATTTGTTCTCAATGTTCTTACCACTTGTGCACATTTCAGCATTCCAGGAATAGTTCTCACATAGGAAGGATCAAATCTTATTGTTGTTTCAACAGTGGTACTGGTTGTTTGTACAGTGGTTGTTGTAGTATGTTGTCCTGGAAATCCTGGGTCAGCCATTTTAACCTAAAAAGATATTTGACCTTATATTCCAAGAAAATTAGGACAACTATTCATAAATATGATGTCACTTCTATTTCCTACAAAAATATCAGTAGAGAAATATGATACTAAGCAATGATTGAGATGTCCGAGTTTTTATCAATTTTCAAATATACTTGCAGAAATATTTATTTTCAGAAGTGTCGAAGATGTATCTAATCGATGCTTAAGAGATTCAACCAGAAATAAGCTATTGTAACTTAACTCTAGATTCAACTAAGTGGGTGGCAGGTTGATATACATCACCCAGTCAACATCATATATTTAACGTAACTGTTTTGACTTTAAACAGAATTAGGAATTGTATTACCTTGAAATGAAAAATGGGCCACTGGCCGATGTAAAGAGAACGTTAATTATAATTCACAAAATATGAATTCAATCAATAAATATTTGAATGACATCACGAAACTACTCACCTGTTGACTGACAGAACAATATTCCGTAATAAATTGCGCGTTCCATGCAAGAACTGAGAAATATATGTGGGCCGGATCACATTCACAGCAGCGTAGAAAGCAGTAATTTGAGAATCAAAAACGTGTCAACAAAACAGTTTAATAAAAATGTTTATCATAATTTATCTTGTACGAAATAGTCAACAAATGCAACATTTACTCAAAGTTCCTTATCGTACATAATAAATACAAAGTTTTATACAATATTTAAGAAAGTGATAAATTAGCAAACATGTTACTTGGATCGAAAAATTCTTCATCTGTATCTAGTGAAATATATACATTTTCCTTCACTAATTCGACTTCACTCTTTTTCTTCTTCCTCCTCCTCCTTTTCGGGCGATCAGCGCAAAAATCATCTGGAATATTCTGCCTCAGTATATTTATCATCAACTGGAAGCTGTGCTGGAAACTAGGTGAACTCTTGAGTAAAAGTTCTAGGTAGTCATTGAGATTTGTCCTTCTGCTCAGGTTCCTTGTCATATTATAGACAAAAGTACAATTGAGACATTTTGAAACCAATACAGCAGGAAACGGCAAATTCAAGAGAGAATTCAGCTGTCCTATATGAAACAAACAACTTTGGAACTGGGATATCATGTGCACCAAAGTCCTATCAAAAGATTTGCTATTTGTAGATGTTTTCTCATCCATTGTAAAATATGGAATCAATACAGTCATGCTGGATATGCAGTCTGCATATGATAAAGTATCCAGTGACTCTTTGATGCTATTTTTTGGATCTTGTATTTCATCATTACAAATTTTTGAGCTTGTGCTATATTTTTTCAAAAATGTTTTGGCATTTCTGTGAATACCAAGCTTATCATCAACATAGCTCAAAACACATTTGGAAATCAACAGAGAACATATGAGGGGCCAAGTAATATCTGATGATTTCTTTTTCAAGTATACAATTGTTATGATATAAAGTCTCCATTCCTCAGGAAACAAATCTATAGTTCTCTTGAGATTTTCTTGGATATCCAATATTTCAAAGAATAATTCTTTCCTAGTGTCAATATTCATAGTCTGGATTTCTTCTAAAGATGGTAGATTCAAATGACACATAGGAACATTCTTCTTTCCTACTCTTGTGTTTCCAACTCTTCCAAAACAAATCAAATTGTTTTTGGAGTTTGTAAGAATTTTATGTACTGCACTCAAAATGTTGAAATTCATTAGATGTGTATTTTCTAATGCACTATCCTCGATCTGGGGAATACAATAGTACTTATTTCTCACCAAAATATCCATGAAACTAGAGGGATATTCACATTTTCTGAATTTTTCCAAAAATATTGGAGCCACAGCAATACTCTTCTTTGCACTAATTTTGATTTCATCAGCAATGGTATCTTCAGGCTCACTATCAAGCTCACTTTCTTCATCAACAGAATCTAGTTTTTCACTGTCTGAATTTGAGTCATCATCATCAGAATTTGAGATCTCATTGCAATTCTCATCATCAGTATCTCCATCATCATCATCTGAGAGAAGCTCAATATTTTTCATGTTTGATTCTACATCTCTCTTAGGTGCTGTCAAACCTAAATGCTTTAGATATTCACTTTCAGTACAGTTATAACCACTGATGGCAATATTTATTTTATGCCTTATAATTCTTCTCCTTCTCTTTTTGTACCTACTCAATACTTTACTAATAGCAGTATTGATATTTTCATTTTGAAGCCATATTAACAATGACTTAATCCTCTTCTGGCCCAAGTTCATGTTTCCATTACATTTCTGTATTTTCAAGTTTCTATAAAATTTTGTAAATACTCCTCTCTTGACATAATCATTGCCCAAAAGTACAGCCAATATTGGTAAAACACTTTTTTCCAAGCCTGGGAAATTATTCAGAAAATTCTCTACTCTGTAGACTTGACAAGGAATATATGTATAGAGTGGGGCACCATTCTTCTTTTTTCCCTTCTTCACAGCCATTTCAATAGTAGGAAAAGGAATATATAGTACATCAAATATAAAAAAATCAGAATCATAACTCAATACAGGGCAATCCAGAATCCTTGCAATGTTGGCAATTTCTGTATCTCCTTCAAAGTCACACCTCACTGTCCTTATGCCCATTTTCATAATAACTTCTAAAAACACAGGTCTGAGGAACAGAGGGAATACTGACATGGACCTGTTCTGTACACAATTAAGTGAATCTGCTGATTTAATTGTATTTTTCATACGACTAATCACAGTGGCTACCTTTTTTGTTTCATATCCACCATCAAAAATTACTAGAGGAGTGATATTACAACGGTTCAACAACTGGAAGAACTTTTTCACAGTATTCCCAAACATATCATAATCTCCTCCAAAACAATCATTGGACCGTGTATGATACCTGTAGAGCTGACACGCTACTCCGTTCCCATCTATTACCAGATTGGTATCATGAAGTTCATAATTTTCCATGCATTGATGTGATCTGGTTTGAATGAAAGTTGTGAGACCTCGTATACCCATTGTTGCTCGGAAAATCACTAGTAGAAAACACTTCTAACAGTGATTTGATCCTCATCGGTTATTGAGATATCGTTATGAAATTTAAAATTGTAGGAAATAAGTAACATAACCAAAGATATGTACTCCTGGTCTGGTTCGTGCTCCTGGTAAATAACAGCTTTGACACAGAGTATATGTCAATATATGGTACTCTGTGGTCTCATTCAGTCATTGTTACGTCATGAAAAGACAGTGTGAAATGAACTGCCAGAGCTGACTGCCAAAATTCCCGAATATTACCGAACAACCAGGGCTGATTGCCTTATTACCGAACTTATAGGTGGATTAATGTGAGGATACAATAGTAGTGATTCTTTCCGGTGAAAGTGAAGACATATCAAAGGAATTGGTGGTCATGGCTATTATTTTTTCTATACTTTTGAAAACTACAAAAATGGGAAATGCCACTGTATGTTCGGTAATGTTCGAGAATTTAGGCAGTCGCTCTGGCAGCCTATTATCACTGGTGAAACGTCGCCACTGGTCATTGGGTTGTCATCTGTCATATCATAAATATTTATTTCTAAGCAAAATAATTTCCCATTCTATGTTGTCTTTGATTTTCAGGTTAGTAATCACATTGAACCTGTTAAACATCGTGTTTGTGAAAAGTTTATGTTAAGTTTTTATACTTTCATTTACAATGCAGAATGACGATGTTGTTTGGAGTATCATCAACAAATCGTTTTGTTCACATAAGTCTCAGACAAAAACACAAAAATTTTGCAAAAACGAATATAATTTAACGGGTCTGTGTAACCGATCCTCATGTCCACTAGCAAATAGTCAATATGCTACCATCAAAGAAGAAAACGGTATCATATATCTTTATATGAAAACTGTTGAAAGAGCAGCATTTCCGAGAAAAACTTGGGAAAAGGTCAAACTTTCTAGGAATTTTGAAAAAGCCATACATCAGATTAATGAAAACCTATTATATTGGCCTGGATTTGTCAAGTCGAAATGTAAGCAGAGGTTTGTTAAAATAACGCAGTATCTGATTCGAATGAGAAAATTAAAGTTGCGTAGACAAAAACTTGTTGTGCCAATTCAGAGCAAAGTAGAAAGAAGAGAAAAACGCAGAGAAGAGAAGGCTCTCATAGCTGCTAGAATAGAAAAAGGTCTAGAAAAATCTCTTCTTGATCGATTGAAGAAAGGAGTGTATCAAGACCTTTATAATATTCCACAACAGGCATTTGATGATGCTCAGCAAGAAAGAGAACTGGAATCAGATGTGGAAATAGAAGATGAGCAAGAAATGGAAAATGAAAATGAAATGGAGGATGATGGACCAGAATTTGTGCCTGCAGATACTGATGATGAAAGTGACTATGAGAGTGATAGTGGCAAACGTGAAACTATTGATTCTGATGGCAGTTTTGAATCTACTGACAATTCTGATATTGAAGACATTACACCTAGTTTTAAGAAAAATGGAAAACATAAATCTGGTCCTAGTGGCAAGAAATTAAGAAGATCAAGAGTGGAAATTGAATATGAACCGGAAACAACTGAAACATCTAATAAAATCACCACATAGATGTTATTGTTTATTCATTCAATAAATCTATTTTTTTCGTTCATTTGGTATTATTTCCTGAAATTTTGTTAAAATCAACGATTTTGCAGAATTCCGGAATCGACTATACACGAAGTTCACTCATTAATTTGTTATTTCACCAAATTCATCACAAAGAAAAAACAATACATTTAAAGTCTGATTCGAATGACGTATTTTTATTTTAATCAGTTGTATCGCAGTATAGGATATAAAATGTTTCTGAATAAAATCGCCTTTTCATTCCCTATATTGTCCACCGTTATTGCTTAATTTTGACTGCTGTTTTAGTTTTATACATCGAAAAGTGATGAAATAAAATAAAAATTCGTTACGACTTGAATGAAATGTGATTTCATTGGTGCATTCTTATTTAATTTATTCCTTATTTGCTGTATAAACTAACCATTAGTCTGGTCAGATCAAATGTCAAATCTGAGTTACTGTCAATGTGTCAGTCAAATCAGAACAAAAATCCAAAATGGAGTGATTACAAATATTGGGCAATTTTTAGGAGTTTATTTGTTTAATTTCATAAGTATAAACTATAGATCAAAATGGATGCTCTCCCAGGTATTCTCTGAATGAACTAAGAAATAGCACGCTTTGTTCTAGAATTCCCTTATAGTGAATGTATTTGTATTCTTCCTTCATAGATTGTGGAAATGGGTATGATGTTTTTTGTTTTTTATTGTAAATTTCTGTTATCCGACACGTATTTGTTTTATAATTTTCAGAGGGTGTCAATGCTTCCTTCAAAAAGGGGCCAGGACTCTATGAATTTTTGATAGAAGCTGAGTTACAACAGTATTTCAATAGTTTCAAGTAAGTACACTATTTTCAATGTTTGTAGATGTCTGATTCACTGAAACTTTCAGGAACTCGCTCAAAATCACCCACCCTTCCCAACTGAAATTTACAACTGAAGGAGATTTGATTGAGATTGGAATGTCAAAGCCAGAAATGCGTCGACTCAGAAAATACTATGAAAAACACTTTCCACATAACTATCTTTCCAAATTCAAAAAGCTTTTGACACATCGAAAGCAGGAAAGTTCAGTCAATGATGCTTGTCTTTTGGGAAGTACAGATTCATTGACTCTTTCAAGGGCCCCTAGAGTATCTAGCAAACATATAATCCCTTCCTCTAGTATTACTATTAATAAAGAGCTAGGAATGGGAGAATTTGGAGTAGTCCAACAAGGTGTTTGGTGTAATGAAGGAGAGAGAATACAAGTAGGTATTTTGTGTTATCTTTTATATCTGTTGCTGATATTGATCTATGATTATGTATTCAAAATAATTATATAATGATAAACACAGTTTCATCATTCTATTCAAGTTCATCAATTATCTTTCATTGCTTTGTATTAGGTGCTTGATTATTCTTTAAATTCCAATAACCATTAGGTTAATTGACTTTTAAGTACATAGGTTATTTTCCATAAATGAAATCTGACTAAAAGAATGTTTTCTGACATTCCTAATTTTTTTATCATGATTCAATAATTGTACATTATCAGGAAGAGGAAACAAAAATGTACAATATAATTCAACGCAAAGAGTGATAAATAGCCAATATTCATTGTCAGTCCAACCTCAAACTAAGTCTATACATTGAACTCTGGTTTCAAAACAACATTTGCCTAATACCCTAATAATTATAATGGAAGATCAATTTTCTCAATACATTATTACATCACAATGATTTTATGACAAGTTTACTCATCAATACATTGGTTAATTGAAGGTGGCAATAAAATGTCTGTCAAGGGACCGGATGCAATCCAACATGGTAGAGTTCCTCAAAGAGGCTTCCATCATGCACAATATCGATCACAACAATATTGTGCGATTTTTCGGCGTTGTCTTGCCGAATGTTGATGGAAGTCTCATGCTGGTGACAGAGTTGGCCCCTCTAAGGTCATTATTAGAGTGTCTGAAAGAACCTTCACTGAGGTCCAGTTTCCCCGTTTTGACCTTATGCGATTTCGCTTACCAAATCTGTGACGGCATGCAGTATTTGGAAGCCAACAGATTGATTCACAGGTGAAGATTAATCCTAGATAATTCATGAGTCTCACAACACTCAGGGCAAGAGTTGAAGATTTGTTCTGTATTGAGAAACTCATTTTTTCAGGGACTTGGCAGCCCGAAACATTCTTGTCTTTTCTAAAAACAAGGTGAAAATTTCCGATTTCGGTTTGAGTCGTGCTCTTGGACAAGGAAAAGACTACTACCAAACCAATTTCAACGTCAACCTCAAGTTACCTATCGCGTGGTGCGCACCTGAGTGCATCAGTTATTTGCGCTTCACGACAGCTAGTGACGTTTGGGCCTTCGGGGTGACCTTGTGGGAAATGTTCTCTTACGGATTTCAACCTTGGGCCGCTTTAACTGGACAGCAGATATTGGAGGCTATTGATGAACCTAATTTTCAAAGGTGATACATTTATTTGGCGTATTTATTTATTATATTGAATAGGAATTTCATGATTTCTGTAACCTTAATTATAATCTATCGTTTTTGTTAACTTTCTCATAGATTGGAACAGCCTGATTGTTGTCCCCTGGACCACTATAACCTTATGTTGGACTGTTGGAGGCACGAGGCTGCCTCTAGACCTAGGTTCGCCGATATCAGCCCTATACTGGCTGAGTCCAGGCCGGAGCAAGTTCAGGCAAAAGTGTCTTGCAATGAAGGACCCCATATGCTCAGCTATAGGGTAGGAGATGTGATAACCGTACTTGATAAAAAGTAAGTCAAGAAATTCTTTTTGAATATTTAATTTTTTTAGGTGTTAGAGATTCGATTTTTCGATGATAGATACATTTGAAAATGAACCATTGATCACTATTGATTTTGAAAATGTTCAGTGTTGTACCTTATGATTTGGAAAATATGTATTCCAAATCATTTGAAAACAAGTTCAATAAATAATTCGGTACTTTTGTATACATCATGTAATTTTCAAAACACCACCAGAAATTCAAAGCATTGTACTTAATTTAGTTAATTTTTGATGAAACTAGTTCAATTCGTTATGACTTGTTTTTTTTTTGGCTTGTTTATGCTTATGTTATGATAACAGTATTTTGTGATAATGAAGTATAAGTAAAACATCTATGATAAGATATAGTCATTCGATTGATATTTATATAAAACAACAATACATATGATTCATACTGACTTATAGATTATGAAACATGCCCTGAGCCTAGCGTGAGTCATTCAAAAGTCATATTTTTCCACTCCTCCAAATGAAACCTTTTTCTCAGAACTCATCAACCTTTATGGAAAGGCGCGACTGCAAGCGGCAAAACCGGTCTTTTTGATCCCATCAACGTGGTGGCATATCTAGGAAGCGACCTACCTAGTTCCTCGTTTCTACGGACTGACAGCACTAGATCTTCTTCTCGTAGGAAGCTGCGTAGCGAAATGATCAGCGCCCCTCAGGGTGATTTCAAGCATACGGGCCACGTAGGCCTCGATGGGGCATATTTCGGTGATTTGAGTTTCCTGGATGGATCCAAAGGAAATGTTAGTAAGATGTTATTTTACCTACTTAATACTTATTGCTTTTTTTTGATAATAAGAGTTAGTCTTGATATTTGAATGTAAATCATTTAAACCATTTGAGAATTTTGACCAAGGCTTCAATAATCGTTATGAATAATTAACTATAAACAATCCTTAACGAAAAGTAATTCAATTCTATTTCACTCAACCGTCATTTTATTTCAAACTCGTCTTTATTCCCTTCATTCCTCGTATTAAAACCAAACTTACTGAACAATCCAATTTGTTTTTCAGTACGGCGCCGTCCCCACTCAAGTGGTAGCTCCTTACCGACCCCACAAAGACCTCGAGGCCGCCCCGCTTATAGACCCGTCCGATGTGACGCCACCCGCGTCGGCCCCCCTGCAGGACCACGAGTACCACGAGATTTCTGACGAGGACGCCGAGGTAGCCCATAGCCCCGGCTTAGATTTGGGCCCGTCGCTCATGGCCGAAATGGAGATGATGTTCAGTTCGCTGGGATCGGGACATGGGCTGGAACACCACGAGTCTAATAGGTCAGTGAGTAGGTTAGTAGAGGGCAGTTTTTCGATTGGAGTTTGATTTTTCGATCAAGTTCAAAATAATTCTGCACATTATATATTTTCCCAAAGATTACAACCTGAGATAATGAAAAGTTTTGGCTTAGGAGCAACGAGATCAAGGAGAAAATGGGAACTATGAAGGGCAAGAAACAAGCGACTGTTAAACCGATTTCGGCGCATGATCAGAAGACTTTAGATACAGCGATCGCAATGGCTAATGAATTTACAGCTAGGTAAGCGAAAAACCAATTACATTTCCAAAAAAATTTTGCTGAATTTTATTTTATCGATAGAAGCACTGTAATAACTTCTTCATTATGTTCAAGGTCGATGTCAGCTCCTGCTCCAACTACGCCTGCCTCACCAACTAAAAAGAAATTCAGCTTCAAATTTCCTTCGGTACATGATCATGATAAGCATAATGAGAGAAGAAATTTTTCAGAAGAGGCTTTATCAACTTCTGATTTACAGGTCAGTCAAATACAGACTCTATTTACATTTTTCATTATCAGAAATGCCAGAATAAACAATGTTGAAAGAAAAAGACTTTCTAGAGACAATATTTATGTATTTTATAAAATGATTATCAATACATAAGGTGATGCAACAGAACATTAATAAAGAGGCATAATTTAACAAAGAAAGTAGACTTTTTACCTGATATTTTATTACATCATCACATGATGATTGACATTGAATAAACATCGAATTCGCTCAATTTTAACACCCATTTTTATAGCCCCTTTATTCTTGTGTTTTAGTATATCTAACAATAGTAAAGTAGCTTCTTACACATATACTAACACAATATTTCTCCCTTTTACTTCTCCTCCCGCTGCCCGAACCGATTATTTGTCCCCAATTTGATTTTCGGCCACCCCAGTCATTCGTTACCACCCCCTCGTCCATCGACGAGCCGTCCTACCGCGGTCTCCGCCTACCCCTCTGGGACAAGGCCTCCGCCGAGTTTTACTTCGCCAAGTCCCGAGAACTCCTCACTAGACCGTTCCCCACCACCCGAGCGCCAATCCACACCTCCTGTCGCAACCTCGACCGTTCGTCCTTCGAAGACGCCTACTATCCCCAACCGCAGCCGGCTTATAGGGACCGGACGCTCACCAAGTCGGAGAGCATGACGAGAAAGAACTACGCGGGAGGCGGTCACCGAATGTGGCCGCAGTTCTACGAGAGCTCGTACGTGTACTACAAGGCCGAGTTGGGCGAGAGGCCGCGCACGCTTAGTTTCAACGACGCGCGCGAGCCGTTCAAGCGCAGCTCGCGGCGGAGTGTGAGAGATCGCAATCGCCGGCGGCAGTCGTATAATCCGAGAGTGTACGAGACGAGCTCGAGCGACAGCGATTGCGTCAGCGCCGGCTCGGCGGATTTGGATTGGCGGAGACGTCGGCGACTTTCGAAGTTCGCCGGTTCGAGTATTAGCGTGCGATCGGAGATGACGCCCAAGTCGACTAATCCGTTCTTGCGACCGGTGTTTAATATAAAGATTACTGGTAAATCGCCGCCGCCGAGTAATAGTGTGTTGAGCGGGTTGTCGCCTACGTCGGTCGCTAGATGTCAGCGGTCGTTGAATTCGACCAGTTCGGATTCTAGCCTGTAGAAGGCGAGTCGTTCGGGTTGAGTTTCGGGAGATGGAGAAAGATGAAAAGCACGCGTGTAAGGGAATTGATAGTAGCAAATTTCTTATTATTTCTTCAATTTTCTTCGTCTAGATATGTTTCGTTTGTTAGTGATGACGCATTGACTGAGAATCTTTAACACGCCCAAGTAGGATAATTTTTTCAACATATGATCGTTTGCTGCTTCAATTTCTGGAAGTATATCGTTTGAAAATAGTTTGGGACGATAGGAAACAGAATGGTTACAAAATATATTTGAAAACAGTTATCGAATTATAGAGTGGTCCTTGAACAAATTCATTCGTTACATTTGGTTCTCACTACATATGATATATGTATAAACAAACATAGGCCATAATAGCTGGCAAACTCTCAACGAAGAAATCAATTTCTTCCGTGAGAATGATGATTAAATAGATTAATTCATGAATTTTCACTGTCTATGTTTCAAATGATTTGATTCAATCAGTTTGTTTGCATTTTTCTGAAGAAAATAATGACAATTAAATTTAAATTTTCAACCAGACAGAAAATTGAAAACTATTTCACAAATTTCCGTTGTTGAGATCCTCAACCAGCAGATCTAACATTCGTTTTAGATTTTTCATTGTTTGCATTCGTCCCATTCTAATTGACAAACGTTGATTTGAACAGAGTACTGTGGACGGAGCAAAATGATGAATTTTTCCGAATTTCTATGTACTATCATTAGATTCGTTAAGAAATATTAGTCACCTACTTATAATTCGATGTAATTGCTAGAACTTTTATTCGATAACGTGCCATATTTATACAATTAATTAGAACTTGACTAGTGAGTACATTCCCTCCCTAAACGTGTAGAGAATAAAGAGTAGCAATGTAGCGTAGGCGTCAGTGAAATTCGTCCTATTTCCTCCACCCTTTTCCCTTTGTTTGTTCCCGTTTTCGTTTTATTTTCTTTTTTATTGGTTATTTTTCCCTTTAGTCAAAAGTTACCCAAGAGGCTCATGCTGCTTACGAGGGATTGGTGGAAAGGCCTCCTAACGAAGTTTCACAGGTAAGAAATTAAACAAATTTTGTAACTATTTGGCTATTTTTAATTTTAGATTTTATAAGAATTATATTTTTCACAGAAACGACTGCGTTTATGTTTGGGTCTATTTGTATAGTTACTCAATATATTTTATTGTACATATTTCTCAGAGACAAACATTATTTTTTTGCGCAAATATCCTACATGAAACTACATTCTCCTTAAAATTGGATACAATTTCTACATAGATTGAAAATTCAGATTTGAATTTTGATGAGGACGAAATATTACAGTTGATGGTGACAAATCCACTGAGGATATTGAGATCAGGGCAACCAGTTATTAATAGCAGAACAAGATCTTCAAGTGTGGCGGGTACATTACCTCCTAAATTTGGTACAGCTGGTAGGAGCTCAGTTCCAGAAAATCTGAACGTTCGTCAAGGTATTTATGAATCTCAATTCTACACAGGACTTCATTTGAGTAGAAGTTGTGTAACTATGTTTATGAGCAATAGTTTACTGTTTGTATATATTCATACATGATATGTCATATTGTCTATTTATTTAAGCCAAATAGTTGTGACAACTCATCAGAAGGTGCGGTGTTGGTGCTTGTCTATTTTTTCAACCATACTCAGAAATAGATAGATCATTTGAATTATTTTGAAAAACGTTTTCGATTTATAAGATATATACATTAAAATTGGATAACTTTTGATCGACCTTCAGAACTGTTCTGCAATGCTCATGCATGTTTTCTATCTGCTAGAATTTTCGCACGCGACTCTACCTCGCCCCGCCCTCCCGTCGCACGCGTTCCCTCCTGGTGTGCCTCCTCCAAGACCTTCAGTAGCGGCGCCCGCCAGGGAAGACAATCCCATTCCGCTGCCGCCGCGCGACCGTTCCAAGGCGTTGCTGTCGGCCAAACCGCGTCACACGCGCAAGCATCCGCTTATCATTCCTCCTACAAGCTTACAGAGGACGCTCGATAAGGTGAGTTTTCATGGACAAATTCAAGGACCTTAAATGGCTATAATAATTTGGCCACCCACTGTAGATTTATTTTGGATTTTCCCCGGAATTTAAACATTTTTAGGTTAACACTGTATCCCCACCACCGCCGAGCCCTACGATTGTGGATCCATTTCAATTGCCTCCCAAGCCAGATCCGATTTATGCTAACAATATGGTGCATAAAGATGCTGAAGCGATACATTTTGAGGAACAGGTGAGACCAAGCATCTATAAATATTTAGAGCATTTGAAGTATAGTGTGAAATAAAAGTTTGGAGTATGCACTTGTCATTATTCAATTAATGATAATAACAATGTATTCTATATTCTGTCACAATACATGTCCAAAATATGCATTTGTCACCTGTCATCATAATTTTGGTTTATTACCTGCGTATACCTTATCTAAATAAGAACGCGTAAATAGACAATAAAAGCAAGAAATGAACTGGACGTGATGATGAAAGTTGGCAATAATGACTTCTTATTACCTGACAGATCGAATCAAACTTGAACGCTTTGGACGAAATACCGAGCGAACGAGATGTCGTCGACGGGGACGAAGGTTTCAGCTCTTTGAAAGTAGAAGATGAAAAGATCCAAAGTCACCACGTGAGCTGCGAGGATCTTCTGAAATTTGCCAATTCTAAGCCGTCCTCTCGTACGAGAGGAAATGATTCGGATGAAGTGAGGATTATGTCGAAAGTTCTAGGGAAAGACGTAAGTGGAAATAGTATTTATCTTGCTACACATGTAGCTCAGTGTATATCAATTTTCAAGGCGGTGTTAAAAACAGATTTGATGTAATAGAAATATTCAACAAACTTGAATTGATGATCCAAAGAAACCTAGTATTCTCTCCCTTTTGTGAGATGTAAGATATTTCTCGACCCCTTTGGATTCTTCGCGAAAAAATAAATTTTTTTCAATAAATATTCGAACAAAAGTAATAAAATATTTAATCTGATTTAGTTCAGAATCTCGTGCACGGTCTCACGAGTGACTTATGCAATTTGGATTTCGATGGAAGTTTTTGTTGGTACTTCAGTTTATAATCTAGGTTTGAAAAAAAGGAACATATAGTTGATGATGTAATTTTATTCATATATGATATAATTTATGTTCATCAGTCAGTCATTGGAGCCAAAGATAAATAAAATTACAACAATAATTTGAAGCTTTTAAATTTGATATCCTTCAATGTAAGGTATACCTGTACCAACTTTTTGTTGATAATCACAGTAATTTTGTGCAAAGAAGTTCAGCAGGGTTATTTCTTCAATGTATATTCTAGACTTGAAGAACATCCAACAACAAAAAAACCTAGTTGGTATCGTTTGTACATTTTAATAACTTGCCTCAGACACAATCATCAAACTAAAATAAGTTAAGTAGCATTGTGATATCTGCAGGAAATTATATGAAATTAAACTCCAACAATCTCCTGTTTGGGTCAGAGAATATGATGAAAATCCCTCATTCCTTGGGTCAATATTTCACTTTGCGTAAAGTGACTTTTCAATAATGAATGGAAACTATCTCGAAACACTCTTGGTATTTATTTAGGTAACATTAGAGAAGTGCCTTCAAGCTCTTGACCAGTCGGACTGGGACGTGATGAAAGCCATTAAGATACTGAAGTTGCAGAATGTGGTAGTGAGCGCAGATCTGTCCAACCTGTTTGAAGCCTTGGAACACTCCATGTGGGATATTACTAAAGCTGCTCAGTGGATATTACAGCAAGATGGAGAGGTCACGCAAGTCTGAACTGAAATAGTTTTAGACACTCGGGCATTTTATGGATACAATTCAGTATCGCGCAAAAATATATTGAATTCGTTAGTTAAAATCGATTCAATTCCATACCATAACCAATTGTTTTTTGTTATAGATTTCATTTGAATCTCAAAGTGCTATTGCGTACATATACTTTGATGTCATATGTAGTGACAGATGTCAGCAACAATTAGAGATCATCGGTATTCTGGAACTCGTTAAACCATAATCCTACTATATCTTGATTCACATTCTGCTTGATTGTAATTGAAAGAGAATGGCATATCATATATAAACTAAGCATTTTTTATCTGAAAGATGTGGCATTTCATGGATTTTTTTTGTCAATTCTTTGAAACACTGCCAAAGAGCTTGCAATAGATGTTTTCATTCGAATTATTTATTCATTTGAAAAAACAAATGTGATACTAACACTTCAGTAAGGCTGTACTATTTGGATTTCTGATTAAAGACTCTGATTCTTATCATTTACATTTTGTTGTCAATTAGCAATGTGTTTGTCACTTAGCTTTTTTGTCAGTGTGAAATCACTATGGAACTTGTACTTATTTTAAAATGAAAGATATTTATCATTCATTATGAACTGTATGAATATTCCTAGATATTCAATACCATTTGTGTTAGAATTATTAAGTTTTTTTATGATGAAAATTTATTTATTGTCTTGCCAATATTATATTTATGATCATTTTTGGTAATAATGTTGAAAACTAACATATTTATAAAATAAAAATCTTATATATGCGAATTTGTTTCATTTTCAAACCCCCACTTATGGGGCGTCCTTTACTTACGTGAGGCATTCTCTCCCCTTTGTGAGATGTAAGATATTTCTCGACCCCTTTCTCTCCTTTAATTTTCACAACTTGTACTTTGGATTTTTAACGAAAAAACAAAATGAATAAAATATTTATTCTGATTCAGTTAATTGAAACTCGTGCACGGTCTCATGAGTGACTTATGCGATCTGGATTTCAATGGAAGTTTTTTTTGGTACTCTAGTTGGTAATCTAGGTTTAAAAAAAAGAATCATATAGTTGATGATGTGATTTTATTCATATATGATATAATTTATGTTAATCAGTCAGTCATTGAAGCACACAAAGATAAATAAAATTATAACAATAATTTTAAGCTTTTAAATTTGATATCCTTCAATGTAAGGTATACCTGTACCAACTTTTTGTTGATAATCACAGTAATTTTGTCCAAAGAAGTTAAGCAGAGTTATTTCTTCAATGTATATTCTGGACTTGAAGAACATCCAACTCACAATTGCATAAACAGGCAAACAGAGTGGATTCAGCAGTAGAATCTACAAAAACGTAATCAAAACTGCTGATATGTTTCATATTTCAAATATGTACCTGTGTTCCAATAGACCAATAGAACCATCCAACATAACTAGGATGTCTGAACCAAGAATATATGCCATGAGTTACAAGAACATGATCACTAGACTTCTCACACTGAACCTATGGATGAAAATAATTATTTGAGGCACTATTATCAGAGCTATTTGATAATACCAAATGATTGAAGCTTGAACCAGCAGTCAGCATAGCTGTTTTTCTCAAAACTTCTCCCAATATGCATAATGTCATGCCTGCATTTGATATCCAGTTCAATTGTTTAAATCCTAGATTATCAAGAAATTATGAAAACAGAATTGAAAATTGATTTATGTATTTAATTTTACCTGGGAAGAAATATGCTTCTGTAAAAAATTCTACCCATGACATCACAGCAGCTGCAATGTACTCTGGACTATGATTTATAACAAATGAATCTATAGAAACTTGTTTAGGCTGCACTATAGATATTGCTACAAATTCACTGAAATGGAAGAATGCCATAACACACATATAACCACCAAATATCTGTACATGAGGTGGAGCGACTAGTTTCACATGAATACCTAGGGCAAATATAGTTCCCAGTATTGCAGCTCGAATTGCAATCTAGAAAGAGTTGACTTAACTATGTTTCCATTTACATTATTAGTATTTATCTTACCTGAAACCTATATGATTCAAATGATAACCTCATTAGAGCATATGAAATTAGAAGAGCACTGCAACAACATACTGCATAAATTGTTAAAGATCTAGTATCAAAATATAGGTGAGTAATCCCCACGAATAAAGATATGAAAAATGACGAAAAGAAGCTCTTGAGAGCGACATTGGTTTCCGCACAAACCATTTCAAAGACTGAATCCTGTTCAATAGGTAATCAACTCGAAGTAATATGAAAACTACATTTCATCTCATGAATATGGTTTGTTTATTATATACATTTCATCAACATAACCTCAATGTGTGACATATTATTAGGCATTCCAAATCACGTGACATTCAATATGGCGAGAGTAGGCACACAGCTGTTTGAAGTGACGTCATTACGGCATTATTTCCGAAGTTGTGTGAGTTTGTTGTTGATGATAGAAGTTTTAAGATGTAGAGTGTATATTTAAGGACATTATTGTTGGAAAATCCTGATATTGGTGAAAGGTAAGCTGAAAACCCAATTTGTTTTTTGTTTACACAACATTTTGTTTCCCATATGTGAAGTGGAATGTTTATTTACAGATACCGAATGAAGCTGAAGATAATAAATGATGTAGACCCTTTTACATTGAACATCCAGGAATTGGATAGTTCAATTCATGGAATTCCACCTATTACAAATATAGATATTGTTTCGTATTTAGTGCTAACAAATAGCTATTACACCAAAGAACAAATGAAGGCCTACAAAAGCTTGCATTCATTCAAGTATTTTGAGTCAAGCTTTGTTGTGAATGTGGGGACAAAAGTGGTGAATGGTTTTTACATTGTAGTGGGAAAGGTAAGGTTTGTTCATTTCTATTGACTTTTGTTTATTCAGCAATTTTTTTAGGTCAAATATTCTGAGAGAGGAAATGAGAAACCATTAGACATTTGGTGCATTGTGGCCAAAGATGAAAGTGTATTAACAGCACATTGCCCATGAATAGCTGGACACGCTGAAGTTTGCAGTCATGTGGGTGCACTTTTATTTGCAGCTGAATAAAATGTACAATGTAAATACAATAAAAGTTATAGAATATTTACTGTAGACTCTCTGATTTTTCAGTATCGATTCAGTAAGATCGTCCCTCTTAATTGCTGCTATCCATAGCCTTTCAGACAATTCGTTTTTATCCGTCTATCCGAAACCTGTGGCTTAAAACCGCAGGCACTAAAAAGAATTTTACATCATCCTTGGAACAACTTCCACAGTTGACTAAAAGGCATGTAACAGGCATTTTTTAGTGAGAATACCACTAATAAGCTCTAAACAATATAAAAAATCATTTGATGCAGTCACGAAAACAAAAATCTCACAACTTTTAGATCAATTTATAACATAACAAAATGTAAACAAAGCATTGTGTGCCTACTCCCACCATATTGAATTTGTTTTGACAGGTCGTTGGAATGCCCTATTGAAAATGAGTATCTCGCCAAGTAGTTCAAATATTTACACTAACGGAATTCAGGTAGGCATGCAAAATATGAATCTTCATCGACGTTTCTTACATCTTGGTGAGGTTATATCAATAAATAAACATAATAAAACAAAATAAATAATTATGGAAAATGTGTTCGGGGATATGAAAGACAATGGGAAAGCACCAAACAATATAAAAGAAATATATTTATTCTGAGCTTAAAACGATACAAATCAAAAAACGTATTTGCTAAAACGAATCATCATATAACAGTTCAACATGAATCGACATAAAACTCTTTTTTCGAGTATAAAAACAACATCTAAATGTCAATACTTATTCTAATAAAACATGAAGAACTAAACTATGTATTTGAAAATGGTTAAAATGATCAAAAACTTATTCAGAAACTCCAACATCAGTATTTTCATCGTCAGACGTCAGCCCGATTACGGCAGCTGACAGTATCTTATCGTCATATTTTATTTTTCCGGAATTGGCACTGTCAGGCCTGTGTTCTTCTTCATCATATTCCTTCTCTCCTCTGTCTCCGGTCATCGACTTCTCTTCTGAATCACTTTCCACTTGACCTTCTTGCCTAGAGATGTTACTCTCATCAACAGTCGACTTTCCAGAACAGGAACTCTGGGGCCTCATAACCTCGCTTGTCTTGATGCTGGTCTCTACTTCCATACATTCTTCATTGGGTGTGTCTGACCTAGAGATGCAAGCTGGTACGATATTTTCGTCATGGTCAATTCGCTCATCCAAATTAATTTCCTGGGAACATAAACTTTTCGCCTTACTATCAACATCAGCTTTCAAATCGTTATCGTCGCTCTTTGTTAGTTCCTCAGAAAGAGTAGCTGATGTGTTACAAGTTGGCATCGTTTTTTCACTGTCGCTGATTGTGGCTGTTGAAACATCTGACTCCTTTGAAAATTCTGTGATCTTTTTTAGGGAGTTTTTCTCGTTAGCTTCTTCTTCGACAGGTGACGTTTTGTTGGAAACAATTTCCTTCACAGTGGCTTGTTCTTTAGTTGATAATTTGACAGGAGATTTCTTGGTCGGTGATCTTACAGTAGAATCTTTTTTGGGTGACACTTTAACAGGAGACAGATATGATACTTTAATAGGAGAATCTCTTTTGGGAGTTACTTTCACAGGAGACTCTTTTTTGGGCGAAATTTTGACAGGAGACAGATTGATAGGAGAATCTTTCTTAGGTGATGCATTAGTAGATAAAGATTGTTTGACGGATTTCTTTGGAGTAGTTACTTCGGAGGAATTTGATTTTTGAGTGGAAACTGGTGACTTTTGACAATCAATTTTTTCCAATTCAGACTCTTCCGATTCAATTCGTTCGATTTCTTCATTAACTGTTGGTGTGTCTTTGAAATCCACTGCCATTATTATCTCTATAGGTGAAGTCGAATCATATACTGGAATATGTTCAATCGTCTTCAGTAGAATATTTTGAGGTTTAATGATAGGTAATTCTTCAGATAGGACCTGTTCCCCATCTGTCTGTGACTGACAAGATTCTCTGTCTTCATTACTTCTTTCTGATTCATGTGCACTCTGGGAAGTATCTAGGTTAGAGAAAACGTTTCTAGAATTCTCTTCAGATGGACATTCTGCAGATGTGTTGTTACCTAACAGTACAGAATCTTCGAGACTTTCTTCTGGATTAGATATCTGTACATTTGATACTAAATCTTCCGAAATTGCCGAACTGGTTTTATCATCAGAATTGTTGAGATATTGTTTTTCATAATCCATCAATATATCTTTGGTTTCACTTCTTTCTTCTTCAAGCTCTCGATCTTGGTCAATTTCTGCACTGCTAGGTATCGAAATATCTTTGATATCGTAAGCAGACTCAACTAATATTATCGGCTCAACGTTAGCCTCTTTCAAAGATTCAGGCTGTTCCAAAGTTGTTAGAGTCCCTTCATCCATATGTGTTTTTGAAATTTCGGTCTCAATTTCCCGAACGATTTCATTAACTTCTGGTAAGGCTACGTTTACCTCTTGACCGTCGTGGGTACATTCATTGTGTGTATCATTTTCGATTTGTGAAATTTCAAAGGATGTCTCTAGCGTACCTCCAAGTAGCGGTCGAATATCTTGACCATTTAAATACAAACGAACGGTATTTTCGTTGACGAATTCGATTTGGAACAGGGTTGAACCTGCAATCGAGAAAACCCTGAATGTATTAGTAAGTTTAGTAAAGACTGGTGGGTGTTAAGAATAGGAGAAAGAACTTCAGGCGTGTTTCGACCTTCATTCTAGGGATTCTTTCGATTGTTACTGCAGAATATTTTATACAGGAAAAATCAATAGAAAGAATATTCGAAATGTCAGTCACATGCACAAACATTATGGTTTATTGAAATATGAATAGAAGTTGCATTCAATTTTTAGAACGAATTAATTAAAGGTATCTAATTTGAAATGATCATTACATTTTTAAACTCTCAGTTCATCACAACATGCAACAAAATTCCGAATATGGATGAAATCATTTTCCCAAGAAAATAATTAAATAGTCTACAGTTACAGGACCAAATTAACCATAACCAATACTACATCAAAGTATGATATTTATTT
The DNA here is from genome assembly GCA_037013635.1 of Plagiodera versicolora. Classification (NCBI taxonomy): domain Eukaryota; kingdom Metazoa; phylum Arthropoda; class Insecta; order Coleoptera; family Chrysomelidae; genus Plagiodera; species Plagiodera versicolora. The sequence goes on along the minus strand of CM072986.1, from coordinate 8,405,469 downwards.
CATAGCAAATGAGGCAATACTGGTGAATAATTATTTTGAGCAATATTTCCATGTTTTTCTCCAATGTCTCTACATTTCTAGATAATTTTCACACCCATTATGCGATCTGTATGTCGACGAATATTGTTTGTATCCAATAATTGACACGAAAAACTAAAATGCAATAATATTGAATCACGAAGGTTTTGAATCACGTGGGTTCATAATTTTTATAAAAAAAACGTAGAAAAATAATTTCATAGTTTCCACGATACACGCAAATGAGTTGCGATAAAATTTTTGTTTTGAATATTTTGAGGGACAATCATGTATTGATATGAAGAGTATTACAGGATGGAGAATATATGATATATGCAAATTTACATTATATACATGAATACTATTACTGAGTTAGTTGATGAAATAAAAAAGAAAAATTCATACCTTTCCAAAGTTGAGTGGTTCAAATTTAACAATAAAAAACGAATACACAATCACAAAAAAAACATGAACTGACAGTGTGTACAATTTATTTTCAATCAAAAAGTTTACATAATGTGCGGCATAAATAATATAATTTCTGATAATCGAATGCAACTATAAAAATTTATAATAATCAACAGACTCTCACAGGGTGTAAAATATACAGTGAACATAATTCAAAAAGGCTATGGATACTAATGAAGCAAGGTATAACTAGCTGATAAAATTAAACATATTCAATATGTTCTTCAAACAGAAACATTTGCCAACTGGCCCCAATAATAACAAGATAATAATATAATATAAATATAACAGAATGATAATACTAATATGATTTTCTGATAGAGACAATTGCAAAAAACACAATTTGCTCATTTTGATATCGATTTTTTATTTTCAAATATCCTTTGTAGTTTCAACATTCAAGTTGATATCACGTGAGCGGAAAAACTAAAAATCACGACCTCGATTGTTGTGAGGTAATTCAAAAACACTCGGGACTTAATAAATGACATTTTATTTTAAAAATTGAAATCGTAAAATTAAATGAATCACAAACACAAGTCTTGTGTGTGTAATATTTGTGAAAATAAAACTATTACATCTACTTGCTTCTATGAATATCCATTGAGTGGAACACATTGAAGAACTCGTAAAAAACATTCAAATACCTTGTTCATTAATTTCCTCAAATTTCTTGATGGCATCCTCGTTCAAATCCTGGCCTGGCAGCGGCTCCAACGCCAGTTTTCCATCTACAGACTCACCAGAAGCCTTCTTTATTTGCAAATTCTGAAATTGAAGTTAAAAAGAATATCATCCAGTTTTGCCCATGTGAAACCGTTTCTCTACCTGCAGCGTTTCGGCTTCCTTGACGTATCCATCCTCAGTCACCGGCAACAGCATCTCGGCCACGTCCACGTCGTTCAGCAGCAGCTGCACCGTCGACGTCTCGTCCGTAGCAATTTTCTTCACGACGAACACCGTCTGCCCGTCCTTGGCGATTTCGGCGAACTTGGCGCACGCTTCGGGCGTCCAAACAGCCACGCCGTCGGGACGACGCAAGCTGCACTTTTGCGCCAGTGGCGCCGTCGCCACCAGATCTTCAGGCAGCTGCCTCAGGCTGGCGCTGGACGAGGAGTTTCCGTAGTCGATGAAGAGGAGTTCCACGCCGGCGACGGTGTTGGATAGGATGCGCGCGCGGTACCACATCTGGTCGTCGGGGAAAAGAGCTGCGCACAAGGTGCCGGGAGTGAGGTCTTCCAGTTCAGGGAACGTTTCGGCAGCGCTACAGTTTAAATGGGGATTTTTCAAATTAAAGATTGTATTTGGTGGAGTTCGACTGTGAGTTTTTTTCGTCTACCGAATATCAAATTATTCATCACTATCAACACCATTTTACAAAGCTATCATGATGGCTTTGTAGGTTTCAATTTCAAGTATGTACGCCTAAAAAGAACTGAACATTGAATACTGCCTAGAAATCTTCAATGATTAAGTAGCTATTGGCGATTGAATTTAAGATTGCAGCGCCATACTCGGCAGTCGCAGAGCCATAAATGTTGACATTGGATAGTTTCATTGCATTAGGTTATATGTGTTTTTTCGTTAATAAAGTGTGAGTTTATAATGAAAATGAAGACATTTCAGACTTTTGTAGTGAGCTAGGGCGTCCATGTGTATGTATTTTCTTTTTTCTAAAAGTTGTAAGCATTATCATTTGTTTTATCCATTGTATATATATATATATATATATATATATACGTTGTGAACGTGAATGGTTCGATCAAAATATACACAGGATTCTGATAATTTGTTTTGTATTCAGATTCGAATGGCAAGATTTAGTTTAGAGTACTTTGAAGGCACAAACACTTTCAGTTGAAGAAGTTTTGAGTGCTGGATATCATAATATCATGATGACAAGAAAATTGTTTTTGTAATGGAATGAATAATGAATTTATAGTATTTGTTTTTTCTGATGTTTTTTTTGGTGAGAAGTGCTGAATGAAATAGATAATGTGAGATCTAGTTTCAATTTTGTTGATACCTGAACAATACTATGATCGACTGTGAACTTTAATGCAAACAGAATTTCGTCTATCTATTCACGATATTTATATTCACCACCTTGGGGAAAACCATAGAAATTAATATTGGAAGTTTGATTTTACCGATTCAGATTTTTACAATCTTCCAAATATTCAAATTCGGTATAAACTCAGCATTTCTAATCATTTTTAGTGCCACCAGGTGACGTATCGCTTATGTTCATTCGCCAACACCAGTGAGACAATTGACGGAAATTGACTTCAAACTGCATCTAACTCACTTCAGTTGCTCGGCTATCCACTCGAGCTCGTCCACGCAGGTCTCCAACTGCATCCAGAACTCGGACGGCGAGTTCAAGTGGCTGACGAAGCCGGTGGTAGGTCTCGGATGTTTCGACGATTCGGCCATCGGCCGAGCAAAATTTTGACTAAGAAGGCCTTCGCGGACGTTCACTCCGTCCGAGTACAGTTCCACGTAGCTGGTTTTCTCGTTCTGGTCGAGAAGTTCCACCGACAAGTTGTCGGCCGTCGCTAGCTGCTCGAATAACTCCAGCGCCGCGGCGCTCCATTCTTCGTCTTTGGGTACGACCTCCAGAAAAAAAATGATATGCAGTAGGTGGACGTTATGGATTCGTCGCGTTTACCTTCAAGCTACACCTAGTGGCGTAGAGGGCCAACGATAACAACTTCGATGAGAGAGTCCTGATGCGAGTAGTCGCGTTGTCGATGACATCTGTGTTGCCGAAATCGACGAAGCGGACGGTGGTGATGTCCGCGTCGGCATCTAGGATTTCAGCGCGGTACCACTGCTGGTCGAGAGAGTAAGGGGCGGCGCAGAACATGCCGACGGCAGGGCTTTCCAGCACTGGCATATCCTCGATGTGCTCTTGCAATTCGGCTTGGAGATCGTCGATTGCTTTGAGAGACTCGGTGAATTGCAGATAGAACTCGTTGGGAGAGTCTACGTGGCTAGCATACACCTGGAATTCGAACGCGCTAAAGTTATTTATGGTACTAGTATTTTATGTTGAAAATAAGTAACACAGGAGAATTCATTCCATGAGGACGTCAGGCCTCAAGTGACTGAGGAAAAATAACTAACGAGTGGCCCACAATGTTTTATCCGTCCAGTGGAAGAAATAATGAGAGAAATACTTGCGTCTCAGTACCCTATAAATGTCAGAAGGACTTAACGATGACATTTTTGACATTTTGGCTACCGGCAGGATACTTTAAATATGAACGTGTATAATCAATCCATAACTCACTAGTCTGTTATGTCAACAGCTCTGAATAAAGCCACAAAATATTGAACTGAGTGCTAAAATACAAGCTATTTCATCTTATTGAGTTCGAACCAGGTAATTCTGAATCAATTTCAACAGTTACAACAAATTTTAGATGATCGAAAACTGTTGAGTGTAAAAAATTTAAGAACAGACAAAAAATATAAGTTTTTCACAATTCCACTTCGATTTCAGTCATTAAAGTAAAACTTACCGCTTGTCCTGTAACCGGGTAATTTTGAACTTCTGAAGAAACTACAGATGCGGGTTCATTCCTTACGACTCTGCTCCAATCATTTTCTGTCAAAATCGATTCGGATTCTGGTTTGTCCAAACTGGAGGTTGCGAAACCAGTATCTACTGATCCTGCTTGATTTTCTCCAGTTTCAATAATGTCCGTTTCCAATACAACTAGACTGCCTTCCCAACCATGCGTACCTAACTCAACTGTAACGCTGACGTCTTTATCAAGGAATGATTCTGATTCAGCTACTGTAATCTGTAGAAAAAAAATAATCAAATAATGATTTCTACAGCAAAAAAATGGGAAAACAACATTGTTCGTGACGATAAGAATTGTTAGCTAAAATATTCTGAAAAATACTCTATTTGAAATTCATCCTGATGAGGGTTGTTTGATTGATGATTCATGTTTCTTGATGTACTGTTGCTGTCCTAGTGACGCCAGCGATAGACCATCATAATTCTCGCAAATACTAGACACAAGTTGAGGCCATTTTTATCTTGTTCTAGATTGTCACGAAAATTAACTGACTTAAATTATTTCTTTGATGTGTTTCATTTAAAAAATGATCGTTCACTGATTGTGAAGTTTTGTTGTATCGAATTCAAAGATTCGTGAGTGAATCATTGAACATTTTCCCGAGGTATAACCTTCAGAAATTTAAAAAAAAATACCAATTCCTACCTCCTTTCCCTTGCTTCTCACGATGTTCTCTGAACATTACAGGATATCTCCTTTCGTGGGGAATTTTATAAAAAAAATACAAACCAAAAATCACTGTTATATTTCCAATTCACATTGTTTTGTGTTGATTTTCTTCTCTATTTATACATTTAGGTGAAATGGTACAAATTATAAATATACCATAGCTTGCATTGTGGCTCCTCTACCTAACTTAAACATTTAATTCACTACTTGATAAAAAAGTGCTCACCTGAAGACTCTGCGTACAAATATCGAAAAACTTGTCGTCCAACTCTCGGATAGCTGCAAAACTCACGTTCTCTGAATTACCGTAGTCGACGTAATTCACCGAAGCTTTTTCGTCATCGAAACTCGTCACTCTACCCCTATACCAATTTCCATCTTCGCTACGGACGGCGTAAATTTGCTCTTCCAACGGCACGACGATCTCGTCCGGAGCTTTATTTTCGTACGTCTCGAACATCAGATTCAACAGATAGGCGAGCATGTCTGCGTATTCTGCTGGTTGTACGAAAACGCCGCTGGCGTCGGCGAACGATACGTAACCGGTGAAGGTAGCTCGAAGCACCGGCATTGGGCAGAGACGGTCGATTACTTCGTAAGCGCCCTCGTCTGGGTTTATGAGCACGTGTTTCATGCCCTGCGTGTCGTAGAAAGTAACTTCTAACCTGTGGAGGTGAGTCAGTTAGGTTTCAAACTGATCAACAATACGATACTATGATTATTTTCAACTCAGATTTAGATTTTTTTTTGGGTGTGAGACATCAATTTCTATGGCTACCTTAGGAGCAGAACGCTCTCTGCCTAGATTGGGGATCCCAATTAATAATCCACCTACGAGATCGTTATAATTGCTTTAAGAGAAAATGTAGAGAATTAATGGCATTGATTGCACAGTGGAATAACAAGAAATTAAAAAAATGTGAAGTTGAAAATGATACGAATACAAAAGAATAAAGATAAGTGATTCCGTATTGCATAATCTTGTAGGTCACAATAAAGAAATTACCTAAGGCATGATGTTGCTTTTTCTAGCGATTGATAGAATATTATTATTAACAAGAACAAAACAAGAATGAAATAGTGGGGTAGTAAAAATGTATTACATCGGGAAGTCCGTAGGAAAAATATCCATTACTGAGGCCTGTAACCATACATATGTTGTATCAGGACTGACAAATGTGGAATATATTTTTTTCCTAATATTACACTGTGGATGGTCCTTAGGATTTAGTAGTGGGATAGTTATTTATTATAATAGCCTAACAGATATTCAATGAAATCTTTCAGAAACTACTCACTTATCCTGTATGACATTATCTACATAAATGATCACAGTCTGTTGCAGAAGACCCTTCAATGTGTTCTCGAAAGTCTCGGTAGCATACGTATAATTATGTACAGCACAGCTTACGGCAAGACCACATTCCAGCACTGTAATAATTTCAATAAAATTTTACACGAATCAAATGTATTTAGGATAGGCAGTCAATAAACAAAAATATATTGACAATTTCAAGTCACGTTGAGGGCGTTGTGGAACAAATATAAATGTACGTTTCACAAACTCATATTCTGAGAGTGTTTCTACCTGATTTCTACATTACATAAAACATATCTGAAATTTTGAAGTCTGTTCAGTTAAGGAAGCAAAACAGAGATATATTAACTAGATTAAGAGTGAACAAAACAACCAAATAACAAAAAAAGCACAAGTGAGGCGATGCCATGAAATTGTCTAATGTCAACTATGTAATTTTAGACATGTAGCGAGAAAATACGCACTCAGATCGGGTCCGCATTCTTGATGTGCCTCAAATATCTACTATATCTGCTATGATAAAAACGTATTTTATATCATCATTCACAACTTGCCTACTATAATATCCTCAAAACTGTTGATACTCATCAGGGTGACTCTGAGCTGTTGTCCAAGTAACATCGGAATGTCAATAGTGGGCCTAACCGATTGGGTGGAAACTGCCAGGCCATCACGCACCAATTGTTGGGCTATGTCTTCCGAATCATGGAGTATATCCACCAAGGTCCTAAAATTTTACCTCTATTGAACTAGTAAAGGAATAATAGGGATGGATAGTAAGAATGAAGGCTGAATTGGTTACAAGACGAACCCAAGTTGATGAATATGTTTTCTATTTGTTGCGTACTTTATGAATGTCATTGCATAAAATTCGAATTGTCAAATAAAAAATTTAACATTGTCAACTCACTTATCATCCACTCGATCGACAAATTTACACAAGAAGCTATCCTTATCGAAATAGGCCCCGTACACGTCAGGTTCGCCCCAATTTCCTTGGGCGGCTTTCACGTCGTGCAATCCACACTCTACCGCCTGCGCGGGCAGCGTCATGAAACGTTTCTCGATAGGCCACACCTTCGTGATGGTGGACACATTGCCGAAATCGACGTAAAAAACTTTGTATTGGTCGCCGATCACTTCGAGCACTTGGGCACGGTAGAGTACTTTGTCTTCGGGAAAAAGACCAATGACGGGGGCTCCAGGTACGGAGGACTCGGGCTTTCGGTTCTTGTAGAACTGTTGGATTTCTTCTACCATCGCGCGGAATTGGTCCTGCGATCGAGGTGTTAGTTTATAAAGCTTGTTCTCTCATCCTGAATACTGTTTTGTGCAATTTTTCGTTCAATAATGATAAGGAAAAAGAAAGGAAATAACTGGAAACATTTCTCAACGATCCACACACCTGAAAATCGACTAGCTGGCAATAAAACAATCCCGGATTGTGAAACCAGCTGATGGTGACCTTTGCCTCGGTGCCGACGACTTGGCAGGGCAGGAAGACAGCTGAGGTGGGAGCGGCGTCGATTGGCACCGTCACGGCGCTCACGTTCCACGAGTCTTCCGCGACGTTCCCTTCGTCGAAGGGTGATTTTCGGACAGGTTTGCTGCCAAACTGACGGTCTCGACCGCGATCGTTACGCGAGCTTGTTCGCGGACCCTTGCGACAGCCCTTATCTGAACCGCTGTCCGAGCCTCCGCTAAATGAAATTTTTGAAGTGGTGATACAAGTAATCAAATGATATATAGATCATTTCATTAAAAGAATTGTACACAGATATTATGCAATACACAAACTCAATTACAAAAGGACTTGGAACCCAAAACATTTCGTTTTGTTATTGGTAATAAATTCTGAATACTTTCTTTTTCCTGATTGGAAGCGAAAATGTATTCTTTAATGCCTAAACTAGCAAAAAAACTGATTCTTATTTTCATTCAAAATTTTCTATAGTGGTCTGTCTGATAAAAGTCAATGTCTACTAACCCTCTTGAATCCGGCGTTCTTCTTGGGCTCTCCTCTTTCCGATTCCCACCGAATAGATTAGCTCTACTGTCTTTATTAAACCTTGAACGAGAAAATATCCTGAATACTTTTCCACAAATGAAAATATCATGGCATAGACATTATCAAAATTGTATAAATAAAGCATACACACTAATATTGTACCTGAATCATATATTCACATAACTAACAACTATATTGATGATTAACTTACCCTCCTTTGTTTCTTCCATAATCATTCGTTCGTCTGTCATTTTTATGTCCCCCATCGTTGGTAGATGTGTCCCATTCTTTATTCACCAACGTATTGGAGGTGGCGCTGTTAGGATTACTCCATTTTTTAGTGGGGGAAGTTTCACCCCATGAGTTGCTGGCCGTGTTATTCCAGTTGTCAGTCTTTTGATCGTTTTCTCTGCTGTTAGGTCGCCGATGGGTCGGACTGAAGAGCAAAACGATTATTTAAGTATGTATTACAAGGTTTTTGGGTCAAAAATATATAATTTTTCTTGCTAATGTCAAGATCTGATATTGTCTATATTTCTTCATATGAAATGCTACTTCATTTCTACTCACCTGAAACCTTTGTTGTTTTGTCTCCAAGAATTATTTTCATTGCCGTCAAATGAATTGTCGGGATTTCTAAATATGAAAAAGAAGGTTTCACAAAAATTCTTCAAACAATACAATGAACATCAACAATATTAAGCAATCATTGAAGTTCTCAAGTATTTTCTGCTTGTTATTTGAATAATTAAACTTTTCTCAATGAAATAACAGAACCACAACTCAGAGAAGCTATACTTCCTGGTGACATGATAATGATGTTTCTATTTTTGAATAATATTATTTATCTTTCACTATTCAATTGTGAGATATATTGAAGGAATTCACATGATTTCATATAGAATCAGAGAATATATACCTGTGTTTATATTTCCTAAAAGGACTGCATCAAGTAGAATGAATGAGTCTTATTTACTACATGGTAATTGAAAACGGAAACAAATGGAACGAAAATTTTAAAAAATCAAGTGTTCATTGAATTTACTGTATATACAATAAGTTACTGAAATCTATACACACCGGTTTTCTCGATTATTTTGTCTCCAAGATTTCTCATTCCTGTCGTTTGATCTCTCATTTCTACTATAAGTTTCCCTAGAAACGAAAAAACCATCATATAAGAAAAATCATTGATAAAAAAAATTACCTTCCAGCACTTTGTTCCCTACTACCTCTGAAATTCTGTTCCCTGCTGGTATTCTGCCAATCTTTTGGTGATTTTCTGTGCTCAATTTTATTGCCAGCTTGAACCAATATGGGACTGACTTGCGATTTCAAAGCTGCTATCTTTTCCAAGAGTAGAGATGCTACATTGTAATTTGACGCATTGTAGAGTTCCACCAAGGCCTTTTTGTCCACTATGTCAACTACTTTCATCATGAAAGTATCTAAAAAAATTGTACATAATGAACGAGACTTGCTAGTTTCTTTCTATTCCAAGTGTACAAATATGGTCAAATAAGCATATAGTTGCTCAACTACAATATGTTGTAATAGACCGCATTAGTGATGACGTCACAAATATGCAACCAACATTACACTGAGTCCTGAATCGTTTGGCGTGAAATGATATGCTTTATACTCGACCTTAAATACAGATGACATAAGAACGATAATAGAAGTATCGCAACAGGCCCTTTTGTTTTACGCTCTCACATGAAATAAGTTGATATTTAAGGAATTGCATCTAAGGGACCTTGGATATGAAGGATGGAAGTAACGATATTTTCGTAAAACGATTTTCGGAATTTATTCAAAAGTATTTGAGAAAACTTTCTTTACGATACCCATTCCATACGACGTATTCATTCTTTTTCTATCGAATTCAAACAGATACATTTCTTAAATATTGCTTATAACAGCGAAATAATTCAATAAATAACATCATAATTTTAACCACAGATTCTGAACCTTAGATAATGGTTACTTGAGGTTCATATTAGCGCATCTTCGTTCAGAAATATTTCGTTGGGACTCAATGCACTGTTGGTTGCATACATTGTGACGTCACACTAATGTGGTCTATTTGCCAATGGTCAGGATCAAATAATGCCAACTCATACAAGTTCATATTCAAAGAATTTGTATTCAAAAAAATGTAGATCAATTGAAGAGTTTGTAGTGATTGACATACCTTCCAATATTATATTCTCCAACAAGGTGTTTCTTTCAGCATCATCTTCCATGTTCTGATATCCATTCAGACAGCACTCTATTGCTTGTGGCCTCAAAGCAGTCATTTGTTCCCCACCTATTCTCTTCAGCTGAGAATTCTGTATTTCTTCTTCATTTCCAAAATCAATATATTTTACTTTAACTCGATCACCGAGAACAGCTACAATCTAAAATTAAGAGAATACTGAATGACAAATATTATTTTCATATAGCAGTTGAACATAAATATTTAGTTAATAGATGAATATGGTAATTTTATTCATTTTGATATACCTCACCTCACTTCTGTACCATAAATTGTCATCTTCGAACAGTGCACAGCAGGGTAGATTTTCTGTGAAAACACTTGGATCTAGAGTTTCCTCTGTTGATGTACAAACTACTTGCAATTCTTTCATGAAGTCCTCCAGCTCAGTTTGCTTATCAGAGAGTTGGACACAAAACCTATTACAGCTGTAAACATAGCTAACCTAAAATTCAAGAAGATATTGAAAAAATAATCATTTTGGATAATACAACAATGATTCCTTGCCTTAACACTTTGACTGAATCCTCTCACCAATGTTATTGGTTCTGGATAGGCATTAACAGCAGCACGACTTACAACATCCAAAGCATTTATTTGAGTTTCAGGGTCCCAGAGCTCACATTTGGGAATGGCCATCCTAGTGGGTGTTGGTAGGACTTTCATGTGTAGCAGACGGTTGTCCACAAATGTTTTAAATGCCATACGCATATCCATAGTCAAGGTAGATTTATCAACACCATTAAGAGCATATCTTATTGCCATCACTTTGGGAATAACATACTTGAAAGGAATTTGGTAAAGAGCACTTATTGGTACAATTTCGTAATTACCAAAATCCACATAAAAAACCTAGGAAGTATGAAGGAAATTATTCACACCAACCAAAACAGTTTAGAATATCTTCCTACCTTGAATTGATAATCAACCTCATTGGTAACCACAGCTCTACAAACACTACCATCTTCTTGGCACTTGGCAAGACAAATGGTTCCTGGAATGGGTACATCTTCCAACAACTTCAATGAAAGACTATTAATGTCACTCATTAATTTTGCTAATACATCTTCTGTTTGTTTGAGCTGTACAGAAAACTGATAGGGTCCATCATTAACATATGACACATACACCTGATATTGACAACCTGGCTCAAGAGTACAAGCTTTGTAAGTGTTTATTGTATTTGAAGGTGCTGGGGTTTGTGGAACCTGTTGCTGCACTACCTGTTTTTGCATATTCATACTGAGCAAAACTGCTTGTTGTGCTTGCAAAGTGATAGGCTGCATCAGTGAGCGCTGAGTTAAGAGGGAATGTAAGTCTCTTCCATCTAAGTAGACTTTGACAAGGTAAAACTGTATTGCTTGAATCAATAATTGACACTGCACCTCTCTGTACCTAATTTCTTTGCAAATAATGTTGAACACTATGTCATCCCACACACCACCTCCTACACAATGGGCCTCTGCAAATATAAAGCCTACAGCTAGGGGAGGAATTGATATAAACGATGAAGGAAGGTTTTGTAATGTCCTGATGTTTTCACAAGACACGACATCCTTGTAACCATAGTCAACGAAGTTAACTTCAACATAAATGTCATGAATACAATTGATAATTCGAACTCTGTGATATTTATTGTCTTTATATTTCGCACACACTAGAAGTCCAGGTTGTAGAGATTCTGGTGGAATTTTTCCAACTCCCGCATCTAAGTGTTGGCTTATGCCAGTTAAAAACTGGTCCACATATATTGCGTCAGTTCTCTCCGTTTGACCCCATATTTTTAAAAAAGGTCCTTCTTTCTCTACATACGTCACGTACAAATTTACAGTTTGATTAGAATCCATTTTCAACAGAGTAACACTGATTTTAATTTATAACTTTTTCTTTTCAATCATACCTACTAAAACCGGCATAAAAATCGTAATCGCCAAATCTGACACTGTCCTGCGTGGTCCTGCTGTCACCAGACTTTAATCCAATTAGAATCCAAACAGAAATATTCACACCACACTGGCTGTGATCAGTGGAAAATTGTACTGTGAATTGTATCAGACACAAAAAAAAAAGAAGAAGAATAACTAATCTTAAGCAGTTTTTGTTAATTTCTCACGTGAACTAGAAAAATTTTAATGCTTGCGTGCTAATATCTACAGGTAATGCGAAAGAAGGTTCAATTTCCTAAATACTTATCACAAAAATCAGGCAATGATAAGATTGTAACTCACATAGCCAAGCGGGAAAACATGTTTGAAAAGTATTACCTCTTTATACATTGTTACTCCAATCATGAACAACTCAGCAGACGAATCGCGTTTCACTTTTAATGAACTGATGATTCATGATTCATTCAAGTGTGCAATATATTCATGTCAATATTCCAGCTATATATAGTCATTTGGCATGGAAAGCGCATAATTTAGTATTACAAATTTATCTTTATTTCAAATGAAAATCGAGTATTATGAGATGTTAGAACTTACCTGTAATATTTCATTATCACTCAATTTCTCAAATATGACAAAATCATGACAAACCGTAAAACTTCTTCCGCATTCCAACTGGTAATAAATCAAGAGCACAAATGTTGACGGTTGCCTAAAACTTCTAGAGTTATAGAAGACTGCATCATAGGCAGTATACGACTCTTTTCCGTTATACAACCTCATTCGTTTTTTTTTTCAACTCATTGGAAAAGTGTCATGTGTATCATAATCTTCTCTTCCATGCAATAGTTGAAGGAGAAATGGTATTCGTATTTCTAGTTTTCATTCACTAAATATAAGAATGGATGCAGAGCGTTATTGAATTTTTATAATAATAATAATAGTATATATCTGTCAGAAACTTTTCGAATAATGAAACAAGATTAACATTTTTCTGTGTTTGAAGTAGAATCTTATAATGATTGAATGAAATTACTCTTATTTCCCTTTCTTCGAATGTAATAATTTCAATTCATTTGATGAAAAGTTGAAAAGGAAAAATATTATATTACTTTCAAATAAATATATTCATATTTTAATTATAAAAAAAATTGGTGTATTGAAATAACTGGATATCACTTTTAGGAATAAATGATGTCAGTACTTATGATACACAAGGTGATTTAAATAATTACAAGTAACTTCAAGAGCTCCCTTTATCTTTTGGTACATGATTCTTTCTACAATAATATATCATTCAATGTATAATATGGTTGTGACGAAAGGTTTTGATCGAATATTCAATCAATTGTGAAACCTTGGAGATTCTTTGTTGCTCTATTATTCCTGTTTCGATGTAATTTATGTTTATCGATTCGCCTTTGAAGTATTTTGTAACATTTAAAAGTAAGCTACTCTTAAATAACAAAGATCAATTTCATCTCAAATCGAAACCTAAGATATACAAGTCACAATAGAAAAATAGAGGGAATGCCATAAAAATATAATATTTTATTACAACAAATAGTTGCCATCAAATGTGCGGCAAGATTAGGACGGAAATAATGTAATAATAGGATATTTATCGTAATTCCTTTGTCTATGAGATGTATATTGGAGTAGAAATAGTGATCAATTAACATGTTTCATCATAACTCATTCATTCACATACTTTAAACAGTTTCAGAAACTTACATATTTTTTATATATAATAATATACAAAACACATTCCAGTTCATACATACAATGTTGAGCTTATGTAAAAATTCCAACTCTAAAAATGTGCAATTTTTGACAATTTATTTCAAGATATAACTACTATATAAATATATCTGAAGAATAAATTTTTATAGTCATTTATACACATTTCAGTCTTCATAGTAAAAATTCCAATTATTTCAAGAGAAATTATCCACATTGATTTTCGTGCTCTATAGTAGTAAGTAATTCTAATAGTGTGGGTATCATTAATATACAAGCAAATTAATTAAAAAATATAATGGAATGATGAATTAACTAAAAAATATGTTCATTACATCTATTAGCTCAATTCTAAAGAAACTATTTGAGAAATATCTATTCACTGAGCAAATGCAGAATCACAAAAGTTACAATTGAAAATGAATATAGATTACACACCTTTGGTTTAAAAATGTGTGAGATGAAGGCATTGTAGTGGAATCCCATATTCAAGTAGGTTTAGGTCTCGTTCTAGAAGAAGTGGATTGGCAAGAACTGAAATAAAATTTCTGAATGGTTCTAAACATTCAATTCAGAAACACACATTTGTTATTTGTTGAAATAAATATTTGTATATACTGTATAATCATTGACATTCTATTACATAACAGAACAATCATAACTTGTCTTTCAGAGATTTTCTAAATAAAATTATGAATGACACCAGTGCATATTCTGACGATCTGTCACAACTTCCTACTTGAAATGATAATTCATAATCATATTTTGAATGGATCACAGATTGCTGGATGTTGAGAATCAGAACAAAAAATAATTGACATTAAAAAAAAAGCTGAATGAATCAAGTCGATTGGGTAAATAATTACTACTAATTGAAGTATGATAAAAATACTCACTGTGAATCAGGTATCTTGGCTCCATATTCTTCTAAAAATTTATTCAAGTCTATATGTGGCAATATCTGAAATTGAAAATATTTTTTCAAGAACTCTACATATGGAAAATATGGTTAACAGAAAGTATCAAATGAAATCAAGTGCAATAGGGGCATATATTATTATGATAGGATAATCCATTTTAGTTTCACCTTTGATGGCTGTAGAAACCTAGGAGGTATTCGATTAACAATAGCAGACCCTTTCCTGGGTCCAAAACCCAACTCCAGCAGCACAGCCTCTGGATTGGGTTTTCGTAATTCCAGTACAGACTCCACACTGGAGCAGTGTGATCCGTCGTCTGATTGAAAAGAATAATCCCTGGATAAGGATTTTTGCGGTTTCCGTTTTGAAGGTGTTTGATTTTCTGTGCTTGAAGATGGTATTGTGTCTATCCACTGCTGTACTGGATCCTTTTGCATTCTTTGTATATGCTTTGAAGAAATAATATTTATGTAAATTTTGATTTCACAAGGAATTAGTTAAAAATTACACAGGTTTTATCAAAATCACGCGATATCACTAATACAATGGTATAGTCCTTGATCATTAATTAGACAACTGCATTGAGAGATTCAACAAGTGGTTCGTTACTTTCAGTTATTAGTGACGTACGTTTGTTTTGCGTCTGTTGACTGTTTTAATCGGTGAAACAGTGCAAAACATAATTTAGGAATCAACAATATAACTTACACAAATTCAAAACATTTGAAACACAGAATGAATAAACAATAAATCATTTTATTATTTCTGTTTTTTTGATCATATCAGCTGTCATCATTAATTTTGATTTTGACATTTTCATAACCAATGTTTATTGGTTTGAAATGCTGACAGTTCTTTGATTATGGATACTATTCCGTTCGACTGTTAAATAATATATAATTTGAGAGGTATCACCTTTGAAATCATATCAATTACTTACTGCATCAGCTTAAATGAAATCCCAGAAATAATTTACAACATATTTTTTTCCTAAACTCTGGTAACAGAAACAAGTACGTGGTGATTTTATAGCTTTTTCAGTTTATCCTGCCGGCTAACGGATGATAGTTCACTGTCTAATGAAAATGTACGTCACGTCAGGTGTCAGGTGAAAGCTGTCTCACCGAAGATTGAGATCGAAGACATTACAATATTATTGCAGTTTCTCAATTTAATTTATTTAAAAGTTCATACCTAAACATATAAGTGTAATTTTCGGTTGAGTAGGTTTTGTTTCATTCCTCGTAGTGAATTTTGTAGACTTTTGGTTTGACAGATGTTGGACTAATTACCAACGGAGTGTGTGGTTTCTTGTAAAGTTTCATTTTAAAATCTAATTTTGATCAATTATTCGTTCTCAATGTCGGTAACGCGTGTTGTGATATACATCATGAGATTCAAGACAACCGAAGAGGAGACATAGCCATTCAAAATGACGAGGAAAAAATGAATGATGACGATAGCTTGGTCAGTATTTCACTTTATTATTACTATTATATATCTATCATTATCTTATTAAACTTGTGACATACGCTATCCAACGAATTTGCTAGCCAGATTTTGTAATTCGTCAACTTTCTAATGACATTGATGGTTGACTTGCAACAAAACGTTGAAAATTTTCCTCGATATCATTTGAATGATGTTTTTTGAAACTTCTTATTGACACCGATGATGTCTAGTGCTAATATTCTTGCCGAAGAATTATGGCTTCAATTCGTTTTCAAGCACATCTTACAAATAGGTAGGGAAGCTGGGTAACGTTGATACACGTATGAATTCTGATGTTAATATTTAACGGTACTTTTCAAAAATCTCACATGAAAAGTGTGTTACATCATTCATACTTATAACTATGAGATTGTAGGTTTCCTACTGATGTATTGAGAACAATCATGTGTTTGGAACATCAATCAACATTCGCATACAACTTAATATTCACGAAGTCATATGTTCATTAATAATTATTTGAAAATCTCATTATCTTAACGCTGTAACATCCGTATGTCGAATAGAGTTTCTTGTTTGAAAATAATTTCCTTTTATCAATATAAAATCGAAATGGATGCAATGGAAAAACCTTATATATTTGGAATAAAAAATCTATTTGCATTTGAAATGGCAAAACATTAAACGAAATCATCCATCGCCATGTTCAATATCTCGGAATAATATTGATTATTTAGGCATCAATAATAATTCATTTCACTTTATTTGAAACATTCAACGGTTATCCACAATACAATATGTGTATATAATTCATTAATCGAAAATAATACTTACAAAACATTAACCTAACCTAACATTCTGTTTCGGAGCATCAAGCATCACTGAAAAAAAGAAAGAGCTGCAACACCGCATTTTCTCACGAGCTGTCACAACTATCTTGCTTAAATTAGTAGACTATATATACATAATATTGCTCTTCTAATTTCGACCTGCCAAAAAGCTTTAATATTTTCACAATCAATCCATTCATATTCCGCTCAGGGTCAGTTGACGAATCCCCCACCCCTCTATCTTTATCGTATCCATAACAATAACAACTGTTCCTTTCTGTTTGTTTTTTCGTCGTTGTTACCCGGCGCCAGACGAGCACGGCGCGACGCACATCTCGTCTGAGTCTGGAGATTCTGAAACAAAAAAATTGAAACGTGATTACGGAACATTTGCGGTCTGGTTTCATACAGTACCAAGCATATCCTTTCACAGAAACACATTCGATACGGGATGGAATCGGTAGGAATGGGACGCGTGTGTATCGTTTACGATTACATTACGTAGATTGATTTTGGCAGAATACTTTTTTCGAGCAATATTTTGAATGGTTTTCAAGATTGAATGCTGTAGGAATTGTGGCAACCAGAGTTGCCCCTTTTTTATTTTGCAAATAAGATATCTCTAGTGAACATGCACAGCATCCTTACAAATCAACATTGTAACATAACAGAAAATACTCTACCTTATACAAGTTCGAAAAGTTTTTATCCCTCTCATCAAATATTTACCGGAATTTTTGTGTAGTTATGCAAAACTCATAGAAGTACATGTCTGATAATAAAGTTGGCTTGATAAACCAAAATCCCAACAAAGATCATCAAGTTTTTTTCAAATTTTCAGTAATGTGAACATTACAAATTCAATATTGCTCCTTGAATTCATAAGTGAAAATGAGAAATGAAAAATGAGAACTGAGATATTTTTTTATTTTGTAAAAATTGACAAGTTTGCATATAATCACGAATTTCTATCCATCTTGTCAGTTACTATTTGCGGGAGCATTTGAAAATAGCTCGAATTTGAAGCGATTTGAAGCCTAAAAATCTCCCAAAAAATATTCAAAAAGGAACTACTTCAAAGTTAATCATGCATAGTTCTGAAATGGTTGTGGATATGTCATTACGTGATTGATGCCTGTGGATATCTTTCAATATTTCGAGGAGTACGATTTTTTCCAATTGACAATTTCACAGAAAGTTTTCCTTATTCTTCATGTTGAATGATAAAAACATTAAAATTGTTGCATATAATTTGAAAATTAATAAATAATATTAAAGGGTGTATCGGGAAAATATTTCAACTGAGTTGCTCTCAATCGAATATGACATTTTTTATTTGAAAACTGTTTATGTCTACATTATCATAAATAAGCATGCCGATTCTCAATTCCTTTTCTTTCATTTTTATATGATGGTATTTTATTCCTTGATATATCATTTACAAATCAAATATTGAGGGTATGAAATATCTATCAACATTAAATTCATATTTATTTCTCTTTCCTTCTGATAATTTATATATGTTATGGCATCATTTTTAGATTTTCTCACGTTACGCTATAGTATTATTCCCAAGTTTTCAGTACACAAAGAATAATATTAATTGTTGAGTCAAATCCAATCCATCATTTCCTCTGTAATTTTTGGTTTTGACACAACGAAAACAAATAAAAGCCGAGATTTCTACACCAATTCCTGGTATGACAAGAATCGTCCGTGGAATGAGATAGCTTTAAATTTTTGCACTGTTTGTTGGTCTACACTGGTTCCAGACATACCAATAAATAATTCAATGGGATATGGAAAGAAACAATCAGTTCTTGGAAATTTTAGGATAGAAACTTATTAATTCCGAAATATATTTATTTCTTCGTTATAGAATTAGAGGTGGAATTTCGAATAATTCATTCATATAGACGCTAATATATTTTCCTCTATATCTATACTTGGAATAGTTCTGAATGAATATCAAAAAAACTTGGGAAGCATAATAATTCACATCTGTCATGAAATTAACATTGACAAATGTCCACAACCACAATGGAACTCAAAGAAAAACTCTTGAAAACGAAAGTGAATTATTTAACAAAGAATGTTGGCTAAAATGAGCCATGCGTTGTTCACCAACTAAAATAAGTTGAAAATTTGGATATGGCAGAATATTTGAGTATTTCTCAGGAAGTATTTATCATGCAAATGCAATAAATTCACAAATCATTTGAAATGACAATTATGTCACAGCCAACCTCCATTCTTCGAAGTTAGTATGTCATGACCTACTATCTAAAATCATAGATCCGAGCTATATTCGTTGAAAGCCTTACCATCATAAATGATATAAAGAATGTTTTGGAAAGTGTAGCAAACCTTTCAAATTAAAAAGATTCTGATACAAATAAGACGAAAAAAATATATTATAAGTATATTTAAATTTGACAGTTCAATTTTATTAATATTAAACGAGACATAGGGTTGAAATATTTCAAAAAATACTATTATTGGGCATGAAATTTGAGAAATTAAAGTCCTTATTTAAATATCGAATTGCATTATAACAAACCGGAAGTGCCGCCATCTTGACAATATTCTCAATCAATATCCCCTGTATATAAATTTTCGAAACAGTGACAATTTCCAGTTTCTCGAATCACTTTCAAACCGAACAAAACACGAAATCCCTCTTTCACAATGGACATTCGAACACTTTCCTCTCCCTCTGTATGTTCCATAAAATATATCGATCATAAATCAAGCAAAACTTCTTGTTGTTGCCCAAGGGAGCGTTTCCCGACAATCCTGCCTCACCCTCAGCCCTTACCTACGCCTACGCGCATGCGTTATCGCGCCCAGCCTACTCCGCCAAATCCTACGATATTCACTCTCGTTTATTTTGTTCGAGTAAAACTTGCCCGCCGCTTTTAGTAGTTCGCAGAGACTCGGCGTCGAGTGTTTGGCCGTGCTTCGGGATATCGTATCGATCACGCCGTTTCGTGCTAAGAATGCTTTGAAAAGGTTGCCGTGTTTTTATTTCTGTTCGATCGGTCCCGATGTTGTTACCGACGAATTCGTCGCCGATCGGTTTCCAACAGGAGTTTTATCACAGCGTTAGCGAAAAAACGAAATTTTTTGCCTCGAAATGCGTAAACAAAAGTCCTGCCAAGGACGGCAGAAGCAGCAGCGATACTTTGAGGAGGAACAGGTTCAGATTTTGCGTTTGCACTGGGCCGAGGAAGAGCAATAAAAAGACCGCCAAGTGGTATGTGAAGGTGAGATCATCGTATTAGGAATGGTCAGTTAAGGAATTCGTACACTATAGTCAGTTTATTTGAGGAAGACAGTTCTGACAGATTTGCTTATCTGTCAATACCATTAGTGCAAAATGATAAGTATCTAACTAATCACTGGACTTTTTAATGGTTAGACTAAGTGATGAAAGCAATTAGCGAGCAATTAGCGGGAAGGATCAGAAAATGCTTGCACATTATTGATTTAATTTGATATTGTCGGAAAAGTACGTAGAGAATCATATTGAATATATCTTTTACATTTCCTTGGAATATTGCACACCACACCATACAAACTGTTATTCAATATCCAATTTTGGTGTATATATTCTAAAAATCGAAAAACATTCTCGACAATTCGAATGATTAACCTAACCGAACTGTCACAACTATCTTGCATGAGTAAATAGAAAATAGCGCAGTTTTATTGATACCTGGCATTGCTAAAGTCTATAATCAAATTGTAGTTCGATTATCCAGATATTTTCAAAGCTAGAAGAAAGTTGCATTTGAGCTCGAAAGTTAGGGTGATTTTGCACTAATCGTATGAATCGCTGAAACTTTTGACCCAAACAACACCAAAGTAGAAATTATCGTGAACGAGGCATTATGCATTTGCACGACTAAAAATTGACACTCATTCGTGTATTTGTGTTTGTGATTTCATTCTCTTTGAAGCCGAGTTCGATTTAGTGTGTGTGTTTCGTTCGTGTATAATCTCATTTTTTTTTCTGTCACTAAAGGATAATCGTGGAGTGGATAGCAAGTTAATAAATAGAATATTGCAGTTGAAATTGTACCAATATCAAGAAAATTGTAATGGCCATTTCATGACTTGAATAAATTTTTTCAACAGTTACTGCTTGGTTTCTCAAGTCGAACTCAGCGATTATTTTCCAGCACTAATTTTCATCATTATCTATAATATGCGTCATTTTGCCTGGTTGCGAAAAAACCTCAATGGACTAATGTTTTTCATTAATTTGCGTTTCATTCCTAATATAATTATGTATAATCATTACATGTAATTAGCAGACCTTGCTTCGATGATAAATTATCGAAACTGGATGCATCTTTATAACGTTTCACAGCAATAAATAATAGAATCAGAAATAACAGTTTGACAATTATTTAAAAAGTTTATAATATTTTTATTGTTTTGCTTGGGAGAATAACATTCGTATCCGAACATTATCACGGCGTGGGAGAAAATAACTATGACTTTTGTTCCTCTGATATCATTTATCTCTTTATGACGCTTGATGAATAACTGGAAAACATTTTTGTTTATTTTCGATCACTAAGGTTTTCCCAATTTATCCAAGTATCGAAATAATTAATGAGTATCTTTGAATCGAGAATTGTTATGATGTGAAAGCTTTCTCATTTTGAAAGCACACAGTTTTTTTGATGATGATGAGTTCATGCTAGATATAAGTTCGAAGAAAATTACGAATTACAATTCACTCGCTCATGAAGTAATATTGGAAATTAATATTAATGTGTGATTCTCCTAAAGACTTCTGAAATGTTTTAGTTTTGATGTATTATGTTTCACTTTCCGTCATCGTATTATATTTCAGTGTAATTCATCTTGATTTAACTTTTCATTGTATTCAATTTAATCTTCTAAAAATGACTTTGATTTACTCCCAATTTGACATCAACCTTCCATTTCATTCTACAGAATTCAAACGATTTTAAGCGACACTTTC
Source organism: Plagiodera versicolora (assembly GCA_037013635.1). Classification (NCBI taxonomy): domain Eukaryota; kingdom Metazoa; phylum Arthropoda; class Insecta; order Coleoptera; family Chrysomelidae; genus Plagiodera; species Plagiodera versicolora. The sequence goes on along the minus strand of CM072986.1, from coordinate 8,383,308 downwards.
GTCGTCAATCTTTGAATAAAAATTTTAATCATTTTAGTATGATTTGAAACTCGCTGTATTTGAATAATTTTATTCATTAGAGGAATGAATTTTACTTTGAAAACATGCGATAGACATTTAGCGATTATGCAACTTTATACGTACACGTTTGGGTAGAATGATCTATATAATGGTTAAAAATTTGGACCACACCTTCAAACGAGTCAATAAACTGGATTAGATAATCAAATTTCTGTGAAACGAAATATCCCCATATTGTTTTCAACTTTGACGATCAAAATGATACCACAAATGATATTGTTTTCAGCGCATCTAACGTTCAAAAACAAATCTAAATAGTTATCTCATGAATTTATTTATTATCTCAGATTGAACTAGTTTTGCTGTTGTGCATAAATTGGCCCTCCGACATTGAAACAGTTGGGAACGCCATGTGTAAAAAACTATTAACTAACCTATTCATCATTCGATTGTGGTTGGTTCAGTTTGGATAAATGTGTTTGTCTGAACATCTGGTGAATATAGTCAATCTCAGTTTTCTACCTACCTACTAACAGATGATGAAAATGGTTCTTACATGCTTGTCTACAAGAATGAAGATATTGTATTATGTAGGTCTAAACAGGATTGGACTCTCCATTCTTATGAAGTCCAGCTAGACCGATTGATAAGAAACTAGAAAAAAAAGGTTCCGTATTCGACATAAAAAAATTATGATTACTTTTGTTACTTCATACATTCTGAATAAGAATGTTCGGTTGTAAAAAAATGTATCTTAAAACATAAAAAATTAATTTACATCATCCGATTTGTCTGATACACTAGGATACCAGATAAACGAAATTTTCTCCACACTTTCCCACTTGGGAACCTTGAAAACAATTGCATCGATACTTGTGAATGAGCATATCAAACATTGAAAATGGCCGAGGACGATAGCGTTTAATCCATATTCACAGAAAAAAAAAACAATTATTCTCGTGGCAAGGTCTTCTCATTGAAACAATTGATAATACCGTCTTCCTTTAAATTTAACAAGGCTACAGAAATTGATATTTTCGAAAATGACGCCTACAAACGAAAAAATTTGTCAATCGATATCAGGTTTTTTGTTAAATTATGAAATATCTACGGGTTTTTAGAGAGGTTATCGGAAATTCGAGACATTATTGAAAATTCAATTACAATTAGTATCAAATCCAGTGAGCAATTTTATTTTGTAGGTATACAGGGTGTTCCTTGAAGACATGCTTATATTTGAAGGGTTATTCTTTGACACATTATAAGAAAAAAAAATTCCTATAAACATATGTCCAAAAAATCTCAACTTTTGATATACAGGGTGATAAAATTTTGAATAAAAAATCAGTTTTTGAATAACAACTAAAAACCCATTTTTTGGATTCTCATTCATTGTGTGTGTGTGAAAGAGAGAGTTGGCATCGGATAATCCATTTGCCACAGAAATATATTAAATTAGTTTGTATGAATTCTCATTCATTAGTAGTAGTATTTTTTTTCTTCAAAAATAATCAATGCAAAACCCGTACGGACGCCACTGGTAAGGAAAATTAAAAATTTCGTACATCACAAAATGCATCTTGATGCATAGAAGGCATGTACCAAATTTTTAAAAAATGTCTAGAATATTATCTCAGTTATTATAAAAAAACTGATATAGGAAGTTTTTTCTTAGAAAGTATCAAAGAATCACCCCTCCAAATATTAACTTGTCGTTGAGGAACACCCTGTATAATATTTGACAAAAATATCGAAGTTTCATGATCTGTCATTTCTCAAATGGATTTATTTGAAATGACAACCTTAATAATTGTCGTCATGTAACTGAAGTAATTATTCATTAGTGAAATGAAGATACTGCAGAATACTGAAGTGAATTTTTTCAATTCAGTCTCAAAAAATATAAAAGAATGTTTAAGGTTATTCGAACGTTCAATACATAAATAACTCAACATGAAAATATTTTTAATGAAATCTGATATGTCATTTGAGTATAGCACAAACATCATAAGTTCTATAACAGCTCAATGTGACGTGGCGAAAGTTTTGTAATATTTTGTCTGTTTTTAATCTTACACGGATATGCTATAATGAAATGAATACATTTGATTGTTCAGCTCAAGAGTGAGGGATACGGAAAATCATTGTTTTGCCAAAATAAAAATTGACCAAAAGTGGTGGTTATTTGACCTTGGTCCAATACATTCCAAATTGAAACTGTCATTCGGAGACCCTAAACGTCAATAACACATACAATCGTTATATTTAGAGGGATAAACAATGTTTGAGGATCCTTTCATTCGAACAGAACGCATTCTGTAGACGTAGAAATTATTTACAAACGTTAAAATGTGAAACCGTCGTAAAACATTTTATGACACAACCGATTGCATCTCAAAATACGCCATGTTGTTGCCTTTACTGGCGATACGTCGTCTGTCTGTCTGTCTTCCAGTGTCATTGTAATCTTATCTGAATAGATAATGGAGGAAATTGTTAGTCGGTTACGGAAGTCGATATGTAAAATTTTTTGACGGATCTCAACCACAATGTGTATAAAATATAATAAAAAAACTGTGTAAATTTTAAATGTTTATGTGGGTTTCTCAAAATTTGTAGGATAGTAAGAATGAAAATTGTATTTTTTTATTTTTTTCATCAAAGATTATTTGAAACAAAACTATTTTAGGTAAAATTAAATGCAGACTATTTTGTTACAACACTTTGTATGCGTTAATGAGCTTAATTTAATCAAAATAAGTTTCCATGGTACCAAGAGAAAATGACATTCCCTAAGGCCCTTACTAATTAGATTCCGTATTTCTCGTCTTCTCAGCACTTTTTTTGAATAAATCCGACATCAGTTACCGCTGCTGAAAAATAAATCTCTGCGATTCCTCATCGCCAAGCGATATTTCTCTAAAAAAAGTTATTTCGTCTCAAACTTCGCGAATTCGATTTCGTTCCTTCGAAGTTCTCGTAAAATGAAGGACCGTATTGGTAAGAAAGAGGATTATCGGATTGGAAATATTATTCAGGGTGAATTGAATTACGAATAATATTCTCGTTACCCAAAAAGTTTTTATGATCCGGGTTTCTAGGCGTAAAATTCGACAATTCTTTTTCTGTTGACTGTCTTCACTTATATATCAAATAGGTAATATTTCGTTTTCTCATTTGTAATTCGTGTATGATTATCGTCGTCTTTCTGTATGTTTATTTTTTCCACTCCCACTTTTCAAGTTTATTTGAACAGACTCACACCTGCAGCAGGTGCACTCACTTTTATTGGCTAACTACAAGACACCGAGTTCATAGGCGGACAAAGAAAATAAATTTGATACATAGAGGAAGGCGGTGTGTTACTACAAAAACGAGATTTTAAGTAGTACACTGTATTTGAGTTCAAACAAAATGTGGAAATCGGCACTTAATATATTTGATACTCGTTCTTGAGATACAGAGTGTTGTTTTTTATAACCCGAAAACTCTTTGGCCCTTTGCAACTTTTTTTTTTCATATATCATGTGATTCAGCTTAAATGAAGAATTTTCATGAACGTGCTCAGAAAATTTCTATTATATATATATCTATTATGGTTGTGACCAATCCTGTCACCCTGTTTCTGCTCTGGGACACTCTGTATATTTCAGAAAAGGGGAAATTATTAGATAAGAAATCATTTGTGAATACCGAAAATTCAACAATATACAGCGTGTTCCATGCAACAAAAGTTCGCCCAATGAAAATGAATCACCCTGTTAACTTTGGAAAAATTACAAAGTTTGCGCCTTGAGTTTCTTTGGTAAAATAAAATAAAACAAATCAAAATATTTCACACTTATTGGCCTCTCTGTATATAAGTTAAATTGAAATAGTATATGTATTGAGCAATTATCATGATCTGAACGTTATTGATCATATGATGAAATACGTTATAAATTGGTCCACTCTGTGTGATTGGTTTCGATGAAGAACCCGTTGTCCAATACAGTTGATGAATACAATACCACTCACACTAACGAGTACTTCATCTTACATCACCTTACGTTTAGTTCAATTTCAGTTAGTGCTTGAAAATCAATAATTTCCTTGATCACGTCCTATAAATACTATCTTAAATTGAGTCGACCTTTAATTCATTTACAAGCAAATTTGGCTACTATTGATAGAATGATTATTATAATTCCGGTGATTACATTATTTATTAACAAGCAAGAGTCTCTTTCATTCGATTATAATGCATAACCTCAAAGATAACTTCAAGAATGTGATTAGTCCTCAATATTTTACACGATCTGAAAGGTTCTTATGTCAAACCACCACGAAGCGAAGTCCAGTTCATCATATCTGAAAACACCTTGTATATCGATATTTTCACATCAAGCGCAAAAATATTCCGTTAATATTAACGTCTCGAAGCTTTTTGTGGTTCCGCCTGTGTAATTTTAAAATAAACTTGTTATACATTTAAGAATTCCATGTTAAATATTTCATCTGGTTTATAAATTGAATATTTCCTTGATCGATTCGGTATGTTTATTCAGTCTAGTATCACTATCCAAACTTTGGGAATAGCATATTTGTGCATGATAAAGAGGACCCAGTATTTAATTTGTAGAAAGCATTCCAACAAATAACAACCTTTATTGATTTTCGATGTGAAAAACCCTGTAAATATTCAAATCGATTAAAATATGTATGGCATATGAAGGTGAGGACACTAATAAGGTAATTATCAATTCCGCAATGTAAAATTGATAACGTTGAAGCTACCTATATTCATACGTCACCGGTTAATTCAATTTTTCATTCAATTTGCACGTCATTACCTTCAATATTGACGTACGTACTACTGTTTTTCGAAGAAAATAATACTTGTGAAACGTTTTATACTAATTGTACAAGATATGATGCAAATTGGTCAACAAAAGTTATTATTATCTTTGAATTATCTTGCAACAAAAATGATTCGTAGTCACAATCAAATGTTGAACATTTTGTGATGATAAAGTTATAATTTTATCGTCTTATATTATATCAAATAATGTTGACCTCAGATATCTTTTTCGTATTCAATTATGAAAACATCTGGTTGTTTTCATCATCTACTTTATTTTTGTATTGAATCTTCTTTAAACATATTTTCTAAAACAAATGATACATGACATTTCAAATCATAGTAAAACAAAAAAAACCTTACCAAGATATGAAATGAAAATATCCTTGTTCTTCGTAACCTGTGAATTGGACATTTAGAAAAAATGCAAAATGCAAAACACCCACTATTCAGAATTGTTATGTCGATATACATCGTACTATTAGAGCTTTTGAAAATCTCATTGGTTATTGTATGGATTTGAATCATAGCCACACCGAACATAAAATAAAATAGTTATCAAACGTTTTCAATTCATTCATATACATTATCAATTTGTGTTCGAGTTTTGTCGATATGGCTGGCTGGATGCAGGATTTCACACTGAATTCGACGGGAAACCAATTTACAGGGCGTCGTTGAAGAAAATAAGCATTATTCTGTCTTGCTAAGACTAACACCCTGTATATAATGGGTATCGGTGCAAATATAACAACTTTCATCTGAATTATTTTCAGTTTTTGTTATGTTTTTGAGTTATTCCATTTTCACACTCTAATGGGCCACTCTGTATGTATTATACAGCTTCGGAAATAATTCACCCAATCAAGAGACACATCGCTCTTCTCCTAAATTGTTTCTCTTCCACTGTCCCCACCCGAGCCACTCGTCTCCATGCCAGACACAATACGACTGGAAAGATTGAAGAGGCGGTTCATTTAAAATTAAACTGAATACGTGAATCAGTTTGATTTGTTCGAAAACATATCCTATGTAAAATCATCGTGATTTTTTCTTATAGTTTTTCCACTAAGAGGCGGTCTCAACAACTTCCCACATGGGATGAACCCATGTGTAACGTCGTCCGATATCCTTATTTCGAAATTTTCGAGAAATCCTGTATCTATCAATATTTATTACGCAGGCTATTCTTTTCGCTCTCACTGAGTTCCTGTATGGAAGATACATTATTTCTGAGGCTGTATACACATTTACTTGTATTCCCACTCACTTTTTACTGTGAATAGGAAGTGTCACCCAGTACGACCTACCGAGCACATAAAATTTGTTCACCACACTCGGTCTTAGTCCACATTGACGCATTTATTCATGATGGTGTTGAACTCGCATTCAAGCGTCTAACCTCAATAAATCTCGACTTCTTCTCTCGCCGCGAAGATTTCCACATTGGGGGGGCGACGACCCGGTCGGTAGTTATTCGTAAACAAATTCTCATTTCACGATCTTAAACAGCACAGCGGAAAACCCGATAAAAAAACGCCTGAAATGCTTGTTGGAAAGGAAATTGGCCATTGTAATGTAAGAACGGCGCGGAAGTTTATAAACGACGTACAGCTCTGCTGGTTGAAAACGGAAAGGTTTCTATTGGGAATATTTAACTCTTTTGTTTGGTTCGTGTTTCAATTGCATGAGATTAAATGAGGATTTGACCTTGTTGATTATCTTTGAACAACCAACGATGAAAATTATGATTTAATCAGTTCCATCTATCCTGAAACGATTGGATATCTGTAATTGCCCTCAATTAATAAGAAACTTATTTATTTTTATGGAGATATTTTTGTGTGTTCCCTTATTCATATACATGAGAATATTGTTCTTTGTTTCATGTCTCTTAATGATATAGTCGAATCAACCATTTATGATGCTAACATAAATAAAATAACACTTATAAAATATTGTATAAAAATCTTGGAGTTGTTTTGCGTCAAAAGATTTATAGCTATAATCAAACATTAAGTGTTGCTGAAATTCTTGTAAATATAGTGCCTAAAAATAATTAATTTAATCATGTTTGATTACATCAAAGAAATATTGACCTCAGATATTTTCTTTTATCTTATTTATCTTGAGAAAGATTCTCAAACTGTTGACAGATATCAAAGATACTATTAAATAAGAAAAATATTCATTTCTTGTTTATTTATGTATCTTGTGAACTGACAAAAGATAAATACTTCTTGGGTATCATTCGACAGTCTGTACGATTTGTAAATTTACAGGGTGTTCCTTAAAGACATGCTAATATTTGAAGGGGTGATTCTTCGACACATTATCAGAAAAAAACTTCCTATAAACGTATGTCCTAAAAGTCTAAACTTTTGAGATACAGGGTGATAAAATTTTGAAAAAATTTTCACGCCGCATCAGATTTTTGAGGAATAGACCCTGAATTGAAACGATTTTTATTTTTTTAAGTGAAAAACATGCGTCGGACAAAGAAAATCCATGAGATGAAATTTGCTCAATAATGAATGAGGATCTTTTTATTTTGAAAATAAGCAGTGGAGTAGTACTTTTTCCCCAAAAATATTCAATTCAAAACCCGTATGGATAAAGATAAAGAAAATGAAAATCTCATCACAAAATGCATAAAAGACATGTACCAAATTTTCTAAAGAAAGAATTTTTTTTTTTCAAAAATTCATCGCTCTGTATCTCAACAGTCAAGATTTTTAGGGCATACGTTTATAGGAAGTTTTTTTCTTAAAATGTGTCGAAGAATAACCGCTTCAAATATTAGCATATCTTTAAGAAACACCCTGTATATAAAACCATAAAATAAAAATGTTATAATATTTGTATACTTTTGATCTCATTTGACATGATATATGACCTCTTCACCGAAAGTGATGTTCTTATCAATTTTCGCATCGGTAACATTCTTACAGCCCCGTAGTACAGTAACAGTAACTATTGGAAATGATTGTTTTGCTGCAGATTTTCCACATATCTTTTTCATTTACGTGAAATGAATACTTTTGAATACCGAACGATAATGACATCAAACTTTACGTGTTTCACGTATCAAACTTTGCCTGAAACGGGCGATTTCGCTGAACTATTTCTCCGTTGCGTCATTTATGACTGGATGTTTGGATTCGTGGAAAAATATCAATTGACTGTTTTATCTCGTCGCTGGTCATCGTTTTAGTTTAGCAAAGTGCGAAGATCGGCATTCTGGAATGCACAAACAACGATCCTACGAGAACATGTGGCTTCCTTCCATAATATTTACGGAAATCAGCAATTGTTGAACATAAGCGATGATCCAGTTGAAATTAGAGATGCATGGTGAGCATTTCTAGAGAAAATAATATGATATTTTAATCTATTATAGGAATCATACTCCACAAACATATCATATACACATTAGAGTGGTTTATTGTGTTTTTGATTTCAACATTCTGAAGGTCGGGATATAACTATAACTTGAATGTCAAAATGTATTTCCGAAACACCTTGGAAAGCACAACAAATATTTTATTTTGGGTTATCTGAATATATCCATTATTGTTACCGAGTTTTCCATCTCTTACCGGAAATGGTGGAACCATAACAGATAAAAAAGAATTTCTTATCATCAAAAATGGTGGTTTGTAGAGCAACTAACAAAATGTTGACAACGTGCGTATTATCAATTTCTAAATAAAACGAGGGATGTGTCTGTTTATTTTATTTATTCGAATTCGTTTTTATCTGCTGTATAGACTTGCCTTACACAAAACAAACAGTGGTGGATTAGGGCATATTTCGAATTCGAAATTCCGAAAAATAATGGCCATATACCAATATTAAAATGAAAAATTTTAGCATTTGATTGAAAATATGAATTTGTAGGCTTCCTCATTGGTTTTTAACTTGTCCAAATGCCCATAAAATTACCACTAGAGGCTAAAAATAGGAATCTTACGTGACATATGTCAAGGATCAGTGAAGTCAGCTGTTCATTGTTACCAATACACGTTAGAATAAATTTGAATTTGTTATCTGAAGAACTCAAATTATATGAATAAAAATTAATTTTCAATTTCTTTGTTTGTGGCCAAAAACTTGATGGGAAGACCAAAAAAAAATGGTTGAAAACCATAAAAAATAGTTGTATACAAACATTTCTCTCTGTACTGGTGTAGCTGTGGTATATTTCAAGTCATGAATATTTCGTTAATCTAAGAAAAATTATTCAATTCTTTACTGGAAATGGTTGAAACCTGATTCGATATCGTATTTTACGTGAGTCAACGCAAAAAAATCTTTTTGTTTTGGAACACCTGGCGTTCCGATTTGCGATACAAATATGGGGTGTTCGAAACTCATTGAGCGCTTATCTCGTATTTATAAATTACGAAATAATCTCTACGAACACATTATTACCTACTTCTGGTTGGGTCGGAATGACATACAGAGGGTGTATTTGCTAAAGATCTAGCAGATAAAAATAACGTTTAAAAAAAAGGTTCTTCTGGAATATAAAAGACCTAATGAAACATCCATCATGGCACGTGCTTTCCTGTGTAGACACATGAAAATCTGCTGGACATGTGACTACAAGTCATTGTTGAAAGAGAAAATGATGCACCATTGAAATAATTGATTTTAAGGATTCGTTAACAAGGCATTGTTTATTGCTTTCATTGTTCTTTTGTTTTTTTCTTCTATAATTATTACTATAACACAGATGTAGCAAGTGCGTCCTAGAAATCTTGGTGTCAATGTCATGATCGACGAAGCTTAATAAACTGAAAGTTAAAAAACTCAAATACATTTTTTTCTCTCGTCGATTGATCAATGAATTTTAATTTGTACTGTTCCACTATGTAATGATAAAATGTAACTCAGTGTTTTGAAACTGTCATTATTCTATTAATTTCCTGAAGTAATGAAACGTAATTATGATCCAATTATAGTACTAATGAGTCTATGAAGAGGGTTAACAGATATAAGATCTGATATACAGACCAGCGGCATTTCAAATGAGACAATTGATTTGTCAGTTTTTTATTGCTTTCAGGCACTTAACAGTAATTCGTTGATATGTGGTCGACACTCGAAAAAATATACTCTGTGTGAAGGTATTTATTCACATTTTTAATCCAAAAATGAAATTAATCTTTGAGAATTTGAGATGAGACATAAAATTGATTACATAATCTTCATGAGGTACAGTGAATCTCGAGAGTATGCGAACAAAAATAAATTTAAAATCCTTAAGTAGAAATTCTTATTTCTTTACATCAAGAAATCTGATTTTATGCACCCTTGAACTGTCATCATATCCTTCAAGAATTTTGGTGGATAGTTGTAACAGCTCGCCGGAAATTGCGATGTTGCTGCTTGTAATTTGTTTTCAAAGAATTTTTTCTCAGCGATGACCCGAAACAGTAAATTGTATAACATTTGACTGTGGATAACGTTGAACTTTTTTTCAATATTGTAAGTATATCAACTAGAATTAACAAACTTCATTAGACGATCTAATATTTCTCTCCAAGTAAATTTGGCATCGTTGTGAAGTCACTGTGAAGTGTTGCCATAATTATTGAGGCCTAAATGTTTCCAACTATATCTCAACCAATTAGAAGTTTACTGGTTGGCTAGATATTTTTATTTTGCTCTAATGGTTTTGAAAGATAACTAAATCTGTCAGAATTATCTTCCCTACAACAATAGTGCCTTATAATGACACGTTTCATTTGAATTAAATGATAATGAAATTGTGAATATCTCTTGAATATTGGTAATATACTGAAAATTCCCTTTCAATATCAAGTATTCATATAAACACAAACATGTTACAGGGTGTTTTCGATAGCTCCTAACACTTTATTTATTCATACCAGACTGTTCCTAGACTACCCTTATTGATGATATTTCTATTTCACCCTCACTAAGAGGTCATCGATCCTATCGGGTTCAATTCATCTTGCTATTTATCATGAACTTGGCTTCCGAAAGGCCATCGACTCTGTATATGTCGCTTCCGCCCCGTGGCAAGCCCCAACCCTCGTCTAAGGGTTGATTCATCGATGGGAAAGCATGAGTAACGGCGGATTACAATAGTTTTCGCGATTTCGAAGGTATCGTGATTGAGTTTCCGTCCAATAATTGGTGTAGAATCAGGTGATTCATTTGTTATGGGGGGAGAATTTGCTATCGAGGGGGTTCCATGACGAAGCGGGCGATTTCTCATCAAAAATTTGCAATGCAAGATAGATAGATTCATTGGCTATGTGACACATACAGAATATGGTTGAAGTCAGTGGAACATAACAAAAATATATATGTATAAATATAAATAAATGTATAAAATATACAGATCAGACATATTCACAAACATGTAGTACAAACACAATTTATATAGTTACTAAATTCAAAGCAAGATTAAATCAAGGAAAGGGAATTACAAATTGGTGAAGGCATTTTCGATGTGGCGACCCTCACGATTATGTGAACTTTCTTATTGTGAATAATCTAGTCCAAATATAAATTCATTGTAGATTCATTCCTAATATGACCGTTTTTTAGGATTTCGAAATTTGACGTAACTACGTTTCATTAATTTCGTAGTCTACTATTTGCACAAAATAGTAGATAAGTAGGTTTTTAAATATGCAATCACTATTACATCTAGGTGTATAATGTATTGCCTACCTTCCGACTGTAAATTTTGTAAAGTAAGGTTTATTTTCGTTCGAAATATCTTCAAATATTAATATTTCAACTAAATTATCTAGACTGCCCTAGATTTAGTTTCAATATATCTATTATTAACTACCTTTCTTTGGTTTATCGTGAATGAAACCAGACGAGCGGATAGAATGTCAAATTATGACACGCATATCACGGAAAACATCTACTTTGCGGTTAGATTTGAGGCTGCAACTTAATTACTTTAGTTATTAATCGTAGAAAAATCAATAAACGATGATCAAAAACTTATGCGATGTTACTCTTGCTTTTCATGTTTTCTTCGCTTGTTAACGTAGATGCAACTCCAGTACGCTAATCGTCATCAACATCTTCTCGGCCTTCTGTATCACGCTTATACCACGTATGAACATTTTTTGGAGAAGACTGGTTTCACATTTCAAGATCCTCAAAGCATTTAAACGCGAAATTCAATATATATTCTTTGATCCATTTTTTCCAAAGTCCAAAATCGAAGAACACGCAAAAACGTGACTAACCTTTTCAGTTGTCATCAACAAACTACCAATCCAAATTGACTGATAATGCCAACATATGATAAACATAAATGTACCAACATTACAAGAAAAAAATCGATATTGAAATGTACACAGCTCGAGAGAATTAAAAATTCTTTTTTTTTTAACACACCTTGTATATCGTTCCATGCTGTACATTTTGGTGCTTGTGAAAGTAGAAATTGTGCACAAAAGTGCAGCAAATTTAATTTTTTTCTGCATCGAATCGATTGAGTCACGCACAATATTATTATCGTTATGTATTGTTATGTTGTTGTATACCATATTTTCATACGTAGTTTCCAAAGTCTTCATCGGATGTATGCCTCATTTGCTAGTTTTTCCAGAGTTTCATACCTTCATATCAACAATTACCCACTTAAGCCTACTTTTCAGCACTCAACAATTTAAAAATGCAAAACACCATCGCCAAAGAAGCAATTAACGAAGTCTTAGTTTACGTTGAGGGTTTAGGCTTCAATGAGTTTTCACGCTTCGGCGGTAGTTCAACAAGAAAAAGCGTAATTATAAATGGCTTTGTATCGAGGTTGGCAGCAGGTGTTACGTCAAAACACTGAACCCTTTTAACCACATCAACATACGAGTGGGTTCAGTGTTACTTTTAATGCTAATGGAACAGAGTTGAGTCAGTTATTTTTTAGATCAGAATCAGAAGTGCAGAGGCCTCGTTATCTGATTCTTGAAATTTTCAGTAGGACTAGCAAACTCGAGAAGTTGTTGAGATGAAATGAGGTAGAAGTATTCAGAAATTATAAGAATTAATTCAAATCATTCAGATTTTTTTCAGTTTCTGAGGCAAAACCTTTCCGAGACATTTTAAAACTTCGAACGGTGATATTGAATCACCTTGTGTGATACATTGTTGGGAAGGGAACTGAAAACTTTTTCTGCAAATGTTGAAATTCAAGATAGCATTCATAAGAAAAACGGAAGTTGACAGGTGTCTCTCAACCATTCGAAATGGCAAAGCCATATTAGATTATCGCGATATCTCCAAAACTATCGAACATATTTTTGATTTCTGATCAAATTATTATTCACCATGAAATTTGACTACTTTGACCCCAATCTAACGAAAATTCCTCTTGGAATCATTTGGATACCATTGAAAACCTGAAAATCGTTTGAGCATTTGTCAATCTTCAGGACAAATCAGTAGGAATTTTTTAATAAATTCTGGATATTATTGTTGGATACAAAAAATTGGAATACTCTGAGGAATATTAAATATCTTGTGAAGGCGGTAGTATCAAAGTATTGAAAAATCTACGGAGTGTTAGGAAATATTGTAGATTATCAGTGTCGCCGTTACATCAATATTTTTGTGGATTTTCGGCTACGAATATATCACGATCAGAGAGGATTAGCAACATTTCATGTTGCCATTCTGTAATCCAGAAATATTGCGCTGCATCACAAAATGCGCATCACTCCAAACACATTTCAGTTATGTGCACTCTCCAAATGACCACATTGTATGTAAATAGTCCATTTCCGTGTTTTCGTCTCTCGAATTACGTATTATCCACTGAAAGGACGTGCCATTTTTCATAACAACGATCCATGGGAAAACGCATTCTCATTAGTATCGCGACATAACCTTGAAAACATGTTGTATAATCAACGCTGTGATAAGATGCAGTTGCTGCGATAGAAAAAAATACGAAGAATATAAAAAGGAATTCATGACACATTGTCTTGATTTTTCACCCAACGACTATCATGAAAGTGATCATTCAGTGAATGTGTTTTCGGTGATCATTTGTTGAAACATGAAGCGAAATGGTAACGTAATATAATGTTAGTATATTTTTTTCATACTTGGTCAGTCGTGTCAAATTACCCTACGTTGAATTGAATTAATCTTCTGGTGTTTATACACAATGTTCGGACCCATTCTGTGACGTATTGTGAGTACAAAACATCTTGCGCATACATTATCTTCACATAATGATAGTCCCTGCATAGGTAGACATGGTAATTTCTAGTTTTTTTGTTCACGGTCGTTGGTATCGTTCTTACGATTTCCTCTGCTGATCGTCACACGTGAGGTAGGAGATAATGAGGTACAGGGTGAACCCAAAAAATTTAAATACTGTGTCGAAATTTGAGGTAGCTTACAGAATTGTTCGGAAATTGAAATATATTTGGAGAAACTAATACCGTTTCGAAGAAGAATATCAATGAATTTCCATCAAGATTGTGCACGAATTCATCCAATCAAAGACCACGAAACATTAGAAACGAGAGGATACTTAAGATTGTCAAACTACTAGAGACTAACAATAACTCCAAGTGACTACCAAAAGACTGACAAAGTTCACCAAAAGCTACCAAATCCTACTGAATACTTCTGAAGAGAACCAGATAATGCCACTACAATTGACTATCAAATACTACTGGAGATGACTAGACACTGCCAATGAATACTAAGGTTGTCCAATGATTACTAGAGACTATCAAAGACTACCAATGAACACTTAAGGCTACCAGAGGATACCAGAGAGCACCAAAGACTAAAAAGGACTCCCAATAACAACCAAAGACTACCATACTGAAACTTCCAATTACTAGTGACTATCAAGATATCAACAATGACTACCAAAAACTTCCAAAGACTTCCAGAGTGTAAGAAAAGAAAAACTTGCAGTATATTTCGTATTCCTTGTCAATTTTTCATTTCCTCTACTGTATCATCCTCCGCTTCTCAAATCCCACGTGAAAATTTGATGTATCAAGATTGACTATTCAGGTTTAATCCTGTGTCGACTCTTAATGAGCTCCAATCTAAAAATTTGCTCCAGCTTCATCGTAGAGTGAGGTCTTAATGGACTACTACGAGTTTGTAAAGCAATTTTTCATCTTCTCAAAGTGGCAAAACGAGCATGCAAATTGGACGGTATTCTTCCAGCGAGGAAACATCTTATATATGGGAGCAGTTTTTCACGATTCAGGTCACGAAAATGTCATGACGAGCTCGTTCCACACGTAATCCGATTGGATCGAAGCTTTCCGATACGCCTTTCTACTGTTTTTTTCATCTGAATAGGTGTAGCGGTTGGAAAAATGTTATTTGTGCGAGTGTTAGGAATGGTGGATCTGTTGTAATGGTTACAAGGTTACAATTTCTGAAAAATATTGCCTTGTTTTTCAGCATGGCACATGATTGAAGTATTGTGGAGTAGTAGCAGACCTAAAAACAAAATCACCATTTCATTTTTTTGTATTCTCTCTGGATCCGGTGAATTCTTCTTATTTTCCTGGATACTTCGTGTCTATTGTCTTCCAGATATTGGCCAAATTTTCACTCATATATTTCATGACAAATTCAACGAAGCTGATTTGTTACTGTATGATGATTTATTTATTCTTGTATCAATATAATTTCTCCTAAATCGATGTTTGGTTTTCTCTAGAAGATTTGATAGGAAAAGGACAAATTTCCTGACATTTGAACTTTTTATGTATCTGATTCATTGGCACTTGGTATGAATACATTGCGGTGTTGCATTTTGGTCTAACAAATATTGGACAGGCTATCGCTTCTGAGCAATGTTATGTAGAAAATAAAACAGATTTCATCTGCGTTAATGAAACACTAATTTGATGTCCCTTTTATGTAATTAATTATCTGGGAAATCCTTCAAGCTCATACGTAACCAATACTAATCAACATATTATTGTTATCATAGTATGATTCATATGTCTATTACTAACCCGTTTGCTGTTTTCCATACACATTTCCGCCGATGCTTCGTTGTTTTAATAGGTGTTTCAGTTTCTATTGTACGCTGGTGGAGTGCGCCATTGATTTTCCGCTATCGCGATTCGATACAAACACACTCGACGTTTGACATTTGTGCTTGGCGAAAAGTGACATTGCCTTTGCTTCATTTATGCTGATACTTTCTACCTCACCTACATTCGCGTGCTATTGTGAAGAGGAAGATGTAAGTTGGATGTAACATGTCGTTTTATTCCTATGGCCGTGTACAGGGTGGAAAAATTTCGATGGCCCTATGGGACGATTCTTATTTTTGGAGATTTTTTGTGTAATATCAATATCAAGCCCGCTTCGTTTTCGAGATACAGAGCGAACTTTGGGTATCTTTCAACTTATGGGGAAAGTAAAAATTGCCTCCCATCATGTTTTACGTAGAATTCAGTGGGGCGGTGAAATTTCTGAAGGGAGCAGTTATCTTCAGATGTAACACAAATTAATACATTTCATGATTACTTTGTGCTCCTCGTAAGTATGTGAACTCATATAATATCTCGAGTATTAGTCGTGTTTCACGTTGCAAGGTCAGAAATCAACTTCAAAATTCACAATCGACGTGGTCGAAAAGTAGATATTGGATTTTCAAGCATAATATTATCAAAATACACTGCCAAAATATGCTACTCAGTCAATTCGTGCATTTGAACTTTTCAACGGAAATTCTTTTGTGTACTTGTATCTCAATATTTTTATATCTGAACGATAAAATGTTTGGACTTGGTTGGATTATCTTTGTCTGTATGCGGCTTTAAGATAACGAAAACTTTGTGTTTTGAGGTTTGTGGTCATCAACTTCTATATCAGAATATGAATATATGAAATAAGGACTGAAAATTATTGAAATTGTTGATTTCGTTCTCAGTAATCGTTAAAAGAAACATTTTTGGTGAGTTTGGGATTCTCTTGGGAGTTGCTCAGGATACGTCGTTGAATTTCGAGTTGTTTTTCTTTAGTACAGTCATTTCGTTGTGAAACGGAATTATTCGTCGAATATGCATCGAATTCTACTATGGACATTTGATATTGCAAACGTGGCGCCATCATGACGACCTCAGAAATGTGGTAGGGGTGATTTCGTTTGAAATATACTCAGCGATTTTGAACAAAGCATATGCTGTGATTGCATGGTATAATGATTAATTGTTGAGAAATCAATAATAGTCCGGTCGTACTTTCGATCCTGCAAAAATAACTTTGGATCAATTTGCTCAACTTCGTTTTATTTTCAACTTCTACGTAGTAGGTACCTACTTATTCATAACACTAGATGTTTGCATAATCTCATCACCCTACTTTCGTGTCACATGGAAATTCACACCATTTCACCCCCTATCTCGTTTTAGAAATCACCCTATCTAGAAATTATGTCCCAGACGGTTACTATTTATAGATACATACACAAATGGGCTTGAGGCAGACACAAAGAATCTGTGAAGTGAGATGCAAACAAAATAGATAAATTTCAATTAGAAAATGTCTATATATAGTGCATGAATCTAAAATTAGATCGCATAATGCTTTTGTCAGGAACATAGAGGACTTGATTGAATTATCAATAATCAGGATGTAGGACGATCTTCCTTTGTTGTTGTGGTTCGCCTACTTTGTCTTGTTTGGACGACCAGAATAATTTTGAATTTCGAAGAAATAACTCGAAACTCCATACATCGTTTTTATCGATCTCTGTAATGATTTTGTTTACAATTTGCATCAACCACAACGTAATCGTATTTATTTGTGAGTAATTAGCCGATTACCGATAATACAAAATTATCATGTCGATTATGAATCAATGATGATCGTTGATGTTTTTCGATCATTCTCTTCAATCTGTTTATTTTTTCTAGCAGCCCACATGGCGATTATGGGGCGAAGAGAAGGCAGATGGCGCCCTTTATACAGTCTACCTCAAAAAAGTCCGTTACCACCGCCCGACTAGGAGTTTGTCGTCTTCCCATTCGGTGAGTTTGTGAAAATAAAAATAAATCACGTTCGTTCGGTTGGATCGAATGACATTCTGTGATTGTATTGTCACTATTGAATAGAAAATGTTCAGGTAGTTCATCGTTTATGAATTGATTAGCAATTATTTCGATTTTTGATAAATTAAATCATATACAGGGTGACCCATATATATCGGTAATGTGATTAAGAAAGTTTGGAAAATGATTCAATTTATTTTGAAACGTTGAGTATGTTTCAAAAAATAATTCCACTTTTGTTCGTTTCTTCTGCTTGAGGAGCTATACCAGTGCAACCCATGGGAAATTAAGTGGTTTTCGTGATTTTTTTTCTGAATAAAGTACTCGATGATGTATTTTGAACATAATAAAGTATATTTGAAGTTTCCCAAAGTTGAAGGTATTTTCTACACAATGTCGTACAATTTTTGAAAAGATACGACCTTGCTGCTTTCATAGGATATCTTTGAAAGCGTAAACTACCGAATAAGCAAAATAATAGATTTTTTGAAAGTGTCACGCTAACCTCTTAATCATATACTATCTAATTAAAATAATAATTGTTGGATGAAAAATGCAGTGAATTGATAAAAGTAAATGTCGTTTTATCTCTGGAATAATAATCATGAATTATATTACGATATGTAGTTCCGTATTACAATTCTTCAATACGTCACTGTGTCTGAATATCACGTGAGAAATGATGAATATTCCCAATTTACAAAGCAGACTTGTGTGGAGTATCAAGTAATCAGTTATTCAACTTTGACGTAATTCAGATGTTTCTTTTAAAAGCCATTCGTCGTTTTCCTAATTCATTAGATACTTCGGCCGTAAATAAAGAATTTGGCCTCGAGATAAAGAATTACTGAACGTATCTGAAATAGGTACTGATTTCATTTCATTTACTATCAATTGAGCAATTCCATGACCATTATTAACAGTACGTAGCTTTATAATTTCATTTCGATTTAATACTTTTAGATTTACAACTTCATTTTCCATACGGTTAGTTAAAAACAATGTTCCATGATATGATGTAAAAAGGGAAGTATTTTTAAGTATTTTTTTGATGAAAAATTATGGATTTCAACTGCTATAGATCGATTTTTGTAACATATTTAGTATAGTATAAATACAATTCACTCGGTCACAAGATAAATTATTCCTGACAAGTTTTTATTATCGCTATGATGGAAAATATTTTCGTTGAAAATGCTGTTGTTGTGGACAATTCACTATCCACTAGATTGCGAAATCAATGTAATTCTCAAAACAGGAACCCCGATAGGCCATATCTAATTATGTTGGCTGTCCATCGATATCACAATTATTTTCGACCTGATTTTCAACAACTAATCGACATCTATAGATCGAAAACAGGATGTGAGAAATAAGCTTTCAGTTCAATCCAGTGCAGTACGTGTACTACTCAACGTTGCGTTGAAATAGACGAAAACATTTGACATCTTGAATTACTGTCCAAACACTCAACAACCGAATGATGATGATGAAATCACATAAAATAACATA
Source organism: Plagiodera versicolora (assembly GCA_037013635.1). NCBI lineage: Eukaryota > Metazoa > Arthropoda > Insecta > Coleoptera > Chrysomelidae > Plagiodera > Plagiodera versicolora. The sequence goes on along the minus strand of CM072986.1, from coordinate 8,363,886 downwards.
AAATCACGAATAAATCATATTCGTTTGTGCAAGTTTTATATATAAAAAAAAATAGTCCAACGCTTATACGTACCGGAGTACTTGTGACGTATTGACGCTGTGCGTTTCCCACGTGATTTTTAAACGTACCCCAACTGTGGGAATTTATTTGGCAAAACTATTGCAAGAAGACAAATTCAAAAAAACTAGGTATATTACATTCCAAGTGGTTGATCTATGTGGATGTCGTACTATTTAAAAAAAAATGGAGATCTCTCCTGTTGATACTTTTCGAACTGTATACATAATTGAGTGGTGAATACTTTTTGAACGTTTCCTTTCGTTTCAGGATTCCGACGACGAAATCTCTCACCTGGAATGGGAGACGGTACGCGTGCGTTTCGTCAAAGCGGGCACGCTCAAAAAGCTAGTCGAAGCTTTATCGACGGACGACGGCGAACTCGAGACCACCTACATCAACGTCTTCTTGGCCACCTACCGGAGCTTTTCCACGCCTAAGGAGGTGCTCCAGTTGCTCTTGCAGCGGTACGCCGAACTGGCCGACCGGCCGAAGAACGGCAAGCCCGACCAGCACGAGCAACACAGGAAGTAAGTGGAGTTCAGATCTGGAGAGATAGCCGGCTGAAGCAGTGGGTGATGGTGATTTTTTTTCCAGGACTCTCGTATCTGCTCTTCATGTATGGCTTGATAGTTACCCGGAGGATTTTAGAGATCCTCCGAATAATCCTGCCCTTCGTCAATTGCTTCATTTTTGTGAAGAATACCTGCCCTCCACCGAGCTAGATGCCAAAGTTCGACATAGGATAGATAGGTGAGTTAATTCAAAATTTTGTCAGAGTTTTCAATCATATAAATCATCATTTCCAAATCCGTGAGAATAATAACACACTTCTCTTCATCTCACTCAATAAAGTTAGTGCTTTAAAGAGAGCTTTGGGTACACTAGAAGAATTTTTTATTAGGTAAATAATTTTCTTGTTAATTGGGTTTTTTTGCAAACGAAAAAGTTGTCTGAAAGTTGAGAAATCTTCTAGAAAATACCATTTTGGTATCCTTATTAGATATCAAATAGACCTCAAATGCCACTTGCCAAACTAGCAAAGTTTTTTTTTTCTCAATTTGTACTGTGATTATAATCATCAATCAATCAATGTACTTTATTGTCAGAAGATACAAAAAGTCTCATAGACCAAGCGATAAATAATGATAGCAATATAAATGGAGTCACACAAACACAAAATATATAAATGTACATAAATATAAGTAATGGTCAAAAATATAATAAACATGGAATATAAGACAATTTCATCACATTGTCTGGTCTTAAAGGCCTCGGGTATATTGAAATGAACAAATATAAATATCAAAAATATGAAATAATTTTAAGTTTCTAAATAAAATATACATACAGTTACTACTCACAATATTTGACTAGTTTGATACTGACACTTCAACCTACTGAACCTAGGTAGAATTCTTCCAGTGAATAATAGGCCTTCTCAACCAATAGCTTATTTACCTCTTTTTTGAATTTATTAAGATCCCGAATCTCTCTTATTTTCAATGGCAAGTGGGCGACTTCTGAGTAAGAGCAGATGAAGGTTTGGTGCTATATGAGGGGGAGCAGTCTGATATGTTTTTGTATTTCTTGTGCATAAGGCATACCGTTTCCATTATAAAAATACAAACCAGAGTTAGAATTTTTTGTATCAAAAATAGTGGACGACAAGAGTCCTGGTACTTGCTCGTTTCTGTTGCAAGAAGACCATGTTGAATCGATTTTTTTGAACACATACCCCAGAAGCAAATGCCATAACGAAAGTGTGACTCTATCAATGAGAAATATACCTGTCTGGCATTTGCGATGCAAAGCTCATTTGAGATAGTTCATTCATTAGTCATGTCCAACGAGAACTCACTGTGAACTAGTCTTGAAATTTTGTCTCAATTCTTTCAAGGTACACTAAGGAAATCCATACAGATCCTCTGATTGCACCACCTCCTGCATTTGCTATGCGACCCGTTGCTGCTGGATGGAGAGTGTATAAGTTACCGGACGTACCTGTAAGACATTTTGCTGAACAACTCACGAGGATGGACGTGGTGAGTAAAAATATTTTTTGCCACTGTTCAATAATTTGTCAATAACCGTTTACATGGATTACATTTAGCACACATGGACATGGACAATGGTTTTTTGTAAATCTTAATTTGTACGTGAAATAATGTTTGTAACAGTAGTTCGTAGTAATGAAGAGGGATGATAAACTTTCTGACGATATTGACAGTTTAGGAAATGAATTGAGTATACCAAATTGCATTCATTGTTCAAACAAAATTGTGTTATGAATAATACTAGTTGAATTTTGTGTTCACAATTATATGAGAAACAAAAAATATACAAGTTGAATGAATAATGCTTTCAATAATTGAAAATTTCATCCTAATAATACAATGATTTCTTGTGATAGTCTATTATTCATGTCCTCTCAATTATAAACATTTCCATCTATTTCACTGATTTTCCAACAAAAAATCCCTCGATTTGACTCTAAAAAATCACCGTTCCAGGATTTGTTCAAGAAGCTTGTACCTCATCAGTGTCTGGGCGCGGTGTGGTCCAGAAGAGACAAGAGCAGGTCGCACGATGCTGCCACTGTTCTGGCGACAGTGAACCAGTTCAACGCGGTATCTTTCCGGGTAATATCTTCCATTCTAGTCGAGCAGTGCGCCAGGTCCAGCGATAGGGCGGCCATCATAGCCACGTGGATAGATATTGCTCAAGAGTTGAGGTTGATCAAGAATTTTTCGAGCCTGAAAGCGATCATTAGTGGTTTGCAAAGCAACCCTATTTACAGGTGGGTGCCATGTAACAACTTTTATTCCAGCGTTTTTCTATAGATGGCGTTTCGCGGCAAGTAAATGTCAAGTAATACATTATAGCTGACCCAAAATACTTGTTGAATATAACCTCTATCCTCAAATGGAAATGACAAATTATGAGCTGAATTCTCATCTTTTTGTGGGAGGTGTAAATAATTTTTTGTATTGAAAAATCTGCAGATGGGCGGACAAAGCTCTGGATTTAGAGAAATAAAAGGCAGTAGCTGGATATCTAATATGTGGGGCTGGGTAAAATGTTACAGCTCCTAATGAATCTTACCATTTTTTCAGGTTGCAGAAAACATGGCAGGCCATACCGAAGGACAAAATCGAAATGTTCGACGAGCTGGCGCGTATTTTTAGCGAAGACAACAACCAGATGACGCAGAGGGAGCTGCTGATGCGGGAAGGCACCGCTAAATTCGCCGACACGTTTGGAGAAAACGACAAACACTTGCAGAAGATCTTTCAGAAGCAGAACAACCATACGGCGAATATTTCTTTCGGCACCATTCCCTATCTGGGGACTTTTCTGACTGATCTAACTATGATCGATACTGCCATACCGGATACTATAGCGGATGGGTTGATCAATTTTGATAAGAGGCGGAAGGAGTTCGAAGTTTTGGCGCAAATTAAACTGTTACAAGGTGAGCATCGATATGAATTTTCTCTTAAACAAAAATATTGAATAGTATTCATCTAGAATCTATAAGGTGCAGTTCGAAAGTTCCAATTCTTATAAAATAAAACTGTTCGATAAATATTCGGACTGTTTTTGTAAAGGGTTTTCCAATAAGAGGTGTTATTTTGATATTCAAAGAAAATTGCTATTTTTCGATATAAATGATCGGATTTTTATTTCATTATAAATAGGAAGCTATGCCGTTAATAGTGGAAAATAACATCAAGCAAATTACTACCACGACCACGCTTTCAAGACCATATTCTTTTAATGAACATTTCCATAACCAAATCGCAAAGTGGCTGCCTTATGTCCTCGATAGCTTCACGAATTCCATCTTTGAGGTCTTGAACCTACGCTGGGTTATTGGCGTAGACCCTTTCTTTCACGTGGCCGCAAGGTGTTAAATAACAAGATATAGTAACTGTTGCTCCAGCCACGTTTTCGAAAAAGTAAGGTCTAATGATTTCGCCGGACCATAAACCGCACCAAACAGTGACACGTTGAGGATAGAGAGGCTTTTCAACAATAACTCTTGGGTTTTCTGAGTCCCAGATGCGACAATTTTGCTTGTTGACGAAGCCACAGAGGTGGAAATGGGCCTCATCACTCAAGATGATCCAATCAGCAAAGACACGACGATGTTGATGATCGACCGGTTGAGTTCTTGTGTAAACTGAACTTTATGAGCCTTGAGACCCAAATCTTTATGCAAAATACGGTGTAATAACGTTTGTGGAATGCCAAAGAACGACGAGGAATGGAGAAACCTGGGTTTTCTTCAACACTTTCGGCTACAGCAGCAATATTCTCGGCTGTTCTTGAGCGACGTGCACGGGTTTTATTCTTCACATCAATAACTTGTCCCAACAGCTCGAATTTTTTCAGCAATTTCTTTATTGCGGTCCGACAAGGTGCTTCACGACGACCCTGAAATGTTCGAGTTTTACGAACCGTCGCTGCCAAATTTTCACCATTTTCATAGTGAATTCTAATAATTTCAATGCCTTCTTGAAGCGTGTATCGTTCCATTTTTATTGATGGCGTAGTTTCTACTTGTCAAATGTCAAAACATGACAGCTCCAAAAATGACATCTACCGAAATAGCGGGCTATTCAAAATAACACCTCTTATTGGAAAATTCTGTACTTCCTTGCTGAAAACTAACATTTTGAAATGGACTAATCGCTCTTTGACATGACCCGTTTTTGTTGTAGGTGCTGCCAACGCCTATCACTTCTCGGAGGACCCGGCGTTCGACCGATGGTTCGACTCGCTGTACGCCATGGACGACCGCCAGGCGTACCACTTGAGCTGTCAGTTGGAACCGCCTCCGGCTACCTTGCCCTCGTCGCACCCGAAAGCGAAACGACGTACCGGCGCCGGCCACCAGAAGAACGACTCGATAGCGAGCACGTCGAGCAGCAACAGCTCGCAGTTCTACTGCGATGTTGACAGCGTGCCCGGTTCGCCGCGTGACGTCGTCGACAGGAAGTTGAGTCCGTCGCCGATGTCAAATTCGAGCAGCAATTCGTCGTTGCCGTCGCTGGACGCGTCATTAAATAGCTCGCATTCCGGCAGTGCTAATAATAAACTGCAGGTGAGGAATGATTTTCGATAATGTTTCATGTTGAATTTCGAGGTTTTCACATCCGTTCATAGAATCTGTTATGTGCAGCTCTTGAGCGGCTGTACCAATGTATGTTATGAAAGATTTGGCGAATTTCGCGTTTTTTTTTCTCAAGTCTATAAAATGAAGTTTTTTGGACATAACAAGGTACATTTCAAGCTCCATTTGATTTTGACCAAAATATGACAATTGAGCGCAACATCGCTTATACAAATGTTGATGGTTAAAAAGATACAGTGCATACAAAGTTAAAATTTTATTTGCAAATTTCCTAATAGCTTCGAAAGTTTTTATGATATCGGTTTAAAAATTAGTACATTGGGGGTTTTCAAGACGGCAAACAAGAATATTTCATCAGTATTTATTAAGTGAGTAGTCCTTAGAGAATGCCACTTACCCACTCACAATTATTCAAAAATACGCACAAATCTTTCGTCCGTCAAAAATCAACGTTTTTGATCGAACATTCATTAAACTACGTTCTCTTCAACGAAAAAGTATTCGTGGAAAAAGTCGAAAAACCTTACCGTTTTTACAATAAACCCGATTTTAAGTATCGAAGTCACAAATAAATTCAAATAATTTTATCAAGAAAAAACAAGTAAGTTGCTGTCAGACAAGCAAACAGTTTTCTGATTTGACAAAGTTATGAAAATTGTTGGAAATTAAAATTTCAACTGTGAACGCACTGTATCTTTTTAAGCATCAACATTTGTATAAGCGATGTTGCGCTCAATCGTCATATTTTGGTCCTCTCTACTCTCAGTTTAATTTTTTTACCATATCAATGAAACACCCTGTATATCGAACGCTTCTAGGTGCCGTTGAATAACTCCGGAACGCTGAGTAACTCCTCGCAGAAGAGCAGTCCCGACTTTTACATAATTAAAGTGACGTACGAGACGGATGGCGTCGAAACGGACGGTATCGTGCTTTACAAGAGCATCATGTTGAGCAACAACGAGAGAACGCCGCAAGTTATTCGGAACGCCATGTATAAACTCGGCCTCGAAGGCAACCCCGATCTGTATTCGCTAGCGCAGGTGTTGCCCGATAAAGGTTTGTATCAATCATAAAAGTTTCAGTTCTTTTCTTCTCAAGTTTATTTCATAATTCTTCATTCACTTAATCATGTACAAAAATGGAAATACTAGGATTTCTTATCAGCTCATTTTTCAACATTGATTTCTTGTTGATGAACATTTATTTTTAGGTCTCGTTAACAATTTTTTATTTCGTTTTCAGAAATGGTTCTTCCTCCCAATTCAAATGTCTATTATGCAGTGAATACCCAGTATAACCTGAATTTTATCTTGCGTCCTAAAAAATCTGGCGAAAAAGATACTCCAAGCAAAAATTCGAAAAGCAAATACAAATTGTAATGTTCGAAAAGCTTAATATTTTTATACAGAGAAGTACGACGTTGTATTTATTGTACCTATTATTTTTAAATGATTTTTTTTTTGTAAAATGTAAATTGATACACTCTTTGAGCTGTTTATGACAAATAATCTACGAAACAAAATAACATCTGTGATAAATGCACAAAATACTCTCATCATCACAAGTGTGGTAATTTTTTATTTAATTCATAGAAAAGCTATTTTTTAAACAACAAACTAGATCGTAAGTTTGTTTTTCCAACATTTCACTGTACTTTTGTTATTCTTGTTAGGTTTTTTTTAATTTGTACAGAACGCATTTTCAGTTCAGCATCACAATTCAACATTTTCAAAGTCAACAACTGTCGGAGTATTTAAAATGATAATTATCTGATTGTAATTTCTCAAAAATTATTGAATATTTAGTATTCTCAGTGCAATCTCCAGTGGTCAAGCTGACTAAAGATTCAAAATTTTAATGAATATAATAATTTTGTATCGAAATGCTGGCAACATTTTGGACACAAAATTGTTTCTCTAAACGAGGCAGTTTAACATCTCAAAGCTTGCTAAGAATTCAAAATTTTGCCTATTTTTTTCTGAAGATCAATTCAAATGTTGGAAAATTACCTCTGATCTGTATACTCTCGAAAAACTTCGTATAAATTACGTGTGTATATGATGTAATAAAGGTGATTCGATTTTATTATTTATATTTAATAATGTTAGGACAAATTAATTTCCCAAGTGACCAATATTTTTATGCAATATATTGTTTCATTCTCGGTATCTGTGTATCTCTAATTTAGGATAATATTATTATGATTTATAACCTTAATGCTACTTAACTATTGTAGATAAATACTTTTGTAATGATGTACGGAGAATTTTATTTTTATTGTATTTTTCTATTAAAAAAATCAAATAATTCACGCATGTCTTTTATTTCATCTTCAAATATCCAAGAAAATTATTTTTCAGAGGCTAAATCATACTCAGGAGGGGCTAATTTTTGGATCGAAAGAAAGCCCTAAACGTATTTTTACTTTTTACTAATTTTTTATTTTTTTCGATCAAAGAGTTGAAATGATAAATACTTTCATTTTGGAAATATCAGATTACCGTAGAGATCAAAAAATAAATCGATTAAATGATGTATCATCTTGTAACGAAATGGAATTTGTCGAAAGGACGAGAAAATATTTTCTCTTCACTATATTCCACTTTGTACTTCATCTAAATTTCGAAGTTATTGCAATGTATCTCAACTCTCTCCGGAGATAACTATTTGAAATTAAAACTGTTGAAATAGTCGATACATGACAAAGAAAAATCATCACGAACACTTTCAATTTACGTTCTGAAATGCCCACCTACGAACTGTAAATTAGAAGACTGAAATGAGATAAACATCTATCTGCCGGTGTGTTGCCAAGAGGTAATCACTAGATGACGCTGTATGTCTGACAATTAAAATCATAGAATTTACCATCAATTACAACAGAAATATACAGATTTCTATCACCTTTCTTAGTAGTCTTACATACTTGAGATATCTACGGTGTACCTTTGATGTAGTTTTGATTTCTTATTGAGAAACTGAATGTATTCAACAATACTTTGAATACAACTCGAAATCTAGTGTTGTCCATCTTTCAAAAGAAACTCTTTCTACAATATCAATTTCTATGACCCATTGTTACGTATAGGTAGATACTTACATATTAAGATACAAATCGACAATTTTTTGTCAAGCATGAAAAGTCAAATTTTCCAATTATCATTGAAAATAATTTTCAATTCTGAAAAAAACTTCCTTTAAATTACCGAAGAATGTTTTTAAATAAACTAGCGATAATCATAAATAAATTAATTATGAGGTTGGGTTGAAAATTATCAAATTAAATTAATATTATTCAAAACCACCTTTATCTTTTAAAAAGTTCAAGATATAGATTTGCAGCCTTCGAGCATCTGATTTATTTATTGCGTTATTTTTCCAGGAATCGATGTGGCCTCTAAAAAGTCCAATTCGGACCACCCTGTACATGCAACAGTAGAAAATCAAAGTGAATTGAAAACCAATTATTCTAGATCCATTCCAATTTTCTGCTAGAACAACCAAGAATTACTCGATTAAATAGCAAGACAATCAATGCACTTCGGATTCAGAAACGTTTGTTACACCTCTCTCAGGTACATCCTCCTATATATTGATTGTGACGTAACAAGAACAAGGGCGCACGCCCAACATGGCCGTATTTTCAGCGGTTCGGGGTTTTCAGCATTTCCTCGTCAGTCTGAATTTTCACCTCTCTTATCCAACGTCCATGCGCGAAAACTATCAACCGAGTTTTGTATGGAACGAAGTTTCTTGTAATTTCTCACTGAAATTCTGATGGAAATCGTTAAGGAGTTTTGTCGAAACACGTTCGGTGGGGTATTTTGAAAGTTGTTGGTTGTCTCTGTGGATCATTCGGGTTTTTTGGAATTTGAATATTCGTAATTTGTGATTCCGTTCAGTTCGAGAGAATTGAATTTTTTTCTCGATTCAACTTTGCTATGTGAATTTTCCAGGATTGTTCAATTGTGGTCTATTCAGTTATGACCGTGTTTATTAGTGAACAGTTCAGAATGAGATAACATGGAGTTTTATGATTTGAATGTAAGTATATCTTTCGAATGAGAAACCAAGTAGAATTTCAACTCTGTACAGTTTCGTTCACATAAAATGTCAGAAGTATATAACTTTCAAGAAAACAGCTTCTTTTGAAAAATAGCCAACTTCATTCAAACACCACAAAAAATACCGTACATGCCTTGATTCACGTAACATAACTCAAGAGTAAATCATATAAAAAATCCAAATTGTACTTCATTTGAAGAAACAAAGTTGAAAATTGACACCGACAAACGACACACCCTGTATGTCTATTGATGATATCACTAGAAAATATCATTTGAATCGATATTTTTTTGCTGGTCTACTATTTTTTGAAATGAGGTTTAGCATCATACAATGGACCACCTTGTGCATTTTTGTTGTTTTCAATTTTTGGAAAGTGACAACAACCACAACATTTTTTTATACATAAAAAAAGGTATTCCGAATTTTCCTTTATGGTCCGGAGGAAATAGACCAATGCAAGACAGTTATTTTTCCTAGAAAAGAAAATTTATTCATCTGATTCTTCAACTTTTCCCATCTAACACTAATTAACAAATGTATAAATCACTTTGAAAGCAACCATCAGTGATTGATATGTGAAAATTTCATCCAGAATATCGAATAATCTCTGATTATTTTGGTGCGGAAACTTGTCATAATCTTTGAAGTCGATTAATAGACCAATAAATTACCGCCTCGTTAACTAGACTTGACCCCTTTAGTTTTTTTCGTTGGGTATAGTTGAATTGATGTTCAATTAGTGTTTTCTAGTCGATCTACATTCCCAAATTATCCACAAACGAGAAATGAATGTGAATTTCTCTAAAAGTTACCCAATTCCAAAGAGAACTGCTGTATTATTCAATTAATAATCTCGACATAATCCTTATAATATATAAGATATGTAAAGTAACTGATTCTTTAAATGCGCAATTTTTGTATTGTTATCAGTACTTGTTGCAGGTAGAAATACTGCATTGCATATAAATCCTACCTTCGCTAGACTAATTTATATGCGTCTCAAGAAAATTTAATTCGAATAAAGGTAAATAGAGTGGTTGCAGGTTTGCAGATTTCATATCGAGCTTGAGTAGTTAGCAAGAATTTTGCATCAATAATATTTTATCTATGTACTTACAATATTGAGATTTTGTTCCACGTCCTGATGACAAAATCATCAGTAAATGGAAAAGAAAGTTGCTTATATGATCCACGTAGAAAAAGTTTCATCCGAAACGTTTGAGGAATTGCATACCAAATGATAATATCTTCAATATTCATTCTAATGATCATGTGAAAATTTCAAGCGAATCACTACATAGATAAGCGTCATATTCCATCGACAAATGGTTATACACCGAATAAAATACTCGTATACCAAATCGACGTTGAAGAATCTAGAAAACGACCTAACCGTTTATTCAGCTTCGGTATCATTATTCCTAGTAATGGAGAGAATGGGCGTCAATTTTTTGCTCTGGTTCGAAGAAATTATAGATCCAGAACTTCATTTCTATCGAATAATACCCTTCTAGTCTTTAACGGGAAATGAATTCAGTAAACCAAAAAAATATCATCGACTCTTTTTTGTTCAAAAGGGAATTCTATTTTTGTATGACTACTCTTGAAATATATATAAAGTTACTCATATCTACATACAAATTACCATATTTTTATTAATTTTTCAATTTTTAAGATTCACCTCACATTGATTTGATTTAACAGAAAATAGAATCTGGATCATCTTCAGAGGATAGAGGATTGTGAATTTCAGGAGGATGAAATTTCTAGATCTCAAGACTTCGAGTATATCAATTTGAAAATCTTCATTGAGAGTCTGGCGATGATTATTTGTTCTTCCGAAATGCAAATTATCAATTTTTCAATATCACTTATGGCTCTGCGATATGAGTGGTAAATTAGGATTCTTCTCAGATCAGACTACTTGCTCTTCTCTAGTGAGGTCTTCGTTTCACCCCCTTTGATTGTTCCGGGATGAATACCTCGAATGATCGAAGTTGTTTCTCAAATTGATAAATATCTCGCTAAATATGCCCTCCATAGTCATCTACTTAGTTGGACAAAAAATATCAATCACTTTCCATACTGTTTTCAAATCTTGTGGCTCAGAACATTATTTCTCGCAATAAAATTCTCTCCACTCTCTGTCTAATTAAACAACCTCGGTGGCTATCAATTTTCGTTAATTGGTCCGGGTTTTTCTTCCCAAGCAGTCGCCCCCATAAATGTCAAGGCTGAGCTGGCAATATAACAGGAATCGTTTCCAGAAAATCCAACTATTGACCCAAAAAGCCGCGGACATCAATACAGTGTTGTTATAAATGATAGTTATTTATTGCTAGGTATTAGAATTCTGAACCTTCAGTGATCTGACATGAATACTAACAATGTTTATGGCCACAAACTTAACATGATACAAAATGGTCTGATTCTAAATCTTGTAACTAGTCTAACGATTCTTTGTTGTGTTCATATAAGCAGCAGTGCTTCTAAGATGCCGTATGGAGTTGAATTGTAATATCACTCATAAGCATAATAAAAGTAATTCACAACATAGAATACTTCAAAAGTTTCGAATGTATTCACATTCTCATGAATGAATCTCTTATTGTAAATAAAATTTTAGTGTTTCATCGTTATACGCACTTTCAGTAGCAAATATAGGCGAAGTATTTTTCTTAACACTCCATATAGAGAACCCAACGTTAATAATTCGGTATAATCATTGAGAAGACAGCGATTGGTCTCGTTATCTGTCACACGTAAAAGAGAGATTACGCATCTTCTAGCGCTTTTTTCTTTGTAAGAAAAGAAAGTCGTTGAATGAGTCCTGCCGATTCTTAGGGAAGATTTATACTGTGACCGGGGTTTCCTATTTCACAAGAGAGATTTCGATGATTCTGTTTGATTTCGTGCTTCAACGTGTGCTTACTAGGTTAACAATGTGCTTTGGTGAACTCGAGAATAGCATTCGTAGTAGATCGTAGTGAACAAAATAGAATTAAAAAATCCTTCCTCCACCAAATGAGTTTATAATCAGAGTGCACCAATTTTCGTTTTTTCTATTCCAACGTCGCATTTTATGGAAAGAAAGTGAACTCAATGTTGTCTCGCCTAGCTGAACACCCTGTTCTTCCCGAAATATTTGAGCATCGTGTATCTGCGTAAATATAACAACTTTTTTTCGAATGTTTTTGTATCCTTATTCTTAGGGAAGTTATTCTATTTCCACCCTGTATAATATCCTTGTGCTAGAAGAAATCCCTGAAGTTTCATTTGCTTTTCATTAGGTAACTGAAGTAGTGCTTTCTGTCATTCTTTGTGTATAAAATACTAATTGATTGAAGCCAAAAATTTTTCTGGAAACTACAGTACAGTGTAGGTCATAAGAGGATTGAACTTACTGATATCAATTCTATTGACCACAGGGTGCTCTCAAGGTATGATACACCACGTGTCAAAAATCATATTTATTTGGGATATTTCTGTGAAGAAACTTTTAGATGATGGATCTTGAAAGCTTGAGAATAATTTCCAGAAGTCTCATTTGGCTGTTCCAGAAATACACCTGTAAAATCCTGTAAAAAAATATCTGACACTGATATCTTTTATTAATATAGATTATTCGAAAAGGAGTATTATGGAAGTGTTATTTCGTCACCATGGTATTTGGACGACTGAAATACACACGCAATGCGTGAAATATAAATGCAGCCACAATTTGAGAAACGTTTGACCTAATTGGGTTTCTGTTTTTTACGGTACAATTTCATTGGTCCTACTCCGTAGACTATCGATCTCCAAGAGGTCATTCATTATTTATACACTGTCATCTATAATTTTCTTAGTCCTATATATGCGAAGACAGAATTTAGATAACTCGATAAGAGTATGATATTACCTACAAATTCTATGGAATTCGATGATGAGTCAGCATGACTTTGATCCTCTAGAGTCTTGACATTGCATGAGAATTTTGAGGTACAGGAACTAGATATAGTTTATTTATTCAAGAAAGGTGGTTCTGACAGATTCGGTCATCTTTCAATACCAATAGTACAAAATGAAAAGTTCAACGTTTATCAACAGATAATACTTATCCAATTTCGGTGTTTATATTCTTTGAATCGAAAACATTTTCAACACAATTTGAATGATACTCTTAACCTAATTTTCTGCTTTCGTAAAAAAATAATACAAGCAGCAACACCGCAGCTTGTGTCAAGCTGTCACAACTATCTTGTATTGAATATATTATTGTAAATATCAAAATTTTTGGGACTAAAGTGGGACAATATTAGATAATCTACAGTATTCATAGTTGCAGATCTAGAATGTTTTTTTATGAACCCATATTTGAGATATATTTTTTTCCGATGTTGCTTCAATTTCAAGATTTTTTCATAGTTTTTTGAGCCTTCACCAATTTTTTACAAGTATTTTGTTAACAATTAATGTCACACAATCTTTATATGATTCAAAATAGCCTTATACTTTGTGTTTTTCGATGAATTCAACGATGTATTGAATATCTTACTATTTGAGGAACATCAAGAATAAAACAACTTCTACTAAAATTTTTTAGAAAACGTTATGTCAGATATATTGAGTTATATATTATGAAAACGTTGATGACAAATAATGAATTGAAATCGACGATGAATTTACGAAGACGAAACGTTGTACATGAATTTCATGTCCTACTTCTTGAAGCTGGGAAAGTAGTTATAAGAGAATTTTCATTATTTTCCGAATATTGATCTTTCTCAGAATGTTTGCCTTCAAACAAAGTAAACAAGGTTCATGAGAATATGAACATATTCAAAATATTCAACAGCATAGCAAATTAATCAAAAAAAGAATTCCGTATTGCACCACTTTCTCCCATTCAACCAAATCTTTCATTTTAGCGTTTCCCATAGAGTTCATTCTTGATCTTGGCCTTCCAGTAAAAATCATTTTCTCCATCATTGGTCCCAATGTTGATGTCTGCGGTACCCCGACTTTCCCTTTTTTACTGCTTTCATACCCAAGAAGAATGCCCAATAGAAACAAATGGACACCAAGAAGGCCTGCCGGACTATGTTATTAGGGAAATTCAATCCCGGAGGATTGTCACGTATCGGATAAATCTGTAGCAGAAATGCTACGCGTGTTAGAACACGGACAGTCGTGCGATCGAAATGTCCAGTCAAATGTCAACCTCGATTCATGTGACTTCCGATGATATATCGACAGTGTCACTTGGAATGATGAATTCCAGCTGATCTGGTGATGTTTCCATTAGATTTTTGATAATGAGGTGTCGGCATCATTGATTTATGTCTTGTAGTAAACGTTCATATAAACTACAAGGTGATCCTAGTACCGATATCTGAAGAAAATAGTGAAAAACTCGCAGCTTTTTTAAAAACCGAAATTACCTATAACTAGAAGAATCCAGAAGTGTATGTAGTTTTTTTTTTCAAGCTGATTTCGAAGTAATGAAATGAAAACCTAAAAATGGCTTCTAATTGACATATGCCCGAGATTCTTATGCAGTCACTAGAAACAGTTTGGAAATTATTGATCTGATTGAATATTGTCGGTATTGAAAATAGGAATGTACAACTCATGATATTTCTGATTCTGTTACCAATCAATATTTATTTTCTTAGCATTTACAATATTTGTTAAGTATTCATCAAATCATACTAAGGACATTTGATATTGCAAAAGTTGCATTACCATCATTCCGATTATGTAAACGTCGTGAATGGAATGAAATACATAACCTCAATATTTTCTTGTAAGTTCTAGATAACTTAACCAATATTAATGCTATTTAAAAACATTCAAATTTGTGCAAAAAATCTATTGGGACATTGACTGATTGTCGAGAATTAAATACTAGTTCCCATAGACTCCACATTGATTGGGGTGTTTACTATTCAAACCTTGCTCGTCCTTGAAGAGTTTTCATACCATGTATTGTCTGGAATTATCTTAACACAGCTAGTTCTAACGAGGATACTTATTCTTGGTACATGACTTAAGTGTTAATACAAATAGAAATATAACCAAACTCGACTGAATCACAATGGAATCAGAAACCTTCACTTGTTTGACGACATATTTAATTAGATTCCGTATCGCCCCAACCGTAATTGAATTCGCCAACGATCAACGCAATTTCAATGTTAACTAAACCATTAACTGAAACAGTAGCGTAAAGTGGGTGTCATGCTTTCTCTGTCAACGCAAGGAATGCATCTGACCCCTTCCAGAATCGATCGAGACAATGGAATAACGCGAAAAGCGCCTAGCACGCCAGGATCCATGCCTGTTGAGCATTCATCAAACGAATTGACATCTCTTCGATCTTCGAGGATGTAGATATGAATTCATTTGTTATTAGGCGCACCCGCGATCCATTATTTCCGAATAGTGAGCTAAATTTAGTATCTATCCGTGAAAGGGTTTGTTTTGGAATATGTATTCTGATGGAATATCGATTTCGATAGCTGTATGGATGTAGGTATGTCTAATTAATGAGAATTTAATGGGGAACCACGATTCAATTTCATCGGATTGTATTCATTTCTCATCTATATTCTGTTTCAAACTTTTATAAAGTGAGATTTCGTTTTTGATCAAACTGAAACGAAAATACACCTCTTGATAAATAACTTTTTTTACGAATGTAAGGCAATGTACGTAATTTCTATTCATTTTCTCTGATATAACGAGATATGCTATAACTCTGAAGATATTGCACAATGGCTGTTAAAAAAAACTTCCTACGATGTAATTGACGTTTTAAACATCCCATGAATTTTCCAAATTTTCAACAGTGAAATGACTTCAGAAAACTCAAAAAAATTAAAATTTAAGGATTTTAAATTTTCTTGTACCAAAGGTAATATTCTTATTTAAATTAATAAACTCGAAATTATTCGAAAATGATAATCTGGAAATTAAGATTTTTTATGAAATACCAAATATTCTTTAAATATTTCAAGTGATGATTGTTTTAATTTTTCCTTCATGTTCAACAAAATTACCTGTATATGAAGTACGCATTTTGGAATATATCTCCTCTCGATTCAATCGGAAATGTTACTCATCCAACAAAGTTTCTCTTCGGATATTCACATTAATTCCCGAATATTCAGAGTTCTATTCAGATAGAGATATCTTAAAACTTTAAATAACAGGTTACCTTGTATATCCAGAAAGTCAAGAAGACAAAAAAAATACATTTTTCATGTAGCGCCTGCCTGACATGAATTATTAAAATATTTGTGATGATAATTGACATTGTATTATTAAACATCACATTTCAAATTGGAATTTACACAATTTTATTGCGAATGCATTTCACTAAATAGAGCATTAAAGAACATTTCTGTTCTGTTACTTTGTATAGTGTTCGTAGGACGTTCAAGTTGATAATTCATATTGTGTTTCACACTGGTAGTTTTTTGAATGTTTGAAAAAAGCATTTTTTACACAATGAAAGCAATTGTGTATTGTTTTGAAGGTTACCAAAGTTTTCATAACTTGTATTCTGATTTGTGGCCTGTGCTGAAATCTACCATTTGTATCCTCTTCTTTCATTAATTCTCGATCATAAATAATTCTAGTATAGACTCTCCATGAAACGAAGATTATCCCCATATTTGTACTCGAGGGAAATTCCTAATTTCGTGATTTTCAATGATTATACTTCCATGGAGTAGCTTGACGAACCTACCCTGCACACAAATATTTACCCAACGATCATTAAACGGCCTTGATGAGTTTCAACATCCAAACAAGTTTGATATGTACTAGCTAGAGTAATTGAAATGAAATTCGGCATCATTGCGGGATCAAGCTCTGCGATTTATCGCCAGTTTTATCCTCCCCATAAAACGCAACTCCAGCTGATTTATCAGCGTTATAAACATTTTAACGGGTGCGACATACTCGACATCGACATATAATCATCGGACATGAAAAGCTGAGTTGATGTATTAGAATGGCCCCACGCTCCGATGCTTCTGTCAATTTTCAATATGTTGCAGTTTTAGTAGAAGTTTCAATTTTGCTTGCTCGTCAGGATAAGAACTGGCACAGTGGTCTTCATGGCTAGCATTGACAACTGACAACCAAGAGGCAATCGAAGCACTTACATTACTAAAGACTACCCCAATGGCTTCCATTGAGGCCATGCTCTGTCTCTATGGGCTAGACTAGAACTTCTCAGAGTACCTGTGAGATAACAAAGTGGTGAAAATATATTACTAGATTTCAATGGGACAGCATCCTAATTATATCTTCAAGAAACCCCAGTAGAGAACAAAAAGGTAGACTAATCTGGTCTACAGAAGAATCAAAGACCGAGCAAGGTTCTCAGTGGGATAGAAGGCAATGAAATAACTGATTTTTTTATATGAAACTTCTCACGAAAGGAGCATATGCTTTGTTCAAAATCGCTGAGCATATTTCAAACGAAATCACCCCCACCACATTTCTGAGGTCGTCATGATGGCGCCACGTTGGCAATATCAAATGTCCATAGTAGAATTCGATGCATATTCGACGAATAATTCCGTTTCACAACGAAATGACTGTACTAAAGAAGAAGAACTCGAAATTCAACGACGTATCATGAGCAACTCCCAAGAGAATCCCAAATTCATCAAAAATGTTTCTTTTAACGATTACTAAGAACGAAATCAACAATTTCAATAATTTTCAGTCCTTATTTCATATATTCATATTCTGATATAGAAGTTGATGACCACAAACCTCAAAACACAAAGTTTTCGTTATCTTAAAGCCACAGACAAAGATAATCCAACCAAGTCCAAACATTTTATCGTTCAGATATTATAAAAATATTGAGATATATAAGTACACAAAAGAATTTCTGTTGCAAAGTTCAAATGCACGAATTGACTCAGTAGCATATTTTTTATGTAAATTTCTCACGAAAGGAGACATCCTATAATGTTCAGAGAACATCGTGAGAAGCAAGGGAAAGGAGGTAGGAATTGGTGTTCTTTTTAACTAGCTAGGAAGGAGTCAACTACACACCCTACCTTGGTTCAGAACACACTCTGTTGCATCAAAAGACGGATCAAAATTCTAGAAAAACAGCCTGGGATAACATACCATAGTAAATTTGTTATTCAGGGAATATGTGGGAAACGAACTGACGAGATACCATGGGCCATGCGCCTGTGAGAACAGATTTACGAAAAGTTATAAGTTATGCAGCTTGAAGCTTGAGATATTTTGTGCAATTGTGAGAACGTAGGAACCTTGGAACCTAGTGACTTTTGAGAATTATTCGAAGGGATTGATATATTTTAAGGTATCAGTGTGATAGGGGAAGTACAATGAGCACTTGGCTGCAGAGCATCATTTTGACCCCTTCAGTAAAAAAAATTTGTGATGCCAGTTACTTTTTACAGAAAACATATGAGCATTCAAAAGTTGCTCCAACTTCGATAGCAGTTTTGAGCATTCCCCCAAAGATAACAAAGAATATTTCTTATAGGAATGAGTTATAATATGCACAGTTTCAGAATCTCAAATAGCAAAAAAAGTCCAGTCACCCATTCAAAAATTCCCAATATCTCCAGTTGAATTAATAAGAGGCATACAAATTCGAAAAACAGTAAAACGACATTTGGAACGGTCTGAAGAAGAATAACTCAAGAAGTGAATTCAATGTTGATATATTTGTATCTACATATTATAATCATATTCTATCTTTTAGTATTCATTACATTTTATAACACTATTATGTTTACTACGTACATACATATTGATGTTTACTGCAATTTTAACGGCTGGCAAAGCGATAAATATAGAGATGACCACAAGCAAACAAGAAATTGCACAACTGTATCGTGTCGTCTGTTTGTAGCTTCGAATGCAAATCAATAGTACGATTTATTTCTGATAATTGTGAAATTGAATTATATGGTAACGAGATCCTTTCGAATGTGGTTATGTCATTCCACTTATTTTCATTTGAAGGAAACAAATAGTTATTTAATGCTCAATTAGGATGAAATGAGTGTTGCCACAATGAAAGTCGAAAGGATTCGGTATTCAATAGTGCAATTTCCTTTCCATTGTTGCAGAATCCTGTAAATTAGTCGTCGAACTTATTGAATTCCGCAATTGTCTTCCAAGAGAGGCTTCAAAATTGCGTTGCTGCTCCATCGAAATGCAGATTGAAAACTGAATAATGGAAATGGCTGGCAGATCTAACATCTTCTGTCTGGCTTTCGAACAGGTAATAAACTGAGAGACGATCAAAATGCTTCCATTGAAAGGTCTTTGTAGTCGTAAAAAATCCCCAGTGAAACTACTTTCAATTTCATTTTTAGCTCTGAAAAATAAGGAAGAGCTGTTTCTAGTTGAGTTAATGCGTGCTCTTCATGAGATATCGAATATAACTCAGTGTTTCATTGCTTTTGGGTCGACATTTTTCATCTATCATTCTTGGTGCGTGGTATATAAATAAAAAAAGAATATTATCAGCCTTTTTCCAATAATACCTTTGCTTACTGATATGATAATACGGCCCAAAAATCGTTTGTTGTCCCAAAATTCCATAGTATGATTTAATGCATGTTTGACAAATGAATCTATTATGTACACGATATTGAAATTAATATTATTATTAGGAGTTTTCAATCGATGCTGACAATATTCGATCAGAACAATAATTTCCATTATCTACCAGTTTCTTTTGGCTATAACTTTTGACATATGGCATAGATTTTTTCTCGTGAGGTCGTGACGTCAGAGTCCAATATATGTGGGAATCAAATCAATGTGCGAACATCACCATCAACATCTTTCGAAATTGATATCAAACACCTTCTTTTGGGAAAAAGCATTTTACCCTGTGGATGAATACCTAAACGTCAATGTAGAACTGTAGATGTATTTCAAGAGCCAAAAATACTGAAGAAATATTCATTCGCCTGGTTCTTTAAACCGTTATAAAAAAGTTCTCCTCGTGTCCCTAAATTGGACTATTTCCTAGCATACTCCATCGAAGTTGTGCAATAAGTTGATGAAGTATGGGGCACAAGAGTTTCGGTATGGAAATACGAGCACATTTTTCAGAGATATCGCGTTTTCCATTCGCGTTACAGTTTTGGGCAAATGCCAAAGGGTAGTGTATACACATATAGTGTATAGCATCGAATTTTGCATTCCAAATGAACGCTGTATTGTCCTTCGTTCCACTGAACATCGCTTCTGTCTAAAGAATTTTGAATATATTTGTTACCATGAATGGAAGATTGTAAATTTAGCGTGATAGTATGATAATGCCCTAGAAATACCGAACTAATCCTTTAAAATTTTATAGACCTACATTTTTGATATTTTTATCTCCAACCAAATCGGGTGTTATAATTCACCATCTTGTTGAGATTGAAATCTATATAATAAAAACAAAATTAATCAATGTTCAAGGAGGTTCAAGACATCTTATGGAATTCCGCAGAATAACATTACTATAGTGTGTGGAAAGTAAAATAACTCATTCAGAAATGAGAATCCAAAAAAAATCTTTGGAGTAAAAGTAGTTATATTTACGCAAATACATACTCTAAAAATATTGAGTTGACTTTTCTTAAATATGAAATAACATTCTGCTTCACTCCCATCTTTATTTTTTACCTAAAAAGCGACGTGGTCAAATTAAAGCGAAACAACGAAAATTTCATGAAAATTGATTCTCTATAAATGCTGCCAAAAAAAGGCCTTAGTGATGTTTGAACTGATGGAAGTCTCGTTTTGTATATATGGTGTTTTTTGGATAGATATTTTGCAATTGGCAAACATTTAACTTCATTAAATGGGACACCCAGTATATAATTTCATATGCAGAACTATTTCATGCCTTTAGACGATGATCACATGATGTATACCTAACGATTCGAAAATTTTCATAATTGCAACAAGCAAGCTCCTAATGTGACAATTGAATTACTTTTTTCGGTTTCTGAACTGCTGATGGTGAAATGCTACGTCGTACTAGTGGAGCTTTCGAATAATTATCTGACTTCTTTCTTATTCGTTGCTGATGATTTTTATTCAATTCGTTTCTTTCGAGTTATGTACACATTCGATTGATTTCATTTAGTTTTCACTAGTAGAAAATCACTCGTTCCATAATTATTGAAAATAGAAGTATTCTAAAAGTCACATTCATAGCAAACTTATAGAGTCAATGACATTGACACATGTCAGTGACATCAATGGTTGGTTGCTAAAAGTCTTTCCATCTGTCAAAAATGTCAAGAATGTCACGTAAAATATTTGATTGCCTATCTGAAATTATTGGAGATCAATAAAAAAAAAATCCATTTATTATACACTTATTATCAAATATTTGTTCAACACTCAAAAAATTCTTTACGTTGGGATCGCTACATTTCAATAAATTTATTAATATTCTCATTTATACTGTTTTATGCACTCACATACTTCCTGAATGAAAACGACACAAAAATACCAAATTCCTTTTTTTATATTTCTAGCTGCCGACCTCGTGACGATAGCAGGCGGGCCAGCATCCCACCCCCGGGCGGAAGGATGCGCGGCGCGGGTGGCGACGAGTACGCCGGCGCCGAGCTGGCCGACTACGGGCGGCGGTCACGTGGGCCGGTGCCCGCGCGGGGCGGCGGCGGGCACGCCCATCCGGCCGAAGCGGAGGACGCGCTCGGGCCGAGCGGGGGCGGCAGCCCATCGCGCGGGCAGGCTCGCGGTCGGTCGGGGGTCTACTATTCGCCGCCCGGTACCAGCTATACCATCGTTGAGCGGCCCAGTTCGGCCGCCCAGCATCGCAGGGACAGGGACTATGGGCATTACAATTCGTTGGGCAGTCCGAGAGGTGAGAATTTGGTGATGTACGAGTACATATACACTGTGTCCGTAAAGTATGGAACAAATTCATTTTTAGCTAAACAGGTCATTCTAAGAAATAATCCTGAAACACGTCGATTTTTGATTTTAATTCACCGTATTTTAAAATAGTAATGTAACATACAGGGTGAATTACGTTCGAGTAATGACGTCACCGTCATTTTTTTTTCAATGGAACACCCCTATTTTGTCTCAATATTCGGAATACTCCAGCTGAGCTGATTCCAAAAATGTATCACATGTTGATTCCAATTGGTACAGGGTGGACAAAAATACAATAGTTTTGTGTGTGCTCATAAAGTAACGCGTAACATTCTTTATTAGGTAAATTAACAATATCATCAAAAATACTTATTATCTAGCGGCAATTGGTTCAAATGTAACACCCCGTAGTTTGCTACATGTTCAGAGTAATAAAAATGAGCTGTTTTCAAACATGTTTGGTACTTGTGGTCTAGCAGACAGAATATGAAATCAACATTGGAATCAACATGTGATACATTTTTGGAATCAGCTCAGCTTGAGTAATCCGAATATTGAGACAAAATGGGGGTGTTCCATTAAAAAAAATGACGGTGATGTCATTACTCGAACGTAATTCACCCTGTATATTACATTATTATTTTAAAATACGGTAAATTGAAATCAAAAATCGACGTGTTTCAGGATTATTTCTTAAAATGACCTGTTTAACAAAAAATGAATTTGTTCCATACTTTACGGACACAGTGTATAAGTAGAAGGAGAAATTTTTGTTGAATAGAATTTCATAATTCACGTATTATTATTCTCTTTGAAAAATATATACATATACAGAGGTGTGCACGAAAATCGGCCAGAGCTGTAACTTCTAAATCATTCGAGATCGAAATTTGAAATTTGGTGGGTAGCAACTATATGATATTGTTCATTTTTTGAAGAGAACCGGTCTAACCGGAAGTGACCCCAACTTTTGGTTTTCAAATGGAACCCCTCAATATTTTCCATTTTCAGATTCAGGGTATCATTTCACATACACCAGTAGTTTCTCTGGATCAGAATATCAAAAAAAAATCCCCAATACGTTTTAATGTGTGCCCATTAATTGGTAATAGTAATCAAGATCGAGGTAGCCTTGTAAGTCAATTTCAATGTGACAGTAACATTCAATAATAAGTTTCAATACAGGTGATGATATTTTCTATTTTATAAACATGAATAATATGCAGGTATGTTACAAGTTTATTTTGAATGTTCGAAAAATTTGCACGATGCTGCTCGTATTTATAGAAACAGATATCCGAATAGAAATTATCCTAGACATCAGAAATCTGGCAGATTGGAAGCTAATCTACTTCAATTTGGTAGTTTCGAAAAACCAAATGAACAACAGCAAGAGTTTGATGCAGATTTGGAATTGAATATTTTACTCAGTGTACAAGAAACGTCCAGGACATCTACAAAAAACACATAAGTACACGCCATACGTTCCTTGTTTACTGGTTATATTGAACATTTTCTGGACCAACTTTTCCTCGCCAATTGTTATGAGGTCATTTTCCAACAAGATGGAACACCGCCACGCAATACGCGTTTGAATGTGACTAATTTGAAAACACACTTTGGAGAAAGGTGGATAGGAACGAATGGATCGATTCGGTGGCCAGCTCGCAGTCCAGATTTAACAGTCATGGATTTCTTTCTTTGGGGTTACTTGAAGAGTCAAGTTTATCTATTTAAGCCAGAGAATATAGAAATCCTTGGCATCGAATCTTAGAGGGTTGCCGCAATATACCCCAAGCAGTTTTACACAACGGAACTTTTAGTGTAGCTAGAAGGTGTCAGCAATGCATTGAACAAAATGGGGGTCGATTTGAGTATTTGTTGTAATTGATTTTTTATCGCCCCTCTCTCTATGCTACTGAAAATAATAAAAACTGATGTGGAGTTCATTTGTTGTTCTTTCTGTTTCACACCGGAAAAACTACTGGTGTATGTGAAATGATACCCTGAAACTGAAAATGGAAAAATATACAGGGGGTTCCATTTGGAAATCAAAAGTTGGGCTTACTTCCGGTTAGAGCGGAAGTGATGGAATACAATTTTCCATTTTAAAAAATGAACAATATCATACAGTTGCTACCCACCAAATTTCAAATTTCGATATCGAATGATTCTGGAGTTACAGCTCTGGCTGATTTTTGTGCACACCTCTGTATGCATGCAGTGCATCTCAGAAGTCCCTTTGCTCTCTCTTGTCTTTGGAATGATTATATCTACACAAATGGAATTTGGTTGTGAACTTCTTACTAGTTCAAAGGCATATCCAGTTCCTTCTTACTCTTACAGAATTCAGTCTATACCCAACATTTTTTTCGATACTGTATATCAAACCTTGAACGTATTCAATGACTAATTATCATCGTTAGGTGTGATATGGATAATTCACTTCAATTATTCTTCTGGAAAATATCAACCCCTACTTGACAAACATAATTATTACACTGTGGCAAAGAAACCACTATGAATATTCAACAGACTCATGAATTTTCACCGGAACTGTGCTGGAAAATTCAACAAAGCTACTGATTTCCCATCTTGCCAGCCTCACCGTGAACACAACGACAATTCACTCTGTTATTTCCGAGAAAATTTCCATAATGAGAGCCGTATCTATTCCAACTTCAATTCTACGTTTTCACAGAAGTTGGGGAAACCACGCTCGATATACTCTCATTATTATTATTATTAGAACTAATTTACTGACTGGTAAGAGAGCTGAATAATTCAATGATAATTGGGGGCTACTTGAGATGAAAAGAAAAGCCGACAAACAAAGTTTGGGTGAAGGAATATTCATTAGTTCTGAGGATTTTCAGATTAAAAGAAGCGGAGCCTAATCTCTCTGGAATTGACGAGAGTTTCTGTAGTCTTATTTATTTCAGCACGATAGTTGTGACAGCTCGCCACAAAGTGCAGTGTTGCTGCTTGTTTATTTTTTCCATGAAACTCCGAAACAGAAAGTTGGATTAAGTTTATTATTCAAATTGTTTCGAAGGATGTTTCCGATTTCTGAAATATGTACACCAAAATAATAACTATAGACTGTAGATAACTGTTGAATAGTTTTTTTTTCTATATCTATAAATAAACTTTGATAGCTGGTTGAATATTTCTCAACACATAAATTTGGCATAATTCCCAGCTATGTCTCAACCAATTAGAAGTTCAGTGGTTAGCTAGATACTCCATATTTTGCACCATTGGTATTGAATGATAACCAAATCTGTCAGAACTATCTTCCTCTCATGAATACATTTCATTTTTATGAGAGTGAGCATTATTTTCATATACAGTGCGTCCATAAAGTAACGCATAAATTCATTATTGACTTAATGAACAATAAAATTAGGAATTCCCAAAATAGGTCGATTTTTTATTTCAATTTACCATTGATTCAAATCATAATATAATATACAGGGTGAACCACTTTCGTGTAATGACGTCATCAGCATTTTTTTCGAATGGAACCCCCCCTTTTTTTTCCAAATTGCCTTTGCTGAGCTGATTCCAAAAATGTATAATATGTTGCTTCAAATTGGTACAGGGTGGGTAAAATGCAAATGCAAAAATGCAAAAAAAAAGTATGAAAATTGTTTATGGAAAGTAATACGTTACTGAATGTAATAAACAAATTAAATGGAATTAGTAGTTATGCAATTAATGTGATACACTTCCAAAAACAAACAAACGAACGAAAATTTACAATAAATGGTCAAATTGTTTTCCATTGACCGTTAGACAATGACTGAACCGGGCATTACTTTCGTCTCTAACATTCTGTAGCATAGCGGGTGTTATGCTCTGTATTTCTTGTCTGATTCGGTCTTGTAGTTGAAGGATATTTCCAGGTCTGTTTAAGTAGACTTTAGATTTTAAATAACCCTATAAAAATAAGTCTAATGGGCTCAGATCAGGTGATCTAGCAGGCCAATTCACTGGTCCCCTTCTTCCTATCCACCTTTGTGGAAAAGTTGTGAAAAAATCGCGCACAGTTACTGCGAAATGTGGCGGTGCGCCATCCTGTTGAAACCAGATTCTGCGGTCTACATTAGTGGGTATTTGAATATCAGGAAAAAGCTGGATCAGATCAGGAATCAATGTATTTTGTAGGAAATCCAGATATAATGCTCCTGTTAAGTTTTCATCGAAAAAATATGGACCAATAGTATTTCTCACAATACTAGCCCATACGTTAGTAAATTTTTGCATTTTTGCCCACCCTGTACCAATTTGGAGCAACATATTATACATTTTTGGAATCAGCTCAGCAAAGGCAATTTGGAACTCGAAAAAAAAGGGGGGGTTCCATTTGAAAAAAATGGTGTGGTATATTAGATTATGATTTGAAACAATAGTAAATTGAAATAAAAAATCGACCTGTTTTGGGAATTCCCAATTTAATTGTTCATTTAGCCAATGATGAATTTATGCGTTACTTTATGGACGCACTGTATAAGTTGTACAGGTACTCCTCAAGACTTTTTGAGAAATCTATTTGTTTCTATATTCAACTGCATATTTATTCGTAGAGTCGTAGAAATCTTTAGAGAATATCACTTTGACGAAATGTTGCATATCTGTAAGGTATATGACTGAAACATCCAAATTAAGTACAAAAGTGAAAGGAAAAATTGTCAAGAATATTCTTGCTGTGTTGGGAACCCTGGACCAGGATGCTATTTGGCTAACTCGCAATTAATTAATTAACATTATAGACCCCAAAAGAAGTTCCTTAACACCGCTATCTTTTCCACAGGGACATACTTGGGCTCGAACCCGAACTTCCCCACCGCCCAGGCCGCCCGCGCCGCCTCTAACTCCAACAACAAGAAGCGGCCCATCTCGCCGGAGCAGGTGCTGCGGTTGTTCGGTGCCAACAACGCAGGCGCAGTCAAACCGGGCGCCTGCGCAGACAGGCCGCGACGTTCGCCTGTCAGCAGTCCGCCGTCGTCGGCCGCCGGTTCTCACCACCATCTTCACCATCGGCCGACGACGGCGCACGAACTGGCGACGCGGACGGTGACGATGATGCGCGAACAGCAGGACGGGAGTCACGGGTTCGGGATTTGCGTCAAGGGGGGGAAAGAGGCTGGTGAGTTTTTTGTTATTGGTAATGTTGTGATGAATTTGAAAACCTGCAGAATGAGGAGATTTCCATTATTTCAATTGAAAAAGCTTTCGAGCCAGGTTATTTCCGAGTTTGTGACAGTTACACATTTTTTGTTTCCATGATATCAAAAAAATCGAGATCTAACCTAGCCCAGACGGCACAATCATATTCCAGGAACACTCTATGCATATCCTATGCATATCCGCAATATCCCAATATTGGCATATGTCATAGATATTTTAGATTTCGGGAATATCCAAATTCACCATAAAGATTATCCCAAGAGTATGCTGTGAATATCCCAAAATATTCATCAGAATATTTATGGTTTATTTGGTGGATACTCATATATTTCTAATAAAACAACAAGATGAAGATCTTTCATATTTTCTTTCCAGGGCACGGGCAAATTGTTTTTTGACGTTCATTTTGACGTCCACTTTGACGTTTATTTTGACGTTCACTTTGACGTTTATTTTGACGTTCACTTTGACGTTCATTTTGACGTTCACTTTGACGTTCATTTTGACGTTTGCTTTGACGTTCATTTTGACGTTCACTTTGACGTTCACTCTGACATTCTTATTGACATACTGATGTCTGAAATGTACTTTCTAAATATGCGAAATTCTTCCATCAAACTTCTCAAGAAATTCGATTCTACTATGATTCGAGTAAATTAACATGAGGACTAAAAGACGATGGATTTTCATAAACTCTTTAGTATTTCTTGTAGTGAAATGTTCATTTGTGTCTTCCATTCAAATTTCATAATTTCAGCGCCTACCAAACATAGTTTTTTTTTGTTCAGTACAAATTCCAAATATGGAAGTTAGTTACAACAATAGAGTGATCAATGATAATGGAGAAGTTTCCTTATGACGAATTCTCATCAAATAAGTACCCAACTATTTAGTTTGATATCTCTAATTTCTAGAATGACAATACAAATCATTCAACTCCTTTCTATTTTCAAAATAAACCAATTTATAAATTTTGAGGCGGGAAACTGTGACGTACTTAGTGAGTTTAGAGTGAATATAGCTATCGTAAGTTCCATAACCCATAACACATAACCACATTTAGCTGTCAACGTGTTATGTTATGGTGTAATCCGGATGATCGCGGACGAAATCTACGAATGCATTTGCGCAATTGCCAGATCTACCTTTCTATTTTCATGAAAATAAATTGAAAGCTGTTCCGAAAATTCAAACACAAAATTATATTGAAATAATTCACTTCAAGAACAAATTCGATTCATTCATTTATTTTCTATTCAGCCATAGCCCTCGATTATATCATCGCATTCATATATTTTCGCATGTTATGTGCTAGTTATATTTCATAAGACATATATGATATTATATCACGAAAGGTAAACAATCCATGATTTGGTATTGCAAAATCCACGACATATTTTACCAAGATATTCTGGTCAGTTTTTCCGAATATTTAGGATAAATTAGAAGCAGGGCAACACTGTACTTCCGCACGCAAAATCTCAATTTGTTCCTGTGTGAACCCGGTTTTTCACTTGGTACGTCATCAGAATGGTGGAGGAGCCAAAACTAGTTTTTCAAAACGAAATTTTTCAGTCAAATTCGATCGCACAAAAAAAAGAAAAAATACGGGTGTAATAATTTTTCATATATTTTATGGAAAAAATAAAATCTCAATATTGGAAACTTCCTCATTGTGGCAGGGTATTGATCATATGTTGAGATTCAAAAACGGACCAATAAAACTTCAGATAGTTATTGTTGATACTTGGTCCGAAGGAGATATCAGTAACTTTGTCAGATAATCTCTTATCGCAATCACTGCATCTTGAATTCAAAAAAATGCTCCGACAAAGGAGGAGAGAATTGGTAACTTTCGGCAAGTTTCCAACATAAAATGAGCAACATTCATTGATATTCCAGTCGAATAATTTTCGTGAGGGTTCATCTGAGAGACGACGACATCAAAGGAAAGCTGGAGTCTAAATGAAAATTCTTTTATCAGGAAGGTTCCTTGGTTTGTTAATAGAGAATTCCCCCTCTGACGAATTCTCATCGAACACATTCACATTCTATTCAGTGTGTTGTTCCTGCTTTCTAGAATTATAATTGGAATGATTCGAATCTATGACGTGAATCAATTGCGATGTTGCCAAATATAATTATCATTCATATCAAAGAATTCAGATCTAGTTTGAATATTCGCTTAAAATTGTGATTTAGAATCAATGTCGAAAATTCTATCCATTAATCCATGGTTAAAGAACGGAACATAAAAACTGTAGTATTTCTATTCACAGTCAATAGTTATCCAATTTTGGTGCATATATTTTATAAATAGAAAACATTTTTCGAAACAATTTGGATGATAAACTTACTTTCTATTTCGGACTTTCATTGAAAAAAGGACAAGCATCAACACCGCACTTTCTGGTGAGCTGTCACAATTATCTTGCTTGCTAAAAAAATAGAAAATTTTTGACATGATTATATATATATTTGATCCAATAGTATCAGGTTTCTTGTTGAAACTATTTAAAAAATCAACTTCAATAGTTTTGTGTTCAAAAGTTTATTTCAAACTTGGGATGTTCACATTTACTTGTGACAATATTCAGCTTGATTATAAAAAAATGTTTTGTTTTATTGTCTCTCGGTTAGGTATTTTTCAGCATCAATATTTTCAAGGTCGCCCTATGACATGAGAAAAATCGCATGTTCACCAAACGTTCTCTCAGTCTACAATCCTCCCACGGTAATTTATTATTTTTCACCACTCCAAGGTGTCTTCTTTGTTTTGAGTATAAGCTCTCTGGGCACGCGTTCCCTTTTCGAAAGGTATAATCTGAATTTCAAAATGTATGCAAATGAATAGATATCGCTTCCATTCGGATGATTTATGGTTTCAATTACACACTTGAAAGAGTCGGAGTATTTGTTTTTGCGGCCTAAATAGAACGGAATTCTCATTATTGCTTTAATTGCGAATATAAGAGGTTTGAGAGGGCCTTCATGGAATCATTTTATTCTATTCTGGTCTTCAGTCAATGTGATCCTACTTTATTTTTATATATTCATGCACAAATAATACTTAATTCAACTTTATTGCATGAAAAAGCCAAATATCTATAGCATCATTTCATTTATTATTTACTCCCTAGTAAATGTAGTCATAAGTGAATATAAAAAAAACTATGGTGAAAAACACGGTTCAATGATGAACTGAAAGGGCAAAAATGATTATCATTATAGAAATGAATCAATCTAGAAATATTGTAAAAAAAACTTGGGATACTACAAAGATCAGTTTTTATAAATCGTCCCACACTTTTTTACAATAAAAATATTTTTCCTAATGAATTTATTTCTGCGAAGACAGTTTTGAGATTTTTTTATTTAGTAATAGTAGGCATAACAAAACTTGAAATGGACACCATGTACATGAAAATTACAGGTTTCAAAAACATCCAGTACCTATTTGAATTTTTAGTCTCTGAACAAAAGCATGTAAATTTCGTGGAATTATTTTGTGGTCAACATTTTTGAACAGTGTTTCTGTTCAACTGTTTGATTTAACTACTGATACTCATCAATTTGTTATTCAATTATTGTTTATTCTTAATTTATATCAAAATGAAGTGGTAACTTTGGAAAAGAGGCAGAGATTTGGAGCTCTTTCTTCTACACTTCTGAGTTACTTCACTTTCCAAATAACCGTGAAGATTCCGAGAATCACGAAACATCGATGAAACATTTCTTGTTTCGTTAATGAATTCCGAGAATTCTACATCCGTGTTTCTGTTTCCCTGACAGATATTTTATACAAACAACGAAATCAACCACTCGTACACATACACTATGTACAGAATTCTCCAATGAAGTTGGCGAGATAGTTGAAGCGCTTCGAAAACTACTTCAGATCCTCAACGACGTTTTGGTTCATTATTCAGGAGTATTGTTTGTTCTAGGAGTAGGAGTGTATATTTCGAGGATAGAAGAAGGAAGTGTAGCTGAAAGAGCAGGCCTGAGACCTGGCGATTCGATTTTAGAAGTGAATGGCACTCCTTTCACTGCGATTTCACATGAAGAAGCTCTGAAGGTACGTATTTCCGAACAATCTCGAGTGTGGAAGCTCTTGTAGGGCTTTATATTTCTCAAGCAAGAACACAATTTTCAAATGGCAATATGTGGCAAGTGATACCGCATCTGGAAAGTATTTTCTTTTTTGAAATGAATCAATATCAGATTAGATTACATCAGAATGGGGCCTCTTCTTCTTGACAGAACCTAAAAATGGTTGCTTCTGATAGACTGATATCGTTCATATGTTTGTTGAGCTTACTATGTCCTGTCAGTTACCCATCATGATTTTGATTCTGAATTTGGCAATAGTTCTTCGATAAACTCAACTCAATACGAATGGACATGCGCACACAATTTTAGGACATGAAAAGTGCTAAATGCTCCAACTGTTTCTAAGTGGCATGGGTTTTGATGATTTTTTTTTCTCGTATAATTTCGTTTTAAAAAAATACGATATTATCGTGGGGAAATTAATACTTTTCGAGATATTCCACTTTGGAGTCCAAATTTGACTTGTTCTTACGTTATATTTTCCTAAAATCGATGATATCGTAACTAACATCTGTCACGTACACTAATCACATAGAATTACGAAGAAATAGTGCCTATAATGTAAACACTGTGAAATATTGATCCGCTGTAAACGACGCACAAAGAAGTGTAAATTGGCCTGTTTGTCTTGCACTTCAAAGTATCCTTTACGTAAGAAAATCTGTAATTAATAAATTAACAAGTCTACATTGGAAAACGTATCAAGTATACATTCGTTTATATTCTCCAACGCCGAATATAAATTGAGTTTCACCCCTTTGTTGATGAACTTTGCTTCACGTTCCTGTAGGGGTTCCTTTTTTGTTGCTCAATTCAATTCCGCAAGCATTTCACAGAAATTTTCTTTCCTTAACGGACTCGTTCATCAATCATTACTCGTATTTTTCCAATTTTCGAAGATAATCTCGTATAGAGGTTGCCAACTCGAGCAGAATACTGAAGTTGGTGAATATAAATTACCTAATGGGTTTTCAGTGTCACAGATGAATTCTATCGGAGCATCACAATGTCAAGGGGCGTTTCATACGCCAATTTTGTATAATAAAGTTTTCATGAGCGTTTCTCTCGGAATGCGAAAAACGTGTTTCCAGTGTTCCTGTAGAAGGAACCTTATTTATTTGACTGGTCTTGATATATATGTAGTCACCTGAGGAAAGGTCGAATGTGAATCCCGAAAAGTAAATTTCGCACTCATCGTGCGATCCATATCACGAATTTCATAATACAGAGCATCTGCAACTGACGTAACAGCCAATTACAGCAGTCGAATGTCAAACGGTTTGGAGGTAAGCGATAGATCAACTTCCAGTGCGAAACACAGTGCCAATTGACCGTTCAATGAACAAAATAAAAATCAACAGAATAGAAATGTTTTATGTTTTGAGTTATTTTACCTCCAGACCTGAAAGACACGCCCATTTTCAATCTTTCAATTTAAGGAAGATAGTTTTGACAGCTGGTCAGAAAGTGCGGTGTTGCTGTTTGTCTTTTTTTAATGATAGTACGAAACAGAAAGTGAGGTTAAGTTTATCATCCAAATTTCTTGAAAGATGTTCTCGATTTTTTATATATTTACACTAAACTTGGATGACCGTTGAACTTCTTTTCATATTTCAAAAAATTTAGACTTGCATTATCGAACTTTATTAGCAAATCAAAGCTAAGTGGTTAGCTAGGTACTTTTTATTTCGCACTTATGAGTATCAAATATTTCAATTGCATTTTTATGGCCAAAGGGCCAAGAACGCTTAGGGACGTAGTGTTATACATTGAAATAAAGTTGCAGAGGTTGCTGAAGTGTGAAAATATCCGAATATGAACAAACCAAATTTTCCTAGGAATACAAACACTGTCGGATGTCCCCTCGGATGTGGAAATAATATACTGTTCATTCTCATATTGGTCACCCTGTATATTCAACGCATCTCTCGAACTACCGGAATTGTTCAACATGCTTATCGCCCCGCATTCTGGTGACGATTTCTGTATACTTTTTCATCTGGTCTGGTGATTTTAAGCGTTGAAAATCGATTTAACGAGCCGGACTCGATGGTTGGCAATACGCCCAATTGATTTATTTCTGCGATAGCATCAATATGATCGGGTTAAATGTTCCGTTCCTGCCGACATGCTAACAATCCACTTCCTATCCGGACTCAGAATCAACACGCCATCAAGAGGGACAAATAATATTGATTCTGAGAACCGCATGATTTGTGGCTACCTACTTGGAATTACCAAGAAAATAATATTGTTATTATTATTTATTTACACAGCAGATGCTCATCAAGCCTTACAAAGTTGATCACATATAACTGACATAAAACTAAAACTAAATATATTGAGCATAGGCGTAACAAGGTGGTGATTATTGGGGACGTAAGCTCCCCCATTGCTTCGCAGAATAAAATTGCAAATAACAATTTGTAAAAATAAAAACTTGAATGGTTTTGTTTTTAAAAAAAATTTTTTGGGAAGGGAAAATAATGTCAAAAAACACAAGATAGAAAAGAAAGTGCAAACATGGTTATTTTAACGAATAAAAAGTACACTAAACTGACAAATTAAATCGTAATACTGTTTATTTACAATTAATTATTGAAACCAATAAATATAGGCTTACTTGGATTTGAAAGCCATTTCTTGATAGCCCTTCCAAAAATAATATTTATAACTAAAGTAACATTTAAAAAAATATATGATATAATATTTATTTAATTGGGACAAGAATATATTATGTCTATATTATGAGAAATATTTTTTTTAAGGAAATAATATGTAAGTGTGATTGATTGACTGGTGGGGGTCGCCCCCCCCCCATTAGTCAACTCTAGTTACGCCAATGATATTGAGAACATTCAAGACGAAACATTCAAGTTAAAACAGGTGTGAAGTGGTTAATTACTGTTGTAGAAAATATTGATGATATTTCAAGCGGTTCGCGAATGTCTTGACTGTGAAGAAGAAGGATAAACTTTGGACTTATATTGAATTCTTAACAATTTATCACTACACCATGTGATGAATGATAGCCCGGAACAAATGTTCGCACTCACCTAGATGCATTATTGAATCGTCCTCTTATTGATCAGACCGAGAACGTGTTGAAGTAGAATCGCGCTTGAACGACCATCAACATCTACCGATCAAAAAAATATAGATTTGGTGCTAGAAAATCGTCGATTCACAATTAGAGGTTTCACTAATAGTGTTGGATATCATTTGGTTCAGCTCAAACCATTTATAAGGATGTCTCAAACGCGTCAACTCTTGGACGAACAACTGTTGGTTCCATGTCATATTGCATTGGTTCTTGACGACTTTTTTTTATCAAAACTCAATTCATGTCGTTCAGTAATCACCGTATTCGCCTGATCAGGCTCCGAGCGACTTCTGGCTAATCAGCAAACTCGAAAGACCAATGCGAGGACGCTGTTTTGACACGATTGAGGGGATAAAACTAAACCGAAAAATATCTTGAAGGCTATACCGGAAAGGATTACTTTGAAGGGAATTACATTAAGTTTGAAGAATAAGCAAAGCATTTACATTTCATAAACGAATTCACTTTACTCTATGGTCACACTGGTATTTTGGAATTATATTCCAATGCTGATCAATATATTTTTTATCAAAGTCAGAACAAAATGAAGCTTCAGTAACTCTTTTGAAATTCCACTAGCAAGGCTGAACCATACAAAAGTTGGCAATTTGTCGGAAATATGACCAACTACCAACCATGCTGTAACTTCAAGTAATATAGGAAATATAAATTCTCGAATGATCACTTTTTCAAACTCTAGACAACATTCCTTTGTCATGCTCGAGGTCTGCGGAACTTTTCGCAACAGATTTTTTTTCCCTACCCTCAAAACTTCCAAGAAACCTCACAAATTTACTCTGCTCTCCTTGTTGAAACGTAAGAAATTTGTTGTGGTGTCTGCGTTGTTTCTCAGGTCTTACGCCTCTTTATTGTTGGGATAATTTTTTGTCGAAACTGATATCTTTGTAGCTAAATCAATACCAAGTGAGCATTTACATATTTAAATTAATTTATTAATATTCAGGCTATTTTTTTCATTTTTGTCATAACAATCTGAACTTTTTTAATGAATATGGATCGATATTGAAACATTCGAACACTATTGTTCAATAATTCTATTCCAGAAAGATTCAATATACCAAAGGACTTTGAGATTGTATGAACCAGAATATTCGAGTCGATAAGTTTCCTACTCATTCCTTCAAATTGACAAAGAAGACCATAAACATCAGAAGAATAGGTGACATGGTCACCTGTTACATTTCTTCTGTCAAGTTTTTTGTTGAAAGAGACCGAGGAAGTAAATTAGTAAAACAATTGATTGCGATAAAACTACTAACAATATTAGTTTATACTCTACTAGTGACTCTAACTTTAAAGGTGTAATTACTATCGACTTATCGACTTTTGTAACTCATTCTATCTGGAGGACCTGGACAGCAGGCAACAGAGTAATTTCCTAACTTTTAACTATTTTGCTGTCAAGTCCCGTTCCACATAGCTCTGACGACGATTGGCTCTTTTATGCGTGGAACGTGAGAAGCATGAAAAGATGCGAAAAAGGCGGAGAAAGTTTTTTCTACAACGCTGGAAGTCACTCATGAACTCGAATGAAATTCCAATTTATCTCAATATAGAACCACCATAGATCATGCCAAGTTTTGCCCCTTCATTGTCGACATTCAGCGTATTATATTTTTTTAATGTGTGATTGATTAGAAAATTTTTACATGAAATTCAGAAAAAAAAAAATTCGAACATTTTTGGTCATTCCTGCATTATTTCACCAGGATAGAGATCTAATATGAAACAACTTGTATACATCGTAAAGATAGTAGATAATACTGATTCACTCGTATTCATCTCTAAAAATAAATTCCGAATCAATACCACATCGTTTGTTTATAGAATCTCGACCTCCTAGTAAAATTAATGAGTCCGCCCGTGGAATGGAACCGGAATAATTACTAGCAATTTCTCTAGAGGGATTTTTGATAATGGAAACTAGACACGAAATCGCAGTTTCGTTTAGTTCGGCCTTTCAGCACGGCATCAAATAATGTCTGGCAAATGAAGATATGGTATTAGTTATTCAGCTACTGAAAAAAAAAAGTAACGAACGCTTCGACTTATTCCATGACAAATTAGATGGCGAGCTCAATTATTTTTTGACATGAACATTAATAGAGGAAAATGCAGGCACTAGTGGTTCATAAGGTTCATTAACTTTGGATTATTGCGCGATGTTTAGTAAAATGAGTTTTTCTTCATTTGGTTGTAATGAAGTATTTAGCATTGGTGAAGTCTATGATGATAGAAATCTCTATGAAAACCAAAATTTATATTATAAGAACCATATACCGGGTGATTCTCTATGGTGGTTCACCCTTATAATTTTTTTTATTATTGAAGATACAAAAACGAATTTTGGTTTCCTCTTACTTCCGGGTGGACCGGAAATTACCCCAACTTTCGATTTTTAGTGGGACATCCCATATATTTTAAATTTTTTGAATCAAAAATGACATTCTAAATCCAAAAACTTCTCACTTCTGGATACTTGACATATTAAATCATTTTTATTTCGATTCTTATTATTCGATCTAGCATGCCATAGGTCGTGTAAATCGCTTCATTCTTGATCAAGTAACATGGGAAAAATGCTACTTTGAGGCATATGACTTCAAAGTCGTTTTAATGCTTATTTGAAAGTCACAAATATAAATGGCTCGTCGGATTTTTGTGAAAAATAACAGCGAGGCTCTGGAACACATTGCCCAGGGAGGTGTTCCCCGAGGCATATGTTTTATACAAAAAAAAACAACTTAGAAATGAAAATTATCTATGTGAGATGTTGTTGGATTTAAAATGTCATTCTTGACAGAAATGAATGAAAATATATAGGATGTTTCATTTAAAAAACGAAAGTTGGGGTCGTTTCCGGTCAAACCGGAAGAACGGCAAAACAAGTAAATACATAAATTGAACTATAATACACAACCCCCAAATTTCGTTTTCGTATCTCCAATAAACCTTTGAGATCCACCCGGTATAGGCCAATATTGACATTTGCTTTTAAGTTCTGGAAACTTTCACAAAAGAGAATTCAGTCCATAGAAATGAAGCAACTAAGAACAGTAACAGTACTAACAAAAATTGATGAGCTAAAAAACATTACGATTAGACAAGAACTAGAAATACAATCAACGTCACAGATTATTGAGAATAGACAACTAAGCTGATCATCTACAGGGAATGAGTAATAAACCCCTGGTGAAACAAGTATAGCAGACACAGAATAGAATGGAAAGAGGAAGACCAAACAAATACGTGTCCAATAAGTAGCAGAAAGAGGAAAACATAAATAGAAGCGAGAGTTTCAGCGAAGAATGATACAGGTCAAAGAGTTTATCGAAGAACCATCGCCAAAATTCAGAATCAGAATCATGGTTGGGCTCCTGACAGGAGATCGTAGACTCAACAAAACCATGAACAATATTAGACTTTTGTTCTGTCAAGGAGACGAGGAAACCTCAGCGAAGGTCTGTCAACGCTA
This sequence comes from Plagiodera versicolora, assembly GCA_037013635.1. Lineage (NCBI taxonomy): Eukaryota > Metazoa > Arthropoda > Insecta > Coleoptera > Chrysomelidae > Plagiodera > Plagiodera versicolora. Next base: position 8,325,803 of record CM072986.1, on the reverse strand, counting down.
CGGTTTTCTGATTTCACATCAGAATGTCCAATAATTGGATGGAGCCACATCCCAAGGGTCATTGTCAAAGTCCTCCATAATGACGACAAGAAGGAGGTTGTTCTGACTGGTGACTTCAATGTACCTTTTGGAACTAACCAAAAAATATGTGTTCAACTTTGTGACACTCTTGAGGTGTACGGCTTCAAACAAACTATTTTCGAGCCGACACATGGGCTGTCCTGTTTGGACAATATCTTTGTCAATTTTGAGCCCTATTATGAGGCCGTAAACATGGACTTGCACCTGTCGGATCATCTCGCACAAAAAATCACACTTAGCTATCAAATTTCAAAAAACAGTTATGATAAAACAAAAAACAAAACTTTCAGACCAGTCACCCAAACTGGAATGAACACCTTTTATAATTTGATAGAACACCAACCGTGGGACTTTCTTGACAACAAATCTATAAGCGCAGATGAAAAGTTCACGCGCTTTACTGATATTTTAAATAAATCATATCTTGAATCATTTCCCGAGAAAACATATAAGACAAAGGCAAAGGACCCTAGCAGCGTAGGCTGGTTTAACGAGGCACTAAAATATATGAGGGAACATCTCAACTTCCTCAAGGATTTTGCAAACACCCATAATAACCCACAAAATTGGCAAGATTATAAAAATTTCAAAAAAAAATATAGGGATGCAATTAAACTCTCTAAAATAAACTCTAATGATAGATTGATTCAAACATCCGATAATCCAACAAAAACTATGTGGAATATAATCAACCAACATAGGGCTTCAAAGAAGAAAAAGAACATTTCGAACATAACCCCAGATCAGTATAATGATTTCTTTATAAACGTAGCGCATAACCTGACAAAGGACTTGCCATCAACCTCTGTTGATCCTATGAACAATATGAAAGGTATACAAACACCAAAAGCAGGGTTCGCTTTCAATGAAGTAAGCTTTAACAACGTAAGAGACATAATAAATAACTTAAAAAACAAGAACAGTACTGACATTTACGGACTTAGCGTTAAACTAATGAAAAGAGTAAAAAACCTTATAATTATACCATTGACCAAATTATTGAATATCTGCATCAATGAAAACGTATTCCCCTGTGCTCTTAAAAGAGCCACCGTAATCCCAATATTCAAAAAAGGAGATACTGGCGAGGTAGCAAACTACAGACCTATCTCCCTGCTCCCTGCCTTTTCTAAGATATTTGAAAAATACATGGCTAACTCGATCAATGAATACTTTGAAAGACATGAATTATTTACAAATTCTCAATTTGGATTTAGGAAAGAAAAAAGCACTACCTTAGGGATTCTCAATTTAACCTCGCGCATTAAGGATAGCTACGAAGACTTAGAATATAACTCGGTTATTTTATGTGACTTGAGCAAGGCATTTGACTGCGTTTCACACGATCTCCTGATAAAAAAACTCCAAGTTTATAACTTTTCTAGCAGCAGTATCAAATTATTACAGTCATATCTATCTGACAGGTACCAGACAGTTAGGGTGGATGGAGTGTTCTCTGCGGAGAGACTGCTCCGGATTGGTGTACCACAGGGGTCTGTCTTAGGACCAGTACTGTTTTTGATCTATATAAACGATCTGCCTATATGTGACACTCGGGTGGGGTATACCCTCTTTGCGGATGACACCACCATCTCCCTATCTGCACCATCACTTGAAGAAGCGGTCCAGGAGACCCAGAAGGCACAGTCACGAGCTGAAACCTGGTTTACCTCAAACAAATTAATAATAAACAAAGATAAAACGAACAACATTATCTTTTCACTGAGAGATATAACGGATAATATTCCACAGTGCAAAACGGTGAAGTTTCTCGGGGTATATCTTGATTCCAGACTGCGGTGGGACACCCATATAGATCATATCTGCAGCCGACTTCGTAGTAGCGTTTATGTACTTCGGAGTCTATCTAGCAATGTATCTCAAAGCACACTAAAAACTGCCTACCATGCTATATTTCACTCCGTAATGTCCTATGGATTGATCTCTTGGGGCGGAACACCGCAGTCTGTGAGGGTTTTTGGATTACAAAGGAGGGCAATAAGAATTGTGAGTGGACTGGGGTATAGAGATAATTGTAGATTCGCCTTTAAACTTCTAGGAATTATGACATTTCCATCACAATACATATACGAAAATCTCCTGTATATCAGACAAACAAAGGATAACTACTTGAAAATTAGCGACACTCATACCTACAACACCAGAAACAAAAATGACCTAGTGGTCCCATACTGTAGGCTTGGGAAGTGCCAAAAAAGACCAGAATTCATAGGACTGAAATTATTCAATAAACTCCCTGAAAACGTGAAATATCTTCCAATAAATAACTTCAAAAAGGAGATCCGACACATCCTGATTGATAGTGCGCTTTTCAGTGTTGATGAATTTTATGAGATATTTAAATGATGGGTTCTGATTACATTGTACATTTGTCTTTTTTTTTTTTAAATACTTGTTACCATATTTTTGACATTACTGCACTCCATTTTATTGGAATATTCTGATTTTCATCTGCATTGTATTTTGCATTTTATATACGATAGTGCCAGTTCAGCTTATGTGTGTTCGACTTGAAACCTGTATATGTTCTTAAGTGTGAGTATATGTATGCATGAAACTAAGAATGTATTTGCAGGTATGAATGTTTTATATCTAGATATTTATAAGAGTAGGTGTAAGATCTTACCTTAAGTGGACTATTGACTTGTGGAAATATTTATGTGATACCACCAAATATGAATAAATAAATAAATAAATAAATAAATAAATAAATAATTCTCATGAAGACTAAAACTCTCAGTTTCGGATTCCGATTATATCAACCCATTATCAACCTCAACTTTCTCGTGGTAATAAATTCATGAATTCAATGCAATTCAATTTGGAGCTCGAATTTTGAGTTTGGTCTTGTTGTTTCTGTAGAGCGAATGAACCAAAGCAATTGATTAGAATCGAAACAGCAAACAACTTGTGAATACACTAGAATAATCATCCCTACTATGAGAGCTATTCACTTTACTTCATGCCGATTTCACGAAGTCATTAAACAGCAGGATCGCGAATTCTGATGGCTATAATATCGACGTTTTGTAGCTAGTAGTAATTAGTTTACCAAGAAGTAAATTGCTGCTTTTGCTAAGCAGTAATCGCCAACTATGATGTTAACGAAGTTCCGAGACGGATTAATCGTTTTTGTCGTCTCAACAGCTATCTCGCAGATATTCTTTCCTCCTTTGAAGTTTTTTAGTTTTCTTTTGGGAAAAGCTATCTTGAGATTGTGATTGGACTTTTCCTTTGAGGAAAGTATTACTGGGATCTTAGAAACCTTTCTGCTGGATTCAGAGTGTCCATTTATCCATTGAAAAAGTAAGGAAGCATAAAAATATGTGATTTTTTCCGACATTATGAAATCAATGGTTTCCAAAAGATAAGGTTGATATCCCTATCTGTGGAAAGATCTGTATAGTTTTTTAGTAGTTAGTAGTGATGATCAATCTGAATAATTAAGAAATTTGGATAAAATATATCTGGGGTATAGCCAAAAATGTATGAGAGTAACAAGGAAAGAACTGTATTATAAAATTTATCAAGAGAGAAATAATGTTATCCTCATCCTACTAACTTGTCAATTGACCATCTCATGGATATCCCTTCTTCGAATTATTTGAGAAGAAACTGTCTCTCCCAAATTTCGAAAGGCTATTATTTTTGCTTTCATTATATCACAATTCTCTAGGTGAATCATTTCCGTACTCTACATGATCCCATTCGGAAATTAAATGTCTTCCCTTATTTCTCAGAAACGAATCAACGTCAAAACTACAACGGGGTATAATGGGAAAGCTTGAAATGTTTTGTAGGATTGTTTTTTGTTGTTGGTAGACTTCAAGAAATCTAATATATCTTGGCAGCAGACAAGTACATTCAAAATAAACGTTTAGAAGACACGAATCATTCTGACGGCAAACATATTGAGCATTAGTACACTATAACGCCTTCAAACGGTTCCAAATTCACAATTCACAATAAACCAAATACAAATTTGCAAGCGCACATCTGCTCAACCTGTCATTTGTCTTTTGTCATTCGAGATGCTGAAATTCTGATTTGCTATTTCGAATGCAAGAAACAGAAAAGTTTTGGTTTTTCTTCATTAATACCAAATACAAAAAAGGTATTTGAAAATACTTTACATAAATGGAATACTTTCAACCTGTCAATTGTCTTTTGTCATATAAGATTTGCTATTTCGAATGCAAGAAACAGAAAAGTTTTGGTTTTTCGTCATGAATATAAAATAAAAAAAAGGTATTTGAAAATACTTTACATAAATGGAATACTTTCAACCTGTCATTTGTCTTTTGTCATTCAAGATGCTGAAATTTTGATTTGCTATTTCGAATGCAAGAAACAGAAAAGTTTTGGTTTTTCTTCATAAATATAAAATAAAAAAAGGTATTTAAAAATACTTTACAAAGTGGAATACTTTCAACCTGTCATTTGTCTTTTGTCATTCAAGATGCTGAAATCCTGCCGCAAATTGAGCATGACCGTGCGTTCGCCAGCGATTATCCCTGGCGGCGGTCCATCCGGGGGCGGTGCCCTTTGGCACATGCGCCAGACGTGCTCGTGGATGGACAGACATGGCCGCCCCGTATCGCCGCCTCTGGAATACGCCGCCAGGGGCGGCCCCGTGGCGGTGTCGCAGCGGTACGGCGGGTACGGCAGGGGGACCAGCAAAGATCGAACTGTTAGGCGGGTAAGAAACTACTGAAGTGTACACGAAGATGAATAAAACAAGTCAGGATATTTTCGTATTTTTGTATTTTCGTATTTTCGAACTTTCGTATTTTCGAACTTTCATATTTTCTTATTTTCAAATTTTCGTATGTTCGTATTCTCATATTTTCGAACTTTCGTATTTTCTTATTTTTGTATTTTTGTATTTTCGTATTTTCATATTTTCGTATTTCGTATTTTCGTATTTTTCTATTTTTCTATTATAGTATTTTTGTGTTTTTGCATTCCAGTATTTTCGTATTTTCGTCTTTTTGTATATACGTATTTTCGTATTTTTGTATTTTCGTATATTCGTATTTTCGTATTTTCATATTTTCGTATTTTCGTCTCTTCGTCTTTTCGTATTTTCTTATTTTCGTATTTTTGTATTTTTGTATTTTTGTATTCCTTTTTTTTCATATTTTCGTTCTTTTGTACTCTCGTATTCTTGTATTCTCGTATTTTCGTATTTTCCTATTTTTCTATTTTCCTATTTTCGTATTTTCGTCTTCTCGTCTTTTCGTATTTTCGTATTTTCTTATTTTCGTATTTTCGTATTCTTATATTTTCATATTTCCGTACTTTTGTATTTTCGAATTCTTGTATTCTCGTATTTTCTTCCTATTTTTCTATTTTCCTATTTTCGTGTTTCCGTCTTTTCGTATATTCTTATTTTCATATTTTCGTATTTTCGTCTTTTCGTCTCTTCGTTTTTTCGTCTTTTCGTCTTTTCGTATTTTCTTATTTTGGTGTTTTCGTATTCTTATAATTTCATATTTTCCTACTTTTGTACTTTCGTATTCTTGTATTCTCGTATTTTCGTATTTTCGTATTTTCCCATTTTTCTATTTTCTATTTTTCGTCTTTTCGTATATTCTTATTTTCGTATTCTTGTATTTTCTTATTTCTGTAATCACGTATTTTTGTATTCACGCATTATTGTATTTCATCGTTGCAGTTTTGTGGTTTTAACATCTTACAGTTTTGTAATTACATCTCACATTTCTGAATTTTGTATTTCTGCAGTTTTGTTTTTTTGAATTCTTGAATCCTAGTACTGTTCTGTAGTGTTGATTTTTTCATAATCCTTTTTAGGTTGATTTATGTATCGAACCTGGTCAAAGCCTAGGCCTCATGATCAGAGGAGGCGTTGAATATAACTTAGGAATTTTCATCACTGGCGTTGACAAGGATTCGGTGGCAGACAGAGCAGGTTTAATGGTGAGTTTATCGTAATAATTTTTTCAGGAACTCATAATAACAATATCGATAGTTATATATTTCCGAGCAATACATTGTGTTCAACCTCAACAAATCTCAATTTTCGGAAAATTCACTAACCAATATGAAAGCAAGTTCATGAAAGATCGATTCATTCAACAAACAATGGAATTCCATCAGACCTCCATGAAGACAATGAGCTCAAGGACAACAATAGATGGAAGTCAAGGGTAGCTGTGGAGACATCCAAACAAACAATTCTAATGTGATAATATGTCACTTGCTTGCAAATACATTGAGAGGGAAGAACGGTTGAGACAAACAGAACGCTCCTTGATGATGATCGATCTCGATGGAAACATTTCTGATGAGATCTAGCGAAGATTGGAAATTACACTGAAATTCACTTCAAAATTAAATGAAATATTACAAAATTATGTATACAACGTTTTTTCTGCGGAGTTAGATGTATCTTACGTATGAACGTCACTTTGAAACACTCTTGACGTTACAAAGTACTAACTGTGTGCTTATTACGGGGTTGCTTGTTGAACAATTTATTAGAACTTTTGGAGAAACGATATTTTTGATCCATCCTGCGAATGGTACAGAAAGGATGAAAACTGCGTACATGAAAATCATTTTCAGTGTGATCACATCCTGAGGAAATTTTACGAATAACGCTTGGCAGCGCTGTGAAATATGCTGGCATTGATTTCCCTGAATCATCAACAGTGACCGATAATTTGATAACTATTAACTCATGGTGAACCTACTGCGCATAAAAATTCCAGTTTCAATAACCAAAAAACAGCGATTAATTGAAGAAGGAATCATTATTTCCAATAGTTCGAATTCTTCTTCACAGTCTGAACGATAATTTCTGAAATAGGTCACCAAAATCAAGTTGTATTGGTGCTATCAATTTCTATCGTGAAATCTGGATCGCATTGGACCACTGAGGCCAAACGATTCGCTATTTGGAAACGTTCCAACTTGTTGTCAATTTCAAATTAGGCCTAGCATGGCTGCAACTGACGTAAAGGATGTGTGGGTGGTGCATTATAGTCCAGAGAAAATATCACAATAACACTTGAAGTGTATTTTTCGCAAACATTAACACATTTGACCATATCAGAATATTTTCCAACGACTACATGCAAAAGTGGTAATCAGAGATGTACAAAATACTTTTGAAAAAGTAGTCAAATGCAAGATACAAATACTTTCGCTTTATTGAATACCAAATACAAGAATAGGTATTCAAGAATACTTTATTCGAATGAAATACTTTCAAATTGAAATAATAGTTTTAATTTATTGAAGATTTTAACACAATGAGATCCTCAAACAGTGCTCAACCTAGGCATCCAAACGAAAAAAAAAACAAAATAACCAACATAAAAACTGTAAGAACATATTAATAGACTCATTAAATATCTTGTCTGTCTAGCAAGGAATTACGTTTAATAAGTATGTATTAGTATTTAAACTGAAACATTGTCTTCTTCCTAAATATATCTGTGATAAATTGAAAACGTTCAAAGATGTTCATATTTACGGTACAAGAAATCGTTCTGACTTTATTTTGGAAAATAGATGTAACACTACCCAAATGTTGAACTCTTCTATATAAAGGTTTGATCGAGTTTAATAAACTGCCTGCGATAATGGAACACTGTGATAATTTCAACCAGTTCAGAGAGCTATTGAAAGAATTCGTAGTGAATAAATGTTAAATGTTCATTTGATTTTTGCTGTAACTCATGTTTCATTCGTTTTATCTATACATGTATCTTGGTATTTATCAATGTTTTGTTGCTGTTGACTATACATTCTCTATAGAGGAGAATGTCACTCGTAATTTTTTGTATATAGCACTGATGCTATATAAAGATTATTACTATTATCATTATTATTACTATTAATCTCAGATTTCGTATGCATTTCTCGTGAAATATTTCCAATATAATATAAATACTCTTTGAAACATTCGAGTATAAAATGTAGAATAAGTATTAAGTATTTTTATTCCAAATACTCCGATGCTATATTTTATCACTGACGTAACAGCCTGTATACATCTTCATGTAATGAAACATGATCACCAATCGATTACCATCAAACAAATGGGTTAGTTCATTGCATATGATTGATTAATCGAGACAATTAATTACAATAATGTGAAGGCACCTTCGTGATTCAAAAAAATTCTCAGCTTGTGATTCATGAATTTTCTCTGACTTTGTCTCCAGGTGGGCGACCAAATTTTGGAGGTTAACGGCCAGTCCTTCATGGACGTTACTCACGACGAAGCAGTGGCTCAGTTGAAGTACCACAAACGTATGTCGCTGCTAGTAAGGGACGTGGGGAAGGTACCACATTCCTGTACGGCCTACGACAGGGAGTGGGACCTTTGCAGTCCTGGGTAAGTCTAGAATTCAAACTGATCACCTCAAGGATATTCAACATTTTTATCTCATGAGGACGAACGTAAGGATGGGATGGAACATCTGCAATGCTGGGTTCGTTTTTCAGGAGTAGGGCGGCTCAGACAACTCGGAAATGGGCGGCCGCTCTCCAAATGGTAGAAGAGAAAGCCAGGGTGCTCTTGTGTCGTCCAGAATTTACCACCATGTGTTATTATACGGATGAGTACGCGGCTAGACATATGACCATAGATGCCTTCGTACAAGTCATGACTGAAATACTCAACACTCCCGATAAGGTCAGTATTGAATTATGTCAGTTAAAGTTGAAGTAGTAGTGGGGAAGACCACGATGAATAATGATTTTGGTACAGTGTATATCCAATATCAAGGATCAAAATCAAAGTAATCAGATTCTACAGCGTTTTGAAATCAGCATTTTCTTTCAAAATTTAAAAACGCCAGAAATAAGTGGGCGGTACTATGAGCGTATGACGTGCTACACCCTAAGTCTATCTTTGTCATCTTTTGCACACACCACTCTAATATTGTCGAGTTTACTTGTGGATGACTCCTTATTTCTTTGAAATATTTTCTCAAAAACGTATCGATAAGTGATAACTATACATTTCATGATAATTTGTGGAAAAAAATATAATTTACATTGTATTCTTTCACATCTTTTATTCTGAGAATAAGTTGTGGTATTTTGGAGCGGCAACACAGCAAGATTTACCATGGAACAATTATCTATGATTGGTCAGCTCAAGGTCGATAGGCGGTAGGGTTAACCACGTCCACGGTCATATACGTAAGGTCTGGAATCTACGGCAATTTTGAGTGGTGGGGGGTGGCACCAGTTTTGAAGTAAATGTTTCCATAATCATCCGCTAGGAGGACATAGGGGTATAATCACGTGATTAATCTTTGACAACAAAACAAACGGTTCGGACTCGAATGGTAAATAAAATCAATAACAGAAATATTATATCTTGCAAAATTCTCTCGAATAAATAAAAATCATTCTTACTTTCAAAAAGCTCATCGGATCTGATTTGTGATTGGCTGACAAAGTGACAATAGAGGACAGCGCTGCAGGTGGCGAAACATGAGAACCACGAAAATTTCCTCAATGTTTGGGTCACCCCCCACCACCCGAGTTGCAAGACCTATGTATACGATCGTGACCACGTCACACTACGTTACACCAATGAGAGCAACGTTAGAAAATTACGCATAATCAATTCCGTTTATTTTATTATTTTATTCATGATATAGACCAAATGAAAAAAAATTAATGCTAGTTTTTGGACATACAGAATACGATTATGCTGTTTTGAAAAATTAGTGGTCTCTCCCATTGTTGGAGAGGTTGCTCCCATGCATATGGACTATTTTTGCCAACCCTTCCTCCAAAAGTATATCAGTTTCCACGTATTCTTTTCGATGCCACGTGACCTCCTGATGAGATGATACCAATTCAAATTGATGATCAGGTATCAAAGGCAGAAACTCGTAACCTCGATCCAGGAACGCTAGTGAAGATTTTTCGTTCGTTCCACACATGGGATTATCTCACTCGTAGCCATGTTGTCATCCACCTGCTAGGGTCTGCACTGAAGTATTTGAACTACTTGAAGCCAAGCATCGGTTCGAAAAAACTCCTTTTGTATACCTTTTTCGTCGAGATACACTTTTACGTCGGAAGCTTCCTTATCAGTTATTCGTGATCTATAACACACTGAGCTTCTTCTCCTACCATTATTCTCTGCCTTACTTTGCGAGAGGGATTGAAACTTTCCATTTCGTCTTATCATTTTAGCTTCATTCACCAGTTATCTATATTGAATTCTTGGCTATACCGATTCAACAAAAATATTATCAGGATGCTTCGGTTTTTTCAAACAGAATATTTGCGTAAGGTCTCGTAACTCTTGTCCACCTAACGACTGTGTAAAGAAAGGTGAAGAAATAACACGAAAGAGTCGGATAAAGAGGTACACATCACTTAGCACACGCACGTAATTGCTATAAGTGGATAGGAGAACATTTAAGCGATGTCGATAAACATCATCAATGGATGGAACTAGGACGTATGTACATAGAAACAGGATTTATGTGTGCAATACTAGACCAACTGATCCCAACAGAAAACTACCGGAAATACATAACAGGTGCTAACAAAGCCAGTGACAAGTGACAACTATAAGTTATGTAACACAATTCCTTTTGGAGTGGTAGCCGCTCAAATGAGATCTTTGATTCCATTTCATTCGGTGATTTACTCAGCTGATTTTTATCCTTTTTTTCTTTTCGGAGGTTCCTGTGTTTCTCTGCGTTTTCTGTTATTCTGTGCTAACTTTTTCGATTTTTCATCAGTTGTGTCCAGTTTCTGATTCCCATGTTGCATGCAAATTTTCCTGGACCTAGGTTATGCAAATATCCGTACTATTTCAGTATTTGTGTCTCAACCATTTTGATTGTATAGTCTCATTCCATTCTTTACTTTATTTCATTATTAATCAGTTTTCTTTGATCTCCTTGGTCTGTTGTTATAATCCATAGATATCAAGACAACAGTCTCAGACAACTCACTTCCGATAAGGGGCGCTGTTTTTTCGGGGTTGCGAGTATGTTACCGATGCGAAAAAAAAATACCTTCAAAGCAAGATTTATGTCATTGGAATTTTCTACAGTTCATGTGCATAGATTGAAATGAGAAATCGAATTTTTCGAATGCTTTCATACCCCAAGTTCATGAATATGATAAAAATGTGAAGAATAGACCAATTGTTTACATTATTTTTTTCCTTCTATGAACCAAATTATGATGAATCGCTAACAAACATTACAACAGCAAATGCAAACAGCGACTACAATTCGGATTGGAGTTCAAGGTCACTTCATTCAAGCTATACATTATATTGATCTCGTTAAATGTTCACAGAATTGTAATTAACATGCTTCTCGTAATTACCTTCGTGCATTCGAAGCGATATGTCTCCATGATGAAGCCCTTTATTTGTCATTTGAACTTCGAAACTCAGAACGCTGAGCGTTCGAAAGGTTACGCAGACAAAAAAAAGATGAAGCTGTCCATTGAGTGGTAGCTTTTCAGGTACTTGAATGTTAATGTTTACAGTAAGCACACATCTCAATATTTCATAGCTGAGAATTTTTCAGTTCTACCCATTATCGTTATTCATAAAAATACATTATCTTGAAGTTTCCTTTATTGCACTATTGCTGCTGAATCATTTTTTTAAGCATCATCTGAGTTCTGAGCTATCCTTAACGTCCATATTGTTGAAATAAAAAAAAATGGTTGTGTAAAAGGCAGTGACTTTTTGGCAGGTCTACTGTGAATCTGATTCCTTTTTTGGTGGTTCTTAATAAAGTATAAGTTTACTCATACATTGTATTTATTTCACGCTTTCTGGTCGAATAGTCTGCCCTCTCATCGTAAGATATCCCAACATGACCTCTAGAGTCGTAAAAATAATGTTCATTAATCTATTTCATTAAAATTATGTAAGATTATGACCATGTAAAAGATTGCCTGGATAAATCTATTTCAAATCTATTTTCATGTTCGTTTTTTTTTTGCAAGAATCGATTACTTGAGTTGATTTTCTTGTTGCAGTATAATCTTATGACCGAATTAAGAGAAATAGTTGCTGTCGAGGATAGAACTAGATTCGACGAATTAGTTTATAGAAGAGATACCGATTCATCCCGAATACGGGATCCTAGAGAACACGATTACAGACATTCCAGAGTAAGTTATAAATATATTATTTATTTATTTCAATCAATCAATCACCAAATCATAATCGAATCATAGATATATTCAATATCAGTGATACATATCTACGAACCTAAAAGCTTTTCGACACCCAGTATATGTGATCAACATTTCGTCATGAGCTTAATGACAATTTGCATACGACTGTGAAAATTACGAAAAAACAACGTGAAGTTTTCAGCTCATCATTTTGAATTGATTTTTTTCAATATAAAACTTGAAATAATTAGATTTGAATCACTGTTTCTTTTCATACTTCGTAATCTCTATTGAATGAATATGAATTTATTTTGTTTTCAGAGGAAAGGAATACCTGTACCGGATTCAAATCACTCAATATTTACCGGATATCATGAGGTGAGTTTGGTTTACATTTCTCCTCTCTTTTTTCTTACCTTTTTCTACATTTTTGTTGTTTATTTCATCAGAGTGAGTTTTATAAATTTTTATTTAAATAATGATAGACATATGTGGTGCTTGATGCTAATTGAAAAAAATAAATAAAAACGATGATTTATTTACAAAGTAGATGTATGGATTACTCCGGAAGTTAACATCAACTTTTCGGATGGAGATAAAAAATTATGTCATTCCGTTAATAACATTAGATTCACTCCTAAAAGGATTTCATACTTTTTCAAACTAGTATTTATTTGCAAACTATGTTTCAAAACAATAGAATTCATAAACATTTTGATCACAATTTTGCATTTATTATCGTAAAGGTCAACTTACATTCATTGAACGTAATAAAGCTAAACACTCAACACTTCCATCTTCAGACAACATTCTCAACAGAAGATAAGTGTGAATAAACCCATACAGATTTCTACCACGCGTGCTAGTACATTACTTTTCCACTAGGCTGCGCTCATTGTGTACGTAACGACTCACTACTACTTACTACAACATCGATTACAAAGAGTCGAGTAGTAAAAACAGTTATCGTCTTCAGTAGGGTCTTAACTGATCCACTGTAGCGAGTGATGCCATAAGGATCTGATCTGCGAAATGATTACATCCCGCTTATCATCTAACGATCGCAACCGTTCTTTGATAAATGTCTGACGTTACCTGAAGATCGTAATTAATCAATGAAAAAACAATATTTAAAACACGGTTTTATTAATTCTTATTAAAATAGTAGCTCAGGATTATGTTCTCGTTATGTTAGTATGTTCCACCTTTTCGAATATGGATCTCTGAAATTAAGAAATATTAATATTCATATTTCTAAAAATGAGCCAATGTTGTTGAAAATTATTATTAATGATCATTATTTGAGAAGAAGTCAGTGCGTCGAATATATTGTCGAAAAGTATTGTTTATCAGTCTGTATGTTAACGTTATCTACCATTACGTTAGAAGTAAAATATTATAGATATTTAATAGATCGTTTCATTGATAGTAGCGATAGCGATTTAATTACCAATTATTATTCTATAGGACTACGGTCCATCAGGAGAGAATCAACTTCCTGATATTAACATTTACAATGAAGATGATTATCATCGATCACCAAGTGAAGATTCTGGTTTGGGCATGGGAATATCGGATAAAAATACAAGGTAAACGAATATAAAAATCACATTTTCTTTTCTTCTTCGGATTACCACAGCGTTTATATTGTATAGAATCAGATGAATAGTTTGTTGATCAGCAATCATCACGTACTACACAGTGTGAGTCATGATGTTCGCAAAGTAAATTTGACAGTTGACAGAATCAACCACAAATTTCAGAGAAACAAAAAAATAAATCACAGTTTCCGATGAGGATAGTGGACTGACTCCAAAATGGTGACAAAATAATCAGATATCTAAAACATTTAATCAATACCTTATGCAGAGCTGACAACAGTGCATATTCTGACAAGCTCGTGGCAAATTCAAAAACCGCTAGGGGCGTTACAGAACGTAAACAAATATAGCGAATCTCGAATATGATTATGTTTCTACCTAGTCCCAACATTATTGATGATTATGAAATTAACAGTGTTGAAAACAGTTTATTACCTGGTTTCTTTCGTGATATATGTAAAAAAATTATGATGATGCAGAAGCAACACACATAAAAATCACTCGTTAACTACCTTCACACGTTCGTCACTAGGTGGCATCGATACTTGCATGTGCAAACATTATGACGTACGCTGACATATACTATCAATAATGGCAGATGTCTGAATTATTCCAACTGTCATTTCTACAGGGTACCTAATATTTTTGACGTTTTTAGAATGCGTCCATCGAATGCTACAGGAAAGTCAGAATTAAATGATGATGATAACCGAAAACAGGTGACTAACGATTGTGTTTTTTTGTGACCTATCTCTTTTTCTTCTTCATCTTTGTAGGCTTGTAGATGAACGCAAGATAAGCACAGATGAACCTTTCGTAGGCTTTTCGATGCTTATTTTGTTTTTAGAGCACTGGCACCAACATATTTCTATCATGTTTTCCCTTGCACTGTATTTATACAGGGAAATTCCTCAATTAGTTGAAGCGATTCACAGGATGAGTCAAGAAGATTTCCTCACCCGATTGCTGTGTTATGAAAATTATTTGCGATATTTTCCCACTATATACACGGTTTGAGGGGTATTTGAAATGCCCTTTGATCTTCCCATCTACTAATTCGTGTTCGATTTTTATGATTTGAAATCTGAATGATTGAGATGGAACGTTTTCATCGAGGCACTCTGTATATAGATCGCGTTCATTCGAGAATAGCTCCCTGTATAGCTGAGCATTCATTTGAGAACATCCGATAAAAGATTTAGCTATCAGTCAGTTTGGTTCGTGAGCAGAATGGGAGAATTTGAATTTCCATTGAATTTCCATTGATTCACGATTACACCAGGTTGTTGAAGACCCAGAGAATTTCAGCATTTTTGAGGCGTATAATATTATTACGTTTTTTTTTTAAACTGAATTTCAAATAAAATTATTCACTTCGCACTATTTCGTAAGTACTGACGTAATATTTCATTTCTTGAGGGAGACTTCGTCCTTGAAATGTTCAAATAGTCAGTTTTTTTTTTACGGATTTTTAATCTATATGCAAATAGAAATCTGTCGAAGCGTTTCCCGGATTTCGAATGTTTACGATATTTTAAACGCGTTTGAAGTTGATACCGTCAGCGCGCTCTGCACACATAACAAAACTTTAAACCCGTTTTTCTTGATAACACGTTTTCAAAAATGGCTGACATTCTCCTGATCGCTGTAATTCATATATCGACCTGAAATTTGGAGAGTGGGGTAGTGCTGTCAGCCGTTTACCTCCCACAATTTGAGAACTTGTTGAAAAAAAAACGCACTCAAAACACTTTACTCGTTTCCTTAAAAAAAAATAAAACGTAAACACCTGAAATATGGCACTCCAAGGACGAAGTCTCCCTTGAATCAGAAATAATTGAGTTTTATACAAATGAATATCATCGGAGGAGATATTGGTAGTCGATGAATCATTTCAAGAAATTAGTTTTGGAAGTCAAGTGGAACGAATTCATTATTTCGGTTTCTGTACGTTTCTATAGAGAATTCAAGAAGATTAAAAATTACAATCTTTAACATGATAATGCGACATTCAGCCCCTTCAAATGACAAGTACAACCCCACCATTTCTTAAAAGAGTAGTATTATTGTTTGAAACAGTAGCGGATCCTCAGAGGTGGGGTTTCGGGTCAGGACCCCCCCCCATTGTGAAAATAAAAGATGATATGTATAACGTTTATCGGCTCGTACTTTTCTCATGAAAATTACGCATGTTGAGTAAAATAGATTGGCCTACAAGTTGTAGTCTCATAAAACAATGTCTCCGCCACTGGTTTGAAAGTTCTCTTTATTCTCTATTCAACAACGTTATCACTTTCAAGTTTATTGCAATGATCATGAATGGGTCGATCACACCTAATTTGTTGAAAAATGCAAGAAGGGTATTTTTTTCAATACCCTCCACACTGCCTTCTCTTCCAAGGCTCCAATACCAGCCCGCCAAATCAAAAACGAACGAGGAAGAAATGTTAACATAAATATGGATTTGGCAACAATTCTCGAATGGAGATCCAAAAACTTAGTGGATTTCAATGCAAACAAAACACAAGCATGTCTTTTCTCCAAAAAAGCCGACCTCACAATGCCCAACATAAGCTTGTCAGAGGTGACCATACCTTTGAAGTCATCCATCTCGATGCTTGGTATAACTACCAGCAATAACCTTTCTTGGGAAAGTCACGTGAGATCGATTGCTGAAAGTGCATCCCAAAAACTTGGACTTCCAGTCAGCTGCTCACGATCTATAAGGCACAAATCCGACCTGTCCTGGAATACTGTTCCCATATTTGGAGTGCGGCACCTAAACATATCCTGAAGCTGTTGGATTCTGTCCAAAAAAGGGCAATTCGTCTCGTCGGTGATGCTTCGCTTACTAACTCGCTTACTTTTCTGGAACACCGTAGAAGGGTTAGCGCTCTGTCTCTGTTCTATAGATATTTTCATGGGCGATGCTCTTCTGAAATATCAACAATCGTTCCTCCTTTGGCGGTCTCTTCGAGGTTAACCCGTCCAGTCTTCACACCCCTTCTTCCACATCTCTTTTCAAAGACTCGTTCATCCAACGAACAGCGAGGCTCTGGAACACATTGCCCAGGGAGGTGTTCCCCGAGGCATATGACCTTCAGAAATTTAAATAGAATACCAATTCCTACCTCCTTTCCTTGGTTCTCACGATGTTCTCTGAACATTACAGGATGTCTCCTTTCGTGAGAAATTTTATATAAAAAAAAACGGAAATACACTCAGCATGATAGTGTGAGCACTATAATTCTCATCACTATACTTCTCATGCTCCTACCGCTGCTACTCACATTTCTCATTGCCAATTGAAATTCTTTCAACGTTTCACATTTTTAACGTTTTAGTTTTCAATTGAATAGTAGCGAATTTTGGTGACTACACGATTTTATTTTATTCTACTTCAATTATAGCAATAAACCTGAAAACGATAAAATTCTTCTACAGAAAATGAGAATACATTTTATACAGCATGTCACAAGCCTGTATTTCCCATTAGGGTAGAATTGGGGGTTGTACCTGTCGTTCGAAGAGGATTGAAGGTAGAGGTCACATTTTCACGTTGCAGAATGTCAATGCGGAGTTAAAATTTTACATGTTTCAGGGTTTTTGTATGAATAAGTATAATAACCGAAACTATTTATGTATATTAATTTGGCCTTTATACTCTGTATAAACAACTCCAAACCACATTCTGCTCACGAAATTAAATTCAACATTCGAGCTGTTATACTCATTCTACACATTATATTGAAATTGTTTATGATCCTCCTGCTAGTGCGTGTAATGCATTTCATTCGTTCACATTGCAGGAATATACGAGCGGGGACGAGGACAATCCTGCTGGGACAAGGAGCAGACGACACTCCAGTCTCGGTGGATCTAGATCTGGCAGCACGAATGCGTTACACCAACAAGAGTATGCAGATTCGGTGAGTCGTTCGTTGTTTCACTCTCTTATTTTTTCTTCTCGGGGGGTTCCCAAGTGTAGAAGTTGTTCTATGTTTGATGTCAATTTTAATGACATTTTAGAGCACCCTGTGTAATGATTTTTGACGTGTCAATTATATGATGTAAAGAAAAAGACTAAATATTAGTTTATTTAGCAAATAAGATTGAATTAGTAATCTAAATATGGAAGCGTTCATTCAATTCTTTATTTAATTTTATTTGTTGTATAAACTAACCTTAACATCCCTCACTTTTGAGAATCTAAGTTTGCAAGTGTTGAAGAATTATATTGTTTAAATATTGTTTTATACACTGTCATCTTTTGTTTCAAGATGCACATCTTTTGACGTCGTACTGATGACTTTATCATTGTTTTGGCTATGACGTCATGAAAATTTGCCTGAATTTTTGAAAGTCGTTTAACGTGTTAAATTGAAAATAAGTATTACGAATAAAGGTAACAATATTAATCTCCAAACTGTCACTGAGATCCAACAAGGATTTATTGACAATCAGTTTGTTCAATCAACAATAACAAAACTTTCTGTACGGAGAAATATGAATGGAAAGTAGCGGTTTTAAATTGAAAAAGGGTGTATGACGTCTATCCGAAACATTTGACTCTATCAGTGCGAAAAAAAATTATGTATTCGCAGATTTCTTCGGAGTTTCATGATTCTAAATAAAGAATTGATTCCTCAATTTATGTACACACGGTATAAGGTAATTATTCGAAACTTGAAAGCTCGAATTCTCGAGTAATTGTTTATTTTTCGTTGTATAATTCTCAGAAATTTATTGAACAGGGTACTTAATAACAACCTACATAGAAATAAATAAACTTTGGATTGAATAGATCCATGTGTCTTCATTCAATGTTCTATTTGATGAACATAATAGCATATTCTCATACTCTCATGCTATTTCTCTTCTGGTTCAAACGGGTAGGTAGTCAATCAATGAATAACATTATTTTTTTAGAAATGATTTTTAATGAATTTCAAGCTACAAATGATTGAATCACTACTTCTTATATTTGCACATTCATCGTCATCATAAACTATACCAATCTCACAAGTTTTTTACAGGTGAATATAAAAACGCTGATGGCGATAAACCATTCTATTACATTATGAAATTCTGATCAGATGAACCAGAGTGATTAATATAATATTGAAGCACCTAATCTAAAACTTAAATTGTTTCTGTATCACAGATATTTACACATATCAATACTATCAATCTTATACTTTAAGATTGTACACAAGAAAAACACTACATATCGATGGTGTTCGAATTTGAAAGCACTAAATGCAAACTAATCATCGTTATTAACGAATGAATAAAAAAATGCGAAAGCATTGGCAAGGTGTGGCTCATTTCAAAAGCATCCTCATATAGGCAGTAAACACACATTAATTTAATATTTTTTGTAGTCTGGTGGGATTTGTGTTTCAATTCTACAACTCAGTATCATTGTTTCACTTCAATTAATGAACATAATTTCTGTAGTATTTTTCTTGTATGGATTTTCTGAAAGACAATTTCGATTACAATTTTTGTAATGCTCTCCGAATGTCTTCAGTGGCCTTCGCCATGTTGGTGGAATTTTTGAACTTGAAATCTTCTCTCGAATCCTCATTGGTGTAATCTTTCGGAGGTTCTGTAGGATAACCGTATCCGTAACCACGTGATCCACTGCCGAATTTCGGCCTAGGGATGTGTACCTTTTTGACATCTTCCAACCAAGATTCCATGATTCTGTGGACAAAGAAGTCGTTATTATTAGGAAGACATACAGAAAATATTGCACGAGCACTTCTATATGATTCAAAAAGTAATTAACCAATTTGTCAGAAAAATTCAAGACAAACATAAATAAACCCAACAAATTTGTTGATCGTTTGTTGAAAAATCCTTTGAACTGTACCAAATACGTTTCGCATAGCTGTGAAGCGTTGCCAACCGAAGAAATATCATGGTACCAAGTTTTGGCTGTCTGAAACTGGATAAAAAAAGTTGGTAAAACTGATAGGACTAGAAATGGTACCGCATGATCATGTGACGTGATCAGTACCATTTGATGATTATATTAATATATATATATATACAGGGTGTTAGTGAATAAGTGCGACAAACTACAGGGGGTGATTCTTTGTCATTTTTTATGAAAAAAAGTTCATGTAAACGTGTGTCCTAACTTGCTTCATTTCCGAGTAACGGGGTGTTAAAGTTTTCTCTTAAAAACTGACTATTTATTTATTTCTCTGTAACCGGTCGAGTTATGCAAATGAAATTTGGTAGGTTCCAAGAGGTAGTTATTGCGCATTTTTTGACATGAAATTAAGAATTTTATGTTCATCATTGGCGTGCATATGCGTAATGATCTCAATTTTTTTAAAGAAAAAAATGGTACGCCACTGAGATATTCCAAACTTAAATTCAATTTTGAATGTCTCGTTCAATTTGCGACAAAAAGTCTCTCATGCCTTTTTTTCGTGAAGGGCGCTGTTTTTATGCAAAAAATGAAACAACTCAATGCGTATTTTTCATTTCTTTAATCCATTATCTAGTAGCGACGCAAGTAGGCTACTGTCAACATTCCTGTCAAATACGATTAGCGTCCCTTCATTTTTGAGCTTTCAGTTTGTTATAACATTGTTTTTTATGAGTACCTAATTAATTTTTCTTTTATCGAAAAGGATGGAAAATTATACAAATGCGGAAATGTCAGACATGCATTTTGTCTATGGTCGAAGTAATGGAAATGGTCGGCAAGCTCGACGATTGTATGCTGAGTTTCATCCAGAACGTAGGGTACCCCATCACACAATATTTGCTCGTCTTCACCAACGTTTGCGCGAAAATGGTACATTTAAGAAACAGACAGCTGACTGCGGGCGCCCTCGAGAAGTACGAACTGTGCAACTAGAAGAAGCAGTTCTCGAGTTAATTGCGGAGTCACCTGAAACGAGTACTCGAAAGATTGCCAACATATTGAATGTAAGCAACTTCAGTGTATTTAAAATTCTTAAAGAACAGCAATTGTATCCGTTTCATATTCAACGTGTGCAAGCTCTACTACCTAGAGACTTTTTTCCGCGCCTAGTCTTTTGCCATTGGATTCTTCATCAAATCGTTCAAATTCCTAATTTTTTAAATGGCGTTTTGTTTACTGACGAGGCTAATTTTGGACGACAGTGTATACAAAATTTCCATAACAATCACCTCTGGGCCGAGGAAAATCCACATGGAATCTTCGAAGCTCATTTTCAGCATCAGTTTTCAGTAAATGTATGGCTTGGAGTACTTCATGATCATTTAATCGGTCCATATTTCATCCCACAACGACTAACAGGTGACTCTTACCTCAATTTCCTACAGGAAGAGTTACGTGTTCTTCTTGAAGAAATTCCTCTACAGATGAGACAACATTTCTGGTTCATGCATGATGGTGCACCAGCCCATTTTAGCATCAATGTACGTAATCACTTAGATAGAGTATATCCAAATCGTTGGATAGGTAGGGGAGGTACGGAACATTGGCCTGCTCGATCGCCGGATTTAAATCCTCTAGACTTTTGCATATGGGGTTTTCTTAAGTCATTGGTTTATTCCACGCCCGTCGAAAATGTTGAACACCTGAGGAATCGAATTATAGCCGGCTGCGAGACAATAAGAAATACACCAGGAATATTTGCGCGAGTACGACAATCAATGAGGCGAAGAGTTGAATCTTGTATCACGTCTGAAGGTGGTCATTTTGAACATTTGTTGTAGCTTTGCGCCTTATTCATCCTTTAGTGTTATTTTTTGTTATTGTTCTGGTTTAATTTTATTGTGTAAGATAGTTCTTGATAATGTATTAAATAAATGAAAAATACGCATTACCTACGATGTTTTATTTTTTGCATAAAAACGGCGCCCTTCACGAAAAAAAGGCATGAGAGACTTTTTGTCGCAAATTGAACGAGACATTCAAAATTGAATTTAAGTTTGGAATATCTCAGTGGCGTACCATTTTTTTCTTTAAAAAATTGAGATCATTACGCATATGCACGCCAATGATGAACATAAAATTCTTAATTTCATGTCAAAAAATGCGCAATAACTACCTCTTGGAACCTACCAAATTTCATTTGCATAACTCGACCGGTTACAGAGAAATAAATAAATAGTCAGTTTTTAAGAGAAAACTTTAACACCCCGTTACTCGGAAATGAAGCAAGTTAGGACACACGTTTACATGAACTTTTTTTCATAAAAAATGACAAAGAATCACCCCCTGTAGTTTGTCGCACTTATTCACTAACACCTTGTATATCTTATGTTTGAATTATTTTACACCGGGACAGCGCGCACGCAGTCCCGACTACCAAAAATTGTACGCCCGAGTTATTCGCATTAGGAATAATCGCAGGGGTCAGCCCAGCCGAAGTGCAATGGTAGGGCCTCACCCCGGGGGAACCGCCTTATTGATCACGGTTAACCCCTACGCCAGGTAAGTATGAGTTGGTAAGGTAGTTTACTAGTATTAGAACTCTCCCAAACGACTAAAGAAAGCGACACGGAAGTGTCGACATCTATCGGCAGAATCAATAGACATTCTGTCAAAATCCATGACATTTCTATCGACGAGATGTTTTATTGAGAATTAGGAGAAAGTTATTGATTCAACAAGAGTCGAGAAATTGTTTGTAGAGATAGGAACGTAAGGTACGAATTGGGAATGGTACCGGCTACGCCACCTGGTAGTGAAAGATCAAAGTTGATCACATTAGACTTCTCGTTGCATGATGGCGCTTGTGGTACTACTCGTACTCCCTACCGTATTAGAGACATGAAGTGGTTCCACAAATGTTAATGTAAAGATTCACGGTGTCTTAAGAGTTTACGTAGGCTCGCATTATTTAACGGGTGCTGAAAAGGAACATATGCTAACCGAAATCTAAAGACATTCGAACGATAATTCACGAACGGCACAGGACATAAAGTAGAACTACATAAAACACTATGAAAATTAAGATATTGGAATACTTTGATGTTTCCTGTCTAGAGTAGTTTTGTGCTAAGTGATGAACTTAGCATAAAACTGAACTGCTTCAACACCATTTTAGGTTTACATCATCAACGTTAAATTTTCTACGTTAACGTATCTAGGACGGATTACGTTGTATGATTACTTCAACTCTTTATCAATAAAGCCTCCGCAACTGACTTCTCAACCATCATTTTGTTCATTATGAATCTAGGATTACATTCAATTTTTACAAATAACTCACCTAGTAAGTAGGTTTACTTCGTCCTAGATATTTCAGTCACAAAAAAGTTCTTCGGAAGCCCCAATCTGTAACAAAATTTTAAATTGCAAAATGTGGTGGGAGCAATTTGAAAAGATTTATTCTTTCAATAACGTTTCTTTCCTTTGAGAAATGAAAACTTCTCATCAACTTGAACTTTAAAATCGTTCAAAATTCAACTCCAAGATTATCAATGGAAAAATAAAGAAAAGAATAAACTTTTGACACATTCTTCCGCATCTGTTAGAAACACCCTGTGTACATAAATGGATGAAAACAATTAGTGACAGGACCGTTTCCGTCGAAAGGAAATCACACGCTATAATTTCATGAAATTGAATAGGAAATACCGTGGTACTTATTCATTGAATCAAATGTTTCCATTATTTATTTCAAACTAAAGATACCAATTGTTTCGATATTTGGCACGCCAGGAGACAAAGACTTAGAAAGCTACCATTTTTTTATTTTACAACAATAGAAACGTTATACGCGTTTTCTTTTAGATGTCCTAGAAAATTAACTGAGAATAATA
Source organism: Plagiodera versicolora (assembly GCA_037013635.1). Classification (NCBI taxonomy): domain Eukaryota; kingdom Metazoa; phylum Arthropoda; class Insecta; order Coleoptera; family Chrysomelidae; genus Plagiodera; species Plagiodera versicolora. The sequence continues at coordinate 8,302,164 of CM072986.1, read as the reverse complement.
GAGCAACGGTATGGTCCGCATTAGTTGAACATAAAAAAATATCGATGATTATCATTCCATAATAACCATGTCATGTAAATAAAAAAAACAATAGAGAATAAGTTCAGGTCTTGCCAATTCGCTTATGATTTTTCAAAAATGCCGTCAATTTTGTAAATAATAGATATGACCTGATAAATGTTTTTGAAATGTTGATGATCGATTTTTTTTCTGGGTTGTTGAAAATATTATGGCTCACCCTACACATTTTTGAGTGGAAAGTCCATAAACGACATAGAAACTCTAAGATAATAGAGATAAAATAATAATAATAATAATAATAATAATAATAATAATAATAATAATAATAATAATAATAATAATAATAATAATAATAATAATAATAATAATAATAATAATAATAATGATAAGGCGTTCACCAACATAAAAAAAATTAAAAGTTTTAGGTTGATAGGCACATCTGGTAAATTAGTGTTCACTAGATTCAGAAAAACACTACATTTTATCATTCAATTATGACGATATTTTTACAATTGGCAACACTTCACGATGACGCCCAACTTATTTGGTATTTTCCAAACGATTTCCTCACGATCAGCTGATCTATAAGAATTGTTTTCGATTTAACAGAAAATCATTGGAAATTTGTTCTGAGGAACTGATTTTTATGTAGACTACTATGGATGCAGTGAATTGTAGAACATTTGAATTAGTTGAATTTCAACCATATAATATGATTGAGTTGTAATGATGTTTAGTATTCCATGAATTTTTGTGGGTTTTCCTATTAGCTCTGCTATTAGTCATATTGAGAACATATAATGAAAAGCATCTTTTTATTTAATTTTTACAATATGCGTAATAGTGCTACTATTTTTCCTAGTATGAAATATTTACTGTAAGTACCCAAACATTTCTAAGATATTCTTGTACATCATAGTCAATTCTTCTATATATCATTTCAAGATTCAACAACATAGCACCTATTGATTACGTGTCAATCCAAAAGAAATATGTCATTCGAAATGAAGTATGACAAAATTCAATAGATATGCTAAGACTTTTCGAATTTTCCCTAAAATATCTGAACTACGTAGAGGTATATATTTTGTATGATCACGAAACTGTGCATCGCTTCATTCTGCCCAGTACGGTAAAACGGTTATTTTCACACGGCCTCGAGGATTTATCAATGAAGCAGCTGAGACACAATTTTTGTCCCTGCCCATATTCGGAAGGCCCTACCTTTACAGTCTATTCCGTCTACTCTACTTCAACCGACTGACTTAATGAACGATATACGGAAACCAGTCAGTCCAGATGCTTACCTTGCGGTATACCGTTACATCGTGAAGATCGTCAAACAAAGCCCAATTAGGATTTATGTCCCTTTTTTTCGTTTCGTCTACGCTTGTTAGTCGACTTCGATCGATTGATAATGAATTGTGATTTCTCTCCAGTCACGAAAATGTTCCCATTTTTTTTATCTTCGAGAATCGAAAAATTATCAACCACACTATACAGAGGGACTCACCTATCCTGTATAAATCGACCATTATTTAACTGTAACCTCAATATTTCAAGAGGTGAGATCATCTATTATTTGAAGAAATACCCGTTTCATTTTTAATTTTCTTCGCAATACTTTTGCCAGAATAAGTTCTAGAAGTTGGGGTACGTTCAGAAATCATGCGCAGCGTTGTGATGTCACAACTGCTAAACGACCACATAGCGATAGTCAATTGATATTTTGAACAGTTATAGAAATGGAAAACTACAGCAACTCTGCTGCCTCGATCTATTTATAGTTAGTTTTTCGTAGCCGAAATAGAATGAAATATCTTCAAAAACCCCAAAAAATAGTACAGCTGTCCAGCCTGATATGCGCCCAGTATAGCAGTTCTGACGTCGTTTTTAAAGTTCTAGAAACATTTCATACATATTATTTTTAATCATTATATCCTGAGGCAAGTTTGAAGCAAATAAAAGATTTCGTGATCTCACCTATAAATATGAATTAATGTAAAATATAATACAAGACTGTGTCGTTGTAATCTTCCAGTTTCCAATGATAACATTATCTTTCATAACGACATTGCGTTGATAAACTTATTTTTGTTACAAAACTCAACTTTCTGAATTACGAAATAATATCTTCCTATCATCACTTGTCATAAACATCATTCGCGAACTTTTCTGATTGGATATCGAAAAATAGTAGTTCAAATGCACAATCAGAAGGAAAGCAAACTAGAAAATCCACTGAGAGTCTAGTCTCATTACATTTTCCATACTCCAAGACTGAGAAATAGAACTGTATTTGTTTTTTTATACGAAACATTGTCTTCCATAATGAAATTAAATTTGTCACAAAACTTGACATTCTGTAACATGAAATAATATCTTCCCAATCACTACTTGTTATAAACGTCATTCGCAAACTTTTCTGATTGGATATCGAAAAATAGTAGTTCAAATGCACATAATTCAGAAGGAAACCAATAAAGAAAATCCATCGACAGTCTAGACTTACGACATATCCCTCTGAATGGTTAATACATAGTCCTGATGGTGGTCTTAAGAGATGCTATAAAAGTTACGTGGTTCTAACGAAGGTTGGGATGTCGTTACCGTTGAAGGCCAGATTAATAAAAAAGGAAGGTTTATAGGGTAAACGTGATGCAAAATACATTATAACAGCATGTGGCATCCTTGCTGTTAGAGTTTGAAAAAATGTATTTTCCATCTGCGAAAATTCGAAGTTATCAGTATGTAAATTGATGTCGTGGTTTATCTGCCATCTTTTGTTCATTACAAGGTATTATCAGTGATGCAGCAACTTTCGCTCAATGATACAATAAGATTCTCATCAATAGAAATCGTGAATTAGTATTACATTTTCAACGATTTGTAAAGAATTCTTGCACCCATCTCGATAGATTTTTGTAGCGTATTATTGATATACTTTGCTTGCAAAAGCTTTTGGGCTGGCCTGACTATCCGAATTAATATGGATTTCCTTTTTCGTGAAGGCCTTCTTATAACATTGCACAGAGATGAGATATAAAATTGTTCTTTCATTGGTCTATATATTTTTATGAAATTTGCATACTCGGATGTGTGGTAGTGCCACTCACAATATTTTTTCTGAAAACACCTGGAATATTCACATTTTCCTCGTATATTGGTTTGGAGAGATCGGTTAAAGAAATACCGGGTTGTGTAACTATTGATATCAATTAATTACAACAATATCCATAGTTATGCGAACTGACCGTTTCACTTCTCAATAATCATCAAGATTATAATTATTACTGGATATACTTATGTAATCTATTATTAAACGTTATTGAAATATAAATTATGCGTATACAAAAAAAAAACATGATCGTTTTTGTGCAATCTTAGATCTGGTTAGTGATTCAGTTATTGTTCGAATTCTTCATGAATAATAATCGACTACTACAGGGTAGTCCACTTGGAATAAGACAACGATTCCCGAAAGAGCACTAACAACATAAAATTATCGAAATCGTTAAACCGACCGTTATTATCGATTCAAAATTCACGTTCAACGGGACATATTAAGTATCACACAGTATATGCATCGTATTTCTCTTGATATCTTGTTGATACAAGGTGATATTTTCATTTTATTGGAGTAACGCTATCGAGATAAAGTTTGATGAAACTTTTCAAGTAATTTTGAGACCAAATTCGTGGTCGTTTATTGAATTTGTCTCAATCAATAGCATCAAGTCCTTTCCAAAATATCCTTTTTTTCGCCCTTCTATTGAAAACCTTAGTGAAGCACATCAAAATCACCCTGCCATAAAATTGTCCAAACTATTTCTAATGGAACACTAGACTATTTTTTCCTAGAAACATGGATTAACTTTCGATTACATATTTTTTTGGGGGAGTTCAGGAGATTTTCAGGCCTCAAGCGTGGAACGTACGTTTAAAAATATTTTTCTCTACACAATGAGCTAATATTTTCAGTTATTCTTCGAATAAACTTGAATGATAAACTTACCCCAACTTTCTGTTTCAGAGTATTGTTGAAACAATAGACAGTCGGCAACACCGCACTTTCTGGATATCTGTCACAACTGTCTCGCTTAAATAAATATACTATACTAGATTATGAATATTCGTGATTTTTGTCCGAGATATCAATTTATTCATAATATTGAATTGGGATGAATCGAAAAATTATTCAAATCAATAGGTTTTCTCAATTTTCACCGTCATCAGAAGCTAATGCTACTTCTTTCGAATGGCCTCTGCTCTATAAAACAATTGGCCAGCATATTTGTTGAAGCTGATGCTGATAGAAGTTGTAGTTATGTATCTACCAGTATCCCAACTTCACAGCTAATGTATATAAATTCTCTCAAACGCATTTTCAAAATACCCCATATATCATGGAACGCGAATTCTGTTATACAGTCAATTTCTATACGTCGGTTGGCATATTTATTTATTTATCTAATATATCCAGCGGCTTTCCTGTGCGAAATGATTCCCATAATTTCCACATATAATTATACTGGACGTCAAAAGCACCGAAGACCGATTTATCTGTCTGTACGGGATGCGAAATATTATTTCTTGCTGTCCACGGAATGTCGTAATATGAGATATGTTCATTAGAGTAAGGAAGGGCTAGTCCAGTAGATTAATGTGTTAATCAGAGCTCAGTTTTTTGTCCCCCTTCTGGTGGTGTAATGAACTACACGAAGCCGTAATAAGATTTATCTATTTATCAGTGTAAGTACATTTGAATGTGACAAAGAAAACAGTGCACTGCTGGTTTATTAGATTAGAGTTTGACATCAGATTTTGGCAACACTCAACTGACAGGTAGAGACAGGACACTTGTTTCTTGTGTTTTTCAATTCAACTTCAGTACGTAAGCGGTCGAAGACGTTAACGTAGGAAATCTAACGTTCACAGTGTACAAGTATTTCAATGCCTTAATTTCCATGTTTTTATGTAGAGTGTTCGCATTTTGAAGTATTGTTTTGATCTGGATTATTATCATCTATTTCAAATTTATAATAAGATCAAGATAAAGGAGATCTTTGAAGTGCATATGTGATTGAATAGTTGAATTTTGATGATGAAACGAATCAGGAAATTCTGCTGCATTATACCATGAAGCTATGTTATTTATTAAATTCTACATATTTTCTCTCAGAGTTGTGACGCTGTTGCCATGCCTTGTTATTCGTATGATATTTATATGGATTACACCATCTCTTTAGATCCTCAAATGACACAAATCACATAGACTTCTCTTGACAATACAATCATTTTCAAGAACAACAGGTAAACTTCAGTTTTCTAATCATTAAACGACCACAACTCAATGTGACCTGTGATGATAAAAAAATTGTCATATTAAATACAATTTTTAATTTAATTTTCATAATTTTGCATATTTCCTAAACAGTTGAAGATAGGTATGGGACATTGTACATGAATTATGTCTAGAATTTTCTGAAGAATCCAAAAAAAAAACTAATAATATACAAGGGGTTGTATTTAAAATAAGGAATTTGGTATCGGTCACATGACATACCCTTTATAATGATTTTTTTTTAAATGCGCATCTGAAAATACAAATCGACCAAGCTTTTTTCTAAACCTGCTCTCATTTATTAGTTATCGAATTTGGCTGTTCCACACTGTATATTATTACTGTTCGAAGATTCTGATCCTCATTTCTTTAGATTTTCATTAGCGTATGTTCCTTTCATATTATGCGACATCTATTCCTTAAATATCCATGAGCAAAATAGTATCAAGTGATTTTAAGAAGGCGTGACTTATAGACCTGTCATACGTCGTAGTACCACGTAGCAGAAGAACGAAAATACACTCTCGTCGGTCAATCTATGAGGTCGAACAGGTGTGCAGCGAGGTAGTCGTCATTACGATTAATTGCCTTTCGAGAAGAGGAAAATTATCGAAAAGAAATAGAAGCCATTCAGCATTTAATGATGGCGGATTAAGCTACGCGATACAAGACTCAAGCGGTGGTCTTCACAGTGGTTCACATGGTTCGGATGATACTCCAAATGATACAAGTGATAAACGTTGAAGCGGTGGCGAGCAAGAAGTAGATTTATGGGCAACTGACATTAAACGGTGCATACCTTGGGTAATCTCGAACCAATTTCGAATTGATCCGGCGTCGATTTGAAACCGGCCATTTGGCTGCAATTGGTGTTTACATGGGAGCTCTGAATAATTGACAAACTCTCTCGTGATGATCAAGTGGTTCTCTTTGTTTTTTTGTTGGTATTAGTAAACGAATTTTCCGTTAGTTTAAAAATGGTTAGGTAGACTTCGTCCTTGAAAATTTCAAAAGATAAATTTTTTTATGTAAGTAGAAATAAATCTATCGAAGCGTTTCCCGGATTTCGAACGTTTACGATATTTTAAACGCGTTTGAATTTGAATAACGAAACTTTGAACGCGTTTTTCTTGATAACACGTTTTCAAAAATGGCTGACATCCTCCTGACCGCTGTAATTAACATATCGACCTGAAATTTGGAGAGCATACTCAGAAAATATATCTTCCCGGAATGACGGATCGTTTTTTCGATAGATACATTTTTGCGTTTATCATTTATCTTTTTATGCGGAAAAATAACGCGAAAATTCGATTTTTTCTGCAACGGCTGCCATTTTGTTTATTTTTTCAAAAAATTTTTTTGACGTTCTGTATATCATGAATAAAAGCAAGAAAAAAACCGCACTCAAAAAGCTTCACTCGTATCCTTGAAAAAAAAAATAAAACGTGAAATACTCCAAGGACGAAGTCTCCCTTAATTCTAGATTAATTCTGATTCTAGTTTTCAGAAATTCTCGACTATTTACTCACGTTTGGTAGACTTTTGGGACCCATCAGACGTTTGATTCAATAGATCTGTTCTAAGAGTTAAATTTGGGGTATATAGTCTATTTATTCAAGCAATATACTTATGACAGCTTTCAAGAAAGTACGGTGTTGATGATTGTCTTTCTTTTAACGATACTCTAAAACATAAAGTAAGGTTAAGTTTATCATTCAGATTGTTTTGAAGAACGTTTACGATTCATAAAATATATGCGCCAAAATTAGATAACTTTTGACTGTGGATAACCGTTGAACAATCTTTTTAATAATTCGATTAGAATTAATGAACTTCATTAGCGGATGAAAGATTTCTATCCAAATGAATTTGGGATTTTTGTGAAGTGACAGATTAGAAGTTCAGTGGTTAGCTCAGTTAGCTGGGTACATTTCATTTTGCACTATTGGTATTAATATATAACCAGATATGTCAGATCTGTCTTCCTTCAATAAATATACTTCAGATAACTTGGCAACGTAACGAAAATGTCGAAATAGGTGACTAACCTAATAAAAATCTAAGAAATAAGGAATCCATTGATAGTATATTCTAGTTTTTGTTGTCCTCTTCGCACCCTAGTTCGGTATTTCATAAAAATAATTACAATGGGTCGCATCTAGAGCCTGTGGTGGGCGCCAATTGAATAACTTGGCGCTATTTCGCCCACTCGATTCGGCGAAATGTGGATCAGTGTGCCTTGCTTCGATTTCGACTTTCTTTTGTTTCTTCTCGTGATCTCGAGTCGTAAAAGTTCCGAAAGTCCTGGTAGTCTCGATACGTTCGTGTCGAAGTGGCTAGACTTCGAGTCGGGTCATCCATATTTCAAGCGTCCCGCTCGCTATACAGAGCGATCGTAAATACGGCGCTGTTTGATAACGCATTTTGTCGCTCGGTCGAACATAAACCAAAAGTTGCTCTGCGTGTGGGGTACATACAGGGCGTTTATGGCAGAGAATTTCAAATTAGGAAACTTGTGATTTGATGCGAAAAATACTCGAGTGAGAATAATTATCATACAGCGCGTTGCAAAAGTGACATAAATGGCCAATATTTTGATTCAATTCTTAGAACATTTAGAATAGGCAAGTATATAATTATGCTGGATTAATCGGCAAATTCTAGAGTGTTGCCACTTCTTTTTCTCTAGAAAAGTAATCTTTTATAGTGCAATAAATAGCAAAAAAATAAATCCATTTCAATTGGAATGATGATTATAAAAATAGCAAATGTTTGGTATGTAACGTAATCAATATTTTTCTTGTTTTTTTTTTAAATAGTGGTCTTTTTTCAATAATTGCTGTGCCTACATAATATTACGTATATATTGCTGTAATAGAAGTGAGTTGGAAAATAAAAAACAATGTTGAATTCATTCATAGTCATGCGATGAATGTAATGTCTCAGACTGGTGTCATGTGCTTGATGCTTCACAAAAACCTGTTCATTTTCTCATTGACAGTAATTTATAGCATATGGTAAAACAGTCGCTTTCAATAATGGCCATCTATAATTGTGAAACTAGCTCTTAGACATTATTCATTGTCTTTTAAGATATACTAAATTGTATCCAAAATAACGTCAGCTAAAAAACCCATCAAAAATTGTTCAACTTATTTCTTCACTATTTTGAAGACTACATTGATTCGCAATAATAAACAATAATAACAATTTTTTTTAGTCACTGATAAATAACAAACAGTAACTGTGTACATTTTGACAAGCTGTCAGTATAGAAAATATCTCCCTCACATGAATAAGCCATGAAGTACAAATACTTTGACAGATTATTATCTGCCATGAATTGGGAGTTAAACTATCGGATCTAAGAGTAAGGCAATAGAACTTTATTCTAAACGTACCCAGTTGAAAATATCCCAGCATTTTTTTTAAATCAACGTTTGTCACAACCTAGTCACAACCTAGTGACATCGAAATATCATTAATTCGCAAATTTCATCATGCACATAATGATTTGGTGTCATATACAGGATGAGTTTTTTATCTCGAGACAAATAAATATCTTGTAAACTAAGAATCGTATCAAGAAATGTTTTGAATAAAATTCGTTTGTCTGAAAGGAGATTGGAACTCTTATCTTTCATAACGAATTCGGATTCTCCGTAAAAACAATACCTCGTTTTTGCTTCGAAATATTATTTATGGCGCTTTTATTGTAGATAGATTAGTGGCTTTATAAATAACTTCATAATAAGATTAACGCTCCAAACATCCTAATCAGAATAAATTTTTTTTGTACCATGTAGGAGTTGCACATTTTATGTTGACCAGTCCAGAACAAATATACATTTCAACTAGCCCATTAATATCATGTGTAGAAATTTCAACGAGATCTCTTTCCACTGTCATATCTCCAATAGCAGCAGGTCGGATATTGTTTCAAAGGTTGCTTAGCATTGTTTCTGCTTTCCTCTATTTAATTTTTAATTAATTGTTACAAATTGATCTACTTATGAACTCATTTGTTTTTCCAGTGTTTTTTCTTTTTTAGCTGTTGTTTTGTGTTGACAGATTGTTGTTTTTGAATCTTTTATGTCTTTCTCTGGGACCATGATTGATGACTGTAACAATTCAATTGTCAGTTCATGCAGGTTTGATTTCTTTGTATTTTTTTGTTTTTTCCTATGTTGTATTTTTTTCTATGTTGCATAATGTATTCACCCTAAAATTGGGTTTTCCTGTTAGGTTAAGTAATGATAAATAAAAAAAAAAATAATAAAAAGATAAAATACAATTTTTCACAATTCCACTGAAATTGCACCATCGGATGAAAAAACATGTTGGTGTTTCCAAGAATATAATCTATCGATAAGTTTTCAACGTCTGCTAATCTAGGAGACAGACATTCGAGAAACAATTCATCATTTACAGTACGTAATCTCCATTCAAGGCAGGGCTATTATTTACTCCACGCTCACGTGGTACTACTCGTATATTACAATTATTTTCTCTCTTCCATGGTGTCAGTGACATTCCCCTCGACATCTCTATGCTATTAACGATAACATTATATCCATATTCATTCGCCAGCTTTTGCACTACTGCGTTGTCTTGGAACGAAGGGTACCGACGACGTTTATGCGATTGCAATCTATTTACACCGAAATGTTCTTTCGAGAGATATCTTTGGAATTGAATTGGATATAATAATTGTTTTTCTAACGGTGAAACTAAGGATTCATTTAATGAATGCGGAAGTCGTGAAGTTTTTCAATCACGGCAGCTCAATTTGCATATCTGATATCAAAATAAGAAGGGATTCATCATTCCTTGAAATGGCATAAAAAGTAGTTTCGTGAATTTGCATTAGTCAGAAACAAAATTTCCTGAACATGCATCTCATTCAGAATAATGAATTCATGATTAGTCGATTGATGATGTTCAGACGAATTTTGAATTCAGGAATTCAGCATGTAAAAATATCCATGAATAATATTCAGAGAGCTGTAGAAAAAAACGAACAGTTCCTGATTCTATAAAATTCAAATATATTTTGTCTGAAAATGAAAAAACCCATTAGTCAATCATTGAAAGCGATATTCTTTCACTATACAGAGTGTTCCCTACATACTAATGCATAGGGGTTTCTGGGATAAAAAAACTTTCTATGGACTTATGTCGTAAGTTTTGAAATACAGACTGATAATGTTTATTAATCGCAATATGAAGCCATTTTGATTTGATTATTTCGATGAAAAAATAGCATTTGGCAAGAAAAATATATATTTTTGGATTTTGACTCTTTTTGTGAAAAATCTGATTTACTTCCAAACTCGAGAGATCAAATGAATGAGGATCTTATTTTCTATGATTTAACCCAACTACACTCAATTTATAGATATTGTTGACTATAAACTTTGACAAATGAACAGTACATTCTATTGGAAACCGTCCATTCAGATTACTTTCAGTTGTAATTTCGTTCTCAATACGCTTCTTCGGTGAATAATTAAGAAAGTCAAGGCATGATTCGAAACCGAAATCGATGGTAAAAGTATTAATAGCTTTTGAACGTACTTTGCAACATTCATTCAGTTCACTTTCTTCCACCGATAATTTGTTCATTGCATGTTTATGGAGATGTCAAAGTGATAAATCATTTAACATGATTCACTTTATTTCTCTGTAAAAGCATTTATGATATTATAATCACGTGACTCCCTTTACTATATGAGAAAAGAAAGTTGATGTTCATTGTTCGCACTGCTTGCATTGAGGGGGCTTTTTTATTTTGAATAATCCTGAGAAAAATTCATTACATCGCTATGATAAAACGAAACCTTGAGGCGAATGTAGAAAATATCATTTTGATTAGATATATTGATAAAGATGAATACAATCAAAAGAACACATGTAAACCGCATCAGTAAGAGTTTATCGTCCTACCTGTTACAAAACAAATGAAGTAGATAAATGACAAAGGCAATACGGGAAGTGGCCTACTTTATAGCGATATGAGGGAATTAAAAATTCAAGATGAATCTCGTTCGGTGGCACGATTTTAATGGATTTTTTCGAATATGTCCACGAATTTCAACATAGTCTTCTTGCATCTAAAAATATAGAGGTAGATCGCCAGCAGTTCAAGTTTGAGCACCCCTGGTATAAATAATTATTTTACACTACATATAATGGTTCCTCTTAACATGAACATTTAATTCATGAGCGTCATATTTCATTAATAACAGTGCTGTATTGAAAAGCATTGACTTGATCCAAAAGTAAAAGAACAATATAAACGATTTTGTTTCAAATTATCATGCTGTTCAACAGAATTTTACTTGGCACTTGACATCAAAACACAATGGTGTCTGTCAGGGATATACAAGGTGTATTACATAATCTATTCTATACAAGAAATGAAAGAAAATTCTTATGATTGATGAAGGAATTCAATCTGATATCACTTTAAAAAACCCTCAAATGACAAGATATTTTTGACCACACTGTATACAGTCTGAAAAAAATTCGCAATCTCATTTCAATGATTATTAAAATAAAGGTGATTCACCTCACTGATTCATTAGAATTTAAGGAGAATTATTAGAGATTAGAGATTGAAAATCTCTGTTAGTTCTCTATAAATCTCTAATGAATTAAGGTGTTAGGTGAATCACCTTGTATCCCTGCTCTATTTGAACTTTGAAAGAATCAACTTTGGAAATTCAAAATAATCAGATTTCAGAAATGTTATAACTTTGTTTGATTTTAAATAGGAACATTTGTGGTTAGAATTATACGAATGGGAATATCAAAATTTTCAAACGAACGTAATAAAACCTGCATAAAAGAAATTAACTAAGGAAGACTATTCATTTTTTCGTCATCAGAGTATAATTCTTCTTCAATTGAAAAAAAAAATGATTTGCCACTGTGATTAGCCCTTCATATCATCAGCTAGATACAACTCAGATAATGACATCTAAACCCTGAATCGATTTTCATAAAACAGGCTGAAACGTACCGTTCAATCTTCGAGCCCAAATAGACAATTTCGAACCAAAGAGGAAATAAAATGCATGATAAAACTTATGATACCATCCGAAATTCAGTAAGTAGTTTTAGTTCCCTGCGAAGTTCATTTCAAACTTCCGCAGTTTCCTGTCATAATGGCGGACGCAAGTTTATAGTTGGAGATAAAACGTGAGATTGCCGTCCACAATGATGCAATGAAAAATGTTCTTAACTAATGTTAATTAAATTCGAAAACTACTTCGTAACGGTTTGGCCATGGAACAATGGATGAGTCATGATCGAAATGATTTCAGAAGTCGTCTGAAATACAGGTGATTATTTCCGGGGAAATGCTATTTTAAAATGAATAGGTTGAGTCTGAGAGGCGAATGAGTCATAGCTAGAGGAAACATTAATATCATGTTATTATTAAAATTAAATATTGTTGGTGAATTTAGTTATGTTCACTAAAAAAAAGTTCACTGCATTGATGACTGTATACAACTGATTTTGATTTGTTTTTCGAATGAAATTTTGTATCAAATGTCGATCAACCAATAATTAATTATATCGACTAATTCATGATACTTATGGTAATGAAATATCCATATTATAATGAATTTTAAAATGATATTCTGAGAATAATTTGTGTTAGGTTAGGTTGGATTTTGGAAGTATAGTTCGATGTAAAAATAAACCAATCCTTTGGACACAATTACTGAATCACTGCAGAATGGTCCAAAACGAATATCAACTTATGCAAGGTATCATAGAAATGACTATCAACAAACATATTGACAATTGAAAAATACACAACTTCAGTCAATAAAATATTCGAAATTATGATAAAGACAGTATTTTTCTCGAAATTCCGATGGTCGACAATTTCTTGGTATTAATTTTAGGGAAACGAATCTATGTGATGTGTCATATTGTGTCATACATCGTTGTATTAGTAATAAAATATGCTATTCAATACAAAGTAATTTCTTTTCACGGGCCATATAAAAAAAATTGTTGATGGTGGTTTCTCCGAAACGAAACTTCGTACGGAAAATATCTCAACGCTGTTTTGTAGTGATTGAAAAATGGCATCGAGAAAGTGTCTTTGCTTTTCTTATATCTTTTCAAATAACGTCAGAAAAAAATTAAAACGAAATCGGCAAATTTCGTTTTTTCAGGCATATCTCCGGAACTAATTGGAATTTCAAAACTTTCTGAATGGTACATTGTTAGACCTGAAAATGCGCAACTTTTCTCTCATTTGAACATCTCCATATGTCTCATGGTTTTCGAGATCCCCATGATAGTCATCCTTATCTTGGACACAGTGTATACGTCCTGTAGACAGAACAACTGATTTTTGCAGCGTATGCCATTTCATGATGATCTTATGTAACAAAATAAACATATCATAATTAGTTACTGGTTGTTACATACATAACAGCATGCGATAAAAATGGCCAGTAAAGGTCATAAACAAGAAAATTTCAATGTTGGCGTTAACAAGAAACGAGTTTCGTTTTCCTATATTTTTTTCTGCGATCTATTATTCAACAGACTATACTTTCAACCGTAACTTGAATGATAACGTATTCATCATTGAATTTATGTAATCACTTACACTTACATAACGACATGCACCATTCAAGTTCCAGGACTCTGATGTGTGTAAATTATTTGTAATTCAATTTATTCATGCACTTTTTTATTAAAATATAGCGATTATCTATTACATGGGGGCATAATATCGTATACAGGTTGATGCGAATTATTACGAATACAAAACAACTGAAATTATAACCCTGTTGCAACTTTCGATGAGATTCAACGTTATGATATTGTTTTCTTTATGCGACGTTTCATATTGTAAAACCATCTTCAATCAATATAAATAAGACCCTGACTATATGTTATGAAAGCTTCTTGTCGATCTGAATACAATTATTTATTATACAATTTTTTAAATGTGTTTCGATCTAGTATTATGCATCTTCAATGTTTTTTTTTAACAATTTCATTTATATGTTGAGCCCCCAAACCTACTACTTTAATATTTAAACGTGATGACCTAACACAATCAACTCCACTAGATGATCCTAGAGTTTTAGTTTTCCATAAACAATATTTTAAATGATTAATGCCATAATCATCGTATTGGGGTTGTCGTGTAGATAAAAAAATCCGAACGTTTTCTTCAATAGAAGGTATTGGATTTTGGATATATGTATCTTTTTTTTCTATAAAACTTCCCACGAAAGGAGACATCCTGTTATGTTCAGAGAACATCGTGAGAAGCAAGGGAAAGGAGGTAGGAATTGGAACTGAAAATCCCATTTGTTTTATAGTCAGGTCTAGATCTCGATTATAAATTAATGCAAAGTGCTAAATCCAATCTACTATAATTCAAGCATTTGCGTGATATTTTGACACTCAGTGTTACCGAAATCATCTGGTGTTGGACTGACATCCTGTATTTAATAGTTGAGATTTCTCATGAATAAAATCCATCAATGAGGAGGTATATTTTTCATTATTGATATCATTATTGTGAAACGATAAAAAATATCGTCACAATTTATTTCGAAGATTGAAAAACCAATGACATGTGTCACAATTTTATCTCTGCTATGTGTAGCAATAATATTTTTTCCATCTGAACAAAGCACCTAAGATGACAAAAGAACAAAACCAATCAAAATAATCATTGTCCTCGACAGTGCCAACTAAAAAATACATTGTTTATCTCCCCCGTCAATTCATGGCTGTTATTGTTTACAAAACGAACCGAGAAGTACGTTTCAGGTTCGAAGGTTAGCAGGATATTAAACAAATAACATATTCCACACGATTCTCGTATCCATCCATTCAGAGTTTCGCTTGCCAAGGATTTGGCATTGACCGTGGTTTATTCTCGCGATCATTTGGGTCACGGGTGACGACTACAAAAAGGTTGGGTCACTTCGAGTGGGGTCAATACCCCCGAAAACGAAAACGAGAGAAATCGAAAGAAATGGTGATTTAGGTAAAGAGGATGTCAATTTGGATGAGACGTGGGGAGAAAGAAACAGCTTTCTTCTGTCATAGATAATCGTTCACGGAATATCAGTTGACGTCTTCGATTCATTAGGGAACTATCGAATACACAGGGTGTGTTATTAAATGTGGGAATCTCAAGAAAATAAGAATATATACACAGGGTGTGTTATTAAATGTGGGAATCTCAAGAATATAAGAATATATGTTTTCAACCCTTTCAGACTACATAGAGTTTGAATTTTTTTCTCATTACTTCTATTTAATTTGTGAATTCCTCAAAACAAAATGCAACGTTTCTTTTTGTCTAACAAATGAGATGTGATTTCAGTTCTATAAGTAACAATGTATGCTCTTCTCAATGAGACCAGGTCTGATCGTTTAAGAGAATAAGATGACAAGTTTGTATTAAATGATCTATGAGGTATTTCTGAATCTAATAGCTTGGTGGAGTGTAAAACTACTAACATTTCGAGAAGACTAGTCTTAGACTTTGAGTCTTTAATAATAATGAATTAGGATTAATAATGATTGATTAACTTTGCAAGCTCTTTATCACATAATCTGTAGATTATCAAATCCCAACTGATACAGTTCACCCTGTAGAATTATTGCATGTTGTTTTGGTAGTACAGTGGCTTATCTGTAGATATCAAATATCCGGTGTATTCATATAAAACTAATCATTTCGTTATCAATGATCAGTTGTTGGGTGCGAATGAGTAGATATATCTTATCTTTTTGAAATGTCGGCAATTTTTTGAGATAAGAAATGATTGAATCTCGATTTTGCCAATTCTTGTTGCGTAATACTTATTCCTGAAACAAATATGATTCAGGGGTAATTGAACGTCGCGAAATTTCACTTTCATGGATATTTTTAAACAAGGAAAGCTAGTCATTATGAATTTATATATTTTCACAGTTTTCACACTTACGAATAAGAAGTTACATTTTGTTCATTCACAAATATTAAGATAAAAAAATACCAAAAACAACGTAGAAATTTGGTGCTTACTAAAGATCGAGAGGCGTAGATTCATAAGGTTTCATCAAACATACAGTCAAAATTATGTTGTAAAAATTATAAGAAGAATACTTTATCTCTCCTCAATCTTGAATTTGGTTTATTTATTCTGAGCCATCCTCATTATATTTCCTCATCATTAAATTTATATTTGAATGAAAACTCTTGTTTTCACATTTACGTAGGTATCAGTAGCCGAAAACAAAAACGGTATCATCATCGTGCACAAATAAAAATTTAACAGCACGAAAGGGGTTTATTCTGCGTTCATTCGTTCGGGGAAATATTGAAAATGCAATATTGGTCATATCATCCAGATCCCGCAATATGGAAAAAACTACAATTTTATTAATTGATCAAAGATATTCGCTTGAATTGTATGACAGTTTCATATCAATGGTAATTGGTGTAAATGATTCAATGGTATTCCCGTTTTGAAATGAAAAGAATCAACGATAGATTTATATGATGAACATTGAAAAAAGGAAATTGTTTTATTTCACAAATTCCCTACATTCTAGCATTTTGAACATCTCTTACATTGAAATTGATGTTTTTTTTTGTTTCTCTTACATTATTTGATAATTAAAATAATTTTCTTTCTTTAATGTTGATTTTTGTAATACATCTGAAAACACTTGATATTTCCGAAACAGTTGAAGATAGGTATGGAACATTGTACATGAATTATGTCTAGAATTTTCTGAAGAATCCAAAAAACAAATAATATACAGGCGGCCACTGTCACATGACACACCCTGTATAATTATTTTTTCGAAAGGAAGTAAAAATACAAATCGACGTTTTTTGAAAGAAATTTGTTAGCTAGCTAGGTATGTAGGTACAAATACGAATTATATCTGAACGTCTTAGTTTTTCAGCGACACTATCGTCAAATTTGATTTTTTTTTGTTGGTCAAAACCCGTGAAGACAAAAAACCACCGAAACATAAATCCCACCATGTGCGTATTTATCAATTATTTTACAACCGTTTCATTCATCAGTTGATGGTGAGAAAAACAAAACAAACCTACCCACCTGTTGCTTTCGCACAATCCGACCAGACACAGCTTCGAGCCAACTTTTTCACTTCCCCTATTTCTTCGTAAGGTAAATCAGGTAAGCAGGTAAACGAGTTTACCGTGTCACCGATGCTGATCAACGTTACCTGCGTCGGTATACTGGACGAACTGACTATCGCGGTCTGATTGCACTTTGTTTTGTTTCATGCTCGCTGGATCTCCGCAGGACCAGGTGAGTGTTATGTTGTTCACGTCAATGTTGCCATATTCACCGTTTTTTATCGATGATGGTGTGCGGTCAATCTAATTATTAACTAGGTGTCGTTTGGTGAGTTGAAAGATTCGTTCGTCGATGTTTTTGGGTCGATTAGCTCGAATTGAGTGTTAATTTATTTATTTATCGAACGGATAAGCTAATCGAAGAAAAAAGTTGAAAACGTTTACTGACCGCTACTAGGATGTATGTCAAGTTTGTAGCTTTCTTACAGTTCGTTGAACATTGAGCAAAAACTGAGAAATTCATTCTTCTGGCTAATCACTTCTTTCAAATGCTGGAGCGCCCTGTAAAATTTAAATGTAGAGCTTTGCAATGAGTTCCATTTTAAGGATACAACAATCAAAATTAGGGACGTTTCCAGTAGACAATCATGGATTCTTCAATGATTATTTCAAATTGTTCATCGGTGATCATTTCGTCAGTAGAAAGTAGAACAAATCTACGAATTCGTCCGACTAGTTGCTAACGAATTAGAAATGTGCTGGACCGTCTTACTGTTTACTCTGAGAATCAATGATTTTTAACATATTTCTATTAGCTTCACTTGTATGCATGTATATACTTATGCAATAAGAGCAAGTGGCGCATTATTGTTAGTATATCTTGTAATTTTAATCTGGACCATTAGACAAGCGAGTTATGACGCAAATTTTAGTCAACGCAAAACGTCTTCGGCTGTTGGTTCGAATACCGTCTATCGTCGTAAAAATAAAAAAAATATTGTCTTAAAGAACTGAAAAACACACCTCGAAGATCACCTAAAAAGGCAAAAATAGTTGTCGATATGGAAATAAATTAATTTAGGAAAATATTGTTATTATAAAAAAGTGTGAGACCTATATAACAATACATTTCTCAATGAATCTATTTCTTGATTTATAATCATTTATGCCTTTTTAATTCATCCTCAGATTGTGTGTTTTTCAGTTTTTTTTTTGTTCATCAATATTCATTTAGTTTAAACGTTTACTTAACAAGTGGATATCAGAAATATCAGAAGTTGTCACGGATTTCTAATTTCATTCTCTATCTTTTTCCTAAACGTTAAATTTTTAGTTATCCTATTAACGCCATTTTGGATCATGATCTAGGCACAGATCTAGACTCTAGAAGGAAGAAATATTGAAATTCGATTGCTATACGAAAATTCTTCCCTGTTTACGAAACAGTAGAAAATTCTGCAATTTTTTGTGGATTACTGATCCTAAAATTGAACTATCACTCCACAATTATCTCTCAGATTCAACAAGCTCCTGCAAAATAATATGATAAATTCCTATAAAACGATTATTATGGTCTATCTTACGAAGACATAAGCACCTGAAGGAAGCCACTGGAAATTTATACTTTCTGTTTATTGTTGATAAAATAAACGTGGATAATAATGATCAAATTAATTTCGTTTCATAGTTATCACAGCTGAAATCAATTTGTTTATTATCACTTCCTTCAAAAACAGTTCAATTCGTCAACAGAAAGCGTAAGTTTCTTTTTGTAGTTCTAGGTTCAAGCCTGTTCTTCTTTATAGGAACGTTCAAAATTTGAATTGTATTATTTCAATCCATCAAATCCACATTTTCTTGGACACCTTTTATTGGTAAGCCAAGAGAAGCCAGAATTATTCGCCTCTGACACTTCAATGAATGCATTTATTTTAACCGTTATACCGCTGTCATAACAGTTTTAATGTAAGTAATGGATAATCCATTCTTGTATTAATTGAAAATTGAATTCACCACAGGCATTTACGAGAAATTTATTGATAACATAAGCACCAACAAACATTTGTTAAAGTTCGACACCTGTTCAATAAAACCTCGTTTTTCTTTTTGTTGTGTTTGTGTTGGAAAAACAGCTGCTGTGAATAAAAGTTCGGAAGTCTTCCTCGTACAACAATATCACGAAAAAGTTAATGAACTTGTTGGATTTTTTTTTTGTATAACGGAGCAAAAATTAATTGCGTGAGGTAATAAGAAAGGCGAAACTGATGATTATTGCTGATATGACGAGGATGCTGAATAATCTGCATTTAATCTCTTGATTACGGTTCTGCGGCCGCGCTCAACTTATCATTTTCGACAAAGTTTGTTTAGTCCCTTCCTCCGCCTGTTATTATCGATATGGAAATTTAATTACATTGCAAAATTCTCAGCGGTGGTAGGTAGATGCCAGGTATGAGATACGAATATTCGTTACGATTATCATGAGATTCAAACAGAAAGAGAAATGAATAGGAGAATTAAATCCTGAGAAGCAGTGATTTGTTCACCACTTACGATTAGTCTCTTTGGACACTCATAATAATTCGATTAAATCATCCATTGTCACAAAACTGTAACGTCATAATTTTTTTGATGATTAGTTAAGCTTCATGGATGGATTCCTCTGCCATTCAAGTTGAACAAGATTATTATAAATGAAATGCACTGGATAAATGATGAATTTCACAAATGTGGAAGGAGGAAAATGTGAAAATAACAAACACAACATTAAAGTTTCAAATCGAATATCTACCAGTTGAAGAGTACAGTTTGGAAGCAATTTCAAGAAATCGATATAAATATTTTGATAATTTTGATATTGGAAAATTGATACTTTGAACTAATTGTGCATTTATTCAATAGGTTTTCAGGTATTTTATAGAAAAATGAGACTTCCTGATTCCAAATCTTAGTTGGATGTTTTCCAATTGTAATTACTAGAAAAGAAAAAGAAAATATCAAACTTGCACCCGCGAAATGATAACATTTCAAAAAAGGCGAATTGTAAAATTGAATTTAAAAATTTTTTCTGCTCACATTTTACGGATT
The DNA here is from genome assembly GCA_037013635.1 of Plagiodera versicolora. Lineage (NCBI taxonomy): Eukaryota > Metazoa > Arthropoda > Insecta > Coleoptera > Chrysomelidae > Plagiodera > Plagiodera versicolora. Next base: position 8,281,609 of record CM072986.1, on the reverse strand, counting down.
AGTTTAATCAAATACACAATGAAGGGTATGAACAAAACTGTTCCCTTGAAGTAGAAATCTCCAAAAGTATGATACGTAAAAAACAATCCAAATATTTTTGAAGCAAAACTACAGTCTCATTATAATTATTATGCTTCGGCACATAGACCTGAGAGTGAAAAAGGAGAGGAAATAGCTCTTCATTATCATTTTTATTATTTCAAGTTTCTCGAATCAAAAACAGTTGGTTGTCTAGAATAGTATCTTCATAAAATTCGTCCATATTAATTAATCAAATAATTCTAATTAATAAACATTTCATTATTGAAATTTTTGCTTAAAAATGCATATGATGGGTAGAACAGTAATGGAGTGTAGATATTGTTGATTCTTCGCAACTATTCGCATAAAAGTTCAACGGAATACATAATCATAGGCATTCTACAATGAATTCGTGATTATGCAAAACTTATGAAATATAGGGTGACCCTAGAACCCACCGCAAGTTTAGACTAACACGATCCCATTTGAGCAAATTCGGATTGGAACAAATTTGTGCCTTTAATTTTTTTTATAGAATAGTCATATCTCGTAACACAGACAATTTTTCAGTTATATTTGTAAAGTTGGAAGAAATACTTTTCACGAGTCAATCAATTCTACAATTCATGATGATGAGTGACAGTCCAAATGTGAGAACACCATCGTTTGACAGGAAAAATGAATTTTTTTCATTATTAAAAACAGAAAAATACAATTCGTTTATAACTGAATATCTTAGAGAATACCGAAATTTAGTAATTTTTTCGATGACGTACTGTTATTTTAATTTCTCTAATGATGTCCGAGATCACAACGGTAAGTATCGAATTCGAAAAATTCTGTATAAACAAGTGAATTATTATAACAATTTTTCAGTTGACACCTTGTACAATCGCCTTGAACTTTTCGTGAATACTTCAAGTCAGGTTGATGGATGATCATTGGCCTCTGAATCGATATTGACGTATCATCTCGATTACCAAATTTCCGTTCACATTAACTACATAATGATTTCACTTCTTGGATATAACGTTACCAAATCAATATCTAACTGCCGTAATTAAATCAAATAGAAGTAACTAAGACATGCTTCTGACACATCGAATTGACGTTAGCGTCAGCTCTGGTATCGGTATTTTGGCGGTTTCTTTGACCGATCAAATTTCCATTCATAAATCTAGAGGCACGCACTTAGACTGTCACTTCTAATGAAAGTTTCCTATAGTTATTTATTAATGCACGGTAATACCTGGTCGATTCACTTTCTGCCGTATTTATAATAGACCGTTCTCATCACATGTGGCCTGCGAGCGGGTTAACTTTAACATACAGGGTGAGACATGCAGAAGTAAACAAAATGATTATCTTGAAGAAACATTTCTAGATATCTTTCCATGACATTTTGACGTATTATACTTTCTGTACTGCTTTTATAGGTGATATAGTACAGTAAGACCCCGCTTTACGCTGTTACGTTTAAGGTTTAGCGCTTTTTATTTACAGCAAATAGCAAAACAAACCGGTTTAGATTAGGTGAATGTGGAAGGCGTATAGAAATAGTTCAAGAAACAGCAGTCAGTCTTTCCAATGAAGAGTCAACTCAGCAAGAACAAAAAAAAAATACAGTAGTGATTTCGAAGATAAGTTTGTTAAGTTGAAGTTTGACAACTTCGACTGAAATTAGGGACCAATTTATTGAGAATGATCCAAATATTGACAGAAGTTAGATGCTTTATCCACTTAACAACTCCTAACAGAAAGCAAAAGGAAAACGCAAACTACAATCAATGCCTTCACGACGAAAAAGCGGAAATTTTCCAACAGAATAGAATGAATGATCTGCTTGTTGAACGAATATGCACTGTTGCCGCCCTTCTTTCATTTCAGCGATACTCTGAAAAAAAGATTTTATATTTTGTTTGTATTTTAAATTGGAATGGTAAATGAATTTATCATCGATATAGAATGTTTCTTCGTGTTGCCAGCGACATACAGTTTCGATGTTTTACTGCATACTCTTTATTTCGCACTTGAAGTATGAAAAAATTACCACATCATAATTCTCTTCTTTCAATAACTATTTTCCTTCCCAGTATCGAACAACAGGAATAAATTGATCAGAGCTGTTTTTAAGATAAAGGAACTTGATGTTGAGAAATCACTTGTTATTCAGTTTATCAAAAAAACAATACCTGATGAAGCAACTGGCGAAATTATCCTCAATGAATTAAATATTCAAACTGTCCCATTCCATAAAAAAAGTACAGGGTGGGCAAATTTCGATGTTTGTATAGGGTAACTATAGCACATACAAAATCACATCCTCGATATCTTTTTACAAGATAAGTTCACTGGCGAAAACAGAAAGTATCTTTTATTTTCGAGTTATGTACAAAAGTGTGGGGTTACTTTGTGATGCATAGTAAGGAATAAAAAAATCCTTCCCAACTAAAACCATGGTTGACTACTAATTATTATTAAAAAAAAACAACCTTAGTTGGTTACTCAAAATTAAATATTTATTTTTATCCTCTCTCTCTACACCAATCGATTGATCGAACATATGTGCCCTAAGAATGTAATATTAATAATAATAATAATAATATTTATTCCAGTAAGACCAAATTACATGGTGTTGGACATGTCAAAATATAAATATAATAAATATATACTCTTATATTCTGGTATATATACATAAAATACTTGTACGAGACCGTAAAGAAGTCCCGAAAAATTTACAGACACATAAATACACACATTTAAAATTTCAGACACTTTGTTTGATATAATTCAACAGTCAATACATTACAGTTAATGAATCTAATGAAACTCACCTATGCTATATATACATTTCACAACCAGGTAACTTTTCAATTGTTTTTTAAAATGTATTTCATTTCTTTCGCTTTTTATTGTTTCTGGAAGTATATTAAAAAACTTTATACCATTGTATTGAGGACTTCTTTCATATAAGGAAGTTCTGGATTTGTCGAAACTCCAAACTCTTGTTTATACCTCAAAAGACGACAACCAATTTTGGTTTTCGCCAGTAACTTATCTCGAAACATCATGGACGGCATTTACTCCTCACATCTTCCAATAGTTCTGGTTCAGTTGTATAGATTATGTTTCTCCTGTCAGGTAACCGTAAAAAAATATTGATTTTCTCGTTGGCCCACTCTGTATATTGTTGCGTAATAATAACTGATATGATCTATTCTAATGGATAAGTGCTATCGATTATGTCAGTCAAAAAGACCACACATACCTAAATTATAACGAATGATCCTATTGTACAGCACGATCATAACATATCTACCAGCTCGAAACAAAAGATATATCCCATGGACCATGGACTGGGTATCCCGTTAGTACAGCTTAGGGTTAAAAAAAAGCAGGAAGTACCTCCGACACTCGTTTACATAATGTACAGAACTAATACTGTGTAGCGTATGTATAGTAACGTTAATTTGAATGCCAGAATTGGAGAGACGTTTTTCCCACATTAATGGTAATAACTGTAATCGATCTGCGGCCTTATACGGAGTGTTCGGTGAACAGCACCTCTGGCTATAAGAAAAAACTCGCATAAAAACCACGTCAAACTCAAATGGGAATGAGACTCGCGAGATAAATTATTTCAATTCCGTTTAATGTTTCCATTGTCTTCGGAACATTTTTGATTTAGTAAGGGAATTAATGCTAATAATCAAATTTGCAACGAAATATATTCATCATTATCAAGACTGATACGAACACAAAACAAATCAGACCCCCTGTAGGTATATCATCGAAATACATATATTTTGGAAACACTAAAAACACGCTTTAACTGATTAACTGAAAAGGTGAAAATAATTATCAATATAGAAACAACTTGATGAGGAAAAACATTATTATTTTATACAGGGTATTTCAGAATTGCACGGCAATATTTCAGGTACGTATTGCCAAGGAATCATGGTTTCGTCGTGTTCAATGTTGCATTCAACAAAACGGAGGCTACTTTGAACAATTCATCTGAAAATTTTGCTGCTTTGATTAATATCAAAAATCAATGGTATAAACATTTCAGAATATGTAACTTTGAACCAATTTATAAATTAATCAATTTCTGAGGAAACTGAAGTCAAGAAGGACAAAATATGTGGAATAGGTTGAAAAACTAAAATTCACTAGTGGCGTACGAACAAGTATTTCTTGTAGCTTTTATGGATTGAGACCTCGGAAAATGCAACACCCAGTTTGGTATTTGGAAAACATTTACTTTCATAATAAGGAGCACCTATTGCTTGATACTTAGACAAAATTTGAGAGCTCTATCTGCAGAAGATCAAGCACAATAAAATAAAAACATATATTTTGTTTACTTTTAACACCCTGTAACTCCGCTAATAATCGAGATCGGACACATGTCCATAGGAACTTTTTTCCGTATTTGGAACCAGAGAATACGTACCTGGAATATTGCTGTGCAATTCTGAAACACCCTGTATAAACGTGGGGTGCTGCAAGCACAAATGAAGCTAATTTGAGCGTGTTCAAATAGCGTGTCATTTCAATTGAATGCTTCAATTGCACATACTTATTATTATACAGGGTAAGCCTGAACATTAAAAAACTCAACTGAAATACTTCTGATTTACGAACAAAAAATTACAGCGATTTCCCAATGGATGTACGCGTATCTTGGCCTACCCGATCACCAGTTCTAACAGCTATGGACTAATTTTATTTTTATCCGTGAAGCTTGTCGTAGCGTCACAACAGCATGAACGCTTCCAACAAAAAAGTATGTAAAGAAAGTTCAATGTGAAAAAGATGGGAAAACATATGACGATCTGTTTGACAGCTGTTTTCAATCTGAAATTGCATTAGCAACCTGCGATTATTCGAAGAAAATAGCGAAATTATCAAATTAGAAAGCGATTCAACCGTTTGCAGTGAATTGATATTTTTTTTATGATGTTTTGTTTTTGTATAAAGCTGAGTAATGGGATGCGTTACAAAATTGAAAGGCAACTGACAATTATCCAATATCCACAACTCAATCACGTGACTGGCATAACCAAAAATATGCGATCAATCTGAGGGACTTTGCTTTGGGAAATTTACTATTACAACCTCAAAAATACATCAAGGGGTTACATTCAGCATTCAGTATTCTATCTGCAACGTCAGATGTCACTAGCTCTGAACATGACATCTGACATCAAATGTCACTTCAACGATGGCCTTATCCCGATACCGCCAATTCCCGAAAATCCTCTCCCCAATCCTGAATTTCGCCTCAAGAAAAACCAACACCACGCAATGTACCACTGAAGACTCACCCCAGAAACTCGACCTGGAAGAGAAAGTCGCCGTGATAACCGGCGGAGCATCTGGAATCGGCTACGCCATAGCCAGGGAGTTCCTCAAGGAAGGAATGCCGGCCGTGGCCATCGTCGACAAAGACAAGGAAAAGTCCGAAGAGAAGGTGAAGCTCCTCGCCGAGGAGTTTGGAGAGGATAAAGTTATTTACTCGGAAGCAGATGTTTCCGATGCGGACCAAATGGACGCTGCCTTCAGGAGCACTGCCCTGCATTTTCAGTCGATTGATTTGATAGTGAATAACGCGGGAATATTGGATGATACCCAGTGGGAGAAGGAGCTCAATACGAATTTGCGTGGTTGTGTCATCGGGACTCTTTTGGGGATGCAGTATATGGCTAAATCGAGTTCTGGAGAAGGAGGAATTATTGTGAACGTGGGGTCTCTCATGGGTATGGTTCCTTCCAGTGGGTTCCCTATTTATACCATGACCCAGACAGGGATTTATGGTAGGTACTTGGAGGTGTTGATCAAAATGTGGCGTGGCCTAGATAGAGATATTCTACGGACTGCCTAGCTCTTCTAGGGTTTTCAAGCTATCCCAGACAAATTTGGAGAAGTCTTGGCAATGGACTTTTCTTTAAACTCCTGTCACAACTATCATAATATTTATGCAAATTTCTGATTCGTATAACTTTTATGTTCATGATTTGGAAAATACTAAATTTTCAATCTTCATCTTAGAGAGAATGCCTGGTAAATCCTTTCTTAACATACGGAGTGGCTCAAAAAAGGCTCTTTCTGGAATAGTGTACACCATGATTTAAAGATTTAAATACAATTTCAAAGCACTTAAATACAAGGTGCAAGACAGCTAGCAGCCTGCTGAGTCTATTTTAATGAAAAATAATTTTTGTCATGCTAAAACGCGATAATTTTTTACTCAATAAAAACTACCAACTAGCTGGAATCAACAAGAACAAAAAAAAAGCGAATTGTTTAAAGGAAAATATTCTCAACATTTACGTTATCGAAACGGTGAGTTCTTAAGCGAAGTCTATGTACTTTTTGTATTTTTTGAGAAATGCAGTAGCGACATTTTAAAGGTCCATATCTTTGCAACGAGTAAACGGAATTTCAAAATTGAAAGAGCAATGTATAGAGAATCAATAGGGCTTTTCAACGAGGTATCATTCGACCCCCATTCCCACATGAAAAAATTTAGGGGATGCTACCCCCGCTTAGGAGGGTAGAGTTTGGGCTATACTTTTTGCGTTAAAAATTGTCTTCCTCATATACAAAGTGTTTCAGGTTTCTATCGATAAAATCTCTTCCTGGTAGGAAGGTACGATACGTTTTCGTTGGGCCACCCTGTATAATGTGTCTCGTTCTGGGAGAAATTTGCAATAAAGCTGTTCAACCTTGATTGATAAGGAAACTTTATAGTTAATTGCCTCGAAAATTATTGATTTCCTCATAATAGAATTATTGAATTTGTATTTTTGTGCTAAAAAAACATTTTTATCCAAATGCGGATCGAATGATATAACTACAAAATCATATGTTCATTTGTTCTTTATTATTTTCATGAACATCCCAAATATCAATTGAATTTGTAGGTTTCACAAAAGCTTTGGGATCCAGCACACTGTATAGTAGAACAGGAGTAAAAGTATTTTGTTACTGTCCAAGTCTGACAGACACGCAACTATTGAAGAACACTTCTGATAAATGTATTAATTTGAATTTCGCGAACGAATTCCAAGAAGAAATCGCCGATTGTAACATTCAGAAACCAGAAAGCGTGGCAAAAGGTTTGGTTAATATTCTGGGATGCGCGGAATCTGGATCACTGTGGATAGTTGAGAATGATGGAGATCCCTACGAAATTGAGTTTCAGAAAATGGTGAAACAGAAAACGAAAACAAACAATGAGGATCAGCTAGGATGTGAAATACCTTGAGTTTGAGTGGGACTGAAGAAAGTACCAAAATATTCGATGTTTGTTATGACTAAACAATTGATATTAAAATTGAAAATACATTGTTTGAATTCAGTTGCTTCATTTTATATCGAATTATATCATTCAGACATTCATTAAAATAGTATGACAGTTTGACAGTTGACAATGGTTGATATGCAGTGTAAATAATTTTTATCGTATCATTGAAGATTAAGACATTTTTATATGAAATCTTTATTAATAATTATTAACATCATAAACGTACCAAAACCTACATAAAACCTTAGTTACTCATAATACATTAGTTACCATAATTTAATACGTTAGTTACGAAAGCATAATACGTTAGATACCAAATAATATTAGAACTAGTTTTCATGAACATGTAAAACAATATTTTGACAGTTTTCAAATTTGATGGATACACCTTTGCCTTTAGCGTCCACGATCATAGGTATATCCTCTGAAGATTGATTGATGACCGAGCAAGCACTCCTTTCGATTTCGTGCGGTTCCCCAGTGCTTAATCCACTGCCGGAAACATCGCCGATTTGAATTTTGTGAGCAATGGAAACTTTTTTGGTTATACTTTCTTCTAAATACCCTCTAGCAACCTTCGCCGATTCCCATCCACCAAGTTCTTGTAGGTCTAATATATCTCCTCCAGCATTAACAAGAAAATTTGCCGAAGATCTTCTAACGCAGTGACCAGTATACATATTAGGGTTTTCAAGTGAGAGATACTCAGCTATTTTTTGAGGTATTTTAGAGAAGAAATGAATGCCGCAGGGCTGTACCGTACATTTCCCTTTTCTATATGATACAAACAATCTTCGGTGAGTAACATGGACTGGTCTTAATATTGCGTACTTTTTAAATAAAAGCACAGGATTGACTTCGCCGTCAGATACCACAACGAAAATCCGTTTCTTGTGGGTTTTTGAGTCGGGAATAGTAACAACCAGCTTGTCCTCTAAAACGTCAACATCTTCCGTGGTCATCTTCGCTAATTCATTGGTTCGACAGGCTCCTCCAATTCCAATTAAAAAAGCCACTTTCATCATTAAAAACTCCTCGTCTGGGGCAGAACGCACAAATTCGTTGACTTGTTCTCTTGTAAATACTTTTGATTTTTTTGCTCTATATCCAACGTTTTTCTTCTTGATGAAACGTATTAAGGCGCCGTATTTGTCGATTTCCACTCTTTCCTTCAGTTCTAAAGTCGCTCGTAACATGGAATATTTCGGCCATAAGGATGAAGCAGAATATTCCTCAGAGAGTTTTGCGAAATACGCCAGCAACACCGTTTCTTCTGCTCCTTGAACATGTACTTTGTTTCGCCACTCACAAAACTGCCGATATTCTTTTTCATAATGGATTTTAGATTTGTCCGGAAGCAAGTTCAACCTTATAGTGTTGGCTGCAGCTAATATATCGTCAGGAATATCAAAATCTTGCATGATTTTAATGATGACTTTTGGAAATGCCAAAATGAAATGACATAAAACCTTGTTGCTTTTATTTTCGCATCGCCGTTGTCAATGATACGATAAAGCTTTGAATGTAACTCGATTATTAGCGATTTAACACCGTCTCGGACATTGCGGGTGACTCGGCTGTCGCCTCGTCACCTAGCAATGTCCTCGACTATTATAAATCGCATAATAATCTCGTTATATTAATAGCTATAATAAGATACTTGAATGAATGTTTTCAGACCTTTATCAAACAGTGTTGAACATTCCAGCCTACATATATTATTTTTCTGAATTGCCTCGTATATTCTTACATTCACAGATTTATGGTATACAAGTCGCAAATTGTCGAATATTGTCTGCTTAAAGTTCGGCGATCTCTTCTCAAGAATTTATAGGCCTCTCAACGGGATTGTTTTGTTTGTTTCAAAGGAACCAAAAACACAATACGGCATTAAAGATTTACTATCCCCAGTACGATCATCGTGCAGGCCCTGATTCAAGTTGTGATGGAGATGTAAGAACGGACAACAGCGTTTGCTTTTTCTTTTCTCACTGCGTTGTCGGTGGAAGTTGTAAACAACGTTTTGACATTTATTATTCGCAATCAAATTTACCTGCATTGACGAAATGCTGCGTAATATCTATTCCCAGAGAGAGACAGGTTTTGAATTCACAATAAATCTAACACGAAGAATGCTGTTTTATGAGCCTCAATAGAAAATTTTTCACATTTCATGGTAAATCAAAAAATTAAGTTTGTTCACTTGTTCAAATATTCACTCTGGAAATCATTTATAACAACCACTTCATGTGTTTCGAACCTATAAATTCAGACCAAGATGTTGACTTTTCATTTTCTTTCATGGTTTATAGTTTTCTTTGAATATTTCCATTTCTCACTACCTGTACCATCGAGATTTAACTTTTTATTTTGTAGACGGTTTGACAAAATATATGAAACGTACAAATTATTTATTCAGGCATAAAAAACTCTGAATGAACTTGCATGAAAATTCATTGAAAAATTCGAAATGATTCACGAAAAACAAAACAAAATTAAGTCCCATTTCCGATAATTTCCAGTGTATTATCTTTTTTCGTTCATGAGATGCTTCTAGGAGACGTTCTTGAAAATCATCCTATATACAGGGTGACTTACCTAACTGGTTCTTTAGAGATTTATGGAGAACTGATAGAGATATCAACCTGAAATCTTGGTGGATGCTACTTCTCAATGTGTATTTTCCTAAAATATCTTCAATACGCTCTTACTTCCGGTTAAACCGGCAAAGAATTTATTGCGATTTGAAATTTTCAAAAAGTAAACTGAAATATGAAACACCCTATTGAATATATCGGAAAACTTTGAAAGATACCTGATGCGAGATGGTGAGAACACTCTTTCATTGATGTGTATGCGGAGATTGATCCTTAAATCTTAATAATTGATAAGATAATATGGACATTTCAGTTAGTCAGTCCATCTTTCAAAATTTTTTGTAAAGTTGAAATATCTTGAAAAGGAATCAATCACGATAGGAAAAAAATTCACAAAATGTCTAGAATTCTTTGTAGAATTTAAAAATGTAAAAATAAACAGGGTGTTCCACTTGAAAAACAAAATTTGATATCACTTCCGGTTTAACAGGAAGTAACAGCGTATTGAAAATATTTTAGGAAAATAGAACACATTGAGTAGTAGCATCCACCAAAATTTCAAGTTGATACCTCTATCAGTTCCTCATAAACCTCTAATGAACCAGTTAGGTGAATCTCCCTGTATATATTTTAGACTAAAATGTTTGCTGAAAAAATAAGAAAGAAGTTATTGGTTGTTCTGTTAAAATAAGCTACTTGGAATACAAGAAATAACACATCAACAATAGTTACGACAATGTATCCAATTATCAATTAGTTCGATTATTGACCATATCGGGGCTGCCATCTTAAATCCCATCCCTGGGAGTGGGAAAAAATGGAATACCTTCTCCATGCTAGATTTTTCTTCAGCGAAGAGGAATTTCCAATTTAATTACCAAAGTAATGAAATTCTTGATGTTCTCGATTCACACAAAGTCGCGTCAGATTTTCCTCAGAGAAATCCAGATACACTCCATAAAATACCGCCACTGGTTGGTAGTCCTTTTTGTAATCACGTACATACGTGCCTACTAGCGGGGAATGGTCGACAAAGGGTAATAAAATTTCGAGCAGGCGATAATCCCCGACAATGAAACCACTCGACAATAAAGAGTCATATTGACACTTTCGGCGAGACTTTAACTGCATTCTGCATGCAAGAGTTGTTTTGCAAACAAATCGAAACTCGAGACCTCAGGTAGACTTGAAGTATTCATACATAACGCTGTTATACGGGGTATAAATGAATAATTTATGCATGGTTATGATTGGGATCCTCAGATTTCTGGTTCAACAGAATATAGCGTGACTGAAGTTTTGAATGTGTGTGGCTGAATGAGCATCTGGACTCAAAATCTGTGGCTATTTCCATGACTTTTGAACATCGTATCTGATGATATGAAAAGGAAAGAAGACTAGACACCCCAAGGGCATCATGCTCTGTCTCTAGGGGCTAGACTAGGACTTCTCAGACTACAGAGAATACAGCATTACATTTTAGTGGGTCAGCATCCTACAGAGTATCATCGTCCGTAACTATATCTTCCAGAAACCCTTCGAGGTGTTAATCGAAGGGAGTGGCACGAAGACTTCACTAGGAGAAGAGCAAGATATACTGATCTGGATCGTAAACCGAGCAAGGCACTGGTGCGGAAACGTCTTGCCCATTCTTGAAGGCAGAAATATGTCATAAGATTTCTCTCACAAGAAAGGGGGTCCATATTTATTCGGATAGTCTGGCTAACCCAAAAGCTCTCGCAGACTTATCTGGCAATGTATCAACCACGTATCAACCAACTCCTGACACTGTCAACGTCAATCAGTATCTGTGTGAGGGGAAGTACAATAAGTATTTGGTTGCAGTGCATTCTCTGGACCCCTTCATTGAAATGAATAATAGTTATTTATGTATTAAGGGAATTATGAGGGCCTTAATTACCGATGGCAAAGTTTGCGTCCCGAGGGCCTCTGGCCCGAGGGACAGCAATTGCCAGAGGTTATTAAGGCTCTATAATTCCCGTGGTACATAGATAATTTTATTTTTGACCGATTTTCATAACAATATGTCCATATTTAGAACGCAATAAATCTGACACAGAGAAATGTTATGTCAAAAGATGCCAACGAAACTGTCTTTCTGGCATATTTTCAAGGACTGGTAAAGAATTTTCAGTATTTTCTGGTAGATTTGGTGATAATTGTATTTATTCGTTGCAGTCAGAAACGTTTAGCCCAAATTCGTTATGGACTAAATGGTCAATGCTCAAATCGATGGTGACCATATATGAGAAAATAGATATCACCAAGTTCAACGAACTAGAGGCTTTTTTGAAACGAAAAAGTAAGGGGTATAAGCCGAAAAAGTCTGCTGTCTTATCTCCTAAAGATGTCATCAAATTTCTTGTATCATTTTCACCTGTAAAAGGTAAGAGGGAGTTATGACCCTCATTATAGATATCGTAACTATGACGATATAAGCTTATAATGTCACTGTCAGAAATAAATAAATATCCCCACTTTTCCTAACCTCAATATTTGCCGGATACTTGTAGACATCCCAAATATACTGATAAGGGTACAATTTGGTGTCACCACCTCAGAAATATGACAAAGTGAATGACTTTAAAATGTGCTATGAAATTCAGTGATTTTGAGCAAAGCATATCAATGTTATACGACATGAAAATGCATTTAGATAAAGTATAAAAATCCTTTCACTGTCATAACTCCATGATGTGATAATGAATTGTAGAAAATTTCATTTTAGTTCTGTCGCACATTCACCATAATAGGTCATGTAAGAAACGTGTGGAGAAACATGATGACTTCATTATAATAACACATCAGAACCGCACAAAGTTCTTATTCAATAACAAACAAACAATAATTTGCACTCAAAGTGATACTTTGTTTGTACAATAACTTGCTGAATTTCTCTGGTTTCGTAACCATTGGCCACAGTATAGAAAGTGAAATCATTGATTCCGATTTTTTGCATAACATACACAGTGGAATATGAAGAAAAAAAATCGATTTCGTTTTGTTGTGACGCACCCCCTCCAAAAGCGTTACCATACCAATTATGAGCAGTGGCAAAACAAAATCGAATTGGATGTTTATGAAAGAATTAAACATTTTGATTTCATTTCTTCATTTAAGAATACCTATGTACGAAAAATTGTATCGAACCTATTTAACTTTGAAATATTTCTTACGAAATGAAGTGAAAATTCACCAAAATCAATCCATTGAGTACTAAAATACTTAAAAAAACTCTTCAATTTTGAGTTCAGGTTTGGTTCGTTTTCGCAACACATTGTTTTTGTTCAATTATGCAACTGATTTGGTCTGTGAAAATTTCTGCTTGTACATTTTGTATAATTTTTGCCTCACCTCATTTTTACTTCCTAGTGCTATTATATAGATAGATGAAATACGTATAGTAGAAAATTCCTGACGATTTTCGATTATTTCGCATTTTTCAAAGCACTCATCGCAAAAAATGAAAAATTAGATTTAAGATAAAATCGTGATATTAAACGACCATATGTGATACATCGTTGAAAGGAGAATTGAAAACATTATCTGAAAATGTTGCAATTCAAGATTGTATTCATGAGAAAAACCAAAGTTGGCAGTGGTTTTTCCGATATTTTGGGAATCACTGAGAAAACGATGTCATGTTTATAAACTCCATATAACCTGTCTCGATAAAGTCACAATTAATAATGTCTTATTCATCAAAACAATAAATAAAAACTTCTCGATTCTCGATTTCTTTTCAGATGATTATTTTTTCATGAAAATGTACAATTTTGCCCCTCCGATCAACTTCGCATCTCTCTAGCGGACAACCTGTATGCAGTGCGATGTCTATTGAATTATTATTATTAATATTAAATCCAAGAAAATACTACTCAAGCGCGGCAAAACCGTGAAGATGACCTCAACGGGGTGTTTTTCCTGAACTGAAGTATCGAAAAACAATGCCACTTGTAAATACAATGAGATTTTTCGAAAAAATCAAGGTTCACCACAACACGTATTCATCTAAAAAATGTGCTCACCAATGGTGCGGCCAATTCCACGCCTCAATCGAGATGTCGACCTTGAAAATAAAAGACGGGCACATCCTTAATTAAAAGTTCCCTCTTCACTTATTATTGATCATTGTATAGTAAGCGCTTTCGATTTTTTGCGGTAATTAATTGCTCTTTTTCAGCGATCTGCCAACGCAATCTGTGTACTCCATTTATTACACGTCCCCCACAGAGTTGTTGCGAAACAATTATTGCAAATTGAATTTAGATTATTTATTAAACACGCCAGGGTTCGATGTGGTGCAAAAAGTGAAAAAAGAAGAGGCGAATTATGAGTACCAGGTGTGAAGGAACGAACTGACATAATAATAATGTTATCGTCGACACATGCGGAGAAAATAATAAGAGAACATTGAAAGAATGCAATTAAAAGTGATGGATTCAATTATACGATGTTGTCCCTTGGGTATCTTGAAAATAAACACAAGTGAGTTGGGACATTAGAGAGCTTTTGGAAAATATATATTGATTTGGTCTTTTTCAAGAAGATATTCATTCAATTGGGGAGTCCAGTCCGAGTTGCAAAACTATTTTTTCGTGAAAAACTGTCACTTTTTTCCAGCATTATTTTTTGAATTCTAGAAAGAATATGTGTTGATTAATACAAATCAATAATATTTTTTCCTTTTCATTGTTATTGTGGTGAAAATGTATAAATATTCAGGAGCTGTCATATTTAGGTACTTTTACGTTTTCGACGTTACATCTTGAAGATGTAAAAAAAAATAATATGCCAAGGTTTTATGTGTTCTATGGTTACATTATCTACTAACCTAGCCCTTCTTAGCCAAATAAAAAAAAAAGTAAGAACAGTAAATTGCAGTTAGATTTGACAGCTTCAATTTGGTGTTTAAAAATGAAAACGTAAAGGTAACGAATGTAGAGAGATTTAGAGGGGCGGTCAAATGGTGAAAAAGTTGCATCCATAGAAGCATTGTCAAGCAGTTCAAACAAATCGAGATTATCAGGGCCGGATATTTAGATATCATAAGAAAAGTTAATTCTGTCATTTTGATTTTTCTTCTCCCACTTTATTCCGAATATCATCAAAAAATGTTACGAGAATTTTTTCATTCGATAGTAAATTATCCTCAATTTGACTCAATCAGATTTCGTATCCAACGTTTTGTACGCACTGGGCCACCCTCAACCTAATTTTTTTTCCAATACGGACCTGCATATTTTATGACACTTTTCGAAATAACTTTTAACGTTGAATTCAACGACATATCATACAATGTTATTCAAAGTTGATTTTCAGTTGATTTTGACCCTTATCCAAATTTCTTTGGGTCGGATCTGTATTACCTTCAGTTTAATTAACAACATGCAATACATTTCGATAAGAAAATAAATTTACTCTTCTCAAAATGAAAGGAACGTAACAGAATCAATGCAAGAAACAAGTAATAATCAAACGAAACTATCATTTAATGAAATACAAATTAAATGATTATTCGAAAGTTAATTATAAACATTAATGAAGTGAGTGTTCGAAATGTCCACCATTTTGTAAAATGCACTTTGCGGTTCTGGAACCCATACTTCTTATACATTTGCTTATTTCGTCAGGGTCAGAAGTCCGTTGATCCAATTCCAGATAATTCTGGAATTTTCCTTATACTCTGCAAGAACTTTTAGGCTAGCCAGACTCTCAATAAATATGGATTCATTTTTTCGTGAAGGCCCTCCCATTACATATTTTTTGACATTGCACATTATGTCGTTGATGACTAGTTACCATGACAAAATTATTATTTTTTATTATCATTCCCAACTTGCAATGTGTTTGTAAATTAACACTTTATCAAGTGCAAAAAGTCATAAATACATTCAAAAATAAAACGAATAATCTCAAATATGTAAGCCAAGTTTATTACAAATACAAGGAAACTCAAAAAACAATGTTTTTGTGAATAAATAGCAACTATTCGTTTGGCAGACATACCGAAATTCGTGACAATTAGACGGGTGTTTTTGGGGATCTTGTAACCCATTTTTGCTACTCTTCATCTAGATGTGCTATAAATTGGACCATGGTGGATGATAACTGATGCTTTGCTCATTCATATTTTCTTCAAAATGATTACATTTCCGGTATTTTTCAACTTCTTCTGTTCTCTTTGTCGTTCTTTGAATTCGAAGAATACAAGACACAATACATTGGGAAATCATCCTACACGCGTCTGGGAAATTTTAATATACGGTATTAAAATGCCCACTACCATACACAACCATAAATCTCACCTTTATTAAATCCGATGTGAAAACAACTAAATTCAGTTCGTCTACAGTCGGACATGGCAAATAAATGCAAATTATGGTGTATTCAATTTATTTGAGTTATACGATGCTATTGCAGGAACGTTTCATTCTGAGTCCTTTGTTCGGAAATTCAAAGATGTATAGCGATTTTTTATAACTTAATTCAGTTGACTCGAGAGGCACAATAGCTTCTTAGTCTGACTCAATTTTTCCCATGCATCATTTGGAATGAAGCCTTTAAGATGTGGAGACGAAACAACGTAATCGATTCATCGTGTTTTAAGTGATGAAATAAACATCAATAGATCTGCGGTTGGAGTTAAATTAATGAAAGCACTCTTCTACTTTAGTCTATTTTTTGGTTAATAGTTACGTCACATGAGCATCAGAAGCAATCTTGCCAGATTATATGTCAATCAATTGACTGAAAGAAATATTTTGGAAATCGATGAATGGGTCATTCTGTTTTGAGTTGACATTTGAATTACATTACAATTTCATGTCCTTTTCCAAATGAGAATATCTTTAAAATAATTTATAACGTGTTTTGAATAAATTCTTCGGTGTGAAGAAATAGTAGCACATTTACTGGTATTGAGAAAAAAGAAATAGGAAATTTTATTCTTTTTAATGCGCTCTTTATGATCCATAAAGACAAACCCAAAAACCTCATGAAACCACTAGTCACCATTACAGATTAGAATTTAACAAAATAATATGTTGAGAATACAGCTAATTCAAATATTCGTTGATTCACTGTATCCTGATAGATCCACACAAAATTAGTTTTTCATAGAACAGATTTTCAATATTAAACTCATTACAAGTATATGCGGTAACCTAATAAAAATTTGAAACTTACTTCTTCAAAGCTAGGTGTAGTTTTAAAGATTTTGCAGGGTTGAATTAGCATTTAATACATTTTTTGAAAAATAAATTAACATTTAATTCGAAGCGTTGAATTATATTTCATTACAACTTATTTTTGGGAGAATTTTCTTCTCAAAATTTCTCCGATGTATGTCCCCAACTGTACAAATTTGAGAAATGGGTTTTTCACTGATGAAATAGAGTATTTTAACAATGTAACTACTATCAACTCAAAATAAATAGACTGTGCTATATTTTGTCTCGAAATGACCAATTCTAGACTACTAGACTAGACATTTTCCATTGTCCTCCTCATTATACCACGCATTATTCCGACCTACAATGTCTTCATTGTTCGACAATCTCGGTACCCACTACTTTCCCATCGAGAAGTAGAGAAGTACCCAGGTACCACACACGCAGTGCACTCTTGTCATGTCGAGTACTCGAGCCGCCTTGTTTCTCGGCACCGAGATCATAAAAATAGTAGTCGTATACGCGAAAGCGTGCTCGACGAGGTGCGGTACCCAGGTGGTACCCGCTCGGTACCGCCGCTTCATGTAACGGCAGGTAGCCGAGGTATATCCGACGTAGCGAACGTCTCATAGACGGTACCCTTCGGAGTACGATAGGTGGTACCACGGTACCAGGAGAGGATGAGTTGGAAGAGGTTGGGGATGCTCTGGTACAGGTAGCATTCGGTGTGGTGGTACTCTCCGAAGTGGGCAAGGTGGTACCTTTCATCAGGAGACTATAAAACGTCTGGTGGTTATTCTGTTTGGTGATGGAGATTCGCGTTCTACCTGGTGGTAGTGGTACCCTTTGGAGTCGGTTAAGTGGTACGTTAGTACTAGGAGCACATAAACTACAAGAGTATATCGAGTCGCACAGGTGAATTATTTAGATCGTCATAGGTGGTACCGTCGTTATGTTGGTACCTTGAACAACAAGTGGTCGAAGTGCTATGAAGGTGGCAAAGGTATTCTTAGATTTTACCCTTCGAGAAGGTATGGTGTTACCTAATGACAGGAACACATAATGCTCAAGGAGGTTTGAAGCGAGTACTCACCTTTATATTTCAAGCGCTCGACAGGTGAAAATGCAATGTTGCCAGCTCAGATATCGAAAGGTTCAGTTTGGAGTGTCGAAAACAGTCAAATGTAAATACAATGGAAGGACTCCAAACTTTTGTGCGTGCCCATTTTGTTGCTTACTGTTTGATGTTATTAATAATTATACCAAACCCAATATTCCTTCTGTTTAGTAAAAAACGTTGAGTAATAATGGATCCATAGACTACCTATCGATTCGAAATGTGTATTTCTTTGAAGTTTGTTATCGTATTAATATCGATTACCTTTTGTCTTCAAGCAAGTACCATAGTACTTTTCATCAGGAGACTATAATATTCGAGAAGGTAATACCTGTTGATTATCGTGAGAAATGTATACGTCTACCTGGATTTTCCTCAGATTTCGTCATTTAAAAATGATGTACGATAATTTCATTACTTCATTTATTCGTATATTTTAGGTATCTTATAACGTCACTGATTCCTTTTATATTATCGTTTGAAAACCTCGAAATAATGACAATAAATAAACTAGAACTTTCAAAAATCCATTTTGGATATCTCAAAAATTAGAGTCATCATTTGATATAGAATAAAAAACAGTTCAAGATTAATTGGTCTGATAAAGAAATAGTTTTCTATTGATTATCTTCATTGATACAGCATCGCATGTATTTAAATAATCCACCTAATCGTTATTTATTCAATTAGCGCTTGTGTATTTCAAATAAACAAAAGATATTTACTTTATTTGCATGTCACTCAAACAGGGACGTAACTAGGCTATTCAGCACCCGGGACAAACACCTATTTTGGGTTCCCCCCATCAATTTTAATCTGTGTCCGTGATGGCGCCCCCAACACCTGGCGCCCGGGGCTCATGCCACGCGTGCCCCCCCCCTAGTTACGTCCCTGCACTCAAATGGTATCTCACCTCGACGGTACCATCTCGAGTATCAGGAGAACATAAGCTCGCGTAGCATTCAAGTGGTGCCTCACCTGTTTCGTGTAACACAGGTGATATTACAGTGTTGCCAAGTTTTGGAGAAGTATTTAACAAACCGAAATTCGTCGGTACATCGCTGAATGAAACTGATGAATATTTTTTATTCCAATTATATTTATATTTATTATTTCATATTATTATCCCGATGATATATAGGTATTATACTGCTTTGAGTATGATTTGAAAACAATTGGCGAATGAAGACTGATGGAAATCAAATTGATTTCAATAAAATTTCTAGTAGAAACTCAAAGTTTATCGAATGAATATATTGAATTCCTTGGTGTTAATGAAGGACGATAATCTCAGTATTGATTCGATTTCAGTATTTTCTATCGATCAGCTTCCTTGATACAGCATCGAATGTATTCGAATAATCCACCAAATCATTATCTAGTTGAAGAATTAGCGCTTGCGTATTTTCAAATAAACATAAGATTTGCATGTCACTCAAATGGTATCTCACCTATACGGTACCATCTCAAATATCAGGAGAACATAAGCTGGCCTAGCATTCAACTAGTGCCTCACCTGTTTCGTGTAACACAGGTGATATTACAGTGTTGCCAAGTTTTGGAGAAGTATTTAACAAACCGAAATTCGTCGGTACATCGCTGAATTTTTTTATATAAAACTTTCCACGAAAGGAGACATGAAACTGATGAATAGTTTCAACATGAACTATGTCGGATACATATTTCATTGATTATTATTTCATATTAGCCCAATGATAAATATTATGCTGCTTTGAGTATGATTTGAAATATAAATCATAATTGGCGAATGAACACTGATGGAACAGAAATTGATTTCAATAAAATTTCTAGTAGAAACTCAAAGTTTAGTTATAGTTTATTGAATGCATATATTGAATTCCTTGAGGTTAATGAAGTACGGTAATTTCAGTATTGATTCGATATCAGTATTTCTTATTGATCATCTTCCTTGATTCAGCATCGAATGTATTCAAATAATCCATCTAATCATTATCTACTTGAAAAAATAGCGCTTGCATATTTCAAATAAACAAAAGATTTGCATATCAATCAAATGGTATCTTACCTATACGTTACCATCTCAAGTATTAGGAGAATATAAGCTCGCGTAGCATTCAACTGGTACCTCACCTGTTTCGTGTAACACAGGTGATATTACAGTGTTGCCAAGTTTTGGAGAATTATTTATCATACCGAAATTCGTCGGTACATCGCTGAATGAAACTGATGAATATTTTCAACATTCCATGAACTATGTTGGATACATATTTCATTGATTATTATTTCATATTAGCCCGATGATAAATATTATGCTGCTTTGAGTATGATTTGAAATATAAATCATTATTGGCGAATGAAAATTGATGGAACAGAAATTGATTTCAATAAAATTTCTCGTAGAAACTAAAAGTTTAGTTATAGTTTATTGAATGAATATATTAAATTCCTTGGGGTTGATGAAGAACGGTAATTTCAGTAAGGAAACTATAAAAATCCCGAATTATAATTTTCAAACTGATTCCCAAGCAAATATCAGTACGATGATGTGGTTTGGTACTGGTAGTACCTAATGGTAAGTATCGGTACCATCACGTATAAGGAGAACAGAAATATCAACGGTATACTCTCTGACCATAGCCCATTTTTCTTGTATGAAACAAGGTATTTCAATAAATTACAACAAAAATGGAACCTATGCTAGAATTGTGATAATATGAGATGTATAAGATAAGAATTTATGTTCCTATCACAATTTGAGTAACGTTTACTCCTCAGTTGTTATTTTCACATTGCATTGTTATTGTCAAATATAAAAGTGAAGAAAACTGGTACATGGTGCTACTTTGGTGGTACTTTGACAGTGAATACTGAACTTTGAATTTTGAATATATTTAATGAAATATTATGCAGTGATATCATTTAAGATTCATTGAAGCTTATAATTCATGGTTTTCAATGAACTATACTAACGAATATCCCCTAAAATGTCTGAAGAAAGCTATTGGTATTCATTCTCAAGAACTGTTGTACCATTGCCCGTCACGGTACCCATAACCCAACGGTACCGCCAGGTACCATCGGGTAACAGGAGGTCATAAATTGTAGTGGGCTTTTGGATGGTAAAAGAACTACGTGCTACGAAGAACGATCCATTTGTTTTCATGGTACATCGAAGTATATCTTTCAACTCACCAACCAGGTACCTATCGGTCACACACTGTTGTCGAAATGGGTTATTTTTTTGGTTTACCTGATGTTAGACTATAATGAATGCAGTACTAGATTACTGTGAAATGTGTGTATGGTAGAACGATTCCTGTATTATTATAAAATACAAGGAACTGGAGTTGGGATAGTGTTAAATTTATAGGGAATGTATAATGTGTATTAATTTAGTTTGGGATAGAATAGGGATATCAGCTATTTAGTATCCTCGGTATTTCTTGGGATTGAGTTTCAAGAGTTGAAATTCAAAAAAGGTAACTCTTGAAGACAAATGTACGTTGAGTTGTTTTCTACTAACTCAGAAATCATTTCATCTCTAGAACCATTGATGAATGTTGACTAAAAACTATAATCCGGTACCTAACGGTACCTCCAAGTCAATTATGTGAATTTCTTATTCGTCGATTACTACGTCGAGTACTAGATGGTTCTTTCTAGTACCCTGTTACAAGTTCTATTCTTAAAACAAATACAATTCTTGACTATTCAAAGGTAATCTCAAGAGTCGTACCGGTGGTACCAGACGAGTGCCCAATAAACTAGAAGATGGTTCAACTGCAGAATATGTGAATTTGGAGTTTTTCGAATACTTTGTATTAGTAAGACATCTTTCTATAACTAACCCCAACTGTCAACTGTCTCTTTACCACCCCTTGCTTTCTATCACCGGTACAATTTGCAAAAAGGCTACTCCATGGAAATGAAAACAAAAATTAAACAAAGGCCATTGTTTGAACTCGAAAATTGGCATGAATTAATACCATTTTCTTATATGACACAAGCAAACTCTGGAATTTTTTAACTGGTGTGCCATTAAATGAAGAACACTTCGAGTATCTATAGTATTTCTTTGAGCAAGATAATTGTAACAGCTCCCTAGAAAGATACGCCAAAACAGAGAGTTATGTTAAGTTTATCATTCGATTTGTTTTAAAAAAATATTTTCGATTCATAGAATATATACATTAAAATTTCATAAATAATGACTGCGGATGATAGTCTAATGATTTTTCAATATTTTCAAAAATTTCGACCAGAATTGATGAACTTTATTACCGAATAAAGATTCATGAAATGTTGCCATAATTCTTGATACCCTAATGTTCTCTCTCTAATATGTCTCAACCAATTAGAAGTTCAGTGGTTAGTAGTTATTAGCACTAATAATATTGACAGATAATCAAATCTGTCAGAACTATCTTCTTTATAGACTCTACTCTACCTTGAATGAATATAGGAATGATTCTACTTCTGTAATATTTCAGAAATACGTCTTCTTTTCTTTTGTGATTCAGTTTATATTCACGTGTTTCAATTCCTTGTCAAATTTATCAATGATATGTCATACCAAGTAATTTCTCTATCCAAATAATATCAGCGATAGAAGGAATTGGGGATAATAAACAGTTTTGATGTGATGATAAAAATATGTCCATTTTGGAACAATATTCGAGATGCTCTTAAATTTCTTTCACAACATATGTATTATGAAAATATTCAATCCACTTTATTTTCGGTGCCACACCCCGTATAATCTGGTACCTAATGGTACTTCTCAATACCACAAACAGGCACTCGTAAGGCTGGTTCCACCGGATGGTTCTTAACGTTTTGCATAGGTATTCAAGAAGTGTATTTGATTCTTGCGGTACCTGTTGGTACTCGCAACGTAACAGGCGACTATGATGGTACCGTGTGTGTGTATGTGAATTTGCAGAGCGGTTACCTCGGCGGGCTGCGATCTAGCTTGGGAGGGTGGACGCAGAAAGTCAAGTCTTGGTACTGGGGCAGACCTCTCGTAAGTGCTAGAGGGCCGGTCGGTCGATCGGTCGTTGCGTGACACCTTTTCGAAGCATGCGCCACCTAGGTTTCCAAATTGAACCGACTTAATCTCCTGTCACGTGGATATCTTCTATCGTTTCGAATTCATTAATTATGCTGCATCTAAAAGGTGCGGAGAAATAATATCACAATTTTTTGAGGTTAATTTATGACAATCCAATTGGGCAACAGAAAACAATTAGGATATGTTTATGGGATTACCATCTGACAGCTGGCTGTTGTACAAAGTCAGTCCTGTATCTATACAGGGTGTCCCGTAAAGACCAAGTCAAACCGAGGGAAAATTTAGATCAAAGGATAACCCACCTGCTATGACAAAATTCCCATTATAAAAGTCTTGCCGTTTTTAAGATTTTTTTTAAATAATGAATTTTTGCTCCTTTCAATAGCTTTGGCTTTACGGTTGATACAATTTTACACCTTGATTTTAACGTTTACATTAAAACATTCTCCGAACATTTCAAATGGGGGCTGTAAGAAATATTTTTATTGAAAATTTTGGTTGTGGATTTTTTTGTTCATGAAGTTTAGCCCATCGTAGTGGAACCAAAATGTAATGAGCTACTGCTGCACATTACACCAATAAATTGTCTATTTTATGGTGATTTCAAAAAGGTCCCCTTTAATATGTTCGGAGAAATTTTTTGATGTTAATGTTAAAATCATTCATCAGCAATATTTTACTGAAAAAAATTAACCAAAAAGGTGTGAAATTGTACCAACCGTAAAGACAAAACTATTGAAAGAGGCAAAAATTCATTATTTAAAATATATCTCGAATACGGTAAGACTTTTATAATGGGAATTTTGTCAATCAGGTGGGTTATCCTTTGATCTACATTCTCCCTCGGTTTGACGTGGTTTTTATGGGATACCCCGTATATACCCCCTTATAGAGGTTTTAGTTGAGAAGAATGAAGAATAATATCTTTTCCATTTATTGGTAGAAGATGTACCCATACTCAGAATAGAGTCTGACGATAGAAAGTCACTTCTGTTGCAATTAGAGAGATCTCGAAGTGTCTTCAAACCCAAGTAAATGATTTCGTTGGTCAATCCAAATAATCATGACAAAGTAACACCGATTTATACTATTGAATGAAATCTTCTGATATCCAAAGTCTATCTCACAGATAGTTGATTTGAATTGCTTTTGACTCTCAAGTTGAGAAAACCATTTCGTATATGGCCTGATTAAAAATTTTAGTTAAATTGAAGTAACTATTACTAATAACTCACTAACAATTCAACACTCTGTATTACTGAAATCCTTCACATTTGGCTGAATTAAATTGTGTGGGATTTTTGTAATTCAACCTCAGGATTTTGTGGTAGCATTTGATCCGCCCCTTGTATTTAATTAATCTTCACAAGAAAATGCATCCATGTAATAAAGAATAAAAGAAGATGTCCATTAAGACGGGAGAAACAATTGGCAAATCATTGTAGAATTTTTGTGGCTGCTCAACACCAATTTTTCACATAACCACTTTAATCATCACCAAAAAAATTTTCCCTTCCTTCCAAAATTGACGATTGGCCATCTCTGGGTAATGAATGATTTTTTATACGCCGTGGATTATACATGTACTTCTCTTTGTCTGGATTCGAAAATTATAAGAAAGAGGTTGAAAAAATATATTATTCCAGAAATTATTTCTGATCTACTACAATGCAAATATTACAATAGGAAAACCAGGAATTGAAATCACTGAGTGATTATTTCTTTCATATTGAAGTTTTGTGTAGCAGATACAGGGTGGCCCATTAGTATATGGAAATACATTCATTTAGGAATGAAAAGACAACAAATGTTCGAAATATAATAATAACACCCTGTATATTCCTTTTGTCTTTTTAGATTCACGACAAAAATCACTCGTGGTAGGGTAAATGAAAGTTTTATGAGCTTGCAGCTATAACAACAAACACTTCTTGCCGAAATGAACGCCATATTTATTACGTGTATATTCCCAGAGGCTTTTCATTTGAAACAACCACCACCGTAGTATAAATCATATTAATGAATTTCTAGAACTTGTTGTGGCCAGAGTGGGTAGAAAGGCTTCGGTGTAGATATTAAATATGTATGTGGTTACTTTTTATTCACAACAATAACACTATTGTAATATGCTTGTGATAATTTCCATCATGTACACTGATACAAAGTTTCATCTCAAGATTTTGAAAGTATATATTGTTCTGTTGATCATTCGTTTACTTAAAAATTGAACAAAGGATCTACATGAAACTAACCAAAAGTGTCACGTGACTGTCGTGCCTTTTCACTAAAGAACGAACAGAATATTTTCATAATCAACTAGTGAAGATTTCGATAATTTTCATTGAAAATAGTTTTTGATAATGATAATAAATCATAAATCAACTGTTTTCGAGATGTTCACAATTGAAACTCTTCAATTCTTCTATTTTTTAAAGAACTGAGAATAATCGATTTCGAGAAAAGGTTATAATAATTATTGAGATCTTTTTATGAAGGATACACAATAGCATAAATCAACTTGTGAAAGTAATAAGAAATTGTTTGACTGTCAAAATAGTTTTCATTTTTTGCTCCCAGAGTACGGTTGATTGTGACGCTGTCATTTTTGAATGAGATATTTTTTTAATGAAATTCGCCAAGATTACCTACTTCTTTTCAAATCTGTGAACACAGGGTGTTACTTTCAATCATCCCCAGAAAAAGGGGCTGTTATTTTCTCGTGTTTCTTACAGTATAATAAAATCGACAAATCTATCTTGTGGCTTCTCAGTTTCCACCAGCATATATATCGAAAATAGTTGTACATCGGCCTAGAGTTAGTTCAAAAGGAATTCAAGAGTATACAGAAAAATTCTTGTCATAATTTCTATCAACGGAAATATGCTGATAAACTTCTGTATCCAACAATTTCAAAATATTGGAAGTTATCAACAACTGATGACCCTGTATATTCTGCAGAAAAGAAATGAATCCAAGATACTTTTGCTAGTCTTGCAGTCTTACACATAAGCCAGTAGGTTATAAACTATGCTTGCTACTTTAACTAGTTGTTTCTAATAAATCAACAGATGAAACTTTTTCTCAGTGTAAGCACTCCATCGTGATAAATGAGAGTTACATTTGCGAAGAAAAAAGGTGCTCTAGTCGTTTGAATCTGAAGCAGAATTACTTATTGCCTCTCAGGAAAATAATCACTGGATGGGTTCGGTTGATTAGGGACTAGTAATTTTCAAAGCGTCTCAATGAATAATCTGTACTGAAATCGTAGATGGTTATGTCAAATTTTAGATAACAATCCACTAGAAATATTTCTAAAAGAGTAAGTATAGCCTAGTAAAGTAGATCTCAACTTTGCTTCGCTTCCACATGATATCGAATTCCATTAATCCGAACCTTTCCCGACTTCACAATAAACTCACTTTGAAAAATTTTGGTATTTTAGTATTTTCCATCCTTCTTTGTAGTAGTATTGTGGTTGATTATTTCACACCAGGTCACATAATCTTACACAAGGTCACAGAATCTCACACGAAATCACATGAAATTTAATGCAAAACGAGGTACCCAACGGTATCAAGATATACTTTCCTCGTCCACACTGTAGCATGGGGCATGATATTTTTTAGAAATTTTTGATGCACTGAACAAAAAAATCTATAACAAAGGGCGTGACGTAACAATAAATTTATTGTACATAATTTTGATAGTGACAGCTGTGTAAATATATTTGGAGGTTTTATGAGTCTCTTTGATTCAAGGTAAGTTAGAAGAGAACGTCTTCTTTGCATTCTCCATTTGTATATACAGGGTGATTTGTGAGTACGTTGCCAAACACGAAGTAGTGGTTTTTGGGTGCTTATGAGACAAACAGTTCATGTTACTAAGGTCTGGTGATGCTTCTATCCCAATATACAAAGAGACAAATTTATTGAAATAAATCATGAATATCTTAAGCCGATTTTGTTCAATATATTGACACTTTGTATCTTAAAAACGAAGCTATAACGGACCTATGGTTGGATAAAATTTTCGTCTGAAAATCACTCAATAATCACATTTTCGAAATTACGAAATTACATAACACCCTGTACAGGATTGAAAACTAGATGAGATAATTTGTTGAATTGAATTTAATTTTTTTTGCCTATAAAGATGAAGGAATTGAACAAGGCACAAAAATGATTTATACCTTTCTTTTAGTTTAACAATTATTACGAAGTTTTTCAAATGACAATGTCAAATTTCTGGAATGAATTTTCTTCATTATGGTATAGGAAACTTTCGCTTATTTCCAAATTGCCCATATAATTTCCCTTTGGTATAGATTTTTTTGAATTCCAATTTTTGAATGATTTTTCGTAGGAAATAGATATCACATTCTTGTAGTTTTATGGATTTTAAGATTCGATTCAGTAGATAAATATTCTTCAACTATGTGTCTGCAGATATTTTCTATGTATTAATTGTTTAGAAACAACAAACTGGTTCGAAAAAAAAATGTGTACGCAATCCTTATCATACACAGAATTCTTCATGATGATCAAGAAATCAGCTTTATCACTTTATTCCCTTTCGAAAACTATTGTGGATAACTTCTACAATAACATTAACAGTCGTTATCTTTATTATTTAGTTAGTGATCCATACTAGAGAAAACCACTTTCATATGTCAATGTTCTTGGTATTCATGAACGTATTGAAACTCATAAAATGATATCAGATATTTCTCTGGTACAAATTGCAGATGCTAAAAAAGAACATCAGTATCCGCCCTGATTGCCTGACGCATTTTTAGTGATGATTATCGCTAAAAAACGCGTTGCTTACCTCTCTCATCTTCAAATGTACAGGGTGTCCAACAAAAATTGAAAATCGAGTTACGTATGGTTAATGCATCATGGGAATAACGTCTTTTGAATATTTAATCTTATCGAAACATCAATTGAAAATTCTCTAATCGTACAATTGCAAGAACTGTCAATTTGTGACTTGTAGAAATTCAACAAACTATTCTCTGCGCTCCCATTGAATCACCATACCCAAGATATATTATGTCCGATCCTGTATATCATGTTATGATTTGAAGGATGTCTATGGTATAACTTTCGTCCTGTAACTTCTCGTCCTTATTTTTGAAGGAAGATAGTTCTGACAGATTTGCTTATCTTTCATCAGTAAAAAAATATCTAGCTAATTAGTAAACGATTGGTTGAGACTCAGCTAGGAACATTTGAGCATTATCTTTTAAAAAATAATAAAAATACTGTTTAACGATTATCCACAGTCAATAATTATCCAATTTTGGTGAATACATTTTTCGGAAATATTCAAATGACAAACTCAACAGTACTTTCTGTTTCGGATTATCGTTGAATAAAAAGAGTATCAGCAACACCGCACTTTCTGGTGAACTGTCACAACTATCTTGCTTGAAAGGAATTGACAAGTGGTTTGATCTGGACCACCCTGTCGCATCGGTAGTACTTATTGAAAACCCATACAACATCATTACCTCACATGCGAGTCATTCCTAATGTGGTACTTTTCAGCAGTCCGAGGTAATTGTAGGTCTTGGTTTGTTGGGTATATGTTTCAGTGGAAAATTATGATTCTCATTTTGCCTTGTTGTTATCGGCAAATAATTGAGTGGTGAACCAATGCGAAATATCCTTCGCGTTAACGAACATTTAAAGGAAATTAAGACAGCAAATAACACAAAATCGGATGAACGTTCATCTTCAATGGGGGAGACCAATAATTTTTCAAAACAGCATAATCGTGTTCTGTATGTCCAAAAACTACCATTCATTATTTTTTTCTTTATTCGGTCTATATCATGAATAAAATAATGAAATGAACGGAATTGATTTCAAACATACAATTTCATGTGCCATTTTCAAAGGTTGCTCTAATTGGTGTAAGGCAGTGTGACGTGCTCAACCCTACACGCCCATCGACCTTGAGCTGTCCAATCATAGATACCTGTTTCATGGTAAATCTTGCTGTGTTGCCGCACCAAAATACCACAACTTATCCTCGGAAAAAAAGATGTAAAAGAATAAAATATAAATGATATTTTTTCGTCAAATTATCATGAAATGATATAGTTATCACTTATCGATACGTTTTTGACAATGAATTTTGATATCAAAGAAATATCCACAAGTAAACTAGACAACATTACACATGGTGTGAGCATGTGAGTTATTTCTGGCTTTTTTAAATTTTGAATGAAAATGCTGATTTCAAAACGCTGTAGAATATATTTGCTTTGATTTCGATCCTTGATATTGGGTTTACACTGAACCAATATCATTATTCATCGATTAAGAGAGGTTTGGAAGGATTTCATCACTTAGTGGTCTCTCCCATTGAGCATCTATACAAGAAGACAAATGAGAATTAAGAAGATAGAACATTTATTTTTTTTTATTCATTCTAACTTAATATTTGAGAATGATGTTTACTGACTGAATTCTTTTATGATTATTTGACACTCTGAATGTTTTAATTATCAATTGTGCATTTTCTCAAGTTTCATTTAATTGATATCTTTCTCACATGGAATATATTCACCACCCAATTATCCAGATTCCATGTTCGAAAATTGCTGTACGTACGAAAAATCGTGACTTCAATCATCTTATCAATTAATGAGTTGAACAAGTGGAGAATGTATATTTTCAAGAGAGTAATAATAAAAATATTACCAATAACGAGTACTAATTCATAAGTATTATGTACCAGTATGCGTGAGAAAAGAAAAATGGCAAATTTATCGCTCATAATTTGTCTTTGAAAGTATGGAAAAATTGAAAAAAAAAAATTAATTTTGAATTCCATTCAATTATGGGAATTATTATTCATGGCAATACAAAATAATACGAATATTTGAACATAAAAAATAATGGATTTATTCATTTGGTAATATAAAGGCTACGTAATCTAGATTTTTTTGTACTTCCTAATTCTTCGATATAGGGATTACTTTTATGATTGTCAAAATTCAAAAAAAGCTGATTTCTAGGTCAAACCAAAACCGGAAAAACAATTCTACGTACTTTATTCCTATTGGTATCCAAATTTAAGCTTTCAATACATCTTAGACCATGTATATTATATGAAAAAATGCGTTGAAATGCACAAGCGACACAAATACGATGACTTGTTTAGTGGGTTCACAATTTCACCACCAGATAGCTTCGAGATTTTTAAAATCAACAAAAGTTTTTAGGAAATTTCGGAAATAGTCGATCAGATGATCGATAGACTTATTATCGAACCGCTGTTAATGAAGAATTATTTTTTCAAGCAGGTTTTTTTCTAAACCAACCAGCTATAGTGTATTCATTCTGGCAAGATAGTTGTGACAGCTCATCAGAATATGCAGTGTTGCTGCTTGTCTTCTTTTTTCAAGGTTATTCCAACACAATAATTTAGGTGAAGTTCATCATTCAAATTGTTTTGGAAAATGTTTACGGTCTATGAAATATATACGCCATAATTAGATAACAATTGACTGTGAAATACTGTTCTTTTTCAACATTTGGAAAAAAATTCGACTAGACTTAACGAACTTCATCAGCAGATCCAAAATTCTTCTACAAAGTAAGGTCACTGAGGTGTTACCATAATTTATGATACCTAAAAGTTCCCAGTCATGTCTCAACCAATTAGAAGTTCAGTGGTTAAGTAGATACTTTTCATTTTGAACTATTGGCAATGAAAGATAACCAAAGCTGTCACAACTATCTTCCTTAAATGAATAGACCATCTTCGGAATTACGAATATTTCTACAAATCAAAGTGTCTTTCATAGTGATGTATGCACTAATAGTTGATTTTTATGATTTTTTCATTTTTAGTGTCACCAATAACCTCTAATTATCCCAAATGTTTCATTTCGAAGGAATTAGCCCACAAACTGAGCCGCAGCTTCGACATGAAAGACGACCAAAACCTGCTGGAAGTAGAAGGCGGTATGCGACGTCATCAGTCGATGCAAAGGTTATCCAGAGAGGGAGGTCCCCCGGAAAACAGGGACCCTGCCAGGGTGGAACACGACGAAGAGGGCAACCTAAGGGTGACGGTCAAGAAAACCAAACCAATCCTGGGCATCGCCATCGAAGGTGGCGCCAACACCAAGCATCCTCTGCCGAGGATAATCAACATCAACGTAAGTTAATTCGATGTTGCCAGGTCCCTACTTTTCGGTAGATCTACCGAAATTTTTTATTCTTGACATAAATATAGAAATGCAACAATTATGTGGGGGGTTTTTTTCGTTTGGATATTATTTGGGAGGATGAAATAAATCAAAACTAGCAGTGCCGATTTTTGTGCTTCAAACCGACATACGTACGATTCTTGCAGGAGAACGGCGCAGCATACCATGCGGGCGGTTTGGAGGTGGGCCAGCTGATCCTGCAAGTGGACGGCAACCGCGTGGACGGGCTCCAGCACCAGGACGTGGCGCGGCTCATCGCGGAATCTTTCGCTCGGCGAGACCGCGACGACATCGAATTCCTCGTCGTCGAGGCGAAGAAGAGCAACCTGGAGCCGAAGCCGACGGCGCTTGTCTTCCTCGAAGCCTAACATTTGCTCAGCCTCCCCCCTAGCGACCCCCCAGGGCCGATACCGTTCGCCGACTGAACGTCTATTTATATACGTACCCGTTCGATAAAGTTAGGTTATGTTGAACCATTGTGAAAGTTCAAGATTGGTGGATGGAGTTTGTGTTGACTGCATCAAATACTAGAGAGATGAAGTAGTTCCACGAACGTTAACGTCAAGATCCAATTTAACATCTAGGCATGCACATGTTCTCCAGTTTATAAGAATCAAATTCATTATCGTGTTTGTTGACAATGTTTTTTCATCATCACATGCCTCATGAACTTATTGAGGATCTTAAAAGATGATGTCTGATCCAAATAAATACAATACAAGTAACAGAAGATGGCATCAGCATCAGAACTATAAAAATTCGATTAAAATCATTGTCTATTGAAAACATGCAGCAACATTGCTCTAAATGGCACTAAAAATAACTAGAAATGCTGACATAGTTCTTGTGTTTCGTTGATTTTATACTGAATTTGAATATATGAAAGATTGTGAAACTATGAATTGGTAATATCAAATTCCCAATATCAATTCCCATTCTTTTCGTCAAGCTGGGAATATCGTGAATAGATAGATGAAATCCTGTTTACATTGAAGGTCACAGTCGAGCATAATTTTTTTCAAGTATCAACAAAATTGAAACTAGATCTCACATTATCTATTTCATTCAGCACTTCTCACCAAAAAAAAAAAACATCAGAAAAAACAAAAACTCATAATTCATTTCATTACAAAAACAATGTTCTTGTCATCATGATATTATGATGTCCAGCATTCACCTTCATGAACACTTTTGAAAGTGTTTGTGCCTTCAAAGTACCCTAAACCAAATCTTGCCATTCGAATCTAAAAACAAAATGAATTATCAGAATCATATATACATTTTGATCGAACCATTCACAACAGTATTCGAACCTCGTATCATTTTCAATAAAATACAATGAATAAAACAAATGATGATGCTTACCACTTCTGGAAAAATGAAAATACATACACATTGACGCCCTGCTCACTGCAGAAGTCTGAAATGTCTTTATTTTCATTATAAACTCACACTTTATTAACGAAAAAAATACATATAACCTAATGCAATGGAACTATCCAATGTCAACATTTGTGGTTCTGTGACTGCCACTTTGGAGCTGCAATCTTAAATTCATTCGCCAATACTTCAACTCTCAACTTTCTCCATAGACTTCCTCAAACTAGCCAAACTTCTGAAGATTGAACACTCTTATTTTGAACAGAGTAGAGTAAGTACTCTAACAGTTATGTCAGTTATTTCCAATATATATCAAATTTATTCCCTCTTCTATTTTTTCTTTGCAGTGAACTAATAACAAGTAGTTCAGTTGCGAAATACATCCTTTTGGTTAAAAAACCTATCTTTATCGAACCATAGCCGCCGGGCTGATGTTTACATATCATGTAGAGCGGAGCGAGGTCTGGACAGCTTGGTGGTCGAGTAGGAGCTTCAGGTTCGTCTGGACCTCGTTAGTAGGTATGATAGCCGCGAAAATAGTTGTGCTCGTTCTACTACTAACCGAACGTTCACAAATGTTTTCGTCGTAGACAAACATATAATATGCATTTCGAACCATTGTAATAAAAACATCAATCCATTGATAATAATTGTTAATTGTTGTGTACAGCTATTACAGCATTAGTGAACAATAAAAACGCTTTCGACGTAATAACCATGGAATGGTTGTGCATATTATAAATGTCGTATTTTAAATATATTTTTTTCTTGTCTCATTTGCGGGTAAGATTCGTCAACTGATTTTATACAAAAAGTAGGTATTCAATACGATTTCTCTTCTAGAAGGGTTTTTAGAGTTTCATAGCTTCTGCTTCTGAATAGTTTATAGCCGAACTACTAGTTGTTCGAGGACTATCTATAATAGAGAGCAGTTAAATTTGCAGAGCTTTTTAGAAACATCTTGTATCTACAACTTGTCTAGCTCGTAGAATTTTTGAGGACGTAGAATGAACATTGATTCCTTCAATTTACTTATTTAGAGGATGTTTATTTTACTACAACAAATGAAACTGTATGTCCTATATCAATATTTTGAGTTAGCTAATTTCCAAAATTATTAAACTGATCTAGATTAAATTCTTCACAAATGAAACCATTTTTTTTTCAATTTTCAATAGCCTGTATTATTAAACAACATAATTTATTTTGAATGTTGTAGAAAAATATACACCTAGACCAAGAGTAAAATACTTCTTCACTTACTCGTAGTGAACTATGTTTAAAATTTAAGTTTGATAATACCTGCTTGTGAAGTATAAAATGACGTTGAATCTCCATCAATTTTATGTTTAAAATATGACAATCGGTGACATTTAAGCAAAATCTAGAGGGAGAGGCACCATAGCAATTAAGAAGTTGAGTGAATTGTATATAGGTACACAAAACGATGACTAAAAATTTATTTTATGAAAATACAGTATTATAATATACGGTTGAGCTGCGTGCCAAAATACGATAAATGAAAATTTCACGCGAAACTAGCCATTGGAATGGCATAAAAAAGTCATCTGATTCATGAATGTGCTTTCAGTTGATTGTTGATTGTTATTACTGTAGGATATAGTTCTGTTGATTTTTACTAGGTACCTATAAATAACATGTATCTCTCCATTCAAACTTTCAATTGTTTCATTTATAAAATATATAAATGATATCTTATACGAGATGATATTTCTCATCAGATATATGAAAAAAAATAATTCAACTTGTCATTTGAAAAATTTTAGGCACCAATTGAGTTGGCAACACTTCTCAACGATGCTAAATTGAAAACGATTTAGTGAATTTTTTCAACAGTGACACAGTTTTTGTGTATACACCCTAGTATTTCATTAATCAAAGTATGCATTTTCTGCATTCTAATTTATATTATGAACAATCAGAACGTATTCTTTCAGAGTATCGCTGAAAAAAAACGATCGGCCATGTTGCAGTTTCTAACAGGCAGTTACAACCTTATTTCCTAATAAAATGGGCTGTATAAAAAGTATTCTGTGAGAGTTTTTTGAAATTCTGAAGGTATCCTCATTATAATTGTTGAGTTTGAGTTGAGCGATACATTGAATATTTGACTGTTATTACTATAGAAATAAGATTGAGAATGAAAAATCTGGAACTGATCGTTCTCGAAGAATCAAGAGTTTTCAATGTCTGCCTTCACTGCATTTTGCAAAGCACTGTTGATTTTTATGCGCTAATGTACATAATGTTATTTTATTTTAAGTATGATAAGAGCGTAAGAATTATTTTTAGAGAAAAGTTGTCGATAGAAACGTATACATATAGAGCTTAAATACAAAGCAGAATTCGAATCTTTTCCGTTTGTCTGATACCTTTTTCTTCAACCTGAAGTGTTCAAACCTACCAAGGATTCACAAATACATTTTATTTTTCATTAGAGTCCTGATTGAAAATGATATTATGGTATCAAAATGAAAGATTTCTACATTGATTAGTTCTAGTAGCGGTATTATCGAATGTCGATTTAAAATTTTTTATTACCAACATTTACTTCGTTTCTTCATTTTCATAAATAATATATAAGAAATATATATGATATCCCAACATTGCATATTAGATCAATACATCTTCAAAGCTGATTAATATACATAAAAAATAGAAAGACCATTATGAAAATAGTTTGTATCTTACCTTTTTCTATTATAATGACCGCCCTGTATACAGTTAATTTTCTCTACTACCAAAAAGATATAAAAACTGTTTTTCTGCGATTCCAGAATAGTCCTTTAAAAATATGTTACAGAAAATGTTTCCCTACAGATCACTACAAATGATACTTTGCAAATACATGCTCTGTTGGGATACCCTGTATATTCTTGAGGTTCATTTCGATCAACACGGTTATACTTCAGTTATTTCCATCAAAAGACTGCAAAAAATAATATAACCCATATAAATATAATCAATCAAGATAAAAAATTTAAGCGCTATTGAAATCATTATATCTCTGTAAATAGGTGCTACATGTATATAAATCAAACTTTTTCGACCTGTTTCCAATAAATGATAACGAAAATAATTAAATAATTCGCAACTCAAATTGTATTTTCCCGATTAGAAATAATTAATAACGAATAGACATTGGACACCTTCGTTCACTAATTTATACCTAAAGGCATTATTTTTATAATTTCTCCTAAATATGAAATTGATTATGGATTATGAATATTTGATAACATCTCTCAAAAACCTACGTTTAAGTTGTATATCATTAACGTATGGTGTCGATTATATTGTTGAATATTGTTCAATTTCGTGACGTAATATTTAGGGATCTTAGAAAAGAAAATTATTCTTTGTTATTGTCTGTTATTCAAAGAAGTCCCGTCAACCCTGTATATTTATACTTTATAAATGAGTTGTAAAAAAATCGTATACGATATTTTGAGTTGAGTTTGTGTGTCTTTCAAAATTAAATTGAAATATGCATCTAAATTTTATCTATCGACAATCCTAAATGAGCCTGAAATATTGATTTTTTATGAAATGATTTTTATTTCAGAATAAAATAAATTCCAATTAACTTATATATATACCATTATTTCCATAGAAATGATTTTGTTTTGGAAAAATCGCTTATATTTATTACATGTATATTGAATTCTGCTATTGTATAAATATCATAAATGAAAAAAAAAACATGTGAGATCATTGAAAAATGTAGAAGTTTCAAGTGTCCCACTATGATTAACAGATTCCAAAATTTTTTAAATAATTTCAGTTTGTTATCATATAATAATCCATATAGTGATTACAATTGTGATAATTTTGTAAACTCATTTATAGAGAAGTATCCAACATTCAACATACCTGTAAAAAAGCGAAATGTTACCTCTATTGGCTCTATTTATATGATTTTATATTTATTTGATATAAAATTATTTCGTTATAAAAGTAGTTATTAATTACATACTTATATATATATGCTTCAGTTATGATTATATGCCCATTCATACATGTATCTTTGGTATGGGTAAGTACATGTATAAGTATTACTACTGATTTTTCGATGATTCTTGATATGAAAATGATATAATAAAAATGAATGAATACCGCTATCACACAGGAAATTCAAATTGTTTTTCACCATTCATACGCAAACTAAATAAAAGATTTTAAAAGTTTGACTATTCTATATTATTTCTTTAAATTTCCCCAAAAAGTTAATTGATTATTAAGAGAAATGATTTTTACAAATCTTCCCTTCAAGGAAATAATAGCAGAAATCGTGCCATGGTTTCTATTGACAATTTTGACACAAGCAATGAAGCCTAACCTAAGATTTATCGTAAAAACAAGTTGTGCAGTATTTTTTTTATTTTTCTATTGCGAATTCATTGTTTTTTATGCCGTACAATTGAATGTAAGTGATTTAATTTCTATATTATTCAACGAACTAGAACTATATAAAAATTAGGCAAATTTCCCTTGGTATAATCGCAAATTGTAGTGTGACTGGCCGAAACTCAACTCAGAAAATGGACAACAAAACACTGAAAACCCAGTTAAAGTTATGGTTATTGCAGACACCCATTTGCTGGGCTCACGAAAGGGCCACTGGTTCGATAAGCTACGAAGGGAGTGGCAGATGTACAGGGCTTTTCAAACTGCCATAGCAATACACAAACCAGAATTGGTATTTGTACTTGGTAAGTCCTATTCAAAAGTTGAGGTATTACAAGAAATTCAACTACAGAATATCATTACAAAGAGAATTGCATGCATAATCTTGATACATTCAGTATTTTCATTTGTTTTTGTAGGTGATTTAACAGATGAAGGGCTCTATTGCAGCAGTGCAGAATTTGATTACTATGTAAAAAGGTTTTATAATCTATTTGCTGTACCTGAAGAAACCAAATTGTATGTGGCTGTTGGTAATCATGATATTGGTTTCCATTATGGGTAAGTTTGATTTTTAAATATTCCATCAATCAATTAATATTTGATTGTTTTCAGGATCAGTCCATACTTGAATGAAAGATTTGAAACGGCCTTCAATGCACCAGCAGTTCAACTTATCTCAGTTCGGGGAAATCATTTTGTTTTAGTTAACAGTATGGCATTAGAAGGTGATGGGTGCTTTCTTTGTAAACCTGCTGAACAACAACTGGCCAAAATAGAAAGTAAGTACATACACAGAGAAATGTATATAAAGTTTATTGAAATATATTTACTATAGGAATACTTCAATGCACCAAAGGAACTTATGCAAATAAATGTAATCCAAAAATGAACTTAGATGTTTATAGTAAACCCATTTTGATGCAGGTGAGTGGATAATGCTGATTATTGTTAATCAAGGCAAACATTATGAGTACTTTCTTCAAATATGTATTCAAAGTTTTACATACATCAAAATAATTTTTCAAATTAATTCTTTATATGCAATTTTACCTGCTGAATCATCTGAATATTCCTTTGAATTTTTCTTTTCATTTAAATAAATATTGTTCCTCAGCACTATCCCCTGTATAGACAGTCTGACATGGAATGTTCAGACTTTGATTCTGCCCCTTATCCCGTGAAACAAGAACGATTTCGGGAGAGATGGGAATGTCTCAGCCAAGAGGCTACCCTTCAAATACTCAACCAGATTAAACCACGGCTGGCTTTGTCCGGACACACCCACCACGGATGTACTCGCCCATTGCCCACAGGAGATGGCATTGAAGTCACCATTCCTAGTTTCAGTTGGAGGAATAAAGATAATCCAAACTATTTATTGGTGAGTACCCATAATAAAAAACACGAAAATTTTTATTCATCTATCACTGAAGCTGGAAGGGGTTCTATACAAGGGTATATTTTGACCATATTCAGTATTTCTAGAGGAAATAGAGAATAATTTATGTCATCTATGAGACTTACATGCTTTGAACTAAACTTTATGAATTTGCAAAGAACTGTTTTGAATCCATTGTCATGCCAAGAACTTTTATTTCAACATATTGATATTTAAGCCTCAACTGTTTCTCTCATAGATATCTGTTCATATCAAAGATACTTTTTTTTATGAACCAATGATTCAACAAGTCAATTCAAGGTAAATTATGTTGAATAATTTTGAGCTATAAACTTGAGTTGAACGATACGAATGAAGTGGTGAAGAAATCATTAGTTGATTGATTTTTTTGATTGAGAATTGATAAAGGTCACAACAAGGGACAATCAAAACAACAAATTGAATCACAGGTTTATTCATCGGTAGTTTTCAGGCATGAAAATGACAACATTTGTAATAAATATGTTGCTTATTAAATATTGGTTGATTTTGTTATTCTCAAATTTATCATAAAATTTCTTCATTGTGCAAAAAACGATTTATCCTCGAATTCGCCAAAGCCAATTATCATTATTTGGCAATCATGGCACCATAGGGTTATCTTGAATAGCATAAATCTCTGTTCTCAGAGATTGTGGGTGACTTACATAACTTTTCACATTTTCTAGGCTGTTTTCACGCCGACCGACTATGCATATGCCAAATGCGAACTTCCTAGAGAATCTACTGTTATAAATTTGTACATCTTCGGTGGTACTATGTTCATCGTCTGGTTGATATATTCTTTGATGTGCAGAGGGAGGCGGAAATACAAGTGTCACTGACATAGGTTTAACTTTGAAAGGTGTTGAGAAATAATCAACAAATATAAAACTAGGTTTTTTGAATTTATTCAAATGTGTCCAGCGTTGTTCCCAAACATTTTCTAACATCTCACTTCCACTGTTTTATTCAATAATGATTTTTCAATAGATTATCGTTTCTGTTAATTACTTTTTGTTATCAACCAAATTTTACTTACCGGAAAACTAGTTGTGATAATATTGTCCCAAATTCTGGAGCGCTCATGATAAACTTGTAATTGATTGATGAAAAATTAGAGTTAATTATTACAATATTTTTTAATAACGTGTTCGGAAAATATTGATGATTACCAGAATAATATTCAGTGTACCTGGAGAAATCCTATTGGAATTGATGATGCAATTCTGATATTTGAGAATTATGTTCCGAAGATTCA
Source organism: Plagiodera versicolora (assembly GCA_037013635.1). NCBI lineage: Eukaryota > Metazoa > Arthropoda > Insecta > Coleoptera > Chrysomelidae > Plagiodera > Plagiodera versicolora. The sequence continues at coordinate 8,241,600 of CM072986.1, read as the reverse complement.
TCTAACCAGAATATCAAAAAGATATTTTTTACGTCGGATAATCAAGAATAGTAAAATTTCTCATTAAACTAAACCATTTACGTATTTTTGCATATTGATGGATGTCTATTCAATGTATTATCTCATTATCAAATAATTGTGAAAATTTTATATTGTCATTTCTACTCTGTCTTTGCCAAATTTCATTTTTCACATTCAAGAAACATTCGACCTTTTTTATTTTCTGAGTGACAATAAAACATTTTTTTAACTGATAGGTAAGACGAAACAATCTGAATCTGCCAATTAATTATTGTTAAATATATTCAATGTTATTGATATTATGTATGCTTATCATTATTGTTATGCATAATAACCCTCATTGATCTCATAATTATATTGATATGATTGGTCATTTTCTATTAATGAGTCATTGTGCCAAAGTGTTGATGTATTTGTAAAATTGTTCATTGATATTAAACCACGAGTATACTCCCCAAAGTTTCATGTATTTGATTAAATTATGGAAAGCTCGAAATAATGCAGATTAAAATGTTCCGAAGTAAACTGAATATTTATTTCTCAACAAATTGTTATCGGTTTAGTATCTGAAATCATACGATGTTTATAAAACTGCGAAAATATGAAGTTTTACTTGAATATATCCCAATCATATGCTGAATTATTGGTATTATTGTTGAAATTAAAACGTTGACCCTTCATGTCTGAAATGAGTGTTAATCCCTTTATAATCTGCATTCCTTTAGTCACTCATGTCTTTTTTATAATTGTATTCTTTCTACTGTTCGATTTCCTGAAATCATGTTAAATTATAATATATTTATAAAAAATATGCTCAATGGATTCGCAACTTTACGTAATATATTGATATTCTAATTCACAATCAATTCCGGTATTGATGATAAAAAAACAGACATCCTTATCACAATAATAAAAAGTATGTAACACAGCATTTTCACGATAAAATGTAACAATTTTATTGAACTGACATAAATACGACGTCATATTGAATTGCTTCATTAAGAACTGGTCATGAATTCACACCTTATTTTTGTTCTGAGATGATTGATATTAATTGGAGCATAGCCTGAATTTGGGGAAAATGCGTATTGGCTCTCGTATATGTTGACCTCAACTGGTTAGAACCAATTCGAGGTCATCTATTAAAATATTTAATTATGTTAATTAATGATGAGATTACAAAAATCTTGGTCATATCGTCTGCGCAATAACCTCCAAGTCAATAGATAATTTGATGGCACCTCCAAATTTTCTGGATTTCATTTTATTACCTGGATCACACGGTATATGAGCTTCGATGGCGTGGTCTCAATAGTGTTTTCTCGAAAATTCCATTTCATCCAAGTTTACTACGAATTCATGATAATTTATAAAGGATGTGCAGTGTAATTGTTAAAACAATATTTCAAAAGGTTGACATCAATAACGAACGAAATTATTCTCTCATCCACCATAACAACAAAACAACCTTTAAATAACTCGGTGAGATAATTCAATAAGAAACTTGATAAGATACCCAAATTGAAACCACTGTTTCGAAAAATCGAAATATTTCATCATGTGTGAAACTCTTTTATTTAAACAGATAGTTTATCGAACTTATTATACTCATTTGAATATCGACTCTATGAGCATCAAGCTGAATATATCATAAAGTGAATTGGTTGAAGCTGATGTCGAAAAATTATTTAATGTTATCTGGTGTTTTTCTTAACACTCTAGTTACAGCTGGTAAAGTACAAAAGAATTATATTCCAGGAGAAAGGGTCATAACCTTGGAAGAAGTCTCACGGCATGACCAAGCCAGTGATTGTTGGATAATTCTATACGATAGAGTTTACGACATCTCGAGTTTTCTAGATGAGGTAAGTTTCAACAACATTTTCGGAAACTTTGAGTCATCAACTTAATCGAAAAAAAGTAATTTCACAAGTAAAGTTCGCCGCATATCCTTATCCATTCGTTATTTAATCTATGTATTTTATTCAAGAGAGATAGTTGTGACAGATTTGGTTATTATTCAATATGCAAAATAGGTATAATTATCTAGTTTACCAGTGTAAATTCTGATTACCTAGAAACGACAGGAATTTCCATTATACATGAAATGCTAGAATTTTAGCTATACCTAATAGTAATTAAATTTCAATGCTTCATAAATCGAACTTTACATTATTCATTTCCATTTGAATAATGAACAATCATAACTTGTCATTTTAGGGTAGGTATCAGTAAAAAAAAACAAAATACATCAATATATATTATGAAAAGCTCTCAAAACTACTCTTCGATGTTGTCAGTTGTCATTCTCGTTGTATTCATGTAACTGTGACAATAGACAATATCTTTTGATTATGAAACGTGTCAATACTAATGCTTATCCGAGGGAACTAAAATGACATATTAATTGCAAATGATTTTTGTAGCATCCCGGTGGAAGAGACCTGCTTCTTGAATACGCAGGAGGAGAGGCTAGTGGAGCTTTCAGAGGGTCAGGACACAGTGCTCAAGCTGTGAGAACTTTGAAAAGATTTTGCATTGGAGAGCTACCAATGCATGAGCGTATTTTTAGGAAGCCCGGAGGGTATAAGCTCAGCGGTATACCGGAGTGAAGAAATATCGGAAAATTGTTAATTTTTCATTATTATACCATATTTTTTATGTATTCATCAGTATTATTGCAAGTTGTTCTGATACAAAAATACTCTGGATTAGAATTGGAAACCTTTTACACAGTCTCATTAAGTGTGAATAGAACATTTTGGTTTTCCAAAATTAATAATGTTGATAATGATAAATAGTTCATTCATCAAACACACGTTCGCATAAAATTTTTATACATTCCAGGATAAAATAACTCAACATACTAGCATGTTTTATTTTTCGCAGAATCACTAAACAGAAAATATAAAGAAGAGTAATGTATTGTTGTGAAATCTAATTTCTTGAAAATGTTTATCTCGTCTATCTCTTACTGATAACTCGAAGACAGTAAAGAATCGGAATGTTAATGTAATTTATTTGTTGCAAATCACCTCTAATATATGTCCTGCTTCAATTTCATCAATGACTTTTAGGACTTACACTAACAACAACAAAATCAGCAATGAGATTAAGTTTTGAACACAGCAACAATATGTCACTAAGCTAAAGTATCACCTTTAAATAAAAAATCTCACAATATTCCAGTTTTTTAGGTTATAAGCAGCGAGATGTAGATAATAATTATCCAAAAACAAACTTCAGCCATACCTAAATAAACATTTCAATATACCCATAAACATTTGACAGACTACTGGAGGATATACAAAACTAATAGAGAGCATATATTTTTATTTATTACAATCAATATAAATATGAAATAACCTTAGGGATTTACAATTAAAAGAGTTAATTATAATAAATATAATATTTCACTCATCTATCGAAGTTGAATAAATATTGAAACTATACATTATATTCTCAATAGACTAGCTATACTAATACTGATTCACAGGAAATACGAACTATACAGATTAGATACAATTAGGACTAGATATAAATCTTATACAAATACAATACAAAAACTTTAGTACTGAGTGGCATAAAATGAAAACCGCAAATTGTTTTTCATTCCGGTATACCACTAAGCTTATATCCTCCTGGTTTTCTAAAAATACGCTCATGCATGGGTAATTCTCCGATGCAGAACTCTTCCAAAGCTCTCACTGCATGGACACTGTGTCCTGATCCCCTGAAAGCTGCACTGGCTTCTCTTCCTGCGTATTCCAGAAGCAGATCTCTACCACCAGGGTGCTGAAAAAGGTAGACCTTAGTATGTGAATTTAGGATCAACGAAAGTCTCAATCTCACTATTGAATACAAAATTTGCTATCAGTTTTCGTTATCGAATTATAAACAAAAAAACCACTTTTTCATCACATGTTAATATCTATGTTTCAAGGAATTTTTTGGTGTACAATTGGTCCGAAGGCAATTTTTTCAAATAAAAATCGTTATTTCGTTGATCATAATTATTTTTTACCGTAATTATTATATTTCGTATGAAAGACCACTTGTTATGTGCAATTATTGATGAACAAAATATTCTTGTTATCAACTGATAATGTTATAAAATTCACATTGATGTCAATACAATTTAGCTTGATATAAATTGTTTGTGAGTTAATATATATCTCCCAAAAATTTTTGATAATGTTGAGTGAAGTGATTTTATTTCCAAAATTTATAATCTTCCAATATTAAATTTATTCGCATGCTTCTACCCAGAATCATTCCAATTTTTTCTGAACCATCCTTCGTCAAAACACGGATCATACTGGAAGAAATATTTAATTACCATTCTTCAGTTTTTACTCTCGTTGTTCAGTGATTCTGATATGATATTGTATCACTAATAGATTCATACAAATAAGCTATAATTTAGACAGGAATATGTTCAATAAAATCTTGAATATCAAATTTCAACTTATTTGAACAAGTCAAGTCATGAATAGAATTTTCAGTGATACATTATTGAAAATGCTTCAACTGGTGGTATATAATTGGAGTTAATTCAATTACATCTATTGACATATTAAATAGTCTAATTGAAAAGATCGTAAAAATATCTATCAGTGTCTCTATCATTTTCCTGTCATTGAAGCAAGAATTATGAAATTATTTTTGGATTGAAGAAATTAATACCACCCAAGCCTACATTTTTTTTAATTTTCATGTCTTGTCTTATAGAATATTATTTATTAAAAATAGCACTCTTTTTTTTCAAGCTCACCTCATCCAAAAAATCCGAAATATCGTAAACTCTATCGTATATTATTATCCAACAATCATCTGCTTCATCATGCCATGACACCTCCTTCATGGAAATGATTCGTTCACCTGGAATACAGTTCTTGGAGGTCCCTTTTCCTTTCACAGAGAGCTGGACAGTCGTAGCAAGAGCATTTGAAATGAGTCCGGTCAGTATAGAAGACATTTTCAATTTATATTTCACACACTTTTCGAAATCGATAACGAATGCAGACAGTTCAAGATCAATGAATTCACTCGTAAAATAGTATTTCCGCTATCCACTGATTACTACTAATATAAAATATCTTTCATATTTCTCGGATGTCAATTTATGAATGAACGCTAGCTCAATACATTGAGTCTTAAATAGTAGGCTTCCTGCATGATGAAAGATTAAGAAGTTTTAACCTAATACGTTACTGGTTATGATTTGGCTTCCTTATCAAATTTCTCAACACACGAGCCTTCGCATGATTTTTTTTATCAGATGATAGTGTTACAATTGGCATGGATTGGACTAATTGTTGTTTTTGTATTGTTTTCGTTTAGGTGTTGATATTATGACGTTTACTTGAAATGGGGGTATGGTATATTGAGTGTGATAATTCCTTTGACGTGTTTAGTTAACGAAAATAATGAATTGCAAAATATTGTCGAGAATCCTCATCTGACTTGTTTTGATTGCATAGTAGAGTGTTGTGTAAGAATATAGAGCTACCAAAAATGATCCTCTGAAATGCTTCAATGTGCTATTGACACAAAAAAATCAGTTCAAACTAATGCTTTTATTTCTCCGCTTCAGAAAAGATGAAGGAAATAAAAAATCATAGCTTCTTGAGATTTCACGAAAATACAAATTCTCAATGTAACCGCAGATTTTTCTCAAATAAAACATTGATTACATAAGAAATAAAGATTCATCAATAGTGAATAATAGTTTAAGAATATCATGATTGATAAATAATTCTAAAAACGTATACAGTATGTATATAAAAAATAATAAATTTACAATTCTCTCTCGAACACTTCGAAGGGTCATCGATATATGCTCTTTAATTGGCTCTGATGTGGTCACGTGACGAGTTGGTAGGATGGACGGTACATAATTTCGATCTTTGTCACTCTTTTAAAGTTCTGCCTATACCACAGACATATTTTTCCGATGCATACTGAAAATCCTCATTTAATAAATTTTTTATGACACTTTTCTCAAAACTGTTATTAACTAAAATGTTGTTATGATATATACATATTTTTATTGTTTATCTTATGATGTATGATCCAAATACAAAGAGCATTCAATACGATCATTAATAGTTATTATTGGAAGATGTTTGGTGATTGAGTTGATGATAAAATTCGTTGGAAAAAGCCTAATCAAAATTGCTCCATTCCAAAGGGAACGCCAATGTCCAATGAATTACTATTTATTATTAGGTAAATATTGTTTCCTCTTATACGCAGTTAAAAGGAAATATTTATGAATGTTTCATCATAATAATATGTGACATTCGATTTCCACTATTTCATCATAGTCGCAAAATATTATTATCGCAATGGAATTTTGCCAATTCTGGAAATTTACCAACAAATTTATTAGCAATCCTGTCCTCCTCAATTCGACGTCAATTGCGGTATTTTTATTGAAATCAAAAACAAGACATTAACAAGATTTACCAGCAACAACAATTAGTTTATACCACGCAAATTCTCATTTATTGCAATAATGATATCTCTCTTACAGTAAAGTTTTTATATTGAAATTTTGATTCCTCCAAAATCATACCTTCACGATTTTTCTAATTCACAATATTGGCCATTGATTAAAAATCAATAATATAAAAATCAAATTAATTCACATTTTATTCATGTGAATTTTATTCAGACAATGTCATCTATAGTGTTACGAGTAACCAATCCAAATATCGGATGTTTTTTTACCAGAGAGTCAGTTTTTGTAATAGCGACAGTTTTCGAAATTGTTGGAATTATCACATGGGACTTATTTTTGTAACTACGGACCTGATTTTACTCAACATTCCATAATGAAGTGAAAGGGCTGATATGATATATCAATAATGTAGTTATAATTATTGATATGCATGAAACTAATATTTCAACTGAGGTTTCTTTGAAACCTCAAACTGGAATTATTTATAGAAATGATGATAATATATCAAATCATTTTTGAGATACTTTCTCATATTTTAACAGATTTTCATTGTACAAAGTATAGAATTAATTTCGTGTTTATGGTCATATCTGACAATATTGATAAATATATATATATATATATATATACAGTGTGTAAAAGCCAAATGGAATAAATTCATTATTTCGGTTACTGTACATATTTCTAAAAAGTCCCGAAACACGTCAAATTTAAATTATAACTTGACATTCTTTTACGTGAAAATGCAACCCCTACCTTCAACCCCCTTAGAATGACAGGTACAACCCCCAATTTTTTAAATGGGAAGTATAGGCTTGTGATATATCATTTGAAAGGTCTCTTCATTCTCTATTCAAAAATGTTATTGTTTTTAAATTTAATGCAAAAATTAACATAAAAAAAATTAATATCATGTTGTTACCGAAATTCGCTACATACAATCAAAAACTAAAATGTAATGCAAAACGTAATAAAATGTAGAACACGAAAAAGAACTATGAATGTTAATGAAGTAGATGTTCAAAATGTTCTCCGCGAACGTCTTGGCAACATCCTAATCTCAAATAAAACTGTCTTCTAACATTATTTAACATATCAGGCGTGATCGACCTAATCGCAAGCGTTATTCGTTCTTTTAAGTCATTTAAATCAGAAGGTTTAGTTTTGTACACATGGCTCTTCACATATCCCCATAAAAAGAAATCTAATAATGTAAGATCAGGTGATCGCGCTGGCCATTCAATCGATCCTCGCCTCCCTATCCACCGATTGGGAAATATTGTATCGAGGTACTGCCGGACATTAAGTTGGTAATGTGGTGGTGCTCCATCCTGCTGAAACCATATCGTATTCGCTGGAACTTGAGGATTACCTGGATCAGGATATAAATTTGCCAACGTTGGAATGACATCATTTTGAAGTAGTGCCAAATAATTGTTGCCATTCAAGTTGCCCTCAATAAAAAAGGGACCAATTATATTGTTCCCTACAATCCCTGCCCAAACATTAACCTTTTGAGGGTATTGAGTGTGTTCTTCTCTCATCCAGTGAGGATTTTCCGTGGACCAGTAGCGGCAATTTTGCCGATTAGCATGACCGTTAAGTAAAAAAGTACACTCATCAGAAAACATAACGTCTTCTAATTGGATAATATTGTTATCCAACATGTCCATCATTTGCTCACAAAAAAAAGTTCTCCTATCAAAATCGTCTTCCATGAGCTCCTGAGTAGGTATCATCTTATACGGATGCAATTTATTTTCTTTTAATATGTTTGCTATCGATGTATGGCTAGCATTGAATGTAGTGGATGCCTGTCTACTCGATGTATGTGGGTTTTCCTGAAACTCAAGCAACACATCTAATTTGAGTTCATCACTCAGTGCATTAGCAGCTGCTTTTTTTATCTGCCTTACATGACCAAACTCGCGAAATTGCTTTTCTATTTTACTTATTGTTCCTTGGGATATAGGCGGTAAATTAGGAAATTTCTCATGAAATAGGCGAGTTACTTCCTGTTGTGTTCGGATGTTATCTCCGTAACCAATCATTTGTAAAACTGTTATTTTATGCATTTCCGTTAATCTAACCATTTTTCAGAATTGAATTGAACAAACTTTATACTTAAATTACAACAATGACAACTTAAATAAAACAATTTACTACTGCTTGTTAAAATAGCGTTGCCACGGAAATACTTTAAAGTTTTTTAATGGTTACCATCTAAAAACCACATTGCTACGGTTTTTGTTCACTTTCTCATATTATGTTAATTTTTGCATTAAATTTAAAAACAATAACATTTTTGAATAGAGAATGAAGAGACCTTTCAAATGATATATCACAAGCCTATACTTCCCATTTAAAAAATTGGGGGTTGTACCTGTCATTCTAAGGGGGTTGAAGGTAGGGGTTGCATTTTCACGTTAAAGAATGTCAAGTTATAATTCAAATTTGACGTGTTTCGGGACTTTTTATAAATATGTACAGTAACCGAAATAATGAATTTATTCCATTTGGCTTTTACACACTGTATATATACTCCTACGATAATAATTCTCAAATCATATATGCATTTGTCGAAAATGAAAATATTTCAAATTGCGTCATTCATTAGATCTGTTAATCACTGTATGAAGTAGAGGAAATAAAATGTCATAATTTTATTTCAGCTGACGCAACATCCCAAATGAAATGTGAACTGATGAAACATTTTCAATAAATGACAATATAGCATTCTTCTTGGGAGTAACTATAAGAGTATTTTGTAGTTACAATGATTTGCGGTTATTACTATACTATTTGTACTTTTTATGAACTTTTTTTATGAAATTTCCATTTCATCTCATAGATTTTTACGTCCTGTTTCAGAGTATCCCTTATTTCGAATATTCCCTCTCCGAAAATTGTTATTGTGTATTGAAAGATTTGAAAGGGAGACAAATATAAACGTAATATTTCCTATGTCAACGTATATATATATAGGACTCACTATTACCACAGTATAAGTAAACATTTATAAAGCTGTGCTATTACCAGCTTTACAAAACGTCAAGTTTTTTTTGAATTTGCGCGCCAATTACCACCACTGCACAATAAGCTGCGCAATACGTCATGCAGTTCTACTTGTTTCGTTCTCAGTCCAACGTGTTGGTATTTCTTTGTCTGCCATATTACCGAAAATCGAACATATTTCTATGAATTGTTCAGATAGTGATTGTGGCACAGATTTGACCTGTGAAGAGTGAATTATTTGGTAGTAGACGACTTACGTTCATAAAAGTCCAGTCACATTACGAATTCACGTACGTTTCTTGCTTACCGATCTTAAGAAAATGATGGACATGAGCTCATATTTGACAGCGCCTCTTCAGCTGGATAAGATTTGTAGGGCATGTTTGACGGAAAAAGGAGACATGAGACCACTATTTGGTGCTTGTTTGGATGAAATGTTGAATTCGTTTGCTGGAATAGAGGTAATTATGTGATGAAAATGCCATCCAAATTAATCATCCTGAAGTCCCTGACACGCAAGCAACCGCATATACACAGAAGTTTATTAATATATTGTGCATTACATATATATAATAGCTCTGATGTTAATGAATATTACTGAGTCTTCATGATGAATTTCATAGGAAATCTAGAATAGTTTGACAATTAAAAAGCAAATTAGTATATGATTCTGACTAGTATCAAAATATCAACTATTGGTTCTTTTTTTTTAATATCAACTAATTCTCTATCTTGAAATCAATTTAGTGAATCAATTCCGAAATTAATATAGGAATATATATTCTGTGTTCTTGAAAAAAAATAACAGGCATTCTAATTAAATTTATTATTTTGTATTAAAATTTCCTTACATAATTAAAAAAAATTACCAAATATATAGACTTATAATTTTTATCACCAGAGAGGGTGTTTAGAATCATCGTAAAAAACTACTAACTATAATTTCACTTATAATTTATGCATTGAAATCAAAATTATTAAAACTGTTAGGCATGTACCAACAAAACAAAAATACATACCTTAATAAAGATGTCAAAATCTATTCACTATTACTACTATAATCATTTGAATTCCATTAGGTTTCTGAAGGAGATGGTTTCCCAAGCCTCATGTGTGTCCAATGTGTGCTTCAATGCAGCAGAGCATATACATTCAAACAATTATGTGAAAAATCTGACAACATTTTACATCAGTATCTCACCCCAGAATTTCAGGTAGAAATGTAACTACCATGAACCATCATTGTGAATATTATAATTCCCTTTTTTAGCAACAACTTGCCCAATCAATATCAGACCAACAGCAAATGCAAGCTAAACAGGAGTTACAAGAACAACTACAATTTGCAGATCAAATTAGTGGAGTAGTGATCAAACAAGACCTAGCTGAATTTGTGACTTATACTGATATGGATCAGAATGAGGTAAGAATCCATTGGAAATAAAAACTTTCATTTATTTGTGTATATAGATATATAAGACACAAACTCATGTTGAACTAAACTGGAAACAATAAATCACTGAATGTAATTAGTCAGTTTATAAACATCAATTTGATATTCATTTCAGATGAAAGACACCTTATACACATTGGATAGTGACAACGTTGAAGAAGTTATCCTAGAAGGAATTGATAATACACAATTAGAAAATCCAAAATTGAAATATGCTTGTACAAAATGTGATGAGGCATTCGCTCTGAAGGTTGACCTTAAGGTAAGTATTATAGGTTAATTTTAAATATTCACTTCTACAAATCATCTCTCAAAGAATATTTTGCATGACCCATATAATATAATTTCTACTTTCAATTAACTGAACACCTTACAGGTCCACATGATGTCCCATCCGAAAGATCTCGACTACAAATGCGACGTTTGTAACAAAGCGTTCACAGAAGCTCGCATCCTGAAACGTCACATCAAAATCCACTTGCAGCATAAACCCCATCAATGCGATCAATGTGACATGTCGTTTGCTGAGAGTTCGAATCTCAGCAAACACAAGAAGAAACACACGGGAGAGTTGAGGAATATCAAAGGAAAACCCCATTTGTGTTCGGTTTGCGGAAGGGCTTTCAAATGGGCTTCTAGTTTGTCGAAGCACATGAAGTACCACACGGGCCATAAGTTGTTGTCGTGTGAATATTGTGGGAAACAATACGTAGAGGTATTAGTTATCAGATTGAATATTTTCAACTTTTCTTATTTTACTTCTTGATAAAACCAAAACGAATATTCAACGGGCCGCTTGTTGCTCATCGCTGACATCCCTTTAACCACTGAACTGTACTACGTCAACACCATCGATGTAATTCTGTAGATGTCACTCACTACATAACAATTAAAGAATTTGAAACTTTCCTGTGAAACGTATGATTGATTCAAATGTTTTGCTTATTTTTCTTCACACATTTCAGTGTCATCAATTGATACTAATCATTTATCATATTTTAGGCTCGCAGTTTGAGGATTCACGTTAGATCACATACTGGAGAACGTCCATTTGTCTGCGAGGTGTGCAATAAAGGTTTCACCCAGGAGTGCAATTTAGAAAAACACATGAGAGTTCACACAGGCGAAAAGCCCTTTGAATGCCCAATTTGCCAAAAGAGGTGAGTTCATTATGAAAATTGATAAGAGTCGACTGAAATGTTTCTCCTCTGTACGAACAAGTTTCAGTGATTTTGAATCTTCAATTATATCAGTATCTGTAATATTTGATTGACCTTAAAGAGTGCTTTAGATTAGGTTATGTTTTCATTATGATTGCGCCAAATTACTGAGGAGGTCGGATGAGATTGGCTTCTATTGGAAATAAATTTATACGAGTCCGGGGGGTCAAAAATCGAACTTTTACAGTTCGTGAATAACTGCCTGAGACTGTGATTTTAACTAGGGCTGAATCCGAAAGTGCTGGCTATCTGCACAATGAAATATTTTGTGCTTCTTAAAGAACAACTATCAAAATAATTTGTAATAATGGCTTGTGATTTGAACTGAACGAGTATTTGAACGCTGCGATCTAATACCGCACATTCCTTTCAGGTTCACGCAATCCGGCTACGTGGGCATCCATATGCGGACGCACACCGGCGTCCGTCCATACGTCTGTCAGACGTGCGGCAAAGCGTTCGCCGGCTCGAGCACTCTCAACATTCACCAGCACGTTCATACCGGCGAGCGACCGTACGTGTGTACGACGTGCGGCAAAGCGTTCAGTCGGCACGAGTCGCTCGTTATCCATACGCGCTCGCATACCGGTGAAAAGCCTCACGTATGTTCCGTGTGCGATAAGGGATTCACTTCGTCGGGACTACTGAGCGGTCACATGAGGACGCACACGGGAGAGAAGCCGCATTCGTGCGAGTCGTGTGGAAAGAAGTGAGTTGGATAGATTTAGTCTAACGATGTTACTCTGTTACAATGTGATTTTAATAACTTGATAGATGGTGTATTGAAAACTATTTACATATGAACATCAGCAAATGTAGCTAAATCAGTTTTCACAAACATAATAGAACATTGCACACCTCATACTCCTTGAATGGTAATCCACTAACACGTGTCACTTCAATGAAAGATCTAGGAGTTATCTTTGATGAACAATTACGATTTGTAGATCACATAAATCATATAACTGTCAATACATCAAAGTTACTGGGTTTTATATTACGAAACTGCAAACTATTATATATAAACTCTCTATTAGCAAATATTGCTCTTCATTGTATATAGTACATAGTCAGTCAGGCCAATACAAGACAAAAAATATAAAAAAGCAGAGACAAGTCACATTGTAAAAACAAGAAAAGAAGACAAATTATTGATGACTATCACACTAACACCACTCCCAAGTATTTAAAAGTTGCAACCCTCTCAATGATGACATCATTAATATGAATATTCAATGACAGCTGCTCGGTATTATTGGTCAATTAATTGAGAAAGGTGTATAAAATATATTTATTTAAGCAATGTGGTGAAATTAATGTTGAGAGAATATCCCTGTAGATTCGTATGAATAAGTTGAGTTCTTACACTTTCTTATTGAAATGTTACTTTCTTTCAGGTTTTCAAGTTCCAGCAGTTTGAAAGTGCACATGCGGGCAGATGGAAGCGGAGATAAGAATTACTTATGCAAAGTCTGCCACAAATGTTTTGGAACATCATGTTCATTGCACTTACACTTGAATTCACATGCGGCAGAGGAAAAATCGAACAACATCAAGATGGAGACAGTGCAAGTTACTGAACTTATGTAAGTTTTATAGAATTACCGTACAAGTTGAATTATAGCCGTAGACGAAGTTCAAATTAATATATGATATTCTCTTTTGACTATGAGTTTCAATTAATGAATGTATTTTTTATTTATTTTCAGAACATCCGATAATCAAACAATACAAGTAGCAGCAATTACTACAATGTGAGATTACCAAATTAGAAATTGTTGATAGTGTGCGTGATAAAAAAGTAATTGACATTATTATGTTATAATATATTTGTATAAAAACAATGATTTCGAGTCTTATTGTATTGTACAGAAGTAAAAAAAACTTACGTTATAAATAAATACTTCATAACTGAGTATGAGTAAAAAATCCAGTTATGTCTGAACATTTTTACATGTTATTTCTTTGTATCTTTGGTAACCAAATAATCAGAATTCCCCATTTTATTTTTCCACATTCTATTGGTTCTTCTTACCTGGGCTGCTAAATCTTCTACTTTAGTAACCCAATCCTCTTCCTCGTCTTCTGAATCATTCTTGAATTGAACAAATCGTAAATATTCAAAATTATTATAAATACCAAATGGACGCACTTACCCTGAAAGATTCAGAAAACCAATCGCATTCCTCATTCAAATATGGACTTCTAGAAGGACTTTCTCCATGAACGGAGGCAGTACCTTGGGACCCCAAGCTCCACGGAGATTGGCAAGTAGGTGGTGGGGTAGCTGATCGTATGCACGATATGTTCCTGACACATCTTGGTCTTGGTGTTTCTGGATTGAGTTGGAAACGCAGTTCTCTGTAAAACAAAATGTGTATCTATAAATTCTTACAATATTTACACGCATATATCAATGAATTAGTCAACTACTTATTTCTTAACTAATAAGATTCATCGCTTTGCATAATAATTGCCTAAAAGAAATCTGCGACAAATGTCATGAGCACGATCATGTAGATCATTTTGAGTCACGTGACTTTTTACAGAGCGACCATTTTGTCGGTAGGGCATACAAGGGTGCGTCTGCCATTAGCTTCATTGTTATCTGCAGTTTTGAGTTGTTCAGTTCGAGTTTTGTGTGTGTGTGTGTGGTATTTTAAATAATTCACACTTAATAAATCGATATCCTCTATCGATGTGAAATATGAATTTATTCCAGCAAGATAGTTGTGACAGCTCATCAGGAAGAGTGGTGTTGCTGCTAGTCTATTTTTTCAACGATACTCCGAAACAGAAATTAGGTCAACTGTGGATAACTGTTGAACAGTTTGAATGAAAGAATTTTTAGTTGTCTGTTCAGGAATCGTATGGAATATCCTAAGGAAGTACATGATAAATTGAAATTTTGAATTTCAAAAAACTCATATTACGAGATTTTGTCCCAAATTCTTAAAATGTTATTTGACACTCTATATTTCAATTAGTATTAAGAAAGCTTTGTTATATAATTATAGGCATAATAAATAGTTGAATGTTATACTTGTTAATATCATTCCTGTTTGTTAATACAATTCCCAGATACGGTGATCATGCTCAAAACCACATTTATACATACTCATTTTCTTGTTTCAATATCTCAATAGTCTCACAAAAATCTCTCTCCTTAGCAATAACGTATTGATTGATTTTTCTCTGTTCTTGCAACCAGTTCCTAAAGTAGTTTATAACATTTTTACTTTCGAAACAAATTTCGTCTCGATTGTTTTTCAGCTCATTCATCTCCATCTCGAGAATTTTCACCGCTTCAGAATTATACCTTTGCTGTTTGCCAGCATTATGGAAGGAAGCCTGCAACGATCTCAACTCGTTCAAAAGATCTCGGTTCTTTTCTGCGAGGGTTTCTTTCTCGTTTTGCACCATTTGTAGCTCCAAAAGATATTGCTCAACTTGTCCTTTCAAAAGTTGACTGGTTTCTTCAAGACCTGTTACAGTTGACTGCATTCTAGCACATTGAGAGTGGAGTTTTTCTTTCTGAAAAGAACAAAATATCAGTTTCGTCCCCAACTACATATTACTTTCACTCTTTAAGTGCCAAAAAGTGTATGGTTCATACCTCAACGTTGAGTGCACAGTGTTTTCTTAGAAGACCATTCATTTCTTCTTTCAGACTGTTTGCTTCTTCTTCAGCGTACGCCAACTGAACACATCGGCAACTATGTATTTCTTGAGTACTCTTTTTGCATTCATCCAATTGTATAGTTTTCACTTCCAGCTCTTGTCTCAACGATCCGAGCTCTTTCTCAAACTGGTTTGCCATTTCTGTGAAGCGAGTTTCTTCGGTTTGTACTTGTTTCAGTTTTTCAATCAGTTTTTCTTTCAAAATGTTGTACTCCATTTGTGATTTTGATATGTCAGCTATTTTCGTTTCTTTGGACTTGCGATCCTCCTCGAGTTCCTCATTCTTCTTTTGGGTTTCAGTTAATTTTTTCTTCAGATCAATCACCTAAAAAAATAGTTATAGTCGAAAACCTATGAATTAGTGCGAGTTTTAGATACTTACCGAGTTTTTCAGAGTTTCAACTATTGAGTTGTAATATTCGATTTCGCAAGGGCAATTAAGATTCGATTCTTGCTCATTTCCAAGTTCAGAATTTTGCATCAGTTTTTTACATTCTTCATTATTGCATTTAGATTCGAACTGAACATTCTTTTTGGACAAATTTTTATTTAACTCAACCAACTGAAGATTAAAAAGCACGTGAAAAATATCGGAATGATCTCCTTGTTCAGGAAACAAAATTGTCATTACTAACACTTACTGTTTTCTTAAGATCCCCTATAATCTTCCTATAACGTTTGATTTCAGCATCTTTCACAGCATCTTTTCTCGTTACAACTTCTAATTGTGTCTGAAGCTGTTTGACTTCTTCCAATGCACCTTTATTTTTTTGTTCACACTGAAGAAGTTTTTCCTTCAATTCTTCTATAATACATTTCATATGGCATTGTTTGCTCTTTTGTCGCTCTTTCATTTCTTTCAGTTCGGTTTGAGCAGATTTCAAGTTTCTATTTTGTTTGTTATATTCCATTTCTAACTTGCAAAGTTCAGAAGTTTTTTTTTCTGGAAATAATTTACTTTGAAATTTCGAAGTATATTTCAAAATTGTAGGTTTATGGACGATCATAAATAGAATATCATTTCAGATTATCACGGAAGGAAATAATAACTGTCTTGAATGTAATTCTCTGATGAGTATTTCTTACCTAAAGCTTTCTTCAGTTCCGCCAATTTGTCTTTGCAGGAATTGATTTGTAATTGACAGTTTTCATTACTTTCTCTCGACATACTATTATCGGTCTCATATTTCCTAACAGCATTTTGCATCTTCAGAATTGTTTCATTCAGCGATTGTATAGTAGCGTGCAAATCCTCATTTTGTTTTAAGGAGTCTTGAAGTGTTTGTCTGATATCGAGTATCGCTTGATCGTGGCGAGTAAGATCAACTTCTTTCTCGCTAACCAGTCTCTCGAGCTCGCAAATTTTTACTTCATGCAGCTGATTCATTTGGTTTTCCAGAAGTACCTTTTGTTCTGCGGCAGTAAGTTGAGTTGATAGCTGTTGGTTCAGAGTTTGAACGTTCATAATGGCATCTGCAAGTTTGGAATTCTCTTCTTGTGCCGAGTCGTTTGAAAGAGTCTAAAATAAAGAAGACACTGTAATGTGTTTATCAACTGCAATACATATCATATCATTAGATCTCTTGAATCCACGATTATAAGTTTTTCAATATCGTCTTGGAATTAAGCTTGAAAACTGTTGCAGCTATTTGATTATTAAAACATTGAACATGTTCACTTCAATCATTGTATTTTCTATATTCTATAAAATAGTTTCTGTTCAACAATTATTTTCAAGATAGCGGTAATTCATTCTACTTTATTGATTTGAATGAGCTTTATTTTTTAATACTTTTTCTAACTCTTATTGTTATTTCAAGTTGATTCTCATTTTCTCAATCTTCCATAGCTTGCGATTTTTTATTTAGGAATCAGTAATGTACAGTTTTTTAATTCCTATTTATTTAACATTAAGTATCTTCATTTGCAAATGAAAATTTTGTGCGGTGAAAATCAATTAAGAGGATAAAACTTTATTAAAAATATTGTTATTAATGTCTTCTGGAATTACCACCATCTTGAAAATTTTATCACTGAATAAAACGCAGTTTGTAAACAATTTTTAGATCTCCAAATACGTCTCATATGTGTATTTTGGATGAAACAGCATATATCAGCAAGTAGAATAATAAATAATACTAAAAAACGTCCACATATATCAATTTTATTTCATAAAAATAGTATACATTATAAAAATGTGTACGAATTTATTCAACTTACCTACACAATAGTCACACTATAAGCACTAGCACTGTATTTTCATTGAATTAATTACGTATTCAATTGATTATTTCATAAATGTCAGAATCAGAAGAAATAGATTAATCTTGAACTCACCAATAGCTCCTGCAGGTTCTGTAATTGCTCAGACATCAGACTCATTTCACGTTTGAAGTAGAGTATAATTTCTTCATAACATTTCTTCTGTTTCATCAATTTCTTTACGTTAATTTTCCATTGCCTATTCTCTTGCTGGAACCAGGAACACAAAGACGATTACTTGAATAATAATGATAAATAATTGTGAATCTCAGCACTAAGAAGTGAAGCACTACAAGAGCAAAGCAGATATATAGACAAATAATAAACCTCAGTGAATTTAATTTCATGTTGGTATTTGAGTAGTCGACTTTCCAATTCATCAGTATCCTGCAGGTTGTTGCAATATTCAATTTCGACATTCAAGTTTAGATCCTGGAGTTGTTTATATTCATCTAGCAAATCACCGCACTGAAAAATCGATTGGTCAGTAAAATCTCTAATAGCAAGTATCTGACAAGTATCATGTTGGGAAATATGACATAAAGTTAAAAGCATAATTCATCACTCCGTATGAGTTAATATGTTATGTTAAGTAATGTTTTTAACTTCTGATTCAGTGAGAATGATAGTGAGAACTTGTAACCATTGAAATTTTCAGTTCTTACCAATATTTGTAAATCATTGTTCTTCACCTCAGTAGCGGTCACGATAGAAATATATTCACTGATGCTTTGTTGTTGTTCCATTAACTGTGAAAAGAGTTTATTTTCAGTCGTTTTCGTTAGTAAAACCGATACGATTTATATTTTGTATCTACTTATCTTCATATCCACAAACAACATGCTAGTAACATTTGTAAAACAAACACAAAATATAAAAAAATGTATATTTGTTCAGAACTAAAATTACAAACAAAAGCAAATTGGAATTATGGCAAGTTAATTTGTTGTTCTTTAAGCTACCTTGATTATAAAGTTAATCTTAAACAATAAAATAAGTTAAATAAATAGGTCAATAAATATTCAATAACTACACACATAAAAATAATAAGGTCGATCTTGGAACACAAGATGCACTATATCTACATTCAAAAATTAACAATTAGAAATAGAACATAACATTCCAATAGCAAAAAAGGTCAGTTTCTTTATTGTAACGTTTAGAATTGAATAGCAACTAATGAATCATATGAATGTAATCGAATGAGAAATACTGTATGGTGAACAAAGGAAGTCGGTTTGGTTTAATGTCAGGTTCATTTTGACATTCTTAATAGATGCTCTGAAAATTTTATAATTGGAGAGATATTTCGTGAAAAAAATTACTGAAGAACAATTTTTCTTTCCAACTTCACGCATGTTTTGAGGACCTTAACGTCTAATGGTGATTAAAATAATGTACAAGAGCATTTCTTAACTATTCTCAAGATTTTGTTTTTCGAAATCTAAATCAGGTAGTTAAAAAATTGCACAAATCCACACAAGGTCTGTAGAACTGCTAAGTGATACGTATTTTTTTGTACATGAAATATTAATCATTTCGAAGGTCAATCCAAAATCAATCAAATATCATGCACTGGCTGTTGACTACTATTATTAAGTGGCTTTGTTTCATATAATCCAAACCACCTCGAAGCCCAACCACTCACATTCTCGTCAGATTTTTGTTTCAAGTAATCCAACTCTTGTTTTGTGTCAACCAACGCGCTTTGAAGATTCGTTATTGTCATTCTTTGTTGGTCAATCTGTTGATAATTGTGAATGATATAAATGTTCCAACATGTTTGAAATGAAATATGTGCACATGCTCAAAATCTTACCTCAATTTTATATTTTTCTTCCGAAGCTTCGAGTACATTTATAGAGTTCATGTACAAATTCACCTGTTTGAAATAATAAATTATGTAAATTTTATGAAATATTGCTGAAGCACAAGTAAGCCGAAGCAAATAAAATGCATGTATGTAGCAGAAGCATAGTACATTTGAAAACGATAGATATATAATTAAAATATAACTCGTACGATTAATGAATATTGTTTCGTGATTGAATATATCTTACAGCTGTTTGCAAATTGTCTGCTCGTCCTTCAGCATTCTTCAGAGCTGCCTCTAACTCTTCAATTTTATTTTTCAAAACATTAATACTACCATAACATTTTTCTCTTTCTAGAGTAATTTCCGATAGTTGCTTTTTTGTAAACTCTAATTCCTGTTGAATCAACATCAATGATTGATTCTGATTTTTTATGATTTCATCTCTGTTTTGTAGCTAAAAGCATTAAAAAATATTTTCTATAAATAATACATTGAGTAAAGTCTGTAATTACTATAATCGAGACGTATAGTTAATGTCACAGCGCAATATCTGACGTAAATATAAAATATATAACTATAGAGGTAAATAACTCACTGCTTCCATTAACGTTTCCAATCTGTATTCACCCGAATTGTCGTAACTATTTTCGGTATTTTCCATGTAATTTATTCTGTCCTTCAAGTACTCTGTTTCCTCTCGATATTTTTTTGTTTCTTTTTTAAGTTCCGATTCAATATGCTTCAGAGATTGCAACTCTTTCTCAAACATATGCAAAGTTTCACGCTGAGACAATATCATTTGGTCTCTTTCTTGTATCTAAAATGCTTAATTATTATAACAATTGTAACTGAACGAATATAGTAATAACTAACCAAAGCTATTGCATCTGAATACGTTTCTGTTTCCTCTGTCTGGACCTGCATTAATATAATAGGGTTGAAATCAAGAATCTAAATATAGAATCGTTTATATTTAGAAAGGAATCTTCAAGATGGAAGCATTCTCATTAGGGTTATTCGGGAACTGTTAATATGACAATAGTACAAATTATTTTTGAATTTTTCAATAGAAATATTGCATAATGGAATATGTGTATATTTATACGAATAATATGGAACACAGCATAAAAACTGAACTGAATAATAAGTTTGTAGGATTATTAGATAATTAGTATTATTTGCATAATCATGTAGTTATGATACATTCATCATATGTAATAGTAATTTATATGTTAGCCTAGTTTGATGAGTACTCAAAATGAATGATCCAGCTACTTTGAGAAAAATTCAAATAGATCACCCTGAATGTATACGTATCTATACATAATTACCTCTGAAGAATTTGCGAAAGCTACTCGGGACCGTCCTTTACAAATTTTACAAATCTGAAAATATCAAAATTCAGTATAAACATATGTAGCAATTCACAATTCGATGTAGATATATTATAGATATAAAATATCTTGGTCGAATATCGAATCACTGTGTATAAATAATAAATTGTATTACCTTCGCTTTCTCTTCTGCTTCGCGTACACTATTTTCAAGTTTTATAATTTTATTATTCAATATATTTATTGTGTTATTCTTGTCCTGAAATCAGATTTCAGAAAAAAACACCAAAAATGTATAAATGAATCACTCACTTTGTATTCTTCTTCTTGTACCTTTTTTGTTTTTTCTAATGTACAATGTAGTTCTTCTATTGTACCATTCAACTTTCCGATTTCTTCACATGTTACCTATACGATGATATTTATGTATTTTTTAACAATCATAAAGGAGATAGAAACGGTAAAATGAGGACAGAAGTTGTGATAGGAAGATAGGAAACATGAAAATTCCTGAACTCACTGTTGTTAAAAGACCAATTTGTTTTTTCTGGTTATCAACACTTTTTAATAAATTTCGATTCTGGAAGGAAAAATGTATGATTATCAAAAAAACTATTATATTAGTTTTTACGAAGGATCACCTCGTTATTGAGATCACATAAATCATCCATCAATTTTTTATTTTCCTGTTTCATTTTTTCAAATTGGCATATACAGTTGTCCTAGAAGTATTATCCCAAATGCATATCAAAATTCCCTAGTTTACTAGTGAATTACCTTACTTTACTATTCAAAAAACTATTCAAATCTTCTTTCAATTTATTCATGTCTTCTTCCAATATAACCTGAATTATAACTTGAATGTATACAACTCGAATATAGATTGAAAATGGTGAATTAACTTACTTTACTTTGAACGTGATTTTCATATTTAATTTTCAAATCTTCAGCGTTCTTTTTCAAAACATCATTTTCCGATTTCAATTTCACACTTTCTTCTAGAACACATTTGCATTGATTCTTAACAGTGGTGTACTTTTCTTTCAGCTGTGTCTTATCTTTTAACTAAGTTAAACAACTCATGAATCATTTGTACCCAAATTAATCATCTTTACAACATACAAACTCTTTGAATTGTTCTTCCAAGTCTTGAATTTGTGTTTTATATTCCTTGACATTCGCTTCCAGAGCACTTTTTGTCTGTACTAAATAAAGATTCTGAAATATGTGAAGCAATATTGTACGTAGAATAAAATGATTTACATGGAATACAAGTACCTTGGCTTGAAGCTCAATTTTGGTTTTTTCCAAGTTATTATAATTCTGTAACAGATATAGCCAAGAAATATAACCTTAGAAAATTGTACTGTACTTATGAACACAAATGCAAAATTCAATATTCAAGCATACAAACAAATTAGCTCAAAAACCTTCACTTCATTTTGTTTTTGATCTTCGCCAAAACATTTTCTTGGTTGATTTCACACTAAATAAAAATTTAATTATCATGAAGAATTGAAATAGCGAGAACTCTTACGACAGATATAACTCTTTCTTCTATGATTTCCAAACCAATATCAATTTTGAACAATTTCCGAGCCATAATTTTTATCAATTCCAGTTGCTCTTTTAATTGAAATCGATTGATTTCAATAACAGAGTTGAGTTGAATTATTTCGTTTTCCATAAAACTATATAGATTTTTTTCGTGAAATGACTCTGATAATTTAGTTATGTTCTTTTTTAGAGGAGAATCAATTGCAGAAAGGCTATATTTCAGTAATTCCAATTTGTTTTCCTGAAATTTATTCAAATGACCATATATCATAACCAGGGCCAAATTATGCGTCACAATCATCTCTCATAATCTAAATTAGTGTCACAATTATAATTTGAAAAATTTAATGGGATATTTCTCGTAAAGTTCTAAGACTATCCAAATTGGGATATGACAAAAGAGAAGTTTTCTACATTTGTGTTCAACCGAAGATAATTTAACGAACTGAATCAGCTCTACCGAATATGTGGTAGTTTTTTTTTCTATAAACACGACAGACCTTATACAATCCTGAGGTTTATATTTGATGACGCTCTCATTAAAATTAACAGTTTAAACTCGAAATTAGGATTGTGACAGATACTATGATTGTGATTTTGATGCATAAATTGGGTCTCTAGTTGTATTGACCTTACCAAAACTTTCGTTTTTTCTAATAACCCTATTTCTCTCCTTTTCAACTCATCATTTTCCTGCAAAGGTGTTTTATTTTCATATGACAATTTTTTGGAAGATTATTTGAAAATTAAAGCAATCGATAAATACTAATCATCTTTATTGACTTCAGAACGATTAACATAAGTTTCAACAGGTATTTTACTAGGTTCAGACATGTTTCTCTGTTTCAATCTGGACACAAAATCATTATTTTTCAATGCATCAGCGGTACTGCCTACAAAAGTATTACATCTACCGATACCGTTCGTAAACTTTGACCGTTCTTTTACCGGTCTCAAGAGTTTTTTGAAATCAATCAAGTCGTTTTCAGACTTACACAAATGTAAACGATTTTCTTCTTCGAGTTTACTACTTTTTCTATCTGCACTAGTCACTTGATTGTCAGATTGAATTTCACTTTTCAGTTTTTTTCTGCATTTGGAACAATTAGATGTGTGATCTTCATATACGTTTTTGAGTTTTTTTTCATCGACTTTGTTATCCGAGTCATGTTTCAAATATATAACAGTTGATTTCCCAGATTGCACGATTTTTTTGGTATGATTGATTACTAAAATATGTTCACCATTGGAACTTTTCTTTGCAAATTCAGTAGGATAACTCTTGGAAGGTACTTCAGGAAGGGAAACCTAGGATGATGGGAATGAAGGTACATCTTCGGATTACGTTGATATAATCACCTGTTGTTTCAGCTGTTTCACTTCCTTCCTCAATTCCTTTATGATGTCATCTCTGAAGGCTGTCTGCTTGTCAGCTTGAACACACCTGTCTTCTAATTCTTGGTAGTCTCTTTTCAACTTCAATATAGTGTCGTGTTTTGAAGCAACTTCTTCTGTCAAAGCTTGTCTCACATCGATTAGATTCTAAAACAGAAGAAGAGTTAGATTAATGTAAATTATTTATGTTTAAGGTCACCTAATAATCCACGTTTTCTTAGTTCCAGGGCATTCACATAAACAGTAAACATATTATCAGGCTATTCAAATTTAACATGATCCTATTATCAGATCAGAAAACGGATGAAAAAATAATATATATCGTCGGTGAAATGGCAAAACCACTTATCTATCTGGAGTATAATGTTACAGGAGACGGAGACACAAAAAAAACTGTCTATTTGGTAATTTCAGGACTCATTCTGGAATTTCTTCCAAAAATCATGATAAATCTTATTCAATTCATCTTATTTAATTTCAAAATATTCGAGTAAATAACTGATATTGATGTTACATACGCGGTCAGGTTTGTCAGTTACGTGGTTTTACCATTTCACCGACTATATTATAAATATCGAATATTAAAAAAAAAACTAGGCCATATTGTAGATATCACAAATCAGCCAATTCATCAATACTTGTATTTCTAACCGCTCCGTATGATCTTCATTATTTTAGCCGTACATGTTAAAATTGTGGGTAATTGATTATCAATTATCTGTCTCACTGTTTTTTTCACGAAGTAGATATTTGTGCTGAAATTTTCTCATACGAGTACTGACTTACTAATGTTTGCATGAGTACTTCAAAAATTTCCTCATAGTTGCAGATAAAATCTTAATTATAGAATTTAATTACCTTCTTTAGTGCATCACATTCCTGTTTTTTCTCGTTTAGCTCCTGTGATAAGGTATTTACATCAGCAAGTTTCGAATGTAGATTTTGAATGGTACTACAAATTTCATATTGATAAAATATAATGAAAATTATATGAAGCAATTAATTACCATTCTCGTTCTCTGACTTTCTTCTCTTCCTGTAAAATAATACGATTAATAAGAACTTATGAAGTCGAGCGTAAAAAAAGCGAAAATTTGAAACAAGCAGCATCATAAATTAGGATAACAATGGTATTACACAAAATACACATATAAAGAATCCGATTAAATAATAATAACTGATCAAAGCAACATTTATGTTTAATAAAACCATACACAGGCAGCAAATCAAATATCATTCAAAAGTCCAAGCGATTCTGTTCTGTGCCTACCTTTGTATTATCACAGATTAAGTACCTGAAAAGAGATTGGCGTTAAAAACATATATACTGGGTTGAAAAATGACCCTCCTCCTTGTTAGTAAACATTCTAAACAGCATATACATTCTTGCACTAACAAACTCAACATGTTGTAATTCTATAATCAATACGACATAAAGGAAAATAATAATCATCAGTTTCTCTGAGGAAATATACCACAAAGAAACCTCAATGTCAACATATGCATAATTTAAAAAGATAATAATATTCGACAGTGTGGTTTTGCCGAACATATTTTTATTTTACTGAATCCATGTGAATGTTTGTTATCCCTAAAGAATGTTATTTGAATTCGTCAAATATCATTTCCATGAATTTGGTATTATCGAGTTTATTGTTTTTGTAAAAATAGCTCCCGTTTGTGAAAACATATTCATTTTAGCTATGAATTGAGAATACTTTTGTCTTCCAACTCCCTCTCTTTGCTGGAAAGGCTATAAATTTCATTAGTCAATTCTGGATTCAATATTCAGTTAAAGAAAAAAGAAAAAGTTAACTGTAATAAACATTATATTTCAAATTAAATACTCACCTGTCACACTTTTCTTTCCATGAATCTTCTCCATTTTCATCTCCAAAAAGATCTCGAAAAGTTACATCAAAGAATGTTAAGCCACCCATGTTCCATTCATTTTCTACTCGTATACGTCTGATGAATTCTAATATATTCTTCAAATCATTTTCCAAGTGAAATATTCTCTCTTGGGGTTCCTTGAGAAGTTTGTTTGTTATATCAGTTTCTCTGTACTTCTTCATCACCTGAAAAAATAGTATGTGAGAAACTATACCTTGTGAACTATAATTTGTGGACTTACAAGGGAAATTGTTGGCTTGCCATTTGTTAATAAAGGGCCATATTTGGGGATTTTTCAACTGCAGTACCGAATGTTTCAGATTGAATTTGTATACAAAAATCTATACTTGTATAATTTCTATTTTGTCAATGTAGTAATGATAACAACTATTATCATTATATATAATATTTAATTTTTTGCTCAGATACACTCTCCATAGAAAGGAATTGAGTCATGAAGGGTAGAATCATGAGCACAATTCACTCTGTTTTTCCAGATCTTTTTCATAAATTTTGAAGTATATAAATATAACTTGGTAACGGTCCAGATAGTTCCAGAAAAGGATATTTCCTGAGGTATTCAATTTTCTCTAGAATATTATTTGAGGAGCTAGAGTATTTCACTATTACTGAATTCAAATTCAGTAAATGTTAGATTTAATACACTTCAATTCCTTCTGACCTTTCAATTGCTATTGGAAATAGCATATTAGCTCTGGGATATAAATAATGTATTCTCATAGAACCAAGCAGTTTTTGTTATGAAATCAAAGATAGTTCAGGAGTCATGTCCTATTTAAGTATATATTGTGTTGGAAATTAATTTAGCTGACTGTCCTTGACACAAATATATGACTGTTCCACAATTTCTTGAAAGTTGTACTTAATGCAACACAAAAACTAGCCATAAAATATCCCTAGTCAATTGCAAAACATATCAAGAATATTGAAATAGGTTGAGATTTCTACTGACAATAAGAAATTATGGATAAGGTCAACTTTACCTCACAAATGCACTTAGCACTTTGTTGTAACTTTTCTTCTAACATATTAACTCGATCTGTAGCTTCAACTTCAAGTTCTTCAACTGCTCTAACAAGCATTTCATTTTGATCTGTAAGATCTCCAATCCAATCTTGTTGAAGCTTAATCTTCTCCTAAAAATTATAAATTTTCTTTCACGAAAATATCCGTATGGTAGTTGGCCTATTGAATTACATTAAAAAATACATGAATTATTACCTGAAGGCAGTCTCCACCACCATTATTATCAATTTCTTTCATCTTTTCCTCATACAGTCTTTTGAATTCATTGATAATATCTAATGTTCTAGTCTCACCACATATTCTTTTCCCAATAGGGACTTGACAACCGTCTGGACCAAAATATATTCCGCCCGTTCTGCTCATTGTACACTTTATAAATAATAAAACTAATATAAAACGTAAAATTTATGTAAAATTATAAAATTGGTGCATTCAAAAATTAGAATGCTCTAATATTTATATTTTTACTTTTGACGTTGGCAGTATTGACAGCTTGTTTCTCATAGCTGTCTAAATCCTTCTAAAAATAGCTGTGATCACTGCTGTCAGAGATAAGTTACCAACTTTGGATACACATTAGCGTAACTAGAGTTGACTAATGGGGGGGTTGACCCTTACCTGTCAACCACACCTACATATTACTCCTTTTAAAAATGATGTCTTTTAATATAGACATAATATATATTATACAATATTCTTGTAGCTTCAAATTGAATAAATATATTGTATTATTTTATAAATGATATTTTGATTATATGTTAGTTTTGGAAGGGAATCAAGAATTGGCTTTCAAATACAAGTAACCCAATCTTGTGTTTTTGGCATTATTTCTCCTTTTCCCACAAAATAGATTTGAAAAAGAAAAATCTTAAAAATTTTTATTTTTTCAAATTGTTGCATTTTTTTAATTTCTTCTAAGCATGGAGGGCTACATCCCCAATAACCCCCCCTCAGTAGTTTCACTTAGTACTTTTCGTGTTCCCAAATTTGAAGTGCGCATATTTACTCCTGAGTTATATGCGCAGTGGACACGTCAGGCTCTTTGTGTTTTGAATGATATGAATACGCTGTAACATTGATAGCACAAGTAATAGTGAGGTCATTTGTTTAATATGGCCATTTCATTACATGCTTTTTTGTTAATTGTGATTCTATTTCCTTTTCATATTGCGCATTCCTATCTATTAGTGTTCTAGTTATGACATATTATGGGGCTTCTTTCTACATGCATTTCAATGCATATTTTAAATAAGTCAAATAAAGTAAATGAAGAAAATTTATTCTTTCAGTGAAAAAAATTTACATAATTTTTAATCAATGTTTAGTTGGTACCCTTATGGCAATGGTCTTAGTCTCTAGATAACCCTTGACTGCCTCCTCGCCTCTGGAATAGAAAAAGAAAACATAAATTGTTAACTGTTGAAACGTCCTCTAATAAATGGAGTAGCTAATATGATATAGACCTCAATGACTTTGATGCAATATGTCATACACATCATTCTGAAATGTTTTTGACTTTTCACATCATTCAAAATTACCAAAAACCTAATCACTTCTATTAATATTTCAGAATATGAAGATTCCTGTTAGAATACTTCTTTCTCAACGAGTATCCTAACTAAAATAAACTACTCATCAATAGCAATTGAATTTCATGTAATACAATCAATAATGATAATCAGGGTGTTTTTGAGGGGGTAATTTGAGGAATTAAAAATTATAATTTTGGAAAAATTAATCACTTTCCACTGCAACTCCTAATTCTATTCACTGAAATATCCTGGTTTTCATAAAGTTTTGAAAGGTTTAATTCAAACAACTTACAAGTCTCTTCCAATGCCTGACTGTTTGTAACCTCCAAATGGACTTTGAGGGGTCACTATACCATAGCAGTTGACCCTGCAAACATGAAATATGTATAGTAAAACCCCATATCATTCTATGTCTCTGGAATATTCACCAAACAGATCCAGCTTCAACAGCTTGAGCGAACACCAAAGCATTGTTGATATCATTCGTGATAACTCCTGCGGCTAAGCCGTAGTTAGTACTGTTAGCTCTTTCGATAATTTCTTCCATAGTTTCGAATTTCAGAATGGATTGTACTGGCCCAAAAATCTGAATTTTTTCAAACATAGGATATAATATTGACCCATGAACGAATATTATTGACTAACCTCTTCCTTTGCAATCGTCATATTATCAGTGACATTCGAAAATACGGTTGGCTCTACAAAGAATCCTTCATTTCCAATTCTTCGCCCACCCGCCTCGAGTCTAGCTCCTTGTTTTTTACCTGATTCAACCATACGCAATATCTTGTCCAAAGATGGCTGATCAACCTATAAGAAATAATTTCGAAAATGAGTGCTTAATCAAAAACTATTTGACACAGCTTTCTAGTTTCTCTTTCACTGCTGGATCTCGTTCACACAAAAATCTTCATCGGAAGGAAAATTCCTTATTTTTGGTAAATTGAAATCGATTGTCCAAAAGTTACAGGTTTTGACTCACTTGAGGTCCTTGTTGAACTCCTTTTTCGAACGGGTTTCCGACTTTCCTATTTTTAGCCTTCTCTGCAGACTTCCTGATAAATTCATCATATATCCCGGATTGGACAAATGTTCTGGATCCGGCACAACAGTTTTGACCGTGATTTGCGAAAATAGCTTCGTGAGCTATGTCAACTGCCTCATCGACTGTAAAAATAATTTCAAACAGATTATTTATAGTATACCTATTGTAATAATTATTGAATTTTTACCATTAACGTCATTGAAAATTACCAGTGGACTCTTCCCTCCTAGTTCCAATGAGACACTCTTCAAGTTAGACTTCGCTGCATATTCCATAATGCGGTGACCAACCTGAAAAATAAACAATGTGAATATAAATGAAATCGCCAAAATCTGCATCATTATTACAGTGAAACGCATTTTATAAATTATTTTATTCATAAACAACACTTTCTCGACTTGCAAGATAAATGACATTTGTAATAGGCGGGATCACTAAGTTTTTCAAAATATACCACGACATCCAGAAGGTTATTGGGAAATGTACCCATGTTTTCTTTTCTTACCTCGGTAGATCCAGTGAAGGCAACTTTTCTAACATCAGAATGCAAGGCCAAAGATGCTCCAGCCGTGGGTCCGTAACCGGGCACAACATTGATAACACCCTTGGGGAAACCAGCTTCCTTGCTGAGAGCTGCTACCGCCAGAGCTGTTAGAGGGGTCTGTTCTGCGGGTTTCATGACAATCGTACAACCGGCCGCAAGAGCTGGGCCCCATTTCCAAACCAACATCATGAGAGGGAAGTTCCATGGAATTATTTGGCCAACCACTCCGATTGGTTCTTTGCGAGTCATCGAGAAGAGATTTCCATCTACAAAATATATTTTCAGAATGTTTTCTTACTTCCAGGATGATCCAGACTACGAAAACTGTTATAGATTTTCCTGACCCTGAACTCATTTTTCTTCTGAAAATTTGTATACGTGTATTTTTGACTTGAATTTTTCTGGAAGTGACGCCATTTTCATCAAACGAAATTTCAAATAGATATTTTCAACTTCATGAGTATTTCCTATACCTTGTTCACGAAATTCTTGAATAATTTAAATTCTATCCATAACATGTCAAAATAGTTTATACGATGAAGTGAAGAAGATAGTACAGGATACAATTCCTTCACAAACGAATTAAATACTACCCGGCGTTCGTACATTGTTATGTGATTATTTAACAACTCTCCCGAACTTCAATGGATCAACAGGAAACTCAAAAGTATGAATGAAAAAGCTACAATTTCGATGCATGAAAATGATTCTTTTATAATAACATGAATGAATCTTTGAATCTCACCTGCCGGAAGAGTATATCCGTGAAGCTTATCGCAATATCCAGCATAATACCTCAGTACGTTTATTGAAAGATGGATATCTCCTATAGAGGATTCATAAGTTTTTCCATTGTTGAGAGATTCTAAAGCGGCAAGATCGTTTATATCTCTCAAAATCAAATCGGCTAGCTAGGAAAATTAAAAAAAATATTGGAGGTATGTATATCTTGATGACTATTCAGTAGCCATAAAAAAACATTATGGAAATATTATTCTTGAGTGTCTGAATATGTCAATCAAAGTTTCATCTCAAAAGTGATAGCTTCAAAATGTTCTCGAGATCGAATTCCTAATGAATATTTATCTCCATCCTGAATGTGAAATAATTGATTCTAATGTATAATTTTTCATGATATCGAAACTGAAAATGGGCAAGCTGATTGATAATGAAAGTAACGAAATCTTTCGAGCAAATAACAAGAAATATTAAATCTTCTTCTGAGCATATTCACACACTATATTTCGAAAATGGAGCAAGTGAGGCTATAAATGATCAAAAAAAAATCTAGAGAAGCTTTTTGTAATGATTGATATTAAACCGCTGTTTATAATGCACCTTGTTGATGAGTTGACCTCTATTAGAGGCATCCATGGACCTCCATTCCGATCCTCTTGCAAAAGCAGCTTTTGCAGCCGCAACAGCTCGATCTATATCAACTTTGTCACCTTCAGAGACACCAACAATCGTTTTTCCAGTAGACGGGTTCAATGCAGGAAAAGTTTTTCCACTCGCAGCATCCACAAACTCATTATTGATGAAGAGCTGAAAAATTATATGAGGAATTATTATGAAGAATTGTTGCACATTTTTGAGTTTTTTGTTATATTATTCCTCACTCAGTTGTACGAATATACTTATGAAATAATGCGTTACTCACCTGGGTAAAATTGACTTTAACTTTTTGGAGACTCATATTTTATCAGTCCTACGAAAATAACTTCAATTTGTAGAAATGAAAAATCAATCTGAGCTGAAATACTCACAACAGTCTTATTTATGCACTGATAACATAACTAGAGAAAAACAATTGAGATAACCCCTAAGATTCTGATTACCAAATACACATTGAAGATGACCCCTACACCAAAAATAAGATAACTAGAGCTCCAAGCGTATACTCACCTGTTGCCACTCAGGCTAAGCTAACTGTACTCGTTTTTATGAATTACAGATCATCGTAGCTGCTGATTCTTATTTGGTAGACAAGAAACCGAATCGCGAGCCAATTTTTCATCGACATGAAGAATACTCTGCAGCAGAATACTGAAAATGTGAGGAGCGGTCATTGATCTATTTTAAAATCAACTCTGTGTAGCCGGCTTTCCTTAACGGGATATAAAACATGTTTCAAAACGGGGAAATGGTTCACAGCTACCATCTTTCAGTATTCTTCCAATAACACAATGGTAACATAATTGAAATGATCATTATGATTAACTGTAATGTCTTATCAAAGTTTCGGTGCTGCTTTGACTGCAATGGTCTTCACATGAAGATACCCTCATTGATACCTTACATCTGCAAATGAATAACAAAATTGAAAAGGATAGTCATAACATCCAAAAATAGGTATGTAATCAATAACAAATAACAGTACTTACGTGAAAAATATATGATTTTATATCAATAATTAAATTGAACTACTTGGTAGAATTTGTAGTTTGGAATCAGTTGGAATTAAAATAATAATATACTTAGAGTTGGTAAAAGAATCAATTCGAATAAAAGTCTGAAATTATGGCATCCCATTTGAATCGAGTTAGAGGTGTACTCAATATTGTCACCATATTGTAGAAGGGTATATAGGTCAATCATTTTAGGAAATAACCGTGTTTTTGAATATACCTTCTTCAATTCCCTACAATATAAGTTGTGATAAAATGGGTATATTTCATTTACTAGTACCCAATCGTTTCGTCTATGTTGAAAATAATATAATTGGGATGATTTGCATAAATTATAAGTGATCAAGTAGTTTGATGCTAGTCATTAGATGAAATCTATAATTGAACAAGTAAACATTTTAGATAACCCCTGAGCTCACTTTTTTGGTTACAGATAACCTACCATCGTGCCTGTGACTAGGCTGAATTCATTCTATGCATAGAATAATGAATTGTATTTCTATTTTTTATGCATTCAACAAACTAGGTGAATCATTTATGATAATACATACTATACCAATGAGATATATTATGAAGTTATATTTCATGTTCAAAAAGTTTCAATAAACTTTAACAAAATTTACTTGTATACTTATTTTATATCATATTTTATTGAGTATGTGTTCAACTGTACATCCTGATTCTGCATGAACAGAATATCAATAATAATAGAAGATAATATATGTAAGTAAATAAAATAATAAAATTAATAATATTATATTCAATTATAATACAATAATAATGGACATCCTCACATCATCCTTCGAATCTCAGACAATTAACATAATACACTATTACCACTTTACTAGGACAAAGTACATAAGTAATAGCATACAATGCACTGAACCCAAAGAAAATAATCTTTAATTAAAAATTTTGTACAACCACCTTGCTACGCTGTCCACCTACTGAATAAATGACAAATGAGAAATTCATTGATATTGGAAATCGATAAACAGCTCTCTTTAAATTCACCACTATACTCCATTTTGAGGAGAACAACTACCCTAGTTACCTGCTGACATTCATAAAAAGAATTATTGGTTCTACTCTCTGAATTCATGAAAATATTAAAATGGTCTCTGCCATTTACGGATTCAAAATATCAATAATCTGTTATTCAAATGCATGACACAAACAAAATGCTAAGCTATTAAAATCTTTTTCAGTTTTCATATTCAGAAATAAGAAGTGGTCATGCATGATAATTGAGTAAGTTTCAAAACATCATCAGCTTGAAAAAAATCATCCACTGGAAAGACATACAAAAACGATCTTTAACATTACTATGTTATGAAACGTACTGCTTATTTGAAATTACACTAATAAAATACATATATCTATTCGACTCACAATCCATACCCATTGAAAGTATAAACTGGAAGTGGGCACAGTTTACGCCAACCGTATTGAAGAGTAGACAAAAATTGATTGAATATAATTGCAGCGAACGTATTTCCGAATCAGTTGGGGCGGATACGATTGATTTAAACATTTTCACTTTCTTACACTGCCACATACAAGAAATACTAAAAAATTAATAAAAGAGGTAATGTTATCACAAATTTGATTGCCTATAGGGCATCGAAAATATACAGTGCGTTACGGAATAGTACGGACGAAGGTAATCACAAAACGAAACGATTAGAATTATTCAATTCATGAAGGCACCAAAAAGAGTTATTGCGATGAATTTCATATGTAATTAGGATTATTCAACAATTATTTGGTCTTTTCTTTTGTGGAATTCGTGGCTCAAATGTGATGGACCAGCTTACAGTCGAAAAATACTACAATACGTGAATAATTTTATGCGTCAGATTATTGTTTGAAATGTTAGAGAGGAATTCAAAATCGAGGTCAAATAATTACTCCTACGTTCGAACTATTCAGGAACTCCCGGTATGGACAATAAACAACTAAATTCTTTTCCATAACAATCGAAATTCGTATATATATATGACAGTGTACTTCAAGTATAACATATTTTTGCTGTTAATTAATAGAAGGACTTTTTTATTACACTTATATATCACTATAGTGCTGCGACACAGTCCAGTCCTGTGTGTCGAAGTATAATCACTTGTCCTGCCAGTGTATACCATCACTTGCAGCAGTTGCCCGCGGTCTTCGTTCCTGCATCACCCTCTGCCAACCTCCTGCTCTGAGCGCTGCCACCTTGTCCAGTGTTTTGTTCGTTCTTCGGGAGTTTTTTAGCTGTAATAGAAACGTATGTCGTGCATAAGGTACATACAATAGTCGAGATCATCAGCTCAAACGATCCTATGTGGAAAGAGAGAAGGTTCTGGTCAAGCTCAGTCAGATATAAATATGTATTCGTGTTTCATGTCTTTTGGGTGACGTTGACAGAATGTTCTTCATCGATTTTTTTCATTCATCAGCAGTGACTGATGATTTGATTCGGCACTTCTGATAATTTGATAGATCATTTCCATTCCTATACTTAATCTCTCACTAACAATGTCACTTATGTCATTCAACAAGAAAACCAATTTATGTGCTATTGAAAAGGTCCAGGAGTTCTGGAATTTCTGGGAGTGACGGATAGTAGCCGAAATATTGCGATGAAACGGTTTGTTGTTTCGGTCGAAAAATGAGCATCGAACAAAAAACTGGTTATGGACCAGAATATCGATTGTTACATTGATCCTTTTGATATGCAAGAGTTTAATGAAAGCTGTAGATCAAAATGGTATAAATACAGTTATTGAGACATATTCGGAAAAATAAGCATAAATATAAATACGAGCTGAAATAAAATGTGAAGCAGACCCAAAATGAACATTTGAAACAGATTGTTAGACTCGTAGACTTGTGTGAAGGTAGCGCCGACTTTTTTGAAAAAAAAAATATTTTTTCAGAGTTCTGGGTGGTTTCGATATAGCTCTAGAATTCTTTACTAAAAATTCAGTAGCAGCGCCGTTTTTTTTTCAAATATGAGTACTGGTTATTTTTTTCTGTCTATTTGGAATAGTTCTGGAGTTCTTGGATGATTTCGAAAATAGTTTTGAAAAAACAATTCCAAGTTTCAAAACTCCGAATGAAAATTTTTGATATATACGAAATATATTTTTGCAGTTCTAGGTAGTGTTCGAAGAGTCCTACAAGATCTTAATCCTTATAACATTTTTTCGAAAAGTTGATGAGTTCTCAGCTGTTAGCGATTTAAAGTTCCCTTTCCGAAAAACACAATTTCCGTCCATAATTTGCTGGAACTATTCAAAATGAGTTATATCTGTCATGTAACGATGAATTATATTATTGAGAAAGAAAAGTGATCCGGCATATCCTATTACGCCAGGCCGGTATATGGTTTATTGTGCTTGATATAATCGTGTATCAATTCAACAAAAAAAGAAGAGCTGAAATCATTTGTTAAAAAACGTGGAATCGGAAATTCGTAGCAACAATTCATCGTATTTTTAAAATGTATTCCTGAGTATTGACATGCGCATTAAGAAATTCTTTGCCAAAAGAATAGGTTGGCTAACCTAGCTATTTGTTCGGGTATTTATTTACTTTCATTTGTGTTGATGATAATTTCTTCCGTTCGAATCAATTGAGAAAAAATAAATATGAGTGACGATGGAGATACTGATTTATACGAAACAAGTGAAGACGATTTTGATATTCAGTACAATAAAACGATGGTCAAAAATCGTAGAATGTTCCATTTTCATATTATTTTAATTATTGTCACCAAAGATTATTCTTGAACAAATCAATCTTTCAGAACATGGGAAGCCAAAACCGTCAATAAAACCGATACTGATACAACCCTCAAATGTTTTTGTACCGTCACGAAACTATTCAATGTTCGCGCATGCGAAGTAAACGAAACCGAAACGGCCATAAAACAGTTTCGAAACCATACAGAAATGTTTGTTGGGACAAACAAACAGATTTTTTGGCCAATAATCGAATTATACGCATATATTTCTGTTGAAAACTCGTTTATGCTCACCTATCGCGAGAAATATTTCGTTGACGTTCGCGGCAGTCTTGGCCGACGTCTCCATGAACAGCAGGCCGTTCTCGTCGGCATACGTCTGCGCCTCTTCGTACTCGACCATGCGTTTGTTGGCGAGATCCTGCTTGTTGCCTGCCAGAGCGATCACGATCGTTGGACTCGCCTGCCTCTGGAGCTCCTTCACCCACGTCTTGGCTCTGCCGAACGTGTCCTGATTGGTGATGTCGTACACGACTATAGCTGCCTGAGCGCCTCGGTAGTACATGGGGGCCAAGCTGTGGTATCTGATAGGATAAAATCAGAGTTGATTATACGGATCCAACAGATCACGACACTGGCATGGTTATGAGTTAGTAGAATAAAATTAATGAAGCGTTTTTCTTGATCCTATACTAGCTTTCTGTGTTACTTTTATGCTGCCTATAACTCCGAATATATTTTTAAATACACAGAAATAATATGTTCATTTACTTTCCAAGAATAGAAACGTAAACGAACTAAGTAGGACTGTGTTGTCAATACTCTTTCCAGTTCATAGACGATGTAAGTCATGAAAACCTTTTGACATAATATTGTATCAATAGTTTCATAGTTTTTTGTTGAATAAAAGGAATGCATAAAGAGCGTCATTATAACTTCCATTCCGTCTCATAGAAATTACGAAAAATCTGGCGTTATTTACTCTTCAAAAAACGACAAGTGTTAAAGTGAACTTTACACGAATGACAAATTCAGTTTTATATAAAGTTTATACAGTCTCTCACATTGGTTGCACAATAGCAGTTTGGTTTCGTGTTTTTACAATAGGCGAGGTCACTAATTTCTAAAAAAATGCCACGTGTTTCAGAACGATTAGGAAAGTTGTTTGTATTTTTTTATTTTTTTTTGAAAGTTGTTTTTCCATAATAATTTCCCGAAAAAATGTGCTTGTTTGAATACTGTGGAAACCGCGCCAGGATGTGACGTAACAAGTTCTGAACTCCCTCCAAGAGTGATAGAGAATTGATTGGTTATCGCCAGAATGATGTTTTGCAGCGTTGCCAAGCGTTATTCTTGTTTTTTCTTCACATTCTAGCACTCGGTACATATGGATATTATTCCACAATAACCAAATCAAGAAAATATGTCAAATACAAAGTCATGATTTCAATGCAATACATGCTGACACATGTTGTATTTATTCATACGACCCAGATAGCACAAACATTCTAAGAATATTTCTATGAAGTGCAAAAAAGTTATGTTGTAGAATATTCCAAGAAATATTTAGGAGAATAGAATGATTCAAGTGAATATACATAGAAGTTTTCACGATAATATTCCAACCACTTTCTGAAGGTACATTCCTAGATCTTTCTGTCCTATAATCCAAGGATATTCATAATATAATTAGAACCATTCTGTTCCTAGCAGTTTTCTTATTATTGCTAATTCATTCAATCCATCTCCGAGGAAGCTGAATAACATATTTCCTCAGAAGTTTCGGAAAATAGTAAAATTGGCAACTGCGGAATATGATGGTTAGAGAACTCATTACGTCACAAGAAGCGTTCATAACGCTGTTGTTTGAATGTCTCAGTAAATTAAAGGATTTGAGAGAGCCATTTATTCGAATATTGCAAAATGTCTTCTAGAAAATACTATGCATACATAATATTTTATCACTGTATTACGACTACATGCACATTTGAACCAAATTCACGCGTTTGTGTTCTCGCCTATTGGCACTTGAGAGAGAGCCATACTTCAATATCAGCGAACTAAATAAACTTTCCCAGTATATAAAATCGAGTAATGAAAATACATGTGAAAGTAACGTAAGTAAATATGTGCATTCAGATAACTTGAAATAATTCCCATTCAATTATAAACACGGGCATCTTCTTTGTTATCTTTTGTTTTAGATATAACAGACAGCATAAATATTCTATTCAAATATATTGAATATATTTATTGCAATTCGTTATCATGAACATTACTGCTTCATTTAAAAATAACATAGGTTTGACTCCAAGATCACATGCAATTATTATTTTTATCAAACATTTTCGCGGTCAATTAATAAGAAATTTCCATTCAACCTCAAGTTGTTATCAGTAAAAATTCCATTGTCTTTGGGCACTTAAAAAATAGCTCATGCTCATTATAACATAACCAAAAAGCGACATTAATGTGAAGTTACGAGAAAAGGGATGCATTAATCATCATCTTCTGTTACTAGGCAGTTTTTAAAAGCTCAGATTGATTATCAGCGAGGGCATTAGTAATTTGTCTGCCAAAAATGACTTTGTCATAAATCTTCACCAAAGTTTTTCAAAATAAATATCACGTTTCCAGTGCTTGTTTGAATTTGCACAGATCCTTTGTCATTTTTGGCAGTCAATGTGCTCACAAAGGATAGCGAATCATTCTTATTAAACATAAATAAATAAATGAATAAATAAATATGTACCGATGTACCCTTTAGATCCACAAATAATGAAAAAGTATTGTACATTTCCAATTTTTTTCACAGAGACAAGGAACGTCTCATGATTTGATTCCATCATAAAATATTACCTTTCCTGTCCAGCGGTATCCCAGATCTCGAACTTGACGGTGGTGTCGTCCAGACAAATGGTTTGCGTGAGAAAAGCGGCCCCGATGGTGCTCTCCTGGTACTCGTGGAACTGACCCTTGACGAACCGCAGCACCAAGCTGGACTTGCCTACGGCGCTCTCGCCCAACAGCACCAGCTTAAATTGACATATCTTGCCCTGGGTAGAGCCGTTCGGTCGTTGAGCGGCGCCCGTCCTGGTGGCCATCTTGGATTCGGTTCGACTGGAAAATATCGTTACCTTTGTTTATGCATTTATTTATGAAGAATGGTTGATTCTACCATCATTGTATTTTTTAAAAGCAGTAGTAATAGTGATCTTGAAAGTAGAACATTTGATTTTGCAATATCGCTTCTATGAAAGAGTTTAACAAGGAGAAGTAATTTCATTTAACTTCCATATATGTCTCAATTCTTATTCTGAATTCGAAAAAATCAACTAATAATAATAATAAGCAATTGTAATATGCAACATTTTGTGAGTGATTATAGGTAAATATATACAAACATAATAATACGAACTAATCACAAATAAACAATGAAATACACATAATACTCTAGGTTCTATAATAGGTACACTTCTCAGTCTGGGATCGTCATGTGAACCTTGTCCAAATATTTCCAACAACTCATGATTTCATCTCTATGAAAATATCTTGAAATAATGAAAAAAAAAATTGTTAACAACTTATTCGTAGACAGTATTTTTTCCTATGTGGAATGATGATATTGTTTTTACAAGGTCCATTTATAGCATGATTGTAAATCTGATGTTATCTGTAATAAAATCACTTGGATGAGGTGGTGATTTTACAGGGAGTGTGAATCTATTCTTCACTCTCATTCAATTCAGGATATCAATCATTAATATAGAAATAATAAAAAATCAGCTCATTAGTTGAAATATGGCAATAATCGTTTTATGAACAGTCCCAGTAGGGTTACTTCAAAGTATTCATGACAACATTTCGGAATTATGAGAATAATTCATTATGATTTTTTCAATGGTAATTCATTTTCAGTATATATATTTCATTGATTAAATGATACATTTTTCATTACAATTAGAATTATGGACATTAAAAACATGTCAGAACCATTGAAAAAAACG
Organism: Plagiodera versicolora; assembly: GCA_037013635.1. Taxonomy (NCBI): domain Eukaryota; kingdom Metazoa; phylum Arthropoda; class Insecta; order Coleoptera; family Chrysomelidae; genus Plagiodera; species Plagiodera versicolora. The sequence continues at coordinate 8,201,174 of CM072986.1, read as the reverse complement.
ATGAACGTCACAACTCTCCTTTATATAAATTGACGAGAATGGGCTGTACCAGTCCAATCAGTGTGTCAAATCATTCTTTTAGAAATCTTATATTATCATATTATATTATATTATTTTAGCAAATGAACTATCCTTTATTTTCATTTCAGCTTCGTCAAAACATCTTACAATCTAGCTACTTCAATGTCCTCTAGCATTCTGATGATGAAGTACTAATACTGATGGTCAGGACAATGTCAATGAATAAATTATATCATTTGTACACTTATATCCATTTTTTTCTATTTTTACGATCTCTGATACTTATTCAGTCAGTGGCTTCATTCAATAAGCAACTCCTCGGGAAAAAGGAAGTATTCCATAAAATTAAAAAAAAGATTGAAAATTCAACACTTTTTATTGAATTAAACTAAAAAACTTGAAAATATTTATTCAGCTAGGATACTACTCTAAACACTAACATAAAATTTTGCCCTTGTTGCCAAGTTCAATTTAAACAAACTACTCAAGTCTTGTTTGACTATCATATTTGCACCACTCGATATGGAAGGGAAAATAAAGAAAACGCAATAAATAAAAATAATATGATGGGACATATCAAATGTAATTACTATATACCAGGAAATAAATATGTTCCTCTGGATATCCAATTTAAAAAAACTATGATGGTGACTCATTAGGATTAGAAAAAATATAATCTTCCTGATACCTGTTTGTGTTTTCTTGTGACAACATTAAGAATAAAATATTGGTATAATAATGCTAGTTTATAGTAAAGCATACATGAATCAGAATTGGGTGCATAATCATTCAGTGTAATTATCTTGACACATACTTTTTAATTCCTGCATTCAATTGGTTTTTTAAATTTTGTACATTCTTTGGTGGTAAATAAGGTTACTTGTCCCTCATTAAACCAAGGCACTAATAATGAACAAATAAATGATTTGAATAGGAAACTATTTACAATTACAACTTGATATTACTAGTAGGTACAAATTGAAATACAATAGAATCCTCTTTGAACTGAATTAACTAGTTTATCACTAATTGATCATTATCCAATAAGTTATAGTAATTGGATTAGATGTATAGAAGTAGTCGTGTCATGGATATTTTATTTTCAAAAAAATATGATCAGATAAGTAAACGAATGTAAAAAACTATCTACACATCTAATTATAGAAACATCCTGCTCTCTTATAGGTACACATTTGATTCAAATATCCGAAGTATCTATTACAAAATCAATTAATCAAATTAAATAAAGACAAACACTGAATGCACAATAAATTGACTACAATAATCAAACAAAGAGGGGGCGTATTTTAAACCTCCAGATATTTTAGTGTAATCTAAGGGTGTCAATTTTCCAAGAAATTTTACGAGTCCTTCCAGGAAAAGATGTGTGACTTTATGTCTATTAGGATCTGATCTGTGCACGGGAATTCCACGAATATATTGAAAAGCGATTACAGGAGTGTATTGTAAAATATCCATGACGCATTTTGACATGATGGAAAACATAGAGCCTACCTTGGGAAAGCTGTTATTAATTCCTCCCAAAGATTAGGTATCACTAGTGACAAAATCACTTTTCTTTTGCATAAAGGTTCTTATGAACTGATTTTCTTTTTATTTTAGCACCAATTTCAAGCACAATTGGATAAAAATTGGAAAATACACCAGACAAGAGGATACTTTTCCAGACCAAGTTTTGATTAGCAGATCTGCCAATATCAAAATAATAATACATAGTTTGTCATGTGTCAAAAGAATCAGAGAAATGTACATTCAGCAGGTTGGCAGTGTGGTGAAATCGATGTTGAAAATATTTGCTTCATAAAATGATGACTCATCCATTTGGTTTTCATGAGGTTTACCTGCCAGCATCGCCTCCTGTGTCCCTAACATTCGTCAGATGAAATTACAAGAACAGAACAAAAATGTTTGAGGTTGTTTCACCTCCAAACCTGTAAGACACGCCTATTTTATGTCGCGCTGCAGATGCTGTAAATGAACACAACACAGTCTTCGGTCTTCAATAACGTCAGTTATACTCTGGTTATACTTGTGGTATCGACAGATATTTCGATGACAACGGCTTGTCAAAAAAGCCAAAGTCTCCAAAACAAATTTGGAAAATTCATGAATTGAATTTCATTAAGGGATGAGATAATCTAAATCATTATTTTTTGTTTTGTTTTCCATATTTGTGGACTGAGGCTTTTTGAAAAACTCAAATTTATCGAATAGTGCTACAGGTTTAGTTATTAAGAAAAAAACTGATATATTGAAACTGAAACAACATGCCAGAATCAGAAAATGATTCTCCTGACCGTAAAAGAAGTAGAAGAAGATCTAAATCCTTAGAAAACTCAAACAAGGAGATTGAGCTGGATATAAAAAACAGAAAATCAAAAACGGAAGGTAAAAGGGAGAGGAAATCTAGATCAAAATCTCCGGAAAGGTCTCATAAAAGCAGTAGATCTCGTCATGCTAGGAATGAGAAGAGGTCGAGATCAAAATCTCCAGAAAAATCGCATAGAAGCAAAAAAAGCCGAGATGCTGAGGATGAAAAGGAAAACTCCAAATCTAAATCACCTGAGAGATCTCATAAAAGTAGTAGATCTCGTCATGATGAGGATGAAGATGCCCATCCTAGGTATTATGGAGAAGATCGTCCTAATAGTGATAGCTACTGGAATAAATATCCTAGGAGAGATAATAACAAAGTTGGTAAAAGATATTATGATGGTGGGATGTCAAAAGAAAAAAGGAAGGATAAAAGTAGTAATACTAGGGTAGTAGAGAAAGAAAAAGAAGATAAATCTGTTATAAAACCACGTGAGAGGAAAACAGTTGATTTGTTGACTTCCAGAACTGGTGGTGCTTACATTCCACCAGCCAAACTTCGAATGATGCAAGAAAATATTACTGATAAATCATCTGCTGCTTATCAAAGAATTGCCTGGGAAGCACTGAAGAAATCAATCCATGGATATATCAATAAAATCAACACTTCTAATATTGGTATTATTGCTAGAGAAATTCTACATGAGAACATTGTTAGGGGAAGAGGCTTACTTTGTAAATCTATAATTCAGGCTCAAGCTGCCTCACCTACTTTTACTAATGTCTATGCAGCTCTAGTGGCTGTCATCAACTCAAAATTCCCCAATATAGGTGAACTCTTGCTGAAAAGATTAGTACTCCAATTTAAAAGGGGTTTTAAGCAAAACAATAAAAGTATTTGTATATCTGCTACAACATTTGTTGCTCATTTGGTCAACCAGAGAGTAGCTCATGAGATTTTAGCATTAGAAATTTTGACACTACTTGTTGAAAATCCTACTGATGACTCTGTGGAAGTAGCCATTTCTTTCTTGAAGGAATGTGGACAGAAACTCACTGAAGTGTCTAGTAAAGGTAATTAAAATTCATATTCATGACTATAGACAGATGCAATTGTGAAAATTTAGCTTTAAAAACCCTTCATATTCATATTATTTCACAAAGTATTGAAATTTTAGGCATAACAGCAATTTTTGAGATGTTGAGAAACATTCTACATGAAGGTCAGTTAGAAAAGAGAATACAGTATATGATAGAAGTAATGTTTCAAATAAGAAAGGATGGATTCAAAGACCATGCTGCAGTTATAGAACAGCTAGATATTGTTGAGGAAGAAGAACAGTTTACCCATCTCATTACTTTGGATGATGTCAAGCAAGTTAATTCTGAAGATATTTTGAGTGAGTATGAGACACAAGTTATATATTTTTGCCATATGACTTGGCATATTTCAATCACTATTAAATTGTTTCAGATGTTTTCAAATTCGATGACAATTATGTGGAGAATGAGGGAAAATATCAAACTCTTAGTAAAGAAATCCTTGGCTCAGAAAGTGAGTCAGGATCAGGATCTGAGGGCGAGGATGATTCTGAAGAAGAAGATGAAGATAATGATGCCAAAGATGAATCAAAAATCATCGACAAAACTGAAACTAATTTGATAGTTCTCAGAAGAACAATATACTTGACTATCCAATCTAGTCTTGATTTTGAGGAATGTGCACATAAACTGTTGAGAATGGAATTGAAACCTGGACAAGAAATTGAACTGTGTCATATGTTCTTGGGTGAGTTATTGAACAAAGCGTTTTTTATCAGGTAATTCAAGAAGAATCATTATTTTGTAGATTGCTGTGCTGAACAACGTACATATGAAAAATTCTATGGGCTACTGGCTCAAAGATTCTGTCAAATAAATAAAACATATGTAGAACCCTTTCAACAAATTTTTAAAGACACCTATGCTACTACTCATAGGTTAGATGCAAATAGACTAAGAAATGTCAGTAAATTCTTTGCACATTTACTATTTACGGATGCTATAAGCTGGGAAGTTTTGGATATCATGAAACTCAATGAAGAGGACACTAACAGCTCAAGTCGAATTTTCATAAAAATTTTGTTCCAAGAGCTGGCTGAGTATATGGGTCTTGGTAAATTGAATGCCAGACTCAAAGATGAGTAAGTTTCAAAAAAAGATATATATTCCACAGTTTTTGATGATTTTCTCCCAATAGGACTCTCCAAGCATATTTTTCTGGTCTGTTTCCACGTGATAACCCCAAGAATACTAGATTCTCAATCAATTTCTTCACATCAATTGGTCTGGGTGGGTTGACTGATGAACTACGAGAACACTTGAAGAACATTCCCAAAAACATAGAGATGAATGTGGCAGTTGTTAATCAGAGTAGCAGCAGCAGCAGCAGCAGTGGCAGCTCAAGTAGTTCAAGTGAAGAGGAATCGAGCAGTGAAGGTAAAATTAAAGCTACATTTGATCAACATTCTTTTCTCAAATTTCCAACAGTTTCAGAATCGTCTAGTTCAGAAGATGAGAAACCCAAGAGTAAGAAAAGACTCTCCAATAATAAAAAACGTACGAGCCCAAGCAAGAAAAATGGTTCATCTCGTGAGGATCAAGAAAGTAGGCGTAAAAAAATACAAAGAAGCAGGTCTCCAGAGGATTCTCGTAGGAAGTCTTCCAAAAGAGATGAGGACGTTAGAGAAAACAGAAAAAGAAAAGACCATCAGTGGGTCAAGAGTAGGTATGAGGACAACATCAACCAAATGAAAAATGACAAAAAAGCTTTTGAAAAATATTCATCTAGAAGGCGATCACATTCTAGAGAAAGAGATTCGACTAAGGAAGAAAAAGATAAGCGGCACAAACATAAAGAAGGTAGAGAAAGACGGAGAAGTTGAATGAATATTTATTCATTATTTTAGGTGTATATAATGGTTTTCTATATTTTCTGAATAAACAACGTTTTCTAAGATTTCATGCAATCTTTCTCATCTACTTTAATTTTCATTGGACCAAGATATTTATTCAAGATGGTTTTGAAGGTCTCCACACATACCAAACCAGTTCCATCAAGTTTTTTACCTTCTTCCCAGCATCTACTGAATGTATCACCAGGGAAAGAATAACCAATTTTTTCAAACAACTTTCGTATAGTTTCTGGTTGTCGAGGCTGAAAATGATAAAAGCCCACATTAATCAAATGCAGCATGCAGAGAGAGTAATATAAACATGTCTCATGCCAAAAAAAACGAAACACTTTTTAAAACTTGGCGTTCTTGAATTACCTCAAAAAAATCTATGAATGTCAAACCATAACTATTATATATATTCGGATTTAGCAAAGTTTTTGCGGATGTATTGGCTCCAAGGTTTTCCAAATCTGCTCTACATCCTAAAGGTGGTACAACTGGTCGAGATAAATCATTTCGTATTGAGGGTACTCCAGCAGGTGGCATGTCTAGAAATCAATTGAACAACTGAAATATTGATATACCCGGAATTCCTATTTGCTGCTATTATTTCCAGATAAGATGTTGAAACTTACTGGAATTATCAATAATCAAGTGATCACAGCTAGCTGCTTGAGAAGTTGTAACATAATATAGGTTGTCTTTAGGTATATCTGAAAATTTAAAGTAGAAATCTTAGATTGATTTGAACATTTTTGTTTTCTATAACACGACCTTTCAGTGGCATCAATTCTACTCGACCATTTCCATCAATAAGGTCAATGAATTTCCCATAATGAATATTCTCTTCCACAATTACCTGCAGAATTTGTAGCAAAGACTCGATATTTCCTTTAGCGAAAGCTACGTAATGACAAGAACAAAGTTCATAAAACAAATCCATCGGTAGGTATCCAGTTTTGTCCTGAAATATTTTCAGCAGAGACGTGAGAAATGGCTTCACATATATCAGAGAAAAGTCACCTTGTCAAAGTACAAACATTTTCTGTAAAAATCACGGAAATCAAACCCACGTCTTTTTTCTTCAGACATTTTAATTCTCATCTTGTTTAGAACAGCTAACCACTGATAGAAATCCCTTTTGAAAATACATGGTTCACAGTTGGGGTCCTTCAACAAATCTTCTACCCCGAGAAACGCTCTCACACTTTTATTTCCAAAAGTGTGACCTTCCGGAACACAATTGATATTTTGATTCCTAAGAAACAAATATAACATGACACCTAATGAAGTGAAATAGCTACAGATTCTTACGGTGCTAAAGGTTTTCCAATTTCATGTCGAACTCTGTTAAAATAATCGGCCTGTATTTTACTGGCATGAACAGTTGGTTCAGTGACATGCCAATTACAAGCACATTTTACCCAAATTCCTCTGTAATCGTATTTGGTTTTTATCCCGAAAGTACTTTTCGAATTGAAGGGGGGAAACAAATATCTGAAAGCAACCAATATGATGCACTAACTGAATACGAATTGATAAACTCGTGATGTATCCATACAAAATTAGGATATTCTTTGTAAAGTATATGTTTTTGTCTCTATTTCATACAAATTATAATTTTTGTACTTTGAATGCCCTTCACCAAATTTTATTTGAATACACCTAATATCTCAGTAATGATGCTTGATTTTGTTGATATTCAGTTATTAATGTATTATATGGTCAACAAGTCAAATCGTTGACTATCTATATTATTTATACTCACCCTCTTTCAATTCGTTCTGATGGATTATAATCATTGTGTGTTTTCCGATACATTTCATGTCCTATCTGACTGTCATATAATACCTCGTAGGGTGTCTTTGGCGGGTTCACCAGTTCTTTCAATGCTATGTCTTGCATAAAATAGTGATGATGAGTTATCAATGATTCATTATTAATGATGTTATTATTAGCTACACCAACAATGAGTTATATACACTACCTCTTACTGATTTTTTCCCAAATGTTACTTCCAAAGGGTTCATTCCTTTAGGTAACCCAGGCACTTGATCTCTAATTTTGCCGATGGGTTTATTCCAGTAGGAGTCATATGTTGTACTTTTTAGGTCGTCTATTAATGATTGAAATCTTGTTTTCACTACTGGATTCAACAGTGGCTTTATCTAGGAATAAAATTTGATGAATTTGAATTCATGCATAATGCTTTCACTGCGACGAGAGATTTAATTGGCACATTTTCGTGGATCCATTGTTGACCAAAACTTGTTAGATTTCCTAGTTTTCAAAGAAATATATCTATAATAATTGAGTCTGAAAATTTGAAGGATTTGACGGCTTATTACAAAAAATGCGAAGCATACCTCTAGGGTAATATTTTTTCAACATTGCGATAGAACACCAATAACAGTTGTAAAAGCGTTTTCTTTGATAAATTCGCACGAGCTTCAAAAGAATGATAAGGAAAAAAACTCCTAGTACATTTTATTCCTCTTAGTGATTATACTCACCAAAGGTGAGACACTTCATGAATTTAGTTTTCATCATTTCGGATTTGACAAATATACTTACTTCAGTTTCTGTTCCTCGAAAACCGGGATTCTGAATCGGCGGCAACTCAAGAGGTACCTTAAATTTATCTTCTTGCCAAATACCTGCGTTATGTTTGATTGCACCTATTTTATCTTCCAAGGAATATTGTTGCAAGCTAGAAGCGACTGATGTGTTTTCATTTCCTGTCGATTTGCCAGCCTAACAAAAAATGATATCGGAAAAGTGGAAAGCTTGTTTCTCGAATTTACCGGACATATAATTGGCGACCTATCTATGAATTTGCCTCGATTTCCAGCCATTTTAATCAACCATTTCTTAATGTCAAATAGTACCTTTTCTATTTTTTCATGACATGACATCAACTTCAGATCATTGAGCAAGAGTTGAAAATGCACATATCCTTCCGAAATTTCCCAATTGTTTGGTGGTTATACCAAGTCTTCATAAAATGAATGGAAATACATTTCTAGTGGAAAAATAGGACATGGAAAAAAATAGGGAGTCACAAACAACTTCCTTTCATAATACTTCTCACTTGTTGAAAATTTCTCAGAGATATGAAAACTAAATGAATTATCATCGGTTAATGAGGAACATCAATAGAAAACACATTTATGATTTTTCAATGTTTTATATTTTTTTGGTTGTCCAAGTAAAATATGGCATTATAATAGTACATTTCACAGGACATTTTCAGAATTTTCAATACTTCAAATTATCCATAGGTAGAACATCAGTTGGAAGGATATTCTGAAAAGAAAAAAATATTTAGAATTATCAGAATCATGCATTTCACCAAATTTGGCATGACCAGTACAAGTATTTGGAGCATACATTGCATGTACAGGAATTTGAAAAATTTGTGGTTTATAGCAGAATAATAAACTGAACATGACAAGTTATATGAGCATCATTTCAATTAGAATCGTAACAGGTATCATCCAAGATTGATAATAATTTTCAAGAAAACAGCAAAGTTTATGTAGACATTTCATGGTCAACTTTAGATTATTTTTTCTTAAATTACAATAATTTTGGAAATGATGTGTTTCATTCCACAACAACAAATCATTGATAACATGAAACAATCAAAAATATTTTGTGAACACTAATATTGGAAATTACACTTTCCACTTTCTGACGAATGAACTACCGGTAAATATGAAAATAATGAATATTGGAGAGATCATTTTGTGATATATTATATCACATAATAAAAAGATGCCTTTCTGCCATTCTGAGGTAACTGATCAACTACTTCTCAGCCAATTGCAGATAATGTTCTTAAAAAAATTGTAATGCTCTCAGAATGTTGGACAAGCTGATCCTTATGCTCCCATTGAACCATACTACCCAAGAGACATTCATTTAGATGCACTATATTACTGAAGTATAACTACCCAACATCTATACAATGTTGACAATCTTAGAACATTATTACTTCAATTGTTGCATCACGTGTACACAAGAATTATCCTAACGTTAGATTTGAATATACATTAGGAATAATATTTTATGCTTACCATCGAACTAATCTACTTGGACCTCGCACGCATCTTCCTGCGTTTCCTCTTTAGCCTACGCATACGCTTCTTACGCCACTGAAAAGTAAATAGAATTTAGTGAATATTGCTTACAGTTCTTTGGCTTGCCAAACACAATGAGCTTTTGGATGGATTGAAATGTTTTGAGTTCTTAGACTGCATTTGCTAATGAAGAGACAATGCAGGTGGAGACACAATTCAATATACCCTCGGTTGAAAACTTAGTACACAAATCATAAATGTAAAAATTTTCACGAGGGAACTAGCCGACGTGAATAGGATATTGTTTTTATCCATTGGATAAAAGGTGAGGTTTATAATGTAGGAACATGAACTAAATTAAAATGAAACATGCGGTCTATAAATTCCCACAATAACCATAGTTCACTTAAGTCACTAACAAAAAAAATATTATTGAAAATAAAACGATTACTCACCTTTGCACGCATTCTGTTGGAGTTTGAAGAAGTCTAGTTTAACAAAAACTAGGTGATTCCTCAAATATCAGCAGATACGAAATGAAAGATGTAGTAGAAAATGGAAGGAAGTAGATGATTCCCCCTCTTTTATCGAATCTGTCGTACGTCAAACACAAAACCACAAGACGATGACAAATGCACTAAGCACACTGTTCAGCAATTGACTATAGAAGATGGCTCAATTCGCTACTTCGTCTGACTCCATTATGATGTCATTTGTATTCAAAAATTGAAATTCAAGGTTGAGATTATATCTGCCACTTTTTTCGAAACTTGATTTATTTCAGTGATTTGAAGAATCGTACTGAATAGTGAGGTTATTTCACTGAATAAAAATAAAGTTTGGTTTTATACATACCAATGTTTATTTATATTACTCTTAGATACAGCAGATTTTATGACAAACTTCAAGCAATATATTTTATTTCCTCTTCTGTCAGACCTCTAACTGTAACTCTAAGGTATGTAAAGAATCTTCATGAATATTTATTCACCACGATCTCTTCAATAGTTTTAATGAAATATGAATATATACCCAAGTTTTAATTCCGAGTTAATTCGGAGCATTGCTGAAAAAGTGAAAAACATGTGGCATCACGGCTAAATCTGGCGATTTGACACAACTATCAACCCAGAATAAATAGACTATAATTATTATGAATAGGATAAGGATCAAGGATTAAAGGTCTGTAAAGTAGGCACACCCGTAAATCCGCAACTGAAAAACAAACGTTTTTCGATTGCATATAGATTTTCCTTGACAAGTCAAAAATTATAAAAAAAAACAAATGATTGGAATAATATAATCCGTGATTGAATAAAAAAATAGTTGAAATCAACTTCATTATTTGTACTTTTCATCTTAAATCAATCATCACTGCACATTATTGTCTGATCTTAATAAGAAAGTATATAGTAGTCAATGATATAAAAAATGGTTCATAATATTTGTCAATAAATAAAATCAAAGATGCTTATTTCAGATTTTTCCTAAGCAGCTATCATCTTGCAAAATAGTCGACATCAATTGCTTATCCTTTAGAGCAGAGCTAACTTCTTCCTCATCCCACTCGAGGGTAACTTTGTGGAACCGAGGTTCCTTCCTCCCAGATACTCTTATAATACCTCTTGTTTCAATCAAAGAACATAATCCCACAAACTCGGCTTGATCCACAGCATTGATATGTCTCTTTGTACACACCCGGCAATAAACTTCATGCAGTTTCCCAACTGTTATATCCTTATTCTTAGCTTTCTTCAGCATCAACAACAGTGAACATATCATGATCTTCTGTTGTAAGGGAAAGGTGTCTTCTGTGGATTCAGTCAGGTTTTGTGATGTACCATAAACATTATTCAACACACTCATGACTTCTTTCATATCCACAGTTTTAACTCCAGCTTCTACAAGCACATTAGCTATGTTTTCTATAGGCTGTAGAACTTCAGATGTTTTGTCCTGATCAACTAGCTCGATCACCCTTCTGCCGATATCTAAAGCCCTTCTGACATCACCAGAAACTGCAGCAACTTTACCAGCAAGCATCTGAAGTGCTGGTTTTGAAAAGACATCGAGTACACCAGCCGATTTCAAACGATCTGTGAAAATGTTAATGATTTGTTGCTTGGTGTAAGGGGCAAAGTGCATTAGTTGTGGTTTCAGGTCGCATCGTGCTTGAAGTCTTGGTAAGGTTCTATCAGTCAGATCTAAGGCATTAGCAATGCCTATCAAAATAATGTGGGATTTGTATTTTGATGGCCATTCAAAGATGGTATACAGAATTGACTGATTCTTGTTTTCAAGTTGATCAATTTCATCCAACACCAATAAGCTGAAAAATAAATAATAATAGATCAAGTACCATAGGAAAATAGCTTGGATTTCCTGCATTATATATTTCATATAATAGTATCTAATAGTAACAATACAATATCTTCAAGGAATAGAAAATAGGTATTTGACAAATTCGGAAAATATAACTGTACAACATATTTTCTATAACTATAAGGTAGGGAAGGATAATTCATAAAATGATTAAAATTATTTTTATTACAACTGGAACTTTCATGGAAATGAGAATAAAATAATGACAGTAAACACATACAATATTGCAGATTTATTCAACCAATGGATAAATACTCACATCATTTGTTGTTTTTTATTCAAATGGTTTTCTATTCCTGTTAGGTAGTCCTTCTCAGTTTTACCATTCACTTTAATTTTCAATTCTGCAGCTATTTTGGAATAAATGGCTGTAGGGGATTTAATGGCTGTACAATTCGCATAGACTTCCTTGAATTTTGTGGATACCTGCAAAACATGAAATAACCATTAGTGTTAATGAGTTGAATAATATTTTCAATATTTGATTTTGAATAAAGATTTCAATTCACATGTGTGCTTTTATTTCAACTACTCACTTCTGTTCTTTTCAGAATCAAGTTCAGAGAAGCAGTTTTTCCAGTGCCAGGAGGTCCACTGATATACATCGATCCTGATGATTTATTGGCAAGATGAATTTTCAAAAACTCTTCAATTTTCTCCAATTCCTCTTCTCGTCCTGGCATATCAGTGGGAAAAGAGCTGTGAAGTGCTTGTCTTGCATCTTGATATACATTAACAACTTTTTTATTATCTTCATTATCTAACTCATCAATATTTTCTATGAACAAATCTTTTCTGCTATGTTTGTTATGATTTTTTATTGAAATTTGTTTGGTAGGACTTTCTATGGACAAACATTTGAATAACTTGGATGGTGTATTCTCTAGACAATTTTTGGTATTAATCAGCTGTGAATCATGATGAGTTTTATTTTGTTTAGGAGGTGTTGCTGGGCTGTTATGTTCATCATCTGGTAATCTTGATTTTGATTTCCTAGGAGTATTGGGAACTTTTTTATATGATTTAGAGGAGGACGATTCATAGTCACTATCACTTTCACTACTGCTTAAGTCAATTTTTTTTGGTATCCTCTGGGTTCCAACAGATATATTTTTCGATTTAAGTGCTAGTCTCGCCGATGATCTTCTGGCTATTTTACTCATTTTAAAATTATCTCTATGGAAGCGTACTATTTATTTTGTTTATGGCGTATTAATTTAATATATAAAACATTTATAGAGATTCAGCTATATTTCTATTGTTCTGCTTAACTCCACCTTGTCTAAAATTTGTTGAAAGTGTTGAAACGTACCTGTTTCTAACCAAAAAAAAAGCAAATTATTTACTCTAATTTCCCGCGTTTCATTTCTGTCATTACAAAAAGTCATTCAAACGAAGTTCGTAAATGAGAGCGGTGTTCGGTGTAAGATCTTAGATTAACAAATTGATAAGTTTCGTGAAAGATCAATTAATATTGATCAACTATCTTTCAACCCATGAAATAAACATTGAACTATGATCACGACTATGATTAACTATAATTTCAAATGGATGAGTTGCATGTTGCATCTTTATTTCTAAGGGTTTATGTCGTGCTCAGAGTAGGTTTATAAACGCAGCTGGCTACAATGCCACAGAACTCATACTAATAAATCAACGGCAAAGTCAAAATTCAAATTCGAGTTCAAATTAATTTCATAACCAAGAATTGTTAACGAAGCTAAACTCATATCAAAATGAGAAATTTGCATGATTTTGAACTTCCAAATGACGGAGAAATATCTTTGTGTGAAATAAATGGTCGGGTGCATTCAATGAATTATGATTATGCGAATGTTAATGCATTTACCAATACTGTGAGTTGAAAAAAAAATTGCTTGCACGATCTATAAGGTTCAAACTTTTTAGGTGGATAACTATCCAAAAATTCACATCACTAGAGACTTACTACATCCAGTCAGTTCTGGAGATGAAGGAAGAGCATTGTTTATACCTGTAGATGTTTCATTTTTAAAACAGCTTACACAAGTTTATTATGAACAAGGTTTTGTTGAAGCTCTACATACAGCATCTTCACATAATAAATTATTGATATCAAAGACTGCAACTATAATTTTGGACATCTTGAAAAAGATTCAAAAAGTTAGATTGATCTTGAATCCAAATCTTCATTATAGTGGACCCAACCTCATCAATCAGTTCTCTCAAACAAGGAAATGGATGAACAATACTATCAGATGTATGGCATGGCATCCATACTGTGCCAAAGTAGCAATAGCAACTTGTGATGATAGCATTAGAATTTTTAGTAGTGACAACAATGCTATTATGCCATTGTTGAGGTGCAAACAACAGAAACACGTCACCTGTATAGCCTGGAGGCCCATGTCAAATACTGAGATTGCTGTGGGCCATGAAAATGGAATTATAGTTTGGAATATTGATCCTAATTCACTGGTAATTATTTAATAAACCTAATTACTTGAGTGAAAGCTCTTATCCAAAATGAATTCTAGGTGGCCCGTCCATCCATTAGTAATGCAACAATTCTTCAGAGACCTAATCACAGACCTGTTTTGAGTATAGCTTGGTCTACAGGTGGAGATAAGTTAGTAAGTGTAGCAGCCTGTGATAAAACAATATACGTTTGGGATGTCGAATTAGACAAAACATCTTCTCTGAAAAGACCTGGGGGGTCTGGAAATATTCTAGTCAAATGGTCGCCTACAGGAGAAAAATTATTCAGTTGCACAAATAGTCTTGTTTTTAGGTGAGCTAAAAGAAACGAACTGTTTAGAATGAATTATATTATTGTTGTCATGTTTTAGAGTTTGGGACTGTAGGAACTGGGAATGTGAACGTTGGACGGTCCTAAATGGCAGAATACAATCAGCTTGTTGGTCAAATTGTGGTACAACATTACTGTTTGCTAGCAATGAAGAGCCTATAATATACGGAGTGATAATAAAAAATGACTTAGTCTTCACATCTGATTCTGACAGTTCTTCTACCCAAGCATTGCCTATGTTTGATGTTAGCAAAGTTGACATAGATGGAGTAATTGTTGGTGGTCCTGTGCAGTGTATGGAAAGTGACCCCAAAGGAAGGCATCTTGCTTTATTATTTCAAGAAACCAATTGTGTGGCTGTTTTCAATATTGTTAGGCAGCCTAGTTTGCAGCTGATTCCCAGGTGAGAATTGATCTCATTCTTCAAATTTGAAGCTTTCTGATCAGTAAATATTTATTGAAATATTGTATTTTTTTTTTAGTTCATTGGTTATGGGATTAGCTGAAGAGACACCAAGTACTATAAGCTTTATTCAGAATTTTGAAGCTGGTGCATGTCTAACTATAGGGTGGTCCACTGGAAGGATCCAATATTATCCAATTATCTATACTGATCTGACTTGTAACTCTGAAGTGACACAACCAATTAATGTATCTTTATATAATTCCTTCAATACACAAATCTTTTAAACATTTAATTTCATTCTTAATAAAAAAACTTTCAATGTTTTAAGTTTATTTTCAACAGATCTTAAAGGGAATTTCTGATTCTCTTCAGAATTGCTGGAAATAATGTTCAGAATATTCATGCCACTACTAGTCTCTTCTTTTAGTGATATCAGTTCTACAAAAATCATACGTGACCTTTTCAAGTTATATATCTATACCATTTTAATTGATATAACTTATAATAAGAATGATTAATATACAAATAATACTAAATACAAAATATTCACTTAACATATGTATCTCAATCACTCAATAAGTCATCATCGATGTTGATATCCTGCAAAAATAATAGAATTAATTCATATAAAATTGTGCGGCAATATGAAAACCTACTGTTGTATCTATGTTGTCATCAATATTGACACCTTCTAGATCAAGATCCAAATCATCATCGTCATCATCTTGTCCAGGAGTTATTGTTTTCGATTCTTCAGCTAGAGGTCTGGAATGGAATTTAATTTGAGTCAATTGAATCGTTAATGAAACTACATTGTTATCTGTTGTAATTTATGCATTTTGTAAATAAAGAGAGGTATATTTTATTTTGTATGCCATTGTATAAGTTGGAGATTACCATAACAAGTTCACTTTGTGGGCCATCTCTATACATTATTATTATGTCTCATAAATACATTGTTACCTTACCTAGACTGATGAAAACTAGATGATGCTCCACTATTCAATTGGGCTTGTACTTCAGCTATAATGTTCCGATCATGATTGGGCGTAACTGTAGTTGCAGTAGCTGCAGGGGACAACCCTTTATTATTTTGTTCCATGAACTTTTGTGCCAAAATCGCCTCCTGTAGACCAGGAAACAAATTCTCGTAGTTCTTTGGATCCGCCAAACTTTGTCCAGCTTTCTCGTTGACAGTCGACAGCTCTGCTCTCCAAAGCTCCACAACCTCCGATATTCTATCAGGCAAGTATGATCGCGCAAAAAACGCTGCTTCTGGTAACCTTCCGGTACTTATCAGAATTTCCATGCATTTGTTCAAATCTCCAATGAGGAAGTAAGAGAGGAACGACAGGTTGTGTTTTCCCTCTGCGTCTGTGCTTTCGCCTAAACTGCGCACTAGATTTTCATCTCCGGAACTTGTCGCTAGCAGCAACAGGCCACCATAATCCTGAGCTTTCTGCATGCATTCCTTAGCCAGCGATAAGTTGTTAGTGGACGCAGCTAGTTCACCTAGTTGGCTCCATTTCTGGGGATTGTTGGCTTCTTGAGCTAGAATTCTAGCTGTGTTGAGGTCTTCAAGAGCGACAGCCAACTCGAACCTGTGTTCGGAATCAGTACTAACAGCTAGAGCTTGCTGTTTGAAACCTTGTTTTTCAAGAAAATGTGCTACTCTTGTTCTGTGTTCTTTTGGAATCGAAGGTAGAACCTGATCTGCCGTTGAGAAATCCCGCCGCATAACCGCAGTCTGATATTCGAGAACAGATAATAGCAGTTGATAGCTGACTACTCCCAATTCTTTGTCGACTAAGTATAACCTGTCGTCTCTAGGGACATAGCCTAAAACGTACAGGGGGCGATCCAAATGCGCAATGGTGACCAATTCACCACCCACGAAGTAGTTGATCCGATTGACTGAATTCGTGTAGATGAAACAGTCTCCTACCCAGAGCCCCGTTCGTACAGACTCGTTGATTTCACCTAAGACATCAAAAGCAGCCTCCACCCCATCCTCAGCAACTTGGTTGTTGTCCCTGGCTTTCTGAACTTGCTCAGAGTCGTAGGACAAGATGAAATAGCTATCTTCAGTAGCAAGACATACTAATTTTCCGCTATCGGACCAGTAAATAGCCCTGGGTTGTATCTCGATGCGTCTGACTAAATCGAGTGTTTCCCAGTCGTAAAAAGCCAAGCCTGAAACTGATTTCACGCCCAAAAGGAAACCACCATAAATGCCTTCAGCACCGAAGTCCGACTTGAAGTTTTTCTTTTCTTTGAAATTCTTGAAGATTCGTATGGTGGAGCCAGATTCACGGATGGCGTATTCAGAGGAGTCCTGCGCCCATACGAATTCTTGGGCACTGCCAAATGCTTTGTTACGAAGGGCCATGGCTGTGTAGATTATGTATTCTCCATCTCCACAGACTACTACAAAGCGACCATTTGGGTTGTGCTGGATTGTTTGTGGGTATATTTCACAGGCGCCCATGTCTTTTACAGTGACTGGCAAACGTTCGCCATCTCTTATTTCAGCACCTGTAGATGTAATATTTATCAATTACCTATTAATCTATATCATGAATAAAATAATGAAATAAATGGAATTGATTTCGTACATACAATTTCATGCGCCATTTTCAAAGGTGCTCTCATTGGTGTAATGCAGTGTGACGTACTAGTCTTCCACAAGTAAACTTGACAACATTACACATGGTGTGAGCAAAAGATATATGGAAACAGACAAAGATATATATAGGGTGAAGCACGTCATATGCTCATAGCACCGCCCACTTATTTCTGGTGTTTTTAAATTTTGAATGAAAATGCTGATTTCAAAAGTCTGTACAATCTATTTGGTTTGATTTTGATCCTCAATATTGGATATACACTGAACCAATATCATGATTCATTGATTAAGAGAGATTTGGAAGGATTTTCATCACCTAATGGTCTTCCTCATTATATGATCAACAACTGAGCCACCTTATTGTATAAGTGTAGTCTATTTCTTTTTTGCTTAAATGAAGGAACTGGAGCAAATTCAAGTGTTGTCAGAAATTTGTTGAAATAATTCAAAACAAAGAGTATATTTTCAATTAAAACAGAACAATCCTTTTCTTGACTAGAATCAAGTATAAATATGGTTATTACAACTTACCTTCTGGTAATGCTTTCAGATTAGCTTGTTGCAATTCAGAATGTCTGGCCCAAATAATTTTGCCTCCACTGGCATCCATACTGACAGCAGGCTCATCTCTACCAATTTTAACCAATATGCTACCTTCATCATACCCAAGAGCAACATTATTAGAACCTTTGAGGCAACAAATGGTCCATACCCTTTCGAATCCATAATTCAAACTGCTTTCAAGGCGATGAGTATTTGCATGCCATATCCTAACAGTTCCATCTTCACTGCCAGTAAGAGCCACAGGCAATTCAGGATGAAAGAATACTGTAGTGACATTTGAGGAATGTCCTTCAAGTGTTTGAACACAAGTTTTATTTTGATAATCCCATATTTTTACTAGGCGGTCATCAGCACCAGATATCAAGTAAGGTTTATCTCCTCCATGATAGTAATCCACACAATTAACACCTTTCTCATGCCCTTCCAAGGTGAAGTTAGCAGTGGATGCTCCCAGTTGCCAAACTTTCAGAGTACGATCTAGTGAACCACTAGCAAAGGTGTTATTGTCTTTTGGATTGATGGCAATTTGCATGATATAATGTGAGTGACCCTCAAACACTTGCTGGCATGCCCAAGCCTTTTCCCAGTTCCATAATTTAATGAGCATGTCATCTAAAATATTAGTTCCATAATTTCCAGAATTCATCATTATATAATATAGATAACTTACCACTGCTGGTAAGTATATATGGCTGAGTGGGATGCACTACAATACATCTCACATAATCGGAATGAGCCTCAAAAGAATGCACTCTATCTAATGTGTTGTAATTAAATACTCGAATCTGCATATCATCAGAACCACTGATAATCCAATTTTTCCTGGGAACAAACTTTGCAGCCCTCACCGGGAGGTCACATACTTCGAAAGTTTTGACTAGTTGTTGATTTTCATGGTTCCAAACGTTTATATTTCCACTGTAAAGAGCACACAGCATCCATGGTTCCGTAGGATGCAGATCTACACATTTCACTCTGTCCGAACGAGATGTTAATTTTCTTTTGATATCCAATCGAAGAGGCTATAAAATATAAGATTGAGGTAATATCAGATGTACTTTTGTTTATACTCACCATTTTTGTGAATGATTTTTATATTATTGAATATTGTTTTGCCAGTTTCTGACACATCAGCAGCTCTATAACTTCCAACTCTTATGACGTACTGTCAAATATAACCTAAACATAATACACTACTTTTTTATCATTGCTTGATATCACACTTGCTTTCATTCAGACTGTGTGGCAATGTGTGTTCAGCAAAATATCTTTAGAAAGAAGAACTAGATCGAATCACTAAATATCTTGGACCTCACATTCTTCCAGAATTTTGGAAGAAATATTGAAATTTTCAAATCTTCGACTGTCAATGAAAAAGTATTATCGTAATCATTAATATATTTCGAATTTAGGCATAGTATCACAGTAAAAGTAAACATGTAAGTATTTAAGTGCAATATATACCATATGCTTACAAGAATTTCTTACATTTCCTGGCTATTCTAGAATGGACAAGAATAATGAAGCTATATCTCCTGAAGAAAAATATAAGTTGATAAGCAGAAACTTGCAAGAAGTATTAGGGGAGGAAAAAATTAAAACAATTTTGAAAGAACGTGATTTGAAGTTATACTGGGGTACTGCAACAACTGGAAAACCTCATATAGCCTATTTTGTACCAATGTCCAAAATAGCAGATTTCCTGAGAGCTGGTGCAGAAGTGACCATTCTGTTTGCTGACTTGCATGCTTACTTAGATAATATGAAAGCACCTTGGGATCTTCTGGAGCTTAGAGTCCAATACTATGAACACTCTATCAAAGCTATGCTTCAGTCAATTGGTGTATCTCTTGATAAATTGAAATTTGTCAAAGGCACTGATTATGAGTTGTCAAGAGAATATACTCTAGATGTTTATAGATTGACATCAGTTGTAACTGAACATGATGCTAAGAAAGCAGGTGCAGAGGTTGTCAAACAAGTTGATAATCCATTACTCAGTGGTCTTTTATATCCAGGTAAAAATGTTCATAGGTTATTTATTGAGTTTGGAATATATTTTAGAAAAATTTAAATGAAAGTCCACATTCAAATTATGATTTGATAATATTTTTACTTTTATTTTTAAGGTTTACAAGCTTTAGATGAGGAATATCTGAAAGTAGATGCCCAGTTTGGTGGAATTGACCAAAGAAAAATATTTACTTTTGCTGAAAAGTACTTGCCACAACTAGGTTACCAGAAAAGAGCCCATTTAATGAACCCAATGGGTAAGCTGTTGTTTATCTATTTTTAATGTCTACCTACATGTTCTCATTATTTTAGTACCTGGTCTGACAGGTTCAAAAATGTCATCATCTGAAGAAGATAGTAAAATTGATTTACTTGATTCTCCAGCCAATGTCAAAAAGAAGTTGAAGAAAGCTTTTTGTGAACCTGGTAATATTGAGACCAATGGTATCCTCTCTTTCTCAAAACATGTGATTTTTCCACTGTTTAAACCAGACGAAAAATTTGTTGTTCATAGGAAACCTGAATTTGGTGGAGATTCTGCATTTGAAAAGTATGAGGATCTTGAACAAGCTTTTGCAAAAGAAGAGGTTCACCCGGGTGATCTGAAAAACTCTGTGGAACTGTATATCAATAGGTTACTGGAACCTATAAGAAACACATTCAATTCACCAGAATTGAAAAAACTAGCAGAAAAGGCATATCCTGCACCTAGTAAAACAAGTAAGTGATTTCAAAATATTTCCAGTGAATTATGATTATATTTATGATGTATTTGAATTATTCTTTCATGTTCATTGAGCAAATTTACTTTGTGTGTAGATTTTTTTTTGTTTTCAGAGGGAGCTTCCAAAGCACCTGCAGCTACTGAAGAAAATGTACCTAGCAGGTTAGATATTCGAGTTGGAAAAATTGTGGAGGTTTCCAAACATCCTGAGGCAGATTCTCTTTATGTTGAGCAAATTGATTTAGGAGAGGAAAAACCAAGAACCATTGTGAGCGGACTTGTTAACTTCATACCCATTGAAGAGATGAAAGATAGAATGGTAGTGGTTTTGTGTAACCTCAAACCTGCTAAAATGAGGGGTGTTGAGTCCCAAGGGATGGTGTTGTGTGCTTCAGTGTAAGTAGACTTCTTAGAGGTCTATGAAAATCCCTGAGAACAATAATTTTATTTTAAGGGATGAACCCAAACAAGTAGAAACTCTGATACCACCAGAGGGAGCCATTGCTGGTGAGAAGGTTTATGTTGAGAACTTTGAGGATGGTACACCTGATGAGGTTTTGAATCCCAAGAAGAAAGTCTGGGAAAAGTTACAAGTAGATTTGAAAACCAATACTGATTGTATAGCTCAGTGGCAAGGAAATAGCTTGCTTACTAAATCAGGAGGGAAAATACGTAGTAAAAGCATGTCAGGTGCACCAATTAAATAAGTGTTCATTCAATGTACTTTTGTATGTATTCATGATGCATTTATAATAAATTTCCTATGCTTACATAATTGTTTTTATATAATTTCATAGGTTCATTTGTATCACAACCAACATTCTTCCAATATACTAGAATAAAATAAACAGAAATAATTGCTTTTCTACATCCACATCATTTACATTTCCGCTTAAATCAATATGATACTATTGTAAATGGAAGTATAATGGAAAAAATAACCTAAACTCAGCAAAATTCTGAGACAAGAAATACCAATTCAGTTTCAAGAGCAAGATTTGAGTTTGAAAATTCAATTGAAACACTTTTAATTAAAAAAAAATTTAATAAATACTATTTTCACAGAAAATATCACTTTCGATTTCTTATATCTAATTACAGGTAAAAAATGCAAAAAGCGCATTTTCCATGTCAAGGCCCTTATCAAATATCAATGGCAATTAAACTCATTTTCAAGTCACTCTATTCAATTTGACATTGGAAACAAAAATTTAAACTATTGAAAAATAAATGACAGCCAACTACATGGATTGATTTTATGAAAATAAAATAGATTAGTCTATAGTTGACTGAAATTTTTATACCTATAAGAACACTGTAGAAAATAAGTTTTCGTTGAATACTCAATGAAATAGCTAAAATTATTGAGCAATATGTATTGAACTTCTCTTGAAACATCGACTTGTTCAAATAATCAGCCAAAAAAAAGTCGACGTCTTTGAGGATCAGTACCATATTATATTAGACTCAAAAAATAAAATAACTTACAAGGAACCAATATTGTGAGTAAAAAATATTACTATTCAGAAAATAGAACTCAAGTAACATTTCGTTTATTTCATGTATAAACCATAAGTGATTTATACCCTTTTTATTCCATGGGATTTGAGTAACTCTTTCAAATGAACAATCTCCTCATCTTTCTCCAGAAGCTGTGATTTCAACTGTTCTATTTCATGAGATTCTGAGGATTTTAAAGTGTTCAGTAAAGATGATGCATCTGGCCTCTTATCAGGATTTCTTATTATCAATTTCTCAATCATCTGTGAGATATCAGGATATTTCACTTGGATATTCGGAGGAATGTGTCCTTTACGAAGATCAGTCAGGTAATGAACTCTTTCCATATCAGTTCTGAAGTTTTCCACTAACTCAAAGAGAACTATTCCCAAAGAGTACATGTCGCTCTGAAATGAATAAAATATATTTTCATGAATCATTGAATGAGATTGATTCAATATGAGAGAGAGAATAATATGTCTTTACCTTTGAGTTACACTTTCCTGCTAACTGTTCAGGGGCTGCATACAGTTTGGTACCAATGCCTAAGCTGTGTTGGACACTTTGTAGAGGACAAGCAAGTCCAAAGTCTCCTAATTGAATCAGAATGGTATTATTTTCGATCTGAATGAAAATATTACTAGGTTTGATATCATGGTGGACTATTCCTTTTGAATGAATATATTCCAATCCTAAAAAATATATATCAATTATAAAAGGATAGTATAGCTTCAATTATGGGAGAATCAAAATATATAAGACATGAGTAATGTATTGTTCTACATTTTTATTACCTACCTTTGAGAATTTGTGTAAGGATTTGAATAATTGTAGTTGTTCTAATGACTTGATCGTTCACATGAACAACAGCTTTTTCAGGCTGTGTAAAAGAATTTCTATTATCTAACCACTGCTTCAGAGTAGAATGACACAAAGCCATTTGAATATAAAGTGTTGCCCACTTGATTTTTGCCTTATTGGTAGCTTTGATTTTTTCAATTTCTCTAATATCCAAGCTACAAATTGCTTTATCTTCTTCACCTTCAGAAAGACTTTTTCTTTTCTGTCTTTTGGAATGTGATCTAGTCTGTGATTTAAAGGAATTTGCTCCACTGATGCTGTGCTCAAAATCAATCTGAAAATCTGTAGAGTCTCCATTTGATTCTTCTGTGAATGAATGAGTTACTTTATGGTACATGTATTCAGTGCTCTGCTCTGAATGAGAAGATTCATGTGTGTCTGAATTTTTATCAACGATAGCTTTATTGGTAGATGGTGCACCAATTTCAAGCCAGGCACCCTTATACTGAACTATATTAGGGTGATTCATACTGGCAAATGTTTTCACTTCAGACAAATAGTTTCGCACAGATTGGATACCATCTGATCTTATTGGTATCTTTTTTACTGCATATTCAGTTCCATCTAATTTATGTTTAACTCTGTAAACCTAAAATGAAAAACAAATTAATCATTTTTTCAATAGAAATAATTTTACTTACTTGTCCAAATCCTCCACCAGCAATGTACTCCAGTTCATCAAACTCTCGATGATAATGTGAATAAATTTCAGATTTGGGCCAAATAGGGCTAATAGGTAAAGGTTTTTCACCACCTTTCACAGAGGTCAAGAGATTTAAAAATGCCCTTTGATATTGACTTCTTATACCTTCAAATTCCATCATATCATAACTTTCTCCAAGAAGATTCATACTGTGTAATTTATCACAAATTACTTTATACATTACTGATTGCTTTTGTGGATCACTCTCATAAATTGTACAAATATTTTGAACTAAAGATTCTATCAATATACTAACAGGTGTGGAGACATATGGCTTTGATACCACATATTGGGGCCGAGAGAGCGATTCCTCATCAACACTGGACATTTCATCATCAATTGGCATTTTTGAGGAATCTTCGTCTTCATCAGAAATAATCAATTTGGACATGATGGAACTTGTTTGACTTTGAATGTTCTAGAATATTCATAAAGGTATAGTTGAAACTGGTTGATTATACTTTTAAGTCCCACTACTCTATTATATAAATGACTAGGAACAGACCTCAACATAAATATAAAAACTTAAAATAGTTTACACGCCTGCACCAGCTCCTGCTGATTTCTTTCAAAATTACAACAAACTTTGAAATCATTCACGGAAATAGCATTATATGTCTACTTGTGGTTGGTAATGCTGAAATAGAAACATGACATATTCAAATGTCATCATACATATGACAGTGATTGTGATAGATAAATAATAATAATAGACGAAATGTCATAATACTCAATTATTATATGATTATTTTTTCTCTATATTCAGAGAGAATGCCTCTCCCACTGAGCAGACAGTACTAGTCAAGAGAAGCAATAATGGATAGGTCACAGCTCAAGGTTGAAATTGTATAAGAGTGATCAATTTGACAATATGCAACCTCAAATAATCAATTACTCCCTTACGGAAATAATAATATGCTTGATCGTTGTTGGATATGCAGCTGTGGAGTTGGTTCCCTGTGATAGAACTCGCAGGATATTTCAGACTTCATGGGGTATCATAAGTGACGGCCCAGTGGGCTCAAACTATACCCAAGACAGTCATTGTGAATGGTTGATCAAGGCTAATGATGGCAACAAATTCATAACTTTGAGCTTTCGTAGCATGGGAACTGAATGTTCATATGATTATGTATTTGTATATGATGGAGATTCTTTCAATTCCCCACTTCTTGGTAGCTTCAGTGGCAAGACTGAGCCACAGCAAGTTATTGCTACTTCAGGTCACATGTTAGTATTATTGTATAGTGATACAAACTATGTGTTGGATGGGTTCAGAGCCGAATTTTCTATAACAGACTGTCCAAATAACTGTTCCAATCATGGTGTGTGTTATGATCACCTGTGTGCATGTGAAACTGATTGGGGTGGATCTGATTGTTCAAGAAGACTGTGTCCCAATAATTGTGGAAGAAATTTAAGTCATGGGTACTGTGATCAAGGTAAATGTTTCTGCCGATCCGGGTATTCTGGAGAGTCCTGTAATTTGTATGAGTTTGATACAATTGGAAATAAGTGGCACTGGCTCTCACATTCTGAAGGAGGCTTGCAACCTCGTGCTGCACATTCTGCAGTATACATAGATATTACTGATGCTCTTTATGTATTTGGAGGATATAATCTCAATACTGTCCTTGGCAACTTGGAAATCTACAATTTTCAGTCCAGTAACTGGAGAGATGAGAATGGTGATGTTCTACCAGACAAAGGTTTGATGAGTCCAATAGACCCAAGCTCTGTTGCTAAACTGATTGAATATGCTGGACCAGATTGGGAGCAAAAGTGGGGAATCAACACCAAAACTTCCTTCCTGAGGAATCTTCTTTATACTGTTAGTGAAAATACAACATTCACTAGAAGGAGACAGCGTCACTCTAGAGTAACAGAGGATCATAGACCATTGCCAAGGTATGGCCATGCTGCATGTGCTGTATCCAAGGGTTTCATATTGTATGGGGGTAAACTGAACAATGGAAGTTTAGCTAATGATTTATGGTATTATGATGTTCAAACAAGAATTTGGCAGCTGAGAGCCAAACTGTCAGTTGTACTGCCACCACGTTTAACCAGACACACTTTGACGTGTGCAAATAATGTCATATACTTGTTTGGAGGTAGCACTGAAAATGGGGAGTTCTCATCGTCTTTATATAGCATACAACTGTCACCTGATTTTGATGAAAACTGGCAGGAGATCAAACCAAGAGGTGGAAAGCAGTTGGATATTCGGGTTGTGGCACATAGCACAGTTTTCTATCAATCTACAAATTCATTGATTGTTTATGGTGGTATTGTACCTGGTGTAGCAAGATTCTCCAAACTGTCTGATAGGATGTTTGTCTTTCAACTTGATAATCGCCACTGGACAGAAATTCATTACACTAGAGAGTACCTTAGAGAGAAGTTTGTTCCCAGAGAACGTGCCTTCCATACTGCCAATGTTTTTGGAAATTATCTGGTTGTTTTTGGTGGTTATTCACACAGACATAACAAGGAAGAGATATGCTATGATAATCAGATGTATTTATACCATTTAGGTTGTCACACATGGGTGAACCCAGACATTCTTGGAAAGACTAATGAGTCCAGATATCCAAAACAACAAGGTGAGTTTATCATTGATTGATTATAAATTCAAATGAATATTCTAGATGAACTTTACCATCTTCTGTACTTGTAAACAAAATAAAGCAATACAAGAGTGACCAAGTTTTGTGGGTCTATAACCAAAAGATGCTGATGCTAAACTTGTATTCACAACAAATTTGAATTCAATTGACAAAAGCATTTCCTGCTTGATGGCATTAGTTAATATAACACAAAATAATGTCGTGAATCGAATGAAACAATGTTGATTTCATCCAATTGTGTTTTTGGATAAAATATATTGTTTTTTCGTATATCTTGTATTCTTCCCATTTTCCTATTTCAAACTTATAAAATGTGAATTTATTTTCATGATTTCATTTCGATTAATTTTTAGGTGTATTTGCGCACGCCTCTGCCGTACGAAATCACAATACCCTTCTACTCATTGGTGGATACCATGGAAATGTCAATGGAGATCTTCTTGCTTATACTGTTCCCCCAATGATAGCTGCACGCAAGGTATGCTGTTTAGTAGAGAAAAAATTGCATAATTTAGATAGTTTGGCTGTTCTTTTCAGCCCATATGATATAACGATTCAAAATATTGATACAATGTTTGAAAATGACCAAGTTTGTGTTGTTCTACAGAACATAACATCCTGTATATTTTACTCGAAATACTAAATTTTCTCGATAATACTACCCATTATCTATTCCTAGTAAATTTTCACTAAATCGAAATGTAAGATACACTCTGTATGAATTGAAATAATTTTGTATGGTAAATTTTAATCACTTCCGAATTACTTCTGAATTGTTTCGAAGTATAATCCGCGAACTAAGCGATGATCACTTGAATCTTCAAAATTCAACAATAGGGCGACCCATACGACCCAGAGGCGGCGTGTGTCAAACACCGTAACTATGGCGAGTGTTCATCGGACCCAGAATGCGGTTGGTGCTCAGCAGACGAGCAGTGCTATGGTAGGACGATAGGCGCGAATTGCACGACCAATTTGCAGACGACCCGATGTCCGGGGATCTGTCCGGCCTTGGGAGACTGTCATTCCTGTCTGATACACGGCCACGTGTCAACTGTCAGGTTGCCGATGGTATCGGCGGCTCATAAGTTAGGTGAGGGAATATTTTTACGGATTCAATTATGTTGTGAGATTTGGACACATTCTAATAACAAATAGTCTGTTTGGACAGTATATTTCAATAGTCGGATTGATGCTTTGAATATGTATGATATTCAGGATTCATGGTGGATTGCATCATCTTTTATTTGACATTTACGAAAAATATTTAATAAAACCTGTTTCCAGGTTTGGAAGAATGTACATGGTGTGTTCAGAATGCCAAATGTCATCATAAAGATGACAATTACGGAGTGTGTGGTTTGCAAGAGGATAGTCCAAGTCAGAATCCTGGATGGTGGGGTACTAAAGGAACCGAAGTTTTGAAAGCTTCAGAATGTCGAGAGCTTGATAGACGACCTGGATTGACATTTGTGAAATATCATTATCCTGTCAACTACTCCCAGCCCGATATCGTTGCTATCATTAATGCTACTACAGTAAGTCACTGTCAAGTGTTCAATGCTCCACTGCAATTAATTCATTATTATTTTACTATTATGGGATGAACAGGGCCATCATAGCATTTTATTTATTAAACTGAATATTATTGTATATTCAATATCAATAATTACGAATGTGAAACAGGTTTAGGATTATTTTGTTTCTACTCAACAGGACTGAAAAAGTTGGTTACATCCGGCAAATGGGTTTAATTATCATTATCATATCATAAAGAAAAATAGCTAGTATATGAACGATTTACACTAGAATAATGCTTGTGACATGGTGTTTCTTTTCTCAAATATACTGCTACAAGTACTTTTCTTCTTCTTCTCATCTTATCAATAAATTACTTGTAGGTGGATTATATCAGTCCAACAAATTCCTTAACTCGAGTAGACTTCAATGGAGGAGAAATGGTCGCTAGACTTTTGGGATTTCTAAGGCTTCCGTCCGACTGGCAGGAGATGTTGAACGTCTGCGTCAGTTTCTGTTCCGCCACTTTGACAGTTTCAGATGTCCCACTAGCGAATGTGACGTCCGAAGCGAAAGAATGCAACGCCGTCAAGTGGCCTGATAATCTTACATCAGATAGAATATCGGTCGATTTCAAGTCGAAAAAAATAGTCAATATGGGGTATACGTACATGCAACAGAGCAAGATGGAGTTACAACACTATAAGGAATTGGATGATGCACCTAAGGTGGGTAAACATTCAGTTCATCCAATTTGTATCCACACATTGAGTATGGCATAAAAAAATGGAATGATATAAAAGGAGCTGAAAACATCTCTGATCTCTATTTATTTACATGATTTAATAATTAGTCCATTGTGCCAACCCACAAAACTATAAAGTGAATCATTTCGTTTCAACCAAACATATGTCGCCAATTTCTTTGTGATAATCAATAGCCATATGTAGGTTAATCATTTCAATCATAGATATCACATTGCAACCTTCACTGGTACTATAGCTCTTGACACACAGTCGCAATTTGACTTATTTTCTTGGAGTTTGACAAAGTGGAGACTCATCCTTGTGAACGTTTTATTGACTTTTTATTGACTGTTATTGATTTTGATAATTTGTGCTTGTCCTCCCCTCATGGGGGTTGTGATACTCCGTAATTTCACTACATGAGAATGTGGGTGACCGAATTTCTACTTCGTATGATTTTTGACATTGTAAGAATTTTTTTACTCGACCACCTTTCGTTTCCATCAAAAAATTGTGACACATTCCCTACAACTTCTGCTTCATTTTTCAGTCCTTAACTGAAGATGAACCTTGCAGGGTTCGAAACATGTCTAAACGTTTTATTTAAAATAAACTTTTCATCATTTGAAGAGATGACTTGGAGCCCCTTTCCTACCCTCTATTATTTTATATGGTTTTGCAATCGAAATGAGTAATCCGTATTGATCTTAGGTATTCACCTTCGAGTATTTGGAACCGTATGCCAACGGATCCTGCAATCAATACAGAAACTGCCTGCACTGTTTGACCGACTCTCAATGTGGTTGGTGCGGACTCACCAACTCATGTCAATCGCGCTCTGAAGACGAAAACATCAGCTGTTCTCTCGATGACGATTGGCAGTACCTAACCCTACTTCCCAGCAGCTGTTCCAACTGCTCCAATTATATCACATGCGAGTCCTGTATCGATTCCAACCTGTGCGAATGGTGGGTGGATGAAGCAAGGTAATAATTTTCATCTGTTTGATATCAAAGAAGCTGACACTATTGAAAAATACTGGAATGATTCGTGATTGCTATCGTCAGTTTATAAACTAGAAAGAGTTGATTATATGGAGTCACGAAATATTTCACCAAGACAGTAGTGAAATATTTCAAACTACCAGAACGTATGTATGCAAACCGTCGATTATTTCCAGAAGATAGCTAGCGAAAAATATTGGAATACAAAAGTTCTAGGCTTTTTCAAAATCTATCGCACTAAATAAAAATTGAACATTCAGTCGAAAAGTCTCTTTTTCTTTAATAGAACATCCTATACACCTATTTGAATTCTGCTCGAAAACTTATTATAGCACATCATTTCCTAAATTCAACCGTTTCCGAGATATCGAATTTTGATAATAACTTTTCAACAACTCTCAAATTCATTGAACCGATCTATCTACTTGTAAATTTTATTCAGTGTTCTGTCGAATTCCTTCTGAAGGTACTAACTGCTAATTTTCAGTGGTCTAATCACTTCTCAACCAGAATATCTTTCTAGATGTCAGAGGATAGGTCAGAGATACGATGCCGCTATCAACCTAAATCAATGCCCCACCCCGTGCTACAAAAGACAAGATTGCGGTTCGTGTCTGGACCAGAAAGGCAGATGTGTGTGGTGTCAAGCTACACAGCAATGTTTCAGCTTTTCCGTTTACACCAGCGAATATCAGTTCGGGCTATGCAGGGAATGGTTAGATCAAGTCTTTCCTTTGGTGACTAGGCATGAGAGCAATTTGATGCCGATCGCTAGTAAGCCGCAGGAGCAGTGTAAGACATGTTCGATGTATTCGAATTGCTCGACGTGCCTGGGAGCGCTCAGTTGTGGTTGGTGTTACAATGGGTCCAATCCTATGTCAGGTTAGTGTATATTTTATTCTGTTTCCTATTCCATTACGCTCCATTTTTAATTTTATTTGTCTTATAAAATCCTTTTCACAGTAAATGTGAATTTTGTACTACTGTTGCCAAATACTTGGGCAGACAAAAATCTTTTACCATATGTATACATTGACAATCTTTGCAATAAAAATAATTATGATGCACAAATCCAGAAAGTTTTACATGTTTGTCCATCCCAAACAAGCTTTATGTTAGTTCTCGATCGTAAAACTCAAAGTCACAAATCTTTTTAGGCGTCTGCGTTCAAGGCGACTTCAACAAACCCCACATGAACTGTTCCCTTGCTCTCGGCTCGTCGGACGCCAAATGGGCGTACGCCCAATGTCCCGACGTGGACGAGTGCGGCTTAGGTTTGCACGATTGTCACGAGCAAGCCATCTGCACCAACACCGACGGCTCCTTCAGCTGTCACTGCAAAAAGGGCTACATCGGCGACGGTCGCAAGAACTGTCACCGTACTTGCTTCAACGTTTGCATTCACGGCGTTTGCCAGGGAGAACCTGACTATTCGTGTAGATGCGATGGCGGGTGGTATGGGGACGATTGCTCGAAAAATTGCGGGTGTAATAATCATTCGGCTTGTCCTCAGGGAGAAGGTATTTGTGAGGAGTGTAAGGATAACACGATGGGGGAGTTTTGCGAGTATTGCAAGCCCGGGAGTTACGGGAACGCCACTACTGAAAGAGGTTAGTTTAAGATTTAAATCGTTAAACATATATTCTAGGTGGTGCAACTGAAGAACGAGATATTGTTTTCTTCTATTATAATTGAAAATATACGAATAGCGCGAATAGAGGCTCTCAATAAATAATTAGTCGCTTGCTTGAGGAGTACTCAAGAAACTAGCAGTCGTTATATTCTCTAGAATGCTCACAATCAAAATCTCACATTTTAAATAAATCGAATTCGTAATAATTTTGAATTTCAATGAAATCCAATCAATTGACGTTTCGATAGGTTGTCGTTTATGCGATTGCAATGGACACGGTAACAAGGACAACGGCGAATGTGATATCGAGACCGGCAAATGCTTCTGCGAAGACAATACTGAAGGAGATAATTGCGAGCATTGCAAATCGAACTACTACGGGATTCCATCTGAAGGCAATCATTGTTACTACCAGTGCGAATCGCGAGGCTTACTGAAAGATTCTCGTGGACAGGGTATCAGTTCCAAGCAATCTTATATATCACCTTGGGGAGGACCTCCAACAAGTGAATGTTTGTGGATCATCAAACCGGACGTCGATTATGGATCTGCGATTATCCAGCTAGAGGTGATTATTTCACGACATAAAAATAATAATTATATGTCTATTTGCTGAAAAATATCGATGGATAATATTGTTACATGTTATTATCAAAGCTTTTATGTATATCCGACATAATCATATGTAATTTGAATAGGTAAATTCTGCTGAACTCAATATCAGCTGCGGTGAGAATGCTGTATACGTTTACGAATTGGTAGACATGGGAAGCCAGAGCGCATTATCTGCTGTTTTATGTTCAGAAGAAGCTTTACCTACCAATATTATCGAATCCAGGACAGGTGGGTACATTATTTTAGCCTAAAATTCATACTACCAATTGCAATTGAAAGATGTCATCGGTTTTATAGTGAAAAACAAAAAACTTTGAAAACATTGGACAGTTAATGTTCGTCGCCCTGTGTGATATATATCAATTGAAATCGGTTACATCATCTCCATATATTTACATGACATATATATTAATTTTCATATCATTGAAGCAGTTTTTTATTCAAACATCTTCATAAAATGTTCACTATCGTTATCTTTCTAATACGTTTTGACGTTTCGACTTTGACTTCACAGTATATTTGACGATTTTACAGTATATTTCTAGAACAATGATTTCCTGATGACCGTATTAATATTAATTCTTATAATATCCTCTTGTTCTTTCTTAGTCTCTGAAATATTTTTCCACTAATTCCAATTGTTTTCAGGACAACTCACCGTCCATTATAAACAAGGAATGATGGGAGAAAGTTTCAGCGCCATGTATAAAGTGATAAGCTGCGACGACTGTCGCCCACCGCGTGAATGTGTCAACGGTCAATGCGTGTGTCAAGAAGGTTTGGTGGGTTTCAATTGCGAAGAGGTTATTTGCCCGGAGGATTGCCATAACGAGAAGGGGCAGGGATCTTGTGATAGATCGTATGGAAGATGTCTTTGTTCCAAAGATTGGGCAGGGTCATCTTGTAATACAAGGTTCGTTCACAATTTATTCACATATCAAGATTTTTCTATATTTTGATACGAATTCTTGTTTCAATATCGACTGAGCAAGAAAAAGCAAATGGAACATCTTTTTGATGAGGATTACAGGTTCATTCTTTGTTTGGATCGAAAGAGGTATTCAAAAATAATGATGAATTACTCGAATTTTTCATTTATTTTCAGAAAAAACGATTCTCAAGTTATATTCACCGAACTATTCAACACTGTCAATCTAGCAGACAGTTTGGAGCATTTCCGCAAAACAATGCCACGATTTGGACACTCCTTAGTATACGATCGCAGAGGCTCTCTTTGGATGTTCGGTGGTTACTCCTTGTCTCACGGTCCTCTCAACGACATCCGACAATTCCACACGAAAAATTTAACTTGGATGCAAGTGACTGTCGAATCAACTCCCGACGCAAAAATGCCAACTGGAAGATACTTCCATGGAGCCGACATAGTGCACACCCAAACAATTTACGTGTACGGAGGTTTGACGAGGAAATTGAAGAATTCGACCAACAGGACCTTGGATGACTTCTGGCAATTTGACATTCAGAATCAACGATGGAATGAAATAGAAAAGAGGGGCGACTGGCCGCCCGCCGTTTCAGGCCACAGTCTAACTTACCACAAGATGAATGAGAGTTTGATTCTTATTGGAGGAGTTTCGCCTGAAAGTGGTTTCTCGAACAGCGTTTGGGCTTACAAATTGGAGAAGGAACAGTGGCATTCGCTGAGAACTAGAGGATCGGGACCACCTGGTATTTACGGACATACAACAGTTTACCATGCTCAGAGTAATAATATTTATGTGTTTGGTGGTGTGGTCTATGATAAACAGCGGGCTGTCGTTTCTGGAGACCTTTTCATGTTGAATATCGAAAATAGGACCTGGATTCAGTTGAATAATCTTGGACCTGCTGCTCATTGGGTGAGTGATGGCCATTATGCATTACAATCATTAGTAAAGTCTGTCACATTTCAATGCCATCATAGATTATACAGTGATATTTATAAAGTATGCAACAAATGAAAGAAATCTGTATTTATACTTTTTGAGTACTCTATGAATGTCACTGAAAGATATCATGCGTCCCAATCTTATACAAGCAATATTTACATATTTGACAAGAAGATTCAAATAACACTGGTTTGATTGACATTGACGTGATTTATTTCAATTTTTATAATATTAATGAAGAATTCAAATTGTTTGAGACCCTCCTGTTCATGATATGAAGTAAGTACGAAAGTAAAATATATTTTAGCCACGTCCAAGATTTTTCCATTCGGCTGTTACTACAGAAGATTACATGATGGTTATGGGAGGAAAAATACATCCTTGGAACATAAGTGACACACTCTACACATATTCATACAACTGTAATCAATGGCTCAACCTTATGTCTGATGGTAAAGTATATCCTCATGCATTCTCTTTTCCAATGATTTATAGATATTCATCGAGTGAATTTTCTAATACATCATGCACTCATGACTTTAATTTTCGTACTGTGAATTGTCGAATCAACAATAAAAAGTGACCATTTTCTGGTTTTATTAACAAACATGAAACGCTGTAAATGAATTCATCGTAAACGTATGAAACAAATGGTGTTTGGCATGAAAATGCCAATTTTATAATGTAACACTTCTTAAATAGCGGTTATATCTGTTACCAATAGTATACTCGTCTACTATAGTAACATTTTCGTGTTTTTTTCTCAGACGTGGCAAAAGTAGGACCGTACCCAACCCAAACTTACGCCCAAGCTATGACAATCGAATCAGATGGGGATGCCATCTATGCTATCGGTGGTTGGGGCATTGACACTATGAGTACAGTCCTGAGACTCGAATTGCCGATGGACCTATGCAATCTCTTGCCAAAAAAAAGTAGCTGTATGTATATGTCGGGCTGTGGATATTGTGCCAATCGTGGAAATGATGACGATATTATCATGGAAACGTGTCATAATAATAATAAGGATTGTCCATTAGAGACAATTTTAAATGGTAAGGATTCTTTTTTATTCGATTCTTGAGTAGATATGGATATATTACTCAAGGAAATCGATCTAGGAGCTTTAAAATTCAGCCTTATTGAATTCTCATTCCTGTGTTAGGTGACTTAATATTTTTTGAGATATTTGGTGTATTCATGAATATTAAGGCTTTTTCATAGTTATCTCCTTTGATGTCATTTATGCTAACGCTCTGAAAGTTATGCAGATTTTATCTTCACAATCGCTGCAAATATGTTGTTTCATGGATTTCTTCAGTTTTTGAAAGGGAAAAAGGCATAGAGGACTACATCTGGTGATTTCCACATGGAAATTTGTATACAATATGGTCGAAATTATGAAAAATTCACGATTAACTTTCAGGATGAATGACAATACATAAAAAAACGAAAATCGAATGTCTCTGCAAAAGTCACATTGGTTTTTGAATATACGAAGACTACATTTTTCCAAAAAAGCCTAATTTTTTTAACATTCAAACAAACATTGAACTTATTAACGTAAGTTATCCTAACATATCGTTTATTTCAGCTTCTCTTGTAACGAACATTGGTCAAAAATGCGAGATGTATAGTTTTTACCAGAGTTCCAACTGTTCAACGATACAAGAATGTGCAGCATGTCATCAAAACAATTGTTTCTGGTGCCAAGACACGTGTATGAGTGATAACACTACATGTGAAAATTTTTTAGGGAGTTGTCCCTATAATTCCTGTGTAGCCACTGATTGTATACAGTGTCACCAGATTCCAGACTGTAATTGGAATAATGACAAAAAAGAATGCATTCCAGGTGAGCAATTACGAACGGACATGTAGCTACAGCAGAACATATTGTTATGGTCTGGTTTTATTTTCATGAAATTGAAAAATATTAATATACAATTGATGTATAAACATTTTACTGACTTACGCATTCCTTTATCCCTGTAATCTAATAGGCATTATTACTTTATGGTAGATGTTGATGGCACCAGCGAAAGTTTCGACTATTGAATTTAATGAGTCCTCAATATAGATTTTGAATTTTCTTCATATTTGAAAAACCAGTTATTATGGTAAAGCAATGTAGATAGTTTGAACTCGAAAACTAAAAATGCCTTTTTGTATGAAGTTGTTCCAGGTTTGATTCATAGTCTATAATTGAACAAACAAAAATCATCTGATCATTTCAATTTCAAGTGAGCAGTCTCCACTGAAATGAAATTCTCCTGTTCTCTTGTTTAAATTGCAAGAATTTTTATAGCATGCATTCATTCCTTGAGATAAATTATCGTATTTAGTATTGTTGGATGTGCTCAGCGTATTTGATATATTGCTAAAATAGTGGTGACAAGACAATTCATTTCGTTGCAAATGAAAATAAGGCGACCCCAGTTCAGACTTTTGAGATTTATTCAGTTTCTGAACACAGGTCTCAAGCTATTGAGGTGAACTAACTCTGATTTTGATTTCAAATGATTAAAATCAAGATGGAAAGTCTTCATTACCCCACCCTATATTAAAACCCAAACTTCCAAATTTACAAATCACTTCGTTTTCCAGCAACTCACACCCAGGACCTCGACTCGATCGTGTTTTGCCCGCAACCCTGCACAAACTACACCTCCTGCAACTCCTGCCTGGAAGCTGTCGACTGTCGCTGGTCCACTCAGCTCGACGAATGCATCTCGACATCCTACCAGGAAATCTACTGCGCAGGCGGAGTCTGCGGGCTGGTCCTGCAGTCCAAAGAAACTCAGACCTGCCCTGAGCCGTGCAACAATTTCACGCAGTGTTCAAGTTGCTTGAGTCACGCCCACTGCGGGTGGTGCGCCGAACCGGGGTGGTCTGGGAACGGGATTTGTGCGGAGGGATCGAGCGAGAGGCCCACGTCTGGAACTTGTAGGGATGTGTATTTCGAGAAGAACAAGAGTTTCGTGGTGAGTTTGGTTTTTGTGATACAAATTGGTCTATTCGAAAATAAATCGTTCATTTTTTTGAGCAAGGTTGTTGTGACAGCTTTCCCGAAAGTGCGGTGTTGCTGCTCATTTATTTTTTCAACCAAACTCCGAAACAGAATTCCAATTAAAGAAATATATACAACAGAATTGGATGACTATTGAACAGTTTGAATGAAAGAATTGTCAGTTCTCAATTCAGGAATCGTATGGAATATCCCTAAGTACACAACAAATATGTCATAAAATTTCTTGACATTATACAGGGTATTCCTTAAAGACATGATAATATTTGAAGGGGTTATTCTCTGACACATTTTAAGAAAAAAAAATCCCCCAAACGTATGCCCTAAAAGTCTTAACTTTTGAGGTGCAGGGTGTATCTCAAAAGTAAAGACTTTCAGGACGATTTTCATTTGATGTTCTCCATGTGATCCACGGAAAACCCCATAAAAACTCAGAATAACAGTTTAACAAAATGCACCCATTGTAAATCCACAATAAATATTTCAGAACATATGGAATATGAAGAGTGATTTTGTCATTGCCGTATGAAACTATTTTGAGTTGCGAGAATATTTGATTAGATTTTAGGAAGTATAAGCTTTTATCACACGCAAATTGCAATGCTTGTTTCTGTTACACATAGGAAACAGAATTGTTACTCGACTTCAATATAACGAGTGGATGGCAATGGCATTACGTGAAATGTCCTCCTGAGAACGAATGCACGAACAATCACCATACTTGTGTGGCGGAATCAGAAATATGTGTCGATTTAGACGAAGGTTTCGAATGTCAGTGTGGTCACGGATATAAATATGGAATGGGTCTTTGCGAACCAGTTTGCCCCTTAGGTAAGTAGAGCACTGTATATTCCGTTCGTTCAAAATGAGAAGACAATTGGAGAGTGTTTTCTAGTTTCCTATCGATCCTCTGAATGTATTTACGAATGCAATACTCAGGGACATATTTACTAACTCACCTGAAATGTGCTTTGTGAAAAATTCCGTGTTTTGTGAATTGCTTTGAGTACTCGACCTTAGAATTTTTGGTTCATTTGAAAATACAGCATCTTATCAGAAAAAGCATCTGTCAGTTTCATCAATATACAATTTTAGATATTTTTTCATATAATCTCAAAATATAGATGTCGTGACAAACCTCAATCTAATATCATTGGGATTAAACATATAAACATCATACATCAGAAATTTTAATTCGTGAAAGTAAGTTTAAAGTCCTTATTTGAATTATTTTCTTGTTTCATTTTATTTACACTAAAAAAGCATTTAACTACGGTTCCGAATTATTCAGATAATAATTGAAATTGAAGCATATATTTTTTATATACACACAGTGAAGTCCAAAATTCTCACGGAATTAAGAAACGTAATGAAAATCATAGATTTTCAGTTGAAATAACGAAATTGATAATCACTTAGATAATAGATAATACTGCAGTTTTTTTATTTGATAATCCATAATTTTTTTAAATCTCATCAAGTATATTGAATATATCATGTTAGAATTTAATTTAGGAATCATTTTGGAGAATGAATATATTCTTTTATTTTGAATTCACTTTTACATTCTTACGTTGAATTTTCTCATGTACAGATATGATACATTTCTTAACACTGTTACAGTAACAGTCGTATATGTAAAAGGGTTGTTTGTTTATAACCGGATTGCCAATTGGGTTGGTTTCCTATTGTACATGTATTTCGTACTGTATGTTCACCGTTTAATGCTTGCTTTGCTAGGCTGTGTCCGTGGTCAGTGTTCCCATCCTAATAAATGTCATTGCGACTTTGGCTATGTCGGTGCTAACTGCAGTATACAGTGTCAATGCAACGGTCACGCTAACTGCGAAGGTCCTGACAAATTGGATAAGTGCTTGGAATGCCACAATAACACGATGGTGAGTCGTCTCACCTTCCTCAAAGAATTAACGTCCGATCATCCTCTCTTTGTGACATTCCAGGGCTCGCAGTGCGAAAAGTGCAAACCTCTTTTCGTGGGAGATCCAACTGACGGTGGAAGTTGTGTACCGTGTATCGAATATTGTCATGGGCATAGCTCGGTCTGTGTCGATAACAGCACCGATATCAATCCGAATGACTATGTTGATCCTGATTCTTTTAACGAACATTTTAGGGAAGGGCCAAAGAACAATGCACGGTGTTTGAGGTGTAGCAATTTGACTTCGGGAGCACGATGTGATGAATGTATTATAGGTAAGTTTCGACAATTTCAAGTGAAAATACCTCCACGACATAACTCATCCAGACATTTCAAATTGAAGAGAGTAGTTGTATCTGATAGTTATAACGTAGAATATTGTTCTAAATGATGGAAATCGCACTTTGAGGGGGAGGGAACAGCGACCAAGTGCGACATTGTGTGATGAGAATGAAATGGCTGCTATACCAGATATAAATAATTTGAAGTCCATGTGTTCAGGATGATTGGGTTTTCTTGAATTTATATAAGATTAGTTCTTTGTTTTGTCATAATCTTGAAATGTTTGATTTGATACCAATTTTATTAAAAAATAATTTACTTGGAACATGACCAGTTGTGACAAGGACGTAATTTATGGATGGCCCCCAGAGAAATTTTAACATTCAAAATGGATTTTTCTGGAGAGCACTGACTTGATAACTATGTAATTATTAAATACGTATTCTTCTTTGATTCTGAATTATATTTCATGCGAACAATATTCGCTCTTGACAATTTGATTGTATTTCAATTCATCAATTGTTTGCGAAAATCAAAAGTGTAATTCTATCAAGCGAAACTACATAGTGTGGATTTATCCAGCACAAAATAACAAATATCAAATAACAAATATCACGTAACAAATAACAAGTATAAGTTGAAGTTCTTATTTTTCAATGACAGTGTTCATGCAGCCAAGTATCAAATAACAAATAACAAATAAGAAGTTGGTCAACTTCAACTTTCTACGTTAATTGAACGCGATTTTCTTATTGTGCGCAACCAGTACGCAGGTGACTTTGATTGGCCTGTCCAGAAAAGAAATAACCTAACTCCTGTCAAAACAAACTATATTTTGTCTGCTCTTATCGACGGTTTTGTTTGGAACAAATATATTTTTTTAAAATGGAATTTTTCGAAATATTACAGAATTCTAAAAAGTGTGTTGAGGTTCGGATCATTCGAATTTCAAATGGCTTGTGCGCCTGCGTACCATTTTGTGCTAATCGTTATTTGGTGTGCATGAATGGTAACATTTTCACTACTTGTTATTTGTTACGTGATATTTGTTATTTGATATTTGTTATTTTGTGTTGCATAAATCCACACTTAGATTGATTACAGAAATTGACAGCTGACATATATTCTTAGGAAATTTCCGAGGAAGCGAAGACCACAGAGACCCTTGTCGCCCGTGCGACTGTCATGGCCACGGTGACACGTGCGACCCCATCCACGGAGACAAGTGCAATTGTCAAAACAATACCGAGAGTGACATCTGTCGGGGAGTGACTGAAAAAAATTCGGCTCACCCCTGCTGGATGGTGCAATGTTCGAAATGCAAAGATGGGTATCAAGGAACGCCGACTTCCGGGCATCAATGTTACAAACAGATGCACGTTGATAACAAGATGTGTTTTGATGCCAAACCAATAGGTATGATGTTTACAGTCTTGATGGATGATTGATATCGATTGGTTCAGCGAAGTGAGGTTTGAATTGGAACAAAATTGCGCTTGTATGTCGTTTAAAAAGTTGTCATTTCTCGTACTACTCAGAAATTCATTTAGAAATAAAATTTAAACATTATTTCTATTACCTTCAGACGAATGCAAGATAAAACCTAAACCTCTACATCCTGGCGAAGTGGTATTTTTCGTGATTCAACCCCGGTTCATGAACGTGGACATCAGAATAATAATAGATGTGACTCAAGGTAAACTGAACGTTTTCATGAGCACCACCGATGACACTTTCGTAACATACCCGAATTCAACAACGGGCGTTGTTGATATTGACATCGATGGACAGTACGGACATTGGGAGAGTGGAATTCTCAAATCTAAAGATACGTTTTTGACAAGGGAGGCTGTAGGACTGCGGACATACATCACAATCAGACAACCGAAGACTATTCTGTATGTTCAAGACTTGCAGGATAGATTAGTCATCACGTTACCACAGGTAAATATAGTCTTTAATCTTTCCTGTTGTATTGTGTATGACATAAAGACAAGTGGGATAGGAAGCAATTTAAGAGAAAAGCGATGTGTCTCTCTTGTGAAGGGTACGTTTGTAAAAATGCGATCAAAAGAGTATGCATTGATATTTTTCATAAATTTTTTTGTTTTTGTAAAGCTAAAAGTATCCCCGTCAAGAATAAAAAACGATTTCGTTCATGTGGCTCCCTCTACTGGCCTTACAGTGTGCCATTCGGACACCCCCATTGGTGATAACATTTTGAACTCCTCGGCGCCAAATTCATTCAAAACAGTCGTAATGTTTTTTTTTTCAAAGCTGGAATTGTCTCTGGATTATCCGCATAACATCGCTCTTTAACGGCACCCCACAGGAAGAAGTCCAACGGTGTCAAATCGCAGCTACGCGTAGGCCAATCGACATCTCTTGAACGGATGATTTTGCGGTTGTTAAACATGGTGTCAACTTGTATGGCATGTGGCGCCATCTTGTTGAAACCAAAGGTCGTCCACATTCATAGCGTCGATTTTAGGCCATAAAAAGTTGGTCAACATGGCTCTGTAGCGTTCGCCATTGACGGTAACGGCGTTGCCAACATCATTTTCGAAGAAAAATGGGCAAATTATGCCACCACTCCAAAATCCACACCAAACTGTGACTCTTGGAGGATGCATTGGTCTCCCTACGATTGGGTGTGGGTGTTCCGAACCCCAAATCCGGTAGTTTTGCTTATTTCACATATCCGCCGAAATGGAAATGCGCTTCGTCCGAAAAGATGTTTTTTCGACCAAAATCGACGTCATTATTGAGCTGGTCTATGGCCCACACAGCGAACTAATATCGAAGCGGATGGTCATTTGCTTTCAACTCCTGAGTCATCTGGATATTGTAGGCGAATAATCCGAGGTCTTTGTGCAGTATTCTCCTCAGGCTGGTGCGACTATCTGGTGCGACTATTGCTCAGTTGCTGCGATCGGCGTTGAGTTGAGGTCTCACACTTTGAGCCACAGCCTCAATATTCTCGAGTGTGCGCACTGTCCGAGCTCTGGGACCACTTCTGTCATCCACTAATATCCCTTTCTCACGAACTTTCTTCACCAATTTGCGTATAGCGCCTTTGGTAGGTGATTTATCACGACCCATAGTTCTTTTCTATTCGCACAGTTTCGGCGATACAGCATTGACTTTGAAAATAAGTTTTTAAAATTTCAAAACGCTCTTCAAGAGAAAACATGTTGTTTCGTGCCGCGTACGGTATGGCTAATGAACTGTAAAAATTTCGGGTCTGTAGCTCGTTTGCCGTTGTCATACGACGAAATTCAAAAACGTAACATATAGCCCACCCTTTATATACCCGAAGAATAATTTCTGAAGCTGTATAAAAGTTTGTTTACGCTAGCCAATTATCGAGAGAAAATGATACGATTTATTCTGCAGGAATATCACAGCCTGGAAACCACCCGCTTCTTCCTCATCCTGCAAGCCCTCGACCCCACCGACACCGACAAGAAAGTCTCCTACGGCGTCGTCTTCTCGCGCCAGGACCAGCTGCACATCGACCTATTCGTCTTCTTCTCCGTTTTCTTCTCCTGCTTCTTCCTCTTCCTGTCGGCGTGCGTCGTGGCGTGGAAGGCGAAGCAGGCGGCTGACGTGAGACAGGCGAGACGTCGGCACGTCGTCGAGATGCTGCACATGGCGAAGCGGCCCTTCGCTTCGGTCACCGTCAATTTGACGGGCAAGCCGAAGCCGAAGAAAACGGGGCCTGATTTGAGGCCGGTGGCGATTGAACCGACAGGTAAGAGGTCTTGGGCTTCTTGTAATTGTCAGTTTTTATTCGTGAGATAAATATGTTGGTGATTAGGATTTTGGATTCATTATACAGTTTTTATATAAAAAAAGGGTGGGTCAAAAGTCAAAATTTGGTTTCTCAAGTAGTTGCTCTTGGTCTATCGACCTAAAATATTTCCAGTGATGCAGCGTTGCCGCTTATACCAGAAAGTACAATGTAGAAGGAATTTCCTCAGACATAATTGATACACAGGACATTGGTAAACTACATCCAAAATTTCAGCCCTTTACGAATCCAAATACCGCAGTAATAAACATTTGTTTGAGGCTATGTTTTGCAAGAAAAATAAGGAAATCAATTAATTTCTCGGAAACCTTTCGAGATAGGTATAGGGAAGTATCATACGAATATAATTGAAAAGTATTAGAGAAACGAAAAATGGAATGAAATATAGTGTGTTCCATTTGAAATAACAAAGTTGTTGCTACTTTTCGATAGAAGCGGCAGCGCCGCAATGCTGGAAATTTTAGATCGATAGACCAAGAGCAACTACTTGAGAAACCAAATTTTCAGAATGATCCTATGTCCCGTTCTCCGCAAACGTCTAAGGTACCATCGACCGACCCACCCTGTATAAGACAGTAGGTCGAGTAATTCTTCTTGTTTTTCAGGGGATGGTGTCGCCGCCGTCGCAACAGTATTCGTCAGTTTACCTGGTGGTCAAAGCACATCAGTTAGACTGGCATTAGCATCATCACTGATATTACTTACCAGGCAGTTTCCCACTGGTGGAAGGATTTTCACGAGGAGACGATCAATACATGCAGCCCCCCCAACATAATTTATGTTTTTTATTGTACATTTTGATTCTGTTATTATTTATGATTAAAATTAAATAAAGACATTCTTTGGTCTTATTGAAATATACCAACAATTCATTTTCACATACTCAATGATGCATTTCAGTATGACGTTTTTTGTCAATTAAAAATTTTTGATTCGATTAAAAATTGTCAGTATAAATATAAATTTACAGAACTGTTGGAATTCGCGATTTTGTAACATTCATTCCACTATCTGCATAATGGACTAAATTATAGTGAAAACATTTGATATCATGTGGCACCATCAGAACTCAGAATATGCAAACGTTGTGAAGTAATTTGAAAAATCTCAATATATGTGGAATAGTTGTTTGTAGATACCATGAGGAGATGAATAAGGGAGCAATAACTGATACAACTACCTCAGTAATGTGGCATAGTCAGTGACTTTGTTTGAAAGGATGCAAAATATTCTCTTAGGGCTTCAACATGGAATTCTTAATTGGAAATGTATGTCCAGAAACTACCATTCATTATTATTTTATTCGGTCTATATCATGAATTGAATGATGAAATAAACGGAATTGATTTCAAACATACAATTTCATGTGTCATTTTCAAAGGTTGCTCTCATTGGTGTGACGCAGTGTGACGTACTTAACCCTACACGCCCATCGACCTTGAGCTGACCAATCATATATAATTGTTCCATGACAAATCTTGCTGTGTTGCCGCGCCAAAATACCACAGCTTATTCTCGGAATGAAAGATGTAAAAGAATACAATATAAATGATATTTTTCCACAAATTATCATGGAATGATAAATTTATCACTTATCGATACGTTTTTGAGAAAATATATCAAAGAAATAAAGAGTCATCCACAAGTAAACTTGTCAGACAAATATAGACTTAGGGTGTAGCACGTCATACACTCATAGCACCGCCCACTTATTTCTGGCGTTTTTGAATTTTGAATGAAAATGCTGATTTCAAAACGCTGTGGAATCTATTCGCTTCGATTTTGATTCTTGATATTGGATGTACATTGTACACTGAACCAATATCATTATTCATCGATTAAGAGAGGTTTGGAAGAA
Source organism: Plagiodera versicolora (assembly GCA_037013635.1). Classification (NCBI taxonomy): domain Eukaryota; kingdom Metazoa; phylum Arthropoda; class Insecta; order Coleoptera; family Chrysomelidae; genus Plagiodera; species Plagiodera versicolora. Next base: position 8,156,278 of record CM072986.1, on the reverse strand, counting down.
TCTCATTACTTTGTGGTCTTCCCCATTGCTATAGTCTATTTAAACCAAAATTGAATAAATATTTGTGAAAAATTCGACTGGATGGAGTAAATTAACTTCATTAGCGAATCAAAGATTACTCTCAAAATAGATTTGACATGGTTGTGTTATCACTGTGAAGTGTTGTCATCATTATTGATGACTAAATGATGCCTTATTTTGCATTTGTGGTATTGAAAGGTAACCAAATCTGTCAGAACTATCTTCTTTGTATAAATCATCAGTAATGCATACTACTAATTACTTGTTCAATGATCTTTTTCATTGTATTGGAACACATAACATTGTAGACATTGAATGATAAGCTTGCTGGTTGTTTTCAGACGCATTTCTTCCAAGACACACACAATTCCCGACTTATTCGTCCACAACTTCTACATTCAGGTTATTTATCGAACCCATTATTTTGGAGAATTGCGGTCAATTATTCTCTTATAGCCCTAAGCACTGCGGTAAAAGAGGGTGTGAAATGAGCCGTTTTGACCTCTTATGTTGAAATTGAGTTGCGCTGCACGTCCCGAACTTACATATTTTCGGCCGAATTTCGTCTCGCTTGGCTACTCAATGGGATCAATAAGAAAACAATAAATTGTCTTTTTCTACGCCAGCACTATGAAACTCCTCTTTCACAACTGAGAACATTGTGTGTCTATAATTTTGTTTATTTACCGAAAACACAATATGATATGTCTAAAGATACGAAAGAAAATAAACAACTGACATTTTTATGCGAAATTTACAAAGTTTGTCGCAGAATGAACATTGTTACCTCAGGATTAAGATCAAATTTTTTGTTTGGATTGTGAACTTACTCTGTGAATGAACCCTTGTATATATAGAAAGGAAATTTTTAGTGACGTTTCTTAAAATCTCTATACTACCTGGTGTTCGAATTGTAAACTTGCAAATCGTATTTGTGTTTCTTAATGTATTTTTTGAATCTGGATATCAATATGAATGAACTGGTTGAATTCACCTCAGCAGTGAATATATGCCCTGCATTGTCTACCAGATTTATTCATCTAACATTACATAAATACTTCTCATTGCGCACTGATGATGAATGAATTTGTCACATATCATTCTTGGAAAAAATTACTACAATTATTTAATCACTATCACTATTACAATTACTCAGGTGTTTACAGAGTGTTATATAAATCTATCCTAACTTAATTTATACGATTAGCAGTGATGTATAAGATACAAAATATCTGAAATACAAGATTTCAGATACCAGATACAAATAATTTTCATGAAAGGGTATTAGAAATACTAAACTCAGACTATTTCACTCCATGTGGTGGTCGATGGAGTTTCATCTGACTCTCTAATTATAAATGCTGGTGTTCCGAAGGGATCACCAACACTATTTCTACTCCACATCAATGATCTGTTGGAGGCAACTTCATGTCCAGTACACAGCTTCGCGGATGATAGTACCCTCCACACTGCCTTCTTTTCCAAGGCTCCAATACCAGCCTGCCAAATCAAAAACGAACGAGGAAGAAATGTTAACAACATAAATATGGATTTGGCAACAATTCTCGAATGAGGATCCAAAAACTTAGTGGATTTCAATGCAAACAAAACACAATCATGTCTTTTCTCCAAAGAAGCCGACCTCACAATGCTCAACATACGCTTGTCAGAGGTGACCATACATTTGAAGTCATTCATCTCGATGCTTGGTATAACTATCAGCAATAACCTTTCTTGGGAAAGTCATGTGAGATCAATTGTTGAAAGTGCATCCCAAAACCTTGGTTTTCTGTTTCGTGCCAGGAGCTATTTCACTTCCAGTCAGCTGCTGACGATCTATAAGGCACAAATCCGACCTGTCCTGGAATACTGTTCCCATATTTGGAGTGCGGCACCTAAACATATCCTGAAGCTGTTGGATTCTGTCCAAAAAAGGGCAATTCATCTCGTCGGTGATGCTTCGCTTACTTTTCTGGAACACCGTAGAAGGGTTAGCAATCTGTCTCTGTTCTATAGATATTTTCATGGGCGATGCTCTTCTGAAATATCAACAATCGTTCCTCCTTTGGCGGTCTCTTCGAGGTTAACCCGTCAAGTCCAGTCTTCACACCCCTTGTGGTTAATTTGGTGACCTGCAGAACATCTCTTTTCAAAGACTCGTTCATCCAACGAACAGCGAGGCTCTGAAACACATTGCTCAAGGAGGTGTTCCCCGAGGCACATGACCTTCAGAAATTTAAAAAGAACACCAATTCCTACCTCTTTTTCCTTGGTTCTCACGATGTTCTCTGAACATTACAGGATGTCTCCTTTCGTAGGAAGTTTAATATAAAAAAAATATCAGTAATGATGAATCAGTCTCTGAAAAGCATTTTTGTTCACTTTTTCCTCTAGGTAAAAGTAACAGTATATATAATATAGATATTTCTTCACGTTTGAAATTTTTTTTTCAGGTGTGTATATTACTTGAGATTGATAGAAGATTCGCAGACAAACGTCAATAACACTGTAATAACCAAGAGAAGATATTATATCTCGTGAATCGCCGACCAAAGTGATTCAAATCACGAACATCTCAAATATTAAAACAAAAAAAATTCCAAATAACACTTCGAACATGGCATGTTCGATGCGAGAGAAACCCATTCTTTCGATGATATTGTAGGGAATGTTATTTATGAGCAATAAAAATGCATTGTTCTAAATTTAATCTTTTGATAAGACCGGCCCTGTAATTGGGTTTGATGAGACCGAGACTCGAGATGTGAAGACAGTGGTGGCACATCGAGGAGGCACCCACGAATTTATTTTCGAAGTATAATGGATATTTGTATGGTATACAAATAGGGAATTGATCACTTTCGATTTCAAATGGATTTAGTTATACAATAACAGTAGTAAACATTTTACGATTGAATCTCTACCATATAGTATCTTGTTTTCAATTTAAATATGCCTTGGAATTTTTAACTGAATTTAAAAAATCTGAGTTTGAAGTTAATTGATGTTTTTTATTTTCATTTTCACATTTTCGATTATTAAAACAAAAGAATAATTAATCTTGAATTTGGTTTTCTTATCTCAAGGATTCAGCTGATGACAGACATCCACACTCGTTTTCGATTAATGTTTATTTGAAAATATTCTGCCTAATGCACCTCATCATATTTTTCATTTGAATTTGTCTGCCATTTACATTGAATACATTGAAATGATATTTTGTCTTTTTTTACAATCTAAGATTGAGTTTGATATGATTCTGAAATACTGTTGTAAAGTATTGTCTATTTACTTCAGGATGGTAATAACGTAACATTTAGTTGAAAAAAATACTGATGCATTTACCTATATTGAGGAAAATTGAATAAAAACAATTACGATCCATGGGGAAAACCGACGAAACTCATGAAACATCATTACAAGTTCACAAAATAACGTTGTCAAAATTCGACTATAGTCTATTTATTCAAGAAAGACAGATTTGGTTATTTTTCATCACCATTTGTGAACACAGTGACTTCATAATGAGATAATAGAAACATGTTCTTTTTTTTTATTCGAATATTCCAATGACAATCTGAATAACGGAAGCTTTTAGTAGAGATGTTCAGAAAATAGTCGCATATTGTTAATCAAATGTTTTGTACATAAACGGGATAACGAAAGCCCTCCCACTTGATAGTGTAGAAAAGGTAACAATTATTGAAATATTTGGTGCTCAAAAATGATTTTCTCGAAATTCCGTCACACATTCTTTGTGTATTTCCTTAAAAATCTATACGACTCCTGACTAAGGGCTTACAATTTTTCATTCGAACTGTTCAACAGTTATCCAAAATTAATAGTTACCCAATTTAAAAGAATATATGATAAACTTGATCTGTTCCGGAATATTGTTGAAAAATAGACGCAGCAACACCGCACTTCCTGGTGAATTGTTAAAACTATTTTGCTAACTATATATATCCACACAAAAATCGGTTCTCAAGAGAACAGATTCCCAATTATTTTCAATGGAATCGATTAAAATAAACGATTTGCATAGATCAGCTTACCATAAGGAAACCGCATGAAACATGCGAAAAACGTATGGCAACGTCGTGAAGTGTTGGCAACGCTCATTCACTAGATGTGACGTAAGAATCAACCTTAATCAAATATACCTTATATAGGTACCTTCTTGCACTCCATACAATGAGGTGTGTGACGCCGCTGGCGGAGGTGTAAGATGAAGAACGAATGCTGCTAACACCTGTGTGAGCCCCTAGGGGGTTCCTACGTGCCGGCACGTCGGGAATACTTAAGCTGGTACTGCATCATTGCTCGGTATGAGGCGGCTCGTATGAAAAAAGATATTTATAACCATATGTCACAACAACGACCTCTATTAAGGATGACCGAAGTAAATTAAAAATCAATCCGCGTGGAACTTGTACCAAAATATAGGTTTTGGTCGGTATGCCCTGGTCGTCTTCAGGCTCTTGCGGCGTGCAATTTTCTTCGCCGATTTGACTACTCGCCGAGGTGATTGGATCGGACTAAGTAGGTAAGTTTTCGAGCTGTTTAACCCTACTTTTCCGTGCTGTCATACTGTGATTGTCTCTTTATCCCAGGTTGATATAGTTACGTCCACGGTTTTAAAGTTATAGTTTATACAGCAAAAAAGAACAAGATAAAATAAGAATGTACCAATGAAATTACACGTCATGTCAAGTCGTAGCAAATATGCATTTTCATTGGTGCAGTCTCATTCTTATTTTATTCTTATTCGCTGTATAAACTGACCTTTAAATACAGATCTGGAAACTGGTAGGGTGGGGGATTACCCAAACATTAGATACAATTTGGTGGTTCTCGTGTTTCGCAACTTGCAGCGCTGCCCTCTTTTAGTCAGCCAATCACAAATCAGATCCGATCAGATGTGTGAAAATACTTTTGTTTTTTGATTCATTCGAGATAAGTTAGCGTGAAACAATATTTCTGTCATTGTTTTATTCAATAATCAAGTCTAACTATCCGTTTGTATTGTTCACAACACCGGAACAACTACGCTCCTAGCGGATAAATATGGCGAATTTATCCTCGAAAATGGTGACAACCCCACATCTCAAAAGTGTTTCAAGACCAGTATGTTAGAGCGAGGTTATGTCACATAAGCATCAAGTGCGATGTTGCAGGATCATAAATTAATCAGTAAACTGAAAGAAATCATTTTGACTAGTGGAATTCACTATATCTATAGTTATATTGCAACCTATAATACAATGATGCATAAGAATACCTGGAATAGTATACATCATTACAATTTCACAAAACTACTTCATGTTCAAAATTGAATTGATTTGAATTTTCATTGATTCGCCTTGTCCATAGTGAATCCACAGAAAATTCATTTCTTGAAATGACAACGCTGAATGCTGTTTCACTTGGGAGAAATGAATAAAAAAAGAACGGTTCAGATAAATGTAAGATGTCGAAGAAATATCGATTATAGTGATTTCGAAGAAGAGTAAAAATAACAATCGATTGTGACCACTTATTCAACTGAAATTACGGACTACAAATTCTTGACCAATTTTTACAGAAGTTCCAAAGCAAGAATGATTCTTAGATATATTTTATATACTTACCATCACCAACTTTCAACGTAACACGAAAGAAAAACGCAAACTACAGAATGCCTTCTCGACAAAAAGTTTGAAATATATCTATTGGAATAGACGAAAAGATCTGACTGACTTATAATTTTATTTGTTTTTACAAATGAGTTTGCTCATACTGTTTTAATATGTGTACGAATAGAATGTTATTTTTGTTGAATTTTCTATCTAACAAATTTTTCATCAATCTTTCCCTAACCTCATTATTGACATGTTGAGATATCAATTTTTATTACTTTGATGGAACCTGTCTTATTGTATTTCTTATGATTATCGATTAATTTGAAAAAATAAATTAAATTCACATAAATCAGTATAATCGTTTGGAATTTTTTTCGCTAATGACAAATACATTTGGCATCGTCGTAAAGTGTTGCCAACTGTGGAAATAGCTCGATATGGAAAATTGATTAATAAGATAGGGTTTTTTGCTCAGTCTATTGGTGGAAACACTTATTCACCAGATGACTTGATTAGATATCAATGTACAAAATGAAATGAACTATCTACAAATACAGATAGTAAAATCCACAGTTTTGAACCAAATGCCTCGTTGTCCTCTATAGAGGTAGATCATCGAGTTCAACGACTTGGTAATGCATCTAACCGAAAGGAAACTAGAAGAGATTCCATATGAGATTAGCAATAAAAGTCACAAACGAAATTACCAATCCTCCAAATCGTAAATCAAAACGTCCCAGTGTTAATTTAAACTCATCCGCAGACACAAAGTAACAACGTCGGCTCGAAACTCCCCAACAATGCAGCACGTCAAGCATATTTGTACAGCAGATATTATTAATTACAGCCAGTTATTAGATTCATTTTTAACACAAAGCGACGAACGGACTCTCTATTCAGACAAAAGATAATTTATCGTCCGAGGCGGACAACAATTTGATGCTTTAACGTGTAATTTATAAAAGATTTTGTTTTATAACGCCTTTGTGTGTATTTCGAAGTCATCACGGCCATGTTACGGCGAGCATAATCGAAACGAACGCAGCAGAGAGAGTAGGCAGACAATTTACCACATGATATGTTTGCTTAGAGGCAAGGCCTCCGCTCTACGTCAAAGACGTACGTCCTCTGCTTCTTCCGCTGTGCTCCAGAGGAACACGAACGTTACGAGGGCACGTCTTCGATTAGTGTTCGGTCGGGCGGCATTACACAGAAACGACTTGGCCCTATAATTAAAGGAAACTCATTTGTGTTGGACTGACACCTTAAAGATAGGCATTTAGTCAGCTGTCAGCGGCAGCCTTTGTAGCCAGGTATCCCAGACGCGCGAACTCACTCACCAATCGTTGCATTGGCGGATGATGGGAAATTTCTATTGGGATCGCCAGACTTTGGATCTACGGTGTGAGGCGACTCTAGGTCTCTCACGATCGGTTCATAGTGTTTGGTTACGTCATCGTTTGAGGTGCAGGCACAGTTTGTGCTTATTGAAGATTGCAACCACCGAAGAGGGCGCTACGGTACGTACATAAATATGGCAGACAAAACGGTAATCGTTTTATGAACGTGTATCAAAGTATTGTAATCGAATTGTTGTTTGAAGTGATTCTGTTGCATAGCGTTGCGTTCATAAACTTACTCAGAGTATGGACTGCTTACTTCGAATCGTTCGTAAACGTATTCTAGCTTCATAGAGTATGCATTGACAATCGTTCAGAAATTTACTCGTAGTAAACTCTATCTACTCTGCTTTTGAAAAGAGTATTCATATACTCTGACAGTAATGACATTGACAATTACAGGGAACTTATTTGATGGTTTGTATTTGTATCTGTGATTTGTATTGAAATAGTAATAACCAGCAACATAATGATGGTATTCAATGTATTCATTATTAATTGATTATAAAGTAATCAACTTTTGATGAAAGATAACCAAACATAACCTTAATTTCAAAATCACTATTGAAACTTGACATTTTCCATTTTGTAGAGTTTTCGAATGACTATTGAGGATCAATGATCAACATATATTTCTAATCACGTGATCGTACTCTTACTCTACTCTGTGAGTAAGTTTATGAACGAGCCCATAGTCATTCAGTGCGCGTAACTTCAGTTTTGAAAAAATTAACCCAATATAGGTCTCTGAGAGTTTACAATGGCACTCAGAACTATATTACTTATATCGTAAAAATCTTCTATTGAAATCCTTGGCATAACAACTCTCAAAGCTTATATATTGCCAACTTTTAATGTCACTTGGTTAACTAGTATAGCACATTTTTCTCAGTAAGTACAGCCAGTCAATTGGGCGAAATATCAATTCTAAATATTTGGTTGGGAATGAGTGATATTTTTTTTTGAGCTGAACTTGTTGGCTTGACATTTTAAGCAACAGTTTACAGACACATCATTCAGAATCCCATAACAAGAAAAATATAGTTGAAAAATTAAGATTTGTAGTGATAGGATAAAAAAATATCACAGGTTGCAAATTCTCTCGATTTTTTTTCAAATGTCTCTATATTTTAGAATACACAACGCAGATTTTTTTTCGATTTTTCTGATAACTATTAGAACTTCCAGCTTGACGTTGACTTCTGTATATTTATTGTCCTTTGCATACCTAGTTTGATGAATAAACTCATGGCCCAACATGCATACTAAGAAAGATATATCCTTTCAATCCTGTCATTCCTTGAAATCGCGGTTGAAAATCGCAGTGATATAACTTAGCAGAAAAACCAAACGAAGAATTTGACTGCAACAAAGTTGTGGACGAATTATTGGAAAAATGTATCAAGATGCACAAGCACTTTTTTGGAAGTTCCCAATTACACCACCAGATCAAGATTTTTGGAATTGCCAATAGAAGCACTGAGTTCACTCTGTAAATTTGTGTGTTCAAACTTTTGTCTCCCTTATATTCGTTCCTGGAAATAAATTTAGGACGCGAAGAAAATTCAATAGGAATTGGATTTTAGTACAGGTGACTTGTGGATAATTTATAAAACATATCAAAAGTACCTTTCTATTGAATGTTTGTTTATTTCGTTATTGGCATCACTTATTTTAATTCCTCACCAAAAACCACTAAAAACGGGGTTTTACCTCAGAAAACTAAATAGTCAAAAAGTCAACGATGACATAATTACCAAGAAAGCAGAATTCTGCTGACTATTCATTGTAATTGTAATAATTACGGCGAGATCACTATTTGGATACCCTGTATATAGCAATCAAGATATTTCAATGAATGAATTGAAATAATTGAATACTAATCAGTCATCACAAACTATTTCTCAGTCAGTGAGTGCCAGTAAAAAAACCTGATAGCTCAGGACATAAAATATCAGATTGAAAATCTCTTGAATCCAGCCCTTGAAAAACCTCGGCTAGCGTTTCATTCCATAGGACGCAAGACGCAAACGCGTCGAGATGCCAAACGACGCTGCGGCGACAAATCGCGTCCGAAATTGCGACGCCCCCACGAAAGGGGGCGTAACGGGCGAGCGTGTTCTCTCTCGCCTTTGAAAATGTCGGCCCCGCCCTCGAAGTTAACTCTGCTAGTTTATCAACAGCTGAATTGTGTATTTGTGTGGCGGTAGGAAACTAAGCAGGCGCTGGCGCTGTCACGGTAACTGTTAGGGGTGAATTCGAATTCGATCTAACATGATACTTTTTTTTTGTAATACAATTGTATTCGGATACAGTCGTAGGATGGTATACCATAAAGCATTATAAGATGTGATGAATCAAATACACACTTCACAGATGTATACCGCGTGTCCCAAATTATCGCATATATACAATATCTCGCTTATTCAACAAGATAACTCAAAAATCAAAAAATGTTTCGAATGGCACTAAAAAAAAAAAACTATCGCATTTTACAGGCTTGTGCACCTACTTGTCATTTTTTATTTCGAAATGGTACCCCCAGTACATTGTCATTTGAAATTGTGTAACATTCTATTTGGAGTACACATACAACATACTTGTTATTTTTAAAAAAATATTACCAACAATTAAGCAATCGATTAACTGCACTGGCTAGTGTTAAATAATATTTGAAATTCTTTTTTGACATCGGCATCGCTTTTTGACAGCCAAACAATAATATACTTCTTTTATAACCATCGGTAGAGGTAATTTATAATTTTTATATGGATAATTAGGGAATTTTTTGTTGGTTATATTTAAAGAATCAAGAAGTATGTTGTATCGTTGTATTCCAAATAGAATAACACGAAATTTTCAATGACAATATACAGGGGTACCATTTTGAAATTAAAAGTGACAAATGCAATACAGTTTTTCCATGAGTCATTACAAAGATACTGTAGTGTCATCCGGTTTTTCAATTTTTAAATTATCTGGTCAAATAAGTGAGATATTGTATGTATACGAGAATACGACACCCGGAATACAGGGTGAGTTAGAATAAGACCGAGAAACTCCGAATACAGATTCATCACCCCATTTCGAGGTGGAAAGTTCCTATAAAGGTACCCCCTCTGAGATAAAGGGTGTCAGAAGTACGAAAAAAAAAGATTGAAACGTTTGTTTCAAATATTCCGAACATGAAAGAATGTTCAGGAAGTTGACAATTATTCCTGTATGTTGTAGAAAATTTACATCATGCGATTATTTCACTCATGATATTATCATGAAATCACAACATGACTTTAGTTTTTTGCAAATATCTCAGAAACCTTCACTTTCAGGGGTATGAAATATCACGACTTTTAGGTTGAGAATTAAGGAGTCTAACTGATATTAAACTCATTTGTTCATTAACTAGTCTAAAGAAAATATAAAGGAAAGTATGGCCACATACCACCGTAACTATGTCATTGATTCACGAAAATTAAAAATTATGAATTCAAAACATCTAACTGATAAATCTTGATTAGTTTACTCATTTCAATTTCATTTCTTCTAGAAGTTTTTGAGAAAATTGAATCTTGAATTTTTTCGTACTTTCGACATTTCGTTTCTCGAAGGGGTGCGGGAAATTTTTATAGAAACTTTTCACTTCAATATGAGGTGAGTTATCTTCATTCGGAATTTGTCGGTCTTATTCTGACTCACCCTATATAGTCTTTAAGCAAGATAGTTGTAACAGCTCGCCAGAAAATGCGGTATTGCTGTTTCTCTCATTTGTCAAGGATACTCCGAAACAAAAAGTTAGGTCAAGTTCATCATTGAAATTGTTTTCAATTTATAAAATATATAGGTATACCAAAATTGGATAACTATTGACTGTGGATAACAGTTTTTTCAATATTCGTGAAAATTTTGTCTAGATTAGAGATTTCTCTCCAAATGAATGTGGCTTCATTGTGAAGTCACTGTGAAGTGCCATAATTATTAATGTTCCCAACCAATCAGAAGTCCCGTGGTGAGCTAGATACAGAAAAATGGCTACAATTTAAACAAAAAATCTAATTTTCGCGTTTTTTTTTCGCATAAAAAGATAAATAATGAATGCAAAAATGTATCATCGACATATTTTCTGAGTATGCTCTCCGAATTTCAGGTCGATATGTTAATTACAGCGGCCAGGAGAGTGTTAGCCATTTTTAAAAACGTGTTTTCGAGAAAAACAAGTTTAAAGTTTTGTTGTGTGCAGAGCGCGTTGTCGGCATCAACTTCAAACGCGTTTAAAATATCGTAAACGTTCGAAATCCGGGAAACATATAGATTGAAAATCCGTAATAAGAAAATATTTTTTGAAATTTTCAAGGACGAAGTCTCCCTTTACACGTGAAAGCTCATGCCAACTTCAGTGAAATGCACAGTTGAATTCGTCTTAGAATTATGAACAGGTAACTGTTAATCTAAATGTAACTGTCTTCAATATACTCGCTATTACGATTCTTCAATGTTCGTTGTTCGAATTTTGGCGGATTCGCTTCATATGTTCTGACGTGACATTTCTACATTATTTTCCAGTTTTTTGTTTAAGTTTTATTGTTGACGCCTCCTTTGATTAATAACGCGTATATAATACTGCATTGTGATCAGGCAGGGCGCAATTTTATTATTTCGTGAATAGATTTCATAAAACAAGGCGACTTATAATGCACTTTGTCCAAAATTACCCAAAGTCACCCGAACATGTACAACGCAAAGTTATAATTTAGTTTCAGGTACATTATTTCAAAGCATTTTGTTCGAAAACTCTACGCCATCTCACACTATATTTAACAAAGTGCGGATAACCATAATTACATTCTTGTTTTTGAATAATAATTTCCTCGTTACTTTACCATTGCCTTTCTACACCATCGCCGAACACATCAAACACAACACAAGGTGTTTCAATTACAATGCGAACGTCAATATTATCTCGTTGTTCTATCATCCCAACCGATTATTAGTTCACAAGCGAATAACAATCGATGAAGGAGAGATGAGAAGAGATTTTGTGCTTGAATATCAATGATTGCGTGTACGCGACTTGGGATCAGAATTGATGAATTTGTTGATTAAAATGAGCTTCTAATAGATAAGTAGGGTTTTTCAATTCCCGATAATTACTAGTTTGATTCAGACGAAGAATAATTATGCTCCTCACTGAAGGTGACAGATACTTAATTGTAAAGGAACGTCTCGTTTCGATATTTCTTTGGACGCTATTCAAGCACCTATTAGCAGAAAGAAAAAATTCACCATATGACTTCTCAATGATTTTCTCGTTATGTTGATATTGAGGTGCCAATTCTTTCACTGTAGAGTTTTTTTATCGTAAATGAAACGATACCTATTTGCAGAGAGTATAAAATTCACCCATACTACCTACTTTTCGATGATTTCAAATTTGTGTTGATATTAACTACGATTATTTTCTGTTCTGGAGTTTTTTATCACATCAGAATTAATAATATTCTTTCCTCTAACAGCACTGACCTTGACTTTCATATTTGAATTTGGTTGAATAATAAACTGGAAACGAAAAACAAAATAACAATGAATTTTGAATACTGCGCCTGCGTATATAAAAGGTATGAAAACTTGAGCCGGATCTGATAGCAGGTTCTGCAATGATGCGGAGTTTTCTTTTCTTCTTGGAAGAGGAAAGAGTTTCATTCAAAATCACTGATTCCAGAGCATATGATAACAACTCCGCTATATTTCTGACGTAACTTATTGAATTATTTTCTTATTGATCCATTCAAGGTCTGTCTAACGAATATTGAAGTTATATTTTTCATTGGGGAAGAATCTCGGAGTGGGCGACATCTACTTTTAATCGTTCGAAATACCGAGGTGTGACACATGTGTGTATTTGTTTTTGTGTTATTTCAGGCCATTTTTGTATTGAAAGTTATAGATTTGGATGATATTCAATGAACAATTGTTTAAAATAAACTGTATACCATCTGAAAATGCAGCGGATTGGAAGAGGTAACGGGGAGATGAGATCACGAAAAATGTGCTCTGTTCCTCAATGCTCATCATATGGTACTTCAGAATCAGATATCTCTTTAGACAAATTTCCTTTGAATCCCAAGGCAGTGGAGAAATGGCAGAAAATCTTGAATATAGGGAAACATATTTATCAACTTGATTTATTTCAGTGATTTGAAGAATCGTACTGAATAGTGAGGTTATTTCACTGAATTCATATTATTTGTTGATAAGAAATGTGCAGGTTGTTTGGAGAAAAAATCATCTTGCAGGTACTTATTCTCCTCAAACACATTTTCGAAAAAATTCTGCTGATTATGTACTTACTATCTAAAAATGGTATTTAGGCGTCTGCAAAATAAAATACATTTGAACTCGTTTCCGTCATTACCCAAGAGGTAGAAATCTCAATGCGTTGCTTTTTTCAATGGAAGCATCCCCAGTAGGCCTACAAACCATGTTTTTTGAAATATCCACATATGTATTTACCCCTTCCAGAAATTAAAATTAATTCCTGAAATTCCGTTCAATGGCATTCATACAAAATTGCAAAATGCACTTTATATTGTTTAAGATTACGTCACTGAAAAGTCTACGCGACACTTTTTTTCACGTTTTTCAATTATTTTACTGCATTTACCCCTTCCAGAAATAAGATAATTTCTGAAATTCGTTTATAAAGTATAAACCGCGCTAATTTCATTTGTTTTCACGTATTTCACTGAGAATAGTTCATCTGAATGAAATCACCAGATGATACCAACCGCATTTACCCCTTCCAGAAATTAAAATTAATTTCTGAAATTCGATCATTGGCATTTTACAAAATTGCAAAATGCACTTCATATTGTTTTAGATTATGTGTGTGTCTAAAAATCCACGAAGAACCGTTCATAAAAAAATATTCAAGCTCAAAATAAAACAAATTCGTTTCATTTTTTGAATGAATAAATATCTGAATTCGAGGAATCATAATGGGCCAAATAGAATAATTCCTGAAATAAATGATTCCTGGAATAAATTAATTTGCTGAAATAAAATAATTCCTGAAATAAAATAATTCTTGAAATGAAATAATTCCTAAAAGAGAATAATTCCTGAAATGAAATAATTCCTGAAAGAGAATAATTCCTAAAATAAAATAATTCCTTAAAGAGAATAATTCCTGGAATAGAATAATTTCTGAAATAAAATAATTCCTGAAAGAGTTTAATTCCTGAAATGAAATAATTCCTGAAATGAAATACACTTCATTTAGAAACTTGTCATCTTGATCGTCAGGCCTACTTTCTTTTTCATGAAAAAGTGTTTCAATTAACAAGTCGTTTAACAGACAGTACATCAAAATACTGAATAGAATGTTCATTTTCGAGTTGAAACCTTAACATCGCAGTAGCAAAAGTAACAGTCGTCTACAGTGCGTTGTTACAAATCAAATCTACAATCAAAGATGTGCTTGAAGAAATCAAGTACGCCGTCAAGTGATTCACGGCTAGAAGTTTCATCAAAATTCAAATGCGGTATGTTGGAGAGCAAATTTCTATATCAAGAACAACTATCGAAACTCCCTCAAACACAAAAAACATTGTTCATACCGACTCTTTAAGGTGCCAACCTCCTTTTCAAGGAGGAGAATTACAGACACCAAAGTCAATACTCTCCCCTCGTAAGGGTACCGGGCGTGCTTTAAGGCGAGGTTTGTCAACTATCGTTCTCGACGGGTCAAAAAATCACTGAAAATAATTCAAACGCCTCTGAATTTGATTAGACTTTCTGTCAGTAAGTCACTTGACAGCGTAAATGATTTCTTCAAGCACATCTTTGTAGATTCGATTTGTAACAACGCACTGTAGACGAATGTTACTTTTGCTACTGCGATGTCAAAGATTTCAATTCGAAAATAAACATTCTATTCAGAATCCTGAAGTACTGACTGTTAAACGACCTGTCACTTGAAAACACTTTTTCATGAAAAAAAAAGGTAGGCCTGTGTAATTTGAAAAAGTGAGGTTAAAATCGAAAAATTGTAATTTGGACATACTGTATGATTATCTGGCTATAAGGATTCTCTATAATCCTACGAATTCCATAGTTCGTTGGAATATTGTGGGTGCACCCGCTGTAATTCGTGCAAAAAGTCATGCATAATCAAAAAATCACTTACCTTTTTCTAGAAGGAACTACGTACCATCTGTAACAACGGAAAAAATTCATTAAATCTCAAGAATAAATATCTGAATTCGAAAAATCATAATGGACAATTTCAATGATAATAAATGTCCTTTATTGAACCAATTTACACTGATCCAATAGGCTATCGATCAAAGTACTTCTGCCCATTGAGATACTTAGATATGTACACAAATTGAAAGAAAAAAAAAATGAAACATAACAAATCGTTACAAAAAAACTACATCAGTAAGTTAGGTATGCCTAGGTATGCCAAATATTCTTCTTATTGCACATCTCTCTACAATTTCAAGGTTGACTGGTTTTCTGAACAATTTTTGAGTGAGGAGACAATTTCAAAATTGTTCAACTATGCGAAAAGCTCAATGTGGGGAATCAAAAAATCACTCACCGATTGGTAGTAGTTGCGCTTCCCACCCTAGTTCTTTATTTTCCAGACATCACCGTGCATCATCTGTTTACATCACATGCCATCTATAAGAAAATTGAAAATTAATCTATAAAATTGCATATTTTATTTTATTGCTTCTTTTTTCAGATGTTAAGAAAGGGTTCGTTTGTGATGTATTCATCATGAGAAAACATTGAAAACGCCGCTCTAAAAGTACAATTTCACCAAGAAATCGATAAATTTCAATAAAAAAACCCGATGTATCATGATGGAAAATTTCGAAATCGTTCAGTTGTGTGAAGAGACATGAAAATAAAACTTACCCATTAATTTTTTTCAACATGCCCACTCTCAAACTGTCCTTGAAGCACACCCACTGGAATTGTATCACAGTCATATACACTCGAGATCACTGAAAACACATTCGCGAAAACTTTCCACCGCACGAGAAAGTCTTTTTGTCACACACGTCCGAACCCAACGGAGGTTTAAAATCAAATGATTAATATGTGCCGTCTTATCAGTCTGCCAATTCCTTTATGTATGATTAATAGGATTGAATAATTGAAACTTAGTCATCTCTGCGATACCGAAATGTGTGTACAGGATGATTGAGATATTTTCAAATTAAATTCTATACTGGCTATATTAGGAGATTGTCAGAACTCGGACTCCTCTGACTGTTTGAAAGATGCCTAGGGCATCGCTAAATGGATAAAATCACCTTCATCATGCGACCAACTATAATGAAAATGTTCGTTGGTTCTTACGAATTCCAAATTTTCAAAACGGTTGTTGTTCACACCCCAATCCGACATTTTGTCATTCGCAGCGCCATCTCGCGGTACGTGATCTTTCCCTTTTAATCGAGGACGTTTGGATGCGCGGAGTTGTGGTGGTGTCCAATCTGCAATATCAATTGTATTTTTCAAGATTCGATGCATATTGAAGAATTAATTTATTAGCATCTGTAATATGATCTAGCATCTTCAATGTAAGGAATTTTATGAGTTCTATACATTCATATGAACTCTGGAAATATTCAGGAAATCGATGATATTCATTTCCCCAGTTTCTGATGTCTGCATATGAATTTTGGCATTTGACAACCATGTAGTTGAGAATATCTAAGAATTTGAAGTATATTAGAGCCATAAAATTTTCCAATAATTGGGATTCAATCATGTATCATTTCAGGATTCAAAGTGATAAAATAACATAATTTGATGATATAATGTATACTAAAAATTCCAGTCAATTACGTATTGGAAATCTGACTAAAGATTAAACATTTTTGATTTTGATTTTTTGATTGATTCATACCTATGTACTATGAAAAGATCTATCTATTTTTCAATTTATGATTCCCAACCATATTTTGGGACCCCCTATATGCCCCTGCTCTATTTCGGTTCTTATGTGAATCACCCTGTATATGTATGAACGTGAAATGATACTACAATCGTCATCAGCGCTACCAAGTTATTTGCATATTCGAACCATTGAACCACGTAACTTAATCTGACAAAAACATTCAATTTCACCAGCGAATCAATAAATGTAAATGTATCGAAAGAAACAAAACAGAACGAAGGAGAACGGAAAGGATGGATGATTATTTTCGAGTGATCGAACACGACGAGAAAGAAGATGAGACGGCCGAGAATAGAACATCATATAAGTTTTATACCGGCTTATAAGCATGACTGGTCGGTCATTATAAAGTCAAAGTAGCACGTTAAGGCCCGTGATTAAGGTGGTTAAAGTTGCCGCTTAATTGCTGTTTACTGAGCCCATTCGCGCGTTTGATCTGTTGAGATCAGCTCTGACCGCATATCGAGTTCTGTGATTATTGCCGGAGCCGACAAAACATTCTCGGTCCTAGCTACCAATTGTAGCCTTCACAGCTTCGGGATAAATATCGAGCGAACTATAGTCGGAGCCCAATTATATTTCTACCCCGCATTATTTATAATCATTTTTTCATCGTGTACGAGCTGTGAAGAAAAATATTTATTTTGTCTACTATGATTGAAAGGTGAATAGGGTTTTCGGTAAACAATGGACGACGATTAACCGTCTCGGCAGTTAACAAAAAATAATTATTCTTGGTGAATTTGTGCACGTGAACGGGAACGTACCTTTTTTCTACTCCCCCTACAGAAAATGACGAAATTTGTACAACTCCCCAACTATGTAACTGTCTATTTAAGCACTGGGCGACGTGAAACTGTACGATTTTACTTTACCGTGAAAAAAGCACGATCCATAACCAATACGGTAGCATCTGTAAAGTAAATCGCACGACATATAACCAATACGATAGAGCCTTCAGAAGTCGCCATGGAAACGAATAACAAGCCGCGTCGCCGATAACATTTTGACGTTTCAAAATAATTGTGTCGCGATTCGTTACTAGCTTTTGTCGATTTTTGTTGATTCTCCATATAAATGTATGTGGTGGTCGTAAAAAAAATATAGTACAGAACTCGAGTTGCAAGACAACTACGCACTTCTAGAATTACGCATTCGCCGCTTTGCGTGCGTAACTTTTTCTAGTCGTGCGTAATATGCTGCTTACAACTCTTGTTATGTTACTATTATAGTTGAAGTAGTTCCACGAACGTTAACGTAGATGTTGAAGACATCTGGGCAAGCGCATTCCTCAAGTTTTTACGTTTTCGTGTCTTGAGAGTTTACGTAAGCTCACGTTATTTACGGGTGCTTGAAAAAAGAACGAACGCCATCCGAAATCTAACGAAATGTGGACGATAATTTGCAAAAATGTACAAAATTATAAAAATTGAATTTATATGACAAACTTCTTCCCATTGTCACAGGCCTCATTGAGTTATGGTTGTTAAGTGAACTAAAAACTTTAGTTGTTGTTTTTGAAAATTATTGTATCGAGAGCTTGATTCCGTTCCAATGATGATCATAATCTATATTTATCGAGAAAAATCTGTGGACAAAACCCATTTGAGAATCGAAAATGATGGTGTCGACAGATGAATATCATAAAAAGGTGTACATCGTGAACGTATCTAGGACAGCTTACGTACTGTGATCACAACTCTCTGATAACTACGAATGATGAGAGTTCGGTGTTTTGCATTGTACTAGTTAGAAATACAGGGTGTCTCAAACACATCAGTAGGTTATTTTACAGTAAATGAAATGAAATGATCGAGAAAATAAATAAGTGGATTATAAGCATCTTTTCATGGAAGCGTTCATACAAAAAATACAGTATACAGTATACAGTAATACAGTTATTTTCCCATTCATCATTATTTTAATTTGAAATAACGATTTATTGATGATATTATCTGCCACCACTGGAGTCGTCGAAAAATATGTGATTTTATTAACGTATCCTCATTCAAGCTATCTATAAGCTTGTGTTTCTTCCTTTTGTTTCTCAATTCATGCATCGTCATTATTTATTTTATTTGCTGCTCAGCTTGCTTTATAAACTTGCCTATACTGAAAAACTTCGAATAGGCAGTAAAAGCCCTGAAACTTCTTCATTTGGTTATTATTGATCCAACATGGTCCATGTTGAAGGATCTAATTATTCAACTGGCATCACTAGCAGTTATGTGTCAATACGAATAAATTATTTTTTCATACTTTACTCACATTCCTGACTATGTAAACTGCATGTCGAATGAATAACTGATAATGAATGATTATACTCGAAAGTAAATACATGTACATAGGAATAAATCATTGAAAAATATGAATTATTTTCGAAATTGTATGGTTTGATTCTGTATCTACAGTGTAACAATTCGAAAACTTACTATATCTCACAAACGAAAGATCATATCAAAAAAATTAAAATAGGCTGTATTATTGTTTACAAAACAAGGGAACACACTTTGAAGCTTAACTTCATTAATATTTTTAACAAATTCGTAGTTCATCACAAACTTCATTGAATCTGCAAGGTTTCACCTTGATCCACCCTGTAAAATTATTATTTATATCATTGAATAGCATTTTCATAGGTTTTTTTGATGGGGTGAGTTATCTTTGATGCCATTTAAGTTTCCCCTTTCTATCCTAGGAACGGTTTTGTTAGTTTGTAAATTGTCACACTGTATAAGTTGGATGATTTTTACCGTTCAAGTTTACTTCAGATCCTTAAAGAGTTATTCAAGAAATGCATTTTCAATTGTTGCAAAACTCAATATCAGATATTGGTTGATCGAATATATTTGACATCGCTGTGAAGTACTGTCTTACATACAGATCTGGAAAAAAAGGCACTACTGACTGGTGTTGGTGTTACCATTGGCAAAGAAAAAATTGCCATATTTATCCGCTAGGACCGTAATTGTTCTGTTGTGAGACTAATCTTTGACAGTTCGTATCGTAATTGTAAATAAAACAAACGGTCGGTTAGACTTGAATATTGAATGGAATCAATGACAGAAATATTATTTCTTGCGGAATGTTCAAAAAAAAAAACAAAAAAACATTAGTATTTTCGAAGACAACTTGATGAGGAATGCGAGCTGCGAATTTTTATGTTCTGCTTCTGCAGTGGTGGCACAAATATCACCAAAGAGAGAATGGATTATTGGGGTTTGTATATTATACAATAAAAAAGTGTAGACTTGAATTCGAAGAGGAGAGGAATTTATGAACGGTTAGTCAAATTGTTAATATGTAAATCCAACATTTCATAATGTGGCGGGAGAGCCGTAATGTCGAAATAATAGAGCGTACACCATTATAATTCACCGACACCACATGTCGAAGCATAACGTCAACAACAATCATGACGACAGAGCCTGTTGGACTTCATTTCTATTCATTGAGCGCTCTGGTAAATGGCAAATTAAATGCCTATCATTAAAATAAGTAGGCTTACCAACCACCTACTTACCTTCGTACGTTTTGCGGCACCGACAATGCCATCGTCGTTCCGCTTTTCGAGTGTCAAATTCCAAACTTCCTGTGGAATTTTCCACCTAACTAATGCTCCTTTGATTCTCTGACCCTGCGGGTCTTATTGTGGTCAGTGGTCGCTGATCTATAGAGACATAATTGTAATTGTCGCCATTGTGACACTCACTTACACATGTTCGAGTTTAATGGTGGCTACGTGAATGCGTATAATGACGAAAAAATGGTGCAAGTAGATGTAATGATACCTGTCATTTGGTATTAGATGCACTTGGAAGTGTGAGCAATTGCGGTCACTGGACAAGTTGCAATTTTCTCCAAAACATTCGTGATTATCGATTTAGAGGTTTGGTAATGGTGGTGTGATTACGTCAACTGTCGATCATTGCCCAGTTGCAGTTGTCGAAAGTGGCAAGTGAGCAGGAAAGAAAGCAGAACAGTAAGAGGGCTGATTGAAAATGTGACTTTTCTTCAAAAGCGTCGGAAAAATTTGGCACCAATTCCATGTGCGTTATTTACAATGTTAGCCACACAACTGTAGTCTATTTCATCTGGGTTGATACCTGTGACGCGTCGCCAGATTTAGCCGTGATGCCACATGTTTTTCACTTTTTCAGCGATGCTCCGAATTAACTCCGAATAAAAACTTGGCTATATAATCATATTTCATAAAAAATATTGAACCATTGTGAGATCATGATGAATAAATATTCATGAAGATTCTTTACTTACATTTCGAATAAAATCCAATGAAAGTAAGGGGCTACTGTTATCCATTTCGTGTTTGAAATGTTCTAATAAAGATGCAACCATTTTCTGGGCATCTCCGCTCAATCCTCTCGACATTTTGATGAGAATACGATTATATTAAGCTCACAAAAGAACAATTTGAAAAAATCGCAATAAAAGAACAATTCGTATGTAAACAAACGATTGTAAGGATTCGCTTCAAACAATTTGGCATCGTTGTGAAGTGTTGCCATAATTGTTGATGTTTCGATGTTCCCAGCTGATTTATAAACCTATTGAGACGTCTGTCATTGCTAGATACTTTTTGTTTTGTACTAATGGCATTGAAAAGTTACCAAATCTGACACAGGTATCAACCCAGATGAAATAGACTATATATGGTGAAACTAGTCTTTATCTTAGCCAGTGCCCAGAATATCTCGATCAAAATGTTTACTTGCTATTTCATATTACACATAAGGAAGTTTTTTAAATCGCTTATATGGCGACACATACAGTTTAAAGACATTCCAAAGACGATTATGTCGCCATCTCTGAAGGATTCGATAAGTATCCTTCTAGGATCTGTTCATGTAATCCCCAACTACACTTTGCTTCGACAAACAATTGAAGAGTGGTTTCAGCATTATAAATTGTCAAATGAATTTGAGAGACTTATATTTGGTATCCATAGGAACCAAACAAATGTCCGCTATTTTTCTCCTCTTCATGAGTATGACTCCAAAATATGTCAAGATGAGCAATTCATGGATAAATTATAGAAACTACTTCTGAATGCTTGTCATCGATTTTTTGTATTATCCTGAAGTTCACTTCTTTTTCAATAAATGAGCAAACGCAATAAGTGAGGCTGATACAACTTAGGATCAAGAGTAGTATCTCTATTATGGGCTAGTCTTCCGAACGAGTACTTCAATATTTTGGGCGTTGTTGAAAGCACAGAATGCAGATGGTGCTTAGAAGAAAAGGAATCAGCTCAGGAGTGCCCAACAGTGTCTGTTATTTGGAGAATACTCCTCAGGAATATTGTAATGCATCCTGAAAGTGTCACAAAAATGTCGGTCAGAAGATTTAGCTGCTTATACAAGCGATTCACGATTTCAGATAGCAGAATATGTTTTCAACATGGCATCACATCACATGTTGTTGGATCTGTGCACCATTTTGTAGGAAAAGAAAATTTCCAGATCGTTGGATCAGAAGATAGACAATAGCCTGCTATATCATCCGATTTTACCCTATTGATTATTTTTATGGAGTCAGTAAAATTCTGAAGTCTAGTTTGAGGGACTGGATGACAATATGGAAAAGCTGGAATCGAATGGGTATTTCTTGTGCTGTGTTTTGGAAGATTATCAAAGGAAACTTATCAAGACGTTATCTCTCAAACGTCATACAGGATGTGATACGCCATTAGAAAACTGTGAAATAAGCTCTTCAGCCTATGTTCACAATGGTTTTTTATTGCATTTCAGCTGATTTATGGTATGTAACCAAGACAAATACATCTTGACATTACTGACAAAAAAAAACAAATCCTTCAAATCCAGTAGGTGTGAGATTAACCACTTGTTCATAGATGTAGTATAGTAGTATCATAAAATTCCTTGAATTTCCTGCTTTCTTTTCAAGCAGACTGAGCAGTAAACGTGTTAGTAGAATGTTATATGAATTTAAGGTGTCCAACATCGCGTTCAGGTGTATTCATACGAGGATATTTCTAGACAAGCCTTAAAATTAATCCTTATGGTCAAAGTCATAAGCAGATGTTAGCGGTCGGTGAAACATTTATTTATGGCTTGACCCCCAGAATGCGTATTAAAGTCAGTTTTTAACTGTCATAAACTTTTATTTCCTCCATACCAAAAGAGCCGCTACATAAAACATCTATTAATCCTACATTAGGCACCTTAATATAAACAAGGTTCGAGTAAAAGCAATAACACTTTGTACGTAAGGACAGAGATTGTCATGGAAACCTTTGGTGACAGAGTTATTTTATTTGTTCTAGAGTCGTTTGGCTTAACTACTTTTCGAATCGATTCATTTGATGGGAATTTCGAAATGCTATAAACAATAATTTTATCTCTAATTGAAAAGTGGCGTGTTTAGCGGTTCTTTTTTGAAATTGAATCACTCTCTCGTGGAGAGGTAATAAAAGTGATAATTACAGTGATTTTTCTTCAAGAAACATCAATTTAATTTACACTGTGCCAAATCATTTTCAATCATAGGTGCATTTGGTATGGTACTAAGAAGAAATAAGAGGTTATAGTTCGGATATCTTTTTTGGAGATATTCAGAAGCCATATTTATCATGAATACCCTTTAAACGATAAACTTTTAGCAGTTAAAAATCCAATATTGAAGTGTCTGTATTCATATTAGCAGTATCTAAAGTCTATTTGAGGAAGATAGTTCTGACAGATTTGGTTATCCATATATACCAATAGTGCAAAATTAAAAGTATCTAGCTAACCACTGTACTTCTAATTAGTTCAGACATAGCTGGGAAAATTTAGGCATCAATTATTATGACAACACTTGAAAGTGACTTCATTACGATGTAAAATTTATTTTGAGAGAAATCTTCGATCCGCCATTGAAGTTTGTTAATTCTATTCGAAATTTTTACTGATATTGAAAGAGCTGTTCGACGGTTATCCGGAGTCAATTGTTACCCAATTATGACGTATATATTCATATATACGTTTATATATCACATATATATAACAAAAACACAACAATCAGCAACATCAGAGTTTCCGAATCAGATTTATATTATTCATATTTGTCTATCAAACGTTCTTTTTCTTGACATCCGTACAACCGTAAACCCACAAAACACGAAAACGTAAACACTTGAGAAATGCGCATGCCCAAATGCCCGATTGATTCTTTACGTTAACGTTCGTGAAACTACTTCGATTCTCTAGTATCCCTGACTATCTGATATGTTTCACAGTATCGAATCCAAGTGAATGCAAACACTAAACAATTATAACAAAACGAATATAAAAACATCAACTATAAAAATATCACCCGTTCTTTTGTAGTTTGTTGAGATCGGTACCCAATATACTCGAGTACCTAACAATTATATACAAAATACGATGGAACTGATGTAAATTGAACAATATCCTGTAAAGTATATAAATGGCTTCACCCATATGTTGTTTCGTATCTTCAACTGTTTCGAATCGGAAAACACATACCCACCAATTCGAGTTGAAATATTCGAGACAATAACGCTATTTTGTATCACTGGTTGTATCAAAATGAAGTCCGGTAGCCTCTATAATTTGGATAAACTCAACAATTCATGATAAAAATAAAGTATAATGTTGATGGCACAGAGGTTTTCGAGAATGCGTGTTGACGAGTAGAAAAACGGTTCAATGTAATACCTATAAATTATTACAAAATTGAATTAGCATCCGAAATTAAAAGGCGAAAGCATACGCCAGGTGCATTTGAATGCGGCAGGTTCGATTTCAAAACCATTATAATTTCGGATGAAAACTATCGGAGATATAAGTGGTGTGGTCAGGTAGATTTTCCACCTGTAATAATCGACTATAACTATAGGAAACCAAATTAAAAAGGTGTTAGAAGTGTATATTAATAACATACTTAGAGTGCCAAATGTTCTATAAATATTTGGATGCTTAACACTTGAATTGGGCCCGAAATGCGGATCCCTGTGTTTATTTTTCGTCCCGAACGCTCTTCTTAGAATTATTTTTCGATTAGTCGACACAAAAGAAACTCATAAGTTAATGTCTTGGAAGTGTTGCGGTTGAAAAATATAATTCTGAA
Organism: Plagiodera versicolora; assembly: GCA_037013635.1. NCBI lineage: Eukaryota > Metazoa > Arthropoda > Insecta > Coleoptera > Chrysomelidae > Plagiodera > Plagiodera versicolora. The sequence goes on along the minus strand of CM072986.1, from coordinate 8,131,151 downwards.
TGATGGGCCTGTTTGGTTTATTTCCACCATAAATATCTGCAGAGTGTAATCAAAGCTGGTGATCTTTTCGGCAACAAAACGTCCTTATAATAGAAAAGAGAACGAAATGGATTCCTCAATAATACAGAAACATTGTATAGGAACGTATTTATGAGGCTTTTGTTAACCAAGCTGATCCTCCGATGTTTGTGACATTTATTACTTGGAAGAAGAATCTCAAGACTCAATAACATTATGACAGCAACAAAGTTAGTAAGGAATCCTTCTGTTGTGTTTTCTCAATGTGAAAACGTATATGGTTAACTGAAAAAATTATGAGCATTGCAGAGGCCTGCAGATATTGAGTGAGCCTCTCAAGTGCATTTTAACATTTTGTTGAAAGCTCGGAATCCAGATGGCATTTAGAAGAAGAAGAATCAGCTACCCATATCCTCACAGAGTGTCCAGCAGTGGTAGCAGTACTGAAAACGCCCTTTGGAATTATTCTTTTGTATCTTGAGAGTTTCTAAAAGGTGTTGGTCAGAAGGTTAGCCTGTGAGATTGGTCATCTTCAAGATTATATGTCGTGGAAGTCGTAGACCAGTTCATGTAATTCATCTCCTGAGGAAATTAATATGAAATCATGAATCCTGAATCGTTATTTCGACCATTATTTATATTCAGTGATATAAATAATCCATGGTTCTCTTAGAGACCTTCAAAAAAATTTGAATTGCAAAACTGTCATTGAACAACAAAAAATCGAAGGTATTATTTCGAGACTGACATGACATGCACACGTAAATAACATTGAGGTTGTAATTCAAACAACAAAGCGAGTTCTGAATCTTAAACTAATATTAAAGTGCATATATCGGATTTATCTTGACGCGAATCTGACATTGCACGCGATCCGTCGAAAATGAGAGTACCTGCAAATTACGAATCCAGTTTTGTTCAGCACTTCCACAACGCTTCCAAGGTATTATTCAATCTCTGTTAGTTTTTTGAATGATTTTAATTACAGTGCAGTCTCAAGATCTCTGAATTTCACGTAATTGCTACGTACAATAATTGATTTTTCACGTTTTTGAAGTCGTAGTAAATATTAAGAGGTATGGTTAGTTTATACAGCAAATAAAAACAAGGTAAAATAAGAATGCACCAAGGAAATTATACATGTCATTCCAGTTCTTAATAAATGTGTGATTTCTTTGGTGCATTCGTATTTTATTTTATTTTTTTCTATCTCTAGGATGATGGAATACTAGTTATGAAAAATAAATGCTCATTGGATGGCTTATTGAAAGATTTGTGGTTGATCTACGAGTATACCAGGTAGTATTAAATCAACTTCCTTTCAATGTGTACTACGTAAATGACAGATAATCATTGATGTATAACGAAGCAAATATAAACGATAAGAATGATGAAACAGTTGAGGGTGTAATATTCAATTGACAATCATAATTTTATAATACTGAATGATGTTAGTAGCGATAATTTCATCAGATAACACTTCTTAACTTCAGGAAGAACAGTACAAAGGAATAATGGGGGAGAAGAGAGTACTAAAGTAGCAGGTAATGTTTTCAATAATTTGGAGGCTAATTAGGCAATCCAGAACACGTGACCAAAAATGGCTGCTGGCGGCAGGCATAGTTGTCACATAGTTGTTCGTGACGGCAACGCTGTATACAAGTATAGATTATACTTCGTGGTGATTGGTGGTGATATACTTGCTCACATGTGTATAGTGGTATAATAACTAATGTCAATAAAATGCCACTTTTCTCGTCGGATTCTCGAGAGTTCATTCAATTCTATCTTATGCTGATAATGTAGCTAGCACATTGGGTATTCTGTAGAAGCTTATAGAATCGCGATCTCCTCGGCTTCCACAATTAATCACACAGCAAGTATTTGGCATGTTTTCCTAGCAATATTTCACAAAAGAACTCACGAATAGCAAAATATTTATTTAACTAATGCTCTATTGGATCATCCAAATTGATCTCAGAGTCACGCCATTGAATTTATAGGAATACCAGTTAAAACAGCTGTTTGTATGTGTGCCCCCCAGCAGCCATTTTAATTTTCATCTGACAGCATCTTGGATTGCCTAATGGCAAAGAAGAGGAGGTTAAGAATTCTCATGAATTATGAGTTCAATCTGGAGCTATCTGGACCTAGACAAAGTCTATATTGCAATAGGAAATAGAATGATAAATGCATACAAGGAAGTTATGTTTGGATCATCGCATTAGTGCATTTTTGATTTTTATATCGAAAAGAAACATTTGAGTCTTGTGGGAGAATTTTTGTAGATTATTCAGTGGTCTATATTTTTTTGATCCTCGGATGTAGACATTTACAAATAACCCAATTTCACGGTCACAAAATTCATGGTTGATAAATTGTTTGAGGCTCCCGACATTCTCGAAGAACTTGAAGATAGAGACTTTTTGAACATGTTGATATTGATATGGAAGTTGAAAAACATAATGAAAATATTATACAGAAATCAAGAACATATATTGGTTATAACATCTTCTCCTCAATTGCATAATGAGGAAAGTAATGAAACTAAAGGGTTTTTACGAGCGAATTATCGATTGAAATCATGAATACTGGTTTCTCTGGTCTGTGATTTCCTTAGAAGTGGTATAATGTTATATGATGAAATATCTATTCATTTGTTTCTTTTGCTTTCCACTTCAGCGAAAGTATTTTTGATCCAAATAAAATATTGTATTGTAGCAAAACAAATTGTTTTTTTTATTGTAATGGAAACTTTTGAAATACCCAGTATAATTGAAATTGAATGAACTACCTATCTGTAGCAACCTCTTATCATTGAGAACATCGTTAATATAATACAACATTAAAACTAACGCCAGTTTGAGCAATTATTCATAGTATAGTAGCGCGTGACGTTATGTAGCAAGATCTGATAATATGCGGATAACATGAAATAAACGAAGTTTGCTTAATACATCATTTTTTATGTAAATTTACGTCGGAAAAGAATACAGTAACGCCCATCATAATGATAGACTTCACTATTGACTTTTTCATTATTCAAACGTATCCACAATATTATCTTGATACAGTCCCGGATCTACTGTTTGATCGAATCAGGACAAAAAGTTGAGAGAAGAAAATGTCTACGAAGTTCTGGATATTAAAATCATCACGAACACCTTGAGTTGAGAATTTGCAGTACAAAAAATTGAAACTAATGTAAGGATCTCCTACACAAACAACCGGTGAAATATTCACTCGACATCCTGTATATTTGTTTATGTTCGCTGCGCCCCGAAATCACCAATAAGGGTAGAGAATGTTGAAGGTTTTTGGTTCTAATCACATTCGATGAATCGGAAAATGTTTTTATAAGATGCAATTCAAAAGTTCCAAGACAATTCGAATGAAATAAAACCTGTTTTGAATGTACTAATTTTTTGGCACTTTTCGGTAAAATGTCGGAAATGACGGTCGTCGCATTTTCTTTCGTGGCCCAATTGAGTGTTACAAACAAAAAGGGGTCACACAGTGCCATGTCAGGAGGATACGGTGGGTGATTTATGGTTGAGTCTTTTTCAAGTTGTTTTAACGTGTCTGGAAATAATCCAGCGTAAATCTTTCCGAAGCCAGATTTTTCAGTCAAAATACGATAGACTCATGTTGCGGGTATATATAATTCTACGTTTTATTTGTTTATAGTATCTCTTGGTTGACAAGAACGTTCATCGTATTGCAAGTCCTTCAATTCACCTCGACAATCATCACCATGTTACTGATCTTATTTGATCTCTATTCAAGTATCTCGTAAGTTCGTTTTTACAAAGTACCTGAATAACGAATTCTTCATATTCTTGTTATGGTGTGGCTACTTTTTGTAGTATTTCGATCCGTCTCTTGATGCAGCTCCTAAGTGTTAGGCATGCTAAAAGCTGGCTGGACCAAAGTAGTTCAAATATTCCATTGCCTTCTTTTCTACTGTGTCCAGGTACTCAGATCAGTTCAACTCTATCTGACCTTGACAGTGTCAGAAGTTCGTTCATACATTCCCAGATAAGACTGATTATCCGTATAAATATGGATTTTCTTTCACGTGAGGGCATTTCTCATTGGATATTTCTACACATTGAAGAATTTTGAAAATTTCAGTCAGAACACTATACCTAGAGTGTTCACCAAGCATCGAAGTGTTTCTCCTTCAAAAAGGACAATGAATTCCCGCATGAGAACCTTGCTCGGTCTGTAGTCTATGTACCAGATCAGTCTACTGAATGTCCAAAAAATTGGACACAATGATATACAATCGAAGAAAGAATATTCAACGGAATAGGAAGATGAGAAATTGGAAGAGTCCAGAGACTTTGGGAATGCACCTCACTCGTAGGATTATTGAAAGTATCAGATAAATATTCGTGGAGTTTCACTTGGAGTACGCTGTTCTTCCAATTCAATCTGGGTGTACCGTCCATAAATCTATTAGATGGCCTCAACTACTCCACCAACCAACCACACATCTCTTATTATTCCACTCGCACACCCCGAATTGGCTTCACGCCTCTCACTCACATTTCCATATTTTCCATCGGAAACAATCACATTCATTTACCGTATTCTGAGCTTTGACTTTTCGTAGTGCTTTCGGGGCACATCGCACCACCAACTCACGTGGTCTCGTGATAAATTACATTATTTTGATTTAATGTCGCATGAAATTTGAAGAGGCGCAACCCATGTCGGCACAACAATGCACACACAGTTGATCGTATCAGTCGGTGATTGAGCGTAAAACCATATAATTTATCTATTAACTAGTCGATAGTCGATCGAACGAACAACAATAACATCATGCCGGCCATTGTCTGATGTGGCTCGGATCGGATCGGATATCGAAGAAGGCTCGCAAAGTCCTGGACGCAGGACCGTACCTTATGGGATCGGATTGAGGTGTGTAGAGGCCCTCAGGACGTGCCTCTAGGCTGCTATTTCTACCTCGAACATTTTTGCGGGAATCAAGACTTATACAGTAAGATATCGCCCAACGTAGGAGATAAGTTCCATCGAAGTAGAGCATAGATAGATAGATCTTTATTCAATTAGGATCCCTAATATACATATGAAAAGTACTTGCTCAATAAAAAAATAAACAACTATAGCATATACATAAGAATGACATATGAATATAAAATATGTGTTTGCATGTGTTTTTTTTTATATCAAGCTTCTACAAGTAGTTTTGTGCCAAACATTATTTATATATTATTATATTCGAACAGCGCTAAATGAGGCATGTAAATAATCGGGTTAGGGAAAGATATATGCATTGAATTCAATGAAAATAGAACCATACTTTTCTTACAAAAATCAAAACAATGTAAGGGTAATTTTGTGTCAGAAGTCCGATTTTTGTTGGAACTTACGTATTTTGGTCCAAAAAACACGAATTTGATAAGTTTATCGTGGGGAAATTGATATTTTTCGAGATATTCTATTTCGAAGTTGAAATTTCATCTTCTTTTCCGTGTCACTTTTTGGATGAGATTGTACAGGTTTTTGGCAAATTTCTTCATGGAGACATAATATATCTATTATCAAGGATCTACCATGCTTTCATTGAAAATGTCTATATTTTGAACGTGCACGTCAAATCCATCCTACATTCACTGTAGTTTGACAGTTGACAATCAACTAATGGTTGACGAAATGATTATGTTTACATGTTGTCGAATCTGAATATTCGAAAAATACTGCATCTCCAATGTATTTTTAGGATGCATACATAACAAACCCTTTCCTAATATATAGGTTGTCACATTATTGAAGAAATCGAAGTGGACTATCTCGGAAAGTATTAACTTTTGCACGAAAATTTTGCCAAATTCGTGTTTTTTTGGACCAACAAAAATGAAATCAAAACATGAAGCGGGCTGTAGACAGAAAATTACCCAATTTTAGTTGGTCAGATCATTCAGGCTATTCTACGTTTCCAATTTTCTGCCTTTTAAGGCATCAAAGGTATTTTTCTTTTGTGTTCTGTTTGAAGTTGTTGATGAGTGGCCATCGAGAGTCCTTTATGTTTTTTTCGAAATCACTACTAATCAACATTTCTGTTTTGTTCATTAGGAAGAGTAGCTACTGTTTCCTGAACCATTTCCTCGACGTCTTCTTCCATATTTACCTCATCTAAACCGTTTGTTTTACTATTATTATTCTGGATTGAAATAAAAGAATCAATTTATCGATAAAGATGTATCTCAAGGAAGGTAGATGACTTGTTCGATATATATGATTTTTTTATCATAAAATTTGGGAAATACTGTCAAATACTTTAATTTGACCGGGTAGTAGTAGTAGTTTTCAACTCTCTCCATGATCTTAGTCAATTTTTTCATCGGTTTCTCCCCTTGAGGTCTCATCTGTAATTCTTCATATGATCCCATATTTCGCTCCATTATTTTCATCAATGGAGGACTGACAGCTTTTCAAAATCTCATACAATATTGTTTAGATGGAGTCAGAAAGATACTTCCTGTCCCTGATAAAAACGCTGAATGATTAGAGTCCATCATTTTACATTAGGGAACAACTAATAAATAAATATCTGAATGGAAATTTTTCTTACAAGTTGCTGACAAGTTTGAAATTGCTGAAACGCGCAACTGTTTGTCATAAGAATAAGAGATTTGAAAGTTGAAACGCGCACTTCACAAATACGAAATATCGACGCTATCTGGCGGCGAGATTATAAACTTCCGTAGACGGTCAACGTAAACAACGTACTTTTTTTTACAAATACGCGTTCAAAGATATATTTAGTAATCATTTATATTGATATAAATAAAGTGTTTGCATCATACGATGAAAGCAAAATAATGGTTTTATTTCTGAATATGTTATGGAGGTATGTAAAGGACAATTAAAATAGATATGATCAAATCATATAATTAAATGCATTCTTTATACAAAACTTTTGCTCGCCCTCAATAAAGCTTCTACTACTTGGTGTTGCCTCCAAATAGCTCCAAACAGTTGCTAAAAGTACGCAAAATTCGTGATTGACCATGTTTCCACCAAAAATACACTTAATAATAATAATAATAACGTTTATTCAATAAACCATTTCACAGAAGATAAATTATAACAATGATTTGTGAATAAACGGGGAGACCACAGAAACTGAAATTTTCAGCTTGTGCGTGGTATAGGTAATAGGTTATGTAATAAGAGGTTGATTATAAAATTAACACAGATTAAAATTAACATCAATTTGAGAACGAGGTACAAAACAATTAATTAAAAATACAATATTAAAAAGATACAATAAAATTTGTGAACATGGTAAGGATATAACAATATAATTTATAATTTATTACAATATTGAAAGCTCATTTACACATCATGTTACAATAAGAGTATAGAATTGTTAAAGAACAATACAATCAAAACTATAAATATGGAAAAATATAAAAATATAAATATAGAATTTTATCTTACGGAATCAGTAGTTATTTATTATTTTGTGAAAGAACTGGCGCTTTTTTTCTAGTATCCATTTCCTGGTTTTCGTTTTAAATTCTTTATATGTTCTACTATCTCTTATGCTGGTAGGTAACTCATTATAGAGTTTGCTACTCAAGTAAATATAACTACGTTGCCCAATGGTTTTTTTACATCGTATAGAACAATATTTTAAATTTCTTTGCCTTGTTTCATGAGTATGAGATGGTATATAGAGAGGCATTTTTTTTTGAAAACACTGGTTATGATATTCAAGCTGTAAAGCTGCCTAATGTCGTATATTTGGGCTTCAATGAATAGATCATTGCTGGGATATTCCCGAGGTTTTGTTAAGATAATTTTTAAAATCCACTTTTGTAGTACATTTAAATTTTTAAGGTATATATCATTTACTCCTCCCCATCCCAAAATTCCGTAGGAAAGAAGAGACTGCACTAACGAATAGTATATTATTTTGAGTTGGGGTATGTCCAAGAATTTTTTTAGATACTTGAACCTTGATAATAATCCTCTGATTTTCACCACGTTGTTATTTATTTGAAGGTCCCATCGGAAATGTCTGTCAACTATAATGCCTAGGTATTTTATTGATTCAGCTTCAAAAATTTCAGTAACATCATCAATTTTTATGTTTCCTAAATTCGGTAAATTATTCGCATACGAGACAAAAGGCAAATACTTAGTTTTTTCCGCATTCAAGGTGAGTTTGTTCAATTGGAACCATTTTTTTATCATTTTCATGTTTCTTTCCGCTAGGATTTTCAGTTCATCCCATTTTTCCGCTCTGTATATTATGGCAGTGTCATCGGCAAAACTGATGATTCTTCCTTCATTTTTCATTGTCAATAAACCATTCAAATATATTGTAAATAGTAGGGGACCCAACACAGTTCCTTGTGGTACACCGTAAGTAACAATACGAGGTTCGCTGACAACACCATCTATGTTCACCTGTTGCTGACGGTCAGAGAGATAATTTTTCATTAGTTTAAATGCATTACCCCTCATCCCATATGCTTCCAATTTTTCCATCAATCCTTCATGACATACAGTATCGAATGCTTTCGAGAGGTCGATAAAGATGCAGAGGGTAGGTATTTTTTTATCAAGTGCTTCATATATTTGTGCAACAAAAGTTTGTATAGCATCTTCAGTAGATCTTCCTTCCCTAAAACCAAACTGATTGTCTGACAATACTGCGTTTTTCTTCAAAAAATTCGTTATACGGCGTTTTATGATTTTTTCTACAATTTTGGCTATGTTTGAAATCAAGGTAATTGGTCTATAACTGACAGTTTTGGATTTGGATCCATTTTTGTAGAGTGGCTTTATGATGCCCTTTTTTAATGCCATTGGAAAGTGTCCGTTATCAAAACACTTGTTAATCATGAAAGAGAGATGTGGTGCAATTTCATGAGAAATTTCTTTCAATACCTCCGCTCGTATACCATCATAACCTGGAGATTTTTTATTTTTTAATTCTGCTATGACATTTTTCACCTCATTGGGATCAGTTGGAAATATATACATACTTTCCCCTATCGGTTCAAGATCTTGTTTGAAATTTTCAGGATCCTCTATTAATTCTGCATATTTTTTTCCCAAATCGCTATAATACTCATTAAAACTATTGCATATTTTTTCCTTATTTGTTATTTCTTCCTGATCTACAATAATTTTTTCAATTTTTGTTTTAGGTTTGTTTTTGTTGCAGATCACGTTTACACATTTCCAGAGATTTGAGGAGTTATCTTTAGATTTTTCAATTGATTTCTTTGCGTACTCTCTGCGAGATTTATCAATAAGTTTTTTTAATTTGTTTTTATAATTTGTGTATATCCCTAATAAGTTTTGGTCTGTTCTATCATTTCGTACTTGTTCATATAATTTCTCTTTTTTCTTTATAGACGTTAGTAGTCCCCTCGTTATCCAAGGTTTTTTGGGTGTACAAGATTTTTTTTGAATTCTAATCTTTTTTGTATTTTTATCTATGCAGTATTTCAATATATTAATGAAAGTTTCAGCCATTTTATCTAAGTTTTCTTCAATGTAAAACGAATACCAGATGTCCTTTTTTAAATCAATGCGCAAGCCTTTGTAGTCTGTATAGTATTTGTATATAGGTGTATTTAGTTCACAATTTATATTGGTTTCGGTTTTTTTCAGCATGATGACTATGGGTGAGTGATCCGTTATGTCGTAGTCTATGATGTAAGAGTCTATGTTTTCGTTTATGTGATACTCGTGCTTTATAAAGAAATGATCTAAACATGTTTTACTTTCTGGTCGTGTGTAATTGTTTATATAGGAAATGTATCCAGATGTATTTAGAATATTTTTATATTCTTCTGTAACGTCGGAGTTATTCATTAAATCAATATTCATATCACCAGTGATGACATGGAATTTATATTGGCTGAATTTTTTAAGGTATTCTTCAAGAATTTGGTTGAAATATTTTGGGCAAGTACTAGGAAGTCTATATACAGCAGTGACAGGATATATTTCTTTTGAGATCTTTAGGTATAGTTCTATTGATTTGAGTTCGCCTATATTTATTATACTGTGTGTGAATTCTAAACTGTTTTTGATGTATATAATTATACCATCATTTTTGTTGTAGTTTCCTTTGCTATATATTACATTATAACCCCCCAGCTCAAATAGTTCTAACTCAGTAATTTGAAATGTTTCTGTAAGTATCAATATATCAAAAAGAAATTCAAATTGACAAAGAAAAAGGCAAAACTCATCAAAATTTTTGTTAAGACTTCTAATATTGAGATGTAGTATGCTTAAATCTTCTATATTACTTTTTTTTAAGCTAGCTGGAGAAGATATCACTTTGGTGGAGACCGGTTCGTTTTTATAATCCTTGATAAAGTTATCCATAATTTACCATAGAAAGTTATTTCACAATTTTAATATAATAAAGAGGCATAACAATACATACAAACTAGAGAATGTTTTCGATTTCTTGTGTCACTTTTTTCTTCTTGATTGTGTTGTAGATATATTGGACCGAAGCTTGATGGTAGTTGGATTTTCTAGGTGTAGTTTCCTTTTTGGGTAATCTTTCGGCAACTTTGGATGATCTCTTTCTTCAGTATCCTCTAATTCATCTGCTGTGTCATGTTCTCTAATGAGAGTTTGTGTTGGAGTTGCTGGTAGGCTATTGCCTTTAACTGTTTGAGTTCTTTCTATTTCCGTTTCTTCTAACTCATTCACCGAATATGCAGTTCCATCAATTATCAGTTTATCACTTCTTATATAACAGTTTATTCCGTTTTGTTTCTGATACGCTTGATGGTGTTTGAGTATTTTTAAGTTCTCTCGTTGTTTAAGAGTTAAATCATTAGATATAGCAATTTTAGTTCCTTTCAATTTTGTGGTATTTTTCAATATCAACTTTTTTTTCAGCTGAGAGATCAGTTCCACTTTAACTGGACAATTTCTAGTCTTTCCGAGGCAGTATACGTTATTGATATCCCTTTCGGAGATTTCAATCTCCAATAATCCTCTGAGGTCCCTGACTATCGAATCTGCTTGCACTTCTTCTGTTGTTTTATTTAGTCCAAAAATGACAATATTATTGAGTTTACTTCCTCTTTCTAATTGCTCTAACTTATTTTTTAGATCACTGTTCTCCTTTTCTAAGTATGAAATCTTGTTATTCAGACTTTCAACTTTTAGTTGTAGACGCGTTTCACTCGCTATTATTGTGTTTTTAAGTTCATCTTTACTTTTATGTATCTCTTCTAAGATTTGTTCAATTGCAGTATCATTCATTCTTCAGATTTAGCGTTTCCTTGAAGAGTGTGTGGATTGCTTTATCTTCTGTACTGTTTATGTTTCTTATCAGGCGACGAGCACTTTTTGTGGTGCAAATTACATTCAATGACCGACTTGTTTGACACTATGTGAACTTCAAGTTTGCCAAGCAACCCGTTTACTATTGTTTTATTCTACTATGACTATATACGTAAGAGCATATCAATGACTTACAGGTAGAAGTCCATATTTTTTAAGCGCAATTAACCTAGTACTATCACTACATTTGCTGAGCACTACTTTCTGACAATGTTTATCATAAAGCTACCATACAATTCAATCAAGTATTCTTTACCAGCCACAAAGTATAAACAAAAAGTTAGGTTATGACAACCGACAAATTGTGACACTAGATTGTAAATGACTATACAACGAAAAATCACTTCTAAACACAACTGAGTTACAAAGCTTTCATATACGATTATGAAACGATTACCGTTTTGTCAGCCATATTCATTTACGTCCCGCAGCGCCCTCTACGTTGGTTGCAATAGAGATATCCAGAACACGTGACCTAAAATGGCTGCTGGAGGCAGGCATAGTTGTTTGTTATATACACGATCGTATACATAGGTCTTGCAACTCATGTGGTGGGGGGTGACCCAAACATTGAGGAAATTTTTGTGGTTCTGATGTTTTGCCACCTACAGCGCTGTCCTCTATTGTCACTTTGTCAGCCAATCACAAATCAGATCTGATCAGCTTTTTGAAAGTAGGAATGATTTTTATTTATTCGAGAGAATTTTGCAAGATATAATATTTCTGTCATTGATTTTATTTACCATTCAAGTCCTAATCGTTTGTTTTGTTGTCGAAGATTAATCACGTGATTATACCCCTATGTCCTCCTAGCGGATAATTATGGAAACTTGTTCTTCAAAACTGGTGCCACCCCCCACCACTCAAAAATGCCGTAGATTCCAGACCTTATGTATAAGACCGTGGTTATATATGTACATTGGAATAAAAACTCATTTTAACAAAAGAATACCCTTTCTTCTTTATTTATGATGAAAGTAAGTACCTATTATCACCAGAGAGAAGATAAATATCTGTACCTCGGAGGGATACAACACTATGTCCATTTTCATAACTTCACAGGAGAGGAGTTTTAAACTTTTTTTCAACAAAAAGTGTTATTGGCACAGCTATTTATTGAGATGTTGAAACAATATTTCACCAGAACATTCTATTTATTGTTATTTACATATTCCTCTAAGAAATATGAGAAAAGCTCATTGTAACTCTGTAATAAAGTCAATATGGAAACAAATGGACATAGTCTTGTATCCCTCCGAGGTACAGATATATTCTCTGCGTTACAAAGATAAAATTGCAGTAATTCATGGTCACGATTTCATATGACTTTTCTTACCTTGTAATGTATTTTGTAAAATTTCAAGAACCTCATTATTGTAGAATCAATGTTAAGAATAAGCATTACAAAAAAGACATGCAAGATTTTACCTTTCGAAAAATGTTTACCACATACTGTAGAATATTTCAGTTCAATTCCAGTTTGAATCTTCTTTTCTGATTGCTTGGATCCATTTTTCACTTCATTAAATTTTGTTTTGTGATCAAAATGTAGCACTGTGGGCATTAAAATCGCGATTTCCTCGTTTTCCACATTCAACAACACGGCAAGTAGTCGGCATGTTTTTCAGCCTTTTTTTAGAAGATAACCCTCGAAAAGCAAAATAGTTTTTCACTGATGATGTTCTATTGAAATTTACAAATTAATTTCGGAAAATAACTTCGTTTATCTGTTCACAACTATATGCCAAGTCGGTAAGTGTGCCTACCAGCAGCCATTTAATTTTCATCTGACAGCATCTTGGATATCTCTATCGCACGATCGTATACATAGGTCTTGCAACTCGTGTGGTGGGGGGTGACCCAAACATTGAGGAAATTTTTGCGGTTCTGATGTTTTGCCACCTACAGCGCTGTCCTCTATTGTCACTTTGTCAGCCAATCACGAATCAGATCCGATCTGCTTTTTGAAAGTAGGGATAATTTTTATTTATTCGAGAGAATTTTGGAAGATATAATATTTCTGTCATTGATTTTATTTACCATTCAAGTCCTAACCGTTTGTTTTGTTGTCAAAGATTAATCACGTGATTATACCCCTATGTCCTCCTAGCGGATAATTATGGAAACTTTTTCTTCAAAACTGGTGCCACCCCCCACCACTCAAAAATGCCGTAGATTCCAGACCTCATGTATAAGACCGTGCTCTATCGTCACTTTTGACAGATGCGGCCATTTTAACGGTAGGGCATACAAGGGTGCGTCTGCCATTAGCTTCATTGTTATTTGCAGTTTTGAGTTGTTCAGTTCGAGTTTTTAGTGTGAGTATTGCGTGTTTTATTAACTTCTTCTACAATGGCTTGTAGTGAATACTACAATGACAAGAACGTTTTATGTGCCCTACCGGTAATATGGTCGTGACGTCATCTCAAAATGATCTATAGTCAGTCTCATCCACGGTCTCACATAGTGGTTTATAAACTGCGGCTCTTTTGACTGGTTGTGGCGTCACCAGGGGTATGATCACGTGATTAATTTTTGACAGGTCGTATTCTAAACAAAGCGAATGGTTAGGACTTAATGGTGAATAAAATCGATGACAGAAATATTATATCTTGCAAAATTCTCTCCAATAAATCAATTAACATTCGTATTATCACAAAGCTGATCGGATCTGATTTGTGATTGGCCGACAAAGAGATGGCAGCGCTACAGGTGGCGAAACACGTGAACCACCAGAATTTCCTCAATGTTCTGGCAACTCCGCACCCTGTCGGTTTCCAGACCTGTATGTACGACCGTGTTCTCATCTAACTCCCGAAATGTTATAGATGAGATACGGCCCTGTTGATGATTCGGTACGCCTGAAAAAGCCGTTTCTTCTTAAACACTGTTGGGTAGTGTAAATCCGCCAGAAAATTGTATTATTCATAAAAACAACCAATCTTCGAGAAGTGGCTTTCGCTGGAGGTCTTTTTTAAACGTTTAATAGATTTAGTCGTGTAAAAGGTACAAAAATCAATTTCAACAACTCGTTGTTGGTGTATCGGATCATTATTTGTGGGATTATTCTTTCTTTTGTGTGAGACGGGATCCAATGCCGCGGCCATGCGGGCCAAGCGATCAACATAATAAATAATCGACGAGAAGGATATGCCTTCTATTTGTTGTCGGATAATGGATATTTATTCAATTTGTTATACTCGAGATTGCGTTTTTTTGACCGTTCAAAAATCTTTGTAGGCCGATGACTGTGTAGTATAAAGTGCTCTAGTCAATTCACAATGAAATCACGGTACACGAATATACAGTATATTCATTTGATATCTCTAAATTCATCGATTCAGATCGTCTTTATTTGTCCACAAGATAAATGATGTGATAGGTTTACAAACATGGAATCATAAAATTAACACACTTTTGTAGTGAACAAATTAGGTGAAGTTTCAGATTATTTCTGGGCATTCGATTGAACTTTGTATGTTCAAAAATATAATTAAAATTTGTATTACTCGTGATAGGAAAATTTAAGATTTTCGTTATTCAGCAATTTTTATTGACGAAATTACTTTTATCATTATTCCTCGAAGCCAGGCATATACAGGGTGTCCCATATGTCGAAGTCAAGCTGGAAATTGACAAAAAAATCTGAGTGGAGTATTTAAAAAGAAATTCCAACCAAATATTCAAAATAAGACAATTTGAACATCTGTTGTAATTGAATAATCAAGCAATTTGAACTAGATTTCGGGAATGATTTAATTCTTCCAAAAAACTCATCCATAAAAAAAATTAACTCCAAAAATTCTCTCATTTGGAAGTTGTTCTATTTTTTGACATTGAAAAATCTGTAGCTGAGGCTCACCGAATGGTGATTGGGGGACATGTGCCGTTATTTTTGTGTAGAAAATCGATGTAGCGGTGGAAGATCAAGAGTTTTTGGAGATGAAGATTAGAAGATTTGCTCAAATCCAAAAGGAGCTGGCAATATCATTGCAAATGAGATAACAGGAGTTTCATAATCCTTAACCAATCTGGGAATGATGAAGCTTAGAATTTTTTTAGAAAATGATGGGAATTGAGTTGCTGAATTAAAATAGCATGAAAAGATTATGAATGATCTTATAGAACAGTTCTACGTATAATAAATACATATTTCTCCATATTTCGATATTTTTTATAAAAAAGTGTACGGGTGGAAGAAAGATATGGAGAAAAAGTTTATCGATGGGCAAATTTCTCCTCACTTGCATTTATTGCAAGTTTTTACTGAATGAATGATGTATGAATCAGTTAGAAATACAACATTCACTTGACATCGAACTTATGGAACAACGTGTGTATATTTTTCAAAGATGAATGTGAAAAAGATTCACCTATGGTGTGTTCATCGGAGCTGATAAAACAACATAAACGCGATCATTGCTTTCGGAAATGTATCTTTAGTCAATTTCTCGATACACTCGGTTGAACTTAATGGTATACTTCTTCCATGTCATTTGGAGTAATCACATCATGATTATCAATTATCATGAGGGTATAGTAGTGGCAGACAGGAAATACGGCAATTCAGGTTGAATTGGAAATATCATTTCTGTAATCTTTAGTTTTCATTTTATTAATTCTCATGAGAAACTCATAAATGAATGTCATTCGCTATCGTACATTCACTGGAATTTATGAACGATTGTAACGATTTCAGTTTCATCCATACTATACTCACAATTAGATTAATTATATTTCTCAATTATTGATGAGTGTGCTATTATTAATTTGAGCTATTTCAGTTTAAAGAGAATATGTTTCATATAAATGGAAGTAGTTTTTTGTTTTCATAGATAGCATTTAGTGTGATTAAACAAAAAGGCAGACCTACTGTAAAGGCATTAGAATAAGGCTCCCTCTTCTGAAGAGCTGCGTTTTTCTGAAAACTGAATTTGGGCACCTCTGTAGAAGAAGAATTATTGAGTGAAACTGATCAGAATACTAAGTTCCTAGGTCGAATGGGATCAATATTACAATGAGAGCTTCTGCCATGAAAACATCTGTAGAATATTGTAAGATCTACAACTCCTTTTCTATAACGTCGTCAACAGTTCTTTAGCAGTAAAATATTGTCTAGCTCTCTAAAGAAAACTCAACCTTTGAGCTTGTTGTTTCTGTAACATTGGTAATATGGTCATGCCAAGGCGGATTATAAGATACCTTGGTTACCAAAACTGAGATGGGGATATAATCATTGTAGCATATTGTGTTTTCTTGGCATTCGACTATCAATTCAAGATTTCATTCAATGATTCATCCTATTCCTGTCTCAATTCGAAAATGTTTAGCATGATTTAATGCTGAGACCATTATTTGCAATACAGTAGATGAGAGGTGATCTTGAAGAGGCGTTGATGTGTGAAAGAAACAGAATGGAAGACAAGATGGAACCCTGAGGAACTGCGGCACTTAAATGAGAAAAGTAAAATATGAAAGATATAAAATCTGAATTGAAACGAGGACTATCAACTGTGATGATAACACTACGAAAATATAAACTAATTTCTTTGAAAACAATCATCCGTATGCCTGAAAACTATAATGTAGAATAATTCAACATTTTTATCCGCTCTGTAGTATGAAAAATGATACTGATCACTATGTTCCAATATTAAACATACAATTCGAACGCCATTGCTAGTTGTTGCTTTCATCGGAGTGACATATGACGTATCATCACGTACACGCCCATTGACATAGAGCTGACCAATCATAGTACTCAACGAGAACTAACGATAGTCAGGTACCTCACTTACATATAGTATCGACATAACAAAGATAAACTTCTGCCACCTATCAAGCTGCAATATTCTCAATAAAATTAGTTGTTGAAGTTTTCACGAACAAATATCGTTCAATAACTGTGTTGCCATATCAAAACGAACCAACTTGTTTCATACACTGGATACAAAAGAAAACGAATATTATATAGTTTTTCGTATGATATTTTTCAAAAATGAGAATTGAACATGATATTAGCCTCCACTTGATTCTGGATTTGTTCAATTTTGAATCAAAGCGCTGAATTGGGGCAATGGATTTATCGAATATTCAAAGAGGTACCAAGAGTATTATTTTAATTCTAGAAACGTCACCCCTACACATGTGAATACTTATTCCTTTTCCACAATCAATTAAAAAATATCTTGTGTGGATTAGAAACCACGCAAGGATCTGGTGCAAAAATTTATTGTCTCTTGATGGGGAACAAATACTTCTATGCGTTTGGTGAATATAAAAACTTCATTGTACAAAAATATGTAGAGTGGAGGTTCTTACGAGAAAAGAAATCAATCAGATAGTTAGGCCTGCCTAAGAGCTCTCGCAGGGCATAAGGTAAAGTCCAGACTCATCTGGAAATATAACAATAAGGTTCTGAAATTGTCGAGAGGTAATAGAGTCGAATTGATCTCACAAAATTGAAGGTAATGGAGAGTAGCTGATGGATTAGCTAGGCTCCCTCTCCTAGGTCCTGAACCAGCCCTTGGCGTGCCTTTAAACACACTCAGGAGCTGCAACGAAAGACCGATCAAAATACCACAAGAAGCAGCTTGGAACAATACACAAAGAATATATGGTGAACTTTTACAAGCAACATGTTGAGAATGAACTGAAGATTAATTTAACTAGGACAAACTGATTTGAACCTAGGGAATGTAGGAAATAAATATATTAAAAAGATATTATTCTGTAATAATCGTAATAATAAGCATCAGGCTACATATATATTGGCTCCTTCACCAATAATAAAAAGAGCAGTATGTAACTTGATGAATGAAAAAATAATTGAACATCAGATTTTTGATAGTGATAGTCTCGAACCAACTCAAGTTGAATCCTCTTTGACTGAAGTTCGAAAACCGAATTGAACCGACATAGAACGAGGTTTACCAAGCCTTTGAGGTTAACAAATGAGTCGGTTGTTGTTGTAGATTTTCGTCTGTGACGTTCAGTTTTCGAAAAAGGTATGAAATGTATAAAAAAGTAATAAAATGAATTGATTTCTTGAAAGAATTGTGATTGTGGATATAAAACAATTAGGAGCCTATTAGTGTATCTATGTACATACCTGCATTGAAACTATAGTTTTTTGGTTAGTTTTGTTCATAATTTTTATAAATATTTTTTTAAATCGAAAATAAATCCAAAAAATACATAAAAAAATATTTGATTCCAAACAATAATTTCGTTTCTACTTTACGATGAAAAATGAAAAATTGAAGAATTCCAAAGAGAAAATGCATCATGCACTCGTCCATCCAGAATTTTAACTCGGGTGAACTCGAGTTATGTTTTTTCAGACTTGGCACATCACTAAATTCTGATATCATTCAATGACTGATTGAAGCTAGTGTAATTTTCATTGGTTTATCACCTAAAGAGTTATTCAAAAACATATTGTTTAGGGTTTAGCGTTCAGTTTATGTTCGAAGAATAACCACATTTTCTGTGTACGTTCTCTGGCAATTTGCCTTTTGCGGTTTCAGCACTATTAATTCCCAGTGTCCGTAATGGAAGCGAGTGAGTGATAGACGTATATCCCGGCGGAGCGTATTGTTAAGGCCCCTTATGTGCTATAATATGACAATAAAAGGAAACGGCGGTAGAGGGAAACCGTAATAAATTACTCAATTTTAAAATGTAATGACGCAAATATGACATTGTGCTCTGAGAGTGTGTAAGCTGAAACATATCGTTGACTATAAAACTTCTCTCGCATGCAGAGATTTAGTGTTTTGTCCAAAAGTTTGTACGCTACGAATATCAGTAAAGACTGAAGGGAGCTTTTGAATTACAGGAATAAATATCTTTCTATTTCAACAGCTTACAGTATTGGATATCAGCTGGAATTCGAAGGACTTCGAAATTGGAAGATATGAAACAGGGTATACCCCAAGGCTGCTATTAGGGCCTCTTCTGTTCACTATCTTATATCAATGAATAATTTTAACATCGATCAATTGATTTCCTGTCAGTGCTGGATTCAAAATGTCTATTCTGTCATTGATTAGAAAAATTTAACTATTATTTTTTTTTCATGCAGGTTATGATGAAATACTGTTAAATTGTAGGAAAATAAGCAAAACAATTCGACCTGATATTTTTACAAATTTGGTAATATAGAGATTATACCCTAAATCACTGCCCAATATTTTTGTTTCCCGGTTTATCAACGAACTTGAGAATGGTGAGTTGAATTTCTCGACAATATGAATAAGTAAAATAATTATTATTGTGGATAATTTGAGATTTCACATATGAATAATCGTATAATAACATGTTTTTGTAGTAATAATGAAATATGGTATATTCAAAACCGCCTTATTATTATTTTTAGAAATAATTCGTGAGTTATAAGAAACTTTCAGACCTTACACTAATGAAGTGACAATGAAGTTCAAACAAAATAAACAAGAATTCTGTCGATGCAAAATTTCATAGTCATCTATTATCTCCTGAAAAATTTTTTGAATTTGCCAGAATATGACAGATATTTCGAATAATTGATTCATTTTTGTGGGAAGGTGTACAGGTTTACTAAAACTATGGAACATGACAAAATGTTTCCATAATCAATGTTGGTAATTATTCATATTATATGAATATATGATATTAAGTACAATCACTAAATTACTAACAATTATTTTAATTCAAGGCGTCTTCAGTTACTTTTCAATTTTAATTAAGAGAATCTCGAAAACATAGTGTATCAAATTGGATACATATTTGAAATTCAATTCAGAGCTCCTATATTGATTTCTAGAATCCACTTGAACTCTACAAAAGTTATAGTTAAGTGAAACTTACTGACAAAAGACGAACTTTTTCTGAACCAATCAGATAAATATACGCACACTCGTGGAACCAATTAGAAATGACAACTCCATTTAACATTCCATTGTCTTCTCCTCGTTCGTTCTCGTGACTACAAGCTACTCAGGAAATGAGAATGCGGTTCATGTTCATTTACAATCGTAAAACTCCAACTAATTGAAATGAACAAGACTTAGCTGATGAAAATTGCTCATGATTTAGAGAGACCCGTTTCACAATCTCCAGATTGAATTTATTATATAACAGATAATCGCCATTCGAGATAATGAATATCGATACCTACTTATGCAGTTTGTGTGATTTTTTTTAGTCAAGGAGGAGGTGGATAGTTTTACGAATCTCCTTTGCTTCTTGTTGTGGAGTCATCATTCAAATGTATTGAATATATTTCAGTTATATTACTTGGGAAGAGTAATATTTTCTGCTATGAAAATTATACCAATGTCCATTTTTTCTTAACAGATAAAATATGCAGTTTTGGGTTCAAGCTCCTCAAATTCATTTTTCTATCCTGTTTTATTCAGTTTAGTTTTTTTAGTGCTTTGAACATAGTTCTTTCCTGATAACTAAAGAAAAATAAATATGTTTCAGGGACACTATTTCAAGAAGTTTTTATAAGTGCCTTTTATATCAATACTTTACTATTTACTTCGAAAGTTATTGAAGAAAAAATTTTTTTTTCTTGTTTCCTAAGAGGGGGGCCTGTAGGAAACATCTCTTCAGGCACTTGTCTTCTGGTTCTATTTTAATCCTACGAATTTTCCACACGTTCGTAGATACTCTGAATGGTAAGTTCCATATACTGAATTATTTTTCAATATAGACGTATTTTTCCCCAGTGAAATAATGCAATAATTGATTCGATAGAAATATTTTAGAGATGATCACAGGGTTATTTCAGAAGCTAATATTGACAATAATACAATTTAAATCGCTAATAAAATCTTTCTTCAGTCGATAGACCAACGAATGAAAATTGGATTATGAACCGTCATCGATTTGAACTATCGGCATCTTCGGCCACAATGATATGGTCAGTAGGTGAACACTTTTTGTGTAAACATTTCAAATTCTTTCATAATAAATTCTTAGGAGCGAATGCACTTATCACTGTAAACTTTATTTATTCTTCAGAAAGGGATACTCACCAGCATGTATCTATCAATTATTGAATGAATATTATTCAATGAAACCAAATTCTAAACCGTCCAAACATCAGAAGGGGAAGAACATTCTCACACGATTATGATTTTATGACTCCCTTTCTTCAAGTTGAGAATGGGCCGAACACTTGAGATAGTGAAATGAAAGATATATTCATATTAACTATATAAATTACTAGAATAATATTAAACTAGCTAATGTTATTTTTTGCTAATACTGCTATTTGATGAATCGTGAATTTATTAATGATTCAGTTTGTGATATCTATGGCTGTAATATAATACATTTGTTAATAAAAAATAATAAAAGTTTGCCAATCGAGAGAATCATAAGAAATAACCACTAAAAATATAGAGAATAATTTCGAGAAATCACTTTTCGTATGTTTTCAATTTATTCTTTCCGTTTCATCCTTTGAATTTGCCTTTTACAAATTGTTGATTGATTTAAAAAAAAAACTTGCCACTTGGGTCTCGTATGATTCGTATCGTATTTTTCTTCGAATCATTTGTTCATAATCCCAAATTTAATTTTCAATGGCTGACTCGAAACATATTGAGTATTCGTTATTTCACTGTTGATATTGTTCGATTTCAAACGCCACAAAATCGCAATAAATGGGGTGGAAGAATTCTCGTATACTCTCGAATGAAATTTCCAAAAAATTCATCTTAATTACATTGAACAAAATATATTTTTTGCTTGCCAAGGTAACCATGGAACACCCCATATTTATTTTCATCACCTTTCAATGAAAAGCAAGATACATTATCGTATTTTCATTAAAATATGAAAAATGTTATTTTTATCGGTTCGACCCTGCGTGTGATTATAAATACGAGTACGGTCCTGTGCCGGGCGGTATATCAAACACTTTGAGAGCTGCGGGGTTTTCATTGTGTGATTTTAAAGTACATACCACCCGCTTAGATCATAATATGCTTCAACCGACACCTCGAAGCTGCGGAACTTTTCAAAGCCCAAAATGAGTTTTATAGCTTATAAATAGTCATGTTGACTCAAGAGATTTCGTATCGGAGGTGTCACAAATTAAACATACATAATGGTATAAATCCGTGTATTTGCATAGCAAAATGGGCAGGTGAAATCTGGAATTTTAATTTGTTTTCTTGCGATATAAAATCGTGCGATTTACGATGGCAAAAAAAGAAACTAACAATTAATCAGGAACAGATTACTTGCGTGATTTTTTACGATATTTTTAATTACCTAGTAATTATAGTTTTCTTTAACCGTGCTCAAGTAGATATCCATTCTGCTTCCGGCAATTCTCTGTATTGGTTCGTAGACATAGATATCGTATTTGTTTCGAAGAATAACAACAGTTTTATTTTATAATTTGCATTGCGTTTATAGGCCTGGGAAACGGAGAGTGTATTATTTTTACGAATTTTAATTTCTCTTGAGGAAAAATTACAGAGATAATGTGGATAAGCTAAATGAATGAATTTTGAATCGTGGAAGTATTAAGTGTTTTCAGTTTTAATGGTGAATGATTTTGTACCATCATTTTTCGAAATTGTACTCGATCGGATCAAGTACAAGCTGCCAATTTTCAGATGAAAAATTTATTTTTCAACATGATTATGTGATTTCTAGAAAGATCATGTGTTGAATAATACACAAAAACAATTTTTCGTGAACCTTTCATTGTTGTTATGGAGGAAACCAATAAATATTCAGGAGCTGTCATGTTTAGGTATATAATTACGTTCTCAATGTTAGAGACCATCTGATAGCTGTCAAAAAATTAATATGCCAAAGTTTTATGTGTTCTATGGTTACGTTGTCAACTACTAACCTAACCTTTTTTGGCCAAAGTTTTTGAAACTACTGATGTCAATTTGTTGGAACAGCAAATTGCAGTGAGATTTGACAGCTTCAATTTGGCGTCTAACATTGAAAACGTGAAAGTAACACAATATGACAGTTCCTGAATTATTCTATTTTCATCAAAATTACAACAAAAGGACCTGGAGAAATATTTGATTATGTCTTTCTTCACACGGTCTTATAAATCATAAAATAATGCTGAAAGAAAACTGAGAGTTTTTCACGAAAACATAGTTTGACAACTTGGACCTCCTAATTGCCAGTTCAATGAAGCATTGTGCTCAGAATCAGAAGCTAGACAATCAAACAATTATAACAATGTAACATTAGTTAATTTTGTTATGTATGCGTTCTCATTGTATTCCCTTCTGATTCATTACAATTTTCTTACTAATCGATTGCTTTATCGTATTGTTAATTGAAAATTGACAACAAACTTGTAGACTGGAGCCTGATCAAATTGTCAGAATTCCACATAGCAAAATGTTTTTTTTTGAGGCACTCGCAAAAAATGAAAAATGGACACCGTAGTAACGTTATCTAAAAATGTCAGGATTCAAGATGGATTTCGTTAGAAAAACCAAAGTTGACTGGTATTTCTCCGCCATTTTGAGAATCACTGAAAAGGCGATGCTACAATCAAAAGCTTCATAAAAAACTGTCTGATTGAAAAATTATTCAGAAATTTTTAGTTGGAAAAAATAAAAACGAGAATCGAAAATTTCAGTTTCTTCACGAGATCTTCAAAACTATCAGAGATATTTCAAATTTCTTTTCAAATTATTATTCAGCACAAAAATGGGGAACTCAACCATCTCCTGAGATAAGCGAGATCCCCATAGTGGCATTCCAAAAACGACCAGCTTGTATTCTTGCAATTTTGCAAAACCGAAATTCTGATTCGTTGGTGATCTTTTAGCGTGTATCTCGAATAAAATTTTATAGCAGTGCGTAATCTTTAATTTCCTCAACCCAGCACCTATGCCTTCAACACATGTTTCGAGCCCATGTTAAGAAGATCAAACCGTGAAATGATTAAACGTTTGGAGGTTCTTAAAACGCCCCGACCGAGGCGCATCTTGTTACGTCCGAAGATTCCCCACATTATTACCCTTCAAATCATTTTAGTCAAGGTAGGTGAGTACGGCCCACGCTCTCTTCGGACTTCCAGCGTGAAATTTTTGTTTAATGATTTCGCAAAGGCACAATACTATCCACAATAGAGCGCTCACACTATATCTAGTACACAACACGATATAACTATTGTGTTATACAAAGCGGTACCAGGATAAAAGAAACGAATGGTGTGATAGTCACTATGCCCGATGAATTATTAATAGATTTTGTTAAATGAAATTTTATCGAATAACAAATTGAATTTCGAATGATGAACTGAACTTTTTCCACTATATTCGTTTGTCTGACTATTCGACAGTGTGAATAATGAAATGAGTTTTTACCTCAAGTAAATCTATATCGATCAACCTGATTTTATTCAATTCAAAACAATAAACGATTTGAAAACCATAGCCAAAAATGAGGTACAATAAGCAAGGTGATTAATTTGCTCATGAAGAAGAGTTAAACATATTGATTGCAGCTATAGTGCAATGTTCTAAAATATTTCCAATTTGCTTTTACTTCAGGTAGAACAAGAAGTGATACTAACATTGATTCTTGAAATAAAACACTTCTAAATGAAATTCTGGACCTGCATTTTGGAACAGTACGATCTTCACAGATCTATTGAGTGAACCCTCCTACTATATCGGAATTCTGGATCTAGGCCTATTTTTGTAACGATACTCCAAAAGATGGATATAGTTTAAAGCAGGAGTGACCAACAAGTCGATTGCCCGACCAATTTTTGTCTATTACTCACAAGTTCCATGAGGGGACGAATTCAATGCATCCCTCACCATTCCGTACACGTTGGTATAAAAGCACATTGCATAAACGTCTCACCTAAGAAATAGGTCGATCGCGACACAATTTTAAAATAAAAAGTAGATATTCTGTGTAGAAAAGTTGGCCACACCTGCCTTATAGGACCTTCATGTAGTTTTTCCTTTCCCATCGTAGAGAACCTTAGCTTTGACAGTACAGTTGAATATTTTTCTCAATGCTTACGTTATGTCACAGTAAAGTCTGGGACCAATTGGAGCACCTTGTGATCCTTTTCCTTCTTTCTTATCCTTACATCCTGTGGCAAGACACAATTAATCCTGAAGGCATTTTAAATAGTTCCAGATGAAATTAGAATTTACTGAAACTGATTCTTCTTATAGCTGCTCGTCTCTTGAACCAAATAGCGATGGTTTAGTGCTCGGACTTCTGCCTTAGTAATCTTACAGCAATATGCCAGACTGTGGTCTGTAGAGGTTGGGTTTTCATCTCTCCAGATATCCAGATTAAACTCTATCGTTTTTTTCATGTAGAATTAATTGGAAAACTTGAATCTGCAAGTATTCTACGACATGCAATCAGGAATGAAAAATGCCGTCATTTTGAACAGGATTTTTGTCATTGCATCAAAGTCAATGGTGAGCAATCTGAACTTTCGATTCGATTATTGATTAGTAATGCAACAAATAGCATCATAAATAAATAAATGAATCATAAATAGCCATTGAAATGAGCAAATAAATAACTACAAGCTACTAAGTATTGCTTTTTGAATTGCTCAGGATAACAAATTGCTTAGTTTCATCACTCAGCAGAAGTGATTTTCAAAAAGAAGCAGAGCAAGCCGAATAAATTTGAGGTATCGAATTTCACGTGAAAACACTAACAAATTTCGTTTTCATTGACTAGATACAAATACAAATAGCAATTCTTCAACTTAGAATTTTTCTATTCATTGGAAATACAGAGAGATTTAAATTAGTTGAAGTATTATATATTTTATTTATATAGTTAATGTTGTGCATTATTGGCAATTATGTGGAAGGTTCATGGATTAAGCATCTTTTTGATACCGTTTTTTGTCTAAAAAGTCATCGTAAATGTGCTTTTTGTGAACTTTATTACATTTTTCAGATAATACCTGTTCAAAGACATATTAAGTGATTGAAATGAGTTGTTTCATTCATCTTAGCAGTAAATAACGCTAGATAATTGAACAACATAAAAATACAACCAATCACAAGTGAATCACAATGAAGACATTGGCGTAACTGATGGGGAGGTGGACCCCCACCAGTAAACCACACTCACTAAAATTATTATTATTTTTTCAAATTGTTACTTGCAATTTTTTTCTTTCTTCTGAGCAATGGGGGGGGGGGTTACATCCCCAATGGACCCCCTCGTTACGCCTATGAAGTCATACAATCTCGTGGAAAGTTTACTTATTTGACGCCAAATTTATTTAGGTTTCCTTAACGGTAGTTGAAATTGCCAATTGCTTACAAACTGCACAGATTGTTAACTTGAATTAAGTCAATTCTAAGCGGAACATTTTGAATTAGATGGAAACCTTCCTACGATCCCAACCGACCAAGACTCCAAAGTCTTATTTACTCGACGTCGATTCCTTCCTCAAACCACATCGAAGATTATAATTTCATTTATCGCCTCTTCGCCTCTTCGTCTCTCGAATCGACGCAGAAAGAAACAAATAAAAAAAAAACGACGAGAAGAAATGATGCACGTTCGTTATCTGATCCAGCAATCGACAGTCCGCGCGGCAACAACGCCGATCTCAAAGTCCATCTCGCAGGTCCGAAGAGGCTAATGTTGTCTTTTGCGGTGTTTTGTACGTACACCTGGTCGATCGGGAAACCTACATTTACCTGCTCCCCGCTACGAGCTAAACAATAGCCGAACTCGTATAATAAATCACGGAGGGCCGAGAAGAGAATTTGTAAAACACGGACACGGTGATGATTAAAAGAGCGGCTTCGAGGGTAAACAGATAGAAGTGTCGGGGTCGATTTGTAAATGGCACGCCGAATTAGGTGGTTCGGTGAGTGTTACGTGTGTTTCTGTCACCAGGGAGAAAGGGACCACGACGGATAATGTTTCGAGTGAGGGGCCGACGGTGTTACTAGGGATGTGAAATAATAATCGAATTGTAATTATATTGTCCCAACATTAAAAACCAATTCTTGATGAATCGTGTAAAAAAGTTTGTTTTATTCGATCAGAACTATTAGATATGAGATGGATTTATCTAAACCTATTTATTGAATACAGGCTATCTTGTTCAAAATTGACAGGTGTTTCTCCGCCACTTTGAGAACCACTGAATAGGCATTTCCATATCCGAAAACCCCATAGAAAACTGCATGCTCAAAGTGTCAGTTATAAATGTAGAGTACTATTTGTTTATCAGAAAAATATCAATTTTTTTAATTTATTTTACATGTCTTCAAAACTATTAAACATTCTAGATCAGTCAGTACAAGAATGTGCAACTTTGTCCTGATCAAAGACTTATTATCCTAGGTCTATGGTCCTAATTCAACCAACATCGTATTAAAATAATTATCGAAAAATGAACGGCCTGTATAAACTTAGTCTGTTTGTTTAGGAACTTTCGTCCTTGTATTCAGCGTCTTTTCATAGACAGTATTTGTGATAATTTAAAAAAGTCTTTGAAGAGAGGATTATCGATCATTTAGTGATCGATTTCTTTATAATCAATTCTCATCCCTAGTGGTTATTCATTCATTTATACATTTATTTATTCATTTACATATTTATTTATTCATTTTCTCATTTATTCATTTGATCATTTTATCTATTTATTGATCTAACAATTGGCGAATCCAAAAATCAATATCGACGCTAGGTTTGCCCGCATAATAGCTTTTTAAACATATGATTGAATCAGACTATTTTGATATAAACTATGAATATAGATAATGTGGTTGTATTGATGTAAGCCATGCATCATCTCTAGAATTTTGTTGACATCGAATTCCTGATATTCATAAAAACATGTAATTAGAAAAAAAAATTGAGAAAAAAATAACATCTTGTGGATGAAATTATGGGTCCTTCACCAAGTTTGATTGGCCCAAGGCGTCATATGGTGTTCCAAATTTATTTGCAAACTCTTCGAATTCAAAAGTATCTACTATATATTTTTCCCTCGCCAAATTATAAACCCTGTATATTTTCATGTCATTCGATGCGCATTTGGAAAATAAATATTCTCCCATAATATTCCTACTATATCAAAAGTTTGGAAATAACGAAAAACCGAATCAAATTCCAGTATATAGGTAGGTTATAATAAGAACTATCAGTATTTGCGAGAAAAAATTATCAATATGAAGTCACATGTCACCCTAACTGACGGATGAAAAAGATGGTTCAATTAGGCTATTTTGTCGTCGAAAAGGCGTGGCTTCCAATGGCGCGAATTACGTCAGTAACGTGCCTGAATTCAAATTTATTCATTCTGTTCAGCTATGGAAATATATTTCTTCGAAAATCATTGAATCAATTACATTATAATAATGTACGTTTTTTAAACATTATATATAATTAGTATGTGACTACAGATATCACTATATTACTGGTTTTTGTAAAAAAAAAGTACTGTGAATCAAAATTTTTTATTCTCAGAAGTTTCAGAATAAAATCATGAAATGAATATTGAACATTTCTCATTAGTTTGTAAGCACCTATGTCAAACAAAACAATCCAGGTAAAAGATATGGCAAAATTTTAAAGTATCTATTTATTTTTCAAAATATTGAGAATTGATATGAATGAAATGGTTTTTCACTTTATTCATAAGAACATAAAATTTATGAACCGATTATTTACTTTGATTTTTAGTCAATGACCACTAGGCGTTCTCAAGCTTTTAGTCTTCCAGATTTTTTCTTCATTTGTTGGTTTCTGAAGTTAATCCTAATTTATTGTTCAGACATAACCTGCCTACTAATTACGTATACACAATTCGTTCTAATGGAAAGGAACACGTGAAATCACAATCTACATTCACAGAACAAAAATGGCGATGAAACAACGAAAGGGTCGTCAGTGACGTCAAGAATACCCGCTCCTCTTGTCCCTTGCACCGCGAAAATTGCCAACATTGCGTCTTATGGAAATGAATCATCCTGTTCTGTCTATCATCCTTGATGGAAGAGAGGAGTTGGGCTGCAGGATAAAAAAAAAGAAGACAATAATACATAATAGGTTGTGTCAATGACTATTTTGTCATTCGTATAATTGATTTAATCACATCCTAGAATCTAGAGGGGACACAGAACTCTACTTAAAATGCCACAACTTCGCTATTTAATTAGGATGCGCCTTCAAATTATTTATGGACGATATAATTCATGTGCGAAGCGAAGTAATCCAAGGAATTCGCTTCGATAATATTCGAAGTAATTTTCTCGAGGATCTCCAGTTGATAAAGTGCTAGAAAAAAATTCTAGTTGAGTAATAATTCCCTGAAGATATTGTTAGCCGTGAAATATACGGCGAACGCATGAAGCATGCGAAACTGAAAAATCGTCGGCAGTACCGCCATAATATAGCAACGATCCTATGAGCTGACATTGAGAGGCGGAGACGCGTCAAACTGTTTAATGAGTATGGAAAACTTGCGAGTGTCGACGTAACAGGCCGTATAAACCACCATACTGGATGGTCATTTACGTTTTTATATTGAGCTACTCATCATGTGATTCGTAGTACATTTGTTCTTGACATTTTCACACAAAAAAACACGAATTCGATATTATCGTTAGAAATCAATATTTTTCGAGATGATTCGGTTTTTGATTTTATGTTACATGTCAATTAAGATGTCAAGCGAAATTTTCATTCCTCAATATTTTGCACTAGGAATGAGATATCTAGATCATCTTGGTATTGTTTCACCTAATTTTTTTATATAAAACTTCCCACGAAAGGAGACATCCTGTAATGTTCAGAGAACATCGTGAGAAGCAAGAGGAGGTAGGTGGTGTTCTCTTTGAATTTCTGAAGGTCATATGCCTCGGGGAACACCTCCCTGGGCAATGTGTTCCAGAGCCTCGTTGTTCGTTGGATGAACGAGTCTTTGAAAAGAGATATTCTGCAGGTCACCAAATTAACCACAAAGGGGTGTGAAGACTGGACTTGACAGGTTAACCTCGAAGAGACCGCCACCCTTCTACGGTGTTCCAGAGAAGTGAGCAAGATAGTAAGCGAAGCATCACCGACGAGACGAATTGCCCTTTTTTGGACAGAATCCAACAGCTTCAGGATATGTTTAGGTGCCGCACTCCAAATATGGGAACAGTATTCCAGGACAGGTTGGATTTGTGCCTGGAAATAAGAAATTTTTGTTATTATATCTAAAGATGCCCTCTAGTGACATCACTAGGAATCGAACACATCACAAATGAGATGAATTCGATAAACCATTTCATGCTCTTTCTAACCAGACTAAGTTTGTTGAAATCCGTGGAGTCATTCATAAGTTACAGCTATTAATAAAAAATAACTCTAAAACACCTCCACCACTTCATTTCAGTAGATACTTCAGAAAGTGTATGACAAAAATTGCTTCAATAAAGGACAACCTCAGGATGTATACATGTATTCAGTAAATTTACTAGGTATATTTTGGTAAAAAATCACTTCAAAAATTTCAGATGACGATTACGCTTCCTGACAGCCATCCTGGAATCATGAAAATAATTTCCGGGGTTTTCTCTTTGCCACTTTGGTCATAAAATATTTCACCGCAAGTCTCTACGACAAATAGTTCCTGAGATACAGTACCTCGTCACCCTTATTGAATATTTAACACCCCATATACATTGAAGACGAGATATTTTTGAATACAAGTTTATACAAACTTTTCGTTATATTTCCATGAAAATCTGACACTAGTCTCTCGATTATTGGATCTTTAAAGACAATAATAATGTCTAAGGTTCTAAGGTTCTGTTATACAGTTTCTGGAATAATTGTGATTCAATGACAGCGAAAAGAATAGTCTGCTGAAGATTGAGAGAGCATTACAATTTGTCCTCAAATTGGTCGAAAAAGGGCTGATACTTTGTTATTAGCTAGGATAACGATACACTTGGACATGCCCCTGTCACTGCTACTCACATTGCTCATTGACGTCAGTCATTGAAGATTTTTGATTCAAGATATGCATTTTTTTGGTACTGTATTTGACTTAGCCCACTCTGTGTGCAATCAAGACGACAATTACGCTACTTTGATATTCATTTTGTTTCTACTGACTATTCCTGATCCAAGAAAAATCCATGCTCAAATCAAATTCATGTTTTGCCGCATTGTGGAATCGATATATTTGGTAAGAATGACTTCAAAACCTCGCTCGCATCTGGTCCATCCAACCATATTCCCCCTACCGTAACCAATTAAAATTTTGTGATCCGAGTTCGACCCAGCCCAACGTTTAACATATTCCGGCCCGGTTCTTGACGAGATTTCTCCCTTTTATGAGCTCGTAAGCCGCAAATTGACTTTTTATGGAAGGTGATGCGTTTTATTTCGGGCCGCATTATGTTGTATAATAATATTAAGCTACCTACAAATTGGAACGTAGTTTTATTAATTGAGTGGTGTTTTCGATTTTCGACTTCGTGGGCGACTTTTGCACCTGCAATCTGCGAATTTACTGTGAAATTGATTTGGTTTCATGAAAAATGTGCTACTGATTTTTTCAATGTGGTATCAAAATATTATGAGCTCGAATTATGTTACAGTTCAACAATGGCTGACAAGTACTTTAGTAGACACTGTTGCTAACTTCGTTATTGCTGAAGCTAGAGAGTCAGTTAGGGGGACGAACTAGTGGTATTTTCATGGCTGATTACGATCATAAAAACGAAAGAAGAATTGAGCATCGTATTCAAGAGTTGATTCGAAATAATTAATTCCTCTGAATGATACACCCAGTACACAATAAGAGTGGCCCTATGAATTTCTACTCTGGAGTAAAATATGTCAAAATTATTGATGATGATCTTTTAAATTTGTTAAAAATATGATAATTCAATAGACACAACAGAAATGAATAATTTATACCAGAGCTA
The DNA here is from genome assembly GCA_037013635.1 of Plagiodera versicolora. NCBI lineage: Eukaryota > Metazoa > Arthropoda > Insecta > Coleoptera > Chrysomelidae > Plagiodera > Plagiodera versicolora. The sequence goes on along the minus strand of CM072986.1, from coordinate 8,098,836 downwards.
TTATGTTATATTTCAACGTTTATGTTTTATCGTTATTTAATGAACACTCGAGTCGTTATCCTTAATTATTATGATAGCGTTGAAAATATTCATTGCTTTGGTATATTTTGTAGGTGAATTTCTCAATCACTTGCTATTATATTGTATTTCTTCAATATAAGACAGCGTTTTTTTTTTTTAGTATTCGAGTATTCTCTCCATTAAGTTGCGATATTGATTTGAATATTTGCTTCATTCAATACAACAACTCCTCATGTTGAATGTTGATATTGAGATTCTATCTAACGAACTAAACTTTTGATAATAACTCAACCACAGAAATCATGGCAGAAATCACCTTGAAGACTTCCTCATTTTTTAATCTCTTACTTCATATTATCTTATGGAAATGTGTCTTTTTTCTCAAATATAGGGGGTATGTATAATTCATAACCAATGTGCTACTTTATCTATTTCTATTTTTCTCAAATTCGTTCAAATTAGCTACGAACTAATCATAGTTCGATGCATCAGCATGAATTGTTCCTATAAACAGATTTGGAAACAATAAATCGTACAAATTACATATTATAATATTCAAAGAACTATTCACAGATAACATCTACTGCCTCGGAAATAGTTTCTGTACTGTGATGTGATATAATGAGATTGGAAAGAATAGCCTGCTAAAAATTGAGACAGCATTACTATTCCTAGATTCCTAGAGACAAGAAAAGCGTTGCGTACATTTGCTTTCTCTCTTACTTTTAAAGATATGAGGATGACGTTTGTGACAAGAATACTCTTTTTAGATGCTTTATATTAGTTTGAATTGTATGTATGTATGTAACTCCTCTAGTGGCGTCATCTTTTGAACGAATCATAGTTGTCTTCCAAGGACAATGGTGAAAGTTACAGGTTTTTCTAAACTCCTTGGTGACCATTCATGCGTTTACTCGTGACTTATCTGAGACTGGCCTAATCGTATCGCACAAATATGATCTTATCAGTGACGTTAAAAGGAGTCTCATAACAAAAGTTTAATAAACCTACCACAGAATAGTGTCCTCACCATCCGTTGTTTGCGAATCGTTTTTTAGTGTTAATAGTTATATCATTTGAAGTCATTTGAAGCTATACCATTGGCTGAACGAGTCTTCAGGCATCGATTAGAATCCCGTCCATCACCGAAAAAAAAACTAGGTTTGTCGAAACTAAGTAACACGCTTCGATGATGAACTAAAAAGGCGAAAATAATTATTGATATGGAATTATATTGGTTAATGAAACATTGGTGTTGTAAGATGAGTTTTTCATAAAGCGCTCCACACTTTTTTACAATAACACTATTTTTCTTAATTATAACAATTATATTCGCATGTTTTTCAGTATTTACAAACTATATTTATTTTTCGTTTCGATAATATTGTTTCCTTTCTTTGATTATATTTTTTGTTCATCATATTGCACTGCTTGACAGCAATTTTTTGTATTCAAAAAAGGTTTGTGAACTGTTGCTGTGATAAGAATCTTTTTTTTTTTCGTTTGAAAGACTATTTTTCGTTTTTTTATTTCATTTCTTCAGGCACATTAGAAGTCATCAGCAAAGGAGACGCTCTGTAATTATATAACAAAGGTTCAAATATCCCTTTTATTGTTGTATCTTCTTCGTCACACTTATCAGATGTAACCGAACCGTTCATCAGTCATTTATATAACGCTCTGAAAATATTTGACTTGATACACAATACAACATTTGTTCAATTGTAGTACAATCGACATAATATGAAAGAACGTTTCGTTGCCTTTTTCTTTATGTTTATTTCACGCTCATCACGCGGTCTGAAACGGCCTTATTGTACCCCTCCCCTGCAAATGCACTGGAAGAAAACTAATGTTCCCATATGGACGATCATGACTAACCGCGAAAGTATATTAGCAGGGATGGGCTCGAACAATTTTCAGCCTGTCGTGCCAGATTATTTTCACTGAAAATAAAAAGTGGACTTCTGAAAACGAAACACCGATTCTGGAGCTGTCAAATGCGTTTTCGAAGAAATAAGAGTTTATAATGCAATTCACTGAAAATAAATTCCAATCCTTAGAGATAAGATCGCCACCCTTGAATTTGTGAATGGCAGCAAGTGTTAGCCCAATTGAAAGGTATTTTTCCTTTGAATCAAACAACAAGAATACATCGATTTTATCATTTGAAGATGACGGGATTTGAAGTTCGGAAGTTACTCTTGTTGTCCACTCAATAAATGAAAACGAAATCTGATGAGCAACTGTTGCAATAATTAAAATTGCCATTACGGAATGTTCAAACTATCTGGCAAACATTTTCATATAATAGTATCTACAATTTTTGTTCAAAATGAGTGCTTACATTTCGTAACGTTCTCGACATTCTTCGATAGTTTTACTTCGTAAATCTTCCAGAGATTCTGATCCAGTTGCATATACAGGGTGGGTCAAAAATATGTACCAAGCCCAAAGGGCGATATTGGAAAAAAGAAGTTTGATGAATGAAATGCATGTATAATTAGGAAGATATTTCCTTCGAAAGTTGATAAAATTAAAATAATTTCTTCACGTAACTCCCGAACGCTGAAAGCCACCAGATTGAATTTTTTAGCATACATTTTTGTTGATTAGATAGGTTCCTTGAATACACATCTACATTTGAGATGGGTGAGTTGTGTTTTTTTTTGACCACTTATTTCCTTGTATTCGTTATAGTCAAAGAATAGAAGGGAAAAATCACATGAAGAAGATAGCCCTGTCAAATAACAAAAAATTCATGCATTTTCGAGATATTTGACTTTATGTAGTCCAGATCCCTTCATCGAGAGATTTATCGGTTACGAAATTTAATTCAGAAGGCCATGATAAAATTTTTTCAATATTTTGACGTCTATGTCAACAACATTGTTGGCCATTTCAGGCCACAAGTTTCTTTATCAAACTATTTTTTGATGTGCTAACGTCGTCAAAAAGTTTGGTACATATTACTGACTCACCCTGTATATTGCCTAGAAGTACGGGTCGAAAGGTTATTTTCAAATCTTTCTGATCTCTGTCATAGAGGCACGTTACGCTGAATATATATATATTTTTCAAGTTTCAGAAAATAATATTGTGTAGAATGTTTCTTTTGATACAAGAGAGTTATCTTGTATTTTCGGTAAAACTAAAGGCCACCGGAAATCACAAATATTTCAGTTTAAAAGTCATCATCCATCTCAGTCTTGTGTCGTTTATATTCAATTCCAGTTATGGACGACTCTGTTTATTTTATGGACTATTGCGAGTCGTCAAATGATGTGAAATTCTTGCATAACAAATGATGGCGTCTAGCATCTTCGACCATTTCAAATTTATTTGTTTGTTAACAATGCTCGTAATTTATTATTTACCATTTTCGATTGACGAACCAATTGCAGTATAAGGGTATAAGTCAGCCTACTATTTCCTATGATTTTGGTCCTCAAAATTTTGCTTTTGAGACAAAATGATCAATAATTTGATCTGGTTTCATCAAGAGAACTGAAATACACTTTGGAGTTCTCCAAATTTATTCCACATCTCAATATCCACATATAGCATTCACAATGATCAGAGGTTTTCTTCAGCAAGTTTTTGTCCCAATCATTTGTTCATTATTTTATTTGAATACATCAGGAATTATCACGGATTTCTAGTAGTGATTATCACAACAGTAATGAATACTTGATATTTAATCTCAAAATGGAAAAGGGGAAATGATGACGACATTGTTAATGAAAATCATCCAAATTCTCCATAAATACTCTTCCAGTCTATGTTATATTATTCATGGCACTGATAACACATTATAGACTGATTAGCATTCACTAATATACATTAGAGTAATAGATTTCTGAAATATCTAAATGATAATGAACAGCTGTTGAATTGTTGCCTTCTTCTTAAAATTTTTAATTTTCCTGAATCGAAAACTAACCCCTTCTGACATAATGATCAATAGAAGTCCGAACCATATTTGGGGAGAACTGGTTTTTACACCCGCTCAATTACGTTCTAATGATTTGGAGATTCTTGTGAAAAATGGGCGTATCTGTATGGGTGGTCCTATTAAAAAATTTACCTGAAATATAAGACTCAGATATATTATGTTATCTCATATTGGGTGACAAGGCCTAGACTATACAGGAAGCTCCTTCATGGAGGAGTTAACGTGGTTTATATACAGTGTGTATCGTGTGTTTGAGTGGTTTTTGAAAATCATTATATTTCAAACCCTCCACGATTTTTGGCATCCTTGCATTTTATTATTTTTTTGAATGGAGCAATAACTTGGAATATACCCAAATACTGAAAAGGTACTGTTTATTTATCATTAATTTCCACACATATCCTCTACAATTTTCAGAATCCATGCGTATTTTTTTATACTCGAACCATACTCAAAAAATGTGGGTAGTGGTTGCAGCTCTGAGAGTTGGATATGATTCTGTTCTATCGACTCAAAAAGCCACATCGAAATTCGATAAGTATCGGACAAGATGCGTAAGGCATTGTACTAAAAGTATCAGTAGAAGTTTACCCAACATAAACGAAGGAAAATCGGTGGTGGGGATGTTTGGAAACACTTCAGTCAAAACAAATCAGTGACTTTACAAATAAATCAGTTCCAATACATAGTACATATGTAGTAGATGTAGATTCGAATGAAACACTTGGGTCAACACTTACAGTTGAAACATCACACAATGTTAAAAGTTCCAAATTTAATCTAGGAAAAATGTATTTTGATTTCTAGATCATTATTGCTTATTCTTTTTATAGTTATCTTTGTACGATGTAATGTAGTAGCTTCACTGAGCTGAATGAAGTTCTATTACTCGAAAAGCACCCAAACTTCTGATATTTCAGCAATATACATTCGCTCCGTAATGGCGGCTTTGTCCAAATAGGAAATTTTTTACGGCGCGAAATTCAATTTGACCAATAAAATAGCGATCAGCAACAACATAGTGGGAAATGATTGTGACAGCTTGCAAGAAAGTGCGGTATTGCAGTTCGTCATTCTCAATGAAAATTCGAAATAAAAAGTCAGGTTAAGTAAATCATTCGAATTGTTTTTGAGAATATTTTCGATTTATTAAATATTTACACCAAATCGGATGATTATTGACTGTGGATAACCGTTGAACAGGTCAATATTTGTAAAAATTTCGATAATTTTTATTAGCTGATCATATATTTCTCTTCGAATGAATTTGGCACCGTTGCAAGTCACTGTGAAGTGTTGCCATATTTATTGATGCCTCAATATACCCAGCTATGTACCTTCCAATTAGAAATTCAGTGGTAGTTTTCATTTTCCTCTATTGATATCCGAAGATAACCGAATCTTTCAAAACCATCTTTCTTGAATAAATAGTCTATGATAGGTTTTATTTGTGAGGAAATCTGAATGACAGTCCACATACTTTGGATGCTCTTAGAAGTTTGAACTTTGTTCGAATTTTCAATAGGAACATTCAAAAAGAGAAAGATATGGAAGAGCACATTCATCTATTTTATTTCTTCAATGTGTCACTCCCCGATTTTTAATACGGTCCTGCTTATAGATTTCAAATGAAAATCCATGACGTATCAATTGGTAACGCGTAATGCCCAATTGTTGTCATTAATAGAAAATAATTGTGGACAATATTTTGTCAACTAAGCACAGGGGAGTGTCACAGCCTCCCCTCGTGTTGCATAAATCAGCAGGGCGTCGTTTTGGAACAAGGAAAACGCTAGTAAAGTTGAAAGTTGTGTCTCGGTGTTAGGCGCTGTTGTTTTATGGCCGTATGATGTGGGTAATTGACATTTTGTCGAGCTCTGGAGTCAATATGCGGGGGAGGATGAATGTAACTGTATAATGATTGTTTTATTCGAATTTAAAGGTCGAAGCATATGCCATCGATTGTGTATTGTTATGGCAATTGTTTATGTTAGGACATTTCAAGACGTTAGCACTGACTCATTTATTTATTTATTCATTTATGTATGCATCTATTATGTACGAACAATTTACAATCCACTATAATACTCACAATTCTACACAAGTGCGTCTAGGTAAAATAATCAAGATAAAATATGGAAATAAACAGAATTGAAATACAATTTTGAGTAAATATAAATTTAATATTCAGCCAATGACTGATTGGTAACTAAAAATTATCACGTCATTTTGACCGTAATTGGTATTGATGAAAAAATTAAAAATAGTTTATGGAACCTGAAAGACCTACTGAAAATTTCGTTGAATCGATTGTGAGTTCCAGTATAGTAAATTAAACTTTTTGAATACCTTTAAAATCAAAATTGAATCCGATACAACTCAGCGACCTTCCGAAGAAATATTGTGGATAGCCAACTGTAAATAATTGTGTAAAATGAATTGGAATAACTCTATGATTTCTTAAATGCTCGATTCTGTACTTCACGAAACTATTTGCATCTATTTACTTTGATTTGATTGATATTTACATATGCTTGATTGTTTGAATAGACATTTGATTTGTTGATTGAGTGAACATGGTTAATTGATTGTTTTTATATATGTTGGCAACGTTTTTACTAACATTCACTTCACAATTAAACTCTCCTGTATAATAATTTTCTTGCTTATAAATCTAGTATTTTTGTTATAGTTTCAAGGATTGTAACCATGGACAAATCAAATTTAGAACTTTTCGTTTTCATTCGGAGAATTATTGTGATGAAGTAAAGGATTGAAAATAATTTATTTTTTATTGAAAACTCATTATATTTTTCAATTAGAACTTGTCCCAATAATATTGAAGTATCAATATCTATTTTCTTAAACAATTTTCGCTAGTAGCTATAGCCTAATGAATTGTCGTTTCAAGCATTTTTCGAGATGAGATGAATTTCATTTCATGAGTTGAAATCTCCATTATTTTTTCCCGATTTCGTGATATCAACTTGAACTGTTGTTGAGATAAGTTAAATCCATAACTCGTCATCCATATAATGAAATTTAATTGAAAAACTCAGGTTATACTCTTTTCAACAACCAGCTCTGAAGAACATGGAAAGAAAAATTAATAAATGCTTATAGTATTCTAAAAGTACTCTTAGGACTGAATTTTCATATGCCTATTGCCTTTCTCAGATTACTTGTTTTGTTTATCTTGAGAATTCCTCCTATCATAATCAAACCGTGTTTGAGACACCTACAATGATGAAAATAGTTGGTTGTCCTTCAAAATAAAAAAAAAATCAAATTCTCAACATGTATTTGTTCATTGACAGTCTTCCAAAAACTATCCCTTCTACAGAGAAAGTAATGAAGGAAATTGAATGAAGAATGTTTTCACACAGGGAAGATCAAACGTCACTTTTGATAATACGACAATTCGAATTCTTCTAAGCTGTCAATTTCTCTTCACCTGGTATAGTTGTTGGATTCTCGAACGAAGCACGACTTCCAATCAATTCTAGATTTCCATGGTATCGGTCTCTTTTACCATTGGTCGAATCACGAATTCACTCCTATTCCAATGATTTACCTCAGAAATTCCTCGCCATCCATTCGGTTCACATAATAAGCATCTAGGAAATGCTAATGAGAAACCATGAATCTTGTATTCCGTACTATTAACTGGTGGCGTAGCTGAGAACATGATATTTGTTCGGAGTGAACAGTATCGAAAACAGTATCGATATCAGGAGGAAAAAATTTGATAAATATATCTCATTCCACATCACGCAAATTCGTTTCAGTGTAGAAAATTTCGAAATGAAATTGCTGACCATAAACAATATGTAGTAGTCATGCACTTTTGCCGCTCGTTAGAGCGGATGTACTCAAGATTTATCATAATAATAAGGCATTTGACTTTATAAATACACGCTTTGATCTTCGTAATTTTGCAATTAACCACACTTTACTTCATGCGCATGTATTGGAAAACATTATTTGTAGACCAGTTTTCTATACACTTAACGTATTTATATGGATACTTGTATGTAATTTGTTTTATTTCTGGATTCCTGGAAATGATTCATGCTAACCACAGTAGGATTAATCGATCTTTACGAAACCTAAGAAGGTCAAACCATTCGAATATCAAATTGGATTTATTCATTAAATAAGGAATAATATTAATTGGTAGATATTACTGATATAATGGAATATATGATACAACTAGGTTTCAAAATCATTATCAAAGATATTAGGGGGGATACTTTCAAACGATGCGATATTTTTCTACAAATCAAGACTTTTATGAGGAGAAATCTATTATGATCACATGTTGAAATTCATCCCAAGACATGAAAAACTTTTTCAGAATGAGAATTATTGATCATCCCTTTCTTGAAATGAATCTATAGTGAGTTCATAAAATGAAGCAACCATTGTAAAGCACTTTTTGAGAGCTTCAATTTGAGATATCACAAAGGGGGGTTGTCATTCAAGATTATTCACGTGGGGTGGTTGGGGATTAAAAGGAAAGTGGGGATAGATCATTTAGTACATAGATTTGGTTTTCCCTACATATTGAAAAAACGGTTGAAGGACCTTTTTCATCTCTGAGCATTTGTGCCCATTGAAAATTTTCAAATTGTCACCCAGAATGAATATTTCATATTTGATATGAATATGTGATATACAGGGTGTAACTGAATGAGTTTAAAACATTTAAGGGGGTGATTCCTCATCGAAAAAAAAGATAGGATCTTTTATATGAAGAAACTTCATTGGAGCATCCCATGTTAAGATACAGCCCCTTGAAGGGGATACATAAAATTTGTTCAACAATTTTTTCGCAAGCATTCAAAAGATACAGTATTAAAATAAATTTTCTACTACCAAAAAGAGACTTAGCCAGTAATTTATTTGGTTTACTCCATGGTTGTGAGGGGTGGAAAACGCAACCCCTCAAATTTATTTCCAATATAACTTTTTGTCTTACTATTTGTTTACCATATGAGAATTTATTTCCGATAGCATGTTTCATTCTGAACAAAAAATTTCTCCCGAATTTTCTACCCAAAATAAACCAGTTCGCAGAAAAAAAATATTTTTTACCTGCATTAAATGATCAAAAGGGAATAAACAAAACTTATTCATCAAAAACAGAACTGATAATTGAAATGGATGGTTGATGTTGATCAGATAATGGTCCGAAACGCATTTTCCATTATCAGCTCGCACATGTGGTTACCAAGACGATTTCGAGTAAATCTCGTTAGTGCTTTCTTCTCGTTTTCTTCACTCTTTTTTGTACCCCAGATCATCCCTCTCGAACGACTATGCCAGATGGTCTATATCGTAAATATTTGTTTATGGTCCGGAACAAATCAAGTTCTGAAAGCGAGCATCACAACAATGCTTTTTTCGTAACTATCCCCATTTGCATAATTATAAATGCATCGGTAGAATCGTATGTCTGGCTGTAAAAAATACTTTTTTCTTGTGCTCGATTCTGCGGACAATATAAATTTTTTAGCATCGAAAAGAGTCAAAAATGGGCGTGTCCGAGTTCTAAACGGATGAGATACCAACGAACCATATCATTATAAGATTATATCTGGTTTTTTATGACAGGTGGAGATTTTATCGGGGGATATTAAATAACATATTTAAAGTTGGGATGATGGATTAGACATAAAAAATCGAGAGGATAATTCCAAATAAGTAATCTAGGCAACATTGAAATTTTAAATTACTATCTTCAAAATCCTATATACGTCTCTCTTTTAGATTTTTCATTAAAAACTGCGAAAATCATGAAAAATATACTTTTCAGTCGAATTCCACATTAATTCATCCTTATAATTTATATTCCTCAGTGTAGGGTATCCAATAATGATTATCAAACAAAGTTTGATGTTTCTTATTTTTTTTTTATTTGTAACAGGCTCATCCAAAACTACTAATTATTTCCACAGAAAACATAACTATAATACCTACGCTATATTGGTTCAATGAAAAGAATACCATAAAAATTAACCAATAATCTTTCTTGGGAAAATCACGTGAGATCAATTGCTAAAAGTGCATCCCAAAAACTTGGTTTTCTGTTTCGTGCCAGGAGCTATTTCACTTCCAGTCAGCTGCTTACGATCTATAAGGCACGAATCCGACCTGTCCTGGAATATTGTTCCTATATTTGGAGTGCGGCACCTAAACATATCCTGAAGCTGTTGAATTCTGTCCAAAAAAGAGGCAATTCGTCTCGTCGGTGATGCTTCGCTTACTAACTCGCTTACTTCTCTGGAACACCGTAGAAGGGTTAGCGATCTGTCACTATTCTATAGATATTTTCATGGGAGATGCTCTTCTGAAATATCAACAATCGTTCCTCCTTTGGCGGTACCTTCGAGGTTAACCCGTCAAGTCCAGTCTTCACACCCCTTTGTGGTCAATTTGGTGACCTGCAGAACATCTCTTTTCAAAGACTCGTTTATCCAACGAACAGCGAGGCTCTGGAACACATTGCCCAGGGAGGTGTTCCCCGAGGCATATGACCTTCAGAAATTTAAAAAGAATACCAATTCCTACCTCCTTTCCCTTGGTTCTCACGATGTTCTCTGAACATTACTGGATGTTTTCCTTTCGTGGGAAGTTTTATATAAAAAAAATAACAGTCATGGAAAACCAAGAAATTTTTTCAACATCAACGGCTTAAAATTAGGAGCTTCGTTGAGTAAGAGCAAGATCTGAATGATTGATCGATTCTTGATTTCATGTGGAATTGGACTTGATGCAAGGCATATATCAACTGATGATATAAATGCAACCGTGCAATCTATCCATATTGATATTCAAAATTCAATCGTTTAACGCATCTTTAAACATACCATTCTTTTGCTTTCCTCGTTACTCTTATAGATATGGATTGAAATATGATGAAATTGTACAATAATTATACTACTCATTTCGAAAGTATGGGCGCCACCTATTGATGAAATTGTGATCTTATTCCGAGTATTACATATGCATTGTGATAAATGTTCGACTTCTGAGATTTCAAATGTTCTCTAGGAATTGAGTTGGTTTTTTTATACTATCGGTGGATATATGTCCAATTACAATCAATAATCTTCTGAAAATTCATTAATTCATTCATTGAATCATATTTGATATCCAATTTTGAGGTCGAAATTACACGAAGAGATTAGTGGAAGTTGATTAAAAAACACTCTGCTTACTTTCTTTCTCCTTTGGAATGATGGATTCTATTCAATGAATAATTCAAAGTTTCCATACCGTGAATGCTGAATTCTGTAGCCTATTATTATTTCGCTAGGTACACAATACATTTTAAACTGATATTTTAATTTCACGAACGAATTACCCGAAAAAAATGCATACCAACAATCTACAAAGCCATCGTTTACTTCAAAGCTGTTTTCTACTTGATTCTGTGAAGGATAAAACATTTAAACAAATCATCAAGTAAGCATGTCTTGCGGTTAGCTATAAGCTTAAAATAATGTGTTTTACCTCAAGTCTCATTCTTGTTCTTCTCTGAAAATAAAAAAAAAAGTTCTTGTTGGATGTTGGAAAGCATCAGTAACAATCGATTATGGGTAAAAAGCATAAAATTGCTGTGGATTAAAGTGAATCTGAAATTTGAACCAAACACCGTGAGAGAAGGATGCTAGGGTAAAACATTGTCTGTGATCGATGGAGCTTGAATAAATGTTGAAATGACACTTTGTTAACAAAATACAAGATACATAAAGAGGTTATCGTTAGTTTTTATAATCAAAATATAGTAGTTTCAACTGTGAAAATATAATTTCTCTAGCTTTGATGTTATTGCGTTAAGTAATTCAGTTCAAGATTTGTATTATATACAAGGTGTTCTTTAAAGACGTACTAATATTCAAGAGAATGAAACTCTCTCATTTAAAGAAAAAAAAACTCACTACGAAGGTATGCCCTATCACTCTCAGCTTTTGAGATAAAGAAGATTTGAAAAAAAAAAACAGTTTTTTCATAATATCTGAGATAATATTGCAGACATATTCCTGTTATTTGATAAACGTGTTAATGTGCATTATTTTATGTATAAACTTTTCAATTCTTCCACCAGTGGCGTCTACACGGAATTTGTATTTGAGGTCCTCATTCATTTTGAGCAAATTTGACTTCTTGATTTTCATCCGGAAGAATAGCAATTGTTTCACTTCAGAATGAATTCCTCAAAAATTTAAGGCATCGACTGAAAGCAAATTAAAACATTCGATTGGATTCAAAATTAATGCACTGTAAAAAATTATGTTCATAATATCAATAAACGGTGGTAATCAACCAGTTTTTCATCGATACAACGAAATAATTCATTGATATTATAACTTAATGATCGGGTTTCATTATATTGATGAATTTTTACACTGTACTGAAATTCATGAACTTTTTTATTGTATTTACACCACTTTTTGGCTCAGTGTGAGAATCCAAAAACATATACTTATATCCTTTTTGTCAGATGCTCTGTTTCTAATTGAAATAATAAACATCTGCATCATTCCGTTTCTCAAAAGAATTGGAAGTTTCGTCCCCAGAATGAGTCGAGAACATTATTTTGAATATTAGCATGTTTCCATATATTGTATGACATCAATTCATTATTCCTGCTTTCGAAAATCATCATCCAACTCATTTTTAGTTATTACTAAGTAACCTAATTTAAATTGTGAGGTTGGTTACATTTTTTGAGTCGTGTGAATTGAATTCATTTTAGTTCCAAGATCAGTTGCTGGAGACATAACTACAACATAAGGTTGATATATTATTTATTTCCAAGAATCTGGCAACATCACATTTGTTGACATAATGAAGCTACTATGAACATAATTAAAAAGCCTATAAAATTCCCATGATACATTGAAGACAACAATTTCAATAATGATAGTTCAGATCACATAATTCGCACAATATCTCCAACTTCATTATTTGCAGATGGAGTACAATACCAACTCTCATTACGAAATAATGAGTCTCGTGTTGTATCGTTATAACATCGAAGACAGTTAACAATGGCGTACGAGAAGAAACAAATTCTCATGTAGACATAAATTAACCCATTGAATAAAGCTGTGAATTAGTTCCTCTCCAAAGGCCCTTGCCCATTGTATATCGTTTATTAATGATAGCCTTCGACTGTTTCAGCAAGGAGAATAGGATATCCGTGCAATCGAAGAAAATCTAAATGACGTGAACACGCAAAGTAGCGATAAAACACCAGGTATATCTGGACGATCATCCAAATGTTTTCCTTCTGAAAGATTTGTGTATAGGTACTTGGCCATTGCGTATTGTTTTTTAGGTGATTAGTTATATTTAGCTGCGTTTGAAAAAACACGAATTACATTATCCTCTTGATTCATTTGCATTATCTGAGAATATATATCGGAGAGCCATGAATGTACGTAAAATATGGTACGATCTTTTTTTGGTGAGAGAAATTTGTATGTTCAGAGTTGGGATTATCATGTCGGGTTTCAATAAAAATCTCTGGTTTATTGGTGAACAGAAATTTTTGATTCAAACCATTTGAAATGGTGTTTACTATTCTTTTGAAAATATTGTGATTGACGAAACTCGGATATCAAAGACAAAATAAAGATATAATGTGATTAATGAAGGTAATGATGGAAATAAGATGGATACTTGAATTGAAGTTGAATGAGTTTTCGTTTGTGTCTAATCAATCGTGGGACCTAAAGTATTCTTGAAAAACCTTCAAATTATTTAGACAAACCATACCTATTCTGATTCAACTAACACTTATCAGATGAAACTTATCTTTGTTAATTATAATATTGCATTCAAGGAAAAAGAATGATGCATAATGTAAATAATTTCCAATATTAGATTCAGCAGATTTTCTGATGCGAAAAAAAAAATATGAAGAACTGAACATTTTCTGACGAAAGGAGACTAGGTATACATTTCTGTCGAATTAGTTCTGATTTTTGTGAAGACGATACAAGGATTGACGAAACTATATACTCAATATTGTATCGAAAAATATACTCCAATAAATGAAATGAGAAGCAGATTTTCTGCTTACGTCTACCGTTTGAAAAACCAGCTTAGGTTTGGAGCACCACTCATTTTTGTCTTTCTTGGTGAACTTTATTCTGCCCTGAATAATCGAGAGGTCGCAGCGATAGTGTTTTGTGACTAATCAAAAAAAGCATAATTTATGAAATAATGCGAAAACTCGTAACTTGCAATACTCTACTGTCTAGCTTCAAGACTCATCTCTCCGATCTCCGCCAATGTGTAATGTTCAAACTGCATTGATGTAGAGACTGTGTTGTCAACTCAGGTGTTTCACAGGTTCTTGGACTAATATTGGAACTGTTATGTGTATATAAATGATTCGAGATAGGTGACCACATGAAGTAAATTCTCAGGGCCACATAACGAGAGGAAATATAGGTATGAAATTCACCTGATCCCTAAAGAAAATAGGGATTTTTGTTGAAATGATACCATTATAGAAGATCCTTAAATCTGTGATTAAAGTTGATCAAAGTTTACCTTGAAATCAGTTGTGTCTCATCTTTATGAAATGTATTATAGATATTTAGCTATACATATACGCCATTGTCAAATTCCACAAAAATGTGTTGAAACAAAAATAAGAATATCTGTTTTATTTTGTCATATTATTGTAATACTGATTGGCGATGATGTGTGTCACAGTCATACATACTTCATTATCAGGATAGGATGATGAATAAAACAATTTTCTTAGGTAATAATCGAATTTATTCAAAGTACTTTTGTGTGTACTAGTCTAAAAATGCGCTCGTTTAATAATTTATACATAAACCTACATGCACATGCAGACAATAATATACAACTAGATCAATATACATAATCATATTTACAATCATGATTATAACCATATAATGTTTTGCAGCATAAATGTTCATGGATCATGAACATGACGAATAATCGACATGATAACGTTGAATTACCATCAGAACAAGGCATGTTTTCATGATTCCAAACTATTCATGTAATATTTACACGCACCCAACATGACTTATTCCTAATTCTATTTATTTAATAATGATGTTTTATGATGCATTATTCTCCATAAATGTATGATGATGATTCGTGGGAGATCAGATAGAGGGTATTTCCTTCAGTCCATAGACTGTGAAGTAAAGTACTCAAGTAACAATATCTTTTCCAAAAAGAAACTTAAATAGTGCATTTTAGGATCAATGTATGTATTTTAGTCCTGCAATGAGATTATGGAAAGTCTGTATCGAATCCACCATTTTGTAATCGAATTTAAACTTACCAGTGTGGTTAAATTTAGAGTGTTTCTATCTCGGTTGGTCTTATCGATGACATTTCATTCAAGTTTAGTTACGAATCATTATCTCACTACTAAAGACTGTTGATAATTTCACTGCTACTTAGAATAGAGAGTTGAAGTGATCACAGTACCTATGTTAATCTTCGTAGATATAACATAACATAGAGTCGAAGTTGTTTATCAGACAACGATGTGGGTTGTGTGAGTCAGAGTCAATCCAATAAATTCAAATAAACATCAGTATTGAACACGAAAAGAGCTTTTGATAACATGCCAATGATCTTCAATATTCCAAAGAGAAACTATTGCCATGTATACTTGATAATATATAATAATTTATCTACATAATTGTGATTCAACGAAATGAAAAGCCTACATAATTTGTAACATAACTTTGTGTTCTGTGCTGTTCCAACATATCGGTAAATATCCAAACATCTCTAAGTGGAATCACCACGTACTTCAACTCTATATTTTTTGTCTCAGTCATAATGTCAATGGAAACATTAATATGTCATTGAATCATAGTCACAATTTGATTTTTTTCAAGATGAAATAGGACAATATGCATCGGCATGTCACTTGTCAAAATATTGTATGTATATTATAGGTTAACACATAAGCAGAAATATTCAATCAATTATTATCAGGACTATGATTGAAGGACAATTAGGGTGATGATTATGAAGACACATTGATTGATCCTGATGACCTAGCATAAGTAATAGGGATATATGTATGTACAATTTTATAAATAATATAATTCAAAATCATGAATCACTCAATGACATAACTTAGAAGGTATTATCACATGTATTCAAGTCTATTAACAACAACAATAATAATAATAGCACATTCTATATAAGTTAATTGTTCTGATAGCCATTCACAGGAAATCCATAATTCCAGAATAAATCATCTCATGACATTGTTGAGATCACAAAATAAATATTCATGAAGTTGTAATAGAATTTTGAATATAATTGATTTCAGTCCAGTAAAGAGATCACCAAGATACCGATTCTCGAAAGAGGTTTTACACTCACGGTTCTCTTTCAGATCCTTTCATGCATGTTATGCATGCGTCTATTGTTCACCTTCTATTATCAACCAGGTGTGACTTAACAGATATACTCAAATCGATTTCTTTCCACCTAATGTGTAGGATAAAACAGCCGACATCATCGATTAATCTGA
This sequence comes from Plagiodera versicolora, assembly GCA_037013635.1. Classification (NCBI taxonomy): domain Eukaryota; kingdom Metazoa; phylum Arthropoda; class Insecta; order Coleoptera; family Chrysomelidae; genus Plagiodera; species Plagiodera versicolora. Next base: position 8,082,298 of record CM072986.1, on the reverse strand, counting down.
TTGATATCTTGAAAACACGATCACACCTGTTGAAAGTTTCTGTATAGTTATTTCATCCGGAATTAACAGAATAGAAATGTCTGAAGTGATTATTGTTGTGGGGCTTCTAACGATAAAGAGAAATGCAATAATTGAAATATCAGGAGGATGTAAACAGTGTCTGAGTTTTGACAACAATGTATTTGGTATTTTAACGTCACATTAATACATGGAATCCCGAATCAGTGTGTCAGTCAGACCTGCTTATTTTGTTAACTATAGTATATTCATTCAGGTCGTCAAAAATTGCAGTGTTGCTGCTTGTCTTGTTTTTCAACGATACTTTGAAACAGAAAGTTAGGTTAGGTTTATTATTCGAATTATTTCGGAAAATGTTTTCGATATTCACCAGAATTGAATAACTATTGACTGTCTAACAAACCTAATTCACGGATTAAAGATTTCTCTCCTAAAAGTCAAGTGGTGTGCTAGATATTTCTTTTGCACTAATGGTATTTAAAGATAATCGAGTCTGTCAGAACTATTTTCCTCAAAGTCAATACTTTCAGTATGTTCAGGCAGAACTGAGAAAAGAGAAATGCCTACCCCGATGTTGCCTTTTTTTGAAAATGTTATGACGTCAGTAGAAGAAGACCACTGATATTTTGGAGCACATTCTTTATCATGAATCGATCTAATATCAGTTTACTCATGACAGTCTGATGATATTCATTCAATGTATATGCATAAAATAGGCGAACTGTCCAAAAAAACTTGCCTTGTAGTGATATGGTTACAAAGAGAATATACGATTGAATAAATATTCATACTATCCTTAGTGCTATATGTGGAATGGGGCTAGAGAAGCACTCCAAATATTTCATGATGTTTCCGAACTCAAGTAGAAAAAGTAATAATGAAATACTGAATTCCTGAAATGAAACAAGAATTTTTTTCCTACTTTTAGAGACAGAGAAATACACATTCAAATTATACACACTGATATCATGAAGTTTCTGATACAAATACGGTTGACAGGACCATCAATTCACACCTCTGATGATATTGAAGAAACTCTAGCTGAATAAGACTTCATTCGAAAAATCTGACAAATAGCAAGAGAAGAGTTGAAAAAATCGTAGATAGAAATCAATAATAAAGGTTTGGTTTTAACTCAACTCTCATGTTTCTTATATATTAAACATTTCTGATTTGATGACCAAGGCCAAAGTATGCTGAACATTTTCTCTTTCTTCAGATCTGGGTGAACTTATCTATAAAACAGTTTTGAACTATCAATGTTTTCGATCGTTCAACAGTAAGCAATCTATCAGCAAAAATATAACAAATAATAGGCGATGGATGATCTGTTGACTACATCGAATATATCATTCGAAGACTGTTCAATACCCCGCGAAAATAAATATATCCATATGAATTCTAAAGTATACCAAAAATATGAAGATTTTCAAATGGATTGAACATGTCATGAAGTTTTTTTTTTCTGAAAAATCTTCACTTCTCACTATTCAATAATATTTTTGAATGATGGTAACCACTGACAATAATTCAACATTAATATATAATATTATAATTGATTATATTTTTAGATGATGGGTATCCACTGACAATAATTCAACGTAGATGAAATCTTGTTAGCACTGTTGACGTGATTTTTTATCATATATTATTCGTGTTATGTTTCGCTAATATAGTTAACTGAATTGTCAGTTTGCGTTTATATTCTCGCTGGAACTGTTATAAATTGTCAAAATGTGAATTGAAAGTCACATTCGAACTGAAACGAATATACGAAACATGTTTTTCAATACAACATGACTGGAAACATTCTGTATCATTAATGATATATAAAAAAGTATGATGTTTTTACTATAAATGTTCTCTGAGAACAAACATATTGATCTATGGAATATTGCGTTGAAATAGATTTTCATCAAATGAATAATAGCACATGCTTATTATTTGAGGATTTTTTTTCCCAAATCTACTAATTGACGGCAAACCTGGTTTTTTTGTTTGATAAGTGATCTCCAATTTTATAATTTCATTATAATGATATAAAGAGCATACAATGTTTCAATAACTGATCAAATATATGAAATATTGGTTTCGGCTGATTACCATGTTACCGTCAATTTATTCATGAATTGTGTTGTGTTTTGATTTGACCTGAGGATTTTATTGGTATTATAAACAGTAAAACACCAAAACACCCTCTTTTCTTTTTCTGAATGATATTGATCATATTGAAAGTGGCCATCAGGGCAATATTTATAAAAGTGTAGAAGAAAATAAGATAATTTTTCTGGAAATGAATTATATTGACCAACCGATACTTTTGTTTTATGCTCCATTTGTATTCTTTGGAATTAAATATCTCGAAAGTGAATATGGAAATAAAGAATGAAAAATGCAATCATGAATGGGATTTTTTTTGAAGAAACGAAATTTATATCATTTCAAGCGAACTAGAGGGCCATAACACTATAGCCGCAACAAATATTGTAGATTCATAACTTTATTGGTCTCTTCGAATCAAAAAATCACCCTATATGTGATATGTGACTATGCCGATATCTTCAACAATGTTAACTGATGATGAATAATAAAATCTATTCAACCTTTAAAACCAAAAATTTTTTATATATAACATCAATTAAATTAACAACACATCACAACAGAGGCAGCCCTGAGATCAATGATCATTATGTAATCAAAGCTTATTCAAGATAATTATCGTGAATAAGGTGATAAAATTCCCCCAATATTACTGCTGAAGCTTTCAATGGAAACTAAGATTGTCATGCCAATGTTTTGTGCCTTCTTTTCATCATATTGTACTGTTGAGGTGACTCATGAAGAAAGAAAATACGTTTATTGTAACAACAAATCATTGAATACATTTATGTGCAGCACATGGCATACCGTCGGCAAAAACTAAGCCTTCTTCTTGCATACCATGTTCTTTTAGTTAGACTTTCATCAATAGAAACATAATTGATGTTATGAAAGTATCGCTGAGAAGTTCAAGAAACACAATTAATTGAAGCAATTCAATCTAGAAGAATGTTATGATATCTATTATAGGATTCACGAACTCTTTAATAATTGAAACTCTCAATAAGCACCAAGAAATATTGCGCTGCAATATTGTGAAAACGTCTGATACCTGAAATTTTTGAATTGAAAATATATAGAGTCTATCACTCAATTCGTTCGTTCATTAATGAAATTAATCAACTCTAATAATTCTAATAAAAAATCGCCAAGGCCATAGTAGGTATTTTGGATGAGTCCATTCCATCTATTGAAGGTAAATTTTCAAAATCGATCGTCGATTTAATTGAAACAAACTTGGAAAGACATATTCTCCAGTAATTGAATTCGAATTTGAGTTGGATTATTTACGACCATTTGTATAGTTTTCATGATAATCGTAATGAATGCATTACGATACTGTTTGTCATTTTGAGATAACCTTGTCCGTATGTATCAGTTTGAATGCCTCTATACTAATAGCTTCTTGATTTTATGAGTTTGTTTTCGATCATCATCGAACACTGAATTGACTATTCATCCGCCATTTTGAATAATTACTCAGGTCTTTCACTGGACGTGAATATAAAACAAATTTTACCTGATGACGTTGAGTTAAACCGCAAAACCCTCATGGTTCTAAAAATCATAGCAAAGTTAAAACTCATATGTATTAATGTAACATTGTTTACACCTTCCTAATACCAGATGATAATCATTATCATTAATACTTATTATGTGCAACATTTAACGAAATGTCACTATATTGACGACAGTGACATTTCGGTTTAGAATCAAGTATAAACAAAACAAATCAACTAGAGTTTCTATTCTGTAACTCCCAAATCGAACTAGATTTTTCTCAAATAAACCTGAACCTTTGAACGAAGTGTAGGCAAATTGTGACATTTATATTGGACTGAAACCTAAAATACACATTATTTGTAGCCTTCATGAAACAGGAACCATTTGAATAAATAAAAATATACAAACATAAAAATTAGTACGTACGTAAACCAACTCAGTCAGAGCATTTTAACTAAACGAAAGCCAGCCAGTGTTTCTCCAACGCATAAATTGTCCTATATACAAATCATATCACGACGAGCCCCCAACGAGTTATAACTGGTGCGTCACCCTGAACAAGCTCTCAGGATTCGTCAGTCCGTAAGTGTCATAATGAGCTGCTGCAGGCTGCATCATCGCCATATGATTAGCCAAAGCCAAATCGTAGCAAGAAGACGACAGCATCCACTGGTGAACAGGTGGCATCAAATGCGTCGGACTCGGTGCCACAGGCGTGGGTTTATCGGGAGATATCAAACTCTCTATGGTGAAGGCCCTCTTGGGCCTGATGCAAGTCACCGCCGTCTCCGGAGACTTCGTCAACGTCGGTGACGTGGGCTGATGAGGCACCATCGCTGGTGGAGGAGGATTCAGCTCGACGGGGTTGGGTGGCGCGAAGATGATCCTGTTGATGTTGGTCAATGCGGCTAGCTCATTTTCCAGGATCTCTTTATCGCTCTTGAGGAGCTTGAAGCGCTTCCTGCGTCGCAGCAGACTCCCGTTCATGAACATGTCGAAAGCGGCTGGATGCAACGCCCAGTACGCACCTTTCCCCGGCCTGTCAGGCTGTCTCGGGATCTTAATGAAGCAATCGTTGAAGCTGAGGTTGTGCCTGAGCGAGTTCTGCCAGCGCTGCGTGTTTTTCCTGTAATACGGGAACCTGTCGGTGATGAACTTGTAGATTTCGGACAAGGGCAGCATCTTCTCCGGCGAATTCCATATGGCCATCGCCGTCAGGGAGATGTAGGAGTACGGCGGTTTTTGATCGCCGTAGGATTCCCTCGAAGGTCGCGGCATGTTGTGGAATCACTCGACACCCCGAACAAACACCGAAACTTCTTAAACAAACTCTGTCGGAATCTACTAAACAACTGTTTGGAGTGATCCTGCGGACCGTTTAGTGGGTTTGAAAGGATGCCCGACGCCCATCCGTGTTGCCATTGGTGGAGCCGTAACAATGGCATTTCCAAGACCGCCTTCTCGTTAACGTCAGGCCTTTTCGGAGGGTCGAGCTGAAGCCAATTGGCTCAGCGGGAAAACGTGCGGTCGAGTCGGGGTGCGACCAATCACGTTCTGCTCCGTATTTGATAATAAATTGCTTTATTTGAGTAAGATTCATTTAATATGGCTGATGTAGTTAAATGAAATTTATGTTATCATTTCGAGAACAGTTCGTTTGGTAAACACCGTTAGTCGAAGTCATTATGTTTTATTGAATACATTTTATGCTTCGTAAGCGATTATAAGCTCATTTTACCAAAATGTAAATTATAGTTTTGTTATCGTATATACGTAGCGTTTATATGCGTCTGGCAACATCGATATATTATTCATATCTTCTTATTATGGGAGATTTGCATATTCAGTATCTGATGGGTCGAAGACAAGAATATACGAGGCTTGTAGATAGAATAACAGATATTTATGCTACGGACTCATTAGAAATGTTTTAGATTACTATACATGTTGTTACAAAGGTATCTAGGTGAATGAATGAAAATGAATAAAATTATCCGAGAATATACGAGGAAAACGAAGCTCAATTCAACATGTTTTTGTAGTCTAATTGACTGATCATCTGTATAATCCTTGGCGCATTGATCGCTCTACAAGATGGCTTCTTCATTTTGGTAATTTAATGTTCCTTTCGTATAATCAATGATCATATTCATCCTCACGTTTTTTTCTTCAACACGATTCCACGAAAACTATCTATCATATGAATGGAATTATCAATTCGAATAGATTATTTTCAGACTAATTTACTTGTCTATCGAATGAGAATATTTCTCGTTTGTGTATACAATTTTTTTGAGTTGAATTGAATTTCTTAGGTAATGAAAATTGAATTTTCAATTCACAATGATATACAGGGTCGCTGATATGTATGGAAACGGTCGATTATTTCCTAAAGTAAGATAGCTAGCGAAAAATGTTAAGATACAAAAGTTGTAGGGTTTTTCAAAATCCATTAAGCTAATGAAAAATCAAGTATACAGGATGAGTCAAAAAGTCAGGACGAAACAAACTTGCTTTTTCTCTAATGGGACGCCCTGTATATTATTCCACATTTCAATTCTGCTCGAAATTCTGAACAAAATTGATGAAGCGCTTCATTTCCTAAATTCAACCGATTTCGAGATATCGAATTTTGAAAATACCTTTTTACTACTCTCAAATTTATTACAGAGAAAGCACGAAATGATGCAAATTTATTATGAAAGTCACAAAAGGTGGAGTATGTGGATATTATGATTACAATTTAATTATAATTTTTTTACAGAAAATAAAAAAAGCATAATTGTTCAGGGTTGATTAAAATGCAATTAAAACAATGAAATGTATTTTTTAATGAATGTCCAGGATATTTAAAATTTTATGAAAACAATAGTTAAAACAGGAGGAAAAGAGAGAGAAAACAAGTTTTAATAAACAACAAATTTTTCTTTGAAATTCTATTTAATAAGGTGCTCAAAGTGTTTACCATTTACCTCCTGATAGTAATGAAGTATAAGTTATTTTCAAAATTCGATATCTCGAAATCGGTTGAATTTAGGAAATGAAGCGCTTCATCAATTTTGTTCAGAATTTCGAGCAGAATTGAAATGTGGAATAATATACAGGGCGTCCCGTTAGAGAAAAAGCAACTTTGTTTCGTCCTGACTTTTTGACTCATTCTGTATACTTAATTTTTCATTAGCTTAATGGATTTTGATTTTTCGCTAGCTATCTTACTTTAGGAAATAATCGACCGTTTCCATACATATCAGCGACCCTGTATATTATTTCAAATAATTTCTGGATTGAAATCAACTGAATCCATTTTTGTCATTTGAAATTCTTGTTTACTGATACAGTAATTATTGTCAAAAGACATGGAATTTCGTGGCTCCAACGATTGAATAATTGAAACGGTACGTCGAGATATTTTGAACTGCATTTATGAAAATACAATCTTATTATGAAGATCAAATTCGCAATGATTGTTCAGCTGTTTTTTACTTAGTTCAATTTGAATATTTTGATGGCGACTAAATTTGAAACTCAATAGATATTATTTTGAATAAGGTGATGTTTTGATGAAAGTAAATGATATAACATCTGAATATAAAGTTCGATTCTCTTCCAACGACATGATAAGAGACGGTGATGATATTATAGTAAGTTAACTGACTCTCTATGGTTTATAAGTAAACGGACTTACCTATATTGCATGTAATTATTCAAAAGCATATTAATTCGAACTCTATGTCGGTGAGATTAAACATTTTAAATCAATACTGAAAAATGATTTGATGATGATCTGATTTTGAAATCATTTCAAATCAGTATTAGACAATATAAGTACATCTGCTCATACATATTCTTCAATACCTTCAACAGATGATTTACAATATTTCATGAAAATATGTAGAACGAATAATCAAGCTTTCAAGATCGATATAAAAAATAAATCTAGAGACTATTACAGCTTTTGACTGTATGATTCATAATTATACAGATGTGTTGATATGTATTCAGTCTATATATACAAAAGACTTCATGAAAACTTAGTTAGCTATCATTGATTTCTGAAATAGGAACATTCCAACAGAATGTATTTGAGTTTATTGAATGACGAAATCATCTCAATCACAATATTGCAAACGTCTATTGAACGAGTCACCTGAAAAATTCACATCAACGGAAAAAATCACTTAAAATTTTATACTTCGGGTAAAGCGTTCATTGGAAGTGGAATAAATGGATGTTTTAATGGCGACATTCTGTCACAATTGAAAGGTCTGTCAAGGATAAGGGAAGCTTGCCTGGTACATGGAGGACTGGCCTATGGAGTATAGTTCCAAAGGCAGGACTACACAGGGAACTCTAACATAACATTTGACATCGCTATGATATGTTGCCAACTCAGTCAAGAGCAACCCTGTATATATTGACAGTTATTGCATTCATTTAAAATATCGAATGATTTCTAGGAAAACATTCTGATGATTATATCGAACCATAAATTAATGCAAACTATCAATTAGCTTATTAATAAGAAAATATTTCGAAAATGGAACGATTTCTATTGTGTATTCACCTAATGAATTCATAATATATGTATATGGATGTTTGATCGATATAATTATTTCGTTTTTATAGAAAGTTAAACAATTATTGTGAAAATATTTAATCTAGAAAAAAATTCCAAGATCGAAACAAAACGCAACAATAAGTACCTACTCATTTTTTTGTTCAAACTATAATTATCTTCAAGCTTCATATTATTTGTTATGCTGCTATAAAAAGCTAATTGCGATAAATTACAAAAGAATTGATTAAATCTGTAGTCTCTTGATATCATTTAATATAAAGTCGTAATTAAGAACTTCCTTATGAATCAATTGGGCAAATACTAGCAATTTCAATAAAACCCCCAAGAATTGTATAATTGCCATAATTTATATGCACCTAATTGCATCTTGTAATTATATGATATCGAATTGTTTTCTGTTTCTTCATTTTCTCTTCTTCTGTCAGGTGAAAGCTTATATGAAGGTTAAAAAATGGTATTCAGATGTCTCAACTGATAATATGACAAAAAATATTCAATGATACACATATTCACCAATGAACTTTAACAAAATATAAATAAGTATTAAAATAATCATGAATAGAATATAATAAAATGATAATAATATTATTTCAGTTGGAATTACATATCAATTATACATTGTAGATTTCTAATGCCTTGTACTAATGGAAAAGAGGCGCTTTTACCTGGGCGATCAGGATTCCAATGCGAGAAAGGCGTCATCAGGAATATCCTGACCTTTTGGGAGGGATTTTCGATTAGATCCACGAGCTATCTGAGGGACGTCAAAGGATTACCCATACGTCAACTCCACAGTCGACTAATAATAACGATAAATACATATCGAGTTAATTTTCTGTTTGGAGTTATTCAGTAGTTTACTTTTTTCAAATTTCATTCCTATTCTTCCTATTCGTTTTATTCCATTGCAATTAATTCATTCCCATACATACAGTTTCGGAAAAATATATGTGAGGTATAATCATTAGAGTGACAAAGAGTATAAACTCACACAATCAAGAGAGACGTAATGCTTTTCTCATCCCACTAATTTGACGAGCTATTTGAGGAGGAATTGTTATATTGTGTGCAATATTGCAAACGTTTGTAGGCTTTTTATTCACCTTTCTGTCATTGAATCGCACTACTGTGAATTAATTATTTCTGAAACTGTACAAACTATCTTTATCTATTGAGGATATATGATTGAAGATGATTCTTCTTTGATTTAATAGTAAGAATAATATTGAGGAGCCTGAAAACAAGAAATAAGTGTTGCTTTACTATTGCCATCTAGCTATACACGTTACGTGCCTTAAGAATGGTACTCATTTTTTACACATCACAGGAAACTGTATTGAACTGTTTTCAGTTCAATGAAAATTTGTAGATGGTGTGACCAGTACCATCAGAATTCGCAGGAGTAAAGTATTATCGCTAACTAACAGGTGGCGTCACATAATAATTCATTTCTTTTCCAATCTACTTCGAAGAATTAGAAATGTAATTATGTGAATATATTGTTGAAGAAAAGAGACAGATTTTCGAAAAGTATTTATTGATGATCGTTAAACAGTTTGATAACGTGTTGTGAAGCAAATATCGATCTCATATGGCTATGGCATGATGAAATTCTGAAAACAAGTGATGAGTTTATTATTTCAATATATATTCAACATCATAATTTCGAAACTGTGATAAGGTAGTGATAGTGAACTATTCAAGACCAAAACCTGGTATGGAATCTTTATTTTTGTTTTATAACACTTACTTCTGGATCTCCTTTATAGACGCACTCTTTCATTGCCCAAAATTTATCTTCACTCGGAGTGGATTGAGCTATGAGATGAAAGGAAATTGAAATTAGTATAATAATAATGATTAACGAGGTCTTTAGAGTTATAAATTACAAAATAATTTCTGCCTAGTTAAAATATCAATACGAAGTTAGAATATTGAAACAATTTAGGTGCATTTTGGAAAAGCCGAATAATAAGATACTAATGAAGACATTCCGAAGCTAGAATGAGGCATCATATTTTGGAACCATACTCACGCATATTTCTTGCTTGTGCTGAACATTCCTGAATCAATTCTAGTCCATTGCCTCCTTTGAGTGTTTCGGGTACGAAAGTCTTCAGGAGTATTTCATTTATTTCAAATGACTCATTGAACTATACAAGGGAATATAATTATCAAATATTCAATTCAAAATTCGACAGTTCCAGAATTTTAGGTAGAATTCGAGAATGTAAGAATAAACAGGATGTTCTATTTGAAAAAAAAAGTTGATATTACTCCTACTACTATTAGTTCTCCATAAACCCCTCATGAATCAGGTGAATAACCCAGTATATATTCCATTGAACATGAAATTCTTTAATATACTCACTATTCCAGAATTCAAGACGATGCATTTGTAATATTTCTGTAAGAAAAGGAATCGGATAATCTTTTAAACTTTCTGAAACTGAGAAATTCATAGTGCACTTTCAAGGTTAAAAAAATAGTTTCAACCCACCTTTAGATTCTCATTACTTTCGTCAAAATTGCCCATTCTAACAGTGTTCAATTCACTATCGGCTACTGGATACTCCTTCATGCAATGTGGACGTAAAAATTTTAATAAACGAGATGTAGCAGAGCCATAATCCTCGAAAAAAAAAATTATAAATGTTGTTTTATGATTGATTATCATCAAAATACTCACAGATTCTTGCATATAAGCTTGTACTGAACCACCAGTGAATATTAACAATAATATAGGTATCATCATATTTCAATTCTGAAAAAAGAATATTATCAAATCAAATCAGAGGAAAAAGCACTCAATGGAAAATCAAACAAACTCTGTGCTGGTAAGTTCAGGTGAGAGTTGAGGAGGGTAACAGGAAAAAGCAACATCTCTTGTGCGGTTTCAGTGCTTGTCTTTTTTTAACGAACTTCGAAATAGAAAGTTAAGTCGAGTTTATCATTCAAATTGTTTGAAAAATGTTTTCGATTCATAAAATATATACATAAGAATTGGATAACTATTGACTGTAGATGATTGTTCAACAGTTTTTTTCGAAAAATTTGAATAGAGCTGACAAACTTTTCAAGCAGATCAAATATTTCACTCCAAATGAATTTGGATCGTTGTCAAGTTACGTGAAGTCTTTCCATAATTATTCCCAGCTACGTCTCAACCAATGAAAAGCTCAGTGATTAGTTAGATACTTTTCATTTTCCATAAATGGTATTGAAAGATAACCAAATCTGTCAGAACTGTCTTCTTTGACTAAATAGACTATACATACATATTCTTCTCAAAGTTATACATGAAGAAGGTATAAAATATATTATTTAAATGTATATGCTCTATATTTGAATGCACTCATAACTTACCAAAATGGCTAATTATATCCACCACTTTCAGGTACGACCATAAAACCAACAATTTCAATCATAATCATTTGGAAGGTAGACAGGCATTAAATAAGTGATCAATTCAACTGTTAGGGACTACTAAGATTTTTTGTTGGGTATTTAAACCCCAAGGTTGTTAAAAACACCGTTACATCTTTTTTCGCGAGTGGGGAAATGGGTTTATGTTGTTTCTTGAACAGATTATTTTGGAAGATGCGATTCGAAGCAAAACTAATACATTATAATAGAATGTAAAAGTAATTATTGATGAGATATGAGTTCTTCCTGGTTTGCTTTTTGCATTTTCAGCTTTGTTAACAGAAAATTCTGATAGAATTGAAATTGATAATTTGAATTTCATTGTCTGTTTATGTTCTTGGACATAACAGTTGACTATTGATAGCTTTATTATAGCCTATTAATTCAATGTGAATATTTACATCACCCTGACAGAAAGTATGATGTTGGAATTTGGGAAAGGGCTGAAAGATCAACCTTCGTGATTAGATGAAAATTACTCGTAATTGGATTGTCTGTCTGTCTTTGGAACATTCAATAATAAACACTAGAAGTTCATTCAAAATATTCATTCAATAATACGAAAATTCATTTTGGTATGCCCTTTATTTGTTTTCCTCTACTCATTGAGAGCAAGCAGCATTTGAAGCAAAAAATGAAGAAAGTGTGTGAATAGAAAAGACAGAAAAGAAAATGCTGATGAAAATTGAAACTTGATTTTATTCAATTCCAATTACATAAAGGATTTTCTGAATTGGGTATGCTTCTTGGTATTATCTTCAGGTGGTTAGGGAGTGATGACATTCTGAAAAACGACAATAACTTCATCAATAAACTTTCTAATATACATAATTATGAAATAATTCGTGAGATTGGGTCTAGTTCAAAATTTCACAGTTCTTGAATCGATAAAAACCTCCATACATATTGCACAAATGAAATCGATCAATTTCGTTTTGAAGTAAATATCACCAGCGAAATTCCAATCGATTGATCAGTGATATTTGTTTCAGAATACTCACTTCTGGATCACCATGGTAAATGCACTGCTTCATAGCCCAGAATCTATCTTCACTTGGAATGGACTCAGCTATGGAAAAATCATCATGTTTCATTGATTTTATTTTTGTTTGAAATTGGAGCATGATGATAGTCTCAATTGATATGGATTTGAATCAAAATATTTGATAGAATGTGGCAGGAAAAGAATAGAATCACCATTTTCAATGCCCAAATATCAAAAAGGTTTGGAATAATTAGATGAAGGCACAAATCACTCACGCATAGCTTTTGCCTTAGCTGCACATTCTTGAATCAATCCCACACCTTTGCCCTCTTTTAGAGCTTTTGGCAAGAAAGTTTTGAGAAGTATTTCATTCACCTCGAATGATTCATTTACCTGTGAAATAAACATTTATTTTTGAGTTTTTAAAATATAAAAAAAAAAACGTATTTTTAAGTGAGGTTAGATTGGATTGGGTTAGGTTAGGTTAAGATAAAATAGCATTTCCTTACCAATCCCGATTCACTCAAGAAACACTCGTGATATTTCTGGAACAAAACAGAAAGTAGAATTTATAGGTCTATGCAATTCCGAATGAGTAAGTTATATAATTTAGAAATAAGAAATAAACATTTTCCAAAACATATTTTTCTGGTCAATACCATGAAAATGCCGTGAAATGCTGAGAGTTTGTTGGTTTAACCGATGTGTATTTTCAAAATTATAGAAATTATTAATGATGATGACTTGCAAAAAAAATCATCGATATACAGGGTGTGTCACAGTGGATGGAACATTAGAAGTATCTAGAGAACAGAGTGACAGATCATTCCGAAAATTTGTGGGCGTGGATAATCAAACTTGCTCTATCCGTCTAAAATATTTTCATCAATACAGTGTTGCCGCTTGTATCACAAAGTAGTAGCTACTTTGTTATTTCAAATGGAAAACCTCGTATATTATATCATTTTTGAAATCCTCATGAGATTCCTCACAACTTTCCCACATGATTCCCTATACCTATCTGTGACGATTTCCGAGATAAAAATTATTTTGTAAAATTTTTGTGTAAAACCTTACCATTGAAAAATATCAATTTTTTCCCAATGCAAATTCACAAAATATCGCAATTTGGGTTATAGCTGCATAAGACCATCAAGTATTCTGTCGATGAACTGGATCTCAGTTTCAGCATACAGGGAGGCTCAGAAGTGAGTGTCATCCGGGCACTCATGAAAATTACTGCAACTCCATTTTTTTAAATGGAACACCCTGTATATTATCACTTATTCGAAAAGCTATAACATTTTCCATTCTAATTGGGTATACTTTCCCTATACCTATCTCGTATAGTTTGTTAGTTATGATCACTTATGTTATGAATTCGTTTTCAATAAAATAAATATTGGATAGTGCTTAAGATAGTAGGCTATGAACTTCATTCTGACAGAGAAATAACTTGTTATTCCTTTATTGTCCTCATGTATTCAAGTTGCATGTTTGTAAGAAAACTATGGCAGAAAATAATTACTTGAATGCGGTTTAGATGGATTTATTCATCATTTATGGTCAATGTAACAAAAATATCATTAGAAAATGCAGCGAGTTTAATGAAAAGTATGCTGATTTACCTCGAACGAATTCGAGAAAATTCATAAGATTGAAGAGAAATTTTGAAATGCTTATATCGTCATGAAAAGCTTAAAGTATCAAAGTCTAACATGTGTATTAATGAATCTAGAAAGATTTCAAAAACAGTTCAAAATTTCTCTTCAATCTAATTTCCTCGGATTTATCCGAGGCGAATCACTTCATTCTTTTCATTGAAAAGAAAAACTCTGCATGTTCTACTGATATTCTTGTTTCATTGACCATAAATGATGAATAAATCCATTTTAACCGCATTCAAGTAATTATTTCTTGCTATAGTATTTTCACACCCATGCATCTTGAATACAGGATAACAATGAAGGAAGAACATGTTAGTTCTCTCTCAGAATGAAGTTCATAGCCTACTATCTTAAGCACTATCCAATATTTATTTTATTGAAACGAATTCATAACATAAGTGATCATAACTAACACACTGTACGAGATAGGTATAGGGAAAGTATACTCAATTAAAATGGAAAATGTTATAGCTTTTCGAATAAGTGATAATATACAGGGTGTTCCATTCAAAAAAATAGAGTTGCAGTCATTTTCATGAGTGCCCGGATGACACTCACTTCTGAACCTCCCTGTATGCTGAAACTGAGATCCAGTTCATCGACAGAATACTTGATGGTCTTATGCAGCTATAACCCAAATTGCAATTTTTTGTGAATTTGCATTGGGAAAAAATTCATATTTTTCAATGGTCAGGTTTTGCAAAAAAATCTGACAAAATAATTTTTATCTCGAAAATCGTCACAGATAGGTATAGGGAATTATGTGGGAAAGTTGTGAGGAATCTTATAAGGATCCCAAAAATGATATAATATACGAGGTGTTCCATTTGAAATAACAAAGTAGCTACTACTTTCTGATACAAGCGGCAACACTGTATTGATGAAAATATTTTAGACGGATAGAGCAAGTTTGATTATCCACGCCCACAAAGTTTCGGAATGATCTGTCTTTCTGTTCTCCAGATACTTCTAATGTTCCATCCACTGTGACACACCCGGTATATCCGGCTCATTCGATAAATAACTGTACGCGGAACCATTCAATTATTTTTTTGCTCACTTACCTTCAATTTCTCATTATGTTCCCCAAAATTTCCTTCTTTAACAATATCCCAGTCTTTATCAGTTATCGGAAACTTGTTTGTGCAATATGGACGTAAAAACTTTACCAGCCTTGAAAAAGCACAACCATACTACTGAAGAAACAAGAAACACATTGAAAAGAGGCAGTTTAATGAGTCAGTTTAGTGTCTGCTCATTTCAAAAAGTATTTTGTCACATCCAAACCACCAGAATTCTCAGCGACCATTTTTTGTTTCCACATTTGAGAAAATAGCTTGGTGGATAAAAATTGTGTCGAATGGAAAAAACGCTAAAAAAATTTATTGTTTGGAAGGTAGAATTTGAAAGAATGGTGGACTAAATGAATTGAGTTTATATAAAATTGTGAATAAGATGATCTTGATCAAAACGTCACTGACTTAGCGAATTCGAATACTCACGGATTCGTCCATATGACCTTGTATTGAAGCACTAGCAATGATTATCAACAATATTGAGAACATCATCTTAATGTAATCATCTGGATTACCAGTCTGAAATGAATAATTTTGGATAATTTCTAATAGGTTGTGATTTTTTCTTGCTTCCTCTGATGTTTCCTTTTCTTTAGTCCATTCATTTGTTCAACTGTTATTACAGCAGTCGATTCACAAAATAGACTTCGAAGCCAAACGTGAGTCTTATTCAGTGAGACATCTAGACTTTAAATTTAAATTGATGTTGATGAAGGTTATTTGAATTGACATGTGATTATAATCTAGTCGTGTGTTTGCCTAGACCAGAAGATGAATGAAGACCTTGGGAAAATTGAAATTGTTTCATAAAATATTTATATAAAACCAAACTTATGATCAAAAACTGACATAACCTTACCTGATTGCTTAACTATTACACTCTTGGATGGATATAAACTTTGCGTCCATAACTTTTCCTTGAATAGTCCGAATTTGGCACAATAATATGTCTATTTTGATGATAAGAATGATAGATGGACCAACATTTTTAATGAGGAAAATGATACTTATTTTTCCACACTGTTTTATCTACAACCATGAGACTGATATTCAGAATAAATACCCCATTTGAAAGTTTACATGATAGCTAATAAGATAGTCGTTTTGAAGGCCGTATGGACATGTTCTCATAAAAGCTAGTCCTCTAACTCTTTTCGTGATTTTAAAATTCAGCATGGTCTTATACAAGGTGGCTCATTGACATGTGGAAGTATGTGGGAATGGAAATAAAAAAAATATTTCGGATGAAAGTTGTTATATTTGCGCAAATACACAATTCTAGTCTGAGCACCCTGTATATTTCGTAATATTTTAAGACTGTATATTTGCGTGCACAAATATATCAACTATCATCCGAAACATTTTACTTGTCACCCTGTGTGAAAGTTTTGTGGATTTCGGGTATATTCGAGAAATACAGATGAAAAGGAATATGCATCCCACCTAGTTCTCTAGAATTAGTTAGAAATATTGATCCTTAGTATGTACAATTGAGGCTCATGTTGTGAAATATACTAGAATAAATTTCTATATTTTGTTTCATGAAAGATATTCATAACATGACCTGGCGCCATCTTTCATTCGATCCTCATTCTACATCTTTCAGTAAATAATTGAAGGAAACTGTTTGAAGCCGGAATGAAGATTATGATGTTTGGTACCACTGTGGTACCTGTTCGGCAGGTGACAGTAGAGGCATTTTAATTGATGGACGAAATAATTCATGGAATACATAATTTTGCTTAATTCGTTGTGTTACTGTTGTAATGTTTTAATAACAAAATAATTAAGAAATGGGAAAAGTTGCTATGAATGATACAAACGTTCTTATAGCGTAGGCTTCAGTGGAAATGAAATACAGTGAAGTTTTGTTTATTCTTTATTATTTACAAATTTTATGATTGCTATTGTAAATGTCGACCATGACGAGATGAACTCCCCAAATATTGTTTAAATGAGTTTTGTTCAACATCGCAATCGTATTTGATCTCTGACGAAATTAAATTACAATCATAAGAACTGTTCGTTTATTATATAAATATTAATGATAATGATATACTACGTGATGGCAAACATCCAGTGTTCATTGAGTGGTCTTAGAACTAGAGGTTATGTCGATGATTCAACAATTAGGCAATCCAAACCACGTGACATCCAATGTGGCGGCTTGGGGCACACAATGCGATACCTTGGCTAGTAAACAGTGAATTTTATTTATTTTCGGAGTTTTTTGGTGTTTCAAAACGGTATTCAGATGGAGAGGGAATATTTGAAGACATTGATGTTGAATAGCAGAGACGTTGGTGAAAAGTATGCTTGGAACTATTCATTCAGTTCATTCTTGCAGAGATAAGCTATAACTTATTGTAACTTATCTCTGATTCTTGTCACAGCATTCGTTTTCGATATTAAATGAAGTTGGGATTAATTAATAATCTAGATCCTTCCACATTGGATACTGATGCTGATTTAGATTATTCAATTGATGCTGTTCTTGTAATATTCTGGTCAAAAAAAATGTCTACTGCAGACTCTCTGATACATCAGTTTGGAGTCAGTGAGATCATATCTCTTGATCGCAGCTAACCATAGGGCCCTTCGCTTCCTAGTTAAATCGTTCTTTCTCTATAACTGCTCTATAAGAACATGTGATTAGTAACAGTAGAAACCGATTACATGTCGACTTTATTTCGGTTAGTACGAGATCTACAGCCAACCACAATGCATGTGATAGGCCTTTTCTTCAGTAAAAGAGTTAATAATTAGCCACAATTCAAAAAACGCACTAGAGATAACTGAATGTAACAGTTTTCAACTCAAGTCACATATGTAAACACCAAATGTGTGCCCCAAGCCGCCACATTGGTTTTTCGCTTTGACAGATCGCTGGATTGCCTAATATAACAAAACATAACCTATGATTCATAAGACCTATTTCCATGAATGGCACTCTAAATGTGTGATGAAATAAATTAAATACCAAATTAAGCTCTATAACCTACTTTAAAAATAAATTAGTTCTTGTTACATCACATTTTTTTGTTTACTTAACCTACTTAGAATTGGAAATCGATGGTCCATAGTTTTGTGGAAAATATTTGGTGAAAACATAAATCTTCACATTTTATGACATTTCTAATCGTAATTGAGATGGCACCGTACAAGAAAATGGAATTAATGTAAAACAATTTCATCCTGCAATTCTTCGTATCACCGACGAAAATTATTGTTCTTTTGTATGTATCACTAACAACCATTTGAAAATTATCATTATAATCCATATCACTTCAATTTTCATTTATAAAGTACAAGAGATAAATATCAGATGAACCTGTATTTTTATGTAACGTTTTTTTTTTGGATTCCTCAACGAATTATTGGTAGAAGAGCTTGACACCAATAACGATACCATTGGATTCGTGTGTTTCAATTTGTTGATGTTTTAGCTTCGAGAAGTCCCTGAACATTTGAGAACAACTCATCAATGATTTCAGGACTCGAAGTATACGCATAAACTTCCTTGGTTGATTTCCAATTCAAGGCAAGACTCGAATTCGCATAGTCAGACAGCTACTCTTCAGTAAGGTCTCGGATCATATGGTGTCGCTTGAAAACCAACATATCTATTATTTTTCTTAATTTTGAATCCACTCCCTGGAGCTGTATTGTAATATATAACCCTCCTGATTCCAAATGGATCAATGTACCCGAAGCTTCCTGTCTTCTTTTCATCAGGCGAAGTCTCTTCTTCGTGGTAAGCTCTTGGAATGTAATATCTGAACCCATCGTTGGTGACTGAAACACCATCATAAGTAGGATACTGAGGATCATAACCATTTCCAATATTTTGTCCATGGTAAGGTCTACCGTTCTTGTCTATTGGATAGGTTGGGCCATTACTGAACCTATAACTGTTATCTACTTGTCGAACGTAAGGATTATACTCCAAGGAGTTTTGGTCGACTTCTTTGTAGCCCTGAGGTAAGCTGTCGTACAAATCAGAAATGTACTGTGATCTCGGAGGTGCAGGAGTGTTAGTATATCTTTCAGTTGAATAAGTCACAGTTGGAGCAGTAGTTGATTCATAGTATGGAGTTTCAGAAGATATGGTGAAGGGGCTGGGTGATGATGGAATGAAAGTGTTTTCCAAAGTAGTTAAATTGATTGGTGGTTGCCCAAAGGAGTTGGAACCAGAGAGACGATAGGAGTTTGGAGTGATTTCTACAATTTGTGGTTCATTTATGTAGTTATATAATGTAGTAGATAGAATTGAATTTGGTGAAACATCTACGTAGGGCGTTGATGAAACAACAGGAGACGGAGTGGTGCTTGGTATGTAAGAAGTAGATGGTATAGTAGATGGAACGTAGTTAGGGCTAGGAGTAGTTACAGGAACAGTTGGGACATAGGTTTTAGTTATGAAAGGTACAGGAGTGGTACTTGGAACATAAGAGGGCTGATTCGATATGGACCCTTGGTATGGAACTGTAACAACAGGTCTGGCGATATGCTGTCCAGCTTTGACCAGCGTACCAGCTGATGCTGGATACTTCTTCGTGGCTTTCACTGCTTCGCCTACATTGGTATTTCTTCCCACGTAGACGTTCTTGGATTTGAGGATTCTGTAGCCAGCGTTGTCTGCAATGTAATCTCTTTGTCTCAGCATCCCATCGGCATCGATCCATGCGTATGTGCCGATGACTGTTCCGTCTTCGAGTCGTTTTTCTTTTCGATATTGGCCGCTATCGGTTTGGTATCGGAAATACCTCTCTGGGCCTTCGTCTGTTTGGATGTGGTACTGGTTGGCTGAAGGAGTGTCCCATCCTTTCGTGGTACTGGTAGTGGATATCCAGTATACTACCTGCAAGAAAAATATTCGTTTTTATTTTTCATGAAGGTTTCATATAAGTTGATTCAAATTGGACACAGTTACTCTATAATGAAGGACCTCAGCCAAAACATATTCTTCCAACGACTAGGTAAGACTCCTTCATCGTTTTGCAACTTCAAATATAAATAATGTATATTCCTGTGACAATGGACATAAGTTGACTTTTTCTACAAGTACTGCAAGAGGTGTTCAAAATATTCTCCATTTACTATCTACTTGACAGAATTAAGTTGTTAATTGGAATGATAATTTGTCCAATTTATTTATGCTCGAAAATTTATTCTAATATTATTTGTATTCATTTTCTTTCTGTATTTTCATTTGAAAAAATTTAAAACCATGCCTTTTGAATTTTACTTTCGGAATCTCTTGCAACGAGAAATCGTACGACCCCATATTGAAAAAAATGAGGGGGTAGCTGTAAAACAGATGGGGTGAAAAGAGTGAATTGTTGAACACTGCGTTTGGAATGAAAATGGGTCTGCGCGTTTTTCAATTTTGTCTTCTAATTGAGTGGGGATGAGACTCATTATCTGCTCTGCCTGACTGTCAATTATCTTCTTATATCTTATTTCTATTTGGGATTTTTTACTTGTCAATATGATCTAGCTAATAGAAGGTTGCACATCATCCATTAGTACAAACAGCAATGAATTCATAACCAACGAGGAATTGTTTATTCATCAGAAATAGCATAGAAAATATCGATAAGAACATAAACATTTTCACTGAACACGCTGGATGAATTTGAACTTGAGAGGCTTCGTTGGTGAAGCCAATAACTCCTTAGAACTCTTGATGTCTCCATAATTATAATCGATCTTGAATCGCCTACACAGTTTGAAAAGTAACATGCCTATCTCTGTTTCTGCTAAATCCTCTACCACGCAAGCTCGTGGGCCATATCCAAACGGCATAGATACGAAAGCTTGAGATTTATTTTTAAACCCCTCATATTCGTCACTGAACCAGCGTTCAGGCTTGAACCATCCAGGATCTTCGAAATATGCGTCTGACAAGTTGTTCAAATGGGAAGCAAACAGAACGTGTGTACCTTTGGGGATGCGGTAATGATGGATGACTGTATCTTTGGACAAAACTCTACTAAAAACTGGTATTGGAGGGTCTAGTCTCAGGCTCTCTTTGATGCAAGCCTGGAGATACTTCATTTGTTTCAAGTCCTTCTTGTCAATATTCTCGGGATATCTCATGAGTTCATCGTAGATTTTGACTTGGCATCGCGGATTTCTCGATAAGTGGTATAATAGAAAAGAAACAGTGTGGGCTGTAGAGTTGGCACCAATTATAAACAAATCCAGCAGTATTGTCATCACGTCTTCCTTCACTACACCATCTCTCAACAGTAAATTTTCTAGAAATGATACTCCGTTCAATTGGCTACCTGATTCCTTCTTCTTCCTCAGTGAAGCAATAGCATTCATTACATATTTGTTCAATACTGTGTCTATTGTATTACAGTTTCCAACGAGATTTTTCCATGCAGGAGTTTCAAGAAACTTCCAGAGATGAAATCCATATTCACATCGTTTCAAAGCTTCTGTAGCTCCAAATAATCCTTGTAGGAGTTTGCCAGAATCAGAAGTCGGAGTTAGTCCACAAGGATTCATGAAGCCTAAGTTTTTGTTCAAGCAAACTGTTGACAGGCATTCGAGAGACCATTTGTATATTTCAACATCGAAATCGTGTGGTACTTCTTCTTGTTGATTTCTTATAATCGTTATTCTCTTCACAAAATCATCACAAAGCTCCTGGACTTTTCCGTACTGTTCAGAAATCGTGATTTGTAATGGTCGTTCCAGAGACTTACGAGCAGTTTCCCATTCAGAACCACAGGTTAAAAAAGTTTCAGTTTGTGGATACTTCCTGCATTCCACTCTATACTTCTCCATCGAATCCAGGCAAGAGCGTATGGGATATTTGCTCTCGCTCTCAAAGATAGCACAAGCATCCTCTGGCTTCTTAAGAAGGACGACATCATTTCCGAATGCGCCATGGAGTCTAACAACTGGTCCATACACATCGAAGAACTTTTTGAAGAAGGTTGAATTACCTCCCCAACTCAGAATGCCTCCAAAGAATTTGCCACCACTAAGGAAATATTGAATGATGCTGACGGTGAGCTCTGTGCTCATGACTGGTATCATTCCCCAGAATTTAGATATGGTGCGGAAACTTCTGGGACCAGGAATATCATCGAAAGGCAGTGGTGTGTCAGTAGCTTTGTTTGAAGTTTGCTCGGCCATGACTGTTAGATGTGGGGCAGTTTTCAAAGGGGATAGTATGTTCAAATCAGCTACTGACTTCATGACTTGGCCAGCTTCTACTGCTTTCTGGACTTGCGGTAGAACTGTTGATGCTGCTGCGGACGATTTGAAAAACATTCTATTTATATGTTTTGAGGAACGGTAATTGGGAAAAGTAAGCTGACATCTCGTTGAAGTAATTCGCCACATTTTCACCAGGGAATTGTTCAGCAGTTCGATGAAATAATTAGTTTGACAGTTCAATTCAAAACAATTTGACTCTAACTGTCACTGCCACCAAAGTGATGTTCAATTCATCTCGCACAATATATGGAGTGAAGTGGATATGCTGGTTACAATTTAGAAAGCAGGAGCAGGCATCATAAATACATATACAGGGTGCCTCGTTTCCTCATGTAAATTGCGCTCTTGAAATTATGAGTGTATAGTCAGGATTACTTGATTTACTCTAAAAGAAGGAGAATACCTTGGATTCACTCTAGAAGGAGAAGAAAAGTTCGAATAAGAATCTGGTGTAGTAGAAAACCAATGTTTCATCAAAATTTTCATTTAGTACAGCGAAGGCATATCAAAATCCAATATTGATCAAATCTGATATATCATGGAATACGTTCAATGATACATTACTAACTTAATGGCAATGAGGGTTTTTTATTTTGTTTCAATAATTTCAGTAATCTTGTTAGATTGAGGATCATCAAGTTGAATAAAAAAATCATCCATTTCCTAGTCAATACAAAAAATCATTTCCATATTATCATTTTTCATCTTGAAAAGTGAGCACATGAGGATTTGATCATTTGTTAGTTTTCAATTCTAGCCAAGAAAGTTGGAAAGTGGATGAGCCAGCAAAGGGAGGATAGATTCTAGCAGCATAAAACACGTTAATACGTTGTAGTGTCCATGAATTTTGAACAGTTTTCATCCTGTATATACCAATAAGAATACCATCTGAGTTTCCTTGGTTTCATCAAACAATTGATATGAATCAAGATATTTATCTGACAGGCGTATATTATTTGTCAATAGTTGACAAGAAATATTGTGCTTGAAGACTGAAATGTACACCAATATGAGTGTTCATATTAAAAGAAAAGTTTTTTCCGAATGTATCAGACGTAAATCATCTAATCTTCAAGTAGGTTCATTATCAGCAACAGTTACATCAGACTCGAAGATAGAGAAACAACCTCAAACCAATGAAACTGCTTCTCCAAAAATCGATGTGAATAAGTATGTAGATGCCAAACCAAGTGCTGAAAATATTGCAGCCGTACCACAGGAATCTTTCCTTTCGTTCGAAGATATTCCAGGTCCTAGAACCCTGTATTTCATCTCGAAATTTTGGAACGCAGTACCGAAATTGGAATCAAGTAAACCTGTAGCTAGTTTCATCCAGAATTTCTTGAGTGGTGCAAACTTTTTCCACAATATCTTGAGCTGGGGAGGTAACAAGCCGTTCTTTAATAAGTTTTTCCGAGTCTATGGTCCAGTAGTTCGACTTCATGGTGCTTTTCATTCCGACGTGGTGCTCTTGAGCAGACCAGAACATGCACGTCAAATTTTCCAGCAGTCAGATGCTTATCCTATCAGGAGCTGTCTGGAGTGCATCCAGAAATATCGACTGGATTGTAAAAAATACGAGAAGCCAGGTCTGTTCTTCACTAATGGCACAGATTCGATAAATCTAAGAGAAACACTGAGTCAACCATTACTTGATGGTGCGAACAATTACCAGAAGATCAATGACATCAGTGATTCATTTATACAAAGGATATCGTCAGATAGAAACCAGCTTGGAGAAGTCAAAGCTGATTTCGATGTTGAGATATACAGGTGGTATCTGGAAAGTCTGTTTACTATGACCTTGAACGCGAAAATTGGATTCTTGGGAACTGATGCAGCAAAGGGAGAATCCGATGCGACTGTTTTTCTTCGAGCATTCGAAAATACTCTCAAAGCTATCGAGAAATGCGAATATGGATTCCATTTGTGGAAATTCATTGAAACTCCCAATATGAAAGCATTAGTCAAGAACTGTGAAGTGATGGATACAATCCTGAACAAATACATGGATCATGCTGTACAATCCATAATAGAGGAGAAACAAAGAGACCTCGTGCCATTTTTGCAACTGCTGATGGCAAACCAGGATATTTCTCGAAGCGATATCCTCACCATTCTCATGGATATGGTCTTGATTGGTACCACAGCTGTCACTCACACCGTTGCTTTCCTACTATACCACCTTAGCAGGAACAAGAGATGCCAGAAGAAGCTGAGAGAAGAAATTGGTAAGTTCGGTGATGATGTAAACCAAGAAAACATCAAACAGTTGAGCTATCTTCATGCATGCATCAAAGAAGTTCTACGGCTCAGTCCCCCAGTGCCAATACTCAGCAGAGTTTTGACTTCTGATATCAAAGTTATGCATTATACCATACCGAAGAATACCAGGATACTTTTTGCGAATCATTTGAATAGCCATCGGGATGAATATTTCGAAGAGGCAAGAAAGTTTGTGCCAGAACGTTGGCTGAGTGGTGAGGCTGAGCAATATAATACGTTCGCGACTATTCCTTTCGGGCATGGTCCTAAGTCTTGTTTGGCGAAGGAGTTCGCAGAAAATCAAATTGCTGTTGTGATTTTCAAGATTTGCAAGAGATTTTATATTGAGTATGAATATGGGGATATTCAGAGTTCGCATAAGTTATTGGCCACTCCTACGAAACCTTTGAAATTCAGATTTATTGACTATTGAGTTATTTGTTTGACATTTGTATTTTGCTTTAGCCGTTCCAATAAAAAGTTTTGTTGATGAATGTTCAGAGAATTTTTCGAATCAATTAGTCCGTCTTCTTGGTAAGAGACATATATTCAAGAATAAAAATATCGCAAATGCAGAATCACTTTCTGTTCAAAAAGAATGAATACTTATGAAAGGGATTGTATTTCAATATATGTATATCTTCGTATGTATTAATTTTTTTACGACTTGCAGGAACTAAAAACCAGAATCATAAATGACCACACCTTCCAATCGTGAAATTCAGAAATCACTTTCACTCATAAGAACTATCGATTCACCTTGAAAATATTCAATAGGTCACGAGTTCTTAAATAATAAGTATTCTCTCAATGATATGATTGATGATCAATAAAAAAATTACAATGAGAATTAATCTGATTCTCAAATTGCTTCTTGTAATCTACAATTTTCTATGAAAAATCACTGAGTATAAAGGTCACCACAAGAAGCACTGGAATGTGCAATACAAATTTATAATAATATATCATAATAAGTCAAAACTGCTAAATTAGTTGCTGATAGATTTTTTTTTCAATATCAATTTTCTGGTGAATATACCTTGTTTTGTGGTTCGGTGTCACATACTGATCAAGATATTTTTTCGTACTCAAACTGAAAGGATGGCCCGACAATTCTCAAGACTATTTTACAGGATACATTTTTCTCGAATGTCACCAGATGACTGACATTCCACAATTAATAGACATCAATGAGAATGATAATGGCCATCAAGATTACCTGCATATTATGCATGTAATTGAATTGAGGTTTAAGAGTAATTGGATTGAAAGAGGGGGTCTTGTGAGTTGTCGCCGAGATGTCCAGACAAAAAAAAACGAGATGCGATAATTAACTAACCCTGAATCTCGGCTAGACTAATGACACAGAATTGTTGAATGATGCTACCAGGTAATATCAGAAATGCTGAAATGTTTTTATTATGAAAACAACTATCGATAAATGACTGGAACGTTCGATTTATTACGACAACGACATAAACAACATTGGAAACATGTAGCCAATGTTTCGTATTGAATAATCCAATCTTTGAATATGCCCTAGCTCTAATTTCTAGGTTAAATTCTCTTGAATTTATCTTCTGCACTCGAACTTACAATGACATTCACTGACATATGCACTTTTGAAAAACGATTCACCTCATACTGGTAATTGTTTATTTAGAGACGACGATTCATTCCATTCATATTTCATGCATTATTCTCATCATTCAACATTGAACACCATTGTATTAATATATTGAGAAACAGTCTCAGTTCAATATACGACCTCTGAACGAACCAATTTAAATGTCAAGTTGACCCAGTGCATACATTCATGGAATTACTTTGCAATCAGACTGATAAATGGCCGCCATTGACCTGATTCTTATCGGATCTATTATATAGAGCATATTAATCGAGGAATCGATATTTTTATAGAGTTTCGTGCAGGACATTAATAAAAACATTTTATGTTCAAAATTTTTCACTGAAATATTTGAGCTTCTTCAACTTGTTCGTAAACATTGGCAAACTCTCGTATTTATATTAGTTTCACCTGTATGTTTGTTCGTAACAACGAAAGACCATGAAACTAGACATAACGGAAAGGTTTTCCAGAGTTTGAGAGTGAAAACACGCTGTCAGAATTTATGAAACCAAAAAATTAAACATATAATCTAGTAAAAAAATACAAAACGTATTTCTTGTTTGATCAAAAACGCCATACAAAGCATCTCATGCTTATATACTACATAGTAAACATTAATCTTACCCTAATGATCATTTTTCAATTTTTAGTTCCATTATTGCTTCGAGCTTGGTTTTTCGTTTTATGAAATAATTAGTTTTAATTAAGTTTGTCGTTCGAAGAAGTATAATCACAACAACACTTCTCGATATCTGAATCTTTCATTGTATCCGTTCATCGGTTTTGATATGCAGTGTGAAACGAATGCTTAATTGGCTAATGCAAATCATCAAGATTTGCTCTGGAAGTTAAAATACCTATTCTTAAATAACCTTTAATAATTATGAGAAGTTATGATTTATCAGATACTCATTCAATTTCTTCTGTTTATTTTATCGATTTCTTCAATAGCTTCGTCAATTCAATTCGATTAATTTAATTCTAGTGCAAATTATGCAAGTCACGTAATGATCATAGAAATCGAAATAGTTTTTTACATTCACTTCCAACCAGTCGTTCGATTCATCATAGTCACGAATATGGGTCTAGTTAAGTTCCTAATGGAATGTTTATTGTCTGTGACAATAAAATAAAATTAAATTGATACTTTTACTTCATAACATGTATAAAGAGCAGTGAGAGTTGTTCAAATGAAATGACTATGTTTAGGTACATGATAATATTTAGTTCTTTATCAATCATGTCTAGGACGTTTTGATGTTTCTATGTAAAAATTTCTGTAGAAATCTGGGAGTAAATACTCTAGAACTCAATCTTCAAATAGTAAGAGATGAACATTCATGAATGAGATAATAACGGGAAGTCCATTTCTTACGTGAATGTTCGTAGAAATTTTATTTTTAGTTGCAATTCATGAATACATGAATCAGATGGATGTGTACAGAATTCTTAACCAACAAAGTTGCGTGCAAACATTTGAATTTGTCGAAAAGTGATGCATTTGTGCCTGAACAATTTCCTTTCTCACTTCGATCTTTTCACGATGAAATAATGTTACAGTTGAAATGATGTGGAACAGCTTCTAATCTGTTCAATAATTATGCAATATGCTGATTCTACCATATCAGCTAACTCTTTCGAAATATTTGAGAATAATTTGCTAACC
The DNA here is from genome assembly GCA_037013635.1 of Plagiodera versicolora. NCBI lineage: Eukaryota > Metazoa > Arthropoda > Insecta > Coleoptera > Chrysomelidae > Plagiodera > Plagiodera versicolora. The sequence goes on along the minus strand of CM072986.1, from coordinate 8,054,144 downwards.
AATAACTTGAATCAAAGAAGTCATATGTCTGATACATAGCTAAGATGAATAAGCCCTATGAATATGTCACTTTGATTTCATTTCTGAAAGAATAATGCATATTTCCAATTATATATTTTTTTTCAATATAGGATAATTGAAGGATTGATATCTACCTAAACTAGTATGATATCATATAATTTTCCAATTGTTTTGGACTACTGAAAGTCTCAATCATCTGAAACTATTGGTTGTGGAGCTTCATTTTGAATAATGAATGAATACAAACCTTGAATATATTTTTATTTATAGGGAAATGTATACGTGAAGATTTTTTTAGTGAATATGGCGAGAAATGATATGTCCAGAAAAATTTCATTATTAGATAAATACACATCCTATATGAAAAATAATTATTGAATAATGCGAATTCGATTGAGAGCCTGACATCTCTCAATATTTCGGATTTTTTCATAACGAATACTCAAGAGGAATTAAAATAAATGAATATGGCTGTAGACAGGGTGTTCCTTAAAGGCATGCTAATATCTGAAGGGGTTATTCTTTGACACATTTCAAGGAAATAAACTCTCCATAAACGTATAACTTCTGAGATACAGGGTGATGAAATTTGAAAAAAAAATCGCCAAAATGCACCTTGATGCATAGAGGACATGTATCAAATTTTCTAAGGATGTCTAGAATATTATCTCAGTTATTATCGAAAAACTTTTTTTTTTCAAAATTTGATCACTCTATATCTCAAAAGTCAAGACTTTTAGGAAATACGCTAATGGGAAGTTTTTTTCTCAAAATGTGTCAAAGAATCACTCCTTCAAATATTAACATGTCTTTAAGAAACACATTGTATATCATTGTATCAAGAAAAATCAGCGTATGCATGAGCTAGCATATTTACACTTTCGCAAATTCATTACTTTGAATTCTATGATCATAGTTCTCCGAAAAATAACATAAATTCCCATCTGTTTTAAAAAACAAAAACACCCAGAGTTCTTGTATTTTTACTTTTTAGAGACTTCGATACATTCTGTCATCGGACATTTTCAAGAAACAATCATTGAAACCAGTACTGAATGTCTTAATGGTTGCCATTTTCATCTAATATTTCAATAGAATTTCTTGTATAATTCACTAAACTATAATTATTCATTATTATAAGCAATACAAGGGGGTGATTGTCGCGAGACAGAATATATATTTTTGAAATGATTCTGAAGGTTTATAACGCAAATCCTTACATTTGAACCTCATTAAATGAGATCACGTTAACTCATGAACTTCCTGTACACAAACATCCAAGCTAATTGAAATTCCAAGCAGTTTTAGATCAATTATGTTCTCGTGAACAGTCTTACGTAGATTGCATAAATTTGATTTCAGTAGTGCAGTTGAATTTGAATTACCATACTCGCACGTAAATAAAATAACACTTGATTTCACTGACATTGTTCTCATAATGCCCAACAAACGCGAATGAGGTTGACCCACGACTCTATTCAATCGTCTCTCTTGGCGGCATACTTTCGAATTTAATTGTAAAAAAAGTCGCTGATGATCAAAAATAACTCACAGTATTGGGGCATTATGCTTTCGCAATTCAATTTGCTCAATTCTTGTTTGTCCTTATTGGTAGAAAGGAATTTTTTAATGAGTATTCATCCCACTAGCTAAACCTACGCTGTACAGTTAGTGTCGTGATATGTTATATCATGTAATGTGTTTCAGACTTTTTTTTATTCCAAAACTAATCTACTGGGTACTCCATAACCATTATCACAATCCTTAATTGAAAATAACTAGTTAGTCAACAGTATGATTGAATTTTTTAAATAAAGTTAGTTATTTTTCTTTCAAATGAACCAATGGTGAGTAAAATGTTGTACAATAGAACCATAGGAAATATTCTTACTATGAAATTCGCTAATTCAAAGTCTGAGTCATCATATTTTCAGTGAAAGAGAGCTTCACGTTCCTTACCAGACAAAACATTGTAAAGTAATTGTTCCTCTTATATAAGACACAATTTAGGTTGTTGTTCCATTATCTATACCATTGTTTGATAGAAATATTGTTTTGTTACAATGCTGTGAAAGTATTCAATGCCATATCTGATGTCCCCTTAAAATGTACCATTTGCACAAATTTCCTTCCCAACATTTGCTCTTCTAGTAAGTGTTGATCGTCATAACTGTGGTTATTGCTTAAATGTCAATCCACCGATCAACATTCTTGATTAATATTGAGAAGAAAAATACCTATCAAATGAGGTATCAATTGCCATATGTCAATTCCGAATTCAGTCAAAGTTCAGAGGCTTTGTATTGTATTTTGGGATAATTCCATACGTTTTCATTGGCCTCGTTGGAATAGAATACCCACCCATGTTTAAGGCTATGCAGTTTCAAGAATTATATGATCTTAACACCTCTTGAACCTTCAATTGTAGTTTCATTATCTCATTTTATACGATCTTGATTCATAATTATATTAAATGCGTTCAGTTGAGCCCACACATAACCCAAATTGGATGTATGGCATTGACATTGAAAAGCGTTTAGTCAGAAATGATACACACCTCATTGACATGCATAAATCGTATCAACAAAATGATTATTATAATTATCGATAGAAAACAGACAAGGTTACACGTATCAAACGTTCATGTGATATCGATTTTAATTTCGACAACTCAACACCAGGATGTTTCTTTGGATCGCCAGTTCCTCACTTTCGATTCTATTATGACTGGACGCATTAGCATAAGTTGTTCGAAAATTTTAGGATTTAATTAATACGTCGTATTAGGTATTTTTATTATAGTTTTGTAATTGAGGTTGACAGAATAAGTTTTACAGCAAAAAATTCTTGGTATCTGTAGACATACGAAAACCCGAGTAGTTTTATTCGAAATAAAATTGCAATCAGTTTTCTCAACACGAAAAATAAGTGTTCCGTTTATCTTGATTAAAAACAACTTCATTCATGTTTTCTTGGTAAACCTGCATTGATGAGAGCTTATGATAGGTATTAAATACTCAATTTCGAGAGAATCATTTAATCTTCTGACAGGTTGATTATAAGAATCAGTTGTTACTTGAAGCATTGCGAAAATGTCATTGACTGAATCTCAGTTGATCTGATTGTATGTTTGCAAGTCGCTAACAATACCCAAGAGTGACTTGAAACTGCAATCATGTTGATGAAACTGCCTAGGGAACGTCCTTGAAGTCATCATTATTCATGTATATATCTCATAGAATTAATTTTATGGTCATACATTTTGTGAATAATTAGATGTCTCGGTAAATGCTAACCTGATATTTTATCCTTGAGCGTTATGATTATAATCGTAGTTTTGAACTATAATCACAATGAAACGTCTTCAAGTTTATGCATCATTGTTGCAATCTCACATATTGACAAATGACAAGTGACGAGTCAGTCCAAAGCAGAATATGTATTTTCTCAAAGGGTGGCTACTGTTGTTTTCTATGTTTGCAACTGAACTGAGAAAATGGGTGAATGAAGGATTCGCTTGTTCTCGTAATATAAAGTGATTTCTTAACGTCAAGTTTCTTCATTTCGAAAACGAGTTTTGATGAAGTAACTTCTCAGATATTTTATTTGATTCTGTCGAGCTGCAGAACCACTGTTTCGATTTCCATGGCCCACACTGTATATAATCAAATTATAATTTTGTTAGGAGAAAGTATGTATACAGGGTGTTTCACAGTGGATAGAACATTAGACGTATCTGGAGAACAGAAAGACAGATCATTTCGAAAATTTGTGAGCGTGGATAATCAAATCTGTTCTATCCGTCTAAAATATTTTCATCAATACAGTGTTGCCGCTTGTATCAGAAAGTAGTAGCTACTTTGTTATTTCGAATGGAACACCTCGTATATTATATCATTTTTGGGATCCTTATAAGATTCCTCACAACTTTCCCACATAATTCCCTATACCTATCTGTGACGATTTTCGAGATAAAAATTATTTTGTCAGATTTTTTTGCAAAACCTGACCATTGAAAAATATGAATTTTTTCCCAATACAAATTCACAACAGATTGCAATTTGGGTTATAGCTGCATAAGACCATCAAGTATTCTGTCGATGAACTGGATCTCAGTTTCAGCATACAGAGAGGCTCAGAAGTGAGTGTCATCCGGGCACTCATGAAAATGACTGCAAATCCATTTTTTTAAATGGAACACCCTGTATATTATCACTTATTCGAAAAGCTATAACATTTTCCATTCTAATTGGGTATACTTTCCCTATACCTATCTCGTACAGTTTGTTAGTTATGATCACTTATGTTATGAATTCGTTTTCAATAAAATAAATATTGGATAGTGCTTAAGATAGTAGGCTATGAACTTCATTCTGACAGAGAAATGACTTGTTATTTCTTTATTGTCCTCATGTATTCAAGTTGCATGTTTGTAAGAAAACTATGGCAGAAAATAATTACTTGAATGCGGTTTAGATGGATTTATTCATCATTTATGGTCAATGTAACAAAAATATCATTATAAAATGCAGCGAGTTTAATGAAAAGTATGCTGATTTACCTCGAATGAATTCGAGAAAATTCATTAGATTGAAGAGAAATTTTGAAATGCTTATATCATCATGGAAAGCTAAAAGTATCAAAGTCTAACATGTGTATTAATGAATCTAGAAAGATTTCAAAAACAGTTCAAAATTTCTCTTTAATCTAATTTCCTCGGATTTTTCCGAGGTGAATCACTTCATTCTTTTCATTGAAAAGAAAAACTCTGCATGTTCTACTGATATTCTTGTTTCATTGACCATAAATGATGAATAAAAACATTTTAACCGCATTCAAGTAATTATTTCTTGCTATAGTATTTTTACACCCATGCATCTTGAATACAGGATAACAATGAAGGAAGAACATGTTAGTTCTCTGTCAGAATGAAGTTCATAGCCTACTATCTTAAGCACTATCCAATATTTATTTTATTGAAACGAATTCATAACATAAGTGATCATAACTAACACACTGTACGAGATAGGTATAGGGAAAGTATACTCAATTAAAATGAAAAATATCATAGCTTTTCGAATAAGTGATGATATACAGGGTGTTCCATTTAAAAAATGGAGTTGCAGTCATTTTCATGAGTGCCCGGATGACACTCACTTTTGAGCCTCCCTGTATGCTGAAACTGAGATCCAGTTCATCGACAGAATACTTGATGGTCTTATGCAGCTATAACCCAAATTGCAATATTTTGTGAATTTGCATTGGGAAAAAATTCATATTTTTCAATGGTCAGGTTTTGCAAAAAAATCTGACAAAATAATTTTTATCTCGAAAATCGTCACAGAAAGGTATAGGGAATTATGTGGGAAAGTTGTGAGGAATTTTATAAGGATCCCAAAAATGATATAATATACGAGGTGTTCCATTTGAAATAACAAAGTAGCTACTACTTTCTGATACAAGCGGCAACACTGTATTGATGAAAATATTTAGACGGATAGAGCAAGTTTGATTATCCATGCCCACAAATTTTCGGAATGATCTGTCTTTCTGTTCTCCAGATACTTCTAATGTTCCATCCACTGTGACACACCCGGTATATTTTTCATTCTGTTAGACATTCTACTTCCGATACGGATCTGGATCTGGAATCTTGATAGTTCGAAACTTTTACTTTCGATGATTATTGCCACAGTTCTCATAAATAAGAGGCATTTATGGCTCCACTTTATTTGTCACTTCCGAATAAGTCTCACATGTAACTCACACTTCCGATACAAGTATCGATAGTTAAACTTTCACTCTTCATTTCAGTCACTCTCAGTTCGCCATTATGTGGATAAAATGATAATATATTAGTGATGTGTTATTTGACATCAATAATCAGCATATCATATGATTTTCATTTCTAGATTATTATTGAATTGTAAGGCACGTAGAATGACTCAATTCTGCCATCAGTCATCACATAAACTTTGATATAATAGTTACTAACATCATTCAATGCATGAATAACGAAAATGAATATACAAAATATTGAAATACCTTCATTTTATAAGATTTTGAATTTGATAATCTAATTCTGAATTGGAAACCTGAAAAATATGTAGTTGATGTTATGACATACTAGCCTCTAATTCTATCAGTAGGTATTTTTCGATGATAATAATTTTTATTTATTAACGTTTCGACTAGTTTCATAATGTTTTTTCTTAAGTTCATGGTCAGGAAACAATATAGTTTCGATATGCATGCTTCAGAATGTTCCATGGAAATGAACTTGAATAAAAGCGGAATTCCATGTAAAATAAAACCATAATGAACAAAATTTTATGAGTGACTTGTTTGGTCGATAGTAGTAAACAAGTGGTTGAAGAAAGATGTTGGAATGATTGATGAAATTAATTGTGAAAATAGAGAAGAACTCGCCAAAACTACTAGAATTTAGTTTGATCTGAATTATATGAGCCAAAATACTGAATTACCTACTCAAACAATACTTGTCTTATTTCATTAAGCCCATTTCAAACTCAACTGAAACTAGTTGGTGCGAAAGTAAGAGAAAACATATTTCACCACCAATGAATGAACAACTGAATGTATTCATTTCACATTGAATTTCAAAATTAGACCTTCAATGATTGAAAAGTTACGGTGGTATTTGTTTTTGTGTGGTTCTTTGTATTTTCTGAACAAAATCAGTGAAGGATATAAATACTTGAATATTTTTTCGAAATCACAGATGTGAAACTAGTCAAAGGAGACCATGACAATTATTCAATATTGTTTTTGCATAAAAATTGATGATGACCTCACTCAGGAATTTTGCCGTTCGTGAAATGAATGAGCAGATTGATTGTGGATCTCGATATAGTGAGCATTTCCAAAATCATATAAATTCAACTTTTTCCCACCTGACGTCATAGATATTACAAGACAGTCTCAACCTATTATTTACTTGAAATTTGTTACGTTCCATTAATTCTTATTCGATAGTAATTTCGAGATGTTAAATGTTCAAATCTATCCGATGAAGAAGAGATATAACAAATATTGTCATCTCCAAATTGAACATATTTGGTGACATCGGCATGGTAATATTGCAAGAATTATCTTCACAAAAAAATACAGTAATCTCGGAACTTCATAATGATTTTCGAATAGATTCTTCCAAAATATAACTACTGATGGAATTCAACTACGAAACAATTTCCTTATTGTCAACGCTATCTGTTTCTGTTGCGATGAAATAAACCCGATTCATAGGTGCCCTTTCAAAACTCTCTGAAAAATCAGTACAAATTATATCTGTGGAGAAATATTTGGCAAAATATAATATTACCTAGCATCACAATAAATACCCAGAAGTATTTTTATTTCCTCAAAATTATGTTTCAAACATATTCATTCCACTATTTCAATATTTTTTAATTTCTGTCTGGAAATACCTATTCAGCAAAAAAAAAACTACAAATTGCATTACCAGTGTTGTCAATCTACAATATAATGATAAATGCAATGATTCACGTCTAGTAGTTCTTCGTCTAGGAAACTACTTGAAATTGAATGCACTCGATCACTATTCATAGCTACGAACATTCCAATGAAGTCATTGAAAAACAAATTGAATACATGTAGTTCAATCAGACCAAGTCGAATAAGAGAAATTTCATTGTATGAAAAAGCAGTAGTATACTTCCAGCTCTTGTTTTGTGTATTATGTAACGATGAAACGGTCACTGACTTTCGGAATACTTGTTCTATGAAGTATGATTGTATGTGAAAGAGGTCAGAACTGAATGACCTTGAAACAATTTATGACAGTTTGAGATATCATACTTTGAACTTAGACACAGATACAAATATTTGTATTATTCAATTCTAGGAAATATTGTAGTATTTCATTTTATAGAGTACCATTACAATTTCCTAATCTTAGCTTGTATGCTGCATTGTTTGAAGATGAACATTTTTAATAAATGTGTTACTGTTTATGAGAACAATTGATATTTGGCTGATCCTCAGAGTAGCTACTAGACTTTTGGGGGCCTCTCCTGGTTGCGCTCCTGCTATTCCTCCCAAAAATCCATGAGTTTGTTTCGACTATTGTAATTCGATTTTAACCTAAAGGCGTTTTGAACTTTCGACAGCTCAACTCAAACAACGAAACATTATTTCCTTTTTTTTTTCATTAAATAACAATGAGAGAACGAAGTGAAGCCCCCTTCATCAAATCGTCTTGCGTTCTCGAGAAATCTCTGATAAATTAGAAACTGTCGAAATTATCGCATGCGCATTTTAACAATCAGAAATAATCCTCGACGAATCCATGAGTGTTTTTCATTCATAGGTTTATGACGTGAAAATATACATTATACATCTCTGGCTGGTACATGAATTAATTAGCAACCGGACTAAAATCTGTAGCTGTGACCAAGATATATGCATGATTTTTAATGCGTCTATGAGAATGCGATACTGAAGTCATAGTAATTTTTTAGTTGCCCACACGATTTTCCAGAAAACGAATTTTCCATTTCGTAGTACTGAAAATTATACAGGAATCATTATTCGATTGTTTCAGAAAATATCTAAATTGCTAAATCAAATATAGAGCAATTAGCATGATCATGCACATGACTTTAATAATCATCTCAATACAAATCGGCCAATCTACAGATATAACAAACATAAAGGGTTAGGGGAGCTCTCTGTGTAATGAGTTATTATTCATTACGGAATGGTGTTTTTTTATTATATAAATAGCACATGATTTATAATGGATGGTGGCATTAAAAAATTTCCCATTATAAACAGTCATATTTACATCCATCGTAACAATAAAATGATTTATAATACCCTGACAATATGATAGACCTAGACAGATAGCAATGAGTTTGTTAACCTCATAATGGCAAAACAAAATAACACCTATTTGCTCCTACAAAATTCGTCAAATAATAAAGTTATCAAGTTAAATCCATTAGAAAATCAAATCTGATCATGTCAACGGTAAATTTGCTGTTATATATATATATGTGGGAAGCAGATAATGCAAACTTCATTTGTCACCATTGGAGTCTAAGATAGCCTACGTAGGAGTCTTGTGAATTGATATGGCGTGGACAGTCTACCAACAGCAACGCCCAATTATTATTGTAACACGTTCCTTGCAACGAAAGAATATAAAAATGTGGCGCCAACAGAACGCTACCGGAGACTCCAGTTCAATGTCGTTGATAAATTTAACCCACTTCCTATACAGTGTATTCCAGGGAAAAACTATCGCCAGTACATCAACATTCCTGATATCTAATACTAGTGAATAACCATCGAACGTCCATCATACATCCATTTCATGTTCAACGTCTCTGTATCTTGATTCGACGTATTGAACATAACTATTTTCTTTTTTAATAAGAAAAGAATGGAAATACTGATCCTTACACTTTTCGTCAAGGTTTTATTGGTCATGAAGTTTTCATGATGATCTAGTAATCGAACATATCTGAAAAGGATTTGTACCTACGATAGTAGACGCCCAATTTGAGTGCAAAGACTTTCAATGAATCAAAAATTGTAATCAAATATTCACCGATTGGTCCTAAACATTTGTATTCGCAAAACTACTCTTCTTGCAAAATGTAGATTGACAGCAACAAATAAATGTCAAACTGTGCTTGGAAACTTTTCACCAAGAAGGAAGGAGAATAAATGAAGTTATGTTTTGCGGTTCGAATATAATAATTCCTTTTCTTTCCGTTCTTCCAACATTATAATCATTTTTGGATATATTATTCAGATATCATTGAAAATTTTAACAAGAAATTAATATAATTCCTCTCACTATGCCTTATTTCGTCGCAGATGTAGTGAATGATGTTCGTGAATCCTAAATTAATCCATGCGAAACAATATTCCTATAGGAAGATACAATATTATTTAGATAGTTAGATAGACAGATTTGATTTTCACTTCTGATTGGTTGGAACATAATTGGACATTTAAGCATCAATAATTCTGGCAACACTCCACAGTGATTTACAACGATGCCTGACTTTCTGTTTCGGAGTATCGTTGAGAAAAAAGAGAAGCAGCAACATCGCAATTCCTGGCGAGCTGTCATAACTATCTTGCTCAAATAGACTATATCAGTCATTTCTGTCTGTACTGAAATGGCGACAACGTGTTCAAAAGCAAAAAAAACATATTCACTTGGAAAGCAAAACTGCACTTAGGCAGAAGATAGAAATACAACAAATGGAACAGAATATCTACTGAAGTTGATTCACTTTTATCGGAACAGAATAGGAGCTTCTCTTGATAAGGTGAATTATCATCTCCAATTATTAACCAAGTCATTAAAATGAGGATATTCAAATATCAACTCTGAGACTTCACATGTAGTATATCCTCCAAGTGTGAAAGTCTTAGCGAAAGATCAAAACATCATTTTGGAGATAACAAAGGATGCATATTTCATTCTGCCACATTTTTATGATAATCTGATAGTAATATTATGGTAATTGGGTCCTTCTAACTGAAAAATTAACTGGAAATCGAATAATTTCGTGATATCGAATCTGAAATGTTAGGTTACAGATACAGGTTTACGAATTTCTTCAGTAAATAAATATGTCATGTAACTTTGTATGAATATTGAATGAAACCAAATGGATTAATTTCAATGTCATATACAAATTTTATCGAATTCACTATACATCTCATAAACTCAAAGATATCTTAGTTACTAAAGTACTTTTACAAAAAAAATTGAAATTCAAATGGTATACATGAATATAAATTCCGCTAAATTATTGGCAATATTTTTGTTCCTACTCCTCCATTTTTTATGAACATATTCGATAAGTATTTAATGATAACTGTTTCTAAAAACCATTGCTAATATTTCTCACAAACTCTTCAAAAAAATTATAGAAAAACTGTAAACACCTATAAACATGACGATAGATTATTCCATTAAGTTTCATTAACTGTCGTGTTAACAAGAAATGAACTTTCATCCAATTTTTCGATCAGTTTGACGTAGAAAAAGAGAAACATTTCATAAAATTAATTAGTCTAGTCATATTGACCAATCAAGCAAGAATCTATTCCATCGATATCAGAGTCTGTTTCATGTCTATTGGAATTCCCAGTACTCAATATCATTCCAATTTATTCAATTACGTAATTCATTGAACATTTATTCCTGTAATGTTATAACATTTCTCTCAAACCAGTCCAGTCAGTCGCGTGATTAAAATGAACTTTTACTTTCATTTCTGAATTAATTCACTCTGAGATGATGACACGGGCAGTTCAGGGTCATTTAACGATTGACTAGACATCTGATTATATCTTTATATGGATGAACATTCTTTGTAATGTATCTTTTGATCGATCTCGTTGAAATTATTATGAAATACCTGTGATGAAATATTCATTTTTTGTTGTTGTTCAGCTTTTCTGTATAAAATTACCACTGTTTTCAATGTATTGAGGTAGTGACATAGCAGTAACAACAAATATAAATATTTTTATATCAATTATTACGTCTGAATTGTTGAAAAAAAGTTGACATATGCAAGTTAAGGATACACGGATAAAAGAGAAAGTCCACTCTGATCGATACATAATGATGTAGAAATATAAAAATCTGCTGTTTGTATATGAAGAAACAAATTGTACAGGATGGTCCATATAAGATGCTCCTATACCTCATTGAGGAAAGTGTAAAATTAACATAAAAAAGTGAAAAACGATCACAGAAACGTATCCTTTGTAATTATTAGTAATACAATCAACATTGAAATTATTTTCCAAATAATTTCAAGTAGCTCTCGTTCAGCAAAGTATACTGTAATATTTATCATTCTTCTGGAAGATGAACCTTTTATTTTTTCAGAATAAAACGCTTCTTTGGAATATAATCATTTCATATTCGCAGACTAAAATTCTTAATCATCGTCTATAGATGGTTGAAATTTCATAGTATAATACGCAAAAATCTCCTGATATGATTTTTCCCAAAATCGATTTTTTCAAATTTGCATCTATTTGGTTTATTGAATTTATCACCATTTATCACCATTCATCACCATTTTCTATAGGTATAAGGTTGAAATTTCAATGGAACGATGACTATATTCGGCACAAATTCATGAGTATGGATTGAAATGAGAATCTGCATATTCTTAATCTCGAAATATTTTCACCGGAAAACAATTACGAAGAAATAACAATTAACGGATATGGAGAAAACAAGTTATGAAATATTTCTTGATTGTTTTTATATGAATATACTCAGAGAAATATGAATATGCAGAACTTTGAATAAGAAAAGTAATCAAACCAAACACTTTCACGGATGCATGATATGCAAGATATTTTAATTGGTGAGCATGAAATAACTACATGTACTGAAAAAAATAAGAAACAAAGTTGATGTGGCAGTTTTTATTCAAACATAATTGAAGGCAATGGATTGGGTGCAAGGAATGATGGAGAGTGCAAATGTCAGATAGTTAGTCATCATCACCAAGATCACGTATACCTTGCCTAAATGCATGTGACTTATTCCATTCTAAGCAATACACTTATACAGAGTGGTCATTTGAATACCGGCTCAGCAGATCAATACAGCTATATTTAAAAAGTGTTCTGACACATCAACTACATTCTCGGGAGGAAATCTATTTTTGTGAACCTCAATCAAAATGTATTCATATAGTATCATATCGAAGAGGATTTCTACACAGTAACTGAAACAGATTGAGGAGTAAAATTAGTGATGGAATTTCATGAGAGATGACCAAACATCCAAGGTTGAAATAAATTGAAATAAGAAGAATAGTGAAGTGGACCCCATTTGTTCTTTATACTTACTTTTTATTTTGGACTATTTTTTGTTTACATACTAATCAATATAAAAACATGAAATGTTACAAACAAAAGATTATAATTGGAAGAATTGTACACAGAAATAGCACCTTAACACTTTTGTTGTGCTATACAAAATAATATTGGTGACTAAAATACAAATTACAGCTGTGTACAGAAAGCTACTATACCAAACAATGGTACCATACAACTACTATTGATTTTCCAATACTTCAATAAATACAAATTAATTCTCGAAGATGAATTTTCTTGATTCTCTCGAAAATACTATATAATTTTTTAAATGTTTCATTGACAGGGGTAGGATATTACAGATTTTTGGTAATGTGTACGTTAAGAAGCGTAGACAGACATTTTTGTTGAATTTTGGAATGGGTAGCAATTGTAGTGCTTCTAGTGATGTAAACTGTTGAAATAGAATTAGGAAGTATTTTATTTTTGAATGCATACAATGCAAATTTGCGTAACTTCAACTTATCATTTTATTTTATATTGTTCATTTTGTTTGCTATCTTTCATTTTCATTGATTAATTCCTTTAGTTTCCGATTCTCAAGGTTCCTTATACAGGGTCTACCAAAATGAATGAAACTTTTCTAATTATGACGTATAAAAATTGATATCGAAAAAAAGTGCAGCACATTTTCACTATTTAATCATGTATAATTTTTTCTTTGTGTAGATATAATTCTTATTGGACTCATTTGAAACTAAACACAGTTGAGATAGCAATCATTAGGAAATTTGAATTTAAACTATTCGAAAGTGAATATATCCCAAAGATAAGTACAGGGTGTTCCATTGAAATAGACTTTTCTCGCGGTCACTTTTGAGAATTCAGCATGTTTACGTTAACAAAGTTGCTATATTGATCGTATATATATGAACGACCTAGGGCCTTATTGGGTAGGTTGATTACACTGGCGACTTAAACGCCTACTACGTCATGTTGGTGTTGTGAAAGGAATAAATAATACAGCCTACAACAAGAATATTCTCTTGAGTATGAAAAAAAAACTCATTAAATCTGAATGAATAGTTCGAAGTGGTTTTCTATTATCAGCACAATTTTTTCGTTTCGTGTTCCAGGATACATGCTGGTATAATTAACTAATATGGTAACATGAATTTTCTAGCTATATGCTTTGATTCGATATGTTCATTAAATATCACAATGGTTTTACAATGTACAAGCAATTGGTACTTGTGTGATATCATTACATCATTCTACTTAAGGTACATGAATAGACATCTGTAAATAGATATGCGTCATTACCATTGAATGAGTTCAAAATGAATCATTATCCACAATTTCCTCAACTTTTGGGCGGTATGGTCCTTCACTTGTTTACTTCATAATAGACGAAATTTCATCAAATTATCAAAATGTCATTATCTGTTTATAATAACAGTAAATCAAAAATTATGCAAGAGAATATAGTTGATGAGTGAGAACAACCGTCTTCAAAATTATGTTCCAAAACAAACAATGTTGTGAGAATAGTAATAAATACTCTATCAATTTAAATATTTCATCATCAAAGATAATCTTTCACTTCTTGATATTATCATCTGAAACAGATGCTTAACATAATTTGATCGATATATTTCATGTCAGTTTCATCAAAGTTAAGTAACTATCATATATCAAAAATAAATCAGAAATATTTTTCATCATCCAGCATTCCACTAGCATCATGTTATTTTACGTGAAACAGATAAAATGTGAAAGTCTCATGAAAAGATGTTTTTTTTTTTATTTTGGGATAAAGTTGAAATAAATGCAACAATATCTTTGTCTTTGTTTCCAACATGAAAGTCATTTGAACTGCATTATAAATTCTAATTCAAATCGATGCAAGAAAAACAAAGATGACCTTGAGTTCTAAATGAGTAATAATCAGTTATCGCATTCATCTGCATACTAACTATTTTTTATTTGCACCTTTTTTAGAATGGGTTTTTATTTTGAGGTCATCCAGGTATTCCTGTGGGCTTGCAAAGACTCAAATATTTATACATATTAGTTCAACTATTTATTGAATTATTTCTCAAAACTTCATCTTCCAAATCCATCGATAATTGGATGTTCAACTTGGAAAAATTGTTCACCAAAAAAAAAATTTGAAGAAATGCCGCAGTAATAGTCCTATATCGAAAGTGATTCGATCAATATTTCATGAATAAGGTACATGTCTATAAAAAATCAGATTGCCAAGTGTTTTCCAAAAAGATGGAGTTGCTGATGCATTTATTGGACTTTCTTCGAAAATATCTTTCAAAAAGAAATCACAGTTTTACATTGCTCTCTTTCCACTACATGATGTTGTTTTCAGGTTTGTAATAGGACTTTTCAGTCATCATCAATGTTATTTTTTTATTATGGACACAGTGATGGATTTATTTTTCAAAACAGATTTCATATTAATCTTTCCAATGGTATAACAAATTGACATTATTTATTGAAAAAATCTGCATTATGGAAAAAATATTTTTCGATAATTATCCGATATTTAGAGAAGTAAAGTTGAAATGAATGGATGTTAGTCGTGAAAAGGAATCTCCAGACCTCAAATGATAACGGAAAATAAGAATTTTAAAGAAATTGAAATCAACATTGGAAAAAATTCGTAAAAGTGAAAGATTCGAATATAAAAAAGGTGGAGTTGTGTTTCGATGCACCTGATCATCATTCTGAACATGATTACTATTTTTTTTTAAATACGCAAGAAGAGGAAGGAAAGTGTAGTTCCGTTGGCCACAAATCAAATTATCAACCTGAGCTGTAGACTATGAGAGAAAATACCTTTTGCCAAACAACTCCGCAAAAAAAAATCGAATTAACCAAGAATCAACATACCAGAACGAACAGGTAGTGGGTCAACATGATCTCGATTGCGTCTGCCAGCAGCAGCAACAACAACAACAAACCACCAGAACGCACCCGAACTCGCGAACACGCTGTATATGCGTTGCGCTCGATTCGACGTGTTGTCGCGAAACCGCAGATCGCAGTTAGACGTGGATGTCGAGCAGTCCACTCCGTGGCTCCGGGGAACCTCCTCGATCCGGTGGCTACGGGTGGGCGTTTCCCCCCCTTGAGGTCGTCGTCGGTGCAAGGTTGTGAGCCTTCCTTGGAACTCTTATCTGTTTGCTCGGTTAGCTGCTGCTCATTATTCGCACGTGCAATTACCAACAATGCTATCGGCTAGTCCTTAATGAAGGATATTATTCTCTCAGATATACAGGATGTAACTGAATAAGTGTAAAACATTTGAGGGGGTGATTCAACATCGAAAAAAAGATAGGATCTTTCATATAAAAAAACTTCATTGGAGCATCCCATGTTAAGATACAGCCCCTTAAAGGGGGTACGAAAATCTGTTCGACAATTTTTTTCACAAGCACTAAAAAGATACAGTATTGAAATTAATCTACTACTAAAAAGACACTTAGCCAGTAATTTATCTGGCTTACCGTATGGTTGTAATGGGTGAAAAACGCAACCCCTCAAATTTATTCCCCATGTAACTTTTTGTCTCATTATTTGTTTGCCACTTGAAAATTTATTTCCAATAGCATGTCTCATTCTAAACAAAAAATGTCCCTTGAATTTTTTGCCCAAAATAAACCAGTTCGCAGCAAAAGATTATTTTACTACCTGCATCAAATGATTGAAACGAAATGAACAAAACTAATTTATTGATAACAAAACATACAACATGTAGAAATCATAGCAAATGTTCATGTAATATTATTATTGGATAGTTTTTTCTCTCACTTTAGAATGATTTTTCCCAACATCGTACCCGTTGATGATAACGTAATTGTCTTGAAATTAACAGATCTATCTTATTGATATCAAACCGATGTCGAATATCATCAAGTCAAAAGCGTATCAGTGTCAAAATATCACCTCGGCAGAAAATATGATGTTGCATTTGCATAATTATTCTGTTACCAAAATCATATTCATCTAACAGAAAGTACTTAAGATAAACCCAATACTTCTTAATCTCAACATCAGAACCACCACGAATATGCTATGTAGACAATGTTCAAATACAATGAGCTTGTAGGCTAAAATGTTGCAATACCACACATACCATATAGAATGAACGAAATTTCATTTTGTGTCTTCCAAGAGTGAATTCTTTTGATGTGAGCCGCCATCTAGAATCATTCCAAACGACATCCAAAGAAGTGTGTTTTCGCAATCCTTCTCTAAGAAACGTTTCATGAAAAAATCCTTCACTAAATATACTCAATATCCGTTACCAAAGACAAGATTTGAAAGCGTATTTTTTTTTTCAAACGGAGTGATTTTCAACCAAGAAGAATTGTCACCCCTTTCACCCTTTCCGCATTGGCAGCTCCTCCTCATTTTTTTTAAAGCAAGGAATTGGAAAGTACAATTGAATATCATTCTTTTCAATTCTCAAAATGAAGATTGAAACAAAAATACAAATAATATCGAATCAATAGAACTCAATTATTGCAGGAGGTGTTCAAAATTTGTTCAGTTGATTTATTTTTGAAGACTTGATCAAATATTATTTGTAGTTATTTTTTTTATTCTTAAAAAAATGTGAAATTATGATTTTTCAATTCTATTTTGAAATAACTTTCTACGATATATCGCACGCCCCCATTGCTATTTAAAAATTAGGAGAATAGCTGTCAAAAAGAAAAGCATGAAATGGGTAACATTCCCCTTTTTTCAAATTTCGAGACAAAAATTGATGAGTTGGAGCGTTTCTGAAATTAATCTTCAGAAATGGAGATTATAGGATGATAAGACCCTGTATGTTCAATGACCAATAATTGGACATGTTCATGGAACCTTTGAACGTCGAAGCTGCCAATTTGCAAGATCCCACATGAGAATAAACATACAATAGGTGCGGCCTCGATAGAAATTCAAAGGTCATTACCAGATAAAACATGGTTAGAGCAATTATTACGACTACATACACAAATAAGCAGAGTTTATATACATCCATGAAATTTTCTATGGGAGATTGTCTGTTTATCAGGGAAGTCGAACAATAGATCATTGTCGTGGATGCGAAACAATTTGATTAATAATAAATTAGTTGGTCATTTTCTTGAATGATCAAAAATCTTATCACCAAGGAATCACCGTGAAAAATCATCGTCAGTTGCTGAATTTATATATGAACCAATAAGTGAAAGTGTCTGGAAAGATTTTATCAATGATCTATATCTTTCTGTGTTATTATAAATATATTATAATGATGTTATTCAACTGGACATTATCCTTTCACTATAGTGACTATTTCTACTAAAATCCTGTTCTAGAATGTTAAAAATGAAAGCAACCGGTATAAACTTATGGATATTTCGATTTAATCTATCAATTATATTTATGTAACTTGAAACTACTCACGTTTACAATTTGTAGTATGTATATTTCTCAGATAAGTAAGAAGGTCGATTAATTATAGGTTATTCAGTCAATTTATTTATTGCTCTATAATTAGATCAACCTTATTGAAAATGATATCATATACCCATGAAGGATGAAAAATTGCATTCACACGGTGAGACCAATTTTCGTTCAATAAGGTGAGATGAATGAGTATTGGTCCAGTAAATTTATTTGATAGATGAATGACATAAAAACTATTCCTTCTTCAATTCATGAGATACCCCAACATTTTCGATTGATAACCATACCCTCGTCATTTTTCCCCAAATTCGAAAGCAGAAACCCCTTAGAGATGGTACAGAGGTCAGATCAGGGAAGCTGCGACAACAGTGGCCGTATCAGAGATTGCGTTAGACTCAATTCTAGGTATGGATGCATCCTTTCTGGAATTTACTTCTGCTAAAAATGGGATATATATCAGTTCTTCTCCTCAACAGCCTTTGGAAATGGAAGTAAACATATCTGGACTTAACGAGGAGAGCTATCAACTGACCTGGTGTAACTGATGAGACCTGATTGGCCGAAACAAGTGATTGATTATTGAGGTACAGACGTTCCTCTTTGCACCAAGTGAAACTTCATTATCATCATGATTATAATCAACATTCATTCTTGAACCTATCAATAAATCATTATGATATTCTCGATTGAAGTTTGCACAGGATATATCCTTGCTTCGTTTAGGTCTATTCTCTTTGTTGGTTTTCTTATGACATCATACCACGTGGGTTCCAAATAAGAAGGCTGGCAGTGAACTTATAAGGAGTGCAATAACGACAACCGTTCCTTGCTACAGATTTCTGAGTGGTTTTTGACCACAAGATAATCAAGGTCAATTAAAAGAAAATTCGTGGGATTTTGCATGAGAAAAAATTGCCTAATTGGATTTTTGTCTGTGTACTGGGTGTATAGTAAGTCTCGTGGAAGTCCAATTTATGAATCAATAATAAAACAGTACAATCAACAAGATGTTTTTACTTTGATTCGTTGAAAAATATATTTTTTTAATTATCTTGTGATGGAGAGGTAACAGTTAGATGAGTAAGCGATAAAGGCTTGGAATAATTCATGCCATTTTCACAAAGAGTAATCGAAAATGTCGAATATAAATTTAATTCAATGCATGAATCATGGAATTTTTAGGACATGTTTCAATTGTTTGAAACTGTATCAGGACCTGGCAGTACCATGACATTGGTAGAAAGCTTTCTACTTTCTACACCAATACAATGGATGATTCATATTCCCAATGATGCAAAGAAATAGTTTCAATAGGACCTTCCCAAATTTCTAACACTAAGAATGGTGTTTGACTTAAAGGATTCTCTCTAGCTGGGTCCTCAATTTGATGAAAATAATTGCTCCACCATCAATTTCATTCTCTTTGTAGTGAAAAATGTAAAGGATGAGAACTGAAATATTAAATAGCTTGTTTGAGTGGAATGGTGTTCTCAAAACGCCACCTAGTATTGAATAGCGCAACTAATTACATGAAATACCGAGTACGACATTAAAAACTGGTTTGGAAATTCGATATTCTACCGTGCGATGACGTTAGTGAATGCTAAGCTTGTCGGCACACCTTTTGGTCGAGGACCATTTTGAAACACATATTCTTTTGTTGGAACCAGCAATCACAAAAACTGTGTATCATTCGAATACTCTTCACTCATTACGAATTTGAGAGAAAATCTACAGTATCATGATTCTATGAGAGCATCACAATATCTTTTAAAAGAGCTCTAAGATTGGCTGTGACGTAAAATAGATAGGATAAGATAGGAAAGAGGTAGGTTAAGGTAGTATACCTAAGAATAACGTCGTGTTGTTTTTGAGGTTGAATAAATGAATGAATGTATGAATGAATAAGTTGACAAAATGATGGTTCAGAATATATTCATCAATTATTCTTCAACAGAATGAAATATTCTATAAAATTCCACGTTATTGAGTGAGTATATCACTTGAAGTCATCTCCAAATCAAGATGTAATCAATTAAAAAGTGTCCCTGATTTTTCGTATTATACATAAACAAAACAGTGTGGTTTCAGAGTGGATACCAAACAAACTCGAAACTCTTGAGTCCAAAACTCTTCTCAGTATCTTCCTTCGGGGTATCCGGAGAATCCAAACCAAGATTGACCAATTTGAACTTTGGCCTGTATCCATTTCGATCAGCCACGTAAGTGACCACCCTACTGAAACCATCCCTTCCGTTCACGAAGTACCCTCCGATTTTGGTACCATCCCTGAGCCCCTTTTCGTAATGACCATGAAAACCTACTGTATATTTGAACTTGTACAGAATGTCCGTTACGTCTTCCTCTTCGATGCCTTCTGGAAGGCCATTGGCCATTCCAGGGAATTTGTCCTGGATAGGAATGTCCTGTGGGTTTGATCCACCAACGTGGATTGAATTATCTGAGACAGTTATGGGGGGTAGTTTGGATGGTTCTGTTGGTGCTGGTGGAGAGTTGAGTTGACCTGATCGACCTGAGGAATCAGAGAATATATTCATAACAACGTAAAGGTGTTGAAATAATTACTTGCAGATGTCGAAATATCAATAATAAAAACAAGAATAAGTCGGATTTGCTGGCCTTATCGATCATCATATCTGACCGTACTGGATTTTTTTATGTTTGGTTTTCATTTGTTTTATTTAGATGTTACAACTGTCGAAACTATGAATGAAGCCCTCTAAGAATTCTCAACTGTTTCACTTCAATCATATTGAATCAGTTTTTGTTGTATTTTAGAAACAAATCATGCGATTCCCTGGCAAAAGAGCAAAAATTGTTATAAAAGAGACGCCCAAATGATCTTAAAAAGGGAAAATTGATCTGGTTGGATATTATTTTTGATGTTGAAGTCTCACATATAAAAAAACCTGATATATGCATGAACTATAGCGAAAAAGAATGACCAAAAAATTATTATAGATTGGATTTCCGAACATCTCCAATATTGAATTGTTCATTACTTAATATTACAGCGAAAAGTGCCATGAAAATTGCATGTTTTCGTGAACTCATCTGGAGATAAATACAAAAACGTATCCTCCCCTTTCTGCATCAGCCAATAGAAACATCGTAATCATTCAATTATGAGTGATACATAACAACGAAGGTACTTTTTATAACGATATAGAACCTCTATCAATCCTCTCTAGGAACATTTACTGCATCATCTCTAGTTGGTTAATTATTGTAGCTAATCAGTAAAGAACGAGGTGGAAAAGTCTGGTCAGATGTTAGATAATTCATCAAGGTTTTCTGGTAATGTTGAGAAGAAACGATAGAGTTTCAATAAATTATACTCATTTATTCGAATCGTCCGAATATGGAACTTCATTATAATTACTATCCCCATTATCTAACCATGTCTGCCAATGTTTCGAAGAGTAAAGAGTGAATAGTAAATTATCTTTTGAAATCTTCTCCAAAAACCTTCAATACAGACAGCATTGTCTCTGTCCATGTTCATTCCTTGATTTTTCATCATTGTATCAATTATGTTGTCAGATTTCAACATTATATTCTTGATAATTATCTGTTCAAGGATTGGAAAAGGGTATCAATTGAATCTTTCAATTATGTAATCCACCTATTCAATTCCGCCCTCCAACGAAAACTTCATATTGCTTAACCCATCAATAAAAACCATTGCTATTAATAGTTTATTCATCATTTTTATAAACCGAAACTTTCGTTTATTATTCAGTGATTCCTACCTGCTAAATTAGGAATTATTCCCTTATCTGGTATATTGGAAAGAAGCTCCACATACTCCTTTTGGTGAGTCTGATTACCAAGACTAGCCAAATAATCTGTTTCGACATCAGATACTTGCTTCTTTCCTCCAGAAGCAATCACATTATTATTCAACGATGATGGCGGTTGTGAGAACTGGTTTTGTTGTTGCTTATAAACAGCCCCTTGCTGATCTCCAGGATACGACCCTTGGCCGCCCTGATGTTGGTACTGGTTGGATGGAACATTACCATTTGGAGCAAGAAGATCACTGTTAGGCTTAATACTGGCTGATGATATAGACTGTACATTTGGTGTTGGTTGTTGGGTGTAGATGTTATTGTTTTGGTTACCGAAATCTTTAGATTGTTGTTGGGTGTAGGTGTTGATGTTTTGGTTCCCAAAGTTTTGAGATTGTTTATTTTGTTGTTGATACTCGTTGGATGCAGGACCAATAATGGGATGCTGGAAATCAGTTGCTGGACCAACGTTATCAGTTCGAAAACCAGGTGATAATAATTCAACATCACGTGGTGGTTGGTTCAACCCGGTTGATGATTGAAGAGATCCACCACTGGTATACTGTTGAAAAAAAATCGAATGATGATAAAAATTTTCACAGTACTCGGCAGATCAATTGATGAGATGAGAGAATGATTAGTATTAATAGAAACTGAGTATTTTGATAACAATTAAACTAGACGTTTCGTTAATATGAGAACAATATTTTTACACCTAACCTAACCTAACCTAACCAAACCTCACCTGTTGTATCGCTGGTTGAGTCGTTGGCTTTGCTGTTGTAACATAACCACAACCAGCGCAGGCTGGTTTTATTGTTGGTTTAGTTGTGAATTCTGTCTGTGGTTTAGGGGTTACTGCAACCACTGGACTCGGCTCAACCAATCTCTGAAATTGTGGAGATGGTGCTGGTGGTGGTCTTGATGGTTGTTGGATTGATGGTGATTCTGATGCTTTCGGCGATTTGAGGTATTTGCTGGCTTCTGGAGATATAGGTCCAGTGGCTGGAGATCCATCGAGTGCTTCAAAGGAAACGTGAAACATTAGATCAGTTATATTGAACAGACAGGCACATAGTGCGTTAGTCTGTATACTCTAGAATCTAGAACTAATGAGATTGATTGTTTTGACATTCTGGACTTAAAGTTCGAATGGAAATATATTCCTAGTATGCAGCTCCTGCAGCTCAAATTCGGCTACCTATCAGATGATAAAAAATCGTGGCATTTCTGTCTTCCCTTATATTATGCAAGCGTTCATTCAGACATGAAATGATATAATATATGGATTGTTTTATTTGAGCTCTCAGCATATCGACAATGAAACAACTGAGTGGAGTTTCTGGATTTAATTTGTTAAGAAATCTATACAGAGAGAGTCGAAAATGTGTACCGGGCTTCCTGGGAGTGATGATACATTGAAAAAAATAGTTTGATGATTAAACTCACGGCTCAAAATGCACACCAAGAAAGATATATCCGTCTAATCCTCAAAATGCACACTAAGAAATAAACTGCAACAACGTTATTGACATGAACATGAAAATTTAAAACGAAATTGGTTATGACTTTCTAAAATATAGTTACTGATGAATCTTGCGATGAATTGAACTGCTGACATAAGGTGACTAAAAAAAATCAAATATTTTGAAAATGATTGAATTTTTTGTAATTTGACTGAAGCTTCTTTTTCATGTAATTTCATTTCCTCTATCGAATGCTCATATTTTTTGAGCATAATGAATTCAAGAAAAAGAAGTTTGATACACATTTTGACCCATCCTGTATATCCCTGGACATCCTGTCAATGTCAATGGAGAGCGCTATGAAATATATCAATCATCTTCACCATATTAACTCTTTAAAAAAGTGCGATACGATTGATCATAGATTTGAACTCACTAGATTCCGATTAGTTATGGACCCTACCTACAACCATTCCTGTAAGTATGAAATCGTAAAAATGTGTAAGTAGACGATTACCCATTCGTAAATAATACTTACGTGCACTTATCCTTATATTTTTCATACTGAGAATTTTGAAATTTCCATTTTCATCGGTAGCGTAAACAGTCACATGGTAAACTCCATCAGCAGTGATGAATCCAAATTCTCCCTGGATAATGCCATTTTCATCTGCGATAATAATCAAAAATCATATGTACTCATATCAGCAATCTATCATTCAAGGTAACAAATAATCCAGTCAGTCTGTATAACTTTAATGGGGCATCAGAAATGAATTCCAAAAATCGATTAAACCTCCTGTATTCCTAGTTACTTTCCGTATACTCGAAGATGTCATTCAACTTGAATATACCGAGCGATGAAAGTAGGTCTATACTTGTTTCCACACGTCAATTATATGTATAGATAAACACATAACAGATGTAACATTTTTTTAATAATGAACCCATGAAATTGATAAATATCCGAAAGAAATCGATTCAATTCCTACTATTTCTGTTGATTATAAGTTCGCGATCTTTGATGCATAATATTTTTTATCGAAAGAAATATTCAATTCGGATTCACTCAATGACTTTCCATTTCAAATTAATCATTTATTCATTCAAGATGGAAATAAGGATATATGTATTGAAATAATAATAATGATAATATCCATTCATCTCTCTTCCAAATGTGTATAGAAATGTATTTCTTAAATAAATATCAAGCATCTCAAAATCGAAAATCAAATGCAAGGCTTTATTTGATGAACTCCTAACTATAATCATGAGAGTTGGACATTGTACATCCAACTAAAATAACAATACTGATGAAATAGATAAAAACTGTTCTGTCTTAAACTCCCGTCAAAAATATTATGAGAATTATTGGGGTCTTAGAAAATTGTACACAAGGGTACCGAAATTATATTCAATTCAACAGCAGTGGGAGTCAAAGGTAATGAAACATATTATATTCAATAGTTTACCATGCTATTCTTTAGTCTTGCTTTCACTTAAATCCGCGACCGAAATCATTTTGTCAATAGTCAATAAGAAAAGTATCTATTGTAAATCATCTCTTCTTCCAATAATATTATTGAGGAAAACAAATTGAAATGAGGAAAATTGTTTTACTGTAACTCGATGGAGGATATCAAATTCAAATCAATCTTGAAAATATTATTTATTCATGGGGAAAGCGTTATGGAAAGAACTCATTTCGATATCGAGACAAAATCAACACAACTTAATAATAATTATCACACATTTAGGATTCCAAAAATGAGTACAGCCTGTATATATAATTTTTTTCAATAATGGAAATTTATTGGGATAGTCATTTCGATAAATGTTAGACAAAACAAAATATCGTCTTCTGTTTTTTATGTTTATGGAAATAAGTATTGGTCAAAATTGTCACAACATTGATATTATGTCGATACGATTCTAGCTTTGTTTAAAAATACCCAGCTTACTCCTGGAATATTCTCAGAAATCGAACCTTTGATCCAGTACGTATAAACGAGTCTTATTATCGAATGAAACCATGTCGACCTGATTGAAATGAACTGTTTTGAATGAAATTATTGGAGCCGAACAATGGGGGTGACTAAAAAACCACCGCACGCTTCCATATTTCCATTTGAACAAAGCTTTTATAAACCTTTTATGAGTGCCATTCTTCTCGCCTTATACAGTTAATATTGATTTTCATCGAGATATTGTTAGATAAAAAGCTTTTGTGATAATGCGCCGCAAAGTTCACGAGCTTTTGAACAGCCGCTGACAACGGTGAGCACAATATGTCCATAATTAATGGAGAACGAATGGACATGTTTCTTTTTGAATGGCGAAAGGAGAGAAAAGTATTTTCAATCGGTGTCAAAATCTTGACGGTGCGAAAAACTCATTTGATTAATGAATTATGGATGATGCTTGTGGAAACTTTCACAAAGAATATACGTTTTAATATATTCTATTTTTTAATATTCATTTCGAATCAATAGCACCACAAAGACAAATACAGAAAGGGATTCAAATATGCAATTATTTTCAGGTGAACCTGAAGTCCTGAAGCCTGGCTGTTCGAGGTTGCAAATGGAATTCAGGAATGCATATTATATTATTACTAGCTGACCCGGCAAACGTTGTTTTGCCATATAAATAATTTTCAAGGAATTTATAGTGTAGACAGAAAATAGCTTACTTATTTCAAGTGTGTAAGAATGTGATATATGCCTGAAATAGGCATGGAGCACTGTGAACAATGAGGGAATATAAAAATAATAAAACATTATTTTCAAGTTATTATAATTTATACCTTAAAATTATATATCATTAATTAATCACAATATCACTCTCTTAATGCTATAGTGTGAACATTATTTTTTGTTAGTTCATCTTTAGCGAACACAAACTGGATGGTTTATTCACTCAAGAGCATGCCACGTATAATTGTCGTTTGACCTTGGGATTTGTTGATTGTCATTGCAAATGCCAATCTAATCGGAAACTGAATACGTTTGAATTGAATTGGCACATCTGTAGGTATAATAGGAATCCGTACTATTAATATATTTTCACTTCGGAACTTGCCATTCAAAATGCTGGATTTGGTCACGTTTTTGATCAATTTTTGAATGACTAATCGCGTACCGTTGCACAGCCGGGGCGGGTTCAAATTACGAAGCAAGACAATCGCAGATCCAACCTTCAATTGTAAAGTATGCGATGGCATGCCTGGCAAATCCAGTGAGTTCAAAAACTCTGTGGGGAAATTTACTGCCTCGCTGTCGTCGCACTAAAATGACTATTAGAAAATAAGGGTTGATCGTAGAAGGGTGAAAATTGAGGATTGTATGTATTTTTGTATGTCGTATCATAGAAAAATAGAAATTGAAAATTTTGTCTCAAAAAAAAAAAATAGGGGTGGACTACCCCTAACATTTAGGGGGATGAAAAATAGATGTTGGCCGATTCTCAAAGATACCGGATAAGCACAAAAAATTTCATCGAAATCGGTCGAGCCGTTTCGGAGGAGTTTGGCAACGAAAACTGTGACACGAGAATTTTATATATTAGATATTATTTTCCAAATATGTGAGATATATCGTCTGATATTTCACTTCATTTTTAGGGGACCTCAGTTTTTACTGTCAATTATATTTCATTTGTTCAAAAGATGCCCTGTTGTTCTTTCATATCATTTCGAAAGGATTCCTAAATGATTTGCATTGTTGAGTTGACATTTGTTACCTGTTACCTATTTTCAGATGTGCTACGTTTTTCATCTAGTTAGAAGAATAAAAAATTAAATCAATAAATATCAAAGTATATGATGAGAAGACTATTTTTTTAATATTAGTGATTACTCGAATAGGGAATGGTCACCGTCCCAATCCTTCATTGAAAATGGAAATAATTTGATTTCATTTCTGAAAAATTCAGTGGAACAGAATTTATAATGATACTGAAAGAGAAAACGTCATGAAGCGAAGTCTTTATGTAGTATAAAGCCCTTTCCCAATAAATACATAAAAAAGTATTGTAACATCCTCTAAGGCGTATTGTTTTTCAAGAAAATGTGCGATTTTCTCCTATTTTCATCATTTTATTTCTGTTATGATTTTCGAAAACCCAATAGAATCGAATTTCAATTTTCAAGTATACCTAGTATAATCGGTATAATCTTGAGAAATCCAGACAATCATACATAATTCTATCAGATGTCTCTTAATATTCTGTATAAGAATAAATTTTCAAGAGAGATATAATTCTATCATTTCTTACTGTGTCCCTATATAGGTACTAACTCGCCAAGTGATTACAGATCACTTGAAGTTACAGTTCTAGAAGAAACATATCTCTATTAGCCACCGTTTGATTACCTATATCGAAAATGAGTTATTCTCGACATTCTTTCACTTTTTTTGTTACCCTATCTTCGAATAATAATTTCCAAGATAATTTATTTCCGATACAATAGAAAGCTAACAAAAAATAATCATATTGAACGGAACAATCATGGTGACATTAGATGAAAGTCAACATCAGTAGCTGAAAAACCTCACTTTCAGAAACATTGACTTCATCTTAGATGAATAAGTACGTTAAGATATTAAATCTATGGACTTCATCACAACTCCAACAAACCTTTTTTCTCGTGTCTATGTTGTTGTCCGTCAATGGTGAATCCGAATTCGTACGGCCTTCCTTCATCACCATCTTTTCGTCCAATTGTTAACGTCAATGTCAAAATGGCTTGAATGAGTACCACCTGTAATGATTGAAAATATCCTGATAAGTCATTGATTCATTAGATTTATATTCAGTGAAGTATCATAAAACAGTTATCAATTATCTCATGATATATTTATGTGTGGAAACGTTTGATGAATGATGAGGCTACGTAGTCATTACATTCATTGATTAATTAATATTCATTGACCGGTAATATTTGCTCTGATGTCGATGATTACTGGAAACGGGTAATACTTAAAATAGTGATGAATTTTTTTTTATATTGTTTGGTATGAAAGTTAAAACGATTCGAAGGTTGTTTTTTGATTGAAATAAATTTATAGATTGTACTCGACAAATCATTACGACACTTCTTATGATTCACAAACTATTATTAAACACACCAATGACACTATTATACAACAATATGGAACTATACAGGGTGGATAAACTGGACTATTATAGGAGATACAAAAATATGGAGATGGCTTCCCCTCTCTCTTGATCTCTTTTTTTGAGACAAGTTCAATTGGCAAGTAAATTATTTTCTTCTCTATATGACATTTCTCTTTTGCTCAATCATAGTCACATGATTTTCATTTGAAAAAAAACAAATTTGGAATATAACTCGTGATTGAACAGTTTTCTTTTCAACAACAACAATAAAAAAGCTATTCCAGATTTTCACAATGCCATCTGTTCAAAATGTTCTTTGAGCGATAAATAGAAGCTTGTATATAAGCAAGGAAACATCTTTTAGTATTTTCAATGTTTCAATTAACTCATACTACGGCAACAGTCATATAAACTATGGCTTCATTGAAACTAGCACTCCCAATAAGTGTCAGCCTGAGGAATGGCATATAAACATAAATATTATTTACAATTGCATGCAGGATCAATATTAATAAAGAACAATGCACCGTTGTTTACCTTTGAGCATACAACAGTTTGTGTTCGCAAATATGTAGGAAATATTTTCCATATCATGAAATGTTAATTATTCAAATGACTATTCTTCACGCACATGCAGAGAATTTATTATGAACTCGCAATTATGATGATGGCTCCCCGATTCCTTTTCCATGAAGCCATGGGTGAAGTTCATGATATTGGTCAAATTCTGCTATGGTTCTGGGTGAACTGACCTATCAGACAGTAGAGTTGAATACCACATAGATTTGGTTGAAACATCCCAAAGTGGACAAGTAGAGATCTGGTACATGGTCGGTTCGAGAATTTCGAATGGTGCTTTTTAAAATCAATTGAACCAATTGATAAATCATTGATGAATAATTATCTGTACGAAGAATACGGCAGGTGTTCACAAATCTATGTTTTGTCACATCAAAATTACAAAGTCAATAAAGAACTGAACAAATTCCAATTAATGACTCCTAACCATATAACCAAAAAAGCAGCTATGAGTTACGAATGATAATTAAACAGTTTCGCACTCATCATGTGATCTGGATTTTGATGAGAATCTCTGTTGCAACTCAAGTATGACCACAAAATGTCTGTTGGTAACTGTGTAATCGACAGTTTGAACCCTTCAAACCTTTCCTAACATATACTGTATGAAGTAATTGAAGAAATTAGCCAAGAAGCTGTACAGTCTTGCCCAGAAAATTGCATGGAAAAAAAGGCGAAATTTCAATTTTGAAGTGAAATATCTCGAAAGTATTGATTTCTCTGTGATAATATTATCAAATTTCACCAATAATTGTGATAGTGTCTGAAATATTTTTCAATTATCCTACAAAAAAATCCTGGTCATTCTACAAAAACGGTTATGGATTGAAGGATCTGCTATCCCCATTGGAATTATAGATAAACTTGTGTTCCCAGCATCTTCAATATCGTAAATTTTTCAATTAGACTTGCACAAGATAACGAGAGTATCTTTAAACTTCTTAGTTTTGATTATAACTTGTTGTTTTCAATTCGGCTTCATAATCACCTTCAGATGTGAACTGAAAGTTTTTCGGTTTAGTGATTCGAAATTGTTCCATACAATTCATTAACGATACTCATACAATTCGAACTCTTACATCAGATTGACTTGATCAGCATATATGCAGCTTCCTCAAAGAGTTATTTTCATCATGGAAATCATATATTACTTGCTGTGGATTTGCTGATTCCTGCATGATTTAAATAATTATTGAGGTGATCTTCATTGTGTCCAGATCAGAATTTCTTCATAGAAAAATTTGACAAAGTGAAATAAAACATTTTCTGGGTTTGATATCTGTCGAATTTTCAACAAGATGAAGAAGTACCCTCCCCATACCGAAAAGACAGTAATTTTCCAACAACCATTGTGATCCCTGCGACATGAGAGAATTACCCAACAATTTGGGATTCTTGCTTTGAAGATTGAAGTTTTGAAAATTCCGTTCACCACATAAACAGAGTCGTTTCTTCTCGTGTTGTATTTCTTGGTTATGAGAAATAACAGTGTTGAAGTTTATTTCTTCTAATTACTATAGTCAATGTATCAATTATCAAGAGTAACCTTCAGTTTCCACGCACGTTTATGTCTTATTTATGAGGTATTCTGCAATGGAAGAAGCATTACAAATTATGGAATTCCTCTTTGTTGTATTATTCTCTGATTTGTTTGAGAACAACCATATGATGTATGGAGTAGGCAAATTACGTCTTTAGAATCAGAAATACGGAAAAATTAATATTTCATCATGGATTTCTTTCACTAGCTAGATTGATTATTCTTCACTTCAGTTCATTATAATGAGTTATCGGGAAGGTTAATTAATACAAAACTAAAATTTTTCGATTGTTTCGCCTGTATTATAGCATGGACACCCAGTATATCTCACACGTTGAAGAAGCTATGCAATACTTGAGATAGGTTCCCTTCTTCTAGTAGAAGCTGGTGAAGAGATTAAATATACATAAAATATTCCTTTAAGTTTTAGCCTCTTTGATATTTTAGCATTGACGTCATGGACATTTTTCCCAAATTGTAATTAATGATTGTTTTCATTACATGAAAATCAGTTCAACACAAATGCTCCCGACAATTTCCTGATCTAAAGATTTACCTGAAAATATAATACGAGGTGTTACATTTGAAAAAATATAAGGATAAAAAAGTACTTTTATGGGGACTTGTGAAGGCATTCTGAAATTTATCGAAGATCACAATGATTGACACAAGTGAAGGAGATCTATATTCACATTGAACAATTCATTATTTCATTAAGAAAATGGTGAATACTTAACTTTTGAAAATGATCGAACCTGAAATCACCTAAAAATATATTTTTAGCCCATTATGATTGAATATCAATAATTTTAAGGCTGACAATAAATAACACTAAAAAACCTATTATATAACTTTGGATTAGATGATTCAAATCGAATTGAATTATGAAAAGACATCAACTCATTTTTATTTGTATAAGTTAACACTTTTTTCATTCAATTCACACATTTCTTGAAAAGTTGATTGAATATCCAAAGCGTAAATATATAAATCTCAGTCAAACGTAAGAAATTTTATTTTACGAGTCTTTGCTTTCATAAAATTAGTTTGGCTATACATATCATTAATCTTGCCGATATTTTTTACTGTTCGAATAGTACATAGACTTTCATTGATCAAGGTTGAGCATATGAATATTTGTACGCATATGTATGATTGAAGATATCACCAAGCATATGTACGTGTTTATACAGGGTATGAGAGAAAAATCAGGTGGAGCAATTGATTTGACTGATTTTTATCATTATATAGTATTATATATAGCTTCTCAAATTCTATCATTTACTCTTTATACTTTTCTCTTTCGTAATGTGACATTCGACATGACATTTTAAAATGTTGGAATACTGGATGTCAGAAAACGAAAGAATTAACGGAGCATTAACACCATCAACAGAAAATAAGCCAGCACATTAATTTCATCAATCACGTCACCTACTTATGATTTGTTCGATAATGTTGCCTTGGATATTCATTCTTGAACAGCTCGCTAAATATTGAACACTTCGTATACATGATTATTATAAAATCAAGTAAGTACACATGACATTTCATCATTTAATGAATCCGTTAGCACAAACTGTTATCGATTCACGAGGTTTCCCAAAATTATGGGAAAAAAACGACGTGTCGTATATTTTTCAAGAGAAAGATCAGTGACAGATTGTCAAGATATGATATACTGCTCTTACTTTTACTAAAAAACAACTGAAAGTATTCACAATAATATATTTCATTGAGGTTCCTCTACTGTATGTTATCGGTATTTGTATGCTGCCATGCAATTTTTTTGCAAATAGAATGATAATAATTTACATATGGAAAAAAATAATTGTGCATACCACTGAAGAAATTCAAATTATGCATGATAATTCATCAAGGCAGTGAAATTTTTGTTTATACAGGATAGTTTACATCTAATGATGAAAATTATTTTTATTGTATGTCGGTAATTATCTTGGATCATTGATTACATATCCTCATTACGAAGTGTTACGTCGTCTGTCAGAAGTTAATTATAGTAGTAGTAGTAAGTTAATAAATCATCGATGTCGTAAAAACTCAACTAGATACTCATAGAGAATGCTCAAAACCATCTAATCGTAATTATAATATTTAGTGACATACAGAGTGTCCCATTTGAGAAAAGTTGTCATATATCAATCACTGTCAAAATCCATTGTGAAATCTAATGAATGCACAAAATATGAAGATGAGTGTGGTGAAAATTTCAACCTGATTTCAGTTGCATCGAGTAATTTTTACATGCCACTCTATATTTTATTTTTGAATCATTTTTTTTAAGATACTTCATTCATAATACTTTTTGTGAGTTCTATTTTTTTCCATACTTTTCAAAAACACCCTGTATGAATGGCGGCACTGTAGCTTGTATTTTCAAGAAATGAGAAGCTTTAAAGGAAATGCAACTTCTGTTTCACGTTTAATATACTTCGAGTCTGCCCAATTCCATTGATTAATGATAGAAATTAAGTGTTCGGCTGAAAAATATTTTGACCAGCCTAAAAATTTTGTCAACATCCTCCATGTTGAGATCAACACTTTCTCGAATTTGAATTATTTATACTCTTGAGTTCCATAATCCTTGAATAGCACTTCAGTTCATTTATCAGCATCATTACGTGTTCAAATGATTCCATTTGTTATGATAAATATTTTAGGCCAAGAACACCCACAATGCAAGTGAACGGTAATGAAGTAATGATTCAAACAATAAAACAATAGGAAGATATCTTCATATGACAAGAACGTGAATGATCTTCAATGATGATAGGCTCACCTGAATTATAGACTTCATGTCAAATTTATTGGTTTGGTACACATAAAACTGCACTGCCTTAATGATCTCGAAATAGTACGAGTCAGTATCAACAATGAGAAGTCAAGAAACATCAATATTTTTGAACTAGTGACCTTTTCAAGTTTCCTGAACAATAAACTATCTACGAAGACATCTGCTTCTCTTATGTGGATCTCCCGCCATAACATTTTCAGGATATACGGGGGATAAGGCGAAGTTAATTCGAACCGCATGAGAACGTGAAGTGAACATTTGATATTTTCATAGTGCAGGGTTATCCAAATTGGATACTTCAGAAAGCAGAAGATGAAAATCACACATCAATATATTGAACTGTTCGAAAGATACAGAAAAATTTTGGAATTTGTGCATGTTTTAGTACATATTTTCAGGAATCCAATGCTGCATCATTCTGTAAGAATTGGTACAAAAGTCATTACATTAATTTGAAATTTCTTATCGATAACTCTGTATAATCTTGCATATACAGGGTGTCTAGAAAGTCTCCTGCCGAACGGAAACTGCAGATTTTAAGTCAATTCAGCTCAAATTACTTCGATCCGAAAATGCTTCCTAAGGGAGCTACAGCCCTCTGAAAAAGACGTCTTCATACAATTTTTCTATAAATTATTTGAAACATTCGAACTTTGTAAAATCAATAATGATTTTTCAAATATTTCTCAATATTACAGATACAATTTTATAATCCAACATGATTTTATGTGAGAAACACGAAAGTTAAATTTCTTTTTCCCGAAAACGGTTTATGATATTAATTTGAAACATTTGGTAACATTTTTCATAAAAATGATCTTGACTTCTTCAAATTCGGTGACGAATACAAAAAAAACAGAAAAAAATAATTTTTCATATAAAAATACCTGTTGGTTTTCACCGTGTGACACGCTTGCGTTGGATCGGTTGTTTATTAATTATACCAAATTTTTTTTTTTATAATTTGAAGACGTCTTCTTCAAAGAGCTGTAGCTGCCTTAGGAAGCGTTTTCGGATAAAGATAATTTGAGCTGAATCGACCTAAATCACCTCTAGTAACTGAAGTTTCCGTTTGACAGGATAGTTTCTGGACACCCTGTACCTATTGAAAATTCAATTCTTACTTCAAATACTCTGATGAATCCATATAGCCCACAATGCTTGATAATTTTGTATTGAAAATGTGCAAAAATACAAGCTGTATTCAGGCAGTTTTTCATGGAGTTTCCGAATGTATCAACGCTATTTCAGTGATTTCCAACGAGGGAGAAGCTCCTGTCAATTTCCTCAACTGGGGATTAATCAAACTGTCAAAGCTACATAATATCATCGAAGATATTCTCAATTTTTTTTTCATATATGTATATCAAAAATGCGCAACTTTGTTCCAATTCAACCAACTTAGTATCTCTCAAGATGAGCTAGACCCCACGAAATACGGACAGCCTGTATATAGATAATATCATAACTTTGGAATCAGGTTTTGTAAAAATCTAGATACACTTTTAGATTCATTTCAGACGAATTTATGATGAATGTTCACTCAGAACCTATCAATACTTCCAGATGAATTACGTGATGAACGAAAAATACACAAAATTCAAAATAACTCTTCGATCTCCTACTTTCCAGAAAAATCGAGCTCTCTTGGAGTCTCTTGGAAATGTTTTCCATCAAAACTAACTACTTTGGATGACCCTGTAGTTAAATATAAATGAAATCTCTGATTGATGCAGAAACTGTAAATATTAATAACATTGATTGAAGAAACTTTCCGAAAATATTTCGATGAAACTGATTACTTCAACAATTCGAATTATCTAGGAGCGCATCACTTGAATAAATTCACTTGATGTCAGTGAATGGTAAACTTTGAAAGCAAAGATAGTAGCATCTATTGGGCAAGTTTGTAAACGGCATTTTATTCCATTTCACAGAATTCTGTATGTATTCTAAGCCTTTGTGAATCTGAATAATTTTAATATATAGTTTCACTAAACAATCAGAGATGTCTGTGTGGGAGTTATAATTTCAATGTTCATTCACCCTATCTAATCGATTCATTACGAATTATAATAACAAATAAAAAATGATTATAATAATTTTGGAAGCAGATTTATATAAACAGTACGTCCTCTTGCGGATAGTCTATAATACTAAGTGAAATTAGTTTCCATTTATATCCTATAGTTGCTAAGCAAGCAAAAAATTAGATAGTGAAAATATTCGAAAAGCTTCGCATTTGAAATTGAAGATGAATAAAATAAATATTTTAAAACGTGCTTATTTCATTTCCATATATCAATAATTCTATGGATCTTACAACAAATATATTTCTTGATTCTAAGGTAAATGCTAATGGTGGATGACACGTCTTGATTGATTATTTTTGTGAGCACTTCGAGTTCCAATAAATTCGGCCATCTTTCAGAAAAACTCTGAAACAGTAAACATAAGTGAATTTAAAATATCACACTTGAGGTTTTATCAAGGTCATATGAAGTGAATCAAATAAATCAAATAGAAATATTCAAAATTTCATTTTGGTCTGGTCACAAAACGTCACTACTTCATATTGAGCAAGAGAGGAATCAGATTAGTGATAAGTGAGCTTCTTATTGACCTGATGGTCATCCTGAAGATGATCCTTTTGAACAGGCATATCAATATCGTAAAGGCCGATTCTCACTAGAGCGGTGCGGAGCGGCGCGGCGCGGTGCCTTTCTGCGCGAACCAGCATTTTGTACATTTGTATATTTTCTTTAAGCGAAGCGGTGTGTATTTCAAGTTTGTGAAATTAGTGACAATGAGTTCACAATTGCCAGAGGGGGTTTCTACATCCTTATCATCAGAAGATTTTGTGTTAGTAGCTGCATTATGTCATGAATACGAGAAGAATAGATGAAAAAAGAAGCGACAATATTGGGCCCATGACATATTCCGTGCAAGACTAGAAGGAGGAGAATTTCACACGCTGTTTAGGCGACTGCAGATGGATGAACGCAAATTTTACAAATATTTCAGAATGTCTTCAGGGAGATTCAATCAGTTATATGATCTTTTACGCATTCCACTAACCAAGCAAAATACCAAATTTCGTCAGAGTATTGTAATGTTGACATATATACCTACATTTTCCATCTGACCGGCGCGTTTCAGAGCAGCAGTGCCGCGAGCCAATGCTTCTGGAAGCGTTCGTCGATGAACGCTCGGTACCGCTCCGCACCGCTCTGCTTAAGTGGGGACACGCAAACAATTGCGAGCAACTTTTTGCCGCGCCGCACCGCTCTAGTGAGAATCGGCCTTTAGTGAGAATCGGCCTTAAGATGGTGGAATAGGCTTCCCACATCCTCACTGAGTGCCTAGCAGTGGCACACCTCAGAAGTATTGTTTTCTATCCTGCCAGTATCAGTCAGAAGGTCGACTTCATTTGCTCACGAAATTGGTCACCTCAACATCACCTTAACAACTGTGATGAGTTTCCTATCCATATTTTTGTATTGATCGATCGATTGAGAAACTTTTTTCGCGATAGCCTTTCTAGTTTCGAGCGGCTCACCCATATGATTCAGTGTAGATTATTGAAACCGAGAGATGGATTTTATAGAAAATCTCAATGCATCAACAATCGTGAATTCCATAGAGTCATGTTATGCAGATTCGACAAAAGCAAGTGTTGCGTTGTATTAGGAAAATTGAAATTTATAATTGTTATGACGTTTTATTCATAAAACGTGCTGTATGAATTTCCATATTGTAAATGCCTTTAATTGATCAATTGAGAAATATTATATATCATCATGATAGAACAACAAGGAAGAATCAGAAAATTGAGTACCTGATTTACAAGGTGTCCATTAAAAAAATCCTGAGACTAGAATACAGATTGTGAAAGTTCATTGCAGTTTAAATTTTCAGAAATGATTTTCACAACTAACTGATAAATTATCATAATATTTGGTTTGAAAAAGTTACGTATAATGAGAATTTTGGTCCTGATTTCACTTTGTTGTCATAACGAACCACACTCTGACTCTCTCAATCATCAAGATATACTTGGTGGTGGTATTTTCAAGATAACTGACATGGAGACACTTTGGTCACTTCAAAATTGTTTTAATAACAAAAAATGGTTGTTGCCAAATTGAATAATCTACATTCAACCTCAGATATTATTCGTTAGATCGTTAAAAAGTAGTCTTTAGAATTCCGGTGGTCAGCCTGTATATTTTTCCGATAGAACTGGCAGAAGTATGTATTGATTACCCTGTGTACGCATCAACAGTCTAAATCTGTTACCTTATGAGCGATTTATTCTGAATCTATCAAAATTTTCATGTGATCAACCCAGACCTTTTCAACATCTAAATTCGTGAAATATGCGACCAAAATATTTTCGCGACATCGTCAATTAAATGGGTAGTGAAAATAGTTTCGCATATCATGTTGGCGATAACTGCAGTAGGAAACGGAAACTGGCATTGGTAAGATTGCTGAATATATTTTCAGTTCTATAATCAACTTCATTCTGCAAAAATTCCAGAGGTGGAAATTATTCAAAATATGGATACAAAACTGTTTTCGAGAAGAGCAAGATCATTTTCTTCGCTAAAAATACCAAGCAAGTGATAGTGACTATCGAAGCGATTAAAAAAATTTGCGATTAGAAAAAATATTTGGTTATAACGGTTATCAGAATGAATAAAAAAATTGCGATTGGCAAAAATATTTGGTTATAACGGTTATCAGAATGAATGAAAAAATCGCGATTGGAAAAAAGTTTGGTTATCGAACACTTCCTCGTTGCTAACTAATGATACTTTATCTGCAAGGAAACGAGTGTTCGCAATTTTATAATTGATTAATGAAACCAAATCTCCTCATTGTTTAACGTGTTTTAGAAACTTTGATGTGATTGGGAAAATTGAAAAATGTGTGGAGGTAGTTTCAGCTTTCGAATTTTTGGTACTTACTGGAAAGCAAATGCCGCTAGAATATAATTTGATTAATCTATGAGTGAGTTTCATTCCTTTAATCATGAAGAAATGAAATATGTAGTTAAATTCCAAATGGTCTGAAATTTTGCAAATTTGATCCTCATATCGAAGTTAAAATACGAATGTTGAAATTATCCTTTATCCTCACCTCACCTAAGAAGTGATTCCATAATCATTCAATGAAATCAATATTGGTTTCTCAGTGTTATTTTTTAATCACTTTGTATTAGTTTATTATCGGAATTCGAACATATTTCAATGAGCCCGTACGAGGTATTCAATTTCAATTGAACGAATCTTCTCATTGTTGAAGTTTGATCAAATAATGTTATTCTGAGTTATCCATTACGATAGGAGACCATCAACCATGAGACACTGGGTATTTTAAGAAATCACACGAACATTCGAAAAGGAGGAAATTCAAGCCTATAAGTGAGATAAAAACATTTATCCAGGTATTGAAATTCTAATGTTACATGCAGTTAGCCTTGAATGCATTGACAAGATGAAGTATTGATATCTCTTGAATTTCAATCGTGAGACCTACATTAAAAAAAATGAATTCCAAAATGTTTTCGACTAGTTTTCAATAAGCGACAACGTGTGGAAGAATTTTCCTCTCAACTTCTAGAACGTCATAAATTCTTGATAAAAATTATTGTGATTATCTTATAATTGAATCGAATATTGAATTTGTCAGGATCACAAAAAAAATAATCATAGATCAAGTTGAGAAGCAAATTACAGAAACTGGTGCACAGGAATTGCTGACAAAAATAACTGAAATATTTCAACAAATGTATATCAAAACCAGGCACATTTCTCAACATTTCTGAACAAAAATGTAGAGCTATGAGCACGGACAGGATTATGGAGTCATGGAATCTGCCTACAGCATTCGAATCCAAAGAAAAAGCACGAAGAATACCACTCGATTATTTTATTTATTTGGTATAAACGAGAAAACCCTTGATTCACAACGTTGTAAAATATACATATATAAAAAATACTTAGAAACTAAATTAGTTACAAAATTCGTAAAAATGTTGAAATATATATAAAAAGAAAAAAAAACTCAGAACCAAGTGCTAAATAAAACAAATAAAAACAACACTAAGTACGAAACACCAACAAACATACAAGACATAAATCTATATAGATGAAATACATAATTGATTGCAGACTTTTTGAAGGCCTCCAAGGAATTAGTAAAAAAATCAAGCTCTAATGCATTAGCTTCTCTTAACAATCTTGATATTGAACTATTAAATCCATAATTTGTAGAATGTGAGTTCTCTACGAAAACAGTTCTATCATCCCTTGTTACTCTTTGCTTGACTCTCAGGCCAACCAAAGAGAGAAGTTCTGGGCAATTAAATTGGCCTGACAGTAATTTGAATAGAAATATCAGGTCAGCTTGAGTTCGCCTGTTTTCCAATGAGGTTAGGTGTAGTGTGGAAAGAATATCCGTGTAGTTATGGTCCATCTGTTATATTATATACAGTGAGGACCAAAAGTCTGTCGCCCCCCCTGTGACTTCTTTATTCTACATATTACAAAAAAATGTTGAATACATAAGTTGTAGGGTTTCATTCGATCTCCTCAATGGTTTGAGTTACATTTATACAGAGTGTCTCAAATAAGCACGGTGACTTGGAGGTTATTTTTTTTAAATGGGACACCCTATATTTCATTGCATTTTTACATTCTACGTTGAATTCTGAACAAGTTTGATGAATGGTTTTCTATCAAAAAAGTTAATAGTTTTGGACTCATGAACACTTGTAAATAATTATTTATGTGTCAAGAAATGCATGGTGGACATGTCGAACATCTTCTGAAATAGATAAAAACTCACCGTTTTTAGTTATAAATTAAAATATCTCTTCAGTTTCTGATGATTCTTGATCTGTATTTATGGACAACCTTATTTGTTAATAACATGTTTCAACTTCATTTGTACTAGTTTTTCGTGAGATTCAACAACTCTAACAATTGTAAAATGGTACGACGAGGTAAGTTACACATGGTGCCATCAGCAGTTTGCAACATTGGATAGCTTTCAAAAAGTTACGATAGGGAAGTGGAATACATTGTGATCCATTTGTTACGATTTTCTCATTGAACTGGCGCAAAAGTAGTCGAAATAATTATTTACAAGTGTTCATAAGTCCAAAACTATTAACTTTTTTGATAGAAAACCATTTATCAAACTAGGGTGTCCCATTTAAAAAAAATAACTTCCAAGTCACCGTGCTTATTTGAGACACTCTGTATAAATGGAACTCAAACCATTGAGGAGATCGAATGAAACTCTACAACTTATGTATTTAACATTTTTTTGTTATATGTAGAATAAAGGGGGCGACGGACTTCACGGACTATATTTATATATACATTATAGTTCTTCTTTCAATCAATCCACTATCCTATGCCTCTTCAGGATATTTTGAAAGGCTTATAAGAGTTTCATCTGTACATTTGTAAGTGACACACATGCGCGTAGTGTTGAACCTACCTATACTGAGAAGACACAACTTTTATAGATAAGCTTATCGCCCTAAAGGGTCTGGAGAACTGACGTCTGAGCATTTTGAAATTGTCGATTGAGGAGATTAAGAATACGCAGTTAGAGTTTATAAAACTGAAAACACGCTCTCAGCAATAATTGAGGAGAAGGAGAAAATATTTCTAAGCGAAAGAATAAAATTACTCTTAAGAAAAGTCAGCGTGGAGTTCCGGAAGTTTGGAAATGTTACATATGTACATACAAAACATCCTTTTTCATTAAGCTCCTCAATTCGTTCCCTAATAACGATAAAGATTTGTTAATATTATACGAGATAGTCAATCACCAATGACCAATTAACAAATTTTTAAAAATTAAGATAGTCTTCCAAATTTTCGTGTTCAATATGAATTCCTATAAAAATACTTGAAATAGCGACTTCATCACTGAAATATTATTACGTATGTAAGTTTTTCCTAATTTGATAACGTCCGTATCACTCATAATTTCTGAGTACCTACCCAATAACGAGGATCAAATTCGCAACACCTGTTATAATATTCGTAATAGTAATCGAAGTAATAGATTCAAGAATGATAAAACATATCTACAGGTATGTATGAAAATTTTGTAGAGCAATTTAAGATTGTTTTATTCTAACCACACTTTTCTCAGATAGGCTAGCTCACTTTTCAGTGGAGACAGTCGATGATGATATTTTAAATAATTATAGATCTGAACAACTGCCTCACGCCAAGAAAGTTCTATTTTTCACACAGAAGAACATTTGGACAATTTGAGATCGATAATATAATACTTTTCACTATCAATTGTAGCTTTCGAAATTAATTTCTCAACAAAAATTTTCTGTCGAATGTAATCGACGGAAAATGGTCAATATTTATTTTCTTCCACGCCGACGAATGCAAATTCTGTACCAATCAGCAATAATTTTTTTTATAGAAAAATCACTGCAACAAAAACACCTTCCTGAAATTTTGGCAATCTATGTTTCAAAAGTTGAGACCTTCAGGACATGAAACACCCTGTATCGAACATTAGCATCTTTGGCATTGTTCCCGAAAAGATAGATACATCGTCCCAGCAGATGTTTCATCCATGGCACCTCTGATAAATCCTTCGCGAATTACTTCGCTGATTTCAGTTGGCCTTGTAAATGGCGGCTTCATTTCCGCAGCGCCAATATATATAAATTTCCAATTTCCACTTCGCGGTCATTCGAAAATCTCGAGTAAAATGAACGTGAACGTGAATCTTGGAAAAGGGTTGATCCAAGGATGTCCGGTGTCGAGTTTACTTGGTCATTCTCATGGTGACGACAAATTGAAGGTGAGTGGTGTGAAAATTAGAAAAATTAGGGGGTGAGATTTTCGAAAAAAAAAATGATTAGCATGTTTCAACGTATTATATGTCAGTATTCGCTGTCAATTTTGACTTCTAATTGAAAGAAAGAAGGATAGAATTATTGTTGGGCCACAGTGGATGAATCTTTAGACGGAGGTATTTGGAAATTCCATTTTATACAGAAATTCGGCTTCACCTTCGTAATCTTACTGTTCAGGTATAAAAACAGAAAACTTCCATTTTTTTGAAGTGATATAGATACATGGCTTTTTATTTGGAATTAATAACCTTTTCCCATTTTTAGGTCTAGCAACAAACTTCTCTATATAAAAATGATACATGAGCCCTTGCTATTATACACTCTATATATGAAGTTTCTGTATGCATCCATTTCGAATAATTCCTCTGCACATTTCTTAATAAATTTATTCTCTATGTAATGTCGATACTTTAATCTATATCAAATATCAAAATAGTATCTATAAACATTTCAGAGTATGTAACTTTGAGCCAATTTACAAATTAATCAATTTCTGAGGAAAGTCATGAGGGATAAAATTCAGGTAATAGGTTGAAGAACTTGAGAAAAAATTATAAAATTCACCAGGGGCGTACGAGCAAGTTTTCTTTAGGGCTTTTATGGTGAGACCTCGGAAAATGCAACTTCCCGTATGGTATTTGGGAAACATTTCTTTTCATATTACGCAGCACCTATTGCTTGATACTCACACAAAATTTGAAAGCTCTATCCGCAGTAGATCAAGCACAATAAAATGAAAACCTATTTTTTGTAACTTTCAACACCCTGTAACTCAGCTAATAATCGAGATCGGACACATGTTTATAGAAACTTTTTTTCTTATACTGTACCAGAGAACAATACGTACCTGAAATATTGCCGTGCAATTCTGAAACACCCTGTATATCAATGTAATATCATGTACCAATTCAATCATTTTATTGATATTTATTGTGGTTGAATTATTTACGTCTCGTATGAAAAAATCGAAACATATCAATTTAGGTATCTGGAGCTAGAAACTTCAAAAAGGTACTCCTGTGTATCATCTATAAAATCAACCATTCTTAAGGAATGTAATATACTAACCGAGTGAAACTTTTTCCAAAGAAATCAAACACATAAAATATATTTTACGAGAATTCCATGACAAACAAGCTTTAGCTCAAAAATGTTATTGAAATATTCAAGCATTTCTGAAATATCTATTATCGTTTTGAATTGTCCAAAGGTGAAAATTGAAGAAGGGCTGGTCCAGGGGTTCATGAGGTCTGACTACGATGGAAACCCAGTTGTGAGTTTCCTCGGTATTCCGTATGGAAAACCGACAGAAGGTGCCAACAGATTCAAGGTGAGTGATATGGAAATACATAAGGAGAATCTTCGTTTAGACATAGAAATTGATTATATTCTAGTCTGAACTACGAATTTTGTATTCTCATTTTTTTCTTGTATCAATCAATGGAATGATCTATCAATTCGAATATAATATGTAACGTGAATTAAATATATATTCAAATCATTACCGATTTCTATGCAATTTTCTTGATATCTCTTGTGATTCACTCAATTTGACTTCAAATTATCTCGAATCCATGACTTGAATAATATTTAGTAAACATTCCGATTAGCAAAGCTATGAGAAAATATTCGTATTCAGATTGATGCCGAAAGAATTAGGTATTATATATTTCCTACAAGTACCTCCTCAAGGTGATATAAGCTCCTGAAGACGCCACTGGATATAT
Organism: Plagiodera versicolora; assembly: GCA_037013635.1. Classification (NCBI taxonomy): domain Eukaryota; kingdom Metazoa; phylum Arthropoda; class Insecta; order Coleoptera; family Chrysomelidae; genus Plagiodera; species Plagiodera versicolora. The sequence continues at coordinate 8,009,837 of CM072986.1, read as the reverse complement.
GCTTCAATTTCCAACATCTCGCTTTAGCCTGAAACTACAGAAAAATACTCTTTTCTATTTTCGAAATGTTTCCGAAGGAAAGAATATTAAACAAATCACTTACATTTTTTCAATGAGAATCGGACACGATTAATTTGTTCATTATTAATTTCTTTGGAAATGTTTTTTTTTTGATGAATAATTAGCAAAAATACTATTTTTGTGGACTTCTCCAATGCAAAAATTTAAAAATTTCAATCTTCAAAAATATAACTCAATGAATCGTTGAAAAGCTATGAAAGGTAAATTCTGGATATATTATTTCAAGAAGACCTAAGTAAGGTATTTTATGTAGAAATTGCCTTAGTCATTATCGTTTCGAATGATCCACTCTGCATTTTGGCAGTGTCCCAACAGTTCATTGGTAACACACCTCACTCTATTCAATACGGCTCGGCATATTTTGAAAAGAACGCATTGCGAATGCTAACATGTTTTCATTGCATCCATTCTCATGTACATACTGTCCTATTTCAGATATTCTTCTTATTAATTTCCTATTTTAAGGGGAATATATATTCTTTAGTAACATCAAGTTATCATGTTTCAGATATTGATAATGAAAGGAATATTGCAGTTGAAAACATTACTTCTAGTTATCTGAATAATAACAGGTTATATAAGAAATCCTGAAATACTTGAAATGAAATACATATTTTTGAATTCGCCCTGTTTCTTTGAAATCACAAAGACCACGATTCATCATGTAAAGAAATTATGACCATGGAAATCCTATTCCCTTCGGTTCAACCAAAAAAGGGCCCCTCTGTATATTATTGAAGATGCTGACCATTTAACGACTACATGCTTTATCCCAACCGTAATAAATATTCTGATACATGCCAGTTGGAATATTCAAAAACAACTGTGAAATACCATATTCAGTTGGTTATATAATATGTACTTGAATCATGATATTTTAAGTGGAATTCAGTAAGTACCAATATATTTTTCGGAGAAAAAATAAAATTGAAAGAAACCATAATTTTATATTACTTTTTCAGAACTCAGGAAGATATTTATGTCTGATTATTCTGTTTTGAAATTTGGATTCTAAATCTATTATGGAATAGCTTCATTCTTAATAGTTCAAAATCATCATCTAGGATGTCATTTGATTAAGGTATTCCTATTGAAATTTGAACCATACTATTTTATTATTGCACAAAATACATTTATAGTCATGAATATAGAAACAATCAGATGCATTTTCTATTTATTCTTGCTGAAACTCAAACACATCGATCCAAAAAATCCTATAGAAATTATGTTCGAATAAGAATTTCTTCTCATTATTCCTGTGTTCATTCATCCTAAGACTTAAACACATTGGCCCAATCCCGTCATCTTGCATATTTTAAATCGTCTCAATTGAATGTATCAAAGCGCGAATAACACTGAAAGTAAAAGTTTAACCATGACCGCGAATAGCTCTGTATATTTATAGATCCACGGAATTTCGAAATTCAAAAGTTGAAAGTCGAAATTGATAATGTGAAAAAGAAAGATTTGTTTATATGTGTGCTGAAAAAATCACCGATTAATAACATGATTATTAATGTTTACTCTATTTTTATGTCGTGCAATAATAGAATTGGCGAAGGCTAGATAATTCAATCCTTGGCATAAAACTTGAATATTATTGTTATTATTTCAAACTGTTTCTATAAATAATATATTTTGTCGGTAATTGATCGTTTACAGAAAAAACTAAAAACGATACTGTGTTCATCGGGATCAATAAACAATTAATAAACTTATTCGTACAAATAGACAAAGTGTAATCCAGTGTATGGACAAACTGAATTAATAAAAAATTCTTCAAATGTTAAATTGACTCCTACTACGAGAACTTTTCTACTTCCCTATTTGAAATAGGACAATCTGAATAGTTTCACGTAGTTCAGTATGTAAGTACAATTGTGTCTATCATCTTCATTTTGAAGTACTATAAATTATTGTTAGAGCTTCGGACATACTTAATAGATCTGAATGAGAGTGAAAAATACAAGGTCTTCTATTTTGATTGAAAGAGATGTACTGAAAGTGTGAAAATTTGTCGATTTTCCTAATAATTTGTGGAACATTATAGAACACATCGGACATTAAATTAGTCGTAATATAATCTCAAATAAGATTATTCGGATTAAGAAGGCATATTCAGTATTTGTTGAGAGTTATTCTTGAAGGTTATATCCAACCAAAAATGTTCATCTATACATCTATAGTTGTATTTTTGTTCTACCTTTTTCATCATGATAAGTTTTCCGAAATTCGTCACATGAAAGTGCATCATATTATGAATTCAATCATTCATAATGATGAAAATTGATTTTAAATAACCTGAAACTCTAACATAACGAGAGGACGTACACAAAATATCTGTAAAGGTCGTAATGTGGAGGCTCCCAGAAGCACAAAGGCCCCTATATAATCCAATCTAACCCTGCACATCAATGAACATTTTATTTCAGGCCCCTCAACCTATTGAACCGTGGAGTGGTGTATTCGATGCCACTAAACCAGGGCCATGCTGTCATCAGATCGATAAAACTGGATTCAAGGGATCTGAGAATGGATTGAACGTCAATGTATTCACAAGAGAAGTAAGTGAACTGTCTCTGAAAACAAATTGCTACCACTCATGGATAGTGGAATAATTGTTCAGGTATCAATGTGGAATGCGATCTGTAGAATACAATAAATGGCACATTGAAATGTATTTTCAACAAGTGTGAAAGATCATTCAAAAATATGCTCACATTGAGATCCATGTAAGAATCAAAATATCTGAAATGTTTCTATGTTTACTGTTTTAGATAAAGTTTTGTGTTTGTTGCGAAGTTTTCAACTTTGAATATATCATTCTTTATTCGTTCTTCAGAAATAAAAAAGAAGTAACATGAATTTCAAAAATTTTGTCTTTGGAATCTCAGTCGACTTCTTTGAAATGTGAGCTGGTGTATTCTAATTTATTTATAATAAACCTTATTTTAACGTTACCATGGCAATCCAAGGATACATAATTATAAGCTGGAGTCTCTCCATCTGAGAAAGACAGTTATGACAGATTTTGTTATTTTTCAATATCGTTGGTGCCACATTGAAAGGATCTACTTTCAATTCCAACTGTAGTGGTTACAATCCACAGGATCATAAATCAATTTTTCATTTCATACCAATCTGAATTATCAAAATCTTTCATGAAACTATCATTCGTGACAGTAGAAAATTCGAAGACAGACATTATTACCCTGTTAAATCCGTCCATCAATCTCACCAAGAAGTTTTCAGAATTATTCTTTTTTGTTCTTTTATCGAAAATTACCCTTGGACCTGAGAAGTTGGGCTACAAATGAGGTTGATTTCTGCTAAAATTGTTATTGATTACCATACCCAACCTTCAAATATATTTTAGCTGCCAAAACCCAACACCAAACCCAAAGCCGTCATGGTATGGATCTACGGAGGTGCATTCTTGGAAGGCTCCAACGAAATCGAAGTTTTCGGGCCCGAATTCTTGTTGACCGCCGACGTCGTATTGGTGGTTCTCAATTACCGTCTCGGATTCCTCGGTTTCTTGAAGCTCAAAGACGATTCTTTGGGAGTACACGGAAATGCCGGTCTCAAAGATCAAGCTCTGGCTCTGAAGTGGGTCAAGAGGAACATAAAGTACTTCAACGGGGATCCAGATAACGTCACAATTTTTGGAGAAAGTGCTGGGGCTGCCTCGGTTCATTATCAACTGCTCTCGCCTACAACTGAAGGTAGGAAAATACTGGGTATAACAGACCAGGTGTTTATTAATCTGTGGGTTTATCATAAAGAACCATACAAAGTTGGATGAAATGAAAACTTCTGAACTTTTCCCAAAAAAATGGGTGTACAAGATTTGGCGAATATTCGAATAAATGAACAATATTCAACTCACAATTGGATTATTGCATTTGCTAGAACCAATTGAATTGACAATATTTCACAAAATTCACAAAGTCATATATCATTTTTTTGGACAATGTCGATTCGATAAAAACCAATTTATTTTTGTATCTGAAATGTTTGTAGGTCTTTTCCATAAGGCCATTCTACAGAGTGGTAGTGCCCTGAACCCATGGGCACAAACAAGACATTGTGCTATCGAATTTGTCAACTTCATTGGCAAAAATGTGAAAACTGAAAAGGAAGCTCTGGAATATCTGAGGAAAATGCCTCTTGAGGAATTATTGAAGTATCAAGGCAAATATCTTCAGGTAACATATCAGTTTAATGAATTGATTCTCCTATTTGGAATCTAATCAAACCTTTCAAAATTCTGTTGATAATGTTCCTTCCCTTCTCACAGCTCTCCTTGCAAAAAAAAGATTTCTGACAAAACCGTGTGACACATTGACTTGAAGGCAATAAAAAGCTTCATCTGAAAATGTTGAAATTTAAGATAGCATTGTATTTTTTCGCCATTTCGAGAATCACTAAAATGCATAGACATTTCCAAAAACTCCTTAAAAAACTATCTGGATTCAGTTTCAGTTGAAAATGTCCAGTACGATTAATTTATTCTGAAAAAAATGCAATTGATATTTTCAAAACTATCAAAACAAGAATTGACCCAATTTAGTAAACTTTGTATCTACAAGATGAACGAGATCGAAAAACAGACGTACGTACATATAAATTTTAAATCAGGAGAAATATTCCAAATCAGTAGATTTTCTTACCATCAACATTTGAAATATTCATGGTTGATTTTGCGCTATCAATTTTAACAGTTTTCAGAAAGAAATATATATCATCTCATTTGAATGTAACATTTAAGTTATTGAATCAATATCACATGAATGTATAATTAAATCTTGTACAAGCTACGAGTTTTCGACTTCAAAATGATGACTGATGAATTATTGTCCATCTTCAGTCTCATGTGACAAGGATTGGCTTGATCGGTCCCCAAATAGAATCACCTCACGGAGAAGAATTCATCTCAGAACGGCCCATTGATCTCCTAAGATCAGGAAAGTATCAGCACGTACCAGTGATGATTGGGTTCAATTCCAAGGAAGGATTATTGGCGGTCGCCAATATCGGCATGTTTCACACCCCATACATCGAAGGCGATAAACATAATCTGGATTTGTTCATTCCATGGTTTATGGATATCAACAAGGAGTGTCCTGAGAGCAAGGAAATTTGCGAGAAATTCGCCAATGTCTATTTGCAAGGAGATAATGCCAAAGATAAATTTTTGGTGGGTATTGTCCAGGAATCATTATTCATACATCAACTGAGAAAATAAAACGTGTCTATAGAATCATATCATGAACACTATTGAACTGTAGCCTGTTGTTGTCGTTAAATATTTCTCTACATATACAAAGTGTTTGCAGTTAGATCCTATAGAATTTTCCGAAAATGAGAGAAATAATGGAACCAATCGTGTGAAGAAAACGCGTACCCAAATGTTTGCATAATTCTTTTCAACACATCTTCTCATTTTTCCATCGAAAAAATATGCTAGAAGTACTCAGTTGCAAGTATTATCCATTTCGAAAAAGAAGGATAGATTTAGGGTATACCCTCGAAATGTCATTATTTTTTCAGTTATTCCATTATCGAAAACTCAACATGAAATACTTCGTCCTATTCCTTGAGTATATTAAAAGCAACACATTCATTTGGTAACACCCTGTAGGAACACTTCGAGCAAGAATGCAAAGATTTATAATAGATGGTACAGTTTAATGAAATATGCTATATAAAATAATCTACATTTCATACAACACATGGATTCATGCATTATCCATTTATTAAGAAAATTGTGATGAAATAATTTCATTTTCAGTTGACTTCTGATTTCTATTTTGCTGCTGGAATCATAGCAAGCGCTGTACAACATGCCAAATCATCCAAGTATCCCGTTTATTTGTACAGAATGGATTTGGATACGGACGTCAATTTTTCCAAAATTTCAGATAATCTCAAAGAATACCAAGGTAAAGTAAAACCTGTTTCTTCCCCATTATCAGACTTCTACGGTTTCAGACAGTTCGACTTTTTCAACAATCATGTAGCCAGAAGCTGAATTGATAGTATTTCATCTGCTAGTTTGCTTGATATTTTTTTAAAATACGTGCTGCGCTTCCACCAAAATTACAAATTTCGTATCACCACAAAGTATTACCAACTTATCTTGCCATCATTCTACCGATTCGGAAATGATTCATCTACATGATTGTGATATGATCTATAATTGGCTATGATTTGACAAGTTGGTAGGATGGAAATAGCGTTGTGTCTCTCTTGATTATGTAGACTTTACTCTCTTATATTTCTGCCTATACCCCAGATATAATTTTTGCGAAACTACTGTAACGTTTCTCTTTACTAAAACACTGGGTTCGATTTATATACACTTTTATTTCCACTGACACGATTTATTTACAACGCTCGATTATCAACTGATCGCCTGCGCCTCTGTCCGCGGAGCTTTATACCTGCTCGCTTCTCCAGAAGTTTCCTGGCGGCACCCGAACATTTCAGACCTCGCGTCTCGAACGTTCATGATCCGCGTCGCCTGGAGTGGGCGTGGCCGAGCCATAGGCGTATCATTTCGTTACACTGCTCCCTCCTTAGTTCTGATCGCCCCGATCAGAAATTCTCCATGTGGCAACCCTTGACGTCGGCTCTTGATGGCGAAAGCTACAAGTGTTTCCGGCCCTGCAGAACCCTCGGAGAAAGAAATAACAGTCGATCGTCTTTGAGGGACATACTCTTTTCGGGTTAAAGCAGCACACCGTGATCTGTATGCCTGTGTCTCGGAAAATGACTTCTATCATGCTCCTCACGATCTTCCAGTCCAGGTTTTCCAACCCATGGCCAATTTTAGGTAGAGCCAATTTCTTTATATCATAATGGCAGACGACTTTCCTTAGGTCTACTAACGCGTACCATATATTCTCGTAGGTTGCTCTTTCTATCGATAATTTCTTAGTTATTAGGTAGAATAAGGATCGGTTGCCATCTTCTAGTCGTAGTGCTCTTCCTACTCTGGGCATTTGATCTCGCAATTCATCCAGGCGGCCGAACTTCTTGCGAAAGACTGTTGCAATTCCTTTGCTCATTCGGAGATCTTGAGCGACGCAGTGTGCAATGGAAACATCTTCTGGAACTGTGAAAAGATCTTGCTGGACCTCAACGGTCACGCCAAGCCTGATCTTCCCCCTGCTTGCGTAATCCGACATGAATTCGGTGTAACTCGGTTGGAAGTCGTCACCGTTTGGTACTTGTTGAAGAGTTCTTGCTTCTTCGACGTCATTCGAGCCAGCATATGGTGCAAGACGATTTATGTGAACAACTTTCGGCTTCCCTCTTGGCAGCTTTCCAATTCGATAAATCAGGTCATTTATCCTCTTCTTGATCTCATACGGACCTTCCCATTGTCTTTGGAGCTTAGGGGAAAAGCCTCAACGTCGTCGTGGATTATACAGCCAGACAAGATCACCTACTTCGAAGGTCCCCTTCGCGGAACGGGAATCATAGTTTTTCTTCATCCGATCACTGGCTATCTGCATATTCCGTCGGGCAAGGTCGTGGATGTTGTTCATCCTCAGCTTCAATTCGTCCGCATAGCCTTCACCGGCCACATTCTCTTCTGAAGGTTTACAGCCGAATTCCAGATCACAAGGCAACCGGATTTCACGTCCAAACATCAAGCAGGCAGGGGTCTGGCCAGTAGTCTCGTTGGTAGCCGATCGGTAGGCCATCAAAAACAAAGGAATACACTGGTCCCAATCCCTCTGGTGTTCTGATACGACCTTGGAAAGATGTTTGCCCATGGTCCTATTCATCCTCTCAACCATTCCATCCGACTGAGGGTGCAAGGGTGTTGTTCTGGTCTTCTCAGCACCAATCATTTGACAGATTTTCTGAAAGAGAGCCGATTCAAAATTTCGTCCTTGGTCTGAATGGATCTCCAAAGGAACACCAAATCGGCTGAAGAATTCTTTGACCAGAACATCGGCCACTGTGGAAGCCTCTTGATTAGGGATCGCATAAGCTTCAGTCCATTTCGTAAAATAGTCCATGGCCACTAGGATGTATTTATTTCCAGCATCTGTTACTGGAAATGGACCAGCAATGTCGATAGCTACTCTTTCCATTGGACTACCAACATTATATTGTCTCATGGGCGCCTTTTTCTTGCCAACTGGACCATTGCCCGTTGCACACAACTCGCATTTCCGGCACCATCTTCGTACGTCTTCTTTACAGTTCACCCAATAGAACCGCTCTCGAACTTTCTGTAAAGTCTTCGTAATTCCAAAGTGTCCTCCAGAAGCACCATCGTGTAACTGACGCAATACCTCCGACACTTTACTCCTAGGTACAACCAGTTGCAACCTGGACTCCGTACCATCTTCGTTTTCAAATTTTCTGTACAGAAGATTATCTCTCAGTACCAGACAATCCCATTGGCTCCAATACGATTTCACTTCCGGGCTACATGCGCTGATATCTTGCCAGGACGGTCTTTCCTCTTGAAGCTTCCAGCCCAGAACACGTTTCAGACACGGATCGTTCTCTTGAGCGGCTCGTAATTGTTGAGGCTGCCAATTATCACTTTCGATGGTAGTTCTTCGAATATGGCAAAGTCGTTCATCTAGCTTCGAACAATGGCTGCAATTCTCACTGCATGGTCTTCTTGATAGGGCGTCAGCATTTTGATGGATTTTTCCTGCCCTGTGTTCGATGTCATAATCATATTCCTGCAGCCGCTCTATCCACCTTGCTACTTGACCCTCTGGATTACGGAATTGCAGAAGCCACTTCAAGGCTGCGTGGTCGGTTCGAAGAAGGAACTTTCGGCCATACAAATATTTGTGAAAATGTTCGCAGGCCTTCACTACGCCTAGGAGTTCTCTTCTGGTAACACAGTAGTTCCTCTCTGATTTAGACAAGGCTTTACTAAAGTAGGCAATTACTTTTTCTTGTCCCTCTTGAAGCTGAGAAAGGACAGCTCCTATAGCAGTATTACTTGCATCCGTATCCAAAACAAATTTTCCAGTCTCTCTGGGATAACTCAGTATCGGTGCATTGGTAAGAGCTCCTTGTAGCTGTTCAAAAGCTCTTTGACATTCTGCATCCCAAAAGTATTCTCTGCCCTCCTCCGTTAGCTTTGTTAAAGGTTTAGCGATGTGAGCAAATCCTTTGACGAAACGCCTGTAATACGTACACAGGCCAAGGAAACTTCTGATCTCATGTTTATCCTTGGGTACTGGCCATCCTCGAATTGCTTCTATTTTCTCGGGATCGGCTGTTACACCATCACTAGATACGATATGGCCCAAGTATCTAACTTCTCGCCGAAATATGTGACATTTCTTGGGGCTCAGTTTCAAGTTGGCTTCACGTAATCGTTGAAACACTTCCTTCAGATTCTTGGAATGGTCGTCGAATGATCTTCCAACTACGATTACGTCATCCAGGTACACCAAACATGTCTGCCATGTTAGCCCCCTCAAAACTGCCTCCATCAGCCTCTCAAATGTGGCAGGAGCATTGCATAGCCCAAAAGGCATGACCGTGAATTGCCAAAGACCTGATCCTATCGAGAAAGCTGTTTTCTCCCGATCAGCAGGCTCCATTCCTACTTGCCAGTAGCCACTTTTCAAATCGAGGGTAGAGAACCAACGGGACCCGGAAAGAGTATCCAAAGTGTCATCAATTCTGGGTAAGGGATAACTGTCCTTTTTAGTAACTGCATTGAGTTGGCGATAGTCAATACAAAAACGTACGGAACCATCCTTCTTCTTCACAAGGACAACTGGCGAGGCCCACGGGCTATTCGATGGTTCTATAACACCTTGTTTGCCCATATCCTTGATAATTTCTTCCGCCTCCTCCCGCTTTGCCCACGGAAGTCTTCTCGGCTGCTGTCTTATTGGCTGAGCATCCCCAGTATTGATTTTATGGGTCACGACGCTGGTTCTTCCTTTGTCATTTCCATCGATGGCAAACACATCTTGGAATTCTTCAAGCATGGCTCTCACTCGACGGGTCTGTTCTCTGTCCAGATCTTGGCAAGTATTAATTACGGTGTCTACAAGCTCCTTTGAGTTCTTAGATTTCGGTGGTTGGTCGGTTGTAGTCACACAGCGGATCGACGAAACAGGAACACACTGTCCTACCACAGTTCTTCGGCTCAGCCCGATTGGAGTTTCCTTCACATTCATAACTCTAACAGGAATTACATCTCCAACCCTCACTAGAGCTTTCGCAGTCAAGAACTCATTATTGCCCACTTCTTCGACCATCCTCAGACTTCCTTTCCTACAGTATCCCTCGAGACTGGTCATTAGAATTTTCTCACTATGGCCGGGTATAGTTACATCACTAGTAGTTAGTAGGCGGACTACATCTTCTTTGTCTTCATGAAAAGGGAGTTCCTCACCTTCGACCTTGAGAACTCCTCTGTGTACGTCCAATACGGCTCCAAGTTTCCTCAAAAGGTCCATACCCAAGATTAACTGGTCAGAAATCTCAGCGACCAGTATGTTGTGCTTGATAGTGGTCTTACCAATGAAGACAGGAACATTAACTTCGCCATAGACTTTTATCTTCTCACCGTTCGCCGTTCTGAGGTGTGCTGTTGTCGGCGACATTCTGGAATGATCTCTCACTATTTCCGGTCGTGCAATAGTTCTTGTTGCACCAGTGTCTATCAAGAACAACTCATTCTTTCCGTCAATCCGACCATCAACATACAGGCTATGGGCTCCACCAGAAGAGGTTACGTTGACGGTAACTACAGGTGCTTTAATTCTCAAGGTCGACGATCGCCCCCTCCTGTCGACCTGTTTTAGTTTTCCGTCTGCTGTATGGGTTTCGCCACAATTCCGGCATCTGGAATCTCGTTTCTTGGGCATCGTCTTCTGGATAATTTTCCGAACCATATCTTCCAGATCATTTTCTTCATCTTTCTCGCTTATGGTCCTAACTTGATGACCTTTGGAAATTTGATTGGCCGTTTCATGCTCCAAAGCAATAGCAAGTGCTTCATCCAATACTTTCGGTCTAGCCAATCGTAGAGCTTTCTGTATTTCGCTCTCTCTCAATCCATTGACGAATATGTCAACGGCTATTTCTTCCAAGATGTTATCTGACGCTTCAGGGTAGGCTAGACGCACCATTCGAGCAATGTCTGTTTCAAATTCCTGCAAGCTTTCACTTGCACGTTGGATTCGGCTGCGAAGTTGTGCTTTGTAAACCTGTTGCAGATGGGCATCTCCATAGCGTTTCTCAAGTCGGTTGAACAATGTTTGATAACATTTTTCTTGGCCTATAGGAATCGATCTTAAAATATCCGCAGCATCACCTCTTAGAGCCGCAGTCAAGGAAACAGCTTTTTCTTCTTGAGTCCATTTATTTGCCGTAGCGATGGCTTCAAATTGTCTGAGGTATACGGACCAAGATGACTTCCCATCAAACGGAGGCAATTTGAATCTCAAATGATGTTTTGTTTCTTCTCTTGTCCATTCCTCTTTAACTTCCTGACCTGTAATTACTGCGGTTTTATCCATATCAGTAGTTGGTACTTGTACTGCTGAGCCACACTTAGTTATCAGACATTCCAGCTGCTTTATTTTCTCTTCTAGTCCATCTACGTTTTTATGCACTTCGTCGATTGTTCTGGAAACTTCTTCATATCGGTCGTCGTTCTTTTTCGAAATTTCATTGATCATATCAGAAACTTTCTCGAATTTCTCATCACTTTTTCTGGAAACTTCTTCCAATTTTGCATCACTTTTTCTGGAAACTTCTTCCAATTTTGCATCACTTTTTCTGGAAACTTCTTCCAATTTTGCATCACTTTTTCTGGAAACTTCTTCCAATTTTGCATCAGTTTTTCTAGAAGCTTCTTCTATCTTTCTCATGATGACTTCGTCCGCCGACAGGAATTCAAACGTTTCTGGATCATCTCCATTGTCCGAAAGAACACCAATCAATCGTTCTTGTAGTATTTTTTTAGTTCCACTACTATCGGCATCACGTTCCTCCAATTGTTCACGCAATTGTTTCACTGAGAGGTCTTTCAACTTCATTTTGATGCAAAATAGTCAGTACCGAAAACCAAAAATTATCGCACTAAACGTTCAAAAATGTCCTGTTCTTACTACAAAAGTTCAATGTCTTTCACTTTTTCTTTTTCCAAGTCCACACTGTATTTATTTTATAATTTTAATCCCACCGCTGTCACCACTGTAACGTTTCTCTTTACTAAAACACTGGGTTCGATTTATATACACTTTTATTTCCACTGACACGATTTATTTACAACGCTCGATTATCAACTGATCGCCTGCGCCTCTGTCCGCGGAGCTTTATACCTGCTCGGTTCTCCAGAAGTTTCCTGGCGGCACGCGAACATTTCAGACCTCGCGTCTCGAACGTTCATGATCCGCGTCGCCTGGAGTGGGCGTGGCCGAGCCATAGGCGTATCATTTCGTTACACTACATAAACACGTCCAAACTTTTTTGCAGGAATGTGCCACGCTGATGATTTGGGTTACATTTTCAACATAACCTGTAACCCTAACATGAGAATCGGTGAGGTTGAAGAAAAAGCGGTACGACGTTGTGTGGAATTATGGACAAATTTCGCCAAGTATGGAAACCCAACACCGAAGGGCAACAAACTCGGCATCGATTGGAAACCAGTGGAAGAAGGTCACATCCATTATTTGGATATAACAAATGAGGGTTTCATCGTCGATAAGGATCCCCAAATAGAAAGAATAAATGCATGGAGAGATATTTTCAATATCAGTCCTAATACTGCTGGATTTTTGTAATTTCGTTGATGAAAAGGAATTCAAAGCTTACATTTGCAATTATTTTTACTATCAATTGTGAAGCAGATCTCATTATTGAATTGAATATATGCAAAAATAATAATAATCAAGCCAGTGATCTCAGTTGTCGATGACATATACAAATAATGATAATAGTTAATTCAACCAAACAGTAGACAAAATATAATTTGGAATACAGTCGAATTTCTATAACTCAAAGTCTCAATAACTCGAAGTTTTTTCCTGACAGATTGCATTTACAGTTAGAGAACTTTGACTGTATATGTCATTGAAATAGGTTTGGTGTCTGCGAATAATATCGAATAATCTACATTAGGTTATTGAAAGTATGTAGCATCGATATTGAAAATGTTCAGTTCATTTTCCGTTGGTTTCAGAATATAAGCTCATCATTGACTAAATTTGTCTAATTTCCCTTTCCTACACTATGAAATAGTTGATGAACGCATGAAAAAAGGGGTCAATTATCAAGGTTTATAAAAAAGATGGTTCATTTCCATGGGACGAGAAGGACGAGTTTTCGTGACGTCAGTGAAGTACATTTTTCTTTGTCCATGTTTTATCCCCATTTGATTTTCATGCCGTGTTATTAGACGTGTTCCAAACTGAGTTGACTGATTTTCTATAAAGACGGATTTTGAATACGTAATCAATAGGCAGATTATTATTGAGATTAATTATTGCATCACCTCAATTCGATGATGTTTCCAGTTTATGATACCATCAAAAGGCACTGATTCTGATTCAAGTACCATTTTGAAGAAATGGATCACTTGCTGTGAACTTGTCGGTTCATCTAATCCTCGGACACAAATTATGAAAGAAATATACAACAAGACCTTCTAGATGAGACAGAATCATTCTGGTTTACTTTTGTGTAGGATTTCGAAAGGAATCTGCAGTACCTACATTCAACATACTTGGCACAATTAAAATTTGACTTAATACGTCAATCAGATATCCAGTTTATGTAAAACATCACTATAGTCCTTGATTCGGTACAAGTATGTCCATCTTTCGATTAGAACAAGAAACACACCTATCATATAGCAAAAGCTTATTGAGATTTCAATAGATTTCTCACGATCTTTCAACGAACAAACATTGATTTCACTGATTCCGTATAGATGACACAGGCAGTACTACTTGCTTGACTCTCGATAGACACCTGAGGCTGATCGTAAAAGTACCCGTGCGACTTTGTATTTCCTCGCGTCTAAATGTTGGTTTATACAGCTAATAAGGTGGAATAAGGAATGAAACATTATTTCTTTTATAAACGCACCATATAGACGTGAATACTGACTGCTTCTCAGTTTATTTTGTTTCATTCCATATTTCACCTTATTTGCTGAATAATAAACTAATACATAGACTATTGTTTGGTTGTAATTATATGGTTAACTTGTTCATCTTGTTATCAGCAGCGAATGATATAGATGGAGGTGTTCCGCAAGGGTCTATACTTGGACTTATTCACATAGAATTGCACGATTGCATAAAATAGTAAAATTCATTGGAAATGGAAATATCCTATTTCAGTATAAATATCGATTTTTCCTCAATTTAGAAATTGATTTTAAACATGTACTCAATTTAGATCGGTTGTTGTTCAAGTTGGGGCAGACTTCGTTAAGGTATTATTTTTTGAAGATGGTCATTTGATAATTCATATAATCCATAATAGGTTTTCCAAAGTATGATTTGAGAACTATTCACAAAAATAAAAAAACATACAACTTTACACAGATATATCTCTTGCTTCAACAGAATTTGTCCATTCTGTATATCAAATGTCAGTCACCAACAAGACAGCATCTTCAAATTCCATCCTTGATTCTAGTGACCTTCGAGATACTAGAATTCTATGGAATTATTTACAACCAGTATGATTGATAAAATTAGAAAACGCTAATACGAAAGAACTTGAAACGGCGATAACTATTTCATTAAATGTTCAAAATGACCACTATTTACTTTCATACAATTTATTCGGAAGCTTCGGAAGCTCCACAAGTACAATTTAGCATTTTAACATAAGAACTTCTACGCTCAATTCGATGGTGAAAAAATTTACAGAGTGCTCTATTTGAAAAAAGTAAAGTCTATGTTGTTTCGCTTAAGTTGAACACCCTGTATATCTCAAAATATTTCAAGATTGTGTATCTGCGCAAATATAACAACATTTGATCGAGATTCTTTTGTATTCTCATTCCTGAGTAATTCTACTTCCACGCACTAATGGACCACTCTGTATATTCAAATTATCACTTTCCACCGACCAAGATCCTTTTCTCGGGCTATTCTTTATACCTATTTTACGATCTAAAAATATAAACAGCGGTAAAAATACATCCTTGGATGCAATGTATGTGAAGAATGAAGATTGCGAAATTACTGTGCGAAAATGAGATTCACTTTTAACATTTCATGACTGTTGTTATTGAAGGCATGTTAGGTAGCCGACAAACACATGATAATAATTATAATTCACCGTTTTTTTTTGTTCTAACGGTTACAGCATCAAAGATTCTTAATATAACAAGGAGATCGTCGGATATTAAGAAACTATCGTTTTCGATTTGTTCCAATAAAAGAAAACAAATAAAAATTAATAAACAATTAATTACAAATTCAATCTTCGAAATGTACTGGACAAATTATTCTAACCAACAACTCAATTATTCAAGGAGTTGTTCAAAATGTTTTCCTGACAATTAAATTATTGATTAGAATAATTTGTCCACTTCATCTATTTTCGAAGAATCAATTCAATATTTTTTGTTGATTAATTTTATATATTTTTTTTATTTTTAAATCAAAAACGATTATTTTAATTCATATTCAAATACTTGAGAGGATGGCTATCAATGGGAGGGGTTAAATAAAAATTGTTTTCTTCGATCTCCATTAACGGAAATCAAAAAGAGGGTAAGACTTTATTGTAACTAGTCGGTAAAATTTTGAAACAAGATCAAATCATATATTACAGTTTGAAGAATTGTATCAAGCAAACTATTTGGCCAAAAGATATGCAAAAACCTCAACGATAGCACTAGAACCTACCCTGAGAGTTTCGAAATATGGATATTCTCGAACTCGAAGGAAACTCTGGAAGCGAAATTTCAGAAGGAATAGGGAGACACCTGATCTGAGACACTTGGGTCTCTACTTCAAGGGCACGCACCTCTACTAAGGCCATTCAATATCACTGTATATTAAAAATCAGCTCCACGATCTTTCAGAATCAAATTCATAGTATCACAGAGAGCAGTACAAAATTAGACATCATGACATGACAAAGGAGGAATGATCTCAGTAGCTACCTACTACAAGAGTTGAAGGTTGATAACCTTGAGTGAAATATATTTCTGAAGAAAATGAGCAATGGTGTAAGAAGAATTTTAAACAACATGAAATAGTGACTTCGTGATTAATAACATGATTATTAATGTTTACTCTATTTTTATGTCGTGCAATAATAGAATTGGCGAAGGCTAGATAATTCAATCCTTGGCATAAAACTTGAATATTATTGTTATTATTTCAAACTGTTTCTATAAATAATATATTTTGTCGGTAATTGATCGTTTACAGAAAAAACTAAAAACGATACTGTGTTCATCGGGATCAATAAACAATTAATAAACTTATTCGTACAAATAGACAAAGTGTAATCCAGTGTATGGACAAACTGAATTAATAAAAAATTCTTCAAATGTTAAATTGACTCCTACTACGAGAACTTTTCTACTTCCCTATTTGAAATAGGACAATCTGAATAGTTTCACGTAGTTCAGTATGTAAGTACAATTGTGTCTATCATCTTCATTTTGAAGTACTATAAATTATTGTTAGAGCTTCGGACATACTTAATAGATCTGAATGAGAGTGAAAAATACAAGGTCTTCTATTTTGATTGAAAGAGATGTACTGAAAGTGTGAAAATTTGTCGATTTTCCTAATAATTTGTGGAACATTATAGAACACATCGGACATTAAATTAGTCGTAATATAATCTCAAATAAGATTATTCGGATTAAGAAGGCATATTCAGTATTTGTTGAGAGTTATTCTTGAAGGTTATATCCAACCAAAAATGTTCATCTATACATCTATAGTTGTATTTTTGTTCTACCTTTTTCATCATGATAAGTTTTCCGAAATTCGTCACATGAAAGTGCATCATATTATGAATTCAATCATTCATAATGATGAAAATTGATTTTAAATAACCTGAAACTCTAACATAACGAGAGGACGTACACAAAATATCTGTAAAGGTCGTAATGTGGAGGCTCCCAGAAGCACAAAGGCCCCTATATAATCCAATCTAACCCTGCACATCAATGAACATTTTATTTCAGGCCCCTCAACCTATTGAACCGTGGAGTGGTGTATTCGATGCCACTAAACCAGGGCCATGCTGTCATCAGATCGATAAAACTGGATTCAAGGGATCTGAGAATGGATTGAACGTCAATGTATTCACAAGAGAAGTAAGTGAACTGTCTCTGAAAACAAATTGCTACCACTCATGGATAGTGGAATAATTGTTCAGGTATCAATGTGGAATGCGATCTGTAGAATACAATAAATGGCACATTGAAATGTATTTTCAACAAGTGTGAAAGATCATTCAAAAATATGCTCACATTGAGATCCATGTAAGAATCAAAATATCTGAAATGTTTCTATGTTTACTGTTTTAGATAAAGTTTTGTGTTTGTTGCGAAGTTTTCAACTTTGAATATATCATTCTTTATTCGTTCTTCAGAAATAAAAAAGAAGTAACATGAATTTCAAAAATTTTGTCTTTGGAATCTCAGTCGACTTCTTTGAAATGTGAGCTGGTGTATTCTAATTTATTTATAATAAACCTTATTTTAACGTTACCATGGCAATCCAAGGATACATAATTATAAGCTGGAGTCTCTCCATCTGAGAAAGACAGTTATGACAGATTTTGTTATTTTTCAATATCGTTGGTGCCACATTGAAAGGATCTACTTTCAATTCCAACTGTAGTGGTTACAATCCACAGGATCATAAATCAATTTTTCATTTCATACCAATCTGAATTATCAAAATCTTTCATGAAACTATCATTCGTGACAGTAGAAAATTCGAAGACAGACATTATTACCCTGTTAAATCCGTCCATCAATCTCACCAAGAAGTTTTCAGAATTATTCTTTTTTGTTCTTTTATCGAAAATTACCCTTGGACCTGAGAAGTTGGGCTACAAATGAGGTTGATTTCTGCTAAAATTGTTATTGATTACCATACCCAACCTTCAAATATATTTTAGCTGCCAAAACCCAACACCAAACCCAAAGCCGTCATGGTATGGATCTACGGAGGTGCATTCTTGGAAGGCTCCAACGAAATCGAAGTTTTCGGGCCCGAATTCTTGTTGACCGCCGACGTCGTATTGGTGGTTCTCAATTACCGTCTCGGATTCCTCGGTTTCTTGAAGCTCAAAGACGATTCTTTGGGAGTACACGGAAATGCCGGTCTCAAAGATCAAGCTCTGGCTCTGAAGTGGGTCAAGAGGAACATAAAGTACTTCAACGGGGATCCAGATAACGTCACAATTTTTGGAGAAAGTGCTGGGGCTGCCTCGGTTCATTATCAACTGCTCTCGCCTACAACTGAAGGTAGGAAAATACTGGGTATAATAGACCAGGTGTTCATTAATCTGTGGGTGTATCATAAAGAACCATACAAAGTTAGATGAAATGAAACCTTCCAAAGTTTTGGATTGAAATTTGAATGGAAATTGGCAGAAATGATCAAGAGTAAAGTGTTTTTCCCAAAAAAAGGAGTGTACAAGATTTGGCGAATATTCGAATAAATGAGTAGTATTCAACTCACAATTGGATTATTGCATTTGCTAGAACCAATTGAATTGACAATATTTCACAAAATTCACAAAGTCATGTATAATTTTTTGGACAATGTCAATTCGATGGAAACTAATTGATTTCTCTATTTGATTTTTTTGTAGGTCTTTTCCATAAGGCCATTCTACAGAGTGGTAGTGCCCTAAACCCATGGGCGCAAACAAGACATTGTGCTATCGAATTTGTCAATTTCATTGGCAAAAATGTGAAAACTGAAAAGGAAGCTCTGGATTATTTGAGGAAAATGCCTCTTGAGGAATTATTGAAGTATCAAGGCAAATATCTCCAGGTAACATATCAGTTTAATGAATCGATTCTCCTATTTGGAATCTAATCAAACCTTTCAAAATTTTGTTGATAATGTTCCTTCCCTTCTCACAGCTCTCCTTGCAAAAAAAAGATTTCTGACAAAACCGTGTGACACATTGACTTGAAGGCAATAAAAAGCTTCATCTGAAAATGTTGAAATTTAAGATGGCATTGTATTTTTTCGCCATTTCGAGAATCACTAAAATGCATAGACATTTCCAAAAACTCCTTATAAAACTATCTGGATTCAGTTTCAGTTGAAAATGTCCAGTACGATTAATTTATTCTGAAAAAAATGCAATTGATATTTTCAAAACTATCAAAACAAGAATTGACCCAATTTAGTAAACTTTGTATCTACAAGATGAACGAGATCGAAAAACAGACGTACGTACATATAAATTTTAAATCATGAGAAATATTCCAAATCAGTAGATTTTCTTACCATCAACATTTGAAATATTCATGGTTGATTTTGCGCTATCAATTTTAACAGTTTTCAGAAAGAAATATATATCATCTCATTTGAATGTAACATTTAAGTTATTGAATCAATATCACATGAATGTATAATTAAATCTTGTACAAGCTACGAGTTTTCGACTTCAAAATGATGACTGATGAATTATTGTCCATCTTCAGTCTCATGTGACAAGGATTGGCTTGATCGGTCCCCAAATAGAATCACCTCACGGAGAAGAATTCATCTCAGAACGGCCCATTGATCTCCTAAGATCAGGAAAGTATCAGCACGTACCAGTGATGATTGGGTTCAATTCCAAGGAAGGATTATTGGCGGTCGCCAATATCGGCATGTTTCACACCCCATACATCGAAGGCGATAAACATAATCTGGATTTGTTCATTCCATGGTTCATGGATATCAACAAGGAGTGTCCAGAGAGCAAGGAAATTTGCGAGAAATTCGCCAGTGTTTATTTGCAAGGAGATAATGCCAAAGATAAATTTTTGGTGGGTATTGTCCAGGAATCATTATTCATACATCAACTGAGAAAATAAAACTTGTCTATAGAATCATATCATGAACACTATTGAACTGTAGCTTGTTGTTGTCGTTAAATATCTCTCTACATATAGAAAGTGTTTGCAGTTAGATCCTATAGAATTTTCCGAAAATGAGAGAAATAATGGAACCAATCGTGTGAAGAAAACGCGTACCCAAATGTTTGCATAATTCTTTTCAACACATCTTCTCATTTTTCCATCGAAAAAATATGCTAGAAGTACTCAGTTGCAAGTATTATCCATTTTGAAAAAGAAGGATAGATTTAGGGTATACCCTCGAAATGTCATTATTTTTTCAGTTATTCCATTATCGAAAACTCAACATGAAATACTTCGTCCTATTCCTTGAGTATATTAAAAGCAACACATTCATTTGGTAACACCCTGTAGGAACACTTCGAGCAAGAATGCAAAGATTTATAATAGATGGTACAGTTTAATGAAATATGCTATAGAAAATAATCTACATTTCATACAACACATGGATTCATGCATTATCCATTTATTAAGAAAATTGTGATGAAATAATTTCATTTTCAGTTGACTTCTGATTTCTATTTTGCTGCTGGAATCATAGCAAGCGCTGTACAACATGCCAAATCATCCAAGTATCCCGTTTATTTGTACAGAATGGATTTGGATACGGACGTCAATTTTTCCAAAATTTCAGATAATCTCAAAGAATACCAAGGTAAAGTAAAACCTGTTTCTTCCCCATTATCAGACTTCTACGGTTTCAGACAGTTCGACTTTTTCAACAATCATGTAGCCAGAAGCTGAATTGATAGTATTTCATCTGCTAGTTTGCTTGATATTTTTTTAAAATACGTGCTGCGCTTCCACCAAAATTACAAATTTCGTATCACCACAAAGTATTACCAACTTATCTTGCCATCATTCTACCGATTCGGAAATGATTCATCTACATGATTGTGATATGATCTATAATTGGCTATGATTTGACAAGTTGGTAGGATGGAAATAGCGTTGTGTCTCTCTTGATTATGTAGACTTTACTCTCTTATATTTCTGCCTATACCCCAGATATAATTTTTGCGAAACTACATAAACACGTCAAAACTTTTTTGCAGGAATGTGCCACGCTGATGATTTGGGTTACATTTTCAACATAACCTGTAACCCTAACATGAGAATCGGTGAGGTTGAAGAAAAAGCGGTACGACGTTGTGTGGAATTATGGACAAATTTCGCCAAGTATGGAAACCCAACACCGAAGGGCAACAAACTCGGCATCGATTGGAAACCAGTGGAAGAAGGTCACATCCATTATTTGGATATAACAAATGAGGGTTTCATCGTCGATAAGGATCCCCAAATAGAAAGAATAAATGCATGGAGAGATATTTTCAATATCAGTCCTAATACTGCTGGATTTTTGTAATTTCGTTGATGAAAAGGAATTCAAAGCTTACATTTGCAATTATTTTTACTATCAATTGTGAAGCAGATCTCATTATTGAATTGAATATATGCAAAAATAATAATAATCAAGCCAGTGATCTTAGTTGTCGATGACATATACAAATAATGATAATAGTTAATTCAACCAAACAGTAGACAAAATATAATTTGGAATACAGTCGAATTTCTATAACTCAAAGTCTCAATAACTCGAAGTTTTTTCCTGACAGATTGCATTTACAGTTAGAGAACTTTGACTGTATATGTCATTGAAATAGGTTTGGTGTCTGCGAATAATATCGAATAATCTACATTAGGTTATTGAAAGTATGTAGCATCGATATTGAAAATGTTCAGTTCATTTTCCGTTGGTTTCAGAATATAAGCTCATCATTGACTAAATTTGTCTAATTTCCCTTTCCTACACTATGAAATAGTTGATGAACGCATGAAAAAAGGGGTCAATTATCAAGGTTTATAAAAAAGATGGTTCATTTCCATGGGACGAGAAGGACGAGTTTTCGTGACGTCAGTGAAGTACATTTTTCTTTGTCCATGTTTTATCCCCATTTGATTTCCATGCCGTGTTATTAGACGTGTTCCAAACTGAGTTGACTGATTTTCTATAAAGACGGATTTTGAATACGTAATCAATAGGCAGATTATTATTGAGATTAATTATTGCATCACCTCAATTCGATGATGTTTCCAGTTTATGATACCATCAAAAGGCACTGATTCTGATTCAAGTACCATTTTGAAGAAATGGATCACTTGCTGTGAACTTGTCGGTTCATCTAATCCTCGGACACAAATTATGAAAGAAATATACAACAAGACCTTCTAGATGAGACAGAATCATTCTGGTTTATTTTTGTGTAGGATTTCGAAAGGAATCTGCAGTACCTACATTCAACATACTTGGCACAATTAAAATTTGACTTAATACGTCAATCAGATATCCAGTTTATGTAAAACATCACTATAGTCCTTGATTCGGTACAAGTATGTCCATCTTTCGATTAGAACAAGAAACACACCTATCATATAGCAAACGCTTATTGAGATTTCAATAGATTTCTCACGATCTTTCAACGAACAAACATTGATTTCACTGATTCCGTATAGATGACACAGGCAGTACTACTTGCTTGACTCTCGATAGACACCTGAGGCAGATCGTAAAAGTACCCGTGCGACTTTGTATTTCTTCGCGTCTAAATGTTGGTTTATAGAGCTAATGAGGTGAAATAAGGAATGAAACATTATTTCTTTTATAAACGCACCATATAGACGTGAATACTGACTGCTTCTCAGTTTATTTTGTTTCATTCCATATTTCACCTTATTTGCTGAATAATAAACTAATACATAGACTATTGTTTGGTTGTAATTATATGGTTAACTTGTTCATCTTGTTATCAGCAGCGAATGATATAGATGGAGGTGTTCCGCAAGGGTTTATACTTGGACTTATTCACATAGAATTGCACGATTGCATAAAATAGTAAAATTCATTGGAAATGGAAATATCCTATTTCAGTATAAATATCGATTTTTCCTCAATTTAGAAATTGATTTTAAACATGTACTCAATTTAGATCGGTTGTTGTTCAAGTTGGGGCAGACTTCGTTAAGGTATTATTTTTTGAAGATGGTCATTTGATAATTCATATAATCTATAATAGGTTTTCCAAAGTATGATTTGAGAACTATTCACAAAAAAAAACATACAACTTTACACAGATATATCTCTTGCTTCAACAGAATTTGCCCATTCTGTATATCAAATGTCAGTCATCAACAAGACAGCATCTTCAAATTCCATCCTTGATTCTAGTGACCTTCGAGATACTAGAATTCTATGGAATTATTTACAACCAGTATGATTAATAAAATTAGAAAACGCTAATAAGAAAGAACTTGAAACGGCGATAACTATTTCATTAAATGTTCAAAATGACCACTATTTACTTTCATACAATTTATTCGGAAGCTTCGGAAGCTCCACAAGTACGATTTAGCATTTTAACATAAGAACTTCTACGCTCAATTCGATGGTGAAAAAATTTACAGAGTGCCCTATTTGAAAAAGTAAAGTCTATGTTGTTTCGCTTAAGTTGAACACCCTGTATATCTCAAAATATTTCAAGATTGTGTATCTGCGCAAATATAACAACATTTGATCGAGATTCTTTTGTATTCTCATTCCTGAGTAATTCTACTTCCACGCACTAATGGACCACTCTGTATATTCAAATTATCACTTTCCACCGACCAAGATCCTTTTCTCGGGCTATTCTTTATACCTATTTTACGATCTAAAAATATAAACAGCGGTAAAAATACATCCTTGGATGCAATGTATGTGAAGAATGAAGATTGCGAAATTACTGTGCGAAAATGAGATTCACTTTTAACATTTCATGACTGTTGTTATTGAAGGCATGTTAGGTAGCCGACAAACACATCATGATAATTATAATTCACCGTTTTTTTTGTTCTAACGGTTACAGCATCAAAGATTCTTAATATAACAAGGAGATCGTCCGATGTTGAATAACTATCGTTTTCAATTTGTTCCAATAAAGGAAACAAATAAAAATTAATGAACAAATAAAAACAAATTCAATCTTCGAAATGTACTGGAAAAATTATTTAAGGAGTTGTTCGAAATGTTTTCCTGACAGAATTGAAATATTGATTAGAATAATTTGTCTACCAATAACGGAAATCAAAAAGAGGATAAGACATTTGCACTGAATAAGACAACCTTTATTGTAACTACTCGGTAAAGTTCTCAAACAAGATCAAATCATATATTACAGTTTGAATAATTGTATCAAGCAAACTATTTGGCCAAAAGATATGCAAAAACCTCAACGATAGCACTAGAACCTACCCTGAGAGTTTGCAAATATGGTTATTCTCGAACTCAAAGAAAACTCTGGAAGCGAAATTTCAGAAGGAATTGGGGGACACCTGATCTGAGACACTTGGGTCTCTACTTCAAGGGCACGCACCTCTACTAAGACCATTCAATATCACTGTATATTAAAAATCAGCTCCACGATCTTTTAGAATCAAATTCATAGTATCACAGAGAGCAGTACAAAATTAGACATTATGACATGACAAAGGAGGAATGATCTCAGTAGCTACCTACTACAAGAGTTGAAGGTTGATAACCTTCAGTGAAATATATTTCTGAAGAAAATAAGCAATGGTGTAAGAAGAATTTTAAACAACATGAAATAGTGACTTCGTGATTTTAGCAATATATTATATACTTATAGGGATATTACAACTGAACTGAATAAATGAATAAATAATGACGATCTTGAATAGTTATTCAAATTATTCGTCTCTTACACAATGTGATCGGTCATGTGACCCAACTTTTTTATTCAGTTGAAAGTAATGATGACATCCTCTGTTACCTGAGTTTGTAGGAGTAAATGATTAGAAAATCTTTTGCAATGTTTTATCATTTAACGTAAGGATGTATATCATTTTTTCAGCAGTTTCTCTTCTGATGAAGAGAGACGTTCGTAGAAACTGAATATTTTGTTTATCAATTAGTATGAATACCTGTTAGATTTATCAAAAATAGTAAATAATGCTGAAGTGCCTAGGGAAGTAATAGACCGGTTTCAAAACTTCTCTTAATCTAATCTAATCTAATCTATCAAAAATATTATACCATAAAGATCTGTTGTTCAACCACACTCACAAGACATGACATGGTAGGTCTAACTTTCACCTTATGATGTATTACAAACGATATTATCATAATACATTCGTCATTGGAATCAAAATTAAATTTGTATTCGAATGTTCTGTCCATCCTCCGAATCATGACCGGAAGATGAGAATTAGAATACGGAATACCATAGGGTACACCCTTGAGACCTGTTGTCTTCATTATTTACGTAAATGAATAATATTCAGTTATAAAATGAAAGCAAAAACACAAGAACATTATGGTAAAATAGCCCATTGTTATTATCCACAGTAAAAAAACACATTCTGGAGCTGGACTGTCAATATTTGATAACCTAACTATGAATGTGAATAAAAAGCAAAATCACATTATCTCTCTTCTTTTTCAGGTTCAATATCATTTAGCCTGACACTGTATTATGAGAGAGCCAGATTGTGAAAGACAATCAATCGATAACAAGAATGTTTGAATCTCGTGAAGGCCACTTCAAGATCCTGGACACTAGTTGACATTTAGAATTGTTGTATCCTTCATATCGGTGTGATTATAGAGGCTTCTTCACCATAATTTTCCCATTTTATATAATGACTCCATGTAGCAGTCAATTATAATTACCTTCATTGATATAAGATTAGATACAATCGTATATCGTGCTAGGATTGTTCTTTCACTGGGAATATATACGAATAAAACATTTCAATTCTAGCAAGAATGAAGAAGGTTAAATCAAAATTGGTTGTGAAGAGATATCTTTAGATCGTGTTCAATTTCACGAATTTCAACTTTTACATGCTGATCATTATGATTTAACTAGTCCGTATTGTTTTTTTTTCTTGATGGGGTCCGAAGGATGGGACATTTCAGCATTCGAAACTCAACATTCATGAGAACCAGTGTTATATCCACTTAAAAATGAATGGAATTACCGAAGGTTAACATCAAATCAAATCAGGAGTGATCAATAGAGATTTATTTAATGTTAAAACTTAATAATTCAGACTGGTAGGAAATTTAGTAGACAATCACTACACAGATGTTGGAGGAACTGGAATATGAGCTCCTTGAGCCCTGAATCCGTTTCTGTCGGCTACGTAGACAACATCGTAAAGAACACCATCGGGTCCTGGGTAGCTGAAGTGTCCTCGAACAGCGATAGCTTCATCAGTTGTTCCAGCATTTTCCAGTACAGCTTGTTCTTCTTTCAGTTGTCCATCACTTGTTTCAACACTGAAATCAATGTTCAAACATACGATATCAAATATATTCAACTCAGTGGAACCCAATCCCCAATTGAAATCATTTTGAGTGGCATTTCTTTCGAACGGTTGATGGACAAGTCAGTACAATTAAGTATACTTCAATCAATTACGTTCCATCAGTAAGGATAGTTTACTGAAAAAGTTTCATACCTCAGGATTGTTCAATGTTGGAACATCCTAAAAGTACGTAACTGCAAAAAATAACCATTGTTCGAGTCATCACAAATAACAAGTCTTATTAGCAAGTGTTTTCAAATGATTTCATATAATATTTCATCCTTACGCGACTGAACTTTTAACTCTAAATTTGAGTGTGACTCAGCTACAACTTCCTTACAACTCTAATTTATTCGATTGAGATCTAAATATTTCGATATATTTCAACATATGGAAATCGTTGTTTCTTACCCGTATTCGTAACCATCAGTACCAATATTGGTATTGACATATCGAAGAATCACAGCATTTTTTGAAGCATCCACAACTTGAGGTCTGTTTTGTGGTGCAGCTGATGCTGCAACAACGATGGCACAAACGAAAATGATCTGCAAACGAGGATATTTTTTTTTAGATCAATGCTATCAACGATCAATAGTAGAAATAAATGGTGCGGAGACTGACAATGATAATAATAATAATAATAGCTTCATTTGTCCAACTATAATGTACGATCACAGACAAGTAGATTGAATTTTGAACCTGCATGGCATCTTAATAAAAGTTTGATGATATTGTGCTCTGCCTTGCTCATTAATGAATCGATAGTCGATGGTAAATTCAGAATGTCATATAGTGTATGAACAAGTGATTTCAAATTTGGTATATCAATTTTGGAATATGTATAATAGACTCACCAGTTTCATTTTTAATTGGTGTTTCTCGATATATCTTCACCTGATAATATGATTTTGATTATTGGCTCAGTCGAATTTATACAAGTCATCGATGATTTGAATACGCGCCCCTCTTTTTTGAATTCGATAAAATGGTCCCATCAATATGGATGACCTCAAGAACTAGTTCCCATGATTATAATATTTTATAGGTTATGCAAAATCTCAATCTCTTATTTCATAGGTATTGTGTTAGGAATAAATTAAATCAACACCTACCTGATTATGGAAGTATAAAACGAAAGTTTAGAGTTTCGAAAATTACACATCTCAAAATTCCTCTGCAAAAATTATGTATGAAGTCCTACTCAATGAAAATATTTCTCTTAGTTTCCACTACTTTTGAGATTATTCATGTGAAGAAGTAATTTCATTACCAACCTATTTCTATACCAAAATGACGTTGTTTTCGAAAGATTTTTTCTTATATTCAAAAATATATACATCAGAATCATTTTTGGAATTAGTATCACAAAATATTGTCTGATATAATGAAGTGGTATTCACAAAAAACAGATTTGAGAGAAATGTTTTATTTGAAATCAGAAAATCTTTTATCACTTGAGATATATATCAATGCCTGCTTTCGAACTACATTTTTCGTTGGGGTAAAAATCCATGTGAATATACATTCATTCAACTAGTAATTTCACTAAGAGATTATTTATTGATGATTTCATCGTTTGCAAAAATAAGGATCGTCATTGAATCAACGTATTGATAAGGGCTTCTTAGTTCATCATCACCGTTGGATGATTTTCCATATTATAAGAATCTAAAAAACTCTCTGAGAATTGTTGCATATTATGTAACATCAACAGAGATGCAGGTGCTTTCCGGACTATTTGAAAAAACTTGATCTATAAAACATGTAAATAACCCAATCACAATTCTAATAAATAGCTATCAGACTAGTTTTTGAAGCTTATGGCATGGATTCTTTGGGATTCATAAAAAATAAATGGAGTATTGGGCTATACACATCATGTGATTAATTGATCAATCCATTCAAAATTCCAGAATAATTAAGTTTCTGTCAGTTTTTTTCAATGACATAATCTACAAAAATACTATTACTTATTATCTCTCATATGGTGTTGCACTATATCTACAAGCTACGTATCCATACTAAATATGGCATTTCATCATTTGTCGTTAATTGTAATCGATTATTCATTCGATGGTGGTATAATCAATCGTCAAGTTACATAACCTCTACATAAAATAATATAAATTATACAAACTATGAATCTTGAAACCATTATACATAATGTTCCTAAAGGGTGTTGAAAGTACCTACTTCCTCTCACCCATACAATTTTGATTGAATTTTGTACACTTATTTGAATAACTAGATCGGAATCAAAGGTAAGTTCCGCATTGCTGCCAAGTTTACTGTTTTCTCGATGGACACACTGTATATATCAATGACAATAAATAAACATGAAGTATTGCTTCATATTCTTAATATAATTCAGACATTTCTTCTCATTGCATCTGATAACAAAATCTTTAGAATTTTTTTATGACTTGCTCCAAATTATTTCGATAGTAGCTGATGAATCTTGGAAGATTTCGAGTCGGTTCAATACAGAATTATTCAGTTTATGATTTTGAATCATTAAATTTAGTTCGGAGATGAAGGGTATGATGTGACATACGATATTAAGGCTACCAAGGTTATTCCAGAGAAGATAATTTGCATACAATAGGTAGCTGATGAGTGGCAACAATGTAATTGTTAATCATTATGTAAAATAATGGCTTCTGAAGAAGATCAGATGAACCACAAGCCTGCCATTTTGTCAGTCATTGTTCAAGAAGAATGAGGAGATGATAAACTCAGAATTATTTCAATAATACGAAGTCCTTGTTTCTCTTGTGAATTTATTATCAAACTGTACAAAACGATGTTGAATATCAACGAATGTATAAATCAGAATTTAACTGTACATAGTTGGTAAGAATGGCATTAGGTCAATTATTGGTTGGCAGCAACTGGGAGATGAGCACCAGTAGCTCTGAATCCGTCCTTATCAGCGACGTAGACGACTTCGTAGAGGACGCCATCGTCACCGGTGTAACTGTAACGACCTTGGACGGAGAGAGCTTCATCGTCGGTTCCTACGTTCTGGAGTTGACCTTGTTCTTCTCTTGCTTGTCCATCGCTAGTTTCAACCCTATGAGAGAAAATAAACATGTTTAAGGTGAAAGTTTGTTATACTTTACAGGAAGGTACTCAATAAGCTCCGATAACACAAATGGATGGATGGAAAAGCTACAGAAACTCACAATGAAGTATCTATGAATTGTTTCGTAAAAGTTTGGTGTTAAGTAAAAGACTATTCGTGGCTATACAAGACCAGTATGTAATGATACCTAGTACTTAAGTTCTCATATTCGCAGTTTATAATGGAAAATTATTATTTTCTCCATTGTCAGATGAACAGTGACTTGAAATATTAAACTTCTGAACACCAACATCAAAGGGGCCGAGAGCAAGTGACACTACTGTATGTTTGGTTATACCGTGGCGAAACTTACACGTATCTGAATCCATCGACACCAATGTTGTCACTGTCATAACGAAGGATGACAGCGTCCTTGGAGGCGTCTCGTACACCAACAGACTTGGCACGTGACTGAGCAGGTTGGACTGTCAATTGGGGGGCAGCCGCAGCCATAGCGACGAAGGCGAAGACAAGAGCGAACTAGAATCGAAAACACTCAGTACAATCGATTTGAATTCCCTTCATGATTTACTTCTTATCATTACGATCGATGTCATCAGATGAGATCATTTTTTATATCGCTCAAACTACTTTTATTCATATTTTTTTATTATTTTCTGGTTTGTAGTCTTGAAATCATTTGAAGAAATGAAACATAATTAGTAGTGATAAAAAAATAGATGTAACCCCAGTGAAATTCAATGGATAAAACCAGTTATCTATTTTTTTGTACGAAAATAATGAGAAACGAAGCAGAGATTTTTTATCAAAATTTTGTACAGACTGATCAAATCCTCATCGTTTTTATATGGTTTTTATGGATCTGTCAATGATCAATTTCATTTCTGCTATTTTTACTATCACTTTCACTCATTCACAAGAATCTAACAACTTCTACCCAAAAGCTAATTAATAATTATCATTGTTAAATGTGAGAAATGTTCAATAGCTGGCACCTAAACGTGATAATGAATTCAATTGTGTAATTGTTAACTCACCACTTTCATTTTGGATTGTTTTCTGGTTTGACGAATTGACCACGAATGTGATGAGACCATCCTCTTCTCCAAATTTATACATACCATAACCATCCTGAATGAAGACCCCTCCAATTTTTTTCGTACACAATAGTTTCCGAACCAATGAAATGATATCGACCTCCGAAACTAGTTTTCCCATGCGGATTCATCTTCAACATTCGTGAATTCCAAGTCGGACCGAATATTAAATTGCTTATTTATGCATTATTGCGTAAAAACCACGAATTCAGTCACCTGAGGTAGCTCATCTTAAATCAAATGTTAATGTATTCGACTCTTGATGCCGAAAAGTTGATATCCCTGATCGAGTGTAATTTGTCCATCTGTATCTGGAATTTACAAGGAGTATCTTCGTGAGGTAACGAGAACTAGAATTTATACGAACAACAGAAAGAACATGGAAAATCGAAAACTATTTTCGCTGCTCACAAAACTTGGTTTTTCCGACATATCCATTAAATCTGTGACATTCCCAATTCTTGTGCTTTTTCCAGAAAAACTTGAACTCATTCAAATCGGAATCTAAACCATTGGGGATCTTCAAATGAATACAGGGCAATGTTCAGCTTTTTCAAATCTCTGTTGATAAAGAGAGAAGAAAACTATCAACTGGTTAGTGTTCAGAGTATAAATGATGTGCTAATTTTGGTCTCAAAAGACAAATAGTAAATTCACATCGTTGATTCAATTATTCGTTTCATTAAATTTCCTATATGCTGTATTTCGACCAAGTTGAAAAAAATGGGATCACGTGACCAAAAGAACGAAATACATATCGGATATACTATTTGTCAACATATTGTACAGGAACATTTTTATTTCGTTTCTTTTATAAAAATGGTTATGAATTTGATTTATCATTAATATTTTCTTGTCTTTATTCTGATTTTTACTTTATCCTTGAACCCATAATACAGAAGTTACAGTATATGT
This sequence comes from Plagiodera versicolora, assembly GCA_037013635.1. NCBI lineage: Eukaryota > Metazoa > Arthropoda > Insecta > Coleoptera > Chrysomelidae > Plagiodera > Plagiodera versicolora. The sequence goes on along the minus strand of CM072986.1, from coordinate 7,978,189 downwards.
ATATAATAATAATAATAATCATAAGTTTATTGAAAAAATTTAAAATTAAATAATAAGTGAATAAGTAGATATAAGTAATGTTTTAACAATGTCAAGTGAACATTCTCTAGTGTGTATCAAGATGAATTCGTGTAAAAGATATTCTCGAATAAACAAGTACCCACTGGTATATATGATGATATAATACATCAGTATTTTATATATCACTCTTTTGGATGTCAAATACTACAACACAGCGTATTTCTAATTTGAGATTATACTTCATGAGCTTTTTTTCATATGACAATCCTTATTTTCATGATTACTTACAGACGGAATATTGAACCACTTTGGTAGCAGGGGAGTTGTTGAATGATACTTAAAATTGACAATACTTTGAGCATTCATTGAAGAAACATATTCGAGTTGATATTGAGAATTTGATCCGCACATATCTGTAAACGCGTTTCAACTATTTTTAATTGTTCTAAAGTTGATTTACTATATAAATAAAATATAATTCATTGTCGAAATATGACCATATATGAGATCAATTTGGGTTATTTCGAGATATTATTTATCCTCTCAATTTCATTTCATTCAAGTCACCTATAAAAACCGAAGTTTCAACTTCTGATACTGAATAAATTTCATTCTATCTTCTGAATCATTTGCTCCACATATTATTTTCTTTCTCTTCTTCATTCTCAACAATGATGATATCAAATATCACTGGAGAAACGATGATTTTTTCTCGACAATACAAATTAACTGCAAACAAAGAATACACTAAGATCATTAACTCCTCAAATGAACTGTTCATAAATCAGAAAACCTGATTCATTTATTTGCATTTCAGACAAAAGCAAATACTGCTGTTTATTCCAGAGGCTCTTCAATAAAAACATAATTATCGCTAAGTAGCATTGCATTAGTTTGCGTGAAAAAATGTCCTTCACAATTAGCAGATGTTATCTAAGTATTGTTTCTTTTTATCACTGGAAGTTTATTCATAGATAGATTTTACACTCTCCAAGATACCTTGTGCATGTAATATTCCAAACATGATACAACATTTGATTTCGAATCGTTTTGATTCAAAATTAGTGACACAAATTGGAATATTGAAACTACTTTGGACTTTTCTGATATACATACACAGTTTGTCCCCTACATGCTATAAAATTGAGACGCTTCGACTGAGTTTTATAAACAACAATTCTATCACTCAATGAGATCTCAAAAATCTAGTGAAATATATTGTCAACTGCTTTTATAGTTCCTACATAACTATGAAATAATTTTGCCTCGCATCAGTTATGTTATTCTTTTCAAAATCGTAACAGTATACGTACTCAATTGGTCGTTTTCATTCCTTTTTTTCTATGAAATCGTATAAAAAAATGTTTGGAGAATTCTGAAAGAACTCAGTAAATTGATATATCATTCATACATCAGTACATAAAGAAAATATAAAAAAGTCATGGTTGATTGAATGGTCCCTTCATTGGGAATGAAATGTAGGGCGGTCTATTTTAAGTCCTTAAAAAGGTAGATTGAGGACTGATTTGCTAACTTTCACAGTGTTCTACCTTAGATCAGTGATTTCAATACTTTTTCGGTAGTTTAGGGATGGAAACGCAAGAAAAATGATAATAATAAAAGTAAGTCATACAATATTTGAAATCCATTGAGATACTCACAAAAATTATACTTCTTTAGTGGTTTGTCAGTGATGCAATCAACTTGATAAGTTTGTTTTCATCGACAGTGATCTATCATAGATCAAAGAAGGCAATTGTGATATTCTTAAATGTTAATCTGTGATATTCACCATATATTTTAACCATCTCATTTACAGTACAGATTGATAAGACAATCGGAATGAAATAAGAAATGATTTACAACCCAATTTGCACTCGCCAAACATGACAGTGATCATAAAAATAATATTTCAATCATTCATGCATGGTATCATTAGATTAGGGAACATGAACTAGTGTTCTTCTCATTCAAAACTGCTCTCGTGAGTTTTGTCTCGAGTCTACAAAACGACCTTATCCGCCTTTGGTGATGACCTTGTTCGACAAGAATGTAAGAACAAGCCCATGTCGCTTGCTCATCATTTCCCATGAAAATTGTCAGATGTCTGCGGCTGGTTTTCTCGATTTATTTTGATGATAAACGCAACTTAAATGTTCATACCATAATATTTAATTGGAGTAAACGTTTCATGGGGTCGCAGAACTGCTTTTACAATGAATAATGTATGCCTCGAAGACATGCATAAAATACACATATACAATGAAAACACCAGAGTAAATGACTTGTACATGGTCATTTTTCTGCTATAACTCAGGTTATATTTAAGTGTCCACAGCTTTCATTTTATTTATTCAATATCCTGTATGAGTATGAGTATTGAGTGAGCTTTGAATTCACGAATAAAATTGCTAAAATACTACAAATCGCATCCTCATTCACAAACCTGAGTACAAGATTGAGTTCGCACTGTTTTTCATTCACACTTTGGACCGACTTTTTCGTACACCCTGTGAATACTATAGGAAATGTTTATTCAACCTCAAATGCCCATGGATCAATTTATGCATATCTCAAAAATTTATATATTTGATCAGCTGTATCTGTCATTTAGATATAGGGTATAATGAATGAAATTAAATCAAAAACATAAGAGGATTTCAAAAATTCTTGGACGATAGTTCATAATTTGACCACCAGATAGCATCGAAATTTTTACAATTGCCTTCAGGACCCTGTATTGTGGGGTGTGACTATTCTAGTGACATTTGCGTTATTAGGATGCCTACACAAATTCACTAAAATTGTTATGCTAATGATGTTATAAATACATGAACTCGTGGGTATGACAGTTCCGGTAAAGATAATATCCATATATGCATTGTTCGTGCTGATAGAATCTTTGCAAGTTTCTCTGGATAGTATTTGAAATATGACAAGTGGGAAGGTCTCAATACGAGAGTCATTATGAGAAAAGCTGCATGGTTTGGTTATAATTCAAACTTGACAAGTATGTTAATATGTTCCCAGATCCTAGATTGTTTGTATAACATATCATTTTCATTTTTGTGAGAACACAATGTGTGTTATAATTGATACATAATCAAGCAATAAAAACTTGTTGCAGTCTCTGAATTGAGTTAGGTTACTAGGAACAATTGTTTCTTGTTTTCAGAAGGAAATATATTGTAGTATTTCGTTGAAAGATTAATCCAGTCAATGTTGAAATATAAACATTGAGTTGAATTATCAGAATTGATGAGTCGAACGACCTTACTTCAAATTCTTTCACTCAGAGCATCATCATTTTATAACATGTCCATCCTTGAAACTTCAGAGATATTGTTTTTTATAAAGTATTTCGACATGCTACAATTCACAAACATGCGATCTATTTGATTAGTATTAATTAAATGGCCCTGAACATTCTTCTAGTTGATTTTCAATCATTACGTCTACATACTATTTCCTAAATTTCATCTAATTGTTTATTGATTATATAGCACAAAATCCAACATCACGTTTATTCCATATTGAATTTCTGGTATGTAATATATTTTCTCAATAAATATTATTGCTTCACCTTTCATTTATTGTTCTGAGATATTCATTGCCCTGTTAAATTTACAATCAGTCGAATAGAAACATCGCTCTAGTTGAAGCCCTTGGAGTCTTTGAAGTTGATTCGATTTATAGGTATAATGAATTATAAATTTATATTTTTTTGGTGTTATGAAATGCATAGTTATTTAGGAAATATACATGAGTCAATTGAAAAGATGATTTCGCTACCAAAGAGGCTGTAAAATTGTGTGATATAACTCAATATCAAGTTATTCTACGCGATTGGACTATTCGGGATGTCAATTTGAAAACTTCCAAGCAAATATCTGTGGAAGTTTAAAAGTTAGGAAAGCTCAATTTGATACAAATGTTATACAGGAAAGGGAACCATATTTTGGTTATAGGGTGAGTCACCCCTTGGACCCGATACACCCCAACCCCAAAATTTCAATGGGCACCCTCTTTTGTGATGTGTGTGGAGTAGAATTCACCTATACAAGAATGTTTCTTTAATTTGTTAAATAAAGGTATAACTTGAATAAAATAAACTATGGTTTCAAGGGTTGTTTTTTCATTAAGATGCTCAAAATTCTTCCCATTTTGGGCTAAACCAAAATATAATCTATTTTCAAACTGATTTCTCACATTTTGTTGTGTTTAAAATACAAAAATCTTCACTAGATGATTTTCGTCAACGAATTATTAAGGAATGTGCATCTATTCCAAGTGTTTCTAAAACAAGAAAGCAATTCATATGAGCGATAAAAGTATTGTATACATAACTAATTCAATTCATTAACTCATCTACAGACTCTTCACTCCTAAGAATCATCTTCAAAGGTGAAGAAAGTGTTTCATCACTTCAATCAATGTTTAACAGCCCATCAGCAAAGTAGGCAAGATTATTATGTTTCATTATTGATGATTGTTGTTGGAACAGCCTGGCATATCGCCACACATAATTGCTTTCCCGTCTATGGCACAGGTGTCATTATTGATTTATATTATGGTTATTAATAAATTACTATTACGTCAGAGACAGACGAGGTCAATAAGGTAGGAGTTGGGTATTCAGTATGGGTATCAAGAGGTCCTTTTGAAAAGGAACTGGTTATTGTCACCATAAAATAATAATTATATTGATAATGACAGTTTATCAATCAATATGATACTAACAGGTACATATACAGGGTGAGTCAAAAATTTGTACCGAGCATTCTGAGGGTGATAGTTCATTGAAAAAAGTATGGTTTCATCAATAAACATGGTCCAAAATGCATACTGAAGAAGATATATCATTCCGAAATTGAAGAAATCAAAATAATTTCTCAACGTAATTTATAAACGTTGAAAACCACCAGATTGAAATTTTCTGCATAAATGTTTGTTGTTAAAATATAGTTTTCAATTACACTTTCATATTTCTGATATTGCTGTAAAGGATGTTTTTATTTGAGTTTTTGTAGGCACATTGGCAGATCAATTTATCAGGTGATTCATCGTTAACGATATTTTAGAAGTTGTTGCAATTGATTTCTTCGTGTGGTTTGGTCTACAACTTCTCACGATAATTCTTGTTCATCTCATACCATTAACATATTACAGCTTATCAAAATCTCGAAATATGCAAAGGAAACATGATACCCACACTGTTAAAAATCGTAAAAAAACTTTTACACATTTTCAATGAATAAAATCGAAAATTTCTCAGGATGGGTTTCGTTGAATTAATTCAAATTTCAAGGTGACTTGAAGTGTTAAGAAGTGGAGTCATAAAACAAATATAATAGAAGATGTATCTTCGTAATTGATTGATAATAAATCGTAGTGATAAAAGTGAAGGTTGTTTTGCCAAGAAGTTAGGTGCTTAACATATCTTCAGAATAGAAATTATAGGAGACTAAATTTGATAGTATTTTTCTAATACGAATTGATAATTCTAATTTTCATATTTTACCACAGTTATGAATTGTGATCGAATGATGAAAAATTATGACCGAACGTTCATGTCCGCAAACGACCTACAAATAGTTCAATTTCCAAGATTTTCCCAAAATAGCTGGTGCCGATAAACTGTCGAAACTAGAAAATAAAAGAGTCTAGGTCCTACTAAACCATTTCGGAAATACTATTTTCGTGTAGCCGAAAACAGGAAATTCTCAAGTTCGGGGATGAAGAGGGAAAAGACCTTTGAAAAAAATTGCTAGTGAATTTTCACAACCATTTCGTCAATGATCATGCATAATCGTAAACAGAAAGATTAAATATCAAGAGTGAGACCAAAAAAAAATCGATGAATAATTTGTATGTCAGAGGAGTGCTATTAAAATAATCAGATCACGAGAATCAAAGAACAAGAAAAATACATAGATGGGGGTTACAACATTTCAACTAGCAAATTATATATTAATATAGTGGGTATATTCGTAAGTTGGTCCCACGATGATGGTCTGTTGTGAAATGATGTTTTAGGTCAATAGAAATGTGACATGCTCCATCAGTGCAAACTAATACTGAAGATTTGATCAAAATACCACAGAAAGTACCTTGAATCACAAAAAATGCTATAACGTTATGATATTGAAACATAACGAGGCTTTCTTGTCCATCCGCAATCGTGATTCGATACAGTTCATTAATTTCTGATAGCAAAGTAATGACATACTCATCGTTGATTGAAGGCTGGAGAACAATACCTATCATGATTGAATCTTGATAGATGTCATTGAGAGAAAAAATCTGATTCAACTACTCTTTTCTCCACAAAATCAAGGAAATCGTGCCACTTTCGGATTCCTTGCAAAAATTGTGGTATTATGTAATAAATCAATCAAAATTCGATGACTACAATTGAAACCCACATTTCTAGAATAAACTCATCCAACGTGATGAAATAATGTAACCAAATTAGCTTGGTTAAACAGAATCACTCTGTACAGTCAAATCTACATAAAATTACTGTTGATTGACATATGTCACATTGAATGTTAAAAATGTATTCTTCGAAGTACACTTGATGTAGTTAATAGATAGTTATGACCTGATGGTGGTTTTATAATTCATTCAGATACAATGAAGATATATTCTATTACTCACGTATTTATATTCTTCTGATGTTCTTGTATAATTCGAATGATGTCACTGTTGTCAACAAGATCAATAACTTCATTGGTGACCTTGTCCTTCTTCTTTTAATCACCATAAAGATGTAAAAACGATTGTGCAATAAATATTGAATAGGTAACTTTCTATAGATAATGTCATCTTAGTATTACGGCATCATCTCTCACGAAATTCAAACTAATATTATGTCACATACATTCACACAACAATAAGTAGAATGTAATTATCTTGTCCCATCTCAATTGATTACTTTTACTCGTGATACTCATAGACACCAAACAACTATATTTTCTTCATGTACTCACAAAATATCACACGAGAGAAAAAGAATTTCAATTTTCAGTTTCATTTCATGAGAATGCAATACAAGAATCCAAGAAGTTTTGTGCATGTGTTTTTTTTTTCACTATCGTTTTTCATTGCATGTATGTTTTTAGTAGTTGTTTTGTCTACTCTCAATATTGTATGAGAATGAAAATTATTATTTTTATCGAAATGAAAGAACTATATGTATAATGACATTCTCAATTTATTTTCACTTACAAAAATATATATTTACAGCATAAATAACCAACATTTAGCTAAGAAATCGTGGTAAATTCCTTTGAACAACAATTATAAAAGTTTGCGATCAATTCTCATTTGGGAATGTGTTCTCCCTGAGGCTGGAAACCATTTTCATCGGCTATATAGGTGACGGTGTAAGTGACACCATTCCATGTGAAAGTGTAAGATCCCTTTACCTGCATGCTTTCGTTTTCACTTCCAACATTAGCCAATTGGCCAGTTTCTTGTTGCGAGATTCCGTTGCTTGTTTCAAATCTGAAATAGAAAATATTCATCAATTTTCTCGGTTGCTCTAGATCCTTTGAAAATGCATGAATGCATTCTCCATCATCGAAAGTTTTAGAACATATAAGGTGAATTAGAGATATCTGCTATCTTCGAAAAGAAAATTTTTGGCTTGGATAATAACCGAGCGACACCTCGTTTCAAGATCATTAAATTGCTGCCCATTCTGCCTCAATCTGTTCAAGCAAATCAGTTGTAAATCTCAATTCGTCTCAGTTATAAGAAGAACTCAAATATATAAGGTGATTCTTGTTTGGGTAATGATCTCAACAATTTTTTTCCAAATGGAATAACCTGTAAAATATTTAGTTTTTGAAATATTCATAGAATACCAAAATAAAAACTTTATCACACATAGAGTTCGTCAAATATTGGTTGGTAAACTCGTGAAAAAAATAAAGAAATGCATTTTCAAGATACTCTAAGTTGTCAAGTTTGATTTTCATTCGGAAACACTTTCGAATCAGATCTATTACACGAACTACGGTTCCTGTAAGAAATGACGTGAGCGTTACATCATGGTTACATCTATAATGACAATCCCACTCATTATCCTGTAACCATACTCAAATTAGGTCAGCTCAAATCAAGAAGATTTCCTTGCAAATCCTCTGAAAGTTATTCATTCCATAATAATACTATGATCAGCTTAGGAAATTTCAAGAGAAACCACCAAAACTGGACAAAGCATTGTCATATCGGGAAAACGAGATGACTGAATCCTCAAAGGTCACACACTATATGTTCGAATGATTTCGATTGATGATTTTTCATTTCTCTCTCAGAGTGTATTCAGAAAAACGTATACCAATTTATCTCAGGGTTCTCAAAGAAAAAGGTTAATAGCGTAGAAATTATCATCCATTACGTAAAATGCTCATTGTATAATTTCATCTCATAAAGCAACGTTATGTACTCACGTAGCAATCAATCATCGTGAAATAACTACAATAAACTATAAATCAGAAATATCGTCGACAAATGATCAGTGTTTGGAATGTGTGAACTGTTGACAATGAAGGTGTGACCCTTAATACACTAGTGTAATGGATTCTGAAGTATGCTCTGGATAAAATTCAACCGATGAAGCTTGAAATCGAAGAAACATTTCATGAGTTCGAGCTGAAATAGTGATAATAAAAACCCATAATTGGCAAAGATGTATTTTTATTCTTCTACAAGGCCATATAGTAATTTCTCATAGGTTCTAACAGTATTGTTCCAGTGAAAGTTGAACTAAAAGATGAATTCATTATTATGCGCATTATTCAATAATATATGCGAGTTAACGTTAGTATGATAAATGATGTAAAATTGAATAATAAGGTTCACAATTTATCACTCTTTTCAGAAACAATTCAATCAATTGAATTATTAAAAATGTTTGTTTGAACATATGAAATGAATACATGAATCTGATTATCATTAAGAAGCTGCTATTTCTTACTTTTGAATTGAGCTAATCATGTTCATTGTATTTGCTCCGTTTAGTATAGTACATAATTATGAAATAGTTTCAAATCTACAAATAACACGTATAACTTATTCCCAGATATCCTCATTGTAATCAATTTGTGTAAAAAAACTTAACGGTATGCATTTCTTGAATAAACGATGAAGATCTACTACGACTTTACATTCTACATTTCGACCTTGAATTATGGAGAAATATTCAAGGTTCTATCAGATGAATATCAGTAATATATTCTCGAATGATACACAACAGTAGAATGCTTTTTTGATACAAATACATTGATTCACTAATTCCGTTACTTGTCGAATTGCCAGATCAGAAATATTTTTTTAAAACGTCTTTCAGAAGGCTCAACGGAAAATCATTATTTATATGTTTTTCTTCTTCTTTTCATTGCTGCGTCTCTTTCGGAGATTGGTTATAATCAAAATATTTCAAGCAATGTTTCCAAAAAGAAGGTTCAATTGTGTGATAAATAAAGAGTGATAAGATTTTGAGAGAAACATAAACGCGATTCGAGAGATTTTGACTTACGCAAAATTGTATCCATCAATTCCTGTGTTGTCACTGTCATATTTGGTGACGACTGCATCTTTATCAGCTTGTTGGGGAGCTGCAGCTGCAATAGCTATCACGGTGAATAAAACGATGATCTGAAAATATACAATGATTCAATTATTTCCATGTAGAAATAAATAATTACGAGACACGATTTAATTTACGTAGTGAGTCTCATTCAATATTCGATATTCGAAGACTTGATGTGGATGCTTCTTCCTGATATCACGAAAAATTGAGACAAAATTATTCAATGATTTTTATTTGCTGTATGTGATTTGAAATCTGATTCGAACTCAAGTAGTAGTTTGTTCCTAACCACATAATGAATTATTATTTCCTTCAAGCCAAACAGGTATGAATTTTGAATTATGGAGACATCTTCGATAATTTATTAAGGTGTAGGTTCCATAATGACCAGCCTTGCCTGCATTAGAATAAAGAAAGTGAGGTTAAGTCCATTCTTTATATCAACATAAAATATGTCATAATAAAATTTGCACAGATGATTCAATCGAAATTAAACACTTATCAAGAAGTAATTGATTCGATTACTTTTGAATACTATTTTAATGATCAGTCGATATGAGCAACTGGCTCTATGCCCTCCTTGGTTACTATATTTGTACTCACTTGACATATTTTTGTGAAAAAACAATGGATAGAAACCAGCACGAAAAAGCATTGGAAAAATAGTGTACTTTCAAGCATATCTCAATATCTCGAATTCCCTACCTTTTTTAATAGTTTCATATAAAGTTTATGTAAGTTGATAAATTTGAGAAATTTCGAAATGTACGGATATAAAAGGTGTTCATTAACAGAAAATATTGTTTTGCTCGATGTTTCTCAGACTCAAGATTATAAGTTACAAATATACTAATATAACACAATGCTTGTCTCTTTATCATCTGAACTATTCGAATATTTCAAGAACATCCATATTTACTATTTAATGTTTCGTAGAAAATTGTTTTGTTGTCTACTTATGAAAAATTCATGATAAATCTGATTTAGTGGATAAGTGTCATTGGTGAATACCAATAGAAATAGAAAAAAATCCGGATATGAATCAAGTTCATCATACTCATAAATCTCACTTATGACTATTAATAATTTGATATGGTACTCAAAGTGATTTAGCAATTATATCGAAAAATGATCATTCTAGGATCCTATTTATCTGAAAAAATATTCGAAAAACACTGAGTTGTTGTGATAATGATTCAATAAATTGTTATCTAGTTCAGATGAAAAAAAAAAGATCATGTGATATTTGCTTTTTCACATCCAAAGAAGAAAACAATTCTTACATTTGGTGTTGTCATTGATGAAAATGGGCACTAATTGAAGGATTATATTATTGGCAACGCATGAAATGATATTGTTGAAATTTTTACTTTCTCGTCCCAAAATTATGAATATTTTAAAATACTATCATGTTGATATTCTATAAATTGTCTCTCTCATTGAATACTCATTCAATGTGATCATGGACCAAATGCTAGTTTTTCGTACAACACAAACAAAAAATTTACCCAAAAATATTCCGTTTGTACAATTGACTCAACTCTGAAAGATCTATTGGAATAATTATTTTTAGCAACTGGTAATTTTGAAGATTTTTTTGGACATACTGATATTGAAAAATAATCAATCTTTCGCTAGTATTCCAGCATTTTCTGAGTAGTAAAATTTTTAATGAAAATTATTTCAGTTTTATGTTTGAAACTTTCAAACTCATCATAACTTTTGTAGCTCACAGATAAATTACACACTGTATAGATTTTTCACTAGAAATTCTATCGTAATCATCCCACTCACCATTTTCATTTTGCCAAAATGTGTCGGTACAATTTCTTCACCAAAATAGTTGAACTACAAACGTATTCCTGTTCATGTCTCTTTTATACTTCCCTCTATTGGGTACCGTCTCTCCATGTCTCGAGGCTTGACATTTACCCTCCCCACGTGCACATCTTCGTCTTGGTATTGTGTACTAAAAGTTCATACGTGCAACACTCCGTATTGAGAATCTTCTTCTCGCCTCGGGCGCGGGTTTCGAGAAGAAATTGATGATTAGTGGGTTGGGCTTTGGTGAAGAAAGAAACGGCTCAAGAACAACGTCGAAACCATTAAAAACAAGGGCCATTTTCTTCCATGATTCAATGTCGTTCTGAATTAACATTTAGCAACTCATTTTGAGTTCAGTTTATCCTTACGGGGTTTCTTTCTTGATCTCCTCGTATTACAAGTAAGGATATAGGAAAACGAAGAATCGCTTCTTATACATTTTCTTACATAATAGTGATTATCATTGTCAGATTCTCGAAATGAGCTATTATTCTTCAGATATAACTCAGTTATATTTTTTCAATGGAATACCCTGTATATTTTTCGAAATTTGAAAAATGATTGGCTCAACCTTCTCAAATATATATCACCAAAATGATATCTCGAGCATAAGTCTTGCTTTTGAATAATTTTCGGTTTTTATAGTAGGTCAGAAGAATGAAAACTATTAAAATAGTATTTTACCCCCTCACTTTTTTCAAACAGCAAAGAGGTCATGCGATACATCCTTGGGAAAAATTCTGAAACTAAAATTCAAAAAGTATCATTTTAATATTTTCAAAATGATAATGAAAATAAAAATAATTGAACAAATAATATTGAATTTACGACCAAATTACGGCAGGAGGTTTCAAGATATTCTCCATTTACTTCTTGGCGTCGTGGGTTCATTGAGTGGCCACCAAGGTCACCAAATCTGACCTCTATTTTTTTTTTGGGGTTACCTCAAATCCAAAGGAATGGGAAAGAAAGGGATAACATTTTTTTGTCCGAGCGTTTTTCAATGTTGTCTTCAGTAACGTAGATTAAAGGGGGTTAATACTTTTCATTCGCACTATATTATGAAATACATAAGCTCTAGTCGTCGACAATCATTACAAAATCATCAATTGAAGCTATTGCATAATATAGAAATGAAAACTCATAATAAAATTGAAGGTTCATTTGAATGATCAATCATACCAATAAATCTCGTACAATGAATTGAATAACAAAAACGATTCTTCATTCGAAATACTTTCTTATATCATGTACATAATAACTCATATGAAAAAGTACTAGAAACTCTTGAACATACATAGACTGCTGGTCTGCAAATAAATGTATGTTTATTAACGAAATAATGAATTGAAACAATATTCAATAACTAATATTAATAGCCTGTATGAAGATGTATTTCTTAAAATGTGAACGAAGAGTTATACAACAAAAAATCTAGCATTTTGGCATGGGAAAATATGAGTGATGAGACTCCTAATTTTTCAGTTATGTGTTTCAGAATCTACGAATTAATAACAGGATGAGAAAAAAATCGTCGAGTTCATTATGATTTGATCACATACTTATCGAGTTCTGATTTCCAAACATGATAATAGCATCTTTTTTCATTTCCATTTCTCAGTTCTTCATTCTAGTAAGCTAATCAAAAGTTTCGTAGAATAATCCTTGTTTAATGTATTGAAACATGAATATTTCAGTGTTTGAAAGAAGTTTTGTCCATATATTTCAAACTAATTTGGGCCTTCCATAACAAATTCCTGTTGAGGCCCTATATAACGACAATCAAGTGTGAAAAGTATTTATCTACATAAATTGATCTTTGGTTATTTTTCAATCTGAATCTATTTTTATATCAAATATCGGCCATAGCCATAGTTCTAGCTAATGGTACTGTGATTAAATCTCAACAATCTTCTTCATTGCAAAACCAAAAAGTCAACATGAATTGTCTCAAACAATTGTGAATAGTTATAAAAATGCAAGAACTAACACCAATTGTCTTTGTCATAGGTATAAAAAGAAAAACACTAATATAAATGAGACATAATTATTCCCAAGGTCACCTTATCCTGAATGAAAGTTTCGGAAATTGAAAGAATGCATTGGCGTAACTAGAGTTGACTAATGGCTAATTGACTGAATTATTGCAATTTTTTTTATTTCGTCTGAGCAATGGAGGGGGCTCACGACCCCAATAACTCCCCTCGTTACGCCTATGAAAGAATGAGTAATTATCCAGCAATGCAGAAGTATTTTTCTACTTGAATGTTTCAATATGCATGAAGAAGCTAACCATGAAAATAACCTGGAATTGGAATCTATTGATGTCACCATGTATTGAATGTATGAAATTGCAATATACAATTGAGTATGAAAGGTAATATTTTGATCGTAAACATGTTTTCCAATCGAAATCTGTATCATCTGTATTTTTTTTGCTTTGAAAGGAAGAAATTTGAAATGAAGCGTTGTAAAATAATTGAAGATTATGTTGTTTATATCTATGTGTATAATTTTGTTTACACTTGCATGTATTAAAATGCTTTGGAAATAATCGATTAAATTCTCCATCCTACAAGGATACATTGATAAAATAAAATGAATCATGAAGAGGAATCGTGATAAATAATTATATAGATGCATTATCGTGATTAGATTTGTCGAGAGCATCCTTCAACACAAGAAGAGGTTGAATTTCAAATCACATTTAAATTGCATCTTCACTTAACTGTCTATGAGAACTTTATTTATGTGGGAAAAATGCACTCCCAAGAACGAAGGGAATTTTCCTTGGTTATATATAATGTTATAATATCAATAAATAAACAGACAGAATCGAATTGGTTATTCATATTTGTTGAAATTGTGGCGAATGCTACGAAGTTTATATTATGGTGAATGCGCACCGAAGTGGGTAAGAAAAACCATCATACGAGCTATATTTAAGCTAAATCAATACTTATAGAAACGGGAAGGATAGTGAAGTAATTTCTGAAATACGAATATGGAAATGAGTACAACTCATTGGAATTTTTAAAAATAGAGAAATATTCCATAAGGATACAATAAACGTGACATATATTTGATTACGTTTGGAGCTACTTGAAAGTTTCAAACTATGTATATTCAATAAACAGTTACAACCCGTCATTAGCTGTAATTGATGTTCTTGCAATTACCACAAGCGTATCAGTAGGAGGAGGACAACGGTTATATTTATCAACACTAAAATCAAATACGTCTATACTATCAATTGGGCTTTGCGAATTGAACAAAATCTGACAATGAGTCAAAATATTTTCAATACAAATAGTTGTTGATGGTTAATTCAATCAAAATGATCCATCTTCTTTGAAGGGCTATAGCTCACTTAGAAAACATTTTCGGATTAAGATGATATGAGTTAAATTGACATGGATAAATAGATTACCTTCAGTGCCTTCTGGACACCCTGTATATTAACAATCAATTGATAAATTTTTACATCAACACAAATAGAATATTAATTATCATAACAGTCTTCTGAAGGCACTGATGCAGTAGCTGATGTCACATTTCACAAAAAGAATTTGTTATGGATCATAATAATAAGCACTTTTCATCTCCGATTCACTTGGCTATATGCATGATGAAGCTAACAATGAAAACAATATTCTTGATTGATTTCACCTTGTGCTGAAGCGAAAAAATGCAATATTCAATTATATATGACGAGAAATCCTTTTTCTTTCTTAGTTTCGATGATAAATGAACATAGATGGAACTGTGGAATATTTTTATATATTTTGCTATACTTTTGGTGACCGAAGGTGATGAAGATAAAATATTGATTTACGAAAATGAACAGGATGCACGTGGATATCATTTCAGGTATGTTCATCGAATTACACGTACGTTATTTTTCATTCATTTCATATTTCATGTATTTCTACTTCAGAATACATATCGCTTAGTTATGAAAAAAGAAGTCGAAGAACTTATTTACAATCCTATGATGCTATCAAACGCATACTTATATTAAATAATTATCGATATAATTCATTCTATAACGTTTTTTTTTAAACAGTGCGGTCCATACAAACTTTGTATATATGAAAATTATTAATTTATTTTCTCTTCAATTCAGAAACTACTCCTTCTTGCAACCTTCTGTATTATAAGGACTTTTTTTAATTTCAAATGAGAATGAAAGTTGTATGGCCCC
Organism: Plagiodera versicolora; assembly: GCA_037013635.1. Classification (NCBI taxonomy): domain Eukaryota; kingdom Metazoa; phylum Arthropoda; class Insecta; order Coleoptera; family Chrysomelidae; genus Plagiodera; species Plagiodera versicolora. Next base: position 7,962,539 of record CM072986.1, on the reverse strand, counting down.
TCATAACTATAAGTAATAACTCGAAAAAGTAAAACTTTAATTTGTGAGCCTTTTACGGCACTCATGTAATCTCTAGTATATTCATTTGTAAACATGTATTTTCAATTGGCATGGTCAAACATTGAAATTTTAGGTTATGATAGTCAACAACACTGTATAATAAAGTTCATATAAATGTTTCAAATGTTTCATTTTGAAGTCATATGAAGAACGAATTCAATAAATTTTGATTCATCTTCGATAAAAAACATATTAAATTGAACAAATTTTTCAAACTTTTGAAGGTAATCAGCTATAAACAATTCTCAACAAGGTCAGTGAAATATATAATTAAGCATATTGCATAGAATGAAATCACAATAAAGACATACTAAAATCAGTTCTTCCCCGATGGGAATAGTCAATTAACAGTCAATCGAAGAGAAATCGTCCATAAGATTTGGCGTCGTATCACCAATCTATTTGATGTTGATAGTATACAGTATCGGCAAGGATATATCTTTGGTATAAACAGACTTCTGTAGTATGAACTTGAAACGCAATTATATTATAATACCACCCAGTGAAGATGAGACGTGATGCTATTTGTTCTCTTTTCCTGTTACCCCTTATCAAGCAACATGTCACAGTTGGTTACAAAGCTTATTGATACCCCTTCGTCAAGATATCAGAGGAGAAATCATAATGTTTTCTCAATATTCAGCAAACATATATTTATTCTCTCATTGAATCACAATACCCAAGATAAATCATTTCCGATACTGTATAACAGCATTCCTATATGTTTTATTATGCCTGGCAATATGATGATTGTTCTTTTATCAGGTACGTAACGAGTAGTGGACAGGAAAGGAGTGAAACAGGAGAGTATGAAAAATTAGGAAATGATCTCATACTACGAGTCAAAGGATATTTTTCCTATCAAGGAACAGACGGCAAACAATATAAAGTCACCTACAGCGCTGACGAAGGAGGTTATGTTCCCAAGCTAGAGGAAAATATAGCGCCATCGTATGGTCAAGGTCAAGTAACGAAAGAAGTGGAACTTAGAATTTCTCCAGCAGCTATTGCATCCTTAGCAGGTGGTGGATTGGGATGAAATCTGGATCAATACCAAAATAAATGGGATATCAGCATGTGGAGCGAAATCAAGGAATAACATCATAAATGAATTGTTTGATTCTGTCATTAATTGAATCTGTGATGACTGTAAATAAAGTTTATTCAGTGTTCAGAATTCTATTTTTCTTTGATGAATGATTGTTAATGATAATTAATAAATAATAAATAATAAATAATAAATAATAAATAATAAATAATAAATAATAAATAATAAATAATAAATAATAAATAATAAATAATAAATAATAAATAATAAATAATAAATAATAAATAATAAATAATAAATAATAAATAATAAATAATAAATAATAAATAATAAATAATAAATAATAAATAATAAATAATAAATAATAAATAATAAATAATAAATAATAAATAATAAATAATAAATAATAAATAATAAATAATAAATAATAAATAATAAATAATAAATAATAAATAATAAATAATAAATAATAAATAATAAATAATAAATAATAAATAATAAATAATGAATATAATAAATGAATAAATACAAACATAATTAGGATTAACAACAATAATTGATTTAATTACTTTATCCATTTCGTCCATGTAGACTCTCATTTGTATGTTTCTATTTTTCTTTTCTGAATAAAATTTCTAATTGTTGCAGTCGCGGATATAGGTGGGCGGCGAAAAGGACAGGGCCCCGAGCACGAAATCTATGAGGCGCCAAATCGAGCTCGACAAAGACTAAATTTATTCAATTCATCGAATAAAACGAAACGAACTTTATAATGGAATTAGCAACAATTATTTTAAAGAGTCTTGCAGTTATAACCTAGAAAATACTGCTTTTTGAATGAAAAAATTTTGATGTCAAAATCATATTTCAATAATGAAAACGGGAATTTATCATTCTGTTTGTATCGCTTGAATTTTACTTCTCTCAATCAAACCAATTTTTCTTGAGAATTTAAGTGTTTCATTGTTTTTGTACATAAAATTGTTGAACACTCTTCGCGACGGACTTTCATGGTCGTCATATTTTATTGTTAGCAAAACCACAAAATACAATTTTCGTTGGGAAATAAGTATGATAAAATAAAATAATTTTTCATTCATACCTTGTATGTCATTCACATAAGAAACAATTTAACATTCTCATGTGGTAAAAAGGGGGCAGCAAATTTTCTGTTCGCCAGCAACCCTAGATCCGCCACTGAATTATTGCAAAGTACGAGTTGCTCAGATTATAAGCCTTGCGAAATCATCCAAAATTTGATCTCATTATCAATTGTCTCATCAATTCAAATAATCTCCAAAGATTAATTGTCTATCGAAAAATTACCACAGAAATGTGTTTGATGGAAAGCTTTAAATTCCTTCCTGGCTAAAGTGCATCACTTATTTCACCTTCTCACAAGATATTTTGGTGGAGTCACCAGGAATTGTATGTAAAAATGGAAATCATTGAATATTATCAGTTTTGATATAAATTTACTGGAGTCATCTTATTTCTGAAAACGTCAACATTCATTTCATTATGATGATTATGTGCATAATGAATCTATTCGACAAATATGCATCACATCATACTGAGGACATTTGATATCGCACCACCACAACGAGTACGCAAACGTAGCAAAATAATTAAAGAATTCATATTGATATTCATTTCAAAGATGTAAACATCTTGAACAGACCATTAAAAGAAAAATGCAATAAATGATGTCACTACTTGAAAATATGGCGAAGTGGTTAACTTTCTTTGAGTTACCTATGCTCTGGAATTCAGCGATTTTCATGTATGATATTCAACATAACACCAACAATTTTGAGTATCATATGATTGACAGACATATCTAACGAACGCTTTCAATGAATCACCCTGTGTAATTATATTAATTATGTGTAGGTATCGCTTTCCTATAGCATAATTTATTGATTTTATTAGTGTGTTTCTGAATGAAATTTGATTCCTTTGATGTTTGAAAACTATTGAAATACATCACTCTTAATAATAGTATTTTGTACGTTTGATGACAAGTAAAAGGAAATGAATATGCTAAAAATATTATTATGATAATTGGAGAGATTTCATTTCTATTCGTACCTATGTATAATGGATTATCTTCATTACACAGATAATATTCATGGATTTAGTGGGGTTTTATGACTATAAAACGAATTGAATTATTATTTTTTACTAGTGATTAGATGACAGTAAAAAATGTTAAGAATGCAGTCGATTCACGTAAGTTCATAATATCCAAATAATAAAATTCCTCATTCACATTTAGGACTATGCATTCATTAATAATCAAATTTTAATTTTCCATCGTTCTGAAAATATCACCAGTTTCATCTTAATTTATTTTTCATAATTCAGAATGAAGAAGATGGATAATTGAGTATACTTGTATTTGAAGAACTTCCACTATTACAATACAGGGTAATTAAAAACGAACCTACTATTTATTGGTTTTTGTATTTGAAACCTTACCCATCTTATTTTTGAATTTGGTACATAATAATTTAAGCGTATCTTGTTCTGTTTTTATAGCTGTCAACAGAAAATGAACGGAATAATTAGATTAAAAGACTGATTTCATTCACATTTTTTCACCCTGAGATTATATAAACGAAATATACATTCTTCATGGAAAAAACAGATGAAAATGGTAGTTTCACTTTCAGAATTGATTAGAAAAATAGTAGTGATATCATCGTGAATAATCATGCATTCTATAATTCGACCGAAGATTTTCCATACTAACGTATTTTGATAATTTTGATATCAAATTGTGAATGAACCTAAACTTTTTGAAATGATCCATGGTTGAATTCCGAAATTTCACCTTCTTTTCTTTGCAATTTTTTGCAGTCCTGTCATTCTCCATCAGACAGTTTTTTCAGTTTGTCCAGGAAGAAAAAATAAGAAGTTCTGTAATTTCTTCATCTTACTGTGTGTATACTGCACATCATTCAATGTTTCATTGTAGAAAATAAAAAAATTAAACCACGTCTCTAAAATGATTAGCAATCGAAAATAATCATTGATTCACTACAATATTGATTGAGAACTTGCTAGATTGGTTCTTGTTTCATGTTCTTTTCATCAGTTCGGAAAAACACAAAACAATCTGCTTGAAACTTCAGAGGTCAGAAAGATTTCATCGTGAAATAAATAAGTTCTGGACTAGTTCTAATTGGAACAAAATGAACAAAACTATTAAATGTGTATTCTTCTATTCTGAGAAACTCAGCATTTTTTTTTCGACATATAAGCATCCTTAGCGAGGTTTTTCATTCACACCGTGTATAATTGTACATATTTCCAACGTGTTGATTGTATTTTCATCGAGATACTTTGTTCGACATATCATTCATTGAAATCAATATCCTTGCCGGATAGGAGCGCTGGCCATATCATCAAGTTCTCCGAATTTTCTCGTTAGATTTTCAGAATATGACGTCAACACCGGTTAAGCAATGATTTAGTTCCTCCTGATTGATTAATTGCTTCCGAGATTGCCGTTCACTGATTTACTGTGTAGATAGATACCCAAGATTTGTACGTGTCATGACATGGCGGCGACCGATCGGTTATGTAGGTATATCCGTGATGGAATTAACGCTTGCATTTTTCATGATATTTCAAAATCAATAGTGTAATGTATCCACATTCTCCGATCCGACAAAACGAGAGAAAGAAAATAAATATTCAATAAATGTGATTATGATAATTGGAGAGATTTCATTTTTATTGGTACCTATGTAATACGGATTATCTTTTTCACGAAATGAATTTCCTCGTAGTAAGTGGGGCTCTATGAGTATTATAAAATGATGGTAGAATTATTTATTGCTATTCGAGTGAATAGGTGCCGAAAAAGATATACCTACTAAAATGAAGTCAATACACGTAAGTTCGGGATTTCATACTCACTTTTTGAGAAGAGAAATGCAATAAAATTTTTCAACATAGAAATCAAAGAAGAAATTGAAAAAACCTAGTAATGAAATCGCACCGTAATATGTCAATAAATCTTGAGACACTGTGAATTTCAAATAGCTATAATGAAAGTGAAACTACTTGAATTACCATTTGATTATATATTTTATGCCAAACCATATTGAAAATAGCAAAGAATCAATAGTCCTAGACCTGCTGAAATCTCTCTACAAGATTTTATGCACTTCCTATTAAGTATAGCGGAATCTTGAAATTCTCATCGAGAATTTTGGCATGGTAACAAAAATCTTCTGATAAATCTTGTGATATGTGTAGAGATCGCAGTCAAAAAATAGATATATGGTACATTTTTGCTTTGCTTTCAAAAGTTAGCAAACAAAATCAAAGATAACTAAAATTAGAATGCACCATTTAGATCACAGATTTTTCAACAGTAAATTGAATGTTTGAAAAATGGGCCTAAACAACAGGAATTTTTACTTAATTATGTCTAATGTTATTGTTCTTTAATCATAATTTCAAGCTGCAATATATCGAAAAAAGAATATAAATGTTTCTTTTCATTTTCATTATTATGATTCTTATCATCATCATCATAGTTATTATTATTATTAATATAATTATTAGCATTATTGTCTTTATTATTTTATTTCATGAACGTAGCTGGAGTTGCCCCATATTGTTAAGTCATAATCAACCTCTTGGTCATTTAAAAAATACTTTTTTCATTGTTACAGTTGTTTATAGCCTGTATTTGGGGTGTAACTTATGGTGCAGATTTGGACCATCAAAATGCCCGTATTCTCAAGTACGATTTCGACAACATAGGACTCGGACCCTATCAATTTAGGTAAGTGATATTCTGTTGATAATCATATAGGCTCAACAACTATTCGTCTTCATAACTATTCAGAGGTCATAAACATGACGTTACTACGACACACACTACACACATTGCGACTTTTTTTCAATTGAATGATCAATTGATGCTGAACTCGTTTCTCAGCAAATCTATATAATTGTCTTAACTTTTTTTTATAGTATCCGAAATCTCAATGTCAAGAAATCAATCTGGGTCACATTTGATACACACTATCACACTAGAAACATGTTAATACGTATCGATTGATCGTACTTCGAAAGTGTGACTCAGATAAGAAGGTCTAGTTCTGCAAGACACCTCAAGAACCATGGCATTGTTCAAGGAGATCTGATTCGTATTAAGAGATTATAAAGCTATCCAGTAATTATTCTATTAGAAAAATAACAGAACGTGTATTTAACTAATTCAATTTCGACATATAATGTTGTTGTCAAGTTATGAAATGATCGATTCGACTATTGAACGTTTCACTCTAATGATACAATGTTCATTATGATATTTTGTAGCTGTGTGTTTGACTTTACTTTTACATTCTTGAAATGTGAGGAATTCCCAATCAATAGGTGATTGGAAAGTATTTCAGGTATAACCCATTCTCTAAGATTTTTCGATGTTCTCAATTGAATGAATCTTTATACGCTACGGGCATAGCACTTCCAGTTGAACAAGAAGTTCATGTCAATTTGTTTACTGTAAAAAGTATATCGATAGAAAATTTTTCGATAAAATATAGAATTCTATACGTACTTCATGTATAACGCCGATCGTTTGGTAATATTTCAATTTCCTGATGAAAAATTTTATTTGTAGATCTCTTCTGAGAATAAAGGATTGTTTTGCGATAGAAATTGGTTTCCTCTTGAATAAAGATGTACTCCATTAAATTATTTTGGAACTTCGAAGACATACGATTTTTTCGTCATTGAACTCTTTATTCTCATGGTTTTTCTAATCAAATATTCGAAATAAGAACAACCTTCATAGTTTTCTATTGACTTGTGTAATAATTTTTATAACAAAAACACCAATAAATTCTATTCTATTCCACTCAAATAGAGATTGAAAAAATTCATCTTTTATCCATGAAGAATAGGTTACAAAATAAATGTCTCTTTGAGTTGATAATTTTTCCATTTACTGAAAAAAACGAGATAGTCATAGATCGATGGAGATCATCTTGAAATAAATAAGTAGTTGGAGCTTTTTATTTAAAATATGAATTAGCATGATAAACTGTCACTAGAACAAATAGATAGTAACTGAGTTCGTTTAGTGATTATAGAGTTCGTTTTTTATTCAGTTTAAACTATATAACATCCTCTCATTTCAGCTTCGAATCAAGTGATGGTATAAGAAGAGAAGAAACCGGTGAAGTTCAAAACGAAGGAACTAAGCATCAGTTCGTGAAAGTTTCTGGTTCCTTTTCCTATACTGGTCCAGATGGACATTTATACGAAGTGCGATACATAGCTGATGATCAAGGTTTTCATCCCGAAGGAGATCACATCAAAGTACCTCCATTCGTACCATGGATACACCATCACCACGATGATGAACACCACGATGATGGAAAATATCATCATGATGAAAATAATGGTGATCCAAGATCATACACTCCAAATGTAGAACCTCATCAAGAAAATAACAGTGATCTAAGAGGATTCACTCCCGATTCGACCCCCTATCCAGAAAATAATAGGGATCCAAAATCGTATACTCCAAGAATAGAGCCTAATCAAGAAAATAATGGTGATCCAAGAACATTCACTCCAAGCTCAACCACCTATCAAGAAAATACTAGTGATCCGAGATCGTTTACTCCAGGTTTAAACCCCTATCAAGAAAATAACAGTGATCCGAGATCATTCACTTCAAGTATAGAACCTGATCGAAACATAAAGGGTGATCCAATAACATTCACTTCAAGCTCATCCCCCTATCAAGAGAATAACAGTGATCCAAAATCATTCACTCCAAGCTTAGGCCCCTATCAAGAAAATAACAATAACCCAACATCATTTACCCCAAAGATTGAATCCCATAGAGGAATTGTGGGAGGAAATAGATATATCCCGACCTCATCAACTGAATTCTCGCTAGATAGTGTTACCCCCAGGTCTGATGATAATGTTTTGTCAGATGCAAATCATCCTAGAGACAGTTCTTCTTCACATATACCTGATTCTCAATCACGTCAAAGTATCCATTTTTATCCTAAACCGGAAGCTCAGACTCCATCTGGGTATATTACTCCCAAGCCGGTTGGTCAAAATATTGATGAAAACGGAGAAAATAAATATTATATACCGCCTGTTAACTCTGCGTAGAGATATATTTTTGGGGTATTGTTTGAAGGAAATAATACTAACATTGAAAGGGTGATGAATATACATCGTGTGTGATGTAATCCAAATGAGCACTCATTGTGAGTGATATATTCTTGATGTTTGACTTCTTGTAGAATTAGTAGTTTGTTTTTGTTGATTTTATGTCTAATCGATTTATTACCATTTTTGTATCATTTGTGCGTTTGATTGTTATATATTTGTTATTTGTGTGTATGTGATCGTTATAATAAAAAATTTATAGCTATCGAGGTATATTCTTTCAAACTGCACCTTTTCTCAATAATAATGATATTCTTTCTCGCAACATTAGAAGGATTCCGATATGTACAACAGTGTGAAAAGTTTTAATGCTTCATTATTTTTCCGCAGAAATATGTGATTATATAGTTGCCATATGCTGAAATTCAATTGCAGACACTAAAAATCGTTGAATGATTGAATATTGTCAGTGTTGATATAAATGTATAAAACTTCTTCCTCATTCCTTATTTTGTTATAAATCAATATTTATTTCATTATCATTTCCGTCATAGATTAATCTATCAAATATGCATCAAATCATCGATAGTAGGTAATCTTAGGTAGAAAAAAATAATAACTCATTCACACACACAGTTCAGGATGGACCATTTCGTTTGAAATATGCTTTAGATTTCAGCGATGATCAAAAAATAATTTATCCAAGAGGTTGTGTGACTGAATCTATGGAATGAATTTGAAAATAATATGTATTAATATATCCATTTGAATACGTTTATTGTCCCCCATTAAGCATATACTATTCACCTTGGAAGAGTAAGTGAACTGTAGAATTCGAGTTTTGATTGACCTATCGTTAAATATTTTGAAAGTATAAAAGTGTCACGAGCTCCAGTTCTATTCTTTCAGTTGTTAACAAGATGGTAATGAAAACGGTGAGTCAATTTTTCATAACATAAAATTAATTTTTATCAGTTCATAATAATAGTTCTTCGGATTCTAAAAGTGTTAATGCCAATGTGAAGTTTTTTCGGCAATTAATACTGTGATATTGAGTTGATTTTCTTCAATTTTTCTCAATTTATCAGGATAAATCGAAAAATATCTCATATTGAAAAATACTGGCATTTCATTTTTTTGAGGACGTGCAACTGAAACGGTCTACGATTTCAGGTGATAATTTTGTTTACCATAGTATCTACCTTGTATGCCAGGCCACAGCTACAAAATGGTTTTCGATTTCCACACATAATTCGATATGATTTCAATAGTGATCATCATGGACAATACATTTTCAAGTAAGTACATCTTTCCTCATGGTATATTTCAGTTTTGTCAAGATAACAAACAAAATAATCTCTCAGAGTTCTTGCTGAAACAACTATGTTGATTTACAGTTGAACAGTTATTTCAATATTTGTATATTAAATCTTCCGACTAGAATTAAAAAACTTCATCAGCATTGAAAGATCAAGAGCTGTCAGAACTATCTGCGATCACGAATGATTCAATGAAAATTTTCATTCTTGGGGAAATTCATGGTCACTTTATTCTTGTTCAACCGTTTTCCAAAATATCATTTCATGTTCCCAACACCAGAAAAATCCCTAAACCAAAAAAGGAATTCAATGATTCCATCGTAAAAAGAGCTTCGAGATAATAATTCACCTACTTTGTCTGGCACGCTTTCATTTACAACAATATTTTATAACATTTTCCAGTGTTGACACTAGTGATAACACTCACGTTGACCAAACTAGTGAGCTCAAAAATCCCGCGACCCCTGAGGAAGAAAAAAGAGTCTATGGACACTACTACTATATCGGCCCGAACGGTGTCAACTACACAGTGGAGTATACCGCTGGGAACGACGGCTTCCAAGCTGCTGGTGATCACATACCTATGGCTGCGGGAGTATCCAGAGTTGGACAACTCGGTATACCTTCTGCAGCAATTGCATCCCTTGCCGGAGGTGGTCTGGGATAGAGTTAATAGACTTGAATGGGTATAGGCCAGGTGTTTTGTGTCAAGAATTTGTATTTTCATTGATTAGAAACAGAAACAATAAAGAGATGTTTTGACATAAAGAATAATCAATTGTTTTTGCCTTCTGTATTGTTTTTTACAGTGTTGGAAAAGTAAAGATAAGATTATTTCGAGTCAATTCAGTATGATCACGATCGGTATCACATATTCTAGAACACAGACGGAATAAGACAGAATATGTGTCATCTTTGGACTGTCAAACTCATCCCACATTTATTAGTTTTCTATGGTTTTCTATGATTTCTTCTCTGGAACATTTGAAATCCATCGTATTTAAAACACAACCTACTTTAATGGAAGATCTTCGACAACGAATTTTTGCAGAATGCAGATCTGTTCCAAGAGATGTGTTCCAAAATGTTAGAATGGCATTTGAACATCGGTTATACTATTGCTTACAACAGAATCCTTTTAACACAATTCATTTCATTCATGTTTTTCGTACACCCTGTAGTGGGTGGAAAAAAGTCTTATATAGGTGAATACTACTGACTGAGACCGTTCATTTGAGGTATCACGTAAGAGGTAGTGCCATTTGACATTTCAAAGTTGGTTCTTGTTTCCCCTAACTTCTTAGCATTTGTGCCCAACGGCGTTTTTCTAACTTTTTCATTTCACGAGATATTCGCATTGAAAGTTTCCAAATAAAAGAAATAAAAAAATATAGAAAATACGTACTACGTAATACGTACTACGTAGAACATAGAATTTTTTTATTTCATTTCGATTTTTCAATTTCATATCACTCGTGAACTGTATTGAAATTTTTTCATTATAATAATTTTCTCCACTCTTCTCCAATTTCATTCTTCAATATATGCTGCTTTTTTCGCTATTTATTTCGATTCACGGCAACATTGTATACATAGAGGACACGTGAAGTAGAAACTTATATCGCTGTATTGATCACTCTCTCTGAATCTACATTGTCAAACTTCAACTGTGGGATAATTTTTTTTTTCTATATCTCAATGAACTCTGAAGACAAAGATGGCTGCTTTGAAAAGACAACACCTCGATTCTGGATATACTTCTTGATTCAATCTTCAAATATATCGACTTAGCACTTGTCTCATCAACAAGTCTGGTCTTGCATGAATCAATATAAACATACCAATCTCCTCGGAAATATTCATAAACTGATGTATGAGAAAACGAAAATCAGAATCAGAAAAGCGTGAAGAAAATTATGCAATGAGCAATCAGTATATTACACAATATCATGTAAATTAGGGCTAGAGCCACTTTTATTGATGCAGCGGTAAGTTCTGTGGATTTATTACAGTGGTGGCTGTCCTTTTCGACAGGCACGTATCTATCCCATCCCCTGAAATCCTGAAATTCGAAACTTTTTTCCATTTTAGATGTTCCACTGAAAAGCCTCTGAAAATTCTCTATCATTAAATATGGAGTTTTTTGTGGATATAAAGTACTTTTGGCATAAATCCAACGTATTTTTATGAAATATTCTAATGGATTTTCGTCCTTGAGTCCTCCCCCGAAAAAAAATTCTGGATATGGGCCTGCTTCTCGTAACTGCAAAAAAATTGTCAAATTCTATGTATGCATGAGCATGCATCTTGCCGACTAATCACTCACTTCTGCCAATAGATGATCAAGATATTATTTCTCATTCTTCCCTTATGAATCTCTGGTAAAAAAAAAACATGAGACATTGTGTGAAATTGTTTATTCTTAATAATACTGAATATAATGAGATCGATTATCTGATAAAAATACATGTTTATAGTTGTGTATTGAGTGTATCGGCTTGAAATATTTCCTTTGATGGTGTTTTTATTAAATAAAAACTAGCAAAATCCTTGCAACAAGTATAGGCAGACATCTATAAGAGTAATAAGGAAAGCAAATGTGTATTATATAATCCCACATAATCAAGAAACGCAACGCTATTTTCGTCCTACCAATTAACTCGTCAAGGAACCACGTCATGTCACAGCTAATTACAAAGCATAGTGATATCCTTTCTTACCATAATACTGTATGTAAATTATTTCCGAAACTGTATATTATATCATTCATACAATAGTTTCTGCAGTTGAAGATAGCTCTTACATTAAATATTATATAGTGTCTTGTTGAAATTTTTTTTATAATTAGCTCTATTGATCTTTCAACAATTCTCTATATATCTGTCAGATTTTAGTGCTTCGGTCAGTCAAAACATATAAAAACAGGAATAAGAATATAAATGATCCTGTTTTTCATTCAGAAATCAGCTTTTTCTTATTGTACCTGTGGCAACAACAACTTTCGGTGGTTTACTGATTGTAAAATAAAACACCATCGAAGAAAAACTCGCTATTGTACCTGCCACCACTATATAAAATATGTACCGGACCCAAAAGTCGTCAAGAATGGAGTCTATCGCCTCCGAATACCAAATGGAGCACATCACCGTGTTCTCCACGAACACCAAGAAGAAGAACCCGTAGTAAAGAAACGTGGCCTTCTTGAATTTGATTTTGAACTCGATGATGCAGAAAATATAAACCAGAGCTAAGAATAGGAAGAAGACAGACTTGGCCCTCTTAACTTCATCCGTGTTGACGTCGTACAACAAAAAAGCCATGACTATGACGAAGTGTGCACCGAGCAACCACATGGTTTCTTTGATGAAAAAGTAGGCGGAAGCTGATATGGCGAGGACTCTGGCGAGAAGGAAGCAGAACCACCAAATGCTGGCTACCAATTTTCCTGCCATGTCGTCGTCTTCCAATCCCTTCACTTGGATTACTCTCGCAATGTTGAAGTCAGGTTCTGATTGATCGGAAAGACCAGTAGTTCGGAATAGCTGTCGCGCTGGTCCGTCAACTACTGAGGTTTCTCTCATGGTGGGCGTCTTGTTGATTGGCCTCCAATCTGAACATGAAGATGATATATATGAAATATCGCAAAAATCAAAGGACAGTATCGTGTAGTAGACAAAAATAATGGCCCGTAAAACATAAAATGCTGGATATCTAATATCTTTAGAACTAATTCTAGATGATGATATACATTTCAGAATCTGAAATCTAGAATTTATTTCACTTCATCCAATCATTAATTTGCGAGTACTTTTCCCACATAATATCATACGTTTTTTGCTGAAGGCGGTGTTGTAGCCTGGGGGCCAAATTATACTCGCTACGCCACTAATTTTAAAAGAACATTCTCTAGTCGCTTTTGCAATAAATAGGGTGGAATATACTCGAAGCAATTCGATTAGAGATGATTTTGTGAAATTTTCAGGGTTATCAAATTATGTTCACATTCATTAATTTCAAGACGTTGCACAGTGGAACGAAATCCCAAATCGACGGCCAAAAGTCTAAAAATAAAGTATGGGTTTCGGAGATCTGCAATGGTGGGTTAGATATAGTAATAGTCCAAGGGTCGAGTTCCAGACTCGAGAGGGAGCGATCCTTCATACTTACTATTGTGTCCCAATTCAAAAGTGCCCTTCGCTAGAGACAGACGCTTCGCGCTCTGTGCCTAATTTTCAGTGCGCTCTTGAAAACGCCGTCAGTTAGAATACAGACTTTCACCTCGATTCAATTCGTTTTTCATTAAATTTTTTTCCGTACTGGATCCGCCATTTGTTTTTCGAAATTTTGACTTCAGGTCCGTAATCAGCAACCCCAAAAACCCTTGAGTACGAACTTTCACACGAATTGAAAACATGTCAGACTTTTGGCCGTCGGCGTCGATTTGGGATTTCGTCCCACTGTGCGTTGCCAAATTATTGGAAGAATAACTGAAGTAGAAAAATTTAAAATTCGATTAAAAAATATTAGTCTATTAAAATATTAGATATTAAGATATTTTAACAATTTCACGATTTTTTCGAAGGAATGGTATTTTTTGATACATTATTGAGAAGACATAGTTCATTCATTTATGGAAGTTAGTTCTGTCAGATTTGGTTATCTTTCAATACCAATAGTGCAAAATGAAAAATATCTAGCTAATCACTGAACTTCCAATTGGTTGACACATAGCTGGGAACATTTAGGCATCGCAATAATTATGGCAACAGTCCACTGTGACTTCACAACGATGCTGAATCCATTTGGTGAAGAAAATATTGAAAAACTGTTCAACGGTTATTCACAGTCGATCTAGTTATTCAGTAGATAATTGTGAATTATTGTGGAATAATGAGTGGGAACATGAAAGAAATAATCATAGATTACATAGAGTTTGGATTTTTTCATGTTGCCGCATTGACGCAACATTTTATCACAAATTCTTATGAAAGTCTCACCTTCAGATTTGGAATCAGGCTCGTCGTAACCTTCTTCGATGATATTCTCTCTAGTACGGATGTCTTCATCAAAATCAGTCTCTAGTAGCGTTTTCCTTTTGTTAGCATCATCTGGATTGCTTGGTTCCAAATAAAAGTCACTGCTCCTTCTGCGTATAGAGGAATACCTTGGCAACTCTGATTCATTATCGTCTTCTTTTCTAGGGTAGTTTATTTCTCCAACCACCATTCTGGTAATAAGATAAATTGAATGATCAATTCTGAGGAAAGTACATATGTACTTACTAGAGGAAGTGCATTGATTTCGACATTGGTTTCTGAAGTTGTTATTTTTAGAAAATGTTCACGTACCTCGACTCAGAATATGGTATGGATCTTCTCAAAATATCTACTGGAGATGAAGGCAGAACACCAGCTTTATACTGCTTGAACCAGGGGTATTGTTTTCCAGTCAACTTTTGGGATTTGAAACGTTGGTAATAGGTTGTCGTAATCGATACTTTGACTAGATTGAGAATGATACTCATAGCTTGAGCTTTTTCTGAAAATATGAAGAAAGATTCAGCAATTTATTTCGATGAAAATTCTCGATTATCTTGTTCTTCGTCTATTTATTGAAAAAACGTTAATTTTTTCTAAAAGTTATTATGTGTTGATTTCATCATTAAACGATGAATATATCTTCGTAATAATAAGCTTTCTAGAAAATATGTTATGTTTTTGGACTGAATTTTTGTCTCTGAAGTTTTATACATCCATCTAAAACAATCTATCTTTCAAAGAACCATTGAGGTTATTTATTGTAAGATGCATTGTTGAAGGTTCAGCAAGTTAAGTGAATACAACACAGTTATTGTGATTGAGTGATATATTTCAACTAAAAGGACAGGAATTTTATAGTTCAATGTAAGAACGATTTTATCAACGAGTACACATACAAATAATGATAAATAGATTTATAATCACGAATATCGAAAAAATATGAAAACGAAATGAATTTGTTGTCACGAGAATTTCAATTCAATAAGTAATAGAAGTTAAAGATACAACATTGAGAAGATTTATATGATGAATATAAACAAATATTTTCCCCTCTCACCTGTTTGACGATTTATATCTGTATTGTACCTCATTAGAATATACAATTGTAGCAAAATCTGAGGTAGAGCATGCAAGTAAGATTGTAAAAAAATGTACAGTTCTATAGACCTTGGTGCAGTCACGTGGGATATGAAATCGTTGATCTCATTATCATCAGTCGATCTCACAGCCTCTATGGACCAAAATATCCTCTCAGCAAATCTAAGACGAAATAATTATAGTAAGTCAATAAAACATTATTGAAAATATTGATTCTGCAAAATAATACACTCTTAGAAATCATTGCAAAATTCACATCTTAAATAATGCATATTTACCAAAATAGATTATCTCCAATTCATTGCGAAATGATATTTGAGTATAAATATCTATTTCTATACTGTACGTATTGCAAAATTAATCAATTTTATCTTCATTATTGTGCTATTATAAATGTCATCGAAGAAAAACCTTAATTGTAGGTACATATCAAATGAAATTGAATTGTTGAAACATTTTAAATCGAAAATAATTCATAAAGAAACAGTTGAAAGTATACAGCTCTTTCTTTCATCATGAAAACTGTGAATAACAAAAATTTCAAATTTTCATTGCATGAAGCAATTAAACTATTTCAAATGCAAAAGAAGATAGAGAATGCTTCAAAATGCATTAGGTTTTTGAATTACATAATAAGCAGGAGTACCTATTCCATACAAAAAAAATTCACATCTCTTCGAACCTGAAGTAACTCGAAATTTAATAGATCACATTGTGTTATTGCTCTGCAATCAAAATTTAAGTCGATATCTCTCTTGAGTTCCCTATAACCCCTGATGAATCAGATGAATCACGTACCCTGAATACTTATATAAATACTTAGGTACAAACTTAAATGTTCGTCATTATCAGAATCTACATCAACACTGTATATAAATATACCATATCATTATACCTATTGTTACCTCCACATATTCCAAATAGGAAACAACAAATGTTCGAAAGTTTTTCTCCAGAACCACAGCAAGTTCTCTCTGCCACATCCTTCGAATTCTGGCCATAACTCCCAGTTAGACACTATAATGATGAAGCTACACAAAACCGGAAGGAACATGAAGAAGAGTGTGAGCGATGCCCAAATTGGATCATCATTGCGGTAGTGGCTGATCCAGACAGCAACATCTCCAGCAATAATTAAAATGTACAAAATCGAAGCACTAATCGAAGGCACCAAGTGGTTCACTATGGCGTCTTGTTTGGGAGTTAATTCGTAGCCCAGTAGAGTAATTTTTTTCGTGTCGACCATTGCCTGTCACATTTTTGAACACTAGGTGTGAACTATTCGATATATTTCAGAAATCTAGATAAGAAGATGAGTAACAGTGTGTACTAAATGCTTTGTGGTTTAAATTGTGGTCTTATCAGAGAGATAAGGATACATCAAATATTATATCAATAAACGCAGTTAACTTTGGGTTATTTAGTTCTGAAAATTTTTATCGGAGTTTTCAAAACTAATATTTTTCCAGGTTTCGGCTCTGCTATCCCGCTTATTTTTCAAGATAGGATTTTAATGTGATAGATATATCCGATAGTTTCAAAAATATCATAATTATACGAATATGTTTGACTGTATTTTCAACTTTTGAACTAATAATTTAATTCAAAGACGAGGAGAGAAATATTTTCACATTGCCATAATAATATGTGTGAAACTTTCATTCTGTCAATGATTTTTTTATAAATGTCACATGATTTGCTGGGATATTCCCATAAATAATTTTCTTCAATTCCAACAGAGATTAAAAATTCAAAATTTGGTATTTGCATGAATTTTCGAACTTTATATCAAGCATTTGTTTTTCACAATAATGTTTCAATCTCATTGAAGCATGTCAAATTGAGATTATGAAAGGGGTAATATATCGAATGTCTATGCAAACGGAATAAAATTATTTTATTTTCAAAGTAAACTATATGGCTACTATCTTTGGTTGAAAAGTAAGACAGTTTGTAAATTTTATGTATAATTGGGATGCCTAACATCTTATATTCGGGATTTGAAAAAAAATTATGGTCTACTCAAAATTTTAATGTCTAAGAAATATAAACAGTTTACTATGGAAGAAATTGAAATTTTTTAAGGTGCAGGTTGATATTCATTTAGCAGAACAGAGTGCATCTCCAACATATCTGATACAGGTTCTGGTTTATTATATTCTTCGTCAAATTGAGATCCCACAGCCCAAAGTGATTCTAGATCATACACTTTCCTTGCTTCTGTGGAAAATATGTGAAGAGCTATATTTCCTACAAGAAAACATTGATACCAGTTCTATTTGGTTCACCAACTTTTATATGATAGCCTGAGCATACCTAAATCAAGAGCCATCCAGTCTTTTGAATTTTCCCCTTCCAATTTGGGGATTATGTCACCTTTGAGCCTTTTCATTTTAAAAATTCTACGAACAAATTGTGATATTGCTTGCATATGCCTTTGAGATTTACCACTGACAACACATATATAATCTACATATTTGATATCTTGTGGGAGTTTTGCTACAAAGATGTTCATGGCATTTTCTCTTTTGAGAACATCAACTAGGTCTTCTATTTCGAAAACTCCGTTCTGTCCTCCTGAAATTGGTGGTAATGAATGTTTGAATCTATATACTGATATGATGTACATTACGTTGTAAATTGAGACCATCATAGGGACTTGTATCATCTTGTTCTTCCTCTTCCAACAAATTAGAATATTTCAATCTCTCTTCGTAAACATCTAAAATAATTTCTGCATCTTCGTCTTGAAAAACTTGATATTTAGACGCAATATCTCCTAATAAATTCGATTTTGGAACAGTGGCCTCTTCGGTATTTTTCTTGGTGGACGTGTTTCGCTTATTTACAAGATTTCGAACATTGCATGGACATCTTTTAAATAAATTATTTTTTATGGCTCCGCAGACAATATTTCTGACCAACATCACTTGAATTATTAATAATAATATGAACAAAATTAAAACATCACAACCATAACCTGACTAATTTTGCTGCGTTGTTACGTCAAAAATGTACCAATGATGTGAAGTAGGCTATCAAAGTTGCTGCCTTGATGCAATATCAATTTAATAAGTATTTAATTTCTATTTTCACTTTCTTGAACTATTGCATTAAAAAAGTGTCAAGTCTATACGAATAATATAAGGATTATTTTTCATTTCAGAATTTTGCAAACAAATTATTGAAAACATTGGCTGGTAGTATCACTATATGGAAAAGGTATATATATATATAGTCAGCTATTTATTATGTATGAATTTCAATTTAAAAGCTTAGATGAAATTCCTGAAGTTTGAGACTTATTCAAAACATTTTCGACTCATTTCGTTTTTCTTATCGAAAAAACCAATATGTTTCTTTCTCATTATCATTCACTAGGCACCCGCCTTCTGACCTTACTACTTAGTACTACATATCATGAAATCATTATCAGGATCGCATAAATACGAAGAAATCGCTGTAACAGTGTATTTCAAAATATATGTAACACGTAAAACATATTTTTAAAAAATAGTGGCGCCATCTACACTTATTTGTCTATAATATTGTAAAATGTTGGTTGCCTACTCTACCATGTTCAAAGAGGAATTGATCTTTTGGGATATCTGCAATCCTGATATGAAATCTTTGATTTGGAGAAATATTCGAGAAAGTGAAACTGGTTAAGGAGGGATGGATAACCGGGTCAGTCATCACCAGTATCTTTTCAACCATACACATATATTTCTTAAATGAAATGACATATTCGAATTCTAGGGTGATATAATTATTTTCTTATGGGCCTCTGTCCGAGATCGTTTGCAGTCGCCTCTCTAGATTTGCTCAACATGAAGGATATATTTCTTCACTGATTTCAACACAGTGAAATGATTCCTCTAGTTGATTAACACAAGAGATTTTTCAGAATGCTAATGGTCGAATTCAATTATTCACTATTATGTCTCATCCTTCTCTGCTAAATCGTTTTTGTCGCCTTCAATCAATTTTTAAAATGGGAATTATTCAATTCACAAGCTATTCAAAGTCACTTTTCATTCGATAAATCCTTGCGTGAGGTTGATCAGTATTTACTACGGATCTGTATGATCCATTAGCCTAGAATCCTTAAATATCGATGTTTCGTGTGCTTTTATACGCATTGAACTGTGATGATCTCAGTTTTGCTCGGTCCCTCCCATTGTATTTCTGTGATCCTAATGACAACTCGACGATCAAAGGAAATATCCGGATAAATAAATGTGAATTGAAGAGTCAATCAGCTACAGCAAATATATTTCTATTATATCAGGAAAAGGATTTCTACAAAATTTAACGACTCTCTCGAGACAGTTACCTTTCTTCCCCGACACAGCTTTGGAGAATATTTTTCGACTTCATCTCACCGCCCCAATAAAAATATGATTTCATTCATATTATTTAATTATCTATATGAACATTATAACAAACAATAATTCAGAGAGCTACTATGATACGTGTACACTTTGTATATGAGGACAACAGATCTAGTAGGGCTTGGGTTTTGTCTAACTAGCAAATGCAGCTAAAATAAATACGCCACGACAGTCGAGAACTAAAATAAATATGATTTTTTTTCACTCACTCCGAATATATCGCAAAACATCGAATAAAAAAGAAAATTAAAACACTAGAATTTATTTACACTCTTCACACTGCATTTCGAAAATCATCAAGACAAGTTACCTAAACATAAGTATATATATACAAACTGTAGAAAATCATAATCAAAATATCATGTGTAATTAATCAACTTTCTGGAAAAGGGATGCTTCGAATATTTTGAATGACACAATTCAATATAGAAGCATCTCAAAACATTCGAGTATGATCAGGCCATTTTCTCTAGAAGGATAAATATACTCCAGAAACAAAAAGAGAAATAAAACGCTTTATTTGTAAATCATTCTATAAAATAATTGCGGATTTATGCAAGAGCAAAATAAAAATAAGATATCGTATTAATTGAATTGTCTTTCAAATAAAAAATGCCCATGGAATCAAAGAAAATCATGTAAATAGTATAAAAATTCAGCTCTTCAGGAATGGAAATTGCTTTTGCTCACCAAAGAATGTCACCATCGAATTCAATTCAAAAAATTATCAAAAGGAAAAGTTAAATTCATGATTAATATTCGAAAATAAAATAAGCTAACATTCTCTATTATATGGGACTATTCTGTTATGTTGTTGAAGTATTAGTGAACTCAAAATTTACCACAATTTCGTTATGGTGTTACAAAAAATCAAAGTATCAACATGTGATAAAAATATAGAATATCCAGTACAAAATTAAGAATTAAAAATGCTTTTCTTGGTGATGCCACAAATTGAAAGTGCGAAGAAAAATTAAATTTTCTGGAGTGGTATTCTAGCGAGATTGGCTTATCTTAAATCCAACAAATATCAAACCAAATCATCCTTTTAAAGCCTACTAGATGTCAATAATTACACCCTAAGTATCGTTAATCAATAAAACTGTAATCTGGTCTGAAAACGGGTATCACATCTGCAATCCAATTAAAGTGAATTTGGAGGAAGGAACTCATTAGTCTTCATTTTGGTTTGCAAAAAATCAATATAATTAGGATCAAAACATTTTCGAAGTTGTATATACTAAGACTTAGATATCAGGAAATGAAAAATTCAAGAAGACAAATGACATTTTCTAGTCAACATGACATAAAAATGAAGGTGACTTTCATTCAAATTCATTTACTAAAATCCTTTTCAAAACTCTTGATGCTTTAATGAGCATGTAAAATAATAATTTCTGGTTATTGTTAAAATCCAAGATGCTTCTGATAAAATTGATGATTAAAATATGCGTAGTAAAAAGGACCTTGAAAAGAATTATAGTGTTCAGATTCCAACGTGAACCTATCAGTTTGAGCGTTTACAGACTTGGACCAGGGACACATCATCGAACAATCCTCAGTAACTAATTCTCCACCAGCAATCATCTATCGTTAAGAAACGGCACCAGACACATTTATTCAGATGGTTTTGCAATAATATTGTAGCCTCAACGATGATGTTCGAATTCGTCACCGCTGGATCTTCGACCGACGTGCCCCCGACCGAGAAAAAGGAATACATGCGTTTCTGAAGCGTAACAATAGTAATCACCAGTCTCCTTACAATATACACCTCCCGACACTTCATCACTACCCGTCCAATTGTCGTATCACAGTTCACCGGTACACCCGTCGCCGTCTAGGGGGCGTTGTTGTCGCTTTCGCGCTGCGCATATTCCGCCTCGAGGCGGTGCCTCGCTGCGGCTGCAGCCGCCGATCGACCGGCGCTTGACCGCAAATTCTTTTTGGCGACGACGGCTTCCGGATCGAGGATGATGTCGCCCGACTTACGCTTCCCGCGCCGCTTTGCGTTCTTCTTCGGCGGCGATTCGGTGTCCTCGCCGCTCGCCGACTCGGGCTTGCCGGCGTCGACGTCACGAGCCGTGCTGTCGTCGTCGACGGCCTGGAACAAGTCAATGCTTGTCTGATACGTTAACTAGGGCTAGTCGACTCCGATTCTGGGGGGTTCTAGTTTCGAGTGCAAAGAATTTGTGTTGAGAATTTGTTTCTTTTTATCGAGAAATATTTTCAAAATACTTGACTGAATCTACTGTGATCATTGTATTGTTATCTCGAAAGCTATTGGACATATTTTATATAGAGTGTAACGAAATAAGTTAAAAATTTCAGGGGATGATTCCTCATCGAAAATGAGATGACATTTTCTACTATCAGAAAGATACTTGGCCAGTAATTTCTTTGGTTTACCCCATGGTTGTAGGGGGTGGAAAACGCAAGCCCCAAAGTTTATCGATGATTCGGTAGACGAATACAAGCTTTAATTTGCCCACATTCTTGTAACAAAAAAAGTGTAGTTACAGCAAAATACAAAGAAACAGCTGCACGATTTGAAGATTGAATATAACGTTTTTGGCATCAACTGTTATTTGTTACTACATTTAGCGGGTTGATAATAGGTTTGTTCCAACACGTTTTAAAACCGTCACAATATCGTCACGCTCATGCGCAATTGATTTAATCTGGTCCAACCAAGAAAACTGTTTTGATTCATGAGTATTTACGCGCATCAAGAAACTCTTTGCAAAAAAAATAGTTTAGCTAACCTAGATTTTTGTTTGGGTATTTATTTACTTTCATTTCTGTTAATGATAATTTCTTCCGGTCGGATCAAATAAGAAAAAATGAATATGAGTGACTCGTTCTATAAATGGGGACTCACTGATACCCCGACTTGTGACTGCGGAGAACCTCGCCAGACTGTTCACCACATTGCAACTGAGTGCCCCCTCACAGCATATGGAGGAGAGGAGAGCGACTTCTTTGAGGCCACCGACTCTGTGCTGGACTGGATTAATGGCCTTGATTTTAAAATTTAATTTTTAATTTTGCTGCACATATGGTTTTATTAAGTTGTCTGTACTATTGTATCCTCTGTCATATTATGTGAATTTGTATTTGTGACATTTCTCTCAAGAACTAAATCCATGTAAGCCATACGCTAAATAAATAATAAATATACAAAACAAGTGGAGACGATTTTGATAATCAGTACAATGAAACGAGGGACAAAAATCGTAGAATGTTCCATTTTCACGTTATTTTAATTATTGTAATCAAATGTTATTGAACAAAAGAACATTAACCTCAGTCTTGTAGAAAGTAGATAGCCAAAAACTGTCAATAAAACCGATCCAACCCGAGTGTTTTTGTACCGTCACGAAACCACAGTATAATAAGAACCAGTAGTCGCAGCTCTGTCGGAACCTTTGATGTTTGTGTCCCACACTTTCATTTTTTTTGGACCACTGCGCATCATGAATTTCCCGCTGGGAGTCGATTAGTCAGAGTTAGACATTTTATACACTGCTCAACAAGTCAATAATAGATATATACTGCTCAACAATAATGAAAATTTTATTGAAAACTAAAGGGTTTATATAGTAAGTGATATGGAAGTATATATTCATTTCTTGATTCTATTGAAAAGTGGTATGCGGGGTTGAATATTTTTTATCACAATGAACAGCCTAAGTCTTGACGTTACAAGCTTTACATTGAAACCTTTCCAAACGAAGCGTTCATTTCACGTTTTTGCTTCTTTCAGTTGAAACTAAGAATAAAATTATTTGTATATGGTGATATTGAGTTATCATTGACTAATTCTTCTGGAGGAAACAATGCATATATTCCTTTGTTTGTAAAGGTTTTATGGGCTCCGCCCATTTTGACGTCACACTTAGGTAGTCCCACGATCATATACATAGGTCTGGCAACTCGTATGGTGGGGGGTGGCCCAAACATTGAGGAATTTTTTGTAGTTCTCATGTTTCGCCACCTGCAGCGCTGTCCTCTATTGTCACTTTGTCAGCCAATCACAAATCAGATCCGATCAGCTTTTTGAAAGTAGGAATGATTTTTATTTATTCGAGAGAATTTTGCAAGATATAATATTTCTGTCATTGATTTTATTCATCATTCAGGTCTTAACTCTTTGTTTTGTTGTCAAAGATTAATCACGTGATCAAACCCCTAAATCCTCCTAGCAGATAAGTATAGCAACGTTTTCTTCAAAAATGGTGCCAACCCCCACCACTCGAAAAAATTTCGATGAAGTGAAATATTACCATTGAATAATTATTCAGGTAATCATGACAAATGTACTGTACGAGATAAAATGCCAATATATGGAAGATTTCAGGTGAATCAATGATACTGGTTCACACAATTCTTATTATTACACATGCCACAAATTCTCCATCTGTTGAGTCGGTGCATTGATAGTGGTAAATTCCAAGAAAATGGATTGACCTGGAAACGGTGTAATTTTTCAAGGCAATTTACGGCGCATCCAAATACCTCCCGCTAGGAGTGGATCATGCGCACTGGAATTTCATACCACGAATTTGACAGACTGCGACTACTGGTTCTTATTATACTGTGACGAAACTATGCGAAGTTCGCGCATGCGAACTAAACGAAACCGAAACGGCCTTAAAACAGTTTCGAAACCATATAGAAATGTTTGTTGGAACAAACCTTATGTGTCATTATGTTTCTTAATAGCTTTAAGATCGATAAAAAAGGATATAGTCGCTTCACAAGAAATTCAATTGTACAAATCTTTTTGTTTTTTAGAGCTTCAGAGATAACGATACACGTTTCACCATCATGAATAACCTGTATATAATAGTACTCTGAACTAGTACTAAACATATTTCCACAAACTGCAAAAACTCACCTTCTCTTCAGACGCTTCCCGTTCCACTTCCGCAGAAACATCCGCCTGCCTCTCTGACTCCGGACTTCCGTCCAACACCTCCTTCTCCGGCTTCTCGGGACTCAAGCTGCTCGACTTGACCACCGTCGACGGCGGCAGCAGCGTCTCAATATCCACCCCGTCCTGTTCGCCTGCCGCGACAGTGGGCGTACTCGGAGTAGGCGTGGTCGGCGGAGGCGTAGGCGTGACCGGAGTGGGTGTGGTCGGCGCGGGAGTAGGCGTGCGTGATTTGTCGGACGCTTCACGAGCCCTTTTAACTGGTTGCGTGATCGTTTCTTCTTCGGGAGGCAGCAGCCTGTCCGCAAACTCGCTCGATTCCCGAGGGCGTTTCGATGTCGCCAAATATTTGTTCTGCTCCTCGGCCATTGCCTTGGCCATCAGCTCCGCATTGGTCCGGCTGAAATGCTCGAGCGCCTCCTTCATCTGCTGCTCGTGCGATTTCTTCAGGTTCGACTGACCGACTTGCGCCTCGAGGAGTTTGGTGAAGTCCGCGAGGCCGGGCAGGGTGGGCGTTTTCTTGTCTTTGGGATTGGAGAAATCGGTCGGCAACATGCCTCTGAGGTTCTCCAAAGCTTTGCGCTTGTCTTCCTTCTTGTCGCTCTTGCTCTGCTTGAGGGTTATGTCCAAATTGCTGGCGGCCTTCGAGATACTCTCGAGGATCTGCGTGTCGGGCGGCAGGAGCAGCTGCTGGAAATGAGCGTCTCGACTCGACATCCTCGGCGATTTGCTCTGACTCGAGGACATGCTCGTCGCCGACGAAGGTCTGGACTGGGTGGAGGATTTACCCATCTTCGAGCCGCTGCTGGTCGACGCCGAGGGGTTCATGCCGCCGTTCAAGAGACCGCATTGCTGCGCGAGGGAATCATAAGCCGCCGACATGCCCGGCTGCAAGGTGAACGGGTTCAAGCCGCCCAATCCCAACGGGGTGTACAACAAACTGGGATTAGGGAAGAAGAACGGGAACGGATTCGACGTGGGTATGTTCGAGCCGCTGGTCTGACCCTTGCTCGAACTGTGCGCTTCTTGCGGCTTGCCCGACTTGCCTGTACTCGAGCTCGATTTGGATAGATTCTTCGTAAGATCAGCCGACGCGGCGGGATCCATGCCGCCCAGTCCGGGCAGTCCGAGACCCGCCAAGTTGGCGAAAAGATTCATGTTGTTGAGATTACCGAGTCCGCCCATGGAGCCTAGCCCGCCCATGTTGGGCAAGCCGGCGAACGGCATCAACAGTGGATTTGACTTGGGGTCGAACTGTCCGAGGCCGGACAGTCCCGATAGGAGATTCGAATTGAGGCCAGCCAGGCTGGAGGTGCTCAGAGACGGGAATGACATGCTCGAAGGCAAAGAGGTGACTAGATTAGCAGAGCTTACGCTCGACGTCGAGCCCGTGGGGCTGGCAAGCAGAGGAGGGCGTCCGGAAGGCATGTTCGATTTGGATTTTGAGCTGCCGCTTCCGCTAGGTTGCCCTGGAAAAAATAATGCATAAATAAGATTCATCATTGAGATATTTTTTGGACGGGTTGTGGAGAAAATATACATCGACATTCATAAAGTACACAACAAATGGAAAACATAAGTATTTTTTCGAAACAATAAATATTGTTATTAACTTAGGATCGTCTTAAAATCAATTCAAATACTGAGTGATTTTCAATTTCTTAATAAATCGACTTTTTCAATATTTTGAAATATTATTCAAAAAATAAATTTTGAATGAAATTCTTCAAGAACTTTTTTTTGTTTTGGAGTCCATTAACAATGTTGAGGTGAAAAAAGTGTGAATTATTCGTAAAATTTTACCATAAGCGATGATTTCAATTCTTCAAATAATCACAAATATCGTATATCAGGGATTGATTTGAGATCTCCGTTTGTTTATAAGGATGACCTCTACCATGTAACGATCGGTAAAACCATTGGAAAATTATTCCTTATATTTCATAGAATTCGTTCGTGAGTGACTGCAAGGGAATTGAATGCTTGAAGGGAAATGTATGGAGGAACCATCCTGTACATTGAAAGGAACGGAGGACACGTTGAGATTATTATTTTCTTTTTATTTCATCAAAAATATTACTTATCTTTCGAAAAATTTCACCCAATGTTTTTCTAATTTTGAAAAGGGCGATTATTGACGAAAATTAATTCAAGTTGATGACGTTTTTTTGTTGAAAAAATTTAAATAAAGTTGATAGATATTTCAATTTGAACTCACCTGGCACACGCTTCTGCAAATCATGTCCCAGATTACCCCTCTCTTTAACCAATTCCGACCATTTGGGATCGATGTCGTACATGGGGTTCTCCATCAACCACTGGCCGAGCCTTTTGAGCGTCGGTGCCTTGGGCCCAGTCAGCTTTTTGCCGGTGACACGATGCACCACAGCAACGTTTTCGTCACCGGTGAGCTTCTTCCAGTCCAGCAGAGTGGGGTCGACGCGAGGACGACGTCTGCGCGGCGAAAGGTAGTCGGCGCTGAGGGGTTGCTCAGCCAGAGCAGCGTTTTGCTCAGCTAGCCATTTGTTGACCTAAATAGAAGCAAAAGTTGTGAATGTGGATGTATGGTGTAATGAAGAACTCTTTCTGAATAACTGAAACAGTGCGAAAAACTGTTCAACTAGAATATCACTCACTTTAGCCTCGTGGGAGTAGGAATTGATCTTGGAACTATAATCGGCCACCTTGCCTATATCCGCAATCATGGCATCATAATTCTTCCGTTGCTGGTGCTGCTGTTGCTGCTGCTTCTTCAGCAACATGTTTTGCTGCTCCGCCTGCGCCAAGAACGACGAAAATTCCTTGCTGGTGCCAGAGAGCGAGGGCAGTAAGTGCGGCATAGCGTTGCCCCTTGTCGTCGGCACGCTCGAAGGGACCGACGTCACCGTTATGGTGAACGGCTTCTGTTGAGGGTTAGTAGCGTTGGAGAGGGGAGCAGACGTCGGGGTGACGGTCACACTGGGCGTGACGGGTGGCTTTTTAGTCGGCTCCGGAAAGAGGGATTGTTCTTTGGCGGCCGACAGGCCGAGAACGATCTCGTCGAGTTTTTTGCGCTTCTTTTCTTTGCCGACTAGTGGTTCAGGCTCAGGCTGGAAAAAAGTTGAGTAAATTTCATTAAATAAACAATTTCAATACGAAATTCAGAATGAAGATGAAAAGAGCTGCAGAAACTAATCTAGTACTTATTTCATACCCTATTGATTATTCAATCTAATTCACAATAACAAATATGAGGAACTTGGAGTATTCAAAATACTGTAACAGAAAACTAAAAAATTCCATCGAATTTCACTTCTAGGGTATCGGGGCCTCAGTACTGGCTGAACTCAATTTGTTGTTCCACAGGAAGAATTTTGTAACATCTTTTCAACACGAAATATTAAGAAAACAATGCATGAATAATGTGATGTGACAATGAAACAGCAGTTTTCATGTACAAAATTTTTGATTGCATTTTTTCTTAATGAGCTATAATAATACTTACACAATTTTTACGTTTCATCAATTTTGATAATGTATCATCCAACTTGTTTCCAGCTTTGGAGGTAGCACCACTCCCAGAAGTCTTCTTTACAGAAAAGTCTTGTGCCTCATTGTGAACGTCCATGTTGGAAGTTTTGTCAGAATGCTTTGGAATGCTATAATTGAAAAAACAAATTAACAAATAATCTTAATAATATAATTAAAGTTTCAAAATGATATCCCAACGTTTTTTTATATTTTCCTCAATGATAGAATTCCAACAATACCTTGAGCTCAAATCAATAGGGGTGAGTGTACTACTCGTCCCCGGTATCACCGTCGTCTGGCCTATGGTTTTCACCGACCCGGCGTGGTACTGCAGATCGTAGGGCATCTTCAGGCCGCCCACGTTGATGCGCGTCACCTGTTGATGAGCGGGTGGCGGCTGTAAGCCGGCCTGCCCCGGCGTCGACCTGCGTGACTCCTCCGAGTCGTCGTTCTCCCACGACATGCCGTGCTTCGACATCGGATTGGTCGTCATGTGAGTACTGTTGAGGAGGGCGTGCAGTTTGGCACGCTCTGTTTCCACGTCGATGGCGATGTGGCGTTTTCTCTTCTTGCCTCCAGAGTAACTAAGTGACATCCAAAAATTAATTATCGAAAATAGTCAACTCAAGTATCTCAAACAGTTTCAAAGTATCACTGTGATGAAAAAGTTGAGTGAATTTGTTTATGGAATTTGTTAACAAATACACGTGTAACTCGGAGATGAATTTTCTTTTTGGGAGAAAGTAGCTTGGTAGATGTTATAGACAGTTCCACTAACCTAGAAAAGAAATTGCCTGCCTTCTTAATATCCGAATTTCATTTGACAAGTTCACCTCACTTTTTGATCACAGTCGTATAATCACCAAATTATCCAATAATTCCTGATAAATTCATATTAGTCACAGCATGCGATATCATTGCTATTCATTGAATAAAAAAACTCACCGATCCATTCCCATAGACATCATGTCTGGCTCACCCATCGACATGGGCGTGGACGTCTCTCTCTTGGGCGCTTCCCCGGGCAGTTCGTGTATGGGAATATCGAATTCGCTACCAATACCAGTCGCGTACGCCGAAAACGATTTCAATGCCGGCCATTCTTTGGTCTCCACGGCATAAATGATGTGCTGCAATCGGACTTGTATGGCGTACTCCTTGGGCCACTTGACGGCCGTGTTGAACAGCTGTGCGACGGTGGTTTCACTGAAATCGAGAGCCCCGCCCGTTTGCTTGTCGCGTAGCACGAAAGTGTCGACTTGGGAGAGACGAGACAGCGGCTGGATGACTTCCAAGTCGGGGAACATGGCTTTCAATTCGGCGGCTTGTTTTGAGCACAAGTCCGATTCGGACTCCATCATGCGCTTGAGTTTGTCCGCCTCTTCTTCTTTTTCTTTAGGCTTCGATAAATCCTCGGTTTCCGATGGGGTTTCTGTAGGTGTTTCTGCCGGTGGCTTTTCTGCTTCTGCTTCCGCTTCCACTTCCGGCTCTGGTTCCGGGTCTTCGGTTTTTTCACTTTCTTCCTCCTCCGGCTTCTTTTCTTCGCTCTCAGGCACCTCGACTTCTGTCGCCTCTTCTTTCGTCTCGGGTTCTTCAGAGGGCGCTTCTTTTTCGGCGGGCTCTGTGGGAACTACCGTGAGATCAACTTTCTCCTCCTCTTCGGGTTTCTTCTCTTCAGGGGTCTCTTTTTTCAGGACTTTCTCGATTTTGAGGGTGCCTTCGCCTTTTTCGAGTTTCACGAGGATCTCGTCTTTATCGAATTTGAGAATGTCTTCGTGGCTTTCCAGTTTGATACCTTCTTTGTTTTCTGGAACCTCAGAATGGACTTTCTTTCTCAGTACTTCGTGGAAAGACAAATCTGGGTCGTTCAACAGGAAGTAATCTGTCCGTCCAAGACCATGCCTTTGAGAAAAAAATGGGTTAACATCTAAAAATGGACCGGCAACATTCTATTCAATTTTGAGAATTTCTGAACCAAAGATTTCCTCAGTTTCTTATTCCTAATATCAAAATTTTTCGATATAAGGAAAACATCGACATTTCGAGCAATATGTACAAGAATCATCCTGTATAATAGCCCTGTTGATTCAAAATAGATTTTTTTTGTGTTTTTAATGATAGTAACGTGAATTACCACAAAATTCGTAACAATTTGAAAATGTTGGGAATTATTATCAATCAATCAGAGAAAATTTCCTGAATTTCATTTGAATGAAGACTTTTGAAGAAATTTTTAACGAATGAGTTGAATCAATCCATAATACTTCATACAATACATCTTCAGTGTCAGTGATGGAATTAAATGAATTTGCGACTAATGCCACTCACTTTGCGACTCCCAATAGCAAATCTTTATCATGTTTGCCGGCAATCCACCACTCAGGCATATCAGCCGACGTGATGCACACTTTCAGCCGTTCATCCAACTTGGGATGCGTCAGTATCTCCTCCCTGATCCTCGACAATAACTCCAGCCTCTCCAACGTCCTCCTGGCCTTCTCCTCGCTTATATGTTCGACAGTTGCATCATAACTGCCGTCCTCGACATTCGATCCCGTCTGCTTCTTGCACATCATCACGAAGTGCTTATAGTACTCAGTCAGCTCTTCGTCGGTCTTCTTCTCGAGCTTGGCGAGCTGCTTGAATTTCATCCAGTCGTAGGATTTCTTCTTTCTGTAGTAGATGACGCCGTAGGAGGAGACGATGCGGAAGAAGTCGGCTTCTTCCCGTTTCGTCCAGCGTTTCGAGATGGCGAGCTTTTCGCGTTCTTTGTGGGGTTCGCGCATCGCTTGCTCCATCGCCTGTTTACCTTGTCGCTCCATCTTCTGAAAGGGTGAGTATCAATTTCGCAGGTTTAATGGGGGTTAGTAATGAAGCAGATGGGGTTCAGTTAGTTAGTTTAGTTAGAAATGAAGAGATGATCAATATTTTTAAGATACCAAAATTACGTTTCATGTTGAAGTTAAATCAGGCTTTATGTGAGCGACGGATTTGAAGCATATAACGATGACTGCACTGAATTTTTCAAACAACTGTTAATATGGAAGATACATATAATTGTAATGTAGGAATGATTGTTTAAGATCTATGTGTTGGATGGGATTGTGTGATCTTCAGTACAGTCAACCGTTTTTTGATGTTCTTTATTACATTATATAACAACTGTGATTCGTCCTATCTATATACAATTTCTTCGTGCTAAAACAATATTTCTACATTTCCATTTGTAATAGTCCATGGTTTTTATGAGATGTATCCCACGTAAGTACAAGATTATCCAACTGGTATTATTTAGTTTTTGATTTGAATGGTTGAATCATTTCAAAATATAATCTCACAAGGCCTTTGACGTCAAAAATTATACAGTACCAAAATATTTCATTGCTATAAGATTATCTAATCAATTTATGTACATATTCACGATAATTTGAATCAGAATATAAATGAGTTTTCTATTGAGTGAATTCAATTTTATCTGACGAGACAAAATTAGAATAAACATGTATTTTTCCACAAAACAGTAATCAAGCTGGAAACTTTCACTTTGCCTAAAACAGGATACTCACATAATAGCTGAAGAATTCGTGAATGAATCATCAACAGACTTTCAACTAATTTTTTTTCGAAATTATAAAGATATCCTAAGACAATACTATTTTTGATCGATTGAATCGAATCGCAGAGTTCTAGAGAAATTGACGAATGAAGATTGTTTGTCTATAATGTCATTGAACCGACCACCTATAATTAATGCATTAATCATCATCATTTTTCAACTAGTAATAGCCGATGAATTTCTTGAATTAATATTTTAATAATGTATCTGACATCATTGGTTGATTTCACAGGCAATAATATATCATGTAATTTTTTTTAAATCATCAATTGTGAAAATGTTATGACGGTGTATCAATCTAATTCTCCTAGGCTTTCATCAATATAACTAATTATTTCTGTAATATCAATTTAAACTCTTTATTTGCATTTAAAACAGAATCGTAGGAAGTCCACAATCCAAGAGATATTGAAATGACTCAAAAACAAAAACTCATTGATATGAACACCATGCATGAATATTTGTTTCATAGGTTGAAAATTGATTCGAATAGCAAGACCCACTGAATTTCAAGAATTTCTTTCGGTAATCACATCAATGTCAAAAGTTCCCCAATGATGTCAGCATGAAATCGTACCAAATGTAGTAAAATATGGAGTACTTTCAGGATTTCCCCGTCATTTCTTGAATAATTTTTCTAATTTTCACCATATACTCTGTGACAAGAGTCTTGGTTTCCCAACCCCCCCACACACATACAAACACACAGAAACAGAGGGATATAAAGACAGAAAAAGGCAGACAACATCCGACCTTACCTCGCCTGGACATATCCCGCCTGTACTCACCAGCAAATACAGCGCCAGCTGTTGTATATCCCACCCCTGAAGTCCGAGCGCCGCCGCGTCTCTGGGGTCGAACTGCTGAGAGGCCTGTGCGAGCGCCGCCAACGGCGATGCCATCGCCGAAGTGTCTATGGGGGTCTGTACAACAAGTGCATTCGTACTTCTACCAGACACTACCCGGACAGCCATGACGCTCATGCGTTTGTGCACAAGAGATGGGTACGGGGTGGGTAGAGGTATGATGATGAATGATGGAGGGCGAGACGAACATGAATGACACAGATGGAAATTCTTATAGTACTAGAAATCCGAATTGAGCACACTTCTAAAGTGAGTGCTTCAACTTAAGAATCACTTATTCTTAAAACAAGTTGCTAACTCGAAAAAAAAATATTACAGATTCGTTGAAAATTTTGTAATAAACAATCGAATTCAACCTATGAGCATTTCGACCTGTTGAGTATCAAGGGTAAAACATCGTTTTGCGTGGTTTTTAGAGAGTACAGTGAAGCTGTCTTTATGTCAAATTAGACTTGTCCAGCGTTCAAGAGTAAAAAGCTCTGATAAATAAGAACAATACCGCACTTTCTTTCGAGCTGTTACAAATATCTTTTCGATATAACATTTTTATTGTTTCCCAGAATACCGAAAAAAGTTGTTTTTTATTTTTTCAATTTCAAGAAAAACCTATTTGTTTTGATTATAACTTGATTCTTGTCACTAATGCATGTAAACTGACTCAGAATAAAGCAGCATTAATGTTCGCCTTGCCCTATAAATAAGTGAAATGAACCATTGAAAAAAATGTAGGTATAGATGCTAAAAAACTACATTTGAATAGTTAACATTCAAGCGCTAAAGCACATTTACTTTCAAGAATTGAGAATCTAGAATATATCTCGATAAGACAACAATAACACTTCATTAAAATTAAAAATTTAATCAGTGCTAGTTCACTTCTATCCCTTTGCCAATAAGGGCCCAAAAATTTACCTTCTGTTTGCTGGCAGCTAATTTCTGTTCTTCCTTCCTATAGTTTCTCTGATACGAAGTTATCACTCTTCTGAGTCTCGTGTTCAGATCTGTGATAGTTGGCCAAATTTTGTCGTCAGATTCTTCCAAGCCTCTCTCTTCGTTGTCTAATGGTTGCGTCTCTGACGAGGCAGAAGGACCTGGGGAAGGTTCAGCTATTTCTGAATTCCCTTCCGAAGCATCCCTGTTCTTGCCTTTCACACTGGATTCTTCGTTTGTGTCGTCATCTTCACCGTCATCCTCATTACTATTTGAAAAATTAGGAGTAATCAAAATCAAGATTTATTATTTTGATTTGAGTACTACTGTAACTTGAAGTCAATAATTATCCTGGCTAAACTTGGAAAAATATTAATCGTCGAATATGAAACTGAGAAATTCTGATTCAAGCCTCACATAGTTCGTCTTACCTGAAGAAACCTGGTTAAAAACTGGTCATGCATTAATGAGTGGGGTAAGCTTATATAGCAAATGAAATTCGAAATAAATTTCCATATAGAAGAAAAACTACATTCGAAACATGAAGTGAACAAATTGCTCTGAAATAATGCGTGAAAAATGATCATTCATATCATTCAGAGCAAGTTATCCCCTAACATTGGTTAATAGGTTGAGAGAAATGAACTTATCTGCATAATTTGAGGCCACGATAAAAATAATTCAGCTCCTGTAATATTGAGATGCAATAAAGCGAGTTCTGTAAAAGCTCAAAGCCCAAAAAGAAGTCAGGAAAGCAACATTTTCAGCAAACCCCTACACCTTAGGACTGAGTGTGTTTCCAAAACCTTTTATAATCATCTATATGGAGTCCAGATCTTTTCCAGAAATGAGCGTACAAACTTTTGTGGTGAATGAAATCCTTTTCTCTTCACTCTCTTCAAAATAATTCAGAGCTGATATCATCTGTCAACGTTATACTTTGGGAACCAACAAAAACACAACACAACAAAGCACGTCTCAGCTTTATTGTCAAATGAAAAATTTCAAAGTGACATGGCTGATTGCTTTCACAGGAATAGTTTTCAAAGTTTCAATTAATTCGAAGTTCCAAGGAACTACCAAAGATGAATTTCTCAACTCCATTCGATGATATTGTTAGTTATTAGTACTGATGATGGACATTTTTTCATTTAATGAACACTTTAACCAAAACCACAGGAACAGGTAAAGATATAGCCTCAAAACTATGCAAATTAGTTCAAACTAGCAATAATATGAAAAATGTAAAAGGGTAGTCAGGGGATATCGAGGAAAAACTTGCGGTAAAGAGGAACCTCCCCGATTTCAATGAAATTTTCACAAATGCATAAAGTACTTACTGATGAAAGTAATATGCGGGAAAATTATTGTTATTGTGTTATATTATTACTTTCACATGATTGTTGTTGTTTTAATTTAGTGGGGGACATCGACTACAACGTCTTCTGGGTAGGTTTTGTTTTATTAAATCCATTCGCCACCTCAGGAGGAGTGCTGTTGATTTGAACGCAACAGCAAATCGTCAAGGACTATTCTCAGTATGGTTACTGAATTTGGAAATGTCTGTGAAAATTCCATCGAAACCGACAAAATTCCCCCTTGCTGCAGGTTTACCGACAGATAGAGAGAGACACTTAGAGAGTCTAGTCGGACTACTTACAGTGCAGGCGTAGGGGGTTGTGCGATACTGTTCGCCATCTGGATCTCGCGGTCGGAGGGCATCCCACAGCGAGACAGGAAGCATAGCGTAGGGTCTATGCGCATCTCCGTATAATTTTCGTAGCCGTGCTTCCAAGTGCCAATGAGCAGAGATCTGTCGCATTCCGCATCCCACCAAACGCAAGGTAATTGCTCCGTTACGGGAGGGTAAATCGGCAGGGCACTGTGAATTACGTCATGCCAATTGTCAATTTTGAAACTATCTCTCGGTTTGAATCCAAAAAGGTTCTCTCGGGTAGTCCGGTCGGTAGAGGCGTGCGCGATTGGGTGGTGTAACTCAGATTTTCGCGGGAATCTTTGGTAGGGCGCATGCGGTTACGATCGAAAGTCGTGCCAGATTCGGTTGACCACAAAACGTGTTCAAAATTTGCTACTAAATCATCTGCTAAATTTACCAAACTCCAAAAGGGGGGCAACCCTTATATACACCAACGCGTTTTTATTAATGATTTCACGAGTTCAATGTATGAGTACCTTCATAATAATTTTATATACATATACCCAATATTTATTGTGTATAACTTCAACAATCACTGTTGATGAAAGATTACTTTGGAACGAAAATATTTTAATACCATTAATAATTATGCCATCATTTTAAAGTGATTTCACAACGATGCCCAATTTATTTGGAAAAAAATCCTTGATTCGCTTATGAAGTTTGTTGATTCCAGTGGATATTTTTTCACAAATATGAAAAATCATTTCGACGCTCATTTTTGTGTATATATTTTATAAATCGAAAAGATTTTTTCAAAACAATTTGAATGAACCTAATTTAAAATAACTTTCTGTTTCGGGGTATCGTTGAAAAAAAAAAGAGTAGCAGCAACACTGCACTCTCTGGCGACCTGTATTTTTTTCTGTTAGCGATTCAATATGTAGTAAAAAATAGCAAGTAAAAATCGGAGAATGAGTGATTGTTTTTTTTGTGGTGATTTTGACATCGTTAACACGTCGCGTTGGCATTGTACTAATTTCAAATAGATTTTCACTTAATCCCCGCTAATCTTTGACTTCTCTTATTTTGTGGCAGCTAATTAATGCCCAATTCTTTGTACGTAACACAATATCCCACAACGACTTCCGTCAAAATATGTGTTATACCACACCACCGTCAAATTATGACAGTTTTGCAGCTCTGCCGACTGGACCGGAGTGATCTTCGCATCTTACACACCCTTTACTCAATATATCACATGCAAACATCTACATTCGGATAAGAGATCGTTTCGACTAGGTTAATTTACGTTGGGAGTTGATCTAAAATTCAGAGGGTAACCAAAATCAAGTTGCTTATTTCATTTTTACGTTGGAAATGATTCCAATGCACAAATCTGCTTCGAAAGCATACAAAGAAAGCAAATTAAATACTGCTGCGTTTATATTTCTTTCAGAAGTTCCAAGAAAAACGACTGTACAATTCTTTCTACTACTTTACTAAAAAATTTTGAGCTTCAATTATTCGTAATCACATTCACACGACTTATATACATGAGTTATTCTGATTGATATAGATACTACCAATTTCTTCTATTGGTAGGCAACATTCCAAATTATTTTGAAATTTAGAATATCCTACTCCAAATTTTTCGACTGACAAAACTTTACGTATTTTTTTTTTTTTTAGAAAAAGCCGGGCTTAAGATGCGAAGATCTGTTTAAGAGTCCTCTAGAAGTATACAAAATTAATGCACTAGGCAATAGTATTTAATTTATTAAAATTTTTATCTTTGATGTTTCTCTAGAAAAATAATTTGGTCTCAAGTGCCATACCGTCACTTTTCAGTGTTTAGGGTTGGGAACCAATCAAATGGATGTTTATTAGTGTTAATAACAAAATGTATGGTTAAAAAAAGCATGAAGCTGTGATAAGTGATGTAAAAAAGTACGAACATGATCTCTTTTGTGCTTGTAAGCAGACAATAAAAAGTCAACAAGACGACATTCAACA
The DNA here is from genome assembly GCA_037013635.1 of Plagiodera versicolora. Classification (NCBI taxonomy): domain Eukaryota; kingdom Metazoa; phylum Arthropoda; class Insecta; order Coleoptera; family Chrysomelidae; genus Plagiodera; species Plagiodera versicolora. The sequence continues at coordinate 7,924,886 of CM072986.1, read as the reverse complement.
TTTAGAGAAAATCAAACAGAAAAAACTGGACATATAGTTCAATTGTCCATCGAAATTTGTGAAAGTACTTAGTTGTCTGGTTCGTAATGTGCTGCAAGCAACAAAAGAGTGATGAATGTTCGTACTCAAGACAAAAAACCATGTAAAAATTGTAATCGGTAACCGGCAGTTCAACTAAGCACTAGCATGACTTCGAAGCAGAATCATGCATGTAACTGTTAAAAATAAAAAAGCAGGGCTCCCAACAATTTCGAATGATTTAGCCAATAGTGGACCACCTCCTTTCGAATTATGAATACTTCAGGTATTTTTCCATCATAAAACTATAAGAAACATGGTCCACTTCACCGGGTGACTTCTCCATTAGTCAATTCACAACATAACCTTACCTTTAATGTTCAAAAAACAACATAACAGCATCGATTTTTGGAGGTGAGCAAAAAATTGTTCTATACGATTAGGAAAAAACGGGTCATAAAATGAAAGAAAATCTTACCTTGCATGTACGCCATCAGCTATATGTTGTACCAAATCACCAATTATTTCATGTTTAATATAATACAACATTCGCACCCTTAGAAGAACCCTGAAAATAAAACATACAATGTTTACTTTCATGGAAACACCTGCTCGAAAATGAATGATTCGATGAAAAAATCAGGGTTGAGAAGACTGATTTCAGTGAATACCTACGTATTCTCTAAATTAGCATGATGGTCATCATATAAAGTCACAATCAGAAACGAAAAAGCTACACGAATGAACTCTTACTTGTTAGCATGTCGTCCGAGATGTTTTTTGTAATTGCTTTCCAAGAATATGTCACCATCATATCTTTCACTTTTGCTCCAATGATTAGGATCCGTTATAGCCGGATGTCTCAAGTCCTTTGAAAGAATGCCCTTATCTTTTTTCTTGTGTTTATTTCTAATACCTCGCGGTACCGGGTCCTTCAATCCATGATGATTCCTGGATATTTTTTGCTCACCGCCATCTTCACAAGGTGCTATAAGATCCCAAATGAAGCTTCGAATTTTTTCGTCGCCTCTGTAGAATCTCAAGCAGAACAGCAACTGCAAGTAAACGTCAAGTTGAAAATAGGTTCGTTATAATTAGTTGATAGAAACTACTTACGATCACTCTTGCGCAGTCTTCGATATCTTGTTCCTTCCATCCTTTCCTCAACTGCGAGTGAAGCAAAATCTCCTGCCACCTTCCCCAGCCGAAGGTAAGCAGTCCTCTTTCAACCATGAAGCATTCTCTTCTCGCCCAGCTTCCATACACGATATCGCCTCTCGGTTCACCTTCCCTCGGTATATAGTCATCTGGTCTGTACTTTCTCTTCCTCAATTTCTTATTCTTGCTCCTAAGTCCTCCGCTCAACCCTTCGTTTTCGGGATCAGAGTCTGAAGAACTCTCCAGCTCTGACATGTCGATGGCGCTCTCGTCATGACCGTATCTCTTGATCTGAGTTCGTCGCCTGGGCTCCGATATCACTAGGTCCTCGCTTTCGTCCTTCTCGGTGGTGTCAATTTCAGCTTTCTTGGCCCATTTGTTCCAGAAATCAGGATCGTCCACCGCGATGTCGGATCTGTTGGCGCTAGAAGCGAAGCTAGCTTTAGAGAAGGTTGATCCCTTCTCCGACTCCATGGTGATGACCTGCGTCCTTCTGGCTAGGATGACGTCGATATCTTCCTCGCAGAACTTATCGCCGTCCTCTTCGTCCAAAAGTGCGCCGTACGCTCCTTTCTTCAAGAGATCTTCGATTTCCTTCTTGCTGAGCTGCCTGTTGCCGGCGTCTTTGCCCTGAGCAGTGTTCATGCTCTGCAGTACAGCCTTGTCCAAGCCGAGCTTCAGGGAAGCTTTGTCGAACATTTCTCTTTCGTAGGTGTTTCTGCAGAGTAACCTGTAGATTTTCACCATTTTTTGCTGCCCGATACGGTGACATCTCGCCTGAGCTTGGAGATCGTTCTGCGGGTTCCAATCGCTGTCGTATATGATGACTGTGTCTGCGGCTGTCAGGTTGATACCTAAACCGCCCGCCTTGGTGCACAGAAGGAAGACGAATCTGTCAGAGTCTGGTTTTGAGAAACGATCTATAGCGGCCTGTCTGAGGTTACCTCTTATCCTTCCATCGATTCGTTCGAATGGGTATTTCCTGAACACCAAGTAATCTTCTAAAATGTCCAAGCATTTCACCATCTGGCTGAAAATCAGTACTCGATGCCCGTTGGCTTTGAGCTTAGGCAGCAGTTTGTCGATGAGCACCATTTTACCGCTGGAGTTTATCAACGATTTGTAGTAAGCATCGGGATCTTCGCCGTGCTGGTGTTTGTAATCGTAACCGATCTGTTCTTCAGCGCCGTTCAACAAGTAAGGGTGGATACAGCACTTCCTCAGCTCCATCATAGTGTTCATCAAATTAGGTATGTTCGAATAAGTGGTACCTTTGGTCAAGAAGGAGAAATTCCTTTCCAGGATACCTCTGTAGTACTTTTTCTGTATATTAGTGAGCTCCACTTCTACTACAGTTTCCTCTTTAGGGGCGAGTGATTTCTCCACGTCTTCCTTCAGTCTTCTGAGCATCATGGGCTTCAAGAGGCATTGGAGTTTCTGCACCTCCGTTTCCGTCCTCAAAGCTCCGAATTCTTGAAGGAATACTTCCGAATTCTGGAACTGAGTCGGCTCCAAGAAGTTCAATAGAGAGAACAATTCGTTTACATTGTTTTGCAATGGAGTGCCGGATAATAACACTCTATGTTCGAGTGATAACATCCTCAAGCCTTCGAGCAACTTGCAGTTTCGATTCTTCAGCCTGTGGGCTTCGTCTATAACACAGACTCTCCAGTTGAACCCTTTGAGATCTGCAGCGTCAGTTACGATTATTTCGAAAGTTGTTATGACAATGTTAAACTTTGTCAAGTCTTTGATAAAAGTGCCCTTTTCGTTTTTATAGTACATTTCGTATTCTTGGATCATGTTTCGACTCGTCGATGAACCATGATATACTATAACATTCATATCTGTCCAGCTTTCGATTTCTCTCTGCCAGTTTGGTATTGTGGACAGCGGTGCTATAACCAGAAACGGTCCCCTGATACCAGTTTTCCAAACGGCATGTAGGAAAGTCAAACTTTGGATGGTTTTTCCTAGACCCATCTCGTCAGCTAGTATACAATTTCTAGTGTTGTACCAAGAAAACAGGAGCCAGTTCAAGCCTTCGAGTTGGTATTCCCGAAGACTGTTGTTACCCTTGTAAATAGGAGACGTTTCCAATTTCGTCCATTGGTCTGGAGTTGGTCTCTTTTTCGGCTTCCATGTGTCCTTGGGTGGAATCTTACTGAACTTTTCAAATTGCTGGATCTTGATAGGATCGACGTCTTCTTCGAGTTCCCAAGTGCAGTCTTCGTATTGCAAAGAGCGCCATTTAACTAGGTAATGTTTCACCACTTCGCCTGTAGTGGCGTCGGTGTGTTCTGAGATATCTAACACCCTGTCAACCTCAACGTAATCAGGATTGAAAGGCTCCTCTTCCAAATTCTCGAAGATGTTCAATTGCTGAGCCTGCTTCTGCTTGAACCTCTTGATTTTGTTACCGATACGCCGATCTCCTTTGAACAATTCTTCCTCTGTCTTCCATTCGCAATGCAAGTAAGAAAAGTTTCGATACTTGACGTAGTATTCTTCGACGTCCACCATGTCATCTTCGTTTTCCTCTTTCGATTCTACTTTAGGCTTCTCTTCCACTTTCGGTTTTGTTTCGTCTTCGTCGCCAGAAGTGTCTTCTTCGTCTTTTTCTTCCTTAGGTTCTTCTTTCTTTTCAGTCGTCGCGTCCTTGACAGTTTGGTCTTTGGATGCCTTCCGCTTCGACATTCTTGAGCACAAAACGTACTGAACGACCATCGAGTCTTCCTCCGTAGTGTTGACATAGACGTAGTTCATCTGGCTTTTAGGATCCGTAGACGACGAAGTCGTTTCATCTGTAGGTGCTAAGTGTGCGGGAGATTCTGAACGAACAGGTGTAGCGACAGGTGGTGCTGCTGGCACCACTGTCCTTCTGTTTCTGGTAGGCGTGACGGGAGTATCGTCATCCGAGAACCTGATCATGACGTCATCGATATACTTTTTCCGTTGAGTATTCCTCGCCGAGCGCCGTTTGGACGAGCTCTCGCCATCGTCTGTCGGGGACGGTGGTGGAGTCGAGACCATGTCCTCGTTTTCGGGATCGGATTCGGGAATAATTGTTCCCCTACGTCGTCGACCCGAACCACTGCTGCGTTTCGACCTGGTCTTGGTCGGTGCAGCCTTCTTTTCCTTCTGGTTTCTCGGTTTCCTAGTTCTCTTGGGCAGTTCTTCTATCTCGGGACTGGGCTGGTCCTCGAAATTGTATTCGTCCTTTTTGGGTTCGTCCTCTGCTACTTCTGACAACGCGGTGCCTTCGGCGGGAGTTTGAGAATCAGCCTGCATTTCTTCAGGTCTTTCCATGGGTTCGTCTTCGGTGGCGCCTGAACTTTCTGGTTGCGTTTGAGAGTCCGGGTCTTCCGGTTGGGTTTCAGGAGGAATCACCGCCGCTTCTGCTTCCGTCTCGTTCTCTTCCATTTCCAACTCCGCATCTGTTTCTTCGACAGGTTTATTCTCTAGTAAAGAAGCAGACAGCTCGTCCATACTTTCGGTGGATTTATTGAACATTTCTTCTGTGGCACTCTCCTCGGATTCTCCTGATTTCTTTTTCCTCACGTACTTTCGCTTGGATTTAGGTTCTTTCGGTTCCTTTTTCTTCCTCTCCTTCGGAGCCTTGACTTCTTTAGGAGATGTCGGATCGGTCGGGTCTCTCATTTCTTTAGATTTGGATCCTCTAGGTTTGCGACCTTTCTTCTTCTTTTCCGGTGAACCAGTTATAGGGTCCATCCCGATATCTGCTATTTCACCGGAAGGTATGCTCAATCCAGCGCCCGGAGTTACGAAATCTTCAGAGACAGGAAGTTGCTGAGGCGGCTGCATTCCCATCGGCATCATAGTGTTCATCACGTTCATAGATGGCGACATGTGAATCGGCGAAGCAGTTTTCTCGCCCTTCTTCGCTCTGGGTTTTCTGGGTTTCGGAGGACCTTTTGCTCTACCTCGACCAGTCGTACTGGTTACTTGAGGACTGTCGATCATCGGAGATGCAAATATGGGACTTTGCAATATACACTGAGGCCCACCGTTACATTGATCGTTCGCTTCGTGTTGACTCAAAATATTCAGTCTGTCTTGAAGGAAAGTTATCTTCTCTTGGTGATCCGGTCCAGGCGGCATACAATACATTTCCTGAAGCTGTTGTTGCAAGGCAGCCCTTTCTTGGTGATGACTTATCGGCGTTTGGTATCCCGGCATATCCGAACCGGGCATCATACCCATCATACCGGGATGACCAGGCATTCCTACGCCCATCGCGGGATGCCCCATGGGCAGCCCGTGAGGAGTCATGCCTCTGGTCGTGTTGACTGGCATACCATTCGGACCCATCATCGGATTGCTTTGGTCGAACAGACCTCCCGATTTGCTAGAAGGTGGCATCGGCAAATTCGGGTTTTGAATTTGAGCGTGCGGTAAGGATCCGAGTTGTGTCATTTGCATGGGAGGCGTCTGGATTCGTTGCGCTTGGATGTTCTGAGCGCCTGGCATCATGGACATGTTCGATTGAGGAGGAGGTGACTGGATGGTCGTTGGTCCACCGGCGATATTGTGGGGGTTTTGTGCAGCCCTAGCAGACGCATCGTTCTGCCCAACCATCGTGGATAGATTATTCTGTCCGGACATCATGGAGGGCATCATCTGTCCTGGCATTGGAGTTGCCATACTTTGACTAGCCGGTGGGTTAGTCTGATTGGGCATGGTAATTGCGCCTTGACCCTGATTATGCATGGTGGGTAGGTTGTTCTGAACCATAGCTGAAAAATGGTGCTGTCCTGCAGCGTTAGTTCCTGGTAGAGCCATCATATTGGACATGCTTCTCGGACTAGATATCCTCGGAATACTACTGTGGGTAGACATACCGGAAATGACGTTTTGCATTGAAGTTGGCGGAGGACTAGACATGCCGTTCTTACTATTGGGACTATTCCTACCAGAATTACTCAACTGGCTTTGTTGGCCCAGTTGAAGGTTTTGTTGGTTCTGGTTTTGTTGCTGGATGTTACTCAGGTGCTGAGATATATTAGGTAACATTTGTGATGTTGGTGTTTGACTGGGCGTTGCATTATGCCCGACAGAAATCGGTGACTGTCTATTAGAACTTAGCATAGAGTGAGATTGAGTTGGCGACGGCGACGAAACGCTCGTGTTGACACTGTACGATGGAGTCCGACTCTCTCTTTGATTACTTGCTGCGCTAGTCGGCAAAGGCATAGAATTCTGACTCATCGGTGACTGTAGTCTCGGCGAATGCGTCGAACTGCGCTCGGATTTATTAGACTCCGGCAGAGATTCTTGGGAAACAGAGTTGTCTTGGCAGAACATGGGAACGTTCGATTGAACCAAATCATCCATCTTATTAGTTTTAGGCGTACTAGGTTGACTAGTATAGCCTGTCATACTGGAAACGCAATTGAAATCTGTGAAATTATTCGTTGTGCTACTTTGACTCGGGGTTTGTTGCTGAGACGTTGAGCTGGTATTGCTCAACTCGTCCAGCTGTTTAACAGAATCGCTGTTGGAGGGAAGACTAGCTTCTTGTGTATTCGTAATATTGTCATCGGTAGTAGAAGTCGGAGTCGGAGTGGGCGGGTGCGAAGATATCGATGGTGCAGACGTCGGTATCATCATTTCAGTGTTGGTCGTGCTGCTCGGCATTTTATCAGGCAGACTAGTTGTCGGCGAAGGTACCGAAGTAAAATTGCTCTGACTACTAACTGTCACGGCCTGAGACGTAGGTGTTTCTTTTTCCCTGGACATCATATCCGGCAGAGGGTTATTGGTTTTGCTGATATCGCTCCTCAAATCGTCGTTACCGAAACCGACGTTCATGCTCGGCGCCGGAGACATTTGAGTATTCGCTAAACTGGATGGTGGTAAAGATTGTGTGGGCGGTATAGACTGACTGGTGGGAATGGGATTCTGCTCCATCATTCCCATTCCCCCGCCGTTCAAGCTAGGCAAATGCGACGATTGCCTCTGCTGCACTGGAGGCGGCCACTGTTGCTCCGCGGCCATCGAGTTCCTCATCCCCATCGCGGGACTCTGCGACCCGAGAGGCGGGCCCAGGTTGTTCCTCGGCTGATAAGGCGGGTATTCCGTGGGATTGGTGGTAGACGGTGGCATCACCATCTGCTCGAGAGCTTGCAATGTGCTTTGTTGCGAATAAGGCGGCATTGGAGCCGGCGAAGCTGCGGTCACTTTCGGGGTGAGGCTGGTGGCAGGCCTCGGACTCAGATTGGTCTGTGGGTGAGGTGACATGTTCGTTTTGGCCGGGGACATCACCGGACGAGGCGACATCTGCGACGAGGCCAAAGGTCTAGGAGACATTTGCTGTCTGGGCGACATTTGCGGCGATAATTGCGGAAAAGGTGCTCGATATTGCGGACTGACGTTCCCCATCGGTCCAGCCGAATGCTTGGACTGGAACTGCTGCTGACTGGGCGGAGGAACTTCCATGGGTCTTTGCATCGACTGCATCGCCTGATGCGTTTGACCGTAGCTGGGATGGCCCATCGATCCGGGTGCTTGGGGATTCGGTTGTGGGGCACTAACGTGACTTTGTGCGGATGCGTGACCCACTGAATGGGGAGTCTGTCCCATGTGACTGACTGTCGGTCCAGTGGCATGAGACAGGCCCTGACCGTGGCTCATCTGAGCGTATTGTTGGGTCTGCGAGACGGCAGACATGTCCATCTGATGGTGCGATTGCGGGTATTGGTGGTGGTGGGGTAGCCTCTGGTGCATGTAGCCGGCGTAGCCTTGGCTGGCGGCGGACGTAGGGTACCCGGACGGCGGCTGTGGATAGTGAGGAGCGTGCCTCTGTTGCATTTGGTAGGCGGATTGATGCGGTTGTTGCATCATGGGATGTTGACCGGCTGGGAATTGTTGTTTCGCTTCTTGCTGGTGCGGATAGCCGGCCATCGTTTGCTGACGGTATTGGTTCATTTGCTGCGTGTACCTGTGCATTCCTGGGTACCCAGCAGCTGCAGCGGCGGCAGCGTGTTGACTCCAACCAGCAGCTGCGGCGGCAGCTTGCATGTTATTGGAGTCACCCATACCGCTTACCTGAATGACACGACCACAGAATGTACCGTAAGTAAGGGGTTAGACATTACCATGTACAATTCTAAATAGAGATCTGAAGTGATTACCTCAAGTAGGAAATATAACTTTGATGATGTACAAGCCAAATTGAGTAGAAGTAGTGATTACAGATTAATATAGGCTATAAAAAGAATGTTACGATCATATTTCTTTTCAGGATTACAAACTTCAGGTAATAAAATTATTGGTTTCTTCACAAAATAATTGAACTCAAGTTCTTGAAATGAATAATTTCATCACGAAATTCGACAATTCTCTTACTCAGATTTATAGACATTATTTTGGAAAATGAATCAAACTAGCAGGAAATTATCAACTGTTTCATAAATATTTGTGGATTTTTATTATCCACGTTCCAAATTCGTGAGGTAGGTGATTATATTATAGTTTCACTCCATGATAAACAAACATATAATAACCTATTGCTGATAAAGATGATACCACATATCTCGTTACTATAAATAATAGTTTTTCTTTGAATTATCAATCTATACTTTCATTATTTCTTCAATGCATATTCTTTTTATCAGTTGGCAGTATTTGTCAACAAATGAGAGCTGTGACAAACAAGTTTAAACTTTGTATTATTGTGAACTGTTGATTTTTTTTTGAAAATTTTCTCGATATTATTAACGATTATATTGTTATAAGGTCTTCCTTCATTATTTTGTGCAAGTTATTGAAGATGTCATTCTCTCAAAATATCAAACAAACAAACAGGATTAAGGCAAACCTGATCCATCCGAGTCAATTTTCTGAACAATTTTCTAATAATCATTTGATTTAATATTATTCAGTTTTCGCTGTAATTCTTCATCTCTCATGGAGAAACACTAGCAAAAACTGTCGAACCAAGTGAAATACTTTATTCTTTGTCTCAAATTGAACCGCATTTAGGCAAATAAAAATCATGACGATTTCAGTTCCGAATTCTTGAGAACTCCTCTTACCTGCACGTCGGGCATCGAATACATATTGTCCGTTTGGTAGGGATATTGGCCGGCGGCAGACGCACCCGTAGGAGGTCTTACCATCTGACGCTGATGCTGGTAGGCAGCGCCAGGAGGAGGACCCATGGGTCTGTCCGACGTCGGCCCGCCGCCGCCGCCATACCCCTGAGAGTACACAGCGCTCGGGTCCATGTGGTTGAAGTCTGGCCCGCCTCCACCAAAGCTCGAGAGCTTCTGGAGGGGACTGTCTTGCGGATAGCCTGTTGGCTGCTGTCGTTTGAAAAAATTGCGTTTGTTAACGGTGAAAAGAAATAATTGTCAAGAAAGTTCATGCGATATAAATATTGTATGAAAGTGTGTACATGAGAGTCAAGCAAAGTGAAGAAAAAAAAAACGGTCTTACATGAGAGATTTTGACTGTTGATAGCTGGGCATATTATTCAAGATACATTAATTGAATTGACGGTCATTTATTTAGTTTTTTGCCTTATCACTATGGATTGGCTCAGCATTCGAAAATAACAATAATTAACTTAACTAGGAACTGTAGAAGAAATACAATAGACGACGAAGTGTATCAATTGAATAAATCATAAAAAATTATATTTCTTCTCTTCATTTAACTCTCTATTACATCAAAAGATGCACAGTGTCTTGAGTGTCATTATATAGAGTTCACACTCTATTTCAATAATGTATGAATTCAACCATGTTTCTCATTAAAATTGAGAAATAAATGAATATGAATGGTATTTTTTCTTTGAAGGATTGTTGGAAGGAATGACGAATGGCAACTGTGCATTTTTTGACAGACTGTCAAAACTGCCTTCCTGAAATAAATAGTCTATAATAAAATATTTTCTGACAGTCAGAAATTGATTGAAGATGTCAGAATATTTTAGAAAACGAAATATCCAGATTAACAAAAGTGTAACAAATGAATTTTTGTTTCTAGTCAACATTTTACATAAAAGGAATTGGTGGGATAAAAATCTGTCTATGGAAATTGTTTTTTATAATTTATTCAATGTAGTGAGTGACGTTATTTCTTAGGGCATTTTATCAACAACTGCGTTAAGTAAAAAACATTCAAACAAATAGAAATGTTGTGTTTTCGTCGAAACCTTTTTTACCGTATGCTGCTGTTGAGCGTACGGCGCTCCCCTGCCGGTTCCGCCGCCAGTCACCGCCGGATCGAAGCCGCCGCCCCCAGGCTGCCCCGCTCCGCCGCCGCCCCCGCCGCCTCCGAGGTCGGGCAGCCCTTCCAACATGCTGCCGCCATCTTCGCCGAACAGGTCGTACGAGTCCATCGCTTTACGCGGCGATGCATCGCTTTGGGCCGGTCTCGTTCATCGCCCTATACCATAGTCTCTGAAAACAAAAAAAAACATAAATGAGAGTTCTCCAAATGCGATTTGAGTTTATAACACAAAGTTACAAAAAATCTTAATTTCCTTAAATAAGATTGAAAGCTGAACTTTGACAACACTTATTTTCATTATATTTTTTATTCACTCAAAAATACTTATTTATTGATATTTGATTGAATTTTAGAAATTGAAGATTACAATTTGGAATTTTAAATTGGATTGTGATTGATTATTTTTATCGTTTCGAACTTGGGAGGCCGATTATTAATGCATATTGGTCATTTTAGATTCCTATTTTTGGAGTTACAGGATAAATATTGGGATATTTTTATATCCAACTAATTATATTCGAGGACAATCTTCCCTGAAATGTAACTAAATTAATAGTTTCATAGCGAACTATAATTGTCTCCGAAGCATTATGATCAAACCCATTTTCTTCATTTCTGTTTTCGTATTTTTAATTAGGAATCCGTGCCATGTGAAAAAATTTTAAATTTATATTGCCAGCAGTTTCGGCATGGAAAGCGATCTTGTTGACCTTGAAAGCAAAATGTTATTATCGAGTTCACCGAAATGTGAAGAATCTTCAACTGATACATTTAGTAACTATACAGGAGGTTTATTATACTCAATAACATGTCGTTTTGAAGTTTATGAAATTGTACACAAAAATTTTATACTGAGTTATCAAAACCAAACCGAATTTTGAACCTACACATAATTATAGCGGTAGATACTTTTCAACTTCCGAATATAACTATTGGACAGTGACTAGAAACAAATGGTTTTTTACAGTGGCCTGCGCAGTCTTCAGGTTTGAACCACATCGACTCGTTTTTGAAGGATCCTTCATACGTCACGAAACAAAAATGCATATGATGAATTTTTCAACGATAAACAAACTCAATTATTTTTGTGTTTTTCTTAGTTTGGAATCAATAACTTCACCGTAGAAAAGTTCATCATAGGACTGACATTTATTTCGTTAAAATGTCAAAATATATTTGTTATTTCTGCAATAAATTATCCAATCTGCGTATCAGCATTTCAATTAATTTGATTTATTATCACAGGTGGTCGAGAACCAACATAGGAGTGGTCGAGATTTGTTTTGGTAGATTTTTTGTTGATATAGCAAAATCAAAATATGTTGAAAACAATTTTAGATTCCTATCTAATCGAAAAATAGAAATCTGAGGAAATTATCGAAAACCAGTATATAAAACGTTTAATTTGGGGTCGATTCCAAGCTCTGGAACTCCCACACCAGATGAAAATATTCCCAAGATTCCGATAATCCGCACCTGTTGAAAGGTTGATGAAAAAAAAAACTAAACCGCCTGCGTTCGCACGCCCCTGTCACTCGTTCATCTCGATCACGTGTTTACTTCCCGACCGGGCCATCTGTTTCTTTCCGAAGGCATGCATCCTAATCGTTCCACCCTGTAAGAGGTCGTCAGGTGTTCAACCATGAAAGGGCCCGTCATCGAACAGACGCAGCAAACCCCGTTTTTCTGTTCTGTTTAGGTAGCCACGTTCGAGTCAACCTCACGTTGGGACCGTGCGACGTTGCCACATCACAAATCACAGAAACAATGAGTTACTCTATTCGGGTTTTTTTGATCATGGCGAAAATTGGCGAAAAGAAAAATCTTCACGTGTATGACTGATATTTTAATTTTGTTAAACGATAGCTCTCAAAACCAAATATGGTTGACACACATTAGTTCGTGACCTTGAGGAGGACGAATTACAGATCTTAGATGTTCGTCAGAAGAATACTCAACAAATCCATAAATTCGCTCAACTTGTTGCTGATGAGTTTGAAATGAGTTCTTTTGAGGTGATATCGCAGTAGAAATTAATGTACAGGGTGTAACTGAATAAGTGTAAAACATTTGAGGGGGTGATTATTCATCGAAAAAAAGACAGGATATTTCATATATAGAAGCTTCGTTGGAGCATTCCATGTTACGATACAGCCCCTTGAAGGAGGTACATAAAATTTGTTCAACAATTTTCTCCACGAGCACTAAAAAAGTTATAGTATTGAAATTAACCTGACATTTTTTACTACCAAAAAGACACTTGGTAATTTATTCGGTTTGCCCCATGGTTGTAAATGTTGGAAAACGCAAGCCTTAAATTTATTTCCAATGTACTTTTCGTCTTATTATTTGTTTACCATTTAAAAATTTATTTCCGATAGCATGTTTCATTCTGAATAAAAATTTTTTTGCCCAAAATATACAAGTTCGCAAACATTGTAAATGTTCAATATGGGATGCTCCAATGAAGTTTCTTTACATGAAAGATCCTTTTTTTTTTCGATGAGGAATCACCCCCTCAAATGTTTTACACTTCTTTACACCCTGTATTATCAAATAACGAAAGAGGAGAGTGTTTTAGTAAATAATATAGAACACATCACAAACATAAAGATCTGTACAGATGTGTTTATGCAACATCAAGTATGAATATATTTTTGTCAGGAAAACTTACAGTGTATGTAATCAGTCTGTTTTTTTTTGTAATTGCATAACCTATAAATGTTATAAAAATGTGAGTTATGTCTTGTTTGAATTCTCGAAACAACGAATGAAACAACAAAGTGATAGAACATAACAAAAAAAATGAGAACCTAACCCCATTCTTTTGTCTTTTGAAATCGAATAAGGATATACGCATGCGTTGTTCCAAACACGTGGAAGATATGTCTTTGTTATTGACCAGAGCCATATTTTATAGGAATTAGTAGTTTGCGCTATTTATTATAAAAGTATTCACAAAATATGAATTATCTCCAAAAAAAATTTTTGAGCTGCTGATAGACTTATCTTATACGTCATTTCAGCTGTATAAACCAGAGCTTCTACACTGCATGTTTTTGTTTCACGTATTGTATAAACATTTCCTGATTGTTACGTATGGAATCAAGATAATATTGTTAATAGTAAAACAGAATATTTGTTTGCATCTCATTCAGAATTTGGAAAAAATATTCAAACTAAGCAAAGCACGTGTTTTCAAATTATAATACTGAATAGTTGTAGGGCTTACTTCACGTGAAAATTATGAGAAGAACAAATCGTCCAATGATAAGAAACACACTATCACTTTACACACAAAAAACGACGATGTACTCCAAACTACAACCATAGCATCAGAATGCGAACTAAATACTGCACCGAGTCTGGATTTTATTGCAGTTGGGTAAAAATTTGACTACCCCTGCATATTAAAGAGTACTGGCCTATCAACTATAAATACCAAAGACGTAAGCGGCAGGTAGATGACGTTTGGGTAGCGATTGTTTATAACAAAGAAAGGATAACGGTAAAATTGAATACCTGGAACTTTTCGATCTCTATATACGACAATTTTTTGCGAAATTTCTGCTGCACATTTTCACCTTGCCGCTAAAAATACACGTCACAATATGGCTGCTATCAGCTAATGGAAACACAAATACTCTTATTTTGATTGTATGTTGTTATCTTTGTTTTCGATTTTTTTTAATATTATTTGGTTGATGGTTTTGACAATTTTTTAATTTTTTGGTTTACTTGAATTCGTCGAAAGATAACTAATTTTAATGAAAAATAAGTTACGATATCAAAAAGACACTATTTTGAAGTAATTAGTTCTCACAAATTTGGTTATATTTCGATGGAGTTAGTGTAAAAAAAGTATCTAGTATCTAGCTAACCACCGAACTTTTGATTGGTTGAGACAGCTGGAAACATTAAGGTATCACTAATTATGGCAACACTTCACAGTGACTTCACAACGATGCCAAATTGGATGGAGAGAAATCTTTGTCAGCTAATGTTCAACGATTTTTTACTGTCAATAGTTATCCAATTTTGATGTTTAATGTTTATATTTACATTTTATAATTCGATATTCAACTTTGAAGTTACATTTTGTAGAGTATCAATAACCTGTTTCACTTGTTCTAGAAATATTTCTCATGTAGAATGAATATTGTGAAAATAAATGATATCAATTGAAATCATATTAAATCTACCCCATTCACCCCTGAATTCTAAATTGCTTGGCAACGCCGCAAATCCACCGATCGCTCGACGCCAATCGAGCCAGCGGGAGGTCAGACAAATGATCGGTTCCGAGTCACCGCTACAACGTTGCCAGATATGACGCATCACTTTCACCTTCTACGTCGTTTCCAGCCGTCCGTAGATTCTCGAATATTATTCGATTTACGCATAAAACGAGTAAAAAAAATGTGTCTATGCATCTTCTTATTCACGGAAAGATCGCATCTAAAAGCGATTCGAGTGTTATGTTGATGTATGGCAACACCGCCAAGATGATCCCACATGGTTTACGATCGAGAAGGCTTGATCTTTGCGGTGCCACGCGTTCACGAAAGATTCACAAAACGTTTAAAAAGCAATGTTTGTCGTTTAGCTGTTGTAATGTGCTGGGATCGCACAGTGTACAGGGTGTTAATTGGGTGTCCAACCATTAGGTGGTGTTGAGTATGCAGCAGATTCAATGGCAGTAACAAATTAGGAAGGAGTAATTTCCAATCGTCAGTTTGATGTCTGTGTTCTGTGAATGATTTTGACAGATAACTGAAAATTTCATCATCATGAACTGAAGGAGACTAGACATACAGACGAGGGAAAATTATTGACAGCTGTCATTCATTTGAATTTTTCTTTGGGGAGAATATCGAGGCATTCAAGTCAGTCATTTTTAGGTTTTCTCTTGCCCCAACATTGAAAAAATAATGCTAAGAATCTTTTTTTCAGAATATGGTGACCTTTCATTCCTCCTTTCTACTTTTTAATGAGAATGCTTACAAGAATAACTATTAATTGAAATAATCGATAAAATTTTAAATGTTTCTGACGAGAATTCCAATATAGAAATGCGATATTCTACTGCATCTTCAAATTTGTCAAGATTTCATTATTACTCGAAGAAAATAACAAATGTCGTGTAATTGTGAATAACTCTGTTCTCAAATTCATCGTACATGATATTGACTTGATTGTAGAATAAAAAATTAACCAACAATACAACTTTCTCAACCTACTCTAGTAATGTATAAAATAGTTTATACCCATTTCATTTTCAAGAGTCTAACGGTATTCTAGAATAGTCATTTATAGAATATCTCGATTCCTATTATTTGTCTTATCATCTCAGACTGTCAAGTTAAAAACTAATCCCATATAAGAAATGCAATCTAAATATCGCAGACTCATTCAAAATGTTTTTATTTAAGTCTCAAATTGTCATAAATCACGATCAATTCACCCATGGTTATGATTTCTCCCCTGATTTTTTTTTTTCAACAGTTATAAAATACCTATTCGACACAAATTGAATTTTCATTAAAATTTTTTCGATGATTTCATCATTAGAAATGAATATGCGTAGCATGAATTTTATAATCAGTTCAATTAACTTGAAAAAAAAAATACATCACATATTAATGATATTGAAGTACCTATTTAATCCAATAAAACGATTTTAAAAAAAGTTTTGAAGAAGGGAGTGTCACCACCAATTTAACAATTTCCATTGTTCAACATGTGACTTGAAAACAACATGCAAAATATCTAATTAAAGTAGGAATTATTAAGAATATAATGATTCAAAAACGTACACAACATACAAAGTATAAACAAAATTATAATTGACGAATACTCCACTCACAATTACAGAATACATTACCTATAACAATAAATGATATCCAGATATAAGTTGGTGTTAAAAATCGGGGGGTATTCGACACCGTTGAGAACACACAAATGTAGATTCCATCGGAACCAAAGGGGAAAAGCTATACGCTTATGCGTACAAAAAGACATGAGCTGTACAACTTTTCACCCCCCGGGCCCAATCACAGACAAAGACAGATAGAAACAAGAGTCGATCGACACGGAAATCAATTATCATAATATCCACGGTAATTAGCAATTAAAATCGATATTATGCGACCTAAAAATAAACTCACGAAATGACAGCAAAGGGTAGGCTTGCATTATTCGACGAGTAATATCATTTGTTCATCCGCGGAACATTGACTGGACCTGTATTATTGCAACAGAAACGGAAGATGCGAGAGGAAAAGGTGATTTTCAGATTGATTAGAAAGGCCCAGTCCAGACGAATCGGAGGTAACACCACGGGCCGGGCCGCCTGGGATTCGAGGGAGACACGGGGTCGAATCTCGATCTCGATTGTTATTTCATGACACGAGTCGACAGTATTGATAAGGAATCGCTCAGACAACTTATCAATCTAGCCGGCGTATAATAGCGAACAATGAACCTTACGACCGCCATTTAGAGATGTCCACGGCTTGGGTTTGGAATTAGCGAATGCCGTATGAATGTCTATCAAAGGTCAATCCTATGACTATTGTTTTATTGTTAGTGGAAACCGATAATCGTGAAAAATGCACTCACCCTCTCATTTTCTTCGGATTATAAGAATCTTCGATCAACCTACGAGACACATCTAAATACGAGTACACTATATGTAATGAGTGAAAAGAGACTACATATAATTGGATAGAATAATACAGTTCGGTATTTATTTGTCGAAACACAACCAATCAGGTGATATATCGCGAAGAAATGTTGATTCTCGAGTAGCCAATAGCGATGTAGGTAATCCTTTACCATCAATCTCAACAAAACAACTCAATATTAAAAATTCAACAAATATTATCTTCATGGACCGGAGCATGCTAAGATGTCTAATCACCTATCAAAAACAAACGAACTTACCATGGAGTTGATCGTTTTTAGTCGTCCCAATCCAATCAAAATTCGGTTCACACTTTCTCACTATTTTCCTCACTTTTGCGAATTATACTGTTGCAGGTCTCACATCTATTTCAACTTATCTTTACTTATTGTTACCTCTAATACTGATTATGTACAAGAAACTAATTAAACTGTGTACAAACTGCACGTAGAAACAAGACACCATTTTATCATTACGCTTGTGATTGACTGACGCGCCATCTACACACCTTAGCGCGCGAACATTTGAATTCCACCTCATTGCTCAATCCGAATATTTCGATGAGAAACATGACCTCTTATCATGTTGGCAAAAAGATTTGATAACATTGTTGGTAGGAATGTGAGAAAAATCGTGAAACGCTGATAGTACATCATTATCACTACGAACAAAATAATTGTTGAGGTCAACAACGCTTGTAAACAAAACAAATTGTGTTCATTTCCTAACATAACAATTATAGTATCTGGAATTTCCCAGGTAAAATGCTTCAATAACGATTCTGTATTTTATTTTTATCTAATAATTGGGATAAATCAGAGATAAATAATAATCATATTCTAAAGCGCAGGAATCTTCACAGCGCTGGCGTAAACGTCATTGGGCGAGGCGGTAGCAGTAGGGTACAATAATAAAAAACAAAATTGTATTCCAGGTTTGCAAAACAGTATTCAACTATAACCAATCCAATGTGGAAAATCTATTATCGAATATAAAAAAGGTTTTATTACGTTTTTACTGAAATAAAAAAGAAATGAGAATTCATTTGAACAATTCTAGAGATAACATATGTATAAATTTCTTCTCAATGTTTTATTCAGTTATCTCCTAAAGAATTGAGTTTTCAATAATTTTTGTTTGTTCAATAATTGGTTCAAATTAAACAGGTTATTTAGTTGAGGAATATAGTTCTGAAGTCGAGGAATAAAAAAAGAACAGAATGTGTTATGTGAATATAATTGGAAGGGTTTTCCCATGACAATTAACCTGATAAAATATCTTCGATGAATCAACTTTATATAATAATTGTATCGATTATAATTACATTGTATTTGATTTGCCGAGTTATTTTTAGTAATTTGCAAAGGTATTCAATTGCTGTTATAAATTATTATAATAGGAAAGGTTTTCTGATAGCTGATAATTCAGATAAAACTGCTTATTTTCCATTATCTCTGAATTGACAAAATTACGAAATCTTAAGAAATCTTTACTACTGGATTATATGAGAATGTCTATTTCTGCTCATAATCCATTCATAATAAACTTATATATACAAATAAAGTTGAAAAATATATATTAGACCATTTATATATATAAAAGTTTTCAAATTTTGGTTCTTTTCAGCATTGGTTGGCCAGTTTCCATGTCTTCGTCACTATCTTCTAATACAACATCTTCTTTTTGTTCTTCCATATTTTCTACAAATATTACAGCTTTACTATGACGTCGACCAACTGAAATATAAAAATAATCAATTTGATTTACGAATCAACATAATATGAAATGTGTGCAATTGGAACATTCTAGAACCTGAAAATACAACTTTATGTTTTGTAACTGTGACTGAGGAATGGGAAAATGAGCTTACCAGAATTAAAAACCACCCTATTTGGACAATGGGACACTGCATTTTTGCATTGTAGCTCACTCATGCCAAATATAAAACCTCTGAAATAATTCATTAAGGAAAATATGAGAAATAAATGAAGCTTCTTAAGATCCAAAGTTGTGAAATGGGATATGTTGATGAAGTATATGTAATATGGTAAAAAGGATACAGATTGATGATGTCATATGGGCTTCTGATGTTCATAAAATTATCAGCTCCACTGGAAAAAAATATATTCTTGGATTTCCCAAAGGAGTGGAATAAATGAGAAGCATGGATCAAATTTTTTCTCTTAGTTGAATCTTCTATGGCTGCACTGTATAAAAGTTCAAAGTGAAAGCCTCTGTCCATGAGTTGGTTATAATTCTTTCTATTTAGTCTGAGGTTAAACTTATTTTCTGGGTTGAAAGTAAAAATGTCTGCTTCCAGAGATCCACAGGTGACCTAAAAAATTAAGTATAAAAATGTATTCAATTAATGTTCTCTATAATTTTCTGTAAATTGTTATTACCTTATGAATCAATTCAATTCTAAAAAGGTGAAGATTTTTTAATATCACTGAAGTTCTTGTGTTTGATTCAATGAAAGGAATAAAAGGCTATTTAATGTCAATTAAAAAAACAACTCACTGTGAAAGCTTGCATGGTTGTTGGTGCAGCAGCTATGATGTGAAACTTCTTGTAGTTGGGTGATTTGGTCTGAAAAATATTAAATTTGAATGTCATTGCATAGCAGTGAAATAAAAAGCAATGATATTTTTTTAGAACATTTGGTGCAAAGGATGTACTCACAATTCTATGGAGAGACTCTTGATTGGAGAACGACACAGTCAACCTGTTGAACACTTCAAAATTTTTTAGTTTCAACTGTTCAATGGTATCTCGAACTGGTTTCAAATTGAATGGTGCTGGTACTGCTACTAGCATTTCACGAGGTTCTCGCTTCTTTTTCTTCTTGCCAATTTCCATATTATCATCATCTATCGATTGGTTGATAGCGATAGTTCTATATCCAACTTAAATATGATTGATCAAAACCAAATAATCCATGTGTGGAAGTTTACTTACGATTATATAGATTGTTCAAGGAATCAGTAAGGTTTTCGTTGCTAAACAAAGATTCTTGAAGACACAAGTCATAGAAACTAGATATTTTAATCATTTTTAATGTTACTACAGAAATTCAAAATAATGAATGAAAATAGTAAACATAACCTTTAAATATCGGTCGGTGACACCGACGTGACATAAGCTTCTGAAGCCATAGCAGACAAAGACCATAAGAGCAAACTGCATGAATAATCCACAATCAATGATTGTATGACAAAGTGAAATGTTGTTTCAAGTTTCCAGTACAGCCAATCCTTGCATTTTCATGACTTACTTCGACGAGTGGTAATAATATTTGTGTTTTATGTGATTTTTTCACAATAATATTGAAAAGCGGATTAGTAGTAAGCCAGTTGCCCCAATATCTAAATGAATCAATCTTCAAATTTAATTATGTTGGTTTCCTTAACATTGCTATCAAAAATCTAAATGGTCGAAAAAATCTTTGGATTTTAAGAAATATAGTTCATATCTTTGCGTTAAAGCATATTTTTTCATGTCAGAATTTTTTTTAGTCAATTAAGATCGAATCTATCATCACATATACTATGTGCTATCATGTTTCAATGTCAAAACCAAATTTTTCATCGACCCTTGTAAGCTTTCTGATTAACAATGAAATAATGAAATATTTATGATTGTTTGAATGTTTTAATCTATATAAATTTACAACTGAAAATAGTTTCCTAATTAGTAAAATATTAAGTTTGAGGAAAATCTAAAATGATTTTACTTAATTGAAATATATCATTAAAAGTGACCTATGGATTTTTTAAATTAATTGAAATGAAAAAAATTGTCAAACTGTACCTACCATCAGATGGTAAAAATTGTAAAACCAAGCAAGAATTTTGCAGTCCCTAAATGCAATGCAAATGCAACAGGGCTTCACTGGACGTTTGCATTGCACTAATTAAATAAAAACAAATATTTAACAATATTAGCAGTCAAGTTTTACTATACTTGCTCTGGTTCTCATATTCAAGTGTACAACAAAAAAGAATACGGAATAATATCATAAATACAATGTAAAAACCAGTAACAAAATCTGCGCATGATGTGTTATTGCATCATTCTATACATTTAATATTTAATTACTGAATCACATGGAGTCGAAATCGATAAGTTATACCTCAGGATCATGCTCAGATCTTTTCACCTATGTACGATCATTTTAATATCCCATCCTAGCCTATTATACATCACCACAAAATTACTTCTTACAACCTTTTTCGCTACACAACCGAATATTTACCGAATTCAAAACAGACAATTTCAGTGATTTCAACTTCAATTTTTTAGTTCAAATCTAATAAATATTCCACATAGGTGAATCACGAATACAACGATCATCGGGAAAGGAAAGATGTTCCTTTTCACTTCAAGTTCAGCCATCGAAGGTTATTTCTTTCTCACCCTCGAAGCAGCCTTCGATGGTTCCATCGACCCCGGATATTTGTGAATCACCTTGTGCGAACAATCACCTTATATATAAAAAATATATGATATATACAAGACAGCTTAAAATGAACGTACATATGTTTTTATGTATGTGTATGTGTGTGTGTCATATAGCCATAGTTTGATATAGTTATTTATAATTAAGGAAGCAGAGCTGTTCAGAATCTCGCTAACAAACACATCGGTAAAACTCCCGGTAATTATTTGGCTAGAAAGAGGATCAGAATTTGAAACCTTCGTTCGGGAGGTTCGTGTTGGGATCGAAAGAGAAGCCGCTTTCGCCTGCCGTCGGTACCAAGTTGGGGTCGTCCTCAGCCTGAAAAAAAATGTGTTCAAAATTCATTGCAAGATGGTTCAAACAGCATGTTTTTCAATAATTCTTGAGCAAACGAGGTTCCTTACCACAAGAACTAAGAAAATGTGCAAGTGAATCTATAAAACGCCATAATCGGTTCTGTTTTATGGAATTTATGAGATGAAATCAAAATGAGAACAAGATTTCCGTATAATAAACTCCTGGATAGGCAGTTAAAGAAAGTTGAAACTGAATTAAATGAAAAATCATAATAAAATCAACGTAGATAGTTCTGTGCTACGAATGTGTGTTTGTAAATTCAACATATAAGGAATGATCACAGAAATTCAGTGATTAACTGTGCCTCAAAACGACAGTTTAAAGACATAGGAATATTGTTAGTTGACAATGGGCGACTGGACTAATTATTTTACAGTTTTAATTTTCCCCACGCTAATATTGCCGAATACGTGTCCAAAATACGTGAGTACAATTTTTTTTTATGATATAAAAGAAGCCTACAATATAACAATATCCCAAGTCAACTAATAATTGAGCTATAGCCGACAGTAGGTGGGCGTTTAATAATATTTTTTTTTTTGAAAATGTGTGTCCACGTTCGGTTCAAACGGATGTTAACTATATTCAAGATTGTGAATTCCTTAATCTATTTGCCGATGACATGGTGGTGACTGCAAGTAATGTCAGTTTGGATACAGCAATTGAAAAAATCAATTTTACTTTGAAACATATATCACACTTTCTCAACTCATACTCAATGTTGATGAAACTAAAGGCATGCTCATAACAATAAATTATAAATATAATCAGATCGACAAAAATTTGATAAATATAAATATCAACGGTGAAACTGTTGAAATTGTCGACGATATTAAATATTTGGGAGTCATTGTACTCAATTGACAATGTTAAACATTCAACATTTTATACTGTAATTGTAGTATCTGTGTATATTAGGTTGCCTATTTGAATAAACGATTATTATTATGCACCTGATGATATTTTTCACTGATTTATTAATGCTGAAATTTACCCGATTGGATATTCCAAAAACTCTCATCAAATAATGAACCTTGAAATAAAAAATACCACTTACATCACCGCTGAAATATTGTTCGATGATCTCGTACGCCAACTTGTAAATTTCAATATTGTCATGATTTTGAAGCGCCTCTATCTTATCCAGACCGTTGCATTCCTCTATCATCGTACAAAGCTGTTCCACTTGCGGTCCGGCCATCTTCAGCATGTTATTGATACCATCCAACACCACCTGGAACAGCAAAAAATCGTCAAAACAAACGAAAATTTTTACGCGATCGCCTCTAATACCTGAATGACCATCGCGTCCTTGCAACTAAGGAGGTCACAAAACGGTGGGATGACTCCCTCTTGAATTAGTCTGCCTACTTGGTCTTTGTTTCCGCCTATCGTCAAATTGCTGATGGCCCAAGCAGCTTCTTTCTGGGTCTGGAAATCGCCCTTGCCCAGGTTGAGGATGACGCTGGGCAACAAACCTGAAATCAATCGTTATTTTAAAAGATTTTAGATGGAAACATGTCGCATTGGTCTTTATATAACTGATTGTGACAAACTACAAGAAGATCTTGATTCCTTGTTAAAATGGTCTGAATCAAATGGTATGTTGTAAATCCTGATAAATGCCAATGAATTACTTTTAGTAGAGCAAATTCCATAATTCAGAATGACTATCATAT
Source organism: Plagiodera versicolora (assembly GCA_037013635.1). NCBI lineage: Eukaryota > Metazoa > Arthropoda > Insecta > Coleoptera > Chrysomelidae > Plagiodera > Plagiodera versicolora. The sequence continues at coordinate 7,901,272 of CM072986.1, read as the reverse complement.
TGATAATAAGATATCATTAAAAGAGGTTGTTTAGGACCTTGGAGTATTATTTGATGAAAAACTTACATTCGTTCAGCATGTAAATTCGACTGTAAGCAATAGCTCTTGAAAACTAGGTTTTGTTCTTAGAAATACACAGAAATTGTCAATTCTTTCGACAAAAATATTATACAAGTCACTCATATATTCATGTCTCCAATATGCCTCTCCTGTCTGGAGTCCTCATTACCGGGTTCTATTCATCATCTTGAACGTATACAAAACAAGTTTTTGGGATGTATTGCCAATAAAATGGGCTTATATCAGGGTTCACACAATTATTCCCAAATCTTGGAACATATTTCGATTAATACTTTAGAAAATAGCCGAAATTGATCTGATTCAATTTTATTATACAAATTAATTAATGGCGTATTTTGAGACTGGGTAATCTAGTTAATTCAAATGGTGTATGTATAACTGTTGTGAGCTTGTGTACCTTTAAAAAATCTCTTGATGGAGTAGCTACTCTGTGATACCTTGTGATATATATTATATTATTTGTCATATTGTATATTGTCTATATTTTGTAAAGAGGGGTTTGCCCGTTTATGAATATAAATATCCTTCTGAATATAAATTCTGGTTAAGTAGTAAAAGTAACGAATGCTATAATCTTTGGAAGGCTAATTGGATGCTTACGACTTAACACCTGAGTTATTCAACAACACAACAGATCAAATAAATTTTATTATGATTTCTGGAAAATTTCGGAATATTCATACTTCCAAAAAGCCAACACATGATCATTTGAATAAAAAAAAAATATGTTCAGTTCAGCACTTCTGGAAAATTACGTGTTGTTTTGAATTCTCAAATAAAGACATCTGAAACGACACTTTATTGTGAAAGTACTTTTCACGATAATTTAGAAAAACTTGATTGGATTGATATCTCAAAAGTCTTTTGGAAGCCTTCAGAATCTGGCGTGGTGAATCATTTGTTATTTATTGAGTTGTGACGATAGTAGTGTAATAAGAAGATACAAAGATCGAAAAGTGGACTTGTCAAATAGTTTTTTGTGGTCGGCAACTCTTGCAACTTTTGCCCTGAAGAAGTCTAAATACAAAGACGAAACGTCGGCATAAAATTTGCGTTGTTGTCTCGTACCTGTCCTCTGACCCACGAAATCTTTTTTAGAGAAGATATAATGACAGTAGTAAATTATTTCAATTGCCATGGTCAATATGATATTTTCACGAGTACGGTGAGTTAAAACGTTTCTTCTTGTTGTTCTGGTCGACTTACCAGCATCGATGACAGCTTGCACCTGGGCCTGATTACCGGCCGTGATGTTCGACAGGAACCACACCGCCTCCTTGCGTATTTTATCCTTGGGGTGGTTGAGCAGCGCGGGGAAGTGAGAAAGGGCGTCACAGTTCAGCACGACTTGCGTCTGCTCGTCGGTGCCGGTGACGATGTTGCCGACGGCGCGCAACGCTGCCGTCTGCACTTTCGCCTCCTTGTGGCTGAGCAGCGGTATTAGTTTCGGCACGACGCCGCTTTCGATCACCATTTGGATTTGCTCATTGCCGCCGTCGGTGAGGTAGCTCAACGCCCAAACGGTGTCCACGAGGATCTTGAAAATAATAATGCGTTTGTCAAAACCCACTGGAAACGTTCAGCCGACGTTGAGAAAAAAATCTTTCATCTAAATAACTAAATCTGTCAGATCTATCTTTCTCAAATGAATAGACTTTTTTCTGTAGTTTCAAATCCCTTGGAATGTTTTTTTCGAAAAAGTCGTTTGATTTCATAGAGTGGTAATTCTATCCTTCAAAAACGATAGAATATAAAAATGAATATATATTTGAAATAAGTGCAAAACACGTTCGCAACAGACGAGATGTAGTGGAATATACATGTTCTCAATTATTTTCTGAATGTTTATATTATCAATTAATTCATTACATTCCATAAAGTACTTTATGTGATGATGATTGTGTTCATAAAATATTCACAGGTCAATTCTAGCTTGACCCTCTTGTGATTCAATAACGGTTGATGATGTATTTATTCATTCCATATTTGGTTGAACATGAGTGAAAAATAGAAAGTATCTAGTTGACCATAGAAATTCTCATCAGCCGGGTACCAATTGTTGTGACATCACTTCACAATGATGACAATCAATATTTCATTATCTATGATTTTCGAATTGATAACATTCTAGTCAATATTAATTATTTATTTTTCAGAGTATTGTTTCAAAACAATCATCATCTTTTAATACAGAAACCATAAATTTAAGTAATTAAACATCACTAATAATGACATTGACAAGTGACTTGGATATAACATGACAAGTTGATTTCAAGTTATCATCATAGAAGGTAGAACATAACATGTGGAGTATGAATAATATGAATAGATCCAAGGTCTGTATTGTGATTTAAGGTGGAATTAATATAAATCTTCACAGATATCATTTCTCATGAGAAGTATATGATTTTTAACCAATTATATAAAATTTTCAACATGTATATATCAGATTGAAGTAAAATAATGTGATAACTGAATATTTTCAATTTATATGACTGTCAATTAAATACAACAAAATGTAGTACCACTTGTAAAAACCAAAAAGAACTGACATTACTTACATTTATATCAGTATGATGAATGAGAGCATTCAGAGCAGGTAACAATTCCTCTATTGTGTTGATTCTTGGAGGGGGATCTTTATTCCTACAAAGATTAACAATCACCCAAGTAACATTCCTTAAGAAGGAAATTGGGATTTCGGGCTTGATAAAAGACAGCAAAGGCTCTACCACACCCATTTCAATAACAAAGTCTCTGAGAACAGGGCCATCCCCGATGATATTTCCTAATGCCCATACAGCTTGCTCACATACATTTTGATGTGGTGAATGTAAAAGCATTAAAAATAAAGGTACTGCTCCTGCTCCTACAACTTTATTGGTTTGTTGGGAGGTGCCAGATGCTATATTAGTTAATGCCCAGGCTGCTTCAAATTGCAAATTTGGATTGTCTTGTCTTTCTAAGCATTTCACTAGAATTGGAAGTATTCCACTAGCAATTAATTTATCAATAGGTGGATTCCTATCTGAAGAGAGCAGTTTTCTAGCTGACTGAACTGCATTAACCTGCACAGGTGGATTATCAACTGCATTAGCTTCAGCTACCAACTGCTCTAGGCTAATGTTCGTTAAAGACTTCTCAATGTCATCCTCATCAGTGGAGTCAACAATAGGCACATTTCGCCTTTTCTGTAGGGTTTCTTCCCGCTTATTTTTCCTGAGTTCGACTGTAACTTCGTTCCTCCTTCTTCGCATCTCCTGTAATAGGCAATAGGACGATTACTCAACCATTCTTTGATTAATAGGATGATCTCAATTCATGCCCAGTAAAAAATGTAAAGTGATTATGTAAAGTGGTTTTTAAATTATACGATTCAATATGAATTCACAAAATACTTACATCTTGATCTTTGCCTTTGTTCTTGAAGTTTTGGATACGGTTCTTGTTAAAACTTGGGTCCGCCATTTTTCACTGGTTTGACACAGCGGAAACTGCCAAACACGAGGGAAAAGCCGGGTTTTAGTTGATTATAAATCTCAGAGCAAACCTACAACTTCGCTAGAACATCAAACACAACTCAAGAAATTGGTCTGATCATACGACAATTCCAAAACGTGATCAATTTTATATTAAACGTTATCTTGTTTATAAGTTTAGGATATATTTTAGGAACTTAACTATTATAATTCTAGTGAATAACTAGGGATTTTCGTTTTGATTCGACTGTCTGTTGTCAGTAAATGACATAGGACACAGATGATATGCTTTTGACGTATTAGATATTTATTATTTGTAATTCATTATTTCAAACATCAGAAATATCTCCATATATCAATGAAAAGTGTGAATCCTGAATTCTCAATGTGGAGCTTTGGAAAATGCGTCTTTTAAAACCCTCCAGAAACATAATTGATCAATAACAAGGATATGTAACTTATAAGATGTGTACCTCTTATGGAAGACTGAGAAATATGGTCACGTTCGAATGTGATTTCATAGATGTCGCATAATGCACCAATATCTATTTTTAGCAATGTGAAGTTGGCAGCTAGCAGCTAATCTTGAGAATGTATTCAAATGCATATATATATATATATATAGCTGAAGAAGATCTTTCTTTATCTATGGTAGAGAGGAATTACAGACACAAGAATTTTTATAAGAATGAGTCAATGAGAATCTTAGTTTCAACTGAAAGAAGCAAAAACGCGAAATGAACGCTTTGTTTGGAAAGGTTTTTGAGCTTGTGACGTCAATACTTAGGCTGTCCATATTCTTCCCTCGTAAGGGCTCGTTCTTGAAACGGATGGAAAAATCACTGATAATATATAGTATATATCTATACTCCGTGATATAGATGGAAATTGGTAGCAGAAAGAGCAATCTTCTTTGCTGTGGATGCAAGGAAATTGACATACATAGGGAAAGATCACGTACCACAAGATGGCACTACGAATGACGAAATGTCGGATTGAGGTGTGAACAATAATAACACAGTATACTAAAAAGGTTCGTTTTGGAAATCTTAGTGTTGTAATTTATTGTTAGATTTTTGTTATCAATAAAAAATAATGCCTGTGAAAGTCGAGATAGCAATTATGTGAATTATGTGTTTGTATATTGATAAGTCGTCACTGGAAGGATCTGGCTGCGAAACGATTCATTTTTCAAACGCTTCCTCTTAGTTGTCGAAGTAACGATAATGAATAACTGCCTTGGGATTCAAAGGAAATTTCACACTTCACCCATACAAACACACACAGGTTAGTTTGTTGGTCACACCTCGACTATTTCAAACGATTATAAGTAGATGTCGCCCACACCGAGATTCTTCCTGTACTTTTAGTTATACCACCAACTGATAGATAGCGCTTCATATCGATTTCAAAAATTTAGATTGGGATTATATTCATTAAGCTAGGCAAATCCATAGTGTTTTCCTTGCGAATGACCATGATAGGCAGTAGGAAGATTTGTAGAGTTCAAACGAATATATACCTACTATCCTTATTTCTTCTGAAGATATTTGGGTATTCATTATAGTGAGTAATATGCATTCTGATTCAGTTATGATTAAAGACAATGTCGCAATGTTTGAACTGAGAAAATCCTTTATCCTCTGTCATTTCATAGTAGCCTCTTACTATCACAATATTTGTCAAGAAATAATCATGTTGTACCATTTGTTTCAAAACCTCTTGGTCAAAGATCATATATTGTTTTATAGAATACAAAATGCACAATTCTTTTCCCATGTCAATGAGAGAAATCAATCAATAAAACCAATTAAAAGAAAGGTCATCATATATATTTTGAGTGAACGCAGGCCCGTATTCAGTAACCTGCTTATAGAGGGAGGCACATTTTTTTTCATAAATATATTTTATACATTGTTTCGTTCCTTATTATTTGATAAATATAGTTTTATGACATATTTGGTTATCTTTTGGTTATGTGCAGAATGAGAAGTGATATCGCTCACCATTGAAACTGTCGTGATAAAATTTCACAATGATGAATCAATATTTCATTTTTAATGCTCTCTTCAATTGAAAACAATAATTCAAAATGTTTGTATTTATTCCAATATTGTATGAATCAAATCATATATTTTTTATTACGATTAGGATCACGAACGATAAACGGCAACATAGTGCATGATTCCGACAAGCTGTCACAAGTCAAAAACATTTTGTAGAGAACATTCAAAAGCACACAACTCTATTTTTTCAAAATCTATAATATATTGATTGATTCTAAATCGTATCATGTTTGCAAATTAACAGTTCAAGCAAACAGAACACAAATCCAGCATTATTGTGTCCCTGCATAAGCACACAGATCCATTCAACCAATCAAAAGTTATTCCAGTCATTATTTAAGGTTATGCTGACATTGACTTTCTAACATTTTCACAACAAAACTGAAACTCTTAGATATCAATCTGTTGTTAATTTAATTGCGTTGACAATACGGATTATTCCGAAAATAATCTTTTTTTTTGTTGATGGCAAGTACGAAATTGTAGTGTAGTATAATAAATAGTCTGTTAAGAGTTTTTTTTTCTAAATTAATTGACATCATGAGCGTACCTATTTGTTTTGTAATAAATTAAGAGAAAAATAACTTTTTGTGTTTACTGTTATTCATAATCAGGTTTTAGGCAATTAAGAAGATAAAAACCAAAACATCAAAACTACACATATACCCTTTGAGTGCAAGCAAAAGCACCCAAATTCGACAAAATCTATTTTCAATATTTAAATTGTAGGAAAAATCAGGATATGTAAAAATAACTCATTAAAAGTTATATTTACACTATGAGGGATCTAAAAAAACACACTAATCTGTACTGAATCCTTTTAAAGTATACGAAATACAAACTGATCTGGTGCATGGTCGATCCATATATCATTTGGTATCTTCAGTGAATGATCCATTATAATTCCATTCGCTAACGTTTAAGGGGGGAAACCAGTTTAGACCGATCGAAAAAGCGTCTTTTTTTATTGCATGAATCGTTAGTATAACTATTCAAGAATATTTGTTCAAAATTTCAAAGCAAAATTCCCATTAGTTCGAATGCAATGAGCACTTAATAGACACTCCCTGTACCTACCTTCCTGTCTATAGTCTTGTTTTTGTTTGTCAAATGGCGGCCATCGTCATGTATAACCAATAAAGGTCAATTAATTGTCCAAAAAACATTGCCACCGCCGAGGGTCACGAATCAGCCATGGGTCAATAAAATGGAATTCGCTGTGGGATGACGAGAACGTTCTGTTTTCGAGAGAATTCTACCCACATCTTTTCATCCAGCCACTAATAAATATGTGGGCCGTGGGAGACTGTTTATTCCATCGTTTCACCATTTATACAGTATGCTCCAGATAGTAATCATATACAAAGAGATTTATGTTGTACGGGGTGGTCCGAAATGGACATACACAAACACTGACTTTGAGGAAAAGAATTAACCTTCATACGAGCTCGATTTTTCTGGAAAATGAACCTTTTGGAAGATACGTGGTTTTTAATCCAACATGAACTTATTGATCACCCAATATATTTTAGACTAGTCACTTTTTTTCTCACTGTATTGATATTCCCAAATCAGTTCAGATGAAATTTGATAGGCAAATGCTTGAAAAACTAAATTATAACTCCAAAAATCAACGTCAAATAATAGTTTTTAATTGCTATATGAATTTGAGTTTGCTTTTTTGAATCAATCTGGGATCTGTAAGGAGTTTGTATGATATGTAGAAGTGTTTTTGGAAAATATATGAAGACATGTAGGCCGCTAATTTATTCTGTCTGCTATCTCAAGAGAAGATATTTTTTGGGATATGTTATTCTGTTAATAGCAAACCTCATAATCTTCAAGAAGCCAAGACTATTCGAATTTGAAGCCATAAATAGTGAATTAGAATGAATAACTTTGAAATAACTCCTTACACAAAAAAACTGAATACATCACCAAATCGTTTTCAAAAAAGTACCTGGAGAATATTTCTATACGAACAAGAAATAATCATAAATCTTCAGTAATAGGTTTTGGTTAAAATCGACAGAATTCAAAACAGTCGCTGCTTTCAAAGCAACTAAAATCATATAAACCGTCAATTCTACTTCGCTGTTATATTTCGTACTGTTTGTAATAAATTAGCTACATGTTATTGGAAAAATATATGACTTATTATGAATATGAACTATTGAACGAACCCAAGATTGGCCAGCCAAATAGGATCTTTGAAGTTTATGACAAATATCGGAGAATCCTTTTGTTTAGTGAAGGAGGAAATATTTGAATTTTAATGGTAAGGAGAATTTGATCGATTCTTAATTCTCAAAATTGTAGTAAAGTTGAAGACATTTTGATTTTTTATGTGCTGCTTTCACTGATGATTCTACTACTACGTTCAGAATATTCTTTATTTAAAATTCCCGCTTTGAAACATATATACCATATAAGTTGTTAAGATTGAGATTGTGCGTTTATCTCGGAAATATTTCTATGTATTTCCTGTAGCGTACTAGTCTCAATGTTTTCAATACTTTTAGAGTTGAAAAAAAAAAGAGATTGTAGACTGTTATTTGAAGTAAAAATATCCAGAAATAAAAATTCTGCGTCAAACCCAATTTGTTTTGATTCCAAGGCAATGGAAGTTTATTTTTGTAGCCAAAAGCAGATAATTCCGTGAAAATTTGGTGAATCATTGTTGTCATTAACAATTTATCTGTAAATAATTTATAAACTTTGATGACATATTGTTTGGCGGAAAATTGATAATGTGTACGATATTGTATTTAGAATTCCATAAAATCACAGGGTGCTACTCGAATTTTAAATTATAGAATATTTACCGGATGTATTCATTATCAATGATTTCAATTATGTGAATCGAGTCACTCATCAGGATGATAAATATCAGGGATTCAATATATCCCAGATAATAAATCATTTTCTACTATGTAACCCCCTGAGTTTTGTGTTTCATTACTCGAATAAAATCGTTCAAGAAAGTAACAGCTTTCTTGAAAAAATATCGAATCATTTTTCAAACAATCAATGAATCTAATAAATAAATACTATTTTCAAATATATTCTTTGTTTCCCCCTAAATCCTCCTCTGCTCAATAGTCGTCTGGATTTTCAGCTAGTAATAAATAATACCCAAGGGCAAGATTTTAATACTTTATCAATAATCAGTCTGCCATTTCTACAGTTGTAAGGAACCAGAATGTTATATTTATACATTTTATGCACAATGTATCTATTCTATCTGAGATTCTATCTTTAGATTCATCACGAATGTTGCAACAAATCTCTAGTGAAACGATAACGTTGGACACATGTTGTACCAATGAAATATTACATTTAATTACAACATGATAAACAAACATTATTTACGACGAAATAATTCTGGATAACGTAAACATCAGAAGTTGCGATCTAATTCAAACAGGGTTACAGGGTTGCAAGAAGAGACTACATAAAAATAAATAAACAATGAACAACAATAAATGACTAAAGTATACCATACATATTTTCCACTCCGTCAAAAAGTAGAGATTTCAATGAACTTGAGCCAATCGACTTCTTCAAAAGAGTAGATTTTTTCATTAGAGAAATTCAGATTGAAAATTAGACTGCTTTTTCTATCAAGTTTGAATAAGGTGAAAAAATAAATATTTCAAATCAAAACAATTTCAGTGGGTTTTGAACATAACAAGATGAAACATAACAATGAAAAACCGTGCAACATTAGCAATAACATTTTCGAATCTGCCACTATACGAAAAATATAACGGTTTCAGATTTTTACTCTTCGCTGTTTTTTCTATGGAGTCTCAAGTAAATATCAATTCTTTAAAAAAATCAGGAATTCTAATGATTCATTCTGTATGTGGATGTTTCATTGAGAAGAATGCGTAAATGAAAACAAAATATATGTATCTGAATAGATTTAAAAATAAATTCCACGCAATGCATAAAAATAAAGCGAGAACACCTATTTTCGATCCTCTAAATTTGTGTCAATATTCGTTTGTTCTGGTGCGTAGTTTTGAAATACCTTCTCGAAGATACACTGAGCCACAGCTGAAAACTAATGTAAATTCGCGAGTGAAATTCATGCTAATCATTCCCACTTTTACAAAACATTTTTTTTATCAACAGAGGTACCATGAGATATTATTGAAAACATAATACCCACAAACTAGAATGTAATAATACTGTATATCCTGTCTTATTGCTCAAAACAGATAGTCACCTTCTATTTTCTAAAATTCCAAGAATTTTCAAGTAGCCGCTATTAATAATTATAGATTGACATACAAGTTGACCTTGATATTTTTAGCGGATATATGATTGGGACAATGCAAACGTCATATTTTTCAAGAAATGCAATCAACAATTGACTATAATTAGTGTTGTATTCGAAAGTGTATACTATTCCAAATTAAAATCACGAAAACACTGTTTTTCTCTCAATACATCAGAGGATTGGTAGGCTATGCAAAACAAAAGCGAAATATATATAAATTTCATCATTAACACTATATTAATCGCTGTCAGCTAAATGTGGATGTGAACATTGACAGTTCGTTTGTCAAAGTGACTACAATGTTTTAGATGTACAAAATTTTTATGGCATTGACTGATGATTTAACTCTTGTTTCATAGTGACTACGTAAATTTATTTTTGTTTAGACGTTTCGAAAGATTACGGAAGCAAGTCGGTTTTTGATTTCAATTTGCCAATTTATATTTCGAGTGAAACCTAAATATACAAGGTGACTAGTAAGTCAATCTTGGTATATCTATAGGATGTTACTGAATAAATTACAAAGCTGGTTTGATAAATGATACAAGGTGTCTTAAAAGCCGAACTGAAATCGGGCAATAGGCCAAGTTATAATAGTTAATATGTAAATATTTAATTCATGAAACTTTTGTCTCCATCTCAATCAATGGAGATAAGGCCTTAAGGAAGCAATCATTTTCGAGAAAGTAATTTATTTACAAATGGTTCGGTTCTTTATTTACGATGTTTGCGAACTGGGAGTTGTGGTGATGCTACGTCTGCAATATCAAATGTCCTTGGTATGATTTGATGCATTTCCATTTCCTCGTCTGGTGTCTGTAGATGAATTTTGATATGTAGCCACTACGTAATAACAGATCTAGTTCTTCAGTTACTACTTGCCGGACTGATGGTGATTTTGAGGCCCTGAAAAAAAATTAATAAAAAAACTATGGATGAAAAAATATAGTCCAGTCGTTAATTTCATGTTCATTATTTTATTCCACGTTTCATACGTTTTGTAGTTTGAAATGAACTTGACACTACTAATCTGTTTCCATTGTGTGTATGTATCCACTTGAAAATCAAATCGTGGCAGATGAGTACGAAATTTGCAAGCGATCATCATTATATCCTCATTTTAATTCAATATAAATGGAAATAATGAAACCATTGTACCTTATGTAAACAAGTAATTTAGGAAACATCAAACGCATTTGGAGGTTCATATGCTTAATGATGTGAACAATGTAGACATGTACGTGTTGTGAGAATTTTGCAGCGGCAATAGAAAATCATACAGGATGTACCTTTTAGTTATGTACAGGCTGGGCTGAAACGAGAAAATCGAAGTCGCATTTCCGATCTCTTTTTTGGAATACTTTAATTGGCGATAACAAAAATGGTCGAAATGTCGAAAAATCGAACTTTTGTTCATAACTCGAGAACAAAAGGCCATAGCCAATTTCAGATAAATTACCTCTAAAAAAGAGATCGACAATGCTACCTCCCTTTCTTTACTCTAATAGTTACCGAGTAACCCCATCCAAACATCGAAATTTACCCACCCTGTACATGTACCATTGAAACATAAAATAAAACTTGTATTTGAAAAAATATCATCATACAAATTCTGAATTATCAATCAAGCGACATTTCCAGATAGAGCTAAGAAAACATAGTTGTTTTGTGAAAAAATTGTAGAAAATCCAGGTTTCTTCAATATTTTCTAAAATTCCTGGTCCAAAACAAGTATCAGCACACTCTGTAAATACCACATGACTGGCAAGCAAGGTAATAGAATGAATAAATTTAGAGCTTAAGTAAATATTTTGCACATACTTTGTATCTCTTGCTTGTTTTTCTATGCGAAATTAATTTGCACTGCATGCACATTTTGTGGAACAACAATTTGGAAACGAAAAATATATTGTCATAACCAAAATAAGTGTTGAAGGTCAATGCGAAATTCAATTCAAGGTCTGTAGAGATAAAGGTTTTCTTCGAAGTACCTTGCAGATGGGAAATGAGACTCGGAAAAGTGATTACTATGGAAAATTATTATTAATGGAATCAATGTGGGGGTGGTATGGTAAAACAACAATATACCTGAAAAAAAAGAGTCAAAATCTTCGAATTCCAGAAGTAATATCCAACCTCACTCATCTATATTAATATCTGTTGCAGAATTCAAAATTTCAAAGGAAAAGGAAGATTATTTCAACATGAAATTCCACAACACAACTATAGTTTAATCAATCTACATACATAATCAAAACTGAATTTGAAATAATTTAAACTGATCTAATTTCTCTATAGATCAAGTAATATGGCCATTACAAAATATATTTTACAGTCGTTTCATGCCTTGCTCCTTAGTAATTTTCCATCACAATTTCCTTCAATTATTTTTCTCCCAATTTTATTTTCAATCACTTTCAGTTCAAGATTTTCGTACACAAATCAATAGAACACAAAAAATTTCGAGTATCTTGGACTCTGTATAGTTTGTGAACCAAATATGAGTGAATTGAACATACATCGAGCAGTAATTAATGACAAATGAATTGTTTTACTTTTACTGTCTGTTTTGTCTTATATGTTGAGATTGTTTATGTTTGTTTATGTTTCCTTTTTAGTTCCTAAGATGATGCAAATAAATGAATGAATATTATCACAGTTTATTCAGGATTTTTTCATCAAATGACCCCTCATAGTAATGAACGTGAGAAATGTGTGTATTTATTACGAGACATCAATTCGCGTTTATTACATACGATATCTAATGAAAATTAATGTCCCGTCAATTCGTATTCAGTTTACACAAATTCAACAATTAAAACAATCTACTTCGTGCTATTTATAATGGTAAATTTCTATTCTTGAATTCAAGTTCATCAAACTTATTGTTTGTAGTTTTATTTTACTTAGCAAATGTCTAAAAATATACTCCATGTGCTATTTCGAGTCATGTCCATCATCACTCATAATATTTAGTAATTAAAATAACCAGAAATTTTTAGATTAATTACTCAATCAAATCTGTGTTGACTATGGAAGTATGTGGAATAATTCTGATAAATATGACCTATAAATATACACTTTTGTGATATTCCCTTACAATTTTTTTTTTTGAATTTGTCAACTTTAAGTTGAACCTTATACAGGGTTGTGCATTTGAGTCTTCTATAAGTATATTAGTTGATTTAGGGACCTATTTTTAGACAATTCATCTGTCTCATCTGTAATATTTTCGACTATATCACCCTGTGATGACGTGTGTCAATGAAATTCGGTTTCATTCAATATGCATCTCCTATGATTTCATCCACGAGGTAGGTACTATTTTTTTGCTTCTGATTATTTTGTATAGTGGTACAAAGTTTATTTTCTAAAATGATATATATTGCAAAGAAATTTCAAGAATTTGTCAAGACAACATTTACAATTGAAAACATTTTCCTGGTGTATGCTGTTCATGAGAGACTTGAAGTCTGACCCTGTACATTGCCGAAATATTTTACAGTATTATTTACAGTAGTTCTGATTCTTAATATGAAATGTATATTGATAACCAAGTAATATAGTAGTGTATCTGCCACACCTATCATAACCTATATTATTGAATATTCATTATAAATTATGCAACAATCTGTATCGACGTTGTTGAATGTTTTGGTGTTACGTTGTAACAAGATTAGGAATTGTTTCCTGATATTGTCAATATTGTTTCAATCTATTAACAAATAAATGACTTTGAATCGTACCGCCGTTTATGAAAGTAAATTTATTTTTTATTTCAATGTGAACATTTAATTTCATAACAATTGAATTAGTTTTCCTGTTTCGATTGCATGCTACTCAGATTGTTTTCGTGAAAAATATATCACGAACCATTTTGCACAAATTTCATTACAAGAAAGCGTCAATAATGAAATCAATTCAATAGGTTATTTGACGATGACGTTATTTAATAAAACGTTTGCCAAGATTTTTATATCGAAGTACCATAAAAAAAGATTACTGACGTACATACTCAACAACTACATAAAATGAAAATATATTGTTCTTTAAATTGAAATGATTTGAAAAGCTGGGGTTTTACGTCAGTATCGTTATCAGACTATATTTACCAATAAATATGGTCTATTTATTTCAGGTTAATAGTTACGTTAAGCAACGGGTGCGATGTTATCAGATTAGTAATTAATCACTGAACTGAAAGAAATAATTTTTGAATGAAAAACGGCTATTCTGATTTGAGTTAGGTATATCTGCGTTGAATTCATTTTGATTATCAAATTTTGTCAGTTGCAGACAAACAACAATAATACAATTTTACAAAATTACATATTCAAAATTCATCTATTGAATGTTCAACAATTCACTTCATCCACAGATTTACACCAAAATCAGTGGTCGAAAGAACGATTTCCGATTAAATCGATAAAAATAGACAATTCTGATAAATGGAAAATGTTTGAAAAATGATAATTACGTTTGACGTCTTTTATCTCACTGTATTCGATTCAACCTATAGTTATAATGTTTTTTCTGTATTTTTATCATATATTATTATAAACGTAACAAGTATAATATCACAGTAAGTGAATACTGTTTACATATCTGTCGTTGGTACAAGACAATATTTATTCAAATATACAGCGGAAATAAATCTTTTCCTTTGATGTCTGAAGAAAAAACGATCATTAGCACCCACCCACGATGCTGACTGCACTGATTATCGTCAGAAATGTCATTAGCCCATTATCCTGTTGTTTTCCTCGCTAATTAAGAGTCACACTTTCAGAACTCCCTCTACTTTAACGATGTTATCCTCGAGATACCAATAATCAATTATTACATTCGATATAGGACGAGACAATAAACGTTTCAGAGTTTGATACGATCTATTGATTGGTCCAGTTACGTTGATGCAAAAAAAGTTTCGTCTACTATTACTGAAACTTCATTGACAAATTACAATATAGGCGAATGAATTTAAGTGAGCAGTCAGAGTACCATACGAACAGGCATTGAATGGTGTAGTTGTATTTGTTTAAATGTGATTTTTCGTTAATAAAGAGAATGAGTTTATAATGAAAATAAAGACATTTCAGACTTTTATAGTGAGCTAGGGCATTCATGTGTATGAATGTATTTTCATATTTCTAAAGGTGGTAAGCATTATCATTTTTTTCATTCATTGTATTTTATTGAAAATAATACGAGGTTAGAATACTGTTGTCAATGTGAATGGTTTGTACGAAATATATACAGGTTTCTGATGATTTGTTTTTTTTTTATATTCGAATAGCACTTTCAGAAGTGTTCATGATGGTGAAGAAGTTTTGAGTGCTGGACATCATAATATCATGATGACAAGAGAATTGTTTTTGTAATAGAATAAATTATGAATTTATAGTATTTGTTTCTTGTGATGTTTTTTGGTGAGAAGTGCTAAATAAAATGGATAATGTGAAATCTCGTTTCAATTTTGTTGATACCTGAACAATACTATGCTTGACTGAGACCTTTAATGTGAACATAATTTCATCTATCTATTCACGATATTTACATCACCAGCTTGAGGAAAAGCATGGGAATTAATATTGGAAGTTTGATTTTACCGATTCAGAGTTCTACAATCTTTCAAATATTCAAATTCAGTATAAAATCAACAAAACTATATGTCGTCTCGTCTAGTTATTTTTAGTGCCACCAGCTGGCGTATCGCTTATGTCCATTTGCCAATCATGGATAATGAAGAATATACCCACCCCTATTCTATTCTTATATAGTGTCAGAGTCAAAAATGTGTACTGAGCTCGGTATATTTGGTCTACGTCATTTATGTTGTCCACTTTTTATGTTTCGTAAAAATGTTCATCTATATGTAATAATTTTATCTGTCTTGTCTATATCATCTATCTCATCTGTTATGTACTCTTCTCTATTCGTATATTTGGTATTTTTTGACAATTTTGATTATTTTGTCTCTTTGTGTATATTTATTTTCTCCACATACAGTCTGCTGGATTGATTTAGTATAATTATCGAAAAACCAACTGCAAAATGTATAATACTTTGTTCGATAGAGGCGATGGTGAAGCAAATTTGTAAATCATGTCGAAAATTTAGACATATCACAAATTTATCAAAAAAAACATATTACACAATACTTAAAGCTTGATCTGTGAATGGGTTGATATTAGTTATAGTAAAAATATCTTTCGAATTATTTCGGTGTTTGTTGTTGGATCTTATCGGCGAAATTTAGCAAATTTTCGTTCGAAATCATATTGTATGTTATCTCCAGATTGCACAAATAGAAGTAGGACGAGAATTGATAGATATAATACATATCGCAAATAAACAAATTCTCAGAAATATTGAAACACTACCGGTATCGCCATACACAATATATCGAATGATTATCAAAATTGTAGTGGCTTATCTGATAATGGTGGGACCAAATGATTATTTGAAATATAAATTTTGTTTCATAGTTGAAACACATTTTATTATCGACTTTTTACGGTTGATTTACTGATACTTTGGTTGAAATAAATTCTCAAATGATCTTTCTTATTGAATATCTAGAAGAAGTAACTCTCAATTTATTATTTGAAAGTTCATATATGATTTTCAGGAAAATGTTATCTTCAATATCTTTTTATAGAAAATGGAACTTTATTTCATTTATTTTTTTTTAATAATTCATCAATTGGCGATATCAATTGGCGAGTCAATTTTTTCAGCTAAATGTTCAAATTCGTTATTTTGGGATTCTAGAAAATTCAATACAGTACTCTTCATAAAATTAGAAAACTATATGCATATATCTCAAAGGCTTCATTCGAATTTGAAACATATCCCAGATTTTCCTTGACATTCTGTAGAAATACCGGCGAAAGAAATGATCATTTCTATTATTCATGTACTACGAGTTCCTTATAAATGCCTATCCACCAAGTAAATAAGATAGTTGTGTATAAAAACTGAATGATTCGAGATACGTTCAGCCTTGATTCCAAAAAGGAAGTTAAAACGTTTTGATTACACTTATTTACACTATGATTATTCTAAACACGTGTTTGTTTAGGATGGAAAGGTAACAGAAAATTGACTAGTCATTTTCATTTCAGATTCCTTCAAGGTTTCTTCACATTTCTTGTAATCTTGAATGAGTGCCAAATTATGAATATTTCTAGTTTAGGTTTGTGAAATTGGGACATCTAGTAGATAAGGTTGACACATTTTTGCAATTACAGTACATTAGTTGCAATGCAAATAAATAGAATAATTTATTTATCATTTATTCATTCATTTATTTATTGATTTATTTATTCATTTATTCATTCATTTATTTATTTATTCATTTATTTATTCACTTATTTATTTATTGATTTATTTATTTATTCACTCACAAAACACGAGGAAAAGTGCTCAGTATCAAAGTTGAGTACAATTTATTCTTTTATACATTTGAAAATATTTTTTCATTAGTTTCTGCAGTTTGTATTTATTTAGTATCTCGACTAAACAAGCTGATAATTATAAATACTCCATCTTCACCTGATCTCACAGCCAATTTCACATGTCAATGTTTGGAGGTGAAACATTGCTGAAAAGAATTGCTCATTATGTAGATAATTTTTCTTTCAATAAACTACCAGTATGAAACATAATACAAATAAACTTGGAACGTATTTTGTATTTGTATTTTAAATACAAGTATTTCAAATGAGTCACAGCTCTGAAAATATATATTACAAATTCAATATTCGAATTTGTATCATTACGAGAAATGAAGTGTTTCCGTGTACTTTAATGTTCTTATGAAATATAGAGAACAATCACCTGAAATAAGGTTCGTTCAGTCTATCTCCATTGAATAATTCATTCGTTTTATTGCGTTGCAGGAATATTAGTGTTGCGTAGTGAGGTAAATGGATAGGCAAGGTCGAAGAGATGTTTTAGTTGATATACGATATCGATTATTATTACTATCGAATGAATTCATGTTTGAAGTGTCAATGACGTGGGTCGTAGGAGTATCGGAAATACCGACAAAGGCGGATCCAGGAAGTCTATTTGGAAGGAGTTATGTGATATATCAAGATCTTGATAAATAGTCGAGATTGCATGTAAATCTCTACTGAATCTCATAATAATTCAACAGATGGTGACATCGAACAGAAAGCGTACTGAAATTCATTCATTCAACATCGAAACGAAAAAAAATCAAACAGCAATAATAAGATTCCAAATTATGTGAAATACAATTTGATCATCAACCATATTTGAAAATAGTAGGTACCTATAGAAAATGAGTTTATTCCTAATAGAAATCTCTGATGGTTCCAGAGCTTCCTAGCCTATGCAGCACATTTTAAACTCTAACAATTGGTCAGAAGGATTTGTTGAATTATTTGGGAATTCTTCTGACCAATATGCGCAGTTTGAAATTAATTCCAAAATAATTTAATAATTGCCTCACAACATGAATGTCAAGATTATGTCGAGTTAAATCAATGAATATTGAAGAAGATTCGCAACAATAACAATATAGTATATTTTCTAAGGAATATAGTTTTCATATAGTAGATTCCTGTGAATGATATTCATCATCGAACAACACGAGCGGAAAGCAATATGAATTTTTATGTAAAACCAACCTCTAATTGTAAGTCTAGTTCGATGAAATCTGTCTTTTTCAAAGGTGTCGTGGAATTCAATCTGCTTCCTCGTGAAATTAAGGAATCTTCTTCGGTGTTAGGTGTTTGAAACAAAATTGAAGAAATATGTGAAAAATTCTATATTATTATGTATAAACTTTGGTATAAAATTTGGTTTTTGTTCTTATGGGTGTATCAAATATTTATACATTTCATGTTTTATATCATTTTTGTCTTTTTTATATATTCTTTACATATATTTTTCACATTGTAATTTGATTATCTGATGATAAATAAAGCTTTCATTCATTCATTCAGTTCTGACAGATTTGGTTATCTTTCGATACCAATAGTGTAAAATAAAAAGTATCAAGCTAATCACTGAATTCCCAATTGGTTAAGACATAGCTGAGAACATTTAGGCATCAATATAAGGCAACACTTCACAGTGATTTCACAACGATCCCATATTCATTTGGAGAGAACTCTTTAAACCCCTAATAAAGTTTGTTAATTCTATATTTTATGAATTAAACGAAATTTCTTTGGATAGCGATGAAACATTTCTGATATTATGTAAATACCTTTATGATTCTTCGAAAATACAGAATATTCGAAAACATATGAAATTGTGTGAACGGTTGATGTCAGGTTCATGCTTAACGCATTATTTACATACTGATGATACATTTTTTATTTGTAGAATCCCATTTTCTTCTGGCTTTCCCAATGTCTGTTTCAGATGATTTTCACACTATGAGAAAAAAATGACCGTAACATTCTTATTCTTAAATATTGCATAAAATTTTATGGAATTCGAAAATGAAATATAAGTATACTCAACCATCCCAATATTTTCAACGTTGTCACGTTCCCACTGAAAACTCCCTGATGTATAGTTACGAAGCAATCTACCATTTTCATTTTATATTTTCATCGTACTTCATTAATTCACTGATTTATGATTATCTGATGATATTTCTAGGGAGCATTTCCGGTTGAACTGGAAGTTGAAACAATTCGTATATGTTTACCATTCATAAACAAAACTTACTGATAAATATCACATCGTAAATATGTTTGATTCTGTTATATTGAAGTATATACGTACACATTTTTGAATACAATGAAAAATTATGGAAAGAAATACTTATTGACATGTCTTCCTCTCTATTCATAGCTAACTTTCTTTGAATGAATAGTGATGAATGGACAAGAAATATCGTGCAATTTCAGCTGAGAAAACTTATTTTTGCAAAACAAAAAATATTAACGTGATCTTTGGATATTGCTCTTGATATATTATTGAATAACCTTGAAAACTGAAATAGTGACATGGTTAATAAACTGTTGCGACAATAAAAGCCGTTGAGATCAACAATATTAATGATTTAAACGTGAACCGGCATAGGAACGATGAATAATTCGATATTGTTGATGACTGATACTTTCAATAACAAATGTGACGGATCAAGCTCCTTGCGATATTATACCATGTGCTCATCAGTAAGGATTGAATTCATTATCTAGAAAAGGACACTTTTCGAAAAAATCTGCGGACACGTCGACTTTTATTGCATTGCATTGATGACGTCATTAATGTTTCAGCTATGACGTTATGGAGTTTTTTTTTTCAAATTGTAACCGCTATGTCATATCACATGCCTTTTCGATTTTGAGCTACTTTATTTGGTTTATTAAACAAACAAATCAATTGGGTTCTTCATGGCTTTGTAGAATTTTTTTAACACGCCATTGGTGTGGCTTTTCCATTCTAGGTAATCCATTCCTTATTTTATGTACACACTGTATATCTCCAATTTACGCATGCGGAGCTGAAGAAATAGGACGAATAAATAAACTTAACTTGTTTGTTAATATTTGAGAATAGTGTGCTCCAATATTTTGCGTTCCATCTAAATGAATTTAGTAATAATAAACACATCGTTTATTTGTTTGTCTTCTTCCTCGTAACGTTTACTTGAACTCATTCCTCGTATGTTGACAGTTTTCAATGCCAAAACCACTATTTATAGACAAATTCCCAAATGGTAATAGGTTTCCGAGAACATCCAAAATTATGGATACTCTGTACGAGAAAATGACCAATTCAAGGATTTTATAATAGCTACCAGTGTTGCCTATTTATTTGAACTAGATCGTTGTGACATTTCACCAGAAAGTGCGGTGTTGCTGCTTCCCTTGTTTTTCAACGATACTTCATTTTTTTTATATGTTACTTGTAATCGTTAACTATTTGATTTTATTCCATTTGTCTGTATTGTATTTATATTTATGCATATTTTAATATGCTTTCTTATATGTATATTAGGGCTCCTAATTATAAAGAGCCATCTAACAGAAAGTTAGGTTGAGTTTATTATTCAAAATGTTCTGAAATGTTTCGAATGCTTACGATTTATGTAATATAAACAACAAAACTATTGACTGTGGATAAACGCTGAATAATTTTTTCAATATTTGTGATAAAATCGTCTAGAATTAAAAAACTTCATTAGCGTATCGAATATTTTTCTCCAAATGAATTTGGCATTGTCAGATGTCAGAACTATCTTCCTTAAACAAATAGATTATACTAACTGTATGATTTCTTTCAAATTTTATTCTGAAATTAAGAAAGTATGAGGTATGAAAATTTTCTGACGACAATAAACGTAAAATCTCAAACAAATTGAAAATTCAGTGGATCTTAATATCATTATATTTGAAAACCTAAGAATCAAATGAAAAAACTAAAAATTTCTTATTGACATCTTTTTCAGGAGATAAAAATCGCGAGAAAAAATGCAACAACTGTTCGAAACGTAGATTTCTATGACATATTGTTTCCTTAGTTAAATATCTAGATCAGGCCTTTTTAAACTATAAGTCGCGACCCCAAATGGAGTCGGGTAGCAAAATTTTTTGGTCGCCAGGAAACATGTATAAATAAATCTGATAAATAAATCATCAAATTCATTTCGTTATCCCTCTTTTATATTTATAAGGGGTCGTCAAGGAACTCGCAATCATAAATGGGGTCGTGAATAGGAAAAGTTCAAGAAGCCCTGATCTAGATGTACAATAATGAGTCATAATCGGCTTCCTTTTAATGTAACAATTGCCAGAGTGTTTTTAAACTATCAATTTTACTCATTCTTGGACCCTCTCCAAATCACCATTATACAATGTATCAAACTGTTGCAATCGGAAATACTTGATTGAATTGCTACAATTGTACACCTGGATATATTTCAGTACATTGTTTGTAAAGATACAATTTAATGTTTATGTTTACTATTCATTTGAGGAAGAAAGTTGTGACATCTTATCAGAATATGCACATAGCACAGTTGCCAACTTCATAGAAACGAAATAAATGATGGTCAGAAATCATTTTCAATTTTCAAAAAAAAAGAAAACTGTGAAAATGTTGACACTGTAAACTAATGAAGAATAAGGAATTAGGCATAAGTTTTGACGTTATATAACTTCTTGTATCATTTTTATTTCATGACCATCACTCATATATTTCATTACAGATTAAGCTTTGAATTACAAAAAATACTATTCATCAATTCTGAATAACTTCTTTAGTCACATAGTTGAAAGCTGTGTAGAAAACGTCCATTTTGATCTATGGATTCCATGAATTATTAGTGATACACTCACTAGTAATGAAAGTGACATGATGATAATATTTGAGAACTTGATTATTTTTATACATTCTCCCTTAACTTGACGCCGATTTTTCCAAATACTTGATATTCAATGATTCAGGAACATTTCGTTTTAGGAAGTGATAAAGGTAATAAAAATGAAGAAATGTCAAGAAGAAATTGACACAAATCAATATATAGAGTGGTAATAAATCTTTGATTGAAAGTGACGAAGTAGTGATCAAGTGACCTATATAATTTAATACAAAATGTTCCATTATCAATTTCGAGAAAATACCCACCGAATAGTTTGGTGATTGTCCAAATGATCGTTTCAACTATATGGAAAGAATTTTCGGAAATAGCTGTGAAAGATATTCCTTTTCCAGAATAACTGGCGTGAATTGTCACTATGAATTTCAACGGTGAACAAGGTAGGTAGCTTTTATTTTACCTAATAGTAATGAATATTTATCACATCTGTCACAACTCTCTAGACAATATTCACTAAATAAGCTCAATTTATTCGTATAAGCATAGATAAAGAGAACCCTTCTTAATCTATGGTGAAAGTAATTCAGTTTATGAATAACAATTATACAATTATCGCTCGTGTGAAAGAGAACAAAAAACATTATCATTATTTTCAACTGTAGTTTATGCATTCACCATTTCGTTTCGAAAATGCGTGGACAGTTCGACAAGATAAAGAATATTTATTGAGGAAAATCCTTACTCATGCATTGTTTACCCATTATAGTTTTTCATCCGTGTCAGATACCCCAATTGAAATACGCTGTTGCTGTCTAATTCTAATAATATGTATGGAAATCTACGTGTAGAATATTTCCCGTCCCAACTTTTTGTCGCCATTTTAATCTAGGACATACTTTTTATGTTCATTGTGAACCTATTTTTCACTTCGGAAAGATAATTTGTCAATTGAAATGTGCTGTTACGTATCGGTCCCAGATAATGGAATCCGCAGGTGTAAACATTAGTTAGATTAGAATGATTTATATGTCAGTCTCTTATACTTTATACCGACCTGTCCGATGTCATGGGTTATTCAACTGTCCTGTCCAATTGAACTAGTTTTGTGATTCATCAAATAATCATTGCAGAGATAAGAAGCTCTATCTGACGATTACATACGATTAAATATTGAAGACTCATATTGTGTCATACGTTGTATTCGTAAAAGAATATGCTATTCAATACAGAGTATTTTTTTACGGGCCATATGAAAAAATAAAGTTGATGGTGGTTTCCACCGAAACGAAACGTCGTACGGAAAATCTCTCAACGCTGTTTTGTAGAGATTGAAAAATGGCAATGAGAAAGTGTCTTTTGTTTTCTTATATCCCTTCAAATAATGTCAGAAAAAATTAAAACGAAATCGGCAAACTTCGTTTTTCAGGCATATCTCCAGAACTAATTGGAATTTCAAAACTTTCTGAACGGCACATTGTTAGACCTGGAAATGCGCAACTTTTCTCTAATGGGGGAGACCACTAATTTTTCAAAACAGCATAATCGTGTTCTGTATGTCCAAAAAGTACCATTCATTAATTTTTTAATTTTTCATTCAGTCTATATCATGAATAAAATAATAAAATAAACGGAATTGATTTCAAACATACAATTTCATGCGCCATTTTCAAAGGTTGCTCTCATTGGTGTAACGCAGTGTGACGTGCTAGCCCTACAAGCTCATCGACCTTGAGCTGACCAATGATAGATAATTGTTCCATGCTAAATCTTGCTGTGTTGCCGCACCAAAACATCACAACTCATTCTCGGAATGAAAGATGTAAAAGAATACAATATAAATGATATTTTCTCCACAAATTATCAAGAAAGGATATAATTATCTCTCATCGATACGTTTTTGGGAGAATATATCGAAGGAATAAGGAGTCATCCACAAGTACATTACATATAGTGTGAGCAAAAGATATACGCAAACAGACAAAGATAGACTTAGGTTGTAGCACGTCATACGCTCATAGCACCGCCCACTTATTTCTGGCGTTTTCAAATTTTGAATGAAAATTCTGATTTCAAAACGCTGTAGAGTCTATTTGCTTTGATTTTGATCATTGATATTGGATGTACGCTTAACCAATATCATTCTTCATCAATTAAGAGAGGTTTGGAAGGATTTCATCACATAGTGGTCTTCCCCATTTAACCTTCTCCGTATCTCTTATGGTTTCAGAGATCCCCATGATAGACATCCTTATCTTGGACACAATGTATATTTCATAAATCGAATCAATTTGAATATCAAACTTAACCTTATTTTCTGTTTCGAAGTATCGTGGAAAAAAATACAAGCAGCAATACCGGCTAGCAGTCATAACTATTTTGCTTAAGAAAATGAATAAACTATATCTTGAAACGGTCTGATATTTTTCCACAAAAAGTAAACGACTTTATTAGAAGAAGAAATAATAACATAGTTGTCATGTGATGAAATTCGTCGGTAGACAGCAGATCATTGACGTAACTAGAGTTGACTAATCTTAATGTATATTGTCTATGAAAGAATTCTTCATCCTCTTATTTCTGCAGCAAAGTGACCGCAAAGTCAGTGTAGAAAACACTGTGATTAAATTTACGCATTCTCATATTCCTCTAGTCTTCTATATGAACTTTGTATCTACTGCTAAATCCTAATTTCATTTCATTCTTAATTTGATTTCATTCGCTAAATAAACTCTCCCTTGTTATTTTTTCGAAAGCACGGCCCACTTCGACTCGATGAATACCTCGTTCACATGTGGAGAACAAAAAACAATAACAGGGATCACATGCTGATCGCAGGATGTCATGACCTTGACGGCTACCATTCATGTTCTCATGAATGAACGCACAGGTACCTAATCTACGTGGTTATGTAATGTTTCTATTCCAAAGTACCTACTCTGTTGTTTTTCTCTCGACAATGTGATAACACCTACTTGATAAGAAGGAATGTCCCACATTCAAGATCACGTCTGGTATGGAGGAGCATACGTGGGGTAAACGATAATTAATTTGAAACGAGTTAAGCCTCGCTTGTTTTCGTAGGCGTCGTCGCTTTAAAAATAAAATCAGTTTACCAATTGGTCAACTAATTATTCATTCACTGCTAGATTTTGACATTTGCTCAATTGTAAAGCTATGAAAAAATAATATTTCAAATGTTCAAGTGTCAACATATGACTCAAAACTGTCTCAAATTCATATGACGAATTGTTTTCGAGTTAATTCTTGATTCATCTCGATTATTTATCATTATCGTGAATAGTCGAATTCCATGAATTATAATTGAAAGATAGATAGATAGATGAATCATTGATTACATTTATTGCCAAAATATTTTTTCTAATGAAATGATGAGATGAGATAGGTTCAGGTCAGGAACCGTTTACATTATGAATCAAGACAGTAGGTTGTCAAAAAAATACGCACCCAGAAATTTTCAAGGTATTCGAATGCAGACATTGCATTTATTAATGAGAAAATTATTATTTCTTACATGTTTATTTCTGATAGGTCTAAAGAGGATAAATAAATGGAAATATTAAGCTTTTCAACGATCAAATGGATTAAAATAAAAATGATCTCGTTCCGAAAACCAAACTATTATTCTGTATGATTTTTTCCATTGAAAACATACTCATTCAATCATTGATACAGGTATATCGGAATGTGTATACACAATATACAATATACATTATGTAAAATTCTCACGATGTTCTCTGAATATTACAGGATATCTCCTTTCATGGGAAATTTTATATAAAAAAACATTTTCTTATTCATGATTAATCATATTCATAAAATGGTGTTAGTTTTCTAAGATGATGAATATATAACATAATTTTTTTTCTGAGAATTTCTATTGGGTATCTATAACTTTTGCTCGACCCTCGTATACTCACTGAATGAATAACTATAGGCATTCTAGCATACGTTTCTTTCCAACGTGTGATTCACGTTGTCGATACAGGATGGGAGAATAGTGTCACATAAACAAAACAAACATTCCGTATAGTTGTACAGGGTGATCCAACGTGGAAGCCGCTCATTATGAAACCTATCGAGAATACTTTCGTCATACGTTCCAATTATATCTAGATTGTTTTGTAGTGAGACAGGTACTTAAGCTCTATCAAAACAACATGATTGTTTTATAGTCATCACTATTCACCATTTTGGAATGTTCATGTGATGGCTCGTGCTTTAAATAAATTTTGAAAGACGAAGCATTCCAGCGCCTTTCAAACTCGTTAGCAACCAGTCAGAAGAATTTGCGGATTCGATAGAAACTCTTTTGTTTAAATACGCAGTTTTGAATTATCAGCGTTGCCTGTCGTTTGATTTCAACTTGAAAGCGTTTTGATTTTTTATCATGCTGATATTATTCGAGCGTATAAACGGTAAAACCACAGTTTAATTCTATTCTAGCTACAGTTGGGTCACTTGGGACTTTTCGTGTCCTGAAATTCGGAGTGCGCATGTCCGAGTTATGTGCGCAGTGGATAAAGTAAGGCAGGGCAGGTTCTTTGTGCTTTACCATGTTTTGAATGGTACAAAAGACGTGAAAACTATCAAGTTCTTCGAATGCATCTAAAGTATTCAACATATAATCTACGTAATTAAATATCGATCAATTTAATTTTTTCGGGAAACATTATTTTCGTCCTGAATTCATATCGGATGTTTTGTAGGGTTCCTTATTTTTTGAAGCCGGACCTGGTCGTCTTTAATTTCATGAATGTTGGCGGGAAAGCTCGTCATTGGTTGAACAGAGAGGTGATTCGCAGGTCTGTGCAAGGTTTCCTGCGCACTCATCCTAAAACACACACTGCATGTGTTTCTTGCGAAAGAATAAATCAAATGAATGAACAGAGAAACTATTTTCATCAAATCAGAATCATCCAGAGTTCCAGCATGAAATTTCTGTCAAATTAGAAACTGTCGAAGTATATACTCTAGTCTATTTATGTCAGGAGGATAGTTCTGACAGATTTGGTTATTTTTTGATACCAACAGTGCAAAATGAAAAGTATCTAGCCAACGACAGAACTTCACACTTGACAACGATGTCAAATTTATTTGGAGAGAAATATTTGATCAATTATAAAGTTGATTGATTCTAGTCGAAATTTTTACAAATATTGAAAATGATTCAGGAACGGTTATCCGCAAACAATTTGAATGATAAAAATAACCTGAATTTATGTTCAGGAGTATCGTTTAGGAAAAAAAATCAGCAACACCGCATTTTCTGGGAGCTATCACAACTATCTTGATTGAATGAATAGACTATACTAATTTCGACAGTTACTTATTTGTCAGAGATTTAACGCTGGAACTCTGGTTGATTCTGATAATAATACATGAGCATTCAAACAATCAGAAATAATCACTGACGAATTCATTAACATTAACACTAACAAGAATATATAATCTACACAAACTATGCGTTTTTAATATCGTTTCGTGAATGAAACACTTCATCCCGCCATTGCAGTCAAACTGCGCAATTTAACATCAACTAAACGTATCACCCTGTACGAATACCTCGTCGCCTCACACAACCATCGATCCTAAATGACGAAAAGTTCACGCGGCAACGCCGCATCGACATCCATTATATTCTTGTATCTCGATCCCGTTCATGGCACACCATGGTTCATTCAGGTTCATCAAAGGAGGTCACGGAACAGAAATGGAGTACACACATTTTGCTGCGTAGTAAGAGTGAACGTGGTGGTCTGCGTATGTTTTATGATAATGTGTCGTGTTCGTCTCAGGACGGCTACGGGCATGATGATTTGTGGCCGATTTTTATACAGGGGATGCGAGATAGGTTCGTCTCGATAGTACGGTTTGTCGATGGAGGAGTTTGATAAGCTTTGGGACAGGAAGCAACTTGTCTAGTGATGTCTTTGTTTTTAGCAATTCACCATAAAAAAATTGTAGACACTTAATGCTGCACTCAACAACATACGTACAGTGTGTCCCAGCTAAAACTTGTCACCCACTTAATCTCCGAACTCGTGAAAAAAAAAATGGAAAATCGCTCAGACCCATCGATTTTTATTTCAAGGGGAATACTTTCACCAAATACATCTTCCTCAAATGTTATCACCGTAAGAAACATTTAGTTCCATACAGAAGTATGAACGGTTTTCGGAATGTCTTCGCACATTTCCCAACATTTCTGGAGTCACTGCACGACACTTCACAACAATTCTCCTGTGTAAATCATCAAGACAAATTGGATGTGTAATATAAACTTTGGATTTCAAATGACCCCATAAAAATAAATCTAATGGTGATAAATCAGGAGATCTATCCGGCCATTCTATTGGTCCTTGCCTTCCAATCCATCTCCCTGTTGTCATCTGAAAATTGAGGTACAGGTGCAACAAAATGTGGAGGAGCTCCATCTTGTTGAAAGGTGAGCTGACCTTCAATAGTAGCCTATCATCATCTTCAAGTAACTGAGTGATTCTGGGGTTCACACTTGACTCAAGAAGTTCAAGATACCTTTGTCCGTTGAGGTTACCATCAATTAAATATGGACCTACAATATGGTCTCCCAGAATACCAGCCCAAACATTCAATTTCTGGGGAGTTTGTGCATGAGCTTTCCTGTACCAATGGGGAGTTACGTTACTCCAGTATCTGCAGTTGTGCCTGTTGAGATGTCCACGCAAATAAAAAGAAGATTCGTCAGAAAAGCACACAGGTAATTATTATCACCAATCAATAATTGACTCATGATTTCACAAAACTCTGTACGTCTATTAGGATCATCTTCATTTAATTCTTGTACATTCTGCATTTTATAAGGATAGAATTTTTCTTCTTTCATAATCCGATGTACGCTGCTTTTAGAAACTCCAGAAATACATAGTCTCAAGTTGTCTTGAAGATTGAATGTTGTCCATTATTGCATTTCCTACAACTACAACAGCGACCCCTTCATTTCTCATAGGCTTCTCTCGTTCATGTTTTTTATTCAGCACTGATCCGGACTCTATGAACTTATTCATCAATTGAAGCAAGTACTGATATGATGTGGTTTTTTCTGGATGAATTTCATTGAAAATTTGGGCCGTAGCTCTAACACATCGTCCATTTTCAAAATACGCAGCTACAGTGGATATTCTCTCTTGTATAGTATAAACCATTTCAAGAAGTTTTCAAATTGTTGATTGAAGTGACTGAAATACATCAATATACCAAGGCGTAAACAAAGATATACGTATATAAAAGCACATGGCGATAATGTTTTTTTCATAAAAACGTCTGTCTCACCCTCTAAACTGTTATATCTGACAGTATATTATTTTTCAATACATTGTCGTACCCACAGTGAACATTTCTTACGATAATAACATTTTAGGTTATGACAAATATAAATATCTTGATAAAACTTAGTTTTCATTAAAACTTCAACAACACTTTATCGATCCTCAAATTTAGTACACCGATGTATTTAAAATAGAATTCCCTTCAAAATGATGTATCATAGTAGTCCCAAATTCTGAAGTAGGGGGAGGGGGTTGACAACACAATGATAATACATTTGGTGAAAATCTTCCCCCTTGAAATAAAAATCGACGGATCTGAGCAATTTTCCATTTTCTTCGCGAGTTCGGAGATCAAGAGGGTGATAAGTTTTAGCTGGGACACACTGTATATTATGACAGCTGAGCATGCGTAGTTTTGATCTTTCCGGCGTTACTAGATACGTCCGACGTATAGATACAGCATTATTGCATTATCAGAAGCCGACCACAGCCGAATTATGACATTCGACAGCGTATAATAATGAAAACATAACCTAAATGGAAGCAATTTTTGATGTTGCTATTTCTCTGATTATTATTGAAATAAGACTGCGAATACTGGTATCAAAACAATATTTAAAATAGTTTTTCAGTGGGGTATAGTGGGGATAATTTCAATTGTATGTGGAAAATTATCTTCTACGAGCATAAATGAATTCATTTTATTAAAGAAGGGAAGTTTATATCTACTGAGAAAGTGAGAAAATGGATTGGACAAAATCATCATTCGAATAATGACATGTGGAGTTTGTATATTGAGTTTGAGTTCAAGAAATTATCATTTCTAGTCAATATGTTTTCAATAGATTTTCAAAGATTGTGTAAAATTCATGGATCGTCTAGAAAGTTATCCAAATCATATCCAAAATAATTTCTATCAATGTAACTCAGTAGAATTAGTGAATGATTAGTGCTAAAATAAATCATTAAACAACGAAGAATGGTATGGCCCCATTCATCGAACTGTCGAATTCAAACTAGGTAGACATTCCAGTGTTTCTAGTCACATTTGCAAACTTATGTATGTTTATGTGACGTTGAAAACTATCACGGATTAAAGTAGGAACAATCTTTTTAGTTACATAATATTTCTCTATTCACGCTGGCCAAACATTTTTATTGATCCAGCCAACTAGAAGAATACTGTCTAGCTAGAATTAAATACGCACTATACGGACATTTTTATTGTTCATACTTTTCTAGCCATTAATTATATTATTAGCAACATCAAGTGGATCCTCAAGAGTATAAAACAATCATAAACTTTCAACAGTTTACAGTTAACTACCTTCACCCTTCTGAAGGAAGTTAAACTGGAATCATCTCACTGTTTTTATTATTCGTAATCAAATTTCGGTAATGATGTTCCACAAAGATACTGCAGCGATCACTAATATAATTTGAATCAAGAACTTGAAGACTTTGAGGGACAATTTATGTCTCATTATTATAATTATAATTTTAATCACTGTCACAATTATAGAGTTGATCAAAATGAACAAAACTTTGTCCAAAAATTATGAGATGACAAGTCAATGTTTTATTTTTCATGTATAGGGATTTTTAAAACAACAACAAAATTAGTGTAGTTAGGAAAAAAAATATTAATCGTTGGTTATCTTCATTCATCTGATCTTGACAGTTTTTTTACACATAGTCGAGTCTTAGCATCACTTAAGCTTCCAATGTTCTATTGAAAAATACATTCGAAAACACCAAGAAACAAAAAATACAGGGTGGCCCAGCGAAAACGTACCGGAAGGTATAACTAACAGGAAGAGATTTTATCAAGAAACTAGCTGGAATCAACAAAAACAGAAAAAAAGGCGAATAGTTTTTAGGAAAATATTCTCAACATTTACTTTAACAAAACGGTATGTTTTTAAGCGATATCGATTTACTTTTTGTATTTTTTGAGAAATGAGAAATGCACTAGCGACATTTCAAAGGTCCATATCTTTGCAACGAGTGGACGGAATTTCAAAAATAAAAAAGCAATGTATAGGGAATCAAAAGTGCTTTTCAACGAGGTATCATTTGACTCCCATTTCTATTTGAAAAAATTCAGGGGATGCTACCCCCGCTTAGGAGGGTAAAGTTTGGGCCATACTTTTTGCGTCAAAAGTTGTCCCCCTCATATTCAAAGTTGAAGTGTTTCAGGTTTTTTTTGATAAAATCTCTTCCTGGCAGTTATACCTTCTGGTACGTTTTCGTTGACCAGCCTGTACATGAGTAACATGGGAATTCCTGAAGAATATGGAAAATTGATAATAAACAAACATTCTAGTATAAACCGGAGAGGGACAACACCGTTTAATGAATATTTTACCAAGTGAGGCAATTCAAGTGACGAAAAGGAGAAGAAAGAACAGCAGAACAAAACACCATAGCCGATGACCTAGCATAAGTCAACAAAGAAAAAAGCCTGGATGGCAATCGTCCATGAACATCACATTCTGACACCACCATTTCCGGCAGAAACTACTTAAAAAACTCATGAAATATATTTCAAAACATCAATTAAATACCCTACAAGTCGAAACATTTCCTGATCATTCTTTCCTTGCTTGAAAAATTCATGAATTACATCAAAATGTCAATTCTGTTAAATCGACTAATTATTCATCATGTTTGGGACACCCTGTACATGTTTTCTCAACAACATTTATTTTCATTTCACCTTCTGCTGACGGATGTGAAGATGATTGATTGATTGATTAGTATATACCCTAAGCATCATCATTCTTGAGTGCACTAATGATTCTCTTTTGATATATTCAAACTTCAAAGGTAAGATCGAATATGAAGTGGGTTAGAAATATCGAGGTTCTTTCATTCGCTATTTTAGTTTACCCAACCTTGTCTCGACACAGGTTTCAAAATATCTGTGAATTCCGAGATATCCCACTGACATTTTTTAAATTTGAAACACTGTATATTATTAGATCATTGACTAAGAGTGAATGTTGTGCATTCGTCTCATGACGGCACCCGTTCGTGATGATATGTGGCCGATTTTTATACAGGGGACGTCGGATATGTTCGTCTACGTCTAGTCTAGACTTTGGACGAATTGGGACTTGGGCCATTTCTTCACAATGATATGAAACAGGTAACACTATTTAATGGACATGCGGAAAAATAAATAGAGATATTTGATACCGATTGGTTAATGTGAGAATGTATGACATTTGTTTTTCTAAGCATAGCCTCTCAACGTGGATTGTCACTCTTCTTTCATGTGTTAGTGTATGACGTTGTCTGGCTGTTTCGTGATGATATGATTTCAAATGTATTTAATTTTTTTGGACGGTAAATGTTTATTTGATATTGCATTATGCTTCTATTTCCCACTTTTGTTATCCACAATGGAAATAAACATATTATTATATTATTACTTTTTGAAAAAAAAATTGAAAAATATATAGAACACCCAACTGAACAACGAATCTATATAATAAAAGAAGTAGTTATCTAATTATATACTTCTGTCTTACGGAGCAAATCTAACAATTAGCTTTTCAAAAACAGTTCCTAATAGTATCAAATAGAAAACTTGTTACGACTGGTGTTCTGGTTCTGGTTCTGACTAGGATCTAATCTGGGGCCTGCCCAATTCAATACGGGTGATTCTTCAAGGTGGCTCGCCCCTATAACTTTTTTATTATTGGAGGTAGAAGAACAAAATTCGGGGGTTGTATATTATATGTCAATTCGCATTATTTACAGTACTTCCGGTTTGACCGGAAATGACCTCAACTTTCGATTTTCAAATCAAATTTACTTATTTCGATCGAGGATGACATTATCTATCCAACAAAACTTTGTTTTTGAATATTTGACGTATGAAAGAATTTTTATTTCAATTTTTATTTTTCGATCTAGCGTGCCATGGATCGATTGAAACGCTTCCTTTTTGATCAAGTGACATGGGAAAAATACAACTTTGAGGCATATGACTTCAGAGTCGTTTCAATAATTTTTTCAATGTCACAAATAGTTATAGGGGCGAGCCACCTTGAAGAATCACCCGGTATGTTCATCGATGACATCTGATTGTTATGGACTTCGTAGAATTTTCGAAACAAGTGATTCTCATTTATTTTTTCAATGGATTCATCTTATGATTCGTACTGAAATCCAGCTAAATGTGTGGTTATATCATCATTCATTATCGATTAGCCTTCTGTTGTAACAATAAGAAAAGTATTCTTCGATATTAAGCTTTCTTTTATCCCTCATATAGAGGATCAATCTTCAGACAACCTTACGTAACGCAAAGATGAATTTCTATTATTCATTCGTTCGATCTAAACAGGAATATGCATGTATAATATGGAATCCTATTTATCAAATGCGTCTTATCATCATCAGTTACTAGCGAGGCAATCTTTTTACAGCCTCGCTGTCAGAAGGAAATATTTCTAACTTGTTCTTTTATGTATAGTCTATTCACTAGATGAAGAGTTGTAACGGCTTGTCAGAATATGCAAGGCACCTTTCCAACTTCATATATGTAAGCTTTGTAATTCTGTTTAACTGCTCGCATAAAGCTAATTTCATTGATTAGTCATATGAAATTGAATATTAATTTGGTACCGTTGTGAAGTGTTGCCAATTCGATTGATGCTCACATGATCTTAACAAATTATAAGTAGGTACTTCTGTTTCACACTTTTGATTTCCAGACATTTCAATATTATAACAATCAAATCATCGTTTTTTATTTCAATAGTTGAGATCATAAAGGAATAATGTGAAAAATTATGACGAATAACACTTGACAACGCTATGAAATATGATTCTGTCGCTTGCGACTGGCGGCAAGTCCAACGTTTATATGTACGGGAGTACTTGTGACGTATCAACTCTGTGCGTTCTCCTCTTGATTTCTAATCGCACCCCAAATTTGGGAATTTATTCTAGCAAAACTATTCTGAGAAGAAGAATTTAGGAACCTGGGTACATTTATAACATTTTGGATGTATATGTGTAGTTACATTTTCAAGAATTTGATGATCTAGCCCTCATGAGTATAAGAATTATTCACAAATTTTTTCAGAGCATCGCTGAAAAAAGATGAGGAATGGCAACAGTGTATATACTGACGAGCTGTTACCATTGCAGAAGTATTTGTTATCTCTCATTTTCGTGAAAATATTGTTATTCATTGTATAATATAACTCGCAAATGAATGGATGAATCAATAAATGAATGATGTTCGCCTTAATGAATAATAATATCTATTTACAGGAGAGGATTGCTATTGAAACTTTTGAAGTAGGAAGTGAAGGAAGAAAGAGTACCAAGGTCTTATATTTTCATTCCCAGACATACCATTGAGAATTTTCAGGTTGACACTGTATGTCATTAATTGATTCAGTAATATTTTTCATTCGTTTCACAACCTCAGTACATGATAATATTCCAGATATGTGAAGAATGCTGTTTCAATCTTGAGAATTCCGTTGTAATTCCGAATCACACCATCTGTTGAGTAGCATTAATATATTGAAGTGATTATACAGCGAAGACGATTAGGCTGAAATCATATTCTAATAATGCACATGTGAATTTCCATTTTCATTTATTGCGCAAATCGCACGCAAATGATGACGTTAAACTTTTGTGTATATGATTTGTTGATTTTTAATGAAACAAAATGGAATTTTTTCGAATTCAATAGTCCATTACAGAAATAATAATATTCATAGATGAAAGTTATCGTTTTGTCTGGAATTTTGAGAGAAAGAGATTCGTAGTATATTTGGACGAACTGAATTTCACTTTTATAAGGATCCCAAAGAGATATGAAGGAACCACGATGAACTTCCAAGACATTTTGAAAAAAAATGTGTCAGAGTTTGTGACATCATTTGAAATATGCTCTGCATGTCAGAGACATTGCACAAACCATTTTGATGTTATACATTTATACATGGTGTATGAAATAACAAACACCCTGTTGAATATTTTGGAACACTTTGGACGATAACTGATAGAACACTCTTTCATTGATGTGTTTACGGAGATTAAACTCTAAATCTTGAGAATTTAAGATAATATGGACATTTAAGATAGTCAGTCCATCTGTAGAAAGAAAATTCAAAATGCAACAGGTCCATAATTTTTCGTAGAATTCGGAAATGTAAAAATAAACAGGATGTTCCATTTGAAAAAACAAAGTTGATATCACTTCCGGTTTAACCGGAATTAACAGCGTATTGGAAATATTTTAGGAAAATAGAACACATTGAGCAGTAGCATCCCCCAAAATTTAAAGTTGATATCTCTATCAGTTCTCCATAAACCTCTAATGAACCAGTTGAATCACCCCGTATACATGGTGTAGTGATTGATTGTTGAATACCCAGTACTGCCTAATGTCAATCTATAGATACAGTGCGGATGATAACACGTCGATTGTTTTTTCAAACAGTGTTTTTCGACAGAAAAAAAGTTGTCATTCCTCTCATTCCTTCCGATCGATTCATCGTTGAAAAGGATGTCAAAAGTAGAATTGAAAAGTCGTGCTTTTCAATTTTGCGCAATAAAAATACAAGAAAAATGAATAGGTACACAAAATATTGTAATAAATTTTCGAAAATAAATCGATTAATTCAGATAAATTATTCTAATTAACAACTTAATTACTGCTGGAGGTGTTCAAGATGTCCTGACAGAATTGAGTGATTAACTAGAATAATTTAGTTCATTTATTCATTGTTGAAAAGGATGTCAAAAGTAGAATTGAAAAATCGTGATTTTAAATTTTCCGAAATAACAATACAAAAAAAATAATAGGTACAAAAACTATTGAATCAAATCTCCAAAAATTAATCGATTAATCTAGACAAATTATTTTTGATTTTGTTTTCGAATTTAATATAACACTTCGTACACTTTTTTTTTCCATTCTAGTAAATTAAAAATTATATAGCTTCAATAAACTGATTTTGCGTATTACGTTCACATAGCAAACATACCTTTACGCCATTGTTCTGCCTTGAGTGTCTAGTGCAGGAGTTCCCAAACTTTTTTGTATCACGCCCCCCTCTGGTTATTTGGAGACCCCCCACGCCCCCTTCACATATCACACAGAATATTGAACTCTTGTGTGTTTTGATCTGTTTTATTTTAAACAATGGCTTTAATTTTTTACAAACACTTGACCATTATGTCAAGTGAATATTCTTTATGTGGAAGCGTGGAAATTGGTAAAAAGACGTGGAAATTGAAACATTACAAAAACAATTTTTTTATTTATTTCATTTGGGTGTCACGCCCCCCCTGGACTTTCTCCACGCCCCCCCAGGGGGCGCGCCCCCCACTTTGGGAACCACTGGTCTAGTGTCTCATATGAACTAGATATATGGTTACTGGAGCATTCATAAAAGGTCGCAATATGATGAAGAATAGATCGGAAGATTTTTTTAACCTCCAAAGATCATCGAGAGAAACAGGGTTAGAGGGGAACAGGTAAACAGGTGGCCGAAAGGGATTATTTATTATAAAAGATCATAAAGATATTGAAACTGGTGCATGATTGGTTCGGCATGAACAGGTGGAGAAAGAAAAAAAAAACAATATTGAGATACATGGCCATCATTCGAATGAAAGAATGACATAGATAATGCAGAGTTGCATTGATTAAATTATGGATACCTATGCTTGGAAGTGAATTGAAACGTCTAGCATGAATGGTGGAATTTTAAGTCAGTTTAGTGTTTATACAGCATGTGAAATAATTCACCTATAGTATTGTGACTTGATGAGTGCGAAAATAAAGGATATTTCAATATCTCCTCGATATGGCCTGTAATTGGCTGTGTCGTGGTCACTTGACGAGTTGGTAGAATGAGAACAGTGTTGTGTCTCTCATGATTATATGAGAAGAAACCAAAGTGAATTTTTTATTCTGGAGTGCGATCTGTCACAAACAACTATCTTGCCTAAATAAATAGACTAGGTTGTTGTTTCATTCCGAAGTACTCTACTTTGAAGTAGGGGATTTTTCTGTCGTTTTATGTTTATGATAACGTACGTATTTGGACAATTTGGAATTTTATCCTTTGCCAAATACAGAATAATGAGTTGCGTGTTCGAAAAGTATTATGTAAATACAATTTTGGAATGTTGGGGAAATGCCACGACAAATAGTTTTTGCTGGTATAAAAATAAAAACCACGCTATTACCTACCCACAATTTTGTCTTGTCTTGAGATCAAGAACCTCTACCTTAGGTTTAGTGTAGAATACAAGGATTCCCCTCTTACAAGCTATGGATGGGTACACTATTTATAGTATTTCTATTTATGTCACATCACACGCAATATGTCTATCCCCTTTACCTTTTATGTAATGATACAACTTTCCACTTATTTATTTACGGTTCGGAAAGTAGCAGTTAACAATCAATAATACGATAATGAATAACAAAAAATTAATGAATCACGGAAGTAAATGGAGAACATTTTGAACATCTCATGCAGTAATAATTATCAATTATAATTATAATAATTGTAATATTGGGAAATATTCATCCAGTTGATTTATTTTAGACTTAATTTAATTTTATTTATATTTTTCTCTATTTTTCTTAAACAACCAAAACCGATAATTATTGCGCGACA
Organism: Plagiodera versicolora; assembly: GCA_037013635.1. Classification (NCBI taxonomy): domain Eukaryota; kingdom Metazoa; phylum Arthropoda; class Insecta; order Coleoptera; family Chrysomelidae; genus Plagiodera; species Plagiodera versicolora. The sequence continues at coordinate 7,863,048 of CM072986.1, read as the reverse complement.
CCCTGTGTGCTGTTTTAAAAAAAATTGGGGTTAGCTGTTAAAGGGAAGGGATGAAAGGGGTGACAATTATTTTTTTACATATGAGAATAAAATCGACGTGTCCGAGAGTGTTTCAATTTTGTGTTCAGTAACAGAGATTGAAAGGGGTAATACTTATTCCACCGCACCGAATGGTGGGTTTCCATCGGGTTTAAAAATTAACGACTTGAATTTTTCAGATTACTCTTACAAAATAATGATCGGAATTATTATGTATTTCTGCAATGTGGGATATCATCACACAAAACACAATCTCCAGCAACATAACCAAAATAATTTTGATTATTAGCCAAGACTAAAAAAATTCTTAATAATTGATGAAATATTCCGTTGAGATTTGCAGTGAATTCTTCAATTTTGAAAAATTATTCAAGTCTAATACCGTCGAATAGAAACCTATTTAGCACCAATTATTTACTAACTGTATATACTAATGACTTACCCAATACAATCCCAGGTGTAGTGATTTCATTTCTTTTTCTCTTTTTCTTGGTATATTACATCCAGTATTTCATAGTTAGTCCAATTTAAGAAATGGTATTAGAAAAAATCAAAAATCTTGTGATCTCGTAAAACTATATTATGTTTAATCTGCCAATATTGAATTCTAAACCCGAGAGTTCAATTTTTAAAAACCATCTTCATCAATATGGACCTGAATGTTTGATTCTCCCATATTAATCTCGATTTTCAAACGTTTATCATCGAAGAAATCATTACGACAAACTCTACAATTTCTCCACAAAATGCTACCCTGTTTGAAACACGAGAATAATTTTTGTTAAGATAATTATTTGTATTTTTTACCAAGTTCACCTGTTGCTTGAATTCAAATATGTTTCAATTTTCGAAAAGAATATGCAGGGTGGTTTGTAAAAAATATTACTGGTTGATGTCCTAATTTAGAAACTCAGTTTCACAAAGAAATATTGAATTTCTCCCAAAAAACTGCCTAAAAAATTTTTCTACAGTAATAAATAATCATGAGTGCATAAGTGTCCGATTTGGATCACCCTGTAAGTGTCTTCAATTTACACGTTATACTTACAGCCAATTCTTGACATTTATGAGTCCATGTCATCCAGAGAATGTCTACAACAATGTTCATTTATAATCATTTGATATTTTTGACAGGTGATTTTGTTAGTTTGGCATAACTTCAGACTGAATCACTTGTTCGGGTATTTTTCAACTGCTGTCAAAGGTGATTTACTAGCTTATTTGCATACACCGCATACCTACTTCGTTCATTTTTACCAGTTTCAAAATTATTGGCGGAAAATTGGAATTTGCAATTTAAAAACAAAGAATTCCGATTCTATAATCAAGTATGCTGAAAAAGACAGAGAAAGTATAGTGTAGTGATCTCATCCTCCGTGAAATAAAAGCCTTGACAAATTAAGAAATTTTATGTTTATTTAATCGAGATACGAGACAGGTAATTCAGAATTTTATAGGGTTGCTCTATCAGAAACGAGAGAGGAAAAGTTTGTACGAGAAAACATAAAATTATCTTCAGAAAACAGGCTGACAATTCTGGGTTGATGGAGGTAAACAAGGTTCAAAATGTCTTCATTAGTGGAAGAATAATGGGCCACTGGACCAGTATAGAATTAACAATCAATCAGTTCACCATGTGGTTGTAGTTCTGAAAGAATTTTCATGCCCCATTTTTTCTATAGCGTTTGCATACTCGGATTTGTGGTGGTGTTATGTCTGCAATATCAAATGTCTTTTGTATAATTTGATGCATATTTGACGAATGATTCCATTATCAATCCTGATATATTAGTCATTCACTAAAAAATCGACAATATGACGCAACGATAAACCGAGATTACATCAAAACAAGTGACAATAAATATACGACACCAGAGTTCAAGATAGCAGTGACCATGACGAAAAAACAACTGGTGAAAATTACGTTGACAATTATTGCGACCTGGTAGTCGGCGATGCACATACGGTCTCTCCACAGCACGTTTATTCTTTTGGCATTCGCCAGAAATGAGAAGTTCATCAACGTATTCGTTTTTCGTTATTCAAATAACGTAGGATTGAGTCATAGACGTACAAGAAGTTTCAACCACTCATTTACTCTTTTTCTGTAATGAATTCAATTTTCTCGACAAACTATCACCTACATATTTTGATATCTATATCGTTCAATAAGGGTTGAAACTGTCAGTATTTGTTCAATGATAATACAGTTTTTCATACAGGATGTCCCGTAAAGACCATGTCAAACCGAGGGAGAATGTAAATCAAAGGATAACCCACCTGCTATGACAATTTTTTTTTAAATAATGAATTTTTGCCCCTTTTAATACTTTGCGGTCTTTACGGTTGGTACAATTTTACATCTTTTTGGTTAATTTTTTTTAGTAAAATATTGCTAAAAACTGATTTTAACGTTTACAATAAAAACATTCCCCGAACATTTTGAAGGGGACTTTTTTGAAATCACTATAAAAAAGACAATTTATTGGTGTAATGTGCAGCAGTAGCTCATTACATTTTGGTTCCACTACGATGGGCTAAATAAACTTCAGGAACAAAAATATCCACTACCAAAATTTTCAATAAAAATATTTCTCACAGCCCCCATTTAAAATGTAAATGTTAAAATCATTCTTCAGCAATATTTTACTGAAAAAATTTATCAAAAAGGTGTAAAATTATACCAACCGTAAAGCCAAAGCTATTGAAAGGGACAAAAATTCATTATTTTCGAAAAAAAAAATATCCCGAAAACGGTAGACTTTTATAATGGGAATTTTGTCATAGCAGGTGGGTCATCCTTTGATCTACATTCTCCTTCGGTTTGACGTGGTCGTTACGGGAATTTGCACGACATATTGATAATATTAACGGCAGAAATGAATAAAATTGTTAAGATCCACTAAAGGTGGCTGTGAAGTAACAATAATACAATGTTGATATTTCAAAAATAATAATGACGAACACACAGTAATATAACAGCTGTAAGTTGAACAGCAACAAATATGGGTGTACAATCTGAAGAATAGTGTGGTTTTTGGGGTTGTTTGTAACAGGGTAGGTTCTTCCATAAAAGTGAATATTGTTGGCTGTAATAAATATTATTTTTTCTGTTAAATAAAAAACGACTGGTAGTCTGAAAGCTTTGGGACAGTATTGAGATGTTCTCGATTGTAATTACAAAACAATTGGCAACTTGAGTTTGAATTCATTTCAATTGAAGCTTATACATTATTCCATCACTAAGACCAATCATACTCCAAGTTAATTACCTTCGATATGAAATACTGGGAGGAGTAACTATCTGAGAATGTTCTCACTAGTAAACATGTAGGCGAAGTAAGCATTGGGAAATAAATATTCATTGGATGCGTCTCAGCGTTCTAAAAATGATTATTAATTTATTTTTGACGACACCCACATATCCTCTGCACTCATTCAATGATCTTGAATGAACCGTTTGCTTGATACACCCTGTGTATTGCTTTATAACCAGTTCATTTCAATAAAGCTGCTCGTTTGATAATCATATGTTGTGCATATTAGCATTTTTACTACAATAATAATCAATAATGCATAAGGAAATATGAAATATGTATTCAAGTTGAAAAGCAGATATTTTAATATTATGGTAGGTAATGTCAAGTTCTGCATTATTCAACATACCTACACCTTATATCTATTTTTATTTTGCTGTAATAATAATTATTGTTTACACTCGAGCTGAAATGTTGATAAGAAATCATTTTTCTGCGACAAATGAAACAGGAAAGACCGTAATAATTTTGTTTACAATTAAAATTTTCTTGTCTTCTTATTTCATGTTCTCAAGATAATGTTTTCCACAATTATATTGTTCCCACTAGAAATCCCTGACTATTTCGGATGATTTCTGACTAGCAAGGTGAGCGTTTCAACTCAAAAATGTCGTTGGAAACTAATCAGAAGAGTTTGCGGGCTGGATGGATTTTTTTGACGAATACGCGTAGTTTGTTTGATTGTTAAAATTAGCGCGTGCGCACTCTACCAATCAGAAATAAGCACTGAGGAATTCTTAATTGAAAACATCCCTATTATTGTATCGAAAATGGCTTCAAAGAACTAACGTCAGTTGAATTATAAAATGTATAGAGAACAATGGATAATATTTTGAACATTCGGTGTAAGTAAATGAAATGAACCATTGTTTACTTTTCAGTAAATAATTACGTATATATATATTTAAATTGTCTCATTCTTTTTCGAGCACCAAGATTTGTATCGTATTGTCTTTTCTATAAACAGAAATTCTGAAACAATGAAAAATCATTCTCTGTTTTGTAGGACGCTTCAATTTCACTGCGTTAATAAAATAATTTGAAGATTCGTTATTTGAATTCAGAGTTTTATATTAGGAAAATCAATTCTTTCACTTGAAATTTCAAACAAGAATACAACTTTATTCACATATGAATTATAGAATAGCTCACTTGGACATAGGAATGTAAAGAAATGTTTTGAATAAAAATCGATATATTTGTGCAGATACACATTCCTGAAATATTTCAAGATACACAGGGTGTTCAGCCTAGGCAAGACTATATTGAGTTTCCTTTTTTAAATGGTATACCCTCTATATTCATTCACCGTTGAACTCAGCAAGAAATTTTGCATGCAGTCCTATTTTTTCATGAAATGTCAACTTACAGCAAAAATTTGGTGCACTATAAATGCTCATAAAACTTTTTTATTATTTCAAATTATTTCATCATCCTGTAGAACTATTTTATGCCTTCAAATTATGTCCATACATGTATTTTCTAAAATTGATTGTTTTTAATAGAATTACAATTAATAGAATTAAAATTTTCAGGTTTTAAATTAGCAAGTTATAAATATGATTTTCAAAATACTTCCATTTTCGATAATAACACTGTACAGGTTTGAATAAACCTACAGAATATTGAATAGCTCCAGCTTGCCTATTAACAATACGCAAGACGATATTTTTTCTTATTATCAAAGGCATCAGCAGTGATCAAATCGATTCCAATTCAAATTCTTTCTTTTTGAATTATACTGAGTTTTAATTACGTAAACTCGTTTCACTATTCTCACAAAAAATCCAGTGAGGCTGGATCAAGAGATCTAGCTGCCCACTCTGAGAATTCTTTTCAGCCAATTTATTAGAAAAAAAAATGTATGTGCGTAACGTGGTAATTTGAAAAAAGTATTTCAGTCAGCGTTATTGTTGGAACCAAAATTAGAAAAATGCGCATTTTTGTACCTCTGGAATGTTTTTGGAAATGTTTGAATGAATATTATCAAAATTGGGTATTGTCTTCAAGAAAACATTGATGACGTCACAGCTCGCCTAGTGATGACTTCATAAAAAAAACACTGAAAATGAAAATCGAAGTGTTCAGTTTTTTCCCAATGGCTTCAAAACGATTTCATCTCAACTTCTACCTGCTCAATATATAAGAAAGATTCAAAAGCGAACTCATGGCAATGCTTCGAAGCATCACCATGTAGGCAGTCGGTAAACAAGGAATTCCTCGTCCCTTCTACCCAAAAACGCGGCCCCACAATGCTGTCGCTAACGTTTACAGCATAAATATACAATTACAGCAGTTCACGACGCTGTGTTCGATGAACTTACTTTCATCTTTCCCCGTATAGACTACGGCGGGTCATTCAATAGCAGTTTCGTTCGCAAAAATAATACAGAAACAATAAGTACCCAATATCTTATCAAGAAATAATGATATTTAATGAATTATAATATGTATATTTTCATTTTTAAAAATAAAAATAAATTGGAAAATCCCCCCTATTTGCATATTTCATCACACGAAGTTTCTACTTATTCTTGTTACTTTGTCATACAGGATGACTGAGAAAATGTGGAAAACCTCTTGTATTCAAATTGGACCTGAATAAATACATAAGATGGCAGGTTCCCATAATTTTTTTGCCATAGACACTTCACGGCTTTGGAAATTGACTAAAACAACAAAAGCTACCCTTGTTTATTGTTGGCTAATGAATGAATTGATTAATTTTGGATACTATTGGAAAATCGAAGCAATATTTTCAGTCTTAGGTCCAGATAATTATACTTAGTTTCCACTCCAGATGATGATGAAGTTGATTGTCCTCGTGAAAAATTGTGATATGATTCTGTTTGTAACCATCACAACACTGTCATCAAATAAAAAAACAATAACAGGTTAATGAGTTGATTAGAAATCGGAAAACACGAATTGATAAATCTTGAACTAAATGAAACGTCACTGATGTGAATATCAATTGCTTGAGAAAGTGTTCTCCAAATCTAGTCGACCAACATAGGGAGAAAAAATATGATTTCCTCCATGATCGCCGTGTCTACGTCGTGATTTATATAAAAAGTGATTCTATTGCTCCGATATGGGCTGACCACATTCGACCACAATTCAGGCACAAATTAATGAAAAAAATTATTCCAAGAACTGTTCGTCTGTATTGCGGTGAAAAGTATTCTTCAGCACTTGTAGTTCAATGGAGAAATGGGGAATAATTAAATAGTTCTTTCACAGATGATGACTTTAATATACAGGGTGTTCCTTAAAAACATGCTAATATTTGAAGGGGTTATTCTTTGGTACGTTTTAAGAAAAAAAACTCTCATAAACGTATGTCCTAGAAGTCTTAACTTTTGAGATACAGGGTGATAAGGTTTTGAAAAAAAATCAGTTTTTTTGATAATAACTGAGATAATATTTTACACGTCTTTATGAAATTTGGTGCATATCTTCTATGCATCAAGGTGCATTTTGTGATGTACGAAATTTTTTATTTTCTCTACCAGTGGCGTCCGTGCGGGTTTTGCATTGAATATTTTTGGAGAATAAATTACTACGCCACTGCTTACTTCCAAAATAACAATTACTTTTAAGATCCTCATTCATTATTGAGCAAAACTAATCTCATGGATGAGAATATGTTTGTGCATCGACTGAAAGCAAATTAGGAGATCAGATTTGTTCCAAAATGAATGAGAACCAAAAAAAAAATATTTTTTTTTGTCAGATGGTCTGTTCTTGGTTAAAATAATCAAATTATAATTGCTTATCCGAATAACAGAACGGGTTTTCTATTCAAATTTCATTATTAGGTGACCCTTTCAAAGAGTCACGAATAAATTATTGAAAAATTGAGAGTACTTCATTATTCATAAAGTGAAATAGAATATCACTAACAATGATTTTCATGGGGCAATGAATAGCATACTATACATTCCTATGTTGAAATGTATCAGAGTACAGTAAAGAGATGAAATTAAATATTTAACAAGATGAGTAACCACCGACAAAATCTTACTGAAATAATAAAAGTTTTAGTGCTTTTCGAGTATTGGCCAGTCATATTTTGTAGATACATCATTCTAGTGTTGAAATGGTCGATAAATATTTGATTTTTCATGTGGAGGACGTTGATTTTTAACCATAGGTATGTTTATAATCAATCAACATTGGCTGTGAAATTTTTTTAGGCCGTTCACCAATCACCATCACCGATTTTTTTTGGTTTTTATGTTGGAGCCACTTCTTCTAATGCTTTTACTGAAAGCATACTCAAAGTTTTAGTATAATCGGTACTCATCTTGTCCGACAGGATATTCAATCTAAGGTTTTTATGCACCAACAAATTGATCACCCTCAGATATCTCGGTACACATTTTTGACTCACCCTGTATAATTCATCTATCTACATGCTTTTTTCAGTCTCTAAATGTGTTCGTTGATTTTCTTTAGTAATATGTTGAATGCATGTAAATTTGTCGAAAATTTTGCATGAAAATTTGTTGCCTATAGAAACAGATTGAATGCATGATTCTTGAAAGCAAAAAAATTGGATGCTAAATTTCTTAAAAATTTACATGCGCGAAACATATTTTGTGGACTATTTCCGGAATAAAAAAAGCTACATGATGGATAACAACATTTTATTATATATAAACACAAATCTCTATAGAGAACGGAATAAAAAAAGGTATTGCAGTTAAATACACAGTTATTGTAAAAAATATTATTGTTTGTAAAAGGCAAATTTTTTGCGACCTAAAACTCCGTTTCTACATTTTCATTAATTACGGCGTCCGGCTACTGAGCTTGAAAATTTTTTCAGTCTACCTCTTTGTGATTTCTCTGCATCCAACTGCAAATGTGTGTTGATGATTTTCATAATAAAGTACGAGTAAAAAATATAACTGTCCAAAACTAAATGACATTTTATTGAGTGGAAAGCGCCCTCGCCACCTGATAGCGTGCAGATTGCCGATGTAATCAGTGACAATTTTGTCATTTCAAATAGGAATTTCAACACATAAGGGAAATGGTCACCTTGTATTTCTACCAAGAAAAGATATGTTTGTTTGAATTTTCTTTCGATATAAATTCCATTCGGATCACCTTGTTTGAAATGCGAAATCAGCGATTTTGAACAAGGTTTATTTATGTTATACGACACAAAAATATATTTAGATGGGTGCAAAAATTTTTTTAGGGCTATAGCTAAGTGATGAAGTGGTTAATTGTTGACAATTCGAAACTAGTCCAGTAGCTATTGACTGTGAATGATGGGAGAAACTGGATACAAGGAAGTGCTCGTGTTCCTCTAGCTAGTGGAGTATTGAGTATTGAAATCGAAAATAAATTGACAAAGAGGTTAGAGCTTCATTCTTCAAACTAACCAAAACCTTCACATCCCTTGGCATATGACCTTCAGACATAATGATGATGTGAATCCCCATTTTTTCCGCACTCTGGATCATCAGAATAGATGGTCTGTTTTTTGATGGAAACTTAAATGGTAAAAAATTTTAAAATTTGATTGATTGATTTTAAGATTTAACTTGCCTCGATTCTTTATATGGGGATATTTGAAAAATGAGATTTACGACACTTCTCCAACCACATTGGAAAATATGAAGGAGAAAATAAGGGCTGCTTTTCGAAGAGGACCCCTCGAATGTTATTAAATATTAAGCAGTCTTTCATAGAAAGAGTAGCTCTTTGTATAAACAGGATGGTCATCATTTTGAGCACCTAGTGAATTGAATAAATTTGTGTTTCATGTTTTATGGTAGTTTCAGTTGAATAATAAAAATAATTATTGTATGTTTGATGAACTACGGTCAGAATATGGATCTGAATAAAAATTTTATTCCAATGAACTGTAACTTGGTCGATAAAGTGTCAATAAGAATTCTGTGAGCAAATCAAATGAATGACGTTTCACAGCTCGCTCGATTCAAAGAATGCATTGAAATGATAACTACTATTTGAAAATTCCAATAGACAAAAAGAACACCGATTCCTACCTCCTTTCCCTTGCTTCTCACGATGTTCTCTGAACATTACAGGATGTCTCCTTTCGTGAGAAGTTTTATATATAAAAAAAACTTAGCTGTATTTTGTCACAATACGATTATTAAAGATCTCATGCAATTCTTGAAATCTACATTCAAAAAGAAACTAAAGGCAAAATTCAGTATGTGATCAAGAATTGAATTTTTGTTTCCAACTATGTTGCTTGTTGTATACTACTAACAATTTGTTCCATCACACAATCTATATTTTTTGTCCAGTTACTCTTTTTTCTTATAATACATATTAGGTTAAGAGTAGCTATAGCTAAACTTCGCCTATTATGTAATATTGAAATACTAAATAAAAGTCGATTATTATTATTATTGTTATTGGACTTATTGGTGAGTTGGAGTAGTTCTACGAACGTTCTTCTTCTGCTCTTTTTTTTTTTGGCTCTGCTTCAGGGCAATTGCCATCACAACTCATCATAGGCTCCGACCGTTTGGTTCAAGGCCATATCGGAGCCTCCGATTTTTACTTGCATGTAAAATGTAATAGATCTACCATGCTATCGACTTTGCAATGGCTCTCAGTGAACCGTTCGAATTAACCCAGGATACTGAAATTACTTATTTATGCTGTAAACTCGACCACCGCGTCACGACGCGCGCCAGAGGACAGAGGAGAGAGAGGGGAAGGCGAGCGTACGGGTCGTCTACGTCCGTACGTACGGTGTACGAGTCACGCACACGGTACATCAAACCCGCTCGCTATTTTTCCCCTTCCAGGCTACGGGGAGGCCGGTTTCAGTCGATTCACGAGGCACGCGGCGTTGCCAAGTCGTCGCACCCATACGTTGGGAGAATCGAAGTAGGACGCGATCGATCGCTGGCTGCAAGGACTCCCGGAATAGCAGTTATCCGACGACTAGACTGCGGAATTTCCACGGGAAAAGGACCGCCAAAGGGAGATCGCTGGATCTCGTCTGCGGAATTGGAGTGAGAGACGTACCCATTCGGTTTTGGGTGATAATCTCCATTTTGTGATCCAATTATTTTAAATGATAAAAATTGAGAACACGTGAAAAACGTCAAAATCAAATGGACTACTTGGAGTAAAAATAGAGAATCATAAAGAGCATATTCTTGGGATGGAAAAAAGAAAAAACATGTCGAATAGTTTGTGTGCAGATATATCTTAATGAACGATTCTTTTTTCACAATTCCTTTTATTTTGAGTTCTTTCAGGGGGGATTAGACTAGAATGTGGCATGGCCTCCTCGATCACCAGACCTCACACCTTTGGAATTTGTTTCCCTTAAATCGAAGGATTATGCCAATAAACTTGACAATATTAACATTTAAAAATAACGTATTATCACAGAACGTGAAAGACTACTAGAAGAGTTTGCAAATGAAATTTTTAACTGTTAAAAATGGAAATGCGATTTCTTCAAATAGAAACTGATTTTTAAATCTATAATTAATATCATACTGAATGGAATTTCGATTTACCTGTTTACTAATGAGCCATTAAAACTGTCATAAGCACAAACAAAACTGAGAGGTGTCATTTGTATGGTTCCATTTGAAATTATTGGTTGAAATGGTATTGTGACGTCATCTTGCTGATTTTGTAATCTAATATCCAATTCTGCATGGTCCTTCAGAGTAATGTAAGAATTTGAAGTTGTTCTGATTGAAAATAGAAACCATTTCTACTAGTAAAAAAAAAATTGAAAATTTAAAAACATTGAAATACGTGGTAACAAAAATCACCGCAAAAAAATTTAATCGAAATGTAGATCGCATGATAAGTACAATTATATAAACGATAGATATCTTCAGAGTGACACATGACAAGCGATGTGATCGATCCATTAAAAAATAGACCTTTTTCAAATTCGAACTATAACTCTTATGATCTTGTTCATCATCAAAAACAAGAAAGAGTTTGTACTATGTTACCTAATAGGTAATTTCTAATTTTACATTTGAACAAAATTACCTCGAAAATTTGGTAATTTTAATATCAAGTATTAGTTTAAAATCACCTTGTATTCATTCAAAATTACAATTCCAAGTTCATTGAAGTAGTTCCTTGGTTTTGGTAAAGGAAACTGATATTGAAAAGTTTTGATGAGCTTGCAGATGTAATATTTTCATAGAATTGGTTACATTTCAAGTGATGTGACTATTCGACGTTTTTCCTAGACTAGAATTTCACGTAAAATCTAAAAATGATTGATCCGATTTAACCGGAATATATTTCTGAGTTTTTTTTCTGAGAAATCTATGGCTGCACTTGTTCGTAGAATACCCTGTGAACAAATTTCTATTTCTTGAAATTTTGTAACGGTTTTCTAGTCATCAGTGACAATGATAATAATTAAGAAATTACAGGTTGATAAAAAATGAGTGGGCACAAATCCACCTTCTGTCTAGTACACGTGTAGCTGATCTCATTCAACTTTTGATGCTGATATTACAAAAATTGAGATGACAAAGCATTATCGAGCGATTCTACAATTGTATACTTATGTCAGCTCATGCATAAAAGTATCACGATTGACACAAAGAAATGATATGCAAATATTTCCGATGAAAATTTAAGATAAACCTCATTTTCACAATCTACATTGAATCGAAAAACTTTTAACTGTTTTCATAGGTGGCTCATCCTCACAACTACTTTTTTCCATACAACTGATATTTTCTGTTAGCATTAATTTCATTTTGTTCATTAATTTCTTCACTCTTTCAGAGTTCAAATTCCCCAGAAGCCGAAGAAGATCGGGCCCTACAGCTCATAGTGGAATCTGAACCACTCCTGAGAGTACCTACAAGAACTCAGCTCATATTATATCTAGAGCAAAAGTTAAATTGAATTAAGTTGGGTGAACACGACTTGAAAAGTTTTCAAAAGTTTCAAATAATCTCGGTATGAAATGAATAAATCTATCAGCAAATTGTTGGAACTTGTAGAAAATGTCCAATTTTCCCTACGCAAATGAAGACAAGTTTGTACTTTCAGTCAGGCATTAGATATTCCGATATCTTATACATAAATATGGATTACTTCAGGTATAGCGTAGTTTTACGTCACTTATTCATATTTGATTGAGAATGACGTTTACTACCTCATTTTGAATATCTAATGAACCAAATAAATTTTCATAACAATCACTTCAGTTTTTAATTCTCAACCCAAAGTTCCTTGAATGAATTCGAAATGCCAACTGTATGGTATCAAATTGTTCGTAACATGATGCCTCTTTCGGATATGGTAATGAGCCACTTCTGTTATACTAAATATCTGACTGATCATCATAATAACAATTATGTAAACTCTAACCCATCCTGTGAAACAAATGGAAAGTGAAACTCGGTAAAACCTTTTTTCTGGTAACTTGATCCAACAAAGTCTTCATTCATTTATAGCAATATAATAGATTTGTCCCAACATGGTTTGCTAGGAAAGCAAAAAATACTCCTAATAATGATATAATGAATGAGAATGCTACCTAGACACTAAATATTTGGACATATAATATCTTCGACGTGGGATTCCTCACATAAAATCAATATTTGAGATCATTTTAATAGTTTTAGTTATGAAAGTAAATATTCTGATTCTTTTGCTCAATTGATTTATTGAAAGTTGCCAACACAATCACAATGAACGCTCTGCAATACATAATATTACGTTAGGAAAATTATATTTTCCAGGTGGAATATGAAATACTTGATCGAGCTCATTCTGGAACACAAAACGAAGAAATAGAATCCTCAGAAATGTATACCTCTAATCTCGTTACATTTTGGTGAACCGGCAACAGCGCATGGTTTGTTTTTACTCGGCCTCATTCGATTGGCTGCCATGTGACTTGAGCAGCAAGCAGTCGATTTCAAAATATTAGGCTGCTGTCTGCATCGCGTACGCTCATTCTGAGTATTCGCTGTATTCTATCTTTCTGGTTTATTACAAATTAGGAGATTCTCGCCCAAAATCGAACTTTCTCTCAATTTACCAGGAATGCAAGCTCAGTTTGCGAACTTTTACCGTCTCGAGGAACATTCACATAGGCATTTAGATTTTACAGTTGTTTTTTGACAATAATTGTTTGGTGTTTTCGGTGTTTGTTTTCATTTCAGTGATTCGTGTTAGTGTTAAAAAATGTGAGATTATAGGATGTACTGTGATTTTTAAGTGAATTTTGGATATACTTCACTACTACTGGCAGAAGTAAGTGCTTATTTTTTTATTTCTCGTGTTCTTTTTGGACCATACCTGCGTATAGGCCAGGTATAAGCAAGAAAATGAGAGGGCATTTTATGTTTATCTTCGACAGTGGTGTATCCCCGGGGGTTGATAGACACTGTTTTGAACACTTCAATTCATTGTTGAATTGCAAGAATAATTTTGATTTATTTCTTGTTGAACTCTTGGAGACTTTGATGCGGTAAATTTGCTCCTTGTCCCTTAAATTTGTTCATGCGATGTTGTTGAGATGCAAATCCAATGATAATATGTTGTCGAAGGCCACATCACTTTATGACGGGAATGTTTTTAAAGCGATATCAGTAGGTATATGATGCAACATTGTGAAAAACAATTTGAAACAAAATCGTACTGTCCATATCAAATAACCAGATGCACAGGAAAAATGTAATATTTCGGAGAATTGTTTCCCGAAGAAATTAATTACTTAAACAAGTTGCGAAACTCTTGAAGACGATATTAATTCCCTCTTTATGTTCAACGTAATTTTCAATTTTGCTTTCAAATTATATGTACTCACTTAATTCAATATTCATGGCGAATGCCATGTTGTGAAAGTGTGCAGTACAGCATCAGCAAGTACGTAGATGTTTTGAAAAGAATGAGGAAGTACCTCATGCAGGAAGTATAATAGGGTAAACAGTAATTTTTCCATGTTATGTTACTTGGAATGCGTATTTTTCACTCCGTTTTTTTTTTCAATTAAAAAAAGGCAATTTATTTCGAATATGATAATACGATTATTTGTGATGCATAAGAAATAGGTTTTCAATAGTATGATAAATATCTAATATATTATATGCAATAATTCATACTCCAAATACAAACCTTAGTATAGTCTATTTATTTAACGAAGACAATTCTGACAGATTTCGTTTATTTTAAGGCAAAATAAAGAGTATGCGACGTATAACAGATTCTACAAAAATTCAAGAGAACTGTTCAATGGTTATCCAATTTTGGTGTACATATTTTATAAATGGAAATCATTTTTCAAAACAATTTGAATGACGAACTCAACCAAACTTTCTGTTTCGGAGTATCGTTGAGAAATACACAAGCAGCAACACTTTTTGGAGATCTGTCACGAATATCTTGCTTGAAAAATAGGCTATACATATATCGCAGTCATATTTAAGTTGGTAACACATCACACATCAAAGTTCGCATACGAAATGCCCCAGAGAAAGCCACAAACTTGAGATGTTATCTCGGAATTCAGTCGGATGGGTTTAGCATACCGAATGGCTACTATACCGAGTGTTAATTGTATCTATATCAAAGCATCCAGGTACCTCGCAGGACCCACCTATATATCATAATCAAACCGTTAGGAATGAACGGACACGTACCTATCCACCTAGTAGATATCAAACAAAACAATCTGATGAAGTGGCTCCTTCATCGAGATTGTTCATAATTAACGTTTACAATTACATTTTCAGAGCTCACCAATAATTTGGAGTAACGTGAAAGGAAAATAATTCTGCAATAACATTCAATATTTATTATCATCTCTTGAAGAAAACGCTCAAAGTTTTAGTATGCTATTTCTCATTAGGACACTTTTCCATAATGTAAGGCAAAATTAATTTTTCATTGTTGAAAAACCGTGTGATCTGCTTTCAATTACTGAAAAAAAAAACTGTCCTGTAGATATTTTGGAACATCAAATTGTATCATTGTTTTATTTGAATGAGCGATGACATTATGTCACCATCAACAATGACAATGTTCATACATTGGGTGGAGAGGAAAAAAATATTGACACAAAATATGCAACAACAATTTATTTTAGGAATTCAATTTCTTTAATTATTCATTCGTCAGTAGACACGTCACCATCAACTTAAAAACCATCCCACAAACTATTTATATTCTACTGTCGAAAGTTTATTCGATATGTTTATAAAATTCCTATTCGATTTATTTTTTGAGGTCGGAACAAATCGATGTTTTATAATAATTCGTGAATAATTGTGTGATTCATTTCCCGAAAAATCTAACAAAAATTAGGTGATCAAGATCGTCAGTTTCCAAAACAATCTCAGAACAAATGTCATGGTTAATCCCAAAGGGGAATTTCTCATGACATATGACATACCAAGACAAAATCGTCTGTATCGTTATCGGAACTGTTATTGAAGCCTATTGACCCTAAGAATGACAAATGGGTGCACATTCCCAGACGAGTTCACATGTGTATCGATATTTTTCGAGAATTATTCAGATTGCTTCTGTGCAAAGTTTATTATTGTTACCAGAGTTAACAAACAATCGTTCGGAAAACTACCGATTTTATTATGTAAATAACCAATTACCAGGTCAATTAGTTATACTTATTATTACTATGGCTTGTCCTTGGTGGTTTCTCTATTTTATGAAGTTACTGTCCAATATTCAATAATCTATGTATTATTTGTCGGTCACGGTGTTTGATTTTTTATGCATAGCTCTTTATATTTGTCTGATTCGGAGAGAACCGTGGGCTTTTTGATAAAATTCGTTTGGTTCTTAGAGTACCAGAACTATGATTATGATTTGATTCACTGAAATTGCTAGTAATAATGAATTATTTATCATAATTTACCTGATTTCTAATAATTATGTACGATCAAACATTGAATGTTTTGAGGAATACACGAAACCCCACTAATTTGCATTTATAAGCTATATAAATTGGTAGGCAATTGAATGTCGAATTCCTAAAAAGAAACCAATTAAAAATAATGAAACAATAAGTGAAAGGATAATTAGGTTTCAAAGAATTCCAGCTATAGGTACACCACATTAGAAACTTGTTACTTATTTCCTAATGAGTTCTTTACTGGATAAATGAGTGCCGACATTTTTGACACCTCAATTAAGCTGGCAATACCACTCGGGAATTTTTTGATTCGTCTCTAGCCATAATTTGAGACTAATTCTTCAACATTAGCAACTGGCGAAACAATTTTGGAACATTAGAGATTTGTTAGTTTACCGTTTTTTAAAAATGATTCGATAGGTATGCCAGGAATCAAATGATTATATCTTTTCATTATACAGGGTATTGCCTTTCACCTTCCCTTCGTCAAATTTACTTCTCTGTAGTAATATGTTGACTGCATGTGAAATTGTCGAAAATTTTGCATGAAAATTTGTTGGACAAGAAATTTGAATGTTAAATTAAAAAAATTACATGCACGAAACATATTTTGTGGACTATTTCCCGAATAAAAAAAGCTTCAAGATGGATAACAACATTTTATTATACAGGGTGTTAGTGAATAAGTGCGACAAACTACAGGGGGTGATTCTTTGTCATTTTTTATGAAAAAAAGTTCATGTAAACGTGTGTCCTAACTTGCTTCATTTCCGAGTAACGGGGTGTTAAAGTTTTCTCTTAAAAACTGACTATTTATTTATTTCTCTGTAACCGGTCGAGTTATGCAAATGAAATTTGGTAGGTTCCAAGAGGTAGTTATTGCGCATTTTTTGACATGAAATTAAGAATTTTATGTTCATCATTGGCGTGCATATGCGTAATGATCTCAATTTTTTTAAAGAAAAAAATGGTACGCCACTGAGATATTCCAAACTTAAATTCAATTTTGAATGTCTCGTTCAATTTGCGACAAAAAGTCTCTCATGCCTTTTTTTCGTGAAGGGCGCCGTTTTTATGCAAAAAATAAAACATCGTAGGTAATGCGTATTTTTCATTTATTTAATACATTATCAAGAACTATCTTACACAATAAAATTAAACCAGAACAATAACAAAAAATAACACTAAAGGATGAATAAGGCGCAAAGCTACAACAAATGTTCAAAATGACCACCTTCAGACGTGATACAAGATTCAACTCTTCGCCTCATTGATTGTCGTACTCGCGCAAATATTCCTGGTTTATTTCTTATTGTCTCGCAGCCGGCTATAATTCGATTCCTCAGGTGTTCAACATTTTCGACGGGCGTGGAATAAACCAATGACTTAAGAAAACCCCATATGCAAAAGTCTAGAGGATTTAAATCCGGCGATCGAGCAGGCCAATGTTCCGTACCTCCCCTACCTATCCAACGATTTGGATATACTCTATCTAAGTGATTACGTACATTGATGCTAAAATGGGCTGGTGCACCATCATGCATGAACCAGAAATGTTGTCTCATCTGTAGAGGAATTTCTTCAAGAAGAACACGTAACTCTTCCTGTAGGAAATTGAGGTAAGAGTCACCTGTTAGTCGTTGTGGGAGGAAATATGGACCGATTAAATGATCATGAAGTACTCCAAGCCATACATTTACTGAAAACTGATGCTGAAAATGAGCTTCGAAGATTCCATGTGGATTTTCCTCGGCCCAGAGGTGATTGTTATGGAAATTTTGTATACACTGTCGTCCAAAATTAGCCTCGTCAGTAAACAAAACGCCATTTAAAAAATTAGGAATTTGAACGATTTGATGAAGAATCCAATGGCAAAAGACTAGGCGCGGAAAAAAGTCTCTAGGTAGTAGAGCTTGCACACGTTGAATATGAAACGGATACAATTGCTGTTCTTTAAGAATTTTAAATACACTGAAGTTGCTTACATTCAATATGTTGGCAATCTTTCGAGTACTCGTTTCAGGTGACTCCGCAATTAACTCGAGAACTGCTTCTTCTAGTTGCACAGTTCGTACTTCTCGAGGGCGCCCGCAGTCAGCTGTCTGTTTCTTAAATGTACCATTTTCGCGCAAACGTTGGTGAAGACGAGCAAATATTGTGTGATGGGGTACCCTACGTTCTGGATGAAACTCAGCATACAATCGTCGAGCTTGCCGACCATTTCCATTACTTCGACCATAGACAAAATGCATGTCTGACATTTCCGCATTTGTATAATTTTCCATCCTTTTCGATAAAAGAAAAATTAATTAGGTACTCATAAAAAACAATGTTATAACAAACTGAAAGCTCAAAAATGAAGGGACGCTAATCGTATTTGACAGGAATGTTGACAGTAGCCTACTTGCGTCGCTACTAGATAATGGATTAAAGAAATGAAAAATACGCATTGAGTTGTTTCATTTTTTGCATAAAAACAGCGCCCTTCACGAAAAAAAGGCATGAGAGACTTTTTGTCGCAAATTGAACGAGACATTCAAAATTGAATTTAAGTTTGGAATATCTCAGTGGCGTACCATTTTTTTCTTTAAAAAAATTGAGATCATTACGCATATGCACGCCAATGATGAACATAAAATTCTTAATTTCATGTCAAAAAATGCGCAATAACTACCTCTTGGAACCTACCAAATTTCATTTGCATAACTCGACCGGTTACAGAGAAATAAATAAATAGTCAGTTTTTAAGAGAAAACTTTAACACCCCGTTACTCGGAAATGAAGCAAGTTAGGACACACGTTTACATGAACTTTTTTTCATGAAATATGACAAAGAATCACCCCCTAAAGTTTGTCGCACTTATTCACTAAATTCAAAAAATAAATGACATTTTATTAAGTGAAATTCGCCCTTGTCACCTGCTAGCGTGCAGATTGTCGCTGTAATCAGTGAAGTTTGTCATTTTAAATAGGAATTTTAGCATATGAGGGAAATGGTGAAAGCTAACTTTGTTTTATACTCTTTGAAATATTAATTCGAATAGTCGACAAAAAAAGTTTGTCAGTGAATGTTGCACACCCCGTGATGTCTTATGTCAATCAAACTCGGTTAACAACCTTCATAGGCTTTATCCTGCATGATTTAATTCACGAGATACTTTATTCTTCGAGTTTTTCTCTCAAGTAGTAATGCAGAATTCATTTTTCAATTATAATTTCTTCCATGAAATTCATTGAACCAATTTCAACAGGATTTCAAAAAACACATTCGATCGCTGTCATTGGCTGAGACGTCAGGTGCAGATGCTCAATAACGAACATGTTGACAATCACCGTATTCAAAAATCACCCCCACGGACTACGTTTGTGTGTTTGTCTGGCCCTATCGATTATCACACGCCGCTCCTTGCGATTCGATTACCTCACTCCTTCATCCCTACTTCTAGCCACCTCCCCTCTACTGCGGCTCCTTTTTCCTTTCGACCCGGAAAGGGGTGACTCGATTGACGAGATCGGATTTCACTCCCCCGAACTACCCCCACGTGCATCGAGCATCTGCAGCCCCCCGATCCGCCCTTCTGGACCCCCGTTTGGGTCTCCACCGTTGAAAATTCCACAGGGAATGTGGGTGAATAAAATGGGATTATAAATATCGCCTGGACCACAGCTTATTGTAGAGGGCGCTGCGTTGTGAGAACAAATATGGGGATAAACAAGTGAACGTATACAGTGACATTTATGAAGTATGCAACAAATGAAAAAAATCTTCATTTGTATTATTGAAAAAAAAAATTTTACTGTCATCAACTTGAGCTCGTATTTCATTATCATTATTATTATTATATTTTTCGAGAAATTCTTCAAGAATATCTTTGTTGAAGCTCAATGGACAATATGAAGGTGAGAAAAATTTGGATAAATCGTAAAATTTCACCATGAACGATGTTTTCAATTTTTCAATTAATTCCAAATATCAGGAATTGATTTGGAAACTCCGTTTGTTTTTCCTAAACTGTCAACTATTCCATACATTTCATATAATTCATTCGTGAGAGAATTTTACATTATTTGTCATAGGTCGGTTTCGACAAAAATATCAAATATATGGTAAACAATGAAAGTAGACACAAAATATGTCTAAAATTAGAATCTACACAATGAAACATTGAGAAGAGTAACTATTTAAAATAAACAAGTTGACGTTATCTTCCCACCATTATTAAATCAAAATCCCTTCTCATATCTTTACCAAAAAAAAATTCAGAACCGACTTTCACAATCTAAACATCAGAAAAAAAATTGGTTGACTGTTCCCATGCACAACTCAACCTCTTTAAAAAGATCATTCTCCTATGTTGTCTGCAAAGTTATGAACTCGGTCCCCTCTCATCTCAGGAATTTCTTTATAAGCACTTCGAAAAAGAAAATTGAAGGATCACTACTTGATAACAAAATTAAATAGAACTTCAAAATATGAGCAACTCAATAAATATGGTTATTTTCGTATAAAACTAATTGCTTTGGGTCAAAAACTATAGCTGGTATGTGAATCTATTGTTTTCGTTTTAGTTTCGTTTAAGTTCTTTCGATAGGCATTATATCCTTTTGATTTATGGCAGTGAATATAGTCCTTTTCAATAGGACCATTTTTGTATATGTATATATATAATTTTTTCCAGTTGTGAAATGGCTTATTGAATAAATATATTATTAATATTATTATCATCAGTGTTAATTTGAATATTTTCTAAAAATTTCATTGGAATGAAAACATCGAATATGTCTGTTGAACGTGTTGCAGTCCCTGTATAATATCGAAGGATTACCAACAGTAATTCTCGAAGTCATGAAAACTTGTAGGAATGTGCTGAAAACTTATTAAAACCTGTCGGAATTTCATTCAGAACTTCGAACATTAAACTTGAAATGAACATACTGACAGGAACACATTGAAATAACATTTTTTCGAGACTATGCCTAAAAACCATTGAATTTCATCTGAAGAATTTCAGAGATATAAGGATGAATTAATACACATGACGAGACATCGATAAGAGAAATTAGTTGAAACCTGGAGGATTAATTTTAGAGTTCATCTCATTGAAATTCTCGAGGGTCTACGTTGTTCTCAGATATTTTGTTGGTAGTCTCGTAAATAGTCCTCATTCATGTTTTTTACGAAACGATAACAATACGATTGTCGTTCATATTTTCGTGTGTGATAAGCTATTTCAATAGCGCCATTAGACAAACAAAAACAAAACAAAGATTAGATATGCTGACAAATCTCACGACAGGTATTTCTGTGAAATATCAAGATAATAGAAAAAACGAAAAACATCACTCACAGCAGAGGTATTCGTTTATGAGTGACGCAGAAAGAGTGGGAGGAAAATATACCACTTGATTTTTTAAATAACATCGTTTGAAATAGCAAAACCACTTTGGTATGTTGAATTTCTGCCATCGGAATTCAAGAATGTTTCGTGATTATACAGAGGGGAAATCTTTTACTCATTTTAGAAAAAAACTTCATATGAACATATGTCCTATGTGTTGACTATTCAGATTTGAGTTTTTATCGTGAAAATGATTTCACAACTTTCTATTATATGTAAATATTTCAATAATTCATTAAGCTACACTTCAACTCACTTCATCTCAATGCATAGATATTTTAATCAATATTTTATGAATTGATAATTGAAAATTATTAGGGCAAGAGATCTATTGAAAACTAACGGATACGGATCTTTCTTTTTCCTCGGATATCTACAGATACGGATATCCGGCACTTACTAGTTGATACTTCATATGAAAAAATCGTCTGAGGAATCAATGGGTTGTTTTTTTTTTCTAAAAGGCTAGACGATAAGCTATTTAATGAGCCTTATAATAGTGGTAGACTATTTGCATTGGATTGTAATTATTTATTATACACTGAAAGATACTTTTAATAAAGAAGCATTTTGAGTATTAAAATTCGATTGTAAAGAAATATCTATAAAAATAAATAATTTCGGAACAATATCAATTGTTATCCTGAAATAGTCGAAAATACATCACATTATCGCATGTTTAATTAAACGTATACATAATATTTGACTTTATACCTCAGAGTATTGAACAAATTTATCGGATAATTGTACATAACAAGTACATCAAGATAAGCTAAGAATTGAGCAAACACTATATCAAAAACATCTGAAACTTCGCTCAAAATAGAGCATATACCTATCGTATGAATCACTGCGATTTAGTTTGATCAAAAGAAAGTTAATGCAGCAAATAAATCGAAATAAAATAAGGAATGATATAAGAGGAATGTTGCTAAAAATAGGCATGGATTCGTCAGTGAGGTCATTCATACCCCAAAAGGCCGAAACCCTTTCAGTTTGAAACAGACAACTGCGCATACTTGTCAGAAGAAATTCTAACAAATCTGAATAGTTTTGACGAATTTGTAATGCGCTGGAACTATTGACTGTTACGTGCGCACAATCCGGAACCATCTGAAACTGTCACGGATTCCTGATAGAAAAAGCTCTAAGATGAATTGATATAAAAAAGACAGAAAATGGTTGCGAATATAATCTCAATAACTATTATAATGATGTCAAGATTGATAACCAAACTTGTATAAATTCGGGAAGTTATAACAACCTTATTATTGTCGATATTCGAATAACATACGACAAAAATAAACATTTTATCAGCCTTCGAAAATAACCGAAATAAATTGTTACTAAGGTTCGGTTGTTGAGTAGTTGATGCAAATAAAACATTAAACCGAATTATTAATATAAATTGAGCAGTTAATCAACGCAAAAACATTTATAGATTGTTATTAATCGGTGATGGATGTTTTCTTCGGAATATCAAAACAAGTAACGATAAGCAGGTGAATTCTTATTAAAATTTCGATTGATATCTGAAGGTCAGGTAAGGGTGAAAAACAAGAACTTTCTTCAGATAATAGTTCAACCCACAAAGGCAATGCAAACTTCAGTGAGTTCTCCTCAGAGTGGAAACTATCAATAGTTTTTGTCAAATTTGATAATTTGCCTCTCAAATCTTTGGTAAATGCTGTGAGCTCTTAACAATTTTCTTGCGGGGCGTTTTTAACAAAAAAAATCACTCCTTTTCACCCCCTCTCCTTGAAAGCTACCCATGCATAGTTTTTCACATATTAAGAGGGGTTGTGTGATATATCGTATATATCGAAAAGATTTTAAAAGTGGAAACCAAAACTTAATCATTTTATTTTTTTCAAATAAAAATACAAATGAAAATAATTAAACGAATGATATTGAATTAAATCTTCAAAAATGAAAGCACTGTACAAATTATTCTAATTAACAACTTGATTACTGCAGAAGGTGTTCAAAATGATCTCCATTGATTTCCTGGCGTCGTGTGTTCATTGAGAGGACACCAGGATCTCCAGGTCTGACTCATGGAATTTTCCTGATGAAACTTGATGAAAAATATCCGTATAATGTTATAGAATTTTTATGCAGATCCACAGAATCGACTTCTACCAGGAAGTAAATGGAGAACGTTTTGAATAACTCCTGATTTGTCTAGTTAATTTATTGTTATGATTTAATTCTGAATTTTGTTAAATTGAAACCGATAATTTGAATTCTACTTTTGAAATATTGTCCAATGATGTTTCTCATGACCTCTCTTGCTATATAAAAAAGGACGCGCTGAAAGAGGTAACAATTATTTTTATTAAAAGCACCACGCTGGAAATAAAAATTGACGTGTCCGAGCGTTTTACAATTTTGTCTTCAGTAACATAGATTTAAGGAAGAGGGGAAGACTCATCATCCGCACTATATATTGACATCAAAAATTTGTAGTTGCCATGGTTCCATGTTTACGATACAAAATATAGGCTTTTATCTGGTACACGTGAAGTTTTCATGAACTGAACATTTTTGTATGAACTAGACTTTGTGTCACCGCATTCGGTACGGTTTTGTATTAGTCGAACTCGTTCACCGTGTTCCACGATAATAATCGCGAGAATAGAAGGAAAGTCTGGACGTTACAGCGGAGTAGACAAACGCACGCAAGGTCGATCGAATTGCTTTCAGTACGAATTTAATTGCCGTTTCGAAGGTGTTTCACCTCGTCCTCACCAGCTCAGCGCAGCGTTTTCTTTGTTCTCAATGAATTCATTGTTTATTGTTGATGCGAACGAGAACTTTGACCGACCGGTAATTGGACGGAGAGCCACGCTGTCTGAGCTCTATCTTCGATCCGACAAACGCTGCTATGTGCTAGCTCAGCGAAAATACCTCGGCATGTGTCCGCAGTTTACAGAATAGTTTTCGTTCGCGACTTTACTCTTTCGGGTTTTGTAAAATTTCAGAGATTTTGTGACGATTAAACATGGTAGACTCATCAACGTTTACAGAATAAATATGATCAACGACAAGGAAGTCTCCTTCAAAACGAATGTTGGTGATTTTCACCAAGGCTTAATATCTGAATCCTTTTGTATTGTCTTAAACTTACAGTTAATAATAAACATTATATTTCATGTAAAATTTATATTCAACTGAGTTATTTTACTCAAATGCCGAATCCTCTAGTCTCAAAAGTTGATTAATTTACGAACGTGAACGATTCCAGTGTGATTCAGTTTTTTTTCAACTTCAACGACTCTGTTCAGCTATAGTCACTGGATTTTTAGTGCCTCGTATCAACAGAGAATTTATCCAATCCTTTCTTTTATCGACTCCAATTCTCCACCAAAAGTATTGATTAATATTCGAGCATGAGCTTTCTATTTTGGCGCACTGTAATTCACACCCACTTTTAGTCTGAGATAAGCTGTGTTAAATTTTGTCCTCAGAATTTTGCATCTCACAATCGCACTCTATTGTAATTTTGCGAAATTTCTCAGATTCTTATTAAAAAAAAACAATCTTCAACTTCTATCTCAAAAGGGTAACTTATATATTTATTCTGTAAACTGTATTGAGTCCATTTAATCGATAAGAACTCTGCGAAGTATTTGACGTCGAATTGAATTCCTAGACTTTGATGAAATATAAAATCCAGAGAAATCGAACTGAGAATTGCAGATGGAAAAAATTCGATATTATGGTTCTGTTAAATCGAACAAAAAATTTACAAGAAATTGAAGAAAAGTATTCAACATTTTCATATATTACATTAACTGAATTCAGCACAGAAAAACTGAGATCAATTCATCATCATTATGTCTAGATGATTTAAATGTGAAAGCTATTATTATAGTTTATTAATAGAGTACAGGAACCATTATGAGCGATTCTTCGAAATTTTGTTATTGCAGACGAGTTTACAAAGAGAGACGTTGCGAAAATCATCGGAAAAACGTCTTATCTGAAACAAACATCGAACATAATATTCATTATCATGTTTTCGGCGAGTGACTTAGACATAATATCAATGTTCAGTCTTCTTTTAAGCCGTAATTATATGTATAGTTAATGGAAATATATTTGTCTGAGATTGAAGGTCGGTGTATATATTTTCGCCTATCACCTTGGGTGCGTTCCATTAAGCGCTCACAACGATCACGCTCACGACCACGAATTTTGGCGTTCCACTTGGTTCTGTGCGTCATCGAAACGCTCACGCCGACCCACCTATTGAGATGGGTCGTCGTGAGCATGAATCATGACGTCATTCATGACATTTTCGCCACGACCCCAACGATCGTGGTCGCCATGTGGAACGTCTGAATGAGTGTTTTGGGCGTTGTGAGCGCTTAATGGAACGCACCCCTTGTTTGACCATTTGCATAGTTCAAAGTGTCTGTCTGTGTTACAAAGACGCATTTTCATGATGCCATTCTCAATGAAGGAAGATTATTCCTATAGACTCAAAATTCATTATTTGTGACTGCTATAGTTGTGTAACTACAATATCGATAAGATTTTATTTTGAATTTAAAAAGAACACCAATTCCTACCTCCTCTCCCTTGGTCTCCTTTCGTGGGAAGTTTATATAAAAAAAAATTGATTCTCAGTTATTGAGAAGACAATGTATTCTCGATACATTCTCAAATGCTTTTTTTAGATATGGACAGTTGAAACTCAATATTTTCACGAAATGTTAAAAAAAAATAACACCTTCTTTTGGATTTCAATAAAAAATGTCTTCATCAATGTCATCCGAACTGTTGTTGAGGTGGCTATGGAAAACACATGAATTTATTTGTATAAGCTTGCTATAATTGTTTTTTTAACGATATCTTCGATGAGGTTCATTATGAATTTCTGTCGTTAAAATTGGACCACCCTGTTTCTTCCAGAATTGGTCCTTATCGAATGTTCATTTTTCATTCATTAATTTCGATTCATAACAGATGTGTATTTTGAGCTTTCAAGATTTAGACATTTATTTGGATACAGTGTTGAAGATTTATGTCTGGTTGGTCACATTGTTGATGACACATGTGCTAACCACAAGTTGTTGAATATATAAATGGAAAAAGCTCAAACTTGGAAGAAATCGGTGGTTGATGAAGAAATATTATATTTCAGTTTTAGACTCGAAAGAAGTCAGTCGAGGTTTTTTGACTCATTCTAAGGAAAACACTTCGTACCAACGTATGTTGGATATAGAAAAATAAAGAGATCACATTCACTTGAAGATGAATTGAGATCTTTACTTTGCAGTGCTGTAATATTTTTTTTACAAAAAAATTCTGTGCGAAATTTGTACGGAAAATGAACAATTTCATGGAACGAAAAATACACTCTGATGAATTTAATACGTGTATATAATTTCTGATTTCTTTTTAAATTACCATCAGTCTGTATTTCAGAAGTTATAATATTGAAGAAATACAATCATTTTTATTTTTCTCAATGCAATGAAAAATAGATAGACAAATGATGAATTGAATATACAAAAAACTGAACAAATTATTCCAATCTACAACTTAATTCTGCCAGGAAGTAAAAGGAGAACACCTCCTGAAGTAATCAAGTTATCAATCATCATTTATTTTTGGAATATTAATTTAATATTATTTCTTCATTGATTATTATTTGTATTTTTTTTTCATTGTAAATTTTAATTTTTGAATTCTACTTTTCTCTACTATCAAGGGGAGGGGGTGAAATATCAAAGACTCCCTGATTGAAATGAAAATGACGTGTTCCACCGTTTTTCAATTTCATCCTCTGAGATAGAAAAAGGAGATAACATTTATAATCCGCACTGTATAACATTGCTCCGTAAAAAGATTGTTGTATTGTTCAAAATAAAATAAGTATATGAATGTATCGTGCGAAATAACAAACGACTGGAATATTTTAGAACGGTACTTTCTATTAATTATTGTTTACAACCTATAAACGTCTGGTGGGTAGTGAGAACCTTTCTGATTTAGTTATCTATTATGCAAAGTAAATGTGGTTTTTATTGGCCTAGGTTATTTTCCACCATCAAATGTTTTGAATGGTCGACGAGTGCACATCATTTGAGAGTATTTCAACATATCCAAACATGTCGGCTCGTATATCCAACGGAATTGAAAGAAATTCACTGATAAGATAAGCAAGTGATTTTTAAATGACCTTGACCGTTCGATTCGCAACTTCAAATCGACCATAAAAGTTGTAGCGCCGCTTTCCCGTTTGGCCATTCTGACTTGGTTTCAAACTTGTTTGACACGTAATTCACCATATGGTATTATATTATTCTCGATTTTATTTATATTGTCGAAAATATCCACCTATTTTAATCATAATATTCAAAACAAATTCATTACAAATTATCCTTCTTGAATTCATCTGTAATTATTTCTAAAAGTTAAAATGCGCACACGCTAATCTGGGTAGTTTCTTATTGTTAGAGCTTTTATTCATTTTGATCTCTCGAAAATTGATGTTTCACTGTTTATACGCCCTAATAACTCAACAGTCAACATCTAAACACTCATAGTGAAATCAAATGACGCCGACGATACTCAATTGTATGCACATTTTCATATCGACGACTATTTGAATGCACAACTTCTTATTAATAGGGACTTGGATCGAATCAAGGATTTGTCAAGGGAGCATGATCTTCAACTTAATTCCGGGAAATCTTCTATTATGTGTTTTGGCTCTAAAGCCAAACGAAAAATTATGGGTGACAACTTACATGTGAACGTTGGCAACCACACTTTAGTCATGGTGAATTCGACCAGAAATTTAGGTATCCAACTTGACTCTGATCTTAGATTTTCTGACCATATAAAGAACTTGATGAAAAAAGCGTATTTATCTTTGAAATTTATCTATTGTAATCGCCACATTATGAGTGTTGGGTTGAAGAGAATGCTTTGTGACTCATTAGTTCTAAGCCATTTTAATTACTGTGATTTTATATATGGCCCATGTTTACTATCATTCGATGAAAACCGAATACAAAAAATTCAAAATTCATGTTGTCGTTTGATCTATGGTATCAAAAAATATGATTCATCATCTTGGTTACTTTGTTCACAAACTGATCAACCTACCACACTCATCCTATTTGAAGAGCAAGCTTATTCCGCGAGTCAATGTGCATTCCAGAAATATTCGCAACATTAACAAATTTACTATGCCTCATCATCGTACAGCCATGTTTCAGAGATCCTTTGTATACAATTCTATACAACTATATAATTCCATACCAAATGAATTCAAACTTTTCAATATCAACAAATTCAAATACAAATATAAACAATTCCTCATTGACAAACAGTACACTCAATACCAACAATCCAGAGAGTATAACTAAGCCATTGTAAGTATTTAGTTAATTTCAACTTCAGTTATACAGGAATAGAATTATTATTGTTATACCAACTGATCTATGTATCATTATTATCATTATTATTATTATTATAATTTATAAATATACTGTTCATTTACCTAATTTGGTTGAGTATGAATAGCTTTTAGCTAGACTTCGCCAAAATTAGTGTATTTTGATATTTTTAAGTTGGTACTCATATAACTGCTAATAAAGACGATTTATTATTATTATTATTATTAAGAAATGCTAGCAATAATTGAAATAAGCACATGACCGTCAGGAGATTTTTTTAGGAATCCGCAAATTCTTCTGACTATTTGCTAACGAGTTTGAAATGCGCCGGAATGCCTTATTGTCATAAGAATTAGTGTTTTTGAAGTTGAATCGCACACTTTACAAGTGCTCACATTTTGGACATCTCAAACTATGACGGATTTTAAGTTAAACCAACTTTAATATCAACTTAACATCCAGCTGAGGTAGCTCTGATCCTGATAGCAAAATTGTTCGAAGAAACTGTCTCATCAATCTCGAAAAGAATTATTTTACGTTTCAGTGCTCTGAATATTTTCATGAGTAATCGTAGAACCAAATCAGCATCGAACAACGATTACGTACTGAAACAAATATTAAGATCTAGTTTGCCATGAAGAACAAATGACTCACCCAATGCCAGGAAGCTTTCTTCGAATATTTGTTGAGAAAGAATAGAAACTATTCAGCGCTTACGTATCTGGGAATTCTATTACGTCGTAGATACATCGAGCACAGTTCCGTTTTCAGGCGAAATCTCGATAGTCTAGCAACGGCGTAGTGATGGATTTATTAAAAGGGGTTTCTGACGTTTTAAGGCCTCACATTTGTTATTGAGAAGAATCTATTTTATCTGTTACGAACTTGTAGATACAACTTTCAAACTGAAAACACAACTTCATTACTACTTCTCATCGCATTATCTCCTTCATAATTTGAAGGCAAATTGATCTTGGTACATATTTGATATATAATAGCACGATAATAGTCGAATTCAATGAAGAATATCGTAGATCTAGAACATTCTTTATCCTTGGTCTTCCTATCGGTGTGAATGATTGTAGTTCCAATTGTCACATTTTTCAATATTCGCCTTGATTTTCTTCTCTGTAGGTGTCCAATAATTTATGCTTTGAATTATGTATTCTCCTTTTATTTTTCTCTCAACCTCCAGTTTTCCTTCTCGTATCTTTGTTAGGCTCGTTGATCGATGGTTATCTTAGTTTTTCGTCATTTCTGCATGTCCTACGATTTGGGTATTATTTTGATCGAAATAATTGACGATATGTAGCTGTGTAGACAGCGCATCCTGGAAGATGTCGAATTGAGAAAAACAATCATAAACCACCATCACGTTGTTGCGATCATCGAAAGCAACACCTACAGTCGATAACAAAAACAATCTCGCATATTTTTCGTTTGTTGTTGTTCGTTTACGGCCGGAAACAGGAAATTCCTTCTTCGCCATTTTGTCGATTGACGCGCCATGTCTCGAGTAGGAAGTAGTTTATTCTGGTACGGCGTGTGACTAATCTGAAAGGGGCCCCCAGAAAAGTCGACCGACGTGCAGACCGAATAGCTGGATTCGTCTTGTTGACTGACTACATCGGAGTATTGGTAAAAGATTCTCATTTCGTATAACGAGGAGACTTGTACTTGGGAATGAGAACATTTTCTTCGCGAAAGAATGCTTGCTGAGGATATATTTATGGATGACGTGCTGAATTCTTCTCTTGTTTTTCGAGATTTAGGTGTATCGATTCCAGAGATAATCAACACTTTTATTAAGAAACAATCACATAAAATTCAACTACGAGGTCTGTTTAAAAAATTTAATTTCGAATTTTCTTGATTTGTGTACATTCGATTACCTATTTTTTTTGTTATGTTGGTTCATGTCAGTCACGTTTTTGTGTATTTGTCGATTTTTGGCTTTTGAAAAAATTAATTAAAGAATACGTAATGAATTTTGCGTTGAAAATGGAAGGCACTTGAAAAGTTGACTGTGGCAATCTGCAAATCCACTTTCCCCTAAAAAAATGTGGTACAAGTGCTTTACAGAAGGCCAAGAAGATGTTGATGACGATGAGCTTCATCAAGCGAAGAAAACAACGAAATAGCGAAAAAAAAGGTTTGGCTAAATCTTTAAATGACTATAAAGGAAGTTCCAGAGAATGTTGGCATATCTATCGTCTCATGCCATGCAATATTTTCGAAAGTTGTAACTTCTGTCTCTACAGTTTTTTACAATTTTTACAAGAATTTTTTCCCATGCCCAAACACACTTTTTTTTTTCTGATTAGTATCGAATTTCAATCCAATCCAACCTTCTCGATACCTTCATTCAGTCATTTTTCTAAATCATTCAATATTGAAATGAGAGAGGTTCATTTTATCGTGAAAATAATGACCAAGCATATTCCGATATGACATGATGGATAGATGGCTCACTATTAGTAAAGCTTATTAAGGTCAATTTGTAACATCATACATACACAGTCTTACACATCTACAATCTCTCTAAATCATTTCATATCATCGGAATATAGCCTCATGAACGTTGTTGATAACGAGCTAATAATAAGAACTGGAATAAAATTCACGAGAGGTACTTGGAGGATGCAAATCAAGTTGAAGATTTGTCTTTGGTATAACCCAGAACTGTGAATGATATTTGTCTTTCTTGAACTTTGAACAGACAATAATAATTTGAAAGCATTCCTAAAATAGTATACTGGTCAAAATAAAAAAATGCTAGAAGTGAGTCTTTTTGTTTGTTTCTATTTATTCTTTGTAAGGTCATAGAATCTAACTACAGTGGCATCAATATCATTTTATACCAAAGGGGTTTTTTTAGGATGAATAATTTTTGTTTTCATTTTCCTTCGGTCCACATCACCCCAAAAATACTATGATTGGTTCCTCAGCTCAAGGTTGATATTCATGTAGGGGCTAGTACGTCATACGTTACAGCGATGAGAATGGTGCATAAAATTGCGCGTTTAAATGTTTCATACTATTGAATCCGTTAAAATATTTTTTATAGTTAGTTGAAATGATTGTGATATCTCCATTGAAACGGAATCGACGATATTTCGTAGTAGAAATATTACATTATACGACATTTAATTGCTGTGTGTTCCTTCAAGTTGATGTATATAATATTTCATTGCTTTCGCGAAATATTCATGTGGTGGTATTTACAATTCACTTTCAGATCATCTATTTTCAATACCATGACCTTATCCGAATTACGTGTAGCAGCAGTATGGATGTCATTGCTATTTATTCCGGTACGATTCGGTGTCCATAAAATTTTTATTCGTACCATTATGGCGCAGGTGGTGTATTGCCAATAATGTAATTCAATAACATACCTATTTGGGGCCATGCGATTGAATACGCTGATTTCGAATCCGTAGTAGAAAAAACCACAAAAATTCATATCATGTTATCGAGAAAATAATTGTCTTGACACCTAATAATTCATTTTCAACTGTAAGAGTACATTTCTCTTATTCCGAATGCAATGATATATTGTTTTCGAACTATTCCTTGCAGTTTTCAACTTTTTAAATTCCAATTCCAATTTTTCAAAAAAGCTCAATTCCTTCGGTAGATTCCACCCAAATTCATTAAATTATGTACAGGGTGGTTAATATTCAATGCAAACTTCATTGAAGCGAAAACAAATTCATCAAATGAAATATATAGATAAATTAAATATCGGTGATTTCAATTTTTTCGGAAAACAATATTGTGATTCTACTTAGTATTCAATTAAGTTATAATCATGATAGTTGATCTATACAGGGTGAACAAATACCAACATGAGAATCGTTGAAAGTATTTTTTACGACGAAAAATATATATCTAACAATGACTCACTAGAAAATGACTACTAGCCTCTCACCGTAGCATGTACTCTCGTATACGGGTACCAATATAATAAATACTTATCCACACCTATCACCTAATCCTATCCTAACACCATAACGAGACTAGAAGAATTCTATTAATAAAAATACCGTGTTCAAAGAGCTGATCGCTGATAGTTGCCATTTATAATGTTAGCCTCGGAAAACGGTGTCGAAATATTTGTAATATACGCTAATAATAGTAGAGGAGATGGAGTTGAAATGTTTTGTCGAATAAATTGTCTGGTAAATAGTATTCACCGGTCAATTATTAATATATCGATTGAATCATTCTGAGTGATTGTTTTGAATCGAAGCAATTAATAATTGAAGATAAATCTAGTATATATTGTCGAAATAAAATTATTATGTCTCGAAATTGTTCTCATACCATGAAACCTTTCACCAAACAAAACATGATATCATCACATAACAATTGTAATATTGCAAAATTTAGTTCATTGACCTCATTTAGATTAGGGATTTTGAATATCTAATATATAACCTAAACAATGAATCAACTGAATGAAATCAATATAAACTTCCCACACCACCATAATGAATTTCCATCGCCACCAATTTGTGGTAATTTTGCACTTGCTTATCATCTTGAATTTCGATGAGAATTTTTGTTGGTACTTATGTATATCAACCAAGAAGACAGAGATTTGTTATATTATCTTGGTGGAATTAATATTTTTTGAAATAACTCACTCCAAATCCAAAATGCCACCATATTTTCTTAAAACATTCTCAATCATTTGTACAGCTTTCTGACAAATTTCTTCATTAATGTGATACGTCATGTTAGAATAGGAATTATCACGAATGATCCTGTGGAAACATTTGTAATGCACTACTTTTCTAATACATATCCAGATTTTACAGCATGTTTACATAAATATTCAGTCAATCATTGGTTTGATTGTCAACTGTCATGCAGTCAAACTATTTATGTAAATGTCTGATCGATATAACTTGTATATATACAGGCTGGCCCATCGAAAACGTACCGGTAGGTATAACTACCAGGAAGAGATTTTATCGAGAAAAACCTAAAACACGTCAACTTTGTATATGAGGGGGACAACTTTTAACGCAAAAAGTATAGCCCAAACTTTACCTTCCTAAGCGGGGGTAGCATCCCCCCAATATTTTCAAATGGGAATGGGGGTCAAATGATACCTCGTTGAAAAGCCCTTTTGATTCCCTATAGTTTGCTTTTCTATTATAGAAATTCCGCCTACTCGTTGCAAAGATATGGACCTTTGAAATATCACTAGTGCATTTCTCAAACAATGCAAATAGTAAATCGATATATATCGCTTAAAAACTTACCGTTTCGTTAGAGTAAATGTTGGGTATATTTTCATATAAACAATTCACTTTTTTTATGTTTTTCTTGATTCCAGCCTGTTTCTCGATAAAATCGCTTCTTCTTAGTTATACCTTCCGGTACGTTTTCGTTGGGCCACCCTGTCTAATTTGTAAAATACTGTATTTCAACGAGAATGAATGTATGTTGAAACCTTTCTTTATTTGTTGTTTTGTTATAGAAGAAATTTGCAATGGAATTTTGGGCTTCAGAGTCAATTATCTCGAAAAATGACTTCCTCCACGATAATATAACAAATCGATAAAAATCTAGATCCTACCGAATTTGTGGTCTAGTATCAATTGAAAACAACCGAACGCTGTTGAAGTTATCGGGAACATTAGAGCGAGTTCTTCAGCGTAAAATCAACTCTCACCATCACGATTCTGCATAAGCTTCGTTCGCAATGCCGATGGAACGTTATGTTGAACCCGTCACTCGATTTACGACCGAACCGCATATTTCGAATTCCACGCTGTCTGGTGAGCGTTAGCCGTAAAAAGAGCAACGTCTAATTGTTATGAGTCGCGTTGAAGCCATTGTGTACAAGAAAACGACATGTGGATTGTGGAAGAGAGGAGGAAACGGAATAAGAACAATCACGGAAAAAGTTGTAGCACGGATAGGACGTGTCTAAATGCGTATTATTGCAAATTAGAAAAACACTAATAGGATACAGTTGCAGATCTCTATTTTCATCATCAGGGTACAGTTCACGAGGAGGATCTTTTTTTCAGGAGTGGGTGTCTCTAAAACTTATGCTAGACTCTACACAATGGAAAAAATTACATGGAAAAATTTGTGTTTCTCTGGAAAATTCATGTAATGTCCACGTTTATTTCAGATTGAATTACAGATAAAACTTAGAAGCAATTAACAAAAAGGAAACAAGTAACAATTGAAATTTGCATCTTTTGTGCTATATTGTTCAATATTTTTGGACTTGAGGTTAGCTCATTTTTGTATCGATGTTTTTTTTTGTTTATACAAGGTGTTTCATTGATATGGTGAAAAAATTGACGATTGAGCCTAACATCGCTTATACAAGTGCGTTCAAAGTTAAAATTTTATTTGCAAATTTCTCAATAGCTCCGACAGTTTTTATGATATCGGTTTAAAAATTGGTACATTGGCGGTTTTTAGGACGGCAAACAAGAATATTTTATCAGTATTAACGTAGTCCTACCCGCTTACAATTATTTAAAAATACGCACCGTCAAAAATCAACATTTTAGATAAAACATTTATTAAACTAGTCTAACCTTTTGAGCAAAAAAGTATTCTTGGAAAATGTCGAAAAATCTTACCCGATTTTAAGTATTGAAGTCACAAATAAATTCAAACAATTTTATCAATAAAAAACTAGAAGGTTGCTGTCAGACAAGCAAATAGTTAGTTTTCTAGTATCAGAGAAACCGAAAACTGTCAAAGCTATTAAGAAATTTGCAAATGAAATTTCAACTTTGAACGCACTTGTATAAGCGATGTTAGGCTCAATCGTTATATTTTGGTCCTCTCTACTCTCAGTTTCATTTTTTTACCATATTAATGAAACACCCTGTAAATGATTCACTTCTGAAGAAATGTAAGTGTAAATATAGTGAATGAATATTTCATATGTTGCTCTTACGTAGGCAAAAATTTTCAACATATTTAGTAGATTCAGATAATGTCCAATTTCAAAGCAATAATGTTGGTTCAAGTTCACGGCTTATTTATCATTATATGAAATCATTATTTCTTCATAACCTCCATTGAATATTCGCCGATACCAGTAGTTGTGAAAAATGTACGATGCTTGTGAAATATGATGAAAAGTCTACGATAGATAAAGCTCCATACAAAACCAGTTTACAAATTTTCAAGTGAAACAAAAAACAATAGTTGAACAAGATAGGCAAATAGTAGATAATGAATAAGCAAATTTAATTATGAACAATCATTCAAAGACCAATACGTCATGTGAATACAGGGTGGCCCATTAATGTGTGGAAGTAGAATAACTCACTCAGGAATGAGAATACAATAAAATGTTTCGAGCAAATGTTATATTTGCGCAAATATTATAACACCCTGTATACAAATAAACAGATATGATAATGACAAGCCGAAAAAATAAACACAAAAATATATGAAAACACTCGAAATAAGTATATTTGGGGTGTATGCAGAAATCTATGTGACAAGAGAAGTAAGAATAATCCTACCTAACCAACAGAAACTTGAGTAACGACGTCACAGCCACTTACAAAGCATTTCGATGGCCCTTCTTCGAGCTATTGGAGGAGAAATTGTAACGCTCTCTCAATTTTAAAATTGTTTTCAGTCTCATTGAACGCATTACTGTAGATGAATGATTTCCAGTTTTTTTATTGAAGGAGAAAACGAAGAAACAAAAGATCTATGCCTGACTAGATGACAGCTTGTAAAGCGTAATTTTGTAACAATAACGAAACATCAATGAACTATCACATAATCCCCGCTTTCAACGCTTTCACTAAAACCGTGACTTGTTTGTGTTTTATCTTACTTGATGAATTAACAATGATATTTTGAAATTGAGAATTCGTAGTCATAGCAGATTAGATTCAATTATCAACGGATGCTTCCATTGTTTCAATTCGTCGTTTTCGCAGTTATTCCATATTATCAATCACTCGATGTTTACACATCGAATCTGAATAAAAATGGATACAATTTGATTTTGTTTGTTTGGACTCAACTAAACAATTGTTAAGGTCACGAAAACAACTTGATAACAACATAATAATATGTTTATGGCGCATCACAATTATTTACTGTGTATAAAAACATAACGATCGCTGATAGATATAGCCTTGCCAATATAAGTTTCCGAAACAATACAGAAAAAAATACTGAATTCAATAAGTATCAGCACCTTACATATCGTGGCGAATTTTTCTATTCATTATACAATACTGTATTAACATTAAATGACCGTTTCAAATATTATAGCAATTGGCGAATGAACATGAGCGATACGCCAACTGGTGGCACTAAAAATAACTAGAAATGTTGACATGGTGTGATCTTGTGTTTGGTATTATGCTTTGTTGATTTTATACTGAATTTGAATATTTATTTGAAAGATTGTGAATCTATGAATCGGTAAAATCAAACTTCCAATATTAATTTCCATGCGCTTTTCCTCAAGCTGGTGATATGAATATCGTGAAATTCTGTTTACATTAAAGATCACAGTCGAGCATAGTATTGTTCAGGTATTAACAAAATTGAAACGAGATCTCACATTATCTATTTTTTGGGCACTTCTGAAAAATCAGCAGAAGAAACAAATACTGTAAATTCATTTCATAACGTAAACCATTATCTTGTCAGCAGTGAAAGAATTCAATTATCTTAATGATATTACATGTCCAGCATTCAAACTTCTTCACCTTCATGAACACTTTGAGAGTGTCTGTGCCTTCAAAGTACCCTAAACTAAAAATTGCCATTCGAATCGTACATTCTGATCGAACCATTCACATTCACAACAGTATTCTATTCTCGTATTATTTCCAATATAATACAATGACTGAAACAAATGATAATGCTTACCACTTTTAGAAAAAAACTTATTTCGTTATATTCATTCGATAGAGAAAAGGAAGTAGAATGAAAAAATGCTCTTGTCAAAGTAATAAAAAAAACATTTTCGAGATGTTTGAGTTTTCGAAGTCAAATGAATGAATCGCGAAATTCACTATATATATCAAAATATACTTTTTTTCAAAGTACCATCAGCCTCAAAAAGCGCGGTACACCCGGTACACCCGCGATTCACCCTGTATAATTTTCTTTTCCTCACGAGTATGCTCAATCAGCAAATTAAATATGTAAGAGGATCAAAGTAAATGCCATCGTTAGCAGTATGTGTCTAATATTTTGGCTTTTATGGTTTAGCAACAAAATATTTCTGCTCTATATGCAATATCAACTAGATACATTGGAGTGACGCAAGCTGTCAGCTGTACAGAGAAACGCAGCTGATTTGATCAATCTTGAAGAATTGATTTGTAATGAATAATTTCTGTATGAAGAGTGTGGCTTTCAGTTAGATAATGTATCGATATTCGAGGAATAATTCAAACATTAGCCTTAACGCAATGTGATGAGTGAAAGTATCAGTTAATGTCTTTATCAAAATTCTATGTCAAACGTCAACTAGCGAATCAATCACGATGTGCAATCTTGAAATGTCATTTTGTCGCATTCATTAATATATTTCAGAATTTCAACTGGAAAATGGTAGAAATTACAAAAGAAGATGTATACCACTAAGAGTATTTCGATATTACATTAATAGGAAGGAATGATTTTGTAGTTTGAAGAAACCCTTACAGAACAAAAATAGGGCGCCATGATGAAAGGGTAGATGACATGGAACAGTATCTAATACAGTTATGAGCCAATGAGTGAATTTCAGAAGTTTTGTTTACTTTATTAGAGTTATTCAAGAAAAAACGGAATTCGGTGATTTAATATCCATGTTTGAGAGTTTCGAAGCTTCAACTGTCAAATTCTCGAAAAAAAATTGCACAACAGCCTGGGACCAAGAGAAGGGGTGTTCAATTTGTTTATTTCATTACATCAGTGCGATGGAATAATTTCAACTCAACCAACTCTTTTTTTGTAAAACCCTGTAACTCGAAAAACAATGAAAGTTCTCGTTTTCTTCGAATCGAGTGAAATCTGCGCCGATCTCACCCCTCAGGATCTTCGAGGCGGTTTAAACTGAATAACCATTTCCATAATTCCTTCAAACCGTTCTGAATGGATAGAATTTCCTTCTAATTGGGTATTATATCGGTTGAAAAGTCGGTAAAAGAGAGCAATTACAATGAGCCGGCTAGAGAACGTAATTAATGATATACTAACGCGCCCTAGTCGGAATCTGTTTTGAATAATCGTTCCACTGTTAATTCAATAAACCCCTTGTTTATATAACTAATAACAAGGCAACCGCATCTGTAACATTAAAATGCAAATTGGCGACGGGGCAGGAAAATTATGAGATAAATAATGTTCGGCTGAAGGTTCAAAAACACTGGCGCTGCAGCACACCTCAAGCTCGATTCATGCCACCACCAATTAAAAAAAAATTAATTCGAAACTGAAATTAATAAGGTGAAATCCTGTGATCTTATTAGACCGCTCATGCAGAAAAATAAGTAGGAAACCTATTTATTTTAAGTTGATTGTTACGTTGCCGAATCATAAATTCTGTTTTGAGATAACATCTGAGTAACATTGCAACTTTTATTTTTTATAATTTTTTTTATTGGTGCCCCATTTCACCCATTTAAAGCACGCCTGAGCGTGTTTAAATCGAACTTTTAAAAACGCGCGTTTTTTGAAGTCACCATGGCAATATCAACGAAGGAACGAGAAACGTGAAGTCTCAATGACAAATTTTTGATTATTGATCTGACATGATTACCTTGTTAACGTAAAATATAACGTAAAATGTGGTACCAATAAATTTAAAAGACATTTTTATCCACTTATACTTTAATATACTATATTCATTGGTGCATTTATTTATATTGAAATTAG
The DNA here is from genome assembly GCA_037013635.1 of Plagiodera versicolora. Lineage (NCBI taxonomy): Eukaryota > Metazoa > Arthropoda > Insecta > Coleoptera > Chrysomelidae > Plagiodera > Plagiodera versicolora. The sequence continues at coordinate 7,823,096 of CM072986.1, read as the reverse complement.
ACAAAACAAATAGTTTTATTCTATGTTCTCTATATGATCCATGAGAAAAACCTTCAAAAAACCATGAAAGCACAATGAGAACATGATTACATTTACAAAATTTGTCGAACTTAAATGTTCAATATCAATAATTCATTGTATGCATAGTAGATCCACATAGAGGTTATGAAAAGAATAGATTTCCATTGATTTTCGATTGAATGGATGAAAATAAACAGTTAGTACTTATAGATCTGCTGATCGTCAAAAAAAAACGTTTGGAAATACCAAATTTGGCATCGTCTCGAAGTGTTGCTGAAAAAATAGAGGGTGATTCAATAATATAATTGGGTATTTCTCTGAGCTAGTGCTGAAAACACTATGACATATGTGACATAACTATTAACCTGATGTAAGTAGACTACAGACGAAGTTTTGAATTGAAATTCTTCTGTGGTTGAGATTATGTTGATATCATTATGTTGTTTAAGTATCATTTCAATTCACGTTGTTATTTTCTTCAGTTTGAAAATATTTTACTATAACTAATGGAGTAAGTAGGTTATCTTCATTCATAGGTTAAGAATCAAATTTTTCACTTACATATGGCATGAAATAAATGTGGTTCTTGTGGACTTTAACTTCAATTCATTTTTTCTCAAAAGCGTTAAAAGTGGATTTGGTTCACTATTAGTTCGAACCCCGAAAAACGATTGAATGAACTTCTACCCTGTTAAAAATGGGGTTTCTTTGTAAAATCAGAAAATACCATTTTGATTGTGCAAGCTTGTCGAAATAGCACAGTACTATTTTTTTTTCTCAGTAGTCAGTGAAAGTTCGGTGAAATGTTAATTTTGAATATTTTGTTGGGGAAAAGGTGATATTTTCTTCCAAGCTGAACATTATTGTGCATCTTACAAAGAAAAGAGTTAAGGATTTGTACCAACAGGAGTGAAAGTCACAAGGTGCGAATTTTATCGTTTTTTATTGAAATTTGTATTTTTTAAATATTTAAAATAATTTTGAATAAAATTCTGATTACTATTAAAACTTGACCAGTGACCCGATATCAGTTTGACTTTGATTTCTGGGACATATTGTATAGACAAAATTTGTCTTGAGCATCTACTTCGGAGTATCCGCAAAAAAAAAGAAATAATTGTCTATTCGTAGTCATTCTACGAACGTAGTCCTATCGTAGTTTTCTCGTCTGTCCATTACATAGACCAGAGTTATAATTAGGAAGAGAATGCAATGAAAAGAAATGCATGTGCATACAAATCACTGGCGGTGTATTTATATCTTTGTCAGCATAAACATGCGTGTAGCAGCTCTTCTTTGGAAAGGAATGGGGATTCAAGAATCCAAGGAATGACACGTTGTCCATTTTGAAGGATTCGAGCTGAATACATCGAAGTTGCGATGAAATATCGCGGTTTTTTGTCAAACTAATTTTTACACAATAACATTCCAGTTGATTAAGAATTATTCGAACAAAAATATACAGGTTTTCTATAAATGATCGTAACATCGCAGTTTGCCGATATTTGCTAATGATGTTTACGAGGCAACAAAGTATGTTTATAACTTTTTATCTATCTATCTAAAAATGCACCAGTTATCTGAGACAGAAAAATCGGTATGTATATTACGGGAAAGAAGGATTAGCTAATTAACTTATAGTTGATCGATAAAATAGTTCACAGGGTGTTTCAAATTCGATATTTACCTCTGGAGTTTCGTGATCTATGAAAGATACGAGGATACTTGAATCAAGACAAAGTCATGGGAATAATAATACGCCAAAGTTGAGAATTTTGGAGTATTCCTGATTTTTTTTCCTGAAAAACAATTGTGGTTTCATCTATGCTATAGAAGGTTTGGGCTTTACTTTTGATTGATTTATTTGTTATGGACGTCATAATGAATATTTTACTCTCACTGTAACTCATTACATCTACAATGACATTACAAGTTTGTTTTCTTTAAAACATAATGCTAGAATAGTAGTCGTTATTCATTTGTTGATATTGAACAAATTATTCGCAAAATTACTTTCTGAAATAATAAGTCACTTATGTATAAGTAGAATTGATCTGGATGACCTAACATTAAATGAGCTGGTAGAATATTGATTGTCTAATATACGTACACTCCGTACATGCATATCAGTTTTACTAGTTATGAAATCAAAATTCAAACAATTCAAAAAGTGTTGATGTTGCATATTTCAATATAGGTCGCCAATGAGATTATCTGGGTTAGATATGAATGAAATTTGTATATTCCTCCAACTTGCACTTCATAAAGCGCAGTTTACGTCCAAACTTTTCCTTTTCGCTTTTTACGTTTCGACTTCTGATTGGTGAAACAGAATATGTTATCAGACTGACGAAAATAATGGTCAGTTTGATTCCCAGATAAAATATTGAGTTAAGAACTACGCTTTAGTTCAACTTGGTTCACTTTCAATGCAAGTAGCCTAAGGCTCACGGTCAAATTTAATTCGATAATATTCGAGAGCAAATAAAAGCCACTGTATGCATAATAATAATAATCATATTTACATTTTTTATGTTTATGCATTCTAGTCCCAAGCCCAAAATTTGTGATTTGGCAAGTGGTAAGTCTATACGTTTCGAGATTGGGGTTTCTATTCTTGACGATTAGATTATAATGGGGCTTATGTGCTTGTAGGAGCCTCCACACTGCGATTTATTGTGTTATGTTAGAGTTCCGGGTCTAGTCCCACCTTTGAAACTATGCTCCATATGCCAGACCTTAGGTCCTCATGAACCTGAGAGTTTGCGGTTTTTCTTCTAGACCGTTTTTCTCTTAGCCTTGACAGAACTTCGCAGTAGAACGGAATGTGTGCCGAGGTTTCCTCGTGCTTCTTCTGATTCTCAAGGATTTTCATCATTTCATTTTATTCGTGTTATCTTAGAAAACGAACGAATATACAATCTCTGGATTGGTTATTGTAATTTTTTTGTTTAATATTGACCTCACGCTCCAATGTGTTCGCCGCCTCTGGATCCGTCATATCGGCTTAATGGCTAAAATATTCCATGATGCCGAAACTCATCCATCAAAAAGAAGTCCGATCCCGACGATAAATATGTATAGCTTGTACCCTTTGAGGGGGAAATGGGGAATATTATAGGTAATCCTCGACTGTAATATGACTTTCGAATTTTAAAAGTTCATGACTTGCTGAAATCGTGGGGAATAAAGGGGAAGGGTATGTCGGGGTGAAAAGAGGGTTCGGTGGGGTTTTAACATTTGAACGCTTCACTTCCATTCCAATCAATCAAAACGTGGAATTTAGAATACATTCAACACGGGTCGATAAAAATACATTTTTGGAAGATGTCGAGTCATCATGCTCTAAAAATAGTTGAATAAGAATAATAATGATACACGAATGACCAGCTTTTTTAACAGTAGATACTGGAAAATGATGCAAATGGAAAAGAAGGAATGAGACAGGAGTTGGTACGTCATTGCACCATCTTTTTGTTTCTGGTAACTTATATTTTGAATTATTATTCTGGTTTACACATGCTGAACCAACATCATTATATAAGCTGAGGTTCACATCTCAAAAGATATTTTTCAAAATAGTTGGACTTTCGTGTATTCTTGTGAAATAAAAGAAATGAGACGAATTGAAACATTTCTCGATATTCTTACGTTTTCAAAACATTCCACTCTCTGTCTTTACAATCCCTTACCTTGGAACTCTAGTTCAGTTTCGATAGCAGGTAAATATAGAACTTGGCAATGAGTTCCCTTATCATTGAATAATGATAAGAAAAAAACCGATAGATGCCTATCGACTTTCTTGAACGAAATAATAAATCTGATGGGATTCCGCAGTTCAACATTTCTCCTTGACTGTATGTTATTGCGCCGTTATTATCGAATACCAAGATTACCAAGTTCAACGTACGAATTTGATGTGAACATAAAATTTCATTGCCAAGATAAATGGGAACACTGCCTTTCACGTTTTTTGAACTTACATTATAAAATACACGGGTCTTGCTAACTGTTCATAAAAAATTTCACTTAGTTCGCATAAAAAAATCAAGGTAATAGCTTCTAACAGTCGAAAGTATTCTGTGATAAAACACCGACAGATACGTGAGTGTCAAATTTGGAAAACGAGTCAGCAGGAGTTTCCCCATTGATCTATCATTTTTATTTTCAGTATAAAAATAAACTCCCAACATTGTCTAATATGCACTTGAATCTCCATATTTCTCATCCAGTGAATCCTTAAACAACTTATACATATTATAATATATTAGATAATGATTTTTCGTCGATTGTGACAATTGAACTATTTTGACTCACAGTGTCGTATATAACAGTGGGTGTGCGATATAATAAATAACCCATTCATCCAGTAGAACATGTGTGTGTTTGGAACTGACGAATTTTTTTTTCAGCTGAAAAAGAAAATGGAGAAGTGTTGGATAATCCTACTTATTTGCATGATCCATTTCGTGGTGGGTTTTGCCGAAGATAAATGTCTAAAGGAATTGGAAGGTAAGAAGTTGAAATTAGTTGCATGATATAAAATTGGAAGAGGGAAACTCAAACTTTTCAAACTCCTGAATCATATACAATACTGGGTGCACTGAAGAGATAAGATTCTATAAAAATGTTTCCTACAGAAATACGAACCCATAAAGAACGCCATTGGTTTTTCTTACAAAACTTTTGAAATGAATACTTGAGGATTTTTTGAAATATTGTACAAGGTGGGCAAGTTTCAATGTTTGCATAGAGCAGCTCGGTAGGAGATTTGAAAAAGTGGAGGTCGCATCTTCGATCCATTTTTCAAGAAGAAAAAAAAACTATCGTATTTTATTCACATATACAGAGGTGTGCACAAAAATCGGCTAGAGCTGAAACTTCTGAATCATTCGAGATCGAAATTTGAAATTTCGTAGGCAGCAACTATATGATATTGATCATTTTTTGAATAGAAAAATTGTATTCTATCCGGTTAAAGCGGAAGTGACCCCAACTTATGATTTTCAAATTTTCAGGGTATCATTTTACATACACCAGTAGTTTTTCCGGATCAAAATGTCAAAAAATTTCCCCGATATGTTTTAATGTTTAAACAGTGTGGCCATTAATTTATACCCCAAGCATTTTTACACAATGCAACTTTCAGTGTAGCTAGAAGGTGTCAGCAATTCATTGCACAAAATGGGGGTTATCGCCCCTCTTTCTATGCTACTGAAAATAATAAAGATTGATGTGGAGTCCATTTTGTTGTTCTTTCTGTTTTACACAAAATGATCCGGAAAAACTACTGGTGTATGTAAAATGATACCCCGAATCTGAAAATGGAAAAATATACAGGGTGTAGATTTTGCAGATGGTTTCATGTTGTCCTAAAAGTAAGGCGCCTTCGTAATCTCATTCTTGTTCAATGTTCTTGGCATTTTGAGTCTAGCACATCACACGTCACTGTACCGAGTTTACTGTTATAATTGGATCGTCAAATTACAGGCGTGAAAATGTTACCCTTTTATTATGATTTCGCTTCTAAGATGTAGGCAACAAAAATCTATATCGAATTAATTGATATCTTGACAGCTCCGTCTACACAAAGTACAATTTTCACAGCTGTATTGTGACGTCACACGTTGTAAACACACTCACTTATTTCATGTGATCGACGTGTTTATTGATTCGTCGGTCACATTTCTCGAATTGAAGTCATTAATCGCTTTGTTATTCACGGATCGTCCGCAATTAGCACATGCGTCAACTGATGTTCAATTTACTCTGGTAGATCACCAAGTGCTTAACAAGTACATATGTATCTTCAAAGAATGCTGTTTAGAATATTCTTTCGTGTTCTTGTGTATTCAGCTTCATGTCGACGTTGAATACCATTGGGCGAAACACCAGAACATATCTCTGGATATTCTTCGCTAACCTCAGAACCCCTTGAAGATTATCTGAATTGTTCAAGGAGTTTCAAACTTTACAATAAACTACTGAAGATTTGCCAAGACAATTCGAGCAGTTCCTATATAATATCCAGAAAAATATCGTCTCGATATTATAGATTCTCCTGTATCGCGATTTGTTTTATTTTTCAAAAATAATTCAATTTTCTGTTACCTTGAGTTGAACTGAAAGTGAAATTAACTTGCTGTACATCAAATTGTTGATAATTCTGAATATCTTATGGAAATATCAAATACCAATAACTGTCTCACTCGATAGAATAAACGAAAAAGTACTACACCACTCGATATGAATGCTACTTTTCTATAAACAACAAATGAACCAGTTAGATGAATCACACTGTATACAGGCCGTTTTTCGATCAATTGGGATCTCCTTTGAGAGAATAAGAAAATTTTCTATTTTTCAGGACAAACTAATAAACCATCTCGAATTTCAATTTTTTCGGATAAGTTTTTCAATTTTCTTTATAACGATATATCACACTTGGTGGTTTGATATTATAGCTATGTCAAAAATCTAATTTAAAGTTTTGACAGTTTGATTAATCTCTAGTCGAGACGATGACGGCGAATTAGTGAAATGTGAGTCGAGCTAATTTCTGCGTCTTAATCATACCAAGTTGAAAGTGTACATTTTGATGAAAACATTTATAAATCATATTCTTGGGAGTTCTCAGAAATTCAACTGACAACTGAAGATGACAGCGAAACACTTTTGTATCTGTTCTCGGACAAACAATCAATTGAAGACACCAATCGTTTGACATGAAAAAGCATTGACACGTCACTTGTCACACGAGATTCTGTGAGATTTCTCAAGAATTTGTTTAATTTTCAGTTAACACCAAGAGATACTTCCAGTTCGGAAATCATTCGGTCGTCATACAGCTGGACACGACCAGCCGTGTCACCCATCAGCTCAGCACGCACATTTTCTATATCTACATCAAAGAGGTGATGGGTTATTCCAAGGTCAACATCAACCTCATCGAAGATAATTTTCAAATCGAATCGGCAATAAACAGGATCAGTGATTACGTCGGGGACAACACGTAAGATAATTTTCTGTTTAAGTTATTGTCGCTCTAGTAGACAAGTGACAGGCAAGTCTAATGACATCATCGAGGTGACTATTGGAGATGCAACTAGCACTACGCCCTCTTACGATGGCAGTTGGTACTCCAAAAAAGCCGGTAGATGTGACATTGATTTTCCGATTCTATCTGAATCCAATTTTCCACATTTTCCTGAAAACCCTGTATAACAACTAACTGGTCCGTTGAACTTGTGTTTATTTGAGGATATGATACTATACAGACAGAAACCTGTGAAATCATAGTGAGGTCATATTTTGTATTCTTTGGGTACCATTCATGCGAATCACGATTATCATAATAAAACGATTACTCAAGGATCCCAAGGTTATCGAAAATATTTTCAATTTTCACCAACTTGTTTGTCTAAATTTCGAATCGTCCAAAGATTCCATGTATAGCGCTACGCCTACTAATTGCCAAAAACACAGCAGAGGTGAAACTTAACACCTGTTTCAAGAAGCAACTGAAATAAAAGCTACAAATAGATTATTCGTCACCATTACTTCAGTCGAGAATCATTAACACTCCTATCAGATCTAAATAGTTTGGAAGGAAAATTTTGGCATGATTCTATTTTTGATTGACACTCATTCGCAATGACACAACTGGTGTTGTCCTAATGATGATTATATAGTCTATTTATCAGAGGAAGATGGTTTTCTTTTAATACCATCAGAATTTCTTATTCGTTGAAACATAACTGGGAACATTAAGGCATCAATACTTGTGGCAACACTTGACAGTGACAACGATGCCAAATTCACTTGGAGAGAAATCCTTGTTTGTTAGAAGTTTGTTACTTCTAGTAGAAATTGTTCAACAGTTAACCACCGTCAATAGTTACCCCATTTTTGCTAAACTTAACCCAACTATCTGTTTCGGAGTATCGTTGAAAAAAAGACAAGCAGCTTAACATGCTTCATACAAATGTTACAGATTTGCGATAGATAGGGTATTTGAAGTTGGAGTTATTTGCATAAATAAATGAATTCATTTTAGAATGAATGAAACTCATTGAATGTTTCAAATTTGATGTGTAGTATCCCCAGTTCAGAGATTGCATATTCCTTATTAATCACCCGGTATACTACAGAGGAATTGATAGGAAAATTAAGAAAACATACGAAGCTGAGAAAATAATTTGCTTTAGATTCATATCAAGAAACTATTTGCCAATTGTTACATAAACCTAACCTCACCAAACCTACAAATTTGTTGAATTTCACGATACAGCTAGACATAATTGTTTTCTCTCAATTCAAGTACACGTGTCAGCGCAATCTTCAAATATACTCCAATAATTATTGAGAATAATTGAAATTACCTGATGCCAACTTCCTGGCCGAACCATTATTGCCTGATTATGTCGGACACAAATGAACTTTGCATAACTCACGAATATGAATCGAAATAATATTGCACTGATTTCGATTACGTGCACGTGTATCCAGTGTAATTAAAGACTATAGTTAATTTCAAATTCATCGCATGTTTTTATTGTTGCTATCATAGTATTTCTTAGGATTCCAAAATACACAAAAAATTGTTATATGTATTGATGACACATTTTGAGTATTTTAGTATGCAAAACAAATGAGAATTATATCTTCAACGTACTAAATAAAACAATGAATATTCACATTGGCAAACAAAACATCCGTTTGATATTTGGCAACAATTTTAGATATTTGGAGCTAAAATTAAACTTCAAATCCTTAAAATAAAAGATGAACTGGGAAAGTTCTTCGGATAAGCCATTGACATAGGTCATAAACCTTTTCAAATGATTTCAGATTGTTCAGTTGTTCTAAAACACGAAAAGGAAAGAGAAAAAATATTATCACGGAGAAAATGTTTCATGAAGAATTATGTAAAACTCTTTTTCGTCTTAGGTCTAAGATATTTCTGAGGAACCGATGAATGTATTCCTCCTGTTATATCCTGATTAATATATTTTGATATTAACGAAGTTAACGTTAAATCAGAACACACCATTCCATTGAATATTATCGAGAAAATCATTCATGATTCATTCCATTTGAGACCCACCACGTTTGTACTTTCACACATTCGCTCTCGAACACAAATCCTATTTCGATCTCACATTGTTTTAATAGAGGTCACCTGATCGGATGGGGGTGTTTTTATTCATGTCGACTTGTTTTTACATTGCTCCTATCGTCGCGGATATATTTAGTTGCCAAATTTCATTTGGTCAATAAAAACAAATGAGCATACTTGACATTATATTGTTCAAAATGGATGAATTCCAGAGCATATTTCAAATGGAGTCACCCTTCCGCCACATTTCTGAATTTGGTCTATTTATCAACTATTATTTAACAAATATTAAGTTCTTTATTTACTTTACGACGTTTACCTACTCGGAGTTGTGGTGATGCCTCGTCTGCAATATCAAATGTCCTTTGTTTTATTTGTTGAAGGTATTCAGACTGAAGAAGATTTATAAAGAGAGAGAGCAGACCTCAGAACAGTTGTAGAAATAAGAGAAACCAAACAAAAATGTATTTGAAAAAGAGGAAAAATAATTTCACTGTGGTTTCAGCGAAAGTGCTGAATATTTCAGTATTTTAGTTGTCATGATTTTATCTTATGAATTGTGACAATTTTATTATCGTCAATTAATCTTGAGTCGTTAGTCATGCAATGACATTTTACAAAATCACATTAAACAATTTAATTATTTTTAAAAGTGACAAACAAGCTGAGTTCTCATAAGACCATGTGCAATTTGAATTTTTTGAGAAAAATAAGCTCAATATTCTGCTATGAAAAATATGCGGATTAAAAGAGTCTGGATTGTTTTTCACTCTCTTAAAAAATAAATTTACTTGTCAGGATACCTCCTGCGACCATCAACCTCGAGGTGTGGGCAAGTCCCGACTACGACACCTTCGCCAGGGAGCTGGTGAAGGAAAGTGGCAGCATAGGCCCACCAGGTCGCTTCGGCTGGTTCATTCCGAAGAATTTGTCGGGACCTGTTCACCATTATTACGAACCGACGAATTTGATACAGGACATCCAAGAGGTCCATTGGTCGCTGTTCATAGACAGAAAGCTCGTTCGTGGATTCGACCTCGGCGCCGATGTCCTCAGGATGATCGAAGACAACGGGTACAATAAGGATCACACCAGGTAAGTAAGAATTGATGTAGAATGTGTGACTCCATTCCGAAAGTTGATATCAAAACATACTTTGGGGATCACTCTGTATATTCCAAGGTATACTCGCAATACGTTTATTCTATAGGACGATCAATTTTAGACAAAAATTATCCTACGACTTTTTATACTGAACTCAAGAATTACTGAAATATTGATGATTTTTCGAATTCGTCGACTTGGCTAGAAAGTTCTTTGTTATAATTATCAAGGGTGAAATACAATATCAAACTATGACTAACCTTCTATTTTATATATTTCGGGAATTTCTTTTCTTCATTTTCTACCAATCCCACTGAAATGATTTGAATCATTTTGTTGATTGAGTATCGACTGGTATTTGTTAATACATAATTATTTTCAATAAAGAAAACTCACTGCAGGCGATTCAATGTTCAATATTTGATGTTAATATCATTGGAATGATATATCTTCCTTGGTAAAAGGCCATAAGTTTATTCTTCGAATTTCACTATTTTCAACCTACTATCACCATTAGGAAATTCGGTATACATTTTTGATTTACCCTGTATATTAGCAGTCAATATAACGTATTCTTGTATTTTCAGAGACGCATTTTTTCAAAAACAAAAATAATTATATAGGGTGTGTCATGTGACAGTGGCCGATACCAACTTTCTTATTTTAAGTACAACCTCCTGTATATTATTAATTTTTTGGATTCTTCAGAAAAATCTAGACATAATTCATGAACAATGTTCCATACCTATCTTCAACTGCTTCGGAAATATTAAGAGTTTTCAGATGTATTACAAAAATTAACATTAGAAAAAGATAATTATTTCACAAATTCGTTACATCACACTCAATACTTATTTTGAACATCTCTTACATTGAAATTAATATTTTTTTGTTTTTTCAACATTATTTGTGAAATAAAATAATTTCCTTTTTTTAATGTTAATTTTTGTAATACATCTAAAAATAGTTAATATTCCCGAAACAGTTGAGGATAGGAAATTGTACATGAATTATGTCTAGAATTTTCTGAAGAACTGATGATATACAGGGGGTTGTATTTAAAATAAGAAAGTTGGTATCGGCCACTGTCACTCACATGACACACCCTATATAATTATTTTTTTCGTGTCCAAGCGTTTTTCCCAATACGCTCTCATTTATTCGTTATCGAATTTATTCCATTTGGCTGTTCCACACTGTATGTCTATTCTTCAATTATTTGTTCATAATTAAAATTTCCATCATAGTATACCAGATGAATGAATGAATAAATAGAAATTGTCTCTATCTCAAATGAGATTTCATAATATTCTCAAGAACATTTAAATAACATTAATATAATGACGAAAAGGATCAAGCTTCTTGTGGTTGTTCCTATAGATCCATTGAATTTCACTACTAATGCGAAATCTAATGGGCAACATTGCTTTCTTTCAACAATAATCGATCCGGAAGACAATTTTTACACTTGTCATTGCTTTCATTGCGTTCTGTTTGATGATTGGAATATTTAGATTGCTATCTTATGAATGAAATTTGTTTGCGGAAAAAACTACACCTGCATTCTTATCTGTCAACAACATTGACGTCAACGTAACGTATTTTCAGATACGTTTGCAACGATGCCTCCCTGTGTAAAAACAGCATGTACACCCCCAAGCAATGCAGAAACCAATCCTGCGCTGTCCTGCTAGCCCCCGATTTTGAATCCACCAGCTTCCTCATCGACCAAATCGTCGAGTCCAACTTCCTCGTCAAAGTTCTCTGGCTCGGCAACAGTCTAAAAACCGTCATTAAAGAAATCGAGCACCTCTACCGAGGCAGGTACGACAAGAGTCTGCTTTTCTTCTACTGGCACCCCAGTGAGATAGTACTGCAAGAGGAGAACTACATCAATGTCCAGTTCAAGAACAACGAGTTCTACAACTTCACCCATGACAAAAGCGTGGGGTACAAGTACGAGATGCATCGGTTGGTCAAGATGGCGTGGAGCAAGGTGGAGTCGAACGCGGAGCCGCTATTCCAGAGTCTCAGGAGGTTCAAGTTGGAAGAGGCAGACTACGCTTTTTTGTTAGGGAAGTACGTTGAAAGGGGTGAAAAGGCTGACTTCAGACAGATCGCCTGCGAATGGCTGAATGAGAATAATCATACTTGGAACGAATGGAGGTTTGGCACAACCAAGAAGCCAATCATCTACATAGGAGGCATTTTCCCCATGTCAGGCACTTCGTATAATGGGGGTGGTATAGCCTGGGGAGCTCAGCTGGCGATCTCGGCGATTAACAGAAACGAGGTATTTTGAGTTAGCTTCAGCAACAAACTAATGACCTCTCATTCTCGTTTGTAGCAGTTTTTTCTAATACCATAATATAATAATAATCTTTATCAGAAATAGGTAGTCCTAATGTACATTTACAAAAAAATATACAACCATACATGAAGCATAAGATGAATTGTTTCCTAATTATAATTGAACATAATAAGTATTATCCATTGTTATGCCACCGAAAAAAAAATACCTCAATTACTTCAATTTGTGACCATTCTTCTCAGCGGTCATTTCTCAGGTTCCCATTCAATCTTCGCATGTTTTTTTTCCTTACCATGATGCTCAAGTCTATGTACTTATCAATATATATGAGTTGTTTATATGGAAAATCTTGCCAAGAAAAATCTTATCGATATTCATAGATCGGATAAGGATGTTTGTCAGGATGTTTGTTGATATCAATGCAAATTCAAAAAGTGCCACTCTAACCTGGGTTCAAAGTACGTTTCCTGTATGTTCTTCAGAATCATAGGGTGATTGCTCTGGGCTTTCGTCATTTACTGTCCAATCGTTCTTGTTAGATCAATGAATTCATCACCACCGTTGAAATATGCTAGTCTAAAGTACATTGTTTGAGCATTTCAAAGCAAGACAAAATGTTAATGATAGAAATAACACATGGTCGGCTAAGTCTTCAATTGTTTGGACACTGGCCAGAATAGAAAGTGAATTCACAGTTTAAATTATATTCTTATTATATATCTAGAAATATAACGAATTAAACATGATGAATTTATAAGGTATAAAGACTGAAATTTTGATACTTATATTATACAGGCATATTTAAAGCAGTTGCTAGTTCTCTTTTCTACTTTTAATTCTTCTCAATTTTTGCTTCTCGTTGCATCACGAATCCGATTTTTTCAAGATAAATAATAAAGTAAATTCTTCTTTTCTTTCTCCCCAAGACTCCCCTGAAGGACTTTGAATTGCAACTTCTCAACACCGATGGCAAGTGTCAGCCGGACAGCGTCATGAAGAATTTCATAGATTTCATCATCACTAGACAATACTATCAGAATCTCGTGGGCGTGTTAGGGCCAGCCTGTTCCGAAACAGTTGAACCCATAGCTGGCCTGTCCAAGCACTACCAAGTTCTCATCGTGTCGTACAGTGCAGAAGGAGCAAGTTTCTCAGACCGTGTCAAGTATCCCTACTTCTTTAGGTAACGTAGAAAAATATCTATAAATTAGGTTTTCCTAATTGGGATTGAGCTGTGGATTAATGATACTTCACGCATGTGCCTATGTCGTACAAATGACAGCTATGTAGCACAAGAAGTATTTTCTTATATGTTACCTGTCTTTGTTCTGAAGGCAGAATTAAGAAAACATTTAATTTCAAACTGTATAATAGAAGAATTGCAAACGACTGCAATTTCGTTGAAGAATCAATTTGGTTCTAGTAATTATTTTGAATCGTCATTTGATAATACAGGTGATAATAGACTTTTCTTTTGTTATCGTAAATTATCCGTCCTTTCTGAATTACTGAACGTCAAACGAAGAATGATGGAAAAAACCAAGTATTACATAATATACCTCTTAAAAGGCAGTGAAAACTAGTACCACGAATATCTGAGGCTGAATTATGACGATTTATGCAAGTCACCTCTGCCGTTCGATTTTGAATTTTTAAATAGTGATATTTTGTTACTACTTAGGCCTTTTTCTCACTTATTGAAACGAATTCTCTCATATCAGCCACAAAATATACAATTAGGAGCAAAATTAACTGTATCTGAGAAGGTATTATTTTCTAACTGAATCTACAAAAAATGCAACTCATCCTTTGATTTGGACATTCTTTATTTCATGAATTATCTAAATTGCGTTGAATGAAAGTAAAGTGAAAAAATACCATGCCTACTGTGATTTCAATTTGAAATATCGATTGATTGTGAGATTTTCAGGTTTTTGTCAATTTTTAGAAAAAAAAAACATAAGTATTATTACATGAACTTATGAATCCATGATATGATTTTCAGAACTATCGGCGAGAACCAGCACTACAAGCACGTGTACTTGAAGTTGTTCCAGTTATTCGGTTGGAAGAGAGTGGCCGCCTTAACAGAGGATGGACAAAAGTACACTGAGTATATATCTCTGATGAGCGACGATCTGGAGAAGAACGATATCAAATTTATAGCCAATAAAAAGTTTCCCAGAGAGAAAAGCAACGAAGATATGAAATATGTAAGTTTTTCTCCACCTTATTAAATACCTAAAAACTATTCAATAAATTGCGTCTACACAAAACCGCTACCTTTCAAGATGACCAAGATAGTGTTTGTGAGGACCAATTTATGCACAAAATTATTATTATGAACCTTCATCTCCGTGCATCTATGATGAATGTTTGATATTTTTCTCAGAGTATACTGATTTTTTTGATATTCTAAAAACATATTGACTAGTTTTTCAGTTGATATATCATGATTTCCGAACAAGATAATTCGAAGCATTAAAATAATATTCATGAACATAATGATTGGATAAGAATAATTGATACACTGAAAGTGAGAATCTGCTTTCCTTTCAATGCAACATTCTATTGAAACTTAATATCTGAGTCTGTTTCTCAAGTATCAGTGGGAAGTATCGCATCAACCGAAAAAAATTTGAAAGCACCAATCAACGATTGTTGTTACATACTTCAAACAATAAATAATTGCCACAATTTCCAGGTTTAACCAATTCCTGAAATTCCGTACTATTTCGGTCGTTACATGTGTAATGACTTATTTCAAGGCTAACATGGAATTATAATATTAACTATTAACCAAGTTCGCGGTTGGAGGGATTGGGTGAATATAAATTCAGTCGATTAGTTATCTTGAACTGTCAATTGATACACATACATACGATTCAATTCCATTCTATTGAATATCAAGTGAATCTGAATATTTTATGTTCGATGCAATGTACAAATTCTTAAGATTATTAAGAATTAGAATGTAACAGACATCGCAAAATGGCCATCGAATTATTTTTAGATAGAATTCAATTTGTTTCATCCTTCTTTTTTAAACAGAACATGGATTTTTTTGATTGATATTTCATGTTTTTTTGGGCAATGAATAAATTAGACCAAAATAGAAACTATCTATATTTGTCATAGTACGTTCGGTGAATGGTTATTTGCTATAAAAAAGAAATGAAATAATGAAAGTAGATGATTCATATCCTCGATATACTATAGATATATAAAAAAATCGACTACCTAACGATTATTATCAAATTAAGTGTTATTCTTTCTTGTGCTAGTATAGAAATGATTCAGGCATTCAAAAATATTCTTGACGAAAAAATATCCAAATAAACTTTTCACATTTGTGTTTCAAATCTTATTAACCAGTTTGTATTGTGTTATTTTTCGTAGGGAATACAAAACATGCGTGACAGATATAATGGAAATATGCTTAAGTTAATTTGAAAAACAAGTTAATTTTCTTGTTTTCGTCAGCACAACTAACATGAAAACAATAATTATTTTCTAACAGCTACTTCGTTGCGAAGGTTCTCTAACATTGAACATCAAATAGGTACAATTGAATGTTATTAAGAAATGTTTCTTGAGCATATCGCACCTAAATAAAAATTCTTTGCCAGATTATAACCACAATCAAAATGGATAATTTGTACTCAAAGTTTTACAACATATTTTTGGATAACACTAATAACTAATTTCAGCGATTTCAATGGATTATTTCTCTGGCACATTTCGGAACTTTTCCATTACCAACTCCCCTATCAAAAAATAATGAATTCAATGGAAATGGAAATTCTTTTTCGATTTCGCGCTGAAACTTTTCGAACACCGGAATGCCCGTCCCTCCAGCGGAAACGATTCTGTGAATAAATTACAGATCGAGGGACTTGAAATAATGTTTTAAACAATTTGGGATGTCAACTGCAATGAAAAGATGAAAGAATGATTAATTCACTGAACGTGAGATGAAAATAATCTGGATTATTATCTCAATTGTGTTTGAAGCTGTTCAAGATGAAACATCGTGCATGGTAATTATTTTTTCCAGAAATAGCTGTCAGAACAATCCTGTGATTAAATTTGTGGATTTTCTAATGTTCATAATGAATGAAGTGGTTGTATTCCTATTTACAGTTGATATATGGTATGACTTGGATCTTGTGATAAAGACAAAAGGACTGAATATGTTATTGGAATTCAAAGAACAATCAACAATTTATTACGAAGTTGTATTAAGTTTTAAAGTAATTATATTGATTAGTAAGAATGATGACAATACTGTTTTTTATATACATTAGAGAATGTGAGGTGAGAATTTATGTATAACCATTTCAGCGCCATTTTATATTTTTTGTGTGTTTATGTAAAATACATCTTCATACTTGTTCTCTGAATTCTTTGAAGAAAATAGCAGATCTATGAATAGCTATGAATAAGAACTATCTGAATTTCAGTCATGCAAATGAATTATTTGATTCTCTTTGGCTACTTTGTTTACTGTCTTCATCGCAAAATTATCTAATTTACGACCTGTTTGATCAATAGATCATTACCATTCATGATTATGATTTGTTTATATATACTGGAATAAAGTATGTTCGATAGATGTCATAGTTGTAAAACAATTCTACATATTGCCCTTTTTTTTTCACATTCAGAAAAAGCTTGGCCATTTCGATGGCTCTGTTATAAAATTTCTTCCACATGAAATGTCCACTTTTCCACAAACTTTCTCTATTTTAAGATAATTACATCATAAGAAATGAACAAAATTCGTAGATTTTACCCGAAGCTTTTCTCTTACAGTATTTAGCTGACCTGAAAAGCAAACGAGCTCGAATTATCATCGCCGACGTAGTGGACAACGTGGCCAGGTCGGTGATGTGCGAAGCCTACAGACAGCAGATGACCGCGGCGCACGGATACGTTTGGTTCCTGCCTGTATGGTTGGATGAAACTTGGTACGACACTGACTTCTACAACAATAGACCTACCATAGAGAACTGTACTATGAATGATTCCAAAAACTGCACCATGAAGGAGACGATCAACTGCACTACCAAGGAAATGAAAGAGGTGAAGCAATTTTCTTTTAGTTCAAATGTACTCTGACCCTTATATGTGATCCGCATCTTTTATACTTTGGGTACATTCAATAACCTTCGTTCGATTAATTTTGTTGGATTATTTGCAGGCTATAACTGGTTACTTCGCCATGACACACACGTATTATGCAGACAACGACTCCATTATGCAAGAAAACATTACTGTAGGGCGTTGGTTAGAAAAGAACTCTGCAAAATTGAAGAAGTCGAACTATGCTGGATTCGCATATGATGCGGTTTGGACGTACGCCTTAGCCTTGGACAAACTTTATAATACCGACCCTGAGGCCATGTCGAATCTGCATTCTCAAGCTACTACCAAGTATGTGTCTCAAATAACGATTGGAATCAATACAGAGTCTTCAGTTTCTCACAAATGAGTACTTCAGTAGGCATCAAATAATTTTGCATTCATGTAAGAATAAAATCTGATGTTTCTCAAAGTTATTGTTGTATTGTCAATTGTTAAATCGCAGTTTATTTATGTGTGAATTCAATTTGTCATCAGGAGTCTAATAATGAATCAGTACAAATATTTCATCAAATTATTTTTTTTTGACATCGTAAATGAACACGAAGAATAGTGATTTTTGATCATTAGCCTACAATAAAAAAACGTTTTAAATTACACTTGTTTCACACAATTACATTACAATAGTTTTGGAACTGTTCATGGGGATAATTTTCATGAAATGCTACTAAAATATTAAAATATCTTTGATAGCATTTTCTCAGTGTTGCTCAGATAGACCATCTATATTTGAAAACATGAAAATCAAATGATTCGTTCATAGAAGATTCAAATAGGCGATCCGCCAAAAAACACGTGTGAATAATAATTCATATTACTGGTAAAACTTCACCAACTGACTTACAAAATCTTTCTATCAGTATCTATCAACGTTTATATATTCGTTAGAACCCAGACATACTGTTTTCTTATTGTTCTTCGAGTGTTTGTGGCTGCAAACAAAATAATGAACATTTTTTCAGCAAACTATTCCGTTTGATAGAGGCCACAGATTTTCACGGCGTCTCAGGACACATTAAGTTCAGAGGCGGACCGTCCAGATTCTCCGTCATTTCCATCGAACAGTGGTACGATGACAAACTAAATACAATCGGCTATTTCTATCCGAATCTGACTGACAACGAACCGGAAATTTTGGGAGGAGATTTGAGGTTGAATAAAACCGCTTTCAAGTAAGTATTATTTGTCGATATATGTATACTCATTGTTACTCATAGGACTGTGTATGAATTTTATTATTACAGTAACTTCACTCAATATAAATTTACCTAATGACGAGTTTTCAGACCTCCTTAATAACAGTACCAGAAGGTCAAGTCCTATTTTGGATTATGTCGAAAGTAATTAAAAAAGGAAACTATCAATAGAACATAGCACACACAACATGAATTCAAATTCGATTCGTTGTTTTTCAGATGGTTTACCCCTGATGGAAAAATTCCACAGGACGGAACCCTACCGCCTCCAACGTGTGCTGTCGAAAGCTTAGCACGGATGTTTGACGTCGAATGTCAAACCGCTGTCATTATACTTAACGTAATTGTGGCTGGTATACTGCTGATTGGCGTCGTCGGCGTTTGTTTGTACATGAAAAATAAGTACGACAAGAAAGTGTTGAGAACCAAGAATTACATGAAGTACGTAATTTTTCTTACTTTCGCATCTGTTATCCAATTTTGAAAAATATTTGTTGTTGTCGGGAACGTCTGTTTGCGCACACAAATTTACCATGACTTTGCCTGAGATAAATATTTAAAAAAATGACACTGAATCATTCATTCAATTCAATTTGAGGTAGCTCAAATCCGTTTTGCAGGTGTCTCCGCGAATATGAGAGATAGTTATTATACATTAACATCAGCATTGGCACAATAAACCATTTTTCAGAAGACTAAAACCAAAAGTGAATGTTTTGTTTCCGAACAAGTTATTTCATAACATGTTCGAACAAACTACCAATTCGAGCCAAACAATAAACAAATGTATTTAATGATTCAGCTTTGGTATAACCAAACGAAATTAGAAACTATTAATTTAGTTCATCCAAATCATTCGACAATATACAGGGTTTTTCACTTAAAACTCCGCATGCCAATATCTCGAAAACGAATAGAAATATTCGAATTCTGTAAAAGGTAGTCAATAGATGAGGTGAGTAAATTCTTTTCACAGTTTGAAAAATTCGACGCCTACTTAGGGCTGAGCGTCGCGACGCGTCGAAGATATAAACCGATTGGAACGACTTTGAAATTACACGCATGTGAAAGTAAATTATATATTTATAAACTTTCATGTTATATACTCGAACTTATTTATTTTACTCATATCTGAGTTATACCGGTTTTTAGTGAACTTTTTTTTTTTGACAAAGAATACGATTACTTATGATTTTTACAAGAATGTCATGGATATTAGTTGCAATATGTGGCTATATTGACAACAGAAATTGAATGTTTCTATTCGTTTTCGAGATATTAGCGTGCGGAGTTTGAAGTGAAAAACCCTGTATACTTTCTTTCCGGATTTTCAAAGTAATATCAAAAACTCTCATCTCGCCCTTCTCGTAACACAAATGCAAGTAGCATTTACCATCTTTGTTTTCAGAGCCCTTGGATTCCCGTTCGATCCGAGATACCGCACCGACCTCGACAAGTGGGAGATTCAACGCGAACACGTCGTCATCAACAGAAAATTGGGAGAGGGCGCTTTCGGTATGGTGTACGGTGGTGAGGCGGAAATCCACGAGGTGGGTTGGACCGCCGTCGCCGTCAAAACACTCAAGGTTGGTTCGACGCCCGAGGAAAAGCTCGACTTCCTGTCGGAGGCGGAGGCGATGAAGCGCTTCGATCACAAGAACATCGTCAAGCTGATGGCGGTGTGCACCAAGGAAGAGCCCGTCTACACTATTATGGAGTACATGTTGTACGGCGATTTGAAGAACTATTTATTGGCGCGTCGGCATATGGTCAAGTCCAAGAATATAGAAGAAGCAGAAGAGGTAGGTGTCTTTTTCTCAATATATTTGTTCTTACAGCGTTTGCAAACCGTTTGTAAACTGGTTGAAAACTATCAAGTAATTCAATGTATAATATATTTTGATATTTTGTAGTTTGGTAAAAAATTCGATGAATTTTGATTGAAGGTTTTTTTCTTAATATTGTGGGAAATTCATTATCAGCATCAGAGTAGGAGGTTTCTGTTCAAAATACCTCTTCTTGTTAAATTATCATTTATTTTAAAATTATGACAGATGTATCGATGTCATGAAGAGTTTAGTGTGAAGAACTATGTTGACTCATTATACAGGGTGTTTAAGAATTGCACGGCAATATTTTAAGTACATATTCTCTGGTACAAAATAAGGAAAAAACTTCCTACGAAAATGTGTCCGATCTCGATAATTAGCGAGTTACAGGGTGTTGAAAGTTGAAAAAAATTAGGTTCTTATTTTATTGTGCTTGATCTACTGCAGATAGAGATTTCAAATTTTGTCTGAGTATCAAGCAATTGGTGCTGCTTAATATGAAAGTAAATGTTTTCCAAATACCTTACAGAGTGTTGATGAATTTGAATTTTTTCTTTCAAGTACTTCAACCTATTACCTAAATTTTGTCCCTCCTGACTTTGGTCGAATTTCGTTCAGTCTCCTCAGAAATTCATTAATTTTTAAATTGGCTCAAAGTTACATACTCTGAAATGTTTATACTATTTGGATATTTAATATTAATTAAATCATCAAAATTGAATGAAAAAGAAATTTATTAGCAAATGCTTAGAGAAATTGTTTAAAATGGCCTCCGTTTTGTTGAATGCAACATTGAGCATGACGAATCCATGATTCCTTGGCACTTCGTATCAACATCCTGTAAGTCCGCTAATAATCGAGATCGGACAAATGATCATGTGAACTTTTTTCCTTATTTTGTACCAGAGAATACGTTCCTGAAATATTGCTGTGCAATTCTGAAACCCCCTTTATACGTAACAATCTGTTACATAAGTCTTATCTTCCCTCAAATTTCCTTAATTTTCATATTTTTCTTCATAAAAATACAGAAAAAATTTATCCAATAACTTAACGATTATTCCTTATTGTACCTCTATTAAGCATTTATTTTGATATTTTGTCAATGTCTAGGTATAAGCATCAAATTAAGGTCTGAGCTTTACGAATATGTTTTGATAGGTTTTGACAAGGTTTCGACATGATTAAATTCAATAAAGTGTAAAAATGAAAAATAAATGAAAAATTTAACGAAAAAACAATTATCAAACGGTTCACAACAAAACACCGAGTACGATATCTAGTTTTTATAAATCTAAAGCTTAATATCTATACAAATGTTGTGTTGAATTTGAGAACTTCGAAGACCAATTTGTTAACAGCTCGTATTCTTGTAGGTGTCACCGAAGAGGCTGACCAACATGGCTCTGGACGTGGCTCGCGGTCTCAGCTACTTGGCCGACATAAAGTTCGTGCACAGAGACATCGCTTGTCGAAACTGTCTGGTGAACGCGCAGCGCACGGTCAAGATCGGCGACTTCGGCATGACTCGCGCCATGTTCGACAACGACTACTACAAGTTCTCGCGACGCGGCATGCTTCCCGTTAGGTGGATGTCGCCGGAGAGTCTCATATTGGGCGTGTTCACGCCCGCCTCGGACGTATGGAGTTTCGGAGTGCTGCTCTACGAGATCGTCACCTTTGGAAGTTTCCCGTTCCAGGGAAAATCCAACACGCAGGTGCTGGAGCTGGTGAAGCTAGGACATATTCTGGATATACCTAAAGGCGTCAAACCGCAGCTGTGAGTCTTTTTTTATTGTTTGTCTTCTCTCAGAATCCCCGAACAATTATATTCGGCAAAGGTTTTTCTAACATTCGGATTTCCAATTTCAACTCAGCAACTGAATATTTCATCTCGATAATAAAATGTATCAAACGACTTTACTCAATGTGCTCTTTGTCAGAAGTAGGAAATGCAATCTCGCGAGATCTCGGTATTTTTTATTCTCTGATGAAAAAAAGGCGAAAACTAACGTCTTATTCATTGACTGCTGTCACTGCGTTCAAAGAAACCCACCATGAATTCTCTGGAGGCATTAATCAAACAGGAAATGAATTTATACATGTCCTGGGGGTCAAAAAGAGTCATAGTTCGTGGATCTGTGGTTCCAACTAACGTTGAATCCCAAAGAGGCTTCTCAGCGGCTGGTTAGCTAGCCAACAAAATGAGAATCCAAGGAGATTCTTCCAGAATAATTCGTAGACAAATCTTTCATTTGGTTGATATATACAGGGTATTTCATTCATATGGTATGAAAATGAAACTGAGAGTAGAAATGACCAAAATATGACGATTGAGTGCAACATCGCTCATACAAATGTTGATGGTTAAAAGTTAAAATTTTATTCGCAAATTTCTTGAAAGCTTCCACAGTTTTTGTGATATATGTTTAAAAATTGGTACATTGGGGCTTTTTAGGACGACAAACAAGAATATTTCATCAGTTGTAACTTAATCCTTAGAGGGCGCTACTTACCCGCTTACAATTATTTAAAAATACGCACAACATTTTTGTTCGTCAAAAATCAACATTTTCGATCAAAGATTCATTAAACTACGTTAGTTATCTTTTGAACAAAAAAAGTATTCACGATAAACCCGATTTTGAATTTTGATCAAGAAAAAACAAGTAGGTTGCTGTCAGACAAGCAAATAGTTAGTTTTCTATTGTCAGAGAAGCCGATATCATAAACCATCAATATTTGTATAAGCGATGTTGCGCTCAATCGTCATATTTTGGTTCTTTCTTCTCTCAGTTTATTTTTTTTTATATTGATGAAACACCTTGTATATATATTTTTCAATCAATCTGTAATATCTAATGGATCAACTGAGTAGATATAGTTTTATTTAATTGATAATGATATATCAGTTCAATGGTCAACTCAATTTTTATGATATGTTTATTTTTCTTCAGTTCTCTTCGTTTTGTTTATTATAAACGAACTATAAAATATTTTTGTTTGATACTGGAGGAGGGTATTTCTTCCATTTGTTATTTATAGATAAATAAGTACGTCGAAGTTTACTTCTTAGAAATTCAATAAAAAATATAGACAGGTACGGTACGCAAAACAATGATTGACGCAAAAAAGTATTTAAAAAAAAAAGTGAAAATAAATGTTTATCTTATGAAACTTATGATTTTTATAATTTTTCCCTAATTCATTCAAATATTGTGATTGAAGAGGAAGATCAAAGAAAATGTTTTGCGATTTTAAAAGCTCTAGTGTTTCATAATTTCATCCATACATGGTAAAGTGCGATAACGAAAATTGAAACAAAAAGCATTGTGAATTCCGAGATAATTTCAATCATCAAATGAATTATATCGTTATTATAGTGGCGCTCTCATCAAGTCCTGTTGGAACCAAGAAGCCAAAGAACGTCCCACAGCCTCGCAGATGGTAGAATTCTTCGCCAACAATCCTCGTTTGGTTTCTCCCTGCCTTGATGTACCCATTTCCTCGGTGCAGATTGGGGACAGCGATCAGTTGGAGATAAGCCACAAGGAATCTAGTCGAAAAAACTCTTCGGGGCGCCGAGAAATCAAGGTGTCTCCGTCAAAATCGTGTAACGGTTCAGTTCTACAGACTCAGACCTCCGTGTTTGAGGATCAGCACGACCCAGATAACATACCCTTGGAGATTTGCTGTCCCAAAGAACCCCTACTAGGTGAGTTTAATGGATTTCCTTATACTCGTTTCCATTTTAATGATATCACATTTATGTACAAAACGAAATGTTAGCTATAGTCTATTTATTTAAGGAATATCGTTCTGACAGATTTGGTTATCTTCCATTTATTCATGTATTTATTTATTTATTCATTCTACAGGAAACACCCCCAATATTAGTTCAATACAATACAATATTTCACAGCAAAAGTACTTAATTTGGAATGAAACAAAAAAAAAATTATAAAAAAATTGAACTACTACACTAATTACAATTTTCACTCCAAATACAAAGATTGACATACCTATTCGAAATAAATATATGTAACAAACGAAAATGAAAACATATTTTAATCCCATATAACATCACTTACTTGTCCAGATGGAACATTATTGACTAATGATTTCTTAAAGTTATTGAGAGATGAGATATAATCCACATTTGTATTATTTGCATTCCTCATTACACATGTTAACGGGCTGTTTAGTCCATAATTTCTTTGATGGAATTTTAAATGGAATGTAGCAATTGATCTTGTTTCAAAAGGCTTCACTTTCAGACCAACATTGTGCAGAAGATCAGGGCAGAAAATTTCACCTGATAGCAAATGTACAAAAAACAAAAGTCCGCTCGTGTTCTCCTAATTTCAAGTGTATCAATACTTAGCTTGGAGCATAAATCTGTGTAGTCCACATAGTGATTGACTATGGGAATATTTAGTTTATATGCTGAATATCTGAAATTTGTGCTGTATTGTTTCAAGCATATTTATATAAATGTTATAACAGGGATTCCAAACAATTGATGCATATTCCATATTTGAACGAACAATTGCACAATAAATAATTTTTAATGACTTTAAAAATGAATCCTTTGTAATTCTCTGGGCATATCCTAATAGTTTTCTAGATTGCATTGCAATATTTATTATATGTTGGGAGAAAATAATTTTACTGTCCATTAGAATACCAAGATCCTTTATGTCATCATTCAATACCATTAGTGTAAAATAAAAAGTATGTAGCTAATCACCAAACTTCGAATTGGTGGGGGACATAGTTGGAAACATTCAAGCATCAACAATTATGACAACACTTCACAGTGTCTTCACAACGATACTAAATTTGTTTGGAAAGAAATCTCCGTTACTTTCAATAAAAGTTTTCAGGAATATTGAAAAAACTGTTCGACGGTTATCCACAGTCCAATTATGGTGTATACATTCTATGATTCGAAAACACTCAAGATCCTCCTCATGACTAGTTTTGTTTTTCGATAGGTTAGGTACATTTTGAAATATAGTAATGATAATTTTGGATAATGAATATTTCATTGTTTATTGAAAAACACTCTCCATTCTTTCATGTATATTTGATACCTTATACAATAAATGTAATTATTTCAGGTCAAAGTAACAAGTCGAGTAGTTCGAATTTGCTGAGCCGTTTGGTGGTGAGCAGCAGGAGGGAGTCTGAAGATGATGATGAAGGTCTGAATCGAAACGCTCCTGACAGGCAGGATAACACGAACGTGTGAACCGATTGCGAAGATGGTACCGTGGATCCTTTGGATAGGATTTTTTAACGAATATTCGCATCTAAACATTGTAAATATCGATTAATATGTTCAGATTTAGTTGGTTTGTTCCGAGAATGAGTTCGGGAGGAAAATTATGAAAAAGTTCAATCAACAAAATATCCAAGATACGAAACAGGTGTTCCATAATGCATTTGGTTCTTTCACAGTAGAAACTGATTTGTATCTGAATCTGTAACTTCCTATCTCATTTCAGCAGTGGAAGAGCGAATCTATTGCTTTTAGTCAGATACATACCACAAAAAGTGTTCACACGAAATTATTCATTTATTTGAATGTGAATTTTGTATTTTCCTTCCGGAACTGTCGTTTCGTTTATGTAATCCGACTCAAATAGAACCGCCACCAACAGGAAAACAAAATTGTTGAATAGTACCAATTATTGCTGTCACATAGAACTAAATATTTTTGATATGGATATTTTACAGTCCTTTCCGTAATTTTATTTCTTTTCTAGTCAAAGATTTTCAGCGAGATATGAGACTTCTTTACAGTGCATCACAATAATAGTATTACTTTTCCATTTTGAATCAACCAATTTGAAAACTAGCAGTGATCTACAAGCTCAAAACTGAGCACTGGTCACAACAATTAAAAAAAAACGAATTGACATATCAAAATAATCATTTTCATTCATGGTATCATTTCATTTCCAAAACCATTTCATCAAACTTTTACCAATTGAAGTCTTGTAAGCCATATTATGTGGTCGTTACAGAAAAGAAATGGTTACAAGAAACAGTGTTGTATTCGAAAAAACGGTTACCTTAATCTTGCAATAATAATTTCAAAGATTATGGCCTAACCTAACTCATTTTCGATTACGAATCACATCATCCTTACCTCTGTGTTATCTGAAACCGGTTTTGAGACTTCTAGAGGAGTAGTTACGATTTTGGGCGACATCAAAACGTATTTTAGTTTTTGAACTTGTAGATCATTGTTCAGATATTGGATAAATACATTGGTGCATCGTTATTGATGTAATAAAAATAATCTCTCGTGAATATCCTACCAACTGTCAACTCTGATTATAAATCTTGTGAGTGTGATTTTATTTATCAGTCCGAGTCTTTAGTGATTTATCGGATCTGTTTGTAGTGCGTACTGGAAATGTAGCGATGACTAGAACTATTTGAACTAAGGTAATGCTATTTGCGAACGAATTCTCATAGTTGGGTTTAACATTCTCTAATTTTTCTTTCGATTCGTTTATTCCTTTTTATCAATCAACGTCAGAACCATTTTTAACCAATTGTTTTAAAAATTCAACGTACGAATCGAATTTATTTTTATAAACTAAGATGAATTGCCTCCTCTTTCAAATAATCAGGAATTAAAATGTAATACTCGTAGATAATTCCATAATTAATTACATATATATTTTTTGGGTCATTACGTAACTGAAAGTTTGTGCAAATATAGGTCCGCAAATGCTCTGCTAACAATCCAACGGGGGTTGAAATTTTGAAGGTTTTCAGGTTTTTCTTCATAGCTCTTGCAGTTTTTAGCATATTTTGCAAAACTTCGGAATACAGGTTAGGTTATAAGTTTTCATCACTGGACAAACAAATTTCTGTTTTTAGATATATCAGACTTTTCGAATATGGTTTAGTCGACAAGCAAGAATAACTTTTTTGGAAGGTCTATAAAGAAAAAAAACTGAAGAAAGCTTGCTATTTCAACCTTTCGTAGATCGTTACAGCGTTTGCTGATGTTTATAACACCCTGTACATATGGCACATACCTCACATGTCATGAGAAATATCTGTTGTTAAATAAAACCTTGCATATTTCTGCCTTCACTTTGATCAGAATATACAATTGATCATTTTTAAATTCATGTTTTACATATTAGTGATACATAGTGAAAAAAATAATCTTTCATAACTTTTCAAAGTACGATGGTATCTTGCAATTGATAAATTACTTACATTTTCAATCATATTTCTAGTGACACGATTGAAAATGGAAGGATCGACGAACCATTGTCAAGTGTCACCCAGAAACAACTACACAAAAAAGTTTTATTCAATACTTTCGAATAACATGAACAACCCAACAGCTATTTCGAAGTGATATTAAGTTTTGAGTGAGGATAAGTGTGTCGGTTCTGTGCCTCGTCATCATTTGTCATCGTCGAGTGACAGAAATAATGAATCCTACAAAAGAATTATGAATCAGAGTAGACAGTTGTGAGTTGTGTAGTAATCGCATTTCACATTAGAAATTCTTGTCATAACACATTGGATGCTTTTTCAACAACGTTGTTCATAATTCTCAGGTAAAACCGTTCGTAAGTGCTCTGAGTTTATTATCCTGAGATTTAAAAATATTTACGAACTTGATGAATCACTTCTTTGGTATTGGGCGAATGGTTTGAACATTTGAATATTCAAAAGATATATGCATAACTAGTTGGAGAAGAACAATTTCACCAGTCTCTGAACTTCCTGTGTTATTTGACCCAGTAATTACTACTTTAATGGTTTATTCAAAGAATAATATGTATTCACGATACAATTCACACGGTGAATAAAACTTACATATCATCCTTAATATTCGTATTCGAATTTTTTTATATTTTAATATGGGATTTTAACTTTATACAACCAAACACCCTCTACCGGAAATTTCAATCTCATGTAGAAACCATGACTGCTATGTTCCTTAATTATTTATCAAAATTAATAGATAATTCAAATCTTATGTAAGACTTTGTATATTTTAGCATAGGATTAGGTGTTTTGTACTGATGTAGATAATTATAATTTTTATTCGTTGTAAATTTACATATACACACGTATTTAAATGTTTTCTTTGTCATATAAAATGGGCAACAGTTAGCAAATGTTTGTTGATCGTTCAATTGATTATTTGTATGAGATAATCCACTTTGCTTGAGCAATATCACAAGACTTGATGTTTTGATGTTTTTCAAACAGTGCGTTAGTGAGTGATTTGTACTTATTATGGTACAGTAGTTTTACGAAATTTTCCTTATTGTTCGCACAATATCGTTCAATCATGTTTTGTTTTATTTAATATCTAAATTATCATTGGTCTTATCGCTAAATAAGTGCATGAAATTATCTTAGTGAAATTAATCCAACCAGTGCATTCTAAAGTAGGCAATTTTAATAATAAACTTTGTTAGTAATGATTATTTAAACTAGCTTTTAAGGTCAATACTTTGTAAGAGTGGACTGGAAGTAGAATGAATGCGTGAGTGTAAGTGCAAAATAATGCATTCCGTACCTGACAACTCAACTAGCTTAAGTACTATTTATACTATGTATTTTTCGTCCAAATATTTTTTCAAACTAAAGATTCGTAAGTTACTTTCTACAATAAACATAATAATCAGTGATTGTAGTTTCATTACAAACTTTTTGTCTCCCATACTCCGAAATTCTTTGTTTATATTTTGAGAATAGAAATATTTTATGGAATTTTATTAAGAAATGAAAGATATTTTGTCAATAAAATATCGATCCTAATTTTCGCTTTTGATTATTCACGTAAACTTTTGGATTGAGGTTTATTCATAAAAAATCTTGTGTGGTTAGATCAGAAAATCCAGCTATGTTCGATAGCAGAAGGTAAGGCTGGATCCACATTGATCCGTGATACGCATCCGTTGTGTACCACATGATCAATATGAACCAATGAAATTTTAGGGAATAAAATCACGCACGTTTCAAGGTCGCCACGGATTGAAGTTAGTCAATTTCAACTTTTCATGCGTGATTGAGGTTAGGTTATTGTTGTGGGTTTGGTGGTGGACTGCCTTTTTTCAAATATTTTTTACTTTCATTAAAAAGTTAAGACAAATGTCGAGCCAAGTCGCGTACCAATGTGCGTACTGCAAAATATTAAAATATTTTAAGGTTGGGTATCAATAACGAAGGCGTATAAACGTATTAAACGGATTGACCTATGTGGATGATGAACTTTTCGGCTATTCTTGAAACGGACACGCACGTCCGTGATCACGGATCAATGTGGATCCAGCCTAAATCATTGAAAATATTCTGAGCAACACGATATAGGGAGCGTACCATCGTACAATTAGACATTTCCAATTTTAGTACGTTCGTCGTAGTAGTCACTTCCTGTTCATTCGAATACATGAAGTTTTTTTATAATATGCTGATTATATTCAAGGATAGTCTTATCAGGTGTGCATTCTCATTTATATATCCTTTTAACTATTGAATTCTAATGATAACGACCTCAAAACATAGCTTCGAGTGTGTAAAGCGCTTTCAGTTGCTTTCAGTTCCCACTTCTCACCACTTTTTGACAATTGACTCTGACAATCAGTAATCGTCAAATCCTGATTTCTCTTATTGTTTATACTGTAAATGTCAAGATTATGTTTCTTCTTGAGATTAAATAGTTATAACTGTATTTTCTTGAATAATACACGGGGTTTGAATAATGTATTCTACAAGCGAGAAGCTAAGAGTATTACTGACAGGAAATGGCACGTTTGACTATTCCTTTTATTCAGATAGCATTTAGAAATTAATGATCCTGCTGTATGATATTTCATATATTCATCATGTCTGGTATTGTTTTTGGATATACTCGCGAAGCTGTGAGGGTGAAGGTAAAAGTAAGTAGTGAATACAAAATTAGTAATTATATTCATCTATTAACCTACTTGATTGATAGA
This sequence comes from Plagiodera versicolora, assembly GCA_037013635.1. Classification (NCBI taxonomy): domain Eukaryota; kingdom Metazoa; phylum Arthropoda; class Insecta; order Coleoptera; family Chrysomelidae; genus Plagiodera; species Plagiodera versicolora. Next base: position 7,792,377 of record CM072986.1, on the reverse strand, counting down.
AATGTGATGTCAATCAACCACCAGAAATGAGGAAGTTCAGTGTAGACCCTCAAATAACTTCCTTCGAGGTATTGCAAAGTATTCTTGCAAAAGCTTTTGACTTGAAAGGGGACTTTACAATATCCTTCAGAATGTATGATGTCAATGGATATGAGACCTACATGCCTATACTCTCAGATTGGGACTTGGAGGCTGCATTCTTGAAGTACGTAAATGTTATTAGTTGGAAGTAGTTAGATAGCATTTGAGAAATCCAATTATTTCTTGAATTTTCTGGCTGTATTGACTGTATTGACTATCACTATCTCTTAGTTCATTAAATTTAATGAAGAAGCTACATATAAATTCCCTATTATTGGTCATCCCTAATACTGCAATTTAATTGCAATCATTTGAGATTATGGAATTGACAAGAATGTTGGCAAAATAGAAGTCATGTCACCATTATTGATAACAGTATTGAATCATCACATTTTGAAATTGTTCTTGATATATATGAATTGAATTATATAAAATGATTGGGAATATTCACTGAATTTCATATCATTTTCTATATCTGTACGCATTAATACAACAGTAACTGAAAAACTCCTTACTTACAAAATTGAAAAACTATCTGTGTCCTTTATAAATATGGATTGAAGTCACCTGAAAAAGTTATTATTTTTTTCAATCACAACTTTATTTGGCACTTTATTTAAGAGTAAGTGAACAACCATGTATGTAATCTTTATTACATTTTTCTAAAATTTAGTAAAATTTTTCTGTAGGGCACACAATCATTCCGCTACTACAAATACAGAGCCCTGCCTAAGTTTGTGCGTGGATCGGCACCCTTTCGAGGAATGCCCAGATGATTGGGAAATCAAGAAAAACCTTCCAATCATCACACAAATACGCACAACCACCAGCCAAGAGGCTAAACCAGCTCCTAGGCTACATGGAATATTCAACCAGGTGCAGAATTACTTTGATCTAATAGATCATTTTGAGTGACGTCACTTTCGACAGAGGCGGACATTTTGTCGGAAGGGCATGCAAGGGTGCGTCGGTCATTAGATCCATTGTTATCTGCAGTTTAGAGTTTGATCCATTTCTGCCCTCTTAGAACACCTCACAACAGAACAAAACGATGGCATTTTAAATAATTCACACTCAATTAATCGATCTTCGTCTCTATTGTTTACAATGACAGGAACGTTTTGTGTGCCTTACCGGTAATCTGTCGTGACGTCACCTCAAAATGATCTATATCATCAAATATTTTTTACAATCGAATGTATACATGAAAATTAATTTGAATCAAACAATCGAATCATCTGTTTTTAATCCAGAAATCATATGAAATGAATATCAATTTAGTATCTTTGTGAAGTGGGATATTCAGTAGTAAACCTCGTAGTAAACTATAATAGATACATTTATCTTCCATTTGTGGTAATAAACAATCGAAAATCTGTCACTACTTTGCTTTTTCATTGAAAAAAATCACCATAAATATTAAGAAATAAAAAAAAAGTTTATAACAAATGATGCATGTATGCATTCATATCCACATTCTCCTGTTTGTTTATTGAAACAACTGATTTCTGTGAATGTATAGTGGAAATTCACGCATTTTTTATATTCCTTTTATACATATAGTTTTACGCCTCAATAAATACTATCTATCTCTCGGTTATTGATAGCGAATTTCTCCATGTAAACAACAGAAATAAAGTATTCAGACTAAAAATAGGTTTTGAGGGATATTATTATCAGTATATATTAGAAAAAATGTAGAAACCGGAGGAGATAATATAAATATGTAATGAAATTATTAGAAACATTTTAATATTTTTAATAAAATAAAATATGTTTTTGTTCTTTCGTAATATCTATTATAAATACTAGTCCATGTTGTATAGGAAACAACACATCAGTGAACATAATTTACAGATGGGAAAAACTCTCAATATGGTACAGAGGGCCTTCAATTTCGGCGAAGATGGCAACACTTCCATGCAACCACCTAGACCTCCTTTGTCGGATACGGAATTCAGAAGATTTTTGGATCCAGTTGGTCAAATCGTGTACGCGAAAGAATTACGATCCGTAATTTATTTTGGCGGAATCGATCCTGGCCTGAGGTGAGTCAAACAGTACAGTGTTCTCTTTCAAGGTTTTTTATTCCTTATTTTCAGGAAAGTAGTATGGAAACATCTTTTGAACGTTTATCCTGCGGGAATGACGGGCAGAGAGAGGATGGATTATATCAGGAAGAAGGCATCAGAATACGTTAGTTTAAGGGATACTTGGAAAACGGCAATTGCTCAAGGACATGTCGTCGGCGAATTAGCTTACACTACAAGTATGGTTAGAAAAGATGTGCTTAGGACAGATAGACATCACCCTTTCTACGCCGGCAGTGATGACAACAAAAATATCGCTTCCTTATTCAATATTCTCACCACGTAAGTCAGCTCAAGTCTATTTATTTGCGGAAGATAATTCTGACAGATTTGGTCATCTTTCAATACCATCAGTGGGAAAAAAATTTAAATAAATATAGTTGAAAAAATAAACATGCTTCAACGGTGATCTAAAAAGTCAAAGATAATTATTAATATAGAAATAAGTTGATAAAGAAAGTGTAAAGCGCTCAAAAAACGATCTTTGTAGAGTGTAAATGCCGGGATAGACATCAGTACATTGTTACTACTTCAAAAGTGTTACTATGAAATATCAATTCCTAAAAGGGTTTGCTTTTCAGTTATGCCCTAAATCACCCGAAAGTGAGTTACTGCCAAGGCATGAGCGATCTGGCCTCTCCTCTACTTGTTACCATGAACGATGAAGCGCATGCGTACATATGTTTCTGCGCTCTCATGCAGAGGCTGTGCACCAATTTTATGATTGACGGCATCGCAATGACTCAAAAGTTTACACATCTAGCAGAAGGTCTCATGTACTATGATCCAGAGTTTTATAACTACTTGAAGTTACATCAGGTGAGAACACATGTCTTGAGTTTCCGTATCAATTCCTGATATACGATATTTGAAATCAATTGAAAACATGGGTAATTGTGAAATTTTAGGAAAAATTCGGTTTTCAAGGTTTTTCTAATTTTGGAAAAGATGGTTTCTGAAGAAACTGAAAATCACTTAGTATATCTGACAGCAACTTAGCTGGTTTTAAGACGAGCCCAAGTTGATGACAATTTAAATAATTTTTTCGAAAAACTACAAATGAAGATATTTTTCTTTTGTTGCGTACTTCATGAATGTCACTGTATAACCATATTTTGACATAGTGAAAGACATTTTGTGTTATTTTCCTGCAGGCCGACGATCTCCTTTTCTGCTACCGGTGGCTGCTTCTGGAGATGAAGCGCGAGTTCGCCTTCGAAGATTCACTGCGCATGCTCGAAGTCTTGTGGAGCTCTCTGCCGGCCGATTTGCCCGAGAAAGAACTGAAACTATTCGATGTTCCATTCCAAGCGCAAACGACGCATACACCTCCGATCAGTCCGCTCGTCAAAACTCCGAGAGAAAACCAGTACACGAAAATCTGCGCTCTCAGGAGACAGAGCTCTTCCATATCACTGAGCAATTTCAATTCCCGCAAAGTCGTGCTGGTCAAGCGACAGAATCACAGCTTGGACGATTCGACTACCAAAGTTAGGCACGTCCACGACACCAAAGCGAAACACCAAAGCCTAGACGATACGGTTCTGAACAAGTGCACGGAATCGTACCCCAAGCCCGAGCAGCGACCTCGGTCGGTGTCCCCCTTGGAGCCGAAATCCGACTCCGTGGCCTTGAACAACAGACTCAACTGCGAGTCCGCTCCGGGCAAGCGCAGCGCCAGTCTGACCAACCTAATCAAAGGCACCAGACGCACGGGGCACTTCAAAGAGCTCAAAGACAAGCTGGCTACCTCCAAGTTCTTCTCCTCGCTGGACAGGTTGGACGCGGCGACGCCTTCCATCAAGGAAGAGGAGCCGCGCGGCAAGATGGTGAAGAACCTCAACGAGTTCATGAATTTCGCCGCGCCGGCCAGGAACAAGATCTCTGACATCGGCAACGGGGAGAAGCCGAAGATAATGCTCACCGAGTCGAGTTTTGATGATTCGAAACGCGGGGAAGTCAGTCCGGACGATTCGCAGGAATACTCTCCGTTGACCACCGCTGTCACCAGAGAGATGCGCCTCGAGCTGGAGAATTTGGATCGCAAAGTTTTCGGCGATGTACTCCCGGAGGACAAGGCGAAAACCTGCGGTCCGAAGGACGTATTCGTGTGGGAGAACCCTCTGCATCGGACCAGTCCCCACAAAATCCCGAGCAGTACCCCGGACGAGCAGGCCGAGTTGGAGTACGATGTCCCTGAGGTAGCGGACGGCGAGGCGTCCTCGATGAACTCCTGCGAAGAGGTGACGGAGGCGGTGCGAGCTTCTAACCTTCTGCCGCCGCCCAACGAGTTCGGGAGTGGCAACCCCTTCCTCATGTTCCTTTGCATCACGTTGCTGATGCAGCATCGCGACCACGTGATGGGCAAAGGCATGGACTACAACGAGATGGCGATGCATTTCGATAAAATGGTGAGGAAGCACAACGTCGTCAGGGTGTTGAACCAGGCGAGGCAAATGTACGCACGCTACGTCAAGCAGCATAGCATGGCGCAGCAGAAAATGGAAGCGAGGAACGGGGATTGTTAGGGGCGGAGTCGGCCTTTTCTTCTTCTCTTATTCGGTATACTGTGATATTTCTTCTTTATTGACACGCTTTTATTTTTGTACAAAGGGGTACTTATGTTCCGATTATATTTGAAGCTTTATGATTTACGGTAAGGACAAAGTGCATCATATATTCCACTCAATAAAGTATTTACTATTTATTTTCTGATTTTTGTTTTGTTTTCGTGTTGACAAAATCGCTAGGTAGTGAATTGACACAACAGAAAATTGCGTGAGATTGTTTGAATCATCATCAATAACTGATCAGTTATCAGGAAATAATACAGGGTGTTTCACAGTGGATGGAATATTGAAATTATCTGGAGAACAGAAGGACAGAACATTTCGAAAATTTGTAGACGTGGATAATCAAACTTGCTCTATCCGTCTAAAATATTTTTATCAATACAGTGTTGCCGTTTGTATCAGAAAGTAGTAGCTACTTTGTTATTTCAAACATTCCCACATATTTCCCTATACCTATCTGTGACGATTTTCGAGATAAAAATTATTTTGTCAAATTTTTATGCAAAACCTAACCGTTGAAAAATATCAATTTTTTCCCAATGAAAATTTACGAAATATTGCAATTTGGGTTATAGCTGCATAAGACCATCAAGTATTTTGTCGATGAACTGTATCTCAGATTCAGCATACAGGGAGGCTCAGAAGTGAGTGCCTTTCGGGGACTAATGAAAATGACTGAAACTGCGTAAAATGGAACACCTTGTATATTATTACTTATTTGAAAAGCTATGACATTTCTCAATTTAATTGAGTATACTTTCCCCATACCTATCTCGCGTACAGTTTGTTAGTTATGATCACTTATGTTATGAATTCGTTTTCAAGTTTTGCACAAAAATTGGACAATAATTTTTATCTCGAAAATCGTCACAGATAGTATAAGAAATTATGTGGAAAAGTCGTGAAAAATCTTATAAGCATTCCAAAAATACGAGGTGTTTCATTTGAAATAACATAGTAGCTACTACTTTCTGATACAAGCGGCAACACTGTATTGACAAAAATATCTTAAACAGATAGAGCAAGTTTGATTATCCACGCCCACAAATTTTCGAAATGATCTGTCTTTCTGTTCTCCAGATACTTATAATGTTCCATCCACTATGAAACACCCGGTATATTTATATGTACCCTATACAGAATACAAAGAAGTGAACTCATTAAAATTCAGGACTTTTATTAAAAAAATAATTGATATACTGTACAAATTTAATACACAAGTCAGTTCATTCAAAGCAACTTAAGTGCTCAAATAGTGCTCTCGATAGCAGGCCATTCTACGCTGTCATACTCCTTTGAAACAGTAGTCAAATAATTCTTCACTATATCCTGCAACTTCAGCCTGGCCGATTTTTCCTCCCTCAGCTGTGCCGACAGCGCCGCCATGGTGTATTCGAGGGTGCCCAGCCTTGAAAGCATTTGCACTTCCGAATTGGATTTGGCGGTATCCATTTTAGATACTTCGTTAACATTCACTGGAAAATCGAGTGATGAAAGGATGGCGGTGATTTGGAAAATATTGATTTATTAATACCAATTCCTTTATAAAAAATATTAATAAAACTTCGTTATAATTAAGTTAAAACACACTGTATAATATCTAATATACAAAATAATTTCCTCTATGATAATGAGGTACGACGTTTACAGTGTCATAACAATATTGAGATCGAAGGATTTTGAATTTAATATCCAATATCATTTCGTCATTGAATAGAAACCTCATAACAGAAATTTCCTTTCTTCCGTGCTTTCTTCAGTCATAATAAGTAACTTTAACAATGCTCAATATCACATAGACACCTCATATAATAAATCGGATAATTATTATCTCTTCAAGGCACACAATAATACTATCACAGGATTCATAAGAAGCATGCAGTTGAAAACATCAAATATTTAATCTACTAGAAAATAGAAAGAAGCACAACCCATTAAATTATATTGGTACATTTTCCATCTAAACCAACTAAACAGGCAGTGAAAGAATTGCAACTGAATTAACTGGGCAAAAAATCCAATTTGTTGATGAAATATCATGTAACAAAATTATTTTTCAAAGAATACCTTTAGTACCACATCACAGTAATAAATTGTTTCATATGCATATAGTTTTCACTATATATTTGAATTACTTTTTGGCTTTCATCATTCAAAATGATGGGCAGGTTAACAATATAACCTAATATAGTTTAATCAACACGAATATAATTATTATATAAAAAACAAACTTCTTGGTTCTCATGACAAGGCAGCTGCAACTCACAGTATTTTAGCAGGATTATCAAAATCTGTGTTTTTTTTATTCCAATCTTCCAAGTAGAATCTGAATAGTGAAGTCGAATTCTCTGTAAACTAGTGACATCTAGGAATGGCCATAACAAATATAATATTCTTTCAGAGTATTTCATGCTCTAACCACACTCTTTTTCTGACATACGAAAGTCAACAATATATTATTTCGAAGAGCAGAAACAGGTGTCCGAATTGTTCATAACATTTTTTTATATTTTATATAATATGTTATAGGCATTGATAGTTTGTAAATCAGGCTACTAGATTTCCATCTTGATCAACAATGTGCAGAATGATCCTAAAAACAATCAAATGACCGTTTCCAGAATATAAAATTTATTCTATTGAACCATTATTCATTTGAACCGTCTATGGAAAAGAGACACACTAATTTTTTTGTGATTTTATGTCGTTTTTGACATAGAACACATGTCCTGACAGATATGTCACTAGTCTTTTGCTGCATCTGTCAAATGTCAAGAATCAGCGTTATCAATTATCTGTTCTGGTCGATAAAATTACAATTTTTATCGATTCGATCGAGTGTCGAGCCGAAATTACTCGAATTAGTCGACGTGCTGCGTTTTGCGCAGCTGCCTGGCCACGAACGACCCGCAGCACCACGTGGAGGCGCGTCTAGCGTGCGGCCTGTAGTGCTGCGGGTTGATGGGCCTCGTCGCGATAGCGAAAGACCGCTCCAGGTCGGAACTAGAGCTGTGCGAACGTGCCAATCGGTCATGCATTCTTACGTTACCGCCGGTCAAGAGGTCCACTGCCGGGTCGCAATCGTCGAGAAAGAGAAAGATGAAACAAGAGAGAGACGACACTTAGCGGGAAAATGGGGTATAGGATCAGACTGTAAACGGTTGACGAGGGTCGACTGAATCGTGTTCGATGTTATATCTATTTATTTGAGGAAAATAATTCTTGATTTGGTTATCTGTCGATACCAATAGTGCAGAATGAAAAATATCCAGATAACCTATGAATTTCTGATTGATTGAGTCGAACATTTCACTCCACAGACAAGTAGCAACATCTCACATTGTAGCGAGCTGTCATCTTGCTTAAATAAATAGACTATATCTTCAGTATTTCTGCTACACCATGGCTTGATCGCAAATTCAAGAATGATTTGAGAAATGTGATTGTCATCCGTTCACAGGAAAGCCGAAAGAAGCTGATACCCTGAACCTTTCCTAAAAACTACTTCATTATCTGTCACCACTAAGTCTATTCATTTGAAGGTGATAGTAACGTTTCAGCTGAATAATTTTTGCCACAATGCACTGAGCAAAATACCCCATATTGCCATTGCTATTCGATTCAATAAATGATATACAGGGTCACTCACGGTCGATGGTAGGTTAGACGTATATGGAGAACGGGACGTAGAATTATTCTGAAAACCTGACTATTTAGGTATAGGAACATAATATATCATTTGTAAGAAACTTCAATTGCCTTTCAAAATATTGAATAATATACAGGGTATTTCATTTGAGAAAATGCACTTTTCATCATTTTTGCATCTATCGTCAAAGTCATCAAATTAGAAAGGCACTGTACAATGGAGAACGAATTTCCTCAGACTTAATTGATACACAGGACATTGGTAAACTACACCCAAAATTTCAGCATTCTACGAATCCAAATAACGAAACTAATAAACATTTAATTGAAATTATTTTTTGCACGAAAAATAAGAAAATCAATTGATTTCTCGAAAACCTTTCAAGATGTGGAAGTACCATACGAATATAATTGGAAAGTATTAGAGAAACGAAAAATTGAATAAATATAGTGTGTTCCATTTGAAATAACAAAGTTGTTGCTACTTCTCGATAGAATCGGCAACGCCGCAATTCTGAAAATATTTCAGATCGATAGAACAAAACTGATTACTCGAAAAAACACAATTTTCAGAATAATGGGGAATTCTCCTTCAGACGATAATGAAGTATTTTTCATGATATATCGTTGAAACGTCGCATTTCAAATTTATCATTTCAACCTTTTTCTTAGAAAAAATATTTCAAGTACTTAAAAAACAAAAATGAATATGGGAATTTAAAGTTTAAAGTGCTTTGTTTCTAATTCACCATTTGGCAACATCGACTGCGGATTACAGTGATAAAAAAGAACAACAAATTCGTTACGTTGATTAGGTAAACAAAGATGGCTAGATTTTAATCAGATTAGAAATCCATTCTGCTTATTTCTATTCCATGAGTCATGACGTTCCATGAGAGAGAACTCAGGTTTTAAGGTTATGTTTAAGTTTGGCGTGGTTTGGCTTCTAAGTAAGGTTGTTGTTCGGGTTGGACTATTATATTGATGTATAATATTGTATCAAATAACTCAAAAACAATTCAATCAAGTATTCTTTACCAGCCACAAAGTATAAACAAAAAGATGGGTTATGACAACCGACAAATTTTGACACTAGATTGTAAATGTACAGACAACAGAGAACAAATATATGTTTTTCTTTTTCTAGCTTACTAGGCGCTGTTGCCAATTTGTGAACTAGAAACAAAGCGATTTAAAATTTAAAACCCCATATTTGAAAAATTATTTTAGATAGTTTCTGCAGAGAGTTTGGAATTTTCATGAATGAAACTCATAATCATTAACTTTAAACTTGCATTTCCCGTAATAACCCAAATTGAGGAGAATTCCTCATTCTACGTCCCGTTCTCCACGTACGTCTAACCTACCATCGACTGTGAGTGACCCTGTATATTTCTTCTATAACCTAAGGCAATTTGATATGATGAAATCTGAACATAGAGGTCATATTTGAAAAAATAATTGACGTAACTAACAATTGAATAAATAGACTATATCTATATAAATTTATATAAAAGAATATTTATTGATCATAAATTCTCCTCACTCTTTCATAACTAGGAATTCGCTACTCACACACTATCGTAACCTACCTGAATTAGTAGTGTTTCTCAGCCTCATCGCCGAACAATACGCCTCGATGACGTCGAGGATGAGGCTGTCCTCCTTGTAATTGGTCGGCTTGCGACTGTAACGCACGTACGGGCCGTTGGGCGTGGCGCCGAGCGCGAAACCTGGACGGAGCGGAGGCGAAGGCCGCAAGCAAGTCGACGACCAACCGCCGCGAGTCGTCGTCGTCGAAGGGGCGGAGCTTTGTAGGCGGGACTGAGGCGAAGGAGTGGTCGAGCGGTTGTGGGCGGAAACGGTGTGCCGGTTAGGATGAGGACTCGTCGTCGGGCCGCCTGCTACTAGTGGAGACATCTACGGAAGAAAATGTATCGTGAATTTCGAATGGTTGCGTTATGTAATTTATGGATATCTTAGTTTTTTGATTTTATCATCGTAGTACCATAATCATTCTGGTATGTTTCCATTTTGTGACATTTAAAATATCTTTTGTAATTGGGAATTTGTTGTAAAATACCGATACAAACTATTCGAAATGTATAAAGAATATGTTCACAATTATCCGAATATCGCTTCACTTGTAAGCATAATGTATTTTGTAGAGTTAGAGTTGTTAGATTGGTTACCAATCAGAGGGAGTTTCCAGCACATTTGATAGTAGATGAAGCACATAACACTTGGACAAAAATATAAAAATGATGTATGATAGTCGTTTGCGATGACAGTTAATAAACGTACAGGCAAGGGCCAAAGACACAGAAGCACAATGTTAGAAAACTTAGTGAGAAAGCTCGCAACTAGATGAAATCACAAAAAATCAAAACTAAGACACGCAACCAACACTTGCCCTTGCCTGTAGCGGGTGATCTAGTTTCCATATAAATCCCTTTAACCACATTAGCAGGGATTTTCGCTTTCAACCACCAATGCGCGTACAATCCAGACTTATACACGGCTTGATCCTCCTCTACCCCCCCTTCTTCCTCGTCTTCGATTGTTTCGTCGAGCAGACACCCTGCCGACTGCGATTTTTGCGGCCCTGTGCTGTTCAACCTCGATTTGGAATAGAGTTTGGGCATGATGTCGATGCTGGAAGTGACGGAAGGCCTCAGACTATCATGCGAGCCTGTCAACACGTTTTCCGGCACGAAATCCTGCCCGGAAGTCCGCGGAGTCGAGCCGAAAGGAGACGTGCAAGGACACTCGGATTCGAAGTTTCTTGCCTCAATTTCACTCAAGGATATCGCGTCGAACTTATCACCGTACTGGTGAAAGAGATTGCTAGCTCTCAGCTGGACCGAGGACTCGTTATCGTTCATGTTCGCCGAGTCCGGGGAATTGAGAGTATAGCTGCCCGCCATGCCAGAATCTGAGGATCTGGGACTGTGAAAGTGTTCCATGCAGCATTGGCAGAGCGACTGCTGCGAAGCCGCAGCTGGATTGGACATTTTGATGTACTGAGAACTGACACACTTCTTCATGCCTTTCGGATTTATTTGCAAGCTACTCCTCCGCCTAGGCTTATCGGAGTTGATGCTGTGCTTTCGAAACCCGACGTGTTCCAAGTTGAGGCTCACGCTCTGCGGAACCACTTTGACGTCGTTTTTGGAGAACATCGTGGGCGGTTTGATCGGCGCGTCCGAATTCAACTCGCTCTCAATGGAATCCGTCCTGGAAAACTCGCCATAGAGTAGCTCCCCGACCATTTTATCGGGAAGCGGCAGCGTGTTCACCGGCAACTCCAGGGTGCTGGAGAGCGTCGTGGTACTACTACCGGACTCGCTAGTTTTCAACCTGTTCGCCTCCTCCACCGGCTTCTTGCAGGTGATGTTGTCGTCGCTGCTCGACCAGGTCGGGATGTAGATAGTGGTCAAGCTGCTCTTGTTGAATTTATTACCGACGAACTTGGTCGGGCAGCTTTGCCTGGTAGTCGGAACGTAAGTGTTGGGTGCAGGATGGGTCAGCTCGAGGCTGCCCTTGAGATTGGGCAGATTCTCGCAAGCCATATAGGCTTTGGGTTCTGGGAAACAAGAGCTGGCCTCGGATTCTTCGGAATACTGTTTCACCAGCAGGATGTTGGCTGTCGAGACTACGACGCTTGGAACTTTGGATGCGTCGTTAGCTGAGGCTATACCGTAGTCTATGAAACTTTCGTACTTGGATTCTTGCCGTTCGGACCCCGTTTGCGGATTGTAATATCTGATGTACCCGAAAGGGTTACTCGAACTACTGGAGGTTACGGATTCGGCTGCTCTTCGCTTTCTAAAATCGCTATCATCGCTCGACCCGGCATCCGAACTATCACTGTCCGAATCGCTATCACAATTTATAATACTATCTCTACAATGTACGTCTTTGGTGAAAATACTGATCTCGGTCCTATGGTGACGTATCCTCACCAAATTCAAGTTCATTTTGTTCAGGTATTCGGAATAGAGCAGCTGTTTGAGGAGTTTTCGCGTTATAATTTTTTGCTTGATGAGTTTCTGTAAGTACTTGGTGAGGGCGGCGTAAGGGGCCGCCGAAGGGTAGTGATCAGGGGGGTAGGTAGGCCGGTAGGGCAGTTCGGTCTTAAAGCTTAGGATGGACGTTCGATTACAGTAGCCTCTGTGATTCATTCGAGTAGGCTGTAGGAACAGTAAAACTTGTTCAGTAGGAGTTTGTGAGTCAGTAAGCTCGATGTTTATTCAATTAGCACTCAATGGACGCTTATAATACATATAACGTGAGATAACAGAGTAACATACACTTATAGCATACGAACACTCAAAATAATCGCGATTATCACAACAATTATACAAGAAACAAACATGAAATTATACTAGTGAGTCCGTAGAAGGCCAAACCATGAAAACTGAGTTTTCTTGATCTGCCGACATTTTTTTATTTACTATTTTTCGTTTGTCAGACGTGATTGTAGATCAGAAAAATTTTCTTCGGGAACTGATAGACATAGTTTTTTATTTTTTTTTGTGAATGGAACAAATAAACAATTGAATTCAATAAGAGGCGCACTTGACTCTTTGTACTATTTGAAAATATCAAAGGGATGGCTGCCACAATTGATAAAGTGAAGGATGAGGAATCAATTTCATGCCATACAGTGTTTCTTGAAAAATACAAACCGACCTATTTAGGGTTTTGTTTTTCAAAATCATCAAATTGTGGGAGATAATAAGAACAACGATATGCTTTTCTTTCTCACTTCTTGTTATCCTACTCGACACATGAACTGTCTACGTTATAGTCAGTTACATGTCATAATTTTTGCGCTCTCAATAAATCCCATTGACCAAGATCAATTACACAAGTCTACAATTTTTTTTTGTTTTGTTCCTAACCTTCAATATAATGTGAAATCTCGAAAACTACACGTAACTATGAACAAGTATCAAGTTTTTGAAAGTTCTACTTTGAACGGCACCAAAATCGTTGTAGACCTGTGTTATTTTCAATGCTATATGAAATACGAAATGAGAATAGTTATTTCACTCTAGTTACTTGTGATCTATTGAAAATGATCACAATTTCACTTGAATTGGATAAATATTAAAAATACTACAATATTTCATTCCAAAAAATGTTTTTCAATTTCGCTGATTCCATATTGATACATAATATTATTGACAGTTCTTTACCAACCTAGATTGAAGCGCGTTCATTAGATAACATGTTTCAATGTTGGTAATTCTTTGGAATAATAGTAAATCGTTTGCACCGACAGAAAACAATTATAAAACCATGTTATAACACTCACGTGAGGGGGCGGTTGCGGTACGAATTGCGCCTGCGATGGCGCCACCTTCTGGCTCGATGTCGTCGACAAAGAAGAGCTCCTCGGCATCTGTTTCCTTATGAGCTCGACCCAATGGTCGGCCTCCTGTTTGCTTTGACACACCGCTATCTTTTTGTCGATCATAGGGGCTCCGATTTCGAAGGCATTCTTGTATTGTTCAGTGTCCTCCAAGCGATTCACGGACACACCCGACAAGAAGAGTTTGCCCTAAAAATCACGATTGTTTGATAATTAGACCGTACAACTCAGAAGTCTTCTCATACCTCGTAAATGAATGCACTAAGTCTGTGACTGACTGATAATATGACCAAAGTAGACGAAAACAAGACAAAGTATCTGTCGTGGTGTTGAGGACCCACAGCCACCGAACCCATGTATATAATGTCACCGAGGGTCGACAAGCTAGGGCCTTCCCATCCTCTGACAGGACCTGTCAACACTTGCAATTCTAGTTCTTTCTGTCGTCTGGTCGCCGAACAAGTGGTCTGAAAATTGAACGAAGTTCAAGTTAATGAACAAGAACCAGAATTATTTGTCAGTTATCACTTGACATGAAAATCTGAGACGGTGAAAAGCAGTTTCCGATGTATTATTCGATGGTTGAGTACTCATTTCACAGAAAAAAAAAAACAAAATAAAACTGTTCATTTTTAAATCATAGTAATATGAAGCTAGTGGCTCGATAGTATTAATTATCACTATTCACAAATTTGGCTAGAAAAAATTAGTATTAGTAGTTACTTACCGCAATGTCTTTATAAATACTGACAGATCTTTGAGTATCTCCTCTATCCGGGTGACTTTCTTCGATATGCCTTTCCAATTCCTGTAGCATACCAGAATACTTTTCTAACCTTCTGAATGGCTTGCTTAGCATCGTTGTAAGGACTAGAACGCCAGGATTTGCTGCTCCCCTTGATTCCATATATTTTGTGAGTTCATCACTACAAAAAATCAACATTTATACTCTCATATACAAATGTTACTTGTGATATCTAATTAACACCATTTATTTCTATTTTGAAAGGCCATGCTTCAGAAAATAATATAGTGGATTAACATTAATAATGATTTGTTTTGTATATCATTCAGTATTTCGTAAAATACCTTTTTTGACCTCGTAAGTTTGTAGATTTTATTCACTGAGCTTACCGATATTTATCTAATATGCAGACTGCTTTTGGATGTAATGAACAATACTTTTGATGAACATTTTTTATTCTTGGGGCCCAAGTGAGGAATAATTTCCCGACTTTCTGCTCGTGACTAGGTTTATTGGATTCTGATTCTATAAGGCTCAATAGTTGCTGGTGAGTTTCTAAAACTTCTGTTATATTTCCTGTGAGTTGTTTATACTCTTCATTCGTCAATCTACAATTAAAATGTACAGAGTAGTGCAATAAATGTGTTTTAATGGTACAATCGACTTACATCGCGCTTTTTTCTAGAGGTTGTAAAAAGTTTGTGACGAGTCCTTCGAGTTCGGTGACGTGTGCCTTCTCAGAATCAATCAAGTCTTTGAGAACAACACTTTTGTACTGATTTTGTTGTGTTACAATAGGTTTGGGGGCATCTGAAGATCAGAAGCGAAAATGACAATGTGACGGTAAGAAACTAAATCCGTAGTAATGTTGAAAGAATGGATATATTGTGAAATTGTACCTCAAATGTGGTCAGGAAGACAGTGTAATATTTCGAAATATGTAGATTGAGTTGTCAAATTAGTGCGAATTTTTCGGGTGACTAATTCGTTAAAAATAAAAGAAAATTGAAGTCCTATTTTTTTTTAATAAATGGGAAAATGGAGAAATGCTGCCAATAATAATGATATTCATCACTATTCATATGAACCTTCTTGAACTATTCAGCAATTTCAAGTGCCAAAATGATTTTATTTATTCTTGGAACTTTTATTTACATGAAAGACTCACTTTCAGTTTTACCAAGGAACCGCTCCAAGAAAAACTTCGCAATTATTTTAAACCCTGTATGTGGATATAAATGTGTGAAATATATTTTTAGATAACATGATTAAGGTACAAACAGGATTGAAATCGTTAGGGAAAGCGATATCAGATCTGAACGTTCGTAAATAACACAGCTGAAAAGCAACATCCTCGAATTAATTAAGTTTTCTAAAAATAAAGTCCATGACATTAGTACCTTGTTTACATAACTGAATAAGCCAGAAGTCATCAAATTCAAGTGATCGTCGATATAAGAAATGGAACAAAGAAACTATTTAAAGATGATAACATAAAATGAAATATAAATATTTTAAAGTTTTCAGATTGATCTTTTCACATTAAGAAATTATAACCACATTTTTAAAACGATTTTCTCTGTGATCTTAGGTTGATCTACAGTATTAATGCTTTTAATAAAATTTATACATAATAATCAAATAATATTCTCAAAGTAAAACAATATATCTTCAATATTTGAAGAAAATGATTTCTCGTACATACCTTTAGTTTCCTTCACGTAATTACTTGGAAACCATCCAGTTTCCCCATTGAGAGTACCTTCCCACCAACCATCATCTTTTTGGGTGACTGTTATGACGTCACCTTTCTTGAAACAAAGCTGAAAGAGTTCGTTTAGTGAAGACCTGTATTTCTCGAATAACTCACCAACCGTAAATTTTGAAACCAAAGTGTTCATACATTTTTGAAATCAGTGTTTCAAGACCTTTCATATGAAGTGTCGCATGATGCACATTTTCATTTGACAAAATTGAAGGGTATCGGAGGATGTAAAGTTTGAAACATGTACGTTGTAGGATTACCATAACAATCGACCGGTGAGAGCGTTTCGTATTCTACCACACTGTATAATGTGAAACATAATGACCATTACAAATAAATTCATTAAAATAGATATTTAGTTTGAAAGGCACTGGTCGGAATAAAATTGTATAAACTGAATTTTCCGTCATATACATCAATCAAAATCTTATTTTGTGGGTGAATAAATCAAATTTATCTGACTGTGATGAGAGACACATTATTCAAAAACTGTCTATAGAAATTTTACATATTATCCCCAATTTCAACCTTTCTCAAAATTATACTAGACTTCCAAAATCGAATTTTATTCATAGTACATTTTTCAAAGTGAATTCAAATTAGTATAGTTTTTTGGTAAGGTTTTCAGCAGGAATCACATGAAATCAAACTTTGCCAATCATCTATATTACCTCAAACATGTAGAACAAATTAAACAGCACCAGTTTACTGAGTCAGACTAATTTTAAAAGATTAATGAGGTGATAAACAGAAAATTCAATAAAATTCTATGGGAAGTAGGTAGTGAAATATGTTTATTTTCTCTACTCAAAGTTGGGCAGGTCGTTTGTTAGGAAATTTATATTATTTAAATTCATGATAATAAGTTAATTTTTTTCATATGATTGCTTATATTGCCATAAAAGTTACACAAGTCTAATATTTGCTCATTTTATCTTATTTCACTTAATCTTGATTCATAGTTTTAAAATGTATCATCTAAATAATAAATGTGGGTATGTTCTCAATATATGCATGATTCATTGCAATTTATTTGGTTGATACTTTCTAGAAATTACAATATCTGATGAGAATAGCTTATTCACTGTTGATCATAATATTCAAACTCACCTCATCATTGTTGCTCCTCTTATAAGAATAAATAGCTTGAACTATCAAAGGTTCATTGGCCATATTGATTCCATCAATGACTGGAATAAATGTAGCAAAAATTTATCATTGAATTGATACACTTGAAAGTTTTTTACAACTAGATATTGAATTTGCATTCAGTTTCTCTAAAGTTCACAGATTATGACCATGATTTGCTCGAGAAATATTTTTTGAGTACTGTCACATTCTTGGCAAATGCTCTGGGTAATGGATAAACTTGGATGGGAGCCAAAAATATAACACATTATGGTCTCACGCATTAATATAGATCTACAGAAGATCGAGAACTCATTTCCTTGATATCGGTAGGGAAGTACTGATTGATTTACTCGAAATCTACATAGATTGTTGATTTTTTCACAGAAATTGTAGCTTTGTTATTTGTATCCACTGCACCGGATGTTAAAAATTAATGCTTTGGAATGTTATTGAACCAAGTATTCGAATAAGAAATTAATCAATATAATAGATATTCATATAGATTTCGAAGTTTATGGTAAACAAATACAATTAAATATAAACATGGTATAATTATTAATAGTTTATAGTATATCTGGTGATATACTTACTTTGATACGTCTTATTCAAAAGTTCAAATCCACCTACTGAAGATTCAATTAGGAGATTGATTGATATTAATTAATATAAACAAGATAATAAGAACATTACACTTTATGTCAACACCTTCTGTGACATAAAAATAACCTAGAATAAAAATTGACCTAGAGAAGCAACGTTGCCATATCAAAGCTTGAAGCGCGGCTTGAAGTGTACCAGATTCAC
This sequence comes from Plagiodera versicolora, assembly GCA_037013635.1. Classification (NCBI taxonomy): domain Eukaryota; kingdom Metazoa; phylum Arthropoda; class Insecta; order Coleoptera; family Chrysomelidae; genus Plagiodera; species Plagiodera versicolora. The sequence goes on along the minus strand of CM072986.1, from coordinate 7,774,160 downwards.
AATACTGGGGTGCGTTCCATTAAGCGCTCACAACGATCACGCTCACGACCACGAATTTTGTCGTTCGACTTGGTTCTGTGTGTCATCGAAACGCTCACGCCGACCCACCTATTGAGATGGGTCGTCGTGAGCATGAATCATGACGTCATTCATGACATTTTCGCCACGACCCCAACGATCGTGGTCGCCATGTGGAACGTCTGAATGAGTGTTCTAGGCGTTGTGAGCGCTTAATGGAACGCATCCCTGGTCGTCTGTTCTGTGTTGAAATGTCAATTATCTCAACCGTTCTGAGAAAAACCCATTTTGTGTTCAGATCACGATCGTATACATAGGTCTTGCAACTCGGGTGGTGGGGGGTGACCCAAACATTGAGGAAATTTTCGTGGTTCTCATGTTTCGCCACCTGCAGCGCTGTCCTCTATTGTCACTTTGTCAGCCAATCACAAATCAGATCCGATTAGCTTTTTGAAAGTAGGAATGATTTTTATTTATTCGAGAGAATTTTGCAAGATATAATATTTCTGTCATTGATTTTATTTACCATTCGAGTCCTCACCGTTTGATTTTTTGTCAAAGATTAATCACGTGATTATACCCCTATGTCCTCCTAGCGGATAATTATGGAAACGTTTTCTTCAAAACTGGTGCCACCCCCCACCACTCGAAATTGCCATAGATTCCAGACCTTATGTTATATGACCGTGGTTCAGATTGACTAGAAACACGTCAGACATCAAAGTAATCAGTTGTTTGGAATTTGGAAATCGTTTGGTTATTTTTATATAGTGAAGTGTGATAATAGACTAATATTCAACTCAACCGAAAATGACTGCTCCAATGGAAAGAATTCAAGTCTTAGACTCGATTGAAAAAGATATAATAACCTGTTTGCACAGTGCAGGTATGTACATCACAAAAGTAACATATAAACAAATGCCTAACTTGAGAACCTCTAGGTCAAGTCTTTGTGGAGCTGAGCAAAGAAAAGTCTAGTCTGAAGCAAGCTGAAAATCACACCCAAATGTTCTTAAAAACCCTCAGTACAGTTGAAACCAAACTCAGTGACCAGATAACATATCTAACACAAGTTTCAACTGGCCAACCTCACGAAGGTTCTGGATATGCATCTCAGAAAGTACTCCAAATGGCCTGGCATCGTTTGGAACATGCTAGGTCAAGGGTGAATGAGTTAGAGAGGTACAAGGTCAAACACATGCAAGGTAGGACTGGACAGAGGAGTCTACCACAACCTGGTAGTGGACAAATAGTTAATGTTGCGGGATCCAATATGCCAACTGGGCCTGCTACGTGATATTTTGTTCCAGTGACTTGAGTATATTATATTTAAGGTTAAGTTGAGTAAAGGTAGATTCACGAAACATCATTGAAGCATTGTTATTGGCTTTGTAATATTGGTTGCACCCCATTATAATTCCTAACAAAGAAAATACTTTGCAGCACTGTTGAAAATCATTCAAAACAGTATTTTTACTCAACTAGGAATCTATAGACTGAGTTTTCAAGTAATGCTAACTGGAAATATTCTAGTAAAAATGTAATTTCAATGATTCTGCTGGAATCTACCCTAATGTATTATAATTGTGATTGGTTGTGAATGTTTTATATTTTATTGTTTTTTTATATAAGGGAAATTGATTAAAAAAATCAAACCTATGACTGTGATTATTTTGAGACTTGAAAACTATGCATACACTGTTGAATATTACAAAAAAAATATTTCATCAGGTTTTGCGTTTTTTAGGTATTCTTTGACAATGAAAGTCTCATATTTTTTGTGGATAAAACATTAAATAGACTTAAATTCTTTTCCGCAATATTCTTGTATAAAATATCTGGTAAACCGAACTGAGTACAAATTTTGAGAATTTTTCATTGCATTATATTATTAGTGCTCATCATGATCAATTTATTGCCATTACTCTGTGGATTTACTATATAGACGAATAGTTTTTAGATTATTTATTGGAAATATAGGACATTTACATTGTTTGAAAATGATTAGAACATTATAAAATTATTTTTATGGCACGTAAACATTTAGTAGGCTTGTTCAACCTCAGTCTCTGGATTCTGTTTCAACTCAGTCTGTGATTGCTGCTTCCATAGCTCTACTTCTCTTCTTATTCTTGTCACGTCAATGGCGTAAGTCCTACAACACCCTCCCACCCATGTAACTCCTAGGTCTAGCCATTTTCGCACGTAGGTCTCCACTGGTTCGCATTTGTCTCTATTGACCCATCTGAAAAGTAATAATCATGGGTTTGATTTTCGGATGTGAAACGTTTATTTACCCCAACGTAACGTTGTAGCTTTCGCCACTGTTCGGATACACGATGAGAGGTATCGGACTGTCTTTTCTCTTGTCATTGATGCCCTTGATGAGAGGCTCTATCAGTCTGGGGGCGGTGCAGTTCACGCCAACGGCCACCAGTTGCTCCGGATTCAGGTCGTAGCAATGTCTCGCCACCTCTTGGAAGTTCTCACCGAATGCTGTGGTTTTCCCGTCTTGCTGTAAAAATGAAAATTATTTTTAGGAAACACATGATTGGGAAACAAAAATACAAGGGACAATGTATGAGTTTGGATTATTGAGAATGAGTACCCATCAGTAGATATCGCAAGAAATTCATGTTCTTATTGTTCAACTCCAAGATTTTATTTGATGAGTATGCATTGAATCAAATTATGTGTACCGGGTTGGCCAAATTGGACACTTTTTAAGGGAAAGTCCTATTTCTGAACTATATAGATAAAAATTGATGGCAGTGTCTGAGGGTCAATTTTTATGAAAAACTCCATGGTGAAAACTGCATATCGATATCTGTAACCGTCTCTGAGTTATAAAATGCTTTTCGAAAATGTGGATTTTCGAAAAGTTGCTGTAACTTCTTTCCTGTTGAAAATTCTGTTTCTATAAAAACTTTTTGAAAGCACTTTTCCACGTGGTTTTCCAATGGTTTAATCTATTAATTTTTTCAAATCATATATCAATAGTCATATTGATAAGAAATCATTTTTTTAAATAGGACAACCTGTATATTCCTGCATATTTCAATAGAATTTGAAATAACCATTCCAAAAATATTGCACACTCAATGTTTTGCTCAAGACATCTTTGAAATACAGGGCCTTTATGTTTTTTTATTTGTATAGATAGACTTTAGATCGCAGATTTTGAACAAGTAGGCTTTGGATAATTCGGCAATAAAACAGAAAGCCAAAGTTCCCTAGTAGTTGTCAAATTGAACATCTTGTTGATGAATTGTCTCTATCGAAGCTGTAATAATCAGCAGTTTGCCGGCCAGGTCACCAGATCTAACGCCTATGGACTCTGCCGACCAACTCCAGACACGATTTAGAAGCTGTAGTAATGAAAATTTTTGCTTCCTTCACTACCGTTGAATTAATGAATTCGGTGAGAAATATTCAAAAAAGGTACCGCCTGTTTAGGAGAAGCTGGTGGACATTTCGATCACCTTCTCTAAAGAAATTTGTTCTTGATTGTTTTTAATTACTATGATTGTTGGAGATTTGTTTTTTTATTAGTAAATATAGGATAAGGTTACTTTTAATAAAACTTTCAGTTTCAATTATACTTCAACTTGATATCTACTAGTGAACTTTGGCTTTCTGTTTTATTGCCAATTTTGTCCAAAGCCTACTTGTTCAAAGTTTGCGTTTTACCTCTACCTATACAAATAAAAAAACCTAAAAGCCCTGTATTTCAAAGATGTCTTGAGCAAAACTGAGTGTGCTATATTTTTGGAATGGTAATTTATTCAAGTTCTATTGAAATATGCAGGAATATACAGGATTTAAAAAAACTAATAGGTTGAACCATTGAATTCTACGTAAAAAAGTGCTTCGGAAATGTTTTAATAGAAACAAAGAATTTTCAACTGGAAAGAAGTTACAGCAACTTTTCGAGAATGCACATTCTCGGAAAACATGCTGTAATTCAGGAACGGTGACAGATATCGATATGCAGTTTTCTCCATGGAGTTTGACATAAAAACTGACCCCCAGACAGTTTCCATCTATCTAGTATAGAAACAGGACTTTCCCTTCGAAAGTATGTTCAATTTGGCCCACCCTGTACATTAGAATTGGAGAGTGACGAAAAAGGAACGTTCATCCAAAAACAATATACTTATTTCAAGAAAATCCCCTTACCCCTACGCTGAAGGACAACCACGCTCGCACCCTCGGGAACGTCTCCTTCAACAGGTTGACCAGCATCTCGGCCTCGATCCGGCACGGGATAGTTTCGAGCGCCAGCAGATCGCAGCCGGCGTCGACGAGCGCTGTAATGCGCGGCAAGTGCCATTCGCGCATCGTCCGCACGTCGGTGGTTTTGGCGTAAGCGCCGGTGTATTCGGAACCGTCGTGCAACGAGGCGCCGTACGGACCTACCGAACCGGCTATCAGCGGTTTTCCTGCGGGGTAGAGGCAGAATTTAGTTGAGGTTCTTTTTCGGTAGCGAGGATATGTGCCAAGATGGGTTGGGACAGGAAATCACACACGTGGCGCCACCTATGAAAGCTTGTCGGAAATATCGAAATTGTTCTATCTGTAGTACCATCAATGTTATGTTGTACAATGAAATATTCGTTTTGTGGCATAACTACGTTCATCTTGAAATCAGATTTGATAATATGGTGAATACAACAATAGTTTTGAAATAAGAGAGACTGAACTTTATTCACGTCTATGAGTGGATCTCATAACTTATACATATGAGAACAGATATCTGCAATTTAGTTCGTCTATTATTCACCAGATGGCATTAACTTATAATAATATTACATCTCGTCGACATTCGCTACAACTAATAACGGTATAATGTATTGGATCAGTTATAAATAACGTGTTGTATGAAAGGAGAGAAGTTTAGCACTCCCCTAGACAAGGATGGAATAACACATATTGGTCTTAGGCACTCTAAAGACCAACAATTTTTTTAGTGTTCCCAAGATGAACTGTTTTACTCACGTGCATCTGGATATTCGTCAAGATAGCGATCAACTGCGGTTTTGGCTAATTTTACAGACTTTTTGATGAGATCAATGGCTTCCTTTTCAGTCAAATTGAGATGCGCCGTGAACAAGTCTACGTTGGCTTGATAAGTGTTGGTTATGATGAGATCTGCGCCAGCTGAAACAAATGATATATGTGATATAATGATTGATAGTTATCATATATCAACAATCCAAACATTCAACATTCTACGAATATTCTTTGATCCTTTCCATAGGTATAATTATGCTCTCAATTCCTTTCTCCCAAGAACCCTTCGTCTGGCCAATTCATTGGATAATCTCGAATTGTTTGACTCATCAATTGTTAGATTTGAAAATCATTTACGAAGAATAAACGTTCAGGTTATTCAATTATATTTATTATTATTATACATTCAATGTAATTAACTTATGTAGGTACTTATTCTGCTTTTTGAGTGTATATTATTTGTGTTTTACCATTCTTGCTTTGTCACTGTATCTATATTTGTATTTTCCTATGTATTCCTAATTGGGCCTGCCCGTATATTTGAATAAATAAATCAAGAGTTTATGGAGGCTCACGTCTGTAATGTTTTCGTTTCTACAGAAGAACAAATGAAATTTGATGCTTTGAAGTTTTACCGGGTGATTTGCAGAAGTTTGGGAGGATATCGACAAGAAACAATTGCTGAAGATATTTTTCCAATTCACAAGTTCACCTCTAGGCTGTTATGGCCCAATTGCATAAAAAACTGAATTTTTCTCGAAATTGTTGTTTCTCCTTATTCTAGGACGTGAAATATACTTTGAACTGTGAATGTCTATAATTCGATTTTGACTTGACGAAATTAGGCCAATGAGATATGGTTCAAGAAATTGAGTGTTTCCACGGTTTTCTAAGGAATTAAATGTTTTCAATTCTAATATCATATGAATCAATGTTTAGCTAGTCATTTTTTATTGTGCACCTATGGTTCAGACGTGCTTAGAAACATTTCCTTGAATTTGTATACGAAACTGAACTGAATATATCGTTATATCACTTTCAATTCCAAATGACGTTACCAAAGTAGTTCTAAGTCCTATTTCTGCGCCAAGATCAAGTGACTCGTGGACGAAGACTCAAAGTGCTACTTTTCCTTCTACTATCAGGTTGTTTACGTCAAACATCAAGTGAATTTCCATTTTGTAAGGGGGACGAGATGACAAAATGATATGCCACTTTATTTGGAGTTGAAAAACACAAATAAACTTTTTGGAATGTTTGCTCTCCTCTGAAGATTCAGCGGTGAATTCTCTACAACTTTGTGTCTGAAAGATGCAACAGGGATTCGACTAAAGGCATATATACAATGTGTAGCATGTAATTAGGTTGAAGACTCATTGAGAGCTCGAGTATGAACTTCCAAACTCAGTCTACTATCGAAATGGCTATTGCAAAAAAATATTGTAAATATTTGTTCAGGATATGCTCTTTTACAATTTCAATAACTAAATTTCTTTCTATTTGTTACATGACAGAGTTCACATGGTAGGAATCGCTTTTCTTTCTCAAAATCATGGCATTGGATAGACTAAATTTACTGTACTTTATAAACACTATGATGTCACATTACCGACCGAATATGTGTGTAGAAATACACGAAAATAATTGAAACTAAATTAAAAATTTCTCAATTTCCTCATCGAGATGAGTATTACACAAATTTATTATACAGAGCGTGTCAGCAGTCGAAGTCAAGCTGGAATAGGGCAAATGAAATATATAAAAAAAAAACAAGTTGCGTATTTTTGAAATATCGAGGAACTTTGAACCCTGTGACTGTTTTTCACACCTATCCCTACAAATTTTTCTAATATTTTCTATTTGTTTGATATTTCGAACGCAAGTCAAAATATTGAGAATCAATCATAGACTGCGTGAAAATTCAAATTTATTCAAATGAGGAAGTATGGGGGGAAGTCTTGAAATTTGAATGCGAAATACTTCATTGCATTTGTGTTATCAATTTTGAAACAGACCATCATGATACTGATAGTTTGAATTCAAACAAACTGGATTTCAGCTGTGACCAAATTGATTAAATTTTGTTTCTGTTATAGACAGCAAATATTCGTTTCATACCAATGTCAGTGTAATTAAATGGAAATTACTATATTTATATTGTGTCCGCCTCAGTTTTCATAACCATTCTTGTTCAGCGAATCGTTAATGAAAAAAAAATCGCCTCTGTATTTGTTATTGGAAAATAGTTTCTATTTGGAATATTTGCAATGAGGTTGTACCTCATTATTATACATTTCCAGGATATTTGAATAGATAGGTTTTTAGATAATTCTGAATGGATGGTTCCATACAATATTTTCTGAGGGCTAATATTAAATTTCATCAGGATTAGAATAGACTAAATTGCGGAATTCTTATTCGGGAGTAGTTGAAAACTTTTTGTGGGTTGATTTACAAAAGTTATCGATTGATCCTCGAATCGATAATACATCAGTGACGTAGTTAGAGGGGACACGGGGAGCTTCATGCTTCATACAAAAATACACCTGATTGCCGTAAGCAAAAAAGGAAGAAACATGACACTTATTCTGAAATTTTCTTGTTCTTTACAATTCCCAAACTTTCTAGCAATAATATTGACAAATTGGATTTGGATTCGTTCAATCGGAATCTGAGCTAATTACAAATTTATGATTGCTTGGCAAACAGGGTAAATTAGATAACTTCATGAGTGTTCTAAATCGAGAACTCATGCTGTAATAAAATATTCATTTATATCTCAAGCCACCGTAGAGGCAGATTCAAATGCTGAAGAGAGTAATTACCTCTTAGATACAATTAAAGAACCATAATTTCGATGTGAACATGCTTTATAATTACCGGAACATTAAGGAGTTGATGATGGATTTTTTTGAGGATTATGATACACAGATGTACAGGATGAACAAATCAGTTCGATATGGCTGTATAGCGACTTTTGGCATATGTACATTTCTGAAATAGTATATTTATAGTTGATAGTACAGTCACATTTTGAAACTGATACTGTTACAGTTGCGTCACTTGCTGTCCATTTCTTTAATGCTGATGTCCACAAGTTATTGTCGATTTTTTTAACAATGAAAAATTACAAGATGATACTAATACCTACTCAATATACGACATGATATCGAGTCCATGTTCCGGAGAATTAAAATTGATCAATATCCAATTACGTAGATTATTTGACGAATACTTTGGTTGCATTCGAAGAGCTTCATAGTTTTTACGTCTTTGAATAATTCAAAATGTTGTCTAACCACAACGAGTGGACATGTGCACTTCAAATTTTAGGACACGAAAGTGCTGAACGATCCACTATGTCTAGAATAGATGTAAACCTGAATCATTACGAAAAAGCATGGCATATCAGAGTTATGTTTTTATTTCTTCGTAAAATACCATAAATCTCATTACACATCTCACTTAAAACTCATGCAGTGGCACGGTCATACACATAGGTCTGGGGACTACGGCATTTTTGAGTGGTGGGGGGTGGCACCAGTTTTGAAGAAAAAGTTGCCATAATTATCCGCTAGGAGGACATAGGGGTATAATCACGTGATTAATCTTTGACAACAAAACAAACGGTTAGGACTTGAATGGTAAATAAAATCAATGGCAGAAATATTATATCTTGCTAAACTCTCTCGAATAAATGAAAATCATTCCTACTTTCGAAAAGCTGATTGGATCTGATTTGTTGTGATTGGCTGACGAAGTGACAATAGAGGACAGCGCTGCAGGTGACGAAACAATGAAACCACAAAAATTTCCTCAATGTTTGGGTCACCCCCCACCATACGCGTTGCAAGACCTATGTATACGATCGTGTGCAGTGCCAACGACGACTAGACAGACAAATCGAACTGTCAAAACTTTGTTGACAACAGAAGAACGATATTTTTTCTAAAGTACTCTTAGCACAGAATTGAAAGTAGATTCTTGATAAAACCGTAATATTGAACTACCAAACATCGTTGTAAAGAGAATAAAAAACAGTATGTGTGAATTCAAAATTGTGCCTTTGAGAAATAATATAGTTGACAGGTGTTTCAGCGTCATTTTGGGAATAATTGAAAAGGCGATGCTATATTAGAATTCACAATGGAAAAGTGCCTGATTGAAGTTGAAAATTTCTAGTACGATTAGTTCATCCACAAAAAAAAAATAATACAAAAATGGATTTCTTTCCAGATAATTATTCAACAAGAAAATGCACAACTTTGACCTGATTTAACCAACTTATCTTTTAGGATGAGCGAGATCCACATCGTGGCACACAAAATAGAACAGCCTGTATAATATATTGAGATTCTACGGTTCAGAAATTAAAATTTTCAGGATTGGCTATGGGATTGTTGTTTGGGGAAATTCTCCACCTGCGCACGATGTTTTTGTGACGCAAAAGAGAATCATCAGAACCATTGCAAAGGCGTCACAAACATCATCGTGTAGAACACTATTTAAAAAATTTAACATTTTGCCTCTGCCAGGTCTCTACATTCTGGAAGTTTTGTTGTACATCCATAAAAATAAAGAAGTTTTTAAACGGAACCAATCTTTTCATGAATATAATACCCGCATCAGAAATGATTTTCACATGCCCAAAACACGTTTATCTCTGCGTCTGAACTCGTTTGAGGTTTTGGGGCTGAGATTATATAATGCACTTCCGGAGTTTTTCAAAATTATAACCAAGGACAAAGTATTCAAACATAAAATAAAACAACTACTTTTTGAAATTAGCCCCTATACAATCGATGCGTTTTTTTCTCACCTACATTAGTAGAAATGTTTTGTATTGTTTCTCATATGCTTTGTTCACTCAATTAATTGTTTATATACCTCTATTATTTATGAATGTGTTTGTTATATATTTGTATTTTATATCTGTATCTGATATGTGCTGACTTGTCCAATTGCTTTTTTAAGCTCGTTTTAATGGATCAATAAAGAATTGAATTGAATTGAATTGAAACTCGATCATACCTCTGAGAAAATCAAGATGAGTATCGATGACGGCTTCGGGATCGCTAGCGAGGAATCTGGCGCTCCACAACACATCCCCATCGATGGGTTGTTGCACGTGGCATCCCAACTGCGTCGCGAAACCGCCGTCCAAGACGACGACGTCTCTACCGACGCTGACGATGCTGTTGCTCGTACGTCTTGATGTCGACGTCGGTGATTCGGTGGAGCTGCCGATACCTGGAGGAGCCATCGGGTCGGGCTGCTTGGCTCGGTCAGTCTTTAATCGTACTGGAATAGAAGAAGAAATAACAGTTTATGAGTATGAATAGTTTATACATTGATTGATTAATTTGAATTTCCCAATGTTGTCACCATCACTGTCCAATAAAGCCTCTTTGATCTTTTCTGTTGTATTATGTTGGTATAGAGACGAGTGGGTCGGGTGGAGACAGTGGAAGGAAAGCAATTGAGGATAAGAGCGATGTGTCCCTCTTATTTATATGAGATTATAATATACTTGATCTCCTCTTTACTCTTATAGACTTTCCTTGTATACCCATTGAATTCTTTCTTTCTTTATAAAATGACCTTGAAATTTCACTAAGCTTAATTTTGAAACGATATTCAGCTATGACATATGTTAAACTCGATTTCAAAGTTGTCGGAACTTAACGTTTTGATTCCCAAAACTTTAATCACATGCTATTTATTTTCTGGCGAACACTGCATGTGCATGGTACACGGTGTTCTCCAAATTGAAAGCTTATCTAATTCAGGTTAAGTGAAAATACCGTTAATTCATCAGATGCTCCTAGATAACAGAAACCTTCTTAGAATCCACGTTGCCTTAATCATGATTCTATTTTTTCGACAGAATCTTGATATTTTTGTGAATGAAAATGATTTCGTTATGACAATGTCACAGTTATAACGAAATATAAGATTCTATACTATATTGCTGAAAAATTATATAATAGTAGATATTCCTGATAAAATCGAAAGTGAAAAAAATGAATCTAAATTCAGAAATTCAGAACTGGAAAGCGATAGAAAGATGATAACTGATCATGAAGTGGCAAAATAGAATAAACGCATACACCCCATAAACTTATACAATTTAAATATGTTACCTTAGGTCCTAGTCTAATTTCAGTTTGATTCTCAATTCTTAGTTGAAAATTTTCTTCATCAATTCCAAGTTTAATTGTATTATATAATGTTATTTATATACATTTATTTCTTATATCTTTTTTTCATTCTACTCTCGTTATTTGTTTGTAAATATCCATTTAACCCTCTTCATTGTAATTCAATTACTATTTATATTATTCAATATATATATATATATATATATATATATATATATATATATATATATATATATTGAATATTGAATGAAGTTGTTATTATTATTATTATCATTATTCTTTTGGGGAAGATATTTCTGGCAGATTTGGTTTTCTTTCTATACCACTAGTGCAAAATATAGGGTATCTAGCTAACCACTGAACTTCTAATTGATTGAGACATAGCTGGGAACATTTAGGCATTAAAAATTATGGCAATTTTGTTAATTCTAGTCGAAATTTTCAAAAAAAATTTAAGAAATTGTCGATGTGATATTTTATGAATCAAAAATAATTTCTGAAATAATTTGAATGATAAATTCAACCCAACTTTCTTTTTCGGAGTATCATTGAAAAAATAGACAAGCAGCAACACTGCACTTCCTGGAGAGCTGTTATAACTATCTTGCTCGAATAAGTAGACTATACTAGCAAGATACGTCAGTACGAATGAAAATAAAAAGTATCCAAGAATCCTGATTCAAATTCCTCTAACGAGTATCCTTGGAAAATCACAAACTCATGATGAGTTTGTCGCAGCAATCTTGAGTATTCTCTCCTACTCGAAACTTCCCGACGAATATCATCAAAGTTTTTATTTGGACGACAAGATTTATGTACTTTTCATTAAAAATCGTCTCACGTTCTTTTACCGTCAGCTTTTCGACTTCGAATTAACACTTTTAAACAAAGTCAAGCTGAAATCTCCTCAGACGATGAGTCGAGGTGACGAAAGCCTCTGCCTCAAGCGATCTCAGCTCGAGTTTCTTTGAATTAGTTTAAATTAGTTGACAACAACAAGCCTTTTCTGTAGATGCAGCTCTATAATTTTCTTAATTGTGAGAAGCTCTCCGTTTTCAACCGAGCTCTTCAGAATCACTGAATAAGTTTCGAATTAACGTCTACTAAAATTAAAGGGATGCAAGGAGAGATAATAATTCACATAATAAATAAGCGGAAGTATATAGAAGTACTCGTTTCAAAAGAGTTGTTCGTACATCACATACAGCGTGTAACAAAAATACTGCCACATATCTGAGAAGATATTTATCCGATTTCAATGAAATTTTGTACTCATACATGAAATTAGTTAATTGCTGTTAAGTCTGTCGTGTTCTTGTTAGAAGAGAAAATTCTTTTCACATGCTTTATATTAGCCTGAGTTGTATGTATGTAAATCCGCGAATGGCGTCATCTTTTGAACGAATTCAAAAGTTTTCCATCGCAGGTGTCTTCCAATGACAATGGTAATAGTAACAGATTTCTCTCAATCATTCTGGTATAATTGGCTAATTAACGTCGTTAAAGGGTTCGTTCCAACAAACATTTCTGTATGGTTTCGAAACTGTGGCCGTTTCGGTTTCGTTCAGTTCGCGCGAAATTCGCATAGTTTCTAAAAGATACAAAAACATTCGAGGGCTTGATCGGTTTTATTGACGGGTTTTGGCTACCCATTGTACTAAATGTAAAAATCGTCTTCACCTGTTTCGAATGAATAGTCAGTATCTCCATCGTCACTCATTTTTATTTTCTCTTATTCGATTCGAACGGAAGGATTTAACATTAACACAAATTAAACAGTGAATAAATACCCAAACGAAAAACTAGGTTAGCTAAACTATTCTTTTAGAGATGAGTTTCTCAATGCGCATGTCAATACTCATGAATCAAAACAATTTTAAATTTTGGGCATGTACCAAAATTAATGTCCTGAAACCATGCTGCGGACAGTCACGAGTTTGGTTGGAATAAAAAGATTATAGTCAGATGACTATCACTTCTCGATTGGAACAGATTAAAGCAATTGCGCATGAGCGTGACCATATTGGGACAGTTTAGAGACGTGTTGGAACAAACCTAATAACGTCACATCACTTGTCACTTATCTGTGACTGGCCTAATTGTATTGCACAAATATGATCTCATTAGTGACGTGTCCTTACGATCCGTTATTCACATGCAAATTAGTTTTTAGTTTTGATAGTATTATTATAATATCCCGCCATTTGAAGTTGGATCTTATGCTCTTGAGTAAAGCAATTTATAACTATGAAGAATATATCAACTGTACAAGCCTTTTCTGATGCATGTTTCCAAATTCTTAGATTTCACTTTACTCTATAGATTGTTCAACATTATAATATCCTACATTGAAGAATATTGTGAATTAGTTTTGTACCTGTATTTTCCATGTTTTTTATTTATGTAAAAATTGTATTCTTGATTCTTATATTTACTATTTCATTGCCTTACTGAACTGTGTAAAAACTGTTGTTTGACAAGCACCAATAAATTCCTGATTCTTAGTTAAGGCGTGAGAGTCTTCGGTCGTGAGTTTGAATCCCGTGCATCGCCGAAAAAATAAAAATAAAAAATGGAAACTTCATTTATTATTCTAAACTGTTTATATAATAATAATAATAATAATAATAATAATAATAATAATAATAATAATAATAATAATAATAATAATAATAATAATAATAATAATAATAATAATAATAATAATAATAATAATAATAATAATAATAATAATAATTGTTCATCATAAGTGGATATACGTTACAATGTACAGAGTGTTACTTTGTGACAAACAATTGGCAAGTTAGGTTCAGAATGTGGAACGCATCCACTTCTGTTCTTCCACCAATGCCATTCGGATGAAAAAGAAAAATAATCAGTTGGCAAAGAGGAGAAAAAAAAACATAGGAGAAATGATAATTTATGAAAGTGATTGAGTTGGGAGATAGAGAAGAGTGCAGATGAGGAAAGAAGGAGGAAGAAGAGAAACAAGGATAACAACAAGAATATCTTTCGGCTACTGAGTGTCCAGAAGAATACTTTTGTATTTAATTTTGAATGAGGTTTGCGATCTATTGAGGAGATTGATGAGGATATAGATTTGTGTATTTGAATTCCAGTTCAGCTAATATTTCTTTTGTGACCACCGTTAAAAATATTTCTTCTGATTGTTGAATTCCCTTCCTTTGAAGGCTGCATTTGAGTGATCGGACCAGACTTGCATTGAAGAAGCATCACTAAATATCGAACGTAACCCGACCACACAAGCTCCTCATCGAACTCGGGACGACTTTTGTTGCATGCCGTACGTAACAAGAGATGATATGTGATACGGGCCGAAATTTCGATAAGATATTCAGGCTATTTGACTTTTTCTCTATTAAAAACCCCAAACGAACGACCGCCCGTCCGCGCATATAATATTAAAGTTTCACGAAAACCTCCCCGTTGAACTCGTAAAATTGAAAGCTTGCCTCGTTCCACTTTTAATAAAGGCCGGAATGAATGTAAGATGTAATATATTTTTAAGTACATCATCTCAAAGTGTCATAATTCCTTGGAGGAAGTCTAGACGCTGCTGCGCTACGTATTACAGCTATCCCAGTCGCTGTGGGGGTGGAGTATTAAGCGTTTTACCTTGTTACTCTGTCCGCGTTTAATTATCGGCCCGACGAGCTACGTGTAATTCAATTAGAACTTGATTACGGACCTGACTAACTACGCCTCGCGAATGGCGTCTCGTCTAGGAGTGCAAGTATAGACGCACTGTGTATTGGCGAATGATCGATGAATTAAGATTGCAGCGCCAAAGTAGGCAGTCACAGAACCATAATTGTTGACATTAGGCAATCCAACCACCTGTCAAATCGAAAACAATATGGCGGCTGAGTACATTTAGTGATCTCTAGTGCGTTTTTTATGTGTTTTTTCAATTGTGGCTAATTATTAACTCTTTTACTGAAGAAAAATGCCTATCACCTGCATTGTGTTTGGCTGTGGATCTCGTACTAACCGAAATGAAGTTGGCATGTACTCGGTTCCCACGGTTACTAATCACAGGTTGTTAGAACGTAAGAACGATTTAATTAGGAAGCGAAGGGCCCTATGGTTACCTGCAATCAAGAGATATGAATGATCTCACTGATTCCAAACTGAAGTATCAGAGAGTCTGCAGTAGACATTCTTTTGACCAGAATATTACAAGAGGAACAGCATCAATTGAATAATCTAAATCAGCATCAGTATCCAATGTGAAAGGATGTAGATTATTAATAAATCTCAACTTCATTTTATATCTAGAACGAATGCTGTGACAAGAATGAACTGAATGAATGGTTTCAAGCATACTTTTCACCAACGTCTCTGCTATCCAACATCAACGTCTTTAAATATTCACTCTCCATCTGAATACCGTTTCTAAACACCACAAAAACTACGATAATAAATGAAATTCACTGTTTACTAGCCAAGGTATCGGATTGTTTGCCCTCATCCGCCATTTTATGTCACGTGGTTTTGATTGCCTAATTGGAAAGTTTCATTGCATTAGGTTATCCATATGTGTTTTTTCGTTGAAAAAGGGTGAGTTTATGATGAAAATAAAGACATTCAAGACTTTTGCAGTGAGCTAGGGCGTCAATGTGTATGTATTTTCATTTTTCCAAAAGTAGTAAGCATCATCATTTGTTTCATTCATTGTATTACATCGAAAATAATACGAGGTTAGTATACTGTTGTGAATGTGAATGGATCGATCAAAATGTATGCAGGATTCTGGTAATCTGTTCGGTTTTTTGTTTTAAATGGCATTATATAGTTTAGGATACTTTGGAGTCACGAACCTAAAAAGGAACCTAAAAAAACATTACATGTAATGGCGAAGGTGCTAGGAAGAATATCTGTCAATGTTGAAAATGGTGAAGGTGCCGGTAATGAGACAGAATTCAATCAACTGACACAAATTATTTGAAATTATTATTCATTATGTGTCACTATGACTATTGGTCGAATGCGGAGTTGAGGCACGTCTCTCAGATAGCTGGTGGCTTTAATCGAATATCTCTTCCCAAAAGGTCAGGATGCTCCTGATGCCGCCTTCCTCGCATTGGAGTCCCTGATCTGGGTCGCCCAGGTAAAAGCCCCTCTTTTCCTTTAGTACAGGGAATTGGAAGATGATGTGCAGTGAAGTTTCATCTTCTAGTCCACAGAATCTACATAGTGGGTTATCCTCTAGTCCTACTCTGTGTCTGTGTTTCCGCAAGGTATCATGATCGGTCAGAACGCTGATGGTTGCTTTTGCGTTTCTTCATTTGATCTGGTCTTCTGCACCCTGGGGTGTTTCTCCATGCCTCCCTGTACTTTCCCACTGGCCAATCATCAATCATGTTCTTGATGACTGAGTTGCAAATTCTAGTTTGCCAGTTCTGGTCCTATAAAACCCTCTTATCGCGCTAGTCTGGCCAGTTTGTCTGCGATCTCGTTGCCCTTTATCCCTTTGTGACCCGGCAGCCACATCAAGATTACAGTAACGGATGAAATTCAACAGGAAATTATGAGTAATTGTGGAATTGCAGAAAGTTTTGACTTGAATTGTTTATTTATTGAATTCGCGTATATTGGTTCAACATAAACATTTTCAGTGAAATTAGGTTGCTAGGTGCTGGAGTAA
This sequence comes from Plagiodera versicolora, assembly GCA_037013635.1. NCBI lineage: Eukaryota > Metazoa > Arthropoda > Insecta > Coleoptera > Chrysomelidae > Plagiodera > Plagiodera versicolora. The sequence continues at coordinate 7,757,300 of CM072986.1, read as the reverse complement.
AAAAAATATTATACAAATATTCATTTTAGTGAGCGACATTTTTGCCGACTGATTTATTGGAAAAAAAATTGGACTGCCACTGTGTTCGAGTGCAAACATCGCAGAACCAACGACCCCAACTAAAAATAGTTCATATGTTCGCGTGCGAAACAACATTCCATAATATTATTATCATTCTGATCAAATGAGATTCACTGAAAGGACGAATCATTTTATAGGTTATTTCCTATAAATAAGCCTGGCAGGTATTCATTTTTTTTTTTAATTCACACCATATTGAATCAACTCCAAACTCAATATTTGGTTTTGATGTGAGTACTGACATTATTGTTATCACAATTATTATATTGGAATTCCTTTTCTTTTTGTAACTAGATGACATTTTATAATCATTAGAAATTTCAAAAATTATTTCTCAGTTCAGTATCACCAAAAATTATAATAAAGAGAATATTCTTACTGAATAAGTATCTCCCTTCATATCGTTATTATTATTATTATTATTATTATTATTATTATTATTATTATAATTTTCCAATAAGATCTGATTGGAATTATGTTTTATAATCAATATCTAGCGTGAAAATTTCTTTTAACAAACCAAAATATATAAGATAAAAAGAGCAGAAATATTCAGAAATTATTAACATTGATATCATTTTACACAAGTATTCAATTGCTTCAAATTTGATGATGATAATTCAATGACCTTGATAAGTGGGAAATTTATTTCGAATATCCATATCATTATAGGTCATAGACACCTATTGTGGATCATATCACAATATATTCACCACAACAGAAAATAACTAGTACTATCTTATCACGCGAGTAATGGAATATTTCAAATTAAATAATGATATACAAAATGCTCGGAATAATACTGCTATTGATTTCATTCGAGATATCACTTCATTTTGCCACTATCATCATTAGAGATAACAGGATCAGACACAAAGACTCCACTGAGGTTAAAGTTGAAGAAGATAAAGATTCGTGATTATTTCCTTATTTGCTGGTTTACTGATAGTTGAAAACAAAGATTTGCATTTTGTCGAAAACAAATGTTCTCAAAATAAAGTATATTTACTGCAATTTACAAAACTCGAACAACGAAATCTTTGAGTACAATTTTCACCAATTTGCGCACGTATACAATTATTTCATAACTCTGTTCTAATGTCCTGATTAAGAGCCATAGGTTGAAAAATGGCCAGATTATTAGGTAAAGCGTATATCATCCATATGTCAAAATGACTGTTGATATCATTCTAGTTTATGTTTTTCATGGATATTTAAAATTCTATCATTGAGTTGTAACGTTATTGAAGGTTTTTATTTTTTTTCTGGTTAGCTATCACCTAAATTATAAATGATTCAGAATTTCTAGCTAAGATATAGAATGATCTATGATAATGATCTGTTGTAAATGTTATTATTATTATTCTGATTATAACTTGATACTGAAATACCTGAGTTTTTTTTGTTCTGTTACCAGATCTTGGTTTTTAGATGATCCGATATAATTTCTTATCTTCTGAAAGTATAACAAATAGCATTATTAACTTCTCCTATCGAAAAAAATAGTCTCTAAAATGAATTTGAATTATTATCATAGTCAATATTGATGAAGATTAGTCATGTTCTATCTCATTGTAGTCTGATGAATTTGAAATAAAAATAGATTGAAAGTAAGGAGGATCATAAATCACATAGAAGGGTAGCTTTCCACCGAGAGAAATGTGAATCAAAAGAGAACTTTCTTTAGTGCTTCCTGAGTTGGATAAAATGAAACTTCAGGTGATCTTATTAACGTTTGAAATTTCTAATGTTTCCAATTATTATCGTGTCATAAATAGAGAAGTAATCAATAATGAACTGGATTTAGAACTTTTCGAAAATGTGCTCTCTGAGAAACGATTACTGATCGAACTTTCCAGATTCCTGAGGCCAGTGACTACTGATGAAGACAAAACAATGCGCTATTCAAGAATATCTCGATCGGTAATAACATATTGTTATTATGTACACGTTTCTGTCTGGCCAATATCATTAAACATTGGATGCTGGTCGATATAATCTATATCTTCGAGGCAAAAACTCATTTTGAAGTGTAAATATAGATATGGGATTGTTTTTCAAATTGATTGTTTCATGTTTTCATCGTTTGATTGACAAGCACTCCGAACCGTATCTTTTGTTTGATATCTATATTATTTTATATTTCGATATAATGCACCCAGAGGTGCAACTATGAATATTGAAAGAGGTGTCCTTATTATCGTCCAATATTCAATATATAATGGTTTTTAACTCGATATTTTTCGATTTTCATATGAATTGTTCACCACCGAAAATAAATCCAGAACTAAATCGATGTAGACGATGTGAAGTTGAAAAAAACCCCTGCAATAATGTTACAATGAAAAATGTTCAGCAAAGTATACAGGTATGTCGCCACATATCGGAATATCTGATGAAACGGTGAGATTGTAATTAGAAGAATGGCTAACAGGTAAATATACAGGAGGATTTTAATTCGGAAACAAAAGGATATGATGCTTCAAAATTCGAAAAGTTTTGCACACCCTGTGATGACTTGTGTTTATATAATACGGCTAGCGACTTTTTCAGGCTTCATTCAATTCATTCATAATTTTATCCACTAGGTACTTTCTTTTTTGTTATGAATTTCTTCAATAAAATTTTTGGAGTTGGTAGATTACTACGAGAATTACCAATTTGTGCAAAATGGAGAAATGTAAAGCGGCCTCAATTCTAGAAGATTTAGTGCTTTGGAATTCGAAACGTTTGTCACTGAATTTTGCACATCCTGTGATGTACTTTCTTTTTCGTTATATTTTTTTCTTTTTTGGTATAGGTGCAACATTAAGTTTTTTCAGTTGTTTTTTTTTTCTGCGAATTTCGCTGATGATAATAATAACTAAAATATGTATAAAACTATATGGCACGACATTTGGAAAAATATAACATAATCACGTGGAACTTTTTTAGGGCATTCAGTACAATCGAAAATATTTTCCTAAGAGACAGATCAGATCTGCGAAATTACGATATCCTACTCATTGCTAAGCTGCGGCACCCTGTATTAGTGACATTCGATGAAATTCATTAATAAATCGAATAAAACGTACCAACTTAATAGCCATTGAAGCAGCTTATAGCTGAACAGGGCTCATATGAATAGAAAATAAATGCAATCCGTACATTTCGTGTCAAAACATAAGATCTCTGTTTTCCTTGACATACTGATCCAAATTGAAGGCTACGCCACTGATCTGCCGCACGAAAATTTCGGTTAGGCGAGCCAATTTCGCTAGTGAAACGTGCGAAAGTGGTCGTGGACCTCAACAACTCCGAACCCTACCTCCTCGGAGCCCCAATAGTACAGGCGATCGTGGTACTCACCCGAAATACGTTCGTCTGCTCAAGCAAATGGCGGAGTCCCGTTGTTTTCACGCGAAAACGCCGTGCTTTTCCACGAACTGGCTGGCGAAGATCTGGCGCTAACTGGATCGTTCGATTCGAACGCAGAAAAGACAAGCAGCTAAGTTGTTGGGCCGAACGACCGTCGTATCTATATTAAAAACACGCTGTTTGAATTTAGAGTACACTTGACATTGTAATCGTTCGTTTTGTTTGTGCCGTCCTGACGAGACGCGAGAAGAATTTATTGTATACGGAATATGGAAAAGATGGTCAACAGAATCATTGAGATTGCGTTATCGTCGTGCATGGGCGTACGTCCGGGGAACGACTAGCAGATGGGGTTATCGAAACTCTGACTTGTGAATGTTACACTGGCTGTTTCATTTTTATCATTCAATACATTCTGGACTAGCGAATAGTGATAGATATTCCACGAGCCCAAACCTTTTGATGAAATTGTACTGGATCCATGAATATATATTCATGTCTTATATTTTTTTTTTATTATATTATTAAGATTATTCGTTCTGCAAAGGAAATTTATTCGAATACTTTGCACAACAATATCACCCAAAATACAAAAGTAATTTAATTTTTTGACAAACAGACACTTGGCAAATGTAATAGACCAGTAGTCGCCAACTCGCGGAGGCAATTCTGGTAGCTCTCACAACGATTTCAAAAATACAAACTACAAAAATCGAAGAAGCTTCCGAAAATTCCACAGAAAAATCTGATTGTCATAACATTGGACATATATATATATAATTATTTATTTTTCTTTGGACATACATATATGTATAGAAATCGTCACAATTTTACAAATTTACATACACACTTAAAAAGACAGATTAAAATGTACAGAGAATAGAGAAAAAAAAATAAAAATATAACATGTCTATGAGTTGAAGAATTCGCCAAGGTTGTAGTAACATCCATCCAACAAATATATTTTCAGCAATCGGGAAAATTCACAAAACTTTGTTACCTGTGTTATATTCTTCGGTAATTTGAAAATGACTAGTCCCATTACAGATGGCGTATCTGTTGAGATTTTGTACCTTCGATAAAGAACGTGAAAATCATGTTTTTGACGAGTGTTCATCCTGTGAATTTCCCCATTGCTGATGAATTTTCGTTTATTTTTGAAAATATAAACAGCCATTTCGAATATATATAAAGAGAACAGTGTAAGAATCCCGAAATCCCTGAATAAGTTTCTACAAGAAAAATTTCTAGGCACACTAGCTATCACCCTTAGAGTACGTTTCTGTGCAATGAATATGTCCGGCATCGCCATAGAGTTACCCCACAAACATATACCATATCTCAACCTGGAAACAATTTGAGCATGATACAGAGCAAGGAGTTGATGTTCAGTTAACATAAACAGCGGCAATGTTGAAAGTAACTTTAAAGTAGCTCAACACATTGAAGAGGTTGTTGACCACTATTATAGACAGTAGTACCAACCTAGAAAAAAGTGTACCTGCCTTCCTAATGCCCGAGAGTCGTAAATAACTATTTCGCCTTACTTTTTGATCACATTGGTAGAACAAAACTTCTTTCTTCCAGAAATATAACTTCTAGTCAATCAATATTCCAGTTGAAGACTTTGACGATCCGTTAAGTTTATTTCACAATTTCAAAGTTAATTTCACTCGTTCCCGACAGAGGTCTTTCACGTGAAGAAACTTACCATCAAGTTCATGAACGTGAATTAAAGCTTCATTTTTATTTATTATGATGATTTGACATCAATTGGCCGAAATGAGAATCTGTAAAAATGTATTCTCGAAAAAAACTTACATTGAAGTGCATGAATATAAAACAGTGCACCACTAAATAGATACACTATAGCTCCGACTTATTAAATTATTTATTTGCTTTGTATGCGTTTGTAACTGAAAGATAGTCGATTGAGCTTGAAGGTTTTCACTGGAATATCATATTAGTCCTTCTCGTCCTATAATAAATTGCGTGTCTTTTGAACAATGGCTTTTCATTGATTTCTTCTGCGAATTTGGTCGGTTTTCCTCTGGAAATCTGCCATTTTGTGAAAATGGAAAGAGGGGATTCCATGACAAAGTCAAGAGCAACTGAAAGAAAGGTTAGGAAGGCTGACTTCCGGAAATTTCTCTGATTCCGATAGAATTTATTTTCACCAATCATCATCCAAGACATTGTGATTATTCTATTTAAGACAGTTCCACTAGAACTAGAGATGAAATCAGAATTGAATTCGTTCTTGTTACAAATTTATTTGTAAATTGAAATAATCAAAGTTAATTTTCGTTGAGATGCGGTGCTTAAATCAACCCCTCTACCCGACCCTGACGACTTTCCATTTCGCTATTCAATTATGCGAGAATATTCTCAACCTGTTTGATACTCGAGCCTCAAAGAAATAATTAAAACTTTTAAGGGGTTAGTTGCCTACTATTTAATTCAGAGGCGATGAAAGCATCTGGTCTGATATAATCTAGATAGCTCTAAAGGAATACAGACTTTGATTGGGGTGCGAGAGGTGGTGCCTATACAGGGTGCTGTAACTTTTATGACAAGTTTAATGTGACTGAAATATATAATATTTTCGTGTAACGTTGAAGGCTTTTTCAGCTGTGCAATACTATTTTATATTCTCAGCAGTAGCGTTCGTATGAAATTGGTACTGACTTTTCTTTCTCCTTTTTTTTTTGTAAAGCTCATTACTTTCAGAGAATATTTGTTTAGTGGATTTCATGTGGATTGCATGTTGTTTGTTTATCAAAGTAAAACTATATCTACTGGATGAAAATATAAATAGTTTCAATAGTTCTTTGTCTAACCTAGTTCAACTTAAATGTGGATTCACGAGTCAGAGTTGAAAATGATTCATATGAGACTTTGTATAATGAGAAATTATTTGGAATTCATTGTTGTTAGTTGAACGAATATTTGACTGATATAAGAAACATTGCGGTTTGATTTGAATTTTCAGCAGTTCATATATTATGAATTCCAGAAAATTGACATCATGATTATTCTTCGATTTGACCTTCCATAATACATCTTTTGATTTGAATTTTCAGCAGTTCATATATTATAAATTTCAGAAAATTGACATCATGGTTATTCTTCGATTTGACCGTCCATAATCCATCTTATTCGAAACAAAACATGTTTTGTTTTCATAATGTGACCATTCATATTAAATGATTTGGTTGTTCATTTTGAACTCTCACTGTGTGTAATGTTTCTGTGTCCTTAATATTGTATGTAGGTATTATAATACATATAGTAGAATGGTTGAATTTTTAGTCAATTCGTTTCAAGGGTAATCTTGGACTCTGACATGATTGAATGACTTTTCGATTCTTGCTCTTCAGATCCAATTGAGAGCACATTATATTGCGAGAATATTAGATTGAAATAGAGTATTTCCATGAACGTTAACGTTTTCGTGTTTTGTGGGTTTACGAGTGTACGTAGATTCGCGTTATTTAACGGGTGCTCAAAGAGGAACGGAATCATAATTCACGAAGGGAATAAATTAGGATATTGAGAAACTCCAACGTTTCATGCCTGTGCTAACGTGTTGAAAAACTTCAACATCATTTTAGGTGTAGATCATGAACATTATATTTCCTACGTTAACGTATCTAGGACGGCTTACGTACTGTGATAACTTCAACTCTCCAATATCGATATAAATTCAGGTATTTCGTACTGAATATTGATGTATCACTATTGATACTATTAACTGGGAGTCGAAAAAGAGGAATGACCTTTGTGTATGAATATCTGTAGGAACAGGGTTTGTTTAGAGTGGCGTGCGTGATGGTCATGTAAAACATCGAATATGCATGTGTGTATCAATGATATTAATGAGGATACATTAATGTAATCAGCGTATTTTCATAAATCAGCATGGACAAAACATGTGAACTGTTTTATCTTTGAGTATTGGTTAGTTAATCACGAATTCATCGTGGAAATCAGCAATAAATCATTGTTTCATTTATTAATATCTTATTTATGAATATGTGACATGTTGAAATATTTGTTGAATACGTTTATGTCAAACTAAATTTGAAGATGACCGATGTTAACAGACTACCAGTTCATCAGTAGACATAGGCGTACGCAAGTCAATTGATGAATGAGTACTGCCTGATAATTGGTAGGTTCTTTTTCTCATATGAGTTTTGACTATTTTTGGGATGCCAATATTTATGATCTTGACGATTTGTGAATGTCTGAATGAATGATACACGATTTGCTATTCATCTTAGCATGAACATCGAATAGATAGGTGATATTTTGAAACTATCACCACGTTTGTGTTATGAAATATCAATTATTGATTTGTTTTCATTTCCATAAAATTCGACACCTACGAGCAGGACATTGTAGTCAGTCACCTTCTTCTTTGTCTAGCGATTATTTTTAGGTCTCTTCTAATTGCTTTTTGAATCAAAAGTATTAATTTCCTGTCTACTACATTTATTACAAATAATGTAATTTCGAGAATATATTCAACAAATTTTCAGAATGATAATAGGCAAATCTTTTTACTTTTTTCGAACGAATGCATTTTGCAATTTCTCAAATTGCCATCTTACATGGGTGTGCCAGTTTTCAAATCAGTACCTATTTACTATCATTGGATTATGAACATTAGCAATCCCACTTAATCTAGCTGAATAAAACACTTTTTATTTATGGTTAAGATTGAATCATTGGCTTCCAATGTGACTTCCGGCAGTATGGCTAACTGGCTAGTCATAATTAAAATTCCTTGTAAAGGTTCATTTCGAAAAATCAACTATGAGAACTAAGTTGAAATTATTTGGCAACTGGTGTCAGTCAGTCAGTTCAACCTTTTGCTTCAAATCATTCGAAATTTCAACTCAACGATTGTATTTGTCAGTCACAACTTGGGAATCCTTCAATCCTTAGTTATTCTTCTCAAAGCCATTTTATTTTTTGTTGTATTTTTCGTATTCACAATAATTCTACAGTTGAAGTGTACAATAACTGAAAATGGATTCTTTCTTAACCGTGAAGAAGGTTACTTCCCCATGATTCATTCTCAAGAATTTTGAATTTCATTGATATGAGAACGGTGTCTACTCTTCTACATATCCAATAGGATATTCTTGACCCTTTAGGAATTTTAGCAGGAGAGATATAATTGTTTGACTCCATTCTGTCAAGTAGAATATCGACGAGAAATATTACAAAAAATAAGGACGACTCTACGGATTTCAAACCCTCATGAACGCGAACCAGCGTACTGCAAACATAACTGAGTAGTCGAAAACAGTTTTCCTTCTTCATTACTCGCGTAAATCGAAATACCTTGAAGAAAACGCAGCCAGCTCCGGGCTGGCCGTTAAATTAAATCGTACGTGAAATTAACACTTCGAAAGTTCCTACGTCTGCTTCGGCAGGGTATCGCGTGCCTTCTTTAATTTCCCTGGAACACGGGAAATTCGACGGGAGAGCTGGAGATCTTGCCATTTCGTTTGAATTACTCCAGGAGGTAAGCGGAAAATGAGGAGGGGGCACCGAGGCTGGATAACGATCAGTTCAGGTTATTTGGAAGAGGAATTTCGCAACTGAGTCACTTACACAGTCAAAAATACCCTTCAATGATGAACTGAAAAGTCGAAAATAATTAATATTATAGAAATGAATCGAAGAAAAATATTGTTATTGTGAAAAAAGTGTCGGGTGCTACAGGTTTTATATCAAGCGCCCCATACTTTTTTCACAATAAAAATATTTTTTTTTGATTAATTCATTTCTATATCATTAATAAGTATAACCATTTCTATTGAGTGTGTTTAAAACATTTTATAAACTATATATTTTTCGATGGACGGAATTCGAACCGTCGCTCAAAGAATCCATTATTTCACGTTGACTAAATCTTACACCTCAACCTTTTCGGTCAATGATCCAGCTTCGAATGAGTGATATACTAGCAGTAAAATACGCCATTTGTCCGAAGTCCGTTGTTAGTCCAAATGAGAGTTACTCACAAACATACATAAATATATACAAGAGCAGCTGATATAAGCGTGTGAAATGATCTTAGAATGTCAGATTTTTCATTCATTATCACAAGAAATCATCAATGATTTCATTCAGATATTAGGTGAGCTGAGAAGTTCTTAGGCTGACACATAGATGGCGCTGGAAGTATTGAATCATTATGATTTTAAGGCAACCGAAACTTTCAGAAAATACGTGTAGAAGCTAAACCATGACTTTTTGATAGAAAACTGTTGAAGCGAAGGCTAAGAATGATAAAGTTGTGTATTTTTTTTCTATGCTAGCTGACAAACTCAACTGTCAGTTTCTTCAAGTGTCTTGATCTGAATACAACAATCCTCAACATTAGAATGAAGAAGTATCAAAAAAATTCAGGAGGTTAACCACACAAAAAAGACGCAAGATCAGTAATATTTCGTGAATTTATTAGGGCAATCAACTGTGAATTCTCCAATCCCAGTATGCATTTTGAGTAAACATATCTCCACAAATTTATTTATTGGTGCTTTCACCAAAACACAGTAAGTAAATAATTTCGACGATACTCAATAGTGATGCTCCAATGAAGAGACCTGCTGTGCCTCCAAGAGAAACTGAAAGAATTCAATACAGTTAAAATCACTTCAACAATCAACAACCTGCTTTCTAATATTTACCAACTAGATCTAGAGTTGTTCTCACGACTATCCTCTTGAACCTCGATGTTGGCAAGGACTGCATTTTCACGTAGATTTCACTAGAAGAGCTTGTTGTGCTGAAACCGATCATATTCACATTACTTCATATTACTAAGTTGTTTGAATATTACGACATTATTATTATTTCTATATGATACGAATACCATCATGTACAGCATCAAAAATATTTTTATTTCTATATCAAATGAAATAACTGTTTATCTTCCCTAACTTTCACATCATCAAATCATGTGGGATGGGGATGTATACTATTTTACAACTTGAAAAAAGAAATCGAAATTCGAAAGGAAAAATTACACATTATATGCTCGAAAATGTATAGAGTTTCGAGTCATTTGATACCAAGCGTTTCCACAAAGTTTCAATTATCTCAAAAAAATATGGGTGAAAATGAGAGATGTCATTCTTTCATTTGTTCTCATTTGTTGAATAATCTTTTTTCTTGAGTTTTCACCATTTTGGTTGATGCAGAATATTATCTAAAATTCAGTATCCAATTCTTCATGGTTCGAAATTGATTTTTATCATTGATAATGTTGATATTATTGATAATATCATGACTTACCCCTTGGTGTCAGATACGACGTTATATTCTGGTTCGATACAAGACGGTAGACAATCACATACCAACCCTGGTTTTTCAGACCCTGCTCCTTTGGCATGCAATCTATTTACAGTTTCTGCAATGATTTCATTGAACATATTATTTTTGAATAGGCCCCATAAATGCACTCACCGAAATTTTCGGTAAGACATTTCAATCCCTCCATGTCACAATATTTGATTTTGTCTGAAAAAAAAAAGATGGTAAGATTCTTTCATAGAAGATTGAAAACCGTGTATGATTGTTCAGAGGCGATTTACCCATGATTCAGAAAAATTTTTACCTCATTTAGAGACCATTTAATTTTGGATAAAGGCTCATTCTCGTATTGTGGTCAAAGTTAGTCAAAAGCTATTGAAAATTTAGTTCAAATTCAATCGAAACTCATTCAAGGTCACTTTGAAGTAGTTCCAATGCAACATCCACATTTTTTTGTGAGATATTCAAAATGTAATGTTCTTCAGAGAAAGTTCAGTACTCACTATAAGATGGCATCAGATGATGAGTACAATTACACAATGCTATGTGGTTTTCTGCATGACACTGAACTACACATGTGGAATAACTATAGTACTCATGGACTGTTATGCCTTCATTCTCCCATGGAAATCTGCATCCTCTTTTGTAAATTGGTACATGTTTGACGTTGTCGTCATTGTTTATTTCAATTACCTTGAAAGTAGATCAGGATCTTATTCCAATGACCAAATCTTTTCAGGAAAATTCTGATGGAAACAAAGTCCTGGAGTTCAGCTGCCGTCTTCCATAGCTCAGATTTTGATTGAGTTAGAATATTGTTATTCTACATTCTCCATATATTATTCGAAGCGCATCACAGATATGTATTTTCGATTGTTAAGAGTATCTCCAGAAAGTGTGACGTCATATGATTTTTTGAACTCAGTAATGGAAGACGTGACCTGAGCAGCAGCAGGACCTAGTGGATTAGATTAGATTATATTACAATAGGGCTTATATGCTTCTGGGAGCCTCCACAGATCTTTACAGATCTTTTCCACCATTAACTAAATCGTTTGTGGATCCAAACACTGTTAGATGTTTCCTCAGTACTTTTGCTAAGCCACAGAAAGATACTGGACCAATCAGGGCACCTCGTGCTCCTTCTAGCAGATTAGCCTCTTCATTACTCTTGTAACCTGCGTCCTGGTACCAAGGCTAGAGAAAATCTATGTCGACTGTTTAGCTTTTGGAGGGTTTTTGAGCAAACCCAGACAAGATTGGAGTTGACTGAGCTGATTACTTTGATAGCTGCTGGAGTGGATAGCAATGGTATTTTCATTGAACTTCTGTCCTAATACCTTCACTTATTTCACCAAGCTCAATGTTCAAGCTCAAAGCTCAAGCTGTTGTGTTGTAATGTTTTTGGGATGAAAAATGTTTCATATTTTCTACCTCCCAGGTTAAAAAATCATAAATATATTGCCTGTTACAAAAATATTTCAGTGAAGAATTCACGAACTCACGTTTATGGAAATATCAAAAGATTCTCCTAGCATGACGTCTTTTCTCTGATCCGGGTCGGAATTGATAAAGGGCACGTCTTCTGGCGCATGGAAATATACCTACACAGTGAAAACGAGCTTTCCATAGTAAGGCTACATAATAACGATTTGGATGTCCGTCCTACCCTAACGTCCTCGTTGGTTTGCAGCCATAGTTCACCTGGCCCTGTTTTTCTATTCATAGTCAAATCCAACTTGGAAGCGTAGCTTCTCCTGGAATGAAGAATGGTCAATATCGTTCTAGCAAGAATGGGATTTTTCTAAAGGAAAAACTCGGAACGGGGTATCATCTACAATGTTCATACGATAAATTACAGTTATGATATCACAATGGCTTCGAGAATGCCCGAGATTGAAGCAATGCGAATTCCCGAATAATATTTTTCCAGGTATAATATCAACTATATTTCATAGAACAAACAAAACTATACAATTGTGACGTAGTTGATTCTATTTTCAAGCAAAATGTTGTGTTGATAACAATACGAAGAAAACCCCTACCGATGAGCGATTATTTTATTAGTTTTGAATGAATAAAGATTCGAGAAAAAAAGATTTGACATCGAAACATTGTTGTCAAGTGCATTGATCTTGGAAAACAACGAAATGGTCTTCACCCATCTATTTTCCACTGAATTTCCAATATGAGTATCTTTAATCTTATGATGCCAAGCTGTTCTCAGGAAGAATATGAACCAATTATTCGCTGTCTGTCGATATTCAGTCATTTTCTCAATTTTCATCGAATATTACCTTCAGTATCGATTTTTTTCACTTTTTGTTTGTTTTTCGAATATTCAGGATATGTGTTGAGATGGTCATTTCAAGTGAGTCTTTTTGTATATGTAAAAAAAGCCCACATACCATTTACCATTCAAAGAATAAAAGGAAAACTTTATTCGACTCCTTCAGAACTGAATCTTTTGAATTTCCACAATAAAAGAACTACTACCTGACCTGTAGCATTGTATTTCGCGATGAAAGATAATTAGAGCCAAGATGTGAAGCGATGAATATGTTAGTCTGTGGGTAATAGTAAGAATTTGATATCATTCAATGTTTGAATTGAAGATTATATTCGACAAAGATGAACAAGGTGGGTTGAAATAATCTTTACGAAATCTCAGATTGAACAGTTTAGTTTCATTTTGTGTTAAATTCCTGAGGGAATGTAAAGATTCTTCGGAATGGTATAAGAGGCGTCATAAGAGAGTCTGGCAAGGTGTAAATTCGCCCAAGAACCAAAGCAAAATCTCTCCAATGCCAGACTAAATAATGAAATGGGAGGGAGGAACAGCTACTCACGAGAAAAATATTATCGGAACTCTATCCGATTATGGTACATTGTGGAAGAAACATTGAGGCAAACTAGACAGGAAAAGAGATTCAGATGTTGATTTTCTCCTTTGAAAAATTGAACTTTTTACAAATCATCTTTCAATGCCCTGCATCAGAACAAAGAATACGCTGATATCTAAGTGATACAAATCCACAGGACTTTCGAAACGTCATCCTGACCTTTTGGGAAGAGATTTCTGATTAGAGCCCTTGCCACCTAAGAGACGACAAGGGAATATCCATGCGTCTGGAGGCACCACGTGTCCCAACTCCAACCTTAATAATTATAATAATATTACGGCAAAACGTGCATATAAATACATTGAGGTAGGTCTCTAGAGCAAGTCAGCACGAAGTGAATAAATCACGTATGAGGACTAGAATGTCATTTTCAGATGGTACTCACTTAGTGTGCAATGAATTGAAGGAGAAACAAAATCCATACTCCGTTTCAAGAGGTAATAATTCTTCGCAACAGTCGAAGTTAATAGTGTTCCATTTACAGGAACTCATAATTCGGGGACATCTCTTCCTGTACTGTAATTGAGTTTAGTAATTTATTGCATGGATGTATTCATTATACTCAATTTTGTTTTGTGACACATTCCCAAGAAGTTCACGATTTTCACATTCAAATAAAATACGAACAGGTGATATGAATATCGAGTCAAAGTCGAGTTGAAGTTATAATCGCAAACGAAATATCAAATTATTTTTTTATTGATAAGTTGGTGCCATTTATCAATTTTTTAATGGCTAGCACATGAAGAAATTCTGAGTTTTATGCTTATTTCGAATAAATCCTATGTACGAGACTCATAGAACAAGATATGATAACAGCGTGTAAACCCTTAGATACTTTACCTTTTCTACTTTTTCGGTGAAGTTCATCGTTTGGCATGATTTGCATTCTGATACACAAGAGTAACAACTTCCAGTGAAGTAGACCAAATCACTGATGAATAGTTTTTGGAGGTCAATCTCCTCTTTGATGAATATCTCATCACTGTAAATGTAGTCGCAAATATACAAAAACCATCATCGAATGAATCATTTGGTGAAATTGAGCTGACAAATATTACTAAGAAAGTTGAGACATTTGAAACGCATTCTACATTTGAATTGATTGTTTCTTCAACTAATGTAACTCCATTTAATACTGAATGTGAACAGGTTATTATGGATTTGAATTATGAACATATTTACTCATGCCATTCAGGTTCTGATCCAGCAATTGGACAAAGAGTAATGGCTGGAAACGTCGTATTCCAATCGAGGTATGTGGTTTCTGTGACAAAACTGACAGCTTTCTGTTCGTAGTCATTATAAGAGCTTCGTAATATTAGCAACATCAATCCCAAACTAACGATGACTGTTATGATCCAGAATAATCTTAAAAACATGAAAGAGAATCATTGAGTACTAGAGGTGTGAGGAATTAGGATAATCAATGTACATCTGAAACAAGAATCTATCTAATATCTCCATGACGAATGGTTTGAGAAAAAAATTAGAAAAACGTCGATTTATATCAATTTCTTGATGAAAAATATGAATATGATGACACTGTTATGAACAATCCAAGTTGTTTCGATATAATTCGCTTTGGAATTCTTTTCCTTCTCTCAATTATTGTCCCAATGTTTGAAGCTACCCAAATAACTTCATGAATAACGTGACATATCACAGAAAGGAAACGAAGTATGCGTTATCTATTTCTATGATTTCTGAGCGAAACATTGAACAATGGGTATATTTGTAGTTATTCAAGTTCTACAATATATGTATTTTAGTATTAACCAAATACATTTGAACGGCTAAAAACTGACCATATAGTCAGCATGGATTTTGATGATTTTTTCAATATCTACATATTAAGGTTCAAGAAATAGGAATTTCACAATATTATCGTGCGAAAATTAATACTTTTCGAGATATTCGACTTTGCATATCGAAATTTCACCTTTCTATTTTGAAAGTTTTCGAACGAAATCGTACAGCTTCCTAGCAAATCTCTCGACAATCAATTAATGGTTGACGAAATATTTATGACTACTTGCTGTCGAATTTGGATATTCGGAAAATACTGCATATTCAATTTTTTCTTGGAATGAATACATGACAAAAACTTTCCTAATATATGATGTGTCACGTTATTGAAGAAATTAGCCAAAGAGCTCTACAATCTTATTCAAAAAGTGACACTGAAAAGAAGGTGAAATTTCAACTTCGAATTGAAATATATCGAGAAGTATTGATTTCCCCATGATAATTCCGCCAAATTCGTATATTTGGACCATAACACGTGAGTGGAAGACCAAATTCCATGAAAATCCAAGCCATCCAATAGCTAGACTTTTACCGAATCCAAATGAACGGATGAAGAAATCACATATGAATATTCCAGTGTCCAATGATATTTCATTACCTGACTGTCCAATGTCGTTTCCGGTCAGCGACATATTTGAGTCCATGCAATCCAGATTTGCTAGCCCAGTATTCCAGACGACCCAACATTTTGAAATTCGAAATCAAAGCGAATTGCATTCGTTATATAGATGGATTAATGGAAAAAGTAAGTCGCCCATTCGGCATTGGATCAACAATGGACGTGGAATGAGGCTTAATGTTGGATCTATTCTCGATTTTAGATATTAATCTATCCATTACCGACTGTTCCAAATGCGCTTTATCAGAGAAGCGTCATGCTGATTGATGTTACTATGTTACAATGAAGGAAAATTCGATATAGGGTGGAACTTGAAATTTACACATACCTTTGGTCTATGAAATTTTAAAAAAATACCAATGTGAATAATCGATTTTTTTCTCATCTAGTCAATTGAATTGGGATTTCAAAAACGTACTACTGAAATAAAAGTGAGGAAAGCAGGGCATGGAAAACCAGAAAATACATAAAAACTTCAGGTGCACTCTTTCTGAATTTTTCTGGGATTGCTTTAGAAGAGTTGGAGCGTCTTCAGCTCGATCATCAGGTAAAACAAGGACACGGTGCAATGGCCAAAGAAGTAACAGTTTTAGATTGTTTAAATTGATCTAGAACCTTCATATGATATGGCAGTAGCGCTGAGAAGTTCTTGGATTAGAAAGTATTTTTCAAGATAGCCGAAGAGTTTATCGAAGAATCATAGCCAAAATGCTCAGTCAAAAATGCTGGGTCACAATCAGGATAATGGTTGGATTCCTGAGAAGACATTGTCGGCTCAAGAAACACGTGATTGCTATTGTACTAGAAAAACTATATGAAGGTTCTGCTAGGAAGGAATATGAGACTACATGTTTCGTCAAGAAGACCACCAAATTCAGTATACATTTCGCAAATATCTGTTGAGACTAATGAAAACTTGCAACCTTTCCGGTACATGGAGGATATAAGCTTTGGTCTATGGAGTATAGTTACAAAGATAGACCTAGAAACGGAACGAGAGGGTGTACAAAATAGATCTATAAAGATCACAATATGGGCGCTTCCAGAAGCGCATATACCCCATTCTAATCTAATCACGGTCTATTGTCTCGAAAGCTCGTTTTAGGTCTACGACAACAAACAGCACAATGTCCTCATCGTTAATTTTTGTCCTACAGTCCGCACATACATACTGTACAGCAGATTCACACGAATACTTATTTCTAAATCCTGGCTGCCCACTAAATAACAAATCATTTTGCTCAAAATATTGTCCAAGTTGACCAAGTTGATTTTTCTTACCTTCCTTGTTGGAATGGGGAAGGACCAACAGAGATGATTTGTCGACATCTCAACGGAAAGAATGCATACAATTCCAATGCAAGCGCTTTGAGGTACAGTGGCGAATTCTAGAACGTCATAAATATCTCCTGCCGACCAACCCTTCGAAAGGTATACGCCATCTAGATCCCGAAATTATCTCCTAAACTACTTTAATGAATTATAATACAATTCGGGGTGGCTGTTAGTGCCGGGCGTACGACAAGACTCCCTGTCTGAATTAACAATGAATAATAGCCCTTGTTGGCGACAATTACACAACGCGAAGTGCTTTCCACTTTCAGCGTGGGCAGGATACGGCGGGAGGTCTCGAGGAGGGATCGGAGAAATCAGAAGTGGGATTTCGTGTAGTGATTTGTTGCGATTGGATTATGTCGGGGAATTTCACTGATTTGGGATTGGGAGGCAGGTGATCATGTCTGTAATTTTTCTTGACGAAAGATGAATAGAATGTTCCATCTATTCGCATATTAAAGAACGCCAACTGAAATTATCAGTCACTGCTTAGGATACGAAAAAATCGACTAGGGTCGAAATGTTCCCGAAAGTTGTATTTGTTACCAATTTCAACAACGGATTGAAAAAAACGAGAATACATTGACTCATTTATATTTTCCATTAACGGAATCTATTACGAACAAATTAAATTTGGGGTTTTCATCACATAACATATTAGCACAAATTATGTTGATTTTTTCGTTACTGAAACTGAATGGAATATTCGAAATTTCAGTGCTTCCAGTCTTCCTTCAATTTTTCAATCTGTACTCCAGTCTTCTGTGGTACTTGATCGAAGAATGTCATCAATGTTTCTTCAACAGCTTGTGTGAATTCTTGTCAATATTTTCAATCTTATTATTTTTCCGTTCGTCGATGTTTTCTTTCCTTTTACTCCTTCCAATTTTTCCTCTTGACTGCGTTTTTAATGGATTCTATTCTTCGTAGAGTTTTGCAGTAAAGATTTTTTTTCACTAATTCGGCCAAGAGAAAACCTTACAAACTATTGTCATGTTTCCAAGTTGGCAGCCAGTAGGCGTATTCCTCATCTGAAACGTGATTTTTCACAAAAATATGTGCTACTTGAAGATGACCTTTATTAGCGAAACTTTTATCATACACTTTTTGACCTATCTATCGAAATGAAGTGGTAGGGGATGGATCAAAGATCTTTCAAATAAATAGCAGTTACTCCTTGATGACTCAACGGATTTTAGTCTTGTTAGAAGGAGCAATGATTTACCTATCCTTTGTAAGATTTTGAGGGATGCGACTAGAGGGTATCTTTTGATATAATAGAAATCCTTGCTAACCCTGGCACATACGACGTATACCATCATTCTGATTTTCAACCCCCGAAAAGTATTTTCAACACCCGCCTAATGGCACTAAATGGCTTTCGCGCATCCTGATGTATTATCGTTCCAGTTGTTGTATAGAATTCAGTGGCGTATACATCAATGAATACATTAATTCAACGAATCTATTGACGTGCTTGGTTAATTCCATACTAAATCCATAATGATAATGATCTATAATGGAAATTTAAAATTAAACGAGCAGTGATATATTCGAATATTTTGGTCAATTAATGCTATGAATGCTCACGTTGTTCCGATAAAGAGCATGTGGGTGTTGTTTGTTTTATAGAACTTTGGCGTGATATAAACTGATGTAATTCCCTTGGTCGAAATAAAGTCGCAGTTATTCATTGGTCATTAAATATTTTTATCGAAATATATTTCATGCCCTCTGATAATGATATGAACAAAATTACTGTTTCCCTTATTATTCATATGCAAATATCCAGCTGATGATCGGTTACAAATATATCATCAGACATCAGGAATCTCTGAATTTGCAACAAAAACAGGTCGTTTTGATTTTTTGATGTGTTATTTGGACCACTACTAGTAATATGCAGCTGCGAATGACAAAAAAACGTAAGAACTTCCAAAATTAGTTCTTTAGGTTCAATATTTACTGAGATGGTGCTTCAAGAAACGTTTAATTCTTTTCGAAGTAGAATATTATGATTTGGTTTATTTTGGAACTTGTAATCGGAGAAAATATCATGGTTGGAATTATAGGATGGGGTATACAACTCGAATCAGTAGATTTTTTACAATTTTGTAACATGTATTACAAATATATTTATTGGGGATTCTCCTCTTCTCACTAGATGGCAAACCTCATTATCTTTCAATCGAATATAATGAATGAAACACATAGTCAATGAATTTCCTGATTACTTTTCATTCATTCTTCTGCATACTCAATTTTCACAATGTTTCTCTCATCTCAATCTTTCAATGGAATTTCTTGCTAACAATGATGAAGTACGTTGGCCGGCGTGATCACTTGTATCACTCGAACTATTTTCGGGGAACAATGAATAATAATGAAATCTACAAAACATGGCCAGACGCTCTGAAACACAGGATCACGGTCATACACATAAGGTCTGGAATCTACGGCAATTTTGAGTGGAGGGGGGTAGCACCAGTTTTGAAGAAAAAGTTTCCATAATTTTACGCTAGGAGGACATAGGGGTATAATCACGTGATTAATCTTTGACAACAAAACAAACGGTTAGGACTTGAATGGTAAATGAAATCAATGACAGAAATATTATATCTTGCAAAATTCTCTAGACTAAATATAAAAATCATTCCTACTTTCAAAAAGCTGCTCGGATCTGATTTGTGATTGGCTGAAAAGTGACAATAGAGGACAGCGCTACAGGTGGCGAAACATGAGAACCACGAAAATTTCCTCAATGTTTGGGTCACCCCCCACCACCCGAGTTGCAAGACCTATATATACGATCGTGCACAGGATTAGAAAAATATATATGTCAAGAGCTCTTTCATAATCTTACGAACAGAGTGGCACTATGCTTAGAATCAGGAGGTGGGCAATTCGAACAGATGTAACATTTGTCGATTTGTTCGAATGTGTTTCTATTGTATTTCATTCTGAATTATTTATTATAACTTTTTTTCGAAAAGAATGCTGTCTCGTTTTATTAAGATTAATTTTTTTAAGGAAAGTTATTCAGTGCCAACGTCGAGCAGATAGACCAACCGAACTGTCAAAACTTTGTTGACAACAGGAGAAAAATGTTTTTTTTTTCAGAGCACTTCTTGCAGATAATGAACAATTGAATTTTTGACAAAACTGTAATATTAAACCACCAGGGATTGAAAAGGCGATGCCATATTCAAATTTTCCAACAGAATCCTGAATCCTGAATTACAACCTGTATAACTTTGAATTGATCGAATGATTGACGTCACAACGCTTCGCGTTTTCCACGTGATTTCTGTAATTAGGACTTTAGTTTGGCGAAATTACTGTGAGAATGATTTTTCTGGGAAGATTGAGTGAATATCTCAATGTTCCAGATGTCGTGGAACCTTTTCAAATATTAGTGATGTTTGCCAACGATTGGCTTGATTTGCCGTAGTGTTTGATGATGCCAATGAGAGACTTACCCTTGTCAACTCCAAATAGGGACTGAGTATTTCTGATGATGAACGACAATTTGATCCTGCGAATGATGGACAAACATCGAAAGAGCTTCGAATCTCAAGACTCACTTCTCTTACCACCTAATCGATACGCCGGCTCACTTTCACGTGGAAAATTCCTTTGTAGGTTGCCGCTCTCCTTTATCCAGCTATTCATATACCCATCCAAACTAGATTTTATATGAGCACACAAAATATAACTTTCAAAGACCCCCGCTCACATTCTCTGTGAAACATAAATCGCTGAGCTTTTTATCCCTAGACTTTCGGAACGGAGTGGTCTTCATGGTTTGTAAACAAGGAAATTATGCGGCAAATATGGATTATGAAGGAGGCATTCCCCTATTTTATTTTTCGATTCGACGTTGGTTTAAACAAAACTGGATTGTGCCGGCGGTTGGATATTTGGGTCAATCTCTTTTCACTCGTGAAGTGGAAGTTTGCATGAGCACGAACAATATGAAACGCATGTACGTGTAGCTTAGTTGAGAAGAAAATGAGAATGCATTCAATTTGATACTGTAGAAGCTTTCGATGCCTCCAGGAATGTTTTCTGTTTTTCTTATAGGTTCCTGAACTAATAATCAACCTCAAGACTTTTTTTTAATTTTCAAGGTCTCAAAATTGCTATCAAAGTCGGAAACCCGTGAATAGTTTCTAACTTCATGACTTCATTGAAATAAATATCTAATAACCAGAGATGTACATAATATTCGTAAAAGAGCATTCAAATACAAAATACGAATACTTTTATTTGCTACCTCAAATACAATACACAAATTATTTTTGCTTTTTTCATTCGAATACTTGAATATGAAATGAAATACTTTCTGGTGGGATTACTGGTTTGCTTCATTCATTGAAGATTTCAACAAAACAAGAGCATCAGATCTGTTAACTAAGGCATTGAAACAAAACAACTAACAAAATAACCAACATAAAACTGTAGAAACCTTCATATTCAACGTCCGATTTCGTGTGAACTTTCTGAGTTAATGTAACAGTACCCACATCTCGATTTCGCATTCAACTCACCACATGATCAATTGATATAGTGTGAGTTAATTGATTA
The DNA here is from genome assembly GCA_037013635.1 of Plagiodera versicolora. Classification (NCBI taxonomy): domain Eukaryota; kingdom Metazoa; phylum Arthropoda; class Insecta; order Coleoptera; family Chrysomelidae; genus Plagiodera; species Plagiodera versicolora. The sequence goes on along the minus strand of CM072986.1, from coordinate 7,735,274 downwards.
ATTGATATGTGCTGTGTACGATCTATTGAAGTTGCAGCGCCTCTAGTGGTCATGTGCCGAATTGCGGATCCAATCATTTGAAAAGAGGGACAATGCTTTCAATACTTGGTAGTAATTCAAGCAAGAAAGTATTTTTCATATCCCAAATACAAAACACATCTCGTAAAATATCTCACATAAAAAACAAGATAATTTTCCAAAAAAAGAATTGAGGTAAAAAATATTAAATACGTATTTTGTATTTGTATTCCACTACAAGTTTTTTAAGTAGTCGCAACTCTGACGATAACGTAATTACCATGTGTCATCTAGAGACACCAAAAACTATTTTTAGTATTCATACAGAGTGGAACACAAGTCTGAAAACGTTCAAATTTGGTACTGTAGTGAATGTTTCAATTGTTACGTTGTAATTTTGTTTGTATTTTATTTTATTTTATTGATGTTATTAGGCGTATCCAGACTTTTGTTCTATTTATTCAAGACTTTCCTGACTTTATCAAATATCAAGTCTTACATATGGTTGAACTCGTACTGAAGGGGATATTCCAATAATGATATAATATACGGGGTGATCTACTCAAAATGCCAAAGTTAGTGATAATATCAGAAAAACGGTAGATCTGGCAACATTGCAGATGTCAAATCTGGAATCTTCATATTCCAAAATATACTTCTGGTACAATTTTGTAAAATTCATACTACCCATTTATGAGATAATCGAGCGTCTCCAGACTTTTGTTCTACTCTGTATATATTTATTCATTCGTCAAATATTTCCACAACTCGGAGTATGCAAACGTGAAGTAATTCGAGAACCCAGCATTTTTATTTGTTAACTGACGTCACGATTCTAGGAATGGAAGGAAGTGGCTTCGTTTTGAAATATGCTCTAGAATTCAGCGATTCTGAATTCATTGAATGTTATACCGATGCTATAAAAATGCATTAGAATCAGTACGAAATATTTTTCAGTGCTTCAACTACACAGCGTGATAACTAATGTTGAGAAGTCGATAATTAACCAGTCGCTCAGTTATTTCATAACGAAGATAACTTTTAACGAATTATGATAGATAAAATAGAAGGAAATTCTCAATAATGATATACTGTTCGTGAAAAATTGTTTGGTATGCTGAAATATTAAATGGAATTGGTAGTGTGAAATTTATTTTGTATACTTAGGAACGTTTTCGTCAAAACGTTATGAGGATCCCAGATAAATTGTCAGTTCTCCCCAAACATGATAACTATTAATATCAGCTAATGAGCTATAGTTCTTTCCATTCCTACTATTTTTATATTGTTATGTTTGCCCTTTGTCTCAAGATAGTAGAACTCGATGATGAAGATGACGAAATGTCAATAAGTTCAGTATAACAGAGACTTGGCGAGTTTGACTTGATGAACTGAAATAATCAAATAATCAATACATTCATTATCGTGATGGCGCATATCGAACACAAAACCCAGTCTTTGGATCCTGGTGATGTGACAACTGGTAATTTTTGATTCGTCTCAGAAATGAACGAATTCAAGGTACGGATCTTGATCATAAAACTGCCAAATTGTCGTCGTTTAGCCAAGAAAAAGAACGTTTAACGCAGTTCCTATGCTCCACTCTTTCGACTGCTGCTGGCACTGCACAATGGAGTTAATCCGCGCTATTTTTAACTCTGCCGAGAATATAAAAACGCTTCTTGGTCTGAGGATCCAGAATAGAAAACACATGAACTCCAGGACAATAAAGATAACGAAATATCCGACAAAGGAGGGCGGAAGAAGCGACTTATTTGCCAAGAATAAGTTTTCCCAACACGTCTGCCTTGTACTCCATTACAATAAAGCCGTGCCTGAGAGAATCTGACGTCATTTATAAAGCTGGGCGAAATGTTCTTTTTCGGCATAGGAATCGTCTCTTTGCTATTGAAACGCAATCACCGTCTTCGAATTCTATGCGATGGATATTGACAGCCCGGAAAGAAATGCGGAAAAAATAATAAAGAGCAGTAAGGTCGTGAGAGGATTCCCGAATGTTCTCCGAATATTAATCCTGTTATTAGGAGTTTTTACTGCCACAATAAAAGTATACAATGTACAATGAACGGGTGCGTTTGATTACATTCATAATATTCGCTCTTTGCTTTTTATTCATCGTAAAATGTTATCTACGTCAACATACGATGTTAATTTCGCATATACCTTCAGTTCAAATGTTTTCATCTATTCAAACCATGCTATGATAGTCTTTTATGAAGATACACGCCCAAAGATAAGATTCTTATATCTTCACATAAAATTTCCATCTATCAACGATAGAAAAGAAATCAACAAAAGTTTCCGGATCATCGTTAACTCTCCAGATTTAAGCTACATCGATAAATGAGGATTCCATCATTGATGAGGGCTAAAAAGTTCAGGAACAAAATTTCTATCTATTGTTAATGAAACTTGATGCGATATTGACGTGACCTAGATCTACAATTATTGCCTCGAACTCCACAAAGACCATTGTCAAAAGGAGTTCGCACGATAGTTTACCTTTATACATGTTCTCTTCTGCTTTAAAATGGGCTTGAGTTAAGGCGACTACCTCTCTTCATCAAGATCAGTCCAGTGAGCATTATTGCAATTCGAGAACAGATTGAAGTCACTGGGAGCCAGATTCAAACTCAACAAACCACTTTTCAATGAATAATTTCCTGAATGATGCTTATCAATCCAAACTTTGGCTGTTGTTGTCGAGAAACAATGCTAGATTAGATTATAATGGGGCAAATGTGCTTCTGGAAGCCTGCACTGTGTGACCTCTACTATTGTGTACACCCTCTGATTATGTCAGAGTTCCATGTCTAGGCCTATCTTTGTAACTATATTCCATAGGCCAAAGCTTATATCCTCCATGTACATGGAAGATTGCAATTTTTCTTTCTGCAATGTAGAAAACTGTACTCTTGACAGGCCTTTGCAATAGGACAGGAGGTGTGCTGAGGTCTCCTCGTTTTTTTGACAACGTTCAAATGGTTGTGTCCGTAAGTTTATATTGTTCATATGTTTGTTGAGACTACATTGATCTGTCACCCTTTTCCACTATTCATTCTTCATTCATGCTCTAGCTACATCATAGAAAGGATCTGGACTAATTGGGGCACCTCATGCTCCTTCTCAGTCTAGCCCATTAGCCTCTTCGATATCCTTGACTTAACTTGTGTGGCCTGGTACCCAGGTTAGATATAGTCTTTTGTGACTGCCGAGCTCTGAAGGGTTTTCAAGTAATCCCAGTCAAGTTTGAAGCTAACTTTGTAATAAATAGCAATTTTCTTGAAACTCCTGTCTTAACAACTCCGCTGCACAGAGTTGTATATCGGTGATATTCATCTAATATTGGGGTTCGCAGCAATATGTAAAAGAGTACTCTTATAAGTTTTTCAAGCTTTCGGAAATGTTTATTTCCTTCTTCAGGGAGACTACGAAATACATGTGATTAGCGAATTATGGTGAACAATATTTTTGCAATACAAACTTACATCTCAGGTGAGAATGTTTACCTTGTTATTAGTCAATATATGAAATATGTACATAGTGATAAAATACTAAAGGACGTCAACGGTTGAAACATGATTCACAAACAACATACAATTGATTTCTCATCGGAAATTGATGTACAACTTTTGTTTTCAACTTAATAAACGTGCGAATATTTTCTTAATTTTTTTTATAAGTAATTTTTGAATATTCAAACCAATATGAAAACAATCTCCACCTGTCATCTTCTCCAAAATCTCCTCAGGTGTCAACGTTACTCCCTCTGGAGGATGGTGTGTTATTGGTCTTTGGCCATAGTGATTAGATTACACATTTACGAAAGCTTGAAAAAACTTATACGAGTACTCTTTTACGTATTTCTGCACACCCCAATATTCCCAGTTTCATTCATACTGGTCAGTAAATACCTCTTCTTCGTGTATATATATATATATCAATAGTTGGTTCGAAACGAATGAATCTGAACCTCAATAGTGTATGTGATGTTCTGAGATTGCTAGAAGGGATCACCTTCGAACGTACAGAGTGCAGAGAAAAGAAACTTTTGTGACAGTCCCAGGAAATGACTGTAAATAATCAGGACAGATCTCAGCGAGGTTTCTTGTGGGAAAATATGTAATCTCCTATTGAAACAACATTCGGAGCGCGTCTTCGAAAGATGACATCTCCGTTCTATTCCCTTACTCGATTTTGAACGTATACTATTTAACTTCCGGTGTTTCCGGAGCTTCGCCGACAGAATAACAATCGACCGTCGCCAACGTCACGTTCCTGTCATGTCAGAAAAATCAGACAACGGTTATGGCCGAGGAACAGTGTCGTGGGTCGGTACTTACTGATCAAACTGGGTCGATTCTCAACCTTGAGTGTACTTGGAGATGGTTGAGAAGAGGGGTTTTATTACATCGCCCCTACCAAATAACATTCTTTCATAGCTTTCTTGTGTTTAATGATATATCAGCAACGTGAAATTTTACTTCAGTTGAACTTGAATCGTAACTCGTGAATATACTTTCTTGGAGACCTCGTTCATTAAATTTCATTGAATAGTGGTTTATGGTTGTGCTCACATGAAGATTTCATATTGAAGCTGGATTCTCGAATTTGCGATTTCACAATACTTTAAGCTTCTGCAAAACGTAAACAAACATGAAGGATAATGATTGAATGTTTTACATATATGATCTCACCTGGTTTTTACATCCTTTGGTTATTCAGTGTTTGTTTCAATAGTGATGTTAAAGAAATCCAATAAGATTTCAGAGTTTGTAGATGAACTAGATAAGCAAATATTGAATCAAATTTATATCAGAGTACGCTACTGTCTACTTATTCTACGACGTGTTTCTTTATCTCTGCCTGTCAGACTCATGTGTTTGATCTAAAGTCGCACGATTGGTTTTTCGGATTCTCCATTTCGACTGTGACTGATGATTCGAAAACAAAAGGAGAATTTTCTGGAGAGTAATATCCGTACTATGAACTAGTGATTGGATCGTCTTCACTGAATACATCGATGTTGAAATGATCTTTTAATGAAAATTCTAGACATTCGCAACGTTTCTTTGAGATTTACGGATTCTCCTTCAGATGAGAAAGATATCAAAGTTTCCTAGTAGTGAATCTTCACATTCATTTATCAAATTGAGATTATAATTTTTATTATGATCTTTATAGTCAATTACCATCACTCACTTTTGATCGTTACGATTCTGTTTACTACTTTAGAGTTGTTAATAATTTGACTTTCAATAAATTGATGAACGAAAATGCATATTCAATCAGGGAGCTGAAATCCGCATTTTTTCATTATTTTATTTTTGATCTCTCAATTTGCTTTCAGTCGAAGCAGACATATTCTTATTAGATCTCATGTCAGATTCTCCAGGAATTTATTATATGGAGTAAACCGACCGTTTGAGCAAAAACTATGCTTTGGACAGAAAAATCATTGCCAGTGATGAAGAAAAAGCACCTTCATGCATACAGGACTTTAACGAATTGTCTATAATATAATCTCAGATATTATTTGAAAAGATCCAATCTTCGTTAATTAGTTGTAGCCCAAAAATGTGGCTAGCATGACATGAGGTGTGTCTTTCTTATAAAAATCGCACCTTAAGAAGTCGCATTTCTTCAAGACACATCCAAAACAACAAATTATTTCGGAGTTTTTCAAAGATCCAACTGATCCATCCATAACAAGAAGAAGTTATCTGGATGTTCATGAAAATTTCAATTCCATATGTGTTATCGATATTCGGACACGTCTATATGTCAGTCGTCAGTAACTTCGACATGTCTGGACCAGTTCGATGTCCCCAGCGTTACATTGAATCACGAAACGATAATTCAATCTGGACTCCTGAGTGCTGTTGGTAGTAGTTCACAGTAGCCACTTAGACTGTACTTTGTCATCCTGCTGACCGCGATTAATTCGGAATTGACTACTATCAGATTCAATATGACGTCCAGAAACAGACAAAATATGGGAAACTGTTGTTTTGTCCAAAATATGGAATTATAACGCAAGTGGAGGATTCTAGAGAAGAATTTATTCTTCTTATTAATCATCCACATTATGCTCAGGCCTGAAACATTTCGAGTCAGCATTTTTAATATCTCATCTCATGGTTGGAATCTACAATTTTAGAATGGAATATTGAATTGTTCTGTTTTTAACAATATAGAATCTCATGCGATTCGAATTGATTTTGGTATATCAGTAAAATTTTATGGAGTCATATACTCCAATCATGATTGAATCATATTAATGAATATCTTCAGTATACAGGGTGGCCCACGAGGTTTTGGCTAGTATGAATCTTGAAAATTTATTCATCGTTCCAAAATACTCACCTACAGAAAAAATCAAAATAAAGTTATGTTCGAATGAGCGCATAAGAGATACCTTTACAACAGTGAAAAAAATATACAGTTACCAAATATACAATGCCAATTGAATGGTGAAATATTCTATAGAGGAGAAATTAAATTTGTGTTCAGAGCGAAGTTGACATTAACTTCGGTTTCAACTACATATGCTATGCCTCGATATTTTATATTGATTGATAAAATTTAGATTTTTTTTTAATCTTCCCCTCAAAAGGACCCTTGTATACAGTGATCATGTATATAAAGATTGGAACACATCGATGAGGTAGTCGGAAATTTTCAAAAATGTAGATACATCTTTGAGGAAGTCATAATAAATCGAATGATATGTGATTTTAATTCTATTCATCGATTGGCAATATTGATTATACTTTCAGAAATGTATGTGGATGTAATATCCTGTCTATATGACTGAATGAGCCTACAAACTATTGAATCAATACTATTAGAAAATGGCACTGTACCTTCGAAGGAAAATGGAAAAACCAAACATCCAAAAACAAAAAACCCAATACATACATTGCATACGTTCCACTGTAAGAATCCTAGCAATAGATACGATTTTATTGGAAGTTTCGTGAAATCAAAGGAATCAATATAACTTTCCATACAGGGTGTACCAATTTTGCGTTTGATCTATATCTCTATAGGGGAAAAAGTCATTGTGAAGCAATTCTGCTGTATAAGAATTCATGTATTTTTTCTGATTTAGTATTATGAACTATGGATGTGTATCGACTGAATTTTTTACCAGCACAATAGCTGTCAAAAATGAACTAAATATTGGAATATGATTACTAACATAACGCTAACAAAAAATAGAAAATCGAATACGTGGAAAATAGAAATTTGCTATACTTTTTGAACAGACCTCATATATACACAAAATGAAGACAAGTATTTTTGAATATCGACCTTCCATCAATGGTACGACTGTTGAAGGCATTTTATAAAATGAATATCGATTTGTCAGTGCTTTTTATCATGAAATATTTTTCTGGAAGATATCGAATCTTTTTAATTTCCGGTGTCTCACTCTGTATACTTGCATATGTAGATAACACATGGTATCTTATACAACTGAAACAATTTCCTCTGAGAGCATACCCGATCGAAACATTTCCAGCGCATCTTCCGAAATTGTTCCGGCAGTTTCGGATGAAAAAAACGCGCGCGCCGTCTAACGTTTAATGGGGAAATTAATGGAGTCGGAAAACGCGAGGAATAATCGACGAAGCCTATTTGGCCGCCGATCATAAATCTTCATTTAGATCTCGCAGTAGGTATTTATTTTCGTTGGGTAATTCAATCATTTCCATCGGAATGTATCGATCGCTGAATCAGGGTGCTTTCATGGTAGTGTCTAATGTTCGACCGGAAGGTCGATGCTGAGAGCGAATTTTGGGTGCAAAATAGAAAATTTCTCATAGGGTGAACTAGATTAGGGTAGAATTTCACTTATAGCCCGGTTCAAATTTTGATGTTATTTTTATTGGAACTTCGTAACTTGGTCCAAAGAACATAAATATTATGGTGGAGAAAATTAACACTTTTAGAGATATGCCACTTTGAAATGGGAATTTCTTCTTCTTTTCTTAGACGTTGAAAAAAATGGCCAGGTAGATGTACGAGGTTCGTGAACGTTCACGAAAAGAAGATGAAATTTGAACTTCAAACTGGAATATCCCGATAACTTTCAAGTTTCCTACGATAGATAATATTTCCAAATATTGTCCTGGGGAAATCAATTCTTTCAAAGATGTTACTTTGAAGTCCGAAGTCTCACATTCTTTTCTTGAACTATTTCAAATGAAATTGTACATCTTTCTTGCTTATTTCTTCTAACGTTACAAATTATATGTTGGGAAAAGGTTTTATCATTGATTATGAGAAATGTTATTGAAGGAATCAGTCAGGAAGTTGTTCGATCTCGTCCGTAAACGTTCAAGAAAAAAAATTTCAATTCCAAACAAAAATATCTGGAAGTTCCACACTACCACAGATAATATTGCCAAATTCGTGTTTTTCAAACCGGAATACGTAAGTTCCAACAAAAATCATATCAAAACTTGAAGTGGGCTATAAGTGAAATTTTACTTAGATGAGAATGAAGCTCATGTATTTCTGAGAGCATCTGCACTTCAATAATTATATCAAAGGGCCTTGTCTAGGCCTATCCTTGTATTGAAATGTGTTTGATTGAAGGCTTGACAGACCGTCGCAATAGCATAATATGGGTTTTTCATCTTAGTACAATTATAGAATGTTTGTTTTTCGTTCAACAGTGGTCCTGATCACTGTGGAGATTAGTCTTCCATACTGCTGAATATCTCTTCTCGGCTGAATGCATCGGTCTCTTCATTCTGCTTGTTACCTGTGAAGAAATGCCAAACAAATTTGAAATGAAGCCGCTTGTATGTATATGACATTAACTTTACTGTACAGCTATGTTTGATGCTTGTCTCAAGTTCAATATAACGTAATATTGGTCAAGAAATTGAGTGATGAAAAAACAAAGGAATTATATAATAATTGGTCTTCACTTTTGAATCTCATTATAATCATTGAGTTCGTCTCTCTTAACCAACGATTAACTCATCATTTCATTACAATTCAGGATGGAGTTTTGAGAGTCATTTTGTGTGGCCTCTAGTCTACTGATTAGGTGCAAATTAATATCCTTCATATAAATAATCCTGGAATCGAATAGATCGGAATGAAACAATGTTGTCACATAAAAAAAAAACACTACAAAGGGTTCTGATTATAGTTAGTGTTCATAATTCAACAATCTGACTTAATGAACGAGAAACAATAATTCATCAACATTTTCGCTTCGCAAATTGCTTCTTCTATGTGAATAAATTCGAACAGAAGCACTAAATAGTTCGTTAACTGAAAACACTTGTTTGTGGAGTCGACAAGAATTTTAATGCAAGTATTGTCAAAGACACTAATGAACTAAAATTGAAGTAGGAATGTTGGTTCGGATAAGTAGGCCAAAATAATTTGCTCAACGATCAATGTGGTGAGATTTGTCGGATCCATTGCATATTCCATAGATTTTTTAATGATACTAGTAATGCAACGTATTATATAACAATCATTGAAAAGTATAATTTGGTTGTCAAGGACTTGTATTCGAATCTGCTCTTCTATTCTACTATTTGAAGAAATTGAAAATACAATATTTGAAAATAGTCCTTAATTCAGGTTAGTGATCAATACACTAGAGATCATTGTTGAATAATTTGACCAACTGTTTCGTTATGGTTGATTAATCAATCTGAATGATTCGAAATATCAAGACCCTCCGGAAAAAAAAACACAAAACAACACATTGTGGACACAGCTCTCAAATCATTTGTTAATAAATCGTTCGAGAAGTCTGTGCATATGAAAAGGTTTCTTGGTTTGATACAAAACACGAATTTGGTGATATTATCGTAGGAGAATCAACACTTCGAAATATTCCGATCCGAAGTCCGAAATTTCAGCTTCTATAACGTGACTGGTGAATCCTTTCTTGATGAAGGAATTTGTGATGAACCTGTACAATCTTGTTTGAGAACGAAAAGAAGGTGAAATGTTGGAAGTGAAATATTTGGAAAAGTATTAATTCCCCCACGAAAATATTATCAATATCATGTTTTTTTTGGGTAATTTTTTTAAATCAGATAACCAAAACTCCATTTTCAATTTCAACAATTGTGACCAGTTCCAAAAATTTTCATTCATCGTATTCAAGTGTGTCCTCTCCATGAAACTTATTTTTTTTTGTCGTCGAAACATTTTTTGTTGATTTAATTGATTGATACATCATACAGTTAGAGTTACATTGAAGACAATGAGGACAAGGGATACAAAATCACAAATAGTCATCATGAAAGAATGGGGATGAATGAGACATTAGTCAGGGTAACTTTCTCCTATCATGACATTTAATAATTGGTATAATTTAAAAACCTAAACCTCCAACATTGTATCATCAATGTGAAATCCGCATTTTCGACGTTTAATAGAGGACCTTGCGAAAAAGTCTATTGATGGCGAACAACTGACATGTCAATGACATTTCACAGTTCTATCGCCCTCTGTTGTTCCAAGAAGCGAAGTGGTTCTCAGAAAATACACATTACGAGCAAACTTGTAGATACTTTTTCCGAATAGAGATAAATGCTCAACATATATCTGCTTTAGGGGCTCGGTGAGACGCAGATTAGAACTTTTACCAAAGTGAAAGAGGGTTTTCGATGCATTAAACCGATAGAATAGAGCTAGAACCGGAAAGTGGGAAGATGGCGTTCTGGGAAAGGAAACAGGATATATCGCTCGGTTTCGGCGTTAAAGGAATTTCGTCCTGAACATAGACGTAGGAGACGTTTTTATGATGGGTCTGGTGTTATGGTATAATTATTACAAGCAAACTAGTTGGACAGCTCGCCAGAAAATGCTGTGTTGCTGCTTGTATTTTTTTGATGTTACTGATAATGATAAAAAGCTGAGTAATATTTATCATTCAAATTGTTTTGAAAAATGTTTCTGATCTTTGAAATATATACACCAGAATTGAATGAGCGTTGAATAGATTGTTCAATATTTGTAACAACTCCGACTACAATTAACAAACTTCATAGATTTGGCATCGCTGTGAAGTCATTGTTAAGTGTTGCCATAACTATCAATGCCTGAATGTACCCACCAATTAAAATTTCATCCTTTTTGTTCTGCACTAATGGTATCAAAAGATAACCAAATTTGTCAGAACCATGGAACAAAAATGATGAAAAATATTTATCTCGAAAATGGTTGAGTTGAAGCAGAATATCAAGCAGAAATATCGAGGAAGAAATGACATCAAAAATGTATTAGGTATTCAAAATAACAAAGATAGTGCTCCTTCTTGGTAGAAGCGGCAACGCTGCATTCCTAAATATATTTTCGATCGGTTTATCATAGGTGCTTATTGAAGTAACCCAGGTTTCATAATTTCACGAATATCTCTGAGGTACTATCCGTTGTGTATTCAGTGGTTGAACCTTTATTCATTAGTAGCTATCAACTGAATATCCTCGAATTTCGTATCACAGGAATGCACTACACAATCTTGAGACCATTGCATAACCATTCCGCTTTTCGTATCACGTTAACATGTTGAATTTCCATTGTGAGTCGCGATTAATCTTCGTGAAATGTGAGTGACACGTATAACGTAGGATTCAGGAAGATTTCCCCATAGAAGTGTGTTCCGGTAGACCATCACCACTAACTGGCAAGCCTGACAAAATGCCTGGCGAAATACTAATCAGAATAAAGTCAGTAACGTACGTATGAGAGTACCAACACTGGTTGAATGAATGAATGATTTTAAAATTGGGATGCATTTGAACTTGCTGTAAATTTGTGAATAGTGTCTCAAACTGAAGAAGAAAACATGAATAGCGAATGAAATCGAATTAAAAGTTTCAACATCTTTGAGTGTTTTCATAAGATATGAGCTGAAATGTTTAACATACCCATTAATATAATTATGATTGAGCGGACATGTTACATAAAGTTGTTCAGTTCCACAGAAGTTGATAAGAAGTCAGTAACGACATATGAAAATATTGAACTATAAAACTATAAGAATATAAAATATGGGAAAGCAAAAATGCAAAAATGCAGGAATGCAAAAATGCAAAAATGTGAAAATGCACAAATTCAGAAAGCAAAAATGCTAGAAGCAAAAATGCAAAAACTCGAAAATGCAAAAATTAATAAATTCAAGAATTCAAAAATGCAAGAATTCAAAAATGCAATAATGCTGCAAACAGGCAAGAATGCAAAAAATGGAAGAATGGAAAAATGCAAGAATGCGAAAATGTAAAAAATGTTGAAATGTGAAAATAAAAAAAAATCAAACTGTGCAACACCAACTGTTTATATAAGAAATAAGCTGGAATAAGATTAATTTCTATTTTTCTCACAATGATCGATATTTACAAATTACCGATGACATGATTGTTCCGATACAAATCTTCAGATGGCATAGCATTATCCTGAAACGTCTGAATAAAATTGAACAGTATCGATTTGAGTCTATTCACTGAACTTATAAGTCCAGTTCCAAATAAACAACTTATTCAACACAATAATCCCTGCCTTTCAATACCACAATCGGAAGTATAAATATGTTTCTTCTTCCTCGATTCCTCCTGAATATTCTGTGATGTTACCAAAAATACTCACCAATGATTGGAAATGATGAAACTTTTCTTTCCAGCAGATAACTTTTTCCTCCGCATCCTGTTCCTGGCTTTCCAGCTTTTTCAGGCTCACATCCTTTTATCTTTCATAATCATTGGTTGGCACAAAATCGATAGCCTTGTTTCATTACGGTCCATTACCACAGACAAAGGAAGCCTCGTTAACATTGATTGACAAAAAAAACTACAGGAAAGCGCGATGTGGGGCTCTACTCTCGGACAATACGAAAGACGAATCCGAGGTGGAGAATGAACGAAAGACATGTGAGCATTAGGAGGTCAAATTTATCATTGCGAACGGAAAGCTTTCACAGGGCCACTGACAAACAATAGGGCCATTTTGATAACCGAGTGATTACTTCTTTTCGTGAAGGAATTGATCTATCTGAAGAGTGATATTGATGTTGTTCCATACAGGGTTGTTAGGATTAAACGCTTATCATTGGGATTCTGGAGGAACTCCAGAGCTAATAGTATTGCTTCCTGGAAGATTCGGGATAGTTTCTGATGGTTTCTGACGTTCTGGTTGTGTGAACTTATGAAGCCGATTCTTATGATAAACAGTTCAGTGTTCCGGCGCATTTCAAACTTGTTAGCAACTAGAAAAATTGTTCGATTCATTGGTGGTACTTTTAACGATAATGCGTAGTTTGTTTCAATTGTTGTCAGCATTTCCTACCATTTGATTTTAACCTGAAAGCGTTTCGATCTCTCGACGTATAAACGGTTGAACATTATTTGTTTATAAGGTTTCTTGGACCACTTTTCAATCAGAATCAGTTCCAATTCATTCGACATTTTCATAAAAACTCAATATTATAGAACCAGTAACGTAGAAATGTTGAAGAATATAATACGGGTCGTTTTTTTGTCACTGTATCTCAGAAAGTGTCGATTTGATCATCAGAAAGTCAAAATTGCAAATGTTTTAATTATATACACGTAATATATTCGATAAAACGCTTATATTCAGCTTGAAAAATCATTCAATGCATGAGATGATTGTACCTTTCGATGTTATAATCAATTTTTTTCATGAAGATAGTTGTTACATCTCACCCAGATATGCGGTGTTCCTGCTCGTCTATTTTTTGAACGGTACTCCGAAACAAAAAGTTTGGTTAGGATTATCATTCAAATTATTCGAAACTTCTTGTCGATTTATGAAATATATAAACCAGCTATGTACCAACCAATCAGGAGTTCAGTGGTTACCTGGAAATAAACAAACTATACTTATCATTCAACATTAGTTCGTACATTATTTCGTTCGTTACTGATAAATATCATTCAAATATAACCAGTCCTGTAGAAACCTAATGAATTTGAATAATTTCCAACTCGGACAAAGTTCGTGATCTATAAAATATATCGAACTGAAGGAAACTCTCAAATTTTATTTGAATCGAACGTTCTTCTTGTATCCAAATGTGCTATAACACGACATGGTCTCAGCTTCATTATAAAGTTTCTTCTGGAACTCCTAATACAATCTAAAAATTCCTGGGTTCAAATGGAAAGAAAAATAATGGAACTACACAAACTATTGTAATCATGTTGTTTTTAGTTGAGTTGAGTTTAGTTTTATCGACGGATCTGTGAGTTAGTTCACTGTAGGAATAACCTATAGGTAATCCATGTTCAGTCTGGAATTTCAATTCCAGACAATTTGATCGTCAAAGGCTGTTCGATTTCTGTTTCTTTCTGCTGATATGACGTTTGATAATATTGCGAAAAAAATTCAGGAAAGAGTTCTACTAACGCTTCGTCTATCATTTTTATTTGATGATTCTGATGACCAATTGAAATACATACGTACCTGCTGAATTGAAGAAAATTCATTATTGTCAACTATTATCGTGGACTAGTAAGTTGAAATTCTCATTTTACCAATTTTTTTTCTGATTTCTTTCAAAACAGTCTTTGTTTCTTGTCACTGCTGTCCTATTGATTAATTTTAACGAATGGGCGTATTCATCAGTAGATGTAATAATAAAAAAAAACAAACTGTCAATCATTCTCAGTAGCATGTCCATAATCATCTGTTGAAATTGTTGATTATTAATTACTGGCTTATTGACGTGTGGTAGAATTATCTAGTAATACCAGAGGATGTGGCCTTCTTCACGTTAATTTAAGAATCGGTATTTAAGAGTGCACGAGGAAGAAATTGTCATTACCGTTGAAGTATTCATCAAAACATGACGCTGAAAAGTTTTTTGTATTTCACGGTCTTATTAGGCTTGGGCTCATGTGTGAGTATTCGAAAATCAAATTTCACAATAAAAACCTTACTATTCCATCCAAAATTTTCATTTGTAGTACTTTCTGTTATAAACAACATAGTTTGGTGAAATGATTGACTATGTTATATTCTTTTTCTTATATTGCAGATTGAGCTACCACCAGAGTTACAAGAATTT
The DNA here is from genome assembly GCA_037013635.1 of Plagiodera versicolora. Taxonomy (NCBI): domain Eukaryota; kingdom Metazoa; phylum Arthropoda; class Insecta; order Coleoptera; family Chrysomelidae; genus Plagiodera; species Plagiodera versicolora. Next base: position 7,720,162 of record CM072986.1, on the reverse strand, counting down.
GTTGAGGATTTGCACAAAATATGTGTTTCCAAAAGTGGAATTACGGAAAGTAGGTATCGGCAAATGAATTGAAATCATAGTTCAACTGTTCAATTCATCAAATATGAAAAATATGAGTGTTATCACTGGATTGAAAATTTGTCTACTCGAATATATTGTCTTATATTTATATGCCATTTTGAATTATAGGTGACTACGCAGCGTATGACGTGAAAGGGAATCCTCATGATACCAAATTACAGGTGGGTATTCTATTGGAAACGATCTAGATACTTTATTCCTTGTGAAAATGAGACTGAAGCTACACAAATTATTGACCCATTTGATTTTCGAACACACACTAGTGGACTGGAATACATTCTCAACAATTTTTCGGGGGGCTGCTATAAAGGAGATGAAATCTGTTGAACATTATGAGGAATTTAATGTTTTGATCTGCATCTGAGATCTTTTTGATTACCGATTTTCCATTATTTCATTCTGTAAACGATATATTTTTGTGTATTCGGAGAATTTAGAAATGAAGTTTTATTGAAATGTTTCAGTGTTACATGAAATGTCTCATGATGGAAGCAAAATGGGTGAGTTATTGATGATTTCAGAAAAAAATTATTCATTTATTTCAATTGACGACATTTTGTTTATGTTCAATATCAATGTGGAGTAAAAATGAAGGAACTTTTATATTCCCAGATGAATTCGGCAGGAGCAATTCAATACGATTTCATTATCGATACTGCTCATCCTACTATCAAAGATCTTCTAGAGCCAGCCATCAATAAATGTAGAAAAATTGATGGTGAGTTGAATCGTATTTTGGAATATTCAGGGTCTGGGAGTTTCATCATCCAATCGTATGTTGCCGTCAAGTCTGGCCATCTAATCGCCCAGAGATTACACCAGTGGACGGTTTCAGTACGAATTCTCTGAGCATTAATATAACATTGGTGGATCACAGATGTGATTTTTCATGTAATTTTCATTCTGAAAGAAAATATCGAGAGAAAGAGATTATGATTATCAACTGTGCATCTACTGAAAGATACTGAGATTGGTGAAAAATCGTGTCGCCGCCAGTGTCCATTCAATTCGGGAGTCGAAGGCGTTCAATTCTGTTCAAGTAGGGAACCGGGCACCTGGGAATTTGGGCTCAATAAATATTAGATAGACATAGATATTTTTCGTCGTATTTTTGGAAACTCATTTTTGTTTCCTGTTGGGATGCTCATAAGTATTTCTTGGAACAAACTCATCCAAAAATATATCACTTCTAGGACGTGAGATATTGTTGATATGACGGTATCAAGAAGTGCCCCTTGATTTGTTAACTTACTTCGTACATTTTCTCATCATTTTTTAATTTCAGAAGGTGCAAACTTATGTGAGAAAGCATCGAATTTCAACTTCTGCATGTATGAAGCAGATCCTGAGGTGAATATATTAACCAATATTAAAATATGAATATGATCATTGCTTAAATCTCGTCTGAATGAAGTAAGAATTTTATTATTTTCTGAATGGTGTTCTAAGATGAAGTTGGAATTTCTGTTCAATCTTTGGTGAGATATTGAATTCAATGCAAGTGAAAAATCTTTTCTATTGGGAAATGCACCATAACTTGTATTTTTCATCAATTGTATTCTTGAAACGTGCTTTGATTTCGGTATTTCAAGTTTTCGATATCTGAAATCAGATTCAATTGAGTATAATTTATACGAATAATCACTCCCTGCATTTATTTCAGAATTGGTACTTGATCTAAAATGGAAAACGAACCTGGACTTGTTATATGGAATCACCTTAAACTTGGATATGAGCATTTTTTCTAGGAATATTTGATATAATAAAATTAAATTGCGAATACACAAGGTGATTTTTTGAAATTATCTGGTTGCTTTTTGAATTTATACCAGTTTTTCGACCAAAGACTTCGAAAACCATATTCCTCTATCTGGAATACTTTTCAAATTATTACATATTGAGTTCCACATCTAAAACGACTCAAAAACCGATAACAAACCTGAAATTATTCAAAATGTATTAATTTTTCACAAGGTAAGCATCCAGCTCGATGACAATGCCCCCTCATATTTTCTTTCGCACCCTGAAAACTCTATGACGATTTTAAATTTTTGCTGAATCGAGCATCTAATCATAAAGTCTAAAAATCCCATAAAGTCTTGAAAATCCCCCATGAACCTGAATTCATCAAAATGTCTTCGTTTTTCACAAGTAACGTAGTTCAATTATTGCCATAAAAACTGGTCATAGTTAAGAAAATCCTCGTGCATGACTTGTGTGGTAATCGAAATCGTTTTCAATAACCTCTGCAATAATTTAAAGTACCAGAACAATATTCCATTCCCTCCTTTATATGTGTGATAAACCGTTCCGTGTTTCTTTGTCACGCCATGCGAAAGATTTTTTTAGGGGCTCTCGCGCCTACCCCCGATCTCTCCCAACCCGATAGAAACGAAATCGTTAATCGGAATAGTCCTACCCTCGTCCCCATAACCTGCTAGCAGCATCCTTACGTTCGTGTATCTCGGTCGTGCATTCTAAACGATCACAGCGAGTCTTGCATTCTCCTGACCTAAATAGTACGGGAGATGGCATTTTTATACTCACTATCGCATAAACTGAATATACAGGGTGTTTCAGAATTGCACGGCAATATTTCAGGTACGTTTTCTCTGCTACAAAATGAGGAAAAAAGTTCCTATGAACATGTGTCCGATCTCGATCATTAGCGGAGTTACAGGGTGTTGAAAGTGAAAAAAATGGTTTTTTTAGTGTGCTGCTCAATATGGAAGTGATGTTTGTCAAATACCAAACAGGGTGTTGCGTTTTTCGTGGTCTCAATCCATCATCCATAAGCAAAACTTGTTTAATTTTAGTATTTTCTCAATTTTTTCAACCTATTAGGTACCTGAATTTTGTCTCTCTTGACTTTTGGTCGAATTCCGTTCAGTTTCCTCAGAATTTAATCAATTTGTAAATTAGCTCAAAGTTACATCCTCTGAAATGTTCATACTATTTTGATATCTGATATTAATTAAAGCAATCAAAATTGAATGAAAAAGGAATTTATCAACAAATGTTTTGAGGAATTGTTTAAAGTGGCCTCCGTTTTGAATGCAACATTGAGCACGACGAATCCATGATTCCTTAGCAGTTTTGGACCAGAGAATACAAATCTGGAATATTGCCGTGCAATTCTGAAACACCCTGTATCATTATGGATGATAATTTTTCGTGATCAAGAATACAATAATGAATGGAACAGGGCAAATGGAACATGGTTGATGATATTTTTGTTGCTGATTCCTAAAGTATAAGGTACAGAGGAATAAATATATGGATTATCAAATCCTGTATGGTAAATATAAACATTCATTGAGAAATATTGTTTCCTCATTCTGAATATCCAATTTACCTAGTCCAGACCCTTTCTGTGTAGCGTAGCGTAAGCATTGAAAAAAACATCTGGGAGTGCTCAGATCAACAAGCGTTCCCTAGAATAGTGGAAAAAAAGCATTTCCAAAATTCCAAAAAATCAAGTCATTACATGAAAACAATCATGGTTGAGCTACTGACATGTCATTGTAGGCTCAAAAGACACATGAATGATATAGAAGTTATGGACACAATCATTGGTAGGTTCTTTCAAGAAGACGGGGGAACCTCAGAACACATCCTGTCATATTGCGAAAGTCTGTTAAGGCTCAGGTTTTCTACACAGGGGAAAGAAAAACTGGAGCTATAAATTTTTATTTCATCTATGACCATGATTATGATTGTGACTCGAAAAGTCGTGAATCATTATCTTTAACTCCTTATGTTTTTAAGTAAGATTGAATATGCTTTCAGTGAAGCATAGGTCTTAGATGAATCTGGAAACAAGTCTTTCTATAGTTCCTAATATGTTGAGTATATACAGGATGGCCCAACGAAAACGTACCGGAAGGTATAACTACCAGGAAGAAATTTTATCGAGAAAAACCTGAAACAACTTTGTATATGAAGAGGACAACTTTTGTCGCGAAAAGTATAGCCCAAACTTTATCCTCCTGAGCGGGGGTAGTATCTCTAATTTTTTTTAATGGGAGTCAAATGATACCTCGTTGAAGAGCCCTTTTGATTCCCTATACATTATATTCTATTTTTGAAATTCCGTCTACTCGTTGTAAAGATATCGACCTTTGAAATGTCGCTAGTGCATTTCTCAAAGAATACAAAAAGTAAATCGATATGGCTTAAAAAGCTACCGTTTTGTTGAATTCGCTTTCGAATTGTTCTAAGGAGAATATTCTCAATATTTACCTTAACAGAACGGTTATATTTTAAGCGCAATCGATTTGGTTTTTGTATTCAAAAGGGCTTTTCAACGAGGTATCATTTGACCCCCATTCCCATTTGAAAAAATTCAGGGGATGCTATCCCTACTTAGGAGGGTAAAGTTTTAGCTATACTTTTTGCATCAAAAGTTGTCCTCCTTTTATACAAAGTTGACGTGTTTCAGGTTTCTCTCGATAAAATCTCTTTCTGGTAGTTTTCCGGTACGATTTCAGTGGGCCACCCTGTATTTAGTGAATTCAAGAATTACAAGGTTCTCAATATGAACTTCATCTTCACGACATCACGTTTACTGATGTGTGATCAATGCGTACTACACTGATGGCTTCTCTGATTTGTCCATTTATTTCTCGAAGCATTTCCTAGCTTTAGTTTTTTGTCTGGTCTCACAAAGTATGAGCACAGTTATTCAATAGTTTCTAGAAGATCAAAATGAAGCTTCTTCTAGTGAAAATTCATCGAAACCTCCCCTACTAATATCTCTCGCTGAATATCCTTGGCCAGCTATCAAGCTCCTATACGTCGCAGATTATCGGCGGATACTTGTACGTGACCAGATGAGTCAAACATTTACTTGGAGCGATTCTCTTTATTCTTGGAGGAACTCCTTGGGAGAATGCCGGTACATATTGTTTTCAATTAGGAAACGGATGAGGTGGATCGATGGAAAATGGATGTCGATTGGGAAGGTACTGCGATCCGTTCGGGTTATTGTGATTGGATTGATGAATGGAAATAAAATATTCCTGAGACTTATTCAGTTGGTGATAAAGCAAAAAAAAACGATAATCTACGATCCTAGTTTCTAGGTGAGGTGAGGCTAGGTGAGTTTAGGATGACAATAAACGGGAATCTACTCTAAAGATCATCCATAAAGTATGTCACACGTTAAAGGAGAGGACAGGGGTCAAGGAAGAATGAAATCGCAGAGGAACACCTATTTTTCTCATGACGTTTTGTACATAATGTTTCAATATCATGTTTTTGTGAAAAAAATATTGAAATGGTTCGAATAATACATTTTTTTTGTTACTGAAAGCCTGGTCATTCTGAATTCCCTATGGTCTTTATAATTCTACCGGAAGACTGGTCGTCGTTAATTCCGCTGAGAGTCTAATCTTTTTGAAATATAGTGGAAGTAAGGTTATTTTGAACTTGCTCTAGAAGTCTGATGATTCACAGTTCTGTTGAGAATCTCATCAATTCGAAGTTTGTGATAAGTTTTGGACATTTTGAATTGTCCTGAAAGTCTGGTGATTGTAATTCTCAATAGACATCTGGTCATTTTGAATTTCCCTTGAAAACTAGCTTTGTTAACTGATGAAACTACTAGTCACAAGATAGGGTCTCTTGAAGATTGATAATAAGCTGAAAAATTAATTAGATCACCGAATAGTACAAAAAATATCCCAAATATTTTTTTTATTGGCGCCCCATTTTACCCATTGAAGCTCGCTTCAGCGTGTTTGAATCGAACTTTGAAAAACGCGCGTTTTTTCAAGTTACAGAAAACAAGAAACGTGAAGTCTAAATGACAAATTTTTGATTATTGATCTGACAGGTGTACCTTGTAAACGTCAAATAAAATATAACTGACAAATGCAAAACTTTATTCAAACGTAAAATGGGACACCAATAGAAAAAAATATGAGAAGTATTCGTGAGTCTGGTCTTTAAATTACTTGCTTTATTTCGAGCACTTCGGCTGCGCAGTTGTGCTAGAAAAATCGCGCGTGTTTTGAAGACCATTTTACCCACTTATAATTTAATATACTAATGTATAATATACATCGAATGTTTGAACAAGTTTTGATGGAATACGACTTCGGTCAGATTGATAATGATTAATAACTTTTGCTATGCAATGAAAACTCCGCATGAATTCCTGAATCTAGGAAATGAAGTCAACTTCGAAATGAAACGGAAACGACTAATTCGGATGCAGGTAAAACCGTCTACGTAGACTTTCCTCCCACTTTCCATCCTCCTGAACGTTATTCAAATGTTCACTTGTCTCATTGTCGCCTACTATAATAATTCCCGAACGAATGAGTTTCCGCTCCTAGTTTATAGTCCTCATTCCAAAATTTAATCTTACTCGGCGTGGCGGTTTTTTCCTTCTCCCGAGCAATCCAAACCTCGAATGGCAAGCAATAAGAAAAAGAAATTAGTTCCAGAAACTTTAAGTTGTTCTTTTTACGCAGGTTAGCCAACCTGTGGGTTTAACTGCGAGTTAGTTATTTTATTTTTATTTGGATCGGCGTAAACAATTTGACTGCCTAATTCAGCTAATTTGTTTAGGAGGAACTGCGGGGTAACAGTGGATTGGCTGCTCTTATTATACAGAGTGTTCATTTGGAATTCAATTCATCGCATATGTCAATAATGCTACCAAAGTTCTGAAAAAGATCGTGTGATAATCTGGACACAAACCAATTTTATAATTCATATTCATCACTTTGGAGCATGCAGTTACCATTCTTGATATTTTTAATCGTTATCTTGATGCAGTGATTATTCAATAGTAAGGAAAAGTTCAATCAAACGATCAAAATAAGGTTACAGTATTTTTCCGAAAATGTGAAGAATCATTGATTCCAACGAATACTTAAATGGAGTCATAGCTTAACATTCAGGAATTATGAGATGAAATCCAGCAGAATAGAGTTTGCCAAAAATTAGATACCTATTAAGGAGATATACCGGGTGATACATAAAAATTGGTCAACTTTCGCGAAGTTCTTTGGCAGAAATGCAAATTCGGTATGTTTCCTGATACATTTCAAGATTTTTTTTCCACAAAAATATTGAAAAATAGGGCAGTTACGTGCTGTTTTTGGGGGTGACAAAAAAGTTCCTCAACTGCTTTCATGATTTCGACCGAAGCAGCAGTTTCTACACAATGGCCTACGATTTTTTGAAAATATAAGAAATTCAAAAAGATCACCTAGTTCTGAATGGAAGTGTCGTTTTTTGGGGTAAAAATGGTCGTTTTCGTAATGACAAATTGATAAGTTTCAATCGATCAAAAACATCGTGGATCATTGTATAGTTAATATATTCAAGAATACTCAGTTACATTTCAGAGTGGTTTTGTCGATTTCTCGTTTAGTTATGATGTCATCAATTAATGGTGTTTAGAAAAAAAAAAACGCATTTAAAGTTTCAACTATTGATTTTATACTTGCGAGCGGACGCTACCATTCAAGAATTGTTCAAAATACGAATTTGCTGCTCTCACTGGATATTTTTGAAAGTATAAAAATACGGCCAAAAAAATCGATTTCTCCAAAGTGTCACACTGGTATAGCCCCTTACCTGATCATTATTCATTTATGACAGTTCAGTGTTACATTCAATATACATGATAAATACATAAATAATATTATGCATATTATGAAAATTTGAACATGAAAATGAACTCACACATTCACGGTATTTTGAATCACACACAATTCCACAACTGAAATCATTAAAACCATATACTCGTATAAGTTAATAATTCTCATTAATCGTTGATTCTGTAGTTGTAATTGGTTTTCATATTCCATACATCCTTTGTTTTAGTTGGCTCTTTGTTAGAGCATTCCTCATTGTGTCTACATTACGCAGCATATCTTTTTTAACTACCTACATGTTTCCTGTCTAATTAGATGATGATATATCTTTTTTTTTTCGTAATTAATTACGGAAATTTGGTGTTTGTCGTTCATTGTGACTGAAATTCGAGACTCACGTTGGGATCTTGTAAAAAATGCATAATATTCGCTCAAGAAAGTACGATATATCAATGTGTTGAATTATTTTCCCATTCAGAAATGTGATGAAATCAAAATGAATTGAACCAGTTAGGCGTGTTTGAAATTTTGGCAAAATATTGAGATTTGATATAACTTGAATATTGTTGAATATACTACAGTGGGAAATGAATACCATCTACATAGTTTATACTCGAGAATATTCTCTAGGCAGTTTTTTTATTTCTGTGAATTGATTATCCCAATTGAAATTATTATTATCAGTGGAAATCTATTGTCGGAACTACAACATTCTAGTCGATCTGGCAATATTGAATATTCTGATAAGCTATTCATAATCCCATAAACCCTAAGAAAGATGAATTGTTTTATTTCAGCTTTCATTTAGATTTCTGTAATCGATTGTTGGAAACGCATGATCGAATAACTTCAGAAGTAAAAAATACTTAAGTATATATTGAAACTTCGAAGACTTGAAAACAAAATTCTAGTCTGTAATCTGAAAAACCAAGAACATAGTTTCTGGCAGATAAACGTCAGATATCATGTTCAAAATTGTTGTGTTGATGAATATTCTTGTATAACTTCAATTTTTCATTGACAAATTTCAGTTTCTCGTAACCATTTTGTACATCATGTATTTTTTTTCAGTTAATGAGCATCCCTACCATCATTATTGCATTCTTAGCCTCGACCTCTATTACGAAGATTGAATATTCATTGATCTTTCCATTATTAATTGATTCCATTGTTATAATTAGCTCAAGTTATTATCTAAATTAACTTTGAACTCGATAACTTAGTTACATTCCATCATTTCCTTCAAGATCATCCTCTATTATTTGAAGATGTTGAATTTTTTATTGCTTCATTACTGATTTCATCGATTCACTACTTCTTCCAGAACTCGAATCACCTGATTTCCTTCTTTCGTGGGAAGTTTAACATAAAAAAAATTTTTTTCGAAATGATAGTGTCGAGTAATGGTAGTAGTATATTAGAAAATGTTTTCGTTGATATAATCATACTAAACTATGTTGAGAAGAACTTATTATTATAATTGAGATTATTTGATACAAGGATATATTTGAAAGTGAAATTTAATGTCCTGGTGTCCCATGCTCAAAATGGTGTTGTTTTGTGATTGCCAAGTGATTTCATGTTATAGGATGAAAAATATCAATTAACTAGGAATAATTCAGAATTCATGAAAGTATATATGTGGAATAACAGGAAATTACAAAAAATATATGATACTTCATCAAACGTGCATAAGTATACCAATAAAAATAAATTCAGTAATGACCCAAATTGAAAAAAAAACAAATCGACAGCGCTAAGTTTTGTCCTGAAGATTTTATGGTAGCATTTTTCCTCCATACCTTCCAAATATATTCAATATAAAATCATGTAATCTGATTGAAACAATTCAAGTATAGTCAGCTCTTCGTATTTGTTCAAGTGGCGGCACGTTGAGGAATCAGTGAAGGGAATTACTCTGAAATGGTGAGCCTTCCACTCGATATTTTCTTTTGCTTTGCCCGAAATAAACTCTAGAGCGCATTAAAGCGAGAAAAAGCTTTATTCGGAGCAAACGAAAGCTTTCATACCATAGCGATATTTTGTGTGATCTTGCAGATTTTTCAGCTCTGTGTACAGGTTTTCATGTAAGACTGTCAAATAAATTGGTGCATAAAATCGTCCTTCGTGAAACTATTTACCTATAAGAGATCGAAACGTAGAGAAATAATTCATCAATTTCTCCAAAGACTTCAATTACCGATACATACATACAGGATCCCAGAATTGTTGTTGATGAATTGATTTCAAATTGTCTCTCAAATTTTTACGAGCCAGATGTCTGGTTAGTAATATCTCCTTCTCTCATGGAAAATTTTTTTTGCTCAATTACGAATACTCGAACTCATTTCAGTATCTACGTATTTGTGAGAATATGATCTATTGAAAATGGAAACATGTAGTTTAACCAAAAGAATAATACTAAGGAAAGGTAGAAAGGAACCAGTACGAATGAGTATTTATACACAGAGTAGTGTCCCTACGATCTGTTTTTTACATGCGAATTGTTTCTGAGTGTGAGTATATCTTGTCATTTAAAGCTGGACCATTAGCCAAGCGAGTTAAGGCACAAGTTTCAATTAACACGAAACTTCGCAATCTTCTTGTGAGAACTAAGAAACATATTTTTTTTACAATAGCAACAAATGTTTCTCTTGAATAGATCAATTCTCAATCAGCACTTATTTTTGCCTTTTTAGGTCATCATGGAAGCGTGTCTCTTAAATTTTTACGAATTATATTTTTCTCACCGCAAATGATGAAATAACAAAAAATATTTTTTCTAATTGCTTTGTAATATTAGATATTATTTATTTTCCTTGAGTATTGACAAATGAATTTAAGTTTGTAGCGCCAATGTGGTCTGTCACAGAACCATAAATGTTGACATTGGATAGTTTCATTGCATTAGGTTATATGTGTTTTTTCGTTAATAAAGTGTGAGTTTATAATAAAAATAGAGACATTTCAGACTTTTCCAGTGAGCTAGGGTGTCAATGAGTATGTATTTTCATTTTTCTGAAATTGCATAATAATTTGTTTCATCCATTGTATTATTTCGAAAATAATACTAGGTTAGTATAGTGTTGTGAATGGGAATGGTTCGATCAAAATGTATAGAGTATTCTGATATTTTGTTTTTATTTCAGATTCGAATGGCGAGATTTAGTTCAGAATACTTGGAAGGCAGAAACAGTTCCACAAGTGTTCATGAAGGTGAAGAAGTTTTGAATGCTGGACATTTAATATCATGAAGAAAATTGAGTTCTTCCACTCTAACAAGATAATGGTTTATGTTATGGAATGAATTATGACTTTATATTATCTGTTTTTTCTGCTGTTATGAAATAGATAATGTGAGATCTCGTTTCAATTTTGTTGATACCTGAACAATACTATGCTCGACTGTGACCATTAATGTAAACAGAATTCCATCTATCTGCTCACAATGGGGATTAATATTGGGAGTTTGATTATAGCGATTCATAGTTTCACAATCTTTCAAATATTCAAATTCAGTTTAAAATCAACAAAACATAATACCAAACACAAGAACTTTGTCAACATTTCTAGTTATTTTTATTGCCATTAGGTGGCGTATCGCTTATGTTCATTCGCCAATTGGCAGATGAAGCTAGCCAAAGTTTTCAATATGAAATAAGGAGTCGAACAGATCGTAGTATCGTAGTAGTAAAACTTCAAGGACTTTCGGTATTTTTCGCCTTCTCACGATCACGATACTCTGCACCAGAAGGACCAAAATGTTTTCAGATTGATCCAAAAATCAGTGGGCTAATCAACAAGTTACCGTAAATCCGTGCATCTATTCATCACTCACAACCCACCCTTTTCCTATCATTTCTACTCGCTCTCCACCGAAGTGTTCGAAGCATCGCTGGCGAGAATAAGAAAATCGGAACGTCGTCCGGTCGGTCGCCCCACGTAAAGGGAAAACCTGTCACGTGAGGGTCACGAGCAGCATCTCTCGCAGGGCAAAGGTGTCGGGCAGGTCGCAGCCTGTCGAGATGAAGCATGCGCCATCTCGTCGGAGCCGGCAGCTTCGCATCCTCTCCCGCAGCTACAGGAGTCAGTTGACGCGTTGTGATGCTGCAGGAGCGGTCAGAATCTGTTACGGTTCCTGCTACGTCGGTGCGAAGGACATCGCGCGTGGTGTTTCGGGATTAGGCAGGATTGTTGCGGGAGGGATTGTTGTTGTTTTTTTGGCTTCGATGTCGATTGTTGGTGGTTGAGGTCTGCTGGAGAAAGAGATCGGTGAGAGTCGTCGTCAGTTTTTGTAATTGCGGGTAGTGGTGAAAATAGGGGTTGATGGTTTTTCGAAAATTCAAGGCTACGATGAAACTTTTTGCATTGCATTTCTGTCATTATTATTTTTTTAATATGACCTCATGGTTTGTAATGGATGACAAAGCTATCATTCGATTATTTTGCTTATATCTATTCTCATTGAAAATAAATGAAACCAACCATACTGTTAATATTTCCGTCTTCACCTCGAATATGAATAATTGAATGTTAGTAGAAATTATTGGATGAATAGTTTCAATAAATTATACAGAATGTCAGATTTTTGATGAAATAAAACTACCATGTGTGCTACATCTGTAAAGAAATGAAAAAGACCATCTGAAAATGTTGAAATTCAAAACGTTAATGTAGAACCACAGTTAACATGTGTTTCTCCTCTGAAAAAAAAAATGTGATATTCAAAAACTCCATGAATAACTAAAATTGTTGAGAATGTCCAGCACGATCAGTTCACCCTGAAAATATTCAACAAATGAAATTGATTTTTTTTGCGAATTCAAAAGTGCCTAATTATATGATCAGTATATTCACTTTTCAGGTATATAACTATTGATTGAGGACAATGTGGTGATGAAGAATATTTTCGGTTCTTTAACTCATTCGGATAGGATACAGATCAATTGAAATAATATCGAAAATCAAACCATTACAACACGAAATCCTGATATGAAATGATCGCTAAACATGAGTAAATTTCCCAGCAACAATTTCATAATTTTTTTATATTCGACACAAATCCTACAAGTGAAGTGAAATCCATTGTCACGTTCATCATTCATCACAATAAATATACTTTTATTAGAAATTTCATTCTGGTTTTACGACTGTCAAGTATTCAGGAGATGGAAGTGAAGTACTTGGTTTTACGACTATATAAGCGACCGACGAGTTGGATATACTGGGTGAAGGATTGAGTTGTGTATTTTATGGCAAGGTCAAAAATCGAATGGAAGAAAGAATTTCTGAATCATGAGGTGGTTTGAACATGAATTTTTAATGTTAATGTACGAGAATATTTATTTATCGAGGAAAAGTTGACATAAATGAATATTTCGAGAAAATAAGACTGTTTTATTCAACTATGATCACAAAAAAATTTAAAGGAAGGAATTGAAAACTAACTATTCAAACCTCAGTCTACAAAATAGAATGGAGTTTGAATTATAAAAAATCGATAAGTAGTGAAGCAATGAATCAGAATGAATGGGTACACATTTTGAAATTATTGACTTCGATTATTTTCGATGGACTCTATGATTCAAATAAACCGATCGTTGAAAAGAGGATGCTTTTCATAATTCTGCATACCGTTGTGATATCCATCAATTTTACTCCCTTTTCGCAGTGAACGCGAAACTTGGAAGATAATTATGAGTTTCAACTTTCAGTCCATCAAATATAGCATTAATTGACGAATATTATCGAGGATTTTCAACTTATTCAGCGAATTCAGCGGATGTGATAATTTGAAACGATATGATATTCTATAAATTGACGTGAATTCTATTGATATTTCATACTCTGAGAACTCACTGAAATATTTGATGATTTATACTTTATGGCATTGGCACGTAACAAATGAATTAATTCTCGGGGATTTTTGGCATTGAAATGTTTCAGGAAATATTCGAATTGAATGAATGATGTACAGTGTATAAAATCTCACCGATTCTGATGGAAAAATCGAGTTTTTATTCGAAGTGAGAATGTTACTGAGCAATGTAACACATTTTTTGATTAGCCCTTTTACCTCCAACAATTGGTACTTGAAAATAAATCTTGAAAAACAGTACTAGTTTTTTAAAATTCATTCAATTATTCATCTAACCAAAGGATAACTATGATTCATATATCATGGAAATACTTGTGAAAAACATTTCTAGGAATATCTTGAATGTTATAAATTTTCAACTTTGGCAACTTTTACTGAGTGATCGAAATATTGCCCATAAAATTTGTGCTGGAAGTAGTATCCAGGATATGGAGAGGGGTCCATAACTAAAAATTTCACATATTCATATATCGAGCGAAATTTTTAGGTTTTGCCAAGTGATAAAAATTTTGCTCTTTTGAATATAGATATTAAATTCAAGGACGAAATTCTATTGGACTCTTTTAAAAAATCTCGAAGATTCATTGGTATAAGAGATACCTACTCTTCAGTTGTTTTATGTAATGTTATAATGGTTGATGAAAATCTTTAAATTTTTAAGTAATAATATCAACTCCTGTTGTTTTCATTCGGATATAAGATATCTCATATGGATATTACCACTTCTGATAATGAATTGGTTATTTGATTATTATAATGCGCATGCACTATTCTCGACAGATTATAATTTGTCAGAGATTCAACGATGGAACACTGGACGATTCTGATTTTATAAAGACATCTTCACTCTGTCCACTCATACCAAGACCACAAGGAGCACCGTTTTTCTGTTTATACGTCGGAAGGTCGAAACATTTTCAGGTTTCAATCAAATTACTACCAACGCTAACAATAACCGAAAAAAAAATGCTCAAAGAATTTGCAAATTCTTTTAACTAGTTTAAACGTGTGCAAAATTATCTATTACCAAAATCTATTACGAACAACCTATAATATTTATTTTTATGCAGACGAATCATTGATGTAGTGTTATAATTAATTTTCCCGACATTCTCAATGGACTGATCCGGAAATTTTCTTTTCAAGACGGTGATGTTTGATTTTCATTATGTTTTCAATATAATGTCAGCGCAGATATTTGACTTGTTCCCACTAGTGAACCACCCTTCATGATTATTCTCAGGATGTTCATAGTAGAACACGACGTACCCATCTACAAGTTAATCCGGAAACATGAATATTTCATCTTCCTGTTCACATAATATTCCCTATTTCTGGAATGAACAAGAACTGACATACCCGCAGAATTCTCCCAGAGTTTCTTGCGTGGTATTCGTATTATCACTAACCAGAACGAGCCATTTGGATACCAAGACGAACGACATTTATTTTCAACGCACAGAACAATGAGGTGAGGTTTGTGAAGACTTTCTTCGTTGTTATTTTCAGCGTGCGAACTATTATTGTGTGCATAAGACATTTGAATTAATGATAAACATGTTGAGTATTGATATAGTATCCTTATTTGAGCACGATAGTTGTGACAGCTTGTCAAAAAGTGCGATGTTGCTACTTGTCTATTTGTTCGAAGATACTTCCATACAGAGGAAGTTAGGTTATATTTAGTATAACCAATGTAATGTGAATAACCGTTGACAGGTTTTTATCAATATTTATGAGAAATTCAACTCGAATCACCAAACTTTCTAATGAGATCAAAGATTTTACCTAATGGATTTGGCATCGTCGTGAAGTTACTGGAAAGTGTTATCATAATTATCGAAGCCTAAATATTTCCAGCTATGTCTCAACCAATTGAAAGTTCGGTGATCAGCTAGATGATTTATATTTTGCATTAATGGTATTGCAAGATGACTAAATCTGTCAGAAATGTCTTCCTTACATAATTAGACTTATACTTTTGATGAAATGTGCGTTGTCTTGAGTTCTCAAAGAGGAAAAATGCCGAATAGACACTTTGTCGAGATGAGAGAGGATACTGAGTACTGAATGTACTAATTTATCGACTACCCAGCTGGAATATGCGTGAAAGTTGTTAGGGACGCACATAATAATACTAATACTTCATTTATTGGAGAGATCATACATTATGACATAGGACAAGTCCAAATGGATTTCAGCGATATATACAGGGTCACTCACGGTCGATGGTAGGTTAGACGTATACGGAGAACGGGACGTAGAATTATTCGATCTAAAATATTTTCATCGTCGCGGCGTTGCCGCTTCTATCAGAAAGTTGTAACAACTTTGTCATCTCAAATAGCACACCCTGTATTTCATCCTATTTTTCGTTTATTTAATACTTTTCAATCGTTTCCGTGAATTTGAAAAAATGCACCGTTTTTGTATATATCGTCAAAGTCATCAAATTAGAACTGCCCTGTACAATGGAGAATGAATTTCCTCAAACATAATTGATACACAGGACTCAGACTACGCCCAAAATTTCAGCATTCTACGAATCCAAATACCGCAGTAATAAACATTTAATTAAAGCTATGTTTTGCACGAAAAATAAGGAAATCAATTAATTTCTCGAAAACCTTCCAGAATAGGTATGGGGAAATACCATACGAAAATGATTGAAAAGTATTATAGAAACGAAAAATGGAATAAAATACAGGGTGTTCTATTTGAAATAACAAAGTTGTTGCTACTTTTCGATAGAAGCGGCAACGCCGCAACGCTGAAAATATTTCAGATCGATAGAACAAAACTGATTACTCGAGACACCAAATTTTTAGGATAAGTCCCGTTCTCCCATACGTCTAACCTGCCATTGACCGTGAGTGACCCTGTATACTATACAAATCAAAAAAGAGATTGAAGGAATTCATCAACAGAATATTTATATTTATATTTCATCACTGATATGAACTTTTTCTTGCTGAAAAGGCTTTTGGTTTCATTATGAGTACCATGAGTACTATTGAGCTGCTTCATATCCTACAGACCCCTAAAGTAAAAAAAGTACGTAAAGGTATCTTATGGCCCTTTTATGTAGAATGAAGATACGATCTGATGTTGTTGAGTTTCCTTTGAAGATATCGAATATTATAACACTTAATACTCGAGAAGTAGTGTTGCTGATTCGGACTCTATTGAAATTCATGGACTAATCTATATGAATAGCTAATAGTTTGAGATATGTTCTCGTTCCTCAAATTCATAATAATCGTGAATTCCTTTTTGTCATGCTGATTTGTAACATGGATGCCGATAACTCAATATTGCTTTTTCGATTCAGCAAATCCCAGAGGTAAAGCAGAAAAGCCCTTTTCCCATCAGGCATCAGAACAGAATTAGGCTAATCTCTACAATATATTCCCGTTTGATTTGTTCCCGATCACTGCAAAAAATATGGAACGATCTAAAAAAAAAAACAGATATAGAAAACATATTGTTCATGACTCAGATTGAAATATATATCCATACTCGATTCAGTTTCAATTAAACTTGATACGAGGAACTGATCGAATTATTTTTCATGTACTGGTTTTTGAATTAATTCGAGAATATTTATTTGTATTCAATTGATCGATTGATTGAACTTTCGATGTGTGGTTACGATCTTCAAAACTGATACTAGATCACAAGTTTTCATTGTATGTAATACATGTATGTAGATTATACAGTGTCGGAAAAATATATCTGAAGTATGGCAGGAATGAATGAGAGTAACAAGGAAAGCAGCATCCTACTGACTCATCAGGTGACCATATCGTTCTAATCTAAGAGAAATTGTAATGCTCTCAATTTTCAGAGGGCTCTTCTTCAAACTCTCATTTAATCACAATACCGTGAATGAATTATTCTTCGAATTGTATTAATATAGGGCTCGATGATTCTCCGATCGTGACCTTGATTGGTCACCTTTTCAGTAGGTGTGACTTGTGACTCAGGTTTGTGACAGTGATTTTTGAATACTCAAATCTTGAAGGATTATTAAGTGCTCCCAAACAAGTATTTGGTGATGATTTTTCCTTAGACTCCTATTGAACTTTCTGATATCATCAATTCTGAATCATTTCTCATGCAGACATCTTGTGATAAGTAACCACAAATCGTAAACAAAAAATGCGATCAATTATGGAGAGTACATTCTGGAAACAGAATTTGAGGGCAGGAAATAGTTCTACAAGTTGAGGAATATACTGCGTGTTCCATCTGAAACAGTGAAGTTTCTGCTAATTGAGATCTTCTGAATTGATGCTTATCCAAAAAACACCCTGTATACAAAACAATAATTCCACCTGATCAGACAATTCAGATATCCATACCCACTAAATGATAACGTTTTTCAGGAAGCATCAATAGAGCACCAATTTTCGACGAATTTTCGTTTTTTTTTTGCTTCAGTTTGACAATTTTATTAAAAATAAATGGGACTGTACACAGAACTCAACGCTCAATCCGATGATGGAATTACATTGAAATACATTTCCTTTGCTATCACAGAACAATGCAACACTCTGTGCATCTGGAAATATTTTCAAAACATAGTCTTTTTCGTGCCGAGTAACTTTTTTATATGACTGTTTTTCATATGAATCAGACTTATGAGCACCGTTGGGACACCCGGTATATTATATTATTTTTCATTCAACGGTGTGATTAATATTATTCGACATCGTTAGCAGTTTTTGATGAGTTTTGCTGGTACTTGCGGGTCAAGAATAAATCATTTATTATTGAATGTTTCTGGTTAGAACAATTTAGATGGTTATAGCTTTTGCGCTACAGAATCATCTTTATGAATGGTCCATCAAAAACAATCCGAACGTTTTCAACAATATGCAATTCGAAAATAATCATAAAACGTTTCACGTTTTCATCAATTTTTTATATGCAATAACGAATTACAATTCAATAGAAATGCAGAAGCGCATGAAAATAAAAAGAATGATTGTGATATATCGTTTTTGAAATCTGTCGGGTGGATATAATGCGTCGCGTCATAAACAAAAGTTGGTAGAGAAATATTTTCATTTGATATTTCTCCTAAATGGAATATTTACAGTTATATGAATTCCATTGACCTGACATCTGATTTCGGTACCTAGTTATGAAAATTCGTTTCAATTTGTTTCACTGCTGTTCGTGTTTCTGACAAATCCTGATGAGATAAAAACAATGAATCTCATTTTCTATACGTGTTTGAGAAGGAAACAATTATTTCTGGAAACAATCTATTTCCTATGTGAATAAAATTGAATGACTGGAAATAAAATGTATATTTCTTACTTGATTGAAGTATCACTGATATTGATATCTTTCTAATTGGATAGTCATTTTAATTAATGTCAATAAATCAATGGATAAATCTGAAGAACTGAAAAAAAAACATGAATTCATATCGTAATGGAATCAGAGAATCATGATTATAGATAGATTGGATCTTACTACACTATTATAGATGGTGAGTTTTGATCAGACGTATTTGGATATTCAAACGACTTCGAAGTTGTTATTATTGAATTTTCCGTTAGAAATTTTGCTGTCTCTAGAGACCACTTATTATAAGAAGTATTTGTTAACTTTTCTATTTCTATTATTTTCAGATTCTGTTATCAGTCAATCTGCAGCTGAAGTTCACTAATGAAAGATGTCATTTCCAAATGGTTATAGATGTAATTTTGAAATTTCTCAGAACTATAGTATGAATATGGTATATTTTAGTTGCAATGGTTTCATTGGTTAACGTTATATCAAAAATACTTGAAGCAAGACCATTGTGAATACCATGTTCACAATCAAAATAATTTTTTAATTGAATATTAATTTTTATTAATGTTTTCTCGAAAGTGTTTATTTATAGTATGTTGAATAGTTGACGTGAAAGAATTAATCCATCCCAATGAATTCAAGAAGCTGATCATCTTCCGACAATATCATTCTTAGGAATGAAATCAGTACAAACTATCTTTTCATTCCTTTAAAATACTGCACCACAGGAAGTAGAGATGACATTCTGAGGTTAATCAGACCAAAAAATGAGTCCATGTCCATGGGACATTGTGTGCTATAAGGGTCATAACTTCCAGATGTTTTCAATAAAAATCAAAAGAGTCCATACATTTGTTAGGAGGAGGATTCTCTAGAAATTTCTCTAGAAGAGATTTTTGACATCTTCTGAATACTTCCTATAATAAATTCATATAGAAACAAAATCAATGAAATACGAGAGCAATGTTGTTTTTCAATATTTGGTCCAAACTCAGATCAATTTTCTTGATGTTCTCCAGTTGAATATTCTCCAAAGACGAATGTCCATCTACAATTAGCTTGTTGAAAAAGTGAGATGCATTATCAGGAGATTTTACCTAGGCTGTCCATGTTTTCCATTTTGGATAACCTATTATCTCTCATAATCACTGAAGTATCACCTTCTCAGACAGTTAAAGTCTCAGTTTCATAAATATCCCATGAATTTCAATTTCATATTAGAATGTTAACGCACATTTCCCAGCAGATTTGATGGCATATTACTGTCCTGGGAGATTCTCAACTCGACTCCAGAACCTCTTGATGATGAATATAAAAAACGGGGTGTTTTTGTGTTGCTCACCGTCGGAAAAACTGGATATCTACTCGTGTTCTCCGCGTAATATTTCATAAGAAATTGCTTCGGTCTTCGTATTCGCTGCTTCTTGTTTTGTTCGAGTTCAGTAAGTTCACAGATTTGCATCAGCGTTGATAGTTTTGTATCTGTTGGCTGGCTTTGTGATATATTTGTTCGTTACAAGGAAGCAGGGAATGCAATTTCTATCTTTCTAAAAGTAGAACACAGCGAGAGAATTCGAAGAAAATAGATGTCACGTTACTTATGTTCTTATTTCACTTCTCCATATGAGTGATTCCTGTTTATGAATACACTTTTCAAATTGAAACGACTAGAATTTACTAGAATACAAAATGCGTTATAGCTATGCTAACTATACTCTTTCTGGATTCGAGA
Organism: Plagiodera versicolora; assembly: GCA_037013635.1. Classification (NCBI taxonomy): domain Eukaryota; kingdom Metazoa; phylum Arthropoda; class Insecta; order Coleoptera; family Chrysomelidae; genus Plagiodera; species Plagiodera versicolora. The sequence continues at coordinate 7,699,548 of CM072986.1, read as the reverse complement.
AGCCATCCGTGAGAATGGATTGACCATTAGAAGTTTATGGAGAACTAGAATAGATATCAACTTGAAATTTTTGTGGCAGCTACAGCTCGAAGTGATCTATTTCCCTAGAATACTTCCAATTCGGGATATTTCCACACTATCTGACGCATAATCTAATTTACTATCGGTTTGTATGAGCATATTGCTCAATTGGATATTTACAGAAATACCAACAGAAATGTGGAAATATTTGATTTGAATGGCTTTGAATTTTATATTTTTTGAATTAATTTCCATCTATGGAAATTCCTATGCAAACCTATCACGAAACTAATATGGTATGGTACGGACGGGTTATTCCCAAAACAACCCCAAACTCAAAATGGTCTATCATGATTTGGTAGACTCACGATCAAACTATGGTATCATAGGGTGTGGTGGAGCAATGAACACTCACACACAATAAACACACACCAAAAATAAGTATAATACAAAAAATCTTGAAAACAATCTCAAGAAAATCTCATATCTACCGGAAAGATAATCTCTACACAAAAGCAAGGATATTCGACATAAAGCAATCGTTTTATTGTTCCATTGTGATATATCAATTCAAAAATGAATCAAATCTACAACTAATCTACAAATCTCCATTTTAAACAAAAACAATTGGCCAGCGCAATTTCACTTATTTAGCACTGGGAATGTATCAGATTCTACCCAAAAGTCTAATAGAACCTCAAAGTTTACGCCATTAAAAAAAATTTATAAATTTATTGCAAAGTATCCGAGAGATGAAATCTTCAAAATAATAGAGATGCGATATAATAAAAATATATTATGACACTGAATTGTATAACTCCCTTCTTATATTTTATATTGTATACATATCTTCGTCAATATACATTTGATCTATACCATTTTTTCTGTAGACACTTTATCAATATATAATGTTTTATTTACACATTTCATTTATATAGGTATTCATACATTTTCATTTACATTATATCCATTTCTTGTCTTCATTCCATCTATACTAGTTTTCAAAATAAAATAAAATAGAATTAGTATTGGTATGACCAGTGTCTCAATCCTAACAACTCACGCACAGGAAATCTGCCTTAGTGAGTTTTTGCGGTTTATTGAAACTATACTTCTAAATCTGATATATTTCTAAAACCTGTCGATTTTTTCATACGAATTGTACTTTTTTCAATAAAGTAGGTATATATTATTATTATTGAATCAGGGTACCGAGCGCAAGTACGGGTTTGGCCAATGCCTGCAGGATCGCCAGACAGGCAGTAGTTAACGGGAGAATACCATAGGCAGTGGTGCTTGAGAGCTAAGCCGACTAATGTCTCATTCGTACAGTTGTGAACGCTAGTGAATAAAGGGTGTTTATTATTGTGTGTCTAATTGATAGAGCAAACTCCCTAAGAGTAAACATGGATAGAACAAAACCAGTAATTGATCAAAATGTCGTCCATGTTGTTCACGACACATCGATCAATCATTTATTTTCCACAATCGACAACAAATATTGAATTGATATCTCTGTTAGTCCTTCATGAACCTCTAATGAATTACTCAGGTGAATCACCCTGTATGAGCAATCGAGATCACGCGTTGAAGAGGGTGGCATCTTGGATTTGGAGATACTCCTGTATAGTTCACTGAACTTTTATCACTTTTGGAATAGCTGAAAGAACTGCAAACGGAAGTAAAAAAGAAACGAGTTCAATTATTTATCAAGTTGTGAACGTACACTTCATGAAATAGAATTCGTTTCATAAGTACACTTTCGATAACTTTTTCCTCTTCACCCATTCCTGCACGTCCAATTTTTGTAGTTATGGCCCTTTGCGCGGGGTCGGAAGTAATCGCAAGCATTCCCTTGTATCATTTTATATTAAAAGCGAAGCCCAAATTAGCTGAAGAGGCTGGCGAACGCACAAAACTAATGACACTCCGGCGTGTTGTAAAGTGATGCTGGTCCATCGCACGACAGGTCCATTCAAGTTCGAAAATCCACGCAAATGTAGATGGGCGAAGACGGCAAGAATATCAGACTATAGTAGATGGTTCGTCCCTTGTAATTGAGGAGTTCAGTTAGCGCTGACAGAGTGTTTTGGTTCTTCTCTAATGCTGTTTTTGTCTTCAGGGCTCCCAACGTAAAAACAATTGAATACTATTTTTTGTGAAACTAGTTTATTTCAATTGAAAAAATGTACGTTATGTCAAAGTATTTTCTTTACTTTCTCAAAATGGCGAAGTTGCTTAAGATCAAAAGATACATAGGAGGTGAGGAACGAAAATATCAACAACAAGAATTATATCTACATTTATTTAGCAGACTAAGTAGATCATTAATATAGCTGAATTGTTGATTTTTTTTTTCGAATATTGCAGCACCAATAGCGTTACGTACGATATTGTGCATATACAATAGCGGAAGCGTATATCGACTTTAAAATTAAAGAGAAGCGGTTAGGTTTGAACTTCACTTTGACACAGAAAGTATTATTACCTACCGATAATTTGATTTCACCGAGTTTGCCGAAATGCTGGGTTTTTCTCCTATTGAGTTTTTGACATAATAACATATACGTTAGATAATGACGAATTTCTGGAAGCTTATGGATTCTGAGTTATATTTGGAGTTGAGTAAGATTGTTCAAAAATTGAATATACAATTTTCAACAGACCGAAACTGTTCAACATACCAAAACCGGACCCGAAGACATCAGATTATGAAAGAGATCGTCACAAGTTGGATCGATCACTCTTTTGATTACTCTTCAATTTTTGAAAGTGGTTCTATAGCGTTGAATAATGCACATAGATACCGTAGTTGAGTTGCCTCGGATATTTTCTTCAAACGTTAAAATTTTGGTGAACGCGCAAATACAAGACATTGGTGAATGCGCTGTGCTCAAAATATATAACATTTTATCTATTCAATTCACGAAAATGATACTGAAACATAGCTTTCAATCTGAAACAATTGCAGAATACTCAAACAATGAAGAATGATTGCACTATTCGGCGATGAAAAGACGCAGTGAGGCAGCAAAAAAGAACATCGTTGGTACTCTAATTGTTTTTTATAAAACAAACCAACATAACGTTTTTCGTAATTTCAAGCCATCAATAGGAATATAACTACTACGTGAATAAGCGCTTACCTTTCAGAATGTTTTTCTCTATTACAAAAAATATACATTCAGATTCTTTCCTATTATTTTATAGCATAATTCTTCATATTGAAGAATGATGTATTATGAATAGTTAGGAAAAAATTATTCTCGAATGTTTTATCAGACATGAAATAATTTTCAAATAGTGAATGACACTAAATCAACTTTCTTGAACTTTCTCAAGTCGAAATATTTGATAAAATATTTATAATTCTCTAGGTCATATTTTCATAATAATAATTACAATTATTGTGATAATTGAAATAATCATGATTATTATTGATATAATAACAATGATATTATCAAAATCCATAATAATATTGATATCAATAATAATAATAATAATAATGATATGTTTATTCACTTGCCTCAGGTAATAAAACAGGATTAGTGGATGAACACTGTATTCAGTACGTGAAGTTCTTAATTTTCCTTGATAATGAATTTCAAAAACCAATTCCTTCTGATATTCACATATTTTACTTGTGAAATATCATTTTCCTGTCCTTACCGAAAGTGCCCATGAATTTCTCCCCTTTTTCCAGATATATCGGCACCAGATCATGTTTCATTTTATGAATGAAAGTTGAGTTTGCCCTGATTGTGATTATTTTAAGAATGCCTTCAGTTCCAACTTGATATGGTTGTGACAGATATTGTGAGCGATGTATTGGTTGAACCTGCTCACATCAACCCCAAGGAATATGTGTTTGATCTTTTCCTTCAATGTTAACCCCCTTTCGACTGGTGATGGGGACTTGTACGAGCTCGATATATCATTTGCTATGATATACAGTTGCCACACACCGCTATTTTCCGCTCCTCTGGTGATGTTATGGAAATCAAACTTCTACATCGTATTTCGCAAGATGAAATGTGAGCATTTTCTGGCATTGGAAGAGAAATATCATTCATATATGGAGGGGTGGATGTTTTTGTATGTGAGAAAAAAAAGTTGCTCTAGGCGACGTAAAGCGTTTTTATATGTTTTGTCGACGAATTTTGATCGAGCAATAGAGATCGGCTGGAAATAATATCGAAAATAAAATTTCATGCTCATCAATGAAAACATTCATCATCCATCAAAATAGAACACTACTGTATCTTTTTTGTATCTATCAATAAACAAGTTGATTTCGAATAGTCATATTAATATAAATTTTCATATTTTTGGAGTACAAGAATATTTTTCTCATACTATTACATGAAATCTGGAATTCTCAATTCATAACTTCTTGTGAAGTTTATAAATGATCAAATTCGATCTGAATTAGACTTTTTAGGAAATAAATGTGAATTTTGAATCTTTTGGTCATACCAAGAAAGAATTGAGTAGCTCGAATATGTGACGACTTGATATATTTCCATATTCCCAAATTAGAGAGCAGGATAAATATATTTATTTCATGAAATAATGTTGACAGTAGTCATTAAGAGTCGAAATATCCAATTCAACGATAGAAAATGCAATTTTGTGAATTATAATGGATGATAATGGAAGGAAGCCATAGATACATGAGAAAATAATGAAATGATCAGGAAATTTTCGTTTATCTCGACCAATTATTGTTGTATGATAATAAGTTATAATGTTTTTACTGCAAATACATCATCGTTCCAAAGAAAAAAAAATTCAGAAAGCGATACTACCATATTGAATATAGTATCCTATATTAGATAGTCAGAGGGACCAATGTGTTTTAGGGTATTGGAATGATAGGGGAAATACAATAAGCCTCCGGCTGCAGTATATCCTTTGGACCCCTGTAGTTATAAAAAAAAATAGTATCCTAAATGCGTAGATGTCCTACTAACAATAATTGTAATCAATTGTATCAATTTTGAACAGTCATTGCGAATCATAGTTCAGATTGTCACAGTCATTTTGAAATCCCTTTCTCGAAATTTCATAAATAGGTGAGTATCATCAACGTAGAGTAACTATACTCAAAGGTATACATAATTAATTAATGATATAGGACTAAAAATTGTTCCTTACAGCACACCGTTTTTAACGCGAATTGAGTCTGAAGTGATTCCATCACGCTCCACTAACTGATAACGAGTATGTAAATAGTTTTTAATGACTTCCAAGGCCATGTTGCCAGAGGCAATATATCAACGATCGATCAATACGATAAAATGCTCTGAAATAATCGAGAATTCGACAATTCAAGTTTCATTAATGAGAGAACCATGGGAGAATAGATATATCGAAACTTCATAGTTTCACACAACACATACAAGAACTTGTATGATAACACCACTATAACTTCGATAGGTGATCGATTACTACACCATATAAATATTAATGATCCACAAAGTATTTTTCACTTGCATCGGGATGCATTTTTGTAGTGTTCATTATCAATATAGCTTATTCAATATCACTGAATTCCAGAGCATATTCCAAACGAGGTCATCCACTCCTCCAAATTTCTGAGACATTGGAGAGAGTGATAAAATTGTTTTTCAATTAGTCTTTCTTGATCTCTACGAATATCAAACGAATATCAAGTTTTTTATCTGCCAATTTCTAAGTTCTTTCAAGTTGCTAGAGCAAACAAGGCTTCGAAGTGGTCCTAATCTTGTAATTTTTGTTCATTTCCTTTGTCGATTAATCTATCATTTTTTATATTTGTGTGTTCAATGATTGAATAATAATATATAATATGATAAATAATATAAATAAATAATAAATAATATATAATATAATAAAATATGTAATTTGAACCATTTGCCCTAAATGAGACGGCTCGTATATACCATCAGCAATGAATAATCTACATGGAAGTCTTTGTGAAATTCATGCAGAGAGAAAATACGGGGTTCGAGAGTAACGTTGACGAATTTATTCCTATCTATTAATCATTCATCAACATAGACGAACCTCGGATATTGTAATCGGCAGAATTTGGAGTTCGTTCTCGTCGACCATATTCGGTATTGCGGCGATTATTCTGAATAAAACATGAAACATAAATGCAGTGTTTTCGTAGTCTGTGCCGAGTTATGAATGTGCGAATCTGTTGTATGTTGCTTTTTTGTTCGTTAATTACACGTATACATCAACTGTTTCAACTTCGAATACTATTGTTGAACTTTACGTTATAATATTCTCCAGTTTTGTGTTCTTCAGAGTATATGTACCCATAGTCGAAAATCTCATAGAAGCAACGTAGACAGCAGAATTGATTGTCATGCTCTGTCAATATTCATCAAGTTACTCCTTACAATGACAATGATCACTCTAATTCAGAGTATTATGTATTGTTATGGCCCTGACTACGCCCCTGGCAGTTGGCAATACACAGACAGACATTCTGGAAAATAATGATATTACCTTGATGAGCAGCTGCCTGAATGATGTAGAAACTTTGGATCAGTATGAACAATACACAAAATATGTATCAACAACATATGGACTAGTTTATATCTCTTCCATAATTTTAAGGCTTCAATTGGGTTAATTGAACTATGAAGAAACATCATAATAATCTACGATCCAAAGGGTGGAGATATGAAATTTTAGATGATTAAAATACATACATAAACAAAATGAATTGTTGAATAGGCCAGGAAATTGAATTATTCGTTGAGAAATTTCCTGGATTTTCAAAACAATCGTTCCAGAATGGAGTGTATTTACTTAATTCATATGAAGAGAATCTTCGAATACGCCAGCGTTGACACATTTTTTCAACATAAAATCTCGAGTAATTGGTTGTTAACGTGATATTTTTGTTGCTGAAGCAATATCTGGAAAAATATGAGATCATATGTGGATCACAATGAAAACGAATATAAGTTACGGATAAAATGGGAATTCATTTCAAGTTGATATCGACGGACAACTCTAGAGCCATCTGGAGCTTTTATTTCATCGAGCTGATAGACCAGTTCACGCTGTCGTAAAAATATTTAACTTGCCCTCGAATGAAACTCAATAGTTATCTTTACTGCGCAAGGAAAAAGAACTAAAGAGATGGAGAAAAAATACGCGATGTCGAACACCAAACAGTATCGACAAGATGGCATAGCTTTATTTGAAGTAGTAGGTATCTTTGGAAAATTACCAGATGTTGAATTCAGTTTTATTTTGTCAGTAGTATTTTTCTTCTTGGTAAAATAATCTTTAAATAGTATTTGGTTTTGGTGTTTAATAATGGAGCACACTTGAGTATTTTTCAGAGTTGTCTCTTCAATTTAATTAAGCTAAATTGATTCATCAACATACTTCAATTCGAATTTGAATTGGTTTTGAATGAGTTTATCAGTGAGTTAGTATGAAGAGAAGAATTATAATCCATACAGATCCAATATAAGTTTTTGAGAGAATTATCATTATGAAAATAGCGATATTTTACTGTCATCGAAGAATATAAAATGTGAGAGGCTACATTTTGAGTTACACTATGGCTTGTTAATGATTCAGATCAAATTATTTCTTCATGTCATTGTTTTTGATTGGTAAATCACGTTCTGTTTCGATTTCAGAATGCAATATGTGATCAGAATCTGTTCTAGTATACCATTATTATTCTAAAACACTGAAAATTTACTTCATTGTATATTGGAAGTTGGAATTGGAATAAACAATTATCATTATTATTAGTCATTATTATTACCTACAGATTCATAATATTGCTGAAGCTTGTCCATTCAAACTCTACCCTGATATTTTTCATTACGTTTTCGTGAAATCTTCGAACAAAGCCACAAGTTATAAACTTCCCGAACCACCGTTCGTCAAATCCGTTTTTAATATGACAGTAGAGATGGCATTCGAAAATGTGGAGAAATATGGTCCGAAAAATATGGGAAACGTCATAAATCTTGCGTAAACATCACAGCTCGAGGGAAAAGTTTGTTGTTTCGCTTGGTAAATTATGATGAATGTACAGAACGACGCCGGACTTTGAAAGAACGACCATGAAGAGAGGAAATGGAGTGGTTTTCGGGAAATATTACGTGTGAATCTGTTCATTGTTCGAATGCTTTCATTTACCGCCTACACAATCCATAAAATTAAATTTGAGTTTCAATTATGTGTATGTGTGTTCATAATTATTCTTGATTGATATTTTTCAGTTGATTTCTCCCATTTTTTCAACCCTCCATAATGAATTTTTCCTCATTAGGATAGTATAAAAATCGCCAGTATAATAATGATAATCATTATTGAAATTGAATTATGAGCCTAAGGATATGTGAATATGAAAATATTAACCGAGGACATTCATACAAGGATAGTTCTCAAAAATCAACATTGAAAGTTTTCCTGTAAGAGTTCTCAAATATACGTTCTGAGAGGGATTAGAAATTCGAAATGAATTGTCAAAAATCAAATGAAGTTGATATACACCAATATCAGAATGAAAATACATTCAGATCTACAAAAGAAAAATCACCGCATTCTATTGAATAAAATGTTAAAAATAATGTTTCAAAAATTAATAATCATTTACATGGACAGGTATATTGTTATTAATGAATTGATGAATGCAAATATCAAATAATTACTGAGTGAGAATGTAAATTAATTGACGAATGAATCAATGACTGACGGATAAATAAATGAAGAAACTAATGAACGATTATTGCCATTCCATTCAAAAATGAAAAACACTGGAAATTGATGAGGAATTATACTGCTCACTTCATATAACTATATCAAATCATAATCTCTACTTCCATTTCTTCCTTTCATTGCACTCAGAAAAAAATATTACTAAAATCTACATATTATCATATTATGAAATCATGCAGTAATCGGTGATAATTCGTGAAAAATAGCTTCCTGGATCAAGAGAGCATCATAATTCCTACAAGAATAGCTTCTAGAAAACTAAGGAATATGTTTTGATGGAAAACTTTGCAATTCGTTCAAAAGCTGACGCCACTCGCTGTCAGTCCAAAGTAAAATTATACACATACATACAACTCAAGCTAATATGAAGCATGTGAAAAGAGGAAGATACAATTGCTATCAAACATACATACTCATTCCTATTCAGATTTTTACCAGAAAATTACCAAATAGGAGATTAAGTATCGACCTTATGTTATTTATCAATTATGCTCTGAAGACTGAGCAATTATTTACTACAAAGCATATCTGAAATAAATTTCGACTGGAAATATCTTATGGTATTCACTCAACCGAACCAAGAGAGAACAAGAGAGGAATATCTACCTACGAGTTGACAAACTACAAACAAGCGAACTTTTATATGCCTGTCCGTCATGTGTTAGTAGAAACATTGAAAAACTGTAACAGTCAACGCGTTGACGTACCAGCTCCATCCAGCATGCACTACACCGTTCAAAGTTAATCCAGAGCCAACTCCACAGAGAACACAACTCCCTCAGCACATAACGATATAATCTAACTTCCAACATACTCTGAGCTCGAGAGTATAGAAAGTTGTTGTCTCGTCATTTCTATCATTTATCTGTGAGGAAACTTGACTGCAACTTTCGTTGCTCTTGATGTTGTTTGCATATTATGAGGCATCGGTAGTGTTTATCAGGAAAACTAGAAAGCTGCTCGGTTTGATGGTTTGATAGGTTGGCATATTTCATGAACAGTTTATCGGAGTTACTCGAGTCTGGAACAGGCCCTGTTCGATTTGCAAGTTTGGTTAATAGTTTCCACTTTGAGATCCGATAGACAATCATCAGTTCTGAAAATGATTTTGACATCCTTTGAGAGTCCCTTTTTTAATCAAAGGTATGAGATTGGAAGCTCTTATTTCTTATTGAAATTATGCATTGCTTCACGTATTGTTTTTACTCGGTGATTGGAAATAATATCAGAAAAGAACCTCAAAATATGCCATTGTGAAAATCTCTTATGATTTTCTTCTCTATCGTCATGTTGGTATTGAATGTATGTATATTTTGGAAAATATCTGAATATTCTTCGAGTTATTTGCATCACTGAATGAATTTTTGAGACTTTTATTGGTCAGATGATTTCTTGTTAAAACTGATTGGACATAAAATTTTCGATCAAACTTATAGACAGCTCGATGGACTATAATTGAAGTTTCCAATTTGTATAATTCAGATAATAATATTTGTTGTAATGAATGTCTTCATTATCTCTTTGTATACATCCACATATACATAATAATTCAGAAAATATAGTATTTCTTCATTTGATACTTGAAAAATGTACACGATGTACAAAAATACTGATCAACAATCGACATGAATATCGACAAAAACATCATTCATAATTTGAAAAACAGAGAGCAACTTGTTTTTAGTGATTTATCATACACTAAGATCTCTTGAAATTTCTGGAAATGCTGCACTTGAAGTTACATAAATGGCCAATTTTTTCTAGATCTTCATGTGAAATCAAAAATAACGATGTAATGAGAAGAATATTTTCTATAAACTACATAAAATCTGGGTGTATACAAAAATTCATTCGCAATATAATCTCGAGAATATATCAGATTCTTCTGGAAACGTCTTCATCTGGAAACTTCCAGTCAAAGTTCATAATATAAATCCATTATTAAACAAGACACACCGAACTCTTTTCCAATCCTGTTAAACTGAAATTGCATCTGAATAAACTACATTGGAAGTTGTGCCGCGCACATGGGCCACCCTTGCAACTAACTCCACAACTTTCGATGAAACTCCATGAAGACAAAACAGAAACTATCTGCCAATAAAAAAGAAGAGAAGCCAGTCAAAACTCAAACAGAAAAATTCAAAAGCTCGCTCAGGTGAACTGGCAAAGTTTCTAGGATATCCTCCCTGGATGATGGGAACTCATTCCCGCACGAAAAAAAGCAACAGAAACAAAGCAATAACGCAACTTTGCGTCAGGATATCGTGGAAATTGAATTTCATAACAGTTTCCATCAGGGTACCTACAGGGCTTCGACAGAATGTGTATCGTATTTGGATTTTTGTGCAACGAACGTCTAGAATCGAATCATAGAAACGTATATTGGAGAAACTTTCACGAAGAAAACATATTATTAGAATATTGGGTTCCAAATGTACTCGAATTCGATACCATATTTTTCATATTATGATGTCATCGCACAATATTTCTCTTCGTATTTGAATAGTAGAAAATGAAAATTTTCTGGGCCAAAAAATTTCAGGCGAATTTTCATCAAAATTATTGTGAAAAATAAATGTATAATGTATATATGTATAATAGTATATTAAAGTATAAGTGGATAAAAAGGTCTTTAAAACACGCGCGAGTTTTCGAGCACGACGTCGCAATAGAGAAAGTGTTTTCAAGACCAGTTATCCACGAATACTTTACGCTATTTTTTTTATTGGTGCACTAGAAATAATATATACTGGTATTATAACTACAAAGAATAGAAATGAGAACTGTAATGCAAAATGGTTGACTTCGTGATGTGACATTAGGATACCTTTAGTTGTCATGGAAATTAGGAAAACAGATATTCATTCACAATTTTATATTTATTGTTATCGCAGAGTTCAGAAATGAATTATTTCAATATCGATTCATTGAATAGTGAGGCAGAATGGAGGTTGATATCGAAAAAATCCAATGATATATATATAAAAAGAATGACAAGTTCATAATGAATGCAGGAGCAAGAGGTATCAGAAATAAATGAGCGAGTTGTGCTGGCTTACCTTCAGAAAATTTCGGAGCAGTACAAGGCGTCGACTATTATGTACAAAGTACTCCAGTCAGATCAATAATCAAACATTTGTCACTTAGACTTAACGTTTCTCGTTTCTTTGTTGATGTTGCCATGGTAACTTTAAAAAACGCGCGTTTTTTTAAGTTCGATTTAAACACGCTGGGACGTGCTTTAAATGGGTAAAAAGGGGCAACAATGAAAAAAAATTCATATGAGGTGATTTGGAATCATTCTTCTTTGAAAACTCTCAGTCTGACATTTTTAAAAGTTGAAAAATCATATATATTTATAGAATTATACAAACTATTGCCAACTTCGTTGTTACTAGAGCTACAGAGTCAGTTGAAAAAGCAAACTAGTGAAATTTTTTCCGCTGATTCCGATCATGAAACATCACGTTCAAGAGTTATTTCAAATTGATCAATTTTTTAATGTTACACCAAGTATACGATATTCTCAATTGATGGGAATGTGAATTCTGGTTGCGAATTGTTCGTTGAACTTCTTCTTCGAAGTCAAAAATATCGAATGATTTTTCAAAATTGTCAAGATGGCTTCCATTTAAAAAATTGAATTTATTCGCTTTAAAAATGTAAGTAGGATCCAAATGTCGAATGAAATTTTGTTAGTTCACAATTAACATTTTCTCTATCTTGATTTTCATGCTTGAAGGAAAAAATAAGTTGAAGACACGACGATAACTAAAACAATCATACTTCTTCCGGTGAAATACCAGTTGATTAAGGAAGCTGTTTCGACTTACCAGGTATCATCAGCTATACGGAGTGGAACATCCAAGTGCAAATGATGAGACCTGTTAGATGAAAACATTTCGCTTAGTATTCTACAATCAAATTACTTCCTAGTAGAATCATACCTTGTCATAATTATTTTCGAGTGAAAATTTCATTGTTGGTTAGGATATACAGGGTGATACATCAAAAATGTTCTGTAGCGCATCGCAAGGAGCGAAGAATTTTAAAGTTTGTTAAAGTTTGTTCGTCAAAGGGACAGAGCTCGACACAAGAAGCATAGTACACTCACCAATTCACTCAAAGAATCACCTCATATTTCATTGAATAGAAAAAAAATCAGGAAACACCCCATTAAAAGAGGCAGTTTCCTGTAACGTGCTGCCAAGTTTTTGAAAATCTCTCTACTGGCCTAAAAAAATCGTATTCTTGTAATAATTCATTTCGAATGAATTTGCTATTGTCGACCTATTTTAAGAATTGTTTTCTGGTGGTGTTCCGAATATTATTAAAATATATAGAGTGTTTTACCAGAAAAACAGAAATTCGAATTGAAAAAATAATAACAGCTCATTCGAGAGTTCGACTCGGTCTGGTGACGTCGATTTGAAAACACATATGAGAAGCAATTTTCAGTACCCTGTTGAGTTGAAAATATTTGGGATGAAAAACTTCAGATCAAAAGATCAATCATTGTCACTTTTCTTCAATAACTCTTGAAAAATCTTAGTAGTGGAAAAGAAAAAAATCAGTTCTGTCTTTCGCCAGAAACATCACACCTCATGCTGAATGTAGAGGCGTCGTTGTCGAAGAACACCAAATTTAAAAAAACCCTTTCATATTGGACTTTTTGCGACTCGTAAATAGGTATCTTTGATATCCGAAAACCCATTTCGGATCAAACACAGTTCACGCTGAAGCTGCTATTTTCTTTATTTTCGTTGGAAGCTCCGAGCGACCGAACGAAGTGACGCATATTTATTTCGTTCAGCCTTTGGAAGCCGCATATTTACATCGACACGATTTCACATCTGTCGAACAAAACTGCGTATCGGGAAAACATCTATCAAAAACTGTCAATTATGCTGGACGATCGCAGCGCCCTCTGTGGCGCACGCGAGGAGATTCATTTCCTGATGTGACGACGCTCTCGCTTCGACGTTTCTCTTTTTCATCTTCCGTCATGGCCTACTCGTCGACTTTGCCGGTCGAGGTAATTGTCAATCAGCTGCGTTCATCAGTTCGAATTTGGAAATGTCACGATTAATTGAAAAAGCGATGTCAGTCGAAGAGTGGGAGTTTGATTTACGACTGATCGTGACGAATGTCGAAAGAGATTCAAGAGGGTTGGTGGATGGGTGGTTGAAAATAGCTTTGCAGGGTGCTCGGATAATTTTAACTCTGCAGAACATCATGAAAATAGGACTTTCAAGCTTGTGACTACGAATTCGGTCACAGAATAATTTGCGAGTCGTGAATCAGTTTGATACGAATTATCGAAACATACTTCCTAGTTCTTCAAGAGTAGCTGATGTTTTTTAATTGTTTCTTGAATAATACTTCTTCTATTTGCTAAAGGGGGCCGAAGAATACCAACATTGATCGATCATAACCTTAATTGATGTTCTTTATTGCAGAGATGAAGACCCAAAAAGTCACCAAGTCCTCAAAGTTCACTCAAGCCACTCCGAACGATAATGAATACCAGAATATCGGACTCACTGTATTGCCGACTTCTCCATCGGACGAAGGAAATCATAATGTCGAGAGGAACCCGTACACTGGAGGTCACTGCCACAACAATAGCTCAGAGTTGCTTCTGAGGAGCGATTTCGATTATAGAACTCAGGAAACTATGCACGAAATACGAAGGTATACCTTAGAATTGAATTCAATCAGATTCCTCTGTATTTGATTTTCTCTGCATCGTCATTTGGTGCCCACATATCTTGAGATAATTCTATGGCTACAAGCTCTTCAGGTTATTGAATAGAGTTGAATTGAATCAAGTTTTTTCTGTGACGGGAAGAAGTTTCACATTTTGTCTCTGGTGACAGGTAAAAAAATATCAACTTTTGAAATCATTTTTTCCCGGATATATACAGATGTATTGAAATGTCTACATTATTATTGGATTTTAACGTACCTTTTATCATTGAATGATTCGACCACACTGTTGATGGCTTTTGTTGTTGTGCTAGTTCCGAAAAATAAGCCAATAACACCGTCCCCGAGGAAGAACTGCATGTCTTTTTCATCTTCCATTCCATGAATCTTGAATACGCGGTTTCGTAAATTTTCCGCGATTTACTCCGAGCTAAAATCTATTTCTTTTTTCCCTTGTATAATAAATAACTATTTCTCTGTGTATTATTTTTTCATCAAATCATATACCGGGTGTAACAGGATCACCCCACTTTTCTCGTTTATTTTTCGAACAAAAAATTTCAAATCTGGGGTACCCTATATACATATTGAAGAGCAACTTTTGACATCCAAATATTTTTCCCACTACGAGTTTCGGTGGAAGTATCTGTTACTTACAGTTTTTGAATAGGACACCCTGTATTTTATAACATTTTCGGATTCTGTTCAATTTTCTGAATTCGACGATACTGAGCAAGTGATATTTTGAATGTCAATATTTTTATAAATATTTTTTTTTTCATTCTTCATTTTGAGTGTTTTGATGATCACGTTTCTGAGGGTACTAATAAATGGTACCACGGTACCAATATGGTTACATTTGGAAAAGCTGAGTCTTAGTCAAAAAACTATTGACATAACATTGCTTCTATCATGAATCATGTACTACAGTATTTTCGATGATATTCAGATTTTTCTAGCACTACACGTGATGTTATTTTTAATAAACAGGTATTTCTGGTGAAACCGGAAGTGAAGAAAGAAATCATTTGAATGTCAAGAATAATCCAAGTTTGGAAACTAAAGGAGAAAAGTGGGATTCATCATGATCCTTTTACACACGGTATAGTTTTTTTTATATAAAATTTCCCACGAAAGGAGACATCCTGTAATGTTCAGAGAACATCGTGAGAAGTAAGGGAAAGGAGGTAGGAATTGGCGTTCTTTTTGAATTTCTGAAGGTCATATATAGCTGAATGGAAGTGGGAATTCAAAGAAATATCCGAGTGAATCCCAACTCTGATCTTCGATAAGCCGTATAATTCAAATATGTATGGTTAAAGATCAATTCTTGCAGTGACATCATTATCATCCTGCCAGGTTCTTCAGTTTTCTGTTTTTTCGAGCACGCAATTATAGAATCGGTTGTACTCCTTCTCAGCAAACAAAATAAAAAAATTTTGAAATACAACAAATTCATAAATCCATAATCATTCGAGGAGAGAAATTATTATATTCGACGCTAATTAGACTTTTTTTGAACTAATTAGATCACAATACTAAAGAAAAATTATTTCCGGAACTGTTCAACTTCAATCATCATAGATGTTATGTGTAAATTTACAGTGACTCTTCGTATCGTAATCTATATTTTCAAGATATCAAATACCTCGCACTTAATAGTTAATGCAAATGTAACTGTACCTATGTGCTGTCGCTGACATCAGCTATGAAGAATTATGGAAGCGAATGTTAAATGTTGGATTTCAGAAGTCTTTGTATAAACCAGTGGAAGTAAGATAGAAACGTTATCCCAACCATTGGAGTATTTTTTTGAAAGTTCTTCAAACTCACAAGATGACATGGATATTAGTCTTCATGGGAAATTATTCGCCCTCATTAAATTATCAAATTTGTAATATTCATAATACTTTTCAGATCTTCTTCAGATTCATTCACATCTATGTAGGTTCTGGAAAAAATCAAAATACTTGTTCCTGAAACAGAAATACCTCTCGAAGCAGCAATTCCAAAATGAACGATTAAATATCGGCTAGGAATTTTAGTTAAACTTCCACGATTTCTATATCGAATGCAAACTAGTTGGTTTATTTTCCTTTGATTCATGGTAGGTATCTATTCGATTCGTTCACATCAGTGAATTCAAATCTACATCATAAGTTTTGTGCGCCGATATCCTAGACTTGAATTACCCGACCAGAAAGTGATTATCGTTAGCCAATGTGATGATGCCGCAGGACTGGAAGTTATAACATGAAATTATCCGGGCTTAGGATTATACAGAGATGCTTTATAAGTGGAAAGAAACGAGTTCTAGAGGATTACTCAAATTAGGTGCTCGTCACCGAGATAATTTGATATTAGGAAAAAGGTTGAATTGAAAAATTAGTGGCGTTTCGCAGATAAACAACCGATTTAGTTTCCAATTTTGAAACTGTATATTCATTCAAGCAAGATTATTGCGACAGCTCACAAGAAAATTCGGTGTTGCCGTCTGTCTATTTTTCAATGAAACTCCGATATAGAAAGTAATGTTAGTTTCATTCGAATGTTTTGAAAAATGTTAGGTTATTTTCACCCAAAAAATCTTCACAATTGATAAACATAAATATTGTACAGATTGTCATTTCTCAATAAAAGAATCATGGAATATTCTAAAGAAGTACATCATGAATATTCAATGGAGTTTCGACATTATATTTGTTGCGTGAAAAGATATATTAAATGCGCTTTTTTTATTTACCTTTCCTAAATTATCGAATGGAAAGAAGGCTTTCGTGCGAAATATTAAATCAAACATGCTACCATTTTCTGGTCATCTACACAGAATGCTTCCGTTATTCAGATTGTCAGCGAGATATCAGAATGAAAATAAGCTTCCTTGAGAGCATGCTTTCAAATTTGGACTCAACAATTGAATTTGGCATCGTTGTGAAGTGTTGCCATGATTATTGATACCTGAATGCTCCCAGCTATTACATAACCAATTATATCCTATAAATAAAAGACCATCTATCTGTCCACTAATTGGGAATTTTGATTGGGTTCACTCCATACTGATCTACGTTGGAAATAAATTGACCGATTATTTCAGTGCTAGAGGCGGTTGGAATATCGTGTGGACTAAATTAAATCACATGCAAATTATGGAATAAAATAATCACAATGTTTGTATGATATTTGCTATTATATTCCTTATCATCTGCGTTAATTGGCAAGTGAATTTCAGCACTTTAGCTTCAAAATCACTAGGAATAAAAATCCAAAATATAATTTCCACATTTTGATGCTCAGATAGGATATGATGTCATGAAGCAAACTGAACGCTCTAATTAAACTTCCAAAGACCTCTTGTGTGCGAAATTCGTCAATGATGATCGAAAAATTTCAACATTTTGTTTGGATGACCTGTAGAAAGTAGCAACTAGGTGATTATTTTGGATTCTGGATCATACCACACTACTATTGAAAACAATGAGAATTTTACAAACACTCAAATCCAGATAGACAAATAACAACATTCAATATTTCAAAATATCAAGACCACAAAACAAAACGGACTGGCAGATAGAAATTTCAGTGTTATATTCCACCAAACAATTAGGACATGTCAATTTATGTTGGCTAGTGTAAATTTATCAGGATTCTCTTCATGACCATGATTTCGGAACTTCCAGTATCGGCTCGGGTACAATCACTGCAGTTTGAAATCGGATAATGGAAATTGGATACCGATTGAGTGTGTTAGACAGGTTTCTCAATATCCGTAAAAAAATGACAAGGATTAACACACTTCATAGGGGGATCAAATATTTCTCTCCAAATGAATTTGAAAAAACACTGTGAAGTGTTGCCATAATTATCGATGTCTAAATGTTTACCCATTGTAGTTCTTTAATCCGTCTTTTGATAAAACTTCCCAGCCATGTTTCAATGGATCAGGTAATCAGTAGTTATCTATTTATTTCCATTTTTGATTGAGAGTATTGGAATGTTACCGAATCTACCAGCACTATCTTCCTTTAATAAATAGACAATATATTTTCATTGATTTCCCATGAGCATACAGTGCTTCTCAAATGTCCCCCCCCCCCCCCGGAACGATTATACATAAGCAAGTGAAATTTGGAAACTGAATATTAAAGATTGTAAACTGCCCTACTAGGGATGATAGATGACGAAATCATCAAAGATGACGTCACAAGACCATTGTGACCAATAATTTTGAATAGAACCCTACGGCAAGCGACACCTCTTTTAAAAGGTATCGAAAAAACCTATTCAATGATACTGATTTTGTTTGTGTCCATGGCAGTTTTGATGGCTCATTAGTAAACATCAAAATTTTAATTCCATTCAGTATGATATTGATTACAGATTCAAGAACCAGTATCTACTCGAAGAAATTGCTCGAAGTGACCTCCATTTACTTCCTGACAGTAAAACATCCTTTTTTTAAACTCTCCTACTTTTGCAAATGTGTGTGTGCGGAAACAGCCTCACATTCTGCAACAATACGTTGTTTCAAAACATCAATATTGTCAGGTTCATTAACGTTAACCTCTGATTTAAGGTAACCCCATAGAAAAAATCCAAAGGTGTGAGATCCGGTGATCGAGGTGGCCATTCCGTTGAACCTCGTCGTCCAATCCATCTATGTCGATACTCCTCATCCAAATACCGTCTTACTGCACCGTAAAAGTGTGGAGGAGGGAGCACCATCCTGTTGGAATGTTATTTTGAATTTTAGTATTAACTGATTTAATTCATCACAGCTTTGCGTTTTTTCAAAAGCGAGTTGCCAAAACTGCCATAAACACAAACAAAATTAGTATAATTGAATAGGCTCATTCGATACCTTTTCAAAGAGGTGTCGCTTGTCCCTCTTGGTTAGGCTGATGAAATCCTCTGGATGCGCAGAATTGATCAGTTATTCTCAAATAATAAGCTCGTTTTTTCCAGATACAGTCCGGAGCACAACGCCAACCGCTTTCAGCAACAGCAACCACAAACCTGCGAGCCTGAGCTCTGCAACTGCATAAACCCCATCTACGGAGGTTCCAAGATGCGTGGCGTCGGTCTCGTGTTGAACCGCTCGTTCGCTTCGCTGCCCAAGCTGGAGGCCGCCCAGGAGGAGCGGGCGGCCAAGCAGGGAGGCAGGCCGACGAGACACACTCCTGCGTGCGAGCAGAACAGAAGACTGATGCGCGGGGAGGCCGTAGCGATGACGGTGGGGAGGAGGGTGTGTAGCCCCGAGATCATCAACATACACAGGGGGGGGTTCTATGAGGCGCGCGGATTGGGGGACTGTGAAGTGGGGTACAAGTGCTCGGATCGGGAAATGACTCGGGGGCATAGCGTCAGGAGTACGGGGACGAGGTATGAAATGTTTTTCAGATAACTGTTTTGTGTAGTTGCAGCTAGGTTATAATCAAACTTCTGGTGATTTCGATTCAGTCAATGTCAAAC
Source organism: Plagiodera versicolora (assembly GCA_037013635.1). NCBI lineage: Eukaryota > Metazoa > Arthropoda > Insecta > Coleoptera > Chrysomelidae > Plagiodera > Plagiodera versicolora. The sequence continues at coordinate 7,679,598 of CM072986.1, read as the reverse complement.
TCTCTATACTGTTTTACAGGCCGACCCAACGAAAACGTACCGGAAGGTTTAGCTATCGGGAAGAGATTTTATCGAGAAAAACCTGAAATACTTCAACTTTGTATATAAGGGGGACATCTTCTGATGCAAAAAGTATAGACCAAACTGTACCCTCTTAAGCGGGGTCAGCATCCCCTGAATTTTTTCAAATGGGAATTGAGGTCAAATGGTACGTCGTTAAAAAGTCCTTTTGATTCCTCATACATTTTTTTTATTTTCGAAATTCCGTCTAATCGTTGCAAAGATATGGACCTTTGAAATGTCGCTAGTGCATTTCTCAAAAAATACAGAAAGTTAACCGATTTCGCTTGAAAACCTAGCGTTTTGTTGAACTAAATGTTGGGAATATTTTCTAATCTCTTCCTGGTAGTTATACCTTCCGGTACGTTTTCGTTGGGCTACCCTATATACAGGGTGTTGCAAAATTCAGTATCAAGATTTTAGGAGCGTATTTTTCAGGTCAAAATAAGACGTTTTTGTCCATAAACATGTGTCCGCAAACGATTCGTTACCGATCTACAGAGCGTTAAAGTTTCAACATTTTTTTATTTTTTTCTCCATAGCTCTTTCACTTTTTGAGTAATGTTTAAGGAAACTTGTAATTAAGATCACGTATAGAGTTTTTTTTTTCTCATTGTGATAATAGGTTCCTACCTTTTGTTAAAAAATTTAATTAAATGTAGCGAATCACAAAAATTTATTTTACTTTTTTCTCGATAACGATCGCAGATGCGTGAAAATTACAAGAGACAAAAAAAATTATAAACAAAACAAATAAATCATTTCATATTTTAGAATCCACCAGCGACGCACTACAAAAAAGTTCATGGGGCGAAAAAGGGCTTGATTCCATGAAAAAATATCTCCCAGTAGCTTGATACAATCACTCGGCATACTGGATGATGTAAACCCTAAAACGTAACCTATATTTCAAATTTGATCTTGATATCTCAAAAAGTGAAAGAGCTATGGAGAAAAAAATTAAAAAATGTTGAAACTTTAACGCTCTGTAGATCGGTAACGAAGCGTTTGCGGACACATGTTTATGGCCAAAAACGTCTTATTTTGACCAGAAAGCCCCTAAAATCTTGATACTGAATTTTGAAACACCCTGTATTTCTTTTCATAAGACGTTTCGCTCATTGTTGTGAGTTTCATCAATCATGTCGAAATCGAGAAATGAAAAAAAAAATTAATAAAATCACAACCACATCAGGATATAACTGATAATTCCGTGTCACATAGGAATTGTTTATAAAATGGAGAAATACACGGTTGAGACTGAGTTGCTATAATAGAACCATGAGCAAAACGTCTTATTAAAAGAAATATAAAACAATATAGAGAGTTTCAAATTGACTAAATCCAAATCCCAAAAAGATTCCCTCCAGAAGTTTGAAGGAAAAGGAAGGATTCAGGAAATTACTGGAAATATGTTATAATTGAAGTGATTTTATCGACGGTAAATAAGAGTACTATTTCTATGAGTTCAGGTCCAAGTTATTCAAATTCTGTTATCATTTATATATCAATTTTCAATTGACTGATTCATCAATAGGCGAGATCACTAATTTTACATCCAGAACGTTGAGGAATGTACCCACATACTCTTTGATTTTTCTTCTCGCAATAGTTCAGCCAGAATGAATTCTCGATATTGGGGTGAGTTTAAAAGAGGTCATGCCATCTCTTTTTAAGGAAACAAAAAAAATATTCTCCATAAAAACCAATCTGGAACGAAATCGTGACGATAGATTGCTCTAAGCTGATTAATAGGCAATGACAGATGATAATGACAGTTCATTGAGATTTTTGGAAAACATTTCAACTACTGAATATGTAAAAATCACAGACACTGTCAGTAAATGTCATTTGTCAACCTTTCGAGCGTTACCAGCTCTCATTCAGGCGGTTTGGAAATTGATTTCCTGTGTAGTGTAGATCATGCAAAAACATTCGATTTCCATCATGAAACATTCATTCGGAAACGTATATCCACTGAGCGTGAAAATGTGCTCGCATAGATAAATCTATTCATCTCATAAATGACAAAATGCACATCAGATTGAAATATCCGAGCATGTTTTCACGCTTATAATTCAAGAATGGCCAAGTCCCTTAAGGAAAAATTTCAGTGTGCTTCACAACCCTCTTCATTTTTGAGTAACGATTTAGAAGTCGTAATTCCATGGAGAATAGAATAATCCCTGCCCGATATGGACCAGTCCAATCAAAAACGTTAAAATATCCAGCAGATTTACATAAAGCAGCATCGCGACGCGGTTTATCTGAGTAAATCACGTTTCATTTATGCAAGATTTCTATTCCCGAATCTGAAGAAAAAATCCTTGAGGAAAAGTTGACAATGGAAATTCATCGGATTATACTGGAAATTCTTCTTTCGTTACAATTTCTTGTTTTTTTCGTATCAGTGAGAATTCACAAAATTTTCTCTTTGTAAAAATCGAGGGTATATTGACAGTGTGAATGGAAATGAGCGAAGACGAAAAATTCATCGAATGCCTACCCAAAACACAGTATGAATGAATAAATACACCTATATGTTGTGATTGTCCACGCTGTCAATGACGTGTGAAAATACGAATGAACTGTCAACTTGCCTCGTAGCAGTCTAAACTAAGCGAGAAAGAGAGAGTAAGAACCAAAATATAACGTTAGGCCAGGCATAAAATAATCTGTGAAGGTCGCAGAGTAGTGGCTCTTACAAGCCAGTAAGCCTCATACTGATCCAATCAAATATAATGATCATTTTGGGCACCCTATAGACCAACAGGGTATCTCCAATTTTCTGGCACACCAAAGTTTGCTTTTATACATAGCAAAAGGTTTGTTGTAAAGGCCCTGCTGAGGTATAAAAAGATAGATATATACAATTATTGAAGCTTTCAATTTAAACAGTTGATAGAACTCAAGTCAGTGAAATAAACAATATCGCTTAGTATAAATATAAGAAGAACGAAGTGAGCAATATCACGTGGTATAAATAAAATGAAGTGAGTATATATAAAAGAGGAAATGGAATAACTTTATATCACAGACATACATAAGTAGAATATAATATTGAAGTAAATAGTGCTCAGGAAGCTTGAATTCAACCCATATTGAAAAAGGTTATTTGTCCATGAATTCTTGTCATGAATATGGCTCAGTGCCCACAAAAAAAACAAAAACACGTGCTTTAATATATAAAAAAAGGTTTGTGAAGACCCTTCCGAAGTATGAATCAGGAAGATTATTATGAAATCGATCTGTTATCTATTCCATCTGGAAACCGTGTCATGGGCAATTGAGCAAAAACACAAATCACTCTCCGATTGATTTATTTGCCGTATCCAGCGATTCTTTCGTTATGTCGAAGGTAGACATAGTATGGCTTGATTGGCACTAACGATACACGGTTTTTGTTGCCAAAATCTGAACGATCCTTTGTACGAAACTTTCAGACTATTTCAATTTGTTTTCGGCATGTCGATAATGGATGATTTATATTCGACGAGAAGTTTTCTTTTCTGTTTTTCTACTCTCTCTGTCATCAACAAAAACATTTCGGTTCCTATCGATTTATCATTTATATTGTTGTTGGCAGGAGGAATTATGGAAACTAAACCATTGTTTGGTTTCTATCCATCGCTTATTATTTGATAACCATCATCTTCATTCGTCAATAGTGGTTGGCTCAGATTCGATGCAATAGAGTAGAATATGATGAAACGTGGTTTATCCGTAAATTATCTGTACAGTACAATTCTTTCCATCTCAACATTATAATTGACCTGTTTGGACAGTCTAGAGATGGAAATATCATTCGATTCTGAACTGTAGTTAACCCATCAAGAATTTCAAATCAGAAGAAGGGTCATGTGATACCTTCGTTAATCAGTGCTGAACAGTATTGAGTTGAGTAATTTACATCACTGGTACTTCGTTTTGTTACGCAGTGTGGATTAATAATTCATTATTGACTCACGTAAGGATTAGTAGTTTTTCTTTCTAAATCTTTGCGATGAATGTTGTACTGTTAGAATTTTATCCATTCGATAATTTTTTCATCAGTTTGCTCAACTTTACAGATCAACAATAACGAATAAAATAACAGGTTTTCAACAAAATATATCACGAAAAAATTGACAAGCTTAGATTTCCTGTTGTTGTTTCTGAACATATAAACTGATACTGACGAATTTTTGGCAATTTGAAAGTTCTTTTCAGATCTTGACAATCTAATATTTCAGCTGTCGGGTCAAGAATGCATTTCATATTGTTGAAATCAACTTGTTGAACACGTTTTTTCGAATTTCAAAACAGTATTGGAATTTTCGGCAAAACTCCAAGAAAATCTGCCAATATCATGATATAAATCTGGATTATGAATAATTCGGACATTATTCACACTAATAGGTGATTTCTTGGTCAACCCCAAACCATTATAATGAAGTGTGAACATTTCAGTTAATAGAAAATTATCATTTATTGTCACGACACTTGTCTTGACCCTTTTTGGCAAAATCCTTTTCATAGCTGACTGATTCTCATTCGAAAGGCTCAAAAACGGAGAATACGCCGAGATAACATTCTTTTTTAACTTCATTCTACTGAAGATATTTTTGATTTGGAAAAAGGCGGAAATTACTCAGTTGCTAACTTTGTTTGTTGACAAATTTTCATTTTCACGAGTGAAGAATTTTTTCATCTGTTGCATATATTATAAATGTCACTGAATATCATTCAAACATTTCCGTTGAACAGAAAACTCGACCATACAAAATGTTTTACTAAAACATATATCTTCTTCTTCATTGTACATCTCCTTACATTAATGAACTACTCCACAACGGATGGTGATCAATCTGTGGACCGCCCAAAGACAGGAAAAGCAAAAAGCGCTTTTCCGTTCCCAAAGACTCGTGGTGCCCCGTTTCCGATATTCCCCTCATTTCACTTCACCAAAAAAGCTCGCCGTCTTCGTCAAGTGCTTTTTCCTTCCGACTTGCTGTACTTAGTCGTCTGACAAACTTTTTAAACATAAGCAATATGCAAAACTGCTTATTCTCGATGGAGATTCCTTTCATCGCTAAATGGAGACATTTCAAGGACCAGCACAGGGTCGGCTCCAGGACAAGATGTTTTCGGGAATTAAAACGATTGTGTGATAAGTTCAGTTGTGCTCATCTTGATATAATTCTTGATGATGTGTATACTCAACCAAGCTTTTTCTATATTTCTCTCGACTATAGTCTATATATTCAGGCACGATAGTTTCCAGAATGTGCGCTCGCCTTTTTTCAACGATACTCCGAAACAGACAGTTAGGTTAGGTTCGATATTGAAATTATTTCAGGAAATGTTTTCATTTTATAAAAGATATACTTCAGAATTGTATAGGTATGAACAGTGGATAACCGTTGAAAAGTTGATATTTGTGAGAATTTCGACTAGAATCAACAAACTTCATTAGCGGATTGAAGATTCCTATCCGAATGAAATTGGAATGGTTGTGAAGCCACTGTAGAGTCTTGCCATAAAATTTGGTGCCTAAATGTTCAAAGTGATGTTTCAACAAATTAGAAGTTCAGTGGTGACCTTTTTTTTTGCATCAATGGTATTGGAAGATACCAGGAATATCATCTCGAAAAAATGTACTATGATAATTGATAACTAACATAGTTGATGGTTGATATCTTCAAAGAGCAAGAGACTGAAGAATATATGAGAATTTACTGTAAATATTGCAAATCGTCCATGTATAGAAACCGAAACGAATAGATCTTGGTTGACTCAGAAGAAGCAAATGAAAGCAATTTCAGGTATTGATGAAACCCATAGAACTCACCATTAGTTGATGAATTTTATTGAGGAAGATTCAATAACGACATCATTAGTTTATTAGTTTATCGGTTCAGCAAAAGAGATATATGGCTTGGAGTATGGTTAATTGAAATATATACAACTTTTCTCCGATACATCCGATGAAAAAATCAGGTAACGTATTTTCCTTGCCAGAAAACACGAGGAAATGAAAAATATATACTGGAGAAGCTTACAAAAAAACACTGAAATGTTAACTTTTTCGAAGTCTTCATTTGACATGATTGATTGAAATGAAGCATACCTCTTCCTTGCCAACTTTTTATCCTTACAAGATAATCCTTTCTCATTTAATATTTCGAAATTCGTGATTCAAAACCATCAAAACGTACTAATTCAAAGAGACCGATTAAAATTCAATCAATACTGTCAAATATACTCATCTTGAATTGAACATAAATATTTGAAAAGACTCGACTCTCGAACATCAATTTCATTGCCAGTATCCTTCTTGACCAGGCCCTGTCTCAAAATGTGATTTGCATCTCGGATTTTTACGAAGCAATTATATAGAGTCATATTGAAGCACGGGAATAATGAAGTAAACTTTCCCGGAAGTCTCTTTAATATTCTTGATTTAATAATAATTTAGTTTTCTGCTCTTCCATGACGAATAAAGTGAAAGACATCCATGTCGTAACTATGACAGCAGTGATATTAACTGGGAAGATTTCAGGAAAGGAGAAATTTATGTGAAACTGAGACATTTTAACAATTATTTAATATTCCAGTCATTCGTAATTTCTTGACTCGATGATTCCCTTCGCTAGATATATTCTTAAGATTTGGAGTGAGTAAAATTCTTGGTAGAAACTCATATATACTCTTACCAAATGTGTAGATAGTATCTGGAATGTTCATTGATGGAAAACATCAATATATTTGTCAACACGAAACCTACTCCTCGAAATTCGAATATTCAGAATTCCTTTCTGTTCATCAATTGTTGTTTAGTTGAAAAAATACACACCCAAACCATCAGCGCTATCATGGATATAAATGAAAATGTGAAAAGCAATATTCATTTTATGAAGTGAACTCGACTGAATGGAAAATAATGAAAACTAATAACACTTTTACTATGTTTTTGACAATCATCCCATATTTTTTCCATAGTTCACCGTCAAAGGATGCTGAATGTTTCATCATGAAATGGGGAATTTTCAATTTGAATGGTTGATCATGACGGGTACTTTATACTGAATATGAGTGCATTTTGTATTTGTGTTTGTTCATGCATAAAGATGATTGTTTAGATAGCGGATGCACGTGCCACTATAGTTTATGCATCCGAAGCTCCAAGAAGATCTCTTATTAGAGAACAAATTTCCCATGACCATTGGCTTACATCAGAACCATCTGAGAATCTCAATGAATTCAGGTTGATATACAGTGTGTTTCCTTTACTCGAAGAAGTATAGTTTCGGAAAAAGTTACTCATAGAATTTCTAATAGGACATGCTATTTATAGTATCAAAATCTCATGGCCAGTTTCGAAGTTGCCACATTATTCCCATTTCCCTGTTGCATCGAGATTAGAATTAGATTCATATTACACTTTTTTTCTGAGGGCAAAACATCAATTTGAACGCAAAGAATATCATCATATATCAAATGTTTGGAATATGTTCTCTCGCTACATTAATTAAAATAAATGGAATGGAGAATGGAATTAAAATAATTCTCAACAGAATCTTGAAATTGTATTTGTGAATCTTGAAGGATTTTTAGATCCATGATAACTCAACGAAGGAAAAAAAATATAATTTTTCAATCGCTTACTTATGTGTAAACTAGTCCTTTTCGAAAATCCGGCAACATCTCACTTTTTGTATCGACATATCACCTTCTAGAGTAAGAAACATCTGAGTTGAAACAAGGCTTATACTAATGAAAACATTTTATCAATTATAAACATATATTTGTTCACAGGTATAGTCTATTTATTCGAGAAAGATGGTTCTGGAAAATTCGGTTATCTTTAGTGCAAAATGATAAGTATCTAGATGAGAACTGAACATCTCAGTCAAGACAAGTCTTCAATAATTATCGCAACTCGTTAAAGTGACTCTTCAAAGATGCCTAATCCTTTTGGAGATGAATATTCTATAATGAGGTGTCACAACTACTTTGAATGAATATACCACGGTTTTTCTTCATTGTTCGTGTGATATTTATTTCTATGTAATTTTATTCTCATTTCTTATGAGCGCTCAAGATTACCTTAATTTTTGGGTTTCTCCAGACTCCATAACACTATTTCGTTTCTTCTTGACACCTACAATTTTTCAAGGGATTTGTTTCTGTGGCTTGAGTTCCAATGTATCTATTCAATAACCACGATTAATGCCAATTCACATTGATTCAAACTCAAGTTTCCATATTATTCTAGAAAACATTCAGATTCTTCCGAAATTATTAAATATTCCTTCCTCGAGAGGAATCGCAGACTTTCCTATCATCAAACTGCAAACATCGTTATTTCTATTACAGAAATTCAATGCAAGATGGCAAGATGTGAAGCTTCATTGAATCAGCATTGGAATACATAAAACATGCATGCATTCTGGTTAGGACAAAATCGATCACTTCATCGTCTAACCAACTATCCCCGTATGGAATATTGGTTTCCGAGGAATTCCTGAGTTGCTTCTTGTAGTTGTTACAGGTCCAATTATTTTCGACTCGAATATTTTCAACGAGGCTCTTATCCTTGAATTTTAACGACTGTGTTTGTGGAGTGGCTCTTGGGTGGATATTCAAGATGGAACAGCTTTGACTTTGTGGTGTTGCCAATATACTAGGTGTTTCTTCATGAGATCAGCTCGTTTGAATGAATTGATAGCTTATGATCATATTCTATTACATGAGGTTCATCGTTATTGACTGGATTTGAATATTTTTGTTAAAATTACTGACATAACAAAACAAAAAATATTTCTGTTAACTTTCAGATATCAACTATATCTTTTTCATACTATTTTCCAATTTGTAGTAATGTACCCAGTTTTTGTTCATAATTTATTTCACTGTAGTTTCGCCAGATGTTAGAGTACTTCCAGAATTCATGCGGAAAACTCGCAACGTTATGACGTCACAACTGCTGAATGCCCACGGACAGTGATAGTTGATTTGTTATTTGATGAGAGCAACAGAGATAGAAAACCACAACACTGTTGTCATTTCGATCTGTTTACAGAAGAACTGGGTATTTCGTGATAAAAAAAAACATTAAAAATTCTGATCACTTTTGTTGTATATGAATAGCATATACATTCAGAAACTGCTAGAGATTCAAAAGAAATTTACTACACTACTAGGTCAAATTCGGTAATAAACACGATATTGATCCTGAAGATTTCAACACCATTATTTATACCTGACTCGTATTATGATATCATAAACATAAACGATAATTATATATATCAATAATCCTCACCAATGCCAAAATTACATATTCAAGCATTGCCCATTATATTTTTTCACATCGTTAAAAGACCGAAAATATAAGGACTCACTTCCTTCACTAATACAACCATAAGATATATAGAAAAAAAGGAATGAGATATCCTGAGACCTCCATTAAGCTAACAGAACCACTTTCGAATTTTCAAAATTTTCTTCCGACATAATTCAAGGCTAATTTAAGGCTAATTCATTATACTATTGCCGAATTCATTGCTTTTCGTTTTATAAGAAAAATCGTAGGTTCTGCTAGTTTAACTGTCAAGCTAGCAGAACCCAACAAATACCAGAAAGTTTTTGCAATTGTTGAATACGTCATAATTTAAGGCTCTTTTAAGACTCCATTTGAATCTACCTTCGAATTTTCTGCTCTTCATTCAAGAACAAAAATACGCAAATCCCTTTTCGGGATCTATACTACGTGTATCTATCTTCAAAGTTGAATTGAACGGAATAAATCATCACACCATAATTTAAGGCCCCTTCAAGGCTTCTCATTCGAACCTATCGCCGAATTTTTTGCTCTTCGTTTAAAAAAAAATCCTGGGTTTTGCCAGCTTAACCGCCAAGCTAGCAGTACGTAACAAATACCAGAGGTTATCCTGAGAAGCCTCAAAAAATAGTATAGATGGTAACTGTGACAAGCGCCCGGTACCCGCAGTTCTGACGTCACAAATAGCGTTGTTTTCAGTCTCGCCACATTCAAGAGTTATGAAGTGTAGATTTCTCAGCTATACATATATCTCATATATATATATATATATATATATATTTTTCCAGAAGAATTTCACATACATAATTTTGTATCACAATATTCGATCTTGAAGCAGGTTTGAAGCAAATATATGAATGTGTGATCTCGCCTATCTACAATATAATTTCGCAATCAACACTTCTCCTACTACGTTACAATTGCCGATTTCAAAATAGAGTATCCTCTCCCTTTTTTCCAGTCTAGCTTTCCAAAATGCTACAATTGATACCCAACATTTCTCGTAACACAATGAATTATCGTCACTAATGGAGTCGCATCGAGAGAAATACCATGAATAGGAGCAAATCAACGGCTTCGCTGCAGGATCACCTCCGACATTGATTCAGACGATTCAGTATAACTCGTTTGTATCGAATCCGAATGTATTCCAACAGTACGCAAAATACAGGATCGAACACGGTGTACCAAATTCTCCACCTTCAGTGTTGGTAATGATGCTGAAAATTTATGTGCTGCCTTAGAGAACATCTTTGTAAAATCGCGTATCTCCTCCGAATTTATTCCTAGTCCTATTACCGGTGAAGCGGGTCGTCAGGGAGAAAATGCAGAATATATATTCGCCGTCGAGTTTCCTTTCACGCAGATTCTCAGTCTTCAGTTCTGGGGGGAATATATTGACGTCGTTTAATCGGAAATACAGGAAATGTATTAGATTTGTTCGCGACACCAATACAGGAGTAATAGGGTATTCGAATGTAGAGTTATTCTATTTATGAAAGTTTCCTATTTGGAGTCAAATTGTTTATTAGAGAAGCCATTTCTGCCAGATTCAGCGAACATTCATTACCACTACTGCAGAATGTAACGTTTCTAGTTTTAGGTTATCCTCTTTGTCCAGATGATCTTTGTGAATTGTTTATTCTTGATTAAAATGTATTCAACCATGTATGACGTTCCTATTCCTGAAGTATGTTTGATCGTCATATTTGTTCTTTTTTTTTTTGGTTACTGTAGGCTCTGATTTTTTACACTCCAGAATACGTGACAGATTCATCTTTTGATTGCCACTCAACAATGAGTAGTTATTTATGAAACGTTGAATAGACAACAACAAAAAATTTGGAAAATTCAACACCCTACAACTGTGTAAGACTCATTCAAAACTATCCAACTAAAATGTTACTCCAATGTGGAAATAGAGATGCACGGAATAGCCAAGATATCCACAAGTAATCATGAAGAATAGTTAATGATTGGAACGTATACAAAATGTTGCCAGCCAAAAAAAAAACTATTTAACAATTTGATCACCGATCAGAGATATCGTACACTTCACTTAGATAGATGGAACTTGACTTTTGAATACATTTCGTGCAATTGTGGGGCAATAAACTACAGGAGAGTAACGCAACTAGGGGAATCTGGTTTGAGTCTAGAGAACGTAGTAACTTTGAAACCTAGTCACCTTCGCAGACTACTCAAATGGACTGATGTCTTTCAAGGTATCAGAGTGATAGGGAAGGTACAATAACCTTTCAACTGCAGTACATCTTCTGGAAACTTTCAGTGTAATGAAAGAATTAATGAATATGACTTGAAATTATCACTTGCGAGCACTTCTGATCTTCTATTGCAAACTTTTCTCCGATTCCTCGAATTCCAAAAATAAAGTTCTCTTCTACTCGAAGTTGTATTCCAGCCATAATATTACCTCTTTCAGATCGATAACTTCTGGTCATCAAAAGAGACGACCCGCTGGAGACGGCATGGACTCGGAAATGGACGAGCCTGAGATCGCTTTCGAAATGTCGGGACATTTGGGTGACCGTCAGTGCCCTTGTGATCACATGGTGTACAGTCCAACGGCGTACGGTTGTTTACAGGTGAGTTAATTATTTTTTATCTCGATCATTTCGCAGCAATTCAACAAGTGGCGAATTATTTCAGAGCAATTGAATTGAATATTCAACCAGATCACGCAATATAATTATTGGATGAACACCTTACTAAATTGACTTCATCTGTACCAAATTGCATAAACAGTGTCCTGTTATTCACGAACTGAATAGTGATGTCAATTTATTTCTGCCAGTATTCCTTGTTGAAAAGCCCATTCGATTCCATATATATTGCTCTTTTATTTTCGAAATTCCGTCAACTCGTTGCAAAGATATGACCTTTGAAATGTCGCTAGTGCATTTCTCAAAAAATACGAAAAGTAAATCAATTTCGCTTAAAAACTTACCGTTTTGTTAAAGTAAATATTGAGGATATTTTCCTAAAAACGATTCACTTTTTTTTTGTTTTCGTTGATTCCAGCGAGTTTCTCGATGAAATCTCTTTCTGGTACGTTTTCGTTGGGCCACCCTGTATATACATGCATACATACGACTCAGGTAATATAAAGCATGTAAAAAAGGCAACGCTCAAACCACACTATATCATCTGCTGCTTGGTTGCAGAATAGGTCATTATGTCGTGTACTCAGAATTAGCAGCTGAATGAATAGCTCTTCGAGGAGCCTTTTTGAATACCGCAAGGGAACTTTGTAATTAACCGTTTAGTGCTTTGAAACTTTGTAGGAGGTTGCAATGGCATCGCGTGCCATAGACTAGGAAATTGGGTATTAGAAAAATTAAGACCAATTCCAAGTTCTGTGTTATTCATCTTACACCCAATTTATGGTGACTGAACAGTCGTGGATTGACGAAAAAGGTATACAAAGAGAATACAAAAAATTACTACATAACTATGTTCACTGTCTCACCACCTAATAGTATATAAGGGAAGTTGGGAAGCATCTCTTTGTCTTCTTACTCTTCGAACTTCACATATGGAACTGTTCTTCATTATCATCAGAGATATACAGAGGATCTACACAAATTTCTGTCGATTTCCTGGTTTTTTATTTTATTGTATCAAGTATCAACAAAGTCATCATTCAATTCAGAGTTTAATTTGAAATATTCCAGCTCAAACTTTCAGACTTTACCTCAACTGTAATCTGCAAATTTCTAATGGTTAGAATAACTTGTGTCGGTACAAATCTGAATAATTTTGAATTAACGGAAAATATCCTGGTGATGGTGTTATTTCGAATATATGCAAATTCAAAATACAATGCTCAGGAACTATTTCACGAGCAGGGTGTGAAATTCACACCGCTGCAATGGCAAACATTGTCAGGGGGTTCAACTAATAAGAGGGAATGAATATCCTCTATTCATCAGTCTTTTGATTCAGTTGACGGGTGGAATAATTGCAATGAATTAGTTGGAATTAGTGCTACTCTGCTATCTCATTATGTTATTATTTTGCATTAATTGATAGAGCAAGACGTGCCAAGTTGGTAATTGAATCAATTTTGTCATGGAAGATGAACCAAAAGGAATAATTTTGTTTCTTAACTATATTAATATCTCACAAGAGGAGTACCAGATACACTCTATATCAAATGAGTTTAGGAAATAATTGAGAGAGTTCTTTGATAAAAACTTCCTGAATGATGAATAGAAACAATCGAACAGAATGTGAAGAATGTATAATCATTTGTTAACGAAGAAATTTAGCAGGGTCCTGTATAATATTGGTTCGATACGTTCAAGAAAAAGCAGACTCTGAATTTCTCCGACAAATATTGAATTCCCAAAAAATATTGTCAACAGAAATTCCTATTGGAACCATTCCGCATTATGTAAGTGTGAATTTACCGAATTGCCATTGTAATTGAGGTTTGTTTCGAACAATGACTTGCCCAATTAACAGAAATACCATCATGGTAACGATAGAATATTGTTAGGAATATAATATTATATGATCGTGTCTAAATATACTGACCAAATAGTTCATACGTATTTATAGAATATCACTCGTTCGATGAAATTGTGAGACCAGCTCCATCAATCATTCAATGTCATGTTTTGTCGATCGAAGTGACGTCGTTCAATTTCCTTTCATCACATCAGTTTACATGGAGTCCCTCTTCTCTTCTCAAGCCGCTCAGAAGAGTTTTTTCGAAGACAAGAAAAAGAAAATTTATGATATACAGTCACAAACTCGTGTATTACGTCGCATTTATACAGGGTGTCCAGAAACTCTCCTGGGCAAACGGAAACTGCAGTTACTAGAGATGATTTTAATTTGATTTTGCCGGATTTTGAAGACGTTCAACTAAGAAAGACATTATTCCATTTCGGCAATTTGATATCAACTGGCATTCCCAATTTTTCTCTGCATGAAATAAACAATCAACATAACATCACATAGGACGGCGCAGAATTGGTTGGATGAGTTGTCCAACATTCGAAAATATTCAATTGTTCATCCACCAATATTTCCACAGCAAATTAAACAATGGAGCTGGATCAGTGAAATATTGAATTCAATTCGCGCTTACCATATAATCGAGTTGTAGCAGTAAATCCCATGATGGAATTATTTCGATTAGAATCACGAATCCATATATTTGGTATCAATGAGGAAATGTTTTGAGGAATACAGTTGGTAAAAGAAAAAGAGTAAAACTAGCTCTGCATTACACATGTAAATTGGATTGAAATTCAGTTTCAAAATTTTGATGAATATATAATATGTTTTGTGGTGAAATATTGCTGTGATTTATTTACGAATTGTGATCTTAATTAGCTGCCACTGCTTCTGATTATTACTAGTGTCAGGACAAGACAGTCTCATGTCTTCCGATTTGAATTTTTCACTCATCTTATGATCATCCAATTCTTTTATTATTTCGATAATTTGAGGCCCTCACTTGAGAGTATATTGATGGAAAAGTGTCTGATAGTTCAAATTGAAGTATTCAATACATTGATAATTGATATTGATAATATACCTTCCTTCAATTCACTGATCGAATCAATTCAATATATTTTATATTTTCCCGAATATTTTATTCATCCTGGTCTTTTCAAAGTTGGTGGCAAAACTTCATTCTCAAAAAAGTACATGGCCTTTGCGGAAAAGTTTGAAATACTGCGATCAGCTCTGGATTAATGATGTTTATTTTTAATTAGGGTGATTATCAACATTTCATTCCGAATGTTTACCTGCTTCAATTAAGATTGCCCAAGATTGGGATCGTAGGTATGGAATGAATTTCGATTTATATTCCATGCGTAATAAGTGAGAAAAATTTGTGTCAGAAGCGAAAATGTTATCTTTCAATCTTCGATAATTTGGTATTCTTATCAGGGGAATTTTGGCTGCTACTCTCAGTAGGAACAATGGATTTAGGTGTGTGTCAGAAAAGTAATCAAATTATTTCTGCGTCGATAGAATCTTTGAACACGATAATGAATGAAAATTCACTTGAACAGATGGTATATTCTTCGGTGTGTTGTTACACTCATTTGTACAGGTAGAAAAAAAGTCACAGAGATTGGGATCAGGTCAATTTTGGCGTCAGGAATTTTGTTTCTTTCATGTCAGGTACCTTTTTCCAAACTTTCCAGAATTCTGTTCATGAGGAATTTTCTTGATAACCAGGTCACTCTATGAAATCAAAACAGAAACGAAACAGAATTCTGACCCAATCACTTCGGTTCTTGCTCTTTTCCAGAGTCTTGGGACTCAAAGTTTACCTTCCAGGTCATCCAAGTTCATAATACTTTATATTTCATATCATGAATTGAATTTGAATTTCCTACAACCAATCTGAATTTCGAATCATTCAACTGATTCTTCATCACTTTTCTCTGAGAAGTCAGTTCCACAATAAACTGATATTGCAATGAAAATCAATGGGAAGTTCAACTGAAATGAAGTCTTAGTTGGTATACGTCAAATTCCTCGGAATCGTCCTATAAATGGACAAGTATTTTCTGGAATATTTTGAAATTCTGTTCATACTGTATACTTGAAATTTTTCTGAATATAGTTTCCCTACCTTGTTCATTGGTTATTAAACTTGACGTATGAACAATCAATAAAAAATTTTCTCTCGCTGGTTGCATACAATTATTACATCCTCTTCTCGATGAAGTCAAGAGAAGAAAAAAAAACGAAGCGGTAACGTGAAATGAACAAAGCACTTTGTCAAAACTTCAAACGATTCATCACTAATGAACAACTATTACGCTTTCCCGTTTCCCCATAGTCTCTCTCACTCTTCGCATCCTGAATTAGAATTAACACCGGAGACTTTGATGCTCTGGTCCAGGCCGGAACGCAGGTTTCCAGGTCGTCGGGAATAATTGAAATCGAGCTTCGGAGACTGAAGACAATGGAACAATTTATCGATCCTCGAGCAGAGGGTGAACGATTCGTCGTCAACTTGTTAGCTTGATTCTTTCCACGTGAACATTTTTCATGAACAACATTCTGAAATTAATTTCTTATAATCTGAATAACTCACAGTTTGAAATCATCAATGTGTATCATGACCTAGTAAAAGTGTCTATTCATTATAGTTTCTATTTGAATTGCCGAGATATTCAACACCCTTTTTGCACAAAAATTGGACAAAATAATGCTCATCTCGAAAATCGTCACAGATAGGAGGTATAGGGAATTATGTAGGAAAGTTGTGAGGAATCTTATAAGCATTCCAAAAATGATATAATATACGAGGTGTTTCATTTGAAATAACAAAGTAGCTACTACTTTCTGATACAAGCAATGAAAATATTTCAGACGGATAGAGCAAATTTGATTATCCACGCCGACTAATTTTCGAAATGATCTGTCTTTCTGTTCTCCAGATACTTCTAATGTTCCATCCATTGTGAAACACCCGGTATATCCTATAACCTGCGATACAATATGAAATTATATAGATTTTTTTTATATACACCATATGCAAGAGAATAAATCCATCTGAAGCGACACATGCTCGTTATATATTGTACACATGAAATATGGAAGCGAAATGGGTGAATATAATAAAGTATTTTGTCTACTCGTGAGTTTCCTTTCTGCATCTTTCGTAAGTAAGCTTATTTTGAGAGTATCAAATGTGTGGATGTGACATCTTTCCAGTGAATGAGATATATCAGAAATGTCGAATATAATCATTCAGATATTTCGAACTCGAAATCAATTTATACATGGTTATCCTATCTTCAACATTGATATATTGATATTTTTGTTGGAAGAATACTGACCATCATTCGATTATAAATTCAATTTTGAGTATTGATATTTTTCTTTCATATTTCGAAATTAATACCTGATGAATTGGTCAGATCGAAGAATAGCGATGATTGTTTTCCACACTTAAACGTAATGTGTTGGGTATTTTCAACGTCCTTCGAAGGTGAATTGACAAAATATTTCCATCAACTTGAAGGATTACAGAAAACAGAATGTAAAGACGTGGCATGAAAAACATATTGTGCATGTGAGTACGGACGTTGTGCCATCTTTGGATGAAATACTAACAGAATACTTTGATGGAACAGTCGATAATATCCAATTGTACATTAAACAAATAAGTTGCAGAAATCAACTGGAAATCATACGAACAGTATAACTAAAGATGTCCTTTGGGGCAAGATGAGAATTTATCAGAGTAACAATGATACCACATAACGGAGAAACTTACAATGCTATTCCCCCTTGCTATTGCCCCACTCGTCGAATAAATGTCCCTATCGGTACCTTATCACTGGTAGCAACGTAGACAGCGAATCATTTTGTGCATCGAATAACAATGGAATGTTCTTCCTGTGAGTTATTCAGAGAAAAAGTGTAGTGCTTTCATCAAATTGCGATACCTAGAATGAATTATTTCCGATATTGTATACTTATAGATGAATAAATGGCGAATATTTAATAGAGAGCTAGACTGTGAGAGGAAAATCCAATTATCTACTGTTGGAAACGATGAATAAGTGAGATGTTCTAATTGAATTCCACCTTTTTAGT
Source organism: Plagiodera versicolora (assembly GCA_037013635.1). NCBI lineage: Eukaryota > Metazoa > Arthropoda > Insecta > Coleoptera > Chrysomelidae > Plagiodera > Plagiodera versicolora. The sequence goes on along the minus strand of CM072986.1, from coordinate 7,661,612 downwards.
CGGATGAGGAAGAATTCTCTGGTTTGGTATGTCATCTCGCTGAAAAGCCGGTAATAAAATCATAAATTCTTGACTTTCATCACTGTCGACTGCAATCGTAAAATTTTATTGTGCCTACTTTCCAGTTTTGATGGCTTTTTTCATCAAAATATCACTTGTTTATTTGGCGGAAACGGTGAAACTCATTTCCTTCTTTACTACTTGTTAGCGAATACTTGAATTCCTCTCGAATATTCCACTTTTATTCAACTCCAAAAGCCGTCTTTAAGTCCTGGGAAGAAATAAAAATTACAGGAAATATTTTCTCTACAACATTTTGGAAAATATGTTCCTCAAAGAAAAGAGTTTGTTTATACAAATATTGGTGTTTGAGAAAAATTCGAATTCACATTTGAAAGATAATTGATATCTTTGTGAGATTTTGGAATTGAAATTTTCGAAATGAAGGAGAATAAAAAAAAATCATTGATGTTTGATATACTGAGTATGGACACTTGTATATCTGAAGCAAACTCGAGTTCTTCCTTAAAACGAATAGCTAACAATTCGATGGTAGGTTCATTTTCCAGAAACTTCAATATATTGGTTTTCATAGCTCAACGGTGAAGCTTGCCAACCCACGATCCCTTCAAAATATGAAAAGCAACAAAATCGGTGGTAGGCTAGAACGAGAGCCTCAAAAGAACCTTCAATAATGGTTGGTGCTTAACTGTTGAGCTAGCAGAATCCAGGTTTTTTTTTTCATAAAACAAATAGCAGTAAATTGGCATTGGGGTGATGAATCAGCCTCAGGTTATGGCTAAACAAAACCTCGAAAACTCAAAGATTGTTCTGCTAGCTTGATGGATGTCTGGAACATTACATTTTGGGGAAATCCAATCCAGATTAACATACGGAAGATTCATCTGGGATAGTTCATCTGCGGTTAATGAGGTTTTTCTGGTGCAGAAGAGGATTATGCGATGTCTTGCTAATGTTCCCAATGATATCTCGTGTAGGGATCTATTAAAACAATTTAAAATTCTTCCTTTCTATGGCCTACATATTTTGGAACTTTTAACATATATACACAAGCAAAGCAAAACTTTGGCTAAGAATAACCCACTTCACGATCATCATACAAGATCAAAAAATGATTAACATCTGCCCAATATTCGTTTAACACTATCTCAGAAATCTGCAGATATACTTGGACTGAGACTATATAACGTTCTTTCCTAAGAACTAAAATTGATCGAATGTGTGCACACATTCAAAAAAGAGATGAAAAGACTTCTCCTCGACCTCTGCCTCTATAATATGAATGCATTTTTTGATAGTTTCAGATAAAATGTTTAGTTTGCCTTTATGTAAACCTTGTTTTTATCTGACTTCTCCGATAGCTACACAGCTCTGGATGGATGGATTAAATAAAAATTGAATTGAATTAAATTCCACCCACTCAGGTAAATTCTTCGATTGCAGGCATCGAAGTGAACCAAGAATATTTCGTTTTTCAATCACCAACTACATAGGGGAAAATTCTCTTCAATTGTCTGAAGTTGATTCCTCAATGGGTAATTCAATGGGGAACTGACTCGACCCGCAAATTGCATTATCTCTGATGCAGAGAGAGCATATTTCTATTATCGGATTATCTTCGAGATGGAAACTCATCGTTTTGTTGTTTTATGCCGTGGAAACGGAAGTTGGAGTAGAGGGGTGAGAGGAATATTATCTTGATAGGGAATGGTGTCGGCGATCGATGGTAACGCTATCGGATTATAGTTGAGTTGGAGTGATAACCGTACCTGGGTGAGCCTTCATGGAGACGTTAGGCCTGAATATAACGGTAACGATATGAGGTCGGGTTGGAGTAGTATCACGAAACAGATTCAGCTGTGTACCTTACTCAATATTTCCATGCAAATATCAAAATTATTCAACGAATCAGGTTATTCTCGTAAATGTGAGAGAATCAAAATGGTATGAATAAAAATGAAAATATGTATTTATTTCCAGTTGGGTTACTATACACTGTGTCCAAGATAAGGATGTCTATCATGGGGATCTCGGAAACCATAAGAGATACGGAGATGTTTGAATCAGAGAAAAGTTGCGCATTTCCAAGTCTGAAAAAATTTCGAAATTCCAATTAGTTCCGGAGATATGCCTGAAAAACCAAATTTGCCGACACTTTCTCATTGCCATTTTTGAATCCCTATAAAACAGCGTTGAGAGATTTTCTGTACGACGTTTCGTTTCGGAGAAACCACCATCAACTTTATTTTTTCATATAGCCCGATGTATGACACAGTGTGGTTCTGCTATATTTAAAACGGAAAAAAAATGCACAACTTGTCTGTAATTTAACCATCTCCGTATCTCTTATAGTTTTTGAGATCCCCATGATAGACATCCTTATCTTGGACATAGTGTATATCGTGACATTTTTCTCAAATCATATTTGAATATTTTCAGTTACAGACACAAATTGATATTTATTTCATAATGCAGGGTAAGTCTATAATATGTACCGAGCTTTCTGAGGGTGATGAATTATTGAAGAAAAAATATAGTTTGATAAATAAACTCATGTTCCAAAATACTCACTGAAAAAATATATCCTTCCAATTTCACCTCTTGTAATTTCAGGAAATCGCAGTAAACAAAAAAACCACACGAAGAAATCAACCACAACAATGTTGTCAAACAAATTGATCTGTTCAGATCATGGGACTACAAAAACTCAATTATCTCGAAAACGGTTGATTTTTTTTAATTTTGACAAGAGCATGGTTTTGATAAACGTAAGCGTTCTATGATCCAATTTTGAAAAGCAAATCGAAATCATTATCCATATTTGATTCATCGATCAATGTTACTTATACAGTGCTTCTCAAAAGTCCCCTCCCCCCCTCTTATCTTCGGAATGATTATACATAAACAAGTGAAATTTGGAAACTGAATATTGAAGAATGTAAACTGCCCTACTAGGGATGATAGATGACGAAATAGTCAAAGATGGCACCACAAGGCCATTGTGACCAATAATTTTAAATGAAACCCTACGGCAAGCGACACCTCTTTCAAAAGGTATCGAAAAAACCTTTTCAGTGATACTAATTTTGTTCGTGTTTATGGCAGTTTTGATTGCTCATTCGTAAACATTAAAATTCTAATTCCGTTCAGTATGATATCAACTACAGTTTTAAGAATCAGTATCTACTCAAAGAAATTGCTCGAAGTGACCTCCATTTACTTCCTGACAGTAAAATATCCTATTTTTAAACTCTTCACGTACTTTTGAATTTTAGTATTAACTGATTTTATTCATCACAGCTTTGCGTTTTAACAAAAACGAGTTGCCAAAACTGCCATAAACACGAACAAAATTAGTATCACTGGAAAGGTTTTTTCGATACCTTTCGAAAGAGGTGTCGCTTGCCGTAGGGTTTCATTTGAAATTATTGGTCACAATGGCCTTGTGACGCCATCTTTGACTATTTCGTCATCTATAATCCCTAGTAGGGCAGTTTACAACCTTCAATATTCAGTTTCCAAATTTCACTTGTTTATGTATAATCGTTCCAGAGATAAGAGGGGGGAGAAGACTTTCGAGAAGCACTGTATGATAAAACTCCACTTTAATTCTCTGTTATTACGAAGCATATTGAAAAGGTATGGACATGCAAAGTTATGTGCAATGATCCAAATATGCTATTCTTAGTGAAAATTTTCATCTTATTCGACCGAGCTGTTATTTTATTTTGAAATAACTTTTTTCCTGTTTTTCTTTCAAAACACGTAGCTCTCCCAAAAATGTCAAATGTCCCCAAGAATGATTTGGTTTTTTCATATTTTTTTGGGTGAATTGGTTTCAACGGAGACTTGATCGAAATCACAAAACTCAATACTATATACACACTGAAACTAGTGAAAAACGTGAACAGCTAGAATACAATCTGAATCAATCCAAAATCAGTGACCCAGATTCAGTAAACTTTGGGAACTCTAAATCACACTAATCCATGCTGAACTCTGAAAGCTCGAAATGCTGATTTGTTAACTTCCGTAATAATGCTCCTCAGCTCATATATTCCATCATTTCGAATTGGCTGCCTTTTGTCGCTGGAGCCAAATTCCCCTCCTAGATGCAACATTAGAGGAAATCTAAACCGCAGTACTAAATACGCACGCACTCGTACATATACATATACAGCTTTCGATGTATATTACTGGGACTGAATAGCATTTCCATGAACTGATTTGCGGCGCGGAAATGAAATATGATAATGCGAATTAGCGAAGGTTGACAGATATGACTGGAGGGGCTGATAGAAAGACGTGCGTAGACGGCTGACGTTACCCATCTGTGAATGATGTAAATGACATATGGGGAGATAGTAGAGGGCGTTGTGGCTCTATCTCCACGTTCTCCATGTGCTTTTTCTTCACGACGGCAGAAACCGTTTATTACTCTGTTATATCGGCGAAAACTCTGAGTTTGAATTATTTTCGTAATTTTATGACTGTTTCCAATGCATCCTTTTTCATTCAACAGGAATCTCTAATCTGAAATATTGATCTGGGTTTCACAAGTAGATCTACAGTAGTGCATTTCACCGTTCTCTTGCCTGAATTCAAGGGAATTATCAGCGTATTATCAAACTACACCGATGAAAAAGCTGAAGCAATAACCCATGAAAAATTTGGCGATTCTTGTATTTTTTCAAAATGAAATATTCAGTTGAATGTTTTGGGACGTGAGTACTTGAAAAAAGTAATTTTATTTCATAACAAGTAGCCCTCGAGTCAAATACCTGACACGATTGACTAGTCTGTTAGTTATTTCTTGACAAAAAAGTGAAATCTGATTTTTCTGTGCCTTTTGAATGTCACAAAAAGACCCGACGGATTTAAAATTCGTTTTAGTTCGTTAGACGTCGTTAATCCTTAATTGTGGCATTAATAAATATTAATATAATCTTTTATAAAATGAGCTTCTCTGAGACCCAAAGAATTGAGATATTAATTAGAGTGGGTGATAAAACAAGAACGCATTTTGAGGTATGTAGATTATTTAGGAGGTATCCTGATCGTCACATTTCCCAGTCTACTTTTTTCTTAAGTATCCACGTTCAAAAATCGAAACACGCTATATTGCTAAATAGAGGATTGAAAACCCCTTTAAACGCGGTATCACAAGCTACCCCTTTACATTTAAAATTTTCATAGGGGCAGTTATTACCCCTAGAGAGTTGAAGGCGCAAGTGAATAATTTCATCCAGAAAGTGTAGTTTTATATATTGAAATTGACCTGTTTCAGAATTTTTCATTTGCATTCATGATTACGTAGAAAATGAATTTATTCGTTACTTCAGAATCTCACTGCATGAAATTTCCTGAGATTTTTGAAAAATATCGAAAATCAACGAAATGGTGCAATTCTGAAGAAAATGTCGTTTTCTGGGGTAAAAAATGGTAATTCTGTCATTGCTTAATTGACAATAATTGTCAATTATTGTGGTCATTATATAGTGAATATTATTGAAAATGGTCAGTTCCGATTTGGTATCGATAAGTCAACTTGAGTTACGATGTCAGCAATTTTGAAAAATGTCGTTTCGAGAAAAACGCATTGTGGTTCATACCTGCCAACGGTCGCTTTAGAGAACGCTGCCATTCACAAATTTCTTAAGATCCGACCTTGTTGCTTTTACAGGATATTTTCGAAAGTATAAACTATCGAATAAGCCAAATAAAAATAGATTTTTTGGAAGTGTCACACTGCTATAGCCCCTCAACCTCGAGGTAAACTCTAGTTGTTGAGTAACTGAAATATATCGCATGAACGTGGAGAATCTTGGAGAGGGTTTCATGACCCTTCAACTCCCATTTACGTAAAGATGAAGTATGGAGCACCGCAAAACGTCGACGGTGGCCCATGAAAGATCTATCATACTCCATGAACAAGAACTAATTAAGTGATAATGCCGTATTGTAATCAAATTACTGTGTGGCATGAGGCGAACGCGTTCGACGGTAAGGTAACATGGAAATTATACAGTACGAATGTTGCTCGGATCCAATTAGCGAGGCAAACAGATATGTCACTGCGATCACCACTTCGATCCTAGAAATTGAGGTACGGACAAGTAGCTTCAGGAGAATACATGGATGGTCCTATACTGTACAGGTTGGTTCACATTGGACACTTCTGGTGTGAAAAATTGATTTCTAGAGGAGCTGAAAACAACCGCTCATCGATTTCTTGGACCAGTTAGAAGATTCAGGTAGTTTTCAAGCTACCTCTACAAACCATTCATTGAGTATGACTATAATGAGTATGAGTATCATTCTCCGTGAATTTCGGTTGAAATTTTCCACATTTGAATTATTAATCGTCAGATTGGAATATCCATACATGATGTTCCAAGATACATTTTGATCTGATTCAATATTCAATATGAAATTGAATTTTCTAGGTCTTGGTGAATTTGATGCTGTTATAATTAAAAATCTAAACAGTTTCATATCGCCTTATGAATCATTATAATAATAATTGACGTTTTGAATGACTTTTTATATCATAATCCTGAAAGAGGTGTAAATTTGGGGACCTGCAAAACATTTCTTTTCGAATACTCATTCATCCAACGAACAGCGATGCTCTGGAACACATTGCCCAGGGAGGTGTTCCCCTAGGCATATAACCTTCAGAAATTCAAAAACCACACCAATTCATACCTCCTTTCTCTTGGTTCTCATGATGTTCTCTGAACATTAGAAGATATCTCCCTTCGTGGGAAATTTTATAAAAAAAAAATCATTGATTTTTTCTCCTCAATTTCAGTCCTATCCGTCGAAACCGTAAAATAATTGAACACAACCCTTTATGTAGTTGACAAATAAAATTTGTTAATTATTTGTACGTTATCTCAATTACCAGCTTCAAAATTAACATTTGTTGGATTTGAAGGTCATACGTGGTAGGCCAGACTAGTAAATACTGCTAGTGATCTGGTGACGGCACTGCAAATTAATTTTTGATAGTCCTTCCTTAGCTGGGGGTGGATTTCAACTCCTTTCAAACTAACCAACTACATGATTTTTGTGAGTGCAAAATTGTGTTTTGGCTTTATGTCACAAGAGAGGAATTGTTTACGAATGATTTGTTCATCCAGGGTTATCCAAGACATTCTTGAAACGTCTAGAAAAAGGATCACTCGTGTGACATCCGACATTACAGAAAAAATAACTATGCCCAATATCATACTATATTTTCCCCATTTCCACCATTTGTTCCTCTTTTTAGAACTGAAAAGTTTCTCAGGATGAGATTGCTCGAAAGTTTTCTATTATCCATGAAGAGTAACAGCGTATTATTTCGTTTCAGTTTTTATGAAATCAGTCCCCAAGCTTCAGAGATCCAATAAACTCCAAAATCTACATCTTCCCTCGAGCACTTATTTTATTCCCTCGCGTTTTAGGGTGGGATAAAAAATATACCTGTGTTTGCTCAGCCTCTAATGGAAATATGAGTCACCCTACAACATGGAGAAAGTGTCTCATAGCTCTGAATTATGACGTAGATACATGAGACACAGACGAACGACGGCTGAAATCGGTATGGTATATTTTTTTAACGACGATGTGGAAGATGATGTTGGATGAAGTATGTGAAGGTGCACACCAAGAAGAAGACCTTGTATGGATCCATGTGAGAAGGGTATTCATTCAATATCATGATTGAAAAATGTAATGATTCACTACGGAGGTGTATGATCATGATTATTGAAAGAAAAAATTAAATTGATGAATGAAAATGAATCGCTGATTTCCAAAAGATGGATCGTCCTTGAACCAACATGTACTTAGTAGAGAAATAGTGGCAAGGAAAAAGTCTGATTCATTTTGGAACTCTTCCAACAAGAATACTAGGCATTTTAAAATTTTACAACGAAATTTCTTTTTAAATTTATATTTTTCGTCATGTCAAGACGTCTGGATTGAAACACCTAGTGTACCAATTTGAAACCAAAAAAATCATAGATTTAGAGAACTCAGATGGTTGAAAATGATTAATTATGAGTGCAAGATCAGTATCACTATAAAAAACCTTGAGGAAGCGATATCAATAATTGCTATTTATGAATATACTCATATACTCACCATCAATTTCGTAATATTTTCTTAGGGGTCGTGTCTTGAATATGGAGTGGAAAGAAATAACGTCTATTTACTCAGATGATTATGTATCTTTGTCAACTTACCATTTACATATAATTACGAAGATGTACTTCAGTATCCGACATTCTTCCAGTGTTGCTGAATCATATTCATTGTTCAATCGTTGTTAGTTTTGAATGAGAGCTTTCTGCTTATTATCATGTTTATGGATTTCAGATAAGAAAGAGGCGAAACTATCATTCTCACTGTTCCACTATTCGTTTTCTTAATATTCAATATTCACGATTTCTTTTCAGATTATTATTCAGCACAAAAATGCACAATTTCGCCCCGATTAAACCAATGTTGTATCTCTCAAGATAAGCGAGATCCCCATACTGGCACACAAAAGACGGATAGCCTGTTTAAGCAATTATAGAGACAACAAAAAGTTGACAGACTAAAACTTCATGCACAACTTCATCTCTACCAAATTTCTACGAAATTTCCGAGATCCCTAAAGTGATTTGATTTTGAATCAATCAAAATATCGAAATGAGAATGTGATGATGAGATTTGAAGGAACAGTGGTTGAATTGATACAATCCTCTTGAAAAATTTATATCATAAATTTCCTGGGATCTGGATCTACCATAATTCATATGTTTGTATATGTGACATTCATCTTCTGCGTTATTCACTTCCTGTGAATCTCACACAATCCCAAAGACCACCGATGCGGAATGGAATGAAGAAAAAAAGAACGCGCTAGTTTATCAACGAGCGAATGAACTGAAACTGAAAAATTGCCACCTCCGTTGGAGCACAAGAAGCCCTCCTTCCCGCCGTTTTCGGGCTCTGGGAAATCGCCTACGATCCCGCATGTCGGATTTGCTGAAATCCTGATTCATATTAGGCAACAGGCATGACCCGAATAGAAGTATCGTGCTACCAGATATCTACATCCCGCATCCTCCGGCTGGTGCGTATTTCAGTTTTCCCCCAATGGCGGCAGACTTTTTCGAGGCAATATAAGTCTGCTGTTGCTTCCCGAGACATAAATCGCTCAACTTTGCGAGCCACGTAGAGAATGGAATACGAAATGGAGTACTGAAAATGTTTTTCGAGAATGCCACCTTGCTTGAAATGTCAAGAGGATATCATGGGTTTTGTCTATCCCGAAAAAATATAGTTCTTTTACCTGACAATCATTACCATATTCACGAAGCATATGTGAACCAAACGTCTTCCTTTCAATTTTCCAAATATAATGCTCTATGATAGCAACACAAAGTATAATTAATTTGGTGAACTCTCAATATGTGTTGGACTTCAATTGTTTTGCTGATTATTCCTCGAAATATCCACCAATTTTTTCGAAATGGGAATATAGTAATTCAAAGAAATATGAAATTCCAGGATATTCAAAAAATAGAACTTCAAAGGTATTACAATATTAAAATTTTCTATCATCGATATTTTAGACTAGGAATTGAATATCGAGATACGTTTTCCACTAGATCATTTTGACATTGTTTCGCTACATCTTCATGAAAAGAAAGTCATATTGTCAGAAAATTTGCGTTTTTTTGTTATTTTATCAAAAGATGCCCTCTAGTGGCATTTGTCGAAATCAAACACATCACAAATGGTATGGACTCGATAGATCAATCAATGCTCCTTCTAACAAGATTGAGTTTGTGAAAATGCGTTGAGTCATTAAGGAGTTACAGCTATTCATTGAACTTCGATTCAACCCTCACAACTCCATTTCAATTGATACATCAGAATATAAGATTTATACATTTATTCAGTAGGTTTTCTAGGTATCTCTCGCTGAAAAATCACTTCAAAAGTTCAGTAAAATGAATACGTCCTCTGGCGGTCATCGTGAAAATATTTTCAGGATTTCCTTTCGACCACTTAGTACAATTTTCCACCGAAAGTATCCATGACAAATAGTCCCTGCGGTATAGTGTCTCGTCACCCTTATAATGAATCACCCGGTATTACGATTAGCAAATTGAACTAGTTGGTATGGAATTTGAATTCTCAATTATTTATTTCTTATGAGAAAGTCTTCTATTGCAAATTTCCAATACAATAAATGTGATGTTGTTTCAAATATTCATTTATGTAATGTAATCAATGAGAAAGATTCGAAATCCTCAAAACATGAGATCACAACGATGGCTTCAAAAGGAAACCTAAAAGTGGCTGTGATCTACTAACCATATTTCGACTATTCGATGGATTGCACGATAATTTCTGTAAAAAAAACTAAAATTCTGGGTTGATACGACAGATGAACTGGAATTATCGAAAACATCAATTGAAAAGATGCCTTTATTTATAATTTATTCCCCAAGAACGAATTTCAATGATAACGCCTTTTGAATTCCATAACCTTTTCACAGTTTTCATGGCTGCTCCAGTCCTAAAATTCTTTATAATTCTGCAAAATTCTTCAATCGAAGATCTACCCCAACCTGACGACATATCAATAATCGTCCATCCTTTATCAACTCCATTTGGTATTTTCGTTGCCCCAACATCCAGAACGGCAAATTCATAACCTCGAATGTGGCTTCTACCCTATCGAAGAAGTACGTTCCTTTCTGAATTGGACATACAGAACTGTGTTCTTGGATTGACTCTTCTCCATCGGAATACTCATCTTCTGACAAGTAGCTATCGATGAGTTTGCAGAAGCTCCTACTATGGATAAAAGTTCTGGCAGGATGTTCTGGTAACTCAACGGGCTTCTTTTCTGAAATGAATAAATAATTTTGGGTAAGGTGGAATCTAGATCATCTAGCAATTCTCATCCATTTTTGACCTATTTCGGAAGGCCTGATCAACTCATTGTTTATTCAAGTAGATCAGACTAGGGTTGAGTGACTGGGATAAATCATGAACGATATATCACAATACAACCTATTGAATGATCATTTGTATCGTGAAGTGAAAAGACAGCTGAAAATCACGACTACTGTTCACTTTATACACACCTCTCAGATTGAATTTGATATCATCGGTGAAATCGAAATCCAGAGAGATATTACCACTAATAGATTGCTGTAGCTGATTGACATGTAGATTCAAATGAAGACCCTCGTCTCCAAAGCTTGAACAAGCATCGATCGACAGTATTAGAATATCTGATGGTCCCACAATCTACAATGATATTCAATTAGACTGATTACTCGCCAATATTCATATCGCCCCATGAGGTCTTCTGATTGCTGCACCAAAAATAACTCACATCTATTCCCTCTATGACGTATAAATAAAACCCGGTGATCAAATTCAGGAGAAAATATACTGTGCTAATTTGAGGAATCGGAAGAGGTAGGCATTTGCAGCACATTGTCGATGATGTTTGCTTAAAGTGAATTGATCTAGCACGATTCTCGAAATTGCTTGAATCGATGCGTGATTACTTCCGTCTGAAATGGATCTGATTATGAGATAGTACATCCGCAAATATCATTGATGCGGACATGATGAGCTGTATGTGCTCCAATTCAAACAATAATATGCGCTCTCAGATGGTCAAATCGCTGAATTCCGAATGAGTTGCGTCATTTCGTCGATTTGAAACCATGATTACACCAGGATCACGGTTAGTTGGGAAATGAAGATGACTGAAATCGTCATAGCACAGGTGTACAATAATTTTGATGCCATCGCTGAAAGTAAGATTGATTTGTATTATTTGGGGTACTGTACAAAATCTTGATACTTTTCCGAAGCTAAATGTAGTTCTCGAGATTTTGCAGGGGTAAATGAATCAAAAAACATTTGATGTTAATTCAAAAACAAAGAAACATTCATACATAATTCTAAAGGTTGAAAACTTTTCTCTCAAGATTTTCTCCGACGGATGTGATCAGGACATTCCCGTGTAAGTGAACTGCTCATTCATAGTAGTAGTATATATTTGGTGCTTATACAAAAGTTTACACAGGTCAAATACAAGTTGAATAGGACATGAACTTACTTAGCTAAGCTAGACATACAGTCATATATAAATAAAATTTGATATAAAATAAATTGCTCAAACACATTACGGATTTTGCAACACTACACAAGTTCGGTTATGATACATGTCCCAAAAATTGTTATTAAAATATCATTCTAGAGAAATATTATTCACCAGAGTATTTAAGATCAAATCGATCATTTCCCAAATCTAACCAATTTGCTAGTATGTGAAATAATGTTCAGGGCAGAAGTGTTGGCATAATTTGACGATGGTTGAAATACGAGTGCCTAATACTTGCATGATTGAATCATTTTCAAAATCAATTCGAAAATTTAATGATTATTCTCGATATATTATACTGATATTGTATTGACGAATTCAGAGGTGTAGAATTTGACCCTTTCACAGCTCCAATCGAGGTTATTGAAATACGACATGGATTCAAATTCTGAATGTGAAATAATCACCCTGTGAATCACCCTATGCATTTTTGATCGAACAAAATATAATCAGTCGTTTCAATAATTCACTATTAATGTATCCGATTCACTGTTATCCCTACAGAACACGATCATTGAAATCACAGATTGGGAGCATCAGCTTTATTCCTCCCATCAAATTGTATATTACTAGCTCAGAAATTAATGTTGGATGTCATGATGCCATTTGAACAGACCACAAATGATAAACAGTAAATTTGATTCAATCGTATTATTTCCAGTTTGTTGATTTCGATCATTAAAGTTATATTAGTTTGGTAGTAATGCTGATTGAAATTTCCACTCGAAAACATTTGGTTCCACAGCTTCCACAGTGGTGGGACACGACGGATTCTGGACTGAATTATTATAAATTCATACATGATTTGACTATTGAAAGTGAAACAGAAACTGTGGAGGTCACCAGGAACGAATCATAAAAACGGTTGGATACCCAAACATTGTTCGCGATGAAATCTACCGTAAATGAATTTCTTCCTTCGTTGATTTGAACGACACCTCCACAAAATACATATGGTAGGTAATTTGAATAGTATTCGTCTGTTTTAGACCAGTTCGATCACAACTTGAATAACAATATTCCTATTTATACAAAAGTGAAATTCCCTACATTCAATTTTGTAAGGCATAACTCTCACCATGATTATCGTATATGAAATCTCTGATGATGAGAAGTTCAATGGATACATTTTCAAAAGCGTTTTTATGAAAAAAAGCACTTTCTTGAGCAATTCGATGCAGTCAAACACTATTCGATGTTTAAACAAATAATTGAAATCATAATGGAATCATTGGTATCAAATGAAGAAGTTTGATATTTATACGATATTAGCTTTGAGTACATTTTCATTTAAAACCAGGATTAGTTTTGTTGAATATTTGGGATAATATATTTCTGTTTAGATCCGTAAATTAGATATTTTGCTAGGGTTTGAATAAACATATTTAGAAAAAATAAATTGATGGTTAAAATTGGATAATGAACGACAAATAGAACGATAATCAAAATAGCAACTTAACTGTCGATGGTATATTGCAAAATATACAGGATGTCCAATATTGTCTATTACTGCAAATACAATTCATACCAGATTGATTTACTGTTGAATTAGAAATTGCTAGTGACTCCCTGACTGAAAGATTTTGGGCAAAAGTTTCGGAATTGTTTGAGGATTGTGCCCTTGAGCCATAGATATTGAGTCATGACACACCGAATATAGGAAATTACTTCGTTATTCCATTTCTTATATAAGGGATTAGTATTTGCAAAAAATCAACAATTACCAACAATAATCAACCAATACTCTACTGTCATAACCTTATTCCTTTGAATGAATAAAAGATCAGAAAATAATTAACTCTGTTTCATATTGAGCTACTCACTCCTTATGATGCCATTGAAGAAATTCCAAATAATGAGACAAGAGAATTTCATTTCAGGATGAAATATATAGATTCCTGTTATATCAACAAGAATCTGCTGTTGAGAATGAGCTATTCACTACCGTTTCGGATTTCCACAAAGAACCCTCTCCGAACGTCAACCTCCATCCAATTTGCACTAGTACGTATCAAAAAGCACTGTCGTTACGTTACAAATTCGATAAAATTCAGCGATGAAATTGCGAAATCCCGAATAGAATCGCGTCTTCGTCCGGATTTTCTAATTCTCCAAATTGCCGACCGCCTAATACTGAAACACAAGGCTTTCCATCAGATGAGTCGTGATTTGCAATCAGTGTTACTCTCGCTCCCGCTTTGTGGATCAGAAATTCTGAGACTGAGGCGTTACATTTATCTCGCCGAGTCGTAAAGGAATATTTTAGTCAGATTGGGATACTTTTTCATTCATTTCTTCGTGCAAAGTTTCTTCAAATAGATTGTTTCACCTTCTTGATATAACAAAACTGTGAACATGTTGTCATGATGGAGTCACTCGAGATAATTGTGAGTCGGAGATTGAAATGAGAAGTCGAATCTATGAGAAGGAACTATGTTAGTAACTTTTAGTTATTGTATCAACGATGGAGATTCGAAGATTTCTTTGATGATGAGATTGATGAAAAACGCGAAATCATCATCAATAAAACATTAATAACTACCGATGAAAGTAGCCAGAAGATAAGTGAACAATTCCTATAAAAAATTGTCTTGAATTTGCCATATTATAATAATAATAATTATAATAATAATTATAATAATAATTAGATTGATAATAATAATAAATGTCTTTATTACTTATTTATAGAGAGATATAATTACATATGGTTTTATGTACTAGGGCGAAATTCAGTTTGTATCTAATAGTAAGTGAGATAATTTGTGAATTATGTCATTGGCATTTAACATACATCTGCTCTTACATCTAACCCCAAAAGGAAGTCAAGTGCAGCAAGAAGAATAATTGATGAATAATATAGGTTATTTAAGAAGGAATAGTAAGTAATTGAGTCGGTAATGAACCAGGGGAATATGCTATATATATATATAAGATGTTGGATACATGGAAAATATAAAAATATTTGTTTTCTTCTCCCAACTGACACGCTTGTGATGGATCTAAAAAAAAATTATTCACAGCGAACGACAGGTTGGTTCCTGTTTATTGATTGCCAAGTTTGAATTTTTTTTACTGAAGGTATTTTGAATGATTTGAAAAAATCTCATATGAAGACGTATTCTACGAAGGCCTGTAGCTCTAACATAGGAAACATTTTCCGATTGAGGTAATTTGACTCAAAATCAGCTTTAGAAGCTGCAGATTCCGTTTGGCAGGAGAGTTTCTGGACACCCTGTATAGAACTGAATGGAATTCGGAGAGTTCCAAGGCTACTGCTCTCAATCTATATCCGATATGAATTTCCTGCCTCGAAATAATAATGAAGCTGTAGCGTTGCCGTCGGGACAAAATATCGTGCATGCATATTTCATAGAATTTCAGGTAATGAATATTCATAAACCGACACTAATCAATTTGCGAACACAAATTTCAGGGTGTTTTCGTTCAATTGAGCGAACTAATGAAACAAATATTTCTCGAAGTTGTACATCTCTCAAATACGAACGAGCATAATCTTGTTTTCCTTATAGATGAGGGATTGTGCAGCTTCGGCACACGATGAAATCAACTTTGGGATTGTAATCAACAAAACAGGGTAGAGATAGTCACAGTACAGTTATGGTACTCAGTAAGTTAACTTGACTAATCATGCTCACAAATTTACCAATAGTAAATTCTATAAATTTCCACTAACAACTGACTCATATGAAATTTCCATTTATCTGTTGAGTATGAATTTGAGCGTACTCTGAACTTGGCCCATTGGGCTGAAGCTGAAATGTAAGAGATTGAACATTGTTTCTGAACAATACAGTATAAATGAATTGTTCGATCCCAATACATTTCGATAGATTCTGATATGAGAGCCGATTCCAAATTGGTCATTCGTCTTTTCACATTTGATCCCACAATGAATTCGCAGAATGAATAAAAAAATAGATGATCTCTCTTTCAATACAAGAATGTCAGAATCCAATAGCTCGAATTTCGATCCAGGGTTAACAATACACATTCTAAAATCAGAAATCGTGATAGTTGATGAATGTGTCGAGTCCACACCTTCGTTGTCGTGGTTGCATTATATTGATTCGCTTGGGGGAAAAACATGACGAACATATTCGGATCTCAATAAAATTGAATAAAACACGTACCTGTACTCTCATCAACAATTCTCTGATATATTTCGATTCGGTGTAAACATCATACCAGCAAATTGAACAAGTGCATTCGAAAATACCTGATTGATTGGGTTGTTGTAAAAGAAATGTATACCCATTGGTGAAATTACGAATTTGTTATACAGCTGCGAAAAAAAAATATCTTCCATATACGAATTTAATGAGAGCGAAAAGAAAAGCCTGCGAATGGTTCGAAAGAGGGATATCTAACGACCTCACACGTATTCAGAGTCATGGGTTTGTTGCTATCCAAAATGAATGCAACGTTACCGTCAAATTTCATTAGAATATCAACTTTCAAACTTTGAATATGATTTTGGAAGATCCTAACAGTTTGTTCAAACCAGAAAATACTTGATGCTAGTGAATACTAGATGACTCAACAGTATGTGTCCTGAAACAGGTTACGCTGAAGTCTATTCATTAGAAAGATAGTTCTCCGATTTGGTAATTTTCCAATACAATGAAAGCGAAATAAAAAATATAGCTGAGAACATTAAGACACCAATGAATATGGCGAAAATTCACATTGACAACGATTCCAAATTTATTTGGAGATGAATCTTGGTTCGCTGATAAAGTTTGTTGATTCCTATTGAAATTTCCACGAATACAACGATGACAAATAACAAAAGTAAGTTGAAATGTGAATATGTAACGTTTAATTGATATTGTTAGCTGTTCTGCCACTGTCGTTTTTTCTTTTTATGTGGTGTCCATTCTTTGTATGAGAATTAAACGTCCATGATGAAGAAGAAAGATTATTAGTATCATCATCATTCAATATAAGAAGAAAACTGTTGAACAGTTATCCACAGTTTATAGTAATTCCATATTGATGTATATATGAATAGAAAACATTTTTCAGAACAACTCGATTCAAGCAATTCACTATAGTTATTCAACCGTACTAGGTATGCGTGAACCCTACCTAACTAGGCAAGACGCTCTGCACGAACCACAATACCTACTTGTAAATTTGGAAATGCAAATGCGATTTTCCAAAACACACAGAGATGACATCGTTGTCCGAGATGCAATCTCTTCGCTCGCTGAACTTCGCATGATTATTCATGAAGAATACATTTTTGTCAAGATAAAGTGCGCAGTTACAAAGGATAAAAAAAAATCCGGCTGTATTCCACATGCAAATATGTGTGGGCTGCGAGAACGGTTACCCGCAGAACTCTGTGTGTCGAATTATGGTAATCTTGGTAATGGAGTTTGACAGACAATCCGAGAATCATTATGAATTTGTGATGAGTTGTGATACGAGATGATATCATCGTTGACGTATCTGGAATTGAATCAGATTGCATCTGAGTTTGTTGATAGAGGAGTTGTGTTATAATGATAGTATTATCTCGTGGAGGGCTATTAGGGATGGGAATGATTTGAGTGGTTAAAATCACATGATTAGGAAAACTATCAGGAACACGTGGGCAAGTTTGGTGACTGTTAGTTAGAAACTTGACAAGATATGAAAAAAAAAATGTCACACTGCGCAGCTGGAAATTATTTCGAGCAGAATAAAGAAAGTTGGGATATTGGAACCAGAAATGGTTGATACAGTCTCTATCTCAGCACGTGACCGAAATCTCCCGATCAAAACCCCTAACAGTCAATTAGCGTCGGCGTCATGATGAATACAGATTGCAACGTTACTAATTGTTAATGAAATACACCAAAAGTGTATCCCCAAAGTTTCTATTCATCAGTATTTTCTATTAAGATAAAATTTTATGATTTGAACGTAGAAATCATTTTGTGTTTAGGCAAAGAAATGTAACTACGAGTAATATTCAAGGATACGGCTCATTTTGAGCAGAAAATGTAAATCACCAATTGTAAAAATATCAACACTGATTTCTCTGTTCAGCAGTTTTGTCAATCGAGATAAAAAATTATAAATTTCCATTGAAATGTTCTCTTTTATATGTTGCTGAATGAACAGTTCAAATATTGTATGAAGTGAGGTAAAGGTGTTTTCGAAAATACTTGTGACTACGAAAATCCACACGGATTCCAATCAAGTTCTTGAAGATACTTTGGAAAATAAATATAAATCTGTGAGAGAAAGGATGCCTGAGCTAGCAGAAACTATATATCATTTGATATCACATCAATTCTAACATTAAAAGCAAACAAATCAAATCTGGACTTTTATTAAGATAAGGAGAAATAGTTTCTGGTTGTTTATAAACCATACAAAACTCGTTTTCCATTTAGAAACAATACACAGCAGAGAATGATTCATTCTATTAGAGTAATATTACAAAGTAAGTTGATGAACATGAAGAAATCGGATTTTCCGCCGTTATATTAAAGAAAATAATTTTACCATGCATAATTCTATCGCCATCATCGAATCGATGAGTATGCGCCTGAAATCTGTTCCACATGATGTCCGTCGACACTTTGGTTTGACAAGCAATTGGAGAGTGATTTCAATATTATGTAGGCACATTAATAGTAACATCAAACAAAATTCGTGGGTAAATCAAAACATATCAGAAATGAATTCAGTGTAGATCAATAATAATAGTGTATACATATGTTGATTTCTTCATTTATGCCCAGAAAAGCACCAACTATCAAAAATCTTTCAAGATTTCGGTAATGAAAATGAGGAAAAGCTGACTAAAATTGATTCTGAATTGTATCAACCTCAAAACGAGAGATTATAGAATATCAGAACAGTGTTGAAATTCAAAAAGAATTCATTACTGTCGGAAGCAAGTCTAAGCAACGTAACCATTGACTTCCGGAGATCTCCTTTTCTTGTGGCTATCAATTTATTCTCAGGATGAAACGATACGTGGGAGAATCAATTTCTCATGGACTACGACGTATCATCCCTTCGATCGCTTTATGGAAATAAAAAGGTTGCGTTTATACGAAATATCATCTCCGGATCCGAACATGTCAACAAAAATGTTTGAGAGAATTCAGATGAGAATCAATTTGCATATAAAATGGCGCAAATATTTGATATGTGAGCATCAATCTTCTAGAAGAGCTGTGTCTTCGTGATAAAGCGTTCGTTTCATCTGGTCTGGAATGCTATTTGATTCTCGAGAAGGGATACAGTTCATGTTGCAATTGAGCTGCCATGCCTATATCTTTCATTTATGTTTCTTTCATTATATCCAACGACATACGAGAAATGAAATGTGAGTCGGTATCAGAAATGAGAAAATGAAATTGGAAAAAATAGGGAATTTTATTTATTGGAATTCCCCACCAATAATACGAGAAAACAAATTACTTTTTCAGAAACTTCAAAATAATTGCCCTAAATGAATGAATAGTTATGTTTCTTCTCATTTCTGGTGAAATAATAAAGTCAACAAACGTGATGAGGCTTCTTGGAAGAAGGATTCCATAATAGACATTGATTTTTAGGATTCTATCGCCAACCGGTGAATAGTTTCGTTTCTGCTATTGTTGAAATCGATGCTTTCCACTTCTATTTGAACATTGTATGCCCTGATCGAACATGCACATTAGAGAAGTTCATCTTTGATTGTTTCAAATATCATACTCGTTTAGTAACGTATTGACTCCAATCGATATTTGAATTATACTTTGGAATCAATTTCAATTTCCTAAATATTTTCGATATTTATGGTAACCTACCATACCATATAAAGTTCCTCAATTTTTTTATCGGTCATCAGCTTTTCTGATCGACTTCACAACCCACAATTGCTGATCATGTGATATGTGTGTGTCTTTTTCATAAAATGGCATAGTGCTTGACAGTATGACTTGATGTCATCATTTATGTTAGTAGGGATGACACCGTGGTGAATGATATAAAAGTGCCTAGATACATACTTTTGCCACGAGATGGCGAAAATGTTAGTCCTCTTTTCTCAATGATAAATCCACTGTATGGAAGTCTGTGAGGTTCGAACGGAAGGTGTTTCAATTATCAATCGATTGAGAGCAAATTTCGAGATCAAGAGATATATGAGAGAAAAACTATGTTGTACTCGAAAAGACCTCGTGAATCATCTTGCTCGTCTGCTCGCCTCTGGCAGACATTCTTGAATTCAGTAAATCGAAGAGACGCCATTCTTCCTCCGAAGATCTCCCACAAGGCTGCTTCCGATTCGAGATAATGTTTCAAAGCCGATGTGCGGAGTTGCCTAGCGGCTGGTGCGATCCCCCCTCCTCCACACTCCTTCGAATAAACACCTTTTCCACATAAAATTCTCGGAAAATCTCTGTGCTTATCGATTGCGAACAAGGAAGACCCTTTGTAGACTTCCGTGCACCTCGATGAGCACGTCGTTCGGCGTAAAACGAAAAATCACCTGGCCGTGAAAACAAACGAACATCAACAGGGAAAGGCGGCCTAGGAGGAAGGCGAAACAAATGAAACTGTTGAAGTTGTTGGATTTCTGTGACTCACGAGGCTGGCGATCGATTCGTTTAGTTCCTCACTATCTATTTGTTTCAATATAGTCAGATAAGACGTTGATCAAAGGATCCAGAAATCACTTTTTTTTTTCTCATGACCAAAATTCAGTTGCAACAAATATGGCGATTATTTTATATTTGATATCAGCTGATCGCTACGGTGGATCCAAAATGTACATTATGCTCAAAGCCTAGGGTAACTCCGCTTATAATTTTTATTTATACAGGGTGACTCACATAAGAACCGACATAGAGCAGGGGAATATAGGGGGTCCCAAAATATGGCAATTTAACGCAACTTACCTCTATACCAAGTTGCTTCCCTAAGGAGTTATAGGCTTTGAAAGTGAAGTTATAAATTTTGAAAAAAATCAATATCTCCGTTATTCTTGAACTTAAAGCAACCAAATTCAGAACACTTCGTGAATGTATTTAGAGCGTTACTTGACAGTAACTAGAGTTCAATTGATATTTGTATAGGGGGTATACCGGGTGGCGCATCATTAATATTCAACAGAATTTGGTTAACCCTTGATGAATTTTGAAAATCTTTGCATTGTTTTGTGGGCAATCCAATTCAAAAACTTTTCTTACTCCAGTTATTTTTCGAAAAACCTCATCATTTTCATCAAAAACTCGAATAACTTAAAACGCGCGCTATAGGTGTGTTATTTAAAATCATCCAAAATTCAAAAGTTGGCTATGAAAATAAACGTCAAACAAGGAAGTAGGTCATTTAATGTGATCAGTAGGAATTGGCGGGCGAATTATTATTTATATACGTAGCAAAATACTTTAAGAAAGTACAGATAATTTATAACTTCACTTTCAAAGCCTATAACTCCTTAGGGAAGCAACTTGGTATAGAGGTAAGTTGCGTTAAATTGCCATATTTTGGGATCCCCTACATGCCCCTGCTCTATGTCGGTTCTTATGTGAATCACCCTGTATATTGAATCTTTTATTTTTTTTTGGCCAGCTTTGAGCGATGAAGAGAACAAAGATGTTGATTACTAATACAGGCTGTCCGTTTTTCGAGTGTCACTATGGGGATATTGCTCATTCCAAGAGATACGAAGTTGTTGAATAGAAGCAAAGTTGTACATTCGTGTGCTGCAAAATAATCTGAGAGTGAATCAAAAATCAATAATTTCCAAGATATCATGAAGAAAATATTATCCTCGATTTTTTTGGATGAACTAATGGTGTACTGGACATTTCGAAGTAAAACTTGAGGCAGTTTTCAATAGAGCTCTTGGTTTTCAGTGTGGTAACGATTATTCATCGAAGTTCATCAAAATCGATTGACAATTGTTCCTCACAAAAAATAGTCCAAAGAATAATAGTCAAGCGATCACTCTGGCCAATTTTTCGATACGAAGTGCATTCCACCATTTTGAAAATCACTGCAAACTGCCTGAATAAAGCCTAAATTTATTCTGAACAAAAAAATGTGTGTTCTCTCGCAATATCTCAGAAACTATCGGAAATAATTCTAATTCCTTCTCGGATTCTCAATCAGCACAAAATTATACAATTTTTTCCTGATTCAACTAACTTCTTATTCTAATATGACATTCGAAGAACGGACAGCCTGTATGATCTATCATTTTTCAATTCTTCATAGAAAACAATTGAGTGGCATAAACGATGTTAGAGAACGAAAAATTCTGGATGATTCTACAATATAACAAAAGATTTTGGAATCTACCGAAGTTTCCCGCCCAAAGGAGGACTTCGCACGCCTGGACGGGGTTTCCTGGGACGTGGAGTCAGCGAATATTTAGAATTTTGAGATTTTAATGGTTTAGACTTGAATTCGCGTACAGCGAGATATCGATTTCAAAACAACGTGGTTTCAAGCTGAGAGTCAGAGAGCCCACCTGGGAACTTTAACAGATCGCAAAAAACAGAACAAAACAATATATACCGGATGTTGTGAATAATATAGAGAGCCCCCTAGAAACTTCAACAGATTACAAAAAACAGAACAAAACAATATATACCGGATGTTGTGAATATTTGACTTGAATTGAGGATGAGAGGAATATTGGTATATATAAACAGAGGGAAAAATGAGAGAAATAATAAAGATAAATAATAGAGAGATGGGACGTTAACATAGGCAGTGAAATTGTGGTTATTTCTGAAGATTGATCGAGAAAAGGAGTCTACACCATATATCACACCGCGATTCTCCACGCATTCAGTTGTTTCGCTATAAATTGAACCGTTTCACGAGATATTGAACAGCAAATGTATAAAAACAGTTAAAAAGCGATAAATCGCAAAGTATAGGCAACAGAAATGGAAGCGGCCATCGGGCCGACCATAACTCGATGAAAAACGGTCGCGCTTCTGGAGCGTCTCACTTACTTCAGTCTTTCCTGAGGGCGATAATTTCCCGTTCCGTACATCGAGCCCAGTCTCTAATGAACTTTATCAGTGATTTACTTTGGCGCAACGCTTGATAATTAGCAGATACACGATACTTGAGTTGGCCGGAAGGAAAATAACACTGCCGCCGCCTCAACAGTTACTCTTAACAGATGCATTTGAAAGATGCAGAGTATTCGATTCGACACACTGCTTTACATGTTTATCGCACCAAGAAATTAGTGCTTCCAATTCAGGAAGAGGTAGAAATATGTCTTAATGATATTGTTGCAACTTGGACTCGCTTGGGAATACGGGAGGGTTTTCAGTTTTGACTCATCATCCAATTAGATGTACTCTCAAATATATCACTTGTTGCTTTTATTGAAAAAAAAAAGAAAAAAAAAACGTTACTATAACTAACTTACATAATGACCAACCAAGCCGAAAAAAGGGAGAACACCATTATCATGAGGTAGGGCTCCTGACCAAGTCCCTTCTTGAACGAATAAATTCGATTGTGAAGGGTGTCTCAGAATGTTTTTCGTTTTTAGATGTTGAATAGGAAACAAAATGTCAATCAAATCTCGTTTCATGTAATGTTAATTCACATAGCAATTCTTGAAGTTCATTTATAAAAAACAACCGTTTGTAAATGCGTACCATTCATTTGTTCACATTCATTTAACCTGGAGCTAAAATTTTCATGATTCCATGCCTCGAAATATTCAGGTTGGGTGGCAATGGATTGTAAAGTATGCTTTTTAGGTACTCCTATAGGAAGACATCAGCAGGCGTTAAATCAGGGCTTCTCGGTGGCCAATTGATGTCTTCTCGGCGACTTATCACTCTTCCAGGGAATAAATCGTGAAGACCAGATGATGAGTCATTTGTAACATGAGAAGTTGCTCCATCTTACTGGAAATGGTGTTGCGGTTGAAGTCCTTCTGGTGTTGCACTTCTGTAGCCAAAAAACTACGGATCATATGGCAATATCGGTCAGAATGAACGGTCAGAGTTCGAAAACGAAAATCATCCTGAGACCCATAGAACTCACGAGTTCTTGAAAATGAAATTCAATTTGTTGTGGGCAATTCCCGATATTTACATGAATCTGAATGTTTACTCGATAATTTACCTCCGACTTGTTCGGAGATTCGCAACGAATGGTCTGATAGCATGATTTTGCTGATCTCATGTATGCATGAGGTGAACGATTCCTATATTCTACAGAAATCAATAACGAAATATGATGTACTGGATGTTTTTGATCAATGGACAAGATAAGTGAGAAATTGTGTACCTAATTTACAGAAAGAAATCATCTTCTTAGGGGTTCATGTTTCATATTTGACAATATCGAACATGTAGAGTGCTGCGTCAGACCGACAGATGGCGTGGCGTTGCAACAACATATATGCAGTATAATACATTTTTATACATTTCAATGTATGCCGACTATTTTAATAACATTCGAATTTGTGCAGCTCTAACTTTTTGTGTGTAGTATACACAGGGAGTTCCTCCATGAGTTTCCAGTTTCAGGTTCTCTGAAGACCATTTCTGAGTTATACAAGTTTATCTGGAAAGCCTCACATATTTGTCTCTTCATGTAGATACCAACTTTTGGATATATGCATTAATTGAATCATGAATATTGAAGGTTGGAAGAACACCTTGCACGTTTGATTGGAATCTGATCAAGGAATGTGCAAGAGTCAGTGACAAAATTTCTGAGCATCATATCTTTTTTTTTTCAAATTGGAGCTTTGTATGAGTCAATTATCTGTAAAGTTGTGATCTTCTGGAGAAAACTACTCAACGTGGCTACATTTTGCACTGAAACCAAATTTATCTACTATCATTGACCTTTTTATGATCATGAATGATACAGACGATACTTAGAAAAGGAATCAGAGTGCTCAGCAGTATTCTCAGTACGAAAACCATACTTTGGATACATTTTGTTATCAATTCCGAGAATGTCAAGAATTTATGTTGGGAGTCGGGAGGTTAGCTCCTGACACCTGTAAACAAACACGGTGTGTAGTCGTTTGGTACTATTCCATTATTTTGTCTGGTGTATGCATTACTAACTAATCGAAGTTAAATTCGAATCGACTTCCCACAAATGTTTTGATTTTCAACCAATTCGTATCAATGAATGGTGATAGTCGTGAAATCAATAATTATACTAACGGGTGAGGATGTCTATCAAATGAAAACCTGCCTACATATTTCAACCTTCGAAATATCTCAACATGATTCCTGCGACAAAGCAAGTGAAAAATAACACTATTATTTTTCTTTATGTTTTAATTCCAGAGCATTCTCCTGGGAAACTCCGTATATACGCTCACTTTTCGGTAGATGATTAGTTTTTCGTGATTATTTCAGTATACTTCGCCTGCCTAGATTCCACACCGCAAATGTGACCGATGCGTTCATTTTATTATTTCTTTTAATTAAAATTGTTGGTACATGTTGTGATAACATTGCTCTGTGGAAACCGGGATAATTGTGTTTTGTGTATTAATGAACAATGAATATGAAAACTAACGTAGAGACAACCGCCAACCATGTTCTGTAATCAATCGAATCAATGTTAAACTCAATGATTTACTCAATGAAGTTACATCTATAGTTCATGTCATACTTTCAAACACTGTAGATGTATACCCAATTTTATCATTTCAGTTCCCATTTCGTATTTCTGATCGAGTATCAAATATATTTCCCATTTTTGATA
The DNA here is from genome assembly GCA_037013635.1 of Plagiodera versicolora. NCBI lineage: Eukaryota > Metazoa > Arthropoda > Insecta > Coleoptera > Chrysomelidae > Plagiodera > Plagiodera versicolora. Next base: position 7,635,682 of record CM072986.1, on the reverse strand, counting down.
TGATTCTTTTTCGATATCTATTAATCATTTTGTCAATATTTTCATAATGAGTCGGAATTTGTTTCCTCGAGAATGTCCAAGAAGGAGAGTAAGAAATAAATCTCATTCCAAAATATGATGATTCCTTATTATTCATAAGGCAACTGTTGCACTAATGGTGTTTCCTCAATATTTCCCTGATTTTGTTCTTCACGAAGAATAACATCTGTGAAATACTCAAACCATTACAATGGACCACTTTGTTCAATTAATTGCCAATTTAACAAAATGGCCAGCTATCACACAATTCATAATTGTCAACATATTTTTGTTCAGATTGCATCCTGAACTTGAATTGAGAAGTTAGAGAGAATAGTTTTGAGAAAATTTCATCTCTCAGCCACGTTTCATTACTGGCGCAGTCTTTAGGAGATACAGAGGAATTTATATCGAAGGAGTTCTTCTTGGATCAAAAATGTATAATTGGAGACCGTGTTCTTAGATTAGAATGGGGCCAATATGCTTCGTGGCGCATCTACACTGCGATTTTCCAGATCTATTTTATACGCCCTCTCTTTGTGTATAGTTTCGGGTCTAGATCCATAATCATAACTATAAGATTGCGTTTTTTCTTTCCCAAGTGTGGAAAACCTCAGCCTTGCCAGACCTCCACAGAAGGACAGAACCTTCAGGAGTCAGGAGCCAAACAATCATTCTGATTGTTGACCCAGTTAGTACTCTAGGAATTCTGGCGATGTCACACATTTTCATGAACTTTTTCCATATTCACCATCAATAATAACAATCGTGAATCGATAGTGATAGTTTCACGTCATCCCATCTCAGCATTCGTTGGTAGAATATTTTCCGGAATCCAGATAAACGACGACACAAACTCCATCCTTTCCAATAAACGAGTATTTACATGGGGTTCCGAGTCCCGAAGTTCCCCATCCCCACCCGCAATTAGAATGAAACAGCGATTGCGAGTTGCAATTACTGCAGCTAGATCGGAAACAAGGCTATCAACTAATTGCTTTCTATTCATCGCCCATTCGGAAACTTCATTTTGGCCCAATTCGCTCGTCCGACAGGCCATCGACAAAAATCTCACTGACGAATCGGTATACCAAATTAATTTCACGCTGAAAGCGGTGCGGAATGAGAGACAGTCACGAATATCCTAGCCAAGATGATCAAGCCAAGAAAATTGATGTTCAGGATTGAAGTATATTGGACGAAACGTATACAGTGTGATATGAGTACTCCTAATTTATCGTACTTATATTTTATGTTTAAAAAAATATCGATCACTGGTGGAATGTTATTGGAAGAAAGTGTAGGATTGTGACAATAGTTGAACACTGATCAGACTTAACGATTTCAACAACAAGATGCAATCCGAAAACAGTAAACTTTCATATCACAGGAAGTAATCTCCTACGACTCTCAATATTTTTCCAATCATTGGCTGTTCAATTCTAGAAAAACACTTGTGATCTTTTGCTTAGCAGTACCAGTACTAGACAAATTTTTCGCCATTTGAAAAACTCACAAATACAATGATAATTCGGTCATTCCTGGCTCTCTGACAAATATGAATGCAATTGAAATATGATCACACGGTGATCATTCGTTGATGGGTTTTGCTGGCCTCTTCAATTTGGTGAAACATTAAATGAAAGAATTGCATGAAATAATGTTTTCTGGAAATGTAAAAGTACAATAAGGAGTCTCTGATTCAGTAACCCAAAGACAGTCAATGCAGTCGATGTTTATTTCAGACTGTGCTAGTTTTGATTTGAAGATATTTTGGAACTCTATGCCTTTTAATCAATTTCCTGATGCCCTATCTCAAAAGAAGTCATAATTTGGATGGTGTTGAATGTTTTCCTTCAATATCCATATGAGAATCTCATTCATGATGCACATAGGAGACTGAGTTTGAGGAGACGTCATAGTTGAGGAGGCAGTAGTATCCAAAGCAGTAAAATTCACGTCACGATCAGCCATCAGATTTCGTTGATCGTCGAAGACGTGAAATGAACTCTGTATATCTGGAAATATCAAACGAAAATGACCCTGACTCATAAATGGTAGACATATGTCTAAAAACCTTTCACAAGATAATGGACTCAATTTTTTCTATTCTGATGATCCTAGTCAGGACTTTAGAATAAATCATGGCATCATGGCGTCAGTGGATTATGCTAACTAACCTGTAATTTGTAAATTTGAGACGAATTCGTAACTTCGAATTCGTATGGTCTAGCAACTCTACAGGGTGTCCCATGACTCGATATCCATAGTTTGAGGGCATATACCTTGAAAATTTTCAAATCAAAAGTGCTTTATAAACTCTTGCCAAAATCATACAGCCAAGGAAGTATGAGCAATTTCAAATTCACCAGTTAATCAATCTGGTAGGGTATGAAAGTAATTATATTCGAAGTTATGAGCAAAATTCGATAGGAGAGAAATCTGGTAGACCATGTAATTGTTCTGTCAGAGTATTATGGCGGAATTCGTTTGACGTTGTTATAAGATTAATTTGCAACGGCTACGTTTTCGGATCAAAAGTAAGCCGATATTCAGTTCAAATACGTTACATACACTTACGGATTGATGTAATTTGTATGTCTGTTATTTATACACATTCAATCACAAAACTTTTGTGGCCATTCCTAATATGATACCAAAATTTTCATTCAATTCAGATTCGACTTTGTTCAACTTTCAATTCAAGAGTTCATCATACGGATTTTGGTTTCATGGTAAATATTCCATAAAACATAATCGATTATTATTTTATTAATATGACTGGTAAGTATGAAGTTGACAATTGCTTCAGTATATAGGGTGTCACATTATCAAGAAATCATTCAAGAAGCTGTACAATATCGTTCGAGAATGTTGCAAAAGGTGAAATTTCAACTTCAACGTGGATTTTCTACGATAATTTTGCCAAATTCGTGTTTTTTTGGACCAAATTACGTAAGTTTCAACAGAAATCATATCTAACTTCATTCTAAACAGGCTATAAATACAATTTCACCCAAAACACTCATACAAGAACAAAAAACCTTTAGAGTCCAGTCCTGCTTTGGGACTCTCCTATTCTCCATTGCAGTAAACACTCGTCTCTATGCCGCGTCTCATTATACCATAGGAAATTCCAGTCTCGGTAGCGCCATTTTGCGGATTGTTCTTCTTCGGAACCGGCAAACAAAAGTAATCAGCACAAAAATGGCCACGAACCTCGCTAATGTGCTCGGTGCGTGACGAACACACGAAAACTCGATAGTCATGAACCCGAGAGACACTCGTCTTCCGAACGAACGGCTGCATTCATCCCGTCCTTTGTCCTTCTCCCGTAGGAGCACTCCCGAAAGTGATGAAACCGCAGGTCTGATGGAAAAAGCATTCAGAGGTGAACGTCATTTTCAATCTTTTTGTTTGTATGGTCAAGTTGGACGTGAAAAGTGTCGTTGATTCCAGTTGACATTTTTACAAATATAAAAAAAACTGTTCAACGGTTATCTGCAGTTAATAGCTATCTAATTCTGGTGTATATATTTCATATATCCAAAACAATTTGGGTGATGAATTCAACCTTACTTTCCTTTTCAAAATATCGTTGAATAAAAGAGACAAGCAGCTTATGACAAGCTGTCTCAACTATCTCGCTTGAGACTATTACTTTCCAGAAGCATTTTCACTTTCTACTATCCAATCAGATCTCATCTTTTACTAATGACATTGAAAGAAAGCGAAGAACACGAAATGGCAATTGGCACGACAAGCAATATTCTTCAACCTTGAGTATTTTCAATTGAATCAAAAAGAGCCAAGCCAACGCAAATTTGCGTCAGTCTTTCCGTTGAAAATCTTGGTGATAGTATTATTTCACAATCACGATGTACAGGGACATATTCCTTAAACGATTTCAAGACGAAAGTGCCCAATAAACTGTTGAAAGAAACCTTATAGACAAGGAATTAGGTTGTCAAAAATGAGATAACCCAAAAAACACGAAATAAACAAGATATTTGCAATGGTGGGGTAATGAAAAATCTGAGGTTTCGACTGATTGAAGATCTCTTCTATAGTCCATGAGGTGATAATTTCGTCATATATACGAGTACCATAACTACAATTTCCATGAGTCCATTTCGAATGATCACAAATAATGTTTTCTATTTACATTTTTCTTGAATGAATGAATTATCCCCAACAAATCCGCTATCAATGAGCTTGAGATTGCCCTTTATCGATTTCGCCCGGAACGATTGGGTTAAGCGTTACGACATTGATATATTGTTTTCAACAAAAATGAGATGAATTACGAGAATTGTGAGAGATAAAGTCAATATTATCGCCCATTTGATGGATCCTGATTTTTTGAAGGTCCTCTAAAAAGTGTGATTGTTTCTGATGAATTGTTGGATGCCTAAAAAACAAGAACGGAATGGAATATACAGGGTAATTCTTTGGTGCAAAGAGGTCAATATAAAACGTACAATGGTACTATCTTCACTAGATTCATCCATATGTAGTAGTTGTGTTTTGATATCATTTTTTTTATAATGATATATCAGTCTATCGAATGAAGTCATATACTTTCAAAAGTATATTCCTTCAAATTGGCAGTTACTTCAACCGAACAATGAATTGATAATCAAATTGGGATAGCTCAGTGTAGAATTGAAAAAGTTCTAGATAGTACTGAACCACTGGTTTGATATTGACATGAAATCTTCTCAAAAACAATCAATTTCACGACAAAATTTGAAGGCATGAAATAGTTCAACAAGATATGAAACAATATACTAGTTTTTCCATTCGAAAAAATTTGGTTTTCGCTCATTGAAATATCCAAACAAATACGAAATCCATTTACAAAACGAGTCTTCTACTCAATTCAAACATTTCAGATATCCTTCACCTTCGTATCCACCAAATGGATTGTCTCAATTATTTTTCTTTGAAGCATTCACAGTGCACCAATTCTCATCATATTTTTGCTCTGGTTTGGTAATGTCACATCTTATATAAGAAAGAATCTTGAAAGAATATACAACGTGTTCTATTTAACTCAATGTTGTCTTGTCTGGGCTGAACATCTTGTATATCCCATAATATTTCAAGTTTTGTGTATCTACGGAAATATTACAATTTTTATTAAAACATATTTTACTCTCATTCCTGAATGAGTTATTCTCTTCCACATTCTAATGGGCCACCCTGTATATACGATTTTTTAGTATGTTCCTCCATCTAGCAATGATGCTATAATAAATCATCCTTTGATTATTATTTGCTTGATATTCAAGCAGCATTCGGTCCAACCTTCCGAATCGAAATTTATAGTTTGCCTTCTGTGAGAGATAATGTTAAACCCCTTATGGAAACTGATTTGCATTCAAGGCGAAACTAACCAGCTACCTCTCCCAACTTTTTCCAGTTTGCACACGCACTTGTATCTTATCGGTACCTGTTTTCTAATTCATCACCTTCCCTCACGAACTCCATCCCACGTTTCGTTATTGTTTGCACGACGGTGAAGGGAAGAAACTTGGTGAACTAGGTGGAATTCGGATTGTCTCAAGATGGGATTCCTTGAGATGAGAACATTGCTTGCTTGATTGCTGATTTTCAACGAGGTTCACATCGCGCATAATTTTCGGGTTTGTTAGTTAATATGGAAATTGTCGAGACAAAAGGTGGGTGACAGAGAGACGTTCATTTCTCGAAGTGTCGAGGTGGAAAATGAACTAATCGAGACGGAAGAATATTATTCTGTGAGGTACAAAAGCTCTTCAGAGTCTGAGAGGCACTAGTGGAATATTCATGACATTTTGGGCTTTCTCAATTCTATTGAAATTGTCCTTCCTTCATTCGATATAACAAAAGATAAATTATGATGAAGTTATAACCGATTATTCACTAGCGATATATTATACAGTCTGTACCATTTCCGATGTCTTCGCCACATAACATTTCCATTTTTATATTACAAATTCACTTCCTTGTGAAACTCACGATACTGCGAACAGAATTTGAAAATATTAGACACTTTAGGCTGCATATCGACAACATACATGAACGAATCTTATGACAGTTGTACGGGTGAAGAGGTACTGTATCTCAGGAAATATTCGTGGTAGAGACGACCAAAGAAAAAATCCTGGAGATTATTTTCATGATTCTAAGATGGCCGCCAGGAGGTGAAATTTTCAAATGATTTTTCCTCGAAATATACCCAGTATACCGAATACATGTATGAATCCTGAATTTATTGGAGCAATTTTTATGATATACTTTTCGAAGTATCTATCGAAATGAATTGTTAGGGATCTTCCAAATAAACAGCTGTAATTTCTAAATGACTCAACGGATTTCAACAAACTTAGTCTCATTAGAAAGAGCACTGTTGGTCTACTTTCACGTACACTCAAACGCAGTTTTATCGTTTTGATAGAAACCGACCACAGCTGAACCATGAAGTTAAGCAGCGAATAATAATGAAAACGTAACATAATTGGAAGCAATCTCTGATTCCACTATTCTACTGATTGTTATTGTAATGATCCTGCGAATACTGATATTATACGAAATTGAGATTGAGAATGAGATTCGAAATTGTGGAAAGACATGCACGGGTATAGCGAGAAACATTCAAATTTCTTGAATGAATATTTCAATTTTTACTCAGATATTTGTCAATTTTCAACGCACCTTAATGTTTGTGATTTTCACGCGTTGAGATGAATATTTTTACAATATCTTTCATAAACTTTGAATTTCAATTTTACTGATAATCTATATTTTGTATTCTATATTTTATGTCTCAAAACCGACGTTTTCCATGCTTATGTAGTCTGCGGAAATAAAGCATTTGTGTTGTTGTATTTGTATTGAATACATTTCATTAAGGACAGATTTATATCTACTGAAAAAGTGAGACAATGAATTGGACGAAATCCCGATTCGAATATTTGCGAATACATGCGAAATTTGTGTATTGAACATTGAGAAATTATTATTCAAGAATCCATGGACAGCGCCACTATTTCTGGTAAATATCCAGAAGTGTACTCCAAAACATCAGTGAAATTTACTCCACATTCAAACAGTCTCTAATTGGTCCTTTCTTGTTCGAAGAAATCACCAACATTTTAGTCTCCTGAAGCGTTCTCCCCTCTCACGTCATCGTAGCATCGAAAATAAGTGACATCTGCATTCTTGACCACAAATTTTCGAGTGGTTACACTTTTGCATGATGGTTATTCGTTTGTGTATATGTGTCGATATGTTAATTTTGCATTTTACTATGATATATGCCTTTTTCTATCCAGAAATTGTTGGCATTGTAATTTGATCATCTGATAATGAATAAAACATGCATCCATTCATGAAGTAACCCCTGACAAACATTGACAACGTCCCACTTGGTACACTCACGATTCACAGAGTACCTTCCAACTAATTGTGATTGAGTACTCTCAATTGCTGACAAACCGAGTTCATTCTAGATACAAAACAGTCTCCAGCCCGCCAGCCATTGTGATTGTAACGAGGCGCTTTCCATTGTATTTTCTCGATGCTCTTCGTGTTAATCAGGTCTATATTCATGTTGCCTTTCGATATAGAGTGCATTGGATGGTTTTGTGGTTCGGAGGTATGAGCGAGCTGTATAAATACGAGCGTGAATTTCGTAGTAATTTTACGTCAATAAAGCACTAAGCACTATTAGTATCCGCCAATAAAACTAAACCATGCACCATTGATGATGGCAGATAATTAGTTATGCTCGCTTTGGGTACATGCAAAGTCATCAATTTGGGATTGCAAGAGATATTCAGTTATCTGTCTGTATTATTTTGATTCGTATACGATGTCAAATACAGACAAAACATTGCAATGATGCTCACCGAAATATAAAAATGATTAGATTGATGTCGTTATAGTAATTTACAAGAATTGAACTACCAACTAAAAGCACTTCTGAATAGTTTTTTTCACTGAAAGATATTATTTTCAGTTGCTTCGAATAATTCATTTGAATTCCCTAATTTTTTCGATATAACTTTCAAATGCAAATGCGATATTAAGAAGCAATGATTTTAAAGAAATCACGTGACAGTGATAAATTATATTCTGAGATACTAGTGAACTGAGAAATGCAGTGTTGCCAATTAGTGTGTCGAATTCGATACTAGGAATGAAAATACAGAAAAATGTTTCTCACTAGAATTGTTGAATTCATGCAGATCTACAATCTTGAAATATTTCAAGATACACAGGATGTTCAGCATAGACGAGATACTATTCTGTTCAGTTTCACCCTTCCATTAAATGGACTCGGTCAAACTGGACCAAAAATCTGACTATAATTGGTGTACTACAAATACTACATAATAAAATGATATCAGCAATGAACCCATCTGGAGGATATGAAGGTGAAGGCTTGCTGAAATATCTGAACTGAGTGGAAAGCATCGAGTCAGGAGACGAGATGAGCAAGAACTAATTTTTTTCAAAAGAAAAACCCAGTATATTATACCACCATATATTTGGAACCATTTCATGCCTTCGAATTTCGTTCTCATGATGTACTCTCTACGATCAATTATTCTTTGAAAATTTCCATAATTTTGACAAACACTCTGAATTTGACGATTCAAATGCTACTAGTTTCGATGATTTCTCGAACTTTATTTTTTAACAAAATTGACATACAAATATGCTATCGACTTTTATTCTAGAGCAGGTTTGTCTCTCAAATGGAAAATAATATCCAAAGTTCACTTTTCCATATCTATTCGAAGTAATCCTAAATCTTCCACAAAGAAAGTTGTTTTCCAATTCAAATACATTAAAATATTCTTTATCCATCTTCACTGCGGACCAAATTCATTCGTTACAGTATTCATGAGTTCTGACAGCACCATCACATATCCCGATAATATTATGTCCGCGAAATTACCGGGTCATTTACCAACCCCTTCACGAGAGCAAATAGGGCTATAAATCATCACAACTCAATCTTCAGCGTTTTCTACCCCTCCACACCACATTACTTCCCTGTGAGACCTCGTTCGTCATATCTGTAAAAAACCGATCGACCTGCTTACACGTGATCCATTTGATCAATAATAGAATGCTCTCCCAGAAATTTTGTTTGGAGCTCACTCCATCCCAGAACTTTTCAACTATAGGGGCATCACTGCCTTAGGAGAATTGTAAAGTGTACCCTTCTGTTGAAGGTCCTCAATGAATGATTATTTCGTATTGTATTTTCATGCAATAATTAGTTTCTTCTATTTGTTTGAACCCAAGAGGACATGAAATTATTGTTTTTTTTTTTAGGAAGGCTCAGAAAAATGAGAGATGGGGGACCCTGCTTCAACCTCATTCATCTAAAATTGTGTTTTTATATTTCTTGTTTGAGCTTTTCGTTATTTTTTCTTCCTAATTGTTTTCATCCCAACTACTCTTCAATGGTATAATCAACCATAATCCATCAAAATCTTGACATAATGAGTGATAGTACTGGAGTTGAGAAGTATTAGAGGACAAGAACTTGATTTTTTCGCACAGCCTTTCGAAATATACACTGAGTTGGATAAGATAAACTTATTTGTTAGTACATTATCACAGATAATAGATCATTTCGTATAGGATAATTAATCACTGGGGTTTCACAGTTCCCGAATTTTCGAATCAGTTCAAAATCAAATTTCGCATTCATCAATTCAGAGTTATGATCTTTGTAACTGCTTTGAGTAAATCTTACAACGCGGCTTCGCTTCTAGCACAACATCATTTTTTTTAGTTAGAATAAAGTCATTGAATAGTAACCAAATAGTGGATGATTTTCGTTTGTTTGTACCTAAACGGCTGTGCCAGTTTCATGGTGAATTGAAAACTATTCAGACCCAAGTACTGGATGAACTCTGAGAAGTTGTTCCGCTACTCAATTCCAGAAAACGTCATGAACAATTCATTCGACTCAAATTTTCACATCTATCTTCAATATCTCAATTTTCATCACGTTTCTCGATTTAAATATTATGATTATGATATTTGTATTTATTCATCAAGACACATCAAACTTCAGATTCATTAGTGATATTCATGTCAGATTATTGCAGATTTTAGATAGATTGGAAGGAACTCCTCAGTAGTATGATAGAAATATCACATTAATTATACCCAATCAAAAACATGTTGAATTTTGTGCCTCATTATTCAAAAATACACAATTCTGTTTGCCCGACATCTCCAAACATTGACATTTGACATAAAAAGTGTCGCTACCCTGAAATTATTCGAAACAAGATTGGTAATGTTCCCAATATTCAGATATATTTTCCAATAAATCAATAGCATCAATTCATGAGACAATCTGTATATCTGGTGACTTTCCAATTGAAAAAGCAGCACGACAAATCAATTCATGAAACGAAAGCAAGAAATGAAAGAAAATAATGAATCGTTAATGATGCATCAGCCGCAAATTCGAAGTGGTCGAGCATTTCCCTATTTCGAATAATTGTTCTCCGTCATTCAAATTTTCACTGGTTCACTATTCCTCGGAAAATAATGCAAAAAGTATTGTATTTCAGGAATGTAGATCACAATTTGAATTGCAAATATTATTAGACTGGATCCGAATGTAGCTACATGAAAAAGAAGGAATTGAGAGTAAATCTCAGTGTTATATATTTAAACTTGGATACCTATGTACCAGCGAATATAAACAAGGATTAGTCTAATCAAGATTTTACATTATTTTAATCGAAATAAACAAGTCAAAAATGCTCTCTTCGGATATACAGAGTTACTGGTCCATTTTTGAAGAGTTTCAATTGCGGTACAGATAGAGGTCTTTCTTTATAGCAAGTCTACTCGTGAATTTTGTAATTCTTAGACAATCAGAGATGCAAATTGATGGAAAGAATCAGTCAAAAATATAGCAGGTCGTGTTCCTGTGATTCAACTCGTAGTAGAAAGGTTTGTTTGTTTTTTAAGTAGTGAGTTCGCTATAGCCGATGTCATTGAATAATTAGGACATGCATAAAATAGGCCGAAACATGAATTCCATGTTCTTCATTCCATATGATTTATTGCTAATCGACTTTCAAATCTGACAAAAATCTTTTGCGATCTCTCGAATTTCTATGGGTTAGTTGATAGTATTGTCTTCCACTTATACTTGATGTGATTTCCATAGTATATTATTGAGAATGAAACATTCCAAAGATCCAATCGAAATCTATAAGGTCTACAAGTTTGGAATATAATTCGATACAAATGATGGTCTGCAATGCTTGTTCTTAGTAGCTACAAGTCAGCGTTCACATTCTAGTATGGATTGATTCTTAGCCAAATATAATTCAATTGCTATCCTTTGGCGTAATCTTGGGATCACAGAGTCCCAAACAAACAACAATATTATTCCCAATAACAATGTTAGACATGGTGAGTAAACAATCTTGTACAAGTCCTTGGAAACATAAACAACAGTTGCTACTGAGAAGTTAACTTCATAGATCAGAATGCTTTCAGCCCTAATCCCTTTCAGATCAACCCAAGACATTTGAAAGATGAGTTTTACACAAATTTCGAACGATTGTTTCTCAGATGTATTCAATTTCTCTATTCACCCATCATGTTCCAAATAGCCAAGGATCATTCAGTTCATCAACAACCCCACATAAATGAATACACGAGTTTATGGAAAGAAGTTGCAGGCTTGACAAGTGTATTGAGATTTCATATTAAGTACTTCAGAGACATAGAAGCTATCATTCTTCTCATCTCTTCATCGGCCACATTTCATCTGGATAGGTCAGCATGCTGAGTAACTTCACTTCAAAATTCTTTCTTTAACTTAGTTTGTCTTTGTGTAACTCTTTTGAGGAATGATTCAGTCCGTATATATTTCATTTCAACCAAAAAGAGGAGGAAGTTTACTACACAACCACTGTAGGGAATTAGCAACATCGGAACAATGAAAAGATGATATTTTTCCTAGAGCAATTCATGTTGAGTATTATGATATTCAAAGCTTTTACTTAGTCGTATTTTCGGTTTATTATCTCTTTGATGAAAGTTGCTTAGGATCAGCTTTCTAGGAGTTCCATTTTTGTTGGGGTGGGTGGAATTTGTATCATATTTGAAGAGTTTTCCTACATTCTCCTACTTCGAACTTTTCTTAGAATAATCAGAACTCACATAACAAAAATTTTCACGTCATATTGTTTATTCTGTATATGAAACAAAACACACTCACATACTCAAACGCCACTACTATTCCAATTATCAAGTTGCACTCTAACTCACAAGTTATCACGAAACTTCTCAAACTTCCCGGACCAGTTTCTGTTTAGTTTGGACGTTTCAACGGGATCTGTCTGGAGCTGGAGAGGATTTCCACGAATATAATTCGAGTTACCAGGACATTGTGTATTTTGTACACGCATTGACAACTCTTTTCCTTCATTTCATTCTCGGATAATGTTCATATGGATTAGTTTTCCAGATATGTTGTCATCGGAATCATTTTTGATATCATAATTCTTCAAACCTTCAATTTTCATTTGCCTCATTGAGTATATCTAATATAATTGGCTTATATTCGTGACGTCTCTGACATCCTCCATAATGATGAATTTTTATATAGGACGACTTGATTCATTATATATAAATATGCCTTCAGTTTTGTGCAGGTGGTCATGTGATGAACCCTGTTTTCTTCAGATTGATGAAAGTGATTTTCTTTCGATCTCACTTATTCTTACAGCTCCTGTGCTTAACTCCTACGTTAACTGAGATCCCGTATTTAATGAATTCATGGAGCTATTGAATATTGAAGAAGAAACAAATCTGATTAAAGTTTTTCCATTAAGGATTTATTAATGACATTTTTTGTCCTCTGAGACTGATAGTTGATTGATTCGAAAAAGTAATAAGGATTATTAATGAAGTTTCAATTTACATTGGAGTTTTAATTCTTCTGGGAAAACTCTTTCTAATTATAAATTATCAATTTCTTTTGAGAAATTGCGCGGTGATTCATTGGAACAACGAAAGCAAATTCGACTATTGTCAGTTCACAGTGAACTCAAACCGTATAATTATCAATGAATCCAATAACTTGTTGTACTGTGAACATTTATGCATTGTGGTGACCTAAATGAGGAAAAATACTCCACAATTGATCATGATGAAACCACCTGAAATACGTTTTCATGTTGCTTATTATACATTGCATTTGTTTCAAATCTATTATTATTCATTTAGGGTTGCATTATGATTGAATTTGATTACGATTGTTGGTATGTTGGCATTATTGATTTCGATGAATGGAAATATATTTCAATATCAGTCGAAATATTCAACACATTTCAACATACATATAGTGCGGACCTCAGTTATTTGTGGGTTATATTATCGACACCATTTTTCTATGACTATTCTTCAAAAATATACCGAGTTGAATAATTTTGTTATATTTCAAGTCCGTATTCCTTGGCAATCACAATATAGAGACTAACATTGCATTTAGTAGTTGTTTGAAACAGTGCATTGAAAAACTTTTCGGTATATTGTTTTAAACTTGCGAATAAAGTAAAGAATCATATCCTGAAAAACGACGATCATGCTTTACGGCCATGTTCGAGTAGTCGGATGAAATTATCAGCGATTTCAAAATGATTATTTGATTTTTTGTTTACATATCCAAATACAGGATATTCAAATGAAGGACAAATTTTCAACCTCTTCTTATTTCAACAGTTTCCGTATCTATAAATTGGAAACGTCTGGTTTAGTGTCACCCAATTGATTCAATTTTTTGGATTTTCTACTAATATGTTCATAAACATAAGGTGACGAGCAACTTCTGTGTTATACTCGACCTTCACGAATCAAAAGGAACGTGTTCGTTTTGAAGAACTGGATTGATACATTGAAGAACATCAAGTAATCGACCTCGCCCTAAAAATTTGTGGTGATATTGAGAATGTAGCTATCGAGAATCACTTCATTTGCGAGTTGAGTTTTATATTCGCAAAAAATTAACGTTCATCTATAAACGTGGATCTATAAATTGCCGATATCAATGGAATAAGCAAACACAGCTAACTAAGGATAATAAAATTGTCGTGATTGGATTCCTCTGGATACACTGACTTCATCAACTGTTCATTACACACTCTCATATTTCAATAAATGTATGTTCCTACGAATGAGTTTTATGAAATCATTGAATCATGTTCCAGTTCGTTAAATCGATGGAGATATTTGTTGGACATATGGTAGTAAAAGTCAACAACTCATACTTCGGATTATGCTTCTTCTGTTAGAAAAAGTGTTATACAACTGATCCAAAATTCAAGATATTATCCATTCGTACGTGATATAAAATGTATGCTCTTTATGCGATATATTCAACTAACGAAATTAGATGTATCGGTAGAAGGAGGAGCGTTGAATGTATGAACAATTTTTCATAAAGGTCAACAACGAACTATAACGAATACAAACTGATTCACCCTAAAGTGATTGAAGAATTTCGAGTTCCGTTTGGGATATCACCATCAACATCTGTAACCGAAAAACACAATTGATAAATTTACAATTGCTTTCGAAATGTTTCAAACTTCATTGATATACACTGCGTGTTCAAGATAAGGATGTCGATCATGGGGATCTCGGAAACCATGAGAGATACGGAGATGGTTCAATGAGAGAAAAGTTGCGCATTTTTAAGTCTAACAATATGCCGTTATTAGAATTTAGAAATTCCAATTAGTTCCGGAGATATGCCTGAAAAAACGAAATTTGCCGATTTCGTGCTATTTTTTTTCTGACGTTATCAAGAGAGATATAAGAAAACAAAAGACACTTTCCGTACGACGTCATCATTTCACCGCATACTACACCAAAACGTTCGAACTTAAATAAAAACAATTTTCCGATTTAAACATTGCCGAATCATACTGTATCATACATCGTTGTATTAGCAATAAAATATTCTATTCACTACAGGGTATTTTCTTCTTACGGGCCATATAAAAAAATAAAGTTGATGTGGTTTCTCCTAAACAAAACGTCGTACGGAAAATCTCTCAACGCTGTTTTGTAGGGATTGAAAAATGGCAATAAGAAAATGTCTTTCGTTTTCTTATATCTTCCCAAATCACCTCAGAAAAAATTAAAACGTAATCGGCAATTTTCAGGCATATCTCCGGAGCTAATTGGAATTTCGAAACTTTCTGAACGGCACATTGTTAGACTTGGGAATGCGCAACTTTTCTCTGATTCAACCATCTCCGTATCTCTCATGGTTTCTGAGATCCCCATGATAGACATCCTTATCTTGGGCACAGTGATCACCTGAATTATACAAAGAATTTGTCATACGAACCCAAGTAGAATATCAGAAACATATTTTCCATATCTCTTTCCATCATCTATTATGATCCCACTGATCATTGTTCTGATTATTGTGAGTCGCGTATTTTCTGTGGATAAATTTCAATTCGTGCACTGATATCAGTTGAAACTTTTGATTTTATATCATCAACATGTAACTTTTCATGTAACGATTCGTGATACACCTGATGAAAGGATTAATCTCGAGATCAGGCAACATGGTGAGCGAACGAGAACTCATTTGGAGTTGCTCATTGAAAATCGATCGTGTAATACCGACGTGGTAAGTGGAAATGATCATTTACGGTCTTGGAAATGCGTGTCCTCTGAAATATTAATGTAGCCGCAGACGCGCCGCTAGAGGGAGCCAGTGCCGATGCCCGATCGTGTATTACCACCGAAATGCCCCCTTTCCACTAGAATTTATGGGTAGCACTTATTGGTTCGGGTTTTTCTCGGCGCGGTATAATTCGTCCGGGAAAGCAATTTTCGGAAATATTATATCGCCAACGAAATGATATTAATCTTGTTCGGAAGTCCCTGCTCGCATTCATCAGGAAATTTTCCTCTCACCTCGGAACCCATCACTGTTCCCCTCCTACTCCAATGAATATGTCTTGCCATTGAAGGAAATTATGTCCACGAGGGAAGGTTAAATGCATGGAATTTATCAGGAGGGATGAAAAGCCTCGTCTACTCATGCAATGATCGATGGTACTTCCGAAGAGAAAAAGACATATTTCTGAAGATTTGACTTTGAAGTCTGTGTCATCTTTGTTATTTCGATTGAACATCCTATGGGATAATCAGGAGAATGAAGCTAAAAATTTGGAAACGGCTATACCAGTGTGATATTTCCAGAAAATTGTTTTTTTTTGGCTTTGAAATAAGAAGAGGTTGAAAATTTGTCCTTTATTTGAATATCCTGTATTCGGATATGTAAACAAAAAATCAAATAATCATTTTGAAATCGCTGATAATTTCATCCAATTACTCGAACATGGCCGTAAAACATGATTTAATAGTTTATACTCTTGAGAATATCATTGGTTGGAAATTGTAAAATTGACATAAAAAAAAAACTTTTTCATCCCAATAATGATTTTGTTTCCAGAACTATACCATTCCGTTGATTTTTGATATTTTTCAAGAATCTTCTATAGCGTTTTTGTTAACTTTTTGTTTCAGCTGGTCATTTGACTGGATTCAGTGAATTTTTCAATATTTTCATAAAAATCACGAATATCAAAATATACCTGAAACTATATCCTATAATGTTCAAAAAACTCTAAAACATTCCATCGAGTAATTTCTTGAAAAAAAAATCATGAAAATCACCTAATTTCATAATATAACTCCTTAATCACAATTTTACGACTTCAAATTAGAAAGTTGGATAATCGCTCAAATACGAAGATAATGTTTAGTTTTTATCATCACCAGAGCCCTTACACTCTGAACACGGATGAATATCCCCAGAATTTGGAATTTCGAATTTCTTGAGTTTTTAGAATCATTAGAGATAGCAAGTTTCTGAATCAATTGAATCAACACATTGTATAATAAACTGCGTATTTGAAGATCTCCTAAATGGTCGATACATATCAATTGCATCTTTCAGTATTGAATTCTTGAAAGGATTTGAAGGGGGTGAATATGGAATAATGAAATATGACATTCGATGACTTATTGTGATTGAATACCCAATTGATGATACAATTCGAGATACATTCGAGTAGATATACAATGTCACTACGGAAAATTGGAATGTCTATCCGAAAGATGTGATTTGGACTAAGGAAATAATTCATCGCTAGCTGTCAATTTTCACATTCGGAAAGCTGAATAATAGCCCAATTTCCAAATGAAATGTATCAGAGTAAGGATTTTCTGACTATCATGATATCGAGAACTATTGAAATATTCCTATTCTTGTTCACGGTTTTCCATGAAAGGTACAAATCAATGTTGTCAATGAAAAGAGTTATATGCATGTCAGCAGAGAAGAGTTTATTATAGGCTAAAGTGGTCAATATGTTGAAAACAAAACTCCTTTGATACAGGTGTACTTTGACATTTTTCCATGATAATAATGATGGGTAATTACAGTGATGTATGAAGACATTTTTCCAAGAGTTCTAAACATTTCGATTATAATATTGACATATTTCATTGAGTCATTACAAATACGTCAGATGAGATGTTCAATTTCATTCTATTTTATTTTTTCATGAGGTTGCGAGGTGATCACTATCTGAAACTAACTGAAGTCAACTTGAGTTGGATTAAACATATAATTTAACTACTGCAAAAAAATCATTTGTGATACCAATTACCCAAAAATATAGTGATTGTGTTTATAGAACAACCATGAGCTTACAAGTGTATCTATGTACTTACCTGCATCATATATTGAATGATATTATTTCGAAAATACTGCTATAAAATTACATAGTTTTGTTTATATTGAATGATTCCTAACAATAATTCAGTCTCTTATTCTTGTGTTACCCCTCCGATACATTTCGAATAAATAATATAAGGAATAAAAGAATTTGAAATGGGTTGATAAATCTTTCATCTTCTAAAATTTTTTGAAATATTATCGTGGAGCTGATGGCATAAATTAGTGAAAATTAAAAAGTTTTCCATATACTTTGTTTTTTCAGAAATGGCACATCACTTATTAAATTATGCATGGTCATTTGGAGAATTCTGAAAGGAATATATACATGTATGTGACATAAAGCAGACATCGATTGATTGAATAGATCCCATACCCTCAAAACATCATAAAAAAATACATGTAGCTAGAGGGATTTGACAATTATAATTGAATAAATGGTTCCCTGAAGAAAAAATACATTCAGTTCTTTATGAAATTGAAAAAAAAGACCATTTCCGCGATTACTCCGATACGAGCTCCAATATTTGAACAGCAAACAGAAGTCAGTCAGAAAAATGGAGAGATTTCAAGATTTTATTACACGATGCGCGAGACACAGATAATAGGGGTCTATAACCCGGACGACAGGCCAATATGTTACATCCCTACGTAAGCTCCTACCATGACCCTTCTACTGTCCTCTATCCTGAACCCTGAAATTGAATATATATTTGCATTTCCACAATTAGGACATTCTAGAATAGCGGTTCGAAGGACCAAATGTTATCCGTTAATTCCTAATCGATGTAATACGATATGGTTTGGTATCTATGTCCACAGAGTTACATTGTGATACTAGTTTGCGTGCTCTCATTATCCATACAGGATGAGATACGGTAGCATGCCAATGAAATGTCTTTGAAGGTACTAGTTTTGTATCATTCTTTGATATAAAATATCTCATGACATTCTTAAACCATTGGAGATCTTCCTGAGTTCATCACAACCCAATGTAAATGGAATTTCGTGTTTATAACATCGATATACAATGGTACCTCGACATATGAGTAACCTTGCTTGTTTGCCAAATTGCTCGTATCCCAAAGGAATTTTCCCCATCGAAATTGGTTGAGAAGGCATTAATCTGTTCCACCTCTGGAGAGATCCAGAACTTCATCTCCTCATTCGGCCCCATGGTTAAAAAAATTAATGCGATAATGTTTTGTAAATGCACAACATAAGGAAACATGTATACGTAACTCATCGAATCCTACGTTAAACTACAGATCGTGAAGGAAATCGTAAGATTAGCAATTCAGCTAATTTTTGTACGACTTATATTGAAATATCTCGTCGCCTCATTTGTCAAAACACACTCAGTACGATTGGATGCATATTCCATAATGCATTTGATAACAAGGTGAATAAGTTTTTTGCAACAATTTCCATTGCCTGCTGATGAATTTCGGAATATGGCAATTATGTATGTATAGATTTCTCCTAAAAGTAATAAAGAATACAAGTATATATATTCATGCATAATTGCCAATCTGCAACGGAAAAACGGAAAAAAATAAATGATGTTGTTTTTTCCCATCTTATAAATGAGACATTTTTTGAGAAGTACCTGGGACGACACCAATTAGTGTAGTCTCGACGAAACTTCATTCGTAACACACAATGGAATATCGTAGATATAATTTTACTTAACGCCTTCCCATCCTAGTTATCCTGTTAATTTTTCCAACCACCATTATTTGCGTGCGACAATGGAACGTTTCCATGGCGAAAGGGCTTTGTGCAGGAAATGAAGAGCAACATAAATAATTGGAATCGCACGTAGACCTTCCTTCACACGTACAATAATTTGGCAGAATGTCGAGCACTGCAACTTCTGCAGCAGCAATTCGAAACGCCTGCTTTTCATTGTGATTCGGAATGATCTCTAAGGGTTTCCTTTTATTCTTGATTCGTTTTCGTGTTCTGTCATGAGCACATGTACTTTGTTTGTATATCGATATTCGACAGGGATGGGAATTTGGAAAACATCAAACACCACTAACAGAAAGAAGAGTGTAATTTCTTGAAGTGAATGGAAACTCTGGATATCGCTTTATTGTATTATTTATTCCATATAATCGGCGATGCCAGAGACGATTATGCCTTGAAGTTCTTGTATCTTGGTTACCAAGGTGGCCTGTCATAGGTTGGATCAGGAAACTCGGTGTCGAGCAGATCCCTTTTCTGGTCTTTTCTCTACCTTGATTTTCTTATATGCTCCATCATCTGCTCCTTTTGATTTTCCAATGCTGCATTATTCACAGGTTTCATTGAAATAGGTGATCATTTTTTTATATATAAAACTTCTCACGAAAGGAGACATCCTGTAATGTTCAGAGAACATCGTGAGAAGCAAGGGAAAGGAGGTAGGAATTGGTGTTCTTTTTAAATTTCTGAAGGTCATATGCCTCGGGGAACACCTCCCTGGGCAATGTACGTGTTCCAGAGCCTCGCTGTTCGTTGGATGAACGAGTCTTTGAAAATAGATGTTCTGCAGGTCACCAAATTAACCACAAAGGGGTGTGAGGACCGGATTTGACGGGTTAGCCTCGAAGAGACCGCCAAAGGAGGAACGATTGTTGATATCTTAGAAGAGCACCGCCCATGAAAATATCTATAGAATAGAGATAGATCATGCATTGGATCCAAAATCAATCCATATATAACAGATAATTTTCTCTTCCACACTCTCTCAATAATTTTTCTTCCTTCATTTCTGGTTTTCAATCCTATTAGATTTTGGTGTATTCAATCCAATCTAGTAACTTGTAGGCAGCCCCTATCATGAGTTGCATTGCAAAGGTTATATTACATCTTGTCATTTCCAGGTTTTCTGAATATCAATTTCAGTTTTCATTTGGTAGGGCCAAAGGCGCAATTTTATGGAAAGAGTATAGCTCAGTATATTTTACTGAAATACCTTATCATGAATTGGATTGAGAGAACTCTGTTTTGAACAGATCCATTCTCATTTTTCTATTCTCTATACCTTCACCATCTATTATAGTGATTAATCATAATGAGGGTCCAATTTACAATGTAAAATACTAACTGAATGGATTCCATTAATCAAACGTAGGGGTGGGGTAAAACAAATTGATACAAATTGAAGATTGTAATGACTGGAAATAATGAAAGTATGAAATAAAGAGTATCGCAGCTGAAAATATCCTTCAATGGTCTAGGAGACTCAACATCATTTTATCTTTATTTATTACGATCATTGAACCGGAATACGCTAGTGAATTGTTCAGTCATGAATTTGTGTGAATGAACATCACATATTCGTTCAGCTGACATGTGGCACTTCGTGATGCTTTACTGTGTTCACAACACTGATTTTCATTATATTACCTCTTTGTTATTTTTCAGGTGTACTCATGAAAATAAAATCTCACATTTCGCGTTCCCGAAATTGCTTTTTCTTGTCTGAGATTTGTTCGAATGCAAATAATCATCAAGGATTCAGGAAACTGTGAATAATGGATAAGGTCTCTTCTGAACCAATATCCAAGATGAAACAACGAATGGGTCGAAACATTCTGTTAAGTCTAATATCTTGTTTTATTCGTTTCGATACAAAGATAAATCTCGTATCCCCAATCAGTAATGAAATCACTGGAGGGCAATCTAGATGGATACGAAAAGGGGTTTTTATGGTTCATGGAAATATTCGATCATAAATAATATATGTGTCTGTTTTTACGATTTCGGAATATCCTCAATGAATACAACAATCTGATACAGTTTGGGATCATAACAAACGGCAAACCGATTTATAGGAATTTATAACCCTAGCATTAATCTCACGTTAAATGGAAAACATACATCACTCTGAAGTATTGTTTACTTTAAATCTATTGAAAACATCGAAAATATCGGATTGTTTGGATATTTCGGTAGATGTTTCATCAAAAAATCGAAATTCACAATATTTGTATTATTTTATATCTTTTTTTTTGTTGAAAAAGCAGAAAATTATCGGGAACAAAACAAGTACTAAAATATTTGTGTATAATAGAAAATGATAATATTATGATGTGCCAATTTTTCAATTTCAATTAAAAACAGTTTGAAATAATTTGTTGGATGTTACAGCCAGATACCTATACAGGGTTATGATAAAGTAATGCACAAAATTCATAAAACGTACAACGATCACTTTAGAAAAAAATGCAAAAACTGTTCTTTTTATTCCGCATCTTTCGACATAAGTTACAAAAATAACACGTCAAAGTTGTCAAAGTTATGACGTCATCAACAAATTTTTTCAATGGGAAGCTATGATTTTTCACATTATGTGATAGAGCTTGTGTTTTTACACACGCCAAAAATAGTTCCACCTACTATCATTAGAATTTCTATCCTTTCTCTTTCAGTTAAACGAGCCATAATAATAAAACTGTGGTGACACGAATTGTACGACTGACACTGACAAATCGTTATTTTAGTAAAACAATTGAAAAAATTCATAAGAACATATGTTCTTACTAGATAAGTGTAAATTTGACCTCTTTTTATAATTGGTTATGTTATTTAGTTTTTTATTCCTTTTCTCGTTTTTTTTTTCCTATGTGAGCCCTACTGCAACTATTTTTCCCGTGTGTAAAAACACAAGCTCTATCACAAAATGTGATAAAAATCTTAGCTTCCCATTAAAAAAAGTTGTTGATAACGTCATAACTTTGACAACTTTGGCGTGTTATTTTTGTAACTTATGTCAAAAGAAGCGGAATAAAAAGAACAGTTTGACGTGTTTTTGCATTTTTCTCAAAAGTGATCGTTGTACGTTTTTTGAAATTTGTGCATTACTTCATCATTACCCTGTATATTTCACAATTTGTCTTGGACGTCACGCTCTGGTTCAATACAGGATGCTTACAATTATGTAATTACAATTATTCATTCGAATTATGAATAAGTTGATATTCAAAGTCGAAAGAAACTTGTTACTGACTTGTACCGTATCGAAAATTAATTATTTTGGGTATTTGCAGAAATCTATGAGAATAACAAAGAACATTATATTACTCCATAATCTAGAGAGACGTATTCTACGTCACTAATCCTATTGGACAACTGCAATATCAACGAACAAACTGTACATTTCAAAAGTGATTCAGCTTCCATTAGCACAGATTATACTTATATAAATATATGAGGAAATCATGATTTTGAACCATTACATTTAGTCTGCATAAACCTCACAAACCTTTCTGAATGAGCATTACACTACCTAGGATAAATAGATGGATGAAATGATGATTACAGAAAGAAAAAACGTTTTCAAAAGATCACTTATATTTCCTCATTATCCCTGCGAGACGATTTTGCAGTTGAGGCAAACAAATGAAGACAGAATGACATAACAGAAATAATTGGAATGAATTTTCCCTTCTTCTTTATCTTTCAGTTGGTGTTGAAAACTCGAGAGACCTCCGGTTCGAGTATACTATCATTAACTGGCTGATAGAAATAGGCTAATTGAAGGTCCTCTAGTGCTTACACAACTGGAATTAGTTGGGCTCTCGTATTTATATAGACCTACTTTGTATTTTGATGGAATTGAAACAGTTATAATAGAGAAGCGACGCTTTAGAGTAGAATCACTTCGAATACAGAATATTTCCATCGTTTCTTTGATTCCTTTGAACGTTTTAGAATCATACTCACTATCGAGTATTCCACCGGATCAGTACAGTTTTGCCTTCTTCATAAAATACGTAGAAATATTGAAAACTGATTACTCTTGCGATTTTCAGAATTTTGACGTGCAATACAAATTAATTTTTGTGGAAACATTATCCTTTATAAATACATTTATAAAGACAATCATATTCATGCTGATGTCAGAATCGTACTTCTTTGGTGACGTTAGATTGGTCTATTATCAAAGGAACATACTTGAATGTTATTCAAAGGTATATTAATTTCAATAATTGCCATTATTGCCATTATTGCAATTGATTGAGTGAAGTCAGTAAAAATATCAACTAAACGTGATTCATGTAATTGATATCATTTGTGTGAATAATTGGAATCAAATTGCCCTTCTTGCAAACGCTTCTAAAAGTTGAATTTTCAGGTGGAAAACATCAATCAATCAGAAAAGCATTCACGAACGTATACCGTTTTCTGGTCTAATGTACATGTACAAAGTTGAAAATGACTACCCCCTTTGGGAATTTTCTCATTCCCCTATCACTGACCCTTCGTCAGAATATCTCTAATTCCCTGAAGGAAGAGAAGATCAAGCCACATTTTGCAACAGGCGGTATTAATATCTAAGTCTCCGGTTATGTAATAACTAATAATTACAATACTATCGTTAGCTGAAGTTTCGAAAGACATAACTCAAAACCCACAACAGTTCGCCTAGCAAAGTCGAGTCCCATATGCGAAATAACGCGGTTTTAATAATTCTTATAATTCAAATTAATGTCGGGAACTTGGAATAGTCGCGATTAAACTAGTTTTGCCAAGAGTATTTGGCAGAATGGTCGACGAACTTTACGATCCCACTAATGGAGGTACTTTTACATGTAGCAATGATTTCGATACCATGTTGAGTGCGAAGTATAACTTGATATAATTATGACATTTTTCCTTTTATGGGATGCATTTCAAACAATCCCGAAAATAGGTACGTCTTTCAATAATTCGAAAGGTTATTCATGAATATCAAAGAACTGCTAGGTACAAGATTGTCTCTTGGAGAAAATTGTCGCGTACAGGGGGTGTCTTTGGGGGTCACCCCTGTCGCTTGGGTCGTACTCAGGAAATATAAATATATTGAATTCAATCACAGAATGGAATACAAACAAAACATATAATTCAATGATAGTTTTAATGATACATTCTTCAGAGAGATTCAATGATACAAACAAAAAATATAATTGCTATCCCTGAACATACAAAAACACTGAGTAATCAAGAAAAACGGTAGCATAAGCGTCCAAACTACCCCTTCGAACGTCTATCTACCCTAGACTCTGCGTCTTCAATTAATTCAATTCGTTATGTGTACATGACTAAGTGAGTTCAATATGACTATTTTCTATCGTGAAAACACGTTCAATAATGAACTTGACTCACATTTGAGTCAGGTAAACACAACCGCACCTAGGAAGGTCAAACATAAGTTTGTATAGTTATAGTGTGTGATTATTATTCTCGGACCAAGTATTGTGGTGTTCGTGCTCCTACTGTATTTCTGTTTATGACAATATCTCTTCTATAGAATGAAGAATATCTCTTTTTCCACTGGAAGGAATCGTTCAGAGAAATGATATAATTTGAATCATTGTAGAACATTGCCTTCAATATCTGTAATGTCTATTTCATCTGCTGATTTCACATCGGATAATATGAAAAGCTCTCAAGAGATCTGAAGGTACCCTAGATTCAGGAAATTAGAAATGCTTTCTTCCGTTAACTTTCCAGATATCCATCGACCCATTCATGATATGACCTCAAGTTTGATCTCTGCGTTCAATAGCCCGATCTGCATTTTCACCTCCAATGATTCTGCTCTCAGATCAAACATTCGATACTGGCTTCCGATAATTGATCGGACCCAAGAAACTTCTTTCAACTCAACTAACGTCCCTACCAGCTTTGTGTTCTTCCTTTCATGCGACTCCCTTTGACCGGACAAATTAACCAATTCCATATTTCCTCGCTGGACGGATAGTCTGATCCTCCCAATACCGAGTGAGCTCCTTTGATAAGTTTCACCCAACTTTTTCAATGGCCGATGGCTTTGCAGCTTACGCTCGAATGACTGCAAATGAGTCTCGATTTCTCATCTCTTAGACGTTTCTACGGAAAACGTCCAGACGTCTTTATGAGGCGCTTCGTCCGGTTTCGCCTCGATAGATTCATTTGTTGTTGCGTCTACATCGATGTTTACTTTGGCATTCATCGATTGAACCAAGCCAACCAAACACGGATCAATTTCAATACAAATTTGCCTTCTGTTGACTCGGTTGGAATTACAACTGAGTGGTCTGGTGGAAAGAAACATGTTCGAAACTATAATGCATATGAATGTGTGCACTAGTGAAATACAAATAAAAAAATCACGGAGGGATCTGTATGGGCATTGAATCCTTGATAAATAAAATACTGTCGCAATCAAAGCATTCAAGCAATCAGAATTACTGACTTTATCATGATTCTGGGGCCTACCAGGTAATTTTTCTTGAGATGATTGAATAAATTGAGAAGAATAAAGTCGCGAATAGCTATCTACAGGTTCAGTTCACATAACATTTTTCATCTTTGTTTCTCCTCTCATAACGAATATACAGGGCTATCCAAATGGAGTGTTCATCGTTGGTAACTTCTATTGTTTTGAGAATACGATATCGGTTGAATGAACTATCCAATAAGCATTTTTTCTGGTGTTAGCAATGATGAAACAGAAAAACTATTGGTCATCATGTTTTTTAGTCCGATAATTATTCATAGCATTGAAAATATTTCCCCCAATGTGATAAGATTTGTGATTTCGAGGTATCGACCCTCTTCTATCGCCTTAAGTGAGTGTCACAGGTTGAGTTCTCCTGAGGTATTTGCTCTTTCATCTTCTTGAATTTCCTGCGTATCGTGCTCCTGCTGGGATTTATCGGGGCCGCCTCTCTCATCGCAAATGAACTACATAAAACAAGTCCAGATGATGTACGGCTCGACGTAATGTTATTTACGATCGTGCATTGTCAAACGTACTCTACATTCTGTACTTTGGGTCTCTCGTCTTGTTCGTGAGACGTTTTTTGTCGACGGGGAACATTGAGAAATGAACTGTGTATGACAAATGTCGACTGTCTGTTCCGAATATTTCCGAGTGGCGAGCTGACGTGAGTTGGGACAAGCTCATAATTTATGGAAGGCATTCTACGAGATATATATATCGTTTTGGGAAGGATAATCTGGATTCGAAATGGCTCGGAATTATGCATGATGGGTATTTAAGCGTGCTCGGATTATCCATGCTCAATAAAAAGGCAATATACCATCGGAAACGGTTCGAAATCCTTCAGTGATTGGATAATTTCTGAGTCAACAGGTCTAAGAATCCAAACCTCCTTTTTGTTTGGGAGTCGTTGAAAATGTCAACCCAAAGATTGACCTCCGAGTTTTTACATTCGACAATATGTAGATATCAAGACTTTGATGTGTTGATCCTGAATCAAAAAGTGGCACGAAGACCTCACTAGAGAAGAACAAGGTAGACTGATCTGGTATCCTAACGAATCGAAAACTGAGCTAGTTCCTGGTGCAGTTATTTACTGCTCCTTTTTGAAACAATTCTTCAAGTACAAGAGAATGTGAAGAGAAGGGCCAAAAAATTGGTCTGGCTCAACTAAAAGCTCTTGCAGGGTGAGAAGTAGAGTCCAGACTCATCTGAGAATGCATCATGGATATGGTCGAATTGAAGGCAATGAAATAGCTGATGAACTAGCTAGGAAGGGGTCAGCTGCCTACCTTAGTATGGACGGATTGAAATACTACAAAAAGTAGCCTGGGATAACAAAAGTGACCAAACTTGGCATGGAGCCTAATTTTTGTGGAATTGTAAGGCACTGAACTACATGAGAATAACGAAACTAGAAGAATCTGATTTGAGAACCTGGAGAACATAAGAACCTTGAAACCTAGTGACTTTTGTGAACTACCCGAAGGAACTGATGTCTCTTAAGGTATCAAAGTGATAGACAGAGTGCTGTAGTGCATCCTTTGGACCCTCAGTAAAAAAATGTTCATCATAAAAATCTGTGGTTTTCGATTTGAAAGCGCATATTCTGGACGTCAGGGATTATAAAAAATATCACGGATTCCTTTTGAAAAGCAACTGCCAATGAATGATATTTGCATCTATATGTAAGTCATAGAATTAGTTGAACACATTTTATTTCATACGAATTATCTCACGCTCATGATTCGAACAAACTGATCAATCGTTTATCTTTTTTATTCCTTTGCAAAAAAAATGTGATGGACGATGTCGAGCGACAAACGAGGCAATAACCTCTATGGGATCGAAGATCAGTCAATGTCACCAGTGTCATCTGAGAAAGCAAACATCGATTCCATGATACCCGAAAATTATTGTTTCAGGAAGGCAACGACGGCCTCCTGAATCGACACAGCATTATCAGTGAAAATCTGTAGTTGTAATGGTTTCCGGGTCGTTGGTTAGTTTTCGCGCCCGATCATTGGGAAACTGAATCGGAAACATCGTTCAGCACGAACGGGTAACCTCGAGTTTGACCTGAAAGGATTTTATCCCATGCGGAAGTTTGGGATCAGCAATTGGAGGATATGTCAAAATCCATGAAAAGATTGAGAAAATTGTTGCGACAGATCTGGTGAAAACGCAATATCAGAACTGCATAGTACGAAATATTCAACTACAAAATTCATAATTTCGAGATGGCAGCAGTGTATGAATTATAATTATTCCTACCAAGATTTCTACCACTATTGAATATTTGTTCTTTCATTAAATAAGTTTCAAAACAATTGAGGGAATCTACTGAAAAAAATTGAGATATTAACGTTATACAAGGTGATTCATTCAGAATGTGCATTCTCTGATCTGTAGATACTACAGATACAAAATATGGTTATTTGAGCAGGGTTTTCAAAGTTGGAATTTCAATTTAAAAGTTTCTAATAATGATAATAATGATAATAATAATAATAATAATAATGATAATAATAATAAAATCAATGATAATAATAGATTATACACTCTTACCTAGTGACAGTAAAATTTCGGAATAGTCCACGAAAAATTTATGAGTTCTGACACAAACCTACTTGGAAAAAAGTAATGAAGTAACAGTGGCATAGGAGTCTTTATGCGATTGATTTTTCTAGTTCGTCTACTGTACCCTTTTGTACCTACAAATTAATTTCAAAACTTCAGAAAAAATATTGGGGTATTCATGAACCAAATTGAATTCTATGAGGAAGAGAAAAGAGTGTGTTCAACTCCCTTCACTGATTCATGTATGAAAATCAAATGCAGATTAGTACATCTTCTGTCAATCTGACACTTTATCTTGGAGAAAACAAACCAATTTCATTGTTGATGATTCCTGACATAATATTGGTAGGTATGTGATGGGCAATAATTAGCATAATCGAATAAAATTGAAGAATGTCGATGTCATTTGATATGGACTATCAATATTTCACAGATCATTCTAGATTTCTATATGCTTGCATTTAGACACCACTATTACATTTCATCTATGAATGTTGAAAGAAAATTTGAATAAACATCTATT
The DNA here is from genome assembly GCA_037013635.1 of Plagiodera versicolora. Classification (NCBI taxonomy): domain Eukaryota; kingdom Metazoa; phylum Arthropoda; class Insecta; order Coleoptera; family Chrysomelidae; genus Plagiodera; species Plagiodera versicolora. The sequence goes on along the minus strand of CM072986.1, from coordinate 7,606,510 downwards.
TCCAGATTAAATCCCTATTTGGTTGGAGCACTCGAGATATAGGCCTAGAAAGTCGTTGGAATCACTTTATTCCGCGCCGTTATCGTGCCACCCCGGCCCGGGATATTTCTAAATATAGCAAGCACCCTCATCCTCTTGCCTGCCAATCCACAGAAACGCAGGAAAACTAGGCGACCTCCATAAGACCCGTAAAGCTTTAATCGTTGGAGCTGGTATTCTTCAATATTGCTTTAGTTGACGGTTGGCCTGACCTTGAATATTTTTTAGTACCGATAATGATATCTAGAGGTCTCTGTTTATTGATCTTTGATCTATACCACAGATCATAGGAAAGTGATTACTGTTTCGTACTTGCATCTGTGATAATATCGTCAGTTGCGGAAATTAATTTTCGTTTACAGTTTAGTGAAAGATCCAGCCAGATTCATATTTTGTGTTACATCGGTCTCCTCTTTCTGGTATAGCCTTGAAGGTTATTATGCACTTCTCATGTTTTGAATGATTTCATTTCCAGTTTTTCAATTTGATATAACTCATATACTTTCCAACATCGTATTCGCTATTTATGTCTTCAGATTCTCTTCTGTGTAGATGACATTACCATTATCCACTTCGATTTCTGCTTCAATGCCTCAATTCTAGATACTTTGGACGTGTTCGATTGCATGTGGATTTATGCAGCTCAAAATAACAAATATCAAATAACAAATATCACGTAACAAATAACAAGTATAAGTTGAAGTTCTTATTTTTCAATGACAGTGTTCATGCAGCCAAGTATCAAATATCAAATAACAAATAAGAAGTTGGCCAACTTCAACTTTCTACGTTAATTGAACGCGATTTTCTTATTGTGCGCAACCAGTACGCAGGTGACTTTGATTGGCCTGTCCAGAAAAGAAATAACCTAACTTCTGTCAAAACAAACTATATATTGTGTCTGCTCTTATCGACGGTTTTGTTTGGAACAAATATATTTTTTTAAAATGGAATTTTTCGAAATATTACAGAATTCTAAAAAGTGTGTTGAGGTTCGGATCATTATCGAATTTCAAATGGCTTGTGCGCCTGCGTACCATTTTGTGCTAATTGTTATTTGGTGTGCATGAATGGTAACATTTTCACTACTTGTTATTTGTTATTTGTTACGTGATATTTGTTATTTGATATTTGTTATTTTGTGTTGCATAAATCCACACTTAGTTTCTATTCTTTTCTCATTATTTAGCTTCGTTTTTCCAATTCATAGCATGGTCTTATGTATTAAGTGTCTGGTGCTGTTCATATACCTATTTCATTCCTCATGTTCTTTACATTCTTCTCGCCCAATTCTCCTTTTATATTTTTGTGTTGTCTCGGCTTCGAATTTTTCGTTTGATAATTTTGAGCATCTTCAATTTCAGTTTAACCAATATTTTCTTTAGGTTTTTCTTCGTCAATGTTAGATTATATCGGAATCCAATATTCAGAATAATTGTTCTGTGACCGATTTTCTTATTTATCGTTCCGATTGAATATTGAATATTGTTGAGTCGTTCGACTCCTTCTTTCCTATTTCTTACATTTAAATATCTTTATGCTCATTACTTCCACTGTTGAATTTTTCATCGTCATTCGTATCAGCCTCCACAATACATCTTCAATTTCCATGTTCCTCATATCTTTAACGATTATTCTCATGGTAATATTATTAAAGGCTCTAGTGGAGACGACAAAAAGTATCCATATTTCTAAACCAGCCTCATATAGTGTTCAAAAACAAATCATAACGAAACCGCTTGTCCACATTATCTATGTTTGGAATAAATGTCACACTCTCACATGTTAAGTTTATTACCCTCATAACGTCAAATTTGAATGTTTGTCGAGGTACATTCTACATACTCGATGAATAAATTCAAATTCCCATACGAATAAGGATGATGCGAAACAATGGCGCTAACAAATCGCCGGGAACGGTTGTAAAACGTTTTATCGTTGTGTTGAACCGACTATGTGAATTAGTAAGTAAGTTTATTTGAAATAGGATGTCCTAATATACAATACTAATGGTAACGGTGTACAATTATAAACTAGTAAAAACTAAAGTAATATTATTATATTCAGTATATGTGTAGTTGCCATTGAATAATATAAAAAAAAAATTATCATGAGAATTACATAATAGCTTACATCACCTACACTACACATAATATATAACAATCACAAATATTAAAAGTTTAAAATAGTTGAAAATTTAAAATAGTTAAAAGAGAGAGGAAAAAAAAATTCACATTGTAAATATAAGACTATGGCAGCAATTTGACTGGGCACCATGGAAAACATCAAGAGATCAACTCAATCAATTTTTTTTTTTTTATTATTTTTTTATGAGTTTGTTTAAATCCCTTTTGAAAATGCTCAGTGATTCCCTATTTTTCAGTGACGTAGGCAATTTGTTGTATTCAATGAAACCTTTGAAAAATAGTGACTTCATGGTATTAGTATTGTTTGTTCTTGTAATATGCAGATTATTCCTATCCCGCGTCAAGTAATTGTGAACTTCTGCATAGAAAACTATATAATTCTTGAAATATGGAGGAGCCAGATTGTTCAAAATTTTGTATATAAAAACCATACTAAAATAATATAATCTTTGGGAAACAGTGAGCCATTGTAGTGTATCAATCATAACACCAATTGGTGTATAACGGTTTGACTTCAATATGATACGCATTCCACGGTTTTGGAGCTTTTGAAGCTGTGATAGTTTGTTGAGGTTAAATGTATATAACATTGTTGCACAGTAGTCAAAATGTGGTTGAATAATGGTCTTATAGACAGTGATTTTGGTTTCCATAGATATATTGTTTGCAATTCTCGAGAAGAAATATAGTTTTTTAGATATTTTATTCTTTATGTATTCAAAATGATCTTCAAATGATAAGGTATTATCTAGCTGGAATCCCAAATACTTTACTGTTTTGATTATTTCGATTTTTTCATTGTTCATCATCAAATTTATATCATTAAAGTTTAAAGACTTGTGTTTATATTTGGTTGTTATTATCATAGCTTTAGTTTTAGACACGTTCAATTTAAGTTTATTGATTTTGAGATATTCCTGAACAGCTGATAGTATGGAGTTCATTTTATCAATTGCTCTGTTTATATTGGAGTCACTGCAGGCTAGTAAGGTGTCATCAGCAAACAAGTTTATGAATTCACAATCTGTATAAAGATTAATATCATTCAGATATAGGATGAATAAGATGGGGCCTAGTACACTACCCTGAGGCACTCCTACTGAATTCACTATTTCATTTGAAAATGAACTCCCTACCCTAATTCTTTGTTTTCTACATACAAGATAATCAGCCAACCAATTGTATACTTCCCCACTAACACCATATTGACTCAATTTCGATAGTAATATGCCCCTGTCAATTGTTTCGAATGCTCTTTTTAGGTCAAGAAATACAGCCACGACATATTTGTTATTATCCATTTCATTTCTGAATTTGTTCAATGAAAGTTGCAGGGACGATTCGCAGGAGTGTTTTTGGCGGAATCCTGACTGATTGTTCATCAATATATGGTTATTGTCGATATGTTCTAATAATTGGTTATAAACTGTGATTTCGATAAGTTTCTCGATTTGAGGTAGAGTATTTATAGGCCTGAATTCATTGGCTTTGGTTGTATTTTGAACTTTTGGTATAGGAACAATTGTGCTTATCTTCAATAAGTCAGGGACCTTGCCTGTTTGCAAAGAGGTATTGATTAAATTTAATATTACATGCCCAATAGTTTCAAATATTTGTTTCAATACCTTTCCATTCAGTATTTCAGTGGCACTACATTTATTATCCAAAGATGATATGACCTTTCGTAGGTCACCAAGAGAGAGTGGTTTAAATTTGTAAAAACCCGGGTATAGATTATAATTTGTGTTGATCCAAGGTTCATTGCACTCTATACTGTCGACAATTTGGTAAATGCTTTCCACAAAATAAGAATTAAAATTTTCTGCTATTTCTATCGGTTCTCTGATGAGTTTCATTTCATTGTTCATATCGAATTGAATAAAGCTTGGAAAATCCTGAACATTTACGTTAATCAATCTCTTTAATGTTTTCCACATGAGCTTTTGATTATTTCGGTATCTGTCTATTTTCTCAAAGTAATATTGATCTTTCTTCACTTTTAATGAACTAACTACATCATTTCTATACTTTTTGAATGTATTCCATTTACGTAATTTATCTTCTTCTGATGGACAAATTCTGAAATCTTTGTATGCTTTATCACGTTTTTTTATTTTAGTAAAAACTTCATTGTCAAACCAGGGTAAATTGCTTTTATAATTGTTGATCTGAATTGGGGATATAAGATTCACAACTTCACTGCAATTATTTGAGATTTCTTGATAAAGAATATTTACATCGACACAATCAAGTGACCAGTTATATGAGATCAGGTTGTATTTTATAGAATCAAGGTTATTCTGAGAAAAATTCCTATAACTTTTTGTCCTTTGACTTCTATCGTTATTTTTGTTGAACAATTGCACACTGATTATCGAATGGTCTGTTATTTTTGGAGAGTCATGGACTTTAGTAACAAAATTACTCTGGTTCGACAATACATAATCAATCAAAGTTTCGCTATTTAACATTACCCGTGTTGGTTCAGTTATATATTGACTAATACCATAGGTTGTTAACATTTCTTTCAATTTCCTACCATAGAATCCATTATCTAAATAATTCAAATTGAAATCACCCAACAAAATACAACGATGATTTGTAGCGAATATATTATCGCATATGTCTTCAAAATCTTCTAGAAATGTTGCATCTGAGCTTGATGGTGAGTGGTACAGACAACCAATCAACCAGTTTGATGAGCTAAAATGGATTTTCAAAACTTTGCACCAGTAATTTCCACTCAGTACGAAAGATCTGAACACTGAATGACAAATAGATGATTGGAAATGCCCATAAAAGACAGTTTGGAAACGTGAATAGGGCTATTTGAAGGCGATTGGTTCAAATATCCATATTTTTTCGTGATCGGATGAGTTCATTGATATTCTTATGAATTTCTATGAATGATACGAAAAAATAATATATCCATTTCACAGTACCCGGCAGAGTTTTTCAAATGATGAAGAAATGTGGTGATTAAAAAAAAGAACATTCAACAATATTCAATGATTTTAGTGAATGCTAACCCTATTTTTACTTGATTCAGTCAACTTCCATTTGTATTGTGGTTATTTTATCATATATTCCTCATATCAAATACCGTTGAATACATATCTCGTTTATTTGCCAAGATAATAGGAAAATTGTGAAAACTACCTACATTGGCATCGAGACGAAAGAAATTATATCGAAGATAATAATATTCACAATGAGATAGATGTCCTGATTCTCTTCAATAGGCCTCTCCATACTTCCTTCAATAAACAAAAAAAAATATATATATATATATATATCTATATTTGGCTGCACTGGGGCAGCTACCCTTTTTTCTTGGGCAGCCACTTCTAATCTTCATTTTCAAATGACACTTCCCATATATTTTTATCGAAACTTGCTGAACCATGTGTGATTTCATGAGGAATTCAACGATAGCAAAAACTTGTTGGTATTGTTTTTCATCAATAACAATAAAAATATCAATAAAAGTATTCCATCTGAAATTCCTACGATGGAATTCGAAAAACGAAAAATGTGTTCATATAGAGATTTACAAAATGCTTATCCATGTTTATGACAAGTTACATTTTTGAAAGACGATGCCATTAATAGTATAAACTTATGGTAGCGAAAAATAATATTGATTCCTCTCATTTTGATTTCCTATGAATGTGTCACGCTCTGCTTTGGGTGTATTTTCATGTCATTGTGTAAATCTGTTGAAACATTACCAAAAGAAAATCATCAAACGGGTCATGCCTTAAATCAAGTTACATTTCATGGCTTGTAGATTTTGGTTTCCATTGAAAAATTTGCATAGACAAATTGGCATTCACAAGGCATTTGCGTATATTACATGAACGTGAAAACGTACCTTCAGTAGAAAATTATCTATGTTATGGGTTTCAGTCCCTATAAAGTGACCCAAATGCAACGTTATCTTCTCTTTTATTATTCGTGGTATTATACCTAGTTTTACTTCGCAAATCTACCGACTTTCGGTCACGTTCATTTTACCGCAAGGCATCTCACTTAGTCGAAATCCTTTTACTCGAATCCATGCGGCGGAAGTTCGAAAAATTCACATCACTCTGCGGCATCCACTGTTGTTTCGTCGGTATTGGCCCGTAGCCAGAGAATTGTGTAACATCCAGCTCGGAATTATCTCTATTTTCAGTTTGATATGGTGGGAGGTTAGAAGATATCATTGAAATAAATCTTTTTCTAACTGGTGTTTGTGATTATGGATCTTTAGTGTCATCACATGTGTCTGGAATAATAGCTCCACTTCAGAAATCTCTGTCAAGATTGGTCAAGAATTAACTGAATTGACATATTGGAGAATAATTTTTCATTCATTTACTGATTTTTTTTCAAGCTACAAAATCATCTAGGGATGAAACAAAAATAGAATATGTAGAAGAATATTCATCATTGAGGATTTCGACGAGTGAATGGATGGATCATTCTTAGTAATCAAATCTCAGAAAAACTGAAGTTGACTATAGTCCTACTTTGTCTTGACAAAAAGTGTTTTCTTCTATTCGGAATACAAATGACGCTTCGAGGACGATTCCGTACTGGCAATGCCAAGAACTTTGGTACCTCCAGAAGATGCTGTTTGATCTGCAGTCACCTAGTCATTTTCATCTGAACCATCAGATAACTCACTATAGATGAGAAGAACAATATGATAGACCAGGTCACACAGCTCACAAGGACAACGAAAAGAATGATGCACTAGCCCAAAAAGGATTACGAGGTGCCTCAATTGGTTCATAAACTTTTTGTGGCTTAGCGAAAGCACTGAGAAAGACATGCAATAGAGCTTGGATCAACAAGGGATCTCGTGAATGGTGGAAAAGGGCGCTGGGAATGAGACACGCCAAAGGGTTTACCAAGGAATCATCAGCTGAATTCTCAAATTACCTATTTGGTTACAATAGGTAAACAATCAGAATCATGATTGGGCTCCTGACAGGGCATTGTAGGCTTGAATAACATCTGGCACAAACATCTGTAGGTTCTTTGAAGAAGACAGGAGAACTTAATTTGTCCTACTGGTTGTCTAAGATGATGAAAGAAAAATCATAACTTTCCCTAAGGACTAGCCTATGAAGTATGGTTACAATTACAAAGATAGGCCTCGCAGTGTGGAGGCTTCCAGAAGCACAGAGTTCAAAGTTTCCAATTCCACGTTTATATATTCTCATGAACATTGGTCTCCAACCTCAAAACCCTCGCATAGATATATATTTTCTCAAACATATCCTATACATTGGTTCTGCTCCTCTGAAAGCACACATTCCTTTTCTGCTTGTTATCAATCGGAAACAGTCTGACCAACACACAGCCAGCCCGACTTGGAGCTCATAATATGTGTCCCCAACGATTCGAAAAAGAAGAAAAATCCTCCAGAGTTTCTCGTCCCCTTAGACCACTATTCATCGCCAAAGCGATTCACTAGTCGCGATACATATTGAAATGCGATTTGAATATTGATGGTGTGCTTTGAAAGGAATTCGTTTCCTTTTCGATGGAGAAATAGAGTGAACGGGAAAAAGGAACTCGCATGAATAACTTAAACATGACCACAGATATACCGGATTTTTAATAGGTTTTATCGGGAATACAGAAAAATCTTTATGCGGAATGCGAGATACGCGTTTTGAAACTCAACATTCATTTTTATTCCTGAAAAAATCGATTCCATTGGATATAATGAATGTGGAGACTTAATAATAAATGATAAGGAAATGGAATTGATTCATTTGAAAAAAAAAGTGACTCCAACATAAAATAATATATAGAAATCAATCAATTTATAAATATTGACACGAAGCCATGGACCAAATATAGTTGAAATGACAAATCCATAATAAAAAACTACATACACACTTAATATCACCAACTATTGAAAAACAAGATGAGGATGGTTTCCCAACACAATGCTATATAAAAAGCAAAAATAAACAATATCAAACATATTTCATAAGAATTTTCAAACAGAATGTTTCTATTATGAATTCGTAGACTCATTTCGTGCAAGTTGGGAGTATTCAACTAATTGCTCGTCAGAATCATACCTTAAGTATTAGTTGTATTTAATATCGATTCATACGCGATATTTATTGATCTCCTTTAAAACGAGATAGCTATATCAACTCACTATCGAAGCATGTCAATAATATGTCATCTGCAAATTAATTCACAAAGTCTACATTCACAAACAAGTTTATGTTATTTAATTACGAAATGAAAAGCAGAGTGCCTGAAACGCTACCCTGCGGATTACCAATTTTTATATCCAATTCCACTGGGAAGCTATCCAGAATTTATTTTTTTTTTAATAAAATATCCATATATTGTCAACGAATCAATCGAATTCATTGTTTATACAGGAGAGGGATATTAATATTTATAAAATGATTCAAAATAATATGTTTCAACGTTCTGCAATTATTTTTTGAATTTTTTTATATTTCACATGACCTCCAAAAACAGTAGTCTTAGTTTGAAAAAAAAACACAGAAGAATAAGATCAGAAAGTATTCCTCTGGGTAATATATTTATATTCCGTATTGTATATATGCTATTGTTTCCTTATATTCTGTTAATTTTGGCGATGGATCTTTGATGAACGAAAAAGTGTCTTGTCCCATTTGACTATACTATGAAAAACACTGGATGAAAATTCCGGCATCTAAAAACTCAAAACGTGTGATGAAAAATAATTATGGTTCGATGATAATTTGGACGATTGTATTCAGTCCAGGTGTTGTGTGTGAAATTTTAACGAACTACGCACATGAAGTTTGGGAGATATCCGAAGGAATCACAGAACACATTTATCTTTTCATGTCATACTCGTGAATCACATTGAATATTTCATATCCAGCATTGAATATTGTTTCCCCTGTTTTTACAAGTATCTACGGAGAATCGATCAGAATATATATATCTTCTCCAGACCCTAGAAAAACACGCCACGTCGCTCCGAACGATATTTTATTGTTTTCACTTTAATGCGGTCCTCTGAAGCCAATGAATTCGTCAATGTAGAGGCGAATGGAAAACGGCAACCTGTCACCCGCTGATATCTTGAACGAACGTATGTCCCTGTCGGCGAATACATCTTTCAAAGGTGAAATGTATTGGGCATAAGACAGAGGATATATCCGTCTGGGCTGGGGATGCGAATAAAACACGATTTGATGAAATTTCCGAGTCTGTGATCGATCGACGGAAAGTTTGAATGTTTGGTGTAGCAAGCAGAGATTTTTTTTCGTTCTCGATTTAAAATCATGCAGGGTCTGAGTGATTCGGGTCGAATGAGTTCTGGAAAAACAGTATACTTTGAAAATGTTGCAGGTTGCCGGTAAAATAAAAGAAATATGAGAACAAAGAAATATAAATGCTGGTCCCAGATTCCATGGTGGTTGCTTTTCAGGCTACTGTGGCTGGCCAGGCAAGATGCTACCAAGAAATCAAATATAGTTTGTCGAAACTAGGGAACACGCATTATTATTAATGAAGAATATATAATGATCAATGTAGGATTTAATTGATTAAGAAAAACATTGCTATTGTGAAGAAATGTGGGACGCTTTAAAAAAACTGAACTTTGTAGCACCCCATGCATTTTCCACAATAAAAATGTTCTCCTTTATTGATTAGAGGTCACCAAAGATCCACCCGAGAAGACAAAACTCACACAACAAATAAAACTCACAAAATAAAGCAATGAGGTTCTAGAAATACAATCAAGAGAATGAGGACTTTGCATTCTGATTTCATTACATTCCAATAATTATCCTATGGAGTATATGTTTTATAACTGACATAAAAATTTTGCCTATCTTTTACAGGATGAACGACCATTTGGTCCAGCACCAGATGTTACTAGGAGGATGGGATCCACTACAACTCTCAGTAAACCTGAACCACCTGGGTCGCCGCCATATTATCGATCGACCTCAGCCACAAGTAGTAGTACCAATTCTGCATCCTCCAGTGAGTGATTGATTAATTTATCTTCTATAGGCAGTAAGATTCTCGAAATTTGAATTCTATTTTTCATCATGATGATCCTTTATTTCAGTGAAATATGTATGAACTAGCAGGTTTATCTTGATGTCTGGTATCCCGAATTGAAATTCATGATTCAGGAATTTGATTGGAAATCAGATATGAGTTGTCTTTTCTACCATAATTGTTTCATTAAACATTTCTTCTGTCATAATTGCAATCACCAATTGATTTCAATAAAATTTTAATGACTACTTGGATCTATCGTGAACTGAAGTGTTTATGTTCGAAAAGGTGAAACTGGTTATTTTCTTTCTATTTGTTTCTGATCTTGTTCCATTGTCTTTCGTGATATTTCGCTACTTATTACCTCGAATGGTAACGGAAACTTGACAACCGTGAATAAGAAAACTAGCAACTCTGAAGATAATAAAGCAGCGTCGATAGTTGATTTTATATTCTTATATGCATGCGAGTTTTGAATGTATACGCGTAGGTGTATCCAGAATGATTGGGAATTGATGTTTAACAATGAAAGGAAAAATAAGATTCATGAATCTATATTCATGGATGAATTATCATGAATGGGATTCCTAAATATCCATAATGATATGATGAACTAATTAAGAAAGTTATTGAATTGTTTAATGTAACAGGCAAACATATTATATTGTTTAGATTCATTTGATATTTAAATTCATTCGTTTTAAGAAAACATACAAATAATATCGACATGGAAAAGGCTACTGTGACAATATGCGATAGATTTTTCATTACATATTCAGTCAAAGTTGTATTGAATATTGTAAATTCTATCAGTAGAAATTATTTTTATTGCACTTGTTCTACAAGCATAAGGTTTCGTTTCTCAAAGTTTTTTCCTGTAAAATAATCCTGAATACTATGTTATTCCGTGCACCTAATGAATCGGCACATACAATTCGTTGAACGCAAACAGTGGCAAACCGCAAAACAAGAAATAACCTCCCGAAGAACAACATGTACGACCTTCCTTCCCATCCCAATACATCCCAGCGTGTTTCGCTGTTTTGTTGAATTTCTGGTTAGCGTCTCCCCTTCTTCGATGCCTCTATACACATCGTTAAGGGGATGTAGCGCCCTCTGGTGGGCAAATAATTACCATCATCACATCGACCGCGGTCCCATTAGTCCTACACGTAATCCAGTTTGCAGATTATGGGTGATGTCGTTGTAGTCTTCGGACGATAAGGATCATGTAGGGGATATTTCGAACAATCATTGACCTTTCTCCAGGAAAATCCTGAGAGGAGGAATAGCTACTAAGCCAATTCAATCCAAAATGAAAAATGATTTTATTCAATCTGGAGCTAGTATAATGACGATTTTTTTTCAATTACCAACGAAATGAGCCAATTTAATTTCAGGCATAATTTATAATATTCTTCCATGAATAGAATATCAAGCAGAACGCATGTTCCTTACAATAAATTCATCATATTGAATCAATGGTTATTTTTTATTTCGTTTTTCCCTTGGAGAATGTCTTTTTTAAATTTATTTTTCATTATATTTCTTTCCTGTAGCAGATCCATCACATTTAATAGAATCCAGAAAATCACCTTGTGAATTAGTCAACTGGGACTCGTCCGAATCGGAATCGACAATTCTGGTTCCAGCAAAACATGCAACGACCGATTCAACTGCGTTAACGCTCCTTCATTGACGTGAATATTCGGTCAATATGTGTACATCCGATACGAAAAACGCGACTGAATCAATCAAGCTTATCCATCGTATTTTCGGGAAAAGCTGCACGATTGAATTGTTCACGGGGGGCCTAACCGTACGTTGTGCCGTGTATTCTTGTTCGAACACAAAGTCTGGTTTTGGTATGGGTGATTGGAAATTGAAGTTGATGGCTTTCGGTGGTGTTATATAATTGGACGGTTTGATGGGTACTGACAGGGATTCTGGGCTTGAATGATGGATGGCATCGAGACCGAATTTGGCGCGTGGAATGTGATAACTGATGTGTTTATGGGAAATCAACGAAAACCTCTTGAAGTCATTCAACCATTTTTTTAATTTTCGATTCGATAGCAAATGGAGACGTTTCTTTGGTACAGTCACAACCTCTGAAGTTGTTGAGTTTCAAAATCGATCATATTAATCCAATGATCGGCTTTTTTATGATCGTCATACTGTGTCAATCCAAAGGATGTGTAAATAAATAATGAGAGAGATTGTTCGGAATTATGTGTGTTGAATTTTCACATGAATATAATTTTTGTTCCGATATAACTTTTCACTCACCTACAACACGAACGAATGTCTTGAAGTTCTCTCGTTTGCATGTAATGTGTCATCATTGCAATATTTTGAGTAGAGAATTGAATAAATCTCACTGTTTATTGCAGCATATTGTATCTTGTGTTAGGAATGGAAATTTGTGATTGTTGTTGGTTCGCCTATTTTTTTATTTCTCCATTCCTTTATTGTTCTGTTTCTTTTATTCTGTATCATCTGTTTTATAAAATGGTTATTCTATGAGATATGAATAAATGGATAAATGAAATGATTCCATCGAATGATTCCATAAAGGAGGTGTAATACAAAAAAAAAGACGTATATATTATTCAAGGTCACAAACGACAAGTGTTTGCAACTTGTTTCATATTCAAACACAAATACATTTCGATACAAACACAAATGATGACAAACACACATACACATAAAAATGAAAAATTCTACTTCCTGTCAAAACAGCACAATTTTCAGCCCAAGTTCAAATATTTGTTTTGTTAGAATGTTCGATTCAGAATAATTTCGAATCTGTCTATCAAAATAGAACTGAAATAATGAACCATTATAAAGAAATCCATACTGATCTTCGAACGATATTCAGAAATGTATGATATCATGGATGTTGCAAAAAACAGAAGGATTGAGAGTCTCACAGCTAATCAACTGAAAGCTGAGATCAAAATATGGGATTTCCTCTCTCTTTGTTAGTATAAATGGAAATATTTTGTACAGATAATTTCTTCAGAACTAAAAATTATTCAATTGTTTGTTTCATCAAATATTCATATCGATCTTACAACTTTTGTATAACTGTATTTTCTCGAATAGAAAAAACATTCCAGTAACCATTCGAAGTAAAGAAAATATCAATCGTAAAAAGAGAAGGTAACCATGTAAAATCACACAATGCGTTATCATTATTTATTAGGAATCAACCTCTTCAGGTTTCAAATTATGTATATAACCAATCGATTTCGTTTTTGAAGTCGATACAATGACGTTACTGTTGATTGACAATTGAATCCATCTATCGTAATATATTATACTATATCGTGTAGGGTGGGTATTCATTATATCGAATCTGAACTGTATTGTAGGTACTTCTACATGTATCATTATTAATTATCATGTATGCAGCAATGAGCCAGTCCCATCTGGGATTCAATTAGTCATATTATGATGAACAGTGGTAGGTAATATCGTTCTGAATGGATCCAGATTGAAACACAGTATAGTTAATATGGATGATATATGTACGGAGTCAAAGGAATTGTGATTTTACATCTGAAACGAAATACCAGCTCTATCAAGAATTTTCTTGCAGAACGTTGCTTGAGTATACTACAAAAATTAATGGATCTATCATAAAATGTGTAGCGATTTGTAGAGATAGGTAGTGGTTCATGTAAAAATATGAAATCTTAATCAAATTCTTGAGGAACTCAGATTCTATTTGAAGATGTCATTCACTACATTTCCAGAATGGCATTTTCTATCATACTTTTGTGAATTGTGACTGGATATTGATTCTGGGAAATTTTCAGGAACAAATAATTTTGTTGAAATGAAGCAGTACTTCCTTTGAGATCTAACTTTTGGCGTTTTCACCAGCATTTCCTAATCTACAAACTACATAGAAAATCATCACTAAAGAAGATCATTTTTCTCCAACAAAATCTCGATCGTAACAATTCATGATTCATTCATGATGTAATGTGTTCATTGAAGCATAGCTTGCTTGACGATTCTGTAGGGTAACAGGTGAAAGAGAAAATCGCCTTGTTAATCTTGATGATGGAGTACCATAATATATATGTGTGTTGTCCCTTTGATCGCTCCTATGATGTCTACAGTTCATAATTTGTTTTGTTAGATCTTCCATAGATTAATTCACATTGCTTATCACTGTAGTCATCGATCGATTTGGAATTGACTTTGTGCTCAAGGCTCAACGAGAAATCAAGCATGAAATATCAATATTTGGAATGCGAGAAATGATAATCCTCTACCACGATATAGCTCTGATCGACCCCTTGTTCTGTTATTGTTAGAGATCAGTTTTCATCCGTTTGATCATGAAAGCAAAACATAATTCCTGGAACTACGTTTACTTATAGAATGAAATATATATCAGCACGAGTAACGAAAACATTTTAACAATTTTGACACAAGATGATATAATAGGTATAATCTGAAGCTCAACAGGTGGCCTCTTACAGAACTTGATGAAGAGGTTTTTAAATTTAAATTTTGTTTCACAGTAATGTTACTCTCTTGATATTTTGTCCTCAGTGATAGTTCGAAAAATAAGTGACTGTTTACATTTCATAAATCCAATAGGAATTGAAAATGTATTCGATGGAAATGTGTTGATGAAATGAAATATCGTATTTTCATCGTTGTGAAATGTGATGTTCAATTGAATAGATTGTCAGGTACATTTATTATTATCACTATTATATCCATTAAAATTTGCAACGCATTTGTTGAATAATCGATAAATATCGAAGATGTAGTTCTTCAAGAAGATATTTTTTCTTCCAAACAGCTCATTAATTCTTGTTATATTCTGAAGAAAGGTAACAAGAAGTAATGTTTTTATATGTGTTCATAAAACCCTTGTTATTCCTATTATATGGTTCTTTAAAAAGGAAAAATTGCGATAACATTCAAGATAACATTACAAAAATTTCAACAAACTTATTTTAGACTTTGAAACAGTTCTTTCGATCAATTTGTGGAAAGATATATTGATCAGAATTGCTGATTCAGAATAGTATTCATACTCACGAAAGCACATGGAAAGGATCGAACGTATTCTTCATTCAAGGTGATTGTTCAATAAAGACTTGACATAACATGAATACATTGAAGATATCTGAACCATATTTTGGGATTAGAAGTTGAGTACGGCTCACTTATAAAGAAACATCGAAGTAACATCAATTTCAATTGACTACTTCAAATATACAATACGTTGAAACTCGAAGTTGGGAGAGGAAAAATGTCAAATCAATTCAAAATATCCTGAACATTCTTTGTGTTCCACGTCCAGCCGTCTCGGAAAAGAAAGCAAGTTTAAATAATGTCGAATATTTGCGTAACTTTTCAAAAGCAACAACAGGCGAAAATGTATTGCTCAACTTCAAAGTCAACTCCTCTGAAAACTTCAAAGCGGACGCTCAATTTACATATATATCATTAGCCCGTATTGGCAATTAGAAGTCTGAAAAACTTTCCGACGCCTTTTTCTCTTCGAGTTGTTCGACCGAAGGCGTACTAATTCGGAAAATGAGGAATACCTGTTGTCTTGCGAGTTGGGAAGTTTTTCATGCGAAAGAAAAGGAGTTTTTCGAGTTCGAGACCGGCTAAGTGCCCATCTGAATTTTTTCCATTCTCCATATTTAATCGACGTGAGTGCTTTCTTATTGGAAATACCGGCGGGTTCGATGTACCACGCATTTCTGAGAGCGAATTTTGATTAGGTGAATGGAAATTTGTATCGATCTTGGGAAAGCGAGAGTAAACTTCAATGAATGGAGAAGGATACGAAGAATGGTTAAGATACGAATGAACAGCGACTAGAACGAGATGAAAGCAACGCAATCTTTCTGCTAACTGGAAGGGACTAACTGGAAGACCTTGAGTTATAGTCAGATCTCCCTCAATACACCTTATGCCTTCAGAATAATGCGAAACAATAAAAGAATCGTTCCTACTAGGAATCCGTCATTGTTTCGGACGTCTGGATTGAGCTGTCCAACTTAAAAAATCACGTTCAGAGGTACATAGTCAGGCATTCAATCGTATTTTTAACTCGTTAGCAACAAGTCGGAGCATCCAGAGTTTGTTCAAATATTGTCAGCATCGTCTGCCTCTTGATTATGAAATCTTTGACAAATTTGTGATTGTTTAGTGGGAATATCTTTATAGGTATTTTGACAAATGAAACTGACATTCTATTACATTATTACAAAAATTTGAAGTACACTTTTCATGAAGCACCCTATACTTTTTCACAATAACAATATTTCTCCTGATTAATTCATTTCTATACAGAAGTTCCTGCAAGAGTTGACGCGATCTATATAAGGCGAACTTGGAGTAATAAAGAATAACTCTGAAGGAGGTGTGGAGAATCTAGCTGAAATATTTTAGTTTTTGTGACAATCAATGACTCCGACATTTCTCATTGACTAAAACTTTCACCTCATCTAGCTCTGCCAATGGCCTAGCTTTGAATACAAAATTCACTATCAGTCACTTGCTCTGAGTCCTAAGTCGAATACATAGATACATTCGAGTGAAGCTAGTAAAACTGTGTTGAAATAGAAAATCAATGCTCTTAATTATGTGGTATTATGATTCAATTATATTTCTTGTTTCTATCATAGATTTCTGTTTGTACCAAATACATATTCTTTCCAATACTATATACTGCGAAGTTTTCAGAAATGTCACTATGATGTCATCTATCTCGAACCAATCAACTTCCTGCATTTCCATTCGTTCTCAAATCGAAAACGACTAGAATTCGTTCGTTGATAATGTAATATTGACATCAGGGAGATGCGTCGTTACATGTCATTAAACTTTAATCTAGATTTAACTCCGAATGCTAACTGAAAGGGATTAATTTATTGTTGATTAGTGGATGCAAATGGGTCATATGTGAATTTCGAATGAGGTTGATGAAATAGTCATACTTTGTTCCTGATTCAGTACTTTGAGCAGTCCGTATGAAAAATGTAAATTTAGGACATGATATCACTAATATAGTTTCAATTTTCAAACAAGAATCTCCAACAGTTTCGGATGAATGTGCTTAGTAAAACATTCAAATATAAAAAATCTACATAATTTCTCAGAAATGATGAACAAGTAGAAAAAGGGTATATTCGAGAATTGTTTCTGGTCATCTGGTATTCTGTGCGATCAAGAACTCAATCCATACTGAATCACAGAGTTTTATTTTCTTTGGAAGAATTGAAAGCAATGAAAATATTTCACTTCGCCGAGACGATCATAACTTTCTCCTGTCTCTTCTGAATCGCCATGCAGGTAGTGAAAATCTCGAGAACAATTTTCGGACTACAACTCACGAATCCAAATTATATATTTAGGCGTGGAAACTGGCAAAGGCGGCCGAGTCGCTTTTATAGCACCCCTAGGTAGTTGAATAATAGCACTAAGTGACCTACTTACAGGAACTTCGCGTTCGTCCTGACGTTCTTCTCGGCAAATTTAGCAGACACTGCCGAGCGATTCTTTCGATTTCGTGATTTCTATAGAGATTGTGTGATGTATTTTAGATTCGAGCTGAGAAATTGCTGCAACTTCTCGTTCTAAACTTTACGACTGGTTTCCTTATTATCGTGAAATACTCACGTGATTAAGACAAGATTTTGGATTATTACTAGGAGTCAACATGAATACGACGATAGAGTGCCATTTTCTTCAATGATATTTGAACGGAGTATGAGATAGTAGAGATACATTCGAATTGTTAGAAAGTTCCATGGATACCATTTTTCATTCATTACTGACATTCCCCAATATTCAATTATTTTTGCCATTTCATGACACTCAAACGAATATAATTCGATGATAAATGCTGACCTCATGTCGTAACAATTTTACGCTTCATATTCATCACCTTCTGCATGTATACGTGTGATCATTCATTGTTCCAAAGGAAATACCGAAATGCAAAATCCACACCATTGGTTGATACAACTTCATATATCGCCGTGTTTTGATTATGTTGAATGATGCATCGGTTCTCAATATCAAGAGTTATTGAAACAATGATTGTTTCGGAATATTCATGAAATCATTTCTCGAACTGTTGACGAAATATTCGGTTTAAAATGCCACGTCTCTATTTCGAAATCGGAAGGATATCCTTGTTTTGATCATTTACCCCGACAACAGTGAATCTATCTGAACACTGCTGTCCTATCTAAGAGAATATTATCAAGTATAACTGCTTTTATGACTTTTTACATATTATAAAGTGACATTCATGAAGTACGCGATGAAAGGAAGGAATAGAATATTAATTTGTATTTTCGCCCTATCAGATATACTGAGTGATTTCCAGTTTCTTCAAAAATCACTTTCAGAAATCAGAAGAATTCAAAAGTTATATTTTTCTAGAAATAAGTTATATATTGGATGAAGTTCTTCAAAAACATATTAGAAACATATCAGAAAGCTCCGTTTGTATTTGAGGATGAACTCAGCAATGTAACAATAGGCAAAACCATTGAGAACTGATAATTATTTCTTATGGAACTATTTCTTCCTCATAGTACCACTAGTTCATGACTGAATTTTGTACAAGAACGTGAAGTTTTTGAAGCATGACAGTTTCTTGGGCTTGACCTTTCATAACTAATTCTCACTCAAATCACTTCCAAAAACTCTCAATCGATTTCACGAATAAATCACTATTACAAAGATTGAAACAAAAAATTATACAATTGAATACGAAATATCTGAGTTCAAGTTTGTAAGTGAGTGAATTGTCAAAAGTAAAAAGTAGTTTAGTGCATTTAAGAAAAGGAGAACACCTTGATATTTTTTCCAACTAGGTCCAAATTGTCACTAGTTATTCAAAATATTGATTTGATAGGGGCTAAGGTTGTGTCAAGACGAGCTCAAGTTGATGAGTTTTATTGTTTTCGAAGAAATACAAATACTTTTCCTTTCATTTTTGCGTACTTTATAAATGTCACTGAAAGAAAACAACTCAAATTTGTTACCCAATCCGAAGAAACCGTATACGAATCTATTGAAGAAAGAAATAAATATCTGGGATATTATATGATGAGATTGAAGGGCCGACAAAGCATCCATTACTGCTCGACGTGCGTCGGTCTACATAAAAAACGGCCAAAGTGGTCTAATCAATTTTTATCGGCTCCAATTCGACCACGGGCATAATTATTTACGAGCCCTAGTCCAGACCTCGGATTTTCATTTGGGGATTTGAGGACTCCAGCTGAATCTGCGACAAACGTGATTCGATTGCTCGCCTCAGAATGACTAACACATAAATAATCGGAATTAACTGCTTTTTGGTTCGGAGCCAAAGTTCTGGATAACGTGACAGGAAGAGACTGCCAGAGGCGGATCCAGGATACGAGCGAAAGTAATTGGTGGGATTGTTATTAGGCTTGGACCATGATAAAGGGACAATTAGGGCGGAACTTGGTGATTTCGTGTCGAGTCAATTTCTAGGAACTTTTTCGTCTGTTGATTCCTAATTTTCAAAAAATATCCAACCTGGATACTTAAACTTCTACCCATAGATGGTGAAGATATCATCAGAATATATTCATTGCGTCCAACGATGAAATTGAATGGAGTTCATCAAACTATTTGAAGAGTTCAACCATAACGATTGTATTCCTCAATATCTAACCAGTTTTCACGCTTTATTAGTTCAATAAACGTGGAAGAAACAATACACACATGAGATAGTGATCATACTCATGTTGGGACCCTGTAAAATGATAACTCTCATCATTATCTCCATCACGTGAATACTCTAGAATAATCAGTAAACTAGCCATGAAGTTCATAGTGAGAAAATGTAAAAATTTCTCAGCTCGAATCTAAAATACATCAGACATTCTCTATAGAAATCACGAAATCGAAAGAATCGCTCGGTAGTGTCTCCTAAATTTGCCAAGAAGAACGTCAGGACGAATGCGAAGTTCCTGTAAGTAGGTCACTTAGTGCTATTATTCAACTACCTAGGGGTGCTATAAAAGCGACTCGGCCGCCTTTGCCAGTTTCCACGCCTAAATATATAATTTGGATTCGTGAGTTGTAGTCCAAAAATTGTTTTCGAGATTTTCACTACCTGCATGGCGATTCAGAAGAGACAGGAAAAATTTATGATCGTCTCGACAAAATGAAATATTCGCATTGCTTTCAATTCCTCCAAATGAAATAAGGTTCTGTCTGTGATTCAGTAGGGATCGAATTTTCATCGCAAAGAATAACAGATGACGTGAAACATTTCTTGAATGTTTCATTCGGTTACTTATCGGCCATTCTTGAGGAATTATGCAGAATTTTTGTCTTGTACCCAGTACAGAATTCGAAACTAATGAATGTTTCTGTTTAAATATCGTAACATCATTGATCTTCTGGTATCATTGGTTTTTCAAGCGATAATTGGTAATTAGTTTCATGATAATTATCAAGTTTACAACTTCAATTTCTATTATCAAATTTTGAATGTTGTAGAATTGGATGAAGCCTGTATTAGTGATCTTCTGAAAATGAGCAATGTCAACCAATTTCTCTCGATGAAGATTTATCAAACTCATCATAAAACTATTATTTCATGTTATGATGGCGAATCAACAAATAGTGAACACACTTTGGTGTTTCAGGTTGAAACTTCTGCAAAAATTTTTAATAAAAAGGCCTTCACGAAGAGACTATAGAAATTGAAACCTTAATTACATTTATGAATTATCCAAGAGAATTTTATTTCCAGGTATCAGTGTGATATTAGATGTATAATAAGCCTTCATCTGCACTGCATCCTTTGAACCCCTACAGTGAAATTGAAAATAGGAAAAATTGGTACAGGACATTTTCACCGTTTCCTACCAATAATAACGAATTTAGTTCCTAAAATGGGTCATGACCCACTGAATTTTCTTCCAAACCATATTTGATACAAGATTGCGATCACCAAAAAAATTGTGAACGTCAGAACGATCTTTGATATCGGAGATTGAGGAACAAAAAAATCACAATCCCCATCTCGAAGTGACATCCAAATCTAAATGAATTGATTGCATCATAGATCCTTTCTCAACATTACATCAATCTTTCTTTCGCCTCTGTTCCTTCTACAGCGTAATTCGAGAAGGAAAATGCTAATTTCGATTGAGTGATTTTCTTTTGATATCGACTTCCCAGCTTGCCATTATACGATCTATTCAAATTAAGGCTCGCCGAAGAGGCTGAAGTGTACTTCAGTGGAGCAGAGTAGTGATCGCCAGAAATGTGAAAAGTTGGGGCCAAGATGGTTTCTCGGCAGCATTTTTATTCAGTAATTGACGAGCTAACGCGATTTTTAATGCGCGACCTAATTAGACTAACTGAAGGCTAGTAAATGATGAGGTTTTTATGGAAAATATTCTTAAGCAACTTTAGATAATACGCACCAACTTTGGCTCGTTTGGTGCGGAATGAAATTAAGCCCAAAAAGATTTTCATGTAATGATTACGGTCACTTCCTTCAATCTGAATCGAAGTTGACATATCTGAAGTTACATAATCTCAAAAATACTCAAATGATCATCTCTCCTATCTTCATAAAAATAATTCAAATTTCAAACACGTGATTTTTATATTGCCATCACTATTATTTGGGACATTCTTATTCAAAGCTGCACAACAAAAACGAAAACAAAAATCTTCCTCAATAAACACTTCATATTGAACAACTAGATTCGAAAGAACGGGATTTCATTTATCTAAAGATATACAAAGTTGGTCAAGGCGAAGCTGTGCATTTTTCTGTTGAATAATAATATGTAAGGAAATGGAGAATAAAACAAGATTTTTTTTTTTTATTTTGGTTGAACTGAAATTTCATTCAGGCAGTTTTTCATGAAGTTTTTGAGTATAGCATCGCTTTTTCAGTTATTGCCTAAATGGAAGAGAATCGTCTTTCAACTTTTTCAACCTCGACGAAGAATTTTTACCATTCTCAGGCTTAGGATCAGAAAATGGATGTACATATCCTTAGAAAAGATACGCATTGTAAAACAAATGCTGTTAATTTAGTTGTTCACTTGAAAATTTTCAACGAAATGTTTGACAAAAACCTTGATGACATTGAATCACTAAGTGTGATTATATCCTGATATCTATCGACAAAATATCCATTGAAATCTCCATTTTTCAATTGCACAGCAAAACGCTAAATAGAAAACTCCTTCTGTACACAAATATGTAATAACCTTTTCACTATTTTCGAAGAAACAAAGAGTGACCTTCGAATCTAGGTATTGATTACTTTTCCTTAATTAGTGATCGTCCATTCTACAGAGGATGAGAAAATTTTAAATGATCCAAAGTCACTTGGTTAACTCCAACTATTATCACCACGAAATCCTATGAGTGACTCAAATTGACAAACACTTCAAATCTTCTTTTTCAACATATCGATCATTTTTGAGAGTTTAACTAGCACATCCCAACAGTTTACCAAAACCATCAATCCATGATGTCGAAACTCGATATTACACGATCTCTTTGACCGTATATCTTCGAGCTGTTTCAGTCTCCTGGACACGATTCCCTTCACGTCAGTTTCTTGGTTGGGGGTTTTTGTTCTTCGACAACTTATCCCCCGTTAGTATTTTTGTGGAGAACGCGCTCTCGCATTTAATTCGCGGCACAGCATCTCGAAACGTGTCGAGGGGTTTTTCTGTAAATAATGGTTTTACGTTCCGGATAACAAAATGCTCGTTAGAAATGGGAGGAGACGCCGTGAAGAGGACGTTCAGTCGTATTAAGTAGAACGAGAGATATACAGTGGACGCGATTGAAAATCTTGAAGTTTTTCTTCCTGGAAAACGACTTATTTTATTTTATTTCATTTCATTTTACTGAAGAGGCCCAAAGGATGCACTGCAATCGAAGGCTTATTGTACAATAATACAGATACCTTGAAAGACGTCAGTAGTTAGTAGGTTTCTACGTTCTTAAGGTTTAAACCATATTCGTTTGTTGCGTTCCTCTCCTGTAGTTTAGTGCCTCACAATCGCACAAAATGTGTTCAATAGTCTCAGGCTCCCAATTGTACAGTCTACAAGTTTGATTACTTTGGTAGAGCCCCAAGACATGTTGCTGATTTTATCTGATCTCTACTTAACCTAAGTATATCGTCAGTCCTGAATAACAAGTTTACTATCATCTTTCCTGATTTATCATCTCGGACTACTTTATGTATTATTTCGATTCGTCTTTTGATGCAGCTGTTTTTCAGGCATACCAAGAGCTGTTTTTGGACCAAGGTAATATGTACCTGAGACCTGTCCATCTAGTTCATGAGCTATTTAATTGCCTTCTATTCTACTGTGTCCAGGTAGCCAAAACAGATTGATTCTTTTTGATATCGATACTATCAGAAGTTCGTTGATAACGTTTCCAGATAGGTCTGAACTTTACTTTGTACCCAGCAAGAGCTTTCATGCTGATTCCCTTTTCTCGAGAGTGCCTTCTCATTTCACATTTTTCATTAAAGAATTTCAATAATATCTGCGCAATAGTGTGTACACCAAACGCAAAAAAAATATTTTACCTTTCAAACAGGACAGAAAACAAGTTATTTCAAATAATATTATGGAGAAATTTCGACTAGCAGATGGTAGTACAAAGTAGAAAATGATTTATTCAACCACCCATATTTTTTTTGTAACCTTTGCATCGCCTTTTTCCACTACTCATCTATTCTATGCGACAAATTAGATATTATTCCATCTGTAAATTGTGAACGTCAACTTTCAACGTCAATTGTCAACTTCAGCTGTCGACTGTGATCGTATCCACGCATAGTTGAAGTCACGATCGTATACATAGGTCTTGCAACTCGTTTGGTGGGGGGTGGCCCAAACATTGAGGAAATTTTTGTGGTTCTCATGTTTCGCCACCTGCAGCGCTGTCCTCTATTGTCACTTTGTCAGCCAATCACAAATCAGATCCGATCAGCTTTTCGAAAGTAAGAATGATTTTTATTTATTCGAGAGAATTTTGCAAGATATAATATTTCTGTCATTGATTTTATTTACCATTCGAGTCCGAACCGTTTGTTTTGTTGTCAAAGATTAATCACGTGATTATACCCCTATGTCCTCCTAGCGGATAATTATGGAAACTTTTTCTTCAAAACTGGTGCCACCCCCCACCACTCAAAATTGCCGTAGATTCCAGACCTTATGTGTATGACCGTGGTTGAAGTACAGTTCAATTCCTACAGTTGTGGGTGTAACAAGTCAAGCAGAGGAGACTCTTATGTGTTTCGAACTCGGTTTGGATAGTTTGAAAGACGCCGTAACAGTTAATAGCGAATAAAAATAATTTGAGGATGAATGTTTAGATATTCAATCGTTAGTGTTCAAAATATGTTGTTTCTTCATTTGTTTATTTTTTGCAACCAATCCAATGATAAATATTAGTGAGAGATAAATGAACTTTTGATTTAACATCGTCGAAACATATTCATCGTTATTCATGTCAATATCAGCCGAACAAGTTTTCATCTCTAATTGTGATTGGTCCCTATAGATTGAAATAATATAACCACAATCCCTTCATCTGTGTCATCAGATGATGGAATTAAATTGAGGTTGAGAAAGTACAATTCTGTAATACACTTGTGAATTAATGAAATCATTTATCTCTGCCTGGTAATCCAATGCATAATCACACAAACGTTACTGTTATTATAGTAGTATACGCTTCTGTCAGAATGAAATAAATTAAACATTATTTACTGGATGCCTCGTTTCAGTTAGGATGGCAGGAAGTTTTTGCAAACTCGCAGCGGCTTAGATGAACTACTGTGGTGTCGTTCTTTTGTCGTCGTTTTGTTCGCTTGTTTCTATTCTTCATGAATTTATTACTGCAGGTTCCTAAATACCGAGATTAAATTCGTACTTTGAGCCACCTCAAGATCCATGGTGAGACAAGAAAAGGAAAGGATTATTCAGAGAAAAAAGTTATTCGAGTCGGAACTTCAATCTAAGGAAATTTTATGTAGTTTGAGATTAATGGATTCGTTACAGGATTGAAACAATTCTGGAAATTGATTATAGGAGTTTCGTTGAGTTCATTCATTCATTCATTCAATCAATTGATTCTTATTGTCCAATTTGAACTAATGTGCTCATCAATATAGCTAGTCTGAAAAATTTCACTTCATTGAAACGAGACAACCTACAATCACAGAGTTACTTTATATATACATTGAAATTGTCACACTCTGTACACATTGTAAGCATTCGTCGTTTCAGTAGGGTAGAAAGTGCTGACAACCGTCCTTCTGAAGGGTCAGAGGCTACATTTCTGCTTGACGTGAGAAATCGTAACTTCGTTATTTGAAAAATACCCTTCAGATTTGGTGTCGATCTGAGAAATTAGGTCCATCAAATCTGCCACTCTTACAAAGTGGAACATATCAACCGAAATATCTGGATCGAAGAGGAATCGTTAGTGAATGAGTGTTGGTCAGCCAGATATACCAATGAATCTGGAATTGTATTCACTTGGAAAAAAAAGTATTCTCATTCTTGACATTTTTATTGAAGTGCTGTTAGAACACCATACGTGTCTTTATTCAATATCAACAAGCAACATAGAACTACTGGAATACATTTCCCAAAGAAAGTTGACTTTTGCAATATATACAGTACATGGATGACGTCTGGTTTGAACAGTTCATACCTTGAAGGTTCTCAAATGTACTTGTAATATTTCGTTTTTGTTCTTATCGAGTCCATTTTGAATAATAAGCCATGACAACATCCTTGTAGGTCCACAACATCCTTGTAACCACATCATAAAAAAATGTTGATACTTCAATGAAATATTTAAGTAAACATCGTTTGCGATATGTTAAGTATGTGAACACATATTCGAGATATTCTATGTTCTATAGCAACAAAGACAATCAGAATTTGTCTATTTAATCTCGATATATTGAATTTACAATTCGCAAAGACACTCTCATTCGATGTATAGGAACAAATATCGAAGATCAGTGATGATTCAAATAACGAGATTTAATTACAATGACAATGGCCCTTGCCTAGTCATTAAAAAATAGAATGAAATTTTTATCACGATAGTGGGAACAGGAATCCCAATGTCAGGAATAATTTGCCAAATCTGAGCTCGACTAGTATTGAATCAGATGTTTTCTATATTCTGGTGCTGTTGACCTATACAAAGCAGGTCCTTCGTTTTCATAGATCAACTCTGTGAAAATTCAGCTGTACCATTGAATGTTGGACTGTAATGTTGAATTGTTCAAGTGGATTGCCTCAACAGAGTCAAATAAGAGTACGACGTTCTGACGATCTAAAAAAAAACGATATATTTGATATTCATTCAATTTCATGAATGTAGACACCATCAAGAATAGTGGGAAACTGAAAAAACCGAAAGGCCAGGCACTCAATCTTGAAGGTATCTGGCATCTTGCCATAACAAATTTCAAACTCTTCTTCATTTCTATGGTTCCTTCATACCATGCTGACTCGTAAATAACATCGACCACTGATAGGCTCTAAAATATAATTCACATGCGATTCAAATGTATATTCGAGGTACTGTCACTCGAATATTGAATAGACATACTAGTATTTTGATAACCTACTTCGTTTATTATCCTCTGTCCAGCGTAGCAGAGCAGATATAATGAAACCACGTATCCCAACAAAAATATAGCTGCTCCCAATGGTTTAGCCTAATGTCATTGAGGAATAAGAAAACATAAGAAATAACTACTGAGTTGTCAGAAAGTGATGAGACATTGAAAAAAGTGAATTTTGAATAGATCTTTGAAAGAATTTTCACATTAATGATTCATCATGAATTGAATTTCATTTTCTGTATCCTCGCATGAAAATCTGAGAAACATCGTTGATTTGATATTTTCGAAACTACTAGAAAAGTCTCGTTTCTACATAAATTAAACAAAAAACGTGGATGACACTCAAGGAAAATTCGAGAATTGATCAAGAATCGATGTTCTTTTTATGACGTTCTGACGACCCTGTTAATTGTTATAATTCAATGATATTAAAAGCTATAAAAAAAAATCAACTTACTCTGAATATCTGATTACCAATACAACCGAAGACCAAAGCACATATCAAGGACATGTGTCCCAACGTAAATTTTACCAAGAAATTCAGCTGGTCTGTCATCCTTAAACAAAGAAAAGTGTAACACAATTGTTAATATTCACGATTGAGTGTCTTGGACATGGACTATACAAGTTAATGGATACTTTTCCTTAAGTTTATAATATGAAATAACTATTCAGGAAGAGTTGTTCCTAATTAAAGAAAAAATTATTAAGAACATTTGAACATATTGAAGCAGTAGATGGAGAAAGAAGAGGAATGAAAAAAATAAATAAATAGCAAAGAGATACAATCGAAGAAACAAAGTTCATATCTTCATAACGCAGAGTCTAAAATATGTTCACTTCGAGGAGAAAACATGGGAGAAAGAAAAAAAAATAATTCAATGTCTAAGGAACCCAATAACAAGATGTTGCTATAATAATTGACATTTTCATAGATCAAATTTTTTCAACGAATTTATAAAGCTTCACAAAAAAATAATTAGAATACATAAATACATAATTGCCCGACACAATTTTGAAATAAAGTTCTTGAGGGAAGTGTAGCAATCTATTTCACAGAAATCCAAACCAATAAGAGGAAAGACGAATCCAATCATAAATTAGAACTTGGAATATAAGAATGCGACCGGTATAGCAACTCTCTGAAATAGTTGAAAATTTTCTTTTTCGTCAGAAAATACAAATGAATGATGTATTTCTGTAAACATATTCTTGAGTCAACGGTTTTCATTAAGGCATACCTATTTGTTTATGGCAAGAGATTGAAGTAACTTTTATCCGAAACTATATTTTATTATTATAATAGGAGACTTTCCACAAAAGCGGTATTAAAAAGTTCCTTGGTGTTTTTCCACAAAATGCAATATCATACTGGAATACATAAATTCTGTTTATGCCTGATTCGCTATTGAAACTGCTGCATGATGATATAACCTAACTTAGATAGCGAGATACAACGAAGTGAATGACCTCTTTGGTTCAAAAGTTAGAAAAATATTGCAGCAGTTTGTATTTCACGAGGAATAGTTTCGTAATGGGCATTATTTATCACGAAAGAGATGATATTATTTATCCCCTGCTGCGATCAAATATTTTGGATTGTGCCAGGGCTACAGTAAATTTTTGGGGTCAAAATCCTTAAACATTCTACAGAAAAATAGTCGAGTTCGTCAGGTCATAACATTTTGGGACAAAAAAATTTACCTATCCATGGAAAACACCTCTACTTAGGAGCAATCAAACAACAAAAGAAGTTGATAGGAAAATCCAGCAGAATTATCGTGATTACTAACCTCAAAATGAAAGTATGATAATTGACACAAAACCGCAGTCGTTCAACCCTTATTTCCTCTTGGTCAGTTTCGAAAACTCTCAAAAAATTCTCCTTCAAAAAGCTAATGTGAGAGATAAGCAATTCAGTGGTTTCAAATGGTAAGAAGCAGCAAACAGCTGAAGAAGTTATGATATAATTGGCAAGACAGTACTGAACCAGGAAAATAGCATTCTTCGTCATCAAAGATATCTCCTGAACAGGTAACCAAACCGGCGTCAGAGTACCACATATCTCCTTGTGGTCACCCTCTTCTTGGTCTTTGCAAGATGATTCAAGAATAGCGACGAAAGAGTAAACGACCGATCCTATGGTGCAGTAAATTATGTATCCTGCAGAGAGGAGGTTGCCTCTATCACGAGATTTATCGAATCCTGTGGGTTTGCCAAATTTTTCGAAATCAGTAACGTCACTGAAGAACTCTGACCATTTGCTTTGGTGGTGCTGGAACATGCCCACATTGGTCAACATGCCGAGACCGCCCAAGATAACGGAAAGGTCTTCGCTGATGTCACCGCCAGCATTGGCTGAAACCAGAATTTCGTCATTGAATTCGAAGAGGTTCAAAAGGATATGTTATATAATGAGTGTTTGCAGTGATATTTTGATGAATAATATGAAACACTGCTTCCAGGATTGGGAAAATTATTTTTCTGGTGAAAGTGATCGAATGGAAATATTTAATATTGTTTCATGTTGTTTTGAACTTTAACATAACGATGACAGTTATAGTTTCGACGAACGAAATATATGCCACAAGCTTATTTTACCTCTCAGTGCCATCACCATATGGATTGAAGACCCTAAAATGAAGATAATGAAAACGAAAGTACTCAAAATGAAACTTATATAAGATGCCATGATGAATTTCGAGTTTTCCTTGTCGGGATAAACGAAAAAAAATCTGAGTGTTCTCAGGCTAGAATAGAACGCCGTATCTTTTTTAACCAGATACATGTTGGCCATAGTAGATCCAACTGACTAGAATCAGAATGGATGCGAAACTCCACTGATTATATAATATACCGTTTCTGTAATGAAATGAATGGATATCAAATTGTGAGGTAGGAAAATTGTCGGATTCAAATTGGAGACTTGATTACGCTGATCCGTTTCCACATGAAAATTACGGAGTAGGTCTGATGGAAGGTCAATTCAAATCAAGCGAATCAGAAACTCCATCAATTTGCATGTAGGCACACCTGTCATGAATTTATGTTTTCGACAGCGTCATATAATTCCACTTCGACTTTTATGGTGAAATCAAGTCTATATATCAGTTCATTGTCCAAATATGTATACTGTGTGATCCGAAGAATCTTGATTGGAAGGAAACTGACATATACATCAACTCTGTAAATGGGAAATGAAACCTTATTCGGAAGGTAACTTGTTTTACTACAATTATGATTTTATATTTCCAAGATTTCAGCAAGGGTATGCAAAAAATCAGAGCAAAAAGCCATTCCAAAAATCAAAACTTTCAAGAGTTTTCAATTATTTCGATTCAAAATTGAAAATGTCAGTACTGAACGTGGTGTATCCTAGAGGGATTCTATTATTAGTATGATCAGATCTATTGACTGGTCTCTGAAACGTTTTTCAATTCAGCTGGTGTCGAAAATTCAAATACGAGTAACGTTTGGGAATAGGAATCGGGAAACTCAAATAAATCCGGCACCTTTGATATTTCACCACAGACTCAATATCCCCCGAGCATAGTCTGAGTGTAGACAAAGATACAGTTTCATTTGAGGCATAGGCAGAAACTAATGAGAGTAACAAAGACAGCGAATGTATTGTAACGTTATTCGTGGGTTTCAGTTAAGAAAAGATTGTTTTCTAACTGATGAACTATTTATTTTCACGTACAAACACCGACGAACTATTTACTTCAACTATTAATATCGACAACGATGTTACTACGTCGCGTTTGTTTGGAAGCTCGATGTTTATATGTTTCAACGTTTGTTCTGGAATGTTCTGTCAGTCTTCTGTCACATCTTCTCATCTCTCTTCGTCAGACTGCTCGCAGGATCTTTCATCTTCTTCTATTCCAGAATATTCGAGAGCTTCCAATTTAATCGAGATTTAGGTGGATGCATGTGATACAGGGGGATCATTCAAGTTTGCCAGTTCTCCAATGCATCCATCATGACATTGCTGGATTCCATTACAGTATTATAATCAAAGAAGACGAAACGCTATTATTATCCTACCAACCACGTCATAGCCAATAACAGAGCCATTCTTCGAAAAATCATATTGCTCTCGCAGTTTTCAGCAGGGCATTCTCCTCACTCCAATTGTATTAAAATGCTGTAGAGAAATCGGTTGGTTTTAGCAAATAATCCATTTCGTTGAACATAATTCGCGATGTTTTCTAAGTGGTAGTAAAAATGGGTCATTATAGGCATTTTCCAAATTATTAGAAAATGAAAGTGAGCTCAGTAATCTTCAATATATTCTTTTATGTTATCGAATCCAAACCAATCAGCAACTTCTGTTGAGCATGATATCATCAATTCTCCTATCAAGCGTATCGTCTTTGAGGAACCATCATCAATCTAATGTTTCAAATACGATTCTGATTTTCACAATATCGAAATGACGTAGAACGTAGCACTCGCCATCATTTTGTTTCATTGGGAAATTTATAGCAATCGTTGTAATTACAATTTTGTGTATACCTTTCACAGGAAAATCTGTATTAGACAAACTTTCATTTCACACGTGTCAATACTACATAAAAACTGGATTCGAATTGAATGAAATTTGTTGTTTATTGAAAATGGAATATTCTAAATTGTCCGAGCTGAAAATGATTATTTCGTGTTGAAAACTCGTTGCGATTTGAATCGACATTTTTTGTTTTTATTTCTATGAATAGATGTATATTTCAATGTTTCCAACATTGTTTTGAGTATCCTGGAAATACGTTATCCATGCTCTACTTTTATATCAGAGCTTGTTCATACAGTGTTCTACTGTTTTTAAAATATTTCCAGTTTTTGATTTCTGTTATTTGAAAAATAATCGGTTGAATTGATTATACAATTATCATCATCATCTCAATAAATGAGAATGGAAAAAAATAATTTGTTATGGATACTTTGTTATGGAGAATTTTTCGCCATCTTGATTCCAGAATGGTTGGAAGATAATAGATTGAGATAGTGATTGATTGAAAATTGTCAGTAGAATACGATTGAAATGTCGTTATAAAAATCACTCAGGATATTCATGTAGTAGATAGAACCACACCAGAAATGTATATCTGCACGCTTAGTTTATTGACCATTGGCTTGACTAAATACGATGAATATTCATGGAGTGCTTCAGGAAAATCCAGCAGAAACAATTGGCACATGTCATTGGTGCAACAAAAACGTCACGTTCGTGTCGCCAGAAAACCAGGAAAACTAATTCCAGAATTAATTGAATCACGTTCTGTCCACATGTTTCTAATTGAAATAATTGTTTCCAGAGTGCACAATAATTATTTCCCAGAAAAATACGACTTCTATGAAAGTCATTATCGCTCGGTATAGACACGACCTCCCGAAGGACAGCTGTACTGTGTCTATTCGTTTAAAAAAATTCGCCAGACAGTGTGTTGTTGCTGCTTGTCTTTTTCTTCAACAATACTCCGAAACAAAAAAATTAGTTGAGTTTATCATTCAAAATGTTTCGAGAAATGTTTTTGATGTAAAAAATATATACAGTAAATTTGGATTACTATTTTCTGTGGATAACCGTCGAACAGTTTTTCAATATAAGTGAAGATTTCGAATCAACAAACTTTATGCCTCTACTGATCCTTCAGAAATAGAATGAACAACTCCAGATAATATTCACATTAGAAGTTCATCTGATGCACCTTCTTTTGGTGCGCAGAGAGAAAGAATTTTGGAAAGCTATGGGAGACTGTACAAACGAAAGATGACCAATTTTTGAGATGTGAGAAGGAAAAAAGAGCACTTGTAAGAACACTCGAAAAAATACACCTATATAATTTTCCTCTTTGTGATCTAGAGCAGAAAGTGTGATATCTCAACATTCGATTCGATCTTATCTAATGTAATCCCGATAAAAATGAGAGTATCGTGTGAAACTTATAGGCAGCATTCACCCATAAAAAATGATCATGATATAAAACATTCCTTCATAGGATATGTGAGAAAGAAGTCGTATAAAAACGATTAGGGGTCTGGTGGATTCTTAATAAAATGCTCAATATTCTGCTGAAGAATGGATGTGATAAAATGATAAAATGATATAGAACTTGAAATGGGCTTATAGCTCGTTCACATAAAAAAGGTATTTGTCTTGGAGAAAGCCATAACAATACCCTCATTATAATGGGTTGATGGTAGCAAAAATAATAAAACATTTCTCAACACTTCAGGTAAGTACATCGTTATCCATTTTATTACCCAATATACGTTCAGAAAAACATGTTTTCTATTTTCTTGGGAAATGAAATCAGAACACTCCAGTTTGACATTTTCAATTCTCAGGAATATTTGAATAATTAGTATTATAATTAACCTTATCTCATGTAGACAGATTTGATCTTTACCACTTCGTAGAATCTAAGAAACGAGTATTGAGAAGTGTTTTTTATAGAAATCTAACACAATTTGAAGTTAAAGACCAGGATTTTCTCAATAACGTAGTTCGAATTGGCGATTTCAAAAACCTCGACGATTCCTGGTGGTAAACTTGCGTAATTCTCTAAACAGTCATTGTGCTAAACAACGTGCTCATACATGTTGATACATTTTTATCCGGTAATATGTGTTCAGAGGTAGTAAAAGCGATTCTTGCATATCAATATGTCTAAATTTTTTACATTACTCCAGCAGTAAATATGTGTCTAGCATTTATGATGAAAACAAAATAATGGTTTCATTTTTGAAAATGTTATAAAGGTTTTCTTCTATAATTCCATGCAGAATCAAATTATACACATTTGCTACAGGTGCTACAGATAAAGGAACCTCAAAACTGGATCACAATGCTTCCTCATACGTCCTTGAAACCATTTCATTGGCAATATTTATTTACGTTCAGCAGCGCTCGCGATTGCAATCGCCAATAGGTGGATAATGGATCACAATTCTGTTGAGTTGAGAATTGGTTTATTTATCCTAATCTTTTGATTTCATTTCAGCGAATAATTGATATCAATCGAACTATCTCGAAAAGATAACTGATGTATTCGAGCGTTTTTAATTCAATTCTTCCAATCCACAATGCCGCTGTTTTGTTCTCAATGGCCCGTATACAATTTGTTATCGTTATATTTCGACACAAAATTAGATAATAATCACCATATCTCCATCCAAGAAATATTATACCACGAGGTGTATTCACAAGCCTACTCAGTCAGATTTCGTTTAGTATTCCTAAAATCAGAACTCGTTCTCCAATATTTTAACATCTGCTTGAAATGCAGCACTATTTGAAATTCTCCGTTACTATTCTGATGTACAATCTGAAAAAGATTCAATCAATTCAACCATCAACAGGATTGAAATATTCATTTTGGCCTATTATCTAGTATCTTTTGTTTTGTAAATGTTTGGGATGTGAGAAAGTTCGTTTTTTCTTCACTTTTTTTTTTAGTGAATTCCTATTCGAAATATAATGTTTTTCAGCTGTTGATTGATTCATAATTCATATTTTTCAGTTTGTAGTAACTATAAATTATGTGGGTTTGTCAGAACTTCCGTTCTTGAGCTTTGTCTTCCCATTCTTGGATGGTGAAACAAAAAATTGATGAATGAATTTTAAACTTCAATTTTTTATGCTGTCAAAATTTCCTGAATGCTGTGCTATGCTCCTTAAACCTTTCCTACATCCAATAAAAAAGCGAGAAAAACATAATAAAGAATCTTCTTCATCCTAATTAGAATTTAAATCAAAGAAAAACATCGGTATTCTTATTAGCAAGCACCCTCTTTGACAGCCAGCAAACTTATTAGGGTTGGATATTAAAAAAGACCCCGGAAAATGATTCTGAGAACTGATCTCAGGTTATGAAAGGTGATCGTAAATTTGGATTCTTGGTCGAAACAGTATAGCCGGATTTTATTCATGGGAACCAGAAACTGCGGGTGATAACTCATTTTCTGCATGATGCTCACAAGCGTTGCAAGGGAGATTTTCCATGCAAATTGATGGAATTCAGTTATGGTTATGCATATTCAGCCATGTGAAAATAATTGATAATATATGAAATTGTATTAATAGTGGTGCATTGAGATTTAATAGAAATGAATGATGATTTTGTTGTCTAATCGTATGAATGTTTTTGAACTGACTTCTCCATTTCCATTCAATATTGGTAATGGATCTCTTCACAGTTCAGTATAAATGTTGAAAATCAGATTGTTATTCGAAAACGTTATCATTACGTCATTATTGTTGTGCCCATAATGTTATGATCACTTTCTTGAAATTGTAATGGCCAATTTTCATGCTATTTCACCACAATTCATCTCACAAACTAATCGATCAAATTATCTTATTGAAATCCTTCCTGAGTCTGGTCAATCAATGCTTGTTCGATCTCAGTGACAGTTTCTTGGGTGAATTTGACACATTTTCTTGAAATCCTAGTTTTCGATTCTTCGAATTTAGATGGCCCCACAAATCTGTGCTATGAAATAAGATCTCGAGTGAATCATTCATTTTCTAGACAAAAATGAAGATGCAAATAGCACTATCGAAATAAGCGATTACAATATCCATGAAGTCTGAGCTGAAACAGTAATTACGTAGTCAATGTGATTCAAACGTCAAAATATGCGCATTTTCTAATGAAAGTTCACTTGTAGGCGATTTTTTTCTTGAAGTTCATCTCGTTCTAGATTATGAATTTCTTTCTTACTACATAAGCACACTGTATTCCAGTTTCATTCAATGAAATCGATTTGTCTTCCTAATATCCAAAATATCTTAGCATCAATGAAAATATGAACCAATAATGAAATGGAAAAACCTATATGGTGACCTTATAGAAAACATATGGTTAATTCATTTCGTTTTATTTTTTGTGATTCGGAAGATGTACTACAGCCAAAGGTTTTTGTAATTTCTTTATATCTGATACCTTGAAAGACATCAATTTCTTTGAATAGTTCACAAAAGTCTTAGTTTACTCTCATGGCCTGTAGGGAGACCTACTACTCAACGTATCTGATATTTACGAAACCTAAGTCAGTTCGTTTCTCAAGTGTTACTCGAATAACAAGTTCACTATATTCTTGTCTGTAGTATTTTATTGATTTCGGTTACACTGTGTTCTGAATTGATTTTGTTTATTCTGAACACATCTACTGGGATCTCGATAACATAAAAATTGTAAGATCGTTCATGAAAACATGTTATTCCTAATAGTAATATTTTCGTCTTTTCGTATTTTCAAAGTAGTAAATCAGTCCTGCAAATTTTAGTCCTTACAGCAAATCATTTTCCTGTCACGCGAATGAATGTGCCTGTTGGAATAATTTCAAGACATCCTGCACAGGATAAAGCGCAGTCTACATGCACATCATCCTAGAAAATCCCTCAAACTGGCTATCTCACAACGGCTATACCGTTTTCGGATTCAACTTGAAACCATTTTCATAAAGCTGGCATAATAAATATCTCTTTATTGCTGGAAAAGTTTGCGAAACTTCGAACATCCATTTTGAGATTGTAAACTTTTGGAAAAGCGGGTCATAGTGTCGTTTTGAGAAGCAGTTTGGAACAGATAAGGAATGATTGAGTTTGATTCGATGCTATTTTCAGCTCTTCCGGAACATCCCAATATATTGGCTGTTTATAATTACATTCCGGTGATCTTTGAGGCAATAGAAATGATTTTTCAACACCACAGTGAAGCATCACGAATGTTTATTCAAATTTTATTCCGATAATGACTGAAATTTCTTTCAATGATCAAATGGTACTCTTTTTCATCACTCACTGATGATATTGAAGTTGCCATACAAATCAAACACACAAAATGCCAATAAATTTCTGGCAACTGGTATCCACAGCTTCTTTTATCTATGTTTGAATCTTGCAAACCATAAAAATGCTCCATTCCAGTCATTGAAAATAATCAATGAAAACATTTATTACATTATTTACATATATATGTATAACTACATTCATTCAGTCTTGATATTCCTATAACTATATAACTATTCGAATTATCACAAGAAATTATTATGAGTAAAATGATCACATTTGCTTCGCATAATTCAAAATAAATAATACACCTAATCAGTTCATCAATTGATATCTAATACACGTAAGATACTGAACCCAGTCTTCTTCTATCGAAGACTCCAATAACGCCCTTATCTTTGTGTCTTGAAATGGCAGTGATAGCTGCAAAGCCGTTTGCTCTTGAAAAAGTTACTTTGTGACCAATTTTCTTCAACCCTTCCGCCACATAAGTCTCCTATAAAGAAAATAATACTGGAATTGGGTCAAGCTAGGACATATGCATCACTTTATGAATCAAGAGGATAACAAAACAAAGTCAAGACAACAGAATTTCAACTTACCTCAGTTAAATATTCTGATTCTAATCCTACTTCCATTGGGAACAACTGATGATGTAGTCTTTTGGAGTCTGAGGCTGATTTCAAATCTTGTCCATACCATAAATGATTGAGGATCACCTGAAAAAACTTGATACATCAAGGAACCAAGAAGAATTGTAATGAGATTTTACCTGTACAACACTAGAAGTAATTCTACTTCCTCCCGCTCCACCTATAATCATCAAAACATCTTTGTTCTCGTCCAAAATAATCGATGGACACGTAGAGGACATCGGTCGTTTTCCTGGTTCTATATAGTTAGTAGCGGAAGGAGGAATGCCAAACACGTTGGTGATGTTTGGGGAAGAAAAATCATCCATCTGATTATTCAGCAGGATTCCTGTGCTCTCTGAAGCAAATTTGGCTCCAAATCTACGAAAAGAAGAATTCTCGATCACCCAGCTTCAATGAGTGTTAATTCAGCTTACATGTAATTGATGGTACTGGTAACGGAAACAGCATCCCCATCAGGTGATAGAACAGAGATATGAGCAGTACCATGATCTTCCGGCATCACTGAATCAGCTCCGTAATATGAAGCATTCTGCGATGTCCAATCATCAGAAATCCTCCTTCTCATTTCCTTTGCATATGTCCTAGACTTGAGCTCGGCGAGAAGCTGCAACAAAAATCGTTAAACTACAAAATTCAACCAATCCTTTCTTCTCAACCTACATCATCAATTTCAATAAAGTCGTCGTCTCCTAACTGGGTTCTCTTAGCATAACCAAATTTCAGACTTTCCACAATTCTCTGGTGATTTTTGATCGATGTAGGGTTCTTGATGTCCAGAAAAGTATCCAGCAGATTCATAATGAAGGTGAGGATTATACCAGAGCTTGGTAGAGGGGTGGTGTATAGTTCAAGATTACCAGAAAATGTTGATTGGAGAGGTTTCTCCCATTGTGGTCTACAAAATAATTATTTGATTACAGGTTTTAATTCAGTGTTCCATGGATTATGAGTAATTGAATCTATAACTTTTCGATAGAAAATGGTCATTGTTATTGCGATTACATACCTGTAGTTCTTCATATCTTCAACAGTGATAATTCCGCCATGCTCTTGGATATCTCTTACGAAAGATGCAGTCAGAGACCCATTATGCAAGGCATCTCCACCTTCTTCAGCAACAATTTTTAATGTTTTTGCTAACCGCATATTGATGTAATGATCCCCCTCTTTGAACGTTTCATTTGTTCTGGAGTCGAAGAAAATTTCTCTGTAATAGCAACAGCTGATTAGTGGACATTTTTCCTAATTTTGTGTATTTTTTAACCTAAGGACAGGATCCAGATACAAATCATCTTTATGTTCCCTCAAAATATTAGCTAGAAATGGAGTCACGTTTATTCCTTTAGTACACATCTTGATGGTAGGCTCCAGAAGCAAGGCCCATGGTACACCTCCACCAAATTTTTTATAAGCTGACCAATAGCCTTTAAGTTCCCCTGTTGTAGCTACAGAAAGCCCTCCTAGTAGGAAAATCAGAAATTGTAGAAATTATATCGAATATTCAAGGACATATCTACATAAATAACAAATTCTGGAATTGATTGTTCTCATTCTAAAGCTCGAATATTAAGATCCAACCAAATACATAGCGAGAAATTTCAATATTATATCGATAATCGCCATCAAAAAAGTTCAAATTTAGAAATCTTATGTTTCAAATCATTGAAATTATGTGAATGCCCAATATCATGATTGAAATATGTAGTTTATGATGTTCTCCTACTTGCAAAAGTTTATTTTGAAGTTGAGGTCAATTATTTCAATATCAATAAATCAATATTTAAGATTCAACCTAGCATTCTTCAAGTGAGTTTTTATAATTTTTTCAGTGTTTAGTGTTGCATCGGTCCTTTCTCCTTGTTTTCAGATTTTAGTGACATTGATGATGATCACGGCGTCGATCGAAACATGTTTGTACCCCCTTTTTGATAATTAAATATTACCTACTATTGTGTGGAGAAGACTTTGAGTTTTTTTTTTTTTCGTTCTTTTTCAATATTTAAGAAATGAAATGTTATTGGTGAATCGCTAAGAATTTAAATGTAAGGGACAAGAATCTGTGATATTAGTGAAGATAGATAAGCAGAAGTGAATTTGTTGATATTTTTGTACTTGTACTTGATCATCAACCAGCATGCATCTTTCGTCTTCTCTCTTTCACCCTCACTATCATAAGCGGATCGTTTTTTATGAATACTGACCTCAGACCCCCAATTATAATATATATTTTCTGTCTCATATCCTATCCTTATCAACATTTTGAATATTTCATCTGTATACTGACCTGTTAGAGATAATTTACTGTCGCCATTAAACATGTCACGAGATGCTGCTGCTGGGGCTGTTTCTCTAGCGTTTAAAGACCATACTTCTCCCGTGGTTTTATTGTAAATAGTCATCATAAATCCTCCCCCTAACCCCATGGTGCTTGGCATCATCACCCCTTCACACAACATGGTCGCAATCGCTGAATCTATGGCATTACCACCAAGTTCCATGATGTCTCTGTCGAGGAAATGTTCGATTGTTTATTTGTTTTTTGATAGGATCGTTGAATACTCACGTTCCAACTTTGGCGCAACCCTGTACATTAGAAACGACTGCTCCTTTTGGAAGATACCATCTGGGTATCAGGAAAATGATACTGACAATAATTGTTGTTATAACCAATGACGATAGAAGGGCAGCAATGGAAACGATTTTGATGAGTTTACTGTTACTGAAAAATAAAGAAAACCGAGCTACAATACATGGGGAAGTTGAATATCTTATTCATTTATTTGACATTGATTCGATATTGGTTTGTGATTTTCAAGTCCATGAAATATTCCGAATCATGAAAGTTGTGTCGGTTTGATAATAGCAATAATTATTATTTACGTGGATTTGAAGGTTATTCACAATTGGACTGAAATATGCCTTGATTATTCCAGAAAAACCAATTAATTTCATGTACAAGTGTGATCAGATGATCATCAAGTGAATTTTATTTCATTGTTCATCGAAGAACCACCTCAAGAGTAAAATATCCAGAAATGATACATTTATGTTTATTTAATTATAATAATAATTTCATGTAGTCTCTGAGCTTCACTGAGATTCACTGAAATCAAGTTATTCTTCTACTTCCTCAGATAATGTATAGAATCGTTTTTTATGAACCGCTCTATCATTTCTCTTTTTTAATTTAGAAATACAATATCATACACGAATAGTAATAATCAATTGGGATATATGTTTCAATTTTCATCAAATATTTAAGGTACATAAAAAATAATGAGCAAGAACATTTTAATCTCCATAACAAGCAAGTGATAGATTCCAATTGAATTGTCTAGTAAAGTAAACGTATTGCGATAAAGATTTTCGAATTGTGATCAGTATGTGGTTATCAGGAATGGAATGTTTATATTATCAGTAATTTTGCGACCATGACAAATCTCATTACCATAAAAAAATTATGATACATAATAAAGATTTCTGAGATATAGAAGGTATTTGAAATTCAGTGTATTGCGCAAACAGATTCAGAACTCTCATCAAATAATTATTCTTTTTCACATCGATTAATGAACTCACCTGGAAAATCCTATTATAGTCATAATGGAATCGTGAAATATCCAAAGCTACGATGATGATATTACACTGACCGAAACATCCAGTGAGTATGCTGCGTTAGTTTGGGTTTCTGTAGAAAATAACCTCCTCCTTCTTTTATATGAAACAAAATGCATCGTGATTATGAAAAAGGGAAAAACGCGGTGAGTGATTTCCACATTTATTCGCGTGCCCAAAGTGAACCACCTGTTTGCTATTCTCGCGCTTCTCATATACGAGAACTAGTTAAAAATTATTGTAACATTCATTGAATGTTCGTCGTTGCTCTCCTGTATTTATTCAGAATACATTTAATGTACCTCAGTTAAATACTGATTGCTATGAAATCTTCAATTTTGCCGACAAAGAATATTCTCCATATCTTCTTCAATGATATATCGCACGACCCCACTTATAAAAAATGGTAAGGTAGCTACTAATAGGAAGGGAAGGGGGTTAAAGTAGTCACAGTTTTTTCGTCGAGAAACATCCGGTTTGAGATTGAAATTGACGTTTTCAAGCATTTTCAATGTTGTCTTTAGTAACGGAGATCAAAGGGGATAAGACTTATCATCCGCACTGTATATAACCCTAATCAACGGGTACGGGGTAATAAACAAATCAAAGAGAAAAAAAAAACTGATTTATACCCAAAAACATATTCAAATTTGTTTTGAACTATGGATATTACCAAAAGCAGAAGTACGAGAAGTGTTCAGAATTTCGGGCAGATATATTAAATATTCATTATTCCCAAATTTGAAAGTAGTTTGTAACGATTCACTATCTTGATTTATCAAACTCGTCTGTTGAATAATCAACTTGAGTATTTTAAAGCATGTTATTGTTGAATAAATAAATAGATATATAGACAGGATGTTTATTCCAAAAGGAACAATTTTACAAGGTATTGTAAAAGTCACCCCAGAAATAGTACACAAATGTAAATGAACGTACACATAAATAAAATTGAAATGTACATATACAGTGATTGCAAAATTCCTGCAAGCTATTGAAACGTTTATTCATCAAGAAGTCCTTGAGATTTTTCTGAAACTAGTAAAATCTTCTTCGTAGTTTGTTGAAGAGTTGTATACCAATAATTATAACAAATAAACTCAAACTATTAAATGACAAAAAATTTGCGAATCAGCCGTTCCATGTAAACTTCTATTGTGATTGAGGTAATTTTTCCAATTCCCGAAATTTCGTTCAGTCTATATCCTCCGAAATGAATCGAATAATATTCAAATCTCTAAGAATACAAGACTGGAAAATGATTCAACTTTCATTAAATGAATTCCTGAATTACGTTGAACGTTGCTATTATCTAACAACTGTGTATAATTCGAATCTAATGAATATAACTATATGGGGTTTATTCGAGACAGTTCTTGAAGGAAACATGCAGCATCCTTCTCAAGTATAAAACAGTTCATATGTAAATTTTTTCTTGGTGATATAAAAGACGAGCTATACCGCATAAAATAAAGACAAAACTGACATTTCCAGATATAATATCTGATTCTTATTCTGCTCCATCCTGATGCAAAACGTTGTCCATTTATATTCTATTTTCTACTTCTTGGATGATTATATTCGAATGCCCCAATTTCAAATTCTCCATTTCCTATTCCAACTCAATGAAGAGACTGCATTTTCATTCAGCTATTTTTCAGCAGAATGAAAATTAATTAGGATAATTATGCAATGGTCGCAATTTCCTCTGATGCTTTTGTGTCTTGTTTCTTAATTTATTATTGATTTTGTATTCGATGTGATAAAGCATTAATTATGTGATGTGGTCCTACTGTCTTACCATATACGTTCTGATCACGAACATGCGCATTCAATCCAAAATAAATCGTGGTTGAGTATTGTCAGAAAGAGAGCCAAATTGTATATGGCTGACGAAATAAATAATAAGCCACTAAAGAGCGACTAAATATAATAACTAATCCTCGTATACCTCTCACGAGGTATTATGAAAAGTCAGTAACCTGACCTAATACGATCGTGTCGAGAAAAACCATTCGGTAGATCTGTAATGATTTTCTTTGCTGACGTCAGCGTGAATCCCTACACTGAACATGAAAAACCCCGAAATGCTACTCGTCATTGAAGAAGTCCAACATTCTTCAATTCGAATTATAATCACAACGGTGTTGATGGTTGCCGTTACAAGAATATTTATTTGGTGAATAACGACGAGAGGATACGATCAATTACTGCTCTCGTGTATTCATAAAAACATTTTGAAGTGAAATGAGGAGCTGTATTCTTGGGATAACCCAAACTTTCGATTGGTAATCAAACAGCATTCTCTGAATGGCTAACCACTTGAAGTGTAGTCGATTTCCTACCGTTGAACAGGTTGATACTAATAATAGAATTATACATTCAATATTCGCGTCAGTGGACTATAATCAATCCATTATTACGATGGCATAGCTATAAACGATTTGATAAGCGAATAGCTCTCCTGCGGATATTCTATAACACTCATCAAAAGTTTGGGTCTTATGTAATTCGAACACTCCAAAAACTTCTTCGGAATTGGGGGATTTTATATCTCCTTCCTTTATTTAATGTAGATAATTGATGCATTCCATTTAGATTTGAGTGTTCTGTGTGAAGTTAGTTAAAAATAGAGGTAGAATCCACGATCTCGTTCTTCCTGATCAGTTCATACTGGCAAAAAAGAATTATCTAATTTTTGTTTTCGATTAATAACCATTCTATATATGCCATAACTCCAGGAGATCGTTTGAAGAAGGGAAAAATTAAACGTACATGAACAGTAAGAGATTGTTCCAAAAGTCCCTCTTTATGAAATATTAGGAATCCAGATAGTTTCCCGATATTTTTATTGATTTATACTGAATAATACTGTCTAGTTATTATCCATGATTACATAAATTACACTACTTTAAGAGTAGCATAACAATTTTTCAACATTGAAATTTATTCGAGGGTGAAGTCATGGTTAACAATATAGTCGATAAATGCAATGTATTCAAGAACGATAAAGAGATTGTATCCGATTTCGATAAGTAGTTCAACTTGTTCCTCAAGAAAAAAAAATAACTGGGTCATACAAATGTCTAAATATGAATTATATTATAGTTGTCCTTCAGTTAGTGCAGAAAATATTCCATCCATGAATAGTCTTGTTATCTTGAAGATAAAATGAAGTCATTCCAGGTATTTACTTCATTATTTTCATACATATTTTGCATACCAAACGTTTTTAACGATGCTTTCGGAAAACAGGAAAAACTAACATTTTTCTATGGGTGATACTGTTGTAGACTATAATGAGACAAACATTTCCGAACTAGAATACGAAACAATTCGATTACGAGTGCATGTAACAAATTTTTCAATTATTCCTCAT
Source organism: Plagiodera versicolora (assembly GCA_037013635.1). Taxonomy (NCBI): domain Eukaryota; kingdom Metazoa; phylum Arthropoda; class Insecta; order Coleoptera; family Chrysomelidae; genus Plagiodera; species Plagiodera versicolora. Next base: position 7,562,145 of record CM072986.1, on the reverse strand, counting down.
AGGGCAAGTATACATCAATGACTAGTCATTTCTTCAAGGTCATCATCGTGTCAATGAAGGATGTGTAACGAGTTTTCGTTCCGAAATAATTAACGCATGCCTTCAATCATAATAACATATCTTGTGTCATTATGCACGGCTATTAAGTGATTTCGTGTTATAATACAAACATGATTTTTTTCCATTCGTGCCAAGCTTATTACATACTTGATATGTCAAAATAGTTGTCTCATTGTTTGTGCGAGACATGATTTCCATCAAATGTTATGGATTTTTTTCTTAACAACGTTTTTTTTCCAAATTTGTGATTCAATCGATATACATGATCGGGAAGAATCTATGAGACTAAAGAGGAGAGCGAATACATTATAATCTCAATAAAACGAGAGACACATATAGCTCTCCTCCTGAATGGATTCCCACTCGTCTCTATATGCCAGACACAATACGACGGGAAAGTGAAAGAAACATTCTGATTATTAACAAGTATACAGACAATAGGATTCAGATAAGTTTGGTCTTGATATGAACCTGCTAATTTGTCGTAGGAATAATACATCCGTTATTGCGTTGCAATCGTCTGAACCTATGAACATATCATGGAAATTTGATAGGATTGTCACGAATGAAAACATTCTCCTTAAATCTATATATTGAGAAAACTCGGAAAACAAGTGAATTATTTTCAAAAATAAAAATTTTCATCCAACTGTCATAATAAATAATAAATATTTCTTCCTAAGTTCATGATAGTGTTTCACTGAAGATACGTAACAGATCCTGGCCTTCTTTTATCTGGGCAACCCACGACGCTTTGTTCATTGTGATGATCATTAGTTGAGATACACGTCACAGATGCAAATCCACCTCCACTTGAAAACGTCACATTATGACCGATGGCAGATAAACCTTTTGCTATATCTACATCCTGAAAGAACAGACAGACAATCAGTGACATTTTTTCCGAAGGAATATCATGATTAATTGATATTCACCTCAGTCTCGAATTCTTTCTCAAGATCGACTCTCATTGGAAACAATTGATGATGAAATCTTTTCGAATCTGAAGATTCCTTCAAATTCAATCCCAACCACAGATGTTTGATGATCACCTAAAAATTATTCTACTTTTCATCTTCATTGTTTACTTAAACCAAGCAACATAGTCTTCTTCACTTGAAATTAAATAATTTTGTTGTCAACACAATTTTTATTTCGGTAACATAATATGAGAAAACCCACCTGGGCAGTGATGGTAGTGATTTTAGTACCTCCTGCTGCTCCTACTATCATCAGAACATCTCCATTTCCATCTACGATAATAGAAGGATTCATCGAAGACATTGGTCGTCTGCCAGGTTTAATGAAGTTGGAAGGTGAAGGTGGTACCCCATATACGTTAGTTATATTTGGGGATGAAAAGTCATCCATCTGGTCATTCAGAATTATGCCTGTGCTGTTAGATGCAAATTTGGCACCAAATCTGGAAAATATCGATCAACGATTCCACTAATGTGGTTGAAGTTATAAGACAAATTCCTTCGAGTCGCTTTGGAGATGTTATTGATAGTAAAAGTTCCCTAATTGATAGTTTCAGTTCTGAACTAATTCCTAGAGTGAAGTCGTCATTATAAAGCTGCATTCATCAGAATAAGCTTCGAATCTAGAGTGATTAGTAATATAAATAAATCATTGAGACTCCCAACAGACCATGAAAACATTGAGTTTCAATGAGTTTTCAGTTATTCCTTCAGTTCAATGGTGTGCAATTTGTATTGAACGAAACAATGATCGAACCAAAGCATACGTTCAATTCGATTGAAAAGCTCATATTCAAAGTTTTGAAGAAATTGGACTAAAACTTACAGGTAGTTGATGGTACTTGTCACAGATACAGCATCTCCATTGGAGTCCAAAACGGATATATGAGCTGTACCATAATCTTCTGTCAATGTGTTCATTGCACCATAATAGGATCCATTTTGCGAGGTTTTGTCATCCAATATTTTGCTTCTTATTGCTTCGGCATACTCTCGTGATGTCAGATTAACGATCAACTGAAAAAATAACAATGAGAAGGTGTCGAATGTTGCAGAAATGTCAGAGAATGGTGGTTTGAAATATCATCTACTGAAATGGGAATAATTCCAGTGAAATTCATGTGAGAATACTGAATTATGACAGATCTACCAAGAGAGAAGTAACCAAAATATTGGTTGACGGCTTTTTCAGTGACTGTATTCCTCCTACATCCACGAAATGTCAGAAGAGAATTATTGAAATCAGAATATCAGAACCGACAATACCAATCACAGTTATTTGACGAATATCAAAACCATCTACCCCGAACAATCATTCGATCCAAATATAGGATCAATGAATGTGAAAAGAATATCTAGAGCTTCTAGACAGAGAAAGAGATTTTCGGGGACTACCTATATACTGAATGATATTTTCATATTCCCAAAATATGTTGGTTTTCATCTGAAAAAGTGAAAAACACCAATTCAATTTCTCTATCATTTTTTATCAGCAATAGGAGTCCGAACCTCCGTTATTTTTCTTCTATCTGTTCATGTTTTCATCAATTTCCAGATTGACTAAAGTTCTAAATTACTGCGTCCAACGAGCATGATTCGGAGAACTAATATTTCTTATTACGTATCCCTTTGGGCGACCTGCTACCTGCTCTTATCATTCAGAAATCAGTTTGAGTAATGATTTGTTTAATTTGAAAATGACAACAGCTAAGAATAATGAGTGTTTGCAGATCTTCAGTCTGAAATACCCTAGCCATATCACTTCAGGCTATTAAATTCCCTGTCAACCTTTGTGAGGATATCTAATTCCTTGTAACTATAAATCTCCTTTCTGAATTATGGCCTACATGAATGTGTTTCTCTGGAAATGTTCGATAGTTCCCTTTGTCTTGGTGCAAACCCCTATTGCCTTGACCTACCTGTTGAATGCCTGGATCTTCTATGTTATCTCCCAGTTCTGTTCTCTTGGCATATGCGAACTTGAAGCTTTCGATTATTCTTTGGTGATTCGTGAGAGAGAATGGATTGGCGGTGTCTAAAAAGCCGTCTAATATGTTGAGAATGAAGGCTAGAACTGCACCAGACCCAGGTAGAGGAGCCGAATACAATGTCATATTTCCATTGAGAGGCGACTGAATTGAGGTTTGCCACACTGGTCTATAATGAACAAATACACCATACCAGTCTTGTTTTTGCAATGGAACTGGGTGTTTGAACAAGTTGACTATCATTTTACTTTCATTTCATCATTTCAATGTAAGAAAGAATTTCGAAACTCTTCCGTATTAAGAAACCGACAACTTTCCACAACGGAAAAAATTTAAATTCACCAAATATAACAATTAGCATTACTTTTCGAAAGAATAATTGTATTTATCCCTTTGTTAGTACATCGCACTTCATATGGGAAATTTGTGAAATGCATCATCGAGTGATTCCAAAAGTATGATGTCCTACATATGTTCACATCAATTCGTACCTGTAGCTCTTCATATCTTCCTCAGTAATGATCCCATCATGATCTTTGATATCTTTCACCAAACTTTCTGTGAGCGTCCCATTATTGATAGCATTACCTCCTTCTTCAGATATTACCTCCAATGTTTTAGCTAACCTGTGCCTGGTATGGTAATCACCCTCAATATATGTATCATTGGTAAAGGGGTCAAAGAAATCTTCCCTGAAATTTATGTATCACCATTCATCAGCATATTTCCTATATTTTATAAACTTACCTCAATACTGGATCGGAATATAAATCGTCCTTATTATCTTTCAACACATTAGCTAAATAACTGCTTACATAAATTCCACTCCTACATAAATCTATAGTAGGTTGTATGAGATCTTTCCAGGGTACTCCTCCCCCATACTTCTGATACGCACTCCAATAACCTATCAGCTCTCCTGGTACTGCAACTGAGAGGCCACCTGAATATATTCAACAAGAAGATGAGGATTCCAATTATAACTTTCAACCAATTATCTGGTCCCATACATTTTCACACTCGTTCAACTCGATAACTTTTCAAAGAAGAAGTCAGTCTACTTGGTGTATTCCAGCTTTCTTCAAAGTTTATTGCTGGGACTGTTTTAATATCTATTCAATTCGACAACTAGCAAAGAAGCAACAATAATCCAATTCCTCTGGTAATGGAAATGACAAGAAACTGGATTCAATACAATATCGAAAGGTCGTGGGGCTCCAAAAAAACTGACATAAAATTATTGTCTTAACCATTGAGATTTCTGATTCGAGCCGAATGAGAATAAAATTTATAACCCTAATGTGAAACGCAGATATCGTATCACTCATAATACCTGTACCAATAAATCGATGGACCATACCTTTCAAAGATAAATTGGGATCCCCATGAAACATATCCTTGTTCGCAGCAGCAGGTGCAGTCTCTCTCGAGTTCAGAGAGTAAACTTGCTTGGTAGTCCTGTTATAGATGGTCATAAGAAATCCACCACCCAGTCCCATTGACTGCGGTGAGGTCACCCCTTCACAAAACAGGGTTGCTATGGCTGCGTCAACTGCGTTGCCTCCTTTTCTCATGATATCTCTGCAACGACAATGGGGAGACCACTAAGTGATGAAATTTTTCCAAATCTCTCTTAATCGATGAATAATGATATTGGTTCAGTGTACATCCGATATCAAGGATCAAAATCAAAGCAAATAAATTCTACAGCGTTTTGAAATCAGCATTTTCATTCAAGATTTAAAAACGCAAGAAATAAGTGGGCGGTGCTATGAGCGTATGACGTGCTACAATCTTAGTATATCTTTGTCTGTTTCCATTACATATCTTTTGCTCACACCATGTTGTCAAGTTTACTTGCGGATGACTCCTTATTCTTTCGACATGTTTTCTCAAAAACTTACCGATAAGTGTTAACTATATCATTCCATAATAATTTGTAGAAAAAATATCATTCATATTATATTCTTCTAAATATTTTATTCCGAGAATAAGTTGTGGTATTTTGGTGCGGCAACACAGCAAGATTTACCATGGAACAATTATCTATGACTGGATAGCTCAAGGTCGATGGGCGCATAGGGTTAACCACGTCACAACTGCGTTACACTTATAAGATCAACCTTTGAAAATGGCACATGAAATTGTTCGTTTGAAATCAATTCCGTTTATTTGATATAATCCGAATAAAATAATAATGAGTGGTAGTTTTCGGTCATACAGAACACGATTATGCTGTTTCGAAAAATTAGTGGTCTACCCCAGTAGAGGCTCCATTTGTAGATGAAGAAAGTAGTAACAGATTCAGCATAATGAGTTGATTGGGGTGTTCAATGAAATTTGTGTTGAGTAGTTCACTTGAAATGATTCTGATAGCGATTTCGTATTGTATTTATTCAGCGAGATAGAAGAATAACAAATGATGTGGTTTCACCAATGACGACATTGATGGAAAATAAGCAATAGATACTCACATTCCTACGGATGAACAGAAATATCCATTGGATACTACTACTGCTTTGTTTTTCGCATGTTCTCTTGGTAACACAATAACTAAAACAACTGCAACAATTATTATCACAGCTAATGCGAGGACTGCTGTTATTATGCATGCTTTTTTGTGGAATCTGCAAAGAAAGATGCTGTTAGATGTTTCGACAAAGAATATTACCTTGTTCGGATGAAATCCGCTGTAATGGATTTTTGTTTTTGTCTTTTGTGAGTGTGGACACAACTTGTTTTGCTAATTCTTTCGGAAAACTCTTTTTCATTATTCAGAAACATCTCTTACGGCCAATAAATGACAAGGACTTGTGACATTCATCAATGAATATAGGGTGTATTATTATAGTATGAAATATTTGTATCCAACTTTCAAATATTCCTTCAAAATACCTTCCAGAAAATATTCTGATTTGAGAATTATTTATTGCTTATAATATCAGTCATACAAATTATTCATTCATGGCCAGTATATCCCGAATCCCATACTGACAGTTGAAGAAAATGCTACGCAAATACCATAATCACACAAATCATTCATCATTTCACATCATTGACAATTTTTTTCAATTATTTATAAAACTAATCAGATTGAAATCTATGATTCAATCTTATTCCCTGTCAAAGGTACTCATCCAATTATGATAATATTTATTTGACTACATCGATTAAAAATCAATTGGTTCAATTGAAATAATGTCTAGTTATCTCAAGTATCTCAAAAATGCCGATATCCAGCGGTGAGAATATTTTGTCAGTTGCGATAAATACTGATGATAATAAGCATAATATTTACAGTAATTTTTCATGAACGTGACTAAATAACAAAACTTTCTTCGTAATATGAATTCATGAAATTCGTAGACTTTTCCCCGATTTCAGCAAACTGTTGAAAATGGGTATACCCTTGAAAAGTAATGATGTATTCCATAATGGGTCTTATCTGAACTAATGTTGTTTGTAGTAAGTCATAAAGGAATGGTCGTTCAACTAGTTGGTTATTCGAGTTTGTAGTTGTTTATGTTTTCATGCCATATATCAACATGAAATTTGCCATTATTTAATGTGCAAGTTCCTGTAATGAGATTAAACAATTTGTTCAGTTGATGGAACATTTTTCTCCAACGAAAGTAATTTTCAGGAATTCATTGATACCATTTTATTAAGCCAAATTGAAATGAAATTTGATATTTCAGTCATGCTATTCAACAAAATGAAATCTAGTATATTTTAAATGAATAAAATATGTCCACTTGTATAAAAAGAAATATATATTGATATTATCTAATATCGATAAATAATATCCCATGAAAACGAAAAATAGGCAGCCTAATTTCACTTCAGGAAATCTCTGGATATTTCTTTACTTCCTTTTCGTTGTTATATCAATTTCATCGATCAGATCATTTGTATTTGTTCACTTAATTGTATTCGCTCAATGATATTCTGATGAATATCGCATAGTAGGTAATATTTTTTAGAATCTATAAAAATACATTTCACAAGCTACTACTTATAATAATATTATTGTATAATATGAGGAATATCTTGGTACAAGAACTTACTTTGCGAAACTGATCAATGTCATAGCTCACTCACAGCAATACCAGACCGCGAACAATTATCATTGATAGTGACGGCTTAGGTGTAATATAAAATTGGATTCACCCTCTACTTGTCGCGAATCAGTGACTCGATAATTTTGAAGCAAGATTACTAGGAATTATAGTATTAAGCTATTATAAAGATATGAGCATTATTTGTTGTTGCAATGTTTAAACGTGAATTTTCAATGTTATCAATGGCAACTCGCTTTCCATATCCCAATATACATTATACATGAGAAAAATACAGAGTGTAACAAGGAAATCAAGGGACGAACGTATTTCGATTTTTATCTTGAAATATAGATTTTCCAGGCACTATATGACGACGACTACAAATTATTCGAAAAACTGAAAGATCTTTATCAGGGTTGATCAATTCATGTCACAAATCAACATATAGTGCATTTATAATTTTGTGATCAGCCAAATCATCATTAACTGGAAACTGCTGTCCTACGGTTCCATTGAAATCATTTGTTCAAATTGAGAGACTAAGAGACTCAAAACTAGTGGAATGAAATCCTGCAGTATAGATTCTCACATTTATCGAAATGGTCCTAAGACTGTTGGATTTTCAACAAATATTCCCAATAATACTTTCATGGGTCATCCTGATATCATAAATATAACATAATTATCAAAAAATTTACCATATCATATTGAGTTGTGATCTTGGATCGTTATCATATATCTCATTGATAGTGATAAAAAATTGGAACTACATCAAATGTATGCTTTTCGAGAATGACTATGAGATTTCTAGACTAGGATAGGTATTGTCAAAATTATCAGGTATTCTTCGTATTTGAATTATACACCAATAGATCCACCAAATGGTATATTGTTATTTATTCGAAACTTTTTCCAGAAAACGTTTCAGTGATTATACTACGAACAATCAGTGAAAAGTTTGAGAAAACACATGTCAGAAATGTTGTGATTTCTAGAGGAAAATACGAGAAACTCATCGTGAATAGGAAAATTTCGGGTTATTCAGAATTATCCAGTAGTTGATTAAGTATCTCTAATGATAATAATAATAATAATAATAAATGATAAAAATAATAATCGGTGACAATAATAATAATAAATATGCCTCATAATATAATAATTTATATAATAGCTTATCATGATATGGAGAAATACTCAGTATTTCAACTTCTTGCCTCTCATAGTAACCAAAATTATAAAAATCAATGCGAGGTAGTAATTCACTCATGTCAATAATATTTGAAATATATTACTCCAATTTTTCGACGAGTTGCGAAAATACCTCCATGAAGATAATTCAGTGTGAAATGGTGTGAACTATATTTGCTTCTTGAAATAATTTCATCAATATCTTCCATGCTTCACTTAGAGAATATAAAAACTTGGCAATACCCTTTGAAATAACAGAAATTTCGAAACATGATCAAAAAGAGTTGTTCAGAAATATGTCAAACACCTGGAATATTGTCAAGATATACATTTTATACAATTTATATTTCCTGAATACGACCCAAGCGACAGGGGTGACCCCCAAAAAACACCCCCTGTACGCGACATATGGTGGAGGCCCCGAAGACTCCTCGAAAAGAACGTCTTCAATTACTTTTATCGAAACTATGATATGAATCAGCAACATCAGCAAAATTGTATTAGTTATTCTCCTCTTGTGATAACACACTTTTCATAATATAATTTGTACTGACCTACTTTAATTATGGACTTGTAAATATGTGATTTGTTTATAACAATAATGAAATTGAATTTGGAATAGAATTATACTTGGTGTTTTACTGAATTGGATTTTGATAAATGTATATCTTGACAATATGTTCCCAAAAAATATCTTTGAGCACAAAATTTTTGATACCACGCAGGATTATTTGTAAAAACATTCCCAGCTTGACAATTCTCTAAATTCTAAATGAGAAAGTTTCTGGAATGTCTTGTTTCATATCCACTGGGAAACCATGTATACCTAATGAAAAATGCAGTCGATAAGTACATGCTATCGAAAATTATCGAGACATATCCTATAATCCACGTCATGTAGTCTATCCTCATGTCATAATCATCAAGAGAATATCTCTCATTCCTTTGACGTCACTTCAGAAGAAGTAATTTGTGTCAATCGAGTAGAGAGTTATATCATTCACATGTTGATATGAACTCAAAAGACGTGGGGAAGTGGGGAAAATAGAGACATAATTGTGCACTTCAGAGCCCAACAACGAAGGCTTGTTACGTTGATTCTCAAGCTGCTTATAATATTCTTGAGGTGAATATTCAAGTAGGTAGTCTTGAGCCTAAAATGATATGATTAAAACTCACCTCTACCTTGTTCACAGACTCCATGGGGAAAACTTGAATTTATTATATGTGACAATGAGGGGGCGTAAGTGCGTGTTTTTTTTTCTCTACAGGATGATACAGGGAAGAGATAAAATATTCTTCTCTCCTTTCTTAACGGCAGTAGCACTAATTCACCGTATTTTCAATAACCTTCAAATAACAATCGAGGCATATTTTCAACGTTGACATCAAGAGTTTAAATAATTGGGTTTTCACTTTAGATAACAAAATTGCTGTCAGTTTTGGAGAACCTAAAAGTATCAGGAAACAATTGAAACAATAAACAAAAATTACATGAGAATTCGAATCATTCAAACGTTTATACGCTGGTCAGTAATAGATACAGTTATATTCTCAATCCCAGTTCAAGAATATGCCATTGCGTGTAAATCACAATGATGTAAGCGTAAAACCGCAAACCTTGATCCACATTAACGATTCCTGAATTGTGTTAGTTGTAACCAATTATGAAAATATGCCAATTGAATTATAGAACCTGTAATTTACATTCATAGATTCATCACAAATATTTTCAGTTTCTGATATGAATGTGAGAGGTATGGAATCTTCTTGAAACAAACATTCCTCTTTCGAACAAGTGAAGGGATAATGTTTGAAAGTGCAGTCACTTCATCAAAAATTTCCCATACATATATCCAAAAATTTTGAATAGCGAAACAATGCAAAAGTGAATTGATGATCATCGTAACAAGTGAAGAAAAATCTAATTAGAAAATCAAAAAATATAAGTTCACTCTGTTTCTGATGTTTTTATGTATAATATCCTCCGATATAAATATTATTGATGTTTTGTTTCAATGAACACGTTTCACTGACTTAGCTCGTTTGAATCTGTTGAATGTTGCAAAAATGCACTAAAATTATTCAAAGGTATATAATAATTTCTTGAAACTTCACTGAATATCTTCATTTGTTGAAGATTGGACTAAATGATCATTGACTCCCGACTTAGACCTCGAATGAAGTATATCGGATTATGAAACTTGTGAATTTTGGATGACATATCAAACTGAAAATGTGATGAAAATTCCCCATCAAAGACAAATATCATACAAACACGATTGAAAATTTCTAAGATTTAGAAATTAGTAGAGTGTTCCATTGAAAACAGCAGCTTCAGTCTTTATCAATGAGAATATTTCTAACAAAGACAGAACAAATAAATTATTTATCAAATTTCATGCATAATCATTTTCTGTTCTCCAAATATAGACCATCTACCATGAATCCTGTATTTTATTTCAATTTAAGTGCATCTATTCTCCATCCAGAAGAAGAGGTGTTGTTCCTGTTTTCAGGGAACTTCCGTTATTGCCAATTTCAGAGGCTTTCATGCAATTTTAGTGGATTATATTGGATTATTTTTGATTGCTGAGATTACCATCCTTCATACTTCAGGTATACTACCAATCATAAAATCCAATTGGTGCATTTCAATGTTCAGTTTCTAATTTGATATAAATCCAACATAACAGCTCCATCATCAACTGTTTCTTTACCAATTCAATTATGTTCTACTTATTCATATACTTAAAATATATAATATAATATAATATAATATATTTCATTTTGGAAATCTTCAAAGAAAATGTAAAACACCTGGTATAGCTCTTATGTGATTTCCAAAACAGGAAATTCAAGTTTCATTCAGCATACAAGTTTAAACTCCAAGAAGTTATTCAATAGGAGCCATTCTAAAATGGAGTCATAAGCTGAAACTTCTCGTATCATTGAAAGTTCTGTCTTAATATATCGTAAGTATTTCAACACTACAAAATCAATGACAATATTTCTAACTACTAAATCTAATTAGTTCCACTGGGTCTATCCAAATCTACTTCCATATACAGGAAATCGATGACGGATAGAATGACGGATGACAACTTCTCACGATGGAAATAATGGGAGACAGCTACTGCTGTCAAAACTGCAGACATTCTAATATATAATAATTTCTCCTAGAATAGATATCGATTCACTTTGTGATTGGTTGTGACGTGTCACTTGTCACAGTTGAATGGAGAATATCAATGCTCCTTTCTTGATTATGTCTGATTATAATATGCTTACTTCCATCGTTACTCTTCAGCCCAAAAATCAGATATGTAACTCACTAGGTTTCCTCAAACCTCGATGGGAAAATATTCTTATCTACTTTCAACAAATTCCTTATTATCAATTCACACTGAATTCAAAATAATGAATGTATATACAGAGTGACCACTTTCTTAATGGGATTGTATTGGTAACTTTCAAATCTTAAGAGTTAAAAGCATTGTCAAGCAGTTCAAACAAATCGAGATTATCAGGGTCGGTTATTGAGATATAAGAAAGGTAAATTCTGTCATTTTGATTTTTTCCCACTTCATTTCGAATATTATTAAAAAATGTTACTGAAATTTTTTAGTCGGCAGTAAATTATCCTCAAATTGACATAATCAGATTTCGTATCCAACGTTTCGTACTCTCTGGGCCACCCTCAACCTCATTTTCTTCAATACGGACCTGCATATTTTATTACACTTTTCGGAATAACTGTTAACGTTTAATTCAACGATATATATCACAATGTCATCCAAAGATGATTTTCAGGTGATTTTGACCATAATTCAAAATTTCTTTGGGTAGGATCTGAATTACATTTACCTTCAATTTATTAACAACATGCAATTCATTTCGATAAGAGAATCAACTTACTCATCTCAAACTGAATGGAACGTTAGAGAATCGAAGCAAAAACAAGTCATAATCATTTAATTCGTCTTTCATCAAATGATAGTTTCGTTCAATTATTAGGAATTAGTTTTTTTACCTCTCGAAATTTGTAAATGCCTAAATGTTCCTAGCTATGTCCCAACCAATTAGAAGTGGTGATAGTTTTCATTTTGCAGTAGGGGTATCAAAAGATTAAGAAAATGTTCGAACTATCTACCCTAAATAAATGGACTATAGAATATTCGTCACTGAATGATCATCGAGAGCGCATTAGGAAACCGTTCATGAAATACATCATTATAAAACTTATCAAAAACACGCAATCACATCGTTGGAAAATTAATGTTTCATTTCTTTGCTGCAAAAGTTCAATCGGCTTGTGCTCATTTCCGCTCTAATTTGTGTTAACCATTCCATTCCAGAATTCTCATCTTCTCAACGTTCAACAGATGTTGGTTAATGCGTTGCATCGGATTAGCCGTAAAACAACACAAAACGATGATTCCAAATATCCACTCGCTTTGTGATTCACGTTCTCTGAAATAACTGTCAGTAACTTCAGGACTCCATGAAAACGTTATCGCGTTATAACCAACTCAATCCCAACAACATCTAGCTTGAGTCTTCCGAGTGACTGAGCATTCCGACTTGATTTCGTTTGAGGTTATTAAACACGATTCTGTACTTTGTATATATCGTAGAACGGCCCTTCGCCCTTTTAGCTTTCCACCGCAGTGTTGAATGTTTAAGTTGGCACTCTGGCGAGGAGAAGCTTGAAATAATTCGGTGGGTGAAACGGTATGGCGAGGTTCAGATAGACTGACTTGATAATAATACTGGAGATGTAGTGCTGGTTGTGTTTCTGAATTTTTTATTCGGATTTCATGACAGCTTAGATGATTTCTCTCGAGATGTCTGAGAGACGTTATGGTCTGGAATTAGACGACAATGGTCTACTGGAATATTTCAGGATGCGAGAGAACATGCAACTTGAGACAAAAGAAGTAATCAAGATCTGTTAGCGTAGGTCAAAAGGCAGAGAGCTTTGATAAAATTATTTTTTTTTTATTTATAAATTTTCCACGAAAGGAGACATCGTGAGAACCAACGAAAAGGAGGTAGGAATTGGTGTTCTTTTAAAATTTCTAAAGGTCATATGCCTCGGGAAACACCTGCCTGGGCAATGGTTCATTCCAGCAAAAACGTAGCAATTTTTTTCTCTGGGATATTTCAATTTTCCTGAATGAAACTTTCACAGGATGCCTCATAAACTCTTGCTCCAAAACCTATAATCGAGCGATGAGCAATATTGAACCCAATAGAGTATCTTCATTTAAAAAAAGAGAATGCTGAATCCAGGTATTCCAACAATTGTTTTATTTTTGAATACACGTTAGCGCTATTTGGTCATTACTATGTAAAATGCTCTGGGAATATTTGTCATGTTGATTGATTGATTGATTTGTAAATGCCTGTTAAGTGGATACTGTCCAGGGCTTCTGCCTGTTGTATCCCAAATATAAATAAATGAATGAAATGCCCCCCACTTCATACATTCAGTATTTTTTTACTTGTGAAGACGTTGTTCTCTGAGAGTATAAGGCTAATAACTCTTGGGCTATAGGGTTTTGGGCAAGATTTCATAACCACTCGATTTGAAATTATTTAAGAAATGTGCCCTCGAGTTATGGACATTGAGTCATGAAACACCCTGTATATAAAGCAGTTTTGGATCACTTGTCATAAACTTCAATACGACTATTTTGGGGAAAATAACCCCCAATTCCTCCTGTATATCTTCGTTATCCAATAGTAATTTGTTTTTTATGGTAGATATTCACTTTTTTGGAGTATGTAGGAATTTCAAATCAACCAATAATATGGTCGAGTGGTTTTTTTCAAATAACATATATGGCTTGAAGGTTGAGTTAGCTAAGCTAACGTTTATCTGAAAATGGTTTTCCTAGGATCGGAATGCCATTCTTTCTGGAAATATCACTCCCTTCCTGAATTCGAAATGACAATTTGGCAACTGTCAAAAAAGTCATTCCGACTCGAATGATAGATCAATTCGCGGTAGGATTTTTTGTGTGATATGAGACATGTATCTTTAATTTTATAACACTTGTTATTCTTCAGCTAGAACAATGAGTTTTTATCATTCAATGTTTCTGGTACTTTTCATTGAGGAGATGAGAGAATTTGAATGCAGATTTATTTCACTTCGAGTCAGTGTTACGTATCCTGATTCCATATCATGTTGGATTCTTCTCGATGTTTCTTATATTACCTATAATTTCCACTTTCCATCTTGTTTTTAAATTTTTTTTTTCTTGATTTTGTGTTCTTACATACAAATCCTAAGAATCTTGTGTACAATTTTTTGATTTTGCGTTTTTTTCACCGATAATACTAACGTCCCTTTTTTGTTGCAGGAGCTATCGACCTGACGAGCCGCCACTGGTGGATCATTGGCGTGGTACTGCTGCTAGTAGCTGCCGCAGGAGTGGGGGTTCCCATAGCCTTAAAGATTCGTTCAAGTGCCTCGTTCGAAGAACGCCTGGAGTTTGCCACAAGGTGAGATTTTGAAATAAAAAAAAAATCGTTTTGTCGAAAATTAAGAGAAAGATGTTGAAATTTGGTGGAATATCATGAAAGACCTTGTATATCTCGCCTGCATCGAAATGTCACCAAATTCGCACCGAATCAAACTCTCTTCTAGGTTACTGCAAGAAGTGCCTCTGATAGACGGTCACAATGACCTACCCTGGAACATAAGGAAATTCCTCCACAACAAACTGAAGAATTTCAAATTCGACGAAGACCTCAGAAACGTATCACCATGGTCGAACAGCGCGTGGAGTCACACCGACTTGTTGAGGTTAGAACAGGGTCACGTGGCTGCTCAGGTGAGTAAACGGAATAATTCATTTATTCACATGACGGATGTATGTATGATTCATGAAAACAACTGAAGTCGTGAATGATTACTGAGCCAATTTGTAGATGTGAATAAGATATACGATTGAAAGTTGCAGTTGACATTCAACATTTGACAGCTAACAAGGAATTGTCAATAGATGACAGCTATACTAGGCACAGTGTAAAACTGCTTTTCGAATATTTTTTATCGATAGACGGCAAATAGGTTCCAAAATACCTTCAAATATTCCTTTAAGTTTTTCTGGTGCCTCAGCTTATCCCTATATTTGTAGTACTCATAGATTATTGGTATTGCATATATTCAATGGTAGTACAGTGGAAATGATGGATTTGCCATCTACATTCTGAAAATTTTCAGGTATCTCTGCATGATATCGACCATTGTATTTATCATCTTTCAGTATGATCATATCATAGTAATGTATTATTCCATGATTTCTCAATACGATCAATAGTGTTTCTAAAGTTTTTTAAAATTCATCAATTCAGGAAGATTTGCTATGTCTCGCGTGAATCTGATGATTTATCTGATAACAGTCAACATACTAACTATGAATACGCCCTGTACTTTTAACATTGTGCAACTATATTGCATATAAACATCGTCAATAAATAGTCTCACTATCTACATGATAAAATAAATTGTCGTCACGCCTCCATATCCGAAAATTGATACTACACGCCGAAAAGAAATACGAATGGAATTAATAGAGATACTTAAATGATTTTCCAAGAAATGATACTGACGCCATCTATTGGCATCAATGACCATCAGTATCATTCAGAATTTTAGGTGTCTCATTGAATTTAGGACAGCATAAAACCATATAGCTAAAATAACTTCAAGTTATCACGCTACATTCATGAAACGCTTTTACCATTCCTCTCGAATCAAAAAATACGTTTTTCTTTATATCCAGGAGCTCTCTGAATAAGAGATTTGCGCTTCATCTAGAACCATTCAGTTTTGTTTACATAGCAAACACTTCTCTGGCGGTTCCGGAAACTGGAATAAATGTCCTCCCAACAGATAAAAATCCACCCCTACCGACATTAAACAATCATTTTCTTTTATTATGGCGACGCACGTCTTCGGAGACTTTCACTTGAGATAGAATCTAGCCATCAACTGTAGTACGCCGATCAAAAAGGGCGGATATGGATAGATTTTGGATGGAAGGTTTTTATGGGGAAATGGAATGATAGTTTGATTTGAACTAAAAATCCTCCATTCATATGGCACAGAAAATAGGTGGCTCAAGGTACATATAGTGAAATAATAATTATGTCTTCATATGACGATTATCAATTCCGTCAATTTTCCATGGAATGCTCTCGAAAATATAGGAACCGACAAACCTTCATTTGAAAATGTCAACCCAAACATCGCCACTTTGATTCAATGTCTCTATTGAATCAAATAATTTTTTCATTTATCTTTATGAAGATCACCTTCACGGTCTGCAACTTATCCAAATCTCTAGAGTTTGAATGTAATGTCTCTCAGAATTCGGAAAGCCGTATTTTTGGAGTATCTTAATTTGACTGTATCCTAGTCATTCTAAACCCTTACATTCATTTGTAGTTCCATATATTTCTCAGGTTCATTGATTCTGCTGTGAACGCAAAACGAAATATCTTGGAGATTGTATACTCATTGCTTGCGGCCTTTGATATGTCATATATTATTTTCCGTAGTGATAAATATTTCACTTCACTTCAAGCACGGTTTGTCAATTTTTCGTGAGAAAATTGGCATATATCAGATATATTCAAAGGAAGAATTCGATTCCTATCAAAGTCTGCAAAAATAAATAATAAAAAAATGTGTATTTGAAGAATGTACGAAAATGGTTTTATCCAGTTCTCGAAAGGTTACTCTGATGTAGAAATCGTTACGCAGGGTGAGACAAAAATGCTTTCTGAAGGTGATAGTACATTGATTGATATAGAGTTCAGTTTGATGAATGAATTTGTGGCCCAAAACTCATACTTATGAAGATATATCCTACCGAAATTAATAAAATCGAAATAATTTCTCCACGTAACTTCTAAACGGCGAAACCCGCCAAATTGAAATTTTCTGCATGGATGTTTGCACTTCTACATTTCTGATACTGTCATGAAGAATGTTTGAGAGGGTGAATTTTGAATTCTTTGGGACAACTTATTTCTTTTTTCGCTATGGTCGTTTAACATAAGCATTCGATAGGGAGAAAATTACATAAAAAAGCTCGTTTAACGTACAAAAAATGCAACCTAAGGCTTGCAGTCACATGATGTCAGCAGATGGTAAAGATATTTTGGAAGGTCATGACCAGTTTTGTTTAAATTTTCACATTTTGACAAGATTGTTGCAATCAATTCCACCTTGTGGTTTTTAGATTAGATCACGTTATGATAACTCAACCTATTTTGGTAAACCACTGTGGATGTTGAGGTATGTGTACACTCCCAGAAAAGAGTCAAAAGTCCTGAAAATCTACTTCCTGATGTTCCACTGAAGTTTGAAATGCCAATAAAAGGGAAGTAGACCCACTCGAAATATGAAATGGTACGCGAGAATATTTCGAAGTCAGTTATCATCCACTTGGTTCGGCATTTTTCCAATGAAATGGGGTTTTTTGCTGCCTTTCTATACGTTATTCAGATTTGAGGTAGGCACTTCAAAGAAGTGATTAATTATACTGATGGAATTGGAAGTACGGTATACTAAGAAGAAAAGAGAATTTACAAATCAAATTATACATATGATAATTTATAGTAATTCTTTTTATTTTATCATTACAAACACATCAGCCTCGGATCACAGTTATTGTTCCGTTTGGATTCGATCTTTCGCAGCGTCCTAATAACGTTCATAATAAGTTTGTTTTACCGACAACTGTAACATCTAGCATACCCAAATTACCATCGCCTTTTGTGAACATAACGCTGCCATTTCAGACGTTGATGAAACGCCAGTTATGTAGCACATGTTTACCCAAGGATTTCAGACTCTGGTCCAGGGCCGACATGCAATTATGGACGTCCAGTGCTTGTTCTAGGCTCAAACATTCGCAAATAATGGTGTTCCAGTCTCAATGACGTAACTTCACATTAACAAGTACATGCGGAACAAAATTCGAGATTTAATTGGGGAATCCAATATCAGAAATGCCCTTCAATTATTGGATGAAATGATACAAGCTCTGTTCAAAATGAAATTCCACGTCTTGTAGCATTCGTGATTTTTTCAAATAATTTTCTTGAATCGAACTCTTTCTTCTTTCGACTTCACAAATGAGATCCAATCGGAAACGTTTCATTCAATAACACTCTGAAAATATGTTAATAATATAGAGGTGTTGAGTTCGAACTATTGAGTGGTCTTTATAGATCATCATTCTTCTTGTCTACTAATACTGAACTCATTCAGTAATTCTAGCAAGATTATGTCATTGGAATTTATGAAGAATATACACTGAAATTGAAGTTCCTAAAATATATCAATTGGCATCTAATATTTACAGATATAATTTTATTAAACTAATTCCTATCTTTCAAGGACCTATTAATTTCAACTAGGAATATTTCTGAAAGAATGTCTTGATTGTTTGCTATTCAGAAAATAGTTCTGATTTGCTTATCTCACAATACATTCATGCAAAATAAGAATTATCTAGCTAAACACTGAACATTAGTTACGTCTTAGCTGGGAACATTCAGGCATCAATAAACAAGGTCACATCTCACTGTCACGAAAACTGTTCAACGGTTATCCATACTCAAGTTTGGTGTATATTTTTTATAAACGAAAAAACATTTTCCAAAAAATCTGAATTAAAAATTCAATACAACTTCCTGTTTCAGAGCATGAGAATGAAAAAAAAAGAACAACAACACACCGCAATTCCTGGCTATATTACTCTAAATGAATAGACTATATAAAAGAACTGGGCAAAAAAATTCTTCGCATCGTGTAATGTAATCATGAACCATTGCTTTGAACAAAGCAGAAACATTGAAAAAAAACTGTTGAAATAGTGCTAGAACAGTTGAAAGTTTCAGAATCTTGAAGAGTAAGTAAACCTTGAATTTGAAATAATTCTTAGTGCTCTGTTTTGGACCACGAAGACTTTTTTTCGACTGTGCCAGTTACCTCAAAACAAAATGGACGATCCATGACTTTTTTGAATTTTCTAAGATAAAAAAAATTTGCTGTCAAGACTCGTACATCAACATCTACTCAAAAATGCACAATTTGCTTTTTAATTCGAAATATTGATTTATCATTCAAATGCTTCAAGTTTTTTGTTCGACATTAAATATTGATATAATGAATTCACTTGAAGAATCATAGATGCATCAATATCATACACCCTGTATATTTCGAACAGTTCATGCGCTACTTGAGTCCCATTATATTTTCCATCAATCAGTCACCATCACGAAAATCCCTCTCGATTCTTGTACACTCATCGGTATTCGGTGTAAATTGAAGACGTGTGAAAAGGCTAAGTTCAATTCCGAGTTGTCAGGCGTCAGCACCAAGCATATCAAGAATTCCGCGTTGCACCGAAATCGAATTCACTTTTTATATACAGCAGCACTACGATAATCCTGTAGAATAAATGCAATCATGCAGGAAGGAGTCTTATTAGGGCGTATCTTCCATCTTTAAAATTGAGAATGTTTCTGACGGCAGCTCAATCTCATTCGTGGAAAAATGTGAAAACATAAGACAGCTCAGACAGCTGTTATGAGCTCTGAGGAAGTTCATAATAACAAGTTTGGTTCGAAGTATTTCAAGAAACTTCTGCATTATATCAGAATATCATCAACTGGGGAAAGTTAGCAATTAAAACATTCCAGAAATGTCACCGTTGACAAGAGCTGAAGGTGAAATGTATGTATTAACTTGGTGATTTATAGTTCGTCGATATTAAATCAAACAGGTCCATATATCACAACCATGCATTGGAGGTCCATTCAATTTCCAGCCCGGATACAAATTTTCGTCAGACGTTGAACGGACGTTGATTGGACATCCTTTGGACGTATATTTAAATATAAATCCACCAAGTACTATTATTACAAAATGTAGTTGAGGGACAAAAATCATTATATTCTCATTGATATTTTCAGAGATTATTTGCGATTAAATGAATCATTTATTCAGTTCAATCTGCCGGGTACAGATAAAGAGGAAACCTCGAATGTAACAGATTAAAACAAAAAAAATATTTTTGAGATATAGTCACAAAAAATCTAGAAGTATAAACATAGATATAGTCGGCATGTTTCAAAACCAGCACTGAATGAATCACTGTCTGCGTTGCAATGGTACTCATAGTAAATTAGTGGAGTGACAAGAACAGGCAAAAAACTAAATTGCGTTTTTCTTATTATGTAGTAACATAATTTTGATGCGTTACTTGTTATATTTTATTCAACGAATGGAAATAACCTTCATTATTTATTTTTTCGAGATAAATAAAATTGTCATCAACTCATGCTCGTCTCGAAACCAACTCAGACCCTATCAGATATACTGAATGATCTTCAGTTCGTTCAGGAAATAGAATTTTGCGTTTGAACAATGTGATTCTTCTATTCCACCATAGCCGATATTTTCAATTTGTTGAATTAATTACAAATATCGTATATCAGAAATGGATCTGAAAACTTGATTTATGATCCATCCGTCCTCAGCGATGTTAACTGTCAATTATTCTTTACAGTTCATAGAATTCGTTCGGGAGTGAATTTTGTGCATGGTATGGCACTTTTTCAACATTATATCAGAAATCTCTTATTTCAAAAAATATAATTTCGAAGATTTTTTCAGAAACGATTTTTCAGGAAAGTATATCTGAAAGTATATCTGATAGGAGCTGAGCTGATTTCAAGGCAGGCCTGAGTTAATGACAATTTCTCATCTAGAAAAAATACAGATGATTTTTTTTTCTACTTCTGTTTTGTACTTTATGAATGTCACTGCCCAGAACTATTCATGCTAGTTCTCAAAATAATATTTGGATTTCATCGTCTATTAATTTTTTATGTCGAGTGATGAATTAATCTCCATGTATTTTGAAATGAATGTACCTGTCTCAAGATACGACAATAGTTATCGGAACATCATTGGTAAAAAGGTTTATTTTTCATTGAACTAAATGCTACTACACCCATTATTTTTTAAACTCGACCAAACTAACATGGCACTGATATGTGTAAATAATCCGCAAAGTGCTCCTCTGTCATTGTTTTCAATAAGGCAAATATGGATATCATAAATCGAACCGTCGAAAAAGAGTTATCAAAATGAATATTCCTGAGTGAGTCGTATAAACATTACATGTACAGAAACGAGGGTAATACGAACCAGAATCTTATTAGACGAGACCAAGAATAGACGGGCCATTATTAACCAAAACAATAACTTGGATGGAACGGTGCTGTAGTCTAGAGTGCTTTGCTGGAAAATGAACAAAAGGTGCCATCCATTTGGGGTGACAAAGAAATATGGGAATGTGAATCAGTTTGAAGTTAAAATATTGTGGTTTTTCAAAGTGGGGTAGGTGAATCTCTCTCTTGAATTATATTCCTCGAATTGGAAATGCCGCTTTTCCTTGGATCCGCGATATGGAACAAAACAAGAATTAATCAATAAATTCAAAAGTGAAGTTGTGAGAAATTATTGATATGCACCTCAATCCTAACTTATCTAGAATTTCCAAACAGGAATACGAATATTTGGGGTGAATTCGGGGTGAATTTAATAAAATCATGGTTGCGATGTGTTTTAATAATTGCCGTCATCTGCTCGGTATACAAACATAATGAAAACAGTGGAATCCTCAATTATGCAAATGAAATACTGAAAAATTCTGCTTTATATACCTTCTAAACTCATACTTTCAGCTGTTATAATTGAATTTCCTGGAAACGGAAATTCCATAATGATGGAATACTGGGTATTTTTATGGTAATTATGGAATTATTTCATGATTATAATAAAAAAATTTATCTGCTACTGTATCACAGCAACAACATATGATGGAATATCTTATGATACAAGATGCATGTGTGAATAAGTTGATAATATTGAGCGCATATAATATAAGAAAACATCGACTTGGTCTGCTCTCAAGTTTTTTTTTAATTTGTTGGATGAAACCAATTGACCAATTTTCATATTGATATCTTTTGGAAATCGCATATCTCATGATCTCATGATGAACTATCATTGTGTATTAGAATAATACAAATATCAATTCAATGAAGTTATCTAATATCGCGAGTGAAAAAATTGACAACCGTCAACGTACGCATTGTAATTCACGGTAAATTGCTCTAGAACTCCACAGGCAGTTTATCAAATAGGGGATTTTAACAATAGAACTTTTCTAGACTCCAGAATATTTCGAAAGTTTGAAGAAGTAGATCGACTCTTGGTTAACCTAAAGCATACAGCTTTCTACAAAACTGAAACTTCATCATTCGAAATTATCCTACATAATTAACGATCTTTTGTTAAGAGTGCAGCGATGAAAACAACAGAGTACTGCATAACTTTAAATTAAACATTAGTTTCAAGTTCAGTATTGTTGAGCAGCTTTTTGGAATAATAAAAATCTTCAAGAAGTCTCAACCGATATAAACAATAGAAGATAGAGACGCGGTTTACACTGATAACTTGAATAAAATATAAGAATGCATCAATCAGATCGCAGTTTTTTTTATTACTTCTAATTCCAGATTATTTACTGTACAAACGGTTGTAGTTGTAACTTTTGCATTCCATTCCACCTCATTTCAATATCCAATATTAATTTCCATGCTCTTTCTCTGGCTGGTGATAAATATTGTGGATAGATAGATGAAATTCTCTTCACATTGAAGGTCACAGTAAAGCATCGATCGTATTGTTGAGGTATCAACAAAATTGAAAAGTGATCTCACATTTATGACATCACCTATATCATTTGGCACTTCCTAAAGATTGTCTGAAATGTATATCTACGCAATTCTGAGTAGAGTAGAGAAAAATATGATTTTTCGAAAGCTTCTGATGTTAGATTAGAATTTGATGATACAGAGATTTTTATACAAAAACCAAAATGCTTCTGTTGTAGAATCAGGTTTTATTCCCAGTTAAATTTATGACAAGTGTTTCTCCTGGAGGTTCATCATAATATATTATATTTATTATTGAACCCCATTACGGAAGTGTACCTGATGGCACTATCTTCCATCAAAGTTTCTTGATTCTGAAGTTACAAAGTTCACAGGATGCTATTATAGTACATGAAGATGATATTTTCAATCGGTTCCCAAACTACTCAAGATTTTTCCTGAAACAATAAAAAAATAGCAGAAAAAACAAACACAATAAACTTATAATTCATTCCATAACATAAACCATAATCTTAGTCTGCAGTGGAAGAATTCGACTTTATTCATGATATTACATGTCCAGCATTCAAAACTTCTTCACCTTCATGAACACTTCTGAAAGTGTACCCCAAACTCAATCTTGCCAGTCGAATCTGAAAACAAAATGAGTTATCAGAATTTTGTTTACATCTTGAAATTTTCGATATGATACAATGAATCAAACAAACGATAATGCTAACCACTTTTAGAAAAATGTGAATACTTAGATATCAATGCCCTCGTTTACTGCAAAAGTCTCAAATGTCTCTATTTTTATTATAAAGTTACACTTTATTGACGAAATAACGTATATAAACAAATGCAATGAAACTATCCTGTCAATATTTATAGTTCTGTGACTGCCCACTTTGGCGCTGCATTCTCAAATTCATTCGTCAATAGACTCACCTGGATATCTATTGAGTTGACGAAGTGTTTCTAATACTGTAATGACAAATTGAAAGTTGAAAACAATACCAAAGCAATAAAACTTGAAACTTCTAAAATACTGAAATCTAGAATCGAGGTAGTCTCTCGATGTGGATTTGAGCGATTCTCACCTTTCAATTACGTAGTATTCAGAGAAGATCATGCTCAAATAAACACAGTGTTTGTATCTCCTCTTGAGATCCGCCTGCTGAATTTTCCATGTGGAATTCTCTCGGCATTCTCTATCTGCGACGGATTCATTCCGATATCGGAAGCACCAAAGGGCATAATTTCGACTATTCACCGATTCCATTCTGTGCAGGAATCAGCTTCTGGTGCTTTCCACGTCACGAATGCGATGACAATCTAGATCAAAGCAGCTCCACGTAAGAGCATCCATATTTCGCATAATTAAGTAAGAAACTAAGAGGGATGCTGAAGCGAGCTGAAAAGCAATATCTGATTTATGAACTTTCGTATTGATGAAGGCTGCTTGAGAGAATTATTCAATAAGGTGCATTATTACCATGCAAATAGCGAAGAACCAGAGCATCTTAATCAGTGGCGTACATTTGGAAATTATGTAACCTCCAGATTGTGGAATCCTTGAATCAGTAATGCGTTCATTTGTTTCATTTTTAATTTGACGTTCACAGAGGTTATTGTAGATATATTCAGGTTATTACTAGATAACAAAACATTCAGGCGTTATGCAAGGTGTTTCTCAAAGGCATGCTAATATTTGAAGGGGTGATTCTTTGACACATTTTGAGAAAGAACTTCCTAAACGTATGCCCTAAAAGTCTTGACTTTCGAGATACAGAATGTCGAAATATTACACTCTTCCTAAGGTAGTCCTCATTCATATATTTTTCAGAAGGTTATGTTTTCATAAGCAGCAGCTGAAAAGATTTCAACTTCGACATTGTGATGAATCTGATCTCTTAATTTGCTTTCAGTCGATGCACGAACATTTTCACGCCGCATCAGATTTTTGAGGAATAGACCCTGAAATAAAACGATTTTTATTTTTTTTAAGCGAATACCACGCGTCGGGAAAAAAATCCATAGGATTGAAGAGTATCTCGAAAGTAATTTTTATTTTGAAAGTGAGCAATGGCGTAGTATTTTTTTCCTCCAAAAATATTCAATGCAAAACTCGTACGGACGCCACTGGTAGAGAAAATGAAAAATTTCGTACATCACAAAATGCACCTTGATGCATTGAAGACATGTGCCAAATTTCCTAAAGATGTCTGGAATATTATCTCAGTTATTATCAAAAAACTGATTGTTTTTAAACTTTATCACCCTTTATCTCAAAAGTTAAGACTTTTAAGACATACGTTTATGAAAAGTTTTTTTCTTGAAATGTGTCAAAGAATAGCCCCTTCAAATATTAGCATGTCTTTAAGGAATACCCTGTAAATCTTCAAAAGTGCTCCAATAATATTGGATTGTATCAATCCAATTTTGTCATGCGAAAGATATATAATACTTTATGTCGGAATAAAAAACAGGACATTTAATTTGCTCATAATCAATGTGAATTTCTTTTGCTGAAATAATTCATTGAAAATTCTATATGAATGACACTGATAAAAGGATGATGAATTCATAGGAAGAATATGTTTCCTGAATATTTCAGAATCTCAAAACACAAAATTAATGCCTCAAGACATATGACTTTTCACATATTTCTTTCTTCCAAAAAAAAAAACAGAAATTTTACGAAAATAGGTGCACTATACATGCTGCCCAAAAAACGTGATAATTTAGTGAATCCTTTTGATGGGTATGAAGGTAACGAAAAGCTGAAATTTCTGAATTGAGTAGGAGTCTCGTTTTGTATACAGCGTGTATTTTTGTATAGGCATCAGTTGTTTACAATCCATTTCATTTGATAATGATAATATCGTGGAATAATTGTTTTGGAATCATTGAATATGTGGCTGATAAAAAATCAGCACCAAACTTTCATGAAATGATTTGGGAATCTGGTTCAGCTTCTAATAGAAAGCTACTATTCAATTATACAGGGTGATTCATTGAGGAACGAGCATACTGTAAGTGTAGGTAGAGGTCGCCTAGCTGGTTCTGAAAGAACCCTATATGATGGGTACAAAATTTTAAAGAATACCTTTTGCGTCTCTAAATACTAATCTTTCAATCAATCAAATTACTAATCATTTCATGATATCCTAAATTTTGGATCACAACCTCAACAATAAGCCAACAGTTTTTATTTGGTGCTTTTTTAATAACCAGTTACAAACACCCCGTATGTGTGATGGAGATCGCATTCATTCATCATACTACACAATACAAATGATGAAATGATTGCAAGAAGCTATAATTAAATTTTTAATTTTTAAATGAATACATTTTTATAAAATTTGTGTTTCCTTAAAAAAGTCATACTTATTCGGACTGTGATTCCTTCCCATTCTATCATTTGTATAGTGTAGCATGACGAATAAATGCAATCTTCATCAAACATACGGGGTGTTTGTAGCTGGTTATTGAAATAGCACTCTGTCCCAAATAAGGAACTGTCAACTCATTTTACATCAAGGTTGTGATCCAAAATTTAGGATAATTCATGAAATGGTTAGTAATTGATTGATTGAAAGTGAAAGAATATCACTTAGATACAAAAAAGGTATTTTTTAAATGTTGTACCTCCTTTCATCGAAAAAATTTATTTGATTAGAAATATTTTTTTCTACTCTTTTTCCTGAACTGATGAAATTCCTTTAATTTTTTCGAGTCCGTACTTAGATTATTAGTTCCATCCATTCGGAATTCGGTAGCATACAGGATAATGAGTTTATGTTATGAAAATCAATAATATATACAATGTAGATCGTGAGTTGAAAAAATAGAAGTACATAGAACACTCTGTATCTCGATTATACAGGGCGCTAGACCCATCATATGGGGGTTTTTCAGAACCAGCTAGTCGACCCCTACCTACCCTTACAGTTTGCCCATTTTCCAATGAATCACCCTGTATAACATTGACATAATGAAATGAGATAAAAGATATATTTTCAATACTATCAACATAACCGTATACGAAATCTGGAACATGTACATACCGAAATATAGGTTTCAATTTTCTTCGAGCCAGAAACCGCGAGAGCAAATCCTCATAAAAGCTCCCCAGAGATACAAAACGCCAATCTGTTCCTTTCGCAGTGTTCATCCTAACGCAATGAACTTGAAACTCGATTGTCCCATTACGCCACCGCATTGAGAATGGAGTAGAAGAGCAACGTCTCTATGACGCCGGTACGGTGTATCGCTGACAATTAAGAAAACATGGAGAGGCCTAGTTCTCCTGAATAGAAGCTCCGAGAAGGGTTATTAACAGTGGCGTTTATCTAGGTATGCACCTGATAGATGAATATCGTGGTGAAAGTGGGTAAGGTTTAATCATGTACTAAAATCAGACGCCCGTAGATCACCCGCCAATTTATACACTTTCTGAAAGGAATCATTCACAGAATTGTGATTTAATAAGTACGAGAGGAACAGCTGTACAATTTCTCGAATTTCTTGAATTGCTTCAGGTGTCTCTTGATTATATGACTCCTTTCCTCGTTACTCTTATATTGGGTTTCTGCTAGAGGGTTGAACAAACGAATATGGTGGATAGTATGGTCATTGGAAAGCCAGAAGTTTTACCGTTTTTGAGTTATGCGTGATTTTTTCGTTTTCCGAGATTTCATCAAGAATAGTTTTTTTGCAATAACTCAGTAACGTAATTGGTTCAAACCATTTGATAGACAATTGGGATGGGTTGATTGGATGCAAAACAAAAAAAGGAACACTATCGGATGAAAATAAAGAAAAAAACAAAGATCAACCATTTCAAATTTTCAATTTGATTTAATCGTTTATGTTTGTTTTTCCTTTTAATTTTCATCCGATAGTGTGTCTTTTTATTGGTTTTGCATTCTATCAACCCTTCCTCATTAAATTTCAAATTATGTCACTGAGTTATTCCAAAAAAAACTAGTTTTATAACTATTTCTAATGAAATTTCTAAAAATCGGAACATGACGAATAACTCGAAAACGGTAAAATTTTTAATGAAGGTGAGTTGGCTTATAAACGTATCAAATGACTATACTTATCCACCATATTCGTTTGTTCAACCTTCTACCAGAAACCCTGTAGATATGTGTCCATTAACCTAGATATATATTTTCTGAAACTGCATATCTTTCAATACATATCAATGTAAACAAATAATAATAATAATGATAATGATAATAATATATAGATCATTGAATAAAAAGTACAGTTCGTAAAAAAACAATATAAGAAATATAGTTTCAATAAACCTCAAAAACTCACTGAGGCAGATTGCCTGATTGTTAATATATCTGATCATGTGGATGTGATGATATTTTTCTAAAAGTTTCACAACGATTAGAAATTAGGGGCGACACGTCGGCACCTGCTGTTCCACTACGTCTGTAATATATTTTCTAAAATACAGAATAGTATAGTATAATTGATTCTTTCTGCTCATTTTATTTTCGAATGTCCCCATTTTCGAGCTCTACAAGGAATGATGACAAGTTCTTTATACGTACACCAATGATTGTGTAGCTCTTGGAATAGATTGTTTTCTACTCAGATTTTGGAATGGAAAGGTACTTATTCGTTCGAAGAGTCGTTATTTCTCAAGTAGAATTTAATGCCATCATTTCGAAAATGGTTGGATAATCGACAGTGCCGAAGATAAGAAATGCATCTACGTTAATGCCGTTTCAAATTGGGATCATCATGCTGAAGAAGCATTACATGAATGGTTTATGCACAACTGATAATTCATGAGAATACTAATTCATCATTCATTGTAGACCAACAATATAAATCTATCCAAGTCTTGTATTGACAAGATCTATAATAATAATAATAATGTTTATTCATGAATCTTCAAAATTGCGTGACATCTAATATTCCAACATTGATTCAAAATCTAGAGAAAATGCAGCATATTTGAGATGCAGTTAATTTGGAATACTTAGATATCCAAATAATTATGAAGGCCAACCGTATTTTTTTGCCGTGAACATAATTCCATACGTCACACGAAGCCATCGAGTATCAAAAACAGGACGCCATCTTCACATTCCGACTGCCAGCGACAAGGGAAGAAGACAGCTGCTTTGAAAAAAAAATCGGTAAGAATACAACCAATGATAATCATTTACTGTGATTCTTTTAATCTTCAATGTAATTATTTAAACTGTTAAGTGACCTTTTTAGTTTGTGATGTTACTATGATTTTGTAAATATAACTGGAATTGAAAAAGTGTCATAGAATTTTAGCTAAGAATGGTATGTTTTTAATTTAGAATACCGAAATAGAACATAATAAAAGGGGGTTCTTGTAGTGGTTATGAGTCTGGTGTGTATATTTGTGATTACTGCAAGAATAGTAACTAAGAATAGTGAACTATAAGTTAAAAGTAAGGACTAATCTGTGATTATTTCGACTGATTACTTAATAATATGTTATTTTAGTTTATTTTGTTCAGAAAAGGTTGATTACTAAAGGTCTCAATACTATAAAACTATTACAAAGATAAGAAATCTATTAGTTTCTAAGGAGAATTGTTATCAAATATAAAAAAAGTGAAAATCTATTATATAATTTGGAATACTATAATATATTCCAAATTACCTGCACCCTAAGTCAAATCTCGATTTTGGAGTTTTTTAGTTTGAAAGACATTTTGATAAGGTTTTTGGTTTTTGTTATGTTTGATTTTTTTTATTATTAAAGTTTAATAATTTGTGGTTCATTCAATGTATTTTCATAGACCCACCCCATTCGTATTTAACTTTATCCTCAAAAAACAAACTAGTATTCCAAATATGCTGCATTTCCTCTATCATATAATAATGATGACTGGTGAAATAATAAAATTCAGAGAACTGTTGAGCTTATTTGGTACTTGAGAGTGAGTCCCTGCAATTTATTGGTAACCATATCGTGCAGTACCTATATATCGCTCCGTATGTTGTAACCATTTCTTTACATGAGTTTAAAATGAGTTGAAGTTTTTGATGGATTTTGATGGAAGTATAGTCTCAATGATCGAAAAGGCTAGACCAGACTTAGCCTCTGTGATCTTTAAATATTAAAACTATAGACTCCCCAAAAATAACATGGAGAGGAAGTAGTTTCAGTTGGTGGGCCTTAATCAGTTTTCTGTTGAACTCTCATCACATATTATTATCTATTATTCACTTTTTATGTATGTAGCTTCGTCAGCAGATGGATCAGCCTCTAATACCCACCCTGTATGCTGCTCAATGCCAATATCGTTCCAATGGTAGGTTGGGACACATTCCACACACTATACTCTATGGATAGCCATCCATCATGAATCCTAATCCGGTGGATGTACAACAAATCCGAAATGTTTATTCAAATCAATAATTCCAGCCGATCTCCATCACTCTAAATTGAATAGGGCCATAACCTATGATGGCGGCCATTTCTAATAACTGTTATTATTACCTCTGCCGAATTGGATCGCCTCCAAGTTAATGTTATGTAGATCAGGTTGGGCAACACTATAATCGTATCAAAAGTGGAAATGTGCAACGATCTGCAACGGAAACCATAACCATTAATAAATTTCGTAGTAGCGATGGCGAGCCAGCCATAGTACTATAATGATGATTTGAATATTAATTGTATTACTCGTCGTTTATTGTGATCTAGATGTGTGTGGTTGAGATGATCGATAGGGGTTATTTCGATGTCAACCAGAATTGGGTGAAAACGTTAATACAGGAATATATCCTCTGGAATCAGGAGTCAACTTTGTTCAGACCAGTATAAAAGAAAAAAATAATTTTTTTGTTGACGTATGAGAGCTATATTTTCGTATTTCATCTTGGCATATAATCCAAGGTCATCAATCAGAGATCAAACCTCTACATAATTAATTACAGACATGTCTAATTACCGACCAATATCACTTGTGCCAATTATATCGAAAATAATAGAAGCTCTAATAAAAAAACGTTTGATTTATTACTTATAGGTATATATTCTAGGTATATATTCTATCTATATCAGTGTCTGATCTATGTAAAAGAGCACTTAAAAACACAACAGGGAGTTGGGCCCAAATTTCTTCAACAAATCACCTGGTGATTTCAGAATATTAAACATGAAAATGTTCAAGCTGGAATTGAAACAGTATTCAATTGAAAAATGCTTTCACTCCATTCAAGAGTTCACAAACATTTCGACGCATATTTTATAGTTTTCAATGCCTCTCCAGAAGAGTTGCCTACAATTGTGAGAGTTTTACTTCATATAAATATATATCTATATATATATATATATATATATATTTATCTATATATATATTTATATACATATACATATCCTTGTAGTTTTTTAGGATTTCTCACATATCATTTGTACGATGAAAACTTTGAAATTCAACCAGAAAAATTGTCAAAAACGTTGAAAATATCGCTAATAGATTTTTTAACACTGCAAATTGGGAAATATGTGTCCTCCACAATGCGAACAGCACGATACTTTTATATGTATATGTGTATTGAGCAAAACACAACTTTATGCGACTCTAGCGGCCGTAATGTGAACTTCCCGAAACGCGTATTGCATCTTTGTTTTGTTTCGCTATCGTGTGTGATTTGTATAGTTATTTCGATAGGAAATATAAATAAAAACGCCAATTGTTGTGATATTGCTTGCTACAGAAAATGAAAATGAAGTATATGTAACCAACAAAATGGGAAATATCGATGAAATTGATGAACGAAAGGCATGTGATAATAATTTATTGTGCTTGGTTTTATACATATTGATGTTTATTTATAATAGCATAACCATAGAGCTAACAATAATCCTGAAACCCAGACCCAAAACTAAACGATAAATTTGATACTAGGATCAGTAAAATTGCCAGGGCACGATAATTCGCCACTTGAGTATTGTAGTGAATACAACCTTGCACAGTTCAATAATAATGCTGAAATATGCTTGTAAATTTCAGATAAGCCTGATTTGCCTCCATCTTGGTGATTTTCAAATCTTCATTTTTAGAAAATGTACCCTCGATCTGATGGGGCTGTCCTTATAGAGCAGACATTTGTAGACAAATACCTGCAATATTAATACTGTCCTTCATACTCGATTTCTTACCACATCAAATTAAGTGATTGACATGAAGAATTTGCTCTTCCTTCACAATACATCCGTTGTCGGGTGTTGCTTGTAAATATTTGAAAATTTCTGATAGTGTTTTAGGAACATCTTGCTATTGCTAGATGATCTAAAATATGAAATAATATGGCTTGATTATGTTTAAAAGTATCTTATTTCTGTTCTTACATAAGAAGTCCAAGTACTGAAAAAAAAATCCACCACAAGAAAGCCTTTTCACACCAAATTTCGGATATTAACAACCACTATAAACACGTAAGAACCATATGAAACTGCTGAACAATACGCGTTTCGGGAACAGCTGATGCAACGAGTGCAGCGCCACCATCGGTAAATATTTTGCTCAATAACTTCGCTGCATACCTCAAATAAACACAAATCATGGCACTGTGACTACTTCCGCTTATCTAGCTTTACCTTCCCTTGACCTTCCTGGTTTACCAGCTTCTCTAATTCCTAAGACTCCGGTGAGTCCCGACAGCCCTAATTAAAATCTAAGCTTACGGTTAACCGTACGAAAATTACTTAGTGCATTGTGGCACGTAAATTGCATTTATATTACATAAGCTACAAACTGTGCAAGCTCAAGATGTTCGCTAACTTGTCTAGATAAGTTTATTATTTATTCGTAAGAAAACTAATTGCCACAGACTAGTGGAATGTCGAGATGGTGAAACATCTGATTCATAATGACATTTCATGTGCACTAGGGAAAGGATTTAGCAGTATGAATAATTAATACACATTTACCAGACAGGTGTTCACAATGTGTGTATGCTTACGGGGTCAGGTATTTTCCAGAAACAAACACTGGATCAAACCAAAATCGATCTTGATCTACATCTTATCAATTATATGAATATTTTTTAAGAGTTATGTGATGGGATACACTCAATGATAACCACCTATTGAATCAATCAAAATCAAACAATAATCGATCGTTTTGATAAAATAGGCAGTATATGATCATATAATCAGCAGTTGATTCCACTGTGAATTAATTTCAAAAGTATCGATTCAGTTGGTTTTAACACGACCTCATTCGTTTTTGTTTTATTTTAGGTAATATTTCACAAAGTTGTTTTCAACAGTTTCGAGATAAAACCACAGCAAAGGATCGGCGGTGACTGGATCAGAGTGACAATAGTTAGAGCATGGTTTTTGTTTCTGTTTTCTGGATGGACTTAAATATGGGTTTCATGGTTTCATTCGTGAAGCGGTAGTCATTATTGCTGTAGGACTTTAGCAAGAATATTCCTTTCATCTCAGGCAATGAATAATAAAAATTCAGTTTCTTGTTTGACAAAATTATCTGTGGAATTCCGCTATATGAAGTTATACTGTAAACACACATCTGCTCGTGTTTCATCAAATTTCAATCAATAAATTTATCAAGACGTGAATGAATTTGCATCAATATTCCTAAAAACGAACACAAAATTGCGCGAGCGTGACTTATTGAAACAAACTACTCGTAAACAAATTTTGTATACTCACAATCAGTTCAACAGTGCATTAACTAACCTTGAATAAAAGTTTCGTTGAAAGAAAAGAAATCGTATTCATGATAAAACACAGTGAAATACATTATGTAGTATCGTTTAATCTATATGAAAAGATGTATACAGAGTTTAAGAATATTTGAGGATCCTTTTTGAGGCATCAGTTTTTAAGACATACAAGGTTCACATTCAAATTCCATATTTTATTCGAGAATAAACCCAACTTATACAGAAAAAGGTTATTTCTATTGTTGATATGATACTACATCCAAGTGAGAGTGATATGATACCTCCAAAATTACCTAAAACAAGAAAATATTGTATGTGCCTCTGGATATATCAACAAA
Organism: Plagiodera versicolora; assembly: GCA_037013635.1. Lineage (NCBI taxonomy): Eukaryota > Metazoa > Arthropoda > Insecta > Coleoptera > Chrysomelidae > Plagiodera > Plagiodera versicolora. The sequence continues at coordinate 7,528,054 of CM072986.1, read as the reverse complement.
TATTACCAAATATTAACTTACCCAATATTTCGAACCAAAGGAAGGTCTCATCTTGTTTATAGAAATGCACAAATTGATCTTCGAAAAATATGTGGACGAGTGTGGTATTTTCAGATATTTCTGAATTCCTGATTCAAAAAGGGAAAAAATATCAAACATTTTACTTTGATGAGAATTTTTTTGGTCTTAGCAAAAGTTTACTATTCTGGAAATCGTATAGAAATTTTGCGGCTATTCAACAGGTATAATGATTTTTACTTAAATAATCCACTCACCCATGATTCAAGGAAAGCTTGATTGAATTACTGAAAAATCCATACAATATGGATTCACAAGAAGCAAAACATCTGAAATCGCATCTCAAACCATTCTCAATTTCAACAACTAACGCTTCATTGTCCATCTCAGCAGGTGCAATCATTGTCCATTTTACTACAATCAAAAAAATCACGAGTATGAAGGTGATCCCATCGAATAATTAGAAAACACGAACTCACTTCTATATTGAGTCAGACATGAAATGTCCAACAAATTGCAAACTTGTTTATTTTCAACTGGTACATGAAATGGGACACATCCGCAGAGTTTCTCTGCCATTTTGACTCTACAAGACACCAGGCAATCGCCTTCAGAGTATTGTCCAAAGAATGTCGGTTTTTCAGGGCCAAAGAAACATTGTCTCTGTATCAAATATCAAAAATCACATGACAAGTGTGATACTAGAAAATCAATGTATGTAATGCAAGATTGTCAGGTCACGTCACTCTCATGTAGTAGACCGACCTATTTGATGATACCTTCGCCATCTGAAGGTAGAAGTAAGCATTTGCTTTCCCCAATTTCAAATGAAACGAATGAGTAATCAATCCATTTCACAAATTGTTGGTAGATAGAAGAGTTATCTCACCTTCTGCAAAGGATATTTTTGGATTCCACTAGAAGATTTATATACAGATGGTTTGATAGCAAGAAAAAATTCTGTTCCCATTGCAGCAAGAATTTGACTCAAGCTTCCACTAACCATATCAGGAAAATCGCTCGGTGTGAATATGTGAATTGTCACTCCTTCAGTTGGTAGGCTAGCATAAAAATAGTCTGATGGGTCGTTCTTGATGTGTACCGAAAGACCACTATCGAATCCTTTAGTTTTTTGATATTTTACTTTAGGAGAACTGGAAATATAATATATATCATCACTAGAACTGTGAGGTGCTGAAAACATCAAAAATAATGTTAATTCCAATGATCCCAAGTTCGATCTTTGGAGTGCACCAAATGTTGAATTGGAACTGATCTGAATATCATTCGGTTAAGCATTAGTACAAAATGAAAACCATTTGGTTCGTAATCGAAATTGTTATTTTCATTCTAGAACATAAAGTTGAAAAATATCCTGAGATACTTACATTAATCCATGATTCACCTTCACGTAGTTGAAAATGCAGCAGTAGCCTTCAAAAGTCACCAAGAACTGGAAATTTTCTGAACAATCAACAGGGTTGCCGTCCCAAATACATTTCAGAAGAAGATCTTCACATTGTGGAGCCAGCTGAAAATTGTTCATTAAGAATTCTGCAATGAGTAACAGACATATTTCGAATAACTGTATAATCTGACATTTGTTCAAACTCTTTTATGGTGATTTTTTTTCATTTCCTTGGATTCATTGACATATTTTTTCTTCACTAGGAACTACCTGATTTCATCTCGGTTCTTCATTATTTTTATCTGAAAGTTATAGTTTCACCTCTCTCAAAACTGTAGCAGGATGTACCCCAATGCTGTCAAATAAGCTTTGAACTTCTTCTAAATTCCCAGTTATCGCTCGATCAAAATCATAGAGAAATCCAAGCAGCTCCAGTTTCTTCAGCATTTCTTTCTTGCTTTTTTTAGTAATATTACTCCTGAAACATATACAGTAAAGACATTCATGATGAGAATAATAGACCAGATATGATTACAATAGATTAAACAAATACATTCACTATATTTTCAGATCGGATAAAAAGGTGACGTTGTCACTACTATGCTTGAGTATGGCAAACATTGATGTCTTCAAATTATTAGTTTCAATCAGTTTTGGTTATCTATCCGTGAGAAAAAGATTCATAATTAACATCGATACTCTCAACTCAAAAAATATCATCGTAACTAATTCTGAAATTAGATTCATAGATCACAAAATATAATACAAGAAATAGGGTATCCACAATACATCTGGTGATACAAAGGTGAAAAACAGTGTTAGGCAGGCAACGTCTCATTATTTCAGTGTTCTTTCATAGATATAATCAGATTTTTGAAAAACGCAGGACAGAGGATAAATGCCAGATTTTCTCAATCATGAGTTGATAATGAGAAGTTCCTTACAAATAGTTTGCATAAGCAATAGCCTTGCGTTTGCTTATTTTATTGATACTGCAAACAGATATTCCTGGAAAAGGAACATCAGCGATGGGGTATGTTATAGATTCCAATGAAGTTACTGTCGGATTATCCATGAAGGATTGCCATAGATTCCTCACCAGAAAAAATGTGATGGTCATTAAGAGTATGTGACATAAGATCCAGAGGAATCTGCAATGAAAGCCATATGTGACAAAACAATGGCACATTCGAAATTGCTTTGAGTAACCTGGTATATCTTGAAGACTCTCTATCAACTGTATACTTCCAACCATTCACACTAACTTGCTCACAAAAAGTATGAAATGAATCTGAGTCTTTTTTGATTTTCACAGTCATATTCGTTTATACTTTGGTATTTTTCACAGTATGACGCTCACTCTCTAGATCATATCATTTATAAACAGAGAAAAATCGTTTCCGTTCATTAACTTCCGGCATTTGAATTAATTTCATTTGCGAATGGGGTGATATAAACTGAAGAATTCATGAATTCCAAATAAACTAGTTGAATGAAAGTAGAAACGTCAGCAGCAGAATTCGAGAATTCAATTTAAAAGACTCATTATTCTGATGAACGGCGCTCAAAAGAAGTAGAAGGAACTTTTCTATCGTTTCATTCACCTACCAAAATTTTATATAGAAGTTTCGTGTTATACATTATTGTACAGTTGAGTTGGATCACGGTCTTATGTTATATACAGGTCTGGAAACTACGACATTTTTGCTGTTCCGCTAGGAGCGTAATTGTCTTGAGAAATGATTATTTTTTACAGTTCATATCGTATTTGTGAACAATACAAAATGGTTAGGACTTGAATAGTGGATAAAATCGAAGAGAGAAATGTTGCATCTTGCGAAATTCTCTCAAATATATCAAAGACATTTGTATTTTCACAAAGCTGATTCATATGTGTTTTATATTCAAGAAGAAAATACTTTTCTCAACCTTTCGCGTTTGCGTACCTGAATTTGCAAGTTGAATCCTAATATTCGTAAAACGTATATTTCATGAGGATCATAAAATTCACTTCAGAATATCTAATATTTTTTCGTTCGAAGTAGTTACAATTTCTCTATCTATCTACCTATCTATCTCTATCTATCTATCTATCATGCCATAGTAGATTCTATGTTTTTTGTCAGCAGTTCATAATAGCTCTCTATAATATCCACGAAAAAAAAACAACAGAACAGCTAAACATTCAACTATTTAATAAATCAAGTGTACCAGTGGCGTACTTCTGAATAATTCCTCATCCTAAGGTGTCATTGAAGTTGAACATTAAGAAAATATCGTGTCTGGAGTGCAGTGGCTCAATAGTGAATGATGCCTTCTGTGAATGTAGCCAAATGTCCAAACAGACAACCAAATTCAAGACAAAACCGTAGTTTGCAATATACTGAATAACATATCATCAGCGGACAAACTGAAGAAAGTCATAAGATAGGCAAGCCCACCAAGAATTATTGGTAAAGGTAACATTGAAGGACTCATCGACCGTGCTGCATGCTCTAAGGAACAAAAACAAGCTCGATGACCCCCATGTTAAGCTAGCCTCGGATTTGAGTCCAAACCAAAGAGATCATTTAAAACACCTCAGGAAAACCCTGGAAGAACGCCACCAAGCAGGCGAAATAATATATATACGGGGAGTTAAAAAAATCCCATGATGTTGGATGTTGGGTTTCGTATGCCGGAATACGCAGGACTTCTCCTCACTATGTCCACTATCTCCAATTTCTATACAACTTTTTTGTACGTTCTCTGTTAGAATATGCATTCACGGTATGGTGTCCTATCTATAATAATCCTGTACACAATTTAGAAAAAGTTCAGGTTTCTTAGGCTTGCGGCTTACAAACCATATTATTGACCTAGCTATTTGATTCTATCAGCTTGTGCTCTTGTGTTGTGGTTGATGTTACTAGGCCTGCATGAATTGGATTAGTTCAAATTGTTACACCTGTATATTTTTCTCTTCCCATCTGATCTATATGTTACCATACTATACTAAAACTGTATTATTCACAAAATCTATTTTCAAACCACTATATGTATTGACTATTATATAGTACTGTAATACTTTTATCTGAATTGGGCTTGCCTGTGTATAAATAAATAAATATTTCTATACAACATAATAATCTGGATGATATTCCAAACACTTTAGGAATGTCCAGTTTGAAAATTTGCAGAATACAAGCAGATCTGACCGTTTTGTTCAAGTTGGTCAACGGACTGGTATGTCCGTTCCCCCGAAGTGGTTCGGATTCCACTACAAACTGTAGGGCCCGCCCTTATTCGCCCCGCACAAGTTTCGACTTATGGGGAGTTGGTTGAAAAACCAAACTTTGAAGTGGTGAAAACATTTACATTTACATTATATTCTTAGTTATGAGTTGAAGTTAGTAAATTTCTAAGTTAATAGTAAACCTGTAAATGTAATATTTCATCCGTGAATTAAATAATTGAATAGAAAAATATTCGTTGAAGCGTAAAAGGTAGAAAAGATGTTGATGTTGGAAAAGACTAATGAAATTGACAAAGAAGCACTGTGCTTTGTTCCGAACAGGAAGCTATTTCATGCGTACACAACTTGATAATGAAAATTGTGGTTTCATTTGATCATTCTCTCTGTGATAGATAAACGAACAATATCATATCTTGATATAAAATTATTATTTCATTTCGACAATAAATAACAAAGTTGAGTTTGATGCTTTTCTAGGTATTGTTACAAATCGAATGAGATGCAATTATTAATCTTCATGAAATGGAAACTGGGTTTGAATATTGGGTTCGGACTGCTTGTACAACTGAGATGAACAAATATAAGAAAATGTTACGTCTCAAAAGCTGCTTCTTCTCCGTGTGAATCTGAATCCTCCTTCCACAGTGTACACAGGAATATCATACATTATATCTTCAAAGACTACTGTAAAAGTCTGCAATATGTTATTTCACATGAAAATCCCTCAGAGAATTGTTTCCTGTTCAAATATCTGTCGAGAGTTCTCAAAGGGTCGTTTATCTTGTTTTGAAAGTTCTTTCGGAAGGTTATAATCAAACAAGAAGTAGGTATAAATATTTGGGAATGGGAACAAAGGAAAGGGCCCCCAGTCGAACAAAATATTTCTGGTTTTCGGATTATATCCATTCCTTGTGGTGAAAATAAAAATAGTTATTCATATACGTTACGAGCAGGATAAGGTTTTTTTGTTTCATTTGAAAGATTTCATCGTAGTAACGGTAGCTATTAAAGAATGCATCCTTAAAAACAGTGATGAAATGGACAGTTTTTTGCCACAAACGGATCTTCTAGATTATCCGAACTCAGACTTTTCTCAACGTTCGACAGGTTGTAGCTTTAACTTCCGGAGTTATAACCAACATCAATACATTCATTCAAACGATCATATATTCTCTAGCAGATTGGTGGTTTGAAAAAAACAGTATAATGTCATCAATGTTACAGCTCACTCAATGATGTCTTCGGTTTATTGGTTGCCTGGACTAGGACATTCTCCTCTTTTTCATAGTTCGTTCAAAGACTATTTAATGCTTAGCGATAAGGTTATGTGATGAATATCTGTTGAATGCTTTCAATGGCGTTGAGAGGGTTCGTTAGTATCAGTGATTTCTGGACATGATGCTTGAGTGTTTTAAATTATCGAAACTATAGATACGCGGAAATTCCTAAACATTATCAAACATCCAATCTATAGCCTCTCAAAGTTTCGATTAATTCAACTCGGAATTTTTTCATCTGAAGCGCCCCATATATACTCAATTTTATCTAGAAGAGAATGGTGGTTCACAGAGCAGAAACAGATGAGGTCAGTCGTAGTAGGAACTGTTTAGATCGACCAAATTGTGTTTCAATTTGTTCATTATAATTCGGAATCGTTTTGGTACGTCAGACACTATATTGAAGTGCCGTGAAAGTTTGACAGTACTGAAATAACAATCTACTCGTTCATTAATATGAGAATGGGTTGGGTTGAAATAATATCAGATATAGAATTTTTCTTCTTGATAATTTTCGTTTTTGCGAATACATTTGTTACACAAAGAATATGACGGATGCTTCTCATTATGTTTTTATGTGTCTCTTACAATTTTCGTATTGTAAACATTTACATTCACCTACCGTTATGAAAATATTTAACTTCTTTGGGTTTTATGTATGTATCTTGAAAGTTATGAACTCAATGAACGGTAAATCACTAAAGAAATGATTCAATTCATGATCCTATAATTTTCACTAGTAGGAAAATTCATTTCTTCACGAGATTTCTTTCTTTTCTTTCCACTTGTGAAAAGCAGCTCTCTGAAGCGTCAATCAGTAATCTGTCACCATTGAGACGATATTTCTTTCCTTTCCTAATTTTTCTTCAATTTTTTCGATATCTTGATAAAATCGTTATTATGCTCCTGACTCAAATCGTCCAATTCTTGTGGAAAGTTATATAAATAAATATACCTTCAAACTTAGCAGGCGTCAGGTTCAGCATTATTACGATGGAATTTTTCGAAAATAGGACTTTTGTTATTGCCTAAAAACTCCTCAATGATCTCTCCGAAGTTAATAAGTTATTGATCAGTCGTAAACTATCTATGTCTGGTCCAAAGAACACATTCCTACAGCTAGTGCTTGAAGCAATTCCCATCTCTCGAAAGTGACTTCACAAATTACGTCATTCATTCCTACTTTATGTGAGTTGGTGGTGAAAGAGCTTCATAGGGAGACATCAGAATTTCATCTGGTGTATCGCCAACATTAATATTGAAGCAAACCAGGCCTGCTTTTGCCTGTGCGATCCACAGGTCGTTATGTTAGCAGAATATCTGCGGACGATGGTTATGCTAGCGGAATACCTGCCAAATTGGCTGATTATCTCGAAAACGTTGACGAAAGAGGATGTGCAATTTATGGAAATCCGTATCTCGCATCCGTGGGAATATAGTGTCGGGATAGACTATGAAGATTACTTGCTTTTATTGAAGAAAACTCTGATGGGAAAGGGATGATCACTGCAATTTCATCCGGGAAATTGAAGTAACAACGTGACAGGATCTCACTGGACCCTATTAGAAAATAAGTCCTCTTGTAAACGAACAACGATATGAGCAATATGATAATTCACTGAATTGATGTATCTGAAATGATGTACAGGGTGGGAAAATTCCGATATTCTTATAGGGTTACTCGGTTACTATAAGAGAAAATAGACGTCGCATTCCCGATCTCCTTTTTTTCAACTGAATGCACTAGTGAGAACAAAAATTGTCTTTCGATGTCTCGACTTCTCGACACATAAGAATATCATAGTTACTAGTGAAGTTAGGAGAAAATATTATTCACAAACTAGATGCACTTTTCCCCGATTCAGTGCATACAGAAAATTTCAAACAAAAACTGTTCAATTTCAAGTTATGATCAGAAGTTAAAATCTATTAATTCAGACCTACTAGGCTGTCTCGTTATGTTAGAGTTCTATGTCGAAATTTGCCCACCCTGTACATACAGGTATTGCCATATCTTCATCAAAAGTAATGTGGAACAATTTTCATTTCATTCACTATTTGGAAGATATTATTGTGAAATATAGATTGTATTATCATTGGATGAAAACTCAATTCATTATTCATATTTCGAGTCTGAAATCAAATCACGAATACATTTTTTTTCAAATAGAACTTCCCATGAAAGGAGACATCCTGTAATGTTGGGAAATTCCTGAAATGGATCAAAGAAAAGAAAAGAGAAAGACGAATGACTCATTTATTGAATTCGGTTTTGAAAGTAATGAGTGCTATGAGCGAAAATATCATTATAGATAAATAAAAAAATAATTGTCATCATAACAGGTGAAACAACATGAATATTATAATATATGCAATTCTCTAATGAAACTTTCGATATTCATTATTCATTTCCATCCGTATGCAGAACGTACTGCATCTTTATAAAAGACAACCTCTCTACATTCTGAAATAATTCGACTCAGCATATTGAAGTTTACTGAACGTTCATGTCACCCGAGATATTATCATTTATTCAAAAAGTATCTGAATTACTAAAGCATCCTATTGACACTTCCAAAACGAAGTGTCAATGTAGACTGTTAGTTCTACGAAATTGAATTCAAGCAGCTGTTTTGGTAATCCATAGTTATAGCTGATTTTCAAGTTGGAGATTATATTCCATCAGCCCAAACTTGACGTTAAGTCTTCATGATCAACTACCCCAACGCATCCTGATTATCAATTCACCCTATCGCGAAAGCAGTAGGCACAAGCAGGCACCCCAACGTACTCTCTGGTAAATGGAATAATGAATATTGAAGGACGGACGAATTGTTGATGGTGTTTCGCCAGGGATATACAAAAGCCACTCCATACGTTCGTGGTTTTTGTTCTCGTTTATTGCCAATTAGTTGAGGACTTTGCTTGTTACTGAAAATATCAACCGGAAACAGAAAAATACGAAATGATGACGAACAATGACGACTCAATTCAACGTAGAATCATGACTGCTATGTTGATTCAGTGGAAAAACAGGTTGAAAGTCTTTGTGTCGAAGGTTTTGCCAGAAACGGGATTTGTAGTGCAGTTGAACCTATCTGAACTACACAGGGTGTTCCGTTGAGAAACGGAATTGATCGAGATGCTTCTGAATTTACCATCTATGTATGGTCTCATGGGTATTATAACTAAGATAAAGAATGTTTCATCAATTTCATCAATCTCTGCTTTGGGTCATAACTAGTTAAATAGTCAGTTATATAATTTTCAGATATTTGGTATACGATGATATATATTATACATGGTTGATAAGAATTCATCTTCCATGTAGGAATTTGATGAGAGCGCAAATTTATTATGATTTTACATGGGATTGGCATAAATATAAACAAATCAGAGTGAATCATTCATTCAATTCAATGTGAGATCGAATCTGTTATTGAACATCAACATCATTGTTATATTTTTTCTGTAGGAGACAACGAAAATGGAATTATTTCATCAAATTCAATTTAGACCAAACAATAACCGAATTTTTTCAACAATTCAGCTTTGGAATCCACAAACGAAATCGGAACACAACTGAATTATTTCTTGTCTCACTTTATCCAAATAATTCGACGATTCATAATTTCCCTGCGGTTGTATAAAAAGTTGTCATGTTTCAACCTTTGATTAAATATTGTCGCCACCACTGTCTATCAGAGACCGCCACTTCAATCTTTCCCGTCAAATTGTGTGTGGCATAGAGACGAGTAAGAGTAGTGGGGACAGTGGAATGAAAGAAATTCAGAAGAGCGATGAGTTTCTCTCGGTCATATGGGATTCTAATACACTTGCTATCCCCGTAACTATAATAAATGTCTTCCTGTATATTGTAAAATGTCTTCAGCTCATTATAGTTCAAGTTCTGAAGTGAATAAACAAGGTACCAAGCAGAGCCGTTAGAAATCACGATTATGGAGGCTATTCAACCCCTTCCATTCCTGTGGATCCTGGTTATTCGAAAACTACGGTGACCTGCTTTCGATAGGAAATCCTTCCTGAATCAACCAAAACTATGTCGAAAACTTTCGGGGTCTGTAAAATATCCCTTGGGATTGAAACGGAGTCAGAGCCTCTAATTCATCAAAGCATTTCAATCTTTGAGGTTAATTTCATGGGATTCCGCTATTGTTAGGGAAATTTTGAATGTTTGCTTTACATTATCAGTTCTTGACCCATGAACATCAAGAATCATGCTGTATAATGTATTTTTTTCAACGCTTACTAGAAGTATTTCGACTATGGAAAAGGATGGATTTCTGAAGATTTGATCACTATGGCACTTTCAGACACATGAAAGTGAAGGGTGTCAGAATGAATTTCGTTCCGAACGTAGACCAATATTGCCATATGATCCGAACTTTTTCGGCTACAGAAATACAAAACCAGAAGGGCTACAACCACAACATCTTTTTCCAGCAAGACGGAGCCACTTCTTATATTGACAAATGACTCATTAGCTGGTTTTCACGATTTATTCCCTGAAATAGTGAAAAGTCGCCGAGAAGACATTAATTGGCCACTGAGGAGCTCTGATTTAACGCCTGCTGATTTCTTCCTGTGGGGCTACCTAAAAAGCAGAGTTTAGAATCCGTTGCCACCCAACCTGAATGTTTGAAAGAGCGATGCTTCAGCGAGTAATTGAAAATTTTTTGCTTCAGGTTGAATAACTGTGAACAAATGAATAGTGCGCATTTGCAAACGGTTGTTTTCATAAAGAAACTTCAAAAATTGATCTTTAAATTAACATTAAATCAAACGAGATTCACTTTGTTTTCAATTTAACATCTGAAAACGAAAAACATTCTGAGATGCCCCTTACAATTCATAAATTTGTTTCTGGACCATTCAGATGAAATGGAAACTTCTTCAATTTAATAATTCGTTTCAAAATAATTTTCATCAAAGCAGAAACAGCGTTCCGCATGCCAGGTTATGGAATGACTTTTTGCTTACTTTCCGGTACAGAGTTGAGTCGCCTCAATATCAGCATTAACTCGAAAATCTAAACGGCAGTCCAATTTCGAAACGAAAAGATACTCTTGTTTATTTTATGTAACTTCATCAGTTTTTGAGCTATTTGCATTTTGAACATTCAATAAATTTTGTTCCTTGTAAAATGAAATTATTGTTTCAAATTACTACTGTAGAGACAACAAATAATAATCAGTCAAGATGATGCTGCTTAAAATCACAAAATTATTAGGAAATTTCAAATCAAGTCTGCTGTATCTCGTAAACCTGTATAGTGTGCCTATTCTTGATGAATCTCCCTGTAGTATTTTTTCGATTGTCTAACTCTATAAGGTTTTTGAGCAACCCAAGACAACTTTGAACTTGACACATGATCTTCTCCTTTTCTAATTTCGAATTTCAGTATTATTATCCGCAAAATAAGTTTCGTTTAATCATCAGTAATTGGACTTCCTCAAGCTTATTTGTTTACGTTCCATAGAGCCCTGAATTCTGATTGAAATCGCGAATGGGAGTTTTATTCATATTACACATTTTTTCTGAGCTTCATCGACTCTAGTTGTAGAGGTCACTGTATGCATAATGTATCTGAATTATCGCTCATATATTCATCTGGCGTTCACGGGTATTTGAATGAAATGGTGAAAAATAAAACCTCTTCCGCTGAAATCGCGAGATTTGCGATTTATGGAAATACACAGAGATATTCCCAGCTTTCAATATGTTTTGAGAGGACGCAGTTTATGGTTTTATAAATGGAAGCCCCCGGGAAATACAGCTTTGCAGTGAAAATCACTGGAATACGATATGATTTCCTTTCAGCGAACTCCGCCAGAGTATTTTACCAACGGAATCGGTGGAAATAATAAGCTTATCAAGGATGTGTGTACAAGGTATTGATTTTCGTCATTTTTGAAGCGTTCCTGGATTTCTTTTGGGAGAAATGATCGCATTGGGAAATAAATATATGTCAATGAGATTTATCAGATTCAAAAAGATGTTTCAACTGCTACCTCCTCATTACGAACTTGTAACTGTGTAAAAATGCCAAAGAAATACATACAGTGTAGATGATAAGTCTCACACTTTCTCCTTTGATCTCCGTTACTGAATACAAAATTAAAAAAACGATTCTGAAAGTAGAATTGAATGAATATCATTTTTGATTTTGTTTAGATAGAATTATAAATGAAAATTAATAAATCAATCAAATTTAATTACGAAAATCAACAACTCAATTTTTGAAGATTCAATTCCATATCATTTTTCCATTTATTGTTTTTTTTTTATCAAAATAATAATAATGATAGTTTTTTTTATTCCACTTTTCAAATCCTTTTCAACAATGTTTCGCACTTGCCTTCAAAAAAGTAGCTATCAAGGGAAAGGGGTGGAAAATATTTTTCACAGTAGCGTTTTTCAATTTTGTCTCCAATAACGAAGATTAAAATGGGGGTGAGACTCATCATTCGCACCGTATACAGGGTGTTACAAAAGTCACGTTAAGCAGGATTCGCACAAAAGGCTAAACTATCGAAGTTGAGTATTTCAAAAAATACAGACAATTGAAAAAAATCGAGAAAATTTCCACCTCGTGACAGTCTTTTGACTCCTGGTGATAGAAATCTTGACTTCTCAATATTCATTTTGTTGGGGGATACCGGATAATATGTCAATATACTGTTGATTGAAATGTTGACTCAACTGGTCCAGATTAGAAGAAAATCACACTTTTTTCCCAACCAAATATTCAGAATTAACATTTTGCTCAACTTTGACTAATTGTATTGAAATACCATACTAGTTTTTATTTAGTAACAAATTATTTGATAACAATAGACTAGTGTAGCTATTAGAGAAACACTGTGAAACTTATGATAGCAGGTTGTGTGCTGTTCGGTGTTCACATACAAAATTTCACACGAAGTGAAACTTCCCTCACAAAATTCATTCACCCAACGTACGTTCAACCGCAATCCATGAATTGTTGATGATTACGGGGGAGAAAAAAAGTGCGATCCCACGTCTAGTGATCATCAAAAAAAGTGAAAGATTTTAGTTTCTCTCCGCCTAAAGCGCTCATGAAAAATTCACAGCTCTCGCATACTCTGACAGAAACTCCTTTCGAGTGCAACAAGTGGAAGAAGTTAAATGTTTGATTACATCGAGTTACGATATTCGTTCAATGGTCTCCTTCTTTGAATCCATCTATCTTGTCAGTTCAACAAAGAATATCTCATCAAAGTATATCAGGTTCATTCAAGCATAAAATTTCAATTGGTTGGATACTAAGATTTGGACTGACCTCTGCGCATGTTCGTCAACACACCAATTTGCAAACGATTTATATTAAATCTAGTTGGGATTCTTATTCATCAATCTGTTTTATCGCCCAGCAAATGGATGTTTGATTCAACAGAAAATATCATTTATATCCCAACATGAACACTTTCGATGACGAGCTTGTGATAAATAGTGCTAAAGATATTTTCTCAGAAAAACTGAAAAACTCATACACATGTCACAAACCTAAAATATTTTCTAAGGGTCGGTTTCTCTAAGTTTATTCAAAATAATCGGCTACCTAAAGACATTTGGGTTTCCCTAACAAATACTTGACAAGCAAGCTATCAACTAACCATATTTTTCTTATATTGGCAGTAATGATTCTCCAGTAATCATTCATATGATTGGATAGACTAGGTTAGGTTGGGTTAGATTCATTCAATTAATTGGTTACTTGATCACACTATCTAATCACGATTCAAATAACACGTGCTGTTATTACGCAAAATGGCATTACAGGACACATCAAACAAAATAACAATTGGAAATTGCTTTTGTTTTAACATTCCTATAGAAGCACTCTGCATCTTTGATGAAAATGTATTCGAACTCACAGATTGGTAATTTCTTTTTTTTTTCCTGACACAAATAAACTCAAGGGAATAAATTGAAGAGGTCAGGTAGAGTCAGGAAATTATGTTTTTAGAATATGATTTTTCCCCCCAAGATGAGACTAAATAACTGACCCAAGATTGATTTTGTGTACATGATATGTATTCCCGTCATATGATAAGTGAAAGGTTGGATTTATGACATCGTGAAAAGTGGCTGAACATGTTGAATATTGATGGACTCTTTTTAGGCTACATTGTATATCGAGAAGCACTTCTTTCTCATACTATATGATCCCTTGCACTCTACACCACACGTAGAGAGCTGTATTATCCTCCTGATAAACATTAATATCCTTCAACATCAGTGACAAGATTTTCTGGTGATATTAATATTTCTGTATTCGATGTGATGCTGTTTTTATACCGCATTATTATTTTATTATTATTTCGATATTGGCAACACTGCACATTTGTATGAATGTGAAACTGTTTGAAACTGTATTCATTTGATTCCATGATATTTCGCAGCTTTCACACGTTTGACAGCATCCTCAGGAAAATGAATTCGAGAATAAATTGTCATTTCACTAACTCAAAACCAGATAATTTTGTGTGAACGTAATTCCGTAATAATTCTCATACGCCTCCCAACCAGGTCACCGTATCATTACTAATTATCGTCAACTCCAAAAATGCTTCAAATTATATATTTCAAGTCTAACTCATATTCTTGTATAGCTTTCAATTGACATTTCGATCATCATGTATGCAAGGTTTTCTAAAATCTAATGTTGTTTCTTCAATGGTTAGTATTTTCTTAGGAACTGTTCATATTAAATCGAAAAGTGAACTCACGTGATCACTATACTGACACTTACAATTCCCCTATAGTGGTCAAAGGGCAAAAAACTTAGGTCTGTATAACCACATTAGGAAGATATTTTCAAATATAGTAATTCTGAGGTTCTATTACTACCAAAAACGAAGCAGAATAATTCCTAGTTTTCAAAGCATCAAGACTCAGAACTGAACAAATTTCAGAGGAAGAACTCTTTATCATATTTCACAAACACCCAGTTTTGAATATGTAGTACGATTCTGCGTCATCACGTTCATGATGCGTTATTAATGCGTGTTGAACTGTTTACAGATTTCCTTCAAGATGTGGGTATTCTACTAATCGAAATAATCATGATTTGTTTAAAATCCGTTCGAAATAATGTTTCGGAATACTATCCAAAAGCACAATCTCCTGACTAACTCAATATCTGTTCTACTGAAATTGACATGTCGCTACAAAATAACATCCTCTTCGTTTTGCAGCTTGCATTTTATTTAGTTATTTTTTTTTTATATATTGGTGTCATTCTGTACTACAAAAGTATACTGTTGAACCTCGGATACGTATGTCTAGAATTGTCCAAACAACAACCCATCACAGCCAACACACCTCTAGCAAACAAACACTTTTCCTTCCGTCTTCTGACACAACAGTCGACCGCCTTTCCAAGGCCCTTCAGACAGGTACTCAGACTCTATTCAGCCTCAACCTCCGCCTCCATTCATGCCCTGTTGAATTCATCTGGCTCTCGGGAGTCTTCCTATTAGAGGTAATTGCGGAAGCGTTTAACATTGACGCTTAGAAAAATAAACTACGGCCTCAGTCGGTGGACATGAAAGGATACGTTTGTGTCGTTTCTTTGCTCCTTCATAGATTGTTGACAGGAAGGATGTCGAGGCAAGGCTTGGTTTCGTCTAGGAAACGCAGGGCTTTTTGTTCGTGCTGAGGGGCATTGAGGTGTTACCATCATGGGGTTAAGAAACTTCACCACCAAAACAATTTGAGCATATTTCCTACATGAATACCAGTTATATCAAAATAACCAAATGAATTTATATTCGTACTAATTTTGTGTCATGTCTAGGTATCAGCTTGTATTACCAGAGGTCAAAAACATTGCCCATTTTGAAATATTGACGACTCATCTGGAATTACTTTCTTTTCTTCGAATGACTACAAAGTACTACAAACACTCGAATAAAAAAAAACAAACATAATAAGAAGTTGCAAATAAAATCAGTACATATTCCGATTATAGATGTTATCGATCGAAGTCATTATGTTGATTTGAGTTTTTTTGGCGTTGATTTCTATTTTTGAATTCAGAAGTATTTTCTCAAACTCTGGGTGGGTGAGTGACCTCAGATGTCGTAATATCGACCTGATAATCCTTCTGTGCGAACGTTATTATAAAATGAGATTTTAAGCCATCGCAAAAAATAGATGAAACAAATCAGCTCAAAATTAGGGAGAAATAGAAATGAAGAGAATAGTCTAGTTCCAAAATCGGTGAATGAAAAATTATTGTAGAAGATAATCAAAAAGTTCACATGGCATCAGTCGACATCCAATTCCAAACTCATCGAGCAAGAATCGCTATAAAAGAGTCCAATAATTTTTCGGTTAAATAATTGATTGCATAGAAAAGTATTTAACAAATAAACATCTTTACATAATTGCTCAAAGAAAAATCAGAAGTGTCGTTTGAAAAGGATGAAATTAGCATTCCAAAAATCAAAATTGTCATCATCATTAGAAAATCGCCTTTTTCAAAATTAGAAAGATCCAATGAAGAATTTAACGGAATTCTTCATGACCTCCCCTGTTGAAAATTTTTATTTTTCGAAAAAAATGTCTCATTATTTTCAATTTTTTGCAATCGATTACAAATCTTGTTCATCAGGTATGGATTTCAAATCAATTTCTGAAAATGAATTACTATCACAAATATAGGAGAAACTATTTCACAAGTGGCTACGAAATATGAGGCAGATTGGAATTCTATTCTTATACATATAGCAAAATCTATTGACAGGTAACATAATATGAGATGAGAGTTATTTTTCTATAACTCCTGAGATAATTTTGATTCTGAATAAGGCGGTTTTTAAAGAAACTGAAAATCTCTCAGTATATGTGATAGCGGATAAGTTAGTTTTGAGACGAGTCTGAGTTGACAATTCCAATTTCTTCAAGTAAATACAATTGAAAATGTTTCCATTTGTTGCGTACTTTATAGATGTCACTGTATAATTGTTCCAATGAAAGAAAAGAATATCTCCACCTTATTAACGATCTTGTGGCTATGATTTTTTCCTATTCAATGTAATAAAAGAGTTATCAATGTTCGTGACACTAAATTATCACTCTGAATATCAAACTCTGAACGAATTTGCTCCGAACCTTCACGTGCTTCCTGTATAGCAGATGATGATGAAATTAAAGTGATGCAAGCACAAATTACCTCGAATAGCTGGGGTTGATGGAAAAATATCACCCCCGAATAACCGAGCTCTCCGAATTCCTTTCTTGAATATTTGTCATAACATCGCTGCAAATATAGAGTCTTTATTCGTCAGCGGAATGGAACCGTTTCGTCTCATTGCTTTGCCTTCGTAACTTCGCAATTAAATTTTCTCGAATTTTCCCTTCGTCGAGTGCTCCTGCTCTGATAGCAGGCGACGTTTTATTCTCGAAATTATTGTATTTTCTCGACGATATTATGCCGCCTTGGTATGACAGCAGCTGATGGTTACTTCAAGTGAGAAGTTTTATAGACGATGTGGTGATGATATTTTTTCATGGCAGGCAATCGTTTCGTTGACAATGGAGATAAACTTCCTGAGGTCCTGAATTTCTCCAGCAAAATTTATATTATTGAAAAAGAGCAATACAATTCTTTGTTTTCATTGTATTTAGTTATCAGGAACCTTTCATGTCAATTGTTATTTCAGGAGATCAATTCAATATTTTTTTGAGTTAAATATAAATGATATTTGGAATTCTTTTGGGCTGGATACAAAGTGAATCGTAGACCAACAGAAAGGAATCTTAGACAAAAAATTACATCTGAATCTGGAAAAGTATGTTATTGAAATAAAAATCCAACATTGAATGAGATGTTCTTGATGTATGAAGTTCAGAATATGTCTGACTCGTAAAACAGTATTCAGTTACTTATTTATTAATTTATGGACTTGGATCAATAAATATTTATTCATTCATTGATGAAAAACGGCACCAATAACGTTAAAAATCATTCAAATATTACTATGATACATTCACAAACGAAACTACTACATTTAAATCAGATATACTATTGTTAAAAAACATAATTTCGATTCATTCAAAGTACAATGCCTATGAATGAATATTTCTAGCATCTGTTTCAGTTGTTATTTATTTTAAGTATACAATCCTAATATACGGTAAAGATCAGCTATTGTTAATCATTGTTGTCTACAAACGTACGAATCTAAATTCCATTGATAAATATATCAAAACAGAGAGTCCCTATATTGGACTATTGAGAGATACCAAAGATGGCAAAGTA
The DNA here is from genome assembly GCA_037013635.1 of Plagiodera versicolora. NCBI lineage: Eukaryota > Metazoa > Arthropoda > Insecta > Coleoptera > Chrysomelidae > Plagiodera > Plagiodera versicolora. The sequence goes on along the minus strand of CM072986.1, from coordinate 7,509,803 downwards.
TGTGATTAATAATCATCACAAACTACGAATTATTCTCCATTTTACAGAGAGGAAGAAAATAAACTTGAAGCTGAATATTTAATTTATTAATTTGATCTGTTACATTTGTTCGACATTTCAATTCCTGAGATTCCAATATGATTTCCTCTATTCACTTCACTTCACATTATGGATATTTTTCGATATCCTCGCAAACATCGACAATATTTTGAAAACCAATAATTTTAGGTACAAGAAACGTTGAATAAACTCATGAAAATTCATTCAAGAATGCAAAAAAAAAAGGATTTGGAATTGTGATATCCTGTTTGATATAAACGGAACTGTGGCGATCCTGTGAAAACTTTCTTGGGAAACTTCTTTCTATCTGCAAGATCATCTCTTTGTTAATTCGTGATAAAGTGTTGATAAAGCTCTTCCGAGTATTTTTTGTGTGAACTGATTTTTAATGTTTTTGAGGGTATAGTTATTCATGCTCTTAGAAATTTCTCAGAACCAATTCGATATTACATATAAAATACTATAGTTCAATATGATGTTATGTGAAAAACATGAAAATTTTAAAGCTATTTTCCTTCAAAAGGGTTCATGATATCAATCCCAAAGAAAATTACATTTTTCATGAAAATTATGCGAATTACTCAAATTTGGTGTCAGGTACAAAAAAAATTAACCAAAATATCCGTTGGTCTCCTCCTACTGATACCCTTGTGATGCTTGTGAAAAAATCAGAGAGAATGACAGATTTGTAACTGTTGAAATTCTTAAGTATCGGTATATTTTCGAAAACTCGTATAACGATGTCATCTTCAGAGCTACAGCTCACTTAGGAAGCATTTCCGGGTTGAGATAATTTGAATTTAATCGATATAAAATAACTCCTAGTACTTGTACTTTTCTTTTGACAGAAGAATTTCTGCACACGATTCATCACAAAATAATCTAGTATACTTGTGTTTATTGTAATGATTCCAAAAGAATTACTGCTACGTTGGCACAGCTCCAAATTCTCCCTTAGAATATCCAGATCGAACAAGGTGGAACAAAAATACAGACACCCCATCGGCCCGAATCCATCGACAAACAAACCTGACGCATCCTGGAGCTCATCCGAGGATCTCGTTTCAATCGGATACACTGTAAACAAAAAATAACGAGATGCCTCCTCATCGATCCTGCTGACATGCCTGACAAACGAGCGACATGAATCCCGGACACGTCACATCAGGTTAGGCCGTCCCGAAACATAGCTGTTCCCCCTCGATCCACATTTCCAGACGGGCTCACCGGGAAAACGAATAATATACTCGACGAGGACACGATTAATCACTTCCCAGGACCATCCGTGATTATCGCGACTAGCTGGGGCGATAAATTATTAGCAATTGTGTGACTGGATCGGGATTCTAGCGCAACGAGTGTTTTTGTTGGAATGTTTGTCTATGTCAAATATCTCGTTGACGGGTCGTCCGTCAACCGAAAATATTCGATCTGGAACTTTCTGTTAGAGTACCATTCAGACCTACGCTATTATAATGAAGTTAATATTCCGATAATAAATTGGTGCTATAATCTCTATTTCAGGTAGATACGAGTAGTAAGGTCACATCTGGTGAATCAGTGTAAATCTACAGCTTCAGATAAAATGTATTGGGTATATGTGAAGACAGAGAGAAGAAATCTATATGAATTGCTTCCCTTCCACTATCCCCACCCGACCCATTCATTCCTATGCCAGACACAATACCACGAGACGTTGAAAAAATTTGGTAATTGTTCAATGCCAATCAATTTTTGTATAAGATGATTTGTCTTGCTGATGTTGATATTCACGTTCAATTATCATTTCTCATTTCCACGGCAATACCTACGAGAGAGATGCGAACTACTCCGAATCAAATTGGATAAATTATTCAGTTCGCTTTATTTTCGATTCAATCGAAAGTAATTGGGGATATTTCATATTTCAATTTTAGTTTCAATTTTCTATGTGGGCATTGAATCAATGAAACAATTAAATTGTTGAATTTTGAACATGTAATTTTGTTGAATTATAATGATGTGTGATGGCTCAATGACTTTTCATTTCAGTCTACCCTTTCGATTCAAAATAGGTCCAGTTTTCAGTTCAGTGATCTGGCAATATCGCACTAGCAGATTAATTCTTCACACTCTACCTTTCCTCTGCATTGATATACAAAATAATGATAATAATAATCATTTTTATCTCTTTCAAACCATGTACTACATGTTGAATGTATTCAATATCCTTTTTCGATTCTGAGATATATTTTGATGGCTATCTTGAGTCGTTTATTCGTTCGTTCATATCGTTAATGATCCGAAAACAAGACCGAAGACAATAGCAAATTTTTTATTCCACCAGGTAATTCATCTAGGGAAGATCAAGAGTGAAACGATATGATATTTACATGTTTTGAGATATCCTGAACTCACACTCGAATCTGCTATATCAGCCAGTGTACAAAATCGAACGTAAAGAATTGAAGAGTCAAAAGATCCAATCAGACAAGAAATAAATAACACTTCTCAGGAATAGCATCAACAGAGTTCAGCCGGAGTTTATATATCGCTTTGGACGCTGACAGGCACAAGAGAGATTGCAGTTCGAACACTTACTGTAATTGGTTTCGTCGAAGTTCTATTATCGATGTGTTATTTATGTTTTATTTCCAAAAATATCTAATTTGTAGATGGGTTTATCCGTTTAATATTGAATTTCCGATAACAATTTTGAGGATAGTCTTGTTCGACACGTTTAGAGCTACTCTCTCGATTTTTTCTATTAATATACACTGATGAAAAGTTTTTGACAATAAACAATTCTTGTGAACATACAACAGTAACTGAAACATGCCAAATATCTTATCACTCACATTATTTCAGTAAAATATTTAGTACTATAAAAAAACTTTAACATAAACTAATTTTTGTTTTAGTAGAATCAGGTCATAATATCCCTTATAAATAGAAATGCAGAGTTCTGTGTTCTGTGTTCGTCATAGATTTCCGGCGAAAAAATCTTTGAACAAGATGGTTGAAACGATTTTAGGGATCATTTTGATCTCATTCAATTTCACAAATTCAATTGTTCGTTGTATTATTTTCACCCGAAAGAATCAAACGTCTATTCGTGAATTGAAATCAAACCAAATTCGAATGATCATTACAAATGAGAACGCTGATTGACCTCACTGGATGATGAATTAGACAAATCATCAAAAGATTTATCAACAATGTATACCTAGCTAGTCTTAATGGACATCGTTTCATTCGAAACAAATTCATTCAAGTTACAAGTAAGTCTGAATTGATTGTTACCTGGAATATTCTAACAGGACTATTTCCAAGAATAAAATCAAAATAGAAAATCGAATAAAAAACACATAACCAAAGTGAATGTTATGTTGTTTCATTTCCACTTATTGTCACCTTAGCAGTTATATTTTAGTAAAATGATCACCACATTTCTTCTGAAGTAGACAATCCGGATTCAATCATTTCTTCACTAGGAATTATCCAATATTATATAGCGTGTTGTAATATCCACAGAAAATTGGGAATGATCATCAGTAAACTAGTTATCTCATTACATGAATTAAGTAGATTCGAAGATTTTAGACGAACACGTTAGTGTCAATTCCTCAAGACTCTTTTGAGGCACTAAACTTCACACCTTTCATACTGAGTGAATGTTTGTTGAATCCATATTTATATTATCGAATAATAGGTCAGATCAATAAGTTCATCAATGATTCACTTTCATTGAATACCTAAACTTCCGAGACTTTTGACAGCACTATTACCAAAGCTTCTCTGCATCTTCTCAGCAAGCCAGTTCGCATTTAATGCCACCAGAGAATTTTCCACGTATTTCCTCTTTGCAGATGAAAGTTTTATCGTCTAACTCCCACTTTTCGGTCTTTCCCCCTACACTTCATTTAGCGTCAGACGTACCTTTCTTTTAGCAAACATCAAGACTTATATGACAAGTTCAAATTGCTGCAGCAATTCGCTGGAAATTATTTCACACTAGGGTTAGGAATTGGTCAGGCGATTTTCGACCACTTGTTGCCGCTTTTCACTCCTCTGTTACGTGAAGTAAATAGAACAGAAGTTTTTACAGAGCCGTATCAAGTGCAAGAGGACTTTTATCATGTGTAAAAATAGTTGAGTATAGTCTATTGATAATTGACTGAATCTCTAGGAGGTGAACAGAAAAATTTGTGAGTTCTTGGAGAAACGATTACCGAATATTTTCGATTGAATCGATAAAAAAACGAATCATCCCTGAAAAAGAAATGATACCATGAACAAAAAAGAGAAGACTTTCTCTGCGAACTATCGCACTATTGCCTTATCCCTAGTGAAATTCCGAATTCCTGGAAAATTTGGTCATATTTACTCAAGCAAGATAGTTATGACAGCTCACCAGAAATTGCGATGTTACTGTTTGTCTTTTTCTCAATGATAATTGGAAACAGAAAGTTAGGTTGAGTTCATAATTCAAATTGTTTTGGAAAATGGTTCCAATTCATGGAAGCTTTACATCAAGACTAGATTACCATTGATCTGGGAAAACCGATGAACAGATTTTTTCAAATATTCTTCAGAATTTCGAAAACTTCATTAGCAAATCAAAAGACTTCTCCCCAAATAAATTTGGCATCGTTGAGAAGTCACTATGAAGTATTGCCATAATTGTTGATGCCTTAATGTTTCCAGCCTTGACTCAATCAAAAACAAGTTCAGTGGTCAGCTAGATTTTTTCATTTCGTACTAATGGTATCGAAAAATAGTTAAATCTGTGAGAACTATTCTCCTTGAATAAATATATATACTATACAACATGAATTCTGTAAATATCCATGTGGTTTTTGTAATTCACTTGTCACTCACCATTGGACAAATACTATTGATAAATTCGGAGAATAATGTAAAGGAGACGAAAAACGAATGAGATTCATAGTTTATGTGACAATAAATCTCAAAATATGAACCATTTGTCAAATCAAATTGAGAACAATATTGTATATTATTTTCGAAAATATTTCTATATAATCTAACTTTTACGTGACCTTGTACATTATTGTTTCAAATTGTCTACATGGTAACTTTCATCGGCAAATGCACGTACCACATTGCAGCGAGGTCAAGAAAAAGCTGACTCTACCGAATGCGATTAGAATGCCACAGTAAACTAACTGATGAACTAGCCCATATAGCACTCAGTTTATGCATCATAATCATAATCACAATCCTATTCACATTCCCCGTTTCATTTCATAATCTATATTCAGAAATCGTTAGAAAATATCCTTTCACAAGTTATAGGTTGAGATCGAATGGATTAGAGCATGGATAGTTGGAGATAAAATCAAGATGATATTTGGTCATCTTCGTTTCCATAGGAAAAATTCTAACTAATTTCAATGTATTTTTTGTATAATTTCATTCATGATTAGTTCCTATCCAATTCTGTTCAATTCTGTACATCATGACCTCACCAAATTTCAAATACTCATGTGCAAATTTTGGAAAAATTACATCAACCTACCAATATCAAATCCAAAAAATCCAGTTCTCATTTTGAAAATCCAAAATGAAATAATAAATGCGGACGCTTCTTGATTGATTCAAATTTATTCAAATAAATAATGCTCGTTGTCTCTTGACCTTCAAAAGTTTCTGTGCTTTTGATTAAGAAACAAAAAAATCTCAATGATTACAGGACCTATAACTGAAATGGTGAATATGACGCATAAATTAACTCTAAAGGTCGTAAAGTACAACAGCGTCGCTAGAGACGATTTGTATGCGGATGGGTAAATAAATGATTAGCCTCATTAGGAAGGTTCAGTTGCATTTCCGTCTGACTTGCACAAACTGAATTGCAAATTCTGCCAGATCTATGTACTAATTTCATCAGAGAACCAGCAACTTAATTCAACTACAGGATGAAGAATGTTTGAGGTCGATCACAAAGTGAATTTCTGGCAAGAGTCATATCTGAGTATAATAAAAAGAAACACAATCATGAGTACACAACTCACGAAACAAACTTGGGTCGTGAATTCATTCGGTGAACACACAAAATTACAACAGGAAGACAAGACAATATTCTAACAAATACTGAAGATTGCACATTAGCTTTGAAAACGATAGAAGTGAACCTACTGTATTTAGAAATAACTGGATTCAGATAAGCAATACAGGATCGAGAAACAACAACAAAAAAAAACAAATTCATTTTCAGGTAGAATTAAATGGAGAACATTCTCAACGATGTAACTTATGAAAGGGAGGGGTTTCGCTAAAAAATACCCCGTTTGAAATATTAATTGAAATGTCCAAGTTTCTCAATTTCGTCTTCAGTAACGGAGATCAAAGAGGGGATAAGATTATCCACAATGTATAAAGGATGTAACAAAATAAGTTACAGATTTAAAAGTGACGTGACATTTTTCAGTATCAAAAAAACATATAGCCAGTAATTCATTTGGTTTGCCTATGGCTGTAAGGAGTGAAAATGCAACCCCTGAAATGTATTTCCAATGTAACTTCTAGTCTTATCATTCATTCACTATCAAAAAATCCATTCCCAATAGCTTGTTATATTTTATTGTCTATCGGTTTTTTTATCCAAAATTAACCAGTTCGCTAAAAAACTATTAAATGAAGAGATACATGGTCAGAACTAGATTAGTATTATTATTTTGTAGGTAGTGGTCACTATTACTAACTGAGTATGAATTTGATAGTAGAAAATGCCACGTTAATTTCAATTCTGCAACTTCCTTGATTCGTGAAAAGAAATTTGAAGCTAATTTTATGTGCCTTCTTCAAGAGGCTGTATCTCAACAAGGGATGCTCCAATGGAGTTTTTTTCAAGAGGATTTACCCCCTGAAATGATTTACACTCATTTTGTTATACCCAGATATCGCGTTGTTTTCAATACTCCTCAAAGAACTCCTGATCTTTGAAGACATCCCCTTAATCCAAAAATCACTTTTCATTTCGTTACCAGACGAAAATCAATCTATTCGAGACCAGAAGAAAATCAATCACTGTCTTCAATCCGGTGTTCATCGCCATTCCATACTGGATGGAGATTTTTCCAGCAGCCCGAATCGAGATCTGGAACGGATAAGTTCTCAACTCACGAAGAAAGAGCAAAACGAATTCCGAAGTTGCGACCTGAGCACATAACATTTAACGAAGTTATTCGGACGCCGGTGGACAGAACGACGCTCTGCCAATAAAATGGGATTTTCTTTTGTCAGCTCCGAGTAAATAGAAAGGTAAACCAACGCGGCGTCTCGAAATGGGTAAATCCAGACCGGGTGGGTGGTGTTTTAAGATGTAGATCGTCATCATCAGAAGAATTCAATATTCATTGAATCGACATATCCAGAAGCCCAATTTTCTACTCGCTCGCCATTGGACACGTTGGGAAACGAAAATAAGTCAACACCATGTAGAGTACGTCGAGATCGTTTAGAATATACCATATCGTTCGGTCTCAGAAGTTTTATAAGCAAGATCAAGGGTATTTCATCAAAGTTGCCAATTTTTTGGAAGGTCATAACTAACAAGATATATTTGTCAGATATTTAGTATACACATTCTCTCACTTCTAGTCTAGTTCCGGACTAGGAAAAAATCAACATATTTTTGGGTTCACAAAAAAACACCCCGTACTTTTCATAAATCTGATGGTATATTTGAAGAGAGCATGAAAAACTGAACCGAACTGTGTTTTTATCGTTTTCTCTCAAAGTGTTTTATTAGATACTGAGTTTCCGAATGTGAATTTCAGGCATCAAAGAATAGTGACAAATTTTGTGGATATGACCAAATCAGTAATAATAATCACGTACTTCAGATTAATTTTAATGGATCACTTACAATACTAATGAAGATAACCTCATGAGTCGGGATTCGCCTGGCATTATGCCACCCTATAATTACGCCACTGGAAATATAAATGAATCTCCCTTGATTTCTGTCATTTCGGAAAAACACCTGTGTATTGAGAAGGTCCGAAGATATCAAAAACGAATTCATTTATGCACTGAACGATGCTCAACAGTGATAAATTTATAAGATTAAGAGATTAGTTAGACGAAACACTGTTAAATCTGTAGGATAACCCAAGGATAAAATTTCTTGTTCATATTTTAATTCGTGGTTTCATTGTTCTAAAATCGCTGCCAAGAACAGGGATCAGATTGCTCAATCTGTGACATTAAACTAGTCAAAATAAAGTCGTCTTATTACGCTATTTTTCATCAATACGCTTCGGAATTTGAATTACCAATGTGAATACTACAAAAAAATAAAAGAAATAGAAAACTGAAATGAATAAAAAGTGTATATGCGATTGTATTATTCAACAATGATATTCACATACAAAATACTGGATAATTTATCACCTTATTCAAGGTTTCAATTGTGTTATATAATTACAATAGGCAGAAGGACCTAGGTCAATAGCTATACTTGGTTTACTTCGTTCAATAAATATCATTAATTATTATTATTTATTATCACCTTCACCATCGAATTCAGAAGGTCAAGAATATGATATCTGAAATATTGCAAATTTGCATATTTGCAGATCGATAGGAGTGCCATTCTGTAATTTCCAATGGCTTCGTTATGTACTCACAATGAATTGCCGAATGAAGTAAATCTATCTAGTCCAGTATTTTTAAGAAGCAGTCATAGTAATCCATCCAATAATTTTTAAGGAATATTTCATTATTGTTTTCTATTTATTTTTATGAAGTATTGTGTTCAGCTTCATCTCTATACCTCTTCATCAATTTCTCTCGTGTTATTTATTTTCATAGTTTGATTGATCTCAATATAATTATTGTATATTGTGGTTACCTATTCGAATGATGTCAATAATAATTATAATAGAATTACGTTATAGGTTTGGTTTAGTTATGCTCACATATATTTCAGATAAGCACAATATTATTCAAGAATGCATTTTCACTTAAAACATGATGGTGAAGGTTCAAATGAATTGAGATTCCTCCTTCAATATATGCTGTATATGTAAATTTCGTTGGTATGCTATAGGTAATAATGAACAAAGCATTTTAAAAATCCTATAAGAGCTCTTGACAGCTCTAAACTATTTATTCTCTGAAAATGTAATTATCCTCCTCTCATCATTGTTATCTTTTATTCAAGATGTTTCAATTTGCATTGAAGTAAAATACGCGTTTATCCGTTTTCAAGAGAAAATCCAGGCAATTTTAATGAGGTTAATTGTTTGAAAAGAGGATGAGCCCAGCAATATTTCAGGGACGATTCCTTTCGAATGTTTCTGAATTATACAAACGACGTACCCCACAGTAGCAAATAATAGGTATTATATCTAATTAAGATAGCCGAAGGAAACGCTATACGAAGAATTTCCGAGAGAAAAAACAGCATGGGAATTCTCTGTTGGTTAGGGAATTCCTTGCTCGGAAATTGCAAACCTTGCAAACAAATTGTTTGATGTTGGAATCATCAAATAATTCATCGGGAAAACGATGACGTGAAACTCAGTGACGGGTGTAGACAGCGAGCTCAGTTATTTTGTGTCATTTTATTCCCTATTTTGTTTTTCTGCTTGAACGTTATGAAGAGCGGTTGAAATTTGAATGACATCGAACCTGAAAAATTATTCTGCCAGGTCACAAAGAATTCAAGTTATTTTTACTCTATTGTCACGTCTGATAAACGATAGTTAGTGAATAAATTGAAGGATAAGGTGCATTAAATACAGCGAATAACATATCTACCTACATCATAATACCTTACATTGTAAGAAAGTGACGGCGAGGATTCTATCAATGAATATATCTTTACATATATAAGTACACATACGATAACTTGATTGGCAAGTTCACGATTTCACCACCAGGTAGCATCAAGACTTTTGGAATCGCCAATACTACCTTATTTTGATGAATCATTATTGAATATTTGTTCATTTTTTTACCAGTTTAGCCCACATTTTTCCCAAATGTGCCTCTTGAAATAAAAACAAAATATCTTTTTTGAATCAGAGTTTATTAAGTCATATCAACGGAATAAATGAGAAACAATGAATTTGCAAAGATCACAGATCAAAGTGTTGAAAAATGAAAAATGTTTAATAAATAAGCCACAATAGATATTTATCTTAAAAGTATAGTGTCGTTAGATGTCAGTCTCATATAATCTAGATATCCATTTAAAAGTAATATAATACTTATACTGAAAGTAACATATTTTTATCAAGGTATATAAATATGTGTCCGATGCTTTTGCATTTAAAGGTACTCATATTTGTTCTATATTCTATAATATACAAAAATAAATTTCAACTCAAAGTGTCAACTGCATATTCCCGGAGATAATTCATATTATATTTTCATTTTCAATTCTGCCTAATTTCATATAACATCCAGAATGATGAATTTATATCTTGTCAGATACATTTCATTTAATATATCACTGAAATTTTCAGGAAAGGGAAATGGATTCCAAAAAACTGACTCAACTTCATGACATTACCTACTAATGACAAATGAAGAATAATTAAACTTATTTTTGGAACATTTCAAAACTTTCTGATGTTGCATTTTCACCTGACTTTATTTTAAAGCAAATAATGCGGGTAATAATTTTTCTTTTTGAGTGAGAAATATATTATCTTTCTATATCAATCTTATGTAATGCAAAGCTTTCACATTGAGAAACTATCAAATGACTCACACAACAATAGCAAGTATTCAATCATCATTTTAAATGATAAAATATGAAAACTCAAGTTAACAAATTTAATCTCAACAAAATAAGACAACAAATTGAACAATTCTATTTTGTTTCTCCATAGCTAAAAATCAGCTGATTAACCATTAAATATATATAAATATTCCACTGATAAAGGTATGTGGATTGGAAATAATTATTTCCTTGGTTTGATTTAAGATTATATCATTGAGGAAACAGAATAGATTAAAAGGTATATATAAACTGAGGAAACATTATAATAATTCTAATATGCACACCTAAACTAGATATAAATATATAAACTCCATATAATCTCTGGTTAGCCCTATAAAAATATTTGATTTCTACATTATTTCAGATATGCTTTCGAAATGAAAAATGTGTTCATCCACAAATCCATTAATCTATTACAGTTCATATCATTTTCATGAAGTTAAGCAAATATTTCATTTCTTAATGTTTGAACCTGATTATTTCCTACAATTAATCAAAACAACTTTTAGTTCTTTGATAGATTTCAACTCACTAACACAATTCTTAAGATATTTTTGTTCAACCTTTTCATTTAATGAATGTTTCGACTGTTCACATGTATGAGAATAGATTTGTGTTTCTGACTGTTTTAGCATTTTCATTTCTCCAACACAGGTTGAAACCTGCCTTTGCAGACTTAATAAATCCTCATTCACCAAAACAATTTCAAGAGGGGTACATTTTCTCATCAAAAATTGTGTACATTTTTGATTACCCAACATCTGATGGTACTGTTTCATTGGAAACTTATAGATATGACTAAGGTCAGATTTAGCAGGAATAAATGTTGTATTATACTGACGATTTGTGATTGAAGGACTCTTTTTATTCACATACCATTCTAAACGTTCTAGTTTTTTATCTATCACATTATCAGGCATATTATGATTTTCTTTTCGAATTAATAATTTTCCAATATCAGAAGATAGAGGAATATGTGGACAATTTTGTAATTTGATTACCCGTGTGGAATTTGGTCCTACAGTATTCTTCTGGTGTGGATTCTCTTTAGAGGAAAGTTCGAATAGGCTCAAGAACTCACTTTTACAAGGAAGTGATATATCTTTTGATGATTCAACAGGTAATACATATCTTGACAAGGAAATATATGGTACTTTTTTAATGTCTAAACTGTTTTCTACTGGAAACAGGGTTTTCCTTCTCTTGTCTACAGGAGGATTGTCCTGTATTTTCCGCTTTTCACCTCTTATCTTCACAATGTTAAAATTTTCGTCGTTTCTCAGAGATTTGGTGGAAGGAAGCCATTGTTGTTTACAATTTTCTCGATAAAAATCACTGCACTTGATTACCAACCTCCTTAAATATCTGCGAGCGTCTGTTTCTGCTCTATTATCTAAGTTGTCGAATGATTGTTGTTTAGGAACGTCACTGGGCCACCACTTAGGATTATTTTTGACACCTATCGAGGACACAGCTTTCGCGCCTGGAGTCGATGTCAGCCGAAGTAGACGCAATACGAAGGCTCCCAAACTAGTAATACTCATTTTATCGATATCTTCTGCAGGATAGTTTCCATCGAATACCTCCTTGATGATCCTATACTGTGAACATTCATCATCTTTCACGACACAACTCCTCATTGATCTCATTTTGATTTCAAAACAGCATAATATTGAAGAACATTAACAACACAGGACAAAAGATGAACTGGCAACCTGCAGAAATCAGCACTATTCACATCTGACAATGACAGCAACACTGGGTTCGTTCACTGCGGTTGCGCATTTCTTCTCTGAAGTTTTTTTTATAATTCCGCAATGTTGAACCACAATATTTCTTGCAATTCTTGGCGCATAAACAAATGAAGGCTCGGCTCATCTACAGCAGAACTTAATTCTTGAATTTGTTGAATAGAACTGGTCAACGCTGTAGCCATCTGTGGATCAATAGCTGAATCAAGACGTAGAGCGCAAGTCTACTATTTACAGCTTCGGAACAATGTATGAACGGCGTCAAAAATATTTTTAGGGGTTCTCTTTTGTGTTGGTCCGTTTTAAAGTAATTTCAATACGAATAATATTTTATATTCTGTATATTCCACTCTACTTGTGTTATTTCCATCCAGTAGATGGCAAAATGAATCAAAATTATAGAAAAAGCACAGAGGGGATACCAAAGTGTGTCGATGATTGCCTTAACCCACGATTGGGGGTGGTCCAAACATTGAGGAAATTTTTGTTGTTCTCATGTTTCGCATGCAGCGCTGTTCTCTATTGTTTCTTTGTCAGCCAATCACAAATCAGATCCGATCAGCTTTTCTAAAGTAGGAATGATTTTTATTCATTCGAGAGGATTTTGTGAGATACAATATATCTGTCATTGATTTTATTTACCATTCAAATCCTAATCGTTTGTTTTCTTTACAAAACGAACTGTCAAAGATTAATCACGTGATTAGACTCCTAAATCCTCCTAGCGGATAATTATGGCAACTTTTTCTTCAAAAATGGTGTTACCCCCCGTGCCTTAACGAATATGAATCAGAAATCAGGTCAGGAAACAATAGAGACAAATCAAGAAAAACTGTTTTGCGTCGTAAAGAAGCAATTCAAATGTATTCTAGATACAGTTTCGAAATAAAGGTAATAGGTTTTGGAAAATTCACCAGAAAAAGGTCAAATGAATGTATATGGCACGCCAAAAGAAAAAGAGGGTTTCTTAGACTCGTACGGGTCTCAATACGAGCGGTCTAGGTTATTTTTTTATCCTTAACAGCTTCCTCGATATAGATCACAAGTCGGTAATATAAATCAGAATCCTTCATATTCACTTCTCCGTATGCAAAATAGCCATATCCAGCTTTTACCGCCGTAAAATCCCATTTGAATTATTTGTTCGCATCCAGATTCTGTGTTCCGTGTCACTGGCACACGGGCCGGCTTGTTATAAATGGCGGTGAACTAAATCACATTTTGAGTTTGAGATACGATCTTATTCTGGAACCAGTTATATCGCTCGATTTACCGGCGGAACAATGCGCCAAAAATTTTTCAATTAATAAACCCAATCGAGATTTTTCTGGAGAATACGGCTCTAGTAAGTTCAACGATAATAAAGTTTTCACATTGAAAGAAATATAAGGATTGTGTTGATCAATGTAATCATGAGTAAATTTATATCCACGTTTTTGAAATTTTTCTCTGAAAACGTCAATCGAGGGACTTCCTCAAAAGTTTATTTGTAACTCGAAATGACAGTTGAACAGTTCAACTACTCAATTTCAATGGTTTTGGAGTTTTGAGCTTAGAACAATAACTTTTAAATGGTTCAATGCAGCAAATCGTCGTACCCGAACTCCCTACGAAAAGTATTTTACGACGGAATCCCTTTGGCTTACTGTCTAAACGTGAATATCAGTTTCCTCGCCATGATAAATGTTTTTTTGTTTGCTGTAAATAATTTCTAAGATAATATTCTACTAGGATTAATAAGATATTTATGTCTATTGAATTTCTGATTCAAATCATTCATATTATATCAATATACATACAGGTTGGCCCAACGAAAACGTACCGGAAGGTATAACTATCAGGAAGAGATTTTATCGAGAAACTAGATGGAATCAACAAAAACAGAAAAAAGCGAATCGTTTTTAGGAAAATATTTCCAATATTTACTTTAACAAAACGGTAAGTTTTTGAGCGAAATCGATTTGCTTTTTGTATTTTTTGAGAAATGCACTAGCAACATTGCAACGAGTGGACGGAATTTCAAAAATAAAGAAGCAATGTATAGAGAATCAAAAGGGCTTTGCAACGATATCATTTGAGCCTCATTAAAAAATTTCGGAGATGCTACCTCCGCTTAGGTGAGTAATTTTTTGGCGTCAAAAGTTGTCTCCCTCATATACAAAGTTGTCGTATTTCAGGTTTTCCTCGATGAAATATCTTGGTATCCTGGTAGTTTATACATTCCGGTATATGCAACCATCATTGGAACCGATTCTAAGATATATTTTTAAATAATACCTTGAGGTTCACATAAAAACTTTTCTCAATTTCTAACACATAACGAAACTGACATTGAGAACTATAATTTATTTTCAGAGAAAGGGGAAATTCCTACCTGATGATATTCAGAATATTTCTACCATCCTTTTACTATGGTTTTACTCATGAATAATTCCAGTATCATTTCACGTTAACGAGACTTTGAGAAAAAGTCGACTATGTGCATCTAAATTTTGAATGTATTTCATAATAATTCAAAGAGGTATAATTTTGGCGTTAATAATATGAAAGCACTTGCTGTATTTTTATCACTATTCCTCAGATAATACGTAAAAATAGAACGCTGAACGAATTATTATGTTCATGACTTTCAAACTATTCGTTCTCTTGAAAATGAATTCTAACTATTATCGCTTCAACAAGTTTGTGCTTTACACTATCGTGAAGTTCGAAAAATATCTGTTAGAAATGTTGATCTTTTACCCTAACCTACAATTTACCAATCATTAGTTAATGCGTTACAAAACATTCCTTTCAGAATCGAGCATACATTTGTTTTTTCACTCCGAATGAGATTAAAATGACACAATCATTATATGAAAATTTGTTTACCATCGGCCTCTCAAGTTTATGTATCTATCCGTATTCCATACATGGAAATCATATGGTGGCCCGATTTTAGTTATTTTAGTTAGTTATCGGCTGTAATTCGACCCTGAAGCTATTATTTTTTCTATCCTTAGTTCCTCTACAACTCAATGTCAACTTGAGTTAAATAAACCCCAAACCCCTGCTCTCGTCTACAGACAATGCGTGCCTGGCTATTTCACCAAAATGTGATCACCCGGTGATCACGCCATTAGAAGTTGTTCACGCTGGCCTCTTGGATGCAACAGTTCTATAGCATACTAAATTTTATAATCGCAATCAAGAGCTCGCTTGACCCATACATTGAAATTTTAGTGGAACAGTTTGAGGACCCCTGCTCTCCAAAATAAACATTCATTTTTCCTTCCCAGTGAACAGACGATTTAGGTGTTTGCAGTAGAACGAACACTGGCGAACCGAAAAGAATCATCCGGTTCAGTTGTTGGCTGAGTTGATCAGACAGTTTGTTGGCAACAAATTTTTTGTCGTCACGGATCTCGCACCGACGATACGGATGCTCAATCGGTTTTCAACTGAAGCAGTCAACTTTGCGAGCGGGTGGGTCTATCTCAACTCGTATTCATTCAAGCATCGATTTCGACATCAACTCATTATTACCAATTAATGCTTCATTACTTTTTCTCATCGCCTGTTATGCACGATTGAGTCACATTGAAAGTTCGGCGGAGCAAAATGGGGCGAAATTATTTGGGGTCATGACTTGTACGAAAATTTGACCCAATTGAAACGTATTGTTTCGAAATTGGTAGAAAGATTTCTACTTATTATATGATCATTTTCTTTAGGCATCTTTAGGAAAAAAGGTTGTAGCAGATTTGGTTATATTTTTCATTAATACCAGAACACAGCTGAGTGATAATCTTTTAGTACTTCTCCTTTTTTTATACCATTAGCTGAACTGTTTGGACAGACCAATGGTGAAATTTAAAACACAGCTGGACATGAAAAAGGCACTGGGGTGTGTATCGGCACTGGGGAGGAAGAAAGTGCACCTACTCACTGAGCACAATGTGTTCTAATTGGTCCAAAACCTATCCAAGGCTCATTGAAAACATCAAGAAATACATCCAACAGTGCTTGATCCACAAGTAACCTCTTCAATGGTGGAAAACGGCATCGGAAATGAGACAAGTCAAAGAGTTTATCAAAGAACCATCGCCAAAATTCTCAGTGTACCTACTAGGCTGTACAACAGAGATCAAAAGCTTTTGGAAGGTCTCGTGTCTTTTATCAAAGTGGCTGTTGAGTCACAAAGAGATGGAGGGCAACAAATTTGCAGACAGATTGGCCAGATAGGAGCAATCAGAGAGTTTAATGGGAACAGAATCACCAATTTATATCTGCAACTCATGAAGCACAGAGAAACGAAGATAGCAGCTAAAATCTTCATCAGAACAGACCAAATGAAGAAATGGAAGGAACGAAACGTAAAAACAATTATATAGATTCTGTGAGTTAGAAAATGAGACCGGTTCGCATTCACAGGAGAGGATCATCAGGCATCTGCATCTGTATCAGGCATATATCGATATTTATAATCGTTTTTTGATTGAAGCAAATCCGCATTGAAATTGAGCTCATTTCAATCCATATCTCGTTTTCTTATGAAGTTACTGAGGAAAAACGATGAACAGCACCTGTGCATATCCTGATAAGATGTCGCAACTTTTTCTCAAATGAATAGAATCTCTTCTTCAATCCATGCTGAAAGATTCCATCTACGCTTGTCGCTTATGGTAAAGCTGCTATGAATGATATAACATGTGAATGGTTTCAATGCTTAAAGAGCGGTGATGTTACTCATAGAAAACCGGCACAGTGGTGAAAGATCGAAAGTTTTGGGAGATGGGACACAAAAGGAACTCAAGAACTTGTGTCAAACTCAGAAGGAGTTGTCGGTATTATTTCAACCAACAAGTAGTTTCGAATTGAGAAACTCAAGAAAATATTATAGTATATTATATTTCTTTCCACAAGATTTCCCATAAATTTCTCTTACACCCAAATGCATTTGTTTAATCTACCCTTCTACCTTCGAGAGTTTACGCCTATGGTTGGAACAGACGTGCCAATATCGAGTTCAATTTGACGCCAACCTAATCTGAAACTGTTCCAACAGTTAGTAAGTAATTAAGACAAGTGCAGAATACAAATCTGCCCCAACACTTCTAGATTGCGTTTTCTCAATTCGGCCTTTGCGAATCCAAACGTCGCTGGCTGTAATAGGACCGACGTGGCAGTATCGCGATTAGACCACTAAACTCAGTGATTCAAACTTGGTACTGTTGATGTAGAGGTTTGGAAAGTTTGAATTGACCTCTCCGAACTGTGAGTAGAGTTTGACTCCTGATTTATAACCGCCAACGCATTGGTGATAATGATCATTATGTTTAAGGGTTACATCCTTTGAAACGTGTCACTTTAATATTGGTGGTAATAAATTTAGGCATGTGAAAAAACTACCTATTATTATCTGAAGGGTTCTCAAAATACTGAAACAATAATCAAATCAAACATCAAGTTATTGAAATATCTCTGGATGAAAATATATTTTTTCTACTCCCCTTACAGAAAATGACGAAATTTGTACAACTCGCCAACTATGTAACTGTCTATTTAAGCACTGGGTGACGTAAAACTGTACGATTTAACTTTACCGTAAAAAGAGAGCACGATCAACAACCAATACGGTAGCATCTGTGAAGTAAATCGCACGACATATAACCAATAAGAGCCTTCAGTAGTCGCCATGGAAACGAATAACACGCCGCGTCGCCGATAACATTTTGACGTCTCATAACTGCTGTGAAAAATATTTTCACTTAATGGAATCCTAATTTTATATGGGAATGAATACGCTCGTAGAAAAAGTATAGTACATAACTCGAGTTGTTAGACAATTTTGTACTTCTAGAATTACGCACGAGCCGCTTTGCGACAAACCTTTTCAATTTCGAAATTGAACACGAAAGATCCTGAACAGGGCCTTGCTGATAGATACACATCGAATGATTGAAGTGATTCCATCGAGATATCCATTCCAGACATCTGGAAAAAGTACTTCAATATATTTTTTCTGGGTTTTTCTTTTTTATATGCTCTTTTAGTCCATAATTCTGGGTAAGTCTCATTCATTATGTCTGCGTATCGCCGACTGCCAGAGCCGTGAGGTGTGCGTTCCAGTAAATCATTATCAAGCTGTTACCACCACGATTTCTTCACAGATTATGAAATATATCAAACAAATTTCTTTCCTCAGCTATGCTTCCCCCAAAAGATTTTTCGAAGGACACTTTTCAATGTATTTAGCAAAATGGCATGTTTATTGTATTTTTAATAGTTCAAGTTGTATTCTCTTCCAACTACTATTTCATTTAAGTGAATATACAGTGTGTCCCAGCTAAAATTTGTCACTCCCCTAATCTCCAAACTCGTAAAAAAAATCAAATTGTTCAGACTTTTCGACTTTTAATTCAAGGGGGAACGTATCTGGTCAAATTGTCTTCTCCCAACGTTCTTCATCGAACTATCTCCTGGAATCCACGGATTCAATTATGACCTCCCTATTCCTGTCCGCCTCCTTCATTATCTATTCCTGCATGCCCCAATCTACATCACTTCATTTAAGTTATTTGATGGCTGAAAGATCCATCTCGTGAGGGGACACTTTGGGCTTCCCTTGTGGAGACATCACATTATCGAATGCCGGATGTATACCTCGGAAGCCTAATTAAGAGCAACCTCTTGATTGCTCCACGGCCAGAAGGGCCTATTCAAAGCGAGAAGAGTAAGTCGCCGAACGTTTCGGTTATTAATTGCTGTCTGAGAGTTATCTCACAGTAATCTCCGTTTCTTGTCGGTGGTTGCTCTCGAGACTGATTAAGAAACATGCTAGGAATACTGAAAAGCCAATGCCGGCATGGATTGGATTGAATAGGTGTCAGGAATAACACACACTTCAGATGATGTACTTTCTGTTTTATGTCTATGAAAAAGGGCGATATCACTGGACACTGCATCTGGCGCTTTTCCTAAATGAATTCCTTGTATGTAGGTCGTTTTTTCTTACAAAAAAAAGAGAGAAAAATTGTTTCATCAACTACCAGGGTTATTAGCAACATCAATACAATTTTTCCTAATAGGTTCATGGCTTCAAAGTATAACCACGATACAACTAAACATACATTAGTGTCACTTGTCAATTTCTTTAATGTTGGTATTCACAAGTTTAATTTCATTTCATTTTTTAAATGACTAGTGCGTAGGAAACATTGCAACTTCGAACCTTGCAAAGTTAAAATCAATGAATATCCAATTACGTCTTTTTGTACCAACTTATCCGAACAATGTTTTCATTACAGTTCTGGGCAGCCTATGTACCATGTGATGCCCAATACAAAGATGCTGTCCAGCTAACTTTAGAACAAATCGATGTCATCAGAAGGCTCACTGATCAATATCATCCTCGGCTGACGTTGTGTACCTCCTCAGAAGGTAAGTTGAGTATGTTGAGAGTATCGAGGAAGTCATATGATTCAAGCTATTTCGCCACCTAGCGGCAAACGTATGTTGCAAATGTTTCATGAGAATTTCGTATCCATTTCTACGAGTATTTATTCTTGTTATAGTATATCGTCACTATCATTGAAACATCTGATAGAAGCAAAAGATAATTTGTTTTTTTTTGCCTATTCTGTTCACTTACATATCAATTACATTGAGGATATTTCTACGAGATATAGAAATTAATTATTCTCCTTTTATTTTGGGTTTATGACTTTTATAAGGTGCAGCGTCATCTGGATAGCACTAAAAACTGCTATCCAGATCTTGAAGGGTAGTTTGGAGAACTAAGGAAGCGACTTCTAGGTAATATGACTTTTATAAAATGCTACTGGAATGTGCAGCGATTAAGAAGTTACCGTCTACTTTTTATGACTTGAATTAAAATAATAAGCGAAAGGAAATTTTACGACTAGCATCATTAAAAATCGCTATAGGATGGAATTAATATAATTTGTTCGAGTTTATAGGAAGATGGAATATTGCTGTAGTGATAATATTGATGATAGAACGTGGGTACTCATCATTATTATGAACCTTCGTCATTTAGTTGAAAGCTTAATTATGTTGAAATTCAAATGAAAAACCATTACTAGAATATCTGAACTAATTGTTCTCCAATCAATATCATTACTTTAGAAAGTATCAATATTCAGGGTATAGAATGCATCCCAAATGAAGAGATATTTTTTTGAATGGTCGAATAGTACATAGACATTTTGAACACTTTTAAATTTTTGAAACGATAGTTTTTCGAATGCAACATCATCTCTTTCCTCTGATATGCTTCAAGATCGTCATTCTATTTCTCTTATACAATGAGAAAACCTTCAATATCAAAATAATCACGTTATTCAAGTTCACGAACAACATACATGACCAAATGCATCGAATCATCATGAGGACGTTTGATATTGCACAGGTAGCATCATCAAGATTTCGAGTATGCAAAAAAAATTAAAAACCTTACTTCAATACTTGTTAGAATGTATCCACGCGCTATTTACACGGTTTTTCATTACTTTGTGTTTGAGTCCTGAACTATGAAGAGGTAAACAATCGATATTCTCCGAGACAATGAAAACATCTGTTTTTTCTCTATACCCTCCTCTTTTGCTGAAATACCAGAAATTCCTAAACCTTAAAGACCAAATGTTATATTGATTCGAGTTTTCCTATTGCTTAGGGCCTAAAAATAGTCGACAAGACGGACAATGTTGGAAAAACTATAGTTGAAAAGTGGACTTGATCAACTGTTTCTTCTTTTATCAAAACTCCCCATATTGCTTATCATTAGTTCATGAAGATCTCGAATGTCCAAGTTCAATTATCTGGGTCGAAATATACGACCAGCAACTATTCATCCAGGAACGTAACAACGTGTGCCGAACAGGGTTGCTTTATTACTTCCCGAAACACTTGAGCCGAACTCCTCGTTAATCTAGAGTGATTCTCTTTCAAGGATTAGATCTAGGATTGCCAATTTCACTCAACATATTCCAACGTTCAGTGGCGTGGGCTTTTTTTTTTTGGGGAAAAGGTCCACGTTGTCACGGATAGGAACCTGATGACGTTCTTTAAAGGAACTGAACCCAGAACTGTACAGAAAGGGTGATTTCACGATTTAGAGATAAATCGTGGCCCTACGAATAACCTGATTCGAGTACTCGCGATTTTTTTGTGGAAGCATTTCTAATCACGTATATACACTCACAATTCTCGCACATTGACCGAACTGAAGGAGAAAAAGAAGTGGCTTTACTGCTGAGAAGATGACACCACCTACCTGGCATAATTTTCTACAATTGGTATAATTCACAAATGACATGTAATCAGTTACAATTTTGTACATTGAATTCCATTTACACGAATGAAAAGAATATGTAAACAGGAATTATAATTAGCTAACAACTCCATAATTGATTATGATGAATTATTAACATATCTTTCTCTGTTTTCTCATTCAAGAAATTATTCATGAATCTTCTTCTCTTTAAAATACGTAGATGTTGCCAACAAACTCTATTTTTTTTATACCTCAAGACACATTATTATCATTTTGGTATCTTCGGAGGTTTGAATATTTCCACTCCTTTTGATTATACTCTTTCAAAACTGAAAAATTGAAAGTCCTATTGCATAAGGCAAGCCAGAATTATGTGCTTGAAAAACCCAAACTGAGTATAGAAATATTACAAAATGACGAAGTAACAGAAATCTGAAGATGAAAAATGTTTCCTCCATCTTGAAGGTAATTTTATATTTCCCGAAAACCCACGTAACGCCACTGTTGAGATCACGTAAGTTTCACTACCTCTCAACAAAATTGCACCCAGCAAATATCACTCCGACCTGTTAGTCGACTATTTGACTTATTGTTTGAGTTGCCGTCAATATGAAGAGGCCCTAAAATGGAGAAAGGCATAAAATGAAGAGGTACAAATTAGGTTTTTATCGATGTTCCCATTACCCACGAGATTGATATTGAGCGGAATTTTTCTCTCGCTTTGTCTTCCCTTGATATACAAGATTATTTTCATATTGAAACGTGAAATGATTGTGGAGAAGATATAAAGAAATATTGAAGGAAAAACAGAACTTTTATCGAAATTTCAAATTTTATTTCAGTTTTTTTTTTTCAGAAATATTATCTTCATTGAATAGTTCAATAGTAGTGAATAGTTGAATATTGGACATGAAAATTGAGTCAAAAATTAAGGAAGATCCGTTTGATTTCCATTTAGTACTCAAACTTATGTTCTGTCTGTGTTCGAAAATATGAACCACCCTATATCTAGTCATCACTCAAAGTCCCAATCATTTGAAACTTCCAATAATTCGATACAGAACACCCAACGAACACAAAATCCTATATTCAATACTAAATACTTAAATATCCAACATTCTAGAGATTTACTTATTATTAACCTGAACGTATTCAAAAAATACACATGTGGTTGAATCATTTTATTGAAATGGGTATTTCAAAAACCAAAAACTATACAAAATGTGACAATTGTCAGATATTGATTATCATACATATATTCCTACCTTTTCATACATAACCAATGTATATTTTCCATAATTTCAGATATTAAAAACTCTTATAAACGACATCAAATGTGCTCCCTAATCGGTGTCGAAGGTGGACACTCTTTAGCTGGTAGTCTGGCAGTTTTGAGGACCCTGTATCATGTTGGAGTGCGATACCTCACTTTGACCTCGACATGCAACACACCATGGTGAGTATTCACAGTTTCCATGTTTTTTTTTGCAAGATTTTTCAAACTTTCCTGAATGAATATTTATCTTCGATATCTTCTCACTAGATGTGAAAATAATTCAAGTCAACTTATAACTAGAGTATAAGAAGCAATCTGGTTGATATTCAAATATTATTTATGATATCAATCTTTACAACTTGCTTGCCATTGGAAATCTTGGTGAAAATAATTCTGAAATATTTGTGGTAAATTTTTTACGTATTTAAGTTTTCAATATTCAACATTGCATGTTGATTATAATATTTTCACGTGTTTAGTATATTGATGACTTTTTCAATCTCACCTCGTATCACTTCTAAATATTTCTGTTTACTTTATATCATTTCATCAATATGGTTTGATAGTAGAAGATTTAAGCCGTTTCTAAGTCTCCTAATAATCTTGGCGTGGAGAAAAGTGGATTGGAATCGTCTCAGACTATCTACTAGAATTTGATCATGAGGCACTGGATTCTATCTAACCAAAGAAACGACAATACATCGGATTACGAGGATGGAAAATATTTGCTGTCAACAAACGACTACTGAAAACTTCAGTGGTTGAAAACTGAAAGAAACGTATGCGTTGTATGTGACAGAATCTGCGTAGCATCTTCTCTTGCTTATCTTCGTCATATGTCGTGGTGTT
The DNA here is from genome assembly GCA_037013635.1 of Plagiodera versicolora. Classification (NCBI taxonomy): domain Eukaryota; kingdom Metazoa; phylum Arthropoda; class Insecta; order Coleoptera; family Chrysomelidae; genus Plagiodera; species Plagiodera versicolora. The sequence continues at coordinate 7,485,852 of CM072986.1, read as the reverse complement.
AATTTTTCTCGTTAAGAAAAGGCAACATTTAATGTTATACATGCACAATTTAAGGCTATCCATCCGTGAAACCAAAAAAATATGGTCTAAAATACCTGCTTTAAATAGAGAACACATAATTAAAGGACAGTCACGACAAAAAGTTGCGTTAGTATATATAGGATAGAGTACAGTGATGAAAAGAACACATCGTTCTGGAACAAGAAAGGAAACAAATTCGAAGAAAAAAAATCCTCCTTTGCTTTCTGTTTCGTTTTGTTGGGCTATAAGAGAAGCAACAAACTTTCAGGGTTGCAAAGCAGGTAAATCCCCATAGAAGTAATCCTGTTCAGCAACGAAGAACTTTTCTCAAACCTAAAGTTCTGACTTTCTCTGAGGAAAATCCCTGACCATAGGCCATAGATCATGTCTGGGTATCATAATTAATCACCAGCCGGACCTCCAAAACGATGCCGTAGGCTCAGACATAAACAGCTTCGCCGAACTATAAGTGGAAAGGGTTGTTCGAGAGTCCTGTAAAGGGTCGCAAAGCAGTTTGGCGATGTCATTTCGAAGTTGACGAAAAACTAGGGTTCCCATTTCGTTGCTCCATGTTGGGGTCTTTGAAACCGTCAGAGGAGTGTTAGGTCATTTAGGGTAACTTTGAAGGTGTTTTCAGTTTGGTAAAATTGAAGAAACTGGTAGTTGTAAAATAATTTCAGAGTTTTGACAGTTATTCAGAATACGCAAAAATTATTCATCCATAATATTCACTGGCATTGATTTTCTTCTATAAAATTTATATTATCTATTCATCTAATAATTGTAAAATATACAATAACACAGACCGAAATGGGAGAATGACCAAGAGTGTATGCATTCAAAGTTTTCTCTTGGAACAAGTACTGTTGCGTTTGTTTGTTTTTTCTTTGTTTATTAATGCTTCCATACTATTCAGATAGTCTATCCATCCAATAATCACCATACATGCCATTCAGGAATATCTCCTTCACTTATTTTCATCCAAACACAGTGTATCTTTAAACGTAGGTAGTCAAACTTGGTCTTTTTGGCCTTTTCTGTATACTTTCATTCAAACAATATTCCAAAATATTTGGTAAGATTTCCTGGCTATTGATTTTCAAAATATTGATATATGTCGTAAGTACCATTGACTCGAATTCATCGAATAGGATGTCCTGTAAACTAACACAAACTTGACAATCCTCAAACATCGATATTCCAATTATTTCAAATGGAACGTCCTGTATACCTTAATCAGTCAACTTCTTTCTAACGATCTTTTGTCGAGCATCTCGTACAGGGTGTCTGGTAGAATGTGAGCGGTGTGAAGGATTCAAGGGTGACTAAAAAAGACTGCAAATTGATGTAATCCAAGATATTGTATATTTTTATTATTATTGTCGACCTAGTGTCGACTGTGGAGTTGGGACACGTAGCGCCTCCAGACATATGGTTAATCCCTTGACGTCCCTCAGATAGCTGGTGGCTCTAATCAAAGATCTCCCGCCAAAAGGTCAGGACATTCCTGATAGTGCCTTCCTCGCATTGGAATCCCTATGGATCTGGGTCGCCTAGGTGAAGGCACCTCTTCTCTATTACTGCAGGGCATTGGAAGATGATATGCAGTGAGGTTTCATCTTCTAGTTCACAGAATCTACATAATGGGTTTTCTTCCAATCCCATTCTGTGTCTGTGCTTCCGCAGAGTACCGTGATCGGTCAGAATACCGATGATCACTTTTGCGTTCTTCCTACTCAGCGTGAGTAGTTGTTCATCCCATTTCTTCATTTGATCTGGTCTAATGAAGATATTGTATAACCAGATCTAAAATCATTCAATGTATATTTCCTCAATTTCATCATCAGCGTGGATAGAATATCCTAGATTGAACTTAAAAAATAATATGTATGGAAGTATGGAAGAATAATCCATTGCTCCAAATAGAAGATACTTTTCGATTTATGTGGTCTGTGATACATTGAGTATTGCATGACCTCAGGTGATGAAACGAGTCCATAATGTTTGTTTCATTGTTTCAGGGCGGATTGCTCTCACGCAGACATGCCCGGAAAAAAACCGGAACACGGCGGCTTAACCAACTTCGGGAAGGTGAGTAGCTGAAGAAAAACTCCTTGAAGTTTTCTCATAAGTTCAGCACAATGAATCTCAAACGGTGAACCAGGTAATCTGGTGACGTAATAATAGGGTTCATAGAAAGTTTTTGGGCTTTTGTGCTGGATAAAGGTGAAAAATATGTATAGTGGTAAATTTCCGCGAACAGTATATGGCGGGATGTTTTTCTTGTTGTTTATGGATAAAGAAGGATTTCAACTTGAATCTTGAGTCATTGATCATCATCATAATTATCTGAGCAACTTTCTTCGAGATCATTGAGATGATTTGAATTGAAACAAAAACCGAAATTGAAAATTCAATTGAATCAATCATAATTTTCGAAAAGTAATCCATTTATGGAAATGTGACCTCAGTGTGAGGTTTTCTACAATAAAGTTGGCAATACACCGTTTTTCTATAGAATAAGGCAAAATAATTTCAACAAGAATTAACACCCTTTCGACTCATTTATTTCGAACAATATACTAAAAAAAAGATTAGGAACTCAGTAGAAGTATTTTCATGAAGAATTGACAATTCTTCTGTGAAAGTGTACACCATAATTTTCCAGAATTCTAGAAGTGATAGAAATAATCCAAAACATCCTAGTCTAATTCATCTGTATTTCAAAATCAATCATTCCGTATTTCGCTGAAGAATTTGTTACAATCTTCACAATACAGTCACAAATGCATCGATACAAAATAGTTATTCCAGTGGCAGATCCACAGGAGATTTCGGATTCGGACTCTACTCCCATCCGAAAAATACAATCTATTTATTTGAGAAAAAGATAGTTATTCCAATACCATTGGTGCAAAATAAAAAGTATCAGGCTAACCACAAAACTTTTTATTGGTTGAAATATAGCAACACTTATAGTGACTTCACAACGATGCCAAACTCATTTGGAATTAAATCTACGATCTGATAATGAAGTTTGTTAATTCTAATCGAAATTTCCACACATCTCAAAATCTACTCTAAGGTTATCCACCGTCAATAGTTATCCAACTTTGATGTATATATGTAGTAAAAAATCCCCACAACAATTTAGATGATAAACTGAACCTAACTCTCTGCTTTGGAATATCGTTGGAAAAAAGCAGCAACACCGCATTTTCAGGCAAGCTGTCACAACTATATTCCTCAAAGAGACTGTAGAAGATATCATTTGTAAGATTTATGCTCCTAATTTTCAAAATTTTGTAACGGGACGGAAAAAATGTCGCATGATCAAGACAAAAAAGTAAACGAGAAATAATATGATCATTATTTCGAAAAATACACGTACTAGTGAAATTTCGGGGATTCATGAAGAATTGAACTAGATCCTAGATCCGCCTCTGACTCATTCAATACTCTATCCAAACTGTACTGCACTGTATACTAGACTAATCTAACTTCAAGGGAGTCACTCATCAAGTTTCCATACAACGGCATTTGCTTTTTGCTTCCAATCTTTTCCAAACTCCTGCTTGTCACCAGTTTCGCCAAGTGTGTCTTCCTCGTTGAAAACCCCAAATTCGGTGTAATTCAACAAGAAACTAGTTACAGACAACGTAAGAGAATGTCGTTGTTTGTACATGGGTCTTTTCAGCATTCACACAGACCTACACAGCACTCGTGTTTTCGCATGTCCTGAGAGCCAAATAATCACCAGGGAAAATCTAATGAAAGAAAACTCTTAATTCCATCCCGTCTCGTAACTTTATTTGCCTGATCGAATTGGGATAAGCGGGACAGCCAGTCTTATTGGATTAGCTCTGGAGACGTGCTGCTGAGATACTGATTACAAACGATAAATCGTGATAGAAAGTTGTTTGTTGATTTTGCTGCTACTGCTGTTGTTGTTTCTGGGGTGGAATTGTGTAGTGGTGATGCTGGTTCTCAGAAATTGGTCGTCAAGAATTGGTAAACTCGTATGGATTCATTCGCGAATGAATATAAGCTCTTCTCCAATCCATGTGTTCTGTATTGTAAATCTTTTTGATATAGTCTATTCATTGGGGCAAGACAGTTGACAGCTCGTAAAAAAGTGCGGTGTTGCTTCTTCTATTTTTTTCAACGATACCCCGAAACAAAAAGTAAGGTTGAGTTTATCATTCAAAAAATTGTTTTGGAACATTCTTTCGATATATAAAATACATTATCGAAAATTGGATAACTTTCGACTGAGGGAAACCGTAACAGTGTTTTCAATATTTGTAAAAGTTCGACTGGAATTAACAACCTTTATTAGTGGATCAAAGATTCATCTTCAAATAAATTTGGTATCACTGTGACGTGTTGCCACAATTTTTCATGCCTAAATGTCTGGACCAATTAGAATTCGAGCACTAATGGCATTGAAAGATAACCAAATTTGTCTACCTTAATTAAATAAATAGTCGAATGTGCGTTTCAGATGTTGAGTATTTCAAAGGAGAAATAAACAATATTCACAATAAACTTCAGTTACTTCATATACTAGTTAAAATTTCAACAACGGCAATCCATTTCAAAATAATCACACCCACGTTCAACTTGTTAAGCATTATTTATGTACTTATTTACTATTTTTTGACTTCTTGTAGCTATGTTCTGTATTGTTTTTTGTTGATTTCATACTATATCTGTTTAGTTATTCTAATCACTAAAAAACTTTCCAATATTAATTTTCATTGTTTTTCTCAAGGTGGTGATGAATATCGTATATGCATAGAAGGAAAATCTGTTTACACTGATCGAAGGTCACCTCAACAATCAACAATTTTATTATTTTGGTATCAACAATCATTCAAATTCTCATAAATACTTACTTGCATATAGGCACTGACGATGAATTGACCGTCGAAAGCGCTATGCCAATTTTAAATAAGTTCATGCACGAAATATAAAAATATTTCCTTGCTATCTAATGCTACCCATTCTGAGTGGAGTTTTATGTTGTACTATTAGATTTCCAGTTTTCTGATGATTTTAAAGCTTTCGATATGTTAGGATAGTGTTAAATTGTACAGGCTGGGCCAAATTGGACGCTTTTGAAGGGAAAGTCCTGTTTCTATACTAGATAGATGAAAACTGATGGCAGTGTCTGAGGATCAATTTTTATGGCAAACTTCATGGTGAAAACTGCATATCGATATCTATAAGCATTTCTAAGTTCACAGCATGTTTTCCGAACTTGTGCATTTTCGAAAAGTTGCTGTAACTTCTTTACGGATGAAAATTTTTTCCATAATAACATTTCCAGAGCTTTCCTAACTTTTTCACGTAGAATTCGATGGTTCAACTCATTAATTCTTCCATATCATATATCAATAGTTGATAAAAAAATCATTTTTTCAAATGAGACAACCTGTATATTTCTGCATATTTCAATAGAACTTGAAATTACCATTAACTTTGAGTTAAAAATTCCACAGGATGCTATCATGGTAAAAGCTTGTGTGACGTAACGAGATTTTCAGAGTGATTTTTTTTTTTCAACAAAAAGACTGTTCATTTGACAACATCTCTCTAAGCATGTAGTGACTTTTTGATGATGACGACCGTCAGTTTTTCATCAAAACTTGCTTTTTCTAGAGCTAACGAGCCCATTATTACCACAATGGTTGAGTCATCACATAAAAGTTCATTCGTCTACCGTAATGCAATTGTCAACTTAACATGAAAAAATCACTTTGCGAAATGTCTTTCGGTCGTTATTCTGTTGTATTAGTGTTGACTGTGATCCATTGGGACATCTTTTTTATGTATTGAGTAACAAAGAACACAATATACATTCTTTAAATCTTTGATGAGGCTCGATTGTGAATATAATTAAACAACCCATAATTATCATAATCTATGTAATATTCCTCAGGGTGAATGTAAGCTTAACTTAGGTTAAATTCCGACAGCTCAACTAGGGTTTCAATGTAAATAATTGTTTATGAATGCCGAATATTTATCTTTTCATGGTCACTGAAAGAGAAAAATTCGCAAAAATCAGAATCGGAAAAACAGATGATGAAGAGTTTATAAAATGTAGAAGTCTTTGTGGTTTTTATCAAGAGAATATTGTCTTGATATAAATGAAGTGGAAGTTATTGATACCGTTATACTTCAGTATCTATATAACATATGATAGAAAAGAGAGAGAGCTCACCGTCGATGAAATTTCTCAGCACTGATCAAATAAGCTAATTTGATCACATAATACACAAAATTCTGAATTAGTTCAAGTAGTACACGAATGTTACTGAAATTGTAATTGGGAACGCCATTTTCATACAGCGCATGCGTAGGTAGTCCTGAACTGTGAACAAAGCTTCTTATCGAAATTGTAAAATCAAGAGAAAATGCAAATGTTGGTGAAATCAAAAAACACTCTGCTCGTTTTAATTCCATGCAATTGTTCCTGGAAAATTTAATATACGTATGAAGTTAACGATGTGGAATTCGAATACAGAAAAAAATCGACGATGTGATGGGAATTTTCTCATCTCTTTGTAAATAAACAACGTTCTCTCCAATGAATCATTGAAAAGATCCATTTCTTCCAGCCATGCAAACTCAACAACTGCAAGAAGGATTTAATGCTCTAAATAAACTTTTCTCATTCAATTAGGTAAGGTCGTGAAGAGATCTTGAAATGCACGATATTCCATCAAAGAAATATCACTTAAAAGCAACCGAGAAAACAAAAGAATAAAGACGACTAGAAACTTTCAATAAGAATTGTGGTGAACGAAATTATTCCATGGTGACGATCGAGTTTTTATATCTCCTTTGATGAAATTGATGAGAGGATGTTTCTTTTCAACAGTTATGAAAAGGGAGCAGTTGTGATGTTCCTAAATAACGGTTCTTGCCTTCAGAATCACAAGATGTGAACGTTGTTTTTTGCATATCAACGTATCAATTCTACCTTACAAGTATGTCTGTGGTTCGGATTCCATGATTAATTCGCTCTACAAAATTAAAGTATTGTTTCTCAACATCAAAGTAGTGATGAATCAAAAAGTGGATAATTTTTTATTTGAGATGTGATACGTCACTCTTTCTCATTCAAAATCCACTACAATTTCTTTGCGAATCTGTAAAATTTTATTTTTCTACAAAATATTCAATCAAATCTTGCCATAAGAAATAATACTTACCAAACCCTAGAACAAATTTCAAATCGTATATAACTGCTGAAAAATATACGATTATTTTTTCGATTACTTTTCTTACGCACCCCTAGAAATCTTTTTGATATAGTCTAATCATTGGGGCAAGACAGTTGACAGCTCGTAAAAAAGTGCGGTGTTGCTTCTTCTATTATTTTCAACGATACCCCGAAACAAAAAGTAAGGTTGAGTTTATCATTCAAAAAATTGTTTTGGAACATTCTTTCGATATATAAAATACATTATCGAAAATTGGATAACTTTCGACTGAGGGAAACCGTAACAGTGTTTTTCAATATTTGTAAAAGTTCGACTGGAATTAACAACCTTTATTAGTGGATCAAAGATTCATCTCCAAATAAATTTGGTATCACTGTGAAGTCACTGTGACGTGTTGCCACAATTTTTCATGCCTAAATGTCTGAACCAATTAGAATTCGAGTGGTTAGTAAAATACTTTTTATTTTGCACTAATGGCATTGAAAGATAACCAAATTTGTCTACCCTAATTAAATAAATAGTCGAATGTGCGTTTCAGATGTTGAGTATTTCAAAGGAGAAATAAACAATATTCACAATAAACTTCAGTTACTTCATATACTAGTTAAAATTTCAACAACGGCAATCCATTTCAAAATAATCACACCCACGTTCAACTTGTTAAGCATTATTTATGTACTTATTTACTATTTTTTGACTTCTTGTAGCTATGAGATAAATCAAGATTCATCCATCATTATTATTATTATTATATACTCCACATCTTTCAGAGCGTCATCAAAGAAATGAACCGCCTAGGGATGATCGTCGATCTCTCGCACGTATCCGTAGACACGATGCGTGACGCTCTCGACGTTTCAAAAGCACCCGCCATCTTCAGCCATTCGTCGGCGCGTGCGCTCTGCAACTCGTCACGTAACGTGCCTGACGAAACGTTGCGCAAACTGGCGTTGAATGGTGGCGTCATCATGGTCAACTTCTATTCGCTTTTCCTCACCTGTAGGGAGGCGTCCAGCATTTCCGATGCCGTTGGTGAGTCTTGATAATTCAATTAGTTGAGTCGGGTTACGTTGAGCACAGATGCGTCGCGTTACGTTGTGTGCGATACGTAAATTTGATTTGATTAATATTGGGCCTATACACTGTGTCCGTAAAGTATGGAACAAATTCATTTTTAGCTAAACAGGTCATTTCAAGAAATAATCCTGAAACACGTCGATTTTTGATTTATGTCTCAATATTCGGATTACTCTAGCTGAGCTGATTCCAAAAATGTATCACATGTTGATTCCAATTGGTACAGGGTGGACAAAAATACAATAGTTCTGTGTGTGCTCATAAAGTAACGCGTAACATTCTTTATTAGGTAAATTAACAATATTATCAAAAATACTTATTATCTAGCGGCAATTGGTTTAAATGTAACACCCCGTAGTTTGCTACATGTTTAGAGTAATGAAAATGAGCTGTTTCCAAACATGTTTGGTACTTGTGGTCTAGCAGACAGAATATGAAATCAACATTGGAATCAACATGTGATACATTTTTGGAATCAGCTCAGCTAGAGTAATCCGAATATTGAGACAAAATGGGGGTGTTCCATTAAAAAAAATGACGGTGACGTCATTACTCGAACGTAATTCACCCTGTATATTACATTATTATTTCAAAATACGGTAAACTAAAATCAAAAATCGACGTGTTTCAGGAGTATTTCTTAAAATGACCTGTTTAGCTAAAAATAAATTTGTTCCATACTTTACGGACACAGTGTATGCTTCGCCTATAGATCTTTACAGATCTATTATGTACGCTCTTCCATTCAGAGAGTTAGAGTTCCGGGTCTGGGTCTACCTTTATAACTATGCTCCATAGGCCAGACCTCAATTTCTCCATGTACCGGAAATGTTGCGTGCTGTATTGCTGCCATTTCTTCCTGAATTATCGTCGCATATTTTCCCAAGTTCAGTGAGACCCTGCTCTTTGGCTTTGTTATCAAGGTTGCGTTACGTAGCCATGCGTAAGGTAACGTTACATCAATATGGTGAAACCTTAGCCCTGGCACTAGATATCTCCAAGGCATTCGATCGAGTCTGGCACCAGAGACTTCCCGCCAAGCTTCCATCTTATGGCTTGCCTCCTCGACTATGTTCTCTGCTAACTAGTTTTCTCTCAGTCAGATCACTCCATGTGGTGGTCGATGGAGATTCATCTGACTCTCTAATTTTAAATGCTGGTGTTCAGAAAGGATCAATTCTATCACCAACACTATTTCTACTCCACATCAATGATCTGTTAGAGGTGACTTCATGTCGAGTACACAGCTTCGCGGATGATAGTACCCTCCACAATGCCTTCTCCTCCAAGGCTCCAATACCAGTCCGCCAAATCAAAAACGAACGAGGAAGAAATGTTAACAACATAAATATGGATTTGGCAACAATTCTCGAATAGGGATACAAAAACTTAGTGGATTTCAATGCAAACAAAACACAAGCATGTCTTTTCTCCAAAAAAGACGACCTCACAATGCCCAAAATGAGCTTGTCAGAGGTGACCATACCTTTGAAGTCATCCATCTCGATGCTTGGTATAACTATCAGCAATAACCTTTCTTGGGAAAGTCATGTGAGATCAATTGCTAAAAATGCATCCCAAAAACTTGGTTTTCTGTTTCGTGCCAGGAACTATTTCACTTCCAGTCAGCTGCTTACTATCTATAAGGCACAAATCCGACCTGTCCTGGAATACTGTTCCCATATTCGGAGTGCGGCACCCAAACATATCCTGAAGCTGTTGGATTCTGTCCAAAAAAGAGCAATTCGTCCCGTCGGTTATGCTTCGCTTACTAATTCGCTTACTTCTCTGGAACACCGTAGAAGGGTTAGCGATCTGTCTCTATTCTAGAGATATCTTCATGGGCGGTGCTTTTCTGAGATATCAACAATCGTTCCTCCTTCAGCGGTCTCTTCGAGGTTAACCCGTCAAGTCCGGTCTTCACACCCCTTTGTGGTTAATTTGGTGACCTGCAGAACATCTCTTTTCAAAGACTCGTTTATCCAACGAACAGAGAGGCTCTGGAACACATTGCCCAGGGAGGTGTTCCCCGAGGCATATGACCTTCAGAAATTTAAAAAGAACACCAATTCCTACCTCCTTTTCCTTGGTTCTCACGATGTTCTCTGAACATTACAGGATGTCTCCTTTCGTGTGATTGTGATTCTTACATGAAGCTGTGGAGTATTCGAAATGTGCAAGAGCCATGTCGATGTTTCCAGAAAAAAATACTCTGAACTGAAAAAAATTCCTAAACAAAGTGACACTTTTCAAAAATGTTCATTTTTCAAATTTGCATGAGATACATAGTGTCCTGAGTCCGACCCTGTTAGGAACAATCCGGGAGACTTTTCCCTTCATTTCTGCATTCCGGCGATTCCCGTTGCCGTTCTGAACGTCTTTTTGGCTGCCATCCAAATATATTAATTTTACCGTACGTACCTGAACGTACAGAGAAAACCACCTCGACAGGAAAAGTTTCCCGGAAACAAAATGAAAATGTTATCTTTGTTTTGAAAAATGGCGGAAACGTCGGCAATACTGACAAGGGAGCCCGGAAGTCTGGAAATGTAATACGAAATCTTCTTTTTGCGATCGTAGGAGAAAAGCGGTGTTCACATTGAAATTGGAAGAGGAATATATAGGTGCATTCGAACGGTTCTTCAGATATCTAGGTCTGTTTCATTCTGTGAATAATAAATACTATCGATACAACCAAATCAAAGTGTGAAATATACAGTGCGTCCATAAAGTAACGCATAAATTCATTATTGGCTAAATGAACAATAAAATTACGAATTCCCAAAACAGGTCGATTTTTTATTTTAATTCACTATTGTTTCAAATCATGATCTAATATACAGGGTGAACCACTTTCGTGTAATGACATCATCACCATTTTTTTCAATCGAAAAAATATGGACCAATAATTGTATTTCTCACAATACCAGCCCATTACTTTGTAAGTAAATTTTTGCATTTTTGCCCACCCTGTACCAATTTGAAGCAACATATCATACACTTTTGGAATCAGCTCAGCAAAGGCAATTTGGAAATTGAAAAAAAAGGGGGGGTTACATTTGAAAAAAATGGTGATGACGTCATTATATATGGAAACTTTTCGATGAGCTATGTAGACAATGAGTTATGAGTAATTAAAGGATTTTGGAAAACTACTGGTGTATGTAAAATGATACCCTGAATCTGAAAATGGAAAAATATATAGGGGTTCCATTTGAAAATCAAAAGTTTGGGTCACTTCCGGTTAGACAGGAAGTGATGGAATACAATTTTTCTCTTCAAAAAATGAACAATATCCAATAGTTGCTACCCACCAAATTTCAAATTTCGATCTCGAATGATTCAGAAGTTACAACTCTGGCCGATTTTTGTGCACACCTCTGTCTAGTGTCTATCTAGTTATTAACTCAACTGAAATATTTTCAAAAATTTATGTACTCGAACGTATAATTTTTTTCTCGATATTAAAGCAGTTTTGCTGAATTTTAGATTGATTTTCCCATAAAGGAGTAACAATCGCAGTGTTCATCACGAATGAACACAGAATGAAAATGGGGTGATATCTAAAATTGAATTGAAAAAATGCAAAAACAACTCAATTTTCGAAGAGATAACCTCATACCAACTCAACCTTTTCCTGACGTTGGACCTAGAATTATTTCATAGCAGAAGTGTTACAGTTCAAATCTGGATATCTAGGAGGCCATTCGATCGATCCCCTCCATATCCACCTACATCGAAAAATATTATTTATGTAAGGAAATACAGTCGAACATCTATCTTGAACTTCTATCTTAGATTTTCTTTAACTCGAAGTAAAAATGATGGCAAGTGCAAGAATTACTTGTATTTGTCACCAGACAACTCGAAATTCTATAAGTCGAAGTTTTTTTCTGGCAGAGAAGTTCGACTGTATACATTTCTAAGAAAAGCGTTAACAAATCTGTCGTCGAGGCTCTCCCAAGATCTTTTTTTTGTTTTCAGAAAAATTCTCATTCGTGGCATTCAGCTTCTAAGATTTCAGTCCCTCAATGAGAATGTTGTTCCCAAACGTATCTTCAGAGTTTCGATAGAATCTCTCCTTTTGGTTTGACCTTGAGAAAAATCGATGAAGTTTTGACATTACAATAGTCTTAGGTTTAGGAGCCATAAAAAGACATCCTTCATTCACTCGAAAACCCAATATGCTCGGTATGTATTGAGCTTGGAGCATTAAATTTCCCCTTTTTGTCTGTTCCGTTTCATATTCATAAATATAAGTACAAATCCGATGCAGGACTAGACCAGACCCAAATACCGAACGTCCATTTTATGTTTTGCCGCTGGAATCAAGTGAAATGTTTTTGTTTCAGCCCACATAAATCACATAAGGGACGTTGCAGGGGTAGATAGCGTGGGCCTAGGGGCTGGCTACGATGGAATTAACTAGTAAGTTTTTTTTTGCATATTTTCCCCACTACAGGACTGGGTCACCGTATCACTAGCCCACATCTATCTCAATCACGGTGTTATACAAGGGTCTGGAAAGTACGCCACTTTTGAGTGGTGGGGGGTGTCACCATTTTTTAAGATTAATTCGTCATACTTATCGACTAGAAGCGTATGTGTCAAGGGGTATCATCACGTGATTAATCTTTGACAGTTCGTATTGCAAACAAAACAAACGGTTAGGACTGAAATTCTCTCGTTTAAATCAAAAACTATTCGTGGTCTCACAAAGCTCATCGGCTGTCAGTTGTGATTGGCTGTGTGACAAATGTGACAATAAAGAGAGGGCAGCACTGCAGGTGGCGAAACACGAGGACCACCAAATTTTTTGGGCATCCCCCCACCCTACCAGTTTCCAGACCGTGATCTCTACCAACTAAGGGCACAGTATAATAAGAACCAGTAGTCGCAGTCTGTCAAATTCGTGGTATGAAATTCCAGTGCGCATGATCCACTCCTAGCGGGAGGTATTTGGATGCGCCGTAAATTGCCTTGAAAATTTACACCGTTTCCAGGTCAATCCATTTTCTTGGAATTTACCACTATCAATGCACCGACTCAACAGATGGAGAATTTGTGGCATGAGTAATAATAAGAATTGTGTGAACCAGTATCATTGATCCACCTGAAATCTTCCATATATTGGCATTTTATCTCGTACAGTACATTTGTCATGATTACCTGAATAATTATTCAATGGTAATATTTCACTTCATCGAAATTTTTTCGAGTGGTGGGGGTTGGCACCATTTTTGAAGAAAACGTTGCTATACTTATCCGCTAGGAGGATTTGGGGGTTTGATCACGTGATTAATCTTTGACAACAAAACAAAGAGTTAGGACTTGAATGATGAATAAAATCAATGACAGAAATATTATATCTTGCAAAATTCTCTCGAATAAATAAAAACCATTCCTACTTTCAAAAAGCTGATCGGATCTGATTTGTGATTGGCTGACAAAGTGACAATAGAGGACAGCGCTGCAGGTGGCGAAACATGAGAACTACAAAAAATTCCTCAATGTTTCGGCCACCCCCCACCATACGAGTTGCCAGACCTGTGTATATGATCGTGGGACTACCTAAGTGTGACGTCAAAATGGGCGGAGCCCATAAAACCTTTACAAACAAAGGAATATATGCATTGTTTCCTCCAGAAGAATTAGTCAATGATAACTCAATATCACCATATACAAATAATTTTATTCTTAGTTTCAACTGAAAGAAGCAAAAACGTGAAATGAACGCTTCGTTTGGAAAGGTTTTAATGTAAAGCTTGTAACGTCAAGACTTAGGCTGTCCATTGTGATAAAAGATATTCAACCCCGCATACCACTTTTCAATAGAATCAAGAAATGAATATATACTTCCATATCACTTACTATATAAACCCTTTTGTTTTCAATACAATTTTCATTATTCTTGAGCAGTATATATCTATTATTGACTTGTTGAGCAGTGTATAAAATGTCTAACTCTGACTAATCGACTCCCAGCGGGAAATTCATGATGCGCAGTGGTCCAAAAAAAATGAAAGTGTGGGACACAAACATCAAAGGTTCCGACAGAGCTGCGACTACTGGTTCTTATTATACTGTGCTAAGGGGAGTCAGAATGTTGTTGAACGGTGAAAAAGTTATGCCACAGGGTTCATTATAAAAATGGCAAGAAATATCCAATCAACCTCGGAATTTTACTACGATTTGTTGACAAATGCTTTTGTATAAATCAATTGCGAAAATTGCAAAAAGTTATTGTGTGAATTTATCACACCATAAAGCGATTTGATGACGTAGTTTCTGTTATTTTCTTGTTATTTTTCTTGGTACGATTGATTTCTTTAAAATATATAACACATTTATTTATAATTTATTCGTTATACAGGGTCACTCACGGTCGATGGTAGGTAAGACCACAGGTAAGTCGTATATGGAGCACGGAACGTAGAATTAGAATTTTGTTTTATAATATATCATTTGGAAGGAACATCAATTGTCTTTCAGGATTTCAAATGATATACAGGGTATTCCATTTGAAAAAATGCACTTTTCACCATTTTTTGTATCTATCGTCACAGTCATCAAATTAGAACATTCCTGTACAATGGAGAACGAATTTCCTCAGACATAACTGATACACAGGCCATTGGTAAACTACACCCAAAATTTCAGCATTCTACGAATTCAAATACCGCAGTAATAAACATTCAATTGAAGCTATGTTTTGCACGAAAAATAAGGAAATCAATTTCTCGAAAACCCTTCGAGATAGGTATAGGGAAGTATCATACGAAAATAATTGAATAGTATCAGAGAAACGAAAAATGTAATAAAATATGGGGTGCTTCATTTGAAATATCGAAGTTGTTGCTACTTCTCGATAAAAGTAACGCCACAACGATGAAAATATTTCAGATCGATAGAACAAAACCTACCTACCTAACCTACCATCCACCGTGGGTGACCCTGTATATTATGGGGGAGTCGGCCTGCCATTCGAAGGCCCAATTTACTAATTTACTATCCCATTCATATTTACAGTGAGTGCGCCCTCTATGGCTATGCAATTAAAGAATAAATAACATTACATTCATAAAATACTATAGAAAGGAAGAATGAAATATTATACTGCTTGCCTCGACTCATCTAATGAAATTTCAAAAAGATATACAACGACGAATATGAACATATACAGTGCGGATGATGATTCTCACCCCCTTTTAATTCCCGTTACTGAAGACAAAATTGAAAAACGCTGTGACATGTCGATTTCTATATCAAACGTGGTATTTTTAACGAAAAAAATTAACAAAATGTTCAAAATGAAACCTTAGACATTTCTTAGTATTCTCGGCATTTTTCAATGGCATCCTTCAACAATTCTTGTTCCTTTTGTGATGCTAAATCTTCAGTTACCTCAAACTGTCAGCAGTCAAACAGGAGCTAGCTACATTCATGACTTTCAAGAACACTGTTCAGGAATTTTATATACAAAAGAATAAATTTAGAGAATCATACATCTCGCCTTCTGCGAAATATTCCCTGAATCTAATAAAAATAAAGAATTCAAAACCAATATCTGTGTCCATCAAATATGAATTATCCGCCAAACACACAAGCTCCACAAACGACTATATTTATCCCGCCGCGCCGTTTGGATTTTTCGATGAGAGCTATTTCGTTTCTCCAAATGAAACGATGAAACAAAAAATTCAATCTGCCAGCGTAAATATGGAATTGGGGAAATGAAGAGAACTTTCTAACCCCCCGCAAAACCGTGGGAAAAGCTAGAGAAAATGAAGAACATTATTTTCCAGTCGGAATTAGCCGAGTAAATCGTTCACTTCATCATTGAGTGCGACCGGCAACTGCGGATCTAAGCATCTTATTATATCGTTAAATAATACAATACGTCATAATCTCGAACACGTTTACTAGGTGAGTTGCATAGAGGGCAGAAGTGAGCACATTTCCACATCGAATTATCATATAATATGTTTTTGAATATGTATCAAGTTTTTTCAGCTCATAGTGACAATCGAAATTATTGGGATTAATTTTTTTTTTTCATTTGAATTTATGATTTATGAAGCGACGATAACGATGACATCCAAGTATCAATATGCTTATATTATGCTATTGAAATTCTTTGTTGAGCACCTTCAGTTATCAATCGCTTAGGTCAAGTTATGTGAACTTTTTTTATAATACTCCATATAAAATTCGGAAGGTCAGATAATCTAAGAGGCCATTCTCATCATTATCCACACAAAAAAAACATTTTTTTCAAATTTTCCTTTCTATTAAATCAGATATTATTTCGTGAATGAGTGACTGTTCGAAATATGCTCTGAAAATCAGCGACTTTTGTATGCCATAAAATAAATTTCAATATTGTGAACTTCCTCATTATTTTTGACCATGAGAAATCCGTATTTCAGCGTACCCCAAGGCCTGGAGGACGTCTCCTCCTACCCCACGTTGTTCGCCGAGCTAATCGGCACTGGCAAGTGGAACGTGGAGGACCTCAAAAAATTGGCCGGACTCAACTTTCTGCGAGTGTTCCGGGAAGCGGAACGAGTCCGGGACGAATTCCGGAAGGCGAACGTCCCGCCCTACGAAGACGTCATGCCGAAGCAGAAGGATAACAATTGTTCTTCGCAGGCTAACTGAATTGTCTTGTGTAGTATTTTAGGTGAACGTGGATAAGTCGATTGTTATTGTCTCTTATGAGCCATATAGCGTGTTTTGTTTACATGAATTTGTGTTTTTTTTTTGGCGTTGAGGGCGCTGCGAAACGTAAACAAATATGGAGGATGACAAGAGAATGCTTCATGAACGTATATCGTTCAGTTGTGTCACTACATGATTTATACATTATTTGGTTATTTAATGTTTATTTCGACAAAGAAGTTATGAAAAAACTGTTTGAAAACTGAATCCAGTTCTAGTGATTCAACCTCAAACGATTCTGTTCTGTTTTTCACAGTGGTAGTTTATTGAGTGTTTGAAAAAAGTATTCTCTATACAAGGAGCTATTATGTTTTTTCCTCAACACGTAATTTCAAGAGACATTTGATTCGAGAAAAATCTTTTCAGCACCTATTTTTATGATTGGTGTACATTATATTTGAATTCGACTGTGAAGTCATTACTGTTGTTATTGGTCAGATGTCAATCCACATGTTTTTCATGCGCATGTCTATCTTTTATCAATGTATGTTGTATTTCCTCAGTTCATGCATTCCAATAAAATGGAATATTGATTTCAAATCGGGAATACAAATTTCAATAATAAACTGTATACCAAAAGTGAATAAATCCCAACTAACTCTTTCAAACGAATGAATTGTTGTTGATGAACACTAGACAAATAATGTGTTTGGTCATAAACTCCATAATCCAATACTCAATTAACGAATCTACTACCATCAAATAATGTGAACAATGAACCAATTGATGGCTTAAATAGAGAAGTTTTGATTTTCGACGTTTATATCACTTTGAGAGACGATAAACGAGAACTCGTAATGTAAAGTAACATCGAGTGAGATGTACTGAATTCAATCATAAAATTTATGTCAGATACAATGTATCTTGGTTTCTATTGAATGAAACAGAAAACTGTGTAGATCCATGATGACTTGCAATTACCGTTAGAATATTTGTCAGTTTTTAACAATTACAAAAAATGTTACATGTTTCCATAATTTTATTAATAAAAATTAAACTGAAATTGTTATGTGTCCCATATTCTGGTTATGGAAAATAATGATGAGGAAAATGGTAAATGGTAAATGAATCAATAGATACTTCCTACTGTAAAAAATCACCCTGTAATTAGGGAATCTTCACTTATTTATTTATAAGCGTCATGTATGTGACATAAGTATATAGTCGAATAAGAATAAATCAATTTGTAAATAGTGAATATAATAAATCGACTGAAACCAAATCATCATAACTAGATAAAGTAAAATTATAATATGTAATAGTAAAAATCCAAAGTTTGAAATTTGTGATGGAAAAGAAGAACTTTATAGTCAGTCATTATTGCAAAACTTTGATGCACTCTGTATCTTAGCGACGAACGTATGTTTTCGGTTACATGTTTGACTAAAGAATTATTCTGTACGTTTTTTTCTTCTTAACTCTGAAACAACCTGTGTGATATACTTACTTCAAATATTTATTATAAAATGAAGATCATGCATTGAATAATTTGAAGAAAATATTGATGTTTTTAGGAAAAGATATTAGGTGTTCTTCTTCGTGAATTATTTTTTCACTTCTTCCTGGAGAAAGATGTTGAAAATGGTAGAAAGAGAACGGTATTCATGATCTAATGTTAATCTATATAAATAATTATAAATGGTGCTATCCTAGAATAAGTGAACCCTATTTTTGTTGTTCCAAATGTTCAAATATGATAATATTTTATACCTGCAAGTTGAAACATAAACAAGTATTAGATTTAGGAAATTTTGATTTTTAAAATATTGAATGATACGTATCCTCTGCTATTCGAAAATACAAAGGCTGCGTTTCTCATTCAACACCATTTCAGTTGGTTCTATTTTATAAACTCCGCTAAAAGAGTTTTTCTCAAAGATTATTCTAAAAAGTAGAATGTAGTATTGTGTGAGTGTCAAAAGACGCAAAAACGATATTTCATTTTGTACAAATATTTTCTTTTGGCACTCCGATCTAACGATTGTTATAGAATAAACATGTACATAAAAACTCTGGAAAAATTCGCTTCTAGATAGATTCAGTGACCTATTACTATAGGGTCGACCTTTGTAAAGTCAAATTACGAATGCATCACATTAGTTCTAGATATTTACATTAAAAATTCGAAACATTCCATCACTAATTACTTCTCACAGCAAAATAGATCGTTTCTTCATGTTTGTAACCATTATTGTATATACTTTTTTTTGTTTTCGATGAATTATTATCAACCTCATTTTTTCCTACTGCAATTTCGTCAAAGCAATTTACTTCTGGAAAAGTCATAAGGAAGTTTTCAACAGTTCAGGTTATAGAAACAATTTTTTTTTCAAAAACTAAAAAATATTGTCGTAAATCATCAAATAGACCTAAGTGGAATGAAAAAGTCTGTGTAAAAATTACCATACTTCATGTAAAAAATTCACCACTGTGAAATATGTTTATATACTAAGAATTTGCCTCTGTTGTAGATACAATTGATAATGAGTATAATACTAAATGTAGGAAATTATAATAGAAACCCTCTGTGTTCATAACCTATTTGTTGAAAAATATTTATGTACCATCTAATAATGGCGAGATCAGGAATTTTGATTTCCTTAACTAGCACATTTCACCACTTCGTCGCGTGAAAATATGGTATTGACTGATCCTACATAATTGAAATGATAGTCTAATGATAATTGAATATTCTGCTTCGAAAGATTTGCGATATCTCATAAGAAAATATTTTTCGTAAAACGCAAAGCTGATTCTTACTTGAATATACAATTTGTTCGATTCAGTATCCATTTGGAAAATAATTCCAAAGTTGCTTACAGAATGTCGTTATTTTTTATGTCATAGAATTCACCAGATGTTTCAAAAATGCATATCTGTGAAACTGCCGAGATATCTATACATATAGAGATCTTTAAATACAACACAATTTATGTTTTACTGAAATACGTAAGACCCATTATGAATAAAAGTAAAAATCGGTTTTGTGAGCTAACAAACCCTAACGAATTTGAAATAATCAATCTGCTTCTCCAGCTATGTATATTAGTCTCTCAATAGGAAAAGTTCGATGAGATGAATTGAGAAATAGTGAATATGGTTGGACCAATTTCTTACTGTTTCTATTTAGTATGACGTTTACTGTAAATAATTTATAAAATAACATGCCCAACATATCATAGGTTTAGGATAATAGTAATCTATGAATATGTACCATAATAATTGTTTGATGTTCTGTAACGTATTCCAAATGAATGTTTTGATTCAATAAATTTTTTATAAAGTGTTAGTCATTTCTTTCACCATCCATAACCGACATGTGAGGTTTTTGACTTCCATTATACAAGGAACTCGATAAAGTTTTTTGATTTCCAGAACTTTCCAGAATTCATACCTCGAAAATTCGAAAAATATGTTTTGTGTAATATTATCTGAACCAATTCCTAAAATGTTTAACTTCTGAACTAATCACCTCGTAAGATACTAACTTTTGTTACGTTCATAATTCGATAGATTTTTAGTTCTTCCTTTTGTTTGAATATGCTTTCAAGTTAATTTTCGATCTAGGCCAGGTATTTAACATCACATTTAACGATTATTGGGACACCGTCAATCGTGACCGGTGAAAGTCACCTGAACATATTTGAATTCGTTAATTTCAATCAATTTTCAATACCAAGAAGTCAATAATCTTAGATGTGTTGAATATTCATCGAAGAGACTACCAGGTTTGTATATACAGAGGAAACGGCGACTTTATATAAAATGAGAATAGGTAATGAAGTCAAGTGGTTTAATTTGAGAAACCGTTTAGTCATCTAAAGAATGCTGTTCAGATTTATTAATAGCCATGAATAATACCCATGTGGAGTCACTTTCGATTACATTAGTCCTATTTTACAAATTGTTCGAAATGCGACAATGAAACTTCCTACTGGTAGTTCGATTTGCCGTTTTTCATTTACTCTAGATACTATTATACTATTCTTCATGCAACTGTGTTTCTTCCTATTTAAAAAGTACAGTACCACATACGAATTGAATTGAATTGTACTGATCAAATCATGACAAATATTTCAAATCCACTGTTTTATCATATTCATGTAAAAATATTCCATTCCAACTGAAAATATTGTACACCGTTGGAGAATTTGACAGGCTTCCAACGATGTGTTATTCGGAAATTGAAGAGATGGTGTAGCCGAATGTCCGTCATTTATCTTGATTGTTTAGCAAAAAACAATCAATCAGTTTCAATTGAAGGCAGGCACTGAATCTTATGATGAAATCAATTTAAGGGTATTGAAAATAGTTTTTATTATTTGAAAACAATCAACATTAAGAATAAATTAAAACATACATGACAATCAGGATTATATGATGAAAAATTGTGGTGAATGAATAAATCATATAGAAAATCATAAACTATACACAAATTCAACCCTTTATCCAGAATACTTATGTAGGTAATTACCTCATTTATTCAACATCTCCTATCATCATACAATGGCACTGTTGATCCTTTTAGTTTTCTTCGATTTCACTATGTGACTGAAACTCTGAAAATAAGTAGCATTTTAAACAACAATTTTCTATGACTATACCAAGTTATTTCACATTTAATCTCGTGTTGGAGTAAAGAAGCGTAAAAATTGTATATTTTAGGTAGAATTATTCATGACTTAAAATGATTTTCTATATTTTATGCAAATTCAAATCTTGTATATTTCATACTTACAAATTCATCACCACTTGAATCTATCCCATCGTCCATATCATCTTCTGAAAAGAAAAAGATTCGCCTAATATTAAGAATTATTCAGCAGTAGAAATGGAAACTGACCTTCAATAGGTTCGTTCTTGACGGAAGGAACGTCCTTTATCCAATCCCCAAACTCAAATTGACTTTGCGATCCATTTTTTTCAATGCCCCCTCGTCCTGATGCGTCCATTGCACTCTGTTCATTTCTATCCACATCAGCCGCCACTTCCTTATTGACACTGTTAAAATTATCGCACTCATCTTTTTGTAGAAACGATACTCCCAGATCCATTTTATCGTCTTCGGGTTCTTTTTTGACGCTGATTGGGGTGAACATCTTTCGAATATATTTCTCGTCGACCGAATTAGAGTCGGTCATTTTGGAAGCTACCTCTTCAAGAAACTCTTTTTTCACTGATATAGGCATAGGGAATGATACGTTTTCCAGGTTTGACTTCGACTCTTCTTCTTTCATCATATTTATCTCGGTTTCCGATGCATTTTGTGGGTTAATTTTTAGTTTGGGTAGATATTGATTACTCTGAATGACAACTGGAGAAGCTCGTAGACTAGCTGTAATAATAAAGGTAGTAATTAGTTAGATCAACAGCTTCATGTTTGGTATTTTTAAAAATTTTGAAATAAATATACAGCTACATTCATAAAGTACGCAACAAATGGAAAAACTTCTTTTGTATTGTATCTATAGCACTATCAAAAGTAAGGCTTTCCATTCAAGCAAAAGGAAGATGACTTCATATGACTGATGACACATGACGCACTTATGTCAAAATTTGCACGATATAAAATTCAGGTGAACGTGTCCAAGCTATTATTTTTAATTGCTCCATAGATATTAACTGAATTAATTTTGCGCGTGTTCAATGTTTTGATTTCTACTAATGACAATGACAACATGAAGTACAAGTGAATTTGCTGACTAAGAAAAAATTCAATAAAATCTCAGAAGTACCAACGCTGCCCTACATGCAGAGTGTCCCGTAAAGACCACGTCAAACCAAGGGAGAATGTAGATCAAAGGATAACCCACCTGCTATAACAAAATTCCCATTATAAAAGTCTTACCGTTTTCGAGATTTATTTTTAATAATAAATTTTTGCCCTTTTCAATAGTACGGTTGATACAATTTCACACCTTTTTGGTTATTTTTTTCAGTAAAGTATTGCTGAAGAATGATTTCAACGTTTGGAACCAAAATGTACTGAACTACTGCTGCACACCAATAAATTGTCTATTTTACAGTGATATCAAAAAGGTCCCCTTTAAAATTTTCGTAGAATTTTTTTAATGTAAACGTATAAATTATTTTTCAGCAATATTTTAATGGAAAAATCAACCAAAAAGGTGTAAAATTGTACCAAGCGTAAAGGCAAAAATATTGAATGGGGCAAAAATTCATTATTTTCAGAAAAAAATATTTCGAAAACGGTAAGACTTATGAATTTTGTCCCTTGGTTTGACGTGGTCTTTACGGAACACCCTGTATCTATGCCCCCCTTTTCGTTTGTACACTCACCATCCTCCTTATCATCCAATTCTGGTTTTACCAGCACCATGGGTTTAGGCAAAGCAACCTTTTTCTCCACGTCCTTCGTCGATGCCTCTCCTTCTTCCCTCTCTGACTTCACTAAAATTTTTGGTTTGTGCAAGGCGAAAGCGACATCTGCAGACCCCGGCATAAAATTTGTCTTGAACGGCATCACCGATGGCTTGGTATCCACTTCTTCGTCGGATCGCCAATAGTCTCGTTCTTCCTTCACTGGGCTATCCCCTTCTTCCCATCGAGAGATGTCGATGTCCCAGGGGGAACCTGTGGCTTCGCGGTCGGGTTCTTTTTCGTCGTGGGGGTGGGTCAAAGGGGGCGTGGCCGTGTCGGTTCGCGGGTTGGGAGGTAGTTTGGACTCTCCCGGCATTCCCACAGTGCCATGGAGGCGTCGGAACCTGGTGAGAAGCCGTGAATTTATAGAGATAAAGGGACTGAGTGAGAAACGGTTGCACAATTGATTTGTTTGGTGAAGTGCGCATGTACAATTTTTATCTCGTAGCCAAATGTACACATTATCTTGTCATATGTCTTCATTTCGTTTTGATTAGCTTATAAAACCCATTGAATTTATATTATATGGTGAGTATCACAATAGATTGTAATCTGTCAATACTGAAGTATTTGTAAATAAATGAATGAATATACACGCAGTAATGTTGTTCGGGTTTGAAGTGACATTTGAATGTTATTATTATTATGTATTATCATTATTATATGTTATGATTGAAAAATCCCAATCAATACTTTTATTAGCAAAAACACGATAACATTTCACTGACAGCATAGGCAAATATCAACATGCGATTATTCATGGAAAAATTTTCACTAATAATGGTTTGTTTTTGTTGCTTTGGACAATACCAATATTCTTGAATCAATCAATCATCATAAGGATCAAAATAAAATTTTACTCAATCCTGATATTAGCATTTTAAAGAACTGACATTGATTGTAATGATATTTTTGAAGATTCATTCCAGCTATATCTTTATATTGACACCTAGAAATTTTTATGGAAGGAAATATTTATGTTGTGTCTGAACTCATTCTCATCATTTACTCACCTCACAATCAGACTTTTTGAATACATCTGAGTGGCATGAGTACTTTGGAAAGCTTCTATAGAATCATCGACATTCTTGAAGGATACAAAGGCATACCTTGTATATTTCATCTTCTTTGCATAACCTAAATGAATGATTCATTGCAATTACCAATCATAGTAAAAAACAAAGTGATGATGAAATGTTAAATTTGTAGGTTGTAAAAATTCTTTGAAAAATATCAGGAAACGGAAATCAAATGTTAATTAATATTTGTATATGTTTCTTATGATCTCAAATGTTGTAGTGGTTTGTTTTATTTACCTATATCAATTCTCTTCTGTTTAGGATATGCCTTCACCATATCATCTTTTGTTACATCTTGGGCCAGATTTCCAACATATAGAGTGAGCGGATCTATGTCTTCTGGCCCAATGTTGATTTCATCTTCTCTATCTTTTTTGAACTCGGCAGTCAGATATCCTTGTCCGAAAGGTATTCGATTGAGCTGTTGTATGACAGTCTCTGGATCAGCTGAATCCTAGAATTATAATTGCTAAGCCTATTGGCGAATGAATTTAAGATTGCAGCGCCACAGGCCACAGTCGGCAGTCACAAAACCACACCTGCAGACATTGAATAGTTTCATTGCATTCGGTTATATGTGTTTTCTCGTTAATAAAATGTGAGTTTATAATGAAAATTAATACATTTCAGACTCTTGTAGTGAGCTAGGGCATTCATGTGTATGTATTTTCATATTTCTAAAAGTGGTAAGCATTATCATTTGTTTTATTCATTGTATAATATTATGAGAATGATTCGATCAAAATATATACAGGTTTCTGATAATTTGTTTTGTTTTTAGATTCGAATGGCAATATTTAGTTTAGGGTACTTTGAAGGCACCAATACGTGTTTAAGAAGGTGAAGAAGTTTTGAGTGCTGGACATCATAATATCATTATGACAAGAATATTGTTTTTGTAATAGAATGAATTATGAATTTATAGTTTTTGATTTTTCTGATGTTTTTTGGTGAGAAGTGCTAAATAAAATAAGATAATGTAAGATCTCGTTTCAATTTTGTTGATACCTGAACAATACTATGCTCGACTGTGACCATTAATGTTAACAGAATATATATATATATCACCAGCTTTAGGAAAAGCATGGGAATCAATATTGAAAGTTTGATTTTACCGATTCAGAGTTTTACAATCTTTCAAATATTCAAATTCAGTATAAAATCAACAAAACATAATAACAAACACAAGAGATGTCTGCATGTCTATTTTTAGTGCCACCAGGTGGCGCATCGCTTATGTTCATTTGCCAATCGGGAAAACACAAAAGCATTTATACCTGTAAAGTAACGAAACAAAACCGAGGTGTGGAGGGCTGCTGGAAATGCACACTGTCAATGCTTTCATGAAAATTCGCAACTATCAGCCGGTTCAACTCCAAATCCGGGAATTTAATAATCAAAGACTGCCTCTTGTTTCTCTTATTGCAATCCTTTTCAACCTCCAACGCCCTTTTTGCATCTTCCACGGACCAATCCTTCCTTTGAGGAATGTTCTGTGACAAAGGCTTTTTCCTCTTTCTCATATTCTTCTTGTAAAAGTCCTCAGACTCTGACGTTCTCTTGTAGTATGCAGGCTTCGTGAATGAGGTGTACTGACTGGATTGTGAGGAAGTCAGGCTATACTGGGAAGAGGCTGTAGTTGGGATAAACTGGGATGCACACGAAGAGTACTGTTGTGGTGTAGGGGAGTACTGGGTAGGAGGAAGGGGAGGCGGAGTACTAGTATATTTAGAGGTAGGAGAATAGGAGGATCTGTAAGATGTAGTTGAGGGAGGAGGTGGAGGAGGAGGATTTTGTGGAGGTGGTACTGGCGGTAAAGGAGGGGGAAGAGAGTAAGGTGCCATTGAGGGGGAATAGGAAACTGGTGCGGTAGATGCATAAGCAGCAGGTGTGAAAGCACTTGTACTAGTAACAAAAGAGTATAAAGGGTTAAAAACTATGTATTTACTGTCATTGAGCAATAGGATGAAATTAAGAGACAGTATGAATATATCTTCAGTTCCCAGTATTCTAAGAATATGTATGATTATGGTTCAATCTGAAGTGGAACATTATTCATTTCTTTATCATTACTACAACATAATTCAGTTATCACACTATACTATATAACAATTAAGTATCAAGCAAACAATATCTGAATTCCTAAGCATTGTTTGATATAGAACTAAACTATTAAAATGCTTGTAATATTCAATATCAGCAACCAACAGATAACATACCTTTTAGGATCATAGTAAAATGCATAATAGTTGGGATCCACTGACATTGGGGGATTCTGAATTGGAACTGATGGGGTATTCTGTATCACTTGCACATTGTTCATTGGTGTCATCATGAATGATTGTGTAGCAGTCAACACATACTGAGGTGTGTTTTGAGACAATCTTGCAGAAGAGTCATCCTTATAATTGTTCTGATTATCTGAGATATTATCATTCCTATTTGTGTATGTAGATGGCTTCTCAGGCTCATCTCTTTTAATTTTATTTCGAGAGTTAGGAGGCAGGGTTGAGGGCTAAAAATCATTGAATGTATTACAATATTTTATGGTGTTGAATTTTTGTGATAAAACTGAACTTGGAGAGTATTAATATAACTCACCAGTTTGAAAGTTGGAGGTGGTTTAGAGAATAAAGAAGAATCAATATGGGCCACACGTTTACCACTCATTATAGACGATATTGCATCTTACTATGCACCACAGATAAAGTAAATATGCACATAACAGGATGTACCAAGAAAATAAATATTTTGTTGATTGAAAAACAAAATAGAGATTGACGTTGACACAATTGACAGGATAAATAAGCTTGAAGTTCGTTCGTTTAATGGCTGTAGGCTTTACAAAACGTAATCCTTGTTTGTCAAATACAAAATTAATGTTTTGTAATCGAATTCAATGGATATTGAAAGAAAGGCAGTAATTTTATATATAAACTATATGTATTCTGAATTTCTGAAGTTTCAATGTTCTGCTGAAAGTAATTTTGATCATGGGACATTCCAATTTGAAGACAATTTCCTCAAGGAACATGTCTTCATGTCTACCCCTATGACGTTTAACCTAGAATTCACTTCAACCTAACCTATTCCAATCTGAAAAAAAAATCAAAACGCATGCGCGAACCGAACCTATCCACCTCTTCAACCGCACCGCATTAACCTAATCATTCCAATTTGGGCGGAATGTAAGGTGATTTTTCCGTGAGTAGGTAGGTTCGAATCGGAAGCGCGGTGTCCGTAATTTCGAATCCCCTACTGTTATAAATTTCTTAGGACGACACCGCGCTCGTCATATTCGAAAGTGTGTCGGTGGCTGACGGCAAGACTAGTGAGAGTTACCTAACGAAATGAAAGAATACACCCAAGTGACGATGCCGAACTATTCTTACGTTTTTAATTTCGAATCAGATTTCATACACCAAAAAACCCGTACATGGATGCAAGATAACTGGACTCTCGGCTTTTATTATGTCGGCATTTACATGGTCCTCATATTCGGCGGTCAACATCTGATGCAGAACAGGCCTAAATTCGAGTTGCGAGGAGTCCTAGTGCTATGGAATACTCTTCTGGCGACTTTTAGCATAATGGGAGCGTGCAGAACGGTTCCGGAATTTTTGCACACACTGACACACCATGGCCTGTACCATTCAGTTTGTATTCCTTCTTTTATTGAACAAGACAAAGTATCAGGATTCTGGACCTGGATGTTTGTGCTCAGCAAACTACCTGAATTGGGTGACACTATCTTCATAGTGCTCAGAAAACAACCGTTGATTTTCCTGCATTGGTATCACCACATCACAGTGCTCCTATACTCCTGGTTTAGCTACACAGAGTACACAGCCAGCGCCAGGTGGTTTATCGTGATGAATTACTGTGTCCATTCTGTGATGTATTCCTACTATGCATTGCGCTCAATGAGATACAACCCTCCCAGACAAATTGCTATGCTCATAACATCACTGCAGTTACTGCAAATGGTTGTTGGATGTGCTGTGAATCTTTGGGCTAGGCAATTGTTGCAACAACAAGCAGAATGCCACATCACACCTTTCAACATCAAACTGTCCATTGCCATGTACTTCAGTTATTTTGTTCTGTTTGCAAGATTCTTCTATAAGGCTTACATGAGTGGGAGCCGAATGAGTAAAGATAGAAGTGCTCCAGTCACTGCTGAATATCCTCTGTTGAAGTCAAAATTACAGTAATCTGTATTAGAGGTGACAATGGTTTTTCTTCAAATTGAGATGCATAGATAGGCATACAAGCTATGAGGTTTGCTTAGCTGTGGAAGTTTTGTCAGTTAGTGCTTCCCTCACAAATATTCCAGTCAACATGAGATGATTTCAGTGTCTGAGTGTATGGGAATTACAATTTGTTATATGCTTAGTCTAAATTCAGGTTTTGGGTGATTCTGAGAAGTGGTATGTTAAATGTCAACATATGCATATTATGTCTAAATTCATTTTCAACAAGAGATGAAAATCTCAACTTATTTGAGACTACAATACTTAGTTTGGTACAGTATGATAGAGAAGGTAGCATTATGTAATGACTAAATTACATGATTACATTTTCAAGACCTACCTACTCAAACATGAATTCCTGATTCACATTTCAAAATACAGATACAACAATTTAAATGATAGGGTATCATTTTGAATTTATGTTTATGTTGAATTATTACTGACCTAATTGAAATTGTATTTCATAGAAGAAAGTCTCTGCATTTTGAATTGATGAATATATTTTTTATATAATGATTATTTTATTTATTTTTATTTAATTTCTTAAGTATACACAGTATTTTTATAGAAAAAATATAAGTTATGCTTACAAAAATTGATCATATTTATTGAAGTAACTCTTATTTAAAAATTTGCCTAACATACCCATTTTTATGTTGATGTGTTACCCTAAAAAATCAACCATTAAGTTTTTTTTTGGTTGATATGGAATATGAAATATAAGTTTGTCAATATATTACTCTTTTTCTGAAATATATGATGCCTAAACACTAAAAAATATGATGATATATTAATTTGTATTTTAAAAAATATTGTATGATTCTGTTATTACCTATTTGATAATTTTTTTTTATCAATAGCTGTCTCATCCCAGATGAAAAAATTACATTTAGAAGTCAATTGAATATTTTTATTATGATATGAACAATAGATTTACAAGAAGCCTGTCACATATGATCTTCGATTATGGGAATTTTGAAAATGCAGGAATAATGATAAATTATTTTTCTACTTGAAAATTATGAACCATCTGCCAAAGACAAAATCCATTATTTTTATAGCTTTATCAGTAATGTCAAATGATTTAATCTTCGATAATAAATTTATTAATACTCTATGACTAAGATGAAATCTGACAAGAAAGAAACTTACAGAAGTCATCACAGCTTAATGATTAATATGAGAATTCGAACAAAAAAATGTTTTATTAATATGTCTGCAATATCTTTCTGTCCGAAACTATTTCCTATAATCCAATTTAATATTCAGATATTGTAGTGAAATATTTCACATAATTATGTATACCTTCTTTAGTCGAAATTCATCAATAAGTTTGTAGATACTTGTTACTAGTAATTAAATGTAGATAACTACTACAAAAGTTAGTGGTGATCTTGGCTGTGCAAAGCAGTTTAAATATTATGTTTGTGATACGTTTTATTCCAATTATTCAACACTGTAAAAGTATTTCCTGGCGTGAAAAATATACATTTTGAAAATATACAGCTATTATTTCAATTATTGTTTATAGCAATTAAAAAAATAATAAATAGTTTTCATTCGTTGTCTCACTTGAACAGAATAATTATTTTGAAACATGTCTTAGATTGTTCTTTGAAGTTTCAAAATAATTGCAGTTTTTTCACTCGCCAGCTGAATTTTGATGTTTGTGAATATTCACTTGCTTTCTGTATCTTCTCTGCTTTCTATGAGATATTGGAAAGTAGTTCATGACGAAAGAATCTATTTGGAAAATTAAAATTGTAAGCAAATTTGGGATGCACACTACCTATGCATCAGGATTAAAATAAACAAATACTAACCTTCGGTTCTATTATTTGTAGTTCGAAATAATACCAATCATTAGAGAATGTTGACATTAATTCAAATAATATTATCAAGATGTTATGTAACGTGTTTGATAAACATTCGACAACAGAAATGATTCATTATTCTTATAGAATTGAACTTGAAAACAATCGTTTACAAACCAGTTCATTCAAGACCATTTAATTTTTTATCTCATTCTGATAATTTCATGTACTATCTTCGAAATTATGTAATTATTTTTGATTTCATTCTGTTTCCTCGTTATCTTCGATACTATTCATCTACTTATTTCCTTTAGTCATCATCATTCTCCAAATATTAATAATGATCTAAGGATAATTATTTGCGATACCATTATATAATATTTGAATTGTTTTTGTGTTAGATTCGGAACCCAAAGTGAATAAACATTTGCTGAAACAACCATAAGAATTTTTTTTCATAAATCTGTTGCTGTGAAAATCCAATTAGCTGGTTATGATTATTATTTTAAATTGTATCTTCTTACTCTTTCAAAATATACAACAGTGATGATTATTTAGAAGTTAAAACTTTTCCAATGGAAAGATAAGATCTTATACTTGGGCGATCAGGATCCTAACTGATTTCAATGCGAGGAAGTCGTCATCAGGAACATCCTGACGATTTGAGAGGAAATCAGCGCCACCTGCCAACTGAGGGACCTCAAGAAATCACCCGTTTGAAGGCGAGATTATTCAACCAAAAAAAAAAGAATAATAAAACCATCTCGATGATAGTTGGTATAAGAAAATGTCTAAAATAGTTATAGGAAGATGTGGCTATTTTACGACATATTATGTCACAATGCAGCATTATAGAAAATATTCCAGATACGTATTTCATTTATTTGAGGAAATAGTTGTGACAGTTCATAACAATATGCAGAGTTGCCAAAATAACGAGAAATCCTTACAATTGAAGCGTAGTGAAACCAAGACATTGATACTTTCTTGCGATCTAATATCTTTATCTTGTTTGGAATAGCAAAGTGTATTTTATCTCTGAGACAGGTTAATCTATGCCCGGTTCACATGACTGTCAAATTCCTAAATTACTTTGTGAACAACACTTCTTTTCGACCTTTTTTGAATACGAATTCGATTTTCTCACTTTAAAAAATGTGAGAATTTGGCAGTATCATATTATGTATTCTGATGAAGTGTAATCATATAGGTACCGATATAAGCTATGAATAAATGAACCTAAAACTTTTGAAAAACACATAAAAAGTTTTTAAGTGGTTTAAATTATTGCATTTTATCGGAAAATGCACGTTGTTCGATAAAGACGAGTTGACGAATTGAAACACTCACTCAAGGTCTCTATTTCCAAGTTTTTTATTCAACAAACAATTGTATATGGTATACTTACATAGTAATCAGTAACATATAATCAACAAGAAATTTTTGAGTGATGTAGAAAAATGTTACAAACACTAGAACAAGTATTAGATATAAAGGCTGATTCGGTGTTATACCTATATGATTTATTAGAAGTACTGAAATTTAGCACTTTAAAGCGTTATGAAATATTTCCGATTCCCTGTCATTTCTAGTTGAACTCATTTTCCATGGTATTTTCGAATAACACACATGTAATTTTAACGCATCTCAGAGATTGTTTTCCCACTTTTATAATTGATAAGTACCTAAGGAAAGCATAAGAATGACGTAAAGATATTAGGCAATCCAAACCACGTGACATTCAATGTGGCGGCTTGGGGCACACAATGCAATACCTTGGCTAGTAAACAGTGAATTTTATTTATTTTCGGAGTTTTTTGGTGTTTCGAAACGGTATTCAGATGGAGAGTGAATATTTGAAGACATTGATGTTGAATAGCAGAGACGTTGGTGAAAAGTATGCTTGGAACTATTCATTCAGTTCATTCTTGCAGAGATAAGCTATAACTTATTGTAACTTATCTCTGATTCTTGTCACAGCATTCGTTTTCGATATTAAATTAAGTTGGGATTAATTAATAATCTAGATCCTTTCACATTGTATACTGATGCTGATTTAGATTATTCAATTGATGTTGTTCTTTTTGCAATATTCTGGTCAAAAAAATGTCTACTGCAGACTCTCTGATACATCAGTTTGGAATCAGTGAGATCATATCTCTTGATCGCAGCTAACCATAGGGCCCTTCGCTTCCTAGTTAAATCGTTCTTACTCTATAACTGCTCTATAAGAACCTGTGATTAGTAACCGTAGAAACCGATTACATGCCGACTTTATTTCGGTTAGTACGAGATCTACAGCCAACCACAATGCATGTGATAGGCCTTTTCTTCAGTAAAAGAGTAAATAATTAGCCACAATTAAAAAAACACATAAAAAACGCACTAGAGATAACTAAATGTAACAGTTTTCAACTCAAGTCACATATGTAAACACCAAGTGTGTGCCCCAAGCCGCCACATTGGTTTTTCGCTTTGACAGATCGCTGGATTGCCTAATTCTAATCTACCAACTGACAACGTCACAGCCAATTACAGAGTATATCGATATAGCCCTTTTTATTCTTATTGAACCATACTGCTGTAGATGAATTATTACTGAAACTGTATGAAGCTGACACAATTCATTGCAAATAATATAGAATTCAATAGATCAAATTAGTTTTAGGATAGATCAAATGTGCTTCTGGGAACTTTTTTCACGTTATGTTATATAGGGCTGATAGGGCAGGCCCTCCATACTTGAAGGGAAGGTTGTAATTGCCCTTCTCATAAAAAATCATAGCTTTTACAGACCTTCTGTTAAGATATTCCTCATTTTTCAGTTTTGTTTGTATAGTCCAATTCTGTTGATATAAAAAGCCGCTGTTTCGTTTTCAAAACGAAATTGTTTTGTATTTATCCCTTGACCCAATTAATATTTCAACTGGCACCTATTATATGGCCATGACTTTGAAATGAATCGTTTTCTGTTGATGTGAGGATAAAAAAGTCAATTGTTTTTCATTTCGAATGAAACTATAAAAACATCAAAATAAAAGTTGAGAAAATAATAAAAGTGGTAAACAAGTAATAAATTATCGAATTATCGAGAAATATTTTACGATTCCCCGAATGAATGTGAGAGATTATTTTCATTTCATTTCTGCAAAAGTATGCCATCATAATGTTGAGTTGCCAAGAAGTTTATATTTGAGGGGTAATACCTCGTTTACATTTCTCGATCTAGAAGTAAAAAAATTGAATCCATTTTCGCTCTAAAAATGTTTCGGAAGTGGTGAAAAATAGATAAAACGAATAAGAGTTGTCTTGTCTGTTTGTTGTACAGTGTGAACACTTCTGATGAAAAAAACTAATGATCAATAATAAACGAATGTTTCTTCAACAGATGCTGAACATCACACATATCAGTATATTGAGTGGCTAAGAACAAGATATAAAAACGGATCATTATTATTCTTTTGGATCTACATTCGCTGTACACATATAAGAATACATAATGATGTATCTCTATTCTCGTTTGTCAAAACCATTTTTCATTTTGTGGTAGATATATATCAATTTTTTATTTCGCGTTTCCTCTTCCTTTATATTCAAATCATATACAATACTCGCTCTATTTCCGTTCAATGAATTCCCAGAATATTTTCTAATATATCTTGTCGCATTGAAGCTTTCCTCAAAGATGTAGAGAACTATATGAAAAAACGACTCGAGATGATCTTCCAGTCGGAGCTTAGTTCAAAAGTGCAGATTCGAAGACAAATTTCATTCATTTCAATAATATTGTGCGACAGTGACAATGCGGTTTCCGGACACTGATGATTTCTCATGAAAATGGAATTCACTTTTCTTAAAATCGTTGTTTTCTATCGAGTGCCCAAATCTAGACCTTCTAAAAAAACAATATTTCCGAAATGGAAAATAAGAACAAGCATAGAATTTCAATGTGGATACGGTTATTCTCAAAGACTTTCAAATGAGAGTTATCAATATGCAGAATAATAGCGATTTGAAAAATGTATTTTTCTCAGAAAACATCAAACATTCCTATAAATCTTATGTGAGCGCGGGGAAATTTCCGCTTTTGACGAAAATTGTAAAGCAACTAAAAAATTTGTGTATGAAATGTTTACTTTTTCCTCATTTTATATTTTTTCTATTCTAATATTTATTATTTATGAAGTTTTGTAAATTAGTGATGAATATATGTTGCTTTATATGCGTCCCGCCAAGAATTTTAGAATTTTAAATTACCTCGTTGAAAAAAAATGCTCACCCCTGCCCTGATGGAATCTCCACGTGTATATGATCCTATTCAGGTATAGCAAAATTAAAATAAGAACCAAATTTATCATATCATCAATTGATCCAGTGAATATATGAATAATCATGATTCAATTCATTGATAACTATATTTTTACTATTACCAAATTTGAATTTTCGTAATGGAATATTAACATTTCAACTCCATATTTATTTACTCATGCTTATTCATATTGTTCGATTATTCAGTTGTTATGTAATTGAAGAAGAAATTGTGAATATTATCATTACATCTGTTTTTCATTTGAAGAACAAGAAAATATACGTGATTATATCAAATTATGGTAATTTGCTGGAACCATTTCGATTCAAATGTGCAAGGCTAGGAGAAATAAGGATGATTAGTTCGGGAACTAATCATAAAAATGTAATTGTTGGTGGCACCGTGCCCATGCAGCACATGTACATATCCATTGAATATGTACATTGGACGTACAAAATGGACATCAAAGACGTCCATTGCACTTACAGTTATTTATTTAACAAAAATCTGAAGAATAACAATGCCAAATAAACAAACAATAAATAAATGATATAATTATCGTGAAACAAAAATTAAATTAGTAAAAAAACTAAATGTATGAGAAAATTATTATAAACCTAAGGGGTCGACCCCCTACCAGTCAACCACACTTACTCAAATTTCCATTTATTCAAATCGTTGCCTTTTTATATTTTTTTTAAGCAATGGGTGGAGGGGTTACGACCCCAATATAACCTCCCCTCGTTACGCCTATGGTGGGTCCTATGTCCGAGAAAGTGTCACTGCGGCACTACGGTCCCAAGACGCGTTAAAATTCAGAAAGACGATGAATTGCCTAAATAGGATTTAATGCATTAAATTTTTGTCTTTTGTGCATGATATCATCACAACAATTGTTCAAAATGCCAATGTTTTAAACTTGTGTGATGTGTTCCATACCGAGCATCCTCTATTGACAAATAACTGAATTTCATTTAAATGGGGAAGAATCTCGGAGTGAGCGACATCTACTTTTGATCGTTTGAAATACTCGAGGTGTGACCAATAAACTAACCTGTGTGTGTACCGTGGTATGCATAGATTTAATATCTTACCAAGATAAGTAACAACAAACATTTGTTTGGCCCCAACATCACATCCCTTCTATATCTATCAGGGGAATACAAATATTTTGGCTTATCGCTGCTCTAATTGGTTGATTTGAATTTCGCGCCTTCAAAAAGTTCTGACAATTGTGTCACAGTATAATAAGAACCAGTAGTCGCAGTCTGTCAAATTCGTGGTATGAAATTCCAGTGCGCATGATCCACTCCTAGCGGGAGGTATTTGGATGCGCCGTAATTGCCTTGAAAAATTACACCGTTTCCAGGTCAATCCATTTTCTTGGAATTTACCACTATCAATGCACCGACTCAACAGATGGAGAATTTGTGGCATGTGTAATAATAAGAATTGTGTGAACCAGTATCATTGATCCACCTGAAATCTTCCATATATTGGCATTTTATCTCGTACAGTACATTTGTCATGATTACCTGAATAATTATTCAATGGTAATATTTCACTTCATCGAAATTTTTTCGAGTGGTGGGGGTTGGCACCATTTTTGAAGAAAACGTTGCTATACTTATCTGCTAGGAGGATTTAGGGGTTTGATCACGTGATTAATCTTTGACAACAAAACAAAGAGTTAAGACTTGAATGATGAATGAAATCAATGACAGAAATATTATATCTTGCAAAATTCTCTCGAATAAATAAAAATCATTCCTACTTTCAAAAAGCTGATCGGATCTGATTTGTGATTGGCTGACAAAGTGACAATAGAGGACAGCGCTGCAGGTGGCGAAACATGAGAACTACAAAAAATTCCTCAATGTTTGGGCCACCCCCCACCATACGAGTTGCCAGACCTATGTATATGATCGTGGGACTACCTAAGTGTGACGTCAAAATGGGCGGAGCCCATAAAACCTTTACAAACAAAGGAATATATGCATTGTTTCCTCCAGAAGAATTAGTCAATGATAACTCAATATCACCATATACAAATAATTTTATTCTTAGTTTCAACTGAAAGAAGCAAAAACGTGAAATGAACGCTTCGTTTGGAAAGGTTTCAATGTAAAGCTTGTAACGTCAAGACTTAGGCTGTTCATTGTGATAAAAAATATTCAACCCCGCATACCACTTTTCAATAGAATCAAGAAATGAATATATACTTCCATATCACTTACTATGGGTGCGTTCCATTAAGCGCTCACAACGCCTAAAACACTCATTCAGACGTTCCACATGGCGACCACGATCGTTGGGGTCGTGGCGAAAATGTCATGAATGACGTCATGATTCATGCTCACGACGACCCATCTCAATAGGTGGGTCGGCGTGAGCGTTTCGATGACGCACAGAACCAAGTGGAACGACAAAATTCGTGGTCGTGAGCGTGATCGTTGTGAGCGCTTAATGGAACGCACCCTATATAAACCCTTTAGTTTTCAATAAAATTTTCATTATTGTTGAGCAGTATATATCTATTATTGACTTGTTGAGCAGTGTATAAAATGTCTAACTCTGACTAATCGACTCCCAGCGGGAAATTCATGATGCGCAGTGGTCCAAAAAAAATGAAAGTGTGGGCACAGTATAATAAGAACCAGTAGTCGCAGTCTGTCAAATTCGTGGTATGAAATTCCAGTGCGCATGATCCACTCCTAGCGGGAGGTATTTGGATGCGCCGTAAATTGCCTTGAAAAATTACACCGTTTCCAGGTCAATCCATTTTCTTGGAATTTACCACTATCAATGCACCGACTCAACAGATGGAGAATTTGTGGCATGTGTAATAATAAGAATTGTGTGAACCAGTATCATTGATCCACCTGAAATCTTCCATATATTGGCATTTTATCTCGTACAGTACATTTGTCATGATTACCTGAATAATTATTCAATGGTAATATTTCACTTCATCGAAATTTTTTCGAGTGGTGGGGGTTGGCACCATTTTTGAAGAAAACGTTGCTATACTTATCCGCTAGGAGGATTTAGGGGTTTGATCACGTGATTAATCTTTGACAACAAAACAAAGAGTTAGGACTTGAATGATGAATAAAATCAATGACAGAAATATTATATCTTGCAAAATTCTCTCGAATAAATAAAAATCATTCCTACTTTCAAAAAGCTGATCGGATCTGATTTGTGATTGGCTGACAAAGTGACAATAGAGGACAGCGCTGCAGGTGGCGAAACATGAGAACTACAAAAAATTCCTCAATGTTTGGGCCACCCCCCACCATACGAGTTGCCAGACCTGTGTATATGATCGTGGGACTACCTAAGTGTGACGTCAAAATGGGCGGAGCCCATAAAACCTTTACAAACAAAGGAATATATGCATTGTTTCCTCCATAAGAATTAGTCAATGATAACTCAATATCACCATATACAAATAATTTTATTCTTAGTTTCAACTGAAAGAAGCAAAAACGTGAAATGAACGCTTCGTTTGGAAAGGTTTTAATGTAAAGCTTGTAACGTCAAGACTTAGGCTGTCCATTGTGATAAAAAATATTCAACCCCGCATACCACTTTTCAATAGAATCAAGAAATGAATATATACTTCCATATCACTTACTATATAAACCCTTTAGTTTTCAATAAAATTTTCATTATTGTTGAGCAGTATATATCTATTATTGACTTGTTGAGCAGTGTATAAAATGTCTAACTCTGACTAATCGACTCCCAGCGGGAAATTCATGATGCGCAGTGGTCCAAAAAAAATGAAAGTGTGGGACACAAACATCAAAGGTTCCGACAGAGCTGCGACTACTGGTTCTTATTATACTGTGGTGTGGGACACAAACATCAAAGGTTCCGACAGAGCTGCGACTACTGGTTCTTATTATACTGTGATTGTGTCCCGTGTTAATGTTTCATAATAACAAAGCCGCCATTACGCGCAGTTATTAGCTTGAGTTTACTATATTATAGAAGTTTGAGTGCTGTTAAAGGTTGATCAGGTCATATTTATGTATATTTGACATTATCCAAGTGTGAAAATGAGCAAAAAATGTTTAGTTTGTGATTATACAGCAAACATTGGTGTTTGTTTACCATTTCACAGGTACGTTGTCAATGAAGGATCAACATAGGCGTGACACACATTTCTTATTCTTACCTACATTATATATAAATAATGAATATTTTCAGATTTTCCCATGACAATTCAATGAGACGATGTTGGTGAATAGCTCTAAAGTTGAGAAGCAAATAATCTTCATTTTGTGTTTGGACAACCTGTTTTTCTCCCAAGATTGTCAATGAGTTTGGAAAAATAGTATTGAGAGGAGAAGCTATTCCATTTTTATCAATGGCAGATGATGAATGAGTATCCAGTTTATGATTTTTTTGGGGTATATCTAAGGATTCTCAATGTAAATTCTGTAGTTTACAAGTAGATTATCACTGAACGAGTTCCAACACTGAAATTTTTGATAGTCAAGGACCAAGTACCTCAAAGTATACAGAGAACAATTCTTTTTCATGTACAAGGTATGTAACTGAATTAAATAATCAATCTGTATTATACTTATCAATATAAATCTGTTTTTAGGTCCAGTTTGAATGGTACAGCAAAAATTTTTGGTAGAACTCTAACAGCTTCGGATTCTGAAAATGGCACAATAACAGCTTTTGAAATTTGATATTCCGCAGTACTATTTGTTATGGAGGACCTGGGAAATGAACCTAAAGAATTTTTTTTTTCAATTCCTGGAAGTATACAGTATGTTCTTTCATGAAACTTTTTTATTTGGATCATTATATGATGTCTAATTTAAAGGAGGAAAAATGATTCACCAAGTTCAAGTCCACCTAGCTCTAAATCGAGTTTGAGTCCCAAAAGAAGGAGTATTTCTGATACATCTCCAAGAAAATCTGGATAGTTTTCATATCATACTTCAATTAAATTACAGCACACTTTTAAATAATTTCAGCTGGCACACCAACAAGATACATGAGAATAAAAAAAAAGAAAAACCCATTTTGGGGATGAAGTCCATCCAAAGCCAAGAAACCTTTTGGTATAGCAAAAAAACGGATTTAATTAACATAATATATTCATGTAAGGAATCATTTCGATTTTATGTATTTCTATTTATTCTATCTATGGGAACTGTTTTGTATAACAAGTTGAAATATAAAGTATGGAATTTGTGATGTAATAAAATAATGTAATGAATGTGTCTTTTCTGAAATAACTTTCGTTATTATTAAACCAGAATAATTGCTGTGTAACGTTATTGTAAATGTATTATATTACGAGAATAAATTTTGTTACGCCACTGTTCAGTGTGTACTCTAGCACAACGAGAGCGCAAGAAAAACATCCCCACCACCGATTTTCATGAGTTTATCTTGGGGCCACTTCCCCTAATGCTTTTGGTATAGGCGTTACTCATCTTGTCTTCATTAATCTGAGGTGGTATGGGCAGAGCACGGTCTTATCATAAGGTCTGGAATCTACGGCATTTTTGAGTGGTGGGGGGTGGCACCAGTTTTGAAGAAAAAGTTTCCATAATTATCCGCTAGGAGGACATATGGGTATAATCACGTGATTAATCTTTGACAACAAAACAAACGGTTAGGACTTGAATGGTGAATAAAATCAAAGACAGAAATATTATATCTTCCAAAATTCTCTCGAATAAATAAAAATTATCCCTACTTTCAAAAAGCAGATCGGATCTGATTTGTGATTGGCTGACAAAGTGACAATAGAGGACAGCGCTGTAGGTGGCAAAACATCAGAACCACAAAAATTTCCTCAATATTTGGGTCACCCCCCACCACACGAGTTGCAAGACCTATGTATACGATCGTGGGGCAGAGGTATGGGTGAAGTGTGATCTTTTTATGTTATTTTAGGCCATTTTTGTATTTAAAGTTATATATTTGGATGATATTCAATGAAGAATTGTTTCAAATAAACTTTATACCGTATAAAAATGCAGTGGATTGGAAGAGGTAACGTGGAGATAAGATCACGAAAAATGTGCTCTGTTCCTGAATCCCAAGGCAGTCAAGAAATGGCAGAAAATCTTAAATGTAGGGAAACCTATTTATTAACCTGATTTATTTCAGTGATTTGAAGAATCGATATTTCACTGAATTCATATTATTTGTTGATAAGAAATGTGCAGGTTGTTGCGAGGAAAAACCATCTTGCAGGTACTTATTCTCCTCAAACACATTTTCAAAAAATTCTGCTGATATGTACTTACTATCTAAAAATGGTACTTAGGCGCCTGCAAAATATAATACATTTGAACTCGTTTCCGTCATTACCCAAGAGGTAGAGTTCTCAATGCGTTGCTTTTTTTAATGGAAGCATCCCCAGTAGGCCTACAAACCATGTTTTACAAAATATTCACATATCTAACCCCTTCCAGAAATTAAAATTAATTCCTGAAATTCGTTCAATGGCATTTGTACAAAATTGCAAAATGCACTTAAACACATATATTGTTTTAGATTGCGTCTCTGAAAAGTCTACGTGGCACCATTTACCCCTTCCAGAAATAAAATAATTTCTGAAATTCGTTTATTGGCATTTGTACAAAATAGCAGAATGCACTTCATATTGTCAGATCAGATCAGATTATGGGTCTGAAAAGTATAAACCGCGCTTATTTCATTTGTTTTCACTTATTTCACTGAGAATAGTTCATCTGAACGAAATCACCAGATCATAGTCGAACCGCATTTACCCCTTCCAGAAATTCGTTGGTTGGCATTTGTACAAAATTGCAAAATGCACTTCATATTGTTTCAGATTATGTGTGTGTCTAAAAATTCACGCGAAGAACCATTCATAAAAAATATTCAAGCTCAAAATAAAACAGATTCGTTTCATTTTTTAAATCTTTAATGTAAATCTCACGAATAAATATATATCATAATGGGCCAAATAAAATAATTCCTGAAATGAATTGATACCTGAAATGGAATAATTCCTGAAAGAGAATAATTCCTGAAATAAAATAATAATTCCTGAAATAAAATAATTCCTGAAATAAAATAATTCCTGAAATAAAGTAATTCCGCTGAAATAAAATAATTCCTGAAATGAAATAATTCCTGAAATAAAATGATTCCTGAAATAAATTTATTGCTGAAATGAATTATTACTTGAAA
The DNA here is from genome assembly GCA_037013635.1 of Plagiodera versicolora. NCBI lineage: Eukaryota > Metazoa > Arthropoda > Insecta > Coleoptera > Chrysomelidae > Plagiodera > Plagiodera versicolora. The sequence continues at coordinate 7,443,759 of CM072986.1, read as the reverse complement.
TATATTGATTCCTGAAATGAATTTATTGCTGAAATGAATTATTACTTGAAATATATTGATTCCTGAAATTCGTTCATTGGCGTTTTTACAAAATTCCAAAATGCACTTTATTTGGAAACTTGTCATCTTAATCGTCAGGCTTACCTTCTTTTTGATGGAAAAAAAGTTTCAAGTAACAAGTCCTTCAACAGACAGTACATCAAAATACTGACTAGAATGTTCATTTTCGGGTTGAAATCCTTAACATCGCTGTAGCAAAAGTAACATTCGTCTCCAGTGTGATTTAGTACAAATCAAATCTACAATCAAAGATATGCTGAAGAAATCAAGGCTAAAAATTTCATCGAAATTCAAATGCGGTATATCAAGAACAACTATCGAAACTCCCTTAAACACAAAAAACACTGTTCATACCGACTCTTTAAAAGGTGACAACCTTCTTTTCAGAGAGGACAATTACAGACACCAAAGTCAATACTCTCCCCTCGTAAGGGTACCGGGCGTGCTTTAAGGCGAGGTTTGTCAACTGTCGTTCTTGAGTGGTCGAAAAATCACTGAAAATAATTTAAACGCCTCTGAATTTGAATAGACTCCGTCAGTAAGTCACTTGACAGCGTAAATGATTTCTTTAAGCACATCTTTGATTGTAGATTATATTTGTAACAATAACGCTCTGTAGACTACTGTTACTTCTGCTACTGCGATGTCAAAGAATTCAATTCGAAAATAAACATTCTGTTCAGTATCCTGAGGTACTGACTGTTAAACGACCTGTCACTTGAAAACACTTTTTCATGAAAAAAAAGGTTGGTCTGTGTAATTTGGAAAAGTGATGTTAAGATCGAAAAATTGCAATCTGGACATACTGTACGTATATCCCGGCTGTAAGAATTCTCTATAATCCCACGAATTCAATAATTCGTCGGAATATTGTGCGTACACCCGCTGTAATTCGTGCAAAAAGTCATGCATAACCCAAAAATCACTTACCTTTTTCTAGAAGAAACTACGTACCATCTGTAACAACCGAAAAAAGATATTAAATCTCAAGAATAAATATCGGAATCCGAAAAATCATAATGAACGATTTCAATATTGATAAATGTCCTTTATTGAACCAATTTACACTGATCCAATAGACTATCGATCTCAAATTGAAAGAAAAAAAAATAAAATAAAACATAACATAACAAATCGTTACAAAAAACATACATCAGTAAGTTAAAAACAGATTTTATGTGGAGCTAAGAAGTGGAATGTGAAATATTTGAAAGTGAATTCAGTTGATTAAGTCATACATGTTTTCCAGAATTGTCTGCTGAGGGTGTCTATGATAGGGCGTCATGCCAAGTATTCTTCTTATTGCATATCTCTACAATTTCAAGGTTGACTAGGTTTTCTGAACAGTGAGGAGACAATTTCAAAATTGTTCAACTGTACGAAAAGCTCAATGTGGGGAATCAAAAAATCACGCACCGATATATTGGTAGTAGTTGCGCCTCCCATCCTAGTTCTTTGATTTCCAGACGTCACCGTGCATCATCTGTTTACGTCACATGCCATCTATAAGAAAATTAAAAATGAAACTATAGAATTGCATATTTTATTTTATTGCTTCTTTTCTTAAATGTTAAGAAAGGGTTCATTTATCATGTATTCATCATGAGAAAACATTGAAAACGCCGCTCTGAAAGTACAATTTCACCAAGAAATCAGTAAATTTCAATAAAAAAACCCGATGTATCATGATCGAAAATTTCGAAATCGTTCAGTTGTGTGAAGAGACATGAATTAAAACTCACCCATTAACTTTTCTCAACATGCCCACTCTCAAACTGTCCTTGAAGCACACCCACTGGAATTGTATCACAGTCACATATTCACTGAAAATACACTCGCGAAAACTTTCCACCGCACGAGAAAGTCTTTTTGTCACACACGACCGAACCCAACGGAGGTTTAAAATCGAATGATTAATATGTACCGTCTTATCAATATACCAATTCCTTTATGTATGATTAATAGGGTTGAATAATTGGAACTTAGTCATCTCTGCCATACCGAAATGTGTTTCTCCATGATGATTGAGATATTTTCAAATTAAATTCTATATTGGCTATATATTAGGGGGTTGTCAGAACTCGGACCCCTCTGAATGATTGAAAGATGCCTAGGGCTTCGCTAAATGAATAAAATTACATTCATCACGTGACCAAATTCAATGAAAATGTTTGTTGGTACTTACGTATTTCGGTACGAAAACACGAATTCCAAATTTCCAAAACGAACCTGTGTTATTGTTGCTCACATCTCAATCCGACATTTTGTCATTCGCAGCGCCATCTCGCGGTACATAATCTTACCCTATTGTTTTTGTTCGTTAATGTTCGTAAAAATTACAGCTAGCTTAGCAACTCACTTCTCGATATTAGTATGATATATATGTATATGACCGTGATTGTGTCCAACAAGAAGACTTAACCTTTATTTTTGTTTTGTAATTCCTAATGTAGCATTTTTGCAAGTTTAGCAAAATTCGATGTATGTAAATCATAAAGTGAGCTGGTGATAAAAGAAATACTACACTCGACTATAAATTGTGTGGGAAGTAGTGAAATGTGCAAAATATGGCCTCAGAAGATACATATCTAGTACTACGTGATTGCTTATGTGGAATGGTATATCCAGAGGATTTGTTCTTGAAAATTAAACATGAATTCCGTAATGATATTGACTCAAACAGACTCTTCGATAAAATAACTACAATGCCATACCTCATCAAAATTCTTGAAAGAAGAGACACTCTTCATGCTGGCAACAGTCACCAATTTCAAATCATTGGAAAGTTTTTCAATGATACAAAAATTAATTCTCTGATTGAGACATGCAAAAGTTTTGAATCTTTGAAATGTCCAGGAGATACCCAAAGACCAGTACAAGTAAATACCAGGGATTTTATGCATCCTCACACACAAAATCAAGGTATTTTATGTATATTATCATATATATACAAGAAGAATAATTTATCTATTTATATGAATTATATATTTGGAATTGAAATAATACCTTCATTGAACAATTACTATAATTGAAACCTTCATATTTCATTATAAATAGATAGATAGATAGATTTATTGGTCATGACATGTATACAATATACATTTATGACAAGTCACAGATTACAAAAAATTGTATATATAAAATGGGAACGTTACATTAGTTAATTCAAGTGTATATATGAAATGGAAACATTACATCAATGAAGTTATTTTTTTTATTATGATTCAGTGAGTATTGCCTTTTCTCATATACCTTTCTTCACACATTTCACATATTCTTCAATGGAATAGAAGGAATTTGTGAGCAAAAAATGTTTTATTGTTTTTTTGAACTGAAATGTATTTGAATTTCTGACTTCCACAGGAATAATATAGTATGGTATTCAATTAGATTACCTATATACTTTTTCTAGAAATGTTTTTTTTTTAATTCATTATTGATGCTGATATTGATGATGTCTGGAATGCTATTGAGATTATCTGATTAATATTCAGTATTTGATTATCTTAGATTATTTTCTGAATTCTGTCTTATCTGAATAATTATGGTTTTGATATACAGAGTGGAACAAAAGTCTGGAAACGCTCAGTTATCTCACAAACGGGTGGTACGAATTGTACAAAATTTTGGATAAGTATATTTTGGAATACGAAAATTCCAGATTTAATATCTGCAATGTTGCCAGATTCACCGTTTTTCTGATATTATCACTAACTTTGTTTTTTTAAATAGATCACCCCGTATATTTTGTCATTATTGTGATGTCCCCTTCAGTACGTGTTCAACCATATGTAACACTTAATATTTAATAAAGTCACGAAACTCTTAAATAAATAAAACTCTCAGTGCAAAATAGAATTCAATTAATTAAATCTACCAAACCAGAGTTTATAAAACTAAACCAGCAAGTCTTGCAGAGCTAAGACAACGAATTACTAATGAATCTAAATTAATTTTTTGAGAATCGTGGAGAAATGTAATAGACGCATTCTACCATCGATTAGGGTGCTGTCAAATTAACAACGGGGCACATTTCGAACATTTGATTTAGTAGACATTATTTTGGTACTGTAGTAATCTTTCAATTGTTACGTTGTAATTCAGTTTGTAAAATTTTATTGATGTAATTAGGCGTATCCAGACTTTTGTTTTATTTATTTAAGACCTTCCTGACTTTATCGAATATTAAGTGCCACATATGGTTGAACTCGTACTGAAGGGGACATTTCAATAATGATACAATATACGGGGTGATCTATTTAAAAAACCAAAGATGGTAATAATATCAGAAAAACGGTAAATCTGGCAACAGATGTTGAATTTGGAATCTTCGCATTCGTATTCGCTTTAATAGTTGAAATAATCCAAAATACCATACAGCAATCAATTGCAATATAATACTTTCTATATATATATATTATATAAAACTTCTCACGAAAGGAGAATGTAATGTTCAAAGAACATCGTGAGATGCAATCAAACATATAGTATTTCTATAAAAATCGTAGTTGAAACCAGTTTCCAAAACTTTTATTATAGAATCAGTAATCAAAGTATTTGTTATCATAGAATTATTTGAGGTTATACTCACAATTCCGAAAGAATCGCTCAGGTAATATTTAATTGTGAGACAGAAAAGTTCCCCTTGAAGGAAAATTTTATACTAGTCACTTAGCTAATTGTGAATGAGCAAAGCGAGCATGAAAAATTTCAGGGGTTCCCCTAAAAAACATCAAATTCTTTAATGACATCATTATTCTCGGACAATCGGACCATTCCGAGAGCAACAGGAAAAGTCAGTATATTTTGACCGAAATGGAGGCGGATATGTTGACTATTCATTTAGATACATACATTCTTTCATAAGTAAACGAAGTTTTTCTTAGCTTCCTCCATGAAATTTCAGTTGACCCTACAAATTCTATCAACATTCCTTTTTCTAATGCTCTCGAAAAACTGTCAAAATTCCAATGAAATCGGAATCTTATTTAAAAAATCGAAAATGGAACGCTAATTTCTATGATCACAAATTTATAAAAGTCTTTCCTACATCGGGTGTGCCACAAGGGTCTCACTTTGGGCCTTTATTCATCATCTGGCTTTAATTGAACGCTGATGATTTTAGGATATACATTTGCCAGCTCTGGAAAAAGTGACTGAAATGTTTCAGAAAATATGAGCTCATCTTCAAGGCACAACCCTGAAGTCTTACATTCTTTAAACATGGGGGCCTCTGCTAAATCTGTCAAAAGTTAGTGTCTAGTGTACGTTTCGATTTTGCGTCAAAAACGTGAACATGGATTCGAATTGGTTAAGTTTGAGGTTGAGCAGCAGAAATATTGTATAATGACAGTTGATCATCTAACAGTAGGCCATTTATAACTCTAGATACATTCATGTGTCATCGACAAAATGATGAACTGTACTACTCTTCATATACATAGAGGAATCACCTTGAGTTTCCATATTTTTTCAGTGATACCGGCTGTGATAGAAGATCCGAACGAGAGAGCTTACGATCTCATCTGCAATGACATTGGTAAGAAGTGGAAGGACTTCGCAAGAGCCCTACACATTCGAGAAGGTTATATCGACGCATTAGAAGAAAAATACCCAAGCATATACAATAGAGTACAAGAAGTATTGAATCATCACAATCAAACGAACGGTACTGTTTATGAGGTCTTTAATGCTCTAGATAAAGCTAGACGAAAAGATCTGAAACTTGAGGTGCAAAAAATCCTGGAGAAAGTATCAACTTTGAATTAACGATTCATAATCGATGATGGTAAAGAGTTGGCAATTTGAAATGTTAAACTTCGTCTGGAGATATACAATATCATATTCGATTTTTTTGTAGTCCTTACATTTTATTAATGGAGAGAAGATAGAAATCTAAGCGCCAATTTATACATTATGATCATAATTATAGTCCTAATCACAGTCTTCACCTATAGTATCAGAAAGTATAAGACTAACGAAAAAATTTAAACAAACAATTCTTCACCCAAAGGATATTTTTCGCTTATATTATTAATGTATATAGATGGTGCCGTTGCCGTAAAAGCTCCGTTTTTCTGAATGAAGAAAAGTATATAGTTTATTATGAATAAATAATTCAAAAACTGTTTGCATTCAGCTTATTTTTACTAACTACTCTGTACACAATAAAAAGTATGACCTTGAGACCCTGTAAATTTGACATTCTACTTGTTGCTTGTCACCTTCGAGGATTTTTGGACATTGGCGATTGTGACTGTAATTATGATGGATAAATAAGCCTCTTTTTTCAAATTTCAACCAAAATTTTGACGAGAAATAATAGTATTTTCAATTATTCGCTAGCTAGGAAGGCCCGTGAAAAAATGAATGATATAGTTTCAAAAACATTTTTGCCTGCTGGTTAATTCTAATTACTAATAATAAATGACAGTTGAAGTCCCCGACTACCAGAGATGAATTTCTGAATTGTCTTATTCTCACTAATTTCAGTTGAAAATTCTCAAAATTTTGACAAATATTTGCTAATTTCAGTTTATTTCAAAATTGACTTTTTAGTCGTTGAATAAGGTTCCTTTCTTCGATTTAAAATAGGATTGTTTTGTATCGACTAAAGTAAACTCTTTTAAATATCATGGCCACCCCTACAATTCCTTTCTGAAAATCTTAATATAGTATAATAAGCCTTCCATTGTTTAATATGATATTGTTGGCGAAGAGTTCAGTTTTTAACAATGATGAATTTTGCCAACGCTTTAGGTAAGATTTATACTTGATTTTTATGCAGCATTAGATGTTATTATATTAGATTTCAACTCTCAAGCTGAAATAAATCAAGTATAAATATTTTGAAATATTTTTTTTTATTACCTTTCTACTTATTACTGAACCAAAGAATGAAGTGATTCTCATGTCTAGGATTCTAGGTTTCAGTAAATGATGCAGTGTGATCAAGGTTGCACAATGTGGAGATCTCAGAAGGGGTTGAAGATACAAATAACTCGTCAAAAATTTTGTTACAACAGCTTTCAAAATACTTTATTCAATATTTGCTGGTTCTTTGAATATGAAACGTCACAAAAATAAATTAATCACCAAGTTGCTATGGAAAAGTATGAGTATTTCTGTACCTCAAGTAATAAGCAGAAATTATTTTTAAAATTCACGCTGTTCGAAAAATTTTTAAACAACCGAGATCCACATGATATTCAACCGTTTTTGTCACACTGTATATTGGTTGAAGAGATGAACGTGTATTCTAAATTTTTCAGCAATTCAGTTCAACTATTACTTAATATTTTATTTTTCATTCCGACTGGAATAGTTTTTATTTTCATGTTCTTGACAACTTCTCGATGATATATCATCTAATTTTTCAATTTACATCATTATAATGTTATCTTGAATCGTATTGTTTTCAGAAATCATGTTGATTTTTATATTATTTCATGTGTACATGAAATTTTTAGTGTTGAAATATATTTTCAACTACTGTACTGTACCTTGTGCTTTTTATTTTTACTGAATCGAAAACTGATTTCCTGATTTCGAAATTATATTTACATATCTAACAGATTTCTAATTTCAATTCATCTGTCCCATTGGTCCATACCAAAACTTCGTTGTTAGATTATGCTTCACTCTGTTAACGTTGATGTTTACTGATTGCTGAATGTATGACTTACGCCAATATGCTAAATAATAGACCTGAAAACACGATATCAGTGTTTATATTTTCAAAAATCATGTACTTGTATTTTTTAACTAATTACGAAAACAACATTTATGGTACACGTTTGCCCAAGCCAGATAAGGACACCCTGTATATTTTTGCATGCCACTATGGGTATATAGGATAAGAAACTGTTAAATAGAGATCATCATACATATTTATATATACTATATATACAGTAGAGAGTTTACGTGACCAGTTGTTTAAAAAATAAATTATTTATATGTATTGTAATAATTTTGATGTATTGTTACATTAATAATGTATTGATAATATTATTAGAATAAGGCAATATTAGCAAACGTGGAAAATTTGTCGATTGAGTCTCTCATATGTGTTCGTGTTTCTTCCCAATAATTAATATCAATAAATACAAACTTGGTCAAATTATACAATTGGTTCCGTTCAATTACATCACAAAAATTTTTGCATAGTTCTGTATGAGAATTATGTCTCTGAATGAAACCTTGCCAAACTACTTCCTATCAACACGATAAATTACCTTACTTTTCAAATCTTTTACGTTTTTAGTATGTGTAACATAATCTCTTATTTCAATAAAGTGTTATTGCATAAAAGTTGTCATTTTACTTTGGTTATGTAAAAACTTAACATGACTTTTAAGCCAATAAATAAAAGAAGCTGTAAGGTTCCTTTTTGATGTCACCAGCTATCAGAAATAAAAATTCATCGACAAGGAATGAAATGTGAAATGTTACTGATATCTTCGGGATTATTTTTTATGAGAGTATTGAAGGATCAAGTAATCAATTAATACAAGGTGTTTGTAGGCACTCTCATATTGATTCAAATGATTTTGTGTTAATTTTAACAAAAATGCCACTTATGAATATTGTACTCCAAATGTTGAGCTTTGGTAGAAATGAAACAATATCCATAATATTATATATATATATATATATATTCTCAACAGACAAATCGAAAAAATATGTATTCTCAAGAATGCAAGTAGACATGAAAATTGTTGATAAGCTCAAAAATTAGCACCATTATCATGCAAACCAAACATCTTCGAATAATTATAATAATATATCAAAGTAACATACATACTGCCACTGGAATAAAACCTAAATATACAAGAATAACCAGAAAAATAATTTACAATACATAGTGCGTATGCTATGAATTAATAATTTAGCGAAAATATAAAAGTACAACTACCTAAATTTAATCAAAAATCACTAGCTTGCATCACACAATTCAACGTACTTTAATCTAGCGTAAAATTTTTTGATCTTTGTAAAACCATGTTAGATCATAAAAATGAAAAAAATTTATAAAACTCATTCGATGAAAAAAAAAATTCAATTTCGTCAGTTCGATAAAATATTCATACTAGACATCATAGATTCTTGAAGTCCACAAAATACAGGGTGTGTATTGGTGAATCCGAGTTTACCAGAACACTCATTTTCCTCAATTGATACTGGATTATCAACTCCTATACATACACCATGTTTTTATAATAAACATTCTTATAGTGAATTTTTATTCAATCTGTATCAAGCGATACAAATATATGTCTGCATCTGTACTCCATTAGTTGAGAATAGTGATGGAAATTGTCATACATAAATTTCAATATGTTCCATTTCCTACTAGAGAGATACAGAAATTTCAATGGTTCATATAGTTGGTCGAAGTTTGGTTCTCTCAGTTTTTATGACCGAACCACATGGTAATGCAAACAAATCAGAAAAGTATTTGTATGTGCACAACAATATAAAGGATATTATATAACAACAAAAGTTTCAGTCATTGCCTGTACCTTCGGTATCAGTCTAGTCATTCTGTTCCAATAACAGTTATGAAATTATAGAAACAGTATGGTCTAGCATAGTTTCGTCACAAACATTTTATAACATTTTAAATACTACGAATTCTTTTATATTGTTTCAAGTATCAGACTATTTGAATGTCAGGCGTTTCAGAACATTAGTTAGATCCTATATAAAAAACTAGGGATTCAACTCAACATCGACTTTTGAAATAGATTCACCAAAGGAAAAATTATTTTTATTTCTGTTGATTCCTCAACAAGAAAGATAATCACTCCCTCTTTGTCTCTAATAAACTTTCTCCACTGAACATTCTTCTGCTGTCAATGTCACGAGAACGGGAATGAATTCTGTTGATTATTAGCCACTGATATATTCCTGTTATTATAAAATATCAGTTTCTGAAAACAGGTACAATGAGGTTGGTAATACGTAACCTTAATTCTTCAGTTTTGTAATTTTGAATTATCTATATAGGTATGTTCACAAGAGAAAAAATCACACGTTCCTTTTTTCACAGAACATACAAACGGTGCTTTAGAAATAGTCACAATATTTCATGGTATAATTGAGTTAATGAGAGTCAGGTATACATATCACAATCATAAAAAATAGTTGTGATTGACTCTTTCTGAAGCACCTTTCATGTAAACTATGAAATTATAGAACCCATTATATTTGTAACCAATATAGACTAGATTTTCTTCCAAAACTTCTGTCGAATGGCTTTCAGGTCACATGTTTGCAATACAATGATACTCAAACAGTAAAAGCATTTTTTGACAATATTTATCCATGAAACATCCTGTATATATTGCTGACTAGAAAAGCTTAGATAGTGCAAGAGATCAAGCTGAAGTTATATTTTGAAAAATAAAATAGTAACATTTTTAATTTTAGTTCTTTTGTGTTGTTGATGAGTGATTAGTCTATTCCACGTCTATTCCAATCGGGTTAGGAAAATCTAAGTTCGGATGAACCTTCTGAACTTAAACTCTGCCTAACCCAGTTTCATCAAATTAAATATCATTACCTGGACGATAACTGTTTTAGCGAAATAGATATTGACATAGATCAATAATTCAACTACTAATTTGTTATCGCATACTCGGTTACTCGGCTTCAATTTAACACGAAAGGAAAAGTATCGCCATCTACTGGAGAAATTCGAGAACGCCATCGACAAGTCAACAGTTTTGGTTTTTCGAAAAAGTATCTGCGCTGATATCAACACATTTTTCCACATAAAATTCTCAACAGCATAAACCAAGAAGGTACACAAAGTATGATTGAAACGTTGGGAGGGCGAGTTTACATAAGTCACGATCCTTTTCTTGGAGGCGGAGGAGGTGCCGGGCTGACAGGGTTGCCTGGAATATTCTCGTAAAGCGTAGGTTTTATCAAATCGTCAGGAGGTCTGTAAAACAGATTATTGTTTGGAGTTTCATCGATATAAATGCAAGCGGATACAGAGTTAATTATGTAAAACAGTTTTTTTCTATCGAGTAATTATTTTGTCTTCGATTTTACTTATTCAAGAAACCATCACATTCCATCAAAAGTGCTGAAATATCATTTAGAAAACACGTACAAATTTATCCACCAATAATAATAGAAGGTGTACGGATGATGGCTCCGAAGACACAACTTCCTACATGTAGATGTGTAAATGTGTCGAAGGTTTTGCACTTACAATAAAATGTGACAGCTTGCCAGTCTCGTCATCTCTTTCAGCAAAATGAGAAACACCTAACGCCTAGGATCCGAACAATAGGTCGAAACTACACTACACACGACACTCTACATCTAATTTGAACCTGTAAATACCCATGCCATTTAAAATTGAAACAAAAGTATGAAATCTAATGAGGATTCGTAGCTAAACATTAAATAATTTCTTATATTTGGAACACAAGCTTATGAAGCAAAAACCTATGATAAATAATATTTGAACAGAACAATTCTGATGTAATAGTGTTCTGATTTCGTTTTATCTGTCAATGCTGTCAACCCACAACTGATGAGCATTTCGAATTGAAATAACATTTCATTATAATTTTGTTGGTTTATTAGTAAATAGTGATTTTGCTTCATTTTCGATTCAACTGTCTCTGATAATACAATTCGAGAATCAGGTAACGAAATTTTTTCACTAACCTTGGGAGGGTAATTTCCGAAACTGCTCTAGGAGGTTTTTTCACCTCCTGCCGCATCACCACGCTATTTTGATTTTGGACAGGAAAAGAGACACTAATAGTGCTCGTCCTGTTATTGGGAGTGGTCGGTGAGACACAGCTGGTAGCCATGTCGCCGCTGTATCGAATGTTCGTGTACTCTCTACCCAGTTGCATAGATTTCTGAAAAAAACAATATATTTTTTATTGCTACAACTTGTCAATTTTATTAACGCCCTTGACGCTTGATTTCTTTGCTAAAGCGTGACTAGAGAATCTACACCTCAAGTTACAGCATCGAATGTTGAACGATTGGAAGGGAAAACAAGAGCTCATTGTGTAGAGAATGTTTTCTTTAAAAAATCGATAAACTAGCACTTCGAAACACAATACGAATTATTGACTTGAACGTCCAACGAACACAATACAAATTAACCGTCCGGTCAATGACCAATTAGCCGGGTATCCATTTGAACTTTAGACATATATCAATTTCTTTTCAAAAAAATAGTACGACCGTTAGGATCTCTTAATTTGATTAGCTTGAAACCCAGTTTTTAATTTTTTTTATTATTGATTATTCAATAATATCTATTAATTTTCGAACTTAATCTTTCTTATATAAAATTCTCGTGTTCCAATGTTCGTTCCCGTACTCCTCCGAAACGGCTCGACCGATTCTCATGATATTTTGTGAGCATATTGAGTAGGTCTGAGAATCGGCTAACATCTATTTTTCATACCCCTTACTGATAAGGGTTTTCCACCCTTAACATTTTTCTTTAATTTTTAGAAAATTTTTCAATTTCTTTATTTTTTTATTATGTCGCATTAATAAATAAATACAACCCTAAATTTCTACCCTTTAATCACCAACCTCTATTTTTTAATAGCCATTTTAGTGCGACGACATCGAAGCAGTAAATTTTCCTACAGAGTTTTTGAACTCACTGGATTTGCCAGGCATACCACCGCATAATTTACAATTAAAGGTTGGATCTGCGATTCTATTGCTTCGTTATTCGAACCCGCCCCGACTGTGCAACGGTACGCGATTAGTCATTCAAAAATTAAGGAAAAACGTGATTGAAGCCAGCATTTTGAATGGCAAGTTCCGAGGTGAAAATATATTAATACCACGGATTCCTATTATACCTACAGATGTGCCAATTCAATTCAAACGTATTCAGTTCCCGATTAGATTGACAATCAACAAATCCCAAGGTCAAACGATGTCTATTTGTGGCTTAGATTTGAGAACACCATGTTTTTCACACGCACAATTATACGTGGCATGCACTCGAGTGGGTAAACCATACAGTTTCTGATTGTGTTAGCTAATGAGCTAACAAAAAATATTGTTCACGCTATAGCATCAAGAGATTGATATTGTTTGTTAGTGTTACTATCATAATTGATCAATTAATAGTATATAATTTTAAGGAATAAATTATAATAACTTGAAAATAATGTTTGCCTTTTGTTATTTTTATATTCCCTTATCGGTCACAGCGCTCCATGCCTATTTCACGCATATACCACATTCTTACATACTAACAATAAGTAAGCTATTTTTTGTCTACACTAGAAATTACTTAAAAATTATTTATATGGCAAAACAACGTTTGCCGGGTCAGATAGTAATTTATAAAATCCAACGGTTTTTTATACTAATTTTTGCTTCATAATACATATGGCTATATTTTTATAAAAACCAAAGTTCCAACAATCGTCAGGTTTCACGATTGAACAAATTTTGATAGTGGGAGAGCAATAAAAAAATAATTATCCATATTGACATATGAATATTATGATTTTGATAATGATAAAAATAACTCACTTGTTCAGCCTTCATTCTTTCTGTGATGGTTTCTATATGATGTTGTACCGCTAAATAGACAAATTTGTATTGTGCTTCAGTCTGTACCATACCGGAACGTTGAGATCGAACCATTTGTATTGTACGTTGTATATCTATTTCACAATCCAAACCTGAAAAAAATCATCAAATATTGCTCCTTTTCATATTCTCGATGTGGGAAAAATGTCTGTATTCTTCAAGATGAAATTGGACATTTATTTCAGTTCAATCTTCGTCTAATGTGATGTAAAATCTCAGACAAATAAGAAACCGACAAACCGTCGAAATTGGCGCTTCTGCATCCTAACGGTCAAAAATAATCACTGACGAATCCACGAATATTCACCTGGAGTTATGTTTCATAAATTTTGTAAAAATTTGTAGCATTTTGAAGTGGCAATATTTACCATGCTTTTTCAGCTGGTCCAAAATCATGTCTATGACGATGAAAGTGCCCGTCCGACCGATACCAGCGGAACAGTGCACCAGGATAGCCCCTGGAGGTTGATGGGGGTTCTCTGATTGGATGGTCTCCTGACGTTTATTCACCTCGTGCAGGAAATTCAAAACGCAACCCGGATCCGAAGGTACGCCATGGTCAGGCCACGCCTGAAAAAAAAAAAGACAAAAAATACGCCATGAAGCATGGAAACAAGAAAAATCACATATCGCAAATATGCTAGGTTCTACGGATGAAAAATAATTCTCTCAATTTTTGAAAATTTTGGTATTTGGGACAAAGACGTCGAAATCAAAGATATACAGTACATTTCAGCTCATGTTCCTTAAAGACATGCTAATATTTGAAGGGGCTATTCTTTGACACATTTTAAGAAAACAACTTCCTGTAAACGTATGTCCTAAAAGTAGTAACTCTTAAGATACAGAGTGATATAGATTATTTAACGGTTGGTACTGCGAAATGAAGCAATTTTAATTTAATTATTTCAATCAAGAACAGAGCATCTGACAAGAAAAATATATTTTTTGGATTCTCATCCATTTCGGGACAAATCTGATCTCTCAATTTGCTTTCAATCGATGCACAAACATTTTCAGATTTTTGACAAAACGATTTTTATTTTTTTAAGCGAAAACCATGCGTCGGACAAAGAAAATACATGAGATTGATTTTGCTCAAAAATGAATGAGCATTTTGAAAGTAGTAGTATTTTTTTCTCCAAAAATATTCAATGCAAAACCCGTACGGACGCCATGGTAGAGAAAATGAAAAATTTCGTACATTATAAAATGCACCTTGATGCATAGAAGACATGTACCAAATTTTTTAAAGATGTCTAAAATATTATCCCAGTTATTATCAAATAACTGTTTTTTTTTCTAAATTCTATCATTCTGTATCTCAGAAGTTAAGACTTTTACGTCATACGTTTATAGGAAGTTTTTTCCTCAAAATGTGTCAAAGAATCCCCCCTTTAAATATTAGCATGTTTTTAAGGAACACCCTGTAGAGTATCAAGATATTGAGAATTGTAATTATGTGATATGAACCCTAATGTAAGGCAAAATACAGAGCAAGTTATATTTCCGAACTCACATAGATAAAATAAAACAGTATCATTCGTAATTTGATTTACCTGAAAGTGATAGTGGTAGACCTTCCTTTCACAATTTGTTCCATCCATACTGACTAGAAATTCTCTCAAGGTGTAATGTGGTGTATGAGATTCCAATAAATTTCTGACTTTAGATTTACCGTATTCTTTCGTGGAATTGACATCTGGCCAATACCTGCGGAATAAAGAAATTGAGGTTATTTATAAGCAAACAACTATTTATGAACGCAGGCAGAATATTCTTCTTTCAAGTCATGCCGATACATTTGGCAACGATATTTATGCAATTCATCGGATTTTTTATCCTGATGAAAGAACTTGTCTCATTTCAGATGTTACTTTTTGACTAGAGCCGGTAGTACCACGAGGTAAACCTGCAGCAAAGGGAACCAACTCCGATTTTGATGAAATTTTTACATTTTTTTAGGAAAGTTTCTGATAATCGATCACGGTAAGACCCAAGAATTTGATTGATATTGTACTTACGTTATGATTTCAGAAAATGTTTATTATACTAAAACATAATTAACATTTGGATTGGTTGAATAATTGTATCCCGAACTTTGAAATGAATTAAATCTACGATTTTATATTCACTGGGCAACGTTGCTAGTTATGGTGATAATAAACTGGTCATTTGACATTTCAATTATTGCATGTCATATTGGGTTGAAAATATTCAATATTATTATGAAAATTGGCATTTTCACAGCTTTCCATCATAAAATTGCTTATGGAAAATGATTTTAGGATATATGAATGATATTTTGGTGTATTCAAAATCTGTCCGACTAATTACGTAGGTACAATATCAATCAAATTCTTAGGTCTTACCGTGATCGATTTTCAGAAACTTTCCTAAAAAAAGGATGTTAGAGGTTTTTCCGCGGAAAAATTTCTATCACTGGGTGTTTATATTACTGTTCTAAAGCGTCTGTGAAAATTCCATCAAAATGGAAGTTGGTTCCCTTTGCTGCAGGTTTTCAGAAATCCACATTCGCCTACTCACCTCGCGCACTTATTTTTCCCCCGTTCCAACTCCTTGGTCGTCATGACGATCACCCGACAGTTCTCCTGCCACACCATCTGCCAAAAATCGGCGACTGTTGACGGCAGACATCCCTGCGTCGCGATGTACACTTTGCCGCTGGGATCGCCGCCCAATTCGGCGCCGAGATTTTCGTCCACCTTCCACCTGATGTAATTGGCGTTGATGTAATCCGAACCGGCTACTTTAGGGTCGACGTCTTTCAGTTTTACTCGGGTGTCGTCGACTGGAAAACGAACCAGTCGGGTTACGATGAGTGAGGAATAGTGAAAAGTTTCTTTCTTTCAGAAAAAGATCATCATATTTTGTACCATTCCAATCTCAAATTAAGATTTTTGAAGTCGGGTCCTTCGAATTGTGATTGCCAGAATCAGCCATTATTGTTTTTAATCGGTGAGAGGGCCAGAAATGTATCAAAATTGCCAAATAATCAAGTGATTACTCGGGAAATTACTCATTTCGTCATCGTCTTTGTCTGTACGATATTTTTATCACACTGATGACAAAGTTGCACAATAACTGTACAAGTATCGGCCCTTGACACATTCACAAATTATCGAATCTTTTATACATTTTGAATTTGTTCAGAACCATGTTGAAAGATTCCGTTACATAAATAGGTGCTTGTGTTTTTTATAAGATAAGATATATTGAAGATACAAAAAGTATCGTCCATAATTGAAATATTCACAGCGAATTAGATTTTCATTCAAGAATGATTTTAGTAAAAACAGTCATTCATTCACTTACATGGTAAAATATTTTTATATCTATTCTTATTCCTATTTTCGGGTCTGACACCCTCTTTTCTTTGATATAAATGCTTGAATTCTTGTTGTTGTAACGACTCGAATTCTTCCCAAAAGCCAGCTTTTCCAAAGCTATTTGGTCCATTTTCACTCTGTAACAAAAATAAAATTATGTCAGTGGAAAGATCTGATTTTGAAGAATTGAATAAGAGGTGAAAAACGGCTTTCAAAACATAATTCTTTCCAGTGTCTAAATTCTCGACTCAAAACTAAATTTTATTTTCTTATTTTTAACAAGAAAGTGTCACTTTACCGAAGAATTTCATTTCGATTCAAAATATCTGAAGGAATATTATAATTTCAGCCAAAAAGAGAAAGAAATTATAGTGCAATATTTCCATCTCTGAGGAACATTCGGTATGTTGGTAAAAAATAGTATGAATCCAAAAAATCTGGATTAACAATTTTACAGCAGACCTTGCCTAAATTGACTCACGTTTATAGTAAGAAGACTTTGATATTACAGTAAAAACTCTCAACCGCAGTATACCAGTAAATCGTTTAGGATTACATTGCCAATTATCCGGAAAAAAACAATCAAATGAAACAAAGAAACACAGATGAACGTTTCTGATCAATTATAAACGGGTGTCATTCTTCCATTCAATTATCCTAGAGGATAAATCATGAAGGATGGCAGTAATTGCATCGTACATATAATTGAATAAATTCTCTAGATTTGAATACAATCATGCATGAAGATTTGACAAAAAAAACTACTTAAAGGATAATTTACGTTATGCGTTGAAGCATACATAATTGCGTGGTCATTATTTGATCTGAATACCGCAAGATGGAATGTATTAGATGAGATTCAAGGAATTTTTCTGGTAAATGAGTTCTCGAAATTAAGATATCTGCAAGGCGGACAAAAATTACTTATTCATTTCAGCATTTTATAAATTATACAAGGTTGCAAAAATTCCACAGTCCAAGTGTTATTTTGAGAACAGATAAAACGTGAAAAAGTATCCCGCATTCTTTAGAGTTAATTGAGAATAGCACATTATTATGGAACGAGTCCAAATATCTTCATCAAATGATTAAAATTTTCAAAAACATGAGAAATTACATTCGATTTTCATCACTGGTGATTGTAGCACTATTATATGGTGTATTTTCAATCATAGAAAGCAAAATTGTATACAGACTTCGTACCTGCAACTGTTTCACCCTCGAATGTATCCCTGAGGCGTTTATCCTAGTTGCATTGAAGGGTTGCTTCAAATGAACCACCGTACCAGATGTCTCCACCATTGGATTCTTTTTGTAGTGCTCTATAAGATCTGCGAGGCTGTTGAATTGTTCCCCACCACCAACGTCATACCTATTGTCCTGAGAGAAAACCATTGTTTTTATTGTGAATCACCAAAAATATCCATCATCAGGGCGGGTAGATTACAGGTATAAACGAGTGATGCCTGAAGAAACTCGTGGTTTTTTATGGAGGCAATGTTGCAAGAGATGCCACATTATTAAGTTATATAGAGGAAATAATGGTTGGAATTATTGATATCAAAAATGTTTGAATGTCCTTGAACGATGACACGAGTTTTTTCGACCGCGATATTAAAAAGGCCAATAGAGTTGTCAGTTACATACCGGTGTACACCTAATCATGACGTGAGTGACCTTGTCGTCTGTCCTCACAGACAAGACGAAATCTCCAGGTTTCGATTGGCTTTCTCTCACCAGAAAACTACCGTTCTTTCCTCTGTCCAAGATCAGTTTTTCTGCCTCTTTTCCAGATAAATGCCCATGAAACCACCTGTATTAATAAAGAAAAACTTCAGTAAGTTTAATAAATGGTATGATGAGGATGAATTCTGCAACATACCATTTTCGAAAAATGGCAGCGATTGTACAAGATGTTTTATGTTCCATATATATTTGTGATATTTCAGTAATTTTATATATGGAACCATGTACACAAATAGAATCTAGTTACGAAGTAGTAAACTTTCCAATATTAGACCGAAATCGACATTCAAAAGTGATTTTATGCAGCCAACATAAAATAAGGAATAAGAAAATGAAAAGTATGTTTGCACATCCTTATGCAAGCAATAAAGGAAATGAAAATTAAGGATATAGGTGGTGAACTTTAATTTTCTTCTTTTTTGTAATGTAATCAGATCCAAAATTACGATTTTTTGTTGATATTTGCTAGCAAAATTCACGGTTAGAAATAAAAATCAATTATTTCAATGAATATAAATTCCTGTTATATTAGCCCATTGAAAAAACATGAATATTTAGAAAATACGGTCATAACCAACTAATACTAATTCTAAGTTATAGTTCTACTAACGACTTCGTGAAGAAATCTCAAATTCATTTCAGCTCTTTGATGTTTCAAGCTTGATAAATTCAAGATGTACAAAATGCCAGAATATTCATAGTCTCCTCTCTGATAACCAAGTTTGAATGCACATGCGTATAAAAATTCAATTTGGACTCTCTTAATTCTACTGACATCAGCTTGATGAAATGGAAATGCAATTATATTCAATGAAGAAAATTCGTCTGAATGATCAAGAAACATTGTCATGGCTATAATCGGAAATTTGTGATCTTATTGTATTTTGGTGATCTGTATAAACCCGACTCACTACTTCTTATTCCTCAATTTGTTTGGTATGAACTGAGAGCTCGCCTTAAAGTTCTTGTACCGTTTTAAGGTGAATGAAAACTAAAAACATAAACGAGCATGATGTAATGTTGATATTACGATTATTGTATAGGCGCAATATTCTCTATATTTTTATCACAGGCAAAGTTGAATCCATTTAATTTCAACATTTTTCAAGTATACCATCAACATCAATAACGTTGTTTACAGTATTACATAAACATAACAAATTGAATATTCAAGAAGGTTATACTGCGACTACCCACTTTAACGAGTTCATAATATAATTAAGTTTTCAATTTTATGGAAGAGCGACCAGTTATTTGTGTGTTTGATAAACATAAACAAGATTATCGCTGTAATATTAAGGATTTCACAGCTTTGGAACATTTGCAATGAAATTTTCCGTATCTAGGATAACTTAAATGATAAGTACATATTCACCAATACTTTAAGCAAGGCGATGTCATCATCATTGAAGGTATCAGCGTGGATTACATTATTTTGATTTTTTTAGTTCATGAAAAGTATGAGGTCTCTTGGACCATCAACTCAAGTCATCCACACAAAAAAAGCTATTGGTGTTGAATCAGGAGATTTAGTTGTAATCTGTCAATCCATATGTTGTGTAGAATATTATGGAGCAATCAATTCAATAGGTTGTAAATATCTTTCATTTCTTGAACTCACAGTTCTTAAGAACAATGCGATTTTTTTGACGTCATAAATCGAAAAGCGATGACGCAACAAAAAATGCTTAACGGAAAAATAAAATCAACAAGTCAAAGCTTGTATGGATGTGAAGATGTGAAGAAAATAAGATGATCTGGATTCAAACTTTGAATTAACTATACAGAGTGGCTGAATTTAGTGTCTTGGCCATTTGTTGATAATACAAAATACTGCTTCAAAATAATAGGCTTACATTGAAATTTCACAAAACCTTGTCTATTTCCTCTTTTTCTTTAAAATTGTTGATTTATTCATTTTATTACCAGTAGGTTCATGTTTATAAAGGTTAGAATATCAGTTGGTAAAAATTTCGTCCAATGCTTTGAATTTGAAGAATAAAACTATCGAAGACACAAAAGAGATATCTTGAAATGGATAACGAAGTCGTTATCAATATTCATCAATACTATTTGTTTATCATGAGAGTTCTAATTGAATATTGGTGATAGTAAGGCTAAATGACATACCGAAACTGAGAATCCTATCGAAACAAAATTATACAACCCAAAACTCAACACTTACAGCACGATGATCACAAGAAATAAGAGTAATCAGAAAAAATCTCGAATCGTAAATGCGTACGGTCAGCAATTACGAAATAACACTGTCTGCATATTTGATCGAAACATTATGACGTTAGGAAAACCATTTCAATGCGCATAACGCCGAGAGTGATTGCTAATTGGAAATTCATACGCCGCTTGCCGTTTCTGAATCGCTACCCAACCTTAAAAGGGAATGATTGAGAAAAATTGAAGGTATCGAGAAATTCATTGGTCATTTAACCTGACACGTATTTTCACGATGACACGAATTCGATGTTTGAATTTTGAACAAATCACTATTTGTCAAAATGAAGACGATCGTAGATCTACAGGGTGGTGCAATTTCGACTATTTTTATGTCAAACTCGAAAGCGAGATTTTTTTAAGAAATAAGGTGCAGAAAAGAGTACATTTTGAAGTGTTTGATAGACACAGTGTTTTTTTTTTATTTTGTACATTTTCATTCTCCTCGTAACTTGACACAGGATTATTCGTCGTTTCGTAAAAATATTCTGCAGGCACTACCATGAGAGGAATGCATTGGTGTATATTTCAAAAACTATTCATTCAATGTACCCTAAAGGGTCTATGATACTATGTACGAGCTTTGATATCACATCCAAAATATTATTCTCACTGTCATCAAATTTTCACTATTGAAGAATTGCCTATTTACAGAGTAGAAATGATTAAACCACAGCCAACTATTCGTCGATCTGATCTTTTTAATATTTTTTATCAACGAAACCAGAAGAATTGAATTGAATTTAATTTTGAAAATTACAATAAAACTCACTTGCGGATTCGTTTCAAGTCTCCAGCAAAAAAAAACGTAACTGATTAAACATCATCAACATTTTCAGAGAAGTGTTAAATTCGCAGAGGCAAAAACAACTGATTAGCAGCTGAGCTCAACTTTTAACACTTTTAATTTTGTGCAAATTAAGTAGTAGTCTGGCGATGAAATATAGGGAGATGAAAGACAGAAAAGTTTCAAATTATTTTCAGTTCAAAAATGGACAAATATAAGATAACCATAAAAAGTTCGTCTGTTCGTCGAAGAACTCCTCAGAAGGTCTAAATTTACAGAAGTCAACATTAACATTTTTTTCAAAACAAGAAAAAGAAATTTTTATAAAATTTTCTGCTATTTTGACAGTCCTCAATATCAGAAATCCAATCATAAACAAAACCTAATAGTTCCAGATTTTTTTTCAATTTAATAGGCCCATATTCAAAGATAATCTCATTGATCTCACGTCCTATTCAAATTATGAGGAAAACATTGATTAAAGCACCAATGAGTTGAAGATAAGAAGGTAAAAAAATCAGGAGTTCGGAGTTCGCATTGATATACTCAGTTTTTTTTTATTTTATTCAAACAATTCCTCATAGCGGGTTCATAATTAAAAAATATTTATATTTCTGCATTTTTTCGAAGTAAATAAAATATCTAATGATATATGGAAGTAACTGAATAATTCGTATCACTACATCGTCGTTTATATATTTTATCTATTTCTAAATATTAGTCAAGCCGAAACATTATGTAATGATGCTATATTTTCGACTATCTTTGACTATCCCGGATCCAAAATGAAACTTGTGAGGGTGAAAAAAGCGAGCGAGAATCTGAACCACTTCTGGTATGGAATATTTATTGAAAATAAAAACCTCAACAGTTAAAACTCTAGTAATTTTTGGAACGTGATGAAAATTAACCTACAATGGTAAAACCTTCCCCGACTGACCTTTAATTCCTCAAGAGTCATGGAACTCCTACGAGATACCGCGATTTTCAGCCACCGGGTCCATCGAAATTGTCGAGCGGTATACCAGGTGGGAAATTCTCAGATATGTACACACTACCACATCGAGAGTTCTCGACTGAGATAATACGATTCGTCTCATTAGCATCAAAATGTAGGATCGACTGAGTGAACATGGGAACCAGATTTGGTATGGAACAGACGACTTGATAATGTAGACTGTGAGAATGCGAGGATCGCTAGGAATTCGTTATTGGAAACAATTGATGCTCGACCACGGCCTACTACCATCACCAGATATTCGTGTTTGAAACCGCTAATTTGTGTAGGATTTCACAGAAACAAAAACACAAAACTGAATAATCAACGTATTCACCAATATAATTATAAGGTGTGTGATGAAAATAAATAAATCATATGGAGGATCCAATGATGAATATTCAGTGGTAGTTTTTCTAATTTAATTTGATTCAACAGTTTAAAACATTTTATGCATACATTTTTTTGTTGTACTCGCATTTGTGAAAACGTATTTTGTTTTGAACCTCAACATTTCAAATCAAATGACTAAATCAGTCGATAATACAATTTCTCAACATTGATTATAATCTTCAAATATCTATATTTTTTATATAATTTTCATCAATTAAAAAAAATAAATAGATTTGTTAGTTAGATAGTTTTACCTTTTGATATACAGAGTGATAAAACAGTTTTTAAATAATACAGTGTAGAGGATAAAATTTATCCCCCTCGGACAAGTAAATTTTTATTTCAAACGAGGTATTTTCTAATCTAAGAATCTTTCATTGATTTTGAAAAGGATCTGATCATAACATACAATTTTTTTGAATAAAAATAAAAAAACAATACGAATAATATCAAATCAAATTCAAGAATAAATCAACTGAACAAACTATTCAGGTGTTGAAAATTAAGGTGCATTCTTTGATACATAGAATATAGAATTTTTTGCACCAATGGTGTACGTAAAGATTTTGCATTGAATATTTTTGAGAAGAAAATACTACGCCACTCCTTTTTCTCAAAAAAAAATACAGTTAAGACCCTAATCAATTCATGGGCGAATTTGTTCTCCTGATTTTTTTTTGCTTAAAAAATAAAAAGCATTCTCAGGATCAAATCCTTGAAGATCTGATGTGGTATGAACTGGAAGCAAATCGGCAAATTCGTTTCATGTGTAACTGATATGTTCTCGATTGAATTAAATTGAAATTGCTTCATATTGTAGTGACCTACCGATTGATAATTTTTATCACTCTGTGATAAAGACTTTTAGGGCATACTCTTTTCTTAGAAAAACTCAAAGAATCGTCCCTTGAAATTTGGCATCTCTCTAAGCAACACCCTGTATAATGTGTGGTAGGTACTTGAAATATGTAGATCTTTTTTTTTCGTGATTATAAACGTATTTTCATTTTCATAAATGTGAGTAAGAGTTATAATGAGAATATTCTACATCTTGAATTGATTTTCCATGGTTCAACTGAATTGCATATTGAAAAAAAGTGGACCCAAAATATTCCCTGCATCTCTAATATTTTGTCCAATATTTTCGCTTCAACAGATCTGTCATTTTTATTACGACTTGTTGCATTCTTTGCAATTTTGTGACTCACTCACTTGTAACTAAAATAAACGAAAGCTTTCCTGAACTCATTGATAGCAGTCGAGATGATAATTGACGCTGTCGGCACAGCAAGAACAGAAGGATTTGCTGATCCTCGTCGCATAGTCCTAGTCATCTTACAGCCACTCGTACTCACAAAAAAAAAACACCAGCACTTACGTCGGACTTGTTTTGTTTTTGTTATACGGCCATCTACGATTACTACTACTACTACCGAATGAAAAATCGAAAGAAAAAAAAACGGAATAATAGCAGAACTTAATGGTAGATGAAACACGAGCGTAACGAACGGCGTTCGAAAACTAGATGGCTGTGAGATGTCGCGCCGATTCTCTTTTGTTTTACGCGGAGGCGTCGGCGTAAGGACGGAGTGGGGGGGAGGTTGGATATCCTTTGAGTCACCGGAAGTGAATTGGATGGATACCTTTTTTATGTACCTAGCAAGATAAATTTTATTAGTTGCGACTAGTTTGGCGATTTGTCATCAGATTTTCCTGAGAATGTCAAAACGGAATTAGACATTCAGGTCGAGAGAGGTTGAGCTTGAAAATAAACTAGGATGGCAATACGAATGTAATAATTTCTAATGAGGACGTATTACAGTCATTACTATCAAAAATGTTATTTATTTTTCGAGAAATATTACTTTTGGAATTTTTATAATTTTGAAAAAGGCAATTTTTAAAGAAATTGAAAAACACTCAGTATATCTGATAGGGGCTAAGTTGATTCTAAGACGAGCCTGAGTTGATGTCAATTATTATTTTTTTTTCATGAATGTCACTGTCAATGTATTGACATGTATTAACAGTATTGACATGTGGCTGTAACCATGAATATTAATAGAATGAAGAACAGACTAATAGCATCAGAAATAAAATACTAATGAAGAATTGAAAGAGTAGAAAGAAGAGACAAAATAAGAATTTCACAGATTAGATTAATTTAATATGGATGATTTTGTTACATTCGAATGTCAAACGTCACGTCACTTGAATCAATGTTACTGCACTCCTCTACTGCACTGTTCTAAAGTAGAATTCAGTAGCCACAAAAATGGAATTCTAATCATCAGAATGCTACAATTTGACAACAATTATCATATTCAACCATTTTTCAAATAATAGTTATTAGCGATTTTTGTAACTTTCCAATATCATATCATGTAACTCTAATAAAAATCGATTACCAATGGTAAACACCTTTTGTTTTAATTAAAACGATAAAAGTATTCGTTAATGATTATTGCCTGCGTTTTCCATAGAAATTATTCATTACCAATATAGGAATAATCAATTTGTCAAGTAAACAAGAAACATTTTTTCTTCACGGTTCATTTATTGTTGTCGGTTCATTTCTCATCTGATTTCTTTATTTGGTAGTTGATCTTGAAAACTGGCCATGAAAAGCTTCAATTAGCTAATTTATTGCTCCTACGTTTACATTTTTACGAATTTATCAAACCTGTTGAAATGATCTTGATAAGTTCTGCTCCGATTAGTTTTTCAACTACATTTCAAACGAGCTGTCACTTGCCATAATGACACATATTACTGTGACCTCATCTGACCTAATGATATCGATAAGTTCTGTTCTAATTGTTATTTCAATAACATCTCAAAGGATCTGTCACTTGTAATAATAACACTATGACGCCATTTCTGATCTAATTATTGATGATAAAAAGTGGTTTTCTTAATTTAATTTTTTCCGAATCAGATGAAATGTTATCTTTCAACGATGTATATAATTTTCAGAGAATCCGATGATTATTTATAAAAAGAGGTTTTCTCACGATTCGATATTATTGTTTACTGTCGGTGAAACAGCATGAAACAGATAGTTATTTTAAATATAAACGTTTGATTTCCTCAGAATATTTTTTTCCAGACAACTTGCTTAAATGAATTGAGTAAAATTTGTATACAAACGATACCATGTCTAGTTCTGACCGAAAATCCATCTGCATCATTACTTCTTCTATAATTTCTTATAATTAAAACAATTCGAGGACGATGATTATGGACCATCCTCCTCACTAGCCTGATCCGGCACCATGTGACTTTTATCAATCCAAGGTCACCATACATACTTGTATCACACGTTTACTAAAGAAAATGTGTCCATTGGAAAAATAGCAACTGAATATGAATAAACTCGAACCATAAAATTTTACAGCATCCGTACTGCTTTTATTTTCATTCCTTTGCTGTCTAAGCGCGAATAATTTATCGATAAGGTCAATTGATGGTTTTCAAAAAACACAATTTGCGTTTTTCTGTAAAAACATATGTATTACAATAAAATTAAGCCTTGCTTCTCAATCAAGGTCGAAAAGTGTACTTGAAATGGCGATCACAATAACGCTTGGACATCTTCGAATCGTAAGATATTTCAGACATTCTCGAATGATTTGTGGAAGGTGAACGATTTGAGTCATTGCGTAGTCACCCAAAGAAAGGGAATAACGATATTTCATGTACGTCTACAACCAGACACAGCTACTTATATCCTTGTTCGATATAATCAAACGGAAATCAGAAAACTAAACAAGTTGCATCATTATCAAATGGCTAAGGTCGATCGAGTTTTTAATGTTAGAGAGAGAGAAGAAAACCACGTTTTCACAAAGTTTTTAATTTTCAGATATCAAATAATAGATTTTTCAGATGAAAATTTTCAGATCTAACCATGAGTCTCTATTTGTAATTTTCAACAAACGAATTTCAATGCTATTCTATGAGGGTGAATTTAGTACTAGTCTATTCGTATGTTTTTGATTCAACGTCATTTTCTCACCTAATTCATCACCTAATCTATCAAAAATTGACAGATATCAATTCCCAAAGATGAAGGTATTAAGAAAAAAAAAAACAAGAAATCAAACACAGAGAAAGAAAACAAACAAGTTTTCATTTAAAATAACGATGATGAAATTTTTATATCAGTGTCTTCTTTCATACCTCCGAGAATAATTGGCTGTCCTATCAATTTTGAGAAAATACCGAGCACGGAATATTTCATGATATTATTCCATAAAAAATACTCTCGTTAAAGAACTTGTGTATTAATTCAAATATGTGCTACCAGAGTGAAATGTCTAATCGTCCTATAGTCTTGACTCATATCATGCATCTAACTCAATAAAAAACATATTTAGATATTACTGTAAATTTATTCCGACTGAATATTGCCCTTGATGAGATTACCTGATTAGCCAATTAGGAGAGTATCTGATAGTCAGAGGTGTCAACAAATTAAATGTTTATTTATAGATGTTTTATTGTTTCATCTTCACTAAGAGCGTCACATCCGGTAATCGGGAAGTACTGAACCAGGTACCACATGATGGTCGATTAGACATAGACACTATAATCACGAACAAAAAAGGGAAAAACAATTTTTTCCCAAGTGGATTTAACTAGTTTGGTTATTCAGGGTAGCCACTTTAAAAAAGTTGAGAAATATCTGGAAAGGTTGTATATCTCAAAGCAAAATTTTATTTTAATTTTATTCTGACTTCCAGTTCAAGTCGTCATTTATATGTCAGTGTATTTTGAAATTCATCGCTCAAATTTCTACTCTGATGTAAGACTTTTTTGAATATGTTCGTACATATGGAGAAACATTAAATCAGAGTTGATATATTCTCTGAATTATAACTTTTCAATACCAAACCGAACTGAAATAAATTTCAAAATTGTGACAGCTCACCAGAAAGTGCGGTGTTGCTGATTGTGTCTTCTTCAATGATAATATGAAGTAAGTTGGGTTAAGTTTATCATTCAAATTGTTTTGAAAAATGTTTTCGATTCATAAATTATATCCAACAAAATTGAATAACTATGTGGATATCCGTTGAACAGTTTTTTGAATATTTGTAAAAATTTCGACTATAATTAACAGACTTTACTAGCGTATCAAAGATTTCTCTCCAAATAACTATGGCATCGTTGTGAAGTCACGTGAACTGTTGACATGATTATTGATGCCTTAATATTCCCAGCTATGTTTTGCGAATTTATAGCTTTTCAATAGGTTCATACGAATCTACAGCTTTCAAATCTAGCGTATTCTTGAGAAATATTCGAGATTCTCATTCCAAGACTTGTGATTGTATGTGGAAACGTGCCTCGTATCACGTGCGGCACATCAAATGACGTATTTTTTTCCGATTCGAACTTCTGTTTTCGTGCTCTTGAGTACCCGACTGAGCCGTGCATCTTAAGTGATGTTTTGTTTGTGGCGAAAGGATAGCAAAAAAAAAACGAAAACACCGGTCGAGTATAATGGTTGCGGTGTGTCATGCAATCCGATTTGAATTCGTCGTGTTTGTTTTGATATGGTTTTCATTAATGGCGTACACGACTTGTTGAATACGAAAACCGGAAAAAGTTCCAACACAATAGCGCTAATAGCGGCGAAAAAGACAACGTGATAAATTATTCAAATAATTAGGAGATATTAAACACTCGAGGCTGCATATCGACAGCATACGTGATGTATATTATGACAGCTGAGCATGCGCAGACGAGAAACGTCCGGCGTAAGAAGCCGACCACAGCCGAACTATAAAATTTGGTAGCGAAAAATAATGGAAACATAACCCAATTGAGAACAATTTTTGATGTCGCTGTTCTGCTGACAATTATTGTAATAAGACTACGAATATACCCCTCTAGTATACTAGATAATTACTGTAAAAATGGATTAAATAACGAAAAATGGTTTAGCTTCATCATCAAACTATCGAATTCAAATTTGATATACGTTATTCTATGAATAATTATCCCGTTTCAGCAACATGTTTGTATCATGGATACGTCGCATAGATAAGTGTCTTATGATGATTTCTATTTTTTTATCATTTCAGATTGTAGAACCCCCTAAAGCCTCAAAAATACTCGGCTTTATGTACATGGCCTGTATAGATTCTACACTGTATATTGAATTGTTCTTATCAACTTCAATATTTTTGCATAATTGGGGTAAAATTCGATGCACATTTCACGAATGAATTCATCAGGAATTTCATGATAATATCAAACCAGATGAATGATATTTATTTCTAATGAGTTTCTGATGATTTTTGTCTCAAGGCAACTACGTAATTACAGATTTCTTCTCATATGGTAGTGACGCCACTATCTCCGGATTTGATAGCGATATTGAGGGCTTCAAATATCCAGTAATTCTCTAAATGAAAATCAACCATACAAATTCCAGTTCAAACAGAAAAAAATATTGTCTATTCGCCCATTCTTTAATCATTTCTGTTTATAAACTAAAGACTAGAACGAAACAAACTCTTATTAGAACGTCGTATTAAAACGCCAACCACAATCTTCACGTTTTTCTTCATTATAAAGCGAATATTATTCAAGCCGCATAGCTTTTCTCAATGTCATACCGATGAGGATATGATGACATTGGACATCTACTACGTATGCAAACCTCATGCAAGGTTTCTCGGCCAACATTTCGTACGGAGAAAAATTACCGGAACGGCAGCCGGGAGAACGAAACGGGGAAAAATTCTCACGTTCTACCGGGTTTTCACAGGGCTATTTGAATAGACGATATCATAAAATCACGAAATTGCTTGAAACTTGGTTTAAGATCAAAGAATAATGTACAGTGATATTCATAAATAACGCAACAAATTTCATTTACAGAAAACGATTATGAGTTTGTAAAAGCCATTTAAATGAGAATCAGTCAGTTATAAAAGATATTTTGCAAAAAACAAAAACCATACGTTTTTGCACTAAATTCACTCATAAACAAATTCTATGAAACGTTGACGTATAATTGACAGTCTTCAACCATTGCCAACCATTATATGGCTGAGATCATCCTTAAAAACAAACGGAGTATACAATATTTGTAATCAATTGTAAAAATTGAAAACAGTTTATGATTAACATATTACAAAAAATTCTAATTTTTCACAGCTTCAAAATAAAAAATTTTATAATTTTGATAAAAGGGATTTTGAAGAAACTGAAAATCACTAATAACTACATCATTTTTCGGACTCAGAGACTATAAAATTGTCGTAGTTTTCTATCTCTACTGCTATCATCGAAAAATCAATCAACAATCCACGAACGTTTAGCAGTTGTCACAACACTGACAATTTTTCGCGTCGTTTCTTAACACACCGCATCTATGAGTTTATTTTGGCGAATTCAATTGAAAAAAAAAAGTTTTATGAGCTGGTATCAGAAAGATCAACACATTATCGTTTATAAAAATAAACCTTAATATTAGAGTCACATGAGATACAACTAAAGAATATCGCATGAAACAAGACAATGCTTCTTCACAAATGAGAATTGCAAATCAACATAAAAGGCTATTATCGCAATTATTTCTAGACTCGGTATTGGTAATTAAACGTTTGAACGAAAAAATACATTATTCAACAGTACAAGAGACTTGAAATTGTTGATTATAAACGTTAAAATGACCAATTAATAATTCTAAACTAGAAAAAAAGTAATGAATCATAATAGGTTGTGAAACTAATTTATAAAATACCAATAAGAAATTTCAAATCCTCAAAGTGATTATAAAATTTGAGAAAACATCAAACATAAACTAAATGATGATTGAAGAAATGAAAACCTCCCTGAAAGCGTTTATACAGGGTTCACCATAATAAACTACTTTCATATTGTGAATCGACAAGTGTCCAATTTTCAACAAATAATCACTACACCATGCAGTTATGTTAAATGAAGTTTTACACCAATGTAAATGCATTTTTGTGACGTATAAATCCAATATGCTTCGTTCGAAATCTATAAATTCCACATTTGTCATGTATATTGGTAAATTGTCATCTTATTGGTCAATTCAAGATATCTAAGAAACAAAAATAAAATATTGAGGTGATGTTCTTCAATATCATGTGTCTTGATTCAATGCAAAGTTAACTTTATGCATGACCGGGCGTAAAATGGCACTTTATCGCCCGGATATGCGGGCGTAAAGTAGCACTTTACCGCCCTCGGACTACTTTACCGCCCGCCGGACGGTAAAATGGCACTTTACCGCCCGCTTGGCAATAACCAACCATACCAAGTTGTCATACCAACGGAAATCTATATTGACGTAGTAACCATGGTAACGTGGATTCCATCACTTCTTGATTGATTTTTAAAGCGAGTTATTTCATTTCACTAATGACCTACCCTGTATTTGCCAGAAAAGTCAATGTCTGAGTTACAGCGTTATGTATAAAGAAATGAATTTCGGTAAATGCATCAATTACTGCAAGTAAAAGCGAATCATTATTTAATGTCTGGCAAATAAAGTTCGCCCAAACATAAAACGGATGTTTCTCCGTAAGTTAACTAGAATTCTGTATAGATTGATGGTACTTTTATAAGATGCATCACATTTTAGTATGAGAGTATTACAATTATCAAAAAATAAATATAGCTTGAATGCAGGCGTTATATACAATCTGTTTTAGATAAGTGCCCACTCAAGTGGTATATAGAATAATGATTAAACTAATACATTTCTTTCTCTTCGCCTATTTATACCAACATTTTGATTCAACAAATGGAGTGCTTTCAATAAATAACGTTGGGTATGTTCACTTCTCGAAAAAACTACGAAGACTTATCAATTCTCAATAAATTCACTGTATGGTAAACATTCAAAGTATCGTATAATAATGGGATTCTTTTTTGTTATCGATTATTCAAATGTATTCACAAACTTTGAATTTTCTAGAAACGTCGTAAGAATTTTAATATGCATTCCTATACATCCTATATGATAGAGGAATATTACTGCATTAATATTCAAATAATAATTAGCTATTAAAGAGTTTATTTTTTCAAATGTTGATTCTGCGTTTTCCAGGACTACAGTTTTTTCAATCTTTTGAAAACACGAGGTATGGTTATGAAGTAACGAGACTTTTAGGCATTGATGAATATTTTCCTTTGGTGGTCTTTTGGAAGAACATTGGAGGAGAATGGCGATGCACTGCATTCTGGAGTTGAAATGAAACTTAGCAATGGACAGCCTAAGTCTTGACGTCACAAGCTTAAAAACCTTTCCAAATAAAGCGTTCATTTCACTTTTTTGCTTGTTTCAGTTGAAACTAAGAATAAAATTGTTTGTTTATGGTGATATTAAGTTCTCATTGACTCACTCTAATAAAAATTCTCATGGAGAAAACAATGCAAATATTTCTTTGTTTGGAGAGGTTTTTTGGGCTCCGCCCATTTTGACGTCTCACTTAGGTAGTCCATCTCAGGTCGACAGTTACGTCACATGAGCAAGTGCGACGTTGCCGGATCATAAATTGATCTTTGAAATGAATGATTCAGAAATGGAAAAATTTTGTTTCTTGAATTCACATTTGAGTTGTATTGCAAACATTTGTTTCAAGAATAATTATTCAATAATGTACGATAATATCAATTAAATGATTCATAATTTGAAGTAATTCATTCATTCAGTGGGGGAAAATAGTAGTGAACTTAGTTATATTGAAAAAATTACACAAGAATCAAGGTTTATATAGTATTATATGATTACTCCTCCTCAGTATATGGATATGTGTTTATATTTATATATCTTTATAGGTCGTAAAAAAATGTAAGTCACACTTTCCATAACAGAATTTCTCTAGAACTTGAGGACTGGTCGCTGCATGATGCATCAATGTTTTGATCGCCAAAAATGGTAAGTAGATACTCTACAAACCGACTGCGTAGGTATCACAAACTAGGGTGAATCAAAAGCAATAATGAAGTGTTGGATCAAATACCCGTCTAGACTTGTATCCATCGACTGTCTGAAGAGGTTCGATGAACTTTTGGATTCGTAGAATCTTAAGATTCACCATTATATGACAGAAAAAAACCCTAGTCAATGGAAAGTTAACCATCATCTATTGTACCACTGACAAAAAAAAAACAATACAAACTCAACCCAACCCACACTAATCAATCTCAATTATTTCATCTCAAGGAAATGTGCACTAGAAGTATTCAGCATTTTTTTGCATTCATAAAAAAAATTGATATTTTATATCCGAATGTCTGACATAACAATATATTTTTCAATGGTCGATGAAAACATAAGAAATGTTTCAAGTGAACAATAATGTATTTGTCAGTGATAAATTCTGATTCCAAAACCCAGAAGATGCAATGTTTGTGAGAAGAATTTCCAACAAATTCTCAATTTCTTCTGACTAGTTACTGAAGAGTTTGCAGTACGCTATAACTGTTTGTCATAAGTATTGTGATTTTTAACTCTCACGGATTTTTTGCATAACATTCAATATTGATTTGCAAATTTAATTTCTCAAAACTAGAGTCACAATTGTACATAATACTACAAAAAATATATACATATTTCGAAGGATTCCTGAAGGATTCAATTTCGGTGGGAGAAAAAATAATACTTAGTTTAATATTTTCCACGTGCTCTGACGAATCAAACTCATAAAACCATTACACATTATTCATTAGAAGTAATAAACCGTCAGTCATTATATATTCGCAATATTGAATCAATGATTTGCATTCTTCTTGGTATATTGAAATACTGACCCTCTCTAAGAGTTGACACACTTGAAATAACATTCGAATATTAAGGAAATTACTAATCACAAAGAAATTTGTTACTATAGCCACCACCCATTTTGTCAATATCGACTATTTGAACAAAAATAGATAAACCAATTGCAAAATATACGATAAATTAAACAATGATGAGTCATATTTTCTAAAACATTCAACGTTGCTGATTCAAAGTTAGTAATGTTTATGTAGCTTATTTCAGAGAACTTCCAAAAAAACATGTGGAGATAACCAGTATAACGTATCAATTCAAACACAATTCGTTAAGTAAATTTAGTGTCGAAAATTCCCAATCAATCATTATTGTCACTGTATTTGAATTGAGGTTTTAATCAAACAGGACAACTCTTCTCAAAGTTGAAATTTCATCACACTCCCAAAACTAACCCCTGTATATTTTGTGATTTTGTGTGTGTGATATCAATGTCAAGCACTAGATTTTTATTTATAAATTAATCAACTACAAATAACCAATTCCAGTTTTTTTTTTCATGTCAGATGCAAGCTATATCCTGTATTGGAGATATCAGACGACAAATCGAAATTGCATAACGCTTATATTGAATTTCATATGAGAACAAGACAAGTTTCCAAGGTCACTTAAGTCACTGTTAAATATTTGACATTCAATGTTCGATTACCGTTTTAAAAAGTAAGTTTTCCATAACAGAAGTCATCTATTCTTAACTTGACAAGACTTCGGAACTGCAATCAATTCATTTCTTTATTATTTTCAATTGGAAACGATAAGTTAACTTCACAATCATAGTTCTCATGATTATATAAATATATGGAATATTGAAACATTCATGAGATACTATTTGCATTTTTATCGATTTATATAGCAGTATAAATACGTTTGAATTGAACATATAGAAAATACTACGCAATATAGATAGACACACACATGCTTGTGAAATGGGAACGATAAAGTAGTACATGAAATGCAATGTATATCACGTAATTTTTCGAGAAGGAATACAAAAATTTTAATTCAACATGAATGATACTTTAACGTCATTTCAAAGTATCATCGATAGAGTATCTATCTATATCAACTCTTTGTGAAACCACTACGAACAAATAATTTTTTCCAATTTCATTTGGTTAATAATTGAATTACAAGAGAATGAATGATGAAGAGAATGCCTAGAAATGAAATGAGAAGTTTTCTAACGAATGAAATATCAATTATATTATAAAATATCATTGGATTAAGAAAACTTCGATGATTAAAAAAATGTTACAATATATAGGGTGGCCCATTTGAAAATCCAAAGTTGATATTATTTTCGGAAAATTCTTGAGTTGGATTTTTTCTCCACAGATTTCGAGAAATTCCAAATTTCAAAAATATAGGTAGAGAACGAAGGAACTATGAATCTGTGACACACAGTATACTATTTTATTGCAATAAGTGTATCACCTATCTCACTTAATTGTATTCATGATTATTA
Organism: Plagiodera versicolora; assembly: GCA_037013635.1. NCBI lineage: Eukaryota > Metazoa > Arthropoda > Insecta > Coleoptera > Chrysomelidae > Plagiodera > Plagiodera versicolora. The sequence goes on along the minus strand of CM072986.1, from coordinate 7,408,296 downwards.
GGACGAATAAAGACTCCGGGAGATTGATAACATTATCTCAGACACCCCGTACAAATCATTAATTTCAGTTGAGAATTTAGTGTAGCCAGCATGAGCTTCCGGATTATAATTTTCCTCCACGTCCGCCATGGTGACTCACGCACCACGCACCTTTCCACGCGTTTTTAACGTCGTCTTCCGACAAACAGAGAACACTTTCTGGGAAAACAGGATATGACCGATGACCATCGCCTGCCGAATACAGCGCAGACCGGCAGGCAGGTACGTGTCGACGGGCATATAGATCTCTGGCCGGGCTCATCTGTATGCGCGAGGGTGTCTCCATGAGGCAGAGAAGCTTTCGTCAATTATGCGCGACAGTCCGAAGCAAGTGCCAGGCGTCTGTAATTAAAATTGCGCCGGAACAATGGGGAGGGTATTCTTGGATTCGGTTTTTATATTCAGTGGTGGATGTCTGGAGTTGTTTATCAGACAGATAACAAATATCGATTGTCTTCGTTATGTGTTTTCCCTTTTAGTAGACAACAATCGAGAAGAGTCAATGAGTTGAGAGAGAAAAACTATATCTGTTCTTCTGATACCTTAGTCATCAGATTGGAAATGTTATATTGGCAACGGAAAAAAGAGAAGAGGACTTTTGTAACTCATTTTCCTTTTTTAATTGTTTCATTAATATCGCTTATCCTGTAGCTGCTTGTTGCTTGAAATGGAGAAACAACGATGGCCAGAAATGGAAAACAAGCATTTTTATCAATTCAGCGACATTTTTGTAGTACTGACTTCAAATCCAGATGGATCCCGAGAAGCTCATAATATTTTTTGGGAATTTTAACAAATAGTCTTGTTATGGTTCAACAAATTTATGAACATTCAATAACAGGTTACTTCTTTTTTTTATGTTGTGTAAAATCACTAATGTTATCTCCCAATCTACACCTTATAGAACTACATATGTAGTCAGCGGCCAAAAGGCTCTTTCTTTCTTCACATTTGATACTGTTATAGCTCTGCAACAAACTCAGATACTTTCCTTTCAATCCATCAGCTTTATAGTTGCCATTTTTTCTATCATCTTCTCCATGCTAGATCCTACCTGTTGGTATTTTATTCTTTGTCTTGATTCTGCTACATTTCCAATTCTTCTCGTGAATATCAATTAATCAAATATCCAGAGACTGTCAGTTACTCCTATATTCATCTGAATAATCTTATACATTGCCAACGTTATTTTGAATTAAACAGTGCCTCAATTTATGTTTTTCTGAAGTCTGATCTATCACAATATGAAAAATTTCCATGTTCTTTTGAGAAATCTGAAATATGTCTTCGGTTTTTGTTTACCAAGCCCTTGCTTAATTCAAATCCCCCCAGTTCACTTCCCAATTTCTTCATTGTGGTTGTGGTAGGAAATGAATGTGATATAACATTTTTTTCCTATTTTCATTGATTTTATTTTTACAAACACTATGATTCATATTATATTCATGTTTTGAATAGTCTGTTGGCTAATCTATCAGCTTTTTATTGAAATACACAAATGGTGCCTTCATAAGGCAGGGCATATCTCTCGACTAAAATTCTCCACAATATTGTATATCAGTCATAATGGAAATATTCATAATCATATATGTAACAAAATGTCATCATATGTGTGTTACGTTATATAAAAGATGAATTTCTTCGTACATCTGATCATCATAGATGAAGTTCTTGTTCAATGAGATATAGCACAAACCAGAAATGTAATGATAGTTTCAAACTCCAATTGAGAAAATATGAATGATTCGAAAAAATAATAAGAGTTATGGATTTTGCCACATCTTTGTGTTTGACTAAAAAACTTTAAATGTAGTGTATTCAATTACAATGGGATACAAACTCTTAGTTTGATGAATATTCCATTCTAAAAATGGTTCTAAACAGTATACTCAAAAAGAATTGAATTTGGTGTCACAAATACAACAACCAAATTCAAATTCAAACTTCTTCAATAATAAAATAGATTTTCATATTTGAAGATAAGGTTTCTAATACATTGGATATACAATAAGTCATTAATACTGACAATGGTCAACAATATTGTCTTTGGTATTGCTATAAATAATCAAATAATCACTAACCTCTCTGTTGTGGGATCTGCACAATTTAAAGGATATCTCAATTCAATAATATCACCATTCTTCTCTTTCAACTGGCCCTGCTTTTCCATATAGTACTGTACAAGTTCTGATAATGTAGCAAACTTTTCTCCACCGTAAAGATCATAGAAATCACCAGAGTTCTGTATTTTGATGTGTATAACCTCTCCATTACGTCTGTAAATGAAAAATATGATGATAGTTTGAGTAGATGCTTAGGTTTAGCATACTAATGATCTTTCAGAGGGTATGTCAAGCTGAAAAAAAAACACTATCTGCCACTTTTTGAATCTTGATTGATTCACTATTCAGCTAGAATTTGAAAAAGTTAATATATCCACAACTAAGATTTGATAACACTTACCTAACTGATAAAGTGAAATCTCCTGGATTTCCTGAACTGGGACGAGCCAAAAAACTACAATCCACCCCCCTTTCCATTAACAATTTTTCAGCTACAATCCCACTGATCGTGGGCCAAAACCACCTGTAATCAAATATTATGGTACTGTGACTACAATTCTAGCATTTAACTAGTGGAAGTAGTAGGCCTTGAACAAGTTTCATGTAACAAAAATAAACATTTTTTGTTACCCTTTGAAGTTGATCGTGTCAAGAAAAAAAACATATGTTACAGAATGCACCAAGATTAGTTTTCGGAAATAGGAATAATTCTGATGAACTAATATGCACGTTACCTTCTAGAACTCATTATCAATCGTGAAAATTGTATAAAATTATATTTTTTATTGGCTTAAAGAACCAACTCGCATATAGGTCGCCATCTTGAATCTACCAGGAGTAATCAATAGTTACGTCATGTTAATTGATTTGTTAATGTAATTCACAGTACTTTTTTCGAATTTATACGAAAAAGATGCTTGCATGAGCAGAGAATTGACTATTGAGGATTCCTTGCCTATTGAAACTCGCTAGATAAGATTTATTAAAAAAAATAATCACAATTATAAATGTGGAACAGCCCCTGTATAGGACCCCTCCTACTTGTAACACAGTATAATAAGAACCAGTAGTCGCAGCTCTGTCGGAACCTTTGATGTTTGTGTCCCACACTTTCATTTTTTTTGGACCACTGCGCATCATGAATTTCCCGCTGGGAGTCGATTAGTCAGAGTTAGACATTTTATACACTGCTCAACAAGTCGATAATAGATATATACTGCTCAACAATAATGAAAATTTTATTGAAAACTAAAGGGTTTATATAGTAAGTAATATGGAAGTATATATTCATTTCTTGATTCTATTGAAAAGTGGTATGCGGGGTTGAATATTTTTTATCACAATGGACAGCCTAAGTCTTGACGTTACAAGCTTTACATTAAAACCTTTCCAAACGAAGCGTTCATTTCACGTTTTTGCTTCTTTCAGTTGAAACTAAGAATAAAATTATTTGTATATGGTGATATTGAGTTATCATTGACTAATTCTTCTGGAGGAAACAATGCATATATTCCTTTGTTTGTAAAGGTTTTATGGGCTCCGCCCATTTTGACGTCACACTTAGGTAGTCCCACGATCATATACACAGGTCTGGCAACTCGTATGGTGGGGGGTGGCCCAAACATTGAGGAATTTTTTGTAGTTCTCATGTTTCGCCACCTGCAGCGCTGTCCTTTATTGTCACTTTGTCAGCCAATCACAAATCAGATCCGATCAGCTTTTTGAAAGTAGGAATGATTTTTATTTATTCGAGAGAATTTTGCAAGATATAATATTTCTGTCATTGATTTTATTCATCATTCAAGTCCTAACTCTTTGTTTTGTTGTCAAAGATTAATCACGTGATCAAACCCCTAAATCCTCCTAGCGGATAAGTATAGCAACGTTTTCTTCAAAAATGGTGCCAACCCCCACCACTCGAAAAAATTTCGATGAAGTGAAATATTACCATTGAATAATTATTCAGGTAATCATGACAAATGTACTGTACGAGATAAAATGCCAATATATGGAAGATTTCAGGTGGATCAATGATACTGGTTCACACAATTCTTATTATTACACATGCCACAAATTCTCCATCTGTTGAGTCGGTGCATTGATAGTGGTAAATTCCAAGAAAATAGATTGACCTGGAAACGGTGTAATTTTTCAAGGCAATTTACGGCGCATCCAAATACCTCCCGCTAGGAGTGGATCATGCGCACTGGAATTTCATACCACGAATTTGACAGACTGCGACTACTGGTTCTTATTATACTGTGCTTGTAATAGATTCAATTTATTACTGACCGAGTTTTACCGATTCAGATGGGAGAAAGTCATTTAATTTCTTCTAAAAGAAACTGAATAAGTAATATGAGAATCGCTGGGCATTATTTGGAAAAGATAATATATCAATATATGTATCATATCTTGCAAGAAAGATTTGAAGGTGAAGGATCCATCATTCCTAATGAAATTTACAAGTTGTGGAATCATTTATTTCATATTTATCCATAGATAATATATTCTACTATTTACATAACAACGGCCGTAGAATAGAATTCATAACTACATTAAAGTTGTTTCATTTGAAGCACCTTCAGAAAGTAAATCATCGTCTCTTTTCTGTTCTATACTTGGTTGATGTTTACTTTTATGATATCGATAAAATCTGAATGCAAACTCTGTACCAGTAACTATAGTTGCTGCTATGCAAGTATAAACGAATCCTCTGTGTAATTTGTCCAATATAGTGTTCTTCACTGCATTTTTCCTCATTTTGATGTTATTATAAAATTGATTTTTGAAGTTTCACACCAACCAGTGTTTTCAGATGCTAATAGTAAATACTTTTATATAAATTGTATATTTTATTTGTGAAAATAAAGTTAAATACATAACCAAACTTTTACGATGCTGTTGTCGATGTCAGAAACGAAGGTTTCTTCGTCTCCAATTTAGTACTGTAGACCTTTGCTTTATCTATACAGTATATAGATATGACGAGAAGCAATGAATAAGGTGAAATAGACGAGTGAATATTGTTTTCAATTGACTCTGAATGTTAATTTTATTCACAGTTCATAAAATATCCGAAGAATATAAATTATGTAATTGAATATGAGTTTACTGTTATAATATATCTGAACTAATTTTCAATTATAACTACCAACATCGATGAGAAGTTATATATGACAGTTGACTTGTGTTGGTAAAAAACCACAAAACAACAGTAAAAGTTGGTTTAATCCAAACAATCTAGATGTCACCACTGTCTCCGTAGTTGTAATGTAAATTATCTAGGAATTTGTGTACGTGAACCCAACCCAAAAGTGTGATTTTAGTATAATTTTATAACACTTCCGTAGTCGATTCACTGACAATTTTCTTGTAAAGGTATGTGACTTGATGGGATGAAAATGTTTTCATGATACTAATTGATGAAAGTAATACACGATACGTCCGGAGTAAATGTGCATCTAGAATGACGCTTGGAATGCAGTAAAATGGCAGCGTTGATAAAAACTATTTATGCATAAATTGAATATATCAAATTCAATGCATTCTAATTATCGAAATCATTGTCGTAGTATGTAACAAAACCTGTTTTGTTGCGATTTTGCAAGTACTTTCAACTGGTGTAACTGTATCTATAGAAATCTGTCAAAGGTGACACCTTCAACTCGAAAATCATTTCCTTTTATTTCCATTTTAAGGTTTTTGAGATGCAGACTATCAAGTGTGTGGTGGTTGGAGATGGTGCTGTTGGTAAAACATGTCTACTAATTAGGTAAGTTTATAGTAATAATTTAAATATCTAAAGTATAAATTATTTTTATGTTTCAGCTACACAACAAATAAGTTTCCATCTGAATATGTACCCACGGTATTTGATAATTATGCTGTCACTGTTATGATAGGTGGGGAACCATACACCCTTGGATTATTTGATACAGCAGGTGAGTTCTTTTTTAATACAATTCAATGAATGAAATATTCAATCAAATGTTTCTTCAATTTTATTCCATAAATTATAGAAACATTCATTCCATAAGGATACAGTCTCATAGTACATTTTCAGGTTTAGATTTATCTCTACTCCAATCATTTAATCCTACTCTAAATACATAAAACAAATATTTCCTTGAATAGATGATGCAGTATGGGAAACATTAGCCAATTCGGTATTGAATTTAATCATGCCAATTCTTTTTCAGGTCAAGAGGACTATGATCGGCTTAGGCCTTTGAGTTATCCACAAACAGATGTATTTTTAGTGTGCTTTTCTGTTGTTAGTCCATCATCATTTGAGAATGTTAAAGAAAAAGTGAGTTATAAATATCTAGAAACATTTCTGAATCCTAACCAACAAATTCTTTTATAGTGGGTGCCAGAAATTACACACCATTGCCAGAAAACTCCATTTTTACTGGTTGGTACTCAGGTAGATCTCCGTGATGATGGAGCCACCATAGAAAAACTAGCCAAAAATAAACAGAAACCCATATCTATTGAACAAGGTAAGTACAAATTTTCAATTTTTTTGTACACACAAATTGTGACCTAAACTCAAATTTCATGGGAAAAACAATACTTTCCTATTTCTGTTGGAAGTACAAATATTACATTTCTTTTTCTTGTCAGATATTGATATATATTTATAACTCAAGCAAAATTTCATCAATAATGTGACATAGAGAGATTATAATATACATGTACAATCTTGGAAAAACATTTAAAATGTAATCTTTTTCAAATCATTCTGACTTTCCAATATATAACCACATCATTACTAACATTTGCTCAGCTGACAATTGACAGTTTTTCATAATCACTACAGAACTGTTTATGTAAATGTTTCTCAATTCAGAATATCAATGTATCTGTAGTCATGACCATTAGTAGGACTGGTTTGCTGTCAAACTGTTACAACATTCATGGAAATTTTCTGTTTAATAAAATTAATATGTAGTTTGCATAATTTGAAGCTATACAATCTTGACCAAAAACTGGCAAGTAAAGAAAGATCAGAGATTGAACTTTATCACAAGACTTGAAAAGTATTGGTTTGTCCACAATAATATCGTCATATTCGGTCAGTTTAGCCCTTTTCAACCCTATTTTTCACATAAATTCAAGTGTGCTAACACTATTTATTATAGTTTGAGACAATTTAACATTATTATTGTTCTGTAAATATTTCAACTGCACTATTTCAGGAGAAAAGCTGGCAAAAGAACTGAAGGCAGTAAAGTATGTTGAATGTTCAGCTCTCACTCAAAAAGGTTTGAAAAATGTTTTTGATGAGGCCATATTGGCTGCTTTGGAACCTCCAGAACCAGTCAAACGCAAAAAGTGCATCATTCTATAAATTCTGACGATTTTTCACATAGTGAAGTTTGAAAGCATTTCCAAGAGAGAGGGAACAGAATAAAATATACCTTCCGAAGATGTGGAAAAAACCGTTTCTAACTTACTGTTCTGCATATTTGTGGCAGGCTTATTTTATTGTCATTGCATTTCTAAAATTATGTTGTTTTTTTCTCAGTGATTTTTAAAAAATTTCTGGTGTGAGTTTTACATAAATATCAAATAGCTTGCTTGGAATAGGGATACATTTATTTTGGATTATATTTGCTCAGTTGAATTGTCCTTCATAAAACCTAAATTTTTCGAGCAGCTGTAGATATGCAAAGCACACTCTTAACCAAAACTCCTTCGATCCACCTACAGATAAATGTGGAATGATGGTAAATGTTAGTTATCCCCATATCATCATAAATTATTTATATCAGAGTGTTCTGAAATCATATATTCCAGTCAACTTACCATTCTCTGATATTTTGAAGGTCCCATTATATCACGAATTTTAACAACCTCAGTTGCTCGGGTAGATGACTTGAAATTTCACTGAATTGAAAACATATCACACGAGAACCAAGATACTGAATTTGGTTTCAAATAATCTAAGACCCATGTGAGTAATAGACACGAAATGCGGGTGCTAAGAAATTTTAATTCGGATTTGATTTTTCCTTGTTTATGTTTGGTTCCAGAAGTGTGAATTTCAATTGATTGAGAATTTATATTGACAAATATTTATAAGATTGCACAAAAACATTATCGTCTCGTCCGATTGGACAGATGCTAATAAATGAGCATGCAAGAAACAAAAATCTTTGTTTCATTGCAACAGCATAAAAAACTCAATCTGTGTTATTGATCTTCGAAATAACAGAACATGAATGGCCAAGCAAATTGTTTTAAATGTATTGAGGTAAAGGAGTCAATCTTATTCTAATTTAAATTGTTACACTTTAGTGGGTTTTTTTTAGATAAATAATTCTCTTTTCTTTCATTAACATTGAAATGGTGCTAATATAACTGTTTGGCAAAGGGTAAGAATATATTTGAAACAATTTGATGTCTGTCTGGGACATTCAGAAAAATATCTCAACCAAAAATACACATGAATGAATAGCATGTAATACCGGTTTGTTTGAAGACTCACATTTCTTTGAATGTCCTATGGTTGAGTTACTTTAAATAAATCTCATATTTACACAATGTATTGATTAAAATAAATAACAAATCTGAATAGTGAGTTTACAAATAATTTTCTACGCTAAAGCATAATATTGTATATAACTGTGAGAAAGAAACATGCATGTGTGATAAATTTAATTGGATATCATTTGAAAACTGTTTCAACATTTCTAGATTTAGTACTAATATATTATTTGTTTTATGAAGCGTGTACAGATGTTCGAATGTTTTAATTTAAGTATCCTAATCTGATATAGATATTTAATAACAAAGTAATAAAACATTTATATGTACGACTTCGTTTTTCTGAAACTCGATTTATATAGATCGTTGCATGAATTTTTCCAGCACACACGAGGAATATTATTGTCCGAAGTTCCTGACTTCAATTTTGGTCTCAATTTTCTCTTTAAATTCAATAGCCATCAAATCAGCAAAAAAACGAAACAGATTTAGCCGATCATTCTAAAAAGGCCGTTTGCCAATTTATCATTTAATATTTCATTTACACGTGCGGTGGCGCTTAGAAGTCTGACGATGTGAGTACAGAGTCGCAAGTATGGGAATAGGATGAGGAAATGCAATAGAATAACTTGTTCATTATTTATTTGTGAATCATTGAAAACGCATCAATAATAATATAATAATGGGAAAATGTCAGGAATTCTATCGTACCGTAGTTAGTCATGTCCTCGTTTTTGTACACACAACTTCTACGTCTAGTCCTCATAGTCCTGTCATTGTTTCTGTCCAATCTAGAGAAAGGAAAATATCCATTGAGATCTCACTAGGTTTTTTGAAGGTATTCAGAAATGGTCAAACATAAATGCTAAACAATTATTCCACATGTCAAGGTCAACTGATTCGTTTTAATAACTCAGTTATAAACAGTTGCTTGAAGAAAATCTACATTATTGTTATCAATATTAATTGCTATATTCAATATTTAGCGCCTCGTTTAGTCACCATCTTACATTTGTTAAACGACTTCCTAAGTTGAGAGGATATATTGAAGAAAATATTATTTCATACTCTTCTCAATAATAATGAAAACTTCGTCATTTTCTATGATGTATTACCTTTTTCCTCGATTATTGCATTGTGTCAAACTGTCATGAGGAAGCTATCAGTGTAAAGTTAATCGTATCACACCCAATCAATGATAATGGACAGGCTAAGTCTTGACGTCACAAGCTTAAAAACATTCCAAACAAAGCGTTCATTTCACGTTTTCGCTTCTTTCGGTTGAAACTAAGAATGAAATTGTTTGTATATGGTGATATTAAGTTCTCATTGACCCATTCTTATAAAAATTCTTAAGGAGAAAACAATGCAAATATTTGTTTGGAAAGGTTTTATGAGTTCCGCTCATTTTGACGTCACACTTAGGCTGTCCTTTGTTAAAAACGATATATTATTACCAAAATTAAAATCTTGTCACCTTGATGAAATGTTTTATAATAAACGGTCACTGTAACCTGTTGACAGTACGTAGTTGTCTTGAATGTTTTAATTTTTGTAGTCTTGATATTGAAAAAATATTCCCAAAAATACATACCTATTATTGTTACCACTCACCTACTTATTCGAAGATTCGTCTAATTTCAGCCTTTTTCCTGGCCTTTCCTCAGCTTCAATCACTTTTAAACGTACACCCATCACCTCTGCACCATGCAAAGTCTAGAAAACGAAATTAACAGAAAAAATAATTAGCAACCAAAGCGAGCGACCACAAATCGAAGACAAGATGCACCACAGAGCCAGCTTAATCGTTTGTAAAACTTTGTTAAAAAACGTTTTTTTTTTACCTGTATGGCTTCATCAGCGGCGAATTTTGAAGCATAACAAGCATAACCGCAATTCCTATTACTCAGCAGATACACGTCGATTAAGTTCCCGAATCGACAAAATATATCTTTGAGAACTCGATTGGATAGAGGAGTGGGCTGGCAGACAATAAAGCATCTAAAATATCAATTAATGATTGAGATCAATCTGGGTATGCAGGGTATAAAGGGTGTCCCAGAAGTCGACGTCAAGCTCGAATTGGACAAAGACGCGTATTTTAAAAATTACGTGCAATCAGACAAAAAAAATTTAAAATTTGCATCATGCGACAGTTTTTTCACTGCTGTCGCTATAAATATTTACTTTTAATTTTTTTGTTACGGGATATTGAATAATGTGTCAATGTGTCTTACTTGAAATGTAACTGGTCCAGCTTGGGAGAAAACATCACTATTTCTCTAACCAAAAATTTCGAATATAATTATTATACATTTAACCCAAATTCGACAGATTGTACTGAGAAAATGTACTGTACTAGTTTGTCAAGTAACATTAAAAGTTAGTATGATACTTGCTAGAATATTTCTTGACTCGTAAGGAATATGCATTTTATTATTATCACGAGAGCGTAAAATTTCTCACAAATACATTGTCAAAATAAGGGCGTCCACATTCTAACAGTCAAAAACACTCTCCTACTAATCTGCAATGCCTCTCTTACCTTGCTTCAGTTTCCGTGTCAATGTCAGCCAAAGGCTGTGGTGATGGTAGTTCTATGCTACAATAAATTTCACCAATGTCCACATCAGGAAATCTCAATTTTTGTTGTAGCACATCTGACAAATAAAAAAATAATCAATTCTCAAGTGATGAATATTCAATATTCGAATACAAGTTTCAATATCGTACGAATAAGACATTTTCATTCCAATTTTTGTCAGAATATCGATGAGCAAAACCTACGCGCGTCAATACTGCACATTCTGACAAGCTGTCACAACTAACCTGGGGACAATCCCGCGGCTTGGATGAGAGACGACGCATGAGCAATAGTCTCCGCGATTTGCCTGAGATCGGGCGTTTCTACCTCTCCCCTAGACGTGGTTGGCCGCTTGCCGTAAGGCGGCCCCATACCCACCTGTCCGCTCTCCACGTTCGGCCGCACTATCAGCCTGCTACCGGGAGGGTACTCGAAGCCATGCATCTTGTCCTTCGCGTACGCTGCCCATCGCGCTTCCGAGTAGACGACCTCGCCGACTGCCCGGGTGGGTCTGGGGCTGCCCCGGTCGCCCTCATACCGCATCGTGCAGTATTCCATCGCTGGAAGGAAGTTGAGTTAGTCTGGTGTTTCCGTTTTCAACTCAGTTATTTGCAAAGAAAAGGAGTGATCATAGTGGAAAGTGGAAAAAAGACTCACTAGGAACAATGTCGAACAATTTCCACATTTGGTCCTGGTTAACTGAAGCGTTCGCAATGACGTTTAGGGTGGTGTAGCCTTCATCGTGGGTTTGTGGCGGTGGTTGTAAGCCAAAACGATCGCTCGTTCTGCTGTAGCTACTTTCCCCCCTAAAGGGGGGCTCCGAGAAGGAAGTCTGCTTTGTTTCGCTGTTGCTTTTGCGCGGCTCAGCAAAGACAGGCTTGAATTTCCTGTCGCAGTTTTCGAAAGCTGCTGCAGCGTTAGAGAACCTGAGCAAGTATGTTTTACTTTTATTTGCTCGAAAACGACAAAGCACTCATCTTCATAAGTAATCAGCTATGAGTTTAGTACCCAATTGGTTGAAATATTATTTCAGTTTAAATAATGAAAATGAAGGATTTGTCAATTGACATGTTTCCTACAGTTGTTGATGTTTTTTAAACAAAAAAAAGGAAACAGGATCTCACATTAAGCTGGTGGTTCATGACTTTAGAATTACAACATCAGCAAATGATGGAATGGAAGGAATTTTTGACTACTTACTTGAAAAATTTCACATAAGCAAAGCCTTTGCTTTCTTTTGTATTTTTATCCCTTATTATATGAGCATAATCTATTTCACCAAACTCCTTGAAACTGTCATACAATTCAGAATCTGTCATATTTTTTGACACTACAACAAATAGTCTCTGAAGTCTTTCTTCTTCGTTATCCTCTCTCTTTGAACCCTGGTCGCGACTGAAAATAAATTTATATTCAGTATAAAGGAGATTGTAGGCTACTAACTTTGTAACCTAGAGGCCACCATAACTTTTATAGGTCTTCCAGCATCTAGCACCTTGCCTCCCATTTTTTCCATTGCTTTTGCAGCAGCCGAAGTCTTAGAATATTTTATATAAAATACTCCTAAAATAATCATGAATATACACTTTTTAACAGTATTATTCCACTGCTGTAATGAAATTCACCTTTATTTTCTCCAGTTATTCTATCTTTAACAGCTTTAACTTCCTCTAAATGTCCAAACTCACAAAAGGCGTTTCTGAAATCTTCTTCTTGCAGAGTCTTAGGACCAATTATAAATAATCGGGAATTGGGTGGATTATCAGTTGCATTGTTAACTGAACCTCCTCCAGAATATCTTCGATCATTGGACATGATGGATTTGGTATACCTAATTATGAATGGTATAATTTTATTGATGAATGAGATATGTTTCAATTGATATTTGAATAGATAGATAGATAGATTTATTGATCTCTTCAAATCACATACATGACATTAGACAAGTCTTACTATAGTAGGTTTAAAATGAGTAAAACATTACAGCACAGCACAATAAAATTTAAAACATAAAAGTATATGTAGACAAACAACATTGTATAGTTTTTAGTTAACTAAAGATTACTTTTATAAACAAAAATTATAACACTGGTGATATAGTATAAATCATTTTACCTGTCTCACCGCTTTTGTATTTTCTCTACTCTTCACAAATTTAAAACAATACACACTTGGTGTATTATAAATAAAGATGATCTTATGTCATAATATCAAGTGAATGAACTAGACATCAACAAAATAATGTCAGTGTCGAATATATTCATAATGAAGCATGAAGGTAACAGTCAAAGTTAGCATCAAAATTTTCGTAATCGGACATCCAGTGGCGTCGTCGATGAAGAATTTAATATGTATTTGCCGGGAGATTTTTCTGCTGTTTTGAATCAATGACTTCACAAATCCTGTTATGATACGTAGTCTGTGTTTTAAGTAACCTCTACCAAGAATAAAGTTTCGAATTTATTTTTCAAATATACTTTATTTGATACACATGGTATCTAATTATAGATTTAATATTGATATACGGTTCCATCTGAAGGTTGTCTTGAATATCCAGCATTGGTCTGAGGGCTGTGATGTGAAGAGTTCATTAATTTGATATTGGAAAGATGTTTCTTCTCAGTAACGCCACCGATTAGAACTTTGTGGGCCTGTAAAATACATTATATCGAAAGATAACTCATTTTGAATGCATGCATTCGTTATTATTGTGTGACTCATCTCAGATTCTCAACAAATCAAGTAATTTCGACGTGATATAAACATATATGAAGGTTGATTTCCAAAAGTGATGGTTTTCTATGTACCATGTTCAATGTAATACACTTTCCGCATAACAGAAAGTCACCGGAAGTTAGTAATATATTTTCAATAGCCTTTTTGTGACATTGACAACAGAGGCCATTAGCTTCACTTAAAATCCAATACTAGATCAAATTCTTAGGCCGTTTGAATCTCCAGGTACATAAATTGTAATCTCATTTTGAATAACCCCACCTAATCCATATACTCACGAAATTATATCTATGTGGAATCACTACTACGCCCCCACAACCACCGCTCTGTTTCCTCTTCTTCTTCTTACTTTTATCGTCTTCGCTTCCGCCGGTCGCCGCAGCTCTTTCTTCTCTTTCAGGTGTCAAGTCGCGGGTGTTGCGTAACCGACGCCACGTTTCGACGCCGAGCGTTTCCGGTTGCAAGAAAATATCCGGTGTACCCGGAAATATTTCCGTCGATTGATTGTAGGATGACGAAAGGACCAAGTCGAGTTGATCACGAGGAATGAGATTACTGAAAAGTATGAATATACACAGTGGCCTATCAGAATGTGGAAGTGGAATTACAAAAATACAAGGAAATATTGCAAATTATAAAATCTGCGCAGATTTGAATTTCTGAAATATTCTGATAGATATACAAGATATTCAAACAAAAGTACAGCATAGGGTAACATTTCGTAATTGGATGCCATTTTGAGTGCAACATGTTTTATATGAATTGTAACTTTGTTAAGCTGGAGAAATATTTCGGATAAAAATTGTTATACTTGCGCAGATACACAATTCTAAAATATTTCGAGATATACAAAGTGTATTGAGCTTATATGAGATACAACATTCAATTCACTCTTTTAAATGGAAAACCATGTATATTCATTCAGCTCCAATGAAGATAAAATATACAAAAGAAAATCAACAAATATTTTTGTTCAAATGAATAAATTGACTCATATATATTCTATTCAAAAATAATATTAAATTGGGTATCAATATATGGCATTGTTGTGAAGTATTGCCAACTATATTCTTGCCTCAATATAGTACTGCCGAATTAGGATATCACTGATGGTATTCACCAAACTTGTCAAAACTTTCTTTCGCATAAATGAATAAACTATAGGTAACTGAATCTACTCGTTATGTTCTTCTATTTTTGTTTGAATAAACTTTTTCACTCTTACGAACTCTTGTTGCATTGAAACATACAGTTTCGGAAATAATTTATCTACACTTTTATGATTCAACGAGAGCAAAAAAGATAACCTACTTGAAATGAGACAGTATCACAATTTCTTCTCGAATTGCTCGAAGGGCTGTGACGTGATCACGAGTTGGTGGATGAAAATAATGATGAGTTCTTCTTGATCATGAAGGATTATATGTTTTATTTATTTAAACAAGATATTTGTGAAAGCTCGTCAGAAAATGCGATGTTGCTGCTTGAGGTTAAGTTTATTAATCAAATTGTTCTGGATTTATGAAATATATATACACCAAGGTTGGATAAATATTGACTGTTGATAACCGATGAACATTTTTTTCAATATTAGTTAATATACAGGGTGTTTGGTGGCTGGGTGCAAACATTTAAGGGGGTGATACACTAGCCCATGTAGAACATATTCATACATTTTTATTTTCTAGCGCGTTTTTGATTTTTGATTTTGTTCAGTTTTCTCTTCTTTTGAGTTGGGCTAAGTTTCTTATTATTCCATGTAAGTCTAAAAATAATATCGCATATTGCTTTAGGATTTCAGTTTAAAGGTTTTCGAGCTAAAATTCATTTAAATTACTTTTTTTATTATTTTTCAAATATCCATATTTACGACCTTTAACTGGTTCAGGTACCCTAATAAAAAAATTTTAGGACTTAGCTAGATAAATGATACCTCAAACGAAAGAGCAATAACTTCG
This sequence comes from Plagiodera versicolora, assembly GCA_037013635.1. Lineage (NCBI taxonomy): Eukaryota > Metazoa > Arthropoda > Insecta > Coleoptera > Chrysomelidae > Plagiodera > Plagiodera versicolora. Next base: position 7,392,421 of record CM072986.1, on the reverse strand, counting down.
CATGTTTTTAAAAGTGTCTGAACACCTGTATGTATTTTATTTATTTTTTTAATTGGCATCAAAGGTCTGATTTTCTATTTTCTTTTTTTTTTGTAAAGTTTAAATGCTCTGTACATAACTTTTTTGGATACAATGGTGCTTCAAACTACTTTAGTACGATTGGGGACACATAAGACTACTAAAATAAATGAAAAAAACCGGACATTTCTCTTAAGATTAAAAGTTATTAGCATTTAATTGACCAATTTTGGGTTTTTGTACTAAAAATCGTAAAAGTTCCCTCAAAAATCAAAAACGCGCTAGAAAATAAAAATGTTTGTATGAATATGTTCTACATGGGCTAGTGTATCACCCCCTTGAAAGTTTGCACCCAGCTACCAAACCAACATACACCAAGGGAAAGGCTAGTTCGATAATAGACCTCACATTCGTCAGCAGCAGTTTATTGAAAGGAAACTATTCTTGGGAAGTCCTAAACACCTATACCGCCAGCGACCACAGTGCAATACTTTGGGAAATATCGGCTGGCCGGAACCCTCAAAGGGCAACTGGACAAACTAATGCAATTGGATGGAAGGTGAAAGACTTTGACTCGGAAGCCTTGGTAGTAGCCTTAGACAGTGACTCGATCATCACCACAGGAAATGCCGAGGAGAAGACGAAAGACTTAATGACGAGAATTGCCCAGGCGTGCGACACCTGCATGCCCCGTAAGCATGGCATCAATAAAAGACCATCGGTGCACTGGTGGAATGATCAAATTAACGCTCTCCGCACAGCTTGTCACAAAAAGAGAAGATTATCACAGCGTGGCCACCGACTACCTAACTATGCGGAGCTGGTCGCAGAGTACAAAAAGGCTCGTCGAGAACTGAACAAGGCCATCAAAGATAGCAAAAGGCGTTGTTGGAAGGAACTCGTCGATGAGGTAGAAAAGGACCCATGGGGCAGACCGTATAGGGTGGTCATGACTCACCTGAAGCGCCAGCCAATGCTATCACCTACGTGCCCACAGCTCCTGGAAAGAATAGTTTCTACGCTGTTTCCTCGACAACGTAAGTTCGGCTATTCTTCATTGCCAGTAAATCGAGAAGACATTCCACCTGTCACAGAAGAGGAACTGATGGAGGCGTGCAACCGAGTAGGGAATAATAAGGCACCGGGATTGGATGGAATCCCGAATATTGCATTGAAAACAGCAATTAAAGCAGCGCCAAATCTATTTTTAGATACCTACGATTCGTGCCTCAAAGAAGGGACTTTCCCTAGAAGATGGAAAAAGCAAAGACTTGTACTCCTCCCCAAAGGGAAGAAGCCACCGGACGAGCCATCATCTTACCGACCACTCTGCATGCTGGATACAGCGGGTAAGATACTAGAGCGTATAATTCACCAACGAATAGAAGCAGTCGTCGACCAACAACTAACAGAAAGCCAGTATGGTTTCCGGAAAGGACGATCAACACTGGATGCGATCAACCTGGTGGTCGACACAGCTAAGGGGGCAATCGCTGGAAAGAGATGGGAGCGTGGCAGAAAGAAGTATTGTTTGGTGGCTGCCTTGGACATCAAAAATGCCTTCAATTCCGCTAATTGGGACTGCATTATGCGAGCTCTCGAAGATAAAGAAGTGCCAGGATATCTGCGCAGAATGGTAGCAAGTTACTTTACAGACAGAGTCCTCAAATATGACACGAAAAGCGGTCCAAGGGAGTACGAAATAACTGGAGGGGTGCCACAGGGCTCGGTTTTGGGTCCTTTGCTGTGGAACGTCATGTATGATGGTCTCCTGAAAGTTGCATTACCATCAGAGGTGAAACTTGTTGCATATGCCGATGATGTAGCTGTAGTGATTGTAGCGAAACACTTGGAAGAGATCAGTCTGGCTTTCGATATCACATTTAGCCGGATTAACCTATGGATGAAGATGATGAATTTGGAGCTAGCCAAGCACAAAACTGAAGCTGTGCTCATCACCAGTAGAAAGAACTTAGAAAACATCAAGCTGAATGTCGGTGAACAAGAAATCGCATCGCAACCATTTATCCGTTATCTGGGGGTGATGCTGGATGCCCGACTGAACTTTAAGCAACAGGTTGAACACGTAAGTGCTAAAGCGTCGGCGGTGGTAACTAGTCTATCAAGACTGATGCCGAATATTGGAGGCCCGAAGCAGAGCAGGAGACTACTGCTGTCGTCAGTAGCCACATCAGTGCTCACTTATGGAATATCCGTCTGGGCAGACGCGCTGGAGACCCAAGAATCACGGAGGAAAGCCGGACCAGTTTACCGATTGAGTGCATTGAGAGTTGCAAGCGCCTTTCGCACAATATCCGAGGAGGCAGTGTGCGTCATTTCTGGAACTCTGCCTCTTAGAGTCTTAGCTGACGAAAGACGGAACCTATACCACCGAAAGAGGTCATCTACATTGAGCGCCGAAGAACTGAGAACTGAAGAGCGACAACATAGTATAGCAAGATGGCAACAACTATGGGATGCTGCGGAGAAGGGAAGATGGACACATCGACTTATACCAAGGATTGACGTTTGGCTGAGCCGAAACCATGGCGAAGTCAACTATTACCTAACGCAGATGTTGTCAGGACATGGATGCTTTCGAGAGTATCTGCACCGCTTTAAGCACGACGATTCACCGGAGTGCCCGTCTTGTCCAGGGGTTACCGAGGATGCAAGGCACGTTTTCTTTTTGTGTCCCCGTTTCGATCCTCAGCGGGATGAGTTAGAAAGGATCCTGAACCGTAGCATCCAACCAGAGACAATAGTAGAGGCGATGTTGTCAAGTCAAACTGCCTGGAACGCTACAAGTACTTTTGCCACAGAGGTGCTCACAGAGCTGCGTATCATTGAAAGGAAAAGAGCAAATGACAAAAACTAGAAGGAAGGAAAAAATAACACTTTAGCCACCAGAAGGAAGAGCAGTAGCTAGATCCTCCTCTCACGAAGTAATGCCTGACGGCGGTTTCCATGAGGGAATAGAGGAAAGAAGTAAAGGGGTTAGGGTTTAGTGGGTAGGGGCGTTAGCGTCGAGTTTTAGTATGACGCTACGTCGAGTCGCCACATATCCAGGCCAAACAGCTATGCCTGGAATCCGTAAAAAGGATTCCCCCCCCTATAAAAAAAAAAAAAAAAAAAAAAAAAAAAAAAAAAAACCCAGCTACCAAACACCCTGTATAAATATATGAATTTGGCATTGCTGTGAGGTTTTGAAATAATAATTAATGCATAAATATTCTCAGCTATGCCTCAAGCAATTAGTAGTTCAGCGGTTAGTTAGATACTTTTTGTTTTCCCCTAATGGTGTTGGTACTATGCTTGCTTTCCTTGTTACTCTCATGAATAGAAAAGTGTGTTTATAATTTTAAAGGGGCTTTTATAATCGTCCGATGTACACTTACCAGAACGGTCTGAACAGAGCAAATCTCCTGGCGCTCGCGAGCGTGTGATGGTCGTGCATCCTCCGGAACGTCGGCATGCCGCTGCATCGCGCCTCCTTGTCCATCTGGCCCTTGACCAAGGGCTCGAGGAAGACGCCCTCGGCGGCCAGATGGGGCACGCAGCCCCTATTCCGGATGCGCGTCGTCATATCACTGAACCGAATTAGTTGAATGTACCTGTACAGTTAGTTCATTTTGGAAAGGGCGATCACGCGATACCATCGACGAAATGTCATCAAATCGGAATTGATGTCATGGAGAGAGACATCAGTGATGCCGGCAATCGAGTCGGTATGCACAGGGCGACTCACCCCTACGGATTACAATGCTTTGTTGAGGGGGAGACCAGTTTGGGAGGCCGGAATTTTGGTGGGTCTCGTGAATTTTTTATATAGGGAAGGAATCACCAGAAATAGTTTAAGCTCAGGGGGTAATTCATTCATGTTTTGAAGTATAGTTGAGAATTTTTTTGAGTAATTTCCACTGGAAATAGTGGCGTTAGAACGTGTTTTCCAGAGTGTGGTAAAATATGGATGCTTCATGATACGTTTATATTGGCTTGCAGTGGGTTTTGATTGATTAGTTGAACACAAAATAATCTAACACGCTTTTCTTTATTGACTAGTGTTCACAACTATTTGATTGAGACACTAGTCTATTGGATTAGCTCTATTCAAGCTTCTGGCGTTCGTCAAGCACAATAGTGTCTCTGACATTGTCAAGAATTATACAGGGGGTTGTATTCAAAATAAGAAAGTTGGTATCAGCTACTGTCACATGACACACCCTATATATTTTTTTTTTTTTCAAAATGCGCATTTAAAAATACAAATCGACGTGTTCAAGCGTTTTTCCCAACACGCTCTCATTTATTCGTTATCGAATTTATTCCATTTGGCTGTTCCACACTGTATATGATTAATATTCATTGACTTGGTCAATATTTTATCTCTCACCATTGAATTGTTCGTTAATCGAAGAAGAAAACGGACTGTGACTTTAACCAACACGTGACATTAATACGAATTACCACCCATAAAACTCCGTTATTGAATCCAAAATTAAAAAACACTCGGATACGTCATTTTCTTTTCAAACAGGATCTTTTTTAATGGAAAAAGATGTCACCCATTTCACCCCCTTCCCTTGACAGCCACCTCCTAAATTCTTCAAATAGCAAGGACAGTCGTGCAATATATCGTTGGAAAAGATTTTGAAAGTGAAATTCAAAAATCATTGAAAATATATGAATTGGATAAGTAATTCTAATTAACTCAATTCTGCCAAGAAGTAAATAGAGAACATATTAGACATCGTCTTCAGTAATTATATTGTAAATTAGAATAATTTGTGCAAATCATTCATTTGTGAGGATTTAACATAGAATTATTTGTTCATTGATACTCATTTGAATGATTAGAGATCATAATTTTTTAATTCTTCTTTTGAAATCTTTTCTAACAATGTATCGCACAACCCCCTTCCTATTTGAAAAAAATAGGGATTAGCTATCAAGGGAGGTTTTTTTGGTTAAAAAACACCCCACTAGAATTTGAAGAGTCTTAACGTTATTCAATTTTGTTTTTAATAAGGAAGATTAAAACTGTATGTTGTATATGATTGGTTGTAAAAGACTTCATCATATAATGTTTATATAATTGGAAACGACTTTGAGATTTTAAAATATTCCACACATAATTCTCTTAGTAAACCAGGGACTCGAATTGAATCAATCTAAACGAAATTATTTGTTATTATTTGTTGAATTGAATAAATAAATAAAATTTCAAATGGCCGGTACTGGACTTGCTGAAAAATCTGGGTCATTTAGCATCAGGTAAGCGATACTTATTTTGATGCAAATTTTTATTGGCACCTTTTTGAACCAGAAGTTCGATAACATCATTGGAGACAAACGTATGGGTTTGAATAATTTTGAGAGACCATCAATAAACTATCAAATTTTCGTTTATAATAAATATGTATTTGAAATAAATAAATATATAAGTTTAATTTACATATTCTCATGACGAAATACTAATAACATAACATAAAAACATTGTTCGCAATTTTCTTACATAGCAAAACTGTTTCTAAAGGCACATTCTTCTAAAATCGATGTATAATTCTCGCAATAAAAACAATTAAAACAAGAGAGGAATGAATCAATACGACATTTCTAGGGTAAGGGAAAATAACCTGAATTATCCTTCATCACCCTGAAATAACCAGAAATATCGCGTGATAAGTTTCTAAAATCATTTAAAAAAGCTTCCGCTTTGCTTCCCACTCGAAAACCGACGAACCGGTATTATAATCTCGGTATGGACGACATGGCATTAGCCTCTTGATTAGTTTGGGCGGAATATTTAGGTCTGCAGACGCAACCGCTCTCCACCAGGACGTAGTCTTGGCCTGTCAACGTCACAGGTCCCAGAGGAATCACCAGGAAAAGGTAAGGCACGTAGGTTTGTGTGCATTCTCCTCTTACCACGTCGCATTCTGTGCTCTCACACACCTGAAAAGGATCCGATCTTCAATATGTTCGAAATGTTAAACCTTCAATATCGAGCATAAGACGCAATACCTATAAGTAAACTTCTATCAGATACTGGAAACAAATACAACATCATTCTGTAGAACTGATGAAAGTTCTATTAGATCAAATGACGAAGTCACATCAGTGATTGATAAGCCTATTAAAGAATCCACCAGATTAGAAAGAAGTGTTCGTGAAGTGTAGAAAGTTTCAGATTATTTAATTGAAGATGGTGAAGTTGAAGTTATGACAAAGCTTAAGTTGTATTGAATGTATGGACGATATAGGCAGAAATCTATCGAAATTACAAGACAAGCAAGTGAATTATGATCCCACGTAATCAAGAGAGACTAACCCTAAAGGATATTTATGTCTTAAAAAAATCAAACATCTTGTACGAGAATTATTAATCAAGATCGAACCATATACTGTAAATGAATTGCAGGAATCCAAATTATTTTGATTCAAGGTGACCCAGTGTTATGTGTTCCATCCATTGTTTACCTAGATTCAAATATGTCTTGATTTTATTCAAACTATTTTTATGTATTTTATCTTCACAATTTTAACATGTTTCTTGTTCGATCAAGTTTTCTCTTGTAAAATGACTATTTTTGTATTTTTAGCATTTCATTCATGGATCACTACATCACTACTTGGACGCCAGTTCACCTAATTGTATTTGTGTATTGTATAATGAGCGGGAATAGTTCTTTGAATAAAGCTATCTATCTATCTATTCAAGGAAGATAGTTGTGACAGCTCAACAGAAAGTGCGGTGTTGCTACTTATCCATTTTTTCAACGATACTCTAAAACTGAAAGTTAGGTTATGTTTATCATTATTCAAATTATTTTGGAAAATGTTTTGTAACCATATAATTTATACACAAAAATTGGATAACTATTGACTCTGGATAACCGTTGAACAGTCTTTCAATATTCGTACGAATTTCGACAAAAATTGATCAACTCCATTAGCGGATAAAATATTCCTCTCCAAATAAATTTGGCATCGTTGTCAAGTCATTGTAAAGTGTTGCTATAGTTATTGATACATGCATATTTCCAGCAATTTCTCAACCAATTCGAAGTTCACTGGCTGGCTAGTTACTTTCTATTTTCCACTATTGGTATTGAAAGATAACCAAATCTGTCAGAACTATCCTAATTGTGATGGTTCTGATGCTATTCTTTTCGCTCTAATTAAATCACAACACTAATTGTAGAAGAGAATCAATTGATTTCACATCATATTGTATATATTATTATGTCGAGATCAAGTGTTTTGTCATGATTTTGTTTCAAAAATGAGTGTTTTTTCATCTGTTATCGATAAATCAGAGTGTCAGAGTTTTCATTTTCATTATAATTTTCTCAGAAATCAGTGTTATCAACTTTGCTTTCTCACTATATAATTATTTCAATCAAGATTGAGTGTCTCTAGTACTCACCTCGAAAACTACTTGTTGTAAGAGATCAGGAAACTTTTGGACGATGGTTACCGGTTGACCGGAAGTGAGAGACACTCCGTACATAGGAGCCGTCGTGTTGTACCTGGTTTTGCAGAGTCTGCTAGGGGTAGATCCACAAGCATTGGAAGGAGAAGAATTGGCAGCACGAGCTAAAAAACCAAACAGCAACAACAAACCTATGAGTTTATTATCTCAACTTTTTATAATTTTTTTATTGTCCTAGGATGGTTGTGGAATTCAAAAACTCCTCGTAGTTGAATCAATTTGTCGAAATTGTTTCGCTAATTGTGTAGAGAATGCTTTTTTCGGAAATTAAATAAACTACCAATGCGAATTATCAACTTGAACGTCTGACGAAAACAATACAAACTAATAAAACAGAATGTTTTGAGGTTGTTCTACCTTCAAACCTGAAACATATGCCAATTTTGTGATGCGCCGCAGATGCAACTTGGATATTCTTATTTCTGGAATATGAAGGTAGAACATTCTTGAGTATAAACGTTCTGAAGTAAATTATCACGTTCTAAGAATGTTATGTGCTATCTGGTACTATAGAAATCGTGAATTTGGATGAGCAATGTGTATGGGACTAAACAGAATAAATGCCTTGGCGACGAAATGTTGTTTTGTGAATCAATTCAATTGGAGTTCTTGACCATATGGATTAATCAACATGTTCAGGCCTATTCAATGGTTTGAAAATGTTTTGAATTTCTACATGCTTCGCAACTTTTGAAATCTCCTTTAATTCACACTAATATTCAACAGTGGAATCAGCAATTTGTCTCTTTGAAATAATTCATTTCATAATATAATTTGATAGAAACGAATTGAATGTCACGTTTCTAATGTTCGTTGAAGCCTTTTCTTCAATGGTTTGTGAATTTATCTCCCATAGCGCTTTCGCCAATATATGAAGTTGAAATTTGACTATGCACAAAATCTTCGTTATTTTCAATCAAAATAAGATAATGTCATAGAAGTTCATTAGATTATAGTTTGGATTAGAAAAAACGAACAAACAGCCATCATTGAAAAATAAAATCATATTAAAAAGCGTATTAGCATATCACCCTGTATATGTGCTTATCGAACTGTATGTGTCCTCATAAATCAATTGTAAATGTCTATTAAAATGAATAAATAAACTGCAACTGTTTCATTTATAAACATCAAGAGTTCTTGCATGATATAAAATAAGTGGATGTCGTGACAAGAATACACAAATATGTCCTGGACTTGGATCAATCAAGTTATCGAAATCGGTACTTGCTATTATGTGGTTGGATTGTATTTATGGTTGCTTATTCATTCAAAATTCACTTCGTATTTTTTTCATAAAAAAGTTCTGTCATTGTTCGGCAGTTAGCGAATTATTTTATTCATCTGTATTTGTGGATAAGATATGCATGATGGGTGTTATATCTGGTCATCAGTCTACCGGGGTCATTAGGAACCACTTTTTCCCAATTAAATTTCCAGTTAAGGTCAGTATTTAATGAGAATGTGATTCAGCAGTTTTTAATTCGGTGCAGTGCAGAAGAAGAAGAATGTTGTTGTTATTTTTCTCAATAGGCTCTTCTATTTGAATGAGAATGACATTTCTAGTATGATATCTTCAACTGATTCGTACCGGTTTTCTACATTCTAATCGTATTATAATTGAGACCCAAGTTGCGTTCGACTTATTATTATTTGTTGATGTAATAATGAGACGAAGGAGCTGAACCTCCTCCACACAACATTGCATTTTTGGTGAATGCACTGGTGAACATCCATCAAAAAATAACGGGGCTATGATATAGGTTAGTCACAGCATGACATTTCAAGCGGTTTGAGAATGACTAATGAGATTTAGAATAACTAAGAGCGCATGTTCATCATCAACGTTTGACCCGTTTTAGATTTACTGCGGTCGTAATTGTCATTCGCCATTTTTTCAAAACCCCATATGATTCATTTCGTTGAGAATTATTAAAAAAATAAGGGGAATAAATGAACTTCACAATATGAACACTGCACCATCCAAGATTATCTTCATTTGCGACTAAACTACAGTTATTCCGATTTTATTGTTTCGACAGTCCGTGATAATTTCTGATTGTTTTTGTCGTCCAGATTGTGTTCCAAATTGAAAATCACTGATTCTTATGACAATGTGTTTCAAATTCGTAAGCAATTAGTCGTGAGAATTTGTGAATCTGTTGAAAATACTTCTGACGTACATGTAAATTTTGGTTATTCAGGCGTATAAACGGAGGAATCACAATGAAAATAAGTGAACAGAGTGATGTTTCATCGAGACAAATAAGAGAGATTGTATAAATCAGCGCGTGCGCATTCTACAATTATCACTGACGAATCCATGATTGTTTACTGGGAACAATACTACTATACCTTGTCGGGATATCGTCGGATTTTCTCCGAAACTTTGTTCGTGAGCAGCAAGAAGGGCTTTCCTGGTGAGGAAGGGATCAATTGTCTTCTGAGATCTGCCAGTGCGAGAATTACCTGACCATGGATTTGATCCACGAAAACTTCTGTCGATGACCGCACTGGAAAAATCAGATCAACTGTATCAATAACTCATCGAACCATTATACATTGAAAGTTAACAAAGTTACATTTCCAAAATTGAACTCTTTCAATATTCAATGATTCAGTGCATCTTTAGTGGATACAGGATGTCTCCTTTCGTGAGAAGTTTTATATAAAAAAAAATCACACAAAAATACGTTTGGCATCGTCGTTGCCAACAGTAGAAGTGGTGTGATATGGTGTGATATGGGATATCCAATAATAAAATGGGATATTTTGCTTGGTCTTATTGTGGAAAGGCTCATTTAGCAGATGTCACAATAAGGTCACGCTCATCTTTTTGTTCCAACTAAACTCGTGACATGCTCAAAATTGAAAACTGTTTTGATTCATGAGTATTGACATGCGCATTAATAACCTCTTTGCCAAAAGAATAGGTTAGCTAACCTAGCCTTTTTTGGGTATTCATTTACTTTCATTTGTGTTGATTATTATTTCTTCCGTTCGAATCGAATGACGATGGAGAAATTCATTATTTATACGAAACAAGTGAAGATGATTTTGATATTCAGTACGATGAAACGATGGTCAAAAATGGTAGAATATTTCATTTTCATATTATTTTGATTATTGTAACAATATATTATTCTAGAGATTGTTTTTGGAAGCCTTCTCACTGTAACTTGTACAGACTTATGTGTACGCTCTCTCTTTAAGTTGTAGTTCCATGTCTATAGACCAATCTTTGTAATTATACTGCATAGGCTAGACCTCAGTTCCAGTTTTTCTTCCACTAGCGTAGAAAACCTTAGCCTTGACAGGCTTTCGCTATTTAACAGAATGTGTGCTAAGGTTTCCTCGTTTTCTTGACAGAACCTACAAATGGTCGTCTCTGTGCCTAAGTCCGAAATTGTTGGTGTGTTTGTTAAGCCTAAAATGCCTGCAAGGAGCCCAACCATGATTCTGATCGTTTGCCTGTTGTGACCTAATAAGTACTCAAGTTTTTTGTCGATAGTTATTTGATAAACTCTTTTGCTTGTCTCACTCCCCATTCATGAGATTACTTGTTGGTTCAAGCATTTGTTAGATGTTTTTTTCTCAGTGCGTTCTCTACGTCACAGAAAGGCTCTGGACCAATTAGGGCACCTTGTGCTCCTTCTCGGGCTAGCGCACCAGCCTCTTCGTTGTCCTTGTAAACTGTAAGACCTGATACTCATACTAGAGATAGTCTATTTTGACTGCCTGGCTCTTGGAGGGATTTCAAGCGATCCCAGACAATTAAATTTGGAGTTAGCTTGACTATCGGAGTAAATACCAATGGTCTTTTATTTAAACTTCTGTACAGTGCTGTATTACTGCAGCTTCTGCCAAGCTCAAAGAGACCCTGATCTCTGGTTTGGCCATATTCTTTATGCCTTTTCCCACACCTAGATGAAACGTAACTACCACTCTTAAATAAATAAATGATATCCAGAGCTACCACATTGAGCTTTCCAAATTCCTAGGTGAGTTCACTCAAAAACTTCCAGGTATATGAAACATTCTTGTGGATGATTTTTTTCATAGAATTGAATTGGATGATTTAATTCTACTCACTTTGGGTATGGCATATTGTTTGGTCCTACACAGTCTGGGCTATCTAGAAGTGCATCTCCCCATAAATATTTTAATCCTCTGCCTCCCTCGCATTTCGAAGGTATCTTTGCCATGGCAGAATTTACCATTGAACAAAATATTGTCGTTGCCTGTAAAGAATTCTCGATAGAATGAACATACTTTATAGTACAGAAGCAGTGAAAAACTGTAAGGTATGGTGGACAATTTAAAAAAAAACATGTTTTGTTACGATTTCCTCACGATATAACCTTCTGTTACTTCTAGTTTGACTAAAATATATCATATTATGATTGTGTCAATTTGTGGTGTCTACGTAAAAAACTCCTTACAGTTACCATTACAATAGTGATTATTTTTTAGTTCGAATTGGCTTCTATTTAGATATTCCTCGGCAGATTTTGATACCTCTAAATTACTATCAAAGTTGTTATTTTCAAAACCTGATATTTTCCTGCAAAAAGTAACTGAGGTCATCACAAGGTTGTCATATGCCAAATTCATCTGCAGATACCAAAAACTGTTTCTTCTGATGGAAAATTGTCAGTACCACTACTATTTTTCTGTGACTCACTGCAAATATAAGTTATGACACCATTTCGTTCAATTACTGTTGTATGCTGTTCTTTTGTATTATGGTGATTGTTGAAAAATGGAGAGTATCATTATAATAATTGCTTTTATAAATCGAAGATATAATTTGGAATGCGGAAAGTGAATATCTTCCAAGGACAAGCATATTTCAAGGAGATAACAACAGTCCTTCAAATTGAATTTTCACTTAATCCTATCAATTATTCGAAAGTTATCTAAATAAACCGATTTCCAGCGGCTTCCTTCAACTTCTCTCGGAATCCAGGATTTCCCACATTTTCCCAAACACCTGTATACTTTGAAAAAATACAATAGGATGACCCAGTAACCTCTATCTCACATATAGGTAACTGTAAGCCGGGTCGTACATTGCAAAGCAATATTTTAAAACTCGAAATTAAATACCGTAATAATGTGTGAATATAAGCTGAAATAAACCGGTAATTCACATAATCTATTACTGTAAATTCAGATTACAGACACTGTGGAAACTATGGAGAATTATAGTCAACAGACAGAATTACTTTTTTTGTTGTCTTCATGTGATAGAATCAGAGCATAAAATGAACATTTCTCATGATGATGGATTATAGATCCCGTACTTTGTTTTTTTGTACAGTAAGTAGGTGCTTAGCTATATTGAGATAATTCTTAGTCAAACAGATGTCGACATGTGATTAAAGTAATGACGGCTAACCGGATATTCTCTTGTGATTTCCTTCAATCATAATATGTCTTCTATCAAGTTGATGAGAATAGAAAAATCCATTTCAAACATAAATATGTGCAGTGCTTGTTCTTCAGCTTTCACGATGTTTCATATTCGAATTATGAGTGAAACACCCTTTATTATGACGTATTTAGTACGACGTATTATTGGAATGGAAATGATATCGTTTCGTGTACTAGTTATCTGTGAAAATGCATCGTAGATGAAATACTTTCTCTTTACTATAATATTATATTGATGAATAATTGAAAGTACGTTATGTGTATCAGAAAAATTCACTAATATGCTAATTATATGCATTTTCTTTTATAATAGAAAGTATGTAGATACATGCATGCCAAAGAATATGTATTACATACACATGACAATATAGATGAACATAGAATACTACAGAGTATACAGGGTATCTGGAAAAAGTAGAAAATGTCTCTGAATTAGAGAACAACGAAAAAATAAGATGATGAAATGGAAATGGTTTTTACAAGCACCACTCATGGAGACGTGTGCTCCTGAAAGACACCACTGAAAATTGGCTAAAATTTTCAACATTCAAGGTCTAAAAACTAATTGGAATTGCTACTTAAATTCATACGTTTCATAACTTATGGGGTTTTCATAAATTTTTTGATAGTTTAATCAACGCGACAAGCTGGTTGATGACTGAATATTCAACAAACAATTCATGATGAAATCTGATATCTGAGCGTCTGAAGGTAGCCGGTTTGATATATTTTAATTGTTTTTATAATAATATATTTTTTGCATTTGAATTATTTCATACTGAGTGTTCCTGTCAAACGAAATGTTTGAAATTGATATTGAATAAATATATTCTTGTTTTTCATACGAAAAATGTGTTACAAATAATCATAACAGTTATAAGTGAACTTGAACCTGAAATAATAAATTCTACATAAATCATTATATACATCAACGATACGAAGAATATCTACAATAAACATACTCTGACTGTAGATTGGTTAACGCCGATTTTTCAATTGTTGACTGTAATCTGAACAAAATCATAGTAAGATCTCAAAGAAAGTTTTGTATTCCTCACGGATTTATCTCGTATCAATTCCAATTCTCAGGTACTATCTGGAGCGTCCAAAAGTAGTTTTGATTTTGATCTTAGTAACTCAAAAACTTCACAACTTCCAAAATAAAATATATTTCTCATATTATATTTTGATACATTCTATTATTTATGGAATATATCCAACATACTAACAAGACAATTTACGAGAGTTGTTAACGTTTTATATAAAGCTCTGTAAATTAATCATGAAATTCAATAGTTAGAGTTTATCTCACGGAATATTGACAATTTGTCGAGAAACGGTATGCTTCAAATTTTCTTCAACGTATCACATTCCGCAGATAAAAATTCCTCCAAAGTTATCGCAAACCAGATAAGTTTAGTCTTCTTATTGTCACCTTAGTCATCGAAATACCGTTGGCACCGATTTCAACCTCATTCCGGGAACGCGACAAATAAAAGTAGGTACACCGGAAAGCGGAACTACTTAATAGGTTAATGGAGATACAACAGCAAAGAATCGTAAATGAGAAGAGAAAAATAGTTTTTCAATCGAGAAGCTTCAAGCTTGGTACGTTGGACCTGTTGACCACTTGTGTATAAGATGCGATATAAAAGGTGATCATTGACCTCTTCATAACTGTTCTTGCTTGCTATATGTGGGCTTTGCAAACATACAGGGCATATTTTCCATGCATTTTCGTGGCATAGCGAAGAAAGATATAATTTTTTCACGCGTTTCAATGCTACATTCAGATTGTTGAAGTTTGATCTAAAGTTATACTTACAGCTAGGAGTGTGTTTGTCTTGATCATTTTTCTGCAGTTTCACTACCAACCTATTAAATAAAAATGATCTTTCCTAGGGGTGGCGAAACCTGTTATCTCTAGTGTTTTCACCTTCACCAAACTAAAGCGATTCACCGCCACATTTTGAAATATTCGACATGAATTTCTCTCGATTTCGTCTCTCTAGTGAAAAACTAGTCTACAAATCGCGCTTCGAACTTGAACTTGTCCACTGCGGAGCTTCTATAATTGATGTGACTGAGTGGGGACCAAACTGGTACACTGAAGGAGTGAGGACTACCACCATGACTTACCTCTTTAGTCAAACAGGTGGTGAAGTGGGTGGGGGGAACGAAAATGATATCCATGTCGAGTACCTACTGTGACCATGCACGACTATAATTTCGTCTGCTTTTCGACATGGTTCATTGATAATCGTGAGCAACCCAATTTTTTGCAGTCCTGTTAGTGAACTAGTATCGGATGCCTAGTTTTCTCGTTTAATATTAGTTTTCTTTGTATGCGGGCTTGCGATAATTTTGCGTGCATGATAATTGACGTAGCGTGGTTTATTGAATTTTTGTGAAACGGTGTATTTCTTAAATATATCGGCAGAAGTGGGATTTTGTGACCATGGAAAAATACAAACGCCATAAACAATACTATAGTATATTCATTTGAAGAAGACAGATTTGGTTATCATTCAATACCATATTAGTGCCAAATAAAAAGTATCTGGCTAACCACTGTACCTGAGACATAGCTGGCTGGGAATATTTAGGCATCAATATTGATGGCAACACATCACAGTAACTTCAGGACGTTACCAAATTTATTTGAAGAGGAATCATTGATACGTTAATAAAGTTTGTTAATTCTAGACAAAAATTTACAAAAATTTTGAAAATCTGTTGAAAGAGTAAAGAGTAAAGAATTTATTAACCACGTTATGTATATATACATTTGTAGCAGGTCAAATTGGGATTCAATATATAATAAAATAAGCTCTACGAGTGTAAAAACATCATATAGCCAGTATGAGAAAAAAAAAATAACAGTTACAAATAGATGTATCAGTACATAAATAAAATACAATGAAATAAAAACAAATATTCAGGCAATGGTCATGTAATAAAAATGCAGATGTCTAGTTGAATGGAGTCTCCATGTATTCCTGGACTGAGTAAAAGGATTTTTCAAGAAGAAATTCTCTTATTGACTTTTTATAGCAGTAGTCATTCATGTTTTTAATATGTGATGGAAGGATATTGTAAATTTCAACATCTAACGTGTTGCGAGTAGATGTTGTCAGTCTAAGTCTTGGTGGTCTAAGGTTTCCTGCCTTTCTCGTTGGGTAGTTATGGATGCTTGCATGGGTCGCGAATGAGTCGATATTATTGCGAAAATGTGTCAAGGCATTTAATATGAATAGTGAGGGTAAAGTTAGGATTCTGAATCGCTTGAAAAGTGGTCTGCAGTGCTCGTTATATGTTGCCCCAGCTAGAGCACGGAGTGCTTTTTTCTGGATACGAAAAGCTCTAATTGAGTGAGTTGAATTTCCCCATAGCAAGACTCCATATGATAAATAGGACTGGAAAAGGCTGTGATAGGACATAACCAACACTTCCAAACTGTTCAAAACAATTCGAATGATTAACTCAACTCAACTTTCTGTTTCGGATTTCACATTTTCTGGGCAGCTGTCACAACATAAATAGACTATAGTAGTATAGCTTCAGGATGGAACACGGTGAAACAATAATTCAAATAAAGAGAAGTAACACTTTACATGGAGTTATGATTAAATTGTACAATACAATCAAATCAATGAAAAAAACAATGATATTTCTTTCCATTTGAAATATCGTTTGATTCATTCTCATCGAAGATAATGGACAAATCAATTATTATCGCACGTATAAAAGTGCCAAATTTCAATTTACTCAGAAATGTGATTATATTGCCTCAACTTCGCGGTTTAGGTTTAGAAGTATGATATATTATTTGAAAACTAATTCAATAAAATACAAGGCGAACCATTTGAAAATAATGCCTTTTTTGTAAGTTTGTATCTACCAATAGAATAATGCAGAACGCAATTATGAACATAAAATCAGAAAAAGGTTTTATAAATGATGGAAAATACTTATCACCTCGAAAAGGAATGGAGATAGACATGCATTAGTATCGGAAAATAATATATAGAAAGTCATCAAAAATCTAAAAATGCATAGGATTTCTCAATGAAATAACAAAGATTGTGCTACTTTTTGGTAGAAGTGGCAAGGCGCATGACTTCAGATATTTTTAATCAATAGATCAGGAGTACTCACGGAACTAACTGAACTTTCAGGAGTATACCTCGTCCCGTTCTTCTTATACGTCTGGGCAAACATCCACAGAAATATCAATATCACGTACTTTTAGAAGAGACAGCCTGTATAATTTATATTTGATTTTTCCATACCTTTTAATATACACTGAACCAAAAAGTGGTGTAAATACAATAAAAAGTTCGTTAATTTTAGTACAACGTGAAAATTCATCAATATAATGAAACCCGATTAAGTTATAATATCAATGAATTATTTCGTTGTATTAATGAAAAATTCATGATATAAACGTATAACAGGTTGATAACCACCGTTTATTCATATTATGAACAGATTTTTTTCAGTGTTTCTATTATGTATCGAGTATATACTATATTCCCAATTGCGCAGTTCGAGGATGTAAATAAAGAGATGTAAACTTGAATAACATTTGTTTAATCCAGAAAGTCTATTCTAGGTATTGTTAGTCTGATATTAATTAGGTGAATTTCACAAAACTAGGGTAAAAAATGCTGCCTGTGAACTGTTCAATTATTGCCGCCTCTGAATTTCCAAACCAAATATCATTCACATTTTCGATCAATGAAATTCCAATTCAATGAATAATTCAATTTTTGAGTTCGGTTTTTGTATGAGAAGAAAATATATTTATATACTAATCTACGGGTATGCAGCAAGCAGGAAGTATACTCTTATTGTAACGATTTTTGGAACGTTCCGTTCAAAGGCGTCTTTTTATGATTCCCTGATGATGACAATAAAACTTGTAGAAATATTGGAATAAATTGTTATAAGAGTATACTCCCTGCTTGTTGTATACCCAACAAGTTTCTCCTAGATTAGTTCTTATAACTTGTCATCAAAGACTACCCCTCGACTATATTTATATATACATATAGATATATATTGAATTATATATATTGAATTTCGTAAATCGAAATGAGCTGAATCTGCCTACTGGTAATTCAGCCTATGGTTAACAATCTGTTAATGTTTAATTTTGGATAAAATGGCACCCTCTTTCTTAAATCAGCTACATTGCAAGCATAGAAATGGTTATTTCCATCCCAATTGAGCCAAGGCAATGAAATATTCTTGCAAATTGGCTTTGGGTAACAAACGTATGGATTATTTACACTAATCAGAGCTACCCCTTTTTTATTTACTGGGTCATAAACCACTTTCCAGAATAGTTCTGGAACTGGCAAATACTCGTTTTCGCCAAGATAGAGCTCTGTTTGTTCCCCAATTTTGTTAGGTAGAGTGGCAACCCCGTGAGTACCAGTATATACTATCAAATTCACTTTTGTAGAATCAGCATACGACCGTATTTTCATTTCTGCTATACGCCACTTGCCTGAATTATAAATATTCCACTGTGGAGCTACGTTGTAAAAGTTGAAGGTGGCTCTTTGCTGGGCTGCATAAACGAAGTCACAATTGGCTGCTAGGTGACCTCTATGCAGGAACATTTCAGTTCGAATGTACTCAATGGAAGTGTGACTCAAGCCTAAAATACTGTTTATTGTTTCACGTTGCTTATCACGCCTGTAGAAGGGTTTGGGGTCGGGGAATTCGAATGTAGAGTCGACAAAGAATTCAGGCCTAGATGGATTATCACTTCTGGTGCCTATACTCGACGATATAACAGCTTCAGTCCAAAGAGTTCTTCCATTTTGACTATTGAAGCAAACGTTCATAATACGTGAAAATCGGCTTTCGTCTAACTGGAAACCAATTTCACGTAACGTAGCGTTAGGGTCACATTTCGTCCCCTTCAATAGTGTGGTAGATTTAAGATAACCCGTGCAAAATAAATCTGTCCACGAGATCTGATTAGTCCCAATTAGGAATATTTCTCCGAATGCACATCTTGCTTCCACAATAGCTATGCTCATTCGTTGGAACTCATTTCCGGGACATGAGAATTCCACAATTTGGTTAGAATTAAACGTAATATTTCTTCTCCCATGAGGTGGATAAATTATGTCGTTTGTTCCTGGACTTATCAGCAATGGCGCATTAGCATCAAACGGGTCTACGGTACATACTGAAAAATGTAAATTCTTGATAATAATTCCTAATCTAGTCTATTTATTTGATGTTGATTGCCACGTCACACTTGTTGTTTCGTTGTAATTTCTATTCGATTAGCTGTTCTATATTAATTTTTTTCTAGAGATGGGTTTTGTAATGAGGTACTCGAAGAACTTTAAGGACTATCAGACAATAATATTATTATACAATACATTCGTAAGGCCCAAACTTGAATATTGTAGTGTAGTATGGAATCCTACTACATTAGTGGACTCCTATTCTATCGAAAAAGTACAGAATCGAGTATTGAGGATCCTCTATATGAAAAAATATCATATTTACCCCGATTACAATATAATTAGAACGTCTAATCTCAGAACCGAATTCAATATCGCGAGTTTGGAAATCCGGCGACAGATGACATTGATAGGGATGTGCTACAAACTCTATAACCAACAATATAATTGCATATACCTCAAATCTCTCCTAAGAGTGAGAATCCCCCCTCGAGCAACAAGATTTACTCAATTCTTCGAAATACCTTTCAGTCCTTTTTCTAACTTCTGCTCACCGATCATAACAATGTTGAAAATAACAAACAATATATTACATCTATCAGAACTCAGCTTTGACTTAGTCCCCGGAATATTTTTTGGTAACCTGTACAAGTATTTCTCGTAAATCTTTCCTGAAATTGAGAACCATGGTGTGTGCAGTATTGACAGCTTCGACAAACATTCAACATGTACTTTGAAATTTAATTATTTTCTCATGTATAATAAGGTACTTGTAACCTGTTTGAGAAATAAATAAATAAATAAATAAATATTGATTGGAAGTCTATTCCTTCAAGAACTTGAGTCTATGTGGACTGATGGAAATAAATACTGGACCAAAGCGAATGAATAGGTATAGAGTTATGCGGAAATTTGTTTTAAAAAGTATCTGCACGAAGTCGCAAAATGAACATGTTTTCGTTGTAGAACAACACTAGCGAATTTCGACAAAATTGATCAAGGGGTCAAAAAGTATTCATGGAATGACTATTTCATTCGAGAATATAACAGATTTTAGGGTACTCAAAATCAAAATATACATAATTACATACTTGACATAAAATGCAACCCACAGATGTTTCTTGTTTGTTGGACTAGATACGACAACTAATACTCAAGAACTAATTTCTACTTGTTATTATCGTTTTCAATTCATCCAATCCACCATTTAATTTAGATAGAACAGATTCATATATCAAGCAATTTAAATAAATATATTCCTAGACTTTAAAGCTAGTCCTGATAGATTTCATTTTCATGTTCAATATAGACTCACCAGCTTCAGATAGACGTATAAATTGTATTAGTAACACCAAGCAGTTTAGTGCATACATTTTGTTTTAATTTATGTGGTCTACTGGTGCATTTTTGCACTTTAAATAGTTCTTGTTGTTTTCTTCTTAAATAGTTTCTTATCTCTTGATTTGCTTGATGAAATAAATTAATATCTCATCATATCATCATTGTATAAACAATAAGTTGCAAGAAAATATTAGCTCTTCTATGTTCATAATTTATGATATTGATGAATGAATGATAATGAATTCATATTTTCAAATAATTGAAATGTATTTTTAGTGCACCATTTATTTGAACAGATGACGAAATCAAGAGTCATCATCAATTCAATCTTCAGAACAAAATTATAGCTCCTTTCTCGATTTACGTTAATCAGCATCCATTGAATAATTAAACAAAATTTTTTATTTTCAGAATATCTTATGATCAGATTCTCATTGATATATTTTGAAAACAAACAAAATATGTCAAATTACCGTAATATCAAGTAGAAATTGATATGGATTCAAATTCCTATCCATGTATCAAGGAGTAGTATGTAGCAAACTCTATATATGTATGTACTTTTCATTTTATTGCTCTTTATGATTTTGTTCAATGAAATCTATGGAATGCCGTTTTACCATTTATAACTTAAGTGTTCCTCAAAATATTTTTCACATTTAAAATGTTTAATATACGTTTTTGAGGTAATGATGAAGAACATTCCATTAATTTTTTGATTTATTTTGTTTGTTGCTTACGTATGTCGCATGAATTTGATTGTTTCATGAATTATTTAGAGCAATTCTCACAATTCCTGTAATCCAAAGACAGTTATAAACCTAAAATAATTCATAATAATTCATGTCACATTTGTATCCATCAACCGTGATAATGTATGTTTAATTTCATAATGGAAATTATTGTTGTATAGATTTTTTTATTGAGTTTGGACGAATCATTCAGTTCATCCGTGGTATTTCGTTGAGTCGTGAATTTAATTGTTTGATGAATATATTTGTTGACAAGAATTTCAATTCGCTCATCTACAAAAGATAGTTCAGAAATAATCAACTATCTCATTAATTCATGTAACATTTCAGTCCTTCAAACAGGAAAATACCTATCATTGAAATTCTACAACTGAATGGATGAATGAATTAAATTGTTTGATGAACATGGTAATCAATGTATTTGAATGATTATTAATCATTAGAATTCAGCGCTATGGATGCGATTGCTTAGCCGTATTAACAATCAAAAAAATTCAAACAATTTAATTCATCAATCTTGTCAATAGAGAAATTTTGGTGATTTTTTTTCTGTATGAAGAATATTACTGATACAGTCGCGAAATATGTGGTTGAATGATTTAAATTGTTTAATGAAAAATATTTGTCAATCCTTTGAATTATTCACACATACCAAACTAATTTTATTATTCATCATCAATTTTATATCCTTCAAACATAATAATTCATGTAACATTTCATATCATCATCCTGGAATTACAATTATTAGGATGAATTAAATTGTTTGATCATAATAGTAAATCCCGAATTAATATGATTGTTGATAATTTTAATTGGGCGCCACAAGCGTGCGGTTGTGCAGTGTACTAAGCTATATGGATTTTGGCAACAGCGGTCTCGTCTCGTGTTCGTGGTTCATATGCAAGATTTCATTTCCACATGAGTACAAGAATAACTATTCGAATCCACCAACCACAACCATTTACGTTTTGGCGGTAGGTTCGAATCAATGAAGGCGAAATTGACTCTCCGATACTAAACTATCAGTGATGGCAGGGATAATTACTATAAGTGTATCTATTTCAAGAAGGAAAATGTATCCAATGAGACTTATTTGACCTGAACATACCAACTCATCAGTAGATCACTATAGTAGGGGAGCCCAAGCGGGGATTTCGGGATTTACTAAAGCGCGTCAGATTAATATACAGCAGGGGGATACCTTGTACCCGGATAAGTACTTCCACGAAACATGAGACCCATATATAAGGCCGCCCGTGAAGGATACAGGATCAGATTAGTAAAAAAAATTGACCATCAGAAATTCTCGAGCGCGTCAGATTAAAGTAGGGTGAGTCAATCACATCCTAAAAAGTGTATATTCCACTAATCTGACAATTTGAGAGTGACGTAAAAAAAGGGGAGGGCAACAAAGTTGCAAAAAAACGTCATCTCGACATTCTCGAGCGTAGCTAAATTTTTTTTTTCATTTCGAAGGAAATAATTCAAGAATAATGAAAAATATATAATCTGACAATTTCCGCAAGCCGAAATAACAAAAATTCGTCGATAAAGTTAAATGCGTGCAGCTGCGTGATGCCTACATTTCCTTCTCCGCGTTTCTATTCCTATGTGTATGTGTGTGTGTGTGTAACTGGCTTATAACTTTTGAACGACTAAACCGATCGGAATCTACTAAACGGCGTTCTAAAGATTTCCCTCAAAATTAGATTTCCTGTGAATTCGGACCGATAGATTTTGAGAAATTTTGAAAAATCTCGAAAAAAATTTTTTTGAAAGTGTTTTTTTAAATAACTTTCAACCGGCTGTATCGATTAACTTCAAGAACTAATCCGTCTTTGAGCTTGAAAAACCACATTGATCGCCACCAAGCTGGTCAAAATCGGTTGATTCGTTCGAGAGATATCTTGAACGAAAGAAACCCAAAAAAGTGTTTTTTCGGCATTACACCGAAATTTGTGGTTCTATCAATTAAAATTGCAAAATAACTCATGAGGGTGAAAATTGCTTGATCCATTCAAAAGTTATTGCCGTTTCAAAATTCCAAAAATAGTGTTCTATGAAACTTCCATCAGACTTTCGAGCTGGGAGAGCTCAAATGCACAAAAATATTATTTCTCTGAACTCAGCGAGCTCAAAATATCACATAAATTATATTTTGAGCTCAAAAATATCATGAGTACAATTTCAAGCGCCCAGGAATGGAATTAGCGGGAAGTTGCAGGGATGGCCTTTAAGGTGAACCGTTTTTCAATTTTTTTTTGTCAGATTATGAGACAGTACGTTTAGAACATAAAGATGAACCATATATATCTTAATCTGACGCGCTTGAGTATTTCAAAATGGCGATTTTTTTTGCACATTATGAAAATGGCCGCGAGTTTGCGTCTCATCGAAATCGTCAGATTAGTGAATGAGAGCTTTTTTTTGGTGCACTTAACACTCCCTTAGAAAATCTGACGCGCTCGATTAATTTTATTTTTTTTTACATTTTCAACCCTTAAATACAACCACCTGCATCATGCAAAAGATCAGATTAACATACGTACATTATTAAAAATACTTAGGGCATTGATGCTATCAATTATCTGACGCGCTCGAGGATGTCCATGCAACAGTTTTTTTTTTACATATTTAAAAATCTATAGCTTCTTCCCCCACCGATGTAAAGGTATATATCATATAACATTTTTTTCTTCTTATCATCTAAGCTTTGCATCCCAATAGGTCTCTACGACGCTCGAGTAAATCCCCATTTAGCATCGTAGGCTCCCCTACCACTATATTCAGTGACCATGAACCACGAACACGAGACGAGACCGCTGTTGCCAAAATCCATATAGCTCAGTACACTGCACAACCGCACGCTTGTGGCCCCCAATTAAAATTATCAACAATCATATTAATTCGGGATTTACTATTATGATCAAACAATTTAATTCATCCTAATAATTGTAATTCCAGGATGATGATATGAAATGTTACATGAATTATTATGTTTGAAGGATATAAAATTGATGATGAATAATAAAATTAGTTTGGTATGTGTGAATAATTCAAAGGATTGACAAATATTTTTCATCAAACAATTCAAATCATTCAACCACATATTTCGCGACTGTATCAGTAATATTCTTCATACAGAAAAAAAATCACCAAAATTTCTCTATTGACAAGATTGATGAATTAAATTGTTTGAATTTTTTTGATTGTTAATACGGCTAAGCAATCGCATCCATAGCGCTGAATTCTAATGATTAATAATCATTCAAATACATTGATTACCATGTTCATCAAACAATTTAATTCATTCATCCATTCAGTTGTAGAATTTCAATGATAGGTATTTTCCTGTTTGAAGGACTGAAATGTTACATGAATTAATGAGATAGTTGATTATTTCTGAACTATCTTTTGTAGATGAGCGAATTGAAGTTCTTGTCAACAAATATATTCATCAAACAATTAAATTCACGACTCAACGAAATACCACGGATGAACTGAATGATTCGTCCAAACTCAATAAAAAAATCTATACAACAATAATTTCCATTATAAAATTAAACATACATTATCACGGTTGATGGATACAAATGTGACATGAATTATTATGAATTATTTTAGGTTCAGAACTGTCTTCTGAAATACAGGTATTTGATTGATTGATTTGAAATTCACATTAAACAATACAATTCATACAATTTCAAACACATAAAAAGCCAATATTTTATAATGAATCTTTTATATTCCTTTCAATAATTCAATCGATCACTTAAATTCAGAGATACAAATTGTTGTGAAATGAAAATCGAACATCGAAAGATGTATTTATTTTTCGAACCAAAATATTAAATCATTTGATATATTATTAAACATGTTCCACGAAACTTCATGATTAATATTACAGTATTCTTTCATCAACCGTAATAACAAATATCTTTCAAATGGAGTAATTAAATAGATTATCGATTTTCAATGTTCATTGATAATTGTATATGCCTTCACCCATTACTATAGTTAAGCCGATTTATATTTATTGACCAAACTAAAAATTCTATCATTTCTTTTCACCATTTAATATATTTTCTGAATTCGAATGGTTGGCATTATCATGATTGATGAAAAATAAAGATTTCATTTGAATTTCATCCAGAAAAATGTCTACCAACCTTAAATAAGTATTCATGAAAGAAGTGATGTAATAAATGGTAAAACGGCGTTCCATAGAAATCCTTCGTATCTTCAAGTTCAATTCTGTATCACACCCTGGCTAGCTCTGGCTAGTCTTGATATTTAGAATATATTTTCAAAATATATTCAACCATGTTTAGTAGCAGACTTTTGTAAAATGTGGAAATTATCTGAATAATTGCATATAAAACCCGACTTAAGATTTTGCCATACCTATTCATGACATGATTTCATGAATGAATGTATGAAGCATCTCTGATATTAAACTAATATATAGGGAGAATAGAGTATCTAGTATTATATTCTCAAAAAAAATCACCACCATGGAATGTTTTGCTGGTAACTTGCTAATTCTTTTAATAAAAGGCAACACTGTGAAGTTAGCGCCGACTTTTGAATAGTTCCAAGCAAAATACGGAAGGAAAACGAAAACTCAAAATTTAGGCGCTAACATCACGCAGCGCCGTCTTTTTCGAAAATATGAGTTATGATTATTTTTTCCTGTCTATTTGGAATAGTTCTTGAGTTCTTTAATAATTTCGAGAATAGTTCTGGTATAATAGAAAATTTCCATTCTGAGTTTTGAAACTCGAAATTTTTTTTTCTAAATTTATTAAAATTATCAAAGAACTCCAAAACTATATCGAAACTACCCAGAACTATGAAAAAAACAATTCATTTCAGAAAAGTCAGCGCTAACTTCACACGAGTAAAGGCAACATCTTGAAAAAAGAAATAACTAGATTAACAAGATTTAGCGATACATTTTCCATTTCATCATCTTTATCCTCTGCTTCTTGAAAGGAAATCAGTACACAGAAATACACTTTCTATTTATAGTCAAATAATTTATTCCATGTCGTCAGAAGTACATAGGAATACTGAGATCATGCATTGATTTTAACATACACTTTGGGCCTCTGAAAGACCTTTATACCTCCATCTATACGTTTGAGCTCTTCCTCAATATCAATCTTCCTCTTCTTAACCCTCAATGTATCACTTCTCACAGGCAAACTGTTCAATTCTTGAATTCTATCAGCATAACTCTGCCGTAATACCCTTAAGGTTTCTTTTCTTTCCTCTTCAGGCAACAAAATGTGTCCTGGTGGACAATTATCATCCACTTCTTCCTCTTTTTCATCTTTTCTATTCTTCAGGTACTTTGGTACTACACCCCTTTGGTAGGTAGGAGGTGCTTGGGCGGGAACTTTTATAATTGTTTCTTTAGGTACCTTTTGTTTGAAATTAGTTTTATTTTCTTTGATATAGTTTTTTTCTTCCATCTCTATATTATCATTTATTTCTGGAATGTCACCTTGCTCGAATCTATGGGGGGGCTTAGATATGTTCAAGCGTTTAAGGCCTACTGTTGGATATTTAATTACTCCTGTCTCAAATACTTTTGATGGATCATCAAGTCGTTCTGTTTGTACTGATTGATGTGAAACCTTTTGCTCATCATTTGGTATGTTGACTTCTTTTGTTTTTTTATTTGCATTTTTATCAATTGGTCTGAACTTTTCTTTTGATTGCCCCCTTCGCGCTGGAACAGAATCTGGGGGTCTTGCAAAAGAAGGCACTGTATTGTATTTGTCATTAGAGTATCTTGGCTTGATTGCACCAGCTTCTTGCAATAATTTTTGCATTTGTCTCACGGATTTCACATTTTCCCTGATGAAGTTTCTCCTGTTGATGGGTTTTGGTTCGGGAAAAATTCCTCGCAAAGTTGCAGAACTCATAGTTTTATTTACAATGATTTCATTAATATTTAGAAGACAACTCAAAACAGTAGTATTTTCCGAGTATTCATTGAGGTACTCACCTTCCCACACCTTATAATTTTATCAACGATAAATTAATTTTTTATTCATCTGACATTAACAATTCATTGGATTTGATTTACCCTCTGCTAATATTTTTGTTTATTTTGTTATTGATTCGCCCTCTTTCAAAATTTCATACAACTAATATTTTTTATAGATACCAGAGTAAATGAGTTCTGTGGTATGAGTATGGTTACATGAAAATCCAATACAGCATCTGCACCTGATGTCACAGCCAATTGTAGTAATTGAAAGTTGAACAGTTGGGTGGTGAAACAATAGCTCATTATGTAGAATATGCTTTTTTGAAACATTCAATAAACTACCAGCGCGAAATTCGATATGAGTTAGCAACTTGAACGTGCCAACGAATACACTACAAGTTGTTTACCCTCCAGACAAAACACGCCTAATTTTGAGGCGCCGCAGATGTTGAAAATAGATCATTTTGAGGTGACGTTACGACAGGTCTGTGCGACAGATCCGCCATATTACCGGTAGGGCACACAAAACGTTAGTAGTATAGATATACCACAATACTTCGTGTTGTAAACAATAGAATAGATCGATTTTTAAAGTGTGAATTATTTAAAATGCCGGCGTTTTGTTCTGTTGTGGGGTGTTCTAAAAGAGCAGAAAGGGATCAAAATCGTTATTTCAGAATCCCCAGAGCCTTACAAAACCGAGGAGAAATGCTGGACGCCTTATCAAAAGAACGTCGAGAATGTTGGGTTAGGGCTTTAAGACGGGGCAATTTGAGCGATACATTCCTTAAACATGCACGAATTTGTGCAGATCATTTTGTATCAGGTAGGTAAATAATATCAATACATAAGAAATGCAAAACTGACAGTACAAAATGTTTGGATTTATAGTTAAATATGGTGTTGAAGTAAACGTTTTTTGTTCAACTATTTAGGAGAACCAGCTAAACTGGAAGATAGAGATAGCCCTGATTGGGTCCCTTCTCTAAATATGGGATACACTAACAACGAAACACATGATGAGCAAAGTATGAAAAGGTGTGTTAGATTGCTTAAACGTCAAACGAAACGTCTTAAAATGGTCAGTTACTGTTATTTAAAAAAGTTGTAATCACCAATTCATTCTTCATTTTCTTTAGGATGAAGCTGGGAATACTGCATTGAATATAGAACCCACAGCAGGTTCATCTACAGAAACCAAAAGAACTCCTGAACTGTGCAATGAACACAAAAGTCACAGAACTGTTAACACTCAAACGGATTTGACTATGGACCACTTGAACAAGCTCTTTGAAGATCTCGATTTT
This sequence comes from Plagiodera versicolora, assembly GCA_037013635.1. Taxonomy (NCBI): domain Eukaryota; kingdom Metazoa; phylum Arthropoda; class Insecta; order Coleoptera; family Chrysomelidae; genus Plagiodera; species Plagiodera versicolora. The sequence continues at coordinate 7,363,859 of CM072986.1, read as the reverse complement.
GCTAAACAAAAAATGTATGCTCTGGAAGAAAAATTGAATGCATCAGATTTAACAGAGGAGTCATTTCAGAAAAATTCAAAGTGTTCATTCATTCTCTTGGCCAATACTTCAAAAAAAAAAACTAATCCAAAGTCATAATACTTATAAGCCTGTAGGGACTTGTAGGCCTTCAACTTATGTCCAGTATAGAAACTGTGAGTTAAAATTAGGTCATTCACCAAGTCCATAATGCTCACATATAGCAAAAAACTCAAATTGTTGGTCAGTTCACTTACACCAATAAGGTATTGGGAAATGAACATAAGCAATATGCCACCTGGTGGCACTAAAAATAACTAGACGTGTGGACATAGTTCTTGTGTTTGGTATTATGTTTTGTTGATTTTATACTGAATTTGAATATTTGAAATATTGTAAAACTCTAAATCGGTAAAATCAAAATTCCAATATTGATTCCCATGCTTCTCCTCAAGCTGGTGATATAAATCACAATTGAGCATAGTATTGTTCAGGTATCAACAAAATTGAAACAAAATCTCACATTATCCATTTTATTTAGCACTCCTCACCAAAAAACATCAGTTGAAACAAATACTATAAATTCATAATTCATTCCATTACAAAAACAATTTTCTTGTCATCATGATATTATGAGGTCCAGCACTCAAAACTTCCGCTACTTCATGAACACTTCTAAAAGTGTTTGTGCCTTTAAAGTACCCCAAACTATTAATTTTGCCATTCGAATCTAAGAACAAAACAAATCATCAGAAACCTGTATTTGTTTCGATCAACACATTCACAACAGTATTCTAACCTCGTATAATTTTCAATACAATGAATAAAACAAATTATTATGCTTACCACCTTTAGAAATATGAAAATACACACACATGAATGCCCTAGCTCACTATAGTCTGAAATGTCTTTATTTTCATCATAAACTCACACTTCATTAACGAAAAATCACATGTTAACAAATACAACTGCACCATTCAATGTCAGTATGTATGCTTTTCTGACTGCCCACTTTGGCGCTGCAATCTTAAATCCATTATATTGTCTATAATTCCAAGTTTAGAGTCGTAACACAATTTCACGTCTCCTTCAAGAGATTTCAGAAGTAGTATTCACTTCAAGCCATATTGTAGAAAAAGTTTATAAAATACGCGATACACACGATAAACTAAACAACTCCAAATTGCAGATAACAATAAAAAGCTTATGGCCGCTCTGTCAAAGTCATGTGACTGAAAATGATTTATATGTAATGATGTCATATATTATATGTTTAGACTACGTTATTATTCAAGTTATTGTTAAACTTGTAAATAGCAAATTGAAATGAGCTGTCCATCATAGGCGACAATTGATACGCATGAATTATTCAACTTACATTTATTTCATTCTTATATGTTACGTGCCAATAATCAATTTTATTGAAATTCATTATAAGGAATGAAAACAGCACATACATACGTCACACAAATACCATGTCTATCAAATTATAACAAACTACAGGATACATTCACAAAGAAATACACCTTCCACTTAATCTGACTTATCGCTAGAATTTTGCCGTTTCATAGACTTAAGCGCCTTCTCTCTCAACTTCTTTTCATCTTCATTTATTATTTCTGCCTCGCTATTATCGGAATCATCGCTCTCCTGCTTCCTTTTCTTATGCTTCTTGTGTTTCTTCGAGTGCTTCTTCTTCTTCTTGTGTTTCTTATCTTTCTTTCGTTTCTTAGTTTCTCCTTCCTCGTCAGAATCGCTGCCAGACTTCACTTTCTTCTTGTGTCTCTTCTTTTTTACCGACTCCTCTTCACTGTCCGACGAACTTTCTTTCTTATGCTTCTTCGACGTTTTCTCTCTTTCCGACTCGTCCGAACTGTCCTGACGCCTCTTCTTCTTGGGTACGTCACTCTCGCTCGAATCCTTTTTGGACCTTTTACCCTTCTCGGAACTCACGGACCTGCGTTTCTTCTTAATCTTCTTTTCCTCCTCAGAATCTGAGCTATGATGACGCCTCTTGGACACCTTCTCTTCGCTGCTGTCGCGCTTCTTCCTATCTTTCTTCTTCCTCACCTCAACCTCTCTAGACGAACGGTCCTCGTCGTCACTATCGCTCGAACTCGAATCTCGCTTTTTCGGCTTCTTCTTGACCTTCACCTTGCGCCTATCCTTCTTGTCTTCTTCACTGTCCGAGTCGCTAGAATTCGATTCAGATTCGCTCTTCTGCACTTTACGCGACGGCTTCTTGGCTACCTTGACAACTTCGGGCTTCTCTTTGTGTGACTTCTTCTTCTCCTCCTTGGCGACGGCAGGTTTACTCTGTTTGGGCGGGAACTCGTTCGCTTTGATAAACGGCGAGGGTGTTCTAGAAAGGCTCCTAGAATACCGTGGGGGACCGTGCGGGGGGATAGGATAGTCCTCGGGGCTGATACTGCGAGACTTCTTCCTGCTCCTCTCCTTATCCTTCTCCTTTTCACGCATTCTCGATTCTCTCTCTGCAGCTTCGGCCTTCCTCTTCTTGTCGAAATCTTCGCGTTCCTTCTTCTCGTTCTTGTGCAGCTCCTCTTCTATCTTGCGGCGCGCCTCCTCGACCTTTTTAGGCGGCGGTTCGACAGCGTTCCGATCATCTTTCCTTTCCTTTTGCCTGGACGCTTTCGTATCGTCGCGCTCCGCTTTCTTGTCTCTATCTTCGCGCTTTTGTGGGCTTGGACTGGACTTCCTAGCCGGCGGCCTTGATCTGTCACGCACCGGGGATCGTCTTCTCACGCTTGCTCTTCTTTCTCTTGATGATCGACGACGTGATCGCGATCGCCTGTCTCGAGACGACCTCCTATCACGCTCTCGAGGTAGCGGCGACGGGCGCCGGTACGAGTTCCTGTTGCGGCTCCTGCTTCTACGATACCTGGAGATACGAGAGTTAAAATAGATCACTAGCTGTTGATGCTAACGCATACCTTCCTCTGCTGGGGCTTCTGGAACGGCGCCGAATACTCCTCGATCGACGTCTCGGACTGTTCCTTCTCGGTCTACTGCCACCGCGTCTTCTGCCCCTACTAACGCTGCGCCGGCCGTAGCTGCGACGACCTCCTCTCCTCGGACTCGGTCGTCTGGAGATGCTTCTCCTCCTGCGATCTCTGCTAGGACTGCGTCTGCTTCTCGATGGGCTGCGTCTGTGGATCATAACGATATTACTTCACGCTCGTGAAAAATTCAATTCAATACAGAATGACGCTTCACGATCAAAATTGGTTATGAAAAGAGTTGAGGTGATGATTCACTGCACAAAGAGACGTTATTTTCCATTTGCTTTGAAAATAATGTTTTCAATCTCAGCTAGGGAATATAGGAATAAGGTTTATTCTAGAATTCTGCATTGAAGAAAAATATTCGGAAAACTTTTCAACATTAAATTTCGCCTTCCTCTTAGTGTATCCAGTGACCTATAAAACTTGAAATGCATTATGACTAGTAAATCCACATTTGAGCAGCAAACTATCCTAAAAGAAAAAAATCAGTAACAACAAATCAGCAAAATGGTCAATAATGGAAAAAGTATCATTGAAACGGAAAAAAGATGTTCACCATTGTGACATGTTCCACCATTAACGGCGAGTTTCGAAAAACTGAGGGATGTTTCACATGTCAAAGTTCAAGAGTCCAGTACCACTTCAGCCGGATCATAGGCTTCGCTAGGCTAAGTCGGGCTCCCCCAGCCAGCCCTGTCGGATCGCGTGCGAGTCGCACGCAGAGACGATCGAGGTCCACGTCTAGGTCCAGGTGACGTCCTTCAATAGCACCAGCGTAGGCCCGATGTGGTCGGAAAACATCCGACTTCCTTTCCGGCCGGAGGTCTGTCCATCTCGTGGACCGCTCCAGGTCGTTCGTTTGCCTCTGGCGATCCGGGTGCCCTCAAGAGAGAGAACGGACGATGTGGTCTCGAAGATTTGGTTTCTCGAAGTTCTCTTCGTGGATGAGTTGAAGTCTTTTCTCCGGCGGGGACGTCCGAAGTGGAAGCGACGTCCCGATTCGGGCTGGAAAGTACCGGCATCCCGCGGTTCCGGGGCCGTTAGAAGACCCACCGGGGCAGAGCGCGGTGCGACGATGCTCTCTATTGGGCTGCTACAATGTAGCCGCCCTGAATGATAGCTGGGTACTGCTATGGCCTGCTTGAAATTTTTACAAGACTTTTGATTTCAAATTCTAGATATGAGATCTCAGCACTTTGATTCTTTAGGTGCATTGGAATTAGTAATAATCGGGTTGTCCTAGTTCCTACGATTAGTTCGTTAAATTTTATTGACGTTTTTTTTTTTCAACTCTTAGTTAGGCATATTCTAGGCATTGAATATGGACATCAAGAATTTGAAAGCAAATTAGTGAAACATCCCTAGAAACAATACATCATAATGGATACTTGACTTGATTCGTAGTTGTAGTAGATATATTCAAAATAATTCCGTGAAATCGGATAGGAATGATAGATTAAAAAGACAATAGTGAGATAATTTATAGGAAAGAATCTCCGACAAGAAGTTTGTTACCATCTGGAACAATGAGTGTTTTTCTGGCGATAATTCGAGGAGTTCCACATTTCCTTGAAAAGTATTTGGATTGTTGTTGAATATTCATAAACGTTTTGTAGTCACTTGAAATATGAAATTTTCGAAAACCAAATCAAAAATGAAAAAATTCCTACAACAAACGACGCCCACCTTCTAGAAATGCTCCTTTTCCTGCTTAGAGATCTCCTTCGGGACAAACTACGCTTCCTCCTAGGACTCGAATCCTTACGCCTCGGCGATTTCGACCGCGACCTCGATCTCTTCCTCTTACCTTCCGCCTCGCTGTCAGAGCTGTCCTTATTCGACCTGTCAACGCATAGCAACGTTACACGTCCGCCTCAAAAAAATTCCATCAAGTCTCACCTGTAATGACGCTTCTTCTGCACACTGTCCTCCTTCTTGCGTATTTCGAAGTTCTCCTTAGAGCCGGAGCTCGATCGCGATCTACGTTTATCCTTGGTCTTGGAAACGGAGCGCGACCTTCTGCCCTTGGACGATCGGCTCGACGAGCGCGACTTCGAACGAGCGCCACGGCTTTTTGACTTGGAACGCGAACGGCTGCGCGAACGTGATTCCGAACGCGACACCTTGTTGTTCTCGGCCAACGACATCAACTTCGCCTGCAGTTTGGAGACGGGCAGAGTGGCAGAAGCGGGGGCTCTGAATAAATTAAATTCAGCTGTCAATATTTAGACATTGATGGTGAACGCTGGTATATAGGGATGTGCAAAAACAAATCATAAATATACTTCAATCTTGCTTTAGGATCGAATATACTGATAGAAAATAGTGTGACTGAAATTTCTCTCAAAATATTATGTATATTCGGTGACAATTCAGAACCAACGATTCTCGTTACGTCAACTGTACAAGAGTTGCCAGTAGTACGACTTTTGAGGTTTCTCCGGATATTTCAGTTTCGTCCAAAAAAATTATACAAGTATTTTGCAAGTATGTACTGAAATGAAAATCCCATATTTTACGGTTGTAATAGGTTCAGTTACCAGTGAAATATACTTAATTTTTTTGCTAGCGGATAGTCCAACACTTATCTGCTGTGCGTTCTTGGCGTGATTTCTGAACGCACCCCAACTTTAGGAATTTATCCTGACGAAACTATTGCGAGAAGAAAAATAAAAAAAAACGGTACATTTTTCAACATTCTGGATGTTGTGTTCGTTCTCCATAACTCAGTGATCTCGCCCATTGATCCACTACTGAAAATTTTGGTAATGTACAGACGTTCCAACACAGTCGTTGACAAATTATAGAAAGAATTTGTGGATTCAGTAAAAGAAGTTTAATTTTTTTGAAAAATATACGTGAAAATATTTTGGGTTAGGTAGGAGAAACCTTATTTGAATTCATAATATCGAAAAATGATATTATTTTTGTACAATTTTGGCAATCAATCGAGATGTACTGGGTTAAAAACCCATGAACTTAAGAAAATTGAAAATATTTCTTGACTCATGGCAATATATTCGGAACTCGATTATCGAAAATTCTATAAAAATGCCAAAATGATTTACAATTAGTCCGTATAATCAACAAATCATCAGCGACCTCCATCTCAGGATGGCTATCACCTCCATCACTATCACTGGACATTTTAACACAAAATAGTTGCTATCCTGTACTAATTTCACAAATTCTAGCTGAAACACGTCCTATCAGTAAGACTGTCTCCTCTAAACAATTGGAATACTGTCAGGAAAAAAAGAAAATCAATAAGCCAACTGAAGAACTCTGCAAAAAAAAATAACATTACTCGAGAAGACATCAACAAGATTATTTTAGGAGAGAACTCCCAGACTAATACAACACAATCGACCAGCCAGACCAAAAAAACTCCAACAAATAAAAACTCCCAATACTACAAAAATGCACAGATAGTGCAAAGAATTTCTCAAAAGAAATATAAACATCTGTTCTCTATTGAAACTGATACAGGGGGGTCAAGATTATCATTTTGCAATGTTTGGGAAAAACTATACCCCACATCAGAAGATGAAATCATCAAAACAAAAAGAGGCTTACTTCTCAAAACCAACCAAGATAAAAAGAACATCTCTGCTACTCTCGACAAAATGGTTGAATTAGGAAGAATAAGTTGTTTTCAAGAAACTTCTCCAAATTATAGAGCACATATCACAAGCAACCCATCAACATCATACTCACTGGTAATTGGTTCAGTGGAGCATGAAATTGAAGATACTGACATAAGTCAACATCTAAATAACCTCAAGCTCGAACACCGATTCTGTAGAAGAATTATATCCCAGGCTACCAAAGAACCCACCACCCTTATTAGAATCATAAGTGGATCTCCTGTCACCTCAGAATATCTCCTGAAAAATGGATTCTTCTACAAGTTCAGACACTACCCAGTTTATCCCAGCAAACCACCAGCACCTACTCCCAAACCCTGCAACAAATGTTCATCCTTCTCACACCCCACTGAATCCTGCAATACCCCACCCAAGTGCCCTAAATGCTTCGGCCCACACCCTGTCCACAGGTGTACATCAACACTTCCCCCAAAATGTTCAGGATGTGGATCAGAAGATCACCTAGCCTGGTCATTCAAATGTACAAAGAGACCGACAGCACCCATTGCAGGAATCCCAAATGTACAAATCAAACCTCTCAATAAGAAATCCCATCAAGTCGCTGTTGAAAAGAAGGAATCACGGATCCACAATCCCATTACCATACACGACTTTGTCATTTGTACATATGTCAATGAACTGAACGAACCCCAAAATACTAATAGAGCGGAACTCCTACAGAAGCTTAGGAAAAGATTTATTGACAATTTCAATGTGGATTCAACTGCAATATTTTCAGGTAGTCGGGTATATATTCTGATATTTGACAGGGAAATAGAAGACGCAATTTCTCCAACTGAACCTTTAGACAGCACAAATAACATTCAGTATGTCCAGTAGTGCTATTAGTAAATTTATATACTGTAACATAAACAGCTATCCACATAAGAAGTACAATATTAAAAACTATATAGAAAATAATGACATCGATTGCACCTTATTTGTTGAATCAAAAACAAAACCTGACTCTGACACCTCATACAGAGACTGGTCCATCATACAGCATAACGGTAACCTCATCCACAACAAAACTAGAGGAGGAGCATTAGTACAAGCCCATCCCAGATTGAAAATTGGTAAGGCAAATCCACCCGCTCTGAATTGCCCACTGAACGAATGTATCCACTTCACAATTCCCTTTAAGAATGAGAAGCTTCACGTTTTCCTGGTTTATATCCATCCGACTTCCAGGCTCGAGGAGAACATCTTTACAAAAGCCAGTCTTTGCAAATATTCTCTTATAGTAGGCGACTTCAACATCAATAATAGGGTAAAAAGGAGACAACTGAACAATTTCATTCAAAATACTAATTTCATCAAAAAAGACACAGCACCAACATTCCTCATGCCGAACAATGTAGATAGTACACCAGATATTATTCTGCATACTTCCAATATTGCGCCAAACTTGCTCAATATAGATGAAATTCCAGATTTGGGTTCAGACCACTTAGGATTACAGATAACATTAGATTTTCAAGAATCAATAGTAGATACTGTGGTTGAACGATATAACTTCCACAAAACCAACACAGACGAAGTCAATAAGGAATTACTAGAGTACCTCTCACTTGTTGACAGTCAAGAGATCTCTCCTGAACTCATTTCCAGTTTCAACGAGAATATAACTACGTCAATTTTAAAACATACGCCTAAATGTACATACAATTTCTACACACATCAGCTGCCACCGTTCATTTTGCGCCTCATCAGAAGGAAAAGGAGAATGTACAGGGAATACCTCATAACCAGAAACCCGCATGAAAAAACAGAATTGAACCAGTACAACAAAAACATCCAAACCCTCATACAACAGTACCGAACACACAAATGGCTCAAGACCTGTGAGGAAATCAACGAAAAAAAGGGAAAAACATACTGGCATGACATCAAAAAACTATCGAAATATAGTAGTAAGATCAAAAAGAGTCAAACAATCGAAGAAAATGGGACCACATATGAATCACCCGAAGAAAAAGCTGACATCTTCGCAAGACATTTTCGAGAGAGTTTTGAAGAGTCCACTGATGATAACTTCGACGAAGACAACTATAATCTTGTATCGGAATGGTATGATATGAATATGAGCGAAACTCCACCGCCAGAAAACCAGACCATCGAAAAGGACGAATATTATGAGATAGTGATGAAAGGCAAAAACACCACACCTGGTCACGACTACCTGTCTAAAAAAATTCTTAGGAACCTGGATGAACAAATTCATGAATATATCATCAAAATTTATGAATTTTGCTTGACAAGACACTTCTTTCCTTCAGAATGGAAAACAGGTATCATCATAACGATACCCAAGCAAGGGCTGGACCACACAAAAACCAGTAACTACAGACCCATCACTCTTCTCCCAGTTCTTGGCAAAAACTTAGAAAAGATTCTCAAAAATAGACTACAATCAGTACTAGGGAATAGGATACCCGATTACCAGTTTGGTTTCAAAAATGAGTGCTCAACCTTACTTCCTCTCACAATCCTCACCAATAACGTTGAAACAGCGAAACTCAACCGGAAAAAAACTGCGGCCATTTTCCTAGACATCAATAAAGCCTTTGATAGTGTCTGGCACAAAGGACTTATTTACAAACTACACTCAATGGGATGTCCAAGGCGGCTACTTTTCACAATCAATTCTCTGCTCTCCAAAAGGAGACTGAAAGTGAAAGTGCTAAACTCATGTTCGTTCATATTCTCCCCACAACAGGGTTTACCCCAAGGATCGCCTCTTTCCCCCCTCCTTTATAACCTCTACTGTGCAGACATTTACAACCATCACTTTCCCGAGCCAGAACATTTTTCCCACTCAGGTTATATCCTCCAGTTTGCGGATGACACTGCGTTGATTTCTCATGATAAATCCACGGAAGGAGCTATAGACAATCTACAAAGACTCACTGACTCTACATGCCATTGGTTTAATAAATGGAGACTGAAAGCAAACCCTACCAAATCTCATCTGATGATATTCAATCATAAAATCATTCCAACATCTCCTACGATTACCATGCAACAACAACTACTAGGCCCAACAGGAACCACCAAATACTTGGGAATCGTAATTGACAACAAAATCAATTTCAACCAACACCTCCAAGGAAAGAAGAAGAGCATGATATCCAGAGCAAAGCACTTTAGAGGACTCACATTTCAAAATAAGGGTATCAATGTGAAGACAGCCAGTAGCATTTACAAACTAATCTGTAGACCAATGATAGAGTACGGACACACTGTCTTCCTCAATTGCAAGGCAACAGCCAAAAAGAAAATGCAAGTCGCTGAAACATCAGCACTCAGGACTATCACAAGAATTCGCCACCCAAATAATCCCCTACACAATCCTCCAAATAACCTCCTTTATGAATTAACGAATGTAATGCCTATTGAAGATCGCCTGGACTATCTATTCCACAGATTCTGTTCGAAGGCCAAAAATGTGGAACTTCTTGTGAAGTTTGCAATGAGAAGAAACCCAGAAGCACAACCCTTACATCGATACCCTCACACCACCACCCTCGAGAAAATACAACAAGAACATTAAGTGAAACAGTTTTTTTTTTTTTTTGTTTTTCTCGTTTTTAATGAAGTGGACTGATCAGTTTAAGTTTATATCACACAAAAAAAAATTAATATACATATATTATTTGTAACGATAGGCAGAAGGACTTCGGTCAATAGCCTGTTGAATTGAATTTGTTTCAGTTCAATAAAGTTCCTGTATTATTATTATTCAACAAATCAGAACGGCAAATGAAATACAAAATTTAAACTTTTGCTAGTCAGGCTTCTCTCTTTCCTTTGTCTCCCCCTCTTGAAATAATAAATCATCAACTGTTGGACGCCAGAACATCTATTTTACTACCATTTACGGAAATCCCAACGAATCTTGCGCTGACGAGAGATTTCGCGAATTTGTACAGGCATTGGCTATCCATGTCAGAAGTCATTCATCTGTGCAGTTAGTATTGGTTTGGTATGTAAATTGTATTTGTGCTTTTGGTGTAATATGTTTCATGAAGTTTATCAGGATTTCCTATCTAAATAAATTAATTAATTGATAATTAATGAACTAGTCAATTATCATCAGCGTTACTTGTAATTCAATTTAAATCTAAAAGCGATATGATCTTTCCATTGTTAAGTCTATTCAGTGCGAAAGAAATCTCGTCTATAAATATCCCGGTTGAATGGCAAAGAAAGTCCTTACTCAGGATGTTTATCTGAAGACTCTGATTCCTCCCCATCATAGGGCCTTATCACAGGACTGGAGATTCCGTTCTTCTCAGCTTTTTCCAATGATCTTGATCTACTTCTCGAACGGCCATTTCTACTCTGGCTTCTGGATTTCCTGTCTCTGCTTTTGGACTTGCTGTCCCTGCCTCTAGAGTTACTTCTCGATTTGTGTTCTCTGCTGCTAGATATCGACAAACAACAATTAAAATGATTAATTTTTTTCGAAGCTAAGCAACTATTAGTATTTTGCAAATGCATTTCAATTGAAAATTAGTTTACCTGGACTTTACATCTCTGCTTCTGGATTGCCTATCTCTACTCAATGACTTCCTGTCTCTGCTCCCAGACTTTCTTTCCCTGCTCCTTGACTCCTTGTCACGACTTCTAGACTTCCTATCACTGCTTCTTGATTTTCTATCTCTACTCCTGGTGGCTCGCAATCCTCTTTTTTCTCTAGCTCTCCTCTCAATGTGATCAAAAAAGTCTTCCCCATAAGTGTTCTTGTACCGGGATCTGGATTGTGATCGTTTTGATCTTGATCTGTCTCTATCATGGTATTTTCTCTCCTTTTCGGATTTCTCGCGATCGCGATCTTTTTCACGAGTCTCTCGATCCTTATCTTCCTTCTCCTGAATTGGATATTTCAGGATTATTATTTTTGATAATGATCATTGTCTTAGCATTGAAAATTTATTGGAGCATAGTCAAGCAAGTTATTACAGAAAAGTAAATAAGATAAGGAACAAAACGAAATAAGAGGGTCAGAAAAGTTCAACTCTATGCAAGTAATCATTTAATGGTAGAATTTATGATAATACACCCAATATTTCAGGATACTATAATGAATCATTGATAATGTAAATAATTGAATGAAATGTTTCACAATTGATAACAGGAGATTGAAATAATTTTGATTTCATTCAAATTGAAGTATCATGTCTTACCTTCTTCAATGCAAGCTCTTCTCTCTTCATGTCCATCAGTGATTCTGGTATTCCTGTAGGGGTCTCTTGTGCTGATAAAAGAAGCGCCCAGAGCTCTGCCATAAATTCCATAGAATTTTTACTTTGAAGAAATCCAGTAAGATTGATTTGCATTTTCTTAGGATCAGGATACTGAAAATACATATTGATTACAAATTCAATATGATTGGCAATAGCTCTTACCTTCTCTTCCAATTGATTATAGACAAAATTCACAACTACATCATCATCTATTTTGAGAAGTTCTGTTAATTTGTCTTGTATCCATGGTTTGATGACATCCAGTTTTATTTTTGTCATATCCACCTAAGGAAAAGACTTATATTCATTTCTGAAAAAAAATCTATGAGACTGTTCTAACCTGCTGGCCCAAACATGGATTGAACTTCATTTGCTTGAGAAGTTTCTTCTCCTTGTCACTGAACCTGTTGTCCTGGTTGGTGTTGGTACCCTTCGTGAAAAAATCCATTCATTTAGGGAAAAAAGTGGAGCACTTTCAAAATCAATGTGCGAAAGACTGAGGCAACATAGAACAACTGTAAATATATACTTACCGTATACATGATCAAACAATTAGTCAGCCAAATATAACCTTCCGCAAATTATAACCGGAATGCTTTCAATTGTTATTCATTGCACTTGTTTGTTCGAATATATACGTGTATATTCTATAAATTGACAATTCAAATTATTATAAAAAGCGAAGAGCTCATCAAACTAGTTTTATTTTTACGAGGATATCAGAGATTTTTCTCGTTTCAACAACGAATTTACACTTGACGGCAGAAATGAGAGACCACTCATCAAAATGGCGGCTATGTAGCGTTACTCGGTTATATTTGTTGTGGTTATCGCGGTTGTGACACAGACCTCTGATTATGGTTGATTAATCGATTTGACATCTATTTATTGTCATTCTAGCTATTGTGATTCTGTGTAATGTTATGTTCTGATTTTCTGACGTTTGTATGTGTCAGTGTTATAATCATATATTCTGTGCTTGATTGTAGTAGATTCGCCTTCCGGTCGTGGTTGAGGACAGGCGGCGTCCTCTTGATTGGAAGTCAGGTTGATGTTAGTGAATGTCTGACATGATACCAATGCATCGAAAATAAAGTGAAAAAACAGTATTTATTGTGAAGTTTAATACGTTGTGTGTAATTAGTCATGACCTCTTTCTTTTCACGCCGGTAACCAGGCCGGATGACTTCGGATAGGTCGAAGAAGGAGGTTATAGTGGAGTTCCGAGAATGTGTATTGCATCGTAAATTGTTTTTTTCGAACATATTGGCCTTCCGGCCGTGGTTGAGGACAGGCGGCGTCCTCGAGGTTGGAAGACATATGATGATCCTCAAGGGGTATGAGACTGTCTCAGACCCACCTTCCGGTGGACCCCTTTGAGTTTTTGTGAACCAAATAGATGATTCGTTAACCATTGGCCGGATAGTCCTAGCAGCTAAGGCCATTACATGAAGAAGAGAGAGAGAGAGATATTCTGTGCTTGAACTACATGACACATGTACATAATCAGTAATGTAATACTAATAAAAAATTCCTGAATTCGAAAAATCGTGATGAAGAATTTCAAAGTAATAGTTCAGTTATACGAAGAGCATTGAAAGAGTTATGCAAAAGATGAATTAAATTACCCCTTTTTCTCGACATGCTCTCTCGAACCACGTTCAGTTGCTGCAATGTTGGTGACCTACCGTACAAGCACTGTAATGTGAAAGAATATACGTTACTCAACAATATCAAGGCCCATTGTTAACTTGAAAATTAAATACCATATATCTGAAATATCATTACGAATAACCTACTTGATTCCGAATCCTCTTTAATATATGAGGTATTTGTATACAGGAAAAATCTATCGTTATGTTCAGGTTTGTAAACATGACAGATACGTTAACGTGAAAAATACAAAAATGTGCATGAACGCGCGCAAGTAGTAACACAAAACAGTTCAAGCACTGTACCTTAATGTCGATGTTTTCATGAATTTTCGTCCTCGCCTCAGTAGATTACGGTAACGTAAGTTTAATTCTTTAGCACTCATTAAAAAACGCAAGAGACGTTATATTACGTAATAGGAACTTCGAGAAATGCGCATGCGTAAAGGTCAGATTGTATCTCAACGTTCACGTACTATATCCTTACTGGTACTCTCTATCAGCTTTCGAATCTGTTTAATATATTTCTGATATTTCCATTCAGTTTGTTGAGTTCACAAAGCATATATCCCAACTGCTCTAAAAAAGATTTCAAACCAAAAAAAATATAATATTGAAACAAAACAGTATATTTTGAACAACCCAAAGATATTTTATGATATATTGAAATCAACATCTACTTGACAAAAAACACAAAGAACATGCCTGCCTTCCTGCGCCATCTGCTTGACACTGTGAAAGCTTTTCAAAAAAGTAATTTTCAAATTATGAAAACATCAACAAATATATTTCAAATCTGTAATCTGTTCACTGACTTAACATGATAAATACAAAATGTACGTTGAACTTATGAAGTCCTCAGATCGGGCATGGAGCAAGACAGGCAAAATCTGCCTAGGCTCATTCCCAGCAAACATGAATGAGCGGTAAACAGACGGGCCGTTGCCGTTAACAGCGGAAAATCATCGGCAGCGGATGACATCAGTCCTGCCGCTTCGGCTGGACGTTCGCATTTTTATGTCGGATTTTATGTTAAGGATTTAGAAACAACAATAATTAAGATACGTGCATCTTCTCATTTTGAAAAATGTGTGTCCCAATTTTGAGGCAATTTTTTTCGCCACTCTGTAGAATATTGCATTAAAAATTTCATGTAGTAGTTAACTTTAACCTTTGAGCTAAGCAGTACATTTAATCACGAGCAGCTCGTTACACGTTACAGGGTAAACACAATTTTCAAATTATGGTCTGTATTTTTCAATTTCTCAAAATTTCTCAGAAACGGTCAGTTTCAAGTATGGGAAATCTAATAGTAACTCACCTCAATTTTGTCTATGATATCTAAACATATAAAAAATATAGGGTGATCCGTAAGAAAAAAATGTAACTTTGGTATGTAATTTTTTTGCGGATCACCCTATATATTTCAAAATAATTTTGGAATATGCTCCTCATGGACCCACATATAACTGTGCTAAAAGTTTTTCCTTAACTTTCTTCATTTCTCGTAGGAATGCCGAGGCCAATGTGGTGGGCCACCCTGTATATCGAAAGACAAAAATGGTTTAAAACATAACAAATTTCACACTATGTATAATTAAATAATGTATTTAATACACCCACAAGAACAAGAATAAGAACCAACTAGTATTTATATATACAGGGTCACTCACGGTCGATGGTATGTTAGACGTATATGGAGAACGGGACGTAGAATTATTCTGAAAAATTGGTTTCTTGGATAATCAGTTTTTTTCAATCGATCTAAAATACTTTCAGCGTTGCTGCGATGCCGCTTCTATCGAAAAATAGCAACAACTTTGTTATTTCAAATGGAACACCCTGTATTTTATTACATTTTTCGTTCCTCTAATACTTTTCAATCATTTTGGTATGTTACTTTCCTATACCTATCTCAAAAGGTTTTTGAGAAATTGATTGATTTCCTTGTTTTTCGTGCAAAACATAGCTTCAATTAAATGCTTATTACTGCGGTATTTGGATTGGTAGAATGCTGAAATTTTGGGTGTAGTTTACCAATGTCCTGTGTATCAATTATGTCTGAGGAAATTCGTTCTCCATTGTACAGGGCCGTTCTAATTTGATGACTTCGACGATAGATACAAAAATGGTGAAAAGTGCATTTTTCAAATGGAATAATGGAATGTATATTATTCACTATCCTGAAAGACAATTGAAGTTCGTTCCAAATGATATATTATGTTCCTATAGCTAAATGGTCAGGTTTTCGAAAAAAAAAATTGAGTTGATACATATGTAAGTTATATTACATTGTGTAACTGATGCCACCGACATTTTAACTTGCAGTGTCATCATTATATCTCGAAGACAATTAGTTTAGATAGTGTGTTATGTTAGAAATGATAATCAGTCTAGATTCAGAATCTCGTTTGTGAACACATGACAAAATTAATCTTTTTGAAAAAGTAACTTAAACAAAAAGTTATTCAAGTGGCGCAGTCGGTAGGATAGGTTGATCAACAGTTAGGGAATATAATTCGTTTCAACGATTTCTCCGAGAAACTTGTAAACAAATTCTATAACATTCAAGATATAAACGATTTTCAGAATGAATATCTGATGTCAAGTATCTTAGCAAAAGTCAAAGGCGATGCCGCTTTGAAAATATCGTCCTGTATCATAAAAAACTGGGCAGATTTGAAGAATGCTCTACTCAATACTTACGCAGACAAACGCGATATTTTTACATTAAACATTGAAATGACTGAATTGCGACAAGTTAACGAAACGCCTTTTGAATTCTACAATAGAATACAACACATTTTAAATCTACAAATTGCACAGTTGACCACTAGTGCATCCTCGCAAGGAACGATTAGGTTCATATGTTCGAAAGATTTGATCGATGCACTCAATATGCTAACGAATGATTTTCAATTAGATACCGCCCCACAGAGGTCAATGAAAAATCAATTCAATTCAAAACCACCATCTCACAATTCTCAAAATCGACAACGCATTATTCCACCTTTGCAAATCACAAATTTTACAAATAATTCCTGAATACCTAATAGACCGATTAATTCATTCCAACACCACCAACAACAACCAAACTCATTCCAAAATCCAAATAAAAACTTTTCTGCATTTAGACCTAATCAAAAACCGAATTTACCGAAATATTACACCTACACCTGTTAAACCTTTTGAAATTTTGCACATCGATAGTATAACCTTAGAAAACGCAAAATTCTTAACAATCATTGATGCATTCTCAAGATATACTCAAGCATATAAATTAGATTCTGCTCAAGGTTTAGAAGTCGTAAATAAATTGATAAAATATTTCAATCATCATAGAATTCCAGAACAAATAATTTCTGATAATGGATTAGAATTCAAAAACTCGTTAGTAAAAGAACTACTCGAAATCCATAAAGTAAAAATTCATTTCATAAGCTCACAACACCCTGAATCAAATGGGCTCATAGAAAGATTTCACTCGACCCTCGTAGAACACGAACACGATTATTCAACAATCAAGACGAATATAAAAATGATTCGATAGAATCAATAGTGAATTATGCTCTATTAGCATACAACAACACTGTTCATTCTGCAACAAAATTGAAACCCTCTACGAAATAATCACTGGTCATCTAGAAACCGATTGTCCATTCAACATCGATATAGAAAAACAACTAGTAAATAATTATATTTCCAATCATAAATATAAAGTTAAAATATTGTATCAAAAATTGAATCATGATTTACAGAAAGGCAAAGAAAACGTAATTCAAAAGGCTAACGAAAATAGGGAACCAATTCCAGCAATTCCAGAAGTAGTTTTTGTTAAAGATAAGCAAAAACAGAAAAAGACCTCGAATAAATTCAAACGTCAAAAAATTAAAAGTATCAACCCGGAACTTAAAACAGCGAAAATTGACCCAACACATAAAAACACTGTAGAATATAGATTCATTTATTAAACATAAAAAGGCCTAGACAACTAACAAAATCAAAAACTATTTCAGATCCTTCTATTTCTACTTCGGACATGCAATAGAAATAGAAAACATCACACAGAACTTAGGAATCCTTCCTATCAAATTAGGCCATGCAAAACTTCAACGAACAGAACACACTTGTGCTTTCACTCACTTTTACGATATCATGTCAAGGAAAATATCAAGAATAACTCTATATTTGCCCGATCAGTAGAAAATTACGTTACTATTGTAGAATACACACGAGCAAGTATCGAAATCGACAAATTCGAGAACATCCGAATCCATACTTCAAACCAAAGAAATAAAAGAGGATTAATTAATGGATTAGGATCAGGTTTAAAAAACTGGAAACCTCGACGCTGAAGATGGCTAGAGAATAAACAACATTTTAGATCATCTAAAATCAAATCAATTAAACTTTCAAGAACAACTGAAAAATCAATATAGTTTGAATACACAAATCATTCAAAAATTCAATGATACAGTTCGAGACATTCAACACAATGAAATTGAACTAAAATCTAGAATCTTACAGTTAAAAACAATTATGAATGAAGAGATACAACATCAACATATTTTTACGCTAAAGATATTTTAAATCAGATTGTCATTCTTTTGAATGGAATTCTCAATATATTACAAGACATCGAAAATTCCTTAACTTTCTGCAAACTAAGTACTATGCATCCCATCAGTATTATGAAATCAAAAGATTTGTTTCTCAAGCTTAGGAAAGTTTCGTCTAATCTTTCTTCTAATATATAAAATTCTCTATTAATTAGTTATCCCCGCCAGATGTCTACAGGTGTCACTTTCTGCTTCTGACCCAGGAAACAGCACGGAGTAGGGATGAGAACGACGCCGGTCTCCTTTCTTTCTCACTCCCTACACGCTACACAGTTGTCGGCCGTCATTGTTGTGTATGCAATATGCATCAAGTGTAGTAGTAAAAAAAAATTATCAATTTTGAGTGTATTTTGCACGATTAGTTAATCAAGTGATTTTATAACCTCAAAAGTACTCAACACGTGACACGAGCTTCCAATAACAACGGATTTTGTGTTGTAAGTATACTTTTTTTTATTTATATCGAAAATGTTGTTGATCTTATAAAAATCATGCCTTTTCATCATTAAATAATTTCATTAATTCTATTTATGTATGTTTTGTACAGTGAGCAATGCCAAGAAAACGCAAAGGGGCTGATTTGAGCCGCAGTACAAGTAAAGCTCGGAAATTGCGAAATAGCAGATCCAAAAGAACAGAAGAACAAATCCTGCAACAAAATACTGATGCACGTGTCAGAATGGCGCAATTGCATCAAGAAGAGCCAGAAGATACACGAGCTGAACGCAATGAAGTCAGAAGATTAGAACAACGACTATCACGCCGTTTCACAGTCAATAGACGAAGAACAAATGACCAACAACGACAACAGGTACATCGAGCATTTACATCTGATTCATTCCTGCGTCTAGCATTCCAGTATGAGCCCGATATTGAATACTAGCTGACCCGGCAAACGTTGTTTTGCCATATAAATAATTTTCAAGGAATTTCTAGCACAGAGTATAAGTGAACAGTAACTTATTTTAAAGAATAATAGTTTTTTTGGGCATGGTATTGAAGGTATTGGAAAATATACTAATCTTACACACTACTCATGATATGAATTACTTGATAAAGATCCAGAAAATTAATCAAACTGGAATGTGTGTTGGAACTCCAATAGAATAATGATAAATCCATGCCTGGTTGATGAAAAAAGATCTTCCATTCATTTGAAGTACTGAAACGATATTCACATTGAAAATACAGAGGTATATTTTATGGTCAAGAAGCAAGTTGAAAAGATATAGAGAAGATATACCCTTTAGAGGAAGAGCATGATGTTAACATAATTCACAATCCTAATATTTCCCCAAGAACAAAGAAATATGTATCAGATATTTTACCATTTATTGAGAATTAAGGACAACTATGAAACCATACAAAGGGACAGACAGTTGATAAAATTTGGACTTGGAAATGTGCAGTTTATAGATGCTGTCAAGAAGTTCAACGGCTTAGATTTGCTGGAATGATTCAACTGTGAAGCTGATAGTGACATCTTATCAATAGCACAATACTTAATTCATACAATTATTGTTATTCCTTATTTTCTTCGTGAGATTGTGTAGATATTTCAATATCTAATATTCTAATGATTTCAATAATCATTTCTATTCGTTCCCTACCTCACCTATAACTTGTGAAATGAAGTATTGCATATATTTCAATCAATAATTCTTCGCTTGAGCTGTGTTCCTCAACAGGATAGTGAGTATCCAGTTCATAATGTACTTCCAATTTAAGTTTGCTCAAGAATATATGTATCAACTATGTGAATGGGGTTTCAGAGTGTTTGTACATTCATCATGGTTGTCTGAACTACGGAAAACTATTAAAATTTCTAGATTTGATGAGTTCTGCAACTGCCATGTAGAAGTTGAGTAAAATATCAGAATTTACCAACATTGATTCCATATCTTGTTTTGTAAACAATATCATAAAGCTGGACTTGTACATGACACATAGATAGATACTTGTGATTGGCTGAAAATTGGTTGGCGTGAAAGACAAGTATGAAACAACCAATCCGAATCCGAGAAATTGAAGTCTGACAAACGACAGATTACGGTGTGATCTAGCCATACCTAATTGAGGATGTCATTCTATATATGAAATGAATCACGTGACCAAAATAACTGCCTCAAAGCATATAGTGGAAAGATAATCACGAAAACTTTCCACCGCGCCGGAAAGTCATTTCGAAACAATTTATATAGGAAGTTACAATATTTTCTGATAATTGTGTGATTTCAAGAAATAGAGGTAGTTTCGCAGATTCAGATAAAATCTGAAAAACTAAGACGAAAAAGTTCTATGGAAGTTGAAATGAAAATATTTTCTCTTTTGATTTTCGTATCTCCCTATATAAATAAACTATACGAACATATGCCAATCATACATTCCAATGAAAGTCCAAATTATTCCACATTAAATAATCGTGCAGTTGAGGAATAACAGACAATATATTAACGCGTTTTCGGGAATTAGCCGTTATTATCTGAAAAAGACACCAAGGAGTTACATTTATTCAGTCATTTCGTTCACTCTACCCTTCCACAAAGTTAACGTCTCTATTTTGCTTCTTCATTTTGAACAGGACAAGGGAGCCCTCTTTATATCCTCTTGGAATTAATAATAGACCACATTAGTGTGACGTCAAAATGTATGCAACCAACAGTGCATTGAGTCACAACGAAATATTTCTGAACGAAGATGCGCTAATATGAACCTTAAGTAACCATTATCTAAGGTTCAGAATCTGTGGTTGGAATTATGATGTTATTTATTGAATTATTTCACTGTTATAAGGAATATTTAAGAAATGTATCTGTTTGAATTCGATAGAAAAAGAATGAATACGTCGTATGGAATGGGTAACGTAAAGAAAGTTTTCTCAAATACTGAATAAATTCCGAAAATCGTTTTACGAAAATATCGTTACTTCCATCCATCATATCCAAAGTCCCATAGATGCAATTCCTTAAATATCAACTTATTTCATGTGAGAGCATAAAACAAAAGGCACAGAGTACCAGAGTCACCACTTGCCCTATTCACGAATGAAATAGTAAAATAGTAAAGATGGCCGAGAAGAGGAAGGTAGTGGTGGAATCATAGATTTAATATCTTACCAAGATAAGTAACAACAAACATTTGTTTGGCCCCAACATCACATCCCTTCTATATCTATCAGGGGAATACAAATATTTTGGCTTATCGCTGCTCTAATTGGTTGATTTGAATTTTGCGCCTTCAAAAAGTTCTGACAATTGTGTCCCGTGTTAATGTTTCATAACAAAGCCGCCATTACGCGCAGTTATTAGCTTGAGTTTACTATATTACAGAAGTTTGAGTGCTGTTAAAGGTTGATCAGGTCATATTTATGTATATTTGACATTATCCAAGTGTGAAAATGAGCAAAAAATGTTTAGTTTGTGATTATACAGTAAACATTGGTGTTTGTTTACCATTTCACAGGTACGTTGTCAATGGAGGATCAACATAGGCGTGACACACATTTCTTATTCTTACCTACATTATATATAAATAATGAATATTTTCAGATTTCCCGATGACAATTCAATGAGACGATGTTGGTGAATAGCTCTAAAGTTGAGAAGCGAATAATCTTCATTTTGTGTTTGGACAACCTGTTTTTCTCTCCATTTTTATCAATGGCAGATGATGAATGAGTATCCAGTTTATGATTTTTTTGGGGTATATATAAGGATTCTCAATGTCAATTCTGTAGTTTACAAGTAGATTATCACTGAACAAGTTCCAACACTGAAATTTTTGATAGTCAAGGACCAAGTACCTCAAAGTATACAGAGAACACTTCTTTTTCATGTACAAGGTATGTAACTGAATTAAATAATCAATCGGTATTATACTTATCAATATAAATCTGTTTTTCAGGTCCAGTTTGAATGGTACAGCAAAAATTTTTGGTAGAACTCTAACAGCTTCGGATTCTGAAAATGGCACAATAACAGCTTTTGAAATTTAATATTCCGCAGTACCATTTGTTATGTAGGACCTGGGAAATGAACCTAAAGAATTTTTTTTTCAATTCCTGGAAGTATACAGTATGTTCTTTCATGCAACTTTTTTATTTGAATCATTATATGATGTCTAATTTAAAGGAGGAAAAATGATTCACCAAGTTCAAGTCCACCTAGCTCTAAATCGAGTTTGAGTCCCAAAAGAAGGAGTATTTCTGATACATCTTCAAGAAAATCTGGATAGTTTTCATATCATACTTCAATTAAATCACAGCACACTTTTGAATAATTTCAGCTGGCACACCAAGAAGATACATGAGAATAAAAAAAAGAAAAACCCATTTTGGGGATGAAGTCCATCCAAAGCCAAGAAACCTTTTGGTATAGCAACAAAACTAATTTAATTAACATTGATAATATATTTATGTAAGGACTCATTTCGATTTTATGTATTTCTATTTATTCTATCTATGGGAACTGTTTTGTATAACAAGTTGAAATATAAAGTATGGAATTTGTGATGTAATAAAATAATGTAATGAATATGTCTTTTCTGAAATAACATTCGTTATTATTGAACCAAAATAATTGCTGTGTAACGTTATTGTAAATGTATTATATTACGAAAATAAATTTTGTTACGCCACTGTTCAGTGTGTACTCTAGCACAACGAGAGCGCAAGAAAAACATCCCCACCACCGATTTTCATGAGTTTATCTTGGGGCCACTTCCCCTAATGCTTTTGGTATAGGCGTTACTCATCTTGTCCTCATTAATCTGAGGGTGGAATGGTATCCGGTATGAATGAACCGGAACCGTTTCTGATTGGTCAATATTAACCATCAAGATCTGACGTTTGTATGTGTCAGTGCTAAAGCTTGGTACACAATACGACGTTAGTTACGCTTCGGTTATACGAATTTCGATTGGATATTAGCTTGATGTCAGTCCCTCCAACCAATCATATATCGCTCTCATCACAAACGGATTACGACATGTATTGAGCTTTAATTGAATTGATGCTAATGTAAACATTATGTAGGAATATTTATTATATCTCAAAAGTATTCTTCTAACTGAAAATGAAGTTCCAAATTGAAATGAAAATACTTCAAGAAGGCTGAACTGACATATTTTCCATATACTCGAAATCAAATAGACATCTGTGGCGTGTGAAATGAATTACTTGAACAAATTAATGTAGGAATATAATAATAAAAATCTGTTATTTTGAGATACCTTTTGGATTTTCTGGTATTTGGCATTTGGAATTATGGGTTTTCTCAGGGGTTTCCAGCAAAAATATGCAAAAGAAGACAACAGCATAACAAAGTTTAGTACATTTGGATATTCTATTAGAGTTTCACATTGCAGTTGCAGAATATATAAAATGTAGAGGTTTTAATAGTTTTGCATAGTTAGACAACTTTGGTAAGTTTAGAAATACTCTGGAAACCCATGCAAAGAGTTGATGCATATATTCTTCTGGGGCAAACTTAACTAATCGAGAGAGTGTCATGTACTCGATATTCACTATCCAGTTGAGGGACACAGCTTAAACAAAGAATTATAGATTGAAATATATGCAAAACCTAATTTCACAAGCTATAGGTGAGGTAGGAAACAGCTAGGAGTTGAATATAAAACTATAACAGCATTCGAAAAGTATATATATATATATAAGAATATAAAGAGCTTTACTTGAACTACAGATTTTATTGTATCATTATATTATATATATCAATCATGTCATATATATATATATTGATATTTTGATAAGGTCTTCTAGAAAATCTTCACAATCACATATAAGTTGACAAGACGTTACTATCTGCTTCACAGTTGAATAATTCAGAACATTCCAGCGAATCTAAGCCATTGAACTCCTTGATAGCATCTATGAACTGCTTATTTTCAACTCCAATTTCTATCAACTGTCAGACCTCCTGTTTGGTTACATAGTTATTCTTCATTTTTCATGGTATCAAATGAATGGTAAAATGTCTACAGAATATTTGTTAATTCTTGGGGAATTATTGGAACTGTGAATCATGTTTATGTCATGCTTTTCCATTCAAAGGTATTTACTTCTCTTTGTCTTTTCAATTCGCTTCTTGACCATAAAATACCTTTGTATTTTCAATTTGAATAATTTTCTCATTGAATTTGGTGCATGCAACAAATAAATGGAAGTTTTTTTTCATCAACCTGACATGGAATCATCAGTATTTGTGTCCAAATGCTTGAATAACTTCATAAACTTCAAGCCCATATCAGATATTGGAGTTCCAACACACATTCCTCTCTGATTCATTTTCTGCATCTTCATCAAGTAATTCATTTCATAAGTAGTGTGTAGAAAGAAGAAAGCTGAGGATTGTAGATAGCTCTAGCCATCAAAACTGGGTCATTTTGGGCAGTGTAGTATTTTTTCTAATACACTAAATTCTATAAAAAATTATTAATATATGTGCTAGAAATATTACAGAAATCAATCTTACCAAGATACTGGAGACACATAATTCCATAGAAAATATATCATCATATGGCTATTTGGTGTTATGAAATCTCTTTTCATTTGGAATATTGCAGGTGAATATTTTGTTATCAATTTGTACGAAAAATATTTGTCAACAAATCGTAGTAAAATATCAAGGTCAATTAGACATTTCGCGCCATTTTTGGAATGACTTCTCTGGTAAAGGGCCCGTTACGATACTTCTATTATCGTTCTTATGTCATCCGTATTTAAGGTCGAGTATAAAGCATATCATTTCGCGCCAAACGATTCAGGACTCAGTGTAATGTTGGTTGCATATTTGTGACGTCATCACTAATGCGGTCTATTGTGCAGACAACAATGCACGATTGGTTGTCTAATGCGTAGGCAGTCGACTAACAGGTATCCTGATTTAAAACCCGATATGGAAGTAAATATCGATCATCCATCCAATCCAGTGCAGAGGTGAATGTTGCTCGGTAGGTTGCCTTATGTTTGACTTTCTGTTCGGTTATTCTAACCTATAAAACTATTATTTCGTTATGTTACCAAGTTTATGTTTTTGTTGTGTTTTGCCTTTTTGACTGTTCCTGTTAATTGGCTATAACATATTGATGTGCTTCCGTCTTCCGTGTATCTCGTTACTTTAAGTTTAAGGACGTTATACAAGAATGATTGTGACTAGGAACCCGCAGGAATGTTTTTCTGTTGACGTGAGTATTATATTCATCTACTGATCAATTAAATCAATTCATGTCATGCTAAGAGAACACCTACCCAAATCATTATTGAGTGGAGTGTTAATGGAAATTTAGATGTATAAAATATTTGTAGATCAGTGATCTTGATTTTTAAGGTTTTTGAGAACTGAAATCTATCTACCGGAATCTATCTACCGGAAGGGCATTCTATCGACTTTATTCAAATTATTATTATGATTTTGAACGTGATGATTTCCGTTTGCTCTCCTATATTTGTTGATTATTGAAACACATAACAAAGTCTCACCAAGGCATGATGCGTCGATAAAAGTATGAATGTCGGTAAGAAATCAACTATACCGGAATCAGATGGCCCGATTATAGGTCTGGTTATCCCAGAAGCAGGAAAAGCAGAAAAAAATCAGAGAACGACACCTGATCACCAGAGTCGAGTGCTATGAGGCATATGTTTGCAGGTCCGTCTCGAGATACTAAAGAAGCTAGCAAAGCCACACACGAATTACGACTGGGGATTAGTCTCATAATTTTAGGCTCATTTTAGGCTAATTTATTACCCTAATCCCGAATTTTTTGCTCTTCTCCTTCATAGAAAAATTTGTGGCTTTGCTAGCTTCGGCCGAACTCAGCAAAGCCATTTTTGAAAAACACATATTTTTGCTAACTTGATAATGTCAAATTGTAGATCTAATTTTAGGCTAATTTATTACCCTATTCCCAATTTTTTCGCTCTTGTCCTTCACAGAAAAATCTGTGGCTTTGCTGACTTCGGCCGAACTCAGCAAAGCCATTTTTCAAAATCGAACTTTTTTCCATGATTCGATACCGTCATATTTTATGACCAATTTTAGGCTAATTAATTACCCATGTTTCATATTTTTTGCTCCACGCGTTTTGGAGAAAATCGGTATTTTCTGATTTTCGTGTATGAGTGACGTAATCATTTCAAAATACGACTCTTTGGGAATTTCACTTGTTCAAACTGATGAAACTGACATGGAATTCGCAGAAAACATGTTGAAAATTCATTTCTTCAAGTTTTTTTTTTCAATCCTGTGGCTTTGCTAGCTCAGTCAGTAGCGAATATATACTGGTGCCTGAATTCAAACAATTTGTATGCCCTTTGCAGAGTAGGGAATACCTATTTCATAAAATATTTCAGAATTTATCGTTCTAAATCAATGGTGCAATGAAATGAATTAATTTCACTGAATGGTAAGCACTGGAACGATATTATGTATCTCGCGGTATATAGGTAAATCACTTTTTATATTATCGGTATGCTAGAATGAGCAAAATGATGTCATTTCTAATGTTTATTCTACCGTATCGGTTTAAAGAGCAATTTCTGTATATTTTTTTATCGATATTAAGGTGTAAACGATTAACGAGCTGAAAAAATATGGAGCGAACAAACTTGGAAAAGGTCTGATTTTCCTATAATACAAATCAAGATCGACAAGTGAAATATGTCATTCTTTCAATTGTCAATCTAACAGCAGTACTTTTAAATGTATCCTTTAACCTCTAACTTCTATTCAAGTATTAATTATTCATAACTTGTCCACATATTTCGAATTGGTTAAAATTTTTTGGCAACGGATTTATATCAATGCAAGAAATTCAGAAAAGAAGAATGAGTTGCAAAATGAATCTTCATCAAAACGCAAAATGGCATTTGTTGTAAATGCAGTTCGTTCAGATGATTCCAGATTCGGATCAAGCAATCCGAATGCGTTACGTAAAAAGCAAAAATTGCAAAGTTTGGAAGATAAGCGCGCTTAATATTTTAATACAGGATATTTGATGAAATATGAATACCTGAACTTTCACTGTTGAATTTAGGTTTTCTTGAAAGTTTTCACAATTTTGGGGTCAAAGTTTCAAGAACAGCAGAATAATGTCTCATCAGAGAATTTCACCATTTTCATCAAGTCGAATAAACGAAGAAAAGTAAATC
Organism: Plagiodera versicolora; assembly: GCA_037013635.1. Classification (NCBI taxonomy): domain Eukaryota; kingdom Metazoa; phylum Arthropoda; class Insecta; order Coleoptera; family Chrysomelidae; genus Plagiodera; species Plagiodera versicolora. The sequence goes on along the minus strand of CM072986.1, from coordinate 7,336,482 downwards.
TACATTTTTATCAAAATAAGTATAGTTTGATATATGTACTTAACACCTCCACGCTGGCCTTACCTCACACTATTTGATTTGTGGTTGGTGATCTCAAGAAGATTTGTAGTTTGACCAGAGTAAAACAGCTTCGTATTATTTTTGGTCTTGATGGGTGTCATGAAGATAATTTCCACATTTCGACAGGCGATCCTTGTTTGGCAAAATGTGTCATTTCATAAATTATAATAACGAGAATTATAATAGCGATTGGTAACAATTCCGTATACAAATTCGCTTTCGCTTCATCAGCATTTAAATGTGTGAGGCAATTTTCTAAAAATAAACATAACCTGCCCACTACGTAACAATGAAAAAAATGTTTATCAGGCATTTCTTACCTATTTCATGTGACGAGATACTCGTTAGGTTGTTATCGATGAATTGAATACATATACAGGGGGATGTCTTTTTTTCATCAGGGTGGGTGGTATAGGACCGACAATATACAGGGTCATTTTCGAAGACTCACCAACTGTTTCCTTTTTCTATTGCAACTGCACTATTAGACAGGGTGTTTATTCGTAAACATGTGAAATTATTCTTCATAATGCCGCCTACTTGTGAGAAATAAATTGAAGTATTATTTTCGCTATTGAAGTCTCGAAAATCGAAAACGACCCAAACGACCATAGCTAACTGTAATTTCCAGTTAGAATATACAGTTTAGGTCATAACTCGAAATTCAAAAGTTTATTCGAAATTTCCTCTATGCCACTGGATTCTACGTAAAAAAGTGACCAAAGAACGTTAATGTTGTTTTCCTTTAACTTCACTAACAACCGAGGTATTGGTATGTGTCGAAAAGTCTAAATATCGAACTTTTTTATAACTTGAAAACAAAAGACGATAGCTAATTTTCGTTTTTACCAGTGCACTCATCTCTAAAAAAGCGATCGTGAATGCGATCTCCATTTTTTCGTATCTCTCATAGTTACCGAGTTGCCCAATGAAAACATCGAAATTTGCCCACCCTGTACATCAAAATTGATATATCGTTCATCGAATTTTTCTTATCATCCAACTATTGATTGATGTTATCATTGATCAGTTTTTTCTCTACAAGCTTCCAAGATGACTCAGATAATATCAAGTCGCTACTGCTATCCTTTATTTGTTTAAAAATTACATGTAACCCACTTGAGATTCATAATTATTTTTCAGCATTTTATCAAGAAATAATCTAATCTTGAATGTATTCGAAATTATTTTTATTCGGAATTTGTACAAAGGAAACAAGGGAAACATCGCAAAAATATTATTGATGCTATATTTGAAAAAACAGCTATTTCCCAAAAATATTTAGTCAACTTTATAAATAACCATAACATTGAATGAACCTTAACTTTAGAGAGTTGATTTCTTCTTCGTCATTATCGAAATAATGACTCTTACAATTGGCATATCACCTCAAAGAGAAATTTTTTCGAGAGCACCACCCGTACTACATATATTGTAATATCTCTGGGGGCGTTCTTTAGTCGCTCTTTTTCGCCTTACGGATTAATTCGAGAATCAGTGACGAAATCATGGCCGGCTCTTCTAGTTCGCTGTTTCCTCGTCTCGAAATTTCGCTTAACAATCGCGATCGGTGCGCAAAAACCGAAAAAGGACCTGTCATTAAAGAAATCGAGGGGGAGCGACTAGGCACGGGAGGGGTAAGTCAGCTGACATTAAGGTGTCAGGGTTGGTACTCGTAACAGCAGAGTCTCAAGACCACAAACCACATTATTGGGAAAAATATATCTTGGGTATAGGCAGAGCTCTAGAAGATTGAAATGGAACGGAATTTTATTATAACGTCACAAAATCAACAGAGGCGCAATGATGCGTTCTCCTTTTCTTGTTAGTCTATACTCGACTCGTCGAGTGCCCGTGTCAGTGCTGGGAGAATTTATTCCCCATAAAGTCACTTTACCTAAGTTGAATTATTTACGATACTGTGGACGATTCACAACAATACTTATAGACTACCAAAGTGTGACGTCAAAATGGGCGGAGCCCAAAAAACCTTTCCAAACAAAGAAATATTTGCATTGTTTTCTCCATAAGAATTTTTATAAGAATGAGTCAATGAGAACTTAATATAAGCATATATTCACAGGGAAAAAATGGGAAGACGTTAAACGTAGTGCTGAAACAAATCTACAAAAGATTCACACAACTTGAATAAGCTTACATTGAATATTGAAAAGACAAAATTCGTAGCGTTTGCGCCGAATATTCTAAAAAAACAAGAAAACCTTTCTTTGAAATTACACTCCATGCACTGAAAAAATAATAACCCATGCATATGCCTGATGATAGAGAAAGTATAACATCAATAAAATACCTCGGAGTTATCATAGACCAACATATAAGATGGACGAACCATATAATGCCCTGATTCATAATTTCTATACCTTAGGAGACATTATGACAACTAAAAACCTCCTGATGTTATACACCTCTTTAGCCGAATCAATCTTATCCTACTGCATCACAATATGAGGCGGGGCTTTCTTGACAAAAAACAAACGTTACTCTACTGATATCATCTACCAGGAAACAAAAATATTGAATATCCATCTACTTTTCCCCAACAATGTTCAAAAAGAATGTACACAAATCATAAAAATTTCCACCAAATAAAAAATAGAATAACCAGACGAATGCAAGTATGAATCTCAACACACAATTGTTCAAAAAAACCTCAACATAAAGATCTTATTTCTTCTTCGGACCTGAATTTTTCAATGCCATCCCAACCGCTCTAAGAAACATTTCAAACCACAAAAAATATAATATTGAAACAAAACAGTATATTTCAAATAACCCAAAGATATGTTACGATATATTGAAATCAACATCTACTTGACGAAAGGAAAAAAAAGAAAGAAAAAGGGAAAAAAAAAAGAAAAAAGAGAAAAGAAAATAAGAAGAACCTTCCTGCACCATCTGCTTGACACTGTAAAATCACTACAAAAATAGTATTTTTCAAATTATGAAAACATCAACAAATATATTTTGACTTATACTGACTTATGATAATGAAATACAAGATGTACGTTGAACTTATTAGGCTCTATCTGGGATTTTATTTTAAAAACAAATCATAACACCTGTAATGTACTTTATCGAAAGCAATAAAATTTGATTTGATATACAATTTTATCCTTAGTTTCAACTGAAAGAAAAAGAAGCAAAGACGTGAAATGAACGCTTTGTTTGGAAAGGTTTTTAAGCTTGTGACGTCAAGACTTAGACAGTCCATTGACGAAGATGAAAGTGAGCGCCATCTGGATATACTCATCGGAACCATTGTGCTGTAGGAAATTAAAATGTGAAACTTCATTATTCGAATGAAATGTCTTTGTTGTTTAATTAGTTGAAAATACAATATTATTCTAGTCTCTTCTGGTCCAGCACTTTTTCGACCACCACGTATCTTGAAGCATGCGTCACGTGGGATCGAATGCTACCGCATAATGACATCACGATGCCCATTCGAAATGAATAAAAACCTCTATTGTCTGCTTCCTTGGAAGAGACACGTGACCTAATTTATTAATTACAATTAATATGGTTAAATGAAGTGGTGATCAACAATAACGATTCATTCGTAGAAACAAATCGTTTTGATGATGTGCAGCCCCGGATCTAGGGGGAGGTCTGAAAATATGAGACACTTTTAGCATATATCCTATCTTTATTTTCCAAATGATGAAATCTAATAATTGAAGCAGATATTATTCACAAATTATACTAGATTTAATCAATTTAAATAATTTTGAGCATGGTTTTGATTTAGATTACAGACTATTCATGAATTTTAACAATCTTTATGATCAAATGAACATGGAAAATCGATTAATTTTTTATCATTTCGATTAGAAACAATAATTTCTCGAACGAGTTTGAGTATGAGATTTTTCATGCTGAATCATAATCTTTGGAGAAATTGAGAATATTTCTGATAATGTTGAAAATGTCGCGAGAAAACGAAACAATTTGATGTTTTGTTCTGATTTTTTTGTAGGGTAAACTAATCGTACTGGCCATTTTTAATCGAAACTTCATTCAAGCACTTTTTATGGTGAATTCCTATGGCTTCACTTTAATACCGATAAATTCGAAGTCTACTTTCCAAATGAAATGAGAGTGCTAACACAAATGTTGATAATTTTGCAGTTATCGTTTGATCCACATCTTCTTATTTTTGTGTTTCCATATCTTGACCTCGATAGTATGATTTTGATAATAAAATCATGTTACTTTGGTTCATACAAGTTGTTCTATTGAAAATGCACTATATTCAGCATTTGAAGTTTGATTACAATTGATTCGCCATTTTTCACTAATGTCTCCGAAATCGGTGGCATTTCCAGAAAGCTGTGATTCCACTACTAGACTAAGCAAAATACTCAATTTTATCAATGAATTTCCCATATAACATTTCTACAGTTGGCAATTCTTTACAACGATGCCAAACGTATTTGGCATTCTTCAAACGATTACGATTTGTTTATTTTCATCGATTGGATCGGAAATCATTGTTATTTCACGAACCGATTTTTGTGTGGATTTTGTAGGTGCAGAGAATTACAGAACGACTAGACGATTGAAATTTTCAAAATTTCATTTTTTCTTGTGGGGTTCCCTCTTGGATTACATGGAAGATGAGATTTTGCTCGATTTTGTTCGATATCAGTGCATCACCATATATTCCCTACTAAATAAACGGATTATCGCAAAAAATATACAGTGTGGAGCAGCCAAACGGAATAAATTCTATAATGAATAAATGAGAGCGAGAAGGGAAAAACCCTTGAACACTTCGATTTGTATTTTCAGATGTGCATTTTTTTTTCAAAAAATTCTAGACATAATTTCCGAAATAGTTGAAGATAGGTATGGGACATTGTATATGAATTATGTCTAAAATTTTATTAAGAATCTAAAAAACTTGAGTTGTATTTAAAATAAGAAAGTTGGTATCTGCCACTGTTACATGACACACCCTATATAATCAGTTTTTTCTTGAAAAAAATGCGCAATACAAATCGACGTGTCCGAGCTTTTTTTCCAACGTGCTCTCATTTATTCGTTATCGAATTTATTCCATTTGGCTGTTCCACACTGTATGTGATGAATATAACATATGTTAACTTAAAACAAATTCATCTTATATTCTTCCATTTCAAAATTATTCCTTCTAGTTCAACGACTATTCAATAATTTGGCAACATTGTACTAGTAGCTTATGTGACGTAGCAATGTCAAAAAATAAATAGACCATAGTAACCATATCTCTATTTTCGTATTGTGCTTCAAAATTATCGAGGTACTCCCTGTATATCCCAGACTCGATCATCACTTGTATAAGGAAATCGGATGAGTCAAAAGGCGAGACAGAAACGATTTAGTTCGGCTGATAATTTGGAGATGTCGAAGGAACAAACAACAGTAGGAATGATTCGTCATGACGGCTGACGGCATCTTCATTGTTTGTCGATGCGTTGGAACATATTTAAGACCGAAAATTTGCATCGAAAAGGTGATTAATTCGGAGTCAACAAGACTGTGAGGTTTGTTGACCAATTCAAGATATAATTTATCTTACATTTTTCACTGATTCAGTACAAACCTAGAAATGATGAGATTTTTAATTTCGGGTTCATGGAACATATAACCCACGCATTTTTTACTTGCGTGTGCAATTAAATTTAATTCACCAATTCGAGCTATTTCATTATGAAGATGACGCAACTAGCGAAAAACCGCGTTGCGATTTAGTGTACGGACTTACAATGTTGCCCTGCCTTTTATTTGCTCACCAACATACCGGGTGCCCCAAGTTATCATACAGGGTGTCCCGTGAAGACCACGTCAAACCGAGGGAGAATGAAAACTTGATTCATTTGACGGCAGTGAAAAAGTCGTTTTTCAGTCGATGCAGAGCCTGTATACGCGAAGGAGGTCGCCTTTTCGAACATGTTCTGTAATAACTGTAAATTGCTTTGCATGCCGTTAAAACTATTAGTACCTACCCTAAATAATAACCGTCAAATTATAGACAGAAACGTACCCTGTTGGATAGAAACGGTCATATCTTTTTTCTTTGAATAACAAATGACTTGTGTGATACCTCTTTGAAATCACTCAGTACATTTTGGTTCCACTACGATGGGCTAAAATTCATGAACAAAAGAATCCACTACCAAAATTTTCAATAAAAATATTTTTTCACAACCCCCATTCAAAATGTTTGGAGAATGTTTTTTTATGTAAACGTTGAAGTCATTCTTCAGCAATATGTTAGTGAAAAAATTAACCAATAAGGTGTAAAATTGTACCAACCGCAAAGACAAAACTATTGAAAGGTGCAAAATTTCATCATTTAAAAAAAAATATCTCGAAAACGGTGAGACTTTTACAATGGGAATTTTGTCATAGCAGGTGGGTTATCCTTTGATCTACATTCTCCCTTGGTTTGACGTGGTCTTTACGGGATACCCTGTATACAGGTGATATTTCGATTAATTAATGGAAAATTTAATGGAATGAACGCACGTTGCAATTTGAAATCCAATCTAAGATTATGATTTCGAAGTTTTCGACACTTGAACCGCAAGCAAAGTTTTGAGAATTAGCAAATATGTCATTTCGATGTAGGCTAAATTGGAGGTCATACTACTGTGATCAGAAAGTAAAGTGAATTGGTTCATAAAAAGTAGGTTATTTAATCACTTTTCCAAATTAATTTGACCCTCTTCAAAGAAATACCCATTCCATTAAACGTCGGATTAGTATTTTTCTGGTTCGATTCGGTTTTTATAGGGGCATCTCCGCTTTGGCCTTTCAAACTGGCTGAGTAACCAGTAAAGTCGCATAGAGCAAAATCAGGCCAATGCGGTGGCTGCGGACTGATTGAGTTCAGTTTTCGGCATAAAAGTCGCGAAGAACCAATGCAGTGTAAAATGGTGCATAATCGTGGTTTTGGCATCAATCGAGACTCAACGCGTTTGAGACACAAATCATTCTTCGAAACGGTTTGGACTGAGCCGACGGTATCAGCAGAATCTCTAATTGTTAATCTTGGTGGCCCTCGTCGATAGACTGAGCTTGGTTCATCTTCAACGCGTTCTCTTTGAAATTTGTTGTGTCAGTTTGATCACCAAAGGCCTTCACAATTCACAAGGAAAATGCACTTTTGGTTGTTTTCAAAAACACTTGTTACTTTGCTAATCAAACTCTTTGACAAAACAAACAGACGCTTGGCATATGTTATAGACCAGTGGTCACCAACCTCTTCAATGTGTTAAGCTACTTTAACTTAATAATATTATGACAATTAGATTTTTTTGTAAAATTTTCGGAAGCTTATTTGATTTTTGTAGTTTGTATTTTTAAAGTCAAAATCGCTGTGAGAGCTACCAGAATTTCCTTCCACGAGCTACCGGTAGTTCGCGATCGACAGGTTGGCGATCACTGTTATAGACAGTCCTACCAACCTAGGAGAAAAATTATCTGCCTTTCCTAACGCCCGGGAGATTGAAACGACGATTTTAGCTTACGTTGATCACAGTGGTGCATAAAATATTTCGATTTGGCATTGTTGTGAAGTGTTGTCAACCCAATTAGAATCCAGATGGTACTAACGAATTAGGACTTCAATAGCTTAGTGCTTTCATTTTGCACATGTTCAACTGTCTTTCTCAAATAACCATACAAGCAAAACAAGCATTGTTCTGTTTGGCAATATTTTAGATAAAAAGTATCCAACATAAATGTTTCCTTTTCATGCGCAACAGGTGCGATGTTGCCAGATCATTAAATAATCATTGAACTGAAAGAAACGATTTTGACACAGGAGAATTATCTATTTCGAGTTAACATCTGAGTTATATTGTAATACATGAATTTTATACCCTTGCAATAATTTATAACTGGCATTAATTCGTGCATTCAGCGGGAAGAAATATTCAAGCATTAACTCACATTGTGAACAATGAAATGAAATGAAAACGATGATTTTCGTTTCATGTTCTTCATTTGATCCATAAGGAAACCCCACAAATACTCATCCTTACAATTTGATTATCATTGAATTACATAATCCACATAAAAATTGGTACCTAGTTTTAAAAACAGATTTCCAAAGATTCTCGATCACATGATCGTAAAGAAATCGTTTGAGTAATGCCAAAGACGTTTGGCGTCGTAATACACTGTTGCCAACTGTATAGAAGTAGCGTGATATGGGAAATTCAATAATGAAATGAGATATTTTGTTGACAACACTCATTCGCTAGATTTTACGTAACCAACAACCTAAAATACATAGATTATAAGAAGGATCATCTTAAAAATGTTTCACTCTAAGTCGAATGCGGTCCTGATCGTAGATCTCAATTTAACGATGTTCACCGACGAAGATTGACTGGAAAATAAATTGCACAATGATGGCGGTTCGTTTTATTAACGTCTCCTTTTCACATTTCATTACAGGGCGTGCAAATCAAGGAAGCCGATATCGGACAGCCTTGTACAGAATGCAGCAAGTGCCTGGAAGGTTACGAGCCGCATAGCTGGAGGTATGTGTCATTTGTATGTGTCTGTACATTTTTATTTCTGTTTGTCGTCTACCGGGTGTTCATCTACATACTCTAGATAAGGTACGGCATTGGTGTTTGCTGTTTTTGAGTCAGAGCAAATTGTTATTTTATTAATCATGACAAAAAGTTTTCGATAGTTGAGTCATCTTCAGTATGTCACTGTAAGTGAATGTGGATTCATGGAATTTAATAATATAGTCAAGTATTCTTGGAAATGGCCTGTTTGGATGAAAGTGTGATCTATGGAGTAATATCCATTCTTGAAGTCTATTTTCATGGATCAACTATGGATCATTTCTGATCTTATAGTAATAATGTTGCGATAAGATAACCATCTACTTGATATATATCCGACTTATTTTATTGTAACATCCATATTGTATAATTAATCGATGAATTCTCAGTTATTTATATCAAGAAGCTGTATACCAGTGTAATTCATGAAAAATTATGCGATATTCACGAATTTTTTCGGAAGAAAGTACCCGATAGAATATTTTTTGGACATATTTAGATATATTTTCAGCTATTTAATAAGATTTTTATTTACAAAAGTGTTAAAAGATAACGTTATAAAGTTACATGTTGTCTTCAGACATGCCAAAAAATGTTCCTCAATTGCTGACATGATTCCGGCCGAATGAGTAGCTGAAACAAAAAATCAAGGTTATTAAAGTTGAAGCTAATTCCTATTATATACAATGACCTACGATTTTTGGAAAATATCAAAAATAGAGAAAATGGCCTACGCTTCTGGAATGAGTGCAGTTTTTTTTTTATTGAAAATGGTCGTCTTTTTAATAGCAAATTGACAATTCCCAACCAATCAAAAAGATCGATGGTCATTGTCTAGTTAGAATAATCAAGAATATTCAGATTCAATTTGAAGTCAATCAATGAATTTTTCGAGTCATGGTGTTACTCTTTAAATCTTTGATCTTCAGGTTACAGGATATTTTTGAAAGTATGAACTATCGAATGCCCCAAAAAAAACAATTATTCGAAACTATCACACTGATATAACCCCTTAACTGACTTACAAGCAAAAATATTGTTGTTGAATAAATTAGTAAGTAGCTAGGTACTCAATTCAAGTATTGAATATTAATTGAAATAATAATTTTTATTTCATTTCCTTCCTGGTACATAAAAGTTGAAACTGTTTCAAATTATTATAGGACATGGATATTATATGATACACAGATTGTTCGGGAAAATGTAGTGAATTTTAGGCATTCAGAATTATCAGAGATCACATCCTGTAAACTGTTTCTACTTCTTGATAGATATGACAATGCCAGAACACTGAAAACATCATGGATCAATAGAACCATAGGTTAATAGGTCTTTGAATAGAACAGATGGAACAATGCGTATTAAATAAACATTTAACTCGGCTTTCTTTCCTTCTTTTTTCAATGTACTTTCCAATGATAATCAAACACGATCCCAGTTTTCTAAAGTTCGAAACTTCTGTTCAAAGTAATCGATGTACCATGACCCTGTACGGTATATATCAGCAATTTCGAATACAGTTAGTTATTTATCGCAATTAGATCATAATCATCCATTGAGATGACTCGCCGTATGTGTCTGTGGTTTATTACGTGGCTCTAGAAAAGTCTATAAATACATCTTTATCGTACGTAATAGTCTTCGAGAATTTTTTCTTCATAAACGAAATACTCCAGATTGTGAATCATCACAGACTTACATTTGATGTTACATTTCCATATTCGTAACGAGGATGAACGAATACAAATACTAAATAAATATAGTTTGGAAAAACCAAGATACATGCGTTAATGGTGACCTGAAAATGCGAAAATAATCTATAATATAGAATTAACTACTGACTAAGAAACACATTGGTATTGTAAAAAAAGTGTGGGGAGCTTTATAAAAACTGACCCAACGCTGAATGTTTTTTTTTTTAAGAAAATTACTGATTTACTCACAAGGACAGCTCGGTTTTGTTTTTTTGAAAACAAAAATAAACGACAGTAAATATTAATTATTTTTAATACATTAAATTTTCTTATGAGCTGTCAGTAAATAAACAATTGATTTTAATCATTTGGTATTCACAGATGTGTGAAGAATTTATTTTGGTGTTTCTTATTAGAGGCTCGTAAGAAAGGAACTATGTAATAAGATTTTCGTGATGTTCAGGGTCAATTTGGGTTCAATACAAGATGATGATGAGTGTCCCGTTATCTTCATAAGTTCTGGTCACTCACTATAGCTTTGGCTAACTGGGAAACTGTACTAGCACGGTGTGAACGATTGATCAAATCATTATTCGTTTTAGGTGCACAATTTTTGGTCTAAACAGAAATAGTTGATGACCAGTGGAACAAATATTTATTCTTATTTTTCCAAAAGCTATTTGGAGTTTGAAAAAGTGATTCAAGAATCATCTATTCTTATTGTTGAATTTACTTTTTATGCATGCATGATGCTAAAACAAATGATGTTGAAAGAAATAAGTATTTTTAATTCATGTCTGTATGATGTTGCCATGTTTACATGCAATAATGGATTATGTCAATTCTCACCCAAATATTATGAATGACAATGTTTTTGAAATGTTTGAATAATATAACCTATTCATTTAATGAAGTAGCCGAAATTGTGTTCATTTTGAGAACGATGAAATAAAACACCATATTTTCATAAAACGGAATATATTATTGAAGAAATGTACAATATTTCTATACAATATCAATACAGACTTGCATCATTTTTATAAATAGATCCAGTCATCTTTCCAGCTTGAAATTGACGCTTCTTAATACATACAAAACAGATGGAATGCAATAATTGAAGATGAATCGTTTTCTAAGTTCATCTTGAATTGTTTTCAACCAAAATAAATAAAATTCATGAACTTTGTAAATGCCAGTATATGCAATGAAAATACTCACTGTTTGTTTATTCTGTGTATGAAAGTTCTAATTGCAAATTGTTCATTGTATGGAATATATTCACTCATTCCTAATTTATGGAAAATTATGATGTTTCAATTTCGAATCGTAGTTCTATTTTCTGAAGTTTCCATAGGTAACGCTTTTACAACCAAAATGACTCAGATTATTTGCGCCATCTATACGAAAATTTTGAACTATTGCTACTTTAGTTTTCGATCAAGTGTCAATGGGTGGCGCTACATGTATCGATTATCCTAAAATGTGACACTTTAATGCCTCCATAATGCGACAATCATTTTCAACACCTTATGTACATCTTATTTGAACTTTCGATACGTTCCTGAATAACTGCATCTGAAAAGTGCAATATTTTATCGTTTAATTGAATTCATCACGACGAGCAACGTAGAATCAACAATTTGTATAAATATTTGTTTGGAGATAACAGGATTCAGCTTGTTATTATGTTGATTCAGCTTAAGATAACTTTATCGCTTTGAAATCAGCAAATCATGTATTTTCGATATCTCTATACTTATTCATTAGAATCCCGTTTCTATCGAAATAAAAAGTTCCTGCTCTCTACCGTTCGAACGTTATATTCACTGTAGATCGTAGCGGCAAAACGAAATGCACATACATGTTTGTCTGGTTGCATACTCTACAGAGGCAAATGCGGCGGCTGTGGAAAATAATTTATTCTATCATTTTCATTTATATCATCACTAACAACTGAGAAGTAGACTCGAATTCGCTTCTTCTTTTTAATCGATCAATCATTCCGACTTTTTTTTTCATTACTTTGAGGTATTTAGATTCCCATTGATTTTTACAAAACTCAGGCACATAGTATTATTCAACATTCTTGGGAATTCGGTTGAATTATTTTTGAAGTATAGAAGTCAAATATAAAAATGAACTTTGAATAAAACTTACCTCATGCTGAAATATTTTTCGAATACTTTTTAATTTCAACTTTATACAGTGCGGTCTTAGTCCCCACTTCAATCTCCGATACTGAAGACAAAATTGAAAAATGCTCGGACAAGTAAATTTTTATTTCAAATGGAGTGTTTTTCAAAAAAGGTCATGCCTTCACCCCTTTCTCTTTATAGCTACCCCCTCAGTTTTTTGAATAGCAAGGGGGTCGTGGTTGCAAAAGATTTCTAAAGTAGAATTAAAAAATTATCATTTTTATTATATGGAACTGCAAATAAAAAAAATATGGAATAATAACAAATAAATTTTTCGAAAATATGTACATGACAAATATTTCCAAGAGGTGACAATAAAGTGTCGTTTCAGGCATATTTTTGTTTTACTATTATTTCTTCAGAAATACTTGAATTTGAAATTAAATTTCGTCTGCCTTATTTGCTTGGTAGTAAGAAACGCAAGCGTCCTAATGAGATTCTCGGAATGTCTCTCCGAAAAATGCTGTTGCAGCAAAAATAGGACAAGATTATTCGCTTTCCTTGGCACGATTCAATGCCCTCATCATCTTCGATCAAATTCGAAATTCAGACTTTCCACTGGGGTAATAAATAATGAATTCGGATATTCTAGTGACCTATATCGATGTTGCAAAGGGTGACAAGCATTGGTAGGTGTGACCCAACAGGAAATTAGATAATGGGGCGATGAAACGTAAAAATAAGCGAATTTATTACGTGAATGGGAAACAACACGGTAAGTTGCCTGGATTATTAATGTTTATACGCGATTCACTGGGCTGAATTAAGTTTGAAGCCAAAGTGTGATAATTGACTTTATCTTATCACGGTTTGAAAAAACATGATTAGTACTGAAACAGTTTCATTGTTGATATACTTATTTTACCTATAATTGTCGAAAAGTTGTAGCATAAATTGTAATATACAGAGTGTTTCATTAATATGGTGAAAAAATTAAACTGAGAGTATAGATAACCAAAATATGACGATTGAGCGCAACACCGCTCATACAAATGTTGATGGTTAAAAAGATACAGTGCGTTCAAAGTTAAAATTTTATTTGCAAATTTCTTGATGGCTTTGACAGTTTTCATGATATCGATATAGAAATTGGTATAACAAACAAGATTATCAGTATTAACGTAGTCCTTAGAGGGCGCCACTCACCCACTTACGATTATTTAAAAATACGCACAACTTTTGTGTCCGTCGAATATAGCAGTGGCGGATCCAAGATTTGAGCGAGGGAAATTTCACACAACGAGAAAAATTTTAAGGTGTAGCTTACGTTTTTGATTCAATCGAAAAAAAAATGATGAAAAAATAATATTAATTCTCCTTCATTATTTTGTTTTACTCATGTGATATGGATACTGGCTTTTTGTTGTTGTGGAAAGAAAAATGAATAAAATAATAAAACAATACATTTTGATATCTAACCATTATTCAATGAAGATTAATAATGCAGTCCTGATTCGAATGCATGGTAGCAAATCCAGAAGAAAACAACAAAATTCGACCTTATTGCCTTCCATTTGGCATGCAATCCGTTCCAGATCAATTATCCTGTCACTTTAATATACTAAATGATCCAAACATATTGCCACGTTCGAACTGACGTACGGACGTTTGTTATACGTTGTTATATTCACTTTTATTATTGTATGCCAATCATAAAAGTCACAATATGACGATGCTTGTTGAACAGTGGGCCAAATAGTCTAATTTTAGAGAATAATGGCAGTAAAATTCGAATTGATGAATGTGCATCGCTTTGCTGCAGACAAAGATTGGAGAAATTCCATTAATACCGAGATGTAACAGAAAAAGGTAATCCAAGTTTGAAAAACCTCTTTGATATTTCACTGGGAATCTCTAATGCTACACATATTCATGAAAAATACATAAACAAATTCATAAATAACACATCAATCTAAAAAAAAAGTAGACACCTGGTATACCATCCATTAGGCTCTCCTTGCAGGATCGAAAATGTCATGGAGAAGAATGTCACTGCTTGCTCATCCAAATTACTCTACGATTTTATTATTATAAATTAAATTTTGGAAAGGTTATCGCTAGACCTTTATATTTTTATAATGGCCCTATTCCTTATGACAGTAGGGTTGATTTTACATGTTCGAGAATTTAATAAAACTCTGCGAGAGGTGAATAGGGTGATAGAGAATATACAGAGAGTCTTTTATTTACTAGACGTTTGATAAAAATGTTTCTGAATAAATTTTTTTTCGTTTTATTTTTAATTGTTTTTGATACGACATGAAATTGGATATTATGTGTACTTTAAAAAAGATATATATTTTCATCTGGTTGTTCTTTGAATGACTGAATCACTTCCATGGATAGAAAAAAATTGAAATGAATTGAATTCATGTAATATATATTTGAAAGATCAATGCAAAAATTATGTTCGATACGCTTTCAGTATAGGGTAAAACAAACAAAACTATATTATTTGTTTCAGTAGTGTTGTGTTCAAGTCAAATAAAAATCTTTCTGTAGACCTAAAGTAATAGATATTCGAATTTCTTCCTGCGATAATTCCGAAAATTATCTGAGGGATTTCCTGAAGATATTTGGTTCTCTGAGATAAAAATCTAGACATTTCAGATCAGGCTCCCTTGGAGGCCGCTTCTACGGAATGAGGGTTATGATAAGTTATGAATTATTATTAGACTTTATTTGTTGAACATAGACATTGTCCACGTATCATAGTAGTTTTTTGAAACATTTTTGGTAATATCTCTGAACAAAAATTTATAAGTTGGAAAATATTGGAGTACACAAATCCAAGAAAATTCCTCATAGAATGTTCAAGAACTTTCCTATTTTGAATAAGAAAGCCAGAAGAGAAACTGAAAAAAAAATTGTGAACGAAAACAGAAAATTACGAAAAACCTTAATATTTGTACCAAGTAATATCGATATTCTTTACATTGACGATACGATTCGCAATACAAAATCATTGGAATGGATTTTAGTTCTCTATAAATCTCCAGTGAAGTGAATCATCCTGTAGATGAAAACATCATCTCTTTCCATCGTACAACTCTCACGTCTAAATTAGAGTCGACAAGGCGTCGTCAAAGTGTTTACCACGTCTGGAAACGAACTTCTTCATAAAGACGTTCGCAGGGGCACAAACCAAATGGCGGGGCGATTAAAGTTGACGTGACGCTTGAATGGATGGATATACTAGAAGGAAGAATATAAATATCTCGAAACGGAGATTGCACACCAATTTTCCGAAAGCCTCGTTAGAGCAAAATACTGGAGAAGACGCTCAAAATAAACTGATTGAGATTGTGAAAAAGGCTATTTTGGTGGATGGTTATGAGCCAATGTCAAAGTTGAGGTGCAAGATTCGTATTCAAAATATCGAATTCGGCATAGAATACGAACTCATAGTCTGAAAATGATTGGCAAAAATAATTTTATAAATGAGAATCCACCTTGTACAATCGTACAGCAATATGCACTTGAATAATCAGTACTATATCATTATGAATCTATTTTTGAATTATATACAAAGTCTGCAAGTACAACTACAAATGAATCCATACAATTACAAGCAAAAAAGGGAGTTATATACTAAAGCGATTCTAGTCTTTAACAACTTGCCTAAAAGGTATTGAAATCATAATTGAGAAAAAAAAAACAATGAGGAAGACCACTAAGTGATGAAAACCTTCCAAACCTCTTTTAATCGATGAATAATGATATTGGTTCAGTGTATATCCAATATCGAGGATCAAAATCAAAGCAAACAGATTCTACAGCGTTTTGAAATCTGCATTTTGATTCAAAATTTAAAAACGCCAGAAATAAGTGGGCGGTGCTATGAGCGTATAACGTACTACACCCTAAGTCTATCTTTGTCTGTATCCATATACCTTCTGGTCACCCCATGTGCAATGTTGTCAAGTTCACTTGTGGATGACACCTTATTCCTTTGATATATTTCCTCAAAAACGTATCTATAAGTGATGACTATATCATTTCATGATAACTTGTGGAAAAAATATCACTTATATTGTATTCTTTCGCATATTTTATTCCGAGAATAAGTTGTGGTATTTTGGTGCGACAACATAGCAAGGTCGAAGCGTAGGGCTAGCACGTCACACTGCATTACAAATGAGGGCAACCTTTCAAAAAGGCGCATGAAATTGAATGTTTGAAATTAATTCCGTTTATTTTATTATTTCATTAAGGCTATAAATCGAATAAAAAATAAAGAAATATGAATGGTAGTTTTTGGACATACAGAACACGATTATGCTGTTTTGGAAAATTAGTGTTCTCCCACATTGAAGGAATTTGTAATGAAAAACAATTATTAATTATTACGGCATGAGACGACTGTAAAAATACAGATACAGGATTTATTGGGAATTAGATCAGTAGGTAGGGCTTCATAGTTTCCGAATTATTCTTGATCTTCAAATAGTAAAAAATAAACCAAATATTTCAGAAGGGGTTTGATAAAACTAATTTCTTAATAACAATGATAATTCAGAAACGATGTAGATTGCCAATATTTGGAAAACTAACAACTACTCGAATGTATAATATTTCACAATTTCAATACAATAATTGAGTTTTGAGAAAATAAAACAGATGACTCGATGATTTTTCACCAAAACACAACTTCTTCTGTGAGAAATATTTTAAAAAGTTGTTAGGACTGTATAATTGATTAAAAAATCTAATGGAATATGATGTATCAGAATTGAGCATGTTGATGAAATCATTTCAAAAAAAAAATTCAGCGCGATTTTTCTGAGAAACCGATCGCGTTAGTTCTTCTAGAAATACACTGTGTCCAGCTTCTCCCTCATTAATTTCAAAGTTGCAAGTTACCATATTGCTAATGGTAGATGATGGCTGAAGTAGTATTATAATTGCAATGTGCACTTATCGTAAAATTTTTCTATGAAACTGGCCGGGAACGTATGATGGAAATATTCGTTAAATCAGCTGTTATTCCACCAATAATTGACGCCAGAACATGTCAAACAAAGTACTTTTTACGGGGCCATATCTCAATCTCGACGACGTTCTTTATACGCTCTAAATTACCGAAAGAAAATACAACAAGAAAACTCGTGAAATATCACAGATTCTATTCCATGAATCGCAGACACGAAAGGAAGGATATGTGAATACAGAAAGATTTGTGTTTTGTTTTTTTTGTGTACTATATTGGAGTGTCTACACTACAATTTTCACCTACAATTATGTATGTTTCAAACGATCTTTAGTGAAAGTTTGCTAGGTTACAATTTTGCATGGCCCAGGCAGGTAAACATTAATAGCATTTGTGAGATTTATAAATTTGTATCTATTTTTATCAGCTTTGACTGCTCAAAATGACTTTCAATTGTTCGAAAGCTCGTATCGGCAACACCCTGAATACGGCATGTGTCAAATTTACTCAATTCTCTTGTTCATTTTTGTAAAATACATAATATTAGACCTTCATGATACAGAAATATATAACAGAGTTTGTTCAATAAAATGCTCACAGAGATATCCAAATTACGTCAAATCACTGTGGAAACGGTGCTCATAAGGATTGGAAATCGTGAAGGTCTCATGTATACAGTAAGTGCCAATTTATGCATCATAATCATAGTCGAACCTTGACAGTTACCAAAATTTTAATTTGCATCATTAAGTACGTTGAAAATTGCACACCTTAGTGGCAATTGAAACATATCAAAACGTCTTTTTTCCTACGACAAGGTGTGAGATAAACTCGATTTATGATTATGATGCGTATTTGATTCATTCATTTACTCGAACAGTTTATCAGCCTAATGACATGGATTAATGAATAAGAGGAAATTCTAAATGATGTTATAACGTTAAATTCAAATTGATAGATTCAGGAAAGAATTTCTATTTAATATGTTATCAAATAACTGCTCGCGAAAATTGTCGATTAAGAATATATGACTTTCAAAAATGGTCGGAGATAGTTCAAATTTCGGAATACTTGGAAATGTTGAAACAAATTACGAATTCACACAGGTAGTTCTACAGGATTTTGTGAGTTTACTGTCATGGCAATATATTGCAAATCTCCATGGTAAAAATTAAGGTAACTAAGAAAATGAAGGCACCAGAACAATTTTACCTCTAGATACCTGAAAGAAACCACCGGTTCATAGACTAAATCAGTGGTTCTTAACCTTTAAGTCATGAGGAACCATTTAACCAAATTTCTGTCTTGTCAGGGTTCACATACGATTGGATATATACATATGCATATTTTTTTATTTTGTCTGTATCTTTTCTATATTATAAATAATTGTTTCAACTCAACTCATCACGCACGTCACTTGTTTATTACGATGTCTTCACCGACCACTTGGAATGCTTCCAGAGACCACTGGTTAAGAACCACTGGACTAAATAGCTATAATCATGAACCCAAAGCTTATCCATAAGCTCTTTGTTATTGACAAATTTCATGGGTTCCTTTGGAAAGTATAGGGTTAGTTTTAATGAATTCAGTGAAATAACCTGTACAAATTCTCCTCATGAATAATAAGAAATAGAGCTGGGAAAAATTCCCTTGAAAAATACTGAAAATATTGAACATCCTATATATTCATTTGAAATCGAAGGCTGTTCTTCTTAAACTGGTTGCAAAAAAATATTTCGACCATAAAACAAACGCTCTTTCCTTTCGCATCCTTATTCTCTGGACCTATTGCGGATCCTATATTTTAAAGAGCGTCGTCGGGCGTATTTAAACCCGGAATTTCGTATGCGCCTGGATGATTTAATCCCATGAAATATTTCACGGTGAAAAATAAGGTGCTGAGTGCATCACCGGAATTAATCAACAGGGTGAAACGTATTCGCAAGTCTTAATATTTGCCACATTTAAGTAAATTTAACCAATATCAATATGTTATGATAATATTGCTGCATAATATTTCATCACATTCAAATCATCAAATCATTATTGGCTACTTGTGCTGTTCATGTAGTCTTTCATCTTTCGTATCTCACTTCATTTCAACTTAATCGATACTATATCCCAATTTAAGCACCCTAATTTATATGAAGCATCATCGTAAGTTAGTGATACGTTATTATTAACTTGGCATTCATACAAAGAAAATATATTTCGATTTCATAATTCCCACAAACATGAAATAGCGAAAACATTCGAACTGCCAATCGCATAACGGTATGCTCGAGTGATTCACCACGAATTTATTTTTTTCCATTTGTAGGAACTGTATTTTAGAACGATAATATAGTTTCGTCGCCAGAATAACAACACAGTTCATAATATAAGAGGAATTTGTGATTGAAAATTATCAAATCATTCGAAATTCTTTTCATTGAAAATTTCAACTATAACGTTTTCGATGAAACAGGAAGTATAATCATTACATTGAGTAAGGAAAGGAAGAGAGTAATTCCAGAGATCTTAGAAAAATTTATGTATTTACTACGTATGGTGTTTTTATCTACAATATGTATGTACAATCCAATAAAACCCATTTCATCATGGTAAACAATTTATGATGATGAAAAAATGAAATATGATCAATGACCAAAATTTTCAATTTTGAATCATTAGAACTGAGTACAAATATTCAAATCGAAAGTACTGAATTGATTTATATACCAACATAAATATTCCTATTTCTAATACTATACAACTTTCTCATAATTCAAATCTATCCTGCAACATATCCGTTAAATGTTTGGAAAATATCAAACCCTACTTATTTCTTCGATTACCCAATGTTTTCCGGAACGTCTTGTTCTGACACTGGCTGTTGTTTCGTCAACTCCGGCGGTTATCATCTTCAGGGTTTCATGGGCTGTGGACAAAATACTGATAGCAGACCGAGTACCCAAGTAGCTGGCGTAATATCTGTCCTTCCCCGAAAGTTGATCTAGAAGCCTGATTCGGACATTCTCCTTGATAATGTCCTGCAGATATCGCTCCAATGCTGCGATTAAAGCTTCGAACTTAATTCTCGATGTGGTTTTTCCCGTTCTTGTCAAGGAAGACTGTATCTTTAGAATCGCCGTTTCGATTACTTGGAATTCGATTTGATTTCTTTTCGATTTCAGGCGCCGAGAACGAAGCCTAGCCTTTTGTTGGATAGTCATGAGAAGTTCTATCGAAAAATCAAATCTGTTTGATGCCATTCTTGAATACGTGAATGCAAAAACCAAAACAAAAATTCACCAACGTTACGGAGTGGTTCAAAAGTTTGAATGTTTTCATTTGGGTTCTCCACCAGTATTTATGTATTTCTTTTAAGATCTGTCTATGATGATTTGTTTCCTATTGGTTGGTTCCTTGATAGTTGGTTCCTCATTGGTTGGTTCCTTTTCGGTTGGTACTAGAGAAAGTAGGGTCGGTAATAAAAGAAAATACCCTGTAGAGAATTATTCATTTCGACAGGTGAAATTATTTTGTGGATTGGATAGGAGTGGTATAAAAGCTTTCTATTTCATGAGGGGTTACTTCATGTCATGTCTTACCCTTCTTAATCTCCATTACTGAATACAAAACTGAAATAACGTGTTGTTTTCGAAAAGAAAGAAAAAAATTTACATCTTCTACCCCCGCCTCTTGTTAGCTAATTCTTATTTTTTTTAATAGCAAGGGGGGCGTGCGATAAATTCATCATTGAAAAGAATTTCAGAAGTAAAATTTGAATTTTATCATTTTCAATATTTGAAATGTTTTCTTATAAGAATACAAATGTAATAAATAGACGAATAATTATGAATTGAATCTTCAAAAATTAATCAACTGGATGAATTATTCTACTTGACATCTTAATTCTGTCAAGAAATAAATAGAGAATATTTTAAACACATTGTGCAGTAATCAAATCGTTCATTGATATAATTCATACAGTTTATTCATTTTTGAAAATTAATTCGATATATTTCAATGACAAAGGGAATTATGACATTTTAATTCTTCTTTCGAAATCTTCTATAATGTATTGCGACTCCCTGCCATTGAAAAAAAAAATCTGTTTGAAATGAAAGTCGACTCGTTGAGCATTTTTAAATTTTCATCCACACTGTAAAATCATTTATAAAAAAACCGTTGCGATTATATTGTCTATCGCAAAAATTTCTCTATGAAGCGTATACAAATAATTATGTTTTAAATTTCTTCATCCTATGTGAAATGAAAATATTGATAATTACAATAGATGATGATTCCATGAAGTGATCCCTCATGAAATAGAAAGCTATTTCACCACTCCTATCAAATACAATATTACCCTTAAAAATGAATTATTTGCCGACAGGGTATTTTATTTTACTACCTACCCTACCTACCCTACCTACCCTACCTACCCTACCTACCCTACCTACCCTACCTACCCTACTTATCCTAATCCTCTGCCCTTAATGATCACAACAACCAATGAGGAACCAACCATCAAGGAACCAACCAATAAGAAACAAATTGGTATAGATTAATTTTGAAAGACATACATAAATACTGATGAAAAACCCAAATAGAAACATTCACATTTTTCGAACCACTCCGAAACGTTTGTGAATTTTTGCTTTGATTTTTACATCACGTATTCAAGAATGGCATCAAACAGATTTGATTTATCGTTGAATCTTCTCATGAATATCCAACAGGAGGCAAGACTTCGTTCCCAGCCATTGGAATTGGTGGAGAGTCAAATCGAATTCCTAGTCATCGAAAGGGCGATTTTACAGATACAGGCATCCCTAACGAGAACAGGAAGAACCACATCGAGAATTAAGTTCGAAGCTTTAATCGCTACATTGGAGCGATATCTGCAGGACATTATCAAGGAAAATGTCCGAGTCAGGCTTCTAGATCAACTATCGGGAGAGGACAAATATGAAGCCAGCTACTTGGGTACTCGGTCTGCTATCAGTATTTTGACCACAGCCTACGAAACCCTGAAGAAGACAACCGCCGGAGATAACGAAACAACAACAACTGTCAGAACAAGACGTTCTGGAAAACATTGGATAATCGAAGAAATAAGTAGGGTTTGATATTTTCTGAATATTTAACGAATATGTTGCAGGGTAGATTTGAATTAGGTATATTTATGTTTGTACATAAATCAATTTAGTACTTTTATTTTGAATATTTGTACTCAATTCTAATGATTTGATTCAAATTGAAAATTTCGATTAATGATCATTTTGATTTTTTCATCATCATAAATTGTTCACCATGATGAAATGTGTTTTATTGGATTGTACATATTGTAGATAAACACACCATACGTAGTAAATAAATTAATTTTTCTGATATCTCTGGAATTACTCTCGTCCTTTCCTTACTCAATGTAATAATTACACTTCTTGTTTGTGATTATGTTTCATCGAAAACGTTATAGTTAAAATCTTCAATGAAAATAAACTTGAATGATTGGTAATTTTCATCATCATACAAGTGTAAAATGAAGTTGTGAATAATCATATCCTTTTAAAAAATATCTGAAAAAACTATGAATGACAACATTTTATATCCTCTGAAACTGTTACAGGATAGACTGATATAATAATTCAGAATTCAACGGAAATAATTAAGACACTGTTTACGGAGAAAAACATTGTATGAGTTCAGTAAAATTATAATTACAGTGTTCTCTTTTACAATAAAAATGTATGAAAATATTAACCGATTGAACATAAAAAACTAGTTAATATAGACACGAAACCTCCATTATTGAAATATTCAAATGATGACCAGATGTGTTGAATGACATGAAAAACAATTACTATCGAACAGAAATCGAAAGATAACTCTGGATTCATGCCAAACAAATAAATTGATAATGAAATACACATTTCGGTAGGTAAAAATAAGTTTTTGGACACAAACATAAACGTGAAGATCCTCGATCATATTATATACAAGGTGTTTCAAAATACACTCAAAGTTAGTCAACGTAATAATGTGGGTTATTTGGAATCAACAATATCATTATTCCTTTCACCTTTTTTTGGCATGTCAACTTCACCCTGTATTCACTGCCATCTATTCCAGTGTCTGTGCTCATTAGCCTAATTGATTATAATTTCGAAACTCTATTTGCGAATAAATATGTATCAAGGCACATTTATGATTACAAAATACCTCCTTATGATTTAATGTTTGGTCCAACGATAATAACAGGGCGTTATTAATATCGTGAGTATGTACGTATGAGTTCAGTATTTCCAGAAAACACATGCATTCCGATGATCCTATGTTATTCATTTATGCAACAGACCAAGAATAGTTACATTATTTTTTATTTTATTCTGAAGAGAATATTTCTTCGTTTAGAGAATAATAAAGAATATATATATTTTTTTTTATTTCAGCTCAATTCAGAACAGTGTGTTTTGAATTCGCTTCTCTATACTTTTGAGAATTGCTGTTTATACTGTGAATACTCCTTGATGATGGTCAATACTAACAAAAAAATGAGAGTCGAAGGATACACTATATGACTATTGATGATTGCTTGAAGACGAAACGTCTGATGAAAATTATTTTGGGGTTGAAATATGTTTTTTCGAAATATCGGAATATCTAGTATCTATGTCTGAATATCACATTATTTCTTCGGTGGCATGATTTATAATTAAGCAAATCCTTATCTCTTTTGGTTTTGGAAATACACTCATAGTTAATTTATATCAAAAGTAAAAATATCACACGTGAATTACACAGGGTGTGCCATAAAATGAGAGACATCTCTCGGATTCAGAACCTGAGAAAACAAAATGCCACATTGAACCAAAGGACACGTTTATATCGGTGAGCCCGATCACCAAAAGATGGTAGTCAATTATCTTCTTCTTTTTTAATACAATGTAACTTGAAAAAATTATTCATAATCAATATATTTTGGAAGAATTTAAGAATCGTTTAGGTATATGAATGGTGTTCAAAGGGTGAAAATTAATTTTATTTCAGTTCATCATTCGAACCAGTTAATAAAATTCATTGAAAACTTAATCCTAATAAACCAAAGTTTTCATGAATCGACGACCTATTAGTAGATCATTATTTTTTGACAAACGATAAGACGTGTTTATTTTGAATATCTCTTCGAGACAAGAGGATTTGCTGTTCAATAATAATTACTTTATTGGGTATGAATTCTTCAGTTAATTTTTTTTAATAAACTGTCTGTGGATTGATATAGTAGTGAAAACAGAAGACTATATTCGATTTTTTTAGTTATAGAGATGATTATCATTTTTATCACTCTAAACATGTAGCAAACTACAGGGTGTTACATTCAAACCAATTGCCGCTAGAAAAAGTATTTATTTATATTCTATTATAATATTACTTTACCTAATAAAGAATGTTACGCGTTACTTTATGAGCACACACAAAACTATTGCATTTTTTTCCACCTTGTACCACTTGGAGTCAACATGTGATACATTTTTGGAATCAGCTTAGCTAGAGTAATCCGAAAATTGAGACAAAATGGGGGTGTTCCATTAAAAAAAAAATGACGGTGACATCATTACTCGTACGTAATTCACCCTGTATATTAGATTATTATTTTGAAATGCTGTAAATTAACATAAAAAATCGACGTGTTTCAGGATTATTTATTAAAATGACCTGTTTAGATAAAAATGAATTTTTTCCATACTTTACGCACACTGTGTATATGTAAAACTAAAAACACAATATAGAGAATAATTTTGAATAATAAAAATTTCATCATCTCTATAACTAAAAAAATCGAATATAGTCTTCTGTTTTCACTACTATATCAATCCATAGACAGTTTATTAAAAAATAAATAAGATAACTGAAGAATTTATACCCAATAAAGTAATTATTATTCAACAGCTAATCCTCTTGTCTCGAAGAGATATTCAAAATAAACACGTCTTAACATTTGTCGGTATCAATCCATAGACAGTTTATTCAAAAAAAGAATTAACTGAAGAATTCATACCCAATAAAGTAATTATAATTGAACAGCAAATCCTCTTGTCTCGAAGAGATATTCAAAATAAACACGTCTTATCATTTGTCAATAAATAATTATATTTACTAATAGGTCGTCGATTTATGAAAAATTTGGCTTATTAGGTTTGAGTTTATAGAGGAAACACAATTGAGCAAAAACATGTTTTCAATGAACTTTTTCGAATGATGGACTGAAATAAAATTAATTTTCACTCTTTGAATTCCATTCATATACCTAAACGATTCTTATATATAGTCTGTTTCAGCTTGGTTGATACCTGTGACGCGTCGCCAGATTTTGACGTGATGCAACATGTTTTTCACTTTTTCAGCGATGCTCCGAATTAACTCCGAATTAAAACTTGGGTATATTTCATAAAAACTTCTGAACCATTGTCAGATCGTGATCATGAAGATTCTTTACTTACATTTCGAATAAAATCCAATGAAAGTAAGGGGCTGCTATTATCCATTTCTTGTTGAAAATGTTCTAATAAAGATGCAACCAATTTCTGAGCATATCTACTCAATCCTCTCGACATTTTGATGAGAATACGATGATATTAAGCTCTCAAGAGAACAACTTTAAAAAATCGATTTAAAAGAACAATTCGTATGTAAACAAACGATTGTAGGTATTCGCTCCATACAATTTGGCATCGTTCACATCACAATGATGCCAAATTGTACGAATACGAATTGTTCTTCTATTGCGATTTTTTAAAATTGTTCTCTTGAGAGCTTAATATCATCGTATTCTCATCAAAATGTCGAGAGGATTGAGTGGAGATACCCAGAAAATGGTTGCATCTTTATTAGAACATTTTTAACAAGAAATGGATAACAGCAGCCCCTTACTTTTATTAGATTTTATTGTAAGTAAAGAATCTTCATGAATATTCATTTACCACGATCTCACAATGGTTCAAAAGTTGGTTCGGAGTTGATTCGGAGCATCGCTGAAAAAGTGAAAAACATGTGGCATCACGGCAAAATCTGGCGACGCGTCACAGGTATCAACTCAGCTGAAATAGACTATACATAAATCCTTCCAAAATCATTCATTATAAATCAATTTTTCAAGTTACATTGTATTAAAAAAGAAGAAGAAGATAGTTGACCACCATCTCGTCAAACTTGTATCAAAATGTGTACGTTCAATTTCTTCATTTCATTTTCTTCTTTGATTCATTTTGTTGTCATTTAGGGGCGTAAACTTCATATGTCATTCCACCCTAATCGAATTCAGTTCATCAAAGACCAGTTGAAAATATCCGCGGACAGTCCCAAAAAGAGACCGTCGCGCACGCTCACTTTTTTCACCAATGCAACGCCTGCTGCGTTCCGTTTTCCCTCACTTTCTCGTCACCGGCCAGCCAGGATCGCAGCGGCAAATTTGAATGTTGTTTACCAACAA
Source organism: Plagiodera versicolora (assembly GCA_037013635.1). Lineage (NCBI taxonomy): Eukaryota > Metazoa > Arthropoda > Insecta > Coleoptera > Chrysomelidae > Plagiodera > Plagiodera versicolora. Next base: position 7,309,531 of record CM072986.1, on the reverse strand, counting down.
AACAAATGCCTGCCAACCGATAGTCCGCGATAGTTTTTCATTCTAAGCGAGTGCGGATGTAATCTCGGATTCTTATCTAATTTCCTTGCCGATAGTCGAGTCGCCTGCGGCTTCGACAGTGTATTGTTTCGTTATGTGACTCGTGCGGAGAGGCGACGCGTCGAAAAAAAAATGTTTTCTTGTGACGTCGGTGACGGAGATTTTATACCGTGGCGGGGGCTCACTTTGACTTGTGTCAGGATTTTGCAGCTTTATTGCAAGGTGTTCCAGGAGGATGTGCAGGAAGTCAGCAAGTTAAAGGAGTAGGTCATACTTTTGATTTCTTGTTGTGACAGTTTGAGAGCTTTACAATTCTTTTGTGATTTTGCGCTTAGAATGCGAGCTATATTTTGCTTGTATTTCCGTATTTAGTTACAAATAGCACGAATTCATCATGAACAAACTGTTTCTGTCCGATAAAATCTAATGCAAAGTCCGAAATCTCGCCTTCATTTCGTACAATTTTTCAGTTCACGTTGTAGTTTTCTGAGAAGTTTCTTTTTGAGTGATCTCATTGGTGATTATACAGTGAGGACCAAATGTCCGTCGCCCCCCCTGTAACTTCTTTATTCTACATATTACAAAAAAATGTTAAATACATAAGTTGTAGGGTAGTCCAAAACTATTAACTTTTTTGATAGAAAACCATTTATCAAACTTGTTCAGAATTCAACGTAGAATGTAAAAATGCAATGAAATATAGGGTGTCCCATTTAAAAAAATTAACTTCCAAGTCACCGTGCTTATTTGAGACACTCTGTATAAATGAAACTCAAACCATTGAGGAGATCGAATGAAACCCTACAACTTATGTATTTAACATTTTTTTGTAATATGTAGAATAAAGAAGTTACAGGGGGGGCGACGGACTTTTGGTCCTCACTGTATTGTGATTATTAATCTTGAGAGCAAAATTCAACATTGAACAATGTATGTTTATTTAATTGAGAAGAATACTTGTTACAACTTGTCAAGAATACGTACGGTTTCCGTTTGCCATGATCGTTTGTGAAAACAACAACATATTTAAATATGTATCATTTATTTCATACGATATTGTAGTATGCAGGGTGAGTTTAGAATCTGTACCGAGCTTTCTGAGGGTAATTGTCAAACAAAAAATAGTTTAAAGAATAAACTTCTAATCCTGCCATTATTTGAAATTTCGGTTGAAAACCGTAGTAATATAACTAAGCAGAACAACCACACGGAGAAACGAACTGCACCAATGTTGTTGAAATAAAAGTCACAATTCAAAACAGAATTGGTAAAATATCGTTACTAGTGATTTGGTTACATTTTTTGTACTTTGACAAGAGCATCAGTATTTTTTTTCTATCGAATGTTTATATTTTTTACTGAAACGAATACAAGGAAGTAAGAAAAAACGAACAAACTCACAATTTCCTCTCTGAAAACACTCTTTATAGCAATATTGGAAATGTAGAAGTAAATTTGAAAAATATACCCATTTCAACAATGAATATTTATGCATAAAATTTCAATCTGGTGACTTTCACCGTTTAGAAGGAAAGTAGAGAAATTATCTTAGTTTTAAAAACTTTGGAGGATATATCTTCCTCAGTATAGTATGGATCATGAGGTTCTACTGGAAATTATTTGACGTTCATAATTTAAATGACATGTGCTTCCAAATGCTAGTAAAAACAGTACGTACTGATTTTCGCTCTCAAACCATTTCATGTAAACACTATTTATACATCACCCTTCATCAGCATATAGAGCTTACTATTCAAATATCAACACCTTTATTGAAAGTTTGATTACTCAAACGGACTATCATGGAATTTATTTCCTATCAAATTATCGATTTCGTGTTTAATTCCGGGGTCAAAATATTTTACGTAGGTATCAACGACAGTTTCCGCCAAAACATGGATCGTGTGATGGGTATAAAATGACCATATTTTTGCGTGTTTGTAGGTTTGTTATATTGAATAGTGATTCAAGGTCGCCCAACTTTTCATGTTTAGTGGGAACTAGACAACAATATAGTCAAAACACTTCTCACGATGTTCAGATGCATACAAATTATATAGAGAAGATAGGATATTATTAAAAATTATTTCGTGACCTTCAAATAGGTGATTTTAGGTGTGGTGACTTTAATAATAAGATATTTCAACGGGATCTGGGATATGTTCATAGTGAACCTGAACTTGATGTACAGAATAAATATTGCCTATAAAAATATAAAAACACTAAACAAGCATATCGCGAAATAATATAATCTATTAGAGATTACTACTAGATATACATATGTCAGAGATTATTTTTGGAAATGTCCCTTCCTATGTGATGAAACGAATACGTATAAAAATCAAAACTAGATTGTTCACGACCATATTGATTAATTATTATTTTTAGGCTCATGGGCATTGTTTCGGAGAATTCTGCCTCTTTTTCTTGCTTGTTTGTTTTCAAAAGCTCTTGATTCACACTCAATAATTGAGTGATTTCATGGATGGATAATTTTCATTAGAAAATCACAAACCTCATTTGCTATTCTTGAACGTCCTCTAAGATTTTTTAAACGCCACGTTCCCAGTGCTTATTGAAACATCTTCAATAGGCTATGAATTCAACAATTCTCTCTTGTAGATTTCCGTCAAATTTTCTTCTTGCGATTTAAGCAACTTCTATAAGTTCATTCGATTCAACATGTGCAAAGGAATATTCTTTTTCAAATGGCGCTATCAAAAATAAACTGTTGATATTATGACGTCATAACTGAAACATCAATACGTCACAATAATGGGAAGAGATGCGCACCTAGAAATAAAAGTTGACGTGTCCACGAATTTTTTTGGAAAGCTTGTATTATGCTAGATATTGATTTTATTGTACTGATTTACTGATCAAATCCGCGATTAAGGAAATCTTCAGACGTGTCTAGAGGAATTGGGTCGGATTTTTTGATCCGTGAAAAGTAGAAACGCAAATGAAAAAAGCACGAATAAAAATGTTACACAAAAATTAAATAATTTTAAAGATTTCACTGATGTTTTCCTATATAAAATGTACTCCTCATGGTATATCTCACAATCTTTCGTGTTGTTTGATTTCGAAAATGTATTCAACTGTCATTTTTAATACTTGGTATAATAGAAATAGCACACATTTGAGGTCGTGAGACAGTTTTCGTCCTTATCAGTTATTTTGGATTGATATTTAACCATGGTACCAGTGTTTTGGCAACAAGATAATTGATGCAAACGACGATGAGTGACGGCTCATTGAAACTTATCATCATTTTATTACCATTAACGAGGACGTTCAGATAATATGTTAATAAGTTATTGTTCTCTGAAGCTTTGTTAGGTTAACCGACAGACAAACGAGTTGTCAGTTTTTCGTTTATCCATTTTATACTATCCAGTATTGGTACTAACTCAATCATCGAGGACATACGGGTGTTTTTTTTCAATTGTATTCATATCAACCACCGCTTACTTCGTTGTCGATTCATTTGTTAATAGTGTTATCAACATTTTTTATTTTTCTATTGAAAATCTCTGGTGACTCATCTACATGTTTGTATTGTTATCTCTTAGCTTTGATGAATAATACTTTCAGGAAGCTGATTGCTGATTATATCAACGAACGTAAGATAAACAATTCTGTTTTATTTGAATTTCAGATTGTTGACCTCCACAAATTCACTAGCTTCAAATAAATAAGTTCACTGGGTGATTTATTCATTTATTTCAATTTGAGTGTTATCTCACCTGAACGAACAAACATATGAACAGAAACAAATTTTTCTCACAAATTGTCTACGAACATTCCTCATAAATTTTTTCGATAAAACGCTTGCTAACGTAAAATGAAATTGACATTTCGGATCCGATGTATTTTTCGATCAGCATTGAACTTATTCTAGCGGAAACTGTCAACTCTGCGTTCCGTGCCCAAAATATCATCTGTTCGATGCCATTTTCACGATATGGCGAGTACGTTCGATTAAGCGATTTTTTATCATACGTTTTTATGACTTTGAATGTTTTTTTGTCCATTAATCTAACAGAATGCACTGCAGGGTTTCTTCCATTTTTTTCTGAACTAATATTGAATCGTAAATAGGAAAATGCAGTGTCAAAGTTCAAGAGCTTTGTTTTGTTTTCTGCGAACAAAGTCAGAATTTGTTTTAGTTCAAATAATTGAATTGCTTCTAGTTTTTTGGATTATCACTCATTTTGGAACAAATCTAATCTCTTAATTTGCTTTCAGTCAATGCACAAACATTTTCACGACGCATCACATTTTTGAGGAATAGACCCTGAAGTAAAACGATCTTCATTGTTTTAAGCGAAAACCATGTGTCGGACAAAGAAAATCCATGAGATTAATTGTGCTCAATAATGAATAAGGATCTTAGAACTAATTTTTATTTCAGAAGCAAGCAGTGGCGTATTATTTTTTTCTCCAAAAATATTCAATGCAAAACCAGTACGGACGCCACTGGTAGAGAAAATGAAGAATTTCGTACATACCAAATTACACCTTGATGAATAGAAATTTTTTGAAGATTTCTAAAGTATTATCTCAGTTATTATTAAAAAACTGATTTTTTTTTTAATTCTATCACCCTGTATCTCCAAAGTTAAGACTTTTAGAAAACATTTTTATAGGAAGTTTTTTTCTCAAAATGTGTCAAGGAATCACCCCTTCTAATATTAGTAGATACATCTGTATAGCTGTAAAAGTTTTTTTTTCTTTTTCTTTATAATAATGATAATTTTATTCCTCAGAAGGAATATGGAATACAATACAACATATTAGAAATAAGCGAATAAATAAATATACATAGGGTACATCACTTCGTCATATTGAAAAATTCATTTTAAAATACTCTATACATACATCATTTTTGACAATAAATTGTCATGAAATTATTTTCAAACTAATTGTGCTGAGTAGGTATTCATAACCAAAACACGTTTTAATTTCAGATTTAAATATGATTGATTAATACTTCCGAATATAAACAGTTGTAATTTATCCTCATTAAAAATTTCAAAGAATTTTATAAAAAATCAATCAATCTTTCATTCTCCGCATAGAGTACTGTGATAAAAATGTTCTTGTGCTGTCAACTCAAAGTTTAGACACTTTATTACCATATACTTCAAAAGACTAATCACCAGAGTAGTTTCCTTGCATTAAGAACAAGAAAAGTGGACAACCTGTAGTAAAGGAAGAAAAACTTGAAAGTAGAAAACTTGATAATTATCGCAAAATTCTCGTCAGGCATTCATGAATGTTCACGTCTACTTTTACCTAGGATTCTAAATATATCCGATATCCTATGAATGAAGTCATTCCTGAACATATTGTAGATGTGCATACGTACAGTCATTAAAAAATCTTGGAATCAACAGAAAACAGCTGCTGTTGATCGTCTAGCGCTGATTTCGAAAGCCACGTGACTCACGTCGAAGAATAATACGAAGAAAACTAATTTGGTCATTGTTATACAGGATGTCTCGAAAAAAAAACTGCATCTTGAGATGAAATTCGTATTCATCCATAAATTCTGGTATATCTTAGATTTTTTTGATGGCCTGATGAAAAAAATCCTATGTTGTCGAATCTGGTGAACTAGGTGGCCACTGCCAACTACCAGTGATCAAGAAGAGTTGTTTTCAGGAACTGTCGCGCGTTAACTGACTGCCAATTTGCATTTGTTTTCAACAATTCAACTTCGAATCGTCGAAATTTATTTCCAAGATTCATAAAGCAGTTGCAAACAGGTCAAAGTCAATGTCAGGTGAAACGGATTTGGATCTAAAAATAAAGCACGAATAATGAAAAGTGTCGACTTTTGCAAATGGAATCGTTTAACTGAGCAAATATCAAGAGAATGGCATGTCATAAATCATGTTATGTGTTTTTCATTGTCGTTAACGATTGAAGTAATTTTTTCCGTTCTTTATGGTCCGATCTTGGTATGTTTTAGAACACTAGTCAATACTCTTGGTTACTTTGTTAAAATTAAAGATTAGAGTTACCAAAATGGTTGATGGTGCAAACAGAATTAAAACACCCAGTATGTAACGGTGTAATTCGATAGGATATTCGAGTATAAACGATGTTTTGTACCTTCAAAAAAAAATGGTCCCTGTCTATTGCTTCGCTCATTAACAAGATTTTTTCGGTTGACTACTTTCTGATAAGAATATGATCACACAATTCAATCGTATTCTTCAAAATATTTCACTTACTCACAAAACTAACTTTTTTGATCGAGAATAACGAACTAGTTCATTGTTTATAATTTTTTTATTAACCCTGAAAATATTTTTGCTCTTCCAAATTTCATTAAAAACTGTGATCACCAAATATATCCATTGATCGATGAAGCGGTGAAATGAGAATAATAAGATAAAGTAATGTCAAACATTTGAAAAATTCAGTTCGGGAATCAATATCTTTGGAAGACTGCTGGATTCACTCAGTATTGATATGGAAAAATATTTTAGAAATATGGTGTCAGCCAAAGATATCAGAAAACTGATTCGAATCAAAACCTAATTCAAAGTGTGTTTTAGGATTGGGATTTAATGATTGCTATGTTTTGTCAAGGTCTGATATTTCAAAAGAATCATTAAATTTATCAGTATTAGAGATATTTTATCGAGGATGTCAATATTCATTATCATTATTATTTTAACAGATATCGCCAAAATCGATTGTCTTAGTCGAACTGATATTCTCGCATATACAATAAATGATTTACAAATTTTCGTATTTTTGTAGACTGCATTTGATATTTCACGAAGAGATTTAGTTCAGCAAATAAAATATAAAAGGAAAGAATAGTAAGAAAGTTAAACTAGTTCTAGTGAATACAAGCCATACAATAGAATGGGAGATAAAATGAAGAACAAATATGGCTAACTTATGTTGATTCACATCATAATCATTCATACCATCTTAACCTTACAAATCGAACCCGTCTGAAAATTCTGGTTATGATCAATTATATGACAGAGAGGGCAAATTTTTATTACTTTCATTCATTTTTTCATATTATTTTGTAAAAACCCAACCCATCTCACGATTTTTTCAACAATATGATATGGATAAAAATGGAAACATTACTAGAAAGTTCAATAGTGGTTCTATACGTTGTTGCTTTTTGACATTCCCGTTAGTCCCATATTACAAGGTGTTGTTTTATCAATTATAAATAATCATTGCATGACTCTATATTTCATTTGTCTTCTTCCTTGTTAGAAATGAATATTCGTCATCGTGAAATGCTTCAGCGATAATACATCAGTTCTCGGTATTTGTTTCAAAATTACGATGAAAATAAAAATTCAGAAGTGTCAAAAACGATGACAATAAATCATTAAATGATTTGAAGGAGCTAATAAAAATCAAACGGAATGGCAGTAATCCATTTATCTTCAAAAGGAGCATAAAAATAAACAGTTGCTGTTTTCCCATCTGGTCCACTTGATTTCGTTTAGTTTTGGACGGACAGTTTTCAAACACAACTCAATGTTGTTTTTCAATCAATTATTTGATAGACGTTCAAAAAATGTTGTGTATTTTTAGCTACAGGCTCAAATTGAAAAGATATATGACGTGAGGAGCACTTTGGAGGTATACTGTCTTTTCACTGTAATATATTGACATTGAATCTGACACGAATCATATTATCTAGAAACTCCTAGTATATGTTGCGTTCCTATCACTGCCTTTCTTACACTTGTTCTGTCCCAACAGCATTCATCTTCCATCTTGGAACCATAGATGTCGAAAACTGCTCGTTTTTTATGGATAATTTGAATATGGCATTGCCACATCGATGATTTCAAAGATGGTGGGAAACACTTTATCATAATTGTTATTACTTTACTATTACATATTACTTCTCTAGGTGTAAAACAACTCCTTCCAAACGTGGACTGAAAATACATTACATCTGATTATATTCCATTGACACGTAAGCAAGATTTTGTCAAAGGAGAGAGAATTTCAGATGCTGTAGTTTTTGTGAAATTAAGATTTTCCGCAAAAATGCCTAGGTATATTTTGTATACAAAAAGTTGGTGGTTTGAATGCTTACGGTTCCTGTGAAAACTATCATTTTTTTGTACTGTGTGTATCAAAACATCAATGGCAGAGTAGATACATCATATCAGACTTGTATTTGAAGTATTTGGTAATTTTTCGATGTTGTCATGAAAATTTCGAAAATTTATGAAAATGCTATTATTGTGATTTGATTACTTCAGAGTTATGGAGAGTATTGCAACAAAATAAGATAATCCAATAATTGCACAAAACTTTTTTCTCCGTGTATCAATAACTTTTCACTATTATTTTTTGTCATAATATAAATTCAGCCTCCAGCTTCGTTTCATAATAAGAGATATATACCCGATTAGGGTAATTCGGTTCTTTGTTTGTCACGCCCATCGTCGGTCAATAATTTTCCTGGAGAAACTCTGCAACGACGACGTATATGGCGTCCTGCCTATCCTCGTCTTACGTATCGTCTTTATTGGCTTATAATGGGTTTTCCATATGGAGACATAATCGCATTTAATATCACACGTAACGACGAAAAAAGCCGCGATTTTTATCATTTTCATTTGGCGAGAGAGTTATGGCTACACGAAGAAAAATATCGTGGGAACCAAACGTCGAGATTCAGTTTTACTAACCGTTAGAAAACATTCTTACGATTGCAATATCCATACATTTCTGTTTAATTCGTCAAGATAGTGAAGAGAGAAGTCGTATACGTGTACTCTGTTAGAGGAATCATATTATATTTTACCATTTTTGGGACAAAGACGTTTCCTCAACAATTGTCTGCTCTACTTGCAAATAATTAACTGGAAAACATCTGCATATCCTGATAAAAAAGTGAAATCCAGAAGTGATATTCACAGTTCCAGAGGAAACAAGCTCCTTTCAGAAGTTTATTTTCTTAAAATATTAATTATTTGAATATTCTTAGGGATGTCAGAAATATGTCATTACCCATCTATTGCAAAATAATAAATTGTTCATATGTATTCAGTTTCTGTCTGCTCGTATTCACTAATCTTAAATCTCAGTGAAAAGACTCACTCTTTACATAAAAAATCGAATTGGTGTTGAGAATTGAAATGTCTGTTACCACAGTCTGTATTGAAAATCATCTCATTATTCGCATATTGGAATGAATACAGATTCATTTCATGAGCACTTAATATTGAATATTGTTCCATTTTGTTCTTGTGTAATGCTTATCATAATTATTTAAAATTCAAATCTCAGAGTTGAATTCTCATCATCATGTTTTGTGGACACACACTTGTGCACTAGCTTTGGTGGATCATTCCTATTTTCTATGATACGAATTCAATAAAATCAAATCTATAAACCTCAATAAATAAATAAAAATTATCACGTTCAACAAACATTTTTCTCGATCTATATTTCTATTCCTTGTTTGTCGATTGGGTTGTCGCTTCTGAAAGGGATAACGATGTATTCATGTAAGGTCACGTGGGTCGCTAGGGAACGTGTTGTTCTTCATATGGACGAAAAATGCTCATAGAATCACAAAAAGAATGCGAGACAGATCTGTCGATGGTACGAAAGCGGTATACGGCTTGTAAGGTCTAATTTTTAAGGCTTTCAATTAACAATTATTCAGCGATATTTCAATATTCTTAATGCCAATTTACTGGATCCTAAAATGTCTAGGGAAAAGAGTACCGCTTCAATTGAAAACTGACCTCAGTTCAAACTAACTTGATTCGAATGGTGTTCAGCCAGTAGAATATTAACTATTATCGAATCGCACTGGTTTCATACAATTTGTGAATGGAGTAGAATGAAGAAGAGACAATATTTGAGGGGGGGTCCATTGATAATAATATTGATTATAGAGTACATAATCAGACATTCTTTCTTGCTATTATGCGACCTTCATAAGTCACTATCGCCTTTGTCAAAAAAGTTTGTTCTATTCGAAAAAAACATTCGTAGATGTATTCAATCTCAATGGAAATGAAAATTAACATATTCGGATGAAAATGAATGTATTCGATATTATCCGAAAATGATTGAATAATTCAAATCCAATTTGAATTTCAACCATAATTCTAGTTTAGAAAAAAACTTCATGTCATAATTTGAAATCGCATTATTTTTTAGAAAATTCCAAGAACGTGAATATTATTATTCCTCAATATTTCGAGCAGCTATAATGTACCTTTGGGTCTAAAAATCTAATCAAGAATTTGCTAAATTTTTAAAATTTGTTATGTTATCTACTACGCGAATATTGGATTTCGCTCATCGTAAATTTTATTCAATACTCGAATAGCTGGAAGAAATGATCAGTAATTTTTTATGTTGTTATAACTGAAATCAGTCTTTCAGTATCCGTTTAATTGAAATGGAAAGTCAACAGTTTATCGTTAAATTGAAGAATTTTCGAAAACAAATATCGGGTTTAATGTACGGAAACTTAAACAAACAATCAGTAATCAATTATTGAAAAAGTAAGTGATCTTCAACGTAGGCCTATCTGTGTTTGAAAAAAAGGAAATAATACAAACTTAACCGAAAACTGAATTCTTTTTTTTGTCTTTCAAACTTGCAACTTTTTCCACTCATTTTCGATATGACAATTTTCCAATGTAGAATTTTAAGTAAATATTCCCTGGATTTTATGCTAAACATTTTATTTATTTATTAAGTTATTTTGTTAGGGCATTGGGGACCGAGATCAAATGTGATGCTTTTGGTTAGTCGAGTACGAAAGTCGACAACAAAACTATTTATATTGCAGGAATGATGAGTTCTTCAAAACATGAGTGTTACTAGAACGAACAAAGCATACGAGCAATGAAACAAGAACCTTCCCATACCTATACTAGGAACTAAGGTCTGGCCTATGGAATCTCATTACAAGAATTGACCTAGACAGAAAATAGAACTCAATCTCGTACAGGGCTTGAAGAACCTCATATTGTTGTAGCATTTCAAAAGATATATCGTCTGACACCTTTTTCCTATTCAAATTTTGATGCCTTCCAATCCCTCGGACAGAGAGGCGAAAATTAAGCCGCTATACCGTATAACCCATGAAAAATTTGAGAGATTTTCGAGAATATTCTTGAGAGAACGTTTTGAGGTTTTTTGGATATAATAAGATATATTTTTTCAGCTGTATTTCAAGATATGTTTTCAACAAAATTACTGAAAAATAACGGAGTTATGTGCTGCAAAAAAAGTTTCCAAAATGCTGACATCATTTCGCCCGAATGAGTAGCTAAAACAGAAAAAATCGAAAAGGCTATCGAAGTTGAAGGTATTTTCTGGAATCTGGAATCTGGAAAACATAAATCAACAAAATGGAGTATTTCTGAAAAAATTGTGTTTTTTTTTGAACGGTTGTTTTTTTCAATGACAAATTTACAATTTTCAACCAAACAAAAAGATCGTAGGTCATCGAATAGTAAATACATTCAAGAATACTCAGTTCTAATTTGAAGTCGATTGGTCAATTTCTCTGAGTTATTATGTCAGCAATTTTGAAAAAGTTTCAACTATCGGTTTATACATGCGAGCGGTTGCTCTTTTGAACGCTGTCATTCAATAATTATTCATGATACGATCTCTTGAAAGTGTTACATTTGTAATCCTCTCAAATAAAAAAATTAGAGTACTAGATTTCGTTTTATTTCGATATTAAATCTCGATCATCATGGAACAAGTACAGATTTTTGCAGTGATCTTCGTGATCAGCAACCAATTTTACCCTCTTCGTGTCCTTGATATTGTCCGTATAAAATGAAATATTTGAAAAATATATCAATGATTTCTGAAATTCCATTTTAATTTTATTTATTTTCATCCAAATAGAGCAACCATGAAATATATATCCGTCAATGCATTTCCCATGTTCGAATAAATCTTTCCACGTCTAGTTTGCTTGTATTCGCATCATTCCCCGTAATAGAACAGTTGCACCTAGATTTTCCCATACGAAACATCGAATCGAACCGTGAAATCGATGCGACTAAAAATAAAACTTATCTCCAAATGCCGATAAAATTCGACAAGGTGGTCGGTCCGTAACTGAATATACTGCCAATTAGGACGTAATAAGGGTCCGGATTTATGGAGCGTGATTTACGATGCGAAATTTTCACCGGAAAGAAATCATGTCAAATTTTATCGGTCCTCGTGCTCATAGGAACGAGGTCAGCCATGCGAATTAGTAGTTGAGGGCGTCTTCTGGTGATAAAAGTGACGAGTTTGGTATAATTATTTTATCTTGTTTATTGATCGCTATCTCGTGGCGAAATTATGAATCTACTTCAAGAATTGAGAATTTTAAAAGTCACGGCTGGATTTCTAAGAATTGACTGTCGATTCTAAAGGGTGTCCCAAAATTAACGCCAGATTTGGATTGAATAGACACATTGGGCTTTGCTACACGTAGGCTTTCTTTTGGTGAAATCTTTCATGACCATTCTGCATGAATGTGTCTGAAATTAAGTGTTTCACAGGTTTTATAGCATGTGGCACCGTCTTATTGAAACCACTTATGGCCATATCAATATTATCCAATTTCGGCAAAAAGAAACAGCTGGAAACATTTGTTGTGTCGATTGAATTTTGTAAACAAGAAAATTTGCATTGGGGAAGATCACTAAGTGATGGAATCATTCCAAACCTCTCTTAATCGATGAATAATGATATTTGTTCAGTGTACATCCAACATCAAGGATCAAAATCGAAGCAAATTGATTCTACAGTGTTTTGAAATCAGCATTTTTATTCAAAATTTGAAAACGCCAGGAATAAGTGGGTGGTGCTATGAGCGTATGACGTGCTACACCCTAAGTCTATCTTTGTCTGTTTCCTTATATTTTTTGCTCACACCATGTGTAATGTTGTCAAGTTTACTTGTGGATGACTCATTATTCCTTCGAAGTAGTTTCTCAAAAACGTACCGATAAGTGAAAGCTATTTCATTTCATGATAATTTGTCGAAAAAATATCATTTAAATTGTATTCTTTTACATCGTTCATTTCGAGAATAAGTTGTGGAATTTTAGTGCGCCAACAAGTAACAGGTCTCCTTACAGGACATGCTCCTGTTAGAACACACCTACAAAAGATGGGGCTATATAAAGGTGACCAGACTTGTAGATTGTGCGGCTTAGAACCTGAGGCAATTGAACACATTTTGTGCTATTGTGAGGCACTAAACTATAGAAGAGTAGTACAACTAGGGAAACCTGATTCAAACCTAGAGAATGTGTGAACCCTGAAACCTAGTGACCTTTGCAAAATAGTCAAAGGGACCAATATTTTTCAGGGTATCGGAATGATAGGGGAAATACAATAAGCCTCCTGCTGCAGTATATCATTTGGACCCCTGTAGTAATAAAAAAAAATATAGAGCGGCAACACAGCAAGATTTACCATGGAACAATTATCTATGATTGGTCAGCTCAAGGTCGATGGGAATGTAAGGCTAGCACGTCACACTGTGTTACACCAATGAGAGCAACTTTTGAAAATGGCGCATGAAATTGAATGTTTGAAATCAATTCCGTTTATTTTATTATTTTATTCATGATACAGGCCGAATGAAAAATGAAGAAAAAATTATTGGTAGTTTTTAGACATACAGAACACGATTATGCTGTTTTGAAAAATTTGTGGTCTCCCCCATTCTTGTCGAATTGAGGTTCTTAGATTGTCACCGACATTCACGCCTTGCTTTGATATTCGAGATTAGAGTAGCTTGCTATTTTGAGAAACTATCTATTTGACTTGACTTGTGATTCAATTTCGCGAAAATTTGTATACTTGACTTGAAATCAATTAGCTTGAAAATAAAGTCAAGCCGTGAATATCTAGTTGATATCGACGTTGGACTGCTTGTTGTGTATTTGGCGTCTCCAACAGATCCTGTCTGAATTTTCCAATTTATCTCTTCACAGTTGATGAAGTTAAAACACTATTCCAACCATATTTCGTAAGGAATTCTAGAAATGTGGCGCCTCACGCTGTTCTACCGTTTTCTCTCGACGGCGATAAACTCAAACTTTGCGTTAATTTCAGGACACCCCTAACTAAGTTTCTTATTGTTTGGCCTCTAGACTCTTCCACACAGGAAATTCCAAGATTAAAATTCGCCTGGAAATGATCACGAATGAAAACCTTCATTTTTCTTCTTTTTACAGACAGACATGCAAGAACTGCAAGTGTCCCAGAGACGGCCACGAAGTGGTGGCTGAACATGGAGCTCGCGCTCGACTGGGGTTCGTAGCCTCTCACGATAGCCTCGATGCCAGGACGTTGGGTTATACATTCGTGCCTCCCGGCTTAAGCTCTGCCAGACAGGTAAGATATACAAAGGTGCAGAGTGTATCTTATGGATGTGCTACCATAAAGTTTCGAGAAACTCTTCTGCCAAACGGAAACTACACGTGCTAGAGATTATTTTATGCCGATTTTACTCAAATTATCTTTATTATTAGTTATTTTATTCACTAAAAAATTACGTTATTTGAGAACTATTATCAAAAATTCAATTGAAATATTAGCCTTTTATTAATGAGTGTTAGATTTATTGGAGCAAAATTAGTAATAGTCCAGTCACTTATCATCAGAACATCATTCTACTCGTGATATCATGAAAACCTTTGTCGAATACTCGCTAGGTGAATTTTCTTTTGGTTGGATACGAACGAGGAAGAAATGTTAACAACATAAATATGGATTTAGCAACAATTCTCGAATGGGGATCCAAAAACTTAGTGGATTTCAATGCAAACAAAACACAAGCATGTCATTTCTCCAAAAAAGCCGACCTCACAATGCCCAAAATGAGCTTGTCAGAGGTGACCATACCTTTGAAGTCATCCATCTCGTTGCTTGGTATAACTATCAGTAATAATCTTTCTTGGGAAAATTACGTGAGATCAATTGCTAAAAGTGCATATCAAAAACTAGGTTTTCCGTTTCGTGCCAGGAGCTTTTTCACTTCCAGTCAGCTGCTAACGATCTATAAGGCACAAATCCGACCTGTTCTGGAATACTGTTCCCATAATTGGAGTGCAGCACCTAAACACATCCTGAAGCTGTTGGATTCTGTCCAAAAAAGGGAAATTCGTCTCGTCGGTAATGCTTCGCTTACTAACTCGCTTACTTCTCTGGAACACCGTAGAAGGGTTAGCGATCTGTCTCTCTTCTAGAGATATTTTCATGGGCGATGCTCTTCTGAAATATCAACAATCGTTCCTCCTTTGGCGGTCTCTTCGAGGTTAACCCGTCAAGTCCAGTCTTCACACCCCTTTGTGGTCAATTTGATGACCTGCAGAACATCTCTTTTCAAAGACTCGTTTATCCAACGAACAGCGAGGCTCTGGAACACATTGCCCAGGGAGGTGTTCCCCGAGGCATATGACCTTCAGAAATTTAAAAAGAACACCAATTCCTACCTCCTTTTCCTTGGTTCTCACGATGTTCTCTGAACATAACAGGATGTCTCCTTTCGTGAGAAGTTTTATATAAAAAAATACCCCATATATCCAACAAGTTCATTCATAACTCGAGTACGATGTGGGTTAAGAAAAATGTAACGTTATTGTTAAGAATGAATTTGCGATGGTATAGTCTCTCCAATATCAATTGCAGAACACAGTTATGCGAGGAGAAATCAATATTTAATATACGCCCTATGTAAACGCATGGCACTCACGCCAAAATTAAGAAACAAAAATAATGATTAGTACTCGTACGAAGTCAAAGAAGCCGCCAGGGTCAACGTGGACTCGAGTTATATGTGTCAACATCCCTTTCGACCAATGAAAACAGTGAATCAGACAAGCATTGGCACTTGATTGGTCGAAGGGTTATGGACACTCGGAAGCTATAAATCATCTTTTTTACTTATCAGACAGTCCTCGCGAAGTTCAGTCTGGATATCAGTGGTGTAGTGTGGTGTGTTGAATTAAGAAATTTTATTAAATAAATCGAAATATGGCGTTTTGGAGACCATGGGCGATGGAAAATAATTGAGTGCTAAACAACGGCGTAATAATGATTCGATTGCCTTTTAAGGAAAACTTTCTCGCATATGATTTTAAACGTATTTGTAAAAATAATAAATTCATAAAATTAGGTATCTCCGCCTATGACAGATCAAACAAAATTGTCGGTAAGGGTTCGGAATGAGTTTTTATATTCTGCAATTGATATTGGAAGAACTATAGCATCCTGAGCATTTCACGATGAAAATTAATTTTTAATCCGGTAAACTCAATAAAAGTCGAATCTTCTGATAATACGCCAAAATAAAAGTAATTTGAGTCCTATGCCGTTCATACGATGAGAAAATATGTGAAGAATTGAAATAGTCGTTCATAACGCTATTTATAGATTCACCCTGTATATAAAATGTATCGAAGGTGCGAAATAGTGGGAAAGAAAAATTGATATACGGAGATGAAAGATGAAAAATATGTGAATAAGGAATATGTCCACCTTGATGAAAGAAAATATGTATTTTTTCAATAGATCGACCAATATTATTCCACGCTGCCTTCGGAGGAAGTTCCGAAATTGGGGTCCAAGGGGGAAACGATCCGTTCCCAAAGGATAGTCAGGCAACTTCCTAAACAAGATTTGTCCTTGTCTGCCTGCAAATTCGTAGAACCAGAATATGCGTCTAGTTTTCAGGTGAGACAATATCAACAGTTGAAAAGAATATTTGAGAATTGTTTCACAGTTTCTATTTTGCTCAAATTGATTTCTGGTCGTTAAGTTTTTTACAAATTCCAAAAATGTTTTTGTTTTTTCCTAAGAATTAAATTACAGGAATGATGAGAATTCTAGATTTCCCGATCAACTCCACTAGATTACAAGAGACTATTCATCCATTTTTGAATTGATTATTGCAAGTTTCTTGTAATGATTTTTAGATATCACTTTCAATCATTGGATTTTTCGAAAATCCTTATAAAAAATTCTTCGCCCATATAAATACGTATTCGCAAATGCTTTGCTGCTAATCAACAAGAAGTCAATATTTCGAGGAACAATCCAGAATTCAATAAATAATCATCGTTTTTTATCTTCCAGGATTTCATATCCGGAAGGAACCAAGTAGCCTTAGATGTGGGCGTCGCCAAAACTACGCCTCCCAATAGCATTTGCGTGCACTGTAAAAATCCTATTCACGCCCAACAGATCAGCGTTGCTGCCCCCAGATTGGGTAAATCGGTGTGGCATCCCTCTTGCTTTAAGGTTAGCAGTACATTTTTAATAAACTTTTTGTTTTCGCCAATGGATTCAAGTCGAAAAAATTAATCGAGGATGAGATACCCTATACAAACTATGAAATTTGCCCACCCTGTACGATTGTTCCTGGGATTATGACTCAACTGTGATGATTTTTCCTGAATGATCTATTTTGGTAAATGAATTTGTGAGACTATGTTTCAAAGGAAACTCATGATGGAGGTTTATCCTTTTCCAAAATAATGAATTTTCTACATAATATCAAGTTCTTTTAAAAAGAAGGTACTTGAGTGTATTTTTTTGTGAGTCGTACATGTTATGAATTGGATTGACCCGTGTATGTACATGTTCCTATTAAAGTTCACATTATATCTTGGGTATAGTCAGAAATTAGAAAAAAGTAACAGAGAACATAATTTTATAGAATTATTTAGATACCGTATAATCAAAAGTGACCACATCACGGAGCAAACCTTGTGAAACTTTCTCTATATTGAGCTATATTTGCTTTCATGAATTTACAAACCCTAAGATGAATTAAATTTCCGATTCTGTATCTAAAAAAAATTATAAGGAATGAAGTAGTTTTTCAACTATTGGCGGATACGCGCATTTCAAAAATTGGCGGACTCGCAGTATAACTGACATTATTTCAATATCTGGCGGGATCGTTACATTCGATTATTTGGCGAGAGCACCGGTTTGAATGAGAGTAAGGCACATCAAAATAAAAAGTTTGAGGATAGTTAGAAGTTTATATGATTTACAGATTATGACTAGAAATTTGAAAGGTCGATGGTGTTTTTTGACAATTTCACGAAAGATATTTCAAAACTACTGAATTCATTGCAATCTTCCAGATGACAGAAATCTATTGGAATGATCGGAATTTCAATGTTTCAAATTGTTACTTGACTAGAAATGAGGATATTCATCGGCCTACATTATCGAATTGGTGTTAGAATTCATTCATACCATATCGTTGATTTCAAATTCATTTCGGAATGTTGACAAATTCCGAAATAGTTCGAGAACAGTGGCAAAATTAATTATTTTCATTAATATCTTCCGATCAACCGTTTGGTTTTATTCGTTACTCTTTTTCTAATGAATCCCAATATTTGTATACTGTATTATTTTAGGATCCAGTTCGATTTAAACAATTTGTCATGTTGATTTTGAGTATCTTCAGAATTGAATTATACGTCCTTTGGGGACCCATGTTTCCGAAAAGTTTTTCTGTTGGAGATATTTGTTCTTTCGGATATCCTGTATGTAGAGCAGATATAAGAATATCAACACTATGAATTCAGACATATACAGGGTGTTTCATTAGTTTGGTAAAAAATGGAACTGAAAGTAGAGAGGACCAAAATATGACGATTGAGCGCAATATGCGGCAAATCGCAAATGTTGATTGTTAAAAATCAGTGCGTTCAAAGTAGTATTTTTTTTGCAAATTTCTCAATAGCTTTGACAGTTATTATGATATCGGTTTAAAAATTGGTACATTGGCGGTTTTTAGGACGGCAAACAAGAATATTTTATCAGCATTAACGTAGTCCATAGAGGGCGCCACTTACCCGCTTACAATTATTTAAAAATACGCACAACTTTTTTGTCCGTCAAAAATCAACATTTTCGATCAAAAATTTATCAAACTACAGAAGTATTCTTGGAAAAAGTTGAAAAACCTTTAAAATAATTATCAAGAAAAAACAAGAAATAAGTAAAGTTAGCTATAGCTAAGCTAGTTGTCGCGATTGGGAATATTTCGTTGTACGATCTCGACACACATATGTATTTTTTATATTTCATAGTTTCATCCACTCTGTACATAATTTCGACGTTTTATTCCAGTGCACTACGTGCGATGATCTGCTGGTGGACCTTGCCTACTGCATCTACGAGGATAACATTTATTGCGAAAGACATTACGCTGAAAAAATGAAGCCAAGGTGCGCTGGATGCGATGAGGTAAGTGCGCTGTGCAATTCATTTGTTTCGTGGGACATAGGCGGCGCAATCGTTCGGCCTAACCATATTAACAAGGGTACTGGTTCGATAGTAATGAAATATGACCATTTTTATACGAGACGAAATTTAATGCCAATCCATAATAAAGATAAAGTGTTGAACAATATCGAGTATATATATTCAAGGAATCTGAATTCAATCAACTGAGTAGTTTTTTTTTGTAACTGACACAATTTGTGATAGGGGTATCTTGATTTTGTATTTAGAATTTGCTGTCCCTTCTTCCTTCTTCATATAAAAATAGGTAAGATCTGTGACTCTTCGATTCTATACGTATATTTTTGTTGAAAAAATATTTGTAGTTTGGATTATTTATTTATTGTTTCGTTGATATTCCAACGGATGTGCAAGAATTCTGAACTACCTCTGCCACTGGTTGAACTCCTGATGAAGTTAATGTCCGAAATGTTCATGTGAAACAATGTTCCAATTAACAACAGCTAAATTAATTTGAATGTGTACGAATGAAATCTTACTTTCAAATTTTTAACATTTCTGAAACCAACAATCACGAATGACCTCTGAGAAGTAACATTTTGTAAAAATAAAACAAATAAATAACACAGGTTATCAAGAATATTTTCGTCTTCACATATTTCAGCAAAAATTTCACACTTCGGATAAGTGTTCTTTCAGACTAAACACGATCTGGCGTATGAGTAGTATTAAAATACAGTGTAATTGAAAATTCCTAATTTCAATTTTCAATCACAACTTGTCTTTTGTTAATGTTTATGAGTTCATTCACAAACGCAAAATCTGAAGCTTCATCTTCCACTATATGATATGATATTCAAATTTCTCCTTGTTTTACTACAGAGTGATTCACCTAACTGATTCATTAGAGGTTTAAGGAGAACTAACAGAAATATCAACTTGAACTTTTTGTGGCAGCTACAGCTCAATGTGATCTATTTTCCCAAAATATTCTCAATGCGCTGTAGCTTCCGGTTAAACCGGAAGTTATAATAACTTTGTTTTTTTCATTTATACATTTTCGTTTTATACGCAAAATTCTGGATCGGTTGCAATTTGAATCGGTCCTCTATCGTTATTTGTTTTTGAGATATTCCATTTTTTCGAAAAATTTTCACAGATGGACTGACTAACTAAAATGTCTATATTATCTTCAAATCTCATGATGGAAAGTTCAGTCTCTGTATACACATTAATGAAAGAGTATCCTATCAGGTATCCTCAACAGTTTTACAGAATATTTAACAGGGTGTTTGATGTTTCAGTTTACTTTTTGGAAATTTCAAATTCCAATAACATGGAATGACTATATACACTGTGTCCAAGATAAGAATGAACAGCATGGGGATATCGGAAACGGTGTGTGATACAGGGTCGATTAAATTAGAGAAAAGTTGCGCATTTCCTAGTCCAACAATGTGCCGTTCAGAAAGTTTCGAAATTCCAATTAGTTCCGGAGATATGCCTGAAGAAACGAAATTCGCTGATTTCGTTTTAATTTTTTTCTGAAGTTATTTGAAGAGATACAAGAAAACAAGACACTTTCTTATTGCCATTTTTTAATCCCTACAAAACAGCGTTGAGAGATTTTCCGTACGACGTTTCGTTTCGGAGAAACCATCATCAACTTTATTTTTTCATATGGCCCGTGAAAAAAAAATACCCTGTATTGAATAGCATATTTTATTACCAATACAACGATGTATGACACAATATGATTCTGCGATATTTAAAACGAAAAAAAATTGTTTTTATTAAAGATCGAACGTTTTGGTGTAGTGTGCGCTGAAATGATGAGAATATTTTGTGGAAATGGATCACATTGAGCTGTAGCTGCCACCAAAATTTCAAGTTGATATTTATGTTAGTTTTACATATTTAGTTAGGTGAATCACCCTGTATATTTTGTCAAAATCAAATCAAAGAACGAACATACTAGTTTTGGAAATATTTATGAGCAGAACATTTGTTTTTACTAGAAACCTGACATTTCTTACATTGGGTTTCAGTGTTTTTTTTATATTTCATGAGTTTGATTGGATTGTATAGTGTTAGATTCAAGCATCAATGTAAGATCTTGTCTGCTATGTAGTAGTAACGTAAATATGATTTATTATTCTTCTGTTCTAATAGAAATCGGGATCTCTGTACAGAAAAGCGAATCGAGAACACACTGTATATTCATTCGTCTTAAAACATCGTTGATTCATAGACCGTGTACTTTTCATAAAGAGTATTGTGATTTGATGAATGCGTCTCTCTTGAATACGTGTGATACGCTTGCTTTCCTTGTTATACCCATAGATTTCTTGCTATACCCCAGATATATGTGTACATTTTTTTCGATACTGTGAATACAATCACCCTGTAGTCCTGTAATACGTTTCCGTCGCGAACTTCTGTTTTCTTGGTAGGTCTATAATGTTGATGATCAAACCGATTCTCGAACCGGAACGGGTCCGCCCACTACCGTTGGAAATGTGCCACACAAAAACATCGAATTAATTACTGTCTCATCTCCAATGTCGATACAAGCGGAATTGTTACTGATTCTGTCACCTTTTTCACACCTGGCTAACGAAGGTCGGTTAGGTTTAGGTATTTTGTCTATTCTTGCGCAACATGTATGAAATGTTTGGTGTTTTTAGAATTACTAAGCGAGTTGGGTTTTTTCGAATATGCAGATAACAATGAAGTTTCCACTTATTATATGAATAGATTTTCAACGGGCAAGTATACAATTTTTTGGAAGATTTGGCCTCAAATGACCATCGAATTCGAAACTATTTTCAAAAAGATAGAAAAAAAAACAATAGAATTGTAAACTATGCGTGAACTGATGTTGAAATGATGCCCATCTCATCTGTAGATTATGTTTCTTTATCAGTTTGATACACAACATTATTTCATGTCTTTATCCTGAGAGGCTCACACTTTCCCGAAAAAGTCTACCATATATCTGCCATGAAATACTGAGAAACTTGCTGAAAATAATTATACCATCTAACTTCGAGAATTCAGGTGTCTCTTGTCAACTTATTTCTGACATTCCCTGTTTACAGTAGTGACCAAAACATTCAGTATATATGTAAGAAAATATATCTAGAAATAAACATGAATTAAAGTCAATTGATGATAATTTTATTTTAACGAATATAACTTTGTCATATTTAATTTCAATTGAACTATAAAATATAGATAGGCTAACAACATGCTTATGTATGTGGAATCGATTATAACGTTAAAAATAAACACTCTAATTTCAAAATCAGAACAGACTCGCTGTAATCACCTCTTTTAAGAACTGAAATTAATTTTATATCGAGTGTAAGTGCTTATGACTTGGCGTGCCAACATTTGAATACCGTTAAAATATTTGTTCGAGACTGGGAATCAATTTGAGGTATGTCAATATCCCAAAAACAATATGTTTATGTGTCAGAATATATACCATAACTCAAAATATTCACATTGCCATTTGTGTAATCGTAAAATCTTAACCGATTCTGAAAATTCAGGATATCAAATAACTATTATATTATAAAGTATTATAGGTTCTACGCATTATTCTAGACATTCTGATACAAATATTTTTGTCAAAAATAACGTTTACAGACAACAACATTGATTTCCCCTCTATTGAAAATGTTAATCATATGATCCAACTCGGTTTCCTTAAAGAAGGGGTGTACTTCATTCTACCATGTTGAAATTTTGACGAATAATCAAGACAGTGTGTAAATTATTATTGAAAATTCGACTGGCAAAAATAAAAAGACGATGATTTAATATAACCGTCACAACTCTTTACGTTTCATTTTTTGCTTGATTACATTATTGGACGTCTGAGTGAATCACCCTGTTGATATCGCCAATGTACCTACATCGAACTAAGTATATTAGTGTCGATGAATCGTTGGTAACCAAATACGAATTTCACACGACACGACAACACAAATTTTGGATTCGTGCACAAAATTTGGCAAGAAGCCACTCTAGCCGATTCGAATATCGTATCTATAATGTTGAAAATCGCGATTTTTCCGATTGTTCTAGCTATTTCTGGTTCCATTGAGAAAGGTTTATAAATTAGTTCAGATGATTACACAAAGTGTTTTATACACAGTGAATCACGTGAGAGCTGTACATTGTATGAATTAAGTCAATGATAGTCACATAAGATTGACTTAATATTCGATTACAAACATGAAGTACTGGCAATTATAAGACGAAGACGATTCTGACTGGAATTGAATCGTATTCAACTATTCATGACTAAAACTTTCGGCTGATGACAATTATGTAATCAAGAAATGAAATAAAAGTCCAGTCGTTCAATGAGTTTCAAAGTTGTTTAGGTTTCTATACAAAGTTGAAAATCAGGATGGAACGACATATTCTCGATTCATTGGTTGATTATGACTTTATTTGGGTGAGCTTTTCAATCATCTATATAAAGACACTGAATACAGAGTGTCTAGGACCTCTTCTACTAAACAGAAACTACAGATATACAGGGTGGCCCATTAGTGTGTGGAAGTAGAATAACTCAGTAAGGAGAATACATAAAATAAATGTTGTTATATTTGCGCAGATATACAATCCTTAAATAATTTGATACAGGATGATCAGCCAGAGCGGGGCAAATTAAATAGAACACCTTATATATTTGTTCTCCATCAAACTCATCGTTAGATAATATTTCAAATTTTTTTCATTACCCTATTCATTTCATCATAGTTTTCAATTACGGAACACGAATAGTTCGATGTATCTACAAGAAATTATCGAAAATACTATTAATTTGAACATGATACTCAAAGGTATCGTTAATTGAAATCTCCTAAATTAACGTTTCTCCTGAAAAAACCCGGTATCAAAAGTTGGACTTCTACTGCATTCAGATATTCCAACTATCCTTTATCTTCCTATTCACCAAATATGGGCAATCATTTAACACTGTGAACGTTTTTTTGACATTTATAGTGCTCAAATTATAGTCGAATTTTCATAATTTTCGCCATAGTTTGACAACGTCGCAAATGATTGAAAAAACAAGGATGGTATTGGAGAATATTACGCTGAGTTTGATGATGAACAAATATATAGGGTGTTCTATTAAAAAAACACTTTATGTTGCCCCGCTCTGGCTGATCATCCCATATATATCTCAAATTATTTTAGGATTGTATATCTGCGCAGATATAACAACATTTATTCGAATTATTTTTTGTATTCTCCTTACTAAATGAGTTATTCTACTTCCACACTCTAATGGACCACCCTGTATACAAATTACCTCGATTCCAAAATGCTTTGAGAAAATGAATAATTTTGATCAAATCAACCATTATCTCTTGAATTTTTCTACGCAAATCAATAATACCAACTGTTTTTGATTAAGAGAAATCGACAGATAACACAGGAAGTTATTTTTCTCGAAATTGGTTTATGATATCAATTTCAAACAATGTGACATTTTTTATAAAAATTATCATTGATTTGTCAACTTTGGTGTCATTTGGCAAAATAATTGCTGGTCACCCTGTATTATTCTCTAACGTGAGAGGATAGGATGACGTATCAAATGTTTACATAATATAAAACTCTATCGCTCGAAAATTTTTAGTGAATACAGAACTTGTATACAGGTTCAGAAAAAATATATCTGGGGTATAGGCAAACAACAATTAGAATAAAAACCAAAGCAACTTTATGTCAATCCGTCATAACCGAAAGAGACCGCAACACTATTCGCTCTATTATTACGTCACAGCCAATTACAGAGCATGTTGATATCCCTTGTAATGCTCTCTCAATTTTTAGTATGCTGTTCTTTTCGCTCTCATTGAATCCCAATACTGTGGATGAATTTTTTCCAATGCTGTGAAAATACCGTGGCATGAGTGCAAAATTACCGGGATTACCTACTTCTCAATGGCATTTACGATGTAACAATGATTAATGGTAACCGTGTAGATCCGTGACCGCTGATACTAACCAAATAATCGACGCATCCAGACAATATCCGAACAGTTAGCCAACTATTTTGCGCACGGCTCTCTCTCGACTACGAGTTTCCAGATTTCTCTCGACCGACTGGTGCATTTTATATCTAGAGTGCGGCCAAAAATGGCCAGCTTCTCGGATTGCACGATATTCCACCGTTTGCCACAAAAATTCGTACGGCAATCACCTCTGATCGGAAGGTAGTAACCACCTACCGATTGTCTTCTGCTGTCTTGCCAGGCACTGGAGTTGCAGGAGTTTTGGAGGTCTCCGATTCGTTTTCGTTTCACCAGGTGTGTTGACGTCACGAATCGTTTGGCATTTGTTCAGGGATATTATCTGAAACGCCAAAGCGTGTTATAATGAGCAATGTGAATGGACAGGTGGAACTTGAATGTTATGTTACAAGGCTCGAAGCTAACTTTTTAATGATCAAGCTAAACTTGGAGTTCTTTCGGAATTACTGCAGCAATATTTGTATTTTACAGTTTCAATCATGTCCCCACCAAAAAATATCTAGAGGGGACAATTCTGTGAACAGGTCAAACATATTAGTAATATAATGAGTTCAAATGATTTCAAACTGTCCCAAATATACACTTGACCAGTTATACTGGTTCAGAAAAAAACCATTGGGATGTAGGGAGAATTCTATAACAGTTTATCACGGATTTAAACAAACTCGGTCTCCTTAGAAAGATCATTGATTGATTTATCAAAACCATCTTATTTATAATGCGTTTGATTCCCAGTAAAATGTAGTGAAACGATACCAAAATGATCTAGTGAAAACCATATCTCGGAATCTCATTCCTAGACCAAAATATCGAGGAATCTAAATATTGCAATCACAATGTCAAAAAAAATTTACTCTTCCTCTGGTAATTTTCACAAGATACAGCACTCACCATTTTTGTCTGGACACTATGTACAAAAATTAAGTTTTTCTTACAAATAATGTTTTTGTTTTTATGAAGAATATTCGTTTTTATTGGATTCCTATTGTTTCCAGTAATTTTCTAACCAAGAACACATGCTGCAACATAGTCCTCTCATATTGTTTATAATACAGTGTACAAAATTGCAACTGAGTTATCTAGTGACGTAGAATGAGTAGGAAATCTGAAAAGCCATACAAGATTACTCCTTAATGTCAAGTATACTATGGACCACCCTGTATATATCCATCAGTGAAATATTACTAATGGATTTTTAGATGGTTCTTCGAGGAAATCCATATATGAGAATAGATTCATCGAATTAAATCATAACCAACTTTTATATACACCCTCGTATTTCCGAATCTTAATTTCATCATCGAATATTCGCAGCATTTGGGCGTGTCCAAGTCACCTTCGATAAAAACATACAATTACCAGTTACATTTACGAATAATGTTATATTTATAACTGAAATAAATCAGATTCAATTCGCATTATTTCTCGAATTATTTGAACAGTCGCATTGACCCAGTTGTTGAACAAATTGATTCGAAATATTCGATGAATTCGGATTGAAGTGACTTGATTTCATTGGATATCATCAACATTATTTAAACTATCTGTATTCAATCCTCGAATTTTGTGTTTATCGACTGAGTGTCGTGTTTTCGACATAGCTTCATAGACCAAAATTAAAGAAAATTTATTCATTTAATCATTCACCCAAATAAACAAAATATCATTTCACAAATGTATCAATATCAATGATTGATACTTCAAATGAAATCTTATTCACAGGATATCCGGAAAAATATAGAAAACTCTAATCTAGTGAATGGTCAGTATCGAAAGCTATATCGTTTCGAATCGTTAAATTGCGTAATTGTGATGAAACAATTCCTAGTGAGTTTCTATTTTTGAAAACAGAAATTTCTGTGAGTTGGACCGGAATCAACTGAAAAACATTCATCACCAATGAAAGCTCACTAATTATCTTAATACAGTACTAAATATCGAATTGAAATATGCGCACACTGCTATAAACGGTGCCCACGTAAATGATTTTATTGGTGGTTAATAAATTCTTCATTGACACGTTTAAATTTCGTGGGCGAAACGACAAATTAACCAACATGAATCAACTATTGACCAAACACATTCGTTGGTGTACAAGTCTGTTCAATAAATAGTTACGAAAAGTTATCGAAAAGTATTCAGTACAGTTCAACATAAATTTGGCTGTTATCGATCTTCTCGCAACAGGTAAAATTGCCCTTTCTAAATTTATCATCCTGTCCTGATGGGATAATTCAATGTTCTGCCAATAATAGAATAGAATATGCTCCTAGTCTGCCAATTTTACCCCTTCACCTGATCAAGCCAATTAAAACACACAAAGCCAGTCAGTGACATGTTGTTATTGCACTTGGACCGATCAGACCCTATAGAAATAAAATTAATTACCGAACATTTTTAGCTGCAAGCTAGTCCACAATTATTGGCAACAGATAACGTCTATCTTCACGTTAGAAAAGTTAGCACAACGCTCAAGTATCGCGTACGAAATTTCGAATTTACCGCCAAATATGCCTCTCGAATATAGCTTCACGTGATTCCGCGCCATGGGTGTGATCCTGTCAGTTCTAGTGGCGTGCGTGGGCGTTATCGAACTCATCGACCTCCTCTACAACGTGAGAAGACACTTGGTGTGGCCTCCGGTTCGCGCAGACCTGACACCAATCGATAATAGCCTCAGGCGAATCGCTTGTGACCTTGAAAACCTCGCGTCCTCCGGTGTTCCTACTTTGAGACTCAACAGCCATGAAGACATCGAATTGGAATACGATGAGGACATCGGACGCTCGAGGTCTTCCAGTCCCAGGAAGTTTTTGGTGACTGAAAAAGAGGTGGACAGGGAGTCCCCCAGACGCTTCGTTGTGTCCGAAGAACCAGGGCCTATAAAGAAATCCAAGTCGCAGGATTCCATCCCTGAGTTTCTGATAAGGGAAGAGAAAAATCGGGAAAAATCTCCTAATAAGCCTAGGTACGTGCTCAGAGAACAGCAAGGTGGTGCCCCCATACCTCTACCCAGGCAGTTCATAGTGACTGAAGATGAGCTCAGCTCTGTAGTATTCGAAGACAGTGACTTTGAGGTAGCACCACAGAGGTGTTCATCCCCATACCCACCAACAGAACTACCCCAATTACCTAGAAACGGAGTATGCGAGGTAACTGACATAGAAGAAGAAGACGAAGAATTGTGCAGGTCCATTTCTCCTCTCCCCAGCGAGAAAATCGATGTCATTTTGCGAAGCACCGGTCATAACACCACCGAGTTCTGGACGAATAAGGTGCTGGTGCAACCACCTGGAGCTGGGAAATCCAAATCGACAGTAAGATCCAAGTCTGAAGGTCCTGCGGAACCGTTGGTTGATGCGCAGTATTTGGATAGCCTAGATGGGGTGAACAAAGTCAAGCGACAAAAGGGTTTCAGAAGATCGTTCAAGAAGAAACTTAGTTCAGGTGAGCCAGAGTGAGAAGCTCTCTTGAATAAAGCCAGGGCTTCATTGTGTTTCTTCTTTTTAGATGATGGAGGGACCAAGCACCAAGATAGCTGCGAAAACAGTGTAGATAAATCTGAGGAATTGAGAGAAGTTCCGAGTGATAAGTCGTTATTAGAACGTAGCGATGGATCACAACAGAAAGCTGGGGAGCCCTTTTGGGTAAAGGAGTGAAGTATTATGACTAGAGACTGATGACACATTTATTTTTGTTTATTTTCGCTGTATGGTAGTTTAGTTTGCTCCTTTACTTTCAATATATTTTTTGTTTTGTGTGTTACCTTTTTTCCTTATTGATTTCCATGGTTCTTTGACACCTCTATTCTTGTGGGCTACTTTAGTTGATGAAAGTACTGTCTAAAAGGACATTGTCAGTACTGATAGATGGCAAATTTTATATATTTCTCAACCTTCGAGAAATACTTATTTTTATTGATAGCACCACCCCATTGAGTACATCTGCCTCTTGACAATGTTGCTGATGCTCTTTCAGTTCATTAAAAATAAGAAAAATTGAGCGATTTTCGCGAGCTGTTTCAAAATAAAGTACCCAATAGGATGTTTTGAAGTCACTGTCACTACAAATTCTTGTTTCTGTTCGGGTCAAATGTTTTCATCATTCTTCTCGCACAATCATTACGAAATTAGGTTCGCAAATTCGATTCTCATTCCAAACACGTGGTTACGTCAGCATCCGAAGATAAAAAAGACGTCTTTACTATGATGAACGCATTAAATCATTCAATCGCCTGCGCTCTTAATGGAACTGAAAACATTATTCACTGTCAATTCGCATCGAGAGCTGACCATCAATTCAACTACGATCACGATTTATTGCCAATTCCTTCTATAGTGTGGCGAAATCGCGTCATTTGTTGCTAAATTGTGATATAAACAAATAAATATTGCCCCGATAAATTTAGCGCGGACAGGAATAGGAATGTTGGTGAAAATGGGAAAATTGCCAGTCGATCGTATGTACACACATTGTGGTTTCGGTTCACTTACAGCCCCGGATCTAGGGGGAGGAAATTAATGGGGCACCAGCTTAGATTTATACCATGAGACTCTATATATTCTTTTTAGAATTATGGATCCATGAGAAATTAGGCGATTTTCTTTTAGGAAATACTTAATAGAATGATTTGAAGTTATTTTAACAATATAAGTTATATTATCAGCTATGTTTTAAGATTTTTTTCCATGTCGTTTTTGGGGTAAATTGATGACTGGTGGAATTTTTTTAATGCCAAATTGACAATCTTCAATCAATCAAAACGATCGTAAATATATTCAAGAATTTTCAGTTTCAATTTTGAGGCAATAGGTCAATTTATGAAATAGACGTTTTGAGAAAAACGCGTTCAAGTTTCAACTAGCGATAATGTCCGTTTTGCAGGATATTTTTAAAGCATAAAATATCAAATACCCAAAAAATCTCACACTGGTATTATAGAACGCTAAAGCCTCAAAATTGCTAGGAAAGTAAAATCTCTGATATTTTTTCGCAATGGTTACTATCGTCACAGATGTAATAACATAGTTGCCATATGTGAAAATTCATCTGCAGACACATCAAACTATTTGGAAAATAAGATCGACTTGATCAATACAAATTTTATAACAAAGTATAGTGGCCTCATTCGTTAATTATGCATAAAATCATACTGGGGACATTCAAATATCTTAAAGTAAATGAAGAACATAACCTCAATATTTGTTGTACAGATATGAAAATTGAAGAAACAACAAATTTGCGTCTATACAAATTAATACAATGATAAGAAAGACATTTCTTTCTTTTTACTCGCCGTCAGTTATTCTACAGGGTATCCTTAAAATCTCTTAAGTACGAAGTTGCTCAGATGGACGCTAGATGGTTCTGAAGTTACAGTTTTCGAATAGGTTTTGTTTTATGACTCCTAAACGTTTCATGAGACTGCATATCGGCATCAAACGAATCTCATTAATTTTATCTTCCAAAATCTTTACTCCTTCAATCTTCACTGTAGATATAATAAGATCCGTAATCCCTGTATAGAAAAACGGATCTGGGACACACACATTATTCGCAGAGTTAAATTCGAACCTTGAGGCGTGATTGACACATTGGCAAGATGACTTTCGAAAAAAAATTGAGTGTCTGCGTGTCGACAACGTAATAAATTTCGACTTGGAAGTCGATTTCACGGTGGATTTAATGGGAAAAACATCCGGTAAATGTAATATGTTAATGCGGTAATTGTTAAAATAAGTCTTCGAAAACGATTTATTGTTAACAAACAAACCGTTTCGTGCTTACGATTAGTCGACGATATTTTATACGGTAAGGAAATGAGACTAGAGTTTTATTTTAGTTTGTACTGTGTGAACTCAAAGAAATAAATGATAATAATGAACGTGTACAGTACAAGGTGTACAAAAACGATGACAAATGGTACGGAGACAGCATGGAATTATAAAAAGCCTAGTTGATTGATAATTAGATTATGGTCGGTTTCAATCTCAGAATGAAAAAATATATATTCCATGTATTGTCTGGATTTCTTTTTCTGTGTTATATTATGAGTTCGATGAATCTATTGCATACTCAGGATCAAAGCTAGTAATAAATAATATAATCATGTTTGAGTTTGCAAACATGATTTACATGAAATTATGAATGTAAGATATTCTTCACCTTATCAAATAGAATTTCAATGTCCTATCATTACCTGTAATCGAAATTAAAAATTCAAGAATACTGTTACATTGAATCTCTGGTCAGGTAAACGAATATATGGAGGAAATATAATTTATTTTTCTGTACTCTCGAATATGAAATCACAAATTCAAACTTTCATCATTCCAGAATTTTGTTGATAAAGTCACGATATTTCTATCAACTACAACCACGGTCTAATACATAAGGTCTGGAATCTACGGCATTTTTGAGTGGTGGGGGGTGGCACCAGTTTTGAAGAAAATGTTTCCATAATTATCCGCTAGGAGGACATAGGGGTATGATCACGTGATTAATCTTTGACAACCAAACAAACGGTTCAGACTCGAATGGTAAATAAAATCAATGACAGAAATATTATATCTTCCGAAATTCTCTCGAATAAATAAAAATTATCCCTACTTTCAAAAAGCAGATCGGATCTGATTTGTGATTGGCTGACAAAGTGACAATAGAGGACAGCGCTGCAGGTGGCGAAACATGAGAACCACGAAAATTTCCTCAATGTTTGGGTCACCCCCCACCACCCGAGTTGCAAGACCTATGTACACGATCGTGACTACAACCAAACCCAAAATAATTCTTTCGAACATTCAAAACAAATAAATTTTGTTGTTTTTTTTTTTACATCGAGCTATAAGTATTGGAATTTATTCAAAAATATTATTTGCATCGTTTCGACTTGCGACTATGTAACTCTCAACGTTTCGAGAATGACTTAACAGTGAATCTATACTGTAAGCGAAAACATATTGCGTCAAGTAGAATTTGATATATTTTTGTCGAGATTTAACGCTCTTCCACAGTGGCGTATCTTGAAAGCAACATTCAAAATAGATAATAATGAACACCCAATACTCGTATGTATCGATTTAAATATAACTGACAAATTATGCTCATTCGTAAAATTATGAATGTTATAATATCCATCCCAAATAATATGAATACATCAATGGAACAAATTCGTCAATAGCAAAGTGCTTGAGTAATTTTTGATACAAATAATTGAAAATAAATCGAGGAGGTAGGTTACAAATGCATACAATTCAAAACCACCCTGTATTTTTCAAACGGTTCATGATATCGATGTGTCTCCATCTGATTCCTCACAAAAATCAGGTTGGGTTTCATCTAACTTTCCTAAAAATCAATCTCCCCTACCTGATTCGTCCTATTTTGACCGCTAATGGGTAGTTTTAAAGTTCTCTCATTGATCTGTTCAAGATGTCTCCGACTATCAAATAAAGATAAGATTAGTTCCTTTTTATTTACTTTACGTCATTTGCAGTAGTGGTGGTGCTACGTCTGCAATATCAAATGTCTCAATATGATTTGATGAATATATGATGAATAATAATAATGAAAAAATAATAATGATAGTAATAATTATGATAATAATTATTATGTTTATTCTCATGATAGAAAGAACAGATACAACTGATATAATGAAAGAAAATACAACGAATAAACATACATGAATGAAGATGATAATAAATTAGGGATAACTCACGAAGTGAACTTGCTATCAATAATGAATAAATTCATTATGCACGAGATGATCAAATAAATGTTGTTAAGTAAGATAATCAGGAATTTTATGACTTCTATACATATACAGTGTGGAACAGCATAATGGAAAAAATTCGAAATAATAAGTGTTTTCAGATGTATTACAAAGATTAATTATTAAAAAAAGAAGATTTTATTTCACAGATTCGAACATTTTCAACATCTCTTACATTGAAATTAATGTTTTTTGTTTTCTTTGACATTATTTGTGAAATAAAATAATTTTCTTTTTGCGATGTAGATTTTTGTAATACATCTGAAAACACTTAATATTTCTGAAACAGTTGAAGATAGGTATGGGACATTGTACATGAATTTTTTCCAACACGCTCTCATTTATTCGTTATCGAATTTGTTCCATTTGGCTGTTCCGAACTGTATATTAATATATCATGCAATCAGATAATTTTCATTTCCAAACAATGACTAGTGTCTGTCGATAAATTTTGGCAACTTTGTAATTACAGATTTCATCTTATGAAGTAGTATCGTCAGTAAATATTTGCTGAAAAGTATCGGAGCGTTTGAAAGTACCCCCAACTTTGATAGCGATTCTGATCCATTGAAATTTATGAAAAATTCATTACGGCACATAATACTACTCCTACGTAAAGTATGGCGACATTTTCGAGAGCTCAAAGCAACAACAAAGGGTGAATTTCGAGCAGAAAATCCTCGTCGCGTACGCCCCTGCCCTCTGCCCACCTCTCGACGAACACTCACCGAAAGACAGGAGGACTGCACCCGACACCAAAAGTTTTCATTTTCTAAAAATACCCGAGAAATTGAAGCTGCCGAATATCTCGACCCGATTTACTCGACTTTCCGTAAGAATTCAGTCGATCAAGACGCGTATCTCTCGCAAGACCATCCCGATTTCTGCTACCCAACTTGCTGCCCCTGCCTTATCGTAAGTGCGCGAGTTCCATCAACCACCATGGGAGACGTAGAGGTCAGCTCGAACTTCACCATCACCGAGAAGAAGACGAAGAAGGTGAAGAAGACGACGAAATCGCAAAGACGCGGATCGGACTCCAATGAGGTCACCATCCAGGAGCTCAAGAACGGCAGCCAGGGGTATGTGTTGGCATAGAGGAGGTCAAAGTGGAAGTTTTCTGGTGTACGGTACGCGCCCATGCAGGTGGTTCGGATGCTGTAGGGTCCACCGTTAATGTTCGACATTCATGAAGTGATGCTCCGATTTTTTTTTATTCGTATAGAGGACAATATCCTTCCAGAAACTGGAGATTAAAGTATAATGAAGAGTATTTCTGGCAAAATTTGTTTTCGTGTTAGGACGCATCGCGTAGGATTACACAGGCCTACAAAAAGGTTTTGTTTTCATTTCAATAACTAATTTTCATGTAGTTTCTGGTGCTAAATAGAGAAATTATATTGTTTTTTTTTCTATTACGTGAGGTTTGTCTAAGATATTTGGTAGAACTTTTAGGGTAAATCATAACATAACGATAAATTTTCATCTGTATGAATCATTGAAATTACTTTACAGTTCGGTATATCTTGAAAATTTACTTCGACATATTCACAAGTCTTTGTGGTAACGTTTGGTTTTGGCTTCAAAACTTCGTTCTGTGATTTTTCTACCGTGAAGATTAGGATCTTTATAATCAATCTTTTCAAGTTGAAAATACTATTATGAATATATAGATTAACTACTCAAAGAATAATTGATTCTTGGAATATGATAATTATTACTGAGCAACTAAAAATTCATTGTGGCGCCATCATCATTAAAATATGCCAACCAGCCAACTAAAATAATTGGAAGAAATACTGTTGGAAGAAAGTTTTGTAAATAAAACGTTCGCCTGACAAAAGGGTTTTTATCTGAATTATTATTATTTCATATACAGGGTGTATTGTCTTTGTTTCCTTAAAAAAAATTACGAGGTATGTGATTATTTCACAAGTTCACTCTCTATCGTAAGATATAAAAGTTTGAACTAAGAAATTTCTATTTTTCCATCATTTTAATCATAAAATCAAAATTTGATCGTTTAGAAATGATAGGGAATTTTAAATTTTCAGCTTGAATCTTCAGGAATTCAATTTCGAAATTCAACCCGCTGTTATAAAATAATCGTATTTCTGAAAAAATTTTTTTTTCAAGAACAAATCATAAGTTCATTGTTCTCGGGAACTGTAACTGTATGTATTTCTTGACATAAGATCAGGCAAATGGTCGACAATTTTGAAAATATACACTGTGCACCTTGTTTATGTATTAATAAGAATACGGAGTATATTGGTAATTATTGTATTCAATTTATTCCAATATTTTCTCAATATTTTGATGTCATGTCCAAAAATGTGATAATGATTTCGCGATTTTTGTTTATGTTTATTCTTCATCTAAACGGGCCTTTCACGATGCCCATTTTTTCAAAAAGAAAAGAATGTTTCCACACGGATTATCTCTCTGATTTGGTAATTCAAATTCATGTTTCAATGAACACACTATGTATAAATGGATATTTTGAATTTGGCTATCGGATGTAGTCGATTTACTAGGCAGTTCTTGGCCAATTATATAGCACCATTGTGATGAGGAAATCGTGATTCGAAGTAGATTAAATCCCAAAAAAACTGCGCAGTATTAGTCATATCGCGTGTTTGGATATATAACTCAAAGAACGTATTAATGTTTTTATAATGAATACATTAGCTGAATATTTGACCTGAAATATTTATTGGGTACACCATATTCTGAAATACTGGGGCAAATTTCTTTCATTGTGCTTCAATAATCATAATTCAATCGTAACTCAAATTTTTCCTCAACTAGATTGGGTTAGATTCAAGAAATTTGAACACACAGTGGGTAACCGAGTTGAAATATGGTTACATGTTACTATTTGAGTGGTGCAGTTACAAATTTTGATATTGTTACAACAGCATAATGTATCTTGAGTTCAAATTCTTTGTCAATGAGTGCCAACCTTGGTTATGAAAAACCACAACAAAGTTCCAAACTCGCGATTTTTTCAACGTATTTTCCGATTCATTTATTCATAGTGCATATAACATATCATTAGTATGTTATTCTTGATGAGTCAGTGTTATTTTAGGCAAATAGTTGAAAACAACTGGATACTGCAGGATACAACGGCAGGCTATATGATTTTTGGCATCAATACATCTATTTTATTCCACGGAATTCGTTTCTATCAATAGAGCTGTATATTATTACAATTCTCGAATATTTCTTCACATATTTACTACCACCTGTGAAAATATAATAGCATCGTACACTTCCACTTTGATACTTTCTTCATACTACGTACCAAGTGAAGAAGACATGCCAATACATACTCCTGTATTCACCAAAGGTACCTGTCCTTACTACACATTCAAATTGTATTCATTCTTATTTACTTTTTATGTATTAACTTGCAAAATATAGATAGGTAGATTATATTTTATATTTCATCTTCAACATTGTATTACAAGTAGTCAACATTAAACAATTTAGGTTCTATTGAATTCATATTCATTTGGAATGAGAGACATTGTTAAGAAAAATCTTCCAAATGTGACTGAATATATACTGATGAAATGTTTATAATCGTCATTGATTATAACAATGATTTTTTCGACACATTACAGGGTATCTAAAATAATTTATCTTGGGTATTGTGATTTAATAAGAGCGAAAATAAATGCTAAAAATGTATTGAGAAAGCATTACTTTTTTTTCCTCGCTCGAAGAAGGGCTATCAATAAACTCTGTTGGAGTCAGGGGTAGAAATAAGAGGAGAATAACGTTGCGTCTCTCTAGATTATGTGATATTATAACTGTGTTCTTTGTTACTCTTATAGATTGCTGTCTATACCCAAGATATATATTGTGTTGGATACTGTATCTAACACCTGCTATTATTCTTGTCTCTTTTTTTCTGAATGAGAAATATATTTTTTGCCCAAGAACTAATCTCGTAAGACTATTATATGAGATATCTAGGAATTCGAAATGGCGGAATATGCCAAACAAAACAAATATTGAGAAATATTCACACTGAAACGTCCTAAATGATATCACCATAGCCTAAAGAAAAAAAAAGTTGCTTTATTCGGTACCAAAGCCGTGTTTTTCGTGTTTGCACAATATTTATTTATTAATCTATGCCAAGTTTGGGATAATGACAGGTGCAGAAAAAGTCATAGCCACCAAAAATATAACAGATATTTTGGCAATTCGAGAAACTACAGTATTAAACTCAATTAATCATACATAGAATATTTGAAATTAATACATTCTCGAGAATACGTACATATATAGATTCAAATTGTATTAAGACTGGTTAGTAACTATCTATTTCAATATAAAAAACATAGACACTAAGTTCGGAGGACCTTAACAATTCTAAATTGTTTTATATCAAAAAAGCTCAGTTATTATCAGTAGTTGTTATTAAATAAATAATGAAATAAATGAATAATGAATTCATTTTTGTAATCCAAAAATGAAGTAACCTCACAATCCTACTCTGAATTTTGTGAATCAGCCATCAGGTTATTTTTAAATCATAAAAATCAATCAACTAAATCTTCTTCATGATGAAGTCTACTTCATTCATGAAATTAATGATAGCACCAAATTAAACATCCCCCCTAGTTGGATGCTAAATCTCATAACTTTTTTTCTCGCATTTTCATTCGTCTCCTTCTTTCTCTTTCAGTTGATTTTCAGCGGCGAGTACACCAAGGCCATGAACAAGGACTGGCACGGCCAGCACTTCTGCTGTTGGCAATGCGACGAGAGTCTGACAGGCCAGCGTTACGTCTTGCGCGATGACCATCCCTACTGCGTCTCCTGCTACGAGTCGGTGTTCGCCAACCCTTGCGAGAAGTGCAGCAGAACGATCGGCATCGATTCCAAGGTGAGTGCTGAGGGGGCCCCGAACGGTACCTTGTAGGGTACCTCATGAAATATCAATTCATTTGCTTCAACTTACAGTTTTTGAATAACGAATCACAGTTGAAGGATATTGAACATTTTGAAAAGTGTATCATTGAAACAGAAGAAAAACTAATAGTTATGAGAATAGATAGATGATAAAACTCAATTGCAAGTTTCTACAAAAATAAAAAAGGAACTCATTCTTCAAGAAGATCAATGGAGATCTGAAGATTGTTTTTTATAGTACGAGATTGATTTTCTGGTGATGAAAACTTAGGGAGCAAAAAAAATGAGAGGAAGATCCTCTTTCATCTATGAAGATGTTGAAAGATTTTCGTCTCAGAATGCCTTGTATATCATAAATGTTGAAATAAGAAAAATCTCCGAAACATTACCTTTACGTATGTCTTTTCTTTACTTTTTTGAAAATAGGAAACTGAGCATACATAAAAAATAGAACTATGGAGTACAAACTTTTCTAATTTAGAATTTTGAATGCAAAATACTTTTCATATTTGAATACAAAGCAGATATTTTCAAAATATTTCATTCGAATAGAATACTTTCAAGTAAAATTACTAGTTTTCTTTTTTTTTATCGAAGATTTCCACATGAGTTCCCAAGAAGAGCATAACACATTCATTATGTAATCGAAGTAAAATCAAACCAGGGCCATAATTCGTAGATAACCCTAATTGTTCATTTTGTTTCATCTGTCACAGTCAATGATCACAAACCTAGCTATTGAACTTGCAGCGCCTCTAGTGGTCATGTGCCGAATAGACCGCATTAGTGATGACGTCACAAATATGCAACCAACATGACACTGAGTCCTGAATCGTTTGGCTCGAAATGATATGTTTTATACTCGACCTTAAGTACGGATGACATAAGAACGATAATAGAAGTATCGTAACAGGCCCTTTTGTTTTATGCTCTCACATGAAATAAGTTGATATTTAAGGAATTGCATTTAGGGGACCTTGGATATGAAGGATGGAAGTAACGATATTTTCGTAAAACAATTTTCGGAATTTATTCAAAAGTATTTGAGAAAACTTTCTTTACGTTACCCATTCCATACGACGTATTCATTCTTTTTCTATCGAATTCAAACAGATACATTTCTTAAATATTCCTTATAACAGCGAAATAATTCAATAAATATCATAATTCTAACCACAGATCCTGAACCTTAGATAATGGTTACTTAAGGTTCATATTAGCGCATCTTCGTTCAGAAATATTTCGTTGGGACTCAATGCACTGTTGGTTGCATACATTGTGACGTCACACTAATGTGGTCTATTGGTAACCCAAGAGTTACAAAGTTTTCTAATCTTATCAGTACTTGACGTAAAAATCATTTCAATTTCCATAAAATATATTCAAGTCAAAACTTCAACAAAAATACATCACCATTCATGAGAATCAAAGTATCAGTATTGGGCATATTGAATAAGATCCCTGTGGCACGCCCGACGTAGCTAAGCAATCTCTAGAGCATCATGAGCTGTCCTCTATTTGATGAAGTAAAAAATGACAAATTAATATCAAATAACGTGTTTTGACATGGTTCTTTCAGGACTTGTCCTACAAGGATAAGCATTGGCACGAAGCCTGTTTCTTGTGCACCACCTGCGGGGATTCTTTGGTCGACAAGCAGTTCGGGTCCAAGGGGGATAGGATCTACTGCGGTAGCTGCTACGATCAGCAGTTCGCTTCTAGGTGCGATGGCTGCCACGAAATCTTCAGAGCTGGTGAGTCTAGTTTATGCTTGAAGGATATCATTACTGTTTGATTCCATTTGTATTTTTCTGATGAATACACTGCTTCCTCGGGTGTCCCTCAAGGCAGCGATCTTAGTCCACTTATTTTCAACGCTTTTATAAGTGTTAATGTTGAGGTCATTGATTATTTAGTAAGATTGATTATATTCAGGACTCTTCCTCCACCATTAACGTATTTCAATAATAGACTTCTTTTAAATGCAAATGACGTCTACACTAAGAATCAGCCACTTCTATATCAATATTCCTGTTACATTCACTAATTCGGGTGTTCTTTTCGATACATCAAAATCAAATTTCGCTCTTAATGTTGATGCTGTTCTATCTACTGCAAAGAGAATTTCTGGATTCATTGCACGAACCTCAAAAGTTTTATCAGTTTTCGTATTTGGTATCTAACCAATTCATTTAATTTCATAATATATGAATTGAAATATATAACAGATACATTACTTGTCATTCAGAAATAATTCTGTTGAGGGGCCACCTCAACTGATTCGCTGAATTTCGGAATATTATGTGGTTTTGAGAATATTTTGGATAAGTAATATTTTTTTAGCAATGATCATATAATTTGAAATGCTCTTCTTGAAGTGACTTAGTGGAAAATCAAGTACACTTCTTGGTAACATTACTGGATTTTTATCGTAATTGTGACAAAAAATTATATTGTATGAATTGTATTGGATTTTGTTTCTTCAACACAAGACAAAAATAATTGATCCAAAAACCATTTGTTTTTGTTTTCTCGTCGTATTGTGTACTATCGGAAAACTTTTCATCAGATTATTACTCATGGATCCTGAAGCTATCAGTTAAGAGATAGTATGTTTTCATTGTTGAGTCATCAAATAGAAGAACTTCCAATTTGAAACGATATCGCAAAATAACGAAATATAACCGTAAATATACCCATACACTTACGCTCTGTTCAGTCATAGTTATAAATAGTGTCGAATGCTTGATAAATAAATTAAGCGAATAGGTGCTTCGACTAAGCGATATAACATAATAATCCAAGCCATATTTGTTGATGATTTTGAAGTTAGCTCGTATGTACAATGTACATATTGATTGTATTTTGATTGTGTTGTCTTCTAATATATATCGTCTCGAAGATTATTCTTTTCTTTCTGAGTAAAGAGAATCAATCAAAAAAATGTACGTGATTTCATTCCACTTGAAATTTATCTATTCTTCACGTTACATTGGGATGTTTCAAATTTCATCTTCAGGCTGAATGAATTAAAAAAAAAACATCTTATCGTCGTGTAATATTATTTACACTTATACACTATCATTTCTACTCATGTAGCTGTATTTTTGAGAGATTAGTTCACAAATATCGATGATCTCAGTTGGTTGATATATTACACAATTTAAACCATTGCTTTTATATGAGAAACATTTCATAAGTTACATTGATAGCCAACACCTTTTTATTTCAACTTCTTCCTCTCTGTCTATTATTCCACTATCACTTTTGTGTGATTGTTTATTATTTTTTATACTCGCTCTACATGTGCGCTAAATATTGTGACCATAAAAATGCAATACATTTTTTTAGTATTTATAAAGCATTGACATCAAATTGCATATCGTAAAGTAGGATTAGCATTGGTCGAGACAGTACGTCATAATGATACAAAATTCAGTTGGCCACGCCTCTTTGTCTCAACATAAGCGACGTGGATCGATGACTGTTGATATATGTAAGTCACCTGTAGGTCAATTCGGTCTACATTGTTTTTGACTCAAGTTCAAACTCAGCTTTGTCTTTAGAATTTTGAAAAATGTGATCATTAAAACAACCCACAGAGGAGAATTGAATTAATATGCCTTACTGTCAACAAGTGCGATGATGCCAACTTCTTAGAATTGAATCTTGTATCCAGCCATGTATTCAGAGATTATTTGTAACGAATTCAAAAAGATTTTTTTAATATCTCAGGCAATGGAAAATATAAAAAAAATCAGTTCTCAATGCGATATACTTTTAAGATCGGTGAAAAATATTAAGTTTGAAAAGACAATGATAACTTGATAATTTTAAAATGTTATTTAAGTGACCGAATCCAAATAAAATATTCCAGTTTGAGATATTCATGTTCATTGATGACGAATACCATTATTGCTTATAAACATTATTTTTTCTTTCATAAAATTACTATTCTGAGAATTTCCTCCAAATCAGAAATAGATTTGGTATCGCGAAGTAGAGTTACCAACTAAATCAGGAGTATAAACAGATGAATTCAATTGTACTCTAGGGGGCTCACTTAAATAGTGGCACAAAATATTCAACCGTAATAGCACTATTAATATTATCGATGTTATTCTTATTATAATTCTTCTTTTTCTTAATATTCTTCTTCTTCTTCTATCATCATTATCGTCATCATTATTATTGGTATTATTATAATTATTATCATTATCATTTTCATTCTTCTCCTTCTCAAAAACAAAGAAAAAAGACAACGGCACGCGGTGTTCCCAAGCGGTCACCCATCCAAGTACTAACCGCGCCCGACGTTGCTTGACTTCGGTGATCGGACGAGAACCGGTATATTTCAACGTGGTATGGTCGTTGCCGTAAAATTTCATCAGTTTCGATACCTACAAGGCCACCTGATGCCTTCGTTTGGAGCCCATCAATCAAGCGTATCTCATTGATTTTTTTTATCAATATTATTAGGGTTGTTTCTATTAGAAATCCGTGATTGTTCATGATGAAAAACTGTTGAATGTTCCAGCGTATTCCAAACTCATAAGCAACTAAAGGACATGAGTAGTTTATTTCAATTTTCGTTTTGACCTTTCAATATTGAGTTTATTCGTGTGTATAAATGGTACAACATTGTTTTTGGTAGGTAATCAAAATGACTAGGGCTGAACAGAGTGAAAAATCCATCGTAAAATTCGTGACGAATAAGAAACTGCCAAAATTATCACCAGCGCAGTCTATCAATTGAGTGCTGTAGGTACATCTCCAAGTAAATTGAAATAATAAATACCACAAGATAATACTTGAAGCCTGCACGTCATCACAAAAGTATCTACTCCTCGTATATATGCATGACCAATTTCGAAAACGGTTGTAATAGGTGTTTGTGTCCTCTACGTGGTTTTACAACTGAGAGACAATTGTCCATATAGGGCAACTGGTCGAGGCATATGTTTGATTCATCGAGTTTGAACTTTTCATTCCGTAAACCTACT
Source organism: Plagiodera versicolora (assembly GCA_037013635.1). Classification (NCBI taxonomy): domain Eukaryota; kingdom Metazoa; phylum Arthropoda; class Insecta; order Coleoptera; family Chrysomelidae; genus Plagiodera; species Plagiodera versicolora. The sequence goes on along the minus strand of CM072986.1, from coordinate 7,266,443 downwards.
CTACTCTCTCGTAGAATCAAATTAACATCGGTCGGTTGCTTGGTTATATTGAGACAACATCGGTTGCCAATCGTTCTAACCATTTGCGGAATATACAAGGTGTCTCGTTGTGACAGCAGAACTTTTATTGTAATGAGCTAATTCTTGTAGGATTATGATGCAGAAATTCAAGCTCGAGATAAAAATACCAAGATCTAATTGTTAGTTCCAAAACATCGAAAAGAGATGTACCTTCCTAAAATCGAAATAAACACATTTCTAAAAAAAAACTGTATTTGAATAAAACCTTAGAATATGTGGATATCAATTTTTTGATGACAATCACACGTATAATCGACATGTGATCATAATGACGTAATCGTCGATTTTTTCAATTCAGCACATCAAGATTGTTTTTGCTGGACATCCGTGATAGTTTCTGATGGTTTCTGAAGTCTGGATTGGACATATTTCTTAAATAAGCACTCCAACTTTACTATAGCACTGATTTTTTGACAAACTGTCGAGTGTTCCATCACATTTCAAAGTAGTCAGCAATAACTAGCAACTATTCATAATATGCGGATTCATTGGGAATTCTTCTGACAAACATTCAGGGTTTATTTCGCTTATCATTTGATTTCTACCTAAAAACCTTTCAACGACTGTTGATTTTATTTCGACGTTTAAACGGTGATACATTACTTTTAGAGGTTGAAATGAGTATGAAGCTGTCCTCATCACAACAGAATCGTCCAATGTTCCAGCGTGAAATTTATGACAAATAAGAAACTGTCGATATTTGCATTTCAACAATCAACAAACAACTGTTAAACAACATTTTCGTTTGTTCAAATATCATAAGGTATTTAATGCTAAAACTGATCACCTACAACAATAATTCAATGTGAAAACTAAAGTTCTTCCTTATGATTATCGAGAACTTCAGAGAACTGAACTTCTCTTTACAAACATTTCCATACAAATTATAATGGTATCAAATCTGGACACCTTGGTGGTCGTCTGGTTCATCGTTTATTATAATTTATTTATATCCATTATTCTAATCGAATTTGAACAAAGAAACCGATTCAGATAATGGTGTAAAAATTCTGATAGTCACATGCAACGTTGGGAAAACAATACCAAGACCTTTCAAATGACTCTGGTAGTGATGACAGCGTGATTTTGATGAGTATTCGCCTAGTTTTTAGTAGTGAATTCATTTCATACTTTCTATCGTATATTAGAAATGAAATCATAACCCTTTCATCTCAAATATTATTGTTAGTATTGTTACGAAAAGCGTTGGAAGATGAAGAGTTTCTGAAATATGACAATTTTCATCAGCTTCACAAAATTCCATTTATTCATTGATAAATTCACTTCCTGTATCTCCAAATAAAGCATTTTGAAATGTGGGCTTACTGAATGTGACTAATCCTGTATACTACATGCAATGTCTGTCGTGACATTGATTTTTAACAATTATTATCCGAATTTTATCTAACATTATTATGGTGCTGACATCATTTATCGGGTATCTACTTTCACACATATTTAATGGCAAATCAGCAATTCACTAATGCCGGATTAGTGGAATAATTATTCCGCATTATCTTACTAATTTCAATTTCATGCATCTTTCATTGCAATGTAGTTAATTGAATTATATTTTCTTGATTGAATACATCCTGATTGGCACATGACTGAAGAGCAAGCATCATCAAAAAAATGTAAGGCAGCACTAGTTGCTGAAAATTGTTCTCAAAAATAATCTCATGCAGAATGACTCTTGTTAATTCAGGTTTTTTCGATCTTCATTAATATACCGTAAATATATTTATATACTAATGAAATCATATTTCGTGATATTATCGAGTTATTCTTCTGGAAAGTTAATGAATATTTGAAAAATATTCAGCATATTGGCAAACAATTTCGAACAGTCTTATCAATGTATAAATTTTGAATAGTAACATTTACGTATGTTAGTATGGCCTCCAAGCACAACAGATCTGAATAGTTTACTCATCAATTCCATGCAAAATTATTATTTATTATTATAATAAAGACATTCATGTTGAATGCCTTCAAAAGAAATAATAGATAGTGTTGTGATTCTCCTTTGGTTTAAATAATAATAAATCATTAATCGATTCACTATCGTGCTTTAAGAGTCATAAAAGTTGGGACAGTTCCATATCGAATTGAAACATATTTCTGATGCCTTGGCATGTCCTGATCATCCAATTCATACCAGAGTCCGTTACTCGTGACTATCAAATACAAAATATGCTAAGATGGATTCATATTTTCTGACTATGTAGACGCCAACATTGTGCAATAGAATATCACTGTACCTACCAATATTATTAGAAGTTCGTACGTGATGAAAGTCGTAGAAATATTGTTTACCGAGTATATATACCTTGTTTTATTCCTCGATTTTTTTTCTTCACGTTGGTAGACCCGGTCCCTGGCACTAGGGGCATCGCCTGAAAGTGGCCTTCAACCTTGGGGCGATTCGTGCACCGTAAAAATCGTCCCATCCTCCTTCGACGTGCCGGCAAATAATTTCGTGAACTGGTACCAAGTGAATGGGTGAATTATTCGTTGATATACTGGGTGATTCATTTAGATTATTCGTATGTTTACAATTTGCTGGCACTTTCAGTTCTGCTTTTTTCGTTGCGATTAAAGTACATTGGTTATGTTGTAATACACAAGAAATAAAAATTTCAAACCAAAGTACAATCTATACAAAAATCTACAGGGTGGTCCATCGGTGTATGGACGAAAAATTACTCACTTGAAAAAATTTTTTCGAATAAAAGTTGTTATATTTGCGCACAATCCCAAAACATTTTGAGATAATATACCTAGGCGACACGAGTCGTGTAACACGACCTGGATTTTCTTTGAATAAAAGAATCTTTCACCATCGAATTCAGCATGAAATTCTGTATCCACTCCCTTCATTCATTTTTTCCATAAAATGCGACGTTGTCAAACTAGAGCGAAAAAATTGAACTTCCAGTATATTGCTTCAATATCTTGTACTATTTTGCCTTCGAATTATGTCAAGATAATGCACTTTTGATATTGATTGTTTTTTGGGGTTTTTTTCATAGGTACAAGTTTAAGAAATTATCCTCACTTTTTTGAATACTAGCTGCCAGTTTTCTACAGTCGATTGTTCTGATCATGAAGTTGATTTGATAAAACAATATCTATATAAAGATCATTCAAATCTACAAAAAATTCAATTGAATGAATAAAGTAAAATACTTGGAGATTGAAATCGTTCATATTACTGAAATTTTTATATATATTTTCTGTTCATTAGTCTTTTTTTTATGAAGAATTTCGTGGATGAAGCGAAAAATTGTAACTGCTTCGACAGCTTTTTTAATGCCACAAAGTCTCCAAAAAATATCTGAATGGGAGTAAATCATAGATAATTCTGTAATCCAAAATAAAAAAAATCTGCAACCTTCATCGAACTATTATGGGTGAATCACCCTGTATAAAAAGTTTGCCGATTCTGTGTTCGGCGTTTCTTTTGAACCGGAGGGAGTCGCGATCATTCGAAAAACCGCCAAGTGCGCGTCCCCCGTTCAGTTTGACGCGAAGCGCGAGTTGCGACGTTTCTGCCTCTACCGCTCCGTCATGAGATTCGCCAGATACGGACTCTGCGATTTCGATTTCATTTCCGCGTAGCAGCACACCGGGAATTACAGTGGATATTGTTTTTCGACGTTGACGTAGAGTAATGTCTTTGTTGCGCTGCTAAGGAGAGCGTCAAAAAGAATTACGTTTCGATAGTTTTGTGGTAATGGATTCAAATTGACGGTGCATGCTATGTTTTGCGAACAAAGTTGGTACAAAAATTTTAAAACCCTCAGAAGCTTCTTTGTCTGGGGTACAATTACAATTTTTTTTTATTGTAAAATCATAATAATATAATGATGATACGTTACAGTCTGTTGTATTTTTGATCTTTGGTAGATGGGAAGTCTCATAATCAGCCTGTCAAACTTCAAAAGCTGCTCCTTTTCTAATGACAGGAAAAAAGTTGAAAAGCATACGGATTGAAAATAGCTGACTCAAAATGCAATGATAAATAATTCTTATGGAACATCTTCTTGAATATTGAAAAAAATATATCAAGCCTATGTAGATTGTTTTAATTTCTAGTGCCTCCATGAAGATTTTTGTTGAAATGATAATTTTCATTTTAATGTTGTGCTTTTTGCAATTTTAAAGATTCAACAATATTTTCAATGATTTTGAATCCAAATATCCTTTTTATTCTGCATATAAATCAGATATTCAACGAAATTGAGACTAACATTGAAAGCAGCCTTACATTTCTGAATGAAATTCTCAAAACATTATTCTTTTGCCGTATTGCATCATTTTATCGTATGACATAATCGAGGACCTTCTTTATTATTTGACCGCAGGTGACATTTGGCAGATTCGATATAACATACAAAACTGAAAAGGACTGTCTACTTTTTGATGTGACCCTGTATATTTTGTAGAAAACTGATACTTCCTTGAATTATCCATCCAACCATGTGTAATGCGTGGCACTTTTTTTTTCGATCACTCTACTAGTTGTATTTCAAGGTGACTGTGATTCATATTCGATAATTATTTAGTGTTCAGTGAACTATGAAATCCAGAAAATGAAATGATTCGTAATTTTGATACTTCCTTGCCTATCCCAATAAAGAAAGAAACTGTAACGTATCATCTTTTGTAATACATCTCAATTCACATTTTTTATTGATGCTGAAAATAATGGGAAAGTTCAACTACTATTTTCAATATGCCAGCATTCTGAATGGTAGACTAAATTTTACTATTGAAAGAAACAGTTCTGAATCATTTGGTTAGAAATTTATGGTTAATGAGAAAAATCGATATTTTTGAATTAAAAACATTCAATCAAAGAGTTGTTGTACCATTTGTTGTCTCATTATTTCAGATTATTGAAAATGAAACATACAACAATCCAATTATCGTGAGTCAACGAACTTATTATCACTCGAAAAAGCTTGACCGAAATACTCATAAAATACAGGATGGAAGCAGTCTACCATTAACGAAACAAGTTCTTCTTTCATTAAAGTAAACAGTGCTTTGAATAATGTTTTCTTGAATTCTGTGAAATTGTACCAACAATAAAAATTCTCTAATTTACTCAATCTACTTTAACTATGATAATTATCATAATGTTTCAATTAACAATAACAATTCAATTTGAATCACATTATTAATTAAGTTATGATAAAAACCATGGTGACTGGTTGGAAGACACGACCTACTTAATAAGATCACAGTGATGAATTTTTCTTCGGTTTCTCAACAATATCACCAGTGCTCGTTTTCATTTCTTTTTATTTCGTGGTTAAATAATTATATATTTTTTTTATTTTTCATGAATACAAAATGAATTCATCAGATCTTGATTTGACCAATTCTGTTAAAACCATGGTTTGACACTTTGACATGTTTTCTTGGAAAACACTAACTGTTATTTGAGTTTCATTACTAGAAAAATATCAAAAAGGTATGGAATACAACAGATAGATTGAAATTCAATTTTTATATTCAAAATCTACCATACGTTTTAGACAAGAAATCTTAGGTAAATAAAATACCTTTAATTTGATGTCAACGAATTAAAATTGAAACGGAAATTGAGTTATTTGAATTCATTTCAATGCATCCTACATCATCATTTTCGAAACTTGCATAACGAGTCTGATATGTTTACCTATTCTTCAACATGGAGTTTCATTTTCCAAAAGATCACCAGCATCGTAGACAAAAAAGTAAAAATTGACAAGGTCGTTGATAAATGATCAAACATAAATACCAAACCATCCACTGTAACTCCTTGTTTCCTCTAGTGAAATTGTGAAAAAAAGACACCGTACACCATTAATGAATACGAAAAATAGATAACAGACATTTTCTCAAAATGGCCGGAGTACTAAGTGAACAATTCAAAGGCATGAATCTAAAGACCAAAATAGTGGGCGAGGATCGAATACGACGAGCCAAGGAAAGAAACGAAGATGTCGCCGTCCTCTCCATGGAGTTACCCGGGGAGAAGAAAACCTTCAAGTGTTGTTTAGGAGAGGAATGTCTACAGGGTGATCCCGTCAGTTTGCCGCTAGGTACATGTGCAATGATATATAAGGTGTTTGGGAAAATCTCTCTTATTACGTACTAATTATCGTTTTTTCTATACAAGATGTTTCTCAAAGATATGCCAGGAATGATTCTTGTTGGCAAGGTATGACGTTAAATGTTGAAAAAAACGGTTTCAATGATATAATATTTTCCCTGTTACCTTAATTGTTAGAAAAACCCTCCTATAACATTTCTGAAATTTATCTGTTTTGAAATATATTGAACACTCTCCAAACACATTTCATCATCCCTGAACTACATTCTACTTTTTGTATAACTTTCTGAAATGAATATAATTATTCTAAAATACATAATAAATCCCCTTCTAGAATACATTGAAACATTCGCAAACATATGTTGTTTTCTGAAATACCTTGGAGTATTCTGAATATAATTGGAAAAGGTGTAGAATAATCTGACATATTGATTTAAATGTGACATGTTAAAGACAAACAGATATCCCAACAATTCTTTGAAAAAAAATCCATGAACGTATGTCCTAAAAGTCTTTACTTTTGAGATACAGAATGATAAAGATTATTAATCACAATACGAAACATTTTTTCAAATAAATAACGTATCATTGAGTCCGAGAGGAATCTCATTTCCTGTTTTGTGTCACCTTGTATTTCCCTATACTCTTCTGAGATACTTCATCACAATTTCTTCAAGCTTTCATTTATGTCTTTGAATACATATATATTTTTGTATGCTTTGATGGCTCTCTATTGTTCGAGACTTTATAAATTGCTTCTTCTTTCTCGGGCCGAGGATTATTAATATCCGAAATGAATAATCGCGCAAAAACATTGTTCTTTGTGATTTGTATGATGAAATCTTATTCAGTTCGAATATCATCAGATAAAAAAATTTCAAAGCATGAGATCATTATCGTATATTCTCAGTCAAAACAAATTATTCCGTGAGAGGTAAATATTAGTTAATTACGTTTTAAACTCTCCTTTACAACCATTTTTGTCATGTTGATCATCAACTTGTCGAGTGTATTTGATGTAGTAAGAGTCGCCTCCAGGCATATGTTCAAACACGATCAACAAATGTTGTCGAAAGTTTTCCAACTTATAATTGGAATAAAATATTGTTATAAGGCGGAAGGCACTGATTTTTGTATTTTCGTTCTCACAAGGAGTGCCAAAGCAAGGAACAGCTTTTTTTAGGAGAGTTTATACAGCAAGAAGAAAAGAAGGATTAATAAAGTTGAAAGAGTTTTTATACAATAAATAAGCACAAATAAAAAATAGCAATAAGAATAACTTGACTAATCCAGAATTGATTCATCTTGACTTGAAATCATGATTGAGAGTCAATATTTCCTGGTAGAATTCATGGAATTCTTTCTTTGTTACTCCAGCCCATTTTACTGTCTTTTGATCTCAAGAATCTGAACTGAATACGCCATGATGAATTCAAACTTAATGTACTTCCTCATTTGAATGCTAATCTGATAGTATATCATTTTCATTTTCTCGACCTCTACGACTTTCAGATTGGTGTCCACTGGACTTTGTCTTTCAGTATACGCAATATTTTGTGGATTTTATTGAAATATACGATTGAAAATGATAGCAATGTTTAGTGGGTAATCTGTTGTAGAGGTCTGAATTTCAAATTTCACTATCCATTTTTTGGATGTTACGAGAATACAGAAAAGAATAAATAAATTAAAATTGTTAGAAATTCCAGAAACTTGCATGTGGCCATGATTCCAAGACTTTCATTATTTTAGAACTGGCAAAAATTGCAAAAAAAAATTCTACCACTTTCAATGGTAAAAGTTTAAATTTGGGGATGAGGGTTGTTCTGAATATAGACAAATATAAGAGAGAGAAAAATGTTAGGCAAACCGGTAGAAACAAGTTTTTTGCAGTCATGAAAGCTATACCTTCATTCAATCTGCAATTCCTGCTGAATATATCATATCACTTCTCTGTCAAATGATTTACCCAATATAAAACAATGTAAAAATAGTTTTTACTGGGAAATATGGATTCAGGTAGACGGATAATACCTATTACCTTATGTTAGATTCGTTTCGCCCGAACCAGTTTAGATGCCGGTCAACAAAATACCTGTATCTCCGAAAACAATTCAAATTTTGAGTTAAACTTTGAAAAACTTATAAGTAAAATATCTCACCGATATCTCTCAAATAAATCACCGAAAATGCGTAGAAAGAAATGTGAACATCTCTATATCTAGAAATATGATTGAGATATCTTCCGCAAATATCGGAAATGCAACATGCTGGATATTTTTTATCCTTGTATTTTTATCTACAGCTAAACCATTGAAAGTACGATACATAGATAGATAGACCTCTCGATATTTCAATTAAAATCAATAACTTGTTTTGTCAATACTGTGTCACAATTCTCTTTCTTCAAAAAATAGACTAGAGCTTATCTATAATCACATAGGAAATGATATTTTTCGCATTTTGAAAAGAGGATTCTCCATGTACCAAATTCAAAAAGACGTGGATGATGGTATATTGTGTAAGTGCACTACAGGATATTTATAGTATATAATGTTTACAACTATCAGAACCAGATGTTCAGTTTTTGTTACTTGAAAAAATAATTCGGTCTGGTGTTATGTAATTCAATACAGACACTTCAGTGATCTAACATGTAAAAAACTCATTTATATTCAAGATTGTATTTGTTTACGAGTTTCGTTTTTATCTCGGAAACGATATCGCTATAATTTATGAAGTGGCAAGAAGTTTTTTGGTATTCAAGATTTACAACATTTATTTTACCAGAGTTGTGATAATATATCGTATTATGCATATCATAATGACTTCATGAATGAATCATATTTATTTTTAAAATTATTTTGATTATCGTATAAACTTTTTGGATATCTATTGTATTCAAAATAAAATTCATCTCTTTTTCTTAGAATATAAATATTCCGATTACTGTACAGTATACCATATTTTTAAGAAAAATATATCATTGATTTCTACTCGTATAACGATAATGCAACATGAAGAAAATATCCAAAAATTAAATCACAAAAACTAGCTTGATATTGAAAAAATTAACACGAACCTTTTTTTTATTATCATTATAACATTGTACGTCGTTGGAAAACGTGATATTGGAATAATAGACAAAATGAAAAAAGTTTAAAGGTGTTGGCTATTATTGCAACTTAGTAAATGTTTCTCACATAAAAACAATTATATACAATATACCGACTGAGATCATCGATATATTAGAACTTATCTCTTGAAAAATATGAGTGTAAATAAAAATGAACAATAATAGGTACATGATTTTATTAGTAATCTATAACGTTCAATTATTCTTATTATTTTTCGTGTTATTGGTGTAAATTATATCTGATATTCTATGTTCCATTACAACATATTTCACAACATGAGAACAGAGGAAACAATAATAGTTATGAATTGCTTCCCTGTAATGAGTTTTAAATCAAGAAACAGTAAAAAGTAATTCAGTTGATCATTGAAATTGTACAAATTGTCCATTTATTCAATAGATAAGTCTGTTATTGCATCAAATTATTCAGTTTTATCGTATATTTTACCGAAGAACATATAAGAATCGAAATAAAAGAACGCAGCATCGTTAATGAAGTGAAAACCACACCAATTATTTCTTAAAAATATGGAACAATATCCTAAAAACAATCGCAGTATCTGTCAATTAAGGCATGAGCTTTATACTTTACGTAGCTGATAATAATGAGTACGCTTACAAATTATTTACATTTCAATATGAATTGTGATAAATTCATCGATTCCGATGGTTTGGATAATTTATGACTTGGTGTGTAGGTTAAGTACTGCCAATTAGCAATTATCTAAATTTGTCATAAAATGTGGGCTTTTCATTCGGAGATAAGGAGGTCAATGTCGTAGACAACGAATTTTTATAGGTTGTTTAATCTCGTGCAATTTATTGTCTTTAGCATAACTATGGATTATCATATAATCACCATAATTATTCGGATATTATGGTAATGCAGATCGTATCTCATATAATTTATCAATTAAAGGGAAAATACGAGGGAACTGTGATAAATTCTCAATCGAGATATATCGAGATGTGTTTGTATTTTTTTATAATTATCATTAGTTGTAATTGTTTATTATCAAGAATGTTGAATACATCATTTTATGCTATGGATGATTCAACGAACAGTCCCATCACTTGGTTTATTCAACAGTTTTAATGTGTATAATAGATAAACTAGTCTATTTTCACTGCCAAGCTCTTAAAGGGTTTTTTGAACAATCCCAGACAAGTTTGGGTTTGATAGCCGCTTGGCCAAAGGGGGTTACTCTGAGGAAGTGATTCGTAACCGTGAATCGTCTGTTTTTCCAACAAATTACAACCAAATCAATGATAATGGTGTTGATTTCAGGAACCAAGAAGATGGAATACAAGACCAGGCAGTGGCACGAGAAATGCTTCTGCTGCTGCATGTGCAAGGTTCCCATCGGAACCCAGAGTTTCATTCCTCGTGAGCAAGAAATCTTCTGTGCTAAGTGCTACGAAGAAAAATTCGCCACTAGGTGTATCAAATGTAACAAGGTACAGAAATCATATGAACATAACGATCCTAAAACTCTGGAACTAAATTAATCATCAAATTAATCCTCAAATTATTACGAAAACTTAGAGTTCATGAATCTAAAAATATCGTTACATTATATAATTCAATGACATTGTAAATACACAGGATTTTTAATGTACTATTTTGAATAAAATAACCAAGACATATAAGTGGCTTCAATAAATCGATAGCCCCTTTATGTAATCATCAGTTAATTGTTACATTAAATCACTCACAGGATGTGATATTTGATTGTATTTAGGGCAGTAATCACTCTCATGTCGTGAGAATAGTCAATAATCATCTACAATCGGGAATCATTTATCAATCACTGCAAACATGATTAGTCACTTACTGTCAGATTTACCGACTGACTTCAGGTTGAAGTAACAAGTAGTAATAATGACAATAATGAATGATAATTAAACAGAGCGTATAATGCGATCACTGAGAAATGATCATTGACTGCAAACATAACTAACCAGTTATTATTATAATTACCAGGCATCAATAGCAGCAGCAACCAATTACTCTCACAATCGTAATTAATTACATATTGCAAAAATGGATCAATCAATTATTGTTGTAATCAGTGACTCTCTGACATAATCAGCCAATTTTTATCATGATTATCCAACAAATATCATAATTATTTACAAACAGCGGAAAATGGTCAATCACCATGACGAGCCAATTGTTAGTATAATTAGTCATAAATTATCATAATCATCCAAATTCATGATTATCAATCAATTACTGTCAATTACTGCCAAAATAAGCTATTTTTGGAGATTATTTTTAGCTTGATTTAATTACCCAGTAAATGTAATTAATCCAGATTGTACAATAATTAATGAATGACAATAAATAACCAATTGTCATAATTAGCCATTTTCATTACACCAGAGACGGAGATAATAATCTACAATGAAACAGACCTAATTAATCACTGTAAGACCTCACCAATCACTTTAAAACATAATCAATCAACCATTCTCATAGTCATAGGGCTATTTGCGACAATTATCTAGTGAATGTTATATTTGTTTATTTATTTATTCAGAGATTTAGGTGATTCAACAGATAGATGAGACTATCCAATCACACATTACATATAATCAGAAGATTTAACTAAGACAAGACTATGCTAAATTACATAATGAAATATTGTAATATATATAATTGTAAGAAATAGTATTCTAAATTGTGAAACAAATAGTTACACTTGTTTTAAATTATGGTGTTTGATTTTACACAATGGAAAAAATGACATAATTTTTAAGAGAGTTACTAACAGTAGCAAGGATGTTAACAATGAAAGTAAAAAAAATCTACATATCGTCGGTGAAATGACAAAACCACGGATCTATCTGGAGTATAATTTTACAGGAGACACAAAAAACTGACAATTTGGTGATTTCAGGACTCTTTTTGGAATCTCTCACATACATCATGATCAATATTATCATTCAAACCGCACTTATTGAATTTCAAAATATTCGAGTAATTAGCTGATGTTGATGTTACATACGTGGTCAGGTTTGTCAGTTACGTGGTTTGCCATTTCACCAACGATATCGTCAAATTGTCAACTGGAATTTTCAGATATGAATTATACTGTCCCATATTGAGGGAACAAATGTGGAGAACAACATAAAAGAAAACAAAAACCGGAGAAAAAGGGGAGAACCCAATAATTGATTTCATAACCAATTAATTACTGTTGCAGGTGATCACCAGCGGCGGAGTGACTTACAAGAACGAACCATGGCATCGCGAGTGCTTCACTTGCACCCACTGCGAGAAAAGCTTAGCCGGCGAACGCTTCACGAGCAGAGACGACAAGCCGTACTGCGCCGAATGTTTCGGTGAACTGTTCGCCAAGCGGTGCACGGCCTGCAGCAGGCCCATCACCGGCATCGGTGGCACCAAGTTCATCTCCTTCGAGGACAGGTGGGTATTTTTCGAGGTTAGGTATCTTACGGTTATCGGGCGATCTGGATTTCAATGGAAATTTTTGTGGATACCACCGTGGAGAAATCGTTACCCTTCGAGAAGATTCACTCTAATGTCCGTTATATCTGACTTTTCACATTCTTTTCCTTGAAAGTTCTCGGTCAAAATTATACAGATTTATTGCAAATTTCTTCAATAATATATGAAGGGCTCAGAGGATAAAGTGCAATGTCACTAAGACCATGAACTGATAAATTTTTATATCAACATTTTGAGAAAAGGTTTATGAAAGCCTGAGATGAAACAAAAAATGTATCATTATATATTTGCTTTGAGAAATAATACAAAAAAGCCTTCTTGGTTGTATTTATTGGGTTGACAGAAAAAGTGAACAAAATTAGATAATACAAGAAAAAATTAAGCAATGTCCACAAAATTATTATTCTTCAAGAATTTTTATATTTCGTCTGTGGGTATTACTTAACTCTTTTGATAAGGCCAGTATATCCATGAATTTTACCTTTGAAACTGGGAGGCTCTCAGTATGACTATTCTGGCAGTAAACAGTCCGAAACACCTCTGAAGAGTAATTACGAGACTTCAATTTTTTCAGGTACCATATTCTCTATGAAAGATTAACCCTGAATAATTATTTTCAACCATTATTCATGCGTCGAGTTAAAAAGGAGTATGTGTTTATGTCCATTCTCTGGCAAGTGCTTGATCAACTTCAATCTCTTGAATGGGGACATGTTTCAAGTAATAAGGAAAAAACTAGATTATATAAACACATGCTGAACAATACAACAGTTACCTCAAAAACATCAAGCCATGGACAAAGTTTTTTTCCTGTTTGACTTGCAGTGTTTCGATATTTTTCTATGAAGATTACTCACTGACTGCATGTTATTTCGAAGCTATGTTCGAAGTATATTTTGGTGCTTCGTTCTAGCACCTGGTACAATAAAATGGTATTATAGATTGAAGAAAATATCAACATTTGACCTTCATATTGTTGGGATTTTCCCCATGCATTCATTCTCAGATATACTTTGAAAATGCATCAGTTTTTTCATCAATCAAACATTCGAATAAATAGTATAACACTTGGTTGACTAATAATTATGAATCCATGAAATATATGGTACTATATTTCTGGAGTTTTCTTCAGATGAATGCATGATAAACCCTTTCTTAATATACAATGTGTCACGTTATTGAAGAAATTCGCCAGAAAGCTTCGCAATCTTGAAAAGCATTGATTTTCCGGTCACAATATCATCAAATTGGTGTTTTATGATCGAAACAAAAATCTACATCGAAATCCAGATGAATGCAAAATTACCCGAGGATATTCTGCTCACAAAGAACGTAGTTGAAGCCACAATATTGTTGCAGTAAGCGAAAAAATGACGAGATTATATTGAGTAACCGTTTTGTATTATCTATGACATGACAATAATAATGAATTCTTCCCAACAGACACTGGCACAACGATTGCTTCTTCTGCGCCAGCTGTCGCACGAGCCTAGTGGGCAGAGGATTCATCACCGACCAAGAAGACATTATCTGTCCCGAATGCGCCAAACAAAAATTGATGTAAACGTGAACCGAGAGGTTTTCATACCTCGCGATCGATTGTGACTACTTATTTTTCTCAGTGGGTATACATGCGTAAAAACAATTGCACAACATTATAAGCCAGTTACAAGATTCGAAATAATTCATTTCAAATTATGTCATACGTTAACGTATGTATCTCCACTTGAAGTTTGAAGTGTCTCAATTGAACGAACACATATTTTCAATCAATCAATCGACATCAAGTTCTATACTAGGAGAGAAGGGGCAGAACTTGGTCTCGAAATATGTTTATTAATCAATTTCGAATGGTAACTTGGCTGAATTTCGAAACTGAATTTTTTAAATGCAGCTGAGTTATAACACAAAAATTTTGAAATCTTCAAGCCTCTCCACGAAAATCGGAATGTATCAATGGGTCATGAGACCATAGGGCAATAGATCAACATTTTTCAATATCATCTTTATACATATCCTACATCCAATTTTTATCATCGTTGACTGGATGGAACAGGGAATTGTCCATAAAACGTTGTACACACATATACACAAACACAATTTTCTTGGTTCATCTTGCACAGACACGCATAAGAAACACACACACATACACACACGTACACACACAAAAAACAAGTGTAAAATAAAAAATATATAAAAAAAATAAGTCACATGAAGATCTGAATATTATTTATATCTTGATGTATCATGAACATTCATGGAAAGAAATATTATTTTTCAAATTATTATTAGCAGTTATTTTGATTGTTGATTTTGAAAGCATTTTTTTTCATTTCGAATAACATAAAGTTGCTTCAGCTTCTATTCGATATTAGTATGATTATCGGAGCAATATATGACATAGCCATATTCTAAAACCTTATCATAAGAGAAAACGGTTGCCTTACTAGTTTGTTATCATATACTAAGCGTTATTCTATGTGAATAAATTTATTATAGAATAAACCTGTAATTTTTAATATTAATTAAGGAAATTTTATGAGAATGTTGGATGGTAAAGATGCATATATATGGAAGTATCGAGCAAATTTGGTGCTATTTCTGTAGAATAGATGATTTATTTTTATTTCTACTAGTGTTTGAATGTTGGTTAAACATTACTTAGTTGCTTTTAATAGATGTGTTCGTCCCAGCTTAAGCATATATTAACTAAATCAATTTTTATTATATTTTTTAAAGATTAACAGTTCATGTATATTTTAATCTTATATTTATGAAATATTAATGTAACTTCGGAGTGTTACAGATTGTTATTCTATTCAGATTCGAGGGCTTTTGCTTATAGGGTATATCTTGTTATATTTTACTCTAATAAATCCGAATATTCTATACTTGTTGTGTTTGATAAACCGCATGTGAAATTTCCATCAACAATAATATATCAACTTTTTACCATCTATAAGAAAGATCATTCACATAACAGAAACTTGAAATATTAAAAATAATGAATGTTCAAGCTTCGAACGGAGCGTTTCAATGGACAGCCTAAGTGTGACGTCAAAATTGGCGAAACCCATAAAACCTTTCCAAACAAAGAAATATTTGCATCGTTTTCTTCAAAAGAATTTTCATCAGAATGAGTCAATGAGAAATTGATATCACCATATACGAATAATTTTATTCTTACTTTCCACTGAAAGAAGTAAAAACGTGAAATGAAAGCTTTGTTTGCAAAGGTTTTTGAGCTGGTGACGTCAAGACTTAGGCTGTCCATTGACATAATTAAGGTGCTGACAGTTGAAAGCCTGACACACATTCTTACTTTCATAATATTAATAGAAATCATATATAGCACAGACCACGATCATATATCGATCTGATTTGTGATTGGCTGACAAAGTAACAACAGAGGACAGTGCTGAAGGTGGCGAAACATGAGAACCACAAGAATTTCCTCAATGTTTGGGCCACCCCCCACCATACGAGTTGCCAGACCTGTCAGTCAGAGAGTTGAAGTGGTTCCACGAACGGTAACGTTAGGATTCATTCTGGGCATGCGCATTTCACAAGTTTACACGTTTTCGTATTTTGGGTGCGTTCCATTAATCGCTCACAACGCCCAAAACACTCATTCAGACGTTCCACATGGCGACCACGATCGTTGGGGTGGTGGCGAAAATGTCATGAATGACGTCATGATTCATGCTCACGACGACCCATCTCAATAGGTGGGTCGGCGTGAGCGTTTCGATGACGCACAGAACCAAGTGGAACGACAAAATTCGTGGTCGTGATCGTGATCGTTGTGAGCGCTTAATGGAACGCACCCTTTGTGGGTCTACGGGTGTACGTACATTGATGTAGTTCTCGGGTTTCGCCACCTGCAGCGCTGTCTTCTCTTTGTGTCTTTGTCAGCCAATCACAAATCAAATCCGATTGGCTTTGTGATAATACGATAATGTGTTTCGATGTATTTGGGAGAATTCTGCAAGATATAATATGTCTGTCATTGATTTTATTCAAGTCCTAACAGTTTCTTTTGTTTAAAATTACGATAGGAACTCTTAAAATTTAACCATGCCCAAGATAACTATAAGCTCTAGCGGATAAGTCTGGCGAATTATTCTCCAAAAATAGTAACACTCCCCCCCATTCAAAAGAGCCCTAGTTTCCAGACCTGTATGTAAGACAGTGGCGTAGACTGGCGTTATCAAGGCATTAGAGAGTTGAAGTGGTTCCACGAACGGTAACGTTAGGATTCATTCTGACATCTGGGCATGCGCATTGCACAAGTTTTCACGTTTTCGTATTTTGTGGGTCTACGGGTGTACGTAGACTCGCGCTATCTAACGGGTGCTAAGAGAGGGTACATACGCTAACCGATTTCTCACGAAACGAGGACGATAACTTGCGAACGGCACAGGACATACAGTTTAACTACATAAAACAGCATGGAAGTTAAGATTATTAAAATTATTTAACATTCCCTGCCTAGGCTAGTTCTGTGCTGAATACTTCAACACTATTTTAGATGTATATCAGGAACGTCATATTTTTTACGTTACCGTGTCTAGGACTGCTCACGTACTGTGATTACTTCAACTCTCTATTACTTCAAATCTCTAATACCGTATCTATTTGTATGGTAATTTCAACAATGTAATGATATTTTTGAATATGATTATGTGGAGTAGTTTGGTTGTTGTGTTTATTCTTATTCACAATGGACAGCCTAAGTCTTGAACGTCACAAGCTTAAAAACCTTTCCAAATAAAGCGTTTATTTCACGTTTTTGTTCATGTCAGTAGAAACTAAGAATAAAATTGTTTGTATAAGGTGATATTAAGTTATTCTAGAAGTCATTCTGATGAAAACTCTTATGGA
The DNA here is from genome assembly GCA_037013635.1 of Plagiodera versicolora. NCBI lineage: Eukaryota > Metazoa > Arthropoda > Insecta > Coleoptera > Chrysomelidae > Plagiodera > Plagiodera versicolora. The sequence goes on along the minus strand of CM072986.1, from coordinate 7,248,761 downwards.
TAAAACAATGCAGTATTGCTTTGTTTGAAAAGGTTTTTTGGCTCCGCCCATTTTGACGTCACACTTAGGTAGTCCATAGTTCATCAGGTTAGCATAGAACTAGCATAGGCAGAGAACGTAAAAGCACAGAGTTCTACTTCTACTTTATTATGTCTCATGCCGTTAAAGAACAAAGAAAAATGAATATTTAGTTGTTCTGTAATTATACTGTTTCATATAAAAGCCGTACTTCTTCCGACCGGTGTTATAACTTATATTTTACTGTGTGTGGCTTTACTTGTGTTGCTGGGTAACTTTATTTGTTTCAAATCAGTGCGGTTGTCAAGATTGAAACGTCCAGGAAATATATCGAATAATCGAAACAAATACCATTGGAATGTCCGTAAGTAACTGAATATTCACGAATTCATTTTCAACTTGGAGAAATATCTGTTTATATTGAGATTTTCGTTTGGGGAAATGTATTTGTCTATTGTCATCACTGGATGAACAATGTTGGTAATATACTTAACCTAAAAGCGATTTTTTCCTTTCTAGGTTCACAACTTGGCTATCAAAATGTCTACGAACTCAACTGAAAATGAGGTAATTATGAAAATATGTTTTTGCTAATATTCTAGTTATGTTAAATTTGTGTATCCATAGTGTGAATTACTATAATTTGGGAATTCTCAGATTCGTATAAGAAAATTTACTAGACCTGCCATATTGCTGTTTTTGTTCTTACAAAAAACTAAAGCCTTATTGTGATTGAAATCTTCAGAATGTTGAACATTGTATTTTATTCTAGCAAAATGAACACAAATACGAAAACGGAGTGGACATTCCCATTGATTTTTCCATAAAACATCCTCTACAGAGCTGCTGGACCCTATGGTACTATGAAAATGATAGGAATCTATCATGGGAGAAAAATCAGAAAGAAATTTCTTCCTTCCAAACAGTGGAGGACTTCTGGAGGTATGTATATTATCAATAAGCTATATCTGGTCAAGTGTATAGTAGTTTGAAGTTGATAATTTCAGCTACAGATAAGAAACTCATACTGAGTTGGAACATTCACTTTGTTTATAAGTTTGTACTAGTTTCGATCTGATGGTAAAGTTGAAAATACGTATATGTACTAGAGTTTAGCACACATGTATTTTTTGTTTATGGAACTTAATATATTAAATTCTTCATCACAATATAACTATAGTAGGATCAATCCCAATATCAAACATATATGTATTACTTAGTTAAATTTTGATAGTTTTAAACAATTCTACTGATGATATTCAGTCATTACTCATCTATTATTCTTCTTCAGTCTCTACAACCACATCAAACCTGCTAGTGAACTCAGACAAGGTACCGATTACTCCCTCTTCAAGAAAGGTATTGTTCCGATGTGGGAAGATGAGGCTAACATCAAAGGTGGCAGGTGGCTACTCAACATGAAAAAAGAACAACGAAATAACGAATTGGATCGCTATTGGTTGGATATTGTAAGTTTTCAAATCTCAACCCTGCAAGACTGCTTTTACTAAAGATAATGTTTTATTTGTAGATATTGTGTTTGATTGGAGAAGCTTTTGAAAACTCTCATGAGATTTGTGGAGCTGTTGTTAATATTAGGCACAAAGGAGATAAAATTGGTAAGTTTTCGTTATTGCTTATAATACCATTTCAACTTCATTAGTCATTGGAAGTTTTTTAACAGGATTATTTGAATATTCCTTGACTCGTTTCACTTTCTAGGACAATATGTTCTCACTTGTATAATGACAGTGTTTGATGGTTTTGAAATTTAAGTAGGAATTTTTGTTATTAATTTGAAAAGATCAAAAATGACTAGCATATTACAGTGTTCCTATAACAATTGTCTCGTTACGGAACTGAAAACTAGGACATAACTAGAAAATACTTTCCCAAATCATACCAAGAAAACAAAAATAGTTCTTTGTTTAATCTTCCATGAACTTGAAGGTTGAGTGGTAAGACATATATTTTCACATTCTTGTTCTTCTAGGTATTTGGACTTCCGATTCTCAGAACACAACTGCTATACTGGAGATTGGCAGAAAACTCAAAGAAAGACTTCACATCCCAATAAGGACCACTTTGGGATACCAAGCCCATAAAGATACGATGGATAAGGCTGGGTCAATCTCCAAAAACTCTTACACAGTATAAGATACTGGAAGATGACAACATATATTCTAGCCAATCTTTCTTTCATAGTTTATATTGATTGTATTTTTTTTTTAAGTTTGAACCTTCTATCATTACACTGCTGTTTAGAAGTTATTTATTTTGTTCTTTCATTTGGGTTAAGTGTTTAATGGACACTTTTAGTTTCTGAAATCTATCTACATTATATTTTATAATTTTAACTGAAACCATATCGATTATGCTTTCTGTATTTATATATAAAATAATAAAAGTATTAAACGCCTGCGAAACTATTATTTGATACTTAAAATGAAGACATGCTGAAAATATTAAAAACCCACAAGAATAAAATGAATACTGAATCAGGATACTGTTTTGATATAGTAAAAAATAGTTGGTAAGTCATAAAAGTTTGTAATTAATACAAAGATTCTTGTACAGAAATTAATGGTTGTAATAAAATAATGTGCTCCAAACGCTGTTCACAATAATTTAATTCTGTTGTTCATCCTACAAGGTTCCAAGTTTGATCAAAATGTGGTTATTGACAATTCAAATGATGAGAATGAAATAACTCTGTATACAAGGTGTCTTAGAAGTCAAGGTGGAATCAGGCAATAGGCCAAGTTATAATAGTTTTCAAAAAATTTAGTTGCCTATTTGAAAAATACAGGCAATTGAGAAAATTTGCAGCCCTCGACAGTTTTTTCACTGTTTTCACTACAAATTTCAACTTATATGTACAGCCAATTGATCCAGCTTGGAGAATAATCACTTTTTCCCAAAAAATATTCAAAAAGATTTATAGGGGCAGGAGTGAAAAAACAAACAGGATGCAAATTTTCTCGATTTCTTGCATTTGTCCGTACTTTTTAATTAATTAAATTAAATACTTTTTTATTTTTTTCTGATAATCATAACTTCTTCGGCTTGACGACAAAATTCAAAGTTTACACAAACTTTACTTAAATAATATTTATGTCTTCATTTCATTTCAAACTATTATACATTCAATCTTATCAATTTCATTTTATGTCATGAGATATATATGTTTCAACGACAACGACTCATAGTTTCACTTATTTCCATGGTAATCTAAATTCTCAACTGTAACTAGTTTCCTTAAATATACCTATGGACTATATCACTAGTAATATATTTACATACTATCTATCTATCAGGAATTTCGATAAAAATTTTATAAAAAATTCATCCACAATTGATGGAAAAATTTTAAATTGTTTTAAAGGATGGTCCATTATTTAACATTAGGAAAAAGAACCAATAATCAATCAATATTAATGATAAATTGCTCCACTTTCAATCAGAGATTTTGTAGCTGTGTCTATCCTTTCTTGAAGAAATTTCCTTACTTCCGCTATAGGTTTCAACAGAATAATTGGTACATGATCATCCCTCCTCTGGAAAAAAAAGTCAAATTTAATGATGAGTAACTTCATAAACTGACGCATTAGAGATTTCAAAGTTAGAATTATTTTGGTGAGAACCAGTAAACCTTATTTGAATGGTACCAAATTCTATCATGGACCAAATTGAGGTTCTAAATTTGATGTTCCATGAACAGTAATGCCCACCCTTCAGATACCCCTACCAGTCACTATCTACACTGCACACCACAGGGTCCATAGCATACTGTGTCTCGAGTGTGTCATAATTAACGTCACTTTTTATTTTTTGTTATTGTTTATTCAAAGTTTCTGAATAAATTCAATAAAATCTCAACCAAGTGAATGGATAACGACAGGTGCACCCAGTTTAGTATTCGTGTGAAGTGTTCAAGGAGAAATTACAGATAGAAAGGTGAGCTCATCCTATACATACCTGAAATAAACATTCGCCCTCAAAATCCACCAAATTATATTTTCGGGCTCTTAAAAGTATTCCTACTACTTTATCTGATATGGCAGTGTATATCTAGAAGAATAAAAATTATTTAATTATAACATCCTGAGATTCGAAACTTGATAATGTGGAGTAGTGTATTTCACGAAATGGTTAAATGTCCGTCTGCCGTCCTCGAATGTTAATATCAGTTTGACTCGTTAGGGTTAGACTTATCCAAATCTTTAGAGTGGTGAATTTTTATCTACTAATTAGGTGAGTTCGTTCAGTATCTATGCATTGATATAGGAATATTTCCAATAATTTTAAGCTTTTTTGACATGATCATGACGTAATAAATTCACCTAGGCCCGGAAAGATAAGGTGTATACTCACTGAAAAAAGTTCTCCAAAACTGATAACCATCCTAGGGTCATCAGGTTTTTCAGCTGGCGTGAAAAGTCGTTCTCCACATTGATTTATGATTTCACATAGTTCCATCATTTCTCTGCTAACATGTATCGTAGCTTTAAGCGCCCTTTCTTCTGAGAGTGATCCTTTGGGTGGTCTGCAATAAAAAACAGAGGTTTATACAAACTTCGTAGTATGTGTAATTGTCTTTGAACAAATGACTAGATCAGCACTCACTTTCCATATTCTTCTTTCGAAAATGACGGCTTCGGCAAACTTCCACACTGTTTTCCATTCGAAAAGGGATTTATTGCCTGTTTTTGTACATGTTTGTCGGCTACTTTATCGAAAAGTGCCACCTTTGACTTCAAACCAGAATCCTGAAATTAATGGAAAGTATGGGTAACTTGACCAATTGTCGCAGATATCTTTCATTAAATTTTCGGTAGGATAAAAAATGTTATTTCAGTGGTCTTTGGTTACTACGAAAACGTCTTGGAGCAGAAAAAAATTGTTTCCTAACAAAGATACTATGTTTAAGCTAACTGAAATATTTACTAGATAGATTTATTTCTGTATCAATCATTCTATAAATCAGCTAGAAGTTGAACGTTGTGGAAAAAAACGTATTGGGCTTCATGTATCAATATGAATAAAATAGACATAAATAACGTGAGACTTCATTTTGTATCAATATTCTGTTTTCAAAAGATGAAGTTTTCGGCAATTTTCTTAAATATAGACGCTCCATCTTTTTATTTCGATGCGATTCAGATCAATCCATATCACCATGAATTATGAGTTTACGTCGAATCTAACCAATAACCTAAGAGAGACTTTTCTAGACGTATACAGTGTTGCCGAATTGGTTTCAATTTCCGATGTATAAGGAAATTATATAAAAATAGGTATAGGAAATATATCTGACCCCAGAACAGGGTGATCGAACAGAAAGCGGATGAATACAAACTGATAAGAATGAAATGATGGGAAGGAAGTGACCTCAAAATGGTTTATTACTGCCACATGATGAAAGACGAATATATTTTGGCTCTGTCCCAATGCTAGCATCCGCCAAAATCGCAAAAATGTCGTTGGGCTATTAATATTTCCAGATTCAATGTTAAATTGCGACAAGGGTCATTATCAAACCTTATATTATAATTCAGTGCTAAACTACTTATCTAATGATCACATCTTGAAAATAAAATGAACAATTATGTATAACAAAATCTAGAATTACACAAATATATCATTTAATCAATTTCATTAATGTTCACCACTGTACTAATTGTGAGATTTTTCTAGATTATTATTATTATGATAGTTGCATGTAAATTATACTGGGTGTAACAGTAACTGTGGTTCACGTCATTGAAAACATCATTCAAGATACAAGGAAAAATATTTTAGAGGTTGTTTCGTTCTTTCTTTAATAGGGAACTCAACATTCATTTCAACAATTTCTTAATGTACAGGGTGAAAACATTTCAATATTTTAAAAATTATTCAAGGTTTATAATAACGACCTTTCAAAAAGAAATAGGCTTATGTAATTTCTACAGGGTGAAATAGTTTGAGTATAAAAATATCAGTACATCAGGTTCATGGTTTTTATGATAAGCATTTCTCTATTTTTTCTTACCGACGTTTAATTAAATTTTTGGCTATTGCCCAGCCAGTCTGAATATTTTTTGCGTGTTTAAAAATGGCGGCAGGGCTAGCCAAACATAACAGGAAGTGGTCAGACAGAATTATTATATGATGAAAAAAAGGAACAACATTGCGGGGCTTCAGGCGTATGGTCGAGATTAAATTGATTTTCTACACTTGAAATAATATTCATTTTAGCTTTGTGTATTATTTATAGCTGAGGTAATGTTCGTTTCATCTTATTCAAGAAAATCAATTGCCCAACAAAGAATGAAGAAAGAAAATTTTTGCATCCAAAGAAGAAAACTTTCAATATAGAGGGTCTTGCAGCTCCTCTCCCAACTTCTATAGTTCAGTTATCAGTTGGTAGAATATAGTTATTTTGCACAATTCATCACGAAAATATTTTCGATACAGAGTGTAGCAGAAAAGTGTGATATTGTATGTAATGGCATTTCATGTATTTTCTTGTATATTTTAGTATTTTTTGTGGTAACCTATATACTCCGATATACAGGGTGAGTCGAAAATGTGTACCGAGGGTGATCCTCGTAACTTCTGAACGGTGAAATCAACTGCAATAATGTTGTTGACATGAACGTCAGTATTTAGAACATAACTGGTTATGGCCTTCTATGATATCGTTACCGATGAATATCGCGATGACATCAAGTACAAATACTCAAATATATCGAAAACGTTCATTTTTCTGTATTTTGACAGAAGCTTTTTTTCATGTAATTTCATTCGATTTATCGATTGCTTCTATGTTTGTCACCGTAGCGAATACAAAAAAAATCACGACTGAAAACACCCTTTATGGGAAAATCAGAAATATCGAGGTGTATTTAAAAATGTATTTTATCTGGTGGCTCTCGCCGTTTAAATATTACGTGGAGAAATCTATTATATCAAATCAAATTATACTTTATGTACTATCTATCATCATCAAAAAGCTCGGTACAGGCTTTTTACTCAACTCACAAAAAATAAATGATAAAATCAATGAAGATATACATAATGAATGATGCCTAAAAAGATCGGTAACCGAGTTTGAATGACACAAGTTATTACAGGATGTGCAAAATTCAGTGATGAACTGTTGGAATTTCATAGAACTTTGTGTTTTTTTGCAGTATATTTTCATATCAGTGAATTCCAAATGAAGACTAACATTTGTCTGATTATAACTGTATTGAAAATTTGATCATACCCAACCCGAACTTGTTTAAAAAATGCAATATTTTGAAATAATTATAAAAAATTAATAGCATAAAAATTTTGTATATTTCGCAAGTCCTAGTAAATAATTCATTATTTTTTGATACTTTTAAATCGCATTTGAGGTTATTGACATTGCCTGTAATTTAACTATGGGTCAGCTCAGAATATAATATAAATCTATCTAGAATATAAGCAAAATGGTTAAGAAACCTTTTCTGAATACTATCAAGCAAATTTCAATTCAATTTTCCGTGTTGTGTTTGATTTTAAATACGTGTTTTGTGATTCAATGCTCCAAGATACGATCAAAATAAACAAAACTGTGTCAAACACCGATACAAAAATATTGCAACCAACTGAATACCATCAATAAATTATAAGATTAATCTCTCACCACAAAAGCTCTTTCATTGATACAAGCCGACATCTCGCAATGGTCCAAAAAAATTTTTAACAACAAAAAAAAACAATCTGACACGACCTCTGTGAAACACAGCCGCACAAAAATATCAATCGACCACTCGCGCGTACAAACTCCGTGCCAATCTCGGTCCCGATCGAGTCCCGTCTGATTTTCGAAACCCCAAAAAAACCAATTCGAAATTTTTTGGAGCACTGAGCAGTTTTTGATTTGGCGTCGAACGTACGAATGTAGTGAATGTGGCCGAAAACGACGTTTATATTCTTCCTGCGGCGTTGGAATGCGAGGAAATTTATGGGTGAGCGTGCTGTTTCAGAGATGAACGACGCTGGGCGTCGCGTGACGTCACGCTTTTCGCATATTTACAAATTTTCGCGACTCTTCAGGATGCCACTGTACCGGGCAGGGGGGTACTGATTTTATTTGGGGACTACCTATGGGCGACTGGACTAGTGTTGAATTTTCAACAAATAATCACTACACTATGTAGTTATAATATTATACAGGGTCGCTGATATGTATGGAAACGGTCGATTATTTCCTAAAGTAAGATAGCTGGCGAAAAATGTTAGGAAACAAAAGTTGTAGGGTTTTTTAAAATCCATTAAGCTAATGAAAAATTAAGTATACAGGATGAGTCAAAAAGTCAGGACGAAACAAAGTTGCTTTTTCTCTAATGGGTCGCCCTGTATATTATTCCACATTTCAATTCTGCTCGAAATTCTGAACAAAATTGATGAAGCGCTTCATTTCCTAAATTCAACCGATTTCGAGATATCGAATTCATTAAAAAATACATTTTATTGTTTTAATTGCATTTTAATCAACCCTGAACAATTATGCTTTTTTTATTTTCTGTAAAAAAAATTATAATTAAATTGTAATCATAATATCCACATACTCCACCTTTTGTGACTTTCATAATAAATATGCATCATTTCGTGCTTTTTCTTTAATAAATTTGAGAGTAGTAAAAAGTTATTTTCAAAATTCGATATCTCGAAATCGGTTGAATTTAGGAAATGAAGCGCTTCATCAATTTTGTTCAGAATTTCGAGCAGAATTGAAATGTGGAATAATATACAGGGCGTCCCATTAGAGAAAAAGCAACTTTGTTTCGTCCTGACTTTTTGACTCATCCTGTATACTTAATTTTTCATTAGCTTAATGGATTTTGAAAAACCCTACAACTTTTGTATCCTAACATTTTTCGCTAGCTATCTTACTTTAGGAAATAATCGACCGTTTCCATACATATCAGCGACCCTGTATTATACGATTATTAGGCTTTGTTCAAAATACCCTCATTTCTAAGGAAGTGACGTCAGTCATCAACAATCCAACATGTGTAGGAGAAAATACTTTCTCTTTTTTCATTTTATTTTTTTTTATTTCACCACAGCCAGAACATTGAGAAATCGATCCAAATTACATATACAGGGTGGGGCACCACATACGACACAGTCTCTGTGAACCAAACCAGTGGATATTTCGGAAACTTCTCATTTTCATTATCTGCATATTCATTGAGGCTGCAAAAGGAAATTATTTTTGAGTACACAGGGTGGCTCAAAAAAGTGTGACATATCAAGGTGTGTTTTTTCAATGGAACACACTGTATTTAGTTACAGTTTTGGATAATTCAGGGAAAAATAATACCATTTCATAGGAAGTACCATGTACCTAACTATAACCGTTTTCGAGTTATTGTTTTCTTTTTGAAAATGCAGAGTTCAATTGGAGACTGAATAACATCGAAATGTAAAAAAAACATCCCTTCCAATTCTGACCAAGCATTGAAGAGGTTCCAGGCTATTGATTCCGATAGAACCCGTTTCCCAATATTATGCAGGACGTTCAAAATTCATTGTCAGAGTAAAAGTTCGATGAAGCCACCCTGTATACTCCAAAATAATTTCCTCTTGCAGCCTCAATGAATATACAGATAATGAAAAGAAGAAATTTCCGATATATCCAATGGTTTGGTTTACAGAGACCGTGTCGTATGTGGTGCCCCACCCTGTATAATTTCGAACCAAAAAAATTTATTGATGAGAAATATTTGCAATTTGTTAAATACTACAATTTTTTTTTCAAGCAAGTAATCTGCGACTTATCTATAGCACTATTTTCTGTTTGTAATGGTGCCAACTAGATCTGAACGATACTGTGAGAATTCTCTATATTTTCGAAAACTGAAATTCAGCAAATAATACAAAGCTGTACTTATTCCGTCTGAGAAATTAGTAGTGACTGTAAACTTAAGGGGATCATATAAACATCGAAACACAAGTATATTTATTCACCAGAAATCAGTCTATTATGTTACTGTCTACTGTTACGTTGACAAAAACAAAATCAGCAAAATAGAATATTGAAATGGTCATTAGTATGAAGAAATTGATCGAGAAATGGAGAGAATTGTTGATCCACCCTATATATAAAGTCGCCTTTAATTCTGAAAAATAACAACATAAACATGAACATACAATATTGTTTCGACTTTGGAAAAACGTAAGAGGGGACAATTTTAAAAATAATAGATAATAGTAAATTTCAATAGTCACTGAATCATTTGAAAGTAACTATTCACCAGGCACTATTTCTACCACATCTTTCGAAGAGGTGTGAGGATGTAAAGATGCAGGAAACGTTCAAAAAGATTTTGGGAAAGGAAGTTCACATTGAATAATATCAGTATATTCTAAATGACATAAACATGATAATTTTTTTCGTAAACGGAACTCGAAAAAATTCGAGAGCGTTTTTTAAAAGCACTTTTCCACATTGAAAAATTTAATTTACTCTATGATCCCCTTAATATGTGAACGAAAATGTGAAATTCTTTATTAAAAATACGAACCCAGCAGCCTCAGACGAATGCAGGAGACACCTGTCCAGAATAATTTGTCAGTAGACAGAAATAATAAATTAGGATTAACCCAGACTGGAATTTTCCATTTAATGATTTTTTTATTACATGATTTTTAGTGGAGTAGACCAACATTTCTTCATTATTACGTACAAAACTCCATTACCATCTAGGTTTCTAAAAATAGTGAGCAACATAAACAACTATAATTTGCTAATAAAGGTATCCAGAAAAGTATTAAAAAAAATTCTGATCAAACCTGGAAAAATTAGAAAATATAAACTCACTAAGATGTCACTGGAAACCCATTTTTCTCAAATATAGCTCCATAAAAACTTCATAAATGAGAGACCTTGATTTGGAAATTTGCACTTCGAAAAATTTTAATGCCCTCTATGATAATGACTCAGAAACAAGTCTTTGTTATTTTTTTAGGTTATATTTGAATCAAATTAAATTCCCAAATGTTGCCGAATACCTTGTTTATTTTTTCACCAAAACTCTTATTTTTGAATACTTCTGAGGGCCATCACTGAATTCCAAGTGCAAATAACCAACCGATGAAAAATAATGAAAATCGACGAATTCCCAAAGATGTTCTGCGAATAAAAGTTAATTTTGTTGGTTCATTGTGCAACATCGCTAAAAATACCATCGACTAACATTTTTTTTTTGACGCAGATATTTATGAAAAAATGTGGACAATACGACTGGCGCCTATCAAGATTACATTGTCGTCGAAACGTTGAGAAATATGTTCGGATCTCGGTTCGGATTTTAATAATCTTTCACTTTTCCGCGATTTTCGTGCCAGAATCATGTTTTATTAGCCGAGAACAAATCGAAAGCCGTTTGGGAATCTGAAAACAAACGCAAACAACATCTTCATTAACAGTGGTAATCTGAGTTCCTCAAGTCAGACGATTTTTTTACGAATGATAAAGATAAAACGTTATGACAAACAATTCCGTTAAACTGGAAGTTGATATCAACTAGCTAATTTCAAATGGGATATTTTATATTATTCCATATCTATATCGTTGGTAAAATGTTTGATATTTTCAGTAGGAGTAACCAGGAAAGCAAGTATATGATTGCTTTTCTCCTGAATTGCTTAACTTTCACTGTCCCCACCCGACCCACTCCTTCCTATGCCAGATACAATACGACGGGATCTAGATTAAAGCCTTTGAACATTAGGAAATTCAATTAACGGGCAAAAATAACAAATATTTATAGAACTGCAGAGAAAGTACAAATCATCAAATGATTTCGATGAATTGAGACAAGAAATCATGGATACCAGAGCTGAGTTGTTCAGTACATTTGGTTAATATTTATGGAAGATGGATTATCTGAAGCTGTAAAAGCATTAAACTGTGACCTACCTTTTCGTCTAATTCTTGGAAATTCCTATACCCTTTCAAAATGTTTTAAGAATTTGAGTTTCTCTTTGTTTAGGGGCTAAAAATTTTCGACTGACGCAGACGTAATAAGCAAGAAAAACCAAAGTCGTTATTTATTTTTCCTGTTGATGAATAATGAATTAGGTACAGCTTGGACACCGTGCACACATGTCAAAAATTGTTAATTTTGGAACAGTCTGTTGTCCTTCATGCCCTTGGACCTGGCAAATTTCAATTTTCCACTTGGCCACACATTTTTTTGGCTTCACTTGTTGCATTTCTTCCCGAAACGACTAAACTTGATTCATTTGCATCTTTATATCTACAAAGCATCGTCAAATAAGTATCAATTAACACAATCGTTAAATAATATTTGATGATTTTGGAGAATAGCATTGAAAAAAAATGTTTTTGAACTGATTGTAATGCATAATGTAATCGAAAATGGTATTTATTGATATGACATGAATATGTTGAGACACGATAGTATTCTCCAAGAACAAAATGTAAATGAAATAATTCAACTCGCAGGTTGTGTTGAACGAACAAAACGTATTCATTAATGAGTTTTTCAAAATATACATGTGAATCACATTGTTTGAGTTTTTGGCAAGAGCCGTCATTGCCTACACAAGGTACGTTCATTAATAACGGTATATTTATTTTTGAATAGATTCACTGAGTGACTCAAATCCGCTAGCTATTATCACCTAACAAACAGAAAAATCAACACTATGGAAATAGCACTACTATGACGTAAATTGTAGCAAATATTTCAGTGACGAGATCACATTCGAAAAGATAATTTCCTTTTGAAAAGAGAACAGAAGATCCAACAATGCGGTTCTTACAGATGAAATCAGACTTCAAAATCGAATCATCTGTCTGGTTATGTTATTTTCGATAGTACTATGTCACTGTCAAATAACAGGTGACAGATGATAGACAGTCGACAATGGATTGAACGTGAAGACTACAAGTGTCACGTTTCCAATTACAGCAGAGTTTTTCGAAATTTTTCTAAAATATTCACCAATGAATATGAATATTGTATTGACAAATTCCTAGCTTCGAACTTTTTCATTTGTGAATACATTCGTTTTGTTGGCACGTCGATTAACTTTCAATGAAATGTTTATCATAAATACTGGGTAATTTCGTAGAATTTGGGTTTTGTGTATGTCATTTCAAGCAGCTCTTGGCTCTGTTCTCAGTCGCTTTGATGCCATTTCAAAAAAGAATGCATTGCAAGTGGTTCCAAAAATAATGTGTGATTTGGCTCAGATTGAAAAGAAAATATTGAATATTTATATATCCGGCGTGAAATTTTTGGTTCGTTATTATATGGACACAGACACGTGCATTGTTGATAAGCGAATTCGTTTATCTTCCAAAGATATTTCGGAAAACCAGACACAGAGTGTTCAAATTTTTATTTTTGTTTTGTAGAGTTGTACCTATTTGTGTTGAGATATAGTCCAAAGATCAAAATATTGAGGAATTTAATTCGAAAATATTTGTTTTCCGAACTAAATCTAAATACCTATATACAGGTTATTCCAATTCAAATAATAAATTCCATTGTCTATTAATTCAGTTATATTGAAAAATATTCTTTGGAAGGTGATGAAATTTATCTATTTCGTGGTCATTACTTAACATAAGTAGCCATAACAAAAATACAAGATACCGATTTATTTTTACGTATCTCTACATTTCATATTTCTTTCAAGCATCCTGTATAAGATGACCCAGATATTAAATTATTACGTCTATATTCCAGATCAATATAGCTTCAGGTTCTCAAATAAATATAGTCTCAAAACAAACGTTAGATTCTAATTTTGACGGCGTAAAACAGGATATGATCCGAAATAAATTTCATATCTATAAGCAAAGGTTACTAAGAACTATATTGACGAGTTGAAAATATTTTGATAAAATCTTTGAATGAATAATCAATGTTTTGATATTAGTATTCGTGCTTTACGTGTACTATACAGTGAATACAAATATTTCAGATAGAAAAAGGTACCAAGTAATACTTTTTTCTATTTTTTCAATTGTTGCCCACAAGTTTTTCAAATTATTTTTGATTCGTTATTGTTTGAAGTTAGTTCTAGCTTTATTTTTATTTGAATTTTGAAGGATGTTTTATATAAAGTTCCACATTTCACGCCTTGAAGCTTTCTTCAAGAAATTTCGTCTTTGTTCACTGTCGTTATCTAGTCTATCAAGTAATTCTGAAGACTATTACATTTTTGTTTGACTAAAGTTTAAGGAACGAGTGAACAACTTCGATAACTTGAATTTCTTTACCTGAATCAGGATCACTACAATAACTTTCCATACGGTTCTGAAAGCTTTCGAACATGTCATAAACTTTCAAATATATTGAAATTGAAAAACCCCTTTTTGAGCTAATACTTGAGAACTGTAATGAAACGCAGAAATGAACTAAAACTGAAATTTTACCTGATTGGGGAGTACCAACTTTACTATTTTGCTGTAAACGACCCTTTTACAAAAATCCTTTGTTATATTTTTCTAAAATCCCAGGTAGTTTGAAGGACACTTTAACAAAATGTAAGACTCAGTCAAAGGATTCTCAATTTTGATATTATGATTATTATAATTATCGAATGAGAATTTCAAGTCATTTATTATTGAATCAAGGATGCAGAATGATTCATTCTTATCTGAAAAAACACCTGCGGAATCCCAAAGTAATCCGACTTGATTTATGCTTATCAAATAGAGAATTGCTCAAGTTACTGAGTGTATGCAATACACTGAGTAACATCGACTCGAATTCTGTAAACGATGTCAATTGAAATAGAGAAGTCTAATTATTTTTGTATGTGAGATTGATATAGTGCTCATATGATCTTGAAGAAACTTATACACTTATAACGTTACGGAAAAGTAATGTTAATGTATATCGAGAAATTCAGGAATATCTCACGATTTTTTATTATTCTCCTCACATAAAACAGCTCATTCGAGGTAAAAAAAACTTTGCATTTGAATTTATGATTCAATATCAAATTATAACGCCGAGGAAACAGTGTTTTGGCGTCAAGGTACAGGAACCGAACCGTTCCTCTTTATAGATATATAATATATATATAATATATGCACACGCATAATGGATATTTTTTCTACCTTGGAAAATTGAAGACTATCATATCAATGATATATTCGAATGTAGTAAACTAGTAAACCAAATAAACCCATTTTATGCAGACGTTTCTCGTTGTATTTTTCAAGTATCATCGAAAACTGTGAAATATAAATTTTGTTACGAGTTATTATTAGAAGATGGGGTTTGTTCTTATCCGTTTATGGGATTGGGTTACTATAACACGAAGTTCTGTATCCCAAATTTAAAATAAAATGGTATAACAAGTGAAAAAGTGAAAAAATTGCAGCATAGAATATCAATCTCAAGAAAATAACAAGGTGATTGAATTTTAACACGACTCTCGTATTCAAAAATGGTTCTGTATTTAGATGTAGATATTTGACATTGCTCCCAGAAGTTTCAAGAATATGTCATCTCGATGTCACATTTTCCACCATTCTTCATCCAATGGTTTCTATGATATTAAATTTTTTTCACTGTCATTCCGAAAGTGTTCTGGAATCACCTTGATTTTCAGTAAAGTATCATTACATCAAGAAAGCGAGGACTAAAATGTGTACTAATTTTTTAGTTCACAGTAATCCTCAAGATAACCAAGAAATAGTCAATACTATGACGAATAAGGTACTTGTGAAAATGGCAATGAAACTACAAAAATTCGGCTAGAAGTATGTAGGTATCTAGAAAAATGAATTTATTGAATGAGTATTTAATTAAAAATAATTATTGACATTGAAAAAAGTGCCAATCAAGAATACGCATGCTTTCTTTCTTTCTTCAGTACTAGGAGAAATACTGTTTTCTTTCACAACCATTATTTATACCCTACTACAACGTTTCTTAGTCTTTTGATTTTGCAAATTCTTTGGAGATTGGGAAATTCTGGTCACCCCTGGTTTCATAGACAGTGACTTTGAAGTTCGACGAAGGTTGTGCTTAGTTTGTACCTGAGTATATTCTTGAGTGGAAGTATCATTTATTCTTCGAAAAGAAGTCGAATACGAACCACAAAATATTCGGTCTGTTTCGAATAATTGCTCATATATGTTTGGAATCATTCTTATTTACAGGAAATCGATGGAAAACAGAAATAGATCGAAAACCTTCTATGTGTTTCGACAGTCCGTAATCGCAACGAAGGAATGTAAATAAAAATAAAAATTTCAAGTTCGAGCCAGCCGAAAATAGTACGCGAAGAATTTTAATTGGTGCAAAACATTCAGAAATTCCGTTTATCAAAGAGCGTATAATTTATATATTTCGAAAACACGAAAATCAACCTTGAGCTCTATTTCTGGGTTCTGATTTTCTTGTAGCCAATGTCATGAAAATTCGAGTCAATTAATCGAACAACGCCGAGATTTTCATTGGAATTTTTTCTGTCGTAAGTTGAAATACTGCTGGAGTTTTTAATTTTATATGTTTCATTCGCAATTTCAATGCATATCACCGACTCTCGCTAGTTCTTTGAACTAATAAGCACGCTGTATATGTTACCACCACATAATTTTCGGTTCGGCTAATTTTGAACCTACATGTCAGAAATTAGTCTGTCTACATGAAGAAAGTTCATTTGTTGATGATTTGAGAATTTCAAATTGAAATATCGAATACTCTCTAACTTAGCCACGAAACGTTTATCAGGAGAGTCAAGTAATGTGTAAGAAATACTTTGATTGTCATATTTCTCTTGATGTCAATTTATTCAAAATTCCACTGTCATATTTTTGGTTGCCATAGATTGAATTTGTTTCCCTAGTAACGTTCTCGTACTCAATAATAATTAATCTTGCTAGAGAAAAATTGCAATTTTATGTAACATTTCGTTGAAAAACAAAGACAGATTTTACCACGTAAGTTCATATGCCCTATTCATCTTTTCATATTCAAAATGACTTTTCATGTATCACCTTGGATTATCATTTAACTCACAGATGAATTTCAATCATACCTTGATAATTTGACGTGTATATTTTGGGGATTGAAACCCTTGACCTGCTTACTATCAAAAATTTTGGTAACTGCTTTTTCTGATTTATATATTATAGTGAAACGAGCTTTTAAGTTCTATTATTTCATATTCTATCAGCCTTTCATTTCAATACTATCGTTTTCTGAGTGACATTTGCCCATTTTCGTCTCTGATTTCAAATCCATATTCATTATAAACTTTGGATACTATTCAAGATTATTTAAAGATCAATTCATTTGCATTTTGTCGAAATATTTGTCCTTTGTTTCACATGAAAAGTGTAAAATCTTGAAACACAAATAGTTTCTGTTTAATCAAAAGCTCTTTCAAGAATTTCATTTCCAACTCGAGTGAAGTTTGACAGCTTGACCAAAAAGTTCGGATTCTTTAAGGGATCGATAGTTTGCTTTGTTTCATAGGTTCCACTATTTTGATCATTTAAAAAAAAATCTCTATGTTCAGATACAAAAACCCACGTTTTGTTGTTCAAAATGGAGGTGATGTAAAAGTTCTGCTACATATAGTGCTATATTGTTGATAGACCATTGAATAAACTTTACCTAGCATGATATTTTGATCATTCCAATCACAAATAGGATATGTCTCTGTGAAATATGATTCTATGTATCGCTATTATACAGGGTGTTGATGAATGAGGGCGAAAATTCTCAGAAGGTGACTTCTTCTTGAAAATAGAAGAGGGGCTTTCACGTAAGCAGAAGTTCGTTAGCTATTTTTTGAGAACTTATGGTTTGAAAAAATCAGAGTTTCTTCTTGAATTTGAGTGTTGTGATCTTTGGGAGAGGTAAAACTCGCAATCGATAAAAAAATCTAATTGGTGACTGTCACGTTTCAATAGACCACATTAGTGTGACGTCAAAATGTATGCAACCAACAGTGCATTGAGTCACAACGAAATATTTCTGAACGAAGATGCGCTAATATGAACCTTAAGTAACCATTATCTAAGGTTCAGAATCTGTGATTAGAATTATGATGTTATTTATTGAATTATTTCGCTGTTATAAGCTTTATTTAAGAAATGTATCTGTTTGAATTCGATAGAAAAATTCCTTAAATATCAAAGTATTTCATGTGAGAGCATAAAACAAAAGGGCCTGTTACAATACTCCTATTATCGTTCTTATGTCATCCGTACTTAAGGTCGAGTATGAAACATATCATTTCGCGCCAAACGATTCAGGACTCAGTGTAATGTTGGTTGCATATTTGTGACGTCATCACTAATGCGGTCTATTGCACAAATCTGAGGTTATAGTAACAGTATTCAAATATTAATCTGCTTGCTCTCTAATTATCGGTATATAATAAAAAAAAACATGCGTTTTTTGCACAAATTATTCTGTGGTAAAATAATGATATCACAGATTCGTTTTTGGGACAAAATACTAAAGACAAAAGTCCACGATCAGCAATTTGACAACACCACAAAATTATGTCTACAGAGTATATCTAACAGACCAGGCAAAAATTATTGTCTCACATTTTCATTATTTTGAATCATTTCAAAGTGACCGCCTCGATTTGATGCATAATATCATCTGAATCAACAGCCACTATTCATCTATAAAAAATCCTAGTATGATTAATTAATGTTGCGCATATTTAATTTCAAAGTCGCTCGTAAAAATACTGTTTATTATTGCGTGGAGCCCGATAAGAATTATTCAAAAATATACGTAGTGAACTAGAGAAATAAATTAAAGCTCTACTGGGATCTATGAATTTTTACTATATGCATTAATAAACACTTGAACGATCATTAAACTGTTTAGAAACTCATTAAGATTACTAAGTGCCATTCTCCACGAGCGACAAAAACGCGACCGTTTAGTCGCGCAAACGCGTGAAAAGTTTTCCTATTCTACACGAGCGTTTGATTGTCCTCCGGTAAACAGCTATAAAAACGCGAGAGAAACGCTCCCTCCATTCTACACGAGCGAAAAAAAACGCCTTGTCCTTAATGTCCAGATGGATCCCATCCAAGTTAGTTGCATCGCTGCAAATCATTTGCAATTACTTCAATTCTTTAGCATAAAACATGATGAAAGAAGAGGATGGTGGACTCATCCACTACTTTCAAATCGCTTAACGGTTGGTATTTCAACCAACACTTGGCCTTCGTCTCCCTATTAGAATATTCTTTACTCCTAACATCATACAAAGGAGGTTGATCCTCAATTTCACATTAAAAACCTTTCAGAACATATTGAATAATTAAAATAAGTTTACTACTGTACTGATAATAACAATGGTTAACTGACTCGCCTGGAAGTTTTGGCGCCGGTAAAAAGCTTGGAAAACGCCACGTGGAGAATGACTCGCCGTTCTCCGGCGGGCGACTTTTTCGCGTCCGGTGGCGTTTAAAACGCGTCGGCAATAGTTAACGCGTCCAGTCGCGACCGGTAAAACGCCCGTGTAGACAGTCCCATTTGAACTTGTTGGTTCTGTAACACAGGCGTTTTCTTAGCCGGCAAACGGTCGCGTTTTTGTCGCTCGTGGAGAATGGCACTAAGAGATAAAAGTTAAGTGTGGATGAACATTTTCTAAGAATGTTATCTCTACCAGAACCTTCCTCAACACCTCACCATCTCCATACAGAAAAATAAAAACTCGACAATCACTAGCAGTCATTGAAACCTCGTTCTCCGCAGATCTCTGATCCCCAGATGGCAGTGCGAGCTGGCACCATCCGCAACGAATTCGCCGAACCTCTGTCCGCCTACAGGTCCGAGGAACCTGCCGACGACGACGACGACTGCACCGTCATCTTCGACAAAGACGCCGACATCTCCAAGATCGTCTTCGATGGCAGCCGTTTCAGTTACGACAGACACCAAGTGGACGACGGCCTCGCCGTTCTCGAAATCCTTTGCGGAACCACCCCCAAAACTACCCTCGACAGTCCCGAGTTCGTCGACATCGCCAAACTGTCCGAGATCACCGAGAAGACCACAGCGAGTTCCGTGCAGGAATGCGACGTCCTGGAGCTCAGCGACGATGAGGACGACGACGTGGTGTTCGTGACGGAGTACAGAGAACCTGCAGGGAGCAAGGAGAAGCCGCAGCAGCAGCAGCAGCAGGTTTCAGTGGTTGTTGTTGACAGTGACGAATCCAAGGGGTCGGACAGCAAGATAAGGAGGAACCCCGTGAGGACGGCGAGGAGTGGGACGAAGGGCAAAGCGAAGGATGTCCTCTTCGAGGAGGATTTCGCGTTCTTGGATTCGAGTGAGGATGAGCTGGAGAAGAAGGAGAACAAGGTTAGTGAATTAATGAATGAATGCTTTATTTATCATCAGATAATCAGATTACAATGTGAAAAAATACACATGGTGGCCCACCATATTCGCCTCGGTATTTCTACGAGACATGAAGAAAGTTAAGGAAAAACTTTAAGTACAGTTGTATGTGGGTCCATGAGGAGCATATTCCAAAATTATTCTGAAATATATAGGGTGATCCCCAAAAAAATAACATACCAAAGTTACATTTTTTTTTATGGAACACCCTATATTTTTTTATATGTTTAGATACCATAGACAAAATAAAGGCGAGTTACTATTATATTTCCCATACTTGAAACTGGCCGTTTCTGAGAAATTATGAGGAATTGAAAAATACAGACCATAATTTGAAAATTGTTTTCACCCAGTAACGTGTAACCAAAGACCTATTATCCTAAGGGTAAGGACTCTATGCGTGTAACGAACTACATGAAATTGTCAATGCAATATTATACAAAGTGGCGAAAAAAATCGCCTCAAAATTGGGACACACATTTAATTAAATAACTTCTTAAAGTTGAATGGAACACCCCGTATTTAGTGGCGTAATTTGTCGCAGAATTAAATTCCCCTCAAAACTATATTAGGGTTCCCTTCTATCTCTTCTGCTTTTTACACAAAAGGTGTTTTTATATTTTAATCATGAATAATTTTGTTATCTCATAAATAAAACACACTGTATTTTAATGAAGAGCTTAAAAATCTTTCTAAAAACCTTTTTATTAAGGAATACGTTTATTCGCTAGAAGCACAAGTGTATCTAAAGCAAAATGCAAGCAAATGTAAAAACTCAAATTAATTGCCATTTCTGAAATATTAAAGTATTCTTCAAAATAAGAAGATGCACGTGTCTTCATTATTGAGGCGAAATATATTGTAATTTTGGTATTTATTTCAATATGAAGTCTAATTTAACAAGCGAATTCAACATATTTCGCCTCAATAATTAAGATACGTGCATCTTCTCATTTTGAAAAATGTGTCCCAATTTTGAGGCAATTTTTTTCGTCACTCTTTAGAATATTGCATCAAAAATTTCATGTAGTAGTTAACTTTAACCTTTGAGCTAAGCAGTAGCTCGTTACACGTTACAGGGTGAACACAATTTTCAAATTATGGTCTGTATTTTTCAATTTCTCAAAATTTCTCAGAAACGGTCAGTTTCAAGTATGGGAAATCTAATAGTAACTCACCTCGATCTTGTCTATGGTATCTAAACATATAAAAAAATATAGGGTGTTCCGTAAGAAAAAATGTAACTTTGGTATGTAATTTTTTTGGGGATCACCTTATATATTTCAAAATAATTTTGGAATATGCTCCTCATGGACCCACATATAACTGTACTAAAAGTTTTTCCTTAACTTTCTTCACTTCTCGTAGAAATACCGAGGCCAATGTGGTGGGCCACCCTGTATATCAAAAGACAAAAATGGTATAAAACATAACAAATTTCACACTATGTATAATGAAATAATGTATTTAATACACCCACAAGAACAAGAATAAGAACCAGCTAGTATTTATATATACAGGGTCACTCACGGTCGATGGTAGGTTAGACGTATATGGAGAACGGGACGTAGAATTATTCTGAAAAATTGGTTTCTTGGATAATCAGTTTTTTTTCAATCGATCTAAAATACTTTCAGCTTTGCTGCGATGCTTCTATCGAAAAGTAGCAACAACTTTGTTATTTCAAATGGAACAGCCTGTATTTTATTACATTTTTCGTTCCTCTAATACTTTTCAATCATTTTGGTATGTTACTTTCCTATACCTATCTCAAAAGGTTTTTGAGAAATTGATTGATTTCCTTGTTTTTCGTGCAAAACATAGCTTCAATTAAATGTTTATTACTGCGGTATTTGGATTGGTAGAATGCTGAAATTTTGGGTGTAGTTTACCAATGTCCTGTGTATCAATTATGTCTGAGGAAATTCGTTCTCCATTGTACAGGGCCGTTCTAATTTGATGACTTCGACGATAGATACAAAAATGGTGAAAAGTGCATTTTTCAAATGGAATAATGGAATGTATATTATTTACTATCCTGAAAGACAATTGAAGTTCGTTCCAAATGATATATTATGTTCCTATAGCTAAATGGTCAGGTTTTCGAAAAAAAAAATAAGTTTATACATATGCAAGTTAAATCACATTGTGTAACTGATGCCACCGACATTTTAACTTGCAGTGTCATCATTATCTCGAAGACAATTAGTTTAGATAGTGTGTTATGTTAGAAATGATAATCAGTCTAGATTCAGAATCTCGTTTGTGAACACATGACAAAATTAATCCTTTTGAAAAAGTAACAAAAAAAAAAGTTATTCAAGTGGCGCAGTCGGTAGGATAGGTTGATCAACAGTTAGGGAATATAACAAGTTGATTCGTTTCAACGATTTATCGACCTATTCGAAAAATCGGTACGCGTACGGCAGAAAAATCCAGTCAGGTGAACTGAGTAGCTTGACGAGAAGAATCCGTTCGTTTTCCAACAAACAGTCAGCAACCAGAAGTACAATCGCTGTCTCTTCCAATGCCTGGCCCTGGACAAATGAAGTGGGTTTGGATTTTGCTGTAAGTACCTATGTCATTCAGAGGTTTTCATAATCATTACGATACAGAAAATTCTGAACTCTCAAACAATTCTGATTCGGACTCAAACTTCCAAGAATACCCCTCGAATCGCTCGAGATCCCCAAATTTCATAAGACCTTCCAAATTATCCCCGATTCAAACAACTAACACAATGACAGTGTTAAAGCAAGAATATTTTGATATGGTTCCAGATTTCCACGGTGAAATGGAACTATTAACGAGATTCATCGACATCTCCGAGAAACTTGTAAACAAATTCTATAACATTCAAGATATAAACGATTTTCAGAATGAATATCGCTTTGAAAATATCGTCCTGTATCATAAAAAACTGGGCAGATTTGAAGAATGCTCTACTCAATACTTACGCAGACAAACGCGATATTTTTACATTAAACATTGAAATGACTGAATTGCGACAAGTTAACGAAACGCCTTTTGAATTCTACAATAGAATACAACACATTTTAAATCTACAAATTGCACAGTTGACCACTAATGCATCCCCGCAAGGAACGATTATATTAGGTTCATATGTTCGAAAGATTTGATCGATGCACTCAATATGCTAACGAATGATTTTCAATTAGATACCACCCCACAGAGGTCAATGAAAAATCTATTCAATTCAAAACCACCATCTCACAATTCTCAAAATCGACAACGCATTATTCCACCTTTGCAAATCACAAATTTTACAAATAATTCCTGAATACCTAATAGACCGATTAATTCATTCCAACACCACCAACAACAACCAAACTCATTCCAGAATCAAAATAAAAACTTTTCTGCATTTAGACCTAATCAAAAACCGAATTTACCGAAATATTACACCTACACCTGTTAAACCTTTTGAAATTTTGCACATCGATAGTATAACCTTAGAAAACGCAAAATTCTTAACAATCATTGATGCATTCTCAAAATATGCTCAAGCATATAAATTAGATTCTGCTCAAGGCTTAGAAGTCGTGAATAAATTGATAAAATATTTCACTCATCATAGAATTCCAGAACAAATAATTTCTGATAATGGATTAGAATTCAAAAACTCGTTAGTAAAAGAACTACTCGAAATCCATAAAGTAAAAATTTATTTCATAAGCTCACAACACCCTGAATCAAATGGACTCATAAAAAGATTTCACTCGACCCTCGTAGAACACATCCGATTATTCAACAATCAAGACGAATATAAAAATGATTCGATAGAATCAAAAGCGAATTATGCTCTATTAGCAAACAACAACACTGTTCATTCTGAAACAAAATTGAAACCCTACGAAATAATCACTGGTCATCTAGAAACCGATTGTCCATTCAACATCGATATAGAAAAACAACTAGTAAATTATTATATTTCCAATCATAAATATAAAGTTGAAATATTGTATCAAAAATTGAATCATGATTCACAGAAAGGCAAAGAAAACGTAATTCAAAAGGCTAACGAAAATAGGGAACCAATTCCAGCAATTCCAGAAGTAGTTTTTGTTAAAGATAAGCAAAAACAGAAAAGACCTCGAATAAATTCAAACGTCAAAAAATTAAAAGTATCAACCCGGAACTTAAAACAGCGAAAATTGACCCAACACATAAAAACACTGTAGAAAAGATTCATTTATGAAACATAAAAAGGCCTAGACAACTAACAAAATCAAAAACTATTTCAGATCCTTCTATTTCTACTTCGGACATGCAATAGAAATAGAAAACATCACACAGAACTTAGGAATCCTTCCTATCAAATTAGGCCATGCAAAACTTCAACGAACAGAACACACATTCACTCACTTTTACGATATCAAACCGATTCTCGATGAATATGATAATTTGAACACTCAGTATAATAATGTCAAGAAAAATATCAAGAATAACTCTATATTTGCCCGATCAGTAGAAAATTACGTTACTATTGTAGAATACACACGAGCAAGTATCGAAATCGACAAATTCGAAAACATCCGAATCCATACTTCAAACCAAAGAAATAAAAGAGGATTAATTAATGGATTAGGATCAGTTTCAAAAGGCATAACTGGAAACCTCGACGCTGAAGATGGCTAGAGAATAAACAACATTTTAGATCATCTAAAATCAAATCAATTAAACTTTCAAGAACAACTGAAAAATCAATATAGTTTGAATACACAAATCATTCAAAAATTCAATGATACAGTTCGAGACATTCAACACAATGAAATTGAACTAAAATCTAGAATCTTACAGTTAAAAACAATTATGAGTGAAGAGATACAACATCAACATATTTTTACGCTAAAGATATTGTCGCAACTCAGACTCGCTTGGCAATACGAGGGGGTTTTTGGTTTTAACTTATCACCCAATTACATGTATTTTCAAATAAATTACTCGCTATCATACTCAAAAACACATTTATTAATAAAAAAACGAGAGTTTAGGATCAAACATAAGAAACATAAAAATATATGAAAAATAATATAAAAAGACATTACCGTGATAACTTACATAATGGCCAACCAAGCCGAAAAGGGGGTGAAAACCATCGTCGTGAGGCAGGGCTTCCGACCAAGTCGCTAAATGCTAATTGCTAAGAATGCTAATAATGCTACTATTCTAATAACGCTAAAATTCTAATAATGCCTCTGAATGAATGATTCCCGATATTTATACAAATCTAAATGCTCAATCAGCAATTTACCTACGACTTGTTCGGAGACTCGCATCGAAAAGATCCGATAACATGATTTTGCTGATTTCATGATTTCCATAAGGTGAATGATTTCTATATTCTATAGAAATTGAACAGGAAATATGATGTACTGAGTGTTTTTGATTAATGGCCAAGATGAACGATGATTTTGATTATGGAATTTACAAAAGGAAATCATCATCTTATGGGGATCACGTTTAATATTTGACATATCTCCCCCCTTTAAGCAAAGCTGGCCCCCAGCTTCATCTTTTGAAAATAAGTTCATAAAAAACGACATAGTTACATATAAAATTCAGAAATAAAATGATTACAAATATATAATTATACAACTCAGTTCATTGTCAACACCTAAAAGTTTATAATCCTGTAAATCTACTGAGTATCTAATTATTAGTTCAATCTGTTTTAAACGAATGAGTCATTAATTCTTTATCGAGTCCGGCACTTCACTTTGTTTATGTCACCACACTGATTTCATTATTTAATTTCACTGATTTGTTTTGACCGAAACCTGATAGTTACTATGTTTCTGCCACTTGTACACTCCTAGGTCAGTTCTTGTCTCTAGTTTCATCACAACATAAAGAACGCATTGTCTGTGGGTGAAATAGTACGTAGGTACTTCTCGTACCAGATCTTAGATGCTTGTGGTCGGTTGATCCAAAGTACGGGTCTGGCGGGAAGGTGATGCAGTGATGGGGCAATGGCTCTGGTGTAATCTGCTTGTGTACTGTTTGTGTTATGTACTAATGGAATCGTTGAGAAGACGAGTTGCGGAATTTGAAACACATTTGAAAACTCAGTAATATTTGCTGAGTCGGTTGTTCTTTGGGCGTAGTATATCGTTGCGCCATCGTGAAACAGCCTGTGTTTATTTCGGTGGATTATGGATGCATCTAGTAGGGGTTACTTTTTGGTGACATCCTTCGTGGTTTGGTAAGTTGCAAAAACGGCCTCACTTTGATGAAGTTTCTTCGTAAAAACCATTGGTCTTCAGATGACTGTAAGTCCATTGTCCAGAAAATGGAGCTATTTCTGTTATGCCAATCGATTTCAAGGAACAACTTCGTATTTGGCAAGGTAAGTTCTATCCTTTTTGTCTTCATATTTTCAACACATTTTCCATAACACAATCATTCAGATCCTGCTTTCCAGATGCCTTCTGATGTGGGTGACCATAGATGGAGTGATGAAATAATGGATGGCTCAGTGTTTTGACTCAGTAGTGGTGCATTGTGCCTTGGAGTAGAATGGTTCTCTCACATGAAACAACAGAGATATATTCGGCAGTAAGTTAAACTATTTGATATAACCTATTATAATTATCATATTACTGATTCCTAAATTATATTTAATGAACAATTATCAATCCTATGCATTAAGTCCATGATGAAGCATTTCATTCATTAACAATAACTAATTACAAATGAATAATTTTATAACATTATTTCAGTATATTTTCTGATAATCATTTTGATAAACAATACATAAATCATTTGAAAAGACACACCCGTATCATCTCAGTAGTAGCTGTTCAATGAGTATAATTATAAAAAAAAATCAAATTTAAACTTCTCACACTATTACTTTCATATTTATCAGAAAACAACTACTTTCCTGGCTAAGGCCTATCGACGAACATTGATTTAAATCTGATAAATAATCATCAAGATTTTTAGAAATAAATATTTTCCTGACGAAGAATCACATTGTACTTATTTGTACAGATAAGATAAGATAACTGATACATTATTTTCACGAACTCATCATCATTCTCAATCACGAACTCCTTACAACATTATACCAACATTTGTCTCTTCTAGAAACGTATCCTCAATAAAATCTCATCTCATTTCACAAGACCTATCTTGTCTTTCCTAAGACAAGCAACAGCGTGTAGTATACTCTCTACACGTTTTGAGAACTATCTCATCATTTTGACCTATGAATCGCGAATTAAGGAGCGTCCTCCCTTTGCCTCTTCATCTGTCTTTAGTGTACTATGTGCACACATTTCACAATACAACTCAATTCTAATATCTCAATTCCTCATTAATTATACCTTGGCCGAAGGGTAAGCGTTCACTAGTGAATTCTAGCATCCTCCACGCTCTCCTAGCCGATAAAACAATATAAAACTCAACTCTTATATCTCAACTCTTTTGTAAATTAAACTTTGGCCGAAGGGTAAGCGTTCACCAGTGAATTCTGGCATCCTCCACGCTCTCCTAGCCGACAAAACAATATGAAACTCAACTCTTATATCTCAACTCTTTTGTAAATTAAACTTTGGCCGAAGGGTAAGCGTTCACCAGTGAAATCTGGCATCCTCCACGCTCTCCTAGCCGATAAAACAATATAATACTCAACTCTTATATCTCAACTCTTTTGTAAATTAAACTTTGGCCGAAGGGTAAGCGTTCACTAGTGAATTCTAGCATCCTCCACGCTCTCCTAGCCGATAAAACAATATAAAACTCAACTCTTATATCTCAACTCTTTTGTAAATTAAACTTTGGCCGAAGGGTAAGCGTTCACCAGTGAATTCTGGCATCCTCCACGCTCTCCTAGCCGACAAAACAATATGAAACTCAACTCTTATATCTCAACTCTTTTGTAAATTAAACTTTGGCCGAAGGGTAAGCGTTCACCAGTGAAATCTGGCATCCTCCACGCTCTCCTAGCCGATAAAACAATATAATACTCAACTCTTATATCTCAACTCTTTTGTAAATTAAACTTTGGCCGAAGGGTAAGCGTTCACTAGTGAATTCTAGCATCCTCCACGCTCCCCTAGCCGATAAAACAATATAAAACTCAACTCTTATATCTCAACTCTTTTGTAAATTAAACTTTGGCCGAAGGGTAAGCGTTCACCAGTGAATTCTGGCATCCTCCACGCTCTCCTAGCCGATAAAACAATATAATACTCATTTCTTATATCTCAACTCTTTTGTAAATTAAACTTTGGCCGAAGGGTAAGCGTTCACCAGTGAATTCTGGCATCCTCCACGCTCTCCTAGCCGATAATTTACATTCGTGAATATTCATTCGTGAAACAACCTCTCTATCACCTCTACTAATGATGTCTTCATCATGATCATATTTATTTCCCTTTATCGTAATTGAAAAAAATTCAGACTATCATTTCCTTGTTAAAAAAAACAGTTATATACTTATTATTGATTATCATGCATTTTCGTTCTCGAAGGTGTGTCAATTCTTGAATATTCTGTTTTTTGAAAAAATATTTATATATTTTCTACTAAATTTTTTTTTTTTTTTTTTTTTTATTTTTTTTTTTTTCATGATCAATATATTTTTTTTTGTTTAGTTTGTGAACCCTTTGCTACTCTAGTACTATTTACTTAACATTACCATCCTAATTCTAAGTTGATAAAATGAAATCTCCAAAATTTTCAACCCACACCATATTCCATATTGTTTCAGGCGTTGCCGACGTTTTGGATTTTTACGTGCCATCATCAAAAAAATAAAATATGTGGAAATATAAATGAATCTTAATAATTGTACAACATTATGATTACTAATTAAACGAGCTGATGAACAGATATTCGTTGTAATTATGCAATCAAGATAATACACCTACATTCCTATTGTCACTATTGGATAAGGTTTGAAAATTTCAAATTATTCTTCCGGTAATCATGAGAAGCTGATGAAACAGATATTCTGCATGATGAGCTGAACTTAACAATATATTTCCAAGCTGGTGGACAGATATTAGAAATTATATTGTTTATAATTTGAAAAAAGAAGGAAAGATAACTCGAATTACTAATTCAGAAATCATAATGAGCTGATGAACAGATATTCGTTATGATTTACCAAATCTATCAATATATTTCTGAGCTGATGAACAGATATTAGAAATTATATTGTTTGTAATTCGAAAAGAGAAAAACAAAATGCTCAAATTTTCAATTTGGAAATCATAATGAGCTGATGAACAGATATTCGTTATGATTTACCAAATCTATCAATATATTTCTAAGCTGATGAACAGATATTAGAAATTATATTGTTTGTAATTCGAAAAGAGAAAAACAAAATGCTCAAATTTTCAATTTGAAAAATCATAATGAGCTGATGAACAGATATTCGTTATGATTTACCAAATCTGTCAATATATTTCTAAGCTGATGAACAGATATTAGAAATTATATTGTTTGTAATTCGAAAAGAGAAAAACAAAATGCTCAAATTTTCAATTTGGAAATCATAATGAGCTGATGAACAGATATTCGTTATGATTTACCAAATCTGTCAATATATTTCTAAGCTGATGAACAGATATTAGAAATTATATTGGATATAATTCGAGATTGAAAGAAAATTGAAGTACTTGAAACTAAACTTATTTATTAATGATGGCCACGTAAATAGAATTTGTATTAGGAATTTACAGTTTTATTAAGGTGAAATGTTGATTTTTTTTCCTCTTTTTTCTTATCTGAAAATTGTAATTGGATGATTTTGCATTTTTTAAAAAGAATCGAAGCTGGCGCCTCCACCACATGTCGCAACTCAGACTCGCTTGGCAATACGAGGGGGTTTTTGGTTTTAACTTATCACCCAATTACATGTATTTTCAAATAAATTACTCGCTATCATACTCAAAAACACATTTATTAATAAAAAAACGAGAGTTTAGGATCAAACATAAGAAACATAAAAATATATGAAAAATAATATAAAAAGACATTACCGTGATAACTTACATAATGGCCAACCAAGCCGAAAAGGGGGTGAAAACCATCGTCGTGAGGCAGGGCTTCCGACCAAGTCGCTAAATGCTAATTGCTAAGAATGCTAATAATGCTACTATTCTAATAACGCTAAAATTCTAATAATGCCTCTGAATGAATGATTCCCGATATTTATACAAATCTAAATGCTCAATCAGCAATTTACCTACGACTTGTTCGGAGACTCGCATCGAAAAGATCCGATAACATGATTTTGCTGATTTCATGATTTCCATAAGGTGAATGATTTCTACATTCTATAGAAATTGAACAGGAAATATGATGTACTGAGTGTTTTTGATTAATGGCCAAGATGAACGATGATTTTGATTATGGAATTTACAAAAGGAAATCATCATCTTATGGGGATCACGTTTAATATTTGACAATATTTTAAATCAGATTGTCATTCTTTTAAATGGAATTCTCAATATATTACAAGACATCGAAAATTCCTTAACTTTCTGCAAACTAAGTACTATGCATCCCAGTATTATGAAATCAAAAGATTTGTTTCTCGAGCTTAGGAAAGTTTCGTCTAATCTTTCTTCTAATATATAAAATTCTCGTGTCACAGTTTTCGTTGCCATACTCCTCCGAAACGGCTTGACCGATTTTGATGAAATTTTTTGTGCTAATCCGGTATCTATGAGAATCGGCCAACATCTATTTTTCATCCCCCTAAATGTTAGGGGTAGTCCACCCCTAATTTTTTTTTATTTTTTAGACAAAATTTTTAATTTCTATTTTTTCATGATACAACATACAAAAATACATACAAACCTCAATTTAATCATTTTTCCTCTCCGGTCGAAAACTGATCAATCGTCATTTAATTAGTTATCCCCGCCAGATGTCTACAGGTGTCATTTCTGACCCAGGAAACAGCACGGAGTAGGGATGAGATTGATGAGAACGACGCCGGTCTCCTTTCTTTCTCACTCCCTACACAGTTGTCGGCCGTCATTGTTGTTTATGCATTAAGTAACGTTGACAATTATTAT
The DNA here is from genome assembly GCA_037013635.1 of Plagiodera versicolora. NCBI lineage: Eukaryota > Metazoa > Arthropoda > Insecta > Coleoptera > Chrysomelidae > Plagiodera > Plagiodera versicolora. The sequence goes on along the minus strand of CM072986.1, from coordinate 7,217,278 downwards.
TTTGCTATCTCAGTGTAACTTTCATATTAACTTTTAATCATTCCTATTTTATCATAGAACACCAATTCCTACCCCCTTTTCCTTGCTTCTCACGATATCCTCTGAACATTACAGGATGTCTCCTTTCGTGAGAAGTTTTATATAAAAAAAAATTATCAATTTTGAGTGTATTTTGCACGATTAGTTAATCAAGTGATTTTATAACCTCAAAAGTACTCAACACGTGACACGAGCTTCCAATAACAACGGATTTTGTGTTGTAAGTATACTTTTTTTTATTTATATCGAAAATGTTGTTGATCTTATAAAAATCATGCCTTTTCATCATCAAATAATTTCATTAATTCTATTCATGTATGTTTTGTACAGTGAGCAATGCCAAGAAAACGCAAAGGGGCTGATTTGAGCCGCAGTACAAGTAAAGCTCGAAAATTGCGAAATAGCAGATCCGAAAGAACAGAAGAACAAATCCTGCAACAAAATACTGATGCACGTGTCAGAATGGCGCAATTGCATCAAGAAGAGCCAGAAGATACACGAGCTGAACGAAATGAAGTCAGAAGATTAGAACAACGACTATCACGCCGTTTCACAGTCTATAGACGAAGAACAAATGACCAACAACGACAACAGGTACATCGAGTATTTACTTCTGATTCATTCCTGCGTCTAGCATTCCAGTATGAGCCCGATATTGAATACTAGCTGACCCGGCAAACGTTCTTTTGCCATATAAATAATTTTCAAGGAATTTCTAGTATGTAGACAAAAAATAGGTTACTTATTTTAAGTGTGTAAGAATGTGGTATATGCGTGAAATAGGCATGGAGCGCTGTGAACGATAAGAGAATATAAAAATAACAAAAGGCAAACATTATTTTTAAGTTATTATAATTTATTCCTTAAAATTATGTATCATTAATCAATCAATTACAACAGTAACACTAACAAACAACGTCCATCTTTGGCTAACACAAACTGGATGGTTTACTCACTCAAGAGCATGCCACGTATAATTGTTCGTGTGAAAACATGGTGTTCTCAAATCTAAGCCGCAAATAGACATCGTTCGACCTTGGGATTTGTTGATTGTCATTGCAAATGCCAATCTAATCGGAAACTGAATACGTTTGAATTGAATTGGCACATCTGTAGGTATAATAGGAATCCGTGGTATTAATATATTTTCACTTCGGAACTCGCCATTCGAAATGCTGGATTCGGTCACGTTTTTCATTAATTTTTGAATGACTAATCGCGTACCGTTGCACAGCCGGGGCGGGTTCAAATTACGAAGCAAGATAATCGCAGACCCAACCTTTAATTGTAAAGTATGCGATGGCATGCCTGGCAAATCCAGTGAGTTCAAAAACTCTGTGGGGAAATTTACTGCCTCGCTGTCGTCGCACTAAAATGGCTATTAAAAAATAAGGGTTGATCGTAGAAGGGTGAAAATTGAGGATTGTATGTATGTTTGTATGTCGTATCATAAAAAAATAGAAATTGAAAATTTTGTCTGATAAATAAAAAAAATTAGGGGTGGACTACCCCTAACATTTAGGGATGAAAAATAGATGTTGGCCGATTCTCATAGATACCGGATAAGCACAAAAAATTTCATCGAAATCGGTCGAGCCGTTTCGGAGGAGTATGGCAACGAAAACTGTGACACGAGATTGTGATTAGACTAGCTGTCCCGGCAAACGTTGTTTTGCCATATAAATAATGAGGTCATTCCTCGTGAAAGAAAACCGAACCTTCCAGAGGAAGCTTAATTCTAATGGGGGAGGAGTTATATTACATTACGAACAGTATATAACAATGTGTAACTGATGCCACCGACATTTTAACTTGCAGTGTCATCATTATCTCGAAGACAATTAGTTTAGATAGTGTGTTATGTTAGAAATGATAATCAGTCTAGATTCAGAATCTCGTTTGTGAACACATGACAAAAAAATCTTTTTGAAAAAGTAACTTGAACAAAAAGTTATTTAAGTTGTATAAAAATCGGATTATTTTCAAATCAGATTATCATGAATGAACGCGCGAACATTTTCAATCTCAATAATGACATATTTCTATGACATTTCTTAACTATCTAATATAAAATATGGCAAAATAAACCCATTTTTATACATATGTATGAACTTGATTTTTTTTTTCGAAAACCTGACTATTTAGGTACAGGAACATAATAACTCATTTGGAAGGAACTTCAATTGTTGATTCCATTCCATTCCATTTAAAAAATGCACTTTTCACCATTTTTGTATCTATCGTCGAAATCATCGAATTAGAATGGCCCTGTACAATGTAGGACGAATTTTCGTAGACATAATTGATACACAGTACATTGGTAAACCCAAAATTTCAACATTCTTCGAATCCAAATACCACAGTATGAACATTTAATTGAAGCTATGTTTTGCACGTGAAATAAGGTAATCAATTAATTTCTCGAAAACCTTTCGAGATAGGTGTAGGAAAGTATCATACGAAAATAATTGAAAAGTATTAGAGAAACGAAAAATGGAATGAAATACAGAGTGTTCCATTTGAAATAACGAAGTTGTTGCTACTTTTCGATGAAAGCGGCAACGCCGCAACGCTGAATATATTTTAGATCGATAGAACAAAACTGATTACTTGAGAAACCAAATTTTCAGAATAATTCTACGTCCCGTTCCCCATGTACGTCTAACCTACCATCGGCCGTGAGTGACCCTGTATATAATAATATTCAATTTTTCACACAATTTCACGAGGTAGCAGAGGTTTCATCGATCTATAGAGGTTGGTTTTACATAAAAATTCATACTGCTTTCCTCTCGTGTTGTTCGATCATGAATATTATTTACAGGAATCAGTTGACACTGTAAATAATTGGGCTGTAAATCATTTATCATTTTGAATTTGTAATCAGTGGTTGCTCCTCCAGTCGGAGCTCAAGTAATCCGGGTATATTTCAGCCTCCGGATACTAGACCTTCTACCTCGACATCTCTCCCGAAAGAATGGCCTATCAATGTACATGAGAGACCGGAGTATAACCCGGTCACGAGAAGGCTAGAGCTTAATGGTACGTTTGGTGACGTCAAGGGTAAAGGTGCAATTAAAAAGTCCAAAATGGATGTGGCGACAGTTAAGAGGAAAGCCACCAAAAGTGGGACGAAACGCAAAAAAAAATCTGTACCTGTGGATCGAGTGCCTATTGAAAAACTGAAGCCGTTAGTGAATTCGACGACTGACTTGTTAAAAGAGTATTTCGTCAATAGTAAAAAACACAAAGACATCACCAATTGTCAATCGGAAATATGTACGATTGAAAATAAGCTAGAGATTCTCAAGAACCAAGCAATGTTGTTTTCGATAGTCAACAATTTGGACGAAAACGAAATTCTGAAGAAATTCGAACTTTTGAACGTCGAGAGTGAAGCCAAAGAGTCAAATTGATTGTTTCGTCCAGACCAACTTCAATTTTCTTTTAAGTTAGACAATAGTATTATTTAATATAATGTTTGACAACTTGTAAATATAACATTTGTTTTGTATATTTATCGTTTTATTCAAAATATTTTCAACTATGCGTGAGACCACTCTTCAATTGTTTGAGGGTCCAAAGTGTTGTTGGGAATTTCATGGAACACATGCTAGACGGATACTTATAGAATCGTCGTCAGATGGCGACACAATCGTGTTTGGTAACATTGTTTTCTTCGACGTCAGTCAAAACTGGCGGAAAATCCAAACTTCTCTGGTTCATTAACCTACTTTTGAATATGTAGTCATATTTTTTGCTGTGTGGTGTTTTTTAGTTAAAATGAAGTTTCGTATAGTTTGTGGACGAGCAGAAACCGTCTCTCGTCATCTTTATGGAATTCCAAAGGTAATTTGAAAGTTTTCTTTTTCATTACTCACAGAGGACGAAACCGTTCGGAAAGAATCGATTCTCGCATTGGGAAAACATTCACAATTATATTGAAAACATCTACTATTCAATTTTCCGACTGTATGTATATTCAGGAAACAATAAAAGATAATATTTTCACGAGAATTTGTCATTTTTAAACTGATTAACAACTACACTGACGAGCATAGAAGTCAGCGTTGCCGCTTCTAAAATAAATAATTCACGTTTTCTGTGCAAAACAAATAGTGACTTCCAACAAAGTCCAAATTACATTTCTTTTCCATAATACAATTCTACGTCCTTTTATCCCCACAGATTCGTGAAATACTGTCGAAGCAAAACTTTGTAGGCAAACTACTGGTGTATTTCATTAACAATTAGAAACGTTGTATTTTGCATTATTGTAGCGCCGACGGTGTCGCCATCCGTGGCGATTTAAAGAAGCATACTTCTCGGTTCGAAAATATGCTTTTGGATCGAGGGGTTTTGGTCACGGGTCGAGATAAGGACTGAGTTCACCATAGTTATAGGCGTCTTATTCATAATCAACACAATAAACTCTATTGCCAAAATTACTATCGTTTTTTACGTCATGAATTACGTGACTAATAATATCTTCCAAAGTGGGAATTTCGTACATATTCTAGTAATGTAACATGCACACAAAATTTCAGTATCAAATGTAAAACCTCTGTAAGTTAGGTGTTTTTTGAAGAGGATTGTCAAGAACTCATCGATAAACACTGAAGAACTAGAAATTAGTACCATCTAGACAAACTCACAATAGGTCATGGACTGATTCCTAAAATAACACATTCATCATTCGGTTACCATCAAAAGTTGCTGTTTTCAAGAAAGATTACTCATTTGGTTACCAAATGCGATAGTTTCTAAAACATCAATTGAAAAATCACTAAATGGGGTGTCAAGGAGAAAAGTACCATGCATTATGACAAGCGATAGAGGGCCATAAAATATGAAAAAATGTCCCATGAATATATGTCCGAAACTACTTTTTTTTTAAGAAATACAGGGTAATTTAATTATTGAAGTGTTTTGTCCTTGTTATTGTGAGTAGGTTACTTTGGCGCTTCTGGACAATTTGCGTGCATCATACCTTTTACATGAATTATTACCGGAAACCGTTGGTCCTAGCGCCTTCAACAAAGTATACTTTTTTGAGGGAAGAAATAGAGGAATCGCTTTTTCTTGGCCAGAATTACATACAGTGTCATGCAAAAAAGTGTTGATTTAAATATGGAGGGAACCTGTATGTGGCGCCATCTATTAGTAATCTAAAATAATCAATAGGATATTTGGATTCTGCATCATACAAAACCCCCGCGTACCAAATTTTGTTCAATTCTTAGCTCTTTGTCCAAAGTTATTAAAAAAAAAACAAATGAAAAAATAAACTTCAACACCCTGTATTTCTTAAAGGAAACAGTTTTGGACATATATGCATAGGACATTTTTTTCATATTTTATGGCCCTCTGTCGCTTGGTACTATGCATGGTACTTTTTTCCTTGACACCCTGTATATTCAATGGAAAATTTTTGAGCATTTGTTTAGGAAAGGTAGCTTGAAAAACATGAACAATTTCTTGGGGAGAACCTTTTTATTGTGTATAAAAATTCACTAAAACTGTGTGAACTTTATTTCGATATGATTCTCAAGAAAAATATCGCTATTGCTAAGATGAAGTTTCTTATTTACGTTCAGTTTCATATAGAAAAACACACCATCACTATCATTACCAATGGAATCTTGGAAACAGTAATAAAACTAAAATAAACTTGAAAATAATGATTTATAATTGTGTAATACGAAGAGTATTCATGCAGAAGGAAGATTGAAATTAAATTTCAAAAGACGTCGAACTTTCAACGAAGAATTTATTTCTTCCATGACCTAGTAACAACGAATGCGTCAAGTAAAGAAGTATGGTTGGTTATATCATTATAAATTCTTTGTTCATGTTACTTTCTTGATTTCAATTATTTAAAGCAGTATACTTGATAGTAAATATCTATACTCATATACTCGTAGGTTAAGAAACGAACACATACACCGCACGAATTCCTACTTTTCAATACACTAGTTAAATACAAATTGAAACACCCAATGAATGCTCATAATGTAATGTATAAAAAAAACATGGACTAGATCTACAGTATGTTCATAAAGCCGTATAAAGCTATGCCTTATTTTTGTACTTTTATTCTCTATGATATACCAAAGGGTTAATAAGTATTAAACTTATCTCCATGTTGGCCCTCTAGGATAGCAGAGAAGATGCACGTTTTTTTTATTTTCATTTGAACAAAATTTCGATATTTATCCATGATGATGTTTCCCAGATATAGTGAATTCAACTATCTGCAGTGCCATTCTTCTTAAACTTCCTGGCGAGAACTAACCCTTCATTAGTGATCCCACAGTATATAAAAAACAAACAACAGATAAATATAAACAAATACAAACAAAAAATAGCCATGATGGCCAATTGATGCCGTCAGTCGGACGAATCCTCGCTCAATGTGGCCGTCGACCGTCTGTCATATCTCTTATCTTTCCCCTTCCCTCGATCCTTGTCTCCTCTCCTCTCTCCGCTGCGGTCTCTACTCCTCTGCCTCCTCTTGTCACGCATCTCGTCTTCTTCAACGTAGTTCGTGTCGCTTTCCTCTGAAACCCTCTCGTCCACGTATCGTCTGTCGGTCCTCTTCAACTTCTGCTTCATCATCCTTCGGGATTCCGGGTCCACTTGCTCGGAGCCGCTGGAAGTGTTCGATCTTTTCGAATTGGTTTTCTGGACGTTGTGTCTGCTTGTCTGGGAGCTCGCAGTAGAGTAGCCGGTGTCTTTACGAGTGGGCATGTTTTTCCTGTTACAAAGATCAAGCAATGAAGGTTTTTAGAAAAGTGATCGAGTGTTCTCTATAAAACCACAAGCTTTTGTACAGATTCGGAAATAAATTATCTTCCATTGAGGAATTTGATGAGAGCGAAAAGAATAGCCTGCATAAAATTGAGATGGCATTACTCGAATAGTTTGAAGAAGGGACATCGGACCACGTATTGGAGGAGACTACTTATTTTTCAAAACATAATCGTGTTCTGTATATCCAAAAAGTACCATTTATTTTTTTTTTTTTATTCGGTCTATATCATGAATAAAATAATAAAATAAACGGAATTGATTTCAAACATTCAATTTCATGCGCCATTTTCAAAGGTTGCCCTCATTGGTGTAACACAGTGTGACGTGCTAGACTTACAAGCTCATCGACCTTGAGCTGACCAATCATAGAAAATTGTTTCATGATAAATCTTGCTGTGTTGCCGCACCACGCACCAAAATACCACAACTTATTCTCGGAATAAAAGACGTTAACAGAATACAATATAAATGATTTTTTTTTTGGTGCCCCATTTTACCCATTTAAAGCACGCCTGAGCGTGTTTGAATCGAAATTCAAAAAACGCACGTTTTTTTAAAGTTACCATGACAATATCTACGAAGGAACGAAAAACGTGAAGTCTAAACGCCGACTTTGATTATTGATCTGACAGGAGTACCTTGTAAACGTCAAATAAAATATAACTTACAGATGCAAAACTTTATTCAAACGTAAAATGTGGCACCAATAAAAAAAATAGCGTAAAGTATTCGTGGATATGGTCTTTAAAGCACTCGAAAACTCACGCGTGTCTTAAAGACCTTTTTATCCACTCATACTTTAATAATCTATTTTCCACAAATTTTCAAAACGCTGTAGAATGTATTTGCTTTGATGTTGATCCTTGATATTGGATATACAGAACCATTATTCATTGATCAAGAGAGGTTTGGAAGGATTTGATCACTTAGTGGTCTTCCCCATTGTCAAGATCGTATTTTTTCAGAAAAATGATAAAAAATGTTGCGATGATCATACTGAAACATTTATTCGATTTAATTTGAGATATATCGAATAGAATTACTGAACATTTACAACATCAGCAAAAGTAATAGTTTTTGTGAAATACGAAACGAAAGTAGTTTTTTTATTTCACATGTTCCAACAACTGCCAATTTGGGCCAAATTCTCTTACGATTCAGCTCTAGTATACGCAACCGAAACTAAAACACATCTGAATGATTGTCTCAGTTCATCCAAGTTATTTGACGATTTATACTTTATCTGTGGTTGTATAAATAGTTGGCATGTTCTATCCGTTGATTAAATTACCTACTATTATCGCCACCACTGTCCATCAAAGAACGCCTTTCTAATCTTTTTCGTCATATCTTGTGTGGCATAGGTATGAGTGAGTCGGGTGGGGACAGTGGAAGGGAAGCAATTCAGAAAAAGAGCGATGTGTCTCTCTTGTTTACGTGGGATTACAATACACTTCCTCTTCTCGTTAGTGTTTTCTGTCTATATATCCAATAAATTCTTTCTGGAGCTGTATATATTTCTCATAAGCTGAGAGACTTCATATTCTTCATGTTCAACTTCGAAATTTCGCGAAAAAGAGGAGTTGGTTGTTTGCAAGATCCAGTTTGTTTCTGTACTCCAATTCATTGTTGTGGTTTGAAATAGTAGTCCTGATATTACGTAAATTTACAGAGAGAGAAGAAGAGCTGTCATATAATAATTATTAATTGTTTCGAAAGCAGATTTGAAGTATAAAATAATTTGTGCATTTTCATGTCGTGTATTCTGCTCAACCAGCAATTCAAGAGCGTGTTCAATATAGGGTGATTCACATAAGAACCGACATAGAGCAGGGGCATAAAGGGGGTCCCAAAATATGGCAACGCAACTCACCTCTATACCAAGTTGCTTCCCTAAGGAGTTATAGGCTTTGAAAGTGAAGTTATAAATTATCTGTACTTACTTTAAGTATTTTGTTACGTATATAAATAATAATTTGCCAGCCAATTCCTACTGATCACATTGAATGACCTACTTCCTTGTTTGACGTTTATTTTCATAACCAACTTTTATGGTGCGCCACCCGGTATACCCCCTTTACAAATTTCAATTAAAATTTAGTTACTGTCAAGTAACGCCCTAAATACATCCACGAAGTGTACCAAATTTGGTTGCTTCAAGTTCAAGAATAACGGAGATATTGATTTTTTTCAAAATTTATTACCTCACTTTCAAAGCCTATAACTCCTTGGTATAGAGGTAAGTTGCGATAAATTGCCATATTTTGGGACCCACTACATGCCTCTGCTCTATGTCGGATCTTATGTGAATCACCCTGTATAGATCAGAATTCATGAACTTCGGATTGTTTTACACTATCATGGATTGGAATAAAAACAGCTCATTTAGATGTTTTTCAAGAGCTCCTGGATACTAACCTATGTGGCCTGGTAACGTTACCACCATCGCTTTCATCACTATCATTACCATTGGAATCTTCGCTTCTCCTGGTACTGACCGTGTCTCGTCTCGCTACCTTAGCCGAAGGACGTCTTCGTCTTCTAGGCACGAAGTTGAGATCTTCCCTAGAGATCGAGGAGATGATTGATATGTTTGACATCATTTCTACATCGCTGGTCCTGAAATGTAAACACTCCATCACATTTCGATTTCTTGGCAATAGCAATGATGCATCACATGAGACATTTTGATGCATTTGTTGATCTGATTTGATTCCATAGATGTTTGTATGGGAGTTGATCCGAATATTCAAGGGATAAGGGGTAGGGATTTCAAAAACTCCGATTTCGTTTATCTGCATTCATCTCAAAAATATTCTCTGAAAAATGGATCGGATATATACTTTTCGAGCTAAGGCAACAACAAATCGATATTTTGGAATCTTATACAACGACTGATATTATATGGCTCAAAAAATATGACTCAGTGTTAGAGTAATTGAATAATTCGCATTATTTTACATAAATGGATTATTAAACTTCGAATTCATTATCTGAAAACTATGTTTTTTCAATTATAACGCGAAAACCGTTTGGTTCTATAAAATTTATACAGCTTTTGAAAATGTAGAAAACTAACGCTTGATCGAAAGAGTTTTTCTCCCAAACATGCCAAAACACATCCAAGCACGAAAGCTGTCAAAAATTAACTGAACATTCAAAATGGCCGAACTCGTCAGCATAAGTGAGGGACATGAGTACCAACAACGCTATAAAAAAATCGCCATACTTTTCGAACAGACCTCGCCTTAAAATTGTCAAAAACATTTTCACCTTGGATTCTGTCTACGACTCTCCGTATAGACCACGTAAAGCCTGTACATCTGCAGTGTGATGACCAGCGTGTTTTTGCAGGTGAAGAAAATGTTCATATACGTGATGATTCGGTAGTGAGCGACTAAAAGAAGTCTGAATGCTAAAAAGGGGAAATCCTGAAGGGTCATGTTGAGGATGATGCCACAAACGTCGATTGAACAACATCCGTCAGACCTAGAAAACGTTTGGATTATGGATTGGAAGACGAGTGAAGGTTTTTACGTACTTCTCGATTGTGGATGATGTCGAAGTTAGTCGAGATTTCCTGGATTTTGTGGCTGTGAGTACCACTGTGAATTGCATGAGACTCCAAGACCTACGAATATGAAGGTTTTTGTGAAATTTACTTACAATTCATCTTTTTCATAGTCTCAGAAATCAAACAGCATACTACGTATTTCAGGAGGATACGAATTTCTTACCAAATAGATAAAGTGAGAAGTACTAATACATTCTCTGAAATGACTTTCTGATCTTTGAAAGAATCAAAGAATTCTAGAATATCAGCAGCAGTACCTGAAGAAAAAATTTATGTCAATTCTTTTTCTACAAATAAGTAGAATATTTCAAGAGTTAGAAGCACTACGACAAGTAAACAGTAAAGAGTCTTCGAAAAAAACTTATCTTGTATTTATTTATAAAGGATATCAACTCACCAATATAGACGAGCAATAATTGACTGAGTTGATCCCTGGTGAGATCACCTTTAGGCAGCATCCATCTTCCTATTATGAGGATCAGCATGAGAAATTGCTCGATCAGTGTTGTCGCCATTTCTGTCTTTATAAGCTTATCCAAGGCCAGGTCCTATTTTGACATGAATGAATTAAATTACCGTTTAGGATCATCAAATTTTCTAATTCAGCATTACGAATCTGATTTTCACTAAAGTTTAATACCTTTGAGAATACAAAATCGGAATGAATATATTTTCTGTATAGGCAAAAACCTGAAAAACCTTTTCCTATTACCTCACATGCTCGTCAGCTTATTATGTCACCGTAAGTTATGACAAATTACAAAATTCAGCAAGCTATTCTTTACGCTATGCAAGCTTTCGATGCCAAATTTGACGAAAAGTAAATTCTGGAATAACCACAGTGAGTACTTATTAGATTTTATTTATATAATATTAAAATACGATATTTTGTTTCCGAGTGAGCCAATTGCTGCTACATGTTTGGAAACAAGAGCCTGTTGAAACTGCTAAAAAGTGATAGGATAACAATAATGTCGCGTCTTCTCTAAATTACGTGGGATTAAATTACATTTGTTTTCCTTGTTACTCTTTTAGATTCCTGCCTATACTCCGAATATATATTTTTCCGAAGAAGGATTCAACTGTACCCAAGATATATTATTTCTAATACTGTATATGAGTTCATCTACGTACACTTGTGTCATTACCGATGGTAGGAGCAGGGATCGAACTATTATTGACAAGTCTATTTTGCCATTTCTCAACTTTGTCAAGTTCCAAAAGCCAAATTGAGGGTACTATACTCGCCAGATACAGAAAAACTGATGGACAAAACCTAAAAATTGCTGACATAAAAAATTTTGAACAACCTCTTTTTAAGTTGAATTTAAAATTCAGTTATAACAAAATTTTGGTGCATCGAACTGCATTAGATGCTTCATAGACAAAAAGAAACTTGGAAATACGCAATAGACTGAATGATCAATTTTATCAGACGTATATATTTTTTTCGATCATTCTAATGAATACATGATATTTTGTTATCAAATACACGACTATGTCACTAGAAGCAATAGATATTTTTATGTTGTGCGTAACCATGAATTCCCTATTTCGAGGAATTTTTGAGATATTATAACAAACTCTCAAATCAGATAAGACATCGTTCAGCTCTCAATTTATTCAAATCAATGCCATATTCTTCTATTGTCAACTCTCTCATTCAAATTGTTCATCAGTTATTCGATGATGAGAATTTTTCTCAATATCACATGAAATAATGAGTAGTTATCCTAAAAACAATTATGAATACTGTTAAAATAGACGAGCAGCAACGGTGCAAATTCCGACAAGCTGTCAAAACTCTTTCCTAAATAAATATACATACTTTACTTGCAAAATTCGAAAATGGAAGTGATCAAACAAAAATTATACAGGAATTTTCAGGTATTTTCATTCACCAATCTTATATTTATTGCATTTTGAGAAAGAACTAATTACGTCGAAAAATTGCATCGGGTACCATATTTAGTAGCATGAATGGGAGAAGAACATTTATTTTCGACTGTATATACATTGTTTTGGAAATGACCCAACTGGAGTTTATGGTTTTCTCTACGTTGCTTTTACGTCATTCGAATACTTGTTCGAAGATATAATGGACGTATATATCGTTATGTTTATTTTTGCTATAATAATTATAGATGGAGAATGAACGGGATTTCATTCACAAATGATAGAGTATAGTGCACGATACACATGTTTACTATTGAAGTAGCTGTAAGATCCTTCAAAATATCTTTAAATATCCTGAAATAATTTCTAGTCGTAGCAGACAAACCTTTGTTATCTCATTTTCTTTGTGTAGATTGTTTTATTGGGTTGAAATTTTCGATCACAAGGAATCCAGTATTTACAAAAATTGGGGATTCAAAAACTTGAAACACGCTTCAATAGCAAATCGAACTAAAAAATAGTAAATAATTTTCAAGTTTCATTTATTATATTTCATGGGGCTATACCAGAGAAAGGAAAGTACTCGATAGAATATTTTGAAGTTTTTTAGACTTGTATATGTTTAGGAAGTGATGTCATATTGTGAAAATTTGACAGGACTCAAACAATTACCACTGCTTATGAATATTTAGTGTTATTTATTACTACAAGTATGTCCAATGTACTTCTTAGATGGAACAACCTGTATGCGTATACATACAGGTTGAGTTAATATTAACGTGGTCATAATAATCCATAAATTGTTATTTAAAATATCCTTCTTCACGTCAATTTTTGTTCTGAGATTTGAATCATTCGAAGTTTTAGACGCATTGGTGAAGAAATTATTTTTCAGAAAATAATGCAATTTCTATTGAAGCCAAATGTTTAGGACGACTACAAAATCCACCCAAACAATGTTCTCCATGGGTCTATCATCGAGAGCGCCATGACGAGGTGGAATATCGTTAAGTGGTCGACGTTCACTTGTTTGACGACTTGCACTCTCCCATTTCCGCACAATTTGGAATATCATCGTGACGATTTCCACTAGAACGACCTGATTTTTTATCGGGGATTCTTCGAATCCAGGACAAACTTATGCCTTATCGAGGGATATGTAACAAGCTATGAAGGCACCATAATATATCCCTGCCTGCTTGACATGCTGGTTGTTTTTTTTATGAATCGCAAATCACCTACACTTTGTCCACCAATTTAGGGTAACTGAAAATCGAAATAAACGAAAAATATGGTATTTATTTTTTGCTTCATGTGTCATCTGCAAATAGAGGGTTGCCCAATTAGTGTATGATGAAAGTTCCTACTATCACTTATTCTTTAGCAATTTTTTTTAAAGCAATTAATTTTAGATCACATTATTTGATGAAAAATTATTAAAAGGCATAAAATAGTTCTACAAGATGATGAAAATTTGAAAAAAATTAAGTTTTTCGCTAAATGAAATATCCTATAGCCTATTGGATCAGTGTAAATTGATTCAATAAAGGACATTTATTATTATTATTATTGAAATATCCTGACTTGATGCTTTTCTAGAAAACACACTGTATACAAAACAAGATTTCCACTTTGTTCAGACATTTCGGCCATCCTTTACCTTCGTACCCTCTAAATGGGTTCATGTAATTATCACTGATAACGTATTTTTGGTAATATTTATAGTTCACCAATTATCGTTGATTCTTTCTGTTTGATGACGTTGAAATTTATGTAAAAAGGAAGATAGATGGCACTGGATGCAGGAGGTCATGATAGTTTCGATGGTGAAAGAATATACAGGAAGTTCTATTTGAAAGAAGTTAACAAAATGTCTCAACGTTGTCACCCTGTGTACCTTGAATTAATTTGTGATTATGTATCTGCGCCTATATAGCAACGATTATTAAAAAAAATTGTATTCTCATTCCACGCCAAGTATGAACGAATGACTCATGTGTCTTGAGATAAACCACGCAAGTCTAGAGGTGTGTGAGATCCAGGGATCTCATTCAACGATTTGAAAATGAAATGTTGAGGAACCAGATATTTAGGTGGCATTCCGTTTCACAAATTGATTTATTCACGATATGATACATTATATCACAGGAATGATTGAAGTTAATTCTGAAGAAGCCCTTTCACAAGTCATGGTTTCATCTAAAAGTAGTATAAATAATAATTCTTGTTTATCCCTTCGGTTGCAACTTTTAAATCTTTTTCACTCTATAGGGCTTGGATTATTTTTTTTCTCTAAATTCGTGAGACAGTTGTATTTGGGGTACCTGTGTGTAATTACACTTTTAAAGAATGATCCGACTCATTTTTGGAATGCTCTCCAAAAAGGGATATCTTCAGGAACCAAAAATCAGAAAAATAGTAGATACGTAATGAGGATGGTGAAAATTGCACCAAATTCAAATGGTTGAAATTAACGCTGCGTGATTTTCGGCATCTGATTTCGAACGAAAGTCGAGCTCGTGAAATATAGGTTAGTCTTCTTATGAGTCATTTCCAGTACTACTCATTGTTAAGAACCCATGAGAATGATAGGAATCATGATGGTGATAATTCCTTCTTCACCTTCATTAATGGAATTTTCCTAGTTCATTGAAGATATTAGATTATTAACAACTTGAAATTCATATAACTTGGCAGGCCACAATGTGAGATTATTATACGTCATGTTATTGAATTATTTGTTTTCCATTGATATCATCTACTCGTTTCATATATATAGATTGTATTTGGAAAAAACTATAGTTTAACATTTCTTAAGAAACACCTTTCTTGTGAGTTGTAAATGGTATTAGTTCATTCATTTCTAATGAAGAATGCTAATCATCACTATAAGATAACACATCTTATCTCAGATAACAGTCAATCCAATCTTCATATATGGAATTTAATCTAAAAAAGTGCATTTTAGTGGATTACTTTAAGGTTCCAGGGATTTATATTCATGGAACTGAAATCAAAGAAGATCTTTGAACTTTCCAGAACAATTCGATAGTTTGCTATCATGCATGTCATGATACAATGATTCATTGTCAACAACCGTTATAGTTATGTTTAAAGTGAAATTTATACAGAAAAAAGATATAGTCTATTTATTTAAAAGAGGTAGTTCTGACAGATTCGGTTGTCTTTACCATCAGTGCAAAATAAAATGTATATGTACATCTAGCTAGCCACTTAACTTCTGACTGTTTGAGTCATTGCTACCAACAATTATGAATCAATAATAATAACAACTCTGCATAGTGACTTCACAACGATGCCAAATTTATTTTATAACGGTTATCCACAGTCAATAATTACCCTTTTATAGTGTACCTATATATTTTATGAATCGAAATCATTTGATTTTGAAACAATTTGAATCATAAACTCAACTGTCTGTTCGTAGTATCATAAAGACAAGTAGCAATACCGCACTTTCTGAAGAGCTGTCAAACTATCTTACTTAAAAAAATATTCGTGAAAAACAGTAATTTAGTAATTGCAAGATTTATGAAATATTATCCAAAAAATTACTTTGATCAAAATATATAAATCATGCTTTATTATCGACGAGGGTCAATTTCAAGAAATTAATTTTGTCTCCAATAAATTGTTTCGCAAAATTCGTTCTGCTTTAAACTTCCTAATAGAAAAATTGTTTCGAACGTGAACTGAAGTTGGAAAACTTGATAATACGTACCAATTCCATTCCATGTTTTTCCTCAGAATCAAAGTGATAACGGTTTCGAAAATCATGACAGATAAAGGAGAGCAGAGCCACCAGTACCATGGATCATTTTTTACAAGAACAAGTTTATACATAGCTATAAGAGTATGAATTACGAAAATTATTCGAATAAAGATAGCACGGAACACTCTGTATTTACCCATCGTGCTCGGGACACACGGGGTACTTTCGTAATTTTCGAACTTTTACCGGGTCGAACTTTACATGATGTTCATCTCCTGACTATTTCACGTTTACTATCTGAATTTTATCAACATGTTTTATAATTTATTTGAACAATATCACCTCTAGGTACCTTATCTCATACTGACTAATTTTTAATCCATAAGCAAATTTAACTTTTGCGACAGTTTTCAAGTATTTTTACGATACAGTCGATTTATTACTGATATGTGCTTCCTCTTGGAATATTTTCAAAATATACAGGGTGATTATAGAACTATGCTAGTCAAACAACGTGAAAATGTTTTTTATAGATTATATTGACAATAACTTTCTGATATTTGAGAAAAATAAATCTTCTATAGTCAAGATTTGTTTAAACAAGTCATATCTCGAAGAATATGAACAAATAAATTCCGAAAAAGTATAGAAAACATGCGAAACATTTCATTCCAGTTAAATTCAAATGAATCGGATGTTCCTCTCATTTTGTCTGACCCTGTATAAAACTGCGTCGTTGAATATATTTTCCGATTATCAAAATGACTTTCTTACAAATATTCACAGAGAAATGATTAATGAATTTAAAATTATTCCCACACAAAATGTGATTCAATGCGAGTTCACAATCACAATTTCTTTTAGCAGAGCCAAAAGATTCTTCTGGGAATACAAGGATGAAATCAAATAGATTCCAGATTCTACTAAGTTTCTATTGAAAAAAATGTATGTATGGCTACTGTTTCTTACCATTTCCATTCTTGATTTTTCTTAATAGTCAATGTGAACACCCCTTCAAAGAACAACAATAAAATAGGCGAACTCAAGTACCAGTAGAAATAATTATCTTTGAAAATAGTAACTTGCCAGATGGCAAGAAGACCATGAGCTGAAAAAACTAGTCGCGTTATTATAGCTTTTATAGTTGCCAAAAAAGATGCCATTTCTCATAGCACAGTTGACAATGAGAGATACCGATTCACACAACCCTTACGATTTTCTTCAAATGATAACTACCCTTCGGCCTTGGCATAGGGGAGGGAATAGTTTGAATTTGCGCGCCTCGTAGACTGCAGCGGTAGCTGTGGAATGTCGCGCATTTGCAATTCTCAAAGAACTTGAATTCGTTCAAAAACAGGTGTGTCGTATAGATATTAGATATTTAATTTTCAAATTAATTCGAGGAAAGAAACTGTGGTTTCTTTTGTATGCGTACTTCTGACGATGAGTGTATTTATAATGAAGATGAAAAATTGCCGTCTAACGTTACAGTAGGCATTGCCAACATTTTATAAAGAGTTTGACAGTAACAAGATATAAACATATAAACATTTTCATAACCTAGAAAATCTGATCTCTTAACAGTACTAATCATAAAACTAATGTAAATATTAACGTAATTTTATCTCTTTATTCGTAATACCATTCGTTTCGTGACTACTGCTTCCCGAGCGATAAACAGTGTTTTGATCAGATCAATATATTGTGATTCACTACTGTTGTGGAATTTGGCTGAAACAAATAATGGAAACAGCAACTGCTGGGTGGATTAGCCTTATAGTAATTCTGTGTGTAGCAACATTCGGTATATATTGGCTAATTATCTTCGCCATAAGTCTGATCTTCTTTTTTGTTGGGTATGGGCGTGAAATAGAAACATTCTCCAACCACAACTTCGAAATTCACTGTGTATTGCAGGTGTATTTCTCTATTATATGTCCAGAATGATGATATAGAAAGATTCTACATAAAATGTGCAGGTAATCCACTGGCCTCCCAGACCCTTCCTGAAGGTGGTATTAAGCAGTTTGTGATAAATTTGGAGAGTCCAAAGAAAGAAAAGAAAGTAGACACCAGAGTAACTGGTAGTGAATTAATAGACAGTTCCTTACAAGAGATTTTAGGTTACATTATAAGAGATTATCTATCTTCATGGTTTAGTTTGGTATCTAGAGATACTGAGTTCACTAACGTAACTGTTCCACATACTGCACAAACCTTTGCTATCAATATTTCTAACAGGTATGTACAGATAGGTGAGAACAAACTTCTAGTGATAACAAAAATTTTCAATTTCATAGAGTCAAAGATGTTGATTGGATTCCTTATCTCACTCAGAGGTTAGTAGATGATGCAGCATCCCATTTGAGATTGTACAAGCAAGCAAGAGCTAAAATGAAAATCCAAGAAAATGCTAAAGAACAAAGAAGCTTACAACTCAGAGACAAGTTTTCTCCCAAGAAGGGGAATCATAAGAGGAATAAAAGTGAAACAGATGTTAATTGGTACAGTGGGAGGACATTAGAACTAAAAAAAGGTTGGTTCGAATTCATAAATATAGTTTCTATTCACCATTGAGACATACTATTCATCATTAAAATTATAAAAATTTAATGATAGTGTACTCATTTTATGATGAGATAGTTATTGAGAGATTGTAACTGACCTAAAGAATATTGATAGATATCTGAAAATTCCATTATGAACAATGAACAAAGTGTGATAATTTAGTCTTGATTCAATCAACATTAACTACAACTCATTTATATGTAAAGACAAATAAATAAGTACAGAAATATCTTCCTGAATTTGACAGCATCACTATAAATACTTGATGGATTTACCATTTTAGATTCAGACAGAAATTTCGGAAATTCTAAATTCTCTGCTTGTGATGTTAGAAAAGATGCTACACTGGAAGATTATTTTTTTGAATTGGAAAAACAAATGGAAAATGATCTAGTCTCCAGAGATACTATTAGTAGAAATTTGTCATCAGAAAAAGGTAATCATCATGGTTATAAGAAATCAAACAATATTTATAAATTTTGTTTTCATTCCAATGACATAATTCTTTCAGAATTCTTATCAGAGCTTGTGGAAATCCTGCTTTATATCCTGTTGCCTGATGAAGATTTCCAATGCAAACCATTATGTTATCTCCTAAGAGAGATTATCATAAATTATGTTGTATTGCCTGTGTTCAATTTGGTTTCAGACCCCGATTATATTAATCAGGCATTCATTTGGCTGGTGAGATATAAAAATCTATTTCAACAATCTTATATCTTATTGGGAATGTATCCAGTTGTTTTTTAGTGCCTACGAGACAACCAACTTCCTAGTGATATTTTTTTAACAACTCTGAGATTAACTGATAGCTGTGATGAACTGAAAAGTACCAAAGAACTGATATCTCAGGAAATACATTCTTTGGTAAGAGCACATGGTAAACTTAGTTTTTTCTACATCAAATATTTCATTTGTATTTCAGAGATCCAGAGATTCTGGTGGCGATAATAATCTATTTGTCAAACAGCAGCTGAATAGTTTATATTATGTATCAAAATTGATAGATAATAGGTTATCCAAAATGGAAAACATGGACAGCCTAGGTAAAATCTCCTGATGATGCATCTCACTTTTTCAACAAGCTGATTGTAGATGGACATTCGTCTTTGGAGAATATTCAACTGGAGAACATCAAGAAAATTGATCTGAGTTTGGACCAAATATTGAAAAACAACATTGCTCTGTCATATTTCATTGATTTTGTTTCTAGTCAAGGCAAACAACTGGACCTGTTTTTCTACTTGAATGTAGAAGGTAATATTCCAAGGTGAATTCACCTTCCCGAATTTAATAACAGCTCTTCTTTAATTAGTTTAGTAGTACATTTCATAGACAAGTATGTACATTCAAAATACAAAATAGGATTCGTTATGGTATTCGGTATCAATCCTCATGAGCTCGAGGGAGAGATGTTCCATGAAATTCGAAATATTAGAAAATGAGTTGACACTTGTTCAATTTACAAGGACATCTTTCCCAACTATTTATCATTGATGTTTGTTGAAATATTGTCCCATAATTATTGGTGAAACTTCTTTCGATATCTTGAACATAGTCCGATGTGGCTGTCATATTAATAATGATAATAGTTATAATAATAATAATGTTTATTCATAATCATGAATCACATCATATAAACTTATAAAAATGTTTTTTTTTATAAACGAAGGTGGATCACAGAAGTAGCATTGACTACTTGTGTATGTGATTTCCAAAGTAAAATTAAAATAATATAATATAGTGATAAAATCGTTAAAAATTGTTGGATAAATGTCCCTTAAATTTCCTGATATATTTCAGTTCAAATCTAGTTTAACGTTGTTCTGGAATTGTTTTATATGATAGTGAGAGTGTATTAGTTTTCTCTCGTTATTTTTCTGTCAAAAATATAGGTTTCTGGCAGCAATTGTGATAATACCACATATCAATATTGATGATCAAATGACTTAAGGTCATCTAGTGGAATAATTAAAAAGATTTTAAAGATAATTATTTTATCATTTTGTTTTCTTCATTTATAGGAAATATTGGTAATTTCACAACTTTCCTTACACCATATTGGCGTATAAATGCCAACTTCGTCTCAATTCAACCACCTTTGTATCTCTCATAGTTTCCGAAATCTCAAATTTGAAACATTTGTTGGTATGACATTTTGTATTGAAATCGCACACATTTTATTCGTTTCTCAAAAGCTCCTTGTAATTGATTTGTTTTTTTTGACGCTGTCCAGGTTGGAAAGTGTCGGTGGAACAACAACTCTCGGACCTTCACCTGAACAAAATGACCAAAGGCTCCGTAGAAAACGCCTCCGCAGTATACGAAAACATTCGATCGACAGCCGCGAGCATCTACGACCAATACCTGGGCGAGCGGTGCGAACAAAAAGTCGTATTGAAGTCTGCTCTGGTCCAGACGTTGCATTTCAAGATCAGGAATTTGAACGAGACGCCCAGCGAGACATGGTTCGATGGCGTTATGCAAGCTGTGCGCGAGAAAATGGAGGTGGTGTTTCTTCCCGCCTTGAAGAATAGTAAGGCGTACGTCAAGCTGCTGCAAGAGCTGGATTTGCTGCAGCAGGCGACGGTTGAAGATGACGTGCTGAACAACGAGAATATCGAGGCTGACGTAAGAAATATCAAATCTGCTTTGTATGGTTCGAGGCACGTGACAATGAAATGAAAGCAAATGTTAACATTAATTGATCAAATCAATAATTTTCGTTTCCAAACAATGAGGAAGTTTCCTTATGACGAATTCTCATCAAATAAGTACTCAACTATTTAGTTTGATATCTCTACTTTCTAGAATGACAATACAAATCATTCAACTCCGTTCTATTTTCAAAATAAACCAATTTATAAATTTTGAGGCGGAAAACTGTGACGTACTTAGTGAGTTTAGATTGAATATAGCTGTCAACGTGTTATGTTATGGTGTAATCCGGATGATCGCGGACGAAATCTACGAATGCATTTGCGCAATTGCCAGATCTACCTTTCTATTTTCATGAAAATAAATTGAAAGCTGTTCCGAAAATTCAAACACAAAATTATATTGAAATAATTCACTTCAAGAACAAATTCGATTTATTCATTTATTTTCTATTCAGCCATAGCCCTCGATTATATCATCGTATTCATATATTTTCGCATGTTATGTGCTAGTTATATTTCATAAGACATATATGATATTATATCACGAAAGGTAAACAATCCATGATTTGGTATTGCAAAATCCACGACATATTTTACCAAGATATTCGGGTCAGTTTTTCCGAATATTTAGAATAAATTAGAAGCAGTGCAACACTGTTCTTTCGCACGCAAAATCTCAATTTGTTCCTGTGTGAACCCGGTTTTTCACTTGGTACGTCATCAGAATGGTGAAGGAGCCAAAACTAGTTTTTCAAAACGAAATTCTGGAGTCAAATTCGATCGCACAAAAAAAGGAAAAAATACGGGTGTAATAATTTTTCATATATTTTATGGAAAAAATAAAATCTCAATATTGGAAACTTCCTCATTCCTGGTGTCCTGGTTATCACAGTTTTCTTTTCTCAAATTCGTGACTTCAGTTACAATTCGTGGAGATTATCGGTCCATTTTGAGTCCAATTTTTGTACAGTTTTTCCTTTTATGAAAAAAATATCAAATAAATAGAGCACATGTCATGCACAAAATGAGTGTGTCTTTCTGGTCTGGGGGTTAAACAATTGTTCTGTTCTGTTGATTTGTATTGTACGTGTTCTTTGGACGTTCAATTTGATTTTGTATCGTGTTTCCCAGTGCTAGTTTATTGAATTTTCGGAAAGGATCCTTCTATACACAATGAGTTATTGTTTACCACAAACGTTCCACATTCCAATGCTGTGATTGGCTGTGAAGTCAGGTGCAGATGCACTTTGTATTATAGGTCAAAACGTGAAATATGCTATTATAAGGGAACATTACTTCCACTGATGTTGATATTTTTGGATGAAAACGGGTTACCCTGTTCGTTTTTTGTTCAAAGGTCCATGAATTAAATGTCTAAACTATCAATTCATTGTGTATGAAGTGACAATTAGCATTAACCTAGAAACTTATCTTGAATGAGTTACTGTTCATCAAAAATTGACTAGTTATATTCGGTACATTGGTAAATTAACTTGCAGGCACCTACTTCGAAAAGGGACTTTTTGACAGTGACAGAAAGCCCAAAACTGGTGAAGCACGTGAGGTCTTTGAGCGACGTGACTGAGGTAGGTGGAAAACGAGAAGTAGATAGTAAATCAAGAAGTTGCAGCCTGGAAAAAAGATCGTTAAATGGCAATCGTGCTGAGAGCGAAACAGACACTGACCGCAATAACTTGAAGACCGGGGATTTTACGTTGAATGTCAATATCATTGAAACGGGTAAGAATGCGCCATCTACCGTTGCCCTCTGTGACATGTTGTTCATGTAGACATTGTAGATATGCATACTGTGGAATATTTCAGGTATAGTGAATGAAAAAGGAAAGACCTTCGGAATATACGCTATGAGAGTGAGTCGACTGTATGAAACAGGATATCAAGAAGAATGGCACATTTACAGACGATACAGCGATTTTCATGATCTCTACACAAAAGTAAAAGAGAAGGTGAGACTCATTTGAAAAATACTGTTTCAAAAGTTTTATAAAAGTTATTTTTTAGTTTGCTGACTTATCGAAGTTGCCGTTTCCAGGCAAAAAAACATTCCACAACATGGACAGATCAGTATTAGAAAGAAGAATGAAAATGTTAGGTTCCTATATGAACGCATTATGTAATTCCGATGTTTTATCGTGCCACAAAGGTTTAAAAGAATTGTTGTTGCCTTTCGTTGAACAGGGAGAGTATGATAAAGCAAATTGTGGACCAATTTCCAGTACAGTAAGTATTTTCATAACATATTGTTAAACTTTCAAGAAACCTTTCAACTGTAGTTTTCTTCATCAGAAAATTAATATTTTCAGATTGACACTTTGGTAAACCCCTTGAAATCTGGTATGAAATCAATAAAAAATATGCCAGAGCAGCTGATAAACACTGTGGACGAAGCTTTGGGAGGTTTAACAAAAGTTTTTCACACGAAACCAGGCAGATTTCCTGAAGCCAGCAAAGTTGGTGCATCTATTGAAGAGGTAAATTTTCAAGCAAACATTATATCACCATCTAACCACAAACTATGTTATTTAATCATTATTTATTTATTGTGTACAGTGCATAACGACAATAAGGGACTTTGCATATTTTGATGTAACAGAGAGTTATCGTCAAATGAAGAGAAGAAGCAGAAAAAGTTTATTTCTATAGCGTATAGTCTGTTATTTTCATCTAACGTCTTTTGTTGCACCAGTAATTTTGTTGAATTCTTACACTCATTCTATTCAAATCTGGCGATATAGAGGCAGCATATTGGTGATAGAGAAAGTACTTCTTCATGTTTTTCTTATTCTTGATCTAAAGTTTCTGTCACCGAATATAAAACTCACAGTCGTCTACAGTCTCACCTCATCATTCATAGAATTAGAAATCCAGCATATCAAAAAGAGTGCTCTAGGGAGTTTGTCGTTAAATCGAGTGACGTTACATGAAGTTCACACTGTAATTATAATTTATTCTTGAAGATCTCCTCTACATGTATCTATTATTTTGACAGACAGACGATAACATTCCGCTTAGAATAATGTTGCTATTGATGGACGAAGTTTTCGACTTGAAGAGCAGGAACCAGTGGTTGAGAAGAAGAATTGTTACTCTGCTACGACAAATCGTACGAACCATGTTCGGCGACATCGTGAACCGTAGAATATTAGAATATGTGTCTTTCATAACTAGTCCCAAAAAAGTTGCCCACTACTTAACTGTTTTCAAGTGAGTTGCTTCACTCATTCAAATTTTATTTCACTTTTTTGCATGTTATGCTAATTAAGCTGGTGGCATGACACTTCAAACCGAATGAAAATTGAAATATTGAAGCTCTAAAATACTTTATGAGTAGTCAAAAGTCTTCTTGCCCCGGTAAAATCCGAGTAGAAATCAATTATCATTCAGTATCGATATTTATGTTAGAATCTCCATTTACTGATGATGGTTTTCAGGAATTCCTTCTGGCCTAATGGTACACGAAGCGAAAAGAAGTTGGATCGTGATCAGGACATTAAGAATAGAACCAGAGTAGCAGCTAAGGTGGCACTTCTTACGTGTTTATCTGGTAATAATGGCCATATGAAAATTGATTACTTTGATTACATTATTTCTCATTGAGCGTGAATCAGCTTATATCGTGATTATAAATTACATATTTCGTTTATTGAACAAATAATTGTTTGTTGTGATATCGGTATAGTTGTGGACGATAAGTTTTTTAAGACGAATAATTTGAGGAATTCCTCATTGAGCATTCTTACCAAAGTCGAAAGGGGTTAGTAGTATTATTGAAAGTGAACCAACGAGTAGTTTCCAGCGTTAAACAATCCGGATATAAAAAATAAAGTTGTAAATCTTCTCCATAAAACATCACTTAAAGGAAATAATAATACTGCGATATCAAATTCTGTCGCTTATTGTAATAATTTCGACGAAAATCTTCATCAAGTTTGAAAAAGTGTGAAACATTTATGAATCAGTAGGAGGAATTATCTCGGTCAATCTATGAATATTTTTATGTTTCAGATGAGTTGAAACACATTATTGGTTCTGAGACCACACGAAGAGGTTTGCTCACCATTTTCGACCTTTTCCAAAGACCAATTTTGAACCGCAGGCTGTTGTACGTATTGCTAGAAGGGGTGTTATGCACCCTGTTTCCAGACAAAGACATGAAAAAATTGTTCATCAAATTGTACTCTAACTCGCATAGATCTGACCAGAAAAGTGATAGCTTTTCCCATCCTAGGTGATAATGTTTTGTATTGATGTATATTTTTTTACTTTGCCTGTAGTCACGGGATGATCTGTTTATTAAACTACCTCGTGATTTTTAAATTTTTGCTTGACTGCAATTCCTCAATCTTGAAGTGATTCGTGAAAGTGCAATGAAATACCTTTATACTTTTGTGTGAATGAATATGTCTGTAAATCAATCATTTTGAAAAAAACATTGATGACAAGTGAATCTCTTAACACCAAATTAATTTTGTAACTTGTTGATTTTGAACTGAAAGAATTTTCTTACTATTTTTTTTTTATTATGAGGCAAAAAATACTTTATACTTTTATAATGGTGAATCATTGGAAACAGAAATAGGATCAAACAACTTAAACATGATTGGTTGGTTCATTTCTGTTATAGGTTTTTGAAAATTAATATTATCAATAATCTCCTGAAGAGGTTGACTCATTCATTCAACAATATCCTGAATGCCCAAAGTCCCAGTATTTGGACAGTAAAATTCATTATCGGCAAATTGATATGATTTTAATATTTTCTCATTGTTGTAATAAACAAAAGCAACGTTCTTGCTATAGTTTTCGTCTGAAATTCACTCGAACAACTCGCCCCGTAACTACATCATAAAAGGTAGTAGACAAGTTTTTTTTTCATATTTATTTATATTTAATACAATTTCAGATGTTTGCTCATGTTTATGAATTGTAAAGCACTGAACATTGTTATTTATTCATTTAATATAACTGAAAGTTTTAAAATGTGTTACTTTTTTCTTCTGTTAACCATTGGAATACAGAACGGGATAACCAATGGCAGTTTGGAAATATAACTCCAAATATTCTCGTTACTATTTTTCCTTTGGCTCACATTTTGAATATCTGGTTTGGGGTCATCTGCATCTGATGATATTTTTGGGTTGGTCATTAATTACAACATATTTTGAAAAATCACTGTGAAAATGGTTGTCTTATGGGATGAAAACTGACATTGTCAAAGATTGGTCGAATATCACAGATATATATGGTCAATCAAATATCTACTTATTGAAGTTTGAATTAACCTGCACGTCATTGTCATCCATAAAAATATCAGAGGAAACCTAATTTCAAATTAGGATTAGGATCGCAGAAATACGAAAGGGTTCCTCACCGTGGGGTACTTTGAGGTATGCAACAAGCTATACACAAATAATATGGCGCCATCTACGCCACTTATTCCACACCACTCAACAACACATAGTGCCATCTATATTGCATCATCGACACTACTGAGAATTGTTGGTTGTATATCTCATAACCTAATCACCGATTGCTATTTCTGCGATCCTGTTACGAATTTGAACTGCATAGCACATGGAGATCGTTCGCCCGCCATTCGTGGAAGGAAATGGACATTCGAAGCCAACTTGAAGATGAAATGAAAATGCTCGAATTGAAATCAGAATCACAGAAATACGAAAGGATCACTCACATTTTGTTTATGACTCGGATATGGCATAGCACATAACCGACTGTTGTTTCTGCGATCCTGATACCAATTTTGGAATTCATAGATTTAGAATGGGAGTCTGCCACTTGTGGGAGATTGAATGATTGATGACCGATTGTTATTTCTGCGATCCTGATACTAATTTGAAATTCATAGATCGAGAAATTACATTGGTTTGTCGGTATGGCCGCCAATCGTGGAAGATGGAATGCCAACTTGTAGTGTTCACGTTAGTATCAGGATCGCAGAAAGACGCAAGGGTCAAATGTGTTTCCTTGTCCTGAGATGTATGCAACAAGTCATTCACAAATGAAATTGCGCCATCTAATGCTATTTTTTAGTTGGTATGAGAATCTATTGTTGTCTTATTAGTAATTATGAATGATTTTTTATTTAATTTTATTTTCAACTTTATTCGATAGGCAATATTGAAAATCACCTTCATTTTATCCTTGTGATTTATGGCAGTGAATACAGTGCTCCTCAAAAGTCCCCTCCCCCTCTTATCTTTGGAACGATTATGCATAAACAAGTGAAATTGGGAAACTGAATATTGAAGGTTGTAAACTGCCCTACTAGGGATGATAGATGACGAAATCGTCAAAGATGACGTCACAAGGCCATTGTGACCAACAATTTTAAATGGAACCCTACGGCAAGCGACACCTCTTTTAAAAGGTATTGAAAAAACCTATTCAATGATACTAATTTTGTTTGTGTTTATGGCAGTTTCAATGGCTCATTAAAAAACATCAAAATTTCAATTCCATTCAGTATGATATTAATTACAAATTTAAGAATCAGTATCTACTCAAAGAAATTGCTCGAAGTGACCTCCATTTACTTCCTGACAGTAAAACATCCTATTTTTAAACTCTTCTCGTACTTTTGCGAATGTGTCTGCGGAAACAGCCTCACATTCTGCAACAATACGTTGTTTTAAAACGTCAATATTAGTATCATTGAATAGGTTTTTTCGATACCTTTTAAAAGAGGTGTCGCTTGCCGTAGGGTTCCATTTAAAATTATTGGTCACAATGGCGTCATCTTTGACGATTTCGTCATCTATCATCCCTAATAGGGCAATTTACAACCTTTAATATTCAGTTTCCAAATTTCACTTGTTTATGTATAATCGTTCCAAAGATAAGAGGGGGGGACTTCTGAGAAGCACTGTATAGTCCTTTTCAATAGGACCACTTTTTGTAAATGTATATTTTTTTCTTTCCTTTTGTGAAATGGCTTATTGAATAAATATATTATTAATTATTATTATCATTACATCCGTAGACCCACAAATAACGAAAGCGTGAAAACTTGAGAAGTGCGCATGCCCAAATGTTAAACTCAAACCTTAACATTCGTGAAACTACTTCAACTTTCTATTAAGCAAGCTATGCGAATATTATTATGAATTTATGCAGGTCAATTGAATTGAAATCAAACAACAAAAATTCATTATTTTATTTATTTTGATCGGACATACAATCATCAATCACATCATCAGAAGAACTTCGTTAATCGAATTGAAGACATTGTACGAAAACAATCAATAAATACGAATCTATAGTTCATTATTGTGCCAGGAGTTTTATTTCATTCGTTCCAATGTGTCTTCAAAAATCACTCTGGAAATTCTCTGGTAAAACACGATTCAACCAATGAGAAAATCTAAGTCATGTTAACTTGTACGTGTGTTATGATATTTACAGCGACTAGAGAAAATTGGCTTAATTCAAAACGGATGCATTTTCGAAAAACAAAAGTAAAGTACAGGTTGAAAAAAAAAAACGGAAATGAAAAAAAAAACAAGAAAAATAAAAAATTGTCATTGACGATGGATTAAATTAACTGTTAACCAAGAATTAACTTCAATAAAGGGGGTTGTAAATGGTCTATCAATGTTCGTATTCGATCACCTCTCAACATTGTCTAAAATTCAATAGTTGTATAAATAAATCATAAACAAAAATAATAGGAAAACCTGAAAACACATCCACTCTAAACTTTACACATAAACAAACGATTCACTGAGAATTAACTGTACAACTAGAGAGCTAAATACAGAGAGTCGATATGTAATGCAGATGTCGAAATCTGCCTAAAAATAAGGAGTATCAAAATATAGAGAATAATCGAATCAAAATACAACACGAGATAAATTATTGTTTCTATTCCACTTGTACCCCATTTCGTGTTAAATAAACATTATGTATCTACCAGTCCAGAATGAGTGTCTTATGAACTAATGAATTAGTGCTTAGCTTATTTCAACAGTAATATCATTATCGTTTTCATTCATCATCCTTGCATGATTTATTATATTACAAAAACAAAGTTTCCTCACTGACAAATGAAATTATTCGACCATTTCATCCTGTTTAAAGCTAGAAAACGGTTTCTTAAATATCATGTTAGATAATATCGACATAAAAATTATGCATCAGATTGGTTTCCATTCCATGATGTGATGTATTTGATATATTTTTAGGTAAATATAAAAATTGGCAGTCTAAGTACGCTACAAATATTCTTATTTATCAACATAAGAAACAGACAAAAATATTTTGTAATCGTATCAACAATCCTTCCTTTATTCCAGGAAAATGATTCCTCCAAAAAATGAGTATGTTCACTATGAAGGAAAAATACTATGTGAAAACTCTTCGAGAAGCTCCCAGTATGTTCCACTTAAAACTAATAAGAAATCCAACATAGCATTCAGTGGAATTTTTTTTGAGATTGCGCTTCCTCAGTTTTTGTTTCGTTCAATGACAGATACAAGTAGATATAAGTGACAAGATACATCAGAGGCCCAATTATTAATCGTTTCGACATAATAAATTCAGGCTCCAGTTATTATTGAAAAAGTTGGAAAAAATTCATGATGTTTCGGTATCAGATATATTTGAACTTGCTGGCTATTGATCTTCAGGAGAAACTTCAACATTACTGAATTTTGAAAACACTCTTCAAGAAAAGCTGCATTGTACCTTCTGATTCTAGTTGGATTCCCTTTCAACATGAAGTACAAGTGGATAGAAAAACATACTAAAACTACAACTTAACTCTAAATTAGAGAGCTGGGTTAGCTTTTTGGGGCTATCACAAGGGCTTTACGTTAGTGAGTTTTTCAGCTCTTTGGCTCTTTTACTTATCCTTAAAATGTAATGTATCCATGTTTGTGCTGTATTGTGCTACACGTACACAAACCATTAAACGTAGTTTTTGTTTTTTTTTCTTTGAGTATTTATGTTGGTAGGCCTTGCGGAGCTGCCGATATGTTTAGTAGGGAGTGAATCGGTTGTAACCACTACGATAAACAGCGGCCTGGAAGAAAACAGAACAATAAATTAGAAACATCAATGGTTATACAGAACTGTTATTTCATACGTGTTGACTGGGAAATAAACCTTCAGAGTTGAATTGGAAGTGATGCGACTGCCCTTTTTATATTCGCTCAAAATAAATGTTGATTGGGTATTTTTTGATATTTTGAGGCTTCCTAATCACTATTAAATTCAGAGCTATTTTTAAATAATCTTTTTTTTTGCTAATGATAACTGATGTGACGATGGGGAAGACCACTAAGTGATGAAATCCTCCCAAACCTCTCTTAATCGATGAATAATGATATTGGTTCAGTGTATATCCAATATCGAGGATCAAAATCAAAGCAAACAGATTCTACAGCGTTTTGAAATCTGCATTTTGATTCAAAATTTAAAAACGCCAGAAATAAGTGGGCGGTGCTATGAGCGTATAACGTACTACACCCTAAGTCTATCTTTTGCTCACACCATGTGTAATGTTGTCAAGTTTACTTGTGGATGACACCTTATTCCTTTGATATATTTTCTCAAAAACGTATTAATGAGTAATAACCATGTCATTTCGTGATAATTTGTGGAAAACATATTATTTATATTGTATTCGTTCACATATTTTATTCCGAGAATAAGTTGTGGTATTTTGGTGTGGATTTACCATGGAACGATTATCTATGATTGGTCAGCTTTACCTTTGAAAATGGCGCATGAATTGCGTTGAGTTTATTATTTTATTCATGATATATACCGAATAAAAAATGATGAATGGTAGTTTTTGGACATACAGAATACGATTATGCTGTTTTCAAATATTAGTGGCATCCCCCATTGAATGAGGAGAAATCATAGATGTCATAGGTCAGAATCCTTTGGAAATCAAGATTATCAATCTGAGCGAATATTGTCAGTATTCTTCGATGTGCAAAAATATATAACAATAAAGAAAATCCATATTTATTCGGATAGACACCCTAGCCTGAAAGCTCTTGCAGTAAAAAAACTAACATATCTTGAATAATTTTAGACATCTCGAATAGACCAATAAGTGTACAATAACTGACGTTATTTGGAAATGTGACTTCATTTGAGATATACACGAGTTATATAAATGTAATATGCCTCAAAAATTATTAAAGGGCTATAACTACATGTTGTAGTGATCATTTGTTGAAAATTCAATACCAGTCCAGTTACTCATTGGCTGTTTCCTTCGATATTATTTTCAGATGAAAATAGATAAATGAATTCTTTCATTCAACATTAATGAAATTTTCGTGTTTATATTTCAACGAGTTAAGAAATAAACAACACATTTTTCATTCCTAGAAATATAAACAGTATCAAATAGTCTTCTTAAGTGACTGCTGAAAAAACGACGAATTGCAATTGTACATATTTTGACAAGCTGTCACAACTTTCTTCCTTGAATAAATAGGCTGTATCACCCTTGTTGTGAGTGGAAACTTACCCCGTAACCAGCCATGGGTCCAATCCCATGTCCCAAATATGGATCGGCGTAATCCCTGCCGTAGCCGGCTACGGCATACCCTGCCATAGTAGGTTGTGTCGCCGCCGCCGCAGCCGCGGCGTTGTAACGTGCCGCCACCGCCGTATAGGTCGCCGCTGCCGCGTAACTGGCTTGCTGCGCACTCGACAGCGGAGTCTTCAAGAGGGGCGTGCTCGCTGCCGCCGCTGCTGCCGCCGCCTTCAATAGTAATAAAATAAATGAGGAGAAGTTACTGGTTCAATTCTAGAGTGGTTTTACGGTTAAAAAGTCGCTATTTGGGTATGATAACAATCAGATGATACACAATATTGGAAACGCGCCATTTTATTGTAATTATTAACCAAACCCATATTTAGTGATTGAATCTGTGAATTTTGTGGTTATTTGTATCAATTGCATGGTATCCTAATTGAGTGTTCATCATTAATATACAGGGTATCCCGTAAAAACCACGTCAAACCGAGGGAGAATGAAGATCAAAGGATAACCCACCTGCTATGACAAAATTTTCATTATAAAAGTTTTACTGTTTTCGAGTTTTTTTTTTTCTGAAAATAACGAATTTTTGCCCTTTTTAATAGTTTTGTCTTTACGTTTGCTACAATTTTACACCTTTTTGGTTAATTTTTTCAGTAAAATATTGCTGAAGAATGATTTTAACGTTTACATCAAAAACATTCTAAAAACATTTCAAAGGGGATCTTTTAGAAATAAAATGGACGATTTATTGGCGTAATGTGCAGCAATAGCTCAGTAGATTTTGATTCCACTACGATGGGCTGAACTTCATGAACAAAAGAATCCACTGCCAAAATTTTCAATAACAATATTTCTCACAGTCCCCCTTTAAAATGTTTGGAGAATGTTCATGAAGTAAACCTTAAGATCATTCTTCAGCAATATTTTACTGAAAAAATTAACCAAAAAGGTGTAAAATTGTATCAACCGTAAAGACAAAACTATTGAAAGGGGCAAAAATTCATTATTAAAAAAAAAGTATCTCGAAAACGGCAAGACTTTTATAATGAGAATTGTGTCATAGCAGGTTGATTATCTTCTGATCTACATTCTCCCTCGGTTTGACGTGGTCTTTAAGGGACACCCTGTATAATAAGATGAGCAAATCTCTCAGAATTATCTTTCTTGAATAAACAGACTATAACTTCTATCATTGTGAAGTTACGGTATTATTTGAATCAGCCAACTAATGAATTTGTATCCTGTATCCCCGTTTTTTTGAATATTTCTTATTGCTCACAGAGAGATTCGAAGAAAGAATAAGATTGTACATTTGGTGAAAATTTGGATTTCAAGGTGAACTATCCTGAAAAGTATTGGTTCGTAAATACAAACAAACATTTTTATCGAAACATGGTTCAAATGATGAGCGAAAAATTGAGTATTATCAAACATAAGTTACCAACAAGACATGTACGTCAATGTTAAAATTTGAAAATATGCTAGAAATGAAAACGCATGCATTATGTGATATCTATGATATCACAGAACAAAAATTAATCACGTGACCATATTCCCAAGTCTTCCATAAGACCCGAAATATCATTTCAATTTAATCTATAGTCTGTAAAAATTTAACAAACGTCATATAAATAAACCCATATTCTTCTTACCTGCAGCCTCGACGTATAGTTGGGATCTGCATGTGCTGCCGCCAAGAATGGGTCGTAGTATACGCTGCCATCTACCGGCAGGGTATTGATAACTGGGGTGTATGGTATGGCGCCAGCTATGGGTGCCGGATGTCTGGCGAACGCAGCTGCAGCTGCGGCCGCCGCTGCAGCTGTCGGGTAAGCCGCCCTTGCCCTACCTCTCTGGAGGGCGGCCACACCTGCCCTTAGAGTGGCGTCCGACCATTGGTTCACCAAAACTGCAGGAAGACAAAAGGATCAGATAGGGTTCTTTCGTGTTACAGAATTATGAAGCCTATTGGTTGGTTGCATCTCCCAATTTCAACATTCAATTTTCACAGAACAATTTTGCTGTGAATTTCATAAGTCTAGTTGCTTAATAAGGATTTTGGCGAACTGAACTGGCTAAAGTTTGGCAGAACCTCTTGAATTCTACAGAAGTATTATGGTTATAAGCCTATTTGATTAATTATACAGGTTTCTGATAGTGATCGAGTATTTCGGCAAAAACTTATAATCAAGTGAATTTCGAAAATGAGGTGTATACTAGATTTATTAAGACTCGCATAGCGCATTGGTTCTAATAGGCGAAGAAGTCTTTGAGGACATTTGAAGTTTTCAGAAAGGAATATATTTTATAATTATGAAGCCTATGGATTTACTGCTATATATTTGATGCCATATAAATATTTGTAAAAAAATTTGAAAAGGCTGTGATTAATTTTAAAATTTTCAAGAGACAGTATGAAGTTTGTTGTATGTCAATCACTACAGTTATGAAAGTATTGAGATAAAAACTTTGATTTTTCATGCAAGAAATATTTTCAATGCAAAAAAAATCACAGTAATTTGTTATGGAGGCATTGAATAGGAAGTCTGCACTTATTAAGTCTATTTGGATTCATAAGCAGTTTCTGAGTCACTGAGTCAATGTTAGGATAATTTGATAGAAAATGAGCACCAAGAATAAAGTTTCAGGAACAACAAATTACTCTAGAGTTAGAGAATATCTTTGAAGTAAATTTATAGAAATATTTATAATTCTCCAAGACTCTCTGAAATCAATGTCAAGTGATTCCCAAGACATGTTTTGGTTGATTGATTTGATCATGTATATGATTTGAAGAGATCAATAAAATTATTCCATTCTATTCTATTGAATAATAAAATCAAAATTATGAATGCTGTTTCTCGAAGAATATGCTGTTAACAAAAAAATACTAACCTGCTGGTACTGTCGGTGGTTTTTTAGTCTGTACCCTTGCCGTCGCATTATTAACCTAGATTTTGGAACAAATGAAATATTAACGAATGAACCTCTAAAGATCCAATGAAACCATTCGTTTTCCTCTCTAATTTCAAAAACAAATGATTCCACTAGACCAAAGCAGAGGTGACCGTGACCTCTACCGTTTGTCCTCCAATTCCACGACCCCAAATCAGAGTATCATCAGGACCACTTTCGAAACACACAATACAAGTGTGAATAAACTTTCAAGGATTAATAATGGGGAATTCATTTGGAATACAGCCAGCTGGCATTTCATGATTATGGCATCTCAATAACACAGTTTGATTCAGTTGAGACGCAAAATTATATCTTATCTGAGGTGAGAAATTTTGATAAAATTTGAAATTGGTTGACTGACTGCTCTTCTGATTCAGGTTCTTGTTCTATAACATTATTCAATACGGTTGCCGCGACTGAAAATAGATTGATTCAAATGTGTCGTCATTGTTTTATTGTTAGATTCTAACAGGAAATATTGAAGGCTCTTGAACACTAGCCAAAAACTGTGCACTTAGTTTCATCATTGAATAATGTTTCAGAAATCACGTGGAAGGAGAACACTTCTCAATGAATGATGAAGGGGATAATCTCTTCCTCATCCATTATAAAATACAAAATATCATAGCAAAATGATGGAACCCCAAGAATTTAAAGCATTGGTGAATATTTTAGTATTTATTTTTGCGTAGAATTTTAATAGACATTCTTGGGATACATTTTGGTATGATATGTATATGTCGTAGGCGTTTCACAATTCAGAAGCTTCAAAAACTAGATTTATGATTCGAATATATCAAGAAATATGAATGCTTTCCAAAAATTATTCAGAATTAATTTAATCATTGTGAAACGGCTACTAATGCAACTATAATGATCATTGATGTCTGATGAAATGATTCGAAAATTAGTTCTACGAAATTTTTTCTATGTATAATTAAAAGTTTCATGTTATTGTTGGTTAATGAATTTCTAACATTGTAAAGGATTCGTCATTTCATCATTATTTGTTGTCAAGTGTGAATTCAAAAAATATTGATCAATATATTTCGAAATATTCAGAAACTTTATTTGAATTCATTTGCTTTCTGATTTGTATGAAAATTTGTCTTAGTAATTTTTATTGTGCAATGTTTGGAAAAAGTTTTCTAACTTCTCTACCACATCAAAATCACAACCAACAGTTACAAAGTGTGGAAAGCTTATTTTATAATTTTCTGAAAGTTACACTAAGAACCAGAGAGGTTCATTGCTTTTGATAAAACGAAAAGATTGATTAATTGTCAATGCAATATATTTTAATAATAATAGAAACTGAAGTCTATTTATTTCAAGTTGATAGTAACGTCACATAAGCTACAGGCGCGATGTTGTCGAATCACAAATTGATAATTGAATTGAAAAAACATCTGATTTGTATTGCAATGTTCATTTCATATTATTTTTCAGATTTTTTTGGTTTCAGATGAACAATAAAAGAGTGATGTATGGAAACATATCTGAAATAATTTACTTTCATCAGGTAATTCATTCAAATTTAACCAATTCAAATGTCCAATAGTAGATTCGGTTCTTGAACGAACTCTTAAAGTGTAATTTAGTATAGAATTGACGATTCAATGTTAAAATTATTCATTCACCCGTTATGACGTAACAATCAACCCAAACTGAATAGACTGAATTTATTATTATGTTTTGCATAATATAGTATGAAAAAATATCATGATATGATGTAATGTGGTAGGTTTTAGGTTTGACATGTTAAATATTTGTCATACGTTTATTATATCGTCATCTTCAAAAATAATTCAGCTTGTTTTCTTAAAATTTCGAGTCATTGGTGGATTTTTGGTGATGGAATTTGATTTCAAAATTAAACTATATATAAACTATATGAAAAATATACACTACATAACCAGCAAAAATGATCCTTATAATTGCATTAAAGGCTGCATCCCTCGAGGAATCATGGCAACGTTGCCAAAAACAATCGATCGACCTCGAGAAACCCAACCGTGTCAAATGTCAGAGCACACTTCGGGGTGGCCACTCGACCGCCCTTTCGGGGGCCCGGTGGCGCGGGGCGGCATCGCGGCCGCCCGAGGCGACTGCGACGCCGCCCCCTGGCCTTACCCACTTACCTCCTCGGCTGGCCGAGTCGCGGGAGACGGAATGGGGGGGATTCGGTACTACACACCGTGTCGTCTTTTTAGTGATTTGCTATTGCTCTCGATTTCGTCTAAAGACAACAACGTACAACATTGGTGCCGGTCGTTTCGGATAAAACTTTTTTTTTTGGAGTGTGAGACTTATTGTTCAGTTATGGTTTCGTAGGCGGTCGCGAGGAAGCTCTATTTTTTAAGGATTATGGTTCACGAATGAGGTTCGCTGAATGAAACAACCGGGTTATAAAAATTTGTCATTGCAAATGCAATATGCTACCTAAGATTATATTATTCACCGCATTATTAATTTTGATGAAAGATTACTTTTTATATTCAGTATTAAATTACACCATTTGCATTTTCATCATTGAATGTTAATGTTTTCTTGTCGAATTATACAGGGTGTCTAAAGATATGAAATAACACTCGTTTTCAGAAACTTTGGAAAACATTGATTGTTCCTATGAAAATTATGTTATAAAAGCATTCCTCTTGGAGACATCTACACCTCAACGATGTTACTGGAAATTGGCTCAAATCTTGTATAATGAAGGCCTTTGAAAATAATTTAGATAACACTTAGTCCACTTCAGATGAACTAAGAAAGGTGATTATGTGTCGAAGGCTCTATTCATAGGATTCTATGTTTAATATTTTTTCAATTAATGCTTTTCAAACCTTCGAAGATATGCTATTTTTTTATCTGGTACTATCTGAAGCCAAGAGAGACTTTCCAGAGTTTTTTGCATGTTATTGGAGTCAACAATACAACTGTGAAGGCTATTTGAGTAATACTTCTATAGAACCACAATTACATGTAATCACAGTAAGCTACAAAATTAGATAACCAATTATTAAGAATTTCAGTATTTTTTAAATGAGGTTGTAGGCCAATATTGAAAATTGGCAACATATGCTAGAATGTTGAAGTTTCTAGTGAAAATCCAAGCCATAACTTTTTTCATTCAAGAGTTTCATTAACTAGTGAATTATTTCACGAAATTTAAAATCGAATCTTCATTCATGATATTATATGACTCAAATTCATCAATGAACTCTATTTCTAAAATTCTAATAATAATATAATCCATCAAATGTTTGACCAAACTGAAGAAATGTTCGAAATGATTGAACGTTTGTTTGTACCAGGCAAGTATTTCTTAATGTTTATACTTAATGGACCTCAATTGAAGTTTATTGTTGTACTTTATGTGTGCAATTTCCGAAGTAACAGCCATCTGAATGGTTGTCCAATAAGAACACATAAAAACTATGATTTATAGAAGCTTCCAATGTATGTTGTCATTATTGTAACAGTAAAAAAACGCCGTGTAAAACTAACAGCCTGATAATGGGAGATTTTTCAGCGAAACTAATTGTGAACCATAATTTGAGATACGAAAAACAGTTCCTGCAAGGTTCCTCACGACCAGAGCGTAGTTGTTGATTCGATAGAAGAATTGCCAAACGAGCCAGCTGCTTTGGCTAGACCTCAGTCATTTTTCAGTTCAGTCGCTAAGGGTGTATTTATTCAAAAACCAACCTATGAAAATGCATCAAAGCTAAACAATTTAAGGAACGAGGTTCAATATAAGTCATACATACATCTACCATGCCAATAGCGATTGTTAAGTGCTCAATGTCAATGTATCACATGGAAATGCTGTCAACATTGAGAAAAATTAAACTACGGAAGTGAACAAAGCCATCTTTCAAATTCCGAAATATACTGTTAATAGTCTTCTAAATATGCTGTAACTAACATGTATTGGATGATTCAAGGACAAACAACAATTTTTTGAAGATGCCTCTCAATTCCATACTAGGTAGTCTGCTGATAATTTTTCACGATTTGTACGAACTTAAAAATATCCCGAAAACCTATACTATCAAATAATCACTTCTTTATACAAAAAAAATCGATTTTCCTATCATTATTTTCGAAATATTCCTTTTCACTAGCTGAGTCCTTGTATCTATGAGTGTTTTGAAAACGAATTTTGCAAGCTATAACAATATTTACAAACAATACTTTAGCAACATTATATGAGGTTCGATGATCATCCGATAGAGCAATAAGTTTTATATCTGCACTTCACATCGCAAACATGTATTTCCAATGAGACATTACAACAGAAAAATCCATATACATACATGGGAATTAACTGAGCGACATCTGTGAATAGGTGATGGAACTAACCGCCTGGATAACTGTCAATAAGTTTAGCCTAACAAT
This sequence comes from Plagiodera versicolora, assembly GCA_037013635.1. NCBI lineage: Eukaryota > Metazoa > Arthropoda > Insecta > Coleoptera > Chrysomelidae > Plagiodera > Plagiodera versicolora. The sequence continues at coordinate 7,178,090 of CM072986.1, read as the reverse complement.
GTTTTGTGATTCCTTGTTCCTAACCCTTCTTTAAGTTGTAAAATAAACATATTTAGGAGACATCTTCAAAAAGGACTGCCAAAATCAGTCGGATCAATTCGGCAATTCTCGGTACTCGAGACGACAACCCGCCATTTTCATGAAAATTTCAGTTGGGAGAATGACACTCGATTCGTCGTAACACTTGATATGTATATATAAACGTGTGTGCGGCAAAAGAACGTCAAAACAACACGTGTGAAGCAGGGAAGTGGTGTGCTACCGGTTAGTCACTGAAGCCAGCAAGCCAGCCACACGGGGTTTTGACCTTTTTTTACCGGGGAGGGACGGGACAGGCCAGTGCTACACGTAGATAGCTAGATTCCGGTCACCACTATCATGAGTGAACTATTTTTTAAAATCGAATAACGACGAGGTAAATGATTCAACTGCTCGAACCATTTCTACGATTGACAAGTGCATAATGTCAACGTCACATCAACGTCAATGTCTTGTCAACGTCAAACTCGACGTGTGAAGTTCTGTGGTAAAAAAGGATATGTAATGGTTGGAGATTGAATCACCTGCCTCTCGCTTGAATAATTCCGATTCACTCGTAACATGAGCGACCGGAAAAGAAAAAAAAATGAATAATAATCATGCACACCTCTATTTTTCTTCCCTCAACCACGGTGCCATGTAGACGGTCTCGTGCGCGCTCCGCATCAGCACTATTTGCGAATGTTACAAAACCGAAACCCTGCATGCAAAGACAGACAAAACATGCATTATAAACAGCTTCTCAAACTCGTGCAAATGACATGATGACGTTAGACATTTTCGATTGTAAAGACGCATGCCTCTGATATCCTTGCCGTCGAGTCCCTAATAGCACACGGCGGTACAATTTCGGCGTCTAGTTCGATAAATCACCACGAGACGTCGGTGTTAATTGTGGCGCGAATTCTACTAGCTATATTACGGCTCGGGTACGACATCTGGTGGACGTATTCGCAACCACTATAAGCAGTCCTGTGATGGTACTCGTGTTGAATGTGAATTGAATAAATAATCTGTTACCATGTTTGATAATAGCTTAGCACCTATCCTACACCTATATTTTGACGAAAATATGTTCTGTATTCCTATATTTTGACTCCTAGTCAATACTATGACGCAATACAAATTAAGGCATGATTCTGAATGAATGAAACATTGTAAATTAAATTTTTATCATCAGTTTCTGATCGCCTTATTTCAATTGATCATCAAAATATCAACAATAAGGTACATTCGAATCAAATTTCCGCAAAAAATATATGATTCAGTTATTGGAGGTTGTTTAGTTGAATCAAGTTATGAATTATTTCAGGAATATTGTATTTTTGTTTAACTGCAACTGAACACTTTCTGAAAATTATATGAATTGAATATAACTATCAACCCATGATAAATAGAAAATAGAATAGTTTAATTCCTATATAGAATATACATAATGTGTGTATACAATTTTTCTAGAATTTGAAAATGTCGTAAAATATTTAAAATAATTATGTGTTTTAGTCAGAAAAATGCTCGTCATATCGCATACAAAATTGTTTACAACACCACGATTTCTTTTCTGAAAATAAAATTCTTCATGATAAGCTTGAAGTCACATTCTCGTCAAATTTACAGAAAAGTTGAATGATGTTTGACATTGATGTTGACAGATTGCCTAAATTACTGCTTATAGTGGTATAGCAAAATACAATGTCCCTACAAGGATATTTTCTCTTAAACACCTTTCATAGCTAACAATGCGTCATTCTAAAGTGCACAGAGTTTTGAGATCGTTAGTGATATAAATAATAGACATTTAGAAATCGTACATGTGATTCGCTCATTCGGTTCATAAGTTTTGATAAATCTCGATATAAAATAAGGGTTTATCAATGTTCCACCTGAAAGAATAATAAAGAGCATTTGTCATCGTCCTACCCGGTGATAAACAATTGTTTCATACAGAATACCATGATAATAACTGGAATGAAGTCATTTAGCACAAACAGTCCAGTGGACTACGAGTTTTCTCCACATGTTTGTTAAAATTTCCAGTTCAACTAACGAAACATTAAATAAAAAACAAACTAGACATCCACTGGACCACAATGTGCTATTAGGGTGTCACGTGATTTCTCGTTGTCTAGAAGCCTCATTCCACACGACCAACTAGTCTTTGGTTAGACTACGTTACACTGTTAAGCCTCTCAAAAAAAAGTAGTGGCACAATATGGCGGCATTCTTCAAGAGTGTGCCTAACTATTTACACTACCACGCGTCGCCTTCTCTATCATATCCATCTGCGCAGGCTTAAACGAGAGAGACCAGCGGTCTCGAAAGTAAACCCTGAGGTACTCCGCGTTCTCGGCCCATGGTGATAATAGATTTGGGTTTTGAAGGTGTATTTGGAATGGCTGCGATCGGTAGATAGAGGTGGAATGTTTGAAATAATGAATACATTTTACATTGTAGTTATTTTGAACAATTTTGATTTAGAAATAAATTTCCTAAATTCCTAATTCGTCAGTATTTTTGTTGGAAATATATGCTCGGCAGTTCGATGAAAGGAAATGTTATACAGCTAATTTAAGTATATTTATTCAAGCAAGATAGTTGTGACAGGTAGCCAGAAAGTACGGTGTTGCTTCTTGTTTTCAACGATACTCCAAAACAGAAAGTTAGGTCGAGTTTATCATTCAAATTATTTGGAAAAATTTTTTCGATTCATAAAATACATCAAAATTGGAAAACAATTGACTGCGGAACTGTGAACCAGTCTTTTGTATGAATTTCAACTAGAATTGGAAAACTTTACTATTTAGTGTAGCAAAGATTTCTCTCCAAGTAATTTTGGTATCGTGAAGCCAATGTGAAGTGTGGCCATAATTACTGATGTCTAAATGTTTCCAGCTTATAACCAAGTAAATGTTCAGTTTGTAGCTAGATACTTTTTATTTGGCACTAATGGTATTGAAAGAACCAAATCTGTTGAAACTATCTTCCCTAAATAAATAACCTTCCAATTCTCCAAATTCAACACCCATGGACAATTCAATTCCAGGGTATCTGTCATTGAATTTCTCATTTGTATTATCTCAATCTTTGTTCCTTGAAAATGAAAATGTTACATAAAGAAACCTACTCATACGATATCGTAGAGGAACACATATGATGTGACTTACACTCAATCTACTTTTTCAAACCAAAGCTGTTATTGAACACTAAATATTCATTCAGTTATGCTTTATACTATACTAATTCGACCCCAACAGCATGTTGGTGAAAATTCGCACAATAATAAACACTTCAGACTTATGAGTTTGCTTACATTTACAAAGCAATGAACAACAACTCCAAGCTGATGATTCCAAAGTCAAAAGAAGCAGTCAATAAGAAAATCTGAAAAGGTGAGGTCAAGTGTGAAATCACATGCACATATCCAATTGTCGTTTGTATTGTATCGAACCCTGGGTTCTGTTTACGTGGGTAGGAAGCCTATTTTAAATACACAGTTGAAGCTCTCTGAATACGAGTTTGAGACCCCCCATAAACGTCGTTATTTGGCACCCGTCAGGTTAAAACAACTCATGTCAAGTCTAGTCGAAATTTTCTCAAATATTGATCAAGCTGTTGAAGAGTTATACAGTCGAAGGTTATCCAATTTTGGTGTATATCCAAAACAATTTTAATAACTTTAACTTAACCTAACTTCGTATGGTTGAAAAAAGCACACTCTGGAGAGTTTTCACAACTACTATGCTTAATTTAAGCAATACACTATATCTCAGAAATGTAGTTAAGAGAAAATAATTGAAAGTCATGCAATCTTATTTTCGTATTTTATTTAGTAACTTTTTTGAACATTCTGGACGGTTGGAGTTACCAAAAAACGACGTCTCTAGTTGGTCCAAGACAAATATATCACGCACATCCCAAAGCCACCTTTCAAAAAACAATCTCAGGAAATTGACAACACAAAAGAACTATTATGCAAGTCAAATTAGAACATCGGACATGTGTCTAAATCTTGACATAACTCTTAGTGCCACAATAACTGTCGTAATAATGAAATCGAGATTTCTTCTCTTTCAGACAGTGATACGAAATAAATTCAATAAGTGGCAATTTGTTAAGGCAAGATGGATATGAAGTTCGGATACGACATATCAGAAAGTTCAGACGAACTGAGAAATAGCTTGTATAATGTTTAAAATAAAACCCAAATATTCTCACTACGCCATCGTATGTCATAAATGTTTTCGGTATGTCATCGGATTGCACAATAATTTGTAATTATTTTGATATAAAAATATAGACGATCATATGTATATCACATGTATATCCAACATGCATTATTGCACATAATTATCTGAAATAGTTTTATCGAGATGGTATACGAAAGGAGCCTATTCAGCTTTGCTGCCATCAAATCTGTTGTCATATTAATTTCTACAGGAAGTTATCCACTACAAAGCCCATGGCATCTGACAAGCAATAACTACCAAAATATTTCGTGGTCTCAACACAGAACGCTAAATTAAATTCGGCGATGGTTACCCATAGCAACAGCGGCCAAAACAAATATCACTTCCAAATTCGATATTTCAGAAATCCAACACAACAAATGCATCTTTTTTAGGCTGAATATTATCGATTGAACAGTTTCATTACAAATATTAACCTCGGTTAAAAAGTGTAGAATTATTATTTTATATTCACATGTTTCCATAACATCGCTATTTTTTTTTCTTAGATTAAATGAATGGCTGTTGATTTCAAACGGATATTCTTATGAAATAATTTGCAATTACCCAATTTTGTACAAAAAGTTGTTAATCTCGAAGTCATTCGTCATTTTGCAAGTATATTGCTTTTATTCTTTATGTTACCCAAATCAGAACAATAAGTTTTGTTCAAGTGATGCATTTTTGAAGTTTAACAATAAGACCAACAGGCTTTATAGTGTCTATCAATCTGAAAGTCAACCACAGAAAATGAAATTGTTAGTCACAAATCTCGAAATGAACTAACTAATTGATTAATCAATTACAAATATAGCAATATGGAAGGAAAATAGACTGTCAAAAATAACTGTAGCAAGAGCATTCTGAAATACAAGATTAGATGAATTATTCCCTAAAGAAATATTTGTTTATGTGAAAGCATTTCGACTTTTCAAGTTATAAGCGCAGTGTGCAAAATCAATACTTGAATAGCAGAAATATTAAATTGAAACAGAGATTTAAAATTATACCTCTATTTAATGTATCTAGTAAAAATGTATTTCTGTAATAACTGTGATATTCAATAGCAACATAGCTGGCTCAATATTGAATTCAATCAATAATAATGTAAGGTAAAAATGAATGTGTACATACCTTCGATCCACGTTCATTAAATATTATTTCTACATCTAGAATTGGGCCAAATTGCTGAAAAACAAGAATGATATTATTCATTATTTGAATCAAATTTAGTTTACTCTACATATAGTTAACATTTCCCTTCACTAACGCAGTTGAAAGTGTATATAATTTGGGAATTTTAATTGAAATATTGAAGATTACAATGAACGTTGTGCCCTGATACCCTGTCTAATTGCGTTATTATGTTTCTCATCTCTATTCCGCGAATAATTCACTTTCTATTCAATTAACTTCATACCTGAATTTGAAATAAAATAAATTTCTGTTGAATTAAATCTGAATTTTTTTATTACATTTACTCTAATAAAGTTGTGATGGTAACATTAGATGGAGACACTGTTTTCACTAGACTCGAATTGAAAGTTTACTGAGCCTGATGATGAAAAAGTGTGGTTACTTATATTATCTACGTACCCCAAACATTGCTCTGAGATCAGGATCCCTAAACCTGAATGGAATGTTCGAAACATGTAACCTCTTCGGTTGGCCCTTGGAAAGGTCTGAAGCTGCCTGTAACGCCAATTGGTTGTCCGAACCGTCCGAGTTGTCTGACTTGGGGGGTTGGATTGATTGACCATTTTCTCCTTCCTATTCGAGAAATAAATGTTAAAATTTTAGTGATGTGGTAATCTCGCTAGAAACCACAGCTATTTCCTTGCAAATTTAAATGAATCATGGTATATTTATTCGAGTAGAGATTTTTTCGTACAAATTTATTTGACGAAATTGTGAGTAGGTTCAAACTAGTTTTAGATGAAAATTAAAAAAAATACATATAGACAATAATACAATTGATAGAATAAACAATAAGAAACGACGAAGAAGGGACGAGAAAAAAGTAGGTTGTCTTATTTCAAGGCAATAAATTGAGAAATGAATTGGTGAGTAAAAATGAGATTGAAAAAATAGCATGCGAGAAGGAAATGATCATAATAATCCGAATGAAAATTACAGACGATTAATTTAATTATAAATACACACCTCAATAAAGCAAATTAGTTACACCTTAAAATTTCAATGATTCATTACCAATTGATTACTCATTGGTTATCACACTCCTCATTTTGGATCTGGATAAGAAATAACAAAATTGACTAATAATTTTTAATTTTCACGTATAATTTCCTAACAAAGTATTTATATATTTCGACCCCAAATTTTATGACAGATCTTTGAAGTTACATTGAATTTTTTCATTTAGAATGTTACAGTGTAGCCAACAGAGCCGTTGACTTATTATCTTGATAAACAGTAATAAATTTGCCCATGTAGTAATAAATCATTAACTACAAGCAGCATGAAATTTTGTTATAGACTGTTTTTAATAGGATCAGATAAAACCAGCCAAAACTTGAAATGAAGAGTAATAAATTAGATTTTGTAGTAGTAAAATACAAAATTTATATTAAACAATCCAAAAATCGAATTTGATGGTCTGCTGGGTTTATACAGTATCGGAAATAATTTATTTTAGGTATTGTTATTCAATAAGAGTATAATAGCTTGTTTTTTCGAAATGTATGAAACTACCATGGATTTTATTGGGACGCCTCGAATGGAAGAAGATTTGTCGATGTGAAAATAAATTTGTACTTCATAACTGTATTATGTATGTATATTTATCATTTCACTTGCACATAAATAATGTAGTCAGCAAGTTGAACACAGTAACATACTCGATCAGAGTTATTACAGACTATGTAGATATGAATACTATTAAAATAGTGTATTACGCAAATTTTGAATCTGTATTTAGGTATGGAATTATATTTTATAGGAGCAGTGGGGAAATATATCAGGTTTATACTTGTCAAAGAAGGGCCTTAAGAGCCATGCTTAAAATGAAATTTAGAGAGTATTGTAGAGGAAAATTCAAAAGTCTTTCAATACTTACTGTCATAGCAATATATATACAAGAAGTGCTACTATTTTTTCTCAAAAACAAAACACTCTTTGATGACTATAAATCAAAAAATATATACCCAACACGATCACTTGATTATACTTATCCAAGGCATCGGCTGAGTGTTTTTGAGAAAGGACCATTGTATAAATGCCTGAAATTTTTTAATAAGCTTCCAAACTCGATCAAGCTGTTAACTGATTTAAATAAATTCAAAAAAGCAGTACATACATTACTACTGGAGTTGAAACCTTATGAAATAGATGACTACCTACAAAGTTAGCCCAGTTTTAAAATATATTTGTACTTGCACGTACTTTGTATTTTATTCAATTTTTTTTCATTTTAAGCAGTTGTTCCAATTTTTCTTGACACTATTTTGTTTGGTCTTAGCTCTTACTATGTTGAACATTGTATTGTGGGATCCCTCATTCCCATTATTTTTAAATGGCGTTGCTAAATTTATTAAAACAAGAACAAATTCAACATGAACCATGAAAAATCCCGCCTCACCGAAGAAAGCTGGTCTTTGAAGGACTGTGCTTGTGCTTGTGCCTGAGCTTGGACAGCCGCCAGCTGCGCCGGGCTGCACGCCAAACTGACGGGCGGCTCGGCGGCCGACGGTGGCTGCGGTGGGGGCGGACTGAAGGGCGGCGGACCCGATCCAGGGACTGTAGCGCCGTTCGGCGGCGGCGGCAGCAACGGTAGGTTGGCCTTGTCGTCGACGCCGGACTTGACTTCACCGTTCTGGCTGGCAGAAGGTGGAAAGGCGGCGGGGGCGGCAGCGGCGGCCGCTCCGAATTGCGTCATTCCCCCAGTCATGCCCGTTTGGACCATGTGCTGAAATAAAAATGAGTTTCATAATTTTAATTATCGAATATCTCCTCCAAACATCAATATACTGGGTGTGTCACCGAAAACGAGGCGACATACAGGGTGGCTCATTAGTGTGACAAAAAGTTCAAGAACTATTTGATTTTATTGAAAATTATTTTGTACCATACAACCTAACATTTTTTTTATTTATGAATTTGTCGGTTACTTCAAATCATTTGTGATCAATTTGAAATAAGGTTTTCCATATCTGGACCTATCTTAGATTATGAACGTTATAATTCAACACGAACAATATAAGTCACAGGGAGTGACTAGTCCATATAAAGTTTAATGGGAATGTCAAATGGAATAATTATTACAAAAGGTTTTGAATACGTTTTTGGAATTGTCGTGTTATCAAATTATTCTGTAATAGTTCCATAACTTCCACTTTATTTACATAAAAACAATATTTCCTTCTATGTTTCGACTCATCGACTGTCAACACATCTTCGTCTGTCAATTCAAATAGATCTCCTCTTTGCATATTCATCATGGCAACTATATACAATCGATAAATTTTATACGATTCTACAAAAAACAATTTAATTTTAAAACATTATTGTTCGAAGCTTCAAATTTTAATTAATCCGTTGAAATCTATTGTTTAAGTTTCTGTTCAACATATCGATTAATAACAATAATATGTTGAATAACGTTCGAAACTTAATTATGTATGACAGATAATGTAGAACTCTTTGAGCACCTTCTGTATATTGAAACAATTTCATAGAATTATTTCGATTTTTTTATTCTTGTTTCTTTTAAATTCATTTTTCAAACTTCTGAATGAAAGATCATGCTTTGAGAGATATAAAATATATTTTTTTTACATTTTCTTAGCAGTTACATGGATGACCTATAAACTTTCAATTATGTATCACACTCAAAGTGAGAATATACAGCAAACAAAATGGTATAAAGAATAATATGAACCGGAATTAGAGGGCTTCCTTAATATAAATCTTTATGGGGAATAAGAGGTATGACAATTAAAAAATAAAAACCAATATGACCAATTCATTCTTCTATAAATTCAATCCAACCTAAAATTATTCTTTGTAGTTGATATTTTCTGATTTAGTCACTTCTGGTATGACGCAGTTGAGGTTATGATATAAATAATGGTCCCTTTGGAAATTGGTCGTATTTTTGCATAATCGATTTGTTACGTTTTCGGTGCTGCATCCTGTATTTCATTTCCATAACTTCTATTTTCAGTATATCGACCGTGTACGGAAAGCGTCCATCGATTCGTAATTCATATTTTTATCGCTAGTATTTTCGTCGCTCGTATTACAGTCACAAATACGTAATGTATTAATATTTCATCGGTTCTTCGATTCTGGAGTGCTTCATGTTTGGAATTGTAACACGATAGCATGAGTGATTGCGGTGAAAATGTAGAAGTATCCATTATTGAGAAGCTCGTGCTATAACGAGCGATCTCAGATGGGCAGTACTCGGGTAAAGTGTAGTTGAAATGGTACTCGAAAGTACTTAATAATCGATACTCGTGTTGAGTACTCTTAAATCGAAGTAGTACTAGAGCCGGAATACTTACGATTTCTACAGATGACCAATCAATAAGCGCGCAAATACCAGTTCGTACTAATCGTTATTAGTTTATAAACATTTTATTTTATCTAATATCTGCTACAAAAATGGTTTTATCAAATTTCGACTATAAATTCTTTCAATTTCCAAAATAAGCGTTTTTTCACCTCAAATCGAATTCAGAAAAGGTCAGGTCAAAATTATTGATCAGTCAGTATTAATATGAATAACGAAAATCATATTGGATGCATCATATCATAATAAGAACATTTTATTTGTAGAAGTAGCATCATACAACCTGAGCTTGCAGACGTCGCAAAATAAACGAAGAATTTAACCCTAATATTTGTCAACTATCTACTGTGTGAATATCTTAGATAGACCTATGAATAAACAATTATGCAGATTATTTGACGATTCGTACTTTATCTGCGGTTTTATAAATACTGGCATGTTTCATCCGTTGATTAAATTTCCCAATGTCCATCATTACCGCCTTTTTAATCTTCCCTGTGTTATTGTGTCTGGCATATGGACGTGTGGGTCGAGTGGGGACAGTGGAAGGGAAACAATTCAGGAGAAAAGCGATGTGTCTCTTTTGTCTATATAAATGGACAATTATTTCCGAAAAGTTGTTAAATATTCAACACAAGTCCAGTCGCCCATTCTTATTCTATTCGAAGAAGTTTTATTAAACAAAAAATCGCCTTCTGAAAACTTTCGCACCAATTTGACGACATCCTATATAACCTAAATATAGTCGCCAAAGCTTTATGCGTTTCCCGAAAGAAATGTCGGATATTTTTAGTGAGAATAAGGGAAACAAAAGCAAACACTGAGGAACAATCCAATAAGTCTAAAACGACCGAAACGAACATCCATTTAAAGCGGTTCTATTTCTGGGCTAGCAGGCACAAAGGACCACCAGAAATATGCCGTGGCGGCACGCAAAACAGCCACAGAAGCTCAGTTTGCCTGCCATGCACCAAAAACAAAAGAAAACGAATTTGATCTTGACACTTCGCAGAACGGATTCAAGGATGGCTGGGCTAGCGGCGTCAATTCGAGACGTACAGGGTGGTCCAGTTTTCGTTAGTTGTGTCGATAGATATAGAAATGTCATGTCAAATTCAGACATTTTTCAGATAATAATGGTTTGCTCTAGGTGAAGGTTTTAGCAAAAAACTGAGATTATTATTTTATCCTATGGAAAACAAGTTTGGCCACACTTACAAAATAAAGCGCAGAACGAATGGACGAGTTCCTTTTTTTTTTCAATAGCACATTTTTGAATATTCTTCACACAGTAGATCCCGTGGAAACTACGCAGCGTTGTGACGTCACAACTGCTGATAGCAATAGTGAATTGACTTTTTGGTAAGAGCAATAGAAATGTTGTCGTTTTGGTCCAAAAACGTTAGATAATATTTGTAAAACCATTCATATTACATAATGACAAAAATCAGAAGTCCCAAAAAATAGTACAGCTGGCAACTCTGACTTGCGCCTATTATTAGCAGTTATGACGTCACAAAGAATGTCTCGCCAAATCAATGGAATTAAAACTGGAGTTTTTATTGATGTTGTAATGGAATTCAGCAATGTCATGATGGATACATTAGGGAACTGGCAAACTTGAATAATTCCCCTGTATCACATGCTTCCACCTAAATCTCGATTATATTGGAAACTATCGAATATTCTAGAATAGAAGAAGGTGGAAGATCCTGCGAGCAGTCTGACGAAGAGAGATGAGAAGATGTGACAGAAGACTGACAGTTCTAGAATATTCCAGAACAAATGTTGAAACATACAAATATCGAGTTTCCAAACAGAGTTGGTTAGTTGAAGAATAGAACGCGACGTAGTAACATCGTTGTCAATATAAATAGTAGAAATAAATCTGTTCTTTACTGGAACCCACGAATAGCGTTACAATTTTCATTGTCACTGTCTGTTCACTTCAGATGATCGAAAGTCCAACTAAATTCACGAATATCCCACTTCTGACACCAATTGTAACGTAATTCGTGGGTTCCGGTAAAGAACAGATTGATTTCTAACTGATGAACTATTTATTTTCACGTACAAACACCAACGAACTATTTATTTCAACAATTTATATTGACAACGATATTACTACGTCGCGTTCTATTCTTCAACTAACTAACGTTGTTTGGAAACTCGATATTTATATGTTTCAACATTTGTTCTGGAATATTCTAGAACTGTCAGTCTTCTGTCACATCTGCTCATCTCTCTTCGTCTGACTGCTCGCAGGATCTTCCACCTTCTTCTATTCTAGAATATTCGAGAGCTTCCAATATAATCGAGATTTAGGTGGAAGCATGTGATACAGGGGGATTATTCAAGTTTGCCAGTTCTCCAATGCATCCATCATGATATTTCTGGATTCCATTACAATATATCAGAATTATTTCCAGAAGAAAGTCATATGCATTATTTTTCATCATTATCTAAAAGCAGGTTTGAAAAAATTGTATGATATTGTGATCTCGCCTATTCCTATCTGTTGAAATTCTCTGAAGAAATATACATCAAAAATGCCGTATACGGTCTAGGCATTCTATAATAAACGAGTTCCCATTTTTTGTCTGTCCCATCTCGATGGAAGAGCCTCTTTCGGAATGCAATGTTGACATGGAGCTGGGGTCTTCGCCAGCATTAATATTTCAAAAGCATCGCTCGGAGGATGTCGAGGAGTATAGAGTTGCATTCGGAATAGGGTATAGGATGTGCTGCTGTATACGGAGGAAACGAAAAGGAAGGGTCGGATCCAGCATCGAATTTCTTCTTTTACAGTGTATACAATGGGTGATTCAAGAGTCGTTTAGAATTCACATGGAGTATAGAAGGTTGCTGTATGAGTGACAGATATAGTGGGTGTTTTAAATTTGATCCAGAACTAGGATCTCAGAAAGTTGTCTTCTTACTGCTAGTGATTAAAATACAAATGCAATATCACAATTGTTATTACTTTGAATAAATATTTATTCTTCTCTTGATCAAATCGCACAGAATTGTAGTAAAATATCATCAATTTCGCCATATTGAAAACGTGATACACACAATACAAACTAAGGCTATAACTCAAAAATTATCAATTTATTTGAAAATTTCTCTCCGCCGATGGACTGAACGAAAAAAATAAACGCATTGACAATGAGAAAGTATTTTGCTCCTAACTTTGGGAAAAAACATATGTGCGTTTCATAAATTCAAACTTGTGTTTGAAAATAAAAGCTGACAGCAGATTTTTGTTTAAGCCAGTAAATTTGTCTCGAAAAAAAAAAGAATGCTATAGTGTATTTATAGGTGACAGCTCACCAGATAATGCAGTGTTGCTGTTTGTATAATTTTTCAACGATACTCCGAAACAGAAAGTTAGAAATGGATAAAAAAAAAATGTTTTAGATTTATGGAATTGGATATCTATCACCTGTGGAAAAATGTTAAACAGTTTGAATGAAAGAATCATCAATTCAGGAATCGTGAGAAATATCCCAAGAAAATACTTAATAAGTATGTAATATCACGACATTTTGTCTGTTTGATAACTTTTATTTATGTCTGATTTTCCTATTGTTTGAAACCTGTGGATTATGTTCAGACCTATATATATACATAACCTCCCCATTGCTAAGAAAAAAGAACAAAAATTGCGAATAACAATGTCAGAAAATAATAATTTGAAAAAGGGTTACTTGTATTCAAAAGCCATTTCTTGATTGCCCTTCAAAAAATAACACCTATAACCAAAATAACGTTTATTAAAAAATATTATATATTCATTTGATTTGAAGCTACAAAAATATTGTATAATATATATTATGTCTACACTATGAAACGTCTTTTTTTGAAGAGAGTAATAAGTAAATGTGTGAATGTATAAGTAAAGTGTTGCCATAATTATTGAAGCCTAAATGTTCCCAGTTATGTCCCAACCAATAAGAAGATCAGTGATTAGATAGATACTTTTTTTGCACTAATGGTATCGAAATATAACCAAATCTATCAGAACTATCTTTCCTGAATTAATAGACCGTAACTCATACAAATATTGAAATTTACCGACCCTGTATACTGGATATTCAGTATAGTGTACAGAAGAAGGATACTGAACAGCAATATCTACATAAATTATGAACAATAATCCAATCCTTTCAATTTTGTAGAAATCATTTGAAGAATGAAAAGTTCCACCATGACTCGATTCGATTGAATCCGACCCTGTCTCGATTTCCCCGAATGCTATCCCCAATCAATCGTTCAATGTAGAATTCCACCCTTTTCCCCATCCTTTACCCTAGCGCCCCTGCCCCCACATTGCTACAAAGTTTCCCCCCTAAATCGACTGCTCCGAACAAGATGGCTTTGTCCGGGTAATTCTGAGAGCTGACGCCTGACAAGGGATGGGGGGATGTTCGCAAGTTTTTCTCTCGCAAGAGAACTCAGATAGGTAGCTAGATCGGAAACGGGAGAAGGAATGACGTAATGAAAAACAGGGCAACATTTAAATGGCTGCGTAATGTCGCTGAAATTGATCTATACTGGAGAGAAGTAATCTGTAGCACGTTTTTAGAATAATCGGTCGTTTCAAGTACCGTTGAGGGCGCCACTGAACGTCAACAAATAAACTAGAAAACTTTTCAGGAATCTATTTGAAGGCAACACAGTGATAGGAACTTTGTTGAGAACGAGCAAGTTCTAAGTAGTTGACACTTGATTTGAAAATCTGGGCACTTTGTCTAAAAACGAGTAGAGACACTATTGATTCACACGAAATATCTGGTTAGCTAGAAATTAATACTTCTGGTGTGAATTGGAGAAAACTTTGATTGATTTAATCTAGAATATTTAGTCTTTTCTCACTGAGTATGAGTAACTCATTAAGATTCGAATAAACTCCAACTAGAAAATCTGCTACTCCGTTTATACTTTGAGTGATCTCGATTATAATCAAAACAGATAAGACTCGCATAAAATAAGTGATATCTCACTCTTTGAGCTCAAACACACACTGACTAAGTGACATCATCCCGCAGAATGTCTGTCGTCTTCATTAAAATAGTTCCCATGCTAGAGACATATTCATTTGTAACATGACCGCATTATTTAATAGGCCTAATGGAAATCGTTTAAACAACAAATTAGTCATTTCAACGTTTTCGTAGACTTTCAGGGACAATGAGAACGATATTAATCTACATGTAGGGATATTATAAAATATTCATTGAAATTATAATATTAACATGGAGTATGGAAGTATGCGATCGATTATTTTACATACAAACAATGCACATAAACTGATGGCCTCATGAAACAAATGCTACAATGTGGAAACAAGAAACAATGTTTGATTGTCTTCTCCAAAAACTCCTTCAGGAAGATCTCATCAATTATCGAAATGAAGAAGACAAAAAGCGAAATACAGGAATGAGAATACAAAAATGTTTCGAAAAAAGTTGATACATAATCTAAAAATATTATGAGATATACAGGGTGTTCGGCCTGAGTAGGACAACATAGAGTTCACTTTTTTTAATGGATCACCCTGTATATTTTACACCACCTAATTCAGAGTCAAATAATTCTGCATCCAGTCCCATATTTCTTTTTTCTATAAGTTGCAAGGTTGTCGAGGTAGAGCAAAAAAAAAACGAAAATTTCACGGAAATTGGTAGAATGCTGTCAAAAAAACGTTATCAGTGACAATTAAGTAATTCCATTTGGTGGGGACGAAAATACGGGATAGCTGAAATGTTCCAAAGCAAGCTCTGAATAAAACTTCTATTTTCGATCATTTCTTGTACCAAAATGAATACTTTCATTAGATTTTTTTTGTATTTCCATTCCCATATGAACTATTCTACTTCGGCACACTAATGGGCCACACTGTATACCGCATCCATAATCAAAACCAAATTCTTTGATTCAACTGTGATGTGGCAACCTGCAGGTTTATGCCTCAGTAGTATGAGGGAAACTATCTCTCAACAACTACAAGACACCTTTAACAAAATCTTAAACATAACACAAACTCAATTCAACCTACTGATCAGACAAGCCAAAGACTACGACTCAGAAGAATTCCCAAAGTACAATGATTCCAACTATCAATACTTTGAAAAATTCTCATTACATGAAACCAAAAACCAAAATTCATATCACCCTATATTTCCTAAACTTATATTAAGCTTTTTAAGGCAAAACAAAACGTAGAGATATCCACCACCAGGACATCAGGAATCCAGAACTGAAGGAGTAAATATCATTATTGAGTGGTTATATACAGTTAGAATACCGAAAAAAAAGCGAATTTTCCAGATTTTTTTCAAGAAAACTATCAAATTTATTGATTTAATAATTTGTACACATATTATAGTATTTATTGACAGTAGATATTTTAGTAGACTTAGTATTAGCAAAAATATTTATTTGAAAAGGAGCTACAGCAGAGCTCTGGGAGCTCCTCTCAAAAAATACGTTTTGCGGTGACCATTATATCTCTGAACTGAAATTAAAAAACCAAACAGATTTCAAAATAATATAGTTATTAATCGAAGATGAGGTAAATAATTTTTTTGTCAAAATGGCGGTTTCCCAATGAAAAAAAATCGATTTTTAACGAAAATTTTAGATTAATCGGCTTAGCTGTTTTCGAGTAATGTTGGTCACCGACTTTGAAAACACAATTTTGAGAAAAACGCGTTTAAAGTTTGAAAAGCACTCTCAAGCCCTCTGAAACGCTTTTGCAAATTTGCGTGTAACTTTGAAAATATTCACCGGAACGATATGAATTTCTGTGTGTTTTCTTAGATATATGTATCTAAATTAAGAGAATAAAATAAAAAAATACGTTTTTTTGAAAATTTCAACTGTATATGATCCCTTAAAACGAAGTGTAAGAATGTAAGAACACCCAGTTTGGAAAATAACACGACAATGAAGACCACAATGAGCACACAACCGAAAGTTTCAGGACACAAGCACGTATCCATTGGTGACTCCATCTTCTAATACTTGCTGATTTGCCTGAGAAGGATTCTATTCCATTTCTGGAAAGTACAAGTGATGGTCTATGAAAGAATACGAGTGCTAACGTAGTTTGGCAGCTTAACAAAATAGGAGTTCGATCTGAAGATGCATGGAAGTCATATAGGATGAGATTTTTACTGTTTCAACATTGAAGATAGACTGGATGAACTGAAGTAAAACAACATAGGAGAAACCAAACCTTCTCGATGCATGAAGGATCTCGGATCTCATCACAAAGATGGACCAAGACATAAAACGTGAGATCACATACAAAGGATATGTGAAGGTAGAGGCTCCCTACTAATATAATCTTGAATATTAGTGACATAATTGAAGGAACAAAGAGATTTGATAAACACTTTCCGACTGAAGAAATATACAGACTGTTGAATTAACGCTTCTTTCACTGACTTGAGTGAATCCACTAGAATAGTGTGGAATAGATAACAATGGTTCGGCAAGCATAAAGGGTTAGAACTTTCAACAATTCAGATTACCTTCGATAATTTTAACAAGTACGCCGATGAAAAACACTTGAACGTTCAAAGAGATAATGCCATCTAGTTTGTTTGACAGCGATATTAACACAAGTCTTGTTGAAGCGTCGGCCTAATCGTTAACAAATAAGCGGTATTTAAACAGTTGTTTACTCGACAAATATTATAGCTGCGATTAGAATCGAGAGCATTATAAACAATCTGTGAAATTAAAATAGAAAATCACCCATTAAATGACAAGTACCGCGAAAAATATCTTCCCGTGAATGTGTTCGGAAATAACTGGAATTCATTAGCATAAGAAAGTACTTGTTATTGGCAACTATACTGAAAATGTTCCATTAGAAAACAGAGAAACTCAATCAAAACAATTCAGATGGCAATATAGAAGCTATTTTCTTGAATTGATAAGAAGTTTTGTGGATAATTTGGAATACTGCTGGCTGTATTCCCTGAAAGTTCTGGAAATACTGAGGAATCCTTGGAAAATCTTCAAAACTCAATAAAAACTGAATTAATTCTACTGTTATTGTGAAAGAAGCAAAATATTGAGTTATCATGGATACCTATTGATAAAAATATTGGAAACTTTAGATATTCCATTGGAAATATTGGAAGGAATTGTAAATTCAAATCATTCAATATTTTCGGGAGTTGATTATAAAATCAATTGAGATTTATCAAAAACAGCAAAGAAATAAAAATGTCAAGAAATCGATGGTAGTGCTCTCAGCCTCTATAATAATGAAGAATGTCTGTCTTTTGAATTGAGTTAGTAAGTATATTTGACGAAACAAGTAGAATGAATATTGAATCACAGAAGACACTAAAAAGAGGAGAAGCCATTGCAACCAATTCTGTGCTCCCCTTAGTTGAAAGAATTATCTCAGATAATGAGGAAAATCACATACCAATGCAATATTCAAACCCTCTCAACACCATTCGTAGTTATATGACAAGAACCAAACTGACCAGCAATAAAAATGACTTGAAAATGTATACAACAAAATCATACATTGGCCAAACTATGAGCCAAAGTATGATCACAAACAACATACTTCAGGGGCTATACTAGTGTGACACTTTCTGATTTCTTTGGATTCTTCGATAATTTATACTTTCAAAAATATCCTGTGGGAGCGGAAATGTCGTATCTTCAATAGTTTTTGAATGGCAGCGTTCTAAAGAGCGACCGCTCGCAGTTATCAATCGAAAGTTGAAACTTGCGTTTTTCTCGAAACGACAATTTTTTTTATTGCTGGAATCATAACTCAAAGAGAAATTGACTGATCGACTCTAAATTGAAACTGAGCATTTTTGAATATATTTGCTATACAATGATCCAGGATATTTTTGATCGGTTGAAAATTGTTAATTTGGCATAACGCAAACGAAAATTTTTTACCCCAAAAAACGACACTTTCATTCAGAACTAGGTCATTTTGTTAATTTTTGATATTTTCCAAAAACTGAAGGGCATCGTGTAGGAATATCATAACCATTGGCGTAACTAGAGTTGACTAATGGGGAGGGTCGACCCCCACCAGTCAACCACAATTGTTACTTACAATTTTTTTTTCATTTCTTTTAAGCAATGGGGGGGAGTTACAACCTCTCCCGTTACGCCTACGATCATGACAGCAGGGGGGACTTTTTTGGCACCTCCAAAGGCAGCACATAACGCTGAAAATATACTTTATGCCCCTATGGTATCCAAAAAAACTTCAGAACATTCTTTGCAGTACTTTCATTCGAAAAAATTTGCGAAAATCGCCTAAATTTTCACGGTTTACTCTGGTATAACCTCTTAACGAGGAGTTGCAGAAACAAAAAGCACAACATCAATGAATAATAACAATAATAATATATTTACCTAAAATACCTTTACAATAATTTGAAGAACAGATGAATATAAAGTGTACAAAAAAATATAAAGAGGTTGCATCAGCTTAACAGAACGATCAGGGTTAAACCGAAAACATCTATCACATGATCGTATGAATACGAACTCAATACCTGAAGATCGTCAGAAATGATTTGTTGAATGAGTGTAAACCTATTAACTGGGTCAAGTCTCTGTCTACAGAGTTACTTTTTGAATGCTGCGCAGTCTTATTTAAAAAAGAATACTGTTTAATAAATGTATACAGGCCATCCTCCAATTCCTCTGGCGACATTGATTCTTTTTTCAATCATCTTACTGAATTACTAACATTATCGCTAAAAAAATTTGCATATGTGATGGTTGGCGGTGATTTTAATATAGACCAATTTGCAAATGATGTGTACTCCAGGAGGTTGTTTGATGTATTCAGCTCTTTTGGCATGTCCTCTTTAGTGACTGAATACACTCGAATCTTCACCACAGCTAATTTTACTAGTTATTCCTCTATAGATTATGTAATAACTAATACACCGCATAAATTTATAGCAGCCAACTATGATCCTGGTTTATCAGATCATCACTGTCAAACAGTGCGGCTGCTGTTATCTAGCTCCGACGCAGTTCCAAGCACCCATAAAACATACACGTTCAGAGACATAAATGAAAACTCAATCAATTACTTCAGGAGCCAACTTGAAAAGGTGACTATTGATACTGATAATACTGAATTGGACGTGAATGTTATTTTCGATAATTATATGGAAGACTTTCTCTGGTGTTTCAATCAGAGCTTTGAAAAAATATCTAAAAAAAAAAACATTCCTAGGAACCCACACAAAATTAAATTTTCTGCTGAGTTGAGGTGTCAACGTGAGCGTTTGCGCGATTTGGATTGGTTGCGAAAGAGAGTTTATGATAATGACCTCATTAAGAATTATAGAAGTTTGAAAAAAAAAGTCAATAAACAAATTACAAGGGAGAAAAAAAAACATTTCAATGTATTAATTGAGAAGTCTGATAACAAAAATAAAACTGCCTGGTCACTTGTAAATGAAGTAAAGGGCAAACAAAAAAATAAAACCATCAAAGAAATTAGACATAATGACAGACATTTAACAGATCCACTTGAGCAGGCTAATGCTTTCGGTGAATATCTGACTACAAGTGTTGGTGAAAAAATATCCAGCCACTTTGGCAATGATCCTGGAAATAATTGTACTGCAAGCGACTCCTCAACGCATACAATGTTTTTTGCACCTGTCACTTCATCTGAAATTATTGAAGTAATTAACAAATTACCTCATAAAAAATCTACTGGTATGGATGAAATCCCCATTATTGTAATTAAAGAATGTAAGGAAACAATTGCTCCTATTTTAGCACATATTATAAATATTTCGATCGCTCAAGGTATATTTCCAACCAGCCTCAAGATAAGTACAGTCATTTTATTACACAAAAAAGATGACCCCACTAGCATGGAAAATTACCGGCCTATTTCCTTATTGAGTGTTTTCTCGAAGATTATTGAAAGGGTGGTTTCAGATAGGGTTCTGCTTTTTTTAAACACCTTTTCGAAAATTACAAATTGCCAGCATGGCTTTCGTAGTGGGTTCTCAACAGAAACCAGTATTGTTGACTATACACAATATATTCATGACTCATTGGATGCTGGAAACTGTGTCATATCTATACTTTTCGATCTAACTAGAGCTTTCGACACTGTCGAGAAAGCTTTCGTGTCTTTAAAGCTAGACCGCCTGGGTATACGTGGTTGCGTTGGCAAGTGGTTTATTTCTTTTCTGGAAAAAAGGAAGTTTTTTGTTAAGATTGAGGATGTCATGTCGGATGAGTTTGAGGTTGACTTGGGAACGCCTCAAGGAAGTGTCCTTGGTCCCTTAATTTTTTTAATATTTATAAATGATCTCCCCACCTATATATCTCAAGCAAAGGTACTAATGTATGCTAATCTATCTGTTGAAATTGTTGACATATATATTTAATAATCGAAAGTGTATTGTGAAGAACAAAGATATACACACCTACAACACTAGGCATAGGAATGACTTTTTACTAAGCAAGGTAAATCACACCTTCTGTCAAAAATCTCCAATAATGGCTGGCATACGTTTTTTTAACAGGTTGCCTTTGTGTATCAAAGAGAGTACTTCTTGTGAGATATTCAAGAAAAGGTTGAAAATGATACTCGTAGATCAATGTTTTTATAATCTCGATGAGTTTGAAAGATATCTTTCAAATATTTAATGGTGACTTTTTGATAACTTTGATGTTAGGGTATACTTTACTATGTATTACGATGATCTGTTGTTATGTTTTTTATTGTGAATGGCATATACTTTGTGTATTTCTGTGTATACTTGTATGTATATACTTCCTTGTGACACGTCTTATCTATTGTAAACAATGGCAAAAGACAATAAAGAATTGAATTGAATTGATACTCACAATCGAAACGTGGTGAAGACACCTCTTTATATTTTTTGACAAATAGAATAATTATTTCTCCAATTTTTGTTTAAACATTGGACTTTCAAGCCATTTTTGCCAACTCTTCGCGAAAAAAGTATCGAGAACGTGAGGTGGTGCCACACCGTGTGGCACTGTATATTGATGTATTTTTCAAACGTATTGTTTTCCAATGGAATCAATCACGTTGGGGCCGAGCTAAAGGATATCTAGCTGAGCGACGTCACCACCGTTTTGCGCAGTAATGAAACAATCAAATTCACCACCCAGTCACCTCGATAAATCCGCATATATCGAGAGCCTTTGACTGCCATTTTCCGATATGGAAATTGGAAATTCGAATCGCGTATTCCAGCAGGCGACCTTCCTATCTGTCCACTTTGTATGCTGGTATAGGACGTTAATGAAACGTCGAAAACGTTCATAACTTCCTCGATGATTTCAAAGGGAAATTTTAATGCGATCTCGCGCAATATACCGCACGCCTGATCGGAATTAATGAGCACGACAGACACATACGATGTTCGATTGGGTTTTGTTTCGATTTATTGGGGTGTGCTGAGGTGGAAAAATCAACATTTGGAATCGATGATTTGACAACTATTTCAACACGAGTCAATATTCAATAACTATTTTCTTACACGACCCAAAGAAAAGATGTAATGCTTTGAAATTCAAAGTTTGTCACTAAATTTTGCACACCTTTCGATGACCTGTGTGTGATTTTATGAGGTCACAATAAGGAAGAAGACAACTTATAGGCTCGTAGGTTGGTAAGACTGTCTATAGTGAGCACGTAAACATTAGAACAAATTAGTTAAAAGCTTGGTTCGGCCATTGGGGAAATGTATGTTTCTGTTATTTTACATGTCTCAGGGGTATATTTGATGTTAATTAAGTGGGTTAAGTGGATTTTTTGTGCATAATTTAAGAGTTCTGACTTTAAAGAATATGGTTTTGAACGGAAATTGAATTTTGGGAGATGCAGTGGATTTTGTGACGAGCCGAGTGATCAAATTTCAAACGCGTTTTTCTCAAAACTGCTTTTTTGAGGTGGTTGACTGACCGATTCATTTGAAATTTTGTGAGGATCTTCTTTATACATCTCTTCATCGCCTGGACCATGGAGTTAGTTAGAAACCGATATCATAAAAACTGTCGAAGCTATCAAGAGATTTGCACATAAAATTTTAACTTTGAACGCACTGTATCTTATGTTGCGCTCAATCGTCATATTTGGTCCTTTCTACTTTCAGTTTAATTTTTTTCACCGTATTAATGAAACGCCCTGTATATTGGACATTTCTTCTGATGTATTTAATAACCATGTCCTCTTTCCTCTTTCAAATACATAAATTATTAATAATATTTCAACATAAATCTAAAAAAATCACGTAGTATATTTATTATATTAGTAACCATACATAGTTAAAAAATATTGAAAAAGGAATTGTAATTAATGAAAAAATGGCAAATAAAACATCGACAATTGAAAAGCAATATAAATTCGAAGTTAGGTTAGATTGGGTTATATAAAATTGATGTATCGCCTGTGTTGGTGGGTAATTATGCTATGCGAATTCCATGGCATTCGTATGCAATGGTTTTCGTGATGATACCGATCAGAATCTTGGACCGTATAACGAGTTGGCTGTGTTCCAAATGAATTAGAGATAATGTTAAACGATTTGCCACGGAAATTAAAGGAGACATTCAATGGATGGGAGGAGAAACAGAGTTACTGTTGTCGCCTTAAGTTATTAATTTCGTTTGCAGCGATGGGCAATTTAATTAGATTAACATCGATCTAAGGAAAAATGTCGGGAAAATTAATCACCCTGACTTTGGAAAATCCAATAAACACCAGTTTTTCGTATACCAATAATACAAAGTGAACTTAATGTTGTCTCGCCTGTATATTTCGAAATATTCAAGGATAATGTATCGGCGTGAATATAACAACTTTTATTCAAAACTTTTTTTGTTTTCTCATTCTCATTACTTTTGTAATTATGCGGTATGTTTTTTTATTGATTTCACCAAGTCCATAATTACAAACAAAATTTGATTGGTAGTTTTCCAACTGTACAATGCTGCAATTGCTCCTCAGAGCTTCAGAAATTAATAAATATACAATACGTTCTATTTGATAGTTCTGCACCGGATCCATGAAATACCCTGTATACTTGCGATTAATTTCGAAACGTAGATGAATGGATCATTCTATATTTAAAAATGTGTACAACAAATGCTATATTTCATCTGGAATATACAATTGTAACATTTTTAAATGTAGATAATATGGCGACGAAACAGTGAATAGTTTATATCGAGGGAACAACGTTTATTTCAGAAGTCAACTCATTGATTATAAAATATATTACATGCATACAAAGATGAATTCATTTTATCTTCAATAATAAAAACGGTATTCTCAGTTTGTAGAGAAGATGTTTTTCAAGCAAACATGTCGTTTCAGATCAAAAGACCAAGATGATTGAACTCAATACAAAGAGGCATTGTATGATTAATTACTCGTTTTTTTTAATTACCAGACATCCAATGCCTCCAATGATAACAACTTCACCGCTCTGTTATGAAGAAATTCAACACCAAAACTTTATAGTTCTTCGACCCATAACAATATAA
The DNA here is from genome assembly GCA_037013635.1 of Plagiodera versicolora. Classification (NCBI taxonomy): domain Eukaryota; kingdom Metazoa; phylum Arthropoda; class Insecta; order Coleoptera; family Chrysomelidae; genus Plagiodera; species Plagiodera versicolora. Next base: position 7,153,730 of record CM072986.1, on the reverse strand, counting down.
CAAGCTCGTTAATCTATTATCAATTGTTATTGAAATATTTTGAGTAAGCTTCAAGTGGTTGATTCATACCGGTACAAACTGGTATTTTTTGCAGGAAAAAGTAGCACTCTTGGTCTCCTGAATTTTTTCAATGTTACATTTCGTTTGCAAAACTAATATTCGATCGCTGAGTACACTCCTGATATTTCTAAATAAGTTCGTCGTTTCGGTATGTATAAACATTTTATTTGAAATTGCTCCTAAAATATTTCTGAATATCTAGAATACAACAAGAGCTCAATCATGTATATATGAAGGCCTTGATCTCTGAACTAGATCTCTCTTACCCACACTGTTTAGTATCTATCACCTTTGTCACTCTCTGAGTTTTATAAAAAAAAATGTCTTTTGTGATGGGATTCCCATTTATTCGCTTGAAAATTCAATCATTTATTGATGAAATGGTTAAGAGCCATAAATCTTGCCAATTCCGTTTCTGTCTACAAACAAAAAATATTGTTAACTTACGAAACTGAATTTATTGATAGCAATCGAATATCATAGATGTGAAGTCGAAAAAATTCGAGTATAATTCAAGTATAGTTCGTTGCATGTGATAATATTTCTATAAATATTCATATTATTTTCGTTGATGGTGATGATATTATTAGAAATTCTTATAAACATAGAGCATGTTTATGGTTGGTCTGATACATAAGGCTTTCAGTGATTTGATAGAGATCTTCTCAATTCCAAAAGAAAATAATAATTTCTAGTCGTTCATTTCCATATTATGCGATGTATATATGGAAATTCTCGAAAAGGAAAAACGCAAAACAGGTTGATTTTTATGCGAGATTGTATCTTATATATAACGTATATTTCTTTAGAAATACATTATTGAGCAATAAATCCTATTAGGAAACTCTGCAGCACAATAAAAATTCTACACATGAGTATATGGAATTCATTTTGTATATACAGGGTGGGCTAATTTCGATGTTTTTATAGGGTAACTCAGTAACTATAGGAAATAGGAAAAAATTGGGGTCGCATCCTCGATCGCTTTTTTCGGGATAAGTTTACTGGCGAAAACAAAAATTGGTTATCCTTTTTTGTCTTCGAGTTATAAATACAAGTTAAATTTCTCGACACATGCAAATATCATGGTTGTTAGTGAAATTACGAGAAAATAACTTTCACATTCTTGGGGCACTTTTTTCAACAAACTTTCAATAATAATAATAATAATAATGATAATAATAATATAATTTATTTCATTTGTTGAAAAGTACAGTGGCACGATAACAAAGAAAACGTCTGGAATATAAAATAAGTGTAGACATTAAAACTATATATTGGTAAAGAACAGACACATTCCGGTTATACACCCAGAGTTATGAAAGAAATTCTTCAACAGTGTAAATGTTCTTTTTTTTTATAGGTTTTCAATGATTTCTTGAATATATTCATGTTAGAGGCGTTTTTAATAGTCTGATCTAATTTATTGTAGATTTTGCAGCCAAGAAACAGGTGACTTTTCTGAAACCAATATCGAGTTACGACCTAAAGTTTTATTTTTTCAAATGGAAATCATATTTGGCTATGGTTCGATTGAAAAGGATTTTCTTTTCGATCATGTATGATGTGTTGAATCTTTTTTGATGTGTGACTCTTCAATGGCCAAAATGATAGTCAACTTCATACCTATTTGTTTTTTTGTTAATTTCAAGTGATTGAGTCGCAAGAAAATAGCATCACATTTCGAAATATCTCATTTTAAATAATAACAATTGTGATATTAAATATGAGTTATCAAATGAATTGCTCTCAAAAGAAAAGACAACCCATTGGAGAAATTTTCAAGAATTCGAAAAAAATCTCATCATTTACATTATTTTACATTTACAAGTTGAGTTTCCTTGATATCCTTGATAATTCCGCCTACTTTTGAAAAATAACACAGACCTAAAAAAAAAATAAGTGAAGTATCATTTTCGCTATTAAACTTTGTAACTCGTGAACAATCTTTGTGATATTCTCTCTACGCCACTGGATTCAACAGAAAAAAGGGCAATGAGAATGTAGGAATTGTTTTTCTTTATAACTTCACTAACAACGATGATATTGGTGTGTCGAAAAGTCGAAAAATCGAACTTTTGTTTAAAACTCGATAACAAAAGACGATAGCCAATTTTTGTTTGTTTGTTCGCCAATGAACTCATCTCGAATCGATTTTTTCGTATCTCCTATAGTTACCTATAGAAACATCGAAATCAACCCACCCTGTACAGTACGTGAATTAATTTATTTAGATGTATTTCATGGTTCAATTAGAATATTCTCAAACTGACTGAATAGTGTGGAATTCTTAATTCTTAAACAAACAACGAAGTATAGAAATCATTACATTTTCCTTTCCTTATTCAATATGCTAGGCTCGCGACATGTATAAATTAGCCACCTACAATACAAACGACATCTTATTGTTAGAATTACAACACACTACAATTATTCCTATACTGTTATTTTGCTTTCTGTTTTGAGTTATTTCCTTCGTTACTGAATTGTGTTGAAATGAATTAATTACAGCGTTCAATATTTATTTTGCAACAATGTTGCGAGAGGAAGCAGAAATATTATTCAGTTAGTTTTCGTGAACTGCTTTTTGTAATATCCTTTAGGTATGATTAATAATTATAGAAAATAATGAAACTATGGTTTGGAATACAGGTGAATCGCAATAATAATAATTTTAATCAAAATATATGATCACTGGAATGAATAGTCTTTTCATCACTAGAAGAAGAATGAATCTAAAAATGTGTATATACATACAGCCATTTTTTTCAGGTGAAGGCATCTTTAATACTTCACAGAATATATGTATATCATGTCATTGTGCAATTCAATTTGATGAACAAATTCGTCAAAGTTGTACTTTACTTCTCTAAACCCATTCGTAATATCTTTATTTATGCATTGATATCTTTCAATTATGTTTGAATCAGTTTTGCTGTATATCCCAAAGGTATAAAGCTTATTTATATTCTTGTTGAAACTTTGTAACATTCCCTACAAACTATTATAAATTATTCATTATCATACTCTTGAGCCCTTTCACTCAACGTGACAGTAAACATAATTTCAGGTAATTAAATTGAAGAATTGAGTGATGAGATCACAAAATATCTTCTGATATAAGTTTGAGGAATTAACTAGTCATTTAGGCAAAAAAGAGAAAATGTGTTTCTCATTCACATCATGGCCCAACTTTTTACTGTAATTCAATTTTCAATTTTGCACCCTCATATTGTGATTTGTTCAATTAAGATGTCTAAGAAATCTTAAAGTAAATCATGACCATGAAATAATTTAGTTGAATTCTTAATGTTCCACTTAATGTTTACACTCATTTCTTGACTATTCAATTTCAACTTAATATTGTATATAATAATACAACAGTTGTTAATTGTTGAAATGAAAATTGAATGGTTTGGTTTACGAAATATTGAGATATGTACACTACTGCTATTACTAATGAAATATTAATTTGACATCGTTGTGTTACCAACAATGTTACCAAATGATTTTTTTGTCAAATAAAAAGTACCGTCTATGTTTTGTTTTCTATACGTTCTTAAATACTTTTAATTATGGAAATATTTTTCCTCGAGCAAAATGATTTTCTATTCTGAAATGAATTCTTACAATGTTGATACAGTTATAGTCCATTTTGAAGGATATTCAGACTAAAGTTATTTTTGTACAACAGTTTGTGAATTCTTCGGGATACGGTTATTTTCGTGATCAGTTCATGATATCCACTCGGAAATTTATACGTACAGAATTGAATACTACTATATTTACTTCAACAAAACGTAACGCGATAATCTTCGTGATAAGACGACAAGAAATCCACTATTCGTAGTTGTTGTAACGGATCTTAGCGGTTTTTACCTCCGATAAATGATAATGATCGAGTCTGAACTTGAGAAGCAAGAAACTATTATGGAATCGGAAATGTTTCCACTATATTATCGGTACGATGAACGCAAGGGAATGCAGCAATGTGCAAGAAAATGTATATACAGGGTGTATGGCGTATATTGAACAAAATAGATAGCAAAATTATTCACAATCACTGGTGAAGTAAAAATGACATAATATTGAGTGTGTATATAATGATTATTTAATTATTGAAACTTATCACAGACGAGTCCATGACTGTTTACTGAAAACATTCTTATATATGATGGAAATGGGATTGAAAAATTTTGCGGCAGAGCAAATTCACATATTCGGTTCAAGTTGAATTAATTATAATTTATTTTATTTTGCTTTGAAATACATTTTTAACCTAATATGATGAAAACATAGTCAAAAACTAAAGTTATTGTCCCAATGGACATAATACGACAAATAAATTAGGTTGATTCGAACATAGTTTGAGTATTATTAAATTTCCATAAAAAGTATATCAAGGCGACCTAAAAATCATTCTTTACATCCCAGTTATAAAAACAGCAAATAAAAAAAATAATTGACACTTACGAATCTCCATTTTCAACAAGTAGGCACTTACCTGAAACAAAAAAATATACATATAATAATCAGTCAATACTTTGGCTGCAAAAACGAGGACATAACAGTGTTTTTCAAGAGTTCGCGTGATCCGGTCTAACAATAAGTTGACCAAACATGCAAATTAGAATACACACGGAATCAATACGGACTTTTATTTAATGTGTAATGAAATTACAGATCAGCGCAGCAGATTAATCGGTCATTTGTAACTGTCAATTTGATAGATTTTCATGTTCTTGTTGGTGAGAGAGAAAATTGGTTGGAAGTTTCATGTTTAAATAACAGAAAAAGATTATTTTCACCAAGGCATTCCCACCCAGTATAAACGGCTTTGAAAAAAATCGAGGAAATATAAATTGACGCATGAACGTCCGTCATGAGTGCTTTATCGAATCAAAATATTGTATGTTATTAACACTGGAACACCATAGAAGGGTTGGCGATCGATCTCTATTCTATAGATATTTTCATGGGCGGTGCTCTTCTGAAATATCAACAATCGTTCCTCCTTTGGCGGTCTCTTCGAGGTTAACCCGTCAAGTCCAGTCTTCACACCCCTTTGTGGTTAATTTGGTGACCTGCAGAACATCTATTCTCAAAGACTCCAACGAACAGCGAGGCTCTGGAACACATTGCCCAGGGAGGTGTTCCCCGAGGTATATGACCTTCAGAAATTTAAAAAGAACACCAATTCCCATCTCCTTTCCCTTGCTTCTCACGATGTTCTCTGAGCATTACAGGATGTCTCCTTTCGTGAGAAGTTTTATATAAAAAAATACGTTATCTATCAATGCAATTGTGATTCTGAGAGAAATAAATCTATCTATCATATTCAAATGCTTGGAACTAAAAGTTCTTCTTATTCTTCATTGGTTGAATAATGATATGATCAGAAAGATAGAGTTCAATTCATCTTCAGAAATCAAAACATTTTCGTTAGTTTTCACAATTACTGACATTATATCATTCCTTTCATTTTTTTTTAGTTCATGACGCACTACGATATTGCAGAATCCAATTTTGGTTTATTTATTCAAGGAAGATAGTTTTGACAGAATTGGTTACCTTACGATACCATCATTGCTAAATCACAAGTATCTAGCTAACCACTGAAATTGTAATAATAAAAATTGTTTTATCTAGTCATATTCGTTCCCATATTGAAAAAACTATTAGACTGTTGTCAATATTCTGAACAATTGGAATGATGAATTCAATCCAACTTTCTGTTTCGGAGGATAGTTGAAAAAAAAAGACAAGCAAAAACACCGTACGTTCAGGCGAGCTTCCTAATTAAATAGACTCCTACTTCATATCTCTGAAGACAATCGATAAATGGACATCCTGTATAGGTGAAACCTAGTATTCAGTGATTATTGGAAGTGGGAAATCAAAAATCTGACTGTAATCAAGTGTATGACACCCAGCATGGTACCTACACTTTGTAGTTGGCAGTAGGTACCTTGCGCACTTATGAATACTAATTAAAAACGAAATTACCATGACTCAATGCATTGTTATTCTTACAATATCATAAGGACATCAACCTCACCTTGCTAGGCGAGTCTTTCGACTCTTACTTACAATATAATAGGAATAAGGCTGAGAACTTCTTGAAGAACTTGACCCACAAAAAACGGCCAAAACCGTGCACTTCGACATTAGGTCAGGATTTACCAGGTTTAATGTGTCATTATTTTTTTTTTAATCTTCAATACATTCAGGAATATTGGGCGATTGATAGAGTACAAATGAAACATTAGTATTCTATTTGAGATAGAAATTCTTTGTATTGAAAAAAGTACAGAAATATCGAACACTCTGTTGAATATTTTGGAACACTGTTAGAAGTGCTTAAAAGGATACTCTTTCAGTGATGTGTATACGAATATAGAACTTTTCGTCATCGAAATTGTAGATAATACAGACCTTTTAGTTAGTCCATCAGTAAATTTTTTCGACAAAATGAAAAAAATGTATATCTCAAAAACAAATCAAGATAGAGAAGCGATTCGAAATACAATCGATCCAGAATTCTAACGTATAATTTGAAAATGTTACAATTGTAAAATCCAAGTTGATCACTCTAAACAGAAGTAACAGCGTATTGAAAATATTTTAGGAAACAGGTCAAATTGAGCTGTAGATGGCGTATAAAGTTCAGTTTAATATCTCATTTACTTCTCCATGAAACCCTAATAAATCATTACCATGTATAATAGAAGTATTGAAGTGAGTTAAATAAAATAACAAGTTAGTAGCAACTAAATGAGAAGTAGAAACACGAGTATACTGATAAGTAAAATTACATAAGAATGGGCCAACCAGAACTCAGATTTATTGACAATGACTTGAAATTTATACGATCTTTTTAAAATTGACTAAAATAACAGGAACTCACTCATTGATCTCCATTTATATAAATACATCCATATATCCAAGAACTGCCAAAAAATATTGACCACGAATGATAATTTCAGATTGGATTGAATTAAAAAAAAAGAGAAAAAGATTGGATATAACCAACTTCATAATTCCTATTTTCTCCTCTCTTGTATAAACGTTTGCATAAAGATATGAATGTTCAGCTTTTTCATTTTGTTTGCCTTGTAAACTCACTTTTAGTGATTTCCGCTGGCTGGTGTTGCCGCAAATAAACAAAAGTAAAGAAAATGAAACGAAGCAAACACATTTTCGCTGCTTGTTATCGCTGAATGTTTCCAATCAGATCGCGACTGCGTTAATAGATCGGAAAATTTGAGGAATTGGAAAATGGCCAAACTAAGAAAATAAATTTACACTGATGATGTTATCTGCAAAAATAGCCAACGGGAATTTTATAAATATAGAACAATCGAAACTTCAAGCATGTATCATTGATTAACACTCGAATGTACAGGGTGGTCTAACTAGGCACTTGAAATTGATTTCCAAGACACTTTTTTGAGAGGTATCCAGTGATGTTTTTTTGCAAAAGGGTTCAATTGAAGAGGAGTACCTAAAGAATATTTTATACACACAAGAAATAAAAAACCTATCCTATATTTTTAGAATGATACAATGGATTTTACATAATACATGTGAAAAAGGTAAAGAGGGTTTCAACTATAATTTTTTCAAATTCGCCCTGTATCTTTGAATTGAATTATGGAAATCCTGATTGTGTTATCGTTAGAATTTATTTAGTTATGAGAAATAATTGTGACATTTGATTATCTGTTTAGTCTGGATGAATTCCAAAAACGAGAGTCGTTGCACCAAAATCTGTAATGTCGTTGGTACGCATTCTTATTTTATTTGTTTTGTTCACTCCCCTCGAGAATTCGCCTTTGACTACCTCCATCTATGGCAAGAAAGTCCGAAATAAAAAGAAAATAAATCAGCCTTTCCGGACCCTTGGGAAATTGATGCGGGATTTGCAATTTTTGCGACTCCACCGAGTCCGGGATTTGCGGGAAATGGAAAACGGGATTTTCGGATGTCAACGTAGGAAAAGAAGAAGAGGCGGTGCTAGGTATATTAGTTATATCGGCTGACAGGTCTCTAGAAAAAGCAGGTTTCAGAAGGAAACTTTTGAAAAACCGAAAATTCAACAAAAATTAACTCGTGAAAATAAGTTCTTGAAATGAGGAAGAGCGACTGAAATATTAACACGATTTGATGCAAGATATTTTATGGTGATAAAAAATCGCTATCACGTATTCTGCATCAAAATCTACAATATGATTTTCATCGACGCATATCTTCAGGTCTGCATTGATAGAGCACACTCTTTGTGATTGTATAAAAAAAGAAACAAGCGAAAAATAAATTTCAATTCAAATAAACTGAAAAACATTATATCAGAAAAAGTTAAGAATGATTCTCAGTATAGAACCAGAATTACTTATAGGAAAAACGATTTCAATATTTAAAAATCATGGGATGCTTTGTACGATTTTTTACATCTTATTTCGCGTTTTAGAATCCCACTTTTCTAAAATAGTAACATCAATTCTATTATCAGTAATTTTATTCCCATATTGAGAAATATTTTCCCTTCTCAGTTATTATTACTGAAAGCGTATTATTTAGTTCTGAATCAAGAACTCATCAGATGTAGATATCAGTTCTCCGAAACTTGATGCCTTCAGCTCATGTATAAAAGTCGTGTCTCCTGTAATTCTGAAACTATGCGCAAGCGCATCACCAAAAAATCAGTTACAAATAAACAGGTCAAACTAATATAAGCGTGTTAAGTACTACTTTTTTATGTTACTTTGAGAATCACACAAAACAAAAATGATTAATGTTTTGATCAGCTGCCCAATGAATGGTCACAAGTCACTTGAAATCACCTCCATTAAGCTAGCATAACCACTTTCGAATTTTCAAAATTTTCTTTTGTCATAATTCAAGGCTAATTTCTCGGCTAATTTATTACCCCATTGCCGAATTTACTGCTCTTTAATTTGATGTTCGAAATTCTTTGTAGACACGTGTACGTACCTACGTCTGAAGGGGGACTTTCGTATTTTTTTCCTTGAACGATGAGCGAAAAATTCGAAAGTAGGGTCAAATGAGAGCCTTGAAAGAGCCTTAAATTATGGCGTTTTCAATATTTCCAAAAACTTTCTCGTATCTGTTGGGTTCTGCTAGATTGACGGTTAAGCTATCAAAGCCCAGGATTTATAAAAAACGAAGAGCAAAAAATTCGGCGGTAGGCTAGAATGAGAGCCTTAAAAGAGCCTTAAATTATGGTGTAATCAGATCTTATGTTTAAAAGGTTGATTGATATTTCTTATAAACAGAAGAACAATTAATTCGGCAATAGGGTGATAAATTAGCCTTGATATAGCCTTAAATTATGGTCAAAGAAATTTTTTAAAATTCAAAAGTGGTTCTGCTAGCTTTATGGAGGTCGTGAAATCCACTTTGTATAGCGGAAGAGCACCTAGTCAATGCACCTCGTAGTTAACGAGTATTGCTTTATTTCATCGAATAACTCCATGTTTGAATTACGCTGATAAAAATGTTTACACTTCAACCTCAGGTCCTGTTATCATTCAGTCCTAAGTCAATGTTTGTATCAAATTCGAGATTTTCGACTGTTTGTTTTAATGAAAGGTTCGACTACCTCGTTGTATGAATGATTAATTTTATTGTTTGCTTTAGTTTGTCTGGCGGCCTCGTAAGACGTTATTGTTCATTGTTATTTCATCGCCAGTGCAGTATTGAGATGAGGGATTGTAAAGATGCAATTGTTTATCGCCAATGAAAAAGCTGTGAATTTGTTTGAACCTTGTTGTAGCGATGAAATGACAATTGAGATGTTCCGAGTAAGGAATCGTGAATGTGTCAGTGATTATTTCGGATTCTTAGAATGAGCACACGCTAAACCCAACCTTTTTTTATTTGTCAGAGATTTTACGCTAGAAAGCGGCTAGATCCTGATTTGATGTAGACAACTTCACTCTGTTAACTCAATTTTCATTTTAATTCCTTATCGAAAACAACAGAAAAAATGTTTTGCCGTTTATATGCCCGAATCGCCTGTAAGTTGAAATTACAACCACCAACATTTTTCCTGACAATTCGTTAAAAGAATCAGCAATTTTTAATTGGAACGTTCACTTCAGGAATAATCAGAAATCATCATGAATTTGTAGTTTACCAACTATAGGACTGCCAAATTTACAGAGTAACATACACTGTATGGAACAAATTCATTTTTAGCTAAACAGGTCATTTTAAGAAATAATCCTGAAACACGTCGATTTTTGATTTTAATTTACCGTATTTTAAAATAATAATGTAATATACAGGGTGAATTACGTTCGAGTAATGACGTCAACGTCATTTTTTTTCAATGGAACACCCCCATTTCGTCTCAATATTCGGATTACTCAAGCTGAGTTGATTTCAGAAATGTATCACATGTTGATTCCAATTGGTACAGGGTGGACAAAAATGCAATAGTTTTGTGTGTGCTCATAAAGTAACGCGTAACATTCTTTATTAGGTAAATTAGCAATATTATCAAAAATACTTATTATCTAGCGGCAATTGGTTTAAATGTAACACTCCGTAGTTTGCTACATGTTCGAACAGAAATAAACAATGTTACACAAGGTTCAACAAGAATTTGTACACCGTTTGGGTTACTGTCAAATACAGCAAGGGCTGCAGTTCGAACATTTATAAAGTCATGTATTCCAGCATATTCTGTCCGCTAGACAATAAGTATTTTTGATAATATTGTTAATTTACCTAATAAAGAATGTTACGCGTTACTTTATGAGCACACACAAAACTATTGTATTTTTGTCCACCCTGTACCAATTGGAATCAACATGTGATACATTTTTGAAATCAGCTCAGCTTGAATAATCCGAATATTGAGACAAAATGGGGGTGTTCCATTGAAAAAAAAAAATGACGGTGACGTCATTACTCGAACGAAATTCACCCTGTATATTACATTATTATTTTAAAATACGGTAAATTAAAATCAAAAATCGACGTGTTTCAGGATTATTTCTTAAAATGACCTGTTTAGCTAAAAATGAATTTGTATACTTTACGGACACAGTGTATAAGAAATATTCCAGTTGAAATGGCTCGTAGGTAATCTTGAAAACAATGTCAATTTTCTACTCAGTAAGTGTATTCATAATGGCTAATTTATATGTACGATGCCAGCGTCAAGAGACGCAGTGTTATAGCCTGAATTCTCCTATCTCTTTATAGAAGTACCCTGAGGGACACATTTCCCATGATGAGTTACCTGAACTGAAGCTGAATTTCATTATGATAATCATATAATATTAGAGACTGTTCAATTAAGGGGAAGGTTTGTTCAACACTTCTTTGGGACACCCTGTACACAATCGAGAATATTTTACTGTTTAAAGCCCTAGCTTAACTACTGATCACCAGTGGATTGCTATCAAAAACATGCACAAAGAACGTTTTAACAGAAACAAATAATAATTATATACGAATAAAATATATTTAGTATAAAATATTCAAGATTCAAAACCATTCCGTATCTTCAAATGATGTACGGTTTTCAACTTCTGATTTAATACTAAAATTGAGCCTATTACACGTCAGTTCGTTATCTTCTTCCTTCAGAAATCAATAGTGTCCAGTTAGGACCACCCTGTACATCACGAAGTATTAATTCAAGAAGAATACAAGAAATATACTTTTAAAATGCACCGATTTTTAATCAATCAAAATAATATGTTGTCGCCAGCACTGCCCATCAAAGACTGCCTCTTTGATCTTCCCCATCGTTTTGTGTCTGGCATAGAGACGACTGGTTCGGGTGGAGACAGTGGAAGGGAAGCAAATTTAGGAGGAGAGCTATGTGGGGACTATAATACGAATAAATTAGAGCGTGTTGGAAAAAACGCTTGGACACGTCGATGTTTATTTTTGGATGCGCATTTTTTCGAGAAAAAAATAATTATATAGGGTGTGTCATGTGACAGTGGCCGATACCAACTTTCTCATTTTAAATACAACCCCCTGTATATAATTAGTTTTTTGGATTCTTCAGAATATTTTATACATAATTCATGTCCCATACCTATCTTCAACTGTTTCGGATCCTTTTTACTGATATGAAATGAAAAAAAAATACAAAAACGGTTTTGTTTATTTCGCGGCGAACATTTTGAACATCTCTCACATTGAAATCAATGTTTTTTTTTATTACATTATTTATGAAATAAAATAATGTTTTCTACAAACGTCAAAAAATGACGCGCATTGACAACCATATGCGAAGTGACCCTTTTTTTTTATTTTCATGACACCGTGTGCGAAGTAGTGTGCGAAATACTTCGCACACTGCATGTAAACTATATGGGATTATTATCAAAAATCCAAGAAATCATTTATTTATTAATGTATAACATAGTTACAGTAACTTTTGATTTGGAAAAACAGTTTAGGCCAGTTCAATAATATTGTTCATATTGAGCTAAGCATGTTACTTATTTCAGAACAATATTTTTGACGTTTGTAGAAAAAATTTTGTTTGCATCTCATGCGCGAAATACTTTGAAAGTGGTCCACAAATATTGTTTCCATTTGGTTGCTTTCTATATAAACTACTCAAGTATGTGCAAATTCCGAAAAACTGTAAAATTTCTCTTCCAAAATAAACAAACTATAGAATCAATATAAATGAAATTTTTAATGGGGACTTGCCTATCGACAGCTCAAGAGTTTCAATGTTTTTTTCGACATTCTGGTGTAAACAGCTCAGTTTATATTGAATAGAAGATGAGAAAACACACCATGATGTTTATTTAAGCGACGATTAAGTGAGTCAAACCAGACTAATTTCTGTTTTAACGATGAAGGTCATGTTTCATTTTGTATATGTGGAGTTTACATATGGGTGCCGCATGAACCAGCCTCTGCATGGCAATAAGAAAGTCTGGGAAAATTAATATTCTATAATAAAAAGGCATGGCAGATATCCCAAAATTAAATGAACAATATCGAGGACTTTGTGAAACAACCCGTTAATTGTTTGAATTACGAGCTGTGCCTGATGGATATTTCGAAATTAATTGATAATTTAACAGCATACCTCAGTTGATTTCCATTTCATTCTGATTTTTTATTCCTCTTGCACCCGAATATAATTGGTCCATATTTATTTGATGTAAGATTTAGTTTATTTTTTCTTCTTTTTTTATGATCTCAATCAAGTATTTTTATGCGTATTGAAATTATCTCTTTCATAATGAGGAAATCCTTGCAGAAACTAATAATATACGTATTGAAAAAAACGTATCTAACGCGTTCACTTCACAACCAAGCATTTCGAATTTTGGTTTTAACGGTTGGTCTTTTTGAATTAACGAAATTTTGAATCAGACTCGTGTGAAATTAGCGGAAACTTTTTTGAAAACCACTGCTTTTTGAAATTCTGGGTAGTTTTGATATAGTTCGTTACTAAAATTTCTAATAGTTCTATCAAATTATTGACAGAAATCGAAGAATTTTAATTTAGACGCTAACTTCACACAACGCCGTCTTTTTTGAAAATGTGAGTTCTAATTATTGTTTCCTGTCTATTTGGGAGTTCTTTGATGATTTCGAAAATAGTTCTGATGTAATAAAAAATTTATTGTGAAAAAACAATTCCGAGTTTCAAAACTCCGAATGAAAATTTTCAATATAAACAAGAATCTTTTTGTAGTAACTTTTTTCCAAAAAATGATAATTTTTGAGTTATTCGCGATTTCAAGGAAAAAATGATCCAAACTCAAGAGACATAATTTGCTAGAACTATTCGAAATTTCAAATCCCAGAACTGTATCAAAAGTATCAAGAACTCAATAAAAAAAATAATGGTTTTCGAAAAAATTTACGCTAAATTCATTGGGTATCGTAAAATAAACGCAAAGTCTTATTTGTTTCTTTAGTTAGTTCGGTGGACTTTCAAGCATGATATTATATTGTTGTTACTTCTTATTCAACTCCATCTTACCTATATCGAATGGATGGTTGTTTATTTGAAGCATTACTTAACATTTGATTTTAACCTAAAAAAGCTTCGACCTATTGATTGTTAAGTCCATTTAGGCGTACTTATCAGCGGTGAAATATTTATTTCCGTGGTTTTATATTGAGCATAAATTTAAACACATAAATTGGCAGCTTTTGAGTTGATTGCGTGAAAAAAGCTGTCAAAATAATGATCAAGTGCAACAATAAACTTGCCTAATTGTGTATCTTCGTGTTATCAACAAATTTAGACTCGAAATTAGATTCGAAAACAGATCAATACTCAGAGGTCGTGGTGTATAGGTAGCAACCCATATGCTGCTTTTAACCTTCAAATTATTTTGGTGTTGTTGGCATCCTATTTATACAAGGTGAACCTGGATTTGTTCGAGGAAAATAGAGATTAATTTGGAGAATATCCTAAATCACACGTGTAAAATAAAAAGTATTCAGTTCGCCATTCAAATTCATAATTGGCAAGCATTAATAAAATCAACTAATATCATCCTGATGGCATCATGAATACTCGAAAATATTCTTACACTATATATTTTTCGTTGTTACAATGCATGTAGTATATTTTAATATCTTAGTTTGGTGGAAATACCTCTGAATAATAAGACATAGACATATTCTTTGTAGAACAGCGCATGAGTTGACAAGTTGGAACAACGCTCTTCCTACAATAAATATTCGACAGCATAACGATTGGAAATAATAAAAATCAGAAATAATACGAAAGGAAAAAATTCTCTTGAATTGGATGTTGAAAGTTAATGTATTATGAAATTAATTACCTGGCAATAAATTCTTGCGTTTTTTATGGAAGGTGCATAATAGTGAAATTTAACCAGATATTGCCCAATTAAAGAAAATACAAACATCGTAAACTAAATCAAGGAATTCTTTATTGAAATGATCTCAAATTTAGTTTTTGTTCAATAAGAAGGTAGATTTTTACTATTGAAACCTACAATTTCACATGGATATCAAGGAATGAATATACTATACTAGTGGTGATGATGGAATTCTTACACATATTGAGAAAATATTCAATCAATTATAAGAAACAATTTTATTAAGCATTAAACATTTCTCGATTCAAAGTTGGTGAATAATGGATAATAATTTCTTAAATAATAAATAAATATTCTGCCCTTTTTTCTTGAATATTAGTAGGTACTTTCATTTTACTGAGAAGGTTAATATCGTTTATGATTAAATGATTCCCAGTATGCATAATATTGAAAGCAAAATTTATGGCTACATACGAGGAAATGCTATAAAGTGGTTGAGATTTTTTCCTTCTTTTTTCTCGAATAGAACCAATTCGACTCTTAATTTTTATGATTCATTCGTGTGAATAACTGAGCTATGAAAACTATTCGCAGATGAACACAAGGGATTTTCCCAGTAAACGTCAGTTATCATTTCTTATTGACAAATAAAACAACAATGATGTACAACATCGAAACGCAGATCAAAATACGATTCGGATATGAATATGCGTAACGCTACTGAACAATGTTTACAGATTTAACATATCATAAATGCTCATTACTCAACCTTTTATTAAAAAAAATGTACCTGGTTGAAAGTTCAAGGATACGAAATCGTTTCTTCGTCGAGCCTAGGGCCAAAATATTATTATGATTATACGAAAAAAAAATTATATTGAAAACATTCAAAATTATTTCACACATACCACAAGTTGTTATCTCAACAACTACCAAACCATGAATGATATGCCTACAGGTGTGCATACAGGGTAACCTCAATTTATTAGCATATCATACAGTAGGAGTCACAGAAACAGTCGAATTTGATTCGAAAATCAGAAAAATGTCATCACACACCATAAAGGTATCTAGTACAAAGTACAAAAATGAAAATTGTATACTTGCAAATTCCTAATTTGGACAAATAACATCTCGCTTCCGTCACTTTTCTGTAGATGGCGTTCGCGAATATACCTATACATTATAACCAATTTACGATATTCAGTAGTGAATTCAAATTATTGCAGAAAGTGTAATTTAGTTTTGATGAAAGCTCACTGAGTGCTTGCAGACGTTAGTGATATAGATGATATAACTGAAAGGACAGGTGAGTGATTTCAACGCTTCAAGAGCGATGTTCTTTGCATAGGAAACTGAAGTTTTTTGATAAAAAGAGCGGGGAAAGAGTTGTATGCCTGATATGTAGACAGTAGAATAAATTCTAAACACTTTGGCGTCCTCAAACGTTTTTATAAATAAATTGAGTGAACTATTTCTACCGGAAATTGCATTAAGATATAAATTATAAACTTGCTATGGAATGGTTTACATGCTTTCATTCATTACATTTCAGTCGGAAAATATTCTAGTCATTCCAATTGTCACATAAATAAGGTATTTTTCTTTATTTATCCGTATGTATTGTAATTATTTCAGTATTCTTTGAATGCGACTTTCGAGGTTACGAATTAGCAAACATAAAGCTATACTCCATCTACAACGATATCGGTGATATACAGTAACATGATATTCTACCAAAAATAGAATCGAAAATAAAAGTTGTTCGGCTTGTTTCTCGGCCAGGGATGGCCTTCTATTCTACGGTCCTGAAGATCATTATACGTGAACAGAATGATTTACATAATTTATTTTCAGGTCACCAGAAGGTGTCGGTTCAGATTCACATCTATATAGGTACAACATTTCATCTCAGAATAAACTAAATGATATTCAGTATCTTCAATTCGGATCGAATACAACATTCCTCCCATGGCCAGGTCAATTTTTGATTTGACAGATCACTATTACCAATGAAGTGTTGTGACAATTCCGGTTAAACCAGAAGTTGATATTAATTCAAGTAGTGATTATGCAAAATAATGAATAAGAACTGCAGAATGCAGATGGCTAAAATAAGATAATAACCAATCAAATCAAATATTCATCTCTATATGTTATGTTATTTCGAGAAAAAAAACTTCCTTTTACTAAACATTGATATGCTTAGACTTGTATACTGTGTGTTGATCGAAATAAGCAAGTTGAAATCAATATCTGATATTTCGAAAATCAATTAATCTTATTTTCAAATATCGAAAAAAACCGTTCGGTTATGGCATAATTTTACGAGGATGTTTTTGAAGGATCCATAATGTTACTAACTTTTCGAAAAATATTACTCTTAATATTTCTCTGACTTTGAAAATGGCGATTTTGATGACAATTCAAATTTTTTAGAAGAAATACAAATAAAGATTCGTTGAGTACTTTATAAATGTTATTGTATTATAGGCATTTTATAGTCTATTTTAGGTTGATAGTTACGTCGCATAAGCAACAAGTGTGATGTTGCCGGATCATAATTCTATCATTGAACTGAAGGAAATAATTATTTTTTGTGTTAACACATTAGTTACATTGCATCATTCATTTCATATCAATTTTGAAAAAAATTCAGACTAACACAGGTAGGTACTATGACCCACAAGAACTCATGGAACTACTTTATTTCAAAAATAATATTCCTTGAATAAATTCATTTCATAATTTGAAAGTTTCATTTCCATTCGTTAAATAACCTTCAATAAATTTAGAAATGAATGGAAATTAAGAAATATACAGGTTTCCTTTCTGACGTGATATTTTTTAGAGATGATAGTTAATTTTTTAAATGTCGATGATTGCACAATTCGAAGATAAAATTCGCATGACAATACGTGGCTGATGATTATCCCATCTTAAATTTCTCAATTTGTCCAGACCACCTGATACAGGATTATTATTCCCCAAGAACTTCGAATGATGATCAAAACATCATTATTTCAAGTATACTATGTGATTGTCACGGCCAACTAACACAGGATATGCGCTATACTGCTCTGTTTTGGTGTACGACTACCATCACGAATAATTATTTACATGGAAGCAGTTTGCGTTTCATTCGAAATTATTACGAATTTACAGTCGAAATGTTATAATTAGCGTTACACTATCTGGTTCGGAAATCAAATTTCACCTTGTATAATTATCTGAACGAAAATGCGTTAGTTAAATGACAAATTTTAGATAATAGACGGAAGTCTTTTCAGTAAAATGCAAAAATATAAAACAATGCTTTATCGGGATAAAGAAGAAATAATAAATGACTATAAAGTAATACTACTCTCTCTCTCTTCAATTATTTTTTCAAATAGCGTAGGTAACAATGGAATCAGGATATTTTAAACAAAACAATAACTTTCATTTCTGGTGTCTGATGGATTTTGGCATTTGGCAACTTTGTGATTATAAGCCGTTCATTACGTCAATATTATGTGCTGAAAATTTTCTGAGCATTTGTGGCTTGTAATTTTTTTAGTGATTCTGAGGTGTTGGAATCGTAAAAAAATACCCAAATATTACCTTTTTGGATAATTTTTTAATCGTATCGTTGACCCATTATGTCAAGAAATCAACGTCGTACGGGAAATTTGGTCAGAAGAATTCACGGATTTATCGTGAATTCTTCTGACATGCGCAGTTTGTTTCAATTGTTGGCATCGCTGCTTGTCATCTGATATTTGCCTAAAAACGATTAGACCTTTCGACTACTTAGTTCATTCGGGTGTATAAATGTTGGAACGTTTTTCGTTGTTTTTGGTAAGAAATATAAATGAGTTCAAGAAAACAGAGTTAAGCTGCCTTCATCGAATCAAACTCGTCCAGCGGTCCAGTGAAAATTGATGACAAATCAGAAACTGCCGAAATTGGTGCATTCCAAGAATCAGATTTAATTACTTACAAATCCACGACCACCCCCTATAAATTATCAATTGCTTCATAACAAAATCAATTCGCCATAAAACTAGCACAGCCGTTTTTGCACAACCAAACGACGATCATCTGTATTTAATAAATAAATTCAAACTCAGGCGGTTTACGAAAAAATGGGGTTGTGGTATCTTAACGCAAATCTGAAATAGCCGCGTTATAACTTTTTTTTTCAAAGCAGCTACGTAATTCATTCAATAGCCCAATTTTGAAAGTTTTTAATAATCTTCAATTGTATTATTAATTCATCGCGAAGAGGTTATTGAATGTATGCAAATCTGGCAATATTAAATACTTCAATTGGGAGTTATTAAAAAGTTAGCACAACCCAATTTTTCGAAAACTCTTGGTGTTTAGAGTAGTTGAAATAGGAAAAAGGTCCAATTTTCTCAAAAATTGAGATATGAGATTGAATGAGAATTGTAGACTGAACAAATCAAGTATAAAAAATTACATGGCTGTATTTGCTAGAAAATATAAAGGAAAACATATGACCAGGGGAAGAAGGATGAATGTACCAGTAAACAGGCTCTCAGATTCCGGCACAAGTTGTGTAATTCAACATATTGGTTCTTTTCAAGGGAGGGAATCTCATTGCAGCTTGAAAAAATCTCAAGAATTACCCGATGAATATACCACATAATTGTTAGGAGATTAATTCTTCTAGCGCTGTTTTTATGTACATTTCAAGTATTTTTTTTATTTCAGGTAGGAAACTGTTTGAATATTTACTCTTAACACTAATAAAATTGTTGACAAAGCGCATTGCTCCATATTTTCTTGTTGAGTATTTTGTTACTCTAAGGGAGTTTCATTATTAAAAATCTCTTTTTCTCAAGAATATGGTTCTTGAACCTTCATCTTTTTTCTCTTGTGGCCTTCATATACAGGGTGTTCCGTAAAGACATGCTAATATTTGAAGAGGTTATTCTTTGTCACATTTTGAGAAAAAAACTTCTTATAAACGTATGTCCTAAAAGTCTTGACTTTTGAGATACAGGGTGATTTTGAAATTTTGGAAAAAAATCGCCACTGGTAGAGAAAATTATAAATTTTGTACATCACAAAATGCGCCTTGATACATAGAAGACATGTACCACATTTTCTAAAGATGTCTAGAATATTAATTCAGTTATTATCAAAAAACTATTTTTTTTTATCACCCTTTATCCCAAAAGTTAAGATTTTTAGGACATACGTTTATGAGATTTTTTTTTTCAAAATGTATTTATTGAAAACTGGATGATTTTGGTTTGGTTGCTCTAAAACGGTTTTGTCTTTATGGACTTCACAGAATCCATTTCAAAATTACCCCTCTTATGTGTAAATGAATTAATTCTAAATAGGTACACCAATTTACTACGATACTAGAATATAAAATAAGTAGACGAATTGGGTCAACACGTGCATTAAATATTTCTGGAGTCATGTAATAAGCGTGAATTTCTCAGTCGCCCGAGCACTTACATTAATTAAAACTTCCGTGAAAACACGAAAACCGTCTAAGAGCCAATATCCCCTTGCCCTCCAAGTTCCAGCTGCGAACATACCGGTTTCGAGCGAATCAGATTACGTTGTTTCAAATTTATATTGCACAATATGTTGATCTGTGTATCGAAGTGTACATGATCGATAAAATTAGAAGAGTATTCTAAACAGGAAGACACATTTCGGTTAGTTAGAGGCGTTGAAAGCGTTGTTATAACAGAATTCCAATTTCTCGTTCAACGTTTTCGTAAATAATGTGTTTCTCGCGGTGAAAAATCGAGTATTGAATGAATAGGCGAATGAACTAGTGTTGAATTTTCGATAATTTATCATTACACATCATTTCAGCACTTATCTAGAAGCCTTTCCGTGGCGTGTAACCTCAACATGCTCGGTTTGCTAAATTCCAAACCAGGAATAGAAGGACAAAAACTATCATTGATAAACTGTAATTTCCACAAATAAAATAAGGAACGTTAAAAATATTCCCATCTAGCATATGAGCATACCAATCAGCGCCTAATTGAATTATCAGTTACTGCTGATGAATCAAAGAAATCGGCAACGCTGGTCACCTTTTTATAAAGAAAAACTTAAACATGAAACACAACTATTTGTTATGTATGTGCTTGACAGATTTGTTCGTTTTCTGCATCAATTTCATTATCAATTGTTAGTCAATGAAAATCATTTGTCATATGAAATTATTATAAGAAAATGTTTGACGGTTTAATATTGTTCACATGAACTAAAGGCACCACGAACTTAGTATACAGGGTGTCCCAGCAGTTGACGTCAAGCTGGAAAGGAAAGCTTTGCGTACACTGCAACAATTTTTCAGTGAATGAATGATTTTTTTTCGAATTGGGTTTCTTTGCAAAATATTTAATTGTCTCGCGTTACGAAATATTCGAGAAAGTATCATACCATATTGGAAATTGATTTGCTAATTTTTTTTCTCAGTAGTCAGTCAAAGTTAATCAAAATGTCAATTCTAAATATTTGGTAGGGAAACAGTGATATTTCCTTCAAAGCATTACATTTCAAGCAAGAGTTTACAGGCATATTATTAAGCGTCCCATAACAGATACAAATAATTGAAAAGTTGAGATTTGTAGCGACAGGAGTTAAAAAACTGTCAAACAAGGTTGAAATTTCCATATCTTCTGATATACGCAACTTATATTTTTTATTTTTCCGATTACTATTATTATCATAACTTGGCCTATTGGTATAAAATTCAAAGAAATTCGTTTTCAACTTATTTCTACTTGTTCAACTATATCGTCATTTCCACATTGATTTTTTATTTTCATATTTCTACAATCACGATATAAGACTATTTTCCAACCTCAATGATGGTTGCCAAAACCTTTTGGCATTGACATTAGATTTTTGCTTGAATCCGCTAATTCAATGAGCTAATATCAATACCAATTGATCGAATTGAATATTCCGATTTAGAGAATTCTAATATACAAATTGAAAGTTTCGTTCTCTTAGAACTATCATCAATTTCCTACAACTAATGATCCAGCCAATACCCTGTGATTGAAACATGTACTACCAACTTCTGAGTAGATACGCAATATCCGTCGAATTCTTAAATTGACTAGATTAATGTGTCTGTTATTCATTGCTTACAAGTGGCCATGATCCTCAATCAACAGTACGGCTCAGTCGTATCAAATTATAGTTACAATAATTACACTGAAGAGACAAGAGACAAAAATTGAAGTTTTCAATAAACTTGTTCTCGAAAATCTTTATTTTTTGGAAGAAATATCAGAGTAACTCATTTTTATTCAGATGAAAGAATACTCAGTGAAACATAGATAATGAGGGATGGTACAAAATTATCCATTGTATATCTGTCATTTCTATAGATCTGACAACAGCGCATCTTCGTACTCGAATCTCGTTGTTGAGAATCTTAATTTTCGGAGAAATTGGAGAGAAAATATCAGATGAACTCATTATCAATATGAAAGAATACTCAACGAAACATGGATGATATAACTGATTTCATTATATTATAATTAATAATTGTATCTCCGTCATTTCTATAGATCTGGCAACAGCGCATCTTCTGACATAGTCAACGTAAGATACTCATCACCACGGTCATACACATAAGGTCTGGAATCTACGACAATTTTGAGTGGTGGGGGTGGCACCAGTTTTGAAGAAAAAGTTTCCATAATTATCCGCTAGGAGGACATAGGGGTATAATCATGTGATTAATCTTTGACAACAAAACAAACGGTTCGGACTCGAATGGTAAATAAAATCTATGACAGAAATATTATATCTTGCAAAATTCTCTCGAATAAATAAAATTCATTCCTACTTTCAAAAACCTGATCGGATCTGATTTGTGATTGGCTGACAAAGTGACAATAGAGGACAGCGCTGCAGGTGGCGAAACATGAGAACCACAAAAATTTCCCCAATGTTTGGCCACCCCCCACCAAACGAGTTACAAGACCTATGTATACGATCGTGCTCATCACATACCACATATCCTATAGACATTTGACGCAGGTTACCTGACCTTGATGTTTTTTAGTACAGATGAATATGCTAAGAGGTCTCTGTCTGTGTCTGATATTTGTAAGTGTTCTATGCTGCTTTTTATTATATTTCCGTGTGTCGTACTTCCTTCTGTGAAGCCATTCATGTTTTGATTTTCTTTGTGCAAGTGTTATCGAATTGTTGTTAAAATTGTTTTAATGTTATGTTCCTAATTGTGACAGTGTAAAGACAAGGAGATATCTAATATCAAAATGAAGCAATTATGTTAAATATGAATTGTTCACCTTTCATAAAACCTTCCACCATACAAGGAATTTATTGGGAATTATTTATTGTTCCTTCTAATTTGTGATTTATTTATATTTCATACTACATTTCTTATCGAAAATTTAGCATATTGACCTAGCTGAAACATTCATTTCGAATCAAATGATTAAAATCTAGATTTTAAACAACATTATATTTTTTCTACAGTTGGCAACATTTCACGACGATGCCAAACGTAATTGGCGTTTTAAAAATCAATCAACTTATTCAAGCGAATTGGTTGTTCAATCGAAAACCATTGAAAATCTGTTCAAAATTTTTTGTGGATTTACGACGTATGCCATATAGTGGATTAGTGAACAATCTTATTAAGTCTTGTAATATAACTCAAATAAAATATTCCATTCTTCCATTTCAAGAATATTTCTTCCAATTCAACGTTTAATTTATGATCCGGCAATATTTCACGTATATGACTTAACTGTTAACCTAAAATAGACTATATTAGGCAATCCAGCGATCTGTCAAAGCGAAAAACCAATGTGGCGGCTTAGGGCACACATTTGGTGTTTACATATGAGACTTCTACGGTTACTAATCGCAGGTTCTTATAGAGCAGTTATAGAGTAAGAACGATTTAACTAGGAAGCGAAGGGCCCTATGGTTAGCTGCGATCAAGAGATATGATCTCACTGATTCCAAACTGATGTATCAGAGAGTCTGCAGTAGACTTTTTTTTTGACCAGAATATTACAAGAAGAACAGCATCAATTGAATAATCTGAATCAGCATCAGTATCCAATGTGAAAGGATCTAGATTATTAATTAATCCCAACTTCATTAAATATCGAAAACGAATGCTGTGACAAGAATCAGAGATAAGTTACAATAAGTTATAGCTTATCTCTGCAAGAATGAACTGAATGAATAGTTCCAAGCATACTTTTCACCAACGTCTCTGCTATTCAACATCAATGTCTTCAAATATTCACTCTCCATCTGAATACCGTTTCGAAACACCAAAAAACTCCGAAAATAAATAAAATTCACTTTTTACTAGCCAAGGTATCGCATTGTGTGCCCTAAGCCGCCACATTGAATGTCACGTGGTTTGGATTGCTTAATAGGATATGTGATCCATGATTCTTTTGAACTTCCAAGTAAGAATAAGGATCTTTTCTCGCAATTACTGGTTATCTCTGAAGATGCCTTACAAAAAAGAGTCGTTCGCGATGAGAGGTATTCTTAGAACGATTCCGAAGGTATAAAAAAACTAAGGCCAACACACACTCACACACATGTGTGTGGCTTGCACCACGTGCAACGAGTTTCTTATTATGCCTTTGTGCTCGATTTGTAAATAATATGCTTGTGCTCTATTTTGTGTGAGTCTGAAGCGCGCTATGGTCCTTTTTCGATCGACAAAGGAATGCAAGGATGGTTAGGATCAAAGCGTTTCTGATGGATTAAAAATAGTTCGGAGACGTATACGAATCGATTACAAAGGTTAGGGAAGTTATCGTCGCAGAGAAGTGACGTCCCATACTTTGTTATCGTCTATTATTCGAATTAAAATATGTTCTCAGGAATTAATATCACGATAACAGAAGAACACATTTCGATGGTGTTCATCTACAACGTAGGGTGCAAATTATTCTACGAACCCATGATAAAATTTATAAAATAAGGATTTCTGTTGAGAAGGCCTCGATTTTTTTCACTATGCACTTTCTATTTGTACAGTATCTATCTATACCTACAAGGTGTACGAGAGAACGTGAGAAATCTTTACGATTCTAAAAGAACACGAAATATAATAAGGTTCCTATAAAAATGTTCCGAAAGGACGCCACTGGAATTCAGCTCAATTTCTTAACATCTCGTATGAGCTCTAAAAAATAATTTGGGTAGCGTACAACTACAAAAAACGGATTCCGATGTAATGAGTCCTTACTAGTGGCCTCCGTAATGAATTACAAGAAAAAATTGATTTCCACTACTTAAGGATTAAGAAAACCTTTTCATGGAACCTCCCCATTTTATTTCTTTAGGTTCTACCTGAATCCGGACACTGTATAAGACTTAGATTTTACGAATCTCTCTTCAAGGTTGCAGAAAAAAATATCCTTTCAAACTTGGATACTATGAAATAAAAGACAAAAATCACCTATTTTATATCATATTGAATAAATTACCCGTGTATCTAATTTTTACAAAATTTTACATTGAATGCCAACTTAAAACTGTTTTTCTCTATAGGATAGTTTATACAGAAAATAAGAATAAAATTAAATAACACCAATGAAATCACTTATTTGTTTAGTTTGAATGAAGTGCATAATAGTCAATATTGACATCGTAAATTACAGAATAAGTGGTAAATAGTTAAATTCCAGAAATCTTAGGGCCTTTATTCCGCTGTTAACAACTTATTTCATTCATTCCTACCTTAGATCATGATTCGTTAATTCGAGGATGTATCGTATAAATGTGATTAAATGAGTAATCATGTAATTTGAGTTTACTTTTCAGTCATGGTCAAAAAATCGTGTACGTTCTTATTTAATTTAGTCTTCAGTGTAAACTCTTGCGAGTACTTCCTTATCTTATTTTATTAGATCATTCCTTGTATGGTATACATTTCTTTATAACCTCTTCTGCATGTTTTCTTTCTCGTTTTCGTATCTATACTATAGACCTCAAAGGCAACAATGGGACCAACACTAAAAAATATAGGGTTAGAATAATACCTGGAAAAGGTGAACACTTCTTGTTTATTCGTTTTACGACGTTTCCGGAGATGTAAACATTTACTTCGGATACGTGTTTTTATAATTCTGGAATAGATATGAATAATGATAAACAAAATTAAGTATTGCCTTTCAATCACGCATTGAATTCGTGCTATGAAGTAAACATATATCCTGATCAGAAGTCTATAAAACGTTTCAATTGAATTTGTAATTGATTTTTTTCAATCGAAACACCTTTTAAATTTCGTGTGTAACACCAATGCTTTGTAACACATCTGGCCGAATGCTGTCGCGCGAGAGAGATGAAAAGACGCAGACTCCACTAATCCAATAAACAGAAACAAAATGCTCAGCCATCTACGAGCTGCTTTGGCGCATTGGTTGATATTTAATAAAAATCTCACTTACCGGGTAATACATCCCCTGATGGGGAAGGAAAAAAGCTCCTGCGCCCCACAGTTTGACTGAGTCTTCTCAACGTTTCACAAAAATAACTGCACGAAGCAAAATATTGAATTGGCACACTAAATTCGTACGACAGGAGTGCGCTGGCTAACGAATCATTCACGGTTTGTTTGTTGTCGTTTACTGAACGAGAGAACAACGCCCGACGTGAATCGAGCAGGGTCCCTAAACTACCCCGGCCGACTCGATTTCGATGATAAAGTCGCGGAGAAGGAGCGAGAAACGATGCACGGAGGGAGACAAACGAGCGTGCAGCCCGTCGTAGGTATAATCGCACTGTTGCCACGTTCAACTTTCGAGCATATAATTCACCACACTTGGATATACTGTTTTATAGTTTTAAAATCACAGGAATCGTTCACATGTCTTATAATGCACTATTATCACCGACTTGAACGGGAAATACTCCACTCTGGAGTTTCTATCGCATTTCGTTCGAGGTATATCCTTATTAATTTTAATTGTTTGGTTATGGGGTGGATTTATCTTGGATGTGTGGCAATGTTGCAAGGATATGGTGGGGTCGATCAATGAACGCTGATGGGTCGAATACAAGAGAGGTAACGGTGGGTTACTTGTAAATTGCTCAGGAGTTTGGCGGAGGGAAGATAGAAATGTTTGACATGCCTCGCTGATAGTGTGCCCTTAATTTGACCAGTTAATGATGTCCTCATTTCAAGAATAACGCGCAG
Organism: Plagiodera versicolora; assembly: GCA_037013635.1. Classification (NCBI taxonomy): domain Eukaryota; kingdom Metazoa; phylum Arthropoda; class Insecta; order Coleoptera; family Chrysomelidae; genus Plagiodera; species Plagiodera versicolora. The sequence continues at coordinate 7,126,643 of CM072986.1, read as the reverse complement.
GAGAGAAATAAGATTCGATCAAAAATATCGTTGAAGATCCCGGGAACTGGGCAATTTCACCTGCTGATGCAAGTCTGGCTGGGTGCTGGAAACACCCAATATCGTACAAAAAGAGATCTTTATTACTAGTCCTACTAGTAATATCAAAAAATAACTACTTCATATGTATTATAGTGGTGATTGAAATGAATCAAAAATGATGTGGTGCTCCACAAATTCTTTATAAACTGAAATTGGCAGACATAAACGTAATGTTTTCCATTCGAATAGTAAATTATTCATTTCCGTTATTTCAATTGAAACTAATTGAAAATAATAAATGTAACATTTCAATTAGAAAATGTTGATGAGTGTAAATAATCGCTAGATTAATAGAAATGCAGACACAAAACGAAAATGTTGAAGAAACATTCCATGGAATGCATTTGAGGCGCGATTAATGATAATTACTTATGGCAACATCGCAAATCTGTGACCTCTAATCGTGAAACAATATGAACGTATCTGATTTATAAAAGAGAACTCATTATTTATAAATTCTGCATTAATGGACTGAAGTGAAATACTTTATCGATTGGTAATGATTGAGATGATAATTAATTGGATGATATATCAGACAAACAGACCGAAAAAACAAGATAACACCTGCATAACCTGTTGATATTTTCCTACAATTCAGAAGGTATTCAGAATAGAATTATTCAGTGGCTAGATATTTATATTCAATTTCAATAATTATATAAATAATGTAATATAGTGTGGCAAATTTTAGGTTAAGGTTCGATGAAGGAAATTCTAGGTAAAAGGTAAAAAAGGATTTCATACCCAAATGCAGGAATTCAGATTTTCCCATTCCGAATTAAGTTCTGCATTCAATAATTCTCTGAAACTCTTAAACGCCTTATATTTTCTCCTTGAAAACATTGCAGTAATATCTACTCGCGGCGAAAATACAAAATTTCCTAACTCTAAATTATAACAATATACAATCGCAATTCAAAATGGCGTATAAAAAACGAGTCAAAAGAGTTGCTATCGTTCATACAACAATTTTTCAGACTATGAAATACCACAAAAAGTTTTGAATATCAGCTTCAATTATAATAAAAACATTTAATGGGAAGCATGTAATGACCTGAAACACCAAGATATACCGTTTCCAGTGATTCACATTGTAGAGCTAAATTAATAATCATAGTAGAACTAAATTGTCTACAAACAATTCACCATTACAAATATATGTCTAATCAGATATCCATTTTTTCATCATTTTAAATCACTGCAGACATTAGTTACTTATGCAATACTAATTTTTTGGTATTACATAGATATTCATCATATTATGTAGATCTCATCTTCTGGAAAATATAAGAGGTTCTTGGGACATAAAAATGCAGAGTAAAAATTCATTTGATTTATTATAAATAAAAAACTGGACCTTATTTCTATCAGTTTGTTTCTTATCCTTCATTTCCCATATTTTGAAACAGTATATTCAGAAATATTCAACAATTGTACAATTAAGTGAATGAAAAACTTCTTAGGAATTTATGTTACTGTATTCTAATATGTTGATACTTTAGTTCATTTATATTCTTGTATATCGTAGATGACGTGGACCAAACTCCTTCAAGTTTTACTTTTAATACTTATCCAACTTAAAGTTCACAGGAGCTTATGTGTATTGGTGTTGGTAATAACGTACCTGACGTCGTTAGAAATCAGGAGCTGAAACAAACCACCATCGAAATTTTAACCTATTGTATTTGTTTATTCGCTAACAACAATTCAATGTCAATAATTTTTGGGGGGAATATTCTCAAGATTTGAATTCAGTCAATGTCAAACTCTATATACTGTTATATACTTCTTTTTATAAGACGTTTTGCTCATTGTTGTGAGCTTTATCAATCATGTTAAAATAAAAAAAAAATAAAAACACAAATAAGTAAAATTACAACCATATTGTGCTATTATAGCACTTTAGTCTCAACCGTGTATATCTATGATATGATATGATATCTATATCGATGATATGGCTGATTATTCCGTGAATGAGCGAAACGTCTTATGAAAAGAAATATATAACAGTATAATGAGTTTGACATTGACTGAATCCAAATCCTAAGAAAATTTCCCCCAAGAGTTTGAAAGAAAGCAAGGATACAAGAAATTACAGGAAATATGTCAGTAATGGCGACACCTCTCAACTGCCTTTCAATTGTTGTCAGCAAAGTTTTCACTTATAAGTAAAAACAACGTAAATTATTTTGACTACCTTAAGCACATTACACAACCAAAATTTTCACATCTTGTGTTACATTTTTCAGTCTGGAATCAAATCAACACAAGATGAAATGTAAAACGTTTGGATGTGGATCGCGCTTTGGTTTATATCAATCCAAAATATGAAAAAAGCCCAAGGGAAAAAATAAAATTTCACTTGAATGCAACAACACAAATTATTCATATAAATATTCGTGCTGCAATAATAATAATAATAATTACATCAAATATCTAATATTCCTCTAAATGTTATTGATGAAGCTGAATTATTACTAATATAACAAGGGATTGCTGATGTATTCATATATCATTCATTTTGTATTATTCAGTTCATTAACATTTCGTTACAACATACACATTTACTTTGATATATGACAAATTATATTATATTATTTAAGGAAGAGAGTTAGGGAATGAATTCAACAGGAATATGTTCGTGCATGTTTTATAAATTATCAAATTCATTTCACACTATGGGCTTTTAAGCTTTGTGATAGTTTCTACCTACGATCTTCTAATATTACAAATTTTTTATACTCATAGTTCTATTTGTATTGAAAAATGTGTTGTCTAATTCACACCACATAAAATGATCTAATAATTTTAAATATGCGAAACACGATTGAAATTTCAATGATTAACTAGTAGCTACTTCTAATTATGAAAGATAACCAAATCTGTCAAATTCACTTCCTTAAATGAATAGACTAATTCTCATTATATCCTCTACTACAGGGGCCAGCAACCTGCGACCCTTTATAACTTTTTACACGGTCCGCCACTGTACACTTTTTTCAATTTATTGGTAAAATAATTCATACAGTACGAGAAATCAAAATCATGAGGAAAATGCTATGATATTTATGCTCGAAAGCACTATTCTAGTAACATTACAATGTGCAACTCACATAAAAAAAAAACGTTTTTTCAAATAGCCCGCCGTCTGAAAAAGATTGCCGACCCCCACTCTACTATTCAACCAAATGTATCCTCCCATCAACTCTAATGAATACAAAACCATAATATCTCTTTATCCGTACAAGTTACCAGGAAACTCCTGATCCGACAACTCATCGTTCTGTTCCTGATCGGTATCGGGTGACTTTTGCCTCTTCCTACCGTACGCCCTTTTGCTCGTAGTGGGCACCTGATCGCTCTCGCCGTGCAAAAGAGAGTTTCTGTAGAGTTGCAGAGGTTGCCAATCCTCGCCCCTGCTACTGGGCATTCCTGAAAACGATACACCAATACAACAATGTTCTGCTGTCTTGAAACAACTTTCAACCTCCTTTGCAGCCTCAATCTTGAAACGAACGAAAATATTAGCTCATGTGTTCATCACCTCGAACATTTTGAAATTGAAAAAGGAGTTGTTGTCAGTGTCACCACAAATGACTCATCAGAAAATTCAACAAAGATATATATTTCACTTCTAATCGACCACCTGTTTACATACACTATGTAAGCGATAGAAACGTCATTAATCGATATCAGCCTAACGTAATTGTTCATGAATCAAACTTGAAAGAACAAAAACAATTCATAGGGAATAATATTACCTTCGTGAATAAATGATATCGAATGATAAATATAAACGAGTACATGAGAAGGTTCAAAATGAGAATGGAGAGTGAAATATTTTCATCCATACATACAAGAAATCAACTTAGATAATCCTGTAAAAAATGATTCTTGACAAATGACAGCTGAAGTACCTGTTCCGATCCGTTTATCCAAGAATCCCATAACCACACGCTTGTCTTGCTTGAGCAGCTTGTTGGTAAATTCGGTGAGGATCTCTAGGAAGGGTAAATTGGGCGGTGGCCCTATAGGGTCCTCACTGACAGTCTCTCCACCACTAACGGCGAAGATGATGCCAGCGCGATGTAGCGCCGTGATGGCCTCGCGATTTTTGACCGCGTCCAGACCAAAAGATAGTGCGAACCTCTTGGCCAATTCCTAAGAAAATAAGATTATAAGTCTAGCCATGAAACGAATCACTATTTGGTTCAAGCCCCAGATGGAAGTGATCATTTCTATTGTTCTCGTCCATACTAGGCAATGAAAGACCGTTACACGTAGCTTGGAAAATCACCTTAAAAGATCAATATGCAAATTCAAATTGTAGACAATATTCACTAACCAACTCATAAAACCATATCACAGCTATGTTGAAAAATTGACGAATATTTCATAACCTATCCAGCGCATAATTATTTTTCTTTCAATCTTACCTTCAAAGAGAAGAATTCGTCAATCTGCCTGGTGTTCCTTCCTCCAGAAACCTGCTGCACCTCTTCGAACATCATATTTAGGCTAAGACACATGGTGAGAGCGCAGTTCACCTTGAAATATACCGAAATCAAATCGAACCTTCAAATTTCAACGACTCAAAAACATATGAAATTCTTTACCTTGTTTATTTCTCTCGCTTTGCTCAATGTAGCCTTAACGATGTCGCCGTACTCGTTGTAATACTTGACGTAGTGTTTGAAAACGTCGGCTCCAGCCTTCGTAGGCATAATGTTGTAAACGATCAACTTGCAATAAGCGGCCAGGAAGTTGCGTCTCTTGTGCAACTCCTCAATACGGAGTTCGTCGTGCTCGGCGTCTTGCTCGGGAACAAATACATACCTGAACCAAACATTTCAATTTAATTGAATCAAGGTTGATATACTTCGATGTGGATTTCAAAATTAACAAAAATATACCACCATGTTTCTGCGTACACCGGGACAACAGGATGTTATATTATACTTCCCCATATTCTTATCAATTTAAAATTTTCTCTATTTTAAAATAAGAAACTCAATGGCATTTGAAATCCAGTTCAATGGATCAACATTCAATTTTTCTCATATGGTACTCCTTTCTTCTCACAAAATCATAAATTTACTTCAAACCAGCTACAACGTCTAATATTATGATTGAAATTTCTCAAAACAATTTTATGTAATATCCGAAAAAACTTCATTTAACCTTAAATGAAATGCATGCAATCCAAACGGTATCTCGAACATAAAAAACAACCGCCGATCTTTAGATTGTTTAGAAAATTCACAAGACGGAATAGTTTTTACACTCTATTGCCTAGGAACGGACAATACTGTATTTTGAGACATACTTTGTCCGATAATGACTGGTTTCAAAATTAACTTACGTTTGTACGAATTCATTTAGCAAAGCCTGCAGCATCGCATCGGGCCTGCAAACCAAATCAGCTAGCGCCGGAGATGAACCTTGGAGTTGTTCGCTGAAGACAATTAGCAAGTCGCATAGTCCTACGTATGACTCCTCCTTAATGAACAATAATATAAATAAGTGAGACAAAACATTAGGTAATAAATTAGGTAATTGCTCTAACTCATCAGTCATTTTATATATGTGTTGATTTCAATTTTCACGAACCCATTGAGGGGCAGATAATAAATAGATAGTATCAATGTGTTGAACATGAAGGTAATATTTCGTCAAAAGGTCCATAGAAATGAAGGGCTTTCAATTGTTCAAGTTCTGTTGGGAGAAAATCTATGGTATTCACTTGAATAGCTCTTAAGCTTAAGGGTAAATATCCGTGGAATATTGACATTGTTCAGGTAATTTATTACAGTTTCCTAGAAGCCACCAGGTAAACTTTATTAATTCATAGAAGAAAGTTGTAACAGATTCTGTGAATTTTCAATACCAGAAGTGGTAAATAGAAAGTATTCAGTTTACAAGCCGATTAGCTAGTCGTCATTTGAGATGACAACACCTCACAATGAGGACAAGTTGACATTTTATTTTATATGATTACGAACGTCAAAACAAACAATTAAATTAATTTCAATAGTAATCAGTAATATCTTTGATATCCATGTATTCAATAAATTAAACCATACATTTTCTATGATGGTTTCAATCATGAATCGTCATAAAATCTTCTCAAAGTTTTGTATTGGAATATCCATGAAAAAAAGACGTGCGGCATCACCGCAATTTCTGACAGAAAAGTGACATTCTATCTCTGAATAAATGGATAATATTCTCAGATTGAAATGCTTAATGAGCTTAATGATAAATCCGGGATCTCAAGATCGTTTTTTCTCAATCACAAAAAATAGAAGCTACCTAAAATGTTTGCTTGGCCAAACTTTTTATCAAAATGAGACATTGATTTTTAAATAACTGAAGATGCTCCATATTTTCAACAACGAAATCGTAACCATTATTTTATAAAAATATTCATAAATAAGATAATGATATCGAAAATTCTAAATACCTTGATGGAAGCATGGGGCGAAGACCTTATGAGCGTTTGAGACGCATCAAGAAACTCGTCCAGCTTATCGCGAACGTCCTGCACATTGGAGTGAATGAGACCGCCTCCGTCCGAGGCGGCCTCCAGGTCTCGTAGAGCCCACAACAGGTAATAGTAACACGAGCTAAGGCAGTATTTGAGAGCCTCCGGTGGCAAAGTGCTCTCTTGGTCCTATTAAAACACGTCTCATGAGAAGAATAAGCCGCAAAGTTATGTCATAAAAAAATCGAATAGGGGAGACCACTAATTTTTCAAAACAGCATAATCGTGTTCTGTATGTCTAAAAACTACCATTTATTATTTTTTAATTTTTTTATTCGGTCTTTATTATGAATAAAATAAACGGAAATGATTTCGAACATCGACTTCATGCGCCATTTTCAAAGGTTGCTCTCATTAGTGTAACGAAGTATGACGTGCTAGCTAGCCCTACAAGCCCATCGACCTTGAGCTGACCAATCATAGATAATTGTTCCATGTTAAACCTTGCTGTGTTGCCGCACCATGCACCAAAATACCACAACTTATTCTCGGAATAAAAGATGTAAAAGAATACAATATAAATGATATTTTCTCCACAAATTATCAAGAAATGATGTAGTTATCACTTATCGATACGTTTTTGAGAAAATATATCAAAGGCATAAGGAGTCATCCACAAGTAAACTTGACAACATTACACATGGTGTGAGCAAAAGATATATGGAAACAGACAAAGATAGACTTAGGGTGTAGCACGTCATACGCTCATAGCACCGCCCACTTATTTCTGGCATTTATAAATTTTGAATGAAAATGCTGATTACAAAACGCTGTAGAATCTATTTGGATATACACTGAACCAATATCATTATTCATCGATTAAGAGAAGTTTGGTCTTCCCCATTGTAATTAGTCGAAATCTTATTATTAGACAGACGCTAGATTTTGCACACAGAATGAACCTACCGATACAAACTACAAGTCAAAACATGGTTATTTTAAGAATTCTTAGTAAAAATTTGACTCCCTTGATAACCCACCAATATTTTCAAATATTCCACAATTTGTTTTGTGGAACAATCCAAATGCTAATACATACAAGGTATCTCTTTTGTAATAACAAAATTGATGACATTTCTTGACAATAACGGCAATATTGAGATCGTTAGACAAGGATCAACAGAAGCAACAACATTTTCAGTAGTATACTATCTACACAATAACAAATTTCACCTTGACATCTTGAAATAGGGTTAGCCACAAATTCCAGTTGTTGAGGTTGTGACAGGAATAGAAGACAGACACCTTCTTCAAAGTGCTGACAACGTAAAACACTTCGTCGGCATTGGGAGTCTCCTCGCCTAAAAGAAGGTTTCTCCAATCGTCGATGGCTTCCTTGTAGCCTGCCACGATCATGTCAACGATTGTCGACCTAGCAACGTCGCATCGTGTGTAGATCGAATGTCCCTCGGTGCAGAGCACCTCCAGAGTCTTCGCTAACGTCTCCAATACCTAGATTCATATAGACATTAAGATATGGGCGAGGTAAGGGAGACATAAAATTTTAAAACTCACCTCTGGTTCATGGTGAACTTGAACGATATGTTTGAGTTTGGCTAGAAGGGCTTGCAAATTACCTTCTTGCCTGCCGCTCGTGTACAAATCCAAGTCGAAATACTGAGGAATACTCAACAAATTTGCCAGCTTTTCTGGATCTGCAGAATATAATTCTAATAATTGGGGTAAAGACACTATGAAGTGTTCAGTTAACTTTTGTTTGTCTTCACTAGCCTGAAAACGTATTATTTTATTTAGCATACGAACTTTTTAACATAACGCAGACCTGTTTAATTTCTCTTTGCGACGCCATCTTTCTAGTTGGTCCCCGCCCTACAGGGGCTTCACCAGTTGCTGCCTGTTTAATGCAGCACACCATAATTTCTATCAAACTCGTTTCTTGACGATTATCTAATGGTTCTTCATGTGGTCCCGCTTCTTCTAATAGTAAATCCGTCATGCATTCCCAATCCTGCGTATCATTACATTTATAAAGACAAGTAATTTACAATGGGTGACTCGCCTTGTATTCAATTTTCAACAATTAATCATTACACCACTCAGATATAGCCCAAGAAGGATTTTTGCGCCCATCAGAATGCATTGTTGTGGCGTATAACATTAATATGGTTCGTCCAATATCGCAGAAATCCAAAACATTTCTCAAACGAAATCACCTACCCCGCCACATTTCTAAGTTAGTGACTTTAGTTCAAATTGTTCTCCTATCGATCTATCCCCGCTATGTCTGGACCAATGAAATTATTAGAATCATCATCTTCCTTAAAAAATAGGCTATATCAATCCAATATTAAAACTAAATATCTCATTTACTATAGAATATCTAAAAAATATCTGATTGGAAGTTAATCGCGTTCAATTCTAGGATCCTAATGAAAAAAAAAAATTCCATTGGCCAATTAAAATGTGGAAATGATTGATAAAAAATGCACGTTGATTGTCTTTATTCCACTGTTGAAACCAAGTAAATAATACCATGTTGTCGACCTACTGAGTGAACTTTCCTCACCTTCATCATGCTGTTGGACTCTATAAGAGAATCTACCAAATAAGCGGCGTGTTCGTGTAACTCGGACTCTATGAAGAACTGTACCAAATCCCGAATAAACGGTGTGTTCGCCAATCTGCGCTTGCCTCGTTTGGTTTTGCCGACATCTACATCTCCTCCAGGTTGAAAGAGACGCTCGTTGAGGAACTCTCCAGCCGCTTGGGCTACGGCTCGGTGAGATGAATACACCTGAAGTTCAGAAGAGGCTCATTTTTGGTTTATCACCCCGGAAATCAATTCTGAATGCGGAAGTTTTCGAAATTAAAACTTCCAGTAATAGAATTTCGAGTTAAAGAAGTTTGGCTGTAAAATGCTAAGTTAAACCAATATATCCTAGACGACACATAAATTTTACACAATCTTTATGATCAAGTAACATGGGAATTCGATTCATATTTCAACATTTTCCATACATTAGGTACAGTACTGAGATATTAATTCAAATCTCATACCAATTCATATACGTGTTCACAATCCTTATCAGTCAATATTTCATTGTGGTGCTTCAAGATAGATATAACTAATTTGACAGCCTGAACTGCCACGTCATACTCCTTATCCAGAGTCATGGCAACAATGCGGTCTTTGAATTTGTTGGTAAACAATTCCAGTTTACCTTTCAATTCTTCACTAGCATATAGAGGCTGTAGTGCTTGTAAACATCGTAATCTAACCTCACCAACCTAAAACCAGGATTGAAGAGTTTTGTCTTTCATCTCGATACTGAATAAACTTAATCAGATACCTTATCGTGGAGTGTCCAACCAATATATTTCAAGTAGGAATCATCCAAAAAGTTGGCATGAAATTTGTGCATCCAGACTCCAATTTCTGTCATTGCAATAGCTCTAATTTCAGGTAGAGTATCACGATATCTGTGCACAAACACAGACTTGAACATGTAAGTGAGCATATTCTTTATTTCATCCATGTTCTCTTCTAGTTCCTGCCTTTTGCCTAATAATGACTCCAATCTATCACTAGCTCTTTTTTCACGAGTTTTCTGTCGTTCTGCTTCATACTGACGTTGGGTATTGTCTAAATTTACTGAAACAGTCAGAGCAACATCTACAAGAGCTGTCATCAATTTCATTGCTCCCAATGTAGCTGTATGTCTGAAAGCTCGGACCTATACAAAATATATCTCAATAAAATCTGAATAAAACATATTTACATGTTCTTCCTAACCTGTGAATCTGATAATCCTGTCAACAGAGAAATAACATTGTCCATCAAAAATTGGTCATATATTATTGTGTACTGGCACTGTTTAACCAAAGTTTGAACAAATTCACAAAAATTCTGTCTGAATTTTTTCCATGTCTGTCCGGCCATAATTAAGGGATATTCACCACTTTCTTCATCAAACTCTTCAGTCATTTTACGAATTATAGATGTATGTTCCATTGTAGCTTGCATCTGTTGAGTTATTCTACCCTTACAGCCTGCAGCATTAATGAAAAACTGCATCAGAGATATTAATGCTGCTTCTCGATTTATCTACACAAAAAAAAACAAAATATACGGTAAGAAACTGTTCTGCTTTATAAACTAACCTTGTAACTTTCTATCCAATCATCAACTATATTAGTCAAAGATACTTTGCTGTTTTTTATAATATGATACAACGAACTGTCATCACTATCATTATTTATTATTTCACCAATTATATTTTTTCTACCAGGAGGCCGACCGCGTCCTCTTCCTCGACCTGTAGTATTCGGGGGAGAATAAGAGGGCGACATTACAGGCGGCGGCGGATTATTCTGTCCTCTAGCCTTTGATCTTGTAACTCTTCTCATTCCTGGAGTTGGAGGTGATTCAAAATCTCCACCAGATGAATGACCATACGGGTTTTGCGAATAGGGCCCCCCATATTGGTCGTTATCTACTTGAGAATTCATGGGGTTATCATATTCTGGAGGAGGCTCATCCATACGGATTCGTTTGCCCCCACGACGATGCATTATGAGTTTTGATAAAACTGATTCAACTCTCTAACAACTCTATGATTTTTTAATCAAATTTCCATTCAATAATCAAAATTGAACAATAAATAATACACGCATTACCACTTCCATTCGATTTAGGATTTATTGTTGATATTATCAAAACATGAACAAGAACGATTTCAATCTGTCACCGTCAATGTCAAACCTATCTTATTTCTGCCACAGAGATACTCTGTGCCACGGTCATATACGATCGTGCTCTGTGCTATCACTGTTCCGTCATTAAAATCGGGAAGGGTGGGGAGAAGAGGGTAGTGAAGGATGAGGTTGACATTGTTGGTTCAGTCTGTGGTTGAGTCTCGAGTCGTTCGTTCCTGTGCTTCATTCTTTCACTGAGCTGTGTGCTGTGTCTGTGTCAGTGTCAATTTACGTTCGTGTTGTCTGTTATCGTTTTTTTTTTAGTGAACTTAAGAACGATTGTAATATCACAGTAGTGGTAATATGGAGTTATCTAGCATTCTTCCAGCACCTGTTCAACCAATTTGGGATCGAGACGATGAACGTAAGAAAAAGGCTGTTTCCCAGCAATTCAACCTTCTTGTGAGTGCACAAAGTATCGCACCCCCTTATGGCCAACGACGCGGTTGGGTACCCAGAAATGTTACTGACTATGGAGATGGAGGATCCTTTCCTGAGATTCACGTTGCCCAATATCCCTTGGAAATGGGCAGAAAGAATACGAGCAACTCTAACTCCCTTGCAGTACAACTAGGAGCTGATGGAAAAGTTAAATATGATGTGATTGCCAGACAAGGACATGATAAAGACAAAATAGTTTATTCTAAGTTGTCTGATTTGTTACCAGTAGAAGTAGTAGCAGAAAATGACCCCAGCTTGGAGAAACCTGACCAAGAGGAAATTGATGATATCACAGAACGAACTAGACAGGCTCTAATGAAGATTACAAACTCCAAAATTGCTGCTGCTATGCCTGTGAGAGCAGCAGAAAAACTAGCACCTGCTCAGTTCATTAGATACACACCATCTCAACAAGGAGCTGCCTTCAATTCTGGGGCCAAACAAAGAGTTATCAGGCTTGTCGAAGCACAAGTTGATCCAATGGAGCCACCTAGATTCAAAATCAATAAAAAGATTCCTAGAGGTCCTCCTTCACCACCTGCTCCAGTGCTACACAGTCCAACAAGACGAGTGACAGTAAAGGAACAGAAGGAATGGAAAATTCCTCCGTGTATATCAAACTGGAAAAATGCCAAAGGTAAATACTACCTTTTCTTCCAATCATAATGCATGTAGACTGTCAAACCAAATTATCATTCATTTATAAACATTAATACATATATCACAGTATATTTGAAAAAAATTATCATAAATTTCTAACACCAAACTACAAAAAATAGCTTGGCAAATTTTATCTTTCTTCTCCGATTTGTTCAGCTTCACATTCTTGTTCACTCCAATTATTTGATTTACATGATATTCTGTATAACTAAAAAAACTATTTTTACAAACAATGAGAATCAAAAACTCTATATTTTCAACTGTACAATTATTAATATCAGAACATTATTCAATTCTCAGGTTACACTGTTCCATTGGACAAGAGATTGGCTGCAGATGGTAGGGGTCTGCAGCAGCTACACATCAATGAAAACTTTGCCAAGTTAGCTGAGTCTTTGTACATAGCCGATAGAAAAGCTAGAGAAGCTGTGGAAACACGTGCCCAGCTGGAAAAGAAGTTGGCTCAAAAAGAAAAGGAAGCCAAAGAAGATCATCTGAGGAAGCTAGCTCAGAGAGCAAGAGACGAGAGGGCTGGATTAAAAACTGCACCAAGTACGTATGATTAGATTAGAAAACAGGGTTGTGTTTCTGGGAGCCTCCACACTTACCTTTTTAGATCTATCGTGTATGCCCACTTTTTATGTCAAGTATGATTGTAATGTAGTATATGTTTCCATTATTTGCTGGGTAAAAGTCCACATATTTGGATTGGAAACATGAATTTGGCAATATTATCATGGGAAAATTGATACTTTTTGAGATATAACACTCCGAAATTTCACCTTCTTTTCTTGGAAATTTTCAAACGAGATTGTACTGTCTTAATGCACATTTTTTCATCAACAAGACACATAATATATTGAGGAAAGATTCACCATACTTTCATTCTCAGATAAATATCGAAAATTGCAGAATTTTTCATATTATTAATGTCATCAATGCATGTCAAAATCATCCGATTTTTACTGTGGTTTGTTGTCAATGAACTAATGGTTGACGAAATGATTATGCTCAAATGCTGTCAAATCTGGATATAAAAAAATGACATTTTCAATTTTGTACTTTGAGAAATTCTTTGAAGGATAGTTTGGCATATTAGTCAGTACAATATACTTCTCTAAAAATGTATTGGGTAACATTCACCATGACCATATCACATTCAATACAATTCCAAATCAAGTCAGAACCAGTAACAAAATACCAATAATATCATTGTGCAGGTCATGCTAAGCAGCCCGACGAGGACGAGCAGGAGCGCGAGGCTTTGCGTATGGACAGGCACAAGGAACGTGCACGAGACCGCAATCTTGCCCGCGCAGCCCCGGATAAGCGTAGCAAACTGCAACGTGAACGCGAACGTGACATATCCGAACAAATCGCGCTCGGAATGCCGGCACGCGGGGCGACATCTGGCGAAGCGCAGTTCGACCAGCGATTGTTCGGGCAGGCTCAAGGTCTCGGCCAGGGCTACGGAGACGACGAAGCCTATGATGTGTATGACAAGCCGTGGCGGGACGGTGGATCGATGGCCAATCACATCTACCGGCCAGGGAAGAACGTTGATAAGGAGGCGTATGGAGGGGAAGAATTGGAGAAGGCTATCAGGACGAACAGGTGAGAATTGAAACAGTGATTCTATAGGTTTGTTCCAACACGTCTTAAAACCGTCACAATATGATCACGCTCATGCGTAATTGATTTAATCTGTTCCAATCGAGAAGTGATCGTAATCTGACCATCATCTTTTATTTCAACCAAACTCGTGACCGTCGGCAGCATGGTTTCAGGACGGTAATTTTGGTACATGCTCAAAATTGAAAACTGTTTTGATTCATGAGTATTGACGTGCGCGTTAAGAAACTATTTGCCAAAAGAATAGGTTAGCTAACCTAGATTTTTGTTTGGGTGTTTATTTACTTTCATTTGTGTTGATGATAATTTCTTCCTTTCGAATCGAATAAGAAAAAATGAGTGACGATGGAGATACTGATCATTTATACGAAACAAGTGAAGATAATTTTGATATTCAGTACAATGAAACAAGGGTAAAAAGTTGTAGAATGTTCCATTTTCATATTATTTTATTTATTTTAACCACAGATTAAACAAAAGAACAATAACCTCAAACTTGTAGAACGTGGGTAGCCAAATACCGTCAATTAGGCAATCCAAACCACGTGACATTCAATGTGGCGGATTAGGGCACACAATGCAATACCTTGGCTAGTAAACAGTGAATTTTATTTATTTTCGGAGTTTTTTGGTGTTTCGAAACGGTATTCAGATGGAGAGTGAATATTTGAAGACATTGATGTTGAATAGCAGAGACGTTGGTGAAAAGTATGCTAGGAACTATTCATTCAGTTCATTCTTGCAGAGATAAGCTATAACTTATTGTAACTTATCTCTGATTCTTGTCACAGCATTCGTTTTCGATATTAAATGAAGTTGGGATCAATTAATAATCTAGATCCTTTCACATTGGATACTGATGCTGATTTAGACTATTCAATTGATGCTGTTCTTTTTGTAATATTCTGGTCCAAAAAAATATCTACTGCAGACTCTCTGATACTTCAGTTTGGAATCAGTGAGATCATATCTCTTGATCGCAGCTAACCATAGGGCCCTGCGCTTCCTAGTTAAATCGTTCTTACTCTATAACTGCTCTATAAGAACCTGCGATTAGTAACCGTAGAAACCGATTACATGCCGACTTTATTTCGGTTAGTACGAGATCTACAGCCAACCACAATGCATGTGATAGGCCTTTTCTTCAGTAAAAAAGTTAATAATTAGCCACAATTAAAAAAACACATAAAAAACGCACTAGAGATAACTAAATGTAACAGATTTCAACTCAAGTCACATATGTAAACACCAAATGTGTGCCCTAAGCCGCCACATTGGTTTTTCGCTTTGACAGATCGCTGGATTGCCCAATAAAACCGATCCAACCCTCGAATGTTTTTGTACCGTCACGAAACTATGCGATGTTGCACATGCGAACTAAACGAAACCGAAACGGCCACAGTTTCGAAACCATACAGAAATGTTTGTTGGAACGAACCTTATATCAACAGTAGTTGTGAGAAAATAAAATTGGCTGTAATGAGAACGAGTATTGCTAAAGAAATCAATATTCAATAATGAGAGAATAGAATCTAACTGTAATACATTTTTTTGAAGTTGTCTGAAATTGTGTTTTTTTTTCAGGTTTGTGCCAGATAAGGAGTTCGGTGGCACTGACAGATCTGGAAGTGGTCGTGCTGGGCCAGTACAATTCGAGAAAGAAGAGGATCCCTTCGGTTTGGATCAGTTCTTGTCACAAGCCAAAAAGGCTAGCAAACGCAAAGAACCCGAAAAGAGAGACGATAGGGATAAAAAGAGAAGAAAAGTTTGATTCTGTTTTAATGTTGAGTGGTCAGTTTTGTCCATATGATTTTGTTGATTATTTCAACTACATTAAATAGGTAAACCCATACCTAATGTAAGGTATTTAATTGGACCCGTATTCTTTGTAATCGGATCGAATGTATATGACTAATAAATAAGATCCAATATACCATGTGTTCTTCTATTACCTTTTTAAAATTAAATAAAAGTGGCATTGGTTCAATAACTTTTTTCAACCGAAATTATAAATAAAGGATGTCTAGAATGATACTTTCCATTCATCCGTTAAAATCGTGTTGAAAAGATAGTTGTGAAGTGGCATAGCACTTGTACCACAGAGTACCCAGAGGCGCCACTTGCCCTATTCAAGAATGAAATGGCAAAATAGTAAAGATGGCCGTGAAAAAAAAAAGGAGAGGTGGAACGGTAACCGGGTTACGGTTTTCTGATTGGTCAATATCAACTATCAAGAGCTGACGTTTGTATGTGTCAATGCTAAAGCTTGGTACACAATACGACGTTAGTTATGCGTCGGTTATACGAATTTCCATTGGATATTAGCTTGATGTCAGTCCCTTCATCCAATCATATATCGCTTTCACCACAAACGGATCACGACATGTATTGAGCTATAATTGAGTTCATATTAATGTAAACAATTTGTAGAAATATTTCTTATATCTCGAAAGTATTCTTCTTACTGAAAATGAAGTTTCAAATTAAAATGATAATACTTCAAAAAGGCTCAGCTGACATATTCTCCATATACTCGAAATTAAATAGATATCCTTGGTTTGTGAAATGAATTACTTCAACGAATTAATGTGGGAATATAATAATAAAAATCTTTTACTTTGAGATATTTTGGATTTTCTAGTACTTGGCATTTGGAAACATGGGTTTCTTCAGGTGTTTCCAGCAAAAACACGCATAAGATGACGGAAGTATAACAAATTTAGGTGAATTTGGATATTGTATTTGAGTTCTACCTTGCAGTTAGAGAATTTATAAGATGTAGAGGTTTATTCAATAGTTGTCCATAGTTTAGACAACTTCGGTAAATTTTCAAATACTCTGGAAACCCATTCAAAGAGTTGATGCATATATTGAACTACAGCAGATTTTATTGTATTATTGTAAACATATATCAATCATGTCATCATATATCATTATTTTGATAATATCTTCTAGAAAATCTTCACGATCACATATAAGTTGATAAGACCTCACTATCAGCTTCACAGTTGAACTTCAAGCCCATATTGGAGTTCCAACACACATTCCTCTTTGATTATTTTTCTGCATCTTCACCAAGTAATTCATTTCATAAGTATTGTGTGTAGTAAGAAGAAAGCCAAGCATTGTAGATAGCCATCAAAACTGGGTAATTTTTGGCAGTTTAGTATTTTTTCCAATATACTGAATTCTATAAAAAGTTATTCATATACAGTGCGTCCATAAAGTAACGCATAAATTCATTATTGGCTAAATGAACAATAAAATTAGGAATTCCCAAAACAGGTCGATTTTTTATTTCAATTTACTATTGTTTCAAATCATAATCTAATATATACAGGTTGAACCACTTTCGGGTAATGACGTCATCACCATTTTTTTCAAATGGAACCCCCCCTTTTTATTCAATTTTCAAATTGCCTTTGCTGAGCTGATTCCAAAAATGTATAATATGTTGCTTCAAATTGGTACGGGGTGGGCAGAAATGCAAAAAAAAGTATGAAAATTGTTTATGGAAAGTAATACGTTACTGAATGTAATAAACAAATTAAATGGAATTAGTAGTTATGCAATTAATGTGATACACTTCCAAAAACAAACAAACGAACGAAAATTTACAATAAATGTTCAAATTGTTCTCCATGACCGTTAGACAATGACTGAACCGGGCATTACTTTCGTCTCTAACATTCTATAGCATAGCGGGTGTTATGCTCTGTATTTCTTGTCTGATTCGGTCTTGTAGTTGAGGGATATTTCCAAGTCTGTTTAAGTAAACTTTAGGTTTTAAATAACCCCATAAGAAGAAGTCTAATGGGCTCAGATCAGGTGATCTAGCAGGCCATTCCACTGGTCCCCTTCTTCCTATCCACCTTTGTGGAAAAGTTGTGTTTAAAAAATCGCGCACAGTTACTGCGAAATGTGGCGGTGCGCCATCCTGTTGAAACCAGATTCTGCGGTCTACATTAGTGGGTATTTGAATATCAGGAAAAAGCTGGATCAGATCAGGAATTGATGTATTTTGAAGGAAATCCAGATATAATGCTCCTGTTGAGTTTTCATCGAAAAAATATGGACCAATAATTGTCATTACTCTCTAAAAAAATTTTTGCATTTTTGCCCACCCTGAACCAATTTGAAGCAACATATTATACATTTTTGGAATCAGCTCAGCAAAGGCAATTTGAAAATTGAATAAAAAGGGGGGTTCCATTTGAAAAAATGGTGATGACGTCATTACACGAAAGTGGTTCACCCTGTATATTAGATTATGATTTGAAACAATAGTACATTGAAATGAAAAATCGACCTGTTTTGGGAATTCCTAGTTTTATTGTTCATTTAGCCAATAATGAATTTATGCGTTACTTTATGGACGCACTATCTAGTTAGTAAAAAAACAACCTTCTCACAAAAATATTACAATTTGAAAACGCCTGTGGGGGAAAACTTTTCAAATGGACAGCCTAAGTCTTGACGTCACAAGCTTAAAAACCTTTCCAAACAAAGCGTTCATTTCACGTAGTTGCTTCTTTCAGTTGAAACTAAGAATGACATTTTTTGTATATGGTGATATCAAGTTCTCATTGACTCATTCTTAACATTTTCATTCAAGTTAGTCGCATGATGAATGTAATTTCATCGATTTAGCGAAGCCCTAGAGGCATCTCTGAATCAGTCAGAAGAGTCCGAGTTCTGACAATCTCCTAATATAGGCAGCAGAATTTATACTTGAAAATATTTCAATCATCCTGTACACACATTTCGGTATGGCAGAGATGACTAGTTTCAATTATGCAACCCTATTAATCATGCGTAAAGGAATTGGCAGACTGATAAGACGACACATATTACTCAGTCGATTTTAAACCTCCGTTGGGTTCGGACGTGCGTGACGAAAAGACTTTCTCGTGCGGTGGAAAGTTTTCGCGAGTGTTTCCAGTGATACCGTGTGTTTGTGACTGTGTGTGTGTGCTTCTAGGACAGTTTGAGAAAAATTAATGGGTGAGTTTTTTTGCATGTCCCTTTACACAACTGAACGATTTCCAAATTTTCCATCATGATACATCGGGTTTTTTTGTTGAAATTTGCTGATTTCTTGGTGAAATTGTTTTCAATGTTTTCTCATGATGAATACATGATGAATGAACCCTTTCTTGATATTTAGGAAAAGATGCAATAAAATAAAGTATGCAATTTTATAGATTCATTTTTAATTTTGTTATAGATGGCATGTGACGTCTGGAAAACAAAGAACTAGGATAGAAGGTGTAACTACTATTACCAATCGGTGAGTGATTTTTTGATTCCTGTAACTTTTTCAACCTCACATTCAGCTTTTGTCTCCTCACTTTCAAATATTTCACATTCCACTTCTAAGCTCCTCATAAAACCTATTTCTAACTTACTGACTTTCTTTTTATTGTATCGATTTGTTAGGTTTTATTTTTTTTCTTTCAATTTGTGTAATCAATGGGCAGAAGGGCTTAGGTCGATAGCCTATTGGATCAGTGTAAATTGTTTCAATAATATTCTTGAGATTTAATGAATTTTTTCTGTTGTTACAGGTAGTGAGTAGTTCTTCTAGAAAAAGGTAAGTGATTTTTGGGTTATGCATGACTTTTTGCACGAATTTCAGCGGGTGCACCCACAATATTCCGACGAACTATGGAATTCGTAGGATTATAGAGAATCCTTACAGTCGAGATATACGTTCAGTATGTCCAAATTGCAATTTCTCGATTTCAACCTCACTTTTCCAAATTACATAGGCCTACCTTTTTTTCTGTGAAATAGTGTTTTCAAGTGACAGGTCGTTTAACACACAGTACATCAGAATACTGAATAGGACGTTTATTTTCGAATTGAAATCCTCGACATCGCAGTAGCAAAAGTAACAGTCGTCTCCAGTGCGATGGTACAAATCAAAACTACAATCGAAAATGCGTTTGAAGAAATCAAGCATGCCGTCAAGTGATTCACAGCTAGAAGTTCCATCGAAATTCAAATGCGGTGGGTCGAAAAGCGAATTTTCTACCCGATCATTAACGACAGTTGACAACCTCACCCGATAACACGCGCGGTACCCTTACGAGGGGAGAGTATCGACTTTTGGTGTTTGTAAGTTTTCCTCTCTGCAAAAGAGGCCGTCACCTTAAGAAGTCGGTATGACAGTGTTTTTCGTGGTCGTGGGAGTCTTCTTAGTTCTTGATGTAGGTAGAAATTCGCTTTTCGACCCACCGCATTTGAATTTCGATGGAACTTCTAGCTGTGAATCACTGACGGCATGCTCGATTTCTTCAAGCGCATTTTCGATTGTAGTTTTGATTTGTACCATCGCACTGGAGACGACTGTTACTTTTGCTACTGCGATGTTGAGGATTTCAACTCGAAAATGAACATTCTTTTCAGTATCTTGATGTACTGTCTGTTAAACGACTTGTTACTTGAAACACTTTTTCATGAAAGAGAAGGTAGGCCTGACGATTAAGATGACAAGTTTCCAAATGAAGTGCATTTCATTTCAGGAAGTATTTTATTTCAGAAATCATTCTCTTTCAGAAATTATTTCATTTCAGAAATCATTCTCTTTCAGGAATTATTTTATTTCAGGAATTATTTCATTTCAGAAATTATTTTATTTCAGGAATTATTCTTTTTCAGGAATTATTCTTTCTCTGGAATTATTCTTTCTCTGGAATTATTCTTTCTCAGGAATTATTTCATTTCAGGATTTTTTTTTCAGGAATCATCCTCTTTCAGGAATTATTTTATTTCAGGAATTACTTCATTTCAGGAATTGATTTATATCAGGTATTAATTCATTTCAGGACTTATTTTTTTCCGGAGTTATTTATTTCAGATATTAAACAAGAGAAAGTGCATTTTGCAATTTTGTATAAATGCCAGTAAACGAATTTCAGAAATTATTTTATTTCTGGAAGGGGTAAATGCAGTGAAATAACTGTAAAACGTGAAATATAAGTGCCGCGTAGACTTTTCAGACACGAAATCTGAAACAATTAAGTGCGAGTGCATTTTGCAATTTTGTACAAATGCCAATAAACGAATTTCAGGAATTGATTTCAATTTCTGGAAGGGGTAAATGCTGTTCGACTATCATCTGGTTAATTCATTCAGATGATCAGTCCTTAGTGAAATAAGTGAAATCGTGAAATAAGTGCCGCGTAGACTTTTCAGACGTAACAACGAAACAATATATGAAGTGCATTTTGCAATTTTGTACAAATGCCAACAAACGAATTTCAGGAATTAATTTTAATTTCTGGAAGGGGTAAATGCTGTTAGACTATCATCTGGTGATTTCATTCAGATGATAGTTCTTAGTGAAATACGTGAAAAAAGTGAAATAAGTGCCGCGTAGACTTTTCAGAAACGTAATCTGAAACAACATATTATAAAGTGCATTTTGCGAATTCGTACAAATGCCAATAAACGAATTTCAGGAATTGATTTCAATTTCTGGAAGGGGTAAATGCTGTTCGACTATCATCTGGTTAATTCATTCAGATGATCAGTCCTTAGTGAAATAAGTGAAATCGTGAAATAAGTGCCGCGTAGACTTTTCAGACGTAACAACGAAACAATATATGAAGTGCATTTTGCAATTTTGTACAAATGCCAACAAACGAATTTCAGGAATTAATTTTAATTTCTGGAAGGGGTAAATGCTGTTAGACTATCATCTGGTGATTTCATTCAGATGATAGTTCTTAGTGAAATACGTGAAAAAAGTGAAATAAGTGCCGCGTAGACTTTTCAGAAACGTAATCTGAAACAACATATTATAAAGTGCATTTTGCGAATTCGTACAAATGCCAATAAACGAATTTCAGGAATTAATTTTAATTTCTGGAAGGGGTAAATATTTTCCACATTCATGGTTTGTAGGCCTACTGGGGATGCTTCCATTAAAAAAAGCAACGCATTGAGAACTCTACCTCTTGGGTGATGAAGGAAACGAGTTCAAATGTATTTTATTTTGCCTAAATATATTTTTGCCCACCCTGTACCAATTTGAAGCAACATATACATTTTTGGAATCAGCTCAGCAAAGGCAATTTGGAACTTGAAAGCAAAAGAGGGGGGGGTGGTTCCATTTGAAAAAATGGTGATGACGTCATTACACGAAAGTGGTTCACCCTGTATATTAGATTATGATTTGAAACAATAGTAAATTGAAATGAAAAATCGACCTGTTTTCGGAATTCCTAGTTTTATTGTTCATTTGGCCAATAATGAATTTATGCGTTACTTTATGGACGCACTATCTAGTTAGTAAAAAAACAACCTTCTCACAAAAATATTACAATTTGAAAACGCCTGTGGGGGAAAACTTTTCAAATGGACAGCCTAAGTCTTGACGTCACAAGCTTAAAAACCTTTCCAAACAAAGCGTTCATTTCACGTAGTTGCTTCTTTCAGTTGAAACTAAGAATGACATTTTTTGTATATGGTGATATCAAGTTCTCATTGACTCATTCTTAACATTTTCATTCAAGTTAGTCGCATGATGAATGTAATTTCATCGATTTAGCGAAGCCCTAGAGGCATCTCTGAATCAGTCAGAAGAGTCCGAGTTCTGACAATCTCCTAATATAGGCAGCAGAATTTAACTTGAAAATATTTCAATCATCCTGTACACACATTTCGGTATGGCAGAGATGACTAGTTTCAATTATGCAACCCTATTAATCATGCGTAAAGGAATTGGCAGACTGATAAGACGACACATATTACTCAGTCGATTTTGAACCTCCGTTGGGTTCGGACGTGCGTGACGAAAAGACTTTCTCGTGCGGTGGAAAGTTTTCGCGAGTGTTTCCAGTGATACCGTGTGTTTGTGACTGTGTGTGTGTGCTTCTAGGACAGTTTGAGAAAAATTAATGGGTGAGTTTTTTTGCATGTCCCTTTACACAACTGAACGATTTCCAAATTTTCCATCATGATACATCGGGTTTTTTTGTTGAAATTTGCTGATTTCTTGGTGAAATTGTTTTCAATGTTTTCTCATGATGAATACATGATAAATGAACCCTTTCTTGATATTTAGGAAAAGATGCAATAAAATAAAGTATGCAATTTTATAGATTCATTTTTAATTTTGTTATAGATGGCATGTGACGTCTGGAAAACAAAGAACTAGGATAGAAGGTGTAACTACTATTACCAATCGGTGAGTGATTTTTTGATTCCTGTAACTTTTTCAACCTCACATTCAGCTTTTGTCTCCTCACTTTCAAATATTTCACATTCCACTTCTAAGCTCCTCATAAAACCTATTTCTAACTTACTGACTTTCTTTTTATTGTATCGATTTGTTAGGTTTTATTTTTTTTCTTTCAATTTGTGTAATCAATGGGCAGAAGGGCTTAGGTCGATAGCCTATTGGATCAGTGTAAATTGTTTCAATAATATTCTTGAGATTTAATGAATTTTTTCTGTTGTTACAGGTAGTGAGTAGTTCTTCTAGAAAAAGGTAAGTGATTTTTGGGTTATGCATGACTTTTTGCACGAATTTCAGCGGATGCACCCACAATATTCCGACGAACTATGGAATTCGTAGGATTATAGAGAATCCTTACAGTCGAGATATACGTTCAGTATGTCCAAATTGCAATTTCTCGATTTCAACCTCACTTTTCCAAATTACATAGGCCTACCTTTTTTTCTGTGAAATAGTGTTTTCAAGTGACAGGTCGTTTAACACACAGTACATCAGAATACTGAATAGGACGTTTATTTTCGAATTGAAATCCTCGACATCGCAGTAGCAAAAGTAACAGTCGTCTCCAGTGCGATGGTACAAATCAAAACTACAATCGAAAATGCGTTTGAAGAAATCAAGCATGCCGTCAAGTGATTCACAGCTAGAAGTTCCATCGAAATTCAAATGCGGTGGGTCGAAAAGCGAATTTTCTACCCGATCATTAACGACAGTTGACAACCTCACCCGATAACACGCGCGGTACCCTTACGAGGGGAGAGTATCGACTTTTGGTGTTTGTAAGTTTTCCTCTCTGCAAAAGAGGCCGTCACCTTAAGAAGTCGGTATGACAGTGTTTTTCGTGGTCGTGGGAGTCTTCTTAGTTCTTGATGTAGGTAGAAATTCGCTTTTCGACCCACCGCATTTGAATTTCGATGGAACTTCTAGCTGTGAATCACTGACGGCATGCTCGATTTCTTCAAGCGCATTTTCGATTGTAGTTTTGATTTGTACCATCGCACTGGAGACGACTGTTACTTTTGCTACTGCGATGTTGAGGATTTCAACTCGAAAATGAACATTCTTTTCAGTATCTTGATGTACTGTCTGTTAAACGACTTGTTACTTGAAACACTTTTTCATGAAAGAGAAGGTAGGCCTGACGATTAAGATGACAAGTTTCCAAATGAAGTGCATTTCATTTCAGGAAGTATTTTATTTCAGAAATCATTCTCTTTCAGAAATTATTTCATTTCAGAAATCATTCTCTTTCAGGAATTATTTTATTTCAGGAATTATTTCATTTCAGAAATTATTTTATTTCAGGAATTATTCTCTTTCAGGAATTATTTTATTTCAGGAATTATTCTCTTTCAGGAATTATTTCATTTCAGGAATTATTCTTTTTCAGGAATTATTCTTTCTCTGGAATTATTCTTTCTCAGGAATTATTTCATTTCAGGATTTTTTTTTCAGGAATCATCCTCTTTCAGGAATTATTTTATTTCAGGAATTACTTCATTTCAGGAATTGATTTATATCAGGTATTAATTCATTTCAGGACTTATTTTTTTCCGGAGTTATTTATTTCAGATATTAAACAATAGAAAGTGCATTTTGCAATTTTGTATAAATGCCAGTAAACGAATTTCAGAAATTATTTCTGGAAGGGGTAAATGCAGTGAAATAACTGTAAAACGTGAAATAAGTGCGGCGTAGACACGAAATCTGAAACAATTAAGTGTGAGTGCATTTTGCAATTTTGTACAAATGCCAATAAACGAATTTCAGGAATTGATTTCAATTTTTGGAAGCTGTAAATGCTGTTCGACTATCATCTGGTTAATTCATTCAGATGATCAGTCCTTAGTGAAATAAGTGAAATCGTGAAATAAGTGCCGCGTAGACTTTTCAGAAACGTATTCTGAAACAACATATTATAAAGTGCATTTTGCGAATTCGTACAAATGCCAATAAACGAATTTCAGGAATTAATTTCAATTTCTGGAAGGGGTAAATATTTTCCACATTCATGGTTTGTAGGCCTACTGGGGATGCTTCCATTAAAAAAAGCAACGCATTGAGAACTCTACCTCTTGGGTGATGAAGGAAACGAGTTCAAATGTATTTTATTTCGCCTATAAAATAAGCCAATTGCCATTACTTTTCTGTACCTTGCAAGAGTTTCATCTAGTAGCTGCGCTTCTTCAGAATCTGTACTATTTTCTGACGGATTTTGAAATTTTTCAGTGATGTTTTCCAATGATTCAGTTTTAGGATCATTGAGTTCTTCATGTGAATGTGACGTTTCAACTGAAAATGATCATTTCATTCAAAATTAAATAATTATACAGTGCGTCCATAAAGTAACGCATAAATTCATTATTGGCTAAATGAACAATAAAATTAGGAATTCCCAAAACAGGTCGATTTTTTATTTCAATTTACTATTGTTTCAAATCATAATCTAATATACAGGTTGAACCACTTTCGGGTAATGACGTCATCACCATTTTTTTCAAATGGAACCCCCCTTTTTATTCAATTTTCAAATTGCCTTTGCTGAGCTGATTCCAAAAATGTATAATATGTTGCTTCAAATTGGTACGGGGTGGGCAGAAATGCAAAAAAAAAGTATGAAAATTGTTTATGGAAAGTAATACGTTACTGAATGTAATAAACAAATTAAATGGAATTAGTAGTTATGCAATTAATGTGATACACTTCCAAAAACAAACAAACGAACGAAAATTTACAATAAATGTTCAAATTGTTCTCCATGACCGTTAGACAATGACTGAACCGGGCATTACTTTCGTCTCTAACATTCTATAGCATAGCGGGTGTTATGCTCTGTATTTCTTGTCTGATTCGGTCTTGTAGTTGAGGGATATTTCCAAGTCTGTTCAAGTAAACTTTAGATTTTAAATAACCCCATAAGAAGAAGTCTAATGGGCTCAGATCAGGTGATCTAGCAGGCCATTCCACTGGTCCCCTTCTTCCTATCCACCTGTTAAGTTTTCATCGAATAACTATGGACCAATAATTCTCATTACTCTGTAAACAAATTTTTGCATTTTTGCCCACCCTGTACCAATTTGAAGCAACATATACATTTTTGGAATCAGCTCAGTAAAGGCAATTTGGAACTTGAAAAAAAAGGGGGGTTCCATTTGAAAAAAATGGTGATGACGTCATTACACGAAAGTGGGTCACCCTGTATATTAGATTATGATTTGAAACAATAGTAAATTGAAATAAAAAATCGACCTGTTTTGGGAATTCCTAGTTTTATTGTTCATTTAGCCAATAATGAATTTATGCGTTACTTTATGGACGCACTATATAATATAAGTTGATGTGCTATAAATATTACATAAATTAATCTTACCAAGATCCTGGAAACCAATATAATCAACACATATTTCCACAGGAAATATATCATCATATGGCTATTTGGTGGTCTAAAATTTCTTCTTCCATTCGAAATATTGCAGGTGAATGGTTTTGTTATCAATTTCAGAGATTAATTTGTACGAAAATATTTGTCAACAAATCGTAGTAAAGTATCAAGGGCACGCAAGGGCAATTGCCAATTAGACATTTCCCGCCATTTTTGGAATGAACACTCTGGTTTATATATACTCTGTGCTTGTACAGCTTGTGAATGACAGCAAAATTCAATTTTGTGGGGCATAGATTCTGCTGTGTATCGCTTCGACTGCAGGATGGTCGTGTTAGGTTATTCCCCAAACAACCCCAGATAAGTGAAATGTTTCGTACTGGTAATTTATCGAATGTTTGAAAAAGCATTCTCTACACAATTATAAGTTTCGGTCATTATTTTACCTCCAAACAATTTGACATTCGATAGTTTAGGATTAGCTGTGAGAACGGAAATGTTTGCATAGCTGACACCACAATCAGTTATATATAATATCTTTTTTATTCAGATCCTCTGTGGATATACAGCTTCAATATCCATTATGTTAATGGATATGTTGATTTATACGGTTCGTACACGTGACGTCACGTACATTACGGATTCACTAGAAGTGTCATAGCATAGTATAGTAATTATTATTACAGTTCTACGGTCCTGTGCGGTATCTTGACATCTCTATTGAAAAAGGAAGAGGATTCAAACTTATGATTTTAACCTATTGATTAATAAAGCTCTTGCTTTTGTATGAAAAGTACATTCTTCATTATAATTTAAAAAATTCTAAACATGCAGAAATCCAGTGAATGCCAAATACAAATTAGGCTTATAACAAAACAGGACTCGTGAGTACATTCACGTATTGCTTGGATCAACATATAATCTATCGAATTTTTAGATATGCAGTCCCAGATGTGCCCCTTTCGGTGCCGGAAGGAATAGATATAAAATCTCTTAATGAATTGGTGAATCAGCTATTGAAGGAAGCCAATTCTGAATTTCTTAAACCCAAAAATTTTGATTTCATAGTTATTGGAGAGTTATTGAGAGTTCCACTAATTGAACATCTGAAAGATCGTAATGTATCAACAGAAGTTACAGTAGAAGTTGAATATATAGAAAGAACACCTGCCCCAGAACCTGAAGATTCTCTTTTACATGATGATTGGGTATCAGGAGTTCAAACTGCAGATAAATGGTTTGTAAAAATTTTTTGAAACACTAGAATAATAATTACAGCTGATACAATATTTATAGGATTCTCACAGGCTGTTATGATCATTCAGTTAATATTTGGACTACCCATGGTAAAATAGTTACTTCTCTGAAACAGCACACAAATGTGGTGAAAGCAGTTGCATGGATAGATAAAACTGATCCTTCCAAAGGATTTGTTAGTGTTTCACATGACCTAACAGGAATAATATGGTCTTATACACCTGGTATGTTGAATTGAATTTGATCCATATCCATATGAATAAATTAATTTTTGAATTATTGAAGGCACTGATAAAGTTACCCCAAAGGCAATTCTAAGAGGACATGAGAGAGGTGTTGATAGTGTTGGTGTGAGTCCAAATGCATCCCGAATAGCTACTGGGGGTTGGGACTCGAATTTGAAGTTATGGTCAGCTCAAGTGGAGGAAGATGAACCAGCACAAAAGAAAAGCAGAGGAGGGAGTGCCTCTCTCAATCAAACTCCTTTACATACTTTGAACGGACACAAAGAGACAATATCTTCTACCAAATGGATAGACAATCATGTTGTGTGTACAGCTTCCATGGATCACACAATCAAATTATGGGATGCAGAGGTAAGTAAATTGACTTTATGATTCAAATTATTATTCATAGTACTCCGGGACCAGGTAAAAAACGTGTTTATCATTGCACAGTATTTTCTTTAGGAAATTCCTTTTCAACAGTGATGAAACTGATATTTCCATATCGTTACTGTTAGTGCAAAAGGTCGTATGTGAAAGTTAACTACTTTACAGGAGAGCATAAAAAAAAATCAGCTGCACAAAATACGACTTTTTTACATTTGACCATTACTTAAAATAGATCAGCTGATGACATACAATATTTTTGTGGCAGTTGCAGACTGCAAAATGTCACCTTTAGCACAAATAAAATAAAAATGGATAATTTTTACATGCGACCTTTTGCACTAACAGTAACAGTATTTTGATAGGTGTGGAAAATTTTCGGGATATTTATATTCAGTCTTATGTGGATTGCTCTGTCTTTACAAATTTTTCATTGAAATGATCAATTGGCCACTTTAATCATTGATGAATACTTTTTTCTTTAATTCTGAAATATGGATTGGAAAGATTTTCATAGAGAGTTTGACTGCTAATGTACCAGGGAGCATGAATACATAACAGATTTGACTGAAATATTTGTATTATTTCAATCCTGATAATTTTCGCACAATCCCACAGTTTCGAAATCACTTAGTACAGCATTAATTTGTTTCTGATTGATTTTTGGATACTTGATTCATTAGTCAGTAGAATCTGATGAAGTAACAAAGATATCTAAGGTGATTTGGGTTGAGCTGTGTACACGTGCTACTCAACGAGGAATAAAGTTGTACAACAAAGATATCTCTTACATTAGTTTCATTAAAAAAATCTTATTGTTGAATAAAAATTCGCAGACCTCTTCATTACCTGTAAATCAACAAATTCTGCATAAGACGTCTAGAGAAAAGAAATAATTTTGATAAACTAACTGTAGAGTCCTAACAAATATTCTATTTGAGTTTCTTGACTTGTAGCTAATGGGCATCAAAAGTGAAATAGTGGGCCAAAAAGCTTTCCTCAGCTCCTCCTGGTCTCCCCTCTCAAACACACTGATCGCTTCTTCCGCGGATCGTCACATCCGCCTCTACGATCCCCGTTCTACCGAGGGTACACTTTGCAAGACAACTTTCACATCCCACCAGCTCTGGGTGAGTTCAGTGGCTTGGAGCAGCTACGATCAGCACCTGTTCTTGTCGGGCGGGTACGACGCCTCCGTCAAGCTGTGGGACACGAGAAGTCCCAGGGCTCCGCTTTACAACTTGGACGGACATGAAGGACAAGTGTTGAGTGTCGATTGGTCGAACGATAAATATATGGTGTCTGGTGGAAGTGATAATAGCGTGCATATTTTCAAAAATAAACATGTCTAAAGAAATACTGTTGTTATTTTTGTAGCTGAAGTAGAACATAATTTTAAAATTTTCATCAGCTGATGAATAATGATGTTCATTAAACTGTCGCTGTCATGTATTGAAATCGAGCTGAATAGATATATACAGATAGTGATGATACCAGGTGGTGACATTGAAAACTTACCAAACAAGTCATGCATTTCAATGAATTTTGTTTCGAATGAAAAAATTCACACACCAACTAATCAATTCATGTAAAAACCAGACGGTTCCAAAAAATAGTAACCCCTACTTGAATATCCAACATAGAAGCAAGACGAAAATACTGTTTTTGAAAAAGATAGATCGCCATTTTCTATTCATATTCGAATCAAAACAGCATATACTAAACATAAGCTCACTGTTACAGCGTATTTTCTACGATTCAAAACGTAATCGAAATACAAAAGGCATTTCCTGTCTAACGTGTGCACATCATTCAAAGTACTCCAAATTTGGTGACATGAAAAGTGCTGTGATCCAACTATCTAGAATTGGTATAAGCTGTGCATTAAATAATTATATCACATAATTAAAAGTTAAGATGATTGAAAAATACATAAAACTTCTTTAATGTAAGTAAGTGATTATACATAAGTAAAAACATAATCAAAACAAGGAAATATACCCATTTTGTAGGTACATTTTCTAACGCCAACTCGAGAATGAAGTGTTCCTGCAAAAAAAAGGTAATCAGGACAAGTCATGTATTTACAGAAAAGTAATTATTTTTAATAGTAAGGAACATAATCCATCAGGAATGTAATAGTAGGGGAGCCCAAGCGGGGATTTCAGGATTTACTAAAGCGCGTCAGATTAATATACAGGGGGATACCTTGTACCTGGATAAGTACCTCCACAAAACATGAGACCCATATATAAGGCCGCCCGTGAAGGATACAGGATCAGATTAGTAAAAAAAAGTTCACCATCAGAAATTCATTACATCCTAAAAAGTGTATATTCCACTAATCTGACAATTTGAGAGTGACGTAAAAAAAGCATAAAAAACGTCATCTCAACATTCTCGAGCGTAGCTAAATTTTTTTTATTTCGAAGGAAATAATTCAAGAATAATGAAAAATATATAATCTGACAATTTCCGCGAGCCGAAATAACAAAAATTCGTCGATTAAGTTAAATGCGTGCAGCTGCGTGATGCCTACATTTCCTTCTCCGCGCTTCTATTCCTATGTGTATGTGTGTGTAACTCACTTATAACTTTTGAACGACTAAACCGATCGGAATCTACTAAACGGCGTTCTAAAGATTTCCCTCAAGATCAGATTTCCTGTGAATTCGGGCCGATAGATTTTGAGAAATTTTGAAAAATCTCAAAAAAAATTTTTTTTGGAAGTGGTTTTTTTGAAATAACTTTTAACCGGCTGTATCGATTAACTTCAAAAACTTATCCGTCTTTGAGCTTGTAAAACCACATTGATCGCCACCAAGCTGGTCAAAATCGGTTGATTCTTTCGAGAGATATCGTGAACGAAAGAAACCCAAAAAACTGTTTTTTCGGGATTACTCCGAAATTTGTGGTTCTATCAATTAAAATTGCAAAATAACTTATGAGGATGATAAAACTGCGTCGAATGCCGCCAATCGCGTGAAAATTGCTTGATCCATTCGAAAGTTATTGCGGTTTCAAAATTCCAAAAATAGTGTTCTATGAAACTTCTATCAGACTTTCGAGCTGGGAGAGCTCAAATGCACAGAAATATTATTTCTTTGAACTCAGTGAGCTCAAAATATCACATATGATATTTTTGAGCTCAAAAGTACAATTTTAGGCGCCCAGAAATGGAATTAGAGGGAAGTTGCAGGGATGGCCTTTAAGGTGAACCGTTTTTCAAATTTTTTTTTGTCAGATTAGGCGAATCCCCCTAGATAATCGTCAGATTATGAGACAGTACGTTTAGAACATAAAGATGAACCATATATGGCGAATTTTTTTTGCACATTATGAAAATGGCCGCGAGTTTGCGTCCCATCGAAATCGTCAGATTAGTGAATGAGAGCTTTTTTTTGGTGCACTTAACACTCCCTTAGAAAATCTGACGCGCTCGATTGATTTTATTTTTTTTACATTTTCAACCCTTAAATACAACCACCCGCATCATGCAAACGATCAGATTAACATACGTACATTATTAAAAATACACAGGGCATCGATGCTATCAATATCTGACGCGCTCGAGGATGTCCATGCAACATTTTTTTTACATATTCAAAAATCTATAGCCGCTTCCCCCACCGATGTAAAGGTATATATCATATAAAATTTTTTTCTTCTTATCATCTAAGCTTTGCATCCCAATAGGTCTCCTCTACGACGCTCGAGTAAATCCCCATTTAGCATCGTGGGCTCCCCTACTATAAACGACCAATAATCATATTAATTAGCCCTGATCATTTCACTCTGATTAGCGTTCACAAGTTAATCTTCATCGTCCGTTAAAAAGAACGCACACGTAAATCTAAAAGTGAAATTTCGAACGTACATACAAAAATGTCTTGGACAGCCTAAGTCTTGACGTCACAAGCTTAAAAACCTTTCCAAACAAAGCGTTCATTTCACGTTTTTGCTTCTTTCAGTTGAAACTAAGAATAAAATTGTTTGTATATGGTGATATTAAGTTCTCATTGACTCATAAAAATTCCTATGGAGAAAACAATGCAAATATTTCTTTAAAAGGAAAGGTTTTATGGGCTCCGCCCATTTTGACGTCACACATAGGTAGTCCATTGTAGTTCAACGTCATTATGTATTCCTGTAACACGTCTGTCTTAAGACAAGTATATCAGAATTCCATTATTGATGAACTTTTTTATTTTGTCGACGAAATTCTTACCCTGAAAAGGATGTGGAAGTCGGAGTATTGTTAGCCTGTTGAGCCAAATTTCCAAAACCGACAGTATTTTGATTAGCCAAATTTCCAAAACCTGGACTGCTCGCTCCAGAAGAACCAAAAGCAGCTGAAATCATGTGTATATCAGACCTTCATAATGTTTGGTTCCGTACAAGGAATGTGATCGCAAAATTACCAATTTTAAATCGACAGTAAAAATAGTAGAGAAAACATACCCGTTGGAGTGCTGGAGCCGAACACTTTACCAGGACTACCGAAAGCTGGCGCTGCACCGAAAGCCGGGGCGCTCCCGAAGCTAGGACCAGCTCCAAACGCAGGCTGCGGGGATCCACCGAAGACGGCAGTTCCACCGAAGCCCACAGGCTTCTGGAAGGCTGAAGGCGACCCGAAACCGCTCTGACCAACGCCCGTCGCAGCCCCAGCAGCGCTGAAGGGGCCCGGTTGAGGAGGACTGGCGAAGGATGAACTACCCCCGAATACAGACTGTTGAGGCTGGCCGAAAGTGGACGCAGCCGCCCCGAAGATATTACCGCCTCCCCCAAAGACAGGTTTGTTGTCGGTAGAACCGGCAAAAGGATTTGGAGCAGACTGTCCAAAAATGCTGCCTGTCGTGGAAGCACTGCCCACGTTCAAACCGCCGAAGCCGAACGAGGTACCAGTCGTCGCCGGTGCCGGAGCGCCGAAGGCAGATGATCCCGTTCCGCCGAATACAGGAGCAGACGTTTGGCCAAAGCTAACGGATGTCGAGGCAGGCGTCGAACCGAAAATGCCGGCAGAGGTCGTGGCAGGCGTCGAACCGAAAACGTTGGCAGATGTGGCAGGCTGCGAACCAAAAACGCCGGCAGATGTCGTGGCAGGTGTCGAACCGAAAACGCTGCCACCGCTAAAGCCGCCACCGAAGGCGCTCGTGGTGGTCGTAGCGCCAAATAACGAACCGGACTGACCGAATTGAGTAGCGGCGGGTGTGCTGCCGAACGCGGTTGCTGCGGTGGTTGTGGGCGCGCCAAAGCCGGCAGAGCCAAATACAGAAGTTTGTGGGGCAGTAGTGGCCGCAGTTGCTTGCGAACCGAAAACTGAAGGCTGTGTACTAGCACCGCCGAAAATTGAGGCTTGCGTTGTGGCACCACCAAATATCGAACCGGTCTGCGCTGTCCCGCCAAAGACAGAAGTCGGATTATTCGTTGTGGTAGCACCACCGAATACTGAAGGGTTCGTTGTAGCAGCTGTTGAGGCACCAAATACAGAAACTTGTGGTGTAGTACCAAATACAGAAGCTTGAGTCGTCGAAGAAATTGCTCCGAATGACGTATTCATATTACTACTGTTACTACCGAAAATCGAAGTTGCCGAACTCTTAGGAGTCGTCGAAGATGATACGGTGCCAATGGATGAACCTGTACCACTCGAAGATGTGATAGAAGCAACTCCGAACGTAGTTGAACCGAACACGGCTGTTGTAGTTACAGTAGAAGATGTTACTGGAGTTGAAGCAATAATCGAAGAACTGCTGGTAGTTGTGGTAACAGCAGAAGTTGCTGCGTTGCTTGAGGTGCCAGTAGTTGCCACAGTAGAAGAAGTCACTGATGGAGTTGATCCAAACATCAAAGTCGTGCCAGCAACTGTGGTAGCAGTGGAAGCTAGCGCAAATAATGAAGTCTTACTAGTAGCCGTAAGAGCTGATGCAAGTATTGAAGACGTACTGGTAGTCGTTGAAGCAGCTGATCCAAACATCGATGCAGTGCTCGTAGCTGCTGTAGGAACAGCCCCTGATTGGGTTGATCCAAATATTGAAGACGTACTGGTAGTCGCAGAAGCAGCTGATCCAAATATCGATGCAGTGCTCGTAGCTGTTGAAGGAACAGCCCCTGATTGGGTTGATCCAAATATTGAAGACGTACTGGTAGTCGCAGAAGCAGCTGATCCAAATATCGATGCAGTGCTCGTAGCTGATGAAGAAGAAACGGTTCCCATTTGGATTGATCCGAATATTGATGGAGTGCTGGTAGTAGGAGGAGTTTCTGCTTGGGTCGATGCGAATATCGCGGAAGAACCAGTTGTTTTACTAGTAGTGGTAGTCGTTGCAGAGGTTGATCCACTACTACTACCTGGTGTAGCAGTCGTAGAAACTACCGCGAGAGTTGAACCAAACAATGAAGAAAGGCCAGTAGTTGCAGAAGTTGTCGATCCAAATAACAGAGAGGTACCAGCAGGTGTTGTAGTAGAGGAACTTATTGCAGGAGTGGATTGGAATAAGGAAAAACTAGGAGCAGTAGTACTGGGTGTTGTTGCAGCACTGCTAGTTATGCTTGAGAATATAGAGGAACTAGGAGATGGTTTAGTTACAAATGCGGCAACAGGTGGTGTTGTACTTTCAACTTTCGTTGTAGAAGAGCCTGTAGCGTTAGCACCGAAAATCGAAGCCGTAGTTGTAGTCGTAGAACCAAAGAAAGAAGTTGGCTTATTTGTAGTGGAAAGAATTGATCCAAGCGCAGCTTTGCTATCGAATGTGAACGTAGTACTGATTGGCGTAGACGTAACTGTGGCGGTTACTTGTGGTTTAGTTGTACTGACAGAGAATTTACTAATGGGTGGAGCTGCACCTGAAGGTTTTATCGAAAGAGAAGGAACGCCGATACCCAGATTGGGAGCAGTTTTTGTAATACTGACTGAAGCAGCAACGGCTGGGGCGCTTGAGGTGGTACTGGTGGTGGTTACAATAGCACCAAATGATATACCACTGGAACTTCCGAATAATGGAGTCCCTGTCTTCATTAGATTACCAAACAACGTACCACTGCTCGTAGCAGCAGGTGATTCAGTGAAGGAGAATAGTGACTTGGTACTGGTTGTACCAGTTGGTATACCTGCTAGTGTGAATTCAGGTTTCTTACTCCCAATTGCTGGCTGCAACTTCGAAGTACTGATTGCAGATTTATTCGTAGTACCATCAGAATTCGAGGCAGCGAATGAGAAAGCACTACCTATTGGTTTATCCGGTAATTTCATGGTATCAGCAGGTTTGTTTGTTTGTGTTATGGGAATAAAACTCAGGGGAGCACCTTGAGGACGAACCAAAGTGGTATTCTGCGACAGATTACTCGATGTAAAAGTGTCGAGGGTTACGATGCTCGGACTTATGTCAGCAGCCGAGACTGAAGGCTCCGAATTCTGGAAATTGAAAATTTTCAGCGGTTCGGTACGCGCCGGAGTATTTGGCGGAGCTGACGTCGGTTTAGAATCCGGCATCCACTCGCGGATTGGAGTCGACTGAACGAATCCCAAATTTCTGGCAACAGGCACTTTCTGGACGGGCGACATTTGAGCCCCTAGTATCGAAGATTTCTCTTTAGCACGAGTTGCTGGGGAGCACATGGAGGAGACGTTAGTCTGTGGTGCCACGACGTGGATACTTCGCGATTTGAGGAGGCTTCGAAGTTTGGATTGCTTGGTATAAGTGAGATTTTTCGTTTTGGTCATAACCGATTCGATAATGGCTCGGTGAGGAATATCGGGTTCTAACTGTAAGCTTTCCAATCCATCTTCCAGATTTCTGACACCGCTCGAGGCTAGGAATAAAGGTGGTCCGGTAGCGACATTTCTTTTGCGTCTGAGACGACTGGCTAAATCTTTCATTACATAACTCTGAAATTAGATTGAAACATCAACTGAAGTTTATTTGGTTTACAGGTTGGCGGTACCTTACCTGTTTTTGAAGAACAGCATTCTGTCTAACCATTGACTGAAAAATAGCTTCCATGGTAGGCATTTGCACTCTGTATGTTTTCTTCGCATAATCCTGTAAAGCGAAATATAGTATTTCTATACTAATAATGATGTTTTGCCTATTTCTCGTATTATAGTTGGGTAAGTCTGTTTGTGTATTGTAGGTGTCCAGATGTGTTTTAATATGTAGCAGTTAATGGTGGATGATTACTGAATACATTGTCATTACTTTTAGTGTGGAGAATAGCGTTCTACACATGTTCCATGGAACTCTAATGATACTTCTGACAGCAAATTTCTGCAATGTGAAATTTTTGATATGTGCACTGAGGCAGCATTACTCCAGCACTGTAGTCCTTATATTAGATGAAACAGGGCATAATAACTGGTCAGTGCAGCATTTGTACTGGAAGTTTCACTGACTTTTCTAATGGCGTATATTCTTTTGCAAGTTTGGATCTTAACGCATCAATATGGGAATTGAGGATCTAACTGTACCCCTAAAAACTCTATTGAAGAATTTCCATTTGAGATTTCTCCGTTTGACTTCACACCGAAGTATAGAGAGTTGGTTTTGGTTTCATTTAGAAATAACCCATTTGCTGTGAACCACTTTTTAGCTTTTTGCATTATGTCATGGTAGGTAGTTTGCATGTTCATTTCGCGATAGCGGATTATGGGTTGAAATCAAAATTAGGAGGAAAAAGGTTGAGTGAATTATGTTTGTTATATTCACACTGTCAAATTGTTATGTATGTATACATATAGGATTATAGTGATACATCTTGAAAAACATTCTAGACAAAAAGATAACAGAAAATAACATTGCTCCTTTCTGAAAAAGCGTGCTGGATCCACTATTGGCTGAACCACAGTCTAATATTCATAAAAGCAAGTTCGCTCACTCTCTCATGATTAGCAAATTTAGGATGTGCAGAAAATTATTTTTTGAATAGGACTGACTACTCTGTTTTGAATCGATTCCAGAGTTGGATATGTACAGATCAACAAAATGGTAATAAGTAAAATTTTGGCTATCGACATCAAACGTATTGTATCTATTTACCTGAAATTTGTCCCATTGTTCATCAAGAGCTTTGTTCGTCTGTGAAAGTTGCGACTCCATATAATAAATAAGCTTTTGAATGTCGGATTGTCTCTTTTCCGTAGCCGAATCAAGCGGCTGCGATTTCAACAAAAGCGTCATAGCATCATCTTTAGAGATGTTGTAACGCGATTGGGCCTCCTCGTACCAAGTCCAAGATAGGATGAGATTTTGTTTGAGAGAATGTACCTGCGACAAACAATAAAAAATTTCCTAGACTATTCTAGAAACCAAGTTACCTTACTTCAGCGCTCTCCCCAAGAATAATCTCTACTATATCCTTCACGAACTGTTGTATTTCTTCCACCTGTTGCAGCATTGCCAATTTCTCTTCATCACTGCCGACATCGATCTTCACCCGCTTTCCTTGATGCAACATTACCTGGAAATTTACACATTCCACTTAATTCTTCGCTCTTTATATTAAAGTATTTATGTACGGTCTATTCAATTTTTTTTTATTGGTTCCCCATTTTACCCTTTTAAAGCACGCCTGAGCGTGTTTAAATCGAACTTAAAAAAACGCGCGTTTTTTAAAGTAACCATGGCAATATCAATAAAGGAACGAGAAACGTGAAGTCTAAATAACAAATTTTTGATTATTGATCTGACAGAAGTACCTTGTAAACGTCAAATAAAATATAACTGACAGATGCAAAACTTTATTCAAAAGTAAAATGTGGCACCAATAAAAAAAATAGCGTTAAGTATTCGTGGATCTGGTCTTTAAATCACTTGCTTTATTTCGAGCACTTCGGCTGCGCCGTCGTGCTCGAAAACTCGCGCGTGTTTTAAAGACCTTTTAATCAACTTATACTTTAATATACTATTAGGTTGATTCTCGAATGAATATAAGAATGCAGCGCCAAAGTGGACAGTCACAGAACTATAAATATTAACTTTGGATACATTCGTTGCATTTTATTATATGTGTTTTTTCGTTAATGAATACTAGGTTGGCAAGATTATTTTGTCAAAAGTGTGAAAATACAAAGAATATAAGATTCAAGGTATTTAGGGTATGTGTAGCGTTTACATAATTAGCAAATGCACAAATATTTTTGTCCCGCAAATAAATGAATCTATAACTTCTGGATTTTTTCTTAAACACACCTATTAGAGTTGGACAGTAATTGGTTTTGAAATATAGAACCATCAAATGAGAAAGAAAGAACAGAATTGATACTGAAAGATGAACATTTTTAGATATCAGTATGTAGTTATTATATACCTTCTTTGAATATTCCATTCCTACCGTGATAACAGTCCATCATATCGTTTTAAACATTCAACGGTTATCCACAATCAATAGTAAATATAAATAGTAAATTTCGTCAATCGAACACACTTTGGAAACAAAACGAATAGTCAACCCAAGTTTTCATTCGGAGCATCGCTGAAAAGTGTGGCATCACGGCTCAATCTGGCGACGCGAATAAATAGACTATATGTCAAGATTTCTAGTTATTCTCTAGTGTCACCAGGTGGCGTATAGCTCATGTTCATCCGCCAAAAGTTACCTCACAAAACTTATGGAACCACTATACATAATCACAATTTAATAAAATCGATCTATTCGATTAAATTGAGAAAAATGAACAATTGTCTTGGATCAGCTAATCGTGAAAAAATCATTCGAAATATGACAAATACGTTTGGTATCGTCGGGCAGTGTTACCAACTGTGGAAGGCGGAAAATTTAATGATGAAAATATATATTCTGCTTAATCTAGTAGTGGATACACTTATCCATAAAGCTAAAATAAGTAGCTCACATAATATTACTTTTACTGGTTTGTGTTGAATAATATCGATTTTTTACAATACCTTCACCTCAGCCTCCAGAGCCAAGCATTCGTCACGCACCATTTTCGCCATCAGAGCATCAGTTTCCCCCTTGACCTTCTGATCGATAACCGCCTTCGCGTCGACGTTAGTACTGCAACCCCGATCAGTGGGCGTGGCTACTATGGATGGTTTGACCTGAAGGGGCGGAGTTACTGCGCCATGAATCGATTGCTTAACGGTCGGAGTCGTTAATGCCTGTATCGAAAACGAAGAAGCGGACGATGCTGTAACTTGTTTAGGCTGAACGGACGTCGCAGATATTTGACTACCCAACGACGGCTGTTTCGATGCGGCT
Organism: Plagiodera versicolora; assembly: GCA_037013635.1. Classification (NCBI taxonomy): domain Eukaryota; kingdom Metazoa; phylum Arthropoda; class Insecta; order Coleoptera; family Chrysomelidae; genus Plagiodera; species Plagiodera versicolora. The sequence continues at coordinate 7,086,855 of CM072986.1, read as the reverse complement.
TGTTGCTGCGGCTTGACAGGTGTTAACGTTATCTGGCCGCCGAATAGTGGAATTCCTGAGCTGGTTGATGTTTGGGGTTGAGTTAAGGGCTTAGATGGGTAAGCTAGGGTTGATTTGGATTCCAAAGGCGGGGCTTTCATGGTATGGGTTGAACCTAAATCGATTGGTGTGGGTTGTGCCTGTATTTGTTTAATTCCTGCAAAAACATTCAGGGCTAACAAGAAATTCATGAAGAAAATAAGCCTACCCTCACTCTATAATATTTTGATGATACAAGTTGTTATGAAGGTATGCCCTAAATTCACCTCTTATGAGATACAGAATGTCAAAAACACCAAAACAAATATGTTTTTTCAAAAGCCCTGGAAGAGAAATTTTGAAATTGATACATTAATCAAGGTTTATCAACGTGATGTTTTGATTTTGAAATTTCGTTAACTAGTAGTTATGGTGGTATGTGGCCAAACATTCCTTCTTGTTCACTTTAAACAAGTAATACTCAACCTGAAAATAACATTTCATATGCCTGAATATAAAGGTTTCCGAGATAATTTTTTTTCGTACTTTTGACACCCTGTGTCTCAAAAAGGGTGCATTTTAGAGCATATAAAAACTTTTCACCTCAAAATGATGCAAGGAATCAGTATTTGGAGTTTGTGAGACTTATTCTGACTCACCCTGTATATTTTCATAACTTTTGAATCATCGTTTGTGAATGTGTGATTAATCTTAAAAAATCAATTTACTTGCCTTCAACCTTGACTGCTTCGGTTACAAACAGTGCTAGACCACTAGTATCTACAACATTGTCTGGAGGACAGCAGATGCTAGGTGCTCCCGTCTTCAAATTGACAAAATCAAAAACACATAGGACACCTTGATGAGACAGTATCATCAGATAGGGACAAGGAGGAATAGTTCCTTCGCCCCAAGCCAGAGGTTTGGTGGGACTTACATCAAGAGTCAGCCCTACAGGAAAAGTTTCCTGTTTATCAGCACTGAGAGGCAATTCTGCACGAGCAGAGTCCGAAATTATCCACTGAGTCCATGTGTCTGGAGCAGTAATGCCCAATACTCCCAGGTCAGTACTATTGGATGAGGCAACCAATAGAATGTTCCTGAAAAATTGTATTGAAGGAATTGTAGTTGATCCTGCTGAAGATTCAACTTCACCAGAAGTCACAAAGAGATCAAGAGTTTTTTCCTATTATTATAATGGATGATATTGGTACAAAATAAAGAAAGTAGAATTCAAAATTTCTATTTGGAATTTGAATAATTTGACACCATATTCTTTCAGACTCATAGGTGTGTGTTTCTCTACACAGTAATTAGGACAATTTCATAATTTTTGTATCCTTCTCATTTGAAGGAGTTCTGTTATTATGAATAGAACTACTTTTACTATCTGGTTTCAGCATAACATATTGAATTACGAAGAAATAAAAAACATGTAACAAGTATAATTATTGCCTTACCAATGCTGCTGTAATATCATGTAAAATTGTGGTAAGCGACCTGAACCACTGTAACAAACATCATCATAATCCATATAACTAGTCCCTCCAGTTTTTGGTGCATCAATTACAATCAATTTTGCTTGGCCTTCTGGTCCATCTGACTGGAATATTCCTACAAATTGGTAATTGGACACCCATTGTAAAGAAATTAGTGAATGTGGATTTTGTAATGGTGGTTCATTAATCAGTTTCACTGCTTTCAAATCAGGTTTGTACTGGGTGATTTTCCCATTTTTTGAACCAACAGCAATCTGTTTTCCTTTGGGACTCCAGCAGAAACTCGATGTCTGAGCTGCAGCTGGAAGTTCATTGATGTCTATTGTAGTGCCTGATAACAAATAAAAATTGATCATTCAGCTATTCCTGAACCACATACATTATCTTTACCTTTGATTTCATATACTCCTAGAGTACCATCACTTTTACAAGCAGTGAAAATTGGAGGCAAAGCAGGATTCCAAGCAACCTCAGTAACATTTACTGCTGGTGTGGCTGATAGCCGTAACTCTTTGATGACAGTAATATTTTGCTTATAAAAGGAGAGTATATCGTAAAATATTACTGTTGGACATTTATCTTTCTCCACAACAACAGCCAAAACAGTACTGTCACAATTCACAGAAACATGTTTAGCTGCTGAAGGTAAAGTAATTGTTCTTCTGGGATAGTTGGATATATCTCTACCTTCTAACGAATAAGTTTCAAAACTTTTCAGTAGGACAACTAGAAAATATTCAATGTCATAATTTGTACAAATAAATGATTAAAATGACTTCTCCACCTTGCAAATTGGGTGTATTTGAACCAATAAACAACAAACCATATCTGCTTGCACATGATATTAGGCTGTGTGGGTTTGAAAATGTTTTTAAATCACTGTTGTCAAAAACATCCAATCGACAGCGTAATTTGAATTGGATTTCCTGGAAATTGTAGTATTTTAAGTCAAATCCAAAACTTTACAAGGCACCTCTTACCTGTATATCTAATGGATCAGGACATGATTTCAACATTTTGTACCATTAACATGTATTCATTTATCACAATCTAGTTTGAAGAATGAGCTATTTTTGAATCTGAAATTTGAAACGTACTTTTCAAGCTTAACCTTAATTTAACCTACAGTTTCTTCTCCTGGTCAATGGCCTTATTGAGCAGAGGACATTGGGAAGAAAAAGAAGTACAGATAATTCTTCTTTTTTATAGTTTGCCACGCCGTGAAAAGTATTCTTTGCTAGTTTGTTTACATAATTTGTATATTCGAACATATGTGAATTGTTGAACAGTGAACACATAATTTTTCAGGAATGGGTCGAAATGGAATACCAGAAGGGTGGATAGGATGCCCTCAAAATGGAAACCACTTGATACTAGGCAAATTCATGGCTTTAAAAACTCCTCTTTGTAGTAAATTTGAAAATAAGTTGGAACAGAGGGATACATACCCACCAAGTGAAATATTCGTTAGAGCAAGAAGGAATAAGGTAAAGTTCATTGGATATGATCAACAGGAAAGTCCCTAATCATTTATTTTTAAGGTGAGGATCGGTTTGTTGATTGATTTAACAAATACTACTAGATATTATGAAAAGGAATCAATTGAGGAGGAAGGATGTAAATATGTTAAATTAAGCTGCAATGGACATGGAGAATGCCCATCAAGAGAAACTGTAGATAGATTCATAGACATAGTAGATACATTTGTCAAGGGAAATCCTTCAGATTGCATAGCAGTGCACTGTACCCATGGATTCAATAGAACAGGCTTTCTAATTGTATGTTTTCTTGTAGAAAAACTGAAAATTGATGTTAAAGAAGCTGTTGCTATATTTGCAAATGCCAGGTTAGTGATCATTGGTGAAAGTAGAACTAGGTTACCAGCTAGTGTTTGTTCCAGACCTCCAGGTATATACAGATACAACTATATCAAGGAGTTATTTGTACGCTATGGGGTAGCTTCAGATGCACCCTCTGCCCCACATCTCCCACGTTGGTGTGTAAATAAACATCTAAGGAGAAAAAAAAGATGATATGCTGATTCTAGAGAAAATATATAATGAAGAAGCTAGGATTTTTATTATATTTATGTTATAATATATTTAAATATTCATGTATTATTAAACTCACCCAACTTGGGTTCAGAAACTATGATGTTCCTCCTCAATTTGCAATAAAACAGGACTATTTCGTTAATTGTAACATATAATGATTTTACAAAATGGACTTATTAAATTGGACATGAAATAAAGACAACTTTTAAAATATAATTGGTTGAGTTTTTTTTATTTTAGAATGAATATCTAATGTCTAATAACATTCGAAAATGTCGTTCCAACATATCCGACTTGATTTCTTGTAGACGCCTAGATTTTTCCAAAATAAAAACAAGTGTGCGTTGAATAAGGCTCAAGTTTCTCGGGGTAAAGACAATTATTTCATGTTTTCCCCGAGATGAAAACAATTGAGATTCCCCAAATAAATGCTTGTAAATTTGGCAACGTTGTTAGCCCAAATAATCGAATATTGATTACAGAAACTGGGAGATAAAGGGAAACTGAATTTATAACTCATTTCATACGATGTTTCTATTGCTCAGCGTTATTTTATTAGTATTTCAAGAAAATGTTGCAGAAAAAGTGACGTACACTTTCCCAGAGTTTCCCTACAAAGAAATCAGTAAAAATGTGAGCGATACAATATATTGAAGATTCTTCTTCTATGAAAAATAGATATGGTAGTTTTCAGATACAGTATATATGTATATTCTTGCATTTTAAGGAAGTAGTGTTCAGAGAAATCGAGGTAGCTTGCGAAAAAGGGTGTTTGGGAAAGGAAGGGGTGTCAAAACTCCTTTGTGTCAGGCAGTGTATTTCTCCATCATGCTACAGAGATTTATATCAGCTAGACTTGGTGAATTTTTAATTATCATAATTTTTCAGTTTGCTTTTGGATGTTATTTATTTATCGATATACGTAAAATTATATTATTAATGTGAAATAACTTTTCATAGATACGAAGTAAACTTGCTTCATCCAACTCTTTGAGCACCTGAAATGAAATAATTACTACTATAATGACGACATATTTGCAACAATTATTTATTTTTCAGTTGGAAGAGGGTGAGGTCGACGTAAGACTAAACTCTTTCAAAGGTTGTTTTATTCAACGGTACAACAAATCTCAACCATAACCTGGCTAAACATCAATTATAGGAATTATCATAACAAACACCTATGGGTTATTTGAAATCACAATATCATATCTTGTATTTTGTTAATAATATGTGATAATTTTTAATAAAATTGATTCTACAAGAAATATTTATAATAATTTTATAAAGAACGACGATATAAAATTGTAAATAGAATATACAATTCAGCAATATAGGTTCTTTCTTGGAATTATTGAAATCGAGACAAATAAACCAATCCTGGATGATTCATATTCAGTATAGTGAAATGTTGAGAGAGGCAATAAATGAATAGACAGACTGATATTACTACAGTTGATCTTCAGTCTTCCCTATTAATTTCTATTTTTTTTTCAACTAAAACTAATTCCGTTAAACATCATGTGACTTTCAAATGCACAGAAAGGGTTTTCGGAATTGTAGTTCACTAAATCAGTTACATCATTGATTTTCTATCGAAGGATACAAAAAACGAGATAACATTTTGAGGAAGAGAATTATGATCACAACAGATGAGTGATGTTTTTTATATTACAATTTGATTTTAATAGGCCTTTAAGAAAATAAATTAATGTTGATTATTTTATTGTTGTAACTTTACTTTTAAGTAAGTACGCCGATAAGCTGCAAAGCTACATAAGCATGGTAATATAATAAAATGATGATGTTATAACAACATAATGAAAACTACAATTTTGCTTTAATAAAATAGAACGGAAATCGGATATCACATATTTGAAAAATAAAATAGTATACTTATTTACAAATATTGCTCATTTATTTCGGCCTCATTAATATGCTATATTTATTTGAGACTTCCCATTATTTACATCAACCTAAAACAATAGTTGAAAATATATCAAGAAAGCAGACATATTTTATACATTGGGATACATTCTTGCATCGATGAGGACAATATCAATGAGGAGCCGAAAATATGTATATTTCATATTTTTACATTGTTTCAAGAAAAATAATATATTTGTTGAGTAGTTCCAATACCATACTTTCGAACTAGTTCACGAATTACAAAGTACCTGTAAAACTATCTATATATAATACAGTCGTCTACGGTAGAATCATAAAATACCGCAAGAAACACAATACAGTAAAATGTAACGGATAAAAAACAAATAATAATTACCAAAATAACCACACACACGTGAGTTAAATTGTTTTGGTAAAATTTTTTCTTAGTTTTGATATTGCATTACTTATCTTACTTGGAAGTGTGTTAGATTCACAGGAACAAAGAGTTCTCCATCGTATATTAGATATAAAACTGAAAGCAGATACTATATGAATACATCGCCACTTAAGTGTCAAGACTAGACTTTTCTTCAGTTGAATGGACAAAACTTTGCTTTCCTTCACCAGGAATGTCTGATTTAGTCATTGAGAGGATGTGGCTGGAATAATGCGAAGGGAGTTTCAACAAAGTAACCAATAGTTTATAATAAAAATAGAAAACACGCCATTCCGAAAATATTCCTGTTCGTTAGTTCTTGCATGTATCTTACTTTTCCGTTTGACACAATACTTCATTCAACTAGAACCATATCCACATCATATGGACCATAGGTCAACACTTACATTCTGTATACTTTATGAATTTATTTAACTCAGGGGTGATACAACATATGAGAACATTTTATTCTTTAATCGCATTAGAGTTTTGGCGTAAAATAGGAAACATTATTGTGGCGATATTTACCAAAGTGCTTTTAAAGAACATCAATCAATGGACGAAGAAATATTGGTTATACAATCATTACATAATTCTATGGAATATTCTGGGATTAGCTTCCAATTGTTTCTGATGCCCAAGATCAAACATTCCTCTTTCAGACATCTCAACTAACCATGAAATATATGGTATTACCTTCTGTGTCCAATTTAGGGATAATCTGTACATATTTTTTGTATTATGTATATTTATTACAATATTTTATCAGAATACGTACATATATAGCTGGGAATTATTCAATACAGGCTGCATATTAGATGAATTCTTGTTCTATGGAAATATGGGGGAGTCCTTATGCCATTCCGAATTAAAGTAAAATGACCACTTGAATTTTCCTAAACGTTTTCCTAAATTTGAAAAAACTCAAAATGTTTTCAACAATGAATATACCAAAGACAGTTATTGAATCAAAAGATGTAAAAAAATTCACCAAATTCTTTAGAACAACTATGTGACTATGGCGCAAACGATATCTATTTTATTCTGAATATGTTCAGGGTCCATTTTGGCTGGAACAGCCTGTATGAATTCAAAATTATGTGTAACTTGCTCAGCAGTCCTTCAAGTTTGTGTTAATGTTAATTCAGAATTACAAAGGACAGTTCTCTTTGGATATGTCTTATTGTCTCCCTATGGTTAAATGTTTAATTCATCAATTGCCTGATCTTTGATAATGATATTTTGTAGTTTAAGTGCCTTAACAATGAAGATTTATTTAGTGTTGTGGTATGGAATACAAATCATGTAAGACTTTCAATAATACTTCAAATGTCGGCATTTTAAAGAATATTTAGCTAATGCACCCTCTACGAATCATCTAACACCATGTCATGAAACCTTACATATTAACCGATCCTTTTTCTTTTACAAATTTACTCTCGGTTGGTAACGATTTCGCAACACGAGGCATCACACATTTCCCAAACCTGGTAGATCTTCTACAAAACCCCAACCCTTACCTTTCCCACCACCTGCTCGGATTCTAGACGGCGCTGACGTGCACTGAATGATTCTGATCGATGGCGACGGGACTCTCGTTGACGATGAGGTCTCCGCTGCCGGTCAGCTCGATCTGTTGCTCGTTCCCCTGCGAGTTTTTCGTTTTGTGTTTCTTACCGATGCCGGGTATCTTGGGAAGATGCTTTAGGGCGCTCGATGGGGCTTTCGCCTTGCCCCGTTCTCCTTCCTCCTGCTCTTCCGTGATGGAATCGAGGGCGGCGTCCGACTGGGGCGGTAAGGTGTGGTTGGCGTCTTGGATGGGGATGTCGTCTACAATGATGGAGAATCGAGTTATTAGGTTAAAGGTCATTATTATTGCCAGTGAAAAGATATAAAGCGACACGACCTGAAGTTCAAACTACAGTCTATTCATTCAAGAAATATTTGGTTATCTTTCAATTCCATTAGTGCAAAATGAAAAGTATCTAGCTAACCACTGAACTGTTCGACGATTATCCACAGTCAATAGTTATCCAATTTCGGTGTATTCGTTTTTTAAATCGAAAACATTCTTCAAAATTAAATGGATAACTTTCTATTTCGACGTATCGCTGAGAAGAAAGATAAGCAGCAACACCGCATTTTCTGGCGAACTGTCACAACTATATTGCTTAAATAAATAGACTATATTTCTATATTCCCCATTAGTCTGTTGTCCGTCGAACGGTACGCATCGCATCGTAGGCGGGAGACAATAAATCAAGAGATTTTGTTTGTTTTTCAAAGTAGACTGAAAGTGTGTTCACTAAGAATACCAATTAATATACATATGTGGTGGTGATTATGAGATAGGGTGCATTAAACACGGATATATGTGAAAAATCTGTTCATCATGGTGAATTGTACGTCTTGTTCAAGTGCAATAAGTAGAAGCAGGCCGACAGTATCATGTAATGGGTGCAAAAGAGAATTACATAGTACTTGTATCACAAAAACTGCAGACTTGATCAATTTGTTGAACACTATACCGGGGCTCTTCTGGAAATGCTCCGACTGTACTGGCAGCTGTATTTTAGTAGATTCTATTGGCATACAAAAAATAGTTGAAAACAAACTGATAACTAATAATGCTGCGATTACGAAAATTAATGAAACATCTAATTGTCGTATGAAGTATTCAGATGTGCTGAGTTATTTTGATTCATCCCAATAACAGTAATCAGTCTTCTTCTACTACTAAGGCAGAGATTTTGCGTAATGTTGATTCTGGTCAAGAAAACTTGCAGCTAACGAAAGTCAGATCTATCAAAGATGGCGAAATTTGAATATCATGCGGGAGTAAAGCTGATAATGAAAAGTTGAAAGTCAGACTTGAACCAAAAATGCCAGCAGAATATAAAGTGAAAGAGGTTGGTGCTGTTCTTCGAAGAGTTTGCTTGGTTGTCATGACTCAGAAGTTTTCAGCAGATGATCTGAGGAACTATCTATTCAAGTGTAATACAAGAGTTTTTTCTGATGATTCAAATTGTAACATTTTGAAAGTATTTCCTACGAAAAACAATGATAATATCTTTCAAGCCAGTTACAGGTGGATGAGTCGGTGTATGGATATGCATTGGCGGCAGGTAATTTGTTTGTGGGTTATGATAGTTGCAGCGTATATGATGCACTTGATATATATAGATATGTCAAATGCAACGAATTAAATCATTCTGCACGAAAATGCACAGAAGCTATCTCTTGTCCAATCTGCAGTCAAGATCATGATCTTAAAAACTGTAAATCTAACAGCAAAAACTGCTCCAACTGTAAAAAGCTTAACAAACCTGGCATAGATACTGACCATGCAGTACGGGAAAAACAAAAATGTATAGCGTATATCGACACCTTAAATAAAATACGGTCGAATGTAAATGCAACAAAATAGCAATTTTCCCCCGTAAATGCGGTTCGAGTCGATCCAAGTGTAGTCATATCGGACAAATTATCAATATTTTATCAGAACACACGTGGCCTTAGAACAAAAACCAATGAGATTTTCAACTCGGTTTTTCACAGTTTATTTCACATATTTGTTTTGACTGAAACTTGGCTTGATCCATCAGTGAATAGCGCAGAGTTACCTATTCAGTGCTGAATTTAATGTTTATAGGTCTGATCGAGACTTTGCAATTAGCGACTCAACCAGGGGCGGGGGTGTGTTGATTGCTGTTCATGAAGAGTATATCTCATCTCAAATTGATCTTGAAAATTATTCAGTTTCTAATTTCAGATTCATTGATATTCTTTTAGTAAGAATTAAGATAAACATGAACTACTTTTACATATGTACACTTTATATTCCACCGAAAACACCTCTACAGGAGTATGAGACTCGGATTATATTTTGTAACATCAGAATGTTCCAATACCAGATTATTAGCCGCTCTGAACAATTTCGCGAACTTATTTGATTTTTCTCAGTGCAACTTTGTTTTAAACCACAGTAATAAGCTATTAGACTTAATATATTCTAATTCAATTTGTACCGTAGAGAGATCATCTGACCCACTGGTTGGAGAGGATGAGAAAAAGTGAACAACCTGGAATATTTTTATGAGGGGTGCTACAACTTCCGCAAGGCCAACTTTCCACTATTATGTTCTTGGATACATTTGTTGTAGCAGAGGATGCCTGCACATACTTTCATGGCAAATTATAACGTATTAGACCACTGCGTATCTAAGTGTTCTACGAGTAATAAGAATAAGTATCCTCCCTGGTTTACTGACAATATAGTTGGACGAATTCGTAGAAAGCATATATGCTGGCGCTTGTATAGAGATAACAACGACACTCAATCACTAGAAGAATTCAAACTTAGACAAGCAATTTAAACTGACATTAAAATCGCGCATACAAATTGTGTCAGACAATGTGAATCTGAAATTAATATAAATTCTGATAAATTCTGGGCCTAAGTTAACAATACAAAGAACAATGGTAAAACACCTAATAGCATGACATACAAAAATCGGCAAATAACTAATAGATCTGATATATTAAATGGCTTTGCGGATTTTTTCAGCAGTTCCTTCGCTCACCCTTCGGGCTCAGACGCAAGTACCATGCTGGATGATGACCCATCTTCCCATACATATTTGAATATCGACAACTTTCAGGAGAAATAAGTCTTAGCAGTCCTGACATCTATAAAAGCAAAACGCACTACAGGACCGGATCATATTCCTACATTCATTGTTAAGGACTGCGCTTCAGAATTTACTCGCCCCCTAACAATTCTAATTAATATTTGCATTCGTTCAAATACTGTTCCTTCTATGTGGAAGTGCTCTAAGGTATGTCCAATTTTTAAAAAAGGTGCGCGGACTGATATAGAAAACTACAGACCGATCACGATTATATGCAATTTTTGTAAGGTCTTCGAAATTTCGTTACAAGGAGTTCTGTATCGACACGTCAACAATTCTTTTTTAGACCAACAGCACGGCTTCATCAAAGGTAGATCAACAACAACAAATCTAGTCGTTGTTACACATCACATAGCAGAAAATATTGATAGTAGAACTCAGACAGACGTTATTTATATGGATATGACCAAAGCCTTCGATAATCTTGATCATGGTTTAATAATTCGAAAGCTGTCGAATTTTGGCTTATCGAGTTATCTACTTGCGTCGGTCAAATCGTATCTGTCCAATCGCATGTAGTATGTGCAGTTGAATGGATTTATGTCTAACAAATACCTCGCTGAATCAGGAGTTCCACAAGGATCCAACCTCGGCCCACTATTATTCAACATTTTCATTAATGATATTGGTGACATAATAGAACTGAATTTCTTACTGTATGCTGATGATTTGAAAATTTTCTCACCTGTCCTTGATGTGTCTGACTGTGAGAAACTATCAGAAGATCTACATCAAGTCAGTCTATGGTGCAGTCGTAATAAGTTGACGTTAAATCCTGCCAAGTGATGTCATATACATTGAGATCTGATCCAATTATATTTGATTACAAGATAGACAATCATTCTCTAGACCGGCCATCTAAGTTAATAAGATCTTGGTGTTAGTTTTGACCCAGAACTGTCCTTTAAGGACCATGTGGATGATATACCTGCCTTAGCTAACCGCATGTATGGATTTCTGATTAGAGTGGGTCATAACTTCGAGAATACGGATACACTTAAAGCTCTTTACTATGCTTTTGTGAGATCCAAGCTTGAATATGCATCTGTTATCTGGGACCCATATCCTCCTACCTTGCAGTCTGGACATTGGAAGAAGGTGTTCAAGTGTCATCATGATGTACAAAATAATCAACAACAAAATTGAATGTCGATGCCCACTAGAAAGGATAAACTTCAGGGTTCCCCGTCAGACATCTCGGTGCATCGACTCATTCTATACTACTGCGTCACGTACAAATGTATTAAAGAGGTCCCCTGTTCATACTATGTGTGGCAATTATAATTTAATAGGTGGACAACTTGATATATTCTGCTGTGATGTGTATAAAATTAAGAAGTTTTACCTTCAGTATCAATATTCCTGAATAAACTAGCTTTTTTTCTATTGCTATTCTCATTGTGTAATGTGTAGTAGTTTTCAGCTTTTCTATTGTTATTATTGTGTGATTGTTACTTGATTCCTGTTCTGTAATTGGAAATATTTTTTCTGTGGAACAGTGTGAATAAATAAATAAATAAATGTGTTACGGAGAATTATTAAGTTCTCGTTTCTACTGTGTGGGAGGGAATTGAAGCGTCTATGATTTGTCCCATTTTCCTATCTTTAGAGAGAAATTTACCGTATTGGTGAACATTCTTGGCGCGCTTAGTTTTTGAAATACAGGTCACATTTGAAAATATTTAATTCTAGGCTACAGCCTATTTCGAAAATCTGACTACTCTAACGGATTTTATGTAGAAATATTACAAGAAAAATCATAAAAACGAAGCTACCATTAAGTTATTGTGAGTACTATCGAGAGTTCTTGGAGAATTAGAAACAGTTAAATCAGCATGTTTTATATAATCCATGTTAACGAGAAGATAGAGTTAGTCTGTAGTACAGTTCAAATTTCACAAAATAAATGCCATTTTCAAGAAAACGGTAATAATTAATAAGCCACATAGGACAAAATCAAAATAATCGATATATTTTTGATTGTCTATTAATTTAGTTTCATTCATTACTCACTGAGAAATATTTGGAAAATTTCAAAATCTTTACTGCGGATTTCGAGTGATACTATATTTCTTATTCTACGAATAACTGCTTTGTATGAGCAGCACTGCGCACAAACAAAAATTATGCAAAAATTCAGACTGACTCTTGAGAAGTCCTCTCAAGTTTTCTTAGTTTCTTTTCCGATCAACTTACCGGGCAGTTTTTTCGTTCTGAATGACGCGTTTGTTATCATCGATTTCGACACGCTATGAACGTGAGTCGAAGGCCTAGGAGCGACCGTCGAGGCGAGCGAAGTGTGGAGGAGGTTTTTGATGGCGTTGGCGGCCAAAAGTACTTCTGCAACAAGACGGAAAAAATGAAAATAAGAAATTGTTATTTTTATTAAAATACGTCTCTAACTTGTTTATGAATCATTATAAATACACAAATTGTGAAATGACTTGTAACAAGCCACAAATATGTCATCTCAAAGTAAGAGTAAAACTAGTTTGATTGGTTGATAATTCACATTTCATACATAATTTCTCAACTTTATGACTTCAATTTATATATAGATATATAGATCATAATCTATAATCAATGTTATCAGTGAAATCAGTTTCAGCTCATCATTATTATTTGACAGATTGTGATTCAGGACATTAAAAATGTTATTGTTTTTTATGAGAACTATAATCTAAGGTGACATATTCTGCAATCACTGAATATAAATATTATTTGTCTAATATACCTGAAAAAAAATATTACCCCCTGAATGTCTAATATTTTTTTCATACAGTTCTGTATTACCTTATCTTGGCTTCACACTATAATGATGATAATAATAAACATCTTTATTATTTTTGAATGAATCCTACAATATTATAGACATTAGATTATTTTTATACAATAAAAAAGCAATGAATCACCACAAGACTTATTCTTTCAGTTAACCCTTGATGCTTACCTGCATATGACTCATAGCTAGCCCTTTGTATAACATCATGTAAGGCTTGCATAGCTACTGAAGCACAACGTTCAGCTGCATGATAAATAATATGGAGAAGCTCTACTAGTAAAGGGCTAGAAACTGGTATTCTCCTCAATAAATGTTCCTGTTTGATACTAATATCACTTGCTATGGAACTCCTACTGCTATCACAGTTATTATTGAAGCCTTGAGATACTAACCTGAAACAACGAACTCTAATAAATGAAAACCTCTTCAAGATTCCTATGTAACTTACCTAGAAATTCCCCTACAAGTATGTTCAAGTCCTTGTGACATCACATTTGCTAATTGCTGGTTATAAATAAAAATCAAAGCAGTAGTCAATCTCTGCCTATTCTGGGCATTGATACATTCAACTTGAGGCAGGGGCCCCCAGCTGACCAATTTAGTATTGCATTCCTCCCACCTCCTCAGAGAATTCTCTGCAATGAAAGCTGGTTCCAGACTTGAGGAGTCATGGTAAATAGAGGACTGGGCAATACTGGGTACCCTGAAAGACAGGGTACGTGGCTGACCTTTAACATCTATCACCTGTAACATTGTATTCGAGCTGATTGTTTGATAAAATGAAATTCACACTCACCTCAAGATTGTATAAGCTAACCAGTAATGTTTGGACTGCTGAGCATGTTTTATCAGAGAGATGCAAGAAAACTAGGGCAGGTATGAACTGAACTGTGAACATTCGTAAATGAGATTCACCAGAACGATAAAAGTTCAATAGTTGTTGGCAAATTCCATCTACCAGCTAAAATAAAAAAACAGCCTTGAAATTGAACACTATTTATGTGAGTTAGTGCTAAAGTGCAAGTATAATGATATACTTTTGTGAGCAAGTGCCAAAGAACAAGGTCTAAGATTGAAGAACTTACATGATCAGATTTAAACTTATGGGGTTCTGACAAGACAGTATATAAGGCTATCATAACTTCATGATTATTCTCTTGCTCTGTAGAATACGTATGAATTTCGCTCTCAGTAAGTGATTCAAATTCGTCCAGCCATTCTAGCACCAAAAGTTCTGCCATTATTATATCCTACTTGAAAAAATTACCTATGATGGGATGCGAGGTTAGGTTTCTCGATGACCTATCTTCTCAGCGATGAGAGCTACGCGCACGTAATTTTGAAAATATTATGGAGATTCTTAATTAATTAAGCCTTGGAAAACATTGTTTTGGCCGTGCGATAATTTTAATCGAAATGATGAACTTAAAGTCAAAACAAATAACAAATTAAACTATTGCCAACAAACTAAAATTCAAAATTCAGGGTCGCCAACAGGCAGCGTTGCCGAAACTATAAAACAGAAGTAAATCTCAGACGTACTTGTTCATTTTATTTTCAACAATATATCACTTTGTTGATTTTGTTCAATGGAGGACTTCGGTCCAAGTTGCCAACTTCGAAAATATATCAAAAGTGTCTACCACTGTAGAAAGAGTATTTTGAAATAACTACTCGTTTACTATCATGTATGTGAAACACTCTTATAATTATATCCATATTTTTCTTTACTAATTTATTTGGTTCAGTGAATAAACAATTATAGAACCTTCAAGCATATTTTTCGCAATTATTTTTTGATAAATAAAAATCTTTAATTTTCAACTTTACAAGGAAAGGGTAGGGTTGATAGAAATAATTAAAATATTACCTACCTTTGTTGGAAAATAATTTTCACAGTGAATTAATTTTTTCAATTCACTGTCTCCAGACATAAAAAGAATACTTATATTCTTGAACTGTCGAAAAGTTTTCGAAATATCAGATTGCATTGATATGAAGTTGATACTGATATTATGAGACGAGATTCGATCGATATGGAATAGAAAGTTATATGAGGAACAATTCATAAAACATTTAAAAACAGTTATTATCTAGAGATCGATACCAATAGAAATAGTACAGAGAATAAACTGTTCATAATGATGTATTCGACTTTCCGTCAAAAGGGAAGCAAATCGACTCAAGTTTCTCGACTACTCAATTACGTCAATGGCGTAAAAAATATGATTTATTTTTCATCACAAACACGTGAATAACAAAAAAATACATTTTTTCCATTCTCTTTGTTCTGAATACTTGGAATGACATGACAAATAAATTAATATACAAAATAATCATTCAGCTATAATACATCTATTTCTCTATGATATCCTAGCACTTCCTTCACCACATATCCACAAACAAAACCTATCCACTACGAATGAGAAGAAGAAATCCGCGAACAATACTTGCAGCAGAATGATTCGAAACTGAAACAAAAGACAATTGATTAAGTGCCACCTGCAATAAGGTTGAGATTTACTCACATCTGGAGGAAAATCTATAATTTCGAACTGTTCCGACAACTCAGGCACAATTCCTAATGTTAAAGCTAGAACCACACCTCCTGAGCCAAGTATACTGTACAACAATGCTTTGTTCTGTCTAAGACTCTCCATGTAAGGATTTCCCTGGAAAATCAACAACATTAATTTCATAACACATAAAATCGATAAGAAATAATACAGAAATAATAATAAACCTAATAATAAAGACACGCAGAAGACGAAGGTAAGTCTGCACTTATTTACAAATACAATCTATTTGTTTGCTGTTTTTAGTTCACCAAAAATAATTTCATTCTGAAGAAACCAAAATACTTGCCAAGATAATACTTGTTAAGTTAAAAATTTCACCAACTGAACCTCACATTAGTTTTGGTTGGATATCGTTATTCGTTTGGTTGTAGTCAATTTTATTAAAAAATAATTTACTTGGAATGTGATCAGCAGTGACAGTACGGGGCATGCATCAAATCGTCAAGAATTTCATGTGACGTAATTCATGGATGGCTCCCAAGTATGGGAATAATTCATTATGCATTATTCATCATTTGAAAACACCTTTCACCGACAGAAAAAAATAGAGCTATGATGGTTCAACACACAAAAAACTTATTTTCTGAGGATGCGAGATAATTTGATAAGAAACTTCAAATGGAATACCTACCCTATAGTTAATAGCAAATGTAGCGATTTGGAGTGACATTGAAATTATGTAAACAGCACTGTTCACTATATTTGGTTTGAATAATGCATCCTTCTCTTCTTCAGTCATTTCTTTTGCAGTTTCGGTGACGTTGACAGATGTTGGCTCCTCTCTAAAACAAACAAATGTATTTATAACATGTATTATGCTCTGACTGCAGAAAATGATAAAGATCTGTGCACATTCAAATTATGCCTGCAAACATAGCCGAAATTGTGCATGAAATAGGACGAGAAATTTGCATTAGTTATAACAATCTACATTTCATAGATATTTTTTTTTAATATGCTTTATTTTCATTCTTTTCAATTGACATATATAGGTCACACAATAATTAGTACAAAAATTCTCTCAGCCTATATCACAATATTAATTTCTCTTACCCTATATTACATCTTTCAGTCTATAGATAAATATTAATTGAACAGATATTACACATACATTGTATATATACAGAAGATATAAGCAAACAATTAATTAAAATATTCAGGACAAGCTCAATTTGAAACTACCCAAAACGAGAAAAGAAAACAACAAGGTACCTGTTCCCAAAAAAAAATAATTGAGGTTCGAGACGAAATCAAATAGAGGCTACTAATATCAAGACAAAGAGCAATTACCCCTTTGCAGTCCTATCAACCTATGATTGTATGAAGTAATCATAGTTTTTCATTTGGGCTACGGTTCCATAGGACCAACTATAGCTCAATGGCTATCAGTTGTAGACTTCAAAAAAATTTTAATACCAATTTTTCAGAACTTGATCCTTTTCATTTGTCACACTTGAGATTTAAAAAAATGGCAATTAGACAACTTAATCCTTCCATTGTTCGCTAGATTATTGAATATTCGCTATTTAATTAATTCTATGTTATCATCTTAGTCCTGGTATCTGAATATTCCCTTGTCAATTGAACTCTCTTGGTTTTACATTTGTGATTTTATTACAATTACGTATTTTATTTATTGACTAATGAAAATGAAAATATTTATGTTTTGTTTTATAACACACTCCTAGTGTTTGCTTGTTTTATACAATGTTTTATGTTTTTTTTATGGATACTACTTTGTACCACTTGGGATTTTATTACGATCTTGTATTGTACTCGACTAATAAATAAATGAATGATTGAACCATGCTGAACTTACATGGGAGCCCTTAATTTTGCTTGTTGAACAAGAAAGACAAGACTGATGAAATGCACCATGAACTGACTGCACACCGTCAATATCGTGTACCAATTGAATATGTTCGGCAGCGGCCTTTGTTTAGACAGTACTTTCAACGGCTGAAACAACAAAATTAGCGAGACTCATCGGTGGTAATTTATGATACGTACCTTAGATCTAGAAATAAACAGAAAACATGCGGCCAACAGCAGTCCTTGCAACGTCGCTTGGAGATCCCTAAATTTGATGCCGTCCAAGTAGAGAACCGACTGCGTGTAGGCCAAGATCAGGGCGTTCAACGCCAGAATCTTGAACATCTGTAGGGTGGTTACCAGAGTGCATCTGCCTTGTTTGATAATGTGGCATACTGTAAAGAAAAAGAGTTGACTAGCTTTCAGAGTGAGTCTTCTAGAGTTCTTGGTTTGAATTTCACTGCAAAAGTAGCCAAATGTGTTAAAATTTTGGTTAAAAAATCTAGTATTTTGAACTTAAGGAGATAACATAATAGATAGTTGAATGTTTTATTTATTTACCATTCGTTTGTTCCAGAAATAAAAAATTATCATACTCTAAGTATATCTTAAATAAAATAGGATTCAAGCATTCTCAAAATATTCTACAAGATGAATACTTTTCTAGTAAACAACTGTAATGTTTCAATATTTTATGGAAAATTGTGATGAAACTTCATCTAAACGTAGATGATGTAAAGTTCAGAGAACATTCAAACATTCCTATGACATGTGGCATGTTATTTCAGTCTATCAATCCTTCTTTACAGGGAAGAATCTTCAAATTTTGTTACGCAAAGTACGGTACTGAGAATGGAAAAAGATTGAATAATTTCACGACACATATGTTGTGACAAAAATGCATAATAGGGTTTTTCATAACCTCCCTTAACCGTCATATGTCTGTCTCCACCGCTTAGTGAGATTATTACGCAATTCTTTACGCCGTCTTGCAGCAAAACAACTATACGTAGTTTCAAATTACGATTCTCATTGGAAAGCTACTTCGAGTAATTTCTTAAAAACAGATATTGATATAAATGTAACTCATTTTCACATTTCACTCATTATAAATCAGAACTACTTCTGAGGAAAATGGCACGAATGATAAATAAACTTTCAAGACACTCATATGACAGTTAATGAAGAACACTTCGAGCATAAGCTGTGAATTTATATAAGGCATGGTCCCAGTAAACAATCAAGAATTCGTCAGTGAATATTTCTGATTCTTGTATATTTCTATTGTTCCTAATCGACAAAGATTTAATGCAGATAGCTTTACTCCGTGCACTCATACTCAATTTTATTCTTCACCAGAAACAACAAACAAAATGTGTAACAATTTATACGCCCAAATAAAGCCAACAGCTAAAGGTTAGGATCAAATGACAAGCAACGATGACAATTGAAACTAATTGCGCATGTTTGTCATAAGAATTTTTGACCGCAGTTGCGCTATGCGAACTTAAGAAATTATCAAAAACTATCACACGGATCTCTAGTAGAAACAACTATACAGGGCGTTTCATTGATATGGTAAAAAAATTAAACTGAGAGTAGAGAGGACCAAAATATGACGATTGAGCGAAAAATCGCTTATACAAATGTTGATGGTTAAAAAGATACAGTGCGTTCACAACATCCACATTATTCTCACATATACTTACCACACATAATAGACGATAGCCTACTGGTAAAAGGCGACGCTATACTAGCATCACCAAGTTTAACAATCTGAGCTCGGTCAGCCTCTTCAATCTCCTTCATCATCTTGTCAACCTTCGACTACAACAAAGTCATTGAAACTATGAACAAATCGCCTAATCGATAGCCAATCTCACCTGCATCCTATCCCTCTGTTCCATCATGTTTCTCACGTGATTTGGTCTGGTCCGTCTCTCAGCCTCTCTCAACTCTCGTTGCACTTTCTCCCTCTCCCGTTCCATCTTGTCCCGTTGCTCCTTCGGGTCGGGTAACTTTTCCGGCGCGTTGGCCAAGATGGCGACCCCAACATTGGCGTGTTTTAGCGCTCCGACGTCGTTAGTGCCGTCGCCGCACATCAGCGTCGTGTATCCAAGAGACTACACATTAAATGATGATGAAAGCAAGATATCTCAATGTCTCAGAGGTTGATTATGTTTCCAAAATGTAATGACAGTGAAAACTGAAGGTGATGTTTACAAAATGATTTATAGATATCTTTCGGAATATTCGCATTCTCCATTGGCAATTCTGAATATCTCACGATATTACTGATCATTGATCAATCTGTTTGCCTAAAAGTTCACGAACAAAAAAAGGCTGTTTACAAAAACCCTCACTGCTTACCTTCAGTTTGACAACGACAAATTCTTTCTGCTTGGGAGCGAAACGAGCAAAAACGGCTACGTGTGGTAGAATGAGGTTGAGAAACACTTGGTACTTCTCTCGAAGATGGTTCAAACCGTCTCCCGTGATGCAAAGATCATGCTCTCTCACGAGATTCTTGTAATCGTAATCCAGTGGTAACGTGCGAGTCTCATCTAGATTAAGGAGTTTCAAATCAACGAAGCTAAATGTTGATGTACTAATTACGAAATTCAGTTTTTGTAAAATATTGCTATAATAACTTTTCTTAAAATTTTACTGCTTCAAGTCTTTGTTCATGACATAATTTGCTATCCTAGCTAATCATTATGAAACAAGAACGATGAGACAGTAAATCATACTGAAGGCTGAATTAATCAGTAGAGTTCAATAAGTCCATCTTCGGATCTACGCTCGGTCGGCTGAATTTTCAAATCGTGACTTCATCAAAGTATTGAAACTATACAGTGTCACCCAAAAGAAGTCGTAAGTGTGTGCGTTGTTCAGTGCTGGAGGTGAGGACAAACGAGGATGGATCAGCTAGAGATTCTCAAATATCGGTGACAAATTTTTTTGTCGATAACTTGAAAGAGTAAAAAATTACAATTCACAAATATTCAAAATTCTTAACGAATCACAATAAATTATTTTGCCATTTTGTATAAATTAAGTTTATCGATAAAAATTATACAATAAATAAAGCTGTACAATCTTATTCGAAAAAATTAAAAAAATATCGACGCATCCAATCTTTCTTTCTGACATAAGTTTTGCATGGGAGAGACGTTCAAAATCACTTGAATGCACTTATGGCCTAAATTTTTAAGAAATAATTTTGTAATTTTGGATGTAATTCCTCAAAAAATATACATTGTGGAATTTTACAGCATGTCTCTTATACCCAAAAAAACTCCTCAAAACTTCAACTTCCCACAGTGAAAAACAGAATTATTTCAGGTACCGAATAAAAAAATACTCGACAAATCAACCACTTCAATTTGTGCAACTTTCCAATCTTACAAAACTGCCCCTCCTTCACCTCCTATCCGCCACCCTCTTCCCCCAATCTATCCAGCTATTGGGGGAAGGGCGGCACCAAATGCAATTAAAATATTATCACGCGGTGATCACATGTTTGTTTACGCTGGATTATTATTTGATTTGGCAATACTATAAAAATAAGCAATCCGCATCTTACCTATGCTGCGCCAATGGAAGGTATCATCTGTTTCTGTCAGGATGAGGGTAGGTTTCGAGGTGAACTTGAGCTCTTTAGCAACGTGGCAAGCGGTCAAAGGATTGTCACCGGTTATCATAACCGGCTTGTGAGAGGCGTGTTGGAGCTCCTTAATGACGGCCTTCGAGTCAGTCTTCAGAGGACAAGAAATGATCACGAAACCCGCGAATTTGAGGTCTTTTTCAACGTCATCGCGCGTAGTGTCGCGCAGCTCTTGCGTCGATAGTTTGCCCATTTCCTTGTAGCCTAGAGAAAATTATTCGTGAAGCGATACAATTACGATGAAGAAAATGTCATTGACCTAGTGCTAATACTCTAGCTCCTCTGCGAGAAAGTTCCAAATAGACTTCGTCGTACTTTTCGGGCGTTTTCGTGAACATGGGTTTTAGAATTTCGGGAGCACCTTTAGCTGTGCAGATATAGACAGTGTCAGTGGAACCCATAGGGTTGTATCCAGCAACTACGGACATCCTCTTCAGTGCAGACGAAAAATGGAACCTGTTTGAATTTGTAATCAATTTGATTAGTTGATGAATACCAGGCAACCCCTTATAATAAACTATTACGATAAATTAACGTATTTATACAACATTGTCGTAATTTAGAGAGAGTTGTGACATCTTATCAACATATGCCAATGTGTATTTTTTGGCAGCGATACTCTGTAAACACGAGTCGTATTCGTTGGTATCCATATTTTTAATAAAAATTGTATAGTTTGATTCATGTAATATCGAAATATACGAAGAAAAACTAATTCACAGCGGCACAAATTAAATTAATTCAGAAATGATTTGCCATTTTTATGAAGTATAGTATAATAGTATGATATATAATAATTAGATATTTTTTATCCCTAATCCACTAATGATAATGAAAATTACAGATATGTCACATGCATCCTCCTTATATAATTGGTAGATCAAGACTCCTACCTTTGGAATATCTTCATACCGGGCGATTTACCCCTTTTGGGTAGTACAGCGTCTGCCTTAGTGACACTCCAATCGACCGCCATCAACGTCGCCTTTTCCAGCGGATCTCCCACCAAGCCGTCGTCTAGCTGCGCCAAAGAGTGACACGTGGCGAGAACGTGAACTGTATCAGGCGGTAGGTCGGTCAACGGCGTCACTCGAGCGTCGGTTTGTGCCAATGCGACGCCTTCGACTATCAGGTCGTCGCTGGTCAAAGTGCCGGTCTTGTCGAAGCAACAAATGTCGATTTTTCCGGCAAAAGGAATTCTGAAGGGTTCCGTACAGAAGACACCTGTAGCGTATAGTCCATTATCTTGTAATCATCTAAATGCACTTTTTCAACGTATAACATTAATATTCTTTGTGGAGAACTACTGAATTCCACAGCACATTTCAAAACCTTCCTTCCACTAATACAAATTACACGAAATATTCGATAAAAACATGCTATATCTGATGGAAGTTCATTGTAAAACTCTGATATAAAATACTTCCTCAAATGTGGTGATGATGGTAAATGGTCTCATTACTATCTGATAAAAAGTGGCCGACTGCAGAAGAAGGGAAAGAAACAAAAAAATCACCAATTAACCTTTTCAAAGAGAAAAATATCCTCTTCTTATTTCTCATATTGCCAACATAACAATGAAAAATACACAATTTTTCTTTTTCAACACAGCTTCAACTTTTCTATTGCAATGACAATTTTTTGATAATCTTCAGTATTTTCTGCATAAAATACATGTTCTCACAACTTCATCTTTCCAAACCTGACAAAGAAATTAATTTAATTACCTAGCTTGGACAAAGCGATCAAAGAAGTATTCACGGCTAGAGACAGCTCTATCGGCAGTTCAGGCGGTATTACAGAGGTCAATATCAATGTGCATTCCAAGAATAGTTTGTATCTATTCCTGTTGGGGTCTTCAATACCCTTGGTCCACACATACCAAGCAGCAGCAATAGCAAAGATCAAGAGGAACACTATAAACCTACAAAAAACATTACAGGATATTCACTTAAAAAATTTTGAATATTGATGAATTTATAAAGTGCATACCCAAAAGTTTCTTTGTTGTTAGCAGTGACTCTTTTGACTCCAAACAAGATGGTGCGTAACAACTTTCCCTGAGATGTGTTGAAGCCTGTCCTTAAGACATATGCAACACAGCCGTTATCCTGAGGTCGGAGACCAGTTGTAGCCTTGACAGGAGGAGTATGTTGAACCACTTTAGTCCCTGAAAATATACTCTCAGCAAAACAACTTTCCTGCTTACCAAAACCCACCTCCAAATAGAACATGCAATTTTCCATCTCCTTCTGGATCCAGTACAGTTTTTTGATCAAAGTTCTCAATGGCTTCCTTCATTTGAGGCACACTTTCACCAGTCAATAAGCTCTCGTCAACAATACATGATCCCCTTAGAAGCAAAACATCACAGGGTATCAGGTTGTCCTTTTGGGAGCGAGTTATAGAGACAATGTCACCAGGTATCAGTTCTGACGTGGGCACCATTCTCCACTTTCTGTTACGGTACACCAAGATGTTATATGGCTTGTTGCCCATTTTCCTTATCTCGTCCATGTTCCTCAGCTGTTGCTGGACAAGTGTGCACTCAAAAAGCACCAACATCACCAAGGTGAATAGTGAATAATACCAGAAGTCATCTAGACACCAGAGGCCAACACAGAATACTTGAAATACAAAAAAAGGGGCTGTAGCCCTCTCAAGAAACAGTTCAAGGAATTCTGGAACAACCATATTGAGGTCATTCTTGCCGTAAAGATCGTCAGCTTCTTTGACATCTTCCTCCTCTTGGAACCCCTTGCAAGACGTATACTCAGAGAATGTTTTGTTGATGGGAAATTCCACACCTCTAAATGTTTTTTTCTCGGGTTCCCAGATGTACTTGGTTTTTTGGAATATGAACCAAATCGCATTACTCCTTTCAGCCTGAAATATAATCAAAAGAAGATGATGTGGATCTCGGATCAATTGTGAATCTTCCTTTGATCAATGCAATGATAATAGATTTACTTCATTGGATCACCCAATAGGCTGTCAACTGATGTCACTCGAACTTTTTTGATCATTATTCATCAAAATGCTGATATCAAGAAAAAAAAAACAAATATTCTCAGCAACTTGTTGGGTTATTTATTTCTCATAAAACTTTGCTGAACTTAATAGTATGCTGCAAAAGCATTTGAGCAATTCGGTACACTATTTTTGAAATAACTCCTTGGATTTATTTCAGTCATTAATTTTCATCATCCTGAATATAATATTCATGTTTGTGAAATCCATATTAAATGTGAGTAAAATTCTGAATGCCTTTTTTTATTAGTTTGATTCATAAATCCTAATCAGTCTATGGGAATTTTCAGAGAAATTATAAGATTTCAAAACTGAATATTTCAATTTCTAGCTAAATCAATATCTACACCAAAAAATCACCATCTTTGTATGTATACTGTTTGACAGAGATTGATTATAAAAACTGAAATTGTGTTGAAATATCTGAAATAATATGGTGTGATGATTGTCTTTCAAGTTCATTGACCTGTTATTCAGTATTTCCTTGCTGAATATTTCTGAAATTTACTGACAAATCCAAAAAGTGGTAATAGTTATATTCTACACAAAATGGCAACAAATGTAGCTCATCTGAATTGAGATTTTTTCTCATAAATTTTCTTGAGGAACATATTTTTATGGTTTCAGCTAATTCATCATTAGCAATATACCTTGGTATTTCTAAGCCACACAAGTTCTGAACTTCCATTGTTAGGTGTTGGTACAACTTTGACAACAGTAGCTTTGAAAGGTTCTTTTTCCTGAAATAGGAATAGTTTATGATATAGTTCATCGTTCATGTATAAATCTTACTTTTCTACAAGTGAAAAAACAGTTAACATGAACAGACCAATAACAAGCCAGGCTGCATAATACTTGAATACATCCTATTGCAGCTATTCCGAGGAAACCACCTTCGTAATATTCAGAAAAACCATAAATACCTAACCATAAGTATATCCATGCTGAATAGAATATCGCGAATGGAAAGCAGTATAAGTGAAATAAAGACGGTATTCGAGTATATAGTGTAACTGATTGTATCAGATCATCTAATTTTGGTGTTACACTCATGATTTGCAAATTTGTACTCAGTTATTCATTGAAAACCGAAAATAATTTTCTTTTAAATGGCACGAATCAAAAAATTAGCATTTATATTTTTGATTTCTTGACGTGTCAGAACAACATGAGTGTTGATTGTTGACATCTGACAGGGAATTAATACGGTATTAGAGGTGCGCACGGAAAGATCGATACCACATTCGACTTGTTTGTACTTCTCAGAGGCAGAGATAAGTTATAGCACAGAGTATATGTGGTGGTGACTCTGGGTACTCTGTGGTTATAGCTTATCTCTGTCAGAGGTCACAACTCACAATTCATTTTTGAAATCTGATATGAGGTTGATCCCAAATCGAATGATATTTCAGCGGTTTTTTATAGTTTTGTCAAAACTACAATTTTTTATTCCTGGTATATTTTCGTACCTTTCTTCGTTATTGAGAGGAACATTCAATACACTTCATATGACATGTCCCTGAGAGAAGTGTATTTCTCAAAAATGTTTGATTGTTAAAAAAAAACAAAATTTTTCGTCTCAACCTTCATAGAATCGCTCCTTCGATATTGGCTACGTTCTTACTCCATTTATAATAGACATATTTTTGGTAAAGAAAATATGCAACAAATTATTCACGAATTTTAATAATTAAGAAGTAAGTAAGATAATTATCGGATATTAATTTGATTTCCTCAAATATACATTGAAATAAGTCAAAAAAACAATGCAACATAACTAAGTCTGAGGGATATTCTGATAAATAATCTCTATTAAACACTCAAAAATTATGAAATACCAATTATTGTACGCAAAAAATTCATTATGACAATTTTTCATTCATGCAACCTAAAAAATACTCATATAAAAAATTGCCTACTTAAATCTAAATATCACCAAACAGATCTTACAAAAATAGAGATCAATGACATATATTATATCCTCACTTGACTATGAAAAATAAGACGAATCATATCGACCAATAACATTGTCACCATTTGAACATTTTAAATATCATAGACTAGAAATCACAGTTGTATAGCAAAAAAGGAGTCATAACAGTCGTGAAAGAATAATTGTTTTTATAATTGATTATATATGAGCGATATACTTATTGTCAAGAATACACCAAATCAGTTGGAAAATTGAATTTAGAATTGAATTTCGCATTGATAATAAACTTAAACAACTTCATCTGCAACATACTCTTGAATGCTTTGGATGAAGTTGAAAAAATACAAGTAATTCTCTGAAAGAAATTTGTTTTCGACACATGAAATATATTCAACGATTTTTGTGAACCACTTGAGGCTGAGAACGTGTGTATTCGATGACAATAGACATTATTGTACGTTAATGAAAAATCACAAAATTTGTATATTAGTAGTGTTTAAATATTGGTATTGGATATTTCATTACAAGTCTACATACACGTATATACATATACTACTACTTGAATGAAATGAGAAGTCTTGAATATGTCGTGAATTCTATGTATGACATTCATGGTTTCATTTCCTATGGGGTAGTTAGTGTTGACCTGAAAGAACATGTTTTAACAGTTCTATATTATACAAGACTGGCAAAAGGAATATTCTAATAGGAAGCACAAGTATTTAGATAAATTAAAGCTATTAATGGTGCGTTCGGTTTTGGAAAATCTGAGCGAAGCGAGCAGATGCAGATTTTGTATCACGTGAACATTGAGCCGATCGAGCGATGATTATTTAACGAACGCTCATCGATCTAGGTGTCGCTGTAGTGCGTTAAATGTCCGTTAAATGTTTATTAAAAAAAAACACCCACTCAACCTAAATCTTGTGTTGCTACACTTGATGACAACTGAGAGTTATAAATTCACAATTTAAAAATGTAAACACCACAAAAGAAAACTAAAAAGTAACTAAGACTCAAGAATGGCAACTGACAAGGGATCAAATCTGTGTGCTCTCATTTTCAATTCAGAGCAGAGCGATCACATCTTTAGGCTCGCTCTGGCAATAAACGAACACGGAGCAGATTGAACAGAGAAATGAGATCTGATTTATCGAACGCTTGCCGAGCTGATGAGGGAATCGAGCTAACAGATATGTAATAACCAAACGCACCTTTACTGTGAAGCGTTGTTGGTAAAATTTTGAAACACACTGTATATTCACTTATATACATCCTTTTCCTATGAGAAGATTCACTTGGCTAAACAATAACTAACTAGTTCGCCACAAATATAAAAAACATTTTTACCCGTGGTGTATAGGAAGGTCTGAGTCTATTCCAGCAACGTCTATAGAAGACTGAGAGGCTAGTAGCCTTTCTCTTTCCATTATCGCTGCAGCCCTGAAAGAAGATGATTTTAGAAATTGAATCATGTCGGAAATTATGTTTATACTTTAATATTCATTGGACAATAAGATTTTGAAAAAAGATTTCAAATGGTTGAAATGGATAATCATGAAGTTCTACATATGTGTTTGAGGGTTTGCCAACTTTTTTTTTGACTTTTGTTTGAACTAGTCAACTGGCTATCTAGATCAAGTTTTATATTATCAAAAACTAATGTCTATTGTATATGGTGACCATAAATATATCCTATAAGCAGATCAACAGTCTGATCTGATCAGACAAAATAAATAACAGATATCAATGAAACTTGTGGCGTATATCTGGTAGACAGAGAAAAGTTATGAAGATAAAATATTGTAAAAATCGTAAATTCGATTCACAGCTCCAAGTACGGTAGTTTTTTTATGTCAAGTTACGAATTTTACATATTTATCTTCGTGAATATTAAATTAAACTCATAATTAATATTGTTTCAATTCATTGAAAAGGGATATCGTTCGTTTAAATCGTGACGATGAACTGAAATTGAGTCAATCACGTTTCGAAAATAATGATAAGAAAACAATTCAAAGATATCTAATCTGAACACATAATTACAAGATTCATTTGAAGAACTTTGTGCCATTTACTTCAAAATGAGATTGATCACATCTATTTTGTACCCAAAAGTATTAGTTGACTCAAAAGTAAGGTGAATCAGAATAATTATTATTCAAGTTTATCTATACATTAATGAGGTAATACGTAAATTTTTTAAATATATGAGATATAATGCTGATTATAATTTAGTTGAAACATTTTGACTTGCGGTTATGGAAAAACGACAAATAAAAATCTTTCAATGTTGGCTAATCGATGGAAGAATCAGACTGTTATAGTATTCGTTCCAAAGGTATGACAATTATTCAACATAATAACTAATCTTGTATTATTTCAGATGACATGTTTTTTTATCAGACATATTCAAAGGTCAGGCATACGAACTCTTCCTGGGCGTAAAATAGAGAGATTTTTTCAATACGCAGCACTTGACGTATAATCTGAACATATGGTTTTGCAAAGGGGAAACGTTGTATTTTTTCATCAAACCATATAAGTTTGGTTGAAGCATTTTTTGATTTTTGCGATGGGAATCGCTATTCTAATTTATTATTTAGTGACAACTGTGGTGGCAACAACTGAAATAACAATAACAGAAAACAAAAAAATATTATGAAAATGTTATATATCGAATATACTGGCAGTTGAAGTGTGATATCATAGGCTACTCTCTATTATCGATTTTTTCAGAGTGGATATAGCCAATAAAATTATGTATCTTGGTATAATTTGAAACATTGAAATTATTATTTAAGAAAAAATGTGAGTATAAATGATTACATTTTCATTTTGTTTTCTATCTTCATTAAGTTCATTTTTTGGAATCCAAATTGAACAAAAGTAGTCAAGATAATACGATATTGGTTAGAATATTGAATTAATTAGTGTATTTGTGAACTTATATTCAAAATAATTCTGTTCGGGGTATCAACTCAAGTGTAACGTTGTTTACTTATCAGTGTATAATTCATTATCATTATCATTACATTTCTTGGAAGTGCGTGTGAATGGGTAATGAAAAACAGTAATTTTTCATCCAACGACCTCAATTCGAATTTTGGTTCCGTTATAACAATATGCACCTTTCCAAATTTGATAAGAATAGGTGGATATGCTTCATTATAACAAATATTATCTTGAAACTCATTTTACTTGTAAGTTCCCACAAAGTATAATTAAATATACAGAGGATTGATAAGTAAAGTAATTTGAATGTGATAGTTTCATGAGAAGTTATTGAAAGTTAAAGTAAGTAAATTATCTCAAAATTAATAATGATTTGAAATGTTTTCGTAAAAAACATTGTGTTCAAGACAATGCACCACAAATGAATTTGTATGTGAACATCATGTATGTTTCTGTGTATATTTGTATTCAATAATTGATTTCTGATGACAATTGGACGTTTAATAAAAAGGTTTTCCTGTCGAAAAGAAGAAAAATTGATGGATTATATTTGACAACCTTTGTTGTGTGTTCCGTGGATTCGATCAGAATTACTTGATTGAATGTTTTCAAAAAAACGATATCAATGTTTATAGATGTTTTACTTGAATATTAAAATAAATTATACCCATGTCCGCCTCGATTATTGGACTATTGTTGTTAGTCATTCTTCTGCCCAATAATATCACAATTCATCTTGAAATGTCGGAAAATCACGTTATATAACAATATTTGATAGTTTCTTAAGAGACGGTTTATATGAAGCCGTACGTTGAGTATCCATAAGATCTCTAAAAAAGTTTCAAAAGAGTTATGAAAGCATTAAACAATTGAGGAAGCAATTAAAGATGAATCACATGCAAAATTACTTACAGGGTGCTCTGTTCATGTTGCAACCTGTTTCCTGGAGTCATATTCAGTGTACCGTTCACTGACTTGTCTATAATAAACAAAACCACAGTGGCTACCAATGCACCTAAAATAACAAAATGAAAATCCGTTTCACACATATGTCCAACAATTTACATGCTAAACTGCCGATGAAGAACAATTCGATGGCCTTATAACCATAAGTATCCACAATATTTCCTGTTATAATACTTATGACAGCCAATCCCAGATTTTGAATGGCTCCAGCGCTAAAAAAAGTCAATCACAAAAGGAAAGATCAAAGATACTTTTCATACTTACAATCCATAAGCAGTACCTAATTGATAATCTGGAATGATAAGCGAAACCAGCGGCCATAGACTGCTGGCAAGGCATGAGTAAGAAATCCCCATCAACACCTAAAATTAAGTAATAGATGGATATTTTCGTGAGGTATGAATAATCTCATCAATAACACGAATTAAATTGTAGTGCTGATAAAAATAAAAGGAAGACATTATGATGGATAGAATGGGTAAAAACGGTAATTATTTATTTTGAATTGTAAAATTTGTAATCATGTAATAGAATTGTGATATATTTTGACGGAAAAAATTTGATCCTTTTTCAATGGAGTACTGAAATGAATTTCAATTAATAAATACTCACAATACCAATATATGGATTTAGCATGGTGAAACCAAGTAATAGATGGGATCCTATAGTGGCCAACACTCCGAAACAAATCCAATAAATATTCATTCCAACTTTGTCAATTATCAAGCCAAGTATAGGGGACGAGACTCCAGAAATAATATACACAATGCTACTAATAGTGTTTGCTTCCTGTCCTGTCATACTGAATCGTTGCACGAAGAAATCTCTAAAATATCATTCATGGTGATATTATCACAATGATTCATTTATTTCATCATTGTGTTCATTTACTTGGCTATAGTGATGAAAGGAAATATCGCGCAGTAGTACATGACGCAAATGACGCAGACTAACCAAAAGCCTGCCTTGAAATCTTTCACATCTGTCAATTTGACTACTTCACCTGAAGCATTGTCATTCCTCCTGAGTATTCTCTCAGCTCGTTTGTCAAGGCCGCCAATGACCAAGGAACAAATCATGGAGAATAAGCAAGTGGTAGCCGCTGTAATGGAGATCAAAATTCCTCAGATGATATTGGCGATATGAGGGTAGAAGAGCCAACAGAATAAAAAACAACAAATCAAAAACGTCGAAAACTACGTTTGAATTTTTATGGTTGAAAAATGTACAAAATTCGAAACCATCCTGTATATTTCTGTTAGTGGTAACGATCTCTTTGATTTTGATGTAAGATATCCTAGCACTATTTTAGTTTTCGAAGAATTTATAGATAACACAAACATTTACTCTTGGAATCAATAACTGTTAGAAGTTGATTATAGAACAAATAAAAATTATATACGAAAACAAGATAGATTCACCGAATAAATGTTGATCTCATCACAATATTTAGTTAGTTGAAATTTACCTTGAATATCAACCATATTGTATACGGTTTGTATATGGATATTTTTAACAATTATTGAATTCTTTCAAAAACAAGGCATATTTTCTCATAAAATGACAAAAGATGATTCAACTTCCGGAAATCGAAGAGATTGTTACATAAAAATCCTATAACATATTTCATATTGAAACATCCGGTATAGACTGAGTTGAAATAAAAAATGAGAACAAAGTAGAACATTTTTCATATCCATATCATTTAATAAATTTATATTCCAAAACTAATTGATTCTATAAATTTGCCCCACCCTATATAGTGAATTAATCAACTATAACCTACCTAAAAAGAGAACTATCCCAAGAACATTTCTACCATTAGAATCTTTATCGCCGACCAAGTTATACAGATTTTCCATGACCAAAAAATTAACAGTACTGCCAACTCTTGCGAAGCTGAGTTGAAGTCCAAACACCATGTTGAGCTCTTTGCCTTTGAACCAAAGGACAGCATAATTGTTTTGAGCTACCGTCAATGATTCTCCACCAATTCTATAAAATATATATATCTGATTCACATGAAAAATCGCTTCTAGTATTTCTTCTAGATTTTCCGACAGCTTCCGGCTCCTTTAATTTTTGTGAAAATTATTTGATGACCATATTAATGAAAAACTACTTCTAGGTGTGGAAAAGTAGAAAGTTTTTATAAGCACGTATTTTGTCATAAACATAAGAAATGAGCAACTCACCCAAAAATAAATCGGCCGATGAGCATCAGCCAGTATTGACCGAATAGGGCTCCTGAGGCAAAAGTTATCTGCCCAATTAGAGTCAAGCCCACATATATGTTGGAGCCCAATCTGATACCAAAAACTCTGTCGATCAAGAATCCACCAACGAAATTGAGTACAACATTTGGCCAAGAATATACAGAATAAAGAAGAGTATATTGAGTTTCCGTCAGATTCAAATCTTTCTTAATGTGATCTTGAAGTGAAGCAGGATTATCATAACAGAAATAGGATCCTGAAATTAGTAGAGAAAATTAGGCATGGCAGTGAGATTGGAATATAGAATTATTAGCAAAAATCAGAAGATGACTTTCTCAAATTTGAGAAACAGTGTGAAGTGCACACATTTTATATAAGTACTACTGTTATGTGTATTTCAAATTGTTGGCGATATACAGCAATCGACGTGAAGCTGGAATCGAGCAATACGCCAAGGTAAAATAGTAATCAGAAAAATAGAAGAAAAAATTTTAACTTGCGTGTTTTGAAACATATGGACTCTTGAGAAAATAAACGACCCTCTGACAGTTCCTATTCACTCCTGTCGCTACAAATTTTAACTTTTAATTTTTTTTTCTGTTATAGGATGCTGAATAATGTGTCTGTAAACTCTAGCTTGAAATGTAAACAAACTGGTCTAGTTCAGAAGTAAATATCACTTTTTTCCGACCAAATATTTAGAATTGAAATTTCGCCCAACTTTGACTCTCCGACTGAGAAAGAAATACACAATACTAGTTTGGCAAGTAACATTCATAAGAAAAACCGAAGTTTGTATATTTGAATAAAGTACATTTTTAGTTTTCGAAACGTCATCACGTGAAATAATAAAAAATATATAATCCTGGCCAAGCAATAACAGTATATTAAAGTATAAGTGGATAAAAAGCTCTTTAAAGATCCACGAATACTTTACGCTATTTTTTTTATTGGTGCCACATTTTAAGTTTGAATAAAGTTTTGCATCTGTCAGTTATATTTTATTTCACGTTTACAAGGTACTCCTGTCAGATCAATAATCAAAAATTTGTCATTTAGACTTCACGTTTCTCGTTCCTTCGTTGATATTGCCATATTGCCAGGCGTGCTTTAAATGGGTAAAATGGGGCACCAATAAAAAACTATACATATATTCGATTATATTGTCTCATTTTTATGTCAAGACGTGAGTAAAAGCTTGTATAACAATTATTTCCCCAGACGGTATTATTCAAACTGTATATTTTTCATTCTAATATAAAATAGGAACAATTGTGATACATTATAAAAGTCTAGCAGTTCAACAGCGTGAATAAATAGGGCGATGAAAATGACTATTGATTGCATTACTTAGCTAACTACTTGTATGGGGACAGTTATTCTCATAAATGATTCGAAAATGAGACTCCGCCAAAAATTAGGAAAATAATATTTTCCAAAAACGAATGAATTTAAATTGAAATCAATATATACCAATTATGTCAATTTTCGATCATCTATTAATTATTCTTGAAATTCTCTCTGCAAAATTAGATTTTTGAGACATCAGATGAAAACACTGCATAATAAATTATTAAAGAAAATTTCCGTGTAGATGTCTGTTCATTTTTTACTTCTGTAACATCGGTGATTCATTAGAAAATACCAGATGCACTATGCCCCAATTTCAGAAGATATCATCTACAAAACAGATTAGGGGCCAAAGGTTACATAGAACAATAACAATATCCAACAACAACTCACAAAATCACTTATCAGATATCAATTGATATAAAATATTGTTTCTATCATCAATTTTATCACAATAAACTAGATATAATGGTAAATTAGGATAATGAAGTACATTTGAATTAATTTTTGAATCGACAATGCCCTTAGCTTTTTCTCTATAAAATAAGTAATACTCACCAAAACTAAGAAAACACATGAAAATTAAAGCTACAAATCTGTGGCCTGTGCCCTTAGGATGGCAAAAAAAATGAAAACAACCCTTTGGAGGCGTTTCATCAGTAGTGGAAGTTTCTGTTTCTTGAATATTTGGTCCACCTTCCATAATGTATTTTAAAAATTCAACAAAGTTAACTGTTATTCAATACCAACTATAAAACTAATCAGAACAATGAAACTCGTCTATATACAATAATTGACTAATAACAAATTATATCTTCTTTGTATTTTCAAATCATTTGATGCCAGTGCCATGTACACAGATAAACATAACCTAAATTTATGACAATCGTGAATGACATTTAACTCCTCATATCATAGTCCTGTCCGTCGTCCTGTCCTAACTCCTAACCACGCTCCTAACGTAGTCCTAACCTAGTATTGGAAGAAGACGAAGAAAAATTATGGTTATGGAAAAGTTCTGTGTTGTAAAGTTAGATTTTCAAAAATAAACGAACAGTCGAATCTATTTGAAATTCTCAAAAATGAGTTCTGCCAGCAAGGTGAGCATTCATTGTGGATGACTAAATTATGTTGATGCAAATGAATTCCAAACTGTCCTTTAGGTTGGTGAAATATTCACTGCAGCAGGACAAGCATTCAATAGACTAGGAGACCTAACAATGCAGCTGCATCCGAATGCAGAATCTCCTACGGGGTAAGTATTTCAACAACACTACTTATCGAATCTAAATCACCCAATTTTCTCTCAGAAAATGGACTGATGAAGAAATTGAGATGCTAAGGCAAGTTGTGAAACAATTTTCTGATGGTTTAAACCAAATAAGTGATCACATTAAAAGAAGGACAGTGTAAGTCATTGATCACAATTTCTTCAGACGCTAGTATTTGTCTAATATTTTTTCATTAACATTAGATCACAAATTAGGACTGCTCTAAAGAAGAAGGCATTTGAAGATGCAGGATTGCCTGTGAGACCTGCCAATCAAATACAGCAACAAAATGTCCAATCAATGAACAAATCCGAAGTGACATTGAACATGCTGAATGCTGCCGAGTCAGAAGTTGATGTTGAGGGGCTTCATGAAGATGTCAAGTTGGAGTTTGATGGAGGAAATGAGGAAGTCTCAACATAGAATTAGATTTTTTATGTTTCCACATATCAGATATCATTTCAAATATTTGGTTATTTATAATAATTTTAATTTTATGTTTTGATTTGTAAATTTAACCAGTACAAAATAGGTATTGATAATTACATATATATTTTCATGCATCATTTCTCTTCTTCTCCAAGCCACTTCAATAGAATCACATTTTAAGTATTCCATTGAAATGAAACATGTTTCCATATTTCAAGGTGTGTCCAAGCTATTTCGTCTAAAGAATAACAGTTTTCTGTTCCATTTTGTTCTCCTACTTTCAATGATTTTTTGAAGACAACAATTATTCACTAGAATATTTTCAATTTCTTTTTCTACATTTTCCCTGATTTTCAAAGATGAAAAGGGGGGAAATGTGAAATTCTTCTGCTTCATTCTTTTAACTGCTGTCTTATAACATTTCCATGGTTGAGGTTCTATTACTACTATATCACCAATACTAGAAATATATTTCAGAAAACTATACAGTCCTGCATCACCATAATTCAAATGTATCCACATTGTTGTTGAAAAGCAAAACACAATGTTGAATTTGCATTTGTTCTTCTTTTCTAGATATTGTTTAATAACTTGTTCCCGTTTGATTTCATCCATGATATCTAAGCAATCAAAAATAACATTGTCAGCTTCTAATAGTTTAGCTCTCTCTATCAGTGTTGGATCAATATCCACAGCCAACATACTGGTGTCAGGATCAACATTTTCTTGGAGAAACTTGTTCAAACACACAGTGAGGTTCTGGAACATAAACTTTTCATGAACGATAATTGTTTTTGAATATTGAATGAGCTTTCTCACTCCTGCATTGCATCCAATATCTAAAGCTGTGCATGTTCCTTCTTGTGGAATCCAAATATTTTTTGGAAATAATTCTATTCTTTCCTCTGGTGAGTGAAACTCATAATAGTTTATGAAATTTCCATATTGTACAGCACCTGGATTGCCTCCTTTGAATCTCAGAGAGTCTTCTTCGTCACTCATAGAAAACTTTCTTCTTTGTAATATATAATAATAAATATGGTTCAGTGATGGTCACGGTCACGGTCATATAACATAAGGTCTGGAATCTATGGCAATTTCGAGTGGTGGGGGGTGGCACCAGTTTTGAAGAAAACGTTTCCATAATTATCCGCTAGGAGGACATAGGGGTATAATCACGTGATTAATCTTTGACAAAAAATCAAACGGTGAGGACTCGAATGGTAAATAAAATCAATGACAGAAATATTATATCTTGCAAAATTCTCTCGAATAAATAAAAATCATTCCTACTTTCAAAAAGCTAATCGGATCTGATTTGTGATTGGCTGACAAAGTGACAATAGAGGACAGCGCTGCAGGTGGCGAAACATGAGAACCACGAAAATTTCCTCAATGTTTGGGTCACCCCCCACCACCCGAGTTGCAAGACCTATGTATACGATCGTGGTCACGGTCCTGTGATGGTTAACTTCTAGTAGTTCTAGTACGCGTAGTACGCTGAGCTTTTGAGGTTAAGATCTGGCATTCTGGCATGTTTTTTATTTAGCGATCCTGACTGCAAAGGAGATAATTTACAGAGAACTGTAGATAATAGTAACTCATGTTAGGCTATTCGACTATAGATGGTAAGATCATCATCAGTTGAGGACTTTAAAAACTACTAGAGAATCTTTCGATAAACTCAAAACCATTTACTTACCATGACCATTTCTTACATTCAGAAAAAAAATACAAGCCAAACTGTTTACTCGAATTGTCGTATTCCAAAAATATAGCAAAGTCAGCGGTAAAAAATTCCCCAAAGTATAGTATTAAGATTCATATAAACATTAATGAGTATTTACATTTCAGCTTTGTTAAAAACCTATGATTGAAAATTATCAATAATTACGTTAAAAATTCTTCATAACTTATGAGTACAGAATAAAAATATTTAATTAGTGCAGTTTTGAAAGGAAGAAAATATTCATCCGTTTTCGACAATATCAAAAATCTCCGTACAATATAATATGAAAATGATAAATCTTAATTTTCACCAAATATCGCAGTCCCCCTTTGGAGTTTGAGAATATTGGTATGAAGACTGATGAAATAACAGAATGATATAAATACGGCTTATTTTATGACTAAAAATTGTAAACATGGATTTTCTATAGATTGTACTAAATAAATATACTGTATAAATCTTTATCCTTCTAGACCATTTTGATATTTTAATTCAGAAACTTAGAAATTGCAAAAGCTATTAAAGTAACTGAAAAATATATTGTTATTTCAACCCTTTGTAGATTGCCACATAATCTTTAAGTCGAAAATGAGCCAATTGGTTTCCTCCTAATATTAAGGAACATCCAGTATATTACAGTTTCCCACAAGACAGATGACAAATTAGCAGTGAGAGATTAATTGCCCAAGGTGCATCTGTACATCTTCGTTGTTGCTTACATAACACGCATAATTCATATGCTTTCAATGACCTTTTATTGTGTCTTGTCGATAAGTGCATATTTCAAAATGGTAGTATCTCGATGAAAAACAAATATACAAATAAACCACGAGACAAAGCAGAATTTTAAGAATTGAGTAATTCTGAAGCAATACTCCTTATGAACTGGTTCAAAGTACAATAAACATTTACAAGAAAACAATATAAGATAAGTTACGAAACAAGGATTCTTGATGTCTCGACGAGCTGCTTATTATTATCTCTCAATATAAATACTGCAAATAACTTGTGGGTGAAAACATACACAATCGGAAATAATATATCGTACTGTACTGTAACTCCGTTCCTTCTTACTCCTATAGAGACCTGTCGATACCCAAGATAATTTTTTTTTGCGATACTGTATAGCCAATTTCATAGTCTCAATACATCAGTATCGAAAATCAACAAAGAATTTACAAACTATTATTTCAATTATGTGAGAAGTTGAAAGGTAATTGATAAAATCATTCCATTGGTGTATTGTTCCATGACTTTCAGTCGTGATTATTTCCTAACATATCTTCCAAGCAATAGGAACTCTGAAACCTGAGCTGAAACTTTCGAAAGCTCTGAACAATTTTCTAAGCTTTACACCATAATCTGTTTTCCACGCACGCCTACTACGTTCTGTGCTTTAGCTCACCAAACGAACGCATGCGCAGGTTTGCCTCTGCTGCTAATCGTCCTAGAACTCAATCGTATTGCCAAACGCTAACGCTACTGAAAATTCCGACAGTGCCGCGATGACATCGTTGCTGTGTGCACGCAAGGCCCACTCCGACTCGTGTTGTTAAGTTTCGATTGCGTTTGACGTTTCAGTGATCGTTGTTTTTTGTTGTTTGTTGTTGTGCAATCACCGCAAGGATTTTTCTCGTTTCGGATACGTTCTCGAGGTAAGCGATTTTGCAGTGACCAGTCAACCTCTTTCATCAATGACATTGTTCAATTTATTTTTTTGACCTTTTCAATAACACCAAGGTCTAGGGTTTCGCAACTCGATTCGAATTACCTGGCAAACTGACTGAATTATAATTATTTTTTTAGTTGAACGTTTTCGTGACGTGTAATCATCTATTTTAAACATTAAATTATTAGATTTTTATTGCTTCTATTCTATTATTTCATCATTTCGTTGAAACAACTGAATGATACTAATTATTTATTCTGCCTGGAAGAATGTATATATGATTGTGCTGAATGGATAAAGTATAACTAATTCGGTTCATTCAGGATTAATATCGGTATCAACAATTTAGGGATTGATTAAACGAAGTCAGAATGTTATTTTCAGAATAACACAAAAACCGCCGAACTGTAATTCAATAATATGTCTTGGTTTTTAATGAACAGTTGTTCTCTTTATGTAGATTATGACTTACTCTTGCCTTTTATTGCTTCATCTTTCATCAATTTATTTTATGGATCTTATTGGTATGAAGTACCTACCTGAGTTGGATAGGTTGAAGGAAGCTAAATATCTAGTACTTTTTTCTCCGAAAATGGAATATAGTAAAAAATGTGCAATATTTATTTTGGCTATTAGAGTGTAGAATAAAATTTCTATTGATTTAATTTCGAGTATTCATACACAGCTCAAACTTTTTTATATATCGATAAATACCTCGAGTTTTGTCAAAATAAAGAGGTTCCATTGTTTATTAATGAATAATTTAGACTGATTCTATTATCATTGAAAACCATTGGTGCAAAATAAAAAGTATCAAGACATAGCTGGGAACATTTAGGCATAATAAATATAGCAACACGTCATAGTGAAGTTTGTAATATTAATTCTAGTAGTCTACTAGTACTCTTCTACTTAAAACATTGTTTTCGTTTCAGATCGTAAAAGTGCCATCCAATAACTAAACTGTCCCAAAATTAAAGCTAACATTAGCTAACAAACAAATCAAATTCTTCTACGATGCAAAACGCTACATTGCAACTGTGTGCACCGTTGACGCCGACGATCGGTCAGAAATCGTCAGATTCGTCACGCGAGGTGGCCAAAAAGCGCCGCGTGGGCGGCCGTCGTCCTACAAGGGCGGCCTCGAGTAAAGACGACGGTGAGCCGTTGAGCGGCGGTGAGTCGCCCGCGGGCGGTGACGGTAGGCTGCCCAGTCATTTCATCGCTGACAAGTACGCGCTGTTCGAACAGGTCGTGGGCAGCTCGTTGTACCGGTGCGTTGACGTCAATACCAACGAGGAGTTGGTGTGCAAGGTAAAACAATTTTATTCTTTCATAATTTTTTATGCGATACTATTGATTTTTGCGCGATTATTGTAGCGACGACATATTCCTTCTCAAGTCTCTCTCAGTTTGCTTTTACTAAGGATTCCAAAGCTAATTGCGCTGAGTATAAATTCACCCCAGTAGTTATTATTTTGAAATATTCAGGTTCCCTGTGGAGTTCATTCAGATTGATCAATTATTTTCTAACTATAAGGAACTATGATCTTGAAAAAAATATTTCCCAACAGTGGGATGCATTGGAGACGAGGGGTTAGGGTCGAATCCTTCCCTACGACATTGACAGATCTTTCTAATCACTCATTGCTTTCATTGCCGTCTAATAGAGTCTCAAACATTTCTATGATATTCAATTTGAGGTTTACATGATAATAACTATTTTTTTCCAAATTTTCAGACTTCTTCGATGATATAATTGAACAAAAAGAATAAAACACGGGGTTCATAGTTTTTCATCGTGGGCAAAACTGAATAAAATAATCTTAGAAGCTAAAAAAAAAGCTGACAACTTTGACATGCGTCCAGTATTAGCAGTTCTGACGTTACAAAGGGCTTCACTTTTAAAGTTTCGTCAATTTCAAGGGCGTTAAAGAGTTATTTTGTTACAACATTTCATTTCCCAGAAAAATTTCATATCTATTTTTGTATGACGACTATATTTGATCTTGAAGCAGCTCTTGAACAAAATTATGATTTTGTGGTTTTGCCTAATCGATACCTTAAATACCAAAACTACTTATTCGTGAATTTTAGAAATAAAATCGGTTTTGCTATCATTCATATTCCAACTTTTCAGACTTCTTCGATGGCATAATTGGTAGGCGTAAGTTTTTTAAATCAATAGAAATATACAGAAATATTAAACACCATGTGAAAAAAATAAAGTCTTTGTTCGTCAAATATAGGAAAGATTTTCTGGTTTTCCTATTTTTATAGATTTTATTCTGGCATTAAGAGGAATATTTTTATCTCAAATTGATAAATATGGGAAGACAGCCGAACCCTTTCAAATTTCTTTGTGTCACTTGTACTCTCTATATAAATTTTGCGATCAATAGAATATGCAAATGTCTCAATTCGATATAAGAAAATAATTCCAACCCCATCCGACTGTGTCGTTGCCCACAGCTGGGGTGCATATATTTTCGCAATTTCCTCTTATTTTTCCCAGCACGAGCTTTAATCACCTAGAGCTAAATAATCACAGACCCAGCGCTAGATACCAGAAACATTAAATCAAAATAGGGTTGTCCTTGTAAAACCAGTACAAACCCCAACTTCTATTTCATAGTATTCCGAAATTCCCATCACCAAGATCGATCGTAGTAGCTGGACAACATTCTTCTGGACCAAGAACTGGTTCCGCCATAGCGATGTCCGAATTAAATTCGCTGAGAGCGTATAAAACGTAAGGGTGACCCTGAGAAGCAGAATTTCGACGTAAACTAGAATGGTAAATCATTGTTCGAGTGACGCGGCGTCTTTGTGTGTTCACGTACACACCTGTGAATTCGAAATTGAATGAAGATGAAATCTGAATTTAGTTGGTGACGTCAGGACATCCCGCGGATGTGGGAGATTTAAGCAAGGGTTGTTGTATCAAGGGTAGTTTGGTGCGAAGATTTCCCAAGGATTTCTTGATGGGGTGGTAAAATGGAGAGGATAAAGAGACCGTTCAGCATTTAAATTGGATTCCAACAAATGAAATTTATTTATTGATATTTCTCCGAAATGTAATTACTGTTCTGAAGTAGGTTCTTCTCATTTTACTGGTACTAGAGCTATATCGATTATTATCCTTCATTGTGGACGTCGGAAATACTTTGTATTG
Source organism: Plagiodera versicolora (assembly GCA_037013635.1). Taxonomy (NCBI): domain Eukaryota; kingdom Metazoa; phylum Arthropoda; class Insecta; order Coleoptera; family Chrysomelidae; genus Plagiodera; species Plagiodera versicolora. The sequence goes on along the minus strand of CM072986.1, from coordinate 7,044,704 downwards.
ATAAGGATGATATCGGTATTGGGTTGAACCAGGACTACATCAATTTGTTTTCAGAAAAACTTGGGTTCTGTTGTAAATTTCAAAATTCATTTAATTATTGGTGCCTACAATTCTATCCAATTTTTCGTTTCGTTTTTCATTGTGGTGATGATAAAGCCCAGATTTCAACCTTGACGTATCCATAACCTACCCAGACGTAACCTTCGTAACCTGTCTAAACTCTAAATACATTTCAGGGACACCCTATATAAATTATAGTATTGAATGGCCTGTTAGTTACCGCATCTCCAATTTGTTTTGGTTAGGAAGTTTACATTGGATAAAAGTATCTTCTATCTATATTTACCTACTTGTTTGTGCATACCAACTTTTTACCTGTTCAATGCCATTCGAGATCGGGTTTCAAGTAACACAATCCACATGTTGTTTATTTCTCAATATCTTTTGATCATTAAAGAATTAGTTGAACAAGAAACAATAAGCCTCATCGAATAACTTCGTGTTTTGTAAGGTGTGAATAATATAATGTTAACGAGATGTTTGTTGTATTGATAATTATATAAAATTAAACATCCGTCTGTTTCTTGCGAACGTATTCGATATCACGCTAGGAACTTTTACTGACGAATAAAACGTGGTAAAATCCATGATATAAGTGCTTATTCGCCCATTAGTTTCAAGGAAAACTATCTAGCAGGAACCTGATCAACTTCATATTAGGTGAATTCTGATAAGCAATTTTCCAAATTGAACATATTCCTGAAACAGCATCGGACTTGCACAACATATTGACACAATGAATCGTATTGTGATGTTACTATTGAAAACAACATATCATCGATATCAGCGTGTTTCTAATTTCTGAAAAATAAACTAAACAACCAAAAGATATTTTTTTCTTGTTAACATTCGTCATCGACATTGGATGATATAATTTTTGTTGTTCACAAAATTATTGGATTTCTCTTCAATTCTCTTCAACACTTCTCTTCAATCTCATTTCATTGAACATTGAAAACAGCAAAGTACCTAAACTTGACAGCTCCTGAATATTCATTCACTTTCACCAAAGTAACAATAAAAGGAGCAAATGATTGATGTGTATAATTAACACATACTCTTTCTGGAAATCACAAAATAATTCTGAAAAAAGTGGGTTTTTCACGAAAAAATTGGTTGACAGCTTTTCGTATACCTTGAAATTATACCTTTATTGTTGGATGAGTTAGATCTAGATTATTATGCGATTAAAAAGAAGGGATATTCATTGAAACAGAAATGAAATGAGGAATTCTAATCAACAAAGAATATCATTGGATTGAGAGCTTTGAAAATGTGAATTATTTCCTGATGATTGTAAGTATAAATACTGTCAAAAATCATCAATAAGAACTGCATAACTAGAGTAAGTTTACGAACACAGCCCAGTAGTTTTAATTATGATAAACATTATCATTGACGCCATTTTATGATTTGAATCCAAATTACAATCGTCATGTCCATTCATGAAACGAATTATATTAATATCGAATACAACCTTTGTCGACCGCCTTTTATTTCAATGGATTGTGAAACTTTTCTCAATCGCATAACACGTATACAGACAAATACACCGTATGACGTAATGTTATCTCTATCGTGTCGGTCCATGTACCAATTTGATAATTAAAAACTAACATGGCCATGCATCGGTTGAAAATTGACATTCACCTCGAGTGGTCGTGAAATTTTAATGGGATAAGGCCTTGGAAGTTTTTTTTTCGGTGGCTCGAATGCAAATACACACGTCAAGTGTTTTTTTGGAGTGATAATGACGTTACATTGTTGATTCACTTAACATATAAAAACTGATTAACAACGTTTATTTACTCGTGAAATAATGTGAGACCTCACATGAACACAGTTTAATAAATATTCATTCATTGTCAACCAGTTTAGAACAATTTTGTGTACACAAAAGGTAATTTTTGTTTTGCATGAAAAAATATAAAAAAAATTCAATTCTTCATGTTTCGTTTCATCACTGTCTGAATTTCAACGCATATTTTCAAGATGGCATGAGAGAAACGAAAAGGAAAAGAGTACAATGTAAAATGGAAGAATAAAAATGGAGATAACTATAACTAATTTTGCCAGACTGGAACAGGGGTATGACAGCTTCACAAAGAGTGATATATTTACTTGGACTTTTGTTCGTGAGATGGCCCGAAGAATTGCCTTCTTAATTCTACGTTTTTCGATTTGCGTTCCGGTGATTTGAGACGATCGCTATATTTGCACAAATCCGTCCTTGTTTACATTTCTGATTAGCGATGGAAATGTCAGAAAGTTCGTGATAAAATTACCAACACAGGTTACATTCTCACGGATAAGCAATAAATCACGTCGGCCGTTAAGTCGCAATCATTTCGCAAATTTACGACACATACAGGGCGTCAACGTTTAATTGTTACTCGTTCCAATTCGCTTACTAGGCTAACAGATAGAGGAGACTGCGTCAGATTTAAAGATTTCTAATATTTTCATTTGTAAGAGTTATAGTAGATACTGTTGTTAACGTAGATTGGGGGTTCCTCAGGGATTAGCTCTGGGGCCAATTATGTTATCGATTCAATCATTGTGGCGCTCTCTGATAGATATTTTTTCTGAATTCACGCGTTGATTTGATAGTTTGATAACAATAATCAAATGAAATTTGTCTCACTTTGATTGATTTCATTCAGATTTCTAAATATTTTTATTATTGTTTGGGTAATTTATATTCGAACTGATTTTGTTCTATCAAAAAATTTATATTTCAAAGAGGAATCTGCAAATATTTTGTTGAAATACTTCTAAACAAACAAATATTGATTTCATACCATTTTAAACCATATATTCATCTTCAGTTTTTATCATAATGAAAATATTGATTTTACTGTATCGGAGTTTAACTATTTTGCTCGATAGATTGTTATACTTTGTAAGTGAAACTCAAGTATTCTATTGTGCGAATCTTCATATTCCGACTTATCAAATATTTGTGCCAATATATTAACGACGTAAAAAATTACAATTTTTATCTTTATGCTTACCTGATATTTATCAGGATGTATACATCAACCAAGTATGAACATGCCTTTATGAAGTGAACAATTGAAATTATTGAATTATCAATAGCTGAAAAAATTCGGCAAAAAGAAGAGACTCATAAATAAAACTGACCTTTGAAATAGTTTCTCTGGAAAATATTGAGTTTTTTTTGATTTATCAGGGGTATGACGTTGGTGCTGAATTTTCCAATAGTTTTTATGACGAAGACCTAATAAAATCTTGGTATTTTGAACTTCCAGCCGAAAAAACGGCACTCTTGTTTATTATTGTCTATAAAACAGGAATGTTTCAGTTCAAGTTCTTAAATCTAAAAAATACAATGCAACATGCGGGATTTCCTAGAACCAAGTTTAGAAATTTTCATTCAACACATTAGTCGCAGTTGTTTTGTTTTGTTTTGTTATCTGAATCCTCGTGAATCTGACAAAATTACCCGTTAGTTTTGAACATAAATGTCTCTTGTTGTAGAACAGTTCAAGAATAATTCGCTTAAACGCATTCCAAGAGCACATACACGTACTTTTGCTATTAATAATTCCCTAGTTAATTATAATAGAATAAATATAGGTCGTCAATGTTAATGCCGATCGGACGACCCTGTCTGTTGAAAAAACACTTCGGACTCGACTTCGCACGGACCATTCAAGTTCACTCTGACCGTCCGTCCGACCGACCTTGGCTGTTAATCTCCGAAACCTTGCTAAATCGATGGCTACCTAAAAAGCAACCTCGCGAACTCACCTTGGTTCTCGCGAGCTTACGCAACCCAACCATTGACACAAACGGTTATCGTATACAGTATGTTATTAGCATACCGTTGTTGCAGCGATAATTTATATCAAGTGAGAGAGAGAGAGAAAGAGAAAAAAAGTGTTGTAAGGTACAGTTTATACCTGTTGAAATAACAAAGTTATTTATTCTTTCGAAATCGCGTATAGGTTCGGCTGCAGATGTTGCCTTATAAGGTCTATCGGTATCGTAACTGCACCGCGTTATTAGATCATAGTTTATGTTAAATCGGCAATATGATATTTGTCATGCGTTTTTTCTTTTGTAATTGGATCAGACTTATTTATCGGGGAGGGGGGAGGTATTTTTCAACGTATTTGAAGTTGGCGAAGCCACTTGTTAGTATCTTACTACTATGATATATTTCTCTTTATTCACGATACTAATAATAATGGATATGTATGCGACGTCATAATTCCGAAAGTATCTTGTAAGTAACGAAATTCTCCAGACGCTTTTAAAATGTTTTTTAACCACTCCAAGCTCAAAGTTGTTCTACACACAGATGACACTTTCTTATATCCATCACGGTGGAACTTTTTCATTAACTTGAAGCAAAATAAACAAATTTTCCTGTTTCGATTGATATCTTTCAATGAAGTTGATTTGGCCATTGTTGACAATCAAAGACTTTTGGTGCCAGATTTCTTCGAATCATGTTTCAAAGTACTTACTTAAACATACCACCCCAAACAGATATTCGAAGTTCGTGAGAACAAAGAAGGAATTCATTGTTTAACTTCAACTAATTATAATAATATTAAATAAGCTGACTTTTTATGATAACATCAACAATGCACCTTAATTGTTTCTTTTCATTCCACAACAACTCAGAAACCTTTGTGAAAAGGTCGCCATTAACTTAACGAGATAAAACTAACTACGAACCCGAAATATACCAAGTCTATAAACAGAAAAATATTCCATTAACCGAGAGAACGTTAAGAAAGATTCCCACATCATATACAGTGGAGTTAACACAACACTGTAATTTTGAGATAATATCATTGAATTATATTTGAATTGTTTCAACAAATTCTTGTTTTGTCCTGTATTAAGAGATTTTTAAAGCTCAAACAACAATTAGTTATAGCGTATACGTATGCTCAAACTTTGAGAAAATAACAATTAATCTTCAAAAATTAATGAACCGAATGAATTATTCTAATTGACAACTTAATTCTGTGAAGTAGTGAATGATGAATATTTTTAACACCTCCTGTAGTAATTAAGTTGTTAATTGGAATAATTTGACCAGTTCATTAATTCTTGAAGATTTAATTCAATATAACTTATTCATTTATTTCTATTTACTTGATACTATATATTTATATTTACTGGGAAAAATCAATAATCATGATTTTTGAATTTTAATTTTGACATCTTTTTCATTGATGGATCGCACGACCCCCTTTGCTACTTGAGCAAATTGAGGGGTATCTATCAAGGGTAGGGGTGAAAGGGGCGACAATTTATCCTTGTTGAAATTCAACCAGTTTGAAGTAAAAACTGACGTGTCCGAGCGTTTTCCAATTTTGTCTTCAGTATCGGATTTTCATCATCAGCACTGGAGGGAATAATTATAAATTAAAAAAAAGAGATTTCCTAATTTCTAAAAAATCGTGACATTTTTGCAATTTGACGCCATTTCATCCCTGCCACTTGGACATCCGACATGTCTCCTTTCGTGGGAAGTTCTTATATAAAAAATATGGTGAATTTCCTTTCAGGTGGTGCCTCGAGAATGCCACGCGCTGGTATCGGCCCACTACAAATTGGACTTCCATCCCCGCATCTCCTCTCCCCACGAGATCATAGCTCGTGACCAGTACCTGTACCTGGTGTTTCCTAAATCTCACGGTGACCTGCATTCCTACGTCAAATCGAAGCACCGTCTGCGAGAACACGAAGCTAGGCTGCTCTTCAAGCAGATCGTCGAAGCCGTCAAGGTGTGCCATGAAAATGGCATCGTGTTGCGGGACCTGAAGCTGAGGAAGTTCGTCTTCATCGACGAGGAGAGGTGAGTTTAGGGTTAGGATTCCGCAGGAGTTAGGCTGGTGAAACTGAATGCCACACCGGGACTGTTTTTATACAGGCTGTAACTAAATGAGTGTGAAACTTTTGAGGGGGTGATTCCTCATCGAAAAAAAAAGGAATAATCTTTTTTTATAAAGACACTTCATTGGAACATCCCATGTTAACATACAGCCCCTTGAAGGGGGTACATGAAATTTGTTCAACAATTTTTTTCACAAGCACCAAAAAAGTTACAGTATTGAAATTAACCTGACATTTACTACTACCAAAAAGGCACTCAGCCACTAATTCATTTGGTTTACCCCATATTTCCAAGGTAACTTTTTGTCTTATTATTACTTCACCATTTGAGAATGTATTTCCGAGAGCATGTTTCATTCAAAAAATGTCCCTTGAATTTTTTGCCCAAAATGAACCAGTTCGCAGCAAAAAATTATTTTACTACCTGGATCAAATGATTAGAGGGGAATAAACAAAACTAATTTGTTAATAACAAAACAAACAACCTGTAAAAATCATAGTAAATGTTCAATATGTCTACCTCAGACATTACGCATGCGTCTAGACGTTTTCGCATTTAGCCACGTATTCGCTCAAATAAAGGGACACACCTGTATTTTGTCTTGAATGAAGTACATAAAAAGCAATGAATCTTGACGAAGCAATCTCATATTTACTTCCACTTATCCAGAAAAAAATCCTTAGATGTTCTCTTTTTAATATTCCATCTCAAGATTTCAAGGAGCTCAAACTCTTTCAAGAGAAAATTGAAAGAATATTTGCTTGGATAATGCTTCCTATTATTCTGTCGAAGAATACAGAGCTCATAATATATTCATTTCGTAATTGATCAAAATAAGTAAAAAAGCAAATTCCTAAATAATTGCCGTGAATAAACATTATTGATTAGATTTTTTTGTACTGTTTCGTTAACATATTATTTAGATTTCTTAATTTAACAATTACATTTTTCATTATTGAAAATTATGAAGGGGATAATCAGAATTATAGGAAACAAAGTCGGTCATGGCACAAAAAAAAAAGAAAAATATTGGACTAGAACCCAATCATCAACTCATGAAACTGATTCAAAGTTTTTTCCCTGAATTTTGATTAAGTTTTCGAATAAACATAATTTTAAAACCCTCCATTTCAATGAGAGAGACACTCTTCGTGACGTCACAAGTGCTAACTAGCGGCTTTATACAGAGTTGAACAATTTTTCGCTACTTCTTAGGAAACGTTATTTTATTCAATCGTGAAAATGAAGCATAATTTGTCTGCATCAATTTAAATGGACATTGCGTATATGAAAATTATTCTTGATTTAACTATTGTTGAATACCATATTCGTAAATGTATAGGCTATACTCTTTTTTTCGGTCTGATTAAACGTGTTTCATGTCATCGGAATCTAATTCGTTTTCTTTGATTCATCAGCAGTGACTGATTAGGTGCACATAGGAATACATTAGTTTATTTTCATATTATATAACATTGTCATAGTTTTTTATCTCTATCCAATCAATATTAATGTCAAATATACTATCATTCTTCGCGTTTATTATGTCGTTACTGCGCAACTACGTTTATTAAAGTCTGTGGTGTTTTCCTCTCAAACATTAGTGGATTACACTTGTTCATTCAAGCTGCTTTGACCATGAAAACTTTTTGAAGAGGTCAGTTATATGATATTAGTTGTTATTTATCAGCGCAGAAAAATAATGATGGGCTAAAATATAGTGATTCTGGCGTAGCTCAACTTATTTCCTCATCAAAAACAAAACTAGTGTTTTCTCAAGGTTTCACGAGAAATGCAAATTCATTGTATTCATTCAACACCACTATCAGTTCGATGTTTGTAATAGCACTTGTCGAAATTCCTTATCTAGCGGCCGATAAACCTTCCCATTCTCCATGTTGCAATCAACACAAACGAAAAAAAAAAGTATCCGCTATCTGAGAATCGATAAACGAACTACCGGCTATGGGAATTCGTGTGTACAAATCCACGCGTACGAACTAGTCAAACATGAATGAAGCAATACCCATCATCTCGACCGCATTACACAACAATTTCCAAACAGAACACGTGAACGATGATACTCCTCCGCCTTGATTCGAATCTACCAAATTGCCCAAGTACTTCCTGTCATCCATTTTTCGGGCACAGGAAAAGGATGATTTAACGATTGACGAAACGTTCCCAACAAATGCGAATCGTCGCCAGCGACGAAGATTGGAAAAGTGTATCGATTTGGTAACGTTAACGGTGAGGAAACTCCCCATTGTTCTCGTTTTTGGAACTGCTAAACTGTTGCCAACTCAACGACAATCGGTTTGTTTCAAAACCGACAAATCTCTTGATAAACGCAACTTGTAGCAGGCTCTCAGAAATAGATTTCCAAACGAACGTTCTCATCGATAACCGAGTGGCTATTGGGTAATCTCTATGAATGCCGTCCGTGATGCAATGGACTGAAAATAGCGCCGGTGTGATTTTTGAATATCGAATTTTTACGGCTGAGGTCAAGTTTAAAGGTCGACCTGTTGTGTAGGCTTCCTCAATTATGATTGGTCGAGCGATTCGGTAATGAGGTTGACACGGCGGGTATCACGTGACAGATCACTTTGATCATTGCGAAATATTCTGTCACGAATTCTCTTTATTGATTCTTCGCTCATTTGTTGCATCAGCTTGAAATTTTCTGAGAAATTTCTTATCTTCCGCTATGCATAGTGACAAGCAATGTCAATTTTAAATAATCACTTCTTCATGGTTGGAATATTTGTTACTTGAAACAGTACTCAGCCATTCATCATTATTTTCACCTTTCAACGTTGACACATTTTGATGTTGGTGACAAATTTATTATCATAGATATGACAGCTCCATAGGTGGTTCATTATCCGAGATCTAGCTTTCTGCGAAGATCAATTGAACAATATAGTTTTTTGCACCGTGAAATCTACGGTGGTCTGGGCCTTCCAGAGATATTTTTTCGGTCACCTCACAAGTCTGAACGTTCTCAGAAAAACACCTTGTATTTTTTTTTGACGTCGGTTGTTGCGATAATGGCTACATACGCCAGTGAATTCAGCGATATTCAGTAGTTTACCCCGGAAGCGTGATATGAATAGCGGCCATCTGTGGGAAACCGGATGTTCATGAAACATCCTTTGTGTTCCTGTTAGTACGCCTCCACGCTACGCTCCTTTTAGCGGAGAATTTAATGCGGAATCGTCTCTAACCTACCTTCCTGACTTCCTGTTCTATTCGGACGTAATAGACCGTGTTTTGATGAGATTAGGGAAGGTGAGGTAGCTCCTAGTGTATCCCTAAGTGAAATTCGATCAGCTAATGTAATTACTAGCTTTACAGACAGCTCTTCGCTTGTCAGATTCGGTAACAAGTCGGAGCTATTCCGGAAATGATTTGGAATTGAAATAAAGTGTCTGCCTAATGGGCTTCTGGACTCTTTTCAATTAGGATTCTAGATCTGAACTGTTCGGAAGTGAGAGTAATTGATGATCTCTTTAAATATTGTCTGTATAGATCTAAATGTAATTTCACATTTCGTTACCAATCAATATTCACTACTTTTTCATGTGAATAATGGATATGATGAATAAATATAATTGGTAAGTAAAATACTTGTTCCGAGAAAGTGTAGCAATTGAAAAATATAACAATATAAAGGATGGAAAAAATTTAAAAATATGTAAAAAATATGAAGATATAAAAATATGAAATATAAAAAAAATTAAATAAATATATAAGAATATAGAAAAATATACAAATATATACCGTATTAACTGAATAATTTTAACAAGACACGATGAAAATTTTGAAATTAAAGCAAGAAACAATAGATTTCAACATGGCGCGATATGGAAACAAATACTTACCTATCTGGATACCTTATGAAATGTAACTTTATTCAATTTATATTTTCGTTTCCGTCAAACCATGAACGTATGCCCTAGGGCAGGTCAGCACAACTTTTTTTAAACTCTTTTTGAATGTTTTATTTGACATATTTTCAAGTTCATCGGTGAAGCTGTTATAAAGTTTGGGTGCTAAGAACTCATGGGATCTTTGACTTATAGATTTTATCATGAAAGGAATTGAGTGTGGTTTTTTTCTACGTGTGTCATATTCATGATTGCTTTTTTAAAATTTCTTCATTCTTCAACTATGCATCGAATAATATTCACGACATTTCATATTGCAGACGTGGCACCACCACAACTCCGACTATGCGAATATCGTGAAATGAACAAAGAACCTAACCTTGATATTCGTTTGATGTTGAGAAATCCTAAATGAACTAATAAGAAAATCTAGTTCAGAATTGTGGAGGTGTTAGTGACTTCAAAGTATGTTCTGGATTCAGCGATTTTGAACAAAGACAGTCAATGTCATATGCCACAAAAATGCATTTAAATGGGTGCAAAATTACTTTAGCAACTTCAAGTAGACACCAGACGATTCAAATGAAAGTATTCTAATATAATTCGATAAATCTAAAAGCTACGATTCTTTTGATGACATTAATTTTTTTGACGTTTCGAGTGACAGTTTACTTAGTGAAAATAAACTTGTCATTCTCTCCACTCAATATACAGTATTGGAAATAATTTATCGACAGTATTGTGGTCCAATAAGAGCGAGAGAAAGTCTGCTTGAAATTGAAAGAGCATTACAACTTTTCGAATAGCTCGAAGACGTGCTCGATATGCTTTGCTCGACGAGTTGGCAGGATGAAAATAGCGTTCTCTCTTTTGATCACGTGATCATAATACACTTGTTTTCTTTGTCATTCTCGTACAGTTCTTCCTTTACCCCTGTTATATTTTTTCCTAATCTGTATCAATCAATAACCAATACGGTTGGCTTTTGAGGAACAAATTCCGGTTAACTCTAGCTCACACCTAGTAAACTACAGTGACAACGTGACTCCACGAAAATAACCATGAATCGTAATTTGTTTTTTTCCACGTTCGTTCAAAGCAAGGTTAACCGCGACTTGTGAAATACTTCGCATAAACAATAGTTTATTCTTCACGCGATCGCAAATCTCTATCGCTTCCCTTCCGTTTATATAATCGGTTCGAGAATTCCCAATAAATTATAATACGTATAGAATGATGAATAACGATGGATTCCTAACCAAATAGTTGATTCCAAGAGTTATTAGCCTGAATGAACAATTAATTGCTTTCACGTGGCTGCATTCTCGTTGTTTTTTAAGTGCATAATCAGCAGCTGAAATCACTCAATCGAGAATAACAAAGCCTTTTTTTCATCTTGTTGGGTTATGAATGGCACGAAGACAGAATGCGCTTCGGCACGCGGCAGGAAACACCTCGTAAAAAAGTGTTGGACTTTGTTGTGGAAAGAACGGAACATCCTGCCTTGTGCTTAGCTTTTGATACTTGATATTCAATGTCGGGGAGGTCATTTGTTTCGTTTCATAATACGAGAAGCAATTGAATTTGTATAAAACATAATTTCGTTTTATGCAGGATGTCCAGGAAATGGACAGATTCAAATAGAATCTGGATAAATGGAAACGCCTTTTAGAATTCGGAAAAAAAAGATGGGTAGATTGGACATAAAACCACATAAGTGTTCACATGATGAACCGTTTTTGAGGAAACTGAATTTACTTTTTCAGCCCTCCAAGGGAATTCTGACTAGTGTCACGAATAGTGTCAAAATACGAATAAATCGATGCCGCGGATATTAATTCAGTTTTCATGTATGTATGCGAGCGATGATTTCGGCTCTTTTTTGATGAATTGATGTACAATTCTCGTGTTTTCGTATATCTTGGCTCGAATGTTCGTCGTCTTTCAAATCCTCCCTTCTATTTTGAAAATGTTTGAGCCACTCGTAAACATCAATTTCTTTCATAATTTTTGATAAGAGTTTCACTAACTTCAAAATGAAACTAGGTATTTGTATTTGACTCAATTAGAAAACTGTTAGTGTGGATTTATGCAGCACAAAATAACAAATATCAAATAACAAATATCACGTAACAAATAACAAATAACAAGTAGTGAAAATGTTACCATTGATGCACACCAAATAACAATTAGCACAAAATGGTACGCAGGCGCACAAGCCATTTGAAATTCGAATGATCCGAACCTCAACACACTTTTTAGAATTCTGTAATATTTCGAAAAATTCCATTCAAAAAAAATATATTTGTTCCAAACAAAACCGTCGATAAGAGCAGACACAAAATATAGTTTGTTTTGACAGAAGTTAGGTTATTTCTTCTCTGGACAGGCCAATCAAAGTCACCTGCGTACTGGTTGCGCACAATAAGAAAATTGCGTTCAATTAACGTAGAAAGTTGAAGTTGACCAACTTCTTATTTGTTATTTGTTATTTGATATTTGATACTTGGCTGCATGAACACTGTCATTGAAAAATAAGAACTTCAACCTATACTTGTTATTTGTTACGTGATATTTGTTATTTGATATTTGTTATTTTGTGCTGCATAAATCCACACTTACAAGAAACAATTAAAGGTTTGAATTTGAGACGCAAGAATAATTAGAATACAATCTAGTTGATGTATTCAAAGTCAACAAGAATAACTTTTCCATTACTGAATAATAAAGATGCAATTGTGAATGTTGCAAGTGATGCAATCAAACATACATTGTACAAGTCAACCTAGAAGTTGATTTAGATCCGTCCATTGTGAGTCAATAGAAATATCAATGATGGTACTCCCCGATAAAGCTACAATTTCATTAGAATGGAATAACATTCACATCAATGACCGAGTAGCTGTTTTCCACCTATATCATCTGTTCTGACTCACACACCCGACTATAAAACCCGTTCATTGGTCTCAATTATTTTTGTTAATGAAATTCGCGTACGCCGGAAGAAGCCGGCTATTGACGTCATACGAAACGGTTTTCTTAAATAGCGCTTGATTGGCAGGTACAGTGACGAATAATCTGCGACTCGGTAGCTGAAAATATATCGGATGATGGAGTTGCCAAAAATTTCCAGACGAGAAGGCAAACAATTTCAAATCGCTAGGCTATAATTCAACAGCTCAAATACAATGACTAATAAATATGTATCAGTGTCGAAATAGTGTTGGTTTATTACGAAGGTCGCTCGCGTATATCAAAGCGTTTTTATTTTTCTCGATTGATGTTCGTGAAGTTGACAGAGAGGTCACCACCACATTATTCATTCGGATTTTGTCATCGGATCGTCTATTTTTGATTTTCGGATTTGTCGAGATCTAAACTTATTTTAGTCTCTAGGTTGAGGGTATGGATTTGAAGTGACGTCATGTAGGTTAATGTAAAGATACAATCTGACATCTTCCCATGCGCATTACTCGTGATTTCGCGTAGACTTACCGATGCCAAATAAAAGCTTATGTGTGAATGATTCTAGAGCGAATTCGGAATTTTGTTTGTATTTTTTCTTGTCAAGGTTTCATTTGGCACTACATAACCTGACTTGACCTATTTCTTCGTCCTTTTGTCGAAACGAACAAAGAAAATATACCTTTCAGTGTTTGAAGGTGGCATTGTACTGAACTTGCTATTTAGTGAATGGTATTTGCTCGATACAATATTTTTGTTCCATTATATGACGTACAATGAAATGCGTTCAGGATATTTTCTATCAATAGTTTCAGGTAATATCACTTACAAAAGAAACCGGTCTATACAATTCTGTTACTTCGGTGTATTAAATGTATATGTATGATGATTTATTCTCTATATTCGCGTCAACAACAGTTATTTGAAATTGTAACTTTAATAACTGGAACAATTTGGACCCCTACTCCCTTTTTTATTGGTTGATATTTGTTTGTTATTTTTAGAAAATTGATTATTCATTCTTGATACCAGTAATACGTTAACAATGGAAAATTCTATTCATTTAGCTTATTTTGCTGACATTATTTTGTTTGTAGTCTAGTCTAATTATTAATAATAATAATAATTTAACATCAGAGTTACGTAACTAACAGTTCCATTTTGATCCCACCAATATTTCCCTCAAATATTTGTGTCGAATTTTGAATCATCGTTTATTGTTATTATTTGTGCAATATTTATTCTCCATTGACCTCGGTGTACCCAATAAACAATTCGTTGATACATGTAGACAAAGCATTCGTCATGAAGTGTTCCAGTTTCAAGTAAACCGAACGCAATATTCGAAATGATAACGTAATAATTGCGGCTGGTTTTATTCATACTCATCGCTGATTACTTTTCCTCGCTTCGAATGGGATTTCAACCAGTTTGGTTTGGTGGCGGAATCTGGCTTAGGAAGTGGGCATACTCGATCCAGTTTTCTGAACGTTTGACGTACGTATTTATGCTCTTCCATCCACGTTTGTAGCAGACCTACGCGATCCCAACACAAACAAAGCTGTTTTGGTTCGTGAAACCGTTTAGTACGGGAGGTATGCATGAAGTTTTGCGGAATTCCAAGTTGGTATTCTATTAAAATTTCGCAAAACGATAGCAGTCAGCTGACGAAACTTCTTTCACAATAAAATCAAAATTGAATTGCAAAAAAAACATTACTAGGCTTGTCGATCAAAATTGAACTATCTTCATTTTGTAAAGAGTTGTATACATTTTGAAATTCATTGGTATGCAAGGAAACGCATAAGCATCAAAATGAAATTTTAAAATTTTGGACAGTGGTGGAGTGGCAAACAATATTCATTGATTTTATGAAGTCGACGAAAACCTTCAATTTTATTATCGAAAGAATATGAATTATATAAATTGCTCAAACATATTCGAATAATACGTTGAAAATTATCGTTGTCCTGCTGAAATATGTATTTGCTACGAAGAAATACAGGGTGTCCAGAAAATTTTGGAAATCAGGACGGATTCCTTGAAACAGTGACAGTTTCATACTTAAGGTTCAAACTTTCAACAATCCATGAGATAAGGATTTAAGAAAGATATTTCGGTAGCTTGAACTTGAAACTTGAATAGACTTTTGTTTTTGTCGATATTTTCCGGGAAGTCCAAGTTCGTTCAGAATCCATAAATATCATCCTATTTCAAAAAGAAGCCATATTTATCAATTACACGAAAACGCTTTCCTTCCGTTCTAACGAAGCAGATGTGCGAAATTCGAATATTTTTCCTGACCTTGTGCCGTGTGGGCGTCAGAGGTAGATTCGCATAAGTAACATTCAAAATTTGGTGGGTCGATTCAGGCCTCGATCATTGTGTTGCGCCACAATAGATCTTCGAGCTTCTGTAGTTAGTTGCACACCTGGTCTAGAAAAAATAATCCAACATTTTAGTATAAAAAGCTTTGTTGGTGACAGTGAAAGTATAGACACACTTCTTCGGTACGATTCATTCGAGATACCTTCACATAAATAAACGAATCCTCACGGATGTTTTTCGATAATACCTACAGCGGATGTTTAAAAAAGCTAATCTTTCTGTAGGCCTCGATGATGGACCCTTATTCAATCCTTGTACTAATGTCCATATGTTTCCTGTTTCCATCATAAATGACTCGGCAATCAGATCAAGAACAACCCATTTGACGCCTAACATCTGCCTTTGATTTCCTCTCTCGTACCTGGACAGAGGAAGGGACAAAGGGCACCTGAACCTCGCGGGCAGATTGCCTTGTAGGTATCGGTAATTACGTACGAGGGAAAGATAGTGATCGCTTGGCTTTGCATTTTGCGTGTGTCGGAAACGATGATTTTGCTTGTTGTCAATTATTTATCACGAGATATTGTCGAATGCATGACTAACAACTTTTGCACCATTCGATAACGTTGCGTCAAATTGCTTCAATGGGAGGGATTTTTAAAAACATCCCTCGTAAGAAAAGGTCGGAAGAAGAACAGGCCGAGAGATTGTGAAAGAGGCGGTCGTATTATTTCCTTTTTTTTTCATATGAGTGTTGGAGGAAACATCTGCCACGCGACTGAAATCTGGTAATTCGAGAAGGACCTTCCCTTTTTAAGGATGAGTACGTCTCTAAAGAATCACCACTTATAACTTCAACGTTCTTTTATCATAAGCTTTTTTATAATTTCCCGTTCCTGTGTGTCTTTCGTTCTTTATGCTGAATTGAAATATAATATTATTCAAAGTTAGCAGAAGTATTGATGCTTTGAAGAAGTTTATAGTAATATCTGGTACTTTTCTTATAAAAAAGTCGAGAGTGACAAATGACATTAATAATTTCGAAGCGCGTGTTGGTTTAGGCTTGAAGAGAGTTAGAATACCAGGAAGACATTTTATCGAAAAAAACCTGAAACACGTCAACTTTGTATATGAAGGGGACAACTTTTAACGCAAAAAGTATAGCCCAAACTGCACCCTCCTAAGCGGGGGTAGCATCCCCTAAATTTTTTCAAATGCCAATATGTGTCAAATGATACCTCGTTGAAAAGCTCTTTCGATTCCCTAAACATTGCCCTTTTATTTTTGAAATTTCGTCTACTCGTTGCTAAGATATGGACCTTAGAAATGTCGCTAGTGCATTTCTCAAAAACTACATAAAGTAAATAGATTTCGCTTGAAAACTTACCGTTTTGTTAAAGTAAATGTTGAGAATATTTTCTGTTTTTGTTTATTCCAGTTGTTTCTCGATAAAATCTCTTCTAGTACGTTTTAGTTAGGCCACCCTGTATATGTTTATATGAACTTTATATTCATATTCTTATGAGAGGAATTTGCTTTAGGCCTTTGTTGCTACAATTCTGAAATACCCTGTTTAATTTCATAATATATTCCTATATAAATGTTGTTCCTACTAGAAATCCGTGATAGTTTCTGATCATTTCTGACGTCCAGATCGTGCGCGTTTGTAAAATAAGCGTTTCAACTTGAAAATCACTGATTCTTATGACGATCAGTTAAGCGTTTCAGTTCATTTTAAAGTCGCAGATTTCCTAGAATTTTTTTTAACGATCATACACATCTTCAATTGTTGTCAACGTTGTTTGTCATTTGGTTTTAACCTGAAGGTGTTTTTATCTGTCTTATCTAATTACGCCAAACTGTTTGAAATAGTAATTTATAATCGAATATTCGGAGCATGTTGATAATCGCTGCCAAGTAGATGTTATCTACACAGATTTTGCTAAAGCGTTTGACAGAATTGACCACCTTTTTTTGTTACAGAAACTTCATTATTTCGGCTTTCATTTGTCAGCTGTTTTATTCCTCAAATCCTATTTCACTCAACGATCTCAGTTTGTTTCCTATAATGGCTTCAATTCAAATGACTTTATTACTATCTCTGGCGTTCCACAGGGTTCGAACCTAGGTTCCCTTTTATTTGCATTATTTATCAATGATTTAAATGATGAAATAGATTGTTATATAGTGTCTCAATTGAAATTTTTTGTTCCAAATCCTAGAACTAGGTACACTAAGACGTTTCACTGTAATAGAGCCAGGACAAATTTATATCTGAAGTCCACTTCAATAAAATTTCTGTCTACTGTGATATTCAGCATGATACACTGAATTCTATAGCAAATATGGCTATTCAATATCTGAATGAAAACATTATGTAAGATGTAGCAGTTTTTATTTTTTTATATTTTTTTATATATATATTTTTTTATTTTATATTTTATGGATTGTAGTATTTTCATTCTTCCACTTCTTTTTTCTCTTTCCTCCATCTATGTTTGAATACTCTTGTAATTTATTCATCAAAATGGTTGTAACTACACTTTGAACTTTCTTATTAATAATTTGTCGTGTAAATGGGTAACTGTTGGGCAATAAAATGCTATTATTATTATTATTATTATTATTTACCTACAGAGTGAAGCTGTTTTTAAAAAATCAGTATCAATTAGCGTTCAAGCTTAAAATCTTTGACAAATAAGAAGAAACTGTAATTTCGACAGCGCCTATCTAATCAGAAACAATCACTAAAGAATCCATGAGTGTTTACTGGGAAACATCGCAATTTTCAGTGATTATGATCATTTTCGTAGTAACTACCTCGTGGTTTCAACGTATTCATGTCCTGTAAAGGGGTGTCACCTGTTGAACGAAAAATCGCGGAAAAAGTGAAAACAAACGCCAGATGACAAGACTCGACGGGCAGGCAACCTCACTCGAGTCGAAACAAGGCCAAGTCTAATGAATGCACCTCGGTTCGCACAGCAAGTGGGTTAAGGACCTCGCCCGTGTCGCGCTCGTACTTCCTCTCGCTTCAACGTGAGACGATCGAGCGAGACGGGAAAACGGACGCGAGTCGAACGCCCGGCCGCGATTGGTAAATTTTGCGTGTTGCTACAATGAGATCTTGCGTTCGCGTCCCAGTTTTGCGGTTCGAGAATTGGCCATCGATTTGTGGGATGTGAGCGACGGATTACGATTTTTCACGTCTATTAAGCTGGCACAGACGTTTTGGCACCAATAAGACGATAATCAGCCACTATTTAATAACTTTTTTTCGAACACAAACCTTTTTCAACTCATACGGTTGAGGATTAATGGACTTTCTAGATTTTCAACCTTTTTGTCTATTTTTTCGTGAAACTTACGATCATACCAAAAAGATCCGTAAAAATTGATCATTATACATTTACGTAAAATTTAGTGGCGTATATTTTTCCAATGAACTCTAAATAAGTAACTTTTCCATATTTAAAAATGAGCTGAGATAAAAAGGGGTTCCATGATGCATTATTTTTTTTACCTGTATATCAAACACGAGTCTACAATTTTTTATATCCATATTATGGTGAATGATGTAATAAATATTTTTATTAAATAACTCCTCCTGTATTATTATTTTTAGAAGAAATAATTCACCGGACCTTGAATCGATGATAAGTTGTATATTCCATTGAGAGTCAGATAATTTTGACGTTTTCAAACTCGAATATCTCGAAAACTATTAACATTTTACCTGAATTTTCGATAATCTTGATCAGCAATCCATGGGAATCAATGATTTTCGATATCATTTTTGCAAAAAATTCATACAGGTATCTATGAAATTCGATTAGTTTCTATAGGACTAATCTTTCTTTCATTATCGAAGATTTGTCGGAACCGTGACAAAAAAAAAAAAAATAGGGAAACATTACTTCGCCAATTCTGATCTGAAGTTTGGACAGCATCGTTATCAGTCTACACTACACATCGTCCAAATTTCGTTTCGATATCTTCGATAGTTCCAGATTAATTGAAGAAATTGTCGGGAAAAACACGATTTTCTTTTCGAAATCAAAAACTTCCATTTCCAAACGCGAATTACACGAATGGTGCGGTTTGAAGATTTTTGTTTGATTTTGCCAAAACGGCTTCGTCAGTTTCTTGAATATCACCAACATCTTCAAGAGCATACAAAAGGATGTCCATGAGCTAGAGCTTAGCCTTTAGCCGATAATCCCTGAATATACCCCTGGAATCCTCTTTTCTTCAAATTACTCTATTACAACACCTCGTTACGTTTGCGTTCGAAATACGTAATCCTGATTTTGCTTTTGTTGTCTCCTTTGAATTGGCAATATTGTTCCGCGATTGTAATGCAACCTGTTGAAAACAAGTAGGATAGTGTTCTTTGAAGCTCGCCGATCTTTTGAAGACGCACCCTTTCGGTGTTCCAGATTATCGGATTAGAGGAGTTTACCAACTGGACTGGAAATGTGAATTAGAGATGGTTATCTTTTCGCAAAATTGTGCAATCCAACAATAAAATGTCTCGTCATGGGGACGTACAAAGAAACAATGAAGCTTTCTGAGAATGATCTACGTGACGTCTGTCATGAATTGATATTTGAATAAGGGTGACTAAGTTAATTAGATCCGCTTAATGATGACGATCATTTTTTCGAATCTTATCTTCAAACTGAGCTGTACGAATATGATTCAGGACATTCATTAGTGTATTTGTGGTGACCGATCACCTCTCTAATGATGTCCTTTTTCGTTTAATGCATTCGAAGGAATTAATCATTTTTGTTACTAATTTTAAACTGTGTGTTTGTGTCGCCTTCGATTCTACCTTTATGGATTTCGATCCTTGATCTGATTAACACGTATAATTGAAATTACGAATTCAACGATCGTAAAACGCTGATGCAATTCGATATGGATATAGAAGCTGTGATGTAAATTAACAAACGTAGGTGTATTCGGTTACGATCTATTCTTTTTATTTTCGATTTAGTGGGAACAATAATTAAGTCTCCGAAAATGTAGCTCGGCTGATAATAATTGTTATTAATACAGCTTGGAGGCTGTTGCATCACATCGAGCTTTTTCTGTAGCGGCGCCTACTTAATCCAGCAGTACGAATTTCCTACTTTCTACCTAATAATTTGCACTCGCCCATTTTGACTATTCGACGAAATAATTGCCCAACTGAGTAACAATCGACCAAACGTACAATCAACAATGTGTTACAAATTTTTATTCATTATGTACGGTGTGCAACAGGTTTTCGCATAATTATTCTATCTGTTGTCGATCGGCTAATGTTTCCAGTGACGTAGTTTCAGTTTTCCAGTTACTGAATACAGATCAACATCAAAATATCACAAATACAGAACATGGTTCATCACCAATTCTCAATTCATATTGGAATTTATCTTGTAGTTGAAGAATAAATGACGTCACCATTCCTTGCAACAGAAGTAATTATTCGTGTAGCTTGTTATAAAATACACCACTGGCTATTTCATCAGCACCATGCCTTTTGGTTCCGCAATTGACTACTGTAAGTTAACCTGCATTTGCAAAAATATTACTAACTGTATATTCGCTTCGAGTTAGATTATCTAATGTCGTTGGTTACGATATACGATATCTGATTCAGACAATTCGATAGATTGAAAGATTATCGCAACTAGAGCTATAGCGATCTCGTTGGTAGATTGTAACACCTAAGAAACTAAGGAATAGACGTGGAAAATCGTTGTATCTCTCAGTAGGTCTTATGCAACTTGAATGTACTTATTTTATTAGCGATAAAGGCAATTGATTTTGTTCAAATGTTCAGGAAACCTCTTATAGTCTTCTATACTTTTCAGACGTGTTTTTCATTTGAAGGACACAAGACAACGCTCAGTTCTTTAGAAGTATAAGTATTCGACATGTTTGTTTTTAATTCAGATTACTCACACATACTACAATACAGAAAAAATAATATATACTTAGTCTTATACAGGGTATCTCGTAAAGACCACGCCAAACCGAGGAAGAATGTATATCAGAAGATAACTCACATACTATGACAAAATTCCCATTATAAAAGTCTTATCGTTTTCGAGATTTTTTTTTGAAATAATGAATTTTTGCACCTTTCAATAGCTTTGTCTTCAGGGTTGGTACAATTTTACACCATTTCTGGTTATTGTTTCCAGTAAAATATTGCAGAGAAATGATAACGTTTACGTTGGAAATATTCCCCGAACATTTTAAAAGGGGGACTGTGATAAATATTTTCATTGAAAATTTTGGTAGTAGATTCTTTCGTTCATGAAATTCAGCCCATCGTAGTAGAACCAAAATGTACTGAGCTACTGCTGGACATTACACCAGTAAACTGTCTATTTCATAATGATTTCAAAAAGGTCCCCTCTAAAAAGTTCAGAGAATGTTTTTAATGTGAACGTTATAGCTATTTTTCATCAATATTTCATTAAAAATATTTATGAAAAATGTGCAAAATTGGACCAACCGTAAAAAAACTATTGAAAGGGGCAAAAATTCTTAA
This sequence comes from Plagiodera versicolora, assembly GCA_037013635.1. Classification (NCBI taxonomy): domain Eukaryota; kingdom Metazoa; phylum Arthropoda; class Insecta; order Coleoptera; family Chrysomelidae; genus Plagiodera; species Plagiodera versicolora. The sequence goes on along the minus strand of CM072986.1, from coordinate 7,023,028 downwards.
AAAAAATCTTAAAAACGGCAATAATGGGAATTTTGTCATAGAAGGTGAGTTATCCTTTGATCTACATTCTCCCTCGTTTTGACGTGTTCTTTACGGGATACCCTGTATACAGACGAGGCCTTTCTACCCTTCAGCCAATTGACATGTAATTAAGCTAAGAGCACGAAGAGATCACACGTTGATTAAATTGTTCACGCTGTCCTCTTGGATTCGGCAATGGTGTTGATATTTGAAGACAAGCAATATGCCATCTCATGAAAAAAGTCCACTGATGTCACGTGAGCTGTACAAAACTGCCAATAATCCTACCTCTACTATTGAAGACGATATGGGAAAAATGTGAAACAAACTCAATACCGCCACAATCTTATCAATTAAACAAATGGAGTTACACCCAGCTAGATTAGACGTGAAAATGGGCGTGTATGTGTACTGACTTGATCGGTTGTTTTGTACCTTACAGCCCTACCACCATTTTCCTCAAAGATATACTTCAGTAACTCCCTAAATATGTTCATTGACACGTATTCCTGTTATTGTGACGCTCTGATACCGTAATTTCTCTCCAAGGCGATTCTAGATGGATTCCTAAGAAGGTCAACCTCGAAAAGAAACAACATTGCGCTAGATTGGTAAAGCGGCCGTCGATCATCTAACGATGAAAGTTTGCATTGGTGGAGCAACACGAAAGAAATGCGTGAAATGTGGTTGTGTGGTAGACTGAAAGTAGTGAAAGAGTTCACTGACTCGAGTAGTATTACGTTCGTAACACTTCAGCTTCTTAGAAATTTATATCGTCAAACAAACAGCGACAGTTGTATCTTCTCCAGTTGTTGGAAATAGGAATGTTTGATTTTTTTATTTCATTTATCACACCTATAGACAGGGTGATCCACGATCAGAACCCTGTTTGAACCCTGAAAAAGTACATTTACATACTGTGAATGATAGTAAACAAACATTTTATTTTGAATTTTTGATCCTTCCTTTCTTCCTTTCTTGATGGCTACAGGTGTCTTGGATGATCCACAGGTGTTTTTCGCACTTCCAACATGGCTGCCGCCATGTTGGAAGTGTTATTTGACCTTCCCGATGGACGGTTTTCGCATAACAATGTCATTTTCTAGCGGTACCGGTACCTCGCGATCCTAGTTCAACGTACCATTTGCGGAACGAGAATATGCATCGCCAAATATCGAGAGAAAGGATCTGTTTCGCCATTGACAAAGAGACGTTGCGGTGGACGTCGTGCTCGGCTGAACAATTCAGATTTAGAACGGAAGTTTGGATTTGCGCTTGAATCGATTTTTGCCGCTGTGGTGCACCGAGATCGCTACTTATTTCCAAAGAGGACTCGGAGAAATCAGACGCTAGATGCTGGCCAGAAAATACGTTTTGAGCAAATTCAATTGACAAGATTAATCGACAAAAATAAACAATGGAAATTGAAAAAGAACGACAAAAAAAACTCAAAGTCTTCTCCACACAATAGTAGGTATTCTTTGATTATCAAAAAGGGGAAACAAACATGTTTCGATCAACGCTGTGATCATCATCAGTGCCACTAAAATTTGAAGAATGCTAGGTTTGAAAAACCACGCATGGATATGAACAAATAAGTCATTACATATATGGACGAAAGAATATGGGATAAAACCCCCAAGTCACACAAAAAACTGAATACATTATGACAACAGTAAGTGAACACACTTCAGTTTGAGTTTTTTTGTCGTTCTTTTTCAATATCTTTCACTCCACTTTGGGCTATGGACTATCTCCGTCGCATGAACAACGGAAATGTTCGCGAGCATTGTGAAACCTGTCAATTTTTGAAGTCTTGAACGAAATTGTTTCGATAATATCGAGACCTCATTTTTGTAACTTCATAAATATTCTATTCGCGACGAAACTCTCAAAGTGGAGCGAATTTTTGGAGGCCCGGGCATTAAAATTGATTGAGGATATCGTTCATCTGAGCCAGATTGAATCACAGCTGAGTAACATTGTCGATTGATCCAATAGATTATTTTCTTCACCTGCTCCACGACAGATAGCGAGGGCGGTCGATACATTTTTTTTTTCTCTCCAAGACAACCCACTTCGACATAAACTCCCCACGCTTGATAAAACTGGTTCCCGATGAATCACGAATACAAAATCAACTGCGACTACTAGTTTGTTTTCGAAGAAGCGGAAATGAATCATAGCGATAGAGAGGAAATCAAACTCTGCTCGGTTTCCTGCAATCTGGATGCGTCTGCCAGTCTGCCTATCTATCGATCGTATCTCTTTAGGAAATCTTGGCGAGCAAACCGAATCGTTTAAGGCTCTTCGGCGACTTCCTCTTCCCAACTCATTTGGAGCGTTTGAAGTCATTAGCAGTCGCCAGATAATCTGTCATAAAAGCTCAACTCGATAAGTTATCTTTAATGTCTCATTTAGTATCGTATTTCCGGGAAATTAAGGGAGACTAGGTTTAACTTTGGATAATAAAGATTATCTTTCTGAATGCCACCTTGTGATATGCAGAGCATTTTTTATTGACATCATTATTAATGATAGACTCAACACATTCTTTTCTCGTCTGTCAGATCGATGGAGATGATTCGGGTTTGTAGCCACATCCTGAGTTTTGAACACGAATTGCGGTCCAGGTTCTTGAATCTACCAAGAGATCATTTCTTCTTGTGGTTACACAACCTTGTACGTGTCATGTCATTAGTTATTGCATTTTCCACCAAAACCACGAATCTCCAATTGAAAATTAAAACTGAAAACGCAACAATTTGTAAGGATAACATGACAGCTATCGTGTCAGATTTAATTCGGTTTTTTTCGTTGTTTTTTGAAGAAGTATTCTTTGAAATTGTTGGATTTACTTGATGCTAAGATGGTAACAGATGATGATACGAAAAAATATTTGCTGTTTTAACTCCCTGATCGTGCTTATGCAGTCAGTACATTTTCGATGTTTTTTGATGTTTATTTTTCGCAATAGCTTACCCACGATAATTTTCTGTTCGTTATCCAAACGTCATATTATCAATCTTCAACTGTTTTTCCAATCTATCCAATTACGCTTGGTGTTCAAACGTTATATTCGCTTTTATTGCCAAGACGAAAATAATGTAACGATCGTTTTGAGGTTATGCGCAAGCTATTTGTTTCAAAATGACATTTTGCAATAGCGTGATGTAAAGTAAAACACACACCTGTCTAAATGTATGAGAAACGGAGATCTTTGTGCGGTGTGCAATAGGTGGGCGCTGGCATGCTACTAAAATAACAACACTTTCGTTACAATCGTCGATATGAATAGATTTTTATTCGTTAAACCCCAACAGTGTGAGGTCATATGAAAGGGAACGTGAAAACAATTGAATTTGTGCTTGTTCTGTGATTGGGCATTGTTTTCGATGCATTCAATTTCGTCGATGCATCAAGTGGGCTGTGGGTCAATAATTTTGGATATAATTGACCTTGAGACGGCGAAAAACATGCTCAACAATAACAGTTTAATCCAGACTACGCTGTCTGCGCAGATTTATTTTCATTTCGCTATCATCTGGAAATAGCATCATTTTTTACCCAACAATATTGAGGCTTGTCGGCGTATGACAACTCATCATCCATCAATTCTCATGACACCATATACCACACCCTCCATTCAATAAGATGATGAAATAAATTCGTTTTAGGGAATTGCTACTTCTACTTCAATCAAAAATGTCCATTTCTAACACGGAGGATTGAAAACAACAGAAAATTATTCATTGGTAGTCTTCATATCAAAATAAGTTTAGATTTCGAAGGATTTACAAAAAATCTTTATACGGAATCACTGAACTGATTCTTTTCCATTCATCGAAATTTTTTTCGAGTCACAAAATGGCTGCATAAATATTGTAGAAATCATATTGTTGTCGTTTCTGTAACGAGGATATTATCAAAACTTTCTGAACCATTGCAGCGTTTTCACCGATTCGAATATTTCAAGATTCCAGAATTAAAAAAAAATACCGATTGTTAATGAGAGGCGATAACTCCTTTTTTTGATCTAGATGTCCAAATTTATTATGCAATATGAAAGACAGTCGGTGTTTTTTTTTTCAAAGGGAATATCTAAGTTCATAATATATTGCGATATGTTGGATCGCTAAGTATCATTTCTAATTGCAATAATTTAGAAGTTATAGAGTTCAATTATCTGAGTTATAGTGACTTACAGTGTGGCCCATTTTTAATGGAAACGCCACCCTAAAATTTGGGGTTGTAGACAGATTTTAATATATTTTTTTTAAATGTCAAGTACTAAAAGGTCTACCTCGGAACAAAATTTGAAATGTTCCAATTTTCCAATATTCAGGGCATACTACGATATTTTTTCTTAGTCGAAAATCGAGATTTTTCATTAGCGATTTTCTTATTGAAAAAATCACTACGCCAATGAATTCAGACTGCCTCTGAACAGGTGTGACCAAAATTTCATGAAAAAATATTCATTATTAACAAAGTTGTGACAACTCAACAATTCGAAAACTCACACAGCTAACAGGCACAAAAAACACCCTATATAAACAGATATAGCCATGAGAATATTTTTTTATGATTTCAACAATAAAGTGCCGCCAGATGAAAAAAGAAACAAATAGCGTAATTTTTTTTAATGAAAATAATGAAATTGCCCTTCTTCGATCTATCTGTAGTGAAATTGTAATGCTCTCTCAATTTTCAACAGGCTATTCTTCTCGCTCTCATTAAATCACAGTACAGTTAATTAATTATATCCGAAACTGTACAAGAGCGTTTCGAATCCATGATTCTACAAACGGAAAACCAGCAGCATATTCCGTTCCCAGCCTACGGAACATGTTACCGAACAAACAAACGATTTCAAGCGAGCTTTTTCGACATAATCAGGTGCGGCTGGAAAAAGTACGCCTAATAAGGACGACGTTTCTTAATTTTAGATTGTACCTAGTCGCCGTCGAATCTCTTACAATGCAACCGTCAGTTTTGCAATGATCGGTGAAGAAATGGCTTTAACTTTCGTTATAATGAAGCGAATTGCTTTCTCCGACTCTCGACGGCAGGTCGATGAACGAATCGACCGGAGTCAAAAGCCCCGGAAAAGGAGACCTCGCTGTGTGTGCATGGTGGAGGAGAAAAGTAGCTTTCGGGGTCAATGTATCTTTTGTTGCGCGAATTAATATAAGCGATCTGAAGAGTGGGTACACTTCAAGCGAGATTCATTAGTTGAGTAATTGCTTTTCTTCCTTGCGACATGGAAATTTCTTTTTGATTCACCGTTATAGGTACATAACCTCAAACTGTTAGGATTGAAGTTGGAGCCATGCGAAAACAAAACAATTCTCAACTAACTGGGGCAGCTCATAATAAACATTGATTCAATTAATCTGTTCGATAACATCAATTATAATAAATATTCAGGTCAAAACAGACATTCAGTTATATAGGGAATCATATATCGATTATACAGGGTGTGTCACAGTGGATGGAACATTAGACGTATCTGGAGAACAGAAAGACAGATCATTTCGAAAATTTGTGAGCGTGGATAATCAAACTTGCTCTATCCGTCTAAAATATTTTCATCAATACAGTGTTGCCGCTTGTATAAGAAAGTAGTAGCTACTTTGTTATTTCAAATGAAACACCTCGTATATTATATCATTTTTAGAATCCTCATGAGATTCCTCACAACTTTCCTACATAATTCCCTATACCTATCTGTGACGATTTCCGAGATAAAAATTATTTTGTCAAATTTTTGTGCTAAACTTGACCATTGAAAAATATCAATTTTTTACCTATGCAAATTCACAAAATATTGCAATTTGGGTAATAGCTGCATAAGACCAATAAGTATTCTGTCGATGAACTGGATCTCAGTTTCAGCATACAGGGAGGCTCAGAAGTGAGTGTCATCCGGGCACTCATGAAAATGACTGAAACTTTGTTTTTTCAAATGGAACACCCTGTATATTATCACTTATTCGAAAAGCTATAACATTTTCCATTCTAATTGAGTATACTTTCCCTATACCTATCTCGTACAGTTTGTTAGTTATGATTACTTATGTTATGAATTCGTCTTCAATAAAATAAATATTGGATAGTACTTAAGATAGTAGGCTATGAACTTTATTCTGACAGAGAACTAACATGTTATTCCTTCATTGTTATCCTGTATTCGAGATGCATGGGTGTGAAAATACTGTGGCAGAAAATAATTACTCGAATGCGGTTTAGATGGATTTATTCATCATTTATGATCAATGTAACAAGAATATCAGTAGAACATGCAGAGAGTTTGATGAAAAGTATGCTGATTTACCTCGAACGAATTCGAGAAAATTTATTAGATTGAAGAGAAATTCTGAAATGCTTATATCATCATGAAAAGCTAAAAGTATCGAAGTCTAACATGTGTATTAATAAATCTAGAAAGATTTCAAAAACATTTCAAAATTTCTCTTCAATCTAATGAATTTCCTCGGATTCATCCAAGGTTAATCACTTAATACTTTTCATTAAACTCTCTGCATGTTCTACTGATACTCTTGTTAAATCATAAATGAAATAAATCCATCTGAACCGCATTCAAGTAAATATTTTCTGCCATAGTATTTTTACACCCATGCAACTTGAATACAGGATAACAATGAAGGAATATCATGTTAGTTCTCTGTCAGAATGAAGTTCATAGCCTACTATCTTAAACACTATCCAATATTTATTTTATTGAAGACGAATTCATAACGTAAGTGATCATAACTAACAAAATGTACGAGATAGGTATAGGGAAAGTATACTCAATTAGAATGGAAAATGTTTCAGCTTTTCGAATAAGTGATAATATATAGGGTGTTCCATTTGAAAAAACAAAGTTTCAGTCATTTTCAAGAGGGCCCGGATGACACTCACTTCTGAGCCTCCCTGTATGCTGAAACTGAGATCCAGTTCATCGACAGAATACTTGTTGGTCTTATGCAGCTATAACCCAAATTGCAATATTTTGTGAATTGGCATTGGGAAAAAATTGATATTTTTCAATGGTCAGGTTTTGCACAAAAATTTTACATAATAATTTTTATCTCGGAAATCGTGACAGATAGGTATAGGAAATTATGTGTGAAAGTTGTGAGGAATCTCATGAGGATTCCAAAAATGATATAATGTACGAGGTGTTCTATTTGAAATAACAAAGTAGCTACTACTTTCTGATATAAGCGGCAACACTGTATTGATGAAAATATTTTAGACGGATAGAGCAAGTTTGATTATCCACGCTCACGAATTTTCGAAATGATCTGTCTTTCTGTTCTCCAGATACGTCTAATGTTCCATCCACTGTGACACACCCTGTATAAATCTAAACGCCATTCGTGACATGAGAAAAACTAAAATATCTGACGAATCACGCATTTGAGTAGAACGGCATATTCAAAAAAATCACTCGATCAGGATTCATCAAAATTTTCAACAAACTTTTATTGAATTTCAACAAAGAATTCGAAAAGACGAAATCAAAAATTATATGAATTAACGCACAAGTGGTTAATCTGGAAATGCCATCGTTTTGAAAGTATTTCAAATGATCTCTCCACTTTTTCACTGTGAAAACTAGAAGGGTTGGACAGATCCGTCAGGTCGATTATAATTTCCTTTGTACAAGAATTAGCAACACGCCTAGAGAATTTACAATCTATATTGTAATCAGGCTGAGGAATTCCAACAAAAAGGTACCCTAACGGTACCACCGCTATTATAGCAGGCCCCAGTGAGGCATGCAATGCAGAGACTCGACTAACAATTATTTGCCAAGGAATAGTAACATAGTAATATCGAGAATCACTATGGCGGATAGAATGAAACTTATTTTGAGTCATGTAAATGTTAGACACTGGGTCTAAATGATATTTCAAACTGCAACAGGTCTACAAATAGCACTATGAATATCATTTTTCGTACGATTTAAAGTTTTCCGCAACAGCTTAAAATATATTACGAGCACTTGATGAATATCCTCTTAACAAATGGTTGTTTAGTAATTCTTGGCAATGCGTCAAAATATGAAACGTCTGTCTTAATTCTAGTTGCAATATTCAGGCATTGAAATCAAAAACACTTCGTCTAATTACAATAAATATTGCATTGCATCGCTTGGATACACATAGAAAGTTGGCATAAACTTAATAATCTCAAACTCTCTATTAGCCTCTCCATCATCGTTCTCTCTCTCCTAATCTCCCCCCTAATGGTTGTTCGTTGTTTTTATATGAGCAATGAAATTGAAATGAAGTAGCTTCATTCGTTTTGACTGGAGAAATTAAAAATTTCTGAAAAATGGAAGAGTCACTTTAATATTCATCGAAAAATAGGTGATTGCAGAAAAACACATTATTTACGTCTGTTGACCGCTGTTTGTTTTCGGTATTTACCCACAATTTTGTGGGCGGATTTGAATCGACAAACAAGTGAAACTTGACCGATATCAATCCGGTTTGCATATAAATTCGCCAAATAATCAAACGGGACATCGTCCGTAATTGACCTCCTCGCATAAGAGTTCCGCATTTGATAATCCTACGAACAAATGAGAACATTTGTTTTTTCATACTTTCTTTATTCAATTTGGATAAAGTCAGCGAAAATAATCAATTGAAAATACCATGAAACGCATCACAAGGATCGTAGAGAATTCGTCAATAATCAATGAAAAGAAACTTTGCTAAATGAAAAATTCATTTTTCCATTTGAAAGAAAAAGCAATTATGTTTTTCTAAGTCAGAATCATTGGTAAATAGAAAATTCTGACTCTCTATAAGTTTGAGTGAAGTTTATTACAAAATTCAAAAAACTTGAACAAAATTTATTTTCAATGTATTAGCGGAAAAGAACTTATTTTTTGAAAGAATGAACGCTACGAATTTGTTAAGCTGCAAAGGTCAGGCTAACAAAAAACAAAAATATTAATTAATTAGCTATCATGGCATATTTGCAATGCCATTCGTATAACATAATTATCTTGGAGTTTGTTTACGATCTAGTATTAATAATAAATGGAATAATTATATCAGCTGGAAAAATTTCCCCACAATGAAATTTCCAAACAAATATGCTCGGAATAAATTATACTAACATAAGCTTAGGAATTCTAAACTAATCTCAAACACAATCACTAACTTAGTGACGTTGGAAATGATTACACGTGAAACATTTATTTATCTTTTATTATCTTACCCACCTAATTTGTCATTATAAAGACTAACAATACAATTACCTTCCAAGGAAATTCATTTTTTCATTTTATTAAAAAAATCTTATGCAAATTACGTTGGCATCTCTTGTATAATTATTGTGATAGAAATGTAGGCCATATCGAATGGAACATATGTAGATAACATCATCCAAAATATTTTTTCTTGATTGAATTGAGCTGACACATCAGTATTCATTTCCTCATGAATTAAGTAACTGGTGTATCAATTATTGTGTTGCGATATAGTATATCAACTATCAAGGTTTATAAATCATTGGATTCTGTTCATAATATGTAGTTATCACTAGCTGAATTGCTTCACTCTGTATTATAAGGATATACAAGTGTGACCTGATCTAGTTCTAATCTCGTAATATCCAATTATGACATTGACGCGACCTTTTCTTTAGCAAGACTAGTTCGCAAAAGCTTGAGAAATATTTACGTCTAATCTGGAAGATATCAGAATATCACATGAAATGTCGTAAAGAGTGGACTCGAGTATTGCGAAATTTCAGCTTTTGATACTCTTCAAATTTCAATGTTCAAACAATTTGCGAAACGATGATTGTGCAGAGATTAAAAACGTCATCAAATTATTTGATATGACAGATGGGTTGTTATAGATAAGACCCAAAAAATACTGATAATGAACAATTAGTTTCTCACGAGAACGTCATTGATTCGTTACTCAAGGACATTACTTCAATAATACCCCTTGGTATCCAAAGTTTTCCAAGATGTTTTCTTTGGTCTGCAGAAAACGCTTCAGAGCTAAATCTTTTTCAGTATCCTTATTATTTCGCGAATGAAGAATTCATAGAAAAATCTGTGTCTGTATTCGCATATTATTCCTTTCATCATAATATTATGTATAGTCACATTTGGTGAATGTTTTCACCGTTAGACTAGATTTTATCACTGAATTTATCATACTGTTGGAACACTTCACGATAATGCAAAACGTATTTGGCACTTTTCAAATGATCAGCTGGTCAATGCGATTTATTTTAATCGGTTTTAGCGAGAATTATTAGACATCTTTGTATCATTGTTGTATACAACTGGGAAATTATAATGACTGTAAAAATTGTCAACTCAAAACAGAATAGTCCATTTTAAATATCAAAATTATTTCGTTCAGTTCAATGATTAGTTTATGATCCGGCTACATCGTAAATATCAACCTGAAATAACACAACACCTTGTACGAAAACAATCTACTAGTATCGGATTTCAGAGCTATGTAAATATTTCTCGTATCGTTTTATAATTATCAATTAATGTTAGTTAATACGGTGTGCCAACATTGTAAATATGTGTATTACAAAACAAAAAAAAACATACAGGTTACAAAACCTATTTCGTTTATAACTCCAATTTGTTAATATTTATACGATAACGCAAGACTGTATACCGTTTTGGCAACTAGATTTCGCAAAATGCCGACGTACTTTTTCCACTGCCGATGAGAGAGAAACACACGAGAGACGTAACGCAACTTGTCATCGTATTAATATGTGCCGAGATTCAATTTTTATGATGGGGCCACGATGTTAACGCAATACGTTCGTGAGATCGAATTGGCATCCAATGGATATTTAGTAATAAATAGAACATGAGACTACACACCAGGGACGTATTCAGAATGAAAGGCAGCGAAAATGTGTTCCTCAGAAATAAAACTCGCATTTTCATCAAGAGAATTCTCCTGACTATTCGCTAATGAGTGCAACGAAATGCTCTGGAATGCAACCACTCTTCATAAAAATCAACGATTGTGGGAAAGCCCACTTCGAAGTATCTTGGATTTGTAGTAGGAACAACATCATCGGCTGTCAATTTGAGTTGTGACAGCTTTTCAGAAAACGTGATCGTTTTCTGAGTATCGTTGACATAATTCATTGAACTAACAAATTTTAAATATATATTTTTTATTTTACTGAAGGGGTCCAAAGGATGCACTGCTGCTAAAGGTTTAGTCTACTTTATTTATCACACACTTATACCTTGAAAGACATTAGTGCTTTTGAGTAGTTTAGAAAAGCCACTAGGTATCAAGGTTTTTCTAGGTTCAAATCAGATTCCCCAAGTTTCGTTACTCTCTTGAAATTTAATGTTTCACAATTACACAATAGCCGCACAATCTACAAGTTTGGTCAGCTTGGTAGATCTTAATCTTGTTGTAAATGTGTTGTGACAGCTTTGTCAGATCTCTACATACATGAGTATGTTTTATTATATTCTTGTCCTAGTGTGTTATTCCAGGTTAATTTTTGTAGTAATTTGATAGGTCTTTTGATGCAATTCTAAGAGCTGGTTCCGGACCAGGGTAGGGTGTATGAGCTCTCCCTAGCGATCAGCAATTTCATTGTCTTCTGTTCCACTATGTCCAGTGATTAAAAGAGTCTAGACTAGTTAATTGAAGAGAAAACTACGCTAAAATGTTTCACACAACGACTTGTTTTTTTGTTTCAGGACGGAACTGAAATTGGAATCCTTAGAAGACGCTGTGATCTTAGAAGAATCCGGCAGCGATATGCTGCACGATAAAAGAGGCTGTCCTGCGTACGTCAGTCCGGAAATCCTTAAAGCCGGTTCCTACTATTCCGGAAAAGCAGCCGACATGTGGAGTCTAGGAGTCATCCTTTATGCAATGCTGCTAGGAAGGTCAGTATTGCGATATTCTTCTCAGTCTCTGCTGGTACACCCTTCCGAATGCAAGCTGCTTGCTATATACGTGAAACGAAAGGTGGTACTATCCAATTTTCGCGTCCGCCTCCAGCTGCATCCACAAAAGCTCTTTCTCTTCTTCGTTCCAGCCAAATTACATAACATTAGCAAGGTGCTGCGAGGTAGAGAAATGCGAAAAAATCGCGATAGCCGCGGCCCTCGCCTGCGATCATTATCGATAAGTAGTTGGCTGTGCTCGGCGGATCACCTGCCGGGCGCTGTAGCTCTTCTTTTGTTTTTTTGTGCCCCCATGCCGACGGCAGCTACTGTCAGATAGATGGAAGAGTCGATGTGGGGCAGGTGAGACGTCGCAGATAGCACGGAATTATCTCGAGAATGTTATGTAAGGGTTGAGGGTTAGGAAACAGGTGAATTTTAGATACCTGTGATTCTCAAAAGTGTTGATAGGAACTCGAACTAGGCTAGGGGCTTTTAGGCCAGCAGAATTTTCGGTGATTTGGAGAAAAAATTACACTAAATGACACCAAAAGGCTTGAATACAGCGTGGCCAATTAATGTGTGGAAGTGGAATAGTTTACTTAGGAACAAAATTAGAATAATAAGATACAAATTTTTAAAAATTATTGAAATAGCACTTCAGTTCAAACAGCTATACACCCAATAAACAAAGGAGCCAGACGAAAATATATAAAATAGAGTAATTACATCAAATTTCAGCTAAAGCCAGAAGACAAAATGAATGAAGAACATCATCAAATTGGAAAAAATTGAATTCTCATGAAAATACACTTGAAAGTATAACTTGGGGAATTATAATTGATACATAATTGTTACAAATTACAAATTATTGACATAGCTGCTGAGAGGTGGTTATTTTTTCTACCAAAATCATAGTAAAATATTGTTTCATATTTGGAATTCAAGCGAGAAGTGAAACGATATCTCAATAACATTTTACGAAGGAAAGATATTGTGACAAAAAGTCGTTGTGTATTCAGAGATATCAGACTAAAACGTAGGTGAAAGATGACTGAAACGTTTGAACAATGCAGAAGTTTTGTTCAGGATCCAAGGTGTTAGATAAGCTCTAATTAAGATTTCAACTACCAGAAACTCAATTTTTTAAGTATATCATTTTACCATCTTATGAAGCTCCAACTCATGTCCATGCTGTGATGTTCTCTCTAAGACTGTTTGTCTCAAAGAAAAGTGCATTTTCAGTTTAGGATTTAAGTATTTTCGTGTTTTAGTCAGCAAGATCTGAACGTTTGAAAATCAAACACTCTCGATAATTTTTCGTTTCAAAATCAACCCAAGGTTTTTAGGTGGTTTTCTATCATTAAAAACTGGCATTGAACTGATATTTTTCTGTATTCTTGTTATACAGTTTCCATAAACTAATAGGCCACCACTTCTTTTCCCACAAGTGGGGTAAATTCGCTAGTATGTTAATGAAGTTCGGCCTGGTTAACTCCAATATCTTGGCCTACTTGGAAATTTTATCGACTCATATCCGTTTCAATGTCTGTATCGTACGTTCATTATTCGATGAGCCGCTTATCTATTCCTAATTAATGGATTCCCAGGCATTTTTAATTGGGCCGCAATACTATAACTGTGTGACAGTCTCGTCTTCACATCCTGTTTCAGTTCAAGTATTGAATTTTTTTCGGTCGCAGACCGGAAACAATAATGAATTCATTTATCCCGTTGTTTACCAAACAGTTTGAGTACCACTGCCCCTACGTACTATCCAATCTACCTGAGAAATCAAGGGGTTTTTTACTGGCAGGTGCAGATTTTTAAGGGTTTATCGAAGTCTACCTCGATTTATTCTCCTCCCCAGACTAGACATTAATAAGGGCAGGTGATTCAAGTGCATGTTTAGATTTTTTGTTAAAATATATCTAGTCACCGGTGGCATCCAAATGTTTTCATTGTTGACAGGAAGCGTTTGGAAAATGTTGATGTTTTTGTTTCTCAGATGGGCCAACAACCTTGGTGTGTGTCATGTATTGAATATCAAGAGGCATAAATTCTACGAAAATAAATGCGAAACCTTCTCGTGTTTTCAGGCAAACGAGAAAAACACGTGCTATGGACACGTGTGTGTCAAATCACGATGCACAGTCATTAATTTCGAAGTCGTCTTCGAAGAGACTGCGTTGGTTTCGGTCGGTTTACTGAAAGCTTCTGTAAATATATTCACCTTCGAGGTATTGTTTCAGAAAATTTGTCTTTAGCACGTTCGAAGCACGCTCATAAATTATTGAAGAGAATTAACTCACAATGATGATTGTTATGGAATGAATTTGTATGTATTCCAATAATAATATTATTTCTTCGGGATAGGTGGCATTCCTTCAAGTCGATGTCTTAGATATTGCGAATCAAATAAACGTGTTTTTTGTATAGAAAAAATGGGAAAATTAAAATCTGTCCAGCCTTATATCTGACAGATTCCAACGCCTTCATCAACATTTTTCAGAAATGCACAAACCAGTGAAATCTACTACATCAAATACCAAAAGAAGTTCCATCATTTTATTGCCTTTTACTCGTTATTCAATTAAATTTCTTGGACAGCAATTGATATGATTGTGCAAAATGGAGAATAAAAGTTCGGGGTGGTTTGTTTTGAGTTGTTCACGTGTGAATGGTTACTTTATTTATTTATTTTATTTATTTATTCCACAGAAGGAACATGAAATATGAAATACAACAGATTAGAAGTATACATAAAAAAACTTAATACTACTGATAAAACAAAATTAGAAAATTAGCATGTTTTTTTTCCTCCCACACTCTAAGTGAGTACACACTTGTATTGTGTAGTGAGAGGAAAAAAACAGCATAACATGAATACATATATAGATAAGAGCATAACATAGACATAGACTATTAAGAATCAGAAATATTAAGACAGAAAGGAAAGAATATACGATATGAGAAATAGAGGATGAATAGGTAATAGTTAAAAATATTACAATATGCAGTAATAATGTGGATGAAAATTCAATAGTGCAGTTATTAAGGCAGTAAGATGGCAAATAGTAATAAATATAGACAATTTTTATTTTCCTATAATTTTCAAAAAGTCCCTGTAATTACTATAAATATAAAGTTTAATGGCTGAGGTGAATTTCTTGAGGTTAACACATTTTCGAATGGCAAGAGGTAATAGATTGCAGGCTTTAGGCTGAATATACGTTACAAAACGGTGACTGATGTTCTTGTTGTTGAGTGATGTTGCACTTGCATCATATATTCTGATCAATTAAATAACTGTGGCTCAAAAGCTCTGGGACACCCAGTATATAATCGAACAGCAACAACGTAACTCCGTTGGTTGATCAATCCTAAATATTGCATGATTTACGACGAACTGGAATGATGTAAACATTGTTGGAAAACCGCACGCTCTCCTTTCAGCGCATCACGTTTCATAGATATGGTTTTCATTCGCGTATAGTGAACAAGAAAGTGGCGAACTCATGATTGGATAATTACCACAACCCGCGGTCATCAATAAAAAAACCAATTAATCATCCGTCGATCAGAGCTCGTCGTGATTTCCCCGTATCGGTCACTGTCAGGGGACAAACAAACAAACAAAAATAAACGAATCATTGACCGTGAAGTTTGGTGAGCTTCCTCGTACCACCTCCGTGCTTTGCAACACGTAAATGAAGTCACTCAGAGCGAGTTTAGTGCAGGCAGGCTTACTCGAGCGTGGCTCCCTAAGAATACGGTCTTCGAAGGAATTCGCTGCTGTTACGCTCCGATTGAATCGATTCTTTCTTCTGCTAGCCTTCGAGCACTGCGAGGCCTTGAACCTACGCCACCTTGAGATTTCGAGTTTTTACGAGCGACTCAATTCGCGAGATTTCACGAATTTATTGAAGGTGAATGAGAGAAGAAATGAATCATCGAGATGCCATAGATAGTCGTGGATTCGTTGGTGATTATTTTTGATTTTCAGATTGAGCATGCACTTGTTTCGACAGTTATTTATTTGTCAGAGATTTTACGCTGGGACGCTGGACGATTCTAGTTATATGGAGATAACTACATTCTGTCAGATCTTCTCATTTCGATTTCTCATCAAAAAACACGAAAACATTTTTCTACCCTATAAAGCACCGAATAAACTCAACAATTAAGAGGTCGAAATACTTTTAGGTCAAAATCAAACTACAAGCAACGCTAATATCAATTAAAATAAACTTCACATATTCGTAGGGGGAATTCCGAACTTTTTGTCATAAAAATCAGTGATTTTTAAGTTGAAAAGCTCACTTTACAAATACACACAATCTGGACGTCAGAAACATTTGCATGTTGTCGATAAAAAACAAATTAGTGTAACCATACAAATAGAATGATTCGCAATTTTCAATGGCAATATACAGGGGGCGCCTTTGGAAAATGACGGATGATGACCATAGAGCTGTCAAATGTAATACAAAAAATCATTATGAAGGTACTTTCTACGTTAATATAGTTTTTCCAAATGTTTTCAATCACACATTTGAATAATAGAGATACATACAATAAGTTGGATACTCGGTATACTCGAATAATCTGCCGTTGATAGTGTGATAAACGATAAATTCATGAGATTGTTGAGATGAATAAAAACCTCAATATTTATCACCTGTTTTACGAACTAGCACATTAATATTCCGACATTTATACGACGTCTTATCTACACAAAACCACATAAAGGACTATAAACGCTACGTTTAACCCCTCGCCTGTCCCATCTCATTAAAAAAATTACGCGAAAAGTCACTTCCTGTTCTCGAAGAACGAAAAAGATCGTTACAAGTTCCCATTTTCTTTATTTCCCAAGCTATGAAGCGTAACGGATGCACCATATGTCGCATAAAAAATATCGGAGCCATTATTATCAGTCAAAAATGCACAGGTGAGCGGTGCACTCAACCTCTTTTCTTCGATATCTGCGTGTTTGTGCAGCAGTTGTCTTGGGGTCGTGGCTAGAAGGGTAGCTGTTCACGTATCGATGACCATATGCCGGATATTCCCATTCCTCTACTTCTTCTTCTTCTTGCGTGCGACCACGAAAAAGGAGCCCGAAGATAGATAATTATCAACTTGGTCAATGAACCTTGAAAATATGTAAAGATTTTAGTTATTCAATCAGTATAGTGCATATAATCAAGTGATATTCCAATCTCCGATGTAATTTATAATTAGAATATATGACTTCATTGGCTTGGCATTCTTGTAGCATCCCATTACATCTGAAGTCTTTCAATTACTATATAATTAATTTTAGAGGATATTCACTACAAAAAACGTAGTCTCCACTTACTACCATTAATTTTCTTTTATTCTTTCGCAAAAATATCTAATGATTGCAGTAGATGTTTCTTCCTGAATAAAATTCAGGAACTCCATAATAATGTTAATACAAAGTACACATAGTAAAGAAATGCCTTGACAGACCTTCGCAATAGAACAGAATGTGTGATGAGGTTTTCTCGTCTGATTTTTGCCTGTCGTGGCATAGTAAGTACTCTGAGAATTTGGGCGATGGTTCTTCGATAAACTCTTTGGCCAGTTTCTTTTCCGAAGCACTTTCTCGGCAATCCCAGGCAAGTTTGGAGTTGATTTGGCTAGAGCTGATTGCTTTGATAGCCGCTTGGCTGTCTGAGCGAATACTAATGGTATTTTCCTTTGACTTCTGCCTGCATGATCTGATTTATCTTCTAATTACTTTCTGAAATTCCCTTTCACTTTTGCCTATTTTCTGGGCATATTTAGATGATATGATAAAAATATGGGGTACATGTGGAATAACAACAATGAATAAAGTTCATCTACTTCAAAATAGTTTGATGAAAGTTTCATCCAATGTTGATTATAGAATGTCTACAGATAATGTATTTACACAATTGAACCTAGAAAAATTAGACAAAATCATGAAAATTGAACAATGTGAATTTATGTATAGACTGGTAAAATGTCTATTAAAAACGAATACTGAAATGAGTCACACAAATCAGATACACACACACACACGATACAAGACATAAACATAAACTAAATATACAGAAGCCGAGAACAAATAAAATTCTCAATAACCCAATTGATAGGGAATAAAAGTATATAATGAAGTACCCGAAACTATAAAGAATACTGCAAATTTCAATAAGTATTAAGATATTACTCAGGAAATGGTGCTTGTCCAAATTAAAAAGATTTTTGAAGAATTTTGGTTGTTTTTCTTCTCTTTTTGTTTTTTCCTTTTTGTTTTTCTCTTTTTTTTGTATCCTAATATGAATGGAGATGTTGATAATCTATAGTATTTACATCTTTCAACTTTTGAAGATATGTATGTAATAAATCAATCACACTTGATGTAAATATTTTTGTAATCCCGAGACCGACCAAACCAGGCCGATTTGAGACTATTTTTTTGGTTACCTAGAAATATCTATAATAAAGACATATTTGGAAAAAGTTGTTTGTCAGAAAATTGCAAGGTCTAAAATGCATTAATTTCACCTACAACCTTTGGTAGTTTCGCTGTTAGTTGTTTAACCAAACATTTTATAATGTCACTAGTAAAATGAACTTCATCACGATTATTCTAATAGCTATTTCTATTTTGTTCCAGATACCCCTTCAGTGATTCAGAACACGCCTCCCTCTTCGCGAAAATCTCGAGAGGCCTCTTCGTAATACCAGACTACCTGAGCGCTCGAGCCAAATGTCTGATCCGCTCGTTGCTGATACGCGATCCCTCCGTACGAATAACATCCGAGGACATCCTGTACCACCCTTGGTTGACGAAAGAAGTCAAGGAGTGCGTTTCGTGGTCCGGCGAGCAAGTCGTACCAAAGGACGTCTTGTACGGTTAGTGGCGCCATCTCGAAGGGGGGTAATCTTCCGGACGACGTGCAAAACTTGTGCTGTGTTTTTAGAGTTAAGCGGGACGTGGCTGTCGCCAAAATGGCCGCCGCACTTTGCACGAAATGGAGTCGGGCCGCGAAAAGTTTCCTATTCGAGTATTTATTTTAGTATGCGGCAGCGTTTGGTGGGTTTTCAAAAAAAAAAACGTAATATGGAAGAGCTGCTTTTTTGGGGATCTCGTCAATTTGTAGCGACATTTCGTGCATTTATCCTAGTGGACGTTTTGGGCGATCATCGACAGTCAGGTCTCGATGCCATCATGTAGTTGTAGGTGTCAAACTTTGTGGTATATTTTCGTGTTGAGAAGGCGCGAAAGAGTTGCCGGTCCAGCCTATTTATTAAAATTTGTTATTAATTTCATTCAACCGGCAGCTTTTCCTGCCTGTACCAACTCTTTTATCGTAAATCTCATCAGTTTTGCTTTTCTTGAGGATCCTGACATGAACCCTTTGTATTTTAGGCATCACGGTACAGTTGAAGTGATTGTTCGAAGACTGAATTTATCTTTTTCGTTTTATTAGAACCGGAAATCATGTTATGTTTGTTGATCCACTGCCAAATTTTTATATACCCATTGTTAAACGACCAAAAAGATTCCTTTCATTCGATATTTGAATCGTGTCATTCAAAATATACTCTTTTGCCACTGTGTAGGTAGATATTTAAATAATGATGAATTGTTAATTCTGTCGCTGTTAACAATTGATTTTGTGATCTCGGTCTGAAAATTTGACCACGCTGTATATTTCCGAACTGATCGTGTATATAAAAGTTGTATATTACGTTTTTTATTTATACAATGTTAGATGGTACCCGATGTATATCATTGTAAATAGCTTCGCATTTGTGAAAAAAATCATCATCGATGGTATATTATACTGTTATTCAAAATAAACAGAAACAGTTTTTTACCAAACACGTTTTTCATTTCTTTATCCATAGATAATCCATGATATAGTGTGTCCCAGCAAAGAAACTTTATTATTCAAAGTATAAACATTGATAAGACCAAATCCTCTGTCTTCCCCCGCTTCACCTAGAAGTGCAAGGGAAGACTAGACTGGGGATCCTCAGATTGCCTGTAGCGTGAAAAAAATAGTGGGAAAAATACACCACTACAATTCAATGGGGACAAGATCTTGCAGATGCCAAGAGATAATATGATCTCCAATCCCTAAATATATCTTTGAAAAACTCTTAGAGGTGGTAATCCCGGACCGAAGGGAGTGGCACGAAGTTCACGCTAGAGAAGAACAAAACAGAATGATCTGGTACACAGACGGATCAAGGACTGAACAAAGATCGGGTGCGTGAATTTATTCCCCTACCCTGAAGGAGAGACACTCCTGTGCGCTTGGTGAAAACACCTCGGTGTTCCAAGCAGAAATATTTGCAATTCTACAATGTGTAAAAATATGCAATGAGAGGGCCTTCAAGAGAAAAGGAATCCATATTCATTCGGATAGTCAGGCCAGCCTGAAAGCCCTTGAAGGGTATAAGGTAAAGTCCAGACTTATCTGGGGATGTGTCAACGAACTTCTGACGTTAGCAAGGTTAAACAAAGTTAAACTGATCTGGGTACTTAGGCACAGTGGAATAGAAGGCAACGAAATAGCTGACGAACTAGCTAGGGACACCCTACTTTGGCCCGGAACCAGTACTTGGAGTGCCCAAGAAACTACTTGGTAACTCCATTAAAAGACGAGTCACTGAATTACAAAGAATAGCCTGGGATAACACACAAGGACAAGAATGTAGTAAACTTGTTATTCAGATAACGAGTGAAAAAAGAACTGATGAGATACATACATTAAGTAGAGATCAGATAAGACTAGTAACAGATCTCCTTACAGGACATGCTCCTGTTAGAACACACCTACAAAAGATGGTGATCAGACTTATAGATTGTGCGGCTTAAAACCTAACTATTGAGCACATTTTGTGCTATTCTGATTCTAACCTGATTTAAACATAGAGAATATGGGAACCCTGAAACCTAATAGCCTTTGCAAAATATTTTTAAGGTATCGGAATGAAAGGGAAAATACAATGAGCCTACGGCTGTAGTATATCCTTCGGACCCCTGTAATAATGAAAAAGTGACCAAATTGAACAAAGATGATCAACAATAAATAGAACTGAACTGAAAATATTAGAAGATTATTTCATGCTAGAAATAACCATAATTCACCTCCATACAATAATTTATAGAATCTTTAAAAGCTCTACTGGTACGATGATCAACAATTAAAAAAAATCTCTTTGTGTTTTTTTTTTAAACGCTAAACTCATAGTTCACTTGTTGAAACTATGGACATTTTCATTTGCTTAATGAAGGTTTGTAGAAACTCTAATCATTTAAAAACATTTCTTGATGGCAGATATCAATTGGTTTATTTAAAAGCTGAACTCTCCAAATATTTTAGCAATGTTTATTTGCGTAGATACGAAAAACTTTTTTCTACACTTCCATGGGCCACCCTCTATGCAGTTACTTCGTTTCAATTCACTAATTTCAGGAACAAGTTCCTTTGGTTGACACAGTTCTTGGAAAAAAAAAATACTTTTTCCATTGAGATTTGCCGAAAAACCGAAATTCATGATGGTTCGATTACCGAAATATGGCCATCAATTCATACAGGCTGGGTTCATGAGCATTGAGTATCTTTGGTCTTATTAATTTATGGTATAACTGGAATGAACATTTTCTGCAGTTGAAAGCCATTTCCCTAAATCTAAGTTAAGGAGAATATGTGTGAATATTCTTGAAATTCTCGAATTAGTGAGGAACGAATTTTATGTTTTTCAGACTTTTCCTAATAATAAAATTTGGATAACCAACTAGGTCAAAATATTGGCTAATGCTAGGGTGTATGGGCAATACTCAAAACCAGAGTGCCCTCCATTAGGTCCTATGATTTTTTGCCATACTCTCATAAGCGAAAGGTTTTTCAAAAAGTTTTAATAAACTAATTGTAAATTTTTCATTCGATACTTTGATCTTATGTACATTTATGGAGCAAACAAATCTTAAAAATGGAAAACAGCCACATTGACAAATTTGAAAAATCATCCATAACATTTTTGACTTTAACGTAGAAGTTCATATTCTTATTCAGAATTCAATTTCCCATCGATTGAGGATATTTGATACTGGGTGTACCATCAAAAAAATTGATCAATTGAACGTCATCTTCGCTTTTTGTTCCGTTTTCATCATTGCAGTTACCGAAGAAAATACCAGTAGTTTGTCTCTCACCAGTTCGGTTCCAGTAATATCAAAGTTAGCAATAGTGCCGTCTTAACTGTGACAACCCTGTATACGTAAAAAGAGATCAGTAAAAGGCTGAAAAACTGAAGTTGACCTTGTAAATTCACTACGATTTATTTAGGTTTGTTTGAAATCTGATATCATTCAGAGGGCATTGGTAAACTTTTTTATACGAAGAAAATAGCAGAATTATTGTATTAGATAACAATTGAAACGTTTACAGTATATATCAGTATGAATTCAATCAGTATATTAAAGTATAAGTGGATAAAAAGGTCTTTAAGACACGCGCGATTTTTCGAGCACGACGGCGACGAAATGTGTTTTTCATAGCAATGGTGCATGCATAATGGTTCCAATTAAGAATTAAAATGAAATAATATACGTACTATTGAAGGACCTGAAACAATATCTGATTATTAATTAACCTCAAATATTGTGATTGAATACTGATTCAAATTGAAGCAATTGCTCTATAGTGAATGCCACTTGAATGGGATGTATTTAACGCAGAACAATGAAGTCATTGTATTCGACAAATATAGAAAATATCTTGTAATAAACATTTATCGATTCATTAGCCTCAATGTACATAGTGTGAAACAATGGTGTTCGGGGTGGTCAAAAACACAGAACAATCGTGACGTGTATACATGCTTGTACAAGTTACTGCAAAACAGGATCCTTACAATGAATAATATTTGGAAAGCTATCCCAGTGAAAAAATTGAGTGATTGTTTCATCACTTGATTCACGTGAAATATAGTTGGTGATTTTCGGTAGCATATTTCTCCTTCTTGAATTTCAACGCAAATCATCAAATCCAAAATAATAGTATATTAAAGTATAAGTGGATAAAAAGGTCCTTAAAACACGCGCGAGTTTTAAAGACCAGATCCACATATACTTTACGCTATTTTTTTTATTGGTGCCACATCCTACGTTTGAGTAAAGTTTTGCATTTGTCGGTTACATTTTATTTGACGTTCACAAGGTACTCCTGTTAGATCAATAATAAAAAATTTGTGATTTAGACTTCACGTTTCTCGTTCCTTCGTTGATATTGCCATAGTAACTTTAAAAAACGCGCGTTTTTCAAAATTCGATTCCAACACGCTCAGGCGTGCTTTAAATGGGTAAATTGGGGCACCAATAAAAAAAATTAATGTGGTCTGTGCCTGTCATCCTGTGACTCATCAAATGAATCAAATCAAAGATTTGTTATTGATTCTTTACTGTCAGTATAAATTATTATTGAACCAATCATATTCCGATTTTGGTTTCAATACATAAACATAAATATTATCGAAATAATTATTTATTTTCAAATTGATTATTAATCAGCATCTAGTCATTATATAATCACAACACAAAATAAGTTTTCACCTGACATGTTTAGGTACTCCACAAAACAAAAAACATGTTTTGGTTAACTACCTACTAAGCACAATTGAATATTTTTTATGTGAACAACATTTGAATTAAATGTGTCAAAATAAAAAAAAAGGTGATTGAACTGTGAGTATTGAAACACTATTCAAAATAAACAATCGAATATTAGAACAAAATAGTGTCACTGGAAACACTCGTCAATGAATTTGAGTGCAAACTTGCTTGAAGTCAGGTATTAGCTAGAATTCCTATGTTAATAATTTACCTGCGTTTCTTTGTAACCTTGGCTCTGATAAATGGGCGTGAATAAATTATTCAACTTGTGATAACTGATCACCATCATATAATCCAGAAATTTCAATCAAGTGAATCATAGGTAGATTTGTCATGAACGTCTTTTTGCATATGATGCGATTCTAGATAAACTAGATGGCTGTGGGTTTGCAGAATAACAGCTTTCGCTTGTCGTTTTGCTCATGTCGTTCAGTTATATCTTCAACAGGTTTACTGTTTCCAGTGTGGCTTTATAAACATCATCAGAACCCAAATATGAATGTTGAAGTCTAGGTCCCAATGATAAGGTTGTTCCTACTAGAAATATGTAAATTTTCAGGTTTCAACTTGAAAATGATGAACAGTTGAGCCTTCTAGTGCATGTTCAACTCGTTCGCAACTAGTCAGAAAAATTTGTGGTTTCAATCGAAATGATTAGGTTCCTATGAGTGAACAGATCGAATCTTTCTTTATGAAATCAGAATCATTCAGCATCCATGATTGTGTACTGGCAACATCATCCCGAATACTGCAGTTCTTTGACGTAAACTGGCAATTCAAAGGGTTCATGCCATTTTTATGTTCACTACTTTTGGTGAACGCGTTTTCAGTAGGTATCGAATGCAGATACGGTTACAAAATTACAGAGTGTGTCTTCAATTATAAGGATAAATATGTCTGAGTGATATATTGCTCAGAATTTATTATGATAACAAAGGTAGAGATAATCATATAAACAATGCGTGGGAAAATGTATTGGGTACTTAGTTAATTACGACTATGCCTGCGTTAATGCTATTTATATCACACTTGTCATATAAATATCTAAAGGGTGTCTCAGAATGTTTTCGATTTTAGCAATATCGGTCAGAATTTACGATCTGAGTTCGAAAACGAAAGTCATTCTGAGACATCCTTTATTAACCTTAGATAAAGAATTGAATGTTACGAAGCACTCCTGTTGGTGAAATTGTGAACCCAACAGAACAGTGCTTTTTTTTTAATAAACATAAAAAACGTATTGATAAGTATAGATATGTCGGACGTATCATGTAGTGGTTGTTTTACTCGAAATTCGTGATAGTTTCTGATTGTTTACAACGTCCAAAATTTGTGCATACTTGTGAAGTTTATTGTTGAGTTAGAACGCTCATTTAAGAACGAGTGCAGACAATCTCAATGTCAGAAACCATCAGAAACTATTACGGATTTCTAGTAGGAACATGTATATAAATTGAGAAATCAGCTGTCATCAGATACGTTTACATATCCAAAATGAGTTTATATAGCAAACAAAATAATGAAAAGTATAATATAAAACGAAATAAAAAAAGCCAGCGCACAAATCCTTATGGAATCGTAGAGTCGATAAATAAGGAAAAATGAAATAAAAATGACCAACTTTCACTTCCTTCTGTTCCAATTCCATCCACCTGAAATTATGATTTGTTGAAAAAGAATGACAAAAAACTCAAAGTCTTCTCTACACGTCCACAGTTTGTCGTTCTTTTTCAATATATTTCACTCCACTTTGGGCTATGGACTATCTCCGTCGAATTATGATGTATGTTCAATATTTTTAGCAGAATTCATGGACGAATAAATACATTATACAAATTGAGTTGAACAAGTGATAATTTCTACTATTTCAGTCCATTTTCCAAAATAGTGATCATAAAATTCGAGTCATTTTCAGAAATTCTGTAATCTGATTTTATTTTATTTTAGGTATCTGTACCCTTGTCCACACTTCTTATTCCTTATTCTGTTTTAAGTTCTTTCTTATTTTATTTAGATTTTCTCTATGAACTAACTTCTAGTGTCTAATATCTTGTAACGATGCATAACATAATATAAGACAATGGTTATCTCTTGGTGCCATATAGTTTATTTATCATTCCATTTCCACCGAAGAATTACTTCTCATGTCAGGCATGATTTATGAGCAGTGATAAGTTCGGGTGCCTGTTCTGTATCACCATCACCCTGCGAAAGGGGAGGCGATCGATTTTCATCGGGATAGCGATCCATTTTCTTCGGATTATCGATGAAACGCCCCCTGACAGAAAGTTGACAAAGCTGCGATATCTCATGCTATAACAGTGAATTGAATTCCACGATAACTCTTGAATTGTTTCAGAAGTGACAATGTTGAATTTGAATGAAGTATGAAGATTATTTTTGTTCTTTTGCAATAATTTTATATGTATATGATTAGTAAAATACTTCAGATTCTTCAATATACAGGGTGGATCACGGTCGATGGTACCTTAGACGTTTACGGAGAACGGGACATAGGATCATCCTGAAAATTTGGTTTTTTGGATAATCAGTTTTGTTCTATCGATCTAAAATATTTTCAGCGTTGCGGCGTTGCCGCTTCTATCGAAAAGTAGCAATAACTTTGTTATTTCAAATGGAATACTCTGTATTTTATTCCATTTTTCGTTTCTCTAATACAATTATTTTCGTATACCTATATCTATCTCAAAAGGTTTTCGAGAAATCAATGGATTGCCTAATTTTTCGTCCAAAACATAGCTTCAATTGAATGTTTATTACTGCGGTATTTGGATTCGTAGAATGCTGAAATTATGGGTGTATTTTAACAATTTTCTGTGTACAAACTATGTCTGTTTTCTATTGTACAGGGCCGTTATAATTTGATGTCTTTGCCGATAGATACAAAAATTGTAAAAAGTGCATTTTTTCAAATGGAATACCCTGTTCAATATCCTGAAAGACAATTGGAGTTCTTTCCAAATGATACATTATGTTCCTATACCTAAAAAATCAGGTTTTTGAACAAAAATTCAAGTTCATACATATGTATAAAAATCGGATTATTTTGCCATTTTTTGTATTAGATAGCTGAGAGATGTCATGGAAACATGTTATTATTGAGATTGGAAACGTTAGCGCGCTCATTTACGATAATCTGATTTAAAAATAATCAATCAAGTAGTACTTATTCAAAATATTGAAAATGGTATACATAAAATTAAATGCATTTTTTTATTTTATTTATACAAACATGAGATATATCTACTGAATATGTTTTATTTTGATCTCTTATCTGTTGGTTTTTATGAAGATAAAATATAAACGAGAAAAAGGTCCGGCAAAACGTCACGAATACTCACTCGCCCCTCTCGTCTCTTGCACTGCGAAATTTGCCAACATTGCGTTTTATGAAAATGAACCATCCTTTGAGTTTATAATAATAAATGTAGTGTGTGCATTCAATTGAAAAAGTTGAAATAAATGGAATGAATTTTTATTGGGTAAAATCTAGATTATGGCAACTTTCGAAGCAAAGAATAGTGTGAAATATGGAGTGATAAATTCTAATGAGTTATCAACACAATAAATTTATATAAGAAAACATTGATGTAATTCAGTATATTATCATAATATTTCTGGTTTAATTGAAAAATATATCGATTAAACAATTGATTCAATTTCAAGATACTCACACTCTTTCATTGAAAATCCATTTTGTTGATATTTAATTGAATGAGATTGTAAGGCAGTTTTAGTATTCATTGAGTGTAATTTTTTCGTGTGCCTGTATGCCCCAGTAAATCTCCGAATTTGAATACGATATCCTCCAATAATCACCGCACATGCGGTGGTTAATAATCATAATCCGTACTGAACAGTCTTCGTAACAGCTGGATAAATTATAACAATAACATTAATTATAATTTGATAAGTATTTATCATTTCTGATACCAGAGATTGGGCATGAAAATAGGGCGCTTCGCGCTACAATGAATAACTTAGTTATCATAATCAGTGATTTATGGTGGAATAAAATCCAGCAGCCTCGAGTCGGGCAGCCGTAAGGGGCACATTGCCCTCAGATTTGTTACACTTTGTTGAAGAAGTTACGATATTAAAACGGATTCAACTATTATTTCCCTCGCTTCGAGTGCTCCTCGTTAATTAAAACCGCATACCACCGTGACTTATTATTATTTTCTGGAAACATTAGAACTCGTCTAGCGACTACAACTATACAGGGTGTGCGGAAACTAAATCTCAGTTGTACACTGGATTGGATGCAATGCACTCAAAAACGAATATTTCGAAGTCAATAGGACACGTTTTTTTCAAGGAACATATTTTCCTTGATTTCATTTATCAGTTAATTTCGAGGTATAATATACAAGGTGTCTCTCTACGAACAGACGCTATCGATTTTCAGAAAGTAAACAGTAACATTCCGAAAACTTGGCATATTCATAAAATCGATAAGAGCAACTTCATCGAGACATTTTCAAGATGATTATCATGAACATGCCATTTTTTCAGCAACTTCAAAGTGACGAAGTGGATTCATGCAATATATGATACATCAAATTGAGATTATTGAACTGATAAGGAAATGGAATTCAATTTCAAAACTCTCAAACTTTTCTAGACCCATTAATGTAGATATTTTCCTTGTAGAAAATGAATTTATGCTGCTTCAAATAATGGAAACCAAGGCTGAAAGACAGCCTTATCAAGCAAGATATTCCAGTTTTATGTTGGAATTTGACCACATTTCATATTTTGTTTTCAGTCTCTCCACTGGGTGAATATTTTCATTATGTTTAATGATTTCAACTAATTAGTTTTAATTATATAATAATTTTAGTTTCAATGTCAAGATATAAAAACTTGGCTAGATGTCAATTGAATAAGATATTTCACATCGTTGAGAAAGGATAACTGTCTTTCCTATTGTCGTCTTTGTCATCACGATTCAACATTAAATTAGGAGATTGTTATCGTAGGTAATATTTCGAAAATATAATAACGCCACTAGGGAAAATTGAATAGTATGCCAAAACGGATGTAAAAATTTTACAATATCTGAAAGATTTGCAAGTATTCATTTGTATTTGTAATATTAAACGAAGCATGTCACAATAAGAAATTGGAATAGAAGAGTATTTATTTATTTATCATCCCTTGTGAAAACCTGGTGGTCACCACTTCCCAATATTTGGCAAAGTTTCAATTGTTCTTTTATCAACATTGACACGACTAATAATGGCATTTGAATATTGCACAGGGCTCTCGTCATAGAAATTCAGCGTAATATTTTGAAGCATATATAGAATTCTCAGGTCTATCAGCCATGTATAGATTGAAATAACCAGGAAATCAAAACACAAAAAATCCGAAATTTAGCAAATCAAATTAAAAAATATTTCTTTGTACTGTAGTGAAACCACTCTGTCACTATTCGTGAATACTTTGAGACATTTCCTATGATATTAATGACAGCACTGTTGATGGAATTTCCTGTCTTGACAGGTATCATACATTGAACGACTTCTCTGATTCCAGAAATCGTTTTGGAACTATAAAAACATTAACAGCCGTAAACGACAATTCCCAAAAAACTACAGGATATCGAATTCAGCTCTCAACATGAACCTTAGGGGTTGGTTATACCGGGTGATTCTTCAAGGTAGCTCGCCCCTATAACTTTTTTATTATTGGAGATAGAAGAACAAAATTCGGGGGTTGTGTATTATATGTCAATTCGCATTATTTGACGTATCCACTTGCTTTGCAGTACTTCCGGTTTGACCGGAAATGACCTCAACTTTCGATTTTCAAATGGAACACCCTATATATTTTTACTTATTCCGATCGAGGATAACATTATCTATCCAACAAAACTTTGTTTGTGAATATTTGACGTATGAAAGAATTTTTATTTCAATTTATGTATTGGGCTTCTTGCAATTATTGAAGATAGTGAAAATAAAGTGGAAGTGTGTGGTATCAAATTGTTCGTAAGAAAATGATCTTTCACAAAAACACGACGAGCCACCCTCTTTCCATTTGAAAAAATCGAGTTAACTGGAAAAAATGATATTTGTGACATTGAAAAAATTATTGAAACGACTCAAAAAGGAAGCGTTTCAATCGATCCATGGCACGCTAGATCGAAAAATAAAAATTGAAATAAAAATTCTTTCATACGTCAAATATTCACAAACAAAGTTTTGTTGGATAGATAATGTCATCCTCGATCGAAATAAATAGAAATATATAGGGTGTTCCATTTGAAAATCGAAAGTTGAGGTCATTTCCGGTCAAACCGGAAGTACTGCAAAGCAAGTGAATACGTCAAATATAATTGACATATAATACACAACCCCCGAATTTTGTCACCTTGAAGAATCACCCGGTATACAGTCAGAATTGAAAAAAAAAATTTTTTTCTTATTGTACATATATTCAAGAATACACATGGAAAAATTAATATTTTCCAAGAAATATTTTTGAAGTTACACGCAAATTCTATAAGGCATTTCAGAGTGTTTGAAAGTACAAGGCCGGAGCGGCAGCGCTTACCTAAAACTATAAACGCGTTTTTCTCAAAATGGTGTTTTCAAAGTCGGAGACCAACATTGCTCGAAAACGGATAAACCTGTCAGTCTCGAATTTTATGACGAGCTTCTCAAATATATTTTTTTAGTTGTTGATCGAAGATTTTTTCTCACCGATAAATATTTTTTGTATAAAGAATCTTAGGGCCGAGATTTTGGTCGAACATCGATTTTTGAGAAACCTCCATTTTGACAAAAAAAATTATTCTGATTATTATTTTGATTAATTACTGATTGGTTTTTT
The DNA here is from genome assembly GCA_037013635.1 of Plagiodera versicolora. Classification (NCBI taxonomy): domain Eukaryota; kingdom Metazoa; phylum Arthropoda; class Insecta; order Coleoptera; family Chrysomelidae; genus Plagiodera; species Plagiodera versicolora. Next base: position 6,992,528 of record CM072986.1, on the reverse strand, counting down.
AATTTCGGAGAGGAGCTCCCGGAGCTCAGCTGTAGCTCCTTCCCAAATAAATATTTTTACTAATACGTCTAATAAGTCTTCAGATACTGTTGAAAGATACCACGACATGTGTACAAATGATTAGATCAGTGAATTTGAAAGTTGTCTCAGAAAAAATTCTGGAATATATAACTGTATATAACCCCATAATTAGGCTGTAACCAATCAATATTGGGTATATGTCCCAAATTTCTTGAATGAAAAGCAGTTGAGTTGAATCAGATTATAATCTATATCCAATTATAGTTGAAGAAAGAACAGGGGTGTTTGGATATTCATTGTATATTCCTTGATGAACTTTTACAAAGAATCAGTGAAAAAAAAACTTTATTTGTCTTTATCGCTGCATGGTTGAAATATTCATCTTGTTTCTTGTTTCAATATATTTCAACAGGTCTCAAAGTTTATTATACTGAGCAAACAATAAAACGGATATCGACCATGTGTCCCAATTCGATAAATCAAAAGCCATTCTTTTCAATTTCAATTCATTTGCCCATCGATTGAATACATACTGTGTGTGCTATGCTGCACCTGCTATTGCTAAACCATCTAATTTTTCCAATCTTTTTTTCGTCAGCGTCGAATATGCTTGCTAAACGAACATTCGCTCTCGTAATAATATCTCGATTTGACCAAGTAAAAGGTGTGGATTTTGTTACGCAAAGCTCGGGTTACAGGTTGTGCCTTGGGGATTAACGCAATGAGATATTATGATGAACTTATAAGGTTTTTTCTACAAGAAATTCGTGATAGTTTCCGATGGTTTTCGACATCCGGCTTGTGCACAGTACGGAATCTTGTTTGTCTATACCCCAAAAAAAACGATTCCCATTTCAGATATTGGGAAATTTATCAGTATTCTTTGTTTATCATACAGAGTGATTCATTAAGGGCAATCTCTGAACTCGAGATACTTCCCACCAAAATATGGCCATACAAATATTGCAAGTTTACGAGATACATAGAAAGAAATATTTATTTACTACTTAATTCATATACATCGGTACATTTGTAGCATGTCAGAAAAGAGTACATTACAACATATTTCAAAAATAATGTGAAATAAAATAATACGTAAAATAATAGAAATATAAATATAATAAAATAGTATTGAGACAAACCTATTATAGCGTTGAACAACATAAATCATCTAGTGTGGGGACAATTTATAGTGTATATAATTAAAATCATAGATAATAATAATAAATAATACACTTTTGATTAGATACAGTAAAATCGAATATTTTTTAACTCGAAAAACTGATGAGTTCTAACACAATCCTGCTAAAAAAAAACCCAATGCAATAATGGTGAATGTTTGATATGCAAATTACTCAAAAATGATAGATTCACCTGAAATAAACAGTACCTTTTGTATTTGAAATTTAACTACCTTTCAGATTTTCTAGTCATTTCAGCCATAACTGATTAGGCAAAAAAATGTTGTACTTCATGCCAAAAAACACAAATTCGACAATTTACAAGACGTTGCTGCTCGAATTCACAAAATTATTGGAAAATATCAAATTTTAATTTCAACTTTAAATACTCTGTATCTTGTAATTGTATAAGACATGTGCTCAATCGCCATACTTTGGTGTGTAGTATCTCCAGTTCAGAGATTGCCCATTGTCAACGAATCACCCTGTGTTTCTACTTTGAACTCAAAAATATACCAAAAATGCAAAATTGTCCACTTAATAACAGTATGCTCCCAATAGAACTAGGTCACGTTTTTGTGGCTTAAAGCTGTTGTTACTCGGTTTAACTTGGAATAACAACAATTATGCATGGAGTCTAAATTTTGAAAAACATCATTAACTTTTTTTTGAGACGTTGAATGCGTTTTCATTATTCACCGTTCTGAAGTAATGGCTACATATGTCAGCTTTTCGACCAAAAAATTTGGATTTCGAGATCAAATTTCTCAATATCTGGAAAAACGGATGTCCAGGTCTTTGATTTTTATTTCAACGCATTCCAAACTCGTTAGCAATTAGTCAAGAGAATTTACATACTTCATGATCAATAAGAAACTGCAGAATTTAATACGTGCGCATTCTAACAACCAGAAATAGTCACTGACAAATCAATGATTGTTTACTGGGAACATTTCTGATATATCGTAAAAGTTTGTGATGTCTAGAAAAGGTGAAATGAAATGAAACATGAAATTTTATTACACGTAAATCATTAGGAATATTAATTTTCCTTGCATCCTATCAGAAGGTAACATTGATCCTAGCTGACGTAACTGAAGGATAAGGTAAAATTTGTTGGTCTATGGTTGGTCTTATTGCGTCTAAGAATGACTGCCGAATTCTTGAATGAACTGATGTATTGATAAATAAAATATTATTTTTGTTTCGATTGTGTTTCGAATTTGTGCATAATTGAGACAAGTAGAGCAAGAATCCAACTTCAATAACTTCAACAACCTCCATATTGAGAATTAAGCATTTCAAAACACAAGTTCACATGAACACTCTTTATATTTTTGTCAGAGGAATCTGTCCTAGGCCTTCGTCAATACAACTTTGAAACACCCTGTAGAGTGTAAACGTTTACACTCAATCAATATTGGCATCTACAAATTATCGATTATTACTGTCGATCCATTTGAAAAGAAAAAAAGGAAACCAACTTCGTCGATTGTCTTAGGTTAGGTCAAGTATAACTGGCTAATTTTAAGTAAAAAGGGGGGCGCTGCATCACAATTCAATAACAAGGTCTTTCATTTCATTTGGATTCAGGTCGGGGACGGATCAGTGCAAATCGAACAGAAAATGTATGACATAATAGACAATGAGAAGAAATTTAACGTTTGGATAATTCCAACAGAGGTTAATAGGTGTTAATGGATTCCATAGGCAATTGAAATAATAGAATTTAATCGGTCACGTGCATGTCACATGATAAGATGTAATTGTTTCACATATAATGTAGTTATTCATGATAAGAATTGTTTTCCACAATATAACTATAATAATTAGCGGATCAGATGAGTAACAAAACTTAAGAGAGTCGTAGATTTCTTGTTTTGAGTTGACATTGTTATTACCATTATATTATTTCACCACATTTTGAAATATTTTTCGAAGTGAAACGTAATTGAACTGAAAACAAACTGTTGATTTCAACGAATTAATCCATCTTCTTAAAATAGCAATTCATTTTGAAAAACAGTTTGATTAATTCTTTCGAGATTGTGAAGTCAGTTGAAGTGAAATACAGAGAAAACATTTCGTTACTGTTAGTGCAAAAGGTCGTATTTGAAAATTAACTACTTTACAGGGGAGCATAAAAAAAATCAGCAGCACAACATACAACTTTTTTACATTTGTCCATAACTTATAATAGATCAGCTTATGACATACAAAATCTTTGTAGCAGTTGCAGACTGCAAAATGTCACCTTTAGCACAAATAAAATAAAAATGGACAATTTTTACATACGACCTTTTTGCACTAACAGTAACGATTTGTCAATATTCTTGAATTCAGCCATTTTTCAACTGAAAGTCTGTTAATCAGGTATGCCTTTAGGCAATGGTTTATACGTATTAACTCCGGGAACCTGGGAGGCTATTCAACAGCTGTCTTTCTTACTCACAGTCCATTTCGAATGAATAGTTGTTGAATATATTGTAGAGGATAAGTAATACAAAATTTGATATTTGATACATATTTCTAATTTGAAGAACATCCCAAGAAAAGTCATTTGAACAAATAATAGGAGACACGCACCAATATATTTTCATGAAGAGCGTAAAATTGTAATCAACTTGTTTGAGCATATTTCTGACAGAACTCAGTATTTGAATTCACTGAATTTATTAGAAGTCACGGGTGCATCAATCACTTTATTAGAAAGAAATTACTGTATATGTGTTAATCGAACTACTGAAAGTTTCGATATCTTCAGCTAACAGACATTTTCGGAAATATCAAATTATTAATTGAGAGAAATAATATCTAAAAACTGTGGAAGCAAATTTTGAATTCTTGGTAGTAGAAGGGGATAATTCAACCAAAATAGTTACATAGCAGTAGCAGTAATATTCTTATCGTATCAGAGTACCATTTTCAAAATTCTTTGTGATACTGTGTATGTAGTTCAAAAATTGACATTTGAAGGCTTAACATAACTATAAATTTTTTCTACTAAAAAACATCTAGAAAAGAAACTACTTCAATGAACTATATTGAAACTTTATTTATTATTGATGAATATAGGGTGTGCAGAAGCTGGTGTCAACAATTGAATTGAAAGATTCGTCGAGAAGCATTTATTTTAAGCAAATCAACAAATCTTACAATAATATAATCTGAAACGAACTCACAGTTCCATAACGATCTATAGAGCATCTTTGGTGCATCAAAACATGGGCTTGTCTTTCAGGTCTGGAGATAAAACAACTTCAAGCATTTCTGTTTTGTTAATTTTTATTGTGTTCGTTGATAATTTGTATTGCATTGCGCTCTGGCATTAGTAGTAGTTTATTGAAATAAGAAAACCAAACATCTTGATTGTTCATCCTATGAAGAAGATTCAGGAGAGGTTTCCATTATTTAGAGATCCTTTTCAAAGTGATAAGTTCGCTTTAACAGTTAGACGCATCAGAAAAAACAATAATAACACAAAAAAGCAAGCTCACAAAAATGTTATAAACATTCAATAAAACCATCCAACTATCATAGCGTTTTAACATATTTTGATAATGACGACTTGAATGAAACCAAAGATACTGTTATCTTTATATTGGTAGGAAGTTTATTTATTAAATTCGTTTAACCCCTGAAAAATTAACTCATACTAGAATATGTTCTGTGAATATCAAAGTCATTCCTTTTTCTCGTTCGAATAGGAAGGAAGTAGGCCTTTGCTCAATCTAATAGTTTATTGAATATTTGAAAAAAGCATTCTCTATACAATGAGCTGTTGTTTCAAATTCGATTGCTGTGATTGGCTGTAATTGTATGTGAAGTCAGGTGCAGATGCTTCATAGTCTACGTCAGAATCTTCAACATTTTCAGAAATAGATTTATTACGAGACAACAATCAGCTCATTAAGTGTGTCTCATAATTATTTCTCTATACCTACATCGACCACACAGTAACAATTATTTTTCCTATGACAAATTAAGAATGCTCCCAATCGTCTCCTTTCCGTATTAACCACCACTTTATCAAATCCAACCTTACCAGCCTGTCGTGTCTGTTTGGCCTTAACACCGAAAAGAAATCTGACAAAAGGTCGGGGTCGGGCCAGCTGTCTTGATTTTTTGTGCTCGATACGTCAGAAATTGAATGAAACCCGCCGAGATGTTGGTACATCTGCCGTGCTCTCGACCTTTCTCCAGTTTTTTTGGGTCGACCGCACCGTATAGGCAACACCTTGCTTTTCTTCCTACCAACCTCCCTCATCTTCGTACCGAACCGGTGTTCGGGTCAGGTCGAGGGTGATGGAGGGTGTATTTTTTGAGAATTAGTATCAGGACTGTATTTAGGCATTTTTGAATTTGCCACAACAGAACGATTTCGTCATACTCAATATTGTCTCGAAATATTTGTAGGAAGACTACATAGTTTCAAATGTTTTCTACTAAAAATTTGGGATTTTTTCTGATAGTTTCTGAAATCTGGTATCTGAGTATCAGTATCAGGACTGTACTTAGGGATTTCTGAATTCGTCACAGGTTCGAATGACCAATAATGTATGAGATACTTCATACAAACTATCGAAAAAAAAAAGATTCAAGATACTTGAAGATGATTTTAAAAAAATGTTATTTGAAATACTAGATACTTTCGAATAATTTTCAAAGATGAGATATTTTGTTGGGAAAGAACATTTAATTCAACTCGAGTTTCTTTCTTCGAGAAAACAATTTTCGAATGAATCGCAACAAACAAAGATCAGGAAAATGTGACAAGAAAAAATATGAAAGTGTCAAAATCGAGACTTTTAGTCTTTATGTTTTAGTTGAGATTTGAGTAAAACTAACTCCTCGAACATATTGTAAAGAAGAAGAGTCCCTCGACACGGGCAGAACTGGGCAAATAGGAGTTATATTTTAGGAATATTTTTTCATTGTAGTATAAGGATTCAAACTCTTAAAGTTTGCATCTTTATTTGAGGTACTGTAGTGTTTCGAAATCACTGGCGCTGCTTGTGTTTTCGCCCCTAGCAATATTTATAAGATTCATATTTTACTTTTTCGTTTGAATCACCTCCAAAACTTAAACAAGCCCCTGGTTTTTGTCTTTCAGATCGATTGATCTTTATCGTTTCAGACAGGACAAGTTCTTTTACATATTCCTTTCGCGCTTTTGGTTTAAACATGGGATGGTACATTGAGGCTCACATATCATCTTTTGTTACTGGTTCCAACTGCAAAACTGTTTCAATTGTCTATTTGAATTTTCTTCTATAACATTTAGCAGATGACTGCAGTACTCCAGATACCTTGTACCCAGGGCCGTCTTTGAACTATTTGAGGCCCTGGGCACATTAGGATCATGGGGCCCCTATGACCTTGAGAAAACACTATTTAGTTATAATATATAAAGAAAATAGACAAACAAGGTGAATTCATTTTTATTCAGTTACTAACTATAAAAAATAGGATATAAAAAAATAATCTACAAAAGTAACTCGCTTAGCATAAAATCCTTAGATTAATTCTATGTTGATTGCAAAGGTACCCTTCTAGATTTAAGAAGAGCAAAATCGTTGATCACTTCTTCAAAATCTATGGTATTGAGAATATCACATTCTATGGACATCAGCGACAAACTAGTTAATCTCTCTTTTCAATTTGGAGAAGGAGCGTTCTCCGCTGCAGTTAGTTATCATCATGCTTGAAAATATTCTCAATGCAATTTCTACGTTAGGAAATGTGTCTTCAATTTTGTTTTGCTTAAATAGATTATATATTTCCTGTACCCTGTTAGGTGAACATTTTCTAAGTATTCTTTTAAATGTCGAAATTCTATTTCTAACTCTTTTTCATTTACATCTTCGTGATAGATTTCAGTAAATTATTTGCATCCTTGTCGTATCTCTTCGGAATTTAGAGTTTTTAACTGAAAAAAAAAACTAAAACGTTGACTAACGGTCTCATATGAACTTAGTCGCTGTTTTAGATGAACACTCAAGGTATCGATTATTGGGAGAAAGGTTTCTACGTTGAATCGCTCTTTTCCATTCAATTGGACTGATGGCGCAGAGCCGTCAAAAAATCTCTGCCGAGAGCTTCTACGTCTTGTTTTTTGAGATAGATCCTTGTAGTCAGATTCTGGGTTCTTTTCTTTGGCAGATGATTCGAAGTTATCAAATTTATCTCTGAGTTTAGTAATAAAACCATAGAGTGAAGTGAACAAATTGGTTGCAACGTCCAGTGTTACTGTTTCTTCCTGAAGATAATTAGTTGTTTTGTCTATTCTTTCCAATATACTGCGCCAGATTTCCGTCAGTATAATGAATTCTAGATTTCCTATTTTTCTAGACAGTATCCTGTTCAGTATCGTTTGCGATGGTGATTAAAGCTTCTTTTATTCGTTTGTGAGAGACTTTTAACAAATTTTTTCGAACCTAAATGTTCTGTTAACATATTCCATCTGTGGGTAGAGCCCGAAAAAAAATTGTACACTTTCTGAACTACTTCAAAAAACTGTGATGCCTCCGGTACACACCCAGCAGCATGGACACCTACCAAGTTTAGTGAATGTCCCGCACATGGTATAAATGTGGCAAATTCACATTTCTCCTTGATTCTTGTTTGTAGACCACTATACTTTCCCGACATATTTGAAGCATTGTCGTAGCTTTGTCCTCTGCAATCTTTTATGGGAATATCATGTATCTCTTAAAAATTTAAGATAGTCTCCGCTAAATACTTAGATTTATGCTCTTTAATAGGTATAAATTTCAAAAACCTTTCAACAGGAACACAGTCTTTTACGTATCGAATGATGAGAGTTAGTTGGTCGATATGAGACAGATCGGGAGTACTGACAACGCTAATGGAAAAATATTTTGCTGATTTAACTTCATTTATAATTTTTTTTAGAGCCTGTTTTCCCATTACTTCAATAAACTCATTACAGATATTTGTTGATGAAATGTTACCCTTTCCAGGATTCCCAAATTTTTTTAAGTGATCTGCAAGAAATGGTTCAAATTCACTCAATAATCACACAATCCAAATAATTTCCATTGTTTGGAGATCCTAGGATTTCATTGTCGCCGCGGAACTTTCAATAAACTTTTCGTGAAAATATTCGGCGGGGTCGTGTGATATTAATTCTTCTGTGTTGGAAAACTGCTGTTCAATTGACACAGTTGTCGGTTTTAGTGAAGTCACTGAAGTTGTTGCACTATCGTCGTAGGAATATTCGCTTTCTGATTCAATCTCTCTTTCAAAATTGGAACATGAAGGTTTGAAAATTCCCGCAATTTGTGATTGAGCTGACTCATCATGTGGAACATATATTAGTTGATTGCTACTTACAGAAGTTTCTCCAGTAGTAGTAGTAAAATAAGATGTTATTTTTGGTAACTTTTCAATTACTTCTTTCTGATGTAGAGCTTTTTTCCTTTTTTCAGATCCACTAGGATATGACCGTTTCGACATTTTATATAATAATTCAGTATTTAATTAATTTTATTACGAAAATATTCGCCAACACAAAACAGACGAACGACGATTCAATCAAACAATACTATTTTTTTATTTTTGACGGATATCAAATCTGAAATCGATGTAACTTTGCAACGACGAACAATATTTTCTTATTTTAATAATTGTTAATAATCATAAGAATAGACACACTACACAAAAGTACCTGTTGAAGACTCAAGCATTTTCCGAAGGTCTTAAGTGGTTTTTATTGCTTCAAAGTAAAATTTGAATAGAAAAACGGAAAACAATGGTCTCTTGCCTACTCAATGTTTTTATGTCCAGTGCAATAAAATGGATTGATGAATGAATTAATTTATTTTGAATAGTTGAAAACATATATACAGCCACATATTTTTTACACCAATAGATATTTTGTGTTTCCCATCACTGACCCATCTGTCAAAAAGTTCAAGCTATGTTGTACAAGGTATAGCTATGCGCATGCGGCAAACTAAAGCTAATAAGCGTAGGTATTGTAGTAGGTCATTATCATCAGATTTTTCAAAATTAATGTTTTTCGGTAATAGTAAATATCGGTTATCATTTGGTAATCTGGCAGGAACTAGGGGGCCCCATTCGATCGCGGGGCCCTGGGCAAGTGCCCATAGTGCCCAGTGGAGAAGAGGGGCCTGCTTGTACCCCTTATTGAATCACCCAGTACATTCTTACAATCAAAAATGATCACTCCATTTAGTCCGATATGTCTCTGAATTGTCTTTCATTTGAAGAACCAGACCAGAACGAGACCAGGTCAATGAGATGACGTAAAGTAAATCAAACTTTAGCATAAACATCAGTATCAATCAAGGATTAATTTGACTGCTTGCGGATACTTTTCAACGACTACTTCATTCCTATTTCATGGTTAATTATTATGCTACAAAAATGGCTGCTATTTAATTTAAAAAACTTCAAAAATGCGTGATGAACATTTTCTGCATGTTTAGTGACTTCACGAAAACTTGCGATACTGAACAGGTGAAATTTTGAAAATTAAAATGGATCTCGACAAGTATCATATGGAAAAAAAATCATTGAAATATTGATCGCTTGTTGTTTTTTTTTAGTAAACGCTGTCATTTCACAAAAATACTTCTTGTTCTATTTTTATATTATAAAAGAAGTTGAGTGAAACTAGTGAATGACTATACAATACTGTAACTGAGTTGTAAGGAGCATTCTATATTAATTGAAACATTATCTCTTGTGATAGTACCTACTTTTATACACACAATTCTTGCAATATTTTTCGTTTATTCAAAAAATAATAATAATAATTCACTTGCTCTGTAGATATAAAACATGTTATCGCTGGGTTATGAAATAGTGTAGGTGGATTATTTGTAAATCGTTTACAAGGAGTAGGTTGAAATATCGCGTAATTTTATAACATGATTAGCACACCGTTATCATTTATTTCGCCATATTTGTATAACAGTTATCTACTATGATGAAATTGGTCCATTCCTGATAATCATTTTGCTTTTTGGATGAGTTATACGTGCATGTGCATGTTATTGGAGTTTTACGCATACTTGAAAATAGAATAGCTCAAAAAATATATAATCAATTGAAAAAAGCTCACCGAGTCAAGACCAAAGTATAATATTTTAATACTAATTATTGAAAAAGGGGAAATTTTGTGTCTTCAGCCCGCTTCATGTTTTGATATAATTTTTGTCGGAACTTACGTGGTTTGGTCCAAAAAAACACGAATTGGGCAATATTATCGTGGGGAAATTGATATTTTTCGAGATATTCTACTTCAAACTTGAGATTTGACCTTCTTTTCTTGAACGTTTCACCATTTTGAGACACAAGGAATACATCTCAAAGCTCTAAAGTAAACGTGTTCAATTGTCTTTAATACGTGTCGATTACTTCAATACAACTGAACTACTTAACTAAATTTGGATTATTTTTAAGTGATGATTTAATAAAAGAAACCCGACGGATTAGTTGATTTATTATCTATATGAGGTTTATTTCTGTAATATCGGATAAGTAAATACGTTATTACGTATTTTCGCCAAACTTCTCAATGATATAAATACATCGGAATTTCGAAATGAAATATGATTTGTAAACTGAGGCAAAAGTTATGAAATGTTGTATTCATTATTCGATTGAAGATAATTGAATTGCCCCAATTCTCTCTAGATTCAGAAGTTATTTAAAATTATGAAGTATGTAGTTTTTTCCCAGTATTTAATAATTTAAAGTAGGTATATTGCTCGATACATATTTCAAAACGGAATACACCTTTTTTGAAAATATAAATTCACATGAAACTACGAAAATGAAATGTAAACTTTTGAAAAACTTCTGGTAAAAGGTGGTACTTCATAACGATAAAAAGAAATAGGAGTCCACCAAACTAAGTTAACTTAAGAGATTGCAGTAGTTGAGACCTCAAAATTAACCGTCTCATCTATCGGATTATTTGTGATAATATGTTCAAGTATAAATTGATAGTACAAGCATAAATCATCATCGTCTTTTTCTAAATATTTCAATTGTTCGAAAATGTTGACAAAATTTGAGATGCTACTCATTTTCAAAATTGTCTTTTATGATTCATGGCGATTCATCGATTCCGAAAATAAATTAAATAATACAAAATATTTTTTCATAATGTGGCTGTATATCAGTTGAAATACTTCATCTTGTATTGTATGGTTTAGGTGAATGAATACATACCCTGACTATACTAATAAATCTTCCAAAAAAAAAAAAAGGTTCGGTGGAGCCTATTGAAGATTTTACGGCCTTTATTGTGTGCTCAAGTAGGTACTTGACTCGTAGCACCTGGTACCAATTATGTTCAAAAGGATCAACTCCTCAACTTCAAGCAATAAAACATACTGATGTCCATTCCAATAAAAATGTTGTGTTGGTTGATGAAATCATCTTCAAATGAAAACTGATTGTAGATTTAAAAATTAAAATGTCGTCAAACGATTTAGTTTATATTATTTATATATTATATTATATTATTTATATTTCGAGGAATTCAACTATTAATTTCTTCGAACAGTCATGGCATCAAATTATATCTTGTTATCGATTCTTTAATTTTGTCAGTTATTCGATTCAAATAAAATCATATACTCAAATTTCATTCTCATTATCATTAACTTTATTGTGACTTGTTCTCAAATTTTCTCACTGGAATTCATGAAGAATCTTCAAGTTGTATGTATTACCAAATTCCTTGTCTAGTCTTGAGAATAATAGACATACTACTTCTTGAAAATGGACCTTCAATCTTGATTGAAACAATAGTAATTTTCACTTCCTTGAGAATTGGATGGATATATGGATCATGCCTAATATGATGAAAACAAATAGTTTTCTATTTTCATGAAAGAAAAAAACGATCAACGTCGAATACGTAGCATACAGAGTGTGTCTGTCATTTTATTCGTGTGTCCCTTCGAAGATAAATAAAAATGGACCATTAGTGTAATCGGAAGAAACTAGGAGTAGAAGCTTTCAACCACTTAAGCCTTCAAATTACGGGCATTATGGTTTCTATTTCTAATGTTGGTGGATAAACATGGTCATTGTTTTCACTGATATATTGATTGATGTCCAAATAAATCATCTCAGGATCTCGTTAAATCACATTAATCATTACCAACCGTAATTATGGTTTCTCTGTTCCAAGTTCGAATTGGGTTCATTAGGTAGAATTGATATATTGATATATATTTCCTGTATCGTGATTATGGTTATTAGAAAGTAAATCGTTCCACGAGTATTTTTAATTATTGTTTTTGTTTAATTGGAACTTTTCCGCATTTTTTTTTTTCAAAGTGCAATAACTTTCAAACCGATGAACTGATTCTACTTGTTTTGATCGTGTAAGTTACCAGGATGCCATTTCCGCTTCCGCCATTTTTATTCAAAACTCAGAGCTTCATCACTTCCATATTGTTCAGTCGATTTTAAACTGTTTTTTAGATCACTTATTGCCACCTTGTTTAGACTTTGGTACGAGTGTTGATTGACCAATTCCTCTAATTCTTTATCTTCAAAAACTTTTGATTTCACCTTTATTCCAGTTTTCAAGGCGAAAATCGCTGATTTCGACATGTCATTTCACTAATAGCAGCTTGACCATAAGCTTCAGAGAACATTTTCGGAGCCTCAATTGCAGATTTCAGAATAGAAATTCATTTATTCATTTGTCGCGAACGCTATTCATGAAAAAGTGGTGGGAGCGAAGTATACCTATTCTTATACAGTTTGCTCATTTGAAATCCTACCACCCAAATATTTCTAAGGCAACCCTTACCTAAAAATGTAAAGGAGAATACGCAATTCGCGATGGATTACGTTGAATACACTTTGTCTTTTGAATTTTGAAATGAATGAAATTTATTGTTAAAGTTTAATAAAATGTCAATAAATGAAACGTGCAGTCGATACCCCATCCTGCATTTTTGAAAACTTGAGAACAAATTACACATACGAGTATGTCTAAACTTTAAAGTACATGGTAAAGTGAAAAATATCAGAGATTAAAGAACATTCTGAAAATAATATATCGAATCAGATATCGAAAATGACAAGTTTAAAAGGTATTTTGAAAATGCTACTGGCAGATAAATTACAATTGACTGATAACTAGAATAAGGCCCCTAAATATGTAATATGTATTTGGAAATATTTTGACACTTTCATCATCATTCAACTACGTAGAAAAGCAAATTCAAACTAATACAAAAATTTATACTTCAAAGCTTTGAAATTTGAGGTGGTTTCATAAACACTCTCTTGTCAGTAAAAGTTTTATCAAGATATGTATTGATACTTAACAATTGGATACGAATCGATATTTTTCTTTCATTTATTATCAACATTAGTAAGTGGTTGAAGTTGACACATGAAAGAATCCCCGAAATTGACAAGATCTATTGACAGTAAAAGACAATAACGAGCGAGGTCTTCGCGATCTTTGCTTTTTTTTATTCATCATATTCAAGAATCGAAACTGGAAAATGTTAAAGTCTATCGTTTAGCACGTACTAACACCTTCGAAAAACATTCGTCTAATGACCTGTTATCGTTTCTCAGTCTGGTCCCACAAAAACAAGTCGAGACATCTTCAGTCAAGAACCTATGACAAGTTACAATCTTAACGACCGACGATGATTCATCCATTCAAGAGTATTTTTCTTCGGCTCGGGCGTCTGCTACCATAGGTATACCTATGCTGTACTATAGAACCCAGGCGTGAAATACCTGAACGTAGATTTACTCACACATGTCTCGACTTGTGCCTTCCTGAGCACAACTTGTGAGTCACTTGGAATGTTCGCCCATTGGTGTTGTTTGATCTGAGCATTAAGATCATTTATCTTGATGTTTATGTTGGGCATGTTCGAATGTAATGGAACGTTTTTAAAATAGTTTCTTTACACTATAATCTAAAATTATTTCTAATACAGAATTATTTGAAACTTGGTAATTAATATTTTATTCTACATATATGGTTCCTAAATAGTAAACCTATAGGCAAATATTTCTTTGAAAAATTTTTCTACCATTTCATTCCGATTTTATCATATTTCTTGTAATTAATTGAATACTTGCGTTTTTTCAACTTTTGGGGGGAATTCTCTTAGGATTTTTATTCAGTCAATGCCAAAATCTTTATATTAATTGTTATATATCTCTTTTCAAAGACGTTTCGCTCATTGTTGTGAACTTTATCAATCATGTTAAAATCAAAAAATAAAAACACAAATAAGTAAAATTTAAACCATATATTGTGCTAATACAGCATCCAATCCAAATCCTAAGAGAATTCTCCTAAAGGTTCTCATCCATGTGAATCGATCAATTTTATCGATTGAATCAATCAATTTCCGATTCTTGCTATTATGGATACACCGAATTCTAGAACAATTGTATTTTCTGAATTGTATTTCTTGATGGTTTATACAAGTAGGTGAATTTGAAGACTATATTTTTTCTTATTTTCTTCTTTTTCAGGAAATACTCCCACATTAAATTCAATATTCATACTTTCATCTCAATGTGACCACTGTATTATGTTGAAATATTTGGAATTAAAGATTGTCCCTTTCAGGTGTTGAGAATCTGTTAAGGATCTTCTATTCCTGATTCCATCAATCATTTTAATTCATTTAACTCGTCAAAATTTGATTGTTTTCAGATTATCATTGTTCACATCATGTATCTTAAACTGTATCATTTGAAAGGCTCTATATATTATGACGCCCCAATACCAATATAATACGACAATCAATGATTTCTATTCAGAAATAATCATCATTTATATTCAGGATTTCTTTGTAGAATGGATAATACTTCATTTCACTGTGAATTATGCAATGCATTTCTCATATTCAAGAAATTCTTGCCAATTATTACTAAAGATTTATCAATGAGCTCTTCAACTGATGTAATTTTGTTATTTCGAATGTACGTCCTAATTTTATTTGTATCTGATGTCGATTTCATCTGCAAATATTATCGTTTTCAGTTCTTCAATATCGCCGACGTTTCATTGATTTTTCTATGGTGGCCATTTTCACATTCCTACAATTACATTGAATGTTGAGATACATTTTTTGTTGAAGAATTTAACATCGAATTATAAGTGAACAAACTAGAAGACGATATAATCTTTTACAAACAAAATAATGATGAATTGCACTAGTGATATTGTTCTCATTCACATATTAATGTATATTTCACAATATGACCAAATGATAAGTCTGCTTCTCCATTCGGGAATCTTTTCAAACAAAACGAATAAGTATTCCTAATCATGAAACAATGTCGAGAATTGCATGTTTCGTTTGATATCAGCAATCGATAACAAAAATTTAAGATTTCGTCTTATTGTGAAATATTTTAAATGACGTGAGATACATTCTAGAATATAGTGAAACTGAAAGATAGGAAGAACTTATCATGTCATAACAAGAATACAAGTTGAACAGAGGGGACGATGGTGAATGAATGAAATCATTCTAGATGAAGTCTCTATCAAATATACCGGGTGTATTAAGTTATTGTATAGAGGTCTGAAAAGATAGAAAGAAAATTCGAAAAACTACGTCGATGTACCTTCCTGATGACTTTGGAAATATCATTTTCAAATGACACTTGTATTGTGTATTGTAAAATTTCGTACCATTCCACTCGGAACAAAATGGTAGAGAATTCGAAGTAATAGACATTATTCACGTTAATGAATAAATGTGATGATATCTCCCAAAATAATTTCAGTATATTTCATTTGCTGCTTCAAGTATCTGGATTAATTAAATAATCTGAAATCTTCACACGATAATCTGTCCATAATCATTCGTCAAGATCAATATTGACATATGTATCTAGAATATCATCTGACATATCTATAGCAGGATAAGGACAATCGGGAATCAGTTGATTAAAATTAATTTGCCAAAAAAAATATATTACTTCAAATAACCTTGACATCACGTTTTCACTAATTGAAATGGCAGCACTTAACGGAAAAAAATTTAACCTTAAATTTCAAATCAGAAAAAAATTATCTAATTTTAAAATATCTCAGTATATCCATCTATAAAATAAAGTAACAATGAGTATAAATTTATTTACACACGAAAAATTCAAGGTCAGGAAGCTGTGTGGAACATATGATTATGTTTCACCCAATAGAATGACAAATGACAGTAGCAAAGGTAGAATCAGTTGTCAAAACAGTGTTAAAGTCCATTCATTATTATTTCTATCGAAATATATCGGTTTACCCGTTGGAATGAGTCTCAATTTGAAAATATTAGAAACCAAACAATATTGCTTCAATTGAGTTTTTTATACGTTTGACAGCCAATAAATAGACTTTGAAAGTGTTTTGTGATGAATAAATCATAATTCTGTTGGGTTTCGAAGAAAAAACTATTTATTCCTTAACCAAACAAGGTTTGTTTTAGTTCTCTGTAAGTTTTGATTTATGAAGTCTTCAAACTTTGAAATCTCAATCAGTTTCAAATACATTTTCAATCGTATCTCAATTCTTCGATTTAATAATCTTCCTGCTCCTTCTTGGAAGAATCCTTGAACCAAAACAAACCCCTCAGCGATAACCATTTCACATTTTAATTGGCGGCACAAGCTCGCGATTTCGCCTCATGGAATTTAGCCATGCGTTCCTCCAATTCTGGCCGGAAATGCCTGATTAGGCCTTGAACAGGCCATGCCGCTCCATCGGCCAAGGCGCAGATCGAGTGACCTTCAACCTGCTTGCTGATCTCCCACAGCATGTCGATCTCTTCAGGGCGAGCGTTACCGTCCACGAAGCGGTACATCATCGTGTTCATCCAATTGACGCCTTAAAAAAAGATACTATAGGTGACGGGGAAAATTAATCGTATCGAAGTGATTTCAGGCTGTTTTCACCGCGAAAATTAGAGATAATTATTAAATATTAACTTTTGTTTTATTTTCAAAACCCTTCACAATTCAGTTATTAGTTCAGGTATCCTGAAAGGTAACCGATGTTACTTGACAACACAACTGAATAAATTAGTTATCCTTAATTTATCCACATTATTTGACGATATAATATATGACTCTATCTTCGTTTGTATGAATAGTCGGTATATTTCATATATTGATTTAATTTCCTTATTTTGTCACCACCACTGCTCAGCAGAGAATGGACCACTTCAATTGTTCTCGCCGCTTTGCGTCTGGCCTAGGGATGACTGACAAATCAGTTGGGAGGGGACAGTGGGAAGGAAGCAATTTAGGAAAGCGCAATGGGGTTTTCTCGAGCATTTGGAATTATAATACACTTGCTTTCTTTTTATCAGTTTTATAGATTTTCCCAATTCTCCCAATGGATTATTTCCTAACCTGTACAGCGTTCATATGGTTGTATCAAAATCGTAAAATTCCAGTCCACTATTACTGAGCTAGTGACGTCTGTTATTGAATCATTCTAATTGCTTGGATAATCGGAGTTGGGGTGGTGCAATTTAAAATGTCATCAGTATGTTTGATGAATGATCAATAGTATCTGTTCACTGCTGTAGTGACTCAAACTTCTAAATATGACGTAACTTCGAATTAAGATGCCTATAACTATGGTGAAACCAGTCCCTATCTCGACTCGTGACCAAAACCCCTTGATCAAAACGCATATTTTCGAACGAAGACGTATGCTTTTTTAAATCACTATGGATGGCGACACCGTCGGCGCTATAATAATGCAAAATGCAACGTTCCTAAATGTTAATGAACTACACCAGTCGTTTGTCTACAAAGTTTTCATTCGACAGTATTTCACGGACATGTGGGGATAAAAGAACGTAGAATTGTACTTTGAAAAAGAAATGTAACTTTGGCTTTGTTAGAAGCGACTATTTGTTTTGCGCAGAAAACGTGAATTATTCATTTTAGAAGCGGCAACCCTGATTTCTAATGCTCGTCAGTTCAGTTGTCAATCAGATTAAGAAATGACGAATTCTCGTGAAAATATTATCTTTTATTGATTCCTGACTATACACATAGTCGGAAAATTGAATAGAAGGTGTTTTCAAAATACTTGTAAATGTTTTCCCAATGCGAGAATCCATTGTTTCCGCACGGTTTCGTTCTATGTGGGTAATGAAAAAGTAAATTATTGATTCCAACTCCAAAAACTAACAAATTACCTTCGGAATTCCATAAAGATGACGAGATACGGTTTCTGCTTGTCCACAAACTATACGAAACTTCATTTTAACTAAAAAACACCACACAGCAAAAAATATGCGACTACAAATTCAAAAGTAGTTTAATGAACTAGAGAAGTTTGAATTTCCCGCCAGTTCTGACTGACGTGGAAGAAAACAATGTTACCGAATAGGATGTGTCGCCATCTCACGACGATTCGATAAGTATCCGGTTTCACCAATATGTACACACCTTAATTCGAATTTTGATTGAATGGGCTAGAGTAAATAGAGAAAAGACAGGAAGCAAGTCTATTACTAGGAGCTAGGATTCAAGTCTATCAATAGAGTTACATGCTCACCTTCTCTGCAAGGCGTACATTGTCCACAGGATTCGTGTTTGTAGAACATTAACAGTCTGGCGATAGCTTTGACTATATCAGTTTGTTTGTTCATCACTATTATGGCGGCAGTACCCAAGCTCGTTTGACAAGCTACTAAACCATCGAAATCCATCAAGGCTTCTTCACATACCCTGAAAATGAAGTCAACATGATAATAAAATATACACAACTGTATACATTTTTGTTGATATCATGAAGAGTGACAATAACAGTACGTCATTTAATGTATTTTTCCTGTCATTTTTCAATCTTCCTCAAATGAATAGACTAATACAGAGTTACATGAGGTACATTGATCTGAATATTCGAGTACAAAGACTAACGATTGGGTTCCGTCCAATGAAAATATGTTCAATATGGCGACATACTTGATATTTTAAATTTTCATATATTTCATAACCATTTCCGATTCATAAAAAGTTCTCTCTATTTGTTAGCCTTGCTTATTTCAAGAACTGCTGATATTTTTTAATTATCTCACAACTTCCACTTACTTTTTGGGTATCAACGGGGTGGATGAACCTCCCGGGATGATGGCCAACAAATTGTCCCAACCTCCTTGCACTCCACCGGCGTGCATTTCGATCAGCTGTTTCAAAGGAATGCTCATTTCCTCTTCGACGGTACACGGTCTGTTGACGTGGCCGCTGATGTTGAAAAGCTTCGTCCCAGAGTTACGGGTTCTACCGAAAGAGGCGAACCATGAGCCTCCACGACGGCAAATTGCCTAGGAAAACATAATGATTTGTTTTCTTATAGGCAAATTCAAGAGGCCATCCGTAAACAATGTAGCACGCATTGATTACACGTCAAGAACGTAATGACACAGAGAAGTACTTCATTATTTGGGATTGAGTTTTTGCTAAATATTGTACAAAGTACTTTTCTTGAATTTTGGCAAGTTCGAACATTCGTTAATAATTCTCAATTGTTGGGTGTCGAAAGATATTGTAATTTTTTCTGATATTGGTTTGTTTTCGGTTTGCTTTTATAACGATTCTCACCGCCATTTTGCAATTAGAATATAATCATGAGGTTATCACTTAATGAAATATATAAGGTATGGTTAAGGCGAAATTTCGAAGTAAAAAGTAGTCAATTGTGAATGATTTGAAGCCAAAATCTTCAGAATGCAGTGGTTGGAAGTTTTCATTCATTGATTTTTAGATGATTTCTGTCTTGTGTAGACAAATTGTCAAGTTCATTTCGTTTCCTAGGTTCCAAAAATATTGTATTGATGTCACAACAATGACTTGCTGTTGTGTATATGGCATTGATTCACCATAAAGTGATTATGGAGACATCGATTTTTCTCAAATTAATCGTTGTTTGATGCACTTACCGGTGCTACTGCAACTGTCTCAACGTTAGTTACGGTGGTGGGGCACCCAAATACTCCTACGTCAGCTGGGAAAGGCGGTTTTAGCCTTGGTTTTCCTTGCTTTCCCTCGATAGATTCTATCAGAGCTGTTTCCTCGCCGCAAATGTAGGCTCCCGCGCCTCTATGCATGAAAACGTCGAAATCAAAGCCGGAACCGCAGGCATTCTTTCCCAAAAATCCTGCTTGGTATGCCTAACAAAACGAATCATAATTTGCCGAATTACAACACGTTACTTTTTCTTTACAGTAAATTAGTTGGCTAAGGAATTCAGTTAGTTGAAATTGAACAAATACAGAAAATTTTATTCAACATTTTTCACAGATTATATAAATTCTGAGGTATTATTTGCCCTATTCCATGATGAAATGGTGAAATAATGATGAATAAATAGATTTGTATGAATGGGCAGGCTCGATTTTTGATTGGTCATCCCAGTTACCTGATAGAATTGATGTTTACTGTCAAATACTGACATTTGTACGTGTCTATGATAGTATGAGAATTTCACTGCAACTGGTGAAATAAATGAACACACATCTTATAATTGCTTTCTGATGTTAGAAATTCGCTTCCCTTGGATTTATCTCATGCGTATTGAAATTTCAAGGACTTTTTTTTATTTTAACCCCGTCTGGAATGATCTCTTCAGTTATTGATATATACTCTGTGCTTTTTTCTTTCTCATTAGTACGAAGATGTTACATAATTTGTATTTCTTTCCTATAATCTCATTTTTATTAACCATTTTGAACAAGAGACAACAAATTTGCGAGAATTAACTGAACACAATTTCATCAAAACTCTATCTATCTATTTATTCCATTTGAATATTTTTTCTCTTCACTTCACTTGAAAGATGTAAGATTTTAATACAAAAAGTTTACATAGAAAGATAAACAATGTTTTTTTTCAAATACAACATTTACCTCTGCTATAGCCACTTGCATGTTTGATGCTTCATTATAAAACTCTCCTCTGATGTAAATGTACGCTGCCTTGGCTCCCATTGCCTTGCCTGCTATTAGGCAACCCTCCACGAGCTTGTGAGGGTCGTGTCGCATAATCTCCCTGTCTTTACATGTGCCAGGTTCACCCTCGTCGGCATTGACTACAAGGTATTTTGGTCTACCATCGCCTGGTTTGTTCATAAATGACCACTTCATGCCTGAGGGGAATCCAGCTCCACCACGACCACGCAGGCCAGATACTTTTACTTCATCTAGGGAAAACAGAGAAGGATAAATGTAATGGTATTATTCAAGAAATTGAGAACTACCAAGATTTTACTGACCATAGCAAACATTTTTTAAATATTATTGTTACATCTTTTGAGTAATTAAAAGATATTAACAAATTGCAGATGTAATGATTTGAAAAAGACTTTTTTATTATTCAAAAAGGAACCAATAACCACTTGTTAGCTAGTCAATAAGCAAATAATTATAAGCAAGAGCAAATAATAGATTGAAATTTAACAAAATCATTCATTATTTCAAATTAGTTTTATTCAAAATAGACACCTTTCTAAACAAATTGACTGGGCTTACCACATAACTTGTGTTCATTAAGTTCAACACAAACAATCAATATGTTCATCTTTAGAAACTAATATATCATTTTGGGTACAAATAATCTCACTCACTTATTATCCAATCTGATCCTTTGAGTAATATCTCCTTGGTCTTATACCAATCCCCACGTTTCATGGAAGGTTTGAGCCTCCAGTCGTGCCTGCCATACAAGTTGGTAAATATTCTGTCCTCATCAGCCAAAGGACCAAATGTTGTTTTAGTTTGTGGCGGAGGGGTACCAGGCGGTGGACCCGAATAAAAAGCGATTTGAACATGACTCACTGACGGTAAAACTGTCCCTACAACAGGAAAACCGTGAGAAAATGTATAATTATGTAACTGGAACAATGTTGAAGAAATGTCTGTATTATTGTTGATTTTGTGGTTCCGATTATTTTAAACAACGAAACATGTTACTCACTGGCTTGATTCTTCCCATAACGTGATATTCGTATCAAAGTTCCTGCCATTTGAAATGTTATTCAATCCAAATAAAGGACTCGCTGGAAAAGTGAAAATACGATGACAACCTGACAACCACGACAGTGACAACTACGACACAGTTGGCAGATCCCAGCTGATCTTTGAAATTGACATTTGAAGTTGTGATTTGTGTTCAGTTGCTGCAATGCTGGTGACCTACCGTACAAGCACTGTAATCTGAAGGAATATACATTACTCAACAATATCAAGGCCCATTATTAACTTAAAAATTAAATACCATATAACTGAAATATCATTACGAATAACCTACTTGATTCCGAATCCTCTTTAATATATAAAGTATTTGTATACAGGAAAAATCTATCGTTATGTTCAGGTTTGTAAACATGACAGATACGTTAACGTGAAAAATACAAAAATGTGCATGAACGAATTCAAGTAGTAACAAGCACTGTACGTTAATGTCGATGTTTTCATGAATTTTCGTCCTCGCCTCAATAGATTACGGTAACGTAAGTTTAATTCTTTAGCACTCATTAAAAAACGCAAGAGACGTTATATTACGTAATAGGAACTTCGAGAATTGCGCATGCGTAAAGGTCAGATTGTATCTCAACGTTCACGTACTATATACTTACTGGTACTCTCTATCAGCTTTCGAATCTGTTTAATATATTTCTGATATTTCCATTCAGTTTGTTGAGTTCACAAAACATGAAGGAGTCTTCACGAACAATTCAAAACAAAAATATCAATTGGTAAACTATATATTCAATAAAAGGTATAATTACACATAAGTTACGCAAGTCACCCTGTATATTCCGTGATTGATTACATGTAACTTTACATTCTTAACTAAGACTGACCACAGCACATAAAAATCAGTAGATAATAAATAATTGCGAGTGTGTTATTGCTAGTTTCTTACACAATATAAATATAAATAATGATATTACTAAAATCACTGATCCAGTCTATAGAAAATGATGACTAGGCCTTCGTATACGTCATGAAATTTTTCATTTCTTCGCTTCAATTATTTTTGGCTGGGATTCTTCGACATAAAAGCGATGTGTCCCTCTTCTCCACCAATGCTGCTCTTTGGGCAAAATCGTTTTTACCACGTATTTGTATTCTATGTACGGGACATGTTCCTGTCGTAATTGTTCAACCGGGCGAGCTGCAAAAAAAGATTTTTTTGTTTCATAATCAAATCAAGACATCTTCATTTGGCGTTTATACAGTTTCAGAAAGAAATACTCGTATATTTGGGGTATAGGAAGAAATCCTCGAGTGTAACAAGGAAAGCAAAAGTTTATCTGAACTCTCATCTCAGCAGGTGAAATGTTGTTGGATTGAAAATTGATCAATAACTGATGAAATAATTTTGGAGAGGACAAGGACTTTTCTGTTTTTAGTTGACAAATTAATATTATTTCAAACCATATTATCCTATTTTTGACAGACGCAATCCATGACGTCCCTTCAGGCATCAAATAGTTTGGTGATTTGATAAAAAAATCCCTCTGTGATATATTCATAATGAAAATATGAGTTATATAATTGTGTATTTGATGGTACTCTGTAATCTTTTTGTCGATTCAAAATTGGGAAATACCAGAAATAAGTGACGTAGCAAACTCGAACCAAAACTGTCTTTATTTCTATACGTTGACCGCAATTATGTTTTATTACTCCGGCAGTCATTATAATATCAGTAACAATTTTGGTGATAACCATGAATGTGGCATATTTCAAATCAATTTTTATTTTTCTCAGTCACGAAATGTATACTGGCAAGTCATTGCGAATTCAACCATTCAGAGTAGGACTTTTCATTTATATTTTCTTTGGTACTATCCAGTCTTTGTTATATCGAAGCTCAAAAAATAAATTTGCAGTTTTCGAAACATTAGCTCTATTCTATATTTAAAAATCATACGTGTGTGTCAAATTCGAAATTGATTACAAACGTACATTTAAAAAGAATTTTAATGTTGGTTAAATAAATTATGCATTTTATGACTAAAACTTTCATTTTATTCATGGAATTGTTATATGGAAATGTTTCACTGTTAACTTTTATTGTATACGAGCATTTGATGGTTGGTGCATTTTCATTATTGTTTATCTTTGGTAATATGTTTCGTATATTTATTATAATATTTCAATTAATAAGCTTTCTCAGCAAGCATAAATTTACTTATCATAATGAAGTAATTTTTGTTTTGAATAAAACAAATCCAGATGAATTGTGGTATCGCAATTTTTAGTAAAAATTTAACTATTATGATGTTTGAAGAAGTGTCAAGTTACATTTGGGGGATCTTATTTTTTTTTCTCAACATTAATTCAGCAGTTATTGGCACATTGAATTTCTTCATTAGCTTGTCTTTCACTTACCTTCACTGACGTAAGTGTGTACTGAGGGTACAGCCGGTACTGCCACAGGTAGTGCTCTCGCTCGACAAGCGATGCACACCAGAAAAATCACCAACACTTTCCAAACATGCATCGTTCTCGCTTCGCAGACTAACCGAAATCCGATCACTGCGACGCCAGTCTGTATGGAAGTGCGGACAAAGTCTATGTCTATGCACGAGTATCAATAACACATGTCTTATTTCGATTTGATTTGAAATGCGCCCGAGAGACGAGGAACAGTAGACACCCACCGAAATGTAGAGGGAGATTGTCGACTGCGTGCAATTATTTCGACGGGGATGATTCCGTTTCCATTGTGTTCGACCCTGACGTCATTTTCTTTGGATATTTTTCTTTTACCTGCCCCCAGGTGATTACCGACTGGAAGGTATGGGTGATATTGTGAACGTACCAAAAACGGAATGTTTTGTTTGAAAAAACGCGTCCTGAAATCTCCAGTTGGACTACTTGTCCTTAATAATCCAGTTTATTTTTTCTATTTTTTTTAAGTCATCGGTATGTCTGAATTTCAGACAAAAATAGTGAACAATTCACAATTGACCCATACCCGCATATGATTAGAACCAGAAAATATGAGATTTACATTGTTTATTTCTGTTCTCATTGAAAAAAATCGAAAGTAATCAGAATATTATTGTTTTACTGCTGCACTGCATGCCAATACCTTCAAAATATCCCTCAATAACTGACATTTTTTATACTACCCAATCTTTTACTTGAGATTCTTATGATTATTTTCATGTCATATTATTTTGTTATTCGGTTTTCCTTCTGATTTTTCTTTGTTTCAGTTCCATAAGTTAGTGCTGTTTTTATTTTAGCTTTGTTTCGTTATCTAACTCAAATTTTGTTGATGTCTGATACATCTGATTATTTTCTATATCGATCATCTCTGCGATCTCTCTTATTTTTTGTTATTAAACGTTGTTCGTGATTTTTTGTTTCCCAATTTCCTTATTTTATTATCTGGTAAATAATAATGAGTTAGTATATACAAAACAATCATAATAATGAAGGAAAATTATGAATAATAGGACAACATTGTTCTACAGCTAAATAAAGTGTACTCATAAAGTTCTTGAGCCTATAGTTAGAAATAAAATTGATTAGCCACAAGTCACATAACATAATCATCTACGTAAATAAAAGTGCCTTTTTTGTTTTCAAATAGTCCCCAGGAGAACGCATGCACTACTGCATTGTGCAGGACTTCAAGAAGATCTTAAATAATAACTTCATCAATATTTTTGATCGACAAATCATTTTGAAAAATACAAAATAATGATTTTTGAATTTTAATCTCATAATACCACTACCCCCTTGCTATTTGAAAACTTGAGAAAGTAGCTGTTATGGGGGGGGGGTATGAGGGAAGGTGTGAAAGGGATGACACTTCTTTTTTTGTTGGAAAATACATTTTCAATTTTGGGTTCATATATATAATTATTTTTATTGGCATCGATCTCTTCTGAGTTTGAATTACTCGCAGTAAATATTCTTTATGTTAATCATTGCGTGACGAACATTTTTGAATTTCCTGAAAATCCATGCTTTCATTTTTCAACTGGCCGATATCAGATAATCCTATAATTTGGGTACTAATTTAATTTTCATAGTGATATCTTTGCTATTTTATTTATCTCCTTATAGTTTTTCAGTTCAATTCTAGCTGTACTGTTGAACACATTATTATTTCATAGTCACCATATTTCTATTATTTGTGTAATTTTTGCATCTAAGGTTGATATTTCTACGGATCCTAGTTATTATTCTATTGAATGAGTCACGTTCAGTAGCAGTTTCTTCCTGTGGTTGATCCCTTTTGTCTCATGTTTTATAGATCAGAAGCATCAGAGTTACTTCCTTATGTTTATCATAAATTTATATTAGTTTATTTTTCATTTGGGATAACAAATTTCTTTTTATATTTTCTGTTTTTTCGATCTCTAATATTTGTAAGAACAAAGTTTGAACAACCAAGATTTAATGTAATTCGTGAACCGGTTAAAATCGTCAATGAGTACAAGTGCAATTCAATCTTTCTTACCCATATAACTTCTCTCTAAGTATCGTTAGAGTGAAAGTTTAGACGATTTCACCCGTTCTATAAATTGAATAGAATATTTCAACTGTTCTAATAAATTGAATGACATGAAATCGGATAATATTTGTGAAAATTCAACTCATGTCATTCGATTGCTATATTTAGTTTTAAGTAATTGAACGAACAATAAGTAATTTCCCAATATTCAACAATGAATATTCAAAAAATGAACCGATATGAATCATATTTCATTTGTTGTACATTATTCACGAGATAAATACTTCATAAATGAGTTCTCAGTAACAAATATAACGATTTGGTATTTTGAAGGTGGCAATTACAGTGACTTTTGACCTACACAGCAATTGTTTCGTTTTGAATGACACACGTTGTCAACAATGTTGTTCTGTCAGCTACATTGTAAGTGATTTCTTCGAGAAAACAGATTGTCATTCGTGTCTTCGGAAAAGAGAAGAGTTCGATTTCACTGATTAAAAACATGATCATCAGCGCAGTTGGTCTATTTCGGAATAATATGTTCGCCAAGTCTGCATCTCCGTAGGCCATGGTCAAAAAAATGCCATGAAAGTACCCTCGCGAACCTTGTCCAATCGCAAGGTTCTTTATAGAACATTAAACGACTAGTCAAGATTTGATATGGTAGCAGAGAGAAAATAATTCCGGATATAACGGGTGGTCAGGAAATTAACCATCGATTGAATCCATGGACACCAGGAACATAATGAATAATTTCAATACGAATTGATTTGTTTATTTTACTTTCGGCGTACATTCGACGAAAATATTGATATACAAATATCAATGAGGAATGAAACGTCCTGTGTGTCAAATAAATATGACTTGAAAAACTAAAAAAAGTTTTTAAGATGAACTATTGGTATAGAAATAAATTCGACTTAATATTGTTATTGTTTTTGTCGGTTTTTTACAACAATATTTTTTTATTAATTTATTTCTATACTAGTAATTATTGTTGCCCTCTTAGTTCATCATTGAATCGTATTCATCAGTTTTTCAACTATATTTATTTTTCATTTTTTGGTTTAATTTTTTCGGCAATGGTCCAGCTAAATGATAGGATATACTCACCGTAATACGTCACTAACGTCACTCGCTCTTACTCCACAAACATACATAATATACATACTCACAAGTGAAGGTAATAGAAGCGTGTTAAAAACAAGAAGTTGGCGGTGGTGTCTTGTCTTGTCTAGTCTTCGGTAACTTCTGATCTCACTTTAACCAGCACATTTTTATTCTAAGTTGTTTCATTTCATCCCAATTCCACTATACACTGTTTTGATTTTATTCTATCATCTTCATATTGGAGTTGAACACATTCATCTACAGGGTGATACGAAAGCTTTGATGTTGGTTATGAAGAATATCGCACGAAATGGTTATGGAAATTAATGTAGAATTCGACAGTGTTACAAATTGTAGGGAGCTCCTTCAGAAATAAGGAAGTATCTCTTTCCGGTAGTATAAATGAGGATATTTTATCTGAATTATTCCAAATTCAGCATATATGAGGTCTACCTCAACCATCGTATTCACTAGATTTGGCTCCTTACGACTTTTTTTCAAAAAAAAAAGAAGTGTTTTGCCACAATTGGTGAGACTCGAGGATTGGAAGAAGCACTGGCATAAGTTAATATTTGAGGGATATCACTTTGAAGGGAACGAAATGAATATTCATGAATAAATGAATACTTTTTTAAAAAAATCGGAATAAACTCTTTTTTTTGAACAGATCTCGTGAGCATTCTCTCAAGTTCCTCTGGTGAAAATTATATTGAACACTGGATTGGAGACAAGGAATATAGGAAACTGAAAAGAACAAAACACACTCAAACAGCATCAGTATATTATTTTGTATAGAAAATCAAGCGTTCAGTAAGTTCATTCAATACTATCGAGCATCAAAGAATTCTAGACCAGTCATCACAAGTTCCCAAAATTTGGGAAATAAATAGTTTAGAAATATGAGATATAATCATAATGAACATGAATTTTTTCGAGTGACAACATACAATTTATGTTTTCATGAGTTTTCAGAGCACCTTGTCATCGATCTGTCGATATTTAAAAGAGATGTAAACATTCCTTTATATATCGTTTGATATTTTTATATTTAGAATGACAACTCGAAAATCAGAACAATTGTTAGTACACCCTTCAAATTTCTTCATAGTTCATCTGAATAAAATTGATTTGGTATGATTGATTATACGGAGAACCTCTCTTGAAAATGCTACAACGAAAATTATTTCCAAAGACATTCCATAAAGAGAAATCAGAATTTAGTTATTCTTCATATTCGCGATTCATACTTTGTTTTGGTGTAATGACTGGCCTATTGAGGTTGTTTCGAAGGTTAAAAACGCATTTATGAGTATAAAATGAGCGATGACTCATTTTTTTGGGAAAATTATTGTTGATCAAGCGTAAAATACGGCCTATTATTCGGATTAGTCGATAGCGTGTGGTCTAACCACTAGCTAAAAAACATTTGAAAAATTCTCGATTACATCGTTTTATGATTGATCAACTCATCCATGTGACAAGGTGATATCATGGAAGATGTATACAGGGTTATTCAAATTTAACGAGTTTGAAACATATGGAAATCATTTTTTGGGTACAAGAGATATTCAAATTCGAATATATACAGTGATAGTCAAAAGTTGTCTATTCTTTTCACGAACATTTTCAAAGATTATTTTTATCAATTGATCCATCAAAATCAGCCTCAACTAAACTGATATTAATGTGAAATTATTCATCACACATCAACATTTCGGAAACCTTTCACTAACTCTGTATGCATGTTTTAAAGCAAACGGATTGAAAAACATCATTTCAAACTCATAATTTGTGAATGAGTAAGAGTAAAGATTTTCATTTCATATTTTGAGGTAATAAAAACATAAATTAATAATTCAGATATTAAATTTGCGATAATATTCCTTATATTTGAAAAACCCTTTGTATAATGAGTGGCCTGGTGAAATATTGAGCTTCCTTAAATACTAAAAATTCAAGTAGAAGTAACAATGGGCTCTCAGGAGAGTTTTTATAAGATGTGGAAAAAAATTATTCCTCGAAATCGAAAATGGAATGGGAATTATTCAGTTTTAATAAAATTATGAAAATCAAAATTATCGATTCGCAAATATGAAGGTCACTTTTGTAGCATTCCTGAAAAATAATTCATACGAGAAGCTTATCTTTTTTTGTTCCCATTCCATATTGAATATAATTTGTATTATTATCGATTGAATGTTCAAGTTTATTATATGAACGGAACTAGATAATATATTATATCGAATTTATACAATATTTACAATACTTTCAACAAGGAAATTTTTTTATTTTATATTGTATTTTGGAGAATAGAATTTGTTTATTGTGATATGATATTCAACAAATACCGAAGGGCAAAGCTAAAATTATTTATTATTGCTAATATGATATGTTGAACAAGAAATCAGTAGAATTTTACATATCAGCTGCAGATTTGTCACCCAACTCTAAAAGATTTCAAAATTGTTTCCTCAATTTTTTTTTGTCATATTTCATCATTGGAATTGTTATTCGAAGAACATACTGAATAATTTTCACTATGAATTTGATAAAATAATAATGAAGAAATATTCTTAACGAATGATTGAACGAAACACTAATGAAAGTTTTGCGACTTAACATCAAAAGAAAATAAGTGAAGATAGAAGTTCATTGATATTTTTTCATGCAGTCAGTTATTAGAATTTAAAGTTTTCAAGAATGTATATATATAATAATTCATAAAGTATTGCAAGAAAACGTTTTTTCGAATATTTACACAAATGCTTAATATACTATTTCTTTGTGTATACGAAATTTATATACAATTTTGTTTTAATTTAAAACAAATTAGTTCAAGGTATGGCTTTCCATTTGCACTATGTGAAATGACAATCTGGTCTGGCAGATAAAGCTAATAGCATTCAAAAAAATTGAAATATCTTCTTGATTATTTCATATATTATTTTCTGAAGATTCACGAGAATGTATTAGACATTTATCAATATAAAAAGTGATGTTTCATAATGTTCATAAAGTCAAGGTAATATACCAAGAGTCCTATTTATAATTGAGATTGTAAACAGAGTTTAAAGAATGAATTTGTTTATTATTTCACCAGGAATGATGAACAAACTAATTTGAATTACCTGAACGCCTTGGCAGTATTCTGGAAAAGACTAGCCATGCAAATATTTCATTGTAATTTTTTTCTCTTTTATGTGAAATGTATCCATCATGAAGAAATGAAAATTGGATTGATTGAAGCGAGAGAGCCATCCCATTCATGCAAATTCCTTTATGCCATATTGAACTTTTCGAAGAACTACCAGCATCGAAACCTTGTTATAGGCAACATGGTTTGTGAATATAAAAGTATTCATTCAACCATTTGTGCTTTTAAATTCTTCATATTTCGAATTGCACATCGTTAACTACGCTACTGCTCAACATTGTTTATTCCTATGAATTATTATTTATCAAATATCGTTATTTATTTATTGTTATTTATTACTAATACACTTTATTTTTGCCTCAAGGTTCGTCAAAACTAAAGTTTGCTACAACAACTTGTAATTATATGCATTTCATTGTGAAACGTTTTGATTGAGGTTTTGGGCGATTATACAAGGTGTTTCAAATTCGACACTCACAATTTAGTTCCCATAAAATGAAAGTGATACAAACTTGGTTGAATTGTTGTTCAATTCCGAGTATTTCAGTAACGAATCACAATTACACTGCCATAGAACCTTTCGTATTTCGGCAATTCGATATTTCTAATGGATGCCATCTTGGAATTCGTTTCGAATATATTCTAGAATCATCTTCTCAATGATGTATCACAAGTTATCATTCGACTAATCTGAAGACATCATTACATGAAGAAAGTAAATGTTGATTCAATCAGAATTTCTTAAAAAAATTATGTGTAACTTTTACAACGACATATTGTCGTTATTTAACGATCTCCGTATCTCTCTTACAATTAGTTTTATAAAATAGTGAGGATCGAACGTGAAGCATGCTGTATAGGAAATGCCTCGATATCGACACAACAAAATACTTCAAAATAGCTCAATCTAAACAGTTCCAATTCAAAACTAAACTACTTTCATTATCGTGTAGTGAAACTGGTGTAGTCTATTGAATCGAAACAAACTCGTTTGAATTATCAAATAAATGATTTAGAGTAGATAAAATCAAAATTACTCACAGTCCAGAGTAAGTGGATAATAATTATTAGCATAATTTCAACAGTCGAAACTTATGATTCTAAATCACTATCACAGACTTGAAATAGTCAACAATAAGGAAAATATTAGTGAAGTAAAAAATCAACGTGAGTTGACGTTGTAATATATCGATTGAACCTTACTATATTCAAACCAATAAAATATCAAATATGTATTCAATTTTCCAGCATAGAATCATACTGAATAAATTTATATACAAAAAACAATTCATTGGTTCCCATGCACCTATGCAATTTCAGGAAACTAGAGTATTTTTATACAATTTCCTCTTGTGAGAGCTAATATAGCAAGAAACCTATTCAAGTATTTGATAATCTCGTGAGTATATAAATAGCTGCGGATGAGCTGAGGCATTAAAATCTTCCCAACAAAAAATACACTCGTCATTGTGAATTAGATCACCCTTAGAATTCTTCGAAATACTCAGTGGTCGATATAAAACAAAAACAACTTGCTATCCTCTTGGATTGCGATAAATAGTTTGTTCGAATCGGATTGAAATACTTTTTACAGGGTCTTATTTGAATTCAATTATAATTTTTTGTTTTGGAGATATTTGGAATCGTGGATAATACCTTCTCATTACTACTTTTGAACTTTGAAGATAGCCTTCAGTATGTTTTTAGATTCAACGTTTCTTCTTCGAGAATTCATGGTACACCTTGTGTTTCAAATAATTCCTTGAGTGACCAATTTTCGTACCACACCATATGAATAATTCACACACCTACCCATCCGTCAAATCGACAATTCAAAATGGTATATTTCAAATGAGCACTAAAATAATTACTTGCCATGTTTGATACTCTATCTCCAAACTGATATATGTAACAACCAAACATTATAAAAGAGCACCAAATAACTATTCATGAACAGCTGACAACCATTGATGAACTGTAACACGTTTTTCGAAAGCTACAATATGTTTCCTGTTTCTTAGTTATCGTTTCTGAAATGGCAACTGAAAGGTGAAAAAAATCTAGTGAATGTGCATGGCACTTGCAATGATTCATCAAATCACGATCAAAATATTTTGAAAGATGTGTTCATTTTTGTTTTCAATGTATATTAGCTTGAGAAATGATAGGTTGTGTTCGTCAATTTTTAGTGTTTGTATACATTACTTTGGGAATAGTTATGAGTTTTCATATCTGTATTCTCGAGGCTTGATATTCAAATACTCATTGTTGTGAATGATAACGAGTTGCTTATTAAATTAATATACAAATACACTATAAAACCTGATTCTTTTGAGCTCAAAAATATTTTTCTTTCAATTATGATTTTTGGTAGTCGGTAACAAATATTTGGAGATAATATCAACATTACTTTGGTGCTCGATTGAATACTGACCATTCAAAACTTAGATCAATGCACACTGCTTTTATATTAATCCGTGATTTTTCATGCACTATAGTTTTTACAAGAGGAAACATTCATTCTTTTGTTGCAAAAATTTGATTCATTTTTGTAGCTTATGAAATGAACGATATATACATATTCTGCTCGAATTGTATAATTCCTCTGTATATAGACAGGAAATGTATCTTACAAAAGTATTCATTATAAATTATTCTACTCCTTACCATTGCAGTGTCTATAGGAGAAAGGTCGGAAGAGAGTAGAAATTTATTTTCGATGTGGAGTTTGTTTAAAAATAATAAAAGTAATTCCCAATGAGCTGAAATATGTGGAAGTGTTGAATTCCATTCACAAATTTCACCATATAAAATATTTACCTCTACTACAAAAAAAGAGATAAAGCAATGCAGATAGAATATACCTTAGAACTAATTCGTCTTCAATAACTGATCAAAGATATATGTTCTTGAAATCATTAAACATTTTCTGAAAGAAAAAAAAAACTATTTTGTAGTATCTACAAGAATTGACACGCTGAAGTATATTACTTTCAAAAGAATTCCAACTAAATAATGGGAACTTCGAAACATTTCAAAAACTATTTGTATGACTTGTATGAAAAATGGTATTCGTAGTTCATTAAATTTTGAAATTTCAGTTACATTGGACATAATAGGACAGAATGAGAATTAAGCGTTGCCATTATAGGTGCAAAAGAAGAAAATCTCTCCCACAAATGCTCTTAGCTTGATGGCAGATTTCTCGAAAGCTAGTGACTACCGTGATGACGCTTTCCAAGGAATACTCCTGTAATATTTTGTCACGATAATGATGAATAAATCAATAAAAAGCAGTGTGCATAATTCCGTCTTAAATGAGTACCTCCTCAACACGGCCGTCCCGCCTTTTTCATACTTGCACGGGGCTCTTCTTCTCCTTCTTTTTACCGCCACCTAGTGTCGTTTCGATGGCAGTACATTTCGGTCCGTCCTCTGGACTGTACGACCAGCGCACCTTCTCCTTGGGCGGTTTCTCTGCTTCCGGCGTTTTACTTTTACGAGTCCTAACAAACTCGTTAAACTTTTGTCACTGGATCTCGCAGAAGGGCAGCTTCTGGCCGTCCTTGGAGGTGTCGGCTGTGTCAGCAGTGCTCAGATCGTCCGCCCCTTTGGGACTGTCAGCGTTGTTTGTGCCGCCCTGGTTGCCACTAGAAAATTGAGATCAGATTATTTGTAACACTATGTAGGTTTTATAAGGCTAGGATGTAGTCTAGGAAAAGTTAGCATAGTTCGTAAATATTTGGATAGCTTTCGAACATTTGGTTAGACTTTAGCAGCAGAAAACCAAATCAGGAATTTGAATATAATCAATATCAAATTTTCGTTTCGAAGACATCTTAAAGTAGATAACTCACCTGAAGCACAGAGCAAAATAAACAGAGGTATTGCATTCCCTATTCACGAATGAAATAATAAAATAGTAAGGACGTAGTATAAAAAAAAAGGTTGGTACGATTTTTGATTGGTCAGTTTATTCATATGTTTACTATTAAGGATAGCCGTTTGTGATTCTCCTCAGTTGTGTTCAGAAAATCGACAGGATCATAACAGAATAGATAACAGAAACTATACCTTACAATGATACTATAGTTAATACGTTTTTGGAATAATTGCTTGTTCTTAGAATTAATTAAGTTATCAAACAGATTGTAGAAAGATTGTAGAAGAAATATAACAAGGAAGTTTTCATATTCCGCGCGATTTTTAGAATAAACTATTTGGTTAGACTACACCGGGTATCCCAAACTATCGTATACATACAATATCCCGCTTATTCAACAAGATAATTCAAAAATCGAGGAACTGCTTTGAATGACACTCAAGTACCATCGATTAACTACACTAGGTAGTGTTTAACAATCTTTGGAGTTCTTTTGGAGACATCGATATCGCTTTTTGATAACAAAAAAATAGTGTACTTCTTTTCAGTGACATTTCTTTAAGCATCGACGGTGGCAATTTGAAATTTTCATAAGGATAATTAGGTGAGATAAAAAAAAATCCAAAATGTGAATTCTTTGTTGTTAATGATGAAAATCGGTTTAAATTTTTTTTAATTATCTTGCCAAAAAAGCGATATATTGTATGTATTCGATAATTTGGAACACTCGATATATCCTGCTGGTCAAGATGGGTGACGCTTATACCAAAAGCCTCAGGAGAAGTGCCTCAACACAAACACAGTTAGCAGTTAGCTCTTTTGGAATTAATAGATGTTCCACTATTGCCTTGTTGGCATATCATCCGGAAATCCTAAAATAATTCTCATTTGAAATTTCAATTCGAATATAATACTATAAGTACCTCTAAATTAAAAACACTCGTGCACCGCCTATGTTTATTGATATAAACATGCCTATATAATGGGGAATAATTACCGTCCTCAATTTTATATCTGAAAACCAAACACTCATTTCCCATTTCAGTTAAATGATGTGAAATATCCACAGATATGACCGATCAATACTCGAAAACACCAAATTTTCTATTTCAGTAAAATCCAGTCAAACAATTCACTCCATAATGGCAACCGTGTCACACAATTAATACCTATACGGATTTTTTAACAATGTGCAATTCAATCTGACCAGTAGTATGAAATGAATGTGATATTGGACCAAACGATTAGCAGGGTTTACGTACCTTCTAAGTTGATAAAACATACTTTTTTTATATATGAAACTTGGTACCAAAAGTAATTTTTCACCCTAAAGAGAACTGCACTATCGTACAGGATTTCTAATTATGTGAGCAGGAAGTGGATATTTGGGATGGTGGAGATAAGCGAGCGAATTGGAAGTCGGGGCAGTTTGGCCGGGAATTGACAGGAAGTCAATTAGGGATTACTCGGTGGTCAATCGAGAATTAGAGAGTGATTTGCTAAATTTCGTGAAAATAATCGATTCAAGAGTCGAGTCAATTTGTAAATGTATTTTACATGGGTTGTTATTTTTCTTAGATAGGAAAGATCCGCATGATTCGACAGTACCCATAAAAACAAGATTTTTCTTGATTTGATTTGAATTCAGATGAGACGAATATTTAATATATGATATAAGATGTCCCCTTGCAGGAACTATGCGATGACATACAATATCCTTATACGAGATACAAATGATGTTGATTCAAGATACTTCTGAATTGTCCAATCCTGGTCCAATCCTGACCAAATTGAAAAGCTTTTATATTCCAAGGATTCGTTAGCATGATCTATTAGCTATTGTTTATCTACTAGCTGTCCAAGGTACGAAATTTGAAGATAAGAACATTTTTCAGTAGAATAAATTGTCTTAAATTTTAAGATATTACTGATGAATCATGCCGAGCACTACGTCTACGCTAAACCATCACAAACTCCCACAACGAAGTGCTTGTTTTTTTTAATGAAAATTTACATCACTTAGTAAGAAAAGAAAGAAAATTATATACATGAGTAGAGTTGTATACAGTTAACAGTTAGAGTTTGAATATCGACGAACTGTAAACACTCCACTTACAATAAGTGATATAATTCATGTGTTTCATTGATTTTCAGTTGGATTTCTCAATTTTTTTGTTGTACGATTTCATAACAGGAGTAGTATCATGCGAATCATTTCACAGTGAACACAAAAAAGATAAAAAACAATCATTTGAAAAAATGAGGACGTGTTCTCAACAATTTGTACAGGAAAATTGTAATGATTCTTATTGCATTAATGTTATAATTTGGTGAATGCATGGAAAATTTCGAAATCCAATCTACCATATTTGAAGCATACCTACTATTATACCTTATCCTATCCGAATTTGCTATCTATATTCAAAGTAATGTATAGCTTGGAGCATACTTCTAATAGCAGAATAGAAAATCGTTTCACTTACATCGAAATTAGTTTCAAATGTGAATTTTATGTTATTCTTTAACAATCTGGTGTTTATTATCTGAAAAAAGTTTCTACATATTATCAGTATAGTGCAATCAAACTAGTATGTGGAAAGATAATTATGATAAAAAAACTTGTTTTTTTTTTGAGATGATAAAGTCTGTTCAGGATATGTTCAGTTTGTTGATTGAATTGAGACGAGTCAAATAGTGAAAACCATTAAATAAGTAATTGTTTCATGATATACTAACGTAAATGATCAAACGGTGAATTAATGTAGGTAATTTTAAAATTCTGATTATTCCACAATTTTATGAAAATAGCATATTTTTTTATTGAATCGCTCTGTTGGATATTGATTCTTTCACCTTATTTTTGTCGTTATTATCGGCGAAGTTTTTTTTTCTAGAAGCACGAGACCCCTAGACCACTGTTACTCAACATATAGTCCGGATTTATCTATGAATATTGGAATTGAGAATGAATGGAATATAGAATTTAAAATGAATGAACATATCCGCTGTATGAAGTCTTATATTGAGCTCATTTCGACAGAAGTTTTATATAAAAAAAAACTGTTTCAGATATCATCGGCCCAGGTGAATCAATTGATAGAATTAGCATTTGGTATTAATACATTGTGCTCGCTTTCTACGGTCTGCCTTAGTTGTAATACTTTTTTTGCCAATGTTCTCACCTTATGGAACCAGGAGGGCACATTGATTGTCATCTAAGCGCCAAAGTTGAAACCATGGGAGGTCTGGTTGGTTTGTTTTCTAAGATACGTTCGATTTCGGCAACCATGGTAGTGTTCAGTTTTGGAATCAGCTGAAAATAAAGAGAGTATTGAAATCACAAGAAAGATAAATCAGTGAATTACTATCATAACTATCACTCAACGTCAATAATGGACTTTCAATCAACCAGCAAGATTTGGGACTACCAAAGTATTATGAACAAAAGTTAAAAAATACCTTTTACATATTAGGGGAAACTTGAGATTTTTGACATACTGAAATGACTGGAATGAAATCAAATATGTGAATAACTAATTGAGAGAATCTCACTCATTAATTTTCTATTCTATGTAAGCGCTTTTGAGCTTGTTTCAGAAGTGCAGGGGCAAAATTATATTAGAATATTATTACAGTAAAATTTAGAATTTCATTAGGAACATTCCTTTATAAATATGAATTCTTTGAATTTTTATACAATATTCCATTGCATTCTCTGGCAATTAGGAAATTTTCAATTGAAATATTGATTGAAGCATTTATTTTAAGGTTATGTGCAGTCGAAACTTCGTACGAACGCTGTGAATCAGTATAGCACGTCATTATTTCAATGAATCTTTTTAGTCATTTCCAGAAAATACGTTTCAAAACAATCTATACAAGAATTAGACACATTTTGCAAATATACTTCATTCATTTCTCATGAAGTAATACCAAAACTGTGTCTAGTCATTGCATGAGTTATTATGATTGGTTGAACTTGAGATATCCTGCTAGATGATTAAATAGATGATACACCTGATAGTGTTACCGAATGGCAATTGGACAGAGTGAATTCACGTTTATCATAAATAAGCGAGAAAACTGATCCAAAAACCTTCACCGATCAATAATTCATGAGCATATTCAATGGAGAATTCAAATATTGGTTCGAACAATCATCAACTTGGCAACTGGGTTTAACTTCTGTCTTTCATTTACCCAAGTTACACTTCATACGTATGCGTTGATTGTTTGGACAGCATCCACAATTTCAACATGAGTGAAATGTGTAGAGAATTTGAAAATGCTGAATCGGATAATTTGTCAACGGTATGCAGCGAAAATGGTAAATGATATGATTAAATCAGAGGTTATATGACCAATAATTGAGTATCTCAAGAAAAAACAAAATCTCCCTGGTCAGTCGGGGAAAGTGTCTGAAACTGCTGAACTGTAAAATGGTAACATGAATTATTTTTATTTTTCTTAAAATATTTTAAGTTCACAGTGAATTCATATCGATTATTCATTGATTATTTACAATATGACTCAATTTACTTTTCCGCCACTATTGGCTTTCAGGCCAACAAAAACTATTGAATAATAAATCAATGGAGGCATAATGAGAGTTAAGAGATAAATAGTCGAGAATATATCATAATCAATCCTGCACCAGGACAGGTAAAAAAATTTTTCTACTCCTCCTACAGGAAATGACGAAATTTGTACAACTTGCCAACTATTTAACTGTCTATTTAAGCACTGGCGACGTAAAACTGCACGATTTAAATTTATCGTAAAGTACATATAACGACATATAACCAATAAGATAGAGCCTTCAGTAGTTCCCATGGAAACGAACAACAAGCCGCGTCGCCGATAACATTTTGACGTTTCATAATAATTGTGTCGTGATTTGTTACTAGTTTTTGTCGATTTTCAATATAAATGTATTTGGTGTGGGCAAAGTGCCGTGAGAAAGAATATTTCTCACAGTATGAGCAATACATCGTTTTGAAATTAAGTAAGCGATGAAAAATACGCCACTTTTCATAGCAGTTGTAGGAAAACATATTTTCCCTTAATGGAATCCTAATTTTAGATGGGAATGAATGCGGTCGAAGAAAAAGTATAGTACACAACTCGAGTTG
Source organism: Plagiodera versicolora (assembly GCA_037013635.1). NCBI lineage: Eukaryota > Metazoa > Arthropoda > Insecta > Coleoptera > Chrysomelidae > Plagiodera > Plagiodera versicolora. Next base: position 6,952,547 of record CM072986.1, on the reverse strand, counting down.
TAAGACAATTACGCACTTTTAGAATTACCCACTCGCCGCTTTGCAGCTCGTGCGTAACTTTTTCTAGTCGTGCGCAATGTGCTTCTTACAATTCTTGTTATGTAAACTATTACTCACTAACCTGTAAGGATTGTATGCTGTCATACAGCTGCTCCACAGACGTTGCCCCCAACAATAAACACTGAACAGATTCATTTTTGAGGCACCACGATATAGCAAGTTGCGTCAAAGTACATCCGAGCTTTTCCGCTAAGGCGTTGAGTTCTCTCACCCTCTCAGTCTGTCTTCGAGACTCCTCCGGCTGTATCCTATCCTTCATCCAGCTGTAGCTCTGATAGAATAAATTAGACATGAAACAAATTAGTATCAACGAGTTTTGCTCGCGGGCAGTCTCTACCTCTTTGTTGGCTGTGGCTGTTTCATCTTCAGTCCACGAGAACGAACTGTATTTGTTGCGAAAACTGGCCCTGGAAAACAGTTGAACACTACACGCACTGCCTCCTTCGTCTCGTCCCTGAGTGAACCCCATGGAGATCGGCGACCAAGCCATCAGTCCTAGAAAAGAATGAAAGGAGAAGTTGGTATCTGATACCAGGTAGTATTCGTTTGATAGAAGCTGACGATCGAGCACCAGCAGCTGATGTCACATGACAGCCATAGACGATGAGAGGATAAACAACTTCTTTTATGTCATGTGATGAAATTTTGTTTCAGGTTATATAAATTTATTGCATTGCATTAATCGCTGTTCTACCACAGAGTATTTGTGAACTAGAGGGTTCATTCTAAAAATGGCGGGGAATCACTAATTGTCCTTGATATTTTACTACGATTTCTTGACGAATGCTCTCGTACAAATTGATGACAAAACTATTCAGCTGCAATATTTCTAAGGAAATAAGATATTTCATAACACTAAATAGCCATTTGATGACATATTTTCTGTGGAATTATGTGTTGATTATACTGCCACAAATTGCCCAGTTTTGATGACCACAAGTACAATCCATAGCTTTCTTCTTTTCACACACTACTTACTGATAAAGATCCAGAAAATGAATCAAACTGGAAGGGCTTGAAGGCTATGAAGTTATCAAAGCATTTGGACAATTCCATGTCTGGTTGACAAAAAAAGATCTTCCATTCATTTGAAGTACCGAATTCAATGAGAACAATATTCAAAATGAAAATACAGAGGTATTTCATGGTCAAGAAGCAAGTTGAAAAGATATTGAGAAGATATACCTTTTAGAAGAAGAGCATGAATCACAATCCTAATAATTCCCCAAGAACTATAACTATGAAACCATACAGAGCCAGACAGTTGATGAAATATACTGTGGTTCTATACCATTGACATCTGTAGACGTACTGAGTTCTAAATATTTCAAAGATCACGAAGATACATATTGTTATGAAGAATTCAGAAGATATTCATAGCTTGCTAGGTTTAAGAGAGATGAAATTTATGACTATATTGAATATATTGCTCTTTGGATGAGTTTATATAGTTATATCGTCTGGAGGAATTAAATAACAATTTTAGCCTTTTTGTTCTCTATTTATTAGTTTCTGATTTGTTCGTGACATTCAAGATTTTTCTCAAATTGTGATTCAGCTCTAGTATCCGCAAACGAAACTAAAACACAACTGATTTTTTGTCACAGTTGTTTCGAATTACATATTTGACGATTTGTACATTCTCTGCGGTTGTATAAATGTTTCATCTTGTTTATTATGTTGAATAATTCGCTCTCCTCGATACTCTCACGGATGTCTCCCCGTATACCTAATGAATTTTTTCCGAAGCTGTGACGTCACATCTTGTGCCCTTTTTTTATAGCTGCTCTAGACTCACTCACCTACTCCTATTTTATTGTACAACTCAGGCATGTACAACTCCGTCTTCTCTCTGCAGAACATGTGATATTCGGTTTGTTCGACTATGGGAGTGACGCAATTGAACTGCCTGCAGTTCGTGTAGGCCTCCATGATTTCGACGGCGGACCATCTCGCCGTTCCCCAGTACATCGACCATCCCTGTGAGATGACGTAGTGCATAGCTCGAACCACCTCTGGAACGGAAGAGATACTCATTAGCCAAACAAACGATATCAGATGTTCTCAATTGATAATGGGTGAACTAAACTAGTAATAAATTTACCACAATTGATCACAACACCATACAGTTATAGCCGCGAAAAACTTTAATAGTATTTGTTCAAAATCACTGAATTGTCAACGTCAGGTGTTGCATTGTTCTCTTATTGGCCTATTTAAGGTGTCTACAACTATCAAACAAATATTTAGTTTAGGTTAGTTTTTTATACTAAAGGGGCCCAAACTATGCACTTGTACTTCCTCTTCCTCATACTGATATCTCAAAAGATATTAGTTCCTTTGAGTAGTTAACAAAGATCACTGGAAGTTTTAAGGTTTTTAAGATTTCTAGGTTTGAATCATATTTCCCTAGTTGCCTTATTCTTATGTAGTTTAGTGCCTCACAATAGCACAAAATGTGTTAAATCGTCTCAGGCTCCAAGCCACATTATCCACAAGTTTATTCAGGGGTCAAGAGCTTGTGTCGGACCTAGGTAGGGGTAATGAATTCCCACAACAAAACCCGTTGTGGGTCTTTGTTCCGTCTGTATAGCAGATTAGTCTACCTCGCTCTTGTCTAGTGAGGTCTTCGTGCCACTTCTTCGATCCGGGATTACCACAGAGGGTTAATATATAAGTATGATTTGATAAATATTCGACAAATGAATCCATTATACACGATGTATAATGATCCATAACAAAATCGACAATTCAATGAGCTCTGTACATTCATATCACTACTGGTAATAATAAATCATATCAATAATATTCACTTCCAATTTCCATTCTTGGTGTTTCCAGATGAATTTTGGCATATGACAACTACGTTATTACAGATTTCTTCTCATGAAATTGTGACGTCAGTTAGCGACTATTTGCGCGAAAACATCGAAGCGTCGTATTCGAAATATTTTTTTCATATAGAATTATTGTTTATAGTATAATCATTTACCTTCCATGGGGCACATGGGATCTGCTTTGTGTACTATAACTACGTCTATATAAGACAGCTGCAGCCTTAGTAAACTTGCTTTCACGCTCTCGATTATGTGTTTTCTAGAAAGACCCCTTTCTTCGGACCTATAACAAAATTAATATTCAAGTATCGAGGGCAATCAATTTCTAAGAATCATCTAAAATGGAATTTTTTAACAAACTGTGGAAAATACAGGGTGTTTCAGAATTGTACGGCAATATTTCAGGTATATATTCTCTGACGAAAAAAAAAAAAAGAAAAAAGTTCCTATGAACATGTGTCCGATCTCGATTATTAGCGGAGTTACAGGATGTTGATACGAAGTGCCAACGAATCATGGATTCGTCGTGCTCAATGTTGCATTGCCGTGCAATTCTAAAACACCCTGTATATTGTGAAATATTCTACTCCATTTTTCAGTGAATTTGAGGAATAATCCACTTAATATAAAAAACACTTCGACATAAACATGAAAAAGAGTTCAAAGGAAATATGAGAGTGCTCTATCATTGAAAAGGTGGAATATTATTATTGCTTCCTCTCACATACCTCGTGCTCCAGTAAATCTTCGTCGTAACGACGTAACTCGTCCTCTTCCAACCTCGCCTGGAAAGAATCCTTCCTAATTCGACTTCCGCTCTAGTTCCTGCAAGCAAAACATTCTTGCATTCACGTATGGTCTCTTCACCGTACAATTGTCGTTCGCTCGATATTCTTTTGCGAAGTGAATCGTGATTTTCAACTCCTCTCAAACGAGTAATGGGTGTGCACTAGAAGCAGAACCCACTTCCATATCTCCTTGTTTGCCCTATATATCCGTCACCAGTACAATGCTAGGGATTGTAGAAAATATAAAGATTGAGATTCAACTCACCCGAATGTGCTTCTGATAAATCGAAAACGTTGATACCGCTTTCGACTGCCAAAACGATGATTTGTTCAGCTTGTTCCTCACTTAAATTTGGTCCAAATGTTGGCCAAGTACCTGTCAAACAGTAATTAATAATAATCTTCAGCATTTCTCCTGATATGCATCAGCATGACATACGAGATCCACATTACAACATCTATAAATATTGAACTAACGAATCAATAATCAGAATTTGATCAGACAATATAAATACCGTATCGGAAATAATTTCATCTGGGTAATTTTATCCAATGGAAGCGTGAAAAAGTTTGCTGGATATTGAGAGAGCACTACAATTGCTCTTCGAATAAGTAGTAGTAACTTGAGTCAGTAGGATGAGAAAAAAAGGGGCAAAGGGTAGCGTGCCTCCTGCGTTCACTCTCTTGTCTAAGCTATCGGAAAATATTTCTGTATACACAAGATATATTTTCCAATACTGTATACTTCACTCATAGTCAATCATTCACCCAAAATGTGCTCCTATACTAACAGATATACACTATTATTGATTATTCGAAGTTTTCTTTGAATTATTTAGAGTTATTATCGTTGATCAAGTTCTAATGACAGGTCTGAACTATCCGAACGTATTGTGGTGGATAAGTATGTGATACCGATTATTATTTCTCAATAGTTCAACTAGAACATTCATGATGATAGGCTGTAACATTCCTGGATAAGACATGACACAATTTCTTCATAAGATCGGAAGTATGAAAATTATGATATTCAAAAATAGGAATCTCCAACTTGAAGACACGATATGATATAAGTGTACCGGGCATGTATCTGTCAGGTATCTGGCAGATTTGTATTAGATATTTATTGGGTAGTTATCAGATATAGCATAGGTTAATAATTACGTCACAGAAGCCATAGAGGCGATGTTTCCGCATCATGAATTATTCATAGGATTGAAAAAAATCAATCGGAATATATACTGTTCCATTTTAAGTTAACATCTGATATAAATTGCAACATCCTAATAAAGCGATGAAGGTTTTCAGATCTCAAAAAACGGCTATAAGGTTCTGGCAATCTTGGCAGTAGAGATCATTGTCAGAAATTCTTATTGAACTAAGTATTGAGCTACTTCGTACTCCTCTATACACAGTTCAACTGAAAATTCATAATAAAATAAACAAAATTTCAAATCAATCTGATATACATGATTCATTACGATACGAGATTGTCAAATCTTCAGCGACACATAATGGTTGTGAGCTATTACATTAACAACTGATGGTTTCATAAGTAATAGTAATGCATCAATCATTCATTTGAACATGTTAAATATTGACAGCTATATATTAATATATCAATCTGTCTTGATCTGTTATGAACGTACTTGGATAAGTAAACTCTACTTCACATTCATTTCATATAATTTGAACAATATAACAAGGATATATGGAAGTATATCCCTAGAATACCTTTTCATTTATTTACTGTACATGAATTCATCATGGTGCATTCAGTGATATTGAGAAAACGATATAAAAACGAGGAAAATGCACATACATACATAATTATTATTCAGCAAATTTACATGTTCATAATTCAACTGATTTAAATGTTCAATAATTCATTGCATTCATAGCAGATTTGAACAATAATCGGCTTTGATAAAAATAAATTACCAAAAACTCTCTATTGGATTGATGAAAATAAATAACTCGCATCGATTAGCTGATCGTGAGGGAACTTTTTGGAGGATACCAAATACGTTTGGCATCGTTGTGAAGTGTTGCCAACTGAATAAATAGCATGACATGGCAAATTCGATATAATGGGAAATTCTGCTTGGTCTGCTAGTGGAAAAAATGCACCAGGTCTGACGTAACTACCACCTTAAAATGACGTATGCCCTCACCCAATCCGATGTTGGAGACCCTGAGTCCGCTCTTGCCAAGATTGCGGTACCGAAGACCGGGCGTGACGGAGGTTTGGCGCGCCAGCTGGTGCCCCACGCCAATGGGCGCTGTATGCGTCAGCCCACCCAGTAGTAACTGCTCTTTGGTGATGGGGCCGCCGTCGCCGCCGCCACCTGTCGGACGGTCTGCAAGGGCGCTCAGTGCACTGCCCGCGCTGAACTCTTCCATACAATCGAGGCTGGCTATCGGAGCTCGACACCTTCAAGAATTGTTAGGTTAGGATTGGGACTTGTGGGTTTTTGTAATCTCATGATTTCATTTGATGTTCTCTTAATTTTTTTTATTCCAAAAATTTTTGCATCAACCACTAGAGTTATTAGCAACATCCATACAAAGGTTTAGATTTTCCCTAAGAGGTTGATGTTTTTTAGGTATAATATCATGTTTTTAATGGTACAATTTTCACCCAATGAAAGTTTCAGTTGATTGTTTATTTTGTAGGACAGACTCTCCACTTAATTCTCTTAATAGTTGCAATAAACTTGAAGGTAATTTTTTAATCACAAGCCTATACTTTCCATTTGAAAATTTGGGGTAGAACCTGTCATTCAAAGGGGGTTGAAGGAATGGGTCGTATTTTCACGTTAAAGAATGTCAATTTATAATTTGAACTGAACGTGTTTCGGGTTTTTTCATGGGCATGTACAACAGTACCCGAAATAATGAATTCATTCCATTTGGCCTCTTTACACTGATTATTTTTCAATCAAAGAATTATTTTCATATGTTCGAACAAACTACCAATTAGGGCTCAACAACAACCAAATTCATTTAACGATTCAGATCTGGCATCCGCAATCGAAACTAGAACACAATTGATTGATGTCTTGTTACCATTCATCCAAATTATTTGACGATTTTACTTTATCTGCGGTTATAAAATAGTTGGCATGTTTGCTTGAGTGGGTCGGGCGGGGACAGTGGAAGGAAAGCATTTCAGGAGAAGAGCTATGTGTCTCTTTTATTTATATGGGATTATAATACACTTGCTCTCTTCGTTACTGTTGAAGATTTCTCACTGAATTTTTTTCCGTAGCTGTATATGACACGTATTAGAAAATTTCTAAAATATGCATGAAATGATGTGAATTTTGTGAGTATCATCAAACGAGGTATTCATCCAATGTTTCGTTATAAAACAAAGGCACCCATAAATTTGGTATTGTGAAGCGAATTTATGATAACTTGTTTTGCTGAATAATCATACATTCCTCTTCATATCATTTTTCAGTTTATCATGTTGATTTTTGCAGGATCGGCTCAATGTTGTATTTCATTGTCTTCCCTTTACTTGACCAAAAACAAGAGCAGTGGCACAACATTTGTTAAAATTCCTTGAGTTCTGTATGTACATTTGAATTAATATTGACAATATTTAATCAGATTAATGATTTGAATCTCCAAACAGTTTTTGTCATTTGCAACTGAATTTTAGCACATGTTGACCATGTAATTATAGATTTCTTCTCATGAAGACGTGACGTACTATGCGAGATAATATTGAAGCGTTTGAAAGAAGTTCTGATTTTGATAGCGAATTTGAAACATAATGTTTTACTAGCTGTGGTTCGATAGATATTACAAGAAAACCATAGGTCCATCAAACTTCAACACCGTCTACCTCGAAAACGAATAATTTCATGTCCAGATGTTACTTTATATAATTCCTTTTTCATATTTCCATCAAAGGAATCTGCCTGAGGCCTTCATCATTATAACTCTGAATCACCCTGTGTTTCCAGTAATCCCTCGTCATTATTTTCTTTATCAAACGGTAGCTTCGCCCGGATTTGGATCTCATTTATGCAGACGTGTTGACAGGCCATCTCAATACGGATGGAAACGGATTATCAATTTCCTTTTCCACGAAACTAGCGCACATGTATTTTTCATGGCAATCGCTCGAGTATTTACCGTTATCCGGTTGGTACACAGGGGCAGGTAACGAAGGGTAAATAGATAAATATCGTTCAGAGGATCAAAGTGTTTGCAAATTAACACAGCCTTGTTGATCTCAACGTAGGTGGATATAGTTACGTTTTACTCTATTTTGTCGATATCGCATGTCTAGATGAAGAGTAACAATGTATCGTTTTTCAAGAAAAAAAAAGTATTTCTCTTGATTTGATATTTCTTGCAAGTAATTTCATGAATATCAGCTGTGTGCGTTCTTCGAAAACCACTATGGGGATTATGCTTATTTTAAGAGATACGAAGTTAGTTTAACTGGGACAAAGTTGTACTTTTTTAAAAAAATTCGATTTAAATTTTCCCAAAATGGCGTAGAAATACCTGTCAACATTTTCATATCACCACACATGGTGGTTTAATTTCGCGGTTTCGTTAAAAATCTATTTTTTTTTGCGAGGAGTGATTTGGAAAAAACATTGTACTTTTGATAGTTTGGTTAGTCTCTAGTCGACATGTTGGCAGTGAATAAAATTTGTTGACAATAAACTGACCAATACGAAACAGCATTCGTTTCGCAAGAAAATTCTTATGAATGAGAACGAAACACAATAATAATTTTCACATGATCAAATCAAACCTTCTATTCTCTTTAGATATGCTATATCTCTTGACACATCCCTTTTCATAATGCCAAGGAGCTTTTATTATGTATATTTTTTTAGATCAGTGATCATGGCAGAGTAACTGTTTATTATTATTTCCAACGCGAAATGTATCAATGGATAAATCAACACTGTATGCAAATAATCATTAGAACGTTCAAACAAGTTCGATCACTGAGTTCAGATTGAAAGCAAGTCTGAATAATCACTAATACAAAACTAACTCGAAATAATTCTCTGTGAGAAACCCATTTGTTCGGAAGGCATGACCAATTCGTGAGTTTTTTCAATTGTAAACAGGAAACCTCAGTAATAATATTAATAACAATATCGATATTTTGTTCAAAGAGATAATTAAACAGATGTTTTTGTTGTTAAATTATATCACCTGTAATTCTCTAAAAAAATTATTTGTTTTCCATATAAATCCAGTTATGATACAATATTTTATGTCGTCAAAAAATGTTCGTACATGTAGCTGTCCATTCTTTACAAGATGAGTTTTGGGCTGTATCTTTGCTTTTACAAATTGGCTAAGATTATGTCGTGTTTTGTCTTTGTGATTACTAAACTCTTTCGGTTGACTGTCTACGTTGTGTATTTATATCTTTGAATTGTGCAGTGCTATATTTGATGAATCAAGAATTCGCTCCATATTTCTTCATCCTAGTGATAATTTCTTTGTTCTTTCGTTCTCTTTCTTTATATTTTCTGATAGTTTTCCCAAAACTCACAATTCTATAAATCTGTGTCGGTTTTCATAATACATATGCATTGACGACTGTGTCGTTTGAGGATCAAGAGAAAGTCAATGAATGAATGAAGTTTGCTTGACGAATAGGAATTCCTAATACACCTAAAGTTCAACGAGTCGAAGATAATCTAGATAGGAAAAGGTCCTCTTTGGTGACTCGGATAATCTTGAAAAAGGGGAAATTCGAACCAAGATCAAGTAACTTTCAGATCAACGTGAATGTTCGAAGAATACAATTATATAATGAATTTTGTTGAAGTCCAAGTATAATAACACAGTTTTTGTCGGTTCGTCTGTTATGCGTTAAGAAATGATCAAGGAATTTCTGTAAGATGGATGAAAAAACATCCAAATTATTGAATTGTTCAGGTTCCATTGAAATTTGATGGTGTCTTTGTAACAATGGAATAGAGCTATTATTCAGCTACAAAGCGGAGCTTCGAGTTGCCATAGAGCTTAATAAAGCCTTTAATGAATACTACCTAATTAAAAACCTAAAATTAATGGAAGATTACGTTACCGTATAAAAATTACAAGTTCACAGTAAAAAACCAACTCCGCTATTTTGATGTTAGGTTCTTTATATACTTTATGACGTGGTGGTGCCAATTTGCAACATCAAATATTCTTTGATATTTGAAGCATATTTTACGAATAAATCATGCACATCATGCATAATAGTTCTAACAAAATCAGAAATATCATAGTTTCTGTATATTTTTATCTTTACTTACAATATTTAATCAGAATGTTAATGTTAATTTCCGAACAGTTTCTGGTATCTGCAGATTGAATTTTGTGAATATACAGACGATATATAGGGAAATATTCAACAAAAATCGCCTAAAAATAAGGAAAATCTTGAGTTATATTCTTGTTGAGAAAAGACTAAGATTTTGGATGAAATACTTCAAGAACATTTGTATCGAAGCTCATTGAACAATGTGAAAGTCAGTATATTTCATTTTTTTTTTTTTGATATAACCGATGTTTTAGATTTTCTCGAATACTTAATATCATGAATTGATTCGAAAACATGGTTTGTTCATAAGGATGATCTCCTGTCAATTATTCCTTAAGTACATCCCATAGAATTCGTTCGTGAGTGTGTTTTGTGCAAAAATGTAAGGTTTTTGTTGCACGACACTTTTTCAGCAAAATACTTTCCATAACTGACTGATTCCCATTCAAATGGCTTTCAAAAATTGCCAATCGATTTATGATAATGAATTACACAATTACGCCACTTATGCAGATGAATGCTTCAAGGAAATGGAACGGAGGACACGTTGACTTTTTTTTTATTTGATCCAAACTGTTACCTATTTTCTGATTTTCAAGAAGGCGATCTCTGAAGAAACCGAAAATCACCAAGTATATCTAATAGGGGCTAAGTTGATTTCAAGACGAGCATGAGTTGTTGACAATTTGTTTTGTTGATAAATTTATTTATAAAATTCCTCAAAAATTATCTAACCGGAAGTCAATCATATATTATTCTGGAATCTTGAATACAAAATAAATCCATGAAAGAATCTAAACTATGAAAGTCTTCTTCTTATTTCGAATTTTTATCATTTCATTATTGCCCTAATCACAAAATCAACCCCAGGAAAGATATATTTCGCTTTCAACGCTGCGCTGGCAGAACTTATCTCTATTACATATGGGCGTGCAAAATATAATATCGATAATGCGATATCCGGTATAGGCGGGGCTAGGTGTGATGCCATCTCCCGACTAACAACGTCCAATTATAATAATGAGACCCTAAATGTCCCCACCAGGTGAAACAATTAGACGGAGTCTCGCTGTAGCAAATTAGTGAAGGACCCAACAAGCTGAGAGACTGTGCTGTTTAAACGCTGAATGTGGGTTTCATTCATCTCCGGGAAATAGGATTGATGCCTTGAAAGGGAGTTGTATAAGCTTCTTTCAGACCTGAATTTTGTCGGGAGAAAATTATTATTTAGGCTCTACGATTCCACTGGAATTCACTAAACCTTTTTAATTTCATCGCCTCCCAATAGCAGTAAAAGTCTGGCGAAGGGAATTCATATCTTTCGTTCGTTTGTTGAACTCTGTCATGAATGAATCACAGGTTAGCTTTTTTCCAAACAAGGTCAATCAAGAAAGAAAAATTCGCTTGATAACATAAATCAAGCTATAATACTACTTGGATGGATGAACAGTATGGCCATATATTTTGGGTTAATAGTTATAGTCCATTTATTTGAGGAAGATATAGTTCTGACAGATTTGGTTATCTTTCAATACCATTAGTGGAAAAAAGTATCTATCTAACCACTGAACTTCTGATTGGTTGAGGAGGTTGAGGTCCTGGATCCGCTATCGAAGCTTGTTGATTCTGGTAAAATTTGTCACATATATTAAAAAAACTGTTCAACGCTGAATAGTTATCCAATTTTGGTGGATATATTTGATATACTTCTTTCAAAATAATTTGAATGATAAACTCAATCTTGTTTTGATAAATTATGCATTATGCAACATACTCCTTTTTGCTATCGAAATTCTCTAATCACCCCATTGGTATAAGTCGTAATACTTTTAGACGATATTGAACGTATTTATTTTTTTTCAAACGTTTTCTTTGCGATAAACTGAAAATTAGTTCCTTCGAAAACTTAACTTGAATTTAGAACCGATGTATATTTCTCAAATTGTAATAATGTAATTATGATGATTGTAATTATGTGGAGAACACAAAATAAGAATCATTTGTTTTATTGAATTTCATCCAATATAAGTAAATGCACTTCTGAACTATTGTAAGTTCAAAATTTAATTGATTTCAAGAAATAATCGTTATAATTACCGGGTGCAATGTGAGTACGTTGTCAAACTCATGAAACTCTTAGTTGGGATTCAAAGGGGCTAAATTACCAATGATAGATTGGAATCATCAGGTATATTGTCGTCTCGTCTTAGACAAAAAAATGTTACTTTTTTTTTTTTTTTTCAGTAAAACCATTATTGATCAAAACTTCATTGCATCTCCATCAACGACAATTCTATTGCTGGCCTTTTATTCGCGTAAATAATCTTCGAATGTTATCGTTAGGAATGCTGATGGTATAGTAGTTGAAATTTTTGATGTTATCGTGGTGGTGATTTATATCTCAAAAACAATGCTGAATACGAAACACATGCTGAAGATAAAAATTACGGAGTAATGCATACTTTCTCCTCAAAATGTCAGTCAAGATCTTCTGCAAAGCCCCCAGGACAAGGTTAGATCCTCTACTATCCCAAACAACACTGCCAAATTTCTACAAAATCCAATAAAGGTTCATTAAGATATTTACAATTTTCCTCAACAGATGGCAATAGTATAGATTTTGACAGGCTGTCAAACCTCTCTTTCATACTTTTGTTCAATTTTTCCAGATCTATATATAAATTCTCTCAACTGTCAAAAGATCTCCGACGTAATCATATTTTCGTCTTGAAAACAATGATGACGTGTCAGAATGTAGACATCATTGGCTTCGAAGCATACGCATGACGTGTTTATTCCCGGCGTCTATACTCAGGAGTAGTAAGTTGGAATTAATGAGAATAACGTTACGTTATTTTCATTGCTATCAAAATTCAGATACCGAACGACGTAAATGGAAACGTGCTTCCTTTGTGAACGTTCACCACTTTCCTCTTCATAAATAACCTGTCATCGCCAATTTTCATCCGGAGAATTTACAACTCGCAAACGATACACACTGAAATCGAGGTACCGTTTATATCGAGAAAACCACATTTTACGATGCCTATACAGGGTGATTCACCTAACTGGTTCATTAGAGGTTTATGGTGAACTGATAGAGATATCAACCTGAAATCTTGGTGGATGCTACTACCCAATGCGTTCTATTTTCCTAAAATATTTTCAATACGCTGTTACTTAAATTATATCAAGTTTTTTTAAATGAAACATTCTGTTTATTTTTAGATATTCGAATTCTACGAAAAATCCTGGACCTGTTGCATTTTGAATTTTCTTCATATCGTGATTTGTTTTCAAGATATTTCATTTTTTTCGAAAAATGTTGATAGATGGACTGACTAACTGAAATGTCCATATTGACTTCGATGGGAAATGGAATTTTGCGTCGGATAGTGTAAATATTTTATAGTCATTCTATTTGGAATATGGAATTTATTGCAATTTGAAATTTCCTAGAGGTAAACTGAAATATCAAACACCCTGTTGAATATTTTGAAACACTTTGGAGAAAGAACATATTGAGTAGTAGCATCCACCAAAATTTCAATCAGTTCTTTAATGAACCAGTTATGTGAATCATCCTGTCGCCAAAAAAAGATCCGCGAGAGCAACGCTGGGAATTGTTGAAAGCAGCCACTATATTTTCCTTTTCTTTCAGTCGACTGGAAGACATATGGATTCCGACAAGAATTGTCAATCTCCGGAGTTTTTGGATCACGGAGTGTTGGGGAAACTTTTCAGGATCTCATTCCAATCTCCGCGTATTCTGCGAGTTGAAACAACAGGAATTCGGAATGTTGAGTGAAGTTTAGAAATTGCATTCTTGAATGGTGCTTCAGAAAAGTAGATTCTTTCTTCGTATGCATATACAGGGTCGTTCACGTGGAGCTCGAGATTCAAGCGAGTAACACACACTGCCAAACTCTTCAATATTACTATATGTACATTATAATATCTGAAAAATGCATCCCATGCAGAAATATTTGTTGTACTTCAGGCATTTTCTTGTATTCGGGAAATTTCACTGCAAACAGCATTTTTATCAGACGTGATAAACATTTTTTCACACACGGATGTCTTCAAGCTGATTTAAAATACATGGTCGTTTTTTCATTTTGAATTTTGAGTAGATAATTGTTTTTTCAAAATGCATTCCTTTGGAAATGATCGAATAACATCGATTTCTTGAATTTTTTCAACTTATTCCATATAGTGAGGATAAATCTTACCCTTCCTTCAATTTCCGTTACTGAAGACAAAATAGAAAAACGATCGGATAAGTTCAATTCTATTTAAAACGTTTTTCAAATGTTTCTTAACAAATAAAATGTCGCTTCTTTCATCTCTTCCTCTTGACAGCTACCTCCTCAATTTCAAGACAGCAAGGGGGATCATATTATATACCGTTGAAAAGGATTCCAAAATTAGGATTCAAAAATCATAATTTGAAATTTAAAATAATACGAATAATATTGAATTCAATCTTCAAATATGCTGGATGTGTTCAAAATGTTCTCCGTGTACTTCCTGGAAGAATTAGATTATTAATAAGAATAATGTGTTCAGTTGATTTATTTCTGAAGGTTGGATTCAATATTATTCGTATTACGATTGTACATTCATTTCGAAGAATTAAAATTCGTGATTTTTCAATTCTACTTTCTAAATCAACGATGTATCGCACGACACCTCTTGCTATTTAAAACAAACTGCGGGACTAGCTGTCTAGGAGAGAGGGTGAAAGGGTTTTGTTAACTCTGCCAGTATTTTTGTTTCCTTTTGGATCTATGGAGCATATTCCTTCTTTCTAAATTCTCTTGTGAAGTTCTTCAAGATCTTTGGGTAACTTATTTGGTCTAAGGCCGATCCAAACTTGATATTATTTGAATGTCTTCTGCCGGATCTGTGTATTTTTTCTGTTATAGATGATCCCCTGTATGTTTTTTCAATCCAAAATCATATCCTCCAGATTATTATTTCTTCCAAGTCCCGATAAGGTTGATTTTAGACAGATTGATCTCGTGTGGCTTGCTGGGATGTTGAAACACCCCAGAGACCTTATGTCATGAAAAAATTATATAGAAAACATATAAAAGAATGTGAAACGAAGTTTTTCATACAATAACTGAATTTATTTGAACACCTCAGAAGATGTATACAGAAGAAAAATTGGCACTGAGTCATAGTCTCCCAAATTGGAAATGAATAATATTAAACGTGAGAAAGAAAACTACAAAAAATAAAAGAAAATGTAAAAAAACTTGAAAGAAACCTTCTACAGGTTTTAGAATGAATAGTTTCAATGTATCCAAATGATTCAATGGAGACATTGGGAAGGTTATATTTGCGGTCGTATTTTTCAAATAACCGATTACGGCGGATTTCTCAGGATAAAATAACGCTAAAACATTATGTTTCATTCTGATGCAAGCCTGGTCCAGGTCTCGACAATTCAATTGATTCGTTGATACTTTAGAATAAGGTTTCTCTTCTAAGAAATTGAAATGTACCTTGTCCAACTTGTATCACCGACCATTCTCGACTCAAGTAGACACACACATCCACACACACAAATCTATTTGTATGGGCGAAATGTATCATCCATTCACCTCTGACGTAGATTGAGCATATATCTAGGAAAGCGGCGCTCAGGAAACTCGAGCATTGCCAAGTACCTCATTCAACATCTTGTGTGTCTGAAGAGATATCAACAGCTTCTTGGCGTATCACGATACTTTGAGAGCCAAATCAAGGGTTCGAGAACAAAGAAGCTCGTCTACCGAGTTCTGAATAATGGTACAATTGGAACTTGCCCGTATTAGACGTTGCTACTGAAAAGAGAAAAGCGAAACGGGAAACTGTGAAGTTCAAAGCACGAACATGTGGGAGTGTATAATCCACTTCAACCTCTTTGGTTCCCATGTTATATATTATTCATGTATTCATCAAGAAATTCTGGCATTATAAAGCAAATTTATCCACATTTTTTCACTGATCTGTTCTTTTTCTTCATTGTCACCAGTTTGTTAATACATATAACATTCGAATGGCTCAGATCCAAAAAAGCCAAAATGAATGTATCTTCGATAAAAAATATACATTGTCATTTAACCTTGAGATTTCTCAAACAGGGTGGCCCATCAGTGTGTGGAAGTGGAATCATTTACAGATAAAATACACTATTCTGAAATATTCTGAGATATACAGGGTGATTACCCTTAACGAGACATAATACTTCTACCTCCAATAGTATTCCGAGACGAAATCAAAACTATATTCTTTCATAATTGGAAACTAAAACATTATATAAAGGGTATCAATTGAACACGCAAGAAAAGAATTGGACAATAATGACTGACAACAAGCGAGAAAGAAGAAGAAATATAGGACCTATTTCAATAAATGTTCGAAATGTTCATTTTTTATTTTTATACTGTTTTTCATGAGATTTCCGATTGATTTTCATGTCTTCCTTAGTTAACGCGGGTGTTTTTTATATTAATTTGTCAATGGATATTTTTATTACATATTTGTGAAGT
The DNA here is from genome assembly GCA_037013635.1 of Plagiodera versicolora. Classification (NCBI taxonomy): domain Eukaryota; kingdom Metazoa; phylum Arthropoda; class Insecta; order Coleoptera; family Chrysomelidae; genus Plagiodera; species Plagiodera versicolora. Next base: position 6,936,016 of record CM072986.1, on the reverse strand, counting down.
TTGTTTTGCTACATGGAATTTTGTAGATACCACATTCATTCAGTTGCAGTTTTCAATGAAAAAAAAAACTGGTTCGATTTTGTAACAAAGACGAAAACTGAAAGGATCAACAGTGTCATTGTAACCTATTATTCTAGATGAAGAGTAGAATTTGTGTATTGTTCATGATTTATAGATGAATTATTCTTCCATTACAATTTTCCATCATATAATCCTAATTGTCATGTATGTTTCAATTCTTTTCTCTTCAATAACTTTTCAGAGCTGCAAAATATTATGCCAGTGGACAATTCTCCAAAAACATAGAAAGTCCATCTAAGGTCCAAGGACAGCACTTTAGACGTTCAGTCTTGACGTCCATTGTACAAAAAATTACAACTGAAATGTATGAATGTACGTACCATAATCAGAAATTCGTATTTCGGCCCTAAATTATTCACTATGTAGAAGAAATATCACGTTCAGGGCTTGCTTGTTGAAAATATATATTTTTCATGTTATAAAACGAAAATGTTATAAGAGAATATTTCAATGGTTTGAACACGTTGAATAGGCACCAATTATATCTGAGTAAACAGTACTCAGAGACATGGTCGTGGTATTGCCATTTGTTTTTCATCAGGAATTTGTTGAATATCAAGTTTTTCTGCAATTAAGCCATTTCGTCTTAACTTTCTCCACTTTTCCTAATCTGAAGAATGTTCTTCTGATATTCTTTTCTGTTTGTCTTACTCTCAACCTTCACAATCGCCTTGTGGTGATTTCACTCTGTCATCACATTTCCCACTGAAATTTCACATCTCTCGAAAGGTTTTTTTTTTCATAATCTCAATATTTCATTTATATTATATCTAGAACATTTTATGGTCTTTTTTGTATGATGAATTCCTTCCACTGTCTGGAAGTTATAATATTTGTACTCTTCAGTAAGAGAAATAAAATAATGAACGGATTGAAGAGGTATTTCGACTGATCTGTGGAGAGATATATTTGGATCCAGTTGGAGATTCGGGGGAATAGAATTTTGTAAAAATTGGATGATGTGTTGAACAAATCGTAGTAAACAAAAGTCGAACACTTTGGTTGTGAACTCCATTCTACTGTGAAGAGGGTTAACGACGATCCTCCTTTCCGGGAAGCAATTTCCAACAGGCCAATTTATTGTCGCATCATAGTTATTGAAACCACAGGATAACTGCTGGCGGAAATCGTTTTCAATTATACGCTACCGCACCGCAAATTGCAATTTGCAATATACAGATATTTTGGTGGCCTGGCGTGATACTCTATACGCTATCCCGTTGGAATTACGAACACAAAGCATTCGTTAGCTCCTTCGAATTGTTTGTGGAACAAATGGAAATTGTGAATGATGAATGGAAGCGTCGTTTCGCCAAGATTTGTGTGAGAATTAATTAAAACATTTCATTTTGAACTATTGAAATTAAAAAATATACGGATAAATGTTTTGTTCACGCAAATTTTTCTATTTACTACACTAAATAGAACTTATAATAGGGTTGTTTCTATTAGATATCCATGATAGATCTTATCATGGTCATTTAGCAATAACCATGCGATCTGGAATTTGATAGGAATGTTTGTTTATACCCACGCATTTCGACACAAAAAATACGAAATACTATTATATGGAAATCGATATATTTCGAAATATTCCACTACAATGACCAAATCTTCACCTTTTTCTTGGTTTGGATTCCACTATAACACTTATGACAACCAGAAAAATCAATAGAACAGTACAAATAAATAGACTGTAGTGAATGTAATCTTTCTTAGAAGGGTTGAAAATGAGTTGAGGGCCCGATGCACAAGAAGCGTTTGATTTCAAATATTTCATACTTGAGGCTGCCATCAAAAATTTTCCCCTACATAGACGACTGAAAAACTAGGTTAGGGATTGACATGACTTCTGAAATTGGTCAGTACACTCTGTTCAACTATCACCTCTGAAACTGTTCAGGCTGTTTTCTCTTCTTCTGCCCTTCTTCTATTTGTCATACTATTATTTTTTTCCCAGTCTTTCAACCTGTTTTACTTTGTGACCTCTATTTTGAATTTGCTTTGAACGGTGTACTTGGTTGTTTCTACATTTATTCTATGGATTTTCTTGTGCTTTCTCGACAAGTAGGTGCTACTATGAATTTAAAATATAAAATTGAAGATGTTCATTATCCACTGGGATAGTGAGAAAATTGATGGGACAAAATCCTCATTAGAATGGCGACATGTGGATTTTGTGTATTTTAAACATATGACTATTATTTCTATCCAAAATATTCACTTATCCATAAAGATGTATCAGATTACTGCATCGTCTAGAATCCAAACCATAACCATCCACAAAATATCTTGATTGATTTATTTTAGTATAATTACTGAATAGTTACTGCATGCATAAATTATTGAATAAAGAAAAATGGTTCGACTTTATCATCGAACTATCGAATTAAAAAATAGGTATACGACATTTTATAGATGAATGACATTTTCATATTCTTGTTCCATAAGCGAAAAGTTACGTATACGTTCACGTCTGTGCTTTGCATTAATTCTCGAATATTGATACGATTTACTATGAAATGTCGGTATAAACAGTATTTCTGATAAATTCATCCAAATGTAACTTAGAAAAATTCATTTTTGTTGTTTCATATAATACTTCAAAATTACTATTATAGAGCAGTGCCTCTTGATAAAATTTGAAAAGGACCCTGCGTTGCCTAAATTCTGTGTTGGACGAGGAGTCGCTACAACTTAAGGTTTCTTAGGTAGCTATTTGTCTCTAATATGTCCTGTAGGTTATTAACTGAAAAGCTTACTCACTTTCTTCTAGAGTAGATTTTATTGAGCGTAAAATACTCGACTTTACTTCCGTTTAACCGACGTTTAGATAATGAAAAGAGGACAGCATTATAGCACTCAGTTTACTCTTACAAAATTGGAATCTCTGTTATCGTTGGTGGATTCAGTTACTTCAACATTAACTTACTCCAAATCAGTTTTAGATGGAAGATATTGAAATGTCTGCTATGTCGGAATGAACTTTGAATCGTTTGATGAGTTCATATAAAATTCTCATAATGATATTGTTTATTTCTTTAGTAATTCATGAATACGAAATATAAAATAAAATGATTGCCTGAACATTTTCAACAAATTCAGACACAATATTCAGTTTTATGTTCAATGTTTTTAAACTAAAACTTGATAAGTTCTGGATTGGACGAATTTAAATTCTTTTTTCAGCGAAAATAAATTTGGCATCGTTGTGAATTCACTATGAGGTGTTGCCTAAATGTTCCCAGCTATGTCTCAACCAATTAGAAGTTCAGTGGTCAGTTAGATAATTTTCATTTTGTAGATACTATTAGTATTGAAAAATAACCAGATCTGTCAAAACTATCTTTCCCAAATAAGCTCTGTGGTATTGAAAAATAAACAAATCTGCACTAAAGGACTTTCTAGTTTCTTGATATCCACATCCATAAAACCTTTTCTTTTTATGTTAAATTGCAAATAATTGCATACTTATATTTACGATTTTTCATGACTTCAATATTTTATTGTGATCTTAATGCATCAGCAATCTTCATTATATTTTATTTTTGAGTGTTTCGACCCACCATTGTCCTTCTTATGCAGTTAATTTAATTTATTGATTGGATTCAGATGATTGTTGAGGATTTTGTAAATTGTCTCAACTTATAAAAAAAAATAACTCGAGTAGTTTTACAATACCACACTACTACGTATCCAGACTATACTGCTACAAACACTACACTATTTCAATTAGTACTACTTCACAACTACTAACTATATTAACTATGATTCTAAAGCTATGTTTACCTATAAATGGTCGGCACTTGACTGGAATCCTCACTAATGTTGTCGTTGTTATTGTTAGTATCGTTGTTTCCATAGTTACATAGCGCAACTTGAGACATAATTTGTTCCTGTTTGTCTGCTAATCCTACGATCTATCTCTATTCATCCACTAACTTATTTATAAATATATCACTGAACTTTATTAGCATTTATCATTTACGAGTATTGACGTGTAATCTTATTGCGATTTCTGGCTTTTGGAAATCAATGAATACGTAGGCCAGGCACTACTAGGTTGTTCCTTCGTCGTTCAATTATTAAGGCAACTTATAAGCATTCGTTCTTTGTTGGGAAAGAGAACGTAGAATCTGAAAAGACGATTGTGAGAGAGGCAATTTGGGAAAGGGGTTTACATACTCGAATAAATAGATATTACAGAAAAATAACTCGGAAGCAGGACAGAAAGCACAAGAGGAGATCTCCGAAAACATAAATAACATCGAGTAGGGAGTAGACTTATAGTACAGTCAACAATCACAGATGATAACGTTTTATTCCAAAATTTACCATTCCATCAGTAATTCAATTGAAAAATATACCCTAATTTACAAATGAGTATCAAAAGAATTCGAAACAAAAATCACTATTCAAAGTTAGAGCCCATAAAGATAATCTTGATAATAGAAGTAATTCGTTGTTTCAAATGGGATTCTAAGATATCAACACAAATAATCAGTCAATCACTGACAGTGAAGAACACTTGAATGAAATAAGCCATTTTTAATCGTATATCGCTAATACAAACTTCATTCTATGTGTATGAAATGATGGAGAAATTCTTCAATCCTTTGTTACTGAAATGTATTGATCAAGTGAAAATCGTAATAATTTATATATCGATTCGATTCTAGAATGATTGGAATGTTTGCTTTCATTTTGGTTATGTTTTCGATATCGTGAATATTGAAAGCCCCGGTAGCATCTATGAATATATTACTGCAATTTGAAATTCGAGACTGTTCAATTATATTGACAGAAAGCGTGAACTTTTTTGAAAGACTATTGGGTACACAATCTCTTTTACATTTCTTTTTCAATAGTTTTAATATTCCTTGATTTTAAAAAACTTTGAAACTCACTCGCAATGTCACTTTCTTTGAATATTACACGGGTGTTCGTTAAGCAATTCTTATCATTTTTGAAAACTTTTGGAGATCTGCATTGCAAATGTGAAGAGGAAACAGACCTAGCTTATACCAAATTGAATTAAGATAATCTCAATTTCAAAAGCGAAAAACTGTATATGAATAATAAGGAATTGTTCCAATAAGTTTCTTGTCGATGATCGGATTGGGAAAACTTCTATTTATGTTTGAGGATTTCCAGAAGTTTCTGATATTATCTTCCTTATGTATTCAGAGAATGCATGAAAACGCCAAACTTCTACTTGTCTCTTTGTGGTTCCTGACCAAAATGAAAACTTTGTGAGTTTGAGAACGAGTAGTATGTGTGGAAAATTCAACAACTGAAAACATGTAGTGTTTTGAACGATTTATTCCAATTTTATATCACATTTGTGTTTCTGAATTGAATTCCCAGAATATATTTTGATTCTCTTCCATACATTCTATCAATGAATTGAAGATATTGAGGAAAAATAAAACTTGTTTATATGATGGAAAAATGATGTTATGCTAATCAACCGATTGTCATTTGTAATTGGAGGTTTCGCCTCTTTCATGAAGTTCTCAATCATCGCTAAAATTTGGAGAGTGAAAATGAATAAAGGATATCAACTGAAATACAAACAACAAAAAAGGTATTGGGATGAAAAATTCTGAAGGATGATGTATAACAAGCAAAGACAAAATCAGGAAGACCTTGAAATAGAAAAGTAGTTAGTTTCATTGAACTGTCACAAAATCGATCGAGGACACAGAATGAATAATTCAAGACCTATGAAACGAGAAATCAATGAAAGATTGTATTGGTATTACACGTTTTTTTTTTCGATAATAAGAAATCGACAGACCAGAAAATTATCAAAAGATTGCATAATTCGAACCCTGGTATTTGGATATATGATGAAAAATGGAAAATTGGTGCTTCAAGATACCTAAATAGTTGACTATGTCGAAGAAGTTCGGGTTACATATTTTGAATTTGCAGTTATGCAGTTTTCATTTTTTCATAACAAACTGAACAAGGAACTTTATGACAACTTTGTCAATACTGATCAAAAATATTCATTTCATGAAATTTCCATGCTAATTAATTCTAGAAAATAGGTAATCAGCCAAAATTTCATGAAAATATATGGGGTTCTTCATTTGCAAAATTTTGACCTCATTCAGAGGTACAAATAACAAAGAGGAGGTATCTGTGTATCTTTGAGATATTTCCAAAGTTCTCAATAATTAATTTAGATAAACAAACTTTCAACTACTTGCTACAAATGATAACTGAAAAATTAATTCGGCATTAATAACATTGCTCCATATTTCATGTACTCTTTCCATTTCGAAACTAGTTCGAACAACGCAACTTTTATCTAATTTAATCGTCTTTCAATTTCACTGTCTGGGAAAAAAGTATAAAGTTATGAAATCGTTGGCATACAGCAATATAATTTATCTAAAATAAAAATATTCTGATGTATCGTTGGAAGTTTGGATGAGAATAAATGTGATTCAGATTCAGTTACGGAAATTTAACAAGGTAGCAAAATGAGAAAGCTAACAGAATATATCATTCAAACATGACTATTTGGCTATCATCTAATGACAAGTTGTCCATGCAAAAATACAAAAATATTCGTGAAATATACCTGATGTAATAGAAATTCAAAATGGACAAAAGTGCGTGGATCTCATCCATAAAATAAGCTCTTATATAATCATCTCATCATTTCAACACGTTGAATACCGACACACTTTTGGAAAGAAATTACACTTTTCACACTTGGAAGAATATCAAGCATTCTCGATATACCCAGGCACTAGGTCAAACTAATGGTTTTCTTGGCTCCGAATTTTGAACGCTGGAATCTTGGCAAACTCTCAAAAAACTATCACCAAGAAGTAACCTAGAATGAATCCTCTTACTTGAAAATAGAAAATCGATGCTTCGACTTAGATTTGATAATACTATCGGCTAATTGCGGAAATTGAAGCAGAATTTTATTGTTATCACTCTAAAACCTGGCAATGAGAAACTGAGTTTCTTGAATAACATCTAATTTTGTAGAGAATTCAACGCGGGTTGGAACACTTTGGACGCACTTTTTTAACAACATCTGCGAGCTAATTAACTTCAAACTGTAACTTAACAATAATTTAACTCGACATAACCTCTGACGCTTCAAACTTCCCGTTTTTCAGAACCGTTTCACCTCGAATCCCGTTTTTAAATCTCGCCACCGACAAGTCGCGGTTCAACTGTTTGTTCGGATCGAGTGTTGACGAAATATCACAACAAATTCATAACGAAAATCAAAATTTCAGTGGGACGATCTAGTAACATGGGCAGTCAGAAGTGGTATCGTCATTGCAGCAATACGACTGCGCACGATCTATACCGAAGCGGCGCGGAGGATTTTCCGGATTTTCGTTAGTCGGTGGGCTTGCTCGGGAAATTGGAGGAAAGCTCGGCGAATTGCAGGACCCAGATGACATGAAATAAATCAGTTTTGTGCGCTATAGTTTGTTGACTTCAACAATGAATATTTGAAAATTTAATGAATATTGAAAATATTTCAAAAAATCGTGAAGTACTAAAAACTACTACCGATGATCATAAATTAACAAGATTATCTCAACTTTTCGACGCCATATTTTCAGACATCCAGTATACATTGAATTATATTTTCAAAGAGACATATTATGACATGAGAAATTTCTTCATACCTTTTTTCAATTATTCTTAGTATTTTTTAATCAGTGAATTCTTTCATGAGACATTCATTACTTTCATGAATTTATTACTATTGAAGAAACACGAATCCAAAACGAATTGAAAATATTCACTTCATAGACTTTCTATGCCCATACATTTTGGAAACAGGTAATTGGTCCAAAATTTGGGGATTGTCGTTTGCAAAATTTTTACTTCATTTGGAGGTTCATTACTTTTTATTACTTTCAATAAAATAGGTATGGCCTGGTAGTCTATTGAGTACTCTTCAAATGACGTATGAGGTCAGTGTCTGTTTAATTTTATTAATTTCTTGAGTCTTCTAACGATGTGAAAAATATTATGAATAACAATATGGCAACGCTGTGAAACATTACACTGGCTCTAGTTGGGAATATTTATAGCCTACGATTATTGTTTATGTTTTGAGTATGCTGAATTTTCATGTTCCAAGAGTAAACTCAAGACATAACACTCTATTCTACCTTGAAACCTCGAGAACAAATGTACAGAAAAACTCACCTTTATTCAGAATTTGCAACAATAGCTGCGACATTTTCTCTTGCAGCATTGCTTCATTGAAATAAAACAGATTTTGATATTATTTTTCCTTATCTCTAGTTTTCGTATCTTGTCTCATTTCCTCACTATTTTTGTATCTTTACTGATCAAATTTATTTTTTTGTACCTGTGACTTTCCCACCCTGTAAATGGATTTTTGTTGGGTGGTGTACAATAAAAAAAAATACGTGGCGATATCAGGGTGAAATGGAGAAGGCGAATCAATTAACGTAGTTAATTAGAACTGTTTCATGGTATCGGCATCAATATTATTATGTTTCTTACCAAAATTGAGTTAGAGGTGTTACCGAAACGATTGGTTTGTTTGGATTTTCAGCAGTGGCATTTAATTCTCATTTATATGCACCCGAATTGATTAGCATATTTCTAATACTCTTTTTCAATCACGGTATATATAGTGTTTCAATTTTAATATTTTTAACGACAACGTTGCCATACTTTTCTACCTCTATTGCTCTCTTCAAAAAATCAATTAACGATCAATGTCGTTCAGCAGTTGTGTCGTCATAGCGTTCCACGCTGTCCACGTGATTCTTGAACACACCCTAACTTCGTGAATTTATCCAGTATATTTCTTCCCAACGTTCTGAATGGGGTAGTATTTCTTCCAAAAATCGTTGAACCAGACCTGTCTAATCAATTCACTAGTTTACTGATATGAGCTTCAAATAAGTATGGACTATTCCTCTTATTTGCAAGATGCAAATCACATTGTTGCATTTTCGCATCACCCTGTACATTCCACGCGCATTTCGGCCGTATCGAGGTATCCTGCTGCCGCAGGAGCAACGTCAGGCGCCAACGTTACATCCAAAAAGGTCCAGGGAGACGAAAGAGCACAGTCCACCCTGCGAGCGGCAGCAGGAATCCTTCCCCTGGTGCGTGTTTGCCTAAGGACGATTATCCTGCGACCGGCGGTTGTGTAGCAAGCACGTTCTGCAGACGAGAGTGCGCGGTTCGTAGTCCGTGGGCCAGGAATTCCTGAATGGTCTGAGCTGAATTCGAATCATTCGAGGTATCCGTCCGTGAGGTCATTGTCTGCACATTAATTGCGATTGGTATGGTTTGGTGACAGCAAATGAGACATTCCGATCATTTTGAAAAAAAAAACGTGTCAAACAAGGGTGTCTCTAAATCAACACAAGATTTGAATGAAATAAAACGGTATTCAGTATTTCGTTGTTGAAGTTTGGGATTTGGTCATTAATGTAATAACACATCGAACAAATGGCCTCCACGGCTTTGCTCACACATACGCACTCAATTATCAAAAATTTCTGAGACCAATCTGCCTAAATGTGGCTGGATTTCATTAGGTTTGTTCCAACATGTCTTAAAACCGTCACAATATGATCACGCTCATGCGCGATTGATTTAATCTGTTCCAACCGAGAAGTGATCGTAATCGGACCATCATCTTTTTGTTCCAACCAAACCCGTGACCGTCTGCAGGATAATTTCTGGACGGTAATTTCGGTACATGCTCAAAATTGAGAACTATATCGAGTATTGACATGCGCATTAAGAAATTCTTTGCCATAAGAATAGGTTAGCTAACCTAGATTTTTGTTTGGGTATTTATTCACTTTCATTTGTGTGGATGATTATTTTTTCCGTTCGAATCAAATAAGATAAAATAAATAGGTAGGAGTGACGATGGTGATACTGATCATTTATACGAAACAAGTGAAGATGACTTTGATATTCAATGCAAAAAAAAAGAATAGTTCGATTTATATTTGATTTACCTTTTCAAGCTTCGTGTCGAAACATATTCAGAGACAAGAAAATTCTAACGGTGACTTCTATTTATCTATTGAAATTACTGAGCAATACTTATCGGATCCAACATAAGTTAACAAAAAATAGTGATACGATGACACGAGAAATAAAAATGACTTATTGTTCAGAAGACCAAATCACAATTATTATAAAAAATCACCTCTTATCGCTGGGGCTTCTTATTTCAATAGGCTCCCCAGTCACTTAAAAAACAGTCCTACATACGAGGTTTTCAAAGGTGGGTTGAAACATTTTTTATCAAATAATTGTTTTTATGGTCTTCGGGAGGTTGATGCTTTTCTCTCCAATAATTAATTGGAATGTTTTTTATACTAGGTCATTCTGTCCAATATCAATGTATTTGTTCTGGTTCTTATTTCTTGGATAGTTGCAGCTGTTATATCTGTTCTATGTTCTATGTTGTATTAGTTTTTCTTGTATACCTGTACCGACTCCTCCAATCTATTGTACTATAGGGAAAAGGATTTAATGAATTTGAATTTGATTTTGAATTTGAGTGAAATGAAACGAGGGTCAAAAATCGTAGAATGTTTCATTTCCATATTTTATTTTATTATTGTAATTAAAGATTATTCTCAAACAAAAGAACAATGACCTCAATCCCGTAGAACATGGGTATTCAAAAATCATCAATGAAACCGATCCAACCCTCGAATGTTTTCGTACCGTCACGAAACTATGCGAAGTTCGCTCATGCGAACTAAACGAAATCGAAAAAGCCAAGAAACAGTTTCGAAACCATACATAAATGTTTGTTGAAACAACCAATCGATGCAGCGTTGAATCTCCATCTTCAATGTATGGAGTCCCAATGTGTCCCATTTTACCCATTTAAAGCACAGCTCAGCGTGTTTAAATCGTACTTTAAAAAACGCGCGTTTTTTAAAGTTACGAGAAACGTGAAGTCTTAATGATAAATTTTTGATTATTGATCTGACATGATTACCTTGTAAACGTCAAATAAAATATAACTGACAAATGCAAAACTTCATTCAATCGTGAAATGAGGCACCAATAAAAAAAATAGCGTAAAGTATTCGTGGATCTGGTCTCAAAAACACTTAACCATTCAGACGGTTATTTGACAGAATTTGGGGGGGTTGTCAAAATAAAATGGTGGCGAATTTTAATCTTCGATTGAATGAAATACTGCCTGTTATCTCATCAAGTGTCAGAATTGAGTGCTTCATCAATATTTTCATTACTTTTCGTATTTTTTAATCACTTACGGTTTCGTCGTTTCACTATATTAGATCATCATAATCCATATACATTTTTTCCCATTCTGATTGATTCCACTTATTTTTTCACTGAAATCATAATTTCACCAGATGTTAAATTAAAAAACGTGGAATCGAATTTGTAGTTTCGTTTTGATTTCGCTAAATACTCTCATCATTAATTAATTACTTCAAATTCAATTTGGAGGAAGAGAATTTACAACCAAAACGGAATACGTATCAAAGTCAAATCTTCATTCATCAGACTACATGAACATGTGAGAGACAGTGTGTTGCTCCCTGCTCCAAATTATACCTACAGTCTTTGTGACTTCGTTTGAATTGAAAATAAAAAAAACTGCTCGGTTGATTCAGTCGATTTCGATAAACTGATTTGATTTGTCCAAAATCTCAAATTGAAAAAAGAAACAAGTAGATTAGCTACCGAACACCTTTGTATAGCGTAAAATGAGTTTGTCCGTCGCCGCATTCTCCTGCAAAAAATGTTTGGCATAGATGTTCAACATCACCTTTATGGTGGTTCCTAAGGCTTCTCGTTTTTGCTCAAGACGGGGATCTCGAATCGATCCATAGTGCTGGAACATGTCCTCATATTCCCTAATGTAAAATGATATGTGGGAAGACAGCTCGGTCTTTCCACAACATTTTTTCTTCTGGATCTTCTTCTTCAGCTTCATCACTACTTTCTGCATGTGAAAGTAGTGCATCCGAACCCAACCAGTCCTGGATCCGGCGTATTCCTCATGCAATCTCCTCAGAAAATTTGTCAGTTCTAGCATGTAGATTCGTTCTCCTCTTCTCCCAGATAGCTGGTGAGCTTCTTCACTAATGTAAGGAAGAATCATCTTTGCTTCGATATTGGTTCTAACAAAGTTGTGAACGTGAATGTCAGAGTTTCCAGGTTTTTTGTATTTATACATTTTCAATCGCCCATAATGATGAATGGGGATTAAGTATTTAATCCTGTGGGTTTATGAACATCAAAAGAGGTATGTTTACCTTCGAGTACTAAGAATTTACCTGCCCGTTTTGATTTGGAGGGGAGTACCTGAGGAAGGTCATTGAATTATTTCTTATTAAATCTTGTAAAAGTTACTATTCTGGAGGAATATTTTTCGAAATTCTCAGTTATACTTTATCAATCTCGACATTTTTCAAACTTGATGGTCAAAATTATAAAATTTAACTGAGCTTACCGAATGTCATATCGATAGTGAAGCATCGAACTATTTTTTATTAGATCAGTCTCTATCAGGTCATACATCGAAATTTTGGTCGTTTGGTAAGTGCAATTTTATCGTACAACTGTACTCAAAAAACACCACTCTTATTTCATCTTGTTCTTATTCTTCTCCGTCTTTCATTGTATATATTTGCAATAAATCTCGGAACATTAGATAGACATAATCACGTTGTATGAAAGTCTACCACACACAGTGGTATACCAAGTATACCATCTGGGGCCCGTGACAAATTCTATGGGCGGCATCATCATTGAAAATTATCACGTTATAGCCACTGATGCTTTTGTCTGACAATATCTACTTACAATTTTAGCTCGCGGCCCTCGGGCTGGGGACCTCAAGTTAGGTCTGGGGCCCATGGCAGTTTGCCAGCTCTGTCACTGACCATACACCTCCAAAACGAATGAATCACAAAGAACGTTCGTTCTCGACAGAGCGAGCGATAAAAACCGATCGCAGTAAACACTCGTTTGAAAAACATACGTTTTGATTCTCAGTTATTCAAGGATACGAAAACGAGCGATATGCACGTAATGCATCGAAAGTTCACTTGTCCAGAATACGGCCTCAGATAGAAGATCGTGTGGTTTCCAATGAGTTACTACCAAATTCAGATCGTAGTCATGATGCTGAAGAGAAGAATCAGGAAGCGATATGGAGACATTTCGGTCTATTGATATTTGACAACCACCAGTTACATTTCATGATTTTGGCTATCAAAACATCGAAATTGATAAGGGATAATTTAAAATATTAATATTTTCGAAAAACATTTTCCTACTAGTGAACAAGATCTCATAAGAAATAATTCAATGACCCAAGATACCCTCCTCAGGTACTCCCCTCCAAATCAAAACGGGCAGGTAAATTCTCAGTACTCGAAGGTAAACATACCTCTTTTGATGTTCATAAACCCACAGGATTAAATACTTAATCCCCATTCATCATTATGGGCGATTGAAAATGTATAAATACAAAAAACCTGGGAACTCTGACATTCACGTTCACAACTTTGTTAGAACCAATATCGAAGCAAAGATGATTCTCCCTTACATTAGTGAAGAAGCTCACCAGCTATCTGGGAGAAGAGGAGAACAAATCTACATGCTAGAACTGACAAATGTTCTGAGGAGATTGCATGAGGAATACGCCGGATCCAGGACTGGTTGGGTTCGGATGCACTACTTTCACATGCAGAAAGTAGTGATGAAGCTGAAGAAGAAGATCCAGAAGAAAAAATGTTGTGGAAAGACCGAGCTGTCTTCCCACATATCATTTTACATTAGGGAATATGAGGACATGTTCCAGCACTATGGATCGATTCGAGATCCCCGTCTTGAGCAAACACGAGAAGCCTTAGGAACCACCATAAAGGTGATGTTGAACATCTATGCCAAACATTTTTTGCAGGAGAATGCGGCGACGGACAAACTCATTTTACGCTATATAAAGGTGTTCGGTAGCTAATCTACTAGTTGGTTAAAGTTCTTCTTATGACGTATTGTATTCACACTAACTCATTTCATTATAGCTAATTTTCGATTTCATAATCGTATCGTAATATATTCGAAAATGATTCTAAATAGAAACAAAAACTGTTCATATTTATATTTATTCACTCTTTTTTTTTTATTTTACTACAGGGGTCCAAAGGATATACTGCAGCCGGAGGCTTATAGTATTTCCCCTATCATTCCGATACCCTAAAACATATTGGTCCCTTTGACTATTTTGCAAAGGTCACTAGGTTTCAGGGTTCACCTTGATATAGGTGTGTTCTGACAGGAGCATGTCCTGTAAGGAGACCTGTTACTAGTCTTATCTGATCTCTACTTAATCTAAGTATCTCATCAGTTCGGTTTTCACCTGTTATCGGAATAACAAGTTTACTATATTCTTGTCCTGGTGTGTTATCCCAGGCTATTCTTTGTAATTCAGTGACTCGTCTTTTAATGGAGTTACCAAGTAGTTTCTTGGCTACTCCAAGTACTGGTTCCGGGCCAAAGTAGGGTGTAGCTGATCCCTAGCTAGTTCGTCAGCTATTTCGTTGCCTTCTATTCCACTGTGCCCAGGTACCCAAATCAGTTTAACTCTGTTTGACCTTGCCAGCGTCAGAAGTTCGTTGATACATTTCCAGATGAGTCTGGACTTTACCTTATAACCTGCAAGGGCTTTTAGGCGGCCTGACTATCCGAATGAATATGGATTCCTTTTCTCTTGAAGGCCTTCTCATTGCATATTTTTGCACATTGTAGAATTGCAAATATTTCTGCTTGGAACACCGAGGTGTTTTCACCAAGCGCATAGGAGTGTTTCTCCTTCAGGGTAGGGGAATAAATTCCCGCACCAGATCTTTGTTCAGTCTTTGATCCGTCTGTGTACCAGATCATTCTGTTTTGCTCTTCTCTAGCGTGAACTTCGTGCCACTCCCTTCGATCCGGGATTACCACCTCGAAGGGTTTTTCGAAGATGTATTTATTCACTTATGCACCTACATTGTTTTTTCATGGTTTCATTTTATGAATGATCAGAAGAAAATAATCAAACGATAACTAGGTTCGAAAATATCTGGAATAAAAATCAAATCAAATGACTTGTTGAACATAGGAATTGTTTATTCAAACGAATACAATTTGGAAAATATGAAATCATTAGTTATAGTATCGAATTCAGATTCGTCCATCCCGTATATATGTATAATCTTGATTGATTTTCTTCCTGTCTAATATTATTTAATTGTCCTGAATTAAAACTCGGTTACATTTCATCCGACTCAAGTTTCAATGAGCTCGAGGACTCTGGTGATTTATGAATTTAAATTAAGATGTTATGAAATTTCATAAGGAACTTTAGTTGAAATTCGTGTCGTAGAGATTTCCATTGAGGAAACGAAATAAACAGAAAATGTGCATTAGGCTAGTATAATATTTTTTCTAGTATGTACTCAATATGTCGTGAGATTACTGCATGGTGATTCTCCTAACAGTTCCATTTAAGGCTAATGGGAAATAAATAAAAAATATTCCTAAATCACCTTAGTTCTGCTGTATTATCCCAACTTTGTTACAGGAAAGAATTCTAGTTAGCAGCACATTTTTGGATTCTCGATTTTTTTTTTCACAATGGCGAAAACAGAAAGACTACTACAATGTTGAGTTGAATGTTAATGGCCGGCATTTTGATGTGTACGCATTAAATTCACCTACTCAACTACTGTTTCTCAAAGATTTTGGTCGGATTTGTTAGGAGAATCATCGAATCATCCAATAGACATTTATTCTGAGAAAATTCGCCATAATCGATGTTTTCAAAATTTCAAAGATCACAATCACAAGTATCGTATTCAATTGCAGAAATCGATTAGTTATTCCTGAAAACGAACGAATTCCGTGATATTAAAAATTTTAGGAATAATTGACAGTTTCAAATGGTGTAGCCAATCATAATATCGCTGAGGTCATTCTAAAATTAAATGGAATTTTCGAATGAATTCCTGATATATGATATGTGTAATTCATTGGTGAAATTTCACGAAAAACTTAATTTTCTTCACATCGTTCAATCAGCTTGAAGAAGAAGGTTTTTGAAGAGTTTCATCCAAAATGTTACTTATTTTTCGAGAAATAAACCTTTTAACATTTTTCTAATTTTGAAAGAGCTGATTTTTGAAGAAACTGAGAATCGCTCAGTATATCTGATAGGGGCTTAGTTGGTTCAAGATAAGCCTAAATGGCAATTTTAATTTTCATACGATACAATACAGAAACAATACAGATTTTTTTCATTTGTTGCATACTTTACTCAAACGAACTAAATGGATGAACTATTCCATATTTATTGAAGCATCAGTTGGGAAACTTTCAGAACTATACATGATTTACTCAATTGTCAACTTCGATCTCCACTGTTTCTCGAAGAATTTGACGAGTTATCATTTTCACGTCTAGAAGAATAGTAATAATAATAATATAAGCGATGATAGTATAGTATATACAATATATGTATATAGTATATACAATAAAAAGGGATACTTTCTTATAGATTCCGGTTTAAGCTACTCAAATTATTTCATAGGCTTCTATCATACCAGGCGTTGAATATTTCCAGTGGCATCCTCTGAAATTTCCAAAGAAAATTGTCATTTTATTTTTCACATCGTCTACCACTTAGGAAGGAATCAAAAGAATAGCAGTTGAAATATAATTGGAAGTTTCTGTGAGAAATTTATACTATATATTATATTATTCCGTAGACGATTTCGATTCGGAATAGATTTGCCTGTTCATTCATCCTATATTTTATCCATTTGAACTATTTCACCTGAATTTTGTACTGTGAATTTTCTACAGGGTTATATGAAAATATTTGGTGTGTATGTTTTCTGGTTGTATTTTTTATAATTCACATTTTCATGTATTCTTGACAATATTGATGTGTAGTGGTCTGTACTACAAATATGTGTGAATTATTATTTTTTCTTCGGTTTTTTCCACATTTTTATTCGACTATATGTGTGTGTCGCATTTTCTTTAATGATTCTCCATTGTTGTCAATTCTACTGCTTTGTCGATGAGAGTTGATATTCTTCCTGAAGTGATTCTTGGTTAAATTTGATTTATCTAAACCCCAGAGATGTTCCATATTTTCCTGGACATCCTGTACAGATGTATCCTCGTAAATCACCCTTTATCATCCACGAATCATCATTTTTTCCAGGAGAGAAACAGTTCAGTTGATTCAAGTCGAAGTCTCCAGTGAGCAATAATGTTTAACCGATCCGTAACGTTTCTCTCTAGACTTTACATTCCTCTGTTTGGTGTTGCTCGCCGGTCGATACCGGAGCGCCTAATTCATCTCGTATCCTTCGAGCTATTCTTCCCGACGTGTACCCGCCTCTTATCCCGCAGGAATACGGCGTGTCGTGAAACGGACGAGCCGTGACGTCAGACGGCAGGCTGTTGCATCCGTAGCCGCACTGCAGGTTGGATGGAGCCCGAGTTGTTGTTTACGATGTATACCAGATGGCGCGAATGAATGATGCTCGGTAAGGTTGCAAATCCACCAGATCTGACACCTATTGATGGATGTGTGACAGGAAGCTTCGAGAAATATTGCGTACATGATTCTGTTCATTCTTTATTTCTTTTGGCTCAATCTGAGGTGCTATGAGATGAATTCTTCTCAAATATTACTTGAAATGGAGGTGTAAACTGGTGGGAATTGGAATGTTTCGAAAATAAACTCAAATTTGTTACTTCTGAGTGTTTTTCATCCATTGGTAAAAATAGATTACTAAGAATAGTGAGTAAAGCTGAAGAACAAATGAAATTGATAAATTACGATAAAAAACAGAATGATTTCACTATACAAAAAAATTAATAAAATATATACGTGAAGTACTCCTTGAGAAATAATTGTAAAATGAGTAATTACGAATTCACTGATAAGAAAAAATATGCCAAAACATTTGGTACCAAACATTGAGAACGCCAATTATAATGATGAATCGATATTGGGTTCAAAAGTCAAAATGAAGAACAAGAAGAAATAGAAGACGAACAAAGAATGCAGAAAAAGGTTGAAGGAAATTGAAGGGGAGAGGAAACATTGAGAGAAGCAGTAATAAGATCATCTCGAAATGAATTAGACAGAATCGATATAATGTATATGTACAATGGATACTAATACAAACTTAGTAATTTAAACGCACTCACATTTACCAAAAATAACATATGTAAATGTGGTTTCGAAGATTTGGAATGCAAGAAAAGGTAGAAATGAAATGCTTATTGTAATCGGGAATCGTGAATGATAAAAGCAGAATTATAGAAGTAGGATTAATAAAATATTACATTATTAATGATGATATAAAATGAGAAGAACAGATTAAATGATGTTGAATTCGATTATGAAAAACCTTTTGTTTTGTTGAAAAAATTGGTCTTGAAATACAGAAATGAAGGAACAAGTGTAAAAAATCAACGAATCCAAAACAATCATGAAGTCGATCCAGACAACAAAGAAAAAGACTGGGGAAATGGACAATGATATAAATAAATTGGAATATATTATACAAGGGTGAAAGGGTGAAGGATTCGGTAACGATTAGATCAAAGATAAATGCCAGCAGAATAACAACATTGCAAAAATAATACAAAAATAATTTCTAGAAAATAACTATGAAAATTTAAACTGTTTTGAAACAGCCATGATGCAGTTTAATAAATCTATATCATTTTTAGGTAAGTGATAATCTTTATTATCGCCCACACTGTACAATTTTTTTTGATGATCAATCCCAAAGGTGAGCAAGTGAAAAGTTACTTATATCTAGTTACGGTTCAAAGTTAATCAAATAATGATATTATTTTTGAATCATACGTTTATGTTTTGTCTTCAACACGATTATATTAGTTTCACCTGTATGTTCATCTGAAACTTGAATCAAACTTCCTTTTGAATGGGACTAGGAAAGATAGAGCTGGTTTGCAAACTAGACGTATGCGTTATTCTAGACATATTTCGAAACATTTCGTAGAAACTGATTTACAGTATGGTAAGGAAGTAAATAAATAACATTTCGAACACCTACGGTAATAATAAAGATGTTGATATTTTCATCATATCAATATATTAGTTCATATAGTTAGTCATATTTGTTTTTTTGGTATGAGAAATAGAAATGAGAATTTTTCAAATCAGATTATCGTAAATGAACGCGCATGATTCCACGACATTTCATAGCTAGCTAATACAGAGAATATGGCAAAATAATCCAATTTTTATACATATAAAGGGTGTTTCACAGTGGATGGAACATTAGACGTATCTGGAGAACAGAAAGACAGATCATTTTGAAAATTTGTGAGCGTGGATAATCAAACCTACTCTATCCGTCTAAAATATTTTCATCAATACAGTGTTGCCGCTTGTATCAGAAAGTGGTAGCTACTTTGTTATTTCAAATGGAACACCTCGTATATTATATCATTTTTAGAATCCTCATGGGATTCCTCACAACTTTCCCACATAATTCCCTATATCTATCTGTGACGATTTCCGAGATAAAAATTATTTTGTCAAATTTTTGTGCAAAACCTGACCATTGAAAAATATCAATTTTTTCCCAAGGCAAACTCACAAAATATTGCAATTTGGGTTATAGCTGCATAGGACCATCAAGTATTCTGTCGATGAACTGGATATCAGTTTCAGCATACAGGGAGGCTCAGAAGTGAGTGTCATCCGGGCACTCATGAAAATGACTGCAACTCCGTTTTTTTAAATGAAACACCCTGTATATCATCACTTATTCGAAAAGCTATAACATTTTCCATTTTAATTGAGTATACTTTCCCTATACCTATCTTGTACAGTTTTTTAGTTATGCTCACTTATGTTATGAATTCGTTTTCAATGAAAAAAATATTGGATGGAGCTTTAGAATTTAGATAGTAGGCTATGAACTTCATCCTGATAGAGAACTAACATGTTATTCCTCCATTGTTATCCTGTATTCAAGATGCATGGGTGTGAAAATACTATGGCAGAAAATAATTACTTGAATGCGGTTTAGATGGATTCATTCATCATTTATGGTCAATGTAACAAGAATATCATTAGAACATACAGTGAGTTTAATGAAAATCATGAGGTGATTTACCCCGGATGAATCCGAGGAAATTCATTAGATTGTAGAGAAATTTTGAAATGTTTTTGAAATCTTTCTAGACTCATTAATACACATGTTAGACTTTGATACTTTTAGCTCTCCATGATGATATAAGCATTTCAAAATTTCTTTTCAATCTAATGAATTTTCTCGAATTCGTTCGAGGTAAATCAGCATACTTCTCATCAAACTCGCTGCATGTTCTAATGATATTCTTGTTACATTGACCATAAATGATGAATACATCAATCTAAACTACATTCAAGTAATTATTTTCTGCCATAATATTTTCACACCCATGCATCTTGAATACAGGATAACAATGAAGGAATAACATGTCAGTTCTCTATCAGAATGAAGTTCATAGCCTACTATCTAAAGATCCATCCAATATTTTTTTCATTGAAAACGAATTCATAACATAAGTGAGCATAACTGAACAACTGTACGAGATAGGTATAGGGAAAGTATACTCAATTGAAATGGAAAATGTTATAGCTTTTCGAATAAGTGATAATATACAGGGTGTTCCATTTAAAAAAACGGAGTTGCAGTCATTTTCATGAGTGCCCGGATGACACTCACTTCTGAGCCACCCTGTATGCTGAAACTGAGATCCAGTTCATCAACAGAATACTTGATGGTCATATGCAGCTATAACCCAAATTGCAATATTTTGTAAGTTTGCATTGGGAAAAAATTGTTATTTTTCAATGGTCAGGTTTTACACAAAAATTTGACAAAATAATTTTTTTCTCGGAAATCGTCACAGATAGGTATAGGGAATTATGTGGAAAAGTTGTGAGGAATCTCATGAGGATTTTAAAAATGATACAGTATACGAGGTGTTCCATTTGAAATAACAAAGTAGCTACTACTTTCTGATACAAGCGGCAACACTGTATTGATGAAGATATTTTAGACGAATAGAGCAAGTTTGATTATCCACGCTCACAAATTTTCGAAATGATCAGACTTCCTGTTCTCCAGATACGTTTAATGTTCCATCCACTGTGAAACACCCGATATATGAATTGATTTTTTTCGAAAACCTGACTATTTAGGTATAGGAACATGATATATCGTTTGAAAGGAACTTCAATTGTCTTTCAGGATATTAAATAATATACAGGGTATTCCATTTGAAAAAATGCACTTTTCACCATTTTTGTATCTATGGTGAAAGTCATCAAATTAGAACGGCCCTATACAATGAAGAACGAATTTCCTGTCATGATTGATACACAGGACAGAACCACACCCAAAATTTCAGCATTCTACGAATTTAAATACCGCGGTAATAAAAATTTAATTGAAGCTATGTTTTGCACGAAAATTGAGGAAATCAATTAATTTCTCGAAAACCTTCTGAGATAGGTATAGGAAAGTATCATACTAAAATTATACTAAACTATTGAAAAGTATTGGAGAAATGAAAAATGGAATGAAATATAGGGTGTTCCATTTGAAATAACAAAGTTGTTGCTACTTTTAGATAGAAACGGCAACGCCGCAATGCTAAAAATATTTTAGATAGATAGAACAAAACTGATTACTCAAAAAACCAAATTTTCAGAATAATTCTTCGTCCCGTTCTCCATATACGTCTAACCTACCATCGACCGTGAGTGACCCTGTATATTATATATTTTTTGTAACTGTACTCCTCTGCTCTATTCGATTTCGATTGTGAGTTTAAAATGTGAAATGTGTGATTGTAATTTTAAATTGTAACTAACAATAATTTTTTGACTAGTCCAATAATCATTATATCTTTTATATTATGTGAATTGCATGATTGATTCATTACATAAGGAAACTAAATTATATCAGCACATTCAATGCTGTCCTTGTGACTTCATATGTATGCCTTAAACATCTATCAATCTTATGTATCCCTTATTTCCGCATCATCACCATGTAGGTATATGAATACATAATATGTTTCTGGAAAACCCATCCCGCATGAACAATCGTCCATGTCAAATTTCCATTTTCCTTTATGTTCCCATAAATCAGAGTGCACTAGGAAACCATCGCCAAAATGTATTTATAAGGCTGTAAAGCACACTCCTTTGTGTCTAGAGCGATCAACAGAAACAAAATAAAAGTTTATTTTATAGCCTAGCTATTCTATATCAGCAGCCTCAGGATAAGATGTGAGAATCTCAGGACACGTTTATGAATAATGAAAATATCAATTAGGATAGTGTGTGATATTCTGGGATAATGGGCCGTTTGGTCGCCTATGGGAATTATGTAGACTTAATTGGGTTCTTTCAAAGATATGGTTAGGAATCAGTTCGGAGACATCGGCGTTTTATATATAAAACTCGACCAAAAGAACACTTCACGCTCCAAGGCAAATTTTCTTGGCTTTTATCATTGATAAAAGAATAGTGCCCATTTGGAAGAGTTGATCCAACTCTAAAATAATGGAACTCTGGCATTATTTCACATTACTTCCACAACATTGTAAAGAAGCGGATGAAACTCATATAACCGTTTTTCTCTACGAGGTGAATAGTGTATAAGCGAATTGTTACTGAAAATTGATCTGTTTCAAAATTTCAAGTAAGAAAAATGAAAGATTCTGTACGAAGAAACAGGGTGACCAGATAAAAATGGCGAGTGCTGTATTTTGAGAACTATTCATCGTTAGAGACATGAGGTGAAAATTTTCGAGTTATCAAGACGCCACCTGGCCATCCTGGAAACATGACAATAATTTTCAGGGTTTTCTTTCAGCTACTTTGATCATTAAATTTTTCACCGCATGTGTCTACGACGAATAGTTTTCGAGATACAGTACTTAGCAGTCTTATCTGGCCACCCTGTACATAATTTATACTTTCGTGAAAATATTGAATTCGAGTAATTTGTGACAGATATTCAGAAATAGCCATCGAGAAGGCCACCTACACAAATCTGGCAAAATTCCAGTAAACATAAGATACGCATATTGCATTTGAAGAATGGACATTGAGACACATTTCATTATCATCAAACAAAACAATTCTGTTTGGCAATTCCATTTTAATGTGGGAAAGATATATTGTTTTATTTTCGAAACGGCTCAAATTTCCAAACAAAAATAGTCAGAAGGTTTTTTTGTTGAAGTTTGGGATTGTATTCATTTCCTGTTCAAACATAATGCAATCAAATGAAGAATTTCTGATGCCTCAGAATTCCTCTCAATGTCTTCACAATTATCCACAATTTCTTGAGATACTTTGCATGGTTTGCAATTCCTCGTTATTCTTTAAAATCCCTCTCGGTACTTTGCAATACCATAATATTTTATAATTATTTCTGATACTTCAAGGACATTTTTTTTCAAAATATTGTTTTCTCTTAATTTTTACTCTTCCATATTATTTCCAGGATCTCAGATGATCACGAATGAACTTATGGCCCAAAATGCATACTAAGAAAGATATACCCTTCCAATCCTACCAATACTAATATCTTGATTGAAAATCGCAGATTTAGAACAAAATTTTTAACGAAATTGGTCATGGTCTTCTAAAATATGGTTACCGATGAATGTCAATTGTGCTGACAATTTTTTTTTATTTTTTGATAAGAGCATCTTTATTATGTAATTTTCTTACCTCTATCGAATGCTTCTATTTTTGATCATAGCGAATACAAAGAAGTAAGTTGTTGAAAAAAAAACAACTCACCCTTCAGAAACGCCCTTTATAATTATATCAGAAATGTGGAAGTGTATTAAAAACTGTCTTCAACAACAAACATTTTGCAGAAAATCTTAGTGGGAAAAGTATTTTAATGTTATCAACTCTGGAAGGATAGATCTTCCTTAATATACATTTTAGGCCATTCGTTTTTTTCTTCTATGTACTACCACCTTCAGAAAGCTTTAAAAAATACTCACGAAAACACATTTTCGACTCACTCTGTATACCTCATGAACATCTTCCTAAGAGTCATTTATGGAGTGAAAGATGTGTCATGTGCATCCAAAGTGATCTGTCATATTTTTGATATACCCATTAACATTTATATAAACTAGGAATGCGACATGATCAAAAACAATTCCTCAAGGATCTTTCTTCAAATGATCTTTACTTTTTGTATTCTATCAAATGATCTTGATGAGATCAGGAAGAGTCAAACTTTCGCTATATTATCACTAGGCAAATCACGTGAATTCAAAGTCAAATCAATTCGAGCATAGTTTCATGAAGTTGGTAAATCTCTGTAGTATATGCTGATTTTGTTTGACACTAATCAGTAATTTACAAACCTAAATTGACCTCAGGGATCTGCTGCTATCTTTATCAATCAATTTCAATGTTCATTGCAAGAATTTACGTAATTATTTACGTAGATTTAGGTAGATACACAAACGAGCAAATAGAGAAAAAACAATCTGGCGTATAGTGAAAGATTGATACCCCTTGATCAAATAATCAAACACTTTGGAATCGTTTGTTGACGTGATTGAATCAGGAGCAATGTTCGTCTTGAATATATTATTCTTTTTGCTACAGATCTGCTGGCACCTTTATAAATACAGATGGTTTTTTCTATTTATCTTTCTGTTGTTTGTTGGAGTACGAAAGGTATAGAGTTCAATAAACTCATATGACTGGATGGCTGTGATAGGATTGAAAGAAATTATTGAATAGGAGAAAAGCAGTACAAAATAGAACCTTCTACAGGGTAATTCTTTGAAAATGGACAATCCTGAACTGGAGATACTACACATTAAGATATGGCTATACAAATGATGCATGTATTTAAAATTGAAATTGTAATTCAAAATCTCTCAATAATTTTGTGAGTTTCAGCAGAACCGTCTTGAAAATTGACAAATTTATGTTTTTGTGCACAAAAACTACAGATATTATAGTGAATTTAGCACTATTCATATAGGGCGTTGTCACACTCTGTTACTCAGGTAAATTACAACATATCTTTTTGGCTAATAAGGTATGGCTGAAATCACTAGGGAATCTAAATAGCAGTCCAATTTTAACTAAAAAAGGCACTCCTGAGTTATTTGCATGAATAAATGAATTAATATTACAATAAACAAAATTCATTGAATGTTTAAAATGACATGTAGTGAGCCATATGATTTCATATCATAATTCTGATTTACTTTTCAGAGAAATACCATGCAATGTTTTCTTCGAAAATAAGTTATATTTCGGAGAATCTAATAAATACAAGTCCATGAAGAGCTAACAAGAAACGGCAATCACCTGAGTGGAAAGTTATAAATATTTATATAATTTCGTAAATTTTATGATTACTCCCTGCCTAATTATTTTCACCAATTTACGTACAGACGCACAGTTCACGTGAAATCACCGATTTTATAAACAATCAACGTCTATTTAATTACCATATGCATAATGGATTTATCAAGTATTAGTCAAATATGCAGTAAGTCATACTGAGAACGTTTGATATTTCACACGTGGGACCATCAAAACAAAGTAACGTGGTAAACAAAGAACATAACCCTAATTGTTTGTTTTCAATTTGTTCAGTTGGTATTATAGTTTCAAATCATGTGGTGGCACGAAACTAGACCGCTATAACGATAGTGTCTTCTCAGTTAAGCCCTGATAGTGTTACTCATGGTGTGGATACCAATCGGCAGTATTGATCATTTCACCGGACCTCGCATTTTCCAGAAAATTCCAGCAGCTTGGTGTCTTCTAAGCGTTTATTCTGTTCAGATTCGTATCCGCTTGGGTCATTTCACATTTTTATATAAGGCCCGAGCTACTGCGTTTACCATCTATTGCTGTCCGTTGGGAGAGAGTGGATCTCGACTTTTCATCACGTTTTGTCGTTTTTCCATCTTCGCCGATTTTATTCGGGTCAGAATATCTATGAAATTCGGTTGGGACACGATTACATCATTTCCGATTGCAGAAAATGATGTTTGTAAGTTCCTTAGGCCATGAACAGATCCTCGAAACTTACTATTCAATTTATACTCTGGATTTGGCTCTTAAGTCTCTACTAAGGTTTGAGAAAATGTTCAGTAATTGCAAATCTGGTGTTATCATTGTAGACTTGAAACTTCAGAAGAACTCTCAGCTTAGGTTTACTGAGTTTATGAGGGTGATTGTAATCGATTTGTCTAAGACACGGTTTCAATACAGGTCTGGAAACTAGGCACTTTTGAGTGATGGGGTGTCACGTAATTGTCTTGGGGTATGATTAATATTCGAAAGTTCATATCGTAAATGAAAACAGAACACACGGTTAGTTAGACTTGATTAGTGAATGAAATCAATGAGAAAAATATTATATCTCCCCACCCCACCAGTTTCCAGACCTGTATGTAAGACCGTGGTCTGAGATTAAAGATTACTGTGTTCAAGTCAAGGTAAGGAATATGGAATTGAGTTTGCTGGTGTACAAAATAAATAGCATTTGAGGTTCTTCTGTTAACATTTGTTTATTCAATGAATAGAGCGTCTTGATATTAGGTTAGTTTAGTTTTAGTTGAAACTTTGTACTTGTTTTTGAAGTAGCTTACTTATTTTATTTTTATTTTATTTTTTTATTTTATTTCACGGGATAACCCAATTTACAATGAATAACAAACATAAATAAAACTGAATAAAGATTTACCTAATCTACAACTAGTACTACTTAAATTTGAATAACAACTTTTAACAACATTTAAATACAAGGATTGATTATGGAAATAACAGAATACCAAAATAGATTACTGAAGGCATTAAGCACTAACATCTTTTAAGACCTTCCTAATATTATGAGCATTCATACAAAACAAATCAAGGCTCTGAGAAAACCTGTTGAAAGATATCCCAATTCTATTAAGAGGGGAATGATAGGCATAGTTGGTTGTATGGAATGAAACATTAAATATTTCAGGAGTGCGAGTGTTATACACTGGGATTTTCAGTGCAATACTCTCAAGTAGTTTGGGGCAGTTGATGTAGCCTGAGATTATTTTCTGTAGGAATACTATATCAGTGACGCATCTTCTGTGAGAAAGTGATTGGATATTTATCATTTTTTCTATCCCGGCATATACATAATCTTCTCCAACTAGTCCCAATTTATAAGCACAACATCTCAAGAATTTTTGTTGAACTTTTTCAATTTGCCGAACATAACATTCATAGTGTGGGGACCATACTATTGAGCCATATTCTAGAATAGATCTAACATAAGAGCAATAAAGTATTTTCAGAGTGTTGTAACTGAAGTCTTTGCATACCCTAAAAGTGAAACCCAATATTTTATAAGCTTTGGTTGTAATTTCATTAATATGTTGTTCAAAAGTGAGTTTGGTGTCAATTTTTATTCCCAAGTCCCTGATTTCATTGACACGTGATAGTTGGTTACCGTGGATTTCATATGGAAAGTCGATAGGAGTTTTAACTCTCAAAAAAGAAATGGCAAAACACTTTTTTACATTAAGATTCATCTTATTGAGTCGACACCAATGTTCTAAATTATCTACGTCCTCTTGCAAAAGATTAGCATCGGTCAGAGAGTCTATAGAGCGGAATAATTTTAGGTCATCAGCAAATAACAAAAACTGAGAATTACATATTGAAAGAGATATGTCATTGATGAATAAATTAAAAAGCAATGGTCCAGAATGTGACCCTTGTGGTACTCCGGAGGATACCTTTATTACTTGTGAAATACATCCGGCCACTTTGACACATTGTGTTCTTCCTCCCAGGAAGCTGTTGAACCAATTTAGCATCAGTTCACTAAAACCAAGCGCCTTTAACTTAGATGCTAGGATATCATGGTTGACTCTATCAAAGGCCTTCGAGAAGTCTGTGTAGATAGAGTCAACCTGAGATTTATCCTCAAATTTTGAAAGAATATAATTTTGATACAAAACTAAGTTGGTGTTAGTTGACCTGCCCTGCATGAAGCCATGTTGTTGATCGCTAATTACATTCTTACACATCCAAGATACGTGTTTAGTTATAAAATAGTCCAACATCTTGGGAATTTCAGATTGCATGCAGATAGCTCTGTAATTCTCAACGTTATCCTTTTTGCCGGATTTGAAAATTGGTGTCAAAAAACTGTGTTTCCAGAAATCAGGAAAAACACCCAATCTCAGTGACATATTAAAAATGATATGAATAGGGTTAGTAATGGAGAAAATACAATTTTTTATAAAGTATAGAGGTATGCCGTCTGGACCAAAAGCTAGTTTAGATGGCAAACTTGCTATCCTATCAAACACATCTGTTACGCTGATTGTGCATTCTGCCATGTCAATAGTTCGATCATAGCTAAATTCCGTTTGTCCGTTTTCAACACTTCATCCATCTGAATCAAATAGGAGTCATTTTAGGGGTAGACCCTCATTTGCCTTGAAACTCTAAGATTAGTTCATTCCATTACTAGCTATGACGACCGAATATTACATAACATCCTTTGATTCCTTTGATTGTCTCCGAATATTCTTAAACAGAAATAATCAACTACATTGTCGATTCACATGTCACATTTATTCGATAATAGATACAATGAAAGAAAAGGCTTATACGACAATGAAGATCTTAACACTTCGTCTACAAATCAATGCACTTCAATTGACAAGCCACATGAGATATCAGTTCGCTGAAACATGAGGCTTTTAATAAACGATGAAAATAATACCATTTACATGTACGTGTAGCTAGAGCTTCAGGAAATTGCAAACACATTTCAGCCAACCTTCTGAAATGCAGTAATGCATTGATTGCTGCTCACAAACATTCGTGTTGATTACGGGAAGTAAAGGAAACCTACAATTTAATCTAGATGTATGCTATGAAATGTTCGAGAAGAAACGAATGAAAATAAACACTGGCGAATGCAAGGTAAAGGCAATAAAAAATCAAGAAATGAATATTTAGATTCGTAATAGGAGAATATAAAAGGTCCAACTGCGAAAAGTGGATAGCAACAGATATGAAATACTCACACAAAACTAAGAAATTCACAAGAAATGACTCAAAATAGAGTGACGACATTTGTAGAAGTTGACAAATGAAAGACAAATGAAAAAGTATATGAAGCGAGCCAAAAGAAGAGCAGGAAAACCGAAGAAATCATGGAATGATACAACTGGTGGAAGTATACGAAAAAGGGAGTGAAACCTGGAACAAATCAAATTCGAGACAGAAGTAGAGTAGAATTCAACTGCACAAGAAAGTATCGTTCGAGTGAAGCTGGTTGTGTTTTAAACAAAACAAAATGGGAAAAATTAAAATAAATTATAGTTTTTTTTTCAACCCAAAATGGAAAACATTTTGAGCATCTAATGAAATGAAATAGATAAAACAGAGTTCATTTCATTTAAGTATACCCTTTTTGACCCTGAATGAAATTCAGAAAACCTTATAACCAGAATATGGTGGGTGTCCTTTTTCAATTCCAGAGATATTTGCATTGAAAGTTTTCAAATTGATCCCCTGTATACAAACACTAATAACTCAATCAAACATTTGTCTATAATTTCCATCACTTGATTCTGGGCATAAATTTTATGCTTAGATGAAGAAATTATATTAGTATTTAAATTCAATCATGACTTCGAACAGATGTTATTCTGAAAAATGTGCACAAGCAACTATACACGATTGTTTGGCAAGTTTACAATTTCACCACGAGTTAACGTCGCAATTTTTGGAACACACTTTGTATGTTGTCTCTGGCAAGTACATTAAGCACGAAAGATAAATGTATTCCATACATAGGGTTCGCCCTGAATGTATTGGGTTTGATATCTGATCGCAAACATGGCAACTGGTAGTGATTTTCTCAGCGTTGTTTGCTATACTAGCATTGGAAATTGACTCGTTGGAATAGTGCATTTGGTTGAACGAGACGAAAATCGTATTTTATGGAAAACGCACAGCCCCAGAGTTATAAAACAAGAGCATATAGATGACGGATGTCATATGGAAGAACTCATGTGAAGCATTCCACAAATAGAATGTACTAACCCACGAATATCCAACGACTGAATTGTAGACATGTTGATTGAAAACATTATCAGGGCATAGGTACTCAATATTCAACCTCTACTGAGTATGGAGACGTGAAAAGAAGGGCATAATAATGATTCGTTTTGATTTCTACAAAATAATAGTCAAAGGTAAAAGATATTGAGGGCCTCGAGCAAAATTTGGCTAGAAAGCTATCCCTACACATACTCTGTGCTCCAAAAACAACAAAAAATCTCAAATATAATTCAAAATGCAAGAAATCGAAATTCAAGGCAATAGATAATTCTTTATTTTCTTGTGAAAAACTGCTATTTTTAGTTCTTTAAATTCTGTAGGTATTCAATAATTCTGACTGAATTATAACTATAACTTCATGCAAATGAATACGTGCCAAATGTTTGTTGGTGCATGGTCTATGAAGTAAGCACAAATTGAACTTGAAATTAACTCATGGAAAAAGAGTAAATAGCATTATTTTGAAGACGTGACCATGTCTACAGTATTTGCAAGAGGAAGAAGAAACGTAATAATGCAGGGACATGCTAATGAATAGAAGTTCGATATTATGTACAATATTCAAAGAGAATTGAATATACTTGACCTGTCCTGATGAGAATTAAAATATGTAGGATCACAAGTCTCAATATCGAATGCATTCTGTATATAGTTCCTGATTTGACATTTTTCAACATTCAACAGTTTTGTTATAACCTCATTATCGTTATCTTCTATTTCTTTCTGAAAAAAATGTGAAGTAAGTTTCGGATACATTTCGTGTGCAGTAAATGCATGAGTATGGGTTTTCATGAAGGTAAAACTCTCTCTTTTTTATACAATTACTCATCCTATTGGCGAATGAATTTAAGATTGCAGCGCCAAAGTCGGCAGTCACAGAACCGCACATGCTGACATTGGATAGTTTCATTGAATTAGGTGCTAATATGTGTTTTTTCGTTAATAAAGTGTGAGTTTGTAATGAAAATAAAGACATTCCAGACTTTTGTAATGAGTTAGGGCATCTATGTGTATGTATTTTCATATTTCTAAAAGTTTATCATCATTTGTTTTATTTATCGTATTATATTGAAAATAATACGAGGTTAGAATCCTGTTGTGAATGAGAATGATTTGATCAAAATATATACACGTGTCTAATAATTTGTTTTGTTTTTAGATTCGAATGGCAAGATTTAGTTAAGGGTACTGTGAAGGCACAAACACTTTTAGAAGTGTTTATGAAGGTGAAGAAGTTTTGAGTGCTGGACATCATAATATCATGAGGACAAGAAAATTGTTTTCGTGATGGAATGAATTGAGTATTTGTTTTTTATGTTTTTTGGTGAGAAGTGCGAAATAAAATATATATTGTGAGATCCCTTTTCAATCTTGTTGATACCTGAACAATACCAGAGACAATACCATGCTCCACTACTGTGACCATTGATATAGACAGAATTCCATCTATCTACCCACGATATTCATATCACCAGCTTGAGGAAAAGCATGGGAATCAATATTGGAAGTTTGATTTTACCGATTCAGAGTTTTACAATCTTTCAAATATTCAAATTCAGTATAAACTCAGCATAATACCAAACACAATAACTATGTCAAAATTTCTAGTTATTTTTAGAGCCTCCAGATGGCGTATCGCTTATGTTCATTTGCCAATTTCCGATGCCAAGCTTTCTGCAACTATCCTTCGACCAATGGGAGTGCAACATGATCACGCGATGACCACGAGGTAATAATGAGATAGCAAGTTTGTTCTTGCTAGCCTCTTGGTGTTGGATAGATTTTAACTCCCAGGTTAATTTATCTCATGTGATCAAACAGCTCTTGAAAGAAATAAAATAACAGAAGTTTAAATAAAGGGTGTAGGAATAGAATAGAATTCTATCGCATATGTAAACTGGATTCCACTATGACATGTTTCCTCTTCTCAAAAGTCTATTTTCGAAATAAATCCTTCCACAAAATTCCTCAACTTCCCCAAGTACCTAGATCGCCGAAAGCGCTTTCCATTTATTAATTAATCAATGAGTTTGGATGGAACGAAGTGGCCAAGCTCGGCTGGAATTTATTAAATAATGGTGTGAAAATCTCGCGAAGCTCAAAACAGTTCCTCTTAATTAAAATGCTTAAAATGTGGGTCTTCGAATAATTTTCACAAGGCGTAGCAGGGTGATGAAAATAGTATCCCTTAACCTCCTCGGGCATTATATTCCAAAGCACGATTCTTGGGATCCGGGAGAACATTTTCTAATTAATTCGCAGCCTATTGAGTACTCAAGGGTCTGATTTGGGTCATCCCTTATTCCTCTTATTGACGAATCCATGAAAATTACTACAACTTAGCTGTCAAATAAATAACAACCATATCGACAGGGTGTTATGATAACATCTGAGGAGATAATTTTCTCGGCATTTTTATATGTCCGCGAACGTTTCGTCGTTGATCTACACAAGGGCTTGAAATTTTTCTTTATAGTTCTCGCAGTTTTCAAAATATTGTTCTCAAATTTGGAAAACATGTCATGTTAAAGGGCTATCAGAGTTGGGCATGCTGTGATTGAGATAATCTACTAAGAGATATTCTTTCAGTTATGATCCCTTTTCTCTCCCGAAACTTTTGGTTTATTAAAATAATAAAATATTTTCAATCTCTTGTAGTTATAACATTTTCCAGGAGCAAGAATAAAATAAACCTGTATACAGGGTGGCAGAGCTATCATTCCCTTTGGCGTATACGTATATGCAATGCAGCGTTGCCAGTTATATCAAAAAGTAGCATTATTTGTGATTTTTTCAAAAAAGACATACTGTATATGATAGCACTTTTGAATTCGTTTTCATTTTATGATTTTTTGCCTAATAGCTCATATCTAGTCATAGCTCTATTTTGGTGTTCATTATTACAGTACATGAATATGTAGAAGTTTCAAATTATGTGTGAAGCAAACAAATACTTTGTATATTGATTTCGGATGCGAGATCGTTGTGCATTAAACAGGGTCTGTTGAAATGATAGAAAAAGATACGAGATTATATAAAAAATGTTTTAAGCACTCTGTATGTCGTCGAAAAATCTGAAAAATAATCATAATCCCTTTCGAAGAGAAGGAGAATCGGAATTTGGGGCATATTCATCGTTGTATAATGGAATGTTATGACCATAAATTACTATGTAAAAATTCAACAACAAAATATGAGATAAGTGATCAGATTAGGCTGATATAACATCGAACATTCAGCATATTCAATTCACGAACGAGTTATGGGAGTGATTTCAAGATGGAAAGAATGAAGGTATGTAATCAAGGAAGGAATTCTGAATATCCATATTTCACGTGGAAAAACACTGGAAAAATATGATTTATTCGAATGTTCAGACCCTTACACAAGAGAACGAGAATTTCACTCAAATTGAGAGGATTGCAAATGAAAATGAGATGAGTCCTGTTGAAGATATTCTAAGTATTCTCAATACAACTCAAGTTCAACAGTAAAATTCCATCAGAACTCGGCATGATCACGAGTATCTCAAAGCAGAGTAATGAAAAGCAAAACTCCTAAGAATGTTTTCTGGAATCTTTTCAGTAGCTAGACACAAAGAGGAGAAAAACTAGGTTAGAACATACAAACACAAGGTTAAAATAGAAGAAAAAAATCCTTTCGAATGAAACCCAATTCGTTTGTGAGGTGAATAGTTCATTGACATGCAAATTGAACATGAGTTTTATTTACACCAAGATCACGTATTCGTCCAATATCCTCAAGATCGAAATGTTCAAGATGGTACGTAGAATTATACTGTGAATTTGATTCGGTGAAAACTACTTTTTGTAAGTTTCTGTGATAAAATAATAAAATCACATCCAAAAAAATTATGACTTTTTTAAGAAACACAAATTTTGTAAAATTGTATTAATTTAAAAAAGAACGAAGATAGAAAATAGAAAGAATTTTATCTATTCCGAATTATTTTTTTTTATTATAGCTTCTTGCAATCATTTAATTATTTGTATAGTGTAGCATGATGAATAAATGCAATCTTCATCACACATACGGGGTGTTTGTAACTGGTTATTGAAATAGCCCTTTGTCCTAAATAAGGACCTGTCGACTTATTTTACATCAAGGTTGTGATCCAAAATTCAGGATATCATGAAATCGTTAATAATTTGATTGATTGAAAGTGAAAGAATAGCATTTAGAGATGAAAAAGGTATTTTTTTGAATTTCGTACCACCTTTTCATCGGAAAAATCAATTTTGACTCAAATTAACTGGTACAAAAATGGCATGCGGAAGTACCAAACCAATTCGTTCAGGATAATTTTTTTCTACTCTTTTCTATCAAGGTGTTGTATTGAACTGATGAAGTACCTTTAATTTTTTCAAGTCCGTACTTGGATTATTAGTTTCATTCATTCGGAATCCGGTAGCATACAGGATAATGAGTTTATGTTGTGAAAATGAATAAAATATACAATGCGGATCGTAAGTTATGAGCCAAATAGTGGATATACATAAAACACTCTGTATCTCGCTTATACAGGGGGCTAGGCCCATCATATAGGGGTTTTTCAGAACCAGCTAGGCGACCTCTACCTATCCTTACAGTACGCCCATTTTCCAATGAATCCCCCTGTATAAATAATTGAATAAATAGTATTGAAGACTATTTTTCGATGACAAGACAAAAGAAGTGACACCAGCATAAATTGATACGTATTGAAATACTTTCACATATGACGGTGTTTATGAAACGTATTGCTGATCGATGATCAAATAGGCACTGCATATACGGCTTCTGAGAAGTGCAGCATATGAGAAACCTGTCGACGGATTCGTTGGAGGTAAAGGCAAAAGTCATCTTGACATTCAACAACAATAATAATTCATCACAATTGGTCAACTACATACCATGCGAACAAAACAAAGCACGAAAAGTTGAAATACGTTATTGATTGTAAGAATTCAATTTCTGAAGAAAAGGTCAAGAAATTTCTATTAATAAATTTTGATTTATTATTCAATTTAGTGGCGAGGGGATAAAATGATTTCAGTGGTCATACAATCTTTCGATACCATTTTTATAGTACGATTTATTTGCCTTAGTTTCGGTGAATTCATCTTCATCGTTCCAAAAGATCTGTCCAACTAGCATTCTGAAGGTGTGAGCCCAAAAAAAAATTCACAGAGGGGCAGATCTGGAGAATACGATAGATTCTGAAGCAATTCGAAGCCCGATACATGCAATTTTGCAATCGTTTCAATCGATTTTCAAGACGATGCAAGGTCTCGCGAGCTTGCGCAGCAGTCAATTCCAACAGAGTTTTTTCATACCCAGATCTCTAACATGTTCCTTTCATGTCTTTAGGGTCTTAGCTATCCCAATCAACTTCACTTCACGGTTATACGAAATTATATTGTGTATTTTTTGTTTCCATCAGTAACAGCCTCATTTGAACTCAGCGAACCACTTATTAACAGTTAATTTTCCTGAACCTAAGTGGGAATATAGTGTATCCAGCCAAGCCCTGGCTTCAATGGTATTTTTTTTTCTCTAGACAGCAACGCTTCATTAACTCTTCATTCATTTTTCAAAGTAACAAGAGTTGTTAACAACAGCTATCAAATTCATGGACTTCCCTTTCTGGAGTTAGGGCTAACTGTTAATAATAATAATATAAAAATAAATAAAATAGTATGGATTCATCACTAGTAGCATCGTCTTCTTGTCAGTCTACAACCTTATCACAAAATATTATGATTTATCTTCGAATGAGGAATGGAACCGGCTGTTAGATAGAATCAAATATTGACGTCTTACAACTCGAGAAATATAAGTTTGATGTGGTTTCTTGGAGGTTGTTTGCTACAAGGTAGGTATATATTTCTTCCAATTTCTTGTGAATAACTCTGATGGTCTTAAAACCCTAAGACATCCTATATGAGAGTATAATAAATTCAATAAATATGTGAATGCTATACTTTGGTTCATCCCGTCTGTATTCCTATTCGCAAATTAATAAATGAATAAACAAGTGGGAATTTTCCTGTAGACCGACGATTTTAACCATGTTTTTCAAGGAAAAGCAACTCACATTGACTCCAGCACATAGTCGTCTTGTTCCGAATCAAGTAGCAGCCTGTGGTGCTCTGCTAGTTCCTTCTGCTCCCGCTCTCTTTCTCTTTCTGACTGGCGCTGCTGCAGCAGATCGTTGTCCAGTTGTCGGATTTCCCACTGTTCTCGCTGTGTTCGATGGTGTTCCTGCAAAAAGAAACAGCAGGATCTCGCCTTATAAATCAAATTTGGAGAATGTATCTATGAGATGATTGAAAAGTGTGGAAAAAGAAATTATCGAGAAATATAGGAGTCAAGTTACTTGTAGTGAATAGAGTAGCGCCGGTTGTATATAATTCAACAATCAAATATAAGTTACTGTTGAAAGTAATGTGAGAAAGATAGTGAGTTATGAAGGCTCCTGGTAGGAAGAAATTAGGAATATAAATGGTAATGACCAACAAGAGATATCAAAACTGAATATAGAAGATGTACAATATACAGTATTAGAATCTATCTTCAGTATTGTGATTCAAGGAAGATAGAATCACAATTTCTCATATAGCTTGATCCCTCCTGGGATATCGATATGCCCTGTAATTGGCTGTGACGTGGACACTTTATATTTTGGTAGGATAGGAATAGCATTGCGTCTCTCGTGATTAGCTGGGATAATAATAGACTTGCTTAGCGATAATGATGATAAATAACGAATAGTAATAAAATGTTGAAGATGTTGAATTTTACAACAGTGTATGATATGAGGATTTTGAAAGGAATACAATGTGTAATAGACAATGTAATAGAATACTAAAAATAGTGAACTGATATATGCCGGGGTTAGTAAAGGGAAAAGTGATTAGGGGAGATGACTGTGGAAAATACAATATAGCGAAAGATGAAAGAGAAGAACAGATAAAAACAAGAAGAGTAAGAGACACAGACAGAGAAAGAGAAGAAGAAAGAGAGAAAGAAAGAGGAAGAGAAAGATGAAGAAAATAAGAGAATAAGAGAAAAATATAAGACAAAAAAATGAAGATAGAAAATGAGAGAGAGGAAAACAAAAAAAAGAGAAAAACAAGGAGACAGAGACAGGGAAAGAGAAAAAGAAGGAGAAAGAGAAAGAGAGGAAATAAGAGAAAGAGAAAAAGAGAAAGAAGATGAGAGAAAAAGAGGAAGATAGAAAACAAGAGAAAGGAAAAAAAAAGAAGAAGAAGGAAATGAATGATTTTGGAAGTAGTACTTATGCCGTATAATGAAAAGTGAAACATAGAACATATTTCTAATGCTGAACCTTTCAGCTCTCCTTACACACCTTAACGACGATGTCGTACTCTAAGAGTAATGAATAACAAAAGAGGATGAGACAGAGAAAGAGAAAAAGAAAGAAAAAGAGAAAAAATGAGAGGGAGAGTGGGAGAGAAAAAGATAAAGAAGATAAAAGAAAAAAATAAAGATAGAAAACGAGAAAAAGAAAAAGGAGAATAAGAGAAAAAGAGGAAAATAAATGAAAGACCTCTGGGTTTTGAAAGTAGTATGCCGTATAATGGAAAGTGAAACATAGAACATATTACTAATGTTGAACCTGTCAGCTTCCCAAACACACCTAAACGACGATGTCGTACTCTAAGAGTAATGAACGACAAAAATGCTGATAGAAGAAAAAAGAGGAAAAGAAAAAGACAAAGAGGTGAAGAGAAATGATAAAGAGAGAAAGAAAGACAAAGAGAAAACAGAAAAAGAGAAAAACAAAAACAAGAAAAAGAGGAAGAGACAGAGGAAGAAAAAAAAAGTGGGACAGAAAAAGAGGAAGGAGATAAAAAAATAGAGATAGAAAACGAGAAGGAAAAGAAGAATAAGAGAAAAAGAGGAAAATAAATGAAAGACCTATGGATTTTGAAGAGTATGCCGTATAATGGAAAGTGAAACATAAAACAAGTTCTAATGCTGAGCCTTTCAACTTTCCAAACACACCTTAACGGCGATGTCGTACTCTAAGAGTCGCTGCTCCCTCGTCGCCGCCGCCGCCGTCCTCTTCTCCTCCTCCGTAGGTGGACCCTTCTCCTTGTCCTTGGCGCCGGTCGAGCTGCCGGCTCCCGGCGGCGGGTACGAGATCCAAAACTGGTGGGCCAGTTTGATATGTGGGGGGCGGGTAGGGCGGTCGGGTGATAAGCACGTTGGGGAGTTTCGGGGCAGGTGTGTCCAAACGGATCAAGCACAAAAGGCGTTCATCTGAAATAGAATTGAACAATCATGGATTCGTTAGTGATAATTACTGATTGTGTCTAGCATTTGCTGGGTATGACAGTGTCTTATTTGTCAGAGACATTATCCTGGGATGCTGAAGGAAGCTGATTTGATGGGGACAGCTTCAAACTGGTCATTTATACTCATTCTGATAGCTCACCAAGAATTGCGAAAAATGTGTCGAAGAGAATCAAGAGCTTTACCATTATCATTACCATTACGAGATCAGGTGTTTTATCATGATTTTGTTCTCAAATAAGTTACGTCAGTTCTTATCAATAAGACGAGGAAAAGAGTGTCAGAGTTTTCATCATATCTCCTCATGAATCAGTGTTATCAGCTTTGCTTTCTCAAACAATGTTTTACCGTTTATATGTCCGAATAAACTTGAATGACTAGTGATGGTGACTGCAAACTGCGCATGTTCCTTTCTTCGGAAATATTCTAAGAACTTGCTGACGAGTTTGAAATGCTTCGAAATGCCTAATTGTTCGTCAAAAGAATCGGAGATTCTCAAGTAGGAACGCCCACAAGGGCGCACAATCTGGGCACCAGATACATTCTCAATACTCATAACATCGGAATCTTGAAATATATGAGAAATAAGATGGTTGAAATATATAACAATTTGGCATTGAGAAAGTTGCGAAATTACAAGTATCAACTGAATTGTAATTTTGAAAAATCATTTCTTTCTATTTCATTTTCGAGAAAATTACGAAATGAATCACGCGTTTGCATTATTTGCTAAAACACTTCGTATTTTGATCATCGTTATAAATTCTATTCTCCTCATGGAAGCCACTTTTGAATAGATCCTATCAATACATTTCCATTGATGTATGTTCAGTTATAGTTCTCTCATCAAACAATCATTCCCATAATAGGTTGTGTTATAAATCGATTTAAATTCTACCCACTTAATAACATTATGACAATTTTTTAGTCGTAAACGTATTACTATAACAAATCGTTCTAATGAGTCAAAAATAACGGAGAAGAAAAGAATTATGATGTCATGAATAGAAGGGAAACAATTTCGAGATTTTTCTGTCTGAGAGTTAAGAATGAATGGAATTGATAGAAGT
This sequence comes from Plagiodera versicolora, assembly GCA_037013635.1. NCBI lineage: Eukaryota > Metazoa > Arthropoda > Insecta > Coleoptera > Chrysomelidae > Plagiodera > Plagiodera versicolora. The sequence continues at coordinate 6,896,317 of CM072986.1, read as the reverse complement.
TAGTCCGAACTTCAAAAGTACAACATTCGTAAATTCTTGTAGGTGAGGTATTTACGGAACATATTTCTTGAGAAAATGAAAAAATCAATTCGCTGCGTACCATGTTGAATTTTTTGTAGTCAAAACATGAATGAGTCCAAAAAGTGCCATATAGCCTGAATCCTCATAAAACATGTATAAGAAGCAACTCCTATGTAGATTCAATTGTCTTTCAATTTCCTCAACCTTTCAACCTGTATCACAATTCTCACATTGCTTTTACATTCACAGTAACTTCCATTTTCTCAGCTACTTTCGATAGCTTCCATTTACAATACCTCCAATTTTTAATCATCTCATGAAAGATAGCTGAGATAAAGGGGTCCTAAAATGAGATTTTTTTTCATTTAACCTGTATCTCGAGAACGAATCGAGAATTCTGTTTGAGTTATCATCAGTTTCACTATTTATAGGAGGACATAGAAGAAGGGACACTCATCCAATATCAATATTCATCAAATAAAAAATTAAATGAGGATGTTATCACCAGTGTTTCCGAATAATTGATGAAGATATGATATAAACTGTTACATCTACAAATATGTTTATTTTTTTTACTCAACCGCATATAACCCAGGAATAAGCTGCTTAGGAAAACAAAAAAAATTGCCAAGATCATATTCGTTATATGGAAAGGTTGATAACAGCCACAAGCCAACCGAAATACCATTTTGTGAATACGATAATAAGCTCTACTATTATTATATTACTATATTTGCACGAAATTTTCATAATTCAGTGTCCTATGTGGATTTCTTCAACACAATAAGTTTCTTGTAATTGAAGATATGTTTCCATACTCCCAATGAGTCACACAAATGTTTGAAGTTAATTAATTTTGAGCCCTTCATGTTCGGTGAGGAGGATCTAAAATTCAAGAAGCGTATGATTAATTGTTGGTTTATTTAGAATTCTCGTTCTACACAACACAGCTGGTATTTAATTTTTCAACTCATATCAACGGAGAGCTATTTCTCCAATTGTATACCCAAATATTTCATGTCGATGAACTACTAAACACCTCATAATTTTCAGATATTAGACACTCGATCGATTACATTTCATACTTCCAATAAACAATTACTAAACTGTGCATCTGTATTAACGAGTTAATTGAAAGGAAGATCATTTACATTTTTTGTGGCTATTTATTATTTATTGATTATGTTCAAACCTTCTCATGGCTTGAAATAGAATGGATAATATGAAGATTTAGAATTGGTATGGGCGACTGCACTATTATTTTTAATTTCGAATTCTAGAAGTATGCACCGTTTACCTCTAATTAATTAATTTCATTACAATCATCAATTCATGTGCATAATCGATTCATTCGTCAAATATGCAACAAATCAGACTATGGACATTTGATATTGCAAACGTGATATAATCACAACTCCGAGTATGCAAACTTCGTAATAAATTGAGAACCTAGTTTCAATATTTCTTGAATAGTTCTAGACATCTTAAGTATATACCAATAAGCGACCAATTCGATAACTGAAGTCAAAATTGGCTCAATCCTTTAACTCGTAATATACAGGGTGGCCCAACGAAAACGTACCAGAAGGTATAACTACCAGGAAGAGATTTTAACGAGAAAAACCTGAAACACGTCAACATTTACTTCAACAAAACGGTAGGTTTTAAGCGAAATCGATTTACTTTTCGTATTTTTTGAGAACTGCTCATTTCATTTCAAAGTTCCATGTCTTTGCAACGAGTGGACGGAATTTCAAAAATAAAAAAGCAATGTACAGGAAATCAGAAGGGCTTTTTCAACGAGATATCATTTGACCCCCATTCCCATTTGAAAAAAATTATGTGATGCTACCCCCGCTTAGGGTTTTCTCGATAAAATCTCTTCCTGGTAGCTATACCTTCTGATACGTTTCCGTTAGGCCAGCCTGTAAGTTTACTACTTAAATACGTATTCAATATGTTTCTTTGTGTTGGACTGAAAATAACTCCTACTTTTTAAATTCGAATATGTTCACAACATTTTCGATTATTTTGGAGAGAATGAAATTAATATTTTCAGTATTAAAACGCCCCCTTACCAGTTTTCATTCATCATTCTAGAGTGTAATGATTATTATCGATTATATTGAATAAAGTTGTTGGTAACAAGTTGCTGTTTTCAGATATGCTAATGGGTCTTTGTTTCATTTGTTAAATTTCAGTAAACATCAATCTAACGATTATGTGAACTCTTGATGAAGTTCAAACAAATGAAAGGCGAAACTCGATAGGAATTATTTTTCTTACCACTTGATCCCCAATTAAATGTTTCATGTCATTCATGTCAATTCCTTAGATCGTTAATCGAAAATTTCACCATTATGAATTTCAAGAAGTGATATTTTTCGCCAAAAATTTACTATTGATCAATTTCGATGAAAATACGTTTGGCACCTACCGGGTGATTCTTCAAGGTGGCTCGCCCCTATAACTTTTTTATTATTGGAGATAGAAGAACAAAATTCAGGGGTTGTGTATTATATGTCAATTCGCATTATTTGACGTATTCACTTGCTTTGCAGTACTTCCGGTTTGACCGGAAATGACCTCAACTTTCGATTTTCAAATGGAACACCCTATATATTTTTACTTATTCCGATCGAGGATGACATTATCTATCCAACAAAACTTTGTTTGTGAATATTTGACGTATGAAAGAATAGTGAAAATAAAGTGGAAGTGCGTGGTATCAATTTGTTCGTAAGAAAATGATCTTTCACAAAAACCCAACGAGCCACCCTCTTTCCATTTGAAAAAATCGAGTTAACTGGAAATAATAATATTTTTGACATTGAAAAAATTATTGAAATGACTCTGAAGTCATATGCCTCAAAGTTGTATTTTTCCCATGTCACTTGATCAAAAAGGAAGCGTTTCAATCGATCCATGGCACGCTAGATCGAAAAATAAAAATTGAAATAAAAAATAAAAATCTTTTCTCGCGATATCTTCAAAACTAACATCAATTTCTTCCAAGATTATTTATTAAACACAAAAATACGGAATTTTGTCCTGATTTAACTAGTTTCGTATCTCTCAGTATGAGCAAAATCCCTGAAGTGGCATTAGAAAAACGGACTGCCTGTAGAGGTGGTTCATTAAAAAAACATTGCGTTAATTCATGAGTAAATGTTATGTATTTTCTGTGAATATAAAACGCTCAATATTCGTACCAGATTTGATGGTGCTTTGTTCTCTTGTTTGATATCGGGAAAAATCAACATCCAGATACGTTTAGACTTAATTCGCGGGAAAAAATTCAAAAATTCTGTATCGCCACTGCAATTCCATCACGCTGACGCGTCGTAAAACTCCAATTAATATTCCTGGTACGTTCTCTCGGGAGCAGCCGAGAAATGAAATAATGTTCTAATTTATAAAATATCGCACGTATTATCTGTTATCCAGACGGGTATCTAGAACTAACTGGCTGCTCGTATCGTTCCGAACCGACCCCTTCTCAAACAAATAAAATATTTGCATGATCGCCTGTGAATGGCATGCAGAATAATAGTTTTGGCGGAGGCGCAGCGAATGTATGTATATTTTATTCCTTTTGTTTTATCTCCGAGAAGATTTATGCATACCGCTTTTTAGGCCTCCGTCACTTTCCTCCTTCATTTTATCCTGCCTCCAGGAGATCCATGCCTTCGAAAATACTGCAGACGAAAACCTTTCAAAGTTTTGTTGAAAAACAATTCGTTGTCCATTTGACAAAACATCGCCTGCACGTTTCATATTCATACTTTATCACTCATCTCGCGATCTAGTTTGTCAAATCAACACTCTAAGCTAACTTCCACGTAACTCATACAGGGTCCTGCATCTCACATCCTGTCATATACAGGTTGAGTTTTTCATCCTGAGACAATTGAATATCTTGAACACTAAAAATCACCCTGTATATCAGTTATTAGTTGAGTAAGGATAATAGACACTAAGGGGTTACGTAAACGTATCTTCTGACAGCTGAGCATATGTGTTTTGATTTTCTCTACGTTACGAGATACGTGCGACTTATAGATACGGTTTTCTACGTACAATCAAAACGCATGAAATTTGATAACGAATGAAAACCTAACCTAATTCGAAGCACTTTGTATCGTCGCCATTACGATTATTATTGTAAGACTGCAAATACTGATTGATACCAGTGGGGTAAAGCGAGGAACCTTTTGAATGTCTGAAAAATTATCCTTCACTAGCCAAACTGATGCATTTCATTAAGGAATACGACCTATATCAACTGAGAAATTGAGAAAATGGATGGGATAAAATCCTTATTCGAATAACAACATGTGGAATTTGTGGTTTGATTATTGGATTATTTTATCATAAAAATGGTGCGTCGTCTAGCATCTAAATCATCATTCAGATCGATTCAACTTATTTTTAGTATAATAACTGAATAATTGCTGGAGGAATTATTGAAGAACGAAAAATAGTTTGGATTCATTCAACAAACTATCGAATTCAACTGGATATTCCTCATTTTATAGATTGGTAACATTTCCAAACTTATATTGCGTTGACTCGTTATTTTAACACCGAGATGGAAGTGTTCGTATCAGGGATACGTCGCATAGATACGTTAACGTTCTGTGCTTCGCATTATTTTTATTTTATGACTTAATATGTCTATTTGTGACTCCATGATGATATGCAGTTTTGAATGGCGTGATGCTATGTACTTTCTTCCATTCGTGCATAGTCCTTTTGGTGACCTACATACTCTCGAAATTTTATTGGAATCTGTGCACCACCACAAAATTCATAACAAAAAAGACAGTATCTCGTGGATGAAATTATGGAATTTACATGTTGGATAAAACCTCAGAATGTCGTTCACCGAGTTTGATTGACACATCACTTGTCATATATTGTAATTTGAGAATTTAGGGGTGCTGATCACAGATTTGCAGATTGAAATGTATTACGGGTGAATTTTATCGCGAACGATGTCCTCCCCGAAAATGTGGTAGACATTCTGTCGACCTATAGAGCCGCTGTTTCAGTTTCACCCACTCTGTATATCAAAATTGCATTTGTATTTTTATTCGCATACATGCCATCTGATGATGAATGAAAGAAACTGTCCGTGGCTTCCTTTGCTGCATGTACGAATTTATGGAAACAAAGCCTTCTTTCAACACGCTTATATTAGTTTCACTCATACGTTTATTTGTAACTGGCTCTAGACGTAAGTCCAGGCCGAATCTAAGAAGACACGAATTTCATATACAGGCTGGCCCAACGAAAACGTACCGGAAAGTATAACTACCAGGAAGAGATTTTATCGAGAAAACTTGAAACGTCAACTTTGTGTATGAAGGAGACAACTTCTGACGAAAAAGTATAGCCCAAACTTAACTTTACCCTTCTAAGCGGGGGTAGCATCCCCTAAATTTTTTCAATGGTAAATAAAATAATACCTCGTTGAGAAGCCCTTTTGATTCCCCATACATTGCTTCTTAATTTTTGAAGTTTCGTCTACTCGTTGCAAAGATAAATACAAAAAATAAATCGATTTCGCTCAAAAACTTACCGTTTCGTTAAAGTAAATGTTGAAAATATTTTCCTAAGAACAATTCGCTTTTTTTCTGTTTTTGTTGATCTCAGCTAGTTTCTCGATAAAATCTCTCCCTGGTACGTTTTCGTTGGGCCACCCTGTATACACTGAAAACTCCAAGAGTTGGAGAACTGACATCTCGGCATCTTGAAATCATTCATCAAAATGTCAAAAAAGATGTCTACAGAGCTCTCAGAGTTAATGAAAAGTAAATTTATGTCAATAAAAAAAGAAGTTTAGCAATAATCGAACTGAAAAGTAAACCATATTGACTGGTGTTCCAAAAGCTCAGGAAAAGTCGTTTGAGTGTGATTCAAATATTGGATTCATATCAACAGAAATACCAGAATACACAAACATCAAAATTATTCATACTTTGCATATGAATCCCTTGGTATATGCGTTCTGTGACATGAATTCCAATAAAGGTATACAAATCATGTGTTTATGAACGCTTACAGGCTTCAGATTAACGGGCCGTGATAGGATGGTCAGATATTCTGATTAATACCTCTGAACTGAGACACGAATATTGAGGTGGGTATTGGCGCAGAGATAATAGGATCAAACGCTCCGAACCGTGTAGATTCCCGAACTGATATACGAGATAGGATAATAGTTTTCGCTTGTTTATGATATCCACAAACAGGCACAAAGGGATGTAGCCAGGAATCATTGTCGTTTAAACAGATGCAAATGGAAAAATATTCCTGTCCGCCCACGCGAAGAGTTTATTACGTCACAGTTATCATCATTGAGAGAAAGTAATACTGAAATACAAACGAAACTTCAAAGGGCTTGTTTTTACATGAAATTCCTTCTATTCGAGTTGTTCGTTTATAAAGTATTCAAAGTTTATTTCATCATGCAAATTATATTTCAACTGACAATTTTTCGTTAACAATTTCAAATTCTTTCGAGAAGCAGAAGGTTGTAATGAATTGATTCATTTACTCCAACCAAGAATAACAACTAAAAACTATAAATGTGTAATAAAGTACTGAAATTATGAGCACATAAAATACCGCACTGGTATAGTCTATTTTATTATAGATTATTTCAGTTCTAACAAATTTGTCATCTTTCAATACCATTAGTGTAATTTAAAATGTATCTAACTGACCACCGAATTTCTAGTTTGTCAAGACAGGTGGAAACATTTGGACATTGAAAATTTTCATTTTCCGCTCACAACGCCAAATTCATTTTGAGAGAAATCCTCAATTTTCTAATAAAATTTGTTTACTTCAGTCGAAAATTTTTTAATTCTTAAAAACATGTGCTTTTGAGAACTCATTTTTATTCTGATGATAGCATTCAGCATGAATCCATACAAATTATAGTGTTTGAAGGTTTACTCAGTCCATTATTGATTCGTTCCTATCATATTATGTCTATAGTAGTCAGATCCAAAGAAAGAGAAACATCAATTTTCAGAACGTTATCAATTATCAATCATAAGAAATCGAACCCATTCGAAGAGTACGAAGGTGAAGGATGGCTGAAATGTCTGACCTGAGTTTGTAAACCCTCACTAACGTTTGTTTCTTGCATTTTCGTCGTATCTTCGTTTTCAGCAGAAAAAACTAAATTCTCCCAAAAAATGGATGGTGAATGTTCTCACAAAAAGCAGGTAATTATAAATAACCTATATTTTTCGATCAAGTTAATTGTTTACAACCCTATACGATGAGACTATAGACAAAAGCATGTAAGTACCGATTAATTGGTGTCAAAGAAACTTTCGTAAGAGTCCCTAACTTTGGATTTTCAAAGGGATACTAACAGGTCCCTTGGAAACTTTCCCAATCTTGATCATACGGAATTCGTATCCAATTACTACACTCATCGACATGGTGGATAAGTTCGAATATCGCGAATCTCCGTATACCACCGGATTTCCGACATTTATGGCCGTTAAAATGTGAATTGCCATCGAGTTCATTTGTTCCGGGATTAATAGCATCTCGGTCGAAAATTACACTTCCACGGAGAAGCTATATAATCAGACTCATTTAGAAGTGGAATGCCTTCTCGGATAATTCTCCGCGTTAGATGAGAAGAGGATCAATAGATTTTCGATGTTATCCGAAATAAATGAGGTGTCTAAGATCAGGAAGCGAGGTTTAAAGATCATCTTTTACTCAACGCGTTCAATCGATCAAAACCTTCGAATGAACTCTTCAGTTGCATTCTTTACAGCTGAATTTGAAACTATTCCTTCGCAAGTCATTTGGCTATGAGTAAAAATATTATTTTTGTCTGAAATATTTTCTGCATGTTCATTGTAGAAAAACTTTCAACTCATCAGTGGAACTAAACTTCCAAAAACAAATCGTTATCAAACCAAATGATTCTGAGATCATGAAATGTGTTTGAAATCTTCCGAATCCCGATAAAACCTGAAAACATACATTCCTATGATTTTTTTTATAAATCGTGAAGTATGCTGCTGAGAATCTATATAAAATTGTCAGTACCTCGTATGGTGTATGGTGAAGGCGTGAAATCATTCATTCTAGTAGTTCTAACCTTGAACAACAAAAATAAATATTTTTCGAAAAAAGCAATATATTTCCAGAGGTTGATTCATTGTACCAAAGTAAACATTTTCGTTTCAACAACCACATCGACTGTAACTTTTTATAAATGACTGAATTCCTAGATGAATATATTCCCCATAGATATATCAAGAGACAAGAAGTACTAAGGTAGCCAGTTAAATCTCCTGATCTAACCCCACTAGATTTTTTGTGATCAAAAGATCATCCTAATATACCTAATACTTCGATGAACTAAAGAAGAAAGAATTGGAATTTTTCATCAAAGCTGATGACCTCAATAATGTTTGGTATCGAATGGTATTAATTTTTGACGAAATCTTTCATGTATTTATCGAGTGCTATCCTAGTTAAGAAGTTGACCATCGCGTGAGTAATAGTAGTGATGTTAACGGGTAGTTGGATGCTATCTATCAAATTATTTCGATCCGCTGTATTACATGCTGAAATAACATGGTTCTCAAGTCATAGTAGCAAAATGGCGTCTTTGATGAACCGATCCTATAAAGATTTGACAGAAATGTTCGATGATTTAATTCAAGGTGTAGTCAATTTATTTGAGCAAGATAGTTGTGACAGCTCGTCAGAAAATGCGGTGTTACTGCTTGTCTATTTCTGCAACAATACTCCGAAACAGGAAGTTAGGATATGTTCATCATTCAGATTGTTTTCGATTCATTGAATATGCCAAAATTTGATAACTATCAACTGTGGATAACCGTTGAATAATTTTCAATATTTGGAAACTTTATCAGCGGATCAAAGATTTCTCTCCTAATATATATTTTTTCATTATTACAGGGGTCCGAAGGATATACTGCAGCCGGAGGCTTATAATAAAATATTGGTCCCTTTGACTATTTTGCAAAGCTATGTTTCAGGGTTCCCACATTCTCTAGGTTTGAATCAGGTTCCCCTAGTTGTACTACTCTTTTAATGTTAAGTGCCTCACAATAGCACAAAATATGCTCAATAGTTAGGTTTTAAGCCGCACAATCTATAAGTCTGATCACCTTGATATAGCCCCATCTTTTGTAGGTGTGTTCTAACAGGAACATGTCCTGTAAGGAGACCTGTTACTAGTCTTATCTGATCTCTCCTTAATCTAAGTGTCTCATCAGTACTTTTTCACCTGTTACCTGAATAACAAGTTTACTATATTCTTGTCCTGGTGTGTTATCCAAGGCTATTCTGTATAGTTCTTTGACTCTTAAGGGAGTTGCCAAGTAGTTTTTTGGGCACTCCAAGTACTGGTTCCGGGCCAAAGTAGGGTGTAGCTGAAATCTCCCTAGCTAGCTCGTCAGCTATTTCGTTGCCTTCTATTCCACTGTACCCAGATCAGTTTAACCTTGTCAGCATCAGAAGTTCGTTGATACATTCCCAGATGAGTCTGGACTTTACCTTATAACCTGCAAAGGCTTTCAGGCTGACCTGACTTTCTGAATAAATATGGATTCCTTTTCTTCTCTCCGAATAAATTTGGCATCGTTTCTAAGTCACTATAAAGTGTCGGCATAATTATTGGTGCCTACATGTTCCCAGCTATGTCCCAACCAATTAAAAGTTTTTGCACTAATGGTATTGAAAGACGACCAAATCTGACACAACCATGGTTTCACATACAGGTCTGGAAACTAAGGAACTTATGAGTGGTAGGGGGTATCGCCATTTTTGAAGGTTTATTCACCATTCTTATCCGCCAGAAGCGTAGTTGTCTTGGGGTATGGTTGTAAACTAATTAAATGGTTATGTTGCAGAACGAATAGTTCCATTTTATTGTAATTTTAATTTTGACTATATACGACCGATCAGCGCTGAGACGACTGCTCCGCGAGCACGCACGACGGCTGATCGTAGTAGTAGTTTTAGTAGAGTGCAAGTTAGAAGCGCTACACGCTAGTTCAGGCTGAACTGTATCTCTTTCGGAATTCCGCTTTTTGTTATTCTGAAGACTCCACTCAAGAAATACTAGAACCCATTAGAAGATAGCAACCACCTGCAAGATCAGAAAGGGCCCCTTCTTCCCTCAGAGAAGCCAGCAAGCAGACCACCGTTAAGTCTCTAGGGGTTGATTGGTCATTCACTTCATTTTTATTGTGCCCTTATTGCCGGAATAATTATAGTAGGAAACACGGGATGTTAAGTCCATTCCTATCTCTCAGGAAAGAGCTTTCCATCTGCAATAGGTCAATTAGATAATAAATAAATAAATTAAAAAATATTCGTATTTTCACACAATTGATCGTATCTGAGAGAGGTCAGCGCTGTAGGTGGTAAAACACCAGAACCACCAAAATTTCTTCAATGTTTGGGTAACCCCTCACCCTACCAGTTTCCTGACCTGTATCTTAGACCGTTGTAAGAACAATCATCCTCGAATAAATAGACTGTGGGTAGTAACATAAAACAAAAACATAACTTCCATACTAAAAAATGCGTTATCTTTGAAAGTATCATCAAAAATGATTAGGGTCATCATAAAATGACCAACAGAAGTTTTTGTTCCCAATGACATAGTGAATTCACAACGGGCTTGTTATAACGTGCTGAATGCATTGAATTTTATCTCATTTCTATACACCCAACTCTCATATATCGATAAAAAACGTAGCTAAAAATACTGATTAATGAATACACGACTAATACACTCAGAACAAACGAATGGATATTTTTGTCAGTTACAACACAGCTTTTGTTTTCCTGTTATCTACAATCGCCATTGTTGCTCATCGCAGCTGTTTTCCATTTCACAAAGCTATTGAATAATACTGAGTTCTGTGAATTGCTTTCATTACTGACGAACATAAAAAACTACGTACCTGCAATTTTCAATACAATTCATCAACGAGAAATGATATCAAATGAAAATTACTCCACTCAACTACATTATTTAGAATTCAACTGAATTTCTAAACAGCTACTCCAACTCCCAAAAAGCTTACAACATGGAAAATCTCACAGCGGAAGGTGGAAACGGAAACAACTAGAATATCTCCTTTCTATCTTCCAATAAAACTAGAATCTCTTTTACTCGCTACACTCCCAGAAAAGATCGGCTCACCTTGGGAATTTTCTCAATCAGGAAAAGGAAACGATACTGGAGGAACGTCGCGGCTGTTGATAATAGCAGAAAACTAGCTGAGAAAAGGGGAAGCAATATTTAACCATAACGAGATACTTGCAGATTCGACATAGCAACTGCTTATCGCTCTTGAAAGTTCCACTGAGGTCTGGAAATTGCTACTCACAGATTCTCTGAATGTTATCTCATTTCTTAAAGTGTTACAAATGCAGGAAGTAACCTCTCAATCCGCTAGGATCAAAAGTAAAATTCGGGAAACAATACATCATAATCTAACACTGATGTTATACATCGGGTTAAATATTTCTTTCAGCCATTGTTCAAAATGTTGTCCAGATCGTATTCGTTTCTGTCGACAGAGAGTTCTTTAAATGTTTCGTCATTTATTCAGATGTCCACCAATTGAAAAAAGTAATCGTCCGTAGCACGTTCTAATGCCAACAATACCGGCTGAAATAACAAAAATTTTCTGAAGTGTACTTCGAGATATGAATAGGATACCCTTCAAATTCAACCAATCTCTGATAATTTCCTTTTCCTTGAAAAAAATCACCTCCTAATGGAACTTGAGCAGAACCACTATTGAATATTCGAAATTTTCTTCAACCTTAATTTGAGGCTAATTTAAGAGTAATTTATTACCTAATTGTTGAATTTATTGTTCTTTGTTTCATAAGAAAAATCTTGGAGTCTGCTAGCTCAACCATTAAACCATTAGTTATCAGAACCACTTTTCTAACATGAGATTTTCGCAATATCTGCTTATAGCACAATTTGAGGCTCTTTTGAGGCTCTCGGCTCATTCTATTCTATCACCGAAATCCTTGTTTTTCGTTTTTTTTTTTTTAATCATGAGTTTACCTATCTTAACGTTAAGCTAGGAGAATCGAACATATATGAGGAAGTTTTTGGTAATGTCATGCTTCAATTTAAGGCTCTCTCAAGGCTGACATGTTTGAGAGGCAGTGAATTCGACAATAGGGTAATAAATCAGCCTTAAATTAGCCTTAATTTCTGATCGAAGTAAATTAATATAACACAATAGTGGTTCTGCTAGCTTGATGAAAATAAAAAATTTAAGGAAATCTCCAAAATTCCATCTTTCACTAAATTAATCTTGATTTACTCTAATCCTTTTTGGAAAGTTTTGTCTTTTATGGAACCGCCATCCACTTCAATGCGAATTGTGTTCTTGGATGTTTTTTGACTTCAAATCCCTCAGAATAAGTATGGGGCGTTTAGTCCAGGGACTTCAATGGCAAATTTAAATCCTCGAATCTCAAAATTAGTCCATTAACACGCTCATTAAACACTACTCACAGAACTTTCATATAGTTCCTAGAGCTATATTAGTTGTTCTTCCATCTTGATGGAATATTAATCTAATAATCTGCATTATTCTAATTGAGAAATGAAAACATCTCTGGCATATTAACGTAACGCTGGACATCACAGTTATAGGACAGTTAATTTCCTCTATATTTTTTTTACCAAAACTGTTAAATCATCCAACTGAATACCAATAAATTTTTCATTATGAAGATTGATATTAATGACTTTTTGGGATTTTTTTTTTCGAAAAGTACCTAAAATTGACCATGTCAGTTGAATAAAATTCCTCTCGTCAGGAATGACAGATTGTGGATATATTTCCTATGTGAATTCGTGAATTCTTGAGAAATGCCTAATCTGCATCTTGATAAGTGGCGGTGCGTCATTCGATATTCTCACGAATGATGTGAATAATTCTATCTAGATCCTCTTTTATTATTACCGAAATGAGGATTAGCCTACTAGCATATGTAGTGAGTATTCTCGAAGATAAGATTCTTATCCATTCGATATTTTCAGTAGTATAACATGTTCTTCGACGTTCAGGCTTCTTTAAAATTTTTAAAGAATCATATTCACATCATGACATAACAGTCATGATGTGAACTAGAATAGATAGATAACTAGAATCAACAAACTTTATAAGCGAATCGAAGATTTATTTTCAAATAAATTTTACATCATTGTGAATTCACTGTGAAGTGTTGCCATAATTATTGATGCCTAAATGTTCCCAGCCATTTCCTAACAAATTAGAAGTTCAGTGGTTAGCTAGATACTTTTCAATTTGCGCTGATGGTATTGAATAATAACCAAATCTGTCACAACCATGTGTCTTGAATGAAAGGACTATTTTATACAATTGAAATCTCTTCATTACTCACCACAGATGGAAATAACAAATGCAGAATTCAACCCACAATCTTTCTTTCATGTTAGCAATGGAAAATTTCATCCCTTAAATGAATAAATGAATATTTATTGCAGTATCGATACAGCCGTTGTTTTCTCTGTTTATAAAGTCGCCTGCAGTTATTTTTCATTCCAACAGGAAGATAATGGGGCAATAATGAATACTTGAAGCATATGCTGCTACTTTATGAACTGCTGCATTACCGTTCAATTCATTGTCTACAATCGAATGTTTTCCCTCTCAGAAAACTGTTGAATCTGACTACGTCACTGACCAACAAACAGCTGAGGGTGGAGAAGAAGATTCCGTCTGGAAATCCACCCAGGAGCCTTTCATCAGATAAACTCCAGCTGAAATCTAACCATCTACCATCTATATTCGAAGGGCGAGTAAGATAACCAAAAAAAACCACACACCATACACCGTTGTCACGTTGCTGTACCTTGGGAGTCGTCCAGCACATTTTCTCGATCGGCAAGGCAGGGGGGACTAAGTAGACGCGTATTATCGCTAGAAAAAACTCACTGGGGAACAGGGGAGCGCGACATTATCCGGACGGGATAGAGAGCGGGAACGTCTTCTGCGTATCCGAGTCCGAAAATAACTGCTTGCTCTCCATTCTCGATTCTCGGGAAGCTTGTCGGTATGGCGGGAGAGGGCGGAGGCGATGTTGCCGGATTACGCGGGGGGATTTCCCCAAAGAAATTGTGATACGGTTCATACAAGACATACTATACGAATAAACAAGGACTGTTCAAATTGGTAGATAGTTAGATAGTTTATTCCAATAGGACCAATTTAACAAACTATTGGAAAAGTAACTACAGAAATAGAAGACATATATAAAATTGTATATATTCAATGATTGTCAAATTCCTGAAAGCTATGAAAACAATTGTCCAGCGAGAAAAACTTTCCTGAAACTAGTGAAAGTTTCTTCATCTTCAATGAGTTGTGGTAGTTTGTTAAAGAGAGATCTCGTAGAAAGATTGTTTATGCTTTGCTATCCTCAAAAGGAGGATAGACATAGATGTTGGACATCTCAAAAACACAATAAATTTATAAACATATACAGGGTGGCCCATTGAAAATTCTGATAATGATACCACGTGATCCAAAATGTAACGCTGTAACAAAGTTGCAGCTTTTTTAAAATGTGTAATATTACCAAAGGTTTATAACTGCCAAATTTCGAGATATACAGTGTGTCCCACCTAAGACTTGTCACCGCCCTAATCTCCGAACATCGTCCATTTTCAAAATACGCAGCTACAATGGATATTCTCTCTTGTATAGTATAAACCATTTTAAGAAGTTTTCAAATTGTTGATTGAAGAGACTCGAATACAAAAATATCGATTGTCCCTATTAAGAAAGTCGATAGTTTCATTACGTCGATTTTCACTTTTTTACATAAATGTATTCGCAAGAATGAGTTCTACAATGTTCATATTAAATTTCATTAAAATTCTTTATTTTGACATATTTTTCAATGTTAAAATTGTCGACAGTGATCGCGCGTCCGTACAAGATTGCGCGCAAAAAGAAACTTTAAACTGCTCTACTGGTCATTTTGTAGATATGACTTTCTTAATTGGGACCATCGATATGTCAAGACGTAAACAAAGATATGCGTATACAAAAGCGTCTGTCGCACCTTCTAAACTATTATTTCTGACAGTATATTATTTTTCAATACAGTACCCGTACCCATAGCGAACATTTCTTACGGTGATAACATTTTAGGTGATGAAAAATTATCTTGATGAAACTTAGTTTTCGTTAAATCTTCAACAACACTTGATCGATCCTCAATTTCAGTACACCGATGTATTTGGGATTGAATTCCCTTCAAAATGATGTATTACGAGTATAGTGGTCCCATTGAAAATTTTGAAGTAGGGGGTGCTGGGGATGAGGGGGTTGACAACACAATGATAATGTATTTGGTGAAAGTCTTACCCCTTGAAATAAAAATCGACGGGTCTGAGCGATTTTCCATTTTTTTACGAGTTTAGGGGGGTGACAAGTTTTAGCTGTGACACCCTGTAGTAGTGTAAGGATCCTATGAGCCTTGAAATATGATTCAAATGAAGATTTTCTATCAAGTCCAAAAATTAATTTCATTACCTTATAACTTCAGCTCATGGCTTGTATATAGTATCACCAAAAAAACTGGGACAGAAATCGAAATGATACTTAGCTTGTCATGCGATCCACATCTCGGTGAAGAGTTTTATCTTGTTATCAGATATTTATTATATTTACTTTGGTGAAAGGCAAAGACAAGGGTCTTGTTGGGCTTAGAAAAATACGCGACGATATTCTAGGAAGAGGTTGAAGGAATACAACTCGGTACAGCGGAGTCACTGAGGCAGGAGTCTAAGGAAAATACTATTGCTATCCACTCTGTACAACCAAGCGGCTATCAAACCAGTTTGCTCTAGTCAAGTTAACTTCGAACTCGTCTGGGATTGATCGCGAGCCCTCCAAGAGCTGGACAGTCGAAATAGACAATCTCTAGCCTTGGCACCAGGTCACACAGGATACAAGGGCAACGAAGAGGCTGATGCGTTAGCCTGAGAAAGAACATCATTTGTAGCCATCTGTCAAGAAGGCAAATAAACATCAGAATACACTCAGTGCTACTACGAAGGTCAAGGTTGAGTTGTTCTACACTTGGAGAAGAAATACCGGAACCGGATCTAAGGTCTGGCCTATGGAGCATAGTTCGAAGATAGGCTTAGACCCGGAACTCTAACAGAATGAGAGGCTGAACATAATAGATTTGTGAAGGTAGCAGTGTAGAAAATCCTAGAAATCCATAGGCTCCACTTCAATCTAATCTGATCTATGCATGACCCAAAAAGCATGAATGTGGTAATCCTCATTACTATCGGCAAACCAAGATTTTTCGTGTTGAGGTTCGAAATTTTCTGTTTGCAAGATCAAGATCGTGAAGATCCCAAGCGAACTATTTCAATAACAATAACATTATATATCAAGAACACAAACACATTGAAAATTGAGTCTTTCTTTCATTTTTATTTCGTATGGAATGTATGGTAGTTCCACGGTGTACCAGTCAATGGTAATTCATAATTATGTTCAAGTATAATAGAGTGTTGAAGTAGTATGTTCACCTAAAATGGTGTTGAAGTAGTTTGTGGTATTAACACAGAACTAGCCTAGGCAGGGAACGTTAAAGTATTTCAATATATTACTTTCTATACTGCTTTATGTAGTTCTACTTTATGTCCTATGCCATTCGTGAATTATCGTCCTTATTTCGTTATCGTACGTTCATTTTTCAGCACCCCTTAACGTTCGTGGAACTACTTCAACTCTCTAGTATGTGTTAATGAAACTGGAAGAGGATGTGAACAATGCAATTATTTTCCATCAGAGTTTGTTGAATTCGAAGAAATATATGCTTTGTTATGTTTCAAGAACTTGCTATTGAGTTTTATTGAAATATTAATAATGGTTGTCATGGTATCATCATGGTAAGTGCTTTACCATGATGATATTCAATAATTCATGTTTGTAGGAAAATGAGTCGAAACTTAGTCGAATAATTTTGAAAAAAATCCCATATAATTCATCATCCTTTTTTTAAATGAATCGAAACATTTTGTGCCCTTAATCCACATCATGGGAAACACTCTACTATAGATTATGGAGATTGAAAACCATTCGCCTCATACTGATATTTCTCATTTCCCAATATAAACGGTTTATGGAAAAAAATTTACTAGGACGTATCGGTGTTTATATTTTATTTCTTTTCATTGATAGTCTCGTTTAGGTACAATTAATGTTATATCTATTATCAACTGGAAATATACAAGAAATTTTGCACTTCCTTTATTTATATCTAACATAAACATTTACGAATGACTGCGCATTGCTGAAATCCTGCTGTCCAATGTTGTCAAATCCTTGAAATATAAGAGAAACAAATACACATCAACAAATATACTCATACAAATGTATATGGATATCAAATATTCATTATTCATTATAAAATATTTATAATGCAATGAATAAGTCTATTCTCAACTAAAATATCCACGGTCTCCATAACTTATATTCAATTCAATATCTATGAATAAGTTGAAGATAACTTTTCTTAAATTCAAAGTTTGCTCCAAGAACATACTCAGAGCTGCTGATTAAATTCCACTCTGTCTTGGATAGTAAGAAATTCGTCTTGAAGCCATGAAGTCATTCATATTATTACCGCCCTGACTACGCCCCTGGTAGTCGGCGATACACAAACATTCCGTGAAAGAATGATATCACGGGGATGAGGAACTTTAAATGTCTAGGAACATTGTGGATGAACTAGGATTATCGCGATCAATGTCAGAGTTGAAGTAGTATCACGAACGTTAACCTTAAAGTTCAATCTGATATCTGGGCATGCGCATTTCTCAAATTTTCACATTTTCGTGTTTTGAGGGTGCACGGGTACCTAGTCTCGCGTTAATTGACGGGTGCTAAAAAAGGAACGTATACGTTAACCGAAATCTAACGAAAAAATAATGATACTTCACGAAAGGTACGGACATAAAGTAAAACTACTTAAAACAACATGGAAATTAAGATAATGAAATACTTCAACGTTTCCTGCCTAGGCTAGTTCTGTGACTGATGAACTACTGGTTGTGGACCACAACACTATGCCATACGCTAAGTGTGCTCGCAAATGAGAAAACTCTGATAAAACCGAATGGCCACGGACTTGCGACCGTGCGAGGAGGGTTGAACTCGAGTTCAATGGTAACAACCCTCACCATTCAACAGAGCTTCATGACATATTTAGTGGAGATATTCCCTCAGTCGAAAGCATCCAAAAATTTGGATTTTAAACATGATCTACTCTCTCCTAAAGGATATCCCCACAAGGCATGAACAAATGTAAGCCTAAATGTAAGCAGCAGTGTTGGCACCCCCAACAACTGGCGCCCGGGGCTCATGCCCCGCGTGCCCCCCCCCTAGTTACGTCCCAGCCAGGACTCAGGTTCTGTGATTACTTCAACTCTCTTGTATTGTCGAATATTATGAACGTACATTTTAATGTGAGCTATGGAATTTTTCACCTAATTTCCCAGTAATCATATGGGGGATTGCACTTGGCAACACAGTAGAAACGTTTCGATATGATTTACAACTCGCAATACAATCACTTGAAACACTTCTATGGTGTAAAAAGGTCTTAAGTGTTAATAAACTGCTTATAAGACGATCGAACATCTGAGCAAACAATAAAGTTTTCTCAAGCTGTTTTCTAACACATTAATCAAAATGGTGGATAAGTGTTGAGCGATAATGAATTTAAGACTGCTACGTCTGAATCATTATTCATTTTGAGCAGTCAATTATTAAATTACTTTAAGATAATTTTAGTGTTCGTTGGAGGATAACATTCCAAACATGTACTCGTACATTGACGAGGCATGCCAGTATAAACTATTCTTATCGTAATGAAGCCTAAAGTGGCCAAGCTAACCTTTTCACCATTTACCTAGCCCACGATCATATACATAGGTCTGGCATCTACGGCATTTTTAAGTTGTGGGGGGTGGCACCATTTTTGAAGGAAAAGTTGCCATAACTATCCTCTAGGATTTAGGGGTATGATTAATCTATGACGGTTCGTATTTAACAAACGGTTAGGGCTTAAATGGTGAATAAAATCAATGACAGAAATATTACATTGCAAAATTCTCTTGAATAAATAAAAATCATTCCTACTTTCAAAAAGCTGATCGGATCTGATTTTTTGATTGTCTGACAAAGGGTGCGTTCCATTCAGTCTCAGTTACCTTCATATAGTGTTTTGACGTTTCTGTGACTTTTGACGTTATCATTGTGTCTCTATCATTTTTACGATTATTGATTTTTCTATAAAATTCATCGTGTTATTTCATAATATTCCTCTGATAATTCGCATGAAATATGATAGTTCCAAGATTCTTGAACGTTTTCATTGTATCTCTATCATATTTGCGATGATGTTTCCACAAAACTCAACGTTCAATTTCTTGACGTTTCTCTGTCGTATTCATGAAATATGATAGTTGATAGTTGAAGTGGTTCCACGAACGGTAACGTTTGGATTTATTCTGACATCTGGGCATGTGCAAAACAGCATGGAAAGTAAGATATTGAAATCACTTAACATTCCCTACCGAGGCGAGTTTTGTGCTAACGTGATGAGATATTTCTTAGAGAGTTGAAGTGGTTCCACGAACGGTAACGTTAGGATTCATTCTGAAATCTGGGCATGCGCATTGCACAAGTTTTCATAACTTGCGAACGGCACAGGACATACAGTTAAACTACATAAAACAGCATGGAAGTTAAGATTACTAAAATTATTTACCATTCCCTGCCTAGGTGAGTTCTGTGCTAACGTGATGAGATACTTCAACACCATTTTAGATGTATATCAGGAACGTCATATTTCTAACGTTACCGTGTCTAGGACTGCTCACGTACTTTGATTACTCCAGCTTTCTATTATCTGTGTTTCTTACGTTACCGTGTCTAGGACTGCTCACGTACTGGGATTACTTCAACTCTCTATTATGGTGATACTTTACGTTTCTTTGACATTTGACAATTCCATGACGTTTGGTGTTTTTGTAATATTTCTGTGGTATTTGACTACTGCAATATTTCAAGAAGTATTAATACAGTTCCTAAAATAGATAAGAAAAACATTCGAAATATTACCTGCATTTTTTTCTAACCTAAAATGGTGGAATGGATGGATTACATTAAGCAAATGATTTACTCAATTCGAGCTATTGAAAGGGAAATCACAAAACATTAATTGACAAAAAATCTGTGATATGATGGGTGACTTCTCATTTTCTTCCTTATAAACGTCAATGGATTTCATATTCATTTCATATTTTATCTGCTGTCTGATCTCACATTTTTGGATAGAGGCTTTCATGTTTAGTTTTATTCCATTGCTGAAGGCTTTGAGGTCGAGTACAATTTTAAATATAAATTATTTGATAACTGCCTAGAATTCTGAACGCCACTGTTTCCAATAAAGCGAAAAATAAAGATCGACAGTACGTTCTCTGGATGCGATCGAATGTGGATAATTATATGAATCTTGCCGGTAGGATATTTTGGTAAGTGGCAAACTACCTTTGTTCATGCACTGATTTTTTATTTGCACATCTTAAACTCAGGTACAAAGTATTGCCTTTCTTTCTAGTAGTTTTCGTAGTCAAAACTTGATGAAAACTGCGTAAAAGATTCA
Source organism: Plagiodera versicolora (assembly GCA_037013635.1). Lineage (NCBI taxonomy): Eukaryota > Metazoa > Arthropoda > Insecta > Coleoptera > Chrysomelidae > Plagiodera > Plagiodera versicolora. The sequence continues at coordinate 6,875,512 of CM072986.1, read as the reverse complement.
CACAAAATATTAATGATAATAATTTTGTGAGATATTGTCCCGAATTCTATAAAAAAAAAATGAAATGAATTGCCTAGCACTAAAAATTCTACAAGGTGAATATGTATATTCAAGAATTTCTTGAATAACCTTTCAATTATTATCATCTTTGCCAAATCTATCACAAGATATAATCTTGAATTCATAATACAAACAACTTCTCAATCATCTTTAGTAGTTCAAGGTCATCTAACAGACAGTAGCGTTTCAGTAAAAAATTCAAAATCTCAATGACAATTTCAATAGAATAGAATGTGTACAAAAAGATTTTGAGTATACCTAATAAAGATTTTCTCTACTCTGCTATATTGGCCAATATATCCCCCGGGGGACATTTTTCCTATCTAAATACTTTTTGGGAGGGATGAAATGCGCAATGTTGAGTTATTCATTCAAACGTTCTCTTAACTACAACTGATCCAAATTCGCTAGCATTACCGTATTTTGTTTTCATTTCTTTTTAATAAAAATTATCAATATATATCTTCATTATCATCATTACATATTCACAAAAATAGAAAGAGATGTTTTCTTATTTATTCAAGCAAAATAGTGTGACAGCCTGCCAGAAAGTGCGGTGTTGCTGCTTGTCTTTTTTTTCAAAAATACTCCGAAACAGAAAGTTATTGGGCTTAGTTTAATACCATTCAAATTGTTTTGAAATATAAAATTCATAAGATATATACACCAGAATTGAATAACTATTATACTGCCAACAAAAGAAAAGTAATTGATTTGTGAAAAATAAATCAAGTTTTGAATTATCTAAAACGTTCTTGATCAACAATCCCAGGGCTAGTGAAAGTTGCTGTCTCCACCCTGTACAGTAATTGTGCGTCAATCTAAAGCACCAGTCATTCCAATCAACAATGCGAGAAACCCTGATCGCTAAATCCGAAACAATCACTTCTGACACGCTGCCACCGCCACCAAACTCGCCACCTCCGAACCCATTGGACCAAAGCGAATGGCTGCACTCCAAAAACCGCCCCTTTTCCGTCGAAGTATGCCCGAACAGGGACCTGGATTTCGCAACGTTGTCGAGGATCGCGCCTCGAATGTGCTCCGTCACTTGGCATGCGCGAACTGCGGAGGAGGGGATGGCGGCCGTGCGATTGGCCGGACGGTTGCGTCAACAAGATCACGTGGTATTGTTACACTTGGCGGGAAAGAATTTGAGTGAAGCAGACGTTGTGGAAGTTTTGGAAGCTGCGAAGAGTTTTGGGGTTAGGAATTTGTTCGTCTTACAAGGAGGTTAGTTGTTTTTTTGGAAGAACAGGATTTTGTATACAGGGTAGCTCGGATTAAGGTGTTTCGGGAGAGTGGCTTTGATGTCTGAAATTATCCAAGTGTGGTAAAAAATCTAATATTTGCATTTCTTATAGATTCTGCTACACATTCAGAACCAGATGATGCAAAATGTGATTTTCCGTACGCATCGTATTTGGTGAAATTCATTCGAGAAAAATATGACCGTTACTTCTTAATCGGTGTTGCTGGTTATCCAGAAAAGCATCCACAATCTCATAATCAGCAGCAGGATATTGATAATCTGAAGAAAAAGGTAATTCTGCGAAATATCATAACTCTTATATTTCATAATAATTCATTTTACATTTGCACATAGTGTTGCCGTTTCATCCATCAGAAACGAATACCAACTTTTTTCCAACCACTTTACCAACCGTTTTCTGGATGAAAATAATATTGCAGAATTGAGCAACACCACAAAAATTTTCAAAATTCTTTAATGAATCTCTTAAAACATACTACCTAATCACAAATATTTCATTCGAATATACGATGTCCTCCTTCCAAATTAATAATTGAGAGGTTGAGTCTTTACTTTGTTTCAAAAAATACATTCACACAATCAATCCAATTCGTTTTTAACTTCTTCTGTGTAGCACTGAACAATCAACGATTTTTTTACGTACGCGTCTGCCACAACACAACCCCTTAGGAGATTTACGGCTAACGCAACTCCACACACATCTGTGTATTGAGTCCCACTTGACATCAAATTGTGTTACACTAAAAAAACAACGGTGATATTTCTAGGAAGTATCGCATGTGCCATCTTACGACAACGTCTTCTGAATGGAAGTGAATAAAAGGTTTGTTCCAACATGCATGGTATCGAAACTATTTTGTGGCCGTTTCGGTTTCCTTTAGTTCGCATGCGCGCACTATTACATCGTTTCGTGACGGTACAAAAACATTCGAGGGTTGGATCGGTTTTATTGACGGCTTTTGGCTACCCACGTTCTACAAGATTGAGGATATTGTTCTTTTGTTTAAGAATAATCTTTGGTTACAATTAAAATAAATAAAATATCCCTCGTTTTATTTCACTGAATATCAAAATCATCTTCACTTGTTTCGTGTAATTAATCAATATCTCCATCGTCACTCATATTAATTTTTTCTTATTTGATTCGAACGGAAGAAATTATCATTAACACAAATGAAAGTAAATTAATATTCAAACAAAAAGCTAGGGCTAACCTATCCTTTTTGCAAAGAGTTTCTTCTTGCCCATGTCAATACTCATGAATCAAAACAGTTTTCAATTTTGAGCATGTACCGAAATTACCGTCCTGAAACCATGCTGCGGACGGTCACGTGTTTGGTTGGAACAAAAAGATGATTATTACGATCACTTATTCCCACTTGGAACAGATTAAATCAATTGCGCATTAGCGTGACCATATTGTGACGGTTTTGAGACGTGTTGGAACAAATCTAAAGATGAAGTGAAAGTGTGCAACTCACGGTCATATACATAAGGTCTGGAATCTACGGCAATTTTGAGTGGTGGGGGTGGCACCAGTTTTGAAGAAAAAGTTTCCATAATTATCCGCTAGGAGGACATAGGGGTATAATCACGTGATTAATCTTTGACAACAAAACAAACGGTTCAGACTCGAATGGTAAATAAAATCAATGACAGAAATATTATATCTTGCAAAATTCTCTCGAATAAATAAAAATCATTCTTACTTTCAAAAAGCTGATCGGATCTGATTCGTGATTGGCTGACAAAGTGACAATAGAGGACAGCGCTGCAGGTGGCGAAACATGAGAACCACAAAAATTTCCCCAATGTTTGGGTCACCCCCCACCACCCGAGTTGCAAGACCTATGTATACGATCGTGGTGCAACTTAATACAACTGACATGACCTGATATTGGTAATTCATACATTTAATATTTCCTAAAAATATTATCACTGAACATAATGGACTACCTAAGTGTGACTTTTAGAATAACTAAATATCACCAAATAAAATTTTGAATTTCAACTGAAAGAAGCAAGAACGTGAAATGAACGCTTTGATTGGAAAGGTTTTTGAGCTTGTGACGTCAAGACTTAGGCTGTACATTCGATAACAAATATGGCACACGGAGTGCAGGGGTGAGGTTTTTTCTTATCCCAAAAAAGGATTGCATAAGACTCTATTCTGGGTATGAATGCCTATGACATAGTCCGTCACTACGCGTATGCGAACGATTGATCACATCTACGCCTTATTTCCATGCGAAAAAAACCCCTGATTGAATTGACCTCCTTCCAGGTTACATGCGGAGCAGACTTTATCATAACCCAAGCGTGTTTCGACTTCCAAAGCTTATCGTCTTTCGCTAAGCTCTGTAGATCCGAAGGTATCCTTGTTCCTATCATACCGGGCATCTTCATAATCAGTTCCTGGAGGGCATTAAATGCCATGTCAGATTTATGCAGCGTACCCATTCCCAAGGACGTTGTTGACGTCGTGGAACGTAACAAGCAGAACGACGAAGTCGTTCAGAAGTTTGGAGTGCAAATGGCTACGCAGATTGTCAAAAATATTTTGTCCGATGAGGAGGGATTATTTCAGGGTTTCCACATTTTCACACTGAATAACTTCACGCTGCTTACAGAGGTGTTAGGAAGAATGGGACTTAATTGTGAGGTTGATGAATAAGTACTATGATGGATAAGCCTGCAATTTAATGCCTTGTCAAATATCCTCGAAATCGATTTAAGGGAGACTTCGTCCTTGGAGTGCCATATTTCAGGTGTTTACGTTTAATTTTTTTTTTCAAAGGAAACGGGTAAAGAATGTTCGCGTTTTTTTTTCGCATAAAAAGATAAATAATAAATGCAAAAATGTATCTCTTGAAAAATCGATTCGTCATTCCGTGAAAACATATTTTCTGAGTATGCTCTCCAAATTTCAGGTCGACATGTTAATAACAGCGGTCAGGAGAATGTCAGCCATTTTTAAAAACGTGTTTTCGAGAAAAACGTTTAAAATATCGTAAACGTTCGAATTTAGGAAAACGCTTCGACAGATTCATTTCTGCTTACATATAGATTAAAAATCTGTAATGAAAAAAAGATTTTTTGAAAATTTCAAGGACGAAGTCTCCCTTTAATTCTCAGGTGCTTCAAAACATGAATCCGAAATATCTAGAAATGAAAAAAAATCGTAGATTGATTGTCATATTACTTCCTTCTTTGAAACAAATTTGATATGGCGGTAGCTCTAATTATACTTATGTAGCATTACTAGCATTTCGCATCATCCACATTGCTCTTGATATTGAGACACTTGAGGCTGCACATCGACAACATTTGAAAACGTTCTTTATTATGACAGCTAAGCATGCGCAGTTTTAATTTTCATGTCGTCCAATGTCGCGAAACTGTTTTTTACGTATAGGTACTCAAAGCGCAGTATAAGAGAATTTAATTTGCTAGGAATGATTTTTTTAATTCGAGAAAATTTTGCAAGATATAATATTTCTGTCATTGATTTACCATTCAAGTCCTAACCATTTGTTTTGTTCACAATACGAACTGTCAAAGATTGATCACGTGATTATGGCAACTTTTCCCCCATCACTCGAAAATGCCGAAGATTTCAGACCTGTGTATATGATCGTGATCTACGTACACCCGTAGAACAAAATACGAAAACGTGAAAACTTGTGAAATGCGCATGCCCCAATGTCAAATCGAATCCTAACGTTACCGTTCGTGGAACTACTTCAACTGATCAACTCACACTTCAACTCTCTATTGAGTTTATGATTACGTATATCGCGCAATAAATAAGTACCTCTTCAAATTACCCTATACAAGTTATACTTTTTTTTATTGAAAAGAAAAATATATCCATATAAAGAAGTCATGTATGTATGGGAAAATATCGTTTTCAATCACAATTCATACAAGAGTATGCAATGATATACAGAGAAACCTAATAAATTATCTTTATTCAAGTCATGAACACCTTTACTTATTTTTGAGACATCAGCACTTGTATTCGTAAAATCATCCTGTACATAATCTACTGAAGGCAATCAGAAACAATGAATACAAAAATTAATTATTTATTTACACTTCATTAACCTTAGTGATGTTTCTAAATTATAGTGAGATTTTATACAGATTTATCGAAAACTTGAAAATACTCCATGTATAAATCATTTCTGAAGAACAAATTCAAAGATGAGCTCATCATTGCTATATTCAAATGAAAATGTTGGATATGGCAATAATAAGGAATGCTGATGACTTTAAAGTTTCAAAAATAGTCTTGCACAGCATATAAATGATGATGAAATGATTAATATTTGCTCAACATGATTTCCATCAGCTTTTCTCAATGTGAGAAAGTTGTTACAAATAATATTTTATGTACTCAATATATTACATCACTTATAACCGATAGGGAGAGACTTTTTCTAACTTAAGTAGGTGGTATGTCATTTCTTCTTCAGTCTACTGACTATCCATTCAAGTCCTTGATATAATCTGGAACAACATTATCTCTGAGATGATCAACAAACAACCGAAAGCATGATACAGAAAACTGAATTATCAAGATAATGAAACATTGGTGGACATTATTTCAACGTGAAACTGCTGGAAGAATTTTTGGTAAAATATGATTTCTACATAATCATGAAAATTTACATGATTATTATCAAAAAATTACACTGAATAACACATTATCTGTATTATTGACCAATCATTGGAAATTTATGTTATCACTGAAGAATGTAATTAATTGGAAGAATGAATGTTCTAGAAATATTTTGATTAATCAAACTGATTCACTCCCATGAAGATAAACAAAATCAATCAACTGTTATTAAATGAGAATTACTGGGTTTTCAACTTCATTGTTAAGTGCACACAATTGACAAATAGTTACAATATAAAATTATTGATTGAAAGAAAAGTGCAATAGACTTCTTACATCCAATAAATATTAAATTTCTCACATAAAATCCTTGAGAAGCCATATTCTAATATAAATATTTGGAATGATTTGTTTATCATTCATGTATCAAGTTGCAATAAAGATGTCTTTGTTTTCATTCCAGATAAACTATTTCAATGAGTTATTCTTGTTCCCTTGAAGATAATAATAAATATTATCTTAGATAGTGAATATCAACTTTCATAAGAGACAAAGAGATCATAACTATTCAGCACTAAGCACTAGAATTCATATGAATTGAGCACACATAATTTCAAACTAACCAGATCAAGAACATAGAACTGAAATTCAATATCAGACTTCATGTTTTTACAAACTTATAAAGAAATTTCAAATAGTAGGTACCCACCCTTCACCTGTAAGTGCACAACATGACTGTATGTGCCATTGTTGTTGTTTGATGGAGGTTAAATCTAATTCTTTTGATATCTCTGATACACTCATAGACCCTTTAACATCCTGTTTGTTGGCATACACTAACACACCCGCTTTTGATAATTCTTCATTGGCTAGCATTCTGTATAATTCTTCCCTGATCATGGACAATCGTTCTTTGTCTGTAGAATCAACCACCACTATCACAAACTACAAAAAATAGTTGATATTATGAACAAAATGAGCTAAAAGAGATATTTTTACTTCTGTGTTTGTATAATAAGTGCTCCAAGCTGCCCTGAGTGACTGTTGTCCACCCAAATCCCACATAATAAAGTGAATATTCCTCCATACAACCTCTTCCACATTGGATCCTATTGTTGGACTAGTATGTACAACTTCATTCATTAAAAACTGATACAATATTGTAGTTTTACCAGCATTGTCTAACCCCACAATAACAATTTTATGCTCTGAAACACAATAAACATTAAATATTATCTTTAATCAAGAAGAAGAACTCACCTTCATTGCCAAATAGATTCCACAATTTGGTAAAAAGTAACCCCATGTTTATATTAAATGAATAAACAATGAAAAAAACTTGTTCAATAGAGGATAAATTAAAATATCACAATGATGTTGCCTCACTACATAAATGGTTTAGTCTATGAACATTTAACAGATTATCACAAGTTCCTCTCTTTCACTACAGTTGCCTAATTAGCTAATTAGATCATGTTTGACACAGTTTTATTCGTCATGATTGAATAATTCCATCTTGTGAAAGCTAAGTCAAGAAAAAGGGGAGAGGAAAATCAAATCATATGAAAATATTTTAATAATGAATTAGATCTTGGCAGTGGCTACTACCGTTCCCGGCGGTTAGAAATATGTTCCGAAACCGTAACTACGGCAATGTTCAAATATTTTTATTATGAATGGAAGTAGAAGGTGAAAATTAGAAATATATCTGGATCAAATCCAACTAAACTCCAATTACGAACGCGAATATTCATAATTAATTAGTGTATATCTTCGTCAAGTCGAGCTAATAGTCATTTCTGTTATTATTATCGATGACGTATTCGTGACGTCATCACAAGAAAAGTATCCTGTGAAAGTATTTTATGTTCTGTCATTGTGTGTACATTGGTATAGATTGATAAACACCGATTTTATATACATATACATATGTGCAGCGCGTCACAAAATGGGCGTGTTATCTAGGTCTGGTGTTGAAAACAACTGTTTTGTTAATTTGTATTGTTCGTCGGACATTGAAGTTGACAATTTGTATTGTGTTCTGCACTGATAGTTTATTGTTTGACGAAAACCTTCCCCTACATAATCAGTAATTGTTCAGTTGATTCAACATCCAGCCGTTCGACATTGATCGACTGTGATTGGCTGTGACGTCAGGTGCAGATGATCTCCCCATTACCTACTGGTCACATAGAACGGCAGTTTAGTTTAATGAGCATACACTTTGGGTGCGTTCCATTAAGCGCTCACAACGATCACGCTCACGACCACGAATTTTGTCGTTCCACTTGGTTCTGTGCGTCATCGAAACGCTCACGCCGACCCACCTATTGAGATGGGTCGTCGTGAGCATGAATCATGACGTCATTCATGACATTTTCGCCACCACCCCAACGATCGTGGTCGCCATGTGGAACGTCTGAATGAGTGTTTTGGGCGTTGTGAGCGCTTAAGGGAACGCACCCTTTGAAGGTGATGAGTGCACCACTGAAATACATGTGACAGTGTCAAGGAATCATAGAATGTAAGCATTCATTATAAAATATCATTCTATGCTCAGAATTCTATGCAAAGAGTGGATATATAAATACCGGTAAAGTAGACATTCGACATTAGTTGGCAATTGACATTTATAATAATATAATTTTGTGATCTGCGCGCGTGCACGTTTCTTTCAATTCTTTTATTAGTTGGTGTGTGGTGTGAAATGGCTGAATACGCGAATTCTTTGGCTTCGGCCTTATCTTTCGATTTTATTTCGAAAAAAGACAGGAATTTGGCTATTGTATTCCAGAAGAAATTCAATGCTGTAAGTATTTACTATATTTTTTCAATGTAATCAATTCGAATATACTCGTACTGTATGAGAAATCTTCACCACGTGTATTCTCTAAATGCACTTCGGTTGTACGAAATTCCTTTGATTTTACAACTAACCAGTAATAAATCATTATTCTATTGTAGCGTACACTGGAAAAAGGCCCCAATTTGATTGAAATAATAAATCATTATTTAAAAACTGGCCCGAAAGCTAAAACTATCAAATTAAGTACAGCTGAGAGTGAGGAAAGCAGTAGTGAAGAAGATGAAACTCCCAAACCCAAATTGTTGAATGGAAATGCAAAGGAAACTAAAAAAACTCCTCAGAAAAAAGCCCAATCTAGTAGTGAAGACAGTTCTGATGAAGAACAGCAAACTGTTCCTCCCGCTAAGAAATTATCTATTCAGCCTGTTAAAAAGCAAATACCCGCACAGACCAAGCCAAAGAGCAGTTCAGAAGACTCAGAGTCAGACTCAGAAGATGAAGCTGCTAAGAAGCCACAGGTGAAAGCTGCTGCAGCAAAAGCACCTGCAGCAAAATCTCCTGTTGCAGCAAAAAAACAAGAAAGTTCTGATGATTCATCATCATCTGAGGAAGAGAAAGCCCCTGCTAAAACCACTGCTCCTAAAGCAGGTGTTCCTGTTAAAAAACAGGAAAGCAGTTCGGAGGATTCATCTGAGGAAGATGAAACACCTGCAAAGAAACCGTTGGTTAAGGCACCAGCATCAAAATCTCCTGCTAAAACTCCTGTTGCTGCTAAAAAACAGGAAAGCAGTTCGGAGGATTCATCTGAGGAAGATGAAACACCTGCAAAGAAACCATTGGTCAAGACACCAGCTGCTAAAATTCCTGTGCCTGCCAAAAAACAGGTGAGTAGTTCAGATGACTCATCTTCTGAAGAAGAACCACCTGCCAAAAAACCAGCAGTGCAAACACCCCAAAAAAAAGCTCCTGCCAAAGTTCAACCTACTGAAGCAGTAAAGAAGGCAGAAAGCAGCTCTGAAGACAGTTCAGATGATGAACCTGCCAAGACAGTTGCTAAGCCAACCGTAAAACCAGAGGCTAAACCAGTTCAGAAGAAAAAAGAATCAAGTTCAGAGGTGAGTTGAATCATTCTAAAGCAAAGGGGAATTTTCAGCATTTCACTTTTCAAAAAAGGTGAAATCTTGTTCTTAATATGTTGTAGTTATTTCAACACATAAAATAAATCTTGACCATGTTCTTCTGTAGGATTCATCAGACGATGAGGAACCTGCTCCGAAAAAACCAGTACAAACTACACCTGCTGCCAAGAGGAAAGCCGAAAGCAGCTCAGAAGATTCTTCTGATGAAGAAGCTGCTCCTCCTGCAAAGAAAAAAGCAGTAGTAGAATCTGCAGCAACCAAAAAACCTGTTGCTATTCCTGCTAAAAAAGCCAAGGACAGTAGCTCCGAAGATAGCTCTGAGGATGAAGAACCTAAGAAAGTGGTGGCTGTAGCTAAGAAACCAGCGCCTAAGAAGGATAGCAGCTCTGAGGAGGAATCTAGTGATGAGGATGAGACAGCTGTAAAGACTCCTGTCAAGCCAACAGGAGCAGCAAAAAAGCCTACCAAGGAAAACAGTTCTGAGGAAGAATCCAGTGAGGAAACTGAGTTGGCTAAAAAGCCTGTGCATGTGTCCACTCCTCTTCCGTCCAACAATACGGTAAGAAAATTCATATTTTCAAACAAGTTTTAAATGTTTTTTTCGAAAATTCTGAAAAATGTATTCATTCTGTTGCTATCAATTTCTGGAATAATTTTGGTCACTAAATAATGTATTTGAAAGATTTGAACACTTTTTTGATACTGCTTTCATTAGTTTTTCTACATTGGATTCAGTTGAACTATCAGAGAGTTTTTATTTCAACAAGAAATGAAAATGTTCAAAGAATTTGACAGTCCTCCCTTTATATCGTAACAAATGTTTATGCAGACTATTTCTTTTAATGATTGATATCAAGCTTTAATTTTGCAATATTTCATACAACTCATTCGGTACCATCTAATCTATTTATTTAAGGAAGATAGTTCATTGTGCAAAATAAATAGTGTCTAGCTAACCACTGATTGGTTAAGACATAGCTGGGAATGTTCAGACATCAATGATTATAGCAACACTTCCAGTGACTTTACAACTATGTCAAGTTTATTCAGAGAGAAATCATCAATCTGCTAATGAAGTTTATTAATTGTAGTCGAAATTTCTAGGAATATTGAAAAAACTGTAACGGTTATCTTCAGTTAAGAGTTATCCAATTTTGCTGTGGATATTTTATGAACCAAAAACATTTTTCAAAACAATCTTAATGATGGACTTGACCTAACTTTCTGCCTCATAGTATTGTTGAAAAATGAGAAACATCAACACCGCACTTTCTAGGCGAGTTCTCACAACTATATTGCTTAAATAAATAGACTACATTTAGTTTTTTTGACTGAGAATCGAAAAGCATTAAAATAATATGAGAATGTCCTTGAAAGTTTGAGTTTTCCTTATTAGTATACACTTTTTCAGTCACTTATAATTACCAAATGTTTTCATAATTTTAGCAACAAAAATCGCCCTTCCGGCGCGTAAGGGAGGAAGAAGTGGAGGTAGATCCTCGTCTCCAAAACAATTCATTTGAAGCCAAGGTAACGTGCAAACCTCTTAGGGGTGGCTGTAACTGATGGGGCGAACTCTCTAGCAAAGGGTTTCACTTGCAATTTCGACACCCCATAATTGATAATGCTGTAAACTTTCCATACAAATTTTATTTTGAATTCTCCAAACAGTATTCCAGTCGAAGTACTGAGAGGCTCTCATTTTGAGTGTTGCACGTTACTCTTGAAAGATAGTTCGCCTATCCGTTATGCTAACCCGTTTTTCTCTTTTATTTCCATGTTTCCCGATTCATTTCTGGTCTGTCTTACCGAAACCGACTATTAAAAATCCAGAATGATGAAAATGGCGATGATGATGGCGGCGATCGCAGAAATTCGTTCGGGGGTAACAGGGGCGGCAATAGGGGCAGGGGCGGCGATAGAAACTCGTTCGGTGGCAACAGAGGTAGGGGTGGTGGGGATAGAAACTCGTTCGGTGGTAACAGGGGCGGCGGCTTCAGAGGAGGACGTGGAGGCGGTGACAGAGGTGGATTCAGGAAATCATTCGACGGCAACGATGGAGAGAGGGGCGGCTTCAGGAAGTCGTTCGGTGACAGGGACGGTGGTAGGGGCGGAAATAGAGGCGGCTTCGGGGGCAACCGAGGTGGTAACCGAGGCGGTTTCGGTGGAAACAGGGGTGGTTTTGGTGGCAACCGGGGTGGTTTTGGGGGCAACCGGGGTGGTTTCGGGGGTAACCGAGGCGGTTTCGGTAACAGAAACAGTTTTGAGTCGAAACCAGCAGAAAACAAGAAGATCACCTTTGACGATTAGACGATAAGATAGTTTTTAATTGTTACGTTTTTTCTATGGTAAGTTTTTATCAATTGCCATGTTTCTGTATTGGTGATGAAACGGAATTTCAATTGAATCTTGTAGACAGACACACATTTCTGTTGGTGAATAAACTTATCACTGACGCTGACAGTAATGTTCTCACTAGAAAAAATCTATCAATTTCTTAGTTAAATATTTGAACTGTTAGCTTGAAATAAATATTCTGCATTTCTCCAACAATGTGAAGTCATGGTGATTCATCATCATTATTTCATTGAAAATATTGCTATTAGACTGTGCATATAACAATACAATTTGATACTGTTTCACAAATATCAGATGAAAAATCATGTAAAAATTAATTATTTATTTTTTCTTTTTCAAAAATAACATATTTACAGCTAGTAATGAACGTCATATGTAGTTTGCTTTTATTGGAATAGAAAATACAATTATCCACATTTTCAATGATTATTAATGTTTGTAATCATTCATTTATTTTTCTAGTTTAACTCTAGAGGATCTTGGGGTGAAAGGGCCAACTTAGACCTGAAGCACACCCGGGGAAAATCATTTAGGCACGAGAAAACCAAGAAGAAACGCGGCTCTTACAGGGGTGGCACCATCGACATGTCTGTCAATTCAATAAAGTTTGAATAAGAATTACAGGGATGTCATTGAGTGTTGTTCAGGGGAAGGGGGGATAAAGTATTTTATGTATAATGATGTTAGTTTAGTCGATGAAGTATATTTTGTATAAAACGTATATGCTAGCAATAAATACTTGACTGAAAAAAATGCAGAAATTACACAATTATTTTTTCAATTGAATGCAATGAATTGATTGAAGTGGAATTCCAAAATAAGGTGAATGATATCGTTTTCAGAATGACTCAAACGTTACAAAAAATGTGGGGGTAATTGATTTCCCCTAAGTACACTTAATGATACCCCTGTTCGTTATTCGGATGAGACTAGAACGTCTGTCGGGAAATGTATTGTTTCCAGAAAGAATTTAGGAATTGTCAGTAAATCGGCTATTTTACTGCCTGCCTGAGTCTGTAAAGTGGCGCTTTTACTGCCCATACTGTGCATCATTTCATCCGATTTAAAATCCACTGAACATTGAAAAACCGCATGTAGATCCTAGTTTTTTTTACTTATCTCGATTTAAGTATTAGTTTAAGAATGCGCTTATTGATTTTCATGGGATTGTGGCAGAAGATATTTTGAGAAACAATCTCGGACAGCTAAAATAAAAAAGTTTGCAAGTTCCGATATTCCTAAGTCTCAAATAGAAATGAGATAATTCCATTAAACATTTTATTGTTTAAATAATTGTTATGTTACAGTTAATCTCCACAAGAATTCAGAAAGTCAACGGTTCTAGCAGCAGTAACTGCTGATGATCTGAATTTTTGTAACATACAGTGTGTAATGATTCAAGCAGCACAGTCTCTCAATAATCGAATTAGAAACGAAATATTACATCTTTGAATATTGAATTATTATCATTCAGTGCCCTTTCACAGTAGTTCAATAATGAGACGACGTTGAGAAAGGTGCTGTACGTATACTAGTTTAGTCATTTAAGGAATTCAACTGTGATATAAACTAATCGAAAAAAATGGGATGACTTACGAGATATAACTCGACTCGATGGGAGTTGTATAGTCAAATATCCTTCAGTTTTCGATTGGTTTATTTGGACATCTGGAACTTTTACATTAAATAGATTTTTATTGTCTTATGTGAGTGTGACTAAACTGTTATCTGTATATAAAATTCGAATCATCTTTGGTCCATAAAATTTCTGTTTTCTGTTATTTTTTATCTTGAAATAAATATAAAAATCATTAAAAAATTTCCCTTTTTTTTTAGTTTCTATAGGTTCAAACTGGGGCGTTCCAGTAAACTAATTATGCAATGAATTTCATAGAAAAATCATTCAGTGAAAGAAACAATAGTAGATTTTTTCAAATGCATGGTACTATTCAATCAAGGCTACCGTTAATTTTCATCACTTTGTGACTTTCCTCTTGCTTCAATCTCAAACTGGATTATTCAATTGAGTTTTCATTTCGTTGCTGTGTCTATTGAATAATGTAAATGGCATCACCATTTTCACTCGTCAATGAATTATAGAGAAACAAAATTTCAACTCGAAGATTATCGTAATACTTGAATCGTCGATTAAACTTGAAAATAAAATAATTTTAACCGAGCTAACATTATTTCTATGGAATTCAAAGGAATATCAGGGTCACAGAAACTAGAATAGATCAATTCACATGTTACTGAACAGATGCAATTAACAATTCTCAGTACTATTTGCGAGTTAGTAGTTAACTCTTTAACATTCCTGTGACCCTGTTATTACTTTGAAATTTATGACATTGGATTGTTTATTATTCTTTATAAATGAATGTAAAATATGTTCGATAGTTACAGGTCGTTTCAAAGTATGAAGAAAAAAACACCTATTATTTAAGAGACTTTTCTGTGTAAATTTATTTGAATAAACAAATTATATTCTTATGATCATCGCATAAATTGAAACATAAATATTCATCAATAATAACAATATAACAACAAATAACATTATTCAACTAACAAATAACAGCAGTAATTATTACTGCTATAAATCAATTATTCTCTTGAGAATTTCCATATTACCAAAATATGTATTTTTCCTTCGTCCCTTCCAATCTGTCCAGCAATTTCCACAGTTTATTTCCCTGAAAGTAATGGCTGTATAAAAGACGAAAAATATTTGAAAATTTCCTCTTGAAATTATGTTGGCATACACGAAAAATATATTAAAGTCTTTCGTTTCAAATATTATTCATATAAAACGAGTTAATTCATAATTTATTTCAGACGTTATTATGGACCAAAAATTCGTACTTGTTTTCGTGCCAAATAAGGAACCCTCCTCAGATAATTCCTGACGATGCCGAATTGCACGAAACTCTTCACGGAAGCCCCTTGTTTGCTCAAAATCTTAATCCAAATACCCAAGAAAACGACAAACTCCTGCCAAGAGCTCTCGTCGATTTCCAGGGAACAGTTCAACTCGACGAAGAGCATTGTACTATTTGATGAGGCTAACCACTGGTCGGCCTTTATGATTTCAGTCATACATAATAAGCTTTTTACTGACAGTTCTGGACAACTGAAAAGGTTAGCATAAAGTTGAATTAGTTGAATGTCCTGGTTTTGAAAACACATTTCACAAAGTCACTTGAAAAACCTCTTTAGTCGATCGACATCTTTATCACCGATGAAAATGAATGTTTAACTAGGCCCCTCTAACCAGAACTACACTTCTTGAGGCTTATCTAGTTATTTCTGTATAATATATAGATCAGTCCAAATAAATAGATGATGAGACTAGTATAAGAGAGAGAACCCCACACACTTCAATTTGTTTGGATTTCATAGATTTCTCTTGAATATCCAAAATGTAACTTTTTTTTCAAAAACTATAACTTATATTTATTTCATTTTGAAAAAATCGATTTTTGAAGAAACTGAAATCACTCAGTAAATATAGTAGGGGGTAAGCATGTTTGTAGACGAGCCTAAATTAATGACAAAAAATATAAAGATTTTTTTTTCATTTGTTGCCTACTTTATGAATCAAATATTTACAACCTACAATAATTATACCGAACCAATATCTTAATAAATACCTGAAGAATATTAGGAAACGTTCATATTATCATTAGGCACATTGCTTTTTTGTGTTCAATAAATTATTGGAAATGGTAAATCCTCCATCAAATCCAATTCTTCATGTTTCCAAAAGAGTTATCAAGATGAACATTTCGGCGTGCTATTTTTTAGAGAGCTATCACTTCATATTCCAACCGATATAATCAAAATATGGGACAAAATATACCTAGTGTAGACGTTCAAGAGTTTGCGAAACAGATCTTGAACAGCGGACGACGACAGTCGAAGAAATACGTCTTTTGAAACGACCAGCTGAAGAAGATCAAGACACTTGGCGGTTTTATTAGGGTGACCGCCCAGAGACCGATGCAAATCCACCTGTAGTTTATCATCGAATCGTGTGTGATTCCGTTTCTGGAAATAAAATAAAACTGTCATAATTCAGGTACAATATTTTTGTTGGCAACTGCGAAAATGGTTTTTATTGATGAAAGTTCAAAGAGTAAAAATTGAGTAACTGTAAGCAATTTTGGGCTGGAGTATGATACAATAACATATGAATAGTAAAATAAGTTTTCATTTCAGGATCTATAAATCTACACCAAGATGAAAAAAATTGGTTCACCTGTACCAACACGAGGATCTTCAACAATCCTAACAACTCTATTGCCGCCTCTTCGTTCAGCTGGGGTAACCGAATCAGCAGGAATTTGATGGTGCGTACGTCCTTGCAGAAGGCTTTAACGATATCCACCTCTGTCTTCAATGATACGATGAGGTTTTTGCAAAAAGTGCACGCGATACCGAATACCTGGAAGATGAAAAGAAAAATGGTTGTTTGACGAATTGGTAGGATAACGACATTGATTCTCTCTTGATTATGAGTTATAAGATTTGCATTCAGTAGTGGAAAATACGAGAGATAATTATTAAAATAACATCGAAACCATTATATAATGTAATGTGACGCGCATTTCGATTAATTCTTACGTTGATAATCCAATGAAATAACATTTCGAATGTTCCAAATACTGAGATCAACATGGCAGCAGTTTTCTAAAATAGAGTTATGTATCACATATAAATCAATTTAGTTTTAGTTCATTCAAGCTAGATAGTTGTAACAGCTCGCCATAACAGAAAGATTAGGTTGATAATTCGCTATTGGATTACTCAAGGTACAAATGTTCATAATGATAATAAACACAGTGTATTCATGAAAAAATATTTGAAAAGCTGCGATTGTATAAGTAATAATAATCTTATTTTGAGAAATAATTACAATACATTGCACGTAGAGCAACCATTGAACTATGTAAATAGTGTCAACGTTGCAGATTACATGTCTAGTTGGGTATATACCCTCTTGTTTCAAACTGTTAGAATAAATGCCTATTTCTGAACAAAAATAACAGACATCCTCGTATGTATAAAGCTATTTTTCCTCAAGTAATCCCTACACGACTCTTTGCACTTCAAATGTAACATTATTCTCAAAGCTCGTTTTTCAATCAAGAACACACTTAAAATATCTCGACCACTTCCAAAACATTATATGGTATTCTTGACTCGAAATTAGCATGATACACAATTTTCAATGTTGGAAAGTTTGCATATTTTTTAACTACCCTGAGTGTGTAACAGATTTGACTCAGCCTCCTACAGAGTTGCTCAACATTTATATCCCAGCTCAAAAAACTATTAATATAGAGCCCCAGGAACTATTAAGTTGTTTTTACCCAAACTGACATTAGCACGCATGTCAGAGCGGGCATAGAATGTTTTGAACCGAGGCTTGTTTTATTTTCATTCCAGTTTTTTTTGTAGAAACATGTAAAACTATGATTTTTAATTTTTTATATTCTAAAATTTTTATTTGCAGTGAATAAACTCTTACGCTATATTTTGAACGTCGAGTGAAAAAAATAATATTACACAAATACTCTATAATACCTTCTCATCGGTGATGTAAATCAGTTGGATAGACATGAACTCGCACAACTTCATGGCAGCAGTGCGATCTTCCGGTATCCCAGGGTGACTTAAAATTAGTCGTCGAAAAAGTCTCTCCTCACGGAAAACGAAGCTCAACATCATGGCGATTTTAATGGACAACTTCGGATCTTCTAGCGATCGAATCAATTCGATGGTTCTAAAAAACAAAAATATTCCACTAGTTGAATTATTTTACCTACGAAGACGTGCATATGTTTTCCTTAATTTATTAATAGCATTAAAAAAATCTCACACTTTGAAACTAAAAAGGTGAAATATGCTATGCCTGATTTTTTCTCACTTCCAGTTTCGTCGGAAGAACCTGTTACTTTCAATTTTTAAATCGGACACCCTATATTTTATTACATTTTCAGATTTTCTACAATAGGCGAAAACACAAACGCGTGAATTTGGTTCAAATGTGCATGTAGTTGTGATAGAGTGAAGAAATATTATGTATGCACAGTATTTTCTAGAAGACGTTTTGCAATATTCGAATAAACGGCTCTCTAAAATCCTTTAATTCACTGAGACATTCAAACAACAGCGTTATGACCGCTTCTTGTGACGTAATGTGATCGTCACATTCCGCAGTTGCCAATTTCACTATTTTCCGAAACTTCTGAGGAAATATGTTATTTGGCTTCATCGGAGATGGATTGCATGAATTGGCAATAATAAAAAAACTGCTAGGAACGGAATGGTTCTAATTATATTATGAATATCCTTAGATTGAAGGACAGAAAGATCTAGGAATGTATCTTCAGAAAGTGATTGGAATATTACCGTGAAAACTTCTATGTATATTCACTCGAATCATTCCATGATAATTCGTAATGTTCTGAGAATATCTCCTGAATATTCCTTGGAATATTCTACAACATAACTTTTTTGTACTTTATAGGAATATTCTTGGAATGTTTGTGCTATCTGGGTAGTATGAATAAACACAACATGTGTCAGCATGTATTGCGTTGAAATCATGAATCCGTATTTGACATATTTTCTGGATTTAGTCATTGTTGAATAATATCCCTGTGTACAGAGTGCTAGAATGCGAAGAAAAATCAAGAATAGCGCTTGGCCACGCTGCAAAACATTATTCTGGTGATGACCAATCAATTCTCTATCGCTCTTGGAGGGAGTTCAGAACTTGTTACGTCACATCCTGGCGCGGTTTCCACAGCATTCAAACAAGCACATTTTTTAGGAATTTATTATGGAAAAACAACTTTGAAAAAAAAATACAAACAACTTTCCTAATCGTTCTGAAACATGTGGCATTTTTTGGGAAATTAGTGACCTCGCCTATTCTCTGAATTCTACGATACCAAAAGCGAGTAACATTTTGAATGTCAATATATTTTTTTTATTGTGTGTACAATGATGGTTCCGATTTATATAACACGTGTAATACTAAAAAAATCTGAATATCATCGGAAATACTGAATTGAATGATTCATGATCGAAGCAATGTTATGTAAATTGTTTTTGAACCAGAACTCAGTTTTTTCAAATGGAACCATATTGGTACCGCACCATTCATTTAGTACCCTCAAAAACGTGATCATTAATAGGTATACCTCATTACGTTGTGCGATAAATGAAATCAAGCTTAGAATAAAACATGAAAAAATTATTTCAAAAAATATTGACATTCAAAATGTGACTCGTTTAGTGTTGTTGAATTAGAGAATTGTAAATAATCCAAAAATGTATAATAATAAGGCCGTGGTAGCCAAGTAGTCTGAGGCGTACAACAAAAATAGCCAAAATCCATAGCGGATATATCAGTGGTTCGGATTCCACTATAAACTGTAGGACCCGCCCTTCTTCACCTCGCACAAATTTCGACTTATGAGGATTTGGTTGAAAAACCAAACTTCGAAGAGGTGAAAACATTTACATTTACAATAAAATACAGGGTGTCCCGTTTAAAAATTCAAAGTAACAGGTACTTTCGGCGAGTGGAAAAAAAATATTTGGATGGCAAATGTTTATCATATATGAAGGATCTCCAAAGTTTGAAAACTAAAGGAGAAAAGTGGGGTATACCATGATCCTGTTACACACGTACGTTATAGCAACAGGAGTGAAAAAACTGTGAAAAGGTGCAAATTCTGTCCATTTTTCAAGTATCAACATTTTTCAAAATATCCAACTTGGATTTTTTTTATATTTTTCTGATAACTTCTGGGAACCTGGGCTAACATATTCATGAGTTCTTCACAGTGTGTCTCCCGTATTGCTGCCTCTGTTGGCCACTCCGTGAGGATGTGGGTAGCCAGAAGTCCAAAACAATTACTCCCAAAAACCCCTGGATCAACATTCGACAACGAAAATCCTTAACTCACCTATCCACCACCCCCTCCTCTAAATGCTTATTCATCAGCAAACCCCGAACAGCTTCTCCAGCTCCGCACCACCTGATGCACTTCCTCAAATCCTCGTTACCCTTCCCGTCCCCTTCGAGCAACCAGAACCTCAGCACGCGCTCCTTCAACGCCTCCCTGCCTCTCCTCAACACCCAACAAAGCTGCGCCGGATGGCAGGTCAGCAGCTCGTTCAGCTGGTGCCTTCGTTTCCACAGAAGGAGGAGTAAGTCGTCACCGAGGATGACCGCCTTCTTGGTGACGGTGGAGAAGGGTAGCAGGAAGGGGTAAATGAAACAGACGGCCTTGAGGTGGGACGTCGAGAGGGCGTAGCGATCGATGGAGTAGATCAGCGATGAAACAGACCGGAGGATGTCGGAGGGGTTCCAGATGGGGCTGCAAAATTGTTGGCGAAAATCAGAAACATTTTTTTGTTCTGCTATGATTATGAACAACGGGGTTTTTATAATCAGATAAAATTTTTTAAAATACAGCTATAAAATCCAATTTTTCATTCATTTAATCATTCTAGTTTTCAGATTTCAATTTTTGGAACGATAAATGAATGTTGTTTCCATTATTTGAATATACAATTTTATGTGCAATTCGTAAAGATATTCATTTTATGACATGGGAGATGTCATAAAGAAACAGTACGAGATAGGTATATGGAAACTATACTCAATTATAATGGAAAATGTTATAGCTTTTCGAATAAGTGATAATATACAGGGTGTTCCATTTTAAAAAACGGAGCTGCAGTCATTTTCATGAGTGCCCGGATGACACTCACTTCTGAGCCTCCCTGTATGCTGAAACTGAGATCCAGTTCATCGACAGAATACTTGATGGTCTTATGCAGCTATAGCCCAAATTGCAATATTTTGTGAATTTGCATTGGGAAAAAATTGATATTTTTCAATAGTCAGGTTTTACACAAAATAAATTTTATCTCGGAAATCGTCACAGATAGGTATAGAGAATTATGTGGGAAAGTTGTGAGGAATCATGAGGATTCCAAAAATGATATAATATACGAGGTGTTCCATTTGAAATAACAAAGTAGCTACAACTTTCTGATAAAAGCGGCAACACTGTATTGATGAAAATATTTTAGACGGATAGAGCAAGTTTGATTATCCACGCTCACAAATTTTTGAAATGATCTGTCTTGCTGTTATCCAGATACGTCTAATGTTCCATCCACTGTGAAACACCCGATATATATAATTGAGATAACATTTTAGACATCTTTAAAAAATTTGGTACATGCTTCTTGCTTCTAGTCGATGCACAAACATTTTCAGGCCGCATCAGATTTTTGAGGAATAGACCATGAAGTAAAACGATTTTTGTTTTTTTTACGCGAAAACTATGCATCGGACAAAGAAAATCTCTGAGATTAATATTTGCTCAATAATGAATGAGGATCTTGAAAGTAATTTTTATCTTGTAAGTAAGCAGTGGCGTACTATTTTTTTCTCCAAATATATGCAATGCAAAAACCTGTACGGACGCCACTGGTGGAGAAAATGTAAAATTTCGTATATCACAAAATGTACCTTGATGCATAGAAGACATGTATAAAATTTTCTAAAGATGTCTAGAATATTATCTCCGTTATTCCCAAAATTTTTTATTTTTTTTTTCCAAAATCTCATCACCCTGCATCTCAAAAGTTGAGACTTTTAGGACAGACATTAATTTTTTTCTTAAAATGTGTCAAAGAATAACCCCCTTCAAATATCAGCATGTCTTTGAGAAACACCCTGTATAGTATCAATAATGAAGTATCTGAAAGTGGAATACCATATACTCTTGACTTGATGAAGAACATGTGATTCTCTAAGATGCTATCACATTGTTCTTTTTGTTCCAAAGGTGTAGAAATACCAGACTCAATATAAATGTATAGTGAATGTTTAGGGATATATCTTATTCAAATATACACCTTCAGAAAGAGTTCATTGGGCTTATAGGAAGAAATCTAAAAGAGTAACGAGGAGAGCGATTGTATATTATAATCCCACCTGAACAAGAGAAACACACATTGCTCTTCTCCTCATTTGTTTTCCTTCCCTTTTTTCCCTCCTGACCCATTCGTCCCTAAACCAGATATAATACGACAGGAAAGATATATCTCTAACGATTAAATAATCATTTATAAAAAAATTGAATAAGAAAAGATGTTTTAAAAAAGTTGTTGCTCCTTTTTAAAACTGAAATCTGTCTATATTTGATACGAATTTTTCATCATTTTCTTTCGATTCAGAAATCTGTCATCCAAATATTTCGCTATCTATTCTAGTTTCAGAATGGAAGTTCCATATAATGATGAAGCATGGGTAAGACTGATTTGTCGTCGAATTATCATATTTTCCATTAGAATGTCTTTGATGATCATAAAAATGTTTATATATTGTAGAGTCTGGATAACTTGAAATAATTACATTCTTTAATATTTTCCTCTGAATGATTGTACGATGAATCATTCAATGTATCTTGACAGAAGATGAAATTTCAAAGTGTGATACGAACTTTTTTGGATATTATTGATTTTTCACGGGTTTTCAAATTCATATTTCAGCAAGTTAATTTTTCAGTGGCGTAAAAAATCGTGCACATTTCTAGTAGATGAATAATTCTTGTACTCACCTGCTATATTTGCAAAGAAAAGCACACACTTCAAAAAACAATTCGTCTTTTCTTTCCGGCCATTCGGGGATGTTGTCAGGCATCATCTTCAACCTCTTATGATGAATGTCCCATTTTTCTCCAGTGCTTTCTGCTAAGGCAATAGCCAATACTTTAACAGAGTCTTCTTTCAACTTTGAATCTTTGCAGAAGCCGAGAATTACGTCAGAATTTGCCGATAGGGCGGGAAAGAAAGTTTCGAGAGCGTTCAGAATGTCGGATTTTTGGTGCCTTTTCGTATTCCTGATGTAACTGTACTTCGTGTGGAAATCGATTATGTTTTTCATGATTTGTGACAGAATTTGTGGATCGCTGGTCTGAAAAAAGTAATACCGATTTCACCAAGAGCAAGTTGAGTTTTTAGTCTATTAATCCAGATCAATTTACGGATGAATAATTAATACCTTATACAATTTGTTACAATGTGTTCAACTATCATAGTTGACATTATATTCGGAATGAAATATGGGCGAGAACAAATTTTAACATTTGGTGACATTGGTTTGTCTATTCATTATAGGAAGAAGGACGAAAACATTCAGAGGAGAAAGAATCGTATTGAATATATCTGCATCAGCGAGCATTGGCTCAAAAGTGACACAAATGAAAAATATGAAGCTTATATCATATTTCGCCAGGAAGAATATGCAACGGGGAGGTGTGTGCCTATATTTGCAGTATAGAAGAGTTTCTCAACTGTTAATATGTATTTTTGTTTCTAAACTTTTAAAATTTTAATTCAAACTTTAATTTTACTTGTATTTTAACTGTATGTTAATTATCTGAAATAATGCATATTAACATCCCATTTTTCTGACTAGTCCGATAAAGATGCATCTGTCTTTGATCCTTGTTGATTGAATATTTTTGTATTTTTTTGTGATGAATAAAATTGATTTGATTCAATTTGTTCCACGAAGTAATAACCCATGCCAATTTGAAAATATGTATGGAAACTATCTGCCCAATCAGCACAGAGTTATCAACATTCAATGGTCATCCAATTTCGGTGTATAAATCATAAACATTTCTCAAAACAATTTGAATGATAAACTCGACCCAACTTTCTGTTTCGGAGTATTGTTTAAAAATTAGACAAGCGGCAACACCGCACTTTCTGGCTAGCTGTCACAACCATCTCTCTCTTAATAAATAGACTTTAGTAAGTGTTTCCTAGAGGGATATGAAGAGTGTTGTCATGTTCGAATATGCATAAATAGTACCAAAAATGAAAGAAATAAAAACTGTACAAAATATAAATACCTCCCTCAACAATATTGGACAATACAGCAACAACCAACAGGCACAGACAATGAAAACTTCTGAAGAAATACTGAACCTACAATAGTAATAATTTGGATAACACTTGAACTAATTCATTGGAGCGTTACTTACCTTTTGAATACTAAGCTCGTTAACATAGACAATTCACGTACATTACGAAGACCTTTCAATATTTCAGCGATTTCAGCCAAGTATCTCGATGTTGTCAAAGGTAAAACTCCATTCAAATCTAACAAGTCGGAAATAATCGAGTAACAATCTTCTACGTGGGCAGTGCTGAAATTCTTCAGCTTTGTCGTTTTAGTCAATACCTCTAGAATCCTTTCTCTTTCATTTTGCAGTTTTTTACACAGAGCCTCTCTCAATTTTGATCGTGACCTTGAATAATAATCATTCGAATGCGAGGGAGTTTTTGGGATTTGGAGGAAATTGAATACTCACTGAGATATTATACATTTTGATAGTTTCAATAGCAAGCCGAGAAGTTCTTCCAAATTATCTGTCTTATCCAAAGACGAAAGATTTGCTAACGAAAATTCCAAAGTCTGCATTACATATTTCGGTTTTACATAAAATTGTTCCTTATCTGTCAATTTTATAAGAAAAATTGCGTGATATCTAGAAAGTTACATTCATATAATTGTTACTAAATATGATAGTATTATCTATGAATGGTATACAGGGTGTCCGAAAAAAAATGGAGTTCGTGTGAGGTGCAAACTTCTTGAAATTATAACATTCAGATGTCATGACTTGTCATGTTTCAGCTCTCATCTGAATCTGATAGATTCTTCACATTATCTGGTATGCCCGGTATAAATATCAAATGCTGGATTGTGGAGGTTAAAAATCAGAAGGTTGCCAAAAAGGGAGTAGTTTTTATGAGGGATTATTTAGTGAAATGAGAAAATTATACTAACTACCAAAAAATGGTTCGAATTCACCAACCTCAATAATTCATTATTCATAATATTAATGCTTATCAATTCATCGAAAGGAAAAGTCATCATCAGTTCATCAATTTCTTCTAAGCTCAATATATCCAGAGCTTTGGAAAGAATTTGGATTTGCTCTAATGAGCATACTTTTGTTATCCCTTCCTGGGACATCATTTCGAAATGAAGCGAAACAGCTTACAACAGAACCGTACTCTGAAATTGAAAATAAAATACTTGATGAGTTTTAATAATTTGAATAAAATTCTTGGGAAAATCTGCAGATTGTTCATACCAAATGGGACCTTAAAGATATTTCATGTTAAGAGCTATACCGCCATTAGTGCAAAATAAAAATATTTCGAATTTCAATAGGCTGAAGCCATTTCAACTCTAATTATATAATTGCGGCAAAACTCCACAAAGATGACTGAAATTTCATTCTATACAATTTCAGTATTTTCTCCGATTATGTATGTATCAAATCACGTGTTTTTTATCAACATTATTCCTCGAATAAATATACTAAAGGTATTGTCCCACGAAACACAATCTTTGTGTCCAATACATCATTTCCTTATAAAAGATCATTGAAAACAGGGTGTTCCATCAAATTAATATGTTTGCTTGTGAACGTTCAATATAAGTAGAATGGGTGATTAGAATCATGAATGGCGTCAATCTCATCAAATTCAAAATCAGCGATTTCCCAGATATTGTTTTTATGTGAATTTCCAGTCATAACATTCATACGGTAGTCATATATCTCGATGACAGTTAACGATACGATATGAAAATTTTTATGTGAGTTGGATGAGGTTTCAAAGCTTTCAATAACGTGAAAACAAACATTGAGACATTCATTTGGATTTGTTTTCAATGGTGATAAAATAATAGAAAAACAGCAAATGTCAATTTATTTGGATCAATGCATAGAAGACGCCTCTCTACAAATTTTCATTCTCCTTCAGAATAAGGATGTTAGTGTCCGCTTGAGGCAAGTTTCTCAAAAAAAAAATCAATATAAAGTCACGCTCATTTTCAATATTCAATAAAATAGCTGGTTGCCGGTTTTTTTTTTATTACGAATTTAAATTTCGATCATTTTATGTTAATTTGTTCAGCCAAAATGTCCCAAACTTTTATAAAGCACATCTCCTTCTATGTGGAACTCATTTCCAATTAAACAATAATTCTTAATGCGTTTTAATTTAATCATAGGATAATAAACAAAACATACGCCAAGGATTTTGCATGGAATCAAAAAATGAATGTGTGCTATTTAAAATCAGCAAGATGACATAAACTTCCAGTTTGGCCGGAAATGCTAGCCTATAGCGATGAATGTTCATGATACGATTCAGAACTTTCAGATTTTTTTCCAAAAGAGAAATATGGAAAATTTTCAATAAACGTGTTACTCTAGAAATCCTGTATACAAACAAACATTTAACTATAGAATATGCAGATCAAATACTCCGTATACACTCTATTCACGAATATTTATTTATATTAGAGATTTTCTATTTCTGTCTTAGCCTTGGAAGCCAACATTCCAGGCGGTATTGCCAAAATTCGAATACTGATGTTGTATATTTCGGATTATTCCCAAAGCAAAACGGAAATTCCTAGTTGCAAAAAAATTAACCAGGTTGATTCTCACACGAGATGCCAAGCGATGACGTCACTGCAAATAGATAGCATTGATGAAATAGTATATTGTGTAACAAGTTTTGAAAATAGCATTTTCAACACGTGTGGCACACCACAGATTTTTTTTTTAATCTTTTCGACTACTATTATTTCTATTTTTCGAAAAATTGTAACTGTCTATTCGTTTTAGGTTTACAGTTACGTCACATAAGCAACAGGTGCGATGTTGCCGTATCATTCATTGATCATTAACAGTTTTCCTGCGCTATATTTCTATAAAAATATATACAGGGTGATTCACCTAAGTGGTTCATTAGAGGTTTACGGACAACTGGAAGAGATATAAACTTGAAATTTTGGTGGGTGCTACTACCCAATGTGATCTATCTTCCTAAAATATTTTCAATAATCTGTCACTTTCGGTTAAACCGGAACATTCTAAAGGATACCTGATACAACAATCTTCCATTTATGTGTATACGGAGATTGAACCTCAAATCTTGAAAATTGAAGATAATATGGACATTTTAGTTAGTCAGTCCATCTGTCAAATTTTTTCGAAAAAATGGAATATCTTGAAAACAAATCACGATAGGAAGAAAATTCAAAATGCAACAGGTCCAGAATTTCTCGTAGAGATGAAAATTTTAAAATAAACTGGGTGTTCCATTTGAAAAAACAGTGTTGATATCACTTCCGGTTTAACCGGAAGTAACAGCGTATTGAAAATATTTTAGGAAGATAGATCACATTGAGTAGTAGCACTCACCAGGAAATCAAGTTGATATCTCTTCCAGATCTCCATAAACCTCTAATGAACCACTTAGGTGAATCACCCTGTATATTTGACGGCAAGTTACGAATTATCAATAAATATTAATGAATAATATCGACCCAAGAATACTTCTCTGTGGCACCCCGTACTCCATTCTTGCTTTCCATCGTGACATTAAATTATAATACGATGTTATGATGATATCGGTTTTGATTAATATATTACCCACACTCCAGTTATATTCTAAAAATACACCCCTTCATAAGAGAAAATTCCCCTGCATAATGCCCAGTACGCGCGTAATCTGGAACAAACTCCTATTTATAATTCTGGATTTTCTCATGAACATCCACCACTGAAATAGAATATCTTTTGTCATGCTATTCCAAAAAAAATCCTATAAGATATTAACTTGTTCCGAAGATGAGACATGGTATAATATAGAAAAAAATTCCTTGATATAATTTCAAATTCATTTTGAAAATAATATATCCTTTATGGAAAATAAATTCATAGAGAATGAATCTTTCAATAGTTCATTTGAGGATAAAGAGAATTTCAAATTATTTCAAACACGATAATTTGAAAGTAATGCCATTTCCAGAAAAACCAATCAATGAACCTAAATCAAATGAACATTTCATTAGGAATTTTTAACCATGAGAATTGTATTGAAAATAGGAGTTTACCTTAACTGTCATTTATAGAATTGTGCTTCTCTCTTGGATTGCACAATTTCATTTCCAAACGTAAATTTAAATACAAAATATCAACGTTCACCGCTTTTGAACTATTCTGACATGGAACCACAAAACACCAGATTATCTACAAATGTAGCTCAGAATACCACCAACCACAATCTTTGCTTTACGGACTATACCAGTGCGACGTACAGCAATGGTTGATACATTGTGCAAGAGATGGTGCGAGCATTGCTCGATTTTCGTTTTTTGCATTACAAAATTCTTCTGAATAACGGCTTCACCAAAGGCTATGGTTATAGTATCGAGAATCGATATGTTGAAGTGTCTCTTTAGATTGAATAACCGGTATTATTATCGACATATGCTGTTACAAGGCATGCTAAGATTTTCAAATACCGTTTGGTGGACGCGGTTAGTTTGCAACCCACTAAATTCCGGTGTTGTCATAGTCACTCAAGAAAAAGTCAATGTGCATGCTCGAATAACTTCAAAATGCATCTATGCACATCGCAGGATCGAAAATATATTCGAGAAATTGCAACTATAAGTTATTGTCAGTGGGTAGATAACATTCTCTTTAGTTTGTATACATAAACATCCTTCTGCATAATTCGAACGATGAATTAGGCTGATTGAAGAGCCATTCATTCACTGCCCAGCAAACAATTTCTATCGGCCTTATTCCGGCCCAGAATATGCTGGCCAGATATGGCCGGAACGGCAAAACGCCTATAGCCTATGACGGGCCAGTGAAAATAGGAGACACCGGCCGGCATCAGGGCCAATGCTTGTCAACGGTGTCTTTCGAATGACGGGCCTTTGAAGGCAAAACTGTGGAAATCATTGATGGCCCAGTAGAAATAGTGCAATGGAAGTTACCTACTCAGTAGGTTGGCCCTCTGTGAATTATACATATTAACTGATTGCCTATTAATTGATAAATAATGAATAGACTTTTATATATTTTGAGTGATAGAAAAAGTTCAAATTCACCTTAAGCAATTGAAACAAAATGAACTTGAATTGAATTTATAGTACACACCATATCTCAGAAAAAACATTATCTTCTAATGTTATATCAAATTATTTTAATTCACACTCCTGATTCTTTGGTAAATTCAAATTTTCTGGAGTTTCCACATCTTCACCGAGGGCATTTCTCTGAACAATCTTCCTAATTGCTGAATCCAGGTTAGCTGAAAAAAAAATATATGGTTCACATATGACTAGGATCAAAAACTCAATATAAAAATAAGCATGCTAAACTAGTTACCTTCTGTGTTCTTGCAGTTACAGCATGAACTTTGTAAAGCTGAAAGTTTTTGGCTATTGCCTGATTCAGTTTCAATAGTGATATCCAATTCATCATCAGTTTCATCAGAGTCAATGATTGCTGGATTTGTTTTATTGTGGGAGGAGACAGAGTGGGAAGGTCATCTTCTGATGATGAGATGTTATGTTTCCTTGTCGAAACATTCAGTTGGGAATATTCCTTTGGCCTGGTCTGAAAATCTTTGTATAATGAATTTGATCTTGATTTACTTTTTTACTGTCTATCATCTTCTGATTGACTGGTCACAGAGGTTTTTTACAAGAATCTGAAAAATGGAAATCATGAATTCACCTTCCCAAAAATTATATTGAGTATTTTAGTAAATTGTTTCGAATGAGTAAAATTACTTGTATTGTATTTCACCACTATTGTGCAACTGGTACAGGGCTCTTGTTTGAATTGAATTTTTTGTATTACTGCCCTCCTTCTCTCTTCATCATTTTTTAAACTGGGCCAACATCATATATTTTGCCTAGTAGAAACCCACACCTTCGGTATACCACAGATAGTGGTATTGAGTTTTCATTGGCATCATCTAGAAACTCAACAATCAAATGGTCTCTGAAAATAATAAAATATTAAATTTTCAACTGTAGCGTTTTCACTGTTTGGTAATACTTAACCTCAAAACTAATGAAGGTTGTTTCTTGTAACCGTGCTTGTAACTAACGCTACAATTTATAGATATAAATACTAACTCACCTCCATTCATCATGAGATGTCGTCATTTTCTTCAATTATAATATCTTGGAATTTTTGTACACAAAAGTATAAATAGCAGTAAATACAAAAATAAAATAAGAATGTACCATATGAATGTGACAAAACTGTCAACAGCATCAGTTTCACATGACCGCTCTTGATAACCAATCAGATGATGATACGCCGTAAGGCGTAAGTTGAAACTTTCCTTAGTCTCGACTCTCGGGTCACAGTACCACATATTCAGCAGGACGGTAGTTTATATTGGTTTTGGGATTGGTCAGTAGGTTATTGATGCTGAATTAAATATTGTATTCCTTTCTCTGAACATTACAGGATGTCTCCTTTCGTGAGAAGTTCTATATAAAAAAAATCATCATTTATGTGTCGACGTCTTATAACAGAAAATCCGATCTTTGTGAATAATGTGTCATAATAAAGCACCATTTTTATTATAATATGACAAATTTAATGCAAAATAATAATATATTTCCATCCATAATTGGTTGGTCCACTGCCAAACTATTGGTAGAATAACACTTTAACTGGCCTTCATTTTTATGATGTCGGTCGAAAGACACACTTTTGATAGTTTTGGCCCATTGCTGGCTGGATTGTAGGTATCCGATTACAATATGCCATACATTGGGCCGACATTTTGCCGATGTATCTTTGCCGTTGCCAGCATATTGCCGACCGATCATGCATTGGGCCAGAAGACGGCCAGAGATTCATTGTTTGCTGGGTGTAGATATGCGTATTCTAGAATATCACTGAAATTACATTCATATATAAGTACATCAATCAAGTGATGGTAAATTTGAGATGATAGCAAATGTAATGAACCATATTGTTGTGAGTATATATATATATATATATATATATATATATATATATATCTATGTATGGGGTGTCGAATCTGAAAGAAATTTTGAAAATGATAAAATAAATCAAGAAATAACGAATCTCACAATTACTTTCCGGTTGAATGTGGTTTGTAGAGTTTGGGGATGATATTGTCAAGAATATTTGAAAAACTAACGAATTTTGGAGTTTTCAATATCCGCGGATTTCTCATTGACCTCTCGCAAAAATGTATCCCATTACGTTTTTCAAGATATTTTGTATCAAAAATAATCAGTGTTTTTCAGAGCATCTTGTGAAGAGACTGAATTAAAATTTCCTGATTGGAAAATTGTAAACTGTTGTACGGTCACAATTATCAGTGATTTTGTATTGATTTTGTATCAATTATTATGTCATTATATCAAGAAAATTAAAAGAGAATTATTCTTGACAGGGGATATTTTTTCTGGATAATTATTTATTGAATTTTTCATGATATCTTCAGTACATATTGTCTTATTGATTTATCCGAAATAACATCAAGATGCATAATGAATAAAGTGATGATTTCTGAAGTAGAAAATAATTGCATGCCACCTATTTTTAGAAACAGCCTTAATGACACTTAATTCGATCTATCATTACTTGATAATGGTATTTATTTTAATTTAGTTTTGGTTTCAATATGGCCGATTTTTCTGATTCATGAAAGTGTATGATGAAAAGGAAATAATCATTACTTCTACTGTTTGTTGTTTCAATTTCCTAAACATCATTACCATGAAGCGGTAAACTAAAACAAAAATAATTCAACGACTATATTACGTCGTACAATCCCACTTGGTAATCCGGTATCCACCGAATAAAAGGAGCCAGCGGCAACGTAGCGAATCGCGTCGCGCGCGAACTTTTCTCCATGGCTGCCTGTTATCACCGCGATACGTACGGCAACGTCGCCTGCCACATTCCCACTGTCCGTTCCCCGTGGTGCCGTGCCGCCGTATCGTATCCACATTCGCGGTGGCTGCCACCAGTTTAGTTTGGATTCGCGAGCGGGATGACCCCTTGGGGGCAATTTAGTGGTTTTTCGTTGTTCTCTGTTGGTGCGTGAACGTGAAAAGTGTGAGATGAACTCGAGCATCGAGTAGGCTATGGCCGAGCACCACGAACCACCTGAACGTGAATTAGAACAGCAGATCTTACAGATCAAGAAGCAACATCAGTTGCAACACCAAATCCTGCTGCAGCATTTCCAGCAGCAACAGCAGCACCTGGTGGAGCAGCACGAGCAACAGCTGCGTCAGCACCTCAAAGAGTTCTGGGACAGGCAGAAACAGCTGCAGGAGCTGAGGCAGCGTGAACAGCTCGAGGCGTTGCGGAAAAAAGAAAAACATGAAGAGAGTGCTGTGGCATCGACAGAAGTCAAACAAAAACTCCAGTCGTTCCTACGACAAAGGGCTTCTGGAGGCAAGTCCAGGCCAGATAATTGCTGGTAAGTTTGTAGTGGTCTAATTCTTTCGCGGAACAGCTGAACAATGTTGACCTTCGGATCCGCTTCGGACGTGTTTGTAAACAAGTGTCTTAACCTCTAATTTGGTGAGATTTTTTGAGTGGGGTTCTTTATGTTATAAAAACCACCTGTGATTTTATACAGAGTGACACATGAATACTTGGTCTCATTGTATATTGAGTTGGTAGAAATGCATATACCTACCTAACCGTGCTTGGATTATCAGATGAGGAGATCAAATTTAACAATATTGACTGATTGGGTCACGGTTGCCGCCAGTTCATGTAAACAGTTATCAGAAACATTTTTCATATTTTTTTTTCAGAATTTGCGATAGCTTATCATAGTTATAAATATTCTATTTTGATTTGATTTCATCCATTTGGTTACAGACTCGTGGATCTGTTTTCGAAAAATACCAGTTACAAGAGATATCAACACTTGATTAATTAATTTCGAAACATATTTCGTAAATCTATTCAGGAAACTTGGCAAATTTAGCAACAAAAAAACAATGGGATCCATTCAAAAATATAATATTCTTAAAAAGATTTTGAACCAGAGGCTTTATTCAGACATCCAAAGTCGTCTGATTTTATGGATTGCCTCAAGTGGCTGTTATTCAAGTGAATACATTTTTTTATCAATTATAGGAGGTATCATAAAAAGTGGAGTATCAATACGATCTACTAATATTCCAGCTTTAAACTACATATTTTATAGTTATGAACTCATTAATTAATTTTTTTCTACTCGTAGAAACAGTTTTCGAATGATACATTCAGAATGTGAAATACGAAACTACTCGTTTTTTGTCAATTAATAAATATTATTCTAATGATGAAGTTATATTTTGAATTTCAAGTAGTTTTGCAAATAGATAATAAATTGAATGAAATAAAAAACAGTTTGAGTTTTTGCTAGCCTAAATAAAAAAAAAAACAACTATTCAGTACATCATTTTAATGTTTGAATACCGCTCGATTTATGAATAAAATCGATGAATGGTGGTATGGGCATGGGGCCAAAAATCGATGGTTTCTGTGCAAGGATAAAATAAATCATTCTTGCCGAATATAAACACACGTGTGAAATTCAAGGACTGTCATAAGGATACTCGCTAAAATATGAAGGATATAAAATTGCTGACATTCTTCTGTAACTGAAACACAAAATTAGCTGTATTGGCAGTAAGAAGAAAACATTGTGAATGGGCGACTGGACTAAATTTTCAATAATTAATCACTGCACAAAAAAAATTTGCTTTGTTCAGATTCGATGAATTCCAGAGCATATTTCAAGCGAATTCGCCCATTCCGCCAGATTTTTGAGGTAACGTTATTAGTTTGTTTATTCAAGATGTCTACGACGTTCACATAAATGATAAGGATAGGTTCTGTATTTACATCATGACGTTTGCATACTCTTTGAATCGGTGTATGAATCAATTAATGTTGATTGGTTACTAAACAATATATAATCAGATCACTAAACTCTGACATATGCAACTGCCTAATCACTAATTTCTTCTTACAAAGATGTGACGTCAGTTACTCTTCACGAAGCTATTGAAAATAATTGTGAATTTGATAGCGATTTTGAGGCCTTCAAATTTTCCATTAAATACTCGAAAAATATCTAACTGTAAGTTAATCACGCATAAATTTAGAATCTTACATGAAAAAATTATTCTTTCAGTCATTAGGCAAATTTAAGTGTCTATCCCATATTAATTAGCTTTGAATTGAAAAAATAAACAGGTATAAATGCATTTTGTAAAGGTCTGTGAAATGAATCAACACCGAATCGATGATAAACTCATGTATTCCTCGCGATAAAGGTTAAAAATACCTCGAAAATAGCAGATCTATTTTTAGAAACGGAGACTACGTAAGAAAACGTTTTCGTAATCAATCGTCAAGTTATGAATTTGCTTACCTTGAACACATTTCAGGAATTATAAACTCGTGGGATAATGGGATCGATATGTTTAGTCGAGTAATGATTTATTTAGTCTTTTTTGTATGATAATCTATGTTTTTATATCTAATGAAAATACTTTGATAAAGTCGCTGTTTTCTGTGAACATGTTTCGAACTGATTTGTGATGCATTACCTAATAATGAAACTTGGAAAATTTCTTACCAGTGACAAGTAAAAGATCAAACGAAAATTTGAAATATTTTCAAAAAATATATAGATGATTCGAAATATGAATGTGACATTGTCAGGTCCCGGGCTTTTCCTGGATTTTGGGAAGTCTTGTAAAAACTTATATACTGACTAAGAAAAAATAGCATTGTCCAGTTCTATGTTGAGATGACTCAAACAACTCCTGGTAACTACAAAGGTGCAATGTTTTGTTTATTAATCAACTCATTTCAGTGTTTCAGGGAACAGGATCAATGGAACAGATTCAAACTTTTTTTATAAGTCATTCTGTAAACTTAACAGAGGTGTACTCACATTTGTCTTCTGAAGAAAATCGGCAAGTGAACAAGCTCAATCTGTGAAAATTAGAAAATAAGAGACCACTTCGTTTCTGATATATAGAACAAATTTCTAAATAATGCATTTTGAAACCTCTCTTTCACCTATCATTCAACTTATAGGATAAATATTTAGTGAATGAATAGTTATTTAATAGGGCTGTATCAGTATATTGACGTAGGATTAATCTATCGAATTCCGAACGTAATTTGAAGTTCAAATGTGACCAGCTTATCATCTTGCTCGTAACAATATCATCATCGACATTGAAACGAAAATGACAGAGAGAAAACCTGGTGGATAGATCACGTTCAATGCCATTTCTACAATGTGTATAACAACTGACATTTATTTTATTGATCAATTTCTGTACTCACTTTATCACGTTTATTTATATCTCAATTACCTTCAGGAAATTCTGCATTTGAATTGCAGCGGCGTGTAACGGTGGGCGTAACTCCGTTCGATTCAAGTGGTAGGTACCATCTCGATCCAGGAAATAGATTCTCTACGGTGCTTATGCGAGAATCAGCTGACAATGTTTGATACATCAGCAGATTATCGAGCTGAAATTGAATGATTGTCTCATTCGAGGTGAAATGTCTCTTTTGTTCAAAAGTTCAGAAGTTCAGACGCCTATTGTCTAAAATGATACAATGCGGATGAGTCTTACTCCCTTTAATCTCCGTTATTGAAAAAAAAAACACTCACACACTTCAATAATCATTTTAAACGGAGTGTTTTTTAATGAAAAATTGTCGTCCTTCTCATCCTCTTCTCAATTTGTTGAAGAGCAAGGTGGTCGTGCGATACATCGTTGGATTTTTCTTTCATGATTTTTCTTATAAAACAAAGAGCAATAAATTCGGCAATAGGGTAATAAATTAGCCTTAAATTATGGCTAGAGAAAATTCTGAGAATTCGAAAGAGGTTCTGCTAGCTTAATGAAGGTTTGTTTCACGATAAAGTCAGCAAAAATAAAAAAAATTGCCCCAATGCGAAAAAACCATAGTGCGTATTTTTTTGAAAATGTTAATTGTGATCCCATGGTACACGATGATTAAAATCTAGTAATAGAATCGAAATATTTTCGAGGTTTTTTACGAAAAAACGTTTTTACTTAAAACGTTCACACCCTGTACTTTGAAAACAACGTATTTTTGTCATAAATGCATCCAAAGTATCAGAGTAGTAACAACAAACATATTTCAACTAATCATAGAGCACGAAGAATTGATATAAATTTTATTCGAATGGGCAAGACTACTACGTGATTAAAATCCTTCTGGATATGATTCAATTGTAGAATAATGATGTTGGTTGAGTGTACAGGCAATAGTCGATTCTGTTTATGAGCCATATTGTTAAGACTATAAACTTTAATTGAGACTAATAATGTTATTACATGTGAATTTGTTTTCTGTTCGGAGAGTCGGAGAATTATCAATGGAAAAAATTTTTTGTATACATAAACGTCCCAATATCTCCAATAGTAAAAACGATAACGATTAAAAAGGTACAAATTAATAAAAAGTATGTGCATCTCTAATGGGTCTTGATTCACTATTTTCACAATATTCGCAGATCTTTCCGTTGATGCATCCAACAAGTGAATGAATTGAGTTAAGACTTTTACAACGAGTACAAGGAGCCAACTGGAACATTAACCAAGAAACAATTTGATTTGAGACTAATTTGAGGACACTGTTTTACTTCATTTACGGAATATTTTGCTCCTTGGTTTTTATTAAATGTAATTTGAAGATTTCATTATACCATTATGTTTTCATTCGTTATCCGGAACAGTGCTGGGTGTCAGATTGTAAAATGAAACCGTGGCAACCTATACAGGGTGGCCCAACGAAAACGTACCGGAAGGTATACCTACAAGAGATTTTATCGAGAAACTAGCTGGAATCAACAAAAACAAAAAAAGATAATTGTTTTTAGGAAAATATTCTCAACATTTACCTAAACAAAACGTTAAGTTTTTAAGCGAAATCGATTTACTTTTTGTATTTTTTGATGAATGTCTTAGCGACATTTCAAGGTCCATATCTTTGCAACAAGTTGGCGGAATTTCAAAAATAAAAAAGCAATGTATAGGAAATCAAAAGGGCTTTTTAGCGAGGTGTCATTTGACCCCCATTCCTATTTGAAAAAATTCAGGGGATGCTACCCCCGCTTGGGAGGGTAAAGTTTGGGCTATACTTTTTGCGTGAAAACTTATCCCCCTCATGTACAAAGTTGACGTGCTTCAGGTTAATTCGTTGGGTCAGCCTGTATTGAGCTGACAAAGCAACTTTAATACTCATTCTTCTCTAGTCATAATTTGATTACAATTGATTACAAAATACCGAATTTTTGCTGATTTATTTCATCATCATAATTTTCGAATAAGCAATATTTTATTTTCATTATTCCAGTATCTTTAAGTGTTGAATCCATAACGCAGAAATTCACACACATTAGTGATTTATACTGACGACTAAATGAGAAATCATCCTGCTCTAAAAATAGCTGACTGGCAAATGAAATGGGAACAACGGAACTTCCAATCTATTATGGTTTATGGTTAGTGCCGTAAATATAGAAAATACTAAAAATACACGCCCATTCAGCATTCAAACAAACACACACAAATACACGACACCAGTTTTATCAGGCAACCGAGTTATATCACTATTGAGAAGGATATTTACGGTTTTCTATTTCTATTATTAGATAATAAACCATGACGTTTAGGGAGGAAAATAGACACAGATAGAGCTATCACATCCTCGAGATAATTTATAGTATCCGAACGTCTTCTTATACAATTCGTGTCAAGATAAAAGTCTCATAATGCATCCAATAGCAACTTCCAGTTTTTTTCAAGGTCATATTTTCATTGCGAGAATGAGAAACTGAATCAGTAGAGAACGTTCCGAAGTTGTGTAGTTGATTTTTGTGAGAACAGTATTATATGTATACAGGGTGGGGCAAGAATGTGTACTGAACCATCTGAGGGTGGTAGTAAAGTGAAGTTTGATAAATTAACTTTTAGTCCAAAATGTATGCCGAGATGTATGCTGAGAGAATCCTTCCAATCTCCATTTAGAACATAATTGGCCATGGCCAATGAATTGATCTGCTGACATTATGTGACAATGACTCAAATATCTCGAAAAAGATTTAAAAAAAATTGTATCTTGACAAAATTATCTTGTATCATGTAATATATTTTTCTTTCCTCCATTGAATGCTTCGTCTTTGGAAGGATATATCTTCCTTACTATGCATTATGTGTTCATTCATCGAACTTAACTTTTTTTTTCAATGTATCATCACCCACAGAAAGCACATTTTTGACTCACCCTGTATATTTAATTCTGCTAATATATGGGGTGGCCAATTAAAAAAGCAGAGTTTGATAACACTCCTATTATATCGAATTAAAAAAAATCAATTCACAAGATTATTATTAAACTAAAGAAGCATATTTAAAAATATTTTTCAGTTTCCTTTATATTATTGAATGTCCAGTTTTCACAAATGAGTTGTTATTAGTGTGCAATATCTCTAAATTTTATAGTTTTAGAATAATCTCGATTTCATTCCGACTGTTGAAGATCATATTTATGCATTGAAAAATATATGCATTCTGCAGTTTCGGAAAACATTTGAAATTTATATTGATCGTTTTATTTTTTTCGATATGAGTGAATGCACCACTATTTTCCCCACTGAATAAATGGATTACTTACAGGATATAACTCATTTCAGAAATATTCTCATATCATTGTATTATGTCATTGTATTTGTACTTTGTTTTCAGTTCAATAATTAATTCCGGCAACCTCTCACCTGTTGCTTATGTGACGTAACTATCAAGCTAAGGCGGCTAGCATACCGAAGCAATACGCAACTAGCAACAGGCAACAACCAATAAGGGATAATATTGTCGATACGTATTCGATATCGTTATCGCCTGTCCAGAGCACCTTGTGTCGGTGTACGAACCCTATGTGAAATACGTATCGACAATATTATCCCTTATTGCTTGTTGCCTGTTGCTAAAACGACTAAAATGAATAGGCTATAACTGCCTAGGATAGCCCGAAGAACTTCATTCATGATTTTTTACACATATTTATTAATTAATTCATTGTTTATTACACACATTTTAATTCAATTGTAGA
The DNA here is from genome assembly GCA_037013635.1 of Plagiodera versicolora. Classification (NCBI taxonomy): domain Eukaryota; kingdom Metazoa; phylum Arthropoda; class Insecta; order Coleoptera; family Chrysomelidae; genus Plagiodera; species Plagiodera versicolora. Next base: position 6,836,145 of record CM072986.1, on the reverse strand, counting down.
TTCATCACTATCGGCTCAGTGCGTCCATAAAAATAACAAAACATGTTTTTCATTGCATTTCATACTGTAAAAACATAATTAGTAGAGTTATCAACTGCTTTATCAGTCATATTTGATATTTTTGATATGCATATCTTTGTCACCACTTCATTGCATTGTTTAATCGTATTTAGGAATATTCGGTACACAAACATGTACAGTTCATCAATGTATTATCACAAATTAACAAAATTACTTCAAAATTCAACCAATTTAAATGTCTGGAGTAGATCTACACAAAAATTATCGATTCTAAAAATAACATCAGGTTTCCTACGATTTTAGATTGAATCGATAAAAATCGTTTGAAAAATGTCAGATACGTTTGGCATCGCTGTGAAGTGTTGCCACTTTATCATTATAAGAACTAGTTCATAATATTCATCCACAATGAAAAAACCTATGTAGATGACTAAACAGTCCGTGTTTGGAATTGACCATTTCCGTCAGTTCAAAAACTCCATCAACTTGAGTGTTCAAAAGAATTCTCACCAACACAGACGAAACCTATTTTCGGAATATGCCTACGTCCGCTGCAATGTAATTTGAAGTCATGATTCACCGGGAAAAATGGTTCCCGCCTTTTTTCTTGCAAAACTCTGTCATGCGCCTGAAGTCCTGTACAAGTAGGAGGGCGTCTATTATAAGAGAAGAATGAATAATTGTGATGTGTCATGAAGTCTCTCTCGCGGACAAATGATTCACTTGACGTGAAATCGGCATCCCGGAAAATGAGACAAAAACAGAGCTGAAAGAAAAGAAGTGTTTTTTACACTAGACTAAGTGAAATACTCCATCTCGCATATAACGCAAATCCTTTAGTTGGCAACACTTCATGACGATTTATTTGGCATTTCCTTACGATCAGCTGATCTATACGCATTATTTATTTTTCAAAATCATAGAAAATTTTTCTGTAGATCAACTATAAATGCAGTGAATTATTGAATTTTGTTGAATTGAGATGACTTATAGTTGTCCCATGAGTTTTCGTGGGTTTTTGTCATGGATTATGTGGAGAAAAGTCTGTATTTATTTATTCTTCAGTATAACTAAATACAGCACAATTTTTCATTTTTAATGAATGAATCACTGCAAGTTGTATTCCAGAGATATTCTCATATCTCAATAATATTATTTTTTGACTGCAAAAAAAACTACTCAAAAATAATATGAATGCTCAGAAGAATATACCAGTAATCATTTCATAACAAAACAAAGGGTGACGATAATTTTTGTTTTGTCAGTAAATTCGATTTTTTATACTCTCTTTATAAGCATTTCATAGAAATATGTCTGACAGAAAAATGCTGATTTCATTCCACTTATCTTCTTACTGTGAAATAAAAGCAGACAGAACTGAATTTATACTACAACAATCATAAAAATTGACATCGTAATCTGATATCAATTATTTTATGATTGTAGAGAGTTAAAGAGTATGGAATATTCCTCTTTGATATCTGGTTGCACTCATTCAAAAGGTATAGTCTGTTTATGAGGAATATAGTTTTGACCAATTCCATTTTTCTCAAAAAAACATCAACTTTACATTTGAAATTCATGATTTGCGGTCATTAAGTTGATGCCACGTCACACCGATGCAAACTTTTTCAAAAGATTATTTTAGTAGTATAGTGAATGTAGATAATCAACATTTTGAGGAATTCAATGGAGTCAAAATAACATCATACACATATTCTTATCAAATATTTCCACAGAGTTAATTGTCAACATCGCTGATTCTGACAAGCTGTCACAACTCTCCTGACGCTAAGTTAGGGGGGGACTGAGAAAGTTGGAGAACAGCTGCTCCATACTTGTCCTGAAAAAACATCTCAATTTGTTTTTAATTCGGTCTGATTATACACTTGTAATCAATACAAATTAATTCAAAATATTTTTATACATGGGTCTCCCTTCGACATACCACTAGCAAATGATTTTCCCAAAAATAAACCGGTTCCAAATAAATACACCTAAATATAATTTGAATATTTTTAGATTATGTTGATGTGTATATTCGACTATTTCTGTAACGGCGGGGTTTTTATTTTTACCGAAAGAAAAAATGTCTCAACTGATATTACATCATGCCCACTTGTTTTGAAAATTCCCTTTTCTTCTTCTGTATATTCAAATTACTTTTTGTTGAATGAAGATTGTTTTCCTAAGACTCTGGATTTGTTGAAATGTTATATACATTTCAACTTGAACTCGTAAATGTTTTCTTGATTGAATTTCACAAATTCCTCGTTTGTTTCAGGTCTGAAGGAATGGATACTGGATCAGAATCGTCAGCGACTAACAACGACTTTCCATTACGAAAAACAGGTATGTTCGTTCGTTTCCGGTTTGAGGCTTCGTAATTATTTCGATATTAATTCGTCTAACAACTCGTTTTTAATTTGTCGTAGTTTCGAGGTTAGATATAAATATGTGTATTAATAGTGATTACTTGGAAGATTTTCAGATTGGTTGTCACAAATCATTATTTTTGGATCGTGATGGAATTTCTCCTACGAATACAACTGAAATAGTTCATTCAAGAAACTGTAGGACCAAGCGAATATATATTTCTTGATAAACAGTTCATGAATATTTTATTCAAACTAGTTTGGGAGTTTTTTCTTTAGAAACATCGTTGCTTGTTATTCATAGACGATCTGGCCCTGACTGTCTTCAATTTCATCATATAATTCAGTTTTATGAAATATTTGAAAATGCGTAGAATCGAATTGCATTATATTTTCCTGTCATGTATGCTCATGTTTTAAAATATATTTTATTTTGGCAGATTATTTACTACCATAACAAGTAAAATGTTGAAATGTTTTCTTACCCTTTAAATAATATATCCAAGTCTGCAGTATACTGTGTGATTCATCAAACTGCTCATTATTGGCTGGCTTGGGTACAGGGTATCCAAAAATCATTGAATGAATGAAAATTGAGTTTTAAGAAATGAAATGATCAAAATAAGGGTTATTCAGAAATGGTGATCATATTAAAACGTTGAGGCTCTTGAGATTTTGAATTTTGTAAAAATATTGGAAAAATTAGTGATTATAATGCTGTCAATTGTTTGCTCTGAATTGTTGCTATTTTCGAATTCGTTTAACATTTTCATTTCAAATGATATTGAAAGAGAAGAACATCTGTCAGCGCTTCATTTTCTGAATGAATAGAATATAAAAGTATTTTATAGAAGTGAATCAAAAAAATAAATCTGTTACAGGAAATAAAAAAGTTGGCAGTTATCCAGTCAGTAATCGAAAATCAACACATATAGGACAAAATCAAGTACTTGAAAATATCTGTCAAGCAAGAGTTATTAAATTCTGAAGAATCATAATTACCCCAATTTGAAATGGATTTGGAAAAAAGTTGTAGAAACCAATAATTTTTTTAATATTGGTTGTTTTCTAATTATTTAACAGTTTCAACCACAATCTCCAAGATGAATTATTCCAATATTGTTTTTCATGTCGCCCTTTTCTTAATCATGGCGTGCTTATTTATTTTACAGCCTCCGAACCGAACTTGCTCAAAGTGCGTCTCAAGCAGCGCGTCATGGAGCGTCGCTCCAGCCCGATGAGCAAACGCCTGCCGCCCTCGCTCAAGAAGAAGCTCCTGTCGTCGTGCCTACCCTCAACAGCGCCTAGCGACTCGCCGCCCGCCCACGAGCCACCCAAGGAGCTAAGTCCGCCCTGCTCGGAGCTCAGTCCTCCGTGTCCCTCTGACGCCGAGGACTACCACCAGCGCCATCACGCGCTCTTCAGCAGCCCCTCGATGCCGAATATCTCGTTGGGCACGCACCATCCCCACCATCACCACGCTGCCGCCGTCGCCGCCTCCGCTGCGGACGTTTCGGAGGCTGCGGTTAGGGCGGCTTGTACGGCCAGATTGGGTGGGTGTTGTTGGATTTTCATGCTGAAATATGTTTCTCTTTCGGAAACAATTATTATTGGTATTTACGTATTTTGGTCAGAAAAAAACGAGAATTTGATAATAATATCGTGGGGAAATTGATACTTTTCGAGATATTCCCCTCTAAGCAGTTATATATAGTGCAGGAGTCCGAAAAAAGCCAATTTTCCAGAACTTTTCTGAGATAACTTTTGAAATTATTGATCTAATAATTTGTGCACATATTATGGTATCTTTTGACAGTATTATAGGACTCATTATTAGTAAAATTATTCATTTGGCAAGGGGCTACAGCTAAGCTCCGGGAGCTCCTCTCAAAAAAGACGTTTTGCGGTGACCATTAGGTATATCTCTGAACTGGATCATCTGAAATTGAAAAACCGAACAGATTTCGTTAAAGTAATGTTGAATCCAGTAGGTAATTAATCGAAGGAATAAGCAAAATATTTTTTTTACAAAATGGCGGTTTCTAAAAAAATCGATTTTCGACCAAAATTTCGTCCTTGAAAAATCTTCAATTGATTCACCGAAAACGCCATTTTGAAAAAAACGCGTTTAAAGTTTGGAAAGCACTTTCAAGCACTCTGAAACGCCTTTTCAAATTTGCATGTAACTTCCAAAATATTCTGCGGTACGATATGAAATTTTCTGTGTATTCTTGAATACAGTGTGTTCCTTAAAGACATGCTAATATTTGAAGGGGTGATTCTTTGACACATTTTGAGAAAAAAACTTCCTATAAACGTATGTCCTAAAAGCCTGGCAATTTTTTTAATAATAAGTTTTTTTTTCTGTCAGGAAAACCGTGACACGTTATGAAAAAATATCAGGATAACATTTTTTTGTATATCGTATTTCGTATGAACTCGTCAATTGAAATAGTTATAGAGAATGTCAAAATATAGATTTCATTAGTTCTTGATTGCCAAGATTCCGTTGGATATTGTGTAGACCCACAAATTCAAGTACAAAATTCATCCCAACAAATGAACCGTCATTGGAAAAACCTCTTAAATACCCCGAAAAAGCAATACAATACGAGATAACCACCTTTATAGTCTGAAATATAATATTTTTTTTCTTGAACATTTTCAAACAAATTTGAAAAGTTTCCTGGCAATTTTTTTGATAACTTGACGAATTTTTTTCTGCCAGGAAAACCTAGGAACGTTATGAAAAAATACCAGAATAACATTTTTTGGTATATCGTGAATTGCAATAGATATAAAAAATGTCAAAATACAGATTTCATTAGTTCTTGATTGCCTTGATTCCGTTGGATATTGTATAGACTCACAAATTGAAGTACAAAATTCAACACAATAAACAAATCCTCATCTTAAATACCTCGAAAAAGCACGGCTATACACGTACCCACCTTTCCCACTTCAGGCATGCCCCTGACAGGCCAGATGCTGCCCGGCACGCTACCCTTCTACCCATCGCTGCCCGCCATTGACAGCGAGCACGAAGAAAGCGTAGGCGTGGGCAGTAGTGGCACGCCCCTCGACACCATCAGTGAGCTGCGCGAGCCGCCCCAACCGCCCCGAGGCGTCATCAGGCCGTTGGGGCGAACGCAATCGTCGCCGTTGCCGCTAGGCCATCCGCTGCTCAAGGCTGTAAGCGGCGGCGGCGCCGGCCATCATCCTCAACCACCACTCGTGCATCCGCCGCCCGACCTGCTGCTTCAGCCGCCGCCTGGGCCGTCGCTGCTCCTGTTGCAGACGGTGGAGGAGCAGGAACAGCGCGACCTCGAGCTCAGGGCGAACGAATCGAGAAGGTGAGCTTGAAGTACAAGAATTTTTTCAAATTGGTCTATTTTGTATTCATTAATAATAATAATAATAATTTATTGATCCATTCAAATATTATAAAAAATGTATAGGACAGGTCGTGTAGTAACACAGAACATATAAGGAACGTGAATTACAACAATTGAGTGATAGGTTAAAAAAACACATTAAAACTATAAAATGTCAAAAAATTTCAAAAAAAAAATCGTTTCTTCATCAAACAGATTCATCCAAGTTATAATCCGACATGAACTCCTTCTGGCTATAATAGCCCCTGGAAGTTAATGAATTATCTGCAGATTAACGCATGAATTTGTACAATATAATATATGAAACTTTGAATTAATAAGTTGATAATTGATTCAGCACATAACCAATAAAATGAATCAGTGAAACTATGATATAATGAATAATTCTCTTATTCCATCATTGAATTGATAATTCTATGAATCGATACTTAATTAATCCATAATCCATAAATTGGTTTATCAACTTATCAATTTATCCATTAATTAATGAATTGGTTGAACCATTAATTCATATGTCATAAATAAATAAATCCTCAAGTCACTTCCATGTATAAAGTCTTGAATCCATGAACAAATCTATTGTTAATTTATCAATTATGAATTTCACAATATTTTCATAAATTCACAAAACATTAAATCATGAATTCATATATAAGCAATGAATAAATTGATAAATCCATGAATCTTTGAATAAATGAATTTACGAGTAAAAGACTTTGTAAATCGATAAATGCATATATCAATGTTTCTTCCCCAATATACCAATGAATGTAAACATTCACAAATTTATTGGAACCATAGCCACAGATTTCATAAAAAGATTATTGATTCTTACTCTGTTTAATGATTTGAAATTGTTGGTATCGGATTAAAACTCTGTGCTTGACTTCATCAAATGAACAACACCACATTTTCCCTCTTATGTAGAAAACCGATTGATTTATTGAATTCGTAATCTCTATACAAAAATATACAATGCTGATGATACAAATTAGATTTTTCATCATGTCATATTCAATTTTCAAACATAAATTATAATTATTGCACATTTTTACTGTCCAATATTTGGGAGACACCCTGTATAAACCAAGCTGTTTCCGATGATTCAAACAGAGGCCACTCATGAACAAATCAATTACTTCAAGATATCTACAATCAGCCGAATGAATCCACGAGTATTATCAATTTGTTTAGTAGAAATAAAATTATTAATTCACTAGGAGCAAAGGTTTCCAATTTTTATTCTGCTTGTCATAGAACGGAGTGGTTCGGTAATTACCAGTCTAAATATAGACAAACGCGTTTATGTTGGAGCATGACAGCAGTGCGTACAGGACTGGATTAAAATGATTTCACGATCATCTATAAATACCTTGAATGATTCAGTGGACTTCACAGACGAAAATAATATGATTTTCATTTACGACTGTCAAAGAATAGCGTATGGATAAGGTTGTCACTACTAAAATGTCTTCCTTTCCTAATTTTTTTGGCACAACTCACAAATGGTTACCTTATCAGGATCCTGATTTCTCATCTGTTGTAACTGAATTTTGACGATGGTTTTTCGATGAACAATTTGGCAACCTGTTCTCTCGAGACTAATTTTCCATTCAAAACGATTCTGGATCAATTATTCGTAACTCACTTCGTATTTTATATCATCTCATGAGTATTAACGCTTCATGGATTCATGATTATAGATTTTTTTAGTCGATAGTTCGATATGGGTCAAATCAGGCTCTGTATTCTCTATACAGAATACTACAAATATATGTCGATTAGAGCTACTGTTTTAATATGTATTAATAATTGCCGCACACTAACAGTTCATCCCTGGCTAAAAATAGAACGAATTGCTTTTTCCTTTGTTTGTCTTCCTACAATACTAACTACTGCCATCGTTTGTCAGTTCATTGGCGCACTCTAAGAGAGGTGCTTATTGCCATTTACAGATAAATTATTGACTATTTTTGAAATTACTAATAATGAATTTGATGATAATGAGTCGAATATTTTTATGAAATATCACATAATCTCTGAATTGAAAATAGACATTATTATTTCCTTGTGAGTGTTTATGAATAATTGAATTTTTGTTTGAGGATATTCTATATCCGATTCACTAGTAAGTTTGAGTAAATGTAAATCCTTCACAAAATGTTTTATTCACTGATTTATCGTGAATTTCTCAAAAATAATAACGTTCAACTTCTCAAATTATCGAAACAATCGATTGATATCTCCGATATCAAATCCTGGCTATGATTTGTTCGTGCAAGTTGAAAAATATTTATCGAATCATTGAATGTGCAGTGTTTTTTTCTTTTCAAGAATGCAGGATTTTCCTAATGCTATTTTTCCATTCGATATTTGAATAACAAGAAAAATATATCTCTTGTGAAAGTAAAAAATAAACCTGAAATGAATTATGGGTTGGTCAGAGCAACTTCAACTTCATAGTAAATAAATACAATCTCATATCACGTTTGATTTTCTCTTGGCCGCAATTTTCCTAAATTTTTCATGCTACGCCACTGCAAGAGATCGCAGGATTTCTATAGAATTAAATGTACACTCTTACTGCGTCTTTTCCGAATACTATCATGTTCACGTTATTGGGGCATGATTTTTCTTGACGTCAAAGAATTTAAACTTTGGCGCGGTATGAATGAAAATTGTATGGTGAGAAATTGAGGGCAAGGTTTAATTCAATATGACCGGAAATGTGCATGCAGGGACCTGTAATTTCTTTTGTTCACGACTCATGGGATTTTGTGTGACACTGTTCAAAATTGCCAGGAACACTTCACAACATTCGAATGAATGAATTAAAGCAGATTAAGTTGGCTTACCTTCCCACATGAGATTATCATTTAGTGAAACTAAAATAGCACATTATGTCGCGCTTATTGATATTATTATCGATAATCATTTCACACAAATTATGCAATCGATGAATTAGTTGTTGAATAGGTATGGTAATCTCTATGGTAATCAGGTATCCAGCTATCTTCGAGTGATTTTATATAATGTGTACATAGATAACACATATCAGTTATTCTAATTCAGAATATTTAGATAAAATATTGTTTACTTGATTGCCAAGGAAATCCTCATGGGTTTGAGTCATTCCATTATTTTTATTCATCACCTGTTCAATTGATCGTTCACCGGGAAACCTTTTATTGAACTTTTCGCATGTACTGGATATGATTTGTCCATGAAGAATGTACAAGTTCACCTGAATAGTGAATAGTAATTTTTCCATTCGAATTATTTTCTGATTTATTTCTCATGAAGAATGGAAATATATTCGTCAAGTGTTGGAATTTGTAGTAATTCCAATTTACAAAATACTTAGCTGTATCTCCGTAACTTAACTGTTTTAGTATGGGAAATTTGATAATATACAGGGCGTGCTATTTGAAAATTATGAATTTCTCTATTTGTGTATCTACCAGTATAATTATCACGACTCCGTATAATGTGAAACAAAGACAAATATGGTCATTAATAAAATTAGTGACAAAAAAAATATGGAAAATAATTATTATCTCAAAAACAGTCGGAGATAGAAAAGTATTCAGCAGAAATGTTTACAAAGGTATGAAAAATCGAAAAATGCCTCAATATAAAGAGTGTTCCATTTTAAATAACAATGATAGTACTTTTTGGTAGTATCGGCAACACTGCATCACTGAATATGTTTTTTATCGATAGATCACAAGTTTTTATTGCAATAACCAATATTACAGGAATATACCTCCTCTCGTTCTTTATTTTAAGGTACCATTCACGGTGGCCCACCCTGTATACCTAATCCTGTCAACGACAATGTAATTCAAATAGCAGTGGATACCAAAGCTCTCCGTTTTTCGATACAATTTTCAGCTTAACATGCTTCCCCCTGTTCATTAGCGCCTGTATTGTTTTCGAGGACTCCTTATCCTTTTCCGGCCTACATTCTGAGCACACAATCTAAGTGATTCCGCCGTTCCAGGCAGAGTGCTCGAGCCCCGACGACCTCGTACTCACACACCATGGCCGTGCCGTATAGTCGTCGCACGTTCCATTTCTAAAAATAGCACGAAATCGATAAAGTGTAAAGCGACCACCTTGCAGCACACCGAAATAGCATCAGAAACCCCCGGGGAAAGCCCTCTCGCGAAGGATGAAGGGACGGTGGTACAGTTTCCTCGTGTCATTCCATCCCGAAGCGAACGGAGGAACGAGAAAATACATGTCTGATGCAGAATTGGAAATAATGTTCTGTTTCGGAGGAAATATTTCTGGGGTATAGGCAGAAATCATTGGGAGTAACAAGAAGAACGAGTGATAATAGAGAGAGATGCAATGCTATTTCTTTGCCCACGTCACAGCCAATTACAGAGTATATCCAAAGCCATTATTCACGATATCCGAGGAGAAATTATAATGCTCTCCCAATTTTCTATAGTATATTGGTTTCGATCTCATCAAAAAACAATACTGCATATGGATTATTTCCGAAAGTGTATAAGTATTCAAATTTTGTACTATTTACCTAAGATGAATGAACATTTTTAAAAATTTCTCTTGGTTCAAATTCAATTCAAATTTGAACGAGTAAAGAAAATGAATATTCATTATTGAAATGTATAAAAATTACAAGGAATGCAATTATATTGGGAGTTCTTTCATGCGATCTATATAAGGAAAACTAGGAGTAGCATGATTCTGAAGATAAGCATATGTATTGAAGGAGATGTGGAAAATCTAGCTAAAATATTTTAGTTATTGTGTCACCTCTGGTTTCTCCGGAAGTGACGCCATCTTTGTTATTTTAAATCGAACATCCTTGAATTTTTAAATTCCTCCTATGATTCCAATTAAATTCCTTGTACTCTACGTTTTGGAGCTATTCAAGTTTTTCTTAAAAATAGTGACAGGTGCAGCCCATGACATTTTTATGTAGATACCAATTTTTAGAGATATGCATTGATTCATGGATATTGAAGGTTGAATGAACGTTTTGCACCAATCACATTTCCTATAGGATCCAAAGGGTGTACAAAAAAGTCAGTTCAATGTGTGAGAGAAAAACATTGCAAAACTCAATTTTTTCAAATGGAAGCTCACAAATATCGTTTTTCAATGATCCTTCGTTTCTGTGTGTGAATCCACTTGAAGATTGTAGAGTTTCTCTAAAAATATGATTTATGTTATTCTCTTTAGGTATTGAACGTTTTTGTCATATTTCTAAAGATTGGCGAACATCAAGATGAAATTTAAAGTGCATTACACCGTACCAAGTGAATCAACATTGGTAGATTGCTACGTTATGTGAAAATCTTCTCAAAATATGCCATATGCGTATACACATGACGTCAACTTTTTTATTGCATGACGTTATTTGGCACTGCACAATTTGCCACCAAAGAAATTTTGGCACAAGTCACCAATAATGTGGAATTGTTCAATTGTTTTTGTATTCAAAACTCAATACTCAGTTTCTCAAATTGTTGTTAAAGAAATATTCTACTAATTTACAGCGTATGCGAAAATATCTGAGATGATTTTTTGAAAGAGATAATGTTCAATGTCTTATTTCAATTATAGCATTCTTATATGCTTTATTCGAAATTTTCTCAACTTCTCCATACATATTTACAATAACTCTAACTTGAATAACTCCTTTGAATATGGCAAATCAATAATTATAAGCCTCCTTTAGAAAAAAAAATTATGTAGTAGGACTTCTTCTAAAAATTTCTTTCATTAGATCATGCCATCCTTTTGAAAAAAAAAATTGACGTATATGGAATAAGAGGCAAGCCTTTAGAGTGGTTCAAATATCATCTTCCCAATAGAAAACAAAAAGTAGCTATTCAGAAAAATAAGCTGATAAATATGGGAGTAACACAAGGCAGTATTACAGAACCAATTTATAATATATTACTTCTTCAAATTTGTTCAACCCAGGAAATTTTAAAATTTTCTAGAATAACTCTTTTCTACTTTTTAATGTTTTAAATAGTTATAGGTATATGTTTGTTGCCGCCCTTTTGATAAAACTCCTTTTGCGAATTGTTTTATATTCGTATTATTTGTTTTTTTTTTTCAAATTAGGACTGTTATTATTAATTACGTTTGATTTTTCAGTATCCGCCCCTTATCGCGCGCCCTGAGCTCCCCCGTCGTCCACCTGGGTCCGCCACCCGTCGGCGGCGAGTCAGCGTTGGTCGTCACGACGCCCTCGTCGACGGCGAGCGCGGCGGTGTCGACGACAACGAGAAGGCGCGCCTCGTCCACCCCCACCACCGGCCTTGCCTACGATAACCAGATGCTCAAGCACGCGTGCGCTTGCGGCAACAACGCCATCCATCCGGAGCATGCCGGAAGGCTGCAAAGCATCTGGTCGAGGCTGCTCGAAACCGGCCTGGTCTCTAGGTAAGATGATATGGTCCTACAGAGGGGTCACTCGCCTTGTTTCAATTGATAGATATATGGATAATTTCATTGGTGTTTTATACATTTGATAGTATTCACACAAGTCATGATAATATCGTTCATTACAATTAAAATTAAAACTTAATGCAAGTACATACTTACACATAAAACACATATCAGATAGTCATGATAGTGCTGATTAAAATATTAAATAGATATTTTACATTGCATTTTGCCTTACAATAAATATCAATATTGAACTAGGGTAAGGATCCTTCTATTTAAAATATTCAATTAAAATCTATGCAGCTGAAAAGCTATTACATTGTAGGAATTCTTAGAAGGGTATTTCTAAGAAAAAAAAAATATCATGGTTTTGATACACTATTTGGTAATGATCTTATCGTTTGTGGCAATTTATTGAAAAACTTCACAGCTCAGAAACTGAGTCCATCCTGACATCACTTTAGTCGGCAATAGTTTGTACTTAGTTCATTTTTATGTCTAGTATCATGGTAATGTATATCATCTGAATTTTCATATAAATAGTAGAAGAAGCTGTCACACACACACAAAAAATAACTGTTTCAACAAACAGCAAAAACATCTACATTTATTCATCCTACCTTGCACACAATAATCACAGTTTCCAAATATCCCACCTTGGTTTGAAATTTTTTGAGTGTAGTATATTACAGCATACATAAATACTAAAACTACCAGCAATAATATAAATTTAGATATAGAATATTATCAACACCTGAATGAGACTCAGAAAGCCTAGAAATTGCGGAGTTGCTGCTTGTCTTTTTTTCAACAACACTCCGAAACAGAAAGAAGATTTCTCTCCAAATGAATTTGCCATCGCTATGAAGTCTTGCCATAATTGTTGATGCCTAATTGTTCCCAGCTATGTCTTAACCAATTAAAGGTTTAGTGGTTAGCTAGCACCTTAGTTATTTTGCACCTGGTATTGATTGCCGAATTTGTCAGAACTAAATTTTTCAACTAAATAGACCATAGAAACAAATACGAACTTCGCTGATGATCATACGAACTGAATATTCAAAAACTATTATTTCTGTTATGATAGTCTTGTAAAATTCCACTATTTCAAATATGTCACTGTTGTATATGTGGGGACTCAATCTAAAAATATAGACTCTGATAAGAACCAAACATGAAAGGTTAATTGGTGTCCACGAATAATAAATACCGGATACTTTTTATATCGTTGACAATACAGCCAAACGATATTTTGAGTCATGGAATATTCTATATTTATTTTCAAATGATTGATTATGTTCTTATACCAACAACAGTTGGGTTTCATTTTTATTCCTGCCATTTTAACTGACTATATAATGTGTCATTAATTATGAGCACTGACAAACCTCAAAACACTAGATCATTGATGAATTATTTCATTTATTTACTTGAAAGCAAGTTATTTGATCAAATATTGTACCAATCATTAAATTGCATTGGAATACCTTCTTCTTGCACCAATCGTCATATAAAAAAGTAAATGATTCATATCTTGTGTAACACTCAATCATGATATAATGATAGTTGTGATCTACATCAAATAAAATCGGCATCGGAATCGTCCAAAATATACCATAGAATAAACACAGGATACCCAAATCTTACAATGAAATATTGTAGCATAAGTATAAGAACATAAGAATATTTCTCCTTCTCAGGTGTGATAGGTTGAGGCCGAGAAAAGCCTCGACTCAGGAGCTACAGACTTGTCATTCAGAAGCGCATTCTTTATTGTATGGAACTAGTTCTCTGAATAGACACAAGATGGATATGAGCAAGCTCAGTTCTCTACCAGTCAATGCGTTTGTTAGGTTACACTGTGGAGGCATAGGGGTAAGTTAAACTAATATACAACAAAGTTATGCTAATGATCAATGAATGTTTTATTCAAGTGTTAATGTGCGATTCTGCTCTGAAAAAACCGCGCCCAGTATACTAGAGGAATGATTAATGTGTAGGCAGGAACATTAGGAATTTTTTTGTACCGGCCATCTCCTTATATAGGAGACTGAGATGATGAATGATGGATATAGTCTAATACTATACAGGATGATCTCTCTGTGACATACCTAACGTACATAATTTTGTTTTATTTTTTAATAAAGCCCAAAAAATTATATATAATGACTTATAGTCATGAATAAAATCCCAAAAACTACTGAATAAACTAACACTATGTATTTCATTACTTCTCTTTAAGACTCTTCCACTGATACCAGCGTTGAATAATACGTTTGAGTCTTCGAGGTTGCATTTCAGTGAACTATATTTTCGATAATATACAAAACAACATATCATATCAATTCTAAAGTTATGTGATGACACAATTATATCCTGGGTTGTTTATTCATAACTCATTATTAAATTTTACTACCACAACAAATTTACCATATTGTATTACACAACGATAGATTTTATATGAGGTGTCGTTATGTTTATTATCAAAATATAATTGGATTCATGCAAGTACCAACGAGAAATAAAGCCAATTCATAATCAGAACTGATGAGATGAAATGCAATGGGGATGTTTATGCAGGAAACTAAGAGAGAAAGGCTAGAACGCCTTACAATGTTTATGTCAAGTCCAATATCCAGACAGGATCATTTCATTGATCTTTAACAATAGAACATCCAAAATTTTTTATTTCCTTGGAAGACGAGGTTATTATTTTATTATTTATTCATCAACCTTGATTTGGAATCTTTGAGGCAGTATGTTATTCTGATTATTCTGTAGTTATTCTAGAGTTTTCATTCTCTTGAAAAACGTTGTTTATTTTCATTATATTTATGTAACATATTTCTTTGTTTCTTACTCATTACAATTTGAGTTGTTGGTTGATAAATCTAGATGGCGATAAGGAGACCTTGAGGTGGTTACTCATGCAAATATCAAATTAAAAAAAGTTACATATTCTCGAAATTACATACGTAGCTAAACAATAGGAAAACTGCGGTCGATCGATCTGGATATTCAAATCAGGAAATATATCCAGAGAATAGCGTGCATAAGGTAACACGTTGAACTAGTCAAGGTTGTTCAGAAAATCGGAGGTGGTGTAAGATGATCAATTTCTAATGTTCATTTGATTGATTTTTCTCTTCGCAGTGGGTGTCTAAATATAACCGAAAAATTCTCCATTACAGCTTGGCTGATGATTTAGTTCTACATTAGTTTTTATCCATAGCTATTCCAAATTTTATAAAATTCATCCACTCCTTTTGTTCTATGGCTCGCAAGCATGTTTTCCTTTCAAGACTTATCTAATTTTCCAGTTGTGTTTTTTTATCGTGATATTGTTGAATTGCTTGGATATTTTCTCATTCCGCATTTTTTTGTTATTCCCTATACTCTCTTGAGATTCTTATTTTCATTCATTCGATTTTTTGATTTTTGTTTTCTAATTATTCTATTCTAAGTATTGTGCACTGTGGTGTTAGAGTATTGGTATTTTTTTGTTCCTACAGTCACCACAACATCTATCTGACGAAACGTATTTTCAGGTAGACACCGATACCACGTGGAACGAACTGTACACTGCCCCAGCTGCCAGGATGGCAGTAGGCTGCACTGTGGATTTAGCTGTTCGAACTTGGACAGGAGACATCCGAAACGGTTTCGCCATTGTCCGGCCTCCTGGACATCACGCCGAACCGCAGCAGGCTATGGGATTTTGCTTTTTCAATTCCGTGAGTTGAAAGAAATTTCTACGAGTGTGCACTGTAATAAAATCACAAACAATCTCAGTGACACAAAATTCATGCAGAAATTCCTGAACACCATTCCACAGGCACAATCGGACACTCTATACCTGCATGAGTATCGAAAACAGAAAACATTGAGTCACTTTTCAGGTGGCGATAGCGGCTCGGATCCTGCAACGAGATCACCGCGTACCAAAAATCTTGATCTTCGATTGGGACGTCCACCATGGCAACGGCACGCAAGAGATATTCTACGATGACCCGAGAGTCCTGGTCGTCTCGATTCACCGACACGACGACGGAAATTTCTTTCCGGGTACCGGAGGCGTGGCCGAGTGTGGAACGGGAGCCGGTGTCGGGTAAGTTCGTGGAAACCCATTTGACTCAAGTGACACTCGGTAATTTTTTCAGTCTCATCGTGATATCTGCCCTAGCATAAATTCAATAATATAATTGATAATTGTCATTTTTCGTTTTTTTTTTTTTTTATATAACCAATGAATGTATTTTTGATACTGTATTCGAATCACAGTTATTCTGAACTTTGCATGACTCAAACCTAAAAATTTCTCAACATATACCGGACTGCAGTGTCAGTAATCAGTAATAAATATTCGCATGGTCCGTACGATTCAAAAACTTTTTGAAACTATTGCTAGAACATCACTTTCCGATTGGAACTGTGAATGTAATATTATGAACAATATATTCAATTGTGGGATTGAATAATACATAAAACTGCCAATAGGTCATTGGCTATTGATATGAATATGATATTGAAAGATATTTTCCAGAAGATCTGTGTATGAAAATAAATTAGATTTAATTGGGTATCACTCTACGGTAAATTTCCCAGGATTTTTTATGGCTCTCTATATATTTATAAGAAATACCAACCAAGTAAAAGTTCTGCTTTTGTTTTTAATGAATTGAAGAAAAATTTCATCCATAGATCAAATTTGTTGATCTTCTGTACATAATTTGACATAATAAGACATTTTAATGGAAAAAGCAGACGTTATTTCAGCACATGAGATCCTTATTATCATTCATCAAATTTTAAAGAGATTTCATCGACTTTCAAAAATCCATTTTAATGTAGAACTCAGGAAAAGTGTACCTGATAACTTGACATCCACTGCTATATAATACCGTTTACATTCTCCTACTTGTAAATTCCTATTTCCTAAATTTTCAGTATTCTTTCAGTTTCAATGTGAACATCGCATGGTCTGGGGGTCTGAACCCCCCATTGGGCGACGCAGAGTACCTGGCTGCATTTAGGAGCATCGTTATGCCTATAGTTCGAGAATTCGTGCCGGATATAATCCTGGTTTCAGCAGGATTTGACGCGACAGATGGCCATTTAGCTCCGCTAGGAGGGTACAGAGTGTCGGCGGCGTGTTTCGGGTGAGTTCGACAAATAGCAGATACTTTTTTGTTCACTTTACAGGGAAAAAGTTTTCAAAAATAATGTTTCACTGTTGGTTCCCAAGACCACGGGCATTGTGTTGATAAACCACATTTATAAAAATATTGGAATATATTGCATTCTTTCACACATGGAACCCTTATGTTATATTTTTGGATCTTTTTTTTTGGGAACCAAATCGAACTTTTTCTGAATTCTATAGACTTTAAACACTGGTCAGGTAATTTTATAACCCTACTTTATGATCATACATAATTCAGTGATATTCAACTGCAACTTAGGATTATCTACCTGAATTTTTTGGGATTCCTGGGATTGGTGAATTTATTATTATTACCTTACTCGAAGATGATACACGACAATGTTGATTATGAATATAGTGTAACAATACCAAAATGATCTAGTGAAAACCGAATCTCGATATTTCATTCCTAGTCCAGAATATCGAAAACAAAAGTCTAAAATGTCCAAAAAATACTTTAATTGGCAGAGTAATCAGTGTTTATCACACGTACAAGCAAATTTGAAATCATGTCTTTTACACAATGCCTTGAATGACCTAGAATCCGACCGATAGATTAGCTATTGTCATTAGGATAGAGAACATATATGACTCGATTTAGATTATGAAAATAATTTCCAGGGCTTTCTCTTGGCCACTTTGGTCATAACATTTTCAAAGTGAATAGGGAGAGTACTAGTAGACGGATTTAGCGTAATTTATTATCAATTTCAAATAAAAAAAAAAACATTGGTTCATGTCATCTGTCATATCGAAATCAACTTAGCTATAATAAATACATATACAAAGAACACGCTCTTAGATTCCATAAAAAAATTCATTTATTGCTATATTTACATATTTAGGTATCATATTGTATATCACTTCCGGTCACTTCTTGATATTTGTCTTCTCAAAGCTTTAATCCCATATTGGGTTCTCATTCTTCCCAATTCTTCCTGTTTCTTCTTGATATCCGTCTTTTTGTAGGCCTTGTTTGCTTGATAATAGAGGACAACTAGATATCGATTACGAACATTGACACCAGTCAAGTTGTCATGGGCGTTTTTGGCATCAAAAAGATCTTCGAAAACAACGAAGGCAGTCCCGCGTGTTTCTGGAGATTCCCCTATTCGAATCTGTTTGATCGCTCCATATTTACCAAATATGTCGTATAGTTCAGCTTCTGTGATCTTATAGGGAAGATTCTTGACGTAAAGAATTCGAGTTACATCTGCAGGCAATCGTACCTGTAAACATAAACATCTACCATTATATAAAGATATACAGTTGATTTTCTAAGTATTATCTAATTAATATCTCGACTTGAACCAGTGAAATTTTTCTTGAAAGTAATTTACGTTAAGAAATTGTACTTACATTAGATTTCCTTTGCATCGAAAGTGCCATCGTTTATTTCACAATCAGATCAATAACTAAAGAAATAATCAATAATGAGAACAGAACTCAGAGTGTCACTCACTACGCTCACTGACTGTATACTGTATGACTTCTCTCTCAATGTCATCACTTAAATAGGTCTCACCCCAATTAGGCAGCAATCCCCACCGCTTCCACTTCCAAGCTACTTGGTACCAATCAACAATCCGCTTTCCAGCCCCTCCACTTCCAAGCTACGTGATACCAACCAACAGCCCCTTCCTCTTTTTTTGTCCAATCAGAGGCCTGCTATCACTAATGACATTGAAAGAAGGGGAAAAGCAGGAAATATCAATTAAGGAGTTCGGTCCAAGTTGCCAACCTTATTTATTCGTGAAAAAGTCTGCCTTTTTTTTCCTCATGATTTTGCGATTTCTAGAAAGATCGTGCAATAATTAGTACACCCCAATAATTTTTTTGAGTCCTATCGTAGTTATTTTGCTGAAAATTTTTGAACTGTCATATTTAGTTACTTTTAGTTCTCTAAGGTTAGAAACTAACTCTATGGTTACAAATGCCCGCCATTTACGAATATTTGTATATCTAGAATCAAATGAATAGAATGACGAATTGTCACTATAAAAACTGTAAGAGTGATTCAAGGTATTCCAGAAATCTCAAAAAGTTGAAATTTTACCCTTTCCCCAAAATGAGTAATCCTAAAAGTTGTTTTGAATGGATAAAACGCTGTGGGAAAATTAACATTGGAAAATATCACTAAAAATACCTATATATATAATAAACATTTTTGTTAAAGTATAGCAAGGAGTCGTTACCAAATGATTTCGAATCAGAAATTCAAAACTCGAATTTCACAAATACTCAACAAATAATAACAGAAACAGATAATATCAAAGTAGAAGTAGGTACCATAGATAAAATAGAGACCGAATACCAAGTAGATAAACATGTTGATTGTGAAGAAATTTCGCATCAATCTGTGGATAGTAGTACCCAAACTTTTTCAGGACTATCTCAGAATATTTTTTCCTACGAAAATTTGTCAAGAACTTCAAATCGTTTCAAATTCTTCACAGGTATAAGTAATTGAAACTCTGTATGAATGTCTGGATGTGACTATAATGGATAAATTGAAATATCCATTTAAGAATTATGAGGAAGAATAAGGAACAATATGAATCATCATTATATGAATAATAAAGATCGATTGAGAAAAGGTTTTACATCAGAAGAATTATCATATTTTACTACAATGAGTAAATCATCCATGTCCATAATTTTCTTTACATGGATTCAATTTATGTACTATACCAGATAATTGGCATAAGGGGAAATATGTTTCGAGGTGGCAGAAATATGGAAACTATTTCAAAATGTTTTTGATGCCACAGAGGTTAATTTACAAATGCCATCAAACTTTCAACAACAGGGAAACACATATTCTTCTTATAAACATTCAAATACTGTGAAATTTTTAGTGGGTATTTGTCCAAGTGGTGCAATAACTTATGTTTCTGAAGGATTTGAAGGTTCGTGGTTCAATTTCTGATCGAGAACACATCGAGAAGTGTTTTTTAATAATATAAAGCACGGAACCACAAGGAACTAGTTGGTGTATAACCTTAGAAATGAAAAGTAACTAAATATGACAGATCAAAAATTATTATTTATTTTCAACAAAATAACTACGATAGGACTCAAAAAAATGATTGGGGTGTACTAATTATTGCACGATCTTTCTAGAAATCGCAAAATCATGAGGACAAAAAAGGCAGACTTTTTCACGAATAAATAAGGTTGGCAACTTGGACCAAACTCCTTAATTGACATAAGCAATATTCTTCAAATTGAATCTAACTTAGGGACGTTTTTGCAAAAATGATGGCAGTTTTATTTTCTTTGGGTATTGATTTTACTTCAGTATGGCACATCTACACTTCTGATGAGAGTGCAATATGCTTCTTGTTTATAGTCTTGCTGATTTTAATTTTTGAAGAAGGTATATAAATGCTTCCAATGAAATGTGAAGAAAATTAATAGTAGCATGAATTAAAAATTTCCTGCAGCCAGTAGAGAAAATGTAATATATTTTGGTTATCATGACAGGTCCAGTTTCAGTGGATGTAACGCCAACTTTGATGTATGAGTGTTTTTTTCTGGATTCAATCATCATAACGACCGGGTCATATTCTTTTCAAATTCGATTTAAATTAACAACATAACTTGTTTATCATCCCTGCATCACTCTTGTTTATTGGACAAAATTATACTGTTGAGGAAAACTGTTTTGTTTGCACCCACTCTCATATTACATTTGTGATGTGTGTCATACTATTGCGTGTTCATATGATGATTTATACCTACGTAAAAATAGTCGAATCGTTATGTTATTATTGTGCACTTCGATTATACAGGAAATAAACCCCAATCATAATTCAGAATAAAGAAGGTTGATTATCTGTGTCTTCAATTCTTATTTCAACTCATCTTGTTTGTCTTTTCTTGTTTTCATTTCATTTCATTTTCTGTATCAACTATCCTCAATGCCTATTCACGAATTCTGAATACTATTATTGCGTTAAATATATGGTTACCAATGCATTTGACTTCATCATCTTATAACAAAGAGGACATCTTCCTTAAACCAGTATTTTTTAGGAAAATTAAATTCAAATTAAAAGTAAAGAATAATGTTTACTGGTATGAAGCAAGTTAAATAATATCGATAAGTTATATTTCTTCTGTCTGAAATAACAATTTAAAAAACTAGTAGATCAAAACTTTGTATATTCTGTGGTGATAGACTAATATTTGTGTTACGTTAGGTAATGTAGAATCTAGATGAATGATATATTTTATATGCGCGCTGTAATGTATTTGTTTTTATTTCATGTTTGCCCTTGGTATGTACTATCGTTTTTGTTGGATCGTTGTTATACTGGGAAGACTCGCTACGGAGAATGAAGTTATTCAATCCTTTTTAATAGATCTAAATAAATTTAATAAATCTAACTGTCGAAAAGTTTCCCGATAGAGCCATTTCTAATATAATTCCTTCTCTTTACAGTTACATGACTCGTCAGCTGATGAATCTGGCCCGAGGCCGACTCGTCCTAGCCTTGGAGGGCGGCTACGATCTGCCCTCGATCTGCGACGCCGCCGAAGAATGCGTCCGCGTCCTGTTGGGCGACCAGCCTGCCCCGCTCTCGGCCGTAGAACTGTCTCGCGTGCCCTGCGCAAACGCAATCCTCACCCTTCAGAAGGTAATCATCAATTAAACAAAAATTATCAACGACTCACTCAGTCAATTTCGTTGTCAAAAACTTCATTGATTATCGAAGGTCGTTGCCGTTCACGCCGCCAGATGGCCCTGCCTGCAAGAAGCCGCCAAAACAGCGGTTTGTTCGTTCAACGACGCTGCCAGGAGCGAGAAGGAAGACAAGGACACAGTGAACGCGATGGCCAGTTTGTCAATGCGGCACGCCACCAACATGGTCACCTCACCAGTGGCGTACCACTCGACCAGTCCGCAGCACGTGTTGAGGCCGAACGCTTGAAAGACGCATTTTGGAAAACGCGCACGGAAATTGCGAACGTATAGGTGAACTGCCAAAGTCAAACGGGATGTATTCTTGCACTCGACGATTCATGCTTTGTGATTAGTTTTTTGATGAACATTCTGAATAATATAAGCAATTTTCAAATCATTATTTTCTGACAAAATATCAACCACAAATCACGATTTATGTCCGAATGTAATAATGAGAAAATGATAGATGATTATCTATTGAATTTATCTCAATTTTTACATTTCAAAAATATACTGCAACACAAATGCCGAAATTTTCAATGTTCCGTCGTTTTCCTTATTTCAAATTTTTCTCAGTAAAAAGTAATTCTAAAAACAAGATGTACTTATACCGTGAGGCGCTGAATTTATAATTTTCAGTTCAACTTCTACATGAATCCATCTTTGTAACATTTGAAGCTAAATTGATTTCATGTTGAAAATTTTATTTTGATTCAGTTCAAATCTATCTTACGGAAATTTACAATTGTGACTTAGTCAATTTAGATTGTTTCCACCATGTTCTTCATAGATTTGACCTGAGTTGAGTCCAACAACTATTTCTTCTAAAAGTATGTGAATTTCCTTCAAATGAGTGTAGGAATACTTCTCTATTGTCAGTTCTTCATCATAATTGTATGCCACATTAGTGTTTTCCAAAATGTGCGAATATTGCTTTACAAAGTTTCGTGAACCACAAGATCGAAAATTGTGTTATTGAAAATGTGGTGCCATTGATGTTTAAATGTGGGAAATTAGTGCAATTTAATTGTTTTGAATAAATATTTCGAGATGAATTTTGTGATCATTAGATAATATCTGTCTAATTGAGATTGAGAAATCATTGGAATTTTATATTTGTACACTTCTTTGATAATATCGATATTTTTGGAACAATGTTAGGGGAGCAAGTCACAGAAGGGTAATCTTGAATTATCAAATAATTATGCTATGTTTATAAGATCCATTCACAAATACCGATAAAATTCAACTTCATTAGATGAATGTATTCAACATAACACTGAAAGAACAAAAAATGTTTTCATATTAGTGTTTTTCCAGTTATCTCATTGTAATATTTTCCAGAATTGCTTGAAAAAAAATTATTTATATTTTTCTTGAGCAACTATAAATTCAATTTACATGATGCCTTGAAATTATCGGTGTTGATTTGATCTTTAATATCATTTTATGTAGATATGATTCAAAGGTTTTGTATTTATTTCCAGTAATGTAAATAGTATTTTTAGGTTTATTTTAGAAATGTATTTCATTTGCCATTGGAATCCTATTTTTTAATTCTTGGTAACATCTGTGTACGCTCAAATTTGACGAATGAATTATCCAAAAAGTTTGTTAATCCGAAGCCGTCATATTATTGAAACTATGTGAAAAATCAGGAGACGAACATTTTTTTGAATTTGTGTAGATGTTTCTCGATGTTACTCCTGATTCTTCTCTAGAATATTTGGAAAACGAAACATTCCTGCTGTCACTCAAACAGTGATTGCCTCTTATTCAATAAGATCAAATTTATCGTGTGTTTTATTTTTGTTAATATATTGAAAGTTTTTAATAAATCGTTTATTTACTGTACAGTTGTTGATCAATGATGTTGATTCCTGACCATTTCTTCTTGAAACTGTTGAGCAACTCATAGCTTTTCAAGGAAATTAAACTGAAATCAAACAAAGAGTGATATTAACTAAATGTTTATTAATCTTGCAACTGCTGTATTGCACAACACCCAAAAATGAAGAGATACAGCATTTTCTGTGTGGGGATAAGAAATAATTGTGCCGAATGGTGTTAGGTCCAACTTTTTGTCAATGACAAAAACAGGAGTATGTCGGTAATATACCGATAACACGAATAATAGGATTCCCAGTCCGATTTTTAATCCATAAGTGAGCGCTAAGTGTAGTGTTATGCTACTCCTTTCACTGCGCTTTTCACCCAATTGTTCATCGATTTTGTTTATTCTTCTTTGGATCTTTGAATATGATGCAAAGTGTTCAGTCATGCTTATTTGACTTTGCTCTAATTTGAGAATTTTTCTTGTGGACAAGAGTTCCCTTTCCTCTTTGGATGGACTATTTAGCCATTTCAAAATCTAGAAAATAGCAAATCATATTGGTGAACAGAAATGTATGCAAGGCTTACACATTTTCCAATAAACGATGAATGAACACTACTAAAACACAATAATGTTGTGACTAATAAAATCATTTTGAATTTTCAATCTCAATCGGAAACTAGGGTTAGGCCTTAGGGTGAAAATTGATCATTGTACTCACGCCCGGCAGAGTATTAAGAGCGGCTAGTTTTTTGAAAAAAGAAATCTCAACAATGATTTTTAATTGTTCATGTTACATTCATAGAGAATAATATATTTCCAGAATAGTATCAAGGTACTATTTGGTATATTCGTGAAAATCATAGGGAATTCACTTCATTGCTCTTGCTGAATTGATCTTAACTTACTACTCACGGTAAATTAGACACTATTGAATTTCAATTTGTTTAAAATGCGGTCAGACATAGAAGAAATGGTTTCAAGATTTCGATTTAGAATCAGCATTATGTCGATTTCCAAATACATCCCTAGAATCAGACACACTTTATTCTCGTGTCTGAAGAGCTGATTGAACCTAAAACATAATAAGGACAATAAACATTTGCGCGCCGTGTCTAAAT
This sequence comes from Plagiodera versicolora, assembly GCA_037013635.1. Taxonomy (NCBI): domain Eukaryota; kingdom Metazoa; phylum Arthropoda; class Insecta; order Coleoptera; family Chrysomelidae; genus Plagiodera; species Plagiodera versicolora. Next base: position 6,811,068 of record CM072986.1, on the reverse strand, counting down.
TCACGCAAGAGGCGATAAATGATTGAAGGTGGTTTGATGTTCGCAAGTCTGATTCATAAATTTGAATTTTTGCTTGTGCATGATTTTCGAAAATATTTTTATGATGAATTTGTGAAAAATTATTTACCCATATTCAACGTTTCAGAGTTTACCAAAGGCGTTCGTGCTAGATTTCTTAGAAAGAAAAGTAATTATTTTTGAAATTTATGTGCATTCGTTTTGTGTACAGGAAGCTCTCACAAAAAAACATGAAAATATTAGAGACGGATATTTTCAAACATTCAGAGAATATATCTCGTATGATAACATATAACTATAGAACAGTAGAAAATGAGATAGTGATTTGAATTCATTATATAGAATGATCCCGGATTGGGTTCATGAAAATTTGAGAATAACACTCGTTTAGAAAAATTTCTCGCAACAATATAAATCATAATAGAGAATAGGATAGAATATGGTAGATAATTGTAGTTCAAAAATATTAATGTATAAAAATGGGTATTGCCACCAGAAAAAATACTACAAAATAATATGGTGGGTAGTTTAATTGTTCAAAAAGTAATGTTATTAATATAATTAAGTATACAGAAAGTTTTTCAGTCAACACGTTGCCGTTTATATCTATCATATACCAAAGACGAGAATACCGAAGACTCCTGATGAGACACTTCTTCAGGTTAAATATATCAAACATTTCAGAGGTCAAATCAATTATGTTCGTATATCCGTTTTATTTTCCGGTGTGTTGTCATTGCTGGACATCTCTTGGCAACAAATGTACAACTACGACCACAACACATCAATATTTCATACTAAGTACTTGTCTAATTTTCATTCCACTTGTTAATGTTTCCAGTCTCATTGATATATTCTCACGTTACGTGTGGTTGCTTGTCTCTAAATTCAGGTAAGCAAAAGCTAAACAAATACTTGAAATGTTGCGTATACTTCAAGGATCTGTTTTGGGGCTTCATGTTACTTGAGATGGATCTAATGAAGCACACACAATTAGTCCAATCCATGCATCATCATATCTCTTTTAGAAATCCACTATAAATTCCACTTAGATTCCAGTTTTTTCACCTTGCACGAGTTCGTATTTATGGTTGTCCAGTAAAAATGGATGAAATCAGATATCAAAATGACACTGTATTGTTCAATGAGAGCGGTTATACAATTTCATGAATCATATCAAATTTCAACATACTGAACGCTAGATAATTATAATATAAGAGGAATTTATAGGTTCAAAAACGGCACCTAGTGTTTTCAACTCAATCATCAAGAAGAAGATTAGGAGATGGATGAGATCTCACAAACATCTTGTTTCTATGTCCTGCACTAATGAAAAGGAGACGCCAATACCTAGGCGATCTGAATGCACAGGAATTCGAATTCGGGAAGCTTTCATCAGGAACATATCCTGACCTTTTCGGAGAGATTTTTGATTAGGGTCAAGTGATTTCCCGTAACTCTTACCTTGATAATAATATTAGGGAGAAAATTCTCGAAATCTCTTCCATGCATTCACTAGCGAAAATAAAAATTCAACTCAATTCCAAAGTTAGAGATAGATGACCCATTTAGTGTTTGAACATAACTCGAAACTAATGCTTTTTTCACTAAGTATTATGCAGAAGAACTGATGATTTTTTTGTCTTCCTACAACCATTACCAATTCTGTATTTGCCTATGAATTTAAGTTGATGAAAATATAATTTCCTCTTATAATTACCGTATTACAATATACAGACATCGAAAATTTGCCCACCCTGTTTAAATATCTGGATATTTCTTGGGGCACATCGAAATCGATTAATCGACCATACATAACAACTTGATTAGACATTCTTAAACGCTAGCACAGGAAATAAAATAGAGACCTAGTTATATACCTAGCCCACCTACCAGCATTGTTTTTTCCGGCTACGCTCCCTTATCATCTAATCCTTATATTAATTTTTTTCAACATCGGTGCGTGTTGGTTCGATAAAATACTTTCGTTGTAGTCCCGTGAGAGGTTCACACACACCCTTATAAACGCTACCGGTACGGCACGCCGTTGATGAAATTTCAGTGCGAATTTTAATACAGACGTGAAACCGAATAGTGATCAAAAGATGTCCCGGTCACGATCAAGGTATTTTTTGATTTTTTTTCCAATTTTTACGAAAGGTAAAATTTATCTATCTTTGAGGAATTTCAGACAATAAAATATAATTGTTTTATTCAGGATTATAACTACCCTAACTTGAAGTGTAAAAAATTATGTAATAGTGAATTTGAAGTTTTTTATTTTTGACATTTTGCTAAAAGTTACAGTTTCAGATTTGAACTTCGAAAATAGTATTTTTTTATTGTCTCAATTTTGTATATTTTCCGAATTTTGTATAATATTATTGACTTAAGCCAACAATTGTTTGTGTGGCAAAATTAGAGTATTTGAAAAACATTTACTTTCATATTAAGCAGCATCTATTGCTTGATACTCATACAAACTTTGAAAGCTCTACCTGCAGTAGATCAAGCACAATAAAATAAAAACCTATTTTCTTTTAACTTTTAACACCCTGTAACTCCGCTTATAATCAAGAGGGGACACATGTTTATAGGAACTTTTTCATTATTTTGTACCAGAGAATATACGTACCGGGCAATTATGAAACACCCCGTGTATATCTGTTATATTTATAATTAGGTTATTCATCAAGGTACACGCACAGTTAAATATAAATTTATTATTATTCATTCATATATTTGTGTTGATGAAATGAAACACCCTGTATACAAATGATCAATGTGATGAACAATCGAAATATATATTTTAATTCGAATCATGTTTCCCTATACCTCATGAGTACGTTAATTGGCCACCCTGTATATCATATATAATGTTTGCGAAAATCGGACATTCTCGGTTTAGATATAAGATATAAAAATGAGATTGGAAAGACCGTTCAAAAATATTCTTTTTCTACATATCATTACATCTTGAGATATATTCAAATTTCATACTGTACTCTGATAACCTAAATGATTTTTAGTCATTACCCAGGCAGCAAGCTGACGTCATAATGACGTCTCTTTTTGGTATTTATTGGTCCGCAACGTCATATTACCAAAAAATGACGTGAATACTGACGTCATTTTTTGAATGTACTGTAGACGTCATAACCAGGACGTTAGTTTGACGATATTTTTACGTCATTATAAAACGTTAACTCATTGTTTTATATTTTTGCATTTTGATGATTATTCCAATGATCCTTATAGGTTCCTTAATATTTTTCATCGAAATGCAAAAGTTAAACGAAAGTTTACCATAGATACCTTAAAGTGTGTATAGGCAAGTGTACATTGTAGGTACAGAATGGAATCAAATTTCTCTTTAGGCGAATAAACAGACGCAATATAGGTATTATTATTCAACCACAGCCCATCTTTTATGAGGTTCGTATGATTATCAACTCATTGAAAAACAGTTTGAATTTGGCGCTTCAAAACAAAACGTTCATTATTTGTTTGGCGTTCGGCAATCTCCGGAGTTATCGGTATCGGACAAGTTCGGCCACAAGCCAACACGCAACGTTGACGACGCACAGTGCACACGGCCACACGCCATTATCACAAAAATTTTGAGGTTGTTATGTATTCGATTTCGATTGAAATTTCCTATTGATTACAGAAGTCGATTTCCGACCGTCGGTTGTGAATTGTGCATTTCCTTTACTAGTGAATTGTAAGGTAAGTTTAATATTTGGTCTATTGCATGTATTGGATTTGATGTCAAGTACTCACCACTTACTATGATTACTGTACCTATATCATGATGCTACGTTATTTTAAGGCTTTTTCCTTTTTGTGAAAATAATTGTATCCTTAAGGTTAGTGTGCTGATTAAACTCACTAGGATTTTTTGTCGAGATACTGAAATAATTTGATGAAAAATCAAGAAACATATGATGAGAGTCCAAATTAATGTGTTAATACTGGTGAAAAGAAGCTTCTTATCAGTGAATCTACCTATAGAAAAAGAAAGAATCTTAGTTATATATACACAATTCACTTATTTTGGTTAACTGTATAATGAATAGAGTCGACTCTTCTAAGCTATGAAAGATCTTGAGATGAGTCTGCACAAATAACTTTCTGTTCTGACAACTCAAGGTAATTCTTTCTTTCTTACTTTTCCAATGGTTTTTTCCTACATATCTGTTATAACTGGTGGTAATCTAGAAGACAGAACTTTCAACAATTTGTTCGACCAAATGAAATTTTTAAAATACTATCACATCTGTATATTTTTGAAATTTGTTGTTTTAATAGTTTGTGAATAATAGTAGAGTTTTCATTTATCTATTGGTCATTAACCATTAAATTATATATATTTTTTAACAATAATTTTTTATTTCTAGAAAGTTCCTGTGCCTTGGGGATTTCTACTCTTCTCACATCCCCAACAAGTGGAGTCGACTCTTCTAAGCTATGAAAGATCTTGAGATGAGTCTGCACAAATAACTTTCTGTTCTGACAACTCAAGGTACTTCTTTCTTTCTTACTTTTCCAATGGTTTTTTCCTACATATCTGTTATAACTGGTGGTAATCTAGAAGACAGAACTTTCAACAATTTGTTCGACCAAATGAAATTTTTAAAATACTATCACATCTGTATATTCTTGAAATTTGTTGTTTTAATAGTTTGTGAATAATAGTAAAGTTTTCATTTATCTATTGGTCATTAACCATTAAATTATATATATTTTTTAACAATAATTTTTTATTTCTAGAAAGTTCCTGTGCCTTGGGGATTTCTACTCTTCTCACATCCCCAACAAGTGGAACAAGTACCCCTACATCAACTATTCACAATAAAATTTGGCATTTTTTCTTCCTAATGAGCTAATCAATTTTTGGTTTAATTCAAATGTTCTGAGTTAACAATTTTACTCTTGATAATTGTGATCCTCATAGTTCAAAAAAATAACTCCCTCTACTCAAACTGTTATTTTATATATATAATATAAATATATATATATTATATTTCATTATATCTTTATTATATCCTTTGATGCCGATGGAACATATAGATTTTCGTTCTCTAATTGTGATTTTATTTACAGACCTTATAACATCATAGATAGGATATTGATTTGTATATGCACTAACATCCAAATAATATGACCTTGAGACTAGCAAGTGAATACAAATAATTTTGAACCAATATCAATATATATATATATATATATATAATAAATAGGGACGGCCCATTAACGTCGAAATATAACGTCATAATGACGTTACAGAATGACGTCTTTGGTCTGTGACATATTCACGTCATCCTACCGTCTTTATGGCGTCATTCTTTTCGTCAGCAGGACGTGTCTGGTGTCGAAAAAATGACGATAAAATCACGTCAGCTTGCTGCCTGGGTACTAAATACTTAATTTAATCTTCATTTAATTGTTCGAACGAGAAATCTGCTGGTATATATACTTTCTGCATAAGCATAATGGCCTAGAAATGAATCCAACCATGTTGTTATAACAACAAAAACCTTGAGTCATTCGTACTAAAGTGTTTACTTCTTATGAATCATCTAATTTATTATGTTGATTGGGATAGTGTGTTGGAACTCTGAAATTAGGAGAAAATAAGATTATATTGTAGGTTGATTGTCTATCGTATTTTATCTCTGTGTGGTGAGTTTTGAAAAACTGTATTTTATTTTTAGAATATTTGAAAATTACAGAATCTTTTGTGTCCGTCAATAACATGTTTTTTTTTTTGTCTAGTATGCTGAGACCTCAAAGTGCAACTTCTCGTCAAGAAACAGAAATGGCCGCCAGGAGTTTGAGAGAACTGCAAGCAGTGGGAAGTTCAGGGGATCCAATCCAACGTTTGAGACTATTATGTCTCTCAAGAGGTGCCACTGGAATTTTGGGTCTGGGAAGGTGAGCGAATAATGTTTAATTACTTCATCACCATATGACAGTCGATTTATATTTGAAACTTATCGAAATAAAAAAGAACCAGTATCGAGGAATCGAACGAAGTAACCAAATAATCAACTGAAATTAATGTCCCTATTCAAATATCCCCATTATCGACATTCGACAGATTCATAACATTCATTCATCACATAAAGTACTATATTTTTGACTAAAAACCATTTGGGGTACTGACAAAAATAGGTACTTTTGCTTATGAAATAATTGTAACAACCACATAATAACCAATAAAAAAATCAATATCAAATAAAAGTAGTAAATAATATAAAAATAATTTGTCTTCTGTGGTATGGAATATTCATTTATCTGTTAAATATATGCTATTCATTTTCATCAGCATATTCTTTTATGTGGAATCCAGAAGTCATCGAATATTTATAAAGAAGAAGTATTGGCATATAAAACTGTTACTGACAGGGTTTTTTACCCAAACTTCAACATATAATTATGAATATGGTCTCATCTCTTATTTACCCACCAGATTATTCAGAAGGATGGACGAAGACGGTAGCAAAAACCTGAATCAAGAAGAATTCGTTTTGGGGTTGAAAGAGATGGGACTAGATTTAACGGACGACGAAGCAAAGGAAATATTCCAAAAATTCGACACAGACGGCAACGGAAATGTGAACTTGGATGAATTTCTCGTACATGTTAGGGTAAGGAACATTTGAAAACGTGTAAACCGTTTTTTGAAGTGAGAATTCTAATAAAATCATTCAACCATAGCGCAATATAAAACTTTTCTCTTGACAAATAGTTTCTTGAAAATGTCACAGCCGAAAGAACCATCAATATTTTTTTTGTAGAATCATATTCAGACCGAAAATTCAGATTGATAAAAGATAAAGAAAATATGAGTCGAACGGCGAATGATGAATGCAACAGTAATTGAAAATTTTTTACACTTCATTACAGTTTTTTCCGATAATTTTCTCAATTTTTGGTAATATTTGCAAAATCACTTATTGATATAAGAACCAATGCAATATTTATCTTATAGTGTAAACAATGAGACATCAGAGGGGATAATACATATTCAGTGAATTCAAACCATATGTCACATATCCATTATCTCCACCCTGTATTATCTATAAGTTAGTCATTCTGTGATTTCAACTGCAATTATATTGAAGTCTTATCGAAACCGAAATCAAATTAAATAACTCATAATATGATAAACCGATCTCTAAAACAATTGCTCTATTTGGGCATATTTTGAAATTCCAAATATCCTCATATACTTCAAGCTACTACATGTTATCATACGTAGAATGAATTATGATTAATATTAGTAGCTCCAGCGTTATCTTAACTGTTTTAGCCACCTTTGAATGATTCTCGCAAGAAAGTGATAGAAGAAGCATTCGCCAAAATGGATAAGACTGGCGATGGTGAAATCAACATGGACGACCTCAAGAACGTTTACAATGTCAAATCTCATCCACGTTATATAGCAGGAGAAGACACCGAAGAATCGATAATGAAGAAATTCTTGGGGAATTTCGAGACAGATGCCACCAGAGATGGCAAAGTAAGCGTAAATCGCAATCACGGCAACATGACTTCTTTATCATCTTATTTCGTTATAGGTTACTAAAGAAGAGTTTTTCAACTACTACGCAGGGATTAGTGCCTCAATTGATAACGATTGCTATTTCGATTTGATGATGAGACAAGCATACAAACTCTGAATGTCCTTAACAATATTGCCAAGTGTGAAATTTGTTATAATTATTTATAACATATTTTTAAATGTGTGTTCCGACTAGGGTTGTTATTCAAATGCACATTATATGAAACAATTTTATTATTGAAAAAATAGTAAATAACAATATAAAAATATTTTGCTTTCTCATCTTACATTGCACTTCAGAAATCCTTCTAGTAATCGAATATTATGTAGTTATTTTCGGTTTTGAATCGCCTCATCACAAAAATCTATCTTAATTATATTAAAAAATATATTTTTCATTTGCAAAAATAGTTCAAAATCAGTTATTCTTTCATCATACAAAACAGCAGATATTAACAATAAATATACTTCTATTCAAGACAAACAAAATATGACACAAATGTTATCAATTTAAACAATGGCAAGAATAGTTATTTGTTCATCAGCAATTCCATGAAGTTTTGCACAAATTCATTGAGCTACTTTCGGATTTCATTATATTTGAAAATATGAGACATTTGTATTGAAACAGCATTTCTGGAGTAGAAATGGTTTTAGGTACACATTAAAAAGTTCAAGTAACTTTATGAAGCATTTATGCAAAAACTTCATGGACAATCAGATCATTTTCTTCAATATCTTATACCATTTTTCAAATACTGATGGCATCAAATCTAGATCATAATGTAATAATACTATTGAAAAATAATTACTTCATAGGACTACTTGACCTACTTTTTTATAACTAATATCTGATATTTTTAGCACCATATTGTCCTTCAAGGTACATAGTGGAAGTATGAACCAGAATACATTATCGCTCTATAAATGTTAAAAATAACTTGAAACATACTCGCATGTGAATATATTTTTACAAAAAAATAATCAAACCTTCATTTCGGTATTCTGGTATTACAATTGCCATGTAAAACCACAATATCTTCCTTACATTTGAAATAGTTTTCAAAAATATTGCTGTAGCCATGATCCCTCCACCAAGTGCAAAGTTGTCTGTTGAATTTGCAATTGATTGTTTGAATCAGATGGGGATATTCGTTGCCCACAAGAGTGTAAAAATCTTGATCCCCAAGGTGGCCCCTAAATCTAAAAAATACATATTTCATATAATTTTGTGGATGTTTGTTAAATGAAGAGGAGTTTTCAGTTTTTTTCATCAAAATAAGCTATGTAGAGCCAAATGTTTTCTTTGAATTATTATTTGTTCATTCACCTGTATTTTGCTGTCATCCTTTGCACAGTTGAATTTGATATTATTTCCAGGAATTCTGTGGAGTTCCTCTGAGCTTTCATATTGATTAGTACAACTCCCGAATTGTACCCTTGAAATCCACGTGGATGAATACTACTTCTGGATATGTTACTTTCTTGATAATATTCGCCAAATGTAGTGTTGTGCTTTGCTTTGTACATGTGCAAGATATGGCGATATACTGGGGTTAATTCTGGGGCCAAGCCAAATAAAGCACCAGGTTTGAAACTGGAAGCAAGTTTACATTTTTTGAATCAACATTCTGAATATGCTATGCTTGAATGACACTTTTTGATCATTATGAATAAGATTCTTAAAACACGTTCAAATTGATTGATAGATTAATTATGATATGGGTGAATCAACATTGCCTTGAAAACTATACTAGAAACAATATCTACTTTTTTCAAAATAACACAAAATAATGTACTTTTTCAATAATTCTACCTGAGTAACAATACTTACACATTGAACTGATTGAATAATAATGCAACATCTTTCTTGAAATATAAATCACAATCCAGTAAAATGGCAAAATCTTGATTCTGAGGTGCAATCCTGTACAGCCCCAAAGATATATAAAATAAAGCATCACTATAGTAAGTACCTAAAAATAAAGAAAAAAACAGCTCTCCATATCATAACACAAGTAAAATCCTCATTTACCTGGTTTTGAACTAAAATGTGGAGTCATAACCTTCACAATATCTTGAATCTTCTTTGCACTTTCTTCAATGTCATAAAAAGAATATACCATAGTTTTGTTTCCATAGAGTACATCAGCAATTTGATTTTCAGCAATACCTTGTGATACTTTGTCCACAATGATATTGAATTTGAGAGGCACAGAGCTTACATTCAAAAGATTGTGTATCAGATCTCGAAATTTGTAGCTTAATGTAGATGCATTGGTCACTTTAGTAAAAACCAACCAAATATTGTATTCTTTGGTTTTCCTTGGGAGCAGAGTTAGTAGTCCAGCTTTTAGGGAATCCTTTTTCACACTTCTTCTCAGATGTTTTCGATGATTTATACTGTCCTGAGTTAGGAATGCATAATAAATCAGCAAGATGAGTCCAATAAATATACAAATATTCAGGAAACTATTAAATGATCTGATTCTCCACATATCTGCATGTTTTCAATTTACGAGGAATGTGATTCTGTGTTTTCGACAAAGGCACTCGCATTGTTTACTTTTCTTATTCTCACATCTCAGTTCTGGTCAATCCCAATTTTGAAGGTATACCAAATAAATACTGGCTTGGGTTAGTAGGAATATCACAGTTTAGATTTATTCTAGATATGTTTAGTTATACTGTGGTAATACAGAACCAGATATGTAAGATTACAAAAAACGTAACCAAGAAAGTTTACATTAATTCAATAGGGCATTCCAACGACCTGTCAAAACAAATTCAATATGGTGGGAGTAGGCACACAATGCTTTGTTTACATATTGTTATGATATAAATTGATCTAAAAGTTGTGAGATTTTTGTTTTCGTGACTGCATCAAATGATTTTTCATATTGTTTAGAGCTTATTAGTGGTATTCTCACTAAAAAATGCCTGTTACATGCCTTTTAGTCGACTGTTGAAGTCGTTCCAAGGATGATGTAAAATTCTTTGTAGTGCCTGTGGTTTTAAGCCACAGGTTTCTAACGGATAAAAACGAATTGTCTGAAAGGCTATGGATAGCAGCAATTAAGAGGGACGATCTTACTGAATCGATACTAAAAAATCAGAGAGTCTGCAGTAAACATTTTATAACTTTTATTGTATTTACATTGTACATTTTATTCAGCTGCAAATAAAAGTGCACCCACATGACTGCAAACTTCACTGTGTCCAGCCATTCATGGGCAATGTGCTGTTAATACACTTTCATCTTTGGCCACAATGCACCAAACGTCTAATGGTTTCTCATTTCCTCTCTGAGAATGTTTGACCTAAAAAAATTGCTGAATAAACAAAAGTCAATAGAAATGAACAAACCTTACCTTTCCCACTTTTGTCCCCACATTCACAACAAAGCCTGACTCAAAATACTTGAATGAATGCAAGCTTTTGTAGGCCTTCATTTGTTCTTTGGTGTAATAGCTATGGGTTAGCACTAAATACGAAACAATATCTATATTTGTAATAGGTGGAATTCCATGAATTGAACTATCCAATTCCTGGATGTTCAATGTAAAAGGGTCTACATCATTTATTATCTTCAGCTTCATTGGGTATCTGTAAATAAACATTCCACTTCACATATGGGAAACAAAATATTTTGTAAACAAAAAACAAATTGGGTTTTCAGCTTACCTTTCACCAATATCTGGATTTTCCAACAATAATGTCCTTGAATATACACTCTGCATCTTAAAACTTCTATCATCAACAACAAACTCACACAACTTCGGAAATAATGCCGTAATGACGTCACTTCAAACAGCTGTGTGCCTACTCTCGCCATATTGAATGTCACGTGATTTGGAATGCCTAATTTGACACTTGATAATCAAAACCTGTTTGTCCATTTTATAGCAACAATTCAGATCGACCAGCCTAGTAGATCACATTCATCATCTTACTGAAAATAAAAGCAAGCAAAACATTCCTTTTCAAAATCTGGTGAAAATTTTTCAAACTGTAACACGTCACAGTTATATTTTATATCCCGAAAATCAAATTCTATCATTTTCTATACTGAAGTCTGGTTTCATAATGTGATGAATAGGATGAACAAGAGATGTCTCTAGAAGCAGAAATGAACATTTTCTCAAATCAAACTGAATGTTATTCCATCTTTAACTCACGAATTTAATTATCGGTTCTACACGATATATCGAAAAGTTATAACCACACTTATTCTTGAATTGTTTTTGAAAATTACATGTATACCGGGTGTCTCATGTTATCGTTTACATGCAACATCTCGCTTATTTAACGAATATATTACGTTTGACAGCGCTGTGCTCTCAAATGTACTCCTTGTATATTGTCATTGAAATTGCATTGTATTTGAATACTACGATAACACGAACAAGAACTAATGAGTTATTGAGTAACTCTACAAAAGTGGTGTTATATCTGGCGAGTGAAGAGGCCAAGCTGTAGGTCGAAAGGTATAGTTGATTATTTGAGAGAGATATAGTTTTGACAGCTCGCTAGAAAGTGCGGTGTTGCTGCTTGTCTTTTTTCCAACAATACTCCGAAACAGAACGTTAGTTTGAGTTTATTATCATTCAAATTATTTTGAAAATTGTTTCCGATTTATGGAATATATTTATCATAATAACTATATTGATTGTGAATATAATTGTCCAAACAGTTTTTTGAATATAAAAATGATATTTTCGACTGCAAATAACCAAATTGATTGGCGGATCAAATATTTTTGTTCAAAAGAATTTGCCATCGTTGTGAAATTCAGCGAAGTTTATCAATGCTATATGTACGCCATGTAAATGCATTTCGATGCAGGGCTATAACTACATAGTGTGGTAATTAAAAAGGAATATATTTTGTACTTCTTCTGTTCGTATTGATAACTCAAGATTGGGTGAAAAGAGAATTTACTAAGGGGCAATAATATCGAAACGGTTTGGAGGAACCTTTGCTCAAGTCAAAAGCCAGATGAATATGAAAATGTATCCGCAGACATGAAAGAATAGACAGAATAGAGATTGTATAAGTAACCGATGAGGCCCAAAGCGAAAATTCGAAAAATCCACCTGTCGCAAGCCAGCGCTAGCCCATTAGAGCGGCCCAGCCGAATGGACCGACTTCTTCTTCTCGTCTTCGGAGCCTCGTCGTGCACCAGGCCTGCTGGAAGTGAAGGGAAATTCGCACGAGAATTTATAAATATGGGTTCGCGCCGATTGCAGAATCCAGTGAATCCGAAGGTGTCGGTGAAAAAGCGTCCCAGCAGAACCGAATATGAGACTCAATCTGGTGTAAGTCGATTTTTTCTTCATAACCTAACCAAGATTCGTCGGGGTATACGTGATCTGTGGCAAGGCTTTCGCCAAAGACGCTGCTTTTGAATAAGTGACCTTTCTTGAACAGAGGCTTCGTTCGCGTAATGTCAAAAGTCAAGGTCGTGTAAAGTGGAATGTATAAATAACATTGTTTTCTTCTCATACTTTACAATGTGTTGTTCATTAGGACGAAACCATCCTGGTTGTCTATTTCAGAAAGAATTGTGACAGATTTTTTCTTTTTACAATTATTTCGATAGGACCATGACGATGCCTAATCAATCTTTCATTTTTATAAATCAATCATGCAATTCAAACTGTTCTCAATATTACATTAATCAAACTATACATTCTTCAATCTGATTAATAAACAATCACAACTTGTTTCCTTAGATTATCTTTTACTCAAATACATGAACTATTTTTTAAAACATTTGATTCCCAAAATTGTGAATAGACAAAATTTAAAATAACATCATTTACCTATTTTCGTTTTATACTTTTTGCAATACGAAACCGAAAAATCTTCATAGATTTGTATGTCTTCGAATCAGGATTACGACATTGTCTTTCTATCGATCACTACGAAATTAAGTTAATGTATAGAAAGAAGTGACAAATATTGTTATAAATTTTTGCTGGTCGTTTCAAAATAGCTGTGAGTTTTCTGATGAAATAATCGAACAAAATTTGAAGATGCAACAATGAAATAGTAAAAGCTCTGCATTAAAAAAATATTTATTGTGAAACGGCGTGAAAGTTAAATAAATGAACATTAAAATGATTATATGAACAGGAAATTATATATTTGAAGATTACGATAAAATAGTAATCGATAGATATCTAATGGGATTTATTAACGAGTGTATTTGACTGATCCATCAAATTATATTATCAAATAAATATTCTATTGACACGTTTGATCTTGTGAAATGTTCCCGAAACTAAGTGTCTTTTCACAGAAAATAATTTTTTAGAAAGCATTCGATTGTAAGAAAGTAGTTAAAGGTCGAAAAACAGCAACATTTGTCAATTACTCTCAGCCAAGAATCAACTAACAAAGGATATTATATAGATTCTATTCAAATTATCATATTCATTATCATCATTTGAGACGGAACAAATGTCTATCTAACCAACTATTCTTCGATGAATCCGTGTATCTTTCAAATTCAACTTTCACAGTTGGATAACTTTTTTGGTGGAGGAAGGGATTTGAACGAATCTCAACAATAAACACGAATATATTCATAGAACCCTGAGGGCTATGAAAGATCATGATTTTTATGATATCTCACTGTGCATTTAGGGTCCTTCAAGATGATAACAGTGAAACTAGAATTATAAGAGACGTATCCAATTTTATTCTGGTCTTTGTTTCAGTATAATCACATTTACATAATACCATTTCTACAACCGTGAATTTGTTATTCAATTTCTAGTACGAACGTGGTCTCGTCGGTGAACGTAACTTTTCGTATGAACGAAACGTCTTCGTTTTTGTTCCAGTAACCATTCTAATAATCAATTTTGATTTGGAAATTCTAATATCACCTACTAGTGAAATCAGTGAATTGGAACTTTGCCACTGTAGCATATGTTTGAGAGTTTTCAAGATGAATGACAATTCGGTGGTCGGCAATCTTTTGTGTAGGAAGATTTCAAATTGTATTGAAGACTCAGAAGATTTTTTATGCCAATAATAGTCAAATGAATGAAGTTCTGCGACGAAAATTTTTTTCATTCATAAGAATGATACCTATTTCTTCATGAGAAGTGTTTTTTCGAGCAGATGAGAAAATATCGTGATTTATTATGACTTTCTCTGACTGATTGAGCACGAAGAGACATAAACAAGATAATAAATGAATGTTATGGAAAAGTATCAACATTAATTCTGTTGGATATTTAGAGAATTTATATCGAATTTCTTCAGTGAAAATACAAAATATACAAGTTGTTCTGCTTACAACATATATTAGACGTGACCATCCAGCCTATAGTGGATGTCAACTTCGTTATTTTATATTTCTCAGTAACCTTTAAGGTAAATCTTCTCTACACTGCAGTCTAATCAGACATTTTTTATATTTCTTCTTAGGACTCAGTTACTAATTTAGGGACTGTTTATTGATTACTTGAGGATCAAAAGGGGGAAGGGGTCCATAAAATATCACAAGAGAAAAGAGGGGGTTGAAAAGAGTCCAAAAAAACATCACGTGATCAATGGACTGCCCCTACTGTATCCGAATCATTGTAAAGGGTCTGAAAAACATCATCATGGCGAAAAATGGATACAAAATCTTTCAACTTAAAAAATATTTGCGTTTTTTAGTACCTAGGATTTTAACTTTGGAACAATAATTTGAATATTTCATATATCGATTAGGCCATGTTATTATATTTTTTTTAAATCTTCAAATCTATTAGATAGTGAATACGAGCATCTTATGTAGATCATCCTGTAACATTACTAGAACATAACATTAAAAATGTTGATTTTTTCACAAATCTATTGGAAATCTAAAAAAGCAATATATTCTGAATATTAGATACAAAAATTCTTACGAAATGAAAAACGTAATATCTTCATTATTATCCATAGATCCGAGATATTCAGGAAAATCAGTTCCAACTGAAAGGATGATGATTCTTGGAAATAGAATTTTCCTTCAAACAAATCGATATCAGCAAATATTAGGGAATTTGATTCATGCATTCAATGAACCATCAATAAGATTTCTAGTTTTACCCTGTACATTGATAGTTCACACTGTGCGTTAAATCATTTCAACAAAATGAAAGTTTCGCTTGCATAAAACGAAACCCAGCATTTTCCGGGCCATTAAAGACCGTCTGGTTCTAATTCTTTCGGTATTTCATCGGTTAGATTTCATATACCATACGAACGCTTCCTCGTCATTAGTCAAATATTTCGCACTAGGATTCAAACAATTATACCTAATATTGTTCATGCATAACGGACCAACCAAATATCCAACCAACAGCCGTACAACTGCGAGACTCCTCCGATTGGTGAGAGAAAAAAATCAATGGTGTAACTTGCGAAATTTTATAATATTCATCAGTAGGTAATATTTGCTAATCGTGTGCATCGAGACTTACCTTCACATTTGCAACTTTCATCCATGCCTGGTGGGTACGCCATCCTCAATTTTCCCGTACGTCGCGATTCTTGAATAATCAAATAGTTTGCCGTTCCTAGTTGACGAAGAATAGACACCTATTTATACCTCCATAGGATGTTGAGAGCTGAAACAGTCACGGAAATACATCTTTGCCAGAGGTCAAAATGGTGTAGAAATAGTGTCCACAGTGACCCTTTCAATACAACTAGTTGTTGGATACATTTGGCAACGTTTGACTGACAATTTTTATTCAGATTGTTTTCTAATCAAGACATCCAAGTTCATCGTGGTAGGGATTATTGAGGAGAACTTTTATAGCAAATAGGATAAAATGAAGAAGAGAAACATTGAAATATTAAACTTGAAAATATTGAAAGTTCTTGAAGATGAGTCCCTAAAATCCTAAAAAAGGCATTTTCATGAAAACCTGTGAAGTCTAGTCTAATAATCTAGAGAATACAATTCCGATTTTGGAACTAGACTAGCAAAAAGGTTCATGTGAACTTACTCTTATTCATTTCACATGCAACATTATGCGGTATTACCTGAAAGAAATAATCTTGGAATAAAAGAATGGACTATTATATTTAGAGTTGATATCTTGGTTATACTACAACATTCATTCTATATAAATTTCCAATTGTTTTCAGTTTCAAACAACCAACAATACGAAGATCAATGAAAAATATCTCAAATAAATTATTTGCTCGGTCTTGTCTTAATGAAAAACAATTGAATTAAAACGATGAAACCACTAAACATCATTTAAGAAAAAATACATATTCCAAATTCCATCAATTCAAATGATCGATAATTCACTGCATCCATAGTTTCTGAAAAATCTAAAAAACACATCTTCAATGATTTTCGATTGAATCAATGAAGATGAAAAGTATTAATATGTGTATACTAGCCTATAGTGAATAGACTATGCTAATGTTTTTGGATTTAATAAGCGCACTTTGTAATAAAAAAGAAATCAGCTAAATCCTCGGTCGGAAAATTGACTTATTTATGTCCAATGGGAATATGTTCAAGATGGCGGATGAATATTTACATTCTCAAGAAACCTTCATTGATTTTAGTTATTTTGTAGAAAGACTTATGAATTCACATTGAGAATAATGAACTTGATTGTGTAATATTTACCTCATGAAATTATAAAAAAAAAATTCCAGAGAATCCATTCCAACTTCTAAAATTTCACCTTCGTTGCCTCGCAAGTTGTTACCCGGCATTTTTTCTATTACTGGACAAATAACATACACCGTGTGTACATAAAGTAAGGAATAAATTCATCATTTTACTCGCATTTATTACGTCATTAATAATCTGTGAGTTACAATTTCCCTACGTAATATGATGAATCTTTTCGTTAAACGTGTGCAGAGAGACATGCTCTTCAGAAGGGCACATTAAAATATCGATAACGATTTGACCAATCTGTCATCGCAATGCTACTAAAACGTCGAAAAGCGCATCTTGAAAGAAAAGGTGACTTGTTCGCATCTTCATTCGAAAACCTTTTCCTTTCTTAGATAATGAATTTATATGTACACACTATACATGAAGTTTCCGAGGAAAATAGCATTTTTATTTAAAAATTTCCCCAAAAAATAAACAACGACCATGATCAAACACATTCGAGAAAACGTAGTGGATTGTATCTGGTAACCAATTGTACCAATTGTAGACCCGCCGGTGATTATCCAATCGCATAAATCTCGAAAGTGAGAAATGGGCTGACAAAAATGTTCCACATAAACAAATGAAACAGTGTCGCGTGCCCCCAGTCCCATGGCGCCAATCACCGTGAAAGTTATTATGACCGAAACTCGATGCATTCCGATTCTCAACCCACGTAGATGCATATTTTCGATAAGCAGCTTACAAGCAGGTTGAATTTATACAAGGTGATTTTTCATCGAAAATTCTGGCAGTACTTCGAATGAACTGAAAACATTTCTAGCATTTTTTAGGAATTGGTCAGGAAAGGCAGAAAAATCATTAACCATACTCTGTTTTAAAAATTAGTTGAAAATCCCGTTTCAAATACAATTGGGTAAAAAAAATATGGGGTCTTCAAAAAGAAATTGATACAAGAGAAAAATTACCGAGTTTGTATTGTTCTGCAGAACATCCTGTAAAATTTACTTCATTCGGTGTTTTCAAAATTAATAATCATGTCATGTCATCATGTCTATTCTCAGATAACCTAGATGAATATTTCCAAATGTAAGATAGGTATTCAAATGAAAGTCTACAAATAGTTTCGATAAAATCAATTTCGACAACAAAATAAATTATTCAAAATTCATGATGTTTCATCTTATTTTCATCTTACTTGTATTTACTAAATTATATCTCCATTTTCATTGTATTTGAGTACGAATCTTCGATTTTCAAATTGATACATTGGCAACAATTTGAATAAGAATAATAACACGATATCTTCTGGCTTACAATTCTGTAATTTCTGAGGGGTTCGCAGTGATTTTCTTTATCCGCAACACGATGTGCAAATGACATTTTTTCACACCGTCAAAGTTTTAATGCAAGCGTTAGTGCCTATATCAAATATCAGAACATTAACTGAAACATTTGTTATTTGTAGCTATGAAAATTAACGGATTCTTTGGAAATAAATAATAATAATAATAAAAATAAAAAAAGACGATTAATTTTCAGTTATTAAAAAATTGTTTAATTTATTTTTTTATGCACCTTCCTCATCCAGAATTTGAATATCTAGATATTTGCCATTACTTAATAACATCTCAGCCAAAAACAATTCATTAATTCATTCAGTTACAAAAACACGATTATTGAAAGATTACAATTCCTTATAATACTCATAATATACTTATGTAATATGAATTTAGTAGGTTTTATATAAAGTAATCAAGAAATATGATATAGGAGATGATGAATTATTTTATACTATGCTTATCGACGACTTCTTTATATTAAGATCTCTCGTGATTCCAGCTCACGAGTGATATTCAGTTTTTGTTCCAGTTTGACCATAAAATGACTCGCCTACGCTTCGTTATCAATATCAAACATTTTTATAATGACTATATTCGAGATACTACAAGGAAATTTGTTGGAATTTATTCCGAAAGAAAGCGTTAGAAGGATAACTTGTTATTAATTGATAATTAATAATCAATTCACAAGAATATCACCTAGAATATTGGTGAAATCATGGAAACACTAATGAATTCATAAAAATTTCAGTTTGGAGGATTTCATTATTTTCATAATGATTCTTGGTAAACCAACTCTCGAGACATTAGAAATTATACTGTAAAATTATCAAATATCCGTTAACATAAATCTAAATTCCATTACTTAAAATATTTTTGTCTATAATATCTCAGAGTCGTCAATCGTTTATTGGCGATATTTTAATTGAACTACATTGAATTACATTAACATTTTTTTATGTAACGCAAAAAACATCGAACGAAGGTCCAGTACTGAAGGAATGTCGAATTTTCTCTGACCATGCCTCAACAGTATTATGCCTTTGCAGGCCCGTACGTAGTGTGACATAACTCTCTGCCATCGTTCTAACTGATTTATATAACATTGATCTCAATATGTGAGAAAAGTAAAAGTATCAAAACGAGAGAGGAGATCCGGAACGAAAGACAAGGTCAGTCGGCGACTGAATTCAAGATCACACATTTCACGTTGATTCAGGTCAATTAGATACCTGAAATAGGTGAATCGTTTACAATTAAGCCACTAGAGGGAGCGAATTACTGCACCTTGCTCCATCTGGAACACAAAAAGTCGATTTCATCGAATGAATGAGAGAAAATATGGTTCAAGATTGTATCAATATTAATAGCAATAAACTGAAGGTTTACGGCACAATGTTGTCGACATTGTTCGATGCTGGATTTTTAATATCCAAGGTCTTTATTAATGCAACTGAAAGTATAATTCAATCACAATACGATAGCTGTCGCAGCTTTAACCTAACCTAACAGGAAATTGAAAACTAGGAAGTTCCTGACTGTGTAGATTCCTAATTTGAACTTGAAATTTTCAACAAAATGGTATTCTACAAATTGTAAAATAATTATTTTGGCATTGTTACAAAATTTTCAATAACACCTGTATATTCAAGGTATGGAAAAAGTGTTGTAATAATGACATTTGGTCTCTTCAATAGCTACTGTACACACCTTCGAACTGGTTTTTATTGGGTTGGACTGAAGACAAGACATTTCACGAATTATCTCATCGCTTGAACAAAGAATCTGCTGATAACATCGAAACTTGAAATCCACAAAGTTCTCAAAAATTTTTTCATTCATGTATTTTTGAATGTGTAGGTACTGATCAATTATACATTTGAAACTTCCGAGCACGATAGAATGCTAAGATACGTGACGAGAAAAATATTTTTATTTTATTTTTTTTTATATATAAAACTTCTCACGAAAGGAGACATCCTGTAATGTTCAGAGAACATCGTGAGAAGCAAGGGAAAGGAGGTAGAAATTGGTGTTTTTTTTTAAATTTCTGAAGGTCATATGCCTCGGGGAACACCTCCCTGGGCAATGTGTTCCAGAGCCTCGCTGTTCGTTGGATGAACGAGTCTTTGAAAAGAGATGTTCTGCAGGTCACCAAATTAACCACAAAGGGGTGTGAAGACTGGACTTGACGTGTTAACCTTGGAGAGACCGCCAAAGGAGGAACGATTGTTGATATTTCAGAAGAGCACCGCCCATGAAAATATCTATAGAATAGAGATAGATCGCCAACCCTTCTACGGTTGATTAGATTAGATCAGATCTGCTTGCTTATTATTCTTATATTTCTTAAGTAAAAACTACGCGTCAAAAAAAGAAAAATTAGATCGAATTTGTTCAAAAGTAATTTATCAGATTTTATGGTATTTTTTCTCTTAAAATATTCGACCCAAATGCATAGAAGACATTCATTGAATTAAATAAAAATGTTCACAATATCATTCGAGATATTAGTAAAGAAATGTTCTGTATCTCAAAAGTCAAGACTATAGGAAATTTTTCCTCAGAATGAAAAATTACCTTCCCAATATCAACATGTCTTGGAGGAACACTCTGACTCTATTCATCTGACAATTATTTTCGTTCACAATCCTGACCGAATTCGCTCGATGAAAAGACTTTATAAAGTTGCTTGATCGTTTTGCAGCCTCCTCCTAGGTTTGGCACTCCTCGTGGCGCTGTGCGCTGGCCGTCCAGCGGACGAGGATTATGCTGACTACGACGAGCCAGCGCCACCACCGCCCCCGAAGAAAGCCATCGCTTCGAGGCCGTTGGTGAACAGGAGGAACCACCTGGCTGGAAGAAGCGGCGCGAAATCGGCCGCTAGCACCACCACTACCACCACACCGACACCGCAGGTATTCCATTTATCGATTTTTTATACATCATCATGCCCCATTTTCACTCAGAATTAGTCATGCATCACTTATTTTTCGGTATGCGTCAGATTTTGAAGTATTTTTATTCGTCATGCATCATTTTCCACTCAGAAAATATCATGCATTATTCTTCACTCAGAAAGTATCATGCATCACTTATTCTTCGGCACGTTTGATCCTCAACGCAGGTTTCCCTCTCTTTTCGTTCATCATAAATGATTTTTCACTCATAATTTATCGATTATTCCTTGGTAGTTATTAGATTCAATAGTATTTCGAATCGTTATGCACCATTCTTCACGAAGAAAGTATTATGCATCATTTACTCCTCGTCACTTGGAATCATGCATAACTCTCAACTCGAATCGTGTCATGCATAACATTTTATTTCAGCAGGTAAAAGATTTCCATTGTTTTCGTTCGTCATGAGTAACTTTTCAGTCGGAATAGATCATAAATTGATTATTCATTGGTATTTATCAAATAGAACGATTTTTCTATACATTATACTTTACCTAGAGAGAATCATGCATCACTTATCCAACGACATTTTATTCATAATAAGAAACAACTAGGAATCATGCATCATTGTCCACTCGGAGTGTGTCGTGCATCTCTTTTCATTTGGCGGGTATAAGATTAATCGGTCTTTTCATTCGTCGTTAATTAATAATCACACAAAAAGTATCACGAATTATTCATTGCCTTCCAGGTATTAGATTGAAGTCTTTCTCAAACGTCATGCAACATTATCTATTTTCTTAGAATGTGTAGTGCATATATCTTTCAGGTCAATTATGCATCACACTTCTTCATTGATTTCTCATTTATCATTAATGTGTTCTTCTCAAACATCGTGGCTTTTTTGGTTACATCTCTCGAAATAGCCTCAGATCTCAATTGTTTTCTACACAATTTAGTTGGTCGTTGGTCTCTCGCCTTCACTAACATATTATGAACGTGCATCACTATTTTCGATTCAAATTTGTCATGCATCACATATCATACTAATATGCCGTTCATTGATCATATTGCGAGGAGAGAATATATAGACTGAACCAAATTCTCAGACTTAGTGTAATTTCAGGTAGCTGAAGAAGAAGGAGCTGGAGAAGCAGATTACGAAGAAGAAGTACCTCAGGAGACTAGTTCAACAACGGAAGCACCCAAGAAATTGATCAAAGGTGTTGTGCGATCATTCAGAAGTAATGATGACCTATTGGCCATCTTAAAAAGAAGAAGGGAACAAGCAGTAAACAGTGAGTATTTATGGTCAATGGTATTATAGTTGGTGCAATAATATTAGTTTAATAATTAAAATGAAGAAATTGAAAATCGATTGACAAAATGCATGGTTCAGTCACCTGTCAAAACCGTCATTTCAATAAATGCTTCAATAGCATTACATGATTTTTTTTCATTAGTTTCACTTTAATATTTTTTTCAAAAACCTCCCAATTAAATATCGTTTGCCACTATGGTATAAACATTATAATATCATTAAAATGATTCTCAATATTCGCTTACTCCACAGATAAATCCTCTAAATCGGCTCAAAGCAACGAAGAAGAACCATCGGCTGCCCCGGTGGAAAAAGAAGCACCCAAACGAACCCCTTCATCGTCGTCTTCGGGCAGAAGAGGGCGTTTCGGTTCCGGTAAGGAAAAGAACTCGGAACCAGTCGCAGAAGAAACTTCGTCGACTGCTGCGCCATCTAGAACTGGCAGAAGGTTTAACTCGAGGAGTTGATAGGGTCCTCGATGATCGGTGTCCAGATGTGGACGAGGGGGTGTGGAAAGGTGTTTTCAAATTATTTCAATTGTAGATTATTTTGGCTTGATAGGAGAACAATACTTTAATGATTATCATTTTCATCCAATGTCCATTATTTCTTAGTTATTTCAAAAATTTGATTCTTGAAATATTACTAGCAGATTATGCACGAAATTTTGATGTTATATGTAAGGTGAACGCTTGAAACTTCTTAAAATAGCTTAGAATGATCGACATGAGAAGTATTCACGAAGAACATTGATATCTACGCTATGCTGATTTATTATTCTATGATTTGAAAACATATTTCTCAGTGAAGAATCCACTCTCATGTAAATAAATTGTGGGTATTGTACTGTGACATTTTCTAATAAATATACCTGATTTTATAATGGCTTTCTTATTTCGAAGTAAACCCACCTTACCCTCAAACTTTCATTGATAATGTTGTAGTTTAACAATTTTTTATTGGTTTAGATTCGAGATGAAAATCACTTTACCGTGAGATTGACTTCTTATTCTCTTCTTCTTCGTTTACTCATTGTATAATGCTACGAGATCACTAGGGAAAGATCACATACCGCGAGATGGCGCTGCGAATGACAAAATGTCGGATTGGAAATTTGTAATTCGTGTTTTCGTACCGAAATACGTAAGTACCAACAAACATTTTCATTAAAGTTGGTCGCATGATGAATGTAATTTTATCGATTGATCAGTCAGAGGAGTCCGAGTTCTGACAATCTCCTAATATAGCCAGCAGAATTTAATTTGAAAGTACTTCAATCATCCTGTACACACATTCAGATAGCACAAGAACATTCATTAACTAACAAACTGTACGAGATAGGTATAGGGAAAGTATACTCAATTAGAATGGAAAATGTTATAGCTTTTCGAATAAGTGATAATATACAGGGTGTTCCATTTGAAAACACGGAGTTGCAGTCATTTTCATGAGTGCCCGGATGACACTCACTCTTGAGCCTCCCTGTATGCTGAAACTGAGATCCAGTTCATCGACAGAATACTTGATGGTCTTATGCAGCTATAGCCCAAATTGCAATATTTTGTGAATTTGCATTGGGAAAAAATTGATATTTTTCAATGGTCAGGTTTTACACAAAAATTTGACAAAATAATTTTTATCTCGGAAATCGCCACAGATAGGTATAGGGAATTATGTGTGAAAGTTGTGAGGAATCTCATGAGGATTCCAAAAAGATATAATATATGAGGTGTTCCATTTGAAATAACAAAGTAGCTAATACTTTCTGATACAAGCGGCAACACTGTATTGATGAAAATATTTCAGACGGATAGAGCAAGTTCGATTATCCACGCACACAAATTTTCGAAATGATTCTTTCTGTTCTCCAGATAAGTCTAATGTTCCATCCACTGTGAAACACCCGATATATAAAACATACACAACGTAAAAACATAAAAGAAGAAGATTAATAAAATAACACATTTATATATATATTTATATCTTTATGGATAGATTTTCAATCCATTGTATCGCCGCACGTGGGAGTGTGAGGAAATCAGACATTGCACCAGGGTAGGCCGTGGTCTCGCAGTTCTCAACAATATGCTGAATGGTCTGGTTATCCCTTCCGAGTCACACAGTGGGTCCGTAATTTTATCCCATTTATGTAGTGAGTACCTACAAAGACCGTGATTTGTCCGAATACGGTTAGCGATTTTCCAGATGCGTCGTGGAAGGTCAAATCCGGCTGGCTTATCATGCGTGTTCAAGTACTGGCTTACTTCAGGAGGGACAGCTCGGTTCCATGATGATTCCCATCTTTGCTCGATGGTCAAATTCTCGTCGAGCAGGGTTTAAGCTGTTTTTATTACGAGACGTCTGGATTTAAGCCTGGTGGATGTGGCTGCCGGGATGTAATTATGGTGGGAGCTGTTCGTTATGCAGTATTTTTCTATATTCTCGGATTAGAGCTCCTTGTCTTCTTAATTGAGGTGGTGGAATATGGCTGAGAGTGGGGAGCCAGTGGGTCGGGGTACTCCTTATGCAGCCAGTGACTGTTCTCATGGTAGAGTTTAGTTTAAGGTGCCTACAACTATGGTGAAACCAGTCCCTATCTCGACCCGTGACCAAAATCCCTCGATCAAAAAGCATATTTTCGAACCGACACGAACGCTTTTTTAAATCTCCACGGATGGCGACACCGTCGGCGCTATAGTAATGCGAAATGCACCAGTAGTTTGTCTACAAAGTCTTGATTCGACACTATTTCACGAAGCTGTGGGGATAACAGGACGTAGAATTGTATTTTGAAAAAGAAATGTTACTTTGGCTTTGTTGGAAGCGACTATTTGTTTTGCGCAGAGAACGTGAAAAATTAATTTTAGAAGCGGCAACGCTGACTTTTATGCTCGTCAGTTTAGTTGTCAGTCGGATTGAGAAATGACAAATTCTCGTGAAAATATTATCTTTTATTGATTCCTGAATATATATACAGTCGGAAAATTGAATAGTAGATGCTTTCAATATACTTGTGAATGTTTTCCCAATGCGAGAATCAATTCTTTCCGAACGGTTTCGTCCTCTGTGAGTAATGAAAAAGTAAACTTTCAAATTACCTTTGGAATTCCATAAAGATGACGAGAGACGGTTTCTGCTTCATTTTAACTAAAAAACACCACACAGATGAAAAAACGACTACAAATTCAAAAGTAGGTTAATGAACTAGAGAAGCTTGGATTTCCCGCCAGTTCTGACTGACGTGGAAGAAAACAATGTTACCGAACACGATTGTGTCGCCATCTCATGACGATTCGATAAAGTAGTCGTATAGGACATGTTCCATGAAATTCCCATCGACACTTTTGACCCGCAAATAATTGAAGAGTA
Source organism: Plagiodera versicolora (assembly GCA_037013635.1). Lineage (NCBI taxonomy): Eukaryota > Metazoa > Arthropoda > Insecta > Coleoptera > Chrysomelidae > Plagiodera > Plagiodera versicolora. Next base: position 6,784,910 of record CM072986.1, on the reverse strand, counting down.
GTTTCACCACAGTATAATAGGAACTTATTATACTGTGGTTTCACCATCATGTAGACACCTTAGTTTAGTTGAACGTCTAATTTGTCGGTATGACTACTATTAAGCCATATGGGAGCGCCATACTCAGCCGAGCTATACACAAGTCCAAGAGCCGCACTTCTCAAGGTTGAGGCTGTAGATCCCCACGTTGTACCGCATAGTTTCTGAATGATGTTGTTTCTTGTGCGAACTTTAGCTGCTGTTTTTTGCAAGTGAGAGTTGTATGTGATTGACCTGTCAAGAGTGATACCAACTTCGGTACTTCGGGGTTGGGATATGTTTCACAGGGTGTCCATCAAACTGGATGTTCAGTTGGCGAGTGGTTTCCTTGTTGTTGAGATGGAAACATATGCACTCTGTTTTGTTTGGATTCGGTGTCATATTCATAGAAGCACTTGATGGAATGTTTGAATGTTCTCAGAATATTTCCAAAACATACTTCATATATTCTGGGCACATTTTATGGACATTAAAAGTGGACTGAGTTTCATGTTCTATAAATGTTTTCCGAATATTCTGGAGGATTTTCAGAGTACATTCATAGAAGATTGGTGAAATATTTCTTATACATTCTAAGAACATTCTAATGTTGAGAACATATAGAATATTCTGATATCTGCCAGTTATAAAAAGTTCATTGGATATTGAGTAAAAGTTTAAGGATATGTTGAAATATTCTGAAAAAATCCTGTCTGAGATACTACGAGGCCTTCTAACCAGGATAGGAAAAATTACTCTTTCAAAATGTTTTCATAAATTAATATATATATATATATATATATATATATATAATATATATTGAAAAATACATTACCATCTTGAAATGAAATTTATAAAAAAAAACATTCATTCTTTGAACAAAATAAAATAATATATATTGATTAATGAATCAGTCATTTATTTACTTTGTCGATCCTCTCTTTACACTTGACCAGCCATTGTTTTACAGAAGCTTCAACTTCAGCTGCATTTGAATTTTGATGTAGAGCCATTACAGCATCTGCAAATATTAATTTCCTTCATTTTCTACTTCTATATGATGGCATTGATAAATGATAAATAGGGTTGCTTTGGTTTGCAGTTACGGCTTTTCTGATTTTTTAACAAACTAACAATTATACATGTGTAGACAGATCAGCAAAAATACATTATTGCATTTTTTCTTAATACTTTATATCTGGTACTAAAGATTGATTACCTTTCAAATCATATTGTCTACAGCTCAACATATTTACTCGATTATGAACCCCATAAAAATCTCACCTATCAAAACTTTTGCTGTGAGCAAAACTGAAAAATTTCTTTTTTTCTTGAAACCAATCCAACTATACTCCACACCAAGTTGACTGCTTATAATTTTATCCAATAGTCTCTTGACCATAATTTTGGTTGTACTTCCTCCAATTCTTGATAATTCCAATTGCTAAAAATTGAATGTATACGTGTTCACTGAAGGGGACACTTAAGCCCTCAAATAATAGAAAGTAATAATAATTTTCTATACTCACCACTTGCTTATACTTTTCTCCATCTGCCAAGTGACTTTCAAAAATATGGAGTTCTTCCTCAGTAGACAAAGGAAAATTAAATTGTGAGAATACTGATGGAGGAACAGTCACCTCTCTTTTATCGTTCAATGCCATTCTACTTATATCTTCAGCCAACTGATCCATTTTGAAATTCAGTAATGCCAGGTTTCTAAGTACCTCAAGCTTGAACTGTTCATCTGCAATTAAAAAAATAGTGAAATTTTCCAATTTTAAAAAATGAAAGTAATCATCACCTTTCAAGTTATTATTGTTATAGCTCCCTTGGTTGGTGGAAGTTGGTTTATTTTCTGGATCATTTTTCCTGAATATCTTGTTTCATTAGGAACTGCAAAAAAATATAATAGTAGACTTGTATTTTGATTTAATGCTTGAAATATCACCCTACAAGATATTTATTTATTGGTAGTGATAGAATTCATTATATCTCACCTGCATTTTCAGATCCTGGGTATGAAACAATCACTAAATCATCATCTGAAATATAACATATTTTCATCAAAGTACATATGTCATTAATTCCAAACGCTATTTTAATCACAAAAATATTCAAAACAGCAACTCAGTGCAGCCATATTATTTCACGACAAAAAAAAGGGAATTACTCAGTGTTATAAGGATTTCACCTCAAAATAAATCATGAAATAAATCCATATCTTACCAGAGTTCTTCCTTTTTTTAAGGGTAGGCATCACAATTTCAGATGCTTCTGGTTCTTCTTGTTCTGAATCAGAATCCAAATATTTCTTGTTCAATCTGATTTTTCTATGTCCCGACCCTAATAATGAATCAGAATCCGAATTTAAATCCGAAGTACTCTCCGCTTCTAAAGCCTTTACTCGGGCAACAGATAGATCTCCTGAAATATTATTTTCCTGTATAATCATTTTGAATTACTGAAAATTTGATTATCCTTCATCTACAAAAGTATATTGGCGATTTTTTTTTCACTAACCATATATTTCCCCTATTAATCGAGCCTCATGGATATCCCAATTAGAAGATGGTGGCATACATTTAGTGATGGCTGTCTTGAGCTTCAGCCCACTGAAGGGAGGCCAATGACACTGGTTGAAGCCTCTTAGCCATGAGACTGGTACCGCCTCCACTGTGTCTTCCTTTGGAAAATTGACCACTCTCCACGCAGACATAATTCAAGTCAATAACAATAAACTAAAACCATTAGATAACAAAATTATATTCTCATAAAAAATTTCGTGAATTAATTATAATATTGAAAAAAAACTACAATTGATGAAAAATATAGTTAAAAATTAATTTTTGGTCACCAAAAATGTCTTTCTAATCCAGAAGCCAAACTGATTTTGATGTCTGAGAACAACCCCAAGTTTTTAGGAATATTTTTAGTTTAAAGGTTCTAAAGCTAGATAAAAAATAGTGAGTAAGAGATTATAAGAGTATTTCAAAATCATTTCGAAATATCTACTTAAATACATTCATTCTGAATAAATCAATAGAAAGAACTATCTTGTTCCATTTTTTGTAATTAAATTTCAGAAAAAAAAACAATTCATGTTTGGAATAAATTATCTTTTGGATATATTTCAGTAATCATGCAAAAAGGGTAATACAATATAACCATCATCATGTAAAAAAGCTACCATTTTTCTTGAGACATCATCCGAAGGTCTTGCTTCTAATGACCTTTCTTTTTTTACAATATAAACATGAATGTCTGATGAATCACATGGACTAGATGGACGAGAAAAAAAATCACAAGTTTCTGCAAAAACTTTTCCATATACATACCGGGTTATTCTTCAAGGTGGCTCGCCCCTATAACTTTTTTATTATTGGAGATAGAAGTACAAAATTCGGGGGTTGTGTATTATATGTCAATTCGCATTATTTGACGTATTCACTTGCTTTGCAGTACTTCCGGTTTGACCGGAAATGACCTCAACTTTTGATTTTCAAATGGAACACCCTATATATTTTTACTTATTTCGATCGAAGATGACACTATCTATCCAACAAAACTTTGTTTCTGAATATTTGACGTATGAAAGAATTTTTATTTTTCGATCTATCGTGCCATGATTAATTAATTGAGAAAGATAGTGAAAATAAAGTGGAATAGTGTGTGGTATCAAATTGTTCGTAAGAAAATGATCTTTCACAAAAACCCGACGAGCCACCCTCTTTCCATTGGAAAAAATCGAGTTAACTGGAAAAAAATGATATTTGTGACATTGAAAAAATTATTGAAACAACTCTGAAGTCATATGCCTCAAAGTTGTATTTTTCCCATGTCACTTGATCAAAAAGGAAGCGTTTCAATCGATCCATGACACGCTAGATCAAAAAATAAAAATTGAAATAAAAATTCTTTCATACGTCAAATATTCACAAATAAAGTCTTGTTGGATAGATAATGTCATCCTCGATCGAAATAAATAAAAATATATAGGGTGTTCCATTTGAAAATCGAAAGTTGAGGTCATTTCCGGTCAAACCGGAAGTACTGCAGAGCAAGTGAATACGTCAAATAATGCGAATTGACATATAATACACAACCCCCGAATTTTGTTCTTCTATCTCCAATAATAAAAAAAGTTATAGGGGCGAGCCACCTTGAAGAATCACCCGGTATATTAGTTCCTTTTTGGCATAAAATTTTCAAATGGAAATGCACTGTAGCAATCTAGCTTACCAAACATTTTTACATCATCTACAACATGAATTAATCCATGAATGTTATGTGATATGAATTCTTGACCATAAATATTCCCAAAATCTTGAACAAAATATATCAGAAGAGATTCATCAAGTTCAAAATAATCCTTATTGGCAATATATGTGTATCATTACATAATATTCTGATAGCTATGTGCAGGCATATGAAGTTTTGATAGTGCTCTTGGTGAAGAAATTTTTTCAAAACTACAGAACCTGAATATAATAGAAAAAAACGAAATTCTGTAGCTTTCGATCTTTTGACGTCATCAAATGAACGAGGTTTACCATATATCCATATATTCACTACGAGCTTTTTCATTAAACCGAGACAAATCAAATGCATATACTCTAAGGGAATGTAAGTTACCATGTTGAAATCAGGTATATTTTCAAGGGCTGAAGTTCCTGTATGATGCTGTATCTGATTCCTTCTTCTGAAATCTTTATCGGTTCTTTTTTTAGAGTTTAATTTGGGAAAACATGTACGATTTTTAATGAATATTCCTTTTTGGGTACATTTGGTGCATGAAAAAAATCCTGTGTGACCCTTGGTGTGGGAAATAAAAGATTTGGCAGGGGCATCAGCAATGAATACTTTAATTTTAAAAGGAATGCAAGAACCATTCACAACAATTTCAACTTTGACTTGATATCTACTTCATCAGTTTCTTCATTATTAATACTAGATTTTGTTTGAAGATGATCTAACATTTGAATTGAATATTCAGAAATGTATCCACCTTCCTTGATTACCTCAATATTTCCTATCAAATTCAACTCATTCAACTGGGTTTGAAATTCGGTCCCTTGCATTTCAACATCTTCATCCCTGATCTCATTCTCAACTACTGAAGAAGAAGCAGTGGGTGGAATATTCGGATAACTGAGGCTCATGTCCGTCTGGGTTTTCACTTTCTTATAAAAATTTGATGAATATTTTCTTTCCATGATGGTGATCTTACTAAATTATTCAAAGTTAAATGTAGCTTCATCAAGTAAACCATGTGCCACAATTTTGTAATAAGTACAAGAAAATATATGACTAACCAAACTTGTAAGCAATAACAATGCCCCCTTGAATTCATGAATGAATAAGGGGTGATGTATATTTAGTTATTGAAAAAACAATAGTATTATATATACATTTCAAACAACATAATAATCATACCTTTTATATGAATGCACCAACAACAATTTTTATATATATTTCACTTTCCACAAACACGAGTTGAAGACCAGACATAAGTGACAAAACTGACATCTCACCTAACACAGAGCCACAGAACGCAAAACAACATAGGAATAATGTACTTTCAGAAAGTGAGAGGAATATTTTCGTGGAAGATTCTGTGTATATTCACTTGAATCATTCTATGAATATTTGTAATGTTCTGAGAACATCTCCTGAATATTCCTCGGAATATTCTACAACATCACTTTTTTGCACTTTATAGGAAAGAATGTTTGTGCTATCTGGGTAGTTTATTTCTGGAAGGAGTGGAAGGGGTAAATGCAGTGAAATAAATAATTGAAAAACGTGAAATAAGTGCCGCGTAGACTTTTCAGAGACGTAATCTGAAACAATATATTAAGTGCATTTTGCAATTTTGTACAAATGCCAATAAACGAATTTCAGAAATTTGTTTATTTCTGGAAGGGGTAAATGCAGTGAAATAATTGAAAAACGTGAAATAAGTGCCGCGTAGACTTTTCAGAGACGTAATCTGAAACAATATATCAAGTGCATTTCGCAATTTTGTAGAAATGCCAATGAACGAATTTCAGGAATTAATTTTAATTTCTGGAAGGGGTAAATATTTCTGAAAAACATGGTTTGTAGGCCTACACTGGGGATGCTTCCATTAAAAAAGCAACGCATTGAGAATTATTTTATTTTGCAGACGCCTAAATACCATTTTTAGATAGTACGTAATCAGCAGAATTTTTTGAGAATGTGTTTGAGGAGATTGAGTACCAGCAAGATGATTCGTCCTCGCAACAACCTGCACATTTCTTATCAACAAATAATATGAATTCAGTGAAATAACCTCACTATTCAGTACAATTCTTCAAATCACTGAAATAAATCAGGTGAATGAATAGGTTTTCCTATCTTCAAGATTGTCTGCCATTTCCTAACTGCCTCGGGATTCAAAGAAAATTTGTGTAAAGAGAACACATTTTTCCGCTGCATTTTCAGATGGATAAAGTTTATTTCAAACAATTGTCCATTAAATATCATCCAAATATATAACTTTTAATACAAAAATGGCCTAAAATAACATAAAAGGACCACACTTCACCCATACAAACACAAACAGGATAGTTTGTTGGTTTGGTCACACCTCGAGTGTTTTAAACGATTAATAGTAGATGTCGCCCACTCCGAGATTCTTCCCCCTAGCTGCCCCTAGCATACAAAATTTCTTCTTTCTTTCAACTTTCATTACACTCCTCAAATATGTTGAACTCCTCTTCTTATTTTATGAAGTTTAAAAATTTCGAAAATTCTTGCTCCCACAAAAAGTTTTCGTTAATTTGAAGTAATGATAATTTATGTTTGAAAAAATGTAGATTGGATTGTTGCCACTCCCATATGACTGCAAATGACAGCTGAATACAGATTGAGATGACAGCTGGCAGTAACATTCTGAAAATAAATAATAAAATACTTAAGTACCAAAATAAATAATGTGACTAATAATATGGCGCCGCCCAAACAACAAAAATTAGAAGTAGTGTTGCTATTAATCATTTTTGTGAGTGAAACGACCTTAGGGCAGTACGAGGAATTTTCAAAATATCCTTATGGATATCCCCCAAACAAACAAAACCCTTACAATGAATATGGGCCCCATTTACCATACAGTACAAACGACAATGGTTATAGAACTACTTACGTTTATAAAGGTAGACGATATGGACAAAGCTCAAGTTCTGACTCTTACAACCAAGGAAGATACGGTGATCCTAGCATCAGAGGACAAGACGAAAGATTCACTTATGATAGGGTAAACAATACATTTTTCACATTGAATAGATAGCTTTGCTGAAGTTTGAAGTCTTAAACTCAAACATTGTTTCTTCCAATGACAATGTCTTCAGCAGTTATATTGTGTAAAAATAATATCAATTCTAGTAACCCCACTATACATTGATTCTCTTCAATTTCACAGGCAGGTAATGCTGAACCAATACTCCCAGGCATATTAGGTGGTTGGAGACAAGATTTACAGGGGAAAAGAAGAGAACAAACGAAAGAATTGAGTAGAGACGTGTTTGTTGAAACTTCTTATGGCATGGTTCAGGGATTCCAAGTGTATTTATTCGACAATCCAGACCCAGATTCTCTATATAGGCCTGGAGCTGAATTCATTGAAAGACAACAAGGTGTCACCTCAGTATTTTTAGGTATACCATATGCTCAACCACCTGTATTAGAAGGTAGATTCAAGGTGAGTTTTTAGGGAATTCAGTTTAGATTATTTGGTTCTTGCAAAAGACAATCAGAAGTTTGACCCTACCAAACCTTTTCCCAAGAATAATTCAATGAATGATTTAGAGGAGAGTTGAAATTGTCATTGATGTTAACAATGAAAAAAGGTATCAATAACCTATATTATATATACAAGAAAATACACTGTTAAATCCAAAACAGATAACCAATGTTACTTTGATAGTTACTCGAAAATATTCAATTTCCCATTTCTATATCATCTTTCATTTGGATTTTCAGCCTCCTAGGTTGCACAGGGGATGGCAACTAATGCAAGCTGTTGATTATGGACCAGCTTGTCCCCAACCTTCCCAATATACAGGGGCCACAATGGGTATCAGAGATGTAGATGAAGATTGTTTGTATCTAAATGTATTCACTCCAGATATAGTGAGTATATTTACTATTTCGTTAAGTTTTTTGGATCAGTGTACTTCCATGGTTATGCAAAATTCTATGTGTGGTGAAAAAAATTCAATTTATGTTTCAAAACGTGCGGGATTGCCACATTTTTCTTATTTTCAGCGATATTCCAAATGAAAAAGTTGGGTTAGTTTGATGATATATTTTGTTCTGAAACTGTTTTCAATTGATGAAATATATACCCCATATTTGGATTTCTATTGATTCTAGATAACAATTGAATGTTTCGAATAAAATTTCCAATACTCAAAGGAAGTACACATAATATCAGAGATGTATCCAAAAAAGAGCGTCTTTCGATTTGAATATCAAATCAATCGTCAATATTCTGATTATGCATAGAAACCCTTCATCGAACTTTATATTCCAGAATGAACGCACCGGCCGCAAACTTCCAGTCATGGTGTACATTCACGGCGGAGACTTTATCCATGGCGCGTCCAACACCTTTCCCGGCCACGTGCTCGCCACCTTCTACGGCGTCGTCGTGGTGACGTTCAACTACCGCCTGGGGGCGCTCGGCTTCCTCAGCACCGGCGACGTCAATTCGCCCGGCAACTACGGCCTGCTGGATCAGGCGATGGCGCTGCGATGGGTGCGCGATAACGCCGACAAGTTCAACGGCGACGTCGATTCCGTGACGCTGTTCGGACCGGGGGCGGGTGCCGCGTCGGCGGGGCTGCTCATGGTCGCGCCACAAACCCGGCAGATAGTGTCCAAGGTGATCGCGCAGGTAAGGACAACAGAAAAGAGAATTTTTGTTTGGTGAAATTGGAGATCGTAGGAACTTTGAAAGCCTAGGGATATTTGTAAACTAATGTCTTTCAAGGTAAAGTAAAGTAAAGTAAAATTTATTGATTCAAGGATCACATTGAGAGTGATATAAAACACGTCACAGGCTACACATGGCCAATCCAAAATTGACAATTTCAAAAATAATTTAAAATTATTCTGAAAGAGAACATACATACATATAGTGAAAGTATCTATTCAACTGGAATAAAATTCCTCAGTACTATAAAACATTTTTGAACAGAAAAAAGTCTTGAGATGCTTTCTGAATTTGAAGTAAGTGACCTCCATTTTCACTGTTTCTGGGAGCTTATTGAAAATCCTTATACCATTGGAGATTGGTCCCCTGAGAGTTACATTCAGATTATTTTGAGGTGTTTTTAGATAATGGTTAAATCTAGTTGAATAACTGTGATCATTACTATGAGAGCAAATGCTTGTTTTTTTATTAAATATATAACACGATATTTCTAGAATGTACAGGCAAGAGAGCGGAAGTATTTTCAGCTTGGCAAATAATGGCCTACATGATTCTCTCTGACTTCTTCTGCAGTACAAATAATTTCTGAGCTGCTGACGCTGAACCCCATAATAAGATTCCATATGTGAGTCGTGACTGAATTTCAGCATAATAAAACATTTTCAGCACGGACAAGTTGAGAACTCTTCGTAGGCATTTTAGTTGGTATATTTTACTGTTTAGTTTAGACATTGTTTCTCTGATATGGATTCCCCAATCCAATGTATCATTCATAATTATGCCTAAAAACTTGTGTTTTCGCATTGTATTAGTGTGATAGGGAAATTACGATAAGTATTTGTCTCCAGGGTATCCTCTGGACTTCGTCTGTGATGATAATGATAAAAAGATAATGTATACATCCTTCTCACCAGTTTCAGAGTAGTGTTTTACGGCGTTGCCGATTGTTAATCATTATATTTCTACACATCATCATCAGAGTCACATATATTTTCACTAATTATCAAATATCTGAGTATGGAGTTTTTATTATAGTACATGGTGACACAAATTGTATTTTGTTCTTGTTGATGGAACTGAATTAAAAAATCCTAAAAAATAGTATAGCTGGCAACTCTGCACCCAGCATTAACAGTTCTGACAAAACGAAGAGCTCGCCAAACTCAAGACTTTTGAAGTGGAGGCTATTCTCCACGAGGACAAAAACGCGACCGTTTAGTCGCGCAATCACGTGAAAATCTTCCCTATTCTACACGAGCGTTTGATTATTCGCCGGCCCACGAGCGACAAAAGGCGACTGTTTAGCGGCTAAAAAAACGCTGGTGTTACAGAACAAATGGGACTGTCTACACGGACTTTTTACCGGTCGCGACTGGACGCGTAAACTAGTGTCAATGTCGCCCACCGGAGGACGGCGAGTGATTCTCCACGTGGCGTTTTCCAAGCTGTTTTACTAACTTGGATGGAATCCATCTGGATATTAAGGGCAAGGCGTTTTTTTTTCGCTCGTGTAGAATGAAGGTAGCGTCTCTCTTGCGTTTTTATCGCTGTTTACCGGCGTATAATCAAATGCTCGTGTAGAATAGGGAAACTTTTCACGCGATTGCGCGACTAAACGGTCACGTTTTTGTCGCTCGTGGAGAATGGCCCTTAAAGCTAATCTATGTATTTGAGATCTCGCCTATTATTTCCGATACTTCATTCAACAACCACATTTCTCTTTAAGAGCGGTTCCGCCTTAGCCGATTGGGCAATGACCTTCGACCGCTACCGCGTTCAAAACACCAGCCGCGTCTTCGGCAGGCAGATAGGATGCGGCATCGAGTCTTCTTGGAAGCTGGTCAATTGCCTGAGAAACTCTCGTAGCGCCCTCGAGATCGGCAACGCTGTCTTTCCGCCTGATGTGGGACTGTTCCCATGGTCACCCGCCATCGATTTCAACGTCACGATGCCGTACTACGAGGGCTGGTACCAAGACGATTGGCGGTTTTTGAGCGAGAGTCCGGAAGAGCTGATCCGCAAGCGGGCTTTTAACGGAGGGTTGAGGTATATGGCGAGTGTGACGTTGCAGGAGGCTGCTGGGTTTGTGAGTGAGTACCTAATAACTATAATAATGATCTTATCGATGAGCTAGGAACTACAGAAAATTATGTACGATCACTACAATAGAATCCCGTTTATCCGAACATCGATAATCCGAACGCATTCGTCTCGGCTCTATTTGCTAATTGAAAATGTTTTGACGACAGAACGAGACCATGTTTCGACAAGTTTATTCCCGCCTCCGACTGGGTTCTCGTGCTCTCATTTGTTAGCGGGAAAGCGTTTGTTATTGTTTCATTTTCCTTGTGGCGTTCAACTGATAGGTTGTATCTTATTTTCGTTAACGTTTTGTGTTGGCAGAAATATATAATGTAGGAATCCGATCCCGTACAGTTATTACAATTACGTCAAACATCAATAAGAAGTTATTATGTAAAATCCATTACAAAATATAAAAAAATATTAAAATTGAAATATTGTTTGATTTGCTTTGAAATCGATTATCCGGAATACCCCTGGTTTTAATTAATAATAATATGATGATAATAATGTTTATTCACAAAGTAGTACAATAGAGTGTATAATTGAAATGATGTAAATAAACAGGGAATTTCACAGAAGCTTTAGTTTCAAGGGAACTATCGCTTGTACGTGATTAAGAATTATTTTATCATTTATAATTGGTAGGTAGACATGAGCTTCAGAAAATCAACAAAATTTGTAATGAATCAACTTTAAATATGGTATGCGCAAACGTGTAATAATATTTACGCTTGTATACAGGTAAATACATAGACACGTCCAGGCTAACACAATACTTAACAATAATAATAAGTGATACTAAAAAAGACTACTAATTTGTCCGGTTAAAGAATATAAGATGATCTACTGAACCATTAGTCGAATGAAATCTGAAATTGATCTGGATAATCGAGATTCTACTGTATATTCTACTTCGATTCAAAGACTTGTATTATTTGCTCTCGCATTTCATTATAAACTTTTGGTTATATTATAATGATTTGAAATCTGGTTTTTCGACATTGCCTAGTGTATAGTTTTTGTGTAGGATTCCCTAAGATCGCTGTTTCCATTGATTAATTTCAACACATTTTTCCAGCTTCTAATAAAAGCTTGGAGCCGCTTTTTATCATCAACGAGGACTTTTTCGACCAAAAAGTAAGAGAATTGGTATTGAGATACAATTACACCTTGAACCCGAACGGCACCTTCGATGCTATTAAATACATGTACACGTATTGGCCCGATCCACAGAACGTAACACATATCAGGGAAAAATATATAGAAGTAAGTACTTCCCAAACCTTTCCTTCCGTATCATATTTCGTTTCGTCCCTCAAACATCTGGTAATATTTTCAATGTTTTTCTTTTGTAGATGCTCTCTGACTTCTTGTACACTGCCCCAAACGACAAAATGATCAAACTCTTGGTGGAACAGAACGTGCCCGTTTACATGTACGTTCTCAACACGACGATAGAATCGTTCAAATGGGCGGAATGGAGGAAGGTGCCCCACGACACCGAGCACTATTTGCTCTGCGGCGCCCCCTTCCTCGACATTGAAATGCTGCCTTCTAAGGAAAGGTTTGTCAGGGACCAGTGGACGAGAAATGACAGGTATTAAAATAATTGAATATTCAGCTTAGAACCAGGCTCTTGGACATTTTCGGGTTCAATCATTTTGCTCTTCATCACATACTATTTTAGTGTAATTTATCCGTATTTATCCATCAGGAATATGAGCCATTTCTTCATGAAGGCATACAGCGACTTTGCTAAGCACGGCAACCCCTCCCAAACGCAGATTTTAGGATTGCATTTCGAAGAGAGCAAGCATGGCATGTTGAAGTATCTTAACTTGAATACGACGTACAATTCATCGATCATGTGGAACTACCGGCAAACGGAAACTGCGTTCTGGACGCATTATATACCGAGCGTTGTGGGGCACTTGATGCCAACGTACCCACCAACGACGGAAGTGAGTTTTATGTATTGTTTCTCTACATTATTCTTTGCGTTCATTTGTTTACTTTGTGGGTCAGTTTTTAATGACTGGTTTATCATAATTGTTATTCATCATAATACATGATATCGATAGAAATGGTAAGATATGAAATATATTGTACAATGGTCTTAGCGAATTGTATTTTCAATACTTTTTTACTTTTGTGGCATTGAAAGATAACTGAATATGGTGAATATATTTCATGAACCGAATACATCTTGAACAATTTGAATGATATTGAAAAAACTGTGCAACAGTTATTCACAGTCAATAGTTACTCAATTTTGGTGTATATATTTCATAGATCGAAAACATTTTTCAAAACAATTTGAATGATCAGCTTACCTAACTTTCTGTTTCGAGGTGGTATCGAAATTTTGAACTGAAAATTTAAAACAGCAACATCGCACTTTCTGGCGAGCTGTACACAACTACTTTGCTGACATAATTAGACAATATTAATGAAAAATTTCATATATAAATGTTATATATTGTAGTATTCACAATGAATATCTTTATATCAACTATCAATACTCTGAAATTATTCACCAAATCATTTGAAATTGGTTATTAAAAATGAAAGTTTACAAGTTTCAACCAGATAATATGATGCTATAGAAATCAATCATCAATGATCGTTATTCTTATTTCCTGATTGTTTTTTTTTCATTTTCAGTATTGGTGGGAACCAAGCACGCCTCTTCAAGTAGCATTCTTTAGTATTTCCGGATTCTGTCTTCTACTGATTGTTTTGCTAGTTATTTTCTGTATGCTTTGGAGGAATGCAATAAGGTGAGATATCATTTATCTAATTCAGTGTCATTATGATCCATGAAAAAATTGGTTTACTTCAATATATATTGAACAACCGGCACACAAACGCCGGAATTTCTGAGATCAACTCTAACTAGCTTCATATAATTTTTAAATTTTTTCACTTCATGATATTTTCTCTCTACTAGTGTTATAGTATTATTGGAACAATATTTTTTACGAGTCAAGAAAAAATTAATAAGAATGTATCACAAGTACAGATATTGCATAAGTGTCAATTCTGGAAATCCCAGGAAAAAATATGGAGACGAAAAAAGTTGGAAAAATCGAAAAATTAAATTTCAAAAAGGTCAAAGCTTATTTCGAAAGAATATTTTTCCCAATATTTAGAATCTCTCGAAAAATGTATAGTTGTTGATGACAATTTAACCGCATTTGTAATTTCCCCATTTAACAGGTTGTCCGACAGATACTACAACCCGTACCTGTATCCACCCGACGTCGATGCCGATCACGAAGGCATCGACAACCACCGTTTGGGTGGCGGTGGAGTGGGCCAGCCCGAGACGAACCAGTTCCTCGGCAAATACGAAAAGCCCGCCCCACGATCCGATAGCGCCTCGTCGCTCCGCAGCGTATCGCTAAAAGAACTGCAGGGCTTCGTGAGCAGTAGCCCTAACGGTACAGAACCAAGGAAGGGTACGCCGGGGTCGAAGTTGGGCAGCATGCAGGGCGTGCCGCAAACGGACGTTTAGGTTAGGTGGTACAGCGGCGTTGTATTTTTGTCGGTTGATGTATAATGATTCACGTCAGTTGCCGTGAAGGGTCACCAGAAGTTTCTTTGGGCCAATTTATGTAAGTGATATCGTTTTCATTATTGCCTCAATCACTGTGAAGGAGATGTTTAATGGGATGTTTTCAGTAAACAATCATGACTGTCGGTGAATTTCTTAGAGATTACGCTGGAACGCTGGATGATTCTCAATTCTATTCTCTCATACTAAATTTTGCCAGAAATGCACCTAGATTAAAATCAACTGACAATAATTGAAACATGTACATCTGCCTAAGTTTGTCAGAAGAATTTCCAAAGAATCCACAAAAAAATTACAAATCCTGTCCTTTTGGTGCAAATCGTTACAATACTCTGAAATTTTATCATGTTTCATTCAAAACAGCAAACAATTGCGATTGGCTGATGACTATCTCCTTCTTAAATTTGCAAACACTATTTCTGTTATTGCGCTGCTATTGTTCCAAACTTCTGGGGAGAATTTTCTTGGGATTAGGAATCAGTCAATGTCAAACTCTCTACTGTTATATATTGCGTTTCGCTCATTGTTGTGAGCTTTATCAATCTTGCCGAAATCCAAAATGAAGATAACATAAATAGCAAGTAATGGGGAAGATCACTAAGTGATGAAATCTTTCCAAACCTCTCTTAATCGATGAATAATGATATTGGTTCAGTGTATATCCAATATCAAGGATCAAAATCAAAGCAAAAAGATTCTAAAGCGTTTTGAAATCAGCATTTTCATTCAAAATTTGAAAACGCCAGGAATAAGTGGGCGGTGCTATGAACGTATGACGTGCTACATCAAGTCTATCTTTGTTTGTTTCCGTATATCTTTTGCTATCTTATATTATTCTTGATATAGACCGAATAGAAAATAAAAATAATAATGGTACTTTTTGGACATACAGAACACGATTATGCTGTTTTGAAAAATTAGTGATCTCCCCTATTGTGAGTTATGTATCTGTGAGAAATTAAGGATGCGGAATAGAGCTTGATTAGATCGTTACTAAAAGTCGTTGAGGTGTTTTCTTCATAACTGAATCACACCCACTGTTTTCAAGATGAATATACTTGCTAGTGTCAACATATATATGAAATTGAGTAAAGTTTGGAACATGTTTTTATTACTAGGATTCAGAATGTGACTGATTGAGACAATGATGATGACACGCTTATTGGCACTTAATCTCTTTCAAGATAAAAATACAGTTATACATTCCCATATTGGCAGCAGAAGCGTCTGTGTTAACACAATCCGTCCAGTAATAGTTGCTATTTTTTGTATTTGATACTTGTATTGACATTCCAAATATTGTTTAAATTGTACAACGCCTTTTCAATGTGTTCTATTTTTTTCATTATTAATGTAAGTAAAATATTTACTTAACTGTGAAACCTAATAGCGTTCAGATGTTTCTCCACACAAATATAAATATCTAGCAATACACATTTTCAGTAAGACATGTAATTTCTTTTGCAATATTCGCATCTTTATATTGAAATATTCTGAACAAATATGTCAAGCGTCACATCACAATTAGAAGATGTAGAAATCAACGTCGCCACAGACTTGAAATGGTCCAATCGTTGAAGGAAATAGCATTCAGTAAATAAAAAAGTAGAATACTTCAATAAACTGGAAACGTCTACATCTGAAATTGTATTCAAAAGTCCAGTAATTCGATGACAACTACACTTGTAGGTAGCCTGGAAAACATTTTCTATTGCTAGATGTTCGTATTCATGGTCGAAAACGTTTAAAGAAACTTCGAAATAGATATGGACTGTTTTTATGAGGGGGTAGTTGAACTTCTGAAACGCTAACTTTTATATTCGTCTAGCATAGTAATATCGTGTAATTCCCAGTACGAATTGGGAACGTAGTGCCTTTTTAAAGCGAATTTATAGGTCGTTTGAAGCCTTATGAACAAGTTTTTACAAGCATAAACGAAGTACAAAAATTTAAATGAGGAGCACATTTGTGGTTACCAATAAGAAATGTAGTTTGTAACCTTGATAAGCAGCTTCAATTCTCTTTTCCGTTAGGTATATCACACTAAGCAGTATTTTTATGCTCCAGGTCGTACTAAGAAAGTATTTTTATAAACAGAACTTTACACTTTTCAATTGTTTAATTAGGTTAGTGTTCGATGTTGCCGGAATAAGCGTCCTATGCGTCTAAGATAATTCATAAATTGCGATTCATTTGAAAACTTGGTTTTGGTTGAATTTTATATATTTTAAAATTATATTAAGGTATAGTTATGCACACTGCTTTTTCATTAATCACTCTTTCAGTGTTGTCAGATATTATTTCTTCCTGAAATCTGTTACTTTCAAGTACAAAGTTGGATAAATTTAACCTCTTCTGCAATTTGGCATAAAATTGATGTATTCCTTTCTTTTAATTGACTCTTATATACTTATGGTTTGAGGTTATAGCAGATACCTACAATTTCGAAGAAAATCAAAAGTTGAGAGAATACATATCAGTGCTGTGCATAATTCGCCTATAGATGAATTTTTCCAATGATTCATCATTGGAATTGAACGTTGAAATAAACAAGGAGGATGGCCATTTCCTATTAGTACTTTTTCACATTTTCTATAATATTTGTTTTTGTTGAAGTTGAGGTGCTTTTCCAAATTATTGTTTTCATTAACTTTTGTTATTGAACTGATTTCGAAATGAAGCACAAATGAATGCATTCCTGTGGAATAAATGATCAAATGTGGCTTATGGAAATCATTTTTAATTTATATATATAGTATATATTTATGAGATGAAAAAATCAAAATAAATTGTGTATGTTTGTAATCAGATCTCATTTAAATAAATTTATTGTTCACTGAATTTGGTGTTTTTTGTCTTCAAAATATCCGATGGACAAGTGGTAGGGTATAATAATCATGGTATAATTATTGCAATCTTCTTTATCTATTTCAAATCCAAAAAAAAATTGTCGATACATATCAAACCTGCATCAATCCAGTATCGACCTGAGAGAGAAAAAACGAAATTGACAATTTATCATACGTAAACAAAAAAACAACTTTGACAGAGTTACAGTTTTATCATTTATAAGTGATAATCATCGTCAGTGATCATGATAAAATGATCTAATTGAAAAAAAATATTTCTACTTCCGCCTCACTGTTTATTTTTTTCGAAGAATGATTGTAGTGGGGCTAACAAGAATTTCAGTGCAACCTTCGTCAGAAACATAAATGGACTAGATCTTCAGCAGGGATGAATATCTGTGTTTTTAGTTAGCTTTATGATAAGCAGGTTTGAATAGTTTGGTTGTGATCAACAATCATGATGATCCGCATAAGAAATTCCTATCAATGATTCTAGATGAAAAAAGTTACTGGAGGTCTCTAGAATAATAAGTTTCGCTTATTATTTTGCTAACGTCGTCTGCACACGTCTTCAAATTATTTCCCATTTCCACTGTGGGAATATCCACTTCATCAGATTTCATAGGAGCATTTCGATATGTTAGAGTAATAAAAAATTTCCTTCAAGGTAATACGTAAGATGTTGATGGTGATGCTGATTCATAAATTTTTGTTCTGATTTTCATTTTTGTCTCCGAAGCGGCCATATAATACTTTGTTGCTCGCAGTACAATGAACTGAACAGGTCCGATTGGATGGTAGCCGAAACTAATACTAAACCAAAACTTTTTTTTTACAAAACCAGCCCAAAAACAGATTCAGAAGTTTGGTCGAATATTAATTGCAATATTTTCTTGAAAACAAGAACATATATCAAGATTTATCATAAACCTGAATATCCCATTTGTCTACAGCAAGAATCATCTGATAGTGTTTTAACGTACATTTATACATATTGGCAATCTATAAATCAAAACCAGTTTCAGCCTGCCTGTATTTGATTAAACATAATTTTTTGGCCCATAACAACCATCCTCAAAAGGTAGGTAAGGCACATATCGAATTCTCTTAGCGCCATGCTATAGTCAAAGTAGGCACTGGTACCTTCCTACCAAAGTGAAGGGTACCTCGTATGCAAATGATAGAAAGTCAGATACGGACATTATTGGCAAATGATTTACATAGGCGGCGCACGTTCGAGATGAGATTTCTGATGCTTCATTTCGGAAATATTTGATCAGATTTTATCTGTATTCTGAAACGGTGGAATGCTAGGAGAATAGTAAAATTAAGCATCATTTTCAACAACAGGAATTTTCCACATTGGTTTCCTTCATTCTGCATAAGGACTTTGGTACATATTTGAAAATCAAAATATTCCATCACGAACTTGTCCATGTTCAAGCTGACTGAAAATTATTTTCGCTAGTATTTTATACAGTTAGTCTCCGTTTATTGAAATAAGTATCTGGAAAAATTTTTCCAAGTCGTCTTCAATTCATTTTTTTGGTAGGGTTTGTTGAATTGAAAGTACCGATTTACAGAAAAGTTACCAAAATGCTATTATATTTGAGACACATAATTCAACAATAAAAATTAATCAATGAAATCAATATACTCACTTTAAAATGTTCTCGCTGTTTTCTAACTCTTCAAATGACCATGACGTTGAGATATATCTATTTTTTATGAAAGACAATTTACTGAAGTTTCTTTCACAAATTCAAGATTAAAGATGACAGTTAAATTTCGTTTTACCCTATTGGCGATTTGAACTACTGTCAAGAGCAATACGGAATATGAATATGGCGGAAAAATAGTAGTACATAGAAAAATTACAACAGATTTATTTTCTTCTCTATCCATCATCATCAATTTGTCTTTAATATGAATGCAACCAACCATTCATGTCAATAATCAAATATCACTGAATTCAAAAGCATCAAATTATTCGATAATTGAGTACATATATCGAAGATATTTTACAATAAATCTGACTAAACATCGATTCACCCATCCTAATCAAATTCGTGGACGTTTGATTATAGATCACACTGATATGTAACCCACCACATCTGAAATTTATATCCGAATGTGAATTTGATTAAGCGTAGAATGGAAAACAATATGTGAAGTTGTTTTGTCCACCCACGAACGAAACTTTCGAATTTAATATTTTCGGTAAGAAGAATGATACGTAGCTCGCTCAGACATCCAAATAACCTTGCGCAAAAAACATTCTTGTTCTTTGATGGAATTCTCGACTTCATATTAGCCATATATGTGATATACACTCCTCTTCTGGGAACGATTTATAAGCAGATACACGCAGTGTAAAAACAAAAGATTTACTCGAAGAATTCGCTGGTGGCGATTCCACTACCTTGAAAGTTTAATGGCTCTTCAGCTAATCGTATTTTATTTTCGACTTTGTTCTTGTATTAACGCGTTTATGGTCTTGCTAAATTTAGCAACACTATTATCCAATAAATTTTGGATGAACAAACCATCATGTAGCCCAATAGCTTTATAGCTTCAAAATTCTAATTCTCAATTTCATGATAACGTTAATTGATATCATTGTTGTCCTCCGAGGATGTCTTGCCAGAAATTCTTTCAACTGCGTATATCTCCCCAATTTCTAGGTATTTTGGTTCGCTAGCTTTTTTCCATTATTCATTGTTGGTGTTTTTTTTATACAATGAATATCATAATTGAAAGGGATTTGAAGTAGCTAGTTGGAATTTTGAACGCGTTTTTCTCGAAACTACATTTTTCAAAATTGCTGACATCATAACTCAAAGAGAAATTGACCGATTATTGACTTCACATTGCAACTGAGTATACTTGAATATATTTACAATTCAATGGCCCACGATCCAAAAACCTCAGATTAACATTCTTCATAGAATGATCAATTAGAAATTTTAACTAACTAATGTCACTACTTCAAAATCATAATGATGTCACGTCACAAAAATGCCTTTAGATGAGTACAAAAACAACGTGAAGACATGTCGGTCTAGCATGGGGAAATGTGTAGTGCCATATCAACTAATTTCAAAATTGAATTCACTGGAAATTTCATCTTTGTAATTTCGAATGTAAGCCAATAGGTGGAGGCTTTCATTTTCCATTTTAGTCTAGCGTAGGTAGTCTAACGTGCAAAAGACAGATATATCTTGTTCTGGGTCAATGCAAAGGTCGTTTGAATTGATTCAATTTTTCGTATTCGTATCTAGTTCAAGGATGGTTACTCCTATTCCTGAGTAATATTATCGAAATTATTTCACAGTAAATTACGCACTGATATTTTCCCAAATCACCGTTGAATGTGATTGTATATCTTAGAAGCTGGCCCAAATTGATTTCTTTCGCCATATTTGGAAATTTTTAATGTGCAACACATGACTAAGAATGACTGTTTTTGAATTGGCAACATCACACTTGATTAATTTTTTTACAGCAGTAGTCTATTTTGAAAGACAGTTTTTCTTTAATTAGAAGAACTTAAATAAGCAATACATACGATTAATTTGAAAATATTATTGAAATAAAATACATTTAACAATCATTCATTCTGCAAATGAGCTATTGATAGATAATTCCTAATGCATTTTCTACAAATAAAGATGGAAGAAAGGAATAGGTAATGTTAAATGAATAATTTGTAAGATCAGATGATGAATATAATTCATTGTACCTTCCTATCGTGAAATAATGTTAAAAATATTAAAATTCCATGCACAGTTTCTGTTTTGTGAGACTCCTCTATATTTTTATCGGTAGTAATTTACTGTTATACAAAATTGTAAAATGAATAAACATTCTATAGTATTACTACTGGCACTTATTCTTTCAATAATATATAAATATCCCTTGAATCATGACATAGACAAACCTCAAACAATTAGTGAAAGAGAATAGTGTGGGCAACGTGACTGATGAATTATACATAGTGTATCATGTCTCATGCTGATTTTTTATTATTGTAGAAATACTCATTTTAATCATTAACATGTCGAATCTGAGTTAATCAAATACAATTTTTTGCGTTCTAGAATTGATAAAACAGAGGACAGTAAAACCATTTCTTCAAAAGTTATTTGTTTAAGTGTGAAGTGTTCGACTGTGAGATATGTGATTGGAATATTTCTTCTAATTCAATTGGAAATGTTTCGCTTACTTGAAACTTTTCGTTGTGTGGAGTCTGCAACGGATATTTGTTTATGAATGATTGATTGAATGTATTCAACACCTCCATCCGTTATTCTGACCTTCTATGAATAATAATTCTTCCGGTGATAGAAGGCGTTCTTTTTCGAAATCCGGTTTGTCATCAGATACGCAACGTGACTGAAATATTCTTCGTTAATCTCGATATTAAAATCCTAGGAATATTCTTCGAACGGTTAATTTAATAGTAACTATTTCAACTTCACCTATGTATTGTTCCTATTGAGGGTCCTCGAAAAGCTAAGTTTCTGTAAGTAAATACAAGAACAAGTACGACAGGAGTGTAGACTTATCCTTGCCAAATAAATTAAAATTGACCGAAATGAAATCAAGTTTCGTTAAGGATATTATCAATTAATAAACAACATTTTGGGCATTGATTAAAGAAACGTATTAGAGTAAATATCGAATTGAATGAAACAATTGAAATCTCATCCATGTTAAAAACTTCTCAATGGAAGATTTAATGATTAAGTTAATGGTATTGCAAAAACATGTCATATATTTTGTTGAAGAATAGAAATTGCAGACAGTTTCTTTTTCTTGATGAGGAATGTACCTTCCAAAATGTTTCTATAATGGACATTCATTATTAGTCTTCAGTGTATTATAATGTCATAAGAATAATGTACAAAATTTGTTATGTTACTCATTATTTGAGAACTTTCAATTTCCCCATTAGAATACAATTCCCAGAGTTCAGAACGAGTTAACACGAGAGCAAAATCGATTTGAAAAATTGGACAGGGTGTAACAGTTCCGGTTAAACCGGAAGTTGATATCAACAAAACAACTATAGGATCGTGTGACTTTTTATGTATAACGTATTATACTTGGAATTATGATATATCGTATTATATTACAAGGTGAATATAAAGTAACACTGAATGATTGCATATTATCTATATGCAATCACGTCGTACCAACAATCATCTCATAAGACAAATTCTCATTTGTTATTTTCAGAAATATGACAATGTCATACTGGTTGACGCAATTAACAACCTTAATTAATTGAAAATGTGTTGATATAGCTTGTTTTACCGGAAATTTCCTTATATTAAGATACTTTCTAATTTGATATGAAATTGATTACATATTCAACTGGTTATTGTCAAACTCAATAACAATATTGATAGGCTTTTGAAACTTCGCACATTCATTGGTGACCTATAAAGATTAGTAACACTTCGTTTAGTTAATGATAAATAAAATCTATTAATTCAATATGATGAACAATTATCAGACTATAACAATGACAATTCAGGTAGTTTTATTCTTCGATAAGACTTCTCAGCAATAACTACGATTACCTTGGATAGTTTTACTTGTTAGCAATGCTGTTTATCAGAAACTACACACAGGCCACCTTCCGCCATTCTTATCTTTATAGTTTCTAAGTGCTTTTTCAAAGCTGGATCAACCTTCTCAGAGGTTTTTATGTAGATTTTTTGGATTGTCTTTAGATTGTGTAATATTATGCTCGCAATGTTTTCAAAACGTTCCATTATAACATTTCCTTCATTTCTAATACTTTGATTCAGAACTTCTTCTTCTTCAATTTTCAATTTTACGTTTGGTTCACAACCTTTTTGGACTGTTTCGTTGATTATTTTTCACCACAGGGTTTATTAATTAAAAATGAATTCATTTAGTTCAAGATCATATGGAGTGGATTCTTCTTCAGATATTTCTGAAATTGTGAAATATTGATTCTTTGATTCTGATATGTTTATGATTTAAATAAATATCAACTCTAGAAAACTTAAATTTTCAATTATTTTCTCAGAAAAGTTTGGTGGAAAGCTAATTAGCCAAAGAGCTAAAAATGAACATGACAACAATTCGGAAAGAAAATTAGAGTAAAATCTGCCCATTCAATAAACTATCGCAAGTTTGAGAGGGTCAGGTGTTATTATTAATTCTAGGCATGATTTTCATTAATGAGATGACTTCCCAGTTGAGTGAAATTTTGAAAATCCTGAATACTATTCCAAGCGTTGAAAATTGACCATATCTTTTTCTCCTGGTAATTCGAAGCAGACCACTCGTGATGTAAACTAAGATTACATATTTCTTCTCCAATACTTCCAATTCAACACAAAGACGTTCGAATTTATAGCTCCATATCACCTTGTTTTACAAATCATGCTACCAATGTCATTTTCAAAAGAACAAAATTTTGAACTCAGTTATCGTGGCATTAAGAGGATTATTTCAATGTTTTATAATTAAATGCAACCACAGTAGATCCACACTAAAATTGGTCGCAAAAGAACAAATATCTCGATTCAATGAATGTATAAAAAACAATGTAAAATTCATTGGTGGAATGGAGTATTTTCTTAGTCTAGTGATGGAAACACTCATTCACCGGAAGACCACGTCAACCTTACCTGCTATGACAATTCCCATTATAAAAGTCTTACAGTTTGCAAGATATTTTTTTGGAAATGATGAATTTTTACCCCTTTCAATAGCTTTGGCTTTACGGTTGGTACAATTCTACAACTTTTTGGTTAATTTCAAAAGGGGGACTGTGAGAAATATTTTTTATTGAAAATTCTGGTAGTGGATTCTTTTGTTCATGAACTTTAGCCTATCGTAGTGGAACCAAAATGTAATGAGCTACTGCTGCACATTACACCAATAAATTGTCTATTTTATAGTGATTTCAAAAAGGTCCCCTTCAGAATGTTTGGAAAATGTTTTTAACGTAAACGTTGAAATAATTTTTCAGCAAAGTTTTACTGAAAAAAAATAACCAAAAAGGTGTAAAATCGTACCAACCGAAGAGACAAAACTATTGAAAGGAGCAAAAATTCATTATTTTCAAAAAAAATATCTCGAAAACGGCAAGACTTTTATTATGGGAATTTGGTCATAGCAGGTGGGTTATCCTTTGATCTACATTCTCCCTCGGTTTGACGTGGTCTTTACGGGACACCCTATATGTATACATTTTTTTCTTTTTTTAAACACCGATGAATACAGCCCATTTATTATTATTATTATTATATTTAGCTACTTGAACAGAAACTATACTGGACAAAAAAACTACATGTGCTAGCAACAGTAGAAAAGAAAACATCCAGACCTATCTAAACTTTCACACCAAACCTTCTGGTTAATCTCAGCATCCTTGTCGACTCATCTCTTTTCGCGTGACCATCGAACGCTGTTTTGGAGTATAAAAGCGCAGCAGGCCGTGCGGATCCTCTTACTGCGGCGACCGTCAATTGTCGGGCGGCCAGAAATAAAAGCGAAAGTTGCCCCGAAGTCGGTTACGTCGACAAGACATTCGTGGAGAAAAGTTGAGGAACCTGGGCGGACCTTCGGCGTATGTCTTTCAGTCGCGGCTGGCGAGGTGCGGATCGAGAGTGAAGTGACGAGCAGCAGTGTTTTTTTCTTGTGACCGGATATATTCGTAGAGGCGCTGCAGTCGATATGCGGCCAGCAGGAATCCTGATGTGAGTAATTTTTCTCCATTTGGATGCCACAAAAATTCACATAAATTGTTTCCGCAAGAAATAACACAATCATATCGAATCCCTTTATTTCTTTTGAGACAACTTACATTGTATAAGAAAGGGTCAGATGTGGATATGGTAGGTCGCCATAAAATATGAACAAACATATAAACATATATAAGCATATAAAAAAAACACACTAAATAATATATATTAAGCGGCGTCTTAACGTATGCACAATAAACACTTACACATAATATTCACAATACCAACAGATTCACCTATAGATACCTAAAAAAAATCTGATAACAATATTCACAGTGATCATTTAAATTGTTATGGAAAATAATAATTAAAAAGAAAAATTCAAATTGAAAAGGTAGTTTAATTAGTGTGAAGTTTTTTATTTATTTGATCAACAATATGCCGTGGAAAATGTTGCCAAATTATCAGTTTTTCTGGAGAAATCCAAAGAAAAATTGTCACTTTTGTTCTCCAAAGTCACTCCCTTTTCACTTTTTCTTCTTGATATGTTGAGATTCATTTTTGAAATCATCACCTTCCCAATGATGTATTACAAGTTACTATTTTTTTTTTCAAAATATTGTATTGTAAAAAACTATTTTTGTTTTCTACATTTTCGACATTTATAAATCAAATTTTTCAAAGAGATCTTCAGAGTTGAGTTTTGGTGTAAAAGGACGCCATTTAATTTTCTTCTGATTATCTACTATTTGATGATGTTGTTTTTCAATTACTGTTTTATAACTATTCGATGAAGCTTTAACCTTTAAAAATAGCTTTAAGCTTTAAAAATTGAAGGAAGTGAAAGAATCGAATTTTCGAAGAAGGTTAATTGAAATTGGGATATTCAACTCAGTACTGAAAAATATAGTGACATGTGATGTATCATTGGAGTAAAAAGGTGAATATTAAATCATATTGATAAATCAATATAAAATCTTCAAAATAGTGTCCATAAGAAACGCCCTACAGCAAATCTAAAATAACTACCGTGTAGTAGAAATTGACATCATCAAAACGGATAAAATATAAATTATTTTTCAGAAATTTAGCCTTTTCCAGATCTTGCAAAAAATATTAAAAATTCGGCATATTGTCACCTATATAAAATGATTATTACATATTGACAAAATGGAATAATATGATAAGGAAATATAACTGTAGATATTTTATACCCAATAAAAATATTTTTTTTATATAAAACTTCCCACGAAAGGAGACATCCTGTAATGTTCAGGAGATACAAAGACCGAAGATTTGCTATTGTAGTTGATTAATTGACAATAAGTGGGCAGTTTCTTCATGTCTCTATAATTCTAATTGTAATTCTAATCGAATTTTTTTTTTCTACTGAATTATGGATGAATCATTATATTCGCTGATGCTTCATATAAAGAAACAAGCGAAGAACACTCTCTTCTAATAGCAAGACTGAATATGAAATTGAAGTAACGCTCATGAGACGTATCGATGATAAAAACTCCGTCAATTCTAAAATTCAATAATTTTCTAAAGTATTTTCGAATATATTCAATACATGTGTTCGATTTAGGAAGCATATTCCATCTTGAAACAAACGAATTGAAGATGGAACGCAATCTTCACACCATGATTTTATTCAGCCTCTTTCAAGATGTTCGATTTATGGTGTATTTCGATATAGCACGATCTCGATTTCAACGTTTATGTTTTTCTGAGGATAATCCATTGAGAACGTTTCAGTAACGTTCATCGTGGACTTTTGATCATGATAGCTAGAATTATTTTTCTTGGGCCAATAAAGAATTTACCAAGAGCTCAGATGCATTCAGGAGTTTCATTCGGACTAACGAGCGGGTAGTTCATTAAATATGGTCGTTGGTAAGCAGACAACTTCAACTTCTTCACCTGGAGGGTTTCCTGTAGTTTTATTGGAAATAATATCTTCAGCCTGCGATCAAGTTAGCCTTGATATAAAGCATCCCAATGAAATGATGTTTTGTCGTGAAACAGAGTCGACTTGAGTGAAATGCAATATAAATTCAGCTTCGAGGTCGTTCGGATATAAAATGAAATACTAACGACTATCGTATTATTTCACAAATGTCAAAGGTTTCTTTGCGAAAATTAACAGAAACTGTACTTGTCTTCACTTTCACAGAGTCATTACGCGGACCGATAGCTTCTTGTTGATGCAGTTTCTAATTTGCACCAAGAATTGTTCCTCGTGAAAAAATTGACGAACGAAAAAAGTGTTCATCATGCATATAACAGACGTTGAATAATCAAAATTTCACGTCAGTTATACATTGTTGAGATGCCGTTTCAATGTATTTTTATACTTTGGTGGAATGTCATTGTATTTACATACTTTTGAATACTTCAAATTGCTCAAATTTCTCGTCAGACAATTTATCCAATGATGGATGAATAAAACAGATATTATTTCAACCTTACTAACGGAACAAAAATATTCTCTGAAAAACTGAACAAACTTTTGGTAACGTTTCACTGATTTCTAGTAATAATAAACATATCTCTAGATTTTTTAGGTCAGGTTCCCCTAGTTGCACTACTCTTTTGTAGTTTAGTGCCTCACAATAGCACAAATTGTGTTCAATAGCCTCAGTTTCTAAGCCGCACAATCTACAAGTCTGGTCACCTTGATATAGCCCCATCTTTTATAGGTGTATTCTAACAGGAGCATGTCCTGTAAGGAGACTTGTTATTGGTCTCATCTGATCCCCACTTAATCTAAGTATCTCATCAGTTCCTTTGTCATCTGTTATCTGAATAACAAGTTTACTACATTCTTGTCCTGGTGTGTTATCCCAGGCTATTCTTTGTAATTCAGTGACTCGTCTTTTGATGGAGTTAACAAGTAGTTTCTTGGGCACTCCAAGTACTGGTTCCGGGACAAAGTAGGGTGTAGCTGACTCCTCCCTAGCTCGTTCGTCAGTCAGATTATTTTGGTCGAATTTTTAGTCATCGCATATGCTGAATTCGGAGATATTTTTGAAATTTGGATTTTTGGAATAGAATATGGATTGTATGAATTTCACTGACACCAATTTCGAAACTGAGAAACCATCAATTTTTAGTCCAAATATGGTAGTAATAATTTGGAGCAAAGTGATAATTGACCAGATTTCAGTAAATTAATCAATGGTGTGATTTTTACAAAGAATATTACAATTGCGAATCTGATGGTGGATTAATGAGACATTAGTAAACTAATTACAATTATTAATGTAATAAAATTGTGGAAAAATATAAATCATCAATAGTGCTATTTAGGTACTATAAAATTATGATGATATTCTATTTTTCAGGGTTCACATTAATCAAATAATCTGATTTCACCTTGATGTTGAGAGTAAAAGTGTGAATCAATAAATGAACAATAAAATGTAGTCATAAATGAATGTGATAGTGGTATATAATTATTACTAAAAAAGGTGATTTTTTTATATATTTTCAATGTCTATTGAATAGCCCCTCCATCATTTTGCTTCATCTTCTTTAACATCGAACCTTACTTGTAATTTCCAGAATTAAAACAATCCCGACATACCAACTATTAAAATGTTCGATTGTTTTTCCACAGTTGTCATCATCGAAACAATACTGACAGATTGTTAATCAAATGGATGATAACTTCTGTATAGTAGTTCATTTATCTCATATAACAAATATCTAAGCGGTAACTTATTAGCATAAGTGCGGTAACAGATCAATAGATGGTAAATAAAATGCAGAAGGAAGTTTCATAAATCAAGTGACGTTTTGTCAAATAAATAATACGAAGAGTAGAGAATTAATGTTAACATTCTGGAAAAACATCTTCAGTCCATGGTTCTACTAACTTGATAACTGGCATTGAATCAGAAGGCAACCATATATTAATATTTTGAGTTACTTCAAACCTGGGATCAAACCCAAATTCAAACAAAGAGTAGGAGTTTCGACACCCAAAAGGTTGCCCTGTCGCATTCCCATGGTAACCACGTTCATTTGTTCATACGAGCGCCTATGAGACAATATTTCCTGTGCGTTTCTTTCGTTCGACAGGGACAGAGGAGTGGCATCATTTGAATAGGCGTCGAAGTGACTTGAATACCTCAAATGGTGATTATTGAATGCCGCAATGTTGCAAAAGCGAGAAACCTTTGAGTCGACAACAATGAAGATAAAAAATGTTGATGGTCGCAAGGAGTGTTTTTATAAGAATCACGCAATGATGAATTAACATTTGTGTTAATCGGGATTGAAGAAAGATCCAAAGAAAATACATATTTCTTTCTAATTGCCTGTCGGAATTTACGATTCTAGGAGATTAGAAGTAATAAGACTACAATGTATCTTTTGATTTCTATACCAGCCTCCATGTTTCATTTCATTATAAAGGCCATTTTCTTTGATATTGTTCCTAAACTCGAACTTGAGGTTACTATATTTTAGCAAACACGTTCTTCACATATAAGTTATCATAATTATTCAAGAATATTTGTTCTTTCTTCCAGCAATTCAAGATAAGTCAAATTTTCACAAAAAAAATCACAACTCTCCTTCAATAACTGTACTATTTCTCGTCATTTCACACAGAAAAAAATGAATCAAGAACGGTTGAATAAAAATTACACGTAAAATAATAATATACAGGGTGTCCCAGAAATAGTCGAACTAAAATCGTAGAGTATATAATAGTTATCAGAGAAAAAATAAAAAAATCCAAGTTATGATGCGGACATTTGAAAGAAATTTGCACTCTGTGACAGTATTATTAGACATACAGGGTAGCCCAACGAAAACGTACCGGAAGGTATAACTACCAGGAAGAGATTTAATCGAGCTGGAATCAACAAAAACAGAAAAGGAATGCGAATTGTTTTCAGGAAAATTTTTATTATATATATAATATTTATTATCAATATTAACTTTAAAAAAACATTGAGTTTTTATATTGTATTTTTCGAGAAATGCACTAGCGACATTTCAAAGGTCCGTATCTTTGCAACGAGTAGACGAAATTTCAAAAATAAAAGAGCAATGTATAGGAAATCAAAAGGGCTTCCTAACGAGGTCATTTGACCCCCATTCTCATTTGAAAAAATTTAGTGGATGATACCCCCGCTTAGAAGGGTAAAGTTTGGGCTATATTTTTTGCGTCAAAAATTGTCCCCCTCATATACAAAGTTGACGTTTTTCAGGTTTTTCTCAATGAAATCTCTTCTTGGTAGTTATATACCTTCCGGTACGTTTTAGTTGGGCAGGCTGTATACCAACGCAACTTGAATGTTTCTTTTATTTTTCCGATAACTTTTATAACTTGGCCGATTGACGTCTATTTCTGAGATAACCAGTATAATAATGAAATCTTTTATCGGTAAAAATACAGAAGGAAAGTACGTACACATTTACAAGAAAACTTGTTTCTAAAGGCACTACTAGCTTTCGTCTTGTCCAAAAGAAGCGGAACAATAGCTCTCTTCCATTCAATTCCATGATTGTAATATTGTGTAAGGAAAATGCAATAAGAATATATTAACAGAAAATAACGAATGAAAAAATATTTTGAAAGACAGATGGATTCCGAATATTATGTAGAATCGAGATATGAAATGATATGGATGATAGAAAATTGACATCAGCTTCCGGTTCAACCAGAAATGCGAAAACTTCGACAATACTTCTACCGAATGACGTGACGTGTTTATGTCTTGGATATCTTCACCGAAATCAATGTATTGTGTTCAATGCAATATAATCAATCTTCGAAGCATCGAAACTGTTAAAATTCAGGTGTGGGATTAAAACTTCGATTCACGAATAACAAACAATAAAACATAATTTATCCTTCTTAAGAAGCACCGAGCTTGCCATTTTGTTGATTCCATCCTCCAACAATAAAGGAGCGCTATTTGACATTTAATTTACTAGTTGATTTGCGGTTTCATAGTCGATCTGTCAGGTCCAATAATTTTTCTATACACTGAATCATCTCACCTTAACCTTTAGTGAATTGGCATTTATATGAAAGTAGATGTAGTAATATAGGTGAAGCATTCTTCGTGAAATCGAAAGTTGATTCCGACCCAGCATCGATTTGAAACGAGTAGAATCGGAATCGCTGGTACAACCAGATAGATATCTCTCTAGATACATATTCAAAAGGTACACTTGATTCTCTATTTGGTAGACGGTACAAGGTTGGGTTTTTTGGTACCAAGTTTATTTCAGTGGATTATTCAGTCTTCGTCCTTGATTACAATTTGCGACTGTCTTTGGTATTGAGTACTTTCAAATCTATAGCAAATCACAATGAATAATATCGTCAGTTGGAATGTTACATTCGAAAAAGTTTTCTGCAAGTGTTACCTAATAATTCTGATATCCTCGAATTTATGGAGAAAGGCCAACCGTTACAAATGATATTGACGTTAAGTAAATTGAAGCGAAATTCTTAGCGACTGACGTCATGAGAATTTCAATGCCAACCCGGACATTTAGAGACAAACCAACGAACATGCTTCTATTTAAAATCAATGAACCAATCCTAGAACAGATATTCCTCGTCTTCATATTATATAGATATCAATTCATTTGAGAGAACGAATTTTGTGATAGCTTGTCAGAATAAAGAATCTTCAATATCATCAACATGCGTGTATAGTATAATTAATTTATTGAAGAGATAAAATACACAACCTGAACATTCGACGATTAAATCTCTTAACAATATCCAACATGAATAGAGAATCTTCAAACGATCTTTATTGATTTTCAATAATGATTTGGTTATTCGTGATAATTTAGTTCAAAGTTCATTTATACATTTTTTCACAATAAAATACGAATCAATAATATCATTCTCCCCTCATGCCTTTTTTATGTATCTACTTTATGTTATGTTCACTTTACTCCATATAAGGCTGCCATATCCCTGTTTCAATTTGGTGAAATTTGTTATAGTTATTCTTTTTCTTCCGTGCTATTTATCCTGCTGTTCTTGTTTTTTGTATTAAATTCCTTCATTCTACATTTTTTATCTCCAATCATTTTCGAAAATAAAATGTTGATAGTTATTTGAAGACAAAACGTTTGAAGGCAAAAATAATGATGTCACATTGAAATCAAACTGAAATTAATGAGAAGATTTTCTCCAATATTCCTATAGTTTAGGAAATATTCATGCAAGACTTTCTGATTATGATATCAAAAACTGAACACACTGTATATACTCTTATATAAGAAAACCACCAGAGCTATAGCCCCACGTATTATTATGGTGAATATCTATGCTCATAAACATTCCAAACAAAGTGAAATCATCTAATTGTTTACCAATTGGACAATAATCACAAAAACGAACATTACCAAAACCAGAAATTTCGTAAATTCTTGTGATACACACAAGCAAATCGTCGTTGCAATTACCATGCGAAGAAGTTACAATACACTTTGTGATTTTCACCGTGCTGTCGGAGAAAGCAGAACACAATAATTTGAATATTTACGAATTGACGTAATTTTCTCGTTCGGTAATCGATTTCATATTCAGGTATTATTCATGCATCAAGATGCAAGAATGCTGTCATTTGACATAACTTCCTAATTAGTTGAGTACAGTACTGATCAGTAAAATTTACTATTTATTATCGAGTATGAAAGAACGTAATTAAAACTAGTTCCTGATATACAGTAAGCGTTTGTTTATTTTTGACTACCCTTCTTGAAGTTGCGAATTGATTTTTCATACGAGATTTGAGCCTGTCAAGCAACAAACCAAGTGTAATTATATATTATAAGCTCGAACATACCAGTACACAAAGAATATTTCTTGGAATTATTTCCTTTCATGAATATTTTTCGATAAGAAATTATTATATTTTTGGAGTATTAGTCTACGAGTTGATGTGACTTTCTAACATCCATCAATTTAAGAGTCGTTACTATTTTATTGAGCAGATCTTTACGTGACTGAAACGTAATCAAATTTACGGTTGCTTGGATAGTTAAGTCATCTTACGTATTAAATATTTCGAATATAATCATATTTACATCAAATTAATGATGCTGTTCTCATAATTTGATTGTTTGATAATCTATCACCACCTTTCATATACTTGATTTCGACATATTTGTATTTATTGAATATGAACATATTCAGGATATTTTCTTGTGAATAATACTACTTGTAGATAAAGCACATAACATAAAAAGTAAAGAGTAAATATGAAATATAAAATACGAAAAAAAATCTACGAAACTTGTGGAAATTTCAAACTCCATCGAGTATTGAACAATTGTGCACAATATTTATTAACTCAATCTATCATTGTACAGGGTGTGAAAGCAAAAATAAAACTAAAAGTTGCGAAATCATTTCGATGTTCATACCGAGAGAGACATAACCTCAACAGTCATAGCAAGAAATAAATATATGAAAAAGAAAACTACTGTATGAACTTGAAAATAAAATGTTCTAAGTATGTTTTATTAACTACATGAGTATAAAGAGTCTCTCGTAGTCTGACGTTGAAACTTTCCTGAAATTATTTGACGACAGTCGGTGATGGTCTTTCAATTTTTGTTTATTTAAGAATTATACGAAGTATTTTCAGAACAAAACATAATAATTTGGAATAAGTATTATTAGGCTGCCAAAATGAAGATATACGTCGCGGATAGATTTTTCTGTTTAAGTGGTGGTCTTCAGTAATCATTCAGTTTGGCATACGTATCTGATGAATTGTAGTTTAAAAACTTTATTGAAAACATTTTGTGAACGAACAGTTGATGAACGAAGGCTTCAATGTAGTAAATAATCTTGAGAAGATAATATTTTCAGATCATCTAAATACGAAAAATATTCGAAAGCAAAATTTATCGGAAAAGTTTGTTGATTGATAAATTCGAGTTCACATTCATCGAAGTTTAGATTCATTTGAAAATGGCCATCGTATTGGTGATATTCGGAGTTTCTACCTTTGACCTTTATCATAGTCATTGTACAACCAAATCGAATCCAATTAGAAATTTGAAAGAGTAGGCATAGAGTTCTTCAAATTTCTAATCGATAATAGGAAACAGTAATTGTTCTAATTGCTTTTTCAGCGCTAATGAGCTAAAGAATTGATCATTACTCAATCGTTGCTTTTCTGTTTTCTACAATATTTTCTTTGTAGCGGTCGCCGAATTTTTAAATCACCCATTACTTCTTTCTCTAGATGGAGATTCAGGTCAAACGTAACGCGATAATAAGAACAGTTAGATAATGTTTCCTGATTGTAACCTCACGTCTATGCGCTAGAAATGAAGATATTAGTAACAGAATTACAGTGAACGTGGTACGACTCCGAATACGAAGAGAACAATGACTCATAATTGCCAAGTCCATTGTTTGACGCGTATTTGAATACCTAATAACGATTCTGAAAGATCTACTTGACCAAAAACGTCGCTGTCATCTTCAGGGTTGGTACGGTACTGCAAGTCCTACGGTTTAAGCATATATTAATATACCATTTATAGCATTGATAATCTAGGTAATAGGTGGCATCCCACATAACTTTAAGAAAAACAACTGTTATTAACAAAATTTTATTAGTTTCACCTGTAAGTTAGTAACTGACTTCATGTTGGGTATCCAGCAACTCTGCCAAATGGAAACTACATATACTAGGGTTATTTTACAACGATTTAACTCCAATTTCCTCAATCTGAAAATGCTTCTCAAGTGAGCATCAGCCCTTTGAAGAAGATATCGACATTACGAGTTTTCTTTGAATTACTAAACACTACCCCATGAAGTTACGCATTTTAACACTTATCCATTTTTTTGTGTATAAGATTAATATCAAGTTTTGTGTGAATGTTGTTGACAATGTGCCTGGATGAGAATCGGAGGTTGGGACTTCTATTGCCTATAATGAGTAGTTGAAACCCTAAAATAACTTCTGTTTTCATCTGAAGATGCTTGTAGATATACACAATCGAAACGTCCTGAAAAGCATCGTCTTAGATTTTTAGGGTTTTGATTATTTTTAAGAAAATGGACTCGAAGTTTTGGTGTTACCACGTTTACAATATCAAATGTCCTTAGTATGATTTCATGCCAATTTGACGAATGAATTAGTATTGTGTTCTTTCAATTTCAATTATTACTGACATGATTTTCATTTCCAAATAGTTTTCGTATTTTTTTGATGAACTTTGTAATAAAAAAAACTATGCAATTACAGATTTCGAGTCGAGACGTCTGTTACAATTCGCGGAAAAATATAGAAGTATTTTCGACTTCGAAAACTATTTTAAAATTTTTAAACGCATTCTTATTTCAAGACAAAGTTATTAAACCAGATCTAACTGTGACTTCGATCATCATCGATGACTAGTTATCTAACTAAGTAGAATCCTCAACTCATTAAGTTGTCATGACTAGCAATAACTTTTGATACAACCATTTACAAGATATGAGCAACACCCAACGTTGGACACTAAAATACAATAATCGAAAAATACATATTTGGAAAACGAATATTCGATCGTATCCCGAAGTAGGCCGCGTCTATCGGACCAGCACTTTCGCTATCATTTGTTCTCTCGACGGAAGGAAGCACAGCCTCCTGGCAGCAGCTGACAAGTCATCGACTTTGGAACCGCGTCCGTGGGTGAGGCGTCGATGGTGAAAGAGAAATTTCGTCTTTTTCAAGGTCAATTCGTGACCTTACGTTCGACCAAACCGAAGAAAGTGATTTCGTAAGGCCTTAATCTCGGCTCAAGGCGAACGATGGCGCCTTTTTTCGTATCCGGCAAGGACTCAAATATACGTACGACGAATAGTGTGAAAGTGAGGCGATTTTCAGCATTCAGCAAGTCTCTACAGGATAACCCAACAATCTTTTATCCTTGTTTTTCTTCTGATTCGAATCTAATTTAGGTATAGAAAGATACTCCTGACAGATATCTTTCAATACTATTAGTTCAGAATAAAAAATATCTAGCTAACCACTGAACTTCTTATTGGTTGAGACATAGTTGGGAACATTTTGGAACCAAAAATTATGGCAACACTTCACAGTGACTTCATGACGATGCCAATTTTTTTTCAGAGAATTCTTCGATTTGCAAGTTGATTCTAGTCGAAGTTTTTACGAATATTAAAAAAATTGTTATACGATTTTGGTTTACTTATATATTCTATAAATCGAAAAAAAATTCTGAAGAATTTTGACTGATAAACTTTCTGTTTCGGAGTATCGTTGAGAAAAAGACAAGCAGAAACCCCGCAAATAAAAAAATTAAAAAAAAATAAAATAGACTATGGTAGGTGTACATCGATACAAAGATATCATTACGTGTTTGAAAAAGGTTTCACGATTGTGATTAACATCAGAAAGTCTATGTCTTTCTGCACTCCACAAATTCATCATGATTTTCACTTTACTAAGGAGAATAATTGTATCAACAATGGATAGTATTACTTGTAAACCGATTTGCCGAAATAGTCATGAGTACAATGACGAGGAAGAAAGGTTATATTCTTGGGAAAATGCTTCCAAACAATGATTTCAATAGTAAAAAACGTTGAAAGCATATAGACATATAGACAACTTGTAATAAACTTTTCTGATCCATAAACACAGCTTTTATAATGAAACTTATTGAAATCCGTCTTTCTTGGATAACTTTCAAGGTGTAATTGATAAAATATGATGAAAATTTGATATCATGGACACAAATAAGGATTCTTTTACAGAATGTATCCTTGAAAACTGCCTCCTTGGTTCATCACGATGGACTGAGTTTCATCTTTGGAATACATATTATATGAAGCAATAATTTGTTGCTAAATAATCTAAAACAACAAATTAGATAATGTTATTTATTGTCGATAAAATGGCCGTTTTCGAACGCGACTCCAATACAGCATTTTTGTTCTTCTCTTCAACGACATATATCGAGAGGTGGTTATATTGATAAAAAAACATCGAATTGTGATTCGTTATTCTGACGTGGATAAATATTCTAATCTTACGTTGACTGTCACTCAGTTCTATCGATATGCAAAACGTATATTGAAATTCTTTGAAATTGTTATTCTTATTCGACATGAATCGAAATCTATGGATAAGGCATATATAGGGTATCCAAAAACTCTCATGCCCAATGGAAACTGTAGTTACTTGTGATTTTAATACCTCAATCTGAAAATGCTTCATTAGGGGCTACAGCCCTTTGAAGAATACGTCTTCATATTTTTATATTTTCTTCATATTTTTTATGTTCCCAATACTGAATTTGAAAAATTCAGGATAATTTTCATATAAAATGTTCTCTTCTTCCAATTCCATATCATGAACTGTTTTCGAGAAAAATAAATTTGAACTTTTTGTGTTTCTTACATAAAATCATGTTGAATTATAAAATTGTATATGTCATATCAAGTTGGCTTTGAAAATTCTACGAAATCTATTTGTAACTGTTGATTATACAAAGTCTAAATGTTTGAAGTAACAACATTTCTAAAAAATTCATAGAAAAACTTCACAGGGCTTTAGCTCATCTAGGAAGTATTTTCGGATTAAGGTAATTCGAACTAGATCGACTTAAAATCACATCTAGTAACTGCAGGAGAGTTTCTAGACACCCTGTAGTAATGTTCGCCAAAAATACGCCTTTTCACTGGGCATTTTTCGCTTAACAATAGACTCTTTTAATGCCCATTATGACTGTATGACTCCCTGTAAATTACAATGTGATAGCTATTAGATTACAACGTTCTAAATACCGTCCAGTAAAACTAGTCCATTATTACGAAACCGCATTATATCCACGTTACGCATTACAAGAATAATGGGAAAACTGATAATCATTGTGGGTTGGTCTCGACGTGATGTCCCTACATACTACGCTTACTTACCACCACATCTTGGAATACCAACATGTTTCACAAGAAATTGTGGTTGCTCCGTGAAATAAAATTCACAGATATGTTCACGCTTCAACGAAAATATTCAGAAGATATAGGGAGTATAGGAAGTTCAGATATTGAAGTATATTTCAAGAAAAAGGATTAAATAGTTAAGAATTTTCTTCAGCCTTAATATCCCACACATAATACAACACTGTATCAAGTTGAAAAAACTCAAAATCGACTCAATTAAGAGCCAAAAATCTGCTGCGTATATCACGATGAATCAACTGAACTACATAATTCTGATATGAACTTGAATCTTCATATATTTCATCCAGTAAATTCGCAACAACTTTTAAATTATATGAGATAATGATTTTTCATTGATTGTGTAAATTGAGCTATTTTGAATTAGTGTAGTATATTGAATGTATAAAGCCATATTTCCATTCTATCGAGAACATAAATAGTATAAACTTTCCAAATTCTCATGTCTTTCAAGAGTTTTCTCCAAACTTTGTGTGTTGCAGTGATTGACCCTTATATTATAAATCACTATGTCTGCCCTTTCAACAATAGAGTCTTGTGGATCTGAATCAATCGAGAAGAAAGTAAATATCATCTAAAATAATCCTTAAAATGAAATATTTGTTCTCATCTACATACTACGTGAATTCTTCATTTGATCGCCCTTTGAACGAGTTTTCAGATCAAATATTGTACTTTGGGCAATCTATAAGTTCTTCTGAAGAATTCTCCCCCCAAAAATGTGTTAGTACTTGCGAATTATATTGAGTTTTTGTAAATGTGGAGTTTTAAATGATACTCTTTGTCCGATTATGGTATCATTGCTTGAGTTCAATCAGATGAAGCAATGACTATTTCTTGACAACAAAAAAAGAGAAAACCACTTGGACGAAGAGATCCTTCTGCTGTGGTTATTGGCTAAGTTAATTAGACGTTTTTCTATTTACGATACATAAATGTGCAAATTCCTAGCGATTATTTCTCTTTCGAATGGTAAATAAAAACGAATGTAAATAGAAGCCAGCAGTAGAAATCTTTAATCTAGTTGATATTTTCTGCAACTGCAACAAACAAAATCAACGAGAATGTTCAGTTAGAAAGTAAGACAATACTTTCCCCATGAAATGTATGAATATCTAATCAAAAAAGCAAATCTTGATACTCAATTTCTCTCTTCAGATTGGTACTCACAGTCCTAGCAACTACCCAATCATTCCCTACCCATGGAGACGACGTCACCGTGGCAGCTGCCCCTGGAGACGAGCACGTTTACGTCCACTCGTCGGGCGTCAACGCTCAACCCATCACCAGGAAAGACAAGACTTCAGAAGAAGGCACCAGGCCATTCGAAACGGCGCACAAGCTACCACCTTCCTTAACTTTCGCCTTAGAGCAAGAAGAAGAGGAAGAAAAAGTCGCCAAGAGCGAAGTTAAGGTGGGGAAGACCAAGAAGGTGCACAAGAGGGAGGCGCAAGGTGCTGCTCCAGCTCCTCCTGGAGCTACCAAGATCGATGTCAAAGCTCTATTGGCCAAGTAAGAATTCATACCAATTTGCTAATGAAATTCCTCATGTTCCACTGTCTGCTTTCTTCAGATACCAAATTAGCCCAACGAGTTCAAATCCTCAACCTACTTCAAAACCTCAACTACCTTCCACCACAGCAAAAGTGTCACGTAGGCGAGGCACTACCTCCACCACTACCTCTACTACCGAAGCTCCTTCAACAAGTAAATCCAGCAGGAGGAGAGGCAGTAAAAGAGTCAAGAAAGAAGCCATCACGGAGACTCTATCAGTGACCAGTCCCAGTCCTGTGTTGACCACAGGAAAGAACCTAGCCAGAGCTATCGATAGCGATGACATACCTCTTGTAGGGGCTGCAAGTGACAAGCAAAGGTCTAGGATTCAGATCAAAAAAGGACCAAACGGACAGGAATATGAGTACGAATACGTGTACTACTACTACGATGATGATGAAGAGGATCCCAAAGAGAATAAGGTGAAGAATTCCCATGATGGCCCTGCCCGAAACCAAATACCTAAACGTGGTGAACTGAAACCTGTAGCTGAAGCTAACGAGGTGGTGCCAAGAGGAACTAAGAGTAGGAGTCGCCAGCTCGGTGAAGAAGATACTGTGATCGAAGAGAGACTGCCAGCCAACACAAGATTCCCCCCTAGGTAACGTCAGGTTTCCTCGTGTAATTATCTGTTTTATGACCTTTGGGTATTGTTTGTAGGAGCCGCAACTTGAACACAACACCTTTACCTGAAGAGGAACCACGTACGACTCGGGGACGTGGTAGGAGACCAACTTCAGAGGCTCCTCCCGCTGAAATCGACAACGTATCAAACGAATCTCAGGTAAATACGGATCGAATCAGTTTAAAATTGATTTTGATGGAACGATTCCCAATGTTTTCAGGGATCTAGAGGCAGGACTCGTGCCAACATTAAGCGACCTTCTTTGGACCTCGTCGACAACGACTCGTTCAACACACATGGTGTCAGTCAAAGCAAACCCAATTTTCCTCAAGAGTTGCCAGAAGGACCGGTACGTTTCTTGGGAGCCATTCCAAATGAGCGCATCGACCTAGTACCAGTAAATGAACAATTGTTGAATTCATACCGCACTAAGAGCACTTAGAACTAATGTTGAATGTGCACCATAACACAGGACAATGGTTAATTTGATGAACTGTATTGGGTATTCAAAGCGGAGCAAATCAGTAAATGTATTGAGCCAGTTTTGTTGTCCAGCATGTTGGAGATTTCTATTTGTATGAATGTAGTCAGTTCTCCATTATCAACATTTATCGGTTTCATTCGTTTCTTGATCAAATAGCCTCTTCACTTCATAAACTAAATTTTCGATTCATAAGATTCCTTCGAATAACAACCTAAACCATTTAAATTCTTCATTTCCAGAAATCTATAGTTGTATTGTTACTTAAAAGTTTATAATTTTCTCTAGGACGCCCCGGAAGCTCCAGTTTTCAAATCTAGGGAAGAATCTCAGCCTGAGGCCCCCCAGGTAGAAGAATCAGATGTTGACAACACTGTAACCTCCACAGAAGCCACTACGTCCATGTCCCCGATGGACAAAGTAGCTCTAGACCTCTACGCTATCTCGCAGGGCAATCAGAAGTTGTTCGGTGAAGGAAACGAAGAAGGAGAAGTCAGCACCGAAGGAGAAAACAGTGTCACTCAAACTGAACTCATCACAGAAGAAATTTCAACAGGTGAGTAATGCTTATGTGAAGACTTTAGAGAGTCTACATTCTTCATTTTTAGAATTGGAAACAACTCCAACTACAACAACCACTACCACGACCACTACAACAACGACAACAACCACAACAACTCCACCACCTCCACCTTCTACCGAAGCTGCTCACTTCGGTAGAGGTAAGTTTGGAGGAAGGAGGAACGGTCTGAACGGAAGAAAGTCGACCACTACCACCTCTGCTCCCACTACAGAAGCAGCATCCACCCAGACGAAGAAGGGCAAATTCAGCCGACCCAGTTTCGGAAACAGCAGGTCGAGGACCAGAACTACCGCGTCGCCACCTGTTGAAGAAGAGGCCCAAAAAGAAGAAGTCAAACCAACGAATAACGCTCGGGTAAGAAGACGGAACTAATTTGGTCAAGGAACTTCGACAACTATCTACTAATGGTGATCTCTTTCAAGTCTCCTTTGAGCCGCTCAAGATTTGGTGGAGCAAAAACTCGAGGCAGGACTACGCCAGCTCCTGAGGAGAGTAAAGACGAAGGGAGCACGACAACAGCGTCATCTCACAGGCCAGCTTTACCTAGAGCAAGACCAAATTTGAGAGGACGCAGTCGCACCACGGCAGCGCCTTCCACGGAACAGCAAGAAACTAGCGAGGAAACGTCTGCCTCTACGGTCGAATCTAGGTAATTTACGACAACTTAGAGTCTGCGTGTGGTGACGTGATTATTTCAGCTCTACTGCTAGGCCAAGAAGGATCAATGCAGCACCTGGGTTGAAGGCATTGAGACCTGGCCCAAGAATTAGCCCGAACGCCAGAGGTAGAGCCAGTACTACAACTACTACCTCGACTACAGAGGCACCAGCTGAAGACCACGTGACCGGAGACGATGAGCCAGAAACCAGTGAAGACAGTGAGAAGGTAAGGGAATGCAAAACTTTATCAAACTAAATAAAGTTTCTATTTGTTGGTGAAAATGTGAACATGGTAATTGAGTGACCCATATATGTGTTGCTTTTTCATCTTGATAATGTTTTCGAATAATAATTTTCTGAAGAGATAGTAGTTACATCTATTTCAGGAGTGCATTTATATATTATATCAGGAGATGATAATAACCTTTAGTCTATTTATTTAAGCAAAATAGTTATGACAACGATGCGGTGTCACAGCTTGTCTTTTGTTTTAACCTTAGATGAATAAGTTAAGATATCAAATCTATGGTTTCAAAGATACTCCAAAACAGAAAGTGGGGTAAAGTTATACTGGGAAATGCTTTAGAGTTGTTGAATTATGTAAAAAGAATTAGATTGACTGTGTATAACCGATGAACAGCGCTTTCATTTTTTGTGAAAATTTCGATTAGACTCAACAAACTTTAATAGTGAATTATTGATGCCTAAAAGTTCCCAGCTTTTTATTTTGCACTGGTATTGAAAGATAACTAGATATATCGGTAATATCTCAGATAAATAGACTGTAATATGTATGATTATAACTCGGAGAATCGGAAGGATGACCGAAATAATATTCATGATCTGCTTTGTGGGATCCAAAAGGTATATACCAAGAATCGAAATTGTGATATATTCCATATTTTCCAATATCATTTATGGTAGATAGTTGGAGGTTGATTTCATTATCTAAAATATAATCTAAGTAACAATACTAATTGACATTTGAATTATTGACAATAATTGGTTGAAATTTGATTTTCTTTTCAACACAGTCAACAATTTTAAATAAGTTTCGGAATTATGCTACTCCTAGTTATTCTTGTATACATATCGCGTTTCTCCTTAAAGGAAATCTTTGTATACGTATTATACTATATTATCCATTTAAGCAAGCATCATTGAAAATTTTTCCTTGTAAGAACCGATTTTCTAATGAATATTGTATTCATGCCAAAGCTGTCGCTTCTGTA
The DNA here is from genome assembly GCA_037013635.1 of Plagiodera versicolora. Classification (NCBI taxonomy): domain Eukaryota; kingdom Metazoa; phylum Arthropoda; class Insecta; order Coleoptera; family Chrysomelidae; genus Plagiodera; species Plagiodera versicolora. Next base: position 6,741,573 of record CM072986.1, on the reverse strand, counting down.
TAGACAATACAATAAACATTTCATTCACAACAGTATGTGTACATCATTTCTGTTTTGTTCTTTCTCAGGAGGAGACCCCAGCCCCAGTAGACAACTCCCCACTGGGCAGGCTGCGCAACAAGAACCGCCTGAACGTCCTCCCAGGGGTCCGTCCCAAGGCCGCAGCCAGCACGCCGGTAGTCGTGCGCCGAAACCCGCTGCTAGCGCGCAGACGCCCAGGGCAAACGACGGAGGCGCCATCTAGTGAAGCGCCACAAGAATCGCCCGCCCCAGAAGAAGCAGAGACGGTTGCCGAGGCGGAAACCGAGCCGGCCGTTCCCAGCACCAGCACTACCACGGAGGAGCCGAAAGGGCTCAACAGGTTGTTGGCGGGCAGGAGGCGGTCAGGTGTTAGAACGCCCGGAACGTTGGCGAGTAGGTCGTAAGAGGAGCGTCGCTATAGACTGAGCGGTGGTCGTGCCGTTTTTTTTTCAGGTGGATTCGCATGCGAGCTTGAGGGTATCAAAAGAAATTTTAGTTTTTTAAGCACTATTAGACACTTGAGGTTACAATGGGGTGCGTACGTAACGCATCTGATGATGGCATTGTTTTTTTACACACAAACTTGTTTGAAACTTAATCACTGAGAATTCGTAAGAGTGATAACTGCTATTATGATAAACAATAACATGTAACATTATAGATTCGATGCGTTGATAAATTTTGCCTTGACTCCACGTGCTTCAAGTGTCTTCACTTGTCTGCTATCTTTGGTGCGATCAAAATTCGAAATGAAAAAAGTTTTTGAAATACCATTTAAATATTCTTTAATCTTAAAATATTTTAGAAGCAGTAACTGAATTAAAGTCATTAATTTCAAGAGATTATGCATAGAGCTTGTATATGAATCCAGATTTAGGTAAACAAGTACGTCTTGTCAATTTATTTTTCTGTTTTGAACCATCAGAGCCATTTGTGAACCGGATATGTTATTACTAATTGTTTTTAACGTGAAACAAATATCCATAAGTGTTAATACTCAAAAAGTATCCACTACGTTCAATTAAAACTGAAAAAGTTGTGAACCATTCAACTGACGTACGTATGGGGTGTATTGAATTGCAAATGGCATCCTCGTGTGAAAATGCTCTTATAGACACAGAAATGTTAATGAAGTAGTAGTTTGTGATTGAAACCAACTTATATAATCAGACAAATTATTCTGCCAAATCATTTTAGAACATTAGTAAACCATGTCTATTGCTTCATGAATAAATTTCATAAAATACTATCGATGATACTTTCAGTTCATTATATCATTTTTGAGTTGAAAAACTGTATAAACTAATAATTTTACGACATTTGTCAATAATTCATTTTGATATAATAAGTTATGAAAATGTAATAGGTACACTATCCAGGAAATAATGTGCCAATAGTTTTCACATCATTATCCTTTACTTTTGTAATTTATTGATACTTCAACATTTTACTTTGGTAGTGTAAATAATAGGGTAATAAACTGTTTGAATTTTTTATGGATTACTTGAATAAAAATCTCTGAAAAAATATTATCCCGTTTATTCCAAACAAAACAAATATACCTTTTTTCATCAACCATTTTGTAACAAATTTAATTGTAAATTATTTCTAATGCATCAGTAAATTTTTGACTACCTCCTTACGTGAAACAATTGGAGAATAGTCTCTATCACACATAACGAGAACATATAAATACGAATTCTAATATAAAAGAAGGAATGTCATACAAAAACGTTACAAAAATAAAATATCTACTTCACATTTTTGATATGTACAACCAGATTATCTTCCATAGCAATATTTCGAAAATATGTTTTTCGAAATAGGAAAAATAGCCCAGTAGTTTTTTTTATTGAATTGACAAGAATCATATCACAATTGAAATAGCAGTGTTTATCTATCAGAATAAGATTATCATTTTCACACAACAAATTTCGTGGAAATAGTGGGTAGGATACTAGGATGTGATAGGAAATATTATCCGCCCACATCTGTTATTATTTTTGGTGGATTTTCATGAAAAAACAACTTGTTAATTAACAACTCACGAAACATTCCATTCAATTACATCCTACACATAGAGTAGAAAATTCTTACAGAACCATATTTTCTAGTAAAAATGATGTGTTGTGGTTTCATCAAATATTATTACTATATCTAGCGGATCTTATTTCATATATAAATTTACAACAAATTTTATCACGGTGGGGTATGTTCAAATATTGTTATTCAGAAATCATATTTTCGAATAAATCATTTATAAAATGAGATGTACGTGAAAACTACTCAATTCATCATCTGATTACTCAAAGGTTCGATGTTGTATATATATTTGTTGGACCAACTTCAGCTGATAATACCAATGAAGCGATTTTAATAGAGAGCAGTAAACCCAAATGAAAAACAGTTCGGGTATGTCCTTGATAATTTTCAGCTGAATTGTATTTGAAAAGCATTGAAACATAGTCACTCATTACAGAAAATTCGCACTTTTATATTGGTGCACTGTGAATTGCTCTTTGCCCTGATTTATTTATTTATTTAATCATTCATAAGGAATTTGCAAAGAGATCACTGATCTTTGAGAAAATGTTTGCTCAATTATTAACAAGTTTATTCGTGACATAAAAATGAGTGAATTGGTACCAGAACATATCATTTTACTAGAACAATCAATACATCCCTTGACTTATACCTGCTAAATGGCTCGAACTTTCCGGTGTATAAGATTCCCTGAACTCATTTTATCATTATCATATTCTTGCGCCTTTATGTACAACAAAACACCGGCTATCACAGTTACTGTCCCCAGACCACTAAGAATGGTTATGGAATTTCCAAACATGACTATTGATAGCCAAATGAGGAATGCTCGTTTAGCTGTATTTGCCACACTGAAACAACATCATGTAGATTATCATGCAGGTCATTGATAGATTGCCATAAAGAAGACATCCATAAGTTAGTTGGTATGATAAGAGTTATATCCAGAGGATAACCAAAATAGGCAGAGGACATATTTTCACGCCTGTAGCTTCCTCGCCTTTTGAGATACTTTCATATTCAAATATTTAATTGAACTTATTAGTAGCACTCACCTATGTGTTACAGGGCTAATGAAGTCCATAAGAACATAAGCTGTTATACTTTGGAAATGGAAAAATATTCCATTAAGTATGAAACAGAGTATCAGTTTGTATCCTATTGTATCTCCATAGGTCAAATCGACCATTAGGAAAGTAGCTGGAATTTGAACCACTATACTGGCAACACTTGTATAAAATTGAAGTTCTGCTGGCCTGGAATAATGAACCAATTTGGAAAAATAACAATGTATGGCATTTGAAAATAAGGGAAAATCAACATGAGATTATTCATATCTGCTATCTGTACTTGCCTGTATTTGTATTTTCTATATTTATATTTTCTATATTTTATTGTGCTAGAGTTATTATCTGCACTCATACTTATGTATATTAGGTTTCCTATTTCGAATAAAGATGATTGATTGATTATACATATCAAATATTAAGGGCTACTGTTATAAAAGAGCTGACAGAAGATCAAGTATTGAAATATTATATTAAAATATTAATTATTGTAAAATACAAAAATTTTGTAGGTAACAATATTTTTTGTGGCAAGGGAAGGTTGTTGAAATACCATTAAACAGGTGTGTTGTTTCTGTACAGATGAATTAATAGTTCATCTCATGATTTCCAAACTTGATAGCAACTTAATTGTGAATATGTAAGTATCATTGAAGATAACAAATCGATGAATTGAAATATTATGTAAGTATTATTGTCAAAGTTGTTAATTCATCATTATCAATTATTTCAAGTGATTTGTCCTATAAATCTCAACGATCTCAACATCTATTGAAACATCATATTATATATTCACTTTCACTTCAGACATCAAACACCTGCATAATGAAATTCTATTACAATAAAGGTTATCATCATTAGTTATGTAAATGAAGAAATTATTGATGGAGAATTTTGATAGATTATTTTCAAGGCTATGGGTAGAATAGATAGAAAATTAATTCATTTTAGCATAAAAATTTATCCATGAAATTTTGTTGATTCTTCAAATACTCACGAATATTTGAATTTATCTCCTGATATCAGCATTTTTGAGTATACATTCTGAACACACTCAGTGACATTTGTAGCCATGGCTGCTACAAATCCAGTTATATCAAAACTAACTTCATTTATTGAACATAATGCTAACCCAGACATCACAGGCAATAGACTCAAATTAACGTACAAGCCAGTTTGTTCTCCTAAAATATATATGGAAAATATTTCATGAAGATATATTCATTTTAAAACAAACCTAAAAGACATCTTGATATCAATACTGTGAAGAGTGGAGCAGAGCTCTTTATAGTCTCAGTGAAACTCACTGCAACATAATTCAAAGATACTAATCCTAAAACAACTGTTGTGAATCTGGAACATAAATCATGAATCAAGTTGCATCAACTATTCATGAATGCTTTTACCTAAAACAACCCACAAGAACCATATGTCTGTAAAAACCTGGTGGTTTACTCAATCTTTGAAAGGGTTTATACATTCCACAAGGGAAATATAACTGAATGAAACCACATGTTGCAGTCATGAGCATTTGACAAGCACCTAAAATTTCATTTTGGTTAACACCATATCTTTCAGTTGTAATGCAGCTTACCTAAGACTGTTGGGTTACCATTTTGATAAGTCAATATATACTTATTCAAAAAGAGAGTGCAACCACTGAAAAAATACCACAACAATAAAAATATAATAGCTCTAATACTGGTTAGCCCCTTCTTAGATTTATCCACTGAAACTTCTTTCTTCGCTCCATTACTTTCCACACTTTTGGAAGTAACAATAATTTGTTGTTTCTCCATGTTATTATTATTATATTGTTATTGCCATAGCAAAATTTTTACTTAACGAGCTTAAAACGATATTTTTTTCATACGTGGATATAATCTCCTGCTTTCTGCTTTCACTTCACTAGTTCCACTTCGTATTTGAGGTTAGGTTTATTTGACATTGTTTTTGTCTGTGGTTTTGTCTACTGCTCCATCCACCCGTGAATTAGATAAAAAGGAAAAATAAAAATTCATCATACCCGGAATCGACTGAATGCAATGTTGAATAATTGGCGGAATAGTAAAAATCTCATAGTGTTTATTTCAATTATATCAGCTGATCTGCGTGTCAGATGGTCAGAATTGTCAAACTTCTCACCATGCTTGGCAACTCCGCCCACGCATTATATTGCCATTGTTTTTGTTTTTGTCTTCTGAGTTCTGATGTGGTTCTGATACAGAGTTGTATCAATTGAGGTTAATTAAATAATAAATAGTGGTGCAATAAGATGAATATTATTTAACTTGACAAAAACATGTATATGAACTTCAAGTAATCTGAAATCAGGAGGAGATTTTCCATATCCCGGATGTCTTACGGGGTGACAGGAAAAAATCTAACCAGGTGCGCGGTCATCAACCTACATTGATCTGGTGAGGATTTCCGATGAATTCGCCCTTATAAGGATGAATTTTATAGGCATGCAGAACGTGAGTTAGCTGTTTTGTCCAGAAATGGAATAGAAGTGATTGAAACTTGATATGGAGAAGAGAATTTATTGAGGAAGGCAGGTAATACAATCTCCTACCAGATTTTATGTGGTTAGGATCTTCAGTCCAGTCTGCAAATACGATTCACAGGTAATTTTATGTTTCAGGGATTGAGAATTGTAAAGATGCACAAGAATGAAGAGCATTTTGACCAATCAAAACTGGATTTGGAGGTATGGCTGCAGAGAATGGAATCCAGGTTGGCTGGAATGGCACCTGTGGGCCACACTGCAGATGTCTTGGAAGTGCAGTTGAGGGAACAGAAGGGACTTCATGCTGAGCTGCATCAGTTCAGGCAGCAAGTTGAGGCATTCCAACAGCTGACTCAAAAACTGGTCACTGTACACCAACATGAAGATACTACGAGGTATAAGAAGGTGAGAATTCTTATCCAGAAAAACATAATGTCTTCAAATATATTCATTATCAAAAACACCTCTTGTTCAATTGATTTTTTTATACTATATTCCTAATGATAATACTGTGCACATTAAAAGTGAAAGATTTGGAAGATGTGAACATTTTAATGAAAATGTAGGATATAAAAATAAGTGCTGTGTTTTTTCCAATGTGGTTCTTACTATTTTCTCACTGTCACACTTTTTTGTCTATATTAAAAATAATCTGTCATTAATTGGCATGCAGTGAGTGAATTCCAAGAATAGTATTACATTTATTCAATAATTCACTTTCAAAATCAACATTGAAGTTTTGACTCCAGAAATTTCAAAAGAGATATTTAATTGCTTTCGAGCAATTACAAAAATGAAGTTAGCATATCAATGATTATGTCTTTCTCTTATAAATTAGTCTTCTTTATGGTTTTATTGAAAGTATACTAGGTAGTTCAGATAGGAATTTGGAATTGCATTTAATTTTCATTCTGATCATTCAGTAGTTCAAAATGATTGCTCAATGTAATATGACGCATAAATAATTTATGTAACAAATGTTTTCACATCATATTTCAATGTATGTTGTAATGAGAAAACTGCAAGTGCTCGAAGAAATTGCGAAATCTTCCAATTTGAATAACTATTTATATGTCCTAAAATAAATACAATGATTATATTACATTGAATTTATATGGATTCGAAAATATGCATTTCTTCTTATTTCCCCAAATTACACAATATCAAAACATAACTAGAATTATTGTATCAGGCCGCCGAACACATCAACCAGCTGTACCACCGGCTAGATGACCGCGTCGTCGACCGAGGCGAACACCTCCACTCGGCGCTCAGTTCTCTGCAGCACCTCGACCGTTCCTTAGACAAATTCCTCGCATGGCTGAGCGAGGCCGAATCCTCGCTCGAGACGCTAGAGGGCGAGGGCGGCGAGCCGGCGCGCAGGTCTGCATCGCAGCTCAAAGAGCTGCAGACTGACGTTGACAGGCAGGCGCACGCTCATCACTCGTTGCGCAATGCGAGTCTGGCGCTTCTTGGAAGTCTCGCGCCGGAAGATGCGCTCATGCTGCAGCTTCGTGGCGATGAGATGGAACGCAGGTGGCAGGTGAGAAGGGGAGGGGGAATAGAGAGTTCAGCTTATTTATTAATTATCAATTAAATAATAAATTATTATTCGATTTTTGTAGATCTATAAGCGTTGAAGCCCAAACTTATTATTATGGGGATCGAAATTTGTTTCAGTTGAATCTATGGATTGTGTGTAAAATAAATGAATGTAAAATAAAGTTGAGAATGTGAAGTTTTATGTCATCAGAAATCTTTATCAATAGAATTGACAAAATAATCGAATTAAACAAAAACTCATAGAGACTTTAGGGTCAATTCCTTAAAAATCTGGTGCGGTGTGAAAATGCCTGTGCATCGACTGAAAGCATATTAAGGAATTGGATTTATATCAGAATTAATGAGAATCCATGAAATATGGATTTCAGCTTGTACACAAATGAGTTTCATTATATTTAATAATAGCACTCAAGATAGAATGAAGGAATCAAAGTTGTTAATTGTTTTTATCAGTTTTTTTAGATCTTCATCACTGTGTTTCTCAAATGTTGAGACTTTCAGGAGATATATTGTTGAGAAGTTTTTTTTAGAATTAAGTTATAGAATCACTCCCTTTCTTATTTCTCTGAGAAACAACTTCTCATTCTCAACTATTCATTACCAGTTTGAACTATAGACTTGGAGTAGATAAAGTAATGACTATGAATATTAAGGGGTTTATATACAGTTAGAAGGCCGAAAAAAAAGCGAATTTTGCAGAGTTCTTTCTGAGAAAACTTGAATTTATTGATCTAATAATTAGCACACAGATTTTGTTAAAGTAATGTTAAATCCAGTGAATAATCGAAGGAATACGCAAAATAATTGTTTTCACAAAATGGCGGATTCTCAAAGAAAAAAATCGAAAAATTTCGGCCTCAAATTGTTTATAAAAAAATATCGGTGAGAAAAAATCTTCGATCAATTACTAAAAAATATATTTAAGAAGCTCGTGTTAAAATTTGAGACTAATCGGTTCAGGCGTTTTCGAGTCATGTTGGTCACTGACTTTGAAAACACCATTTTGAGAAAAACGCGTTTGAAGTTTGAAAAACACTTTCAAGCACTCTGAAACGCCTTTTCAAATTTGCGTGTAACTTCGAAAAAATCACCGGAACGATATGAAATTTTCTGGGTGTATTTTTTAATATATGTAGGTACATTAAGAAAAAATGAATAAAAAAAATCGAGTTTTTGAAAATTCTAACTGTACATAACCCCTCAAAGATAAAGGGCCATATTTTACACAAACTAACTTCCATTGTCAATGTTTTGTTGGGTTATATCAACTCATTCAACTTCAGATAATGTATTTGTTGATATTATTGAATGAAAGATGAGTGCATCCAATAAATAACCCAAAAAACATTGTCTTTCCTTTATTTTAGTCCCTGAGAACAAGATTATCCGATCTGCGTAATCGACTTGAACACAACGCCGACTACTGGAACGCCCTTCTGCTATCACTACGAGAACTCACCGAGTGGGTAATCAGAAAAGACACCGAATTGGGTCTGGCCGCGAGACAAGACGACCACAGAGCTTTCAGGTGAGACAGCTATGGTATAACCTGTAGTTGCTACGGATAGTAATCTTCCTGAATACTAAATTCTGAATATTTGGCTAGACTAACGGCTGAATCGCTGAACGTGAAGTTACAGAAAATATGCACAGACGAAAACGAGAAACAGAAGAGTTCAAAATTGTGGGTAACGGGTAATCCAAATCAATTTCTATAGTCACGACATCTGTTAAATTTGCAAACTATAAACATTCGATTTAACACACATCCTGTTCATTCGTATCCTTTTGGCATTCTGCTTCAAATTCTGAATTATGTTTGTTACTTACAGGTGCCGCGATAATTTTTCAATGAAAATAGTTGTAAATTTTATCTAAACAATGAAATTCAAGATTCTATGTGAAACATATACAATCAATGATTTTGTGTGATGTTCGACAGAAAACTGTCATATATGCTACAAATTGGAACCGCTCTGTCTGTTGCAAACGAGATGGATTCATAGTGAGAATATTGAAATAATATTTTTCTGATTCAGCCACTCCAAAAAATTACCATACTTATGTCAGATCAAAACTGCAATACTGCATACGCATTTATAACTATCCTGCAAATGGTTACATGCTATAGAAAAAATACTCATTCCAAGTAAAATTTTAAAAGGTACTGATTCACTGTATGTTTTGATTATTAAGTCAAGCGAATAAAATGTTATTGTCATTTCGACCGATTGCATAGTTTCGAAACTAGGGAGGTTACCAATTAACCTTTTTTTGGATAATTTTTCACAGTGAGCGGCGCAATGATTGTTATTAACAAATGCTCATAAATTATCTTACATTCATTACTTTGTATTGGATAATACAACCTCATAACATTGAAACTACATTTGTCACTATAAATGTCGCAGGCAACAACTAGAAGATAAGAGACCTCTGGTGGAGGCCAGTTTAAGAAGCGCAAGACAGTTCGTGGCGGGAGACCCATCGGGAGAACTAGCGAGGAATTTGAGAAGAGAATTGGTGAAATTATCCGATAAATGGAATGCTTTAATCGACAAAAGCGATCAGCTCGCTACAAGATTCGAACAGAACAGCATCGTAAGCTCTCAATTTTTATTCATCATGTCATTATGTTCAATGCTTATATTTTCTTTTTGGTGTTGACCACTGTTAATTTTGCTTGCAAGGTGTATGGAAGAAGTTCCTCTTAGCGTATTATCGAATTTATTATATTTGGGCAATACAAACTGTATCCATGATTTGATCGTAGCGATTCTTTTCTAGAAGTTGAAACAGCTCACGATGAGCTTAGAAGAGGCATCTTCAGCTGTTACTCGTCTCGAAAGAGCGACTTTGAGTTGGAGCGGACCTAGAAGTGCTGCTGAGGCTAGAGAGCTATTGACAAATTTGAGAACTTTGGAGCAGCAGCTACCGTCTCTCCAAAGGAACCTAGAAGAAGCTAGGATTCGGGCCGCAAATATAGGTGAGAAACGATAAACATCAATTATCCTGGTCAGCAGTGATGTATCCAGTGAACAATCATGAATGCTGACAGTTGGACGGCTTCTCACTCGTCAGAGATTTTTCGCTGGAAAGCTGGACGGATCTGATTTGATGAAAACAGTTTTGTGAGGAGTTAGGAGCAAATTGCAACTCCTCGTTTGGTCACTGAGATCTTTGTGAATCTGTTTTGAGATACTTATACCCAATATTCGTTCAGGTAATGCACTGCCGAATAATCTTGCTGCTCAATTGGAAGACTGCACGGCAAGATGTAGGGCACTTCAGGCGGCCATTAGGGAAAGAAGAGACCAGTTGACAAGTAGTACACAAGGTGAGTAGTGTGAAGTTTCATCATTTTAATATTCTCTATATTCAATATTATCCTATTCATTGTACCAAAAGTGTTTTGTTTAGTATTCTACAATTAGAATTTTTATATATAATCATAGTTTTATGATTGTACCAAGTTAAACAATTTCATTTCTGGCTTCGAAAATTTAAAACACCACATAGAATAAGATTTCATTGAGTCATAAAGGATTGTGATTGAGAGAAATGATTGATTGAGAGTATGTTAAATTTGGAATTCAGCAATTCACAATATTCTTGTCCATTATTATTCTATATTGCATGCACCCTCTTTCATCTGAGATCTGACGTCATTGACTTTTTTAAACAACCCTACTTTTTTACTATCTTTGGCAATTATAACAAGTTATACTTAGCATCAAATATCTAGCTTGTATTCTTCGTCGTTTAAAATATATTCAATGAAGATCAACTACTCCAAAAATGAGGATATTCATCTGAAATTAACACAATGAATGCTCGAAATGTTTTCCATTAATTACCTGACAAAGGCCTGAACCGAACTAGAACTTGTTTGGATCATTTTTCATTATTTCGGTGGAAATTCCTTTTTTGGTTTGTTATTGAACACTTTCTTAAAGGACCCAAGAAAAAATATGTTTTCTTTGTTGTTTCTATAATATGCATAAATGTTTGAATTCGTCAACTCTCAAAAATGAAATAGAATGAAAATACATAGTTTGAAAATAATTCAGAACTTAAATCGTCGGTTTCAACGAAATTATGCATTGAAGACCATTTTAGCAAAGGTATTCGTTATTTAGCAGTGACTTTTTTTCCGACAGTTGACGATGTTGTGTAAGCCAGACGTACCAATGAATTGTGCTATGCATGATTTTGCCCTTCACCGTAGATTCTATCTCATCCTAGGCATCCCACCGACGTTCAGAAATTAGAAATTACACAACACGACTCCGGCAACGAAAACGAAATCTACATAAATCTCGCCGCCGGCTACTTTTTCTCGTCGTTGTTTCGTGCGATCGTAAAGTCGAATGAATGTGTTTGAAGAACAAACGAAATAACGTAGGCGTTTTATAAAAATATCTCAAGTAGTGTGAGGTGGTCGACGCACGTGTTGAGTGCAGTGAAAGCGCCTCGTTATTAGATGTTTTCTAGTTAGTTTTTCTGCATCGATTTCGGCGGTTGGTGTTATACGTAGTCATAATGAATGTCAGAAGGAACGGTATGTTTGCTTTTACAATTAGTGTTCATTCAATACAGAGAGTAAAATACTCTTTTCTGTATTTTTGGTCCAAGAAATTCGATACTTTTGTTGTAGGTAGATTTTGTGATCCCAAATGGATGAATTATCAATGTAAATCTTTTGATGTGTTCAGTATTAGAAGAATATTGGCAGATACCGAACAATATTAACCAAAAATTGATGAGGCATGAAAGGTGTGATTTTTCACTTGACCATAGAATACCTCAAAAATGAACGATGATTAAATTTTTGAATTTGTGCTTTATGGATTGAACTATGTATGAAAACATAAAACATAATAAGTTGAAGCGATGATTGAATACTGAATATAGAGTTATTTTTTAATTCATGAAGAAAAAAAATCGATTCCAAAATACACAAATCGTTTATTTATCATCCAAAGGGTTGCCGTTAAGTTATTTGAATTGTATTTTTGAGGTAATGATCATAATAATTGTTTATAGAAGTTCCAAAACATACAATATACATTGTATATATACAGTTTAGTGATTTTGTTGAAAATTTTTATTCCGCTTTATCTAAAAAAAAATATTGTTTTCACATTTTCTCCTTGACAACCGGTTGTGATATTGGTTCAAGAATATATGAACAATATCAGGATGTTATGAAATTGAAAAATATAAACATAAATTATAAATTACGGAGGGAGAATAAATCATCTTAACCTCTCATTATCGTCTTTCCAGGCGAAATTTCACCTGGTCCGTCGAGCGTCCAACCGCCATGGGAACGCGCAGTAACACCCACCAAGGTGCCCTATTACATCAACCATAGCACGGAGACCACGCACTGGGACCACCCGCAAATGCTCGAACTGGCTCACAGGCTGCTTCAACTTAACGAAGTGCGATTCTCCGCCTACAGAACCGCCCTCAAGCTGAGGGCCATACAGAAAAGGTTGTGTTCCGATATGGTTGCTATCAGGTAAATATTCTCTTCAGTATTGTGTTGAATTTTTTCACATGTCCCAATTACCTCATTGTCAAATGATTAAATTAAGGATTCTACGCCGTCTGTGAGAAATCGAACCGTTCTCAACTTCATCAAAAACGATCATATTATATTTCAGAAACCGAGAATATTTTTTCTCAAGTAGTCATATTTCGAGTTTTTCACAATATCAATATCTTACAAACAGATGAGACCTGTTAATCTTCAAATAAATGAAATTATTCAGCGCCGCATCCGAGGCTTTCGATCTCCACGGTCTCAGAGCGCAAAACGATAAACTTCTCGAGGTCGCCGATATGGTTTTGGTGCTCAGAGCCATTTACAACAACGTGGCAACCTTGGAACCGGACAAGATCGATGTCCCGTTGTGCGTCGATCTCGCCCTCAATTGGCTGCTGAACGTATACGACAGCCAAAGGACCGGCCAGTTGAGAGTTCTCAGTTTCAAGGTCAGTCGCTGCATCCAACAACAAGTCGAAAACTATTGAATCAATTTGTTCCTGTAGGTTGGGCTGACTTTGTTGTCGAAAGGTCACTTAGAAGAGAAGTATCGCTACCTTTTCCGGCTAATAGCCGATCCTCAACAAAAGGCCGATCAGAGAAAGCTCGGCCTTCTGCTTCACGACATTTTGCAAGTTCCCCGGCAGTTGGGGGAAGTGGCGGCTTTTGGAGGCTCCAATATCGAACCGAGCGTGAGGAGTTGTCTGGGAGATAGAGAGGAACTCGAGGCGACACATTTCCTCGCTTGGTTGAAACAAGAACCGCAGGTAATCATTTAAAGTTGATTATCCAACATTGACAATTATTGAAATACAGATATCGACCACAAAAATTTTTAATCCAAACTGGTTTGTGGATCCGAAGCGATATTCCTTTTTTTATATTTATTATTTAAGGTTAGGGGTACTTAGGGTTTCTAAAGAACCAAAGTGTTTTTTGCATTTTTCGAAGTGTACGATCTCAGGAATATTCCTCGAAAATATTAAGGGAAAATGACAAATACTTCTCAAGTTATTCAGCAATCAACAAAGGGCTATCGGGCACTTCAAAAAATTTAAGAGTGGTCCATAAATCTTGAGAAGGTAGAATGTTACGTTAATAACAGTAAACCGATTTTTTTGATGCTTCTACGACTTATGGCTTAATAATAGATGACTCAGTGTAAAATACGTTTCTAGCAATAAGTATTTTGTTTATAAAATTATCTCTTTCAGTCTTTGGTATGGCTTCCGGTATTACACCGTTTGGCGGCCGCCGAATCCGCCAAGCACCAAGCCAAGTGTAACTCGTGCAAGCAGTACCCGCTAGTCGGGCTGCGCTACCGCTGCCTAAAGTGCTTCAACTTCGACATGTGCCAGAGCTGCTTCTTCGCAGGTCGCCTCACCAAAGGCCACAAACTCAGCCATCCGATGCACGAGTACTGCTCGACGACGACGTCCATAGAGGACGTGCGCGACTTCACGCGCGCCTTGCGTAACAAATTCAAGAGCAAAAGATACTTCACGAAGCACCCGCGCATGGGGTACCTCCCCGTGCGTTCTGTCCTGGAAGGAGACGAGCTCGAAAGCCCGGTGGCCTCTCCCCAACACAACGATATGCATTCCAGGCTGGAGATTTACGCCAGCCGATTGGCGGAAGTCGAGCTGCGTGCCGCTTCGCCTCAGGAGGACGAGCACCGGCTCATCGCGGACTATTGCCAGACGTTGGAGGGAGGAGGAGCGGGAGGGCCGGCTAGCCCCGGGCAGTTGATGCTGGTCATCGATGAGGAACAGCGCGCTGAATTGCAAGCGATGATACGCGAATTGGAAACCGAGAATGGCGCTTTGCTAGCCGAGTACGAACAGTTGCAGCGTGGAAACGGCGGTAGAGGCGAGCAGACGGCGCCCCAGCAGCAACAACAACATGATGTGCTGGCTGAGGCTAGGTTGCTGAGGTGAGTGCAACATTCCACCTACCGAAATCCAGTAATACAAAAGTATTGGAACAATTTTGGTGCAATATTCGTAATCAAACATTTGGCGCTAAGACTGCCAATCACGTTTGAATGAAAAAATACTTCGCAGCTACAATATCGTCATACTGACTGTCGTCTTGATTAATACCCCGAGGCATATGACCTTCAGAAATTTAAAAAGAACACCAATTCCTACCTCCCTTCCCTTGGTTCTCACGATGTTCTCTGAACATTACAGGATGTCTCCTTTCGTGAGAAGTTTTATATAAAAAAAAACAGTCACCAGTAATTCTGGAAGTTTATTCATTCCATACTGACCGTTTGTCAGTCTTGGTTAACATGCAAATTTAAAAAAAAAAATCAATAGGAACCTCCGACTTCATCTAAATATTTCTGTCTACGTTTAGATGACCGCTATGTGTGATACCTACTGATTCGGGAATATCTCCTACGGAGTCATCATCATTCATCGTTTAGTAAAAATTTCAGCGTTTGTAAAAAGAACTTCGAATAATTTCAAGAATAAATCAAATCTTTGGAAAATCATGGTGAAGAATTTCAATATCGGTATTCGGTTATCGGAGAGTTTGAAGCAGCGTTGAAAAAAATACAAAAAACAGAAAATATACTCACCAAAGATCTTTTTTAACATTTTCACTATCCATTTATACACACATTGTTTTGTTGATCACATATACTCGGGATTTATCAAAAACGCGAACGCGAAATCTTTCCACAATGTCGGAGCACATCCAAACTCGACCGGTGTTGAAAATCGACTAATCTGTGCGATCTTATCAGTTTGGTAGATCTTCCACTGCATGTATAATAGTGTTGAATAATCTCAACTGATTCATATTTGCGATATCTGAATGAGTGATTAGCACCTGTTGGGATATAAATTATTTTTATACGGAGATACGTATTTCTTTTGTTCTGAATAGTACCTTCAAAATCTCTTTTTGTAAAATGACAAGAAATTTGCCATAGCTTTCAAATGTTGTAGAAAACATTGTTGAAGCATCGTTTTAGAGATGCGTTAACCTGTCATGAATAAATCATTTTCGAACATAATATACAAATATTATACTACATTATATTATGTTTTGAATTCCTCGAGTAACTCAAATTATTCAGTAGTATTAATGTATCCTTGTGTATCTCTACTCGTTTCTTTTGGCATATTAAATATCATCCACACGGATTTCTGGTGAAAAAGGTTTTTAAAAGAAATCACTCCCAATCGATGAAATGAATAAGGAAATCTTTTCACGAATGTGAAATATGTTTGGAATCGTCGTGAAGCGCCTCCACCTGTATCAGTAGCGGGATTAGGGAATTTAAACAGCTTAATGGGTTATTTTGCACAGTGCACTGGTGCCACCAGCTTTTCTTTAAGTGTGACATCAATATTAATTCAGTATACCATACCAAAGAAACGATTTACGCTTTTTTATAGGCAGCACAAGGGTCGTCTGGAGGCACGAATGCAGATCCTCGAGGACCACAATAGACAGCTAGAGGCGCAGCTGCAACGTTTGCGGCAGTTGTTGGACGAGCCCGCGACGTCGACTTTGCAAACGCGAAGCGTCACTGCATCTCAACTCAACCAGGATACACCGGGCAGGATGAGCCAACCACCGCCGCCAGCCGATCACCGTTAATTTGAACGGTTACGGTAACTTTTTGACTGAGAAATTGCAGCGAAATTAACGGCTCTTTTGGCCGGATCCCAAATATCAGCTTTATTCGTTGAGTTTTTTTTATATCCGGTAATTGTCCGGATGCGGAGTACCCATGAGATAATAAATCGTGATATACTCGTGTTTCGGAATGTAAGGTAGTCGCTCTACTGATATTGTATCATTTGTAGGTGAAATTTTGAAGAATGATAAATGAACATTAGAGAAAATGTGAAAATATTCATATTTGAGTAAGAATGTTCGTTGTTATCTCTGCTTTTTCAATCACTTAAAATTGGTTGATTTTGTAGTACAAGAAAGTATACAGGCTCTTGAAATATGTACCTTCATTCATTCTCATGATGTTTATTAGTTCTTCAAAAATACTAGTTAGGCGTTTACCGTTTCCAAGTAATACCTGAAAGCTATGAATTATGAAATTACTCTGTCATCGTCACTTGAAAAAGCTTCTAATCCAGTACTTACGACACTGAACTTTCCCTCAAACCTTGACTGAATGCCAAGTTGCCTGAGTCGTTGAAGACCCAAGTCAGGCGAACAAGAAGGCTGAGGAGTCACAGGAATGTATTGTTTATTGATTCTTCCGTTTCGTAGTTCATCTTTAATTGACTCTCTTCATTTTTGTAAACAAGGGGTCTTAGCAACACACTTCAAATTATGATAGACAGAACATTTCAATAATAATGAAAAGAGATAATTCATAGCTGCATCTAATACTTAGAGCTCGTTTGCGCGCATCTCATTTTGAAATGTCCAATGAATGACAATCGTTCCAAGAAATATTTCCTATGGAAGATGCACAATCTATTGATTTTCTTTTAATCAATCCAATTTTTGCTGGTCTTTTCCTGAGATTATATATATTTTTTAATTTCATGTATAATTGACTGTTTTCCATCAGTTTAGACCTCCAAGAGAATCTCGACTGACCGTAAATGTATTACATTAATAAGCCGATATTAATTGACAGTATTGTCAATTTTCATTAGATTGGCGGTAAAGGTGATCGGATCAGTTAGTTCTGGAAAGCTTCACTGATTTGACCTGATTAGATTAGAAGACTGCTTTTCTTGCCATCAACGTTATCGATAAGTATTATTCATCTGTATCATGCCAGTGTTTTTGTGATACAAATTGTTAGAATTCGGCTGTCATATTTATTGTTAACAGTCGACTCAAACGAAAACAAATTATGATTAGTGGAAGAGCGGTGAACCATTTTTGAAGTGTTCAGATAAGAGAAAAAGCAACCTAAGGTATCATCCTGAGTTGTGATTGACTCTTCCTCAGTTTGGTAATAATCTATAAATTGCATTTTTCATTTTCTGGTGACGTGAAACTACTCTTCCATGTTAAGGAACAAATGTAGGACCCGTTAAGAAACTGAAAATCCATTATACCAGGTGTTCTAATATATGGCAACAGGCAATGTTTTTTTTAATTGACAAGATAAAAAGGATGAAAAATGAACGAAAAATGTATTGCATATGACAGCTTTGTGTTAGATGTGTGCCAAATTGGCATAGAAGAGTACAACGATAGCACATAGGTCTATTAATGACATTATGACAAATTCTGTGACATACTAGCTATTGGCGAATGAATGAAATGTAGCTCACTAGAAAAGTCTGAAATGTCTTTATTTTCATTATAAACTCACACTATATTAACGCAAAAACACATATAACCTAATGCAATGAAACTATCCAATGTCAACGTTTGTGGTTCTGTGACTGCCGACTTTTGCGCTGCTATCTTAAATTCATTCGCCAATAGGAGGGTGCCCTGTTTTATAATGAACAGGTATTGGTGCGGAACTTGCTGTTTTACCCTAACGAGTGGAGTCTGGACATTTGGAGTGATTTTTCGTTAATTTTTCAGATTAGTAGAAGCTCCTACGAGACACAAACGTAATGAATTGATTAATAATAATCACGAAGGTATACTGATGCTATTCAAAGCATTTTTTTGTATTGATATTGTTTGTTTAAGATAAATTGGGTTACCTGGTATCGAAACTATCTCTGTAGGAACCAAACCATATCAAATTTTATAGTTATAGGTATTCATTACAAATAATACCGATTCCTGGAAAATCCCACGAGGGTTACTCAATAATACCAGACTTATCATGACGAAGTCTCCCTACCTCAAATGCATCATGCTCAGTTTTTCCACTGATTTTGGATGATTTTAATTGAGTCATCCAATAATATCATATTGAAGTCCGCTTAGTCCCTTACATAATCGTGATTGTAATGCGAAAGTCATATCAATATACACATCATCTTTGTTACGTTTAGTAGATAGGCAAGCCTAGACATTTATTTTATTAATGTTGTTATAAGTTGGCGATATTAGTAGTAGGCGTACTCGAACAATAAAAATCGACATTGACAAGGGAGTTTGATTCCTAGGTAGCCCCGTCCCTCCATAATAAAACACATCGTCATAATAAAAACTTAATAAATTATCATCAATAATACAACAAATCAACAGCAAAATGACTTAGCATGTACTCTGTGTGTGCGAGGGCGTGACCGTGCGTGTGGGCGTGGCAGTTTCTCGACTAGACGAATTCGGCAGCGCGCCACGACTTGGGCGTGCACACGCCCGGCCCCCGCCACCAATCGTTGACGTCTTCGTAGCGCCTGGGCGTGGGCGGGGCGTGAAGTAGGCCGCAAAGTCGACACCAGAAGTACGTGTTGATGAATTCGCCTGTACCCTTCCAGCGGAAGTACGTATTATACAAGGCGTCGTCTTTGTCGAGGCGGTGCAGGTAAGCGGCCAATTCCTGCGGCCCGGCAAATTCGTCTACATGGATGTAGGAACCTGTGGAGTTGTGGTAACTTCTTTAGTATTTTGGAAAAAGAATGTGAAAAAAATCTCAAGGGGCTGTATTTCAACGAGGGATACTCCAATGAAGTTTCTTTATATGGAAGATTTTTTTTTCGAAGGGTAATCCCTCCTTTCATTGACATTCCTGTCAAAATTTCTTGAAGAAAAAGTCAGGACTTCCTTACTGTGAGGAAATGTAATTTCCTTACTGTAAGGAAATGATATTTCCGTACAGTTGTCAAGTTTGACAATTCAACCTCAATACGTTTCCATAGTAGCCCAAGTAATTTTATTAGGAATTTCAAAGCACCATTTATTTGGGAATAAAATTATTGCATTTTTTTTAAATCGATCAATATCTGTCGAATTTCAAACGATTTGCGGAAAAATAGTATGTTTAGCTCGTGTTGCTAAGTCTCGGCTTGCGCATCGACTTAGCAATCTCCACAGTCGCCCAGGAATGTTAAGCTTTTCCTACCCGGTAAACAATGTACTATTGTTACACCTTTTATAGCTATAATCAAACAGAAGAGGCAATTTCTTCATCTTAATTATTGTTTATTATTGTGTAAACGAATATAGTGTGTTTTGTAAGTACTTCACCACAAACGGAAGAGTAATTTTTCAAATTACAAGGTGTCTGTATTTCAGAAAAAGTTGAATTCGTCGGGTATAAAACTCTTTTGAAGAAGATATTCGATTGATAGAATTGTTTTTCAAATATTCAATTTTCGATACGATTCGTTCTGTTTCTTGAGAATCATGAAATGTTTTCACTCACCTTCTGGTGCACTTCTTTGGTAATCTTCTGGTCTACCACCCATCACTATAGGAAGAACGCTTTGGCCAAGGCCGTTCACATAAAACTTCTCAGTGATGTAATCTCGGCAGTTGGAATTCTCGAAAGCTAAATAAAATTTGTATTCCTTTTCTAATATATCGAAACATTTCTTGTCCGATCTAGGACACTGAAATGAAAATATTCGTTATAAATCATATTGCCATTCCCATGGGATCTTCTTTTTTGTTTACCTTGAGAGGTCCACATGTTCCGTAAATATCTACTGGAATATATTTGGCAAGTTCTCTGGCATAAGCTAATCGGCCATTTCTGGCTCCGCAGTTCGATACGAACCATGCAACTTTTTTCGTTTTGTTCGCCGTAAAATCCCTATTTTGGTCTTTTTGACGAACCTGAAAGAAGTCCAATTAGAATATCGAATCATGTGATCTTTAATTATCATTCTAAAGGTCAAGGTAGGAGAATCTTGGTAATTTTTTTGTAAATTACATACTCCATGCCACTTATAAAACTGTCAATAGCATTTAGTTTGATAAGCTACCATCAACCTCTTTATTCAATAAATAGGTTATAGTTACTGTTTATATTTATCACCTGTGGATCGAAGTAGGTCCACCTTTCATAGGGTGCCACTATATCACTGTCCCTCCTGTAGGTGGCTGTCCAATTAATGAGGTCAGCAAACTTGATACTTTGAGTATGGTACGGGCATTCCAGAAAATACAATATCCATACCTTCAAACAAAAGTCAAAAATTGCAACTTTCAGGTTATCTAGAATGCAACCTGATATGCAAAACATTTTTTTTTTCAAATCAGAGTTTGCAGTTAATTTTCGATTCTCTTTCTGGTATTTTTAAAAAATTATTATATTCGTGAATTACAATAATCAAATGTCTTGAAGAGAAGCTGAATTCAAAACCCCTATAATACATTTCCTATAAAAAGTAATCAAGCTGAATCATCAAAAAATAATTTTGTTATGGAACACAGTGTGTAGAAATGGTAATAATCAAACATACATTAAATTATGATGATATTAATTTTTCAGGCATTATTTACTTCAACAAGGTAAATATGAATGTATCTGATGTGTATCTGATGTGTTATCTAATTAATTAGGTGATTGATTCCCGTATCTGTGTCAATTGATTATGAATCAGATACACCTGTATTGATATTTTCTTTTACCTGATTCATAGGTCTCTGTACTCCAGGATGTATGAAATGATCTTTATATAGGATGGCATCGGCAGTAGCAGCCTTACTCCTGTCATCGGTGAGAGAGCACCTGTTGACAGGGCAACCGTGAAAAGAAGCCGATCCTGACTTCTGGCCCCAAGTCCCCAAGCCGTTGTACGCTAAGATAACTTTTTCAGGAGCATCATCACCTACAAGATAAGGAAGTATCAAAAAGTGTAGTTGCCCTGAAAATATAATCTTCGATGTTTGATTTATTGCGAAACATCCCAGATATCCATCGATCACCAGGTGTTTTCAATTGAAAGCTTGTGTCAGGAGCTCACTTGGTTGATCGACTCAACAACACACTTCTTTGAGTATCAGCATGCCTTGGTTTCAGGTTTTGTATGATCAACTTCCTTCAAGAATATAGAATTCTAATTATCTATCTTTCAACTCAAACAAAAAACTATAAATGTCTTATCAATTTTTTTAATGGCAATATTATTGCGCCTTCCGTGGATATTTGTCACAGTTGAGAAGTCATACAGCCACATGTGACTCTGGAACCGCTATTTGTCGGCCACCGACCTAGATCATAATTATTTCAAATATTTAACGAAATCGAAATGCAAAAAAATTCTGGATCGATACGTGCAACAAGGAAATGTTTTCTGACTGCCAAGCCATCAACAGTGTGCTGCTGTAGAGCAGCAAAGATTTTGAGTAATTTACTATAATCCTACATCAAGCTTACCAACAACGATAAATTTAAGCGGTTAGTGAAAATACTTTTCATCTGCAAACAAGTTCAACGACTCATTATTTTACAATCGGAACTAAATTTGGGTTACGATCAGTATAAAAATGGTGATCAGTATTTTCAAAATCCATTCTAGGTTTATTTTGGAATATTTTGTCATATTTTGTGTTAGATAGCTATGAAATGTCATGGAAACAGATTGAGATTGAAAACGTTCGTGCGTTCATTTACGATAATTTAATTTGAAAATAATCCGATTTTTATACATATGTATAAACTTTTTTATTTTGAAAACCTGGCTATTTAGGTATAGGAACATAATATATCATTTGGAAGGAACTTCAATTGTGTTTCAGGATATTTAATAATTTACAGAGTATTCCATTTGAAAAAATGCACTTTTCACCATTTTTGTATCTATCGTCAAAGTCATCAAATTAGAACGGCCCTGTACAATAGAGAACGAATTTCCTGAGACATAATTGATACACAGGTCATTGGTAAACTACACCCAAAATTTCAGCATTCTACGAATCCAAATACCGCACTAATAAACATTCAATTAAAGTTATGTTTTGCACGAAAAATAAGGAAATCAATTAATTTCTCGAAAACCTTTTGAGATAGGTATAGGAAAATATCATATGAAAATGATTGAAAAGTATTAGAAAAACGAAAAATTTAATAAAATACAGGGTGTTCCATTTGAAATAACAAAGTTGTTGCAACTTTTCGATACAAGCGGCAACGCCGCAACGCTGAAAATGTTTTAGATCGATAGAACAAAACTGATTACTCGAGAAACCAAATTTTCAAAATAATTCTACGTCCCGTCCTCCGTATACGTCTAACCTACCATCGACCGTGAGTGGCCCTGTATATCACATAACAAACCGCAATCAGTAAACGAATACCAACCCAGATAGTCTTCGGGCACGTACATCAGCTGCTCCACCACCCTATCACCGTCAGCCTGGTCCGGGAACAACCTTAACGGTCCCTTGTGAGTGTCGGGCAGCTCAGTGCCGCCCTGCATGAACCACGGCTTGCCCGCGTTTTCGCGCTCGACTTCTTCCGCCGGCGCACGCTCCTCCCTCTCTACCTCGACCGGGCCGATGGTAAACGTGCCTAGTGATGTCGCGATCGCTTCGTCGGCGGGCGGGTGAAAAGCTGCCCGTAGGCCAGCCCATGGCGAATGGCCATGCTGGGCAATCAGCAGCGAGAGGACGAAGAAAAAGACGATGAGAAGGAAAAGGCGGCGCGCCGAAATTCGCGGCGGCATCTTCAGGGGTACTCCATTACCTGATTTTATTAACAGAATATGAGTATATGAAAATTTCCTGAAGTATGATTTAATGGTATATTGTATGTTATCATATTTGGGATGAAAAATATAGTAGATTGAGATTGGTGAGCGAAAAAGCAGCTATAATGGACAACGTAAAATTTTTTAATTCACTTCAAGGGTAATTTTTTGCTACCTTCGAGTTGAAAATATGTTGATGACGATTTTTGATATTCGATAACGAAAAATGTTTTCGATTTATTGAATATATTCACCAGAATTACTATTGACTGTAGATAACCGTTGAACAGTTTTTTTCGACTAAAATCAAAAAACTCACTAGAGGATCAAATATTCATCTCCGAATTAATATGGAATCGTGGAGTCACTGTGAAGTGTTGCCATAATTATTGACGCCTAAATGTTTCCAGCTATGTTCAAACGAATTAGAGGTTTAGTTATTAGTTGGATACTTTTAATTTTACACTAATGGTAGTGAAAAATAACCAGATCTGTCAGAACTATCTTCCATAAATAAATAGACTAGACTACCGATCCATCTGTGTTCGTTTTTAAATACCTTTTAATCGACAACTATACGAATTTGATATTCGATACGTATATGTAACTTGATATATCTACCTACGAGAATAGTCATGATAAATTATTATTATTTGAAGGAATGCCTGATGCTAATACAAATTTAGGGCGAGCTGTCATACATTATCTCACATCGAAAAGAGCGCAATATAAAATAGAAAGAGCATTATTCCAGCAAAAATACCATTATTTATTTTTATTTCAATTTTTTCTTCATGGAATAATCATGTGATGAAAGCCAACGTAAAATATAAATTATCGGAAAAAATAAATGCAAAAATTCAATAGCTCGAAAACGACCGAATTTAAGGTATGATGTACCATATCAATTTGTTGATAATTTCGAGCATTATTGAATAATAAACAATTTCTTTGAAAAATAAGCAACGATTCAATAACATAATATCGAGACATTTCATTATTCGTGGGTAAATAACAAATCCAGAATATTTGGAATATTGATTTCTGCAAAAATTAAAAGTGAAACGTTGCCAAAAATAGTGGATCCACGTTTTCCACTTACATGATGATAATAATCAGTGACAAGTTTTATCAGTGATTATTTCTTATACAAACAGAAACATGCGAATGATTCTCCGTTTTATTCCCAAAAATCAGAACGAGCAATGAGAAATTGATTCGATATAAAGTCCTTGGGGTACTAAAATTGTTTCATCTCAAAATAGGCTTTCGAAATAAACTTCACGCGCGTTAACGGTTTAAACCGACGCGTATATTTCGGTGATATGCCATTCTATTCGTAAATGCCTTACCTGTCAACCGCTGATGAAATCTAGAAGGCGTCAACTGACATCGTATCGAATGAATGAGGTTTGATTACCCAAAACTCAAGTACCCCTAATTCAGATACCATCAGGAATGGTAAGAGATATCGAAGACGTATTGATTCAATGATAAAACGTATGGTTTGCTAGGATTATACACCTGTCAATAGCGAAAAGATAAGGAAGTCATTGAGAATTTGTACAGGGTTGTTCGCGAAATGATGTTGGATTTATAGGTTATCGGCGAATCTAAGTAAGGAAAGCGTCATGCCTTGAATGGGTGAGTATTGAACGAACATGCAACGTTTTGAAATACTATCCAAAAGGCGTATATATACTGTAATTTCAATTGAAATTTGAGCTTACCCGAATTTTAGTTGTCGTGTAATTTTGTTGATCAACATGTTCATTTATGACTTTCACGCTCGAAGTTTATGAATATTTCACCCGATTAGCAGTAATTTTAGGAAGGTCGCGCAACAATAAAATGTGCGAAATAATATGTAATGAATTGTCTGTCTCAAAAACTACTTACAGTGTACTATCACGTAATACATTTCGATTCTAGTTGGTAGATAATGTTTATTTCACATGAATATATTTTCTATTATCAATAAAAATTTATGGAATTACTAATTACCACAGTACTTTGCAATGTTATCTTTAAAAAATGGAAATTTCTTAGGGTAAACAATACAATTCAATTGGACAACGACATTATGAACACTTTTAGAAAAAACATTGCGTTGGTGTGCTACATTTATCATGAGAAATCTAAATTTGAATGTAAAAATATACAATTGGAACAGATTTGAATTATCAACGTTTCGACAATAAAAACTATATCAACATGTGATGCGGAACACCCTATAAATAATTCGATTCCAACGGATATTATTTGTGTGCAACTACAGGAAAATCAATTAAGAACACTGAACGCAATCTTGTTTTATTTCCTGTACCATATATTTTAATGGGCATTTATTTTTACGGATTGTGGAATAGTTAGCATGATTTCTTTCGAATGATTGAAACTTCAAAAAATCTATTTCGAATTATCAAAATAATGAAATCTATAACTTCAGATTGATTGGTCAACTCAGGTATATGCAGAATATTTCCTGATGATCATTTTAAATTATCAAAAATTCTATTTCAAACAGGATGTTTTAAATTCGGAGAATTCGAAGCAGAGATTAATTATCACGATCTTTATGATGAAATGGAAGGGATATATTTTCACTTTCATAGTATTCTATGCACGATTTCGATGTAATACATATCAAGATGTACTGTACTCGAAAAAATTTGATAACGTTGAAATAAATGAGTATATTCTTGATCATGAAACGATTCCTTCTCGAATCAAGGATATTCTTGTATTTTTATTTCGTATAAATAATTTCTAAATATTCGATGTTTACTGCCAAGAGTCGAGTCTTTTCAATCAAACACCCTGTATGATACTGGATATTTTGATATAGAATTCAATTATGCTTCATTTTGTACTAGTATTTCTTTAATTAATCTAGCAGTTTTCTTGTTATCGATAATAGAAAACGTTGCACAACTTCTAACAATGAACAAGTTATTTCGTGAGTGGTTCATAAAAGTTTAGTTTTGTTTAGTAATATTTCCGTATTCGAACATCACAAATATTTGACAATAGTTCTCGAGTTAGTAGAACGGAAAATTCAGTTTTACATGCACATGTTGATACAATATATCCTATTTTCACTTCTTTTTAGTGTAGTCGTTTTACTATACAGGGTGAGTCAAAAATGTGTACCGAGCTTTCTGAGAGCGATGGTCAAAAAATAGAAGCATTCGAAAATTTTGAAATATGCTCTTGTCAAAATACAAAAAAAAAATTCAACCATTTTAGGGATATTTGAGTTTTTGTAGTCACATGATCTCAGCATATTAACTCATCACACTATATTTTGGGAGGCCATGATCAATTTTATTATAAATTTTGACGTTTATGTTGAGAACATTATTGCAGGTGATTTCTACGTGTGTTTTTTGCTTACTTACATTACGATGATTTTCAACCGACATTTTTGGATTTTATAAACTTTGGATTATTTATATTACACATTAGATTGAACAAAATAATTGTACAAATGTTCGAATTGAAGTCCAACCAGAAACTGCCAATGTCCAAGACAGTCAGTAAATTCCATGAAACTTCAATCGACTATTTCGTTCAATTATCAAAATCGATATATCATTAATTTTAAAACAATTTCCTCATGTAATATGACAAAACTTTTGGTTTGAAATGTGCACAGAAATGTGATCTAGCAATCTACATAGCCGAAACAGATGACGTTGTCAATGCGACTGAAACGTCAAAAGATGAGCATTTCAAAACAAGAGTCGACGTTTCCGCGGATTTTTTCGAAAAGCTCTTCATTTTATACGTTTATAGAATTTTATTCCTTCATAAACTCACAGTATATTTTTATATTTACTTTTTACCGTGCGATGAAGTGTATACGAGTATATAAGGAATCTTTCTAATCGATTTGGTAATTCTGAATATTAATAATTCCACAATAATTTCCGTTTCTAACATCGATCAAATAAAATCTTCTACCAATTGATAACTATACATGCACTCAATTTCTGAATTTAGTGTTGAGATCAGAAGTGCAGTAGAGAAATGTCAAATATAATTAGTTTTCTTTCAACTTTCATGAATCAATCCCGTAAGTTGGTCTCTATTTAGTATTTAGTAATTTTACGGTGAGTTAGGAAAATGTGATAGTTGAAATGAAACGATATAATAAGGAAACCAATAAAGAGCTCACTTGGTTTTGATGAATGTTTCAGTGACACCAATAAATTCAAAACAACACCTTGGCACTTGCATTGTTTACACCCAGTACACGAAATTAAAAATGAATTCAAATGTACCAGGGATGGAAAATAATAATCAGAGCAATACGTAGGTGTGAAGTTAATGTTCGTGTATGGGTAATTGAAATATATTGCATAAAATTATCATTACCGTTACATATCGGCATCCAAGTAAGCACTGATATAAATAGATGAAGGTATTGTATCACACAAAAGACATATTGTCTGCAGACTCGATAACTGAGTAGACAGAAATAAACAGAAATTAATTAACAGCAAAATTGAAACCTTCCGAAAATATTTGGATCTAGGCCATTGAGCGTGGGACATGTTTTTTTCTTCAAACAGGTATTTTCATGATAGATTTTCTATGCGGCATTTTGGATCAAAGGGAATTCTCGAAGAATTTACATTGAATTGGGCTGATTCCATTTCCTTTATGGTGTCTGTTTATTTCGCAGTATATTGCAAATTACTTTCGGTACACTCTGTATGTTGCAGAAAATCTCCAGATAATAGTATATTTTTTATGAAAAGTAAAAGTTATTTGTGCCAAGTATTTGTATACTATGCATTATAAACTACCAACAACATTGCTATTAGAGCCTATAGAAAAAAATTAATAGACAGGGTTGTTCTTAATTGAATGGAATCATGAAAATTTGGGATATTTTAAAAATCTATACGAACACTATGCGTGAATTATCATCAATGGCGTAACATTTTTATTCAAATCGGAAATTGATGTCACTTTTCTCAATGTTAAATGGCATACCCCATATAGTATCGAAATTATCTTCATGAGAGTAACATGGAACGCAATTATATCAAAGTACTACATAATCAAGAAGATTCCTTTTTCCTGTTACCCTACGCTCTCATTAGTTCAAAATAACCAAAATGAACTATTACCGATACTGTATAATGTCCTATACTTAATTGCAACGGTAACAAAGAATGTTTTGATTTTTGCCAAAAAATGACGATTGCAGACCTCGAACATGACTATTTTTCTTCTTGTAAACGAAGGCTCATTATTCAATTGGAATTGGTTGTATCCTTATAGAAAGGGATATACTTAGGAATATGTTGACATCACGAAAATCGAAAAGCATCAACCTTGTAATGTTTTAATGTTCTAATCTATAAAAAGCATCAGAAATGATAGTAATTAAAAATTACGTCTGGCATGAAGTTCTTCTTTCGATTGGATATGCGGAGCATTTCCGAGTGATAAAAGTAATTTGATTAAATATTTCAAATTTACGTACTATTTCAGAAAAAAAAAAGTATTTTTCTATACTGTCTTATTTAGAGTTATTAGAGTTCACCAATAAAAACGTAATGGAATTTGAATAAATATAAATGAATGAACCTAGGCAGAACATTCAAAGGTGATATAAACCATACATTATTAACAAAAATATTATAAGACCTTCGTATTAGTCGTTGATAAGGTGGGAGCAGAAGGGTACTTTATAGAATTTTGATACCCTACTTCACAATCATATCAACTACATTTTTATTAATCGGACTACAACTTTATGATTATGATTTGTTGAATGTGTTAATTTCTCCAAAATATTCGTAATCGAATCTTGTGTGTATAATATCTTTTTGATAAATCGAAATGAAAAATTCATAGACTGAATCTGCCGTTACTTGAAACTTGCCGCTTTAGGCTTCAGCTTACTCAAATGCTGGGTGGGGGTAAATGCATAAATTATCTCTTTCCATTTTCGCACCTAGTTTGATTAATTGATTACTTCCTTTATTATACCGGATTCAGACTCAAACTTCGTTATTTAAATATATTGTTAGATAGTTTTTCGAAAAAATTTCTTACAATCCAAACAAGGATTCAGATGAATGCTGTGAATTTATATAAACTATCGGAAACTGGTTTGTTATTTCCTCAAGATATATCATTCAGGAAATTTGCGTTGAAGTTTGAGGTGAAATAATCAAACCCCAATCTCCTGTGTTGATTTACGTAATACATTATATTTCCCACATAGGGGGTCAATTTTGAATTTACAATAGCTGTACCTCGGCAATCCCTTGATCAATTGTTTCATTGTAACTGCTCTATATATGACATATAACTATTATTTTTGTGGAACTTTGCTATATGGTTTGAAAATTAAAATTTGATGAGTGTCATATTGTTGAATGACAAAGAACTACGAATGTATAAAATGATTTATTGGTTGAAAAATATTTTGAATATATCATTTCATTTTTGAATGATATAGTTGAGAAAAATAATTTAATGTTTCCACGCCAACCATGTAAATTTTCGAAAGGTTCGAAACGTATAATCATGATTAACACTCACTGGTTTCTTCAATTATCCAATGATATAATATCGATGGTGACAATTTTTCATGTCTAAAAATGTTTGGAGGCATTCTTCAATATTTTCCCAATCAGAAGCAATTCATTTTCGTCGGAAAACACACACTGGCAAATTGTGACACTTCTAGAACTTGACATTTAATTATTCCAGTATGAAATTCGGTGATTTCTGGATTCTAAATGATGCAACAAAATTATGGCAGAAATACAGACACCGTCCTATAGCTAGACGTAATAGAAAACTATTATTTCCCATACCAGTACTACCCGCATTATTATGTAATCGTATTTCCTTACCGGTTCACCAAAATATATTATCACATACTCTATAATTTTTCTTTCACAGTTATATCAATAGCAATCGCTCTAACAACTGTTATGTTCATTCTGAGGATATCCATCATATATACAAAGATGATTAATGAGATAAAATAACCGCAAACACAGACAACTGGTAGCTAGAATTGCAGTATATTTGTTCACAAAGGTAACTCACCTAATAGAAGAAGGCTATTTTCTGGACATCGCACCTAGATCTTGTCTGTCATTTTCTTGGAACCTTCGGAAAATCGATGGGGGTTTTCAGGATGGAAATTTCGACGCCGGCGCCTAGCATTCGTAAGATTTACGAGGGGTGCATTTACTTCAATGGTCACAGACGACGCATTCTACAGGGTAATCATAATAATTGAAAATGTAATGCAGTTATTTATCTCGTGGCAATTTAGACGATGAACAATAAACTAATAATAATAAGAATCACTAATATGATTGACATCAAAATAATAATGAATTTCATTGTCTTGTTAATATTAACGGACACTACTTACGATCGAAATGTCACTCACTCATATGAGATGACAGCCGCCTACTAAGTTGAATTCGGTTTAATGAAATGAAACTTATTTTTCTGAAACAAGTTCTTTCGAAAAATAACGGAAACTATTTCAATGATATATTGTATCAGAAATATAAGTGTTTTTCTAATCATTGTATCCAATGAATGAAAATAAAAAAGTACATCTAGATAACATAATATATATTATATATTTATAACTTATGAACAGTTATTTTGAATTTGTAATCAGATTTCATTTTAAAACTTCGATTAGCGGGCTCGTAGACACGTCGTATCTGTCACGTTCATGTGTTCGGCAAAATAGAGGTTATATTTGGAAGTGTACTTTCAAATCCTTGTAGGAGCTTTGTAATCGTGGCAAACAATTGAACTGGTAAATAACCATATGAGACTGTTCTCCACTTTGCGACGACTGACAAAGATCCTACCTACTAAACTCAACAAGGAGTGTCCTTCATATATCGCAACTAGAAGGTCAGTTTACATCAGCCCTTCTTTGGACCAGTGGGGCAAGAATAAAAAGCACAGGGACGTTAAACTTAACCTGTTTTACGAAGCAATGGCAGATCCTAAAATTGAAGAAGTTTTGGCCCCGCTCAGGGCTCACGTTAAAGAACAGGTAAGGCCATATGTTTTCAATATTCCACTGATTATAATGTGACTTGATTTAGGGTGACTTGGTGCGCAAACTGAAAGAGGAGGGTGCCCCAACTCTAGACGTAAAAAAAGCAGTTTTAGAGTTGAAAGCAAGGAAGAAAATCTTGGAAGACAAGGAGCTCAGTCTAGCTCCTAACCAAACTTTTGATAGAGCAAAAATGGAAGATTTATTAAAGCGTAGATTCTTTTATGATCAGAGTTTTGCCATTTATGGTGGCATAACAGGACAATTTGATTTTGGTCCCATGGGATGTGCATTCAAAGCAAATTTGTTGCAAGTCTGGAGACAATTTTTTGTTTTGGAAGAACAAATGTTGGAGGTAGATTGTTCTATTTTAACTCCTGAAGCTGTATTGAAGTGAGTGAACATAGCAAAACAACAGAAACTGAATGATTTCATTTTAATGTGTTTAGGGCTTCTGGACATGTGGATAGATTTGCTGATCTTATGGTTAAAGATGTGCAGAGTGGAGAGTGTTTCAGACTGGACCATCTCATCAAAGCACATTTGGAAAAGATTTCTGCTGACAAGAAGACAACTCAAGAAGTTCGAGATGAATGTCAAGATATAGTCATAAAGGTGAAAAAAATCTACATTGAAATCATACATTTTTATCTTAGGTTAGGTATATTCAGTACATTGATGTCTATTAGTAGATACAATTCAAATGAATAATACTATTTTAGTTGGATGGTATGAATAAAGCTGAGATGGCAGCTGTTATGAAAAAATTCAACATGAAAAGTCCTACTACTGGAAATGAACTCACTGAGCCGATTGAGTTCAATCTCATGTTTGGGACACAAATAGGACCATCTGGACTCATAAAAGGGTAAGACTTATTTATGGAAATTAAAAATAAAAACATTTACGTTAATTTTTTTTTCTTGTTGAGCTCTCTTTAACAAAATAATTCATCATCATTTTCTTAACCTGATGAGCCAAAACACCTTCAGTGATATTTGAATTGTTGTGAAATCTATCAAGTCAAGCCCTAAACAGGATATTACAAAGTGACTCTATATGAATAAAAATTTTCAGATTTTTGAGGCCAGAAACTGCCCAAGGTATCTTTGTGAATTTTAAACGGCTGCTAGAATTCAACCAAGGGAAATTACCATTTGCAGCTGCCCAAATAGGTAGGAAAATTACAAAATATACTCTATTCATTTGAGGAAGATAGTTCTGAAAGATTTGGATATCTTTCAATAATATTAGTGCAAAATGAAAAGTATCTAACTAACAACTTGAATTCTAATTTATGAGACTGTTGGGAACATTTGGGCATTATGGCGACACTTCACAGTGGCTTGACAACAATGCCAAATTCATTCAGAGAGAAATATTTGATCTGACAATAAAAATTGTTAATTCTAGCCGAAATTTCAAGAATATTAAAAGAAAGTTTTCAACGATTATACACAGTCAATAGTTATCCAATTTCTGTGTACATAATGTATACATCGAGAACATTCTCGCATTATCGTTTGATTAAAAAAGAAGCAGCAACACCATACTTTGATTGGAGTTGAATGTTTAGCAATTGGGGATCACAAACCAAGTTAATTTATGTGTTAACCTTGCATAAAAATGTTTCATTAATAGAATAAGCCTTATTTCTACTAATAATTTGTGTGCTGCATGGTCGTTTTATAGTGAGTGGTTAAACCGGAAGTATCATAACAGATGTGTTACTCAAATTTGCGCATTCATGACATTCAAATAAGAAGTAATCAATTCTTTCTCCGTGTATGAATATTGTTTCCTCAATAATTTTGAACAGACACATATCTCTTCTCTTTACCTAGGTAACGCTTTTCGTAACGAAATATCTCCAAGATCTGGCCTGATAAGAGTACGCGAATTCACCATGGCAGAGATAGAACATTTCTGCGACCCCAATGATAAAAGTCATCCTAAGTTCGATGATGTTAGGAATACGGAGTTGCTGTTGTACTCCGCCTGCAACCAAATGGACGGCAAAGCTGCAGAAAGAACCTCAATAGGGGTGGCAGTAGACCAGGTAAACAACAGAAACTGGCGAATATAATGTGTTGAATGTCTAAATATTTCTATATATATCAATTGATTGATAAGAATTGGGATCTTTATCTAAAGAAAATAGTCATTCTTGGCTGTATTGACAAATACTTCGTTATAAAAAAGCATTACCAAACTGAACTCCCACACTTCTTTTAGAAACTGGTGGCGAATGAAACTTTGGGATACTTCATGGCAAGGATTCAGCAGTTCATGGTGAAATGCGGCGTGGACCCGACGCGTCTCAGGTTTAGGCAACACATGGCCAACGAAATGGCCCATTATGCTTGCGATTGCTGGGACGCAGAGTGCTTAACCAGTTATGTAAGTAAAAATACTGAAATTTGTAGCGCAAATTGATATGAAAACTTATAAATCATGGATGTGAAAACGTATCTCCACTGTGTTTTCAATGAATTATACTAAAACATACCACTCAACTTTTCGAGTGCATAATCCGGACTTCTAGTAGACAACTCTCGAACTAACAGAAAAACTTTCATACACACAATACATCACTTTTTTACTGGAGAAAACAATTTTTCCATTCTGATACAACAATTACCAAACTCCTGCTTATCCTTAGGGCTGGATAGAGTGCGTGGGTTGCGCTGACAGGTCAGCGTACGACCTCACCCAGCACACCCAAGCGACGGGTGTCCGTTTGGCAGCAGAAAAGAAGCTAGCCGAACCCAAAGTTAGGGACGTCGTAGAGGCCGTGCCCAACAAGGGTGCGCTCGGGAAGGCCTTCAAGAAGGACGCCAAAGCAATAACGGATTCGCTGGCCGCTTTGAAAGTCGAAGAAGTTGAGGGTTTGGAGAAGAGCTTGCAGAATGATGGGTACAAATTGTTTTCACCTGAAACTCGATTGGTTCTTAAAGTTGCGGAAATAATTTAAATGGAGAAAACAAGTTAGACTTTTTTTTTCATTTCATCTAGTGTAAAATTAGGCATTTTTTAATCAATAACAATTTCTCTGATGATTGTATTTTTTGTTGCCTGAAAATTGGAAATTTGTGAATTCGAGAAATAACATACATTATCCTGGACACCCTGTATACGAAGTCACGAATTCCTTCAAATACAATTATTATTTGTTCTAGTTTTTCATCTGAATTCTAATTTATATAATGAAATTTCAACAATAGTTGTCTCATATTGATTGCTTTTACTAGTTACATGTTGAGTCACTTCACTGTCATTTATTGTAATAATTATTTTTTTGTATTTTCTACTTCAGTTCCTACCAGCTATCTGTCGGCGATCAAACCTACACTCTCAACAAGGACATGGTATCCGTGAAAAAATACCAGAAGACCGATCATGTTGAAGAAATCATTCCTAGTGTGATTGAACCATCTTTCGGTGAGAAAAATCTTTCAAATTGTCTTTGGTGGGTTGTCGACATGTTCCTCTATGCGTTTTCAGGAGTGGGAAGAGTTATGTACGCAATCTTCGAACATAATTTCAAGCAAAGAGACAACGACGAGCAGAGAACATACTTGTCTCTGCCTGCCAGTGTGGCACCTCTCAAATGTAGTGTCCTGCCTTTGAGTTCAAACCAAGAGTTTGTTCCATTCATCAAGAAAATTTGTGAGTTCTCACTGAGGTTTTTGCAGTGTATTTATCTTTTGTATTTACATTTCATTATACGTATTATCTTCCTTGCCACATTTATGAATCATAATATTAGTCCTGAATCACTGTCGTAATCATAGGTCTTGAGAAATCTTTGGGGTTGTGAATCATAGTCTCAAGCGACGTTTTACGATTCTCGTGCAAAGGACCCCGCACGGTTCTTATGGAAAATGGGTCGAATTGTCTGAAAATTTAGTATAATGTACAAGATCTAATGTACAGTTTTTGAGATACAGGGTGCCAAATATGCAGAGAGAGGATTGATACTTACCTTCAGAAAATCAATAATTTGGCGATTTTTTTGTTACAAAAAGTTGAAGATAATAATTACAATCTCAATATTGTCGACACGAGTTGTAATAAGAAGTTATAAGACTATACGTATACAGGGTTATTATTCGCTCGGCCTTTTATATGTTCCTAAAGAAAATGAAATTACTACAACTAAAAAAGTGGAAGACCCCGTATAATAGTAACCTAAAATCAATAGCTTTTTACTTATTCTGCAAGTGTACGAGCTTTTGCGTTTGACTGAGTTTGTTTAAAGAATTACATAAAAATTATATTTAGTCTTATAACTTCTTATTACAACTCGTGTCGACAATATTGAGATTGTAATTATTATCTTTTGTAACAAAAAAATCGCCACATTATTGATTTTCTAATCATAAGTAACCACCCTCTCTCTGCATGTTTGACTCATTTTCCATTAGAACCGTTCGGGGTCCTTTATAATTTCATACCCCGTAGGCATATTGTTCGAATAACAAATTTTAAATTATGAAAAGTAGAGATATATAGTCGAACATCTTTGGATATTTTCAGTTCAAAGTTGAATCGATGAATGTAACACCAATATCGATACTGTTGTAGCTTCTGGACTGACCAAAGTGGACGTATCCCACAAAGTAGATGATAGTTCCGGCTCCATAGGAAGGCGATACGCGAGGACCGATGAAATAGCCATTCCTTACGGTATCACAATAGATTTCGACACTCTCAAAGAACCCTACAGCGTCACGTTGAGGGAAAGGGATTCCATGGGACAGGTCAGAATACCGGTAAGTTCGCTCGGATGACCTAAAGAGGTCGTTACTCGGTTATTAAACCTGTTGAACCTACCATATGAACAATGGATATTATATGGTACAAGTATCTCAGAACATGATACTGGAGGTTCTTTTATCAATAAACGCGAGAAATATATAGTGTATTTTAAAGCAAAGTAGTTGTGAGAGCTGGACAGAAAGTGATAACTTTTTTTTTTCAACGATAACCGATTCCGTAACAGCTGGATAAGTTTATTCATTCAAATTATATTAATGAAAAGTTTTTGTTTCATAAAATATATACACCAAAATTTGATAACTATTGACTGAATAACCGTCAACAGTTTTTTCAATATTTGTAAAAAATTGATTAGAATCAACAAACTTTAATAGTGGATCAAAGATTTCTCTCCAAATAAATTTGGCATAATTGTGAAGTGTTGCCATGATTACTGAATGTTCCAGGTATGTCCCACCCAGTTGAAAGATCAGTGGTTAACTAGAAACTTTTTATTTTGCACTATTGGTATTGAAAGATAACCAAATATATCGGAACTATCTTCCTTAAATAAATGACCATACAATGAGAATTCTGAAAATGTTTCTATCTTTCGTAAATTGAATAGATTACAATGTAGATTATATGATTTTCACAATTTCCTCGTAATTCTGATCCGAATCAACGAATTATTAGTGTCAGAGATATAAAATGTGACTAATGAAAAAACTTATATCTGAAATATTGAAATTAGCAATTATGAAAATCAGGAATTCTGTGACACAATACCGGGTGTGTCACAGTGGATGGAACATTAGAAGTATCTGGAGAACAGAAAGACATATCATTTCGAAAATTTGTGGGCGTGGATAATCAAACTTGCTCTATCCGTCTAAAATATTTTCAACAATACAGTGTTGCCGCTTGTATCAGAAAGTAGTAGCTACTTTGTTATTTCAAATGGAACACCTCGTATATTATACCATTTTTGGGATCCTTATAAGATTCCTCACAACTCCCACATAATTCCCTATACCTATCTGTGACGATTTTCGAGATAAAAATTATTTTGTAAAATTTTTGTGCAAAACCTGACCATTGAAAAATATAAATTTCTTTCCAATGCAAATTCACGAAATATTGCAATTTATGTTATAGCTGCATAAGACCATCAAGTATTCTGTCGATGAACTGGATCTCAGTTTCAGCATACAGGGAGGCTCAGAAGTTAGTGTCATCCGGGCACTCATGAAAATGACTGAAACTCCGTTTTTTTAAATGGAACACCCTGTATATTATCACTTATTCGAAAAGCTATAACATTTTCCATATTAATTGAGTATACTTTCCCTATACCTATCTCGTACAGTTTGTTAGTTATGATCACTTATGTTATGAATTCGTCTTCAATAAAATGAATATTGGATAGTGCTTAAGATAGTAGGCTATGAACTTCATTCTGACAGAGAACTAACATGTTATTCCTTCATTGTTATCCTGTATTCAAGATGCATGGGTGTAAAAATACTATGGCAGAAAATAATTACTTGAATGTAGTTAAGATGGATTTATTCATCCTTCATGGTCAATGTAACGAGAATATCAGAAGAACATGCAGCGAGTTTGATGAAAAGTATGCTAATTAACCTCGGATGAATCCCAGGAAATTTATTAGATTGAAGAGAAATTCTGAAATGCTTATATCATCATGAAAAGCTAAAAGTATCAGAGTCTAATATGTGTATTAATAAATCTAGAAAGAATTCAAAAACATTTCAAAATTTCTCTTCAATCTAATGAATTCTCTCGAATTCGTTCGAGGTAAATCAGCATGCTTTTCATTAAACTCCCTGCATGTTCTACTGATATTCTTGTTACATTGACCATAAATGATGAATAAATCCATCAAAACCACATTCGAGTAATTATTTTCTGCCTAATAATACCCATGCAACTTAAAT
Organism: Plagiodera versicolora; assembly: GCA_037013635.1. Lineage (NCBI taxonomy): Eukaryota > Metazoa > Arthropoda > Insecta > Coleoptera > Chrysomelidae > Plagiodera > Plagiodera versicolora. Next base: position 6,703,479 of record CM072986.1, on the reverse strand, counting down.
ACAGGATAACAATGAAGGAATAACATGTTAATCCTCTGTCAGAATGAAGTTCATAGCCTACTATCTAAAGCAATATCCAATATTTATTTTATTGAAGACGAATTCATAACATAAGTGATCATAACTAACAAACTGTACGAGATAGGTATAGGGAAAGTATACTCAATTGAAATGGAAAATGTTATAGCTTTTCGAATAAGTGATAATATACATGGTGTTCCATTTGAAAAAACGGAGTTTCAGTCATTTTCATGAGGCCCCGAAAGCCACTCACTTCTGAGCATACAAAACTGAGATCCAGTTTTTCGACAGAATACTTGATGGTCTTATGCAGCTATAACCCAAATTGCAATATTTCGTGAATTTGCATTGGGAAGAAATTAATATTTTTCAATGGTCAGGTTTTGCACAAAAATTTTACAAAATAATTTTTATCTCGAAAATCGTCACAGATAGGTATAGGGAATTATGTGGGAAAGTTGTGAGGAATCTTATGAGGATCCCAAAAATGGTATAATATACGAGGTGTTCCATTTGAAATAACAAAGTAGCTACTACTTTCTGATACAAGCGGCAACACTGTATTGATGCAAATATTTTAGACGGATAGAGCAAGTTTGATTATTCACGCCCACAAATTTTCGAAATGATCTGTCTTTCTGTTCTCCAGATACGTCTAATGTTCCATCCACTGTGACACACCCTGTATATCTTTGCAACGTTAACGTGGAATTTGATGTTGAATGGTCGTTATTAAGAATGTGAAAACCATGCTTGAATTTTGTTTTCAGCTGGATGCTATAGCAGAAACTGTCCATAATCTTGCCTATAACAAAGAAAGCTGGAAGGATATTGAAAGCAAGTATCCAAAATTCGAACAACAGGAGAGCAAAGGGATGTGATATATATAATAATTTCATAGGAACACATTTTAAACAAGCTTGTTCTCGTGTTGGAATATAATTGTAAGCAGAATGTACCACTTTTCTAACTTGTAATTTATATTAGCTTAAGAAAAAAAAAACATACCGCCTTCTAGCAAGAAAATTATTGTTTTATTAAAACCATTCATGTAGTTATTTGAAAAGATACCAGATGGAATATGTTTCTACATTTTACTATAAATATTCGTACGAACTATTACAAATCCAATTTCGAATAAATATGACAAAATTGATTCAGAAACCTCAATTGATGAAGAGTGATTAGTGACGTCCAGCACTAAGACCTCCTTTTATTAATAATAACTTAACAAATATTGGATACAAAAAATAATTTTATGTCGCAAACGGCTATTCTAAGTCTGGAATCGGCTCGTCGTCCGAATCGCCGCCTTCATCAAGATCATCGAAGTTTGGTTTTTCTCCTGCACCACCTGAAAACAAAAAAAAAATCAAACTAAACATTAATCAATTTCAATAAACTTTGGTTCAAGTTCATTCAGTTCTTAGGTCTTTAATTTCTGATCATTATAGTGATTCTCTAAAAGTCTAGAAGCCATTTGGTGGAAACGTTGTGAACTTAGTCAAATGATATTTGAACTTTTCTCAAGAAATTGCTGGTTAAATAATTATACATGACGAGTGAATTCGCGAAATTCAATATTATCAAGAATGAACCCGCAATGAATTTCAACCATGAGAGAAAAAATATCCAGAGTTGAAAAATTTTCTGAAATGATATTCATTGTGATATATCTAAAATTGAAGTGGTTGAAAATTCAAGAAGCATTAATTGCAAATAAGAAAGAGTACATATTTTTCTCTTTATAAGGTAAATTAAATCAAACTACAGAATTAATGGTGATTACTACAATTTGAATCAGTTCCTGTAAGAGATTTGCAATAGGTATTCTAATTTCTTTCTGGTTTTAATGGAAGTCAATTGGATATCCAACTATGTCTAATAGAAGAAGAAGAAGAAGAGCATTTATTTACTCATTAAAATACCCTGTACAGGGTGTTGAGCACGTCATACGAAAAAATCCGTTTCATATATACATACATAATAATAACACACAGTCTACGCCACAATACATTACCTACAATACAATTTGAAAATAAAGAAAAAAAAAATTAAAAAAACAGTATACAACACAATCAAAGGTATATTTCAAATAGAGGAAATATTATGTTGATCTAGGAGGAAGTCTTGAATATTATAATAAGCTTTATCTATGAGATATGCTTTTAATTTGTTTTTCAAACTGTTGATGGACAAATTTCTGATGTTTGGAGGTAGGACATTCCACACTTGTTTCAAATGAAATGGGGCATTTCTCTGTATATAGCTGAGCCTAGTGAAGTCTGGTGTCAGATCATTTTTGTTTCTTGTGTTGTATTCATGCTTAGGAAAGGAATTTTCAAAAAATTCAAAATTATTTTTTACAAATATTACCGATTCTAAAACATATATGCAAGTTATTGTTAGTATTTTATTTTGAATAAATGTTGGTTTGCAGCTTTCTCTATATTTTAACTTGAAGATATATCTCAGGCATCTTTTTGCATCAACAGTAAGCTCAACAACTATGATCCTATATGATTCACTTGACAGGTGAATGTAAGGAAATTTTGTACGAACCCATTCCACCCATTTGCCTCAACATGTCAGCTAGTTCCCCATCTCCCATACCACCTACACCTTCATCACCAGATTCATCCTCATCATGCCATTTGTTGAAGTCACATTTCAACCAGTGATGCTTCTTCTTGTCTGATGTGAGTGCTGGCCAATAAGGTTCATCTAGATTTGCTTTGACCAATATTATTTCAATACACCTAGCACGAAACAGTAATTTTTTATCAATTTATGTCACACATAAGGAAAAAAATATGTAATAGACAAACAAAAAGTCTCATTTTACCTTCCTCTATTGAAGCTTTTACTCTCTTCTGGGTTTATCTGTTTGTTTAGAGGGATGGTAACTTCGTAATTCTTCTTTTCTACTCCTCCGGTGCCTTTGAAGTAAACTGAATCTTTTGTGAATCTGCACAAAATAGAATAACATTCCTCAAGGATTCTCGTGAATCTTTGTTGTTTGTGAGAAGTAGAGATTTTTAAATATAGCAGTGGATAAAGTTAAATACAGGACAAAAAGCTTCTAAAATATAAATAGGAAAACTTTTGTGACCCAGGATTTGATAGTGAATCAAAAGTATAATTTCAACAAACACCAACTGTTACTTACTTGACTTCTGGATTCTTTACATCTTCTAGATTTATTGTTAAAAAGACTACACTCGATCTTTGGGCCCACATTACTGGTGGTGGTAATCTGGAAAAGTGAGGTTAATGTCAAACACATGATGATAAAATACCACTATTTGATAATTTGAACATGTGAAAATGAAATGCTGAAGTAATTGAATCAGAAAATTTTGATTGCAACAGGAAATTTGCTCAGAATATTCTAGAATCGATTACTATTTCTATCAAACAACATGGCCGTTGCAGTAACAACACCTAAAAATGTAGTTTCCGATTCAGCAATAAAATTAGAAGATACATTTTTCGATTAATCTAATATGATAAATAAGTTTCAATAATACTTACGGTTGATCAGTCATTTTGGTAATTCTATTTTTCAACAAAAAAATTAGAAGTAATCGTCTGCCTTTCGACGCAAGTCACCGGGACAATTGAAGTGAAGTTGGTTGATTGTTTTCGTTCTCTTTCGCTAGCTGTCGCAGTAGTGGCCGAATGATCGATAAGAGCAAATGCCCTAAATATTTTTCGAAATATGGCGCGAAAACCTTTGAAATACAAGCACATGCAAAAATGGATGTCACAATTTGTAATATTTGTCAGAATTGAAAATTGAATAGTCTCAGCCCACTATAATAACTTTATCGAAATTCTCGATAAAGGTAACCATGGAAATTGTTTATATCGCATCCTCAGATGATTTGAATAGTTTAAACAACCTCGAATGATTAATTTTCAAAATGTATCGACCACGTTATGACAACTATGATCTCACAGTCAGATTAAGGCATTGTTCACGTGAGGGATTACTGAATGATCATCTAAAAAAAAATTAAAAGAACACATACGATTTAAAAACTTCATATGCCATTTCAAGAAATTCTCAGATACATTCAAAATGAGCTTTTGCCTCGCTACATAAAACAAAAATAAACCGTGTATGTCTGCGTGTTGTACACCTCTACTCCGTACCTCTCCGTTCTAATTGTTTATAACAATAACTAGAACGAACAACAAACAGTTGGAAACAGTGAAGCGGACACTTCTGTGAAGTGAAGACCCACCACGCGGTTGCACCTCCACCAGTTTGTTTAGAAAGTGCACGAAAACGCCGTCTCACGAAATCATCAATCGGTCAGCATTCGGTCCGGCCAAATTTCGCGGTTCAAAGGTCCGCAACCGCCAATTTCGATGCGCGAATGTTTCGTATTTTTGATTGATAACAGCTGAATGTCCACGATAATGAACGAGTGTATGAAAATGGTAAATTAGCCACGGATATTCAGCTCGAGTTCTTATTGACTGTTATTTTTTCGAATCGAATTCTGCGCGCGACAGTTTCGCTCAAATCTAGCTAGATTTGCTATTGCAGCCGGAACAGTTGAACGGATATTGCATTTTATCGTGTCGCTACTGGATGTTATCTATTCGTAGGTAACGAAAAGAGTGCGAATCGTTTGTGAAATACTATGTGAGTGTTTTGAAGTGACATTTCCTGCGGAAAACTAGTGAAACATGTCCATTTTCAAGGATAACAACTGGGTGAGTACTTTGTATCATTTTCAGGGGTACCTATAATATTTTTCATGAAAGGTACCCTTCAGATCATAAAAAAATCTGATTTTCGTGTATAGTTTACTGGATTTTTTCTGTAGCAGCAAGCCTTCTTTTCAGCTGCATTTCAACAGATTTTCACAATTTATAGCCCCTTCCTTGTCCTCCCTCTGAATTATGAGCACATCCTCACAAGTTCCTCGAGAGCGAGACATTTTCGTTCTCTGACAATATTCGAATTTATGGTGGATGATCTGAACGTAGTAAATCAATTGTTCCTGGTTGCGTTATTTGATATTGACGTTTAATATCAACATAGCTATCAATAAACCGTATGATATCTCAGATTCAAAAGCTGGAGATGTTTTCATAACAAATAAATGAAGCTATTATGGAGCTATTATATCGGAAAATAGTCTCTAGTCATTTAATAAAAATATGGAGGACGAAAATATGTCGAATTTCATCTCACAACTAAGCTTTAGTCATCATTAATAAGATTATTTTCCTTGTATTAACCACAAAACAGTTCCTATTTTTTCCCACAGGAACCATTTTTTTTTTGTAAATTAACTTTCTCACATATACTATTTTCTTCTGTTTCTGACTAAGCAAACGAAGATATTTCAGAAAATTTGAGGATGCTTGATCCCAGCATACACGAAATAATTGGCAATTCAGTGGTCCATTGATCTTATCGATGGTATTATGCTGGAATATTTGACAATGATCGGAAAGTACTTCAATGATGCTGATCATGCATGATACACATTCTGAGTAATTCAACTGGCGAATCAGTATTTCAGAATCTCATATAAATCCAGATAACCAAATTTCTTCTGTCTCCATCATGAAATAATTCCCTTTTTTCCACATATTATTTGTATTTTGTACCTTCTATTGTATTTATCGCATGTATTGTTTTTTTTTCAGTTTGGTGAGAAATTGCATTTATTTTGTTTTTCCGATTTATTTACTCTTCCCTTTATATATCTATGTGTATAAATATATATATGGGTATATATGTATATAATTTTTCGATTTTTTTTCTCCATTTGTAAGTATCACTATACGAAGGTTTAGTGGAAGACCATCTCGTGCATTCATTGCAACAGATGAACTCATATATTCGTATGTTGTCATATACGATTGTGCTGAATAAAGACTATTATTATTATTATTATTATTATTATTAATATTTGTTTCAATATAATCTGATATTATACTGATGATTATTATTATCCTTGAATACTTGAAAACTAAATAAACTATTTTTTCGTAATTCAAGATTTGGGTATTTGAATTATTCTATTCCTGATTCTTGAATGATTCTGTTTGCAATTTATCATTCTGTCACTTCCGTAAACAATACATTCATGTTCAGTGGTGTTCAAATAGATGTATATGGATTTTCACAATCATCCTGTATACACCAACGACCTACAGTTATAAATTAGCGTATCCGCTATTATGGGACAGCGAACGGAAGTCAAATTTAACAAATACAGACATCGCCTATACGTTGTTAACAATGAATAAATAAATATTTTAGTCTACAGATAGCAGATAGGTGCGTACAGGGTAATTCTGTAGAATTTGACCTACTCTTCGCTAGTTCATCCCGAGAGAAATGAAACAGTAGCAAAACATCATATATTTCGTTTATATTTTCCGTACAGGGTGATCCCATTAGATTTCTTCGATTCGTTCGACTTTTATCGAAATAATCATTGACATTTCGTAACATTTGAATGAATATTTTATGGGAATTGATAGTTCATTGGCGTTCATCTTAGATACTATAAATTTGTAGTAAATTATACAAGGTGATTCGTAGAACAACATGACAATTTTTTAACATCGATAATTTAGTTTTTTCTTGGTGATTTCATATATGTTTTTTATTATTAAATCCAAGATTGAACCATCCCTTCAGTATTATTTCCTGTCCTGATCTAAGGAAGATAATCTCGGAAGGTTGCAGAAAGCAGAGTGTATGGTGTATGGAAATTGAAATACAGGGTGTTTCACAGTGGATGGAACATTAGACGTATCTGGAGAACAGAAAGACAGATCATTTCGAAAATTCCTGAGTGTAAATAATCAAACATGCTCTATCCGTTTAAAATATTTTCATCGATACAGTGTTGCCGCTTGTATAAGAAAGTAGTAGCTACTTTGTTATTTCAAATGGAACACCTCGTATATTATATCATTTTTGGAATCCTCATGAGATTCCTCACAACTTTCCCACATAATTCCCTATACCCATCTGTGACGATTTCCGAGATAAAAATTATTTTGTCAATATTTATTTTATTGACGAGACGAATTCATAACATAAGTGATCATAACTAAAAAACTGTACGAGATAGGTATAGGGAAAGTATACTCAATTAAAAGGGAAAATGTTATAGCTTTTAGAATAAGTTATAATATACAGGGTGTTCCATTTAAAAAAACGGAGTTTCAGTCATTTTCATGAGTGCCCGGATGACACTCACTTCTGAGCCTCCCTGTATGCTGAAACTGAGATCCAGTTCATCGACAGAATACTTGATGGTCTTATGCAGTTATAACCCAAATTGCAATATTTTGTGAATTTGCATTGGGAAAAAATTTATATTTTTCAATGATCAGGTTTTACACAAAAATTTGACAAAATAATTTTTATCTCGGAAATCGTCACAGATAGGTATAGGGAATTATGTGGGAAAGTTGTGAGGAATCTCATGAGGATTCCAAAAATGATATAATATACGAGGTGTTCTATTTGAAATAACAAAGTAGCTACTACTTTCTTATACAAGCGGCAACACTGTATTGATGAAAATATTTTAGACAGATAAAGCAAAATTGATTATCCACGCTCATAAATTTTCGAAATGATCTGTCATTCTGTTCTCCAGATCCGTCTAATGTTCCATCCACTGTGAAACACCCGATATACATTCAAAACGTTGCAGACAAAGAGAACTTATTGATTCACCCTATAGTTGATAGTGGGCACGTCAACTGATTTGAAAGAATTATACAACTAATCAAACACTATCGTGATCATTTGTCATGGGCAAGATATTTATTGAATTTTTTGAGAAATATCTTGTAATATTATATCAGCTCAGTTATTCAATTTCCTCATTTGATATACTTTTTAGCATAAAGACATATTTATTTATGTTCGATAAATAAGAAATGCTATTAATACCGAATTACTTTTTTGATCATGGAATTCAACGTATTCTATTGAATTTTTAACCATGTTTCAAATTGATGTTTTAAATTGATAACTTTTTACTTCCGAATTGGTTACTCGGCTGGAACAAGTGAACCAACTCAAGTCAAGACAATCATATATATCGATTATACAAGGTGCATTAACTGATAGATAGTAACATTATCAGTAAATGTATCTATATTTAGAATTTTCTATTCTTCGACTTTTGTGAACCAATAAACACAATTTTTAAATTGTCATAGATTGAGATATACAGAGTGTTATCTGAGCGAGCCTTTGTGTTCAATTGAAAGAAATCACTTTATAGAAAATCAATTTTCTCGTTTTTCGATGTACTTTTGATGCTATTTCTTCTGTGGTTTTGTGGTCTCAAGCGGCCTCTTTAGTGTCTCAACGTTGCAGCACGCCTTGCGAGATAAATGTGCCACCGTCTAATTCATGTCGAGACAATTAGTTTACCTCAGTGAGTTTTGTGGGTTTTCTTGAAACAAGTTTAACAATCTAATCGAGATTCTACGGATACGAATACGTTGCAGAATTGGTAGTGATACTGCCAGGAATACTGTAAGCAAAAATCTATATAGAGTAGGTATTCCTATGTACTTTGAAGTCCATGATGAAGGTACAAATGAAAATATAAAATATTCATGGTAATGTGTATTCTATGAGTGCATTCGGTCGACTGCGATTTTTTGTAATTTAAATTTAGATGCAGTGTTACCAAGTAACAAACTATTTCGTAGACTTTCTTCACAGAAATCACCAAACTATACATTTCAAAATACTTACTGAAGACTTTCTGGTGATTTATAGTTGATATATACGTGGCCAAATGCTTTGTTCTCAAACAACTGGTCACCAACATTTTCAAAAAGAAAATTTTCATTCCATAATTATTTTCTCGATTTCATTAGAAATTTTGCATTTTGGATTTTGAGGTAGAAAGAATTAATTTGGGCCTTATTGAATTGACTGAATGAGTTGATATTGATCAAGATATTCAAAATATTCCAAAAAATAAAATATCGGAGTATGAAAATGTTGTTTCAATAAACATAGTGTATAGTCAATTTAACAAAATACTCTTGGAATAACTTGGCAATGCCTCAACAGAATTCAAATTCCAAAAACGTCAAATAATTCACTTAGTACAATGAATCTGGCTATGTGAAGAATAAAAAATTATCGAAGCAATGTAAACGAAAAGCGTAATTTAATAATAAAATTCGACTTGAATGAAATATTTGATTGGTATACAAAACAGGAAGAATGTGGTATCGATTTGAATGAATGTTGTTGATAGGTCGGTCATTAAATATAGAAGTTTTGTTTTTCGGATAGCACGTTTTGAGCTTTTCATTGCAAAACAGGAAATCTATGATGCACCTTGTAATCCACAATTACATCTCTCATAGATTTGTTTACGATAAACTCCACCTTTATACATAACAATATTACGTGAATCATAGATGAATTATAATAACCTTTCATCCTTGATACTTTAACGGTGCATAGAGAGAGGCGCATAATTTTTCTGCAGTTCCTAGTTTTCTAATTCCATAAAATGAATAACAAACTATAATCTTCTGTTCATAATATTACCTCTGCTCACCTATTAGATGATTGATCACTAACTTGATTGTTACTGATGTCTAATAATACATCAAGTACGTTTATTCACTGATGCAACACTTTTTAGCTCTGAAGATAGATCAATGATTTACTTGAAAATAATTCAGGAATTTTTTATTTCATATTGAGTTATTTATACTCGATTCAATTGTCAAATCAAAAATTCATTCAACGAATTATAAGTGGAGTAAAATAAAGTAAATCCATTCAGCGAAAAACTAATGATAATAAAATATTCAAGATAGTAAATCAACTAATGAATTTAATTATCATTTCGAATTTGTCTCTCGAGGAGATCAGACGTGTGTGCTCTCGATTCGCAAAAGTACATTTGAATGTTTCGTATTCAAATAATTCTGTTCATTGTATAAGAAGGTAGTGACTTCAGTGAAATCGATAACATACTTTGAACTGAGAATCTTGCATTAGCAGTTCATTATTTCGATCATCTCCACCAGTGGCGTATCACTTCAAGTTGTCTCACAGATGGATGTGTGTAGCTGTTGCTCGAAAGCAGTTCAACCGCATTTATTATTAAAATGTTGCGTATGCCACAAAGCTGTCTACAACGCTTGTGCCAATATGAGTGCTTCAGAGACCAGGCTCATTAACTCAAAAAAATCCGTTACCTGGACATGTGCAAGATGCGACAAAATTGGCAACGACATCAATTCTCTCAAAGCAGCCATAGTAGCTCTCCAGGAAGATATTCGGAATATCAGACCGACTGAAAATACCACACTTGGTAATACTGAATTCGAAGAAGTTGTACAGGAAGTTTTTGAAAGACAGAACAGACGCCGTAACATTTTGATTTTTGGAATGAAGGAACAATCATCAACAACTTCCAAGGACGAACGGATCGATGCCGAAAGAACCGAGGTAACAAAGGTTTTCACTTATCTCTCTCCAAATATCAACTCACAAACATCCAAAATGCGTAGACTGGGCAAATTTGATAAAGACAGAAGGAACCCTCGTCCAGTAAAAGTTACCCTGAACAGTTATGACGATGTTCTCGATTTAATGAAGAAGTCCTCAACTCTGAAGAATTCACCTTTCAACAGAATCTCCTTATCTTTCGACAAAACACCAAAACAACTTGAGTTTTACAAAAGAGTTAAACAAGAACTAGAAGAACGAAAGAGAAATGGTGAGAATAATATAAAAATTAAACATATCAACGGCACTCCAAAGATTGTGAATTTTTAAATACTACACCCAATTGCTACCTCACATGTTACTACCAGAATGTTCGTGGGCTCAATTCGAAAACGAATGTATTCTTCGATGCCGTCTCTTCTCGGAAGCTTGATATTATTTGTTTGAGTGAAACGTGGCTTTCTTCAACTGTTTTTGATGCTGAACTCTTTCCCGGCCATTATAGCGTTCTCAGATGTGACAGAAAATTCGTTGAAACGAACACCAGAAGAGGAGGAGGGGTAGCCATAGCTTTCCAAAATAATTTGAATTTCAAACCCATGGATTTATTACCTATCATTTCTAAAACACCATGTATAGATATGGTTGGTGGAAAACTGATTGGCAGTTTCAGCCTTCTCATTCTGGTTGTCTACATTCCACCAACAATATCTTTGAACGTATTTGAAGAATTCATTAACAATCTCACTCTGTTAGATTCCCTCCATGATGAGAATGTCTTGATGGTTGGTGATTTCAATCTTCCTCACTTCAATGATGATGTAGATGATAGTAAGAGCAGGGTTCTGAGAAATTTCATGGAAATTTTTGAGTTGAAACAGTATAATGAGATTAGAAATATTAACAACCGAACGTTAGATCTTGTTTTGACAAAATTTAATTGTTTTATTGAAAGAGATTTAGATTCCCTTGTAAAAGAGGATAATCATCACCCCTCCCTCATGTTCAAGGTTAGAACCTCGCATAATCAACTCAATAATTTTTCCAACCCCAGTGACATTTCAAAATGTTTCAACTTCAGGAAAGCTGATTATCCGATGATGTACCAACGCGTGTCTGAGATTGACTGGACTCATTTATTAGAACAAACAGATGTTAATTCTGCATGTCACTGTTTGAATGATACATTGTACGTAATTTTTAATGAAACTGTTCCATTAAAATCCATTCGCAAACGTAGATACCCGCCCTGGTTCACACCGCTCATAATAAAAAGTATACAGGAGAAAGAACGAGCTCATAAAAACTATAAAAAATACAAAGCAACTTTTTATCGCAATGAATTCAATTTATTAAGAGCACAAGTAAAAATACAAATAGACAATGCCTATAAAAACTACGTGAGTGATACGGAGAACAAGATAAATGAAGATCCAACAGCATTTTGGAGCTTCATCCAAAATAAGAAAGGCAATTCCAGAATTCCAGGAGTCATGAAAGATAGCCGTAATACTTATACCAAACCTCAAGATATAGTTGATGCGTTTGCAAACTACTTTAAGAGCGTTTATGTCATATCCGATGTAAACCTTTGTAATGGACTTGATGCCGTTCACAATAATTGGCCAAATATAAATATTGAAATTGTTTACGAAAAAGATGTTATGGAAGCAGTAAAAAAATTAAAAAACAAACTTATTATAGGTCCAGATCAAATACCCAGTTTTTTTGTGAAAGATTGTATCAACCCATTACTAACTCCTTTGCTTCACATCTTCAATTTGATTTTAAAAACGGGCAATTTTCCGAACTTATGGAAAATAGCACGAGTCTGTCCCATTTTAAAAAAGGGTGATGTTACTATGATTGAGAATTATAGATCGATTTCAGTATTGTGTAATTTTTCCAAACTATTTGAAATTATTTTGTATAAAATCATCTATGGCTCTGTTAAGAATATCATCTCCGATGATCAGCATGGCTTTGTTGAAAAAAAGTCTTGCGTAACCAATCTTGCATGCCTTTCTCAATTTGTGTCTGATGCTCTAGATGTGGGTCAACAAGTCGATGTCATTTATACTGACTTGCAGAAAGCTTTTGACCAGATTGATTTCTATATACTTCTTCAGCGATTATCATCATTCGGCTTCTCAGAAAACTTGATAAAACTATTCTCCAATTATTTGTTCGACAGGAAACAATTCGTAGAATACGAAAGCTATAAGTCACCTCTATACACCCCCAGTTCCGGAGTGCCTCAAGGATCAAATTTAGGACCACTTCTGTTCCTACTGTTCATTGACGACCTCGCTATGAACATAAACTGTTCCAAGCTACTCTATGCTGATGACCTGAAGATATTCAAAGTTATCAATGACTACGAAGACTGTCAGAATTTACAAACTTCAATCAACTCAGTATACGATTGGTGCACAAAAAATCATCTGAAACTAAATATATCAAAATGCCACGTTTTATCTTTCACTAAAAACCATAACATTATTGAGTTCCCCTATGATATAAATGATGATGTTATTAACAGGATCAATCAGATGAAAGATCTCGGAATTGCTTTCGATCAAAAGTTCACTTTTACGTCACACATTGATCAAGTTGTCTCTTCAGCTAATCGAATGTTGGGTTTCATAATGAGAAACACCAGGGATTTCTATAACATTAATGCAATTCTCACACTCTTTTACGCGTATGTGAGGTCTAAGCTTGAATATGGGGCATTGATATGGTACCCCATTTATGATTGCCACACACATCGGGTTGAAGCTGTGCAGCGTAAATTTCTTAAATTCCTGTTATTTAAAGTTACAGGGAATTACCCTGAACGGGGCATTGACTATTCTGTGCTTCTTGATGATTTCAATGTAATTTCCTTGAATACACGTAGAGTTTTTATTACTATTTCTTTTCTTCATAATTTGACGCACAATGATATTCTTTGTTCCTGGCTCTTACAAAAAATAAATTACCTTATACCCCGTTTGAATTCCAGATACCAAATAACATTCTATTGTGAGGCTTCTCGAACGAATGTAATGCGCAGATCACCTGTGTCTCTGATGTGTTGGAATTTCAATTTGATTTGTGATCTGTGTGACTTAAATAATAGTTCTCTCGAACATATTTTTTCCTGTACAATTGATAGAACACAAAATGAATGATTGTTATTCAGATAATATGATTTAAATTAATTTAATTCAATTTATTTTTGTTAATTTTAAGAATTTCCACTGCTTTTCCTGTAATTGGGTGTATACCTGTTGGAAAATAAATGTCTATCTATCTATCTATCTATCTATCTATTTCAATGAAAACACGAGATTCTATTTGCGTTCTTGCGACGAGACATTATACAGGGTGTTTTAAATTCGACAGAGACCCTTTAATTATTTTTTCGAGTGTCGTCAAAGATTTATAGAAAGTTCAGAAATCAGAAATTCAAACATTTCGATATATTTTTGGGTTGAAATAAGTGTCCTTTGAATTATACTGAAATTTTAATAATAATTTATTATTCACTGATATTACATTTATTTGATGTATCAACATATACAGTATGTTTGATAAGACTGCTATCATTTTCAATTATCTATAATAGAGTTAAATATATTCGTATTCACAAAACATAACTGCACTAGAGGGGAGATTAAATCCATGTTTATGGTAATGCTACAAATGTTTTCAACTTCTGCTTCATACATGACTAAACGTTCAAATTTAAAAATAATGTACCTATTCGCAGTCAAAGTGCTATTCGTGAGCGAAACAACAAATTATCGTGCAAAACACAGTATTCAACGCTTTCTGTGTCATGCAGTGACACTCATTTGTTTGTATTAGAACATGTGATTTATTCGAAAGTGTGAAACAAATGATGATGAGATTTTCCCAGCAGAAGGATTCATTTTCATTTCTTTTCCACATATGACTTTGATCAGATTTTTTATATAAGATGATGAATTGAATGATAATATACGAAAACATGAAACACTGTGGTGTGTATTTCGTATAGATTTTTTATAGGTAGACCTCTAACTAAAAAAAATCAAAAACATTATTGTTCGCTTCTGAAAACATTATTCGTCCTTTGTTGAAAACAATTTGAAGACTTCAACGATTCATTTTTGCATTATGTGGTTGGATAATTCTATTTCCCATGAACAAGGAAATTGTAATTATTTTACTTGACAATATTTCAGTTTTAATTTTTTCACTCAAGCATAACATATATCCTATTTGCAATTTATAGCTAGTAATTGTTGTTTGTTTGGTTAAGGCGTACAATTAACCCAGATTTTGAAGTATAGAAATCAAACTGGATCTGTATCGTAATTGACAAAAATACAATCGAATCGAACACATTTCATTTCGTTTGGGAAGGAAATTGCTCAAGAATTAGTGAATGGCAAACTCATAGAGGATGTAAAAAGTAATAGTACAACCTTTCTGTAATTATTATTTAGCAATGACTACCTAGAATATTACGGCTATTTTTGAAAATAAAGTGTGTCTCAGAATCGCGCTTCTCTATTATTACAACAACAGCCAAGGTAGGATGGGAAACATTTCAGAAGAAACTCAGAGTAGTGCATTCAACGTGAGACTGATTCGACATTTAATGCGGGTTTCAAGAAAATGTCCTGATAATGTCATATTTTGAAATGTGTTGAATCAATCGTTGAATGCTTCGAAACCAATTGATTCTTAGTTTGGACATGGCTATTCAGTTTCTTCTCAAACTTTTTCCTCTCAAATATTGCCTATGTCCTCAACTCTCAGTAGTCAGAAGTCACTCAAAATTCAAGAAATTTAAGTGAATATCAAAACTAACAACATATATTTTTTTCGTAGACTTGTTCCTTGGATCGTTGGTAATACCATAATTGATTTTCTATTACACAATTCCACGACAAGTGGGTTTAAAACTATGTACTTCAAGGGGGTTGCGTCAGATTACAGTCTGGGTATGGATGTGTAAGCATTCAGCCTTGACACCTACTCTTGCAAATAGATGGTATGATTCCACATTCTTCTTTTATCGACATAGACGGACTGATCGTGAGTGAGCTATCAACCGACTTGGTGCAACTGAAGAAATCTGGTCGGTCAAAATAGCAGTTGGTATTTCACACACGAAATACTACCTAGAAATTACATTCATTTTCTAGTGTTCCAAACCTGCAACATTTGTTTAAAGACATGTTATGCCCGATCGCAATCTCCAGTTCAGAGATTGCCCATTCTTAATGAGTCACCCTGTAGATGCGCCTTCGGAATCTGAAACAAATGTATCACGATTTTATGATGTTGCCAATGATTCAATAATCCTATACCGACTGGGAATATCCAAAATACCATCGAAATCGTTAATGGAAGCCGTATCATTGGATTCCCAGTTAGCCCGGCTAGAAAAATTCTTGTCACGATTTGAAAATACCGCTGTAATAGCGTATTGGTGGCTCTAATTCTATGTGGATCAGTATGTTACATGATACGGTACAGTCTGTGTTGTATAACGGCCAGTCAACGAGTTATTTGACCACAAGAACGGCCAGACTCGGTGTAACACCACATACATTTTTTCTTAGAAATACTAGAAAAAATGGCATTTATGGGTTCTTCACCGAACCTAATCTCTGAAAGTGTTCGGTGTCTCCTCTCGAACCAAATTCTGAAAATTTATGATTTTTCATGATGAATTGAGGTTTTTTTATGGCAAATAAGAATTAAATAGAATAAGAATGCATCAATGGAATCCCACATTTGTTACGACTTAATTGGTACATTTTAATTTTATCTTGTTCCTATTTGTTGTATAAATTTATCTTTACAAATGAAATATCGCCAGTAACGAATGACTTCCGATTACCATTCGAATCAAATTCTGAAGACCTTGTTCATAATGCTTATTTCTAAAATTTCAAGCAAAGTTATCGTACAGAATGATGTTCGAAAATACAGAGGTGAGCACAAAAATCGGCCAGAGCTGTAACTTCTGAATCATTCAAGATCAAAATTTGAATTTTGGTGGGTAGCAACTATATGATATTGTTAATTTTTTGAAGAGAAAAATTCTATTCCATCACTTCCGGTCTAACCGGAAGTGACTCCAACTTTCTTTCTATGATACTGAAAATTATAAAGATGTAATAAGATTGTTTCACACGAAATGATCCGGAAGAACTCTGGTGTATTTGAAATGATACCCTGAATCTGAAAATAGAAAAATATACAGGGGGTTCCATTTGAAAATCAAAAGTTGGGGTCACTTCCGGTTAGACCGGAAGTATACAATTTTTCTCTTCAAAAAATGAACAATATCATATAGTTGCTACCCACCAAATTTCAAATTTCGATCTCGAATGATTCAGAAGTTACAGCTCTGGCCGATTTTTGTGCACACCTCTGTATATTATGAATCGATATCGAATATCTTTTCGTTTGGAAGTTTTGGAATCCCAGAAAGCAATTCTCTCAAACCAAACGAATAATATAACGCACGTTGTATAGTATTCTATATTTATACGTTTCAACGATGTCATTTAATCTGCATCATCGAGTGAATTGTTATCGTCTTATTCCTAAATTATGAGTTCGATTAGTTCTTAATGCCCGATAACATTCAGAAATATAAATTATCCTACTGCATACAGTTTGACTTTTATTCAATTTCACTTCTGTAAATCTACTTATCAATGTCTTGATGGATGAATATATTCTTCCAGACTTTCTATACAAACATTAAGAAGATGATGACGATCAATTCCAAAGATACAGAAATCTCAGTATTACTTTCACTACGACTATTAAACAAGCTGTTAGACAAGAATCGACAATTCAATGGTACCATATCTTTAGATCTTCGTATCTTCTTTATTAGAGTATTCGTTCAATGCAGATAGTAGGTACTTCGACAATATCTTCCACTGCAACTTCTGAGAAGAATTCGAACTGATGCTAAGACGTAAAAAATATTTTATTTAGAAAGGGGAAAGCCAGGATTTTATGGAAAGTGACTATCTATATGACACCGTCAATTGTACCTCAATTAAATGATGAAGAATTGTACCTAAATTAAGTAATTATTGATATGATTCATGGTTCATAGTTTAATCTATTTGAACTTTTGTGCCACTTCAGTGTCGTATTCGAGAAATGCTACATTTCAAACAATAATACGATAAACTCTCCTTTTTTGTTTAGGTATTTCTTTCTTGCCCACTAATTAGATTTATCACGTAGGGTGTACCCCTATATCGGTATATGAATAAATGAATAAATAAATGAATCAATAGGTTGTATCTACTAGAAATCCGCGATAGTTTCTGATGCTTTCTGACGTCGGATTGTGCGCACTCGTAATGTAATATTATCTTAAAAATTACTGATTCGTATAACTTAGGATTGGGAGTTTCAGTATATTTCAAACTTGGTACTCAATGCAGTGGTTTCCAACCAGTGAGGCGTGCTCCTCCTTTGGAAGACTGCGACAAAATATCAATTTCGACTACAAAAAAATTAATAGGTTTATGTAATCCACAATGCTTGCCGCGAATTGGTATTTTGTATTTTTGTAAGATTTGTTTTTATTACATTATTATTTCTTATAATTAATAATTGTTTCATGTATATTTCCACATAATATGGTATCAATTGAGTATTAATGAGATTGGATTGTTAGAAGAATTAAGGGGACCTAAATTTTTTTTTTAAAGGGGGACGCAGGTACAAACATGTTGGAAACTACTGACTCATTGATTTGAAGATTTGCTATGAGTTTTTCTGCAGTTTGTTTCAATTATCATTAGATTTTATCCTGAAAGTGTTTCGATCTTCAGACTTTTAAGTTTATTCTGACGTATAAACGGTGAAAGGGCGAGGGATCAAATTGAATATGAGTGAACAGAGTGAAGTTGTATTCATCAAATTAGAATTGCCCAGCGTTCCAGGGTAAAATATCTGACAAATAAGTAACGAAATAAGTGCGTTTGAGATATATATGGGACATTCTACAAGAATTATGTCTAGAATTTTCTGAAGAATAAAAAAAAATAATAATATATAGGGGGTTGTATTTGAAAGAAGAAAGTTGGTATACGCCACTGTCACATAACACACCCTATATATTTTTTTTTTGAAAAAAATGCGCATCTGAAAATACAAATCGACGTGTCCAAGCGATTTTTCCAACACGCTCTCATTTATTCGTTATCGAATTTATTCCATTTGGCTGTTCCACACTGTATGTTGATTTCACCATGATACCGAAATTTTTATTCAATTTAGTTTCGACCTTCTTTTACTTTCAATTCAGGAGTTTATTATACGGAGATTTTGTTGAATTCCATAATATAAAACCGACTATGTGCTTCAATGCCAACTTAGTGTAAACGACATTTCAGAGCCATACGAATGCCGTTGGTTACTCAAAAAATGTAGGTTCTGAATAATTCTAAAAATACGGCATTTTCAATGTTTCCTAATGATGAGTACATCATTAATCCTTTTTCAATATATGATGTGTCACCATATTCAAGAAATTAGCCAAAAAGCTGTCCAATCTCATCCAAAAAGTGACATGGTAGAAAAGGTGAAATTACAACTTTGAAGCTTTGAAGTTGAAAATTATTGATTTCTCCACGATAATTTTTTTGAATTCGTGTTTTGTAGACCAAATTATGTATAATAATAAAAGAAAATATTTTTATATTTCGTGCATAAGTCATCCTCAGTGCCTACCTGCAAGTAATAAGTAATTATGAGAATTTGAATATAATTTGTTTTAATTTCCAATCGTCAGTAACTTACTTGTCATGGGGACAATACGATCATCAAGAATATTATAATATTATAAACATTAAAATATTAGAATATGAAACAAAAGGCACAGAGTCACAGACCTGCAGTATTTTGAAAAAATTTTATACACGAAATATTTTCTTTTATTATCATCTAGACGCGTGCATAGAGCTTAACACTTCAAAATACATATGTTCCAAAAAAATCATATCAAAACATGAAGTGGGCTAGCAATTTCACCAAAATGAAAATTCGTTTGCTTATGTTTCTTCAAAGATAACAATCCAGTCTGTATGAATGAGAGATGCATTTTCTAGTAGAATGAAAACGGTCTATTTTGCTGTTCTCTGACCCATGAAAAATTCTGTAATCCAAGATGCCATTCCTACTTTGTACACGAACAACGGTTACACGTATTTTTCATAGATGATACATTAGATGAAGTGATCAAAATTCATACGACCCATTGTTGTTGCTGCAACAAAACTTTCTCTGTGTACTTGTGAGTTAGAGTCTTGTTAACGCTTCAAAACACGATATGCAATATAGAAGTACAAGATACTCCATCATTATCAAGAAAATCTACTCATTACCTTGAGCTTATTCGATGGACAGACAACATATTCGTTCTGGTCGTACGAATTGGAAAGAAATAATGGCGGGTTTGTATTGAAATGTGCAATTTGATGCTCGCACAACAATGAGGTGACCTTCAGCTCGGTTGGTATTGAGAGTTGATTGAATTCGTATTGGAACAGGTTCAACTTTTAATCCACCTGTCGTAATTCCGATACGAATCTTGTGAAATATATTCAGTTAATGATTAAAAAACACCAAAAATATCGATTTCAAGGTGATACTGTTTTATGTACCTGGTGACATTTACACGTTCTATAGGATTAACATTAACACTAATTGTGTTTATATCTCAAGCTATTAGTCAAACCATACATTTTTTTATTCCAGTTTGAATAAAAATCAGCATCTCATCTACAGACACAAGAACTTTTTCTTTCGTACTCAGAAACTTTTTCGGGATGTTATTCATTTTCCACTTCTTTATTTTCTTCATGTGAAAAACTGAAATTATAATGGGCAATAAATTATTACGAGTACATTATACGTACATTCGTATAATGAGATAATATCGTGAAGTGACTTCGGTGGTGTGTCTCCAAAAGTACTGTAATATCACTTAACTAAAGTAATATGAAATATTATTCAAATCCCATTCATAAACTCATCATGTTTTGTTATTAATAAACACCTCCCAATGAGATTCGAGTATTTTTGAGAAGGATATCAACAAAGACTTCTTGAACAAAGCCTGTACAGAAAAAATATGTGGGACATAACTGTAATGAGAGACAATTTTGTTGACTAGTTCAACGTGTTCTCTTCTTGTAGACACACAAATGTCATTATTCTCATAAAACCATAAACTCTGCAGTCAGGTAGTAATAAATATCACGTTGACAACAATGAGTACTGCACATTAACTTACGGTTTAGCCATGCATTAACCTCTTGTGGAATAATGGAAGTTGTTCTTATAAAAATAACTCATAGAAGATAATTACAGGAAAATTGAAAACTCGGTAAGGCAACGAATGTAATGAAGATTTGAATTGAAAACAGCAAACCATTTATCTGAAAAATGTTTCTCATAGGCATAGGATTATTGTATTTCATTTTCGAAGTCATAATCTTTTTGTTCGAATATGTGTCAATGATAGAATCGGTAATGAATATTCGTCAAAATGATAAGGTTTTCACTGGTAAGTTCGAAGATGAAATATATAAAAAGTTATGTGTATACTTAGAGGGAGTTCAGTCAAAAAATGCGGGAAAATGCGAGACGACCTTGTAGATTTAATACGATTAATTTATGTTTTCTTTCACAACTGATTCCAATCTGAAAGCGTTGACAAACTATTCACCTATTGTTTTACGAACAAAATAACTATATTATTGCTTTGACAATGAAATGCAACCTATATTTTGGGCTATTTCACGGTTGTCCTTATTTTTTTTCGTAATTATCAACAGGGTCGCAACTTTTTTTAAATTCGATAAAATCATACTTTTTCAGCAGAGAACTGATAATCTTTGACAGGTTATGAAAACTCCTAACTTTCTTTAGTGGAATTTTCTGAATAGTTGGAAATGCCTTCAGATTGTATTCAACTATCAAAAATGCTTGAGAAAGAAGAATTGCAAACTGCTATTGTTTTGTTCTTCTTTTTGAGATATCCCTAAAACTGTATAAACAATTAACTCGGATCTATAGTTATACAATATCATACAATCTGAAGAATTTTGAATAGATATTCTAGAAAAATACCAGTAAAAATCCTTGTGTGTGTGACAAAAAGATGGTCCATTAGCCAAGTTGATTCCAAACTGGGATTGCTGAGAGTCCAAGCACTGAGGAAAATATCTAACAGTGCTTGAATCAACAAACAATCTTGTGAGAGGGTGTCAGAAATTAGAATTATCGCCAAAATTCTCAGAGTACTGACAAGGCATTGAAGGCTCAAGAAACATACCAACAATATGGGACTAATAGACACAACCATTTGTAGGTTCTGTCGAGAAGACGAGGAAACCTCGACACGCATTCTGTCCTATTGCAAAGATCTGTTAAGGTTTTCTACGTTAGGGGTATAAAAAAGGCAACCTTCCCGAATGGAGGACTTAAGGTCTAGCCTATGGAGTATTGGTACAAACATAAGCCCAGACATGGATATTTAACATAACGAGAGGGCGTGCACGATAGATCTGTAAATGTCGCACTGAGTAGGCTCACCAAAGCGCATAGGCCCCCTTCTAATCTAACCATCCATTACCACCCCACAGAAATTCCTGTTATGAAGTCAAAATCCCTTTTTGGGATATTTGGCAAGTCGTACATCATTCCAACTACAAGTGTTTACCCTCTCACACACCCATTAATATTTAGTTCCATCCTAAAATATTATAAAGTCTCTGTCAAAACATTCAACTTCGCGTGATGATTGTCCAGTTCAGAATTCCAACGAATTGATTTGAACCAATACGTGCTCATTGATGCATGTGGCTTAGCTTTATTATTATCATTATTGTTATGCCTGTCAGAACAACAGTAATGCAAGCACGGAGAGAACAGGAAAACACAATTCTGAAACGCCACGCAGGCATCCAATCCATCAATTGATTTCACCATGCCAAGGAAAATCTAACGATTTCATTTTTTGTTTCTGCTCCATCCATGTTTGTTACGTTTCCTTCGAAAGGTCAGTAGTCAGATTACACGTTACTTCATCATTATCGAATTCCCGATTAGGTAATACTTGCAGCATGCAACATGAACAGACGCAAAGTTGAAGCCTTAAGGGCACATCTACCTATCATACAGAGCCACGCCATTTATCTGTTGTTGATGCAGTATCGAGTATAAATGAAGAGAAAGTAACTATTTTGTTGATTTCGTATTCGGTCTGTGTCTGATAGCCGTGTTTAATCGTTACAGCATGGAGTTTGAAAGAAACTGGTAGTTTGTCGTTATCTAACGACAATCTATTGGTTTGGTAGTTAAAGAAAAAAGTAAGAATGCATTGATTACTATTAATTGGAAAGGTTGTTTCATAAGGCAATGAATGACACAAAGAGACTTGTTTGTAATCAACGTCAGCGTTTGCCAAACTGATTCTACAGAATGGTTCAAACTGGACACTTCCGATAAGAAACACATATTATTATTGTGAGGTTCACTTACTTCTGAAAAGATAAAATCAGTTTAGTGGAAGAATTTCAACCCTCGAACGCTTGATTATCTAACTTTTCAATAACTCTGTTAATCTCGATACTAATGATAGGAAAGTGCATGAAATAAACTTTTTCAGTCAGTAAATTGTTTTATTGTTATAGATGATCAATTGACCAATTTCTCAATATTATAACTTCCGTTATCATTCCATGATGAAAGTCAATAAAAATTTGATTCTAAATTATCATGGTTGTATTGCAAACTCTTAGCTCTGAAGATATCACAAACATCTATTTATATCGCAGCTTTAATAAATTTATTAGTGCTACAAATACCAGTTTTCATAAAGTGCCCTACACTTTTTTATAATAACAATATTTTTCTGAATTGATTTAATTCTACATTGATAATTATTTTCGAATTTTTAGTTCATTATCAAAGCACATTCCTTATTTTTCACAAACTATATTTATTTTGCACATACAAACATTTTATTTTTTGTATCTCAATCTTCTTTACATCTTGTAGAAGTAACGTGTAATATTTGAGAAAAAACTCCACAATTCAGTATGTTGTTCAACGAAAACGCCCCTTCTTTTGAATAAGCCTCGAATCATGAACATTTGTTTCTTGAATAATCACTAGTCCAGAATTCATGTCGAACTCAGATATGCAGAAAACGTACTTAGCAAGAATTTAAGTTGAGGTCGAGAAGGATCATTAATTTACGTGTCAGAGTTGAGTAACTATTTAATATGTTAAATATCAGCGTAGTAGTGTGAATTGTTCAATAGTATGGACATTCAATAATTGTATACTAGATGATAATGGATCAGATGATGAATTATTCCAGAAAGAATGTGATCATTCATTGTTGAATACTCAATCGTAGTTCAACAATGACAGAAATATATCGTAATCTCCGAGAATATCGATGTATTTTTCACTTAAGAATTCAAGAGTATTTTATCATTAGGAAAATTATTTTGAGATCCCACATTTACACGTTTCTGATCAGAATGTTATCATCAACATTGCTCAGTGAACTCATAATTCTTATCCACAAATATAGTCACGAAATGATTAGTTGGTACGCTCATTATGATTTGAAAATAGTTCAGAATTATCTTTTGATAAATAAATTCACTTCCTCATTTCATGTGTTAAATTGTATAGTGAATTTTCCTGTTACATATTTGAAAAATGACACACAGTTCCAAATTATTGATTGGTGGATTTTTAATTCGAATATTTCATATCTTTGAATGTTGGAGAACTGGAAAATCTGAAGAAACCTCTCAGGAAGATGGCACAATAATCAAGGTAATAGTTTTGAGCTACTTCATATTTATCAGAAATGTTTTGCACTTATTTTTATTACTGATTCGAAATCATTTGTTAAATTTCGAAAATTTTTATCAACCTAGGATTCCAGTATTCCAAACCATTTGTTTGATCTGGCCATATGAATTTTGACTGATCTCAAATCTTAAAGAAACGAAACTAAGAGGCGAGCTTATACTGCATAAAAGAGACAAAGAAAAACTCCAAGTAGCATTTTTTTGTGGTTTATCAATTCATTCTGACCTTAAAATATGGATTCTGGAAGATGGATTAGATAAATGCAGTTCGATGGGTAAAAGATCATGTATTTATCTTTACCCCATTTGTCAGAATATTTTCCATTGTGAATTCTTATTCAATACCACTCTTCACTAACTCTAGTTTTAACTTTCTGATATACTTAATGTTTTTGATCCATAACTTATTTTGTTTGATTCCCTGTATAAACTCACCATGAATTGGAATGTTGGAATTTTGTGACAAAAACACAAGTGTAATATTCGTTTACTTTTGAATTTGACCAAAGTTCCACCCTTCAAAATAAAGTTCATAATTTGGCGGAAGAATCGCTTTCGTCTCATACAATAGTTCCGTTATAAGTATACGATGAATTGTTTGGGTTTTATCATTGAATAATAATCTACAAAATTGCTGATGTTTATCCTGCGATATTTCTCATCGTTAATGTGTCAAGGATTCATCGATACAATCTTCTGCAGATGTACCTTCCTATAATTATGAACGAAATGAAAAACAATGAAAAGAAAGTATGTACGTTATAAAAGTTCTTATTGGATTTTATGGGACAGTGGGTCAACTTGAAACTATTCGCGGTTATACCAATACCAAATCTTCATTGGTGATTGATAGAATAGCATCAAAATAGTTGAATGATTTTGGTGCCTTATATCAACTTGTCCGGTGACTATGAGAACACACTTAACAAGACGGCTTTATTCATCTAAGCAAGATATTTGCAACAGTTCGTCAAAGAGTACGGTGTTGCTACTTGTCTTTTTTTTTCAACTATACTGCGAAACAGGAAGTTGGGTTGATTTCTTCATTCAAAATGCTTTTGATTTATAAAATATATACATTGAAATAGGATAATTCAAAATTTGTGATTATTTCAATATTCAAAGTAACTAACATTATTAGGACAGTGAAACAACGAAAATTTAATGCTAACGTTTCGTCTATATATTCAGACTTCTTCAGGGCAAAAAGGTACAAAGGTTTGCATTTTGATCATTGTATCTTCCTATTATACTATCATCGCCACAACTCGATAAAATATGAAAAAAGAATATTTTATTCAATGCTGATTGTCATATATTGAAGGCTTCTAAGAGAATTGTAACTTTTTGCCCCGAAGAAGTCTGAATATATAGACGAAACGTCGGCATAAAATTATTCTCGAATGAAAATGTGAACTGGTGTGTCAACTGCCCAACAAGCGTTTTCAAAATGTTTAAACAATTAAGGGATGATGAAAAATCTTACAAGGAATGTTTTACTTTCTCTAGGCCCAGAACCATAAATGTTGTTTCTGCGTTCTTTTTACCTGGATAAACTATACCATCACTTATACCAGTTGATTTGCTCCCAAATTATTTATTAGCGGATTCCATTATGAAGGTCATGGTCGAGTAGCAGCAAACTTTTACCAAAGTTTACACAATAAATATAAAATTGCAGCACTCTTCATCTTTCTTCTCGTTGAACGCGGTTCATGTCAATTGTTAAATCTTTTTGTATGTCGAGCAATTGTTTCAACCCTGTCAGCATTTGAGGACACGTTTTGTTTTTGAAAGATGAATCAGGAGAATGTTATTAGTATATTAAAGTATAAGTGTCTGCGCCGTCGTGCTCGAAATAAAGCAAGTGTTTTAAAGACCAGATCCACGAATACTTTACGCTATTTTTTTTATTGGTGCCACAATTCACGTTTGAATAAAGTTTTGCATTTGTCAGTTATATTTTATTTGACGTTTACAAGGTACTCCTGTCAGATCAATAATCAGAAATTTGTCATTTAGACTTCACGTTTCTCGTTCCTTCATTGATATTGCCATGGTAACTTTAAAAATGTTCCATTTAAACACGCTCGGGCGTGCTTAAAAGGGGGAAAATGGGGCACAAATAAAAAAAAAGTATATTTGTACAGTGAACTTTGCTTTCACCACTTACTTTTTATGTGCGATTTGAAAGAATCATAAAGATGGTATTGAACCTGAGAGGTGATCTATGATTGGATGAAAGCATTGAAGAGGTTGATGGTTCTCATGATTTTGTTGCACCTAATTTAAAACAGACCAACTTTTTATGAATTGAAATAATTTCAGACGACAGTCCTCAATCAAAGCGATACTTGTTTCTCCTAATAAAAATAATGGAAGCTACTACATTTTTCAAGATGTTTCACTGAAAAACATATAAGACATGAAAATGATCTTACTTCTAGTTTTTTCATAGATATTTTGAAAAAGGTATTCGCTCTTTAAGGATACTCTGTGAATTGCGAATGGACTGTGGAAAAATACCTTCGCGAAATCGTGATATTTATTTATGAAAACCACGATCGCTAGATTGTTAATAAATTATTAACAAAGAGAATGCGCTTGCAGTTATTACATTTCTCTTTTTTAATAGAATGGAATATTTCTCTTCCTCTAAAATGTTTAAGTGAATTGTTGATATTATGTTTTCTGTTCTCAATTATTTGTATCTAATTCAATACCATAATAATATGGAGATATTTGGTAGCCTCATTTTAGTCAGCGCAAAAAATATATCACTACTTCATGTGAGGTTTGAACTAATTTTCAGGTGAATATGCAACACAACAAAATTATATAATTACCGTTGAAGTTACATGAAATGATGGAAATACCAAGAAATTTAATAAAAGTTTCAATTGTATGCATCATTTCCAGATGGGATTTTGAGGATTTATAAATTATTCAATTATTCCTCTATGACTTCATTTTCTACTTCACAGAGTAGAACATAAAAGAGAAAAAAAAACAGAATGAACGAATATTATTTCTACGTATAATTTTTAAAACGAGCAATTTTTTTTGAAATTATTATATCGAACGATCGCTTGTGTCCATATAAAATGACAATCTACATTTTTTATTTTTAAAACAAGAAACATTCAGGAATTTTGATAATGAGAAAATCAATCTTATTCATATACCAATAAATACATTTTTTATTCATTGCCTTTCCATTTCAGTAAACCGATATTCTCTCTGGGGTCTGAAATATATCAAAAATTTCAAGTGAAAACCGGAAGCGGTTTAATCTTGAAATTTCTTCTGCCGATCGGCACATCTTGTGCTAAGAACTGTGATTTAAAATTCAACAGATTAGTTTACTAATCGTTCTCAACTATCACCAATAAGATCGGTTGACAACACAAAATTCCAGTATTTTGAAAATTGCTTATTATCATCATACATTTATATTTCGAAATTATTCTATTCTTTTTCGAAATGAAGCAGTTGAATTTCGTCCTTTCGAATAAATAAGAAACCATCGGTCATCAACTTCTTCCGTCATTTAAACTGTAAATGAGTTACTCAATCCAATCAGTGTTCCGTAATACAGAAAGAAGAAAGTCAGCAGAGGTGAAAAACGTTGACCATATTAGCATTATTTTCACACGTACTTGGGTATGTTAGAAAGTTTTTTCCTATTATACGGAGAGTCGGGTGCATTACAATATCAAGTTCAAGTATGGGAAGACCGCAGAGTCAAGAGTCTTTTAATGCCCGGAAGAAAGATTCCAGTGTTAAATGAAAATAAAACGATAATGTGCAGGAATGAGGAACGAAAACTTCCACAAATATCGCCTTAAACGTTTGAGTATGCTTTGGAAAGAACTGATGATAATAGAAATAGTACTTATTTTATTTCATCATGTCATCTAAAGAAATAACATGAAGGCAAATTTTATACAACAAATGCCGAAAGAGGAAAATATAATCATAATCAGCACAATCTTGGATAATCTTGAAGACTATAAAGTCATGAATTATAAAGATGTTCGAATATTTTTCCTTAATAATAAACGTAAACTTAGAGCTATGCTCAGATTTATTAATTGTAATATATTATAAACTGATTATAATAATGTACATGATATTCATATGAACTCAATTCCCCCCTTTTCCAAATTCCGTTCTCATATTGAGAAGGGACGATAAACTTTTAGTAATTTATCGACAAATTTGGTGTCTGTTGCACACACAGTCATTATGCGTAGAGAATTTGTGTCAAATGTGGAAATATCTTATCGTTAAAAGAAGTTTGAAGACGATTAATCTATCAATCATCTTAATTACACAAAGACACACTTTGTCACACATCATCTTAATTACACGAAGACACACTTTGTGTAATTAAGAGGATGTGTGACATTTCGATTGAATTTCAGTAATGATTGATCATATTTGGTTATACATAGTAGAATAATATTTTTGTAATCATATTACCTAATATGTCAAATCGATTAATATTATCATTATTGAGAGTTCTTATTCAATATTCTGTTGAAAAAGTCTTATTTACAATTCATGTGCATAGATCATCATATTAATTATTGATTGTGTGGAACAATCTTTGTTAAATCAGACATAAGTTGTCCTATAAAATAGAAACAGCGAGTCTGATTAGAAAGTATCATAATAAAGTATCAATTATATGGGACATGATTATATATAGAAAAGAATATTGCTAAGAGCAAGATATTATTAACTGGTTTCCAAAAATCTTTTTTATTGAAAAACTGTCGAGAAATGGTATTTTTAGTAATATTGTATGAAAATTTGATGCAAAAAATGTCACTAATAACAATTCGAATTCAGTAAACCAATTCAACGATACTTCGACGATTTTTCGCCTTCTTATGACAATTATTTCTGTGCAGTCCAGTGGTTTCGTGAAGATTGAGAAAAAATAGATCGTTATTAGTTATGGTTGGGTTGAAAGGGATTTTTTTGTCTTTGATATGATGGGTAGCTTTTCTAGTTCGAATTATAGTTTAGCATATCAATTTCTGTTGTCAAATTCATTACATTCGATGGGTATCATTTATGTCCATTTGTTTCAGTAATTATATCAATTCACACTCTCTTCTTCTGTTTTCATAAATATAACTATGAATGGAAATCTGTCAGTAACAGAAGTAGCGATATACCAACGAGAAATATGATATGCTAGGAGCCTGCATCTAAAATAAATTGCATCTGAAATATATTTCGATTTCTGATTATCTAATGAAGCTATTTTCATTGAGAGCTTTGGTATTTTAATCTTCTTCACGAAAGCTTTTTATAAGACTTGATAATCAGAATTTTTACACATTGGAGAATATGTTGTTGTATTTATTAGGACTCGCTTGAAAAACAACTCAGATTACACAATTTTTTTATGTAATAGGTACCTGTCGCCTCTGCAATCCACCAACCTGTTTGTATTCACCATATCCTTTTTCGTAGAACATCATTAAGTAATAATTTCATTAATCTTCAAAATTTGCATTGGAACATAGCAACGAAAGAAAAATATTTTCTAGATACATCATCGTTCGCAGTGTTCTGATTAAACTATTACCTCTTTACAATGACGATGTAGGCTGACCAATTATTATTCACTGCCAAAGATCTCCTACAGGATGGAACATTTCAAGATCAGCTTCCTGAAATGCTCCTTATTTCGCTTGTTTATGCACATACGGCAATATCTAAGGCTTATACAGGGAAATGAGAATACAAGAAAACTGTCAACTCAATGTTGTTTGTTCAGCCTGAGCGAGACAACATATAGTTATTGTTCAGTTTTTCACTTTCGGATTCAAGTTGAAAAATTGCACACGGTCGAAATTGCGAAACTTTCGTTTTGGATACGAGGTATTTTTTGGATAAGCATTAATTTGGGGGATTTCAATTGGCATAAACTCCATTATTTTCAATGAATCACCTACTTTATTATTTCACTATCTTGTAGAACTATTTCCTGATTTCTAATTATGTTCTCAAAAGGTTAAAAATTCATTTCTCAGTTTCTAAGAAAAGTTTTTAACAGACGATAATTTTCTGTGACAGAATCAGGTTTAGTCGTTTTTTATCATAAACAAGTGTATTGCAAAAAATAGATGAAGCATATTTTCTGTGGAACTTAAATCCCTGTTATTTATAGAAACCCTGTATTTCTCAGAAAGCGTTAAAATACATCTAAACATCGTCCAAATATCATAAATTCTTAGCAGGTAGCAAGACTTTTTCGATGCTTTCAACATTTCAACCATTCTAGACATTTCGTGTCTATCAGCACACTTCGAATTGCTATTATTGCTATTATTCACGACTCCCTATGAGTGAAAGTCATCCAGTTATACTTATCACGAAGAAAGCAAATCACCTACTGCGATCTTACCGAGCGTTACATAAAAAACAATATACTATTGATGATGATGGTGTTTGGTATGCTTTGAATTGGATATCCGAGCTAGTTTTGATGATAGAAAAATAAACTGAAAGGAAATCGTGACTAGAAGTCAAATCTCATTTTACACATCGATAATTAGTTTGATTGGAATTTCACTTTTAAAAACGATTTCGGCATCCTCAGTCTGAAATTCTGAGTTATATTGATATTTCAAAATTTTTCATGTATGGTAGTACGCCTGCTGATCTTTCTCGAAAAATTAAAACAAAAAAAAACTTCCAAATATATGAAGGGTAGATTATTCGCCCCAATTGCGGCATTTCACTATTATTAACCTGGTAAAAGTAATCGTAGTACAATAAAAAACCGTTGCTTCACATCATAATCACATTTTTTGAAATTAAACTTTTCGAAGAACAGTACACCAAAGAGCTATTAAATTCTCGAATATAACAAGGATAGTTTGCACAAGTAAATTAAAACGAATGGAAGGAAATGAATCAGGAAACAAAGAACTGATACAGAGTACTTGAAAGAAGTTATAGTTAATCGATCAAATAGCAGATTTCTTAAACTCAATTTATATTCGCAATAAAAGTTCTTGGTCAAAATGTAAGAATAAAATGAGAAAAAAATTGTTCTTCATTGTTTTTTGTTAATTAAATTTTTCATTTGTTAATTTTTCCAGTTCATTTCTCTTATAATGCATGGATGTACTTTACTTATTATTTCATTTATATCATTTATGATTCCATTTCATTTGTTTTAGATATCGATTGAAGAATGTTTGTTTTCTTTATCAGAATATAGGAGTGAACAATTCATACAACTCGCAAATGAACAAGAAATTATTTCTCTACACAATATTATCTGAAGATGCATCTTTGGTTTTTAGTAAATATTTCATATACCTATTCGATATAATTTTTTTCCCCGGAAATATTCAATCATGAGTTATTCATTCAAGTTGAAGTTAGAAATACAGAGATTTCCAAAAATTTCCAATTATTTAAGCCTCTCTTGTACACAATGCATGGTAATCCATATTTTCAGTGAATTTCACATTGTCAGGCAATTAAGTCTCCTAAAGTATTTATAGATTGTTCCCAAGCTGTTTCCCGAATTTTCGGATATTTTTGAAGATACTGTATAATGTGACGGTGTTACACATAAACTTATGTAAAATGTAACTTGACACTTTGTGATTCGCATCGGCAGACTACAGCGCTTCGTTTTCTGCATCCGTAGTCTAACGACTGTATCCTGTTACTCGTCAACGTTTTCGAGTCGATGGATAAGACCTAACAAGAACCAGGAACGAACCCACTCTTGAGTTAGTCTTACTGTGAACATTTGATTATTAATGGCAGGTCATGTTGCGGGAAGTGTAAACAGACACTGGCGATTGCCGCATGTTATGAACTGTTATTGTTTTCAAGCTCTCGTCGAAAAAAAAAATATCGTAGACACGAAGATGGAATCTTTTCGAGGATTGAAACAATTTCTGTGTATCACTTTGCCTAGCATCATCGAGCAATATCTTCTACTAGTGTGGTACTCACAGATATTTAGAGAAACAAACTGTTATGATCAAGGTTCCAATCAAGATTTTGAGTCTAAAAAATACCTAGTATTCATTCTCACTTCATCGAGCTTAAAAAAATGTTTGTTTAATTTCCTCTTTTGCATAGACATGCCTGAAAAAAAGACCTTGATATGACAAGATATTAGAAAACTGTTCCTTGTAAATATTATGAGTAATATTTTTATGAGAACTTGTATTTTTTTTGTTTTCTTTACTTTTTGATACAGATAATCAAGAAGATGAAAATTAAGAAAGTTTAATATTCCTCTTCGACTCAAAATCTTGACTTCTTCAATCAAAACTTTAAATAAATCAACCCGAACAATCTATGTGAAAAATTGACAGTGGTTCTTTATTTTGAACAAGCATGTAATATCAATTTGCATATAATAGTTAGCACATCCTATTATAATTCTAGACATCAATTAGAGTCCTATTTCCGAATTTATTACCCAGAGTAATGCGAATATTTATTTTACGTTTACTAATCCCAACATAAATGTTGAATCAATCAGTATAAATAATTCATTATTTTGTTTAATGTACAGATTTTGATCAGTACATTCCAAATACAAGATAATCAGCAACTGATATTGAGTATCAAATCGAAAAAATATTTTCATTTGTATTACCATAGGTGTTACCAATCCATACCATTGGCTGAACGAGTTGAGACGCAATTAAAAAATCAAGAATATAGTTTGAGAAAATAAAAAAGCATGCTCTGAAGATGAACTGAAAATAAATTCAAAATTGAATTGAGAAAAATGTTTTTTTTAGGTGTGAGGTGCTTTTTGAAAACTGATCTTTGTAGCATCTTTGTAACGATAGTCTCTTGTTTGATTTAAAATTATTTTTGCCTTTTTAATTCATCATTGAAGAGGATTTTTTCCGATAATGTATGGAGTACATTGATTAAAATGAGCTTGTTGAGATGAACTTCCGGTTCAACTGGAGATGTCGAGCCTCTGGCAATATTGATTGTTCTTTTTGATCTTATTGAAGAACACCTTACGAATGGTTAATATGATGAACCTTGTGAATATAATGAGCTGGTGGAAATAATTACAAGAAACCAAAAATCATTTTAATTGAATTGACTAACACCGAAGCAACATTAAATATTCCGTCTTCTAAAAACTTGCTGAATGCAGAGACTCTTCTGCAAAGTACTTCGGCTGCACCGACTTCCAAGCAGATGCGAAAACTTCGTCAGGCGATCTAGCGATCCTGACTGTCTCTGGAAAATCTGGCAACGCCACCAAATACCCCGGAAAGTAGTTGGGCAGCTCAGTACCTCTCAGCTGCACCCTACTCACGTACTGCACCGGATCGCTGTCGACAATATAATCCATCCCGTTTGCCATCTCTTTCTCCAGCTGCCCCGATTCTTCCAGACTGCCCAAACTGTACGGGTCTACGACTTCTGCAGGTTCCGCTCCGACGATGTACACCAGGTGTTCTAGGTTAGCGTTCACCCACAACGATCTCTCGTTCTCGATCATGGGGAAGGGCTTTGCTTTATTCATGCCCTTGGTGGGAGTTTTCTTCGCGTCCTCCATGACTTGCGCGAATATATCCGTCTTGGGAATGTACTCAGCTTCGGGAATGCCATCCAAGCGATCGGCCAACAAGTTCATTTCAAAGGACAGCAATTCGTTGTGTACTTGCGAAGGCATCTCCTCGGTGGGGACCACTACGTCTTGGAGTGGCCCAGGAGTCACCGAGCTCAGCTTCACAAAGTGTTCGTCAGTGGTTTCCGTAAAGAGCGAGTTGAACACCTCGTCTGGTGCTGCCTGCGGGGTGACACCGGTCTCGACGGTGTGCATCACTATGGCCATTGCTTCAGGAGAAGGATCCGTATGGACCTCGTCGGCAGTTGGTTCTGGTTGGATGATGGATTGCTCCAGCAACGCCATGGACTCGGAATTGAGTCTCATCTGCTGGAGTCTCGACTTCAGCTCGTACCTGCCTGGTGTCAGCTCCAGGTCTGGCGGCATCATCTTCAGGGTGTTCTCCACGTCTTCTTTTTCCTCAGCCACTAGCTGAGCGACCTCTGCTGGATCCATATCTATGCCGCCGTCGAGAGGCTGCGTTACCATTCGGATGGCTTCTTTCTCTACAGTTGTGTGCGAAGCTGACACGGAGACAGTGCTAGTTACCCCGATGACCTCCCTTCCCATATCCATCGGGCGTAAAGGGTCTAGCTGTTGTACACCCAGTTCTACTTGCTGCATTTGGCCAGTGGCCTCGTCGAAATCGGCTACGGAGAGGTTTTTGATGATGGTTTCACCGGTCGCGTCACGTTCAACGCGTTTTTCTAACACCGCCTTCTGGAGAACTTGCTCGGGACCCATCGGGGTTTGAATCGTCTGAGGAGGACCACTGGATATTGATTTACCTTGAGAATATATATAAGTCATTTAAATGTGCGAAAGAAATATCCTGACCTTACCTTTGACTGTTACTTTTTCTTTGGGCCTCTCTGCCGTTTTATTCATCAGCTGCTCGTGCACGATTTGCTCGTTCTGACTCTGCGCTGGCGCTTGTCTGGCCAATTGAGATGGTCCAGGACCAGATCTGACCATATCAGAGGACACAGAAGAGTTCAGAAGTGAACGATTGATGTTTAAACTACGTTTACCTTGAAGGCATCGGCATTCTGAGTCCGGCTGAAGGAGTTCTCTGAGAAACAGCAGGAAGTCTAGACTGTGGCAAGCCTGGGGTGGACGTGCCTGGAGCTGGTAGTCTAGTGGAGGTCAATCTCTGAGGAAAACCTTGAGGGGTTGCTGGAAGTCTAGACTGAGGCAAGCGTGGCGTTGACGTGATTGGAGGTGATGATCTAGCTGTAGCAGTTCTCTGAGGAGGTCCTTGGGGTACTGCAGGAGGTCTAGGCTGTGGTAAGCCTTGCGCAGGAGGTCTGACTGCAAAATATTCCAAGATAAAGTATTGAAGATTTTATTGTTTTCTCTTACATAAAGCTCTTGGAGCTGGTAAACCTCTCGCAGGACCTGGTTGACCTGTCTGTCTAGAAGCAGGGGCCGGACCTGCAGGTACGGACACATTTTGTGCTGGTTGATACGGTCGTGGCAATGTTCTTGGAGGTTGCAATCTAGGTCCAGATTCAGGGGCCACTCCTGATCTAGGAACAGAATGATACTCGTATTGTGTCAATTGAAAAAACTATCAACTTACTGATTTGAACAACTCGATTGATGGAGAAATGAAAATAATAGAACTACAGACATTGAATGAAACTAATGATTTTATTATAATTTGGTTATTATATCAGTTGAACTTTTATTGAATCACAGATCAGGTATCGATACTGGATTTCTATAGCTCCCAGGAATTGAACAAAATCTTTAAAATAGTTTTTCGCGTTTAGTAAGACTTCTACGCAATAATTAAAGCGTAGGCTAGCTAGAATTTCATGGAGTTCATGGTGTAGTTTTAGATAAGTGAAACCTAATGAAGGATTTCCATGATCCTAAAAATATTCACTATAACGATTTATAATACCACCCTAGAATATGACATGTATGTATAAACTATTGGAAATTCATTTTTTTGAAAAATTAGAAGATTTTTCCATCATTAAAACTCCCATTTGTTTCAATGTTGGATTCTGTTGAAATTCTAAGTGAGTTAAGTAATTGCATAGATAGTAAGATAGTTGACAAATATACCAATAGTTGACTAAATGCTCATAATTACATGCTGTGTAATCTTAATATTTGAAAATTACTGAATTTTTAACGTTTTCTCAGAATGAAATCATGGTAAATCCTTGATTTATGTGTTGTGACTGGTAAATGAAGAAATTTACAATGAATCTTAATTAAAAATTTGAATAAGGGAAAATTTCAGACTTTATAGTGCATTAACTCGAAAAGTATTGATTGATTTCTAATGATATCAAATTCGGGTTGTTTTGGACGAAATACGAATCCATTTCATCGAGATCGCATGAGTGAAAATTTACCA
The DNA here is from genome assembly GCA_037013635.1 of Plagiodera versicolora. Classification (NCBI taxonomy): domain Eukaryota; kingdom Metazoa; phylum Arthropoda; class Insecta; order Coleoptera; family Chrysomelidae; genus Plagiodera; species Plagiodera versicolora. Next base: position 6,667,033 of record CM072986.1, on the reverse strand, counting down.
AAAAATATAAGGTAATTTTGCACCAAAAGATACGGATTTGTTTATATTTTCGAGGAAAAATCAATACTTCTTGAGATATTCCACTTTGAAGTCCGAAATTCCACCTTCTTTTCTTGAACGTTTTGTAACGAGCTTCCTGGCAAATTTATCCACGAAACACATAACACATTAAGAAATAATTTATTATGCTTCAATTCTTAAATGGAATTTAAAAATGCAGTATTTTTTATGTTGTAAACGTACACGTTAAATCCATCCGACATTTACTGTAATTTGCCAGTTGACAATTAGCTAATGGTTGACGAAATGATTATGTTCACATTCTGTCGAATCTGAATATTCTAAAAATACTACATTTTCAATGTTTCCTCAGGATGAACAAATGATAAACAATATATAATGTAACATTATTGAAGAAATCGTCAAAAAAACTGTATAATCTCTTCCAAAAAGTGACATGAAAAAGAAGGTAAATTTTCAACTCTGAAGTGGAATATCTCTAGTATCAATTTCTCCACGATAATATTGCGAAATTCGTCAATCTTGGACCACAATAACTGAGTACGAAAACGTTTCTCCAGAATCCAGATCGTTAATATCTTGGCATTTACCAAAAAATATAATGAGTACCTACCTAGATGGTCCTGAAGCCACCCTTTGAGGAATTCCTCTTGGCATAGGTAATCCTGTCGGTGTAACTGTGGGAGTGCCTCCCTGTTGTTGGGGAAAAGAGGGACATTGGTTGAGTTCTGTTACAGTTGTGTGAGTGTCTGTTCTGGTAACGTTCGTGCCTGGGATTCGAGATGTTCGGGTAGTGGACGTCGTCACCGTAGTAGGCCTATTGAAGCCAAACCTATTTTCAGACATTTTCACGTAATAATTTTGGGATCTGTAATTTCAATTCCGAATTGAAAATGCCAATTCTGATGGGTGACAGATGTTGTAATAGAGAGGTTTCTAGATAAAATACACAGGGGCTTGTGAGGTGAATTGCGAAAACGGGGATTCAATTCATTCTGCTCCGTCAAGTGTTCATTTTCAACATTATGCATTTCACATTTATTCGAATGAACTCGGATTTAGTAATCCCTATGGTCAATGCGATAGTTTGAAGTATTGAAATATCTACATTTTCGGTATTTTTTTTACAGCCTAGTTTTGATATGATTTTTGTTGGAACTGGTCCAAATACTACGAATGCTAATTTCTTCAATAACGTGACACATAATATATTTGGAAATGGTATTCATCTTGAGGAAACATTGAAAATGCTTTATTATTATTTAATATTCAAATTTAACAGCATGAAAACGTAATCATTTCGTCAAGCATCGGATGGATTTGACGAGCACATTTGAAATATGAAAAATATAACATTTTTAATATTTATTTGAGTAATCTCATGAAAAAAAATGTATTTTATAATCGGGCATTTTGATAATCATATTCAAGGATTCAGACTTGTATTGGCTGAATGATTATTTGGAATTCCAAGAAAGTATAAAGATGTTTTGTCTAGTCCTAAAAGTCTTAACTTTTGAGATACAGGGTGATAACATTTTGAAAAAAATCGCCACTGGTAGAGAAAATGAAAATTTTCGTACATCACAAAATGCACCTTGATGCATAGAAGACATGTACCAAATTTCCTAAAGATGTCTAGAATATTATCTCAGTTATTATCAAAAAACTGATTTTTTCCAAAATTTCACCCTGTATCTCAAAACTCAAGACTTTTAGGACATAAGTTTTTTCTCAAAATGTGTCAGAGAATCTCCCTTTCAAATATTATCATGTCTTTGAGGAACACCCTGTATCTTAGGGATTCTGACAAATTATTCAGACAATGCTAGTCCAAGCCTTCGAATTTAAATCAGAAACAAAGTGAACAACGTCCAAATGAAAATATAAATTACATTTTCGATTATTTCTAATGGGATTGAAGAGACAATATTGCAGAATTAAAAGTGAGGAAAACGGAATGAATCGACCATCACATGTTCCATTAAGTTCTAAAGAATGTTCCAATGTCAAATTAAAAATCCGTCAAACTGTCGAGATTGGTGGAAGCGCATGAATGATACAATTTTGAAAATTTCATTTATCTGAAATAAAATGTTTTTTTTTAATTTCGATAATAAATAACATCATTTTACGCATTGAAAATTTCAAAAACTCTATACTTCCTCATATTTTTCATAGACAATTTTTATATTTTGTAAAAGATGATTGTAAAATCCCACTCCGTCTACAAACAACGAGTTCTCTGAAATAGATATATTCATTTATAAGATAATATCTACTTTTCGCAATTCATAATTCATCATATTCAATCTTCTCATTAAATAAAATAAACGAGTAAAAAAGTTGTTCCTATCATTGCGAATAAAAATCAAATTAGCTTTCTCCATAATTTGATACGGATTGTATATTTCGATCTGAATGACATTTCTCATTTCAGTACATCGACTGCCGTTTAACAATCTGCGAATGTTTCTGTTTTGCATCCATTAAGTATGATCCACTCTGTGTATATTCATGGCGTTTAATTTCTTGAAATGTATCGCTTTCCATTGGCATTGTTCTACAAATGTAATCCTGAGAATGTACAAACGTGGAATGCCTACTCATTTTCTTATCTATCATTTTAATATTGTACAGTTATACCTAGTTATATGTATAGAAAATCATATATCGCTATAAAATGGCTTATCGAAACATCATTTTATTTTAATTGATATAGGTAGATTTCTATTAGAAATTTGTATAATTAGGATTTGCTTCCACTTATTCATTGAGAAGGTTCAGTTAATAACGTAACTGTATCTGCTACCATTTTTTATTCTTTATCTGGAGGAAAACAGTAAGAACAATTGGCGTCAATGTTGACATCACAACATTGGTTCATTTTAAAAATACTCGTTATGTCTAGTATCCTTTATGTTCACCGATATTGTATTTTGTCCTTATTTTATATTTCTCAAACCTTGGAGTAATGGAAGTTAAACATTTTCAACCGTCCTGGTTATATTATGTCAATTTTTTCATCATATTAATACTGAGGATAAAACAATTAATTATAAAATGTGAAGAAAAATACAATTTTATTTTATTCGACTTTTACCGCATAACAACTGTCATCGAGCCAAATCGTGAAATGACAGATTGAGATGCATACATAGCACATGCACATTATTTGATAGAATAATAACAAATACTGTTAAAAACATCAAATATCGTTCTTTTCTTGTAGGTATGTTGTGTTTTTCATTATTGATTACTTATGTTTCGGGCGAATTATAATAACATAATACGTCTTTTTTGAAGAGAAAACCAATTCTTCCTGATTGACTGTGTCATCCAAATCACAGAAATTTAATAAATAACATAAGATTAATAATAGGATATCTCCAAATTTGTCTTTATATGTATAATATTCATTCGCATTTTGAGAAAATTCACCTTTGACAGACCATGCTTTCTCCACATATGTGCTGAATTTCGAATGAGTACATACTGTATGAGTTTTTTATACCCCAGATGGGCATATGGCAGACGTTCTTCGTTCTTATAGCGTCATAGAAACAAAAAACTCTCATTCATATCAGAATTTCACTTTCTGCATCTGTATATAAATAGTATTTCCTTTCCTATTTACTTGTATGTATATCATATCTCCTTCAGATCAATCATAACAATGCTTATATTTTTGATATTGTATCAGGATCATGAACTCATGAGATGCGATTATCTTGAGTGGAACTTTCAGGTATTTTTGATAGACACTCCTCTTCTCTATCTGTATCGTCAACATCAAGACATCTCTAGTTTCACTCGTATTCATCTATATATCCAGAACATTTTTGAGACTAGTTCGGAATTATACAGGGTATCTTATGTTGAACAGCGGCGATCGATTTCTCCTAAAGTTGACTCTGAAATCGTGTGGATTATTGAATTCAGTTCAAATATTTCTAAGATTAACATCCATTTATAATTTGGTGAAATATATGATGAATGAATACAATTAAAAATTTGGACAACTGATTTTTTAATATAATATTATAGTTCTACCGACAGGGGCTATTCAACATTTTCCTCATATAATTTTATCATTTGTCGATTATTATTTCACTATGATAGACTTGTGATTTTTGTGCATATAACCTATATAATCTTTGGTATAATTGATAAAAAAGCCATCAAATGAAAAATACTTCTCGTACGCACTGATGATTGAATAATTGCATTTTTCAATCTTTTATACCTCAGGAGAATGCTCGTTGGAGGAGATTATCATTTGAAAAAAATTAAGAATCTCCCAATTTTGGTACTTCCAAACTGTAGTCACAAATCAGACTCAAAATAATATTTTTTTGGCAATGGTATCTCTTATGGACGCATAGTTTTATTCAAAAGATCTTTTCAATCATGGAAAATCGTTCCTCTATCTATAATTAGGTCACTATTTTAATTCCCCAAAGTTTAATTGTAAAGTACGCCGTACTGTTTTAATTCATCATCAGGTTTCCATTGAGAAGCCCTGTGTGTGCTTAGCTTGGCTTTTCCCATTGGCGTAACTTACAGGTCATTATTATCACTGTGTCGTCAGTTTGTCATTAGATTCATCTGAAATATACTAAATAGCATAAAAAAATCAATATAAATCATCGAATATAAAACTCGCACAAAATTGAAGAAAAGTTGATCAGTGTACTTAACGTTATGTCACGGAAATGATTATGAATGAATGAATTTGGGAATTAGAGGATAAAGAGATAATATTATCGATGTATTGTATTAGATTACAGTTTTCCAGTGAAGAGAATTGTGGAGTCTGAAATTTTCAATATAATTCAAATATCTGAACTCTTACTGAAGTGAAGGTTTGATTGAATTAAATTAATGATACAAGTAACGCTTCATACAATGATTTCATAAATGAAATTATGAATTCTGGCCAAGACAAAATGAATAATATAATTAAAAGAATTTAAACATTTTATAAAATCAGATTTTTGGAAGAATACAAACTATTGAATTTCAAGAACCTTTATTGCTATTGGAGTTTAATGTAGGTACATACTCATAATTTTGATGAAATTTAGTTCCTAATACCCGTAATGTGAATGGAAAATCGGGATGGAGAACATATGAGACCTTCATAACTCTTCATTGGATGAATAATTGTTAGATACATATTCAATAAGATATTCGATATTCAATTCGTCTATTTATTTGAGGGAGGGAGTTCTGACAGCTAACCACTGAACCTCTAAATGGTTTAGACATATTTGGAAACATTTAGGCATCTTTAATTATGGCAACCCTTCAAAGTGACTTCACAACAATGACAAATTTATTAAGGAATCTTTCTGATGAAGTGTGCTAATTATAGCCCAAACTTATGACTGTTCAACGGTTATACTCAGTTAATAGTTATTACATTTTTGTATGTATGATTTACGTTAACCTAACTTTGTGTTTAGAAGTATCGTCGAAAAAAATATACAAACAGTAACACTGCACATTCTGGCAAGCTGGCACAACAATTTTGCTTGAATAAATATACTGAACCATATCAAAGACCGATTGAAAATCTCAAGAATTGAAGAGAATTCGTTCAATGGATCACCATTCAACATTCTTATACATCGAACTGAACTAGTCGAGTAACAATTATATCCAGGTGATATAATGTTTAATCGGACTCCCTGTGGTCCCCTCCAGAAAGATACCTGCGCACGCCCATGGCGTCCGTCTCTGTCTGAAGGCACCGTCAGGAGCTATCCACACACATGTTATAATTATAGAGCAACCACACACTCATTATATTCCGTCCTCGTCGATAGAAAACGGTCTGTGGGGCCTGGATTGAAAAGTTTTTCTGGAATATCGGGAGAAATTCGTGCAAAAAAATTCGGAACAATTGAGTGAAGCGTGTTTTGGTGGGAAGTGAATGGTGATAGTGAAAAATCGGTACGTTAAGTGAAAAAAGTTGTTTATTTTCGAATTGGTCCTTTTTTTTTTTGGGCCAAGACTGAGGTATTTTGGTTTTATGACAACATCAGGAGTTCTATAATGATTTTATTGAAGTAGTTATTTCTCAAACAACAAATTCATTTTAGAAAAATTCTAAAAACTACCAGCTATACCAACAATTGTTATTTATTTTTCCTTCGCCTGATAATAATTATTTTTTGAAAATCAACATGAAATAGAATATGGAGTTGATGGTATCCAATTCTAAAATACGCATTTCTCTTTCGAAAAAGATGAATATACTATAACAATATTCAAATACAAATATAAACAGGAGTTTATACTGAAATATTGCATGAATTTCAAAGTTCGATTCGAATAGGTATATGGGTAATTTTTCAATTCATATAAAGATTGTGCTTATAAGGTTGAAAAGGATAAACATAAATTTGTCATAAATATTTAAAAATTCCGTGAATAACTCAGATATTGAGAATTTTTGGAGTAATTAAAGAAATATCAGAACCAAAATAAACTGATGAAAGTAAGATCTCTAGTGAAAGCGAAAATTCGAATTGGTTAAAAATAACAAATTCACGGGTATGTTTGGTAAAAATAGAAACTAATTTATATTACATTGTAAATAAAGCTAATTATCAATATTTGTATAGAACCTACGTAACACTAATATAATATTGAATGAAAAATTTGAGAAGAATTCAAATCACTAGTGTAGAATTATAAAGAATCAACAAGTCTTATTGACATCTCTGTATACTGAGTGTTTGAAATCTGATACTCACCATAGCGATCTTGAAAGCTGTAAAACATGAAATTTGGGCAAAGTCGGGCAATTATGTGAATATTTTCGAAGAAATCCGAATTTAATTGAAATGTTGAAAACACATTGTGGTTTGCCTATTTTTATTTTTGAAAGAATTACAAATTTTCTTGCTATACGACATTCTGTCTTTCTCTTTTTTCTCACAGACACCTTATTATATTTTCTAATAGATTTTATCGAAATATTCTTAACTTATATACCACGAGTTACCATTCTGAGAATATCTCTTCAGTATTATCAAATGTTTGTTTCAAATTGTCAGTCACAAGAATACTTAACTTCTCAATGGTAAGGATTGAATTTGAAGCACCCGGTATCGAAAATGGTGAGGTTGATGATTTTATAATGGGTTCGTGAAGAATTAAAACACGTTCATCGGAAAAGCAATGTTACCAATTCATGATAACATAATGGATTGTGATGACCTTCCCATCCATATTGTACATGGTATAGCTAGCAAATATACATTCAAAGTCTACCTCCATTAGGAGAGGCATAGTGGTACTAGTCAATTTTTTACGATGGATTGCGTCCACGATATTCCAAATATTTGTAGATAAGTAGATGTTCTCATTTCCTATGGACTAAAGAAACGTTATCAGTTGGTGAATATTATATATTTCGGTCTTTATCGAAAGCCATTATAGAACACTGATATCATAAGTGTAAAATTTTTATACCTCCGCCTATGGCTCCACCTGTAAACTATCAATTATATTGTTTATTTTATACACTTCGTACTAGTTTCGACAAATGTTTTTCTTTACGTCACTTATGCTAAACAACTTTTTTACCCACAGTTCTCAGTCAAGTTCATTCGAGTGATAATGAACAACACTCATAGAAATCATCGCCACACAAAGAAAATGTAACAAATCCCAAAAAGATGAAAAAATTCTTAACCAACAAAATCCACAAACAACAATGGCGAGTTACGGTACCGAATTTGAACACCAACGTTTTTCGAAAATCCCCAGCGAAGGATGAAGGATCTTCAGACAAGGAATCCAAAAGGTCTTCAGGCTTCTACGACTTCCAAGAAGCCCAACAAGAATACGATAAAGTGAGGAGTTTGCCAGTCAGCGTCTACGTAGCCACCAGCAGCTCTGAAGGCGAAGAGGAGTTCGAAGATGCCAAAGCAGCTTTGTCGGATAGAAGTAGTAACAAAACGAAATGTAACAGCGACACGGATCTTGAGGTTTATCAGGACATTGAACCTACCAACCAAATATCCAAGAACATCAACCATAACAATAGTCAGTTCGAGTACGATGTTCCTAGAATCAGCTTCAAGTTCTTCGAGAAACACAAACAGAAAGAAGAGGATAACGATGTCATTTATGAAAACGAAGAGGTGAACCATGATGACACCAAGGTCCAAATAATCCTGCACCCTCCAGCGGAGGAAACCACCACTGCTGTTGAGAATCTTGCCGAGAAGAATATCTCAGAACAGGACAGCAATTTTCCCCTATGTCACCCTAGTGAGAAATTCGTGTCCCACACCGAAATTTTCATTGGGGGACTGGAAAATATCTCTTTGTCCACGATCCACTCAGCTGGGAGTCAGCCTAACCTCAGCGAGCAACAGGAAGAGGACAGCTTCTACCAAGTGCCGAGATGCTTGAAGAAATCCAACAGACTATCACAGTCCCTCAAGGACTTCGTTGTCGAGAAACTGGAGAGCTCTGTGGATTTCCCAGACTCAGCCCACTCCAGCATTGAACACATTTCTGCTAGTCAGGTCATACCCCAGATGTTCATTTTCCAGTCACCAAGACAAGAAGCCAAAGAGGATGCCGTTGAGGGGGTCAGTCCCGGATCTGCGAAGTCCAAGAGCAAACTGCTGAAACTGAAGAAGCCAGCGATACTGGAGAACCCGAAGGAGAAGTGGGAGAACTTTCGGACCAAATTCAACAACCTGATGGTGGAGCAAGCGGCGCAGCAGAGAGTGGGGGCTTTTAGCGAGAAAGATAAGATGATGATTAATTTCGAGGAGATGTATAAAAACTCCAAGACGAAGTGCAAGAAGGTTTTCCAGAATACCAGCAAAATGTTCAACAAGAAAAAGTGTGGGGTGGAGGGTGATGATGTTGGGTCTGAGGTGGGGCGGAAGAATCATCAGTTTACTGCCAAGGATATCGAGTACAAGCTGAATTTTAGTGATAGTGTTGATTGTGATAGTGACAAGAATGTTAGTAAGACTTCTAATGACAGTAGAGCGTCTAGTGAGAATTTGGAAAATGACAATAGTGTTTGTAATGGAAGCAAATCATCCAATGAAGAAAGTAAAACGGATTTTGGTGCTCTGAAGAATGCTATTAAAAGGAGATTGTTCTCTAACGAGGTGAGAAAACTACCTAGATATTTCGTCGTTTATAAAGGCTTCATTCCCATTTGTTGGATTCAACAAAAGAAATTATACTAGTCGTGAGCAACATTTCGATGACTACAATGGAAATCAATCAATCAATGTTTATAGAATTATCTAGGGAAGACTCCATAAAAATGGAATGCGAATGATACAAATTCATCGGCTGAATTTAATATATGAAACTTTCGGTCATTCGCTAATTCTGCTATATGGAAATTCTTCGCAATCAGTTCCAGTGGTAATTGAGATATAGACGAGAATGTCTGTTGCATAATCCAAAGTCATTGTCGACGTAATTGCAAACACATACCTGTTTTATCAGGAGAATTCAATAATCTTATTTGCAATTGTTTAGCTCGCTTCAGGGTTACAACTTTTCAAGATTAATTCAATCATTTCCCCGTTTATTTTTTCTTCTACATGCGAGGCACTGAGGTAGCAAGTAAAATAATTCGAATTTGTGTATCATAGATTTTGCTGCTTGTTGGTTAGTGAAAATAAAGCAATAAATCCAACTTGAATCAGTTTGGATTTTATGATGTAATCCACATGTAGCTGATGCTGTTCAAATTGTTTGTATAAGTGATTTTTATCACCAGTGAAAAATAAATGAAACTTTTACATTTTCGTTTCACAACTACACGAGTAGAATTTTGTTTCAGTGAAACTCCTCGTAGGACCGTAAATTTTTTCTCCTAAAAATTCGAATGCATCCCATTCAGTATGTACTGATTTCGTAAACGATTTCAGAGTAGATTAAATTGAATTAGTATGAGGCATATATGTCTGATATCATCTACACTGCCCTCTTATTATGCCAGATTTGCCCTATTTAGGCCTATTTTTTTTTGTAACGATAGATGGAGTTGCAGACACTAGATCCTCAATGTATCAGAAGGTTTGATCCAACACGTCTTAAAACCGTCACATTATGGTCACACTCATGCGCAATTGATTCAATCTGTTCCAACCGGGAAGTGATCGTAATCTGACCATCATCTTTTTGTTCCAACCAAACTCGCGACCGTCCGCAGCATGGTTTCAGGACGGTAATTTCGGTACATGCTCAAAACTGTTCGAATTCATGAGTATTGACATGCATATTAAGAAACTCTTTGTCAAAAGAATAGGTTAGCTAACGTAGTTTTTTATTTGAGTATTTATTTACTTTCATTTGTGATATTTTTTCCGTTTGAATCAAATAAGAAGAAATAAATGACGTGACGAGTGATGATGAGTGACGATGGAGATACTGATTAATTATACGAAACAAGTAAAGATAATTTCGATATTCAGTGCAATGAAATGAGGGGCAAAAATAGTAGAATGCTCTATTTTCATACTATTTTAATTATTGTAACCAAAGATTATTTTTAAAGAAAAAAACAATATCCTCAAACTTGTATAGTGGGTAGCCAAAAACCGTGAATAACCAACCCTCGAATGTTTTTAAACCGAAACGGCCACTAAACACTTACGGAACCATACAGAAATGTTTGCTGGAACAAACTTAGAAAATTTGTAGTTTTACTTAGAAGAAATCCTTGACTTGACAGTTTTACGTAATGGAACAGTATTCATACTGGGATGTGTTCGGATAGTTTGTTTTCCTGTTTGTAGTCCAACCAATGAGGAAGTTTCCAATATTGAGATTTTATTTTTTCCATAAAATATATGAAAAATTGTTAGACCCGTATTTTTTCTTTTTTTTGTGCGATCGAATTTGACTCCAGAATTTCGTTTTGAAAAACTAGTTTTTGCTCCTCCACCATTCTGATGACGTACCAAGTGAAAAACCGGGTTCACACAGGAACAAATTGAGATTTTGCGTGCGGAAGTACAGTGTTGCCCTGCTTCTAATTTATTCTAAATATTCGGAAAAACTGACCAGAATATCTTGGTAAAATATGTCATGGATTTTGCAATACCAAATCATGGATTGTTTACTTTTCGTGATATAATATCATATATGTCTTATGAACTAGCACATAACATGCGAAAATAAATGGATGAATCGAATTTGTTCTTGAAGTAAATTATTTCAATATATTTTTGTGTTTGAATTTTCGGAACAGCTTTCAATTTATTTTCATGAAAATAGAAAGGTAGATCTGGCAATTGCGCAAATGCATTCGTAGATTTCGTCCGCGATCATCCGGATTACACCATAACATAACACGTTGACAGCTAAATGTGGTTATGTGTTATGGGTTATGGAACTTACTATAGCTATATTCACTCTAAACTCACTAAGTACGTCACAGTTTCCCGCCTCAAAATTTATAAATTGGTTTATTTTGAAAATAGAATGGAGTTGAATGATTTGTATTGTCATTCTAGAAAGTAGAGATATCAAACTAAATAGTTGAGTACTTATTTGATGAGAATTCGTCATAAGGAAACTTCTCCATTATATCACCACTTAGCCTAGAAAGATATACTGAAGTGCCACATTCCATGGTAACCCGAGACGAGGGATGGAACCCTTGAGTTGTTTACGAACATTTTCGCTTTATACCTGATGAAATAATTATTTTTAAACAGCAAATCCTGTAGTCTGAAGGAAGTTTATTTTGACGATGATTCTTTGATAAACTCTGTCTGATTCACGAGGCCTTAGTGATTTCACATATAATGTATAACTGATAACTACTTTGAGTTGAGATTCCAATCCCATATAAGTACTTTGTTCCTGACGTTGAATATAGTGGATGATTTGATATCTGAGATGAATTGGGTCGATACGTTATCTTTCTAAAATAGTTATAACTCTGTAGTCCATACTTCAAATCTTTCCCAGTATCTTGGTTTCCGTGGATTATCTAGATTTTCTCAATCGTACTGCAGACCAAGAATAATTTTCCTTATTGGAAAGAAGACATTTCGAGGATATATCCAGCAACGAGTGAATTATTTAATAATTAAAATATCGCCTATAAAGCTAAGGACATGCAAGACGTTCGGAATTAATCGTCACGAAAAGTACCATTCAAGTACAAAGAAACATTTATTTCTAAACATAGATGATAACAATAATTGCTTGAATGATAGAACAAAAACGATACAATATTTTCACAACATATTATTTCACTTAAAAAAGGATGAAGTCACCTATAGTAGTGATGTAATTTCTGTATAGAATCATAGTGAAATATTGAATGTATTTCCATTTATAAATTCATTCTATATCACTGAAATAACTGTATATTTGATAATGGCAAGTGTCAACCTGTTTATGATTCGAGTACGACCTATACTATCACTCAATTATCAGCTAATTAATTGCGATTTAGGCCACCTATTAATTTTAAGTGATATCATAATAACCATATCTACAATGAAGAGGTCAAGTATTTTTCCCACAGGTTTGTTAGGCTTTTAACTGTCATTAAAGTATCCTCGCAGCTTATTGAGTGGCTTTTTGAAACAGGACAGTATTTAGGGGCAAATTTGATATCTACTCATTTGATTGAGAATTAATATTCTTTATGTTGAACGAATATTAATCGTATGAAATTATTTTTTTCGTATTTCGAACTCACAGTCACAGTTTCGAATTAAACTGCAATCATGCTGACAGTGTCTGAAAAAGTTATTCAATTCCTTTACAAATGCTCGCTTAATGGTTATTTATTGCGTAGAGCATTCTTCATAGACTTTTGTTATATGATTTCATCCTTACCTTTTCTGGTATTCCTGGTATACCATCAAAATCATGTCCAAAATTAATATATTCACCTTTATTTCCATGATGAGTTATGTTGCACATTTTATAAATAGTTTACAAATTTTCTTGCTGATTTTTGAAAATTTCTGAAATATATTCCAGTTGGGTTTATAATTATATACAGGGTGTTTCAAAATTCAGTATCAAGATTTTAGGGGCGTATTTTTCAGGTCAAAATAAGACGTTTTTGTCCATAAACATGTGTCCGCAAACGTTTCGTTACCGATCTACAGAGCGTTAAATTTTCAACATTTTTTTATTTTTTTCTCCATAGCTCTTTCACTTTTTGAGATATTGAGATCAAATTTAAAATATAGGTTACGTTTTAGGGTTTAAATCATCCAGTATGCCGAGTGATTGTAACAAGCTACAGGGAGATATTTTTTCATGGGATCAAGCCCTTTTTCGCCCCATGAACTTTTTTGTAGTGCGCCGCTGGTGGATTCTAAAATATGAAATGAATTCTTTGTTTTGTTTATAAATTTTTTTGTCTCTTGTAATTTTCACGCATCTGCGATCGTTATCGAGAAAAAAGTAAAATCAATTTTTGTGATTCGCTACATCGCTTGATCCCATGAAAAAATATCTCCCTGTAGCTTGTTACAATCACTCGGCATACTGGATGATGTAAACCCTAAAACGTAACCTATATTCCAAATTTGATCTTAATATCTCAAAAAGTGAAAGAGCTATGGAGAAAAAAATAAAAAAAAGTTGAAACTTTAACGCTCTGTAGATCGGTAACGAAGCGTTTGCGGACACATGTTTATGGACAAAAACGTCTTATTTTGACCTGAAAAATACGCCCCTAAAATCTTGATACTGAATTTTGAAACACCCTGTATATTTTAATTACATATTAGGGATGATGTCATCATCACACCAATATTTTCTGAATCAGGGCCTGTTCCGAACACTACTATGAAAGTACCTAAACTAAAGTCCATTGAAATAGTTCGGTTATTTTGATTGTAATAACCTGTCATCACCATTAGGATCTTTGATTATAATTTGAAAGAGTGTGAAGGTGATAGTTGATAAAAAATCTTTTCGGAATAATTATCCCTGAATTTCCAATCGACATATCCAAAATTTTTCTTAGTATTTCCTTTCAAATATTCTCAATTTTTCTTCTTCTTCCAATGTTAGCCTAATGATTTTTGCCCCAAAGATAGCTATTTCTCTGTTGTTTATCTCTGAGTATCATCTGGGACTTCCAGTATGCTCTATATCCTGCATCTCGTTTCCTTATCTCTCCTGTCGTGTCACCCTTAAGTTGAATATCAACTGAAATGATGTTCATAGTAAAGTTGTCAAGAATTCGATGAGACTCTTCCTATAAATATTATTCACTTCCCACTTCAAGAGTACTTAATGGAAAAGAGTCCGAAACTGATATTTATTGATGAAATGTACGATAGACAGTACGAGTATCTTCAAGTTGAAATAAAATTGAAGTTAGGAAATCAGGAATCCTATAATTGAATCACCTATACTCGTAAATACAAGAATTATTGAATCAGATTAAAACTTAAACTGTAGTACTATCGTGGAATATTTCCTCATTATGTTCAATTTATGAAATAGGTTAACCGTAAACCAAAATTGTGTGTAAACTTTGAAAATAATCTAATCCTTTCGTAATCATGACATCGTTAATAAGCTTTGTTTGATTCTTGTCAATATTGGATAAGTATTGGCTATAGTCCTTGAGAAAATTACTCAAAGATACATGGTGTCTCACAACGAATAGTGATAAGATCAATTCTGACATAACATTACAAAATTGTGACCGATTATAAACATTATTAAGATTGGTAGACTGAGTTTTTCCAATGTATTTCGGAAGCTTTATACTCACTTACTGAAAGTTCAAAAATACTCTCATAGTCAGTTGATAATATGATTCTAAATTTAGTGACGCTGTCCAGAATGAAACTATTAAATATGTAGAAAATAAATCGTATATATTTACATTGCCAACATGTTATCACCCATCCACCAATGAGGTTATACTTTTTATTTACATTGCTATTTTATTGATATTTTTTCAGACCCCTAATTCAGTAATTAATTTTTTTTTTCAGGGTCAAAATGGATTCGAAGACTTACGAAGATATGTTAAACAAGGAGGAGATTTTTGTAAAGAACTTTCCACGATACTTCAGGAGAGGTGAGTCTATCCCTTGGATCAACCAATACATTAGAAAATCAGAAGGGGAAACGCGTTCTATTTATCTATAATTCTATTGACCTACCCCATATTTCTTGTGTCGTTTCCGAAAAATCCATTGAAAATTTTGAATATACCAGTTCATCAATTTGAGTATAGAGAGTGATATAATGTACACTGAACCAAAAAGTGGTGTAAATACAATGAAAAAGTACGTTATATTGATAATTCGGTGATTAATTTTGGTCCGATGAAAAAATTTATCCATGTAATAAAAGCCGATCATTGAGTTATAACCTATTCATCAATGAATGTTCCGTTCGTTATGTCGATGAATTGGCATTCGTTGAACCAATGTACGGCAAACGTTAATGTTATGAACTGTGTTCGCAGTGTTAATGAACATTGTTCATTGTTCTAATGAACATAGTTCGTTAAATAATGCTTATTTTCGTTGATACAATGTATACAATTTATCATAATGATCAATAACATTCATTGTTTCTATGTATACAGTTTATTGATTTATGATTGTATTCTTCAACATTACGAATAGTGTCATTCACGATTATCGATATTATGAAATTACACTAATTTTTACAAAAATAATTTTATTCATTATGAAATAAATACATTTATTTGAGGTTCCCTTCTTATACATTTGGCTTCGATAACACTTCTGTCAAAATATAAACTGCATATATCAGTCACTGGAAAAATATCTTCACCAATGCAGATAATGAATGGTTAAATAGATGATTTCAGTTGTTTCAAGAAGAATATATGGTCCTCTAGTCGTGGGGATGAAAGAACCATGTGAACCATAAAACATTACAGCATTACGACTATCTGTGAAAAAGAATCGAATACTCAGTTCAAGAAATCACTTGAAAGATACTACCTTTCACTTTCATTTCCATTTTTTAGGTGATCTATAAGTCCTCTAATGGATTCATCCCTCACATGATTTATGTTAGAAAGAAATATTTTCAACTTATCGATACACCCAGTCCATTTTCTTAGTAGTTCCGTTTTTGAAGAGGAAATGAAAATCCTATCTGCAAAATAGTGAAATAAAATTATAGTCCTCAACCATTTTGCAATATTGATCATATTCCTGTATATCTTTTGAATAGCAAAACCAATTTACATACTTTCAAATATAATCATCTTCATACATATCCATTCCTCATATTTTTTGAGATTTTAATTTCAAACATTGAAAGTGCTGAAAGTTGCGTTTACTTTGACCCCAAAATTGATTGATTCATCATACCACACCCTGTGAATATTTAAATATTATGTAACATAATTATACTTACTAATCTGGAACCTCATGGGGCTATAAAATGGCCATTCTTGCAGCACATCTGCAGTGCACAACATATTTTTAACATCGTTTAGCCGGTTAGCACTGCAAGCCTTCCAGCAATTGTCATATTCTTCGGATAATAAATTGTCGAATTTTAGTGTTTTCAAACAGCTTCCAGTATCAGGATTATTGGCCTCTGAATTCAGATCATCAGTCTCTTGTGACAAAGAATTCACTTCATTTTCGATAAACGAAGTTGAAACCTCATATTTATTTTCACTAATATCAGCGTATTCATGATTCCCAACAGATACCTTTTTATTTTCGTAGATAGATACCTAAAATTATATTGTTATGAATCTTGAATCGACTACAGAAAAAAAAATACCTCACTTTTTCTTGTAATAGAGTGATGAACAAACACTAAAAAATACTTCTTCACTACGTCTTCACTCGCGAAGAGTAAAATGCTAAATTGGCGCTCAATCTTGTGGGCACCCTTTCCAGTCTAGTCTAGTTTCTTGGAAAGACCCGATTTCAATGTCCATGTTCATTAATAGAAACAAAACTGGTCGTTGAATGATGTTACATTTCATTGATTGATAAACAGATACGCTGTTTAAATGAACTAAAGTATTGAACTATGGCATCTGTATTGAATCATCATAGGAATTCGTTCATTTCATGTAAAAAAAAGAATGAACGTTAGATATATATATATATATATATGATTAAATTCCATTAAAATTCTATCAATGATGCAGTGGCTTGGGTTCTTCTAAAGATTCAAATTATTTTTGGACTCTTCCAAATGCAAGATGATGTGGCATTTGAAAATTCAGTTATGATCGAAGATCGAAGAGTAATTCATAGTCGACAAATTTGTAGAACATGAATTGACAGACTACCAAAGTCTTTATTTCGTCAATATAATGAAAAAGTTCGCCGAAAAATAAGGAATTGACGTATTCTATGAAAGTTTACATGAAAATTTCAATGAAAGCATGTT
Organism: Plagiodera versicolora; assembly: GCA_037013635.1. NCBI lineage: Eukaryota > Metazoa > Arthropoda > Insecta > Coleoptera > Chrysomelidae > Plagiodera > Plagiodera versicolora. The sequence goes on along the minus strand of CM072986.1, from coordinate 6,649,612 downwards.
GATAATATAAATGGATAGCATCATCGATTAATAAAGATCATTTCGTTGTATTAATGAAAATAATTATGATATCAACGTATAATATGTTAATGAACGAAGGTTAATAAAATCAATGAAAAACGTCATTAATTAATGATAAATATTTCGTTGTATTAATGAAGAATTCGTAATATTAATGTATAAAAAATCAATAAACCAGATTTATAATATCAATGAATAGCATCATTGATTAATAAAGCTTATTTCGTTCTATTGATGAAAAATTCATGATATCAACGTATAACAGGTTGATAACCACCGTTTATTGATATTATGAACAGAATTTTTTTCAGTGTACTGAAATTGTATCCAGACATTGAAGAACGTATTAAGAATCCTCCTCACTTATTTTCGTTTTTTTTTTCAGAAGTTTCGACATATGTTTTGTTCAATTAGTACATCTTGTTTATAATAATTTTCGAATTCCCACATGATACTGTTTCATATTCATATACAGGGTTATGATAAAGTAATGCACGAAATTCATAAAACGTACAACGATCACTTTCGAGAAAAATGCAAAAACACGTCAAACTGTTCTTTTTATTCCGCATCTTTTGACATGAGTTACAAAAATAACACGTCAAAGTTGTCAAAGTCATGACGTCATCAACAAATTTTTTCAATGGGAAGCTAAGATTTTTATCACATTATGTGATAGAGCTTGTGTTTTTACACACGGGAAAAATAGTTGCAGTAGGGCTCACATAGGAAAAAAACGAGAAAAAGAATAAAAAATGAAATAACATAACCAATTATAAAAAGAGGTCAAACTTACACTTATCTAGTAAGAACATTCGTTCTTATAAATTTTTTCAATTGTTTTACTAAAACAACGGTTTGTCAGTGTCAGTCGTACAATTCGTGTCACCACAGTTTATTATTTATTTTATTCCTTTTCTCGTTTTTTTCCTATGTGAGCCCTACTGCAACTATTTTTCCCGTGTGTAAAAACACAAGCTCTATCACATAATGTGATAAAAATCTTAGCTTCCCTTTAAAAAATTTTTTTGATGACGTCATGACTTTGACAACTTTGACGTGTTATTTTTGTAACTTAGGTCAAAAGATGCGGAATAAAAAGAACAGTTTGACGTGTTTTTGCATTTTTTTCAAAAGTGATCGTTGTACGTTTCATGAATTTTGTGCATTACTTTATCATAACCCTGTATAATAATTCTTAACAGAACTCAAATATCTGATTACAGTTATAATGCAAGATATATATTTTCCTGAAATTGTTTGAAAATTTTGATGGAACTTTACGATGAAATTATAAGCCTGATTATTACTGTAGTTTTGAATTCTTCTTGAATTTTTGAGAAGGATTTTTGTTTCAATTTGAAAATATTCACAATCCTTGCTTTAACATTTCATTCTATATCGATATGTCTCAACATACTTTATTCATCATATTCATATCAATATCGTGATTAGCCAACAGCGAGGCCAACAGGAATTGAAAAATTTCAAAAACTCGATATTTTGAATGATTTCTCATAAAAAAAAAATCGTATAATGTCTTCTTCAAATGACTGTAGCTCAGTTAGGGAGCATTTCCGGATTGGGAAGTAATATGAGTTAAATATAAATGAATATGAACCTCTAGTATATGCAGTTTCCGTTTGACAAAAGAGTTTCTGGATACCTTGTTTAATAAGAAATTACGAACTTACAGAAAAAATATCTGGGATATAATATAGTTGCAAATTTGACGTCTCGTAAAATAACTTCTATTAAAATATCTAGATAAAGAATCTCCTTCTGTTATTTTCCTAATCCACACATTTTTTGGAAGGAATAAATGTATGTAACCGCAGCATACTAATTAACAATATACAGTGTGGAACAACCAAATGTGACAGTGACACTCTCCTATTTTGAATACAACCCCCTGTATATTATTAATTCATCAGATTTTCCAGAAAATTCTAGACATAACTCATGTACAATGTCCCATACCTATTTTCAACTGAAATATTAAGTGTTTTCAGACGTATTACAAAAATTACCATTTAAGAAATAAAAGTATTTTATTTCACAAATGATCTACAAATAAACAAACAAACAATACTTTCAATGTAAGAGATGTTCAAAATGTTCATAATGAACAATAAACAGAACTGTTTTTGTTGTTTTTTTTTTTTATTTCATATCAGTAAAAAGAAACCGAAACAGTTGAATATAGGTATGGGACATTGTACATGAATTATGTGTAGAATTTTATGAAGAATCCAAAAATATAATGATATACAAGGGGTTGTATTTAAAATGAGAAAGTTGGTATCGGCCACTGTCACATAACACACCCTGTATAATTATTTTTTTAAATGCGCATCTAAAAATACAAATCTACGTGTCCAAGCATGTTCCCAATACGCTCTCATTTATTCGTTATCAAATTTATTCCATTCGGCTGTTCCACACTGTACATGTAGGAATGCTAATCAGTTCGTCATAACTTTTAGAGCTGAAGCTGAAACTCAATATGCCAAGAGCCTATCGAAGCTGAGCGCGAAGCTGTCCAGGGCATGCAGGGAAGGTGTCGGAGGTTTGAACGAAGCCTGGAAATCTGTGGCCTTGGAACTGGAGACGAGGGCTGAGGGACACCGGCTTCTAGGTATAGCGCTTCTCGAAGAAACTGCCAAGCCTTTGAAGGCGTTTACCGAGAACCAGCACAGGTACGTTGTAATTTCCTTGATATCAAACATTTCAAATAGATTTAGGACGGTTTGATGGTGAATTGTGGATTCGTTTTACTTATGCAGGGCGACCCGGAGATTCACTGTTTCAAATAGAACATCTGGTATATTATTTCATCATCTTGTAGAACTATTTTATGCCTTCAAATTAGTCATTTTGATGAACTCTCTAAAGTTGATTGTTTTTAGGTAAATTGGATCTTAAGTTGCATTGTAAAATTTTTATGTTAAGTACCCTCTGACCTGAAATATCACTCACCAGATACCATAATCAGCTTCGTCAGGAAGCTGGAGTTATTTGGTGAAATTTGAATTGTTGTGGAGGGCCGTATTGACCCACTCACTTTAAACCTAACCTAACCTAAGTAAGCTAGAAATGTGGCTCGAAATATTTCAATTTCTAATTACTTGAGAAAAAAATTTAACAAGCAATTGAAAACTTTAGAAAAACCATTCAATTATTTACAAAACTCCAAAGAAACAAACCGAACTTACTAGCAACAAATGAAAACTATATACGTCAGAAAACTGTTTTATTAAATGTTCAAAATGACCACCATGATAGTTTCAATTCAATAATTCATTACAGAAAACTGATTTTACAACGTATAGGTAAAAAACTGAACGACAAGAAGAACCGAAAATTAAAAATATTTCAGATATGTTCAACCTACATAGTACGGATGCAATGACTTCCATATTGCATAATATTGTATTTGAATATTTTTGTTGATTAAACGTAGAAATCTTCGTGAAAGTTTTTCCTCTGACATTATTTGTTCCGGCAATAGATCCTCTATTAAATCAATATTACCAGCTATGTGAAGCTCATCTTAAGAAACATTTTTTATCACAAAATTGAATGTCCTTATTTTTTTCGCTATCATTAAAGTTAAACAACAAAATCTGAAGTCTCTACTCTAAACTAAATCTGAGGTTATAATCACGTGTTATAATTATTAAATTCAACTCATGGAACATGCATGCTCAAAAAAGTCAGTGATTTATCAAACGTCCAGTAGTCTTTTTGTTAGTTTATACAGCAAATAATGAATAACATTACGACTTGAATGAAATATGTGATTTCATTGGTGCATTTTTATTTTATTTTGTTCCTTATTTCTAACTTCTAACTAACATTCAACACATTCAATGCCCTGCTTATCCTTTAATATTCACCACAACGTCCAGATGTTTTTCACGTTGAAAGATTGATCCTATTAACTCTGTAAAGACTCATTATCTGGATGTCCTCAACTTTTCCAGAATAAGAAAGCAATCCGAATCGTCCGTTGATAAGGCTGCCAAGTTATTATCCGATTGGAGAACAAATGAAGCGAAGAGCAAGAAACACAGTCATTCTTGCTCTAGAGATAACGAGAAATTGCAAGACGCCGCTGTTTTGGATAACACGAAATATGGAAAACAAACGTACGTAGCATTGGTTCTACGTGATTCTATGGCGGTCTAATTGATTTCTCCACTTTTCAGGATATCGAAAAGTACTAGCCTCATCCATATAGCTCATTTGAACGGCAAACAAAACACAACCGATAAAGACAATGCAAAGGTACGTGAAATTTTTCAATTTCCAATGTTAGGAACGTCGCAATAGACATTAAATTTATTGATTTAACCAATGAATAATTCGCCCATTATTCATTATTAGGTAATTATATGGATATGCAAAAATACTTTCGAAGTTACATTATATCTCTGAAAGATAGTGACCTGAAAAATAAATATCGTTACGTCACTCTGATGAACGTCGAGTTTGTGGATATCACACCATTCACGGAAACTCTGCATTATCTATGGTGCGATTGATTGTGACCATTCAGTAGATGCATCTGTTAATCTGAATATCAAATTTTCTGAAAATTCTTGTGCTGATATAAGTAAACTTTCTATATTTAGCAGAAACATAATGCAGTGTTAATTAACAGTTCAAATAAAAAACAGTTATAGTTTTATATCGGATTTCCTGGTTTTCAAATGAATTATCATTTTCTTCATCTTCAGAAATGACTTTTCAAAATAAAAGCTCGATTAACGGGTAGTTGATGATTTTCTACTTTGCGAGGACAGCTCCGTTTAGGAATATGGAGAAATATTTTGGTTAGGTTAGAGAAATTTTTAGGACATACATAGAAATTCTGAAAATGATATCATCCACAGAAGACCTAATTTGAAGTATCAAAGTTGCTATAGTCTATTTATTCAAGCGAGATAGTTGTGACAGTTCGCCAGTTTGTGCTGTGTTGCTGCTTGTTTGCTCTTTCGATACGATACTTGAATAATGTTTTCGTTATTCCTTTTCTTTATCAAAAATCAACAAAAACTGAATAACTATCGACTGTGATTTACTGTTAAATAGATTGATTGAAGGAATTATCAGTCATCAAATCAAGAATCATATGGAACATTCTGAGGAAGCACACCATTTTCTGATCACCCCTACTAAATGCGTCATTTAGATTGTCATCGAAATCAGAATAAGTTTTCAGAAGAACATTTTTTTAATATTTCTGAAAATTCCGACCAAAATAAAATCAACTTTATCAAGGCATTCAGATATATACTTTTTTTAAGTTTCAGTATCATTTCTTTCAGCGGAAAACTCTTTTTGTGAATCAGTTTATATGAAACACGGTTTCATATTGCTTCATATATTCAGTTGGTGAACAAAATATGTCTTCACGTATGTTAAATTATCTTGACGTTTGCAAAATGTGGGCATATTATTTGCATAATATATTATCCGTTTCATAATTGTTGCACTCATGATGATATTGATGGCTTGTTTCCAGTTGGAAGGGAAGAAACGGAAAGCGGAGGATGCTGTGAAAAAAGCCGATGTCGAATATTATTCGCTTTGCGTGCGAGCCGAGAGAGCAAGGTACTGTATACATGAATGACATTGCGACAATGTTTTCCATTCATTCACCTATTAGTAACAGGAAATCAGTGTTCTCTATGTCATCAATTACTTTTTTTAAACGAAAACTAAGTTATATATTGGGCGTTCCAAGAGAAGACAATTTCACCACTAATTCGTGCTGATTAAAACAGAAAAGCAGTACAGGGAAGGAATTGACTGATCCTGTTTTTATATCCCATTTTTCAAACTCAATCTGAACGATTCCTCAATATATCTATAGATTTAAATGTTTCTTATAATGAGAGATGTTTCGAATTAAGAATTACATGACTTCAAGCAACAAATATCATAGACATCTATTCTACATTTAAACCGGTATATACTTAATTTATAATTTTCGTTAGTTATCATTGGGTCCTTTTTATCAGTTTCAACAGAAATAAAAATATTATTTCATTGATAACGCATTGTAGTAGTTTCGTCATACAGCAAACTAAGATTCGGAATATAATGATGACGATGTAGATAAAATCAGTGACCTCATAGTGGAATTTGATGAATTAGTGGCTATTCAGATTATAATATCGAAGATAATTTTTTTTGCGATACTGTATAAGAAGCGAAAATCACAAAATCTGAGATCAAACATATATTTCCGAGGAGTAACAGTATGAGTTTTATGTGATCGATATTCAATGAAATGATGCACATTAGTTCTAAATATTCTTATTACTAAAATGAGTCGCAAAATATTGATGGCATCTCTAAAATATACCTATCCTTGAAAACTTAACAGAATAATTTATATCTTAAAATGAAAACAAGAAAAAGAAGTCGATATGAAATAAAATGTAAGGAACAAGAAACAATATGCCAACAATTGAATTGTTATGACAACTTTCTTCACGTATATTAACAATTGTCTTCAGAGCAACGTGAAAAACATGAAAAAATTCTGGTCTTCTCCTATCACATTGATCAATTATATATTCTAGACTGGAATGGGAATCTGCGGTACTTCGAGGAGCTAGTACTTTCCAAGCCCTAGAAGAAGAACGACTCAACAATCTCAAGACAGTCCTAACTTCGTATTTCCATCATAACAACGATCTCGGACCAAGACTCTTTGAGGTACGATTCCTGGCATTTATCTGGCATGTCCTGACGCAATATACAATAGATCAATTAAGTCACATATAATCAAAACTAAAACGTTAAAATTGAATCATAGAACTCGAAAGGAATAAATTGAAGCTAACTTCCAAATTGAAACTTGATTTCTTTGATGAACAACACATACGTTGGTTTTCGTTTCCTACATCAAATTAGAGAGTTGAAGTATTTCCACGAAAGTTGACGTAAAAATACAATCTAACATGTGAGCATACGCATTCCTTAAGTTTTAACGTTTTAATGTGGGTTTACGGGTGTACGTAACCTTACGTTATTTAACGGGTACTAAAAAAATCGATTCTCCAAGCATTTCTGCACTTCAAGAATTTACGTATTTCATCTCAGTTCTGATATTTTTCGACCATAGAGTAATTTACAGATGTCAATAATTCAGACTAAAACAATACTTCAAAATGCAAACACTACATAAATCAGCATGGAAATTAATGTATTGAAATACGTTGAATGTTTCTTGCCTAGGCTTATTGTGTACTAACGTGATAAACTACTTCGACACCATTTTATTATTTTTTTTTATTGGTGACCCATTTTACCCATTTTAAGCACACCTGAGCGTGTTTAAATCGAACTTTAAATATCAAATAACGTCAAATAAAATATTATTGACATATGCCAAACTTCATTCGAACGTAAAATGTGGCACCAATAAAAAAATAGCGAAAATATTCGTGGATCTGGTCTTTAAAACTCGCGCGTGTTTTAAAGACCTTTTTATCCACTTATACTTTTATATACTATTATTTAACGTTATGTTTCCTACGTTGGCGTTTCTAGGACGTACTCTCCATTATTGTAACACATACTTCAGTATTACCAACTTAATTATTGCCAATGAATTCCCAGCAAATTGCAATTTTTAGTGAAAACTTCCATTCTGCTGTTGTGTTAAATCAAATTACCAATAATATCATCATGAACCTTTTTAGGCTACCGAAAGGTTGAAGAATCCAGTAGCCCAAGCAGAACCGACCAAAGACTTATCGACTTTCCAAAACCTGCGACATAGTTCTCAGCAGGTCTCAGAACAGCTGTTGCCCGACTTCTATTGCGAACACATCACGTTGGCCATGAACAGGGAACGAAGGAAACAAGCCTTGATGAAATTGCTGCATCTGATCAGGCAGGACATAGAGAGAGAACGAAAATCCAAAAACGGACTGGAGAACTTGTCCAAAGCCATCAAACAGACTCCCAGCTTCGGGACGGAGGATTCACAGCAGAGTGTCATAGAAAAACTGTACCACGTGAGTGAATATCGAAAATCACTAAGCAATATCTTGACGTAATGGTGTTGTTATTGTTCCTAGATGAAATCAATGTTAACGTATTTGGAAGGAGCGAGATATAAGATACAAGGTGCTCTTGCTGAGCTGGATAACAGAACAAGAGCTGGACATCCGTTAGCAGCACACATTACTATCACTAGGGACAAATCTGGGCTCCAACAGAGTGTCTTGAAAGTGAGTTGCCTCGAACGAAAAACAAAACTAGTTCAATTCATCTTCAGTTAAAGCTATAATATTGAATAGATCTTTCATTGAAAAGTGGGTGATTTCGCGCATTTTTTTCTTAACGTGCTTTTATTAGCTTCACTCGTAAGCATGTATGATTTCGAGTAATTCTCTCTTGGACTAAGAGCAAATGGCGTTTTACTGTTAGTATGTCTCTTTATTTGGAACTGGACCATTGGCTAAGCTAGTTAAGGCGCAAGTTTCAGTAAACTCGAAAGTTGGTGTCTTTGGTCGTCGGTTCGAATCTCGTCCATCACCGAAAAAATGAAACTGAAAACTGAAAAAAGAATGTAGTTAAACTGAAAAGGCGATAATAATCATCAATATAGAAAAATATTGTTATTGTGAAAAAAGTATGGGGTGCTTTATAAAAACTTAGCATCTACGCTGTTTTTAAAATAACAATTTCTTCCTCGATTAATTTATTTCTATATCAATAATTATTTTTGTCTTTTTAGCTCATCATTGAAGCGTGTTTTTTATTTTCTTAAACTATATTAATAATTTATGGTTGATCTCGAGAAACAACAACAACAACTCAGTGAACTGAGTGAAGCTGTCTTCATCAAAACAAAATCGTCAAGCTTTTTAGCACAAAATCTTAAAGAATCATTCGAAATTAGCGCGTGTGCATTCTAACAATCATCCATGATAATTCGAATTCACAGTAAACGATGAACTTCTATTCCATACGTGGTAAAATTAACGTTTTATTTTTCTGCAGGTACCGCAGTGGCTCAGAGACGAATGGTGTGATGCAGATAAAAGCCCCGTTAGCCAAAAATCTATGAAATCTGATCGATCCGACAATTCAGATCCACATAACAATGACGTGGATGATACGGATTGGTTAGACAGAGGTGCTGCTGACGGAAATTCTAACCAGCCTGACTCAGATTTCGGTAAGCAGGAAGAGTTGGAACAGTACATTAAATTGTCAATGTCATTCGTCATTGTGAATTGTTAGTGTCAATGTCAACGCCAACTATCAATGTCAACGCCAACCGTCAATGTCAACTGTCAATGTCAAATGTCAATATCAACTGTCAGTATTAATGTCAAACGTCAATAGCAATGTCAAATTATAAATATCGATGTAAAATGTCAATATCAATGTAGAATGTCAATGTCAAAATCATTTGTCGATGTAAAAACGTCAAATATCTTTCCAGACGAGTTTTCATCGCAATGCAGCAGCACCGGCAACGGATGTTCCACCGAGGACCACCCCGTCCAGCCAATGTCGACCTGCCGGGCTATTTACTCGTACAGCCCGAACATGCACGACGAGTTGGCGTTGAAACCGGGTGACGTCATCTCCGTCTACCGCCAGCAAGACGATGGCTGGTGGTTGGGCGAATGTGACGGCAACGTTGGTATCTTCCCGGCCACCTACGTCGAAGTGGTGAAAGATTCCTGACCATCGAGTCTGGAGAGTTTGGTGGCCGTTGAAGACACCAGAGGGTTGATTGCCGAAGGACGGGTGACGAGTGGAAAGAGAAGATGGTGTGGATTGTTCATTATCAGTAAATAGTGTAAATTTTTATGGTTTCATATGAATTCTGTAAAGAGCTAACATTGGCTGTATTGTTAAGAATGATGTTGAGGAAGAAGTTCATTTTCAAAACAGGAAGACGAAGTTCTATTGAGATCAGATGAAAATCTTGGACTAATTTTAGGATGTTACTGAAAGATTTCATGAAATGAGTTTTTTCATACTATTTACCGTAATATTTTGTTTAATATCATTTCCAATGATGCAAGTTTTATGAATATCAGATCATTGACATTTATATGAATTGTTCTAATGTGCGAGTTGATGCATTATTGAATATTTTACTGTGAGAATATCGATGTAGATATCTGATTTGATGATATTTTGTGTACAGTTAGTCATTAATATTTCGTATTATTTATTGTTATACCTTCATCAATACCTGTATGTTCTTGTTGATATTTTCTATGATATTACGATTTATACTCTTTATCCTTATCATAATATATGATCCAGAATAATGTATTTGTACAAATAACATATTATTTTAATTATGGAAAATGTGTTTTAATTACGCTATGACGAAACAGTAGATTTTTTTAACTTCAAACATATTTTTTCTTCTTGTTTTATTTGATGAAGGGTTAAATTGTTAGTTCGGAAAAACATACCATATGTCCTAGGTTTGCTTCTCTATACTAGGATTTCAGCTCTTATCAATGTTCAGGTTACGAATTTCTATTCGTTTCTAGGTGATTCACAGACCTCAATCGGAATTGATTTTTTTTTCAATTATGGTTTTATGAGGCTACAATTTCACCAGTTTTCAACAGGTTTCGAGAATGTCGAGAATGAGATCAATTATACTACTTATTGATATAAAACTTTGATTCTGAGAGTATTCAATGTAAAAGTTAGAACTTTCTTAGCTGTTGCTTACGAAAACATAACCTTCTGACAAATAAATGAATCAGGACTACCTTAGAAAGAGTAATATTTTGACACTCCGTATCTCGAAAGTTGAGACTTTCAGAACATACGTTTGGGAAGGTTTTTCTTGTTAAATATAGAAAATGCCTACCTATCGCAACAGCAACACATTCATGGAACACAAAAAAAAATCAAGTTCAACATAGTAAATACACTCATATTGCAATAATACATTTATGGAATATAAAAAAAAAAGAATATAATAAAAAAACAAATAAGTGTGTATTCGCATACATAATGTTTCTCGCCAATTTTTTGAAAACATTTAATGGCATATATGTCTACTTTTTCAGAAAATTGGTTCAATTTATGGCACATTGCAAATAGAGGAGATTTCAGTAATATGTTGGTTCTTGGTGGTGGTGGTAGGTAAAAATATTGTTTATTCCTACCATTCATTCTTGGCATATGGAAATCAAGTTGAGATAGCAGCTTGGGGAGTTGATAGATTGAGATAGTCGAAAGATGAATGATGCATATCATTCGTGCTATTTTATTCGTATTTAAAAAATATACCAATAATGTCACAATATGACAGTAGTCAAAACAACCCTTTCTGGTTTACTGGCCAGTTTTTCAATAATTTTTCCGGGACTAATTGACTGCCAATCTTCAATCTGAAGCTAGTTATCGAATACACTGATTTTGTTGACACAGGGTTAGATAACATACATGACAGAAATATCATTTCCTTGAAAATTCTCTCAATTGAAGCAAGAAAAAAACATTTGTGATTGTCTGACAAAGACACAAAGAGTAGGCAGCGCTGCAGGTAGAGGAACACGACCTGTATGTAAATCGTGTTTCAGATTGAAAATAGAATACGACTATTTCTGAATGAGTAATGAATACATTGCAAATAAAATAAAATATATTTTCATCAGATTCGATGTGAATAAATAAAATTTATTGTATCTCAACAGATAACACTCTCCTGAAAAAAGGTTTCAAAGAGTACAAGAGTACAAATGGATCACCATTTTATTGAATGAACGAATTCAACTAATGAATTATTCAAATAATTATTCGTACCTGTTTGTCCAACTTCATTCCCACCGATATCCCACCCGTGAAACCCCAATTTATCACCCTGAGAAAAGCAAATTAAGCCGTCCAAAGCGAATGAAAAAAAATCGCCTGAGCCGGCTTTAAATTAAATAAAGATCACACACTCTCAGACAAACCAACAAACATATTCTGAAATCAATTCACAATGAAAGGATAACGCAAATCCCAATCTGGTTGGCTGATCTTTCCAAACAATTGAACTACGCTGGTGGCAGTGGCGGCTAGAATAAAGCAGGCTTAATACAGTGTTGCCAAAATGCAATGAATGGAGATAGGACTGATGAATGAAACGAAGCTCAGAGAATAATCAGCATACTTTTCATGTCATGGAATTCATTTGTAAAATATGAATAAAATTGTGCTGAGGACATTAAATATTTTAGACGACCAGAACACTGAGTATGCGAATGTGTTCGTTTAATAGACCAACGAGGAAAGAATTCAATAATTGACCGATATCATAAGCCAGAAATATGGGTTTGAATTGTTTCAAACATTATTTAAGAGCTATTACTATATGATGTAGGAAAAATTCGATTCTGGTCAAGTCGACTTTTGAATATAAACACAGTATATGAATTCTGCTAGGGATCTGATCCAATTAATTTCCTAACACAATACATAATGAATGTTTCTAATTTCTGATAATTGAAATCAGACACTTGTGCTGCAAATTATAGAAAGACATGTCTTGAGAAATATATGCAGCGTCATCAATGATAATCTCTGTGGAAATGATTTCCCAGATTGATTTGGCGGTTTCCTATGAAAAATCAAGCATAGCTGTTTTGGAGTGTTCAATATTGATAGGATCTACTTAGATAAACAGTAAAGTGATAATGATTTCTCCTATGATTTTACCTCACCATATACATTGATAATAAAATGAAGGCTTTCAAAATCTCAAGTATACCTAATCTCACATGAATTTGAAAGAGATTAATAAGTTTTCACTTTCTGAGTAGATGAAAAAATATTCATGAATGTGAGTAATTCAAGGAAAAATAATACGACTCGGCAACATCGCAACAGCTCTTCGATGCCGCGCGGCTGCAAACCATGTTTGACACATGTAAGTGGGGCCTCTCGTGCTCGACACGTGACTAGGTCACGTGGCGTCGTGCAAATCACGGGCACAAAGACGATTTGTCAGTTGCAGATAGAATTGTGTGCTGAAATCGATGCACCCACGACGAGATAAACCGTTTTCGTTGTTGGTTTAGGCTCGAAATTGGAATTGTGTGGCTATCGAGATATTCGGATTTTGTGTGTATTTCTGGTAGTAACTACTCGAAAATGATTGGATTTCGATGTATACTGTGGATTGGCAGAGCGGTTTCGGAAAAAATATATCTGCGGTATAGGCAGAACTCTATAAGAATATCCCTTCCTTATAAACTCGTCAAGTGACCACATCATAGCAGAATGCAGAGCATACCGATAGCCCTTCTTTGAGCCATTCCAGGAAACATTGTATTGGTCTCAATTTCAGTTTCATTAAATCACGATACTGTAGAGGAATTATTTTCGAAACTGAATTCTTCGATTGAAAGAATTTCGTCGCGGACGACATCATTCAAATGTGGATCATTATGTCCATACAAAGTTGGCAAATTGAGATTCAAAATCATCAGGGGATCCTTCGAGAATGATCGAATATCTTTTTATTCAGTGATTCACAATTATCGAATTTCTTTGAAGAAGACATTAAACTTTGTAGAGGTGAAAACATCAATTCTTTAATTTATTCATTCATTCATTCAATCCAGCTTTTTCGTTGTTTGCCGACCCATAATATGGTATTTAACCAAAAACAAGAATTCAGTTTTTCATAAAAGATATTGTGTGACAAAATATTGTAAAAAATAGGAAGTCTAATGCCAAGCAAAAATTTACGTTATACTCGAGTGAGCATGGGCTACCAGCGGATCCAGATCCCGATGTGCATTGATAGCGATTGGTGTCAGAATGCATAGATGACCTACAGATACAGAATATCTGTTAATGAAAGGTGCCAGGAAAGGTACAAGAAGCGCAGTAATATTTGATCAGAATAATGGGGATCTTCAGCGATGAAGAAGATCCTAGAAGTTAAATTCTGGAATGCATGCTGGGAAAGGACATCTGGCATGAGACAATTGAAGTTTCACCTTAACCAACTCACGTTGACTGAAAGAGAGAGCAGAATAGTGTTTGTGCCCTTCATGAGCTGCTGCATTTTGATGGAGCACCTCAACGTGATTACCATAACCTACTCATGAAGCAGAATGCAGAAGGGTCTAAACAGGCTCTAATAGGAGAGATCACAATATTTGCTTCAAACCTGCTCCAATGTCGAATATAATAATAAAAAATAGTGCACATGGAATTTCTCTGAAAAATATCATTTGATATGCGAAATAACTTCCCTTATAGTATTGTCGCGTACAGGGGGTGTTTTTGGGGGTCACCCCTGTCGCTTGGGTCGTGCTCAGGCAATATAAATAGAATCATTTCAATTATAGAATGAAATACAAAAGAAACATATGATTTAATAACAATTTTGATGGTACATCCTTCAAGAAATAATCAATGATAAAAACGAGAACAAATGAGAAAATATAATTGCTTACCCCTGAATGCACAATTATGCTGGAAAAATTTGCGAATTGTGACAATATGTCTGGTAATGAACTCGTGAACTTGAATTAACTCACATTCGGGTCATGTAGGTTCAAACGCACCTGAGGTCGAACATGGATTGGTTTACATATAGTGAGTGACCATGTCTTGCGGTGTTTGTGACAGTATATTTTCAATGAATTAGTGATCTCGCCCAGTGCATTCCTGAATACATTCAGAAATTTGAAAATCTTGTCCTTATCCCATGAGCTGTCGTCAATTTTCCGCAAATCTCACCCTCTCGAGTCTCCACACCCCTTAATTAATAGGCCACGCTCTCATAAGCGCGGGCAATATGCTGTCGACAAAGGGTGCGACGGTCACCCGAAAATATTATAGCCCTAGTTCGAGGAGAGGGCGGCATGGGAACATTGCGGAAACGCTATTATTATGCATTGTTACAAATTGTTTGCCGACATTGTTAAGTGCGGTAGATAACTGTCATTTCACGGGAAGAAGTTATTTCGCAGTTTGTTACGCTCGGAGATAGGGATTGAATGGATTGGACCCGATGAAAGGTGAAGGGTGTTTGTTTTTTCAATATTCATTAGCCGACTCATTGCCATGAGAGATTTTGCCATGAATAGAAGGGAATGCTATCAGGAGTTATCACAATAGGAACGAATTATTCATGAATTATGATGATGACATCTCAGCGTTAGCGAATGTATTTCAACTAAAGCACCCACTTCGTGTAATTATACAAGTGATATAACATTTAATTGAATTTTCATTTGAATTAAAGTGAATATCAAAATTGTCAACGGTTTTTGTTACAGAAAAGGCAACTTTGAATGAACCCAATTATATATTTTCTCTTTTCCAATTTGAAAAATCTTAAGAATTATATTTTTCGAAAAGTAAGTATCATTTTGGATGACAAAAATAAATGAATCCCAACGTAATCTCCGTGAGAATCAGTCAGTTATAAAAGATATTTTGCCAAAAAAAGTGCCATACAACAGAAACCTTACGTTTTTGCACGAAATACACCCACGAACGAATTCTATGAAAAGTAAGGAAAAATTGTTAGTTTCTAATGGTTTTGTCAGACTAATACTAAACAACAAACGGAGTTTTGAAATCAATTCCTATACCATATTCGTATATAAACGAAAAATTTCAAAACATATGTTTAAATTTAACGCCACCAATGAAATCACATAGACTAGAAATGACATGACATTGGTGTATTCTCATTTTATTTTATCCTTTTTTGCTGTATAAAATAATCTCAACTTTTGAGAGAAGCAATTTTTTAATAAAATCTGATATTGATTCTTGAAGTTTATCTGATAGGGACTAAGTTGGTTTTAGGACGAGCCTGATTTAGTTCAAAAATAATATTTTGTTTCTATTTCTAGCATACTTTATGGATGTCACTGTCACTGTATCGTCTGTTATTCACGTTAATGCAGTCATGCTTAAATCGAGAATATGTTTCGTTTGTCCAAGAGCCTCACAACTATCAGATTATTTCTCACAGATCGCGATCGCAGACCACCCTTGCTCTATATTTCATCAGACAACAGTAACGATGACAGACACGATAAATTAATTGAAGTTACCGCAACAGTCACCGCCGCTATTAGCGTCGGTGGTGTGAATGAACTCGAAGAGCCGTGAAATCGGCGGTCTTTTCGAGCTGTTCGCATCCCCATGCGCAGAAAGGGAATCACCGCCCTCTTTCAGGACGAACGTTTTGGACACGTGACCCTCCAGGTCCTTCAGGATGGGTGGTAACTGAAGAACAGACGCACGGCAGATTGTGTATGTTGTGTTTCAAGTTTTTTATGTCACTTGAAGAAATGAAGAAAATTAATCTCTATCTATTCTATCTGGAAGTATTTATTTGGAACAATACTTTTTAAATAACGATGTTTCGTATTAATAGTTATGCCAAAGAAGTTGATTAACCATCTCACTTCTGATTGGTTTTGCGCGTGATTAGGCACAGGGTGCTGTCTATCACTTTGAGTATCACTCAAACCTCAGCAGAGATACTTGCTCTCGAATCTCCTCCACGATAGTGTGTCAATTTATAAAATCAAAACCCTATATCCTGCCTTGATACTTTGAATTTAAAAACTATAGATTCAGTTCTCTCATATGAGTGATGTATTTGCAATATGTTCCTGAGCCCTGAATCATCATCAGAAGGCGGTACCGCCGGTTGCAGTTGAACAACCACGGAAGACATCCACGGAAACGGTGGGTGATTGACATATCCTGTGCTGCCGATCATAGTTGTAATAAGGAAATTCCTCTTATATACAGTCCACTTCTCCATCGAATGAACAACCTACTTATTTTGTGTTCAAATACTTTTTTTAAAGTATTTTGTGCACCTCTGCAGATTTGTAATTGAAACAACATTTATATCCTGTAGTTTGATCACAACAAGAATGAATTCTAATTGACTCCAAATGTGAAATCAGTTTTTTGGGCAAATATCTACAGCGGCATACTCATCATCAAATGAATTCATTTCAAATAAAACGCTTTCATAGTGAGAGAATGCTTCAATACTTGAATGAAACATTTAAGATTTTCCGTCCGACTAGTGAATATTCCAATAATTATTATTTATTATCTGATAGTTACTTTGATCTCAAGATTGACATAATCCAGATCCTGTTTCTCTTGTTACTAAAATATAACTCATTCAAATAGCATTTATTCATGCAATCAAAAAATTTTTTAAACATTTTATTCACAAAATTCATTGAAAACAAGTATTTATTTACAAATGTGATTTGAACCTTGTTGATTGTATCTACCTATAGGGATTTGAATTCTACATTTCTCTGCCAATCGATGGAGAACTACAAAGTATGGCAGTTTAGTTGAATCAATTGAAATATGGATATCTGGATGGATATGTATTATTCCAGTTAATGACTGGAATGAAACATTCATTCCTTCGTTCATTGAAATCCTGAATTGAGAGACTTAATTATAGTTCAAACTATATCATTTATTGTTCATTTCCACAAAAATTTCGACGGAAGTGATCTGTATTCAATTGATAATGTGTCACCCTGTGATTTCAGGGAAGTTTCCTACTCTATTCAGCTCGAATATTTTCATTCAACTACGGATCCATTAACTGCCGAATATCTGCAGATGATGGTCCATTTTCCACATGCCAAAATCACCAACTTCAAACGAACATTATTCAAAGAGATCCGCTGCAGGACCCACCCTCGAACGTATTTTCACCCTGCGTCGAATAGGGCTGCAGAAATTCACGAACAATCAAACGGAGGCATACTATTGGCCAGCTTAGGAAGGTGCAACACCCCCTGATCAATATATTCCTGTGTAAGATGGCACCCTAACGTATAGGTTCAATAAGGGTCAAGTTCCAAAGACTAAATTGAGCCTCAATGGAAATCAAGCCCTATAACAACTCTAAACGAAGACTGTGCTGGTCTGTTGGTGCACTTTTTCCGGATGATACTGCTATATAAAATAGATTCCTGTGGATTTGTAATCAGTTTTTATATGACAACTGGACACTACCTCGACCTACCATGTAGTGACAAAATTTCAAATAGTGCTGTACAGAGTGTTTTGGAGAATCTGTCAACATTTCTCCGACAGTAATATCGAATAAACTCTCCAAAAAAAAATGATCAACCGTGGACATCAGTTACCTGACTCTTCGTCTTCTCCATCGAAGTGAGTTTTCGCGCTGATATTCTTTAGGATTGATTGATATGTCCTTATATATTGTGTGTCTTAGGAGATATAAATTTGTAATCTTTGAAAAAAAGATAATACAACCGCAGACTCTTCCATTTTTATGACGAGTGATATCATGATGATGATATTTACTGAAAATTAGTGGTAGTGTGGTAGTAATAGTATATTTGTCAATATACGGCAATTACGTGTTTTCTCAGCTACAGTTAGTTCATTCAAAGCCTACCAAACTCCTTTTCCTATATATGAATCATTCTTTCGGCATCTGTGCATTTATCTTCTTCATAAATAATTCAGATTCACACAATAATAGTTATAATCCTAAAAAACGCATACATGATGAAAAACATTGAAACATAATCACATAATACTAATAATTCATTGTATTGTTTCAGATAAATTCAAAATTTGAGAAATATTCAATACAATCTGATATTATCTTTCTAAATAGTCAAAACATTAAGAAATAAATTGTCATTTTGAGAAAGCGAAACTGATAACACTGACTTCTGAGAAAATCGTGATGTGATGTTAAAACAAAATCATGACAAGAGAATCGATCTCGAACATAATAATTCATATATACAATGTTATAAATCACCTCCCGTAACATTTTGTTTGCATGTTATGTCTTTGTATTTAATAGAAGTAATGAGCATAAATATTCGATATATTCCTTTGAGCACAACCTGATGTTGAATGTCTTCCCTTCGTGTAACACCTTTTCCTTCTATCTATTTAAGCTTACAATTTGGATATAGCACAGGGGATGTATCAGAAGAGGAGCTAACTGACTTGCCAAGCTGCGCATTCGCTTCTAGACCTACTTCCAATAACAACATTCAGCACAATCCCTATTTGGCTGGTCTGCACCACAATGCAGGTAGGGACTATGAATGTATGTATACCCAGTCTGTTCAATATTTTATTTGAGATATTGGGGTGTATTCTCGAATGCAAAAACAAACAAATCTATTGTAAGATTCCTTCCATTTATGTACATTTTAGGAAGTTCTAATATTGAAAATGATAAATCTAAGGTATAGTTTCGGAAATATATTGTACATATCTATGCCATATGTGGAAATGTATAAGCGTTACACATAATCAACAGGGTAGAAACGATATTCCATTTTCCTGTTACCTACTGAATCGTCAAATGACAACGTCACAGTCAATTACAGAGCATAGATCGACAGTAGAATTGATTTGCCTTCATTAACACATACAAGGCGTCCAAAAGATGCACTGCAGCCAAAGGTTTATTGTACTTCGTTGTGATATCTTGAAAGACATTTATATCACAATTATACAAAATGTGTTCAATTGTCTCAGGCTTCGCGCCGCATAATCTACAAGTTTGCTCACCTTGGTAGAGCACCATTATTTGTATATGTATCTCCTTGTGTCTCATGTTACCCTAATCACAAGTTTACTATATTCTTGTCATATTCTTATCCCAGGCTACGTTTTGTAGTATTTTGATCTGTCTTTTCATGCAGCTCCAGTGTTTTTCAAGGTACGGCAAAAGCTGGTTCCGAATCAAGGTAGGTTATAGCTGAGCCCTCTCTAGCTAGATCATGTGCTCTCTCATTGCCTTCTATTCCACTGTGTCCAGGTACCCAGATCACTTCAACTTCATTTGATCTTGATAGTGATGTCAGAAGTTCGTTATACATTCCCAGAAAAGTCTGCATGTAACAATTGTGTTCTCCTTCAAAAAGGGGCAATAACTTTCCGCATCAGTACCTTGCTCGGTCTTTTATCTGTCTCTACACCAAATCTACCTTGCTCTTCTCTAGTCAGGTCTTCGTCCCACTCCCTTTAAATAGGGATGAATATCTTGAAGGGGTTTCTCGAAGATGTTTTGGAATATGAAAGAAGCGTTGCTTCAGATTGAGATTTTAGAAATGACCTTTTCATGAAACCTTCTTCAATCAACTGTTTCATTCTAGAATCTTCTGGAACTATGAAAACTATATTTTGAATTAAAAAAAATTTTTCTTTATAAAATCCTTCTTGATTTTCACAGATTTCTTTTTGATTTCATAGTTTATGTGTATAGTGCGAGAATGAATTTCTACAGTAAAGACAAAGTTTCTCTATTGAATCACTACAATTGAGTTGAGACAGCCACTGTAGTCCTGGAGGTTTATTTAGTTCAGCAAACTACTACGGAACATCTCCCTAGAGAGTACAGAGGCATGCATTTTCAATAAATCAATATTTTTTCTGTATGACAAATACACGTTAAACGTATCTTTGTACAGTTGACTGAAAGACTTTCAGTTCAGGAGAACTACAGAAGAAACGTTATTATCGGCAACTCAGCAGCCTTGAGTTATTGTTGTTTAGAAACCACTTGAACTCCGGTTATCTGTATCTAAGTACCAGGCGCTAAATCCGCCAAACGCTCAGTGCTCGGTAAAGTCTAATAATTCCTGGTGGCAGTACTGTGAACGCTTTCATCATCATGGCTCCAGTATACAAATTGACTTATTTCAATGTAACCGCACTCGCCGAACCAATCAGATTCCTCCTAAACTACGGCGGTATCGAATTCGAAGATGTCAGGATCGATAGACAGGTACATGATTGGCCCGCCCTCAAACCTACCTTCCCCTTCGGTCAACTACCCATCCTCGAATTCAACGGAAGAATTGTACATCAGAGCATCGCCATCGCCAGGTAATAAGAGAATTAATCATCTCAAAATTTGACTCAAAACGCACTAGGTGGTTGGTATATGTACATTTTATCATTGACTATGGGTGCGTTCCATTAAGCGCTCACAACGCCCAAAACACTCATTCAGACGTTCCACATGGCGACCACGATCGTTGGGGTCGTGGCGAAAATGTCATGAATGACGTCATGATTCATGCTCACGACGACCCATCTCAATAGGTGGGTCGGCGTGAGCGTTTCGATGACGCACAGAACCAAGTGGAACGACAAAATTCGTGGTCGTGAGCGTGATCGTTGTGAGCGCTTAATGGAACGCACCCTATATATACAATTGGGCTACAAGCCACATCTGACGAAGTTCATTATACCTGTGTGAACCTTCAAACATGATTGAAAATTACACACATGTCTTTGAAGTCTGGTTGAAGCAGCAGCGGTATTACAAAGACAAGTGAGGAATCGATATAATAATATTATTTTATAACCTAATTAATTCCAAACGTTGCAACTATCAGATGAGACTTAAAAAAAATCAAAAACTCTCACAGTGAGATATCATGCCTCCCTGTTTTTTTCAAGTTGAGTTCATTCAAACAGAGGAAAATTGAGAACATTTTCATAAAGTTAAAATTAGAATCTTAAGCATAGTTATATAACTTTTTGCTAATGGTGTCACATCATTGATCTTAAGTTTGTTATTGATTCAGTTCGTGATATAACTGTAATATACGTTTGCGAATCTAGATAATCAGAAAAAAAACATCTTAAGTTCACTCATTGTGAAGATCTGATGAATTATTGACAAATTGTCTATTCATGTTTCATAAAATTTACGAGCGCCTTTGAACGACTTCTAATAATAAAAAAAAATGTATTAAATTGAAAACGTAAACAATTCAAAACAAGAATAAGAGACATTATGCAATGCAACTATACTTTTCCTTGTCGATAGTTATCCAGGATTCGTATGATTGGTATTGTATTTCGCTTCGGATCATTTGTTCATAATTAATTTTGAATGACGCACTCGAAATATATCGAGTGTAATCCCATTGCAGGAAGCCGGCGTTTACTCGCCGTCATGTTTTAGATTGATTTAACCTCTAAACTTGAATAGTGTGAATGCGCTGAGTCATTCACACACACATTCATTTGTTCTATTGATATTTGTATCCCAAAAAACTCGTTTTCTTTGATTATTTCTACTCTGTGAGCAACTATCTGTTAATGTATGATTTTTATACCAGTTTCGTTGTTCTCAAGATATTAAATAAAAGTTTCAGATCGTTGTTACGTTTTTATTCTTGATAACACGTTCAACAAACATCCAAGGAATGGAATATCTTTAATGTTGATATTTCATTTGCATTTCAAGAATAACAGGAACTGATGGAGCTGAATTGTAAATACTCAATTTAATATTACTTTACTGTTGTTCTCATCATCTCAAAGTTCGTATCAATACTTGAATAAAGTATGTTATGTCATGTTATTGAATACTTCAATCGTTGATATTGTTTAATATCCGAAACTCTTCCGGAAAGATTTTAGAGGGTGAGCGACGGTGGATGATACGAAAAACAGGAAAAGATGAGCTGAAAATCTGACTTCTTTGATAAGCTCTAGTGTTCTATCGATTGAGAATATTCTTAGCGTTGCAGCGTTGACGCTGACAAGACAGTAGCATCATCTTCTATCAAAATGGAGTCCTCGGTATATGATGATAGATTCTGAATCATTGGTATTTTTGTCATTAAAAATTCTTGGTGAAGGTAAAATTTTTATGAGAACTTCCACGTTCTGACTGATTACTAAAGATTTTCAATTGGTTACCCTGTACTAGAAAATTAATATAATTCGGTGGATATGCTTCGAATATTGTTTAGAATGATGAAATGTGAAATAAATCGTCTTGCTTGGATTGATTGATTGAATGAACTATTCGGCTCTGGACTATTAGTCAATCATTCTTGATTCCTACCTATTGAAACGAGCACAGCATTCAATTCCCCATACGTATTAGATTGTGGATAACAGTGGCGGATCTAGGGTTGCCAGCGCCCGGGGCTAACAGAAAATTTTCTGCCGCCCCTTCTCCTTTGCCGTATAACCATGAGAAATTGTTTTTTATGTGGATGACATACAAAGTATGTTGGGTGTTATCAATTATCTAATGCTCGTATGTATGAACAATAATTTTATTTTATTATGATTCTTTCGTTAGACAAGCAACCTAAACATTATATTTTGTGTGTTTGCATGACAATAAAATATGTCGGCCATGAGAGTCCGCCGCAAAGAGAGAAATTGCGTTGTCGAGTTTTTGTAGGAACAATGTAATTTTTAAATTCACAAAAAAATAAGTTGAATTAAAGAAACTGGAATTCAAGCCATAAGTAACAAAATGATGAATTCCGAGATAAATTTTCGTTTTCATTCGTACAATTAAATTCTGTCATAAATTCCTTTTTTGCATTCAAGAAGTATATTTATTTTTGAAGATATAACTGCAGGACTATTCAAAATAATTGTTGATAATCCCATTATCAAGATCGTTTCATTTTCCCCAACTCCGCCTATATCCGCAACTGGTGAATAAGTAATTCAGTAACTTTTTTTTTCACAATCACCTATACAATTTCAATCGAGCAAGTCAATGAGGCTTAGTGAACCAAACAGTTTGTCATGTATCAGTTGGTAAACCATTTACAAAAATGATTCAAACAACTTCCATTTCCAGATACGTAGCCAAACTGGTGAAACTCAACGGCAAAGACGACTGGGAAGATCTGGAAATCGACTCCGCCGTCGAAACAATCAACGACCTACGTATCAAAATCTCCAATATCGTCTACGAATCCCACGAAATAATCGAACAATCCGCAGACAATCCCCTTTTAGCCGAAACTCTTGCCTACTACCTGGAAAAACTGGATGCCCAAGTGAAACAAAATAACGGTCATTTTGCTTGTGGACGTTTGACTTGGGCGGACTTTTACTTCGTCGGTATTTTGAATTATTTGAATTACATGGCGAAGAGAGATGTCATTAAAGGGTATCCAAACTTGGTGTCCCTCAATGAGCTTGTTTTGGCACTACCAGCTATCAAAACTTGGATTGAAAAACGACCAGTAACTGAATTATGAGCTGGATATAGGTAATATTTACATCTATTTTCAATCTGGTCTTCCTATTACGACATAGATATATGTATGTGGAAAAAGTTTCAATTTCACTATAATTTTTACTATTTTGCTCATTTCATGATATCTTCATGAAGTTCCTGATACAATTATAATTGAATAAATAATGATTATCAAATGTTTTTATTTGAATACCATATCCCATCAACCCTTTTATTTATATGTTTGCCTCCGAATACCCTTGAGGCAGTCAATATTTGGAGTATCATATTCATTAACAGAAGCGACAACTTCCTGTATATAATATTCATTAAAACATACTCTCGGCAAGTAACAAATCTGAGATCAAACATGGGTTTCGAGTGTTGAATATTGTGAATTTTCACTCAATTATTCCCGAGAATAGGAAAAAAAAGAAAAAGAAAACGATATTGAATGAAATGCAAGGAAAAGTTATAAACAGAAAATGTCAATAATGGAATTATTTTAACATTTTTTCTTCACGAATATCAACAATTGTCTTCAGAGCGGAGTGAAAAGCATCGAAACATCAGATTCAATTTCAGACTGGAATCGGAATATGCGGTACTTCGAGGAGCCTTCAAGACATGTTTTCTAAAATTGATCTGTCATTTCTGAAATAAATATTTCGATTCAAGCCACACATAATTAAATGTTATGTTGCCAGGAACTTATTCATCATATCATCATAAAATTCTTATCAACAGATATACAAACATGAGAAGTTGTATTTGCGAATGTGTTGAAATACGGTAATCTCGATATATGATATGATTATGTTTCGATTCTATAATGTTATTGTCAAGACAATATATGAATAGTTTTCGTAATTTTAGTGTGTATGACAAGAAACTTCAGAACAAAGTTTATTTTATTTGGCTCATCTCAGTAGCTATGTTGGATAAATTTGAGAATACGTATAAAAAAATCAAGAAGTGATATAGTTCAGACAAGTTCAGCTGATATAAAGAATATAATAAAGTGAAGTATTTATTTAACTACGTTACATTCTTCAAATGTTTGTAGCAAGTCAAAAGAACAATTATAGAAAAAGAAAAGAAAAAAGAACTGATCAAAACATAGCAAACACCAAATATTTGAGATAGATTCACAATAATTTAAATCAATCGAGTGATCAGCGAGTTAAAAAGTTGGTGAGCATGTTCACAGATACTGATTTTGGAAATGACCAACATAATCATTGACAGAGTAGAAGCAATATCTCCAGAGATAACTCTTTAAGGACTTTTTAGAATTGAACATAGAGAGACACTTGAAATTGTCGGGCAAAAGATTATAAAGATTGAAGTCTAATGTATTTCTCTTTGATTTCATGAGGCGACAGCGATTTGTACGTATACCTATTATTTGCAGATCTAGTATTATGATCATGAACGTCAGATTGTTTGATCAACATATTTGCCTTCTTATGAATTTCTAACAAGACACTGTATAGATATAGGGTGGGTAGTGGCATTATTTGTAGTTTCAGAAAAAGAGGCTGGCAATGATCTCTATATCCTGAACCTGTAATGATTCTGATTGCTTTCTTCTGAAGTTTGAAAATCTTTATAGTTCCACTGGAGCTTCCCCAGAGAATGATACCATAACTGATGTGGAAATGGAAAAATATGTAGATTTCAGTGTATCATAGCTAGTGATATTTCTCAGTTGACGTAAAAGAAAAAGTGTACTACATAATCTACTGTTCAAATGTTTGACATGATCGTTCCAAGACAGATTGCTGTCTACAATGACTCCAAGTAATTTTACACTGTTCCCATCCGACATGGTAGTCCTAGCTGAAAAATTAATTTGTTGAGTTTTGTTAGAGTTTAATTTGAGTTTTGTTTGTAGAAAACCAGGTTCCTGCCTTACTATTCACTTCTTCAGATACTGTCGCAAGTTCTATTAAGTCCATATCGGAGTATATGAAAGTAGTATCGTCGGCGAACAAAACAGATTTGTGTGGGATCATAAAACGACTGATATCATTCACATAAATGATAAACAAGAGGGGCCCCAAGACGGACCCTTGAGGAACGCCATGCCCAACTAGTCTGAAGCTAGATGTAGAATTATTGCTAGTTACAGCTTGATGTCGATTTTCTGAATATGATCTCATAAGAGACAAAGACACTCCTCTAATGCCATAATAGAAGCAGCAATTGTGAAAAATTTCCATGTCGAATTCAATGTCTATTTCAGGATCATCAATGTATATGAAAGTACTGTCTGGTTAAGATGGTTATCCAACTTGGAAATTTAAAACGAGAGCTTTTTCCATTGACCAAAATTTATGGCAGACCATAAATAGTTATCCAACTGAAGATGAAACAAATGAAAATAATAAGAGAAAAGATAAATGGGCTCTAGCGAGAATCTGTCTTGGTTTGGATGATGCAACTATTACACATGTAAGAAATAGTACATCAGCTGAAAAAGCCTGGTCATCTTTAGCAAAGGCATGTGGGGATCTACAAAAGTATCTTTATCGTACGAAATTATCAGATTCTGATTCACTAGAGGAGTATATCACTGAAATTATGAATACTGCTCAGAAGTTGTCCGGTATTGGAAAGGAAATTCTAGATTATAATGTAAGGTGGGTTAACTTCACGTTTTGAACCACTAATATTGGCATTGGAAAATTCCAATATAGAAATATCCATTGAGTTGGTGAAAACGAAAGTCTTGAATGAAATGTCCATGTTGAATGTTTCTGGAGAAACTGTTTCTGCATCCAATACATTCAAGTATTTCAAGAAAAAGTATCCTTTAATGAATAAGAAGAGTCAAAATAAGGTGATTTGGTATGGATGCAAGCAACCGAAACATATCCAGATTGTCCTAATAAGAATAAGAGGAAGAATAAGAAAGCAAATCATGAATAATTACGTACTTCATGCTGCATTGGGCGCTTCTTCTTGTTTCAGACATTCAACTAATTGGTTCGTAAGCACTGGTGCAACTACACATATGACGTTCGATAAAGAAACCTGTCCAACTTCAGAAGAGAGTGGAATAGTCTATTAGTTACGGTGCCAAATAATGAGAAGTTGTATACTTCAGGAATTGGTAACGTTTCCCTTCATTTGAAAGGGAAAGATTTCAATTCGATGTATAGAGGATGTTATGTTTGTCCCAAATTCAAATGCTAATATCTGTTTCAAAATGTATTTCCAAAGATTTTGTATTTATATTTTGTAAGAAGGGTACTTTGTTTATGATAGTTGATGATTGTAGCATTTCAGGTGAAGTACTAATGTCAGCAATTCCTTGTACAAATTCGAATCCAGTATATCTGAAAAAGCGTTATCATCTATCATTCATAGTGATGATATGACAATATGGAACTGAGGAGGTATATGGCCAACCAAAAGACGAATGACACATGTCATTCCTGCTATTTTATTCGTCTCCAAACAGTTTCCCAATAATGTCACATTTTGACGGCAGTCAAAACAACTGTTTCTGGTTTACTGATCAATTTTTCGTAATGTTTCCGAAACCAATTGAATGTCAATGTTTGATCTGAAGCTAGTTATCGAATGCACCAATTTATTCTGAATCTTTTTTGAAACTTATGTTGTAGATATTCTATATTATATAGTTGATGACACATCGTTTTAGATTGAAACGACCAAACCAGATGACGATTTCCGGATAACAAAAACATTGCATATAAAGTTATAAAAAATAAAATATATTCATCAGATTTGATGTAAATGAACATATTTTTCTGTAACTTGGTAGTACAATTGAACTACCATTCTATTGAACGAACGTATTCAACCTATTATTATGTCGACCTCAGGTGTCGACTGTGTAGTTGGAGCATGTAGTTCCTTCAGACGTATGGGTTATCCATTGACGTCCATTAGACAGCTGGCGGCTCTAATCAAAGATCTCCCCCCAAAAGGTCAGGATATTCCTGATAGCGCCTTCCTCGCATTGGAATCCCTGTGGATCTGGATCGCCTAGGTGAAGGCGCCTCTTCTCCATTACTGCAGGGCATTGGAAGATGATGTGCAGTGAGGTTTCATCTTCTAGTTCACATGCAGAATCTACATAATGGGTTTTTTCTAATCCCATTATGTGTCTGTGCTTCCGCGGAGTACCGTGATCGGTCAGAATACCGATAATCACTTTCGCGTTTTTTCTACTCAGTTTGAAAAGTTGTTCTTCCCATTTCTTCATTTGATCTGGTCTAATGAAGATCTTGGCTATTCTGCACCCTGGGGCATTTATCTATGCCTCCCTATGCTTTGCCGCAGTCCAGTCATCAATCTTCTTCTTGATGACTTTGTTGCAAATCCCAGTTGCCAGTTCTGATCCTATAAAACTCTGTAATCGTGCTTGTCTGGCCAGTTTGTCTGCGATTTCGTTGCCCTTTATCCCTTTGTGACCTGGCAGCCACATCAAGGTTACAGGTCCGACTTCGGCCAGGCGATTTAAAGATTGATAACAATCGTGCACCAATGTATGCAACCTTTTAATTATTCGAATAATTATCCGTACCTGTTTGTCCAACTTCATTCCCACCGATATCCCACCCGTGAATCCCCAATTTATCACCCTGAGAAAAGCAAATTAAGCCGTCCAAAGCGAATGAAAAAAAAATCGCCTGAGCCGGCTTTAAATTAAATAAAGATCACACACTCTCAGACAAACCGACAAACATATTCTCAAATCAATTCACGATGAAAGGAATAACGCAAATCCCAATCTGGTTGGCTGATCTTTCCAAACAATTGAACTACGCTGGCGGCAGTGGTGGCTAGAGCAGGCTTAACACAGTGTTGCCAGAATGCAATGAATGGAGATAGAACCGCTATATGAAACGAAGCTTGTTTTTCAGGATTTGGTTCATGAAGAATCACGATAATTCACTTATTAGGATTTCAACAGATTTTGAGATGTTCTAATCCAATTTATTTATTAATCTCTGTGGAAATGATTTCGATGATTGTTTCGGAGGTTTCCTCTAAGAAATCAAGCATAACTGTTCTGGAGTGTTCAATATTGATAGGATCTAGTTGGATAAACAGTAAAGTGATAATGATTTCTCCTATGAGTTGATCTCACCATTTACATTGATAACAAAATGAGACCTTTCAAAATCTCAAGTATACCTAATCTCACATAAATTTGAAAGAGATCAATAAGTTTTTTCTTTCTGAGTAGGTGAAAAGATATTCATGAATGTGAGTAATACAAGAACAAATAATACTACTCGACAACATCGCAACAGCTCTTCGATGCCGTGCGGCTGCAAACCATGTTTGACACATGTAAGTGGGGCCTCTCGTGCTCGACACGTGACCAGGTCACGTGGCGTCGTGCAAATCACGGGCGCAAAGACGATTTGTCAGTTGCAGATCGGAGTGTGCACTGAAATCGACACACCCACGACGAGATAAACCGTTTTCGGTGTTGGTTTAAGCTCGAAATTGAAATTGTGTGGCTATCGAGATATTCGGATTTTGTGTGTATTTCTGGTAGTGAGTACTAGAAAAGAAATGGATATTGACGTATACTGTGGATTGGCAGAACTATACAATTTCGGAAAAAATATATCTGCGGTATTGGCAGAACTCTATAAGAGTAACAAGGAAAGCAACTGTAATATTTTCTTATAAACTCGTCAAGTGACCACATCACAGCAGAATGCAGAGCATACCGATAGTCCTTCGTTGATCTATTACAGGAGACATTGTATTGGTCTCAATTTCAGTCTCATTGAATCACGATACTGTAGAGAAATTATTTTGGAAACTGAATTTTTCGTTTGATAGAATTTCGTCGCGAACATCATTCAAATGTGGATCATCATGTCCATACAAAGTTGGCAAATTGAGATTCAAAATCATCAAGGGATTCTTCGAGAATCATCGAATATCTTTTTAGTCCGTGATTCCGATCAAATTTCTTTGAAGGTGAAATTTCTAATAGAGAAAGATATGAAGTGGAGGTGGAGACTTGAGATATATTGAGACAGCTTTAAATAAAATTCTGTTTTTTATAAAGTATATTGTGAGACATGATCTTATTAAAAATAGGACGTTTGATACCGAGCAAAAATTCACCCCATTCTTGAGTGAGCAGGGGCTATCAGCGGATCCAGATCTCCGATGTGCACTGATAGTGATTGGTGTCAGGATGCATCGATGACCTACGGATACAGGATATCTCTTGATGAAAGGGTCAACTAGTTGGCCAGGAATGGTACAAGAAGCGCAGTAATATTGGATCAGAATCATGGGGATCTTCAGCGATGAAGAAGATCCTAGAAGTTAAATTTTGGAATTCATGGTGGGAAAGGACACCTGGCATGAGACAATTGAAGTTTCACTTTGACCAACTTACATTGAGTGAAAGTGAAATCAGAGAAGTGTTTGTGCCTTTTTTGAGCCACTACATTTTGAAAGAGCATCTCAACGTGATTATCATAACCTACTCATGAGGCAGAATGCAGAATGGTCTAAACAGGCTCTAATAGGCGAGATCACAATATTCAATTCATACGTTCCTCAGGATAAAATATAATGATAATAAATACTGTCTATGGAATTTCTCTGGAAAATATCATCCAATATACGAAATACGAAATTTAAAACACCTTTATTCGGCGAGACTTCAAAAGCAAAAACCCTCGTTTCGTCAGCTGTACTAGTACTCGGCGCCAGTCAGAGTTGTCAGATGTACTACTTTGGGGCTATTTCATGAAGTTTTTCAATTCATGACGTTTAAACAAGTATTATGCAAATATGTACTGAAATAAAAACCCCACATTCAATGGTTTTTGTAGATTCATGAACAACACATGGCAACGCCGTAAAATATCATTCTATGGTCTAGCGGCTGATGGCAAGTCCAACGCTTCCATGTACGGGAATACTTGTGACGTATCAACACTGTGCGTTCTCCGCGTGATTTCTGAATGAACCCCAACTTCAGAATTTATTCTGGCAAAACTATAGTGAAATGGAGAGTTTTTCAAAAACCTGGGTACATTTCTCAACGATCTAGATGTAGTAGCATATTTTCAATGAATTAGTGATCTCGCCAAGTGCGTTCCTACAAATCACGAGTAAATTTGGTTTGGGATATCTATCATTTGGAAATTTGAAAATCTTGTCCTTATCCCATGAGCTGTCGTCAATTTTCCGCAAATCTCACCCTCTCGAGTCTCCACACCCCTTAATTAATAGGCCACGCTCTCATAAGCGCGGGCAATATGCTGTCGACAAAGGGTGCGACGGTCACCCGAAAATATTATAGCCCTAGTTCGAGGAGAGGGCGGCATGGGAACATTGCGGAAACGCTATTATTATGCATTGTTACAAATTGTTTGCCGACATTGTTAAGTGCGGTAGATAACTGTCATTTCACGGGAAGAAGTTATTTCGCAGTTTGTTACGCTCGGGGATAGGGATTGAATGGATTGGACCCGATGAAAGGTGAAGGGTGTTTGTTTTTTCTTAATATTCATTAGCCGACTCATTGCCATGAGAGATTTTGCCATGAATAGAAGGGAATGCTATCAGGAGTTAACACAATAGGGACGAATTATTTATGAATTATGATGATTTAACACAGATGATAATTTATCACTCATTAGTCAATCATGTTGATTTTTATAAAATTTTGGTAGTATCTTTATTGTAGTGATGAATGTAAGAAACAATCAAATTTGAACGTACTTTGTTATTATCACCAATTCGGAATTATTGAAACGCTTATTGAATTATAAAACCTCTCTTGAACCCTAACTTGACAAGTGTCATTAATAAAGACGATAGTAGATGAATCGGAAGATGACAATCTGACTTTCTAGTAAGGTTTACTAGCATATAAATGGTTTACACGAAGAGCAATGGGCGAGTGGATTGGTATTGAATTTTTAATTTCAATTAGCTCTTAAAGATTTTTTGCACCCATCTTGAAACATGAAGGAAACGTGACGTCAGCAACTATTTTCAGAAGAATTCTGGAAAGTTTGAACCTGTTTCGACTATGATGGCGATTTTGAGGCTTTACAATCCCCTAAAAAAAATAGTTTTCACAGCTGCTCACAAAATATCCTGGAATTATAATAATGGCATTTCAGCATAAGCGAGTGTATTCCAACCAAACCACTAACTTTGTATATATTTTCTCAAATACAATTCTTTCAGTGACATAACATCTAATAGAATTATCATCTGATCTAAAGTGAATAGTGAAATTGTCAATGATATATGTTAGAGATTATGAAAGAGCAACTTGAAATCAACACAATTATATATTTTTCAGTTAATGACACCATAATTAAAAAAAATTAAATTGTCTTTAGGCCCCTTTAAAAAAACAACTCAGCTTCTATCAGATAACCTGAGTGATTTTCAGTTTCTCGAAAAATTATGTTTTTCCAATTACAAAAATCTTGAATATTATATTTTTCGAAAAAATAACATTCTGGACGAAATAATTAAAATAAATATCAAAGTGTTCTCCGTTCCATTTGAATAAGAATCAGTCAGTTATAAAATATATTTTGCAAAAAAAGTGTTGAGCAACAAAAACCTTACGTTTTTGAACGAAATACACCCACGAACGAATTTTATGAAAAGTAAGGAATACTTGACAGTTTCTAATGGTTTTGTCAAGGTTATGCTAAAAAGTAAACGGATACTTCAAATCGTTTTAAGAATTTGAACAAATCGGTTATGGTAAATTTGAACGAAAACTATTTTTTTTCCTCACCTTCAAATTGTTCAATGGGCTTCAACAAAATGTTGCTCATTTTAAAAAATATATGGAGGTTAGATTAGACTGCAAATGAAAATAAAATGAAATAGAGATGCATCACATATTTTTTACGACTTGACATGACATTTCATTGGTGCATTCTTATTTTATTTTATTCTTATTCGCTGTATTAACTAACTACAAACTTATGATATTTGTTTAATTTCGAGAGAAGCGATTCTTGAAGTATATCAGGTAGGGACTAAGTTACTTTTAGGTCGAGTCTAATATTGTTCCGAAAAAATATTTTTTTTTATTGGTGCCCCATTTTACCCATTTAAAGCACGCCTGAGCGTGTTTAAATCGAACTTAAAAAAACGCGCGTTTACCATGGCAATCTCAACGAAAGAACGAGAAACGTGAAGTCCAAATGACAAATTTTTGATTATTGATCTGACAGGAGTAACTTGTAAACGTCAAATAGAATATAACTGACAAATGCAAAACTTTATTCACACGTAAAATGTAGCACCAATAAAAAAATAGCGTAAAGTATTCGTGGATCTGGTCTTTAAAACACTTGCTTTATTTCGAGCACGATGGCGCGCGTGTTTTAAAGAGCTTTTTATCCACTTATACTTCAATATACTATTTTTTTCTTTTTCTAGCTTAGTTCATGAATTTCACTGTATATTGTATCGTCGTTATCGACGTTAATGCAGTCATGCTTAAATCGAGAATATGTTTCGTTTGTCCAAGAGCCTCACAACTATCAGATTATTTCTCACAGATCGCGATCACAGACCACCCTTGCTCTATATTTCATCAGACAACAGTAACGATGACAGACACGATAAATTAATTGAAGTTACCGCAACAGTCACCGCCGCTATTACCGTCGGTGGTGTGAAAGAACTCGAAGAGCCGTGAAATCGGCGGTCTTTTCGAACTGTTCGCATCCCCATGAGCAGAAAGGGAATCACCGCCCACTTCCAGGACGAACGTTTTGGACACGTGACCCTCCAGGTCCTTCAGGATGGGTGGTAACTGAGGAACCGACGCACGGCAGATTGTGTATATCGTGTTTCACGTCTTTTATGTCACTTCAACCACTTGTAAAATGACAACAGTCACTTCAATTCAGAATCTTTTCTGGATGATTGAATCAGTCCGAAATGAATTTTTGAAGTGTTTGTCCCAAAGATGTAACATCGGATTATATCAGGACTGTGTACCACTTATGCGCAATAGAATTGTATATTTAAAAGATCGTTTAAGTGTGTCAGTAATAGTCTTGTTTTTGAAAAATATTAAAAAAAATAGTGTATGTCCCTAATATTTCTAATAAAATCAATCTAATTGAGACTATTTATGTATAAAACAAAAACAAAGTGAGAACCTTCTCAGTCGGATGGGGACAGTGTGAAAGGAAAGCAATATAGGAGAGGAAAATATGATAGGTACTTGTGATAATACGCTTGTTGTGATTTAGATTTTGAATAAATCAAGTTCAGCAAATTATTCAATAAATGTCAATCAACTCACACTAATTCAATAAATTGTTGAAATCTAAAGTTCAAGATGAACGTTTCTTTAGTTTTTATTTTGGTTATGTTATTGGTTGTTGTGTTGAAATAAGAAAAATAAAGAGAATCGATTCCATTCTTGTATTAATATACCTACTCATCTTGTATTTTGTGTTTGATTACTTTTTTTAAAGTATTTTGTACATTTCTGCAGATTCGTAATAGGAACAACATTTATATCCTGTAGTTTGATCACAAAAATTACTTTTAATTGACTCCAAAATGTGAAATCAGTTTTTTGAGCAAATATCTGAAGCGGCTTACTCATTATCAAATGAATTGATAAAAAAACAGACAAATGATGCTCCTGATCTTATTGGTCGTTATATGAAAGAGACATGATTGAACACTTAAATGAAATATTCATGATTCATCGTCTCACAGTGTGGAACAGCCAAATGGAATAAATTCGAACGAATAATTGAGAGCGTGTTGGTAAAAACGTTGGAACATGTCGATTTGTATTTTTAGATGTGCATTTTTGTCAAAAAAATAATTATGGGTGCGTTCCATTAAGCGCTCACAACGCCCAAAACACTCATTCAGACGTTCCACATGGCGACCACGATCGTTGGGGTCGTGGCGAAAATGTCATGAATGACGTCATGATTCATGCTCACGACGACCCATCTCAATAGGTGGGTCGGCGTGAGCGTTTCGATGACGCACAGAACCAAGTGGAACGACAAAATTCGTGGTCGTGAGCGTGATCGTTGTGAGCGCTTAATGGAACGCACCCTCAAATGCTGGGTGGGGGTAAATGCATAAATTATCTCT
Organism: Plagiodera versicolora; assembly: GCA_037013635.1. Classification (NCBI taxonomy): domain Eukaryota; kingdom Metazoa; phylum Arthropoda; class Insecta; order Coleoptera; family Chrysomelidae; genus Plagiodera; species Plagiodera versicolora. The sequence continues at coordinate 6,614,415 of CM072986.1, read as the reverse complement.
CTCCATTTTCGCACCAAGTTTGATTAATTGATTACTTCCTTTATTATACCGGATTCAGACTCAAACTTCGTTATTTAAATATATCGTTAGATAGTTTTTCGAAAAAATTTCTTACAATCCAAACAAGGATTCAGATGAATGCTGTGAATTTATATAAACTATCGGAAACGGGTTTGTTATTTCCTCAAGATACATCATTCAGGAAATTTGCGTTGAAGTTTGAGGTGAAATAATCAAACCCCAATCTCCTGTGTTGATTTACGTAATACATTATATTTCCCACATAGGGGGTCAATTTTGAATTTACAATAGCTGTACCTCGGCAATCCCTAATCAATATTTGATCAATTGTTTCATTGTAACTGCTCTATATATGACATATCGAGGTGATTGTTTGATCCCAGCAACAACTATTATTTTTTGTGGAACTTTGCTATGGTTTGAAAATTAAAATTTGATGAGTGTCATATTGTTGAATGACAAAGAACTACGAATGTATAAAATGATTTATTGGTTGAAAAATATTTTGAATATATCATCATCATCATTTTTGAATGATATAGTTGAGAAAAATAATTAAATGTTTCCACGCCAACCATGTAAATTTTCGAAAGGTTCGAAACGTATAATCATGATTAACACTCACTGGTTTCTTCAATTATCCAATGATATAATATCGATGGTGACAATTTTTCATGTCTAAAAATGTTTGGAGGCATTCTTCAATATTTTCCCAATCAGAAGCAATTCATTTTCGTCGGAAAACACACACTGGCAAATTGTGACACTTCTAGAACTTGACATTCAATTATTCCAGTATGAAATTCGGTGATTTCTGGATTCTAAATGATGCAACAATGCTTAATGGAACGCACCCTATATAGGGTGTGTCATGTGACAGTGGCAGATACCAACTTTCTCATTTTAAATACAACCCACATTATAAAATACGCATTTAAATATACAAATCGACGTGTTCAAGCGTTTTTCCCAACACGCTCCCATTTATTCGTTATCGAATTTATTCCATTTGGCTGTTCCACACTGAATGAGAGTTACTTTGAACTCAAGATTGACATAATTCAGATCCTGTTTCTTTTGGAACGATATAACTAAAATATAACTCATGCGAATAGCATTCATTCATGCAATCAGAAATGTTTTTGAACATTTCATTGAGGAAAATTTTTTGAAACAAGTATTCATTCCACAAATGTGATTTGAAACTTGTTGATTGTGACCTATGGGGATATATATCATTTATTGTTCATCTCTACAAAAATAGCGACAGAAGGAATGTGTATTCAATCGATAATATGTCACCCTGTGATTTCAGGGAAATTTTCTACTCTAGCTCGAACATTTTCAGTCAACTAATCCATTATCTGCAGAATATCTGCAGATGATGGTCCATTTTCACATGTCAAATCCAGCAACTTCAAACGAACATAATTCAAAGAAATCCGCTCTAGGACCCACCCTCGAACGTATTTTCACCCTGCGTCGAATAGGGCTGCAGAAATTCACGAACAATCAAACGGAGGCCTACTATTGGCCAGCTTAGGAAGGTGCAACACCCCCTGATCAATATATTCCTGTGTAAGATGAAGCTCATACGTATAGGTTCAATAAGGGTCAAGTTCCAAACACTAGATTGAGCCTCAATCCGGGATGATACTACTATATAAAATAGCTCCCTGGGGATTTATAATCAGTTCTTATTCTACTGGACACTACCTCGACATACCGTGTAGTGACAAAGTTTCGTATAGTGTTGTACAGAGTGGTTTTGGAGAATCTATCAACATTGCTCCGACAGTGATTTTGAAAAAGCGCTACAAAAAAATGACCAATCGTGGACATCAGTTACCTGACTCTTCGTCGTCTCCATCGAAGTAAGTTTTCGTGCAGATGCTTTAGGATTGACATGTGCTTGATGTGCTCAAATATTGTGTGTCGTTAGAGATGAAAATATGTAATCTTTGAACAAAAGAATACAACTCGATATATTTCCATTTTTATGACGATCGAATTTACTGAAGATTATTCATTGTGTAGTATTAGTAGTAGTATTATATACATATTTGTCAATGCATAATAATTTTGTGGATTCTTAGTTACAGTTGGTTCTTTCAAAGCCTACACAACTTTATTAACACAGAAATAAACTAATTATTTTGAGAGGTAAAATATAACATTTTAGGTTGTTTTCTGAATATGTTTTTCTGATTCAGAATAAAATTATTTTCATATATGTTGGAACTAGAAGTTGATGTCAATTTACTCATTTCAAATAGCACATCCTATATCATTAAATTTTGAAGTTCTTCGTTAATTATAGACATATCTAATAATCAACATAAGTAAAACTATTATGAACAATTCGAAACACTTGTTTATGAATTCAAGGAATTTCCGTTTAGTATTTATTTTTGGTTTATACTGAAGAATTTTTTCTCCATTCACATCGAAATTTTCGAATGATTTTTGTTTATAATTGCATGGCAGTGTTTATTTATCTTCTTCAGGAATGATTCTGGTTCACAAAATAATAGAGTCCTCAGATATTATTTGCTAGAGAAGTCTAACGTGTACACGAAGAAGAACATCAAAAACATACCTACATAACACCATATAACACTGATAATTCACTGTATTTGTTCCATTTTTATCGCTTATAGTAATTTCACAAATAAAGTATCTTTTAAAACAATCTGCTATTATCGTTTTGTTCTTAAGATTCAAACTATCATTTCAGAAAATTGAAATCAAAACGTTTCAAAATGAATTGTCATTGTGAGAAAGCAAAGCTAATAACATTGATTCCTGAGAAATCTTTGATAGAAATGAAAATTTCGGACACTTTCTTTGCTATTATTCATAACAATTGACTCAACTTTATTAAAAAATCATGATGAAACAGTTGATTACGAAAATAATAATTTATGCAATGTAATGAATCTCTTGGTTCATTTCTAAAGGCATTGTCAACATTCTCAACAACCTACAAATGAGAAACCGTCAGATTGACAGCTTCCGTTGTTTATTGTTTGCATGTTATGTCTCTCGATTTAGTAGATTTAAATAGCGTATAACCCCAGCACAAATATTTGATATTCATAAGATTTTTTCGAGCACAACCTGATGTTGAATGTCTTCCCTTCGTGTAACACCTTTTCCTTCTATCTATTTAAGCTTACAATTTGGATATAGCACAGGGGATGTATCAGAAGAGGAGCTAACTGACTTGCCAAGCTGCGCATTTGCTTCTAGACCTACTTCCAATAACAACATTCAGCACAATCCCTATTTGGCTGGTCTGCACCACAATGCAGGTAGGGACTATGAATGTATGTATACCCAGTCTGTTAAATATTTTATTTGAGATATTGAGGTGAATTTTCAAATGCAACAACGAACAATTTTATTGTGACATCTACCACTTCAAGATCTGTATATTTTCTTCATTTACGTACATTTTAGAATCTTATAATCGAAGGATTGTGTCTACATTTGCTGACCCTACTTAAAGATTCATGAATACAGCATCGAAAATAATATATCTTAGGTATACTTTCGGAAATATACATGTCTGGAGCATAGTTAGAAATGTATAAGAGTGATAAGGAATTGAATCGAATATATTATAATAACACAGAATCAACAGAGAATTGTCAAGTGACACCGTCACAGCCAATAACAGAACATATCGATACCCTTCTCGTAATGTATCTCCAATATTGTAAGCTATTATTTACGCTTGTATTGAATTTTATAAGATCGACAGTATGATAAAGGGAAAGTAGCTAGATACATAAGAAGTTTCATTCTTTTTTTTTTCGGGAAATATTTCGCTAATATTAATTTCTCCTTTTTCTTAATTCTAATTCTTATCGTGAATTTGTATAGGTTCAGAAATCAGTTGAATCAAGTGAACACCAGAATTATTTTGGGAATTCAAAAATCTATTTCCCTCAATTAACGGTTACCAGAAATGTTTTCATTATTTTATTTCACTGAAAGAGTCTGAAGGATGCACTGCAGCCAAATGCTTATTGTACTTGCCCTATCACACTGGTACTTCAGTCCTATTGAGTAATTCACAAATGTCACGAGGTTTCAAGGTTCCTACGTTCACTAGTTGCGTTACTGTAGTTTAGTGCCTCACAATTGCACAAAATGGGTACAATAGTCTCAGACTCCATGCCGCACAATCTACAAGTTTGGTCACCTTGGTAGAGCCTTATCTTTTGTAAATGTATGTATCTCCTTCGTTTTTCTCATGTTACCTGAATCTCAAGTTTAGTATATTCTTGTCCTAGTATGTAATCCCAGGCTACAGGCTTTAGTATTTTGACCCGTCTTTTGATGCAGCTGTGTTTTAAGGCACGCCAAGAGCTGATTTCGGACCAAGGTAGGGTGTAGCTCTGTTAAAGCTCTTAGGCTAGCCTGTTTATCTGAGTAGATATGGATTCTCTTTTTCGTGAAGGCCTTCTCATATTTTTACACAATGAGGAATTACAAAAATTTCTGACTGTGACACTGAAGTGTGTTCACCAAGTGCATAGAAATGTTTCTCCTTCATAAAGAGCCTATGTATTTCCGCACCAAAACTTTTTCTAGTGAGATATATGTTCCACTCTCTTCGAATCGGGATGAATACTTCGAAGGGTTTCTCGAAGATGTATTGAATTATAGAAGAAGCGTTGCTACAGAATGAGATATTAGAAATGTCCTTGTCAATCTTCTTCAATCAATTGTTTCATTCTGGAATCCTCTATAATTATCAAAAATATAACTCAAATTTCGAAGAACTCTTGTTTACCAGACATTTCTTGATTTTCAAGAATTTTTCCTTAATGTCATTGTTTATTTTTTCTTTTGTATTGTGCGCGAGAGTGAATTTCTATAGATACGACGAAGTATCTCAATTGAATTACTGAATCAAACAATTTTTTTTTTTGTTTCAGACAGTCAATGTGGTCCTGGAGGTTTATCTAGTTCAGCAGATTTCTACGGATCGTCCCCCTACAGGGTACAGAGGCACGCGGCGAACATCAGAGAACGGAAAAGGATGCTGAGGTCTGCTATTGGACCCACCGGGTACACCTGTCTTAATACATGTGACTGCTTGTTTCGTTTGCTTTTTTGTGTTTTTCGCCTTGCATCTACCACTATTTCCATAAGATAAGTAGGTAATAGACATTATTTCCTTTTATTTGTTCTTTTTCATTATTGTAACTATAGTCATGAGTTTTTTGAAATCTATTCAGTCCAAGGAAACGCGTATTGTTAATTGTTTTTATCATGTATGTATGGTGCATGTCGCGATTTCTTTGCGTGTACTAAAGACAAACAGAGTTGATAGACAATCAAGGCAGATCACAGTCGTGGACGTATCCGCGATACAAACACGTGTCTCCTCGCTATTGAAACGAGAGTTGATGCAATATAACTTTGGAAATATCAGTTATCTATAAAATGACGTATACCTTGTTTGAATTTGACAGTTCGAATACATACAATTTTTCGTTATTCCGTGATTGATTTCTTGCAGTAATCATTCGATAATTCTACTAAATTGATTCAATAGAAATCATTTTGGATATGGTTATGATTTAATTAAATGGCTGTATGCACGTATCCAGATTATTATTAAAAGAAAATATTTTTATATTTATATACCCTATGGTTATGATTTAGAAATTGGCTAATCCATTCTCTAACTTTCTCAGAAAATATAAAGTTAAAGTGCATTCGTTTAGCAAGGGGAAGATATTGTTTGCAGACGAATGGAACGTTCCTCACTATACCTACACCCCTGATAAGTACATGTCTTTCCACAATTTCAAATCTTGTATATTATCAGTATTCGCAGTGTTTTTATTGTGTCGCCCTATTTGGTTCAAATGTAAAGAAAATCGCAAGTTGAAAATGCACTCACCTTTCGGACTTTTCGGTGTACAAATTCTAACTTCCAACTCCTCTTCGATGTGGACTGTAATAGGTATTTGAATGTAGCGGATGTAGCGGTTGTAGCTGATGTAGCAAATTTAGCAGCAAAAGCGTTGCACAAAATATTAATTAGCAAAAGCACATGCGGTTGTGTATTCACTTGTCGATTCGTGCGTATTGGTTCGCTGTCTTCGACTGACTCTCGTTTTGCGTCCTCGATAGAGGGCGCGGTGTCCAATATGTGCGATTTTCAACTTGATACGCGATCAAATTTCAATGAATGAACAGTTTGTAGAAAATCAACAAATGAAATATATTTCTTTCTGTTCAAATATAAAAACGACACAAAACATTGAAATAATAAGTGTTTGAAGTTGTAGTAGTAGACGCAACCATTTCGTCCCGATTTCTGACCTCCCTTCCAAATCTCCTATTCAACTTTGGTTTGCAGCAGTATCAACTCCGCGTTCGACGAGCTGAGAATGCACGTGCCCACTTTCCCCTATGAGAAACGTCTCAGCAAGATCGACACTCTGAGGCTTGCCATCGCGTACATAGCGCTGCTCAGAGAGGTGCTCACGGCAGACTGTGATCCGCTCACTTACGTCGAACGTTGCCTCAGAGGCGAGATTAAGGCCGACAGGGCCAACTGGAACACCAGTGGTAAGGATTTTGTCGATATATTTTTCGTTTTCAAGGTTCTCAGTCGACAGTAAAAAGTAATCTGATAGGGATTCATGAAATTTGATGGTGTCTACAAAATGGTCGGTCAATTTAACAAATGACAACTATCACTAGGTATTCATAAAAAATTGTCTATGAATTAGAAATTGCATATATCAGCAATAAGTAACAAATGTGCAAAAAACTGCTTCACTTCACTTCTCATTCGTAAAGTATGCAACCATTAGAAAAAATCCTCATTTGTATTCTTTGAAAAAAAAAATAGAAATTGTCATCCACTTAGGCTTGTCTTTAAAACAATTTGGGTCCTATCAGATATACTGGTAGTTAGTTATTCCAGTCCGTTTTCGTTGGGCCACCCTGTATATGTATTTTATGGGTTCAGTCCTATACAATTAGGCATTCCAAATCACGTGACATTCAATATGGCGAGAGTAGGCACACAGCTGTTTGAAGTGACGTCATTACGGCATTATTTCCGGAGTTGTGTGAGTTTGTTGTTGATGATAGAAGTTTTAAGATGCAGAGTGTATATTTAAGGACATTATTGTTGGAAAATCCAGATATTGGTGAAAGGTAAGCTGAAAACCCAATTCGTTTTTTGTTTACACAACATTTTGTGAAGTGGAATGTTTATTTACAGATACCGAATGAAGCTGAAGATAATGAATGATGTAGACCCTTTTACATTAAACATCCAGGAATTGGATAGTTCAATTCATGGAATTCCACCTATTACAAATATAGATATTGTTTTGTATTTAGTGCTAACCCATAGCTATTACACCAAAGAACAAATGAAGGCCTACAAAAGCTTGCATTCATTCAAGTATTTTGAGTCAGGCTTTGTTGTGAATGTGGGGACAAAAGTGGGAAAGGTAAGGTTTGTTCATTTCTATTGACTTTTGTTTATTCAGCAATTTTTTTAGGTCAAACATTCTCAGAGAGGAAATGAGAAACCATTAGACGTTTGGTGAATTGTGGCCAAAGATGAAAGTGTATTAACATTTAACAGCACATTGCTCATGAATGGCTGGATACAGTGAAGTTTGCAGTCATGTGGGTGCACTTTTATTTGCAGCTGAATAAAATGTACAATGTTAATACAATAAAAGTTATGAAATGTTCACTGCAGACTCTCTGATTTTTTAGTATCGATTCAGTAAGATCGTCCCTCTTAATTGCTGCTATCCATAGCCTTTCAGACAATTCGTTTTTATCCGTTAGAAACCTGTGGCTTAAAACCGCAGGCACTAAAAAGAAATTTACATCATCCTTGGAACGACTTCCACAGTTGACTAAAAGGCACGTAACAGGAATTTTTTAGTGAGAATACCACTAATAAGCTCAAAACAATATAAAAAATCATTTGATGCAGTCACGAAAACAAAAATCTCACAACTTTCAGATCAATTTTTAACATAACAATATGTAAACAAAGCATTGTGTGCCTACTCCCACCATATTGAATTTGTTTTGACAGGTCGTTGGAATGCCCTATGAACTCAATAACGAATAGAAGAACATTCCTAACAAGAAGTTTATGTTTATAGTTCATCAATCCCCTATTTGACTTCTATTGTATATTGCTAAAATTCTATTGGACTCATCCAATATGTGATTCTTCGAATGAATAAAATGTTAATATCAATATATGCATCTGTCTACTTGGCTGTTTCTTTTGGCAAATCACTATGGGGACATAAAGAGCGTTCAACAACACAATACAATGCAAATAATAGAATTGTTTTATCAAAATGATCGTTTTGTTCGAACAACATTCCGAGCTATTTTTTCATTTCCAATCAATAGCTCTTATTGCAGTGCGATAGATGAAGTTGAGTCAACTTATTTGTAAACAACGAACTTCACAGTATATATATATATATTTATTTTATGTTGATAGTTATGTTACATCTGGTGAATTAGTTTTTTATCACTAGACCAAGCAAAATACTCTAATTTAGCGTTGTCTTCGTACACTACCCACAGTTGGCAACACTTCACAATGATGCCAAATGAATTATTCATTCTCATCGATATTAAGAACGATGTTTGTTCGGATCTGAATTATTGAACGTTTGAATGAATTTATGTGAATTTTCCTCATAAACCATATGGGAAAAAATAAAGTCATTCTATTGAACGAATTATTATTATTACTGCAAGTTATATATTATCATATACCATTGTGTGTAACTGAAGACAAACAGGAAATGATATGAAATCAATATGGCAATGTTAATTCGAAATAGAATAGCCTATTCTTTTATTTCGAAAATATTTCTCTCATTTCAATGATTGATTCCTGCTTTGGCAAAATCGCACCTATTGCTTATATCATAGATGGAGAAGACTTCTTCATTTATGCTTAAATATCAACCTGGAATGAAAAGATCATAACACTTACTATGCACTATCCCGAGAAACTTCCTGTGATAATCATATTCTCAAAAAAAATTTCATCGTTGAATCTAGAAGTAATTCCAAGGAAATCAGTGAATATATGCAAGGATTGGGAGATGAAATTAAAATTGGATAACAAGGACGCCATGATTGATAAATATTTCCCATGAAATGTACAATTTCAACTTGATATTGTCATTGTGACTAAGTTTGTGATTATTTTTATTGTTTAGAACCTTCTTGTAGAAGTTTGACCTGCACAATAATTCTTTTAGTTGACATAAAAAATATCGACTGTACATCTACGATGTATACAAATTTTAGATATTTGGTGAACAAATATATTTTTTGTAGATTTGACTGCTCGTTTGTCTTGGATAAATTGGGAGAATCTGGGAGTAACGCCTGGAAGACGAAGTACTTTGACGTCATTGGCTCTAACGTCGGATAATATCAGCAATCATCAATGAAATCAACATGTTTTGATATTTTGGAGTTTAAGCAATTCTTGAACAAATATGATGTACATATTCTAGTGTTAAGACATTTTCCGATTTTTTTATGTGCAATATTATCGCATTCTTCAAGAATGTAGTGAATACTTGTTGAAATAAAAATATTTTTATTGTTTCGAAATTCATTTCATTTCAGATTGGGAGAAACGTGAACACAATGCATGTTTTGCATTCTCAAAGGTGGAATTTCATGTAATTGTTCGATTTTCGGGAGCCATTTTCTTACTCAATATTTCAATAATGCACTGCAATATGTTTTTTGCCAAATTCGAAGTCACATCCTGTATCAGTATTTTCAAGGATATTATAGTAACTATCAGAAAAATTATTCAAGATATATTTGAATGGATATTCAAAGCATTATACAATTATTCCAAAGCAAAACATAAACACCTCAAACTTGAGATAAATCAGATTTGACATACCTAAAATATATCAAAATTGAAAAAAATCTTATCTTATCTTCGATTATGTGTTTCTAAGGTGGACAAACATTTTTATATATTTTGAATAAATCAACATTTTTTCTGTGTGACATATACACGTTAACGTATCTTTGTACTGAAGGACTTTCAGTTCAGGAGAACTACTGAAACAACATTATTATCGGCAACTCAGCAGCCTTGAAATCAGTTTTGTTTGGTAGCCACTTGAACTCCGGTTATTTGTATCTACTTAGCAAGCGCTGAACCTGCTATACGCTCAGTGCTCGACAGAGTCTAATATTTTCTGCCTTTCTGGTGACAGTACTGTGAACGCTTTTATCATCATGGCTCCAGTATACAAATTGACTTATTTCAATGTAACCGCACTCGCCGAACCAATCAGATTCCTCCTAAGCTACGGCGGTATCGAATTCGAAGATGTCAGGATTGATAAGGATAAACAGTGGCCCACCATCAAACCTACCGTGCCCTTCGGTCAACTACCCGTCCTCGAATTCAACGGAAGACTTGCACATCAGAGCATCGCCATTACCAGGTAATAAGAGAATCAATCATCTCAAAGTTTGACTGAATACGTACTAGGTGGTTGGTATTTGTGTGCATTTTATCATTGACTAATTGACTATATTTACGAATGGGCTACAAGCCACATTTGACGAAGATCGTGACTATACTATAGTGTGGACCTTTAAGCATGATTGAAAATTACTATTTCACATGCCTTTAAAGTCTGGTTAAGGCAGTAGTGGGATTATAAAGGCGAGTGAGGGAACGATATAATAATATTATTTTCATAACCTAATTAATTCCAAACGGTCCAACTATCAGAAGAGATATAAAAAACGAAAAAAACTCTCACATCATAAGGTATTGAAGTCACAAATGAATTGAAATAATTTTATCCAGATAAAACAAGTAGGTGTCAGAGAAACCGATATCATAAAAACTGTCGAAGCTATTAAGAAATTTGCAAATAAAATTTCAACTTATTTGAACGCACTGTACCTTTTTAACCATCAACATTTGTATAAGCGATGTTGTGCTCAATAGTCATATTTAAGTCCTCTCTACTCTCAGTTTCATTTTTTACCTTATTAATGAAACACCCTGAATAACTGTAATATTAGTTTGCGAATCAAGATAATCAGAAAAAAACAATCTTGAGTTCGAGTTCGAGAATCTGATAAATTTTCCCATAATCTTCGTTAAACTTTTCCGTTTGGTCAATTTCATTTTCCTTTGACAAATTGTCTATTCATGTTTCCTAAAATTCATGAGCGCTTGCCAATGACTTCTGATATAAATTTAACGATTTAACACAAGAACAAGAGTCATTACACAATGTAACTATTATTCTTTTTATTGTCGATAGTTTTTCAGGTTTCGTATGATCGGTATCGTATTTCGCTTCGAATCGTTTGTTCATAAATAATTTTTGAATGATGGACTCGAAATATATCGAGTGTTCGTAATCCTACTGCAGGAAGCCGGCGTTTACTCGCCGTCATGTTTTAGATTGATTCAACCTCCAAACTTGAATAGGGTGAATGCGCTGGTTATCGAATGCCAGATTTTTCAAGTTCGGCTCATTACAAATCTTTCGTTTAATTCATTTATTTTACTATTTCTGAAAATATACTTCAACTTTTCTAGGAAAGAAATATCTTTAATGTTGTTATTTCATTTGGATTTCAAGCATAACTAGAACTGATGAAGCGAAATTCTGCCTAACCATCTCAAAGTTTGTTTCAATACTTGAATAAAGTATGTTCAAATACTTCAATCAATGATATTGTTCAATATCTGGAACTCTTTCGATAGGAAGCATAATCGAAAGTTTAAACAGGGTGAGCGACGGTGGATTTCACGAATAATAGGTAAAGACAGGCTGAAAATCTACCTACGTTCATAAGCTCTAGCGTTCTATCAGTAGAAAATATTTTTAGCCATGCAGCGTTGACGCTCTCACAAGAAGTAGCATGATCGTTATTTCAAATGAGATCCTTGTTATATGATGAGATTTTCTGAATCATTCTTGATATTTTTGTCATTCAGAATTCGTGAAAAATGTAGGAATATTTTCACAGGAACTCTCGCGTTTTAACAGATTTCTATAGATTTTTAACTGGCACCCTGCACTAAAAAATTATAACAATTCAGTGGATATGTTTTGAATTTTGTTTAATAATAGTAATATGCTTTATCGTCCAAAGAATATTATTTTCATTGACTAAATTATCTTAATTAGGAAGTTAAATACATTCATAGAATGATGAAATGTAAAATGAATCGTCTTGATCGCATAATTGATTGATTTAATTCAAAAAATTATTTGGTTCTGGACTATCAGTTAATCATTCTACATTCTTACCTACTAAAGCGAGCACAGCTTTCAATTCCCCACACTAACCATATTTGATTTGTGAATAACCGATTCAATTACTTCCTTGTCACAATCACCTACACAATTTCAATGGAGCAAGTCAATAAGGCTTGGTGAACCAAACAATATGTCATGTATCAGTTGGCAAACCATTCACAAAGATGATTCAAACAACTTCCATTTCCAGATACGTAGCCAAACTGGTGAAACTGAACGGCAAAGACGACTGGGAAGATCTGGAAATCGACTCCGCCGTCGAAACAATCAATGATCTACGTAACAAAATCGGCAACTACAGATACGAAAGCGACGAAAAAATCAAACAAACCAAAGCCGGTCCACTTTTCGCCGAAATCCTTATTCCCTACTACCTCGGGAAACTGGATGCTCAAGTGAAACAAAATAACGGCCATTTTGCTTGTGGACGTTTGACTTGGGCGGACTTTTACTTCGTCGGTCTTTTGAAATATTTCAATTTCATGACGAAGAGAGATATCATTGAAGGGTATCCAAACTTAGTGTCCCTCAATGAGCGTGTTTTGGCACTACCAGCTATCAAAGCTTGGATTGAAAAACGACCAGTAACTGAAATATGAGCTGGATCTAGATAACATTTACATCTATTTTTAATCTGGTCTTGCTATATTACCACATAGACATATGTAACATATGTATGTGAAATTAGTTCCAATTTCACTATTATTTTTATTATTCTGCTCATTTTGTAATATCTTCCTGATATAATTGTATAATGATCACCAAATGTTTTCATTCAAATATACTACATCCCCAGAACCCAATACTTTTAATTATATATGTTTGCCTCCCAGTACCCTTGGTGGCTGCCATATTCATTAAAGACCATTGTTACCAAATGCACTGTTGCCTGTAATGTGGTGATAATTTGAAAAAGCAAGTATGATTGTTGATAATTCACCTAAAACGAAAGCAATCGATTAACTAAAACAATACAGTTTGCCCAGATAAGATCAGTTTATATACCAATAAATAAGAATAAAATAAAATAAGAATGCACATATTTTGTTCTTATTTGCTGTATTAACTAATCAATATTGCAGTAACTACTGGATGCAATTCATTAAATTTTCCATAGAATGACTCGACAACTTATCGTTGGTGGTAAAGAAGAATATACAGTGCGTCCATAAAGTAACGCATAAATTCATTATTCGCTAAATGAACAATAAAATTAGGAATTCCCAAAACAGGTCGATTTTTAATCTCAATTCACTATTGTTTCAAATCATAATCTAATATACAGGGTGAACTACTTTCGTTTCCAAATTGCCTTTGCTGAGCTGATTCCAAAAATGTATAATATGTTGCTTCAAATTGGTACAGGGTGGGCGAATATGCAAAAATTTATGATGAACCAAAATAACAATTTCATTGATAACGTTTTATTTTCGGACGAGGCAACGTTTCATTTGAACGGTCATGTTAACCGGCAAAACACGCAATGTATAGAAGAAATAATTCTAGTGAACTGTTGAAGAAGCATTTGACGCCTAATAAAATCGATAATTTTGGTAATGATAATGAGGTAATGTCAAAATCTCGAACTTCTAAAGACGATAAAAATCAGAACTCTTTCTTTGAGGTGTACAAGCGAGTGAATACCTGTCCATACTTTCCACGACAGTTTTTTTTTTCTTGGCAGAGATATAAAAATTTCAAGTTTTCAGTCATAATTAGATACGCCCATACAAAAATTTATTTCAAATGAAACATGAAATATCTCTATAAATTTATTGAAAATAAATCGTATTTACATACATTCAACGTACAGTCAATTTAATAATACTATATCTATAAAACCAACTTTGTCGACGAAATAAATAAATAAGTACTTCCTATACTCAAAATATTACAAAATTTCACTTCAAAACAACTAATCTACACCTCCTCCGTCCTCTAACGAACGGAGTATTCTGACCACTAGGTGGTGTATCATTTTTAATATCTTTTTCCACTTGTGTTGTAGAGGAATCTTCTCGGTGGGAGACATTCTCTACAGCAGCTGTCGATATCACATTTTCAAAGTTGGTAGGTGTTTTGCTAGACGGCTCTATACCTTCCGTCCTTTCATGGACAGACACGAATTTACTCAAATCAGTATCCATATTTGATATGCTTATCTGGTCCAGTAAACTTATGATGTGTGGGTCATTTATTTTTCCGTCAACTTTCAACTCATTGAAATGATTCTCTTCCAGATGCAATACCGGAATTTCTCCTTCATGTGTAAGGCTCAAAGAAGAGTTTCTGAAGTCTGTGGAAAACGGCGACTGTTTCTTTCCTAAGATATTTTCGAAAGAACAGACCGGAGAATCTTCTACTTTAATCGGATTAATTCGTCTACGAATAGGTGTTTGATTATGAGATGTGGTTATCTGATTTAATACTGTTTGCTTTTCAATTGATGTATTCGCAGAGTTTACTGGATTGCGGTCATGAAGATTTTTGGTAGGTGTTTCTTTAGGAAAAGTCTTTGACACATTCGTCTCTGGTGATTCTACATTCACTCTCTCAGAACTATCACCTATTTTTGTTTTTTCACTCTCTGTTACATCTGTAGCTTCCGATGATTTCCTTTTGGATATTTTATTTATCACAGTTTCTAGTTTCTGTTTTCTGTCTTCTTTAGCTGACTTAACTTTGTTTTTATTTTCTTTCACTTTTCTTCTCTTTGTAGTAGGTGCTTTTACTTCATATTTTGTTTTTTGATTTTTTGAAGAATTCTGTAGAGATGTAACAGTTGAAATTTTACTTTTCTTTTCTGATTTCTGATTTTTATCAACGGAACCATCATTCTGAGTTTGAGATTCATCATCAACATTTGACTTATCAATTACTTCAAACAAATCTTCTGATAGTTCAGGTTTTTTAACATGTTTCGATTTCTTTTCTTCAATTTTTGAAGCTGCTAAACTGGATCTGTATTTACTTCTTGTTCTAGGTTTGTCTGTAGCATTTGGAGAAGTGACAATAGATTTGGTGGGGATTTTTGGAAGACTATCAAGTTGCATTGGTTTGGTATGGAGAGGTAGACTTGCATCTGTTGTTTTCATTACATCAATACTATCTCGTTTTCTTGAAACACTACTTCCTGATTCTAAATCAACAATCCCATTCAAAATTGTAGGCGAGTTTATTTTGCATGCATTTGTTGTTAGTTCTTCAGTTTTCATATATTTTTCATCTACTGAACCATTGATAATATAATTATCTAATTTGCTCTCAGATGTTTGATGTGTAGTGATGGTTCCTCTTAATATTCTCTTGAGCTGTTGAGGCTCAGTTGATTCAGCTTCAAGTGGGCTTATATTTTCTAATTCTACATTTGTGGCAATAGTTGTATCTCGATTTGAGAGGTTTGGTTTTCCTTTCACATTGACTGATGCCTTTTCCTTTGAGAAATCAGCAATGTTATCATTTCTAATTTCATTGTCAATAATAGATTTGGATTCTTTGGATTCAACATGGCATAAATTTTCTGTGATTTCTGTGATTATTTCTTTTCTCTCCATGATAACTGGCATATTGGTGTTTTCGGTAATATCATTTGACTTATTATCAGCTGCAGTTTGTTTTAATAAATCTCGTTTATCAAGTTCTATTCCTTTCATTATGGAGTGTTGACATTCTTCAACTACCTTTGCATTTGATTCATCAGTAGTTTGCTCTTGTTCTTTATTCATCAACTTTTGTTCAGTTCTGTTTTTGGATTTGCTTTTTGTTTCATCTTCATTTGATTTGAGATATATATCACACAGTTGTTTATTGCTTTCATTATTCTTACTGGATGAATATGTAGCAATATAATCCTCTATTTTGTGAATCTTCCATTCCATTGGCAATCCATTCTTTGGCACCTCAGAAATTGAACTGCTTGCTGTATCTACTGAAATTCTCTGACATTTTTTTTGTACACTCATTATATTATGATTTATAGACGATTGGGTGTGAGTTATATTCTGTGAATTGTTAATCAGATTATTTGTTTGTGTATTTGAATTCCTAATTGATTCTTCAATTTTCTTTGCATTGGTTTGGGTGTCTCTTATAGGATAGAATTTATCACAATCTAAACTATCAGTGGAAATTTCACCATCCTCTAGGTCATATTCAGCAGATTTAGGGGTTTCATTTGTTGTCCATTTTTCAAACGACATGGGGGTTGGAGATCTACATTGATTGACTGTCCTGTCCGTATCTGTTACTGTACCCTTAGTATCCAACCTTGCTGTATTCACTATTTCTTGTCTATTCCTATAGTTCTCTCTTCTGTTTAATGCCTCGATAGATTTTGATCTAGTGCTATTGGTTTCCCTTCTTGATTTTGACCTTCCTCTGTGTTTATCATCACAACGTTCATGTTTTACCCTTGATTTACTCCTATATCTTTCCTCTGATTCACTTCGAATTCTACTTTCTGATCTGCTTCTATACCTATTTGAAGTGTCTCTAGACCTCTCCCGTCCAAGCCTCCCACTTTTGATGTTGCTTCTTTTTGATGCTCCATATGTATTGCACTCTTCTAAAGGATTGTATTTACTTGAGATGTAATCTTCTTGGACCAGTTTGGGATCTTTTTTGGGTATTTTATAAGAAGGGTTCATGTGTGGTATTATATCATCATTCTTGGCAACATCTTTTCTATCTGTATTCAACTTATTGTCTGAGTCACTGATTGATTTTTCATTTTCAACTCTGTTTTCTTGATAGGTATCATTGTAATGTTTAGAAATGATTGTTTCTTCATTGTTTTCACTCACATCTTCATCTACAATGTTGACAGCTTCAGATATGTGATCTGCCTTAGTAACTTTTTTGATGTTTTCTGCATTGATCGTGTCCTGGAGTTTTTCAGTTTTAGAATATTCTCTACTTTCTTCATTGTGAAATTGGGAAGCTCTCTCATGTCCAGGTGAGATTTTATGAATATTCTGCTGAACATTATCCATCATATCATGAATGTAATCTGATGCAATGTTTTCTATTTCTTTACTTTTCTCTTTTTGGTTTTTAGAACTGCTAATAGAAATTTCTTCAAATGAAGAGTTGGGTGTGATGATGGATTTCTTTCTTACTTTCTCTTTCTCTAATCTGTGTATAATTTTCAGCTTTTTTCTGTCCTCCTTTGGGTTTAAGTCAGTTTTCATTTTTCTGTTTACTCTTGGAACTAGACAGGATGATTTGGTGGATTCATTACGACTGGAGTTATTATTTTGGAAGGCAGCATCATTTTCAGAATGAATTTTCCTATAAAAATAATATAATTTTGAAAAAACTGACATTGATTTGAACAACAGCAATACCAATATATGTTATATTGAAATATTTAAAATAGAAAACAAATCGTGAAATAGATGTGAATGAAAACATTGAATCAATTTTGAAACTAGTGCCATTGATTGATTCACAATGAGAATTTTCATTTAGATTTATAATGAATAGTTGAATCAGATTTCAAGATGATTTCAAAATATATATGAACAAGATTATTTGTACAAGATCACTGAAAGAGAATATTGAAATCAAACATTTGTTGTATATGAAAATGTTGAGAAAACAAAGTTCCTGCTTTCTTTTGATTCACTGATGAAACAATGGAATATCTGTGTGATAAAGCTATTCAGATATTCAAAACAAGAAATCTGGAACTGAGGAAATTACTCTTTTAAATCATTTCTGCACACGTTAACGATCATTTTAACACAAGGAAGAAATGAAAATACAGAATATCTGTGATATTTTTATTTCACAAAAATTATAACATCAATTTCTAGGGATGACAATATTCATGATTCATAAACTAATAAACATTGTGGCGATTTCCTTGCACTACAAACCAAAACTTGGAAAGTGCTCCATGAAAAAAAATGCATCCAAAAATTAAAAAAAAAAGTTCATGATTGAATGTAATCAGTACCTATTTTATAATGAAAAAAGTTGTTCCTTCTAAAACTTGATATTGTACAGAATATAATGTACATTTTCCAATCCTTGAAACATATCTGAATAGCTTCATTATTGAGAAATATTTCCATAGTATTCAATATCATGAATTAATACCTATTTTCTGTGGACATATGATATTTGTTTTCTATCATCACTAACTTCATTCATATGAAATTGAATAAAAATAGTACTTGGATTTCATTCTCAAACAATGACTCGTTGACAAAACTGTATTGAACTATGATTTCAAAGAGATTTGTATGAAAATCCCACTTAGTTTTCATACCTTCTTGAGTAATGAGGTTCATCTTCGTCTCTATTCTTCTTGTCCTTAATATATTCTGATCTATTGTCCCTCCTATTGCTGTCCCCATAGTCTGTTCTATGTTGTCTATCATTCTCAAAGTTATTATATCTGTGTCCTATACCCCTGCTTCCTCTGCTATTTCTCCCATAATGTATATGATCATAATCATATTCTTTTCTTCTGTCCCTACTTCTACTCCTATTCCCATAATCTCTATAACTTCTCCCATTATCCCTGTAAGGATAAGATTCCTGATAGCTAGAACTCTGTTTATTCATCTCTCCACTGTTGATATTTTTATCTCTTTCATTGACAGTTGGTATATTTTTTTGTTTTTCAATCGGAATCACATCACCATCATCTTTTGGTTTTTGTATAGTTTGTTGGTCAGAACAGTTCTCACTGCCCTGTTTCACTTTTTTGTTGTTTACCTGCAGAGTTTCATCAGGTTTCCTTTTTGGATTCCTTATTCCCATCCGTCTAAATGCTATGTCATCAAGCTGTCCACGTAGATCTGCTATAATTCGATCTTTTCTTTCGATCTCAGCTTTAGCAGTCATATACAAAGATGAAATATTTTTGGTCAAGTTTTCTTGAAGTGATTTGAGTTCCAATAAGGCAGAAGCCAGTTTGTCTACATCCCCTTCCAAGCTATTTATATGGTTCTGCAATACTTTATTTTCTGCTTTCAGCTGAAAATAAGATGGTATAAATGAAAATTGCATCGTCGGATTATTTTGAACTTACCTTTTCTACTTCACTGCCTAAATCAAAATCTTCCATATCTAGATAGATACTGGATTCGGCATTTTCCTTATCGGATTCCATTTTTGAAAGAATATATGGTTCCTGGATTCACTGTTTTCGATACTTAACGTCTTATAAATAAGACTCGCCAGTAAAAAAATTAATGTTTTCAACGATAAACAATACATTTAGTGTTTGGCGGGAGAAGAGACTGAGAGCATATGATAATTTGACAATTTTGACATAATGCGTCATGAGACGGCGCATGAAGTATCCCAAGTGACTCTTGCTCAGTTGAGACGGACAGGAAAAAATCTGAAAAACGAGAATCAACTTGAACAATTTGATGATAATTTTATAGCCGAATTGGATATAATATATCTCATTTTTAGTGCCTTGTGAACAAATTTTATGAGGAGGTTTGCTTCTCTTGAAAAAATAAATGTGCGTAACGACAACATCCGAAATAAACTGTAGTCACTACCAATACGTTGACAGCTCACCTTTCATTCTTGGTTCGTTAGCCGAGTTGTGACTTGTGGGTAGCGCTTGTGTGCGTTCACATCTTGCGTCTAGTTTTCACGCATACTCGCGGAATTGTTTGAAAAACGCGAAGAAATTGTGAATTTTTTGAATATGTAAAATAGTTTTGTTCTAGTGTGTGGAGTGTACAGACTGGACCATTGTGGATACGAATACGCCGTAGTGTTTTCAAATGCTGGATTGTGTGCAATTTTTTTTAGTTGTGGCCAGACAACAGGTAAGATGATTGTTTTCAAGATATTATCATCATCAGCTTGCTCGATTTTATACTTTTTACCAGTTGTTTAACGATTTATTTGTTCTTCATGTATAGAAGTATTATTCATTGAATAACGCGAATCACAAACTTCTCAACTATACCCAAGTTGTCGCGGACAGGTAAAAGCCGTATTTACACCGTGTAATATAGGTACGTTGCACGCGAGATGTTTAAATGTCCAGTTTCTATATTTTAGGCTTGGTTAGTCGGAGGAATTTCATCGAAGAATGCGCCGATATCCTTTGAATAGTAATTTTTCCTTTTACGTCGTACTCACGTGGAATACGAAATTTTTAATACGTCGTTGAATAAACAAAGGGGTAGTGACTAGTATGAACAATTATCTATTCATTTATGAGTTCGACATACATTGGACACACACGGTATGTGGTTCTTCGAGGTATTTGAACGAGGTCAGCTTTCTTTGAATCATTCATTGTACATTAAAACTCGATTTACCTGTAGGGCAAGATGGACCTTGATTTATTTTCAGCGATGTTTTCTGGATTCATTATTAGGTTGAATTAAATTTATTTTCCATTTCGGAATTTATTTTGGGAAGAATAAGCAATTAGAGTTCATCTTTTTAACCTTCGTATTGAATGAATGCAATTATTGCGAATTCATAGTAAATCTGAATATCGATATTTCCACATGAGTTTGTTACCATTTTACCCCTTTAAGTACGTTCTACATAATCCTCAAATTGAATATCAATTACTAAAAGTCTCCGTTAGTGTTGGTGTCATAAAATTTAAAATTATCCTGAATACTTTGTGAAGCTAATCTAGTACATCTTTTTTCCGTTGTTTCATTTGTCTGTCTAGGGAGTTGATGGCTAGGATATTAACACTGAATGGTTACCGATGTAAAATTGGAATTTAACGTCCCTTAGCGAAGTGATTTCAATTGGGTGGTGAACATTATGGAGTTTGAAGAGAATATTTGAATGGTGAATTTAGAATTTAATTATTTGGATTCAAATTCCAAAATGTTAAAATGAACACGGCAACATCAATCATCCGAGAAACATGAATTTTTCTATAATTTAACTGTTTATATTCGATGGGAATTTCTTGTTCAATTTGCATCAAAATTCAGGAAATATAACAAATTGATTTTTATTTGAAACTATGGAAGAAGAATATTTCTATTGACTGATACTGTAATGAAAAAAAATCAATCAAATGAAAAATAAACCATTGACCTTTTTCCAGTTCAACAAATTCGATCAAAAACCATCGAAGCGATTCTCGCAATTCCTGAAATCAAATATTTTTCTCCAGGATTATACGTTAAAACTGAAAAGCTGACAATATCGAATGTCTAACCACCCAATTGGGTAATTTAGGAATTGCCCTTGGCGTGTGGAGCGGGGGCGAAAGGGTATGGGGAGGGGGGCGACCCAAGACATCGGAGTACCTCCTTTCCCTTCCAACCCTTCATATAATCGAGTAAGGCGGTGAGTGCCGGTGACGTCATAGTGGTTTTCAGAAATGACGTGATAGAGCTATCGTTGAATATAAATGCTGAGGCATTCCTTTTTTTTTGTCTAATTAGGTATAAAATTCGCTTTTGTAGGACAGGGTGAATCATATTGTATTTTTATACCATAATGCCAACACCTTTATATTGTTCTTATTAATGATAACAACAAAAATATTGCTTTGTGAAACATAATCTTTAAATTTTCATAGTATTTCAACATATGTAAGATATGACTAAGTTCTAATAAATGTTCATAACTTCATTGACAAACATTGACTGGATATTTTTTAATGCGGTTAGTTCGTTCCACGATATGTTCTCGTATTGCTCAGGATGACAAAACATTTATTGAAATAATCGGGTTCCTTCTGCTGTGCCTGAGTTGAAAAATTAAATCCACTCGAAGGTGTATAGAGTGGTTTTAATTTCAGTGAATTAATTCAACTCAATGATTGAACTTCCAACAATGATAATTGAAATTTCCCCCCCTCCTATGAACCAACGGTACGCAGTTGCTCATAACCCGTGATTGCTACATTCTGATACAAACCAAGACAAATATCGACTGCATTTTGCTGAAATATATTAGATTTCAACGGGAATTCTCGACGAACTTAAGAAAGGTCAAGGCCTACTACTGCTCGACTGTGCACATTGGGAGGACAAAATAAACGAGTTTGAAGAGTTGGCCTAGCAAAAGATGGTCAGTTCTGAGATGGCCAAGACTAATACCGCAAGGCATCCATGAAAATCGCTATAAAAAGTTTTTTTTGTGGACAGTCAACTATTAATTGAGTTCAAAGTTTCAGAAACTCTTACGAATTTCTTCACACTGATGTCAATTGTCATATTCGGTAGGATTTCTATATAATCCCTAGCTATAGTCTATTTATTCTGGGTTGATACCTGTGACGCGTGGCCAGATTTAGCCGTGATGCCACATGTTTTTCAGTTTTTTTTTGTTTTAATAAAGATGCAACCATTTTCTGGGCATCTCCACTCAATCTTCTCGACATTTTTATGAGAATACAATGATATTAAGCTCTCAAAAGAACAATTTCAAAAATCGCAATAAAAGAACAATTCGTATGTAAACAGACGATTGTAGGGATTCGCTCCAAACAATTTGGCATCGTCGTGAAGTGTTGCCATAATTGTTGATGCTTTGATGTTCCCAGCTGATTTATAAACCTATCGAGATGTCTGTCATTGGTAGATACTTTTTGTTTTGTACTGATGGCGTTGAAAAGTTGCCAAATCGGACACAGGTATTAACTCAGAATAAATAGACTATAGCTGTTCTCTAATGTTTATCTCTGCTGAGATTCTTGTGATAATTGGAAATGTGTTTCTTCAAGAATTTATTTTCATGAGGCAAAAAACGATTAAAATATTCATCGACCTTTTAAAAATGGTAGATTGAATTGAACAACATATCAGAAATAGTACCTATTCAATAAAAACACGAAAAAAGTCTAAATGAAATGAAAAAATATAACATTGACCTGCTCGAGGTCATGCCGAATAATAATTCCCACCACCATAGTTCGAATAATCTCATAAATGAATCCGTATTCATTCATGTTCAAAATCTGTCACGGGTCGTGACAGTGGGTTGTGAACCGAATTTTCGTCAAAGTTCGAATAACACACAAACAGGATTGACCTGTTTTATGGTTCGAGTGTAAAAAGCGTATCGGTGGCTACCATGAAGCCAACAAATTCGCATCCTAGATTACACTACACTATCGTCTAAACGAGGGTAAAAACCGAAGAGACGATTGTCACGATTTTTGTCGGGCATTGAAGAAACAAATTTCTTGTTGATCAATGATTCATTCATTCACATACAGAGGTCTCTGTCACGTTTTCAAGGGGTCACTGTGTGAAATATTGCAGCTGGGCTCAATTGAAATATTCTCCTACACTGTAATACGATTTCTTTTAATAAGGCTTCTTTGGTTCGTTCCCTGAATGAATACATCATTTCCCTTCGTACTTTATCGTATATTTGATATTCATTCAAATAGTAATAACGTTTTTGTGAAGAACTCGATGACATAGGAAAATTCATGTCAATTGAAGCACAATTCACAAATATTTTTGATTATCTAGTGACATACGGGGAGTTAAATTTGAAACGAATAAAATGCTCTTTTCAAATGCACATTTCAAATTGTAGGTTTTGAAAATTCAACGATGAACAAATTTCCATCATTTGACCACTGTTTCATGCCTTTTGAGATGAATAAAATCTAAAATTGATTGAATCTATCAAGTTGAAATCGACATGGATATGCCATAACCATGTTCATTAAGTTATTTATTTTTATTTAAAGGCTGCTCTGTGATTTGATTAGTGGAGCATTTTTATTCATTTCAATCATCTGTTCCAACAAGTGTTTCTACTTTTGATTTCTTATTCCATTCCTTATTTGCTTTTATTTGTTGTTCAGTCAAAAATATTACTCAAATTTAAATTGACGTATGTTCTAGCATGCATCTACCTAAGGCTAATACTTATGTTGCTACAAAGCAAAAACAAATTGACGCGTGGGTTTACAAACTGCGATGGCACTACGTGCGTTATTCGATTTGAATAATAACGACGAGGCCAACACGATTAGTAAATTAATTTCCACGTCGGAATGTGGTCGGTATGCAGTGGATACTCTGTATAAGGACAATATGAAAATGGAACTACGTCGTGCCTTTAAACGTTTCCAAACAAGATAGGTTGATGGTTTTTCATTGATAGTTGACATGCATTTAGGTTTAGAGTGAATTGATGAAAATTATTGGAAAAACTAGGAATTATACCAAAGGATTATTCAATTTTGATGTCTTACAGGTGCGCAAATTTTTCAAATATCAAAAAATCTTGGATAATAATAACTTTATTCAATACAATATTTAAATAAAATGATGAGTACATGGTGGAAGTGAATAAAGAGCTTCTGCGATAAGTGCAAGCACTTGTTGAAATAAGTTCATCTATAGTCTATTTACTCAATGAAGATAGTTCTGACATTTTTCATCTTTCATTGCCATTAGTGAAAAATCAAAAGTATCCAGCTGACTACTAAACTTCTAATAAGTTGAGAGATGGCTGGGAATATTTTGGCATCAATAATTATGGCAAAACTTCACAATGACTTCACAACGATGCCAAATTCATTTGGAGATAAATTTTTGATCTGCTATTAAAGTTCATTTGGTCGAAATTTATACAAATATTGAAAAACATGTTCAAATGTTATCCACAGTCAATAAATATGCAATTTTGGTATTCATATTTCAAATAGAAACTATTTTCCAAAAAAAAAATGAATGATAAACGTTACAAGTTTCCATTTTCCGTTTCCGGATTATCATTGAAATAAAAGACAAGCAGCAACACCGCACTCTCTGGCGAGCTGTCAGAACTATATTACTCAAATAAATATTCTATAATACATAATTTTCATTAGAGAGGTTGATTGATTATCCTAGATTAGAATAGTTTTGTTGTAAGAGTTCACATAAAATACAACAATAAATATTTTCGAGAAGAATTCGCATCCTACAATTGGATCAACTTCTTGGACGATTGTTCCCATGATTTAAGATTACGACTATGATTGAATATTGATTTGATTAAATGTTTCCAGGTGTGATATAAATTTACAGACCTGATTGAAACCATAAAATTTTTACCAGTCGATATTTATTTTATCATGTGCATAATGGATTTATCCGTCAAATATTCATTGAATCATGCAATGGACATTTGATATTTTGGACGTCTCACCACCATAACGCCAAACTTTGTGAAGCAAATAAAGAACCTAACTTGAAGCATACCAATTAAAGAACAATCCAATAGAAATGTTGAACAGAACATGTCAATGTTATACGCCCCCAAAATGCATTCAAATGGTTTCAAGTTCTTTTAGGGCCATAACTACAAAATTTAATACCAATCGTGCAATTATATAAAAGTTTTGATTGTTTATCTTGACAAGTGGCTCAAGTATATACTCCGATCTCAAAAGTGCAAACATTGACGCCGGGCACACCGGATGTAGGAGAGGTGCATATAACATTCCAGGAACGGTGATTGTTAATCTTCCTGACTGACTGATAACGCAGTTCAACTTACCTGACTTCTCGGAATCACCATTACCTGCATAATATACAACTTTTCGAAAATGACGTTCGACGACTCCTGTATCGAGACATTCCGAACCGATGAATCATTTCGAGAATTCTGTATGCGGTTTTTGCAAGGTGAAATCGTCGTTCAAGTGGTACTTGAAGCAACGAAACGACCTTTTGTAGATTGCGAAAGGGTTGACCACAGCATTTGAGTAACTGAATAGTTTAGCTCCCCAATAACCCTTGAGTGGCAATTCATCAGTCACGTATGTGTTCTCAGAGGAAGGTCTAAAAAACCCCTTCAGGAATCTATCCTGGGGCGCTATTCTTGCCATAGTTCGCAACTACAGGTATATGTCAAGTTGCGAATGGTCTATTTGCGAACAATCGCACGATATGGACCACCATTCGCAAAGGCATACGAACGATATCATTCGCATGTTTGAAATCGCTATTTAGCCACTGAATCACATAAAAAATTGATATATGAAATGTGAAGTTCACTAGATATATCAATACCGACGCCATTTTTGTTATTTGTAAATATACCAAATTACTTATTAATTAATTATCAATATGATAATTCAGGTATGGATTTAGTGAAGAATACTCGTAAAACAAATACCTCCCTGAAACAAACATTTTTTCTGAGTGATATTTTTTATTTTATTTATTCTTTCATGTGTTCTCATGTTGATTTTTGAATTTTCATCAAAAATATTTCAAACAGAAGTGATGTTGTTATAATGGCAAACAATTTTGGTGTACAATAAAGAATATACAAATTAAGAAAACAGAAAATTACATTATATGACTGTATACATTCTATTAATATATCAACTTGGATACAATGAATGAACATACAATGTGTGTTCTAAGACGTCCTAAAATCATTCGCAAGTAAGTTGCGAATGCCCAACACCACTCGTTGTAAAATGCGCACGACCGCAAACTTCCGAATGGTCGAGAATAACCGAAGTCAAATATCATTCGCAAATTCATGACATGGTAACGATCGTCAATGCAAACGGTCAAGAATAGTGCCCCTGAGGAGAGTCGTAATAAATACTCAATTCTGCTTATTCATGGAGGTTTTTCAAGAGTATTTTGGTGGTTTATTCATTAAAAGAACAGTTTTGTGACATCTTTAGTTTTATTTAAAACCATTAGTTCAAAATATGATTCACCATCGAAATTCTAATTCACTGGAATTATTTTTGGTACCAGTTATTGTGGCAACACTTCATTATGATGACAAGTTAACCCTTCGTTTTCAATTGATAACATAAATTACCTTCAGTCAATTTTTCAAATTGTAATGTTCAACATCATTCGTTTTTTGTGTATATTTTATTTCAAGTTGTATAAATTGAATCATAAATTTCATTCCCATTAGAATCTTGAACATTATGAACTTGTTTTTCAGAGGATCGTTGTGTATGTTTTGACAAGCTGTCAAACTCTCTTCTTCAGATATATAATGATGTATATATTGACTCAATTAGTTGAACTCAATATTACAATTTGATATTACGCAATGATACCATTGGATTACTCATCCTCTACTGTTACTGTTTGAGTCATGTTATTTAAGATTGTTTCATAGGTACATAGTCATCCATTGTTCAGTTTTTTATGCCGAATATTATTATCCGTTCATGTTTTGTTGTTATACGAGAGACGGAACCGAAAAAAACCTTGCATGGGGATAGAGCATCGTCTTTATTTTTTGAATTAATTTTCTTCAGTTTATCAATTCTCTTTGTAGTATTATTCATGGCAGATATAGTTGTCAGTAAATGAAGATGAAAATCAGCAATAATTTGGCTAGAAGAACCTGGAGTCGAATCAAAATTATATATGAATGTAATCTCATTCAACACACTTGGTAATTTTTTATGACTTCGAATTGTGTGAGATTATGACAAGACAAGATCGAATATCAGTTGAAATGAACCTTGAATTTGGGTATTTTGAGATTCGCCGTTGATTCTTTCAAATTATTTACAAAAATATATGCATTGAATTTCAATGCTGTGATGAGAGTCTTCGAAAACTACTCTCGAGAATGATTGGGGCAAATAAAATGGTTTTCGTAAGAAACGGTAAGGAAAAATCAATAGGATGATTAATCAGCCTCCAGGAAATTTGAAGAGAATCGTTGAATGTGTTTAAAATAAAAATGAAAACAGCCTTTCACGTAGGTAAAGTAAATAATTTCTCAGTGTACCGGTACTGTGTAATACAGGAAACAATTTGCAGACAATTATACACTGAGAAATATGCAGCCAGGCTATGAAATTCCAATTTCACAATCTACAGGATGTTGTCTTCGCCAGTGACCGATATGGAGTCAGTTCGAGAAAACGTCCAAACCGTAAAAAAATTATGGAATTATTGTCGAAGTTCTTTCGAAATCTCCTCTTAACTACGAAAATTTCGTTCACGTTAACAATGTTGACCTACTACTTGATCATTCTGGATTCCAAAACATCAATATACAACAATAGTTGGTTGATTTTTTGTATTTTTGTTGAAAGAATTTTTATTTCTGTTCGAAAACGTTCGAAGTTTCTTTGTTGTTAACTATCAATCTCAATAACTAATTGGTATATCTATAAAATCCATTCATGCATCTGGAGTATCACCGATGTGAATAAAATAATCCGTCGTTAGACTTCACTTAATTAGTATAGGTAAATGTAATACTGACATTTCAAGATTTCTCAAGGACTTCTTAACCTCAACGCGACCTGAACTATTTTTACTGCGAAGTAATTGTTAATTCATTTAACTCTCTGTGCTTGTTATCGGGATGATATTTTTTATTGTTTTTGCTGTTTAGAAATTAACACATGAATGGCTAATTCGAAATAACGCTATTAGCAGTACATTCCGTTTGGTGTGTTTTGTTCTCAGGAATGAATTAGATATTACTTTGAAAGGCTATGATGAGTATCTAACGAAAAGAACGATAACACATTATTATTACACATGGAGAATATTGTTTATCCGATATGGCGTCATAATTGCTTTTTGAAATACGTTAATGTTCGTCAAATATATATTGACTTTCATTAAATACACAACAAATGGAAAAAACCTAATTTGTATTGTTTCGAAAAAATAACAACTGTCATGAATTCTGGCTCGTCTTTAAACCAGTAAAGATTTTAATTTTGGAACAGGCGATTCCTGAAGAAACTGAAAATCACTCAGTTTATCTGTTAGGGGCTGAGTTAATTTCAAGACAAGGGTGAATTGATGGCAATTCTTATTTTTTTGGAAAAATAAGAATTGAGATTTTTTCCAATTGTTGTGAACTTTGCAAATGTCAATGTAGATCGCATGGTAAATGCACAACGATCCAATCTGCAAAAAGCATATTAGTCAAGATAACTATCTCCACTATTCCCGATCGTATAAATCTGAATGCCTACGTTATCATCGAAAATGACTGCCTATCAATTCGATTATCCGTGCCTTCAGGTACCAGGCATGGCCATCTCGGATTACGCCACGCACATCAGTTGAATGCCAATCAAAAGCCATTTTCCTGCCTTCCTGGTAGGGCGGGGCACCCCCCACAACCCCCTATGTCTTCCCCTTCGTTGCGACACAGTAAAATCGGTGAATCACTGATCAAAAAATCGAATCCAGGTGAATTGAATGGAAGTTTTGGTGTCAGATAGTACAGGGTGAACAAAATTAGTTTTCAATTTGAGTGTAAGGTCTTCGTGAATAACCCTGTATATATGCTGATTTATGAGCACTATACGTTATCTTTTCGGTATGCGATACGTAAACAGTAAGTGCATAAGTATTCTGAGGCTATTCATCTGTTTAGTTTTACGGGCTTTCAAGTCTGTTTTGATAATATACGAGGGTACTTGTAGGGGTTGTGGCTCTCAGAAATATTTTATACCATGCGATGCAATATCATCCCCTCTTTAATCTCCGTATCTGAAGACACCA
Organism: Plagiodera versicolora; assembly: GCA_037013635.1. Taxonomy (NCBI): domain Eukaryota; kingdom Metazoa; phylum Arthropoda; class Insecta; order Coleoptera; family Chrysomelidae; genus Plagiodera; species Plagiodera versicolora. Next base: position 6,584,585 of record CM072986.1, on the reverse strand, counting down.
TTGAGAAACGCTCGGACACGTTCATTTTCATAACAAAAAATTGATTTTTACTCCTACCCCCACCCCTTGACAGCTAACCCGCCAATTTCATTAAATAGCATAGGGGTCGTGCGATACATTGTTGCAAAAAGATTTCAAAAGTAGCATTGAAAAGTTATTATTTTTAATTTTTTCAAGTGAAAATGCAACAGAGAAATGAATAGAAATAATTAAATGATTCTTCAAAAATTAATCAACTAACAAACAACATCAAATCAACATCTCAATTTTACCAGGAAGTAAATGGAGAACATCTTGAACACATCTAATAGTAATCGAGTCAATTTGAATTATTTGTCCAGTTGATTGATTTTTGAAAATTGAAAATTCACGATCTCCCTGCTATAAAAATAAATTAAGGGGGTAGCTGTCAAAGAAGAGAAAATATGTGCCAATTTATTTTTGTTGTCTGAATTAACGCGTACGCATTTTTACAATCAGATATAATCTCTGAAGAATCCATTATCATTTACTGCAATCCAAAGAGATTATATCTCATTCGAGGTTTTTTTATATAAACTTATCTGAATTCTGTGATAACCAACATATCCTCCAGATTTTTCAATATATGCGCCAACTTCACGTTAAACGCTTTTCAAAAAAGATGTAGTGAAATACGAAGAGTGATCATCAGAAAACATTACTTATAGAGCCTCCCTCGTAATGGTGCCTTAGCGCTTATCAGTTTCCAAGCAAGCACCTTACAGTATTTATGGCATGAGTACCTTGAAACGAATCGAAAATGTGGAGCACTTAGGTCGAGATGAAAGCATTAGAACGGTGACATATGGATGGTGTTCAGAATGCGATAAGCTAGGTAGGGTTCTGTTTGTGATATTAGAAAAAAAATCTGGGATGATTTTTTCAAATATGAAATTTATGTATTCGTGAATCATGTATATCTCAACATAGTAATAAAGTATGAAAGAAAACGTTTTCTTCCTATTTGTCTTTGAATATGACTTGAATATCTCACCGATTCATAAAAAGTAACTTCAATTGCGAATCTTATCTATCAAATATACAGTGTGTTGATATAAACAGTATGTGTTTTGCAAAAATACTTGGGAGATGCAATCATAAAAATAATTTGAACACACTGTGTATAAAGAAATATGCATTATTGCAGTTATACTGGCTGGAAAATCGATGGTGTAAGGAAAAATTAGGTTATTCCCTTTGCATTTTCAAGGATATTATCAATGGTAATTGCTGGAATTTTCCATGTTCATTCGATGTCTTTTTTCTCTTATCCCTTATTCAGCCTATCCAAACATGATGATAAATGACGGAGGGAATGCTGGCCGAAAAGCCTTGAAGTTCTTCAAATCGTGCTTGAATGTTAACATCGTGATTGTCCAATAAATAAAATCAAACAAAATAGCTCATATGGACTATGATTACATCCCATAATACGTTTGTTGTTTACAGCAAAAGCCTCATTATTCACACTTCCTTCATTCTCGATTTCACTATTCGCAAATCAAAATAATACGACCCAATTCCTCTATTCGTTTTTTTATTTTCTTTGTTCTAGTTTGACAATGTCGCATTTCATAGAATTTAGAATTGAATTCTATGTAGAAAGAATGTACAGGGTATTCCTCAAAAAAAGCGAATACAATGTTGTTTTGCCTATGCTGAACACCCTGTATATCGTGTAATATATTAGGATTGTGTATCTGCGCGAATTACAACTTCCATTCGAAGTTTTTTTGTATTCCCATCCCTAAGTAAGTTATTCTACTTCTACACATCAACGAGCCATCCTGTTGATAATCTTTTTTTCAAGAGGCAGATTGCTAATGCCACTGCTGAATCTCATTCTGAATTGAAGGAGGTTTAAACTACCGAGCACCACAAAATTACAAAATTCTTCAAATCATTGCCTTTGCCTGAAAACAGAAATTATTTGATATCGTCTTTCACTTATCCACATAATCCCATTTGAATTACAATTCTATATTCACGGTTTCTATATACACCGCAAATAAAGAGCTTTTACTGTATAACCAACGTAAAACAGTCTGATATACATATAAGTTGTTCTAGTTGTTGACAAAGTACGAAATCCTGAAACGAAAAAACATTTGATTTCTATAATTTTTCCACATTCAATTCGTGTACCTTTCACCGGTTTCGCAAAATTAACCAGACTGTCCGATATATCACGCTTGTTAACTGCAGTAACTCGCAATTTCTCTAATGTTTACCAAAACGCCCACTAAGGGTGCGTTCCATTAAGCGCTCACAACGCCCAAAACACTCATTCAGACGTTCCACATGGCGACCACGATCGTTGGGGTCGTGGCGAAAATGTCATGAATGACGTCATGATTCATGCTCACGACGACCCATCTCAATAGGTGGGTCGGCGTGAGCGTTTCGATGACGCACAGAACCAAGTGGAACGACAAAATTCGTGGTCGTGAGCGTGATCGTTGTGAGCGCTTAATGGAACGCACCCTAAATAGTCTCAAATTCGTGGTGTGCGTGTTATACATGCTAACTCACCATCATTACATCATTCGTTTCATTCTATTTATTCATACCAAAAATTTTACAAAAATTTCAAATTTCAATTATACACTTTTTTCCTTCGTTTCCTAGGAAAAACGTGTGTTCTACTTGAAGGAAGTTGGGGAAAAAACACTCATTTTGTCTTGTTTAAAGATCATTTAAGCGTGTTAGTCCCACTGGTAAAATACTATGTTTGGTAGGTTTACCGTTAAACTAACTAACATTGAGGAGAAAGTTCAAGAAATGTCCAAATATATTTTAGTCAATTGTAGAACACTCGCAGACTAAGCTTCAGATATTCAAATGAATACGATAGTTATATCGAACAGCATTCACTAACGAGATGAATACCCATTGAAAATTTCACTATGTGACAAAACACACTTTCATGTCAAAAATGATTATGTTAACGGTTAATGTTCTTGAGGCGTTTACATAGACTTATTATTATTATAGAATTTCAATTTGATGCCTGAATCTCGAATGGATTTAATCAAGTGTGAATATCAATTCGTATTTAGCGAAAAAAATAAGCGTACATTCTACAATGACAAATGCTGAAAATATATTTTCACAACAATATGTCTCGTGCCAATATCACCCTTTTTTCCATGTATTTTCACCAATTGTGTCATTCCATCTTTTCTTGTGCTTTCCTCTTCCTCTCTTGGTTCCGATTCTCGCTTCGTATACACTAGTTTCCTGCCCAAAATAACAAATTGTTATTCGGACGAAAAAAATGAGGGGTTGCTCGATATGAAAAAGTTCTTTACTATTAGTTTCTAAATATAACTGGAATTTCGTAAATCAACTTGAAAAAACTTGCAAATCACCTCCATGTGTCCTGTTCTAATGATTTTCTGGACTCCCAGTATATTTGAGAGACGTCGAACTGTTCAATTTTATATAGTTCGTTGAAAACTAGAATTTTAACTGAATTATTGTGAAATGGAACACACGAATGTAAATGTAAACGAATTCCTCTAATGGTTATTTCAGCACTAGGTGCCGAAACGTAAATGATCTGCTAAATAACTTCCGGTTTTCAAACGAGACCTTTATGGCCTGTGAACGACTAACCTAAATTCAAAATTCGAATTAGGAAAAGTTCAATTCACAAACAGTTCATTCAATTACCCGATGCGTTGATATCTATACACATGTAAATTAGTTAGTTTTGTCGTTAGTTCATAGATAAACAAGAATAATTAATTACTTAACTATTCTTGTCAGTTACATGTCATAAATAAACGCACTTGGAATTTACAACTGCTTTTAATGTACTGGTGACAAGATCTTTCGATGCAAAATATTCCATTGACAGTGGCGTTTCCTAGAAATTTTTAATGGAAGTATATTCTTCAAATCCGATAAATAATAATGTTGTTGTTGTTTTGGCTTTTATGTCAATCAGGATGATTGTGTATGATGAGCAAAAACTACTTTCAACATTCTGTGTAAGGAAAATGGATTATTTGGAAATGAAAATCATGGAAAATTTAAGTTTAGATGTGCAAATAATATAATTGTTTTCGTTTCATGCTGTATAATCGTAAGTGTCAAACAATTTAAGCGAGTTGCTTTCAGCTGTTGATTTTTTGTCAATTATTTTTGGTATTATCCCTGATATGACAATCATTTCAATCGTATTTCGTCTTTGGAAACTATTTCTATGTGTTCATCAAGCTTGAAAAGTGGTAATCGTGCAATAATATGCATAATTAATTTTAAATTTGTTTATCTGAGATTTCATTTATATTGCGCGTAAAATCTTATATTATCTGTATACGAAAGTTCAAACGTGTCAGAATAATAGTTATTAATTGATATTATTCGTTAATTATCGTGCCTATGAATGATTGGGTGGTTCACTGATTTCAAATTGAAATGGTTAGGCATAGGAAATAAGAACGTTATATTTTCTTCAGGATATGATTCATCATTTCGATAAATTCACAAACCCTAACCTTCGAATGTACCGTTTTTTGTTCACATTAGATATAATTTTTTGATCAAATTTGGTTGGTCATCATGGAAAAATAACAGAGGAAATTGATTTTAAACAACAATTCTCTATTCATTTCTATCGAATTAATGTTATGATGGAAATTCTGAAATGATTTGAAACCATTATTGTTGTGGTTGAATTCCTTTTTTTCGTTCATAACATCGTAAAACATCAATGTGTTGTGAAAATTTGTAACTGTTTCTTTTTGAAAAAAATTTTGTTTGGTCAATACCAAAGATAAATTGGAATTGAAAAATAAGCAAAATTGACTCAGCACTAGTATATAATTTGAAGGACATCAGTCATTTCCGTAAAATATATTTCATATTGTGTATTTGATCTACTATTGCCAGTGAACTGTATAGGCTTTGTCCCAATACACTCAATAGCTTGTGTGTACAGATAACTCAGTCTTCTGTGTATATCACACATACACTAAGTGCCATACAAAATCAAAATGGCAGAATTGTATTAGCAAAAAGGGAATTGGGGTCCATTTCAGAAAAACGCCCAGCAAGATTGTTATAAAATTTTTGAGAAAAGTAACTCACTACTCAATAGACGGTAAAAAAATCACTTAGATATCAATGCAACTGCAAATCTTTAGAATTCATATTTAAAAACTCAATATCAGCGTTCTCGTCACGCAACAACATCCAATCTGCTGATTAGTTGAAACAAATCCATCCCGAACGACAAACAACAGTAAAATGTTTCGCAATCATCATCGTCGGTATTAGAAAAAATAACACGTAAAGTTATTATTCGTGAAGGAACAGGTGCAGCCCGTTATGGTACGATGCATGGGAATTGTTATGCAGTGTGAGCAGAATTGAGGGTGCATCAGCCATCCTCGGAATGAGCGTGCCTACTACCATACAGGGCCATCGGAATTTCCTACATCAAATACATTGTTGATCGAGGGGGTATACCCACCCATGTTGATGTATTCGTATAAATATTGATGCCTCAAATATATAGTCTATTTATTTGAAGAAGATCGTTCTGACAGATTTGGTTATCTTTCAATACCATTATTGCAACTTCACTTCACAGTGATTTGACAACGATGTCAAATTCATAGAGAAATCTGTGATCCTCTCATAAAGTTCTAGTCGGAATTTTTTCAAAACCCTTCAACGGTTATCCACAGTCAATAGTTGTTCCAATTTTCCAAAAGAATTTAACAATCAGCAACATCGCACTTTCTGGCTAGCTATCACAACTATCTTATACAAATAAATATTGTACAGTGATTCAGCTTGAATTTAGGTTGTCAATTATTCGTTCACTATAGTAAATCCATCCACATCTACATAGTAATGAAATAAACGTTAATTAGCAAAATTAGGAATCAGTTCATATTACCGATATTCAATCATATCAATAATTTTCATTGTCATACACTTTCTGGTCCCTGCAGATAAATTTTTGCATATTTAATTATTCTTGGAGATGCGAACTTTTTTCATGAATATTTGATGAATAAAATTCCCAGTTCGTAGTGAGTTCAAATATCGATGTTATTATTGCATTTTCGTTCTTGAAGATATCAGGGTTATTTTATATTTCACTACATTTTGTGAATGAATCGATATAATGGAGACCAAACCGTGGGAAACAGGAGTCTATTGTATTTTGAATTTCTCGTAACATTCTTGACAATACATGGTCTGCTCCTGTTCCAATTCTTAAGGGGTACAGTCTCCTGAAGGAATTTTTTTCGGAAAATTGACCAGCATATCTATTGTAGAGTACATCCAGTAAGTGAAAAAGGTCAACGATAGTATCGATCTCACACAATAATGATGATGAATTCTGAAAGTTTTTGAAAAAGTCTCACAGTATTTCTATGAATTGCTAAAATCGAAATATAAACACTTCTTGTAATTTTTATCAAGTATTTAGTGGTGTAAGGACTCAAATTTTTTCATCAACGTGACTGCAAAAATAGTTTTCTTTTCATTATTTGAGACACAAAAATAGTTTTGAATCTTAAATTCATAAAAACTAGATAGTTTATCTTCAATTAATCAATCATCCGCGTATTTTTTGCTTGATAAATTATACTGTTGATATTGACAGACTATCAAAGAGGTATCTAATTTCACACTTGAGTGTACCGCCACTGTCGATTGACTGTCAAGAGGATTTTGCCTTTTGATGACTGCCAGAAGGCATAATCCGTCAGAATAGGCTTTGTATCCCTTCTTTATTCACATTCCGCTGATGTTTCTATTGTGGATCAAGACCTTTTGTTGCTATTATTGTTAAAATGTGGGATTTCGTCTCGAGCTATTTTTTTACTGTTTCAACAGCCGTTTCAGCAAAAGGGTGTAAAGCTATACTTATCATGCCACTGTAAGGGTGGTTGATACTGTTTTTATACAAAGTTCGTAACTGTTATAGGGTTTTTAATGTTGTCTTTTGAAAAATGGCATTGCCCACTCAAGAGCATTGGTTTGATAACGGGTGTGATGAAATGATATCATCATTGTTTGTAACTTCCTAGATCTATGATCTCACTCTCTTGGATAACAATTGTTTTTTGAGACCCATTTTAATGACACGATAAGCATGCATAGTACAATTTGATATACATTTTATATAAGTCATTGCGATTTAGGTAAGGTTAATCGTTACTTTTCTTCTCGGGAATTGAGAACAATATAACCTAACTTTTTGTAAATAAAATATCTATGAACCCTAGGAAAATCGTTTCACCTTATTTAATTTTCAGCTTATTTTTACATATAAGTGTGTTATGTGACGTCATGGTAATTTTTTGAACGGTTGACTTCAGTCGGTGCAATTTCTGTACATTCAGAATGGCTCTTTTTTTTTCAGGTGTCATAGATGCACGGCAATTCGAACGACCGCAGGGCCCTCGAAAGAGAGGCCCTGCGAAATGTCATCAATCAATGGAATGCCAACCGGCTAGATCTCTTTGAACTATCCGAACCGAACGAGGTGAGTTTTTACTAATTAATGAAATCAATGATGACTGCGTGCAAATTTATTGCAGATTTCATTGTAAGACCAGGGGTTAAACAGTTTTGAATGAAAAATATATAGTGGGATGAAACCGATTAGAACAGGTAGAGGATATAACGAAAAATTTAAGGAAAAATAATTTACGGGCGATCTGAGGTCGAGAATAGGGGGGTTCAACTGGAGATGAAATTTTTTCCGATCCAAAACTTCCATATCCATACTTTCCTCAAATTTGTCTGTTTTAATATGTTTATCTCTCAGAAGAAAATATTTGCGAAATTTAATAAAAAACTTGTCCTACCCCAAATATACTGAATCGAAAATAATAATAAAATCAATTCCAATTCCATCACGAAATAACCTACCATGTTTTGTTCAGTGTATTGAAGAACAAAGATGATTTTTTCAAAACTCGAAACTCATATCTTCGAAAGAGTCCATGATTCAAAAAATTAAAGGGGTTTGAAGAATTTTTTTAAATAAAGAATTCTCAAAGATACTTCTGGAGGTGTTTTTTGGCTAACTTTATCATCGACCTCTCAAAAACATTTCAGGATTTTATAGGGTACCTGTCAAATAATAATAGACCCAAAAAATTTTATAAAATAGAGCAACCAAAAATATTCTCGGAATACTCCAATAATTTTTCAGCTTTCCAAGAAAGTTTTACATTTAACACAGAATACCATAAAAATCCACTTCTGAGATGACAATAAGGACAGAAAGTTTTGTCAGTTTGTGCTCCGAATTTTTAACCAAAAATAAGAGAAAGCAGTATGTGGATTCGTTGTTATATTGCCGATAAAAAATAACAAGACCTAAACGTTCCCAACGCAAGATCAATGTTATTCACGCCAGGTCGGATTTCGACAATGCGAAATAGATAGTAGGAAGTCGCCGACCTACCCGTAGCAGTGAAGCGTGTCTCCCGGTGGACGAAAAAAAAAAATAGTAACGGCTCCGACTAGGGTCCACTGTATTTTGACGCCTCGTATCTCATCGACCTCCCCCTGTCGATATGGATCGAAGGTGGCGGTTTGGGGGAGGGGAGATTGTATCGAGACACTTGTCGATTTTGATGGGGAGGTTATATTAGATTTTACGAAGTAATTTGTAAACGACCGAGGGGTAATAACGATGAAATTTTCTCATGCGTAAGGACCTGTTCAGAGTTTTTTTGTATTAAGACGCTTCCTCAGGGCCGGGTTATCCATAAAGCGGATTTGGCGGTTTAAGAGCCCCTCATCGAGTAGGGGCCCATTGTATGCATTAAAAAAAGATTAATCGAACAATTTTTCTCATTTTTCTTCAGTATTATGTTTTTTCATTATTATCTCCATCGTCCTATTTTTTGTTACTATTTTGTGGTTGGTTCATCTTTTGAAACAGTAAATAAATATAAATAGATACATTGAATTGAATAGATACCATGATCAAAATAAATTAATTGAATAAAATATATTAAATGAATTGAGTAAATAAAATAAATTGAATGAATAAATTGGTTGAAATAAATAGAATTAATGAAATATTATATGTTGAATTTTTTCATTTTTATTTATTTTGTAAAAACAACTGCTTCGTACTGTATTCTTTATTCACCCCTGTTATAATTTTTGTGAATAAATCATTATTATTATTTAACCAATTAAATGAATAGAATAAATAATATCCGGTTATTTTAATGAAATACGCGCATTTCGTGTAGGTATAATAAGTTATTCCTTCTTTTTACAAAAAAACAGTGAAGTTGACATCGATGCGGAATTCGTCATTGGATTCGGCACAATTCATACTTGAGTATACGAAATTCCATTGCAATCAGTCCAAAAGTATCAGAGATAGTAGGCATTTTCCTTACTTTTGTTAACAAATATCGTTCTCACAAAAAGTGCAAATATCGTGTACATTATTCAACATGTATTGTAGAATTGTATTTATGAATTTCTCAGTTTAACATATCGTATTGAAAAATTCTGATGAATTTGAATAAATGTTTGAATGAATATGAAACATAACAGCATTTTTATGTCGCTTCAGTGAAAAAAGAGTTTCTCAGAAATTAATGAATATTCCTGCTGTTCAATGAATAATAATCAAGTATGATATATTCGAGGAGGATTTCACGAAAATGTAAACCTTATCTCTGGTACTAATTGTTCGGTATGACAATTGAAAAATTTATCAGTGAGTGAGCAAATCGACCCTCATAAAAATAACAATTGTCATCTCGAAATGATGCTTGATAATCAAAATCTGTTCCATTTTCGAATACAATTCTCATTCAAATTGGGTTTATATCGTTACTGCATAATATATTCGCAGAATTATTCGTTGAATTTATGTAATTTTCAATTTTTTCACTTTAGTTGTACGTACAGTTTACTTTTTGTTTCAAATGACCAAATTCATCTTCTATCTTTTTAGTCTATAAATATTTGATTAGGTCTGTATAAATTTTTGATTTTCCAAGGAATGAGTGTCAGTGATTTTTTTAGATACAGTACGAATTGAATATTTCTTTGCACATTTCATACCGTCTACCTAATGAAGAATTGTGTGTAACACCGTTAAGTAGAGGTATTTCAAAAGCTTCTATTTTTCTTTGTAATATAGCTGATGGGAGTTTCAGTATCATGAATGAGACCATGGAATTTGTCGCGGAATGTGGCTCTCATTAATTGGTGTGTTATTAACTTTAATTATTATTGCTATTATTCTTGGATACGAGAGTAAAACAGAGGTGAAGAGCTGAAGGTTAATCAGTTGTTCAGAAAATTCCGAAGGTTCAACGATCATGTGAATGAAATGGATAATAGATAATCAGAATTATCTGAACGAATTTTGTGAAACTTATTATTCAAACAATTAGGGCAACATTCGGAATATATTCATTTTCTATACTATCATCACTGTCGGTACAATGTAGAATATGTTCATTTTGTTGAGTGTGTGTGACCTATAAATACACAAATACGTCGAGTTTTGACATATCTGAAAGCATGTTATAATCCTGTGATAAAACCATATTTTTTTAGATTAACCTGTATTTACTATTATTATGATTACAGCTTCTAGAATGTTATCGTTAACTTTTTACTTCTACATAATTCTATACATATTTCTAAGCTTTTGACAAACTATTATTTCCTTATCAACGAGAAAAATTACGCAAAATTATAGGGTAATGAAAAACTTGGACAAAGTTATACACGACTACTTTTTATATTCATAAGTTTTCACTTCTCAGCTGCAGGGTTGAAACAGGAAGTGGAAAATGATGAAAATTAGATCCCCGACAAAACATATCTCGATTTGCTGTTCTATTTTAATTCGAATCATTTGATGAAAGCATCTTCTAGTGAGGAGTAAGTGAAACAGTGGTAAAAAAATGTTAATTCAGTCATAATTCAACAGACTCTGTTCCCAGTAAACAATCATGGATTCGTCAGTGATTATTTCTGATTGTTAGAATGCGCACACGTTAAATTCGACAGTTTCTGATTTGTCAGAGAATTCGTACTAGAATGCTAGACGATTCTGATATGAAGAACACAGCTCCACTCTGTGGAAATTGAAACCTCATAAAAAAACACGAAAGAAAAATGTTTTGTAAACAGTCGAAAAATAAGAACGCTTGTCAGGAAAAATCTCGAATATTTCCCGAAACTTTTGTCTCACGGACAATCCGTACGTCAGAAACAATAACGGATTTCTAGTAGGAACAATTCTTATATCTCTTACGGTTGACGAGACAAATGGACCATTTTTTTTGTCGAGATGCATTAGGTTTTTTGAACTATAGGGGGTCTCACTCGTAGACAAAAATATTTTCATTTGGCCGATTATCGACCTCTAACATGCCAAAACACGATTCGATCATTTGTTTACACGTCTAATTATCATTCATCAAATATTATTGTGATAGATTATCCGTATCGAAGAGGAAAATACGCGCCTCTGAAGCGATACTTTAAAAATAGCGTGAAATTGTTTACATTCAATCACTACGAACTCACGTTTCGTTCGCATTGTTTATAAACATTTAGGACTCGTTAAAAAACGAGAGTTCAAGCGTGAGCCGATATACACACCAAATCTCGACAAGTTTTCGATGTTTCCCGAATACAGGGTGTCCCAAATGTTGCGTTTCACAATTGAAAATACCATTTAATTCATTTATTCCAACAGAACCATGCAATTCATCAATTTCTAGAAATTTGCGGAAAATTATGAAACAGCAATATTCGATAATAAAAAAAATATTGATTCGTTGAAGCCACATTTCCACCATATGGTTGATAAAATATATGTTATTAGATAAGATGCCGATCAAATAAATTATAGATATACAATGGGTTAAGAGATACGGAGATGGTTGAATGAGAGTTGAATGTTGCGCATTTTCAAGTCCAACAATATGACATTTAGAAAGTCCTGAAATTCCAATTAGTTTCAGGGATATGCCTAAAAAACGAATTTCGTCGATTTGGTTTAAATTTTTTGACGTTATTTGAAGAGATATAAGAAAACAAGAGACATTTTCTCCTTGCCATTTTTCAATCCCTATAAAACAACGTTTAGTGATTTTCCGTACGACGTTTCGTTTCGGAGAAACTACCATCAACTTTTTTTTTTATATGACCCGTGAAAAGAAAATTCCCTGTATTGAATAACATATTTTATTACTAATACAACGATGTATGACACAATATGATTCTGCAATATTTAAAACGGCAAAATGGTTTTATCTAAGTTTGAACGTTTTGGTGTAGTGTGCGGTGAAATGATGACCATGAGTATGTTCCATGTTACTGAAAAACAATGAGAAATGATGAGAGATGCTTTGTATACTGAACAGGGTGTTTTAATAACATGGTAAAAAATGAAACTGAGAGTAAAAAGGACCAAAATATGACGATCAAGCGCAACATCGCTTATACAAATATTGATGGTTGAAAAGATACAGTGCGTTCAAAGTTAAAATTTTATTTGCAAATTTCTCAATAGCTTCGACAGTTTTCATAATATCGGTTTGAAAATTGGTACATTGGTTTTTAGGACGTCAAACAAGAATATTTTATCATTATTTACATAGTCCTTAGAGGGCGCCACTTACCCGCTTACAATTATTTAAAAATACGCACAACTTTTTTGTCCGTCAAAAATCAACATTTTCGATCGAACATTTATCAAACAACGTTATCTTTTGAACAAAAAAATATTCTTGGAAAAATTCGAAAAACCTTACCGTTTTTACGATAAACCCGAAATAGTGAAGTCACAAATAAATTCAAATAATTTTATCAAGAAAAAACAAGTAGGTTGCTGTCAGACGAGCAAATAGTTTTCTGCTTCAACAATGATTTATTTCTGATTTGACAAAGTTATAAAAATTGATGGAAATACCCACCTTCTATCACTTTCGAAGATATTAATTATTATTATAACAAATATTCAAATGCGACATGTATGGGTACGTACAACCAACATCGATATTGGCATCCACGGCAGGAACATCCTGTATGTTCTCTAGTAATCATCTCGTCTTTACCGTCCGTGAATAATTCGCTTAATCCGCGCGTCTCCAAACCTCTTTTCATTTCATTGTCTGCCGCTCTCGCTCTTTTGTTTTGACAAGTTCAAGAACTCCGAAATAGACCAGAAACAATCGAACGGTACATTTGCATAAGTTTTGAATGAAGGCGGCTTGAAAAGTGGTGGGCGCGCTTACTTCCCCGAACCCGTGCGCTCGAACGCTAGACTTTGTTAGTGTTTAGATCTCGTCTGGTGGACGGACGGCTACTTATTCTTTGTTCGACTCAGACTGATTCTTTGTTATAAGACAGTTACAGATGTGTGTACAGGGTTAGTGAATTACGATGTTTTTTTATAGGGTAACTTGATAACAATAGCTATACGATCTTCGATTTAGGGTTATTTACGTCTTCTGGTCCAAAAACATGATTTCGATCATAGGCGTAACGAACGGGGACTAAACCCCCCCATTGCTCAGAAGAAATGGAAAAAAATAGGAATTTGAGTAGGTGTGGTTGACTGGTGGGGGTCGATCCCCCCCCCCCCCCATTAGCCAACTCTAGTTACGCCACTGAATTCATCATGTCATCGTGGGGCAATTGATAATTTTTGAGATATTCCATTTTGGATGCGAAATATCACCTCTTTTTCTCAAGATTTATCGATCAATATTGTACAGCTTCCTGGCAAATTTCTTCAATAGCATGACACATTATACAGGGTGTCCAAGGAGTCGACGTCAAGATGAAATCAGGCAATAGGCAAATGAAATTTGAACATCTGTCGTAATTAAATTAATAGTTACTGAATAACGTGATATTTAAATGAATAAAATTGATGGAAATGTTAGCGTTGCTACCTGTCTCGTTCACACATCATATAACTACTCTCCTCATCTCCCTCAATAAAGTTAGTGCGTTGTGGAAAGCTTTGGGTGCATTAGAATAATATTTAAGAATTTTTTTTGTGTTTCTCTACAACAAATGAATCGTCTATAATTCAAGAAATATTCTAGTAAGTATCGTACCATTTTGGAGTCCTAATTAAATTTGCCAACTTCGAATTCAACTTGCCAAACTAGCATAGTACTGTTTCTCAGTACGGTCAGTCAAAGTTGGGCGAAATATTAATGTTGATTATTTGGTTAGGAAAAAAGTGAGATATCTTTCCAAGCTGGACCAATTGGCCTAACATTCTAGGTAAGAGTTTACAGACACATTATTCAGCATCTCATAACCATAAAATAATTGAAAAGTCAAGATTTGTAGTGACGAATAAATTTAGAATTTTTCCAAATGTCCATATAAAATACGCAACTCGAATTTTTTTGTTTTTTTTTGTATCTATTATAAATTACCACTTGCCCGATTCTAGCTCGACGTTTATCATGTATTCATCCTGAGAAAATAATTCTAATGTATATCGAATAGGGAATGCATGGTAAATGCTGTCTTAATATGTTATTCGCATCATTTATGAAGGACTTAAGAATAATTCTCTCCTATTCTTCGCTCCATCATATTGAAAGCAGGGTTGGAATAAGTCATGACTTTTATAAAAAAGTCAAAAAAGTCAGACTTTTTGAAATAATTCGGACTTTTTTGAATTAATTCACTTTGAAATATTCAACTTTCATTTACTCAAACAAAAAATCTCAATCTCAATTTCTGCAAAACAATCTGAAACTATTGATTGAATAACGAATGATAAATACAAATGCAACTCATTACTTATTCAGAATCTTCATTAGAAAGGTCGGTATTTTCGGGATCCCTCTTTGATTTCGGTATTTCGGTGATTCCCCGAACCCGACGCGCGGGCGCTTTGCATTGTATTGTGTTGTGGGCACTCCACGGTTGTCGGATGTTCATGGTGGTGAGGTTTCGATAATATCATCGGATTTTTCAAATCAAACTTAGTTTGAAATGTTTGAATTAAATGCGATTTTTCCCCATTGGAAAAAGTTTGAATTAATTCATTACTCTTTTAAAAAAGTCATTTGAATTAATTCACGAATTAAATCACTGACTTAATTCATATGAATTAATTCGTGCCAACCCTGATTGAAAGTGTTTAATTTTGACCACCCTGTGTAGTGTGGTCCATCCAATTTTTTCAAAGAAAATTTTCATTGTCCTTTATAAAATAGGTAGTACCACAGTTTTCATCGTTTATTTTGCGAAATAATCTCATTTGAGGTATAACTCAAGAGTCACATCATTGGGACATATATTTTCGAAGAAACTAGAAATAAACCAGAATACAGCTGAACGAACCATGTATCGACTAATAATTTAATGATGACAAACAAGTATTCAGAACAACCGCAATAATTACATGAACGCAAAGTTTTATACGATCCGAAGAAATTGTAGAATTTCGTTCCATTGACGGCTTCTAGCCGATGGGTGTGACGAAAAAGAAATGCAAAAAAGAAAGTACACGAGTATAGTGTCTCCCAAGCTAGGCCTACTTCGTATACACTACTCGACACAGAAATTCACTGCCAGAAATTTTTCTTATCGCACTGTATGCATTACTAATAGAACGGTATTTTCCTTCCAATATTTGAATTTACTTCTCTTGGACTATAAGAAGCTTTTATATTTTTGATCATTCAATGATGCGCTGTTAAGTTATTCCGACTTTTATCCAATTCATTTTGAAATCATAAGCTATGTGAATGTTAGTTTATTCAGCAAATAAGAAAAAGAATTACACATGTCAATTCGTTACAAATATGGAGGAATGGGTATAATGAGAATTATCTCAGAACCTTGCACCGACCTGCGAGTAATCACTCTGTTCAACCAATGATGAGCTCTCCCGCCAATATCAAAATTCACGGAAACAAATGCGACCAGAAGCGACTTAACCCTATCATTATCCGACACAAAATCGAGACACGAATACTATTTCTCGAAGAATTAAAATTGACCAATATAATTACCTACATCATCTGTTGAATACTGGAGTTACATTCATAGTTTTCACATCTTTTGTACTACTCAAAAAATGATCAAAACACAAAGACCTTGCTCTGTCTGACTTGTAGGATATGAAAAGTGCTAAGTGATCCAATTGATTCTAGAATAGGTTTATGTGGTGATAATATCTAAAACTACACTATACATTGTTCGAGCAGTGTATGATTTTACTACAACTCGAATGGAGGATAGTAGGTTACTATCGTAGACGAAGAAGACGAATGATTAAGCAGAGAAGAAGAGTCCGTTAACCTCTGGTAGTATTCGGTTCGCATCTTTTTCAATCCTTGTCCTCGTTTTCGATGTGATTTGATAGATAATCGGGAGACAGACACCCGCATCGTTGAAGCAAAATATCCAATTTTTACTTGCACCGATATGGGCATGATATGGGAAGTTTTAGCCTTCGAGGTTCAAGGGAACAAAAACGAAATTGTGAACAATTGGAAATACTCCAAAGGTTGTTATTATTATTCAGGGTATTCTAGTGTTGAGAAGGAGTGAGTAGAGTTCTCATAACGTTTTTTTTTCATTCGAAATTATTTTTAATTGCCTATTATAACCTGGTTCTTCGATGAACTCTTAGGCCTGCCCCATTTCTAGCACCCTTTTCCACCGTTCCAATTGAGGCATCTCGTGCTCCTTCGTGGGCTAACGCATCATCTTCTTTGTCGCCATTTGTAACCTGTGTCCTAATATCCAGACTAGAAATGGTCTTCTTTGGTTGCTGCCGAGGTAGCTGCTTGGTTGTCGAAGTAAATGTCGATGGTATTTTCTTAAGACTCCAGTCTTAGTAATTTCGTTGCGACTTGTGCTTGAAATATTATGTTTCCTCTAGCTCAGTGAGACCCTGGTTTTTGGCTTGGCTATATGAAAATATGTGGTGGCTCTAAAAAAAAAAAAAAGTTTATTGTCTAACAGGAGTAATCCCAATTACAAGACAAATATAATGTGGTTACAGCTATGAATCAGTATAAGTAAATAGAATACTAATATAAATGCAAATATAGCATATACGATCAGTAGAATAATAGAATAATATGTTATACAAACATTGATACATACAAATAATAATAAAATGAGATGATTCTAATTGAATTGAATCGGCAGTGAGCAGAGAGTTGAAACACATTGAGGTTGTGATTAGATTGTAATTAGACTTGCCTATTAGCTTGTTGCGAATTATACACTTGAAGCATCCAAATGGCACAACAAAAATATCACATTCAGAGTGGAAACTATTATAAATTTTACAGATGTTATAAATAGGGGATTTTATTAGGACATTGATTCTTGGTAAAGGCAAATAGAAGAGAATTTCGTTTCTACTACTTGGTCTCGGTACATGAAAATCTAGTTGAGATAACAAATCTGGACAGTCTACGAGATTGTGAATCATTTTATAAATGAAGATACAAGCATAATATGTTCTTCTGTTTAAGAGGGAAAATCTATTTAGCAAAACTCCATTCTCAATTCCTTGGGATGGGTAAACACCATCTAGTTTGTAGGCCATGTACTTCATAAAAATTCTTTGACAAGATTCTAGTTGATGTATATGTACATTGAAATATTATGTTTCCTCGAGCTCAGTGAGACCCTGGTTTTTGGTTTGGCTATATGAAAATATGTGGTGGCTCTAAATTGTAAGAAGAATATGCTATATATTCAGAAAAAATGCCACTAAATTGTATTGTAGAACTGGTATTTTCGTACCTTAACGCAAGGATGTTACTGATGTCAGTCAGAAGATAATATTATACCCACGATCATATACACAGGTCTGGAAACTCGTATGGTGGGGGGTGGCTCATGTTTCGCCACCTGCAGCGCTGTCCTCTTTTGTCACTTTGTCAGCCAATCACAAATCAGATCCGATCAGCTTTTTGGAAGTACGAATGATTTTCATTCATTCGAGAGAATTTTGCAAGATGAAATATTTCTGTCATTAATTTTATTTACCATTCAAGTCCTAACCGTTTGTTTTATTGTCAAAGATTAATCATGTGATTATACCCCTAAATCCTCCTAGCGGATGATTATGGCAATTTTTTCTTCAAAACTGGTGCCCCCACTCACCAAAATGCCGTAGTCTCCAGACCTGTGTATATGATCGTGATTATACCTAGTAATATGTTCGGCAACTGCAATTTGCAAACTTCATAATGAAAAGCATTCATCCAAAAACAAGTACATCTTTATCGAAATGCAATCTCAGAATTCTCAAAACAACAATGTCTTAACTAATAACTGAGCTGAAAGAGATGGAATAAGAGTTGCAGCACTCTGTATATCATTACAAGAAAGTAGACAACCATTTTTTTCTACAGTAATGTTTTCGTAGTCGATGATTATTATTAATTACACAAGCAATCAAACTGACTCTTTTTCCATTGTCATTTCTGATGCCTACATTCTTCATTCGACTTGTCATTTGTCATATTTCCAAGCTTAAGACAAACATAATGCATGTTAAATCATAA
Organism: Plagiodera versicolora; assembly: GCA_037013635.1. Lineage (NCBI taxonomy): Eukaryota > Metazoa > Arthropoda > Insecta > Coleoptera > Chrysomelidae > Plagiodera > Plagiodera versicolora. The sequence continues at coordinate 6,566,016 of CM072986.1, read as the reverse complement.
GTGAGACTGACCAAGAACGTTCATAATATCTACACGAGACTACTGGGACAGGACTTATCACGTTTCTAAGAGAACACGTGAATCTTGATCATAACAATTACTTCAATTCGCCTTCTCAGCAGTCTAAACACTCGAAATTGAATTAATGAATCATCCGCTGAATCAATGTTATTTATTTTTGTGTGGGCGCATGGACTCGAATTTTTTCGATGAGTCAAGTAGAGTTAATACGTGATTCAATTCAATCAAACTATATTGCTAACCACAGTCTAACAGAATTGTTAGAAATGGATTCGATACATCAACAACAAATAGAAAATTAGAGCTAGAAAAAATCCGGTAATTCTGTAATTTATTGAAATCGGAACCTTTTCGTTGTCACTAGTCATCAGCTGAAGTATATCAAATATTGTGAAATACCGAATACATTTCAATGGGTGGAAAAGTCTGAAATGTCGGTGAAAACGTGATCATTGAATATTGCTTTGTAATGTTTCGAATTTTTAAGCTGGCACAATCCAATATAGGGTGTTCTATTCACAAACAAAATTATGAAAATTGAAATGTTGCTCCTAGCTGAAAATAATTTCAGGCGATAGATTACATGATAATCAACAATTTTTGTGAATTAATTTACATATATTTTCGATTGATATACAGTGTGTATCTGATTGGTACAAAAAAATATGGTGATCTCATAAAAATGTCGAATTATAAACCATATGCTTCAATTTCTGTTGATTGAATTTTCGCTATCGACTAATTAATGACTGTTAAATCAAATCATCGCGTTTTCTTCGTTTACTCAAATTATTTTGACCTGGTCATATGTTTCAAAAACGATCTCGGAGTTCATGAAATTTTATTCAAGAATAATACAGTGCCACTCATCAAGGAAATTATTTCCCTATAGATTAGTAATTAGTTTCATTAAATCGTCATAGCTGGCCCTCAGTAATTGGCAGTGGAAGGTATTACTGACTTAATTCACCCCGATTTTTAATGACGTCTAATCTTGTAATCCTTATTTCTAAAGATTTCTCAATCATATTCTGATGACAAATTCAAGCGTGACAAGGTTAAGAAAGAATCATTATTGGTGAGAGTGCGAATATTGATTAAAATTTTGTATCGATTCGTTAACTGTTGGATTTTCTCGCTTTCGCCGACAAAACTCATATCTTTGTCTGTCAATTAACCAATTAAGATTTAATTTGCAGTATGTCTATGAAAGATTCTCGGAATTGAACCTCGTTAACACCAGTAGTCGAATACTCTGTGTGTCATACTCTTAACTCCAAGATTTTCATGATGTATTGTAGTAATCAGTACAAGAGTTGGCTGCTTCATTGTAGAACAAAACGTGATTTCAGTATAGGGGAGGTTAATCGTATCTCTGTTATGAGGGTCATCATCTGTTGTTAATATCTTAACAGTTTTGAAAATTCAAATGTACATTTCGGATTGATATTCTGAACTGACAGAGAATTAATTGGAAGTAATTCATCTATATTATTGGTATTCAAATTATGGTTATCAAATTATCTCTTGTCCAATGCATTTTTATTCTACTAATGAATTTTTATAATCATGATGTGTTTTAAGATAGCAAATTGTATATTATATAGTCTATTTATTCTGAGTTGATAGTTGTGTCAAATCGCCAGATTGAGCCGTGTTGCCATATGTTTTTCACTTTTTCAGGGATGCTCCGAATTAACTCCGAATATATAATACTGGGTATATAATCATATTTCATTAAAACTATTGAACCATTGTGAGAACGTGGTGAATAAATATTCATGAAGATTCTTTACCTACCTTTCGAATAAAATCCAATGAAAGTAAGGGACTCCATTTCGTGTTTCAAATGTTCTAATAAATAAGCAACCATTTTCTGGGTATCTCCATGTTCTTTTGAGGGCTCAATATCATCGTATTCTCATGGATTTTTTCGTATCTGTATAGGCAGCCTCTTCAAATTTTTTCCTTCATGTTAGATGACCTGTGTATTATGCTTGTTGTTCCATACGTCCAAATAGATTTTCAAGTTTCTCCTATTTGTATGTAACTTTTTTCCCCTTTGTTGCCTCTTCTTCCTTTAAACGAATAAATAGAATCGCATCTATATGAATATAGTTTAAAAAAATACAAATATCAGTTGTTAAGGCAACCACACACAAAAAATTCTCAATGTATGTATGAGTTTATCATTAAAGCGTTTACAAGTGAAGCTAATATAAACCTTTTTACTTCCGCGTAGCGTGGCTGCAACTGAAAGTAGACGAAACAACCTCATGGAAATCGATTAATGTTCGAGTTTTGAACGTCCCAAAAACCTTATAACAATCATCCATACCTTTCAGTCACTTACTCATCACTTTTTCTCTTGCAGGAATTGGAATTCCACGGCGTGATGCGCTTCTACTTCCAGGACTCGGGCCAAAAGGTCGCCACCAAATGTATCCGCGTAGCGTCGGACGCTACGGTGGAGGACGTCATCAGCACGCTGGTGGAAAAGTTCCGGCCGGACATGCGGATGCTGTCCGTGCCTTCGTACGCGTTGTTTGAGCTGCACGAAGGCTGCGCTGAGAGAAAGATGGCCGGAGACGAGAAGCCGTTGCTCGTGCAGCTCAACTGGCACGTGGACGACAGGGAGGGCAGGTTTTTGCTCAAGAATGTCGACGATAAAACGGTGAATAACTGAATAAATAACATTTGGGAGATATTGAAAATTAATGTGAAAGGAAGAGTTACACAGTGTGTCGGATAGAAAAAAATATGAAAGAGGGTCAACATGTTGTTGAAATTTTGAGGTATTCGTAAAAAAATATATTTGTCGATTTGATTTCAAGGTTTTTTCAAATAACAAAAATACCTATGCACTATCTCATTGTCACTTTTTATGTCTCCAAAATGGTGTAGACAAAATCTCTAAACGTTTCGTCCGGTATCAATTTTGATTTTTGCATGCATATCTTATTTTTGATATAAATGTCACTTCAATCAAAAGCCCGCAAAATAAATCACTGAATGCCTTCTTGGCAAGTTTTCTTGAAAATATTTTTGAAAATATTTTCGAAAATGGCCCACTTATTCAAGGATGCTCGTCATGAAATGCTTTTCTATAAGATCTATAAAAATGAAAAAAATAAATAAATAAAAATGTTGATGAGAACCAATTTCAGTGATCTAGATTATAAAATAACCTAAGATGTAAATTTTGGTCGCCATTCGTCAAATAAAATTCAGAACAGTTGGTCAATTCTAATTCAGAGGTTGAGCACTAGCTATTTTTCATTGAACTTACATAAGATATAGGACATGTTATAATAGAAATGTCTTCTCAAATTTTAGTGTCATATCAACCCTTAATATATTCTTATATGGATACTTGGAAAAATAGAACATGGATTATATAATTCATTAAGAAAATAGAATATTTCATCATCTTTCATATGGTGAAAACAAACATTTCAAGTTATTCGAAGACTCCAGGTCTATTTTTGGTATATGTAAATATGGCACTTTACTTTTATTGAAAAACCTTAAATTTTCTGAAATTGTATCAATGGTCTTATCATTAGTGAAATGGACAGAATTTCAATCAGAATATCAATTTTGATTCCACACATTTTCTTATTTAACTCGAAGTTTCTCAATTTCTCCTTACAGTGCTGTACAATCTAGTTGATTCGAGCATTATTCAATAATTTCAAACTTAATTCATATCAGCATTTCTGAATGACATTGTTCAGGGTAGTAACTGTTTTGTTTTCAAATGTAGGTCCATTCGATGGGCTCCATGGACTCGAACGCGAGTTTCCGGCGGAAACTATCGAAACGCGAAAAGAAGCAACTGAAGAAGCAAGAAAAACTATCTAGAATGAAAAGCGAAAACGGTGATATTAATGACGACGGCGTAGCCGAAAAACTATACACAGAACTACCTGAGACTTCGTTCACGAGGTCGATTTCTAATCCAGAAGCAGTCATGAGAAGAAGGAGACAGCAGAAATTGGAGAAGAAATTGCAACAGTTTAGATCCAAAGATGGTGGCCCAGATACTGGTGAGACTTTGACTTCGTATACTTAATAATTAAAATAAATGTTGAATATATTTCTGAATTTTAATTTCATACAACAATGAAACTTACTGACTAGAGCAGAAGTAGAAGGCTTTGTTAAAATTTAGTTGCAGTTTCAATAAGAAATATTCCTGAAGGCTTCTTTCACTGTCTGAGTTATTTCATTATAAAGTATAAGATATCCTGTATTTTTGCCAATACGGGTTGTTTAATAGGCAACAGGTCTAGAGTTGAATTCTCAGCATTCAATTACTACACTAATAGTTTTGAAAATTAAATTACTTCTTGTGATCTGAAAAGCTAATTTACTTCCTGAAAAACGGAAAATATAAAATCGTTTGAAGGTAGCTACAAATTTGATTTTGAGCAATTTCGAGACCATAAAATCTCCCCAAAAATTGGAAGTCAATGATGCTTATTTCTAGTTAACATAAAAATAGTACAGTCACCCATTCAGCATTCATTATGTAAAAATGTTCGAAACATCAACTTCAGAAGTAGGATATCCGATTACTTTTCTTACCGTTGAATGCTTGGTATGTGTGAGATTGAGAAATGCGAAAAATAACTGTTTCCTTGCCATTCACATGAATCAAACGATTTCCTAATTTTCACTCTAATTCCTTGATCTGATTGCAGATTGATAAATGTTTATACTGAGTTTACATTTTAATCCGATTGTAATTACGTAAATCCATTCAGATAATGAAGTCGGTAGTTGAAGGTATTTTCAATTATTCTTGTATTTTCTCTAATTAGTGAATACAGTTCTTCAAGATAACGCATGGTTATGCTTCTTTTGGTTCAACTTTCGTTTCACCATGATAAATTAATGTGTAATGTGAGATTGCATTGAAAGTCTGGATGCACAACATAAAATCCTTCACGATTTTTCTCTCCCTTAAAAAAATAGGATCGCATAATGTATCGGTTGTTTCATATAGTGTAACTGGTGTGAACATAAATAAAATATCAAATGGCTGTGCAATTAACTAACATCAATTAGCACATGGCGCTACATAAAATGCAAAGTCAATTATTTTTAGACAAACAAACACAATCTTAGGAAATGTAAAGCGTAAAACAAACTGTATAAACATCTTTCAATTTTCAGCAAAGTGAAATGTAAAGATATATTCGTTAAATCAGTACATACATACAGCTAACAGCTCTCAATATTGCTGTAAACTAAGGAACGTATCAACAAATAAAAACCAGATTAAACTCTGTACATTGCAATTAACAAATATAAAGCTTGACTTCACCACGCAATAAAGGCACATAAGGCACTTCTTTTAATCCTGTAAATTATTTCTATGATTTCAAGATGTGAATTTTCACCGAAATATACTCGTATACCTAGTGAAAAAAATACAAATGTCAAAGTTGATCTCCCTAGTCATTTTTTTCTGGCACTTCTTGACGTACTTAAAATGAAAACTCAACAGTTGGTCTCGTCAGAAGGAGCATTTATTGGACTATCAAGCTCATTATTTGTGATGTGTTTGATTTTATGTGAAACTTGAAGGCAGGTTTTTTGATATGATGACAAAAATTGCACAAAAATCTCTGAAAAATCAGATATAATTGTCTTCATATATTTTTTTTTAAGCAATGTCCAAATGATTTAGTGAAAACCGTATCTCCTTATCACATTCCTCTTCTATCTAAAATTTCCAAGAAAAAAATCATGAATTGAAATGTCACAAAATCCAATTTTTCATTGTATTATCCTCCTCCAATATATTTTGAGACAAAACAGGTTGAACAAGCACAGTTTCAATCGTTCATTCATTTGTTTATCTTCCATGGCCTCCACTTCATATTCTGCACACTTGTTGCATTGGAAAGTTCCCACTGACCCACCCTATGAATTACACAATTCCAATAAAACTATTCGAATCTTCCAACATCGAATGACACTTGTTTATTTATCTTACCCAGGGGGCACCTTGAAAATATACGGTGAGGCGTTATGCAAAGACGTACCATACAAGACGCTGTTGCTGTCAATACGCGACTGCGCAGGCGCCGTAGTACGGGAAATGCTCGACAAGTACGGTCTCTCCAGAACGGACCCGTCACAATGGTGTCTAGTCCAAGTGACTCAGCAGCCAGGGGCGGCCGACGTAGAGTATGTCCTCGACGATGACGAGTGTCCGCTCAGCATCCTTATGACATCACAGAATAATGGTGAGTCTATTGAGTTGTTTCGTCACTTCAACCCAAAACAATATTTTGAATTATACCGATGAGAACATGTTCACTGATCTACTGATCGTGAAAAAATCGTTTGAGTGATGCCAAATATGTTTGGCATCGTCGTGAAGTAGTACCAACTCTAAAAGTAGCGTGGTACGAAAAATGCAATGATAAAACGGGAGTATTTTGGTTGGTCTTGTGGTGGAAAAGCTTATTCACCAGATGTAACGTAATTATCAACCTTAAAGAGACTTTATTCGATATTTTCTTGGTCTACTACGTTGTTATATTGAAATATCTCACAAATATTACCGAACCTGAAATTTGGCAGTGGTGTGATGGAAGTCGATTCAAAAAAATCCTCCCACGAAGCAATTAATCTAAATACATGATTCAGACCTACTTTGGTCACAATTCGATTATAGGCCCTGTATAAATTGAATAAATATAGATGGTTGTCTGTATGATTGATAATTATTCAAAGCAGGACAATCTAACTAATATTTGAGCAACTTTATGTCATCTCCAACATAGGAATTATTTTTTCTTCGGATAATGAATTCCTAACTGTGAACCTGTACTGGATGACGAAAAAATTCAAAATGACCATTTCCATCAAAATTGAGCACCTTCCTACACTTCTTTTCAATTTTCCTTATATGTCACACATACATTTGACAGTGAAAGCAAAAACTTCATTATTCTATTTTTAGATAATTGATGTATTGAGTTTCATAATAAATCATAGAAACACCTGCTACTAGAAGGATACTGATTATTCAATGTTGATATTATTATTGAAATAATAAATGCATTAATCATAAAAGCAAACACATATTAAATGTGTCCATAAGTATGATTCGAAGATATCAACTTTATAAACCCATTCGATGATACATGCAATGTTCAAAAAAGTAAAGGAAAAATTATATGCTACTCGATAAGTTTGTTTTGAGAGATGTAACACATATTCTCAACTCCTCAAAAAGGAAAACAGCAAGTGAACAAATAAAATGTTCCAAACAATTGAAATGACAAGCTAACAATAAAAATTTCACAATTGACATGGATTGTTATTTTACTCATCAGAAGTTGTTCTTGAATTTATTTCAATTGACGTAGCTTTGTGGGTCCTTCAAAATTACTGGTGAGGTCCACGTCCAACACTGACATCTGTAGCCAAGGCAAGTCAATCTATGTCGTTTAGAAAAAGGTCGCGATATTCTCAGTCTGCCCGGTTCGGTGCTTGCCACATAGATGGCGCGCCATGCACGTCTTTGAGCTTCTGTTCACTTCGAAAATCCAGAACGTCATTGAGGATAATGCAGAGCAAAGGCATTGTCTTGAGATTCCATTTCACTTTCAGCTTCACTCTGGAACTTTCTCCTTTTGGGTCAGTTATAATGACTGACATGAAGATAATTATTGACTGGTATATGTTATTTTAAGTTGAAGTGTGAAGCGTGTTTATTTTCGGAGGTTATAGAAAGGGTGGTACATGTGGCATCATTGACGCTGATGTATTTCAGTTCGAAAATCATTCCTTTTGGTTTCATTCAATGCGTTTTTGTTTGTTTTGGCGCATTTTAGTTACAGAGTGAATGATGACTTATTGAGGAGTATGAAGTTATTGAATAACTGAGAGCATCATATATGAAGAATGCATTGATTGGAAAAATTGTGGATATAACGGTACGATGTGTTGTCAAGCTTGTTATCAGTGTATTCTACAGTCAACTGTCAATGTCACGTAATACAATACAGACAGTTATGTGAATTACATGCTCTCGTTTAGTTTTAGTGATTTAATGTTTGGACAATTGGAATATAAAATCAATTTACGATTCGTTAGCATGTGATTCGTCAACAGTATTTATAAAATAAAGTGGATACTCTAGTTTTGAGTGGTTTGGTGACGTGACAACGGTGTAACGTGATATTTATTTCATCAGGTGTTATTAATGTCAAACATTGAATGCCACTTGTCAGTTTCAAACTGTCCCGCTCAGAGTTATATAATGAAGTGATTCAGGTAAACTAATATTCAATGATTTTCTCAAACTATTGATTTATAAAATTTTTCATGAAATAATCATTTGGATTCATATAATATGTGATCATTCATTCATCTTAATCGTTTTTAATATCTAGAATGTCAAGAGTGTGCCGAATTTCTAATCTTCAATAGAAATATGCCACGAAATTCGCTTCTATGAAACGAGAATCGATATCTTATCGCAAAAGATAAAATCATTTGCACTCGTATGACACGTGACATATGGAAGCAACTGTTTCTTCGATGTATAGGGTGGCTACGAAATTATATAAATCTCGGAATCAATTGAAACATTTTTATGTTTTATGTTCAAAGACAAAATAAGATAATATTAAGTTCTGAGAGACGCCTCTGAAAATCGGTTTTTTCCGATTGACGTAATGCAGAGAAACTAGGAAGGCTGTCTCGGAATTGTATTATTGGAACATAAGAATTCAAAATTCATCAGAGATGTTATTTTATGTTGAAATATTCTGTAAAAAGAAAACAGAAAGAATTAGTAGCTTGGACGTTATCCTGAAATGACTTGCCCTCTTATTTTTTGATAAAATTGAAATGTTTTGTGGAACAACGTATAAAAATAAAGATTAGCAATATTTTCTTTTGTTTTTAACAACTGAGTAAGATTCAGAGCACAGGAAGGTTTCACTAATTTTCCCCAAAATACACTTCTAAAAATGCCTCCGGATTAATTTTTATAAGTTTCATCATAGAGAATTTAGAATATCCTAGACCATAGTATAGAATACATAATTATTCTTCATATAACAAATACTGATTGAATTTTATTTATTTTTTCACAAGTTGTTCGAGTAATGTTACTCCTGAAAGAGAATTGCATTTCCATTTGTCTCCCGCATTCTCTCGTTTCGCACACTCAGTTTCCGATGAAAAATATAGGTGAAATCGTTTGATTTTTCATCCTTCCGCCGACCACCTCGTACTCGCTATTTAGGCAGCGCATGCCCCATCTCTCTCTCTCTCCCTTCGTCTCCCTTTTCCTTCCCCGCTATCGTGCAGCACGTCGCCGTAGGCCGTTCTCAGACCGTCGTCGTAGTCGCGTTCTCGTTTTCTTCGGCGAGGGCGTTCGCTTTGCTACGTTCGTCCGTCGATTGTCCTCCACAAACTCGCACACAAACACGGACACGCTCTCGATCGAAATGCACCGAGTAAGTTGAGGTGGTTGGCCATGGACGTGCGGGTTGTAGGCGGCCCACGGTGGTGGAGACGTCGGTCGGCGGGTATCGGCGGCTGCTGAAGGATGTCGCTCTGAAGATGATGGATTGGGGTATCAGACGTGAGTACTTGTAGTAGTTGGAGTTCTCGAGGAGTAGCTGAGGTTTTATTATTTCCATTTAATAGCTTCAACTCCAGGTTAGAGGATTGACCTAGTTCGTTGTTTGAGAAGTTGGAGACGACTTGACGTTTTTATGGAACTCAAAAAATTGACTCTTTGAAGATGAACCACATTTGCTTTTGGTGGGATTGGGCTCTTGCTTGATTTCCATACATTTCTTCCATTTTAGTTTTTATTCAAGTTTTGTGATCAATTCAAATATGTTTCTGCTGATCAGATGTAGGTTGAAGTTTCTGGACGTGTCCTCATACGAGGTCTGTTCAAAAGAAGCATTTTTTTTTTATTTTGTCGGGTTGTATATATTTGATTATCAATTTTTTTATCTTGTTGTGTTGGTATGTATTCGTTCATCATACGTTGGCATTATCAACCGAATTGTATTAGTACTTTGATGTTGACAACTGAAAAGTTTGGTAACTTTTTTGTGTGATCAATGGATCACAGAATGTTTATAAAATTTTTCGTTGCAAGCCTTCCAAAGCACTTGAAATGTTGACTGTTGTATTCGGCGAGCCCACATTGTCTCAAAAAAGGGTTTATAAGTGGTGGAAAAATCGTTGAATCACTATAAAGAATTAACAACATTTGCGTGAAGCAAATCATGGATAATGTACCAGCTCACACATCAATGCTTGTTCCTGGCTTGTTTTTGACCAAAAACAATATCGCAATCATCCCTCAACCACAACCTGCGACTTTTTCCCATTCCTCAAACTGGAGAGACTAATGAAAGAAGAACGTTTTTCCAGAATTGATGAAATAAAATGATATTTGAAAAACGAAGTGATGGCCATACTGAGAAGCGCATTTCAGAAGTGCTTGGAGGATTGGAAGAAGTGCTGGTATGAATGCATTATATCTGAGGAGGGTTACTTTGAAGGGGACAAAATGGACATTATTGAATAATCGAATACTTTTTGAGACAAAAAAAAACAAAATTCACCTCATCTCCTAGTATGTATAATTCAGGCTATAGTATTTTCAACATACCTAATATTTTCCAAAGATCCCCTGTTATTGCCTGTAAGAATTGTCTAGTAGAGGATGATCAATACTCCCCAAGTCCTGGTCGATATTATAAGGGAGGCTGCAGGCTGTCAAAACACGTTGTTTTTATCTTTCCAAAGGTTTTGAAAACCTGCAGTTGTTCCAATGTCAATGCCCCTTAAAAGAACACACTCTAACGAACTTTTTCCCCTCGAGATTCTCTTTTCTACGAGCTGCCTTTTAAAGTAAAGCTAGAACAGATCGCTGTGGTTTTATCCGCATTTCGTATGCTTACTTTTAAGGTCGTAACACGTAAGAACGAGTTTGACTCTTCTCGACTCGATGTTCTTTTGTTGGTCTCGTTGCGGTCAGGTCACGTGCCACGCGATGATTCTTTTTTTTGTTGCCGCAAGGCTCTGAAAAGGTGGAGAGGTAGGCTATGGCGGTCACGTGATCGTGATCTTTTGTTTTCTGCTTTTATTAGACGGCGTAGAGAAAACCCTTTGGGATGATAATGAGCAAACATTGTATTATAGTTGTAGGCTTGTGTTTAATCACGGAAATGGTTAGTACAGGGTGTACAACTTAGCAAGTAGTATCGATGTTTTTACATATTACCACTTCTCACAACGGTCCTGGTTCGAGAGGTGCAATAAGCAAAAAACTCGTGAGTATCTTACATTAGCAACCTGTTTCAAAAAGGCAGCTAAGATATCTCCTGAACTACAAAGAAAAGTAAAACCTTCAATGAACACCAACATGACATCCGAAATATGACTTTTCATAAATCTTTTACGAAAACAGATTGTATGGACTTCAAATTTGATAACTTTTTGTCTTGAACTTAACAAATTATTATATTACACAAAGAACTCGATGGACATGAATAATCATGAAACAAACATCGTCACGAGTTCATAGAGGTTCATATCGCATCCTAATGAGAACTCCGGAATAATTATGTCATAGTGAACTTCAAAGCCTTTTTAAATTACATTGGCAGTGAAAACTGCGTAGTAAGTACTTATTCAGAGTAGTGATATTCAAAATGTATGTTTTTCCCTCAGTTTCAAACAGAAAACATAATACACCTAATAATTCTCCAATGTACTAGGCTACTAAAGTTATTGTTGAGAGATAAAATTTACTTGAAAAGTAGTATGTTGAATATCATTAATTCCAGAATGAAAAGAACTACTGGAGTTAGACTGAAATCTGAACCGCAATTGAAAAATTAAGTTGATAATATTTTCTGAGAATAAAATATTTGAAAATAGAAAGTTGACTATTTTGTTAATACCAACAGTGAATACTGAATTACTACTTATCTAACCAACCGTCCAGTGATACATGTTGTTATTATCAAAAAGAATTCGTGAATATCTAGCTCATTTTTGTTAAAATCACTTTATAGCATAGCATAATGAATAATGGGATAATGTTGACTACCAAACCGTCAAATATATTATGATTCTAGTTGAAGCTTGAAAAATGTATCTGGTGGTATGAATTTTTCGTTTTAAAATAATACCTTCAATTAAGTATTCACATAAAACTCTGTATATACCTGTGAGATCATTGTATTTTGGTAAAATGACAAAATGGAGAATAGGGAAAATTAAATTCTCCACAATTCCTGATGCCATGTTGTCTTCATAAATTCATTTATTTATTCAATTATAGTGTATCACATACAGACTTACCCAAATTGGGTAACCCAATTACATGTACACAGTGTGAAGCTTAAGTCTGAACCTAATGAATAATGCAACAATCACAGAATTCTACTGGTCAACAAGTGTGAATATACAGGGTGGCCCATTAGTGTGTGGAAGTAGAATTACTCACTTAGGAATGAGAATACAAAAAATACTTCGAATAAATGTTGATATATTTGCGCATATATACAATTCTAAAATATTTTGAGATATACCGGACGATCAGCCTGAGCCGGGGAACATAAAGTTAGCTTTTTTAAATAGAACAACATTCATTCGAAGTATTTTTTGGTATTGTCCACCCTGAGTGAGTAATTCTACTTGCATAAAAAAAATAGACGAAACAAAAAATGAAGGCTTAATATTTGGTGCTGTGTTGTATTGTGCTGTTGAAAAAGTCAGAAATAGCCTGCTTTTCATTTATGTCATTGATTTCCTTGAGACAGTGATTGATTGAACAAGAGTCCTTGTATATTAGTTGGAGAATCACCCAAATTGGTCCTCCTTACATTGGACGTAATGTACAATAGTCGATATTTCTTCGCATCATTACGCAATTATCGCTCTTGTTTGTATGACGATGACCTCATCAAAAAATCGATGTCATCCTGTGATATGCGACTATCCCTTCCTTTTGTTTCTCCTGCAATGGTATCAATAAACCGGAACAGATCAATAACGAGTATACATATACCTATAGCTATCTGGTGTGTTTTGACGTGTATCGGTTTAGTTATCCAAACAGCGAGGTGTATTATCTATGACCTGAAAGTTCATCAGCCGTGAGTCAGGGGATGAGCACTCATAAATTCGAATCCCAAAGTTTTTTCTCTTTGCTATATATGAAATATCCACATGCTCATTCTGAATATTCTATTCAGAATTTTTTGTTGACATTTTTTTGTGTCCATGAATATCAGTAAATAGTGCAATACATTTCGAGGGGGTTATTTTTCATTGAAAAAGAGATAGGGTCGTCCATATGAAGACATTTCATTACATGAATATTTTTTTCACAAACACTAAAGTTAAAAAATTAAAGTGACATTTTGTACCATCAAAAAGACATATCTACTAACCCAATTCGCATTCATGACTATATCTCTGTAGTTGTTCGTAAAATAAATTTTTAATGCGCACTGGTTAATTTTGGTCAAAAAATTCAAGAGATATTTTTTGTTTACAGTGATAAAAGCTATTGGATATGAATTTTGAAACGGTAAACAAATAATAAGATACCGAACGTTACACGGAAATAAATTTTAGAGGTTACGTTTTCCACCCCTTCGAATCATGGGGTAAACTAAATAAATCACTGGCTGAGGGTCTTTTTGATAGTAGAAAATAACATGGTAATTTCAATTTTGTAAATCTTTTATTGTTCGTGAAAAAATTACTAAGGCATTTTATGTGCCCCCTTTAAGGAGCTGTATCATACAAAATATGATCAAATGAAGTTTCTTTATATAGAAGACAATATCTCTTTTTCAATGAGAAATCACCCCCTAATATATTTTTCAGCCATTTCATCACACCCTGTAAAATGCATTTTCAACAATTCATTACTATACCCTCTAGTTATTTCCCTAGAATAATTTCACGAGTTCTGCACTGGCTCAATACTGATAATTTTGTTTGCAAATGGAATTTGGCATATACTTTGGGATACCTCGTGAAAGCCGTGACTATTAGTGAAATAATATGGAAGCATTTAGAAGTAGCTCCGATTTTGTTTTAGTATTTCTCATGATATGTGGGTGTGGATTCTTCTTGCCGAACTCAAATACGAATATTTCGAAATGTATCCAATAATAATTGAAGCTGTAGTGTGAAAATGAATTTCCTGACTTGCACCAAGATTGGCTGGAAAATTTTCCACCTCGTATCGATCCGATTGTTTACTAGATAGAAATCGAGTTCAGCAATTTCACTAATCCACCGAAATACGAGCCAACGCCGCCCACTATGTAAATGTTGAACTTTATCCATATGCAGTTTTCCTCTCAACATAATTCGACGTAGACGATCCCAGTTGGTTCGGTTCGCAACAGTTTTGTTATTGTCATCCTTCGTTATTGAACATTCATCTCGATTCTAGACGACATGGCGACGATGGAAAATCGGAGGTGAATTTCGGATTGGTAAGGCATAAAAAACTGATTACTTTGAGTGTCACTTTATGTAATATTCGAGCAAAGTTTTTTTTATCGTTAAATGATGAGTATAAAGAAAAATCGAACTCTAGTTCAACAAGACGGATTCGAAAATTGTGTATAATCAACTCTCAATTCGATATTTTTGGGTGTCAAAGTCGGAGATACTTTTCTGCGCTGACGTCACGACTTATTGAGAAGAATCATGTAATTGCATGGTTGCCATATGCCGAAATTCATTGGCAGATGGCATGTTGAAATTTCTCTACAAAAATAAGTGTCATAGAATTTGTGAAACTCATTTATTTGTAACTTCACAAACAAGCATAATATTTGTATGTTTGTAAAAATCGAAACTTGTGAAGGAAATGTAGCACAACTTTGTTTTGACAAGTGTATTTGTCTCGAAAGAAGAGATCAAGGATGTCACATCCATTTTTTCGTATAGCCTATAGTTACCGAGCTACCCTATAGAAATTTCGAAGTTTGCGCACCCTGTAAAGAACCCGAAATTCTTCATTTTGTTTCATTAACATTAACTGCATAATGGATTAATTTGTCAAAAATACATTGTACTCATGGAATTTTTATCAATATTATTATTTGGTGAATGAATATAACTTTTATTATTATTGATATTACAAATGGCGTTTGATATTGCAAATGTGGCATCACCACTACTCCGAGTATGCAAACGTAAAATGAATAAAAACAATTTGATAACTGACATCACTAGCTCAGAAATGTGGGTGAATTCGTTCGGAATATGCTATGGAATGCAGTGATTTGATCGAAGCATATGAATTTTATACGCCACAGAAATGCATTCAAATGGTCACAAAAATTAACTATTACTATAACTACTTAGTCTGTTGATAAATTGCTGAAATTTTAATACCAGACCACTTGCTTATCACAATTTCTGTAAAGACACATTAGATAGAAGTTGATACGTAATATCGTCAACTGTATGATGTATCTAACAATAAGTGTTCTTATTGTTGTAATCATTTTGACAAATGAATCATCAGTTTTTTTGAGAAACCTAATTCAAATTCATCAATCAAAAACGTATCTACACGAAATGTTTCATTCACCTGTATTCGTTTTTAGTTTGGAAAGCTTGTGAACTCTTAAATTGATTTCATTTAGGGTTGTTCACCTTATACGACACGAAATAAAAAAAAATTGAAAACGTGTATCTATTCCTGTATGGCACGGTTATGATAATTTTTACATTTTTTATGCTGATCGCTATCAACAGAAGCATACAAAAATAAAGTAATATGTCCCTGATATTTATTTCATATTGTAGGAACAAAAAATGCTAGATGTATATCTGAAACGCAACACATGGATACGGTAATGAATGAAACAAGAAAAATAGTAGAAACAACCTGTTTCTAGGCACGCAATGTAGTTGTTAGAGAATTCCGTATCGACTAGGAACCCTCTAATACCATTTAAAACAGAGCTTAACCCTTCCTGTCTCCAAAGCATTACATTGTGTGAACACAAGGTCTAATTGTTTCTCTTTGTGTCGATGCAGTAGGTTAATGATCACTCTTGTCTCTCTGAGCGTATACGAAATATTGACTAAATTTCACAGCCATGATACAATTTGACACGTAACATCGATCCTTGGTTTCTCTGTAGATACGAATAGGAAGATAGATATATGAGCTATTTAAAGAAATCTGTAATTACATAGTTTCAATATGTTAATGACTATTTGTGTATAAGATTGAAAAGTGCTTAAGCGGCAACGCACTTTCTGCTCGAATTGCACACAATATTCTTTCTACGATCACATTGTTTTAGACAAATAATTGAAGAAGAAAAAACATGAAAAATATACTTTTTCACTTGCAAAGTGCTTCGAAACATCGAATATTGTCACCAAAAGGTTGAAAATTTCAGATTGTTGGATTTTTCGCCAAAATAAATTAGCAATACATACAAATATTTTTCAATTCTCTTTGAGCGGCACCAATCCATGAAATTATTGTATTGTTTTTCGCACGATCATACACACAGGTCTGGAAACTAAGGCACATTTGAGTGGTGTGGGTGTCACCATTTTTGAAAAATAAGTCGTCATCCGCTAGGATCGTATGTATCTAGGAGTATAATCACGTGATTAATCTTTGACAGTTCGTATTGTAAAAAAAGGTTAGGACAATGGTGGATGAAATCCATGACAGAAATATTATATCTAACTTTTATTCTCTCGATCAAATGAAAAAACATTCGTATTTTCACGAAGCCAATCGGATCTGTTTGTGATTGGCTTCGTCATTTTACATACACCAGTAGTTTTTCCGGATCATTTTGTAGGAAACAGAAAGAACAACAAAATGAACTCCACATCAATCTTCATTATTTTCAGTAGCATAGAAAGATGTGCGATGAAAAATTAATTACAACAAATAATCAAATTGACCCCCATTTTGTGCAATGCATTGCACCTTCTAGGAAACCTACTGGTGTATGTGAAATGGTACCCTGAATCTGAAAATGGGAAAATATACAGGGGGTTCTATTTAAAAATCAAAAGTTGGGGTCACTTCCGGTTAGACCGGAAGTGATGGAATACAATATTTCTCTTCAAAAAATGAACAATATCGTATAGTTGCTACCCACCAAATTCCAAATTTCGATCCCGAATGATTCAGAAGTTACAGCTCAATTCGATTTTTGTGCACACCTCTGTATATGGATTTTCAAAAGATGTGAGATTTTATTCCTTTCTCAAAAATAGAGATTAAGTTAAAAGAAGAGCTGAACTGTGAAACACTGTTTTGAATTATAGAAACTTTGAATAACAGATAAAAAAGAATATGAATAAATAAATAAAAGGCCGTATCTTCGAATTCTCTATTTTCTCGCCACACCTTGTACAGTCTACGCCAAAAGCGCTCGAGTCTTGCGCATTGAGAATACGATTCCCATACTACATGATAACTGTTATTTTTTTATGTACGACAAGAATAATCCACCGCATTTCCTCTGTTTGTATGCGTTTCTCGTCTTCTCGCGAAATGAAATCTAGAGACAGTTTTAGAACACAAATAAACGGAAGGAACTGAACCGATTTGATAGGTTCACGTTCACGGTAGTATGAGTTGGAACATCGCCAAGAAATTGTTGATGCAGTTAGACTCGAATGAAAACTCGGAAGTGGTCCGTTTTAGGTCAAAGATTAGCATTAGTCAAAGTCAACATCGTTCACAATTCCAGTTGATGGAAGTTTGATTTCCAGTTGAACTTATTTCCATCACAAATTAAAATTCGTCAGAAATGGTGTATTCATCGAAGTCACCATTTCACAGTCCTTTTAAAATATTTGTACTTCCAATTACCCAACCCTAATAGAGGAATAAGCATAATTTATGTCATTAAGCGAAGTCTCAAATTTGTTTCGATTGGGATGGTGTTCAATTAGAACACTTGTGATTAATTCAATTACTTTTGCAAGCATCAATACAGATAATGACTCATCAGATCAATGATTTCCATCACTCCGTACAGTATTTGGTGTTTGCGGATGAACTACGTAATCACAGAGTTCACAAAGAGTCGTGACGATAATTATACTACACACAAAAAATCCCTAGGTTCAAGCATAACTGTGTTATAGCAAATAAATAATTTGTTTGTATATACCGGAGATGATTCGTTTAATAAGAAGAAATGATTTACTCAACAAATTTCTCCACAGAAATTTTGAGATTATATATCCATCTGTTGATTTTTCAATGAGTTCTTCCAAATTCATTTTCAGACTGATTAGCGTAACATGAAAATTCAGTACTTCACCTGATTTTCTTCACTTTATAGTGGGCGCTGAAATAAATGACAACATATCAAATTTTTCAGTAGTCGTTCACCATCTTCAACACAAATTAGATGTGAAAATAGGAACGGTGATACCAAAAAATCTACCAAACTACAGTATCATTACCAACAGAACAGAATATTATGTGTCATTTTTATAGCGCCTACTATCCAAAAAACTGTGAGGAATACTTCTGAAATTTCATCGTGTGATACGTTTCTGTATTCATGATGAAAAATGAAGTCGCATACAGGTAATACTTTAGTTTCAGCCCCTACAATAAATACGAAGTTGACGATGTTTGCTGAAAGACGAAACGTCGCAAAAAAATTCTGCAACGTTATGTTGTAGTTATCGAAAAGTAGCTACGGCCAGCTTATCTAGGGTATTTTTCTAAATGGCATATTGATTGGGCACGTGAAAGTGGAGTGTATTATAAACTCAGAAAAATGATATTCTTCTTCCGAAGAACATCTTATTGTTTATTGTTTTAAAAAATTCCGTTACCTCTGTTGAAACATTCGTTATTTGCATTTCGAAAAAATTATAAATATTTGTGATTCAATAATAAAATACTTGATCTGAACAAATGTTTTGATGATATGATATCTTATTTCGAAAAGCGTTTCATTGACTCAAAAAATGCCTATTCCAAAGTAGAAAATGATTTGATTTTCAGAGGAAATAGTTTTCACAATTTTTTTGTGTATTTTCGGAAAATAGCGCTTGAAAATAGCTCTGACTCTGATAGAGTTTTTGATGTTTCAAAACCTATCAAAAAGTACACAAAAAAATATCTAGACCCTCAAAATGAAAATGAAAACTAGACCAGTCGCCCATAGCTGAAAAGTTCCGCCTACACACTTCTATCGATTCGGCGATTCCTCTCGTGAGACTTTTATTTTCCCGTGGCATGCGGCGTGCCTTCCCTTCGGGAAATTCCCGTCAGAATCGTCCTTGACGGCCCTGCGTTGTCTGTAGAGTAATTCGATAAACCCGAATTTCCCGGCGCTTTTCTCTCCAACACGTATGGGCGCCTCAGAGAAAATGGATTGTGGGAAAGTTGGAGAAGCCGAAAGGTATAGGTATTTAGTTTGGAGAGGGACGTGATCGATTCTGGAAGGCGATGATCGTTTTCGGGAGTCAATGGGGGTCGGTTGAATGTGAAAATTTCACTAGCATCGTGTACAGGGTGTGATGCCTACACTGCATATTTGCTGAGGCGTGTTTGGTTCGCGAAAATGATAAAGAAGTTCACATAGAAGATTATTCTCGACACATTCGAAGTATGAAAATTTGTTTGGTACGGCACAAAAGTGCATTCACTAACGACTGAAAAATTGTAGAAAGGAAAGATCAACATTTCCAAAGGGCGTTTGATTAACTTTACAAACCATAAAATCACAAAAAACGATATTAAATACGCAAGAAGAGAATGCATTTTCTATTTAGATTTTAGAGCAAGTAGTGAAGATATCATGAAATAATTCGTCCAGTTGATTTATTTATGAAGATTTAATTTGATATTATTCTTATTTATTTTTCTTGTATTTTTATTTCAAAACATAAAAATGAGGATTTTTAAATTCTACTTCAGAAACCTTTTTCAATGATGCATCGCACGACCCCCCTTGCTATTTAAAAAATTGAGGGGGTAGCTGTAGAGGGTGACAAGTCTTCTTCTTTTTGAAAAATACCGCATTTGGAATGAAAATTTAAATGTGAAAGATATTCTCATGGTATATAATACAGAGATTTTGGTTTTGTATATGATTTGGACCAGCAATTCTGAATCTTGTTTTCCGACGGGATAACTCGTATATTGAAAAATTTTACATCGTGTCGGACTGCCCAAACCGTGCTTATGGCGGAAACTTGCAGGACTTCGCAGAATGCTCCCAAGATGCAATTGAATGTCTGTACAATTTGGACATTAATGTATAGTCTACAGAATCTGTGATATGATGTGAAATGTATCTGTAGGGTATCGTTTTGTAAAGCATCCATACGCTAAATAAAATAAATCGCGAATGCAATTCTTCTCAAGGAAAAATGCCGCAATCCTCTTACTGCCGCTGTTTTTTATCTCTAAAGCTTCTTTCTACCTATCATAAGATATCAGGTATAACTTATTCTATTTTCCGTTTGCAAATCTGTTTATTTTATATCAACTTGAGTGAGATTCAGAATATCGAGGCGTTTAATAATGAATACATCATTAAATTACAATATTATAATAAATATTTTTCATGATCCCCAAAAAATTATTATAATAATAAGAAGGCTGTACGCAAAATTGGGAGAAAAATAAGTTCTTAAACTTAATATGTGCTATGAGATTATCCAAGTCATTTGTATTATCTGGAATAACTGCTATTCTGGTATTTTGGCATTGTCGATGTTACTTGATGCCTGATATTTTCACAGATTTTTTTGGCTGGAAATCTATTTCAACACGCTTATATTAGTTTAACCTGTGATTGTAACCCTGCAATATAACATCCGATATTGTCTTAATCGAAGCCATTTGCGGTAATTTGATGAGAGACCTTCACAAAATCACCCTCTGCATAATGCTTCAATAACCGAACTGAAATTCCATTAGTCAACAAAGTACTTATGTTCGGGGACTAATTCCCATACAAGTTTTTCCAGAGGCGGTAGACTCCCCGCCGTCGAGGCTCATTACACCCCTCCAGTGTCACATCGGGGACATAATTATTAGCCTCGTCATCGGTTTCACCTCCATTACCAGCTATTTCCTCTTGGGAGGTCGATAGAATTTCTACTAATTTGGTCTCGTAGCAACAAAATATACGATATAACGTTGAACTAAAGACAATTAAAGTTCTTTAACAGCAATAATACAGCAACTAACGTGGCACCAGAAGTTGGTATTCTTTGACATATATCTGGGTTGGGTAGTATCCAGATTCGCTATACAGGGTGGCGCGTTGATGTTTGGAAGTCAAACGAAAAAACAAAGAAATATTGCAGATATTTTTCCCTCTTTTGAATGCTTCTATTTTCGACCATAACGAATATAAGTGTCAACAACAAACATTCATGAAGAAATTTTTAATCTGGTAACTTTCACCGTTCATCAACTCTGGAAGTTCATTTATTTCTAGTATGCATTCTGGACCATAAGTTTATTCAAAATATATCTCTTTTTCAATGTACCATAACCCTCAGAAAGCTTAGTACACTTTCTGACTCACCCTGTATGGAATGAAATTACCATTCAATTTTGTCACGAAGAATTATTGAAAGTAGAAGTATATATTTAGAGCTTTCCTGTCAAAGACATGAAAATACAATCAATTTCAGAGAGTACAGAATGTTTGTATAGGATAACTCGATAACTATAGGAAAAAACGGAAGTAACATCCTCGACCTCGTTTTTGCTGATTTAAATCTCCGGAATTAATGCTCATCCGTAAAACACCCTATATCCAAAACGAAACTTCCCCCGTACACTATGAACGTTTTTTTGGCATCAATGCCTCAATCTTCGTCAGCTAACAACGCCCCAGCTAACAACGGCGCAATTTTTCTTGTTGAAAACTCTTAAATACAACTTTTACAATACGCGGAGAACGATCATGCTCTCAAAGTATTCGGTGACAAAAATGAGGACGAAGACGATGAATAATTTGATCCAGAATATAATGAATTCAAAATTCTACGTTCGGATATTGAAGACAGAAATTCAGAAGACGCTATAGAATCACTAAGACTCTTGCATTGTGTCCCTCATACTCTGAATTAGAAAGCTTTCACTTGACTAAGTAATAAGTATAGGTTTTTTATTTGGTCCAAATGATTCTTCATTTTTCCACATTGGGAAGCTTAATTTTTTTTCTGACACTGATTATATGATTTTGACAATTCCCTTGGCCAATGAATTCAATTTATCCTTACCGATGTCCATAAAACTGGCACAGCCGTTTTGACACAGCCAAACGAAAATCATGCAGTATTCAATAACTTTTTCCTCATAAAAAAAAATCCAACTCAAACGAATTTCGAAAAAACAGGGCACTGTGGCGTTGTAACTTTATACTCAAACTAGCTACGAAGTTGATTCAAATGCTCAATTTTCTATCTTTTTAATAAATCTTGACTGGTATATACAAAATTTTCAAGATTCTACAGGGGCCGAACTGGCATACATTTCATAAAATCTCGGTAATACGTTTTCTCATAAGAATTGATCGATAAAATATTTGATAATAAAGAGATTAACTGACAGGAGAGGCATATTTTATCCCATTATAGTAAATGTTTCGAAAAACTGTGCAATACAGTTATATAAAATCAGGAAAAAGTAAATAATACGAGAAGCGTTTTCGTCTGCTAATATTTTCCAGCACAATCACTTATTTTGTCAAAATTGCGATTCAGTATGATGGAGATTAACGTAGTACAGATGGCATTTCACTCAAATCAAAAACAGTTCTTGCTCCCTTGTGTGTAACTCATGAAGTAATTTATTGACATTACGAATTTCCAAAAGTTCTTGGATTTTTTTAAATGTGTTAATCGCTTCAAGGTTGGATTTAAAGTCTGACCCTAGTTAAAGGGACATATCAGTGTAACCCATGAAAAATTAGGATATTTTCGCGAATTTTCTTGATGGACATTAGGTATATTATCAGCTACCTTTCAAGTTTTCTGTTTACAAATATATTGAACAGTAACGGAGTTATGTTCTTTCTTCGTAGGTGCCAAAAAAATTTCCTCAACTACTGACATGATTCCTGCTGGATGAGTAACTGAAACAAAAAAAATATATATTTTTTTATAAAAAAGGGTCGTCCTTTTAATGTCAAATTAACAATTTTCAACCAATCAAAAATTTTCTTTTTCAGTAATTTCTAACAATATAGATACCTGCGAGCAGTCGCTCTTTAGAACGCTGTCATTCAAAAACTATTCAAGATACGATCTTGTCGGTTCAACAGGATATTTTTGGAAGTATAAAATATCGAATAAGCCAAAAAAAATCAATTGTTCGAAGGTGTCACACGGGTATAGCCGCTCAACTAATGTTCCGATTCTTGCCCTTGAGTAATCCAATTGTCAAAAGTGAGGCATGGCATTGTTTTCGGCCACATGCGCTCGAGTACCGTCACGAAGTCTCGGCAGGGTTGAAACTCGAATCGCTAGTTTTCATATAACACTAACACACGTCTGCTTCGATGGAAAGGACGCTTTCGGGGTAGCGCCACCGTCGATATACGCGTCGCATCGCCTGCCGTTTGTAGTACGTCATCGACGTCGTTCTATTTTGTTCTGGAATTTCGTCTCTCTAGTACGGCGACCGCGTGCTCTTGTTTTCCGTTTTGGTCTGTTGGTGATGTGAAACTATGGATAGTTTGTTCGGATGTATTTTTCGACAGGGAGTGGGAGGTTTAGTTTGTTGAAATGGGTTGAAAATATAGTTAGTTTTGGACGTGTTGATTTAAAAATTTTGTCCGTGTGATTGTACTGATTTATTCAAAGTTAATACTTATGAATAAAAAGTTTCAAGATGATGGGATTTCGATCATACAAACGTTTGAGAAACGCCAAATGCGAAATTTTATTGGGTATGTATGCTGATGTGATTCTAGTTCTGTTTGAAACTGAGCAAAAGAATATTCTGCATCATCAGTCGTTTTCAAAACACCTGGACAAATCGGTTTATATTTTCGGAAAGCTCTCTGTGGCATAGAAAAAAATGTCATCTCTATAACGCCCGTGAAAAAAGTTAATTCCTTCCATCTTTCAGTGTGAATAGTATTCCAAAAGTGTGAAGGAATCACTGATCAAAAAACGCAAGAAACAATTGAAAAACTGTTCCTCTTTTGACAGTGCATAAAAGACAGTAAATTTTGCTCTTCATGTCCGAGTAACAATAGATTGGAGATAAGCAAAAAAATATGGCAATTGAAGTAAACAAAACTCTATTCCATTCTAAAAAATTAAGTTTCTTCAAATTTATAAATTGACAAGTTTCGTTTTTTTTTTTTCATGCTCACTGTATAATTATTCAAATTCGAACAGAAAATATTCACTGGAATCATGTTGTTCCGAATCATTAATTGGTTTACTACATATGTTCCTTTTACATTCACCTACCTCGTATTTTTCTGTAGTATTTTTCATTTATTTCATTTGAATGAAGCAACTTGAATGTTTTGATTGGTTATGATTGATTACTATATTTTGCTCAAGATTCCCACGCTTATATTGGTGAAAATCCAATTTTCTTGTTTTGATGGCCAGAACAATAAAAAAATATTGATTTAGTTGAAACAGTAACAAGTTGAGTGATCAATTATTCATCATATTTGAAATAATCTGATGGATAGAAAAGTAAATGCATCATATCGTTGTTGTGTTCAAACTTCTCATTTTCCTTTGGGTTTCCAATTCAATTCCAATGATAAACACTACTATAGGTGAGGCTTTAACGAATCAGATTAATTGTGAGCCATTTTTTTTTAATTCCCTGCTTATTCGTGCCTGTTGAAACAACATTAAACCCTATAATAATCCACTCCTATCACCACACAATCCATTACTGTGGCATATTTTTGTGTCATTACTACATTAACTGATGTGAATTTAATCGATTTATTCTATTTAATCAACTTCGGTGGTAGCTTCATGAGTACGATGTTTTCAGCTTTTCAGAATTGACCAACTTTGATGGTCAGAATATATAATATTATGATAATATTATTATAATAATGTTTGTCACGAATATTAGACATTCTTCCAACTATATTAAATAATGTCATCTCTCAGATCATCTCTGGATTCTAGATTCTAATTCTAGAAGGAGGAGGATAGAAATAACCTCAAAAAAGCTTTAATCCTTTTGGCAACCATGGCAGCTTGCAATTCTCCAGATAATATCGAGTAACACTCTATTCTTTTAGTTCCCAAAGTGTTTCATTAGTTTCGTCTTAGAAATAATCCACCCAAGATTCAGATTATCGCGCAATACCTAACCTAGTTCCTGAATCCTAGAATCGTAGAATTTCTCTTGGAAACTAAACACTGTTCTTGTCGGAACATTCCATGTAATAAAAGTGTATGTTACACCTATTCGGATTACCATAACCACCCACAAGATAAGCTGGAAAAATTCGATAACAAAGGAAAATGTCGCGCAGATTCTTTCATTATGTTACTTGTAGTTCAAGTATTACGTAAACGCAGTAATAAATTGCAAAAAGAACCGTTGAAAACGGCTGTATGATGATTGTGTTTTTCGATAAACCCATTGATACATACATTTTCGGAAGTTTAGAAAATCTATAAATAAGACGCGAAATATTGATAATCCTTCGAGAAGAATGACAAAAATCTTCATCAGTTTTGATTTTTCCTTCCACATCATTTCGATTTCTTCTCCATAATAAACCTTCTGTTTATAAGCAATTGAAAATGTTGACCGCTGTTTTTTTCGATGTATTGGATTTCAAAATTTGTAGCCTGCATTACGTCATTTTATGAGAATAACAGTAAAATCAGAATATTTATACTGGATTCACCTAAACCAAAATTATATTGTGTATAGTACGGCATCTAAGGTCACCACATTTGAATCTTATCAGATTTTTTGACGATGCATGAAAAATGGAATTAAATATTGTACAAGAGTTCAAGAAGTATAATAAAAAATGAAAATTTCCAGAATTTCACTATTCAGTTTTTTGTAAGATATTTGTCACTATAATCTTATTTTCAGTGAACGTACGTTGAATCTGTAGGAATAAAAAAGAAATGAACCTTGCTTGAATTCAAGAAAATCGTATCTCATGTTCTTGAGAAACCGTCTGTTTTTGAAACAATGAATTTATTTCATACATTTACAGCAAAGTGTAGATACGTTTTACTGTTAGTCGCCTAATCTCGTTATATTTTGTCAAGTTAAGTGTGAAGTTCTAGACATAATCTGTTGATTAACTGAGTGATTTATTTACAAGGCACTTATTGAATAATCAGATGTTGGCTGGAACGATAGGAAAGTTTCTGTTCATCCTAGTTAAGAAAATGGGCGACTGGCCTAGTATTGAGTTTTCAATAATTAATCATTACACCATGTACTGAATTGATCTATTGTTTGTCTTTTCATGAAGTCTACAACTATCTAAGAAATTTCAAGATTACATTCTTCATTTAACTCTACAACTTGGAATTGTGATAGTTTCACATCTACAATGACAAATGTCCTTGATATACATAGTTTGATTCATAACAATGATATTCATTTACCAATTTTTATTATATAGAATTTCAGGTTTCGAGAGAACTGAAGGTAAAAAAATAAGATAAAAATAAAATAACAAAAAATAAACAATAATCCACAATGAATATAAACAGGAATTTTACTACGTCATTTATAAATAGTTGAAATATGCACGGAAACATACGAGATACAGTAAATTCATAAAAGAACCTGTCCGTGAGTATACTTACTGAGTTAATGATGCTTAATTTTATAATCCGAAATAAATGAAGGTAGTCTATTTGCATATGAAATGTTTGGTAGGATTCCATCCATTAGAAGAGTGGATTTCATCGTGTTGAACGTGATGAAAGTATGTTTACTCATGAGTGCAATCTAACGATTGGTGCCTATGATGAGTAAATAATGAATTGGCATGCATGTGTTCTATGCAGAAAATCCACACGTTTACGAACTCAATTAGTTAATAACAAGCTCGATATTTTATTCAAAAAACCCCATATTCTCTGTTGGAATAGTTCCGGAGAACTAAGTTCACCGTTTCCACAGCGAAATTGATCAATATCTGTATCATTTGTGGTGGAACAAAGGAAAAGGTTTTCTGATATGGACGCCCATTATCAAAAATTGATAACTAGTTCGTTTTTCATTCGCGTGTGAAAGGAAGTAATAGGATGAAGCGTAGAGAAATGGTTTTTCTGAGCGCATAGGTGTACATAGATGGTATGTTCAGATAATCAGATAGCTACTTAACAATGTATACGAATAGAGATATAAAAAATACATTGTCGATACAACATTGCGTGAGGAATGGAGTTCGAAAATGAAATGGAACGCATGACGATACTGCATGAGGAAAATAGGGCACAGGTTCATTTTTTAAGAAAGCCCGCGTGTGGTCAATAACTTTCCACGAATAACATATTATTTATTCATCGACCATAGAAATATCGAGGATAATGATAAATAGACGACTGGAGTTTTTCATTTCAAATTGTAGAATTATACATGTTCACAATTGGGTAGTTTTTGAGAGACTTGAAAGCCACAAAATCACTTTCAAATTTGGAGCTACTTCCGATATATTCTAGCTAATAGTATAGTTGCCATGTCAAAATTCATCTGCAGACAATAGAAATCGTTTGGGAATTAAAATCATTGATCTGACTGAACAGAACTCTTGGAATTCCGGATTAGGTCACTAATTAATATTTGAAAGTCAAACATCCTGATTGTAAATTCTCAGTAAATATTTCAATATGATCAAATTTCAATGTAGAGAATACTTGGCTTGGAATATTCGCAACGTTTTCTAGGCCATCTTGAAAGTTCTCTAACCTCATAGACTCGTGCATGTGATAAAAATTTACTGCTATATACCCGTTCTCATGAAAGATACGTTCCAGGAAAGTTTTTCCGAGTTCCTTATGAAATTTAACGACAAGGAATTTATGAAATGAACTCCATATGAACTTCTTATTCAAACGAAAAACATCGTTCTGCTACCATAATGTCAATGTTAGTGTTTCAAAGCCACAAAATTTGTACTTTATACAGTAAGTTCATAAAACATAATTTTTTTCTGTTGCAATGTGTATTATTGAGTAATCTAGAAATGGAAAAATATGTTGATACGTTTTCAAACATCGATGGACGTCACAAAGTTCTTATAATATCTAGAATCAATTTATTTCATCTCGAATTAGTCTACAATTTCAAATCCGTCAAACTATCAGAAATAGAAGATACACTTTCTGAAATAGGGAATATAAAGGGTCAGCCGCATAAATTGTCCACCCCTGTTGATTGAATATATTCCAATTTAAAAGTCATCACTGGACGATATTAATTTTTTGTATATCCTTCAATATCTACTACTACAGGCAATTCAGTCTAAATGTGATGATTCCCTAAAAATCGATTATTTATCTCTAATTGAAATCAGCAATTTTGTGCTCCATTATAATACTTTGAACGAAGAATTAATGAATTAATTAATATACACTTCCCGAATACTTTCGTTAGCACCATTTAGATAATAATGTAGTATACAGGGTGTTTGGTTTGTGGATAAACAAACTTGAAGGGAGATTCTCAATCCAATCGCATTGAAAATGTAATATCAAACACGCTTGAAAAGTTGTAAGTACAAACTGTAGAATCGTAAAAACGAAAAGAATAAAGTGAAAGCAGAATTCGTCAAAAATAAAAACATGATAGTAAAAAAATCATTCAAATGAGATTTATTCTGAATATGATATTCTCTGTTCATTTTTAGGTATTTACCTTTCAAGTAATTGTTTATTTAGCGAACTATTGTCATTAAATTGAGAAGATTTCTGAATAACACCGTTTTTATTTTTAACGTATTTACGTGATTACCTGACTAATCTTAACGTATCATCGTGTCTTTCCGGATGATATGAGGTCTGATACCATTAAAGCTAACAACCCATGACGATAAAATCTATCATACAGGT
Organism: Plagiodera versicolora; assembly: GCA_037013635.1. Taxonomy (NCBI): domain Eukaryota; kingdom Metazoa; phylum Arthropoda; class Insecta; order Coleoptera; family Chrysomelidae; genus Plagiodera; species Plagiodera versicolora. The sequence goes on along the minus strand of CM072986.1, from coordinate 6,536,889 downwards.
CGTGTATAATGTCTGCGTGTTTGATAGTTTCTCCTGAAAACATGGATTTTCACGCAACAAACGTTTACAGAAGAGCCTTTCAAAATTCCACCGAAAACCGTTCATGGGTATAATCCATTTTTAATTTGTGATAGATTGTGTGTATATACAGTTTCGGAAAGAGGATTTCTAATGGCAACGCAAAAACCTATCAGAGTAACAAAGAAAACAAATTTTGCTAAATCATAATCCAACGTTATCAAGGGAAATGCAACGATATTCGCTTACTACCAACTCGTCAAGTGACCACGTCATAGCCGATTACAGAGCATAAGCAAAATTCACATTTCAAACAAGGACAGAGCTCACCAGATGTATATATTTCTTAGATTCTATTTTGGAACAAATCTGATTTCTTGCAATCGATGCATTTCAAAAAAAAGCAGTGGCGTTTTTTTAAATATTCAATGGAAAATCTAAACAGACGCCACTGGTGAATATTGTTTTTTCACGTCCAATAATAAAATTTTATGAAAATATCTAATATTATGTCACACATTATTGAACTGTTTTGTTGCTCAAATCTTCATCACTCGGTATCTCGAAGGTTGAGACTTTCAGGACATTTGTTCGCAGGAAGTTGTTTTGTTATCTTAGTATAAGTTAAAGAATCGAAGTGAAATTCGATCCTAACTAATCCCTATTATAGAGAATGTTCAAACACATTATCATTATTCTCTGAACATACATGACACCTTCTAACTGTTGAATTCCAAACCATTCTAAACATATCATCTGTAATGCTCTCGAACCCTTCATAAACTAGTTTCCCAAGCTGATCCCCAGATTCAAAAACACGGTCATGCACATAATTTTTGCAATACCCCTAGAGAAAAAAAATCTGTCGGAGTGATGTCCGGCGAACTAGGGGGGCAGGAAACTGCTGAATGTGTACCTATCCCTTTTCCCGCAATCGTAATCGTATTTTTTTTCACGGGACATAAAAAAATAAAGTTGAGGGTGGTTTCTCCCAAACGAACCATCGTACGGAAAATCTCTCAACGCTGTTTTTTAGGGTTTGAAAAATCGCAATGAGAAAATGTTTTTTTTGTTTTTTTATATATCTCCAAATAACGAAAGAAAATAATTGAAACGAAATCGGCAAAGTTTGGCATATCTCCGGAACTAATTGGAATTTCAAAATTTTCTAAACGGCATATTGTTAGATTTGAAAATGCGCAACTTTTCTCTCGTTTAACCATCTCCGTATCTCGTATGGTTTCCAAGATGCCCATGATAGACATCCTTATCTTGGACACATTGTATATCGAAGTATACAAATCTTGTGTCAGACAATCGTTTGTACAAATTCCATCTTCTCTCTGCAACATCAAAGTTGAAACATTTTCATTGTTATCCAAACTTCGTACGTCCTTGTCCCTCTCCAAGCTCGATATCCTTCCCCAGAGGCCATTACGTAATATATCTCCACGTCGAATGCGGCTCTTCCAGAGGATGTATGGAACTGGCAGACCCATTAATGGTTTTGTCGCCACATCAAGCTTTGACATCTGAATTGCAAGTCTATTCGCTCGTTTCACATTTTTGTCACCATGATGGTGGAACGGATATTCGGAATGTGCAAGTAGACTACTCCATTTTGTTTGTTTTTCACAGCCATTGGAAGCAAACAACCACGTTATTGTAGCGAGAATCAATGACAGTTAATTCCGATTCTTAATTAAGTTTTGTTCTTTGCGCAGTAAAACATTATAGACCCAAATTCTGCACTACTTCAATTCCAATGGTTAGGAAAAATAAAAAACAAAATATTTCATTACAATCGATCCAGCTCTTCAAGAGGATTTGAATTATGTCAATACGGAGCTTTCAACTTTCATCTCGTCTAAATTTCAACTAGTTATTTTTTCAAGGAATGATCAGAAAGTCAATCACCACATATAAACAAAATTCACAGATAAAGCTGACAAAGATGAAAATAATTATTAATATAGAAATAAATTAATCAAAAAAATTATTGTCATCTTGAAAAAAGCGTGGGGTGCTACAAAGATCATTTTTTATAAAGCACACCCTCACTTCATTCACAATAAAAAAAAATTCAATAAGATTATTTCTATATTGATAATTATTTTTCTAGTTTTTTTGAACTACATTTTTAATCATTTCGACGATGGACGGGATTCGAATCAACGTATGACTATATTAACAGTAAAATACGCCACTCGCTGTTTGTCCAAAGGAAGTTACTCACAAACATACATACAAGTAAAGCTAACATAAGCGTGTTAAAAAAATAATAAGATATCTTGTACCCATTCATTAATCATTGAATGAAATCAGTTGTACCGGTACACCTTGTATATTACTTCTTGTGGCAGTGTAATTTTGTTCATCTCGAATCGAGGTTGGAGTTCTTGTAGACTTGACCTAAATGTGGTATCTAATCGTCTGCCAAGCACGGATGTCTAATGTTCCGTATTGAGTAAGGTCACAACTCTCGAAGATGTCGTTAAAAAAAATAATGAAATTGTCATTTCTGAAGATGTTATTACTCTGGAGGCTGGAGATAGAAAATCTATTAAAGTTTGTTATCCTCGTTATTGAAAATAACCCTAAACCAATATTCTGAATGAACTCTGAACTATAATTCAAACCTGCAGGACAAATTGAAATTGTTTTTCTTATTTCTACTACTTTTGGAATGTTGCGTGTTACAATGATTTATATCGTAAATGACAAATTCATTTCACCTCGTGAAGTGAGATTGTCGTTCCTAAAAAAAAATGTTTTTTTGAATGAAATATGTATGTCGATATATTTTTCGACAATTCTGATTTTGTGACAGATAGAGAATTATTTTTGAATAGAATGGCTTGTATATTTTTTTCTTTCACGTTTTAATATGCGAAAAAAAATCAATTATCATTCATTTATTTTCGGAATTCACAGGGTGGTCAAGAATTAACATTGAAATATTTCTACTTTTGAATAATTAAAACTTTTCATTTTGAATGAAACACTGGAATTTTATTTTCTATCTAAAATCAACATACTTCTTAACATCACGAATTTTCATAAAAATAATCAATTCTTCTTATATTCAAGACTCATTCTAGACAATTTGACTATTGAAAATATTGATATATGCAGACGAACCTTTTACTTGCTGTTGTCAATTTCACAAAGTAATGATTTTTATTTTTGTTCAGTTTATTTTTCGAAATGAGAATTTACCCAAAAGAAGAATGTATTGATGTCGAGTGATAATCTATTGGATTGATGATTTTATCTTATTATGTATTGAAAATGGAAGAAACTTCATATACAATTGTCGATAGAAAGAATTTGTAGTTTCAGAACTATCAGCAATTTATTGTTCAAGTTTCGTTATCAGTTGGTTGTGACAGGAATGAACAATGAGAAATACATTTCTGGTTAAACCGGAAGTTAGATACCGTAATATTTCAGGAAAATAATCATATACATAATACATTTCTCGGAGTTTAGGGTACATTTAATCTATCTCTGTTCTAATCCGAACCTGACCAATTTATTTTTCTATCGGTTACTTGCTTTTCCTTGACAAACAAAACAATATATCTTGACCCTTATACGTCACATCCTTCACTGCGTCTACCGGATTGTTTTCTCCACAAATGGTCCGAAACACTTTAAAATATCGCCTTACCCCAATAATCCCGTTGAGATACGGGTTAGACAACTCAGTATCTATGTTTGTCTTTCCACTGTTAGTCAATTTCTCATAGTGACAGGTGCGTGTCTGAGATAGAGGGTGTTTTCGTTCCGCTACGTGAAATACAAATCTGTTTGGTCGTGTGTTTCGAATATGGTTGAGTGTTTCGGTATTTTTTGTGAGCATTATAATGTTTCGAAAAGGTCACATGTATTCAGTGAGTATTTCCACATTTTTTGTAATATATCTGTAAATATCCATTTCAGCAATATTTTATGCTCTTACTAATCGATAAAAAATTAAATTTTGCGTCATTTATTGTATAGTCTTTCCATTTAGAATAAGGAAGATATGGGCATTTGAAATTTTCAAAAAGTGAACTAAAATATCGAACACCCTGTTGAACACTGGTAGGGGTACTTTATAGGCTACTCTTTCATCGATGTATACACGGAGATTGAATTTTTCATCATGAATAAATAGGGTATTTCATTTGAAAAAAAAAAACTAAGTCGGTATCACACGTAACAGCGCATTGAAAAAATATTTTTAGGAAAATATGTCATATCAAGCTGTAACTGCTATTAGAATTTTAAGTTGATATCTTTATTACTTCTGCAGATACCCCTAATGAATCAGTTGAATGAATCACCCCGTAGTTGTTTGGTAAATCTAGCCAAAATATTTTGAAGAAGAAAGAAGAAAAATTACTTTTTGTCATTGTCAAATTTTGAAACTCACAATGGCAACTCATTTATAGAAGTTAAGGATTGATATAAATTCAATGAATCAACTGAGTATTTTAAATAATTCTGGAATTTTATGGTATCTTCTGGCGAAAAATTAGTTGGAACGTATTTCTCATGGCTATTCAAATATTACGAATGAACGTTATCGACTTTATCAACAAAATATCTTCATCTTAAACGCTATACTTTGTTTATCTCATGACTGCTGCGTTGTCGAAAAACATAATTTTTCGCTATATATATTCTCCGATTTCTTCATTTTATATTCAGCAAACAATTACCTCAATCGATAAGAAATTACTCGAATGTATCTTCTCTACCTCCCGTTCTCTTGTAATGTAATGAACAAACGTCAAGGAAAAACTTGCTGAATTTACGAGTTGTATCCGAAGCAGCAAACGACTAACTTAATTCGACCTGACAGGCTTTTCCTTCTACAAAAAATCTGCGGAAAATTAGAGTGCCCCGAGGGCAATGGGACGGAAAATGTGGATTTTGTTTGAAGGGAAATTGCACGACAAGTTGGAACTGAAACGTTCCGACAGGAGTTTTTCATCGAAGGTGGTGAAGGAAGAAGTTTTTTCCAGACGATTTATAGATAAGAATAATAAGGAGGTGAATTGTGGCAATCAGTTTCGAAAAAATCAGCTGTCAAACTATCAACAGAATGGACATAAATTTTTAAATGAATCAATCCGTATTTATTAAACTAGGTATCTGCTTGGCTTGCCCGAACTAATATTGACCCAACTACGTTTGTCTACAAATATAAATTTGATATACAGTATGGAACAGCCAAATGAAATAAATTCGATAATGGATTTTGAACATCCCTCACTTTGAAATTGATGTTTTTTTGTTCTATTCACATTGTTTGTGAAATAAAATAATTTTCGTTTTTTGATGTTAATTTTTGTAATACATCTGAAAACAGTTAATATTTTCGAAACAGTTGAAGATAGGTATGGGACATTTGTACATGAATTATGTCTAGAATTTTCGGAAGAATTCAAAAAACTAATGATATACAAGTGGTCGTATTTAAAATAAGAAAGTTGGTATCGGCCTCTGTCACATGGCACCCTATATATATTTTTTTTTTGCGCATCTAAAAATGCAAACGTGTCCAAGCGTTTTCCCCAAAACGCTCTCATTTATTCGTTATCGAATGTATTCCATTTGGCTGTTTCACACTGTATACTCAAATGTGATGATCAAGAATAGTCAAATTTTTAATCCACAAATTACACCGAACAAAATGTAATAAAACGAATCAACTTATGTAATGGCCAGCCCAGCCAGAAGACGATTTAAAGAAACAATGACAACAATTTTGATTTAAACATTTTAGAGTACTATAAAACCGTGTTATTTCTCAATGCACAGGGTGTTACGTTATTCTGTAATAGCGAAATTAATGATATTTCATCGTGAACATCGCTAAGATCTATATCTGTTAATTCTTCAAAATTTGTCGCAGGGCTGCCAACATCACAAATTTCCACGTGTTATCCTTATTTCGCATTTTCTATGAAAAATATATTGTATATTTTGTGCTTAAAATGGAGTAAAATAATCTTACGAAAATTGAAAGTATAGTATATCGGGTCATGCTGTTTATCAGTTCGCCTTCGAATTTCACATTTAACTACTTGAACATAAAGATTGTGCATAAGAATTGTATTTTATTACTTCGATACTCATCAATGTCCATTTTCAAACGTTCAAACGAAACCACTACTCATTCTCCACAATTGTAATAAAATCATTATAGCTCATCGAGGCTCTTCTACCAAGTACCAAATTCTGTTATTTCAAATCAGACACCTCGTTCCCTCGACTTGGCACCATGTTTATGTTAATCAATATTGAAACTACGTTCGGATGAGGGTGAGATTTCAGACAGGCTAAGCACAAATGAAAAATTCACACCCTTTGGACATGGAGAAAGAATATCTATGGAAGATAATATTTCGATATGAATAGAACAGAGTATCAACTTCACACTAGGATCTTTAAAATTTCGTATATCGTCGTTCAAGATTCCTCTGCATTATAAATACACTAGATCGAACAGGGACGGTGTTTAATAATTAATAACGAATAGTCCGCACTACGCCACTATTATATTTGTACAGGGCGATAAAGTTTTTCTTGTCGGATTGCGATAATCAATAGCGAATGAAACAGTAGCTTTGTGAATCAACAAAATCACTACTTCCTGGAACAGAACATCGTTTGATTTTGATCGGTAAAAACACTTTGGAGAAACTTCCTCTAGAAAATGCTGAAGTTTCTTTTCGACATCTGATTTCCTGATGTATGTACATCATTTCCGAATTTTGAGCTGCTAGTTATTCAAGATTGTACAGGGTGAGGAAATTTCGATGTTAGTATATTGCAACTCGGTGGAGTTCGCACCCTCGATCACTTGTCGAGATAAATTCACTGGAGGGAACTAAAATTGGCTGTCGTCATTGGTTATTGGATAGTTGTCAGTTGCCATAATGATTTTCCATCCCTCCATACGAAGCTTTCGTCAAATACGAGTACTGACACGTGTTCATCATGCAAAATTGAAGGATATGTTATCAATGCGGTTCTAATCGGTATTTAATGTTATAATTTCTCTAAGCCCGTTCTTTTTGACTCATACAGCTACTACTTCAGCTAGTTCTATAAATTATCTGTTGGAAGTCGAGCATCAAAACATAAATGTGCAAGATTTAAAAATATCAGAAAATTTCAGTGTACTTTCTGCCTTTCCGAGTGAGTGCATCTTTTATTCCGGGATCGTTGTTTCATGTTTAGTGTTGTCAGTTGAATAAAAATATAAAATATCGGACTGTAAAAGCTTATGAAACGGAGTTTCATTCCAACATAAAACGCTGGAAAACCGTTATGTCTAGCCATCCAATTTTCTCGAACGATAAAGGTTTTCGCGAAAATCGCGACAGATCAACATGTTCATGCATTTAAATGAATGGAAATCGAAAAACTCGTTTATTCTTGTGATGGGTGAAACGAAATCACCTTGTGGGCATTTTAAGGTTCGAATACTAGTTACTTACTGACTTGAGGTCTTGCACTATTCATCTGCCAATTGCAATATCGTACCTACAGTTGGAGATTAGTTCAGTCGTTAACTCACTGATTGCAACATCAATTTGTTATTAGTGTCATTGCAAGATTGATATTGCAATTGATCCGATTGGCTGACAATAGTCATTTCGATGAGGTTAATTAACTAATTCGATCTTACAACCAAGCTCTTATCAAGTCAGTAATTATAAGTAATTGTATAAGCACTTTCAGTGTTATGAAAAGTGTATGTTTCTACACCTGACATAATGGATAGTACAACATTTATAGTATAGTGAATTTTCATTTGATTACTCTGAATTAATTAAAAACTAATACATTCGTGATTGAATTCGATACTTTGAAATTCGCATCTACGTCGCTGTATTCCTGTACAACGCTTGGTTCAAGTTTGTGATGTCACGGACAAAGCTGAGGGAGACTGATAGGCATGCTGAGGTCGCCTAGTCTTGTAAATGAAACAACTTTACTGTTGTGATTCATCAATCTTAATTTACAAGAAACTTACCTATGGGAATGTCGTTTATGGTGTCAATTTATAATCGAGTAGATTTGACTTCGATTTGAGAAGATGTGACTTGAATATAACAGTCATTTTAATAATTCGTATAATGAAAAACTTATTCGCTGATTTGAAAACCATTGTTTCAAGCAATTGTCCTACATTTTGTTTATGGTTGATTCAAGTGGATTCAAATTTCCATTTAGATATATTTTTCCTATATTGAAATATTTCTTGATACACTTGAAATATTGACTGTGAGTTTCAATAAATGACAAGATCGAAGAATGTTCTATTCTAAAAATTCCTCAGCTGCCAACATCGCCATATTTGTTAATTTCATAATATAAATTTCCGTGATAATTTAAATTAAATGAATTAATTTTTTGTTGCTGCTGTTGTAATGAATAATAAATAAAAATGACGGTATACCAATCCAAACTAATAAAAAATTCAACAAATGTGGTGTCATAGCAAATAAAATATAAAGAAATTCCTCATTTCTCGATCAAATTCCGAACAGTTCAATGTACCCTAAAGAAACAAAAGAACCTCTCATATAATGACTAACACAAGTGACATGTCCCAAAAAGGAGAAACACACAGAGTCCTATTTTGAGTATCCATCCTAGATACTCACATCCACTAATTCCAGTTCACCCTGTATAATAACACACCAACTAATAGTAAAAACACGTTGGAAAGTCCGAACACTCGTATTGATAGCATTCGGCATTGCATTGTCAATAAATTAAATGCATTGTATCTAATTGTTCCATGCAGCCTTGTTTTTTTTTCGTGTGTTTTGAAACCCGTTTAATCGCGATTTTTTCCGACTATTCGTAACGTAAGTATCTGGTCGGCCGGTGTTGAATTAATTTTAGCTGCGATCCAATCCGAATTCGAGTGCCGTTGTTTGCGTTCGCCTTGCCAAGTTTTTCCAGATAGAAACTGTGTTTGGGTGAAGGTGTCTAGTGTCTAGTTGTTTTTTTTTTTTGTGTCAGAATGGGTCTTTCCGAAATGGTCAATAAAATAGGTTAGTAAGTGAGAAACGGGTCGAATTTTTGTCTCTTCTGAAACGGCTGCTTTATGAAATTCGACGTAGTCGTATGCATGTATTTCACGGACGTAACCATGTTGATCAGTGAATACAATGAAAATTTTTATTGTAAACGATTTCAAATTAGCTATGAAACAGCCAGTCTGGTGGGCTGATCAAATATATTCTATTTTGTTTGTTATCCAATGTAGTCTGACTTTTTCTTTCATAAGTCCACATTTTCGCACAATAACACGTTTTGACTAGTTCCTAATGAATCATAAATGCACTGGATCGCTTATTTGTTGAAATTTTTTATTTGCAACGGACAGTTTATGAGTGCTTACAAAAATCTTCGGAAATGGTCACAGATTTTTGTTGGTAGTTCCTTATTCTTGCAAAAAAAACTCTAGTATTCGATAGTATTATCGTGGAGAAAACAATACTTTCAGAGACATTTCGTATTGAAGTTCGAAATATTTGCAAGTTTTCAGTTTGTTCAGCTATGTTGTTCAGAATATCTTCAATTATGTGATACTCATAAAGAAAATAATTATCATGTATTCCACCTGAAGAACTTGCTTTGATTCTCGAATTATTTAGTATAATAAACATATTGATGAAAGATCACAGCATTTAGTGATATGCAACAACCTTGAGATTGCAGATTTTGTGTCAATTTATATTCGACCTCCTCTTACTTCATGCAAATACAGTACAGATGATAAATCTTACCTACCCCTTTATTCTCAATTACTGAAGACACATTTATTTCAAAGAAAGATATTTCAAGAGTAGTATCAAGAAATTATCATTTTGAATTCTTTAAAGTAAATATACAAATGTAAATTGATAAACAAATAATATTGAATTAAATGGACAAATTATTCTAATTAACAACTTGATCACTACAGGAACTGTTCAAAATTTTCGCATTACGCATGAGTCTAGACGTCTTCGCATTGAGCCACGTATTCGCTCAGATAAAGGATTTGTATCTTGACATGGGATGCTCCGATAAAGTTCCATAATATGAAAAATTCTGTCTCTTTTTCGATGAGGAATCACCTCCTCAAATGTTTCACACTTATTTAGTTACACCCTGTATACCGCACTTGTGTTTCTACCTCCCCTACTCATTATATTTCGAGTTGTTTCTCATTTTATTTATCTTGCTTCACGAACTTTTCATTCAAGAAGTTTACTCGTAGTTTACTTCATCGCAAATTACTGATCGTTTTTTTTTTCTTCAGGTTCAATAATGTTCCACGTGCGACGAAGACCGGCCGATGGCGCGCCCCGCAAAAGGAAAAAGAAACCGGCCGGGGGGGCACTCGGCCAGACGGCACAGGGCGGGGGAGCGAGGGACGCCCGGGGCGATGCCGCCCCTGTGCTGGTCGAACTGGCGCCAGACGGGTCGACGCCGCACGACGCCGCGACGCGCACCATCCGCTTGACCAACGAGGTCATGGAGGTAGGTGGTCGGTTGGGTCTTTTCGCATCGGGCGGTTTTTCTTTCTGGTAGGGGATGCTTTCGAGATCTTAATTCAGACAGTTTTTTTAGTAAAAAGATACGAAAACATTGACAAACATTGGGTGTTTGGTTTGTTGATACACTCAAGGAGGTGACCGCACAAAGAAAAAAATATACAGGGTGTTTCAGAATTGCACGAAAATATTTCAGGTACGTATTCTCTGGTACATAATAAGGAGAAAAGTTCCTATGAACATGTGGCCGATCTCGATTATTAGCGGAGTTATAGGGGGTTGATACGAAGTGCCAAGGAATCATGGATTCGTCGTGCTCAATGTTGCATTCAACAAAACGGAGGCCACTTTGAACAATTCCTCAAAACTTTTGTCAATAAAGTTATTTTTCATTCAATGAGGAAGTTTCCTTATGACGAATTCTCATCAAATAAGTACTCAACTATTTAGTTTGATATCTCTACTTTCTAGAATGACAATACAAATCATTCAACTCCATTCTATTTTCAAAATAAACCAATTTATAAATTTTGAGGCGGAAAACTGTGACGTACTTAGTGAGTTTAGAGTGAATATACTGAATATAGCTGTCAACGTGTTATGTTATGGTGTAATCCGGATGATCGCGGACGAAATCTACGAATGCATTTGCGCAATTGCCAGATCTACCTTTCTATTTTCATGATAATAAATTGAAAGCTGTTCCGAAAATTCAAACACAAAATTATATTGAAATAATTCACTTCAAGAATAAATTCGATTCATTCATTTATTTTCTATTCAGCCATAGCCCCCGTTTATATCATCGCATTCATATATTTTCGCATGTTATGTGCTAGTTATATTTCATAAGACATAGGTATATGATATTATATCACGAAAGGTAAACAATCCATGATTTGGTATTGCAAAATCCACGACATATTTGACCAAGATATTCTGGTCAGTTTTTCCGAATATTTAGAAAAAATTAGAAGCAGGGTAACACTGTACTTCCGCACGCAAAATCTCAATTTGTTCCTGTGTGAACCCGGTTTTTCACTTGGTACGTCATCAGAATGGTGGAGGTGCCAAAACTAGTTTTTCAAAACGAAATTCTGGAGTCAAATTCGATCGCACAAAAAAAAGAAAAAATACGGGTCTAATAATTTTTCATATATTTTATGGAAAAAATAAAATCTCAATATTGGAAACTTCCTCATTCTGATGCTTTAATTAATCAAATATCAAAATGGTATATAACTTTGAGCCAATTTACAAATTAATTAATTTCTGGGGAAACTGAACGGAGTTCTACCAAAAGTCAAGAGGGTCAAAATCCAGGTAATAAGTTGAAAAACTTGAAAAAATATATCAAAATTCACCAGTAGCGTACGAGCAAGTTTTTCTTAAGGCTTTATGGTATTTGGAAAACATTTACTTTCATATTAAGCATTACCCATTGCTTGATACTAATACAAAATTTGAACGCTCTATCTGCAGTAGATCGAGCACAATAAAATTAAAACCTATTTTTTTAAACTTTCAACACCCTGTAACTCCCCTAATAATCTCGATCGGACACATGTTCATTAGAATTCTTTTCCATATGTTGTACCAGAGAATACGTACCTGAAATATTGCCGTGCAATTTTGAAAAACACCCTGTATATTATGTATAGTGCAATTCTCATTTGAATTAAAAAATATATGCTCAATTTGTGAAAAACAATCTTTTCAGAATGTATTCATGAACGAATGAAAAGTTGTACAAAAGTTTACAAAATCAACATTTCTAAAGGGCATTTTACTCGTGGAAAGCAATTAGACTTGAAACATTGCATCAATCCAATTTTTATAAATACTTCATCAATAAACCTCAGTCTCTAGTTTCAACTAATCAGATGAGCAGCTTGGAAATTGAAAAAAAGGTATGTTTTTTGATTTCCATGGTCAGATTATAGAAAAAATCGATCGTATTCCATTCTGATTATTCGTCTGGGTATATTCATGCTATATAAAAATTCTATACACACTAGATTCTTAAATATTAATGTCAATTCAGATTTATTCAATGGTGACCAGATTGGTTGATGGTCGTAAAATCATCAATTATGGTTTTATAGTTCATTTATGGTTGTACACTTCACTACTTTTTCACTTACAGAGATTCTCTATTGATTATAACATAATTAAATGAATAGAACATTCACGAATAGTCATTAATAAATAAATAATTGAACTAATTCTTACTTTACTTTATGTGATAGATGCCAGTGAAGTGTGGGCTGGTGTTTACCCTCTTTGTTGTAGGCCATTCGAAAAAAAACTAAAATCGTCAAGTCATACCAAATCACAAAATATTATCATTGGAAAAAACACTGCTTATGTATTTATAAATATTCTCTTCCGTGATGAATAGATATTTTGGCAAGACAACCTCTTTAAAGACTTCAAATTCAGGAGTTCTTCCGACTTCTGTCTAGACTTACAATTGTGTTCATGCCATGAACAATACAGACGAAATGGATAACGTGTAATATCGATTTCATTGTGGAGAAATATCATCGGAGTTAAAAGGTTGTGAGAATAACAAGTTCTCATTGTTTGATAAACTCATAACTGGAAAATTATCATATCTCTCATCACTATTGGAAACTAATTAGGACAAGGAATAGTTAAGGTATTGAATATTTTTTTATTATTATACTGGTTCCAATGTTGATTATTCTAATCGAAATGTATGCTTAATTGTACAAAAATTCAAAAGAAAGAATTGGCTTCTGATGGTAGAGAAGAATTATTATAACAATTATTTTAAAAATGGTCCAAGCCAATAAGAATTTCAATGGAAAACCATATACTGTCTATTTTGCAATAATGGTATTCAAATAATAGCAAATCTCAAATATTGTCCTCAAATAAATAGATTTTAATTTAGATATTGAATTTTTTCAGACCGAATGAGTCTTCAATTTGACTAAATTTGTATGACTTCAATGAAAATGCTGAAGTTATGAATATTTTAATGATAGTATACCGAGAAACTTTGGGCAACGCTGTATTTATCTTGACTTGATATTATGAGAAACAGAAACTATGCCCAAGCCTGCATAAAATAGCCCTAATACTATGGTTGATGAACGCTCCTATTGAAATGAACCTTCGACTCACGATGAAAACCGTTCTGATAATGATGCATACATTAGCTCTAAGTTATGAAAGCTCCTCTTCGTTCCAGCGAGAAATATAATAGTCCATGTAGCCAGATTAGATTTTTTCCTTCTCCCATTTCTCGCACAGTGGGGTCTTTGATGGCGCTTACTAGAGAAACAGATGAAAAAGAGCGGCCCTTTTCACTTCCTTCATCGCCATGAATGGTCCTTGTGTCGTATCTCAATCGACGTACTCGATCTGAAGGGGACCATGAATTGAATCTCGTCGTTGTTTTCGTCTATTTATTCGATAATTGTTTCTCTTTACTTGGCAAATGGACCAACGATAGTAATGGAAACATGTGATTATAGATGTGATGCGAGATATAATATCCGTTTATTTCATAACATGAAAAAAAAATGGTTGGTGTACAATTTTGCTTCCATCGTTCAATTTTTTTTCAAAACCAAAGCTTTATCTTTTCCAGATAATTTTGTTTTTATTGTTGTGATTTTTACATGAGTATTTATTGAGAGACTCCTCTACTTCTTTTTTTTTTCAACTCATCATCTTCCACCGCTGTTGAAGCGTTGAAACCATTACGATATGTCCTTTCACCCCATAGCAAGTTTCCATAATCTGGGAGCAGTCGGTTAGCCACAGCTGCTGAGTTTTCAATGAAAAAATACACAATTAACACTTGCGGTTGATGAGAATTCGGCTCATGAATTAATATGTTTACTCGGGAATAATTATATGTTATAAGCACAAATCCATTATCAAGTTTAGTTGTAGCATGTTAGCTATAATGTATTAATTGACGTTTACTTGTCACGAACTTATAAAAATGCATAAAACATTCTAAATTATGGCGCTCGAAATATCGAAAGTCATCTCATATCCTCACAGACCCAATATTTGTTAGATTGACATTTTTCATTTCTTAATGTATCTGTATACAGGCTGTTCGTAAATTTTTGATTCTCCAAAACTATTAGAGATATTCCTAATTTATTTCCAGATTATTATTCAGCATGAAAATGCACAACTTTTTCTAACTTCAATCTCCTAAGATTAGCGGGATTCCATGATTCAGAGTCGAAAATTTCGGTCCGAATTGATTATGGAATGTTATTTACCTACGCGAGCCTCTCTGACTTAGGGAGTGTAGTTCTGGAACAGATGATTACATACGCGACAAAACTAAAATTCCAAGAACTAATGATGTATGCGAAAATCGATATAGACTATTTGCTAATTACGTGTAGTTTGGACGATATTGAAGAACAAAATTCATATGAATATGTCGTAACCCTCATTTGAAAGCAACTGTAATATTATTGAAATGTCTAGATAAATGGAATGGCTTGATTTCATCATCAAGTCACAGTGACAAGCTCT
Source organism: Plagiodera versicolora (assembly GCA_037013635.1). Taxonomy (NCBI): domain Eukaryota; kingdom Metazoa; phylum Arthropoda; class Insecta; order Coleoptera; family Chrysomelidae; genus Plagiodera; species Plagiodera versicolora. Next base: position 6,521,776 of record CM072986.1, on the reverse strand, counting down.
ATACAACTAAATAAATGCATTTCTTTTTTTGTCACTCTAATAAAATTATATATTTTCAATAATACTTCTCACTACGTGGTTAGATTTGATTGAATTATATGATTAGGGAATTCCTAATGTTCGAAGATTTATATTTCCTATCTGTTTCTCTCAACGATTTCAGGACAGTAAGCGATCCCTTCTCTTAACATACTTTCTATCGAGCGTCAGAGTTTTGTTACTCATCTATCAATTTACTTCCTCAAGCTCAACCCCCAAACTCCCAAGACATATTTCAATTCCTACGTCCTCTCCAAACTTTCTTAAGACATTCCACGAGAGCCTACATACATAAAAAGAATCACGTCTTGATAAATGAATATCAAAAATGTTAAACGTTGTGGGATGTCAAGAACATCGGAAAGGTGACTAACCTATTGTCATCGCTAACGTCGACGATCGTGACGTGTTTCATGACATTTGACAGTTTTTTTGGTCACATCGGTTGCGGTAGGTCGTTAATAATTAATTCACGTTCAATTCAGCTATATATAATATCAAATTCGATTCGTTTTTTTATCAAAATCAGAATACGATGAGTGATGAACAAAGATTCACTAATTTTGCGGAATGAATATTTCAAACTCTCATCAGAATAAGTAGCTGGTAATGTGTGGATGACTTCAAATCACTCAAGAAATTGCACATTTTATATCTCAAGGTTAAACAGTCCTAGCCATAATGAAATACGATTTTTCAATCATCTCCCCAGTGATATAAAAATCGAAAAAAATATTAATAAATTCAAAACAAAGGTTGAAAAAATATTTCGTGGAATCCTGCTTTTATGACATTGGTGAATATTTTGCCAATTCATATTTTTTTTTAATATGTTGTTTGCTTGTATCGACGATATGTTTATTATAGTTATTTGTTAACCTTATATATTTATATGTGTGTATATGTACCTATATATGTGTGTGTATATACATATTATGACTTGTCCTATATCATGTGTATGATCTCAAAGGATAAATAAAGATTATTATTATTATTATTATTAGAGCAAGGCAGTTGATTAACAAGTTAATAAAAGTATGTTAGTGTAAGTTCCCCCAACATATACATCGATCAGACCGAGTTCATCGCTTCTGTTGGTAATCTACTATTGGTTAATATAATTCTCCTAGTAATTCGTCATCGGGAAATTTCCTATTGATTGCGATCGAATTTACCTGTAGTTACTGTAACTGGGTCATTCCCTTATACTTGATGATCGTTAAAGACGTCTGCCAATGATAGTTATAGCTTTTTGGATTACATCATGTTTATTATCCCTCACGGTTTTTTGGTCATTATATATCTCTTTTATGCCTATCATATCGAAAAAAACAAGTCATAATTTCTTCTACGCAGATAGGAACTGAAGAAGAAATCACCAAGTATTTACAAGACGAAAATTCAATTGTAGAATATTGATTTTTTCTGCTTTTTCATTGGTTTCTGAGTAAACAATATTTTCATAAAATTCCCTATCTGAATTTGTTGAATAACTAGGTATGAACATTGATATACATGATATTCAAATATTATTTGTTATGGTTACTTTTTCTACTCTGAATATATTTTCGTTCTCCAAACAAAGAGAATTTGGTCATTAGAACATAATGAAATTTATGAACATGGCCCCAATATCAATGCTAAACTAACAAATAACAGGATTATGTTCTTTACTTACTTTTTGACTTTCGCATACTCGGATACTCGGAGTTGTGGTAGTACTGCGTCTGCAATATCCAATGCTCTTAGTATAATTTGTTGCATATTCAACGAATATACTAATTATACCAAAGAAAATCAAAATAATGTTGATTTTAACTGAAAGAGAGAATTAATCCTTATCAATACTGTCAATATCGAATCGAATCAATAGAATCTATTTATTTCCGAAAAGTTTCTGTAATTATTCGTGAAGTTGGAACGTCAGTTACTATTCGTGGACAAATATCTTAGCGTTTGAACGTGTCTCCGATGTCAATAGCGATATTGGAAGCCCAAAATTTTTTTATTGGTAGTTAATCTATAAAACTAGAATCTTTTAAAATTTACACGAATCCATTGGTAATCAGCATTATTTTCCATGATTTATTATTAATTGTGCTAAGTGACTAGTTGATCAGTTTTGGATTCATCTACAAACACCCTGCATAAAAAATCATTCACTTGAAATGATGTAGAAGTGCTAGACTCTGTTCCTTTGTATAAAATACGCAGCGTTTTTCCATTGACTGGGCATGAAATCTTATATGAACAGGTGTTCCCCCCTTTTATTTCTGCTGTTAGTACAGGTGAAATAGTTCTTGTTTCCCACGGGTCAAGGCGCTCGAACTTAGACCTCCTAGCAAACCATTCATTCGAATTTGTCCCGCCCGTTCGGACGAGATCATCATTCAATTAGAGCGACGGACGCGCTTCCAATTAGTGCCAAACAGTGGCAGCTTTCAACTTGTCAAGGAGGGTTCATGCCAGATTTGAGACAGATTAATATGCACCCTTTCTTTATTTTTCATGTGACGCACACCAAAGATTCCAGTCATTTGTTAAATTCACATTCATTTGTCATTTCTCGGTCAATGTTTAATTGTCACAGATTAAAATACAAATCAAAAATCAATTCATAAGCTATACTCGAATAATATATAATGCTAAACTGTCATTCAGATATCGTGGAAAAATAAAAATTTTTCTTTATGAATTCAACATTCTCAATATTATTTATTTTCACAAGTACATCCAGTATAAAATCTGTATAACGACACTCAAGGGAAAGTTTATTTCAGACTAGCGTTGGTAGGTATACGAAAAACAATTCTTATTTGAACACTATCATGTTATTTTCATCGGACGTCTTGTTGCACCAGTAATTCTGTAAACTTTTTCCACTTATTCCATTCATATCTTGCGATATTGGGACATCTTGGTGATAAAGAAAGTACTTTTCCAATACTTCCAGAGCTTCCCTAATACTCGGTGCAGCCTTAGGCATCAATTCTTCTCATCAAATCAAAAGTCTATGAGTAATGTTCGTTGTTATTGAGAATGAGTGTAACGCTATAGGTACAGAGTAAATTTATTGTATGGATGACAAGCTGAACAAACCAAAACCGAGTTGTAATAAACTGAAATGAACTCAACAGTCGCGAAGTCTCAAAACGCATTCAAGTTGAAATCAAATGACAAACATCGCTGAATTGAAATAATCTGCGTTTGTTCGTCAGGAGAATTTCAAAGGAATCCTCAGAATTTCTGTAGCGTCTGAAGTAGGCTGGGATGCCTGAATGTTTATCATAGGAATCAGTGATTCTCAAGTTGAAACACTCAATTACCAAGTGCGCTCAATCTAGACCCCAAATACCACTAGTGAAATGTACAAAATGAATGATCAGAGACTTTTTATTTTGATTTAGGTCAATATTGATGGGGATGAATGAACTAGAGGAAATTAACGGCATTGGTGCAAATAAAAAACAACATAAACCCCTCTTTTTGTCAAATATCGCTGTAACAAGACTTTCCAATCAGATAATTGTTATTCGTGTTTGTTTCAATTAGTGATTCAGTTGGACCCATTTCAAATTATGTTATTACGAATTGTAACCAATTATTACACACTGAAACTCCGCATAAGTACAGGGAACATCAATAGAAATAGATCTGAAATGGAATTTTCTTTTTGTCAATCGAAAGTATTCAATTGTTCCTGAAATTGTATCAATTGAAATAATGATCACATCAATAAACTTCCCAAGATCAAAAGCTATGCCCTTCTGTCAAATAACTGTAACTTTCCAATCAGATATTTGTTATTCATGTTAGTTTCCATTAGTGATTCACTTCTATCTAATCTATTTCATCCAGTCCACATTTAGAATCATAAAATTATGAATTCTAACTCATTATTTCATATTGAAATTCCGCATGAGTACAGAGAATACTAATACTGATAGATCTGGAATGGAATATGCCTTTTGTCAATCAAAAGTATTAATTTTTCCTGAAATCCTAACAATAGAAATAATGACCAAATCAATGAACTTTTTAAATTCAAAAACTATATTATTTAAATTGTGCGATCTAGTGAAACCACTTGAACATTATAGACCTTTAGTATGAAACCTGATATCGCTTTTTTCATTCACATCCAGTACTCATTTTCTAGACAAGGATATTGTGAGCACATTTTTTCCTTAACGAGTCGACAATGGCTTGCAGTCAGATGCGCCTGGCTTATTCTTTGATCGTTTTATCCATCTGGTAATCTGACGTTATTAAGCCCTAAATAATGTCGACTAGGCTAGGTGTCGACATTTTAATCTGGTTGCGATTTGGGTTACCACAATGTATAACATTTTTTTACATCATGATTATTGTTGAATACTAGTCAATTTGATAAATTGTTGAGTCCACATGAATTTTAATTGGCTAACTATAACGTGCGGTTTTACAGTTTCAAAACAATTCGAATTAAATAAACACTGTTTTTTATTTATTCATTAGTTTATCATAATCTCCTCTGGATTGAATACAGCGATCCAAGTCGGTTATCGAATGATTTTTTTCAAATCAGCTTTCGGTATAACAGCAGAATCATGAAATTTGGCAGCGAATAATAATGGAAACATAACCTAATTGGAAGCTAATACTGATGATATAGAAAATCCAAAATCGTGAAATGAGTGTTCAACCACTCGTGAACCCACTTACCATCACCCATTATCTTGTGTTATCATTTGATGAGTTTCAGTCAATTATTTCAGCAAAATTAAAACAAAACTGAATCTTAGACCGAGACAACCAACAAAGATTTTGGACAATCTCGGCTACTATATACCAAGGTTAAACAGAGTTAAACTGATCTGGGTACCTGGGCAGAGTGGAATAGAAGGCAACGAAATACCTGACGAACTAGCTAGGGAAGGGTCAGCTACACCCTACTTTGGCCCGGAACTAGTACTTGGAGTGCCCAAAAAACTACTTGGTAACTCCATTAAAAGACGAGTCACTGAATTACAAAGAATAGCCTGGGATAACACACCAGGACAAGAATATAGTAAACTTGTTATTCAGATAACAGGTGAAAAACGAACTGATGAGATACTTAGATTGAGTAGAGATCAGATAAGACTAGTAACAGGTCTCCTCACATGACATGCTCCTGTCAGAACACACCTACAAAAGATGGGGCTATATCAAGGTGACCAGACTTGTAGATTGTGCGGCTTAGAACCTGAGACTATTGAACACATTTTGTGCTATTGTGAGACACTAAACTATAGAAAAGTAGTACGACTAGGGGAACCTGATTCAAACCTAGAGAATGTTGGAACCCTGAAACCTAGTGACCTTTGCAAGATAGTCAGAGGGACCAATGTGTTTTAGGGTATTGGAATGATAGGGGAAATACAATAAGCCTCCGGCTGCAGTATATCCTTTGGACCCCTGTAGAAAGGAAAAAAATAATATACCTTTGAATGTCATGAAAGTTATTCACAATAACCCTGAAGGATAGAGAATCGAACGAGAGATGGCGCAACTAGAAGATAAGAAATTAGTCCCGAAACTTTCGAATTGCACCTTGCAGTCCCTTCTTTCCTCGAAGATTGCGCGTCTGCTGGTGGGCTTAGTTCACCTACGCCTCGACGGTGGTGTAGTGGTTATGGTGAACAGCCCAAGAGGAAAACGCACGTGGGAATATTTTCCTTCATTGTTAGTCGCGCGTCTTGTACGGTACGTTCGTGTCGCAGGCAGCCGTGACTCTCGTGTCGGTAGGCGCGGATCGACTTTTGAATTGTCCTTTCGGGACTCAACATTCGACGATGCATGGATAGATAATGGGCACAGTGAACTCGCTTCTCGTGGGCATTAACTCGGGCTTGTTTGCGTGAATTTCTTTGTCGGTTGTGGGTGGTTATTTTGGGAATGGCCGCAGCTATGGTGAGTCGCGAGTTTTTGTTTTGTTTGTATTTCTCAAAAAAAAAAACACTATCGTTAGAGGTGGATTCTGGAAGGATCATTAGATTTTCTCTTCGTTTAACACACCTACTTGATGTATAGACTGAATGATAATTCACCTATAAACATTAATACCCAAGTATTGTGTAATGTTTATGTTATATAAGAAATATGAGGTGGACTTTTATACTTTGATTTCTATATTTTATATCACATTTTCCAAATAAACACTGTTCAAAAATAGATCCTCTTAATATTGCACCTATCGTACGATCTGGATATATGTCGGTACTTACAAAAAACACAATAATACGATAATATTATCGTCAGAAATTCCATCTTATTTTCTTGAACCTCATCGATTGAGGTTATATAGCTTTATAGCAAATTTCTTTCATTAGGACACCTTTTTTGCGAGTATGTTACTCATGCGAAGAGTTCATTGTTGTATGTCATGTCAAAATTTGAGATCAATCAGTGCAAAACTTGAGAGTTTACGAAGCATACACCAACCAACATAACATTTATATACTTGAGTAATTTTATAACGTATTCGTCAAGGTATTGTAATAATAATTCAAATCAAACTATGATTAAGAAGAATGAAACATGTTCGCAAATAAATTATACTCGATAAGTGCTAATGTATTTGTTTTGGGAAGGAAACATTTCATGGACATAAACGTTCTCAATCTCACTTATCTCAAGAAATACGAAATTGGTTAAATCGTGCAGTTTCTGATGAAAAATAATTTGAAAACGAATTGAGAATACCTCTGATGGTTTTGAAGATATCGCAAAAAATAGAAATAATAAGCTGACCAAATTCGTTCAAAAATAAACGAGGATCTCGAAAGTTATTATAATTTTAAGAAAAACCAATAGCGTAGTATTTTTAGTTTTTACCCAGAAATATTCAATGCAACGCAAGAATGCCACTGGTAGAGAAAATAATAAAATCTTATTCATAAGATGCATTGAAGACATATATCAAATTTCATGAAAATCCACAATTATATTCCAGATACTTTCATGCGTAACTTTTTCTTCAAATGAGTACCTTGACTATGAACAACACCTTGCATAGATAAAAATTAGTAAGGTATATTAACTCAGTTTTCTTAATTTTTGAACTGCTTCGTTGAAAGAGCTAGATGTTCCATCAATATGATAACGTAAGGAGAAGTTTCCTTATGACGAATTCTCATCAAATAAGTACTCAACTATTTAGTTTGATATCTCTACTTTCTAGAATGACAATACAAATCATTCAACTCCATTCTATTTTCAAAATAAACCAATTTATAAATTTTGAGGCGGGAAACTGTGACGTACTTAGTGAGTTTAGAGTGAGTATAGCTATCGTAAGTTCCATAACCCATAACACATAACCACATTTATCTGTCAACATGTTATGTTATGGTGTAATCCGGATGATCGCGGACGAAATCTACGAATGCATTTGCGCAATTGCCAGATCTACCTTTCTATTTTCATGAAAATGAATTGAAAGCTGTTCCGAAAATTCAAACACAAAATTATATTGAAATAATTTACTTCAAGAACAAATTCGATTCATTCATTTATTTTCTATTCAGCCATAGCCCTCGATTATATCATCGCATTCATATATTTTCGCATGTTATGTGCTAGTTATATTTCATAAGACATATATGATATTATATCACGAAAGGTAAACAATCCATGATTTGGTATTGCAAAATCCACGACATATTTTACCAAGATATTCTGGTCAGTTTTTCCGAATATTTAGAAAAAATTAGAAGCAGGGTAACACTGTACTTCCGCACGCAAAATCTCAATTTGTTCCTGTGTGAACCCGGTTTTTCACTTGGTACGTCATCAGAATGGTGGAGGACCCAAAACTAGTTTTTCAAAACGAAATTCTGGAGTCAAATTCGATCGCACAAAAAAAAGAAAAAATATGGGTGTAATAATTTTTCATATATTTTATGAAAAAAATAAAATCTCAATATTGGAAACTTCCTCATTCAAACGAGCACTTGTTTCAGGTGGGCTCAGCCAACGGCATCGCGCTCCAACTGTACGGCCCCCAAATCCAGCCGCGCCACTGCGTCATCTCGTCGGGCGCCGCCTCCGACGGCGCCACGACGCTGACGCCGTGCCATGCCGACGCGCACACCTACGTCGACGGACGACGCATTTATCAGACGACGCCGCTGCGCCATGGCAGCGTCGTCAAGTTCGGGCAGCACAGCTGCGCGTACCGCTTCTTGGATCCGGCGCACGAGGAGCGCGGCAGGCCAGCTTTTGGAGGCGCAGAAGACGGGATAGGAGGCTCGGCGAGGGGGTACGACAGGTAAGGAAGGGAAGGGAGATGTGTACGGTTGTTTACGAGAGAGAGAATCTTTGGGTTGAGTTGCTGGGTGAAATTGGTGTCGGATCATTTTTTATCTCAGAGAAAAAGAATAGTCGAAGAAAAAATAGTCGGTATGTTTCATCTTTCAGTTGAATTTGCTAATGCTGTCGCCACCACTGCCCTAATAAGACTGTCTCTTTGATGTGTCCCGTCGTATTGTGTCTAACCTAGGGACGAGTCAGTCGAGTGGGGGCAGTGGAAGGAAAGCAATTTCGGAGAAAAGTAATGTGTCTTGATTATATGGAACTTCAACACACTCGTCTTAATTATTGCTCTTATAGGTTTCTCCCTATATACTCGATGAATTAAATGAAATGTATCATATTGACAATACATCGAAATAGCAATAACTAATAATTCAATGAAACAATTGTGGATTTGAGCAAATTTGGGTATCTTCAGGATGTCTAAATATACTGTCTTCAGCGTAGCCACACAGGACCTAAGGGTAATATAGGAGCACAAGGTGATCTAATTGGTCCAAAACCTTCCTGTGGTTTAGCAAAAGCACTGATAAGAAAAAACCAACAGTAGTTGGATGAACAGAAGCACATAAACTTGCCATGAACTAGTGACAAATATTAGAAGTTCTTAATTCTCAATGTTCTCAACTTTTCAGTCACATTATCGATATCAACAAAAAAATCCATTCAGTCCAGGCTATTTCACTTAATTTTACTTGTTCACATAAATTTTACTCAACAACATTGTCAAAATAATTCAATTGCTCCTTTTTTACTATTTCTTGTTTTCAGTTACCTTAAAAACTTCAAAATCAGTTGTGTGTCCCCTATTTTTGATTCATTTCATTTTATCAATCAAATGGTCTCTATGCATATGGACATAAATAAAATATTTCTTCATTTCGGGAGTTCCCCTTGTTTGTGAAAAATGGCTAACAGCAAACGTTGGGAAATTTCATATTCAAACACAAACACTAGCAGCATTCTGATTACGTATTTGCTGTCACCTCGCATGGAACCTTGATGTTTGTTCGCTTCCTCATAGTTTCCATAATCTAAACATTGTCACGATGAATATTCCGACCAGTCTATCAACTATGACAACAATTCACCTGGTAATTCTCCAAAGATCTCTTGGCGTGGCGCAGTAACAAACCCCAACAATACATAATTCATGTACATTCATTAATTCGCACTGCATTTGTACCCTTGAATGTTTGTGTTAATGCAATTCTAGTGCCTGTTTAATTTGCATTTATATTTTTTGTTGCATTCTCCAACCGCTTTTTTTGTTTCGTTACCATCTTAGTCGGTCACCGCGTGCTTTGAGCCCCACCGACCAATCAAGGGAGAATATCGAAACCACTTTCGATTTGGATGGCAACGTAGAAACCATATCGACGGCCAGCGGAGCCAGAGAGGATAACAGATCTTTGGGGTCGTCCTCCGAGAATAGGTAGGTTTGGATAGTTGGGGTGGACAAATGGCGATCTAAAAGAGTGGGACACGTAATAGGTACTACAGTCAGTCAAGGAAGACAGTTGTGACATATTGTTAGAATAGGCGCTGTTATGAGCTTCTCAGAACAACAAGTTGATAATTCATATTTTTTCGCATTATTTGACATACGATTGCTGTAATTGACTGTCACTTCAGGTGCAGATGCTCCTTTTAAAGTGAGTAGTACTCATTTGGATTTCACAATTGCAAACAACTGTCATTTTAATTAGGAAGACATGCTCATGATTAGTGTTTAGTTTTATTCATGAAGAGTAATGAATAATAAAACAAAAATTATTGAAATATTAATTCTGTGGAAATAAATATAGGTTACTTTACAAATAATTCCGTCGAGAAGTATTAGAAATCGGAACTGTGAAATATTATTGAAAAATGTATTCCAATAAATATTTTCTCAAACAAAAGATGAAATATAACTTGGAAACTAATTTCCATCGAGATGATTTGAAAGTCTCTTCACAAATTTGAGGGATTAATTGGAAATAATCATCAAAGAATCATGAATAGCAGTAGGTATGTGATGGTATAACAAAGCGAATATCTTGCAAATAGACATACCATGGGAGTATAATTTTCTATAAGAATAATAGAAACTCAATCGTCTATTATTATTTTCCAATAAGTACGTCCTTTAATCTTTGGCCTAAATATCTTTGATATAGTTTCCAAAAAAAAAACATAAAATATCATTGTTGTAAAGCGTTCAATTTCCTATAAATATTAACGATGGTACTGATTTGATAGTCTGTTGGTAATAAGATATGACTATTTTAGATGAGATAAAAATGAAAATGTGAAAGTGAAAATAATATTTCCATTAATATTAGTAGCTTATACTTAGTGAGTACTTAGTTTTTGCACATAGTTTTTGTGTCAGATCGAAAAAATATGTTCTTTGAAATATGAAATACTTCTTCACCAATGTGGAGCTCTCGCAATATTAGGGAATCGTTGAAAACGTACACGTAAGAATTTCTAATTTTAATTTGGTATTTTTATTTTCGAGCCGACTATCGGCCACTATTCGACCTTCATCCTCTCACCCCTCCCTTTTCATTGACTCATAATTCTCCTTCCTTGCTCTCAGATTGAGCGGCCTGGATAGGTTCCCGCGTGGCCAGGACCCCATCCTGCCGGCCGTGCTGGAGTTTCCGGAAGAGCCGCAGGAGCAGTTCCTCGCACGCGTCATCACTCACCTGGACGTCGCGACGCCGACGTTCCGACTGGCGCCCGCCTACGCGCTCTATCTGTGCGCCAGGTACAGGGCGTCGACGCATTACCGACCTGAGCTGACCCCCACCGAGCGGGCGCACAAGCTGACGTTGCTGCTCCAGCATGCTGCCATGCTGATCAGGTTTGAGTTTTTTTATGCAGCTTTTTTCGAATATTTCGCCAAATCCAAAAGGTCATCCGTGAACACGCACGCATTGATCACGCATCAAGAGCTTGATGACTCAGACACAAACTCCATACTTGAAATTGAGTTTTTTTCCAATATTGTCGAGTTTTTGTTTGAGTTTTTTTCTCGTTTACTACTCTTGAATACTTTCTCAATCGTTGGTTTTCATTTCTTAAGAAAAACTCGTGAACTCTTTGACATATTGCCATTATATTGAAATGAGGTTTTAGTTCCTCAGCAAGTCAATTTCAACATAATGTATGAATAACTTGACAATGAAATGTCGATTCAGACATCTCTTGTTAGGAGTCATGAAAACGCACATTTTGTCAGAAGACTTAAGGGATTCAAAAAAGTAATGGATCATGTTTCATTATTCATATTTCATCGAATTATTGTTATGGAATTGTCATTCTTAGAACTCTAAATACGTCGAATGTACGTTTGAGACGGAACAGCCTGTATAAACAATTGCTAGCGTGTTTGTGCTTTTATTTATGTAGGTAAAGATCAAGGCAGTTAAAAAATAGCCATATCTATAATGGTGGGCATTCAAAAAAGCCTATTGTACACAAAAATGAGAAAAAAGTCGACTCCACTTTCATAATGTTTCCGGAGTAATGATGAATTATTTTTACTTAATATCGAAGTACAAAAGAATGCGTTAAAGTTAAAGGATTTATGTAATAACTCAACCTCTCAGATTATGCAATCTTCAAATTTTCGTTAGGTCAAGTTAAATGAAAATTAATTGTTTTCACAACTTTCAGTGAGTTTTCGCAGAATGTTTTATTCTCACATGGTTTTTGTGAAAGTTTGTTTTTATTCTCGAGATTTTTGGAGAAACAATTTTATCGCCATTTCGGTGTTTGATATATTCGAAAAAATATTTTTGGAGTTGGACAAAAATCCCAGTTTTGATACATTTGAAATGAAGTGATTAATATATCAAGAGTTAAGAAATGGAACTAGATTGAGATTGCAAACTTTCAAAACGTTCCTTAACATTGAAAAAATTATATTACAGTTTTACAATTGATAACCGATTATATGTTGCATAGCTAAAACTTTGGCAGTTTTTCACAAGTTCAATATTTTTTAGTGTTCGATGTACTTGTAAAATGGTAGGTTTTCCTATTCCTCATTGAATTCTTTATATGAGTATTATTTAGAAATTGAATATCTGGGAGTGTTTCTAGATCCACAGTTAAGGTTTTCTAGGCATGTTGATTACATTTTTAAATAAATAAAAACTTGAATTCTTCAAACGTATTTCTGCAAACTTGTCACAGTGGACTAAAATGTTAGTTTGCAACACTATTATCTGGACACATTTCAAGTATCGTTGTTCATGGTTAAATGGTTAATTTCCTGTGTGCAGAAGGAAATAGACAAGTTGCAAATTCAGCAAAAGTAATGAGAATTATTGCAAACTGTAGCAGTCACACTTCAAGAACGATGTTAAATCTGCTGAGTTGGCTTTCTGTCCGGCAAATTATGAAGCAGGCTAACCTTATAATAATTCATAAAATAGAACATGGACATATTTGTCAGTTTTTGTAAAAAATTAACTTTTTCAAGTTTAATTTCCGAGCCAGACTAACTTTGGATTCAATTTGTTATGAAAACATATCTACCCAAGAATTTCCTTAATGAAGGTATTCGTTAGAAGTAGATAAACATTCGATTATTTCAGAGAACGAACTCACTAAAGAATATTGTTATGTATTCATTGCATTCGAGAAGCCAAGTACTGAATGACTATTATTATTGTTAGTATTATTATTGAAATTGGTCCTCCAAGTTAACAGTTATCAAAGAAACAAATATTTTTCACCGTAGAGTAGACACAGTCGTTGATTTCCCAATTTCCGTAGGCACACTGTCCAGGACAGAAGCACCGAGAGCAGCGCCCAAGCCTTCTGGTTAGCGAACGCCAGCGAACTCCTCCACTTCCTCAAGTCCGACCGGCACGTGGGCGCTTTCTCCTTGCAGGCACAAGACGCCCTCGCCGACGCTGTTCAACTGGCGTTCAAGAACCTCGTCGCCTGTTTAGTCGACGAACTTAACTCAGCTATGGCGTACTTGATGTCGGTGGCCGGTGACGATCATCCACGCGAAGTCGTCAATGTCCTCAGCGGCGCTATGAATTTGCTGAGGCGGTGTAGAGTCAACGCGGCTTTGACTATACAGTTGTTCTCGCAGTTGTTCCATTGGGTATCCGCTAAGGTGAGTGGAATATGGCACTTGCAATGGTCCATTTATTTTAGGTGGATCGTTATGACACATGATCAGGAATGTATGATGTCCCCGTATCACAAATCAATCAATGACCTGAATGACATTTTATTTAAGGGGAATGTATTGTTTTGAGTCAATATCTAAATCTTATTCCTACCTTTATTTCATATCATTTCTCAAATATTTTCAGTTCCAAACAAGAAATAATACAATTGGTATATGATAATATGTCTGGAATAATTATATTTTTCATTTATTCCCATTGAAATTTCAATATGTATAATTAACCGTAAATATTGATGTTGGAAATTTGATAATAAAACGGGGTATATTGCTGAGTCTAGCGCTAAAATAAATGGTCTATATATGTATTACACGAAATCTCAAGAGAGAGAAAGTTTTGAATTTGCAATACATCCATATTCTTTTCACAGCATCAGAAATGATTCATTCTGGGTATTATGCAAGAAATTTTAAGAATATCACCAGTTTTCAATTGGATGGATTGAAGGTATATTCAATAAACCGAAAGAACACATTCATATTGTACTATCATCTGAACTATGATTTAATTATCGAGTCCAGCTTGTCATGAGTTATTTCAAGTCAATTGCATAATTTGTAGGAAGAAAACAAATTGTAGAAAATGAAAATTAAAATATTTGGTATTTTCATTTATTTTTAAAGGCTTTATCGAACATCATCAGCAACAGCAACCTGTGTACAAAAAACTTCGGCAACAAACTCTACAATCGCCTAAGGAATTTACAAGCTTGGGCAGAGTCCCAGGGCCTGGAACTGGCAGCCGAATGCCACCTCGCCAAGATCGTCCAGTGCGCCCATCTTTTGCAAGCGCCTAAAAGCCTTCCCGAAGATCTCGCCAACTTGTCAGCGGCCTGCTTCAAGCTGAACTCGATGCAAATGGGGGCGCTGCTGATGCAATACAAACGTTAGTTTCTATCTGAAATGGTTTCGTAAAATATAGTTTTACTGTCAGATGTAATTCTGAACAATTTAAACGGATTATTTTCACAGTATAAAAATGGCTCATGAAATTTTTATTCTTTAAGTCACGCAATATCATTGCCGATTCAGAATCTATTTTAAGCATCGTCGACAATATAGCCATTAGCTGTTTTCTGCTTTCACAGTCAACCTCACGCCAAAGTTCTCAGTATATTTATTAAACATTTTTACGTGTTTGATGATGTTTGCCAATATACCAAGTCGAACCATTTTCCATCTATTGTTGAAGTTGTGGAAAATTTATTGAATCTATCGGAAATTTCAATACCAACTAATCTTGATTTTGAATATTTGAACCCAGAGTTTAGTAATGATCTAACCAAATGGAGGGAACACGTCATCGTTAGTCATTTATTTTTTTGTCCAAAATATTTTTCGAGGAATATAAAGGAAGCTTCTTCACTACGTCAAATCAATTATTTTTACTCAGTGAGGGTCACGATATTGAATTTCCTGTCTAAATTGAATATATATCTGAAAGTAGAAAAATTATTCGAAAACAACGGAATTCATTGGTATAAGCATATGCTTATTGGTCGCACAGACTAATGAAAATTTTCATCGGATAATCATAAATTCTATCTACGCCATTCCTATAAGCGACATAACACTTTACATCAACTAATGATTAGTTTATAGAGCAAATGAGGAATATCCATAAACTAAGTCACAGTGCAGTATTCGAGGTTTTATTGAAATCGATTTTTTGATGATTTCCTTCATTATTTACATACAACAGAAAGTAAACAAAAAACAATCCAGAGTACAAAAACACACAACAAGAAGTTGACGCAATCAGAATAAAGTGGAACATTTTTGTCAATAATGAGGAAATATTCGAGGTGTATAAAGCATAACAAATATTTCTAAATAACCCAAACTTGATGAATTATCAATACCTGAGAAGGGATACATTTTGTTTGTGGAGTATTCGGTAAATAATTTTCTACCTTCTCCATCACTTGATATTTCATAGTTAATGATCGTGTGACGTAAACGATTTTACAGCCGAACCAGGCGAGAACCTCGCCTCCCCCTCCCTCTTGGAGCAGGCGGCGAAAGCGGCCGAGGGCGTAGCAGACGAACTAGCACGGGCGGAAGGGCGTGAAGTCGCCCTTTACGAAGACCCCGCCCCGCCGTTGCAGCTATTGCTGCCCGACGACGGCTTCAGCTGTGACGTAGTGCAAGGCGTGCCGCCCGGCTTGGCGGATTTCCTGCACCCTCTGCAGGCGGCCGGACTGTGCAGGCTGGCTGCCCAACCCACCAGCAGCGGCCATTGGACTGTGTACATGTCAGCGGCTAGACCGGCCTCGGCTCTCAGCGCTACCCAACCGGAGGTGAGTAATATTTATATACAGGGTTTATTTTTTGAATGAATATGTAGATTTATTGGTGTATCAATGATCAATTTAATTACCAGTGTTACTATCCTTGTGATTGAGACATTCTGACTATAATTTGTACTGTGATAAGGAACCGTGATTAACTCTAAAACTCTTCTTCTTTTGGGATTGACATTCAGGTTGAAGAATTCAATAAGATATGGATGAGTTATACTTCCATTAACAACTCTGTAAAGAAATCTCAAATTTATAATTCAAAAGTGTCCCACTGTTATAGTCACTTGAAAACTCATCATGGACTCTCTCAATTCTATCACCTGATGAAACAGACACCATATCATTCAGTTATATTCAATAATTGGAGAGAGCACAATAAGTTATACGTTTTCAAGTTTATCGAAACAAAATGGGTTTAACAATTCGATCACTCCCCCCTAGGTCCAAGTGATCCGCTTGCACAAAGCCGGCGGTGGCATGGGCCTTTCCATCGTGGCAGCTAAAGGTGCCGGTCAAGAGCGTCTCGGCATCTACATCAAATCAGTGGTGCCCGGAGGAGCGGCAGATAGAGACGGACGCTTAGCAGCCGGCGACCAGCTGCTCTCTGTCGATGGACAATCTTTATTAGGCATCACTCAGGAGAAGGCTGCCGAATTTTTACAGAGGACAGGCAGCGTGGTAACGTTGGAGGTAGCCAAGGCAGGCGCCGTTTATCACGGTCTTGCGTCGTTGTTGCAGCAGCCCAGTCCGACGCCCCACAGAGGTAGGAAAATTTGATTTCCTTTTATCTTTATTATTGAACGAAAGTTTGGTAATACATTTTTGATTCTGAGAGTCATCACTATCACTAAAATCGTCAAGATTATTTCATTTGTTCATAGATTCATTTGAAGAAATTCAGAGGTCAAAGGGTAAGATGTTTCATAACCTGCAAGATACCTAATAATTCGAAATTTGATTATTGATTAATATCTCCTACCGTCACTGCAATTTTACTAATATCAATTGTGTTTCAGTTATAAATGGTGATGATGAGATGATATTTATTTCAATACTCGATTGTTAAAAATTTTTCTTCGAGTCAAGTGAAAGTTGTTAAAATGGAATATGATGAATTTGAGATTTTGAGATTACAGATAGCAAAGTGACGCATAGAAACTATAAATTATGGGCTTTCGAGTTGATATGAATTATTAAACCTTTCAGTTTGATTCTATTATTTCAACATAATTGATCGATCTATGTCGTTTTTGAAAAAATCTCTTGAAAAATCAGGTGTAAATTTTTTCTTCGATTGTGAATTGTTGAATACATTGTTACGACTGATTCAAGATTTATTCATCTCATTACGAACATTGATTCATTATTAATTTCCAATAATCCGATAACATTGAATTTGTCACTTGTCAAAATGATGTGATTATCATCGAATAAATAGACTCCTCTTACTCATCATCCTCAATCATCATATTTATGTTACAATCCTCTGAAAGAATTATACAATCTCAGGAACCAATCTACGATTCATAAGGTTGAAAACTGTTTCAAAGATTGTTCAGATACGCCCAGTATTCAAAATAAATCTATTTTCAAGAGATTCAAGTTATACGGGAGTTTTAGAGCCTTTCAAATTGGATTGAACTTTCGAAAGTATAATAATCAATATTATGTAGAATACAATGAATAGGAAGTATGCTAAGGCAATCATTTCTCGCAATTGATCGGTTGACGATATTAATTAATATTTCCAATAATGAAGAAAAGAATATTGGTATCATCGTTCTGTTCTGAATCTGATATAATCATTTTTGACGTAGGAAATATTTGCCGATGTCGTCACATCCACTTAACTAGAGGGGGAAAGTATCACATTTCTATTGAATATTGTATCGCTAGCTATATCAATGAAATCTGCTTTATTATTAATATACCATGAAATATGCTTATATTTTAATGGCATACATTTTGTATAGATGAGAATCGTTGATGAAAAATCTGAGTCCCTGTAGTTGCTTGCAATTTTAAAAAACAATTTTCCCTTTTTTGTGCACGCAGCTACGGATAAATACTATTACAGCAACTACGAAACCCCTAACGCATCCGAAGAATCCCTATGCAGCCCCAAAAGCTACCGACTGTTCACGCCTCCAGCGACGAAAACAAAAAACAACGTTTTCTTTTGTTCCGACGACAGTCTATTCAAATCGGAAAAGCGTAAATTCACGATACCCCGCATCGAAATCGAATCCGACGAGCCAGTGTTCAACCTACAAGTGACCGACTTTTCCGATCCGTCACCCAAAAACGTGACGTTGACATATGACGAGACCGGCACCAGCATGCGGCACTCCAAAGTGGAGGATTTCTGCGCCAAACCGTCGGCGGCGAAAACGCTCAAAGACAACTTTGCCCAACGGAAAAGCTATTCGATAGATGTTCACGAGAACAACCGCTGTATAGACGAGATAACCGATTTGGACAAGTTCTTGAGCCTCGGTTCTAGGAGGTTGGGACAACAGCTGCCTGTTTCTGTTTCGTTACAGGACCTATCGAGCTCTAATTCCAGCATCAATAGCGGTGTGCACGAGTCTAACTTGGACTTGAGCCAGGACACGCCTGTGCGACACAAGAATTGGAGGTCACCCTACGAAATCCGCCACGGTAATGTCAGAGATTTGGCCAAGAAATTCGATGATAAGGCCACCAGCGTGCCTATTTTGAACAAGAGGAAGTACGTAACGAGTAGGAGCAAAAGCGTCAGTGAAGAAAGACTGAACGATAAATTGACCGAGTACGAACGGCTTGAGATCTTCAAGTTGTTGCACGATTGGAGTTTGGATGGTTCAGAATCCAAGAGCGACTTCAATATGAAGCTGTTCGAAGAAAACGTGCCAAATGGAAGATCAATGTCGAGAGATAAGAGCAAGTTCAGTTCTGAACCGGATCTATCACCTAAAGCTCAACAAAGCCCGCTCATCGTTATAACCAAGTTCTTTTCAGATAACTCGTTAACCGGGAAGACTAATCTGGACCAATTTTTTCATGACTGCGAATACAGAAACTGTATTTTTAATGTAGGGACCAAAGAAATAGAAAAGCCGAAGGGTATACTTAAACAAAGCAAAGACGAAGTCGAATGCCTCAATAACATAACTAATTTACAAAATGATTCTAAATATGGAAGAAGACACAGCGAAATTATACCTACGAAAACCTTTAACAGCGAATTAGTGAGATGCGACAGCCTAGAAAGACTGAACGACTTGAAGCAGCAGCACAAAAAGTTTCCTGACTCTTATATCGTTACGAGACGTAACAGTATGAGAAAGTCTGAAAGGAACACCAGCAACAAAAACAATAACAACAACAACGAGAACATCAGGTCGCCGAAGCGGGTGGTTTGGAAGAAAAAGTATCTGCCGAAAACCTGGAAAAGTTGCTCGGATATAAAAACGCGCAAAGGTGTGGTGCGCAAGTGTTGTCGAAATGCCAAAAAGACCTGCCCCGTCCTCAAGGACTGTTCCGGTTGTTCCGAAATCCCAAGAAAGACGCAGAGCTGCGCTAGCATCGATCAGGAAGACGATCAGCTAGATGGCGCTGCTAGGTTAGGTGCTTTACGAGTTGGCGCCTTTGTCGATCGTAAGAGTGCGATTATCTGTTGCGCACCCTCGGCAATTCGTTTCCTTGTTATTTTTTTTAATTTCGAGGTATATTTGTTGGCGTTTTGTTTACTTTCATTTTTTCTTCACGATTTCGCAACATACCAGGCAGTAAATTGACCATGTAGGTGGCTTAAGAGCTCTGTAATTTTTGCTGTTTTCAAATATCGCTCTGTTTCATATACTGATACAAATCTGGTGAAACAAATCTAATCATACGAAAAACATTTATTGAAAGGAATACGCACAAAGATTCATAGATTTAATTATATTCTGATAGAACATCGGCAAAGTACATTTTCGATTTAGCTCTCGATCAGTCTTTATTTAAAATGAAACAAAAATATACATACAAATATTCCCGAACTCATCATCTTATTGATTTTTTTTATTGAACATAGCTGTATTTCAATATTTACTGCCTGTAGGTCACCCACTGTAATTCTGCTTTCATGTGTATTATTTAGTAATTATTTTTACATGAAAATGAGACATCTAGGTATAAAAAAAATCATGTGGAAATGGTTGATATAACAAAGTTTGAGCAAATCCATAATTTAAATGATATACCTACGTACCTCATTAGCTTATGTCGGTCTTAAAAGCGACCCACACACACCAACATGATTTTTAATGAAAACTTTCAATCCATCGTAGGACCGAGAAGGATGTCGGAACGCGACCTTCCCTCTAAGGTCGACTCGGAACGGACGATCCCCTCCTCCAAGTCGGTCCCCGCCCTCCACCAAATCCACTCTCCCACGGCCGTCGACCACGCCCCCCGACCTCACCCCCACGACGCCTACAGCAGGACGTCGTCCAACAACAGCATTAACAACGGGAACGTTCAAGTGATGATGCCCAATGGTACTGGAGTAGGAAATTACGGCACTGTGAATCCGGGAGTGAGGAGCAGATCGACACACAATCTGCATCAGCAGGACGGCGGATTTTACCAGAACCTGAGTATTTACAGGAATAAGATTCCTAGTCCACAGCATCTTGGTGATAGGTGAGTGAGAAATGATTTATTTTTATTTGTGGGAGTTTTCCAAGTCTTGTCTGGCTGTTGGTCATGGAGTAAATATAAATACAGAGGCATAAGGGGGATAGGTACTTGTTGGAATGGGTAGGCTCTATTTTTGATTGATTTTTAACGTCAAGAACTGACGTCTACACGTGTCTGTACCAAAGTCATATGAAAGTTCTATTGAAATGTGTTTTTTCTTTTCTTCTTCTTGCTTTATAATATATTTCTTATAATCTTTTGATCCTTTTTTTTTACTTTTTTGTATGGGGGGGGGGGATTTGCTTGAGGTTTGGTTTCATTCAGGTCAACTCTCTATGTTGTAATATTTCTTTCATGAGACGTTTCGCTCATTGTTTTGAGCTTTATAAATCTTGTAAAATTAAAAATAAAGTTAAAAACATAAATAGGTGAATTACATCCATATAGCACTACAAAAAGTCAACCCGACAATGAACTGGACCATACCATCCACGCCAAAAATAGTATTGGCCGAACTGATAAAATAATTGATACAGCTGATAATCCAGTATCACATAGAAACTGTTTATGAAATGAAGATAAACGGTTGAGGTACGTACTCATTAGTGTCATTCATTTTTTTAATGGTGATATTGTTTCAGACTAAAGTGTGTTTTAATATATTTGACAAGATTGACAAAGCTCAAAACAATGCGAAACGTCTCATGAAAGAAATATTACAGTATAGAGAGTTGGCCTGAATGAATCCAAACACCAAGAAATCCCCTTCCCCTACAAAAAAAATGTTTTATAACGTTATGAATATTTGTCAAACAGATTGGAATGATCTCTCTGGTTATCAGCGCCCTGTGGTTAGGTATTCTTTTTCAGGACGATCAAACTGTGAGAAAAATAATTACCAACATATTCTTGACGTCATGTAAAGAAACGTTGAAACTTGCATGACTCATCTACAATTCACAGAATCGAATGATATTTTTCCATCTCAGTTAAAGGTTCAAATAGTTCGTTATTAACAACAACAATGCCATCATTAAATCATTAAATGATCGTTCCAAGTTCTACATTTTTTATTTCGAATTTTCTTTATCCTGATAATTTTGGTCTAATTTTTTTATGGTTAAACGAAAACTGCCGAAAATAGTTTCAAATCGTATCGTGTGATTAAATGAAGCTTATACAGAACCAAAAAAAAAACATCAATCTGATATTTTCCAAATATATTCAATATAGGCATGACCTCAATTGTGAAACATCGATATTATTGATGAAAAATGTGTGTGTGTGTAACACTCTCAAAAATTCATGGGTTGTTGAATATTTTTTTCAGAACATCCGCTTTGCGCAGCTCCCAAAACTCACTCCACTCATCAATTGCCAACTCACAACGCCCCTCATCCGCGTACTACCCTCCACCTACAGCGTCGTCTACCAACCCACGTCCAAACAACCTCCACCAGTCCATCCCCAACCTGAAGAGCCCTCCTACCACCCACCGGTTGCACGGCAACAACGTGGACCCGGACGGCAGTGGTAACAATGGTCGGTCGGGCTCCTACCCGAACGTTCAGTACAACCAGGGCTATTTTCCGACGGCAGGATACAAGGGGAGCTTCCCCAGTCCGCCCGAGGAGGCGAGGATGCCGTACGGCGGGCAGGGGTACACGATGCCGTTGCACGTGAACGCCGGCCAGAGGTTGCAGGAAGATAGGGTGCCGCTACCGCAGGAGATGAGGTACAATAATGGCGGGGGATTGCTGAGGGAGGATGTTTTCAGGCAGTCGCAGAATTCTCGGCATGAAGAAATTTTGAGGTTTGTGATTATATCACCATCCGAATTGTCGAATTCTTTTTTACCTAGTTCAGTGTTTGAGGTACATCTAAAAAATTCTACGAATAATTTCATTGAGATTCAATGAAAAATGTCTACTTCAATAATCTAAACTTTGAAATATGTAAGCAAACAAGAATTGAAAGATTAATTGCCACTAAACTTATATTCAACACGTTCATATTAGTTTAACCTGAATGTTTGTAACTGACTATATATGCATACGCAACCAACTTAGTCTCTATCAGATATACTGAGTGATTTTCAGTTTCTTCAAATATCACATTTTACAAAATTAGAGAAACCTCAAAAGTTATATTTTTCGAAAAATAAATAGCATTATGGACCAAATAAAGAAAATAGATCTCAACGTGTCCGCTTTTCCTTTCAATGCACAATTTCCATTAACTTGGCTGTATAAACGTGGAATTGCCAAGCTCCTTCATGAATCGTGTGCTCTTTGACTCCAAAATGGCCTTCGCCAATCACACAAATAAAAAGGCTTCTGAGGCTAGTAAGATGTTGGGATTCATCATATGAAACTGTCAATACTTTATAAATATGAATGACCTCAAAATATTATACTTCTCTTATGTCAGATGCAAGCTAGAATACTGCTAAGTTATTTGGGGCCCCTACTTTTTTTGTCATGAGTACACAATTCAAAAAGTACAAAGGAAGTTTTCGAAATTCATATATTTCAAGAATTGTGGTATCTATTCAACTAAGCGCTCTGACCATAATAACCTTCTTGGCCACTTTCAATTCATTTCGTTAGAAAAAATGAGAAGATGTGCTTCAATAACTTTTCTACATAAACTGCTGCACAGCCAAATCGACTGCAGTTTGCTCCTATCAGAATTGTACTTTAGGGTACCTAGGGATCATTCACGGCTGAATCTCACATTTTACTGCTCCGCAGCATGAACGAACTCAATTTTGCAGTCTCCAATTAAATATATGTGTGATAACTATAACTCGATATGTAATTTTTGCGATATTCATACTTGTTCTAGGAAGCATATGAAAGAGTTAGCAATGGAAATGTGGAAGTGACTATGTGATCTCTTTCTTTATATCAGTGAGAAATTTTGTTATTATCGATTCCACTGTTCATCACCATAAATACCTTATTCATGTAGTAATTACTAATTATTTTTAATATCAGATGATCAGTTTCGGTCTCACTAATGCAATATACACTCTTTTGTTTTGTTTCTTTGTATAATATTATATTTGTTGATTATGTACTAAACGGTTCTGATGTATTTAATTATGTCCTGTAATTGGGTGTTACCTGTTGGGCAATAATATTATAATTATTATTCGTAACCAATTCTAAAACAATTTCTGCGAATTAACAGTGCTTACATACAATCACATTGTGGCTGCTAGAACTTTATCCTATAACATTCTTTTTCTGTTCGAATAGATACCCTAGTCAAGGCAACATCCGCATTCCCGAATCCCAGCAGCAAAGTCAGCAAATGCACAACGTCACTCCTAATGGTGGCGACTTATCGCGTCATAACGAGATGCGCACCTCCAAGAGCGAAGACGCCCTGAAACATCACACCCAGTACCCGCCCGGCGACATGACGAGGTACGCGAGCAGCGGCAACATCAGGGAGCAGCAAACCCCTATCAGGCCGAATCTCGATCAGCAATACGCTCAACATCGATTGAGTAACGAAGATAGGCACCTGAGGGGGGCGGCCAAGTTGGCCGAGATGTCGGAGGAGGTTCGTCGAAGACAGAACAGGGGGCAGTACGGGCATCAACAGCAACAGTATTATGCGATGGCGCAGAGCATGCAGAACTTGAGTATGGCCAGCGCCCAGCAGCAACAGCAGCACCAGTATGGGCAACAGCAACAACCAGCGGGTTATAATCAACATCAGAGTCACGCGTCTCCGACGTACAAAACTCCTCCGGTGGTGCCCAAGACGATGAGGAAGGTGAGATGAATTAAAAATAGTATCAGCTTTAGCTACATGTTTGGAACGAGATATTTCAACGCCTTTTTCACCAATAGAAAGTTGAAGAGATAACCGTACAGTGTCAAACGAAATATAATGTTAGAATGTTGTTGACCAGTCATCTAGACAGTCAACTAGACATCCATGATTGTTTCGAATGGTTCTTAACGTCCGGATGCTGCGTGCTTGTGAATTGTTGCAACTTAAAAATCACTGATTTTTATGTCAAACAGGCATTCCAGCGCATTTGAACCTTATTTGCAACTAGCCAGAAAAATGTGCGGATATATTCGACATTCTTCTTACGATAATGCGCATTTTGTTTTGATTGTTATCGGCGTCGCTTGTCATTTGATTTCGAAGATTCGACTGTTGACTTGATGCGGGCGTATAAACAGCAAAACAAAGTTTTTCGTGATTCTTCATGGATAGATCAGTGTGAAATTTAATTCATCAAATCAGAATCGTTTAGCGTTCCAACATAAAATCTCTGACAAATCTACTTTGAATGGATTCATATACGTACCTAGCTGATGATTAATTAAGGACTTTGAAACAGTTCATATCCAATCTCACCAATTTTGCAGATAACTGGTAACAAATATCACCCCTATTTTGCAGAAAACAAGTAGACAGATGATCGGAAATTAAATACAATATTATTTGTAGAAAGAGATGAGTCATTTCAAATTCATTGATGGGCTCACAGTTTAAACATTCAAACATATTGAAGAAATTTTTTTTTTACATTTTGATCCGGAAAAACTACTGGTGTATGTAAAATATTACCCTGAATCTGAAAATGGAAAAATATACAGGGGGTTCCATTTGAAAATCAAAAGTTGGAGTCACTTCCGCTTGGACCGGAAGGAATACAATCTTTCTCTTCAAAAAATGAACAATATCGTATAGTTGTTACCCACCAAATTTCAAATTTTGATCTCGAATGATTTAGACGTTACAGCTCTGGCCGAATAAATCTTGATACAATATCATTAAAAGTAGCAAGGATAGTAGTAGCAACGAGTTTGCGGACCTTATCAAAATCTTCTTTCAATATTCAGCCCTCTCATTGAATTGCAATACCGAAGAAAGAATATTTTCGATACTCAACCAGAGCCAATTTGTTTAGTTTTGTTGTGTATTGAAATAACGAAGGATATGATCAAGTACAAACATAGTATGTTTCTATTTTTCATTGAATTGAAGTTTATTTGATCAAGTTCATATTCTCCCGACCTTTAGTTAACCTTCTACAGTTTCAGCCTGATATCATTATTAATGCATAATTCGACCTGAATTCATTGAAAAGCACTAACAAAGTGACCGAACATTCCATGATATCCAATTAACAGTCCTATTCGATTGTTTTCCTCCTCACTCCTGGTATACATCAAATTGCATCAAAAACATTCTCGTTCCCCAGGATGATCACCTCCCAATGATGCCAGACCTACCTCCAACGACCACTCACCCGCTGTACTCTGCGAGCAGTCAAGACCCGCCCAAGATGGCACTGTATCCGGCGTCATCTTCGACGGGTGGCGTCTCGAGCGCACAGCAGGGTAACAAGCCTCCGCCGCGCGACCCTTGGGCACGCGAGGAACGTGAAAGGCAGCAGGAGGCCCGTCGAGAGGCGGCCAGACAGTGGCAGGAAGGGCAGCTGCGCGAGCTGGCAGCGTTGCCATACCGAACGGCGCAGCAGGAAGAGCAGCTGAGAGTGTTGCGGTTAGAAAGGGAATTTCAACGTAGGGCACTAGAGGCGGCGGAAGAGATGGATGACGATACCGAGAAGGTGAGGAAATAGTATATTTCATTACCAGTACAGAAATGAGGATTTTTCCGTGCGCGCGAGACAAATTCTCGTGTGAGGCGCAGCCGAACACGGGAAGTCATGCAAGAATGGAAAATCCATTTCTGGACGAGTAATGAACGATATTTTTTATTATACTTAGGTACCTGAAATCAACATAAACAAAAAATATATTTTAATTCGTTTCTGAGTCCGCCATTCGGTAAAACTGTTATATTCTTGTTCATATCTCAACCTGGATTTCACTGGTAATAAATCTGCACTCACTTCTGCCGCTCGTTGTAAGATATTTTCGGGAATATCCCGATTTTCTTCACAATCTGAATTCATTTTTGCAAAATGTAATAAATACATAAATATTCTCTGACAGAAAATAAAATTTGTCATTAATAAATAAATCGTTGCTATAGACACATTACTCGTAAGCGCACGGAAATAGGGATCGGGAAAAAAATTCCGTGCGCTGTTCCGAAAATGTCATATTTACTGTATTTTATAAACGGTTGAAAATGTAGTATTTTCTGTTAAGTATAATAAAAATATATTTATCTTTATTTTGGATTTAATGGGCGAGAAAATATCACGACATCTGCTTTACATAAATTGATCACAATACACTGATAAATCTTTATGACCACATCATCGTTGCAGGAGAGCACATCGTCCCCGCAAATCTCACCCACACAGATACCCACCACCAACCAAAGCGTCGCCTCGACGACCATCAAATCGCCGGACGCGCCGCCACCACCGCCACACGTGCCTCCTCCGTCCATCCTCAAGCCTAACAGCTCCGTCAACGCAGGTGGACAGCCGTCACCGCCGGAATCATCGAATTCGGCCGCCGTCGTTCCGCCACCTCCAGAACGCGGTTCTAGCTTCGCGGTGATGTCGATGCGCGCTAAGGACACTACGAAGAGGGTGTCGTTCAACGACGCTTCTTCGAGTGGCCCGAGCGGGGTGGCAGTGCCGCCCAGCACGCTGCCCATCGAGGAGAACGTCAGGGAGGATCCAAACGTGAGTTTTTTGTATTTACATGGGGTTGAATAAAAATTAATGTAAGAGATGTTAGGGGGCGTCCATAAATTACGTGAGGTGTTCGAGGGGGGAAGGGGGTCAAGCTTAATCTTTCTTAATCTCACTTAGGGGAGAGGGGGGTTTTAGCAAATATCACGTAATTTTTTTTTCTAGTAGAAAACTATGTGAAATTGCGTGAGTTGAGTTAAATTGAAGTAAAAAATGTTGCTAGACTGAAAATATGGCGAAATTTCACACAATAGTGTTTGTCGTTTTTTAAATTTTATCGTAGTAATTCTGAACTACGGCAATACTCTCGAATCTTTAATACTATTCATTGCTAGTCAAATAAAAGTAATGCAACAAATTATGTTTCGATTTTTATTTTCTTTTTATAATCC
This sequence comes from Plagiodera versicolora, assembly GCA_037013635.1. Taxonomy (NCBI): domain Eukaryota; kingdom Metazoa; phylum Arthropoda; class Insecta; order Coleoptera; family Chrysomelidae; genus Plagiodera; species Plagiodera versicolora. Next base: position 6,494,185 of record CM072986.1, on the reverse strand, counting down.
AACGCAATTACAGCCAGAACACAAAATTTAAAAAATCTCACGTAAGATTTGGGGGGGGGGAAGGAGTTGGGGAAAATCTTGCGAAATCTCACCAAATCTCAAAAAATCCTAAAAAATGCCTCACGTAATTTAGGTTAACTTTCAATACCAATAGTGCAAAATAAAAAGTATCTAGCTAACCACTGAATTCCTGATTGGTTGAGACATAGCTGGGAACGTTTAGGCATTAATGATTATAGCAAAATTTATTGACAACGATGCCAAATTTATTTGGAGAGAAATGTTTGATCCGCTAATAAAGTTTGTTTATTCTAGTCTAAACATTTACGAATATTCAAAAAACTGTTAATAATAATAATAGTGAATAATTATTCAATTTTGGTGTATATATTTTATAAATCGAAATCATTTATCGAAACAATTCAATGACAAACTGAACCTAATTTTTGTATCAGAGTATTGTTGGAAAAATTAACAAAAAGCAAAACCGCACTTTCTGGCGATCTGTCACAACTTTTCTTATTCAAATGAATAATGAATAAAATTTATGAAGGTTACATCGATGTTACAAATAACATGGCCAGATGAATCATGCATTTTCATCATGAAGGTAGCAATTATTATATTTTGAGAAATCAACAATAAAAGAATTGTAAAAAATATTCCAATAATCTTCGACTCTTCCATAAAAACTTCCAATAATCTTCGACTTTCCAATTGCAGAGCTTCATCCGTCAAGCGGAATCCATGCTCGCCTCTCCGACGTCACCCTCCGAAGCCTCCCCTAGCGGCGGCCCGTCGTCCGTCGCAACTCCCGGCGTGATCGGCGCCCAAGAGGTGTATCGCGACCCGCGCACGCGTCGTCTCGCCGAGCAGGCGATGCGCCGCGACGACAGAACGGCCGCCGTACCGGAGAAGCTCTCCTTCAAGGAGAAAATGAAAATGTTCGCGATGGAGACGGGGGAACAGGAAACGCCCAAGGACAAGAGCAAGATCAGCAGGGCGCAACGTGACATCGACAATTTGGGATCGTCCAGTATGGTGCATTGAGAGCGAAGGAGGAACGACGTGGGAACGTAGGACGAGATGTCCGGGTGAAGTAGGTTACCGGAATCGTGAAGAGCGGACAGACGATTCGAAATTATCGTTGAGAGACCAACTTATTTTTTTACATTTTTATTTTTGTTACATTCGATCTGCTCTAAGAATGAGCTGGGTGACAGCCGAATTTGAAACTTTGTAACTGTTGAGTTATAATTTTCCGAATTTCTCGATTATTTTTATTGTCTTTCAAAGTATTTATCGTTTCCACTTATAATGATGTAGACGTCCCAACATTTTTTGTTTTTGAAATTTTAATATGAAAATAAAATATATATTTTGAACATTTTATGTTTTTATGAATTTACCAAAACAAAACACTTTCACTACCATTTTCTCGTTAATCCATGTGATGCAAAATAAAATTCAAGTTGATAATGAAACATTGAGTCCGTAAAAGCGATCATATCGATTGGGAAATAATCATCTTCCATACGAGCATTTGATGAGAGCGAAAAAAATTGTCTGCATAATATTGAAATGTTTCCAGGAAAATAAAAAGGAAAATTTGGGATGGTCAATAATAATAATAATAATTTCATTTGGACAAATCAAATTGAATAACTCATTCAATTTTATAAAGATCGGATTTCAAATTTGTTATACATTGACATCAACATTAGCACAACAAACCTTTTTGTAGAAGATAACGAAACAAAAATTTCTCATTAGTTTTAATTTAATTACATCATTTCATCTAATTTTGAACCAAGCTTGAACCAAAATAACATTATACAATTGAGAAGTTATTGAAAATTTCAATTGGACAGTTGTTTCTTGCTCTTCTTTATTTATTGTAACTCATACTATTCAAGCTCATTTGGAAATGAGGCACGAATATTCAAAAACTGATTACTCACTCAGTGTATTTATTACAACATATCCTCATTGATAATATTGATGATATTGAATTGGTGTCAAGAACATCGCTATCAATTCCGAGGCAAATATTAGAGGTTCGGATTTCCATTGTCTGAATAGTTAGTTGAACCCCTAAAAATATAAAAAGATTCCACAGTGGAAGTCCCAACCTCCGAAATTCAACCAGAAACATTGTCAACAACATTTAAACAAACGATAGTATTCATTTTGATGCCGTTGAATCAAGATCCCAACAGCCATTTCAATTATTTTTCATTTCCCCTTATTTTCGAGTTTTTTCATCACAAATAATATGTTGTTACAAAGCTTCAAATGTTTATTGAGCAGATCATTACTAAAAGTCTCGCATTTTGGTAGCCTGCTCGAATACCCCCAGTATTAATTTAACACCAATATTATCAACTATTGTTTGAGATTTTTCATTAGGAGCCCTATCGAAACCTATAAAACGATTCTGTATTTTTATAAACATTTTATCGAAGCCGACAGAGGAAGGTGCTTAACATATTAAAAAATGTAGCTCAACTATACTCCAGAAGAAATAGTCTTGTAGTAGTAGGAGGCTTAGATGCCATCAATTTATTGCATAGTAATCAGGTTTACAATATTATACATTTGATAACCAACTTCGCAATATTTGAGCGATTTCTTGTTCAATATTTAGAAGCTTTCGACCATGACATAACTATGACCAACTATTTAGATATTATGATAAATTACTCAGAAAACCCAATTACCTTATTTTTAAGTATAGTTACTTGTTTTGGGTGAACAGAAATTGAGATGAGAAACAGAAAGTTATTTTTACAATGTTCTCTTCTCAAAAGGTTCTGAATTCTCTCTTTTCGAGTTACTCATTCTATTCTCTATACTCAATCCTTTCAAGTAGCAAAAAAAACTTCGAATACAGGTAATTGGGATTCCTAGGGTATGACAAAAGAACCATGATAATATGTGTTTGTAACTTGCATATCTACCTATAACTTATTACCGTCCAATTTGCAGTTAGCATGAAAAATATACTACATCGACTTTATTCTTCGAGATTTTAACATTACGGTGATGAATGTCACTTTTTGGAACCATATATTGAATCCAATTAAAATCAAAGTGTTTCCTCAATATTGATTTCATTTTCTGAGCCTAGATTTAACTGGGTGGTGCTGATTTTTGTAGTTACATTTCAGCAATCGACAGGATGTCTCATGAACAGGAACATGTGAACTTACTATATACATTTTTCGTTGAGTGTAATAAAATTATTGGCATATAATATATTTATAATAATTTTATACTGAAATATGGAAGTATGGAGTACTCAACATCAATCCTATCTATCTCAGAGACGTAGCTTGTCCAAAAAAAAAACATTTCCAAAAATTATTGGGAGGTCCTTCTGTTCAATCAAAACCAATCAATTTGCGGGTTTTATTTATGCCGATGATTTTATTCGACATCTGTATCATTATGCATATTGTTGAATATTTTCAACTGTGAGAACCTCTTTATTTTGTAAATTTTTATTGTTTTTTCAATGTAGATAATTCTTTTGATTCATCTCAAGCAATATTTGCACATTGTAATCATAAAATATGTTTACACTGTACCTATACAATGGTCGCATTCCTTAGTTTTCATTTTCTTATTGTATAGATCTAACGAACAAGGAATATAGTTTGCTATATATTCATGTGTCAATTCGGGAGCAATATACGTATAATCAATCTAGTTGGAGAACAATTATAATTAATATCATATAGGCAAATCTCGTATCTAATGTATATAAAAGTGTAAATTATGACTACTAGTAGATTTATCGTATCAGATTATGCAGTTGATTTATGAAATATTGATTTGTTAAATTATGTATTACCTTAAATAAAATGTATCTTAATTTCGACTTTTTATCATTCCCAAAGTTCATAGAATATAATACCAGTCATCGAAAGTTTATTTTCAGCGAATTATCGTCCTTGCAGTTTTCAAAATGATTCGCATTCAAAAATTAAATCAGAATTGAAAATTTCAAGAAGAATCATGAATTTAAGAAAAATGATCAACAAAAGGTCGGCTTTATACAGATACGGACACCATTTGGTTTATGTTCTATGCTTAGTGACCTTTTACAAATGTATAGAACATTGTTATTTTGAGCTGTTTCATGAAATCAGGTTAATTTTGTTCAAACTGCGCTCAAAATTTTCTTGGAAGCAACATCTTTCGCAATGTATCAAGTTTCAATATGATGGTACATACCTGATAATTTGTTATGGACTAGATACAATTTCTATTATGAAGGAAATGAGTGAAAGCTACGACATTAGTTGTTGAATAATGAATTAGAATTTTCAGTCTTACTTGTCAATTATAACTATTAATATAACGAGATTATTATGCGATTTATAATAGTCGAGGACATTGCTAGGTGACAATGCGATAGCAACAATTTCTAATTTGTCGGAGATTGCCTGCTCTATATCGCTGGATGATACTGATTTGAGGTAGAGAGAGCTTCACTCTGTTCATTCATACTCATTTTGGTTCTTCACCTCCACCATTTATACGCCTGAATAAACTTATTAGTCGAAATGTTGAAACATTTTCTGGTTGAAATCAGATGACAAGCAATGCTGGCAGAATAAACCAACAGCGCATATTTTTCACGAAAATTATCAACAAAACTTTTGACTACTAGCTGAAGAGTTTCAAATGCACTGAAAAGTCAAATTGTTTGTCATAAGAATCAGTGATTTTCAAGTTGAAACGCTCAATTCACGAGTGGGCTCAGTCTGGACATTAGGTCATGGTTGAGACATAGCTGGAAACATTTAGTGACTTAGTCATCAATAATTATGGCAACACTTCACAATGACTTCACCACGATGTCAAATTTATTTAGAGAGAATAAATCTCTGGTTAATTCAAGTCGACATTCAAATCGAAAAACTGTTCAACGGTTATTCACAGTTAGGTGAGGTTAGGTTTGAAGTGAGCGGGTCAATACGGCCCTCCAATGCGACCCTGGCCGGTCTATTGTGGCTCACACCAATTCAAATTTTACCAAATAACTCCAGCTTCTTGTCGAAGCCGATTATGGTATCTGGTGAGTGATATTTCAGGTCCGAGGGCGAGAGTGCCACCCTGCCAAACATCGAGAACCTGATTCTAGCCGCAGCGGGGCAGACACAAAGTATGTTTTCTGCTGTTTCATCATCTTCCAAGCATAGGCGACAAGTCGGGTCTTCTGATAGACCGAGTCTAGTCATGTGATGATTCAAACGACAGTGACCTGTGAGGAGGCTTGTTAGGCAACGTAGAACATCTCTGCCGTAATCCAACAATTTTTTGGCTCCATTCTTCGAAGGATGAATGAATACCTTGGAATGGGTCAATCCTGGAATACTCTGTAAGAAGTTTGAGAAACTTCCTGTTGTTCAGGTATTCAGTGTATGTTTGGCAATACTCAAAGAGATGCCAATAGCGGGTTCTGGTCCAATGAAATCGCTCGAGGCGCCTTGCCTTGCAAGACAATCTGCCATTTCGTTGCCCTCCAAACCGGAGTGGCCAGGAATCCAGATCAAGGATAATTTGTTAATTCTTCCAATCGAAGAGAGTCTCAGGCAGAGACCAGTTTGGACGTCACTCGGTTCGAGCAAAGGGCATTCAGTGCCGCTTGGCTGTCCGAGAATATTTTGATTGTTTTATGTGTGAGGTTGATTTCTACCAGTTTCTTGACGCATAGAGCAATGGCATAGATCTCTGCCTGAAAAACGGTCGCAAAAGATCCTAGGCAGGCAAATTTTTCTGTCCTGGATCTGCGACCATAAACACCTGCACCCGAACCTTCAGGTGTTTTAGATCCATCAGTGAACCAGCAGCTTTCTGCTCTCAGTATAGTTCCTCCTGAGGATCCAGTCGTCAAACAGTATTCACAGTTACTAATCATCCAATTTGGGTATGTGGGATTTCAGGAATCGAATGCATTTTTGGAATAATTCGAAATTTAAACTCAACCTAACTTTCTGTTTCGGAGTATCATAGAAAATAAAAGAATGCAGCAACACGGGACTTTCTGGCGAGCTGTAACGACTATATTGCTTGAATAAATAGACCCAAATTTTGAAATATTAAAATTGGCGAACACTGAATAATCCTGTGTAATCTTACGGCTTCCGAATCAAAAAAAATCGGAATAGGTACATTAATTCTATCTATATATATTATATAGAATCTTCATTTTTTTCATTTTGACCGAGCCCTTGTCGAATATATTTGACTTTTCATAAAAATTTCGCCGACGGTTATTTCTAGCCTCCCCCCGGAAAATTCGAATCGCTTAGGGGTTTTCCCTTCCGATCTCCCGCCAACAACCAGTTCACGACGGCGCTTTTCGCTGATCACATTATCGAATTTCGCGCACGACATTTTTAGACCCGACGCACACGCGGTCCTATTGATTTTCCTCCGCTTCACGATGGAAACTCCGCTTTCCCGATAAACGGATACCGAATTCGTGGAAATGCGCGTCTGAGGACGACGATGTCCAACAAAAAAATGGGCTCGATCGTTTTGAGGTCTCTGTCGGTGCTGCTCGGTTTGTTCTTCATCTTCGTAGGCTTCATCAAGCTGTCCAACGTGTTGTCCAAGGACCTCCACAAAGACCTGGTGAGCGACAGTTATACAATATAATATAATAATATCTGATGTTGTTAGTTGGCCTGATGCCTGGCCGGGTGCGTTTGCGAAAATATTTTTAAATGTGCGGAGATATCCTTTATTCGAGTGCGGCCAACGTGAATGGTGAATGTTGACGTCATCATATCGGATAATATCATATGATGGGTCTGCCAACAATTTGTTGAGAGAGGAAAGTGAGTGGGCAATCTCCCATAGAATGTCGTGTGTGTATGTCTGACACTCTAACGCCAAGCCAGAATGCTGCGAATTCGCACAAAATTATATTTTCCAACGTTATACGAAGGGAGTTCGCTGTCTTCTTCCGGACGTTTATTGTTGAAACATTTTCTCCTGAAACTTGCACATTGATCAGAATCTTATCATTCGTTATGTAGTAAACGTTATTATTCGCAATTCCTGAATGTTGGACACGCCAAACATTGGACTTGTTTCAATGAATAATTCATACCATTATTGACACTTGGCCCATTGAAATAGAGGGGGGTCCATTAGTATGTGGAAGTGGAATAACTTACTCAGGATCAAAAAACGAGGAACTTTCTAAGGTGAAAAATTTTATATTTGCCAAATTTAAAATTCTGGAATATTTTGAGATATAGAGGGTGTTGAGCGTAAGGTTTTTTGAATAGGACACCATGTATAAGCGAAATAATTCTGCATTCAGTCTTATTTTTTTTATAAATTGCAATATTGTCAAGCTGAAAAATATCAAAATGCAACGATAATTGGTGCGAAACGTTAACTGTGGCAAATGAGTAAACTTATTTAGTAGATACGAAAGTGACGAAAGCCTGAATGCCTGAACAGAGAATTGATTTCATTTTGTGTACCCCCAAAATGGATTGTGTTTAAGAAAATTGCATTTATATAATATGGTTATATAATTCGAAATTCCCAATGTGATGTGTGAAAAACTTTCATTAATTCCTTATGACAAAATCAAAGCAGTAATTTTCTTTTTTCGAAAACTGCAATAAAATCAATACCTCGAAATATTAGATTTTTTTTTCCACTTCAATTGTATTTCATATTCAAAAAATAGTTTCTGACTAATCTTGTAACGAATCGATAGGAGAGGATACATAAATTATATTGTATTTACTTTAAAATACTTCTATAAACCGATTCATTATATGGCACAGTTTTGATATATAGGGTGTTGATGTTTAAAATAAACATTGTTGTTCCATATATTAGTCTTTGAGTATTCGAGATCCCATAAATCAGTAGTATAATTTGTTCAATTAGATTTTGAGTATCGCACTCGAGTTTATTTTCAACATACGAGGTTGTTCCTGGAAATTATCTTTCATTTTCTCGGGTTGTTGAATTTTTTATAATTTATTTTCATACAAAAATATCATAGCACATTAATGCTGAAGTTATCATTCAAAATGTTGAGACCCTGTTGTTTTAAAAGATATAAGTACCTACCTATTTCTCATATGGGTATCAAAATCGTAAATCAACTCGTCACCATAATTCGAAACTTGTGCGGGATTCAGTCAGAGATATACTTCATTATAAGTTTTCTTTATTTATTAAATATTTCAACACAATACACTCTCCATAAAAAAAAAACAACTTATTAGGTATTGAAAACAGAACAACTAACAAAATAATCAACATGATAATTGTAGAAACCCTTATCTTCAACCTCAGATTTCGTATAAATTTTTGTGTTGTTATTACATATAACAATTCACAACACGATCCTTGATATGATGATGATAAGTTAATTGATCGATTGATATTGTGCACAAACTATCAAATTTGCAACACTTCTGGTAGTTATGTAACGAATTGCTAGTACTACAACTACCAGTGAAAAAGTATTTAATATATAACGAGTACAAAATAAATATCGTAATATATTTCAAATGTTATACTAAATACTTTTCAAGTACTGAATATAATATTCGTATTTTGTATTTGCTTTCTGAATACAAATATTTCAAATAAGTCACAACTTAGACCTACAGTTGTTACTGGAATCCGAAAAAATTTATAAGGGGGGAGAAAAATGAAATCGAGTTGATTTCCATGAAAGAGAATGAATTGAAATCAATACCATTGATTATGATTCAATATCATTCCTCATTATTCTGTGTATGTTTATAGATTGAAGTTAAGATTATTTGTATAGTTCGGGATTAGGTTGTATTGCATATAGAACGAATGCTAGATTTATGTAAGACAAATTACCTACATTTTGAAAGCTTAACCGTTCTAAGCTATTTGAGACAATACGTGGAAAGAATTTTTCATCCATTGACATCTTATAACTTTTCCTACAATATTTCACGTGAATATATCCGTAATCGAAGACACAATATTTCAGAATTACAATTTGGTCTTTCTTATCAATGATGGTTATTTGGTGTATGTAGCTTTCCCGAAATTATGAAAAATGATTTTCAACTTACTCATGTTACTTAATGTGGTTGGTGAACATGGGCTTGATTTATGTAGCTTGAAAAGAGAGTTCAGTACAGTAACCAAAAAGATATAGTGTTTCACTCGATAGATGTATTAATGAATCTTTTTTTTTTCAGAGGAAAGAATACGTGAAATATGCCAAAGTGTTTCCACTATCAGAAATGTTTGACTTCAAAATCCCATCGAAATGGTACAGGAGAGCGGTCGGAAGTCTGGAGATGATTTGTGGGACAGCAATGGCGTTCATGCCAAATCGTGAGTATACTAAAATTTCAATTGCCCCCATATGGTCTAATTACCTCAAATCAACCTTCAACTTCGAATGGCAGAGTGGAAAAATCATTTTATGCAATCACTGGATAGAAAAATTTCATATTCGAGTAATAAACAAAAGTTCGTGTTCTCGACTTTTGAACACCTTGAAAAATCGTTTCTTCCTAGTCTAGTCCAATCATGAATTCTGTCAGAGATTTATCAACCTCAAATCATGATTTTAGATTATAATGAATTAACAAGAGGAGAAGATTGGAGTTGAACACCTCTTTATCTCAATTCACCCTATTCCAATAAAAATTCTAATTCCTTTGTAGAATACTTGAAAAAATATGTTGAAGAATAAAAGATTGATTTCTTCTTGTCATCATCGGTAAAAAAAAATTTTTATATCCACGGTCTTACATACAGGTCCGAAAACTACTCCACTTTTGAGTGGTGGGGGTGTGACCGTTATCTAAGAAGGAATTGTTCCGGGGTAAGATTGATTTTCGTATCGTAATCGTGACAGAAATAATATTAATTAAGAAATTTTCTCAAATAAACAAAAAAACATCCGTATTTTCATACAGCTGATCGGATATGATTTGTTATTGGCTGACAAAGTGACAAAGAGAGGGCAGCGCTGCAGGTGGTGAACCACGAGAACCACCAAATTTTCCTCAATTCTTGGGTAACCCTCCACCCTAACAGTATTCAGACCTGTATGTAAGACCGTGATCATACCTATCTATCACATACTGAAAAATTCAAAATTGATGAAGTAGAATCGAAAGTTTGAGAACAATTCGACATGAGTGGAATCAGTGTACTGTTCAATTGCACAAATGCATTTTCTAGTGTAATAACAAGATCTTATAAGAAATAGTTCAATGACCCAAGATACCCGCTTCAGGTACTCCCCTCCAGACCAAAACGGCATAAATATATTGTACCAAGATCATTTATGATATCATAAACCCAAAGGATTAAATACTTAATCCCCTATTATCATTAAGGGCGACTGGAAATGTATAAATACAAAAACCTGAGAACTCTGACATTCATGTTCACAACTTTGTTAGAACCAATATCGAAGCAAAGATGATCTTCCCTTATATTAGTGAAGGAGCTCACCAGCTATCAGGGAGAAGAGAACACATCTACATGCTAGAACTGACAAATGTTCTGAGGAATACGCTGGATCCAGGACTGGATGGGTTCGGATGCACTACTTTCACATGCAGAAAGTAGTGATGAAGCTGAAGAAGAAGATCCAGAAGAAAAAATGTTGTGGAAAGACCGAGCTGTCTTCCCACATATCATTTTACTTTAGGGAATATGAGGACATGTTCCAGCACTATGGATCGATTCAAGATCCCCGTCTTGACCAAAAATGAGAAGCCTTAGAAACCACCATAAAGGTGATGTTGGACATCTACGCCAAGATTTTTTTACAGGAAAACGCGGCGACCGACCAACTCATCTTACGTTATATTAAGGTGTTCGGGAGCAATTCTACTTGTTAATAAAAGTTTTTCATGACTAATTTTATTCAAACTTACTTCTTTTTATTTGATGTTTTGCAATATATTTGAATATATCTAGAATCATAATTTCTTCACTTATGCATCTAGATTGTTTCATCATGACATTCTACATGACATTTGACAAATATCATTTGCATTTCATAATTTTTGCAATCATATCAACAAAAACCCGTTCACATTTCAACTTCCGATCACATGAATGAAAATCATATGAATTTAATTGAAAATCATGAGAGCCCTACAAATTGACAAAAGATCTAGATATCAATTCATAAGTATCATTTTTTTTTTCAATATTACATACACAGGAAAAAACTCAAATACGTTATGAGTTCTATGAGTTCGATAGAATAGAATAGAAATACTCGTATATTCATTCATCTGTTGAATTATATCATGAAAGACAGACATGATCTGACGTCACTTTTGGGAAAAGATTAGGTCGACGTGTAATGCCTTTATATCAATTTATAGAGTATGGATTTTATCTGGAATAAATTCACCAATACCGACGGATAATTTTTCTAAAAATTCAAGAGATACAATTACGGTTTGATGTATTATTCATTATACATTTTGCCAAATGGTGAAAATGGTTGGTGAAATTACATGAAATATGTTTATTTCGATAGTGTTATACCATAACCTATGACCTTTCATCGTGCAGATGTTAGAAAAGTTACTTCTACACAATGATCGAATTTCAGTAAGAATGTTCCAGGGTGGTATGAACTCAAGAGTTAATTCTGATTTAATGATGGATAACATCCATAGGTTTCGTTCTTCACAGAATTCTCACTTTTTTTATATTTTCCTACAGTTTTCTATATTGTTGGGTTATTGAAGTGAACTGAATTTTTCAATCATATTTGACGTTTTTCTACAGTGAAAATAAATTGTTGAAGTTTCATAAATTAGTCAAACACTACTATGAGATACTTCAACAACATTGATGAGCATTAAACCATTGATCCGTTTGGAAAAGGATCGTGTAAACCAAACCAAGGTATGAAAATGAATAGGACCGAATGCTATTCAGTACACCTAACAAAATTCAACAATTATTATTATACCCCAAAAACTATGCGATTATAAATTTACATGTTATTTGTGGAATTCATGAGACATCCTATTTATTTTTGGCACCACATCATACCTACCAGCAGTTAGTGGTTCTGACCGCAACCTACATTATGTCAATGTTAACTCTATAAATACCACCAACACAGCGAAAATAGAAGAGGAGATTTCGGAAAATCAAGGAAAATACCAAATAAACAATGTTATCCAAATTTCCTGAGGTTATAGGCAGTATTTATCTGAATGGCACCTCAGTTGACAATGGATATACTCGTGTGTACAGATATAAAAAAAACCGCCAAATTCTCGTTTAAACAGTTAACAGATCATTTTTTTCTTTTTGCAAGTTTACGATAGCAAAAAGCTGGGATCATCATTACATGCTATGAATGATTCAGTTCAAAACTCGTTGACAGTAAAATATATGCTTGAAATGAAATTGTGGAGCATGATACATTTTCATGAATTACTGCCATATCAAAACATTTACGTTTCAATGTTTTATAAAATTCACTATACACTAAGTGGAATGATCCAATTTATTACTACAACATAAGTAATTTTTACAGTGAAAACGTGTAGCTCGGAATATTTTCAAAGCTTCCTTTCTGGAAGTATTTTCACAATTCTATAAAATGTTTGCGAGAGTCAACTTTCATTGTTAACATGCAACCAATTTTTACAGTGAAAACGTGTATCTCGGAATATTCTCAAAGCTTCCTTTCTGAAGGTATTTTCACAATTCTATAAAATGTTTGCGAGAGTCAACTTTCATTGTTAACATGCAACCTATACTCTAAATGAATATCAATGATGTCACGTTACTTTACGCTATGGATTTTTTTTTTTGTATAACAAAATATTCCGTGAATTGTCGGATTATAAAATATTACAAAAAATTCTTGTCAGAAATCATTGGTTCAAATTGAACTATAGAAACAGAGATTTTGAATATGAAACTTCATTCAATTGAATATCACATTCTCATCACTTTGACAAATCAACAAAAAATGTTCATTGTTCAACTTCTTGTCAATACCCAAAACTGTTTATAAATTTCTGGTAAACGTTCCCGAAATCTCATTTAATTACCCGTTCTGTCTTTCAAATCTTCGATATTCGGTTCGGTGTAGCATGAAATTTAAATGATATGAAGTCAACATCTGGATTGACCATCTGCACATTTTTATTGACAGTGAAACATTATCATTTGTCATTGATGTATTTGTATTCGCACCGTGTTGTCATATCTGAATTGAGGATGACATAATGCACCTTATTCACTATTCAGTATCTTGTGTCTTGAATCTCATACCGATATTTTCGACAAAGTATAAGTGAATTATCATTCGTGAGTTCAGATTATTTTGAATTAATTATCATCATTATTATTATTGATTTCATGTCTTTGATTCCTTGGTATTATATGGGATCATACATTGAATTGTTTTTCTGACGTCCTGGTTTTTGAAACGAAACAAAAATATCCTTTTCACCTTTTATTACACGCACTTGAATAATTTCATGAATTAAAAATATTGACACACGATGACTATTATTGATATTTCGAAACCATATGAAACCACCATACACCCGAAATTTTTCTAGAATATTCCGGCGTATGTGTGGTTTTGTCACCGAATATCGCTCTAACTTCAATTGAACAGAGAAAAATTTTCTCGAACACAAATTTCTAGGAATGACAGACAATATCACTTTTTTTCGGAAAAAAATAGCATGACATCCAGATATACACAATAATCATAGGTTATATAAATCCTATTATAGCAGTACAATAATAATTGTTTGATCGGAAATGTTGATTTTTGACAGACAAAGAAGTTGTGCGTATTTTTAAATAATTGTAAGCGGGTAAGTGGTGCCCTCTAAGGACTACGTTAATACTGATGAAATATTCTTGTTTGCCATCCTAAAAACCCCAAATGTACAAATTTCTAAATCAATATCATAAAAACTGTCGAATCTATTGGGAAATTTGCAAATAAAATTTTAACTTTGAACGCACTGTTCTTTTTAATGTTGCTCTCAATCGTCATATTTTGGTCCTCTCTACTCTCAGTTTAATTTTTTATTACCCTATTAATGAAGCACCCTGTATATATTTTCAGTCGACAACAACCGTGGAATATGGAGTATTCATTTCCCGATTTTTTTTTATTCTTCCCAATTTAAATACGCAACTTACATTTGTTGAAATATTATTCCGACTTCTGGGACATCTTGTATACTAACACAAATGCCTTTTTGTGGGCGAAACTGAATGAAATATCCTTGATCTCATAAAAAAGTACAGCTGCCTACTCTAAAAAAAAAAACATCGTTTTTGAAGCACTACCAAATTTGAGGTTTTCAACGAGGATTATGCGGATTATCTCCAGAAAAATTAGATTTTCTTTGTCATTATATCTGAATTTTAAACAGGTTTCAAGTAGATTTATGCTTTGCATCGCACCATAAAACGGGTGTGTCTTTTAAGTCTGAAGGTAGAACAACTCTAAACATTTCTGTTTCGCTAAATTATATCGTGCTCATTGGACGTTCAAGTTGATAATTCGTATCGTGTTTCGAACTGGCTCTTTATTGAATGTTTGAAAAAACAGTATTTATACAATGAGCTATCGTTTCAGTTATGTTTTTACTCCAAACCATTTGACTGTAATAGGTTATGACGTCAGGTGCAAAAGCTCTACTGAAGCTCTATTGGTATAATCAACCTTGTTGATCAGTCCTATAAGATTATTTTTACACGACCATTCATCGCATATTTGTAGTATGATAAGAATAATTCAAGAATCTTCCAGCAGAATACATTTCGATAAACGACTCAAATGGGACATTTCTCAATTCCAGACAAAATCAAGAACGCCTCGAACGTAGTCCTGTTGCTCCTCACCTTAATGGCCGTCTACTCGCACTACATGGTCGCCGACAAGTTGGAGAGGACGGCACCGGCCTTGGTGTTCCTCTTCATGCTGAGCGGTCGCCTCGTGGTGTACTACCAGCTGCACAGGAAAGAAGAAGAAGAACATCCCGAACCGACCGCCAACGGCATGAAGCAGGACTAAATACACCCATAGTACAATACCAAATGAAAAATATTATCTATAGTTACGAACTTGCCGCCCAGATTTTCGCAGAGATGATTTTTGTCTAGGGAGAGTAATTTGAAGAACTTGTAGTGTGTCGGTGATAAAATTATGTATCGTGCGAAGAAAGCATCCAATGTCTTTAATCTAATTATTTTATTCTGAATAGTACCACCTGTGTATCCAAATTGTTTATGATTGGCTGGTTTATTAAATTCGTAGGACTCGTCATTTGAAAATTTAACGTACATCAACTGATTCAAAAATGAGATTGAGTATTAAAATTTATTGGTTTTCGGAAAAAAATGTATTTGAATTTTCAATGTTGATTTTTCAAAAAAATAAATCCTTATATCCGAACGAATATCAGCCAAATAAAATCAGATACGAATTACGCCCTAATATATAAATTAGATACTTATTGACACACTGAAGTAGGGACATGCTATTGAGGCTAATTTTCCTAATTACATAATGGAATGAGCTAACGAAAATTGGCAATTTCATCCAAGAGCTGTTATCGACATCTATCACTCCAACTCGACACGAATGCTGGGCTGGATAATTATTTTTCATTGGAATATCGAAGATATACAGAATATCATTTTCCATTCAAATATTGAAAGAATGCAAGAATCTCCGTAAAAATTCATTCTTTGGTTACTCAAAATACACCGAAGAATGTTTCAATAGTATCCAATAAAAATAATATTCAAATGTGAATTTGCAACTGAATGACAAAAATTGCAATATTGTTGTTAGAACAACTTTCTATCGCGTCCTTAAAGTACAAGTTTGTTATGTAAAAGGTCGTTAATTGATACAAAACATTTCGTGTTTGTAAACTTTCAATATTTTAATAAAGAGGCATAGAGCTAACAATATTGAGTTTTGAGACTGACTGAATATGAATGTATTTGCGATAACATGAACTTTTGTTTTGTGATATTTATGTTGAAGTTTTGTTGTATCGTTTTCTAGACTAGATTAGAATAATGGATAGCTCATATGTTTTCCTTGAATACGGTTTTGTACTCTGTACTACCAGTATATTTATATCGATTGAGATTTTGGTAAAATACATACAAACTGCTGTCTCAAAATGAAATTGTGAAGCATGCAGAAACATTAATATTTTTCCACTGAATTGTCAACACGTTCACCAAATTCATATGACACTTGTGAACTAACAATATTTGTGTTGGCATACTCTACAATTTGAACACCTTGTATAGATTCCACATATAATCAGATCATCAATTTCCATAATTAGTTGTTTATTTATATTCATCTTAGTTTCATCAATTCATTACGTTCTTGATATCAAGTACAGAGAGATTAAGTATCTATATAGGTCTAAGCATAATGAAATTTGACATCTACCTACCTTTGTAAGATTAAGTAACGAAAGCATAATAATTGAAATTCACATTTGGTAGATTACTTTCAGTTTAATATATAGAGGGGAATCATGTAAACATTGATATATATTCATCCAAACTTCGTAAACTCACTGCCATTTGTAAAATATTCATGTAAGCAAAATGAACGAACGAATAAATTATAGTAAAATGTATTTTTTTACTCGAATCATCTCAGTCAAAAATTTCAACCGTGCTCGTTATTTTCATCTCATCAAGGTGCTTCTCAAAAGTCCCCCTTCCCTTCTTATCTTTGGAACAATTGAATCAGTGAAATTGTGAATCTGGATATTGAAGGTTGTAAACTTCTCTACTAGTAATGATAAATGACGAAATCAGCAAATATGACGTCGCAAAGCCATTGCCACTAATCATGTTAAATGAAACCCTACCGCAAACGACACCTCTTTTAGGCTATCGAAAAAGCCTATTCAATGATAACAATTTTTTTTTGTGTTCATGACAGTCTCAATGGCTCATTAAAAAACGTGAAAATTCAAATTCCATTTAGTATGATATCAATATATAATTCAATAATCGGTAACAGCCGAAGAAATTATTGGTCACAATGAACTTGTCGATTTCGTCATCTACCATCACTAGTAGGAGAGTTTGCAACCTTCAATATTCAGTTTCAAAATTGCACTTGTTGATGTACAATCGTTACATTCACATAACTGGAGTTTTCAATGCTTCCATTCTAATGAAATACTGAAAAAATGGGAAATCATATGAGTCAACACGAACAATCCATGCGCAATATCACCAGAAGACGAAAAGAAGAAAATTCTTGTACCAGCCTCAGAAGAATAAGCCAAACCCACGACATACCCCCCATAACTACACAGAACATATTGACATTGAAAGAATTATATCCTTATAAGGTAACTTTGATTCAGGATCACTCAATGGTATTGTTGATTTTTTTAAATGAATAGATAGAATAAATAGAATTTAAAAATCAATTTAATCAAAAATTTTCCTACGTAACATGCTCTTTCATATGCACTGGTACTGATCGGTATGGTAATTCAGTGAAAAGTATTTAATATGAAAACAATGAATTTTATTTCATGTGTATAATAAATATTTTGAATATTTATAAACATAAGAGAAATATACAGAGTAACACCAGTGATTGTAATGAAAAAAGAAAAGAATATGATCACATCTATTTCTCAACTTGAATTATATTCAGAATTACATGTAGTGATGAAATTGTGAAACTAAAAAACCACGTAGTCTACAAAATAATCATTTATACAAAAAGAGCAATTTTTTAATCAACTTATAAAATAGCGTTTGAAAATTAAATAATAGTGAACTTGACCATACTTTCATATTTTTTGTTGAAACCCGTGAGAAAGATGTAGGTACAATAAAAAATATAAGACATAAATAATCAATGAATATCACAGAAAAACTACTAGAATTATGCATTCTTGGTCGTACAAATATTGGAATCGAATCTTCCATGCCAATAAAATATCAAAAAGTTGAATAAATATGATAGAACCACACACTTTCTTGTTTCCTCTCAATCAGCCACTTGTTCAACCAGATTCGCTTCACATCGACCTCCGCCCTCTTCTTCCCGATTTCGACTCTTGGTCGCGCACTTTTTATAGTGTGTCCTCATGTTGCTGCTCTGCGAGAAGCAAAGTCCGCACCTTTCACACTCGTACGGCTTATGGCCGGTGTGGAAATTCATGTGAGTTTTGAGGTGGTGTTTTTTGGTGAAGCTCTTCGGACAGATTGAGCAACTGTAAGGTTTCTCGCCTGGAATTTGTAAGAGAGATTTATAAAATTTTCATGTATTGCAGAAATATACAGTTATAACGAAATAATAATAATAATAATACATTATTTATTGTACGCATTACATAGGAAAATGTAACAGCCAGTCGAAAAAAGTACACAAAAGATGAGTAAGAATATATAAGTTAATTTTAATATTTTGACATGTTCAATTTCAATGAATAATCAATGATGCCATCTACTTTGAATTTCCAGTAAACTACCCTATATTAACCTAATCTATTAAATTGAACCTGACCTGTATGTAAACGGGTATGTAGGCTCATATTAGACCTATCAGCAAACGTTTTCCCACACTCTGGACAGGAATAAGGTCGTTCCCCAGTGTGAACTCTTTGGTGTTGCTTCAGCAGCATTTTCCTGGAAAAGCTCTTGCCACATGTGGTACACTCGTGTGGTTTGACACCTTGGGAGAATAGTCTTTCAATTTATTTATTTATCAATTCATTATTTCATCAATCCATCAGTTATTTCATTTATTTTTACATTTATTCATTTCATCCAATATTTATTCATTCATTTATTTTGAAATTCACGATAATAAACTAATTCGAAAATGATCCAGAAGTGATCTGTTTGTATCGATTGAAAATGAAGGAAAAAGTTATGTTGATTATTGAACACTTTCACGTGAAAAATAAATTGTGATCTAATAATGGCATATAGAAGTCAATGATGGAAAGTGATCACACTTGGAGAATCTGTTATGAATCAGTTCAAACAATAAGCAAATATCCAATTATTCTAATTTACAATAAAGAAAAGATCTTGAATTCGTTCAAAAGCAACGAATCATTACTATTATTTTTCTTTTTCTTTATTTATACAGGGTGTTTCGGAATTGTACGGAAATATTTCAAGTACGTATTCTCTGGTACAAAATAAGAAAAAATGTTCCAATGAATAATGAATCGATTATTAGAGGAGTTACAGGGTGTTGATTCGAATTGCCAAGGAATCATGGATTCGTCGTGCTGAATGTTGCATTCAACAAAACGGAGAATGCTTTGAACAATTCCTCTGAGCATTTGTTAATAAAGTTCTTTTTCATTTAACTTTGATGCTTTGATCAAATATAAAAATGGTATAAACATTTCAGAGTATGTAACTTTGAGCTGATTTACAAATTAATTAATTTCTGGGGAAACTGAACGGAATTCGACCAAAAGTCGAGAGAAACAAAATTCAGGTAATAAGTTGAAAAATTAATGAAAAAATATATCAAAATTCACCAGTGGCGAAGAAGCAAGTTTTTCTTAAGGCTTTTATGGATTGAGTCCTCGGAAAATGCAACACCCTGTATGGTATTTGAAGAAAATTTACTTTCATATCAAGCAGCACCTATTGTTAGATACTCATACGAAATTCGAAAGTTCTATCTGCAGTAGATCAAGCACAATAAAATAAAAACCTTTTTTTTTAACTTTCAACACCCTGTAACTCCGCTAATAATCGAAATCGGACACATATTCATAGGAACTTTTTTCTTATTTTGTACTAGAGAATACGTACCTGAAATATTGCCATGCAATTTTGAAACACCCTGTATATTAAAGTATTTCGATGGCAGAAAGGATTCCACACCTAATTGTAACCAAACTGCAAAACAAACGACAGAACACTTCCAAAGATGAGTTCGAATTGAGAAACCTAGAGACTTTATAGCCTTGAAAATCATTGCTAATTACCAGTATGAATCCGTAGATGCATGTTGTAGGCCACTCTCTGATTAAACCTCTTAGGGCAGTGTGGACAGCCGTATTCTTTCTTATCTCGATGGATCTTCATGTGACTTGATAAGTAACCTTTGTCGTTGAAGGTTTTGCCGCATTCGTTGCATTCGGCGGCGAATTCTTTGGTACCTTCATGGACAGATCTACAAGTTCACCAAAGTGAGAAAACATCTTCATGTTGTGCAAAATTGAACAGGAAGGAAAATGCATGGGAATCAAAATAAATAGATGAATCAGTCACCTAATTGTAACTAGTATTTATGCCGTATAAGATGCTCCTTTATGAAACAGAGTGTAATTTGAAACATTAATTACTGAAAGAATACACAGCGTGCATCAATCTGCTGCCTACTTAGGTATATTATGAAAAACATGGATCCTCTGCCAAATATCAAGAAACTTTCGTCTTGATAAGATATAATAAGAATTGTGTATTTTAGGAGTGAAATAAAAAAGAAATGTATTCCTTCTATTGACTGATAAGGTTTCTTTGAAAAACATGATTTTCTCACATTTACAGACTAAAATTGTTTGTAGACCATTAAAAGCAGTGACAATTGATTATCAAAGGATCCTCAAAGAAATGAAACTTTGAGTTCGTTACATGTACATTGACTTCAATTGTGCTTGATAAATAAAAATGTTCATTTTTTTCAATTGAATATATCTAGAAAACGAATGAGTATTCTTTCGAATCTATTCTCGAACATTTAAGGCAGAAACAGTTCGAAAATTTACCGTCTCATAACTTCAAAACTATTGACGTTGAATTGTTAAAATTCAAACTCTGATTATTAGAAACGTCATGTATGACGGATTTTACACAAAAATATACAGGCTGGCCCAACGAAAACGTACCGAAAGGTGTACCTACCAGAAAGAGATTTTATCGAGAAAAACTTGAAACACGTCAACTTTGTATATGAGGGGGACAACTTTTGACGCAAAAAGTATAGCCCAAACTTTACCCTCCTAAGCGAGGGTGGCATTCCCAATTTTTTTTCAAATGGGAATGGGTGTCGTTGAAAAGCGCTTTTGATTCCCTATACATTGCTCTTTTATTTTTGAAATTCCGTCTACTCGTTGCAAAGATATGGTCCTTCGAAATGTCGCTAGTGCATTTCCCAAAAGATACAAAAAGTAAATCGATATCGCTTAAAAGCTTACCGTTTTGTTAAAGTAAATGTTTGAGAATATTTTCCTGGAAACAATTCTGTTTTCTGTTTTTGTTGATTCCAGCTAGTTTCTCGATAAATTCTTTTCCTGGAAGTTATACCTTCCGGTACGTTTTAGTTGGGACACCCTGTATTTCTCGTTAGTTTTAAAATACCATGGAAGTGAATTCAATGCAAAGAATTTTTTTAATGATTATTTCCTTCCAATTTGCCTTCATTCGACATTCGATTCAACGAAAGGGAAGAAATGGTTTCTCCTTCGGAAAGACAACGACTTTCTATAACTCAGTTAAAAAGCATTCAATTATAATAAGATACGCTGAATAATAAATGCGATTATTCGCAAATGCATTCGACAACCGAGATCTCTCTGCTAGATAAAAACTACTTATCGGATGTATCCACGATTTTTTTCGACTCGATGAAAGTGTCGATCATTTTTTAATTGTGTTAGGATGACTAGTAATATTTTTTGTCACTTTCGATTTATCATTTATGAAGGATAATTGCCACTCTGGAATATAAAAGATTATAATAATGATCTCATTATATTACTCTCTGCTAGTACAATTAACTCTATTTGAATGTACTTCGCGGCACATGATCCAAGGAAATGTTATACCATTCTGTACAGCTATCACAAACAAAGCATGATTATGTCGGTAAATATTGAATTTTATATACGACGTCCTGATTTTTATCGGTAATACCTAAACTTGATCTTCAAATACATAATAAACAAGGCATTTCAAACTAAATGGCCGAAATACATTCAACGGAGAAGTAACTATGTACGAACTATATCGACTTGATCAGCTGAAACTAAAACCACAATTTGTACTCGTACAGAGAACTCACAACATAGTAAGTTCCTCAGAGTTATTTTCTTGATCCGATTCTATACGCTATTAGTAAAATCAATTAGTCATTTTTTTATTCCCAATTCAACGTTGAACATTTTACTCTATTAATATTTAGTAGGCAAAATAAATCAATAATAAATCAGGGGTAGTGTTTTTCGTAATGAATTATATTATTTTCTGACATTTCAATATATTTCATATGGTTTGAAAACCTATACTTGCCAAATGTAACGATATCCGAAATCCTTATTCGAAAATTAATGACGATTTCTTGCCCTTTCGTTAGATACCCTTCGATCAAATTACATAAAAGATTCCTAATATTAGATACCAACTTCAGCAAACTTCAATGAATCAACAGTGGATGTATTTTTTTTCATAGTACAACCTAGCTTCTTACAATATATTATGATCTGAGGTTCAATAATTATATTATATTTGATTCAAAATAACATTCCATCGTGACTTATTCGTTACGTCCGATAAAAAGATATAAGCAAGCAAGATATAAGCAAGAAGGTTGTGACAGCTCGGCAGGAAAGGAGGTGTTGCCGCTTGTCTTTTTTTCAATAATACTTCGAAACAAAAAGTCAGGTTGAGTTTATCATTCGATTTTTTCAGGAAAATGTTTTCGATTCATAAACTACATAATGAAGATAACCGTTCAATATTGGTAAAAATTTCGACTAGAAATAACAAACTTTATTTACCATAATTATCGATGTCTAATTAGAAGTTCAGTGGTTAGCTAGATACTTTTTATTTCGCAATAATGATATTGAAAGATAACCAGATCCATCAGAACTACGTTTCTTAAATGAATGGACTTGGATTTCAGAGAATCGATTATATAATGAAAACCTTTCAAATTATGTTAGGTTGAAATGTATTACTTATCAGAATATGAACGGGAAAAAATGCTCTAATTCATAATATTTCAAATATTTTTCCTCCATTTAACTATTATAAACGATTCGTCATATTATATTGATAGAACCAAGGCGACAATATTTGGTAATGTAATGTAATCAACACCTTCAATCCCAATAAAATGTATAAAATCCTCACCTGTGATACTTGTAATTCCTCAATTGACTAAACCCTTTTCCACACTCCACGCACCTAAAAGGTTTCTTGCCCTTTTCATCCGACTCGGTGACATCACCTTCTCCTACATCTCCCTTATCCTCACAGCTACTCTTCGAGTCCTCAGGACCCAACATTGCCTCTATCTTTTCATTTCCACCAACATCCTCCACTATGTCTATCCTCTTAGGAACACCAGCTTCGTTGAAGCCCAGAGGAATTTCGGAAAACCTTGAAGGTATCGGTAGTTCTGAGTTATCTTTCAGCGACGAAAAATTCTCTGGAGGTCGATGAAAGTTATTCGGCAGGTATGCGTAGGAGATGTTATTGTTCGGGTCGTATTCTGGAAGTTTGGGAGCCACGTGACATTCCTCCATCAGGCATCTGGGGTCGCCGTACACTCCTTGAGTTCTGGGACACCAAGGGCTCGGTAGGAGGCAACTGTTCCATCTCTTTCCTCTTTGGGTTCTCAGGGTGTGTAGGGGAACGAGTTCGGGTAGTTTTTTGTGGTTCTTTTTGTTGAGGACTGCTTCATCTCTGCATAACAGAAGACTTGATTGCAAAACCTCTGAATGGAAGGAATGATGATTTGACTTCGATGATTATTCATTTGAAATGATTATTAAATGGTGCGTTGTTATTGGTTTTTATTTATGTTTGTCTGCTGTGTATCTGTGGATAGTCAATGCGCAACACCTACACCAAATATCGTATAGAAATATAATAAAATATACATTGTAGACTAGTCTACATATAAAGATACCACTGTGTTCGAAAAGTAAGATGAATTTGTTTATGGAGAGTGAATTCCTTAATTATTTCTCCAAATCAATTTGATACCCTTCACGATAATCCCCATCTGATAAAACGTACTTCTTCCAATGCAATACATTCTTTGATTCGGTTTCGTGTCTAAATGGCGTCCCCGCATTGGTCTTCTGGGTTTGCGAAATAGCCAGAAGTCGCACGTAGCCAAATCAGGCGAATACTGAGGTTGCGAAACGATATAAGTGGAGTTTTCGGCGAAAAAGTCACGAAAAACCAACGCAGGATAACTTGGTGGTGAAGGAACCAAGAGTTGTTCGCCCTATACTTGACGCAGACACAACAATTTCTTCTAAATATAGTTCGGGCTGAGTGAAATGGTAAACCAACACAATCAGCAAAATCTCTGATTGTTTAATCTTGGGATTTCTGGACGTAAGTAGACATTGATTGTCGCCCACACAAGCATATTCGTTCCACAAACAAAATTTTAGGCAAATTATTTGTCAAATAAAGTCGGAAATCAATCCTTCTGACACTTGAAAATGTTATAGACACTCTTACCAACATAGGAAAAACATTGTGTATCTTCCTAATGCCCTGGAGTTTCACCTTACTCTTTGATCACAATCGTATTTATGTCGTCAGTTTCTACATGCTTAACATACATCTATAACCTCGCATGAGGTGTGCACGATGTAAAATTTGATCGACTTTGTCGATGTTGAGGTTACAAAATTTCTCCATTCTGGAAATACAACGTTCACCACTAATAGTTATGAGCATCAATTAGACTCGACTTTTTTATAATGAGGCACATTAGATTGATGACACTTCCAGTCACCAAAGAAAAGGAATTACGAATATACGAACAGATGATTAACCTGCCGATCAAAAAGTTTATACTAGTCGAAAGATTGTAGATATTTATAGAATACTGAATTATGAAATATACATAGTTCATACCTTGTGGAAGAAACGTCTTCGTCCAATTTTTCTGATACTTTAACGTCGTCTTCGATTTTAGTTGCAAGGCAGGTGCTCTTTTCATCAAACATAGAATATCTTTTTTCGAAATCGAGTTGCAAGCTAAGCAACTTCGCCAATCCCAAAAATTCTCTAATATTGTTGGAATAAACAATTACGCTTCCTGTGTAAATATAATCCAGGATTGACGACATCGTCTTACTGGATACATCCGGAAGGATTATTACTGTAGGTTCTGAGGTAGTGTCTGCTAATAGGACCTGAAAGGTAGAGGTCAAAAATCATTCCACTTGTTCTCAATCCATCGATTCTTTCTGGTGAATTTAACAATGGACGATGAGCGATTCACACTCTATGAAAATAAAATAATGACTCGTTGATATTGTATAATATATCAATATATATATGATGAATGAATTCGTTTGAAATATGCACAAAATAGCATTCAGAGAAATGCATAAACATTATCTCGGCTATAAATACACAGTGTACCGATCCATTGTTGAAAATTCAATATTAGTCCAGTCGCCTATTTTGAAGAACCTCCGTTATAAAAATGAATAAAACAATGAAAAATCCTTGTAATGTGATGTCTATTTTCCATGACAACAAATCAAAGATTTCATTGTTGAATAAATTTCACGCAATGAAAAAACAAAAAAAGTGGGGAATGTGAGTGAATATCTAACTAGCAAACTCATTAAATTTAGAAGGGAACTCCAACTCGATTCCGTTTCGTCCAATCTGCCCCATAAATTTCTCCTGTACGAACAATCCAATAAAATTATTCAAGAGTATAGTAATAAACCGCCTAGACATGCCACTTAGTTAATGCTGTCTTTAATTAGAAAGAAATTCGTATTATCTGCTTGGATAGTCTTCGAAACATTCGAAGTATTCTTTCCAATTACATAGGTGGTCGGTCGCACCTTGATCGTCACTTGATGGTTAAGAAGAAAATTCGTTTTATTATACTTATTCAAGGTTGATTATTCTAATTGCATTGATACAAGGTAACGAAAAAATCCCAAACTATGGTGTAGGTGGATGTATTCTGCGTTATGCAAAGTAGATGTTTTTTTGATTTTGGTATTTTGTGAAGTCATCGTCTTGAACTTCATGTCATTCCCACATTTCTGAATCGATATCAACCTTCTAAATCCTGGATGTGGTACAGCAATAGCATTTCATATAAAAAAAAACGAATGTGCGTTACCAGCCTGGTTCCTTTCTGGTTATGGATTTCTTACAGAATTTTGTGATCAAGTGAATACAAAACAATTGAACAATATAATAGCACGTAGGTATCACATCGAAAAAATATTCCATTCGTATTTATTGTTCTTCTCAAAAAAGAACCAAATTCAATGCAATTATCAGATCTAACTAGAAAATTTTGGACATATATTCAATGTTGATCAGTTGTTGCAGCTTTATTATGTTCTCAAACTGAGAGTAGGATTCGATATTATGGATTTTCTGGGGATTGTTGTTCGCGGATGAATGTTATTTGTTGTTGTTTTTAAAGCTTCAATACTAAACTTCATTTGAAATCATTGACTGGAGAATTATTCTTCAAGATATCCGACTTCATTAGTCATAATAATCTGTATTGAAAAATGTTTTTTTTTTTAATATTTATCATATTTATTCATGCATATATTTGATTTTTCGAATCTACGTAAAACAGACAATGAATAACTGAAAGCATATTATTATTATTATTATTTTTATCATTATCATTATTTCAAGATACATACTTACAGTATGTACAGATTCATACATTTAATTTGAATATACACTGTGTCCAAGATAAGGATGTCTATCATGGGGATCTCGGAAACCATAAGAGATACGGAGATGGTTAAATTAGAGAAAAGTTGCGCATTTCCAAGTGTAACAATGTGCTGTTCAGAAAGTTTCGAAATTCAAATTAGTTCCGGAGATATGCCTGAAAAAACAAAATTTGCCGTTTCCGTTTTAATTTTTTTCTGACGTTATTTGAAGAGATACAAGAAAACAAAAGACACTTTCTCATTGAGATTTTCCGTACGACGTTTCGTTTCGGAGAAACCACTATCAACTTTATTTTTTTATATGGCCCGTGGAAAAAAATACCCTGTATTAAATAGCATATTTTATTACTAATAAAACGATGATTGACACGATATGATTCTGCGATATTTGAAACGGAAAAAATAGTTTTTATTAAATATCGAACGTTTTGGTGTAGTGTGCGGTGAAATGATGACCCTGAGTATGGTATAGTAGGCTATGATTACTCATATTTCGAAATATTGAATTGAAATCAATTCATTCGAGATATGAGAACTTCATTCATATAAGTAGGCAGATCGCCTCATATGTTAATCAATTAACCAATTCAGTTAAGAACTACTGACTAGAAACTCAAAAAACTAATCTCTATTATGGAGAATGTTCAAACAAATTACCATTATTCTCTAAACATAGATAACACCTTCTAACTGTTGAATTCAAAACACTTCTCAACATACCAGGTGTGATGCTCTCGCACGCTTCAAGAACTAGTTTTCTGAACTGATCCTCAGATTCAAAAAAACGCCGGTAAACATAATTTTTGCAATACCCCCAGAGAAAAAAATCTAGCGGAGTGATGCCCGGTGAACGAGGGTGCCACGAAACTCCGTATCTCTTATGGTTTCCGAGATCCCCATGATAGACATCCTTATCTTGGACACAGTGTATGTAATATGAAATATATCTCAGTTTCTTACTCTGAATACTGGACTAGCCATTGACAAAATAACCTTGTGTGCCATCAGACGGTGTCCTTGACAACTCAAGACGACGTCAGCAGAACCTTCATTCGCCAGCAGTCGTAGAGCTCCTTCGCGAATGACGGTATCCATGGCAAATCTAAAAAAAAATTAATGAGTCCATTTTTTCCAAAAACTACACAAGATTCGGAATGTCTCGTTGACAAAAGTTATCTAAATATAGACGTATACAATAGGAATATTTGAAAAAATATATAGCGTTCCGTCATGAAAAATAGAATTGTATTGCAGAACAGTGCGTTATGTACAGGGTTATTCATTATATTTTGACCCCCACCCTATCTCCTTTATTTTTGGTTTAACAGAAAAAAGTTCAAGTAAAAAGTTGACGGGTTACATCTAGACTTTCGTTGTATACTGCAAAAAAAAAACAATTGATTGGATAGGTCACGTGATACAGGATTGAAAGTATTTTTTTTTAATAGAACACCCTATATATTTTTCCATTTTTAATTTCTTCGATTGGTTCTAGACATTTTTTATCGAGCATGTCCTATACTTATCTTCAATGGTTTTTGAGTTACGGGGGTTCGAAAAGTGGCCAAATGGGTCTTTTTGGGCCTCTGTAATATGCATATTGTTCTTTTTTTAACGCACGCCTACTTGTAAAACTGGTGGGCTGTGGCCGATCCAACCATAAAAATGTTGACAGAAACAATAGGATATTTGTCAGTAATTCATTATTTTGTGTCATTAAAAAGGCTCACACTAAAGGCAAGAATTTACTCAACTTTTCGAACCCCCTTAACTTAAAAACCGTTGAAGATAGGTGTAGGACATGCTTGATAAAAAATGTCCAATCGAATAAATGAAAAATGAAGAAATATATAGGGTGTTCTATTTAAAAAAAATACTTTCAATCCTGTATCACGTGACCTATCCAATCAATTGTTTGTTTTTGCAGTATATAACAAAAGTCTAGATGTAACCCGTCAACTTTTTACTCAAACTTTTTTCTGTAAAACCAAAAATAAAGGAGATAGGGTGAGGGTCAAAATATAATGAATATCCCGGTACATGTATTAATTCATGGATTTCAAGTTTACTTCTAGTCGACTTTTTTATATTAATTTTTTGATAATCTCTTACTTTCTGGAATTAGTTTAAGGCGCATCGTATGTGGACAACGCTATACGTATTGGAACAAACATTTATTAAATTGATTATTCAAATATATTCATCCTAATGCATACTCTCTTGCCAAAATGTTTTTGCTATTGTCCTGATGTTTCTTACGAAGAATTAGAAAACTAATATCTGCGATAAATAACTGTCATTATTGAATTAGTCGATAAAAAAATAATCGTAATAAAATGATCGGGTTTTTTCATAGTAATTATGTAAATAGCTTCAACACTTTGATTATAGCAGCTCGTACTGTTCACTGGTGCAATAAAAGATGATTATAGAACTATTAGGAATAAAAAGTCATGGTATAACGAATTGAATTATCTGGAAGTGATATTTATGAGCCTGGTGTAGATCATAGATTGTGTAGGTATTCGATTCATGAATTAATTAATGAGAAGTAGTTGGTGTCCATACCAAACATATATTTATGTGGAATAAATTATTATTGAACAAAATTTTGATGTATGTACTTATGGCCTCTTTGGATGACCGTTTGATGAAGTGAACAATTTCAATTCCTCTTTAGAAATAGTCCTACTTATTTTTCTGAGAAACAGTAAAACATCGAAAAATGATTTTATGTGTGCTATTTACCAGAAGACTGTCAGTCAGCTGTGAGGCTTTTGCTAGGAAAGTAAATAAAAAACATCCCGATCAACCAGGTCGTATACTTTTACTAAAAAAACCGAGCAGTAGAATTGGCAATTACTTATGCGTTAATAAGAGAAATTTTGGCCGAAGTTCACAAAGGTAATGTGGTTCAGCTTTTGTTTAGAAAAGTTAATTCTGAATTATACAGGATCACTTGAAATTTTTGATATCATTCTCAGATGTAAAGGGAATAAATCCAAATATTCAGTGCATTATTGGTTCTTATGATCGATATCCAAAGACACGAAAAGTTGAAAACTTTCACATTTTCTCTTTGCTCTTGATAAAAATCAGCTGATGTCATAGTTTATTGATATCTTCAAGTTACTTAGTGTAGAAAAGAAATACCGCAGTGAAAATAACTTATGTCAAATTAAAAATCCATTGCTAATGGTACACAAAGTTTGGGGGATTCATTAACTACAAGCATTCGTGGAGTTCATCTCATCTGTGGGTCTTTATAGGAGGCTAAGATTGTTATACAGAAAAGAGTAGTAATGAGTTATACGTAGGAATTACATGTGAGATAGTTTAGTTGAAGTTTATGGAGTCTAGCGAAGAAATAGTAGTTGCCATAAAATATTGTGTTATAAATGCTACAGTGAGCATAACTTATGTCCAATTGAAACAATTTTAATGATATACGACGTCTGGAAGATTCACGAATCACTAGCAGTTGTAGATTTAATTTAATCTGTTGGTCTTTGTAGGAGGCTGAGATTTTTAAACAGAAAGGAATAGTTATAAGCTTCATGAAAGATTTGAAAGTGAGATAGGTCAGTTAAAATTTATGTGTAGCGAAAAAATAGTGTAGTTGCCATAAAGTGCTGTGTTGGAGTGAGGACATAAAATGAGTAGGTCAGTTTTATACAGACTGAATTATCGAACTCAAAAAGAGAGTTTGTAACAATATAATATACTAAACATAACTACTTGATATAAATAATTCACAATCTACATAGCATGTGGTTGGTAGTGGTTTCAAATTAGGTCATCTATGAATCCTTTCATTTCATTCATTGGGGCTAGATCAAATCCGGGCTAAATTGTCTTGCATGATAGATTCAGAAATACAAGTTGTTGCTCTCTATTCCTTTCCTTAATAAATTACCAACCTATACTTTCATGTTCTGTAGCCAACAACGTTATCTTTCATCAAGGAATAATAACAGTAACCAAACACCCAGCAAAGTAGGTAAACACAGGCTCTTAATTCTTCCGCAGAGAATTGTACGGCATACTTAAGAGTAAAAATATCTATCAGAAACATCAAAATAATAAATATGTTCACCTGCTTACTACGAAGATTGTTCTCGAATACCTCCAGAATGCTAAAATCGGCGTGAGAGAAAGAAAGATCGCATTTAGATTAACGGCACTGTTTTTTTTTCAGGGTTACTATTTATCATCGCCGTTTGTGTGTCATTGCGTTCTTATTTATATATTTCGCGTATTTCTGATCAGCAAAGTAAGTAATAGATTTTGTTCCTGTGGAAATTTCCATACTGGCTCTCACTTGAATTCTGAAAAAATCTGTCCAATATTTCTCAAGTCAAAATTCCAAGGAGTCTGCTACTTCACTACCTCAAATCAATATTAAAGTAGATTATATATTATAAGTTATGTCTTGTTTACGATCAATTTACTAAATTTTAATTCGGAGAGAAGTGGTTTCATTTCTCTAACCTCTTTATTCGTGTAGTTATTTGATGGGAATATCTTAGTAGGGGAGCCCAAGCGGGGATTTCGGGATTTACTGAAGCGCGTCAGATTAATATACAGGGGGATACCTTGTACCCGGGTAAGTACCTCCACAAAACATGAGACCCATATATAAGGCCGCCCATGAAGGATACAGGATCAGATTAGTAAAAAAAAAATTGACCATCAGAAATTCTCGAGCGCGTCAGATTAAGGTAGGGTGAGTTAATTACATCCTAAAAAGTGTATATTCCACTAATCTGACAATTTGAGAGTGACGTAAGAAGAGGGGAGGGCAACAAAGTTGTAAAAAAAACGTCATCTCGACATTCTCGAGCGTAGCTAAATTTTTTCTTATTTCGAAGGAAATAATTCAAGAATAATGAAAAATATATTATCTGACAATTTCCGCAAGCCGAAATGACAAAAATTCGTCGATAAAGTTAAATGCGTGCAGCTGCGTGATGCCTACATTTCCTTCTCGGCGTTTCTATTCCTCTCTCACTATTTCTATATCTATTACTCTCTCACTCCGTCCCCACTCTGGTTTTTGCTGATCATAAAGCCTCCGTCTTTGAGCTTGAAAAACCACATTGATCGCCACCAAGCTGGTCAAAATCGGTTGATTCTTTCGAGAGATATCGTGAACGAAAGAAACCCAAAAAAGTGTTTTTTCGGGATTGCTCCGAAATTTGTGGTTCTATCAATTGAAGTTGCAAAATAACTTATGAGGATGATAAAACTGCGTCGAATGCCACCAACCGCGTGAAAATTGTCTGATCCATTCAAAAGTTATTGCGGTTTCAAAATTCCAAAAATAGTGTTAAATGAAACTTCTATCAGACTTTCGAGCTGGTAGAGCTCAAATGCACAGAAATATTATTTCTTTCAACTCAGCGATTTCAAAAGTACAATTTTAGGCGCCCAGGAATGGAATTAGCGGGAAGTTGCAGGGATGGCCTTTAAGGTGAACCGTTTTTCTATTTTTTGTCAGATTAGGCGAATCCCTCTAGATAATCGTCAGATTATGAGACAGTACGTTTAGAACATAAAGATGAACCATATATATCTTAATCTGACGCGCTTGAGTATTTCAAAATGGCGAATTTTTTTTGCATATTATGGAAATGGCCGCGAGTTTGCGTCACATCGAAATCGTCAGATTAGTGAATGAGAGCTTTTTTTTGGTGCACTTAACACTCCCTTAGAAAATCTGACGCGCTCGATAATTTTTTTTTACATTTTCAACCCTTAAATACAACCACCCGCATCATGCAAACGATCAGATTAACATACGTACATTATTAAAAATACACAGGGCATCGATGCTATCAATATCTGACGCGCTCGAGAATGTCCATGCAACAGTTTTTTTTACATATTCAAAAATCTATAGCCGCTTCCGCCACCGATGTAAAGGTATATATCATATAACATTTTTTTCTTCTTATCATCTAAGCTTTGCATCCCAATAGGTCTCTACGACGCTCGAGTAAATCCCCATTTAGCATCGTGGGCTCCCCTACCATCTGTCTATCAATATAATCACGATTTTTTTCACCTTATATAATTCTGAACGAAATTCACAGGCTGTCCTCATGCTACACTTCGAATAAGAAATACTACTACACCTAGATAGAGCTAGGGGATAGGTATAAGAAAATATTAAATGCTGATTATTTTAAAATAATAAAGATCATACTACTTCCTAGAAGAAGTGGCAATACTGCATCGTCAATAGCGCTTATTAAAGTAACTAGTTTTTCAGAAATAACTATGCCCCTTTTTTTATACATCTAAGGTACCATCCATTGCCGCCCATCCTGTGTATAGATACCTTTTTTTTCTATAACTTTATCATCACCTCACCATCAGACCAAATGGAAGAAAATTTCAAGTCACCTCTGCGCAATTAAACGTTTTTCGTTAAACTTGATGTAACTGCAAATTCAGCAGGTTTGGTTTCACGCTCACGAAACTTTTTGGGACTACTTCTAGTTTGAAATATGTTAGTGCGCCAAAGGAGAATACCCTGATAATTTTCACGTTTCAATTAGCTCGTAATCTCAAAATGGTCAGAACGTCTTCAACGTCAGATAGTATATTATCCACTACGAATGAATCGGATTTTTAGCAAAATTGTTTCATTGAACCACATCCATTTAATTACCATTGTGGAGGAGTTCAAGACAAGATTCGAGGAAGTTCACAAGTTCGAAAAAGGACGGAATCGAAAATTTTTATTCTTCGCGATATCTTCAAACCTATAGAATATACTCCACCAAATGCACAACTTCTTATACCTAAAGATGGTGAAGAAATGGGCACGCTGTAAAATACCCAGAAGTTGTGAATATCCTTCATATCATTTCACAATTATTCAACAAACTTGATGAACATATTAGCCTATAATTATAAAAGTGGTCAAAATAAAAAATCCATTTATCATGATGTAGATTTCATTGCGCATCATTTTTCAAAAGGATTTTTGACGTGATAGAAAACACTAGTATAACCTCGATTTATTTCTTGTTGCTGTGTAAGTTATATGGAAATATCTCACTTAATATTTAACTACCTGTCAGTCACAAGTATGATGGTATGGTACGGACACTTTGATGTGAACCGAAAAAGATGAATCTAATTTCAGTTCCTTGGTCTTGTGAACTAGAATATTCATAACAACGAATCATCAGATATCATTAGGAATAACGGTTCAAATTTAAACAAATCGTCTTGAAACAAATAACACATAGAAAGCTTTTTGTCGGAAACACACTCATCATCAATCATAGATCCTAGTCTCCCATAGCAAACCGTGATAAAAAATAGTGATCTGGTTTTCCTCACAAAGAGTTTAGTTGATAGCAAAATACGGAGATATTTCAATTCACAATGTGAGTAGAATAAGAAAATTAAGATACGATGTGTCCTAGACTTGTTATTCTTACACATACCTTGAAGGATATTTGTTCGATGAATTTATTCAATTTTGTAATGTCATAAGAATTTGACACTAAGAGAAACTCCAATAAAATTTTTAGGCATATATTTCTCAACTAGTTCACTCTCACATACACAACATACATGATTGAATCAAAAGAAATGTACAGTTTGTAACGTAATAAAGATCACATGTAGACAAATGGAAATTGCTCTCTTTTTACAATAATTCACCAAAACATTAGAACATTAAATAGTTTCCATAATATTGTCTTTTTGAAATAACCTCGGAATTATTCTACATATAGTTCTATATTTTGTTACCAGTAATAGGCCATGATGATGAATTCGATTGGTCTTAAGTATTTTATTGTATTGCTCTGAAACCATAAAATATAACAAATCGTTTGAGAAGTGGATAATTAAACTCACTAATTGTATTCAGTTAGATTGATTATTCGTGAGGTCGTACACTGTGTCATAAATATTGGAAATAGTAGAATACACATTTTCGGTTACTTTTCCAGAACACAAATTACCAGAACTTTCTCAAACAACCGTTATTTCATCTATTATAATTTCACATAATGAAGGTTTTCAACACCAACCTCGGCTATACTCTCAAAACAAATTGTTTTCTTCAATTGAAGTAGGCCAATAAAGTGAATTCTCTTCGTGGTAGACGATTCAATTCGCGTTGTGGAATTCTTGAGAAAAATCGTGTAGGAAACTGTGACAATATACTTACTTTACGACAGTACTAATGATTTACATATAACGCCGGCTGTGATAATATGTTACAGAATGGAAACAAATACATATGCATGCATAAAGAGAACATTCAGACCACTCCTGTGGAGATCTTTTTAAGAGTAGTGAGCAACATCCCGATTTAGCTTTACTTAGACGAGCTATTAGAAATTCGACAAGTGGGTTATCAATAACTTCCAATGAATTTCATTCAAAAACTACATAAAACTTTGTATTCCTTGTATTGCCAAATATAGAAAAAAATAAGAAGGAGAATGGATCAATAATAAAAATGCAACTTCTTCTGAGAGTTTAACATTCATCACATAAAACTTCTTTTTGTAAGCCCATTTTGCCATATAGGTATAGTAGATTTCATTTGGATCACCCTGTACATTGAGTTTACAATTATCACGATGTGGGAAATATGTATAATACTTTGTCTGAGATTGATTGAGGGACAGAGGGTCCACCATATATCATCAAATCTCGCCTGAAATTATTGGAAAAAATGCCCCACGTAAGTAAATGCAGGGTTTCAGTTATAATTGAATAAATCACGTAGTTAATTGAGTGACCCGTTACTTATGGTCCTCATAGTAGTACGATGGTGTATGAGAATGATCATTTCAATTAATTCAGGGGCGTGGTACGAGGGCGGAGACAACATAGCTTAACGCAATCCGTACAGGTTGTCATCTGGCATTATTAGAATTATAAGTAGATTTCCGGTACAGAGAAAATTATATTTGAATGATTGTTTCAGTCACAGAATTGTCATTGTGTTGTAAATACAGATCATTTATTTTAATCGATTAAATCTAGATGTCATATATATCCGTGATTGAAGACCTGCGCAAAATGTTTCTCATCGAGATTGTTCTACTTATTCATTTCTCGAACATCTGTATATCATCCCACCGAGCAAACTATATAGAGGGTATCGTCTCTGATTGAAAACCCATTTTCGATTTATTATATTTGGTTTACCGAACAAACTTTTTTTGTTTTCTTATACATTCTGCCATCCCAGTTCCTTGGTGACACATTAGAATAAATTTAATTTTAGGTTATTGACAATACACCAACTGGCAAAACAAAAAGGCATTGCTTAGAAAACGTGTATCTAGATACATGTCCCATCTATCATTCTTTAATTTAATCAATTCCTGTTCCGTCTCACCCTTCGTAAGTACACCTCTTCAACATACCTCTCAACATTTCCAGTTGTTTCATCATCATTTTCAGCTTTGTTTTAGCTCGCCAGACTACATATGCATATATGAGTCTGGGTTTTAGAATCTCAGAGCCTCAAACAGCCTTTCTATTGTGGTTGGTTTAATGTTCCAGTTTCTGTATACATTTCCATCCTTGACAAACAGATACATAATCAAAATTCAGGAACATGAACAGAAACATCATTCAGCAAACCTGGATCATGTGAATATAAACGTTTCATGAATCTGGACAAGTCGAAGAAAAGTCTCCTAATCAAATGAATTCACATTAGTGGTCGAGTGTGATTTATGCGAGTTTTGATAAACCAATAATCAATGTCAAGTGAAACATACTTTTCTCAGGTGTTTCAAGTTTTAATGTAAAAAAATACATTTGTTCAGCAGAATGAAGTGTGTATCTGGCGAAGTGTTCCTATTTATTAATTACAGATTATTCTAGTTATTATTTATCGATAATAATGGATATAGCAGAAACAGTTAAGAAACTGTTATCTGCAGCGAATCAATTATTATAAATCAACAATATAATTTTAATGAACTATATCTGTACCATCGAACCTCGCTTATATATTACGGATAATAGGATTGTTTCTTTCAAAATAAACTACTCAATAGGTATCCATTTTTGGGGCGAATATTTTAAAAATTGAACATAGTTTCCGAAATAATCTGAATAATAAACTTATATAAACTTATCCTAACTTTATGTTGCGGAGTATCGTTGAAAAAATGGATAAGCACCAACACCTCACTTTCTGACGAGCTGTCACAACTATATACATTGCTCATATAAATATACTACAGAAATGTGAGTATTATGTTGAGATTGTGAGTGATTTTGGTAGGTCATGAACATGCCCTATAATTTACAGTTTAGTTGGACACGACCTGTTGTGAAACATTGAAATTTATTCTTTTATCAATGTCAAAAAGTTAAAAATAGACATTTCCAATGATACCACTACAAAATATTCAGATTCCAAACTGATAACTGGAAATCAATTCCAGGAACGTAGCCCATGAATAAATTTTCAATAGTATTTAATAAACTAAATGAAAGCTGAATTTAGACTGAAGTCACCCAACATTTTATTTGATCGTAAAAAATGTTGATTTTATTATTATCCGATGAGAAGTTAACTGATTATTCAGTATACACCAACGAACATTTCATTAGACTTAATAGCCGACAAATGTTTGATTGAAATAAAAAAATATGACATTTCCCGTTACAGAATCAGATCGTAAAAACAAAGTGTGTTCAAAAGAGCCGTAGGAGAACAAAGTTGTATATATATTTTTTTCGATTCTAGCATTCTATTTTATACAGCGTTATGATTTTCCTTCTTGGCTTCTACAAAATTTTAATCTTTGAGTTAAGTTTGATCCTAACCTCAATCACTGTCACAATCATAATCTCAAAACATTTACCAAGTTCACAAATTGTAATTCATATATAAAAATATAGAAATATATTCTTGAAATGGT
This sequence comes from Plagiodera versicolora, assembly GCA_037013635.1. Lineage (NCBI taxonomy): Eukaryota > Metazoa > Arthropoda > Insecta > Coleoptera > Chrysomelidae > Plagiodera > Plagiodera versicolora. Next base: position 6,456,507 of record CM072986.1, on the reverse strand, counting down.
TCATTACATCGATAGTCAACAAGAATTTTTCTGTAGTTTCAAGTTCAAGATACCCGAATTATTTATTTTATGATTTCATCCACCGCCGAGTTGTTACTACGTCTATTATAATTCTCACATTTTCTCGAACACACTGTATATTTCTTAGGAATTGGGATAAATTGATATAATTCAATTCAATTCAATTCTTTATTGTCTTTTGCCATTGTTTACAATAGATAAGACGTGTCACAAGGAAGTATATACATACAAGTATACACAGAAATACACAAAGTATATGCCATTCACAATAAAAAACATAACAACAGATCATCGTAATACATAGTAAAGTATACCCTAACATCAAAGTTATCAAAAAGTCACCATTAAATATTTGAAAGATATCTTTCAAACTCATCGAGATTATAAAAACATTGATCTACGAGTATCATTTTCAACCTTTTCTTGAATATCTCACAAGAAGTACTCTCTTTGATACACAAAGGCAACCTGTTAAAAAAACGTATGCCAGCCATTATTGGAGATTTTTGACAGAAGGTGTGATTTACCTTGCTTAGTAAAAAGTCATTCCTATGCCTAGTGTTGTAGGTGTGTATATCTTTGTTCTTCACAATACACTTTCGATTATTAAATATATATGTCAACAATTTCAACAGATAGATTGAGGTAAGAGTAAGGATTTTCTTTTGTTTAAATATATCACGGCACGACGACCGATATGGTATGCCAAAAATAAGCCTCAAAATGCGCTTCTGTAAAACAAAAATTCTTTCTACGTCTCGTCCTTGTCCCCATACGATTACGTTATATGCAATAGCAGCATAGGCATAAGAATAATAAACATTCATAAGAGTGTTAGTATCAAGCATAGATTTCAACATGGTTAATAAATAATAACACTGATTGAGCTTTTTACAAACAATGTCAGTCTGAACAGCCCAAGACAGGTTACTATCAAAAACCGTTCCTAAAAATTTAACATGCTTTGAAGACACGAAATCAGAATTATTGAAAGAAAAATGATTATAAGATGGTGAATTGTAAATAGTGTGATATTCAATACAAAGCGTTTTCTTAAGATTTATCATAACCCTGTTCCTAGAACACCAATTGTCAAATTCCATGAATGTGGTATGTATTTTTTGTGATAAAACACCTCTCGAACGGTCAGCGATAAGCATACAAGTGTCATCAGCATACATTAGTACCTTTGCTTGAGATATATAGGTGGGGAGATCATTTATAAATATTAAAAAAATTAAGGGACCAAGGACACTTCCTTGAGGCGTTCCCAAGTCAACCTCAAACTCATCCGACATGACATCCTCAATCTTAACAAAAAACTTCCTTTTTTCCAGAAAAGAAATAAACCACTTGCCAACGCAACCACGTATACCCAGGCGGTCTAGCTTTAAAGACACGAAAGCTTTCTCGACAGTGTCGAAAGCTCTAGTTAGATCGAAAAGTATAGATATGACACAGTTTCCAGCATCCAATGAGTCATGAATATATTGTGTATAGTCAACAATACTGGTTTCTGTTGAGAACCCACTACGAAAGCCATGCTGGCAATTTGTAATTTTCGAAAAGGTGTTTAAAAAAAGCAGAACCCTATCTGAAACCACCCTTTCAATAATCTTCGAGAAAACACTCAATAAGGAAATAGGCCGGTAATTTTCCATGCTAGTGGGGTCATCTTTTTTGTGTAATAAAATGACTGTACTTATCTTGAGGCTGGTTGGAAATATACCTTGAGCGATCGAAATATTTATAATATGTGCTAAAATAGGAGCAATTGTTTCCTTACATTCTTTAATTACAATAATGGGGATTTCATCCATACCAGTAGATTTTTTATGAGGTAATTTGTTAATTACTTCAATAATTTCAGATGAAGTGACAGGTGCAAAAAACATTGTATGCGTTGAGGAGTCGCTTGCAGTACAATTATTTCCAGGATCATTGCCAAAGTGGCTGGATATTTTTTCACCAACACTTGTAGTCAGATATTCACCGAAAGCATTAGCCTGATCAAGTGGATCTGTTAAATGTCTGTCATTATGTCTAATTTCTTTGATGGTTTTATTTTTTTGTTTGCCCTTTACTTCATTTACAAGTGACCAGGCAGCTTTATTTTTGTTATCAGACTTCTCAATTAATCCATTGAAATGTTTTTTTTTCTCCCTTGTAATTTGTTTATTGACTTTTTTTTTCAAACTTCTATAATTCTTAATGAGGTCATTATCATAAACTCTCTTTCGCAACCAGTCCAAATCGCGCAAACGCTCACGTTGACACCTCAACTCAGCAGAAAATTTAATTTTGTGTGGGTTCCTAGGAATGGTTTTTTTTTTTAGATATTTTTTCAAAGCTCTGATTGAAACACCAGAGAAAGTCTTCCATATAATTATCGAAAATAACATTCACGTCCAATTCAGTATTATCAGTATCAATAGTCACCTTTTCAAGTTGGCTCTTGAAGTAATTGATTGAGTTTTCATTTATGTCTCTGAACGTGTATGTTTTATGGGTGCTTGGAACTGCGTCGGAGCTAGATAACAGCAGCCGCACTGTTTGACAGTGATGATCTGATAAACCAGGATCATAGTTGGCTGCTATAAATTTATGCGGTGTATTAGTTATTACATAATCTATAGAGGAATAACTAGTAAAATTAGCTGTGGTGAAGATTCGAGTGTATTCAGTCACTAAAGAGGACATGCCAAAAGAGCTGAATACATCAAACAACCTCCTGGAGTACACATCATTTGCAAATTGGTCTATATTAAAATCACCGCCAACCATCACATATGCAAATTTTTTTAGCGATAATGTTAGTAATTCAGTAAGATGATTGAAAAAAGAATCAATGTCGCCAGAGGAATTGGAGGATGGCCTGTATACATTTATTAAACAGTATTCTTTTTTAAATAAGACTGCGCAGCATTCAAAAAGTAACTCTGTAGACAGAGACTTGACCCAGTTAATAGGTTTACACTCATTCAACAAATCATTTCTGACGAAAATCGAGGCACCACCCCTGATATGCTGTGTTCGTGAAAAATGAGTTAATAACTTAAAATTAGAGATGGTGATATATTCGATATCGGTATTTTGATACCAATGCTCGCTTAACATTAAAAAAGAGAAGTCATGTTCACTGATAAAGTTTTCTAAAATATTAATTTTATTAGATAAACACTGTATATTGAAACTCAGGGCACAGGGAACTCCACGATCACGACCAGTTATGTCTTGATTTATGTCCTTTGAACCGATGATTCCCTCGAGGCTTCGGGGGGAAAATTTTTGAGAAACTTAAAACGCTGTATTGCACTTTCCTCTGGCCATATGTCTGGATTGTAAACTTCCTTGGCACTGAAGAGTGGAAAACTGACTTTGAATGATGCAGAAAGGTTGTCTTTCCTAGTCAACTTCTCACAAACATTGAATTTTATTAGAGGTGCAGTTTTCTTGAGAAAAGTCGTCAGTGACTCTATAGTTTCATCTGGCGATAGTCGAAACACATGAAGGTATCCCAGTTTAGGTATTGTTTTTATTTCGTTTGATTTTTTTCTCCCTATCATTATTGTGTTTTGTTTACGTCGGTTTTTGTGAATGTTTATTTCTGACCTGACGGGCAGACTATCTGAATGTGAAGTTGTCTCGGTGTTAGTTTTCATGAGATCAACTTTTTTGCTGCACAATTTGCTTCTGGTAGGTATTTGTGCTATTTTTGAGTATAAATCTCTGGGTGGCATACGGTGGTTAACAGTTACAGAAGTCTGTGCCGTTGAATCGCTGGGTTTAACGGAGTTGAGATCTTTATCAATGTCTGTCGCCACTAGGTTAGGATCACCATGATGTTTGTGTACTTCCTCACTGGCTGTCGCCACTATACAAGGATTTACTTGGTGAAAATTTGATGTTAATTGGATAATTTTTTCTTGATCTCTTATTCTTTTTTCAAGGTGGTCGGCTAGGTTACGTAAGATAGAGTTTTCTCTTCCCAAGGCCTTACCTTCCATCCTCATCTCAATACACGCAATATCAGCACATGTCACTTTGGAGGTTAGGTCGTCACAGGAGTCGTGGAAAATTTCATCATTGGTTTTACCATTTGATTCACAATGGTCACTTATGAACCTTTTTACAGCTTCATTGGTCACATTTGCTGGTACAACTTTATACACGAACAGGTTCAAAATATCACTTTTGGTTAGCTTATACAGCTCGGTGAAAATTACTCTGTCTGGCTTGTCCGCCATATTCTGCTAGAATCATTAATCATGCAACACGAAAATATTCTTGCATGTGAATTTGCCTTGCATGTGAATTTACAGTTCTATATGAGATCTTGTAGATAATATTGAAGTCTATGGATACCCTTAACATGGAGAAATCATAATAATATCTGAACATAAACTGAATAAATTTTCATGGAGGTAAATAGTTTATTCTTTTTTCAGATGTATAAAAATGCATACAAATAGTACGAATCAACTGAAAAAATTGTAAAGATATTTTCGAAACGTCCTATTTTGAAAGTTAAGACTGTGTACATATCAGTAATATAGTTATCATCAACAAAACCGATGAAATTAAAAGGTAGAGAATTTGGGATTAATTTGATTTACAATTATAAGCCAGCCATATAGACTCTTTCAGGTAATTCTTTGATAACTTTTTCACAGATGAGTACTACATTATATTATTAATGTTAATACAATATAAAATATTTGCACTGTGCCACTTTATTTTCATCAATCAGTTTCATGTGTAAACAGTAAAAACTGTTGGTTAAATTTCAATTTCTGAAATTAACGTTTTTAAAGAGATGCTTCCAAGTTTATTTTGACGAATTGAATTTATAATATGTGAGTATAATTTGAGTTCTATAACAAGACTGGTAATGATAAAGAAAAGCTGTGGGTTAAAGATAGATAAAAACATTTGCAGTGTAAGCATCTTGGCGGCGCCTCTTCTGAGATCTTGCAGTGTCTGCTGTCTGTGTTGATTGGGGATTGTTTACATCAAATCGTAACTTGTTTGACAAACTAAGTCAAGTGTATGTCGTAATGCTGTGTCCGTCAGCTTTATAATTGTATGATTCGAAATTCGGCAAGGTTCTTTTTTATCGATATCAATATTCTTGATTTTCAAATCAGTTGGAAAATCTGAGAACCTAATATTCACCATGAGAATGTAACCGTGTTAGCTCAAATGGAAGACAATGTGAAATAGGAGTAAATTTTCATCTGCCTTGTTAATTTTGAAACTGTACGAAGAAACTCGCAGACCCAACATTTAAATCACCAATAAACACTGCTTTTTATTGCGACGAAAAGCATGACCCACGAATGGCACGAACAAAAACAGTGAAAACGGAACAAACCATCATTTAATATTCTGACATGGTTGCGGTCTACAAACTTTATTGTCGTTTGGCCGTTTCGACGTTTTCCTTTATTGTCTCCCACGTGTTCAGTAGACATATTTCGTACAATGTGTGCCAAATGTCAATTCAATTTCATTTCCAAGAAGCGTCAGCCAGAGTTTTCCACAACTATATTTGGTGACCACAATTACAAAGTTATTGTTATCAATTTGATATTCATCAAAACTTTTTCGATGTTTTTCAATACATCATCTGTCCTGTCCTCATACTTCAAACCTTTTCTTTTCAACGACAGATAAAAGGGTTATTTCAATTTTCAAAATAATGACAGTTCCAATAATATTCCTCAGATACTAATTCGAATCATGAAATTATTCGTTTTCTGCTCATATTCCATTTTTTCTTGTCATCACATTTTAATGAGTCGTTGGAAATTGAATGTAATCAAAAATAACGTAAAAGTATCTGCTCAAGTATCAAAATTGTGACGTTTTTACATTCGTCATGACTTTGTTCGCATTATATCAAGTGGGATCGGATAGGGTGACCTAGATGGTCATCTGACTGTTGAATAATTATTTCCACTAGATTCACATCTTTATCGAGTCCCTGAGCCAAAAAATTGTTCCGAAAACAACCTGCACTTATTCCGACTACTGGTGTGCTACAATTTCTTATTTTTCACGAATTTTCGACAGATATCGAGTAATGTCAGTCTTCATTACACTATTTCCTCATATAGCTGTAAGTGGTTCCAATGAGGCATGAAATAACAGAACAACTATCATTTCATTCGAGTGTAAAATTGGACTAATATCATTTTTCAATCTGCAGTCAAACTTATAAATAATGTTAATTTTTTATTAGTAGTGTTTCTTCGTTATTTCGAGATATGCAGTCAAATGATAATATTGTAACTAATTCAGAATATTATCTATAAAGTATCTCAGTATTGAAATCCAATATTATTTTGCAGATTCGCTGGTACCAATTCTTAGAGTAATATTATGAATTGGTTGAAATCATCCATAGTGTTACAAATATAATAAATATTTGGTTCGAATTATGATTAGGTCTTGTGTAAACTTTAGTTCTCATGAATTATAAAATATACAACGTGGTCCATATAAAATGCACCCTCACCTTATCACAGCATTGTTGAAAAAATTTCATTAGAATTATGAATTGAAAAACTCGATTCTCTTAAATGAAACATTCTGTATCTTACGAATTAATCGTATCGGACCTGTCATTTATTCAGAATTATTTTGTCATAATTATTTTATTGCCAGTAATCGATAATTCAGAAATTATGAGGTCCCCAAAAAATAATAACTATCACGTATATATATAATATATAATTTTATCATCGGATCTAGGGGGGCAAGTTGGAGCAAGTTCAAAGGGCGGCCCAATCAACCCAAACCATATACAGGGGCGGGAACAGAATTTTTCAAGTTTGGCATTGCTATAAAAATTTGAAAAGTTTGATAATTTTCACGAACATAAAGCAAAGCCCGATGAAATCTAAGCAGAAATTCTTCAGTTCAATAGAATCGAATATGTCGACTATAATGTATTTTCTTAAGTTATCAGTCGCTACGAAATTCAGCCGAAATACATTTTAACCATCAGTATAGACCACCGGTATTTTGAATCAAAAATTTCGAAAGTATTCATCTACTGATTATAAAATAATGAATAAATTCTTTCAATCCATTTTGAGGATATTCTATATTGACAATGAAAAATCACTCTACATTCATTTTGTCAAAATCGCTAAACTTTAGAGCACATTTCGAACGTTTTCCACTTCTCTACATTTCCGAGTTCTATTCAAAATGAAATCAACTATCTTATGAATATCAGGTTATTTTTATTTACTTCACGATATTTGCATAATTGGATTCTTGACACGTCCGCAATTTGATGGAGATTGATGGATAATAAATCAGGATTTTCATTATTTTCCTATATTTATTCCCATACTGACAGTTTCTGAGGTCCGATTTTTGTCAAGAAGTCATGACGACTGTTTGCGAGAAAATAATAGAGTATTCAGAAGCAATTTTGACTCTGACAGAGATTCAGAAACTTCAAAATTCACCAAAAAACAGTCAAATAATATCATTCTTGACTCCAAAATGAAAAAAGTCCAATTGCTCATTTCATGTTATACTATCAGATCTTTTTAGTCCATTTTCATTAATTTGACAGACAATTCAATATGCGTAGGATGGCTGAAATTGAAACGTTTTTAGGATCTTGTGTGTTGTGAACCCCAGAATATTTAGTATACCAATAATAGTGTGGAAAGTGGAACATTCCTGATACTTTCGGAGATATCGAAAACAAAGTTCAAATGACTTGTCATTAAATTGCTCATTCACCATATAATTGTAGATGATTTACCTGTTCCCAAAGAAATAAATTCATTATTGAGATTCCTTTCGAATGTATTACTCATTTTCTATCTTTCACAACGGAATTTTGGTTATTAAGTCTCCATACGTCTTTAATCCACCATGCAAAATTCGGTGATTATTTTGACGAAAAATTTACAATAATAACAGGTGTCTGTATTCTAATATTCTACCTATATGACTTTCATTACGCAGAAAGACTAAAATAATGTTCATTGCGTGACCAAACTATGCCAACAAAAATTCATACAGGGTGTAACGAATTCGCTTATTACCTGTTTCGACTCATTAAACTTTATTAATATAAACTAAAGAAAATTGAACATAATATAGAGAATCTATGCATATGGAGGGTTCAGAAAATAATTATCTACAGAAAAAGGATAACCACAACATAATACAATACGTCGGCATTATCACAAAAATAGGATATGAGGGAAATTCATTATCTAAGCGAAACAAATTCAAAGTTCCTGAATAAATCTCACTTCAATTAATAATATGCTATTGTTTATTTATTCAATGAAGATAGTTCTGACAGATTTGATTGTTTTTTATTGCAAAATAAAAACTATCTACCTAACCACTGAACTTATAATTGGTTGAGACATAGCTGGGAACATTCGTGCATCAATGATTATGGCAACACTTCACAGTGACTTCACTATGATGCCAAATTCATATAGAGAGAAATTTTCGATCTGCTGAATGAAATTTGTTAATTCTAACTAAAATTTTTACGAATGTTGAAGAAACGGCTATCCACATTTAATAGTTCTTCAATTTTGGTGTATATATTGCAAATATTTTTCGAAACAATTTTAATGTTGACTCAATCTAATTTTCTGTTTCTCGGAGTATCGTTGAAAAACAAGACATACAGCAACACCGCACTTTCTGGCGAGCCGTCACAACTATCTTGCTCAAATAATAACACAATACCTTCGACTCAATCATCAAAAATATTTTAATTCTAATTGTTCAGTAGTATGTTCAGTAGTGGACTGGATATAATGTCGAATGACCATGCTACACGTTATTGTGAGAAACATTATTACATATCACAGAAGTCTGCACGTTTTCAAATAAAAAACTCAAGCCATCATTCACTACAATGATTATTGTTATTCAGTAACCGTACTCTGTGACAAATGAATAGAAATAGCGAGTTTCAAGTGATACTGAAACAGTTGGCACACTGACATTGTTTAACAGATTCAAGACGATAAAATATTTAACCAGTACGGCGAATTTCATGGGAATTTTACGAACCTTGTTTCGTTTTGAAACTGCACAATCCATTAGACTCAATTGGATTGTGCAACGTGCAACAAAAAGAGAATTTTTGATGTTCCATAACCAACTTGATTCCCATTGAAATGCTGTGTCTCTGATAGACACCTATAAGGTGAATAGAAGAAGTTTCTCACATATTAATAGGCGCTTTTTTTTTGGTTTTAGGAGTAATTAATAAAAATTTCATTTGAAAGAAGAAAACTTGCAAAGAAGTTCAAGTTGAAAAAAAATACCATCATTTATTGTCGATAATACAAACCTTTCACAATGAGAAGGATAAACTAATTCATTATCAACCTATATAGAGATACCTAGAAATGTCATTATTGATTTTCTAATATAATACAAAAAAAAATAATGTTTTAGTGTTACTGAAAACGAACACATTTTTTTTTGTTTCGACAAAAACAAGAGTCATTTCAATCAACAGGAAACTTTCATTTGGGGTTCTTCAAGATTCACATTACCTGCATCTATTGAAATAACATCCAACCACTATTATCAACTGAATGTTTCCGGATATCCCTTAGTTTGAATTACACTTAAACGAATGAAAACAAAATTATTCATAAAACGTTAAAACGGGCTACAAAATATTTCAGACAATGAAAAAAAACATCTTATGAATGAAAGTTTATAGCTCCAAGTAGAAATTATACAGTGCGGAACAGCCAAATGGAATAAATTCGATAACGAATAAATGAGAGCGTGTTGGGAAAAACGCTTGGACACGTCGATGTTTATTTTTGAGGGCGCATTTTTTTAACAAAAAAATAATTATATAGGGTGTGTCCTGTGACAGTGGCCGATACTAACTTTCTTATTTTAAATACAATCCCCTGTATATTATTAGTTTTTTGGATTCTTCAGAAAATTCTAGACATAATTCATGTACAATATCCCATACTTATCTTCAACTGTTTCGGAGTGTTTTCAGATGTATTACAAAAATTTACATTAAAAATAGAAAATTATTTCATTTCACAAATAATGTATGAAAAAATAAAAAAAAACATTCATTTAAATTTTTTGAAATGTTAAAAATTTTAGTTATTCCACACTGTATAGGTTTCTTCTCAGACAACTTGTATAATTGGTGTTTGGGCGCAGTATCTACTGGTGTTTAACACCTAAATCTAATTCTAACAGGTTTTTTGTAATTAGTTGTTCGTGAAAGCTTCATAGCATGTTCAAGTGTGTTTAGTACTGGTTTTTGATTATTTGCTGTCGAAAAACGTTACTAATGTCTAGCCTTTCGCGGTTCTATATTTTTTTTATGATAACACATTTCCATTTGCATCATCTCTAAATTTGGTGGGAATAACTATTAATAATATTCAGAATATTTATGAAGCTGACAGCAGACAGTGTAATGAATATTACAATATATGACACATTTGGTACAAATTATGATAGTACGTAATAAATAATAGCATAGAGGAAGCGCACATCGACATATAGAATTAAAAGAGAATTGGGGATTCCAAACATTAATTCTACCCAAAAAAAATGTTTAAATATTGTGATATCGTCACGTAAAAAAAACAATTCCAAATAATTGATTTCGTTCCATATATTTAAAAAGAGATCCAAGATTATATACGATTTTGAATAGAAAGTAGAAATGTTAAAAATAAAATATCATATTCTCCTTTCATTGAGAAAAACACCTTTTTTAACTTTATTTAGTCAACAGGAGTGCCTATTTTTTTGATAATGCCATATGTTTAATTGATTAACTGAATATGTTAATATAAACAAACCGGTAACATAAGTGCGTGTGAAATTTATCAATGTTAATTTACAAAAATAAAAAACGATATATTACAAACATTTGAATAATTGTCAATTATAATTTTAAACATTTCTAACAAGCTATTATTCAGATCAAAACTAAAGTTGGCAGCAAAAAATAATATACATCATTCCAAATCTATTGAGTACGTTTTACTTGTAATAAAGCATTTATCTCATCAGAAGATTCTGCTCAGCTGAAATTAGGCACTGTATAACAATAAAACGCACCAAAAAGCATAACTGTTTCTTACGCATATTATCAGCATCGAAGCTTCAGCTACGGTATAAACAGTAGTAATTAATTAATGATTAAATGAGACGGAATTGTTTTATTATTCGTGGATTATTTATGATTAATCAATTAATCAAACTAGATGTTCAATTTGAATTATTAGCAAACTAATTTAGTTGTTGGTTGAATTTACCAAGAAATTATATTTTTTTATTGAATTCAGAGTAGGTATGTATGGACAGTGCTGTCAAATTAGATTCGTTTGTTCTCCATCAACTTAATTTAATTTTATTTATTTTTGAATTCTTAAAAAATTTACTAATAATCTGATTCCCATAATTGATATTGGGAGTTATTGGACCTAAATGAGATCCTTGTGGTATATTAGACACAACTAAAATTGAGAGGACACTCAGTTTCTACCCATTTCATAAATTTTCTTTTGATACTCAAAATATTCAGTTCGTTCAACAACAAATAATAATAATAATAATAATAATAGTATTGCTTCAATATGTGCGAATACAATCTGCTAATCATTCAATGTTGAATATTACAGAGAAAGCTGGCTTTCATAGTTTTTCTCCAACAATTGCATATTCCGTTTGAAATTCACGAGAAAATAATATGAACTCACAAAGTAAAAAATGCAATATATTATCACACACATTAATTCGTCATAAACTACTTTTTATTTGGTTTGCATTCCATGAAACCTCTTGGGTAAGAATCTAGATGTGAAGAATGAGTTATTCATCCACTTTATTTGACAAATGGTGACGTTAATAAGTCAGTAATTTTCCTGATTACCTACACATATATCATAGTCAAATAGCCGATGCGTATAAATTCAGTAGGTAATAGTTTTTGTTCATAAAATTTCAAATACAGATGAAAAGGCCATTAAATCTCGTTTCAATCATTGAACTTATACAGAAAGCATCAAAATCATAAGATAATATTTTGTATAGCATCGTGAAATCAATATACAGGGCTGAAATCTGAGACACGATTTTCAACAAAAATTTGTGTACCTCAATATAACTGGATCTCTTAGGATCATAATTTGATTTGATGGACTGAAGTTTTCCTTTCAAAGTTCTAGAATAATGCATGATTTCTTTCCAATTAGATATTTGATAGGTGATTTTAAGGCATTACAGCCATTTCGAAGTCTGAGATAATTCCAAAAGGTTAGGTTTTCATGAAAAAAGTATCTGACTTCCTAACTTTATGAACAGAAATCTGTACTTCAGAGTTGTCATTTGCCAAACTTCATCTGTAAACACCAGAAATTGTTCGGAATTGACAATCATCGATAAATTAACATTAATGTGTGTTTGGTAGTTGATAAATGCATTTAGGCTGTGAACATTTTTTCAGGGTAATGACTACATGATATGGTTAATTGTTGAATTCAATACTAATCCATGGTTTGGTTTCCACATAGAAGAATCTACATACATATTGCATTGAACTACCTTTAAATTTTAATGTATGATAGATAACTCCGTATCGTGAATGAGTTACGTTATTCACCCTGTATAATTCAGAACTATACTACATCCTATTCACATACCGTTGTATAAGATTTTCCAAGATTCAGAGTATGGAAAGAAATTAGAGCTCATTTTGAAGTGAAAAAAAAAGTATGAATTGGAAGAAAAATGTTTCTGATTCAGATTTTACAGCCTCATCCCAATCCACGGTCTAAATCATTCCAGCAGTTTTTTTTTTTTGAAAATTTGAATGAAAATCATATGGAATATAATATGTTATATAAAAGGTAACAAAAAATGGATATACCGCAAAGGAAAATGCTTCAATTAGAAAATGCATGTTTTTCATTATCTACACAAATTTTCAGATTTATTCGTGTTCTGGTTTTCTACGTATAATCCCCTGTATATCGTGTGTTCAATGTGTACGTTTGCACCTGGGGAAAACTCACGATCTCTTGCTTCTAGTCTACAAGCCACTCATTAATATCATAATGCCCATATTTAGTAATCACGAGATGGACTACCAGGTATTCTATTAAGTCATATCAAACGTTTACGGTAATGAATGAACAAAAATTACGGCTTTATCTGAAGCGCGATTAGAGACTTACAACAGCTCAGAATTCTTCAAGTCAGCTCCACCTCTTGAATATATATCAGCTTAGGTAGACTGCAACGGAGAGGAAAATATTTTTATTGTTGAAGACTGGTTAATAGAATCAGACATCAAATCAAAATACTATTCAATTAAATATTTTATTGGCATCGTTTCTTGCGAAACAAAAATGGACCCCATAGTTTCAAATGTATTGAGAGTACTAGAATTATTTTAGATAATCATAATATCAATAAAAATAATAATAGTAATAATAATATCGTCTTTATTATTTCATGAAATGAAAATATAACATAATCAATACATTCAAGCTATAATGAAATAAGGACGAAAATCATTGTCTGCAAAATGATTTTCTTTGCTGCAGAAATACGAGCTATTTCTAAGGAATAAGATGAACATTTCAAATAATATTTGAATGACCACTATGTCAATATTTATACTCGATTTAATTACGAAATGTGAAATATAAAATTGAGGTTATGTTTTATAAGTCTTGTGGATTTGAAAATGATGCCATGCGACAGTTATACTCATATTTTGATCTCTGTATATTCAATTGTGAAGCATGTGTTATTTAGTCAAATCCGGATAATGGAAAAAACTCCAAAAATATAACTTTCCCCACAACATATATCCTAAAAATTTACATTTTTGATTAACAAAAGACTGAACACAGATGTCTCCCAATAGTATAGTGGGTTTAACATAAAAGAGATGTTTTTTTTTCAAATAATTAATGATGCCAAAAGTGAGATTCAAACGTTTTCAGAAAAATTTCAGCTGTAACAAGTTTTTCTCAATTTCATCCAGGTCTACAAATATACATATTTCAAAAGTTGTGGTTTTTCATCAATATGAGATTATAACTATTGCCTATTTCAGTTACATATCAAGAATGGACGAAAATATTGATTTAATTCTATTATTCATTCATTACTCAACAATAAGAGAGAGTTGAAATCAATCCACAAAGATCGTGATCACGAAAGCATAAAAAATTATCGAATTTGCAGATGTTACATCAGATTCAGTTTCAAAACAAGAAAAATGTCTGAAAAAACTATTCAATTCGTATAGGTGAGTTCACTAATGATTGTCATTCGTCATAATACGCTACAAGTTTTCTCTCGTTTCTATTCATAAGCATTGATAATTCAGAATTTCGTTTCACTCCAATTCTCATATCATTATTATTGTGAAACACTCAGTACAGCAATCATGCTTTAAAGGGCGTCCGGTTGACAAAAATATTTCTTCGGGTGATTTAACACCTCAGAATTGTAAACATGGTATTCGAAATTTCATAAAATTGATTTACATTTTCAAAGTATCATATTTGATTTCAGGAAACGTTGAAATTAGTATCATCCTAATAAACAACCTATATAAAGCAGATCTGGCACTCTAGATAGACATTTATTTTTTCCCAACAGGTATACACCCAATTACAGGAAAAGCAGTGGAAATTCTTAAAATTAACAAAAATAAATTGAATTAAATTAATTTAAATCATATTATCTGAATAACAATCATTCATTTTGTGTTCTTTCAATTGTACAGGAAAAAATATGTTCGAGAGAACTATTATTTAAGTCACACAGATCACAAATCAAATTGAAATTCCAACACATCAGAGACACAGGTGATCTGCGCATTACATTCGTTCGAGAAGCCTCACAATAGAATGTTATTTGGTATCTGGAATTCAAACGGGGTATAAGGTAATTTATTTTTTGTAAGAGCCAGGAACAAAGAATATCATTGTGTGTCAAATTATGAAGAAAAGAAATAGTAATAAAAACTCTACGTGTATTCAAGGAAATTACATTGAAATCATCAAGAAGCACAGAATAGTCAATGCCCCGTTCAGGGTAATTCCCTGTAACTTTAAATAACAGGAATTTAAGAAATTTACGCTGCACAGCTTCAACCTGATGTGTGTGGCAATCATTGATTGATTGCCACTCTAACTGGTCACACACACCATCCTTCATTCATTGAAGACAATCCGAATATCTTGAGGGATGAGATCACCTCAAAACGATATGGAAAGAATTAGTAGTAAACCTTGTAAAGAATCACGAACTGTTCTGGTCGAATTGTCTGATACAGGCTAACCAATATAGTTGTACTTTATGCGAATGCTGAAGAATTCAGTCATCTTCATAATTTAATTTCCAAAAAATGATGTATCAACTAATTATTGAAAGGATATATGACGGTAATAATTTTTAGCAACATTTCTGAAATATTTCAGTAAATATTTTACTGTCGCTATTTCTTGTTATTCATTATTTCTTCATTAAGATTTTCAGATAATTGTGAGATAATCATCGTATACTTTAATAATCTATCAGAATTTCTTTCTACTGACTAACAACATATACCTTCATTTATACCAATGAAAGAAATTCAAAAATGATGTATTCATAGATTAATGATTTATGTTAATCAAGTAGTATATGAGTTTGAATAAATTTCAATGATTTTATACATGATGATCAGCCTGTACATCATCAAGTTCATGCTATGGCATGTTTTCTTGGGAATCCACTTGATTATCATTTTTTCATGGATTTATGCAATATTTAACCCCAAGCCATTTTCCACTATGCTGTCCGTCAATTCATTCTAGAGGTGAATTCCTGCAGCCACCAATCAAAATAAAATTTAAATCAACGAGTCGAAATCATGTAACGCAATGAAAATAATCAATAGAAAAGTGAGATAGAAATACTTAGAAAACTGAGGGAGGTGACCAACTTTGGAATTTAAAATAAATAGCAATGCAAGCGAAGGTCGTCCAGGACTGCCTTATTTCATCGATCTCTGACAGCAGAAGAGGGTTGACTTCTTCAGTTTGGAGCTTGATGGTATGATAACGACAGTATGTCACAAAGCAAGTTATCTATACTTGTTGATTGATAAAACTAAATGAACAAACCCACACATATTGCATACACTGAAAATTTTTACAGCTTGGTAAATCAAATGGGTATATTAATACTCTATAATACTTCATTATTTTTGCAGGGTTTCTATTTGTTGATGAAAATTAGGACGAACTAGCATAATGGTATACAGGGGATATATTTATATGGTATACTAGATCTTTTCTTGAAATTTGACATGTTTACAAAAAATATGTAGTGCCGATAAAAAGACTTCAAAAAAGGATCATTTGTATTTTCTTTGATTTTATTGAAAAATTTATCAATTCATACATAAGTTCTTTATGTTCCTTTTGAAGGATATCATTTCTTTCATGGAAAAAACACATGAATTAAAAGAGTTTTCAGACTTATTTTCTAAATGATATTGTCAAGAATTTCTGAGAAGGATTGAAAACAGATTGCAAGTTTCATCTCTTTGGAAACGAAACAAAACAATTTAAATATACCCATAAGTATCTTCTTCATTGCCTCTTCAGCAAGGTTTTGTTTTTGAAAGCGTATAACTTGTCAAGGAAAGGTAGTATACATGGAAAACTCTTTTATTCTCGATGAAAAAACCCAAAAAAACTCATGTGACAATACCCTGTAAAATCATTATTAAAAATTAAAGATGTGATTATTCAATTTATTTATATAAAGGGTTCAACAACTATTCTTTTCTAACTTTTGTTGGTTCAACAATATTTTATGAATTATTCAATTTGATTAAAATTATGAATAACCATAATTTATTCATTCGCAGTATGATTTAAAAATCAAGAAGTGGTAAAGCTGTCAGAATTCCTTCCTAGAATAAATGTACTCCAGTTATATGACCATGTCTAGCTGTATTCATCGAAAAAGGTTTACGAGCACAATCCAACTTCACTTTGAAAATAACAAACGCATTCAACTGCGTATACAGTTTTATTGTCTGTCATGCGTGATGGGAATATAATAGCAACGATTTTCCCGTATCTTTACAAATTATCTACCTACTTATTTCATACATCGCTGAAAAATCACTGGAAACATGACATAATAATTCTAATTAATGTTATTTGAATAGTACTTCCATGCCATGTTCTTAAACAACTGGAGTATAAGGGGGCATTTCTAATTATTCTGTCGATTTCAGATTTATCAAAATTGTTGCAAGTGCATTGTGGGTCTCATTTTTAAATTTCAAAACTCATCCTTAGAATATAACGTAACGTTGATATACAGGGTGTTTCATTAATATGGTGAAAAAATTAAACTGAGAGTAGAGAGAGCGAAAATATGATGATTGAGCGCAACATCGCTTGTACAAATGTTGATGGTTAAAAATATACAGTGCGTTCAAAGTTAAAATTACTTATTAGTTTTGACAGTTTTCATGATATTGGTTTGAAAATTGGTAAATTGGGTTTTTTAGGACGGCGAACAAGAATATTTTATCAGTATTAATACATACGCTTAGCTGCTAACGCATTGCCATTGGCAAGACCATACAAAAAATGCATGTCGCACATTATTTGTGTACACAATTTTTTGAATGAAACTCAAACAAAAATACGCACTGTAAACTCAAAAGTGATTGATACAATACTCTTGTTTCTCTGATACTACAAAACTAAATATTTGCTTGTCTGAAATCAACCTAATAAAATTATTTGAATTTATTTGTGACTTCAATACTCAAAATCGGGTTTATCGTAAAAACGTTAAGGTTTTTCGACTTTTTCCAAGAATACATTTTTGTTCAGAAGATAACGTTGTTTGATTAATGTTCGATCAAAAAAGTTGATTTTTGAGGGACAAAAAAGTTGTGCGTATTTTCAAATAATTGTAAGCGGGCGCCCTCTAAGGCCTACGTTAATACAGATAGAATATTCTTGTTTGCCGTCCTAAAAACCCCCAATGTACTAATTTTTGAACCGATATCATGAAAACTATCGAAGCTATTAAGAAGTTTGCAAATGAAATTTTAACTTTGAACGCACTGTATCTTTTTAACCATCAACATTTGTATGAGCAATGTTGCGCTCAATAGTCATATTTTGGTCCTCTCTACTCAAAGATAATGTTTATTGAGTATTTCGTTATACATTCTCTTACGAAAAATATCTGAAAATAATGTTTCCAAGAAACTGTACATCATTTTGCACTAAGCTACTTCTTCGTCTTATTTTTCGTTATTCCAAAAATTGTCGTATTAATATTATTATTATATTAAAAATTACCCCACGAAAACCATACCTTTTATCATATACTGCAACTCCAAAAATATCGATATTCACTCCAGACACATGCACTAATACACGAAAATTAGGTATTAGAAAGTATTCATAAGAAAAAAAAACTCAAAAATGTCTTATCTGGCCTTACAAGACCCACGTGGACTAGACGACCAATCAAACGTCTTCGTTTGTTCGTCCACCTGTTGCCGCACTTGAACTAACGACTGTCAGTGTCTAGTAGGCGAAGACAAAAACAAGAGAGTCGGAGATCTCGATGGGAACCCCGCCAACTGCCACTTCTTTGTTGTCGGCTAATTTCTGGCGGTAGCGATGAGAATGACGTCCAATAGAAAAGAAGCACTATCGTCCGTATTAGTGTGTTTTTAGATTAATTTCTATTCTGGCAACTCCCTCCTGAGAAGCAATTAATTGTGAGGAATTTTATAAAATAATCCATTCAAAAAATATTCAATGGGGTCGAATCCATCCATCTAGTTGACCCCTCAATTAATTTTTTTTCGCTTTCTATTCAGAAGTAATTTCTTTTTCTCATATTCCAGGAACTTGAATTTTGAATCTTTTGATTGAAAATACAACCAATGCATCCTATTGCATTTTTCATGAACTTGAAAAGAATACACTTCAATGTATAATACAAACTATTCAATGATAAATAATTGTATTAATTATTCCGACTGAAACTTCTCTTTGGAATTCTAGAATTGCAGAAATCACTAAATCACAGAATGAGCGTTTCAGTTTGGGTTTTTCTCAATGAAAAATTACGGCGCTTCTGGTTAATCATATGTGATCATTATGTATATGGAAATATTTATTTTCATAATTCCATATTCCTTATTTTGAAATGATCTTAATGAGTTTTCATAAATCTAAGTCTAGCCATATTTTTTTACTAAACCCAAAATTTTTGGTCTTTTCCATACTCCAAAATCATTTTCGACAGTGAAAATGGCAAATTTTTGTTGATACAGTCATGATTGAGAATGAAAGACTACCAAATATTCGAACTACTTCAATTTCTAATCGTAATGTCCAACATATTCTTCGTTCATTTTGGGAGAGACAGCATTGGTTTTCAGTTTGAAAATAATGGGTACCTCATCATGTTATTTCGATTTGTCAAAAAAAAAACAACTGAGATGCCACATTGATGACTATACCTATAAAGTTATTTTTGATCACCTCAATTTGAATAATCAAGCTCATAAAAATTTGGGAACAGAGCTAACACTCATCCACAAGATGATCAACGGCACATCAATATTAATAAAAAAGACAAGGTTTATTGAAATTTCCGAAGTATCATTTTATTGTACCAACTATAGCCAGAACAAGTCTGAAGGTAAAAAAAAACGAAATAATATGTATAATGAACTGTTGGGTAGTTTTTTATTTCCTAAATGATTAAATTCCTGAATAAACACATTTTTCGAAAAAGTGATAACCTGAATTTGGGTGCGATATTTCATTTTGAATACGATTTATTTTCGTATCTTCATTGTTTCTATTCACACAGAAGAACATTTCATTGTATCAAAAGTGAAATAAGCATGTAAATCCCTTAACCTTTGATCACTTTTGATTCATTATTTTCATTGGTATCATTATCATTATCATTACATACAACATACTTTATATTATAGATATTCGATCTAGTAATACATGTCATGTTAATAAGAATTCAATTATCATACTGCGTGTAATACATCAACCGTTTTCAGGACAATTCTCAGTTAATAATTTTGTTTGTCTTGCACAATATACTAACAGCGACTAATTGTGACCATGTTCAAATATCCAACGGTATAGTCAGCCAACAGAAATTTGAGTAAATATCCGAAACATACAGTAGGAAAAGTTTCAGACAAATACCTCATACCTCAATTTACTATGAAAATGTATTCAGATAAGTTCCCAATATTCCATGGAGAACTACTCTTCCCAATTTACTTTAAGGGGTTATACGCAGTTAGATTTTTCAAAAAATCTTTTTTTTTTCATTTTTGGAATGTACATATATTTGAGTATATTCTCTGAAAATTTTAAGTCAATCCGATAAAGACTTGATGATACTATGCAAGTTAAAAAAAAATTACCTATGTGTAAACTACTTCTGAAACTTTAAACGCGTTTATCTCAAAACTGTCATTTCAGAGTCGGTGGGCAAGATTTCTCAGAGATGGCTCAACTAATCGGGCTGAAATTTGAACGAAGGAATACGATGTAAAAAATTTTTTACAATTTTTTTTTGACAATTTAGAGCGAACATTTTCATCGAAAACTAAAATTTTTTTTCAAATTGCCGCCATTTTGTCAAAAATGGAAATTTTGTTTATTTCTTCGTTCAATACCTGCATTTATCCATCCTTTAAAAGAATTCACCTTTTCTTTTATTTCAAATAATCCAAATCGACGAAATCGTGTTCACCACCGAGCGCCTTTTTTTGGAGGTCGTTCGGCACATCAATATTTTGACACGAGTAATACACAATTATATTCTTCAAAGTGTGCTCTTTCAGAATTACTATCACTTGTACTTAATAAATAAAAGCTGTTATCACAAAAAAATCGTAAAATATCGTTATTTTTGAGACTCGCAACTGCGTATAACCCCTTAATGGCAATTAGTCGCATCCACTCGGGAAACTCCTAATTTCGATATTTATTATTCATTGGTGAAGACACTAAATCACAAAAACATAAAACACAACATTCATTTTTTTATTTCAGTGGCTGTAGCTATAGCTGAATTCGGCTAAATTTAATTTAAATTCATATTTGAATATCTAGGCACAACTCAAAACAAATCAGGTAAAAAGTCTTGTATGAAACCTAAATTAAAGGGTTCGGGTTTTATTGCCCTAGAACAATGGTCATTCCTGGTACCAAGGTGTACCATTGGTCCTTCACCACAGGATTAGGCTGAGATTAAGTCATAAATCTGTTATCTGGGGATTAGCAGGACTAGTTACTTGTCTTCCCTTAGTTCTTCAGTCAGTTTCTGCAACTGTTTGAGGCAAGGTTCTCGAAGTAGCTGCTGTGATTTTATAAATATTTTCACTTGGGAATATTAATACAACAATGGCACCCAACGATATTCACAAGAGGAAAAGAATCATCAGTGAGTCCGAGTCTGAGGAAGAGGGATTCATCCCTAAAAAAATCAGGCACAATCCTGATGAAAAGGAATTGAAGAAGCGCATGGGAAACAAATACAGCTTCAGCATCGAAGAAGCTCTTTTTGTGTTCGGCCTGGATGACGAATCTTTCTCATTCAAGATGGCTGATGGGTCTAGCGCTGAAGCTTCTTCAGTAGTTACTTTCCATCACGAAGCAAGCCCATCACCTAGTCTTATGGCTTGTGATCTAGCCGAAGAAGATTCCAACGAACCAACAGCAGAACTTGCTGCTCTGACAATATCAGAGACAGTAATAATCGAACATGAAGGAGGTCCCACATCAAGCCCTATGGGTTATCAAGAAGTCGAAGAAAATAGGATATGTGAAATAACAGGAAGTCTCATGGTTTGTCAACAACTTGAAGTGGGATTAGAGCCACCATCAAATGAACTCGCTGCTCTAGATATATCGGATGAAGATGTGGACACAGCTGAAAATGAGGAATCATGAAAAGCGAAGGAAGATTTACTGGCAAGAGAGATAACGATGGAATCGTAAGCGATTTGATATATTGAAATCGAATTATTCAAATTTTAATCTCAACAAATGTTTATATTCATTTTCAACGAAACTATGTAATTGTATAGCAATCTTTTCAAAATAAAATTAGTTTTACTTGCATTAGTTGATGATGTAGATTCATATAAATGTGAAGTGTGCTTTTCGAGGTCGACTTATTAAGAATCTCTCTACAATCTATATTATACTGTCCAATAATCCAATCAGAAATGGACTCATAAACATCTTAATCAAAAAACAAACAAAATAAACCATATGTCGAAATATGTTGAACCGATAACAGTAACAAGTGTATTTAGATAATTCATTATTACGTCTTTTTTATGACCAAATGTACGTTCATTTCGAGTAGGTCCTAACTGCATTCTACATTCTTTGAAAAACAAATAATGTAGTAGTACCTCGAGTTGGTATTGAACGTGAACTTCACCATTGATGGCCATACCAGATCACAGTTATTATTTTGAAAATAGAAAATATATAATTCGATCGGTGATAAGAATCTGATTAATCGGGAAGTGTATCGACTTGTCATATCACAACTTTCATGTATAAGAATATGAAGCGTTCTATTACATTTTGGTAATATGCAGAAGACTCTAAATGAAACTAGATAAAACATGAAACGAATGTAATGAATCCCATACAGCGCCCGACGTCCAATGGACGTCCAGTTTAGATCCAAACTCCAAACGTCCATAGACCTAATATGGACACCCAATGGACGTACATAACTAAATCTTTTGTGTTTAGTTTATTTGAGAGAATTTTCAATGAAATGATATTTCTGCCATGTATTTTGTCCAACCAACCGTTTGTTTTGTTTATAAGTACGATATGAACTGTGAAAGATTAATTTTACCTCCTAACAACTGAACTCCTAGCGGATAAATTTGACGAATCTTTCTTCGAAAATAGTGACACCTGGTAAGACCACAGAATATCTATGGTTAGTAAGACCACGCATGGAAACGGTGCAAAGAAAGAGCGCAATAATAATAATTATTGTCTCTCTACACCGGTTCCAATGTGGGGAAGCACGAGCAGCACCGTTTGCTGTGCCACCATATACACTGTGTCCAAGATAAGGATGTCTATCATGGGGATCTCGAAAACCATAAGACATATGGAGATGGTTGAATTAGAGAAAAGTTGCGCATTTTCAAGTCTAACAATGTGCCGTTCAGAAAGTTTTGAAATTCCAAATAGTTCCGGAGATATGCCTAAAAAACGATATTTGTCAATTTCGTTTAAATTTTTTTCTGACGTTATTTGAAGAGATAGAAGAAAACACAAGACACTTTCTCATTGCCATTTTTCAATCCCTACAAAACAGCTTGAGAGATTTTCCGTACGACGTTTCGTTTCGTAGAAACCACCCTCAACTTTATTTTTATATGGCTGGTGAAAAGATAATACCCTGTATTGAATAGCATAATTCATTACTAATATAACGATGTATGACACAATATGATTCTGCTATATTTGAAACTGAAGAAAATTGTTTATATTTAATTTCGAACGTTTTGGTGTAGTGTGCGGTGAAATGATGACCCTGTGTATGGTATAGTAGGCTATGATTAGTCATTACACAATGCCTTTATAGGGTACGAGTATCTATCGAACAGATTTCCGGGTAAATGGATAGGTACGTACACATTAACTTACCGTTTTGTTAAATTCGCATTTTTTCTGTTTTCGTTGATTACAGCTAGTTTCTCGATAAAATCTCTTCCTGGTAGTTATTCCTTCCGGTACGTTTTCGTTCGGTCACCCTGTATAATATAAATATAAATTTCAGGATGAAATATCATGGAAGCAACTATTTTTTTAATGCCACTATGAAAATCTCGCTCATCTTGAAAAACAAGCGGGTTGAATTGGAGCAAAGTAGCGTATTTTTGTGCTGAAAAACAATGTTATGTTGTCAACAAGTTTGATTTGTCAGCGGATGCATCGTTGACACGGAATTAATTTTGTTGTGCATTATTATGTATATTAACACCCTATATCTTGAAACCTCAGCATCATCTGACTCAATGAATGAGATAAACCGCACAAATCATTATTTAATAAAGAATGCAAAGCTGAGCATTATTGATTGCGATTAACGGTTCATGTTTGATGTGATGTCTGCCCTCTATCTAAAAAATGGTAAAATTTATAAAACAGGTTGCGAACAAAAGTTATAGAGAATCTCTTTTTCTGCAACATTTGTAATGAATGCAAATTGCACTACCACCATGAAAAGTAGGTAAGAAAAGATTTTTGTGAACTCTAACCTCGAACATCCCAAGACAGTGACACGAGATTTTATGGGACAACTTTCAGGATTTTAAAATGAACATCTCCACAAAGTTTATAGCTTATTTCGAGGTGTAACTCTGATGTCACCAGGGTATTATCAATTTCCTCTGAACAGAATGAAATGCCTCGAAGAAAGAAAATCTACAGAACAACATTATTAAATTATTTGGGTTCAATGGCATTATTTGAGTTGAAACTCACTGGAATTGTTGAAATAAGTTTTTGAATGCTTTGTATTGTTTTGGTTGGCAATAATGTGAAAGGAGTAGGAAACAAGGTTATCTGTTACTTGTCCAAAGGTTTGAACATTCAAATAATGGGTTGGGCAAAGGAGAATAGAAAATTGATTAGGTATAAAACAAAATTTTTTTACGAAAGTAAAAACAATATAAACAAAAGCTTATGATGTAGTTTGTGTTCTCCTGCGTTTTGTTAGAAGTTGTCGATAGGTGGATGAAGTATCTTCAAAATTCCATCTTGCTTTTGAACTCCTGTCATGATTCAGATCTCATTCAATAAATTCATAACTTCAGTTATAGTGGTCAAACTCCTTTTTCCAAAACCATCGGAAATTATTTTTGTTTTTTTTTTCAATAACGATTGCGATATTGTATATCAGTTATCAATGGATCAAAGAATCAACAACCCATTGATGTTATTTTCGAAAATTAATAAAAAAATCTCATTATTCAGTGAGCCGAGTTACTTATTATTATTCATAATTCCGCTTACTTGTGAAAAATAACAAAAAAACGTAAGACAAATGAAGTGAGGTATCATTTTCAATCAAACCACAGCCAACTATGAATTTCGTTCAAAAAAAAACAACTTCAGGTCATTACTTGAAAAAAGTGTCCAAAGATTGTGAAAGTCATTTTCCCCTAACTTTGCCAACAACCAAGATATTCGTATGTGTTGAAAAGTTGAAAAATCGAACTTTTGTTTATAACGAAAACGAAAGACGATGGCCAATTTTTGTTTTCGCCTACGAACTTAATCTCGAAAAAAACGATCGAGGATGCGACCTCCATTTTTTTATATCTCCTATAGTTACCGAGTTGCCCTATACAAACGTCGAGATTTGCTCACCCTGTACATAGATTCTTTTTCAACTTGCAGGTCAGTGAAAATAATATCAAGTCAATAAAATTTCAGCTTTTTGATTCCGCTCAAAAAAGGGGAGGGCCAGGCTAACGGTAACACACTCATCCTACAAAAAATAGGACAGTAGTTAACATGATTTATCGTACATTCCTATATCCAAGAATCCAAAATATTGAATCGAATTGATAAAGTAATATTAATAATTCCAATGAATCAGTTTCTATTCTATCATTGCCCCGGGCAAAATACTCTTCAGTTGCACGTTTATTTCAGAGTTTCTATTACCATTTCCAGTTTCAGTAAATCAAGAGATCTGAAGCATGAGAACGTTCAGTACCGGATTTATGAAACACCCAACAATAAATAACGCCCGGTATCGAATGCGATCGTTTTTCATCTTGACAAGGCAAGGTGGATGTGGATAGTTTACTGACGAGATTTATATACGCACACAAGGCATACATTGCTATGCACTTGAAGTGGGACGATAGAAAAGTCCAGTGGAATCTCTAAGATTACAATAACAATTCCTTGTACAGATTCCAGAAGCTCTTTCGATTGTTTCAAAACCGTAATATAAGGAACAAAGAAATACAAACAATTCGAATGATGGATAGACCACTATAAAACCTTTCCAGTATTGAAAACTCGTGATTTTTCACGAAAGTGATTCATCAACCTCAGTTTCCTCTAGTATCATTCAAAAAATAATGATAACAATACAATACTAGAGTTCTCAATCTGAAAATGCCAATTAAAAAGAGAATAATGTCGCAAATTAACATTCCTAACATAGAATGTTCATACATAAAAAGATAATAATTAACAAAATATGGCTCCAAATTAACTAACAAATAATGGACCAGAGAATTTTTACATATCTGCAGTATAATTTTAATATTTTAAAATTATATTTCACTTTCGTGACCTTAGTATTCTGCATACTTTGCAATCGTTTTGCTCATTATGCTTTAAAACGTTCACAACATTTTTTGGAATAAGAATAGATGAGGAGATATAGAATCTAAAGATTTTGATAACGATTTTCGAAAAAAATTTTGAGATATATCATGTTTGCGAAATTGTCAATCTTGGATATTTTGGACTAGGATGAGATATCTAGATACGGTTGGCACTAAATTGAGTTGGTATTTTTTAACTACATTTTCTTGAAAAAAAAGTCGTAGCATTTGATTTTTCCGACAATTTTGCGATCGTTTGTTATCAAATCATAAGAATCCCTCTAGTGGCGTCACTCGAAATCAAACTCATCACAAATGAGACGGATTCGATGGATCAATCAATGCTCTTTCTAACAAGAACCACCCCACTAATCTATTTTATTAGATATGAATAAAAATGATTGATAGAAACTACTCCAGAAGAGTTCAATTTTCAGATATTAGTGAGGTGAGGTGAGTTTACAGCATATATTTCGGTGAAAAATCAATGTCAAAGCTTCAGATGACGATTACGCCTACTGGCGGCCATCCCGTAAACGTGACAATGATTTCCGGTTTTTTTCTTGGTCGATTTGATAAAATTTTTCAGTCTATACGAAGAATAGTTACCGATATACAACACTAACCACTCTGACAACCCTGTACATAGACATTTCTTGAACGTTTAAAAGACGGAATTTGTATCGATTTCTCTGACAGAGTTGGTTTTGAGAGATCATCTATCACTTGGAGTCAATGATATTAACTCATTTCAACTGTGGTGCATGTTATTCCATTTTTATAAATTCAAATTGAAATCCAATTCATATGCACGAATGATAAAGTACTCTCCCTTAATGACAGATGCTCTCGAATTATATTGCATTTAATATTCATAATGGGAAAGATTCTTGTTTCAGATTATCCGAGGAAGTTTCTCAAACCCACTAGCCTAAGACTTCCTCTGCAAATGTGGCGATCACCTTATTCGGTTTGATTCGGCCTGAATGTCACTCAATCTATTCATCCTAGTTACCTCGCAAGAGCTTGTAGGAAGTGCAAAGGAACCTTACGATACACTTAGTTTTCTTTGCGTCCAGTTTTGTCACCTGATTCACTCCCAATTGACCTTGTCGTTCTCAATTTATTCACCTTATGTAGAAACGATTGAAATAATCTTACAATAAGCGAAATGTATTTCATTCATATTACGAGAAGTATATCATTTATAACTTTGTTCGAAGTTCCTGGTATTTTATGTCCACCTTCTTTGTCTGATTTTACCCTATTCGCTCTTATTATCCTCAATAACTTCCGAAGCATCAGGTAGAAATGAAGAAATGTGTGTAACTTTTTTTATTTTCCTCATAAAAGGTGTAGAATAGAAAGTTTATAGGAAGAGATAAATAAATTTTCTGTCAAAGCTCGGAAACAAATATTAATCATTCAAAACTTGCTCATCCCATAAAAGTCTCCTACTACTTACTGCGTGAGCGCTTCGAATATTTCTCAAGTTTGAAGAGAATACTGAATCCATGAATTGAAAATCTAAAAAAACTAGAAATCTCAAAAATTCGTTATTGTTTATATTCGTTTACGTAAGAAGACAACAAATTAGCTGACGAACAAGCTAGGGAGGGGTCAGCTACACCCTACTTTGGCCCGGAACCAGTACTTGGAGTACCCAAGAAACTACTTGGTAACTCCATTAAAAGACGAGTCAAAGAATTACAAAGAATAGCCTGGCATAACACGCCAGGACAAGAATATAGTAAACTTGTTATTCAGATAACAAGTGAAAAATAAACTGATGAGATACTTAGATTGAGTAGAGATCAGATAAGACTAGTAACAGTTCTCCTTACAGGACATGCTCCTGTCAGAACACACCTACAAAAGATGGGACTATATCAAGGTGGCCCGACTTGTAGATTGTGCGGCTTAGGACCTGAGACTATTGAACACATTTTGTGCTATTGTGAGGCACTAAACTATAGAAAAGTAGTACAACTAGGGGAACCTGAGAATGTGGGAACCCTGAAACCTAGTGACCTTTGCAAAATAGTCAAAGGGACCAAAAAAATTTGTTTACGTTCCATATCTTCCTAAAAAGTACTTGTCAAAAAGCATTCGTATCAATGTGTTGCTTCAACATACGATTTTCTTTTAGTCCACCCCTTTGCCTTATTTAGCCCCTTCAACTTTTCTCGATATATTCGTCAGTCACCTTACAAGTAATGCTATTATCATCTGATTCAGTTTTGGTTCCTGATTTACTTTTTTTGTCCCTAACAAAATTATTCAATGTTGAAGCTCCACTCTAAGATGTAGCAAAATCTTCATCATCTTTATTTTCGTTTTCATTTACTTACATTTTATCCTATTCTTAAAAAATATATCCATAGAATTCACTTTGAATTCGTACGATATTTAAGCTTAGAAAATAGATTATAGATCATAACTTCAATTGGGATGTAAAATGCGTTATTTCTTTCATACAATATTGAAATATACAATGTCGGAAGTGATTGGTCTCGTGTATTGTGATTCAATGAGATTTCGAAGAATAGCTAATTACTCAAAATTGGGAGAGCTTTACAATTTCTCCTCAGATAGCTTGATGAAAGGATATCGATAAGAAATAGAATGAGTCGTTGACTGCGTTGCTACCAGTAGCTACTAATTGAATATCATAAATACAACACTTTTTATTATTAAGAGTTTTGCATCATATCAGTCCCACAGTTACAGCAGAGTGAATATCCAAAATACAATATAAGTGATTTTTATGGCTTCATCACCTGATTGAGTTTCATCTGACCTTATCACTCTCAATCAATTTGTTGCCACCTTGTATGCAAGCGTGTAGGTAGGGCAGCATTCGACGACGTTAGGACAACGTCAACAAAGATCAGAGATAGGATGCGAATATGTATACCACGACATGCAACATCTAGATAGGAGAAGTAAAAATGGTTAAGAACGACCATCGTGAAAGGAATTTACAATGTTCAAAGCTACTATATTTGAGGCTGATGATTAGCTCGTGACAAAAAAGATGTACATACCTTTACTGGGTGTTTTAGTGATGAAAGCCTAGGACAGAATTTTCTCATGAAAATATGAAAAAAGGTCTTACAACATCTTCTGTCTTTATTTCAAGATATAGATTGTTGAAATTTCTAGAGAGAATATATTTTCAATATCTGCTAATCCATTGTAGATAGGTTTAATGAAACAATTATTAGTAGCGAATTGATTAGATCTAATCCAGATTAACGTGAATTGTCAGTTGAATTTCTTTCGTGTGAAATAATAATCATTTCAATAGTTGCTCTTTCAGATATTGTTTCTCTTGGTTGTGTCGAATGAAATGTTTTCCCAACTTCAACTTCCCGAACAACAAATATAAAAATGTTGTTCCCAGAATTCAGTATCGCTAAAAATATATTGTTATTAGAGCATTAAACATATCTACAGGGCAATATACGATCTATTTCTAAAAAACTGACAACTACAAGTTCCTTTTATCCTTACTTTTTCTAGATACTTCTAATACGCAAAATACTGTGAACCACCATGAATAGAAAAATTTCTCATGACAATTGAACATTACTTATATAAAGAAATCCAGTTTGATAAAAAAATAAGCTATTTGATTCGAATCGTCGGATCTACTCACGATTTCGATGATTTGGCATATAGTCGTCCGGCTTATTTCTTTTTTTTTGTCAAATCCATAAACGTTGAGACGATTCATTTATACGGTAGCCCAAAAAAGGAATGATTTGAAAGGCTGCTATCATCAATTTTGACAAGAGTATTAGTGATTGCCTTGGCCAGATATTTCTGTTGAAGATTAAACTCGATAAAGAAAGGTATTATTTTTGCTTTAAGTGGGTTACAAAACAGTTTCTTTGATAATGTCAATTCTTGGGATTTTGAGTGAGTTATCATAGCTTGTTAGAATAAGCACTGTTGTCAGCTCTGTACAAAATATGTAGATATCATTATCAATGTTCATAATACGTATAATTCTCTATATAGATATTTATGCATCCTCCAATTCATCACTTTCTGATACCTTCTGAATATTTCACAGATAATCAAACTATATAGCGATGCTCACATTCAAATAGCTGCCACTGTGCTCAATGCATGATGGTCATTATTCTGACATAACCTGCAAAATCGTTAGAAGTACTCAATATGGTCTGTAATTATCTGAGACGTGGTCACTCGACGAATTGGCAGGAAGAGAATAGTGTTGCGTCTCTCCCAATATCATATTTGGTATACATTGCCTTTCCTTGTTATCATTTCAAATTTCTTCATATGTTCTAAATAAATTTTTTGCTATAAAAATAAATTGAGTACTGCCATGGTAGTAGAGCGTCCTTCGAAAATACTATATTGATGCTCATGAAAAATATCATCATTTGACATTTTTGAAAAATTATTATCTATAGTTTCGTTCTTCAAACACCAGTGAAACAGTAGCAATTTGAAATTGTGGTGGAAAATTACCTTCTCATAAAGATGCATTAACTATTCGTTTAAATTTTTGGTTGGATACAGCTATTTATTCAGTCGAAATTTTTGTCCGATTCATGTTAGTATTTATTTTTTATGCCATGTAGATATGTCAAATATGTCATCGTCTTCCTCTATAACATGTGATTTCACATTAGCTCCACTAACCTTCTAGTCAGATAGTCAGATAGTCGGTTTCAATATTTCATATCATTGATGACTGACTATATAAGGAACCTCAATGAAATATTTATCGAAGGACTTGGCAGCAACAAGAGGGTCATATAACAGAGTTACATAAACAGATTCACTGAAGTGAATTATTTGTGGAATTATTAGGAATGTGAATTGACTCGAAAAAACATCTGTACATGCGCATAGATTTTATGATCGTATGCAATTTCGATATGACGGTACTATAATTCTAAGAATTTTATATAATAATATTAATAATCATAACTAATGAAGTCCACAAACAAATGCAACAAGAACAAATGAAATATAATTGTTCTTTGTCGAGATCAAAATGAATTCACCTCCCTTCTTTTTAGCGTTTCAAATCAATATTATGGAAAAAAAACTGTCATAAACTAGGTCATTTGATATAGGTAAATATGTTTCTGCATTTTAGTGTTTCAGAAAATTTAATCAAATAATGTTATTCTTAATGTCTTCTCCCATTAATCTATATCTTTTCATGCAGAATTACATATTTATCTGCATTATTATCGCGTATTTCAGGTATAATGCTCATGATTCAAAAAGGAACACCAAATACATACGAGGTCTATTCAAAAAGTATTGCGAATTCTGAATTTCCGTGAGCTACGTGTATTCGATTTCTCATTTTTTGTAGCGTTATGTTGGTATCTACTCATGTCCCTTACTTTTACTTTTGCTGTCAAGGTCGGTCATTTGAATGTTTTGTTAATTTTTGACAGCTGTTTTGCTTGGATGTATTTTGACTTATCTGCGATTATTACCTATTCCAAAAACGTACGTCGTAACGATAAACCCATGATTCGTCACCAGGTATGACCCTCTGGAGCACATTTGGGTCGTCACGGACCGAGTTCAACATCTCCTGAGCACTGTTTTACGCAATAATGTTTTCGGTGGAAATGAGCAATTTTGGCACGAATTTCGCAGCGACCCGACACATGCCCAAATCGTTTTTCGAAATCGAATGGCACAAGCCAATCGATACGTTTAGATCCTCAGCAACTCATCCATTTGTGATTCATCGACTGGCTAATACTATTTTCTTCACTCCATCAATGTTTTCGACGTGTTGTTGACGTGCGGCACACTGTTCGTCGTTCTCACCTTCTCGGCCATCTGAGAACATGTCGTACCACCGTTCAATGTTGCTTTGGTCCAAGGTAGCTTCACCATATGCCACAGTCAACATTCGGAATGCGTCTGCGCACTTTATTTTGTTATTCACACAAAGTTTGATACAGCCGAGTCAAAACACATCCAAGTACAACATATCAGCATGAGAAAGGAACATGAGTACCAACATAACCCAATAAAAAATTAAAAACCCAATATACTTAACCCGCGGAATTTCAAAATGCATGATACTTTTTGAACAGACCTCGTAAGGTCGAAGATTATGGCATTGACAAACCTGTTTTATCAATACAAGTGAGATTTTACTTCATCTGACGTTTCATTCAATGAGGTTTATTAAGTCTGAATTGTGGATTTCCTTGTTTGTTTGAAAGCACTCGAAAATGGTATTTCATGCACCTCGTACGTTATTCCAATATAAAATCGTCTCTAATTTCAACCAATGTCGCGCAATTGCCTGGCAGATTCAAATTCTTGGCTGCAATTTTATGATGAATTTTTTCAGACACAATAGTGACATTTATTGACCTCAAATAATTCTAAATTGAATAATAAATATAATGAAGTGTTCACTGCGACATTTATGCGTGTGAAATTTCTCTGGATCCTATCCGGCAATCTCTACGTCAAATAAAATGAAATATATAGTCTATAACCTTGAAACAAACGCACCACAATGTTAATTATTCCCAACACTTTAATTACCATGAAAACCTCGAAGTGGTTTCCTAGAGATGACTCTGGCATTCCGTCAGAAACAGTTCAGTTTCCTCCGGCAATTCGTCTTTCTTTTCCGACACGTTATTCATATTAGACTGCTATCTGAATTTGGTCTTCTTGATATTCTGGAGATTGAGAAACAGAAATAACTTTGTTCACAGATTGCTTTTTATGAACTTTAACAACTAATATTTTTTTTTTCTCTTTCGTGGGTGTAACAGAGGAGAATAAGTCATCTTCATATACTAGCGTCTTTCTGTTCCTTCATTCCTAATTTATTTATTCAATTTCTCATTATCTATTAATCTGTTGAAAGAACTATCGTTGAATGAAGAAGCTCCTATTGATGCTATTTAGAAATAATAGAAACTACTGTAATCAAAGACGATTAATTTATACCCCATAATCTCTGTCTCAATCATTAAGTCATGTCAGAAATATACTCATCAATCGAAGCGTTTATAGATCACAATTCAATCATAATCATTAAAGTTATATTTATGATTGAGACAAAATAGAAAGAGTACTTATGTTTGTTCTGAAAATAGCAATGATGAAATACAATCATAGATTTTTGGATTGTCACTTGTCACGTAATTTATGAATAGCGACAGTGGTTTTAGATTATGATTTGATGATTTGGGAAATTTTTATGAAAATCTTCGATAATGATTTCTCACGTTGCATTTGTTTTTTCTTTTTAGTAGGTATCGATTGACTCTATCAGAAAGAAGTCCCAGTTATATGTGTGTTAAACTTTTCAATGAATTGCCAAACAATTTGAAAGTGAGACTAGTACGTGTTTGTTTCATGTGCTTCGAAATTAAGAAAGTTATTATTATTAGTTAATGGGAATTAACGAAAATATGTGTATTTTTTATTTCGGATTCTATAATTATGCATAATTAACTTCCAATTAGACATTTTCTGTTCTTTTGAGGGGGAAAATCGCTATCACTGACTTCATAACTTCATGAGAAGAAATCTATATTCAAAAATTCATCTGCAGTCATCAGAAACTGTGCGGCA
The DNA here is from genome assembly GCA_037013635.1 of Plagiodera versicolora. Classification (NCBI taxonomy): domain Eukaryota; kingdom Metazoa; phylum Arthropoda; class Insecta; order Coleoptera; family Chrysomelidae; genus Plagiodera; species Plagiodera versicolora. Next base: position 6,422,375 of record CM072986.1, on the reverse strand, counting down.
TTGAAAATTATTGATCATATTGATAATGTCATTATTGATGTAGTAGTATAGAGCTCATGAAATTCCTGATTTCGTTCGAATATTAATTTCATCGTCATATAGATTCATTCTATATTGCAGACCACAATGTACCAATGTAAACGTAAAGTGAATGATACATAATTTATGAAATGTTTGTTAGTTCTAGACTTCTTAGATAACCTGCTAATGAGAAGATCTGATATCTGATCAATATGAAAATCCAACATTAGTCCAGTCACCTATTACAGATTGTTTATATATACCGATAAAATAATGAAACCGTATGATTGAAAATAATAATTAATGAATGAAAATTAACTATACTTATACCTATAATTATATTATTATACAATTGGAATTTTTATGAATGTTACAGTACCTACCTAATTTCACTTTTCACAAACTATTTTAGTGCTGTTTTAAAAGTTTCCAAGTTTGATAAATGTTCTAATACTTCAGGTAACTCATTGAATTTGTGGAAACCTTTGAAAAATAATGAGTTCATGGTACTTCTGAAAGCCGTTCTGTTTATATGTATCATTTGAATTTCGAGTGTTGTATGTATGAATGTCTTTATTGGGGTTTATGTTCTGTTTGAAATATTCAGGTGCCATACCATCACTTATTTTGAATACTAGAGTCATTGTAAAACGGCAGTAAGACGATTAATTTGCAAGATTACTCTCATCCCCCGAATGTATAGCTTTTGTAGCATATTTAATTCATTGAGGTTGAATGAATATTATATAGACGCACAATAATCAAGTGTGGTTGGATGATAGTATTGTAAACTGTAACTTTAGACTGTATTGACAAATGTTTTACTATTCTACTGGAGAAATATAGTTTTTTATATTTTTTTATGAATATATCCATAGTGAGTGTAGAAATTCAGAAAATTGTCCAGTTGAAAACCAAGGTATTTGACTGTGGACACAATCTCAATTTTTTCATGCTAACGATCCGTCGGTTTTGGTTATAGATACGACGTTGATCTGAGATATCGAATTGTTTATATCACTCTCATTGTTCGATGTGTTTACTAGTGACATTTTGTTTTGATTATCATTATTGTATTCTCTTTTGTTACATTCATTTATCAAATGACCATTGATTTTACAATATCTACAGAATATATTCCGATTATTTTGATATACTTGGTGGTATGGTAGTATGTGTTTTATTCCTTAATATTTTGCAACATCGGCTGAATCTGAAGAGACTTCAACGTACTAGTCTAGTCTTGTTTAGGACGTATTTTCCTAATCTAAATACCTACATCAAATACAATAAAAACATCTTTGACACCATCAGAATCTTCAGCAAATTTTTCAGACTGGGTTTTCATTTTCGACTCTTTGACATTAAATATAACTATATAATAGAAGCCCTTGATTGTCTTTCCAATATTTCTCCTAGGTAAAAACTATAATGTACACCACTGGAATACGGCCGAATAATTTATATTATATGTGCCTGCTTTTTGTGATTCATATTATCTTATGTGCACATAAAAAACTATCCACATATCACTAATACAAAACACATTAGTTGAAAAAAATATTTTCCTATTCGTATTCCAACTAATGTTATAACCATCAACAGAAAAGCTAATATGACATTTGCGTGTGTGAGAAAATTGTCTGGACCTTTCTTGACATCATCTCCACGTCAAATAAAATGAAATATATCGTCCTTAATCCTCGAACAAACGCACCACAATGTTAATTATCCCCGACATTTTAATTAGAATTAGACGGTGGTTTTCCCAGAGAGATGAAGGCCTGACATTCCTTCAAAAACATTTCAGTCTTCTCGAGCAATGATAACACGAAAGAGATTCTTCGGTATGCACCATTCTTGGCGATCCATCTCGGAAATTAACAATTGCCTCAAAGCTGCGTTGATGGGTAGCGTATAATTAAAGCAACAAATTACCAGGCAAGTAATAGCTGTGGGAAAAGCGTTGTTAAATGAAGAGATTTCATCGCGTGGTGCTAACAATTTTGATCTGGAACAAAAAGCGCATCTGTATTATGATTAGCGCGTTCGGCATGAGTTAGTTGGTAAACTGTTCTAGTATGCTTTGGACATCTTTGTTCTTTTGTTCCGAATAATTGCATACATGCATGCATGTTCGAGAAGTACTTTTTTCATACAGTGTGCTACAGTCGATATTTCTTATTATAGTTTATTTATTCTAGAGAGACAAAGACAGATTTTGTTATCTCTCATTAACATTAACGCAAAATGAAAAGTATATAGTCATCCATTGAAATTCTAATGGGCGACTTGAATATTTTTTTCATATACAAGAATTATGCAAGGTCAACTTCCAATTAAATATTTTTTTTAGTTTTGGGGATTTCAGGGCCTTAAAATCTCTATCAACATCGAAGATACTGTCGAATTATCAAATATAGTAACTATCGTAATGACTTATGAGAAGAAACCTGTAATTACAATAATTGTGATATGCTTCGATGCATCTGCAGATGCCAGCAAGTATATTTAGGAATGAAAATTATCGGATTGAATGTTATCAGTATTGATATAAGTGTACAGATATCTTGAAATTTCTGATACACGATATTGATAGCCATTTTTTCGTTCCCAGTGAACTCAACTCGAAAAAAGCGATCGAAGATGCAACCTTAATTTTTTCGTATCTTCTATGGTTACCGAGTTGCCCTATATAAACATTTTGCCCACCCTGTACAGTATTGATAAATAATGTTAATATATCTGAAAAACATACGAGACAGTTTCTCGAAGTTGATATAGATCATACTGCATTCACTCCAATAATTTTGAAAATCGAAATATTTCTTATAGTTGAAGCTTCTTTTCAAGCTAGCCGAATTCATCAAATGAATTTTCCCACATTTCAATTATCGTTTTGATGTCTATACTTTTCACGTCAATCGACAAAGTTATCCATTCGTATTTCATCTATCGAAGGCTTAATGAAAAGATATCTGCTTAGAATATCTAAGCAAAACTCCTGTGGGCTTGGTCTTGACAAAATCTTTTTTGGAAATCATGATTGTATCGTAGATAGTTTATTATGTCCGTTATACTGTTTCGGTTGGGTGGACATATAAAAATGACTAGAATCGATATACGTCAACCAGGACTCAGATCTGGAGGTATGGAAGAATATGATAAATTGTCACAGAGAATTGCCGTCATAAAAAACGAGTATAACTACTTTTGAAGTCCTCTTATTTAGTTTATTGGCAAATGAATTCAAGATTGCAGCGCCAAAGTGGGCAGTCGCAGAACTAAATATTGATATTGGAGAGTTTCATTGCATTCGGTTGTGTGTTTTTTCGTTAATAAAGTGTAACTTGATGATAAAAATAAAGACATTTCTTACTTCTGCAGTGAACTAGGGCGTTGATGTGGATGTATTCTCATTTTTTCGAAAGTAGTGAGCATTATAATTAGTTGATTCATCGCATCATATTGAAAATGGTCCGATATTAGAATACTGTTGTGAATGTGAATGGTTCGATCAAAATGTATACGGGATTCCGATAACTTAGATTGGAATGGCAAGATTTAGTTTGGGGTACACTTTCAGAAGTGTTTATGAAGGTGAAAAAGTTTTGAATGCTGGATATGTAATATCATAAAGAAAGTTGAATTCTTCCACTGCAGACAAGATTATTATTTATGTTATGGAGTGATTCATGAGTCTATTGTGTTTGTTTTTCTGCTGTTTTATTTTTTTTTTCAGGAAAAATATCAGAACCGATTACAAATATCGTCTTTAAAAATCTTTTATGTACCATAATAGCATCCTGTAGACTTTCTTACTTCAAAATTAAGTCACTTGAATGGAAGATAGTTTTATCAAATACATACAATACCACGAGGTTCACTAATAAAATTGATTAGTATCACTATTTGTGAGATCTCATTCAAATTTGATTGATACCTGAACAATATCTACTATGCTCGAATGTGACCTTTAATGTAAACAAAATTTCATATATCTATTCACGATATTTATCACAAGCTTAAGGAATAGCATGAAAATTAAAATTGGAACGTATGGATTGGAGAAGAGGTATGGCAAGATACAACAAAATAATATCAGAAGTGAAGCCAAAAAAATAAAAAATCTCATCTTATTTAGATTCCCTTCAAAAATTGGTAATAAAACCACAAGACATCGTCGTTTTCAATACCTCACCCTGTTTAATGCATAGCAAAAAGCAGAAAATATGAACCTTTGATTTATATGCGATCGAGTTCGCTGATTGAGGATGACATACGACATGATTTAGTTGATACAAAAACCTGGTCGAGATGAAAGAATTCCAATATACAGGTTGGCCCAACGGAAACGTACCAGGAAGAGATTTTATCGAGAAAAACCTGAAATACGTCAACTTTGTGTATGAGGAGGACAACTTTTGACGCAATAAGTAATAGCCCAAACCTTACCCTCCTAAACGGGGGTAGCATTCCCTAATTTTTTTCAAATAGGAATGGGGCTCAATTGATACCTTGTTGAAAAGCCCCTTTGGTTCCCTATACAATGCTTTTTTATTTTTGAAATTCAGTCTAAGTACTCGTTGCAAAGATATGGACCTTTGAAATGTTGCTAGTGCATTTCTCAAAGAATACAAAAAGTAAATCGATTTCGCTTGAAAACCGTTTTATTAAAGTAAATGTTGAGAATGTTTTCTTAAAAACAATTTTCTGTTTATGTTGATTCTAGCTAGATTCTCCGGTACGTTTTCGTTGGGCTAACCTGTATATATTATTGTGGTCGGTTTCTATAAATTACACCAATGAAATCGTAATAGATGTGTGTATCTGAATCATTATGGTCAATATAGGAGATTGAAAAGTCTACAATCTGTATGACAAATGGCAATAGTTTCAACAAGTAATTGGTAATTAAGTATCCATAGGTTATCTATATTGAACTGCTATATATATATATACCAGGTGAAACAGAAGAGAACTGAAAGAACAGTAATCGAAAAGAAGGAAATGTACTGGACTCATTAGTTTCCAAGATATATCTAAAAAAATCGATGGTTCAACATTACCTTCAAATATTGACTGAAATCATGTTCCCACTTTACATTCGATGATTGACATACATAAGAAAATATATAGCTGAATGAAACATTACATATACACGTTATTAAAATATGACTGAATAGAAAATATTCACCATATGTTTGAAAAAAAATTATCGATTTGATTCTTTGCATTTGAATGCTACCGAATTCCGAATAAATGAAACTAATATTCCAGGTACGGACTCGAAAAAATCAAAGGAACTTCATTAGTTCAATATTAAACCTGTATGACGAAATTTCGAAAATTCGTTTGCATATATGAGAAGAGCAGGAAAAAATATTCCTAAACAAATGAGTCTGGTACTACCGCATGCCATCCTTGTACTTGTTAATTTGAGTCAAAAATCATTTTTTTCGATGAAAAGGTGGTACGTTATTCAAAAAAATATCTTTTTCATCTCTAAATGCTTTTCTTTCACTTTCAATCAATCAAATCACTGACCATTTCATGATATTCTGAATTTTGGATCACAACCTTTAGGTAAAATAAATCGACAGGTCCGTATTTAGGACAAAGTGCTCTTTCAATAATCAGTTACAAACACGCCATATGTGTGATGAAGATTGCATTTATTCATCATGCTACACTATACAAATGATAAAATGAGAAGAAATCACATTCCGAAAAAGTATGACACAAGAAACACAAATTTTGTAAAAATGTATTTATTTAAAAAAGGACGAAGGTAGAAAATAGAAAAAATGTTAACCATTTCAAATTATTTTTTTTATTATAGCTTCTTGCAATCATTTTATTATTTGTATAGTGTAGCATGATGAATGAATACTCTTCATCAGACATACGGGGTATTGGTAACTGGTTATTGAAAGAGCACTTTGTCCTATGTCGGCTTATTTTACATCAAGGATGTGATCCAAAATTCGGGATATCATGAAATGGTTAGTAATTTGATTGATTGAAAGTGAAAGAATAGCATTATTTAGACAAGAAAAAGGTATTTTTTAAAATTTTATACCACCTTCTCATCGAAAAAATATAATTTTGACTCAAATTAACAGGTACAAGAATGGCATGCGGAAGTACCAAACTCATTTTATAAGGAATAGTTTTTTCTGCTCTTTTCATATCTGCAAACGAATTTTCGAAATGATGATAAAGTTCCTTTAATTTCTTAAAGTCCGTACCTGGATTATTAGTTTTATTCATTTGGAATTCGGTAGCATACAGGATAATGAGTTTATATTGTGAAAATGAATTGAATATGCAATGAGAATCGTGAGTTATGAGCCATTGAAGAAATAGGAGAAATACATAAAACACTCTGTATCTCGCTTATACAGGGCGCTAGACTCATCATATGGGGGTTTTTCAGAACCAGCTAGGCGACCTCTACATACCCTTACAGTACGCTCATTTCCCAATGAATCACCCTGTATAAAATAGTTACTATTGTAGTTATATAGTTATCACTATAGGTTATCATTTGAATAATGTAATCTATGTTGCCTAGTTTCCAAATCAATAGAAATCTGTAAAATAGGATGAAGTCAGCTGGTGAATGTGATTGAACAGTATTTAAGATTTTAATTAATTTACACTGTTAGGGATCATAGGATCTCTTTATGGAATGCAAGGCAGAGGATTTTGTTACGTAAAGATGTAAAATAAAATTTTAAACTTTCAGCTGTCATCATTGGCATGGCAGCCACTTTTCAGCCACTTTTCTTTAGCCTGCCTTAACCTTACATTCAAGGTTATGTTTAACCTTGTATCTCTGAGTGAAGTCAACAAAAAGATGTAATTACACGCGGAAGCAATTGTTTTCAATGAAAACCACTATCAACAGTTGAATTATAACGCACAAATCTTGTGGAAACAATCCAGTTCAGTGAAATCGTCGCATGAAAATCATTCAAAATGACACTTTTTCTGCCGATGAAAAAACTACCCAACATCAAAAGGGCTTTAATACAAAGTTATACTAGCAGTTTTCAGTGTTTTGGGACCAAATCCAAAGAACAGGCTGAATGCAACAAGGCTGTGAATGAAGCTGAAAAAATCGTAGGCTACCCAACATCGTTTTTGAGTCTTAGATGGTTACTGAACGACGAAGTGGCTAATATTGCTTTGCACCTACGAAAACTAATAGGAACCAACCACCCCCTACTGGATACCGCTAGGTTAGCTATCACTGATGATGTAATGATAATCAAGTTGAACAGTTCCATGTTCTTTCTAGGGAATTGATTCTAAACAAACAAACTCCTACATGGGGACTTATTGTATTACTGGTTTCTAAGGCGGGAGGCTTGAGGAAGGAGTTTCCTTTGATTGACTGTGATAATACTGCAGGTTTGTATGTCCTTTCACTGCAATAGATGATTCAATGGAATTAGGTGATTTTTTATTTCTAATAATTGTAATAATTCATAGAAGTAACTATTATCAATATCACACATGAGTATAAATATTTAGTTTAAGCTGGAAAGTTACTATTTCAATGTACGATGATGCCTTGAGATTATGGTGCATTTCAAGGTTGATCTCATATTCAATAAAATATATTTTTTGTATACATTATGATATCCTAGATTCCTCAATATATCTGTAATAACTTTAAAACAAATATAATATCAAATTGTGACAAAATTTCAAGTTAATCAAGATAAAGTTGACAACACCAAATAGTCACACTAATTAATCTTATTTTCCCCAGGTATTCTCCATACTCAAAGAGTCCTTTCAGAAATCACTGAAATGATAGGAACCAGCAACCTCATTCACAAGAGCATTCTAAATGTGTCACCAGATGACCAAGACCAAGATGATCTTCTCTTTGGCAACAAGCTGTCTCTCCTGACTGGTGATTATTTGCTCAGCAGCAGTTTCAAAGAATTGGCTGCTCTGAAATGCCATGAAGTTAATGAACTGATGTCAACAACTCTGAGAGATTTGGTAGAAGTACAATTTATGGAACCAAGAGATAGGTAGGTATCTAGTTCTGTTTTTGAATTGGAAATAAATGTTAAATATTATATTAAAAGAAGAGTTAACAGGTTAAAATGTCATTAAATCACTCTCTAGGTACTCCTCCAGGGAATAGAAGGCGTTTCTTAGGAAATAGTTTTTGACTCTTAGTTTAAAGCTTTTCAAATTCAGCTGTTTAATGTCCTTTGGCAAAGCATTAAAAAAATGTATGCCATAATAATCATGAACAAGTTTGTGCATTTTCAAGTGTAAACAATTTTTCCTAATTTAAGATGTGAAAAGCTTAAGAGCTTTTGGCACATATTGAATAATAACATACGAATATCTGACTTGTTTGTCTTGGAACTAAAAGAATTACTTACTAACCTGCTGAGAACTTTGAATTAATGATGATTTGTATAGTCGTTGAAATTCTTTGGAAGCTTATAAAATTTCAAAATACAGTGTAATCTCTTTACAGGGTGATTCATTGGAAATGAGCATACTGTAAGGGTAGGTAGAGGTCGCCTAGCTGATATGAAAAACCCCCATATGATGGGTCTAAGGCCCTGTATAAGCGAAATACAGAGTGTTTTATGTATTTCTCTTATTTCTTCAATGGCTCATAACTTACGATTCGCATTGAATATTTCATTAATTTTCACAACATAAACTCATTATCTTGTATGCTACCGAATTCCGAATGAATGAAACATGAAATAATAATCCAGGTACGGACTTGAAAAAATTAAAGGAACTTCATCAGTTCAATACAACACCCTGTACCTTTCGCCTTGTATTTTTTCATACTTTCTCGAAATGTTATTTCTTCCCATTCCATCATTTGTAGCATGATGAATAAATGCAATCTTCATTGCACATACGGGGTGTTTGTAACTAGTTATTGAAATAGCACTTTGTCCCAAATAAGAACTGATGACTTGGTTGTGATCCAAAATTTAGGATATCATGAAATGGTTAGTAATTTGATTGATTAAAAGTGAGAGATCAGTATGGAGAGACGAAAAAGGGGTTTTTAAAAATTTCGTACCACCTTTTCATCGAAAAAATTAATTTTGACTTAAATTAAGAGTGTCATGCGGAAGTACCAAACACATTTGTCTAGGAATATTCTTTTCTACTCTTTTAATAATATCTGCAAACGAATTTTCAAAATTTCGTCATACGAGGCATTGTATTGAACTGATGAAGTTCCTTCAATGTTTCAAGTCCGTACCTGGATTATTAGATTCATTCATTCGGTATTCGGTAGCATACAGGATAATGAGTTTATGTTATGAAAATGAATAAAATATACAATGCGGATCATAAGTTATGAGCCATTGAAAAAATAAGACACTCTGTATCTCGCTTATACAGGGCGTTAGACCCATTATATGGGGGTTTTTCAGAACCATCTAGGCGACCTCTACCTACCCTTACAGTATGCCCATTTCCCAATGAATCACCCTGTATAACGACAATCAAAGGACTGTGCTCATTTTGACCTTATAGAGAGTTGTCGACAAAGATGAATAATTTTGACGCTTTAAGGAATCGTTTAATTGAGTGACAAGGAGTTTACACTCTTATTGGGATTTTACTGTGAAAAATTACATATTTTTAATCTTATATATCTGTACCTCGGAGAGATACAACACTATGTCCATTTGTTTCCATATTGACTTTATTACACAGTTACAATCAGCTTTTCTCATATTTCTAACAATAAATAGAATGTTCTGGTAAAATATTGTTTCAACATCTCAATAAATAGCTGTGCCAATAACACTTTTCGTTGAAAAAAAGTTCAAAACTCCTCTCCAGTAAAGTTATGAAAATGGACATAGTGTTGTATCCCTCCGGGGTACAGATATACAGGGTGGGGCACCACATACGACACGGTCTCTGTAAACCAAACCATTGAATATTTCGGAAATTTCTTCTCTTCATTGCCTGTATATCAATTGAGGCTGTAAAAGGAAATTATTTTGGAGTATACAGGGTGGCTCAAAAAAGTGTGACATATCAAAGTTGTGTTTTTTTAAATGGAACACCCGGTATTTTGTTGCAGTTTTGGATAGTTCAAGGAAAAATAATACGATTTAATGAAAGGTACCATGTACCTAACTATAACCGTTTTCGAGTTATTGTTTTCTTTTTGAAAATGCTGGGTACAATTGGAGACTGAATAACATCGAAATGTATGGAAACCATCCCTTCCAATTAAGGAGTTCGGTCCAAGTTGCCAACCTTATTTATTCGTGAAAAAGTCTGCCTTTTTTTCCTCATGATTTTGCGATTTCTAGAAAGATCGTGCAATAATTAGTACACCCCAATCATTTTTTTGAGTCCTATCGTAGTTTTTTTGATGAAAATAAATAATAATTTTTGATCTGTCATATTTAATTACTTTTCATTTCTAAGGTTATACACCAACTAGTTCCTTGTGGTTCCGTGCTTTATATTATTATAAAATATAAACACTTCTCGATGTGTTCTCGATCAGAAATTGAACCACGAACCTTCAAATCCTTCAAAAACATAAGTTATTCCACCACTTGGACAAATACCCACTAAAAATTTCACAGTATTTGAATGTTTATAAGAAGAATATGTGTTTCCCTGTTGTTGGAAGTTTGATGGCATTTGTAAATTGACCTCTGTGGCATCAAAAACATTTTGAAATAGTTTCCATATTTCTGCCACCTCGAAACATATTTCCCCTTATGCCAATTATCTGGTATAGCACATAAATTGAATCCATGTAAAGAAAATTATGGACATGGATGATATACTCATTGTAGTAAAATATGATAATTCTTCTGATGTAAAACCTTTTCTCAATCGATCTTTATTATTCATATAATGATGATTCATATTGTTCCTTATTCTTCCTCATAATTCTTAAATGGATATTTCAATTTATCCATTATAGTCACATCCAGACATTCATACATCAGAGTTTCAATTACTTATACCTGTGAAGAATTTGAAACGATTTGAAGTTCTTGACAAATTTTCGTAGGAAAAAATATTCTGAGATAGTCCTGAGAAAGTTTGGGTACTACTATCCACAGATTGATTCGAAATTTCTTCACAATCAACATGTTTATCTACTTGGTATTCGGTCTCTATTTTATCTATGGTACCTACTTCTACTTTGATATTGTCTGTTTCTGTTATTATTTGTTGAGTATTTGTGAAATTCGAGTTTTGAATTTCTGATTCGAAAGCATTTGGTAACGACTCCTTGCTATACTTCAACAAAAATGTTTATTATATATATAGGTATTTTTAGTGATATTTTCCAATGTTAATTTTCCCACAGCGTTTTATCCATTCAAAACACCTTTTAGGATTACTCATTTTGGGGAAAGGGTAAAATTTCAACTTTGAGATTTCCAGAATACCTTGAATCACTCTTACAGTTTTTATAGTGACAATTCGTCATTCTATTCATTTGATTCTAGATACACAAATATTCGTAAATGGCGGGCATTTGTAACCATAGAGTTAGTTTCTAACCTTAGAGAACTAAAAGTAACTAAATATGACAGTTCAAAATTTTTCAGCAAAATAACTACGATAGGACTCAAAAAAATTATTGAGGTGTACTAATTATTGCACGATCTTTCTAGAAATCGCAAAATCATGAGGGAAAAAAAGGCAGACTTTTTCACGAATAAATAAGGTTGGCAACTTGGACCGAACTCCTTAATTCTGACCAGGCATTGAAGAGGTTTCAGGCTATTGATGTCGATAGAACACGTTTCCCAATATTATACAGGACGGTCAAAATTCATTGTCACTTTTTCATAATTTAAAATAGGGATAACTTTGTTATTTTGAATAGAACAACCTGTATTTTTTCAAGCTGACCAATACAAAATTCGATTATCTTTCATTTTATATCAGGGTTCCCTATACCTAGCTTGAATAGTTTTCAAGATATTGGCATTTTCAAATAATATTTATCATTTCAATGCATTCTTTGAATCGAGAGAGCTGTGAAACGACATTTATTTGATTTGGTAACAAAATTCTAATTGACAGTTATTATACTTCACTTCATCGAACTTTTACTGTTCACTGGAATGAAGTTTTTATTCAGATCCATATTCCGACCTTAGTTCATTAAACAGACAATTTTTTATTATTCAACTGAAAAAATTCAACAGAACATGAAATACATATGTATTCAATTCAAAATAGGTGCTTGAAATGATGACCACAAAGGGCTACTCTTTCTATGAAATACTGCTTAACATTTAATAACATTTGAGGCGACACTCTTGAAAATGCAACCCTTATTCTCTCCAATGCGGTGGGAGGAGTGTCGTCGATCCCATTTTTCAAATATCCCCATGAAAGAAATCAAGGCAAGTCAAATCTGGCGATCTCGCTGGCAAATTTCGTGGTCCTTCCCTACCATTCCACCTTTGCGGAAAGCACATATTCAAAAACTGTCGGACAGTGAATTTGAAATGAATATGGATCTAAATAACAGTAAAATGTTCGATCAAGTGAAGCATAATAACTTCCAATGAGAATTCTGTTACCAAATCAAATAAATGTCGTTTCACAGCTCTCTCGATTCAAAGAATGCATTGAAATGATAACTACTATTTGAAAATGTCAATATCTTGAAAACTATTCGAGCTAGGTATAGGGAACCTTGATATAAAATGAAAGATAATCGAATTTTGTATTGTTCAGATTGAAAAAATACAGGGTGTTCTATTTAAACTAACAAAGTTTTCTGCGTTTGAAATTATAAAAAAGTGACAATGAATTTTGAACGTCCTGTATAATATTGGGAAACGTGTTCTATCAAAATCAATAGCCTGAAACCTCTTCATTGCTTGGTTAGAATTGGATGGTTTCTATAAATTTCGATGTTATTTAGTATCCAATTGTACCCTGCATTTTCAAAAACAAAACAATAACTCGAAAACGGTTATACTTAGGTACATGGTACCTCTCATGAAATCGTATTATTTTTCCCTGAACTAAACTACCAAAACTGCAACAAAATACCGAGTGTTCCATTTGAAAAAACACAACTTTGATATGTCACACTTTTTTGAGCCACCCTGTATACTCCAAAATAATTTCCTTTTGCAGCCTGAATTGATATACAGACAATGAAAAAAAGAAATTCCCGAAATATTCAATGGTTTGATTTACAGAGACCGTGTCGTATGTGGTGCCCCACCCTGTATATATATATATATATATATATATCAATTTTTGTGATAATCTATACATCTATGGATCATACATTCCATTTTGTAGCCAAAACAGACCTTTACCTGCTCGACCACTAGAAAAACAAAAAGAAGTGGTGGTTCCCAATCAAATGGATGGTGAAATAGTGACTGTTTCCGAGGTACTGGGAAACGCCAAGGCCGAATGGACCTTGAGACACCTTCTAGGTGGAGCTAGTTTGCTAGCAAAATCTTGCCAGGTTAGATATCTTGAATGATATATTTTTAATCTTCTCTGTTGAAATACAAATCGTATTTTAGTGTATAGTTATGCACAATGTTCGTTCCCGTACTCCTCCGAAACGGCTTGACCGATTCTCATGAAATTTCGTGAGCATATTTCGTAGGTCTGAGAATCGGCCAACATCTAGGGTTGTCCACCCTTAACATTTTTCTTTAATTTTCAGACATTTTTTCAATTTCTTTATTTATTTTTTTGATTATGTCGCATTAAAAAATACATACAATAACCCTTAATTTTCCCCCTTTTATCACCAACTCCTATTTTTTAATAGTCATTTCATTAATTTTATCATTTTTCATCGATAACTGATAAATCATCATTTAATTAGTTATCCCCGCCAGTTGTCTACAGGTGTCACTTCTGACCCAGTAAACAGCACGGAGTAGGGATGAGAACGAAGCCGGTCTCCTGTTTCTCTCACACAATAAGACTTCTCTCACTCCCTACACAGTTGTCGGCCATCATTATTGTTTATGCATCGAGTGTAGTAGTAACGTTGACGATAATTATTTTGCTATCTAGAAATTACTTAAAAATTATCTATATGGCAAAACAACGTTTGCCGGGTCAGCTAGTAATCTTATATAAACAAGAGAGACACATTGCTCTTCTTCTGAATTGCTTTCCTTCCAGTGTCCCCACCCTTCCCACTTATCCCTGTCAGACAATACGACGGGAAAGATTAAAGAAGTGGCGACAATATTGGAAAATTTATTACCGTAGGCAAAGTACAAATCAATAATTTCACATTTTAACTAAGACAAGTAATCATTCAGTTGTAGTCTAGTTTCGTTAGCGGATACCAAAACTGGATCGTTGAATAAATTTAGTTATTCCAAAGTAGAAGTCCATTGAGATCTCTAAGTGGAGTAACGATCATCATTAAATCACAATAAATTATTATGGAGACGACTTAGAGTTTTTCTTCCCAGTATTTAAATTTAGTTATTGTTTGGCCCAAATTGGTAATTTGTTTAAACTTGTAATGACATAATTTCTTGAAATGAAAATAAAATGAATACTTTCCTTTTATAATATTCTACTATTTTTTTTCATTTTCTTAATATTAAACTTCCCACGAAAGGAGACATCTAATGGAATGTTGATGTTTAATAATTTTCTTCTATTTTCGGCGATACCTGCGAAAAAGATTCAAACTATCTCAAATAGAATGAGGAAGTTTCCTTATGACGAATTCTCATCAAATAAGTACTCAACTATTTAGTTTGATATCTCTACTTTCTAGAATGACAATACAAATAATTCAACTCCATTCTATTTTCAAAATAAACCAATTTATAAATTTTGAGGCGGAAAACTGTGACGTACTTAGTGAGTTTAGAGTGAATATAGCTATCGTAAGTTCCATAACCCAATATTATGATACTCGTTAATGGCAGCAATGTTATGTTATGGTGTAATCCGGATGATCGCGGACGAAATCTACGAATGCATTTGCGCAAATGCCAGATCTACCTTTCTATTTTCATGAAAATAAATTGAAAGCTGTTCCGAAAATTCAAACACAAAATTATATTGAAATAATTCACTTCAAGAACAAATTCGATTCATTCATTTATTTTCTATTCAGCCATAGCCCTCGATTATATCATCGCATTCATATATTTCCGCATGTTATGTGCTAGTTATATTTCATAAGACATATATGATATTATATCACGAAAGGTAAACAATCCATGATTTGGTATTGCAAAATCCACGACATATTTTACCAAGATATTCTGGTCAGTTTTTCCGAATATTTAGAATAAATTAGAAGCAGGGCAACACTGTACTCGGTTTTTCACTTGGTACGTCATCAGAATGGTGGAGGAGCCAAAACTAGTTTTTCAAAACGAAATTCTGGAGTCAAATTCGATCACACAAAAAAAAGAAAAAATACGGGTGTAATAAAATCTCAATATTGGAAACTTCCTCATTGAATAAATGATTCAGTTTGATTTATTCAAGTACCCAAAATCATCCTGATTTTTTCTTATCATTGTTCATCCCAATTTCATGCAGGCCATTCTTTTTGCTGAGACCTATATAGAAAATATAATTTTTCCGAAGGTGTATATCTTATAGCACCAAGTCCACAAAACCGCTTCAAGAATAACAATTATCTCACATTACTCCATCATCGTAGGCCACTCTGATGCTAGCCGATCACCCCAAGTGCCTCCAAAGGGCCGGCTACCTATTCGGTAGGAACCTCGCGCTCGCCGTCCAAGCTAACCGAGACGAAGCCATCTTCGAGCCGCTCAAGACCGGCCCTTTCAGCCTGGTGTGCGCTCCCCTCATGTTCCACCTACAGGATGATCCCGCTTACTACGACCGACTGGTGAACAGCGCCTTGGAGAACACGGTGGACTACACCGAGGTGAGAAGGATAGTCCGATCGGGGCCGGGACTAGTCAGGACGATTGATTTGCGGAAGGAGTTCGCTTTGAAGGCGTTGCAAGCGCTGCAGGAGTTTCCTAGTGGCACGGCGAGAGAAGCTTTGGCTAATATAGTCGGGACGATTTGAGTTTTCAGGGTATATTCAGTTCACTAGTTTCAAATATGAACTATTATTTGATTTGAATCAGTAGGAGATATTGATGATATTTCGTTGCGAAAAATACTAGAAAATGTATTTTATATTCAGGTGGACACTTCATTGTTCAAGTGTTTCACATAAAATGTGCCCTGTCAAGAATACTTGGACCTTGAATGAATAAAACAAGTTTTCTGCTCTCAAAGTGAATGGGCTGGATATTTCATTTTAATAAGTGCCATGTGATTTCAACGGGTTGTAGAATTACAAGTTATTCTACTGGATTATTTGTTATCATTGAACATTTACTTTCAATGTCTAATCGTCCAGTGAGTTTTGTTAAATATTGAAGTGAAAATATATTTATTTCAAAACAGGTTCTTCCGCAGTTTCCATTTAACCTTATGCCCTTTATAGACTTTTATGAATCAATAATTCATCGTAATATTTGAAATAACATAAAGGGTGAGCAAGTTTCGATATTTGGATAAGGAAAGTCGGTTAGTTCAGTGGCAAAAAAAAATTGGCTATTGTCTTTTGTTTTCGAGTTACAAATGAAAGTTCGATTTTTCGAATTTCCAACTCATACAAATGTTATGGTTGTTAGTGAAGTTAGAAGAAAATGACTTACATTCTTGCACTTTTTCCGTTCAATCCAGTATCGTAGAGAATTAAAAAAAAAGCATTCAATTTCGAGTTATGACCTGAAGTTGTATCATTTTATGGAAATCATAGTTGGCTATCTACTACATACCAATAAGAATAATCTGTTATAAAGATCACATTTGCACACATTCTTTTAATGAGCAATACTTCATTGCTACGACTTTCGTCGGAAACTTTTTCTTGTCTTTTCACGCCAATAGGGGGCTCTGTGCTCAACCCCACATTAAAAGAAGGAAAAAGCAATATTTCTAATTTTTTGAAAAAGTGAGAAAATCCAAATTAATATTTTTTCATTTTATACGAATACCTGGCAAAATAAATTGTGAAATGTCATCTCTTGGAGAAATGCATACAAGCAACTATAAAAATCATAATATTATCGTTGTTTTTATGGAAAAAATGGAGACTTCAGTTCCACCGATAATTTTGTATGTCAAATATGTGAAAAATGTAGTATAATATTATAGAGAATGTTTATTATTCAGTACTCCCTTAATTTGCAGCATTTGCTATGTACTAGACACTATCTAATCTTCGAAATCTTCATTGAAATAAAGGTTTTTTGTCAGTTAATTTATTATGCTGAATCTTGATTTCTTGCACAGTCTTCAAAATTGTCCGTAACTTTTTATACTGAATCTCAATTTCCAAAACAACCTTGAGAAACGAACAATCGTATGGTCCAATTATTTCATATCGATAATGTTCTCATGAACATTATTATCAACAATAGTAATTTGAGACACACATTCCAAATAAAGTATTTCACCTGTAATAGCTCACTAAAATGAGAGCTGCCCAAACTCGCTTATCATCACAAATTTTCAGAAACATTTCAACGTTTCGTACGAAAATCCGACGAAGTCCCAGCATTGCTTTGCAAGAAGCAGAATCCTTGACTGGATATTCGACTTCTATCAGCCAAAAATGGCTGGACAATGAACACATCAGGATGATAGATATTCTCATGGGGATGTACTTCGGACCTAACGTTAATTTCCTACAGGATATGAAGTAAGTTTCCATGAAAATATCACTTATTCGTTAAATTCATCTATAAAATACTTAATATTTTGCTTGAGGTTACTAAATTTGTAATATAATACATCCTCCAAAGTCATTAGCTTTTGGGATATGCGATATTGTTAATCGTTTACTCCATTGCAATAATATTTAAAGGTACTAAAAACCAGATTCTGTTGATCAAGACTCTAAAAGGTCGTTTTTTTTTCTGCAAAATATTCGTACATTATTGGAGGAGATTATTTTGCAAACGAGTTATATACCATAAATTTACAATGAATTTTCATTGATCAATTTTATTTTCAGAAAATTTCTTCTGGATAATTATCATCTTCCTTGGGGGCTTATTATATTACTTGTATCAAAAACTGCAGAACCGGATAATCAATTAAAAATATCTGAAACTAATCCAGGTAAGCGGAGCGAAGAAATATTTATGATTCATTTTTATTATTACTGACATAATAAAATTTTTGATTCAAAATTTATTATGAGATAATTATGTTTCTAGAAGTCGCAAACATTCAACAATCAATAGCTGAAGTGGGAGACATGTTGCGTAGTATGAAAATCATACACAACAAAGTCCAGAATCTACCGATCCGAAAAGATCAAGACAATTTGGAAATCATCAACAATAAATTATTCCTACTGATAGGAGACTATCTCATAGGCAAAGTTTTCCATATATTCTCTACTTGGAAACGAAACTCTGCCTCGGAATTAATTTCTTCAGCAGTTAGAGATTCTAGTGATATTTCCTTTATGGAACCAAAGGACAGGTAAACCATATGATGCATGATTTATTTATTCAATCAGATTTTGAAAAGTGAGATGGCAAGTTTCTTGAAAATGTAACTTCTTTCCTGTTGAAAATATTTTGTTTCGATTTCCGAAGCACTTTTTCACGTAGAAAATTCAATGGTTTAACTTATAATTTTTTTCGAATCAGATATCAATAGTTATTGATAGAAGAATCATTTTTTTAAATAAAGCAACCTGTATATTCCTGCATATTTCAATAGACCTTGAAATTACCATTCCAAAAATATAGCACACTCAATGTTTTTCTTTAGACATCTTCGAAATACAGAGCTTTTGGGTTTTTTATATATATTGGTAGACTTTTCAGAACACAAATTTTGAACAAGTAGGCTTTGGACAATGCGGCGATAAAACAGAAAGCCAAAGGAAAGAAGAGGAAAGAAAGTTACAGCACCTTTTCGATAATGCACCTTTTCGGAAAACATGCTGTAACTCAGAAATGGTTATAGATATCGATATGCAGTTTTCACCATGAAGTTTGTCATAAAAATTGACCCTCAGACACTGCCATCAGTTTCCATTCTATTTAAAATATAGTATTTTATTTTTTGTGTTTAAAGTGATATCTGTGTATAGTTCTTCTTCTTTAATTCTATGGTTTTATTCATTGTGAACCTATGTGATTGTTTTATTTTGAAAATTTTTTTTTTCGCTATGGGTAATTTTCGGAGTGATCGCGATATCAGTGTATAATTCATTTTGTGCTCTCTGCTCATACTGAAAGAACTCAATTTTTTCAATTTCACTTATTATTTGTGGTATATTGATATGGTACAACCCACGCACAGGTTCATCCTTCTGTGGGAATTCTATATTTATTTATCGTCAACTAATATCATTGTATATTTCAAATCGATTGATTGGTAAATGAATATTTTAATTATTATTATTATGTACATTTCCTTGAAAAAAAAGTCCATTTGAAAAATTGGTATGTAGCAAAGACAGATGATGCTCTCTGTATATGTGTAAATAGGAGTATATTGATGAACTTTTGTGATAAATTTTTCTTACTACTATTCTAATCTCAATTATATTGCATAATTCCAGTTATAACAGGTTTATACCAGCCAAGCCTGTGAAATCTTCAGAGTATGTTGCGGTCACAGTACCAAACATGAGCGACATTAATACGTTGGTGAACTTTTCGAAGTATTTTGGGAATGCAAAAAAAGAATGGATCTCAAGGCATCTCCTAGGAAGCACCATTATAGTTTCAAAATGTTGCCAGGTAAAAACCATCTTCGAAAGCGAAACTAATTTGGCATAACCTGAATCTACGTTACTCTCAATTTTTAGGCAGTTTTGTTGGTTGGGAATCACCCGGAAACGCTCCAAATCTCTGGCCATCTACTCGGAAGCTATTTGGTTTTAGCTCATAAGGCCAGCGCAGATTATTCGGAATTTCTTGTCGAAGATAAGACTCCTTTCGACTTCATAAATGCCCCGCTTATGTTCCATCTTCAAGACAATCCCGATTATTACGAGCATTTACTTGAAGTCACCAAACACCAAAGCGTCGATTACGAAGAAATCAAGAAAGAAGTAAGACGAGGAGACGGACTGAATAAAACTAAGGGATTGGTTAATGAATTAGCCAGCAAAGCGATGGATTATCTCAAAGACTTTCCCGACAACGATGCGAAAATGGTGCTTAGAAATATCATCAAAGAGTTTTGAAACTTCAGGACTGAAATAAATATCATCTGTTGTATTTGAACTACTAAAGTAGATGCATTTTAATTTATTTTAGCAAGGATATGTTAATAAATATAACTAAAATGAATTTCATATTACCTTAACATTTAACATTACTTAACTTAGCTTCATTGAATATACATAATTGTGTGTTTATCTCAACTACTTTCTTAGAAGTTGATATAATTAAGATCGTATATACCACCGACAATTTTCACTAGATCTATTGTACAATTTGTTCACATAAACTCACCCAATTGAATGATCTAGATATTGAAATATGAAAATCGTTGTAATTAGTTGATTGGTTGATATACGGTTTTAAACAGTTCATAAGTAATTTAAAATCGACGAATATTATTTATAACTATAGCTATCCTAAGATTGAATTATTGTATCTGTTGAAAGGAGAAGAGGTAACGTTCAACTCATTTACCTACATTTACTTTTAAAAATGCTCTCACAGTATGCTGAACCAGTGTATAAAACAAAAAACACTCATGTGAACTCAGCATGAGCCATAACCTCTTCTACAGTTACCCCTTCAGTCCTCCCTGCCTGTCGTCAACAGATTGATTGCCTTCTGCAAGTAGTCCACCGCGTTTTTCACGTCGTCATAGTTCAGAACCGATGTGGCGTACTTGCTAAACTTCTGTGCCTTCTGGAGTGGCCGTAAATTGGCCGTTCGATAGGGCAACCGCGGGCGGTCTGGTGGGCGTGACCACAGGCAAAGGTTGGCTAGGGGCAGGAAATGAGGGTGGATCGATGGGCACAAGGTGCGTTATAGGAGATGAGGCGGGTGCGTGTGAAAAGGTGTTGGGATCGTAAATAGAAATCATAGTTGGCTATCTACTACATACCAATATGAATAATCTGTGATATAAATCACATTTGCTCATCATGTGATATCACTGCATTTTTCTCATTCAGGTCGCATCTCTAGCTTTAAATATGATCTGGTGCAATTTTTGTAATGGTACACACTTTTTCTGAGCAATACTTCATTGCCACGACTTTCGTTGGATACTTTTTCTTGTCTTTTTACGCCAATAGAGGGCTCTGTGCTCAACCCCACATTAAAAGAAGGAAAAAGCAATATTTCTAATTCTTTGAAAAAGTGAGAAAATCCATATTAATATTTTTTCATTTTATACGAATAGCTGGCAAAATAAATTGTGACAATAAATGTCATGTCTTGGAGAAATGCATACAAATAACTATAAAAATCATAATATTATCGTTGTTTTCATGGAATAAAAATAAAACTTCAGTTTCACCGATAAGTTTTGATGTCAAATATGTGAAAAATATAGTATAATATTATAAAGAGTGTATATTCAGTACTCCCTTAATTTGTAGCATTTGCTATGTACTAGACACTATCTAATCTTCAAAATCTTCATTGAAATAACGGTTCTCGTCAGTTAATTCATCATGCTGAATCTTGATTTCTTGAACAGTCTTCAAAATTGTCCTTAACCGGCGTTTTTTTGTCAGCTAATTCATTATACTGAATCTTAATTTCCAAAACAACCTTGAGAAACGAACAATCGTATGGTGTCCAATTATTTCATATCAATAATGTTCTCATGAACATTATTATCAACAATAATAATTTGAGATATACATTCCAACTGAAGTATTTCACCTGTAATAGCTCACTGAAATGAGAGCTGTCCAAACTCGCTTATCATCACAAATTTTCAGAAACATTTCAATGTTTCGTACGAAAATCCGACGAAATCCCAGCATGGCTTTGCAAGAAGCAGAATCCTTGACAGGATATTCGACTTCTATGAGGCAAAAATGGCTGGACGATGAACACATCAGGATGATAGATATTCTCATGGGGATGTATTTCGGACCTAGCGTTAATTTCCTACAGGATATGAAGTAAGTTCCTATCAAAGTATCACTTATTCGTTAAATTTATCTTAGCTTTTGGGATATGCGATATTGTTCACATATTCGTTTACTCCAATGCAATATAATATTTGAAAGTACTGAAAACCAGATTCTGCTGATCAATACTCTAGAAGGACGACTTTTTTCTTTTTCTGCAAAATATTCGTACATTATTGCAGAGTTATACCATAAATTTACTATCAATTTCATTTTCAGAAAATTTCTTCTGGATAATTATCATCTTCCTTGGGGGCTTATTATATTACTTGTATCAAAAACTGCAGAACCGGATAATCAATTAAAAATATCTAAAACTAATCCAGGTAAGCGGAGCGACGAAATAATTTTGATTAATTTTCATTATTACAGGCATAATAAAATTTTAGATTCGAATTTTTTTATGAGGTAATTATGTTTCTAGAAGTTGCAAACATTCAACAATCAATAGCTGAAGTGGGAGACATGTTGCTTAGTATGAAAATCATACACAACAAAGTCCAGAATCTACCCAGCCGAAAAGAGCAAGACAAGTTGGAAATCATCGACAATAAATTATTCCTACTGATAGGAGACTATCTCATAGGCAAAGTTTTCAATAAATTCTCTACTTGGAAACGAAACTCTGCCTCGGAATTAATTTCTTCAGCAGTTAGAGATTTTAGTGATATTTCTTTTATGGAACCAAAGGACAGGTAAACCATATGAAGCATGATTTATTTATTCAATCAAATTTTGAAAAGTGGGATGGCAAGCTTCTTGAAAATATTGTTATTTAACACAAACAGATTAAAATTTTCAATTTATTCTCATTGATCCGTGAAAGTGCTTAGTATAAAGCACTTTTCGTCTTGAATCTTTGGAAATGAACTCAAATGAGAATCTGCTTACTGTCAGTCGTTTTCAAATAAACATAGAGTAGAGAGCGAATGAGAAGGAATGATAATCATGTTTCTCATTATGTACGTTTCCTTAAAAAAAAAGTAGAATATACATAGCGTTCCATTCAAAAAATTGGTATGTAGCAAAGACAGATGATGCTCTCTGTATATGTGTAAATAGGAGTATATTGATGAATTTTTTGTGATAAATTTTTCTTACTACTATTCTGATCTCAATTATATTGCATAATTCCAGTTATAACAGGTTTATACCAGCCAAGCCTTTGAAATCTTCAGAGTATGTTGCGGTCACAGTACCAAACATGAGCGACATTAATACGTTGGTGAACTTTTCGAAGTATTTTGGGAATGCAAAAAAAGAATGGATCTTAAGGCATCTCCTAGGAAGCACCATTATCGTTTCAAAATGTTGCCAGGTAAAAACCATCTTCGAAAGCGAAACTAATTTGGCATAACCTGAATCTACGTTACTCTCAATTTTTAGGCAGTTTTGTTGGTTGGGAATCACCCGGAAACGCTCCAAATCTCTGGCCATCTACTCGGAAGCTATTTGGTTTTAGCTCATAAGGCCAGCGCAGATTATTCGGAATTTCTTGTCGAAGATAAGACTCCTTTCGACTTCATAAATGCCCCGCTTATGTTCCATCTTCAAGACAATCCCG
The DNA here is from genome assembly GCA_037013635.1 of Plagiodera versicolora. NCBI lineage: Eukaryota > Metazoa > Arthropoda > Insecta > Coleoptera > Chrysomelidae > Plagiodera > Plagiodera versicolora. Next base: position 6,398,589 of record CM072986.1, on the reverse strand, counting down.
ATTATTACGAGCATTTACTTGAAGTCACCAAACACCAAAGCGTCGATTACGAAGAAATCAAGAAAGAAGTAAGACGAGGAGACGGACTGAATAAAACTATGGGATTGGTTAATGAATTAGCCAGCAAAGCGATGGATTATCTCAAAGACTTTCCCAACAACGATGCGAAAATGGTGCTTAGAGATATCATCAAAGAGTTTTGAAACTTCAGAACTGAAATAAATATCATCTGTTGTATTTGAACTACTGGAGTAGCTGCATTTTCGTTTATTTTAGAAAGGATATGTTAATAAATATAACTAAAATAAATTTCATATTGCCTTAACATTTTCATTAGCTTCATTGAATATACATAATTGTGTGTTTATCTCAACTACTTTCTTAGAAGTTGATATATTTAAGATCGCATACCACCGACAATTTTCACTAGATCTATTGTACAATTTGTTCACATAAACTCACCTAATTGAATGATCTAGATATCAAAATATGAAAATCGTTGAAATTGGTTGATAGGTTGATATACGGTTTTAAACAGTTCATAACTAATTTAAAATCAACGAATATTATTTATAACTATAGCTATCCTAAATAACATGATGAAATTCTCAATAAGAATTTCATCTAATCTGACTAATATAAAGCACAACATCATCACAAAATGGATTATACCAAGTTCACATGATATATTTCCATGTTTCAACCATACATTCATTTATTAAGTAGTTATAACACAAAATATAGCAGATTTTTTCTAATCATTATGTACGAATATGCGATTTTTTCATAAAGATACTAGACTTGCAAGATGATTTGCTATAAATCATTTTTTTTGTAACGATTTGCTTTGAATTCGGTGTTGTCTAATGTTACAGCTACCATTATCATTATTATGATCTGGGTTTCACAAATTCGAAGATAATTACTTTCAATGAAATTGAAAGATAAAGTATCATTTTCTAACGGTTCCGAATTCTTCCTGTAAAAATCGAGTTCGAAGGGAGGGTGCTTCACAATAAAACGCCGAGGAAGATCTATTTTATAAATCTATAGTTTCCACACAACAGGTGAAAGCATTACTGAATAATTCTGACAGACATATTTTCGAGGTCATATTTGATTTGATATACTACACATGTTTACCCTCACACATTTGCAGACAATTCAATACTTGTATCTCCTAAAACACTCGTTTTGAATCAACTGTAGTCGTGATTGTAACTTGTCAGTTCTGTTTTGATACTTAAGAATGTATGTTGTATGTCATCTCAAAAGATTGAATAAAGGCCGATTCTCACTAGAGCGGTGTGGAGCGGTGCAGATCGGTGCGGAGCGTTCAACGACGAACGCTTCCAGAAGCATTGGTTCGCGGCACTGCTGCTCTGAAACGCTTCTTTCCGACTGTTGCCGGTCAGATGGGAGTCACCGCGCGTCCAAAAAAACAGTATTAAACAGGTTGCTGAAGAAAATAGAATATTATGAACGTATGATAAAATTCGCGTTCATCCATCTGCAGTCGCCTTAACAGCGTGTGAAATTCTTTCTTCTAGTTTTGCACGAAATATATCATGGACTCAATATTGTCGCTTCTTTTTTGGTATATTTTTCTCGTATTCATAACGCAGTTACTAACACAAAATCGTCTGATGATGAGGATGTAGAAACCTCCTGTGGCAATTGTGAACTCGTCACTATTTTCAAAAACTCGAAATACACCGCTTCGCTCAAACACCGCGGCTGCTATAAAACGCCGCGCCGCTTAGATGAGAATACCCTGTACAAAATGACGGTTCGCGCAGAGAGGCACCGCGCCGCGCCGCTCCGCACCGCTCTAGTGACAATCGACCTTCATTGTATCTGTTGAAAGAACAAGAGGTAACGTTTAACAAAGTATGTTGTATAAAACAAAAAAACATGTGAACTCAGCATGAGCCATAACATCTTCTACAGTTACCCCTTCAATCCTCTCTGCCTGTCGTCAACAGATTCATTGCCTTCTGCAAGTAGTCCACCGCGTTTTTCACGTCGTCATAGTTCAGAGCCGATGTGGCGTACTTGCTATACTTCTGCGCCTTCTGGATGACTTCTGGAGTGGGCGTAAATTGGCCGTTCGATTGGGCAACCGCGGGCGGTCTGGTAGGCGTGACCACAGGCAAAGGTTGGCTAGGGGCAGGAAATGAGGGTGGATCGATGGGCACAAGGGGCGTTATAGGAGAAGAGGCGGGAGCGTGTGAAAAGGTGTTGGGATCGTCAGTGGTAGATGGTTTTTGGGGCAGGTTGAAAGGCATTACGAAATCGGGAGGATTGGAAGGGACTAGTGGTTTCTTGTTATCTGGAGGAAGAAAAAGCAGCATGTAAGCGATTGATAATAAAATAGTGAAGCAACTCGTCATGCAAACTATATTTCCAGGAAGTTTTTTCCATGATAGTTATTTTTAACTGAAAAATTTCTACTCAGTTGTAGATACAAAATTCCAGTACACAAGTATCAAGAAAAAAATGATCTGGTTTCATACCACCTTGAGCAGACTTCAAGAACTTGATTAAATTAATATATTACCCACCTTCAAAATCTATTGGCCCAGTATATTTTGTGTAAGTAGACAACTCATCCTGACTCAACTGACTATTGTGAACTATACCAGAGTCATCTTCATTGTAGGCTTTGGGTGGTCCTGACAATGGTATTTCTCCAGCTTTCAAACAATTATGGATATAAGCTGCCTTCCATTTAGCATATTTTCGTTTCTCTCTAATATCATCAGGAAGAGATCCAAATTGATCCAAGACATCCATTAACATTCCTGCTGTGTAGAATGTCTTGACAGTGTTCCTGAAACAACAAAACCAGCATTTATAGTTACAACTAGAAATGTGATAATCCAACATACTTATTGAATATTTGTGCTTGGTCTTGTTGATCTGCATACTGAAATAATTTCAAGGCATATTCTTCAATCAGCGCTTGAGCTGTTGTTTCACTGGTAATCCCTTCATTGTCCTGATTCGACTTTTTGGTTTTCTCCAACCAATCCAAGAGTGCTCCAATTAATTCAGCAACTTCTGGGGATTTTTTACCTGGCACCAATTTCAATGCAAGTAGACAAGCAGCCATACGTGCTGCAAATAAAAATAAACGGAAGAATTTCGGGGTTGATGACTAGGTAAAGACTTCTCACCCCAATATGCAACTACGATGTTCCGTTCATCATGTTCATCAGCCAATTTCAAAAGATGAGCCAGCGGTTTCACCTCCGCTGTAACAGGAGGGAATTTCACCATTTTCGAAGAGGATTTTTTAAATGATTAAAGTAGCTGATTATGTTCTTTTGTACGGATATTCAAACAATCCCGATAACAAAAACTAATATTAGTGATTAACAATTGACGAAAGCTTAATAACATGTCAAACTCAGTGTCTCATCTGTCAAATTTAGAGTAAATCGTAACATCAGCTGATATGATCTAACTTGACTAGTGTGAAACGGGCTGCCAGAGCTGACTGCCTAAATTCCGAACATTACCGAACGACCAGTGGCGTCATTTCCCCCCTTTAGCTAACGAACGTTCCATAAAAGATTAATATTATGAACATTTTAAACTGGCTGCTTTCTTGAGAACTGCTGTTTCTAGATGAATTAACATTGGAATGTAAAGGTTGTGAATGTGTTTGGTGCGAAAATAGAGGCATATGGAAGACATTGATGATCGTGACTGTTATTTTTTGAGCAGAAGACAAGAGAAAATATATTTTTTTTTATTTCGCAACTTCCTGCCAGAACGAAATATGGTGGAAAGTGTTACTTGAATGTATTAGAATCGAACTGTTTAGGAAAAAATTCCTTGCGAACGGGGCCCACTATGTGTACACTGAGAGACAAGAAATTTCCAAAAATATTTTTTTTTCAATTATTCCGCAACTTCCTGCCAGGAACACGGAACAACGCAACACTTTCCACCATATTTCGTTCTGGCAGGAAGTTGCGAAATAATTGAAAAAAAAATTCTCTTGTCTTATCTGCACAAAAAATAACAGTCACGATCATCAATGTCTTCGATACGCCTCTATTTTCACACCAAACGCAATCACAACCTTTACATTCCCAAGTTAATTCATCTAGAAACATATCTCTAGAAAGCAGCCAGTTTAAAATGTTCATAATATTAATCTTTTATGTAACGTTCGTTAGCTAAAGGGGGGAAACGACGCCACTGGTCGTTCGGTAATGTTCGGGAATTTAGGCAACCAGCTCTGGCAGCCCGTTTCACACTGGTTATAAATTGCAGTCACTTTGTACATTGTACGTGCTTTGTACCAGTGTGCCAGTAGTTCGAATGTACCACTTTAAAGATGGAGGGTGTCATAAATTTAAGTAAACTAAACATCAAATTATTTAGTATTCATTTGAAAACAACAATATCACATAGAAATTTCACACAGCTGTATTCTAAGCGGGGTATATTAAATCGAAATGCACCCATAACGATCCAAAAAGAGAAGGTAAGTTTTACGTAATTTTCTAGGTTATCTCTTATACTTTCAAAATAATCAGTCAATTCATGAATGCACGATAGTCCACAGCTACTACAAAGGAAACTCAATCAGATAAACAGAAACCAAGGGGTGGTATTCTGGCCTTAGCTCTGAAGAGGATACCCAGTAGTGTCCCAAAATCTCAACCAGCTAGAGGATGTTTTCATCCAGGAGCTTCAGTGCTATCTCGGGACGAAGTTCCCATAAAAAATGCGGCACCTTTGACTGGCTCTCAAATGTTACAAGCAATGATGCAATATATTTGGCCAGAACATGACAAATCTATTAGGGACAGAGTGAAACTAGCTGTTTCATTGTTGGTTGCTGCCAAAGTGATGAATGTATGTGTTCCTTTTATATTTAAGTACTCAGTGGATTATCTGAATGCTGGAGCAACTTTGAATATGGATTCAGCCCCTGAAACTGTTGCAACAATAGCTACAAGTCTTCTACTTGGTTGTGAGTTATTCAAAATATCTCTAAAGAAATTAAGAATTCAGAATCATAATACAAATACTCAAATCTGCAGATTATCAAAATACTTAATTTCAGATGGTATAGCTAGGGCAGGAGCTGCTGGCTTCAATGAATTGAGAAATGCAGTATTTGCCAAAGTTGCCCAAAATTCTATTAGAAAAATTGCCAAAAATGTGTTTGTTCACTTGCATAATTTAGATTTGGGGTTTCATTTGCAAAGACAAACAGGTGGGTAATTTCTTCAAAGGAACAGGTACTCACTAAATGAATTTTTGATTTATTTTTTCTTTTAATTTATGTTGAATTTTGTAGGATGTGTTATAATTTATCCAGTCAAGAATTTTTAAATGCATTTAGGTGAGTACCTATTTTTCAGAACTATTGCTTATTGAAACTTGACTTCATTCATTTCAATTCCAGGTGCTCTTTCCAAAACAATTGATAGAGGATCTAGAGGAATAAACTTTGTTTTATCTGCCATGGTTTTCAATATTGTCCCAACTGTATTTGAGCTAGCTCTTGTTTCATCAATTTTGGGAATGAAGTGTGGAGCAGCTTTTGCAGGTTCATCAAATAAAAATAACTAAAATGTATGAACTACTAAATATACACTTTCAGGTATTTCTTTGGGTTGTGTTGGAGTGTATAGCCTTTATACTCTGAGTGTAACACAATGGAGAACAAAATTTAGAATCTACATGAACAAAGCTGAAAATGAAGCTGGAAACAAAGCTATAGATTCACTCATCAACTATGAAACAGTCAAGGTAAATTGCACGACTGTTAATGTTTCTAAGATATTAGTTTGATGTACTTTTGTAGTATTTCAACAATGAAAAATTTGAAGCTGAAAGATATGATAGTGCCTTGCAGAAATATGAATCTGCTAGCTTGAAGACAAGCACTAGCCTGGCATTGCTGAATTTTGGACAAAATGCCATTTTCAGTGCTGCCTTAAGTGGTATAATGGTTTTGGCAGCTAATGAAATTGTAAAAGGTATTGAACATTGCCTTTTCATTTGATTTCTGATAGCATACCTTTTCCATTAGAATTAAGAGGTAAATTCAATTTTCAATGCATATTTGAGTGTTCTAGAAACCAAAACACTCATTTGTCCATCCAATTTGATATACAAACCTTACATTAAAGCTCAGAAATTTGTTTATTCAAGCATCAATTTGAAAAGAGATGCTCTCTATGATTCCAAGCAGTTCGAAATTGCTACTAAAATTAACCAATTATATCATATAGGTAACATGACAGTTGGTGATTTAGTGATGGTGAATGGTTTACTCTTCCAACTGTCTATTCCATTAGGATTTCTTGGTAGTGTGTACAGAGAAGTGAGACAAGCTCTGATAGATATGCAAACAATGTTCACCCTCATGACCATGGATAGTGCCGTGAAAGTAATAAAAAAAATGTTGAATTTTCTGTTTCCCTCATTGAAAAGCCCTTGATAAAATTTCAGAACAAACCCCAAGCACCATATCTTCATGTGGATTCAAAATCGTGCAATATTCAATTTGAAAATGTTAGTTTTTCATATGGGCCTGGGAAGGAGATCATCAAAAATCTGAATTTGACTATAGAACCTGGCAAGAAAGTAGCATTAGTTGGTGGTTCTGGATCTGGGTGAGTTAATAATAATTTTAAGTGGTTGTAAGACTAAAAAATAATAATAATAAAAAGTTCAAATAATCGTTTTAGGTCATAATGAAATGATAAAAGAAAAAATAAAGTTATTTTTTATTCTTCCTTTAGCATGTTCATTATAAACTTTCTATCTCTATTTTTATTCACTGATATACTATTTCTCAATGCTTAATTTTCCTTTAGGAAATCCACATTAGTACGCCTACTCTACCGATTCTACGAACCTACCGAGGGGCGCATTTTAATAGGAAATCAAGATATTCGAGAAATAGATGTCGAAAGCTTACGCCGTTCCATATCTATTGTACCGCAAGATAGTGTACTCTTTCATGATACCATTAAGTGAGTACATCTTTATTAAAAATCAAAATATTTACTCAGTACTAATAGATAATACGATGGATATTATTTATTACCGTTAAATATATTTTATATTGTGTTTTTAATTTACCATTGCTGATAGGGTTTGGACTAACACCTGGTACACTAATCTGCAATATAGGTTTGACAAAGATGTTTATATTACACTCTCATATTCAACTGTCTAAGGTGCTCCGGTATTGATAGATGCTCGGCATTGCTTCCAAATTTCTCCATAAAATGAATGCTTATAGAAGTAGTTCACTTCCTGTCGGCATGTTTGATCTCTGTGGTAAAAATTTGCTACTGCGCAACTGACAACTATATCCCTTGCGCACGAAGTCGATGCTAGTAGTGGCAGAGCTGACAAAATGTAACGGGCTCCCAAGAAAAGATTGAGCCAACCCAAGAGGCCACGAGCTAGGAAATGAATTTGTTATTTGAGTTGAGCAAAAGTGGTTACATTGTGACCATTTTTACTGATAGTGATTCTTCCAAAAGAATTTGCCACGCGCCTCAGATGGCATAGTTACAACACATACTGCTCAACATTCCCGCATATCCTAAACCAGGAAGACAGAAGCTGAACACAAAAATTGGCAGAATGAGTTAATTGCTTCTATAGACTTTAAACTTCGGCTTAATATTATTGTTTCTCTAGCATTCTAGAACTATCATTATGATGTCACTTCATCACATGATTCGAAATGTTATTCTCGCCATCTTAACGATGCTTCTGCTGGATACAGTGAAGTATCATTACAATTATCAACACATTTTAATCGAACGTATACATCTAAGGCACAACCTTCACTATGGCGATCTGCGCGCCACCGATGACGAAATCATGAGAGCAGCCCAATTAGCAGAAATCCACGACTCGATCGTCAGCTGGCCTAAGGGCTACGACACACAGGTGGGGGAACGCGGGCTCAAGCTAAGTGGGGGCGAGAAGCAGAGGGTAGCTATCGCAAGAGCCATCTTGAAGAACTCGCCCATACTGGTGTTTGACGAGGCGACAAGCTCATTGGATTCCATTACCGAGCATGTAAGTGATATCGATTATATGCATGGGTGCTCTTTGATTTAACAGTTATGTGGAAATACTATTGTTCAATTCCATTATTTGTAATAAATCAATGTAGAGCTTTAAAAGAATAAGATAAGATAAATTTTATTCGAAAAATTGTAAATTACAGTTACATGTATATCAATTAAATGAATATGACGTCAAACAGGTTAAATGTGTTGAAAAAACTACAATATAATACAATAGAATACAATAACATCAATAGTGACATAACATATCACAAGTGAAGGTAAAATTTATATAAAACTATCGATACTCTGTAAATTCTCGAACAGTATAAGGTTCTATATTTAAAATTTTATTAAAAACAAGTTTTCTAAATTCTCTTTCGGTAATAAGTTGAAGAATTTAATACACGAGTAAGTAGGAGCTCGTTCTGTCTGTGCTAATCTATGTGCTGGAAAGTTTAAATTTAGACTCCTCGTTTTGAACTCATGTTTCATTTCGAATTGGTCGAATTTTCCTCTATTTTTAAACAAAAACATCAAGCACTCGTACATATATACACCAGGTAGTGTTAATATATTCAATTTTCTGAAAACTCCTCTACAAGATTCATTATGTTTGAGGCCAAGTAGTATTCTAATGGCTCTTTCCTAAATAATAAAAACTTCACTGAGTATATGCTTGCGTAGTAAATAGCTCTTGAACTAAGTTTATCTAAATATTTCTAAGAATTTTGTGTTCTCTGCCAAGGTTATATTTCTGGACTGGAGAGTAATATCTTCAGGAATACTAGTATTTTTAATAGAATAGAATATCGAATATAATTGATATATTTTCCACATACAATATGAAAATAGTTGGGATTTGGCTAAACTTTTGGAGAGCTGTCAAGTATACGACAACTGAAAACTAAATAGATCGGTCAACCCGAAATTTGGAACAAAGTACATTTTGTTTTGACAAAAATAGGACAATGTAACGCCACCAAAATCATCATATTTTTTAATGACCATCTACTGAGGACGTCCATTTTTCTAATGCTACCTTGGAAATCTCGCTTTCTTGAGAGATACGAGGTTGTACATTTTTGTGCTGAGTAATAATGTGGAAAAATTGAGAATTATTTCGATAGTTTCGAGAATATCGCAAAAAAACTATTTTCGATTTTGGTTTTTAAAAATGTCCAGTACTTAATTATTAGTTATCGTAAAAAAATAACAATTAAAATCGAAATTTACCGTTTTCTTGCGGTATAATCAAAACTATTGAAGATGATACCAATTTCGTTTCAGATTATTATTGAGCACAAAAAGCGCAACGTTGCCACAATTTAAGCAAGTTCATATATCTCAAGATAAACGAGATCCCTATAGCGGCACTCGAAAACAGACAGCCTGTACACAAAGTCATTTTCACAGAATATCTTGAAAGCCTTGAGGAACGCTACTGAAGGTCGTACGAGCATTTGCATCGCGCACCGTCTCAGCACTGTAATGGACGCCGACGAAATTTTCGTATTGGAGAACGGCCGGGTAAAGAGTCGAGGCACCCACAGGTCACTCATGGAAGAGCAGGATGGTCTCTACTGGAAGCTATGGGACACACAGAACCAGTCTAGGCACCAGTCCGAAGGCAAGACTAAAGCGATGTAATATTGGACATTTTTAACTCGAATAACGTATATTTTATGTTGTGTAAATATAATTTGTTTCGTTTTGTAAATATCTTGTACAAAGTGAAATCTATGGGAAATATATTTTATTTATACTAACAGAAAAAATTCACTATTTATAATTCAGAATATAATATGACGCAGTCGATATAATAGCTGGGGTAGGTGGTAGAAATTTTCGAATTCATCTTGAAAAACTTGTCTATTACTACTTATCGGAATAAGTGAAAATATTTAAGATGTCTGTTTTTTAAATCTAAAGTTGAGGTCTTCTCCGGTTAATCCGAAAGTATGACAAAGCAAGAATATATGTAAAAAAAATGTTGTATATAAAAATGAAGTATAATACAAGACCCCCAAATTTCGTTTATCTTCAACAACAAAATGATTATAGGGGTGAGCCACCTCAGAGAATCACCCGGTACAAATCTTCTTACAGCAACGTTTTAATTTGAAAGCAACAGCGGAATTGTCGAGGATCATTCTCGAATCGAAATTCATAATTTCAATTCTAATTTTTGTTTCTATTTTTGTTGGTAATACATTTCGTCAAATTTATAAGTCTGAAGACTCATCAATAGTTTTCTAGATCTTGGAATATATCAAATATATCACAGAACAAAAGAAAAATACTTTATTTTCTTCAACAACATGAAATCGTATCTACAGCTTTACCCCTTTGCTGAGCCTTCTCTGCGAACTGGCAGAGTGCTCAGGACTCTGACTCAAACTCTCCACGCTGTCACCATTATCGATGGCCTTGAGCGTGGCCAAGAGTTTCCTCCTCTCCCCTGACCTCACCCTGGACGCCTTTGCGACATTACCGTTGCGATCTTTACTCTCAAATTTCTTCTCCTCGCCCAATATTTCGTTGATAATGTCAACACCGCTGTCATCGTCGAACGTCAAAAGAGAGTTTTTCAGTTTTGTCTCCAAGTTCTGCGTCTTCTTGAACGTCTCCATGAGAGTGTCGGTATCGGTTCGGGACATTTGAAGACTTTCCTTATGTACGTCGATGCGCTCCGAGGACTGCCTGACGTTTGAGAGGACGTCAGAGCAGTAGTCGGCTAGCTTTCTGTCAAATTCTTCAGTGGTGTTGTCAGTGGCTCTTTGGATAGCAGCGTCTAATTTGTCCAACGGTGTAGTGGAGTTCGGTCGGCTTTTTTCTATTCCGCTGCTGCCTGAAGAATTTTCCAGGTTGTTGCAGGATACCTGAAATGTTTCATCACCTTTTTATACAGAAAACCAATCCATAAAAACAGAGCTCTATTATAAAAAAATAAAGGATAAGCGCAAACATGTTTTCTGAGGAAAAAGTTGTGAATTTTGTCAAAGAATATTCTATAACTTCTACTGAAAAGGAATCAAACCAACCTCTGAACTCTCCGAGAAAATGCTATCACCACTACCTCCACTTCTAGCCCGCACAGAACCACTTGACAACCGGTTTTTAATGCTTTCTGAGGGAATACTCAAAATACTGTCTGATTTCTTCAGGCAACTGTCTTCTGGTCTACTAACTTTTATTGGTTCTAGCTTCACGTCGGTTACTGGCGTTTTGATTGGTGTGTTTTCCAAGTCTTCGATGGTGCTCAGCTTGTCTGAGCTGTGTGGAAAACCTCCAAGGGTTATCATCGAGACTGATTGTCGCTGAACCATTCGAGAAAACCTGTTTTTCCTTGGCTGGACTACATTTTCTCTTATCTAAAACATCGAGAGCCTCGTCACTTTATGCAAGGGATTTTTTCAATCTACCCGTACCTCTAAGAGTCCTGTTAGCCTATCGATTTCTGATAAAGCTTGCCGAAGCTCCTTTTGGCATTGCTTGTATTTCATTAGTTCGGCGTTCATTCTTTGTTTGGAAGTTTTAACTTCTAATATTAACTTCCTGTTCAGTATAGAATTTTGTTCGTCTGATTTTTGAAGTTTCAATTTCAGATCCTCAATCTGATCTACGAGTTTTTCTCTATCCAGAAGGCGTTTGTCTCTGAGAATAAGCATTCACTAAGATCAATGATCATAAGTTGAAAAACTTGAAACTTTTATTGAAATGAAAAATCCACTGATTTCATTATATTTAGATTTAGAATCAGTTTTGATTTCATCATAAATATATTAACGACAGCATATTTGAGAATGAATCAATAAATTATATTTATGTATCTTGCACCACTCATATATTATGACTAATCAGATTAAAAAATGGTTTCAGAATGTGAAGAAATTTCAACTACATCAACTTTTACGATCATGGTAATCATAAGAAAGCAACTTGAAAACATCCTAATGGTATTTTATATTTTTACCTATTCAGTTTTTCCAAATGACTGAGTTTATCCAAAGCTTTTGCTAGTTCATCTTCCTTAACTTTCAAAACATCATTCAATTCTTTGATGGCCTTTCTCTGAGACTTGTTTCTTTCACTTAAAATCCGAATTTGTTCTTCATGAGAGTGTATCAATCGTGGTAAATCGGCATTTGTATTCTCATACCTGTAAAAAGCCGATTAATATATATCGAAGTAGAACATATTAACAGATCACTTTGAGAGTGCTTTGTCTTGTCGTTTTTGTAAATTCTTCAAGGTTTGGTTCTCCCTACTCAATTCCTGAAAGAATATATTTAAGTGAAGTCAAATTCTGTGGACGGTTCAAAATGTATCAAAATATTCCATAGCATTTTTCAAAACTCACTGATAGATGGTAATTGGCATCGTTCAACTGATTTTGTATAGATCTCAGTTTCAATAGTTTAGCAGAAAGAACTCTTTGCCTAACGGAGTTTCCTGAGGTCTTTGTATAATTGGGACGCACAGAATATACCAGGGGATTCATAGGCTTCCTTTTTCGTAAATAACAACTAGAATTTGATGTGCAAGCTGTGTCACAACTTATACTCCTAAAACAAAGTAACTTATTGAGTTATTTCAATATCTTCAACACAATTGGTAATCAATTCCCACTCACCTGTGTTCCTCAGATTTCATGGATTTCATAACTGATGCCGAACTGCTACAACTAGTCATGATTGTTCCGTCGATATTCAATGTTAATTAAAATATCTATTGAAAAAAACTATATAAAAGGTGGGCTTTCAATCAAAAACTGCAATGCAGAAACGTCATGTTTGTATGCATCTTTCAAAAGAAGTTGCCTTGGTAACAGACTAGATAGGTTTATGGAAACGGTAGATTTCTATACTGAGTGTCGAATAAATTAATCGATTCAACAAATACATTAATTATCAAATCTTTCTTGGTAGGTTTTCATTCTACGAAACTTTCCAATGGTTGAGTGTTATGGTATTCTTTTTCAAGTTTGATTGAAATCTTCATGGTCAGATTCGTTTTCCAGTCGATCTAGTGGAGACATCAAGTACATAAAATGTTAAAAATAAAATGATATTCAAGTTTTCTTCGTTTCTTGTCGAATAGGTCAGTTTTCTTTGATAATTACAAAAAATAAGTTCGTGAAGAATAATGATCGATAATCTAGACAGGAATCAATAATTCAGAAACGTCTGCTGATCAACGAAAATTCATATAAAAACTTTTATCAATCTAATGGGTGCTTGCAAATTCTGAATTTCAATGGATAACGGTACTTTTTATTTTGGATTTGTGTCTATTAATATTCACCAAATCTATTACTACTCTTTCATATAATATATTATAACTCATTGTTAGATTCAACTGAAAGTTATCCAAAAATACTTGGTTAATTTCAAAATATAGATATATTCAATTAAAAAAGTATAAACATATCCTTCACCAAACTGACTAGGCTATAACATTGTACATAGATTAAATATATAAAATATAAAAAATTCTGTTCATCGAAAATATCACAGAATGAATTCATAACATATATAATATAATTTTCTATAAAATATTTCGTAAAAATTGTTCAAATTAGCATAGAATCATTTGAATATTTGCATTCTCAGTGATGAGTACACAGGACGACGTTAAATTGTGTTCAAAATTCCATTTTAATCTTGCATCGCGGCTATAATGTTAGCCAATGCCGTCCTAGCATCGGACTCGGGCAGTTCGTTGAGTACCTCAAGGGCGGCTTTTGAATGATCTCTTTGAAGGTTCTTCGTCATTTCTAGTGCAGGTCCGTCCAAAACTTTCCGTCTCACAGCAGCGTAGTCCACGTTCTCGATGTTGTCCAAACCTTGAATAAAAATAATTTCATCATTCGATTGAAAAAAAAACGGAGAAAAATCTATAACAATAACAATTGAACAGAATATTCATGAGTTGTGGTAGGATTCGTGAACATTGTTCAAAATGAAAAGCACATAGTTTACCATTGAAATTTCAAATTTGTGAGCAGAAATTGAGGTGGTAAGTGAATCTTGATGATTCTGAAACTTATTATGATAATCATGCAGTATGGTGAGTGGTTGTGTCAGGACATGAAACTAAAAGCAAAAGCACCATGAGTTCTCTGTTTTTTAAAGGTTTCCAGGAGTTTGATCAACTACCTTATACAATAAAAAAAGCCACACTCTTACTACTTTCAAAAAAAAATCAAAATCCTTATAAAAAATCATTAAAGTTAACACCATCTGTATTTGCAATAATGTATGTTATATGTATTTAAATGTACCTAGATGCCGGATTTTGTGCATGTTTTTTTATATATATTATACCATCAATAATTTGTGCCATATATACCAAGTCTGTCCCATATATTAATATTGATTTAAATTATTCTTTATACCTTTGTGTATTAATACAAATTATGTCCATTAGTATTTCTCATTTACAGTTTATATTTTCTTATTTTTTATACATTTATGATTATTATGTCTATTAGGATGCCTAATTAAATAAAGATCTATCTAGAAATTCACAAGAATAGTATAACTGATTATCGGTTCTATTTAATGATTGCATTCAACTTCTAAAGAGAACAAACCACATCGGAATCAAATTTGGCCATAAACTTTATCCTTCGAAAGTTATATGGAATATCATCAGTAATTATTTTACAGGCAATGTTGATCTGAAGAATATTTTTAATATATTAATATGGGTGGATACTATAAGCCTAGTAACCTAGTAACATCTTGTAGCACAAAACTTTTGTTTCATAATAAAAATTGACACATACCCTTCTCTATCAAGCTGTATATAGAAGGATCATGTTGGAGGGCAAAAAGCACTGGGGCACCAACGAGACTAAACGGTCCCGAAGCTTCTGCCGCGAACGGTTCTCTATCTAGACAAGCCTGCCACGCTAACGCGAGGTGTCTCCCGAAAAGATAACCCTTGTTCTGCAACTCCTCTGAATGGCCTGCTAATTTCAGAGTGCCTTGGCAGGATTTACCCAGCAAACTACCTGGAATTGAATTCATGGTCATATTTCTCAAATGTGAAAGATTTCTAATTGAGTTTTCTTTAAGACACAAAAAAAAACCATTATATTTCATAATCACTGTTTCCAATAAAGTCGAAAATGAGAAAGTTGTCAGAAAACCCAAAAAAGTTATCTCGAAAATGGTTAGAGTTGTGTGTAGAGACTGCTTATCAAAATCATGTTGGGTAACATGAAGAATAAATAAAAAAGATTTTTATTCTAAGCCAAGTTGAAAGATGGTATATCAAAAATGTTTGGAAACAAAGGTAACAAACTGGGCAACAAATAGATGAGAAAGAAATGTGCGTAGACCCGTTTATACCTGCATTCAAGACATGTCTGAGCGTCCATTCAGCTCTGGCGTTTCCCAAAGCTTCGCTTACTACCAAGGGCTCCATTGTACAGTCCACGAATTGATCATACCTACGAAAAAGAAAGATGAAATATTATAAATCGAGAGTATGTGGTTTCACGTACCCTTTTCCTCCTGGTCTTGGCCTGGCAGGTAGCGGAGCGTTCTGTATGTCTCTCGGTTCTACAAATTCAGCCTCCGCGAGATCTCTCACCGCGGAACTCATAAGCTCCACCAGGTCTTGGTTCTTAAGATTGGCTAATTCCAAACAACTTTTACTTAGCAAATAATCGCCCGACAGTAATGCGATTTTATTCCCGGCTATCATTTCTCCTAAAAATAATTATATTCATTCACTATAGAAGAATTAAATCAAATTATATACACATATGGAGAGAGATCAATGTAGAAAAGATGAGAAAGCACAAGATAGATTTACTAGGAATTGATTAATAATTTCACTCTGAAAAAATTGACAAAGTTTGCATCTCAGTTTATGAAAAAAAAGCGAAATTATTGCAACAGAAGGCAATGTATTAAGAAAATATTATCGACCAACTCTATTATCCAAAATAATTTCTGAATTGATACCAAAAGTCTCCCTTATAAACTGTTAATATTGAATACCGATTCAAGATCTCATAGGTTGGTTAACTTACCTGGTGCATCAACTTCGACACTTGGTTGCATGTTGACCATGCCCTTGTGAACCAGATGGCTTGTTCGTATCATTTCTGTGACCTCCGCAAGTGCCCTCTGGCTGTGCAATACTCCGGCTGACTTGTCCTCTTCCATATCGGGTATGTCTTCTGTGTGGCCTGCAGCTTTCGACACCAACAAGACAATGAGGCCCCATGCTTGCATATTGTTCTTGCCATTGTATAAGAATCCCCTGGAAGGTTTCTTCAAGTGTCATATATTGCAAACTCATCAGTCTATTAAGTAGACTCTAAAATATCATATGATACAACAAATAGCTCTTTAATTGGAAATGTTGCAAATTTTTACAGTATATTGTTGAATTAGTACAAATAGAATGATAATTAATATAAAAAGTCTATTATTAGGAGACTGTCACCTTCACCATAGTATTCACCATAACATACTAATCAGATTAGCAACACAGGTGTTGAACAATGTAAACATGACTAATTAAATCAATTTTTGAATTAATACAATACAATACAAGCCCAGATCAAAAATGCACAAAAGTATTAGAGTTTGGCACATAGGATAAATATAATCAGATTCTTGATTGAAAAATATTGTCTACTATAACATGATGTAAAACAAATTCATTATGTATTGAGGTAATATGTTCATTAGAATTCATAATCTGAGAAAGCTGAATCCCAAGAAGAACGAATAACATAAATACAGTTGAATTTGATACAATTTTTGCCAAAAATATTTAAATTCATCTGATAGGTACAATGTTATATATTAAATATATCATTATACTCACTTTGCTGTCTTTAGGAGAGGGTGGTTAGAACCAACTAACTTTCGTAACTGCAAAGCTACATTTGCTATCTCATCACTCAGCAACCAACGCAAACTAAGGAAGGAATTAGGGTATCCCACAATTTTCTCTGCCTCACTCACTGCTCTATTCCAATCGGGTTTTTTCGCATACTGAGTGCTGGTGTTTGATATTTCTCTCTTTGGATTGAAAAATATAGCACTAGTACCTACGATTGTTTTATTTCTAGCCCAGTTTAGGGTCAATTTTGAGAGAGACATATTCGATATGAAAACGAGTCTTGTAATGACGTTAAAAGAAATATAATTATTCTTACGAAAGCAGATGCCAAGGCAAGTTTAGGTAAGTGAAAGTTGACCCACATTTTTTCGAAAACGATGGTCAATCCTCATCCTGGAGGTATCCTAACCTCTGATTTCGCTTTCGTTGTATCCCCTAGATGAGAAATTGTGAACCTTCGATTCATTTTCCTGATGTAAAGGATCAATATTTACAACCCTTGGATAAATGAATATCAAGCTAACAACATAGAGCATTTGTTTATCTTTATTAATGAATCTTGTAGGTTAGGTTTCACTTATACAAACGTCAAAATATAGTTTTCATTTTGGTCGTGGATATACATCCGACAATTGGTCGAATAACTGGTGATCTGGTGATATACGTCAGTTTTATCAGCTTAAATTTCATTGGTGGTTGATAAGTACAAATCATATTCTTGACCTTTATTATAAGGTGTCAATGTTCTTCACACTTTCAAATTCAATTTACATCTGATCTCAGGAAAATAACTAGGCAATCGCGTGTGTACTTGATAATGGCAATGGAAAATTATCATTTTCAGCTATAATTAGTTTCAGAATTTGGTATAGTTACTTGTCCATAAATATTACATTCGATAATTTAATGTAAATTATTCTCAGAAATCTATTATAATTTCAATTATGCTTCAAGATTGAGAATATATCTCAATATCCTCGATTTATTTATTAAAATTATTTCATTCATCATCATTCACATATTTCACTAACACTAGGATCAAATAATTCAGTTATTAGTCCGATCGTCGGACAAATACTCACAACGACTAAAAATCATATGTGCACCGTAAAAATATTCAGCGTTATGGTTTGTTTACAAATTCATTGCTAAATAACTGCATGAAACGTTCTTTTTGTAAATCTCCAGTAAAAAAAATGAAAAGTTCTTCATATATTTACATAAAAAAAAAATTAAGTTATACTTTATTCATTTCCGTTAATGGTTCTCATGCAAAAACTGCAACGTAAATATAGAATGTATTTTTTCGGTTATACTTATATGTCTCAAATTGCAATATTCAATGTCTTGTGCAAATGAAAACGAACATTTCCATTAATTATTCCAGAAATCACAACTAGAAACGTTCACAAATATTCGCATACGCGGGAAATGAGAAAGCGAAATTTTTGACGATTTGAAGTTACGGCCATCAGTCGATTTGATTTGATAGTATCGGTGACCTGTGCATGTATCCCAACCCACCCAACACCATACAAAATTAAAAAGACAACCGTAATTGAAACAGGACCCATTTTCTTAAAAACGCTCTCCTGTAAAATTACCAAATTGTCGCTTTCGCCTTTTCGTTTTTTCAACGACGATATGGGATACGTAGTTGCGCACCTAGTTTGTTTATTCATCGTTCTTTTCCGAGTTCCCTCGGCCAATCTTGAAATGGTTTGTGGGCCAATCGTCGATCGGCAAAGGCGCAAAGGAGCAGAGAGGAATTCACATTCATGTGCATTCATGTTTGTCGTGTTTGTCAGTCGTCTCCTGTGGTCGTCTCGCTGAAACGATTTGCAGTTTC
The DNA here is from genome assembly GCA_037013635.1 of Plagiodera versicolora. Lineage (NCBI taxonomy): Eukaryota > Metazoa > Arthropoda > Insecta > Coleoptera > Chrysomelidae > Plagiodera > Plagiodera versicolora. Next base: position 6,379,800 of record CM072986.1, on the reverse strand, counting down.
CCGATATTACGCCGGTTGTGTTGATTGTTAGTCCTGCCTGCTTTTTCAATCGATAGGCAACTCTCGTATGGTGTGTTGCGAACTACACTGTGGTCATCACCTATTTTAGTGGTTTTTCATTGAATAATAGATTTTGTTTCAAAACTTTGTGATTGGTTGAAGAAGATTCACACCTACAAGGGTGACATCGACGTACCTATCTGAAAAGGAAATATTTTCTCTCGATATAGAAGGTGAGAGTGTTGAGTGATGAAGAACGATCTACAAACATATTCAATATTTATATTATACAAGCATTTGCCTGTTACGAATATTAATTCCCTGCATTCAGGATGATACCCCTAGTCACAAATCATCTAAAAATACCAGGTTCGATAGTCAGATAATTTTAGCTTTTTTTTTTCGTTTCCATAGAAAATAGATGCTCCCGGTTTAGTTTCAGTTTTTGCGCACCACTAAATCGATAACAACATCAACCTTCTATCATTTCGGTGTATTATTTGTGTTTTTATGCACAAATAATATGAATTTTTATTCAAAAATTGTATTTTTTTCAGTTAGTACATTCCAATGGCAACTCACAATATAAAATGAGTACACCACTGGATTTACTCAATAATATATGTACTTACAGGGTTATAGCTGTTTTCAAATTCTTGATACGTATGTTTTTAACTATTTGCGGTCTACAAGACAACATATTCATTTGACATATATATTATGTGGAAGAACACAAAAACAGGTTGATCGCGATTTTGATGAGGACACATCACCCCTTTGTTTTATTTACACAAAGATATTGACGTAATCTTTTCAGAGAGAAACTTTCGGTTTATTGTTTTCACTTTTATTCAACAGGTTGATACCCCAATTGTATCACAAAGTTTTTAAGACTCATTCACCCATGAAAAAATTGACTTACGTTGTCACAATCGTTTATGTATTTTCTGCGTTTCCTTCTCGTGCAGAAACTTACCTAGAGTACTTGATGATGAATGATAATAAGATATTCCATTTTTTCGAAAAAATTTGACAGATGGACTGACTAACTGAAATGTCCATATCATCTTCAATTTTCAAAATTTAAGGTTCAATCTCCAACACATAAATGAAAGACGCAAAATTTCATTTCCTATCGATTTGTATGAGCATACCATATCGCAATTTTTTGGCTCTGAGTAATCAGCTTTTTGAAAACTCATTTTTTCTGAAACCCCAGAGATAGAAATCGAGAGGCGTCAGGTCATGTGACCTCGAAGGCCATTACGATGGTCTACCTTGTTATTGCGATTTGAAATTTCCAAAAAGTAAACTGAAATATCAAACACCCTGTTGAGATTTTGAAACACTTCGAAAGCTACCTGATGGAACACTCTTTCATTGATGTGTATACGGAGATTAAACCTTAAATCTTGATAACTGAAGATGATATGGACATTTTAGTTAGTCAGTCCATCTGTAAGAATTTTTCGTAAAAATTGAATATCTTGAAAACAAATCACGATGTGATGAAAATTCAGAATTTAACAGGTCCAGAATTTTTCGTAGAATTCGAAAATCTAGAAATAAACAGGGTGTTCCATTTGAAGAATTGAAGTTGACATCACTTCCGGTTTAACCCGAAGTAACAGCGTATTGAAAATATTTTGGGAAGATAGAACACATTGAATTGTAGCATCAGCTAAAATGTTGATATCTCTATCAGTTCTCCATAAACCTCTAATGAACCAGTTGGGCGAATCACCCTGTATTTTTGGACCACGTGACCACACTTATACTTTTTTCATCAATGAAACAAGTTTATGAATGATGTTTAAAGTGCGTTGCCAAATTACTTTACTGGTTCCCCAGTCAATAATATGCCAAAAATGGAAAAATACATTTTGTTTTCGTACTGTTTACCCGTCATGACATAATCACGATGCCAACGAATGCACAAAGATGAATAACAAATATATCAAACAGCGCACGTTCTAATATTTGTTTTGGCTAACGCATTAGACCTAATTAACGCTTGACATACCATTAATTTTGAAATACTTGATAGTATCCAGAGTTGAATTATTTCGAAAAAGATTTAACCACACCTAACTCTCATAAACGCGACCAGAAAGTTGGCATCATATGGTACATTAATGATTTAAAAAATGGGTTCAAGAAACATGATTTTCTGTAAATATAGTTAAGGAATTGCGCAATCTACTGAAATTCTCCTTGTAGACTTAAAATGGGCACGTGACAGTATATTTAATGTTTTACTTAGCACTTTGGCCTGGCGTACACGCTAATGGAATTTCTATAAAAACGGTCTATTTAATTCGATTAAACATATCTTTGTTGCAAGCTTATAAATTTGGATAATAATCAGAGGTTAAACAATGATTTTTACATAATTCACAAGCTCGCCAGTATTATGAATAAAACAAACTCTGATATTCGCTAATGCATTTGTGAAATTTTCACATTGAACATTGAATAATGATACCCACCTGTTGGATTTTATATTCAGTTATAAGAATTGAAAATTATTCATATTTATCCACCTAAAGTGATCATTGATAATATTTTATTGTTATTATATATCTTACTTCTATTAATGATATGTCATTTATTTGCAAAATATTCTCAGAATTCGGTATAATTTAGAAAAAGAATTTGTCTATGTCTATGACGATCCGTTATCCAGTGGCGTAGCTTTTAGAAATTTAATTGTTCTACTAGAATTTATTAACATAAATATTATCATTGAACAACCATGTCGTGTCAAGATCTGAATTTCAAATCTTTTGAACATCAAGCGAATAAAAATAACTTTCAATTATCAAAAAACGGGCTATAAATGAGTTTATCTCTCACTTATGGACCGCACTGTACATCTCAAGTACCCACTTACAATAATGAGATGTGCATCTATTGTTTGCTCAAAAAAATGGTGATTAAAACTAGTACAAATATTTACCTTTCTCAAATGCACTCTGCAATTTTGAAAATCATTGTGATTTCACGTGTTATATTTAGTAGTTGAAAAATATTTCTAAAGTCTGTTATCACTCGGATAACTATTTCGTTATTTCATAGATTAAAATAATTATAATTGACAATTTTCAAAAAATAATGAGGCGATCGTTATGGTTTCCGCATTTTGCAATGGAGCAATCTCCAATTTGTTTCAAGTTTGGATAAACCGATTCGACTTTTTTGTTTGCAGAATTGGGTTGTGTGATCATCACATATAGATAATGGAAATTTTAATTACATATACTGGATTATTGGGAATGAGACACAGACAAGATTTTATAATGAATATAATAACAGGAATTCAATAATCACATCTACCATGGAACTGAAAAGATGCTGTACGATTTCTCCAATGTATCATTTGGAAATAACCTATCCTGACTTGCTCAGAAACTGCCAGTTCAAAAAACGAATACACTATCGACAGACACAAAAATTTTATGCCGGATTTGAAAATGCAATATACTATTGATAATTGATATAATGATATTTCATTACATATTATAGAACGGCCAACTCGGTTAATGTAAAGGTGTCACTTACTTCGATGTGATTTCATACGAAATTTTTAAGGTATTTGACCGTCTCCTCACTATTGTTACACGCTTGATATCAGACAAAGATGTCGATAGATATAGTCAATTTATTTGAGGCAGATAGTTCTGACAGATTTGGTTATTTTTCCATACCAATACTTCACAGGGACTTTACGATAATGCCAAATTTATTTGGCAGAATTCATTATTATCTTTGACCGGTTAATAAATAAATATCAAATCTCCTCCACGGTTATCCACATTCAATAATTATCAAATCTTCCAAAACAATTTGAATGATTAAATTAACCTAATTTTTTGTTTCGGAGTATCGTGAAAAAAACAGCAACACCGCACTTTCTGACGAGCTGTCAAAACTATATTGCTTAAATAAATAGACTATAATAACGTTACTTGAACAGAGCTGTCATAATAAAATACAGAGCTCAAATTTTTGTAAAGAAAGTGAAAAACAATTTCGTAAGTGAACAAAGTCGACCCAAAAATTACTACACGATATCATTCGTGTGAAGTTGTATTTTCGATTCTATAAATAATACTGCAAGTTTTTAAAGTGAAAGTCGATCGAGTCAATTTACTGTTTTGAATATGCTCAAAAGACTTTTGAAGCAATATATGGGGGATATATATTTGGTATTCTCTTCGTCAAATATTATATTTCTTCATTACGCCCCTGACTACAAGTACGTACCTATCTTGTGAAAGTTTAAATATGGATGCAACTTTGCCACAAGTAACTTTTTTTGTTTCAATAAATTTCTCTTGACAAACCATTTTCGGTCACGATATCTCCACAACATCGGCATTATTCGGAAATTATTGAAATTTTTATCGATATTCGACAAATTGCTCTGTTCACTTTATAGCGGTCCTAATACATGGTACATGTATAGATTTAGATTGACTTGTAAGCTCATCAAATCCTTAGATTTTCTGGAATTAGATGAGATGCGATTATATCATAGCCAAATATTTAATCAATATACATATTTACGTTGTAGCTTCATTTGAAGGGCAAAAGATGAAAAAAAAACTGTTATCAATTGCGTATAGCTGCAAATTGGATATCTATTATTATCTAATGCAACATGATCAATACTCTAGAAAGATATAAATATTGTTGTTTGGAGCAACCTTTTGATATGGAGTGTGAAAGTGAAAAAAAGTGGTTCAATGTTTAAGTTCATTAAAACTGCTTTGCTCTTTCCTTGTTAAAATTTCAATTGGGATTCTGGACAGTTTTAATGATTCGGAGGCTAAGGAATAAGGATTTCTGACAGAAAAGGTGAATATATAAATGAATTATGTAAATGTGAATGAAAATTCTTGTTATTACAGCCTATTATTGAAAAAAATAATGTCATTGTAAGAAATGTGTTCTTTGATTGGTGCAATTTCAAAAACAGAAATTGAAAATCATAAATTTAAAGCAAACAATTTAAGTTTATCAACTTGTTTATGAGAATTGGTAGTCTTAGTACAATTTGTGGTGACGCATCAGTAAATAACCCAGAGATATCAGACTTGGCAGGATCGGCAGACGATACTGGGTGTCAACATAAAACTAGAGATGCCACCATATGGGCTAGGTAGATAGTAGCGATGTAAAAATTGGAGGTCATTATCTAGATAAAACACGTTGATAATAAAATATATTCCACCCCCTATTCAAAATTTCAACCCCTGTAAAAGTATTCCGGTTCAATGGTGTGAAATTCGCTAAAATTTTTTTCCCTAAAATCTAAAATTGGCTATCAAATGGCCACCCTGTAGAAAGTATAAATCATTAATTAGGTTGTTATTCTTTCGATAATTATTACTGATAAATACATTTTTCTCAACTAGAATGTGTTTATTGTTATTGCAGAGAGTTAGCACACAATTGATGTAGACCTTCTCGAAAAATACTCTTCGAATTAAAATAATGCGACTAAATTGGATACAGTATATTTTACATACAACCACGATATTGAAGTGCATCATTATGAGTATAAATATCGCAAGCAGACATTTTTGTAATGTCGCCAAATGAATATAACGTCATTCAATTACGGAGTCTGATCAAAAACGCAGTCTAATTCAATCGTCAAGAAAATTACGCTCGTGATCAAATTAGACGATTTATATTTCAGCTGGATTTTCGAATCTTCACGTCGTTCATAAATTCTTGGCAACAGGATTATCGAATTAAACAGTGGCATAAAAATTAACAATTGAGTAATTTCTATTTGGGTCATCGACGTAGAATGCAAAGCTAGTGTTTTTCTAGACGATTGTTGTTATCACTTGCCGTTTAGAATTTGTATATCGTAACAATATTGAGGTGGCATTGAATTGGTTTCGAGCTTTTTCTTATCTCTTTCGATTATGCATAATAAATAACACCAGTCATATGTATGTATTGTATATATATTACTTGTCACGCCTGGATTATTATGATGTTTTGGAATTATTTCATAATACCTTTTCGGAGAGTTGATTGAAAAGAAATCAATAACACTAGTGGAAACAACAATGTTATTTGTAGATTAAATTTTATGACTTTATTTTGGTGTAGGTAACCTAAAACATACATTTTATCCTTCCTTTTAATTAACTAGAATAAACAAATATATTAGTTTATTTAACCTATACAAGGCAGGCAAATTCCTATGTTCGTAAGGTAATGTCAAGAGACTGTATGTAAAGCCTTGTTTTCGATCACAAACTGTATATTATACAGTAACGGAAAGATGTATTCTTCCATATAGGAAGAAATCTATCAGAGTAACAAGGAGAACAAGTGTATTATAATCCCACATACACAAGAGAGACCTATCGCTGTTTTCCTGAATTTCTTCTCTTCCACTGTCTCCATTCGACTGACTCGTCTAAATTCCACACACAATACAATGGGAAAGATTAGAAAAGAGGCAGTCTTCAATAGATTCGATGGTTTGGATGTTCTAGTTTCGTTTGCGGATACTAGAGTTGAATCGTTGAATCGTTGAATAATGTTTTTATTGTTTGGCCCAAATTAGAAGTCAATCAGGCGCTGTAATAATTTCCTCAAATGAAAAAATATATTCTTCCATTCCATTATCTTCTACAAAAATGATTCCTTTTGTTAATGTTGATGATCGATATCATTCTGTAATCATCTTTCATTTCCACGGCGACACTTGGAAAACTGATTCAGTTTCATTTGGTCAAATATACCTACCCTATGTGAGATTATCGGGATTTTTAATGTATGTAGGGTAGCTTTCAATTCATTTCATATAATATATGTTCAATCTGAACTATACTGCACTTTATACTGAAATTCTCCGAATGTCTTTCTCAAATACATCGATATCTATAATAACATTCGAGAGAATTATTTGTCATTCTTGTCAGAAAATCACGAAGAGATCTAGAATATTACGCCCAATATTTACAAAAAACCTTCGTCTCCTTTTATAACAATGGTGTAACAATATTGTAGTATACTCTACTTATATCCCGTCATCTGTCCACGAACCACCCATATCTCTCTCCATTTTTATTGCATCGTTATAATTATACAGGGTTATGATAAAGTAATGCACAAAATTCATAAAACGTACAACGATCACTTTTGAAAAAAATGCAAAAACACGTCAAACTGTTCTTTTTATTCAGCATCTTTTGACATAAGTTACAAAAATAACACGTCAAAGTTGTCAAAGTTATGACGTCATCAACAAATTTTTTTAATGGGAAGCTAAGATTTTTATCACATCATGTGATAGAGCTTGTGTTTTTACACACGGGAAAAACAACGCCATATTAGTCAGGGTACCGAGCGCATGTGCAAAGTACGAGTATCGCCTAGTCAATGAAGGGTGTTAGATTATTGTGTGTCTAATTGATCAAACAAACCCATCTACGAGATAATTTATATAACTGTAAATACACTCTCTTTCATGTCTTACTTTTTTGTCGCAGTAATTAAATGGCCGCTGAACCGTGGCAAGGTCCACCGAAACAGGGCCTGTACGACCCACAACAAGAACGCGAAGCTTGCGGCGTCGGCTTCATCGCTGCTATCGACGGTAGGCGGCAGCACCGCATTGTGCGAGATGCCGAACGCCTTGCTGTGTCGATGAACCATCGTGGCGCATGCGCGTGCGATAACGACACCGGAGATGGCGCTGGCGTCCTCACCGCCATCCCGCATGACTTTTACACGGCTAAACTCAAGTAAGTGATAACAAACATATACAAAAAAAGATGAATTGGATTTTTTTTATAAATGCTGCTACTACCCCCATTTGCTTTATCCTTCATTAATACTTTCTCAAAAATTATGAAGAGTAACATGCTGAGTCCATAAAAAGAAGGTTTTGCCATCATCGTTCCTTCATCAGAATGGTGATTCAAAATCCAGAAAAAATTTATCGAAAAACTTCGAAGGAAGCAAAAAAATACTGTGCATAATTTGTCTATAGACTGTCTCAATATACAGGGAGGCCCAACGAAAACGTACCGGAAGGTATAACTACCAAGAAGAGAAGAGATTGGGGTCTAATGATACCTCGTTGAAAAACTTTTTTGATTCCCTATACATTGCTTTTTTATTTTCGAAATTCCGACTACTCGTTGCAAAGGTATGGACCTAGTGCATTTCTCCAAAAATACAAAAAGTAAATCGATTTCTCTCAGAAACTTACCGTTTCGTTACAGTAAATGTTGAGAATATTTTTCAAAAAACAATTCGCTTTTATTTTCTGTTTTTGTTGATTCCAGCTAGTTTCTCAATAAAATCACTTCCTGGTAGTTATGCTTACCGCAATGTTTTCGTTGGGCCACCCTGTATAATTCTTTGGTATCGAATATTTATTATTTTTATCGTTACTTAGAATGTGAATTTTTTGGCTACTTATGATGAATCTACTTTATCCTCCTTCACCATATTACTTCAATATCCTCACCTCCTTCATACTCTCTTGTACCATATTCTTCTCATCATTCAAATCCTTTCTTTACTTTTTTCTACTTTATTTCTTTCAGTTGTAATATATTTATTTCATCAAATCATAATTTATGCAAACATCGAAAGATGCTAACATCGTTAATTATATCAGAGACGTATACATGGTGAAGAAAAATGTGCAAGAATGGTGAGCGCTGTATCTCGGAAACTATTCGTCGTAGAAACCTGCGATGAAAAATTCATCATTAAAGTGGCCAAGAGAAAATCCTGGAGATTATTTCATGCTTCCAGGATGACCTCCAGGAATCATTTTTTGTAAACATTTTAGACTCACCATGTACAATTCTGTATACTCATTCAGGAAAAACTGTTTTGACAGATTTGTTATCATAATTTGTTTCAGAGACGAACACAATGTTCAACTACCGGAATTTGGGCATTACGGCACTGGTATCTTCTTCTTGGATAAGCTTCACCACCAGGAGTCCGAAGCGAAATTCGCTGAGCTGGCAGAGGAACTGGACATATCCGTGCTGGCTTGGCGTTCCGTACCAACCAACAATTCCTCCATAGGCGCTGTCGCCAAAAATTCAGAGCCCTTCATGAGACAAGTATGTATATTCATCAAATTTCCCCTTCACTCTTTCCAAAACTAACCCTTTTCCTTCTTCCTTTACTTCTTTCTCTGGTGTTTATTCTTGACCTTTCTCATGGTGTGTATCGTTTTGGTGATTTCGCACCCATGCAATTTGGTCCAAAAACACGAATTTGTGACTCTGGTTGTTAGCCGATCGGTTGAACCAAAAAATACTTAGATGAAGAAATTCCACTTTGAAGTCCGAAATTTCACTTCATTTTCTTGAACGTTTTCGAACAAGTTTGTACAGCTCATCCTGACAAATTTCTTCAAAAACGTGACACCTCATGTAGGGTGAATCTCCTAACTGAATCATTAGTGGTTCATAGAGAACTAACAAAAATATCAACTTGAAATTTTGGTGGCAGCTAAAGCTGTGATCTATTTTCTTGACCTATTTTCCTGAAATATTTTCATTACGCTTACGGTTAAAACGAAAGTAATATTAACTTTGTTTTCAAATGGAACATCCCGTTTATTTTTACATTGTCAAATTCTATGTAGAATTCTGAATCGGTTACATTTTGACTCGCTCCTCTATATAATTATATTTGTTTTGAGATATTCCATTTTTTCGAAAAATGTTGACAGATACACTAATGAAATGACTGTATTATATACAACTTTCATGATAATAAGTTCACCATCCGTATACATATCAATGATACCCCTTATAAGATAATCAAAGACTTATAAATCATCAAATATAAATTGCCCCACGATAATATTCTCATATTCGTGTCTTTGAACAAAAATTACCATTAATTTCTTTATCTTTTATCTTTTCTGGGATATTTTCACAAAATTTTTACCTATCTAAAACCGAGTCTAAAACTCTTAATTCATCCAGACTTTCTCTCTATATCTGCTTCTGTTAAATTCGCATATTTCCACTATATCTCCTGATAGCCTTTTCAGAATATTATTCTTTTCTACTTCCATCTCAATCTCTTTCTGATTCTATATCCTCAACTTTAATTGACTCCTGTTTCGTTCGTTACCAATTGTTTGTAATGAGTATTGATTGTAGGTATTCATCTCAATGAAATCATCCATTCCTGAGGAGCAGGTTGACAGACTGTTCTTCATGTTGCGTAAGCGTGCGAGTCACGTGATCCCAGCTCCGGGCAAGCGCTTCTACATTTGCTCGCTAAGCCGCAGGACGGTCGTTTACAAGGGTCAGCTAACCTCGGACCAGCTATGGACATATTTTCCCGATCTACAAGATCCCTTGTACGACACATATTTGGCGCTGGTGCACACGAGGTTTAGTACCAATACGTTTCCTAGTTGGGAGAGAGCTCACCCTTTGAGGTAATTTGTGATAAAAGTTGTAGGTGCAGTACTAGGTGTTCTAGGCCCTAAGCCATGTGCCTCCCCTTTCTCAGCACCCATCAAAATAGACCAGATACATCATTCATGAATTTACTTTATGCCTACTTCTAATTGATTCAACTCATAAAGCTAGTTTATAATCTTTTCCACGGTTTCAATTGATTGGACATCTAAATGAAATATTTAAAACGATTTTAGGTTTTCTTTTTAATGTAATCAATGTTATACAATGTGTCTGCACTTAAGCGTAGCAAAATCATTAATCAAATCTGTTTCCAATGTGCTTGAAAAATAAGCAGAAGCTTAATAAAGAAATATTAAGCAAAGTAGAATCGTTCAACCTTTGTTACGTCATTGTTGTGCGTAAATAGCTTTTAAATTTGCACAAACAAGAAAACCATCTTTCTCCTGTACAGTTATTGGAGAGTCTACTTACAATATATTAGTTACTACCTAAAAAGTATTTATTTTAAAATCGAATTAAACTATTTATTGTGTGACATCTTGCAACGTTTTTTCCGTGAAAAAGTCAACCACTGAGCATACTGTGTTTTTATGAAGATATGTAATTGTTATTTGTCTATTCTGTTGAAAGAATAGTTCTCAAAGTGATATATAATGGTGCACAATAAAAACCAACAAAGACAAAATCATACCAGGTTTCTCAATGGTAATACATTTTTCTGTGTTATTTCAGGATGCTAGCTCATAACGGTGAAATTAACACCCTCAGAGGTAATGTGAACTTCATGAAAGCCAGAGAGGGAGTAATGAAGAATGAAGAATTCGGCGATAAACTGAAATCCTTGTACCCAGTGGTCGAACCTAATTTGTCCGATTCTGGATCTGCTGATTGTGTTTTAGAATTCCTGGTGCATGCAGGAAACAGGAAACTGCCCGAAGTATGATACAAGCTTTGATATTCAGAATTCAAGAAGTATTTTAAATCTGCGGTTCGAATTACAGTCCATTATTTGAAAAGAGATTTATAATAACAATTACATTTTTGCATGATGCCCATTAGTCACCGGCTTTCTTACTCAATCATTTTAGGCCGTGATGACAATGGTTCCCGAAGCTTGGCAGAATGATCCCACAATGTCAGAAGAGAAACGAGACTACTACCATTGGGCAGCTTGCATCATGGAGCCGTGGGATGGTCCTGCTCTAATTTCTTTCACCGACGGCAGACTTATTGGCGCCATTTTGGATAGAAACGGACTTAGACCTTCCAGATACTACATCACCAAAGATAACATTATGGTAATGGCGAGTGAGGTACGTATTGTAAACATTTAATACGTTCCATATTATCAACGATTAACTCTAGGTTGGAGTGTATGACATTGACCCATCTCAAGTGATATTCAAGAGTCGTTTGAAACCCGGAAGAATGTTGCTTGTTGATACACAAGAGAAAACTGTCATTCAGGATATAACTTTGAAACAGGAAATCGCTAGATCCAGACCTCACACCGAATGGCTGAAAGAACAGGTGAGCAAAATTTAAATTGAACTCCAACATTCCTTGAAGGAATCATAAATTCTACAATGTTTAACCCATTTGCATATTTAATTATACTTAATAATAAAGTGCATTTATTTTTACATGTAATTTCTGTGAACATCAGATGGTGAGTTGGATATTTTTGTGAGTTGATGTATCAGCATTTTTATTTGTGTTACTTTTTTTCTCGTAGTTGTTTAGAATGATTTTTTTATATAATGCTTATCACGACTGTGCTAATCGATTTTTTCCACTGCTACTTTCAACATTTTCTACTAATTCATTGAGCAGTTTCTATCGCTTTCCTTCATAGATCACTCTGGAAGAACTGCGAAAAGCCCACATAGATGCTGGTAGAGCCCCGAAACCTAAATATGAAACTAGCGGTTTAGGTGATAAAAGATTGCCATTGTACGGCTACTCCACAGAAACCATCCACATGTTGCTACTGCCAATGATCAACAACAAGTAAGTCTAAAATGTAAGAACCATTTTTCGCTTAGTTTCATCGTGATCGGGTGTGAAAGATAACTTTGATGTTCCATAGAAAAGAAGCTCTTGGAAGTATGGGCAACGATGTTCCTTTAGCCTGTTTATCCAACTTCGCTCCTCTTCTCTATGAATATTTCAAGCAACTCTTCGCTCAAGTTACCAATCCACCCATCGACCCTTTCAGAGAAAAAGTAGTCATGTCTTTGCAATGCCCTATCGGGCCTGAAGACAACATTTTAGAACCTTCTCCGAAGCAGGTAAGGATTGAATCATTCATTATTTAAATTCACTTGAAAAAAAACAGATAATATTTATTTTTATAGTTATCAAAGAAAATACAATCTTTAAATCTTCCACTGTTCTACTTTTTCGATTTATTATGCCGGATATTAACTATCGATTTTGGTAGAAATAATGATCTTATGCATTCGTTTTTTAGGTTCACAGGATGTGGTTGAAGAACCCTGTGCTATCAATCGCCGATCTAGAAGTTCTGAAAAAAACTAACCACCGCAACTGGTCTACACACGTCATCGATATCAGCTTTCCTGCGTCTGAAGGAGTGAAAGGATTCCTGAACAAGCTGCAGAGCATCTGCGAAGAAGCCGACGTAGCGTCCAGAAACCATCAACTTATCGTCCTCTCTGATAGACTGGCTGGGCAGGATAGAGTACCCATTAGCAGTTTATTAGCGTTGGGTGAGTTTTCGAAAAATGCTAACTACAGTTCGTTTATTTGAGGAAAATTGTTGTGAGAGCTCGCCAAAAAGTACGGTGTTGCTGCTTGTCTTTTTTAAACGAAACTCTGAAACAGATGTTAGGTTTATGATTCGAATTGTTTTGAAAAATGTTTTTGATTCATAAAAGCTAACTTGTGAAAAAGGTATGAGACGAATGAGGGTATTTTCACATTTTTGGTAATATCTCAATGAATAACCATTTTGCGTCAAATAATGTAAACATTATATGGTCTTTCCATTGAAATAAGGAAGATGTTGGCATTTGAAATTTCCAAATTATAAATAAAAACATCAAACACCCTGTTGAATATTTGGAACACTGTTAGGAGCACCTGATAGGATACTCATGCATTGATGGCTATACGAAGATCGAGCTTTGATCATAAAAATTGTAAATAATACGCGGCGATTCAAAATGAAACAGGTTCAGAAATCTACGTAGAGTTTGAAAATGTAAAAATTTTCCATTTGGAAAAACAATGCTCAGGAAAATAGGTCATATTGAGCTGTAAGCTGCCATAAATCTTCTCCATAAATCCCTAATGAATCAGTTGGGTGAATCACCCCTGTATATATAGTAAAATAGGTAACTGTTGACTGTGGATAACCATTTTTTTTTTAATTTCGACTACAAGTTACAAACTCAATTAGCGTATCAAAGATTTCTTTCTAAATAAATTCGGTATGGTTGTCATGTCACTGTGAAGTGTCTCAACCAATTAGAAGGTCAGTGGTTAGCAGGATACTTTTCATTTTGCACTAATGGTATTGAAAGATAACCGACTCTGTCGGAACTATCTTACTTAAATAAAGAGACTACCAAAATATAATTTACGACATTAAATTGTGAATCACCTTTACGTGATTCGAATAGAAAGAACAATTACAGTTTTACTCGATACTTCGACGACTTTACTTCAACCTCGAATGAAGATAAAAAAGCCATGATTTTTAAATTAAACAAATCGATATTCCACTAATCGTATTGTTACTTTAGCAAAAACACACTCTTCATAGATTATTTTCTTTTTTTAGGAGCGACTCACCACCATCTCATCGAGACCCGTTCTCGAATGAAAGTCTCGCTGATCGTAGAAACCGCAGAAGCTCGCGAAGTCCACCACATCTGCGTCCTATTGGGCTACGGGGCCGACATCATATGCCCATACCTAGCCCTAGAGCTGGCTTCCAGTCTGCGCGATCAAGGCGTACTCGACACCTCTTTCACAGACGAAGCTATTTTCCAGAACTACGCGCAGGCCATGTCTACAGGTATCAGCAAGGTTGGCACCAATGAAATCTTGTTTAGACATCAATGACTATAATTTGACATATCAAGGTGATGGCCAAGATGGGAATATCGACGCTGCAATCCTACAAAGGGGCTCAGATATTCGAGGCGGTGGGCTTGGCCGACGACGTCATCGATAAGGCTTTCAAGGGCACGCCCTCCAGGATCGGGGGCGTGACCTTGGAAATGCTGGCTACGGAAGCGTTCGAGAGACACACCAACGCCTACAGACAACACCCCGATAATCTCGTGCTCAGAGACGCTGGAAACTACCACTGGAGAGCCGGCGGCGAGAAACATTTGAACGAACCGGCTAGCATTGCCGCTTTACAGGAATCTGCAATCAATAAGAACAAATCGGCGTATGCGCGTTTCAAGGAATCCAACATGGAGTCGGTGAGGAATTCGATGTTGCGCGGTCGGCTGGAGTTGAGGACGTTGGACCAGCCTTTACCTTTGGACGAGGTCGAACCTGCGTCCGAAATCGTCAAGAGATTCGCGACAGGGGCCATGAGCTTTGGGTCTATCAGTTTGGAGGCCCATCAAACACTGGCTGTGGCTATGAATGAAATTGGAGGTTGGTAAGCGCACAGGTTGTTTAGCAAGATTCAATGTCGTTTGTAGAAATATTAGTGACATAGATTCAGAAGAAATGTATTATTATTGTTATCAAACCTATAAATATAAAGATAATGAATCATAATCTATTTCGAACTCATAAAACTAAAATACAGTTCTATACTTGGAATATTCATGGACTTTTTTTTTGTAAACTTGATATTTGGATTATTATATTATTACGATATTTTGAAACGGAAAGTTGGATTAGGTTTATCATTCAAATTAGATGACTATTGACTGTGGATTACTATTTCAATATTTGTGCTAATTTCGATTAGAACTAACAAACTGAATTAGCGGATCAAAGATTTCTCACCAAATAAATGTTGATGCCTAAACGTTCCCAGATGTCTCAACCAATCAGAAGTTCAGTGGTTAGCTAGATACTTTTTATTTTGCACTTATGGTATTGAAAGATAAACAGATCTGACAGAACTACCCTCCTTAAATAGTCTATAGAAAATATAGCAAACATCATACGTATATTGACAGGGCGCAACGGAATGAAATAAACATAAAATCAGGAAATTTCTTCACATATTCATCATGGACTGCGAAGGAAATCAGATTTAAATTGTCATCGCTGTATGTATGATGATATACTTGGAAATGGACAACGTTATCCATTTTTCTATGTCCAAGTCATGTCCGGCTGTTCATCAGTTTTGTCAGTTGCTAAGAAATCATACATAATATACCTGTTTTAGGAACCATGAACCATACGCCATTTTTTTCATACTTTCAAAGTAAAAATCGTTCCCAGATTCACAAATTCTTGAAATAAACTAGTGCTGTTTGATGGGATACTCAAGTTTAATGTTCTTGATTTATAGGCAAGAGTAATACTGGTGAGGGTGGTGAAGACCCAGAGAGATATCTGGATAAAACGAAGCGATCTGCCATTAAGCAAGTAGCTTCAGGACGATTTGGAGTCACCTCTTCTTATCTAGCTCATGCAGACGACCTGCAGATCAAGATGGCG
Source organism: Plagiodera versicolora (assembly GCA_037013635.1). NCBI lineage: Eukaryota > Metazoa > Arthropoda > Insecta > Coleoptera > Chrysomelidae > Plagiodera > Plagiodera versicolora. The sequence goes on along the minus strand of CM072986.1, from coordinate 6,363,685 downwards.
CAGGGTGCCAAGCCTGGAGAAGGTGGTGAATTACCTGGGTAAATATTTTCTTGAAGTCCTTAGCAACACAAATATGATGGTAGTTTTTTTGATCAACATCCACAAAAGGGTCCTATTGAAATATCATATCATCATATTCAGCTTTTTCCAAAGTTTAGAGCATAAATAACTTCATTGTCTCATCGAAAAATTCATATGGTTTCTGCATATCGACTTCCGTTCATAAACATGGGGATATATTTTATCGTTATTTTTAAGAATAGCAAAAAAATTGAAATACTTTGCTTCAAGTTTTTTTCAAATCCTTATTGAACTACAAGAATGAGAGACTTTCTTGAATGCTATGCTTCAAATCTTCAACCATTTTGTATTTCTGATTCTCAAAGGTACAAAGTTTCGCCAGACATAGCGAAAACTCGTCACTCAGTTGCCGGCGTTGGTCTCATTTCGCCTCCTCCTCACCACGATATCTACTCCATTGAGGACTTGGCTGAGCTCATCTACGACCTAAAATGTGCTAACCCGTCGGCGAGGATCTCCGTCAAGCTAGTTTCGGAGGTGGGCGTGGGCGTGGTTGCGTCTGGCGTTGCCAAAGGCAAGGCAGAGCATATAGTAGTGTCTGGCCACGATGGAGGTATGTTTAGGAAATTTTCTATTCTGAATCGTTTCAATAGGCAAATAGGCAACTAGATCATGAGAGATGGCTATTTTGAATAATTATGGAATATGTACTGTAGATATACATATAAAGAAATAGAAATGAAATTCGAAAACTCAGGTCTAATCAATTCGGAGAGGTAGAGTGGACTGTAAAATTGTGCAGGTATATAGAAAGGATTACAGTTTGAAGTTGACAGGAATAGAACAACGAATGGTCTGTTTTTTGTAGTCCCTCAACAAAATCCTCAAATTGTGTAGCAATTCAATAAACTTATAAGTAAGGACGCGATAGACTAGAAACAGACAAAATACGAATTTTATGGTAATCAATGACAAATATTTCTATATCCTTGTATCTTGGTTTTGAATTTCATACATTTGTTAAAGTTCACATGCTGAATTCAATGCTGAAAAAAATTGTAGGCACACTAAATTCGAGAATATCAATACAATTTCGATTTCCCCAATGATGACTGATTGTAAAACAGTTTATAAAGGTAGCAACAACAAAATTTATGTTATCTCTTTAGGTACTGGTGCCAGTTCATGGACAGGCATCAAGAGCGCAGGACTGCCTTGGGAGCTGGGTATTGCCGAAACTCATCAAGTTCTGGTGCTGAATAACTTACGTTCCAGAATTGTTCTGCAGGCTGACGGAAACATAAGAACAGGTAAATTATACTACATAAAATTTATAAATAATTCGTCTTGGTAATATGGTACACATTGTTTCATATAGAGCTTGCTTCGGATTTGTATACCGCTGTCTTTTTGGACGCTCAATAGACGTTACATTATCAGAAGTGGCAGAACTTTTTATAAATACCATTTCCATTACCAACATAAAATGCCTAGCATATTCCATTAATTATGAGGAAGTTCTTCCCTACACAATTAAGTGGACAACAAATAAACATTTTTGAACATGATTTACTTTGAAGAAGTTGTGTTCCAGATTTTTAATTTCCACTTTTCTTGTGCTGTGCTAGGAGAGAAAAATACAGAAATATTTGAATGAAATAGTGAGACTTAGTGTACAACTATCATAGTACACCTGTTTTCACTTCTCTGCTCTCGATATTAATTTTCTGATAGCAGTTGAGGTCACAAAAATCTCACTATTACAAATAAACATGTTATATTTATCATTGATCTATTGTATGGATCAACTTATTCGTGAAGGATAAAGAATCATTTTATTACAGAAATCTTTAGTTTTATCTACTCAATAAAATAAACTTGTAAATTTCGAGATATACTACGCAAAATAAATAACCAATATCATGCGACTTATCATACTTTATTTAGTAAAAACTCACTATCAATTAACAACTTTCTTGAAGGTTTCGACGTGGTGGTGGCTGCTCTCCTGGGTGCCGACGAGGTAGGCTTCAGCACGGCCCCTCTGATCGTCATGGGCTGCACGATGATGCGTAAGTGTCATCTGAACACGTGCCCCGTCGGTATCGCCACCCAGGACCCGGTACTGCGAAAGAAATTCACCGGCCAGCCTGAGCACGTCATCAACTACCTATTTATGCTCGCCGAAGAAGTTAGAGAAAACATGGCAAATCTCGGAGTGCGCACTTTCCAAGAACTTATCGGCCGCACCGACCTCCTGAAACCAATCGAAACAGGCTCGCCGAAGGCCTCACTTCTCAACCTGAACCTCATCCTTCAGAACGCGCTGCACATGCGGCCTGGCGTCAACATCAAGGGTGGATCCGAGTCGCAAGACTTCCAGTTGGAGCAGCGGCTCGAGCACCAGCTTATCGAACAAGCGATGCCCGTCATTGAAGGTCAATTGAAGACGATCAACGTCGAGATGAGCATCAGAAACGAGGATAGGGCATTCGGGTCAACATTGAGTTATCATATCTCGTGGTGAGTAATATTTATTCAATTGAAAAAGACAATTCTGATAGATTTAGTGATTTCATCCAATACCACAGTATCTAGAATAGGTGTAAGCTGTGCCAATATTGTTGGAAATGATTTTCTCGAAAGGAAAAGGACCGATGACGGCAAAAAGGCTGCTACAAATTGAGAGAGCGTAATATAATTTCTCTTCAAATAGGTTGAAGAGCTATCTATATACTCTGAAATTGGCTATAACGTAGTCACTTGATGAGTTGGGCAAATCAGTTAATCAAAATGTATTTCTTAGGACAAATAGGTGCTCTCAGTTCATGACTAAAACCTCTCGATCAAAACGCTTACCAGCCAATTAGATATCTCATATTTCAGACTAATAAGAAATACTTTTATGAAGACACGAATTGCAACACTGTCATCACGATAATGCAATGTTGCCAATTGCTATTAGTAGTTGCAAAGTTTCAATTCACCTTTGAGTGTAGTCTGTGGAGATAAAATTATATCATTTTAACGTAGAAATAAAGTTTTGAGAAAGAAATGTAACTTCAACTTGTTTGAGACGCCATTTGAGCAGAAAATGTACAGTATTAATTGTAGAAGCAGCAACGCTGACTTCTCTGCCCATCCGTTGAATCATCAATCTGCATAAAAATTTATACATTTTTATACAAATATTATATTTCATTGCAAAAAGGTGTTTTCAAAATACCTATGAGTGAATTCTCAAAGATACTTCAGAAAACGACTATAAAAGCTTGAAAGAAATGATGCCTTTGCTAGCAAAAATAATATATCAAATAATTTCAACATCTATGTTCAACAAAATAATAGACGAGTAACGATGTGCCTCGTTATTGAAAGAATTGGAATCTCATAAAAATTACGACAAACAGTTTTGATTGTTCATCAACTATACAAAATAAATACATTTTATCAATATTCCATAAAATGTACTTGTACACCTGGAGTCCCAAAAAATATTACTAGATTATCATTTGACGAGCCATAATCGATATAATATCCTGAAATGCGTTATTAATGTTAAAAATATCATATTCTAGCGATTTAGATAATACATCAAAGCATTGCTGAATTATATTCAAAATATTCAAAAAATAGTGATAATTTTGAAAATAGTATGTTAACTCGATGTTGAATGTTTTATTCACATGTATTTTTGTGGTGATCATCATCATTCGGGATATATTTTCAGTAAATACAACGAGAACGGCTTGCCTGAAGGAAGTTCTATAAACATCAAACTCACAGGATCAGCTGGTCAAAGTTTCTGCGCCTTTGTTGTTAAAGGTGTGCACGTTACCCTTGAGGGAGATGCAAACGATTATGTCGGTAAGTCACCTTCAATTAACACAATTCGAAATTGAAACACTATAACCCACTATAATTCACATTCGTTTCAACACAGGCAAAGGATTGTCCGGAGGAACTATCGTGATTTACCCGCCGAAATCATCTCCTTTCGAGTCGCATCTGAACGTGATCGCTGGCAATGTATGCCTCTACGGAGCCACCCTTGGCAGAGCTTACATGAGAGGAATCGCCTCGGAACGATTCGCTGTCAGAAATTCGGGTGCTGTGGCCGTAGTAGAAGGCGTGGGAGACCACGGATGCGAATACATGACTGGAGGTGTCGTGCTCATCTTAGGTAACTAACTACTCTTGAATCATCATCACTCGAGATGAACCGTCGTCGTAACATATAGGCAACATATACAGGATGTCAAGGAAAAAAGTACCATGCATAGTGCCACGCGATAGAGGGTCATAAAATATGAAAAAAAAAATCCAATGAATATATGTCCGAAACTGCTTCCTTTAGGAAATACAGGGTGTTAAAGTTCTTTTTTTTTAATAACTTTGGACAACTAGTTAAGAATAGAACAAAATGTGGTATGCGGGGGTTTTGTATGATGGAGAATCCAAATATCCTATTCGTTTTTCTATTACTAATATAGGCGCCACATACAAAATTCCTCCACATTTAAATCAACCCTGACTTTTTTGCCTTACACTGAATGTCATTCTGAACTAAAAAAAAGCGATTCCTCTACCTTTTTTTCCTAAAGAAGATATATTTTGTTGAAGTCGCCAGGACCAACGTTTTCCGGTAAAAACGCATCTAAAAGTTATGATGCATGCAAATTGTCCAGAAGGGCCAAATTAACCTATTTACAATAACAACCATTGTTGTATGGAAGCAATTTCGGACATATATTCATATATTATATTTTATGGCCCTTTATCGCATGGTACTTTTTTCCTTGACACCCTGTATAATATGATTCATTACAGAAATCACCAATCGCGAATGGAACCTGTAGGGGAACTCAGTTTGTACTAATGTACAAATTTATTTCGTTTCAAATCCATATTTTCATTCAATAGTGAAATATTCCTTATTATTCTAAGAAATTCATCTTCTTCATAGGTTTGACGGGTAGAAACTTCGCTGCAGGCATGTCGGGCGGTATCGCCTACGTGTGGGACATCGACGGCAAGTTCTCCACCAGGTGTAACATGGAAATGGTCGAGCTGTGTAAGTTGGAAGACGAAGAGGATTTGGACTTGGTAAAGACGCTCCTCAAGGAGTTTATCGAATTTACCGGAAGCCTGGTGGCTGCCAAATTGCTAGATGAGTTCGAGGAGAGGCGCAAGGAGTTCGTTAAAGTATTCCCGTATGAATACCAGAGGGCGCTTAAGAAGAAGGCTATGGAAACTTCGATGGCCTACAAGCAGACGCAACCCGGAGAGCCGAAGATACAAGACCTCGAGGATATCGTGGGAGATTTGACGGTTGAACAAAGAAAAATGGAAAGGGCGTTGGACAAGACTAGAGGTGAACTTCCAACTTTACATATGATAGTGATAATTGAATTAATGAATGGGTTTTGCAATACAAGAAACCAATTAGAATGTTCACTCGATATTGGTGAATAATCCTAAAATATAGGGAAACAAGGTCATTTTATACCTCTTCGTGAAGTTGTCATCTTATTTGGCATCATTGGCGTAACAAGAGTTCACTAATGGGGGGGGATCGACCCCCACCAGTCAACCACACTTACTCAAATTTTTATTTTTTTTAAATTGTCACTTGCAATTTTTTTATTTCTTCTGAGCAATGGAGGGGGGGGTTACGACCCCAATAACCCCCCTCGTTACGCCTAAGTTTGGCCTTATTGTTTTCATCGATCTTATTTCATTCAGAGTAGATCAGTAGATAATAATGTGACAATGTCTACACCTTTTCCAATTGTATTTAGGAGAAAATGTATTCCAGAATAGTCAAATATATGCCCGAAAGCGTCAAATGTAATTCAGAAAAGTTGAATGTATTTTGGGAAATACCAAATATATTTCAGAATTGAACCCACATCTACTACATTATTTTCGACAGTGGATCCTGGATAGGCCAAAATTCATACTCAATGATTGCGTTTGTTTGTTGAAATATTTTCTTGCAACCTGAATTGTTACAAAAACATTTATGAAAAATTTCTGAAACTTATTTGACTGTTCTGAGATACACTTAACGCTATTTGAAATACTTTTCATCTTTCCTGAACTATATTTCAGTCTTCCGAAATATATATATAAACAATCACATTCTGTAATGCTTTTGACGCTTTCTGAAACACAATTGGAAAAGGTGTATTTTTCTTTAGAGTACAAAAAACGGATGTTCCTTTCATGTATTTCCATGTCGTTATTTTGTTTTCGATCTGAATAATAAAGTAACGAAAAAAACGGACGAAACCCTAACTACAACTCCTTAACCCACAAATTTAATATATGTGATTAGCCTTTCAATTTACACTTTCCTGTTAAAGAAGTATTGTTTTCTGAGATATTCAATAGAATATTTTTGCAGGTTTCATGAAGTATCCTCGAGAAATGGCCCCTTACCGACAGCCAGAGAAACGTTTGAGAGACTGGGATGAAATCTACAATTTCTCGCAAGTGCGCAAAGGCCTGAGGGTCCAGGCGGCCCGTTGCATGGAATGTGGAGTGCCTTTCTGTCAATCCAACTCTCACGGTTGTCCCCTCGGAAACATCATCCCCAAATGGAATCTTCTAGTCTTCCAGGTATGCCCCTTGAATCATATGTAAGAGATATACTCCATTTCATTTGTATGAAATGTGTTATCTTTATTCTAAAATTAGTAAACCGGTTATCCACAGTCAATAATCCGATATTGGTGTATATATTTTATGGATCCAAAATAGTTCGATACATTTTAAACTTAAATTTCTGTATCGGAGTATTGTCAAAAAAAAAACAAGCAGCAAGATCGCACTTTCTGGCAAGCTGCCACAACTATGTTGCTTAATTGAATAGACTACTTTTTCTGTTGTGTATGGCATTGAAAAAGATACTCTATTGTTAAGGTAAACAGAAACTGTAGAATCATTCGGAAAATTATGTATACCAATATGTTTTTTGTATCTAGGAATTCCGTTCCAATTTGTTACAGTTTCATAATCTTTTATTTGAAATATCACAATATTGTTCATTCTTAACCCGAATCCTGAAAGTTTCTCACTAAATAAATAACAATAAATTCTATTCGATCTACTATGAATCTGTTAGGTTGTTCACATTTTCTCTAGATACCTAATTCACCGAAAGGCACAAACATTTGCCTCGTACCTTTTCAATAGCTGAATCTCTATCTCTCTCAATTGTGTCCAAGTCAATAAAAAATCTTCATTTTACAGAACCAATGGAGGCAAGCACTCAACCACCTGCTGCAGACCAACAACTTCCCGGAGTTCACAGGACGCGTTTGCCCTGCGCCGTGTGAAGCCGCCTGCGTCCTAGGCATCTCCGAACCGAGCGTCACCATCAAGAACATCGAGTGCGCAATCATAGATCACGCGTTCGAGAACGGATGGATCGTGCCCCAGGTGCCGACCTCGCGTACTGGGATGCAAGTGGCCATTGTGGGGTCAGGACCTGCGGGACTAGCTTGCGCTCATCAGCTTAATAAAGCGGGACATTTGGTGAGTGGTGGATCGTTGAAACTCTTCAAGGTTTTAGATTTTTTGGTGAGACTTCTGAAGATAGAAGTAATACAATTTGAAATTCAAACCACAGATTAGACGATCCGAATCATTTAGTTTCAATTTGATACTGAGAATTATGAATTTCATTGAATGTAAGTGAAGGTTATAATATAGGGAATAAATTGGCTTCAAGACGAGCCTTATTTGATAACAATTGTCATTTTTTCGAAACTTTACAAATAAGATTATTTTTCCAATTATTGTGAACTGTATTTCATTAAGATAAATCTGAACTCGTCGGGTGTTTTCTCAACTTCTATATGAGAATTATAATCGATGGTCCTTATTAAGAAAGTCGATAGTTTCATTTTGTCGATTTTCACTTTTTTACATAAATGTATTCGCAAGAATCAGTTCTACAATGTGCATATTAAATTTCATTAAAATTCTTTATTTTGACACATTTTTCAATGTTAAAATTGTCGACAGTGATCGCGCGTCCGTACAAGATTGCGCGCAAAAAGAAACTTTAAACTGCTCTACTGAAAAGTGATCATTTTGTAGATACGACTTTCTTAATTGGGACCATCGACATGACTCTAATATTACTCCAAGTAGAAGAAGGTAGGAGTATTTCAAACTAATTTATGTTCTCATTATGATTTTCTACCAAATTACACGGAATGTGATCGCCTTTTAGAGCGTTTTGACTGTACGCAAAAATCCATAGCGTGATGAATCAAAAATGCACATGTTTACATATGTTTAGGTGTCATAAGATGTTACATATGTTGTCGATGTACAGTCTAAGTGACTAATATCTTGATACTGTTGTTCTATTCCTCCTGTACAATGATACTATTCATTTCACAACCAAGTTTTCTCAATACTAAATAAAATTTCAGGTGACAGTGTACGAGAGAAATGACAGAGTAGGTGGTTTACTTCAATACGGCATCCCCACCATGAAGCTAAGCAAAGCGGTTGTGCAGAGGCGAGTGGACCTTCTGAAAGCCGAAGGGATAGTCTTCAAGACCAATGTCAACGTCGGTAAAGACATTTCCGCCAAAGAATTGAGCGAGGAGAATGACGCAGTCGTGTTGACCACTGGCGCCACCTGGCCCAGAGACTTACCGCTTCCAGGTAAGAATGTGTCCTAATATAAACGAGCACTAAATTACATTGTCGAACCATTTGTTAGTGTTAGTGTCAATGAGTGGATATATTTGACAGATAAAGCACACTGAAACCCAATAAAAAAATTAATCAAACTGCTGAAACTGGTTTCAACACTCATAGAATTCAATCTTCTACGCATATTGATAGTTGAATTCAGGAATCTTACTCTGAGATTTTCATAATGATGACACAATATTTTCAATTCAAATATTTGTTTGATATCTGATGTATTATTATCAAATACAAAATTATTTCTATTAATTATTTGGGGTTGAGCAGGCACCTCCACAGGAACGCATTCTATAAACTATAAACTATTTCATCGATTCCAGGTACATAATTTTTGCCAATTAATGTGCAGTGAACTACTCTTCAATGACGTATCATTCACTTTTAACATAAAAACACAACGTATACTGTCTAAATAATTTCCAAAAGTCATATAAGTAGTTTTACTCGAATTAAATGATACCTTATTCAGAGAAAACCGGTTTTTGTTTTGATTCTTGGCTTATTTTTCTTTCGACTTCCTTCCAAGAGCTACCTTCTACTATTATGGATGAGTCATCAGCATATGAAATTCATGTATTGTAGTCATCTCTATATAAACTACTTTTAGTCCCAATTCAACGAAATAAGTGAAGCATTTCCCTATATTACGATTCACATGGCGATACCACAGCATTATATTGTGGCGATACTTAAGATCATCATTATCATCAGTATCATTATGATTAATTATTTTTCTTCTTCTTTAGGTCGACAACTAGCTGGCATCCACTTCGCCATGGAGTTCCTCGAAGGCTGGCAGAAAAAGCAGCTAGGCTCGACGAAAGAGGTGACCATACACGCCAAAGACAAGCACGTCATCATTATTGGAGGCGGCGACACTGGCTGCGATTGCATCGCAACATCTCTACGTCATGGTGCCGCCAGCATCACCACCTTCGAGATCCTCCCCGAGCCGGGCCCGCGTCGATCCAACGACAACCCTTGGCCGCAGTGGCCAAGAGTGTTCAGAGTGGACTACGGCCATGAGGAGGTGAAGATTAGGATGGGTTCGGATCCGCGCGTCTTCAGTATAATGACGCAGGAGTTCATGGACGATGGCACTGGTCGTGTGGAGGGTGTCAAGACTGTAGACGTCGAGTGGCAGAAAGACGATAGCGGCCGGTGGCAGATGAACCAGGTGCCTGGCTCGGAGAGGATATTCCAGGCTGACCTGGTATTGCTAGCGATGGGCTTCCTGGGGCCGGAACGAGCTATCGGGGATCAATTGGAACTGAAGTTGGATGCTAGAAGCAACTTTGATACCAAGAATTATCGCACTAACATCGGTAACGTCTTCGCTGCAGGAGGTGAGAAATAATGCTTTTTTTATTCTTTTTGGTGATATTTCTTTAATTCTGCATTTTGATGATAAGATTACGTTTCTTGTTTCCAATTCGCATATCCGGAGATTAACTGTCCAACTTTGGCTCCCTCTATAATCTTTTTATAAAATGATGAACACAATTAAAAAGAAATATTACTATTCTACAGGGTGTTTCAGAATTGCACGTCAATATTTCAGATACGTATTCTCTGGTTAAAAAATTTCCTATGAACTGAGGAAACTGAACGGAATTCGACCAAAAGTCAAGAGGGACAGAATTCAGGTGAAAGGTCGAAGAACTTAAAAAATATTAAAATTCACCAATGGCGTACAAGCAAGTTCTTCCTAAGGCTTTTATGGATTGAGACCCCAGAAAATGCAACACCCTGTATGGTATTTCGAAAACATTTACTTTCATATTAAGCAACACCTATTGCTTGATACTCATACAAAATAAACAATAAAATGAAAACCATTTTTTTTAACCCTCAATCAAGATCAGACACATATTCATAGGAACATTTTTCCTTATTTTGTACCAGAGAATAAGTACGTTAAATATTGCCTTGCAATTCTGAAACACCCTGTATATGAATAACATAATGTTTTGATAAAAAATTTCTTGTGTTACCTAGAATAGAAGCCGATAATTTGTTTTGAAAATGAGCTCTTTATCTCTAGACTAGACACATACATTGATGGAATAGTTTATGAATCATCCCTTGATAATATAGTAATAAACTTTTACGCTTACGATGAGAATATTCAACTATATGCACATAAGACTAATCAAAAGTTGGCCATAATAGAATGTATATATTCTTGCAATGCAGTAAAGAACATAAAGTACAGAAACTCATCGGAATAGTTTGCAGTATTGCAACAATAAATTGAAAAACATGAGAAAAACGTCCACATAACGAAAAACCTAACTCTTGAAAGTGTTCATTTTACGAAATGAATAATATTATAGCTTCTCATTCTATATTTGTTTGTTTTTCAGATTGTCGTAGAGGACAGTCATTGGTAGTCTGGGCTATATCCGAAGGCCGTCAAGCTGCCCGAGCCGTAGACGAGTTCTTGCAAAAAGATCGTTCCATACTGCCTGGTCCGGGCGGGATTGTTCAGCCCACCCTGAAAACTGTGTCCTGTCCGGTATAAGCCGAGAATGTACTGTGAACTTAGAAAAGATTCCGTCTGCAGTCACTTGAACTGCATTCTAGCCATTATTTTTCTGATAGGTGCATTTTATAGTAAGAGGTTTTAATTTATTTCGTTTGTTTCTTGTTATTCGCCGAATTTAGAGTTTCCAGAGGGAAACTCACTGTTTCTCTGAAACGGTAGTGCAACTCCGACGATTTCATCATCAGATTTCTGATGACCTTTATTTTTCACTTAATTATTCAATCCTCTGATTCAGACTGTGACTTGATTTTAAACATATTCTACATCTTTGTTGTCATCGTTAAGTTTAAAATATGTATAAATGTTGATCTTCAATCAGTGTCTTGAGTCTTATGAGTAAACATAATTTTGAATTATTCGAATGAATAGCCTTAGTTGTTGAAGGACAATAAAATGTGTTGAATACTATAAACTAGCTTTTTCATTAGATGTTTGAAAATTTAGATGTTGCTTTTAGTGGATTAATTATCAGCTGGTAAATGAAAATGTATGTAATATTATATTGAAAATTAAATGAATAGAACTTCGTATTGGTATTGACTCGAAAAATAACGTGTTCCTTTTTTTTATTGAAACAGGTTTTTTTGCCAATAAATATTAAAAGTGATGTCTAAAACAAAGAGAATGAAAATGATTCACGTATTAGGTAGCCATTGTTATACAAATGTATTGCAGAAAATTACAAAATTGAAATGAAGAAATTAATCAGATGAAAATAATTAAATATTCCATTCATAAATCGTAGATAAAGATTGTAACATCCTGAGCTAGGATGAATATAAAGAAAATATTGAGCCCATATGGAATAAAAATATAAAATATGTATATAATTGTTTCATTTTATCAGAGGATTCCTATATAAGTATAAATTTTTCGAATGAAAAAGAAGGACAAATTAGGACAACAGGAACTTGATTGGATATCATCAGTTGAATATCAAAATTAATGTGTAGGTACAGAAAATATAAATGAAATATTAATAATATAAAAAATATATCATAAAATCAATATATTTGAAATGGAGAATTTTGTGAAATTAGATCAATTGCATTTTGCATAAACAAAAGGTAAATATTGAATGAACTAAATTGTGTCTTCATGGTTTCTGCAATTCAATACTCAATGAAGATATATGTTCAGTCTCTGTTTTCTCATAGTCATCCACCAGTTTGAGGAATAGTTTCATATCACCTGTTTCATTCGCTATGTCAAACATTTCGTAATCCTGAAATTAAAATCAAATTTCACTTACACTAATGTTAAGGAAATAATAATATTCTCGAGTAGAAATAAATGTGAATGTTAAATATTTTCCACCTCTTCAAAGCTTGGTTTTTCAACCAACTCCCCGTTAGTTGAAACTTGTGCGGGGTGAAGAAAAGTGGGCCCTACAGTTTATAGTGGAATCCGAACCACTTCGAAGGAACGGACATACCAGTAGGAATAAAATGATATCAAAAATTTAACTGATGGTTTTTCAACTTAGAATAGTAAGCAATTGAATTACTCAATACACTCCAGTAGATCAGTTCTAACTCACCCCACAATAGACTCCATCACTGAAAAATTGAGGAGGCAATGGAAACTGTGGTTCAGGATCACTCATAGTGCCTCCGTAAGAAGTAACGTATTGCATTAATTCTTTTATTTCGGCGGATTCTTCCCCAGCTATATCTAAAACTTCGTATCCGATATTTTTCGAATCTAAGATGGAAAGAACCCTCTTCTGACGAGATTTCACCTGAAAAAAATTCGGATTATAGTAGAAATTAGCTAGGCTATTTCAAACTTACCTCGTAGTTTCCAGAAACACTACTTATTATTATTTTCACCACCATATTTATTATTTTAAATTCTACTATTCTCTCTCAAAACAATAATCCTATTTGTCGCAAAACTGACTATAATTGCTACATGGAATTGATTTTTGTTGATTGTTTTCCTAAACAATATATCTTGCTCACCTATATCTTATCAATGAATTCATTGCAAGATAAGAAATAATAAAGGTTTACATATAGGTAATTCGTATAAGCTGATGTGTTAATGAGCAATTATTATACAACTCGATGATTTCATCATTTTGAAATGAGCAGTAATACGCCTTTGCACACAACAAGCTGAATCAATAAACAAGCAGTACGATCATTGAGAAGGTACAGGGTCATTGATTGTAATCGTTCATTGGATGTTTGTAGCGAACGAAAAACAGTATATAATCAAAATCAGTGTATTGGTAATTTCGATAATTCAAGTGGCATGAAATGACCAGTTCCTATTTCTTACAGTTTTAGAGTAAATGAATTTTTTATACTAAAACTTATATTTTTTGGGAAATGCACTAGCGACATTTCAAAAGTCCATATATCTTTGCAAGGAGTGGACAAAATTTCAAAAATAAGAAAGCAATGTATAGGGAATCGAAAGGGCTTTTCAAAGAAGTAACGTTTGCCCCAAATCCCATTTGAAAAAATTCAGGGGATGCTACCACCGTTTAAGAGGGTAAAGTTTGGGCTATACTTATTTATACCTTCCGGTACGTTTTAGTTGGGCTAGCCTGTATACTTATATTTAGCGTAGAGTTAAGCTACAGAGAACCACAAAATGTGTTTATAAAAATTTATATGGGGTTTCATAATCATCCAGCTTTTCAGAACGCACTTATACGCTAAGTGCCTGAGATTTTAGCGTTTTTTTCTAGCATCGCAACACTATATATAGTGCTAATGGGAATGGAAACTATATTTTCTAGATTATTCAATTGGAGTCCATGCATGAGAATGCCAGTACTTCTCCAATTTTCTCTTATATTTTAGGAGAACACTTATATGTATGAAGATGAGCTTCTCAACATTTCGAATTTAATTTAGTCGAACTTTTCTCGAATCGGAGAATAACGAATCGATAAAATCCTTTCAATGAGATTAGCAAAAAAGTGAAACTGATAAACCCTCCTTCTGAATTATCATTACATTAATCGTTGTTGTGAAATCATCATTTATATAATGAATATATGTATGTATAGAATCATATCATCAATTTTAAACATGCTAATCGAGTTTTTATTCTATAATTGTGTGAATTTTATATTGTGAACTTTTAAATTTGAATGATGTTACTAGATATGTATGTATGTGTGTATGTATGTATGTATGTGTGTGTACATGTATATATGTGTATATGTATGTATATGTTTGTGACTTTCTATTTATATATATTGGTAAATTTATATTTGCGTCATTGGATATTTGAATAATTGTATACTTATGTGACTCTTTATTTTAAATATGTGTTATTCATCGATATAAGGTGTCGAATTTTAAATAGAACTTTGGTGTTTTTCATAGATGCATTAGTATTATTCTAGTTAGTTTAGTTTTGTGCCCATGTGTGTGTTATATCTGTATTTCTTATGGTTTAGTTTATATAATATTCTTTAGAGTTTACTCAGTTCAAATTTTACTACACACATACAAGTAACTTTTGTTGCTTCTGTGGTTCCTATAATATTTATTTGAATAATGTAAATTTTGCCATTTCTCTGTTTTCTGTTTAATTGCAAATAAATATTCTTATTATTATTATTATATGGAGAGATGTTAATAAAATTTTTAATACGACTATATCCTAGTCAGTATTGTGGTTGAATTTACATGATGACTCTTATGAAATATATAATTGGATATTGTTACTTGAGATCAGATTGAAAATGTCAGTGATTTTAATCCAATTCATGCATTTGATTTCAATGAAATATTGTGATATATTTGAACTCCACTTCTAGTTTGACTGCTTAAAGCTTCATAATTGGATATGATATGGTCATTGAATTGATATAAATATTTGGCTAGTACAAAATTAATAAGGAATATTCGAAAAAGTGATAATATATTTCGAATATAATAAATATTTACAAAATTTTAAACAGAATTTAACAGTAAAATATAAAATATGAAGCAATTTGATCTTGAAGCAAAGATTTTTAGTACCATTTCCATATAGGTAGTTTAAGGCTAGCATCATTTGAATTCAATTGAGTCACAAAGTAGGAAACACATTGTGGTGAGAATAAATAACTTTTTCCTTGATGAAATAATAAATATTAGTGCTAGCTTCATAATCATTGTGACAATCATGATATTGTATTTCACCAAGGTATGTCTTGTATTGTTGAATTCAGTTCTGTTTGCTAATTAACAAATTATTCATCAGCAGATTCAGTTTCTTCATTTCCAATTTCTATTTTGGCATTACCATCACCATTTTCTTCATTCTCATCTACTTTCAGGTTTTCAACAGGCTCTTCACTTGTTATTTCTGTTTTTACTTCACTTTCTTGAACATTAGGAACTACATTTTCCTTGGTTTCAGCACTCTCTAGGTCATCTGTGGTAACCTCTCCATTTTTCAATTTAACTTCAGAATTTTCAGCAATTTCAGCATCTACAGATTCTAATTTCAGGAACTTTTCCATTTCATCAATCTCATTGGCCATATCAAACATATCATAATCCTACAAATATAAGTGAATTTTAATTCATTCAGGTACCAAAACCTTTCACCTGTGAAATTTTTATGAATAATACTCAAAATGAGACATTCCTTAAGAATAACTAATGATACTGATAATATTGATTACTCACTCCACAGTACACATCATCATTAAATATTTGAGGAGGTAGTGGATGTCTTGGATTTGGATCACTGATTGTACCACCAAGTGCTGTGGAATTATTTTGCATGTAATCTTTGGAATCTTCAGAACCAGGCTCTGCAATATCTATTACCTCGTATTTGACATTTTTGGAATCCAGTATCAATAGGACTCTTTGTTGGCGTTTTTTCACCTATAAATACATGAATTAAATATCAGAGTTGCGCGTCGATGTTATATTTCACCTCTTTATTTCCAGAAATCCCACTAATGTAAATTTTAATAGCCATTATTGGTATGTATAACACTAATCAAATTATAAATCACCAATTTATAGCTATTACAAAAATAACAAACTTGACAGTCTGGATTTTTTGGCAATCAACTTGAGATCAGGAAACTGTATAAAGAATGTTCAGTTATGTACCTACAGATGGCACTGATTATAAAGTTCCTATTTAAAGATATTATATATATATTTATATATATTATTTTCTTTGAATCACAGCAGGCAGAGTTGATTTCTGATATCCACAGACTGCATATCCTGGTATAATCTGAATGAAATGCTAATTATGAGAAGATGTCAAAATGAAAAATTTAACCTATTTCCAAACTTCTAGAAAACTTTCAAAGGAATCAAAATATTGTCCTACATTGTTTATACAGCAAATTAACCACGTATTAAGGACTTGAGAATAACTTTAATAAATATCGTGTTGCTCTCGAATATATTAACAAATAATTTACTTTCTAATTACCCTATCATAGTCTAAATAACACAAGAAGAAGAAACTTATGTTTTCGAAATTCCATTTCAATAAAGTTCAAACATCTAGCCGGAGGCACAAATTTGACCCCATTTGAAATAGTTTCTGTAATAATCTGAATGGTAGATGTGTAAAAATGGTCAACTTAAATAAATCATTCATCTACGGTATATGTTTTGCTTCTATAACATGGATTATATCTCTATATTTATATTTTCAAATATCCACAAACGATGAGATTGATTCAATATTAACAACACACCGTTCTTGGTCTTCCCAAAATGAATTAATTGATAACAACCAAGGAAACTTTTTGAAAAAGAGAATTTTCGAGAACAGAAAAAACTTTCTTGATAAACTAAAACCTAAACTGATTGTTCCAAGTGAAACTGAATCTGATAATGGTGAGTTTTGAGCTATTCACTTACTCTGATTTTATGTATAAGAATTTCCAGATCTCATAGAACTGGGTATAGTGAGAACAAGAGAAGATAAAACCATTAAAGATGATGGATACAAAACTTATGCTTTCAATGTTCTTATTAGTAATCGTTTAAGTCTGAACCGTAGTATACCAGATACTAGAAATGAACTGTATGGTTGATTGATTATCTTATTTAAAATCTCTGCTCTTACTTGTTGTCTCTTTTGTAGATGTAAGTCAAAAAAATATTTCAATGACCTTCCCAAAGCAAGTATTATTGTGTGCTTCTATAATGAGCATTTCCAAACTTTACTTAGAACTATTCATTCCATCTTGGAAAGAACACCGGAAGAATTATTACAAGAAATAATACTTGTTGATGACCAGAGTGATTTGAAAAATTTGTACAATGATGTCAATGAATATATAATAAAAAAATCAATGAGAAAAGTAAAACTGTTGAAACCTGATAAAAGGGAAGGTTTAATAAGGGCCCGGTTATTTGGCGCACACAAGGCAGAAGGAGAGGTAATTTGATATAACAAGAAGCTGCATTTTATTCTCATACTAATGGAATGACTTGTTTGTAGGTACTAATATTTTTAGACAGCCACATTGAAGTAAATGTTGGTTGGATTGAGCCCATGCTGAACAGAATAAAAGAAAAACAATCAAATGTTGTTATGCCCATCATTGATATAATCAACGCTGACACTTTTGCTTATTCATCTAGTCCAATAGTTAGAGGAGGTTTCAATTGGGGTTTGCATTTCAAATGGGAAAATCTACCCAAAGGTAAATGGTATTTCAATACAAAGTCAGATGATACTATGGAAAATTTTCAGGTACTTTGGAAACCAAAGAAGATTTTATCAAACCCATTAAATCACCAACAATGGCTGGGGGGCTATTTGCAATTGACAAGAAATATTTTACAGATATTGGAGAGTATGATGCAGGAATGG
Organism: Plagiodera versicolora; assembly: GCA_037013635.1. NCBI lineage: Eukaryota > Metazoa > Arthropoda > Insecta > Coleoptera > Chrysomelidae > Plagiodera > Plagiodera versicolora. Next base: position 6,345,567 of record CM072986.1, on the reverse strand, counting down.
ATATCTGGGGAGGAGAAAACTTGGAAATTTCTTTCAGGGTAACTTTTTTGTTATGGGGAGTTCTGAAAATTTTGATTATTTTTCAATATCATTTGCACAATTGTTGTGATGAAACCTAATAATAATGATTCAGAATAAAGTTAGTACAACTTTCAAGATTTGTAATCAGATTTTCAATTGCAATTCTGGGCATCATGAGCTGAATGGATATCCATTTTGAATAATCTAATCTATTCAAATTTCCAATGATATGTATATCTTACTTATCTGAATGTATAAATCGTGAATGATTGTAGATTTGGATGTGTGGTGGATCTCTAGAATTGATTCCATGTAGTAGAGTGGGACATGTGTTCAGACAAACTAGACCATATGGATCTCCTGATGGAAAAGACGACATGTTGCACAACTCACTTAGGGTTGCTCATGTATGGATGGACGATTATAAGGTAACATTGAAAACTTCAGAAATTTTAATTGATAAAGTGATATTTTGTCGCAAAAAATACTTCTGTATTTCAATGATTTTGTTTCTATGGGAAATTTATTACTGCAGTATTGAAATGTTTTTTTTTTACCAAAAAATGTCATCATTTTGTTGTACTATTTCCAGTACATCTTCATTTTTGTTTATTTACCAATAAGTGTTCGTATTTATGGATACATTTTTTATGGCACTTTCAATAAAATAGATATGGCTGACTAGATACCTGAATATTCTTCTAAACGAGGTATCTCTACCCTCTTTTCCATCGGTAAACATTGAGAATGAATATAATCCCCAATTTTTCCATATAGGAACATTTCCTCAAGCTACGACCAGACGCCAAGTCCGTCGACTACGGTGATATCTCATCACGTCTTCTGTTGCGAAAAGAATTAAAGTGCTTTGACTTCGACTGGTATCTCAAGAATATCTATCCTGAGTTAGCGTTACCTTCTGACGACGAAGCAAGGTATGAAAGTTGATAAATATCACTTGCTTGGTATCAGTATCAGAAACAAATAAAAATGTTCTATCTCGCGGTTTCCTGTACAGTATGATTCAAAATCAAATACTCGAAATACAACTGACTCTCTGCTGGTATAAATTGTATGAATAACTTGACTATTTCCTTTTTTCTAATAAACGAATTTCTCAATCAAAAGTAAAAAACCATCGTACTAAAAACTGTTGATATGTCTCAAAAACGATACAAAGTTTAATATAGCAATCTCAATTGTTTAGATAGTCTAATATTATGAAAATACGCATTTTTCTTTGATTTAGATTTTCCGGCAAACGGTTAGTTTTATCATAAAAAATATGTGAAATACCGAATTTTTCATTGCTCGTAGTTAACAGGATTATGATGTTGAAACTTTTTCGTTGTAAGTATAAAATATCGATTCATTTGGAGTGGAGAACTTGCTCAATACTAAATTTCGTTGAATAAAAAACAAATAATCAAACGCCAAATTGACTTTTTGATGTTTCTGAACCACAACATATATTTTCAGAAGATGAATTATTAAAGAGCCAGACATATACTCATATATCACAATGACGAATGATGTGCAGAAAGAAAAAAGTAGATAATTTGTTCCCAACGCAAGTTGCTACGTTCTATTTTGATTTTTGATTTTTCCAAACATATATATAAAATGAAACTGGTATTTTATAAGATTGAAGAAAAAATGGTCGGCAGTGGAACAAGATAAATTCCAGCCGTGGCACCAGAGAAAGAGGAATTACATCGATTCGTTCTCCTTGAAGATGACCAACAGCTCTTTATGCTTGGAAGCTGAAAGAGGATATAAGACGAAAGGGAGTACCTTAATACTTAGGTGAGGTTGTATCTCAGTAGCTCTGCACCATTACTTCAATAACTGAATATTTGGTTTTTGTTTTGAAGGCCATGTTCGGGAAACAAAAATCAATTATGGTACGAAACTGACAAGCATGAATTAGTTCTATCTCAACTGCTTTGTCTTCAAACTGGTAAATCATCGGTCATTTTGTATAAATGTCATGAGATGGGTGGAAATCAAGAGTGGAAACACAAAGGAGGGGTAAGTGAGAAGGATTGTTTGAATTGACAAAGAGGAAAGAGGAGGACCAGTAAGTTTTTTAACAAATTACGAGACCAGAAAACCCAGAAGTTCTATAGTCTATTTTTCAGAGAGTTATGACAAATTTAGTTACCTTTAGATACCATTAGTCTAAAATTGTTGTAGCGACACTTCGTTGATTCCGATAGTTCGTCAGTGATTAAATATATTCTGATAAACCATCGCAACTTCTATCTGTAATAAACATATCATATATCAAACCACATATATCACAAAAATAATAGTGGTGTCGCGTCTAAACAGATCAATTCATTTCATGAACATATTTTCTACGAATTGTTCTGTTGCAAAATTATATATTGGGTGTTTCAAACTGGATCCTCACCATGGCGACACGATTAATATGGGATCTGAAGATCACAATCTTAAAGCTATAATATATCTTTAAAATTTCAGAACAATACTCCAATTTATAACTTGGCCGCTGGTACCTGTTTAGGAGTCACTGAAATAGAGGAAAACGCTTTGGTCCAAATGAAGATTTGTACTGATCCTGGGCTGACAAATTGGGATCTTGTTAACCAAGTCCGTTAAAGTATTAAATACTACTCTTATAGCAGAATCAAGAATCTCAAGTTGATTTGGAAAATTGTGATTGTATTTATAGTGTACAGAAGGTCGATACAATATACCCATAATATATTGGATATCTCTCAATAAGATTCTAAAATCTGATGCATTGTTTTCCATTCTAGTGGATATTTTACAGATAGAACAAAATTAAGTAAAAATAATACTGGGAAATATTGAAACAATTCCCCACTTTTTGGACTTTATAATAAAATAATTGTTTTACAAATATTGATAACACTTGCTCTGTTTATTCAAGTTATTCTGGTGTTCGGTAAGACTGAATATACGCAGCTCATTCCAGCTCTGTATTATACATTCCATTACTGATTCAAAGTACTTCTATATGTAAGTACGCCAATCACATTTGTTTCGTTTGGTATTCCTCACACTATCAGTTACATTGGTCTGAAATTATAAGAATAAGAACCAAATATTCCTAATTTTGTGAGAAACCACCGGAATTTGTTTATTTTACATGTATATTCTATGTATATCCCTCGAAAATTTCATTATTTGGAGAACCCTGCATATGAACTGTTATATTCGAATTCTCATTAGATTTAAGTACCTAGGTGAAATAAGAGAAGATTCAGATTATATATAAATATTTAATATATTTTTTTGGAATAATTAATTGAATTTCAATAAAAAAAAACTCATTTATTGCCTATATATAGCAATATTTTTAAACACTCTCTATTGTAACACTTTGCAAATTTCACATTTATGTTACATTTATTTATAAATGAGGAATCTATAGGTTGAAATAAATTCATAATACACCCATACCTCGCTTTACGGCCCAAATACGAATATGTGACATAATTTTTTATTCAAAATGTTTTTTAGTCAAATCAAAATACATATATACAAATATATACATTTGTTCACAAAATAATAACATACAAAAACCAACAACAATCTATAAATAAATTAACAACTTCATGTTACATGAAATATGTGTATGTATGCATACGTATTTTTAATGTCTTGAATCTGAAGATGATGAAGAAATGATACCTGTAAATCACTGTCTCCATTTTTTTTCGCTGGTAAGGATCGGACTGCTTGAAAAAAATTTGCAACGTTATATGTCTTGCCTTCTTGTCTATTTCATTCTTCAGTGATTTATAACAGCTATTAATTCCTCGAGAAACTTTAGGGTTACGTTCAACATCTGTATAGTTTTCAAAAAGGATGTTTATTCCTTGTAATCTTCATCAAAAGCCGATTTTGTTTGCAACTGAATGAGTGCCTCATACGAAAGGAGTTCTCTATCAGCTTCAAGTAGATCAAGCACATCACGTTCGATCAAAGCTGATATCATGTGCTAAAACCAAAATGTATTGCTTATTAACAATTTCTTTCAACATTTTAGGCTGTATATCGAAAACGAGCATCCATTGAAGAGGGTGGTTATAGCGAGGTATGGGTGTTTTTTAATTTTCATTTTATGGAACAACATATTCGTTTCATCTTCGAGTTCTCTAATAATTATTCTAACTTTCACATTTACAATACATACTGTTGCTGTTCTCAGACATAATTGATATTGACAAATATCTGAAAATAATAGTAAGTCTTATTTCATTATGAAAATGAAGAGAAAATCATTCTGTTCCATTTGAACACGAGTTACGTATATACTTTTATCTCAGAGAAATAGTGAATCCAATCCAACCATCGACGTCCTATATTTAATCGTTGGATTACAAATTGACTAGAAACTTCAACAAATAAAGTGGAATATGTATGCACAATATTTACATTCTTCAACTAAAGATATTTCACTCGCGCCTGCTTACGGATGCGGCGTCTTAGCTAGTTCGCCCAGCAGTCTGTCTACGGACACGTCGCCCACTGTCTGCCTGAAGAGCAGCTCCTCCAGGCTGCGTTTCGAAACCGACTGGACCGCCGGTAGCGTGAGCAATAACTTGCCAAACCTTCCCTTGTGGTGGTGCACCTGTCTGTGGGTACAATACTCGTGGAGCATCACGTGTGTTTGGTCTTGCAAAAGCTCCACGTGGCTGGGTTCGCACAACCCCCGGCATTCTGTACGATAAAACAAACTTCAGCCAAAGAAGCAGATACTGTTCTTATAAATATTGTGCAATGGGTGACTAAGCTAGTTTTTATTTTTTTCAATTGGGATTATGGAATTATTGAATTAATCAACTAACAATTATATATTTTTGAGTATTCTTCTGGGATATTTAAAGGCATCAAAATATTTTTCTCACTCTCAGCTACTTTCGAACGCTCCGATATTTTCCCGGAAATTCTAACAGACGTCACGGCTTTATGAAGAGAAAAAGATATAAAATTCTAATTCGTTCAATTCAAAATATGTTAGTCATGTGCTGGAAAATTTAGGACATGAACTATATGGTGTGGCGAATAATTGTTCAAAATTTTATTCCGATTCATTGGAAATTCTTCAGAAAAACATGCACAGTTTATTTAAATTCTTAGCGTTGCTTGTCATTCGATTTTAACTCGAAAGCTTCTCGACTGTCAATTTTATTTGGACATTTCATATTAACGTTGTTTTTCGTGGTTTTTGGTGAGGAATCAAAATAACTAGGAGTTGACAAAATGATAATTCACTGAGACAAATAAGAAACTAGCGCATGTGTATAAAATGATTCTCCTATAATAACCTGCTTTGAAGAGTACCAATGCTTTGAGGCAGGCATGCTCAGTGTGATCTACCCTGAGCAAATTGAGCCGCGTGATGATTTCTCTAAATTTTCTCGCTTCCTCTTCCAGAACGGAATGCCGCGATGATGGCGCTACTGCGTTCCCCATCAAAACTGCTGAAAACGGCAACCACAATGTAATATCAGTATACCAATGAGTTTCGAACTTATTTATTACCTTCATCTATAGAGAATGCCCATTGAGCGGCGGTCAATACGAAAAGTTCATTCCAGCTTTCTTCCAACAGGATAGATTGATCTCGATATGACAACTGCGGATTCAAAATAATATGTTCATAAATAATATATAGGATTTGAATATTCTTAGGGAATGGATCAACAAGAACAACAGGACAGGATCAAGAAAAATTAAAACACACAAAACAAGACATTTCATCGGTTGAATATCAGATTACAAAGAAATTTTCGAAATATTCAAAATTGAAGTTGCGAAAATCACTATTTGATAATGCAATGTATCTATTCAGTATGTTCAAATCTGAAGACCATACTATGTATTTTGTAATGACACAGTTATTTCGATACTTCCAGTAGCGTTTTATCAGCTTTTTTTGGTCTCTTTCCAAGTAGAGGTATTTCAGAAAATATCAAAGATGGTCGTGTCATGTACCTAATGGGATTTTGCGATCTCTATCAAATGATATACTTGACAGTACTGCAATTAATCAGTACATTTCATTTTTTGGGATTAAATATACTGATTATGCAGATATATAAAAATGTAAGCTTTAAAAACCTTTGTAAATGGCTATTGGACCTCGATTTGATGATGATTTTAAACAAACTACTAAAATACATTTCTGTTATCATGTTACCATTTAAAATGTAAGAGGTGACCATCTTACTATGATGACAAATGACAATATATTTTGGGGGAGTTTAATCACCACCATTATCACCTATTGGAGGAGGAGAACCATACTGTGACAGGAGAACCATACTGTGACATTATTAGGCATTATTCTTGATGATAAACTATCTTGGCAGCCACACATCGACCTACTTAATAGAAAACTGTCCAGTGCAATCTTTCTCATACGCCAGCTGAAACCTGTAACCAGTATTTCCACTCTAAGGACAGCATATTTCTCACTTTTCCACTCACTAATTAACTACGGAGTAATCTTATGGGGAAACTCAACTATGGCAGATAGCATTTTTAGAAAACAAAAAAGAGTACTCAGGATTCTAGCGAACGCCAGCTATCTCGAACACTGCCGTCCCCTATTCATGAAATACCGCATTATTCCCCTGCCCTGCCTATATATTCTCAGTACCTTGTTAGAAATTCATGGAAACGCCAGGAACTATACTACACAATCAGACCTACACAATCACTTGACTAGGTCGGCCAACCTCATAAGAACACCTAGGCTTCGACTGACTAAGTCTGTGAGGAACTCATTGGAAATTGGACTCTACAATATCCTTCCTGCCAGATGGAAAAGTCTCAATTCACACGTATTCAAATCCACCATTAAAAATTATCTGTTGAACCACTGTTTTTACTCAGTCAAAGAGTACTTGGACACTCCGATGCCTCGCCACGTAGCTTCTCACCAGTTAAACCTTTAACTGTTGGCATTGAGAATCATAATATTTTACAGCTTTCTGTTTGTGATTGTTCCTGCCGATACTAGCATATTTATTTATTTTTTGTAGCATATGACATATCTTAATCTATTGATTTTAGTTAAACATAACATAATTTACTGTGATCAACCATTTTGACTTGCTACAAATACCTGTGTATAACGTGGTCAATAAATTTTCTTTCTTTCTTTCTTTCTATTGAAAAGGTAATTGACTTGTTCTATCGTTTTTTATAACTTGATTCTGGATCTGCAGTTTCATTTCCAATATTTTAATCTGAGTAGATCGACTGACCTGTAGGAATGATGGTATGGTTCTAGCCCACTTGATAGCGAGGAAAAGTAGTTTAGCAGCGGTTTCATAGACGTTTTCTGGAGGAAACAAATTCAAACAAGGCACTTCTAGGTGCCGGAAACTAGTTTTGCAGGAATCATTAATGATGTGCAATTCGAGACGACTCTTGGATTCTTCGGTCATGTTATCTGCAAAACGCAAAGTTGACTAGTTATCTAGTTTAAAAGGAAACATGGTCCTACCTTCTTCGAGCGATTTGTTTTGAGAGATTTCCTCGGAACTTGACACTTCGTCCTCTTTGATTCTGTTACTAGATGGAATAGTGGAATTGATGAAACTGCTCATTGGTTTCTGGAGGATGTATGAACTGGATGCCAAATCTTGAGAAATAACAAGGATATAACTTTATAGACAAAATGATCTTTGCGCGTTTGAAGAAATATGAACCTATTTCAAATTATTCTCAGATTTGGTTGTGTAATCTGTAAATGGGAACCACTTATTATTAATTTGTATTTGGCATTCTGAACAATCTATAATGAAATGTTGATCATATTCATTTCGTTTCCATTTATTATTTACTTAGATTCCAAGCAGGAAATTTCCAGGTATTTTTTCAATGTAGGATATATTTTCATGGAGAAATTCAAGATTCTGTACCCTGTTATATATACAGGTTGGCCCACCACATTGTGCAAAAAGCAGAAGAGATAAGTATAGGGAACCCTAATATAGTTTGCGAGGGATTCTAATTCTGTGTCGAATTACGCCACTAAATACGGGGTGTTCCATTCAACTCTAAGAAGTAATTTAATTAAATGTGTATCCCAATTTTGAGGCAATTTTTTCGCTACTGTATAATATTGCATTAAGAATTTCATGTAGTAGTTAACTTTAACTTTTGAGCTAAGCAGTACATTTAATCACGAGCAGCTCGTTACACGTTACAAGGCGAAAACAATTTTCAAATTATGGTCTGTATTTTTAAATTTCTCAAAATTTCTCAGAAACGGCCAATTTTAAGTATGGGAAATATAATAGTAACTCACCTTAATTTCGTCTATGGTATATATAATATAATATAATTTTGGTATATAACTTTTTTGGGGATCACCCTATATATTTCAAAATAATTTTGGAATATGCTCCTCATGGACACACATATAACCGTGCTTTCTCGTAGAATTACCGAGGCGAATGTGGTGGGCCACCCTGTATATATTCATAGGTTCGGATCTTACGTAAAGTGTTCATCTAGGACCAGACTTAATTATACTCGTAATTCGTAAAGAATCAATTTGTCTGATTCACCTCTCATTCTCTGATATAATTCAATTACAGTTGTTATGGAATAAAAAAATTATGGAATATCACTGATATTAGTTCAATATTTCCAAATTCAGATGAAAATGTTACTTCAATATGAAACATGACTCTTGGCATTCCAAAAAATTCAATGAAAAATACAGGTCCGTATTTGAAAATTAAAAGTTGAGAGTGGCCCAATTTATACGATACCCTGTATATAATTTTTATTCAGATATTTGGATAGCCCACAGAAAGTTGCTATGGCAAAGTGGCAATATTTAAAAAAAATCCTCGTAAAATAAAAAGATATAGGCAAAAGAAGAATTTCGAAATTTTCGATTTTTCCTGTATAACTCCAGAACTAAAGAATTTAGGTCAGATTTTTTTTATCCATATAATTGACCTCTGAAATATGCTACTTTGCCCCCATTTAACCATCCCTCTATCTCTTACCGTTATCGAAATCCCCATGCATAGACTCGAATTTGAATAGCCCTGTATTTGACTTGTAATCAGCAAATAGGAGAATATGCTACATGTGAATGTAAATATTATACTGAAAATATGAGACGAATATTTCCACACAAAAAAATACGAAGAAAGAATTTTAAAAATGATGTTGCTGAAATCTTCCATTATAAAACGATAATCTATCGAATGAGCTACGTTTTATTTTCGATTGAGAGAACAGCAAGTGATGTGTGCCGATCTGGTCATCATTCCTCAAATCAATAAGATTTCAGTTATGCCTTGAATCAATCTTTAATGTCTCGCTGATATAACTTGATCAAATTATCAAGAATTAAAATCAGAAGTTTGAAAGTGGAAAAATGTAATTGAAAAATATTTTTTTCTCAATCTGTTTGGCTCGTTACACTAGGACTATGCAAGATCATCAATTACTTACTAATGCCCCCTCGTAAACCTGGATGTCCCCCAGGTTTAGCAAAAGCTCCCGCATATAGACCATGGTGGAAGAAGTGACCTGGATCCAGGGCGGTTGCTGGTGCTCCCTGCAGATGAAATGGTACCACAGTACTGCCTAGGGTCGGTACTCCGGCAGCCAACGCCGAGAAGGGAAAAGGGCGCAGCCGCCCCCCAAGCGGGTAGGGCGGCAGGGGAGTGTGATGGACCGAGCGGGGCGCCCTCTCGTGTTGGACCGCTGAAAAATAGAAGATAATGATGAGTGATTTTGTTTCATTTAACATTCTAGCATTATGCAAAATCAAATGTGAATTAGATATTCTCTAGAGATTGCAGGGTATATTCGTATGTGTCGAAAAGTGGAAAAATCAAGAACAAAAAACGATAGCCAATTTTTGTTTTTGCCAGTGACCTTATCCCCAAAAAAGTGATCGAGGATGCGACCTCAATTTTTTCGTATCTCCCATAGTTGTCCTATACAAACATAGAAATTTGCCCACTCAGTACATCATTATTTAAAATTAACTGAAAATTATCTGATCACCGATTCGGACTATGACGAAAAATAATTTATTATTTTATACAAAACCATTTTAAGTTGTTTATTCAAATTTAGTGGCTATGATCATGTTTATAATAGATTCACTAGAAATAGATGGTTACTTATCATTTCTAGTCACAATACAAATCAAGAATTCTCCTGTCTGTATGATAGGATATTTCAATAGATATAATCTCAATGACATAATATTCTTTCAAAGGCAATATAAAATATTTCCTCAATTCTCAAGCTTAAGTATAATCAAATAAATTCAGTTTATTACTGTACTTTCTTTGATTATAAAAAATATGGATTTGTTTGTATGGCAAATTTGGAATTGATCAATAAAGAATAATTAATTAATGTCCTTGTAATGTCCATCATCAATTACAATTGAAAGTTGAATTAAAGTTTTGAATGATAAGGAACATGCGAATATTATTTCGCTACTTCATTCTGATTTTTATTGCTGGGTATACAAGAATTAACATGTTTTCAAGCTCTTTATGAAAAAATTCCAAAATCATTTACATAATGAAAATATAAAATAGATTTTCAAGTTTTGAAGTCAACCCCTATTAAATAAGAATTTATTGTACCACTCCTATACCCAATAAAACTTCATACCTGCGATGATAAATTACAAGCCGACTGGGTACATTATTTTATTACCCTATTATCTCTAATCCTCTGCTCTTAATGATCACAACAACCAATAGGATACCGAGCAAAAAGGAAACCAACCAATGAGAACCCAATCATTAAGGAAAGGATTAGATTGATCCCAAAAGAAATACATGAATACTGGTGGAGAACCCAAATGAGAACATTCAAACTTTCGAACCACTCCGAAACGTTAGTGAATTTTTGCTTTGGTTTTTGCATTTACGTATCCTATAATGGAATCAAGCAGATTGGATTTGTCGTTGGAACTCCTCATGGCCATCAGAAAGGAGGCCAAACTTCGATCCCAGGAATTGAAATCGGTAGAGAGTCAAATCGAATTCCTTGTTATCAAAGGGACGATTGAACATATGCTGACTTCCCTAACGAAAATGGGAAAAAGAAAATCTCGCAAAATGTTCAAGGCTCTAACTGCCTCATTGGAGCGATGTCTGCAGGACATTGTCAAAGACTATGTCCGCTTCAAGCTTCTGGACCGGCTTTCGGAGGACGAAGATTATGAAGCCAAGTACCTGGGTACTCGGTCTGCCATCAACGTTTTGATCCCAGTACACGAAACCCTGAAGAAGTCAGCCCCCAGAGACGACGAATCAAGCATTGTTAGAATACGACTTCATGGAAAACATTGGGAAATTGATGAATACTTGTAATATTTTCTAAACATTAAACTGATATATATTTCATAAGCATATTTGTGTTTGCATGTAAATCAATTTCAAAAACTGGAAATATTCAATATTTTTTCATCATAAATTGTTTTCCATGATGAAATTAATTTTATTGGATTATCTTGAATTCTTCATATGAAGTGAATAAATTGATTTTTCTTAGAAATTTGATGCTATTCTCTTCATTTCCCTACCTAATGTTATATTTCATAGGTGATTTCGGAAATATGAGTCAAAAATAAGGAAAAGTTTGAAGTTGACAACAGTTCAAAGCAATAGCACCGTTTTTTTTTTTAATGTTACATCTGTTTCTATAACAAAAAGACTGATATAAATAATCGAGATTGTAACAAGAATGATTGAGTAATTGTTGACAGAAAAAAATTGTTTGAATTGTTTTAGTGCAATTACTTGCCATAGTGTATATTTTCAACCGAGGTAGTTCTGTTTTTTCTACGATACTCTGAAGGTTAAGTTGAGTTGAATTAATTTCTAGAAGAAAAACGCAGAATGATTGGATGATATAGGGTGCGTTCCATTAAGCGCTCACAACGCCCAAAACACTCATTCAGACGTTCCACATGGCGACCACGATCGTTGGGGTGGTGGCGAAAATGTCATGAATGACGTCATGATTCATGCTCACGACGACCCATTTCAATAGGTGGGTCGGCGTGAGCGTTTCGATGACGCACAGAACCAAGTGAAACGACAAAATTCGTGGTCGTGAGCGTGATCGTTGTGAGCGCTTAATGGAACGCACCCATAGTAGTTCGAAGCGTTATGAATTTCACTGTCACATTATTATCAATGAAATATCTCTTATTCTTTCGAACATACGGTTATGTAACATAAGAAAAAATATTACAACCACCATTGCACAGAAAAATACATAATTTTTGAAGGATTCTTCAAAATAGGGTATTGCCACTAAAAAAATTATAATTACGTCATAAATCAAACAGTGATGACGACATGAAAAATAAGTGCCTGAGCTTCATTTCCCCATTGGAATCAAGCTTTTAAGGAATTCGTTTCAACCTTTACGTGTTCACTATACTGTTGAACAAGCTATATGATTATGGTATTCGCGGTCTGGCGGGTCAGTGGTTCGCATCTTATTTGAGCGATTGATCCCAATGCATAGAGATTAACTCTGATGGGGTATCTGGCGTTGGAGCTGGTCTAGTTTTTTGGAGGTTCCAGTTGGCGTTCCTCAGTGATCCATTTTGGGCCCTGTACTGTTTTCTTTGTATGTTAATTATTTGCCACCCTTTATAGAACCACCATTTTGCGTACTTTATGCAGATGATTCCACATATCTGGTTTCCTCGGATTGCAACACAGCTACGCAGGTAGATTGCGACAATTTTCTGACAGACATAAGTTGTTGGTTTTCCGCTAATAAACTTTTCTTAAATACTAGTAAAACTTGTTCTGTCTTGTTCCACACAGCCCAAAATCGCAACTTTTTTGTTCCATCTTTGACCATCAATGGCGGTGATGTATTTATTGTTGAGATGATTGAGTTTTTGGGTCTGACAGTGGATCATACCTTGAGTTGGGAGACTCATTGTCGTAATGTTGTGAAGTCAGTTACCCCGTTTGCATTCCTGTTTAGGTGTCCTAATCGAAGATTATTTCCTTATGTACTATTGTCCATTTATTATGCTGAAGTTCAGTCCAGACTTTCCTACGGTATTGCTCTGTGGGGAAATTCTCCTCACTCGCTAAACGTTTTCAGGGTTCAAAAAAGGATTATGAGAGCTTTGCTTGGTCTGGGTAGATCAGCGCCTTGTAAACCTCATTTTATTAATTGTGGAATATTGACCATTCCAAGCTTGTATATCCTGGAGGTTGCCTGCTACATACACTCGAATAATTCTAGGTTTAAGAAAAATTATGAATTCCACTTCTACCAAACGAGGCAAGGCAATCTTGTGGCCTTCATATACCAAGGAGTAGACTTACTTTAGGTTTTGATGGGCCGAGTCCCTCAAGATTATGAATGTACATTTATTTCGAAAAAGTCTCAAAAAGTTATTATTAGACAATGCCTTCTACTGTGTAGATGAGTTTTTTGGAAAGGCTCACTAGGATACTAACTTTTCTGTTTATTTTGTTTTTTTTTACCTTTGTATACTAGATACTATATATTTTTTGTATTGCCGAATTTTAAGTGACCTGTCCAATGTAATTTAATATTATCTTAAGGATTAATAAATTATGTTATGTTATGTTATACAAGGTGGCCCACGAGTTTTTGGGCAGTATACAGAGTGATTCACTTAACTGGTTCATTAGAGGTTTATGGAGAACTGGAAAAGATATCAACTTGAAATTTTGGTGGATGCTACTACTCAATGTGATCTATCTTCCTAAAATGTTTTCAATACCCTGTTACATCCGGTTAAACCGGAAGTGATATCAACTTTGTCTTTTCAAATGGAACACCCTGTTGATTTTCAGATTTTCATTGAGTAATTCGTCAAAAATGCATCAAATCGTACTAAGAACATATGATATTGCAGATGCGGCATCACCACAACTACGAGTATGCAGACGTCAAACTCAATAATTCTTCGATAATTGTGGACATTAAAATTAAACACAAATCAGACGGAGTAAGCATAATTGTCATTAGTAATTATCAGTGACTAACTATTAAGCTTATATACTTCTTTAAAATTAACTTAAAATTATCTGATGGTGGACTATGACGAATAATAGTTAATAATTTTATACAAAACCATTTCAAGTTTTTTATCAAAATTCAGTGGCTATGATCATGTTTATAATAGATTCACTAGAAATAGATGGTTAGTTATCATTTCTAGTCACAATACAAATCGAGAATTCTCCTGTCCGTGTGGTAGGATATTCCAATAAATATAATCTCCATGACATAACATTCTTTCAAAGGCAATATGAAATATTTCCTCAATTCCCAAGCCTAAGTGTAATCAAATAAATTCAGTTTATTACTATACTATCTTTGATTATAAAAATAAGGATTTGTTTGTATGACAAATTTGGAATTAATCAATAATAAAAAAAAATGATTGATTAATGTCCATGTAATGTCCATCATTAATTAAAATTGAAATTTGAATTAAGATTTTGAATGATAAGGAACGTGCGAATATGATTTCGCTACTCCATTCTGTTTTTTATTGCTGGGTATACAAGAATCAACATATTTTCAAGCTCTTTATGAAAGAATTTCAAAATCATTTACATAATGAAAATATTAAATAGATTTTCAAGTTTTGAAGTCAACCCCCATAAAATAAGAAGTTATTGTACCACTCCTATACCCAATAAAACTTTATACCTGCGGCAATAAATTACAAGCCGACTGGGTACATTATTTTATTACCCTATTATCTCTAATCTTCTGCACTTTATGATCACAACAACCAATAGGATACCAAGTAAAAAGGAACCAACCAATGAGAACCCAATCATTAAGGAAAGGATTAGATTGATACCAAAAGAAATACATAAATACTGGTGGAGAACCCAAATGGGAACATTCAAACTTTCGAGCCACTCCGAAACGTTAGTGAATGTTTGCTTTGGTTTTTGCATTT
Source organism: Plagiodera versicolora (assembly GCA_037013635.1). NCBI lineage: Eukaryota > Metazoa > Arthropoda > Insecta > Coleoptera > Chrysomelidae > Plagiodera > Plagiodera versicolora. The sequence continues at coordinate 6,330,557 of CM072986.1, read as the reverse complement.
ACGTATTCTATAATGGAATCAAGCAGATTGGATTTGTCGTTGGAACTCCTCATGGCCATCAGAAAGGAGGCCAAACTTCGATCCCAGGAATTGAAATCGGTAGAGAGTCAAATCGAATTCCTTGTTATCAAAGGGACGATTGAACATATGCTGACTTCCCTAACGAAAATGGGAAAAAGAAAATCTCGCAAAATGTTCAAGGCTCTAACTGCCTCATTGGAGCGATGTCTGCAGGACATTGTCAAAGACTATGTCCGCTTCAAGCTTCTGGACCGGCTTTCGGAGGACGAAGATTATGAAGCCAAGTACCTGGGTACTCGGTCCGCCATCAACGTTTTGATCCCAGTACACGAAACCCTGAAGAAGTCAGCCCCCAGAGACGACGAATCAAGCATTGTTAGAATACGACTTCATGGAAAACATTGGGAAATTGATGAATACTTGTAATATTTTCTAAACATCAAACTGATATATATTTCATAAGCATATTTGTGTTTGCATCTAAATCAATTTCAAAAACTGGAAATATTCAATATTTTGTCATCATAAATTGTTTTCCATGATGAAATTCATTTTATTGGATTATCTTGAATTCTTCATATGTAGTGAATAAATTGATTTTTCTGAGAAATTTGATGCTATTTTCTTCATTTCCCTACCTTATTGAAATTTGATAATTTCGGTCTAAAATAAGGAAAAGTTTGAAGTTGGCAACAGTTCATAGCAATAGCACCGTTTTTTAACTGTTACAACTGTTTCTATAAGAAATAGACTGACATAAATAATCCAGATTGTAACGAAAATGATTGAGTCATTGTTGACGGAAAAAAATTGTTTGAATTGTTTCAGTGTAATTACTTGTCATAGTATATATTTTTAACCAAGGTGTTTTTTCCACGATACTCTGAAGGTTAGTTTGAGTTGAATTAATTTCTAGAAGAAAAACGCAGAATGATTGGATGATATAGTAGTTCGAAGCGTTATGAATTCCAACAGTTGTTGAAAGAAAAATAAATAATCTGTGCTCCTTAGGAATTTCACTGTCAATGTAAATTTTAAATGTCCTTCATCGAATGACATCGAATAGTTATAAAACTCTGTTCTCTATTTCATTCGAAATAAAACCAGTGCGATTCTCAAACTCGATGAAAAAGTGTAAAAATTTCGATATGTTTAAAATTCGAATAAAAACAACCCGTTAACATAGACAAAATGTTTCAGAATGCACTTCAACTCAGTCAACGCAATGTATGTATATCAGATATACAGTGATCACGTAAAGGTTGGAACAAATTCGTTAAAAACTTGATTGGACCGTTAAGAAAATAAAGCTCAGACACGTCGATTTTCTTTTTCAGTTGCGCTTTCTTTGGTTCTCATATTTTATATTGTGATATTTATTCTTGTGTTACATATTAATGTAATAAAAATGACAACAGAATAGTGATTTGACCGGTTGCTGGAATTATTTGATATCTAAGAAAGAATTAGGACCGAAATTAATCTAAACTAACGCTGATACACTTAACAATGTTTTGCAGGAGTTTCAACATCGCCTTGCATATTGTCAAGAAGCAAATGGCCTGCAATTTGAGCAGCAAGTTCAATAGTTTACTCAGTCGTGTTGTAATTTTTATGAATCTCATTATTATCAATGAAATATCTCTTATTCTTTCGAACATACGGTTATTTATCATAAGAAAAAATATTACAACCACCATTGCACAGAAAAATACATCATTTTTTAAGGTTTCATCAAAATAGGGTATTGCCACTAAAAACATTATAATTACGTGTCTGAGCTTTAGTTCCCCATTGGCCGAATCAAGCTTTTAAGGAATTAGTTTCAACCTTTACGTGTTGACTATACAGAGTGGCTTACGAGTTTTTGGGCCGTTTAATCTCGAAAACAATGTGGAGTACGATATTAAAATTTGGCAATTATATAGCGTTGGTAATATTACACATTTTGAGCAAGCTTCAACATTGTCACAACGTCACATTTTGAATCACGTGGTATCATCTTTAGAATTTTCAATGTGGAACCCTGTATATTTTCCCACTGTTGTTAAGGTCCATCTTGGATGGAAATCAATTCGGGCAAAAACTATTGTAAAAGTGTTATTCTATTTCAAACATCTCATGTTTTTAAGCCATCTATGTTTTTCAATTGAAAAACCTACACAAAAATTTGTTTATCGTTTCGGAGTACTTACCTACCAAAAAATTTTTAATGAAGTTATGGTTGAATGAGCATAAGAGGGAACTTTACAACAGTGAAAAAATATACAAGGTGTCTCATGAAAATTCTAAAGATGATAGCATGTAATCCAAAATGTGACGTTGTATATAACAACGTTGCAGCTTGCTTAAAATGCGTAATATTGCCAACGGTTTATAACTGCCAAATCTCAATATCGTACTCCAAATAGTTTTCGAGATACCGGGTGATTCTTCAAGGTGGCTCGCCCCTATAACTTTTTTATTATTGGAGATAGAAGAACGAAATTCGGGGGTTGTGTATTATATGTCAATTCGCATTATTTGACGTATTCACTTGCTTTGCAGTACTTCCGGTTTGACCGGAAATGACCTCAACTTTTGATTTTCAAATGGAACACCCTATATATTTTTACTTATTTCGATTGAGAATGACATCATCTATCCAACAAAACTTTGTTTGTGAATATTTGACGTATGAAAGAATTTTTATTTCAATTTAGGTATTGGGCTTCTTGCAATTATTGAGAAAGATAGTGAAAATAAAGTGGAAGTGTGTGGTATCAAATTGTTTGTAAGAAAATGATCTTTCACAAAAACCCAACGAGCCACCATCTTTCCATTTAAAAATCGAGTTAACTGGAAAAAATGATATTTGTGACATTGAAAAAATCATTGAAACGACTCTGAAGTCATATGCCTCAAAGATGTATTTTTCCCATGTCACTTGATCGAAAAGGAAGCGTTTCAATCGATCCATGGCACGCTAGATCGAAAAATGAAAATTTTGAAATGAAGAATCACCTGGTATATACTACCCAAAACCTCGTGGGCCACCCTGTATATCTCTCATCTGTCAGCTCTTCCTGTTCATCAAATAACTTAAGAGCCGTGTAGTTCAAACCACATATCTCAACATCAGCAGAACATTTCAGAGCTCGAAAAAACCCGCTAGGCTGAAACGATCTGCTTGAGCCCCATTTATCCCCTCTTCTTCGAGCTCCCCATCGCTCGATGGGAACCGGCCCACCTGTGTCGACGACGGTATGGCTTTCGCCCCCATCGCATCACGTGACTTCACTCATTGCCGACCCCCTTAATGATGATTACACAAGTCGAGGCCGACAAGCATGCATTTTTTATGGGTGACTTATGGCTTGCCGGCCTCGTACAGGACCGGACCCTTTCGGATCAACCAGAGTTATCGTTTACTTATACGTGTACAACACCCGTCGTAAGGATGATTTACATTTGCCACTTTCTAAAAGCAAATTGTGTTATAAAGCTCCAACTAGAATTGGACCAGAAATTTTCAATTACCTACACATCCCCATCAACGGGTTGAAACATGAGAATGCATTCAAAAAACAACTGCAAGAATATTTGGTTGAGAAGTGTCTGTATTCTTTAAATATATACTTTTAATTCATCATTTTATTTATTGTTCATCTGTGTTTTGATTATTACGTTCTAGTCATACGCAAATTTATCAGATTTGTTTTTGAACCTATAGGTGAATCTGTTAGTATTGTACATATTATGTGTAAGTGTTTATGCATACGTTAGGACGCGGCTTAATTAATATATATTATTAAGTGTATGTGTGTTTTTTTTATATGCTTATATATGTTTATATGTTTGTTCATATTTTATGGCGACCTACCATGTCCAGATCTGACTCTTTCTTATACAATGTAAGTTGTCTCAAAAGAAATAAAGTGATTTGATTTGATTCGTGAATACAATATAGGGATGTGGCTTGGTGGGGAAATAACGATTACATGTATAATCATTATTTAAATATACGATTTTTTATCTCTTAAAAATAAATCGATTTGTAGAAAACTAAACAATTTTTCAATGTTATTTTTCAAAAGGTAATTTTTTGCATATAATAAAAATACCAAGTCGATAATAATTAAAGCAACAATCTATTGACACACAAACCAACTATTTTTTAAGTGTTGAAAAAATAAAAAGACAAAACATTGCTTCAAATAGCAAAATACCTCTTTCTTTGGTATCAAAACTAAAATACAAAATAATAATTTCTTCAAATTACGTTGATACCCTTAGTGACAACGCCTGCTTTTTCATTATTTATGCAAAATTTTATGAAAATCTTAATAAGCCTGAGAATTTGTTCATTCATCATGCAACAGCTCTTATTTTGATTTTTATAATAATATTTTATTTCCGTGTTTATACCACGACATCCAGAACGTTGAGAAATCTACTCAGGTTATTTTTCATTTTTATTTATTATATATTTATTTTTTCGTTATAGTTTCACCAGAATAAATTTCCGAAAATTGGGTGCGTTTAAAAAACACGTTGAGAACGCACAACTTCGGTACGTCACAAGTACTCCCGTAAATACGCCACCGACAGAATTATATTTTACAGCGTTGCCAAGCGTTCATCATATTTTTTCATATCGTCGTTTAGTATAGTTTTCACTTTCACGATCTATAAAAACCATGAAATATGAGGTCTTTTCAGTACATACTTGCACAAATTTCGAAAATATTTTATTTTCACCTTCACACTGTTCGATGAGCCTCAACAAAGATGTTCTTGAGAAATTTCATCCAAAATGTTAGTTATTTTTGGAAAAAATATACCTTTCAACATGTTTCTGATTTTGAAAAAGGCTATTTTTGAACTAACTGAAAATCACTCAGTATATCTGATAGGTGCTAAATTGGTGTTGAGTCAAGCATAAGTTAATGACAATTTTTTTCTCGAAAAAATGCAAATATAGGTTTTTTCCATTTGTTGTGTACTTTATAAATGGTCAAATTTCCAATTTAACTAAATTTTGGAATTATAATCTCATATTGGTATTCACCTCATTTTTTATTTATATTCAAGAGAATTTGTTGGAGACTCTGAACTTCATTCCATGAAGGATTGCTTTGAGAATTTACAACATCGATCTCCTGGAATAATCTCCATTTTCATCTTTACCATCCCTTCCACTGCCTATCTGACCTGTCCGCCCGTCGGTGGTAGCCGAGACGAGGGTAGGAAAGGGATAATTAGCCCCTAAATGCCGCAACATACACCGCCCCTTTATCGGAAATCGGCTTAAATATTTATAACGAGGTCGTAACGAATTATGCTAGGATATCTGTTGGTGGCTATTAGATTGTACACAAACATACAAACTCTTGTGGTAGTATGAAAATTAAATATACAGGGTGTTAAGTAATTGAATGCTAGTCCTAAAAAGCGATAAAGTACCTGTGATTTGTCTGAAAAATTCTAATTACGAACATAGATCCGTATTTCTGAAATACAGAATATTGAAATGTTAGAAAAAATCTGATCCTTCCAATGATTATTGAACTACTCTTTAAAAAATTATAAAATAACAGAATATCTTTTCAATGAATCAAAATTGCTAGTGTTTGTTAATGAAAACTTTAATGAATAAGTATCATGGAAGAAAATTAAAACAAAAAGTTATTAAGATATTTGTGACAGTTCGCCAGATAGTGCAGTGTTGCTGCATGTTTTTCTTTTAAATTGTTTCGAAAAATGTTCCATTTATATAATATGTACATCAAATTCGAAAAACTAATAGTTTTGAACTAAATAATGGAAAGATAACCAGCAATCAGTTATTATTTTGTTGTTTACTGTTGATCGATTTCGGACAAATGAAAAGAATGTTACTATTTCCAAATAATCAACATGTAGTTATGAATTATCATATGAAAGATGCAGAGTGGTTAATTAGTGAGGTAAAATTCGATAACTCCCTTATTTCGTGAAATCGACAAAATTATATCTACAAGATCATGAGTAAACTCAAGGTTCGCATTTCAAATTGTTTTGAAATAAGAAGTTTTGAGTTTACTGGTTCGACTCGACATATTCTTTGAAACACCCTGTGTACCTACTATCGACTTTCTGGTTCATATCACTTGTAATCAATTTGTAAAAAGTTCTGAAATCAGGAGTTCTCAAGACATTTTTAGTTTATTTTTACACTCAAACGTACATTGAAATTTACATATACATGGGAGTTTATGTCGATATGATGATCCAATTCGATACAGGGTGTTCACACTAAAGTTTTCAGTCGGACGTTTTTAAATTAGAAAAAATTTTTTTTTTAAGAGGATCGGAACACTCATCGTTTTTGAATGGAAATGCCAATTTTATTGTTTTTATAATTGGGTTGCTTAGTAATTCTGTGATCTGTCATATTTGAATTTTGTAATCCTCTACTTATATGAATTTGTAATTTATTTCATCTAAGTAATTCTACTGAATCAGTTTTGATTGAACTCTACCATACATCACATTCAAGTCGAGCCCTGAAAGAGCTTCTGTGGAAATGAAAAGTTCATTCAGAAATACAAATGAAGATTTTTTCCATTTGTTACATACTGAATGTTCAAACTTCCAATATTACTAAAATTTGGTATTATAATCTCATATTGGTATTTTCTTTATTTTTATTTATATTCAAGAGAATTTGTGAGAGACTCAATTCTATTCCAGTCTTATTATTGAGAATTCGCGACTTCCATCTCCTTGAAAAATCTCCATTCTCACCTTTCGGATATTTTGAAATTTCCATCATTTGTAAGTTATTTTGGTTACAGAATAAGGAGAAGTGGAAAATTGCCAAATCACAAATTCGAAAAAGAATAGAGATTGAATTTAAAAAATCCTCTTTTTTTTCTTGTATTGCCATGATATTATTTCTAATTCAATGAAAAAATAACAAAAGGGTAACCACGTCTTTCATCTCTATCAAAAAAATGGTACTCAAAAACACTTGAATCGTAATTACATTGCAAATGATTCATTATTGTAATAACATTATTTTGTATCTGTGTAAATTAGAGTAGTGAGACCGACAGGGTGAAGTAAACATCGGTTGGTCTGGATGACAAAAAGGCCTCAGCCACTTCAGTCCCGTAACCTCTTATCGCTGCCCGATTCTTGATTTGTTTATTTTTTCTGCGGTTGACGCGCCCTAATAGCGCGCCATGTTTTCACAGACGACGTGCCGGATTTTACACAAGAGGTGAGTCATTTCATCAGTCCCGCATTCGAGGAAGGAAATGGAAGAAAAATCGAGGCTACTGCCCTGGAAGGAGGTCGCCAAATTATTTAGATTATTTGAATTATTTAAATTATTTGAATCGCTTCTAATTGAGACAGCTTGGAACTTTTGGACATCAATAGTAATGGCAACACTTTACAGTGACTTCAACGGATATTTACAGTCCGTAGTTATTCAAATTTCGTGCATATAGTCTATAAAACGAAAACATTCATCAAAACAATTCGATTAATAAAGTCAACCTCATTTTCTGTTTCGGAGAGTCGTTGAAAAAGAGACAAGCAGCAACATCGCACTTTCTGGAAAGCTGTCACAGCTATTTTGCCAAAATAAATAGACTATATATGCCTGAAATTCGACAGAGGCATTCATTATTGAAAGACATTTTCCTATGGACTCAAGTTTTTTTCCAATTTATATCAATGCCAGCAAACAACTGAAAATAAAAATAGATAACTGCAGTATATTCCCAACAGGCGTTCAGTTTGTGTATTGTAAATGTTATTTATCCATTCTGTGAATGATTCTAGTTATTTTATTGTCTTGTTGATCCTAGTCCATTTCTTTGCAATAAGCTACAAAATAGAGTAGACAATGTTCTTTTCAAAACCAATCCATGAATACTTGAAAGCATTAATCTCAAACGCTGTATGATGAAATATTCCAATATCATGGTTTTGATATTTTATATCCAGAACTGTATCCTAATATTTTTATACTTATTTTTTTTTCATATAAATGAAAATAAATTGTATTTGTGTTTTGCTGTCATTGTTTCACTATTAACTTTCAGGATTAATGTCGATATTTCTGGTCAGGATGTTGAAAAATAATATGTATATTCAAAAATTCAGTAAAGTATGCTACACCCTGTATAGAGAAATGCCGTTGTGAACCAAACTCATTCAGAATTACTAATCAACGTGTTCAAATATTGTTCTGAATTTTTCCAATTTGATTCGTATAAACCATAATCTTGAACCATATAATTACTTATTAAAAAAATGTTTACAACTCACCGTCTCTTTTCATGTTTACCTGAAGACATTTCTTGAACCTGCAGGCTTGGCACTGATTTCTTCTCGTCACATCTACGATGCAATGACCATTTTCTTTGCAAATGTACTCTAAATTTCTAGAAAAAATAAAAAATAAGTGACATTATATAATTTGTATGAGGCAAAAGCTACCTGCGAATACTTCTTTTGAAAAAACCTCTGCATCCATCACAGCTAGAGACTCCATAGTGCTTTCCTGATGCCTTATCGCCGCACACTTTGCATAGCGATTCGGTTTTTTGATTAGATGAAGATTCGTCCATCTGAAAATTCGAGAACATTTGAAGAACTTTGTACCTATAGCAGGATTTTTTGAATACTTTATCAGTTGAATAAATATACCAAAATTAGTAAGTAACGTTGCCAAAACGTTCATTGAATTCTTTGAATCTTTAGCAGTGGTGGATAATTTTGGCACTCGTTTATATGCTCTAAAAGTGATTGGAATGTTTTATGTATTCTTCATTGATCACGAAATGCGTAGTTTTTCAATTTTAATATTCCAAAACTGAATTCCTATTTCCTTGGTTATATCGAAATGATACATTGCCGTGCCGTAGTTTGTACCTCTATCGCTTGAATCAGAAAATCTATCAACTATTCGCTTTATACGGTAAGGTTGAGCAGTTGTGATGTCACAACGCTGCGTGAGTGTATTCTGTTGAAATTACTGCATGAAAATTTGACAAAGAAATGGCTCTTGATGTTATGATATTTTTTCTAAAATTAATCAACTCGTCTATTATAATTTCCTAAGTATATTAGCTATTGAAATTTGTATTAAGTATTCGTATTTCTATTCATTGCATTACTCTGTACAGCTCGAATATTCTTATCACTCATACCTACTCAATGATGAATTTTTATTATCAGTTAACAATTTTTACGGTATAGAATCACCAAAGACATTTTTATGCCCCTACCTAACGATCATATCTATAAAAAATGTCAAAAACCTTGTCGCCCCTTAATAAAATCCAAGCAGGCCATTAGACCGCAATCGACAATCATATGTTACAGATTGTCACTCAAATCGAAGGGTCCCTCGGCCAGTGTGTTAGAAAACTTCCAACTTCCGACACGCGAACTCATTTTTTGGGGTGAGTGATTTGAGGATTTCGCCACAATGGATTGGCGGTGGCTCATAATACGATCGCACGTGATGAAGTGTAGTCACGTTATCAATGTATTTTTGAGTTATCCGTAAAATTCAGAATCTGCTATGAAACGAATGGAATTATCTCTCACGGAATTATCAATACAGGGAATAACTAAATAAGTGTAAAACATTTGAGGGGGTGATTCCTCTTCGAAAAAAAAAAGATTGGATCTTTTATATAAAGAAACTTCTTGCAGCATCTCATGTTATTTGAGCGAATACGTGACTCAATGAGAAGATGTCTAGACGCATGCGTAATGTCTGAAGGTAGACATATTGAATATTTACCATGATTTCTACATGTTGTATGTTTCGTTATCAATAAATTAGTTTTGTTTATTTCTCTTCGATCATTTAATTCAGATGGTAAAATAATTTTTATAGTTCATTTTGGGCAAAAAATTCAAGGGACATTTTTTGTTCACAATGAAACATGCTATCGAAAATGAATTTTTAAATGGTAAACAAATAATAAGACAAATATTGATATTGGAAATGAATTTGAGGGGTTGCGTTTTCCACCCCTCACAACCATGGGTTGAATCAAATAAATTACCGGCTTTTTGGTAGTAGAAAATTCAAGTTAATTTCAATACTGTTAAACAAATTTTATGTATACCCTTCAAGAGGCTGTATCTTAACATAGGATGCTCCAATGAAGGATCCTACCTTTTTTTCGATGAGAAATCACCTCCTCAAATATTTTACACTTATTTATTCACACGAGAATACCATGTTGCTGAAATACATATTTACAAAGATTTATTATTATGTATATCAAAACTATCGTTTCTTGATAACCACCATCGAAACACGGATTTGACAAGAAGTTAAATGAATACCCAATATCAAGCTAATTAATTTCAGAATATGAATACAAATAACGTAAAATATTACTGAAGAGGGAACATCAATCACAAGTTAATAAATATAACGATCATCATTTGTCCATATGTATATTTTAGAATTCAATACGATCTGAAATGATTTTGTGTTCTATTAGAAATTGAGCTAATGAGTCATTAGATTTGTAATTTTGATCATATTATACCCGTTAGAGTTTATGCATTTTGATGGATTGAAAGCAGATTTCGAGATATTAGCCAATTCCAAATTTTTTCCTGCTGTAATTTGTAAGGTCTACAAACCAAGTAAACATTTGATTTTGACATTACTATAAGGATGTATACGAGACACACATGAGGTTTTAAATTCGATTGGATATACATATCTCCAGTGAGTCTGGTTCAACGTTCATAAATTGCGGTTAGAGAGAATTTAGCACGGTGACGGTGGACTTGGGAAAATTTCGTTCTTATAATATACAACTTTCAAAACAACGACAAATAATAACAGATTCATTATTTTTGTTCAAAGCCATTTCAAAGTGTTACGATTATCATGTTCTTCGGAGATTTACTAGAAATTGACAGTTGTTAACTAATCCTAGTTAGAATACGAATCTTGACTGAATTCAATAACTACTGTTATGATCTGGATATATTCTACATAACATTATGTTCTTTCGGAAGAATTGTAGAATATATCTTCAGTTCTCATGTATCTAATATTCAATCGATTTGGTTATCGACTGTATTTTCTTGGATGGCCAATATCTGTTGTAATGCTATATTAGTGGATGGATGCTTTTATGGGGTTTTTTCCTGTTTGTATCCCAAACATGGAATAAATGAATGAACGATCATTGAAATGTCATCGAATCCACATCTTCTCAAATTCTGATTTACTGATATTTACTGGCGTGTAACTAGAATTCACCTCATATTTTCACCTGTCATACAACCGTCTGTCGCACTCGTAGCCACTACCCTCTCTTCTCGAATCTGGCCTCCGGATAACATATTGTATAATTTGTAGTTCCGTTTACCTAATAATTAGGAAAGTCTGTAGGGGGTCGTAGTCGCGAGAACGCACAGGTGTCGTAAGTCAATTGAGGCCCCTGAATCGACACGAAACGGACCCTCTCGATGTGAGGTAGTGTTTACACACATGGGCGATTCGCGTATATAAATCGACGACATGAACAGGGAACCGAAGATACAATGAAATTTGATACGAGAAACAATTTGTGTTATTCTCATGAGGTTATTGATAGTTGATCGTGTTACCATTGAATGAAGAGTATTCTGATAGTGAAACAATCAGATTTGATATACAAGGAGGTCCATCGAACACGTACAAAAGGGCAATACAGGGTAGGAAAGAATCTCTCGACAAATAAAACGTAAAATACGTAGCCGAAGTTTTTTGTCCATAGTATTACTTATTTAGTTTATTGAATTCGTTACTGGATGATTCAAAAATGTATACTGGGCATGTGAGTTCTTTTAAAAAACTATAGTTTGATAAATAAAGTTATGGAGCAAAATGCATACTATAAAAGATAGATCCTAAAAATCTAGGTTGAAATTCGCAGTAACAACTTAGTATAAAATCCACACGTCGAAATTGACTGCAACATTTTTGTTGACATAAACTTCAGGATTCAGAACAGAATTGGTCTCGCGATAAATTGATCTGCTGACATCAAATATCTCAAAAACGAGTTTTTGTATTTGATAACAGCATCTTGATCATGTAATTTTATGCCCACAATCGAATACTTCTATTTTTGACCATAATGAATACAGTTGTCCAAAAAAATTACAACCCACCCTTTATATATGTAAAATTTTAACAAAAAAAGCATTCAGAAAATCTCAACTGGTGACTTTCGCCATGTAAAAGTTACGTGAAGGAATTATTTTAATTTTATCTAGGATATACCGGGTGATTCTTCAAGATGGCTCGCCCCTATAACTTTTTTATTATTGAAGATAGAAGAACAACATTCGGGGGTTGTGTATTATATGTCAATTCGCATTATTTGACGTATTCACTTGCTTTGCAGTACTTCCGGTTTGACCGGAAATGACCTCAACTTTCGATTTTCACATGGAACACCCTATATATTTTTACTCATTTCGATCGAGGATGACATTATCTATCCAACAAAACTTTGTTTGTGAATATTTGACGTATGAAAGAATTTTTATTTAAATTTTTATTTTTCGACCTAGCGTGCCATGGATCGATTGAAACGCTTCCTTTTTGATCAAGTGACATGGGAAAAATACAACTTTGAGGCATATGACTTCAGAGTCGTTTCAATATTTTTTTTCAATATCATTTCTTCCAGTTAACTCGATTTTTCCAAATGGAAAGAGGGTGGCTCGTCGGGTTTTTGTGAAAGATAATTTTCTTACGAACAATTTGATACCACACACTTCCACTTTATTTTCACTATCTTTCTCAATAATTGCAAGAAGCCCAATACCTAATAACAAATAATACGTATTCGGTATACTCATGCAAAGTTTTGTTGGATAGATAATGTCATCCTCGATCGAAATAAGTAAAACTATATAGGGTGTTCCATTTGAAAATCGAAAGTTGAGGTCATTCCCGGTCAAACCGGAAGTACTGCAAAGCAAGTGAATACGTCAAATAATGCGAATTGACATATAATACACAACCCCCGAATTTCGTTCTTCTATCTCCAATAATAAAAAAGTTATAGGGGCGAGCCACCTTGAAGAATCACCCGGAATAATAAATTTTCTCCTAACAAAATTATCAAACATGGTGTTCCTCAGGGATCAGTTTTAGGGCCGGTTTCATTCTTGATTTACATCAATGATTTTAGCCAAACCATGCTACCATACAAATGTGTATGTACTCTTTGCTGACGCTACAACTATCATAACATCTGACAAAACAATCAGTAACTCAACAGTGACAAAGAGCGATGCTTCAGACCATGCTTCTAGATGGTTCTCAGCCAATCAATCGAAACTAAATGGAGACAAAACACAGGTAATAAATTTTTCCAGTCACAACACTGTAGATAATAGTAGAAATCGTAAACTGCTTGGTGCGTAATCCAAATAGTTTTCGAGAAATATACTGGCCAAAACCTCGTTGTGCACCCTGTATCTCAAACTATTTTAGTTGAGTATATTTCGGTAAAGAATCACTTTGAACGTCATACGGGATTTTTTCTCAGCTACTTTGATTATGATTTTTTTCATCGCAAGTCTCTATGACTGATACAGTATGTCTTTACATATCACCCGGAACATGGATTTGTTCTATTCCTTAAATTATTTGTATCTTTTTAAATTTATTTCATTCTACGAATAAATGTAATATATTGATAGAATAAAATGAATCGATACGATATCATGAAAATCATATTTTTCTCACTTCAATTCTGTCACAACTAGTGCCAATAAAATGAGGGTACTTTCTAAACTAACCCACAAGTGTGTTGTGGGGTGATATTCTCTTATCATTGCTAACAAGTTTGAGAAACTTTGGGACGAACAACTGTTCCAACTTCGGAAACTATATACAAGTTTGGAGTATTTGACGATGCCACATTATAGGTAAGCTGTTTATAAGATATGGAAATATGGTTTTGTAAAGGGATGAAAAAGGAAGTAGAAAATCGTTTTTCGATTTACGAAGGATGGAATTATCGTACTTGAGCAGCAGTTTTGATTTTATCCGCGTTACGAGATACATCAGACCAAACATCATTTCATACCTTGTAGTGTCCCCTTTTCTACATATTTATACATCAACATTTTTTATTATATACTCTGTTTTGTATATTTCCGATATTTTGTGCCCATATTATATAAAATAATAATAAGTATTCTTAGACGTTTTGTTTTATTTCTACCCAACCAAAACATTCTTGTTGAGTCAAATGTCGATTTCAAATTGACAGAAAAGTCCTCCAAGTTTCAACTGATAATATGAATAAAATAATAAGACTGTCACAGAACCATAAATGTTGACATCGGATAGTTTCATTGAATTAGGTAATATGTGTTTTTTTGTTAATAAAATGTGAGTTTATAATGAAAATAAAGACATTTTAGAGTTTTGCAGTGAGCTAGGGCGTCAATATACAGGGTGTTTCACAGTGGATGGAACATTAGACGTATCTGGAGAACAGAAAGACAGATCATTTCGAAAATTTGTAAGTGTGGATAATCAAACTTGCTCTATCCGTCTAAAATATTTTCATCAATACAGTGTTGCCGCTTGTATAAGAAAGTAGTAGCTATTTTGTTATTTCAAATGGAACACCTCGTATATTATATAATTTTTGGAATCCTCATGAGATTCCTCACAACTTTCCCACATAATTATATACCTATCTGTGACGATTTCCGAGATGAAAATAATTGTCAAATTTTTGTGCAAAACCTGACCATTGAAAAATATAATTTTTTTCCCAATGCAAATTTACAAAATATTGCAATTTGGGTTATAGCTGCATAAGACCATCAAGTATTCTGTCAATGAATACTGGATCTCAGTTTCAGTATATAGGGAGGCTCAGATATCGTCACAGATAGGTATAGGGAATTATGTGGGAAAGTCGTGAGGAATCTCATGAGGATTCCAAAAATTATATAATATACGAGGTGTTCCATTTGAAATAACAAAGTAGCCACTACTTCCTTATACAAGCGGCAACACTGTATTGATGAAAATATTTTAGACGGATAAAGCAAGTTCGATTATCCACGCTCACGAATTTTCGAAATGATCTGTTTTTCTGTTCTCCAGATACGTCTAATGTTCCATCCACTGTGAAACACCCGATATATGTATCTTTATTTTCCGAAAAGTGGTAAGCAGTATCATTTGTTTTATTAATTGTATTATATTGAAAATAATACAAGGTTAAAATACTCCTTTGAATTTGAATGTTTCGGTCAAAATGTATACAGGATTCTGATAATTTGTTTCGTTTTTAGATTCGGATGGCAAGATCTAGTTTAGGGTACTTTATTGAAGGCACAAACACTTCCAGAAGTGTACATGAAAGTGAAGAAGTTTTGAATGCTGGACATTTAATATAATGAAGAAAACTGAATTCTTCCACTGCTGACAATGAATGAACTATGAGTTTATACTACATATTTATTTTTTCTGCTGTTTCTTAGGGAAGTGCCAAATAAATTAGATAATGTGAGATCTCGTTTCAATTTTTTTGTTTGATACCTGAACACTACCATGCTCGACAGTGACCTTTAATGTGAACAGAATTTTATCTATCTATTCACAATATTCATATCATATCACCAGCTTCGGGAAAAGCATGAGAATTGATATTGGAAGATTGATTTCACCGATTCATAGTTTCACAATCTTTCAAATATTCAAATTCAGTATGAAATCAACAAAACATAATACCAAACACAAGAACTAAGTCAACATGTCTAGGTATTTTTAGTGTCACCAGGTGGCGTATCGCTAATGTTCATTCGCCAATTGTGATAAAACTGCGCAAATAATATCTACTGAGGAAGAGAGAAAATTGATCGGACACAATCCTCATTCGAATGTCGAAATGTGGAATTTGTGGATTAAACATTCCTAATCAAAATACGAATCTCAAGTATACTTGATCATTGTAAAAAAATGTATGCGTTGTCTAGAATCTAAAACATAGCTATCCAAAATGATTTCAACTCATTTAACTTAAAGCATAATACTACAAAAATAAATTATTAAATACTGAAAAATGGCATGGCTTTCGAATTTGAACTAGGTATACGCCATTGTATAGATAATATTTCCAAACTTATGTTGCCTTAACTCTCGTTTCAGCAGCCAGGAGATACGTGTTCGTAACGGGGTTACGTCGCATAGACATACGTTCACGTCTGGGTTTCGCATTGAGTCTGAATTATGCCAAATGCTGTATATTTTCACAGATATGTTTGCAATAAACTCTAGATTCTATGAATCCATCATACATGGTTAGATTATCTATAGAACTAAAGTTGCACCCTATTTCCATTGTCATACACTGAGGCCAAACCAAGGAAGGGAGAAAAAAAATGCAAATTTCGCAAGGTGTCAACATATTGTGATGCCGAAAGAAATAAAAAAGTCATCGTACGATGATTATTTTTTAATGTTGTCACTTGCAATCCTCACTCCGTTCGCTGTTGATTGATTCTATTCATAAAAAAAAAATCGGTTGAAAAAATTTGAATTTGTAATAGGATAGAGACGATCTTGGGGGTGACAAAAGCGTTGTGTAGGTCTACATATAGTTGGGATTCAAAATAGTCAAGTGGTCGTAGAAAGCAACAAGATGTGGCAATATATCAATCTCAGAATATATATTGAAAGTTGATTCGAAAACAGTATTGTTCCAAATTAATTATCTCAATAATTTGAATTGCATATGGTTTTATATGTTTACATATTCAAGGAAGAGAGTTATAATAATAATAATAATAATAATAATAATAATAATAATAATAATAATAATAATAATAATAATAATAATAATAATAATAATAATAATAATAATAATAATAATAATAATAATAATAATAATAATAATAATAATAATAATAATAATAATAATAATAATAATAATAATAATAATAATAATAATAATAATAATAATAATTCGTCTTTATTCACCATAGAAAGTAAAATAAAATTACAAAATTACAATATCATTTGTGAAGGTGAAAAGGCAGAGTGTCAGCGAGAGCTGTTTTTAAACTCAACCAAAAGTTCCTGAAGGGAGAGAAAACAAAGAAAAAATATATAAATTCGAACAAAAAAGGTAAGTATATAAAAATATAAATGTGAATGCGAGCAGCATGTTAACAATGTGATACTCATTAAAGTAGAAGTACATAAATATATAACAATTAAAGTATACAGGTATGGACAAAATACGTTGTAGTAGAAAGTCGTGCAAATGAGCACTTATATATAGCTTATAACTAAATTCATAAGATGCAACAGGACGTTCCAGTAACAGATAGATAGATCAGTGAATGGTAATAGCCGAGCCAGTTATAACGTTAGACAGTCCTATTACCTAGATGAATTTTCAGTCTCTTCTTAAAGTTGCTCAAAGAGTAAGATCTAAATTCACTGAGCAATGAGTTATAACATTTCGGTGCGTTGTACGAGAAGCTGCGGGTGTAAAATGAAGTTTTGTGCTTTGGGATGATGAGAATTTCACTATTTCGAGTAGAAAATCTGTTCAGGTCCGAAAATGTTAATAGCCTGTTGAAGAGGTAATCTGGCCGTTGTGTTATCAGAACTTTGTGTGTACTTGTAAGAAGATGAAGTTTCCTAAGTTTCTCTAGATTCAGCCAACCTGATTTCTTCATCGGCTCGGTTATATGGTCGTATTTACGAATGGCAAAAGAAAACCTCAGGCAGTTATTTTGAATACGTTGTAGACGGTGAGAATCAGCCTGGCGTAAATCTGGACCGTATAAGTTGTCGCAGTAGGAGATTTTAGAAAAAATAAATGACTCGCAGAATTTTAGTTTTAATTCCATCGAAAGTAAGTCTCTGTTTGGATAAAGTTGCCTTAATACGTTATAGGAAGCCTGGCTCAGGTGACTGACGTGTTTAGTGAATCTTAGAGTTAGAGGTAACACTTGGAGATTATAAAGATTTCAGAATGAATTTTTCAAAAAACCTCTTGAGGAAACTCTAACATGGCATCTTAAGTAGCTCATCATTTGTATGAGTTCCAAACTGAGAGTTATTAATGAACTGAATAGAAAAGAGCTCTTCATGTACCTACCTATTTCTTTTCACGTGTTGGTTAAAAAGCTTTCAATTTCTGGCGCAGACATAGGATCTGAAATTCGAATTGTGAATCTGGGTTCATACGGATTTACATGAAACGTCAATTTGTTATAGGGTTATGTTATCATAATTTCAATTGGAATGAAAAATATATAATGTAGTCCACACATTATTGAAAATTGTATCAGATAGTGTTGAAAAATTCGAATGAAATAATTCTATTTGTAATTGGGAAATGAAATATTGATTTGTCATCATTGTTGTCACAATAATTGAAATTCCAATGGTAGGTGTACTGAAGTCGAAATTGAAAAACGCTCGGACACGTAAATTTTTAGGTCAAGCTCAGTATTTTTCAACATAAAAAGAATTGTTACACCTTTTACCACCTCCTCTGGGAGTAGATTCGTGCGATACATCTTTGAAAAAGAATTCGAAAAACATTTCAGTTTTTCAAATGAAATAACTAAAAATTAATGAATAATATCGCATTAAATATTCATAAAGGATGGAAATTATTTTCTTATTAAAAAACACCCTGTCAATCTTTTAAGTGTTAATAGACAAATAATTTTATGAATCGGCATTGAATTTATAATCAAAATTTGACATTTGCATATTTCTCTCAATTTTAATATTAGCATTCGTTCTAAAATCATGTCCCTTTAATAAACTGTCAGAAATTTTTGAAAATTGCTTTCTGTTCCTGTTACGTCGAGAATATTATTTTGGTCATTGTTTCAAATATATTTCTTACGACTCCTTGTTCAATTCTATATTAGGCAGCTTTCAATCTGACGTTCATCGACGTTTTCATCTTCAAAATCAGTTGAGTATCAATAGAATTATGAGGGAAACTCATTTTCATATTCAATTTCATATACTTACAAATAAACAACATCTCTTGTTTTTCTGTAAGCGGTCAGGTAATAGGCACCTGAAATATTTTTTTTATTCGGATTCTAGACATATTAATGGTTGACTTCCAATTTTTAGATATTTTATGAGAGATTTGAAGACCTCGTAGCTATCAACGTTGGGACTACTTTAAAACGCTTAGGAAAAGAAATATTCAATTACAGATTTGTCTATGCCAAAATTCATATTCACACACTAGAAACTGGTTGAAAATAAAAATAAATGATCTGAATGACGCAGTATTATTATAATTTTATTCATGCTCAATTTTAGCTTCACACCAAACTTCAGAAAATCTCAAGAATTTCAAGAGTTTTTTTCATTGTTATTTGTCAGCAGAAATTTCCTCTACCACTTTCAGTCTCATCTACATAGTCTATAACAAATAGAAAACCCAAAAATCTACCTTGTCGCAACTCTCGTCGGCTCAGCAAAACTCTCCGCATGCACACACGCCCACACACTTCTGCACGGTACGTCGACTTCCACTGAGCCGCCCGACCTGAGCGACGCACTCGCCCAGCCCTCCAGGCCACGCCTCCCGGTGTCCGCCCGGTCAAAAGTCGCCGATCAGTGGCCCCACTCTGCGACCGAGGGCCCGCCCTCCACGAGCCGAGCGCTCCCATTAGTCGATCTCGGAGCGACCTGTCGCAAAACGACGCAGCAAGGTCGATTAGCGATGATGATTATGACGGTGATAAAGGGTCGTTTTTTTTGTTATGTTTTGGTTGTTGAGCTACCGATAACTGATCTGGGTTGGCTGTCGCGTTAATGGGTATTGATTTTGTTTTATCTTTTAACTGCATGAAAGGAAAGGAGGATTTTTGTTTATTTTCAGAAGGTAATGAGATATCGATAGGTAACTCTTCATAACAATTTTATAAAATGAAATTTCTTGAACATCGTGTGATTCAACACAATTTAATTCCTCTTCATATGGGGTTTTTTCAATTACAGGTCTATGTCAACAAGCCTACATCAACCATACGTGTATCAAAAAAGGAGAACATTCAACGCAGAATTGTACTGGAAATATCAATAAACGAGTGCGAATTCGTATGCTGAGCCGTGTGAAGGCCATTTAATCGATGTTTTATTCTCAATGAAAACTAATCCTACGTACTTCATGATTCAATGAAAAACTAAATCATGATTCAATGATAAAACTAAAAATGTGCTCTCCTTTAATTCAAATCTCCAAAACATGAATACAATTGAAAATTTTAATGATTTAGAGGCGTCTGCAGGAAGTTGGAACCGTATACTGAGGTCTGACGATGAGTAACGCTGGTTTTGCATCCGCATCTGAGATCACAGTCAATCACAGTATCACCTATGGTATCACAGAATATCGAACGCTTGAAGGGTAAGCAATGACTGAAAACAATAGCTCATTGTGTAGAGAATGCCTTTATGAATTTTATGAACTAGCACAGCGAAATGACATGAATTATCAACTTCAAGGTCTAACTAACAAAATAGAAATTAAGAAACCAGAAATGTTGAAGTGTTTGAAGTTGTTTACCTTTTGGGCAAGGAACGCGCTCATTTTGTAGCGCAGCGCAGATGCTTTATTATTACGAATCGAATATGAAAAAATTTAATCATTCTACAACGAAATTGAAATTGGATTTTATACAACTCGTCACCCGTTACCCACTACCCAAGTTTTATGTTTGGGGATCTTTCTCAACTGTACTGAAGGCATACAGATTATACAGAACAACTTTCAGCTTTTTCAAGAGTTCTTTTTCGACGTTTCGTGTGAATTTAAACAGTAATTTTGAGAATGGCCCCAAAAAATATTTGCATGATATGTCAGGATATGACGTTTAGACATAGAGTTTCTAAAACAGTATATCGTGGTAGAAAACATGTTTGAATTATTTATATCACTTCGCAGAAAATTACATAGTATGTACTTATATACAATCTAAGAAAAGAAATTTACACTTTCGGCCGAATCGGCCTGAAGAAAAGTCTATATTTAAATGAATAATGGTAAGAAAAAATGAACAATATTATGAAGATGAACAAATCGGTCATCACCATAAGAGCACACTGGGCCCATGCCCAGGGCCCCATTCTCAGAAGGCTCCTAAAGACCGATATAATACCTCACACATTTATTCTGAGACCATTTTTGTCAGGCACAATACAAATTTGTAATCTTCAGGAGGTATTTACAAGATTAATATGCATATCAAAACATTGACAGAAATCCCGAAAGAAACCGTTATCGTAATCGTAATCAGAAAATCAACATCATTCTATTATCATCAATGACATATTATATCATATACTGTATTTGATTATCTATATTAGGTCATAGTAGTAGTAGAAGAATTAGTATAATTATTATTATTATTATTATTAGTATTATTTTACTTTTCAAAAGGGCCCCAAATTTTTATGTGCCCAAGGGCCCCAGTCTAGTATAAGACAGCGGTAATAATGAAAGAGATAGTTGCTCCAAACAAAAAGGTATGGACACAGTACACAGTATTCAGGGTGTCCAAAAACTTTTCTGCCAAACGAAAACTACAGGTTATTTCATGTCGATTTAACTCAAATTACCTCAATCCGAAAACGCTTTGTAAGTGAAGCCTTCAAAGATAACATCGTTATAGGTACAAGGTTTCTTCGAATATAACAAAAATACCGTTACTAAAAAATTTCGAATTTCGTACAATTGATAGACAGTTACAAATAACATTATTCAATGATTTGAAAAAATCGTTAAACGATGTCACTTCAGAAGGCTGTAGCTCACTATATGGAGCACAGGTAGCATTCTTGGATCGAGGTTAGTTTGAGTTAAATCGACATAAAATAACCTGTATTTTTCGTTTGGCAGAAGAATACCATAAAAACCATAAAAATTCCTGACGATGTCGTATATGAACCTTATCAATTTATGATTTTCCACTATTAGGTCAATTTGGTGAATGTTGCATGAATCCTCCTGGAAGGTTTAATTTTGATTTAAAAAAATACTGATTTCTAGGAGTTGATCACCGTTGAACAAACTTCAAATTTTAGAATTCATTCTGGAGATAAATGTTCGATATTTAATTGTAAAGAATGATAAACATAAGAAACTGTATCCTGAGGGTATTGAGAAGAATACATTCGATCCCATTTCCAACGTATCCCCTACCTACCTCTCTGAATCGTTGAATAAAATTCTTTCCGACAGAAAATTCAAGGATGCGATCTGATCCATAGAAATCGACACACACACACTCAACTTCGACATGTACACCCATTACCCAAGACCGATTCCATTAGAGCTCCCCTTCAGAGGCGTGCATAACTGGTTATGGTGTCAAGAATGTCGGATCTTCCAGAGTATGCGGATCGAATATCTACAGGGAGAATGTCTTGTGGACAATGCGAGAACCTAACAGAAAATTCGAGAACTTGACAAAATGCAAAAATATCACCGTGAATGAACCAACACTTATTAGACCAACATTATAAGATTATTAATGCTGAAGTTGGTGATATATTACTTTAACTTGCAAGTTTTCGATAAACAGTCTGTGAGGTACCTGGAAATGTGCTTTTATTATTGGACAAAATTATAAATAAGCTAACTTTGGAATCTACTAGAGATAAGAAAGTGCAAAATTTTTGGGATGAAAAGTTTCTAAACTTATTTATTCAATCAAAATTTAGGGAAAGGATCGAACGCGCTGATTTTTCATTTGAAGAAAAACCCTGCATCTAAGCCCTGAATCTCGACCCTTGATAACATCAGAAAGTAAGATCATGTCACATGCCCCTTCTTCATAATCTTGTCGAGTTCTTCGTGACCCTATAATTTTGAAAAATTTGTCATAGCAAGAGCAAAAGCAGTCACCTAGAGGCAATATACACGGTCGATGATTTCTTCGAAGACAACTTTTTCTTCAAGGATCCGTATGGTTGTGATGAATTATCGATCAACAAGCCATCTAATATCTGGTCCAATAAAAACAACTTCCTTTTACTTTGCCTCCAAGAGGTCAGGAAACTTTGATATTTGAAACAATTTCCATTTTTTTATATGATTTTCATAAATTGCTTCATAAATCCCAGCTTTATATATTGAGGTGAGGGAGGCATCAAAGTTTTATGCAGAACGTTCTCTTCACTAACTTCAAGCTCAGAGGCAAACACTTTTTGGTTCAGTGATTTTTCATGTAGAAACTAATAATAGTGATGTATTCGATTCGCTTTAGTTTCCTTAAACTCTTTAGAGTATTCTTTTAGAAAAGGACCCCGCACTTTTCTTATGTAAAGTGGCGACCGGTCGAATTTTCTGAAAGTTTGGTATGTTGTTGTACCCGACTCAGTAACCAAAAGTGTCAATGGGCCCAACCCAATCCTATGGCTAGTTTTCTAAATACGGGGTGTTAAAGTTGAAAATTGCCCAGATTTTCGAATTTATTTTTTGTTTATTGAAAGTTAGATTGGATTTCTGTTGCATGCAGACGTTTACTACATGTTCTAGTAATGAAATTAGTGGATACGTATGATTGAAAATATTTACATTTACAAGGTGATTCACGAATGTATGTCGGTAGTTTTTTGCCAAAATTAATTTTTTCTACTGTCACGTTAGGGAGGCATATTTTTGAAACATTCTCTTCGATATAGTATTTTGACAAGAAAATATTGCACAGTACACATTTTTTATACAGGGTATTTCACAGAGAGAACCACTAGACATAATTATTATTTCTTAGGATTAATTCGAAACCCTGTATTTATGGATTGATTTTTGGGAAAAGTAATACCACGAACATATGTGTGTCTCTAATCTCCAAAATACTCAAGGTGGTTTATTCATAGGAAGGTATTCTATTTTGGAAAAAGTACAAAAAACATGAACAACCTGTATTCAAAAATATCCTCGGTCAAATGTAACTTTTTTCTCACTATATATTGATTTTCATAACATCTTCAGAGGTATGAATTCTAAATCCGATACTATGACCAGTTTTCGAGATACAGGGCGTTGAAGTGGAGATTTACTGATTTCATCAGTTTTTTCTTCAAATTGGAAAGCCGGATCGATTTTATGTTGCGCCTATGAGTTCAATATGAGTTTCGGTGTGATGTACATGGAAAGGTTCAGCTAAAAATATTTACTGTTACAGGGTTATTCACGAATAAATCACAATAGCTTTAGCTAATACTCAATAATTCTACAGTTCCGTCACAGAGAAATTATTCCGTGGAGTTAATACCTAGTCGCTTACTATTTTCAGTCGAAATACTTCATTATGATTACTTATCATACAGGGTGAGCCGTACAGCCAACCATACCAAAAATAATTATGCTGTGAAATAATTGAAACGAGAACTTTTTTGGAGAATTTACTATAATCAACATTACATCAGGTATGCATGACCGTAAGAATTTCGAATATACAAGGTGATCAAGTTATAATCACCAACCAAAAATATACATCTTTGTCAGATATAAGTGATCGACAAGATTTCATACCTGTGGCAACAGAGATTAAAATAAGAAGTTTTTTCATTTATTCATATATATAAACAATTATAATTTAACATTCAATGATTCTTTTATGATATAGGTACAATATCTATGATGCATTTTGTTCCTAATCAGCATCAGAGTGCTGGTAACGGATCATTATAATCTCAAGTATTTTTTACATAAAGCTATAGAATTCAACATACAATATAACACCTATTCATTTCAAAAATTCACAAAAAAAGTTTCAATTATTTCACAGCATAATTATTTTTGGTATGATTGGCTATACGGCTCACCTAGTATGAAAAGTAATCATAATGAAGTATTTCGACTGAAAATAGTAAGCGACTAGGTATTAACTCCACGGAATAATTTCTCTGTGACGGAACTGTAGAATTATTGAGTATTAGCTAAAGCTATTGTGATTTATTCGTGAATAACCCTGTAACAGTAAATATTTTTAGCTGAACCTTTCCATGTACATCACACCGAAACTCATATTGAATTCATAGGCGCAACATAAAATCGATCCGGCTTTCCAATTTGAAGAAAAAACTGATAAAATCAGTAAATCTCCACTTCAACGCCCTGTATCTCAAAAACTGGTCATAGTATCGGATCTAGAATCCATACCTCTGAAGATGTTATGAAAATCAATATATAGTGAGAAAATAGTTACATTCGACCGAGGATATTTTTGAATACAGGTTGTTCATGTTTTTTGTACTTTTTCCAAAATAGAATACCTTCCTATATGAATAAACCACCTTGAGTATTTTGGAGATTAGAGACACACATATGTTCGTGGTATTACTTTTCCCAAAAATCAATCCATAAATACAGGGTTTCGAATTAATCCTAAGAAATAATAATTATGTCTAGTGGTTCTCTCTGTGAAATACCCAGTATAAAAAATGTGTACTGTGCAATATTTTCTTGTCAAAATACTATATCGAAGAGAATGTTTCAAAAATATGCCTCCCTAACGTGACAGTAGAAAAAATTAATTTTGGCAAAAAACTACCGACATACATTCGTGAATCACCTTGTAAATATAAATATTTTCAATCATACGTATCCACTAATTTCATTACTAGAACATGTAGTAAACGTCTGCATGCAACAGAAATCTAATCTAACTTTCAATAAACAAAAAATAAATCCGAAAATCTGAGCAATTTTCAACTTTAACACCCCGTATTTAGAAAACTAGCCATAGGATTGGGTTGGGCCCATTGACACTTTTGGTTACTGAGTCGGGTACAACAACATACCAAACTTTCAGAAAATTCGACCGGTCGCCACTTTACATAAGAAAAGTGCGGGGTCCTTTTAATACACAATTTTTTTGCAAGATTTCGTGATATTTCCTAGACTAGCTTTTTCACTTGGTTTAGCTCGCGTTGAATCCATTGAATTAGTATCACAATGAAAATGAATCAACATAATCAGATCCGTGCATCACTTAGGAGTTATGCGAGTCTTCCTCAATGTCGGAATCGTTTTTAAAAAGACAACGTTATACAGTTATATTTTAGTTAGCTTTATCGTTGAATACAAAAAAAAACATGACTATGAAAATGTATGAAATCAGACAAAATCTAAAAATAACGTGAATGAAATTATATAAATAAAATCATACTAACACACAATATTGTATCACAGTTTTTGATAATCTGGAAATAAATTGAGAATATCTTCGATAGTTTTGTAGATATCATATGAAAAACTCAGGATTTTTCATTTCCATTCTCATTCTTATTTTGGGAATTCATTTATATGCAGTTTTTGTGGAATCTTTTTATATGGTATCGCCCTTCCAGTGATTCAGAAAATGGCAAAGACACACTTGTCAACTTTGATTTTTCTCATGAACGCCACCTTAAATTTCTAAATTTCTGAATGAAGTTTTGTATTCTCTTTATAGCGATGTATCACACATGGGTGGTTCAATTTTATTTGTTGCGTGAAGTTCTTTGAAAAAAACAATGTATTACGTAATGTTTTGACAATTTGATTAGTAAGTTCTGTTGGCGACATTCGTAACTAAACAATAAACTACCTAATCGTGACGTCAAGAATGGGCGGAGCTCAAAAAACCTTGCCAAACAAAGAAATATTGCATTGTTTTCTCCATAACAGTTTTTATAAGAATGAGTCAATGAGAACTTGATATCACCATATACAAACAATTTTATTCTAAGTTTCAGCTGAAAGAAGCAAAAACGTAAAATGAACGCTTTGTTTGGAAACTTGTAACGTCACGACTTAAGCTGTCTATACAAAACATATTCGTTTCGCGATAAGTAGGTATATCCAACGAAATTGACGAATGCTACTTCCTGACTCTCTTTTCAAGGTATGTGATACATCCTTTTTTCCAATATCGAGTCATCCGAGAGTAGTAATAGTTTTTTATCGAAGTTCCTTCAGGCCGATCGGCAATGATCTGTTATTTTAATTTTCCATTCGAAAAACGGACAGCCTATATATCATTTTCCATGAATAATCAATTCATAGAAGATTCTTATATGTCAAATATTATTATTACCGGAATTGATTCCCGGTTCAGCTTGAAGTTTGTCCTAACAATAAATCTCCGAAATGCATTTTTTTCGTACGCACCTGCCTTCCTGCTGGGAAAGATCTCCCGTTTCGTTTGTCCTGATCTCGGCCACCCCGAAAATAGAGACCACGAATTGCTTTTAATTGATTTCCGATAAAAGCAGGTCCTTCTCGCCGTTGCCGCGTTCTGCATAATAGCGGCAAGTGTTGACATCAACTCGACGTGAGAAAACCAGCAGATGTCGGTTTTATCTTCGCCAGCTCCTTGCTCGTTTTTTCTTCGGTTTCGTGAAGATTTTATCTCTTCGTGAGTTCAGCCGTATGTCACACGTTCGCTAGATATAATAAAGAACAAAAAAATTAACTGCCTTGAACTGCCTACTTCAGCTGAATGAATGAGTTCATTAGTCTATGGTATATATACAGGGTGTCAAGGAGAAAGTACCATGCATATTGCCACCCGATGAAGGGCCATAAAATATGAAAAAAAGTCCTATATGAATATGTCCGAAACTGCTTTCCTTCAAGAAATGTTTTGTCCTTGTTATTGTGAGTAGGATACTTTGGCGCTTCTGGACAATTTGCGTACAAACATAACTTATCGATACGTTTTTACCGGAAACCGTTGGTACTAGCGACTTCAACTATAAGTATAATTACTGAAGGAAAAAAGAGAGGAAGAGGAATCCAAAAAGGCATACAGTGTGAGGCAAAAAAGGTACAGTTGATTTAAATGTGGAGGAATCCTGTATGTGGCGCCCTCTATTAGTGATCTAAAAACTAACAGGACATTTAGATTCTGCGACATACAAAACCCCGCATAGTACATTTTGTTCAATTCTTGCCTCTTTGTCCAAAGTTATAAAAAAAAACTTATCTTTAACACCCTGTATTTCTTTTTTCCTTGACACCCTGTATATTTTTCAGGAAGTGAATCCCGTGGATCCAAATCAGTGAAAATCATCACGTTGTATTCAGTTCAATATTGATGAGCCACTTATATTTTCACCCAGCACTAATTAAAATTTTATTTCTGCTGGTCTCTTGGACCGAGGCCCCCTCTTGGATCGGGGGCCCATGATATTTTTCCAGCCCTGCCACCTTACGCCACTGCAAGATTTGTATGAGTCGCAACAAAAGGCAATTTGACCACTTTTTATTTTAATAAGGTGGTCGGTGGTATCGTGTTGTTTCTTTGAGATTCACTATTTCGTTTATACTCTTTTTATACATGAAACCTGGAAGTCAAATGTAAAAACTCAGACACTAATTTTTTAGACACTAATATGTTTTTTTTGTCCGGACCTGGATACTTTCGATTCATGTCATTAGCTTGACTAGAAGTAAGAGAACGCGTATAACAAATAATCTAAGAATTGTGCAAGGTATTTCGCGAGCTATGAGTCTATGACCCATTATAAGAAAATGGAAATCTGCATCGTACTTGCTTGCCTTTTATTGATTAAAAAAAAATAACATCAGGATATGAATTCTAGCCTACTCTTCAGATGACTTCCAGCACAGAATTAGGTTAGATAGTAGAGGCTATGAACTTCATTCTGACAGAGAACTAACATGTTATTCCTCCATTAAAAATATGGCGGATAGAGCAAGTTCGATTATCCACGCCCACAAATTTTCAAAATGATCTGTCTTTCCGTTCTTCAGACATTTCTAATGTTCCATCCACTGTGAATCACCCAGTATGAGTAGAACAATTCACACCTATGTCATACCATACCTCAATTTGAATGTGATTGTGATACATCAAATTTGAAAGTAAATCTATTACATATTATATTCAATTGCTACCCATTCATGAAATGAATAAATAAAAATGCTTCTTTATGGTCTAATATCTTGAAATATAATATAAAAATAAAATAAATTAATATATACATACACTTTAATAAATTTAAACATATTTCAATATGGTTTAAACTTCCTAGCTTCTTTCATGAGTTTAACTTTCTTTTTTGCTTCCTCAAAATTCTCGCGAAGTTTCACAATATTCTGCATCTTTGATTCTCTTACTTGGAACCTGTAGAAATTTTTCAGTTCTTTCTTTTCAGATCCTTCTATAATTTTATTATGTAATTTGTTTTTTACACTTTCTTTTCTGGATAGACCTGATTTCCTCCCATCTCTAGTAACCAATGTCCAGCCTTCATCGTCAACTGTTTCTTCTTTCTTAGAATCATCTTCTGCTTCAGATTTCATATACTCTGCAACTTGCTTTTGCAATTTTGTTATATCTACTAATTCTGAATTATACTCTTCCATCCATTTTCTTACACCAACATTTAATGGCTTATTTAGAGTAGATAGAGGATGAAGTGTTGTAAGTTTCAATGCATTCAATAAGCTTTCTCTTTTACTAAAAATTATGAATGCTTTTTTGAAACCATCTCCCTGTAGTCCGTTTTCATCATTCCTATTATCTATCATTACTTTGACCACTTTGCCGGCAGGTGAAAATGCTTTTTTCAGACCATCTTCTGTAGCTAATGGAGGAACATTGATGACAAATAGAGTTTGTCCAAGAGGTTTATCTTCATCTTTATTCATAGAATACTCCTTTATGAATATTTCATGACAACTGGTGCTTTCTGGAGAAAATTGGAGTGACAATGCTGAAATAATCAAAATTAATTTTGACATGTACAGTTTTTCCTTGTTACAATACCTTTGTATCCCAATAATTCTGATTTCATTATGAAATAATAGATGATACTTATGGAAATAAACTCGTGAATTTATTTATTTCAAGTTAACACTCATATGTAAATTAAACTAAGTTTCAGGAAACATGTGCTACTGATGAGAAAAATTCTGTCAAAATATCCGCTCCTTCCACAGAACAACTAATAGCTATATATCAGTTTTTACATATATTTCTATGGTCCTGTCAATTCTGTTGTTTCGTGATCAAGGTGTGGCCATTTTGTTATGTAAAGCATTTCTTCTGTGGTACTAGTCTTCTCACGTCTTCTTAGTTATTTTTACTTCTTCTAAACCCGAAACTCCGATCTTTGCCTGAAAAAATTTGAAGTATTTCATCGGAAACCAAGGAGTACATGATGGAGGACTTCGAAGGAGGGTTTCTAGGTTTTCCAAGGGAACCAAAAAAAGAAGTGTGGACATGTGCAAAATGTGATTTCACTACCGAAAATGCTGATGAACTCGGTGGACATCTTCTGCTTTTTCATGATATCAACGAAAATCAAGATAAGTTTGAAATCATCAAAGAAGAGAGACCAAGGCAGAAAATTGAACCCGATCCTCCTGCCCTTAAAGGATTCTTCCACAATTCTCCCAAATCAGCAAGCAAAGTTCCTCGAGCTAAATTGATCATCAAAAAAATTGAACCTCAGTTTCAAATAACCAATGATATCGCAGAAGAAGATCAGAGTTTTAAAAAACAAAAACAAATCGGCAGAACTCCCATTCGTAAAAGAGGGAGAGTGTTACCAAATGGACAAAGGTTACATTGTTGCAGAAGTTGTAATTTCACAACTACCATTAAAAGTGAATTACCCAAACACAGATTTGCTGCTCATTCTGACTCTATTATTTATAGATGTTCACAATGTCCTTATGAAACCAGGCGTAAAAATGATATGCCAAAGCATATGCTGGGTCATTGTGATAATGGTATGAATTATGAACATTTACTCGATTTATTTAATCATGCAAGCTTAGTCTAATATCTTGATAATCTAGTTTTGTACTTGAAATTAAATTGAATTAATTTTTCAGTACCAATGTATAGTTGTAAACATTGTCCCTACAAAACCAAAAGGAAATGTGATTTACCCAAACATGAACTGTGTCACAAACCAACTGATACCATTGATCTTTACAAGTGTCAGTTTTGCCCTTATGTTAGCAAGAGAAAAGGAGATTTGGCCAAACATATGTGGAACCATAGTGAACAAGAGCATTGCTTCATGACCCTGTTCAATTGTACTGAGTGCGAGTATGTCTCTAGAAGGAAAAATGATTTGCATAAACACATGTTGGTTCATTGTGATAGAAATGTATCTGGGATCTTCAAGTGTCAAAAATGTTCTTATGCATCGGACAAGGTATTTACACTAAATAATTTCTTGAATCTAGTTTAATAAGCTTTTCAATTGAACATTCAGAGACAATTTCATATTCCAAGAAAATAAAAGGATATTAATTTTCATTCCTGTTTGTATCAACTCATTTGAATTATTTTCAGGTCGTGAAGTTTTCTAATCATGTTCTCAGTCAATGTAAAAAGTGGGATAATATAGTCAACCTTGAAACACTCAGGTTGGCAGATATCCTGAATAGTGTTGATGAAGAGGATTATCATGTTGTGATTGATGGTGAAGAAGGTCAAGTTCTGAGAAGGGTCTTGAATGAAAACGGAGAAGAAGAACAGTACGAATATGTCCAGGAGATTGAAGGAGAAGTGATAAGTGAGGACCAAATTGTGGGGTACATAGAAGATGGGGAGCAAATGGAAGGAGAAGTGATTGAAGTGGTAAGTAGGAAAGCTATTTTCGGTAATTGCACTTATTCTGGACCAAAAAACACAAATTCAATCATGGAGAAATCAATACTTTTCAAGATATTCTACTTCATATTTTTGGATCAAAATACATGTGTACAAAAAAAATCATCAAAATCCAGATTGCTCAATATGTTAATTTTCACCCTATTTTTTATTTATATTGTCAATTCTTTCTACAGGCTGATGGTGAAATGTATGATGAAGCAGATGGCTATGTGACATATGCAGATGTCGGAAATGGAGAATATGTACAGGTGCACAGTCAAGAAAATGATGCTACTAGAGGAGTTTTCAAAATCAATTTGGGAGAATTTTCTGTTGATAATGATAGTCATAGTCAGAATATAGTTGAGACTGGAAATTGAAATCTGTATGTGTTATTAATTTTCACCTTCCTAGTACTTGTAGTGCCATATCCTCGAAATTGATAAAGGATTCATCACTACTTTATTAGTTACCTTGTTTTTCATTAAATGAAATGTCATGTTTTGAATATCAAATGCAATATGATGTACATATAGGACAAATTATTAAATATTATGGTCTACTTAATGTGAATGAAATTTATTTGAATATCTGATGTATTCTTGGGTCTAGAAGATTCCAGTGATTTTGATGAAGGAATTCATTGGTTTTGTTAGTGATGCCCAACAAAAAATGAAATAGGAACTTATTAATTATCATAGAGAAACAGAAAATTAATTTGACATCCCACATTAATTATTGTTATGCTGACTATATTATATTGTGCTCTGAAATTGATTGCCTGAATAATGAATACTACAAAAGTAATGATATATCAACATTTTATTCAACATTTCAAGCCACCATGGTGTTATCTTCTGTTCTCATGATAAACTAACAATACTTTGATGCTTATAGCAAATAAGGAATAAAATAAAAATGTACCAATGAAATCACATATTTGATATGACTTGAATGAAATATGTGATTTCTTTTTTGCTTTATAAATTAACCATAACCGTGAGAGTTAATACACTTCACTTTACCGTGGATTAATTAATAATTATAAATCATCTACTTTACTAAAACCACCGATATTAGGATTCGAAAATAAGTTATTGTGTGTTTTAATTGAACGAAGTAGAGAATGCAAAATATTCAATACAATAATTAACATATGTTGACAAAAAAGCTGTGTGCATGACTAATGTGAAAACTAAAATATTCTGGCAGCGGATTGGAAGAGGTAACGTCGAGATAAGATCACGAAAAATGTGCTCTGTTCCTCAATGCTCATCATATGGTACTTCAGATATCTCTTTACACAAATTTTCTTTAAATCCCAAGGCAGTTAAGAAGTGGCAGACAATTATGAAGTTAGGGGAATCTATTTCAAAGTTTATGTTTGTATGCAGCAAGCACTTTTTGATATATTAATTTTTTTGTGGTATATAAAATTTATTTATTTGTTATTATTCATTATAGTTACTTCGACAACTAAGAGGAAACTTTACATAATCCAGAATGTCCGAAATTGTTATCTCGACTCTCACAGGCATTATTTTTATCGATAACAAAAATCCAGCAATAAACACAAACACTGAAATTTCCGAAACGAACGTTTCTAGAATACTGTGATATTGTTGTCTGATTGTTGTTCACACCTCAATCCGACATTTTGTCATTCACAGCGCCATCTCGCGGTACGTGATCTTTTCTCATCATGGGTGCGTTCCATTAAGCGCTCACAACGCCCAAAACACTCATTCAGACGTTCCACATGGCGACCACGATCGTTGGGGTCGTGGCGAAAATGTCATGAATGACGTCATGATTCATGCTCACGACGACCCATCTCAATAGGTGGGTCGGCGTGAGCGTTTCGATGACGCACAGAACCAAGTGGAACGACAAAATTCGTGGTCGTGAGCGTGATCGTTGTGAGCGCTTAATGGAACGCACCCCAAGTAACTTAACCAACCATCCAACTCCAGGCAGATTTCAATGTTATCATAATTTAAAAACAAAAATGTGTGCTGCAGTACTATATAAAGCAAATATTTTGAAACTTCTCAATAACAAAACATTTGAACAGGTGTGTCGCATTTGTATTTCTGGTAAGGGCCATTTGAGAGAAATACACTGCACAAGAATTCCTGTAATGTTGGAGAGCTGTGCTTGCATAAAGGTGAGCCTGAAAATCTTTGCCAACTGTTCAAGTACTGCGGACATCCTTTTCAACAGGTATCTAATGAAGATGGGCTACCTTCCAACATTTGTGTGTCTTGTTTTCACATGATAACCAAGTTTTATTCCTTCAAGAAAAAAATTGAGCGCACAGACAAAATACTCAGGGAGGTACTAGAGGATCAGTTGAAACAGAGCGATTCAATAAATGTAGGATTCAATGAAATTGAAACCATGGATGAAAGTGAATTGAGTGAAGAAGACATTCCATTAGCAGAAAGGCTAAAAGTTCAAGAAACTACAGAAATAGATTCAAAAATCATTGATCAGCAAAAAGAAGAGGTTGTTGTATTTTCAGATAGCCCTCCTCCGTTGGTACCACTAGCTCATAAATCAAACTTAGCTGAACCACCAGTACAATCAATATTGCTTCTACCAAAAGATGCTCCTCCTCTAGTACCCATCAAGCTGCCAATACTTACTTCTAATAACATTCTATCAATTAGTGAAAATATGGAGTATCAGTGTAGTACATGTGAAAAAAAATTCACAGACATGGTAGCATTCCAAGAACACAAGCTAACCACTTGCCAAGGGAAACCTCTGCAATGTAGTATATGCAATAAAGAGTTCCAGGATAGAAAAAAGCTTATAAGTCATCTCAAAGGTCACACAGTGAGTAAAGATTATTCCTGTAAAATTTGTGGTTCTTTGTTCCCAAATCCAAGTACAGTTCAGATACATATAAGAACTCACACAGGAGAAAGACCCTTCAAGTGTCAAATATGTGATAAGGGTTTTGTAAGGGCAGCTGGAGTGCTTGGACACATGAAGATTCATGATGATGCTAAACCCTATAAGTGTGGAGAATGTGGCAGGGCCTTCAAAATTGCCTCTAATCTCAGACGACATAAAAAAATGCATACTGGTGAAACACCTTTTCAGTGCAATACTTGTCATAAGAGTTTCTCTCAGTGGAGCAATTTGCAGTTGCATATTCGAACATACCACACTAATGATCGTCCTTATTTATGTAATGAATGTGGCAAAAGTTTTGTGAACTCCACAAGACTGAACAGGCACATGTGGATACATTCTGGATACAAACCTTACATTTGTATGATCTGTTCAAAAGCATACACCAATTTTAATGATTTGAAGAATCATGAGAGATGGCATATGGGTAAGAACCTAGAAGAGTTCAAGAAGTATAGTTGTGATGTATGCCATAAGAAATTCTTTCAGCGATGCAGACTTGAAAGACACAAGAAGTTGCACGATAGATATGCTTGTCGTTTATGTAATGAAACATTCTCTTCAAAGTGTATATTCAGGAAGCATTCGCTAAATGAACATGGAATTTCCTATTTAGATTCAAAGACTGAATGCAAAAATGATATAAATCAGTTTCATGGATGTGAACAGATCGAAGTAGAAGAAGAAAATGTTTCACTGATTAATGATGAAATGATAAGTAATGATCTCAAATAAAAAATCGAGGATGATTGAAAGTCAGATGGCAAATCTTTGCCTACTACAAATGCAATTTAAAAATGCAACACCCTTTACTTGAAACCAGTTGATCAAATTAAATATTCATACTTTCAAGGCCTTCTTTCCTGTATAATTTTTTAAGAACACATCAGCGAATTCCATCTATATTCTAGCCATTAAATAAAAAGTCTGCTGAGGAAATTGAGAATTTATTATTAATTCATATAAGTTAGGTATCTCTTGTGTGAATTCTGTATGCTGAATGAAATAATGTTGTAATTTGTGAAATTTTGTTTATCAATAAACAATGTGATATTTACTATTCATATTTAGTTGTGAATATATGCAAAAGAAACACGATTATTGTTGTATTTCTAGGAATATAGGCATTTTCTTTCAAATGATGAATGGAAGCTCTTATACATGATAAAGTCATTTACACATTCATTTACTATTTATTGTTTTCATACATCGATTTTCGAACGAAAAAATTATGATTAAATTAATACCAAATATCGAAAAAAAAATTATTGTTTATTAACTCAAATGAAAAAATTGGTGCTTAACAAAATGGGCGCGTCTTCCAGGGATGAATGTTTTAAAAAAGCATTATATGGTCGACTGTGACGTCAGGTAAAGATGCTTCGTTTCTTAAGGATTGCGCTCGAAGTAAAATAGGAGATATTTTATTGTTGGTAGAACTGGGCATATTGATGTCATTGTCAAGTAATTGTCAGCTGATTTCATAACAATTTTCTAGAAGCACTGGTTTATTTTACTAAGATTTCAATTGGTTGCCAAAAGTTTTTCCATTTCAAAACATGGAAAAATGTGAACTTTCAAGAGTATGTAGAGCCTGTATGGCCGAAAATGGAGAACTTCAATCGATATTCGTTGCTGAAATAAGCACTGGCCTACCTCTACGTATATCTGAAATGATCAGTGCTTGCACCTCCTTGGAGGTACTAGAATTTATCCAATAAATCCACTTCCATTATAGCTTCAGGTATTGAATATTGCTGTATTTTACAGGTAACGCTAGGGGATGGCCTTCCAGATCAGATATGTACAGACTGTGTTACCAAAACTGTCAACATGTATCTTTTCAAATCAAAATGTGAAAATAGTGACAGGATTTTGAAAGAACGACTGAGGAAGGTAACAGTAATCTATCAAAATGATCTTGAAAGATCTTCCTCAGAAAATGAAATTAATTCAATTAAAGCAGAAACCATTGATTGCAAAAATATTGAGACTGAAGAACTATTGGATGATTCAGATAATTTGGATTTAGATGCCAGTAAATCAGATGATGAGGATGATCCTCTTCCAGTGTGTTCAGAAAAAGAAGAACCAACTGCCAAAGAAAATAGAGTCAAGAAATTTGAGTGTGATATTTGCAATAAGCTATTCAGTCGCTATGACCTACTCATTCGTCACAAAATAGCTCATGCAATGAGGTTGGAGCAACAAGATGTTCAGTATGATGGCACTTTCGAAATGGAAAATTGTGTAGATGTGAAAAGAGAAGAGGTGGAATTTTCATGTTCACAATGTGACCTCATTTTCTCTACTAAAGAAGATCATGATGCACATACAACTAGTCATGTGAAACAGATCAAACTCAGCTGTAGTGTTTGTGGAAAAAAGTTCAGTAAATCAGCACACTTGAATAGGCACACGAGAACTTCACATTATGTTGAGAAGCAGTACAAATGTACTATGTGTGAGAAAGCTTTTCATAGACCTGAACAATTGCGTAATCATATGAATGGTCATACTGGAATGAAACCTCATGTTTGTGATACTTGTTTCAAAGGTAAAGTGAAAGATGATATCCTGCAATAAAAGTAATATTTCTGGATATCACAAACCACTTTATTTATTCATTTACTTATTCATTTAATTTAATTTATTTAATACAAATAGGGATACAAACAGACAAAATCCAACGAGTATCCACTTATTAAGTAATCAAATCAAATAGTGAGCTAATAATAACATACTTATATAGTAGACATTATAACTGATACATTGTTGAAATCGATTACAGTGAGGACCAAAAGTCCGTCGCCCCCCCTGTAACTTCTTTACTCTACATATTACAAAAAAATGTTAAATACATAAGTTGTAGGGTTTCATTTGATCTCCTCAATGGTTTGAGTTTCATTTATACAGAGTGTCTCAAATAAG
Organism: Plagiodera versicolora; assembly: GCA_037013635.1. NCBI lineage: Eukaryota > Metazoa > Arthropoda > Insecta > Coleoptera > Chrysomelidae > Plagiodera > Plagiodera versicolora. Next base: position 6,293,012 of record CM072986.1, on the reverse strand, counting down.
CACGGTGACTTGGAAGTTAATTTTTTTAAATGGGACACCCTATATTTCATTGCATTTTTACATTCTACGTTGAATTCTGAACAAGATTGATAAATGGTTTTCTATCAAAAAAGTTAATAGTTTTGGACTTATGAACACTTGTAAATAATTATTTCGACTACTTTTGCGCCAGTTCAATGAGAAAATCGTAACAAATGGCAAAAACAGATAAGAGTTTTTTTTTTTTCGTTGTCATGGATAAAATAAACGCGCCTAGCGTGCATAGCCTACCTCATTAATTTATTCGTGAACTGGCGCAAAAGTAGTCAAAATAATTATTTACAAGTGTTCATAAGTCCAAAACTATTAACATTTTTGATAGAAAATCATTTATCAAACTTGTTCAGAATTCAACTTAGAATGTAAAAATGCAATGAAATATAGGGTGTCCCATTTAAAAAAATTAACTTCCAAGTCACCGTGCTTATTTTAGACACTCTGTATAAATGAAACTCAAACCATTGAGGAGATCGAATGAAACCCTACAACTTATGTATTTAACATTTTTTTGTAATATGTAGAATAAAGAAGTTACAGGGGGGGCGACGGACTTTTGGTCCTCACTGTATAAACAATATGAACAATACATAAACAAAATATGAACAATACGATTTCAACGTTATATGTAGATGAAAGTGTGTATACATTTTCATCTGGTCAACAAAAGCGGAACATTTGTAGTAGTAATAGTAACAGTACAGGGTGTACATGAGGAATATATCCCATTAAGATTACATTACTGATTATGGTTAAGGAGATATGTATCTGTGACTCAAAAATTGTTTTTTGTAGAATGGATTATTCAAAGAGTTTCTAGATTCATAGATTCATCATATCTCCTCCATACAATATCATAAAACACAAACTCAACAATCAACTAATAAACAACATAATTAAAATTTTAAAGTTGGACACATCAATCAACCAACCTAATGAATGAGACATAGTTTTCATTTATGTCTTGCATTACACTCAGACGTTTTTGTAGTTTTTAAGCTTTTAAATACATGAAGGTGATGAATTGTAAGCTCTTGGGGCTAGATGGTGAGCAAATTACTTTCATATGGTTGGTTGGTTTCATATATTGGTTTCAGGATAGTAAATATTTAGTTTCTTTTACCCATTTTCAAACTTATGGTCTCTAACTTTTGACACACGTTGTAATTTCGAGTTGATTAGGTAAAATATAATTTTTTCCAATAGTATTATAATTTTTCAGGTTTCAATCAAATTTCAAATTTGAAGGATCACATGCGCACCCATAATGGGGAAAAACCATTTTTATGTTCCACTTGTGGTAAAGGCTTCAATCAACTGGGCAACCTGAGACAGCATTCTGTAAGACATAGTGGCGTCAAAGCTCATCTCTGCAATACTTGTGGTAGTAGGTTTGCCAGTAAGGGGGAACTGTCAGCACACCTCAGGAAACATACAGGTTTGTTCATGAACATTGATATGTTATGCTTCAATAAAAAGTGAAATCTTTTCTCTCCTATTCATCTATTGATTACTCAATATCACGACACAATTACAATTGACAGTGTCTCAAAAGAACACTTACCTCATACAAAACTGTATTCTCAATCCGAATTGTAATGTACTAGATCAACTTGACTTCTCAACGTATCAGTCTTAAATACCCAATATCAAAAATGTTGTGATTTCCGAATGTTTTAGAAGTCTAGATCGAGTTTAGTGAGTAGTAAGTATTAAGTATAACACTGACATTATAATACACAAATCACGAACCATTGATATTAATGGATATTTATTGATATCACTGGACTATATTTTGTGTGCAAGTCATAGTGATACCCCAGCTATGATTAGGGCGACTTATTTAAGATAGATTTCAACACGTTTTCATTCAGTAATGGCCAATGCATACATTTTTATATTATATATTTGCATTATTGTTTGTAGGAGCGCGACCATTTGTGTGTACAGTTTGTAATCATGGATTCACCACATCTAGTTCCTTGACCAAGCACAAACGAATTCATTCTGGAGAGAAGCCATACGAGTGTGATACTTGTAAAATGAAGTTTTCTCGTTCAGGAATTTTGGCACGACATAAAAGAACTCATACCGGGGAAAAACCGTACAAGTGCAAGGTGAGGGACGTATAATTTCCGTTTGAGCCGGAAATTGATATTAAATCGTATTTGTATTATTGCTTATTTGAATTCTACCCCAATAATTAGGTATATTTTGTGTGATATCCTATACTTCAATTGATATTTTTATCTGCTAATGAAGTTGGTTATTTGTTGTAGTCGAAATTTGATCAAATATTGAAAAAAACTGTTCAATGTTAAAAAAAGACAAGCAGCAATAACGCACTTTCTGGCAAGCTGTCACAACTATCTCACTCAAAAAAGTGACTCTAGTACTGACATTGCCATCTCAAATAATATTTATCTTGCAGTTTTGCGATAAGGCGTTTGCCCAATCGAACGACATGATTTCACACCAGAGGATCCACACCGGTGAGAAGCCTTTCGTGTGCGACCAGTGTGGCCAGGCGTTCCGCCAAAGTTCCGCGCTCAAAACGCACAAGAAGACGCATTCGAACCATCGAGAGGTCGAGGAGCGTGGAAGGTCATGTGAGGAGGAGGCGGTAGGAGACGATAAGGAAACGGCGGGTAACGTGGAGGTGAAGCCCATTTACATCGCCGGAGTATTCAGCTCGGATTTTTTGCCCGGGTTTTAGTTGAAGGTGGGAAAGGAAGACTGACGTTGTAGTCGACGTTAGATATCTACCGAGAGAGCGTTGTGGAGGTAATGTCAAATGGTACATACGGTATGGGCAATAAAAAGTATAACAAGAAGTATTATTTAGTTCATTATTGATGTATAATGGAACCTTCATGATAGAAATATGTTTGAATGGACTATTGATATAGTTATATTATAGTCTATTTATTCTGTCTTAATAGTTGTGTCAGATCGCAAGATTGAGCCGTGATGCCACATGTTTTTCACTTTTTCAGCGATGCTCCGAACAAAAACTTAGGTTAGGTTGACCGTTTGTTTTGTTCTGAAAGTGTTTTCGATTGATGAAATACATTCATCATATTTGGATTACTATTGATTGTGGATTACCGTTGAATGGTTCAAATGATATAATGGACTTTTCTCATGCTAGGAATCGAATCGAATATTCGAAGTACATAATAACTACATAATGATTTTTAACGTTCATCTTTCAGTATCATATCTGTTCTTCCTTTCTCATTTGATGGTTCTATATTTTGAAACAAATTACTGTCTGTCCAACTCTACTAGGTTTGTTTTAGAAAAAATCCAGATTATAAGTTATAGATTGATTTATTCGTGGGACAAAAACAGTTGTGCATATGATCATTATGTGAACACTACACATCATTACATTTCAACAAAAATTACAATACAGATTCAAATTCAAATGTCTCTCAATCCACTATGTATCCACGTCTTTACATCCCACATCAACTCAATTGGATAAAAACACAGATGTAAGGTGAGAGTCAAAGATCTTGATATCCATACCTTTCTGCTATTATTTATTGTGGCTGGTTTGTTTCTGAAAATCGAAGAATATATAACATGTATCATAAAGTCTATGTCCTACAATTGCACTAAATTAGTTAGTAACTGCATCTTCAACATTCCATAATCAAAATCAATTACATTGTTAGTAAGTCATTCTTGAATTGCTCATATTCTTTGTATTTTCACACTTATGTTACTAGAATCTGGCCAAAAATGTCCTAGAGTTCCATTCTGTAATATCCAGGTCTCATCAAAGAAAACAAATTGCCTCAAACATTTATTTTTCAACTGAATGTACTGTTGGAGGAATGTAATAGGTTTCATAGCAATATTCAATGTTTTCCATAAAGATGTGAGGCAAATGTTGAGCAAGCTTTCATTTCAATAACTTCAATGTCATGTGTTCCTCTGCAATGAAGAATGTTGATCAACTGATAATATGTGATATTCACTAAATACTCACTGTTCTTGTGTACATATTGTAAATACAGTTCTTTATTTGATATTGTTGAGGTTGATCAATATCCGCAACTGGTTCCTTCCGTTGTGTAGTTCTGTAGAAGTCCTAGGATAGTTTAGTTCTTAGCTTATCTTCTGTGTAAGCAGATATTCCCTACACAGTTCAATTCCTACATTGAAAGCAATCACTCTCTGTAATAATCATATTTCATAAAAACTACTATTGAACCATTGTAAGATCGTGGAGAACGAATATTCAAGAAGATTCTTCACTTACCTTTCAAACAAAATCCAATGAATGGGGCTCCTGTTATCCCTTTCTTGTTAAAAATGTTCTAATAAAGATTCTGGGCATCTCTACTCAATCCTCTCGGCATTTTCATAAGAATACGACGAAATTGAGCTCTCAAAAAAACAAATTTACAAAAATCGCAAAAGAACAATTCGCATGTAAACAAACGATTCTAAGGAATCGCTCCAAAAAATTTGGCATCGTTGTCAAGTGACAATGAAGTGTTGCCATACTTGTTGATGCTTTGATGTTCCCAGCTAATGTATAAACCTAATGAGACGTCTGTCATTGCTAGATACTTTTTGTTTTGCACTAATGGCATTGAAAAGTTACCAAATCTGACACAACTATCAACCCAGAATAAATAGACTATAATTTCAAACAACACTGTACCTGAAATGTATGAAAAATGTATGAAATTATTGAAAAACATATATCACGTGTGTCTTTTATGTGTGCCAAGATTTGAAAAGCGCATGTCCGTTCAATAGTGTGCACCACGGTCATACACATAAGGTCTGGAATCTACGGCAATTTTGAGTGGTGGGGGGTGGCACCAGTTTTGAAGAAAAAGTTTCCATAATTATCCGCTAGGAGGACATAGGGGTATAATCACGTGATTAATCTTTGACAACAGAACAAACGGTTAGGACTCGGATGGCAAATGAAATCAATGACAGAAATATTATGTCTTGCAAAATTCTCGAATAAATAAAAATCATTCCTACTTTCAAAAAGCTGATCGGATCTGATTTGTGATTGGCTGACAAAGTGACAATAGAGGACAGCGCTGCAGGTGGCAAAACATGAGAACCACAAAAATTTCCTCAATGTTTGGACCACCCCCCACCAAACGAGTTGCAAGACCTATGTATACGATCGTGGTGTGCACAGTAGACAAACCAGACAGCGCAGGCTCTTTGTGTTTGTGATTTTTTTTTCGTATTTCACTAGGTTTTGAGTATCTAAAAGATAACTTTACTTCTAAAAATCAAGTAAACATAAAATTCGCTACGATTATTTGACATTAGTGTGATATCAATAGATATCAATCGATAACATGAATAATGAAGTGGAAAAACCTACTGCATATTTTCTATACCGAAATCGATTTTGTAATTATTAATTAAGGACGCATTCTATACTACTGCTTGATTTTCTGATTCTTCTATAAGAATATTATACAGGGTGTTTCTTGAAGACATGCTAATATTTGAAGGGGTTATTCTTTGGCACATTTTAAGAAAAAACTTCCCATAAACGTATGTCCTAAAAGTCCCAACTGAGATAATATTTTAGACATCTTTGGTACATGTCTTATATGCATCAATGAATTCTATGAATCTGATCTCTTGTTTTCAGTCGATGCACAAACATTTTCACGCCGCATCAGATTTTTGAGGAATAGACCCTGAAGTAAAACGATCTTTATTTTTTTAAACGAAAACCATTCGTCGGACAAAGAAAATCCATGAGATTGATTTTGCTCAATAATGAATTAGGATCTTAAAATTAATTTTTATTATGGAAGTAAGCAGTAGCGTGGTATCTTTTTCTCCAAAAATATTCAATGCAAAACCCGTACGGACGCAACTGGTACATGAAATGAAAAATTTCGTACATCACAAAATGCACCTTCATGCATAGAAGACCAAATTTTCTGAAGATATCTAGAATATTATCTCAGTTATCATCAAGAATTTTATCACCCTGTATCTCAAAAGTCAAGACTTTTAGGACATACGTTTATAGAAAGTTTTTTTCTTGAAATGTGTCAAAGAATAATCTTCGAATGTTAGCTTGTCTTTAAAGAACATCCTGTATATATTTATATAATTATTTTTTTAGGGGCAGCTAACAGAATCCTCCAACAAAGAATTTAGTGATGAATGACTCATCACATCGAGCAATATGTATTTGATCTTTGAAAGATATGGAGTAGTAGTAGTAATATGTTTATTCTATTTGGAATATATGTATACAATTTAATTTTCAACATTGATGTTCATTTGTTGAGTATTGTAGTATTTCTATATTTTTTATATCGGCTAGCTATAATTGTAATTTATACAATGTGATAATAAACGTATACCTCATAAGATACTCTATTTCAATTGTTCTAACAAGAGGAATCTTATATCAAAATGTGTTGTGTTTTTTATTTTCTTTTTTTTTGACCGATATGGTGTCAAGGTCCAGCTAAAAACTCGATTGAGGTTAGAAATCTTCAAAAATTTTATGCAATATCCACAATTGAAATGGAATCATTCTGAAACAGAAATTCCATTCCATCTTCAGCTTTATATGAGGAAATCTATGATTCTCTTTTTAGAAAAACTTTCATAATGGACTTTTGATTTTCTGATGTTAGGTGCTTTCTCCAATGCATTCCGAAATTCACTTTTCAAGGATTCTAAAAATCCTAGTGTCCGTTTTGGCCTAATTACTGAGCTTCTCGCACCGATGTAAATCAGTACGAACCGGAACACGGAGTATGTTCATCTTTCATACATTCCCATCAGTGCATATCGTAATCCGATGAAGGTGAGTGGTAGCATCTTTTCAATACACAAGGGTAAGTATAGCTTATAGCTATAGTTCTGCTTGGAATACTGTGGCAATGATTCTCGGAACGTAACGGAGATTTTGAAAATTGCCCATATACTCCTTCATTGATTCATATCTGTCTTGGACCAGATGATTTATGTGACCGGAACCAGAAGGTGTTCGCATGCATTGGATCAGGAACAGCGTTTGAAAATAGATCATATGATCGTTTTCAAATATTTCAAAGAGGCGAATTAAGTCTTCTTAATAACCTGATATGATTCATCCTGTATTTGGTTGATGTTAAACATAAATTATTCTCTGAGCACAGCTACACTCTACCTTCAAAATACTTCAAAAATTAGCTTGGGATAACACACCAGGACAAAATCGAAGTACAATATGTCGTTGGCTGTAGTGCATTCTTTGAACCCCTTCAGTTATAATGATAAAAAAAATCTCTCTCAGGATGGTATTGTCTTCAAGACATGCAAATTTTTCCTTAACAAACAACTAAGAATATAATGATGTAGCTGAATTGCTCAGGTACGCCGCTGTAAATGCACATGAACCAACATACATAATAAGGATTATTTCATAGTTGATCACGTTGCATTTAGCGTGAGCATTCCTCAATCAATGCGTCGCTTCTGGCAGCTATCTTTTTCTCTCCTTCCTCCATTCGCTATCTCCTCCTTTCTCATATGCGTTCGCCTTGATTTCGAGGATTTCAATTTAGGAGGTGTTCTTATCTGTTTTAGTGTCCTGCTTGTGTTTTCTACGTATCCTGGTGCCGATTTACCAGAGTCGTTTCCCCGTTATGATTTGTCTTCAATTTTTCATGTGAGTATTATTGAATTTTCATATCGATCATGATGGAAACGTTTCCAACTATACAGTGTGCTTGAAATACTACCTATATTTTGAACATTATTGTATCTTCATGGGGATTTTGTGGATTTGAATTCGTATATCTTGGTATCCAGAGTCTGGGATCTATGACTTACATACTGACCGATACTGTTGAAATATAATTTACACCTTATAGAACAAGATGTCAGACATCAAAAATTGACATTTTGAACTGGTCGAAAAGTTACGAGGTGATTATTAATTTTTTGCATCATAAATCCATTTCGGTAACCTACTTATTTCTGATTTTTGAGAAATTCACGTTGCCGCTTTCATCGAAAAGTAGCAACAACTTTGTTATTTCAGATAGAACACCCTGTATTTTATTCCATTTTTCGTTCCTCTAATACTTTTCAATCAGTTTTGTATGATACTTCCCTATACCTATCTCGATAAGTTTTCGAAAAATTAATTAATTTCCTTATTTTTCAATCAAATGTTTATCACTGCGGTATTTGGATTCGTAGAATACTGAAACTTTGGTTGTAGTTTACCAATGTATCAGTTATGTCTGAGGAAATTCGTTCTCCATTGTACAGGGTCGTTCTAATTTGATGACTTTGACGATAGATACGAAAATGGTTAAAAGTGCATTTTTTCAAATGGAATGCGTCTTATATTATTCAATATCCTGACAATTGGAGTTCCTTCCAAATGATATATTATGTTTGTATATCTAAATATATAAAATAAATATATATGAAACTTCTCACGGATGGAGACATCCTGTAATGTTCAGAGAAGCAAGGGAAAGGTGGTATGAATTGGTGTATAAAAATCAGAATATTTTGCCATATTTTGTAGATAGCTATGAAATGTCATGGGAATATGTCATTATTGAGATTGAGAACGTTCGCGCGTTCATTTATGATAATCTTATTTGAAAATTATCCGATTTTCACACATATATATTAATTTGATTTTTTTATCGAAAACCTGACTATTCAGGTATAGGATCATAATATATCATTTGGAAGGAATTTCAATTGTCTTTCAGGATATTGAATGATATACAGGGTATTCCACTCGAAAAAATGCACTTTTCACCATTTTTGTATCTATGGTCAAAGTTATCAAATTAGAATGGCCCTGTACAATGGAGACATACCTGATACCCAGGACAATGGTAAACTACACCCAAAATTTCAGTATTCTACGAATCCAAATACCGTAGTAATAAACATTTAATTAAAGCTATGTTTTGCAAGAAAAATAAAGAGATCAATTAAGTAAGTGGAAGTATCATACGAAAATGATTGGAAAGTATCAGAGAAACGGAAAATGGAATAAAATACAGGGTGTTATATTTGAAATGACAAAGTTGTTGCTACTTTTCGATAGAGGCGGCAACGCCACAATGCAAAAAATATTTTAGATCGATAGAACAAAACTGATTATTCGAGAATGTCCCGTTCTCCATATATATCTAACCAACCTACCATCGACCGTGAGTGACCCTGTATAACTCAAAACATCTTGTTCACTTTTCGAGATATTAATTCGAAATTTTATGTGATTTAGTTTCCATACGAGATATTGAAAATCTATAGAGTGATACGTTTTTGGGATACGCCTCTGACATCTTTCAGTTACCGAATCGGATGAATGCTGAATATTAACAGGAATAATAACTCTCGTTTAGAAACTGAATTATGACACTAATTTTTGTATTCTAAAATGCAAGCAAACTCTAGATATTACGAAAGTCATTACAATCTTTTTACCAATTCTCTTATTTATATTATTTTCTCTCTTTTACAATAAAATCTGAATTTGAGAGATTTAACGATGGAAGCTTTCATTTAATTTCAACAGGATAGATTTTCGAAATTGATAGTTGTCTGGTTTAAAAAAAATTGTGGAACTACTGAAATTCAAATAAAACTATCGGAGGGAGTTTTCTTTCTCGCCATTGTACTCACGAAAAAATGCTAAAAGTCTGCTCAATCATCTGTTGTAGTTTCGAACTAATAGCAAATTTCATTGACGAACACTCAATTTGGATAGGGAACTCTGTGGATAAGTAAAATCAATTTTTATTTTGTTGGAGTTATTGACACCTTCATAACTGCTAAATTCGTATATAATCAGGGTTGACAGATGATTGTATAAGCACGATATAAATGGATACTTGTCCACAATGTAAGATTATTTATATAATCACTTGTTCCCGATTTAGACGGCATTCTTGACAAGTTATTTGTCTGGACAAAATTGACCTATCTTAAATGATTGATTGAAATGAGACTTTAGATATTCTTGGTTGATGTGATGATACAACAATCCAAATATAACTCTTTTTGTATCCTGCATTGAGAAAACTGGAATATCCGTCCTGGCACCATTTGGTGTTTGTATTCCAATTAAGTACATCCAATCCTTTTTTCTTCAGCTATCTTGAATAATTTATTGATTTCACATTTATCTATAGGAATAAACTATTTATCTTTCTAGAATGTTTTGAAATGTAAATTTAAAACAAGTACTACCGCCAAAGACAAAACGGGAATATATTTGTTTGTGTGATTTGAAAAGGTGCAATTTTTCAGACATGGCAGACATTTCAATCTTGATTTGATATATCGCAAATTTTGACATATAGTGCGTCATGTGACGTCATCGGTATTGAAGATATGACGTCCTGCATAAATATTTTTCTGGCATTACCTCTAGAATCATTTTCAGAAAATACCACCAGATTTTTCACTCTATATAATATCGATGAATTATTTTGTATTGTTATGTACATGTATTTACATTTCCACATTCTCACATGATCGAGTTGGCAAATTAATTTCCAATATTTATATTCATCTATAAATAACCTAGTATTTTCAACATTGTTTTATTTACGGACATTTTGGAGTGCCATAATGATATTCCATTGGAGTCGTGAGTATTTAGGAAATATTTTTTTACGTACACAAAAAGTGCCTTTCAGAAAAATAGAGGTATTAACTCTTTTCTCAAATTGAAAATAGAAAAAATCTATAGGTACCTACTGATACAAAGTAGAGGAAATAAAATCGATGAAATTTTGTTTGGATCATTTCCAAAGCATATACATCTCACATCTGACACCTGAATATAGTTATTCACAATGACCTATTCAGTTGGTCCAAATATTACAGTGGAAAATGATTATTCTGAACTAGGATACAATCAAACTAGAAATGTCCTGCAACTTTCAGAAAAATAGGGAATATACACAATAATTTCCAATGGGGACAGTAATTGACAATCTTAATAATTTTGATGATTTGAAAATCCCGATATGAAATACTCCATCATATTTTTATTTTGAAATATTTATTTATTTTGAAATAGTTAATACCTACTGACTGCAAAATGTATCGAAATATTCTTTAAGTTGGCTCACCCTTAATATTTTTTCATTATTGAAAATAGAAAAACTAATTTGGGGGTTCTATTTACATTTTTGACAAATTTACTTGATTCTCCGTACTTCCGGTTTGACCGATAATTTATTTATTTATATTTATTTATATATATAGACGGGAAAAAAACCCTTTGCAGATAGTACATGACCCTAAGTTTCGATTTTCAAATGGGAAATCCTATATATTTTTACTCATTTCGATTGAGAATGATATTCTAAATCCAACAACACCGTATTCGTAAGAAAATGATCTTTCACAAAAAGCCGACGAGCCAACCTCTTTCCATTACAGGAACTCAAGTTAACTGAACAAATTCATATTTGTGACTTTTGAATAATTATTGAAGCCATGACATTCTAGATCGATTTTATGTGAAATATATATAAGTAACATGATGTTTGATAAAGAATGTCATTTTCGATCGAAATAAGTTAAAATATATAGGATGTCCCATTTAAAAATCGAAATTCGCAGTGACAAAGAAATTCTTAAGGAGTGCAGATTATTTCTTCCCCATTTCCATACTGATTGGTATTTCTTGAACTATTAACTATATCCCAATTATTTTCCCAAAATTCAATATTTTCCAGCAATATTTCACATTGGGTACACTCAAGTGATACAATTTACCTCAGATTGAAAACACGGTGATAGATACACGTTATACACGTTGCACTGCATGAGATTTCAAACAGATAATAAATGCGATATCTGGATCTCATCGGATTCTCAAACGAGTGTGACTTTTATTCGTTGCTTCCGAGAAAGGATTTATAGATACACGTGCAAACTAATTGGCTAAAATTTTCCAGTCACAGTTTCCATGCTTCGCCAGGAACAACGTGAGGTTGGTGAAGTGTCTTTGGACGATAATTTAATTACATATCAATTAACATGATAATCAAACGATTTGCAAACTGCAAACTACATCTTTTTGTCTGATAGGAAAATCCTAATTGATTATGTCTCTTCTCAATCGAGTTATTGCACCAGCATTTCTTCTGCGTCCATGATTTTTGAGTATTTTTTAATAAATTTTTAGTTCCATATTGGACGTTCACCCAAATGTGAAATTATAAGTTATTTATAAATTTTGTTCTCCTATTGAAGTTATGCTTTTTGATTTGGTATTATTGTGGACTCCTTAATTTCATTGATTCAGTTTCAGATTGAAGCATCTTCTTTTGTTTCTCTTCTGATCTTAGCGCGAATATCCTAAGATGTGTAGTTTTTTTCACCTTCCAGTTTACTTCTTTATTACCATGATGCAAACATTTTCTTCACTCCAGTTGCTCTTAATAATTCCTTCACGTTTTTCATTTATTTTGAATACAGATAATATTACTGAGAGTGATCTACAATTTTTTTGATTGTATGATTACTGTACTAACAAACTATGAAATTAGTACCATGGTCCCATATTCTTGTCGACATATGTAGATCTCATATGACAATTTCGATTTATATAGGGTGTATCATTGAAGAATGGCTACCTAAAATTTTGTTGCTTTGTATATTTCAATTGCATTCTGTTATAGGTTTCAGACAGTGATATGTTTTTATGTTTTTTTCAATGAAACATCTTGTGTACCAGAATTCACAACAACTTCCTTATTTTTTTGTTCACCTATTTGCATAGATTTTAAACCTCCCTTATTTTTTTCAATTGATGCCTTCTTCAGATATAATAATAGAAGTAGAGAATTGTGAGGTATTAGTGATGAAGACCCATAAATGAGATATTGGTACCAGCATACAAGGTGTTTAATTGAAATGAAAAACATTCATATATTAATTTATCATTGTCAGGAAACTCTCAACATATATTTTGTTTTTTGAGGATAACTTTGTCTCAACAGTATATGATTCGGACTGAAAAAAAAGTCAAGAGGGTGTTCTGTTGAAAAAAACTTTAGTTAACACTTTGAAGATGATCTCTTTATAAATGAAAATGATTCAAAAATACTATTATGTATTTTTAACTGAGTAATTGATTGAATGATCTTTTTGATTCTCTTTGTGGTTGGTTTAATTATGATCAGAAGGATATTATGAATTTTGTATCGCGTATTTTGGATATATTTTATTGAACATTTTGAAAGATCTTCCAATAGTCATATCAATTATCATCATTGATAATTCATGATGATAATTCAATGATTGATAAAATTCATGAACATGTCATTATAAGGATCAGAAAGTTAGTTCTCATGTGGAAGAAGTTATGTAGCTTATATTCTTCGTCTCACGTAACATCATATTCAATTAAAGATGAGGTAATTACATATATCCAATTTCACCAAAAATCATCCTACAACAGGTTAGGTATCGAATCAAATCAGATCTATTCAGGAAGCTATTACGAAACGTGTATTCCTCATTTAACGCAATATCATATTCATATAAAGATTTATAAGGACGATACATCTAGCCACTTTCACTAAAAATATTCCTGCCACGGTTCTGAGAGTTATTCCCGATCGATCAACGATCATATAACCGATAACTACCCCGTGAGGGGGTGGAAATGAAACATGTGTCGGTAACAAAGCGTTTATTTTTAACGAGATCGAAATAGAATCCGACTAATCAACTCGCAGAGACACGTTGTGGGGCACGTTGGAAAGCGGGGGGATGCTCCCCGTGGGGAGTACGAAGCCTATGGTTTCAGAGGATCTCATTCGGTATCTTCTCGTGTTCGTTGATGGTCAACATTTTTCTAGGACGTTCGAAGTTTTACTTGTGCGATTTTCGAGATTTTCTTAGTGATTGATGCTGGAGAAATAAGGTGATTGATTTAATTGGTTCTTTACTATAGGTAAATGCAGTGATATATTTCTTATTTTGATTTCGCGAGATGAAAAACAATATTTTGAATGATATAGATTCTACGAATAGATCATCTAAACTCTCTCTTGATCCTGATATTCGGCTTCTTCCTCTTTTTATAAAATGATAGGAATTCAGTGAGTATTATTTGTTCATAGACTGAATATGGTTTGATGAAAATAATTTGATCGTCCATAACTTTTCCGAATTTCAGTAGATATATTCGTTACTTCACGATATGAGGATTGAAAATATCATCCAGTTATTGATCATATATAGAAATTTTGATGGATCTTTGGATTTTTGAAATACATTTGACCGAAAAAAAAATAGATACTTTTGTGGATAATGTAGATGGTTTTTCTGTTCTTATTTTCCATTCATACTGCTATTGGTTTGGGAATGAACGTTATTACTATTATTATTATGTTAATTTGAATGACCGATGTATTCATTTCGTCATCAATCTATGTAACAAGGAGTACTTTTTTGTTTGAATTAATGGAACCATTAGTGAAGATTGGGAAATGGAAATTAATGAAACTTATTTTATTGTTGATGATGATTTTATGGAATATTAAGGAATCACTATTGCAGTCGATTATAAATAGAAATATGTTGTTTCATAATTTTAACATGCTATTTAATACATACCGACTGAAAGTGAAAGTATAAAAAATCTTCCGTTCAATACCACATTGATAATTATCTGTTTCATTTAACTAGAGAAACTGACCTTTAACAAATAGTAATTTTGAAAGAGCTGTCTGTGAGATGGTCTAGTCTTTGTAGATATAAACAGTTTATCCTCTCAGTTTGCTAATACGTGATTTAAGCTGACATTCGTACGTATCATGAATATTTTTGAGGAAATAAGAGGCGGAAATCCTATATCAAATTCTGTTATAGCGTGTTCCACATAGAAGGAAGAAGAATACTAAGAAAAATAGTTGAATAGAATACTTTTCATTTATGTTATACATATAAAGTGCATCGCTATGCCATGGCAATGAAAAAAATGATTTTTGTGAGTTAAATGAACTATAGTCTATTTATTTGGGCGAGATAGCTGTCCAGAAAGTGCAGTGTTGGTGTTTGTCTTTTTTTCTACGATTCTCCGAAATAGCAAGTTATGTCAAGTTTATATTCGAAATTGTCCCCAAATGATATAAGAGCATTTCATGAGGACCACGCGGTTGTACTTTCAAAGTAAATGGTACCTGTTTCTAGTCAACTTTCCTTATTCCCACTCATAATTCTTCAAGATATCATTATTGATATATTATACGAAATGGTGGTACTAATTTATTAAAATTTTATTATTGAAGTCTCAGAATCATGAACAAAAATATACCAAAATATTTACGGAATCGCTACGTATTTAGTATACCTCTTGTAACTTATTGAAAACAAAGTAAAGAATGCCTGAGACACAAAAATGCGGGTTTTTCAACTTACAGGCGGTTGAGATTGAACCGTGAATAGAGAATCACCAGGAACCGCACTATGGAATCCGAAGCAAGCACTACCAATACGAAGATATCAGATTCGGCGTATTCATCGAATAGTTGCAGTCACACCAACTCACAAAGAAGGTGAGAATGCCTCGCACCTAAGAGTCGTCTATATACTTTAAAATTTGAACTTCTCTTTCAGTGCAAGTTCAAAATCTAGACACAGCGGCAGCAATTCCAGTAGAAGCAGTGGGTACTGTGGAGCTACCAACACCGGAACCTGGTAAGCTACCCAATTGAGGAAATATTTTTCAAATATGCGTGTGAAATTATATCCCAACAATAAGGATTGGATTAACACTACATACTCCCAGTGCTCAGGAACAGGGCGGCAAATTTTTGGGGGATGAAAATCTGAAATTTCGGGACAAAGGCATTATGAAGGTACTGTGGTGTTAATCAAAACAGTATTCAGTTTTTGAATTATCTTGTCGAATAAGCGAGATATTGTATGTATACGATAATACGATAATAATACGATGTATACACCTGGTACAGTTGAAATTCGACCATTCTATTGATTCTTATTCATTCATTATATGTATACGAATCTCAATTTGTCGATTATAATGGGTATTTTCATTGTATATCCTGAGATCTCTTATCATGATATAACTGAGTCACTCTGAGTCCCTTTGTAAAATTTTCAAAATTTACCCGGAATTGATCACTTCATCATTAGACATCTTATTTGTTTATTATTCAAGCGATGGCGTTACTCCACAATCCTCCAAACACAACAAAGAGAATGAGCACCAGAAAAATAAATCATTCAAGACTTCTAACCTGGGACTGACTCCCCTATCAACCTTGATAGCCCCATCATCAGTCAACGAGGTGACAAATGTCGAAAACAACCCACCAGCAGAACTAACCATGGGTGAGAAAAGATTTCTTCCAAGGAATGTGTAACTGAAGAAATATTCCGACTGAAAGATTGGAAGCTGTGTATACAGGCTGGACGTTTTTCGTGTGCCACTAATCGAGATCCCCGATTTTCTATTTTCGGTTTATTTTTTTTCAGATAAACTAATCGTACTGAAACTTCTTACCCAGAACTCATGAATAAATATGGTATCTCCTTTCCAAATATTCTCAAAATGGCGGCGATACACCTGTCAACTTTACTATTTCTTATGGGTGCCATTTTGAAATTCAACATATTCATTCTCTTTACAACGATGTTTCATGCATGCTGATTCAATATCATGGTTTTATCAAAATTCCAATAATTAATTATCCGCAAGGAGTTTTTTGGAAAAAAGCATAGTTCTTCTGTTGTCAACATAGTTTTGACAGTTCGATTGGTCTGTCTAGTTGAAGTTGGCACTGAATTCAAAATGTCGAAACATCGAAAATTTTTCACAATATCTCCGAAACTTTTGGGATTATTACTCAGCTCAAAATGCGCAACTTTGTCCCAATTCATCCAACTTCGCATTTTTTAAGATGAGCGAGGTCCTCATAGTGGCACACGAAGAACGGACAGCCTGTATAATAAAGAACAATGTACCAATCAATAATCTGCAATTAAAATAATTTATTCAATGAAATTGAAGATACCAATAGATATCCAGAAAAAAATTTGAACATCAGATATTTATGTATAAAAAGAACAATTGAAGAACAGTTGATGAATATCATACAATTACATGACCTTGCATCTATGATTTCCAGTTTTATCATCTAACATTTTCTCTACTCATAAGGTGCAGTTGCTTCACCCATTTCGCAAGATGTGGTAACTATAACAGAAGATCCTACAGACATATCAAAACTAGAAGTGAAACCAATTCCTCAAACAGAAGAATCTGCAGGTAATAAGAAACAATCATGATTTTGAATTTTTATACCCAGGTATCATTTGATGACAGTTACGAAAAATCTCATGAGTTTCTATTTCTAGACATTTCATTTGTGAAATGTAATGCTCTTCTATAAGATATAAAAGATGTTTTCTGCCATACAAGTTCAATCATGCAATCATGCAAGAATACTGCTTCCTTATTTGTTCAAAAGTGTTCGTTGGAAAGCTGTGATGCAACAATTTGAACAATTTGTTTCTGGAGTAAACCTCAAAATGAGAGTTCTGGTGGTTGGAATCATTTGAGAGATGAGATTAGTTCAAAAATCCCACTAAAATATTTATGATTTTTTCCTGTCGATCGTTGGCATTTCATTCACTCATATTTTCTTCTCTATCGAGTAGAAAAACCAATTGTCTGTTTCCATTTGACCACGCCAGACTCTCTTGAATACATAATTGTTAAGGTGCCTTCAGTATTGTTTTCTTACAACTTCGACACTTCGGCATCCGTTTATTTTGATATGTAGTTAATTTTTCGAAATGAACCACAGGAAAACTTCATCACTTATCAGCTTACTATTGAGAAACACCTTGGATACTATTTTATTGAATGGGATTTTTCAGTCAAGGTGACTCAACCTAAAGAAAACCCATACTGGGACGAGCAAAACCAACAAGGGTCTTCACCAAAAGAGATGCCGTTAAACGAAACCCTGAAGTTTAGTCCAGACCCTAATAACGAAGCTGACAATCAACCACAGGTAGATAACACGTCTAATATTCAAAAAGCGCCAACAATATTTATTTAACTTTTTTTAGCTCGATTTTCTTTTTTCTTTTTTTACAGAACGGCTTCTGCTGTGTCATCTCCATGTACGACGGGGTAGTGCTCCACACTACCTCTAGTCTTACATCAGTGCTGGGGTTCCCCAAGGACATGTGGCTCGGCCGCTCTTTCATCGATTTCGTTCATCCCAAAGACAGGACAACTTTTTCCAGTCAAGTTATTACGGATATCGCCTATCCCTTGGTTGACTCTGAAGAAAAATATAAAGGTGATTATTTCTGAATGTAGTGTCCCTTGAAGCGAACAAAAAAATAAAATGTATTGAGAAAGGTAAACATTCCCATTTCTATGCAAGCATTCATACAAGTAATGAACTGAAACAATAGAAAAAAAAAAGAAAGAGGTTCTATGACTCGATATTCCTGTCAAAAATGTGTGGTTCGATTAGTGAATTATTATTTTATTTTTATGGAAAACTATATTATCCATTACTTGTTAATCATCCCAGTTATTAGAAATATTATTCTGATCTATTCTCCCTTGATTGGGATCTTTATAACGTGTGTTGGTGTCTTTCAGGTTACAACAATTGTCTTTACGTGTGTCTGAGGAAATATCGAGGACTGAAATCCGGTTTTGGAGTAGTTGAAAAAGCTGTCACCTATCAAGCATTCCAACTCACAGTTAGATTTAAACAAATTCAGAATGATGTTATGGACATGGAGAACAATAGTGGAATGTTTCTAGTTGTTGCTGCAGTGCCAGTTTATACATCTTATACAGGTGAATAATTAAATAACTTAGATATTTACGGAATACTCATCCATCTGTCGGATACATTTATATATATGATATGAACACACTCGATAATAGTTCTATGATCTACAGTTGTTCTATTGTGTACGCCTTTTTGTAATGTCAAAGTTCCGTGTCTAAATATACTCCATAGGCTAGACCCTGAGTCCTCCATGTATCGGAAATGTTCTGGATTTTTTTCTCAGCGAAACCTTAGCCTCGAGAGACCTTCGCAATAGTACAGAATTTGTTCTTTGTTAAATTTCGGCCTGTGTCATTCCCGGCGCCCTTTTCCATCGTTCACGAAATTGCTCATTGATCTGAACACTCTTGGAAGTTTTCTTAGTGCTTTCGCCACGCCACAAAAAGGTTCTGGACCAGTTAGGGTACCTCGTACTCCTTCTCTTCGTTGCAACTTCTGCTGAGAATATCGTCACATCTGTTCATAAGCTCAGTGAGACCCTGGTATTTGGCCTGGCGGGTTTTGAGCCATTTATATAACACGCCAATTATGCATTGATTGGAGGTTCTCCTGGCATGACTTTTTTTGTTACTCTATCGTTAACTTGATGGGATAATGGTGGTTAATTAAGTTGATAGAGACACTGTTACCTAATTGAAATTCATTCAACTACCTCAGCGTCTATCAGGGTAGATTTGATGATAATATGTGATTTAGAAATTGAACATTCAACATAATTTGTATTTGAAAGCG
This sequence comes from Plagiodera versicolora, assembly GCA_037013635.1. Taxonomy (NCBI): domain Eukaryota; kingdom Metazoa; phylum Arthropoda; class Insecta; order Coleoptera; family Chrysomelidae; genus Plagiodera; species Plagiodera versicolora. The sequence goes on along the minus strand of CM072986.1, from coordinate 6,273,381 downwards.
ATAATTGATCATACTCGCGACAGCTTAAAATATAGCACGTAGGCACTTGGACTCGTTCTCTTGTAGCATTATATTCCAAAAATGTACACGTACTGTTGAAAATTTTGCCAATTCAGTAGCTTATTGACTATTCTTACGGGCATATGATCAAAGGATCAAGCACTCCTACAGATACATACCCCACTTAATAACATTTACTGACACTTTCTTGTCGTATAGTTCCAGATGAGAAAAGAAAATCTCCCAAATTCGGAATGAGACATACGGCTGCATGTCTCTTCAGTCATGTCGATCCAGATGTGGTCACAAATTTTGGATTTTTCCCGCAAGACATGCTCGGTAAATCGATATTCAACTTTTATCATCCTGACGACATGCACTATCTTAAAGAAATATACGAATCTGGTAAGTTGCCCAGGTATAAAACAAGAGCAAATCCCTGACACTTGATTTTCGATTCAGTGATGAAAATGTGCCAAATAGCAGGATCAGTATATCGCAGCAAGCCTTACAGATTTGCTGTAAAAAATGGCGGCTTCGCTATGATTGAAACGGAATGGTCGAGCTTTGTTAATCCATGGTCTAGGAGATTGGAATTCGTCATTGGATTCCACAGGGTCTTGCAGGTAACTACAAATTGAACCGATTGAATTATATTATACCAACGTCCACGAAAAAGCTCAACAATTATTGAAACACTGTACTTCGTTACTCACTCAATTTTTCCTTGTCTAGGGTCCACCCAATCCAGATATTTTCCAGCCTCCAATAGAGGATGAAATAAAGGATATTTCAGAGGAAATACTAAGAGACAGTAAAATTATTAAAGGAGAAATATTGGTATTACTCAATAAGGTATTTACCTACCCTTAGTATTTCATTGTTTAAAACTCAGAATGAACTGGATACCTCAGAAATCGAATTAATTTCAAGTCATGGTGTTGATATAGTACCATCTTGACCACAGTGCCTTTTGTATACTTCATTTTTTATTTCTAGGAGTTACCTCGTCCAACTGAATCCGTTAAATATGAAGTATCTAAACGTTGCAAAGATCTAGCCAACTTCATGGAATCCTTAATGGACGAAGTAAACAAATCTAATTTACAAATAGACTTACCTCCGGATGTAGATCCGACCATCTCGGTAAGTTTGAGAAAAAGGGTGAGTTCATTGTTTTTTTTATTTCATCATGCTTCTGACAACATTAATGAACTACAATTGGTGGAGGAATGGTAAAAGTATAAAATCTAATTTTGTATCATCAATGTGTAAACTTTGTAGTACTTATATTCAATTGAAATTAATATGATATTATCGAACAATTACTTGAGATTTCAGCAACATATTTCATTCGATTTAAAATACCACTGTGATCGAAAAGTAAGTTGAACTTGTTTATGAAATGTGAATTTTTTATTCACTCTTCTGAATCGATCGATTCGATGCAGTATAAAATGTTGCATCATCGATTATCAAGCACCGAATCTTTGATTTCTTGAATCTCTTCGAACTCGTTGTTTCGATAATAAACATTTTCTAGTGGCATAGTTTGATCACCAAATGCCTTCCGCAACATTTTTTATGAATGCAACGAAATCATCCATTGTAAAAATAGCAAAAATCACTTCTGGTTCTTTATGAACAAACATGTGAGTCGGGGGCAATTCAACATTGTGCCGTGGAGAGTTTCTTGCAAACTAAGCATACTAAAATAACTAATTCAACCCATTCCACTCATTATCTTTGAAATAATGTAAGGCAACTCATTATTCTGTATTATTTCTCCATAATTTCATTGATTGTCACTTTCACGACATCGGGTATTCATCATTTGTTCTTGTAGGAACGCGATTCCGTAATGTTGGGTGAAATCTCTCCCCACCATGACTACTGTGACAGCAAAAGCTCGTCAGAGACTCCTCCAAGCTACAACCAGTTGAACTATAATGAGAACATCCAACGATTTTTTCAAAGTAAACCGAACACTACCGTTTCAGAAGAAAGTATCGGAGTCATGCAGGGCGAAGCATTCGTCGATGAAAAAAGATCAAAGGATTGTGTCAATAATGAGTAAGTTTTCCTTCGACCTATAATCTTTAATTTAAATGAATCCTTACGGTTTGTCCGTCAATCGTCAACGTCATTTTGCCTATCAGTATCTGCCAATAAGGTACACAAATGTGCAACGATTACAAATTATCGAAATTTATTACCAAAATTCGAAGTCAGTGAATGCACTGAGGCACAACAGGAAGTTGCTACGTGCCACACTGCAGGCGTTACCACTGACTTGTTGAAGAGGAAGTTTACGTCATCTCCAGCAAAGACCTGGTCAATTTGCCACCGAGATCGTGCGACCCAACGCCTCTGGACTTTTTTCTCTTGGGTCATGTGAAGTTCTATGCTAATGAGCCAGAGACGTTATACGAATTTGTCGCAATGTGAGGTAGAGTGATCGAATATTGGATCCAACGAAACAATTGCTCTAGGCCTTCCCACGGCGGTCATATGGCAGATATCGAATTTAATTCTTAAATGACGAGAGCTGTCATTTGCATCAATAACCTTGCCAATATATTGCGTTTTGTTTACATTTGAATTTGGTAACTCTTTCACTTTGAGTTAAATGAAATTTTGATTTTTAGGAAATGCCTCTCGCCTATACAAAATTGTGGTACATCAGGAAGTGGAAGCGCTGGAGATATAAGTTCAGTAAGCAACCCCAACATTGAGAGCGGTACTATCAATGTTAACAATGGGCCAAACGACACTTACAAGTCTCCTCTTCTCACTGAATCCATCATGGTCAAGTGAGTGCTCATGATGTAACAGACTGACGAAAAAATCACATATTATTTTAAAGGCATAACGAAGATATGGAGAAAATGATGATAAAGAAACACCGCGTACAAAGATCCAATATCAAAGATAGAGACAGCAGAAAGTCTCATCAGAAAGCTGACAAGGCGAATGCAGCAGATAGAAGCAGCTTCGAGAAAAATGAGGTGAGTGATATAACATATTCGATGGTTACCAAGTGTGAACATAATAATATCACAACTATTTATTTTTGTAGCAAATTCTCGCTGGTCATGTCCACGGTGTCAAACGGAGTGGAACGTATTCGAGAGATGGAGATAATCACAAAGTGTCCAAACATAAACATCAACCTGGGGCGACCAAGGATAAAGACGAGAACAATGCAAATGGCAAAAATGCGCCGGTCAAAACCATGGCAGTTGATGACACCATATATCAATCTGGGGTAAATAACGCTTTTCGTATATCAAGAGGAATGTTTTGCTAATTATACTGTTTGCAGTCGAACGATGTGAACTTGTGGCCTCCATTTTCTGTGACAGTTACTGCGATGAGTAGTACAGAACCTTGTAATGTTAGCTCGACTCCAGGAGGACCCGGAAGCTTTGCAACCGGAATGTTTCCTATCTATTATATTCCCACCACGCAACAGAGAGCCATGCCTGGACCATTCAATTATACAGACTCCAGATTTCCAAGTAAATAATAAGGACCTCTTCCAATTTTTCTCATCAATGTTGTCGTCTAACCTTTTCGGATCGAAATATTCTTCTACTCAACTCACACACATATTGGGAATTTACATGACTTTGAACTATTATTCACTATGACTATCTGGTAACCTGTGAGAAGGTAGGACGAGTCCTTCTTGGTTCAAACTGTAAATTAAATTGATGAAACTGTCTTGTACGTCTCTATAACGAATGATAACATTTTACTCATGTATAAAATACATTGATTCTGATAAATCATACCAACAAGATTGTTGGTAGAAGTACGAAATATAATTTCTGTTACCGAAATATATGAAAATATATTTTGTTTATCCTTGACGTCGGCAGAATAAAAAGTATCAAACTAACCACTGAACTTCTAATCGGCTTGGACATAGTAGGGAACATCAAGGCAACAATAATTATGACAACAATTCACAGTGACAGAGGAAGAAATCTTTACTATTGAAAAAAAAATGTTCGATGGTTAACCACAGTCGATAGTTCAGTAGCCAATTTGGCCAAAACAATCTGAATGATACACTTGATCGGAGTATTATTGAAAAAAGAGAAGCATCAACATCGCACATTCTGGCGAGCTGTCACAACTATCTTGCATATATAACTAAACCATATTAGAACTGCCATAGGCAATACTGAATTGATAATCGTACTTTTCGTTGCAATATTAATGTTCCTAATACCTAATTTTCAGTTCATTATGTGCCTACTGGTATGCTGTACAACCACAGCAATACCATTTATCCGCCTATCATGTGTCCTGCGATGCCAATGTTACCCCTTCCAATGGTACCACCGATGACACCTCTTCATCCCACTGATACTTTGATGATAGGGAACGTGCAACAACAAGTGAGTCAAGTAGGTTTTTTGATATATCCAAACTTTTGTATTGAATTCTTCAAATAGTATCTATCTAAAGCCGAGGGACACATACAAGTGAACCTTCAGTATACTTAAGTTCCTGGAATTTTATCTGACGTGGACTATTGTAATCGGTTTCTGGAGCTTAATTGCTTTTATTCATGACTCAAATATCGATGAGAGTTGAATAATGAGATGATAGTCTTTGATCCTTTCTTCGGGATGGGTTGTACTCTGGCGTTATTCCACATGAACGGATCAATTCCTTGGGAAGCTTGAAAATTCCATTAGGAACTGGATTGGTTTCTTAGGCTCATCAGATTCGTAGCAATACCATCTGATCCTACTGCCTTATAGGAGTTCAGACTTTGCAAGATCCACCTTGGAGTGCGATTACGAATTTCAGATATCGTTGGGAATTATCCCCATTATTGTCCAGAGTTGAATCGAAGCTGGAGATTTGGGTCAATATCCATTCTCTGTTGGAAGTCTGTGAGACTCTAATCTATGTCCTTGAAGAGCTGCAATAGTTACATATTCTCACATTGCAAGATTCTTTGTTGAAATAACCTATTTCTTAGGTTAACAATCAAGGTGCTTGCCATGCTCAGCTTACTGATCGCAAACAAGATGTCCACAATCCCAATCAGTTCCAGAGAACTACTTCTCAGGCTACTTCTATAAGAGCAGAACCAGGCAGTGCTTTAGGATCCATCACTAATAAGGTAACAAGCTTGATTCACCATTTCATACGTAGATTGAATCCATTAATTTTCATATTGCTTACTTTCTGGTTTCTACCAATCAGTAGTAGATAACTTACATTCTTTTTGATCATTCGTTGTTGATGTGAATGACACATTTTTTGACGACTAACTGATGACAAAATAAATTTGAAACAACGATATGGCCATGTGCATGGAAGAATATGGGATATTGTTTTTAGGCTTTGTCCGAAAGTTCTCGCAAAGATCTGGGGCTTCAGTTTGCCTGTTCACCCAGTTCGCCTCGAGTGAGTTCAGCCGGTGGTGAATTGGAGTTGTTCAACTCTTTCAAGGTTATATTTGTGTGTTGCTTGTTGTATTTGTTATTTTGTCTCTGACGAATATACAATAAACAAATATTCAAACCTTTTCTGATACATCATGTGCTTCAGTGTATGTTAGAAATAATGTAATTGCCAGAAGTCATAATTTACGCGTGTTTCTATACATGAATTCTACAAATCAAATTCTTGTTTTGTATGTTTAAGTATCTTGAAATCCGTTTAATACGAGTATTCGCAAAATAGGTCAGGAATTTTAAATGGAATAAAAATATAAAATTTCATAAAATGCATACTTTTTTAAATTTCAAGTTTTCATGATAAGATCACGTGAGAGACCCTGTGTATTCTCTCAAATAATTTAACCCTTTTCTTGTACCGATTGCATGAACTTGAATCATTTCAAGAAAATTGATGTTGTTCATCTGATCATATCACGTGAAACATGTGAACATCTCAAATATATCTTGGTCTTTCAGATTGCTAAACCAACTGTTCCACGAATCGACACAAACTTCTTGAATTGCAACAACAATAACAACATCGATGAGTCAAGTAGCTGTTATTCGTCTTCTTACTCGTCCTTCTTGAAAACAGATGCTGGATCTGGATCAAACGACGAGTCCAACATGATGGACACCAAAACGAATAAAAGCGAAGAAGTGAGTTAATGACATATTTCAATTCAAGGTGATACAAATGAAACAATTTTTCGAAAAAAAAATACATAAAAATTGCATACTTATATGATATGAATTCAGAATTTAATAATCAGGTGGTGTCTAGATTTTCGAAACTACCTCTTCAATATTTTCTGTTGAGGAAATGTGGTACTGTTGATTCATAATTCCAGTATAGATGGCGATATGACCAATCTTCTAATGACAGTTGAAATGATAGCCACTGATTTGATGCTTCTTCAGGTTTTCATACTCAAGACTAATCACTTCTTTCCAGAATACTTGGAAGGGACGAAGGAACTACCCGATTCGAAAGAAGGACCCTTCATGGCTCGAATCTGTCGAAGCATCACCAGATCTGATATATAGATACCAAATGACCGTCCAGGAACTAGAAGACATCCTCCAGGCGGATTTGATCAGGCTCAAGGAAATCAATCAAGTACGTATCCTGAAACACATCGTAGACACGCGCTTATATTGCCTTTCTCTTCTTTAGCCAATGTTGGTGAACGATCAATTGCAGCAACTCTACATAGATATGGAATTAGAAGGTCTATCTAAGACATTGGCGCTTGAAGAAGGCATCACTTCCAGTAGCAGCTGTGACGAGTCAGTGAATTTCATCAAAGTATGTACTTCGGGAAGGAGGAGAAAAGTGGTTTGTGATAATTTTCGATGTTTCAGCCAAAGAAAAAGAGGAGATCTTATAGTTCTCTCGTGATGATCTACGAGGAGAATGCTCCATTTCCACCACCACAATCCTAGAGACTTCGTATCAACGTCGTATCAGCGAACACGTTTTGATGTGAATTTATATTTTTATATGACACTGTGTACATTGTTGAGATGTTTATATAAAAAGAAACAGATATACATACATCCATTTTATAATATAATATTCAAATTTTGATATTACAGCACATTGTTTACGAGTAACTTTTGTGTCCTATATTTGTGAAACCCACAATATTGCAGTTTATTTATAGATAATTACTTCTGTTAATTGAGTAGAATATAGTGACTGATGCATTCTATAGAATATTTTGAATAAACTGAATTGTTAGAATATTGTGTGTAGATTTGTCCCTCATTCCTTTATCGAATATTCGAAATTATTTCTTTCTATTATAATGGAATATAGCAAATAAATCATGATACATTTTCATTTCATTATCACTTCATGATGTCAATGGATTTCTTCGGAATGTGGGTTCATTTTGAATCAATTTTATCATATATTATAGTAATTAAGAGATGTAGGTAAGTAATAGCAACGCTGCTTAATCGAATGTTACGAGGTGAATCACCAAAAAATTAAAGAATCTGTTGATTTTTCATGAGAATGAATAAAAGAATAATTGATAATTGAATGAATAAATGAATTAATGAACGATTACATGAATAGATGAATGAAATAATGAAGAAATTTATGAATAACAGAATGAATAAATGAATAACTTGATGAATGAATTAATGAATACATGAACGAATAAATGAGTGTAAGGTACCACATGTTAAATTTGTCCCAATGTTTGTTAAACAAAATGTTCTGTACTCAATTCTTCACATAAACATTTTCTCACAGACTATATCAACACGAATGATTATTTCTCATGAAATTGCATTTTCCATAATGAACCGTATTGGTAATTTTTATATTTTATATAAGTGTATTGTATATATAATAAGATGACAGCTGGGACTATGTATAATAGGAAGCTTTGAAGGGTAACTAAATTGGAATTATGATTCTTCCAAAGATGTGTCAAATGGAAAGATTAGGCCTCATAATTTTCATTACCCTATAGCCTCTTAATCTTTGAGAAGGAGTTGAGAACAATGGCTTAACAAGATTCACTGTGACATTGTTAGATGTTTATCGCATGATTTAAATTAAAAAAAAAACGAGATATAAAAGATACTGAATAACATAAATGATCTTCTCTTACTAACAATCAAAACAAAGTCATTTGAAAATTAAATGATTAAGTAGTATTATTCCTTCATATCATTTAATTGACGATACAAATGAAGTTACGTTACAAAGTTTATTCTAGCATAGTTTTATTGAATCGCATCGAGCATATACCTGGTTTATGTGGTTTAACAGACATTATAAATTCTGAAGAATACATTTTATTCTTGTCAACTATTAAAACGCAAAAAAAATCGTTGGAGATGAAAACGAAGTTATCAGATGACAATCATGATTATATTCTGATCTGATGCAAGACTTGAATGATTTGTGAACTGGCATGATTGAATCCATAGAGTGAACGATGAGAGCAAGAATGAACAAGTAGTGGAAGATTTCTCATGAGTATGATATTACATTTAGATTTCTTGGGAGTGAAGATGCTGGATGTTTCAAAAAATATTTTACTATTTGGGGTTTAACAAGTCATAAACTTTTTCAATCGGGCTTTATTATGTTAGATTTATCTCTTCAGCCATATTCACCAATAAATGTAAATTATGCCTACCAACTGTGAACATATGGTATGCCCTCGGATGTGGTATGGGTATGAAAAAATTATGTTTTATGTGAAAAGTTCATGATCTATTTAGGCGGAACAAACTGTTTGGGAATTTTTTATCAAATTTTATGGACCAGTTTTCATAAATAATGTACAACTTCAATTATCAATCTGACATTTTGGATATTATTTATGGTTTTGAGTTTACAAAGTAACGGAAACAGTCTTACGTTTGAATGAAATTCACCGACTTTGAATCATCTGAATGAATACCTCTCCATTTCAATATGTATTTTCTGCGAGGAGATCAAGTCATAATAGTTATTAGCAAAATATAAAAAAATTAACTTTCGAATTTTTTTTCTCTGTTATGGGATGTTGAATTATGTGACTGTGAACTCCTGCTTGAAATGTGAAGCCAACTGATCTAGCTTGAAAGAAAATACCATTCAATGGTATACGATCAAATATTTAGGAATTAACATATTTCGCTCAATTTTGACTAACTGTGATGAGAGAGAAATATACCAAACTAGTTTGGCAAGGAACATTAAGAGTTGACGCATTCAAGAAAACTTCCAAAATGGTATGATAATTGCTAGAATATTTCTTAACTTATAGACAATTTCTTCTTTTGCGAAGAAAACCATAATTCTCAATAAATTATTTACTTACTGAAAAATGATTCTATAGTGTATCCAAAGCTTTTCTCACGGCCCTAACATCATAAAGTGAGAGCCGTATACATTGATTATCATGGTTATTATATCTGGTGGAATAGAGTTGGGTTTTCAAATCTCCTGAAAAATGTTTCGCATGTAAAAATATGTAGTATAATATTTTGACACTCTGCAAAAGTAATTAAACTTTTGAATGAATATATCCTGACTGACGTTGAGCTGTCCCAGCTTTTCATGTGTGAATATCATTCTCACAATAGTCATATTTTTTTGTACGAGTATCTATTGAATGATATTTTCACTTGTAATATAGGTACAGTGAAATATACAGTGTTTCTCAAACGTCCTCTACATACAAAATTGAAATTTGGAAAAAATTTAATGTTATGAACTTTCCTACTAGTGACGATAAATGACAACATCGACGAAGATGACGTCACAGGGTCATCGTGGCTAATAATTTTGAATGGACCATACGGCAAATGACACCTATATAAAAAAATATCGAAAAAAAAAAATCGAAAATACTAATTTTGTTTGTGCGTTTATGACAGTTTCAATGTCTCATTAGTGAACATGACAATTTGAATTCCATCCAGTATGAATCCAATTACGGATTTGAAAGTCGGTATCTAATTAAAGAAATTACTCGAAGTGACCTCCGTTTACTTCCTGACAGTGAAATATCCTATTTTTTCACATTCTCACATTCTGCAACAATACGTTGTTAAAAAATGTCAATATTGGTAGGTTCATCGACGTGAACCCTTGGGTCAAGGTATGCCCACAGAAAAGAATCCAAAGCTGTGAACGTCTGGTGATCGCGGTGACCAATCCATCTACCACTATACATATATACTCTTTCTCTAAATACGGTCTTCAACAAGCTGGTCATGAACATGAAGGCAATTGATATCACTAAATAGGTGTTGACGACATTCTTTGAAAGAAATGTCCCTTACCAGATTGTTCCATTTGAAATTATTGGTCACAATAGCCTTGTGACGTCATCAATCATCACTAGTATGGGAGTTTACAACCTTTTAAATTCAGTTTCCAAATTCCACTTGCTTTTGTATAATTGTTCCAAAGATAAGAGGGGACTTTTGAGAAGCACTGTATCGACGGTTTTATAATGCACATTATGAGAAACACAATTTGATAAAGTGTTGAGACAATTTGCACAGTGTAAATTTTTAGTTGCGAAAGCAAATATTCGAAACAAAACGTCAAGATCGTTTAGAGTAGTACCGGAATCATTTCCAGCTCATAAGTTCCGAGATAACGTGATGAGATTGAAATTCTCAACTTTGTCGAATTTCTTTTCACCTCGTAGGGTGTTCATCGGAAGATTTACATGGAGTCTTATCTGGACAGGCGGCGGGGCCACCAAGAACTTTTCCTTAATTCAGATTTATTCCCAGTAAGCGGCAAACACCGCCGAGGCTCGAGGAGATTCGTTATTTTCGTGCGAAAACAAAAAGAAAAATTCATCCGCGTCGACACACACAATGCCGTGGGAAAGCGTAAAACGACGTTCTGTCCTTAACTGCAAATTACCATTTAAATTTACACGGGATTGCTGCTGCTGGTGCTGCTGAAACTTTTGTATAACTTTTTTAATTTACTCCTGTGCGAGGTTTTTTACCTAGGCCGCGACTGTTGTGATTCGAATATTCGACTGTTTTTGTTTGTGTAGCGTGTGCTGACCCACATTCTTTTGTTATAGAAAATTAAATGCTGTAATTTTAATCCCGAATAAAATACGAGCGCGCTCTAATCCAACGCCCCCCAAAAAAACGCCGATATAAATTACATGCAAGCTTTAAATATCGTGCTATAGTTATTCGAGATTTATCGTGTCATCCTGTGGAATCCTATACTATTATACTATATTATTCTAAATATGATGCAGGAACTACGAATAGAAAACCAATGAATCATTTTCTTCGAATTTTCTACACAGTATTCTGCATCTCAGCTTCAGTTTTCTTTACATTATGCACTTGACGTCAAAACCAAATCACAGTCAATCACAGCATTGAATGTCAAACGCATGGAGGGTGGGAGAGTAGAGAACATTCAATAAATAAACAATGCGAGACATAATACAAGAAAAGTTTGAAGTTGTTTGCCCTCCAGGCGAGAAAGACATGCTGATTTTATGACCCACTGCAAATGCTCTGTAGCTCAGTTTCATCGAGCTCTTGTTTTTCTGCTGTTTCACATGACCTATGCGAGGAAAATATTCTCGATTATACATGGTATCCCAAAAGAGTGATTCAATATTTTTTTGGAATATAATAGTATATTAAAGTATAAGTGGATGAAAAGGTCTTTAAAACACGCGCGAGTTTTCGAGCACAACGGCGCAGCCAAAGTGCTCGAAATAAAGCAAGTGTTTCAAAGACCAGATCCACGAAAACTTAACGCTATTTTTTTTTTATTTGTGCCACATTTTACGTTTGAATAAAGTTTTGCATCTGTCAGTTATATTTTATTTGACGTTTACAAGGTACTTCTGTCAGATCAATAATCAAAAATTTGTCACTTAGACTTCACGTTTCTCGTGTCTTTTTTGATGTTGCCATGGCAACTTTGAAAAACGCGCGTTTTATAAAGTTCGATTTAAACACGCTGGGGCGTGCTTTGAATGGGTAAAAAGGGGCACCAACAAGAAAATAAGTATTGCACATTTCAGTGCATTTTATAGTAACCTACACACTCCTAAAGTTTCATTACGATCGGTTAGGAGATTATCACAGAAAAAAAAAGTATAATTGGATGAATCAAATTGTGCTATTTTTGAAAAAGCTTGATATCAAAAAGATAGAACCTCATGATTGAACTCATAGAAGGAAGATATTGAATGAACCATATACAGGGTTTTCAGATCTAACTCGGCACTAATGCTAACTTCGTTATTACTAAAGCTACAAAGTCAGTTGAATACAAACTAAGTATATTCTTCGCTGATTGGAATGATCGAATATCACATCACAGTTATTTCCGAATGGTCTATTTTTTTTAACGGTACACCCAGGAGAATGAGAATGGTCTCATGAATTGTTACTTACTCTGAAGTCAATAATGTCAAAGTTATTGATGGTTTTTCGAATTTGTCTGTGGCTGTTATTTTCGAAATAACATTTGTTTGCTTTATAGGATCTAAATGTCAGATAAAATTTTCGCTAGATAACAATTCACAATTGATCTATCTTGAAAAAAATGCCTTTCATGCATTAGGAAAAGAGTGATATAATCGAATATCGTTGGTTAAAAAAAAGCTACCTAGTTATTGAACAATGCTTCGTTTCCTAAACGTAACCTTCCAGATCGAAGATATTTTCTGTTTATGTATAGTATAATCAGAGCGAATGGAAATGTATTCTAAAAAATTAGGACCATGAAAAAGTGATCAATTTATGAAGAAACTGAATTTGATGTCTTGAGTTACTTTGAAAGTTGCCGAACTTAGCAATCGGGTCGAGTCTATCGAATCGACCAGGTCAAATATGGGTGATTGGCAGATTGCTAGATTGCTGAGAAAGTTATAACATAAAACAAAATTGAATGGGCTATTGACACCTTCAAACCATTCATATCGGCAGGGGTAGACGGGATATTCCCCGCACTATTGCAGGAAGGAAAGGGCTTACTATCCCCATCCTCTGCAAACTAAACAGAAGTAGCCTAGCTATGGGATACGTCCCTGAGGCTTGGGAAGCTTTATACCTAAACCTGCTCGTGCTGATTACACGGAGACGAAGGCATATAGACCTATACGTTCAACCTCCTTTTTGTTAAAGACGATGGAAAGATTAGTCGACAGGCACATAAGGGAGGGGACGGTAAGCGTCAAACCCCTTCATAACAATCAGCATGCCTACCAAAAAGGAAAATCCTGTGAGACTGCGTTGCACCAATTAGTTGGGAAAATAGAAGAATCACTGAACAACCAAGAGATTGCATTAGGCACATTCTTGGATATAGAGGGGGCCTTTGATAACACCCCCTTTGAAGACATGGTGACATCCTTACTGCAATTGGGAACTGATGGAACCAGCTGCAGGTGGATAAAAGCCATGTTGGGAGATAGGAAAGCGTATGCAACCATATTCTGTGACAGCGTGGAGACGAGGGTAGCCCGGGGTTGTCCTCAGGAAGGAGTTCTCTCTCCTCTGTTAAGGAATGTAGTGGTTGATGACCTCATACGCAAACTAATCGACAGTGGAGTATTTGCCCAGGGCTATGCAGATGACATTGTCATCTTAACCCAGGGCAAGTTTTCAAATACACTGGAAGAAATAACTCAGGGAGCTCCAAACCAGGTGGATCATTGGTGTCAGGATAGGGGGCTTAAAGTCAACCCCGAGAAAACTGCACTAATAGCTTTCACTAAGAAACGAAACGTAAACCTACAAGGGCCACGTTTTTATGGGAAAACGCTGCAGTGTAGCGAGGAAACGAAGTACCTTGGAGTCTTCCTTGACAAGAAATTGTCATGGAATTCTCACATGCAGCACATCTCAAACAAAAGCAAAATGATGCTAATGGCCACAAGGAGGGTCATGGGGAAGTCTTGGAGACTGAAACCGAAAATAGCCCACTGGCTATACACGGCAGTGATAAGACCCAAGATAACCCATGGCTCAATATGCTGGTGGACCAAGGTACGGCAATCCCAAACCGTAACTACACTCGGCGGTATACAAAGGCTAGCGTGCCTATGTATTACAGGGGCCACGAGAACAACCCCTACTGCTGCTATGGAAACCATGCTAAACCTCTGGATCTATACATTCGGGGCGAGGCAAGGCAATGCGCCTATAGACTCGAACAACAAAGCTGTTGGAAGGGTACTAAAATACATGGGCACACAACCATAAATAATATAATCAGACACCAACTTCTAGAAATGGGGACTGATTATATGGGTAGAGAAATATCTTTTGGAAGAAACTATGAGGTTTATACAAAATTCAAGGATGACAAAGGATATGAGGATCCACCTGGAGACCTCACGTGGTATACAGATGGTTCAAAAACCAGCGAAGGAACTGGATCAGGCGTCTTTTCAGCAAAACCCAAGTTCGAGCAACTCATTGGGGAAGTACGCGTCGGTCTTCCAAGCTGAAGTACATGCCATAAACGCTTGTGCTGTCGAGAACCTGAGGAGAGGATATAGGAGGGCGACGATTCTCATTGGGTCAGATAGCCAAGCGGCTCTCAAAGCATTGGCATCCCGGATCATAGACTCAAAAAGTGTCAAAGAATGTGCCAAAAACCTGCAGGACCTGGCAAACCATAACAAAGTAACATTGATGTGGGTGCCAGGGCACAGGGGTATTTTTGGCAGAACCAGCGTTAAAGCAGCGATCAATGACTGGGTCTATTCTCAACACCGACTGAGGTGGGCACAATCAGAGGGAGCTAGACACAGCAAGTTAATGCTGAAAGAGCCCTCACCCCAGCAAGCAGTTAAATTACTCTTGCTGAGTAGGGAAAAACTCAGAACGGTCACCGGCCTCTGTACCGGGCACTGGTTTCTGAGGAAACATCTGCACAACATAGGAGTGTTTGATACAGAACCTATATGCAGACTGTGTAATGAGGAGGAGGAAACAGCCACCCATATAATCTTCGAATGCGAAGCCACAGCTCAGTGGAGGCACAACCAGGGGTATCTACAAGACCAAGGGAGTGATCCACCTTTACAGGAGAATTGAAGATATGGGACTGAACTAGGGAGTTTGGAAAGGTACAAAAAGCAAATAATGCTGCAGTGCCTAGGGAAGTAATAGACCGGTTCCAAAACTCCTCTTAATCTAATCTAATCTAATCTACTTCAAAGTTAATCCTAATAATTTGATTACAATTTGATACAAGAGAAATATTCACAATATTAAAAAAAAAACATGTTTGTGCTTTACAGGTACATCTATTTTGTATAGTGGGTCTACAATTGAGAAAATATATCATTCTGGAATAAGTCTTGAACGCGATTCTCGATATTTGTTACATTTTTATCATCGTAATCAGCGAATAAAATACCACTAGTTTGTCTATTCAGCTAACTGTGCAGCTCCAGTAATAACGAAGTTAGCAATATTATCGACTCGATATTGAAAGCCTTGTATGTACAGAAAAAAATGAGTTTCGCGATGAAACTACTGATAAAATAGACAAAAAACCCTTGAATTGAGAGAATATTACAGAAAGTATCAGTAAAACCAAAATTGAGATGGATCAGCTCAACAGTAAAAAAAAACATTTGATGAACAGATATAAGTGATTCATTTGGAATTCTACTCGAATGATTTGATTTATATCATTGACTCACAATACACTATTTTGTAATCCACTGACACACTTCAGTAAAAATGACTTTTTCCGCTGTGGACAAATAGATGTTAGTGACAAGAAGTAATTGGATGAAGCTGCCCGTTCAACGTTGGAATTTCGTGATAGCCAGTTCGCTTTGTTCCACGCGGTATTTAAACGATGTGAATTTGCAATTGAAATCATCTGAATTGAACATGGTCTCCATTCCAAATAAACCTCAACAGAGTTGCTCCAATGGTGTTCCTAGGAAATATCCTTACAAACTTACCGGGGATGGACAAATTTATCATCCGAGTAAAAGATATCCGACCAATATTTAGAGGAAATACTTTTGGAAGCAATTAATGGTCATTGCAATTAGGAAATCTGAAAATGTTATGGTAGTTAGAAAGATAATTATAATGCAAAAGATTACTTTAAAAGAGCTCTATTCACGATTCAACGTCCATTCTATTTGCTGTTATTGTTATCGATGATTATTTAATTTTTTCTTCAATTTATTTGAATGCGAGTTTTTTTTTGCAATTCTCGATATTCATTTTTCCATGTATCTTTGTTCTCAGTTCAATCTCTGGTTTGAAGATCGAGACAAAATTACTGTTTTCCGAAAAATTTCAATTGATCAATATCTAATTACACAGATTATCTGTTGAATATTTTAGTTGAAAGAACTTCACGTCTTTTGAACCATTCAAAACGTGGTCAGAACATAAAGAATTGGCCTGTTCACTGCGCATATAGCTCACGAGTGGATATGCCCACTCCATTTTTTCACATGAAAAATGACCCAGTGATTCCACTGTGATATTGGCATGAATCGCATTTATTCCTCTGTTCACACATTGATCTAAATTTAGTGAATGTAGCATGAATTCACCTTCACTCTGAAGTATAACCAACTTTATCGTTTTTCGTCGCCGTAATTTCAGTTGTCTAATTGAAAAGAGTAATTTCTATTCATGTACGAATATAAAATGAAGGAATAAATAGAGAAAGTCCACACTTTGCTGTCTAAATATTGTATATCAAACGTTTCGAGTCTTCAATGTGAACGAAATGGAACATGGCTTGTCCAAACTACACCAAGTAATGGACTGAATTCGTAGTCAAATTAAATTGTTTCTATCGAATCCGCGAATCGAGGTACCCCTCGTAGACTCAACGAAAGCATGCAAAGAGAGAGACTGAGAACTGATCGCATATTAAAAGGGTAACTCAGAGTTCCACATTTGAATTTGAAAGTTTGAACACCTTTTGTTCCAAACACTGATTATTTTCTCTCCGTTCTCTGGATCCGAGATTGCTCTTGATGATAGATATTATCGACTCTGAGAGCTTATGCAGCTTGTCTCAGACGGAGTCTAGGCCCTTTAAAATCAATTTCGAAGCACTCTCCTGCTGGGTAAATACAATCGTAACGATTCAATTTAGTCAGATAAATTCAGGAATATGGCTTTTTCGTTACAGTGGAATCGAGACGATCTTGGTTTGGTTATCTTAGAAATTGAATGATTTGAATTATTGATATGCTGTCAAAAGATGGAAGTTTGATTCGCAATAGTAGGCATAGCGTTCAAATGGAATAAAATATGATTACGATCTCAATTTCATTCATTTCCATATGATGAAGACCATATATCTGTTGATGAGCTTTCATTTCTGCAATTCCTAACATTTAGTTACTTTCGATTGAAACTTTTCAATGCTGAGAGAATGAAATTTCCCAAGAGAAGTTACGTTATACTGGAATGGTCATCACAACTGCGACTCTGTGGGTCAACAGGATTCAATTACCAAAAAATTGAAACTAGAGATTTCAGGCTAGCAAATATTTCAGTTATTTGCTGAAATGAATTTAAAGTAATACGTGGAGACCATGAACTCGTTCATGAAGCATATAAAAATCTACCCCTTGCAAACAACTCCTTTGAAACCATCACTCATTTTAGTTATTCAAGTTGGTTTTACATTTCTTATTCAATTGTGTCCACAATTGCAGAAGCAGAATGAACGTACGAATGGAATATCGGAATATAAAACTTGTCTGTTTTTTGAACGAATTGAAAATTTTCAAATTATTGGTCGGCACTTGTCACACATGCCTGAAGTCACCGAATTAGAGAGATAATATAGGAATCTTTGAATTCTTCTTCGTTGATTCATTTCACTTATCATCACAGATACAAGTTCAGTGATATTAGATCTGAAGAACGTGTACCGAGTGGCCAGATAAAAAGAGTGAGTGCTGTAACTCAGAAACTATTCGTCGTAGACACTTTCGGTGAGAAACTAAATCATCAAAGTGGCCAAGAGAAATCCCTGGAAATTATTGACATGTTTCCTTCATGTATACCTAGTTAAACTTCATTGCTGCCAAATAGACCTCATCAGTGATAAGTGAGTGAACACATTGGGTGGGTACGAAGGTAGGGGATGAGAATATGAGAATATACTCCATCATAGATCAGCACTTCTTCTCAGTTTTCACAGGAGTAGAATGTACTTCCTGGACGTTACCTCGTTCGCACGTATTTTCTTCACGAGAAAACTCATTCCTACTTCGTTTATGACGATCATCATTTATCATTTACCATTATTTACCAAAAATGAGAAGCATATGAACGTATATTATTCTTGAGAATGAAGGTAAAAGGCTTTTTTATTCTTGATATGATCACAATTTGTCATCCAGATAAGTTTCATCAATTGTTTCTCAACTTTCTCTTGTTTGAACAGCAGAATTCATCCACTAAATTCCATTAATAGTACTCACTACCTTCAAGAAATTATATTATTTCATAAACGAATCACAAGCAATGTATGGAATTAATCAACATGTTATCGAGGTTATTGAATTAGCACTTGAAACTTTCCAAAACTTGGTTTCTGTAATTGGATTGCTCGAGGTTTGTGCTGATTATTGAGTATTGAGATTGCAATTTTGTTTTGTCACGACTTTTCAATAATCGACTATTTCCATACATATCAGCTACTTAAAAACAACAAAAAGGAGATGATGCTATAATAATATTGGACATCCGAGTATACATATGAAATGTGTTGTCGAACCGGCAATATTTCAGGTAATTATGTATTTATTAATTCATCGAACTTTTCATCTTTCGCGGTATTTGCGGTATTTTCATCGTAAAATTTTAAAATAACTTCTTGAATATCCATGAATATTTATCTGATGATTTACATCCGGGATGTATTCCTTTGTATAAAATGAAACGAAAGCTCCAGTAACTCTGTTTTATTTTTCTCCGAATTTATTGTTTTCGCACGGCTCAGGCTAGATATTTTCTCAGTTAATCCTCATTCAGCCCCTTATTTTTTTATTATCCGCCCAAGAATCCTCTCTTCACGTTTCACGACCTGGAAATTGCGGAAAAAATACCATAAAAACACAAACGTTCAACCGCATTGAGTAATTAGAAACAGCTGAAAATATTATTTGAAGATTCCACGAACAATTCGTCTTTTGATTAAATAATAATTTATCTTTCGAAAATGATTGACAAAGTGGTTCTCTATTTTTGAGGGATGAGGTATAAATTGTATAAAGTATCCTTGAAGCGAAACTCATGTATTTCATACACAAAAAATATAAACAAAAGGGGAAATTACCAGAAATGTGAGAATACGTTTACAGGGCATAAGATTGGATATGGCGATATAACAGAGGAACAGTATTGAAAATACGAATATTGTTTCAACAGTTTTATTAAAAACATTGGCACCTAAAACTTATATTTCAACCTACAAATATATTTATATCGAACAATAATGGAATCAATCTGCAACACAATGAGGAACATTGATGGTTAGATGAGAGAAGCTGACAATACTTCAATTTTTGTTACCGTGGACGTTTCAAATCTAAAGAAAATCTTACTTCTAGTTTATCACATATGTTTTACAGACTAGATAGATGAATATTCAATAATGAACGATAAATGAATTCCAACCACTTTAACGTATAATACAAGCATTATGTTTCTCTAACAATAGATCATGATCTGTTTAAATGATTTATTTGCGAGAATCATAAATCATACCTGTTTGCGAATAAATTATGATTTCACTACCTATTATTTGAAAACATCGAGACTTCTGATAATTTTTCTGGATATTTTGACACACGAACCTTCATCAAATTGTTCTGACAGCATATTACTGACCTAAGAATATCTATGGTGGTTTTGTTTAATTTACCATTTTACAATTTTCATAGTATTTGGTATTCATAGATAGAAACTTATAGAAAAGATACACATTTTTACAGTATTTTTATTGCCATAATTTTGATCATTCGGATCTGATGTTGATGTTCTATTTTAAATTATATCGGATATTGTTATTATTTTAGATTCTAAACAAGAAGTAAACGTACAGATACATATATCTTTCCTACCAATATCCAAATGGGTGATTTGGTTATTTACATTGAAAGTCAATTCAAATCACCTTCATGATTCGAAAGCATCACATCATATTGTATATATATAATTGATGTGAGGATGTATTCATTGAGCATATTTCAAGTAATCTTCTTGTTTTATTCGTTATAGATTGAGACTAGAAGAAAATTAAACTACACAGCTTTTTTACGCAGTAGTTACATTGACTACACATCTGGAATGTCACATCTGGAACAGTTATAGCTAAAATCTATGGATACTTCGATTAGAACTGTATTTACATACAGGGTGAGCCTACAAAAATTAAACGAATATCATCACGATAAAACACAAGACTGAATTTGTTTGTTTGTTGTTGGTAATCGAAAAATTGAAAATTAGTATGTTGCTGAATTATTGACGGAACTGTCTCGTCAATGATGAATGAAATCTCCAAATTGTTTGGATTTGTGAAAAAATGAATCCAATTTGTCTAATTTTTGTGACACATCCTCTCACATGAATGTGAAATTGAGGTTTCAATCATTGCAAAACAGAAACAATTGAGTTAGTATACTCTCGTTGCTGCCCAATTAAAGGATAGATCTGATTACCCTTTTTCATTTGAGAAGGAAAAATGGAGAAGACTGTTGAGTGATGGAATATTTTCTTCTTCAACTGTTCAATAAAGTTGATGGTTTGAATGATATGACGTATTATTCAATAACAACGTATGTCTTTTGTTTCAGTATATACCTCATAAGCACAGGAGTGTGCAGTGTTGTCTAGGGTATTGGTCGAAGGTTATTTTCAAATGTTTTCCACATACAGTAGAGACAACAATATCAACCTATTGCTTAATACAGCAAAATCATTGCTGTTGAATGTGATGTTCATACACGAAAACATAATAAAAACATCGGAATTTATGTGTTTCTCAGTTGACTTTCATCAAGCATAGAAAATGAGATATACAGGGTATAACTAAATAAGTGTGAAACTAATGATGTTGTAAATACAATTTATTGTTTGTGTTTACTCATTGTGTTTTTGAGTTATTCAATATCATCTTTGATGATCCTACTGGATAAATTTTATTATTATTATTATTATTGCTATTAAACATTTGAGGGAGTGATTTTTCATCGAAAAAAAGATAGGATCTTTCATATAAAGAAACTTAATTGAAGCATCCCATGTTAAGGTACAGAAAATGTCAAGTGAATTTCAATACTGTAGCTTTTTGAGTGCTTATGTAAGGAATTGTCGAACACATTTTGTGCACCCCCTTCTGTATCTGTATCTTAACATGGGATGCTCCAATAAAGTTTCTTTTTATGAAAGATCGTTTTTTTTTAATGAAGAATCACCCCTCAAATGTTTAAGACTCATTTAGTTACACCCTGTATTCCCAGTTCATGATCCATCAGAATGAACTCCTATTCTATTTAATCAATGATCATCACCAATTTTACTATCAGACGAACAATCAAAAATATTCAAATGAGCAACAAACGAAGAGCATAGTCTGGTACTGAATAAAAACATGAGTATGATAATGTGAATGAAACTCAATTGGACACTCATTGACACTATACAATCTCATGAGGATAGTATATCTAATTACATAGGGTATTCTACCTTACTCTAGACATTTCAACAAATATTTCTCATGAGGCACGCATTATAAAATCTAAATTTCAGTCACAGTTTAACATTACCTCATGAGAAATATTAATATGACGGACAGGAATGAAATTACGTTCTTTGTTGATTGTTGAGTACTGAATGAACTGCTGCTGATGATTTCTGAAAAACAATATCTGAACATTAGAATCACTACCCTATACCCTAAGTGGATTCAAATCAAATTTGACATTCGATATTGTTCATATTATTGATAACATATAGTTTTGAAAAGAAGTATCACTTGCATGCATATGATTCAGAAATGCTGACATTTTGTTATTGATAAAAGTTATATGACGAGATTATGGTATTATAGAAAACTGAAAGAGATCTTTTGAAATATGTTCGACGTGATTTTCATCCCTATTTAAATTTTCCCCTTCATTTTCTTTCAGGAACCCAATCAGTTATTTAATCTACATTTTTATCCAAAAGTTTACGTAAGTACGTGTATATTAACAAAAAATATGCAAAACTTTATAGAACGAGACATTAAACGATACTTGTGTAACATTTTCTGGTAGTTTCTTTTATAGTTTTCATATACCTATAACTTGATCCGTATGGCTTTGCGATGATGTAGAACCCAACACTGGTGCTAACTGAGGACTGTCTTCCCTTACATTCGTTTCGATTGTCTGTTGCCATATCGAATAAATTGAAGCTCTGCATTTGATGATCAGCAATCCGTGGATGAAATGAGATCGCATCGTTATAAATTCCAATTTCGACTTGGAACCGTGGTCGACATCCATCTCCAAACGTGATACTTTCATCATGCTGTTATTGATGGCTACCTGCAAAGGAAACATATTTATTGAAAATTGTGTAGGATACATAATGGATTCGTGATGAACTCTGTATGACATGAGCTGGGAGAGATAGAAGAAAAAACAAGATGATGATTTCGAGTTATTTCGATAAACTGACACCAATAACACAAACAGGAATCAACATGAATAATTTCTGGTATTCTTTTCATCTCATAAACAAATCATTTTCTTCCTGATTTCAATGAACGATTGCAAAATATGTTCCGATGCTTTTTGAGTGAGTTTGTATCATCATCAATATACATATATCGAGGGAAAACGAATCTATCAGATGGATCGATCATGTATAAAAAAGAAATTCGATATAAATGTAATGTATTTGAATGGGAGAGTTTTCTAAACTCTTCCAGGTTGCTGGTTTTGAATTTTGGATTTTGGAGATATTTCTGGTCGGTATGATGTATTGAAAGTGTTCACGCCTTTCTAACTTTTTCAGTCTTGATATTGGAAATTTCAACTTCATATTCGAGAATACCATTCCACAAGATACAGAGCAATATCTATTTATTTGAATTGGAAGAGCTGAGTTGATCAGATTTCATACGGAGATCATTTTCTAGGATCATAGCTGTGGAGAACGCTCATGAAGTTCCTTTCATCATCACTCCTTTTCAAAGTATCTATCGATGGTTTTTTTTTCAGTTCAACTTTTTGGTAACTTGTTGAATCCTGTTGCATGGGTGATCCCAAACTTTGAATGATGCATCCTTTATTTCGTTGGTGCGGTATTATCTTCCTGTTAAGTTTCCGTAGCTCAGTTCTGAGTTTTGCATCTATTTTTCGCCGAATGTGTAAAATTTTGAGAAATGCGTTCTGAAACTTGTCTAGTTGTGCCCAACAGCATCACATTCTTGGTATTCTTAATTGCTCCACTCTTTATATGAAATGCCCCAGACTTGTCCTATCCCAACCCCATGAATATATCTCTGCTGCAACATGCAACGACATGATGAGGGGGTTCTGTAAATGTTGTCAGCCCTCTAGCATTTATCGCACAGTTGGGGTCGTCTAAGTAGAGCTGAAAGGGATAGCCACAGCATATATGAAGTATTCCTTATTCAGAATATTACTCAGGAAAGTTCTACGCTATGCGATAACAAACTGAAATATGCCTCGTACCTGTTCTAGTACAAACAGATTATTTTCATTTCTAATCATCTGGAAGGTGCGCCACATTTTCTTGTGATATTTAAGCAGCAGTTTGAAGCTCATTATCATTATTAACGGTTGATTGTCAAATCTATACTAATTAATAGCGGTGTTATTTATGAAAATACTGAAATCACCTGATTTTTAACATAACAAGAAGATGATTGAATTTGGTCATTGTCCCTGAAAAAACTGAATGTATGACAGATAATATGATACAGTATGAGATAGACTTGAAAAAGTCTAAGAATTGAAAGAAGTAGTTTTAGCAAATAGAGTTGCATGACATTGACGTAATCTGGCCCAACAAACATCTATGATAAAAAATGAAGATTCGAATTTACCTGACGATCATTTTACACCAGATACATAAAAGAGTAACAATTATTGTACACCATAGACATGAATATATTTCAATGCTCACCAAAAATGTTACCTGATAAGAAAAGTGAAAGAATCTAACAATCATGCAATATAGACAACTTCAATGAAAATATTTTGCAACCAACATATAGAACGATAGACCATGATACAGGACGAAAACGAAATCAAAAAACTATTATTGAAAAAATGGGGAGGAACTATTCGTTATCCATTTCTACGAACATCAGTACAGTGTCATGAATTAATCGAGATATTACTTCAAACCCAATCAAGTAAGGGTATCGAATGAGTTTTCAAATATTTCAATCATGACTTCATGACTTTACCGCATAATGCTAATGGAAATATTCATAACTTGCCAGAATCGTTCGTGTAGTAGAAGTGCATATCTACCCAGAATATATTCCTATTATTTGAGAGGCTGCCAGATTTCTGGTCATCCCTCTGTACCCTAATTTAAGTTATTGGATTTCTGTCGAAATGTTATTTCCAGCTTGAATAACGACCCTCGGCGATCTACGAGGGTGCTACAATTCAGACGAATACCGGGAAATATTAGTCGCCACCTCATTTTCCGAACCATATTCCAATTTGGCAGACACTGGCTTGTTCTTACAGGATTTTTTATCTCCAATGTGTTGGCGAGGATTCATTCGACATTTGTGTAGAGAGTTTATTAATGGGAAAATTCGAGCATAATCAGTGAGCCACGATATTCGGTAATTCGCAGATAACGAATTGCGTTCAGAGTGATTTTACGTAATGTTTTTTTTAATAGTAGATACTTGTGTATGTACATGACATGTTATGAAAATACGACATCATAATTTCATCCTGCTATTTGAAACCGATACTAAAGTATAAAAATCATACTGATTTTTATATAGCCTATTTGTTCGAGGAAGATAGACAGATTGGGTTATCTTTCAATGCAATTAGTGCAAAATGAAAAATATCTAGCTGACCACTACTTCTAGAAATTTTTTATTCGCTAATAAATTTAAGAAATAAATGAGAACTCATTTTTGTTCTGAAATTCCGATGACAATCTGAATGATAAAAACATTCAGTGGAGATGACCAGAATATGGTCGCAAAATGTTGATCTAATATTTTGTACAAAATGGGATGTCGAAAGCCCTCTACTTCCATTTGATACTTGGAAAGGTAAGTAAAGAATCACATTGAGTATATCTGTTTCAATGAGTAATTCCCCATGATTATTTCGTAGGTTAGTTCGAAAATTTAAATAGTTATCCATATATATATATATATATATATATAACAAAGAAAGAGTTATTGTGTATGAACACATGCCGAAAAGCCAGAGTATGAAAAATACGCGAATCGAGATTAACCTACAACCTATTGTATATATATATATATATATATATATATATACATATATATATAAATCGAAAACATTGTTTGAAAAAAATGTTATGATGAACCCATCCTGTTTTGGAGTATCGTTGAAAATATATAAAAGTAGCAACACCGCACTTTCTGGTGACCCTCAACAAATATCTTGCTTCAATAAATTGACTTCAAATATTTCAAAGTTATCATTGAAAATCATTGTGTTATTTATTTTCTCTACATCATTTGTCAATTTCAGCTTTTATTGGTGAACTCGATAATGATATAACAGTTTTTCAAACTTCTACACATGTTTTATAAGAAATGAGTTATTGAAAAGACGAATTTTCAATTATTCTGATGATCTCAAGCAGAAAAATTCGAATAGTTGAGTAGATTGATCGAAAAAATCACCATCTCAATTAGTGTGAACTGAATTTTTTCTCATTGCATTCATCAATTTCATCACGTTTTCTCCGTCTAACATTAAACATTTTTTCGAACACTCGAAATCTATATATGTTATAAGGCAATGAAATCTGTGTCAGTTGTTTGATCATTCATCGAAAAATCCAATCACATTATCGTTCTTTTAGTATGTGGGAAACAATAACAATAAATCTATCACAGTTTCCACTATGGAAATAGTTTTAGTAGAGGAAAATAAGGATCAGTGAGATGGAAACATTGCTACTGGCTGATATACTGCACGATTTTAGGAGGATTTATTATGGTGACACATTTCGGTTGAGCAAAAATTCTGGGCGCATTTTGTTGTTAATCCACCGCATTGGCAAAGCAATAACTAAATCGGTAACTAGTAATGTCCTTATCGATAATCAAAACAGCGTTGCTCGATTATTTATTCCGATCGTGATAACGAATGCAAAATATACTCGCCTAAATTATCGGTCCAGTATTTATTGCTGGAATTGTTCGAGTAGCAGTTGGATATTTATTGAATCGTTAGCAAGCTGAATAGAAACCTATAAAATGGTTAGATTTGTCTGGAGATACGTCGATTTTTTTTTCAGGGGTACCTATACTGATTTTTATATACAGGGTGCCAATTAAAGAACTGTCAATGCGAATATCTCTGGAACTGAAAAAGTTTGAAGAGCACAACTTGATACAAATGTTATACAGGTAGGGGGAACTACGACCACCATATTTTTGATATGAGGTGGGTCACCCCTTGGGCCCGATGCTCCCTAATCACAAAATTTTGAATGGAACCTCCTTTCTCCTTTTTGGAAAACCTACAGTATAGGTAAGCAACTCCGATTTCGATGAAATTTTCACAGAAGCTTCGGAACACTAATACAAACACCCAGTGATAAAAATTTTTCCGCGGAAACACCTCTAATATACTTTTTT
The DNA here is from genome assembly GCA_037013635.1 of Plagiodera versicolora. Classification (NCBI taxonomy): domain Eukaryota; kingdom Metazoa; phylum Arthropoda; class Insecta; order Coleoptera; family Chrysomelidae; genus Plagiodera; species Plagiodera versicolora. The sequence goes on along the minus strand of CM072986.1, from coordinate 6,246,537 downwards.
CTAGGAAAGTTTCTGAAAATCGATCACGGTAAGACCTAAGAATTTGATTGATATTGTACTTACGTATTTAGTAGGACAAATTTTGAATATATTAAAATATCATTTACATGTCCTAAAATCAATTTCCACGAGAAATTTCATGATGGAAAGCTGTGAAAATGCCCATTTTCTTAATTTAATATCATATATTTTCAACCCAATATGGCGTGTAATAATTGAAATGTCAAATGACTAGTCTATTGTCACTAGAACAAGCAGTGTTACCAAGTGAATAAAAAATCGGAGATTTGATTTATTTCAAAGTTCGGTATACAATCATTCAACGAATCCAAATAAGTCGATGCACACGATTTCTGCGATGGCGCGATAGATCAATCAAACGTAGGTAATTCAAAATGCAGGTAGGCTCGAGGGAGATGGTTCCTGCGACTGTGCCTGATTAAAAACATCACTCTCGCCGGGATCCACCCCAAACGTAGATCAATTACACCTAGATCAATCAAACGTAGATAATTCAAAATGCAGGTAACTCGAGGGAGATGGTTCCTGCGACGGCGCTGGCGCGCCATCGCAGTGCCTGATTAAAGACATCACTCTCGCCGGGATCCACCCCAAACGTAGATCAATTACACCTAGATCAATCAAACGTAGATCAATCAAGTGGCCACATAAAAATATACGGAACTTATATGTAGACTCAAGTTTTATGGTTTACCACTGAAAATAGAAATACAACTTGGCAACCTTGCTCTCTTGTGACATGACAGATCTCATTGGACATAGCAATTTTTATATATTGTTTTGGGTCGAGAATATACAAATATAAAAACATGAAAATATCTTATTCCAAAGTTTCTCATCATGAAATTTCTTGTGAAATTTGATTCAAGGACATGTTAATTACGTTTTAGTGTAATAAACATTATCTCAAACCATAACAATATCAATCAAATTCTTAGGTCTTACCGTGATCGATTTTCAGAAACTTTCCAAAAAAAAAGTATGTTAGAGGTGTTTCCGCGGAAAAATTTTTATCACTGGGTGTTTGTATTAGTGTTCCGAAGCTTCTGTGAAAATTTCATCGAAATCGGAGTTGCTTACCTATACTGTAGGTTTACCATTTATATAAAATAAACTCTGTTTTATGAAGTGCTATTTTATTTGATTAGATGCTCAAAATGCTTTCCATTTTGGGCGAAAAATGGTATAATCTATTTTCAAACAATTTTCTCACATTTTGCTGTTTTTAACACAACCAGCTGCACTCGATGATCTTTGGCAACTGTTATTACAGAATGCGTAACTATTTCAAGAGGAGTGTTTCAAATATTGAGTGTACAAACTTTTCTGTCCATTCATCAATCAACGTACTGTTGCCTGTTCTCTTCTTGCTGGGGCACAAAGAGAGGAGATATTGGCACCTTCAGGCATCAAAGTATTGTTACGGTATTCGTGGGTTCCAGTGAATAACAGACTAATTTCTGACTGATGAGTTATTTTACTTACAAACTCTAACGAACACTGTTTAAACTATTTATCTTAACAACGATGTTACTCGGTCGCGTTAGATTTTTCAACTCACTGACGTTGTTTGGAAGCTTGGTATTCATAATATTTTACATTTATTCTAGAATGTTCTAGTACAGTCAATCTTCTGTCACATCTTGTCATTTCTCTCTGTCAGACTGCTCACAGGATCTGCCATCTTCTTCATTTCCAGAATATTCTCGGACATCCAAAACAATCGAGATCCAGGTGGAAACATGTGATACAGGGGAATAAATTAAGTTCGCCAGTTCCTTGATGCGTCAGTATGACACTGCTGGATTCCATTACAGTATAGTATATTCAGATAGGACATATGCTTTCACAAGAATTTCGAAAGATGAAGAAGTCATTTTGAGACTAATTTAAATTACTCACTGAGGTTCATAATTAAATAACAATCGAAAATAAATAAAATTCAATATCTGAGATGATATGGATCAGCAAAAACCAAATGCTAACTGATTGTCTGGAACAGAGTTCAATCAATGATTAGGTAATTAGTTCACATGTCTACTACGATGCTGAAATGTGAATATACCAAGATCGTATACGAATTTCATTTATCATTCACATAAATGGTATCAGTATGAAGTATCAGTATAAAAAATAAGAATCAGTAGAGTAAAAGATAACGTTTGTAATAAGGAATATGGAATTGGCAAATATTCGCCATATCTTTAGTTTTGAAAAGAATATCTGTCTTGGTTTTACACTCTCTTTCTACAGAAATACTCATTTGTCTCTCCACTTCGAATACTTGAAGTTGCGTTGAACTCACTTGTTCGTCGTTGATGAACCACGTGATGTTAGCAGGGGGATCAGATGCTGGAGCGTGGCATTTCGCTTTTATCCTTTTTCCCATTTCGACTTTAGCTGCAGACGGCTCAATGTTCAAGGTTGTAACGCTTTCACCGCTTGGGAGGTCTGAAAATGCCAAATCAGTGATAACAAATATGATATGAATCTCGAGGAAGGAAAACCAATTGATTCGATAAAATACTGGAGTATGACCCTATTTCGGATACAAATTTAGCATGATGATTAACGAAACAATGCAGCCTTCAGGCTCATGCTCACCATCAAAATAAACAGTAGCTCAAATATCAAGAATTTATCGTCATCAACATGAACTGCCGATTTGTTGAAAGAACTGATTCATTCACATTTAGTAATATCAGGGGTTATTCTGACAGAGTTAGGGAAAATATTCCATTGGAATTACTGGAAAGGAATATGTTTTATGAGTGTATTTTCTTCAGAAGAATCAGCCGCCAGATTCAATATTTTGTCAGAATACAGCAAAAACTCGATTGACGGTCATGACTGGTATTCACATACATAAATGAGTACATACATCGTATGCTGGAGAATTAATTTATAAATCATTTCTTGATGAATATTGATCCAAAATTTCCTATTTCGAATGAAACATTATATTCCACATATGCACAAAAACCGTTTTTCTTCATGAATTCGATATCCAAATGGTTAATGAGAACAATTAGTGCGGTTAATCGAGTTTCTATTATAGTAATCATTCTTTATATTGATGAATGTGGATTTTGTTTAGGCTCCTCTTCAATTCGTATCCATCGTCAATTTTATAAAAAAACAACTGCGATTGATTGCCCCATGGTCCCCAGGTCCCATTTCAGATTGGTCAATATTTTCTATTGAGAACTGACGTTCGTATGTGTCAGTACTAAAGCTTAGTTGTCATTGCTCTAACCAATCACAAATCGCTTTCATCACATACTCATCACCATATGTATTGGGCTTCGTTTCACTGCAAATGGTGAAATAACGGAAAATATTACAAATTCGCTTCTTCCTTGAGTAATTGTAAACTAAGTTTGTCGACGTTTTCGGTTTGAAATCAGTTATCAAACAGATCGTAGTATAGTTGTAGAAATCTCGATGAGTTTTGGTATTATCCCGCCATTTCGGGAATGGCCACTCTAGTTATCAACATATACTTTGTCGATATGCTTTGTGACGTGATCACTTGACGACTTGGTAGGATAATAACGAAGGGAGACTAGCGTTGAGTCTACTCGTTGTAGTACTATATCATATTTGTGTTTCTTGTTACTCTGACTCCACTCCAAATATATTTTTCCCAATACTGTATACGAGTTTAGTGTGTCGAGAGCACGGTCTTATACGTAGGTCTGCAGACTACGGCACTTTTGAGTGGTGGGGAGTGTCACCATTTTTGAAAAATAGAGGAGTATCATTACGTGATTGATATTATACAGTTCGGATTGTAAACAAAACAGGACAGTTAGGACTTGAATGGTGGATGAAATCATGGACAGAAAAATTATATCTTGCAAAATTCTCCCGAATAAATCGAAAAACATTCGTATTTTCACGAAGCTACAAATACACAAAATTTTTAGGGGTATATATAGATAATTTTCTGAAATGGAAGGGGCAGACTGATTTCGTTTATCAAAAACTGAACAAGGTCATTCTTGCAATTTATGAGTCAGTGTTGAAATATGTTCTGGGGAACAGAACCTAATCTACAAAAAATATTACTTGCACAAAAAAGAGTTTTGAGAACTATCTATAAAATGCCCTTCAGACAATCCTGTAGAGGTTTATTCAAAGAAAAACAAATTTTAACAGTCTCTGCACTATATTCATTCGAATGTCTAACATTTTTACATAAGCACAAGTAGGTTTTCAGAGAAAATTACATGAATCCCAACTATAATACACGAACACTTAATATTAACTTCCCTATACACAGACTCACAACACTCATAGAAAAAAATCCCTCATATATGTGCATCAGAATATTTAATAAATTACCGAACAGTCTTAAGTCTATCACGACACATAGTGTCTTCAAGAATGAAGTGAAACAACTTCTGTTGAATCTGGAACCATATGATTTGAAAGAATATTTTGAAGCAAATCACTAAAATTATTGTTTTTTATTTGACGTCTTTTCTTTCAATGTTTGTATGTACCATACATATGTATATAGTGTGTTGTATATAGGAATGTTTATATGAAATAAAGAACATTATTATTATTATTATTATTATTTGGATCCGATTTGTAGATAATTGGCTGACAAAGAGACAAAGAGAGGGCAGAGCTACAAGTGGCGAACCAAGAGAACCACCAAATTTCTTCAATGTTTGGGCAATCCCCCACCCTATCAGTTTCCAGATCTCTATGTCGAGAGAGATGACGAAGTATAATCCACGGGAATATCATGCCAGTCGAATGATTCACAAAAGAAATGATACGTCAACATTGTATGTATATTAATGGAAATTTGCTTAATGAAGACATTTCCGAGTTCAATAATCACCTCGCGCGTCAAAGCACATGGTAATTATCAACAGAAGTCGACACCTTCAAACGATAAATATCATGCTCGAGTACATCAGAAGTCGATTCATCAGAAGGTACACACGTCAGCGTTAGATCGGATATCAGAACTTCACCTGCTCCTAATCAATATCCCCGGATTGATTGAAGCGAACTTTCGGCAAGACTTGGCCAATTAAGTTTCATGCCATCGATAAGTTGTCACCTCGTCTCTGATGATTAGGGAGAGCTTCTATATCGGCCGAACAAAAAGACGAGTGTTTCCGGGCGTACGGGACCACGACCTGGGAATTTCTCCATGGGCCTGACAGTCAAGGGCGTGAACAGAAGTTTTTTTCAAGGGATAGATGTAATCGACATCAGAATTCATTAATATCGAAAGAAAGGGAGAAAGAAAGATATGAAGAAATGCAGTTCAATTAAATGATCAACTATGAAGCTGATAACAATCATCTCAAATCAGATCATTTTGAATATAAATTTCTGGAAACTATATGACTGCATTTTTGATATTTAGATGTCTATGAATCATTGACGCAGTGTGTCCCATTTGAGTAAAGTCAACCACATAAAGAATTTGCCTAAGAGGCACTCCTTCAAAATGGCGATAGATGAGTAGTTTCAGAAACTAAAAGATTGAGGTGTTATATTAAATCATGTACTTTGGATAACATGTCAGTTTTATTATTGATTGAATCTGAAATGTAAATGATTCCATACATGCAAACAAGAGTAACAAGAAACCCTTCATAATCTAGATGGTCATATCATCTCCTCTTAAAATGCTTTCCTTCCACTGTCTCCACCTTATCCACTTGTCGGTCCCTATGCCAGGCACCAGCTGTGCTGGCAGTAGTGGCAATAATATTCAAGAATTAAAACAACTAATGAAACATGCCGATTATATACAACCACAAATAAAATACATATCGTCGACATGAATCAACTGAGACAAGATTTTTCAGATTCAGTTGTGTTTTCAGATAACATCAGTTATCTCTGCGGATACCAAAACTGAATTGTTCAATAGATTTGCTTATTATTCAGTCCCAATTGTTGGTTTGTTCAAACAATTGATGAACTAATTTCGCAGGATATGTTTTTGCTTATATTTTTATGGAAAATGTTTATCTCATCTTGTTAATCGAGAATTATTTCGCGACGACACCAGCGAAATGAATTTGAACTGCCTCTAATAAGACGAGTTCGATGAATTCAGTTCAATATGTCCAAATATCTATCGCATGTGAAATAGTCGCAAATACTTCACAAATAGACGATCCCGACGACTGATGCAGTGTCATGGAACCACTGCTGTTCATGTGTAGATGATTGAGAAGTCGAACTTATCCTTTTCGAACTTCGAGAAGAAATTGTGAAGCTGTCTCAATTTTCAGCACGCTATTCATTTCAATCTCATTATCTCCTCATATCGCTTCGGAAATAATTCATCTTCCATGAAAAATTTGATGAGATCGAAAAGAATAGCATGCATAAAACTGATATAGCATTACTTGAATAGTCCAAATAACGGATATCGAACGTACAGTGCAGTTGTCGAGATAATTATTAAACATTATTGAACATTATTGAACATTCATAAACATTAACATCAACATTAGCAAAATAAATCATTTTTATAGAAGGTTAGGTAACAAAAGTATACATTTTTTATTCGGAGAAATTATTTCATCACACGGTCGAACGAACTACCAATTTGGGCCAAACAATAACAAGAATCAAATAAAGAATTACCAGATCCAAATTATTGGACGATATGTACTTTATCTGCGTTTGTATGAATATTTGGCATATTTCCTCCGTTAATTGAATTTTCCCATGTAGTCGTTACCAACGTCCATGAAAGAACACCTCTTTGATATTTCCCGTCGTATTGTATCTGGCATAGAAAAGAGAGGGTCGAGAGGGGACAGTGGAAGGGAAGCAATTAAGGAGTTCGGTCCAAGTTGCCAACCTTATTTATTCGTAAAAAAGTCTGCCTTTTTTTTCCTCATGATTTTGCGGTTTCTAGAAAGATCGTGCAATAATTAGTACACCCCAATCATTTTTTTGAGTCCTATCGTAGTTATTTTGATGAAAACAAATAATAATTTTTGATCTGTCATATTTAGTTACTTTTCATTTCTAAGGTTATACACCAACTAGTTCCTTGTGGTTCGGTGCTTTATATTATTATAAACACTTCTCGATGTGTTCTCGATCAGAAATTGAACCACGAACCTTCAAATCCTTCAGAAACATAAGTTATTGCACCACTTGGACAAATACCCACTAAAAATTTCACAGTATTTGAATGTTTATAAGAAGAATATGTGTTTCCCTGTTGTTGGAAGTTTGATGGCATTTGTAAATTAACCTCTGTGGCATCAAAAACATTTTGAAATAGTTTCCATATTTCTGCCACCTCGAAACATATTTCCCCTTATGCCAATTATCTGGTATAGTACATAAATTGAATCCATGTAAAGAAAATTATGGACATGGATGATTTACTCATTGTAGTAAAATATGATAATTCTTCTGATGTAAAACCTTTTCTCAATCGATCTTTATTATTCATATAATGATGATTCATATTGTTCCTTATTCTTCCTCATAATTCTTAAATGGATATTTCAATTTATCCATTATAGTCACATCCAGATATTCATACAGAGTTTCAATTACTTATACCTGTGAAGAATTTGAAACGATTTGAAGTTCTTGACAAATTTTTGTAGGAAAAAATATTGAGATAGTCCTGAGAAAGTTTGGGTACTACTATCCACAGATTGATTCGAAATTTCTTCACAATCAACATGTTTATCTACTTGGTATTCGTTCTCTATTTTATCTATGGTACCTACTTCTACTTTGATATTATCTGTTTCTGTTATTATTTGTTGAGTATTTGTGAAATTCGAGTTTTGAATTTCTGATTCGAAAGCATTTGGTAACGACTCCTTGCTATACTTTAACAAAAATGTTTATTATATATATATAGGTATTTTAGTGATATTTTCCAATAATAATTTTCCCACAGCGTTTTATCCATTCAAAACACCTTTTAGGATTACTCATTTTGGGGAAAGGGTAAAATTTCAACTATTTGAGATTTCCGGAATACCTTGAATCACTCTTACAGTTTTTATAGTGACAATTCGTCATTCTATTCATTTGATTCTAGATATACAAATATTCGTAAATGGCGGGCATTTGTAACCATAGAGTTAGTTTCTAACCTTAGAGAACTAAAAGTAACTAAATATGACAGTTCAAGAATTTTCAGCAACATTACTACGATAGGACTCATGATTGAGGTGTACTACTTATTGCACGATCTTTCTAGAAATCGCAAAATCATGAGGAAAAAAAAGGCAGACTTTTTCACGAATAAATAAGGTTGGCAACTTGGACCGAACTCCTCAATTAAAGAAACGAACGAAGGCCTCTCTTGTTTATGTGAGATTATACTACACTTTCTCTCTTCGTCACTCTCATATATACCCTATAAATTATTTCCGAATCTGTTAATGAATTTCAAGCATTAATAGATTCAACCCTTCTGTGGAGGTACTACTCCAACCAAACTCATTCAGGAAGCAAATCATTCATATTTTCCAAGTGTAGTGTGTCATCCCGTATCAGCAAATGTGAGTGAGTCAATTTCCCTTTGGATCCGATTTGAAAGCTGACTGCACTATCGTCCACATCGATAACGACTCGAAATGCATTTAGAATGTAATATGGCTTCGATAAAGATACGTAAAAGCACTCCTTCCACGACCATTATGCTTTTATGCGGACTCCAGAAATAACGTACATATATTTTTATCAAAAAGCACCTATTGTAGAATGTAGAATCGTTCGCTCATAAACGATTACAAAAATTTGTTTTCTGCATCAGGTCGTAAATGTCTTGGTCTCGAAATGGTACGGTTATGAGGATATTAGGCTTTGACATGAACATTTGTAGACATACAAGGAGTTGCTCGTAACATTTTTATATATCAAAATCTTGTCCGCATATAAAACCCTTTTCAATTATTTTTTCCAATGAAATGATACGTGAATCTCATGTGAATTAAGCATGATCTGAATGTTAGCTTCTGATTTCATTATGAACAATTCATTTGTATGTAATTCAGCGAGCCCATGACAACAGTTTTTCAACAATGTAAAGAATTATAACAATATTGTACTTTTACTACTACAGTTTGAACATGCTGTACGGATGATAGGTTCTACCCTTTCCCCTCAAATTCCCGTTACTGATGACAAAATCGAAAAACGCCCAGACACATGAAATTTTGTAATGAAAAAGAATTGTCACCCTTTCACCTCCTCCTCTTGACAGCTACCCCCTCAATATTTTAAAATAGCAAGGAAGTCGCGTGATACATCATTAAAAAGGATTTTTATGTGAAATGAAAATACGAGATAAACAATACGAATAATATTGGATCTCTACGAATATAAATCAACTTGTGAAAATATTCTAATTAACAACTAATTTCTGCTAGGAAGTGAATGGAGAACATTGTGTACACCCTAGACTTATCATCCACATTGTATATGACGATTTTTTTTATATCCTAAATAAACATCTTAACATTTCAAGAACGGACTATCTAACTGGATAGGAGAATACGTTGAATTATTATTTTAGTCCATGATTGTGTGTTGAAAAAATAACCATTGAATCCATTGATCGATATAATTTTGAATTCAGAAAAAACCTATATACACCAGGAGAATATAAATACACAATGATTTGATGAACTTGGAGTAATAATATATTCTTATACCTATAGAGATGAATTAGTCAATGAGTCAATTGGTGAGTGAATGAAATTACTTTACTTTATAATTGAATATGATTTTCCAATTAGGTTGATTGTTTCAAAACGAACAGGAGCTGGAGAACTAGGTATGGTTATTTTTTTCAATACTCACCTACCACGATCATGTGAGCCCCCTTGATGTCAGTATGAAATAGGGGAGCATCTGCAGACACTTCACATTTATAGTCTCCACTTAATTCCTTGCTGACGTTTGTGAGAGTGACTTCGGTAGGACCAGATTGGGTTGTCTGAAAAAAAAAAAAAAAGAAATCAGTTACGTAATTATAAGTGAATGAAGATGATGAGAATATTACTGTTATTATTATCTGAGAATTTTAAACGAAAATGAAATGGATTCTGTAGTTATTTTGTAACTAATTTATATATAACTATATTTTTCAAAATAAAAAATTGATTTTTGTATACCATTCAGAAAGCAAATATGATGATAATGATGGAACAAAATCTGAACAATCTTTTGCTTTTTTTTCATTTGATACAAGAAATTCTTTTTATTCACCTTTTGTTAATTTTCACTGGAATACTGTATAACTAGAAATACACGGCTTGACTTGATATTCAAGCTACTTTCAAGTAATTTTTATCATCAAGTCAAGTTCAAGTATGTATTTATCAAGTACTTGAAAAATCAAGTACTTCTATCAAGCTACTTGATTTTCAGCAGTTTTATTGTGTTTCAATAAATGATGAAATGAGAATGGAAATTCCGAAAAAAAACTTTTGTTTATGAAACTTATTATATAAAAAAACTGTCTGAGCGCGCGCAAGCTTGCAGTTATATATGCCGTTCGATACGTCCTTATTAAGATCAAGAAGCTTGATTTCAAGTCAAGTAATGAATATCTCAAATCAAGTCAAGTCAAGTATATAAATTTTCACGAGCTCGATTCTCAAGTCAAGTAGTTTCTCAAAATATCAAGCTACTTGTCTTGATGAATCTCTACAGTTGTGTAGTATGAACTTCTAGTCGAGGATGAGTAGAAAATTGAGAAACTTCACTCAATTCCATTGGTGAGTCTAAGAAATATGGGGTATCTTTCTAAAAGTTATATTTCTACATGTACACAAGGAAAGGCCTGTTATTACTAGAGAAAAATTTCATGCCACGCAGATTTTGGTTCAGTGCATGCAAGGTTCGTCTCTATTATGATCGATTTTGTTATATTTTGGTTACACCTCGTAAAGTATCCAGGGAAATTGGAATCTGGGTAAACAATCGGGTGTCGGTATCGATAAACGAGATGAAACTTTCCCCACAAGGATGGATGAGAGAGATTTCGAGGAACTCTGCGTAGTAATTGATGCGAAAAGCGAAAACGGTTGTCTCTTGAGGTTTAATGGGATTGAACGAAAGAGTGGAAAAGCGTTAGAATAGAAAACGAAGGACTTCAGCCTTCAAAAATTCCACAGTGCATCAACATGGGTTTCTATCTAACTATTAGGATTGAAAATCTTATAGTTTTGCAAATATCTTGCGGTCCATAGATCCATATAGCCTGCAGGTGACATAAATATGACATCATATGATGAGGAACTATAAAACTTCCTATAATATTAACTTCAGAATATTACCAATACCAAATTCTATCATATTATGTTCACCGGAAAAATGTTATGAACTATCGATTTTCTGATCAGCTCTGAAATTTTATTTTTGAAATGCATCGATGACTTTCATCAACTTTGAGAGCTATCTATATTGGATTATGTATGGTCATGAGAATGATTGGAATCAAGAAATGTTGAGATCGACAAAGATTTTTCCTTCAATATGTGCGGAATGCATGCAACACATAATCTAATTACAAGCTCAACTTCAAATTGGAAACCGATCAAATTGATTGGCGTCCAACTTTGAACTGATTTCTCAGTTGATGTTGATTTGATAAAAATTTGTGCTATATTAATCCTGAAAAATCTTCCAAAAATGATCGATTTTGTCGTTTGCAACCATAGGCGTCCTAAAATTTCCACAGATTCATATTTAGGGTCCTACTTGAATATCATAATTGCATTCGCAACTAAGAATCGACAGTTTATAATGATCTGCCTACCTGACATATAATTAGCCTATGATCAAAATATCTTGATTTCGACTAGTCCAGTTGATTTCCATACATTATATAAGGGGTAAAGAAGATGCTTGTGCTTAACAGAATACTATAATATTGAATTGATAGACCGAATCAATTTTTTTCTGAATGCTTTTTGCATCATCGTTTCAAAATGGGGTAGTGTATTCTAGACTGAGTAAAATCATCAACTTATATCATACAATGTCATTCAAAGTTGATTTCTAGGTGATTTTGACCCTTATCCAGATTTCTTTGGGTCGGATCTGTATTAAGTATGGGTTCCAAAAGCGCAAAGTGCATTTTACAAAATGGTGGACATTTCGAACAATTACTTCATCATTGGTTATCATTAACTTTTGAATAATCATTTAATTTGTATTTCATTGAATGATAGTTTCGTTTAGGGTTGCCTAGTGCGTACGAATTCACTTTCGAATAAAAAAATCCTGTAACATTTCGTGATGATATTCGACATGAAGTGGGAAAAGGAGAAAAATCAAAATGACAGAATTTACATTTCTTATATCTCAATAACCGGCCCTGATAATCTCGATTAATTTGAACTGCTTGACAATGCTTCTATGAATGTAACCTTCTCTCCATTGGACCGACTTTCTGAATCTCATGGTTTAAAAGTTACCAATACGATCCCAATGAAAAAGTGGCCTCCCTGTATATCATTATTATATTTTATATATTGTTATTATATATTTATATAGTATGTATCATTATTATATATTATGTTTCAAAAATAGAATGTCTTCATGAAGTATAATTTCAATACGATGACATAGTGCTATAATTTTCAATTTAAGAATCGATACTTTCGATTCAGCTCGAAAAATTTGAATAGGTGATTTTAAATCAATTAAGATACACCCTCGTACAAGTCAAATTGCATTTCTGAGAGAATTTTGAACTGAATGCAATGTTCGTTGAGTAGTTGTAGTTTCGACATTATTTTCTCATAAACTGATAAAGCTCGTTATTACCGAAAATGGATTGGATTGAAGTTGGTTGAACTATTATAATTAATATACTTGCACAATACGCATACAGCACTGGCGGATGTGTAAATCAGATTATTGCTTCACTAATCAACATCTCTCTGTACCTAAGTTTGAAATTCAACTGAAATGAAATTGAATCGAATAATTTATCAGAGACATTTTGTGATTGCTACTACCACAATGTCAATGCTGATATTCTCATGTCAAGTTTCATAACAAACCATGCAATCAATGTAAATCTGATTCAAATGAAGTAGAATTGAGCTGGATTCAACTTCAACTTCAAAATGGAAATTTCAATAGTAGAGAGGAATTCACATAAAAAATTCAGCAGAACACCTGGTGAGGAATTCGACATACAAAATAGTTTATCAAAAAAATATATAATGAATTGATATTCAACGGAAATTTTCATGGACAACTAAGAATTGAAAAAAATTCAAGTATTTGAATCATTTCAACTCTACGTCAAGACTCTTAGTAACCATGAATCAAGTATCTGGACCACCACTTCGTCCATTAGCTTTTTTATGATATGCAAGATGTATATTTGATAACGTTTGAGAGGTCAGTTCTCCAGAGGAATAAATGAATACAGGATGGTCTCTTAATTCTAAGAAAGGGTGGGTTATAGGTATTACATTACGAATATGCAGTGAATTGGTGACGACATTTGACACTAAAATTCAATTTCTCAGCATAATTTCATGCATTGAATTTGGGTTTTTATATTACTTGAAACAGTATGCTTCTAACCTGTGACCTTCACAGACCTATTGTGTGTGTGATTTTTAGGTTCAAACTGTCAATTATTCCTCACAACGTAAGGAAGATCGAATAAACTGTTTTACAATTGTCTACGAAATATAAGAGAGCTGATGCGTCCAGATTGAGTTGATTAACAGGCAACATAATATTATATGTATATCTGGATGGATGGATTGTTTTCCAGTAGTACTGAATGGCGTTATTCAATTTCATCCAAAATGTTACTAATTTTTCGAAACATAATACTTGGAAGAAGTAATTTAGAAGGTACTGAATGTCACTCATTATATCTGAGACAAGCCTGAGTTGATGACAATTTCGATCCATTTGAAAGAAATAAATATCAAGACTTTTTCCATTCGTTGCAAACTTCATGAATGCCATGCTATATTGAATCGAATAATTGAATTCAATTAATCTGGTTAGGAGTACGTTGATAAAAAGGTAAAGATTGCAAGGTGAGTGCAAAATGAATGAGCGTTTTGTAGAGTACCCAACATATTGAATTCCTGTGCTCTCGATGGTCCATTCAATTACACGTTTCTATTGAGAAAAAGAAGTAGAGACCCAGAGCAGAGAGTAGGTCGGACCTTTTTTAATCGGATTCGCCGTAGAAGCAATTAACAAATGGAACACACAGTCAGCCTGGCTATCCGAAATCCACCCCTAAATGTCTGAATCGGGTCCATCGAGCTACCCGCATAATAAGATTACTCTCACACATAGACAACTTGGGAATTTCGATCTGGGATGTTCCCGAATGGGCGCTGATTCCGCGGAATGTATATTCGAATTATGATGAACGTTCTTATTTTCGCTAAATATGCACCCTTCGGGTGTGTTTTTGGGGCCAGCGAGTAGCGCTGAGGGCGAACAATTATATTCTGATGAAGTGGAGTCGAAAAGTAGAACGGATATACTTGAAATATCAATTAGATATTCGACAGTTCAGATTCTCGTTGTAATAGCTGAATAACAAAGGTCTACAACGATTTCGGTACCGTTGAAAGAAAATTGATTTCTGTACATGCTTGACTGCTTTTTTAAAAATACGTGAAGTTTCAGAGACTTCACACTTAAACAAGTATTGAAAAAGTAATTGGATGGGTATCGTTATAGATGGATTGGATGATGAGGTTTAACGGAGGTTTAACAGGATATTGTCGTGTATAGGGGGTTTCTTTGGGGGTCACTCCTGTCGCTTGAATTATTCCAATTACAGAATGAAATACAAATGAAACATATGATCAAGAAGAATTGTAGCATAGGTGTCCAAACTACCCCTTCTACTCCGAAGAGTATGTCTTCGATTACTTTTATTTGTTTCGCTTGTTGTGTGTACATGATTAAGTGAGTTCAACGTGACTATTCTCGTATCGTACAAACACGTTTGATGTCATGTAAGCACAACCGCGCTTAGGAAGGTCGAAAATGAGCTCTTTTTAGTTATACAGTGATTACGAAAATGGAAAAAAAAATCAAAATTCAAAATGGCGGACCCAAAATGGCAGACATTATTTCCAAAAAAGAGTACGTTTACGCTGAAATTCATTTTATAAGTGTTTTTTGGGTCGCTGATTACGAAAATGAAAAAAAATCTAAATTCAAAATGGCGGATCCAAAATGGCGGACATTATTTTCAAAAAATAATACGTTTGTGCTGAAATTCATATTATAAATGTTTTTTGGGTCACTGATTACGAAAATGAATAGGAAAAATTTATTACGAAATAAATAGGAAAAATTTATTATTGCAGAATTATTACAAGCACAATGTGTGTGGGGAACATTATTCTTTACTTGGCTGAACTACATGATTTCCTCAAATACAGATCAATCGCTATCAGAGCTTCTATCGCAACATTCATTTTCAGAATTATTATCTATATTAAGTACATCATCTGCGTCGTCGCCTCCAAAATCGAATTTTTCATAACTGAGTGCTCTGTCATCTGACGCACGAATGCACCAACACTGCTCCAAACATTACGGTTTTTAAACCAAAGGGGCAAGAAAGGGCAGGTACTGCCAACGATTACGAATTCTACATACTTTTATACGCGTAAAACCGTTGCAACTTTTCAGGATCTCTTGGGATCATAACTAATTCTCTACAGATATAAAAGAAATTATGGAAAAGAAAACAATTCTGAGTGCCGACATTTCATTCTTAATAACATCTGCAAAAATGAACGTAATGATTCCCGCAGTAAAGAATAATATTCTACATACATTCAGGAACATCCTCCATTTGTGGCAAACGTTTTCACAAAAAACTGCGTTTCTCATGACAATTTTAGTCAAACGCACGAAACAGATCATGGGCCGCCATTTCCCATGTGGCGCGATAACGGGCAAGTTTGAGTGTGTGCCCATGGCCAAGTATTGAATATATCGACCTAATCTTTTGGATTATGAAACTTTCATTTCACCTGTTGAGGAAAATATGAAGCTCAACCTCTTTGGAAACTTTTGATTTTTGAGGTTTTGGCCAGGAAATTGGGCTTTTGGACCACTGTGCGCCTGCTGATTTCTTTCTATGGTGCTAAAAGCAGGGTTTACGATCCATTGCCACCCAACCTGAATGTTTTGAAGCAAGGAATCATTGAAAAAATCAACTGGTCCAGCGAAAATTTTCGCCCCAGTTTTCTTAAAGAAACTCCAAGAATTGCTTTTTAAATTGACATCAAATGAAACGAGATCTAATTGATGTTTTGTTTTTCATTTAACATCTAAAAACGAAGAACATTCTGAGACACCCTTCATTACAACTATCTGACCACCCTCTAAATGACACAACAATGAAGCATTTTTTATTCTAACCCGGCATAAAACAGAGAATCCGTCGAGATTCTTGCATGCAGAAAAACACGCGACATCTCAAAAGGATGCAAATTCCCGTGAAAGACCAAAAACGGGAAACGACACCGACGTTGATCCCGTCTTAAATTCCTCACGTTCCTTCATCTCGGGACGTCTTCCCACCGTTCCCCTCTTCGGTATCACGCGGTCCGACGGGACCTCGGCTCACTTGTCCCCAGAAGTGTTTGCGCCCCCCCCCTGGGGATTTTTATCTCTCCATTTTCTCTGGGACATTTTTCTCCCGACCGCGATAAAGATTATGCGGAAATATTGTGTGAGGCGGCGTCCATGCCAATCCCCCCCGGAGAGGTGGGGAGAGGGATTGTCTCCTCCGAGGCTTCCCTGAGTCGATCACAACTTCTACTTATCGCAGGCACGTTGCTGCTGGCGACGATTTCGTCGAATGTCGTGTTTTCAACGGGATAATCGAAAAACATTATTTCGTGAATTCAGGTTGGGTTTGTTTACGTGATATTAGGTTCATGAAACTTCCAATTTCTTTAATTATCATTTGGAGAAAGGTAGATTAAACAAATGAAAACTTGAGTGTACTTGGGATATACGGGTGATTCATAGTGAAATGGGCGTACTGTAAGGGTAGGTAGAGGTCGCCTAGCTGGTTCTGAAAAACCCCTATATGATAGGTCTAGCGCCCTGTATGAGCGAGAATAGCATTTAGAGATGAAAAAGATATTTTTTTGAATTTCGTACCACCTTTTCATCGCAAAAATAAATTTTGACTCAAATTAATAGGTACAAGAATGGAATGCGGCATTTGTTTAAGAATATTTATTTCTGCTCTTTTCATATCTGCAAACGAATTTTTGAAATATCGTCATACAAGGTGTTGTATTAAACTGATGAAGTTCCTTTAATTTTTTCAAGTCCGTACCTGGATTATTAGTTTCATTCATTCGGAATTCGGTAGCATACAGGATAATGAGTTTATGTTCTGAAAACGAATGAAATATACAATGCGGATAGTGAGTTATGAGCCATTGAAGAAATAGGAGAAATACATAAAACACTCTGTATCTTGCTTATACAGGGGGCTAGACCCATGATATGGGGATTTTTCAAAACCAGCTTGGCGACCTCTATCTACCCTTACAGTACGCCCATTTTCCAATGAATCAGCCTGTATAATTTTTTATTTTCAAATCCGGACTAATACCAAGAGATCCTCACCATAGACAATTGAATAGCTGGTTATATGGTATCGAAATAATGTCACAGGGTGTTCTATCCATTATGAAAATGTCTGAGTCATGCAAATTCTTTGAAAATGTTCAGAACAAAGACAGGTGCTGATTCATCCCTTTCAATATCTTTGTCTTAAAATGAGAATATAATGTTGCTACTTCCAGAACTCACAAAAAGTGTTTGGTTCGTGTCGAATTAAAATTTTACTCTAATCACTTTTGTGATTTGAATGTTATTTTTGTTTACTTTCCCTCATTTCAACTATCATTTAGAAGTTGTTGTTTAGATGATGATTATTAATGACATCGAACTATTCTATAAGTGTACTCATATTATATAACCTATGACTTTGAAATACATCAATATGAATGTGGATTTTTGATTTTAATGAATAAATGAATAGGATGAATGAATGAATACAAAAATTAATAAATGAATGTAAAAATTTAAACTTGCGCTTCTTGATGAATCAGTCACACTTTGCATTGATGCCAAATACATCATTAATATTCAAAATGATATATATTTGCTCAGCTGATTCATCTGAATTGACATATGACAATGTGTCTAGATCATTCTTGAAATCGTTTCCCATATATTTTTCTCCCAGTGACTGGACTGAACATCGTCAAAAAAGAAATTAAGAAAGAGTATCTTCGAAACCATAAAATCTGCTTCAAAAACTGCATCTTCACATCGACAGGGAAGTTCTTTCTCATCTGGGATCGAGGTATGTCAACTTTCTTACAATTGTTTGTATCTTTCGCTTCAGAATCTTTATCATTATCTTTTATTATTCAGACTACCTTCCGATATCTATCATTGAACTAGAAGAAATAATTTTGAAAAAGAAGAATGAGAATAATCTATGTAGTGGAAAAATAGTGGTGCATTCAATTTTCAAACGATGGTTTTTATTTTATGTTGAAAAAATATATATTGAGAATTCAACTGATTTGATCTTTCAACAATTCACTAGATCCACACATCTTGAAAGAATAGATTTCCAATTGCAAAAGAACAATTCGGATTTGATAAGGATATCATTTGAAAATTGTCAAATGTGTCTGGCATTGTTGTAAAGTGTTGCCACTTATGGAAGGATCGACACATGGAAAATTTGGTGATGAAGTGGAGTGCTTAATCTAGTGATGGAAATAGTAATTTATGAACTTCAAAAATCAATAATACTACAGATGATGATGAATAAATATGATATAACGATGAAATAGGTTGAGTATAGAGAAGACTAATGAATGCAATGACAGGTAAATTAGTTTTCTATTTCTACAAATCTATACGTGAATTGATATTTCATGTCTTGAACGTGAAAAATTTAAATATAGAAAACAACCTGTCCATTGAGTTTTCCTGTAAACAGATATTTCGACTGAAAACGACTGATTACCCAACTTCACACTATAATTACTGTTTCGCAGCTTTATCTTGTATTTATAGTGTGTTCTCGATCTCAGTCCGGACCCTAACCGTTTCGCCTGATTAAACGAATTAAAATGTACTCCGAGGAAGCTCATTTTCCTCTCCCCATAGAGACAGATAGGTCTAATTAGTTGAGTGGATGTGAATGAAGGGTGGCTCAGTGATATGCGTTCATCCATAATCTGATTTTAATACATTGCAGCTTTCGCACCCCCAATCGCAAGTCCCACAGCGATTCTCATATTATATTACCAAGTTGATATTGGACGCACCAAACCGTTTTATCTACGAAGTATTCATTACATTTACCTCTTCAGAATGCGTTTCGAATCAACTGTATGTAGTAGAAATCTAACTAAGTTATTGGATTTGTTCACTTACTGTTCCCTTTCATTATCACAATAGTCATAATATCTGAAGGCGTATGGTAGTTCTTCACAAATCTGATTTCAGGTGATATATCTTCATTGCAACTTGTATATTCAACGCTTCTATCGGGAAATGCGAACTTGAATTTCTCAACTACATGGAGATAACTTGACACACTCATACAACTACATATTGATTTTCTGATGAAATGTATGCAGAATACGTTATTGTTTTGTACACGAAAGTTATTTAAGTACAGTGTGGGTAAATGTCGATGTTTGTATTGGAAAACTATAAATACGTTAGCTGAACCTCAATTTGGTCCAGAACCAGCTTTTGGTGTGCCTAAAAAGACAACCTGAACTGCAACAGGAAAATGGTAAAAATACTTCAAACATTAACCTGGGATAACACACCAGTACAAAAATAAAGTGAACTTGTTATTCAGGTAACAGGTGAAAAACGAACTGACGAGATACTTGAACTAAGTAGAGATCAGGTAAGATTAGTAACAGGTCTCATTACAGGCCATTCGCCTGTGCACATTTGAAAACGATGGGGCACCGGCCACCGATGTGACCTAAATTGTAGATCGTGCGGCTTAGAACCTGAAGCTACTGAACACATTTTGTGCAATAGCAAGAATGATGCTTGATTATATTCCTATATTCGTTGTTTTCATTCATTTCAATTGAGAATGTCACAAGAAAATTACGAGGAACACGGTATATTAGAAAAGCTCATTGAAAGTAATAACATATTGATTCTGATAATGAGTTCTCGCTCTCCAGAGATAAGACAACCTAATGAAGCTATTTTCAAGAATTCGAAAAAAAATATATCAAAAAGCCGAATTGCGTACTATTCTCTGTAATCGCGCCATCTTGTGAAAAAACAACAGAAAAAACGCGAAGACATATGAATGAAAGTAACATATCCACTATTGAAGACTGAAACAATATTGAAAACGACCTAACATGTGATATATGGTTGGGAAATAAAAACAGTAATTCTCAACCAAACCATATTCAACTATAATTTTTATCTGAAATGATTAAACTTCGTTATAACCCAAAACTGAAGAATTCTCTGAAAATTTTCATTACGCTACTGGATTGAACAGAAAAAAGTTTCAAACAATGTTGTTTTCCCTTCACTCCACGAAAAACTATAGTTATATAATATTTTTTGTTCTCGCCAGTGAACTGATCTCGATGAAAAAGTCCAAGGATGCTACCTCCAAGTTTTTGTAACTCCTTTAGTGACCGAGTTATACAAACATAAAAATTTGACCATCCTGTATAAATAAGTGTAGTCTTGGGTCTTTTCGAAAAAAAGAGACGTCTGAACCAACACTTTGTTGTCGAAATGAGAAAAATGATTTTAAACAAACATCGAGGTAACATTGAGTTTCTGATGGATCTGGAATTGGAAAGCATTATCCATGAAATAATGATTACAACGTTATTTCAACCGATCATAAACCAACGTCGTTGCTGAATCAATTCGCGAGTCTTGGAAATAAGGGAGCGGTACGAAAAAATCCCAGTCAGGAACTTCAAAAGGCACAATCAGAAAAAAATTTAGAAATAGTTCATTCAACGCAAGAAAACGTAGAATCGGAAATGATAATTCATATCAAAGATAAGAAATGGAGGCCAGTGAAAAAAACTTTTGGGGAAAGTGATTCCTCAGACGATTTTGATGTCCCTGGGAAAGTATGGCTCTACCTATACAGAGTGAGAAGGCATGTTACCCCTGAAAAAATTGAAAATAATATAAAAGCCCAAGATTCTTCTTAAAGTGTAGAGATAACAGTAAATGAACTCCCCACAGAGGAGAGTCAGAACAAATGTTTTATGTTCGGGATTGATTATAAATTCATAGATAGTATTGACAACCCTTCAGGATGTCCCAAATCAGTAGCATTTCATAGGATCAACTTTCGCAAGTTCAATCAGTACAGCACTAGTGCTGAGGATTTTTGATATAAACATCAAATATCGAAGAAAGTTCTTCATCAATATCAATAATGAAATTATACAACAAGTTACCAGTACTCGTAAGACGTTCTGCTAGTACCAATCAATTAAAAAAAAAAACTCAAAAAAATACTTGTACATCTGGAACCGTACCGTGTTGAGTTTTTTTTTTAAAACATCAATTTTGAAATATCATTGTGTTTGACGTCATTTCATTACATGTTGTAATTGTATTTGTACAAATAATTGTAGCATTTTCAAAATAAACATTATTATTATTATTTCTTTTCTCTTGCACTACTCGGCCTAGCACCGGTATATTTACCTATCCCGGGTACTATGTACCAAAGGGATCAGGCTCAAATTGACATACTCATAAACTTGCGTACTGTGTGGTAAGTATTCAGAATAACAGCCTTTTGGATCTCAGCGAAGGTGTTCTTAGGTAGTCCCAATTTGGCGAGACTGTCGTGCAGGGTCTTAGGCACTATTTCGATATTTTGGGCGTGCCACATTCGTTTAATCTCAAAAACGAGATCTGCGGCTATTTTCTCCTGAAATTTATTGAGAATATTGTTGGTGTTTGGTACCACCGCTATATCTACGAGAAGGACTAAGTTGACTACCACTATGTCTGGTCTGTTATTCGTCACCTGTCTATCGGTGATAATAGACCTATCGTACTAGAGTCGAAAATTATTATTCTCAAGAACCTTCTTCGGCTGGTATTTATAGTACGGCGTGAAAGTGTTAAGGAGGCCGAGCTTGTTGGCCAATTTTTGATGGACGATGTTGCATACTTGGTTATGTCTGTGAAGGTAATCGGTATTAGCCAACATAGTACAGCCACCTATTACGTGTTGGATAGTTTCTGATGTTTGCTGAAGAGGGTTCCACTAGTAAGCCATCTGTTTGAGGCTTCCTTGTCAATATGAGGTTGATTAAGGTCGTGATGGTGTCGCCCGTGCAATGCCTTTTGTGACCATTGTTCCATCTTCTCGGTGTCTAAAACTACTTTAAAATCTGCGTCGAGCGACGTGAGGTTCAAAGGGGAGTAGTCTTTATCAGCTTTGGATATAATTCCATGGAGCATTGACGTTTCGGCTTTACTGTAAAAGAAGTTACGTAGTTTAATTATCTGTTGAGAGTGTGAATTGATGGGGTCAATCAGACCCTTTTCTCCATCCCTTCGTGATAGCGTTGTTCTAACGGTGGATGACTTTGGGTGGTGGTGGTTGTGTGTCGTCATCATTGTTCGCGTCAGTCTCTGAATACGTTCCAGTTCTGTCTTCGTCCATTTTGGAATTCCAAAAGAATATGTCAAGACAGGCGTTGCGTATATGTTGATTGCCTGAAAAAGAATATGTCAAGACAGGCGTTGCGTATATGTTGATTGCCTGAATCAAGTTACCTGCATTCAATTCCGATTTCATCAATGACTTCACCCTTTTGGTGTATTCGTTCTGGAGTCTCTCATTTTCTTGTTTGTGGTTTGTGGTTATTATTATTATTATTATTATTACTATTACTATTATTATTATTATTATTATTGTCATTATATTACAGCAGAGGTGAAGGTTATCAGAAACGTAATACGGGGAAAAGATCAAGATTTTTTCTCTCGAAATCTCGCGATCTTGATGCGTGCTGAAATGTTTACGATGTTCTCTTTTGAAAATAATATGATAGACTCAAACTTGCTGCTGTTCATTGTTTAGGTATGATAAAACTACTCTATGAATTCCCAGATCGTGAGCTCGAAGATAGATTCATTTTCTCTTGGCATTCTTAGCAGTCCTGCAACTTCTATGCAACGTTTCGTTTGCGTCACGTAGAGAAACTTTCCGGTCGCCCGGAAAGTCACAAAGGCCTGTCCGAGATCTTGTTAGGTGCCCTCTCCAGGCTTAGCTAGGAGGGGGGATGGGGCCTCTACAGCCTGTCCTAGCAGAGACATTTTCATAATCTGTTCTAAATTGCTTTCGACGGGCGAGGACCTTTTTGCCTCTTCCTTTTATGGGATTGTTGAAGCGGACGGGAGACGAATAAGCAGTAGTTTTGCTCGACTTTCAGCTAATGGGTTTTTTATACGGGGTAACCCGGCAAAGAAAGCTTAGACGTGACACATTCGAGGATTTTTTCCTGCTTTGTTCGGGGCGCCTTCACGCTTACATAATTATTACACCAGTATTCGGAGGAAATCCATTTCGTGTTATCTATTAGGACGGGGTATAAATCGAATATAACCTTAGACCCCAATTATTTATTATTCTCCCTCAATAATACCTGTGAGAACTGTGATAAATAGGGTGTCCCATGATACGATGTCCATAGACTGGGTGCATATTCTTTGAACAATCTCGAGTCGAGTGCCTCAAGAACTTCTCCCGAAACCCTATAGACGAGGAGTAATAAGCGAAATTAAATTCAGCAGTGTGTAGCTTGAAGAAGAATATAATAATATATTGAATACAGTTATAAAGTATTTTTCTAATTGGGAAATTTTTCCACCTTCACGGCTTCAATTGAGGTTTTCGTTTAAAATGTCCCTCACTGCTTCACAACACATTCTTGCTCTTCGAACTATTGAAAACGTTGCTCTGTAAAGAGTATCTGGGTCGTCTGGTATGGATGCAGTTGCAGTCATGATATTTCGAATTGGTACATCTCTGATTTGTGATACATTTGCATACACTGGACTTTTCTTGTGTCCTCAGAGATGATAATCGAGAGGCGTTAAATTAGGTGATTTCAATGGCCAAGCAACTGAATCACCTATTCCAATTCACTGGTGAGCCGAAGTTATTATTCAGATAAGATCTTAAAAACATATGTCAACTCTTTCCTGAGGTAGACTTATCCACTTATCCAGGCACATCGTTTTGTAGAAAAATCAGATGACCTCAGATGTTAAACGTTGTTGGAAAACGAATGGCCAAAATAAGAAGAATGTTTAAAAAAACCCATATCAAATATTCAACGAAAAACGATATTGAAAATTGTTTCCCGAATTTCATGATGGATTATAAATGCCCATGAATTTGAATTTCTGCTATTCGTAATTCCATCTCTAGTAAACGTCGCTTCATCCGTAAACATATCGTAATTTGTCCGTAAAGTTGTTAGTAGTGTGTAATCAACCAGCAACGAAATAACTTCACTACCAGATTGATTTACTGTTGAGTTTGAAATTGCTCATAGCTCCTCGACTCCAAGGTTTTGGGCAAAAGTTCATGAGACACTTTCGAATTGAAAAGGATCCATATTTCTTCTAGAAGGCAGAAAAACAAGAAAAAATAATCATTGTCAACGAAAGGCACATTTTTCAAAGTATGCAACTTCTATTCAATTCAAGAGATTTTTAATTTTTTAAAAGGATTCCTTATGGTATACGTATTAAGTGTGCTCATTTCAAAACTAACCATCCACAACGATTTTAAAGTTGAAAAATTACCCAAAATATATTGAAACACATTTGGTTTCTTGATTCATTCATTTCCTTAACATTCAGCAAATTATTTCAAAGTTATTGGGTTGAAAAATAGTTTGTAGAAAACGAAAAATTATTGTCTGTGACTATATAATATCAATAAAAAATATTAGGCACTATCGATCTCAAAACTTATTACGACATAATGTTTTTTTGTCCACTACTAATCAGTTTTAAGCAGTCGATCGTTTGATGCTTTCTGAAATTAATCTAATTGAAGATAGTTCGAATATCGAATAATACGTTCCAATCGACCTAGATTACAAATTTTATACGCTATAAAAGATATATTCATTGGCTTTCAATAACTTCAACAATGGGTGATTAAACTAGTATTGAATTTTCATCAATTAATCACTACACCATGTAGCTATTGACTCGGAAAGATTTTTTGAACTCATTTTAATGAATTTTCAATTTTCGTTTTAGATTTCAATGTATTCGATATACATGTGCCTACCTATTAATTGAATTATTGTGATGATTGAATCATAATTATTGGAATGCAAACCATATCGTGATATTCCTGGAATTTCATTCGATATGCAAGTAATTAATCATTTTCTAGCTCAGAAGTATTTTATTCTGAAAGTTCAACTTGCCAATCCAGCATTTCCGTATCACGATTCGATTGCACTCCAACTTTTTATCGAGATAAACAGGAACACATTAATTCCAAACGGGAACCAATCATCTGAATCATACGAAATCTCGTTATACAAACATTCCCGTACGCCCCGCGACAATCCCAACAGTAGCGTCCCATTGATTTCTTCTCAAGGGGGTATATATAAGACAAATAAATACTTCTAAATTTACACACTCAGAATGAACAAGAGTTTGGTGAGATGTATTTATGATATAGACAGGGTTGAGAAACAAGATTCTTTTCTATCATATATGACTACTAGGATCTTTTATACAGGGTGATTCACCTAAGTGGTTCATTAGAGGTTTATGGAGAACTGGAAGAGATATCAACTTGAAATTTTGGTGGATGCTATTACTCAATGTGTTCTATTTCCCTAAAATATTTTCAATACGCTGTTACTTCCGGTTAAACCGGAAGTGATATCAACTTCGTTTTTTCAAATGGAACACCCTGTTTATTTTTGCATTTTCGAATTCTACGAAGAATTCTGGGCCTGTTGGATTTCGATTTTTCTCCCTATCGTGATTCGTTTGCAAGATATTCCATTTTTTCGAAAAATTTTGACAGATGGACTGACTAACTAAAATGTCCATATAATCTTCAATTTTCAAGATTTAAGGTTCAATTTCCGTATACACATGAATGAAAGAGTGTTCTATATGAAATTCAGAACCATACAAAGCACACTTGTGAAAATACACACGAGACAAATTAACGTTTTTCCACATTTTTGTTGATATCTCTGAAAATATCCATTTTATCGGTTTGGTATGCTCATGCAAATCGATAGGAAATTAAATTTTACGTCGGATAGTGTGAAAATTGCATAGTCATCCTATTTGAAATAAAAAAGTTATTGCGATTTGAAATTCACTAAAAGTAAACTGGAATATCATACACCCTGTTGAATATTTTGAAACACTTCTAAGGATACCTGATAGAACACTCTTTCATTTATGCGTATACGGAAATTGAACCTCAAATCTTGAAAATTGAAGATTATATGGACGTTTTAGTTGGTCAGTCGATCTGTCAAAATTTTTCGAAAAAATGGAATATCTTGCAAACGAATCACGATAGGAAGAGAATTCAAAATGCAACAGGCCCAGAATTCTTCGTAGAATTCAAAAATGCAAAAATAAACAGGGTGTTCTATTTAAAAAAACGAAGTTGTTATCACTTCCGGTTTAACCGGAAGTAACAGCGTATTGAAAATATTTTAGGAAAATAGAACACATTGAGTAATAGCATCCACCAAAATTTCAAGTGGATATCTCTTCCAGTTCTCCATAAACCTCTAATGAACCAGTTAGGTGAATCACCCTGTATATTTCTAGATTTTTTCATTTATACAGGGTGCATCATTGAGGCGTAACTTACTGAAGCTGGTATTTTTAAAATTCCCTGTATATTCAGATTATTCGTTCCGCAGGTTGCTCGAAGGTTTTCTGGTATCAGAATACCATTGTGTTCCGGGTGCCGCATTCCAATTTTTGCAATACTTCCTGGTACCGATATTTAAATTCTTTCAGATGAATCACTGGGTATGATTCGATTCATTTGAACTTCTTACTGATCTAGAAATTCAGACATAGTGAAGTAGGAGGCAATCAATTAGCTGATGAACTAGCTAGGAAATTATTCGACTCTTTAGACTCCTTCAGTAATAGATATATACCGGGTGTAAGTGATCATAACTAAAAAACTGTACGAGATAGGTATGAGGAAATAATACTCAATCAAATTGAAAAATGTTATAGCTTTTCAAATAAGTAATAATATACAGGGTGTTCCATTTAAAAAAAAAAACGAGTTTCAGTCATTTTCATGAGTGCCTGGATGACACTCACCTCTGAGCCTTCCTGTATGCTGGAACTGAGATCCAGTTAATCGACAAAATACTTGATGGTCTTATGCAGCTATAACCCAAATTGCAATATTTTGTAAATTTGCATTGGGAAAAAATTTTTCAATGGTCAGGTTCTGCACAAAAATTGGACAAAATAATTTTTATCTCGGAAATCGTCACAGATATAATATACGTGATGTTCCATTTGAAATAACAAAGTAGCTACTACTCTCTTATACAAGCGGAAACACTGTATTGATGAGAATATTTTAGATGGATAGAGCAAGTTCGATTATCCACGCTCACGAATTTTCTGTTCTCCAGATACGTCTAATGTTCCATCCACTGTGAAACACCCTGTATTGAATGAATAAATGTCTTGTGGATCAATCCATTCCTTTGTAACCTTTTTCATGTCCTTCATAATCCGTTCATATTGTCCAATGTTTAGGGTATTACAAAACCTCAACCTCATTCGTGAATTATCCTCTACGATTACCAACATGATTATTGAAATGTATCCAAAAACAGTGCAATTTATCAATCTCGTAGTTTATTTGTGAAGGCTTTGTCAAAGAATATTCTTGTTAGGTCTGGCGATGTTGGAGGCCAACAAACTGACTCTCCCACTATTATCCGCTTATATCTCAGTGAAATAAAAATCCTTAGAATTGATTCCAAAAATGACTTTTTGTGTGTATTTCTATTTTTTCTTTATATTTCTGTTTTTGTTTATATTCAAAATGTTCATTTGTATTTTCAGGTTTCAATTTGAGAATGGTACTTTATTTTATTCGATATAAACTGACATTCCCATGAAATTGAAATTATTATGGAATGTATGTGAATTATGTTCACAATCATGGCCCCCGGCAATGGTACATTTGTTTTGGCGCATATCCACTTCGAGGGGTTTTGAGCTTCCACCCCCTCACCCCTGGAAATGTCGTCCCAACATTCATCGTGATATCCGAATATTTCCATACGACCAACGACAAATTCAATGTTTGCACGGAGTACATATCCTATCAGAAGTATCGTGGAAAGAAACGCAAATACAAATGGGATTCGTGATTTATTTTTAACGTTTTCACGGATTCAGAGTCGCATCTGATGGCGCTATCGTGACTGATGTGACATACCGAAATACAGAAATATCGTAAACAAGTTCCTCATAACCGTCGGAGAATTCCGTAGGGTTTGGGGGACTTAACGAACCACGTGAAATAGAATTCTCACCAGATATTTCCTGCATATAGAGTGCTCCATAGGTCGAATCATATGGCTTATATGAATAACATGAGGTTCCGAACTGGAATTCATGTCGTTATTCAACGCAAATATTTGTGAATATTTGAGGAGAGCCAACATCCATTTTTCAGAATGAAAAGGGAATTTTTCTCGTTTGCGCATAATATGGAAATGTGGCGCATTCTTCCCAAATTCTAACGATACCAAAACATGCAAAGTGAGGGTTGAAACATAGTGGCCAATCTACATTCGTATGTATCCTGCTTGTATTTACGATTCTCAATATACAATAATTTCTGATCATTCACTTTCTATTTTCCTTACTCCTCTTTCCACTACGTAAAAGAAGTCAATTGAAATTTTACGTTGCGCTGTATTTTGTCATACAGCGTGTCTGAAATTTGAGATTAGATGCCATCGACACACACATATATGAGGATAATGAATGAACTGATAGCCCAAAATGTATTCGTAGAAAGATATATCCTTCCAATCCTGCCATTCTTTTAAATCTCGGTTGAAAATCGCAGTAATATAACAAAACAAAAGAACCACACGAAGAAATTAATTGCAACAATGTTGTTGACATGAATGACAAAATTCAGAACAAACTGTTCATGGCCTTCTAAAATATCGTTACCGAAGAATTTCGCGATGAATTGATCTGGTAACATCATGTGACTACGAAAAATCAATTATCTTGAAAACGGTTTTCGTTTAGTCAGAAACTATATTTTAATAACAAATATGTATGGAAAACATTTTGATCTGGTGGCTTTCACCGTTTAGAAGTTACGTAGAGAAATTATTGTGATTTTATCAGCTTTGGAAGGATATGTTTTCGTTAGTATGCATTTTGAGGCATAAGTTTATTCATGAAACTATACTTTTTCTAATGTTCTATGATCCTTAGAAAGCTCGATAGACATTTTTGACTCACCCCTGTTGAGAATATCGCGGAAATCAGTCAGAAAGTTTCATACATTCTGTCATTTCAAGCTACAAGTTACTCAGGATTCAGGTGATGGCCACGAGAACAAACTTATTGAGTTTTGTAGACCAGACGTATTTTTGTTCATCCCCAGTTTATGTTTCTGTTTCAGAGATGAATGCTCCTTTTATTTGAAAAACAACTGAGATGAATGCTCCTTTTATTTGAAAAACAACTGTTATAGGAGTGTTATCAATCCTCATGTAATTAGACTGGGGCATACACGATACAAAAAATAAATGATTGAGTGGCCATATCAAGTGATGAGAAATTCGAACTAAAATTCAAGTTAGGCAGAGATATGGAATTGGTAGAAGAAAATCAATCGGATGGCTTAGTCACCAGATCTGACTTCTAGATTTTTCCATGGGTTCACTTGGAAACTATAATTTTGAGGACCAACGAGAGTCCATCGAGGAATTCAATAAGAGAAAATTATTTTACTTGAGGTCTCCCAAAACGTCCACAAATGTACATTGAAATAATTCATGAAGTGGGTAATTTGATAATTAGGTATTATCCATCTTGAAATACGTGGAGATTTCATATGACGGAATTTGAGGTGTCGGTCTTCTAGGACTGCAGGGTTGAATAAAATACAACAGGGAATACCTTCGACGATTTTCAACATTTTTAGCCCGTATAATGAATAATACCATATGGCAGAAGCAGTATTGATTACCGAAAGAAAGCGACATTCATGAATTGTTCAAATCAATTGAGTCTATATATTCTCAATATAGGATGCTTCGATGAAATTTGATTATTTTTCGAAGATATTTAATTTCACGTGAATAAAATGATCACTACTAAAACAAGTCTTCAAACTGTAGACTCGTGCCAAGTGAGTTGGAAAGTCGAAGGAATTGCTAAATTTATAAAATTAATTCATAGTATGACGTAGTTGGGACTTCACGTACTCAACTTTCTCATCATAAATGTTGAAACTGTAAATTACTTTTCTTTCCAACATACGTCTCCATAGAAACATTTTCAAACATTTTAATAAGTTCGACTCAACTAATAATAAGTTGTAATATAGTTTCAAGTTGAACTGAAAATGCATGTTCTGCTTTGCCTTTGAGGAACTTACCGAATTCATGCAAGAAAATATCAAACTTTTGAAGTGAACTGTACATTCGAACAAGCCATTAATCCATATTTCATAAAGAATTCGACTCCTCGAAAGCGGCTCTGTAATTTATTACGTCATAACAAAATTCCGTGAGGGTGATTAAAGTCTAGGGGTGAGTAGGCTTGCTGATAGGAACAAATTTCAATTCGCCTACACAAGTTTCCTCCCGATGAATATTTCTTGGCCTTCAAAGTTTGGGAATAGAAAATTAAGCAGAAATTTGGTTCATTAATATATCGCTATAAAGCAGTATATGGATCATGGTAACATTATTGAAATAAATGACTTGAGATGGATTATCGAAAGCAAAGGGCTATTCGGAATATCCGTTAACTACATTTTTATTATCAACGTATCGACGTTAAATATTGATGAATTGATGCTTAAATTATACGAAACGAAAGAGAACCTGTGTAGTGGAAATGGTTGCGTGAAATTGATTCGTTTTAAACATTGTTTGCTTAATTGCTATTCACTCAGCTCCGTTTCTATCTCTCTCTTTTGCAAGTTCTTCATCTTCTGAATATTCTTTCTGAGGAACCAAGTTTCTTATCAAGTTCATTGGGTATATGATATCTATCTGGGGTTGTATAAAGTTGCTTCTCATTCATTTGAGGTTTTCTTCAACCTACTAACGACAATTTTGATGATTCACATTCGATATAAAGGATAATTTGTCTCAGGAAAATATATCTTCTGAAGGTACACCGTTTCGATTTCAGTTCTAGTCGTCAATCCAAATTATCTATGAGTAACTCTTGAGCAGGGTGCATTTTATACGATTCTAAAGTAATTTCGGAACTATTTTGTTGTGGTTGAGACCATTATCATCAACCCGTTTATGAGTTAGATTGACTGGATTTTCTTATCTCGATATTGTTTCCCTTGGTAACTTATTCGTTGGTAGCAACCCATATTAAGTTGATGGTCTCACTGCTTTCTCAATTCAATAAAACACAATTCTGAGTGTTCTCTTCGTGGAACAAAATAAAAGACGTGAATGAAGTTAGATAAAAATTTTCACTATGACAGATGAAAAAATTACCCTGCGATACATTATCGAGAAGGATCGATGGTGGTCGACAGATTGAACTAAAAACTCCAAACATCAAAATGCAACAGAAAAAAAAGTTGAAAGAGGGGAGTGTTATCAAAGAGAATCATTTCAAGAATCAAGACAGATAAATTTCAACAATTCTTGAACAGATAGGGGTTTCAAATTCAAGTGAAGACCTCTATACTTTTTCTGCAGGTTTTGTAGTAGAAATCATCAGCTCTAGCTTGCATTTCATGCATCAGAAACTTGACGTGGTCCGATGTAATGTATCGGGATTGTTTCTACTAGAAAACCAGATGTACGGATTCTTATGACAGGTAATTAGAAGAATTTGCTGATTTCTTTTGGATTATTTTAACGAACATGCGCAGTGTGTTGCATTCAGCGTTGCTAATCATTTGATCATAACATGAAAGCGACTCGACCATTCGGTTGTTTCAACCAAAAATGGTTCAAGTCATCCTGTTACATGACCTTGTTCTGTTCTCTATGAGAAAAAAAAAGCGAACAAAACAAAAACATCTTTGAACCTCTCATTGTTCACATATATAGCATTCACTCTTTGGCATTCACCCTCAAGGTATGCTGATTCTGTTATTACGTCTGCATTAACCCTCAAAAAATGCTTGAGGAGTAGACTTTTTTTCACACTAGCTATATCGTGCATGTTCGAGACTTGCTGAGTTCATCTCTAAGTCTCTTAACTTCAATTTTTTCCAGTTCAGTCACACATGATGACTTAAGACAAATTCAATTGCATTGATATATGAAAACTTCTTCAATAAATGATTGATTGATTGATTGATACTCACGTTTACGTTCACGTGGGGCAGAGCGAACGCTCTATAGGGTGGAGACTCCTTCGGAACGAATCTGTAGAACTCTTCGTCATTGCGGTACCATTTGACCGAATACAGCGCCACCTGTTCGAGATCGTACTCGCAGGACAGGGTCACAGTTGATCCTGATTCGACTATCTCTGGTACTCGAATACGCATAGCCTTCAACGAAAACCCTGAAACAAATAGATCGTATTATGTGGTGATCAGTTCAAGAGTACCCTGCTAGAAATCAAGATATAGACAGTTCCATTTATTCAGTAGATCATTCATGAATGCATTCACCAATTCATTATCACACGTTATACATTGACCATGATGGAGACTTTGAATTATAAGTAATCTCATTTTCTATCTCTCATTCATCCATATTCGTTTCTGAACTCCACTTTTCATCTTCTATATTTGTTAAACGATTGTTTATCTGAACTACTTCCAAATGACATATACTGGAGCTTCTATTTAGGAAAGGAAGATATAGTGCTTTGCAGTTTGAAAGATTTGCCACAAAATCTTGCATATCCTGTCTTGTGCCAATTGAGTTCGATTGACGACCTTCTTACAGGTGTTCAATTTGAATATTTTTTGATCTCATAAACAGGCTACCATTTCTTCTGTTGGTAATTTCTGATTGTACTGGTGTTAATTGAATTAATTAATTACATAGGTGACTGACATGTGCACAGGATCTATGGAATGTCATTTGAAATAATATATCATTCTGACATTTTAGGATATTCTGTGCCTGTAGAATATTTTCCTACATAGGACACGACAACTATTTTACGTACAGATCCAAACTTTCGAGAATCTCCATAGGAATTTGTACTTCGAGCACCAATTATATGTATACATGACCCAATGTACCAAGTATGTTTTGTTATCGTACATATTTGATCCTTCATTAGTCTACTGGACTTCCAATGAACGTTGGATTGGTATCCAAATGAAAAAGACGTCATGGATCTCCAAACAATATAGGAATACGATAAACAAGATTTCAAAGTAAGGAATATAATAGTCACTCCAAAATGAATTACTGTAAGAGGATATTAAAGAATTTCCAGTGTTCTATTGCATTGTTCTCCTTGTTCCTGGTAGTCATCCTTTAGAAATTTGCGACTCAAGTCACAAGTTCTCAGGCTCCAGTGATGTCACCTTCTATGACACAGTAATTGTCTTTCCCTGAATCACACTTTTTTATGTGAAGATGAAATTATTTCCACCGTATTCGAAGGAGCAAGAATCTCCTTCCTGCTACGACAACCGTTTTGCTGCCTGAAAACCTGACAAAACACGCTTCTGTGTCCTTGAAACGGTCGTCCGTAGTTGGAGACGCATTCTGCTGTCGGATGAGTTCACAGTGAATCTGTCAGCCAGCAAAGAGATGCACTTAAATTTCCGTGTTTGCGAAAGGGCGTTCTCGCGAAATATTTGTACAGACAAAACAAACACCCGCGAGACTTATCGTTTTAATCGGATGAAAATATTTGTGCAGACTATTAGCACACGCGGAGGGATTGTTGGAAAGTCTGGAGTGAAGAAAGTTTGGCTCTGTAATAACATCGCCCGAATTCGTACAACACTCAACATTGTTCTTAATGAGATTTCTCAGTTTGTACTGATACGTTGGCAGTCTACGTGATGGGAATGAATACCTGAAAAAACAAAACTATCTTTATACCTAATCTGGTTACCAGTTATAGCGATATTATTGAGTAGAATAATTCTATTAAAAAGAAGAATTTTAACAATCAGATGTCAGACTTTTTCCAGCTCCAACCGTCTCTTGAGATGCACATCAAGAAAATATTTCCGATTATACAGGATGACTCAATAATGACTCAAATATCATCATATTTCTTTTCAAATGACAAAGCATATATTCTTTCGCTCATTTTGATAATTCTTATGGTAACCTACATAAATAAATGACTGTACATTCCTTTCGGAATTCGGTATCCGCACAGGTGAGCTCTTAGATTCAATTTTGCTGTGGTGAATTACTCCCCTAATTTCCTTCTTTTTGTTCCCTGCGAGATTTTCTTATGTCTCTCCTGTTATTATGTGCCAATTCTTTCGGACTTTTATAAATTGTCTCCAGTTTGTGATCCCCATCCTACCTAAATCTCGTCTAACCTCATCATCTCATCTTGACTTTGGTTTTCCTCTTGGTTTTTCCCTTGCGGTTTCCATTCCGAAACCATTCCAACAATTTCTACTGGATCCTGTAAAATTTTAATCTTCATGCCTCAACCATTTCAACTATATCTCATCAAGGTATTTTTTCATGATTTATCGATGTTTTTCGTTCTTGATCCGTTGTTATTGTTCCCAAAATCTTGCTTTATATTTTACTTCAGTTCTTCTTCCTCTTTCAGTATTAGCCTCATTAGATCTGCTTTCCATAGATAGCTACTGATCTGATTGCTGCTTTGGATATTTTAATTTTCGTGTTCCTGTTCAGTTCTTCGTCTCTGAGTAGTGTCTCAATATTTTTAGTTCATCACTTCTTAGGAAAAATTTCCATAATGCTTTATCTCCAAGGCTTTTATGAATCCGTCTGTTGATAAACTCATCTTCTATTTTCTTTTTGATGATTTCTAGTTCTAGATCTTTTTTGCTTCAATTTATTACTGATACCTCTCGACTTTGATTTGGGTACTGTTTCTCGCAACTGATCTTCTATGGCCAGAATTGCTTCATTTAGTAACTCACGAATTCTTGGAATTATTGAAATGTGTTAAGTGATATTAAGAAAAAAAAACCTGAAGAAATAAGTATTTTTTACCTTTTCTTAGAATAATCGATAACAATAAAGATGGTATCTGGTGGATGCAATCATTGAAGGAATAGATTGATTGGATGAAACGAACACACATCAAGTCATAACAGGGTTTGCAAAAATTTCAAGCACTATATCTTTCTTTTTTCAAATTGAAGCATCTGTATATCTCCACGTAATTTGATAAGCAATACAAAATTACAAGTAGGTGTATTGAGAAACGGTTTTCCTCGTGGAACATTATTTCAAGAGTAATTTGTGTTGTTCATGAATTCTGTATTGTGGTTGTGAAGGCAATATCTCAAAACTGATTCCACTGACGAATTGTATATCACACGTGTTAACGACATTGAATATACAAACTGTCCTTTTTCCGAATGCTACGATGGGAATCTTGCTCAACTAATGATATGAAGTTGGTTTAATTGGGGCAGAGTCGTACATTTTTGTTCTGGATTGAAATATGTAAAAGAAATCAGATTTCTTCTTCATCAAAGGCTGTACTGTAGCTAGAGGCTACCTTATAGATATTAGTCATAGTAGAGTATTTTACAAAAGTCACCAAGTTGCAAAGTTGCCACATTCTCTAGATTTGAATCAGATTTCCCTAGTTGCATTCCTTTGTAGTTTCGAGAAATCGCGTTATTAATTTTTCCAGGATAAACTAATCGTACTAGAAACTCAATTCGAGCAGTTTTTAGCGGATTTCATGAGTATGGCTTTGATTCTTCAGTGATTTCCAAAATGGCGGAAGAACTCTAGTCAACTTCGATTTTCCTCATGAATGCCATCTTGAATTGCAACATTTTTCAATAATGCTTCTGATTCTCTTCACAATGATGTATCACATATTGTGGTTTAATATCTTGGTTTTGTTAAGTTTTCGTTTCTCCGCGAAATCTTCGAAACTACCAGAGATATTCTCAATTACTTTTCAGATCATTATTCAGCATGGAAATGCAACATTTTGCCCTTATTTGATCTGTCTAGTAGCATTCGAAAAACAGATAGCTTGTATAGATTATTCTATCATATCAACGCCTCAAGTAACTCCAGATGTATTCCTAGTTAAATGAATCACGAAAACTTATTGATTCAAGCTCATGATCGGTATCACTTCATTAGGTAATTGTTTTGGCAACCTTCTGAGTATGATTATAGAGTATTTATACCAAGAGCTTAATTGGATTCAGTGATTAACGATATTATTACGTTGGGTGTTTGTGTTGACACTGGATTCATTGAACTTCACTGAATTGGCTTATTGTCGTTATATCACTTTGCTGTAGGTTATTGCAATATATAACATTTGAAGCCTATTCAGATCGTCCTCATCGTTCGATATGGATTTCATAAAGCCTACATAATCAAATTACGATTGGATTGTCGTCAATCGTAAGATGAAACAACGGTGAATGAGTCTGTCCAAAATTGAGTTGACAGCAGGCAAATTTTGTATGTTACTCAACAAGTATGTCGAGGAAAATTGATGCTATCATTCATGCTACACACTTCGCAGTTGAATATTTCAAGTTTTATTATCTTTAAGAATGAGTCCACTTGATCTTTGGTGTCTCAAATTTTGAAATGAATTCATTTCCACAATGAAACTCTGCAATTTTGAATAAATTTGGTGAATCAAAGACAGTATTGTTGTTGAAAACGTGGTCAGACAGGTCGATAAGTATTTTGCATTGCAATGTTTTCGATTTGCAAAAATTGTATATAACTTTAAGATGTGATTTAATTGATCATTCGATTATATAACAATTATGTTCTGCATGACTATTCCTGAAGGTAATGTCAAGTTAAGAATACAAAGCGAATGTAAAATCCTATTTCAACGTGACTTGAAGAATACTTTAACAATCAACTGATCCATGCTATGAACTAACCTGCAATACACTTAACGAAACTCGTAAACATTTCTAATTACTTATTAGTTTTTGTAACTGTTCCTTGCTTCCTGTTTAGGTGTTTGAAACTTTTCTTCACAACTACCCTAATAAAAAAACAGTCTATATGTGTAAGATCGAGAGATCTAAGAGACCTTTCTCTCTTACTCTATCAGTCCATCTGCCGAGAAATTTATTATCCAGATATAAATGGGTAGATGTTCTGTTAAAATTGGACATCGACTTTATCCGTATGAGAAAACAGATTCAGAACTAGTAACAAACTAGAGCTAGTCGAAAGATTGCAATGATTGCATTGATGAGTGAAATTTCCTCGTACATTGCGAATTGTTGTCTATTCAATAATTTGTAAACGTCGAGAAGAGTCATGGGCAGTAAGGATAACCATTTGAAAATATATTCGATAACGCAATATTCGCAATCTAAAACAAGTTTTATCGCATTTTTCACATCAAGGAAAGCAATGTGAGATATTATTCGATATGACTGAGCATATTCCCAACAGAAATTTTATATACAGGGTTATGATAAAGTAATGCACGAAATTCATAAAACGTACAACGATCACTTTCGAGAAAAATGCAAAAACACGTCAAACTGTTCTTTTTATTCCGCATCTTTTGACATGAGTTACAAAAATAACACGTCAAAGTTGTCAAAGTTATGACGTCATCAACAAATTTTTTTAATATGAAGCTAAGATTTTTATCACATTATGTGATAGAGCTTGTGTTTTTACATACGGGAAAAATAGTTGCAGTAGGGCTCACATTGGAAAAAAACGAGAAAAGGAATAAAAAACGAAATAACCCAACCAATTATTAAAAGAGGTCAAACTTACACTCATCCAGTAAGAACATTCGTTCTTATAAATTTTTTCAATTGTTTTACTAAAACAACGGTTTGTCAGTGTCAGTCGTACAATTCGTGTCACCACAGTTTTATTATTATGGATCGTTTAACCGAAAGAGAAAGGATTATTTATGATTTATTTCATTCCTTTTCTCGTTTTTTTTTCTTATGTGAGCCCTACTGCAACTATTTTTCCCGTGTGTAAAAACACAAGCTCTATCACATAATGTGATAAAAATCTTAGCTTCCCATTAAAAAAACTTGTTGATGACGTCATAACTTTGACAACTTTGACGTGTTATTTTTGTAACTTATGTCAAAAGATGCGGAATATAAGGAACAGTTTGACGTGCATTTCTTTCAAAAGTGATCGTTGTACGTTTTATGAATTTTGTGCATTACTTTATCATAACCCTGTATATTCGACTAATTCCCAATGAGGAATTTACACACCGTATAGAACTGAGATAATGTTGAGTTGCTGACATGAAAGTGACTTCCCAGTTCACTTCCAGTAATATGTGTTATATCAATAACTATCACTCTGAAAATAGCCTACAAACACGAAAACATTTTTGATGATCTCCTGGGACATCGCCAGAAAATAAAAAATAGAAGAATGGTCAACAACGCATACCTATAAAAGTGAACTTTTTTATTACAAATGTCCAACCAGTTCCACACTGTCCCATCTATTCTGAACATTACGAGAAATATATCTAACTTCCACAGATACTAAACTCGAACGTATAACTCAAGTTTATCTGAAACAACATCTAATAGCGTTTCCCTGTATGAACATGTTATACCTGTAGCCCACAGTAGAAACCTCTGTAACCAAATAACCTTAGCCAAAACATTTACATTAACTCCACACCATTTGTGTGTATACATCTATTTTGTAAACAGTCACGAGCAGCCATCAAAAGCTCGTAAGGCCTCTGGAAATTGAAACGCATTTGAACAGCACATAACAATGGAGGCGGAATTTCCGACGATTCCATCCTGATGGTCGTTCAGATCACGGAGTGAGAAAAAATTTATTGTGATTGAAACGTTTGAATTGACTTCGAGATTTTTTACCAATTCAAATCAGGGGTCCGAAACAATACTGCTATCAATTATTTTTCACATAAAGAAGACACATTTGTGTGACATGATCTGAACAACAATTGAAATACCTCTCATAGGTCATTACTGAACTTGTGCAATGAAGTGGCTATGAGATAAAGAATTTTCATTCCTTCGACTGTTTCTTCTAATGAAGATGCGTTTTAATTATATTGATGACTTCATTAATACCTAATACCTACGTCATGGAGACTTTTTCAAATAGTAACTGCCTTTTCTGATCATATCAGTTGAAAGCACATTTTTTTAATCGAATCAAAGTTTTCATCATCTTACATATAAATATTCTCATCGAAATCGATTTCTGATGATTTTAAATTGATGCATTTTGTACAATTCATTGAATGACCCTATTGATCATATGTTCGAACTGAAATGATTCCTGAACTTCTCAATATCCAAGACAACCAATGAATCCTAATGAACCCTTCATAGATTAGTTCGTGCAATAGAGTGAGTCAACTCAAAATCAATAAATCATTTCAAAGAAACAAATTTACAAGAATCTTTACGTTATTATTACAGAGATAGCAATACATAACACAGTCGACAAAGAGTTATATTTTATGGAGGTTGATTGAATTCTAGCAGCACAGCCTATGAGTTCTGTTTGAATCTTCATCTAGGTAACACTTCCTCCAAGATAGAGTCTTTTAACGGAAGCTCCTTGTCAGTCGGATATGATATTGATCTTCTAGTGTTGCCTTACTTCTTCTCTTCCATCAGTTCTAGTTGTTGCCATAATACGTGTCTGAATTCCACAGTTTCCTTGAACATTTTGTGGAGAGTTATTTATTTCCACATCGAAACCACACTTCAAATTTACTATTGATATAAAAAGTTCAATGTCATTTCTGAACCCAATCATTTGTATTTGTCCTAAGCTTTAGCGTTAGTCTTCGGATATTTCCTTTGATCACCTTTTACACCACGTACGATAGTCCCCCACCTCTATCCGCCTGAAGTGTCACATAAAATGGGCTTCTCGCCATTTATCATCGTCCGTAAACTCTCCATGACTGATACCCTAATTCCATCAGGTCGGGTCCAAGCCGAACAACAACTGCGAAGTCGAATCCTTCAAGCGGCGACAGACACTTCGCCACCTAATATCCCATAATCCATCAGCTGAGGCCGATCTGGATAACTGCCGTGACGACTCATTGTTCTATGGTCACGGAAATGACTAATTGGGATCCGCACTATACCCGAAATCATTCTCCGTAATGGTTCCAGAAATTGATATGGTAATTACTACGGAAGCTGTAACAAAGAATCACCTAGGAAGGATGGAAAGGTCTCTGTCTATTTCACACTATCACTTGTAGATGTCTATTTTTCTTACCATTTCATTTCTGATCCGGCTTCTGTCAATAAATTTATTGGGTGCGTAGCCAGTTTCTATCCATTGTTGTTTCCTGTATGTGGCTTACACAGTTTACTTGTATTAACTATTATACCTAGTTAACAATGAGACAGAGAGTGTACTAGTTTGGGTTTTTCAGTTGAGAAGAAAAAAAAATAGTTATTCTACGATCACTTCCCGAAGTAGGCTTTTGAACCTTCAAATCTAACCGTAAAATTGATGTTTTTCGTGATCTGTCATAATTTGACATTATTTTCGCTTTGGAGCGTACCTTCCTGCTCGCCTTCTTCATTTACAATAAACTGAAGAAATGTAGTGGATAACAGGCATATCAATATAAATGTAGGACAGTCGGAATATCCCAGTTGAAATATTAATATATAAAGATATTTCGAACGAAATTGAACCTCATTCAGTAGACTATGGAATCAATAAAACATCAGTATTTTATCCTCAGTTTATAAAACAGTTGTTTGTTTATGAATAGCTATTTGAAAAATGGATGGTGACTGTATATTTTCAACCACACTTTTAGATATAGCAGATTTTGCTAAAGATATTACTTTTGAAATTGAACTAAATCAGAGGTGAACACGAAAAACAAACAATATTGAGAAATATTTGGAGAATGTATTGCTGTCTTATTTTGGAGAATATTCCAAAATCCAAAAATCTTCAACCTTTTAGTCACAATATTTGACGCTTTGTAGCACTCTGTGAATAAAAAAGTGTATTTTTCATGATTTTTCTTCAATTAATTGTCCAAATATGATCGATGACTGTGATTATTGAGAAAATATTGGGTGCAATTAGCTATTTTGTTCGCAAGTTGTCTGTAAGAAATTATGAAAATGACATTACGTCTATTTCCGATGAAAAGATAAGTTCCAATGAACCTTATGGAATTATGATCAAATCAAATACATTACCTGTCGAACCTCATGTTTGAAAAGGAATTCAGATTTTGACCATTCCTTTCCTCATGGATTGCTACCGTTACTAGTTATTATGCTCAGAATAATATAACCTAGATACAATTGTTGTTGTTGTTGTTGTTTTTTTTTGGGTTTGGCATTAAACCGAAGTTTTTTTGCCAAATTGTTGTTGAATATGTTCATTCCTTCTGAAGTTCCATCCGAAGTCTGATCAGCTTGAATCGACAAATATAATTGCCGACAATCAGATGAAGATATCGAAAAGAAAGTGAAAAATGGGTAGAGAAGAACAATATTCATTTGTCCTTTTGTACTGTTCGACTATAAAAAAAGATTAACGTATAAACAGGTTCTACCCACTAGAGAAGCAATAAGAGCAGACTCGTAATCCGCCTACCATCGAACTCTTCATTGGGAATGAATTGAGGTATACAGCTACACTATTTGAATTAGAATTGCCTCAAGGGTGAAGCGGAGTTTGCTCATGGAAATGTTGATATCCCCATGAAACCTGGACCATGTAATTGATATTTAGCAGATTCGAATGACCACAACAAATCATTGACGTTTTCATAAACGAACTCATAATATGGCCAAAGGTTGTTAACAAATCATTAGATCCAGTCACTAGTAGAGATAATTAAAAAAATCTGAAAATCTGGGACAGAGGACCAAATTTCTTATATTTGTGATTTTTCTACAATTTCATCCTGATAACTTGTGGATTATAGTACCACATTCTCATCAGTAAACCAATCTCATTGATGGTTGTTTTTTCATGGGGATGTGGATACGGACTTTTGTGTAGACTTTTTTGTAATGGAATTGGAACCAATCGAAGCTGATTACCTCTTGTGAGGAATCGAAGACTTACCTAAAAAGCTCAGTAAACTGTGAATATTGGAGACTATTCTGTAGTATTTTCCCCAATTCATTGTTTCAAAAATGATCACTGACCAAGATCTTAGTTGTGGATTGAAAATGGGATTCCAAACTTGCTTACACAATAATCCTGCAATAATTTCATTTATGACTGCTGTCAACTGAAGAAAGGTCCTATATTTTTCAATATTCTGACAGATCATTTATAAGATTTTTCTTTCAAATTCAGAACTGAAAGTATCTCTGAGACAATAGTTGGCAAAGTTCAAGATTTCAGGAGTAGAAAAGAAGACTGATAAAACATTGAATAAAATATGCAGTTTCCGAATTGAATCTTCTTCTTTGAGAGAATTGGTGGAAAGTCTAGAATAGTCTGCAAAGAAACGACATAAATTCATTAGTTTTTTTTTCAATTCGTGAAAGCCAATCGTACCGATCGATTAAAGTAGTAATTTCGCCGAGTTAGGCATTCGCCTTTGTTTGGAAAAAACGACTCTCGATTCGACAAAGCGAGTTCGTTAAGTCACCATTGTGCGGTGTTCGTCGAGTGATAGAAGTGTGGATCTCTCCACTGTAACCGATGATTAAAAGTCCGACAGAAACGCTACCCATATTTTTCCCTTTTATTATCATATTTTCGCAGAGATTAATTGGATCCTATTCATTAGCGAGGTAGATTGCCGATGATGATTAAACATTGTTTGCACACTAGAGCTATAGGAATGCCAAACGATGAAATGCCTCCATAAATCCTGTTATTTGAACAATTGAAAAAACTGAAACTCGGTCCTGATATATATGTATTGTGTCTACCTGTGAGGCGTGCCTCGAAACTCTGCAGTCAAAAATTTGGACAATGGAAAACGTCAATTTGAAAAAATTACTTCTGACGATGTTCTCAATCAAATTTTCAATGTCATAAACAGGAGTGAACAACGAATTCCATTCGCAAAAATTCCTGAACAAGGTACTAAGAAACATTATGTATGTACCTATTTAGCAAATTGGAGTCAATTTTGTCACGATTCATGTAACTACGACTTGAGAT
Organism: Plagiodera versicolora; assembly: GCA_037013635.1. Taxonomy (NCBI): domain Eukaryota; kingdom Metazoa; phylum Arthropoda; class Insecta; order Coleoptera; family Chrysomelidae; genus Plagiodera; species Plagiodera versicolora. The sequence goes on along the minus strand of CM072986.1, from coordinate 6,202,888 downwards.
TATTGAGATTATCCAGTTCTTTAAAACTATGGTAGATGAATAGACTCGCGTTGATAAGGTGGAATTGTCGAAAGCTCAGGAATGTACGTGTACATTAACTGGTTCACAAAGTGTATTAGACATCTAAGAACTTTAAAACGTCAGTAACACAGTAGTATATTGAGTTAATTGCCGATTGATTTCAAAATCATACTACGATGATACAATGGTTATTGTTAATATATAAAAATAATTCAGTGATATTTTCCGAACAACATTTCAAATTTTCAATGAAAGAGTTATGTATTTATCTCTATTAACGGTATAGATTTCAAGATGTTATTATAACAATTATCATCATAATAAAACTGGAACTCATTTCTAGCTCAATTCAATCTCTGAAATTGCATAACAACAATCATGGTTACAATTATTTCATGTTATATCCTCTATTTACATAGAAATTGTTACTAAAATATCAGGAATTCAACTCGTTATTATAATTACCAGAGGGGATGTGATAAAATCGTGTAATTATTAGACAATGACGATAGTATCAACTAAAGTTCGTGCAATCAAAGGATTACTGTGGAGGAATATGAGTATACAACATAATAACAACAACACAATATTTGACGGATTCACAGCCTTTCAAATGAATTCAGAATGTTAGGTTGGATTTATACTAGAAATTCAAAATTCACCAAAGGAACGTAAATAATTCAAGAAGTTTATTCAAGACGTTGTGGTGATATTGAAAGTCATGGTTATTTTTATATTTCTTTTCAAAATATAAAACAGAAGAATTCTGAAATTTCTACTCGCTTGTGTAATCAAAGGAGGTTGAGAGTTGATCGATACCAGAAAAAGTAAACACTGAGGATTTGATTGGGAACAGCTATTGAGTTTTCTTCAACTTCAGACCTCTTCGAAGTTGCAGGAACTGTGACGAAAAACGCCGTATTTTTTTTTCTTCAGCTTTTCTCTCCTCGTATTTCTCCTGAAAGATTTACTCGATTCCGCCGGACATATCGTAGTCGATTATTGTTGCGGGGCTGTGTTTTACAACGGGAGATACTGGTCCTAATCGGTGTAATTCGATAGAGCATTTCTCTTATTCCGGGCGACGTCTGGAAATGTCCGCGGAAATGGGAAAATTAACTTTCGAGAGATTCATTACGCTTCGAAGCACATCAAATAGACCGCGATGAGATTGGACGAGATGAATTTCTGGAGAACACTCTATCTTTGCATGTACAATCTGGACGACGCGAGTTGTTGAACTTGTTTCAAAATGATTTCGACACTCATCTCACATACATATAGTATAGTTGATTATATTATACAGGGTAGTCAGATGAGCATGTTGAGTGATCTCGGAAACTATTTGTTGTAAAGACTTGAAGAGACGTGGAAAAATTATATGATCGAAGTGGTCAAGAGAAAACCCTGAAAATTACTGTAATGTTTCCAGAATGGGCGCCAGAGAACGTAATCGTCATACGGAATTTCCGAACTGATTTTTCACTGAAATATACCTATGTATATCTGTATATCTTCAAGGGATTTTTCATGAGAACGTAGTGAGACAATACCAAAGTGATCTAAAAAAAACATATCACGAAAGTTCATTTGCAGTCCAGATAATTATAACATCAAGTCGGTCGGAGTCATTTAAAGATTCATGCAGTCTAAAAAATTCGCATCAATGAATAATTCAACCCCCTCAAATGTTTTACACTTATTTAGTTACACCCTGTATCATTCACTCTGGAATAAAACGTTGTTTGCATAAATATTCCTAATACGGGAAATTCCGTTTCAAATAAAGATGTTGGCATCCTATTCGGTTCAAACTGAAAATGTTACCACTTATGAGAAATATGAGAAACAATATGAAGACGATGTTTCTTCACCTGGAATGAGTCTTTTGTCCATTAAATTAGAAACATTCATATATTTAGCGTAGTACCTCTGAGAATAAATGGAAGCTCCTCACAAATGTGAGATTATTTGAATAATCGTATACTATGATAATATGAGAAGATGTAGGAATTACCCATTTCCTTCCCTACCTAGATCAGCTTTTGTCAACTAAGCCTATTCAAGACAAAGGATACGACAGGATAAACAGTGATTCTGATGACGGGAATGAGTCCCATTTACCTTTCTCTCGTTCTTGCTACTACGAGCAACGGCACTAGTGAAATAGCAAATAAAGCGTATACCTCCTACGCTGAAGGTAGCCCATCAGACGCAGTGTCTGTTTAATTCATCCTGGAAAAATAAAAATTCCGATATTCGTCGACGAAAAAATCACGTAGCGCGCGCGATTATTCTTCCAGAAAAGTGCTGCTTTCCGGGGAAATTGAATGAATTTCGACTGTCTTTATCGTTGAATTTAATGTCTTTCGCGTTGTGTTTATCTCTCTCGCTACTTACAGCATCAACATTTGGGTGCTCTGGAATACTCAACCACACAGTGTTGCCATTTACATTCAGAAACGTAATCGTCTGAGTGAAGTCTAATACAGTTTGGCTAATGCTAAGCAGAAATGATCAATGATCGATCAGAAAAGCAGGTGGTCTAGAAAAACTCATGACATATAGGTCTCCAATTGAGGGGGCATAAGAGAGTTCAAGAATATTTAATTCAATTATAACTGTGTTTAAGTGATGTCTAAGCTGGAATAGAGCGTGTTATTATGGTATCAAATTCTGAACTGTCACATATACTTATACATATAATTTGATATGTTTAAAAAAATTTGAAATATTTCTATTTCAAAGTCACGGGAAAGGAAAACCGATTCTTCTATTCTCTTTAATAAGTTTAGTCTAATATTTCTTTATACGTGATGACTTTTTGCCACAATCTTTCCGTCATAAAATATTACATAATGAGAAATCGTGTGCCCTCTTTCACGAATGATCGACTCACACACCCCTTGCTTGAATTTCAGTTATGAAATAACAATTTACTCTGATCTTGTTGAAACAAATCTCAAAGTTCCCATCAGTTTGAAATTTTTTGATGATGTCCTCTATTCATGTGTCTTCTATCCGGGCCTGAATTTGAGGTGATCACTCCATTTTGTACGTTTTTGTTGGAACCTTTGCATTTCCTTTAATAGGCTGTTGGACGTAGTACTATGTATCGAACTATTATGTCCCACCGCTGCTGGAAATTATATCAGCAGTCGCGAAAGTAACCAATTTCATGGGCTAGATATGGCTAGCTGATTCTTTTTTCCTTAAGTCCCATTTGCTTCCTGCGCTATCAGCATGACAAAATGCTAAGAAGCTTGTTTAGCTTGTTCAGGGAGACGTGATCTTCAATCTGAGCTGGTTTCTGCTTCTCTTACTAGAAAAGTGTTGGAAGTGAAGGTTCGATTGTCTCATACCAGGTGACCTATCCCAATCCTTCTGAAATTTCGCTTCTAGTGGTTTCTTTCTGAGGAATGACCAAATACGAAGATCTGCTATTATTTATCCATATAATCCAGTGGAAGGATCATGAATATAAAGTTTGTGTCACGTGAGGTCACGTAAATCAAGACAACTGAACGCATCATTCAATCAACTGATCTGTCAATTGAAACTTTCAGCACCACTAGGAGAATGAAAACGTTCTCTACCCACGACGTTATGAATATTCAATGATCTCAATCATTACGGAGTCGTAAGGAAACGAAATACCCTAGTCATGACCTATTTTGAAAAAATAATTCATCAATATGCATTATCCCTACGCCTTCCAGTTTTGTTGCGGTATCATAACTCAATTCAAACTCTATCTGTTATATGAAAAGCCAACATTTCAATATGGCAACACTGTTAGTACGCCGTTTGCCTATCGGGATATTACCATCTGTATCGGCCAGGATATGCATCGACTGCCAGTTAAATGGAGCATTGTTTTCGATGGTATATCGTGGATGAGTTGGGAATGGTTCACTTAGCAGACAAAGCATCGGTCGTGCTCGTTTTCTAAATGTTCTTCGCCATTTACCTTCAGAAGGAAAGGAATACTGATACTAATGTAACGTACTCGCTTATTTCCTTCATAAATCTGAAGAAAAGTGTAATACGTTGTGGGGATTTTTGTATGCGGAAACATGATTCATATGGTAGAGGTAAGATATGAAGATATTTGGAAGGCTGACAATTTCAAACTATAATTTCTTCATTTCGTGTTTTATAGGACTTGAATTATTTTGAGGGGATTGGGAAAATAAACGAAGAATTCGAATTGTTCAAACAAACTCACCTTACTTTTTGATCACAGCAACTCGCTTTTGAAAAAACGCAAAGGTATTGACGTTTTGAAACAATGTATTTTTGCAGAATTTGAGGCTGTTTTCGCAGACACATTTGCAAAAGTACGAGAAGAGTTTAAAAATAGGATGTTTTACTGTCAGAAAGTAAATAAAGGTCACTTTGAGCAATTTCTTTGAGTAGATACTGATTCTTAAATCTGTAATTAATATCATATCAAGATTTTAATGTTTACTAATGAGCCATCAAAACACAAACAAAATTAGTATCATTGAATAGGTTTTTTTCATACCTCTTAAAAGAGGTGTCGCTTGCCGTAGGATTCCATTTAAAATTATTGGTCGCAATGGCCAGGTGACGTCATCTTTGAAGTTTTCGTCATCTATCAACCCTAGTAGGGCAGTTCACAACCTTCAATATTCAGTTTCCAAATTTCACTTGTTCATGTATAATCGTTCCAAAGATAAGAGGGAGGGAAGGGGACTTTGGAGAAGCACTGATAGTTGAGGCCGTTTTATTTAAAATATGATATTGGTGGGAAATAGATCTAGTTTAATAGAGTAGCTTAGTATTTAGAATGAAAGTTGTGGTTGGGTCATCAGTACTGTTATGAGAAGTTAATTAAAGTACGGAGTGTTTTGAGAATGCGACAAGCAACCAAACGTAACAATATATTCGATTCGTTCTTCACATGAATATTATATTTTATTGAGAAAAGTTACTTTAGAAAAGATCCGTTCAAAAATTCTTTCGAATCGAATTTGGTCACTAGAGAGCTTTCAGCTTCAATCGCCATTACGTTTCCACTGTATTCGAGAGCTCATGGAATCCTCACCGATTTCAATCGACATCAGTCACGACTCCTAGTAACTGTTATCCTGAAAGATCTACCCTCGGAAATCCACATCACTCTGTCTCCGGAATTCAATTAGGGCTAATCGAAGCAAATAAAAATTCGGCCATCAATAACCTCGAAATTATTGTTTCCTTTCATCGAATAAGGAACGGTTCGGACGGGTGCGTTCGACGGAGGATCGTAAAAACATCGAAAGAAATCTCTGAAATACGACTTGTTACGCGATTGTCGCAAAGTCGTAAAGACTTGGCGATGGAATTTTTTCCGGCTGCGGAAGTCGAAACGATAAAATTCATAAAAGCCGCAGTCTTAAGTAAAAGAAATCATTCGGAATGTCGGTAGGTCGTTTTGCTGACTGCGAGAATGCTTCATACATATTCCATCTGGACTTTCGAAAAACATAAAAATATGGAAACGGAGAAGGACCTTTCTACTGAGTATAATACGAATGTATCCAGAAACATGTGGCTAAAATAAGATTGACCTTTTTTCAAAACTCAACGGCGATCCGGAAGTGATATAAGGAAAAGATAGAAGTGTGGAACACATGTGCTGACACAATACAACAGACTTTGTGAAAGAGTCTAACGGAATAAATCCTCATTCGATAGAGTTTGTGCAAAAAAAGATTTTTCCAATACCGTACTGAGATGTCTATCGTTTATGATTTGACTTCGACCAACGTACTGGTTATCAACTAATAGGTACAAATATATGAAAGGTAGGAATTTCAATGCAGAAATGGACTACTACACATAAATCGATGAAGGTACAAGAACGTGTGGTGATAGTTACGAACATGACATTACACAATTAGTGGAAAATGCTTAGAGTTACCATCGTGAAAATTCATTAGTTTGAAGTGTGTCAAGGTTATGCTGCTTTCGGGAAATCCCAGGGATATCCAATATCTCGCTTATTTGACAAGATGATTCAAAAATTGAAGAAACTGTTTTGAATGTCATGGTTTAAAACTTCATTGCATTTGACAGGCATGTGTACCCACCCTTTTCATTTTAAAATAGTACCCCCTGTATATTGTCATTGGAAATTGCGTATTATTCTTTTTGAAATACAGGGATACAACATACCTGTTGCTTTTTTATTATGAACAACAAAAAATTAACATTTTACACCTAATTATCCTTATGAAAATTATAAATTGCCTCCGACGATGATTATAAAAATGTCACTGAGAAGAAGTACATCCAAAGTCAAAAAAAAACTTCAAATATTCTCAAACATTACCGAGTGTAGTCAATCGATGACTCAATTTTTGCTGTTAAACGCTACATATCAAGTCTTCGGTCGTCGATTCGAATCCATTCTGTGCAAAAATGAAACTAAAGAATAAAAAATCAATATAGTTTGAAAAATTTTTATCAATTATGGAAAACATTGATATTGTGAAAAAAGCGTGTGCTACAAAGATCAGTTTTTATAAAATCAGTTTTTCTTGATTGATTCAATTCTATATTATTATTCATTTCAGCCTCTTTCAATGATGAAAACATGTTTCCTTCTTAGATTTCACGAATTATATCTGTTTGTTATTACTTGTGTAAGTTTTGTCCTATTAGGTGAATCTCTGATGAACATATTAATTTCGCGTTTACTCTCAGATTAACCTCTCATTCATAGTTTGGCAACCTTGCCAGACGTCCGCTCAGTTTAGTTTCCATTGATTCCATTGGGATCAATTATTTTTGTAGAACCTCAATATTCGTTCACATAATTAAATTCGCATTAAATTTTTCATCCATTCCTTCGGAAATTTACTTAACTACCGCATACAAACGAGTCACCGCACACAAGTCATGGTGTGTTGCTGAAAAACCAACAACAAACAGTTTTGTGGCCGACCAGCCTTTTTTACCTGCTGTCATCCTTGCCGGCCGGTCCCAGCAGCCTCAAAATAACTACCAAGGAATTTGCAACCAGCATCACTAATACAAGTTGAAATCTGAGAGTTCGATAAATTCTCTTATATTTTTTCATTTCCATTCATTCCTTCGATATCACCCACAACTCGTAACAGTTTTGCAGTCCACTGTTTCTTATTGATGAGCTCATTCGCCCTGAGTTGTTTGATTTAATTTTTCAATTCAGGTTGGATAACAATACCTTTGCTTTATATGGTACTTCGACTCAAGTGTCTATTGAAGCAATCAAGTCTAGTTTCTTTAACTTCAAGTGGATTATGGATATTTGGGTACTCAGAATAGACTTTTCTTGACCTAGATCTGAGATCAGACAGGTTACGAGGTTAATTGAAAAACTGATTCAATAGACCTAGCAGGATGTTCAGCAACTGGTATTGGACCCTTCTGCGGTGTAGCAGAATTGCTGAGAAGTACTTTCAACAGCACTTGGATGGAAAAATTATGGAACCAGGCGCCGGGCCAACGAGTTATCAGAATTGAAGAACGTTTACTTATTTATTTTATTTTTATTCATTCATTTAACAGTTAAGGTTACTAACAGAACAGAGTTCCAGAGAACAGCATCCACTATATAGGAATTATTGAAAATATGGTGTGAAATGTTTTTATATTAATAATATAGTCATAAATAATAGATCATAATAGAACAAGTACGAGGAATGAGAAACCATTTTTAACTATTCGTCTAAATTGAGAAACATTCTCTTAAAAAAAATTTGAATCGTGGCAGAGATATCGAGAAAATGTCTACAGATGTATTGGGATCGTGACAATATGTATTGAATGCTTTTCGCATCCGAACTAGTGGAGAGTTTTGTCCCAGATTGGTTCTACAGTAAGGAATATTGAATGGAGTATAATATCGAAGATTGTTTCTACTGGGAACGTTGAAATTTATTTTCCCGAGTAGATATGGGCAATCGATTTCATGTCTAACAATTTTGAAAAGAATAGATAAGTCTAACATAGTACGTCTTTTAATAAGTGGCAAAATTTTAAATTGTTTTCGGATCGGCTGATAATTGTGGTCCTGCGAGCAAATCTTGTTTTGAAAGGCTAGGAATCTTAACAATTTATTTTGAACACTTTCTATCCTTTTTGAGTGTACGGCGTATTGAGGACTCCAAATAACTGACGCAAAAGAAAGCTTGCTGTTGACAAATGTATAATACATAGAGATGATGGTGCCCGAATTATGAAAACACCTTCCGTTTCTCCTTATGAACCCAACCATCCTGTTTGTCCCGTTACTTCTAAAATACACTCAAAATTACCAATTTTATGTTTTCAGGTAGGAAAAGAGATATTTCCTGTGGATTTCTATCGCTCTATTCGATACTGTTCTTGCTCCTTCCAATTACAAGACGAACTTCAAACTTTTCATGCGGAAAATAAATACCCGGCAACGAACTTTCAGACGAATAACATTCGGAAATCGAAGACGAAAAAGTTAAAAGGAAGCTTCGAGATAAAATAACTGATACTTCGAGAATATCAAGCAGGCACTCCAACAGCAGAGATTGTTTCTTCGGGCTGATTTCCATCAAGAGAAGTTATTCGATTCAATTTCCCGCCTCCAAGCAAGCCCATCGACACCCGACATCGCTAATATATGCTTTGAAAAGCCAAAAAAGCTCTGAGATAAATCTTGCGAACGTAACAACACCCAGAAGCAGCTGAAAGTTTTTCAATATTCCCCGGCATTGCGCCGCGATGAAGCACAGGTAGCCATTAACATTAAAATTTGAAGTAGAAGAAGAAAGAATAGTCCGCCGCTCCGGAAATTAATAATGCATCCCGTAGGGGGCGCTGCTCTATGGCTCCTTATAAAAATGCCGTATCTCGAGATGTATCTCCGTAAGTGAGCCATTCGTAAGCGCATAACACGTATATACCGTCAGACTTATTAGACGTTCGTAGGACATCTTTTATTCAGCAGGCTGCCGTTCATGTTACATGATTAGATTTCTTTGCTTTCCGGAAGTGTGTACATCATGGCTTATCTGTCAAATCGAGCAGGCCCGTAATCTAACCGGAAACGGACAGTGTGTGGCGTGTCTCTCGCAAAAAGCAACATGACAAAAGTTTTAGTGTAGGAGAGGAATCGTTTCTCTCTTCTCGTCTTTTAATACTTGATCATATAAAAAAAAAAAATTATCAATATATACATTTATGACTTAGGTTCTTATTTTCACTGATATAGTCTATTCATTAAGGCAAGATAGTTGTGACAGCTTGCAAGAAAGTGGTAAACGATACTCCGAATCAGAAAGTAAGGTTAAATTTATCATTGGAATTGTTTCGAACAATATTTCCGATCCTGTTATATGAACACCAAAATTGAATAACTATTCACAGTATTTTCAAAATATCGGACTGGAATTAACAAACTTCATCAAGAGATCAAAGATTCCTCTCCAAATGAATTTGGCATCGTTGTGAAATGACTGTGAAAGTGTTACCATAATATTGGAAGCTGAAATGTTCCCAGCTATATCTCAACCGATTAGAAGTTCAGTGGTAATTGACGAAATATTTGATTTTGCAGCCAAAAATGTGTGTAAATTCATTATTAAAAATCGAAAACAATGGGAGCATTTCAAAAATTTTATATGAAAAGAGGTCGAAGTAGTTTGATAACTCCGTCAATTTTGAATAGATTGAATAATTCCGATAGACAGGATCCATAGAGAAGCCAAACACACTAGTCTTCCAAAACAAGTACAAATATCGAAGCAGTGCCAGAAAGTGCTGGTGACGAACCCTGAATTTCAATTCGGGGCGTTATCTCGAGAGATCTGTGTCTCACAAAATTCGTCTACAACAACTGAAGCCTAATGACCGTGCACAGCGAAGAGAGTTTGCAGAATGGATTATTGAGCATCAACAAATAGATGCTGGCATAATCACCTTGATGGGTTTGTAAATCACGAAACCTACCACTTTTGGGATTTTGTGATTGTCAAAAAACAAAAGTATCCACAACGTGTCACTGTTTGGTATGATTTTTGAACTCAAGGGGCATAATTGGACCAAACTTTATTGACAGTGATGCTAGTCCATGAATAACCCTGTATCAATTTCGGAAATGTCCATTTTTGTTGCGTATCAATGAGAAGTTTGTTGCTGGACGTATTGAACTCAGAATCATTATAATTACTCTTATTTCACGATGTCTTCAGATGAATATGTTTCTTAACTCTAATATCATAAACTATTTTTAAAAGCTATACCCATTTTCATTCTTCGAATAATCATCAGAAAAGTTGATGCAGTAGACTTTTCAATAGGGGAATTACGTCAAAAGATATTCGATTCAAAAACAAGATAGATATACCTAGTGCTTTGAAATTTGTACAGTTCGGAACACCCTTTGATGACTTGTATGGATGAATCCCAATTGAAGACCTTTTTAGGCACTGTTCAATATGTATCTTGCACGATTTAATCCACGAGGTACCTTCTGATCATATCTTCAATAAATATCACTGTAAATAATGAGAAAATTACCACAGGAAGCACTTAAATGTGAAAAAAATATATCACATGCATATTAAAAAATATATCGATCAAACATTCTATATAATCGCAAAATATTTTTTCTGTAATGCAGTCAACAGAGTAGATCAAATCTGCAAGGTAATAATAACCTCAATTGATCAAATTTTGTATACTCAATTTATAATCCTGATTGACATTTCAAGACACTTGATACACCAAAGTTTCTGTTCGATGTGAGTTAATGACAACAGTTGATATTAAGCTAATAGCTTTTTGTCTCTGTGAATTAGTGTAAAACGATCCGATGTTGTTCGACAAAGTGAACCACTTAGCGGAGAATCCGATTCTCTTCGTTCATTCAGGAACGTAACTGAAATCAATCGTCTCCTCCCTGCTACGATTCTGTCGTTGTCGCAAGAACCAGTCTGTGGTTGAGGGCTATTTTTTCGTTCCCCCTCACAAGTCATAACTCATTTGCCAACTCCAGTGCGTAGAATATTTCACGTCGATAGCTTCGTGCCAGCCCCTTCATTCTGACTTTGTTTTGCTTTCCTCCCAATACATATTTATGATTCGGATGCCATACGTGGAAACTCTCCCATGACAACCGCCATATACCATATCCAGAAAGTTTCGTGAATATCACAATTTTCATAGATGGAATCAGTTGTTTATTTTCATTTCATGATTGGGTCAACAAAATATCTGTGGTACGTGCTGCGACCTAGACGACAATATGTTTTGGGAAAGGTCTGCCTATGAATGCTATCAAGAAGTGTCAACATTTTTTGTTTTCATGAATATATCTATCTGTAACCTTTTGAAGTATTCATCTTGGATCGAAGGGAAACCTCACCATAGAAGAGCAAGGTAGACTGATCTGGTATACAGATTACAGACGGATCAAAGAACGAGCAATGTTCTGGTGTGGACATTTATTGCCCCTTTTCGAGGAAGAAACATTTGGAGGACAAACTTCAGGTAGACATTTCAAACATTCTTCAATGTGCAAGAAGGCGTGATGAGAAAGCCTTTATTAGAAAGGGAATCCATATTTATCCGTATAGTCAGGTTAACAGAAGCTCTTGCAAGAAGCCTTTGATTGCAGTGAATCCTTTGGACCCTTTCAGTGATGAAAAATATGTAAGTACCGGCAACAGTTGTTGAATACGTTGATAGTTCAAATATCATATAATTTAGGCTCATGGATATGGATTCACTCTTATAATATCATATTATCAACCGACATGTATGGATTAAATTCAAATAAATCATTTCGCCTTTTCAAATCATACATACAGTGATAAAAATGACAATCTTGTTTTCTGGTTGCACATTTCGATCATTCCATTCTATAGACATTCTACATATATAGTTTCCCAGCATATTTTTCGCTGTTATCAGGCCCCATTGAACGTCGGTGGGGCACTAAAACAAAAAGAAGATGACTTTGACGTCGTCCCCCAAGACGCCGACATCGATCCTCGTTTGTTTTCCTCTCTTTTCCCAACGGACATAAAGGAATAAATAATAAAAATGAAATGAAGCATGTATCGCGCAGACCGACATATCGAAAGACATCGGCGTACACTTATTTACTTCGGAATTGAGTGGGAATTTGCCCTTGTTTGGAGAGATCTCTTGTTTTCTCGGTTGGTTCAGCTGCAGTTTTTATGCGAAAATAAAATTTCTAACAAAGAAATCATGGAGTCCACATTCACAGCCTTATTTTACTTTTGTTTATGAATCATTGAAACATGAGATAAGGAAATAGAGACCACAAATGAATGATATGCTGCACTGTTCAATAATTAATCAAATTGTGTCTCAACTTCGTCAACTGTGGAGAGATTAATTGAAAAGTTTTCGGAGACAGGATCCGTTGGAGACGCCAAATATTATGATCGCCCAAAAAGATGGAGTTCCTGAATTTGGCGTTGTGAACAAGAATTGCAAATTTCAACAAATTGTCTCTGATCTCTGCGGGGTGTATTCACATTTTTGTCAGTTTGCTCACAAAATTCAAATGACACAACGACTGGAGCCTAATGACCATGCGCAGCGGAGAGAGTTTGCAGAATGTATTATTGAGCATCAACAAATGGAAGCCAATTTTTGACACAAAGTCATCCCAAACGAGGAAGCAAATTTCTATCTGATGGATGTCACGAAAACTGCTACCTTTGGGTTTATGAGAAAAACAAATGCATCCACGAAATGTCACTATTTGCTGCAGATTTTGGTCACTGGTGCTCAATAACGCTACATGATAACAGTTCTTTTTGCTGAAATTGCATTATATTGATATGACCAATATGGGGTTTCGATAAGATAGCACATGCCATACAGCTCGTGAAACACTTCTAGGTCGTGTATTGGTGATCAGAATTGTTCTCCTAGATCGTATGATTTAACACCATTAGATTCCTTTTCCTGTGGAGATTCAACGCTGCATCAACGAAATTCAGCAATATTCAGGCAGAATGGTGTACAATGAATTGGTGAATGTGTAGGTTATGTACTATTTATACTGGGTATACTGGGTAGTTTCGTAAAATAATAGTGTTTATGTGAAAAACGGTCAGATCACTTCAATTGAGTTTTGAGAGAAACTTTTTGTTCTCATGCAGTTCGTGAAATTTTCTGAAATAAACAATAACGTACAGTTTTTTCAATCAAGATTAACCGTATTCATGAAATTCACAAATTGTGAAAACTATCAAATGATGATCAACTATGCTCAACGATTCAACATTGGAGTCATAAAAAAAGGTAGAAAGAGTTTTAGAAGATTACACTCCAACTTAGTTTACAATTCAAACCAGTGACATCTTGACTTTTAGAATCCCTAATATTCTCGATTTATATCCACATCGACTAACTTTGGAGGTTATTATGAATGAAAATCTGCCTGGACCAATGCACCATTCTCGCGTGGCAGTAAATCCTGAATATGGCAAATGGACCGGATATATGCGCTCTGCGCTTAATATTTTTATAGGTGATTCTGGCAGTATTTTTGCGCCAATAATGCGTACCCCGTTCGGGCTATCGGAAAGAAATTTATGGACTTTGTATGCGCTTTTATTCCGATTTCGGTATTGTTATCGCCGGACAAAAAATGTATCGCAATCATTGGACCGAAAATAATAGAGCCGAGACTTGAACAAAGACTCTGGACTCTCCGGAGACTCGTTGCTGCATTTTATAATGCCTTAAATTCGGTTTTATCTCTGGGGAGAATTGAATGGCTTTTTTTAGTCATTTCTCTTCGGTGCATCACTTGGAATTGAAAAGAAATGTCTCTCTGTTCACAGTGGCTGCGTTATTTGAGGACGTTAAAGTGACGTCATAACTTGCTTAGCACTCGTTATGTCTTCTGCATTAAAAGCATATAAACCGGAAGTTATCATCGCTCTTTGCTATCTAGCCTGACATATTTCCAGTATTACTTTGTTGAGTATCTCTCAGAAGGATTATGATCCATATCTTTGGAGAGTATTTTCAAACGTGACATTGTTGGTAATAGGAATGTCTTATGGGAGCGATTATCCCGATAAAGCGTATGTATCTAGTTATATAGTAATAACGAGGTTAGAATTATGAGGACGATTTTTTATGTTATACGGTTTCTGAATGAGATAATTTTGTCTCATGTTTGGAAAATTGAAATATAATACGATAGAATACAATAGAATTCCTATTTGTGCTTGAGCCTCATCACCAAAATAAACTTACGTTTTTTGAGCGGAAAACAGTCACTTCACTTCATTTCATTTTCACTTCAGAAAATCATGTTTATCATCATTATAATATCTCATAGAAATGGTGATAAGTTATTTCACTTTTCATTATGAAATATTGTTATACTATCGGAAAAAGTGGTACATTGGAATGTGCAATTACCATATCATCATCATAATCTATATTCATATCTCTTTATAATAACTTGAGATTCACTAAGAGAAATGAGAACAATGAATATGATCATTTCAGAATATTTTTTCATATGCATAAACATAAAAAACATTGAACGAAATAGTGTCAAAGAAATAAAGAACATTCCGAAAGTCCTAATAAAAGATTACAGTACACTTCAGCTTGATTAATTCCCAATGAATATTGAATGGTTCAAGATTCACTACTTCATAATTTTGGCCCTGAACATTCTTTCGATCTGGACATTTTTCGTATCGGAGGATAATTTATTGAAACACTTGATGCACATGAAGTATGCACTCTTTTCCTTTAGCGTAAGTCTGTGAATAGGAATGTTGAAATTTTGTGATCTCTTATTATATTCATGATTCGTGAATATTACTCGAAAATTCACAAAGAAAAAACATACACTTGAATATGTACAATCTATAACCTGTCAACAAACTATTCGCTCTAAATATATTTCCACATGAGTCTTTATAATTCATTTTATGAATCAACCTTACAACTCTTTTTCAGCAGATGAATATATATATATTTTTTTTAATTTTGGATATTCCAACAGCAACCCCAAAAAATAATATCGTATCTAATTGTTGATTCAAAGTTTGCATAGTGAATTATTTTGTTCATGAGTCCTTGATCATGTACTGGCTTGTGATTGGTATTGCATATGACGTTTCATCCAGTTTCAATTATAGTCTAATAATGTGTGCTACAGGGTGAAAACGTACCGGAAGGTATAGCTACCAGGAAGAGATTTTATCGAGAAACTAGCTGGAATCAACAAAAAACTGAAAAAAATGCGAATTGTTTTCAGATGAATATCTTCAACATCCATTCCAACAAAACGGTTAGTTTTTAAGCGAAATCTATTTACTTTTTGTATTATATGAGAAATACACCAGCGACATTTCAAAGGTCCATATCTTTGCAACGAATAGACAGGATTTCAAAAATAAAAAAGCAATACATAGGGAATCGAAAGGGCTTTTCAACGTGGTATCATTAACTCCTATTTCCATTTGAAGAAATTTAGGGGATGCTACCCCCGTTTGGGCTATACTCTTTGCGTCAAAAGTTCCCCCCCTTATATAAAAAGTTGACGTGTTTCAGGTTTTTCTCGATGAAATCTCTTCCTGGTAGTTATACCTTCCAGTACGTTTCCGTTGGGCCAGCCTGTATAAATTCCTAAAGATTGGGTATCATGTTTGATAGGACTAGTATATCTCAGTATAATTGAGTTCGAAATTACTTAAATGAAGCACTGATAATCTATAAATATATAATCTTGGTCACTTCAAAATTGAACACAACTTCAATTGGACTTCTGTTCGGTTTTGATTTCTGCTGAAAAAAAAACATCTCAACATTATGACTTTAGTATTGATGGTTCGAGACAATTACATAAATTATGAAACCAGTCCTCTTACAGAACCTACAGATGACATGCTTGCCTCTTTCTGTTTTCTTTCAATGGTATTCAAATATTTCATAAAACAAATAATGAAACATGTATTTCGTGCAGAATTTTTTCATTTATTGCATAGCGCTTTCGACCTAGAGGTCATCTTCAGTGCTTGCTTGTTTAAGAAGTTTTCACCTGTTTTAATTTGTGACCTTTCTTTTAAATTTGTTCTAATTTGTATTTAAATTGTGGACTTGGTTGTTTCTACATTTATTTTATGGACTTTTCTTGTGCTCTCTTGACAAGCGAGCACTGAAGATGACTTTCTAGGGCGAATGCGCTCTGCGAAAAATTTTGCACGAAATACATGTTTTATTCTTTGGTTCAGCCACGAGCACACAGCATCACTCCCACTTTTTCAAATAGTTCATGGTCAATAAGAAGTAGGTATGATCGTAAAGCTCAGCTTCCCCCTATTCTATTAGTTGAATTTTCTGTTTTTCCGCCAGACTAGGAATGATTACCATGGTCGTCTTACAATGCTTTATTCGTCATCCAGCTTCTTTGGTGATCTTGGTAGAAGCAGCTCCTTATCTGATTCAGTCCGGTCCGGTCCATAAAGAGATACATAATTCCATTTTCCATTTTTTTTGTGATTTCAGTGACAAAAAATTATTGACCTGAAATCACTTTCAAATACTTCATCTAAACTATGAGAAATTACATTATCGTAATCAATAATGCGTATTATTTCGACGAACCAATAAATATGTTTTTTTGTTTTCAATAAATCAAGTCAACCAATACTCAATAAATCTTGATGATACTACTTACAAATTGTACCATAACTTCTTTATTGAATGCTCAAAACGCTCCAAAATTCATTCTACTTGAGTGTATGATTTTGACACCCAAAACCAAATAGGACGGCGAAAAACGTAGCCGTGAGCATGTTCGTTTTGAGCGCTTAGTGAAACGCACCCCTAATCTGTCAGTCCTTTCATTGGCCCGAACCCCTATGTGACCAGGGACCCAGGCTAGGTTAACCTTGTTCTTTAAACTCAGATCGTCTGAGGATTCCATCGTCTCGTGGGTTTTTGGAGACCTTCAATGTGAGCCCGGGTGTCGAATCGAGAGTAATTAACAAAAAACCACTTGGTAGTGGAAAGATACTGGTGCTGAACAAAAACCTGAGCAATGTTCCCAAGAGGCAATATGTTGTATCAGGAAATCTAATTACGTAAAAATATTGACGGAATGGCGACCATGACTAGATGCATCGACGAGATTGTTTGCCGACTACGTGTATGCGGATGAAATTCATAATATTCCAAGTGAACAGAGTACTGGAGTAAATTACTTTCATTTTCCCGTCTACTTTCGAAATGGGTTTCTGTGTACTATACAAAATAACCGCTAAGCCTATATACGTTTGATGCTGATACGTTTTCTCGAATTCACATCAAACGAATATAAATACTAGATTTTTATTTACCTTGACGTGTATTCGTATACCGAGTAGCTCTGTTTTCTGCCTTCGGCTGTATTGCGGGGATTTTTCGTGTTTCCAGGATTTGTTACGGTCACGTTTGATGGATTCACAACAGAATCCGCCATTTCTTCTGGTGTGTTTTAGGCGTTATAGAAGAGGGAGAATTCGAAACCCATTGGAACCCAAAGTGGCGAGGAAATTTTCTCAGCGTGTATCGACTTTGTTCGCAGATCACATTCTCAACCAATAAAAAACTGGTACAGAATTGTTCGCCTACATACCAAGTGGCCGGGAATTTAATTTCACCACGAATGATACAGGAACGAAAGGGAATTACGAAAGAATAAACGAAAATCATTCTAACCTAATTCAATCTTTGTTTGTCTTAATGTCTGCATTTATTTTTTGTTTCGTCTTATAGTAATCCCAGTCGAAACAGTAGATAACACATAAGTGATGCTTTAATGTAAGTCAAGAATTTGCAAACCGACCAACTGATACTTTGATACTAAGTTAATTTAGTATGCATTGAGTTATAAATCTTGTTATAATTATTTTTTGGTGATTGAATATATGACGAACTCAAGAATATATATCCACAAAACTATGTAAGAAAAAAAACTGCTCATTACTTATTTCGATTAAAATATCGCCTGTTTTTAACACGACACATATTGATGCTGATACGCATATTTTCGGTACAGAAATTTCAAATTTCAAATAGATTCTAGAAGTATTGAAAATAGAAAGTTCAAACTCTCATCATCTGAAAACAATGATTTGAATCTAAAAAAAAACATTATAGAGGAGAAAAACAGTATCGAGTGAATATTTCATACAACGTGAATGTAGATATTCAATTTTTATCCTGTATATTTGAACAAATTGGAAATTTTAGTTCGAAGGGTGATTTAACTTTTGAAAACAAAATACAATTCATTGGGAATTCGTTTTTTCCATTCACGTTTGATATTGGAAATCTTTTCCGTCATCCTCTAGGTATTTCATGAATCTTCCATTGTGTGGAAAATTCTTCAGCATTTCAATTAAAACTCATAAATTAGTAATGATTAGGACAACTGGGATCCCGTTTTCAACTGAATGAAGATATAGTTTTTGTCATCTCACCGATATCGCGCAATAGCATCCGATTTTTTCACTTCGGGTTTTATTTCTGAGTTCATAAATTCTCGGAAGTTCGGAAGTTGCCGCAGATAAGACCACTAAAACTTAAAGGAGTTATCTGACTGGTTGTATAAGCCTTTCTGGGACTTTTATTTACTACAGTTGAAGTTGGCCAGCTGTGGATAACAAAAAAATATTTTCAAAGTTGGAACTTTATGTGAGAAAAAACATATACTGAGGTTATATGGCGTTTAGCGAGAAATGACGATAACAAGTTCTGTATTGTGTATAGTTTGGGAAAGTTTTGAGTCATTCCACTTTTTCTCTGAAGAGTATAATAATACTGATATTCACTAGAGCAGCGATCAAGGTACATGAAATCATTCAGAGAGATCATTTTATGGTACGTATGGCAATTTCATAACTCAATTTTCATAATATTGAATCAATGTTGGTATTTCATGGTCCACATTGAGAATAGACTAAAATTATGTTCTAGTAATCACACTGATTCCAGACATAAATTCTTGAGTAATATTCGACAAGGTAAAAAAGTCTTCAGAATGGACTCACTTCCAATCGACTCATGGCAGGGTGTTGATGAATAATTCAATCACAAGACTGAAATGTCTGAGAACTTTATGATGAGAAGTATGTAGCGACAAACAAATTATTGAAAAAACAAAACATAAATGAATTGTTTCAGATTTCAAATTATTGAACTGATCAACAGCTTAGGATTATCGAGTATGATCTGAATAGGTTGATAAATGGAAGAAAAAAGTCAAATGTATTCCGTTTATTGATTGAAATGTTATAATTAAGGCTTTCGATAACATTTCTACTCAATCATCAATATATTGATTAACTATTATCGGATTTTTATCTGTTGATCAAAACCTAACCTCACCACCCCGTTCCTTATTGTACTCATCTGAAAGATCATATGAATTACTGAACCAAAAGTCCAAATACACGTATCTGATCAGGTGGTTTGAGAACTCTTCCAGAAAGCAATATCACGTATCCTGAAGGGTACTTGCTTCTTAAAGATTGTCAGGACATAACTTCTTGATAATCCTGTATTCAATAATTTCACCAATGAGTCTCGATGGTTCTACACAAGTATTACTATTAGTTTCATAATGTTCTCATACGGAGAAATGGAATCTGAAGATGATTTATAAACTACCAAATCATACTGATAAATGAAAAACATAATCATTGTTGTCGAGAACTCAACTTGAACAATAACCGTCACTTTTTATCATTATGATTAGTCCTTCAATCATCTAGATGAAGCTGAGACTAGCTGCCATAATCCTCTTTCCCAAATGTTACGCATTATTTCCAAATGAAAGAACGGTCCGAAATGTGTATAGAACACCGTATTGTACGCCACTGCGGAGACATTAATTTAAAGTAGAACCCCAGTATAAATAATCGAACTCATCATTCATTTCCACGGCTCTCCCGAAATCGAACACACTTCTTGAATGATTGGGAGCAATTTCTTTGCGCCCGAAAATTGTTAATAAGCCTGCTTCGTATCCTGTTCACGAATGCTAACAGCACCCCGAGGTGATTTTTCATCGCTCGCAATATCTGGTTTTGTACTAGGTCATTAGCATCTCGGAAATTCAATCAATTTCCGCTCATGGAAAATCGGAAATGACGTGCGGTGCTCGTCTTATGGAAACGACTCACTCGGAGGTTAGGTCACGTGGTAGGAGCGAGTCTCCAGCAATGAGAAGGTGTCCCGTTGTGGTCCGAGATAAGTGTCATTTCCATGTTCGTTCAGTAATATGAAGTCGAATGAAGTGGTCTCTAGACATTACTGACGTGCCTATCGAGGTTGAGATATTCTTAGAGCATTTCGTGGAATATCCAACAGTCACAAGTGTACAAAGCAAGTTTTTGAAATTCATGTATTTCAAAAACTGTGGTATCTATCCAACTAATGGCTCAAATCATAATAACTTCCTTGACCACTTTCAATTTCTATAGAAAAAAGGAGAAGATGTGCTTCAATAACTTCTCTACATAAACTGCTGCACAGCCAAATCGACTGCAGTTTGCTCCTATCAGAATCGAACTTTAGGGTACCAAGGGCTCATTCACGGCTAAATTCCACTTTTTACTGCTCCGCAGCACGAATAAACTCAAATTTGCAATCTCCAATTAAATATATGTGTGATGACTACAACTCGATATGTAATTTTTGCGATATTCATACTTGTTCATATGAAAGGGGTAGCGATGGAAATGTGGAAGTCACTATATATCTGTTTTTTTTTTATCAATGAGATATTCTGTTTTTTACAATTTCACCGTTCATCGCCACAAATACCTGATTCATGTAGTAATTACCGATTATTCATAATATCAGATGATTAGTTTCGATCAGTTCGATCGTTTTTTTTATATATCATATATTATATTTGTTATTTATGTACTACTCAACAGTACTGATGTATTCGATTATGTCCTGTAATTGGGTGTTACCTGTTGGACAATAAATGATTATTATTATTATCATAGAATGCACAGTTTTAGAATCACATTAACACAGGGGGTTTACAAAATTTTAATTCAAGTTCCTATTCAATATTAAGAAATATCTAAGATGTTCAACCTTATGAATTCTGCCCGTTTCTCTAATGCCACTATTGTGCAGTAGCAAAGTTGTGCATTTGTGTGTTGAATAATCAGAAAATGAATTAAGAATATCTTCAGAAGTTTTGAAGAAGAATTTTTCTAAGATCAAGTGATAATCTAGACTGAACATTGTTAACTTCACTTATTTAGGCAATTTTCCATGAAGTTTTTGAATATTGCATCGCCTCTTCAGTATTTAAAAAAATGGCAGAAAAACAACGGTTTATTATGTTTTATTTGGAATTTCAACATCTCAATTCTCTTCACAAAGTATATCTCACATGGTAAATTCATATCACGGTTTTGTCAAAAATTAATTTTGTTGTGAGGACTACTTTGAAAAAAAAAACGAATTTGTTCCTTAACGCATTTCTTCCATAAGCGAACAGAGCAAAGAGTAGTTTTTACTTATTCTAAAAATATTGGTGTTGTCTCATTTTGTCTTCTTCATTTTGATAAAATATAAAATAATTAATTTCATCGTGTGATATTCTGACTCAGCTGATCAATGTGCCAATACATCAGTTATTTCTGATTGAAGGAAATGTAAAGTATTTCAATAAATCAGTAAATTCTGATATATTCACTGTTTCACAATTTCAACTCTTAATAACTTTCTGATCTCGAATGAAACACAAACTGTTTAAATGACCTAATGTGAAATAGTATTTTCTTTCGAACCAATTATTCACACTAATTTACTCAGTGAGTTATATCATTTTTGGAAAAATTTGATAATTTCAGGCAAATTATCCTAATATTTACTGTTTTCGAAATAACTTCTGGATTTTTTTTTCAGAATAATAAATACTCTAATTCCACATTTTGCTCAAAATGATCTTTTATATTTCGAATTCGTCCCGAATAATTATGAAACAGAAAATTGCAAAAAAAATTATGGACCCGTTTGGTGTATTTGTAGTTCCATATTTTTTCCAGTATTTCAAGAGATCCAAGTTATTCATAGAAACAGAGATAATAAATGAAAAGAATTATAACAATACATGGAACTATTTCAAAAGATCTATATGTCGACTGAGGTGGCAAATTCTCAGTTGATACTTCCATTTACTTATATTATGTCGAATTCACATTTTTGAGATTACCCATTTGTTATATTCGAGTATATTTCATCGGCCTTCAAAAAGTTTTGTTGATAATATACAAAAAATTTCATTCGCAATATTTCATCAAATTATCTAATTATTGAGTTATGAAAAACAATCTTCTTTCTTTTAAATCCCCTGTTCATTCTCCACACGACTGCAAATGGCATTCACGAATTAGGATGTTGCTGTTACATCGAAAACAAAAGAATAGATTCGCGTGCCATCCTCGTTGTCGCGTTATTACAACTTCGTGAACACAATTTTCCTCAGTTACCGACTATGAAAGAATTCCGTTCAGCAAGGAGAAACTCCCTTTGGGCTTGGCGCGAAATCCCGCAGAGAAAACGTTCTCTACTACTGTGATTTTCGTTATTTGAGCGACGGGGGAAACGAAGGAAAATACCGTTTTAATTGAAGGAGAACGTAAAAAACGTGCCAGTGACGGGGACATACGTTAGATACTAGTCGAAAAACAACATGTTGATGTTTAATTTTTATGACTGTATTATTTCTTCTTTTTTTTTTGAATATTTCTTCCCAATATCCTTCAAAAATATGTGATGAATCTTCAAACGAATCGAATATTCACAACCAATCGTATATATACCAGGTATGGTCATAACATTGTACAACACAGGAGGAGATTAGAGAGGAGCAAATCCATAGCAATATCTCTTTTCAATTATCTTCCTGCAGATATCAGGGAAATGGAATTGGAGCATTTGAAAAAACGTTGAGAAAGATTCTTGTCAAAATGAGTCTCTAGACAGCTGGTGCTATTTCAATTTTAATTTTAATTGATTTCATCACTACTACTTTTTTGTTTGTAATTTCCCCATTTCTTTGTGAGACGTGTCCATTCAACTTATTGTAAACCATGGATGTAATAAATATTCTGTTCTATTCTATATGTATATTGTAAGATTCTTGTCATTTCATGAAAATCAAAGAAAAACTGATGATTAAATACATATATTCTCAGCGCTGACTATCAGAAAATATATTTCAGTTCAATAATCTTCCAATGTTCCTACTCAAATAAACTGAAATTTTGTTGAATTCAGGTGACAATTGTTGTGGCAACAATGGCAAATCAATACCTCAATTTCTCAATCGGAAATAATGTAGTCAATTCTATCATTTCAACCATGCTATAAAATGAAAGTATATGCAATTGAAGTCTTACCTTTGAAATTTGCCCATGAATGCCATTTGATTTGCTACTGAAATAAAATAGTTGGTATTTGTACTGGAAAACATTTATCCATTATTTGGAAACATTTCATTCCACCTATGAAGATATGAAGTATAATACTACTCAAAATCCTCAGTATAATTTTTGTGTCATCAGTTAAATATTGTTTCGATTGAAATGAGATTGCACATTTACAGAAACTGCAGAACAGGGCTAGGATGATTATCCTGATATGTAAAATGTTGGTGAAAGCTAGTTAACGGTTTGCTATATACATATTTTGATGAATTTTTAACATTCTATAAACCATGCCAATTGATCATAACCACATAAAAACCACAAATTATAAAAGAACTATTAAAAAAAACTATTGAAAAAAATATGGTCGGTTATTTAAGGAACGAATAATAGAATAAGCTATAATGTAATTGAATTATTCGAAAATGTGAATGGATAAATATCCATACATAAAAAAAAGATGAAATACGTTAAAACATGATTTCAATCGATAATTAGGAAAAATATGGAAAGTTAAAATGGTGAAATACCAACACTTCAATTCATGAAGCATGCAATGCATTAAAAATATTGAAAATGAGAAGGATATGAATAATAGAACAGAACCCAATACAGATCTAGACTTTTCAATAGTCGAATGTTAGTGCCAGTTATTTATCAAAATTTTCTCTTCAGGTACTCCTTTAGAGATGCTTCGATATGAGATTTATATATTCATCATTCAAGTTGGATTTCTCCATGAAAGTCGACCTGTTATAAATATCTATTGCACTTTTAGCATCGTACGTACATATATTTTCATTGAATTTGACGTATTGATCAAAATATTCAGGTGGCACACCATTCACAATCTTGAACATTAGAATTATCGTGAATTATTAAAGTATATTCTCGTAATAATGTTCTATAATTGAGTATTTTCTTCACAAGAATGTATTTTTACTACTACTAATTTTACAGTCTGTCAAAAGTCTTATTCTCATATAAGTAGAGAAGGGTTAGCGATCTATCTCTATTCTATAGATATTTTCATGGGCGGTGCTCTTCTGAAATATCAACAATCGTTCCTCCTTTGGCGGTCTCTTCAAGGTTAACACGTCAAGTCCAGTCTTCACACCCCTCTGTGGTTAATTTGGTGACCTGCAGAACATCTCTTTTCAAAGACTCGTTCATCCAACGAACAGCGAGGCTCTGGAATACATTGCCCAGGGAGGTGTTCCCCGAGACATATGACCTTCAGAAATTTAAAAAGAACACCAATTCCTACCTCCTTTTCCTTGCTTCTCACGATGTTCTCTGAACATTACAGGATGTCTCCTTTCGTGAGAAGTTTTATATAAAAAAAAGTATACTATACCAAGTTATAGTAATAGAGCCGGTTGATGATTTCCCCCAAGACGCATCTAAAATCCAGACGCTAATAAGCTGCTTTCATAATGACCGAAAACGTTAATTATCAGAATTCATGCTCATAGGGAGTATATTCGGATATGGAAACCTGTAATGAGTCTGTTTACGTTATTCAGTAGTGAAAATTCGAAGTTCCGTCTGTACGTTTGTCATTTCCTAGCGAAAACTCTATCCTGTATATGACATCACAATTACATTTGAAACATCGCCCGATCGCCATATCACAATGTCTATTCCAAATGGAAAATGTCTTCTTACGGTGTATATGACTGGTGCTCCGTCGTCGAAACGCGACTCTTGATACTTTGACGATTGTTCCAGAGAAATCCCATTTAAACTTTTCGATCGACTTCCAGTTAGCTCCACCTATTACTCTGACTAGTTTGCGAGAGTTATTGAATGTCCAGCCTCGATGACTTTACTGGAGTGTTGTAGAGCTATTGGGATAATTGGAAGGTGGACTCAACTAGTCGAAGATTCATTATAAATGACGCAGACAAATATTTTTGGTGATGAAATGAGAAAATATCTCTGAGAATTTTTCTTAGATGATATCGTTGGAAGCCATCGATGATATATGTTCATTCATTCAAGTACCCATATTCATGAAGTATGCAATGCATAGAAACATTCAAAAACAAACATGAATATAGATAGATAGATAGATAGATAGATATATAGATAGATAGATAGATAGATAGATAGATAGATAGATAGATAGATAGATAGAGAGATAGATAGATAGATAGATAGATAGATAGATAGATAGATAGATAGATAGATAGATAGATAGATAGATTTTTATAATTACATTATAAATAATAAACAAACAATTAATCAAATAATAAAAACATAATTCAATACAAATCAATAATTTTATCAAAATTAAGTTCTCAAGTATTTTTTCAGTAATGTTTTGAAATTATTCAAGTTAAAAATATATTTCAAAGTTTCAGGCAGTCCATTGAACTTATTGTGGAAACCCCCAGTCTAGACAATTCAGCATAGTTATCAAAATCACCCTTATTCTCCGATTTTGCAGTTTCTGTATCATATTCTCGATAACTATTTGATACATTGAAAATAATTTGAAATAATAGTATTTTTTGGTTCCGGAAGTACAAATAACTGAAAGTTCACCTGTGAAATGTTCTCTAAAAATCAATTTATGAGCAAATCTACTATGAATGCAGTGAATTATTGAACGTTTATGTCAATCGAATTTTGACATGTAATTTTATTGAATTTCAATAACGTATAGTTGTTTCTTGAGCTTTTATGGGTTTTCGTAGATCATATGCAAAACACCGTTTCCGATACCTTTTTGTCAGTAATATTCAATGGCATATTATTTTTCTCCACATGATAAATGAATTACTGCAAGTTACGAAATATTCCATTTGCAAAATGATATGAAATCGTAATATAATTCGAAACAGAATAATATATTAAACACTTATTTATTTCGATCCAATGATTTATTCATGATCCGTCAACATAGAACAGAACTTGTTGCTTTTGTGTCAAAACTGTCGACCCAAAATAAATAGTCTACACTCTATGATTCACATCCCAAGCGCATCAATATTGATTTCCTTCCTGATGTTTTCGTTATCTGCATTTATATCTACAGGATGTATCTACTGATTATATCATGTTGATGAGCTATGGCACTAACGAATTTTTATTTTGGTTTGGTTTTCATTCAGTCATTCACTTATTTGACAAGCAGCTAATGAAGTCGTGTCTTAAATTCAGAAAAATAAAAAATGTCACTTGTCAACCAGCGGTACTCCACAAATTGGTAATAGCCCTGTTCATTTTATTATCCACTCAGAATTTCGATGTACTGAATGGAAATCGCCTAGTGTGGTAAATAAATCGGCGCAATTCACGGAATAATTTTCGCTCGATGATTGACGACCACTGTTCTTTTGTTCTCGAAGTCGGCATGAATAACTGCGTTTCAACAGATGCACATGCTGGCTTCAGTTTTCGTTGCGAAAAAAGCAATCGTCATTTGAGAAATACTTTTCATTGTTCGACAGGAAGCAGTTAGCAACAAATAATGGCGGGCGGAAAAGCGCAATTAAAACCCAATTCCGCGCCGGAAAATTTATCGACGACAATTTGTGTATCGGACGATTGGCGAAGTGCGAAAATAACTGAAAAAAAAATGTTCAATTTTCGCGGGCTCCCATTGGGAAATGAGTTGATTACGACTACAAACGAGCCACATTTATCTTTGAACGACAGGGTATTACAGCGAGGAAAAATGTTCAAATTTGGAGAGTGCGAATAATAAGGGAAGATCCGTTGCATTCCACACTGAATTGTATTGTAGAGAAACACCCTGTCAGTTTCTGAACAATCTGATTGGCGAATGACGTCACCACAACTTTGTTGAAGTATCCCTCAAAACCATCAATACTCTTAATTAATAACCTTGTTGGGAATATTCCCATTGAAAACTCCATGGCATTGTACTGTTTCTGATGTGAATGTGTATTCCTCTTTTTCTGAAAGTTGAAGGACATTTTCAGTTCGTTTTCAGTCTAGTTCAGAATGATTGTAGAGAGAGTTTCGATATATTATTGGATAATTGCCTCTTCGAATTATGTCGAATACTTAGATACTGATTATAAATTCTGAAAATATCGTCAGTTACCTTGGATTCACTGAACATCTGAAAAATTCATATTAATCGTTGAAATCTTTATGAAGCAACCGATACTTCTCGGATTTCAATTTGAAAGATATGTTTTGTTTTCAAATGGGCGATCTCATTTGTGACGTGTTTGATTTTGAATGACGTTTCTAGGAAGCGTTTCTGATGAACAAATTTTCTGAAAAATCAAATGCAATATGAACGTTCCTATCATTCTTATCATGAATAATATCCAAATAACCAATTGAAAACCGTATCTTCATTCCAAGTATAAAATGTATAAAAAAACAAAATCTATAATAGATTCATTCATTCATCTATAATAAAATTTCCCAATTCTACATTTCTCCAAATATACTACTCCAATTGAAGAAAATTTTGAAGTTTTTGAGACATAAAAAAATACAAAGTATGCAGATTATGAAGTGTATATCGTCGTAGAAAAAACGAAAGGCGAAAGCGAAAAATTGGTAATCTTACAGGAGAGCGTTTTGAAAAAAATGGATCCTGTTTGATTTGCGGTAATCCTTCTGATATTTATTGAATTATTCAACATTGTATATTATTGGGTATTTGTTGAACAAACAGTTTTGAAAAAATTTAAATTTTCTCTACGCAGCAGATTCTTTACTAAATTTTATGATGAAAAACCACATTTTTATTTTTCGATATTTCAAGCTCTAGGCATGAAATATCGATAATCGAGATATGTTTTTCACTATTCAACTATCATCTGGGTACCATTATATTTAATTTACTTAAATAGATAGTCGTAGTTGGCATTTTTCTAAGAATTTTGTAAATTTTTCGTCAATATCAAACCTGCTATCGAACGACATCAAAGAACATAAAACACATTGCAAATGAAATGGGTCCAATGAACCAATAAAAGTTCTTTCCAACGAGACTGGGTTTGTTGAAATCCGTTGGGTAATTTAGGAAATACAACACTCTGAATTCTTATCTGACTACCTTTTATTAGAAGAATCAATTAATTCACTGTACCTCATTACCATACGGCAATCATTCAGAGATCTTATATCCATGATGAAGTACAACTCTACAATTGAAAATGGACCAATTGAAAACATTGAATAATCTAATGTATGTCACTGTTGAGAATTCCTGCAAAAAAAAACAATTTTAAGAGAATTTTACATGTAACTGTATGAGTATGAATAGCCTTACTGCGCCAGTGATATTTTTATTCATTTTGGATGGCACTAATATGGAGCCACATATTTATTCATCATTATTATATGTATACAGGTCTGAAAGTATTAATTGGACTGGCATATATTCCTTCATATTCTACTATTTGTAGAATCCTGTAGAGAGCTTTACACGAGAGAAAAATGTGGTGGCGAATGATAAGGAAGTGTTATGAATGACAGCAGCTTAACTCTGAAAGGTGGCTTACGTTACGAAACTGACCTCTGAATTTCCAAGGTTTCATCATACGAGACGTATGCCCCTATCAGCACATACTCGTCTAGGTATTACCCGTATTATACGTTCGTACATGACGTTCATTTCACGTGAGGGATTGAATTTTGCAATATATATTGAAGGAAAAGAACACTATAAAAAATGATTAGTCTTATACACTGTGTCCGTAAAGTATGGAACAAATTCATTTTTAGCTAAACAGGTCATTTTAAGAAATAATCCTGAAACACGTCGATTTTTGATTTTAATTTACCGTATTTTAAAATAATAATGTAATATACAGGGTGAATTACGTTCGAGTAATGACGTCACCGTCATTTTTTTTTTATGGAACACCCCCATTTTGTCTCAATATTCGGATTACTCTAGCTGAGCTGATTCCAAAAATGTATCACATGTTGATTCCAATGTTGATTTCATATTCTGTCTGCTAGACCACAAATACCAAACATGTTTGGAAACAGCTCATTTTTATTACTCTAAACATGTAGCAAACTACGGGGTGTTACATTTAAACCAATTGCCGCTGAGCACACACAAAACTATTGTATTTTTGTCCACCCTGTACCAATTGGAATCAACATGTGATACATTTTTGAAATCAGCTCAGCTTGAGTAATCCGAATATTGAGACAAAATGGGGGTGTTCCATTGGAAAAAAATGACGGTGACGTCATTACTCGAACGTAATTCACCCTGTATATTACATTATTATTTCAAAATACGGTAAATTAAAATCAAAAATCGACGTGTTTCAGGATTATTTCTTAAAATGACCTGTTTAGCCGAAAATGAATTTGTTCCATACATTACGGACACAGTGTATATATTATCATTGAATATATCATGAATTTTCTGCGAAGTCTGTTTGATACTTGAATGAACATTTTGAATCTGAAATATTTTTGGTTCTGTTTCTGTTCTTTTGGTGGTAATGACTATTCTAATCCGAAATACAGTCGAATGAAATTTTATTTATTTCCATTGATATATTTCGCAAATTCGAATTGTTTTCTCATTCTGAATGTGGTTCTCGATTTAAAACAATTCACAAAGCGAAACAAATCACCAAATTCAAACAATAGATGAGAAGATGCAAATGTAATTTTCTTTGATCTGTGATTGGGTGTTCTATTTTCATAGGTTACAGCATACTTTATCTACCGAATAATGTCTCGTTCGTCAATAAGAACGACGAGTTATCCGGCGAATAAGGGTTAATTATCTGCCGAATAGCACCACCTATTTCATCTGAATGAAATTCAGTCTGCTATTGCTATTTGCACGTGAAAGTACCAGACCTGAGAGATATTTATTGAAAGATATTGTCAAATATTAAACGTGATCCCCATAAGATGATGATTTCCTTTTGTAAATTCCATAATCAAAATCATCGTTCATCTTGGCCATTAATCAAAAACACTCAGTACATCATATTTCCTGTTCAATTTCTATAGAATGTAGAAATCATTCACCTTATGGAAATCATGAAATCAGCAAAATCATATTATCGGATCTTTTCGATGCGAGTCTCCGAACAAGTCGAAGGTAAATTGCTGATTAAGCATTTAGATTTGTATAAATATCGGGAATCATTCATTCAGAGTCATTAGTAATTAGAATTTTAGCATTATTCAGAATATTAGCGTTATTATCATTCGATTAGTTCACTTCTCAAGAACTGCGACTTGGTCGGAAGCCCTGCCTCACGACGATGGTTTTCACCCCTTTTTCGGCTTGGTTGGCCATTATGTAAGTTATCACGGTGATGTCTTTTTATATTATTTTTCATATATTTTTATGTTTCTTATGTTTAATCCTAAACCCTCGTTTTTAATAAATGTGTTTTTGAGTATAATAGCGAGTACTTTATTTGAAAATACATGTAATTGGGTGATGAGTTAAAACTAAAAACCCCCTCGTATTGCCAAGCGAGTCTGAGTTGCGACAATATATACAGTGTCGATTTGCTATCGTCTTTGCTTCTCAACTTATGAACAAATAATTTTTCTTTCCCATAGAAGATCGGAATAATGTTTGAGTAGTTATGAGAAAACAATTCTCAATGTCTTCAGGAATATTCAGAATCAGTTAATTTTCAATTACTCACGCACTCGTTTGTCGAAGACCTTTTTGACAATTCCGCATAAATGTGGCTGAATTCAGTTGATGCAGCGTTGAATCTACTCCAATGCACACGCGGTCGTGGGCTTGTTGACACTGAACTGTGATTTTGAATTACTCCATAAGAAGAATTCATATGGCGTTGAATCATAAGATCGATGGATATCAATTTTGATCACCGAAATGGGAAATTACTCGACCTCTCATTCAATAATTGAAGTGTTTAACCACCTTGTTGAAACCACATATGAATCACATCCAATATCAGCCAAAATAACTGTGTTATCATGTCGCGATATCGAGAGCAAGTACCAGTTACTGCTTGACCAGCTTTATTTTCGAAAAAATGTGTCCAAATATGGTTGCATTTCAAAATCCACTCCAAACAGTGACACATTGTTGATGCATCTGTTCGACAATCACATGTGAGTTCTCAGGACCCCAAAAGCAGCAGTTTCGGTGATTAACAAATTCATCAGGGCGAACATGTGGCTAAATTTACTTGAAATATCGGCATTCATTTGTTAATGCTCGATGATCCTTGCCCTTAGTTGTGCATGACCATTGGGCTTCAGTTTTTGGTTTAATTGAATTTTGTGAGCATCTTCAGTGAGTATACGCTGTTAAGAGATTCTTGAAATTTGCAATTCTTATCTACGACATCGAATTGAGGTTCCTGGTTACCAAAACTCTCACACACTGTTTTTGAACGGCTTTGGACGACCAGTGTATTTGATGTCTTCAACGAATCCTGTCTCCCGGAATTTTCCAATCAATTTCTTTTCAGTTGACGGAATTGAAATACTGTTTCGACTATATTTTGTATGAAATTCTGAAAGTGCGGCCACCAAGCTTTTGAAATATTGTTCAATAATGAAGACACATTATATCGTGTACGGCTCCAGTTTTAATAACCCTCAACTGGCACCTGTCGATTGGTTTCTTTAGGGCTGCCAACACCTCACTCCATAAATGGCGAAGAATTCGTTAATTCTGGTACTCCCTTCACCAACATTGAAACTGTATCGTGGATATGTATATTTCTCCCCTATCTGATAGCGAATGATTTAAAATTTGAATAACTGGATGTTATGACATGGGATTGATCTTCTGATTTTTTCAATATCCCAAAAATTGCTTCATTTAGAATCGTGTATGTTGAGGAGAAAAGGTTCGCCACATATAATCCTAACAACGTCACGAAGCATAGTCTATCTTTCAACGGTTAGCAATTCCACACACGAAACTCTCTAGAAATCTCTTAATCAAGTTTCGAGTTTGTCAACTTGATTCAGACGTTCTTTTATCAGGATAGCATTGTTCATCTTCCAGCTGTATTCGGTACTACAGTAATCGAGTTTTTCTAGAAGGTTCAAAAAGTAAAAGTACTGCCTAATTAAGTCGTAATTGAAATGGAAAATATCAAGGCCTCGAATACAAAATTGAGGCAGATTAAACCCTTCTTCAATGTGAGTAGATGTGATTGAATACTCACAAATCATCCATTCCCTTACTTTGTGAAATGATAATGGAGTCTGGATCGATTCAGAACAAAATTCTTGGACAGCAATATTTATAATGTTCGCCTTCTAGTATTTTTGTAATTGTAATTCTTTGACTCTTATCGACTATGGATGTCATTCAATTTTCAAGTTATATTTGTTTCTGAATGTGTGAATCATTTTTTCGAGAATGAACATTTCGATTTGAGATTTAATTCTGGCAAATCTCGAAATATCTATCCAGAATTAGATTACTTTCTGAAAAAAACACTCCAAATATTGTTGTCCCTTCTTAATTATATAAGAGATCTATTGAAAATTGGATTCGAGTATTTTTTTAGTATCTTATATATTCAATAGTGAACATTTTGTTTCTCGTAATAATAATTTCTTGGGATCAACTAGGATTATTGAAAATGTGATTTGAATCTTCAAATCCCAACAAAATATCACGATTCCATGAATCATTTCTTCAGTTACTTTTTCAAACATTCAACGATGTACCTATTTGGAAAAATATGTAGACAGGGTGAGTCGGATATTGGTATCGAGTGTTCTGAGGATACATTAAAAAAGGTATAGTTTGATTAACGAACTTATAGCCCAAATTGCATACTAAGAAACATATATCGTTCCAATTCTGCCATTCCTCGGTTGGAAATCGCAGTAATATAACCTAACTAAGCAG
This sequence comes from Plagiodera versicolora, assembly GCA_037013635.1. Classification (NCBI taxonomy): domain Eukaryota; kingdom Metazoa; phylum Arthropoda; class Insecta; order Coleoptera; family Chrysomelidae; genus Plagiodera; species Plagiodera versicolora. The sequence goes on along the minus strand of CM072986.1, from coordinate 6,169,546 downwards.
CAAAACCACATGAAGGAATCAATTATAACAATGTTGACATGATCGTCGAAATTAAAAGCAGAATTGGTCGTGGCCTTTCAAAATATCGTGATCGCTGAATTTCTCAATGAATTGATTTTCTGACGACATCATGTGACTACAAGACTCAAATAACGCGGAAACAGTAAAATTTTTGTATGCTTTGGCGAGAGCATCTTTTTCGTGTAATTATTTTCCTTCACAATCGAATTGAATTTTTTGATTATCTTTCTGAGAAAATTATATTACTGCGATTTCCAACCGAGGATTGGCAGGTAATGAAGGATATATCTTTCTTAGTATGCACTTTGGGCTCCTTCATCAAACTATACTTTCGATGTACCCCTAGAAAATTTTTTACTCACCCTATTTCCAGACTTTGCTGAATGGATACTCTTTAAAAGTTTGAAAAAGTGACTGTAGAAATGATTCATATAAAAAACTATTTAGAATTGATGAAAAAACTCACCTATTCCAAAGAAGCAAATTAAGGTGGCTGCTAGGAAGGCCAGGTTCATCGGCAACTTAGACATCTCCTTTCCTCGTCTCCTGCGACTATCACTCTTTCTCTTCTATCCTCTCTTTATCCGTTTTTCGTATGGCAAATGTGCCGCACCCGGTTAATTTGCCGTTACTCCAATTGTAAACACTTTTAATGGACTCCGAATGGCTTAATAAAATTTTATTTCTTATTGTGTCCGATTTTCTTTATTACAGGTCTGCAAGGGAAAGGGAGCACGGATCACGTGATTACCGGCTATCGGAGCACCGGCTTGTTGTCACCGACAGTCTAGGATCGTTAGGGAGTCTTTGAGAGTTCGTTGATGAGGCACAGCTTTCTTGTTAGTGTTGTTTCGGATTCGTTTCGGATTTGAACTTCGCGATGAATAAGATTCGGATGAGTAACTACGAGGAATCTAATCGAATTATTTGATTATCTTTCTGAGGAAATTCTTCCATTGGCGGTTTCAACTACCGTAGAGGGCGTTAGAAAACGTCAACAAATGGGATCAAACATGATTCCATTGTGATTCGGTGGTTTAATTTTGATACTTTGTTGTTTTGTTATCCGGAATGTTTATCAACCTTGCAAATCACTTGAAAACTAAGAAAATATTTTCAACTTCAATAGCTGTATTTAGCAATCTGGAGGCAACACATAGTAGTAGGAACTTTTTCGAAAATTAACAAGTTCTAAATAGTATACACTTGATTTTATGTATGAAATACGTGGAAGAAGGTTATATGGTCATGGATAAATTGGTATTTTATTCGGAAACCATGCACCCAACTGACAAACCACATGGAATATTTGGTTGATTTAAAGTTGGAACTTCTGATGGATAATAGAAAATATTATCATTCACATGCAAGTACACAGGGTGGGAAATTTTCAAAAAATGAATAGGGTCCCTTGGTAAGTAAAGTTGTTAAAAACAAAGGAGTATTCTCGATCTCTTTTTTCGAAATTTGTTCAATGGCGAAAACACAAAACGCTTATCGTCTTTTTCGACTTTTCAACATATGCGAATATCATGATTGTTACTGAAGTAATAAGAAAACAACTTCTTCCTTTATTCTGTTCAAAAACCGTTCCAACTTGAATTAGGACCAGAAGTTATATTATATCAAATGAAATTTATAGTTAGCCATGGTTTTTGGAAAAGGTAACATTTATCATTTTTACTATGCTTCAGATGTTGGTTATTGTTTTTTTGTTCATTAAAGTGAGATTGTCGTAATAAAATTTCGAGAAGTATTATATTTTAGAATGCCTCATTCGAAATAATAACAATTGTGATATGTGAGTTATCAATGAATCGCTTTCCAGAGAGAAGAGAACCTAATGAAGCTAATTTCAAGAATCGAAAATCTTATCATGCCGAGGTACACAATTCCGCATACTCGGAAACGCAAAGGACTCGCCAATAATCTGTTCATTGTTGATAGTTAACTACATCACACTCTTACTCCATTTTTCATTATTATATAATGAATTTCTATAATAATTCACACTACATGCTTTCAAGAACATGACTCTATGCGGAGTGAAAATTGATAAACGGAAAATTATCCTATAATTGAAATAATATTTCAAATAACTTAGTATTAAATATGATTAGATTACTCATAAAATAATCTTCATAAAAATATTCCAACTCAATTATTGTACATTATGAAGATAGCTGCTGTATTGGATATGAATATTGCTATCATATCGAGAGAATATTTAGAAAACTCACAACTAGACCACTATGCAAAGAAACCATATACAATCCTCATCAGAATTTCTCGAATTCTATTCATTACAATTCGGTTGTTCATTCAAATATGAATTTTGAGCCGGAAATGTAAAGAAAAACCAAAAAGTTCTTGAAATTTTGTCCTGAAGTATCGTGTTGTGAAAAGTATATAATTACATCCAACGCTGAGAGGTTTATCAGTCATAAAGGAAACTTGTAATATCGTATATTATAGAAGCTATCACATCCTTCCAAAATTGGGTTCGCTTCATAACCTATTCAAGATCATTATAGGAATCAAATCTGGTAGCTGTGCTTATAAAATATGGAAAACTCATCACAGTATGTAGTTATGTCAGTGCAATTGGCTGAAATTACTCCCAGTATGAGAATTTACGTGACCGTTGAAATAACAACCGATTTCATTCTATATTCTAGATGACCTCTTAACGGCCATCCTAAGACTATTTCGACCTATGATGGCGGCCATTGAAGTCGAGTGCACAATAGTTCAGAGAATAGAGTACCCTACTGAATTTCCTGTTGAGACTAGGGCTAATCTCCTGCTGAAATGAATGCGATATGACACATTGATTAAACATTTTTATGGAGTTTTCTGGGAATTTTTATGGCGCAAACATGAAACGATGTCATCATTTTGCATTTAAATGGCATATATTCGTGGTGATGCACTAACAGGCCCATTCATTCTTGAATGTTTTATATTTTGCTCTAATATTGACTATCTACTGGGTGACCTCATCTATACTTATAGTCTACACGGTGTTTCACAGTGGTAGAACATTAGAGGTATCTGGAGAACAGAAAGACAGATCATTTCCAAACTTTGTGGGCGTGGATAATCAAACTTGCTCTATCCGTCTAAAATATTTTTATCGATACAGTGTTGCCGCTTGTATCAGAAAGTAGTTGGTACTTTGTTATTTCAAATGGAACACCTCGTATATTATATAATTTTCGGAATCCTTATGAAATTTCTCACAACTTTCCCACATAATTTCCTATGCCTATCTGTGACGATTTCCGAGATAAAAATTATTTTGTCCAATTTTTGTGCAAAACCTGACTATTGAAAAATATCAATTTTTTCCCAATGCAAACTCACAAAATATTGCAATTTGGGTTATAGCTGCATAAGACCATGTTCTCCAGATACTTCTAATGTTCCATCCACTGTGAAACACCCGGTATAGTAACGTCACATCTATTGAATTAGTGTTTTCACCATTAGGCTAAGCAAAATCTTCAATTGTAACATTAAATTTTCCTTATCATGCCAATTTACACTTGGCAACTCTACGTGATGTTGCCAGACGTATTTGGCATTTTTGAAACCATCATCAAACCATCAAATCAATATTACAATATCAATCCGATTCAAACTCCAGATGGAAAAGTCTCAGTTCTTCATATTCTAATGATGAATATATGACTGATTCAAAGGATGAAATAAAGTGGACTATGGTCCAGAAATCAAATTTGAAATTTAATCAATTCATCAGTAATTAATCCTTTAATGGGGTTCCTTAATTTAAAATGGTTTTATCAAGCTTGTGAAATGAAATATTAGAGATCTAATAACGAACATTCATTAAGTTACTTGAGAACTTTATATAGAGCCCGAAGTTTCCTAGAGTGGAGTTTCCACAAAATAACTTCGACGATGTTCGAAATGTCGATGACGACACGATCCCTCGATTGAATATTAGCTACACTTCAAGCAATTCGCTTTCCTAAACAATATCATGAATTGAAATTCATTATTATGTTATACAGAGTGACTACGAATCAATCGCTGATAGTAAGGATCATATCATACAGGGAGTCATAAGGTTGAATTGAGGTTGTTATTGTCAAGAACTGACTATTCTAAAGTTTGATACACAATACGTCGTGATTTCACATTAACCACACCTCAGTTATCCGAATTTCAACTAAATAGTAGTCTATCTTTCGTATGAGTCTTCCATGTGTCAAGTCGCATTGGTCTATACGAATCCAAATAATTCATCGATATCAAAATCATGTATAAATACCTAGACGCCATAAGATATCTTTGGAATATGCCTCCAATATCTTATTTTACATAATATATATTATATCATCTTTTTCTTTATCATGTTTTCTGAATATATGAATGTTCCAATGACGTATTCATAGCATATGAATTCAGAACATTCATGGCATAATCACAGTACCTGTCAATTTCTTTGTGTTATGAGTGTGACTCGATTATCCTATATATTCCAAATCCACCAGTTTTCCATCATTTCCTAGGTTCATAGAACATTGAGAATAAATATATTTCAGAAAGACACCTATTAGCAAAAACTGTAACATTATATTCGGAATCAGTTACTTTCGGGCTGAAGTATTATCTTCGATTTAAGCCTCGAAATTGTTATATTTTTAGGTTTCTGCTGATCTGAATCATGTGAATTTGCATTGGAGAATGAATACGCCTACCTTGGACTCCTGAATTCATTTTTGAAATATTATAGAAAAATATGAGTTGGGAAATTTGAAAAAATTCCCTGTGGTATAACTCAACTTGCTAAAATGAAATGTTTATTGAAAAAATTGCTTGATGGAGCCTCAAATCCTCGAATAATCTCCAGGAAAAATGATGGATCTGGAGACTCAGCTAGATGGATTGAGATTTTCCCAACGCCTTTTATCCATCATAAAAATGTCAACCATTTAATATTGAAAATTTGTTGCCGGAAAATATATCCTTTATGCACTTTCCATCAGGCCTCCAGCTCGGATATAGAACTTTTGATAGGAAGTTGACGCCGATTCAAAGGCGCTAGAAAAGAGAATCCTTTGTACGCGCAGGGAGTTTTCCTGAAAACATCTTTTATCGTCGAGCGCGAGATCAACGAGAATGGAAAAAAAAATTAGAGCAGGTCAGCGAAAAAATAACCTATCGGAAGCTCTTTCTATATCGTTACTCCGTTATAAGTATTTCAAAAGACGGTTACCTAGAAAGTCTAGACAAACCACTTCATTTCTTGAGATGCGTTATGATGTTTATACTCGTTGATACATTCAAACATCTATTATATCATTGTTGAGTGTTTGAAATATCAACTCATTATTATTATCAAACGGAGTGTGTGTAACTGTCAACGAAATTTTTTTGTCTTTGAACACAATATTTGCAATTTGCAGTTGAAGTATACAAGTAAAAGACGAAGCAGTAAATCAATTTTATTTGAAATGTGAAATAGTTGAGAACTTCGTCTAGAATAATATTGTAATATTGAGAAAATTGTGATTGTGTTATTGATACTATAATGAACATTTCGGACAGAACGTAATACTAAGGAAATTGTTGAAAGTGGAAATTCTGATGATTTGATATTGTAAAAATTTTTAAACTTGGATCCAAACGGCCGAGTCCTTTGACTTTTTTCAGACTAACGGTGCAACAACTATAAGATGCTTCATTATTCCTCAGTCAAAATACCTTGGATAAAAAAAATATGTCAGAATTTGATTCTTTTTGAGCAATTACGAATGAAGGTTGTTGTAACCAAAATATAATGATAATGATTGTCAATAAATTTGATCGTGGAATACTTTTCACAATAACATGGTAACTGAATACTGGAATAAATTGATTTGATTGAAAGAATGTTGAGCAGAATCGAAGAACTGGAAATTAATCAAACACTATCGATTGTTGTAGAGAGCCGAGCTTATCTTCAGAGAACTTAAACAACGAACAACAGTCCTTCAAAATAGCAACTAAAGAAACATCACTGAGTGACAATGAACTAGGAGTATTTGGAGAAAATCAAAACTGGAAATGTTCTTGATTGATTGATTTATCGATCGTTTGATTGATTTATTGATTGATTGATTGGAAACCGTATTATCGTGATATGAATAGGAACAATCATATTGCAGAAAATATATCAATCTGCTACTTTTATCACGTGATTGTACCGACAGGGAGTATTTTCCAATTTCGATATTCCCCGATGGAATTATCTGAAATACCCGGGGAGATTTCTCATTTGGACAAATTCTGCTCGCCGACACGAAATTATTGCTTGGTCTAGACCCGTTTCGATTCCTTTTGTGCAGTCGATTCCTCACCATCTCGAGCTACTTATTTTATGTACGAGAATAACTGGATTTATATTTTCACTAGGCGGATAGTTTTTATTCCCTCTCCGGATGTCGTAGTTGGAAATATTACCTCACAATTTTCATCACGTTATTTCCTTTCGTCGATTCAACGTCTCGCAATGGCCGCTTCGGTTTCAATGGAAATCAAAAGACACTCTTTCCGAAATGCACGCCTTAATTTGAACTCTCTTCTAGGAGTTGTTGCCCTATTACGGATATTGAAAGCCGTTGGCACGATTCGGTAGACAGAAGAAAGAAAGAGCTTTGTATAGTGATTCTTATTTGGACCATTTAAGAAACGCTGCGTTCGATGTCGAAGAAGTTTCAATAAAATAGTCTGTTTAATGAGGTCACCGATGTTCAAAAGACCATTTGATATTGAAATTGAAAACTCCTTATTATGAAGAAATCTGTATTTTTCCTTTCGAGGTAATTTTCTCATTTTCTTGAGAATTGTTCTACTGTGGTCAAATTGATTTTATTTTGAGGAAACTGAAAACTGTTATGATTGGATCTACGAAGACCTCATTTCATTTGTGTTGCTTTTTTTTGATGACATGTAATTATTAATTAATAAAATTATTGATAATTATTTGAATCCAGTATCTGGTGATATCTGTTCCCAAGGTCGATGGAAACAATTATATCAGCCTCATATAAAAGTTTGATTCAATTTATAAGTTTTGGTTCATACGAATGAATTCAATGACACCTGATTAAAAATTGATTTATTCATGATATCTACTGAAAATAGCACTTCATTGAAAAATACATCAGAATATGATAACACATATTGTCTGATGAGAAAAATATCATTTCCAACAATATAATTCGTAGATCTGAAAGTGTGCTTGTATTCTTCTGGTATATCTAAAAAAAAGTAGTTTAATTCGATGCGGCAACACGGCCATTTATGACTATAACGTAAGCTCATAGAATATTACAAAACCCAGTGCCATATAAACTCTGCGAAATATGTGACAGAAATTACGTGGAATTTGTTGTGCACTGACGTTGTTGATCTCACTTGAATTTTGACGAATATCAAACTATGAATACACTGTGACAAAAGTGGTTCGTGAAATTGAGGATATAGAATAGAATAGAATATATATTTATTCGTTATGCCAATATGAAATTGGATACAATCGAGTCATGTAATTGATAGTATGAATCGAATAAAAATATAAAATGATGTCATACGCTGCTTGAAGAACTTATCAGTTTGTTCCATTATACTCATGCAAATATCTTTTAACTTTCAGTATTTTTTTGAATCAACATAGTCTATGTCCATGAGATGTCCATTTCACGTCGAGTTTAGATACAGAAGCCCATGGAAGTTGAACAGACGTCGACTGGATTTCCGATGGACGTAGATCGGAGAACTTTCAATGGCTATTCTTTGCAAATGTACATTATACGTAGATATTAAGTACAAACCTATTTTATGATCTATAAAGTTTTATTGAAACTTTCAATATTTCCGAGTTCTCTGTGATCATTTTACTAAAATACATATATTATGGAGATTATCTGTTTCTCCAATAGAAAACATCCAGTAGACATCCGACAAACGTCCAATCGATGTTTGATTCACAGGCGAACATTCATTATAATTTGTAAATATTGATCTGGATCCAATACCTGGAAGTTAAAAATATTTCGATTGAATATAAATCTGCCCAAATAGTGATTGGAAATTTATCACTGACAAGGAGGGGAGTTGAGGTTACAACAGGTATTTTCGCAATTTTTCAATACTAAACTACCCTGTGAATCTGTAAAACTTTTATCATATACCTGACTACAAATTTTTCAACAATGCTAGCGTATTTAGGTAGCCGCGAGTCTTAGGGCATCATCGTTTCTCGACATGTCTGTTTCTGTATCGCCGACTGCCAGGGGCGTGAGCAAGACCGTAATGTTATTAAATAAATTGGCAATAAATTATTGATGTTTAAAGTGGTATCTGTGGAACTTTAATGGGCGTTCAGTGAACGTTGTACTTTCATTGAACAAACATGTGCCATGTGAAAATGTACTTTGTATAATGTAATGTCTGTATACTGAATATTTGTTAAACAAATGGCGCTTTGAGATACCAAGAGTATGCTTTTCATCTGTCTCTTGAATAAATCACGTTAGTCTATTTTCAATGATGCGTTTCCCACTTAGATAGTCGTAAATACTTAATCAATCATCATCCTCTTCGCGAAATCTGGAATCTTAATATTCTCAGCTCGGTAAGTGCACGATAAATTTCAATGCAAAATGACGGCACAGAGGGCATTTTGTTTTGTTTCAGTATAACAATTTACAATTAGGAAATGAGTTTGACTTCCTTAGGTCGCTTTTGTATATACGAGAGTGTATTATATACGAACTAGCGATGACAACAAAGATACCTGCGCTAGCTGGTATTGTCTGCAGAACTTTACTGGAAAACTTTCTCGTCGAGATCGCGAAGAAACACACAAAGATGCGACGCAAACGTGGAAAAATATGAATAAACGCGTTAATTTGGGTCGTTAAATGTGGAAAGAGGTCGCGTAATGTGAGGACGACTTCTCTGTCACGTGATTACGACGAGAGCATCATTAAAACTTTAACGGATATTCAAAGGGAGAAATTGTTTACTGAACTCCGTCGCTAGAATAACGAGCCTTTTCTGGCCTCCGTTTGCCTCGACCCGATTGCCAGAAGTTCTCGAAGAAATCTAATTATTATTCGTAATAGTGGAATTTGTTTGAGGATTGGAGTGTCATAGTATAAAATACGATGGATTAAAACGAACTAAGGCTTATGTAGAAGAGGCAATTACCAGATTTGGATAATTCCGGTGTTTTCTTGACGAGTTACTCGGTTTCTTTTTCTACTAAGATCTGATTATTTGTAAGGCTCGCTATCCTCTGGATGTTTCCCGGAATTAATAATATGAACTTCTTTGCATCTCACGTATATTCGCCACATTTCAATTGTAGATTCTTGGAAACTCTTCGAGGGTCTTGATTCACAAGTTTAGTGAAGATAGTTTACTGGATGAAGAAGATGTCAGGGGACAATCTTGAATTTGATAAATATTTCGAATAATTCTGTTTCTAATTATGATGATGATAATGAGAGTACTGATAATAATAATGGTATTGAGAAGATCAATAATAGTAATGATGATAATAATGATGATATTCATTTCATTTTCAAGAATTCGTGAATAATAATTTCATACTAAAACATATAAATTATTTGTATCTCAATCAATGGGAGGAAGAGGAAAAGAGAGAGATAAAAGTAGTTTTGGAATTTGTAATTCATAGACAAACTATAGTATCATGGGATTCTTTTATTCCGAAGATATATTGATTTTACCCTGATTGAAATTGCAATCATGTGTCTCTTTAAATTGAATTCCTGACACTGGAGTAGCATCGTCAAGTTATTCATTTGATATAATTATATGATATTATCCACGACAAAATTAACTTTGGAACTTTATTATTCTCGACTATCATTATTAATTTAACGACCACGTGTAAGAACTTCAATAACTCAAAGGATAGGTACTTATCTTTCCTAAAGATTTTGTTGTCCAAATGTACAGAATTTGAGTAAAAATTTATATAAAAATAATTGTTGCATGAATATATTGTAGCATTATTTCGTTGGGTTCAATAAATGATCTCTCTCTCTTGTTTTCTAATGTTTTTCTCTTTCGTTTCATTTTATCGTTTCCCACCCCTATTTATTCATCTGATGACATGACGTTTGTATTTTCCGTAGTTAATGAATGAATTGAGATAATTCAGAGGAAAAATATGAATACTGTAGTGAATAATGTATGTTTGTTATGTCCATAATATATTACAAGGAACAATAGTAATGAAATAATCGTTGAATAATGCATATTACAGACCCGTTTTTTCTTTTTTTATGAATTCGTTAACAAAACAGAAGTATGTGCATCATGTTTCTGAATTTTCGATAGAATTTCACTCTTTTCGTTTTTTAGACAAATCTGAATATCGCGATTGAAGTCAAAAGTCAATCATTCTCAGAATTTGAAATAAGCTACATTACTCGATAATCGTGATACCAAAATTCTCAGCAACAAGTCTTTTCAGAATAAATATAAATTGGAATTCTTCAGATTGAAGAGATAGAAATTGAAGCATCAAAATTGAATAAATAACCTGATGATGTCAAAACACAACATCTTCCAAAATAAATGAGTTGAAGGAATCTTAAAGAATCTAAATATAATCAGTTCTCCATGAACATATAAATAGCCACTCAATTCGAAACACCTTGTATAAGGAATACAAACTAGAAATATATTATTTTTTCTTCATTTTGCTTAGCTTCGGCATAAAACGGCAAGAGCAAAAATATTTCAACGGCCACACGATATTGTGGTGTAAATATTCTGATTGAAATTTGGTTACCTAGATATTTCCCAAGATTTCAATACCATTTTTTGTAAAATATTCCAACTGTCGTAGATATTCTCGATGTAATTGGTGATTTTGGTAACAATTGAAATATTCAATTGCCAATGATGAATGTCGACACCACATTTCAGCTCATCGATATCACATTTCTTTCACTCGTTCTTGAGAAGATACTAACTCCTGTACCATTGGGAATTTCGTGCAGCTCTTGTGTCATATCGAATAATTGTTTTGGACAGAAGAAAATTAGGACATGGTTTGTTTTCTACCAATTTGCTGAACCGAATATACTTTCATTTCGTAATACTCCGTTGGGAAATCTTCGAAATCTTCATTGATATCAATAATAACCACAACTTTATACATTGTGGAACAGCCAAATGGAATAAATTCGATAACGAATAAATGAGAGCGTATTGGGAAAAACGCTTGGACACGTCGATTTGTATTTTTAGATGCACATTTTTTTTTTCAAAATAAAAATATATATAGTATGTCATGTGAGAGTGGCCAATACCAATTTTCTTATTCCAAATACAACCCCCTATATATTATTAGTTTTTTGGATTCTTCATTAAATTCTGTCCCATACTTATCTTAAACTGTTTCGGAAATATCAAGTGTTTTCAGACGTATTACAAAAATTAACATTAAAAAATTATTTTACTCCACAAATAATGTGAAAATATATATCTGAACATCTCTTAATGAATGTTTTTTGTTACACATCCACGTGTCCAAGCGTTTTTCTCAGCACTGTCTCATTTATTCGTTATCGAATTTATTCCATTTGGTTGTTCCGCACTGTATGTGTATGAATGCACGGAGTTTAATATTATGAAACTTTTCTTAATGTTCCTGAAACCTACATTACAATCAAGATTAATGTTTTTTCATTTGTTTATTTTGCTAGTCTATTCGATTAAGGTTAATAGTAATGTCATATTGTGGCTTTTTAAAGTCAAACCTTCGTAAAGAGGATGTGCTTTGTAGTCTAAATGTCGGTCATGAGAATGAACTATTCTGATAACTATTCTGAATTGAGAAGTCTAATTATATTAGTGACAATAAAAAACATCAAACGATCATCAAAGTCATATTGCAATAAAATAAGGGACTCTCAGGGATGTTGTAAAAACATTCGAGAACTCATATCAATTTATATTCGACAACTTATTTTATTTCAATCTACAGTTGAAGGGTATTAAAATTATAGAAACGAATATTCTTATAATAATTGAGACTGATTTATTCATTCATACAAGACTGATTCATTCATTCTATATCCGAAGGAAAAAAAATAAGAAAAAAAAATTAAGAAATCTTCATGTCATTACTTTTGGAAAAACAATGACGATAGTTATATTCTAACTTACAATATCATTGAATGATTCCAAAGTCAAAAAAACAATTCTCACCTATCACGATATTTCTCATGAATTTCAAATCTGTTACGGAATATCATCCAATGAGACTAAATATGGAGAAAAGAAACTGAATAATTCGTCACATTTGGTTCATTTGTCACGAATAGTCTTTTAGATCTAGAACGAATATTTCGATATTGTTCTGTGATAATGGAAAACACAAATATTCATATTAAGTTTTGCTTAGGCGAATTTTTTCATTTTATTCGATTCGGAATGTAGTTTCGAAGCTTCATGTCATCATCATGTCACATTCGAGTGTGTGCAACAAAGAAGTTGGAATAAGAAACTTTTGCCTTCTCATTCTATTCCTCATTACTTGAAATAATAAATTGTGAATAATTCCTGGTACAGTTTCAAGATCTTTGTAATTTTAGGTTTCCAAAAAATCTGGCGATTGGTGCATTTTCATTTTGTTAATTTCATGTTTATTTTTTTTTGTCAATATTCACCATGTATTACAATTTTATTCCTCATTCCATTTCATTGGCTATGCAATTAATTATAACTCTTTTTTATTTCATTCTTAATCCGAATTTACCTGGTCAACAATGACACAAGCGTCGTCACTTTCGAGACGACCAAAAACTTTAATAAGCCATTCGGTGGTACCGATAAAAACTTTTTGCAATTTTCGAATGGAAACCAAACGCTACGCGTCGTTATCGCTCCGTCGACGTCGACGGTGACAGTCTACGATGCGTCCTAAACGGAAAACGGCGCGGCACTGAAATTGGCGTCGTGGCTAGCGACAATCAAAAGATTTTCGCCGGGCGTCCAAGGCGACGACGCGTCCTTTTACGAACACGCGACGTCGCAGCGTCCATTCGTGAATTTTCAGTTAAGATTTTAAGGTAATGTTGAAGACAATCTTGATGAATCATTACTAGCAGAGATTGAACGTATGGTTGGGTTTTATTAAGATTGTATCAACCCAATTAAAATTTGAAAAACTGCGAGAATGAAGAAGTTCGATGTTAAAGTGTACATAACGCGAAATCGGTTTGATGAAATTCTTTCTCGAACCTATGAATTTTGATAAAAAAAATTGACTATATTATCGTGAGGATATCCATTTCGAGATATTACACTTGTTGAAATTTCACCTTTTCATGTTATTTTTTGGGCAAGATTGTACAGCTTTTTGGCTGATTTCTTTAATAACGTGACTTACATGACCCATAATATGATAATGCTGGGGCTTAGATGTCCATAAACGACGATTTGTTGTGTTCATTTCAAGTATTAAATCCGACTTCAAAGCCGAAGTGAAAAAATTAGTAACATAAAAGTGAAAATAGTTTATTGTAATAGCAATATTGTTGATATATAATTATAAATTGAGAAATGATTTATTCTTGGGATTATTGAGACTCCACATTCCACTAGCAATTGTCACCTTTATACTTACAAAACAAAAGTCGTGCGGCTCTTCACTGTCTTTTAGACACAAAACTGATCATTCCTTAGTAGGAATGATTATTATTGACAACCTCCCAAACACACATTGCTGTATACTGTATACGTTGATTTCATTGTGATACCAAATTTTTCATTCAATTCGATTTCGACCTTCTCTCACCTCCAATTCTAGATTTCATCAAATGGAAATCTCATTCTCATTGTGGTTTCATAATTTATATTCCATAAAACAAAACTAAGTGTCAAGTGCCAACTATTCCAATTCAATTTGATTATTGTCAACGCCATTTTGAAGTAGATTTGTGATTCCGATCGATATGGATGTGATCGAGTGACTATATTCTTTCAATGTTAAAAAAGTCGATTTCATCAATCTCCAAATTACATTAGGTATAATCCACGCATTTATCAAATTCAAAAAGTGTGGAAACAAGTGTCCGAAAAGTTTTGTAGTTAACTATGTGTGAACAGTTAGAAGCCATACGAATGTTTTTTTGGTTGGTATAAAGTTAACAATTGCTTCTGTAATTTGGAGTCTAGATGTTTACAATGTTTTCTCATGATAAATACATGATGAATCCTTTGCTATCATATGATGTGTCAGGGTATTGAAGAAATTATCCAAAAAGCTGTACAATCTTGCCCGAAAAGTGACATGGAGGGAAAAAGGTAAAATTTCAAGTGCAATGTCTTGAAAAATATCTATGTCCCTACGATAATATTATTAAATTGAAATTGAAAACATGAAAAAATTACCATCAAAATCCAGTTCACATGATATATGCACCGTGTTTTTAGAGATTTCAATGGAAATGACTAGAGATTCATCAAGTCAAGTAGCTATTTTGAGAAACTACTTGACTTGAAAATCAAGCTCGTGAAAATTTATATACTTGACTTGACTTGATTTGAGATATTCATTACTTGACTTGAATAAGACTTAATACGGGGGTTCCCCGACTTCCGAGCTGACTGATCCATTTTAAAATAGTTTATATTTCTGTTTTTCTCATGACCGAAATTTTTTTTCGGAACTTCTATTCTCATTTCATCATTTATTGAAACACAATGAAACTGCTGAAAATCAAGTAGCTTGATAGAAGTACTTGATTTTTCAAGTACTTGATGAATACATACTTGAACTTGACTTGATATCAAAAACTGCTACTTGACTCGAACTTGACTTAATTTCAAGTCAAGTCAAGTAGCTTGAAAATCAAGTCAAGCCGTGAATCTCTATAAATGACATCGAACATTTATTATTTTTGTTCAAAAGGAACACTGAAGAGTTTCGTACTATCACGATTGTTGGTTTATTACTGATTTCCCATGTCAATTCGGTTGATTATTTTGGCATATTTAATGATGTTCTTGTTAATGCATCGTTGGAAGTTGATTCGGGAAAAGTTCTTACTGATTTCCCATTTCGGAAATTATGATCAATATTTGAATTTTGGTGAATGCACTTCGATTCTAGTAACGGCAGTCTAATAATTTCCCAGTTTGATTAAATGAAATTGAAAATAATAAACTAATACCAGTTGGTTGACTATCGCGTAACGAATCGGATTACAATGAGCCCAGTACAAATCCGCGAATAATGTTTAATTTTATTATAACTCAATAGTGGCTAGTTTCAAATGACCATCAATTTTGTCTACGGTAGATAATTACTACTACTAATGGAAAATTCACAGTTTTGGTTATAGCTTCAATATTTGGTCAATATTCGGTTCAGTTAGTATCCATTGGATTTTAATTACAATCATTCCAGATCATTGATCACAAATAAATTATGAAAGACTTGAAAACTGCTGAAATCAATTCTTTAAAGTGTTTCAATAAGAAAGACTTAGTTGAATACACAAAGTGTAGAGTCCGACTTTGTATGTTCGATTGAAAAATACAGATATTGAATACACGTGAATTAACTACAGGATTATCAGCAACAAATATTGATTCAATAAAACAGGATCATTCTTGACAAGTTTTCATTTAAATTTGGGGATTCAGTCCGATTCGGAATTCGGTAA
This sequence comes from Plagiodera versicolora, assembly GCA_037013635.1. NCBI lineage: Eukaryota > Metazoa > Arthropoda > Insecta > Coleoptera > Chrysomelidae > Plagiodera > Plagiodera versicolora. The sequence continues at coordinate 6,153,794 of CM072986.1, read as the reverse complement.
TATTTACTCTGAGTAGAATTTCCGCGCAGCCGAAGTGCTCGAAATAGAGCAAGTGTTTTCAAGACCAGATCCACGAATACTTTTCACTATTTTTTTTATTGGTGCCCCATTTCACGTTTGAATAAAGTTTCGCGTTTGTCATTAATATTTTATTTGACGTTTACAAGGTAGTCCTGTCAGATCAATAATCAGAAATTTGTCATTTAGACTTCAAGTTTATCATTTCTTCTTTGATGTTGCCATGGTAACTTTAAAAAACGCGCGTTTTTCAAGATTTGAATACGCTGAGGCGTGCTTTGAATGGGTGAATAAAAAAAAATAATTTAACAATTATTTTCAACAATTATGCCAAGGTAACTGCTACGTTTCGGACATGGTTATATTAAAGAAAACTGAAGGAATTATATTATATATATGAGTGTTTTCAGCTGTACCTTCTGATACATACTGGCTTCCTTCATATTCCTTCATATAAAAATACATTTCCCAAACAAATAAGACAATATAAAAACGAATTGGAATTATTCAGATTTGTTATGAAGCAACCTCCTGAACTAATCATAATATTATCAGGGATTATTATTCTGTAAAATTCTATCCAAAACGAAAAACAATATAGCACGTGTTGATCACGCATCAAAAAGGTGATTACGCAGAGATGAACACTAGTAATGAACACTTTTTCGGGTTTCGATATATTTTACCCATCAACCATTTCATTCTTCATTCAATCTATGACCGAAAAATGCGTGCGGGTTTCAGATAAACATTGAGTGCAGGATATACATATGTAGGTCCCAGAAATCATAGTTATTAAAAATAAAACACCCCAAATTTTCTTATACAACTACTAATTGAATTTCCAATACCTAGCTCTGTGTAACTCGTAACTCTATATCCTTCAAACTAATAGCTGGATTTCAACTTAATACGTGTTAAAAATGATGTCTTTCATCTCGACACCAAAGTGTCGTTCCACACTTTCTCTGGGATTTGAATCAACATGCATTCCGTCAACAGAATCAGTACTCTACATGTATATTTCCAAGTTAAATCACATACACACAACATCAGTTCGCAACCTTAATACACAGATATCTACAGACAAATTTTAACCTACAGGAGTACAACTGAAATATGATCACGCAATGATCTCGCTGATCTCTTGACTTCGGATAGACTAGTTGAACCATTATATTCACCTGTACACTTGAATGTGAACAATAGTATTTTCTATTACTCATCAGAGGTATCAACTTTCAGTCAACCAAATATTCCATGTGGTAATTTTTGTTTTCACCAGTCAACTCATCTTGACTATCGACTATTTTCCGTATCTTTTATAGTTACCGAGTTCCCCTAAACAAACATCGAAATTTGCCCACCTTGTATAAATAAAGTGATTTAGTAAGAGTGAAGAGGTACTGTATCCCAGGAACTAATAATTTATTTATTTATTTACGAGCAGAAGCTCATTAAACCTTACAGAGTTGATCACATATAACTGAAATAAAACTTTATATAAAACTAAATATATTCACATTCATTTAAGAGGAAACATTCAAGTATAAACAGGTGTGACGTGGTGAATAACTGAAGGAGAAGAACAAAACATTAAAAGGAACAACCCAATACCGCACCCATTTCTGTCAAGCACATACTACTGGAGTGCCCTCTCTTCTCAGCACAAAGACTGAATAATATTCCTGGGGATTTCAAGAGAATTTTTACAGACTGCAGAGCCGAAAATGTTATCGCATTCTTAAGAGAGACTAATTTTTCATTTCTCATATAACAAATGATATATTTATTTTCTTTTCTTTTTTTTTTTCTGTCACTGCTAACAGCCGATTGGCTGATGCGTATTTTTGATCAATAAGAAAAAAACACAAAGGTTTTGAAACAAAATGAATCACCCAATAACGCACCCATTTACTTGGAGAAGGCTCAGCTAAGGCTGAGCAAGGCCGACAAAAAAGTCCAGGGAAGTAGTGTTTGCTAGTGCAGATGATCTTGTGATGAAAGAGTTTCCAGCAATATTAGTTCTGTAGATAGGTATGTAGAAATAGTTGCTTGAGCGTGTCTGTCTTAGTGGAGCGTGAAGACCTATTTTCTCAATAAGATTGGGACATGAATGCAGAGAATTTATCAAGTTGTAAAACATTAGGAGATCTCTTTTTTTTTACGACGAGTGTACAGAGTTTCAATATTCAATTCCTTCTCAAGAGCATCATAGCTGTGATCATGGTAATGTTTTTTTAAAGGCCAAGTATCTCAGAAATGCATGTTGGACTTTTTCCAGTTTATGTATATGGGTATTGTACTGGGGAGACCAGACGCAAGCAGCATATTCCAAGTGTGGGCGGACTAGAGTGCAGTAGAGTAACTTGATAGGCTCTATCGATGTAAAGTCTTGAGTACATCTTTTAACAAAACCGAGCATTTTGAATGCTTTGGAGGATATGTTTGATATGTGGCAGTTGTCATTGAGATCAGAGTTCAAGAGGATGCCCAGGTCTTTGATGTTTTGTACTAGTTGCACGTTGAATTCAGTGATTTTGTAGGGTAGGAGATTTTGTTTCTCGGTCGGCTGAAGGAAATGGGAAAGCACTTTGGTGGGTTTAAATATATGCAGTTTATGGTGCACCAGTCTATCAAATTGTCTAGGTCGCATTGTAGAGACTAGAAATTTTATGACCAAAGTGGCCAAGAGAAAACCCTAAAAACTATTCACATGATTCCAGGATGGTCATCAGAGGGCGTAATCGTCATCTGAAACTTTCCTAGTGATTTTTCACCGAATAACATCTAGTAAACTTGACGAATACATCCTTGAGTTGACCTTCATTGGAGCAATTCTTGTGATACACTTTATGACGTATCTATTGAAATGGAGTTCTTTCAAAAAAACAGGGTCAGTCTCGTTAGAAGGAGCAATTATTGATCTATCGAATCCATCTCATTTGTGTGTTTGATTCCAAGTGGTGCCACTAGAGCAGTGATCGCTAACATATTCAATGTGTTGGGCTACTTTATTGATTTTGGGAGCCACATAGCGCAATGTAAATGAAATAATCCACAGGTAATTTTTTATATTAAACTTCCCACGAAAGGAGACATCCTGTATTGTTCAGAAAACATCGTGAGAACCAAGGGATAGGAGGTAGGAATTGGTGTTCTTTTTAAATTTCTGAAGGTCATATGCCTCGGGGAACACCTCCCTGGGCAATGTGTTCCAGAGCCTCGCTGTTCGTTGGATGAACGAGTCTTTGAAAAGAGATGTTCTGCAGGTCACCAAATCAACCAATTTAATTTATCATTATATTTATTTTATTATTTTACTGGTAATACATAGAGCGCTACCAGAATTGCCTCCGCGAGATACCGGTAGCTCGCGATCGACAGGTTGGCGACCACTGCACTGGAGGGTATCTTTTGATGTAATAACAAAAGAACGCTAAATTCCCTGAAAAATCAAATGTAATGCTAATAACAGTTGCTAATATTCTAGAGTTCTATGAAAAATTGTTAGAAATAGAAGCAAGAACAATTATTTGAACACCCCGAGAATTCAAGTTTTCAACTTCATATGAGAGAAAAAAAAACAAATGAATAGAGAATTGTGGGCTCGGAACCGTTCCTATTTCCAGTCATAAGACGTGTCCTGAACCAACGAAGCAAAAAAGTCATATAAAGGTACTTTTCAATCTCTCTCCTCGCAGTAGATGCAATCAGCGCGCTTCAAAGCAGGACGTAAGGGGTGTAAAACGAAAAAGACCGGTGACATACACGGTGAGTCTATTATCAGGAAATGAATCCTCAAAAGCTTTTCGAAACACATACTTTTCACGAATTACGAATGCGAAGGAGAGTACTAATGAATTAGTTTCCAGCATCTATGTCGACATAGGAGCGAAAACTTATCCATACAATTCATTTTGGCGAGAATTTGATGGAATTGATGCTCCTGTATATAAAGCATGGAATAGATTTCATAAATGAATTGAGAAAATTCTGTGATATTCAACTCTGAACTGATATATAAAAAAATAATATGATACAGATATTTCTTTCAAATCAACAAATTGGGCAACAGATTCTCAGATTCTGAAATTATTCATGATTCAATTCAAATTGGATAAATTTAGGTAGTTTTGGATATGTTTATGTCAAAATCAATATCAAAATCGTAGCTCCATCCAAACGTTCTGATATTTTCTGAAAATTGACTTGCCTCGAGAAAAAATTTTAAATTAGGTATAAGTTCGTCTGCCAACATCAGAGACTGTTTGAAAATTGAAATTTTTGTATGTAGGGAAGTCATGAAATTTCCGATTTCACCAATCAATATTCATTCTATTAGCAGGTGTATAATGAAGTGTAAATAAATATCCTAATCTTGATAGTTGTTTCATACTTATAGACATCTCTAATAAATGAAATGTGGTGGAGTGGATGGGCTCTTGAAATTCAGCGATATTCATGATTATTCATCAGTCTAATCGCATAAATCGAAAACGTTTGAGGGATGAAAGAGAACCAACGAATTGAAGTTCCTTCAATCTATAGCTGTTCAATCTATAGTCAGTAAAATTCAGTCAAAATTATACAACCAGGTTCAGTGAATCTATTGCTAGTTGGAAATGTTCCTTTATTATTTTACAGTTTTCGAATTCATTATCTAGGCTGCCAAGCTACGTTCCATCGTACGAGGACTAGCAGGACAAATTACATTCTGCAGAACACTGATAAGTGTTTAAGAGACGAATCAGATAAAAAGACGTTACTTCACTTACGCAGCATATGCAATATCAAGATCTGGAATATTTGAATTTGTTATGCTCTAGCGAAAGAAAGAAAGAAATTTCAAATGGTTGGATGTTCCAAGAGAATAGCTGATATATAGAGGGGATAAAATATGTATGTGTGAAGGAAAGGAGTTGACATAAAGTATCCAACTAGGTCGAGTAGCAGCATTCTTGTTACTATATTTTATGGCAATATTTTGAATAATTATGTGAAAGAAAATACCTCGTTCCCAAATTCTTCATCTTTAGTTTTTATTTGAATAAATTGCGGTGGAATAAGTTACTGAAAACTAAATTGAGAAACGTTCGGACACGTCAATTTTTATTTCAAACTGGGTGTTGTTTGATAAAAAGAATTGTCACCCCCTTTTATCCTCTTCCCTTGACAACCATCCCCTCATTATTCTTAAAAAGCAGTAGGATCGTGTGGTACATCGTTGAAAATTATTTCAGAAGTAAAATTCGAAAATCATATTTCATTTTTATCTTAAATAAAAACACGACAAAAATGAATTCGAATAATATCAAATTACATCTTCAGGAATAAATGGAATGAATGAACTGGACAAGTTATTTCAATCCACAACTCAATTCTACCAAGAAGTAAATGGATTACATTTTGCTATTGGAAAATAAAAATGACTGCTTGCTCCAAGCGATCCAATTTTATTCTTCTGAAAAAAAGTCCCACCCTGTATAAAGAATCGTGTTGTCGCGCCGCATCCCAGCATCGGCACGAAATACAACACGCTCGTTTGGATCCAATGTCTTGATGTGTTTGTTGGCGGCGGCGGCGGTGGCGGTAGACGGGAGGCGGCTTTCGGATGAACCGGCTCGCATTCCCTCGAGACGTCGATAAATCTCCTCCGACGTCCACTTCGCATCGATGATTTTCTTCTCCGCCACCTTCGACTGTGTAGTTAGCTCGAGAAGGGGCGGTAGAGACGGGGGTGGCTCTGTCCAGCCGTCGGAACGCTTCGATTGGTCGTGTAATCACCCCTACTGGTATATTTTCATGTTTACATGGTGTTAATCGCATCGTTAAACATATTCTTACTGTGGGATTTCTTCTTGTGGAAATATAGCTCACGAATTACAATTCCGATAAATATATGGATTTTCAGCTGTGTGCTTCCAATATTTCAAAACTTTTTCATATGCAAATGTATGCTACGCCATAAATATCTCAAGTGAACGCCAAAGTCACGAATTCATACGATATACAGGGTTATGATGAAGTAATGCACAAAATTCATAAAACGTACAACGATCACTTTTGAAAAAAATGCAAAAACACTGTTCTTTTTATTCCGCATCTTTTGACCTAAGTTACAAAAATAACACGTCAAAGTTGTCAAAGTTATGACGTCATCAACAATTTGTTTTTATGGGAAGCTAAGATTTTTATCACATTATGTGATAGAGCTTGTGTTTTTACACACGGGAAAAATAGTTGCAGTAGGGCTCACATAAGAAAAAAAAACGAGAAAAGGAATAAAATAAATAATAAATAATCCTTTCTCTTTCGGTTAAACGAACCATAATAATAAAACTGTGGTGACACGAATTGTACGACTGACACTGACAAACCGTTGTTTTAGTAAAACAATTGAAAAAATTTATAAGAACGAATGTTCTTACTAGATGAGTGTAAGTTTGACCTCTTTTTATAATTGGTTATGTTATTTCGTTTTTTATTCTTTTTCTCGTTTTTTTTCCTATGTGAGCCCTACTGCAACTATTTTTCCCGTGTGTAAAAACACAAGCTCTATCACATAATGTGATAAAAATCTTAGCTTCCCATTAAAAAAATTTGTTGATGACGTCATAACTTTGACAACTTTGACGTGTTATTTTTGTAACTCATGTCAAAAGATGCGGAATAAAAAGAACAGTTTGACGTATTTTTGCATTTTTCTCGAAAGTGATCGTTGTACGTTTTATGAATTTTGTGCATTACTTTATCATAACCCTGTATATGGTTTCAATCAAATCCAAAAACTCTATTAGTTGATGTAGCGGTGATACCACATTATAACTAGACATACAGTAGTGTCATTTGCTGTCGGTCGCTTTGATGTTGGTATCCAAAGGTTTCATTTTTCATAAGACCAACCAATGTTCAACTAAATAAAAGCTCTCCCGCCGATGTAAAATTTTCACGGAATCAAATGAGACCAGGTCTGCCTTCAAAAAATAATAAATGTCCAACAAAAAATAGAGACAGTTTGATTCAGAGAACTCCATGCTGAAGTCTTTACCAGTTATGTATTATGGTGCAGCTACTCAAGAAAACTACTTTGATGGAGATACGAATAAGGTTTCACAAAATAAAAAAAAAATGCTGATTTAAAAAAACAATAAACGAAAATTAAAAAAATAGAATCGAATTCGCAAAACTGTAAAAGTTAAGCTGTTGAAATCAATAAATCTATCGAATAATGTCGGAAATACTACGAAATTTAGGGTCTCATTACAACATTCAGCTCATTGAAAATAATGATCATTTCAACAGTTACTTCTGTTTGAAAGACACTGATTTCGGATGGAGTCTGGTTACAAGAAGAAAAAATATTTTGAAAATCTGTCCAAATTGCCTCAAAGGAGGACTTACCTGGTATTCTGCCAGAAGAACTTTGACAGAGGATAAGAAACAAAATCAACATACCGGGTGATTCTTCAAGGTGGCTCGCCCCTACAACTTTTTTATTATTGGAGATAGAAGAACAAAATTCGGGGGTTGTGTATTATATGTCAATTCGCATTATTTGACGAATTCACTTGCTTTGCAGTACTTCCGGTTTGACCGGAAATGACCTCAACTTTCGATTTTCAAATAGAACACCCTATATATTTTTACTTATTTCGATCGAGGATGACATTATCTATCCAACAAAACTCTGTTTGTGAATATTTGACGTATGAAAGAATTTTTATTTCAATTTTTATTTTTCGATCTAGCGTTCCATGGATCGATTGAAACGCTTCCTTTTTGATCAAGTGACATGGGAAAAATACAACTTTGAGGCATATGACTTCAGAATCGTTTCAATAATTTTTTCAATGTCACAAATATCATTTTTTCCAGTTAACTCGTTTTTTTCAAAGGGAAAGAGGGTGGCTCATCGGGTTTTGTGAAAGATCATTTTCTTACGAACAATTTGATACCACACACTTCCACTTTATTTTTACTATCTTTCTCAATAATTGCAAGAAGCCCAATACCTAAATTGAAATAAAAATTCTTTCATACGTCAAATATTCACAAGCAAAGTTTTGTTGGATAGATAATGTCATCCTCAATCGAAATAAGTAAAAATATATAGGGTGTTCCATTTGAAAATCGAAAGTTGAGGTCATTTCCGGTCAAACCGGAAGTACTGCAAAGCAAGTGAATACGTCAAATAATGCGAATTGACATATAATACACAACCCCCGAATTTTGTTCTTCTATCTCCAATAATAAAAATGTTATAGGGGCGAGCCACCTTGACGAATCACTCGGTATATCAATCAATCATCGTTTATTCACACAAAATATGACAATAAGAATAACAAGACGACATTATGTAAATAAACAGTAGAAAACCCACAGAAGCAACAAATGCTGCTTGTTCGTGGTGAGATCGTGAATGTGAATTGAGGATATTGTCACAAACACCGCAAGACATGGTCCGAGAATTATAATCACTCACTATATGTAAACCAATCCATGTTCGACCTCAGGTGCGTTTAAACCTACATAACTCGAATGTGAGTTAATTTAAGTTCACAAGTTCATTACCAGAGATATTGTTACAATTCGCAAATAATCACGTTGAACTCACTAAGGCATGGTCGCATAACAATCAAAACGAATAAAAGTAATTGAAGACAGAGTGTAAGGAGATTCTTGACTTAGTCTTCAGAGAGTCCTGAGTTAGTCTAGAAGGGTAGGTAGGCGTCCGAAGGTCTAGTTCGGACGCCTATGCTACAATTCTTCATGATTACCCTCATTTCTCCTGAAGACTGGGTTTCCAGCATGATTGTATATTAGGGGTAAGCAATTGTATTTTCTCATTTGTTCTCGTTTGTATCATTGAATATTTCTTGAAGGATGTACCATCAAAATTGTTATTGAATTATATATTTCTTTGGTATTTGATTCTGTAATTGAAATAGTTATATTTATATTTCCTGAGTACGACCCAAGCGGCAGGGGTGACCCCCAAAACACCCCCTGTACGCGACAATATCGAAGTAAAAATTGCTATAGAGAGAAAATATATAAAATAATATGGTTTATAAATGAGATATCGAAATGAAACGTTAACAGCTGTATCAGATTTTTGTTTCCTATTAAGTGAATAACAAGTAATTTCCGTTCTTCAAGTTCCTTCATCTCGAAAATTAATTTTTGTTCTTCGATATTATAAAGGAAAATAACTTTTCACTTGCCTTACGATGCCGTTTGGAAATTTAGGTGTGATCGTCACACCTCCGAATGTTGATATGAATTTCGAAGATTTTCCCCTCAAAAATGTAGTTATGTGTCTGACAGTTTTTGGTCTGTTCTGTAGATTCACAGAGCCGCTGTTTTATTTTTAATTAAGCGTTCTGCATATATTCCAAATTTAATTAACCTGTCATAGAAAAAATAACCTATTTCAGTTTTCTTCATTTTAATTTTTTGTATTGAACTAAAATAATCCGGAAACGAAAGTTCGTTGATATCCAGATGTTTCATAAAATGTAAATTGGTTTGGTATGTTTTATAGTCTCGGCGCACAATTTCCCGAAGTGATTTTCGTTCGGTTTCAATAAAAAAAAGGTAACACACCCCTCTGATGCGATAAAAAAGCCCGAAAGATTTGGAACGATTCGATCGGGATAATCAGCGATTTATTTCATCCCCAAAATTGGATGGTCCCTCGACCATATAAATGAGTTTGAGGGTATTATGTATTCTATCTACGAATTACAGTGTATTTTGCGCGTAATCCCATCCCCCCAGAGAATTTAAAAATATTGATAAATGTGCCAGTATCCTCTTGCGAAAATATGACTTTCTGGCTTTCCCGGAATGCATGGATGGAGTCGTAAAGAGAATTCGGTTTCTTCAGACTATCACAATAAGCGTTTCGCCAAATGAGTTTATAAACAGAAGTCTCTTTCGCCGGTCTCTCGTCATATAATTTGAATAATGATAAAAGGAATTCGCAGGCATAAGAACTCGCGAAAATACAAGATGTATCACGAGGGTGCTCCAACCCCTTGGCAAGCTCTTCTGTAGCAAAGCTCTCTCTATTGTATCCCTCGATTTTCTTCGAATGAATTCGTGAAATTAATTTATTATATTACGTTAGAAGGGAATTCTGATATGGAAATATTTGAACAGACACCAAACAGCGAATATTCTACTCGGGGCATCTTGGTCGGAGTTCCAGGCATGTTTGAAATGAAAATTTTTATGGAACTGGGAAGATTATAAGACGTAAGTCTGATGATGTTATGAAAATTTTCAGTGTAATTCCTAGTGAATTCTCCTGAGATTATTGTAGATGAATTATATGTGTGATGTTTAAGGTTACATCATTTGAGCATTATTGAAATAACAGCAGAAATTTTTGATTTCTATAATTCGTTCTTCATGAAGACAAAACAGTTAATCTGACTATTCTTTTCATTGTTCTTCGAAAAGGATTCCAGCGAGACTATTGTTATCGATTATACAAAGAAGCCTCACATAATTGGATGAAATAAAAATTATTTCCAAATTGAACACATTGAATATAAAATAATCCAGTTAACTATGGAAAAAGAGTGTAATGAATAATCTTGATGTCGCCTTATTATCAGAATCATGCTTCAGTTGGAGGAATTGTACTCGAAATCACAATAAGAAGTCATCCTTGTATTAAAATATACACCGAGATCACGGATTCATTTCATCCTAATAATTATATCATCATGCAGCAGGGACAATTTAATTCAATTCAGTTGTGTTCACAAAAGTCAGTAATTCAGATCTTCTTGAATTATTGAGCAGTGTCTAATATCGATACATTCTCATTTTCAAATTGTCAGCATAAAACAGTATCTCGAAATGGTGAATACACCAGTAAAGATCAATAATTCACACAGGAAACTATGAAAGGTCAACAGATGAATCCTGCGAAACTTTCAAGGCCACCTCGAAAGATGCATGTCTGTATCCATTTTTGCTCACCAGTTGACTACGTATATGCAGATAGGACAAGAATCATCTCAAGAGTCGCGATCGACTTTAAAGAATACTTTGCTCAGATTCGCTTGGAATACTCGAACCTGCTCTTGATTTTTTATTCGCCTGGAGAAAAAACCTCATGGGCTTCCTCAGATTGATAACTTGAGACCATGAAACGTTATGTCATGAATGATGCTTTCGGATAATTTGCTGAATATAACTAGTTTGATAATATTGCAACTATCTGCAGAATTACTATAGATTTATTTCAGCAAGGTAATTCAGTTACCAATGAAAAGTATACGTAAGGCTATAAATTGTCCATATTTTTCTTGTTTGCTGACGATGGGAAGAAATATGTTGAATAACGCTTGACAACGCTATAAAATATCATTCTGTCGCTAGCAGCTGACGGCAAGTCCAACGCTTATATGTAAGTACTTCTGACGTATCAACGCCGTGCGTTTTCCTCGTGATTTCTAAACACTCCCCAACTCTAGGAATTCATTCTGGCAAAACTAGTGCGAGAAAAAAAAATTTAAGGAAAAACCTGGTTACAGATCTCAACGCTCTAGATGTCGTGGTATATTTTCCAAAAATTTGTGATCTTTTCCATTATTGGTGCCTAAATGTTTCCGGCTTCATCTCAACCATTTAGAAGTTCACTGGTTAGCTTCATAATCTTTATTTTGCTCTAATGGTATCAAAAGATAACTCTATATCTTCCTTGAGTTGATAGGCTTTATTTACGTGATTTTTGTATATTGAAGTCATGAGAGAATAATTCATGAGAAAATAGCTTCCCCAAAATCGAATTCAAAGTTTTCCTAGAACCTACTGTTATTCCATCACCTGAATCAGTAGGATTTAATCTGAAATATGTGCTCTGAGAGTTCGTCTCACCGACGTGTCAATCCCGATCGAAGTAGGTCGAGCAATTCAGCACTCCTACTCGATTGTTTCCACTCACGCACCGTGTCGAATCAACATTCCGGTCGCTTTCCCCGTAAGATTTCCCCGACACCGAATCCTTTCGATTCCGAGCAAATCGGCCGACGGTCGCGACTCGAGAACACCCTCGAAAAGGAACACCGAAAGCGGCTCGACGCGCTACAAATTTGATTAAACTAATATTTGTCCTGCAAGAATGAGCCCTGATGGGCCCGTCGAAGGCCCTTTTATCCGTTCGGCGGCCAGAATAATTGAATCCCTCGGCGAGTTCTCTTCGAGTACCCATACAAAATCTTGAGCGTCAGTTGGTTGTGTATTTTCGACCTCAGAAGGCTATAAAAGGTATAGCACAGAAAATTGCTGACAGATGTGTGTTTTTATATGTGAAAAGACACCATCAGACATTTGAACAAGACATATCTTCATATATTATTGTGATTATATATCAGCTCCGACATATTATCTAATAGATTTTAGAGTTCAATGGGGACACCTGATATTTCTACAGGAGATACGCAGTATAAAATGAATATAGTTTTTTCAATCATTGGATTTGATTGATATTGTTGATCAATAAACATTGCACAAACGATATTCCTTTCCAGATTCAATGCCATTTACCTTATTTATATTATTCGAGCGACATAAATATACAACTTACCTCGAAACCTCTAGTCTAGTCTCTAGTCTAGTCTCTAGTCTAGTCTCTAGTCTAGTCTCTAGTCTAGTCTCTAGTCTAGTCTCTAGTCTAGTCTCTAGTCTAGTCTCTAGTCTAGTCTCTAGTCTAGTCTCTAGTCTAGTCTCTAGTCTAGTCTCTAGTCTAGTCTCTAGTCTAGTCTCTAGTCTAGTCTCTAGTCTAGTCTCTAGTCTAGTCTCTAGTCTAGTCTCTAGTCTAGTCTCTAGTCTAGTCTCTAGTCTAGTCTCTAGTCTAGTCTCTAGTCTAGTCTCTAGTCTAGTCTCTAGTCTAGTCTCTAGTCTAGTCTCTAGTCTAGTCTCTAGTCTAGTCTCTAGTCTAGTCTCTAGTCTAGTCTTTAGTCTAGTCTCTAGTCTAGTCTCTAGTCTAGTCTCTAGTCTAGTCTCTAGTCTAGTCTCTAGTCTAGTCTCTAGTCTAGTCTCTAGTCTAGTCTCTAGTCTAGTCTCTAGTCTAGTCTCTAGTCTAGTCTCTAGTCTAGTCTCTAGTCTAGTCTCTAGTCTAGTCTCTAGTCTAGTCTCTAGTCTAGTCTCTAGTCTAGTCTCTAGTCTAGTCTCTAGTCTAGTCTCTAGTCTAGTCTCTAGTCTAGTCTCTAGTCTAGTCTAGTCTCTAGTCTAGTCTAGTCTAGTATCTAGTCTAGGCTAGTCTCTAGTCTAGGCTAGTCTCTAGTCTAGGCTAGTCTCTAGTCTAGTCTAGTCTAGTCTCTGGTCTATTTCTAGACTGATGTCTATTCTTATATATAGTTCATTATCTATTTCGATCTTGTATCTACTCTAGGCTCTTCTCTGTCTTGTAGTCTTATGTTATGAGAAATAAAACAAATTCGAATTTTCGAATTCACTGAATATTGTCGCGTACAGGGGGTGTTTTTTGGGGGTCACCCCTGTCGCTTGGGTCGTACTCAGGAAATATGAATTAAATGATTTCAATTACAACATTGAATACAAAAGAAAACCTATAATTTAATGATAATTTTGATGGTACATTCTTTAGGAGAGATTCAATGATTAATACAGAAATATAAATGCTTACCCTAAGATACACAAAAATGTTGAGAAACAGGAGTAGACCCCTCGAAGACTCCCCGAAAAAACCGTCTTCAATCACTTTTATCAAAATCAGCAACATCAGCAGAATTGCATTAGTTATTCTCATGCTTGTGATAACACAATTTTCGTAATATAATTTCTATTGACCTACTTAATCATGGACTTGTAAATATTTGATTTGTTTATACCAATAATGAAATTGAATTCAGAACAGAATTATACTTGGTGATTTACTAAATTGGATTTTGAAAAATGTATATCTTGACAATATTACTGATAACTTAATTTCTTGAATGATGGAAAACGAAATCCATTTGTGAAATGAACGGAAATACTTTTCTTTTGGTATGAGAAAGTTAAATCAAATAACGGTCTCTCTCGGATCCATCAGGTAAAACATTATTCAGGATTCCCCAATATATGTAAAGTGAGCACAGCCTACTCCGCTAAATTTGCGCGAATCCCGCAATAATGAAAGTTAAACTCCACAGAAAATATTTAAAATGGTGATGAGCTGAGGGTAGGTTGGAAATTTCACTGGTGACCGTCGAAAAAACAAGATCCTCTTGGGCACAGTTAGCTCCCAGTGGTGGAGACAAAGAGAATGAATTACTGATTAACGTTTACATTCTGGACAAAAAAAGACTTCTAAAGATGGAACATGTTATCTTGTTACACTGAAGACTATATTAATAGGAAATTGGGAAACATAGTGTTAGTGATAGTGTTAATCTAGCCAAGGTAGAATCTCTGGTGATATATCGTCTAGAAGAAATTTTAAATTTGATTTCAGAAATATTCTGATCCAGATTGTAACGAAAATTTCGTTTCATCTTCAAATCATTTGATTGAAGAACTTATCAACATCCTTTCCACGTCTCCGTCCTGTGGTAGTAATAGCCACTTCTAAAATCTGATACCTTTGAGACGCATGATCGGGATGAATTGTGAAGAGAGGGGACCTGGAAGGATGCGCTGATCGATAAAATGGATTTTGTGGAGATTTTTCGAGTTTCCGTGGCGAGCGGTTGGGTCTTCAACTGGTAAGTCAGTCTGAATTTTATCTTGTATTATCTCTTGAGTTGAAACCGATCCACGCCATCGGGGGGTGTAATCTGATTTATATATCTAGTAGGATTGCTTCTGCATATATATTTTCTGATATTTTTCAAATATTTACCGATATTTTCCGTTTTTCTTGTAAGGCACGTGTGCCGGTGTGGTATCTCCATTTTGTCGTGGATCGTGAATCGACCAGACTGCCAGTTGGGGATTTAACTTGTTGGCTTGGGGAGCACTGAATCAATAAGGCTTGTTATTTCAAGGGCTAGCCACCCTATTTCCTACTTAACGTTGTATAAATTGTTTAACTTTATAATTGACTTAGATATGTACGTTATATGATTAGCTTAACGTCATAATTGACTTAGATATATTTTCTTCTTTTCTCTCTTTCTCTTTATTCGGTTGATGATTTGTCTGATTTGAGACCAGAGCATTAGCCATGTTGCCGAGCTCGTATTAATCCATTTCTTTTTCGGTGGACTGTGATTCCGGAGGTTCCATTCAGCAGGAAGATTTGCTGGTGATCTTATTCCCTGGATCCCCCTTTTTGAACGAGTGCTAGCATCTCCGTCACCGCTAAGACACAAGCGAACAGGGAAGTGATCGGGAAGAAACCTGGTAGAACGCAGGTGGCTGTATCCGTGAATCCAACCAACATCGAGCAGCAGAGAGCTCTTGGTGGTAGAACGAAGGTGGCTGATCCGTAAATCCAACCAACATCGAGCAGCAGAGAGCTCTTGGTGGTAGAACGAAGGTGGCTGATCCGTAAATCCAACCAACATCAAGCAGCAGAGGGCTCTTGGCAGATTTAGGTTTGATGTTCTGGCTCACGTTTGATTTATCATTAATTATTTATTGTTAGCCTTCAGCACCTTATTTTTTTGTTATTTTGAGCCTTCAGCTAGATTTTTGTCATTAAATTCGTATAGTCTTTATCTGGATTTTTGTTCTTCCTTCCCAAGCAAGGTTATATCATTATCTAATTGACTTTTGCCTTTTGCAAGTCTGGCGCCCAACTTATCTAATTCACGACCTACCGCATTTATCTGAGCAGTCCAAAGGCATAGGTTTAACCTGAGTGTAATTAGTTACACAATTGGCGCCCAACGTGGGGCACAAAAAATTTGACTGTTGTAATATTTTCTCTTATTATCTAATCCTTGCTTGGTGGAAGACAGAAAATCAGAATCATATCTATATCTGAATAACTTAGAATTTTAATCTCTTAGTATATTGAAATTCTGAATTTTTTATCTCACTGTCTTATCGATCGACTTTTTATCGGTGTTTATCTTTTTTCCTTATATTTTTTTTCGAAATGGATCCAAATCATTTGAAAATCAAGGAATTGACTTATGAATTGAAAGTTCGAGGAATTGACCCTGTAGGAACTACTGATTCTAAACGTAAAATTTTGCGAGGTCTATTGAGTCAACAAAAAGGTGATCGTAGTTTTCGGGGAACTTCAGCATTAGAAAGTCCATATTCACATGCGGAAGATGTAATTGAAATGAAGGAAACTATTGAAGATTTGAATTCTGTTATAAATTCTTTTGATGGATCTAGAACTAGTCCAGCCTTTAAACGAATCTCTAGTCGCTTGACACATTTATCTAATCGGTTTGATAATTTGAAGGTTGATGATGATACTGAGGAAACAGAAAAAAAGAAACTTCAATATCTTGTTTTAGATTTAGAGGCAAATTTTGATATAAAACTATCTCCCCTTACCTCTACTCCCTCTCCCCAAAGCGACCAGATTCCGAGCTCTATTTTTTCCTCACCTAGATCAGTAGCTCCATATAAATGGAATATATTTTTTACCGGTTCAGGTCAGAAGGATTCTGTCAATTCATTTTTAGAAAAAGTTGAATTGTTGCGTGAAGCACGAGGTGTTTCAAAATCAGAATTATTTCAGTCTGCTTGTGATTTATTCAAAGGCTCAGCGTGGACTTGGTTTGTCAATAATAAAAGTAAATTTAGTACTTGGGATGAATTAGTTATTGCATTAAAAAAAGATTTCCTTCCTTACTTTTATGAAGAGGATTTAGAGAGAGAAATCAATTCTAGAACTCAAGGTGCCAATGAAAGAGTAGCTTTGTATATCTCTTCAATGGAAGGACTTTTCAATAGATTGACAACTAAACCAGATGACGAAACTATAGTTCGTAAAATCCGTCGAAATCTCTTGCCTTTTTTCATTTCAAATTTAGCTTTGCAGAATCCAAAATCAGTGACCGAACTTTCTGAGCTGTGTAAAAAATTAGAGGAATCTCGAATATGGGCTGATAGATATAAAGCACCACCCTCTCGGAATAGTGGTTTGTTGGAGCCTGATTTAAGTAGTCCTTTCAGCACATCCTTTTCGCCATCCTTCTCACCATCTTTCTCATCATCTTCCCGTAATAATCATTCCAAATCAAACATATCTATGTTATCGAACTTTCGCTGTTGGAATTGTGATTTGATTGGTCATTCTTATAATCGATGTCGGAAACCGAAAACTATATTTTGTTACGGATGTGGTTCTAAAAATACTATTAAATCCAAATGCCGAAGGTGTTCAAAAAACGGGACAGCTGGTGGCGCGAACCTGAATGTCGTCACCAGTCAAAGTTCAGAGAATCCAGGAACCAGCACCACCAAGTCGCAATCTCCAAAGGCGAAAGGCAGGCGAAACCAGCAGGACAAATAAAAACTTCCCTTGTGGAATGGCAGGATTGGTTATCTTTTGTGAAACAATTTTTATCTACTCGGGTAAATATCAATCCCATCTTTGTAATGAAACCTAATGATAATCGTCCTTATCTCAATATCGATATTTTTGGCCATAAAATTCTCGCACTTGCTGATACCGGTAGTAATTCCTCCATATTGGGTTCAACAGGTTTTAACCTATTACAGAAATACAATATTCCTATTAGGTATGAACAGGTTCAAGTCACTACTGCAGATGGCAAGCCTCAGGATTTGCTGGGATATATTTTGATACCCATTTCTCTTAACGGTATATCCAAGAAGCTAAAAATTTTAATAATTCCCTCAGTAACTCATTCTCTGATCTTGGGAATGGATTTCTTTAGACTGTTTCAGATAGAAGCAAAGTTTAGTAATTTGTCTTATTCTTTAGAGTCCTCGGTATGTGTAGTAAATGCCATTCAGCCTTTCTCTGAATTGTCGGTTGTCCAGAAGGGTGAGCTCGAAAAAGTTATTGAGAATTTTAGATCTATAGCTCCTAAGGACAGACTTGGTCGTACGCACTTGTTAACTCATCAAATAGATACCGGAAATGCAAAACCGATAGTACAGCGTCAATATCCTCTATCTCCTGCTATGCAAAAACATCTCAATAAAGAAATTGATGAGATGTTGAAACTTAACGTTATCCAACCTTCCCAGTCTCCTTGGTGCAGTCCTTTGTGGTTAGTTCCTAAACGCTCGGGAGAATATCGGGTATGTTTTGATGGTAGGAAACTCAATCAAGTAACTGTAAATGATTGTTATCCCATGCCACTGATTGATAATATCTTGAATAAACTCAGAGATGCGAGATACCTTTCCTCCATTGATTTGACAAAAGCCTTTTTTCAGATTCCTTTAGATGAGTCTTCTCGACAAAAGACGGCATTCGCAGTACATGGTAGAGGTCTGTTTGAATTTTTGGTAACTCCCTTTGGCTTAAGTAATAGTCCAAAACTTATGGCTAGGCTCATGGACATTGTTATAGGACCTTCCCTGGCTCCGTTTTGCTTTGTTTATCTTGATGATATCATTGTAGCGACTCCCACGTTCGAGCTTCACATCAGGATCTTGAAGGAGGTGTTTCAAAGGTTGAAGAATGCCAGATTGACAGTTAACTTGGATAAGTGCGAATTTTGCCGTCCCTCATTAGTGTATCTGGGATTTGTTGTAGATCAACAGGGTTTAAGGACAGATCCTGAGAAGGTTGCAGCCATCATGAACTACCCCACTCCAAAGAACACCACGGAAATCAAACGATTAATAGGTCTTGTCAGTTGGTATCGTCGTTTCATTAAAGATTTTTCAGCTATTTGTTCCCCCATATCAGATCTTCTTCATGGTAGAAAGAAGGGTCAACCGATATCTTGGACATCTGAAGCCGAAGCAGCCTTCACGGAAATCAAATCTCGTCTCACTTCCGCTCCGGTACTGGCAAGTCCTGACTTCGATAAGCCCTTCATTATTCAGTGTGATGCTTCGGATACCGGCGTCGGTGCAGTTTTGTATCAGGAATGTGATGGCATCGAACATCCAGTTGCTTATGCAAGTAAGACTCTTAACACCTGTCAGAGGAAATATAATGTGACGGAGAAGGAATTGTTAGCTGTTATTTTTGGTATAGAAAAGTTTCGAAGTTATATTGAAGGCACCAAGTTCACCATCGAAACTGATCATGCTTCTCTGATTTATCTTCATAATCTCTCGAATCCTTCCGGTCGTTTGACTAGATGGGCTGTTAAATTATCTCAGTTTGATTTCACTATAAAACATAGGAAAGGCTCTCTAAATGTTGTGGCAGATGCGTTATCTAGATCAGTGGCAGAAGTTTCAGTCATAGATGTTTCTACCTTTCAGCCTGATGCCTGGTATTCTTCCTTAATTAAGAAAGTCCTTGATAAACCTGATGATTATCCTTCCTTCCAAGTCAAAAATAACATTTTATATAAACATATTTTATCTCATCATAATATCGTAAGTAATCTAACGGACTGGAAAATTGTCGTACCTTCTAGAAATAGAGAGGAAATCTTGAATTTTTATCATGATAAAGAGACTTCAGCTCATTTAGGAATTTCTAAAACCTTATCCCGTATTTCTGAACTTTATTATTGGCCAAAGATTCGAAAAGATGTATATCGTTATGTTAGGAGGTGTCCTGTTTGCTCCGCTTGCAAAAGTTCCAATTTACCTCAAGCTGGTCAGATGGGTTCCTACAAAAATATAAGTTTTCCTTTTCAGTGTATCTCTGCTGATTTGTTAGGACCATATCCTCGATCCAAGAACGGAAATCAGTATGTTCTAGTGGTTACTGACTGGTTCACCAAATATGTCTTGGTACAGCCCATGTCTAAAGCTACTTCCAAAGGTATCGTTAAGTTTATCGAAAATAACGTTTTTCTTATATATGGAGTGCCTCAGATTGTTATGGTAGATAACGGAAGCCAATTTACGAGTAAAGAATTCAAAAAGTTGATGAACGAATATAAGGTCCAGAAAATTTGGTACAATGCGAAATATCATCCGCAGGTTAATTTTACAGAAAGAGTCAACAAAGTTATAGTCACTTCAATTCGGTGTTATATTCATGATAATCATAGAACTTGGGATTCTTCCATATATAAGGTAGCTCAAGCCATAAGGTTAGCAAAGCACGATGTAACCGGCTATTCACCATCTTTCTTAAACTTTGCTAGAAATATTCCAGTATCTGGTGATTATTATGGCAAAATATCCGATAATGAAAATAACATCCCTAATATTTCTGAAAAATTACAGCGAATTGATGATGTGCAGGAACTTCCTAAATTATTTGTTGATGTTAGACAGCAGTTATATCAGGCCTATGTTCGAAATTCTCGTCGGTATAACTTGAGAAAACGCGAAGTTAAATTTCAGGTTGGTGATAGACTCTGGAAGAAAAATATCACTTTATCTTCAGCTCCTAATAATTATTCCGCTAAATTGGCTCCCAAATATGTACCTTGTATTGTTTCAAAGGTAATATCTAATTTAGTTTATGAGCTCAAAGACATGGATGGCCAGGACCTAGGACGGTGGCACGTCAAAGACTTGAAATCTGCTTTCGTTGATAATGATTCTGACTTGTCTGACGAGGAATACTTCAGCGCGGATTCGGATGAGTGACGATTACCCTTCTTAATTATACTATTTCTATTTTTCATCAAAATTTGACATACCAGCATGATATCTTTTCCTTTTAGTCTCATATTCGCTCTGTGAGGGGGGCTTAAGAATTCTCTCACCATGGCATATACCAGATGATGAGTAAAAGTCTCATAACTGGCCACTTTCATGATTTTTCCACCGTTTTCATTCTCATATTCGCTCTGTGAGGGGGGCTTAAGAATTCTCTCACCATGGCATATACCAGATGATGAGTAAAAGTCTCATAACTGGCCACTTTCATGATTTTTTCTTCCCTTTCGTTCTCCTTTTATATCTTCCTTTAAGATTCAGGTAGGATTATTTTTATATTCCTCCAAAATCACCATTAGTGAATATTTCTCTTTGCTTTCAAATAAGTATCTCGCAATAATTCATAACTTATCTTTCCGTTTGAATAATTATAATAGTAATTAAATAATTATTTACAGATTTATCTTCTCCCTTATCTATCTCTTGAGTTTTCTCAGGAAATAATGGTGTTGTGACAAGTGGCAGTCCTGTTGCTCGAAGTTTACTTTCGAATGCATTTACCTCTTGGTAATTCCTAAATGGAACCTTTGCGCATCTGAGAGATACACTTCGTAATACAATTGAAGGCTCTGGATCACCCTCTGAGAGTTTTTATAACTCATTCTATCCTTCCTTATATCTGGTCACAATCACAGTCACCATTCTATCTTTGCCTTTTATATCCTTTTCTATGAATGTTATGATATGGTTTTGAGGTTTATTATTTTTTTTTAGCAGGTGAATTTTCGAGGATTTGTTTAAAGTTTTTGCCTGATTTCTTGAAAAACTGGTATGTCAAAATTTGCTTGATGTGATATCTTTGTGGGGAACTCACCTGTCCAGTTTCCTCATATCCTGAATCCCTTATATAATATATAATATACCTATACCTATATCTTTACATATACCTTCCTATAACATCTTTTCGTGTATTATCTCTACTTGCTGGTTAGTAGGTCATTCTAATTTTCCTTTTCAAATCAGGACTACCGAGATCTTGGATACCGTTTGAATTTTTTTTTCTTTGTATAATAGGGACTGGAGTGTGACAGGTGCGGGCGGGCTCATCTGGACTTCCTTTAATGGTGGGATTCTTAGGCGGGGCAAGTATTGGGGGGTGAGAGGCGAACCCGATAGATTCTACCTACGGGGGACTACTCACAGTGTTTTCCTCTCACTACTGTGCTTTCTTTTATTTCGCGTCCGTCCATTTGAGAATACGCCTTCAGTGTCACATTCCAGAACACTCCCGCTTTAGAGTTTTTTTCAACTGGCTTCACCATGTTGTTTCAGCTGGTATGACTCTTTATACCCCAATTGATGGTGGCAATTGGTATTTTTTTTATTTTTCATATCATAATGTTTTTCTTTTTTTGTTCCACCTGTGATGACTCTGGGGCAGCTTATCTCTCGGTCCGGGTTCTGGCGTTGCGGGTGGTACTGTGGGGGCCTGGAGGCGAGTGGTTGACGGATTGTTCACGGCGCAGCATTAACATCCAGCAGCGAAAGCAACATCCTGACTGGGTCTCCGTAGTGCCATCGGCGCGTCTTGGCTCGGATGGGGGGGTTGGTTGTCGCAGAGCTCACTTACCTGCCCCATAAAAGTGGTAGTTTAAAAATATTGCTCTTCTAATTCTTTGAATTCATAGTCACTTTCTTATAAATATCTTCAATTATATTCCAGATGTTTCGACAATTTATTATCATTCAATTTCTCAATATTTTCAGATATTCTAACGCTTTATTATTCAATATTTCAATATTTTCAGATAATCTAACGCTTTTCTATTTTATTGTTACTCAATTTTTCTAATATACCTTGTCATTCCGATATAGATCTATGATAAAAATTTGTCAACTCCTAGAGTTGTCAAATTTTTACCCCCAGTTGAGGTGGTGTGTAACGAAAATTTCGTTTCATCTTCAAATCATTTGATTGAAGAACTTATCAACATCCTTTCCACGTCTCCGTCCTGTGGTAGTAATAGCCACTTCTAAAATCTGATACCTTTGAGACGCATGATCGGGATGAATTGTGAAGAGAGGGGACCTGGAAGGATGCGCTGATCGATAAAATGGATTTTGTGGAGATTTTTCGAGTTTCCGTGGCGAGCGGTTGGGTCTTCAACTGGTAAGTCAGTCTGAATTTTATCTTGTATTATCTCTTGAGTTGAAACCGATCCACGCCATCGGGGGGTGTAATCTGATTTATATATCTAGTAGGATTGCTTCTGCATATATATTTTCTGATATTTTTCAAATATTTACCGATATTTTCCGTTTTTCTTGTAAGGCACGTGTGCCGGTGTGGTATCTCCATTTTGTCGTGGATCGTGAATCGACCAGACTGCCAGTTGGGGATTTAACTTGTTGGCTTGGGGAGCACTGAATCAATAAGGCTTGTTATTTCAAGGGCTAGCCACCCTATTTCCTACTTAACGTTGTATAAATTGTTTAACTTTATAATTGACTTAGATATGTACGTTATATGATTAGCTTAACGTCATAATTGACTTAGATATATTTTCTTCTTTTCTCTCTTTCTCTTTATTCGGTTGATGATTTGTCTGATTTGAGACCAGAGCATTAGCCATGTTGCCGAGCTCGTATTAATCCATTTCTTTTTCGGTGGACTGTGATTCCGGAGGTTCCATTCAGCAGGAAGATTTGCTGGTGATCTTATTCCCTGGATCCCCCTTTTTGAACGAGTGCTAGCATCTCCGTCACCGCTAAGACACAAGCGAACAGGGAAGTGATCGGGAAGAAACCTGGTAGAACGCAGGTGGCTGTATCCGTGAATCCAACCAACATCGAGCAGCAGAGAGCTCTTGGTGGTAGAACGAAGGTGGCTGATCCGTAAATCCAACCAACATCGAGCAGCAGAGAGCTCTTGGTGGTAGAACGAAGGTGGCTGATCCGTAAATCCAACCAACATCAAGCAGCAGAGGGCTCTTGGCAGATTTAGGTTTGATGTTCTGGCTCACGTTTGATTTATCATTAATTATTTATTGTTAGCCTTCAGCACCTTATTTTTTTGTTATTTTGAGCCTTCAGCTAGATTTTTGTCATTAAATTCGTATAGTCTTTATCTGGATTTTTGTTCTTCCTTCCCAAGCAAGGTTATATCATTATCTAATTGACTTTTGCCTTTTGCAAGTCTGGCGCCCAACTTATCTAATTCACGACCTACCGCATTTATCTGAGCAGTCCAAAGGCATAGGTTTAACCTGAGTGTAATTAGTTACAAGATACATCGAGTATGAACTGAGAGTTGATGTTTCGAATAAACTAGTTATTTGCAAGTTTTCAAATTCTCCCAAAAATTCAATCGATTATTAAAATAATTATCATCTGTTTTGAATCACTGTATCGAAAAGTAATTCAAACCCACCATAATAGTTTCTCAATTATCGTCTCTTCATCCTATTCTCATATCAATGGCTAATCTGAGTGAACTCCTTTTTAAGTTTGAAGCAACAGTTAGTGATTGAGTTACCAACTGATCTGGATAACCAGATATATAGAATGATTCAATTTATCTAAAGTCTATTTTCCATTCGATGTTTACTCAACAAACTTGGACACATCAGATGAAAAACTAATAAACCTCATGAAATATTTCATTTTATATTTATTTTTGATTTTGAGTTTCATAGTAAGTGGAGCAGTTGAATTGGGATGAATAGATTCCATACATGTTCACTCTTTCAATTTTTCCACACCATCCTACACAATTTATAATATCTTTATCATCAAATATCAGATGTGGTCCTGATGGATTTCCGTTATATTTACTCAGCAATTGAAAATAAGTGAATGGAACAAGATCAACTACAGTGTATCGCATAACTTGTTGTCCATATCTTGAGAGCATATTTCTTAAACAATTGAATTCGAAAGTACCTGAAACTGCTCATTACTTCTGGACTATAGGCTTGCAAAATAGGCACTTTTTACTTGAAATTGTTCAACTAATATGACCCCGAACTATGAACATTAAGTCAAGAAATGAGAAAAAACATGGGAATGCTAGTTTCCTTACCTTTCAATCGAATTTTCTATCGGATAAATCATCAGTATCAACCAGTTGTGATAAAAATTACTTACGAATCATATTATTCATTACACTACAACCGATTTCAATCTGCCATGTCAAATAGTAATGGGTACTCTATTCTTCAATAGAAATAGTATATGAAATGGGGGTGACAAAAATCTCCCCTTTTTGGTGGATCAACAGTATTTGAGGAGGGAACTTTGAGTACCACAAATCGTTCTTATTACAAAAAGTATTATGATACTGGAAAAATCTTCATAGAAAATGTCCCATAGTGGGTTCTTTTGGTGACGCTGCTGAACGATCCGGAAAATGGGTGCCCTGTCCCGATTCCGGCGTGCGGCATATATCCCTGCTAATTAGAAAACCAAATTGCGTAACACTAGGCCACATCTGGCCGCGAACAGCTCATATACGACGTTATTCGGTATTGTGTCAATTTTCGACTGGATAATTGCGAATTACTCGAGGCGACACTAAAGCTCGAGGAGAACGACGAGCGTGGGTCGAGCGACGCCTCCGTCGATATTTTTCCCTATTAATCCGTGCCGGACAAAAAATTAATTGATGGAATATCGATGCGTGCTTGCGTGCTTGATTTTCCATCATAATTCTGTCACTTATCTTGGGTGGCTGTGCCGTTGCCGGAGCCTGATCAGAATAATATTCGTTCGGTATTGATAAACACGAACTGTAGATTACACGTATAATTATTCAACAAAATGACACTGTATTTTTCATCAGTTTCACACGTTCCACACTTTTATTCTTTTCTTTACCAGTATATGGATATTTCATTTGTCTGTTCATTCAGGCTCAAAGTGCATCTTCACGTTATTGCAACGAATTGCTAACGAATAGAAATACAATAGGCAATTGCAACGAACGTACAGGGCGCTACGGAATATGAATAAATATGGCAGAGAACGGCAATTGTTCCATAAACGTATACAAAGGCTTTGTGATTCAGTAGTGTTTGAAATGATTTCTCGTGTTATTTAGTGCGTGTATCTCCGGTGGAAACATTATCACTAATTCCCTTCAACTGTAGCAGCTGTGCGCAGCTATTCAAAGGCAACACTAAGTAGCAGCAACTTCGATGAGAGCGATTACGATTCATATAGTAGGCATGTGATTTTGTGTGGAATTTTGGAGGAAAAATATTTGGAGAGAATGTTTACAGCAATAAAGATATTTACATTTTTTCTCTATTATAATAATATCCACGAATTATTGAATATATATTTTTTTTGTTAAAGTGATCAAAATGTTGTACTTTAGGCAGAGTCCTATTGTACCTAATCACTCTGATATCTTGATAGATATTAGTTCATTTGAGTATTTCACAAAGGTAGCTAGGTTTCAAGGTTCCCACGTTATCTGGGTTTAAATTTCATAAGTGCGTTACTATCTTGTGAAACGCAAAAGTAATCATCGGTATTTTGACTGATCATGGTACCTTGCAGAAACACATATGTAGAATAGGACTAGAAGATAACCCATTATATAGATTATGTGAAATAGAAGATGAGATCTCACTGCATATCATTTTCCAGTGCTTGCACTATTGGAAAGAGGCGCCGATATCTAGGCGACCCGGATCTACAGGAATTTCAATGCGAGGAAGGTATCATCAGGAATATCCAAACTTTTTGAGTAAAGATTTTTGATTAATGTTACCAGCCACCTGAGGGACGTGAAGGGATTACCCATAGGTCTTTAGTTTAGTGCCTCACGATTACACAAAACGTCTACAATAGTCTCAGGTTCTAAGCTGCACAATCTACAAGTTTGGTCACCTTGGTAAAAGTGTTCCTACAGGGGCATGACCTGTAAGGAGACCTGTTACCAATCTTTTCTAATCTCTATTTAAGTATTTCATCAGTTCGTTTGTTACATGTGACCTAGATAAAAAGTTCAATATGTTCTTGTTCTGGTGTTTTTGTTATCCCAAGCTCATTTTCAGTAGTACTCTGACTTGCCTTTTGATGCATCCCCTAATTGCGTTTTCAAGCACACCGAGAACAAAATCCAGAACAAGGTAGGTTTAAGCTGACCACTTTTCAGCTAGTTTATTAGCTATTTTATTGCCTTGCCTTCTTTTTCCCCAGATCTATTTGACATTGACAATGTCAGAAGTTTGTTTATACATTCCCAGACAATTATTGACTGTGACTGCACTGAAAAGTGTTACTCCTTGAAAAAGGAGCAATACTTTTATGCACCAGAACCTTGCTCTGTCTTTGATCTGCCTGCATACCAAATCAGTATACCTTGCTCTTCTCTGTGAGGTCTTCGTGCCCCTCCATTCGGTCCGGGATCAACACCTCCAAAAGTTTTTCGAAGAGATATTAAGGTACCATGGTGTTATGGCATCTGTAGGATGATATCTTCCTTGAAATCAATCAATATATTTTCTAGACTCTGAGGTCTCATCTCTAGTGATATCTAAGTACAGTGTCTGGTTTTTAATCAGGTCTCCGCAGTGAAGTCAGTTTCCTATCATTTAGTGTGTTGTCGTCACTGATCTAGTTTATTGAATTATTTCTCAGTTTAGTTTAAACTATTCATGATTTCATCTCAGTTACGACCTCAAACGAACTCGAAAAAATATAATTCACTTGCGATATCTGGTCTCCTCGTATCGGTTTGTTCTCCACACACTTGCAGCAAACTCTCAGCTTGAGTACGTTATATCTGCATATGTTCCGGGCATCGTGTTCATTAATCTCGAATGTCCATTCGAAATGTACCCACATACATTAATTACCATAACAAGCGAAGGATATACCCACCCTTCAGAGACCGCTGGACTCTTCCAAGTCCACTCGGGGATCATCGAACATTTCTCCGAAGTACTCCAGAGACGTTCCGGCGTTATCCACATCGGTTTGTCTACCCCGGATCACAGTCTGAGGATTTAACTTTCGACCGACAGTCGATATCTAGTTCGATTAGTTGGGAGTTGAGATGCGAACTAACTCCCAGATGTGATGAAATATTCACGTGTCGCCTTCGTCTAATGTTGATTTAAAATAATGATCGGATGGTTTAGAAACTGAAGCTATCGACCTGTCCTCCAAGTGAAGGTTCATTCTATTTAATACTCACTACGAGCGGAACAATTTACTAGATCGGTATAAGTCTGATGACGTGTTATGTGATCCTCTAACCACGAGATATAGAACTGAGAAATAGTCATATCTATTTTAATGACACTACATTTTCAGGCTTTTCAATTCCCTCTTCTATTTCAATTATTATCAAATGTTATATTTTCTGATAAGGATTAAAAAAGCCTCTGGTAGGTAATAGTTTATACAAATTTAAATTTTGGTAATTTTTGTACCCATCATGTGATCTGTATCTATCGGTATCCACGTATTTTGGTCCAAAAACACGGATTTTATGATATTTTTGTGGGAAAATTGATACTTTTTGAGAAACTTCACTTTGAAATCCGAAATCTTAACTTCCTTTCTTGAACGTTTTCAAACAAGATTTCACAGTGTTATTGCAAATGTCTTCATTAACGATTTACCATGCATTCATCTTCAAGTAAACATTGGAAATTTATTATTTTCCATTTTATGAACAAACATATTAAATTCATCCGACATTTGCATAAATAGTACTGTGGTTTGACAGTTTTTAATTAACTAATGGTTGACGAAATAATCATGTTTACATTCTGTCGAATCTGAATACTAGAAAAATGCTGCATTTTTAATGGTTCCTCAGCAAGAATACATGAACCCTTGCTTGATATATTATGTGTCACGTTATTGAAGAAACTCATCAGGAGGCTGAACAATCTTGTTTGAGAATGTTCAAGAAAAAGGAAATTTTGGACTCACATTTTCCCCACGATGAATTTCGAAGTTTAGTTTTTTGAACTAGTGCAAAATTCCAATTGAATGAGAAAAATTCGTGCATGTAAAGTTCTTGTTGAAAAAACGCGTTGTTTTGTAGATGATTTTCCCATATCGTTGTATCCATACAAATATTATTGGAACTACAGAAATTCAAGGAACAAAGGTTGGACGACACTGTATCACATAATATTTTATTGACAATTATTGCGGTTGGAGTTGGGGCATATTGTGCCTCCAGACGTGTGGGAATTATCATAACACCTCTCAAAAGGTCAGGATGTTCCTGATAACTCATTTCCATTAGTACAGGTCATTATAATATGCTATGCGAGTTTTCACCTCCAACTCACATAATCTACAGAATCTGGGAATAATACGTTCGGCCAATATCCCGATGATAATTTTTGCGTTTTTCCTATTAGTGCGAGTGTTCTTCCACAGTTTCTCGTTTGATGAAGGTTTTGACTGTTTTAAACCCAGGGGAAGATGCTTTTCCGTTATCCAGTTATCAATCTTCTTGTTGAGTTGTATCAACTAGTGTTGAAGATATCATTTCATTTCTTTCTTGCAATTCTAATATTCTAGTCAACTAGTCTAACTAATCAACCTTTTGTACAAGTGAAAATGTTTCATACACATGTCTGTTGCATGGAACTTTTCAATTCTCCTCAGTTTTGTCGAAGAGCCAGAACCGTAACATTCACATAGATTTATCACCAGGGCACTCGAAATTTCGATTCGCATCCGACAAAGCAACAGCGCCTTATTCAGTTTTTGCGGAGTTTTTCAACCCATCTATTCTCATCGCGCCCTCTATATCATAAGGCGCGAAATGAGAAAAAGGAAACAGTCGCCGGCTTTATTAGAAATCATTGCTTTCTTCACGCCGCTCCCTCGTGTGTGCTGTTTGCAAGATTTATAGTTATTTCATTTCTGGGACCGAGCTCGCCCATTATGTCCGCCATATTCAACAACCACAATTACCATGGCCGCTGTGTTATATCCAGTTGTTCTGCGTGATATTCTCTTTTTATTTCCTTGGCGAATGAATTATGTATTTTCTATATGCTACTCCATCGGTAAGCAGACCCTAACACCAAAATTTATGAGTGTTTCATATTCCATCATTCTTCATTATACTGGGTATTTCAACCGATGCAGATATACCACTAGTCCTAGTGGCAAAGGATTATTCATCATGATAGATGTATTTATCCTTCAAAAACTTCAACTCAAAATATATAAGATGAGAGTAATCATAAAACGGAGTACACATTGTCAGTAGGTATACATTAAGTAGAACTCTATGAAAACTCAAAATAAATCTCAACTTCACAATTCGGAGAACTAGCAATGTTTTGTATTTTGTCATGAAATCGTAAGGGGTGGAGTAGTGATTCAGAAGAGGAATAATGTGTTTACTTCAGTGATTCGTATATCCAGGAATCCATCCCACCACTTATTGCAACAACGGCATAGAAATGTTCTAGGATTGAATCTCATGCTCTTGTATGATTACAAGTCAAACTGAGCTGATGAACTGACCAGTCTAAATTGGAAATGACAGATTGAATGAATGTAAGTATTTCAATATTTCATGACTGCGGAAAACTTAACTTCAAATGCGTTTTACTCGTTCTACTGGATCAAATTTTTCAAGAGCCTATTTCATATACATTTCTATATCTTGAACTACCCTCATTCCGAAATTCCAATTTTTCACTATTTTGAGAAATATTACACTGTGAGATAAAGTGGTGAAAAATTGGTGTTTCTTCGGGCAGTCGCCATTTTGTGAAAATATTTTTCTCAATTTCTCCGTAGTTCTTCTATATTCTCATAATTTTGAAGGATAACTCACGAAAATTACCTTGAATACGTGCCTTAACACAAGAATACCATCTAAGTCAATTCATTAGATACGTATCAAGTTTGGAAAGTTCCAAAATACGCTGAATCCTGGTTGCAATTTATTTATTTGGAATATCGACCTGTCCGGTTTTTTTGTTCGAGGTTGCTTCCTTCAACATCTTCCGAGTAAAAAAATCATGGATATTCATAATTTCGATTGTAACTCCAATCCATATACCAGGTGTCCCAAATTATTATTTACATACAATATCCCGCATAATTTATAATGTCACTAAAGTACCTCCATAATGACTTATGAAAAAACTTTATTGCATTTGGTTTGGTAGGTTTGTGCACCTACCTGTCACTTTTTATTTCAAAATGGTACCCCCTATATATTGTCAATGACAATTGCGTGTTGTTCTATTTGGAATACAACGATACGACAAACTTGTTGCTTTTTTTATTATCACCAAGAGAAAATTAACATTTTCGACTTTTTTATCCTACCTAATTATCTAAATAAAAATTATAGACTGCCTGTCAAATGTAATAAAGTTTTTTATCATTCGTAAGTCATTACGAAGGTACTTCATTGCTGTTCAACAATTCGAATAAAAAACATTACTGATCTGTTCTACAATCACCAATCATGTAAATATTCAATTTTCATCCTATTAGAAATTCTATAGAAAAATGGATAGTTTTGGTATTGTATTAATTGTATTGAAATATTTATCACAACTCTCTTTCTTGAACCTCCATGTCAAATATTATTGATCTCCTAATCATCCTTATTATTATTTGAGAAATGAAAGTCAATCTTGAATCAACAACACGAACGAACATATCGAAGAGTGACTTCCATCAAATTAGGAATTTTTACGGCCCCCCTTAAAGAAAAGTGAAAAGGGTTCTCAAAACATATTTCATGTCCGACGAAAAGAAACAATAACAGTAAAAATGGAAACGTTTCGAATCAGTCCTATATAACCGGAGTAATAAAGCTCAACAACGTGATTTATTATTTGCTAATCCCCTGTTTACGTCGATTTCCCCTCGCAAAACATCACCGAAGGCCAGTCCGGTCGTTCTCGAAGTCATCACGCAAATAAGAAATCACGCCGGAAAATCTGAAAAGTAAAAGAAAAGTGTGGAACTGGCAGGGGAGCGCGCTCACATCCGGTATGCATGAATAAGTGAAGAATTGTCTGGAATTTTTTCCGGGTTTTTCGTCGACTGCTCGAGTATTCATGGAAACTAGTTGGCGTAGCCAGACATTTTTCGGGACTTCAATCATCTGAGAGAGTAAGTGAATTACTTTCATCTGGGCATTTCGCGAAATGAACACGATCTTTCTTGGAAAAGTTCAGGGTTTCTTGTAGAATGAGGCTGTGCCGTCTTTTTGAAGACATAATGGACCGTTGGGACGAATAGAGCTTTCACTCGGATCACAATATGCATTTTTTTTCAATGTAAAGTACGGTCCCAGCAAACATTTACGTTCGGCAAATAAAAGGCCTCAAGTTATTTCCCTCATATAGGAAGATCGATCTGGTGAC
Organism: Plagiodera versicolora; assembly: GCA_037013635.1. NCBI lineage: Eukaryota > Metazoa > Arthropoda > Insecta > Coleoptera > Chrysomelidae > Plagiodera > Plagiodera versicolora. The sequence goes on along the minus strand of CM072986.1, from coordinate 6,121,743 downwards.
AAGAATCGTTATCATGCCTGCACACCGGCCGGCAAGCGGCCTGCCTTTATTTTGCCGTCACAATAATATCGGCTGGATAAATCGACCCGGCATATTGCCTTCCATATTCATTGATTCATTTGGTCAAATATTCATATGAATTCAGAATGAATTATCTGAAATAAGCATCACCCCCACAAAATAGCATGGAATATTTCTGGTAGATTATATTCTAACATTGATTCGGTGAGTTATGAGTCAGGCGTGCATGAGGCGAATTTCAGCGACCACAGAGTTATGACATTGACATGCGGGCTTGGTGAAAATATATCTGTTCAACACCTAAAGAAATCAATACGAACAAGGATTTATCAAAAAATAATATAGAAAAAAACTAAATACGGCGCTGTGCGGCTCTGACTTCACTGATATATACTCGAAGAATAATATCGACACTGCCTTCGAATCTTTCTTAAATACTTTTCCATTCGTGTTGGAATATCACTGTCCCCTAAACTGAGACACAATAATAAAGCAAATAATGCTCCCAATTGGATCACGCCTGGTTTTAAAAAAGCCAGTCAAGACCTTAAAAACTTATACTGGGTGTACAACAACATCAACATTAGTGATTCTGAAGAAGCTTACAGATTAGCAAAACCACATTACAATTTTACAACGAACTACTAACTGATGCTAAACTCAATTTCGATAATATTTATAGGGTACTCCGATAATATGCAAAAAACCGTATGGAATTTGGTTAACCAGGACTTAGGTAGGGTAAAAATCCACAGAAGCATTAATTTGCAGGTGGATGGCATGAGCTTTACAGATCCAGAAGACCAAGCGAAGGCCTTCGTTGATTACTTCGCTAATATTACTGAGAGGAGTCTGCTGAAGCATTTTGGTGACATGAGATCTAAGAACTGCACCGTGTCACCTATGGTCAATAACACATTTTTTTGTTATCCTATAAGCCCAGATGTAGTTGTAACGGTTGTGAGAAATTTGAGGGGTAGTGGCGGCTCTGGCACTGATAATATATCCAACAAAATTCTGAAGTCGGTGATTTCATCGCTCGCACAGCACCTAGCATATTTGATAAATCTCTCGGTATGCTCCGGAAAATTTCCTTCCGTATTGAAAACTGCAATTGTCATCCCCATTTACAAAAAGGATGACCCTGCTGAAATAGCTAATTATAGACCGATATCCATCTTAAGTATATTCTCGAAAGTTATCGAAAGGTTGATATATGAGAGGATGTATAATTACTCAACCAAGTTTTATGTTCTTACTGAATATCAGCACGGCTTCCGGAAAGGGAAATCTACTCAAACAGCTGCATGTAGTTTTAACATAATCTAGACATAATTTAAAATGTACTATTTTGATAATAAAATATAATCATGAATCGAAACCTTCAATTTTGTCCTATAAAATGATGAAAAGTCTACAGTAAAGCGTATTCAGGAACTTTCAGCTTTGAAATATTCAATTAATGGCAGTTTTCCTACTATTTTGAAGTCAAGTATTTTTCAGATAGACGTATTGAGAATATTTCAATGAATATTTTGCTTTTTAATAAACCAGCATATCATTTTACTACCTCGAAAAATTATTTCATTCCTTTAGATAGTGTCTTTATAATGTATTTGATTTATTATTCATGATATGAAAACTTTCTTGTTTTCAGCAAGCGATCTCTGGATGTGACGTTTGAAATGCTGTAATCAAATAAGTGAACCACTCTGTATAGGAAATGTTCACTTGAAGATCGATGGATTATGATTTCTATATTGAAATCATTTTTTTTTTTCATGAATTATCCAGAATTATGAACATACCTTTTTTCTTTTCATTATCGCTGAAAAAGGCAATTGGTTACTGTGTATATTCTGACAATCTGTCACAACTTTCTGTCCTGAATAAATGTATTTTAGTAATAGAACAGACAGACTTGGGCGTAGTTTTTGAAAAGAATCCATTATTTCGTACATAAGCAATTTTTGCATACTGTATTGTAACTGAGTATCATCAGCACAGTATGAACCAGATTCAGAAGATTCAATAGTTGTCAGTCTATTTGATATTGATATCTATTTTTCTCATCCATAAAACTAATGCATATGCAACTTTGCAGAGTCTAGCAAGTCGTACCAATGAAGAACCAATATCTTACAAGTTTGGCTTCAAATATACTCAAAATTCAGTGGTATTCAGAAGATTTTTCAATATCCATACACACAAAGTGCCCATTCTGTCTGGCTCGCTGATAACTGTGATCATAGACATGGATTCAAGAAAATTGTAAGACTTTTCAGTAAATATGACGTATAATGTAAAATATGTATTGCTGGTTGGATGGCTTGATGGCTGCGTAGTTTGTTTATCTTTTCATCCTGTATATATTTGTGTACCAGCAAATAATAATATGGAAGTGTATAGGAAACTTACTAAACGACTACGATTCTGCGTAGGGCCTAGAAAAATTGCCACTTACAAATTTTTAATTAATTCAATCACGAAGATTCTCGCTAAGATGAACACTTAACACCCTCGATGGCGCGGCTAGATCCTAATTAACGAAAGACTATCTCTTAAAAATCTTCGGACAAAGTTAATAAAGGCTGTTTTATCTGGCATGCAAAAATCCAGGGCGAAATTCGCTTAATTACAGTCGAGGGAACTCGGAAACGAACGGCGGAGAAATATTTTAATTCTGCTCGAACGGTCGAGCGATGGCAATATGGAGTTGGAAAAGCGGAAGCACTCGAGGAAATGCATTAAAGAAATGCCATTTTCCAACGAATCCAACCCCGAAATACGACGCACCGGTCATTTTGATTGTCGATTTTCAAAATAAAAGAGAATCAATTCCGAGTTTCAAATCATGTGGTCTAAGGCTAGAGGCGTATTTATGTTGCAGCGATAGATGAATCATAAACACACGATTGATAAAACTAGTGCGCACTTACGTAAAATTGATCGAATGATCGCAGCATCATCATGGATTCCGTTCAAGCTCGTTAACACGAGCGAAGGTTAAAAATAGAGAAAGAAATATTGGGTGCATTCAATTTTTAGTGAAAATGATTCATTCTGGTCCCGAGTGTCTATTTCAGTTATGAAGACACGCTTCTTTTCAAAGTTTTGCTTTGAAATTCAGAATACTCCTCCAATTCATTGTCAAAAAAAAATTTTTCCCCCTCCCATACTAATAGTCGATTCATCGTCGTCAGTAATTTTCAATGAAAAGCTTCTACTAGTATGAAAAAAATTTGCTACAGCAACATAGAAATCGGGAATCTCCAGCCAATTCAGGTCTGAACTTGTCTTGGATGGCTTTAAAAGTCTTCCAGTCAAATTAGACAATATTTATTTTGGGTATCAGGCTACGCAGGATAAAAGAACAATGAAGAGACTAATGCGCTAGTCCGAGAAGTAGTACGAGGTTCAAATAGTCCAGAATCTTTCTGTTGCATAACGGAAGCAATAAGGAGAATATCCAACGGATCGGTGAATTGTGGAAAAAGAAGTGGCCAAATAGTTCATCAAATATCGTTAAAAGTTCTAGGTCACAACTTAGCTTAGGCTGATGAATCCCGAGGGTTCGCCAAATACTTCCGTTCCTTCTAGGTTACATAAGCAAAGAAAAAGAATCATGGTTGAGCTCCTGACAGGACAAGTAGGTGAATACCCGTCGGACAAATACAACTATTTGTAGGTTTTATCAAGAAGATGAGGAAACCTCAGCATACATCATGTGCTAGTGTGGAAATCCGTCGAGGCTAAGGTTTCCTACGATTGGAAAAAAATACAACCTTCCCGATACAAGAAGGGGTGGAGATATGCCTAGATACGAATTTCTGACACGTGGTGAAAAGAAACACAATAGATTTGTAAAGATCGCAGTATAAAGGCTTATATAATCCAATCCAATTGAAACAGGTGATATAATTCTTGCAACCATAACAGATCCCAGAAATAACCTTGCTGAAATTTCTGAAGCATAATATTTTGCAATCAGTTTCTTGTTCAGTAGTTTTATTTCTCGAACATGCAGCTTTCCAATGCTTTCAGAAAACACGTATTTCCACACAATCCAATTAGTTTCCAAGAATAACCACAGGTTTTCCTCGTGGATTCACTGAAACAATCTCGATATTATGTCTTAATTCAATTTTCAATTTTGAATCTTTACCCTTAGTAAGCGTACATGAATCGAAACCCCATCTCGTTGCAAGAAAGAAAAAGAGATCAATGGTTTTTCTCCCAGACGGGAATCCATCTGGAAATTTTCTATGCTGCAATCCAATACATTGGAATAATTTAACAAGGCGTGCATATCCAAATAAAATTTTCGAAAGAACTCGTTTCTGCTCCAATTGGCGATGATGAGAATGCGGGACTTTTTCGGAATATCCATTCGTCTTGTAATTTAGCGATTCGCGCAGATCCGTTACAAAGGATAAGAAAAATTTGTTCAATTCCGATTGTCAAACATTCACGGCAATTGGTTTCACAATGAGTTTTCTGCGATACCGTAATGAATGGAATTGTATACCGGAAGAAGCAATTCAGAAATGCCTGGAGTATTTCAGATGGAACAAGCTTTCAACACTAAGTACATCAAATGTTTTGGAATTTTTCAACAACCCACTCTCGGTAACAATCATCAAAATGGCGTCAATTCCATGATGCTTAGATAAAAAATGCCAAATAAATCAAGTTTATCAAAAAAACACCTCAATATAATTCATTTTTCGTATCAATTCATTACTTGATATCTAACATAATTCTACCACAAAACAACTCGAACTTTCATTCTGCCGTTATATGTATCATCACGAGATATATCATGAGCAATTTTTGTAAGTGCATTCAGGAGGCAGAATGGACCTAAATCTCGCGAAATATTTTCGTTATTTGTGGTTGTTACAGAACTTGGGTCGCAAAAGTTCTCTCATAAAGACGAGTGTAGGTAGAAATGTTAATAACCCTTAATAAATAAAATTTATATGAAGGAAAACAATGTTATGTTCGATGCAACTCAGAAAGTTGGAAGCTAGATCGCTTGGAAGTTTTGTACGAGGTTCGGCCGAGAAATGATCTTCTAGTCCAGAAAGAACCGTTCTCTTTGATCTGTCAAGTGCCACTTTCACGATATATTTTTCATGAATAACTTGAAGAAATCAGAAACCAGAGTATATAAATCCGTTCAAGTTGTGAATATATATTTATACTTTATGAAATGAAATGAATCAAAATAAGATAAATTCATAGCAGAAAATGCCACATTCTCCACGTGGTAGTTAAAAATGTCTCTCTTCAAGTGGAAAACATTATAACCCTCAACTGTATAATCTTTAGTAACAACTTGAATATATATCACTGTTTGGAGTACCCAAGAAATTACTTGGTAACTTCATTAAAAGACGAGTCAAAGCATTACAAAGAATAACCTGGGATAACACACCAGGACAAGAATATAGTAAACTTGTTATTCAGATAACAAGTGAAAAACGAACTGATGAGATACTTAGATTAAGTAGAGATCAGATAAGACTAGTAACAGGTCTCCTTACAGGACATGCTCCTGTCAGAACACACCTACAAAAGATGGGGCTATATCAAGGTGACCAGACTTGTAGATTGTGCGGCTTAGAACCTGAGACTATTGAACACATTTTGTGCTATTGTGAGGCACTAAACTATAGAAGAGTAGTACAACTAGGGGACCTAATTTAAACCTAGAGAATGTGGGAACCCTGAAACCTAGTGACCTTTGCAAAATAGTCAAAGGGACCAATATGTTTTAGGGTATCGGAATGATAGGGGAAATACAATAAGCCTCTGGCTGCAGTATATCCTTTGGACCCCTGTAGTAATAAAAAAAATCACTCTTTATAACAACATGTCATATGATGTAAAATGAAATTGTAACATACTAACAAAAATGTGAGCATTCTTGACTTGAAATAAAATTTTAAGTGTGTCGACGAAAAAAAAAGTCTGGGCAGAGCGAAGGTCAAAAAATGAAAAAAAAAAAGAACAAAACCAAAAACAAAAAAAATATGAGCAGAGCAGAGTCGTAAAACAATATCATATCACAACTCAAAAACACACCCTACTAACACAAAATATATAGTGTAAAATATGTCTGCGAATGTGTTGAATAAAACAATAATTGATCTGGCTAATTGGTTTCAGCCAGAGCCATATAACTAAATAAAAAAAAGTGGAAAACATACTGGTTTTTACGATTAAAAGAGTAATGAAACAATGTTTTGTCCTATCAATAAATTCTGATTCCTATAAAAAAACCTTCGATTCATAGTTGATCAATAAAAAAAAGTTTGGAATTATAGTTGTGTTAATGAAAGAGTTGAATTGTAACAATGTTTGCTATCGAATCATATCTCATGACAGACAAAACATCGAATTGGAAATCAGTAAACTATAAGATCTCAAATGAAAATCAATTTCATTTCCAGTGAGCAAATAATGCGGTCCTTGCTACATAGTTGAACGTATCATGAAATTCAATGTTGTATTTTTTTGTGAAATGAAATAAGAAATAAATTATTGTAAAACAGAATAATAGTGTTCAGAGATTCATTTGAACACTAATTATATTTTCCAGGAAAATATATCTCCACATATATTTGATAGGTAATATTTATCGACAATATAATTATGTTGAAAGTAACAATACGATCCCTTCTATATTTTATCCATTATTTTGCAAAAAATCGAACCTTGCTATATATTTTCTATTCATTATTCACTAAAAGCGTTTTTGGTAGCATTTACGTGCACAAATTATCGTCAGTATTTAAAAAAAAAAGATAGGATTGGATGCAGAATTCTATACTGAATTGGATGGTCTACAGAGATTCATGAATAAACATTCAATAACTCATTTTGAATTCCTCTACTTTTTCGAAATAAATATAAACTTTTTATGACGATGAAAATGATCTATGTACAGAAATAAATACGTTCTTGGGGGAACATATTTCAATATTCAGAATAGTTAGAATATCAGTTGATATATTTATTCATGAGAGGGAGTATGCAATACTCTTTGAGTAATTTTTGCAATACAGTGATACAGCTATAAGATATTCAATCAGTGCTAAGCAATTGGAACTAAAGACAAAATGGATTATGATTGCCTCCCGAAAGAATTCGGTTTGCACTCTCAAATCTTCTTCAAAGACTCCTCGTAGAAAAGGGTTGCCATTCAGATAGTGAGATGAAATATATTCGGGAATTGTATGACAGAATTAGGAAACAGCGTATTGAGTGAAAAAAGTATGCGGCGGAAGTCTGGGAAACTTCTGGAAAGGCAAACGGAAAAGATAAAAAGTCCGCAGTTGACGAGCATTTGAACGCTTCACTAACCACATTTCATTTTATGGAAAAACTTCTTGTCTTCTCTCCTTTTACTGGCAGGGGCCAGTTGTTTTTGTCTCCGGACAAGTGGAAGGGGGATCCTTATTTCTATTAACTATTACAAGTTTACAGCGTCGCTATTGTTTGTGTCCGCCGGAGTTCATAAACACGCGTTCCTTCCTATTGGGCTGAGCCAAGGACGTCTCAAGAACGGATATCTGACATTGCCAGAGGCGTCCAAGTTGAACGTCAACTGCTTTTCTCAGTAAACTCCGGATAAATCACACGTTTAGTAGATATGTCACTTTAAAATGTGTCGTCTTCAAAAATGCTTTTTATAGTTCAATGAATTATATAATTATAGTTTTTTCAATGATATCCTGCTTCATACTATATACAGTGTGACCAGGACATGGTCGTACATACAGGTCTGGAAGCTAGGGCACTTTTGAGTGATGGGGGTTGTCACCATTTTTGAAGAATGATTTGTCATACTGTTCCGCAAGAGGCGTATGTATCTAGGGGTATGATCACGTGATTAATCTTTTACAGTTCGAATTGTTAACAAAAAAAACGGTTGGGACTTGAATGGTGAATAAAATCAATAATAGCTTTATCTTATCTATCTATATATCTATCTATATTTTGCAAAATTATCTCGAATGAATCGTTTTTTCACAAAGCTGATCGGACTCGATGTGAGATTTGCTGACAAATCCACAAAGGGAGGGCAGCACTACAGGTGGCGAAACACGAGAACCACCAAAATTTTCTTGAAGTTTCAACAACCCCCTACCCTACCAGTTTCCAGACGACTATGTAAGATCGTAGACCAGGATAAAGGTTGCATAGCATAGGCATCTTATTGATGATACGAATTCTCTGAAATGGGGAAGAAGTTGATAATTTTACAGAATTTCGTGAAGTGTATGCGTATTGTATAGTTAAAAGCAGATTTCACCATTCTCGATTCATTGTAGATTCTTCCAAAAATATCAGACAATATATTTGGTTGTTGAATTGGATGCCTTCTTGTGTTCTTCATATTCAACATCCACTGTGAAATTTGAAAACAAAACACACATTTAGTTAATGGTAATGATGATTTATAATGAAAGTTGTTTTATTTGCGCAGATTCCAGCATGAAATTCCTGATCCAGTCCCAACTGGTTTTTCCATAATATGCGACGTTATCAAACCGGAACGAAAGAAACGAAAATTTGACATAATTGGAGCACTTTTTTTAATCTATAAAACTTCTCACGAAAGGAGACATCCTGTAATGTTCAGCAAACATCGTGAGAAGCAAGGGAAAGGAGGTAGGAATTGGTGTTCTTTTTAAATTTCTGAAGGTCATATGCTACCAATGCTTTCAGCGAAATCTCCTGAATTGATGGCTATCCTGTATACAAACTGAGACTTTTACTCTATGCAGACATTTCAGTCATCATTTATCCACAAAATAGGTTCACTTACTCATCACAGATAAGTATCGTCAAACTTTTTTTCGTTCAGTCCCATAACGTTGCATGAAAAAAAAATGAAAGATGGAACTATATGCTGATTCGATGGTGAATGAATATACAGGGTATCCCAACTCAATATTGTCTTGCCTAATCTGAACAACCTATTTGTTTCGAAATATTTCAGAATTGTGTATATGTGCTACTAGGACAACTTTTATTCGAAACATGTTTCCTGTATTTTTGTTCCGAAATGAGTAATTCTGCTTCCACACACTAATGGGTCAATTTATTTGCATTCACTGTATCCCCTTTGTGAAAAATACAATTCTAAAAAAACAACTACCACATCCCACTCTGAGTAAACAGAAAAACAAAAAGCTTCAAAAAGTGGGAATCAATCCATTGCATTGTCTTCGTTTTATTAACGACACTCAACTAATGAAAATACGGACACCACCTAAATCGAATTTTCAGATCCTACCGTAATGAATTTGAATTTCTTGGTGTGCAAATATTGGTAATCAGAAAAAAAAAACGAAAAAAGAGAGGTTCGATAAATTATTCCGCAATTCACTTAAAAAATTATTCTTGTGTTACTGAATGGAAAATGATAATAGCAGTGTATCAGCATAGTTTGACATGTTGTCTGATGAATTCATCCTGTTTTTGAGTACTTACTAATAAAAACCCCATGTAAAAAAAATTGTCTATTTAGGCACATGGATCTGAGATATGAGATCTTCAGAAGGGTAGAAACATCCAGTCTACGCCGCTGCTACCCTCTGTACATATATAATCCGGAATTAATTTTGGGATGCTTCGCGTACATTTTTATAATGTTATGAGTTGGGCTTTGAAAACCTCATCTGACTCGCATATTGAACATGAATTCTGGTGATTTTTTTCCAGTTTCAACATATCAGGCGATATCTTAACGATCTCTTCCCGAGTTATACGATCCATATAATGCGATGGCTGATGAAAAAACGAATATTTCCTCTCGTGGGGCTTCAACTTATCGTCACCATTAAGATAACTCGACTTGATTAATGTATATCTATAAGATTGGAGGTACTTACCCATTTATCCATTCTTCTAAACTCGAATACTACGGGTGTTCAGAAATAAATCACATGACGTTCATAAAAGATTAGGAAAAAAACTTTGACATGGATCACAAATTGAGATTTATGAGTAGTTTCAATTATTCGCAAGCTCTCCATGATTAGGTTTCTGATCAATAGAAAGGTAATCAACAGTAAACCTGGAATGGAAATATTCGATTTTGGTTTTTTTTTTCTAGGATGAATTTATCGTAGTGGAAATTTTCAACTGAAACTTCATTCAGGCAGTCTTGTATGGAGTTTATGAACATAGTATCGCCCTGTCAGGTATTCCCAAAATGGTGGAGGAACACCTGTCATCTTTGGTTTTTCTCATGATAACGCTTTCCGTTTTCAATTATCTTCACAACTATGAATCACACATGGTGGTTTAATATTATGATGCATATTTTGTGAGGGTTGCTTTGAAACAAAAAATGCCCCCTTGATGTCAACGAAGTTTGGACAGTTTCATCAAATTCCAAACTATGTTATTCATGTATGTGCTGGAAGAACAAAGAGACATCATACAAATTTAATATATCTCGCATCGAAAAATTGACCGACGCGATCGCTTGACATTTCTCCTTTGTATTATTTTTTGTGACGAACAATAAAAATAAAATTACAGAAGATTGCCAATCGCTTCCAATGAACTTCGATAAAGAATGATTATTTCAAGAGCTATAGCATAATTATCTTAAGAACACAACAACATTGTGCTTAGAATCAGGAGGTGCGATATTCGAACATATGTTATAATGTAATATTCGTTAATTTCAATATGTATTCGTTTTCATTGTAGTTTGTTCTGGTTTATTATAATTTTCTTGAGAAACCATTGCTGTTTCGTATTTTTTAGTTGTAAGTTGTCAACAAAATTTATTTAGTTCCAACGTCTCGAGATGAGAGTAATCAAACTGTTATAATTTTCTTAAGATTTCATAAGATCCCATCGCAAAAAATAAGAGAAATTGATTTTTGACAAATCTATAATATTCAACCAGCATGAGGATATATCGATATGTTATCTGGAAGTCAAACTGACATTCAAATGAAAAATCTCCGCTATTTCGGAAAGCATTCAAATAACTATGCCATATTCATGAACTCCATGAAAAGCTGCATTTTTTCGGGATATCTTCGAAGCCATCTTAATTTGAGATTATTATGCCGCACAAAGATGTGCATTTCTCCAGATAAACGAAACGCCCATAGGGGCAGGGATTGAAAAGAAAAGGTGCAACATGAATGTTTAATCTATATTTTCCCAACAACCATGCATTTGTCGAAAACTCGAGGAATCAAAATTTCTTTCGTAACTTGAAAACAAAATACGATAGCCAATTTTTGTTTTCGCCACTGAACTTATCTCTAAAAAACGATGGAGGATGCTACCACCATTTTTTCGTATCTCATATTGTTACCGAGCTACCCTATACAAACATCAAAATTTGCCCACCCAGTACATGCAAACGCTTCATACCCAGACGAAATTGATTCAAGGAGGTATTTTAATTTTGAGACGCCGCTTTTGGTATCAATGGTCCCCAAGGACGAAGATATTTCAAGTTGAGTCTACGACGCTATCGCGAGCACAATAAATTCGATAAGTCGTCCAAAGTATTTCACCTCGGTACTCTCTCTCACGCTCTTTTACCTAATTTTCGAATATTTCAACTTGCATAAATTACCGGAACGTCGCATACCGACCGCCACTTGGGACACCTCCGGAGTCCCCGGAACAGAGGCACAAGTAATTGTATTATCGGGCGTGGAACCGCTCCCGAAGTCCCAATTCTAAGAGGAGGTCGATGGAGAGGAAAAATTGTCGGCAAGAAAACCCCACATGATATTCCTGGGTGGCCTTCAATTCAGAGGTGATCACATGTGAGTTCTGTACAATTTCCATTCTTCTCATTTTTCTATTTATACAGTCTCCCAATGAGCACAAATACGCTAAAGTAACGTTGAATTGAAACGGCGAGATGTCGATTTTTTATTGCTGAAGGTATCCAAAGGATGCAATGCAGCCAAAGCCTTATTATACTTTCCCTATCATACTGATACCCAAAAAGATATTTGCCTCTTTGAGTAATTCACAAGGTTTCAAGGTTCCCACGTTCTTTAGGTTCAAATAAGAATTCCCTAGATGCGTTATTCCCCTGTTGTTTAGCGCCTCATGGTTGCACAAAATCTGTTCAATTGTCTCAGGCTCCAAACAGCACATCCAACTAGTTTGGTTACGTTGATAGACCCCAATCTTCACAGGTGCATGGCCTCTAAGAAGACCTGTTACTATCTCATCTGATCTCAAATTAACATAAATACCTCGTCACATGTTACCTGAATAACAAGTTTAACATATTTTTGTCCTGGTGTGATCGGTTTTTTGATGCACCTCCTAAGTGTATTTTAGGCATGCCAAGAGCTAGTTCGCCAGCTATTTCAATGTCTTCTATTCTACTGTGTCCAGGTTCCCAGATCAGTTCAATTTTATTCAACCCTGACAGTGGCAGAAATTCCTTCCTTCTACCTTGCAGAGATTCTACTTCAACTATAATAAATATGGATTGCACCTGATTGTAACTGCGTTGCGTAAATATGGGTTGTTAAAAATTTCTTATTGATGAATAGCCTGATTGAAAAGACGTTCAGAAAATACGTTTATTAAAGGTATAATCAAGGTTTGCTTGCATAAAGATTACGGAAAACGTGTTATAAAATTCAACCACTACCGTCGTATCAACGATGAATAAACGTTTATTATATGAACATGGTCCATTATGAAAATACAGGAGCTAAATTGGTACTGTAAAGGGGCTAGTTGACTTTTTTGGTTTTCCCGACTGAAGAGAGAGCTGAAAGGTAAACATTAAGTGTTTGTGGAAAACATTCCGCATTGATGCAGGAGGAAACTATTTTGACGAAATTCAATCATTTGTACCGAAATGATCAACAGATATAGTTTTTCTATAAAATGCGTATTGTTTTTATAAAGGACCCTGCACGTAAACTTATTGGGTTCATTCTTAAAAATGTTTCTAGCGAGTTCCTCATGAAGAACACTCAGTAATATAAAAACAGTTGCAAAATGTGCCTCATACCGGGTGGCCACATAAAAATGCACAGAGCTGTATCTCGGAAAATATTTATCATAGGGATTTGTGATGGAAAAATTCATAATCAGAATGGCCGAGAAAAAATCTACTGTCATATTCTGTTAAGATCTGCTTGCAGAATACTCTTCATCAGTGCTGGTACTGTGATATATAGGCAATCACAGGAGGGGACCCTGAGTTCTCAATGCTATTCTCCTAGGAATTCTGTCTTTCCATTCTTAGCCCATTTATACTTGGTTTAATAACATCATAAAGAATAATCAAGCGGGGATCTTTCTGGCCTTTTAATAGCTCATCTTCTTCCAACTCGACGAGCTAGAAGTGCAACATCAAGAAAGTTAGGAAAGGCTCAAATATTATGGAACGGTGTTGCATATCTTTGTGATTGAATTGATGAATTCATAAGGTGAGAATTTGTATCATTGGAAAAGAGACTAGCTGATTCTCTAAATCCGGTCAATAGTTCCCTTATCCATTGATTACCTGCTACATTGATGTGAGATCCGTGTAATGTTCAATATTTGTTTTAAGCAATATGGTGGCATATTGAACTGGTTTTACTTTACTCTTTGTACATAGTGAAAATTACAAATCTTACAATGTATCTTACGTTCATGAATAAAAATTAAATTCACCTCCATGTTATTTTTGTAATTTATCACTCATCATTTGAAGATTTTCAATCAAAAGCCTTAATATATTTGTTGAAGTAGGGGGTACTTTTTATTTCTAAAAGATCGAAAATATTATTGATTTTCGAATGTTTCATGAAATAATGTTGACACTCAGAGTGATTTTGCTAATTTTACAATAGGTGATTTTGTTGAGCAAACAACTTGCATCGAATATTTTGTTTGCGGAGAAAATATTCTTGTGCGATTACGTTGAAAATGTTGCGGAAGGCCTTTGATGATCAATCTATAAGAACGTTTATAGGTGGTACAATGAGTTCAAAGAGGAACGAAAACGCGTTGACGACGAACTATACTCAGGAAGATCAACGATTTGGTGCTTGGAAATCGTCGATGGACAATTCGAGATCTCGCTAATAGTGTTGGAATGTTATTTGGCTCATAGCAAACCATTTTGCATAATACTTTGTGTCTCAAATGCTTCAAGTCTCGGGCGATAATACACCATAGCAAACTCTATTGGTTCTTCGCGACTTTATTGCCAAAAGCTGTATTCATATCGTTCCGCAACCACCGTATTTGCCCGATTTGGCTTAGTGCAACTTCTAGCTATTCAGCAAACTCAAAAGACCAATGCTGGGACGTCATTTTGACAAACTAATCGAAGGTGGTATTGAAGGTTATATCGCAAACAAAAAGACAATTCGGACTGTTTCGAAGACTGGAAAGACTTTGGAATAACTCCTTTTTATCCGACGGGGATCACTTTGGATCACTAATCAAATTGGTTAGGAAAAATTAATGGAGGATTAACATTCAATAAAAAAAATCACCTTACTTTTTAATTACAGTGGTAAAAATATAATTATGAATAGAAGTGCGGTTATGCTGAATAAAATTATACAACGATTGATGTTTTCGAAATTGGCCATATCGGCCTTGCGATCTTAAATTCAGTCGCCTATCGCATCGGCATTGAAGTGACATCTCCGTACATGCAGCGCGGCACCTCTCGACGTTTACTGTCGTCTGTCGTAAATATCCGGATGGAAAAAGTCGCTGTCGACTCAGGGCCGTACTCTCCTTTATCGGGGGGCGCTCATGAAATATTTATCAGCCAACCGAAGGCGGTGTCACCTAATGTCGGTTTTTTATTGTAGTTTGTGCAAGAGTTATGTGTAGAGACGAAGATGGTGGCAGTATTGACTGACTCTAATGTTACCATTTGAGTTCTGCGATGCTCCCCAGATATGAGGATGGCTGGCGCTTATTTTGTTTTACTTTCCCATCGGTATAATGGAATTGATAAACCGTAAACGTTACACGAATCGATGCGAACTGGGGACGGTGACCGAGGATTGTGTTGTCTTCTCGAAATATCAGGGAGAATAAAGATTTTTCTATGATGCATTATTTTTCCCATAGCCATTTCTGTGAATATCCATTCAAGCATTATGGTATGCTAAAATATCGAACACCCTGTTGAATATTTCAACAGTGTTAAGGGTACCTGATTATTAATATTTCACTGATGTGTACACAGAGGATGGACTTGTTATCATGAAAATTATGGATATAATAATAATAGAGACATTTCATCAAGTCAGTCCATCTGACAATTTCGAAAATGAAACACGATATAGAAGCGATTGAAAATGCAACAGGTCTAGAATTCTGTGTAGAATTCGATAATGTAAGAATAAACAGGATGTTCTATTAAAAAAAAAACGAAGTTAATATCCGGTTTAACCGGAACTAACAACATATTGAAAATATTTTAAGAAAATATGTCACATTGAGTTATAGCTGCCACTAAAATTTCATGTTGATATCATTATAGTTCTCCATAACTCCTTAATGAAACAGTCAGGTGAATCACCCTGTATTAAGAGTACCAAAAAAGTAGATACCCTCTACTTTCATTGAATGTTGTAGAAATATCAAGATTTCGAAGTTTCCGTGAGAGAAATTTCAATATTCTCGCAACTCAGTCTCGCTTTGCAATACGGGGGGTTGTTAAATTGAGACTCCTCAACCAATTACATCCCTCAAATATAATACTCGTTTTTTGCGCAAAAAGACTAATGATCGAGATTGGATTGCGAGAAAAATTCAATTGTGAAAGTAAAATGATATCCATAATGGTAAATACAACTAATAAAAAACGATACCACCATCAACATTATGGCTAACCAAGCCGCAAGAGGGAATAAGACCATTATCGTGGCGCAGGACCTCCGGCCAAATTGCCTCAAGATTAGAATGAATGAATGAATGAACGTATGAATACCAATCTGAATCACGGAATGCCTGAATGACCTCGTTATGATTCCCGATATTTATATAAAGACTGGAAAAACTTTGGAAAAACTGCTTTTTATCGGACGGGGATCACTAATCAAATTGATTGGAAAAAATTAATGAAGGATCAACATTTAATAAAAATATCACCTTACTTTTTCATCACGATGGTAAAAAATATGATTTTAAATAGAGGTGTGGCCTCGTTATGATTTCCGATATTTATATAAATTCGAATTATTATTCCGCAGTGTACCTACAACTTGATCGAATGATTGCATCGGAAGATTTAATAGCTTGAATTTGCTGATTTTTTGTGTATTCCTTAATGTACTATACAATATAATTATAATACATTCATAAATGTGGTTATCAAAACTGTATGAATATTCACAAAATCAGGAGGGGCTGAAATGTAGACGAAAAAATCAATCCAGAACTGTATCTACTTTATATGTACAGAGCTGGCAACGAACTGACTATTCGTTACAATTCTCCTACTCAAATGAAAATACTTCATAGTTATAATTTGTTTCAACATCATTTGCATAATAGTGGTTTTACTTTTCCCTTTCAGTGATACCTCCTCCTCTGTGGTGAGCCAATAGGTGAAATAGTACAGATGACTGTGTGGAGGTTGAAGTAGAAAGGTAACCATATGAATAGGGATGCTTCATTCTGCATTGGTCGATTCGGTCACATGATCGATTTGATACTTCCAAAACATGACGCCTGAACGTATCTATCCTACAGTTCAATATGCAATATATCGAGATCTGATGTTATCCATATCTTGGTGAGACGAATTTGAATTGGATATTAGCTAGTTGAAAGTCGTTGGAACGAATATGTCCAGCAGAAGAAAAATGATGCTGATTGCAAAATATACATTTCAATCGCTTTCTAATACTAAAATCTTGCATTTTTGCGAGTACCAACAGTTTTTGGACCAACAAGCAATATCGTGAATAGTTAAAAGAAAAGGACGCGGAGAATGAGCCAGATCAAAGAACCATCACCAAAATTCATAGAGTACGTACTAGTTCACTAAAGGCGAACTATCAGAATCATGGTTGGGCTCTTGACAGGGCATTGTGGGCCCAACAAACACATGATCAATATCGGATTCACAGACATAATCATTTGTAAGTTCTGTGAATAAGACAAGGAGACCCCAGCAAACATTCTATCCTATTACGAAGGTCTGTCAAAGCTAAGGTTTCCTACGCTGGGGAAAAAAACCGCAACCTTTCCGGAGCATGGAGGACCTAAGGTTTGGCCTATGGGGACAGTTGAAAAGATAGGCCCAGACATGGAACTCTAACATAACGAGAGGGCGTACACAAAATATATGAAAAGGTCATAATGTGGTGACTCCCAGAAGCACATGAACCACATTCTCATCTAATTTTTTTTTTTCGACTAATTAGAGGTAGAAAGTTTTCAAGCAGTTGTTAAACAGAACGTACAAGACGTAGTAAAATTTCAAGAAATATTTCAATCAATTTCGGAAATGATTTATTTCATTAACGTATATTCTGAGTTTTAGGATTATATTCCAAAACAGATGGATCATCATATAGATTCATTCATATAACAGTTCCACTTAATTTCATTGTTCAGCTACATCCTTCGAGTCACCAGTCGGAAGTGCATCGCTCCTCCACCCAGTAAACTATGAGGGTGTAGTTATAGCGAGCGATCCTCGAGTCAGAGTTGGCGTCTCCAGATTTTATTGAATTATGTCTTTTGACCGCAACAGTAGCAGCAGCAGCAGCAGCAATAGCGGCGGCGGCGGCATCTCAAACCAATACACAAGATAAATCGCTAAGACGGATGGTCGGCATCGGCGGTATTTTATTGTTTTGGCTGCAGAATCGGTCTTGAACAGGGCACAAACTGAAATGAATCGCTCGCATGCAAATTGAATTGTTTTTCGATTTATCGTTTCATGTGTAAATTGATATTTTTCTTTTCTGCGCAGAGCGAAGAGATTTATCTTATTGCTCGCCTCTATTTATTGCCGATACTTGATGCAGTAGCCAGTTAGCGTTGTTTGTGGTCTTCTCCTCAACATATCCGCATTTCATTTCCTCAATAGGACACGTTCTCGATAGATTTCATTTTCGGAGGAACTAAGGAAGGGTCCATCAATCGTGTTTCAATAACGTCAAACTATTCGTGCAGAAAGATTATACCTTCCGAAGCGTTGGAAACGGATGAAATAAACTATTATAGTTTATATTCAAAACAACACCCTGTATACTTTATTTTTGCAAATGCTACGAAGAGAAGTAAGATATCTATCACTTTCAGGAATACATGAATAATTATCAGTAGTTTCATTTTGTAAATGTGAAATAATCATATTTTTCAACAAAGCCTATTCTTTTGGAAGAAGTTGATGCCACACAAAAATTACACAAAATTTCTTTTCAAAAAACGGATATGTTGGATGTCACGGCAATAGGTTACACTCCATATTAATAATATAAATGAGAAATCTGTGATGAAATACATTTCGGAATCATCCTTCTGTTCATCATAATTTTCTGATGATTTTATTTGTCCAATGTATTGATATTCAAGATATATGAATTGAGTCACATGCATCACCATTGAGGTAAACAACTTCATCAGTGATTGAATAGAATATTCTTCGGGCAGTGGTAATTCCAAAATCACCGAATGAAAAATAAGTTTAAAGTTCCTGGATGAATATGAATCGAGAAAATTGGCAATAAAGATTTGTTCGATTTAGGAGCGCAAACAATGTAAGACCAGCTTTCTGAATTCCTAAAATATTCGTTGAATACTCACGAACCACATAAAATCAAGTTGGTAAACATTGGGGCAAAGTTTCCTCATGAATATTTAGTTTTCTAAAATTCAGAGAAACATTCATATTTGGAAACGTATGTTCATGAAACATATCAAAGTATAAGTGGTTATTCTTGGTTTTTAGGGTTAATTCGTACTTGAAGACACAGTTTGAATATCTTCATTGAAGTCAATAGTTTATCAGTATACGTTATTTGAAGAATATTGTGTTACATTTTCACAAAGAAATATTGAAAATACGACAATGACAGTAATAATTCGAACGTGTCTCGGAAATAAAACATAAAAAATTCAATGATCACTCGTTATATAATAGTTTTTCCCAGGTAAAGATTGGAAGAATTTCCGAAATTTTAAATTTTTTACTTTCTCGTCAAATAATAAAAAAATACCCTTTCCTCTCTCCAATATTCGTTTCATTGTTATGCTTTGAAACGACTTCTGAAATAAGACGGAATTGGAGATTAAATGAGCAATTTGACATCAACATCAGTATTCTAGAAACAAATAAGAACTGATAATTTGATTCAACTTAACAATTGACCCACTCCATTCCCAAACATTTCAAGTACTGTTATAAGAACTGAGAGCCAACTATGCACTCCAGTTACAACTTCCTATTAATCTAAGAACATCAACGCGAACAAGTATTGCCCCAGTTTGTATGAATCCTCGGAATTTTCCAGTTTGGAGGGATGTTTTATGTGATTATTTCAATATCCCACACTAGGGTAGATTCAGAAGATCCTGTATATGAGTTTATTATCTATGATTCTGATGAACTACATACTACGTGTCGGAAATAATGTATCTACAGTATTGTGATTCAATGAAAATCAAAATAATTCAATGCTGAAAATTGGGAGAGCATTGCAATTGTAATAGTTTTTGGTCGATTGGGGTAAGAATAGGGTTGCGTCTCTCCTGATTATATGGGATTACAATATATCTGATTTCTTTTTAACTTTTGGATTTCTGTCTGTATCCATAAACATATTTTTAGAAACTGTATAATGAAAGATTGTTAGTTCTTTTGAGATGAAAATGTTGTCGCAGCATCGTCGAAGCTAACGTTATTACCAGCAACTTCTCTTCGTGCGAGGATATGAATTTTATTCATTGAATAAATGAATAATGCAGGGCGAATGCCAACTCTTACGTGAGCGTAGCTTTGTATCCTGTACATGTAATTGTATACAGTGAGTGCACCAGGAAAGACTTCCTCTTCTCTGATTTCGTCGTTTTGTATGTGTCGCTTGGCGAAATCCAATTTACTTACGTTAGGAATTAATTTAGTTTAATTATATTGTCGCTTCCGGAACGCCACGAATATTATATCCACTTTGGATATTATTGGATTTCATTTGTGGAACATGATCGATGCATTCTTTCAATCTGCTGCGGAGTTAGCTCGTTGCTTGTTTTCAGTGGAATCGATTAATTTTACTGAAAATGCATTCGGTAATTGGTTAGAGAAAGAGTATTGCAACTAAACTTTACTACTCGCGTTCCACACAGAAATTCTGCACCATTCCAATTTGTTTGAAGTGCTTCAGTCGAATAGTTCCTGAACGGTATATTAAACATCGATCATTATAGAGGGTATAGAGACTGACTGGAATGAGTTTGCTTATGACTTTTCTATAAATTTCCAGGAGATTCCTGATTGATCCAAGCACTGTTGGATGCTTCTGTGCACTCGCTGAACCGTAGAAAAGTTATGGACCAATTAGGGCACCTCGTGCTCCTTCTCAGGCTAGAGCATCAGCCTCTCCGTTGCCTTTGTAACCTGTATGGCTTGGTATCCAGGTTAAAGTTTGTCTATTTTGCTGTCCAACTCTTGGATAATTTTCAAGCAGTCCCAGACAAGTTTAGAGTGGCTAGAGCTGATTGCTTTGATAGCCAATTGCCTGGCGGAGTAAACAGCAATGGTGTTTTCCTTAGACTCCTGCCTTAGTAACTCCATCTCAACGTGTTGTATTGCTGCAACTTCTAGTTGAAATGTCGTAGCGTATTATTCCAAGCTAAGGGAGACCCTGGCCCTTAGCTTGTTAGTATTCAATGGTTTCATCATTCTCATTTAGAAATAGAGACGTTCCCTTGTATATGTACTTGAACCTGAAAGTTGAACGTATGGATGTTTTTCTCCAAACGAGTCCAAACCGCTTTTGTTATCGTTCTAGACGAAAATCAAAATGCTCGAGTATTATTTAATAGTTGTCGACAGTCTAGTGCCTCTCGAAGTTTCTTCAAGCGACACATAAAGCGTGAAAACAGTAAAGTTTAGAGTTCCATAAAAAGTTCCAGTATGGGAGGTGCATTATTTTCGGAGATTTAACGACTTCGAAGGATCGTTCTACCGAAATCAACATCAAAGCGGGCCGGGCGTGAGACGAACGTGTATCCAGATTGTCACCGAATGGAGATCTAAACATGGCGAAAATCTCCGCACTTTCGGCAAAGGACAATCTTTGTTGTCATCGAAGCGGGAATTCTTTCACTTCGGAAAGTGCATATCGTTAAGAATTTGTTTCGTGTAGGGAACTCTTCGAGAGCTGGGGGAGATCGGCTGACAGGCGCAAAACGAATACAAATAAAAAATTAGAAGAGTATTTGAATTCAAGTGAATGCATAGTGGTTGGACGTGATAATTCAACTGAAAAATTATGACTCAACAATTTTAAATATGGTTTATTGGAATATTTGCAAATCCATCACAGTCGACAGAAATTATGGATTGTATTTCTTGCCTGATGAAAATTTTGGAATCAGAATCAATACAATACAATACAGTCGATACAAAAAACATTAATATGAATTCAATCAAGACATTTTAAGGGCTACTCAAAAGACAATTGAACTTACGCTTCAATCAAAATACGGGACGTAATAAACATCAATAAATACCTAGCCATTCAAATTCAGATTGAAATTGCAAATAACTACTGATGAGATAGGGCTCCCGATAGAGTTGTGATCAGAGATATATTTGTTTTTTAGTAGCGCATCGAATGATTAAAAAAATATACGTGGTCTGTTCAGAAGAAAAGGTGATTTCTGATCAGTTTGAAGGATATTTATTCATTCATCAATATCCATTTTGTCTCCTTTGAAGTAATCTCCATCAGAAATAATGCACTTATGCCAGCGCGTCCTCCGATCATCGAAGCACTTCTAAAATGTGCTTTTCGGTATCGCCATCAGCTCATTCTTCGATTTTGACTTTATCTCATCAATTTCAGTGAAACGCTTTCCGAACATTATTCAATAAGTCCGGAGCGATACTAATGCGATGTTGCTTTTGCTCAAAAGGCATGAGCCAATTGATGTGCCAACATTGTTTATAATGATTCAATGATGTTTCAAAACTTTTTATTTCAACTATATCGATGTTTTCTTTGATCTTTCTGACGCTCATCATCATCAACATCTTTGCGTCCTTATAAACACTTTTTTTTTATACAAAGTGGACTCGCCACAGTCAGTGACTAACCTTTTCAGTTGTCAACAACAAACTATCAATCCAAATTTACTGAGGATGCCAATATATGAAAAACATACAGGGTGTTGCAGTATGTATTATGTGTACTAACTTAAGAAAAAAAATCGATAACGGAATGTACACAGTCCAAGAAAATTCAGAATTCACCTTCAGAACAGACCCTATATAAAAGCTTCAATTTGGCAAAAAACAGAGTATACAAGTACTTTTCTGAAATTCGAAATGTTTGCTACTGCATACTTTGTGATAACTTGTGTCATTCAAACTCAGTTGTTAACCTTCTCAAGCGTCATTCCATATGTATATTCCACGACGTACTTTCTTCTTCGTCATCAATTCTGTTATCTTTTTCAGTAGTATTTTTCGTGAATATGGTTGAACCGATGCTCAAATGTATATCGAATATCCAAAACAGTTTTCTAATTCACTTCTTTTATTTTTGTGAAATATCTCCTTCCGGGTGCCCTTGGGCAGCTTTACACCGATAGAGATATTTTCCAAAGTCCCAACATGATATTCTTTGAGGACACTCCTCAGTTTAGGGAAAAGTCACAGGGACTGAGGTCTTGTGAATAGAGTGGCTGGAGAACCACAGGAATGCTTTTTGAAGTCGAAAATTCTGTTACACATAAGACAGTGTGTCATGGGACGTTATCATTATGGAGGTTTGTATGCAATGTCGAATCTTACGCGAATAACCCTTTCAAATACATCTTTTTCGAAACAATTCATAGACAGTTTGTCTTGGAAGAACGAATTCTTTGTAGACTATATCTCTTGTCTTGACTTGACAAAAAATAACAAAAATTCGCTAATTACAGAGACAACAATTACGGAATTCAAAATCGCGCTGAGCTGACACCTCGTATATGGTATGTCATTTGAAAAACCATAACATTATGACAACATCTTTTCCTCGAGCACCCTGTACAAATCGAAAATAATGTTCTAGTATGCGAGACAAATGGAGTCTTCAGAAGTAAGACCATAATTAATACAGAGCCAATGGCAATACCAAAAATCTAGACGCTATCTTGTGGATATGCCGTATTCAAAGATATATTCAGTAATCATTCTTGCATCAATCCTAGGAGTAAATATATGTCTTGCATATGATGAGAACAAAATGATAGGTTCACTTCAATTATTGGAATAGTTACATTCTCAGGTCAATAAATCACGAAAACATTGATAATAATGGATAACAGAAAAAACTGTCGAAAAAAGACTATACAACACCAACAGTTATGTATATGATTGTTCCTGAAGAATCTGGATCACAATACTTTCATAACGTTTATAAAATAATTACCGTTTTGTGACTATATTTACGTGAGATGAGAGAACCTCTACTGTGTACTGTGAACGATTTTGGCGCATTGCTGTGTTATCGTCTATTCATTTATGTTCAACTTGTTGAAGATATGTATAATATTATTTAATGAACTATCAATCTTCCTTCAATATTTCTAAGATTTTCCGCGAGCAATCAGAGCACAAATGAAAACTCCTCGTAGTACTTTTTGACAACACTCCAAACCATTTCGTTCCCCTCCACATTCAACAGTGATAATTCTGTGTTGACGTTTCCGAAATAATTCAGAATTTTCCAATGAATCAGACGTTTAATCTCCGGCGCACACGCGTATCCAAATTAGTTTCGCTAAAAACATTGGGGTGATTAAAACTCTTTGTTCACTACGATGGCGCACACATTGTTACAGTGAAAAATGAAATTAGATTCTTCAGCGGCCGCCGAAGGATATGGAAATTAATGGAATACAAACAATGTATGTGGAGACAGGGTTTCCTGCTATTATTTTAAGGCTGAAATTTCCGTTTGGCAGACATGACAACGAAATGTTAGCTTTCAATTATTGAGATGCAGTGAAAATCTTTTTTCAATTCTTGAATCGGACTTTGTCAACGGATTTGGGTTTCAGAGCTTATATTTAGGTATAACTATCACATGAAAATTCGCGTCCCGATAATTTGTACTAGCTTGTTCACGTATTTATATTGAATTTCATGCAAGGTGGGATAATGGTATGATTGATGCCTTCTTCCACAAGTTGGAGAGATAGGTTCAAATAGTGCATCAAAGTATTGCTGTATGTGTATATCTGACAATTCGTTAAAGAGTAATGCTTCCAGAGTAGAAAAAACTCCTAAAAATAATTGAATGCTAAAATTGTTTATATTCCTTCTTTGGTTTTTCTTTCAGCGTTTATTATAGCATTAAGTGTTTGTAAAACTATTTTCTATTTGTATTATTATTGTTATTCTAATAAACGTTATTATTATTATTAATCTAATGATTTCGAGAGTTATTCAACTGTTTGTCATTCTGATGGATATCTTTTGTTGCTTGATCTCTCAATCTATTTTTTAATTTTTGTTAATTCAATTGTTACAGAATTCCCAAT
Organism: Plagiodera versicolora; assembly: GCA_037013635.1. Classification (NCBI taxonomy): domain Eukaryota; kingdom Metazoa; phylum Arthropoda; class Insecta; order Coleoptera; family Chrysomelidae; genus Plagiodera; species Plagiodera versicolora. Next base: position 6,096,966 of record CM072986.1, on the reverse strand, counting down.
TTTGCCTAACTTCATACCTTGATGGTATTGAAGGAAACATTTCGCAATTAATTATTAGCTTTGTCATTGGTAAAACTCTATATGTTAAGGTACCATCGGGAGTGCCACAGGGATCCCATATGGGCCCACTACTATTCAACTTGATTGTGTAGGATGTCGCAGAGTTCCTTATGTTTGCGAACGACTCAAAACTTTGTCAAGCCATTACATACCACGAGAATGTGGCATTGGTGCAGATGGATCTCAAATCTTTTTCTACGTGGTGTAGAAAAAACTTATCGGAAGACAATATCAATAGGAGTCAAGTCATTACGTCCGCAAGAATTAGTCCAATGGTTTTCGAATATAAAATGAATGATATAGTTCTTAAAAAAGAAGATGTTATACGCAGATTGGGAGTCAAATTTGATAGAGAAATGAATTTCAATTCATGTGTATCAAAAATTGTATCAAAAAGTCTCAAAATACTGGATTTTGTATCAAGAATGTCTACCAATATTGTTATAAACACGAAAAAAACTCTATATTGTACTTTCGTAAGACCCATTCTTGGGTATTTTTTAGTTATGTGGTACCCATATGGTATCATGGTGTAGACATCGATTTGATACAGTTTTCGAAGAATTGTGCTTTGCAATTAGGTCTTCAACGAGATGAATATGACTAGTCAAATTCTAACCAGATTGGATTCAAAATCATTGGAAAATAGGAGAACATTTATGAACCAATAACTTAGAAGCTGGACATAAACATTGAATATGAAACGTTTACTTCATGATTTGTTATATAAGTTTTGTGAATTAACTTTTTCGTTTAATTGATAAATAAATAATACATATTCAATACTCTTTTTGCAAGAATTCGCTGTAGAAGAAATTTTTAAACAATAGTGAATTTCTTCAGATGAATCTGATTCGCGTCTTTATCGTAGGAGATGATAACATCTCCTCTTGACTGTACATAATCGAATTCTGTAGTTATATCTGAGTGAGTTCAAAATTCCGATGGGCTGTATTTTCGGAATGTTGTTGGTTCAGATGATTTATGAAAGCGCGCACTGGATTACCAAGAAGAATAATGGATTTCACTGCAAGTCTGGATGCCAGCGGCGGATCATTCTACCAGTAGAAATACCTCAAATTGTCTCATGGCTCATATTAAAAATGATTCAATTAAACGGAATTAGGAATTTGTGAAGGAATACGAATGATTGATCATATAATTATACATCTGATATACGAATCTGATCATGTAAATGATATTAATAATTCATAAGTCTGATCAGTAGATGTATTTGTTTGATATATACAGTGAGGACAAAAAGTCCGTCGCCCCCCCCTGTAACTTCTTTATTCTACATATTACAAAAAAATTTTGAATACATAAGTTTTAGGGTTTCATTTGATCTCCTCAATGGTTTGAATTTCATTTATACGACAGAGTGTCTCAAATAAGCAAGGTGACTTGGAAGTTAGTTTTTTTAAATGGGACACCCTATATTTCATTGCATTTTTAAATTCTTCGTTGAATTCTGAACAAGTTTGTTGAATGGTTTTCTATCAAAAAAGTTAATAGTTTTGGACTTATGAACACTTGTAAATAATTATTCATGTGTCAAGAAATGCATGGTGGACATGTCGAACATCTTTTGAAATAGATAAAAACTCACCGTTTTTAGATATAAATTAAAATATCTCTTCAGTTTCTAATGATTCTTGATCTGTATTTATGGACTACCTTATTTGTTAATACAATGTTTCAACTTCATTTGTACTAGTTTTTCGTGAGATTCAACAACTCTAACAATTGTAAAATGGTACGACGAGGTAAGTTACACATGGTGCCATCAGCAGTTTGCAACATTGGATAGCTTTCAAAAAGTTAGGATAGGGAAGTGGAATACATTGTGATCCGATGTGTTACGATTTTCTCATTGAACTGGCGCAAAAGTAGTCGAAATAATTATTTACAAGTGTTCATAACATATGAAATATAGGGTGTCCCATTTAAAAAAATTAACTTCCAAGTCACCGTGCTTATTTGAGACACTCTATATAAATGAAATTCAAACCATTGAGGAGATCAAATGAAACCCTAAAACTTATGTATTTAAAATTTTTTTGTAATATGTAGAATAAAGAAGTTACAGGGGGGCGACGGACTTTTGGTCCTCACTGTATATAATAATAACGCAGTCAAAGACATGGATACTTATTTTAATCATGTCTTTTGCATTGCTATATGTTTTATCGAAAAAGATAAGTGATATACTTCCTTAATTTCAGCTCTCCGCAATAAATGCAATGTTTTTAGAAGATCCTACTTTGTCTTTTATATTGTCAATCTGCTGTTCCTCCTCTACAAATAGTAGACAATTCTTCCCATCATGTTCTAGTTCTGAATGTAAAATATGTCTAAAATTTTATGATCTTTTCTCCGTGGTGCATTTCGTATCAATTTGTTTTATTCACTCATGAATTGACCACATTTTAATGCATCAAAGTGACAAGACATGTTTTTCACATAAACGGTTCTGAAACTAAACCTATATATAACCAAATGAAACCAAAATATCAGCTGCAGTATCGTTCTGTGAAATTAATTTCGAATTGTATAATAATATAAAAATGAAACATCCAACCTTTTGCAGAGTGTCTATGAGGTAATTCTCTATCCAAGTGTCCTAATACTACCAATATTTTTTCAATATAACTTCAAATTGCGTTTGTCCTGCTCAGTAAAAATATCCATGTTCAAGATAATTCCTTAAAAGTTAATTCTTCATTTAATGTTGTCACATCTCGAATGGAATTTTATATAGGATGATGCGAGTGTGGGAAATGGATTTAAAATTATGTCATACAAGGATTAAAATGAATTCAATTAAAAAGAATACTTAAGGAACTATAAAATAAGACTTCTTCTACCGGATATCATTGATTATTTTTTTCAAATTCACTATTTTTGGGTGTTATTGATGAACAATGAAAATCATTAAAATATGCATTTGATGAATATCTCGTTCAATGAAATAATTAGAATAACATACAAAATATATAAAATGCAGATTAAAATGAAAGTTCCATTCGATAACGAACTACTTCTATTAGTCAACTTTCGATGAAAATAATCGCCTGATAATTACTTCTTTTCTCGAACAGTGAATCATATATCGAGCATTTCTAAATCACCCAGTATTTGGTAGACGATGTTCTTGAATATAAAAAGACATTTTTCAGAAATAGTAACAGCTTGATATGATGGAAAACCGTTTTTCAAGGAGAAGACAGGAGCGGAAGCCGTAAATACGTATTGGTGTTCGTCTTACGAAATTTTGTCGGATTTAGAAAAGTGCCAAAATAATAAAAGGCACAAACGCGAGAAGCAGCGGCGTCATGCCTCATAAATAAGCGGACTACATAAGAATGCAGATATCTTGCGCATAGTTTTTATCAATAACTGAAATATGCAGTATTTGTTTCAATATTTCATTCAAACGCCAAAGCAATTAAAATCAACTTTATACAGAGTTGAGTAAAATAAGCAAGACACCTATTTTGTGGATTATAATAATGACTCGTACGAGAATTTGACACAAATAAAGTCTGTGGAATATTTTTGTGCCATCTGATGCTGTCATTTCTTAATTCATCTCATATTTTCTAGACGTGAGAGACAATGCATTGGCACAAAAGTCACTGCACGTGTATATCTGATGACGAGCAAATTGATAGAAACGTTGATAAATCACCTTCACCATAAAGAAGCAGAACTTCAGATATAGAGGCAGCATTTAACAACACCTCTTGAATCTATCCGACTAGCTGGGAGGTTGATTATATGACCGTGGCTCTTCTAAATGTTGAGGAAGAAGATGCGAAAAGCTCTTGATCTCTCCTACACATGGTCCATGGACTAGCTCTGATAAATGACGTAATCTGGTAATTCATAAAAATGCATCACCTTGTATTCATGTTTTGCTTTGATTGGATATGTTTTTTCTCACCTCAATAATACTAGGTTTTGTGAGTCTACGGAAATATATGAAATTCGGAAAAGATTCTCTATTTCAAATAAAGTTAAAATGATTTGAAATCAGGAATTCAGTTGATGAATACTAACAAAATTATTTGGAGAATTAGTCCTCGAATTATGTTCGGTCTTTCCGTCGGTGTTTAAATCAACACATCCCGTGTCAAAGAACTCCCATTTCCTTCTGGTTTCCTTCAAAAAGCAAATTTGATACTTATCAGACTGCTTTACAATCCACCCCAGAAATGATCCCCAAAATATACGAGAACCTTATAAGTGAAATATGTTTTATTGAATGAAAATTAGACACACAATTTGGATGATTTTTGAGACGAGGAACGGGTTCATTCAAATTGAAAAAACTGTAGACCATTGTTTAGACAATTCAAGGTGTTTTCAAACGATGTGCCAATCAACGCTTATTCCCTATGAGATGTTGGATTAGATCATATCACGAAATTGAAATCTCATCGTATTATGCAGAACGGATTCGAGTACTCACGCAACTTACTAATTAAAGGGGACTACGCATTACGTTACGTGGAATCCATATTTATCATTTTGTACCTCAAATAATGAAGGGACATCCATTGAATCGACAACGTAAAAATCATCTATGATAGGAACAGGCTGAATCCAACGGAACTACTGTTTTCACCTGAAGCTTGCAATATTAGAATTATCTATAAATATAGTAGAACACCATATAAGAATAATAAAGCGAATAAAAATATTACCATTCCGTTGATTTACAAAACCATTTACCATTAATGTTTCAATTATTTGTCAATAGAAGAAAAGAAATTGCAAAAGATTGTAATACTAGTTTTGTTTTTTTTTATATGTGATTAGTTGTTCAAGTAATGAAGTTGGTTTTGCGATCTTATACTACATATAATCAATGAATAATACGAGATTGTAATTGGCCATTACTTGATGAAAAAAGTTTTAGTATTATTTCCACATATCACAAAATTATTTTAGTATTTTATGTTTTTATACTTTCTGTCCTCTACTGTTTTTATTGCACTACGTACTTTGAATCAAATCAAACAAAATTTGATTGAAAGAATCTTTTTTTGTGAAAAGTCAAACAAAGTATTATCTTCAAAGCTTTTATACAGAAATTTAATCTAAAATCAATATAATACATGTTGTCCATAAAGAATTACATGAAATTAATGATATATCATAATCAATAACATATGAACAAAATATATACTCTTAAAATATTATACCAATTTTGTAGAAGTAGCAGATGAATTCAAAATGTCCTTTGGTGTTGACAAACAAAAAGTCAACTTTCATAATGATGTCAACAAAAGAAATAAAGAATGAAATATCTGAATGTATATACGTCAAAAAGTAATTTATAGTCCGAAAAATTATTGTGAAACGTCCTTGAAAAAATCGTGATGTAAATCATATCATATTTTGTGAAAAAAAATTAAATTTCGAGTTGTCAATAATAATTCTTGATCAAATAATAGCACCTCGAATGTGTCCAGTCTCAATTACTGAAAATTTTCAAAAATCGAGAACAAATCTTTTATCCTCCACGATTATAATAAATAACGTTGACTTTAAGATACTTCAGATCAAAAGCAACTCGGACTGAACCTATTCAGCATTTTTTTTTTTCGTTAAGAGACCGCATTACCATCAAAAAACTGGAATCTCGAAATACGAATTTAGAAACTCCTCATCACACGATATATAACACTCAACGTGGAATTCTATTACCAGCTAAGATTCCCCTAACGTATCACTATAGCTTTCATCTTATACCCGACTAGAAATCACAAAAACAATATATAGTTTAGACATGTATGTTGACCACGACGTTGCCAGTACTGCCATCACTACTAGCAGTCTCAGATGCATGAACGGTAACCTCTAAATGCTCACACGAGTGATCCGAGTAGCCATCTTCTGTTGTTGAGCTACTCGATAAGCTCTGAAAAATAAAGAAATGAAAAATGTCATCATGAACTCACTTTTAACTGTTCCACTCCCTTCTAGCAAGCACCTGATTTCATCCCCAATTAACCTGATCGGTAGGTTGGCGTTTAATAAAATCAATGTTTGAGCTGCTTATTGGCGCTTCAAAATATTATCGATTCATGGTTGAATTTTTAGGCATGAACTTCTGTTACATAATGCATGTGCATTGTCGCCAATTTTTTAATGATTTCCTTACATCGAATTAATTTTTTTTTGTATCAGCGAAAAATTCCAATCAATTTCGTAGCCTAAAGATGATAAAGTAAATGCCAATGAAACGACGTATTTACTGTCATGGATTCCACGTGGTGGTAATTAAAGAGCTCCGTGTCTTTATTCGAAATATGAACAATATAATAAAAATTGTTCCTCCAGAGTGAGCAAAAAAGAAGAATTAGGAAGAATGGACAAAATATTGACCAAGTCTATCAATATTACATCATATGCAAGTCATTGAAAATGTTTATGTACATTGATAATTCAATTTTGTAATTATTGTCAGACTACAGACCACAGACTAGAAAACTGCAGGGGAACTCTCTAATTTTATAGACAGGAAATTTCTTTCCAATTTAGAGAATTCTAAAAAACGGTACTCTCTAAGACCATTCGGTTAGATTCGCAGGGATTCGTGCCTGGAAATGGTCGGCCGAAGTTTTGTCAAATAGAAAGAGCTGTTTAGGTCTTTCTATGTGCCCCATCTCTTTTCCAATTAATAATTTCGAATCCTTTTGTCTTTGTCGATTCTCTCTTTGATTGTTTGGAGATTTGAGACTAACCTTTCGTTTTCTGTGACTTGAGTTTACTCTGTGACTTTACTTTTTTACTGAAAGAGGTTATATCGTAATCATAAAATAACAAATCGTAATATTAAAATAGTTATTGGGAATCGTATCCAATGATCAGCAATTTGTTCGAAGGCATTACAAACTTCAGACAATACCCGACTAAAAGTCTGCTGGAGCCATTGCAACTTTGACTTCATTACCTACACTTCTTTGGTATGAACCTTGTGCAAAAAATCTTAAAGCCCCTATAATTCTAGTAGTGATTGAAACCTTGGTATTTCTTTGTCCCATATTCATGTGAGGTGTTAATTCATCAATCAAATTTCGTGCCAAGTCCTTACTTAAACGAAAGCATTTTCTGAATTCATGTTCAGGTAACTCAAACATTACTGTGGTCTCGTGAATGTTCCAGTCTTAGAAGTTCCCTTTGTTCTTCATCTTCTGCTTCCAGAACAAAGTTTATGAAAACGGGATCCATTAAAAAATGAGTATAAAACTTTTAGGAAACAGTCTATTTGGATGATTTGAGCAAACTTTGCAAACAAGACAAAAAAAATTAACCAAGTGTTAACCTAACAAAACAAGAACAAACATAACCTAGTAAACCTAGAAAGCTAGAAGCTACCAACTACTAAAAAATTAATTAATTAAGTCCCTAAATTTTCCACTAAAAGAGGTTGATATTTTTAGTTTTGATAATACACACTTTTCTATAGGCGATAACATCCGATTTAAATAGAAAGAATCATAGGGAGTAGGAATTGTAAATAGAAAGAAAAAATCTTTCTATTTTATTTCCTTTCTATTTCTATGTCTATTTAGTTAGGGAGTTCGCCTGCTGATTGAGCGTTGTCGACCCAATATAGTCCAGTGTTGAAGAAAAACAAACATGTTGAGTCTATTTCCTCCTCCTCCGGTAATCCAAAACGGTTACATATTTTTTACTCACCTGGTACTCAGCATTGATACTGTGGAGGTCGGAGGCTGTTAAAAAATTAGCTGCGCCCGACTGCTGGGAAATGGATCTGGCAGCTCGTTGGATGGGGTTCTCAGCCTGAAAGAGAGTACAAATACAAACAATGTTGAAGTGTCTACTATGACAACGAAGCGTGTCTAATAGCATAAAGTTGAGAAAAATGTGATGTGAAAATAGGATACATATTAGGTGTGCAACTAAGTTATTTATAAATTATATATATAGTTTGAGTATGCTCTACTATTTTATTTCTCCTTTGTAGTCTTTCGGTATCTACCTGTTATAAATAGAAGAATAAACGACGGTAATACATTGCTGAATTCCCAAATTGGGAAGCATCCTATATTGAGTTTTTCGAATAAACTTCGATCACTTACAGATCAGTAGTGTAAATGAATATCTCTGTTAGACTGATTCGTATAAGAAATATTATAACGTTTATATTTCGAATATTTAGTTATTTGTCTGTGTAAATAATTATTTTCATTTCTGTTCAGAATTATTGTTACTCTTTATACAAAAGATTTGAAACATTAAATTTGCTGTTTCTCTGAACCCATTAAATAAACCTCGAAAAATAAATATATTCACAGTGCTCATTGAATTTGAGAGTGAGTGTAAAATATAACGAAAACATATGATTTGCTCTCTACAATTCTTTATCATAGTCTCTCATTACCAACAATTGATTTTTTTTTACAGTTTTTTACAGTTTGCACATTTCACATATTTACAAAAGTGAATCAGAAATTAATTTTTTTCTATTGAATATTTTAGATTATGAATGACTGAAGGGTTTCTTAATTCTGAAAATACTTCAAATGCTAAACTGAAACTCCAGTGAAATATTTGAAATGATATTTCACAAATCTGCCAAATCCAAAATAATAGGTAGTCAATCTCTTCGTTTTATTCGTGGTTTTGATATCCAGAGTTACCGTTTCCTTATCAACACTTTTAATTCAATCATTTTGTTGAAAATTGAGGCTTTCATTTATTCAAATTCTACATGCCATTCTACCTACCATTATACATGATAGAAGTAGAACCAATATGAAGGTACAATTTAATGAAGAAATGTTTTGGGTTGTTTGCAACGGGGTGGAAGGAAACACTTTATATTTTATTATTGTCTAGTTATTGATCTCGAATGATGACGATTTTTCAGGATAATAGTGAAAACATCTATTCAAATGTGCACAATGTGAAAGAGAAAAACCACAAAACAGTGTGACCTCAAACTGTACATTGTGCAGGAAACTGAATGTATGCAACTTTCCTATTGGTGGCGTTTACCTGCTCCTGGAAGGTACCGCCCTGGGTGCCGCGATCGCGGCTGTTGATCAGGGGGGTAGAGTCGTCGGCTTCCGAATCGGAATCGGAATCGTGGTGGGGCTCGTCGTGAGCGAATACTTTTCGCTTGCAGATCGGACAAACGCGTCTGTTCTTCGTCAGCCACGGGTCGATGCACTTCGAGTGGTATACTGGAAAAGAGCCAAAGAATATAAATACTTTCCATCTTGTTTTGAAAAGTGAAGGACTCTGTGGAATCTTAAAACTCTTCGATACAATATTCTTACCACAGGAAAATATGGATTTAATCAAGAAACCAAATTGCAAAAACAACAAAAAGGGAAATCACAAAAATATAAATTTGCTTCAAACCTACTCAAACATCGAATATAATAATTAGAATAATTTCATGAAAAAAAAATCCCTACAAAATGTTATGTAATATCAAAAAAAAACTTTGAAATACATCAATTTAACGAGACTTTCAAAAACAATGCTCTTCGTGATGTCAAAACTGCTAATACTGGACGAATATCAGAGTTGCCAGCTGTACTATTTTCTGTACCATCTAAGGATATTCATTAAATTTTTTTCACAAAAAATCATTTGTGCCATCACGTGAAAATACATGTAGTCTTAATTTTTCCAGTTTCAATTTGAAGAAATATTATGGATAACAATCGGCAATACAAATTCTGGTACTGGTGAGAAGGATTTATAACCTATCATTATTGTTTATCAAAATACAAGGCGAAATCAGGAACAAATTAGCATTTTTATAAATATTATTATTTTCCTCCAAATTTGCCAAAATTTTTAGCATTGATGTCTTTGAATCCGTTGCCGTAGTTAACAATTTTTCGCGCTCAATTATATGCACCAAATTTGATTAGAAGTATTATGTATCGATCACTAAAAGCATAGTTTTTCAATTTCAGTATTCGTATTGCTCTACTCTGTAGATAATCCAAAGTCCTGTCGAAAATACAGATTAATTATCATCATAGAATGTCATAACATTTGGTCCACCATATTTGCATGTTTTAAATCTGATTCAATATCAATTAACCATGAATTAATCACCATCACATCGAGTTTGGCAATATGCATTCTGATATAGCGGATATAATTATTATGAAACGTGTTTGTCAAAATGTTGGTCGCAAACAAAAAATGACAGAATCGCTGGCTGAAGCAAAATTAATCTGGTTATTGTAATATAGATTTAATGTGAACGGTTTTGTTCAGTTCGAAATTTTATTCGCAGTTCTTTCCATACTTTGCTTGTTGCCTGCATATTGTTTCAGGACGAAAATCTCGAGGCTTTTTCAAGTTCTTCCGTAAAAAAAAATAGTCGTAATAAGAACGCAGATGCGGTCGAAAACTTTTACAATTACCAGTATTTACGAAAGCTGCACTCACCATGATTACAAGGCAATATTCTGATTTTTTCTCCTTCAATATAGTCATCGAGGCAAATAGCACAAGTGTCGTATGGATCACCTTTCTGGAATTTCCGTGTCGGGATTTTATTCAATGTCGATGTAGGTAATCTGTGTCTCCTTTGTCTTCTCCTGTCTTTGATGAATTTCCAAGCCTGAAATATTGCATACATCCATAGAACAGTTGCCGCCCTAAACTACTGTACTAAAGAATATGTTTATTCATGGTTTCTCATTGACGTCCTCTTCTTTCAATATCTATACAAGGTAATAAGAAAGATGAGCAAAAAAATTTTTTTCAGATTCTTCAACTTATCCGATCATTAAAAATATTTACGCCCTTAATACATAAATAACTATTAATGCTAATAATAAGTGTAATTCAAAACCTAGAATAAATATAAGAAATACAAATATTGATCCATTCAGAATTTCTGGTCCCTTCATTTGAGAGAGGAAGAAAAGATATTCAAAGTATTTTGAACATATTTTGAAATGAAAAATATGCACTATTATTTCTTATCTATTTGTTCACAGCTATTCTTTTCTTAATTTACAAATACCCCCCAAAAATTCTAATCCCTTTTTTACGATACAGTATATTACCGTTCTAATTATTCAAATAAAATAGGAAATGAAAGGTATTCCTCATCAGATTGATATTTCTAACGAGGTTGTACCAGAAATAGCACGTACTTCACTGACGATTTCATGATATATGTCTCAAACCATATAATATTTATTTGATTTGAATAAGTAGTACATAAATGTCATTTAATAAAATATGATATTCATTCCATTTTGTAAGCATTTCAGTCATATTAGTTGATTTTTAGGTTGCTTTTGAAGAAAAAATCCGCTTACCATGAAGACGATCATCACTATGAAACAAATAGCAACGACAATAGCGAAGGGGATGAGCAAATGCGTCTGGATGTTGAACGGCGTATCGTCGGTTATCACAACATAATAATTGGGATTGGCGTAACTCTTTAGCGCCAACCCCGTCGTCTCTCCCACGAACACCGAGGGGATGTAGATGCCTGTCTTGTTGTTAGCTGCCATAGGGATCATCTCCTCTGAACCCACGTTATAGACTATCACGGCATCGTAGCCTGCTTTCTGCGCGATGCGAACCTTCACGAAAAATAAACATTTTCATCCATTTCATGCGAATTGGAAAATCAAAAGTTGTCCGTGGATCAACAACATGTGTAGAAAATCAGTGATGTTTCAGAGGAGAATTTTTTGCATGAATTACCAACCGATGCAAAACGATGATTCAACCCAGTTGCACAAGGTCGGCTGATAATCCATCTTTTCTACTCCCAAACAGTGGACGTCTATGAAAAGAATGAGAATCATAACTTCACCATCTATTAGCAAAATGACATAGTCATTCATACTCACAGTAGAAAATGACTCTACGATTCGATGATACGGCCACTGCTATTGAATAAATTTCATTACATTCCATTGATTTTTCAATGCATTTAAAGTTAGTTTTCAATTCCATCAAACTGAGTGTTGATGGTGGTCAAAATTTATAACCAGAGAAAGTACAAATGGTTATATAATGGTAAACATTAAAGAAAATGTCATGGGTGATTTTGTTTTAAAAAATTAATATCATTTCATAAGCTTCATTATGACTTATCATATCTATGAATAACCTCATGAATCATGAACGTTTCGAAAATGATAATAATTGATTAAATTAAATTGATGAATTATATCTTCAGAAAACAACCCGAATGGTCGTCTCTAATTCTGAAAACGTCTAATAGACTCCACCTGTGATTATTTCATTGAATGAATATGATCTAATGTTTGTGTTTGATGTGTTTATTAATGATTCCCACCAACACATTGGTCTCCTGTGCATACTGGCAAAGAGAGTGGGTGTGAGTTGTCGACACTGGCCAATAACAGTTAGTGTTATACAATCATTGATGAAAAAACTATATTCATAAACCATTTATTCAATTGTGGAATTATAGTTCAAAACTGAAACTGACTCGAAATCACAAGGATAGTTAACAAATAGTTTATTCTTGTTTAGAATGGAATGAATGAATTCAACTGATAATTTTTGATGCATAATACCACAATGAATTATTTCTTTGTTTGATTTCCATAGTGATATGGTCTATTATTACTATTTCATTCACTGTAATGATGAACACAAACGTGAAGAGAACAAAGCCCATTGACATGCTTATTTAAGACAGTTTCTGATCATTGGATAAGTTCTGAAGATATTCTTGCAAGTAAGTTATAAATGGTAGTGATACCTGATACTATTCTACACATTACTTCAATATTTCATATTATATCTGTGTACTTCCGTATCTCTTCTATCATTATCTATTGACCATTATGGTATATGGGGTGTGTAATAGTATCTAGTAATATTCACTCATTTATTCATATCATTATTCATTCATTTGTTTATTTATTCATTCGTTAATCTACTGTGATAATGAGATTTATTGATAATATATTTCTTCAGATAAGATTCACGGTGAACAATTTCCATGTATGCATTATGTCCAGTAATAGAAGGAAATAGTAGGACAGCTCACAGTTACTTAAAAACTTTTGCGGCAAAGAAGCTGACAATTGTCAAATGTCAGTACTTGCATAGCTCTGTGCTGCCTAAAAACTTCATCATTATAAAGTACCTTCGTCTCGAAGGAGCAGTTAAGATCATTATTATAACGCGGCACCAGCAGCACCCATTTTCTGAAATCGTTTTCGACATCCGACGGCGGAGGCCCTAGAGACCGATTGCATCCGTCCGGCGGGGAGGGGATCCACAGGACTCCTCGGATGCCTGTGAAAAATATCTTAGTTTGGTAATTGAAACCACTATTTCATAACTATTAAAAGATAATTGAGGTACACATCAATACAACATTGCAGCTCAGCATTCGCAATTTTGATTATCTCCATGTATGTTATGTTCAAATCAAGTACACTCAAAACGCGATATTATCGCTATGATAAAAAATCAAATCATAGTACTTCTTGTCAAGTTCTACTTATCACTGACAATATGTTGAATCATCAGTGTTTTAGTGTTCAAAAGTACAACATGAGTTGCTGAACCAATCTTATTTTGTATAAAGTTGTTGTAACAACCTCATTTTGTATAAAGTTGTATTTCTGAAAGGAAAACGGAATCAAATTGTTTACGTGGACATTTCTCAAAAATTCACACTCTTTGTTCTGATTTTGGGCATATAATTCGTGATTTTTAATTTACCCAATCCAGAAAGTGTCATATAAATAACTGTAACTGAAACTTTCATATTATTCATTATACTGAAGTCGATTATATATCCTCCTATCTCTCTCTCCACACCGACCAGTCTCATAATTCTGTATTGGTGTCGATGAAATGAATCTCTTCTCAATGTATTCAGGGAGACATTGAAAAATATTCAAAATATACTCCAATTATCTCGAATAATAGCTACAAATTATTACAGCAAAATCAATAATCTCAACTTTTTGCAAAGTATGTATATTCATTTGCTTCCTTGTCAGTTCATCAACATATTTGTTATTATGTTGGAAAAGGTTAAGAAGATATTTGAGGTAATGATTATTATTTAAAAAATATCAAAACTTGTTAATAAAATAGAGATTTCAGTACTTTGGGAGATTCTAATGAGTTTCTGTATTTAAATACTCGTTAATAAAAAAGAAAGTTCACAGAAGATGTGTAATTGTTACCAACTATGAGAGAATACTGAGATAGATGTGAGATCTTATTATTTATTTACATTAGATAACTTTATTTGACCATGAGTTCAATTTAGGAAATAGGCTTTAATCTTATCCATGTTTCAAAAATGATTGAAATTGCATTGGAATACATTACACAAAAAATATTTATTGTTTTGTAAATAAAGATATCAGTGTTTTCTCTAGGGATTGAAGAAAAAAAATTATTGAGGAAAAACATACCTCAGCTTACATATCTGCTCTGCTGTATCAACTCAACAGGAAATAATAAGTCACACTCAAAATAAACATATTTAGATCACATTGATCAAGGCTATTGTGGTTTGCTCAGGATTTTTATTTTGCTAATAATTAAATAGGAGAAACTGTATGTTAGGAAAACACAAAGAGGATAAATGATACTAATAGCTTACCTCCATCTGTAATTTTTGGTCCGAATTGTGCAGCTGCATCATTGAATTCTTGAAAATAAAACTGAGATTCCTGTTAGAATTGTTATTATTCTATTATAAGGAGATAAACAAAGTATGATTCACTTACAAATTTGATTGCATAGATTTCACCCTGACTTTTCTCCAATAAGCAGGAAATAACAATAAACAGAACAGAAAAATAGTTCCGAAGCATGTCTAGATACATTTTTAATTTACATTTCATCAACGAAAAACGACCAAAAAGATCAAATACGATGGATGACCTTCAATAATTATGACACTGTTAATATGAAAAGTTAATTATTTTCAGATCTGTAATCACCCATTAATAAAAAGTTCAATCTACATGCTGATTATTTGAATACACAGAATCATCACATATTCCTCATTGTTCACTTAGCCACACAAATTTTGATAAATTGTCTCGTGTAAAAAAATAAACAAATATTATCAACTTTTCTTTCTTTTGTAATTCACTCAAACTTCAAAAAACATATGACTGAATTTAAGATTCAGTGCTTTGACGTGACATATGACTGACAGAAGATAAAATTCTTTTCATTAGGCATCCGGTCCTAACCAGTCAAAACTGATGATGAAACGACATGAAAATGAGATATAGATGAGAAAGTTTAGGTTATGTTAGTTATTTAAATAAATATAAATATTTTGTTCCAGTGATAAGAAAATCTATAAGAATTTAAATAAAATGCGTGTTTTTCGGTGTACGTCTCAATACATATACAGAAAATGACCCAAATAATACTCAAAATCAATCATATTATTGTTTTGGTGATTGTCATTTTTGTTGGTAAGTCATGATTTTGAACAAAGTGAAGTTTATAAAAATATTTTCAATTTCAGGTTTATGTATCTTAGCAAAATTTTTGAATGGCTATGGTTCACAAGATTTCAGAGAATATTCTAAGAAATCTAAATTTCCTGATGACTTGAATCATGCAACACACTTGCTGAATGAAGCAAGCAGAAAGATAGAAGAACTAGAAGAAAAAATAATTTCTTTAGAGGGCCGAGTGCCTAAAACATACCCTGATGTAAAATTTTCGAATTATCTTGACAGAAAGAGAATTTTGGTGAGAGTTATTTATTCTGATTTACAATAAGGAATGTGATTGAAAATAATTCAATTCATTTTCAGATCACAGGAGGTGCTGGCTTTGTGGGTTCACATTTAGTAGATAAACTAATGTTACAAGGCCATGAAGTAATTGTAGCAGATAATTTCTATACTGGAAGAAAGAGCAATGTTCAACAATGGTTGGGCCATGAAAATTTTGAATTGATTCACCATGATATTGTATACCCTATTTATATTGAAGTAGATGAGATATATCATCTTGCCAGCCCAGCTAGCCCTCCACATTACATGCACAATCCTGTCAAAACAATAAAAACAAATACTCTTGGGACTATCAATGTCTTAGGTATATTTATAGGAGCAGTTCATTGGACGGTTTATTGATATTTTTTGTTAGGTTTGGCAAGAAGACTGAATGCTAAGGTGCTGATTGCGAGTACATCAGAAGTTTATGGTGATCCAGATATCCATCCACAGCCAGAAACATACTGGGGTCATGTTAATCCCATAGGTGCGTAGTTTGTTTCAAGCAGAGATTTAGAGAAACAAAATTATTTCATTCAGGTCCTAGGTCATGTTATGATGAAGGAAAAAGAGTATCAGAATCTTTGACATATGCTTATGCCAAACAAGAGAATATGAAAGTTCGAGTGGCTAGAATTTTCAATACTTATGGCCCCAGAATGCATATGAATGATGGAAGAGTTGTTTCTAATTTCATTTTACAAGCTCTACAAAATGATAAAGTTACTGTGAGTATGGCTAGAATCTGTAATTTTGTGAATGAAATCATGAGTCATTAAAATTGTTCCTGAATAAACAAACATAATTTGCAGACATACATAAATAGAATAAACAAAAGCAAAGTACAAATAGCTCAATGATATGAAATCACAAACACTAAGTACATTCACATATTGAAAAACAAACATTAAATTAAAAAATTATCCTTATATTTGATCAGAATGTGCAAAATGAAAAACAGATTTTTCTTCTATTCAGAAAAACTAATGATTTGAATCTAGTGATGAAATCAATTGTATCAATTCCACTATCAATCATATTTGATCTCCATCTGAGTTTTCTGAATGACTAGCTCTTAGAAGCATTTTTAGGCAGAATGAGAAGAATTGTTCATCACTTCTTTATCATTTGTATTCATTTATTCAAGGTATATGGCTCTGGTGACCAAACCAGATCTTTCCAGTATGTTTCTGATTTGGTAGAAGGATTGGTAGCTCTCATGAACTCAAATTACTCTCTGCCAGTCAATTTGGGAAATCCTGTTGAACATTCTATAAATGGTAAGGAAATTAACCAATAATTCAACTTTTGATTCACTTTTATTTATAACTAATTGGTGAATAGTGCAGATGACAGTGTTTCAATTATTCACTGAATTATTTGGTTTACTTATCTTATGGTGCATCAGCTGTTCAAATTTCCATAAAATTTATGACCTAATTATAAGGAATATATGAGATATTTGTGAAAAATAAGTAAATGATTTGAAATGCACTTGCATGAATAAATATTCACATTATCCAATAAATGAAAGATTGATGAAGGTAACAATAATTATTAACGTTTTCCAGAGTTTGCAACTATCATCAAAACTCTAGTTGGAGGTCGCAGTAAAATAGTGCATGTAAGTGAAGTAGAAGATGATCCTCAGAGAAGAAGACCAGATATATCTAGAGCTAAAAAATATTTGAATTGGGAACCTACTGTTACCCTAAATGAAGGACTCCAAAAGACTGTGGAATATTTCAAACAGGAACTGAAGAGACATAAGTATTCTCCTGGGAATAAATTTGTCATAGGTGATCGACCTTAACAAAACTTTTCACTAGTGTATTTTTTATGGTTATTTTATATGTTATGAATGTTGTTGAATATAAACTGTTTGAAAAATTTGCTGTATTCTACAAGTTCCTTGGAATGGGTAATCAGAAGTATGTGAAGTTAATAAGATAACATTTACTCCTTGCCAATTTTATGATACAGAAACCAATAAATAGCAAACATAAAACTAGGAGGACTTTTCAGATCATTCTGCTTCATGTATTTTTTTATATCATCCACTGTCATCTCCACCACTTCAATAATCTCATCATCTATACCACCCCCATTGGAAACTCTCATATCATCTGTTACTTCACAATAGAAAGATGTCTGAAGACTGGCAGAAGTTCCAACTCCAGATCTGTATGAGCTTATTTTTTGAAGATTACTCAAAGGCACATCATAACCACATTCTTCAAGGACTTCTTCTCTAGCAATCTCTGCTAATGACTTTTCTTTATCTACAATACCAGCACATAGTTCTATAGTAATTCCTAGATCGGCTGGGTACTTTTCAACATTCACTTCATCTCCAATTTTTTTATCTTCAGGTGGAATACTACCAAAGTATACTGCAGGGCGAAATTGTTTCACAAATATTAATACATTCCTAGTTATGTTATATAATACTATTGCTACACTATCGTGTACAGTTAGCAAATCCCATTTTCTTCTCTTTCCGTTTTGCACAAAATGCATGGTGTATGGTTTCATATATATCGATTTTTCTAAAGGTTTCACGATTACTTCGGAAACATTATCCATTTTCACTTGATTATGCTATTTCTTTCCCACAACCTAACTCTCTCGGTATAATACCGAAAACTGTTCAATATTATATATTTATATAAGATGCGATGAATGTAGTCAAATGTAAACTCTGATAACTATTTGTTTACATTTTTCGATGTTCCGAAGAATGACATTGACAACTATCATTTCACAAAGGGCGCGTTCATAAACTTACTCACAGAGTAGAGTAAGAGTACGATCACGTGATTAGAAATATATGTTGATCATTGCTCCTCAATAGTCGTTCGAAAACTCTGCAAAATGGAAAATGTCAAGTAAATTCCAATGACCTGTCAAAACAAATTCAATATGGCGGGAGTAGGCACACAATGCTTTGTTTACATATTGTTATGTTATAAATTGATGTAAAAGTTGTGATATTTTTGTTTTCGTGACTGCATCAAATGATGTTTTATATTGTTTAGAGCTTATTAGTGGTATTCTCACTAAAAAATGCCTGTTACATGCCTCTTAGTCAACTGTGGAAGTCGTTCCAAGGATGATGTAAAATTCTTTTTAGTGCCTGTGGTTTCAAGCCACAGGTTTCTAACGGATAAAAACGAATTGTCTGAAAGGCTATGGATAGCAGCAATTAAGAGGGACGATCTTACTGAATCGATACTAAAAAATCAGAGAGTCTGCAGTAAACATTTTATAACTTTTATTGTATTTACATTGTACATTTTATTCAGAGCAAATAAAAGTGCACCCACATGACTGCAAACTTCACTGTGTCCAGCCATTCATGGGCAATGTGCTGTTAATACACTTTCATCTTTGGCCACAATGCACCAAACGTCCAATGGTTTCTCATTCCCTCTCTGAGAATGTTTGACCTAAAAAAATTGCTGAATAAACAAAAGTCAATAGAGATGAACACAATGTTCTCAACACGTTGAGAACTTTGTGCATAAATGCCATACATATTCGACTGGTCCCCAGCTCTGTGTATAAAGATAGTACTCATGTTTCTGTTTGTTTTGTGGAAATATTACTTCCAGGATCACCCTGTATTTCTTTTCACCACCCATAGAAAAAAAAAAGTGACATACAGACAGATGTGAAAGATATTGATGTACTTAATATATGGAATATAACAAGATCGCTTAAAAATTACTGTGAAGAGCAACACTTGACTATGAAATTATATCTGATCATACAGTTCTAAAAAAAAATTACCTTTCTCACTACAATGTAGACACCATTCACCACTTTTGTCCTCACATTCACAACAAAACCCGACTCATTTTCTCTTTGGTGTGATAGCTATGGGTGAGCACAAATATGAAACAATATCTATGCTTGAAATATGTGGAATTCCATGAATTGAACTATCTAATTCCTGAATGTTGAATGTAAAAGGGTCTACATCATTTTCTAACTTCAGCTTCATTTGATATCTGTAAATAAACATTCCATTTCACATATAGGAAACAAACTGTTGTGTAAACAAATTGGATTTTTCAGCTTACCTTTTACCAATATCTGGATTTTCCAACAATTATGCCTTTACATTCACACTCTGCATCTTAAAAAGTCTATTCTTTCATCGAAAGTTGATTACTTTATAATCAATTAATAATGAGTACATTGAATACCATCATTATGTTGCTGGTTATTAATGTTTCAATACAAATCAGAATAATCAGATACAAATCATATACAAATACAAACCATCAACTAAGTTCCCTGTAATTGCCAATGTCATTACTGTCAGAGTATATGAATACTCTTTTCAAAAGCAGAGTATGTAGAGTTTACTACGAGTAAATTTCTGAACGATTGTCAATGCATACTCTATGAAGCTAGAATACGTTTACGAACGATTCGAAGTAAGCAGTCCATACTATGAGTAAGTTTATGAACGCAACCAAACATCATAAAGTCGAATTTCATGGAATCAGTGACGTCGTGATCATAAGGATGACTCTGAAGTTAATACAATTCAACCTGATTCAAATTATGATCAGCAGTTTTACTTCTGAAAATTCAAAACATCAGAAATAATATTACGGACAATCTGCTAGTAAGAAATTTATATCTGGACTATTTCGAATTCAAATATATTTTCGCGGCCTGCCCTTGTTGCAAGAACGTATACACACAGCTCTGACAGTCTGACACACAGTAAGTGACATTCCCCACTTCAGGGTATGAGGGGGGGTAGCACTTGGACCAATCAGGAAGGACCACGAATGAAGATTGACAAGTGATGATACTTCTTGGGACGTCGTGTGTCTCCAGAAAATAATGAATACTTATTTTAGTTTGATTAGGTTCAATAGTGAAATATAGTTGAAAATGTATAACTGGGATCATTTATCCAAAAACTTTGTCAAATTCACACCATATGTTATTGTTTTAATCTTAGAAATAATCGATGGTGAGTATTTTTAACCTATGAAAAAGTTATCTCTAGAATAATTTGATATTTAGTTTCAGAATGTATGGCACAAACTGAAATAAATAGGCATTTAGAATTAGGAAAACAATATCTAGCCAAAGGACAATTAGCTGATGCTTTAAGTGAATATCACTTGGCTGTAGGTGAGGTTCTTCATTTATACAGGCTTTATTCAGTATGATCACATATTATGATTACTTGTAGAGGGAGACCCCAACAATTATCTCACTTATTTCAAGAGAGGAACTGTCTATCTTGCATTAGGTAAAGCAAAAAATGCCCTTAGTGATTTAGATCGTGTGTTGGAATTGAAGCCAGACTTCACAGCTGCTAGAATTAGTAGAGGAAACATACATTTCAAACAAGCCAATTATGACTTGGCACAGTTGGATTTCTACAATGTTGTGAGTATAACTTTTTTGTTGTTATACCAATATATTTACAAAACATTAGTCTACAAAGTGTAAATTGGAAACTATAATTCATAACAGTGTTTTTGTAAAGAAATATGCTTGGTAATGTATTTTGTAATCATTGATTGCACTGAAACAATTTAAAAATAAGAAAATTGGGTCAGAAAATAATATTCCCATTATTTAATTGTATAAATTCAAATAACTCTCAATAAGACTATTCATAATTCTTTGCTGACTCCAAGGCACTTTTTGGTGGGTATTCATTATCACCACAGGCTTTGGAAATTCTAAATATCTGAGTAGATAACAAGAAAAAAAAATTCGAATTTCTTCATGAAGAAATTTAGTTTTGTGGAACAATTGCATCATATCTTATTTGTATTGATAAGCAAGAGTGATATGTCTTGTGGAAGCATTGCAAACACTTGTTCAATCAAATGCCTGTCAAAAAGATTTTCAATATCATGTACATCACAGGTAATATCTCAACATTTATTTGATATTGAGGCATTGAAATAAAGAGGAATCATTCACATTAAAATCATTCAACTCTACCAAGCAATCTGTAATCACATCCCATATGCCTAAACTCATCTGCATACATTAGAAACTGTTCAGGAATATGAATTACTGATCTGATCAAATATTGTCAGTATTTATCTAAATGTATGTACAGAACTCCCAAACATCCTGAGATTCCAACTGAAGGACATTTGATATTGTAGACATGGCATCACCCCAAATTCCAAGTTCTCAATTGTCTCATCACAGCTACAACTTTTACAATCATTCTAGCCTATCTCTGATGTTAGGACTATTCAAATAGCCTCTAATTAGGTGAAGTCGGTTTTTCTCGAAATGTTTGTGTCTCGCCGAAATTCCAGGGTCGTATACAAACCCGTGACTTTATTAAAATTGGAATTTTCTCGTTTCCAGCTGAAATTCGATCCATATAACGCGGAGGCGAACGATCTCATTCAGCGAATAGACCCAGCCAAAGAACTGAAACGCAGCGCCGAACTCTACTACGGCCATGACGACTACCAGACCGCCCTCCGTTTTCTAGGCGAAGCCATCGAAATGAGTCCCTGGGACCACAGCTTGTATGACTTCCGGTCGGAGCTGCACCTCCTGGTAGGCGACGAACTCTCTGCCATAGCGGACATCAAGAATGCCAACAAACTGCAGAGCGACAACGCTGACGGCTACCTCAAATTGTCGATGCTGTTGTACCGGGTTGGGAAGGCCAGCGAGGCGCTGAAGGCAGTCAGGGACTGTCTTAAGTTGGACCCCGAGCACAAAGAGTGTTTTCCGTTTTACAAGAGGATCAAGAAGATCGAAAAATTCATCGTGGATGCTGAGAGTGCCATTGAGGAGAAGAATTACGAGGAGTGTATAGCGGCTGGAAATAAAGGTAAGGAAATGGAAGAGTTCTTCTAGGACGAATATTTATACTAATATCTTCTTATAATATATCAATCATTTGATACTTCATTTCTAATTGTTGATAATTACATTTTTTGTTTTTGGGAGACTGGTTCCAAAAACATCTCAAATAAAATTGCAGTTACTAGGGTAAATAGAAATTGAAAGATATAATGTATTAGTAATGAATTCTTTAATATTCCTAATAAGACAATATTTATTCATAGTGCAGCTCATTTCAAGATCACATGTTATTTCATGAATAAAAATTAAATTTAAATATTTGATATTATTAATTGGTTATTTATCGTGATTGTAAATTCAAATGAGATGAGAATATAGACAATTGTTTTTTATTAGAAGAGTGCTATAATCATCTATTTCAAATGATGAACTATTGTTCAACAGATTTACAAGTATGGAATGGATGACTATTTAGATTGGTGGAAATTTTCATGTTCGTAAACCATTACATTTATCTTTATCTTATTAGTGTATCACATCTCTAAAATTCGTTGATTATAACTTTTATTATATCACAAATTTCACCATATAGATAGTTGAATACATAAAACTCATCTTTATGAACCAACTTTGTTTGAAATATCCCATAGTATAAAACCATTGAAAAAATTCAAGAATATTAGTTCACCAAAGTAGATCTGAAATAAGAAATAAAACACAAACTATTGCACTATACTATGAAAATGTAAAGGGTCATCCACTAAATCTTATGTTTCTCAGTTTTATTTTCTTTCTGCAAATTTTTTGGTAACCTTCTACTTCCGAAATGAGAGTTTGTACAGCATATGAAATAACATAAGAATGCACCAATGAAATCGCATATTTGTTACGACAATATGGATAACGAATCGGAACTCCTGTGTTTAGAAATAGTTCTGATCTGGCTGTTTTAATGCTGTGAACACTTCTTTCAACGACTGGAAGTGAATAACGGTTCATTTTTGTTGTAACAGTTCTGAAGAACGAGAAGGACATCCAAACTATAATCTACGAGGCTAAACGCCTGCTTTGCACGTGCTATGCGAACGCCGAACAAACCGAGGAGGCCATATCTACTTGCACAGAAGCCCTGGCGCACCATGAAGATCCGGCCGTGTTCTGCGATAGGGCCGAGGCGTATTTGCAGTCCGAATTGTACGATGACGCCATCAGAGACTACAGGTCCGCACTGGAGATTGACCAGCACTTTGATAGGGCTAAGGACGGTCTCAGCAAGGCTGAGAATCGCCAAAAGCAGTCCGAGCGCAGAGATTATTACAAGATTCTCGAGGTGAAGAGGTCGGCTACCAAGAAAGAAATCGTCAAGGCGTACAGGAAGATGGCGCAAAAGTGGCATCCGGACAACTACCAGAACGACGAGAAGATGAAGAAGGTTGCTGAGAAGAAGTTCATCGATATCGCTGCCGCTAAAGAGGTGGGGAATCGTTTGTTTTCAATTCATATTTCATTTCATTTTTATACCTGTCTGACAAAGTGTCATAGACAATTTTTGTATACTTTTTGTTTCATGCAGCATTTGGTACAAGAAATAAGATCGTGTTCTAATGCAGTGGCGATGCAGAAGGAATATTCCGTGTTATTCAACAAACATAACCAATGATTAACCTGTAGCTTAGATAACCTCAACTAGAACTGTTCTTTCATAAATCAATTCATTCACCGCTAATTATTTACATTTATGTCTTGGACAAATGAGCAAATGTTCGTTTTGACAATACAATTTTGTAGAATATCTCATACAAGAAATTTTATGTCATACAGGCGTAACATTTATTATTTTGTCTGGACAAATTCTTACAGACAAGCAAGTTGACATTGACCTTTGGTTCAACCGGAAATGTTACACCTCGATATTTCACATCAATTATTTATGTTGACTTTTGTGGTGTCTGCATGTTGAGAATTTTATGTGAAAACTTTTGACAATCATGTTGAAATTTTATTGTGCAAGCTGATATTCTGAAATAAAATGACCACTATAATTTTCATTCTAGGTTCTGACAAATGAAGAAAAAAGAAGACAGTTCGATAATGGTGAAGATCCCCTGGATCCAGAGTCTGGGAGAGGTGGGATGCCAAACTTCCAGCACTTCCAGGGATTTCATGGAAGTCCTTTCCAATTTAAATTCCATTTCAATTGAATTCCTTCCTACAAGTTGCTTGCAAGAACTTCTTTACGAATTGAACATTACGAGTGTTCGTCATGTGTGGAATATGTGATAATAGCAAAATCAGTTCAAATCAAGCGGTGCTTTTTATTTTTGGCCGAGTGTTCACATGGTTTATTTTCTTATACATTTGGTCAACAATACGAGAAATCAAACTTTATTTTCTTTATTTCCTTCATTTCGTAGATGACATTGTAATTTCAGATGATGAATGAGAATTATCTCCAATATCATTTGATTCCTTCATCTTGGAAGTTTTTTGTTGGGTACCTGAATTATTACACATTAGATTTGTGTAAGCATATTGCCAGATTTGTATAAACACAATATGAACTGGACTGAATAACGAATCATTACTATTGTTCGTACACTGTAAATATTTTTATTATTAATAAATATTTATATCCTGTTTTTATTTTATTTTAGATGATGCTTTTGTCATGATTCAACCAATAAATATAAATACATAATTAATTCCGATAATTTTCGACAACGAAAAGGTTCACTGACTAAAAAACAGTGCATACTTTATAGTATGCATATGGTTAAAGTAACAAAGGCTGAATGAGTGCATTTTTTTATATAAAACTTCTCACGAAAGGAGACATCCTGTAATGTTCAGAGAACATCGTGAGAAGCAAGGGAAAGGAGGTAGGAATTTGTGTTCATTTAAAATTTCTGAGGGTCATATGCCTCGGGGAACACCTATATTTGTAAACATTACTCACAACAAAAAAGAAAGTAGCCAAGATACATAGTCAATTGATTGAAACTATACAATCTTTATTAAAGTCTTGAACTAAATATAACTAATATGACAATTTTGTATAACGTAAATGTTGAAAATTGAAACCTTATTTCTTCTTTCTATCTACGTGAAGGCTACTATTAGCATTTATCACATCTAAATATTACTCCGGAACTGAGTCAATATTACGAATAATTATTTATCATTCAATCTCTCACGGTTTGAAGAATCAAAGATTTCAATGTGGATCTCTACACTCTCTCTAATACGTTACAAATTAAGTTCATGCAAGGATATAAAAAAAGAAGAAGAAAGCTTTTGCTTTTCACAGATTCTAATGGATTTCCTCTCGATAAATGAATTGAATTTCAGTGATTATGGGAAATAGTAACATCTGGTATTTATTAAATACTGGTCATTAAAATTACGCCCCTCCGCCCAGTGAGCATTTTAAATTCGTCCTTAAAAAAATAAGAAGAGGAGAACTTTGACAGCCCTGTCAACAACTGTCTTTTTCGTTGTGCTTTCCTCTCCCTATCTTTCTTTTTACAATCGTCATTTGAGGTGAGTTTGTGTAATTTTATTTTGTTGAAGTGTTAAAATTTAGTGAAAATAATCATATTATCAATAAAATTTCATCCTTCTTAAAATATTCAAAGCATATTCAATTCATTTCTTTTTACATATAACCGGATGTATTCAGATTTGTAAACCAAGTGGACTTAACCTCTTCGTCTGTTGATTTTTAGCAATGGCAGATGCAGCAGTGAAGAAACCGAGGTCTGAGAAAAAGGCCGTCAAAGAGGCTCCAGCAGCCTCCGACAAAAAAACTATCAGAAAGAGACCTCTGAAGAGGCACGGCAGGTTGTACGCAAAAGCCGTCTTCACAGGTTATAAAAGGGGACTTCGTAACCAACACGAAAACACAGCCCTCCTCACTGTTGAAGGAACCTCTTCCAAAGAGGACAGCTGGTTTTATGTAGGAAAGAAATGTGTATATGTATACAAGGCTAAAAACAAGACTTGTGTACCTGGAAAACCCAAGTCTGTAAAATCCAAAGTACGTGCTATTTGGGGTAAAGTGACTAGGTCACATGGCACACGAGGTGCTGTAAGAGCAAAATTCGATAGAAACTTGCCTGCTAAAGCCATGGGCCATCGAATCAGAATTGTAAGTATTTTATCTTACTCACAATTTGTGAATGCATCATAATTGTTTTTATAGTCCATTTTTTAGAGCAGAATAGTAGTATCAAATTTAGTAATTATGTAGTGCCTATTAAAGTATATAGGACCATCCAGTTTTTAAAATGAATTCAATTCTTGTGTTTATATCTCCAATGAATCAAACAATTCTTTCTTTGGATCAATTTCATTGATGAACCATCATAGAAGTTCTTTTATTTAGTAAAGGGTAATCTGAAGAAGCTTTCACAGCTCTTCCTTGGAAAATATACTCTATTTACTATTGTCCCAGTCTCAATTATGATTTACTTCGTCTCAACCTCAAAAAAAAAATCCTAGACTAAGAAACAAATGACCAATGGAAGCTTATTGCTGCATTTTATATTTTTGATTGTCTACCAACATGAATGATGTAATCTGAGAAAATAATTGATGACATATTTATTGGATAATGGTACAATCATAACTTATCACAAGCACAAAAGTTGAATTGAATCAAATCAAGAAGAATGTATGAAAATTTCAATTGGGATGTATGGTCTACTTGTTCAATAATGATAGTTGTTTACCTGAAAATGTGTTGATGCTTGTTGTGAGTTGTCAGTGTTGCTCTAATCATTGATGCCTCAGCTAGGTATCAACCAATGAAAAGTTCAGTGGTAGCTAGACTAGCTAGATACTTTTTATTTTTATGGTAATGAAAAATAATTTGAACTGTCAGAACTATCTTCCTCAAATAAATAAATGAACTAAAGTATCATTTATATATTATGATCAAAACAGAAACAGAATGATCATCATGTATGAATTCTTGATATTTCATATTTATAATAAATCAAATGATGTTTTAGACATTTGAAACCTGACAACTATATGTTGACAATTTTTACTGAATTTTTCAATTATAAGTTTTTATTAATTTGTAGTTGCTTCCCGTGATTGATTTTATATTTTTCTTTTGCAGATGCTGTACCCATCCAGAATTTAAATGATACTTTATAAAAAATAAATGACAGACTTGTTATGTGTGTTTTTATGTTTTCTTTTCCAACTCCCTATTGATGTAATCAAATGTATAATACAGTATTGGTGGCATTTTGACTAAAATAAAATGAAACTGGATGAAGGACCCCGGTTGATGGCCAATTGATTGTATTATTATATTAGGATCAATAAAGTATGTTCATTATTTTTATATCGATTTCAAGTAGTTGGGCTTACTATTTTTTAAAGTTTCACTTGCTGGCATTTGAATTCGTGAAAATTCATTAGCGGGAGAGCTTTGAGGGTGATGAGACATGTGTGCAAGGGTGAAAGCACAGTGGTGTTCTAAAAATTGAACTTCTGACCACCAACATCAAAAGGACTAACAGCAAGCGACACTATAATATTTTGTATTTTCGAAACAAGTGAAATTTTTACACTTAATATTTACTGATGTCAATGATTGGTGACTATCACGGTCATACAAATAGGTCTGGAGACTGCGGCTTTTTAGAGTGGTGGGGGGTGGCACCAGTTTTGAAGAAAAGGTTGCCATAATTCTCCGCTAGGAGGACATAGGGGTATAATCACGTGATTAATCCTTGACAACAAAACAAACGGTTAGGACTTGAATGGTAAATAAAATCAATGACAGAAATATTATGTCACAGTATAATAAGAACCAGTAGTCGCAGCTCTGTCGGAACCAAAGAGTACACCAGCTAACAAGAGGCGAAAGCTTTGTCGGTTCCTTTGATGTTCGACACACACGATATTGCGAGGAAATACGTCACAGCACTGAACTGTAACCTACATCGTACACGGAGAAAACTAACATAGTGACAGAACTACACTAAGAAAAATAAGTTGTTGAACATCCTTGCCCATTATGACCACAAAATAGTTGTCTGACTGAAATACTGACTTATTAGGTATTTTATTTCGTGAATGTAATTTTTATTGAAATCTACCAGTATTTTAACACAAAACGTTAATTTTGATATAAAATAGCCATTTTCTTAGACATAAAATTCTCAAATTGGAGTGGAATTTTTTTTCAACAACAGACGAACATTTTTATTAACTCGCTTTCTTGTCCGTCAGTCTGTACAAATTTTTAAAATGAAATTTGACCAACTTCTAGTTGTCCGATTGCCTTGAAATTTGGCAAGTTTTCATAACTCGAGTTATGGTAACAATGTATTATGAATTTTCTGTTACATAAAATAAAATAATTGAACTTGATTGCATTCATGGCATTTATAATCTCAGTATAGTAATCCTTGCAATTTCCAGGAAATTGTTTATTATTTTGGCATGTACCTATATTGAGTACATATACACTTTATTTCAAGGATCAGTATTTTCCAGTAATTACCCGTAAGCCGGCAACACTGCGACACAATCAGAAGAAAGGAAGTGATGATTGACATGACAGTTAAACCAGTTAAATCGCGCATGCGCTCACAAATTTGAGATTGCGAAAACGGCTTTCTTTCGCCTCTTGTTAGCTGGTGTACTCTTTGGTCGGAACCTTTGATGTTTGTGTCCCACACTTTCATTTTTTTTGGACCACTGCGCATCATGAATTTCCCGCTGGGAGTCGATTAGTCAGAGTTAGACATTTTATACACTGCTCAACAAGTCAATAATAGATATATACTGCTCAACAATAATGAAAATTTTATTGAAAACTAAAGGGTTTATATAGTAAGTGATATGGAAGTATATATTCATTTCTTGATTCTATTGAAAAGTGGTATGCGGGGTTGAATATTTTTTATCACAATGGACAGCCTAAGTCCTGACGTTACAAGCTTCACATTAAAACATTTCCAAACGAAGCGTTCATTTCACGTTTTTGCTTCTTTCAGTTGAAACTAAGAATAAAATTATTTGTATATGGTGATATTGAGTTATCATTTCTAATTCTAATGACTAATTCTTCTGGAGGAAACAATGCATATATTCCTTTGTTTGTAAAGGTTTTATGGGCTCCGCCCATTTTGACGTCACACTTAAGTAGTCCAACGATCATATACACAGGTCTGGCAACTCGTATGGTGGGGGGTGGCCCAAACATTGAGGAATTTTTTGTGGTTCTCATGTTTCGCCACCTGCAGCGCTGTCCTCTATTGTCACTTTGTCAGCCAATCACAAATCAGATCCGATCAGCTTTTTGAAAGTAGGAATGATTTTTATTTATTCGAGAGAATTTTGCAAGATATAATATTTCTGTCATTGATTTTATTCATCATTCAAGTCCTAACTCTTTGTTCTGTTGT
Source organism: Plagiodera versicolora (assembly GCA_037013635.1). Classification (NCBI taxonomy): domain Eukaryota; kingdom Metazoa; phylum Arthropoda; class Insecta; order Coleoptera; family Chrysomelidae; genus Plagiodera; species Plagiodera versicolora. Next base: position 6,066,869 of record CM072986.1, on the reverse strand, counting down.
CAAAGATTAATCACGTGATCAAACCCCTAAATCCTCCTATAGCGGATAAGTATAGCAACTTTTTCTTCAAAAATGGTGCCACCCCCCACCACTCGAAAAAATTTCGCTGAAGTGAAATATTACCATTGAATAATTATTCAGGTAATCATGACAAATGTACTGTACGAGATAAAATGCCAATATATGGAAGATTTCAGGTGGAATAATAATACTGGTTCACACAATTCTTATTATTACACATGCCACAAATTCTCCATCTGTTGAGTCGGTGCATTGATAGTGGTAAATTCCAAGAAAATGAATTGACCTGGAAACGGTGTAATTTCTCAAGGCAATTTACGGCGCATCCAAATACCTCCCGCTAGGAGTGGATCATGCGCACTGGAATTTCATACCACGAATTTGACAGACTGCGACTACTGGTTCTTATTATACTGTGATTATGTCTTGCAAAATTCTCTCGAATAAATAAAAATCATTCCTATACTTTCAAAAAGCTGATCGGATCTGATTTGTGATTGGCTGACAAAGTGACAATAGAGGGCAGCACTGCAGGTGACGTAACATGAGAACCACAAAAATATCCTCAATGTTTGGGTCACCCACGGAGTATAGATATAAGGAGTCCGAACGGTATAGGCTTTTCTGCAGAATTCGTGGTATACAAAATTAACCCAAGATCATAGTTCTCTTTTCTGCCACTAGCTGCGCAAATGTTCAGGACGTACCGATGTTATTATTATTATGACACTTAAATACGCGCTGGCTCGAATATTAATGTAATTGTTTGAAAATAGTCATGATAAAAAATGGGAAGGTGTTGTGCTGTTCATGGTTGCCTCAGTGACCGAGAGGCAAGTGGAAATATGACGAAAGTGGGTATATTCAAAGTAACCTAAAAATAATATCAAACATCAGTGTTGTTAATAAATATTGTATTTATAAATTTGCGTTGCATTCAAATATAATTGGAAAAATATTATTATTTTATGTATCTTGTGAAGTTAAAGGTATTTTTTTTCTTTTAGGATGATGGAACACGTAAGAAATGGAGCATTGCTGTGGATAAAGATTTTAAAAACTACTAGTTACATATGTGAATTGCATTTCAATCCTGCAGATGTGATTAAAAGTAATCGGGAGATTTTAAAGGATGGTAGTATATACGTGTATGAGTATGAGAAAATTCATTTACGAAAAGAATAAGCTGAACCCCTGAAGATTAACAGAACTAATAATTACAGCTTGCTATCAGATGATATGTCTCTGAATACTTCTGATATGATTAATGAAGATGAAGTTAGTGACTGTAGCTTACATGCTATGGAGACAAGTATTGTTAATGAATTATCAAATGAAGTAATTGGGCCTGAGACAATCAATGAGACTGAGACAACGAGTGAGTCTGAGACAATCAATGAGACTGAGACAAAGAGTGAGCCTGAAGCAATGGTTCCAGATTCAACAAAAGTTGTTTCACTTTATTTTTGAAGACACTGTGTCGTGATATACTTAGGACTGTTCTGTAATTAATTAAATATTCTGATGCACATATATGAGGGATTTTTTTTCTGTGAGTGTTAGTCTGTCTATAAGGAAGTTAATATTAAGTGTTTGTGTATTATAGTTGGGATTCATGTAATTTTCTGTGAAAACCTCCTTGTGCTTATGTAAAAATGTTAGACATTGGAATAAATATAGTGCAGAGACTGTTAAAATTTGTTTTTCTTTGAATACACCTCTACAGGATTGTCTGAAGGGCATTTTGTAGATAGTTCTCAAAACTCTTTTTTGTGCAATGAACATTTTTTGTAGATTAGGTTCGGTTCCCCAGAACATGATTCCGTATTTCAACACTGACTCAAAATTTGCATGGTACAGAATTTTTACAGTTTTTTCATTCATGTATTTTGATGTCATTCTGATTGCATAAATGAATTTGTTCAGTTTTTGATAAACGGAATCAGTCTGCCTATTCCATTTCAGGAAATTATCTATATATACTTCTAAAAATTTTGTGTATTCATTTATTTTTATTTCATCGCCCTGCCAGCTTATACTCAATGGTTTCTCTTTTCTACACCTGTCGGTACTAAAATCCAGTTGTGTGCTTTTCCTCGGATTCCATAAGTTTCAAGTTTTTCCAACAGATATTCTTGATTCAACGAGTCATATGCCTTCGATAAATCTAGGAAAATGTTTGCTGCTGATTAATTGTACTTATTCATTTCCTAACATCACACATTTTTAATTTTGCAGATTATCTCTTCATACTATCGGTAACGTTGGAATGAAAGTGCTTGAAGTTCCTAAAAATTTCCTAAAACTTAAATTTCATTTCACATTTTTCGAAATAATATTTTCCGAGCTGTCAGTATATCAACAACATTACCCGCGTAAGGATTTAAACGAGTACCTCTTCAAAAGTGGCGCGCTCTACCGGCAAAACATTTTGTCCCATAAAATGATACCATTTATTTAACATTACGTTCGGACTCCTTATATCTATACTCCGTGGGGTCACCCCCCAACATACGAGTTGCCAGATCCAGAATCTTCATGAATATTTATTCACCACGATCTCCCAATGGTTCACTAGTTTTTATGAAATATGATTATATACCCAAGTTTTAATTCGGAGTTAATTCGGAGCATCGCTCAAAAAATGAAAAACATGTGGCATCACGGCTTAATCTGGCGACGCGTCACAGGTATCAACCCAGAATAAATAGACTATGGGTGCGTTCCATTAAGCGCTCACAACGATCACGCTCACGACCACGAATTTTGTCGTTCCACTTGGTTCTGTGCGTCATCGAAACGCTCACGCCGACCCACCTATTGAGAAGGGTCGTCGTGAGCATGAATCATGACGTCATTCATGACATTTTCGCCACGACCCCAACGATCGTGGTCGCCATGTGGAACGTCTGAATGAGTGTTTTGGGCGTTGTGAGCGCTTAATGGAACGCACCCTATATGTATACGATCGTGGTGGCTGTCATGTCGTAGACTCTACTCTGTGTCATGTGTCAGTTATGCCATACTTCATAGTCAGGTGATTATTTCACATTAATAACAAATAGGGATGCGATATTTAAAAAATGGAAAAATTAATGGACGATTCCGAAAAGAACAGTTTTAAAATGGATAGATTTCGAGAACATAGCGAAGAAAAACTAGACAAAATTTGTGACATTTTGGATAAGCTCACTCTGGATACCCTGTTCTTGATGGAAAAGGAAATAGGGCTGAAGATGAATGTGGAGAGCTCCATGAGTAATGGGGAATCTCACCTCGCTAAGACTCGCTATATCATGGGTCAGAACAGTGTGTCCTCCTTACAACTGCCTTCTGAAAACACCTCAGAATTTACGGCATCACTGAAAGTTCATTCCGAGAATATTGAAGTAATGAAGAGCAAATCTTATGATCTCATCACTGTGAAAAATTCCGAAGAGGATAATGTCGTTAATCCCTTGAGATGGTTTGGTCTTCTAGTTCCTCAGAACTTAAATCATGCACAAACTATGTTTCGGCAAGCTCTTCAATGGACTGTGCAAGCCGTGAATGTGCAATCACAACTGATAGACAACATAAACTTGATTTGTGGGTTGAAACATCTGAAGTGTCAGTATAAGGATGAGATAGTAATAACTGAGTAGCAGTACATATGAGAATAGTTCTGATCCATTTTTCATATCATTCTTACAGTTTGGTTGTAGAATTTCCTAGTGAATGAAAGTCAAACCATAATATAAACAATAATTGTACCTATATTGTTTTTTAGTTATTTATATTATCATAATCTCGTAAGTATAAAAAGTTCTAATGACTATATGCCATATTTTACTCATACATTGTAATATATCGGCAAACATACTGATTATTTCCTTTTCCATATACCTCATTATGGATATTTTCTTCTAGTCTTACCACAAGAGTTGAGGATTTGCTGAAAATTCTTCTGAGAAATATCCGGGATTTTAATTTTGATCAAATCAGTATGTATTTGCATAATGAAGTTGATATGATTGTTTTGAAAAATATTTTTCAAAATAGAAATTACATTATAATATATTAATCATGAGAGGTTTTTGAAAGGAAATGATATTGTCTGTATCATCTCAAATATTTCTTATTAAATATTAAAATTATTGACATTTACTTCTGGCAGCATAATCTTCTTTCTAAAGTTCTGAGGCAAACTGCTCTATCTTAACCGCACCCAGTAGAAATATCTTCAACATTATAGCACCCTATTACATCCTAAAAGGACGTCAATTTCGTTATTTCACAAGGAAAGTTATATTTATTGTTATTTTTATGTTAGTCATGTTATTTTGAGACTACATTTTTTTGGAATTTCCTCTATGGAATAGTTATTTTCGATGCTAATAATTGGAAAATAATATATAATTGACCAAATAATGATATTTCGAACTTGGGAAAAAGTTGGAAATTTTTGTAAAGATTCACTGAAAGTCTAAAATTCATAAAAGATTTCACTATAAAAATTCTCAACTAAATAGAGAACTGGCCCAAGAAGGTGTCAGATTTTACAAATTTGTATATTCCTTCTGAGAGAACTAACGATATCCAAACAATTCCACTTCAGGTCTAAAACGATTAATTTAAGAATTGTTTTTTTTTGTCCGACGACCTAACAGACTGTGACATGGTCACCGAAGGAATCGGTAGGATAACAAGAAATGGGGAATAGCATTGCATCTATCTCTGTATATATTTATGTCAAATACGATGAAATACCCTTATTATTCATTTCATCTATGTTTTGGTTTTATAACTGATAAATTGGCTATTATATAAGTACCAACTACCACATTTGCATTTTGACCTGTTATTTTATATAGTGCGCAGCAGGGTGTGTAATGGAATGATAGCTTATTTCCTTGAGGTTACTATTATTGCCCTCATTGCAACATATTACTTTTAATCAGTTTGTTTGTTTCTTGGATGAAAACTTGAGACAATGCGTAACTTTCAGATTATTTCAATAAGTTGAAATACGTATATTTACACTTGGTTGCCCCTATAAATGGATGTATTTTGTTGAATTATATGGAGAATGAAAAATATTGAGAATTGCAATAATATTTTTGAGAACTTTATTTTATGAATTATTAAGAATGTACATTCGACTTTGTATAATGGGGTCTTGAAAACATTTTCCTAATATTGGCTATTGTTGATCATCTCAGTAAAGTATATGCACAGGAGGAAATCAATTGTAATAGAGCATCTACACGGCGTGTTACGAAATTAGCGTATTTCAGGTCTGGAGATAAAACAACTTCAAACATTTCTGTTCTATTGGTTTGTATTGTGTTCGTTGAAAGTTCAGGTTGATAATGTGTTCCGCACTGGTTATAGTTTATTGAATGTTTGAAAAAAAAGTGATTTACACAATGGGCTATCATTTCAGTTATATATGCCTTACTACCTTCAAACCGGTTTCTGTGATTGGCTGATTAATCAATATAGTTATGTTGCGGTTTGCATATTTGACAAAATATGGAATATGGTTCCATTTGAAAAAATTGAGTTTTACAACAAAAAAGATTACGATGAACTATATTTGCTCATATAAAACGCAATGTAGTATTTCTGACGAGATTTCGATTTTTCTAGTATTAGACGGGTCAATTGGAATAAATCGGAACCATCATGGCACACTTGAATGGAAATCAAAGAATTATATTATAAAAATTCCGACGTTTGAAATGTCACTTATGTGGTATCATATTGAATTAAGAAAATTATGCAACATTTATAACTAGAATATCAACTAACGATAAAGCCGAAAATCTTTTAATTCGTATCAATTCAGATCAATATTCTATATTTTTAAAATTTCTTTCAAATGGGAACATTCAAAATTCCTAATGAAAGGGTTTTGTCATGAACCATGTATACCAGGAGCTCAAACTAGACATTTTGGGAACCCGGGGAAAAAATTCTGAGGGCGAGCCTTCTTCTCAAATCTTTTATTGAAACTTCAACATTTTCATGGGATCAAATTTCCGCACGGGGCCCCCTTGAACACGGCAGATTGACCCGAAAGCCTTACCCTGGTTGCGCCCCTGCTGTATATCTTCATTATGTATATCATACTGTTCATTGAATAAATGCATTATTGAAATATTCGGGACGGATGACAATTGATATAGGTACCATGTAGACTTGAATTTTTCATGTATATGTGTACGTACATTATCTTATATTATTTAACCTCCAACATCAAAGGATCATATAACACGTTCGAGTTGTAAATCCAAACGAAATAAGTATTTGACAAATTTAGCAAGTAATACACATTTAGACGTAGGTATCTGGCTGGACCCAGCAAAACCATCATAAATAAACGATATCGATAGGTAACAGGTTTTGATCGAACAAAGATTCTTGCGCGATATAGCTTCTTCGCAAACCTGTTGCCCATTCCACCGTGGTACCGCTCCGGGCGATTGTTTAGAAATTCTAAGCGCGCCCGACAGAACTCAGTAGGCCGTGAGCGCGGTACTTCGTAGCGCAACACCTAACAGGCCTAGGCACGACCGTATGTAACGTCTTGGCGGCGGCAGTCCCTATCCACCTGTTGAGTTGCGACCGGCCGGCAGTTGTTTCCGAACTCTTCGGTTGTTACGCGTGTACGCTTGCTTTGCAATAACGTTACATATCTCCCGGATCAGACGTTTTCTTGCAATGGATTAATCGTTTTGTGTGGGTAACTGGATTCTTAGCTGTGATTCTTTCACGTGAGTATCCCGTGGGGATGGTTTCGGGTATTTTGTGATTTGTATATGCTCGAGACGTTCGTTATATTTGTGTGATTGGTATTCAAGACTTGCTATTCCTTTGTTGGGTATTATGGCATGCAATAATAGGTACGTAGGCATGTTAGAGCCTATGATCATTGATCAGAGTGTACCTGTCAGTGTAAAGGTGATGAATGAAAATGGATGCAATGCTTGATTTTCATGAAAATTAAAAATTGAAACCTTTCCGAAGTTCAACTCAATGAATAAATATATTTCTTCAAAATTCGATTATTGCACAGTTTTCAGTCAAAAACGAGGTTACGTGATAAAAATTTAGTAGTGCATCAAAAACTGTCTCACACAATTGGAAACATTGATGAATCCATTTCAGTCATCGGTGTAATAATTTCGAAAAAAAGTCTTGTAAAATCACATGATACATTTCGGAATTACAATTCATTATAAATAAACACAAAATAACCCGAGGGGGTTGAACCTGAGAATGTCGAAACTTTAGTTATTGTTGATAGTCAAAATAAATAAGCACTGATCAAATCCCAGAATTTTTTTCAACTTATATGTTGATAATTAGTTTGAAATATCTCGAAATTTCACCCAATAAATTCATTTATGATATCTACTCCTAAAGTTAACTGTAGGTTGATATTTTTTGGCAAAATTCACGAGTGTGTTATATCAATTATTTAAACTATTTGAATATCAGGAAAGTGACGGCAAAACATAAGATGTCTAAAAATCTCTTCAACTATATGAACTTCTTATTCTAATGTCATTCAATATTACTTACTGAAATGGAGCATTATTATTTTATTTGAATCGTCTGTATAAACTCATATTTTTATTTCTAATTTCATTTTATTTTGTTGTTTATTATGTTTTATTCGCTGTATAAACTCAATTTCATATATTTTGTTTGAACGTTTGAAGAGATGAACATTCTTTGTTTTCATCAATACGATTATTCTTAAATACATATTTTCTTTCCAGCATAGTTTCCGTGAATATTATTTTCCGATAAGCATTCTAAATTTCAGAATTAGTTTTCATTTCTTGAACCAAGAAATCTAAAGGAGTCTAAAGTAGCCTCCGATGTATGAAATTATTACATTATAGACATATCCAGAAAAATGAACAATCTTCATCGATTGGACATGACAATATATTTATAAAAATATTGCTTACGCTATTCTGATATTTACCCATTACTCTAATTGCTCAAGCTTGGCATTTGACGTACAAAACTCATATCGGTATATTTAATGAGTGTACAAATTTAATTTCACTCTATCTCGATCAGAAAAACTTCCAAATATGTATTTGGAGGTATACATAGCGTAGTTGCAACGCTGATTCAGTTCATTATTTGAGATGAATCACCTCTACCTAGCTCGAATTCTTAATAATCTATTCACGGTGTAGAGAAGTGACTTATATTCTCAGGAATTTTATACTTTGTTTGAAAGTAGTCTATAAACGAGAATGTCATCTCCACAAACAATAAAATGTTAGGGATAAGACAAGCTTAAAAAGCACCGTGAACAAACGTAGTTGTGATATATCACCATTTTCGTAACGATGTAACTTGGCTGTTTAAAGTAAATCTTATATCATATCTACCTTTCGCTTCCTCATGTATCATCTCAGAAATATTTGATAGTCTATCGCGACCAATAAAACGAAAGCAAATTTGCCTTATATCGTATTTTATATAAGACTACAAGGATTAATCGATTTCCTATTTATTTATAAATAACTTATAAATGTTAGATAATACTTACTTTGCAAATTTGAAAGTATAGGTAATCCTATTACGATTTCTTAGTCATAATCACCGGAATATTTGTTACAATTAGGAGAAAGTGTCTTGCTACAGGAAGCCAGTAGAAACGTTGATAATGAATAAATCGAAGAATGAATATTTGCAGTTCTCTCCAAAATATCGTTGCTCGGTTGTCAAGATTAACAACAGAAAATGCATGAAACCTGCTTCAAAAATAATTCTCTAGAATTTATAATAATGTGCAAAATAAAAATCTTTCGTTGGAAGAATGATTTACTATTTTTTAGGTATGTCCATATTTAATATAATAGGATGTAAATGTGAATGTGATGTTGCAAAAAATTTCAAATTTTGCCTGTATACATGTATATATGAAAATATCTATATCGCCATCTATATTTTGCAAAACTGCTAAATGTCAATGACAGCAGTCACGTTGCCTGCAATTGGTAAACAATAAAAAAACAATAATATACGGATAGGCAAAATAACAATATGGTTCATTTGCAAATTTATCTGCTTCGTTGAGAATTCAAATATACTGCATACATTTATAATGAGAAAAACATGTAAATATGTGGTTTTGAGACTCTCGTATTAATTAAGGCAAGATGGTAATGCAAAATAAAACAATCTGAATATTCGAAAAATTTCAATATAATACATTTCTAAATTGCGATGGAAAAAGCTGGTTCTTGTAAATGGTAGATCACTATCAATTAGATGAAGAATATAATATTAATTCACCCACTTTGCTGGCAGCTTTTATTTCAGTGATGTCGTTGACGCTTCAAAAAATTTAACCTTGAAACCTGATTCCTTGCCTTAATTTTTTTTACAAAACTCTTGTTGGGGGCTCGATTCAACTCCTAAAGGCCCCGAAAAAGGATTACTATCGAAAATAAAGAAAATAAGCTCCCAATTGGCCGCTGAAGCTTAAAAAGCAACGAGCAGTGTGGATGTGGTATATGAAGAAATCGTCATTTTTACTGTTAATTCTGTTTTATTGTCTTTCTCAGACATAAAACTCTTCCTACTCATAGAACAAGAATGAAAGTGACCCAAAATCAATCCTTTAGATACTACTTATATATTTTCATCGAATTGCATTATTCTGAACTATGTATAATATCCATGGATTATTAATAATCAAGAAATTATCGAGTAGGTATGGTTTTCTTCTCATTAGTGGATTATGGAGTTTAGAAATCGAAACACCTTGTAGAGTCTTGCATCTTCTGCATTTTCGTTTCATGTCCACAAGTCTTTCTACTGCCTTAGTGACCCAGATACCAAGAAGACCTCTCAATGGAAAAAGCGAAAGGTTTCGTATCAAAAGAGAGAAGAAGCTCTTCGTACCTTGGACCTTCATAGATTGTTACACAATGTGTTTTTGTATGCAGTTTTTTATGGTTTTTCTTATTCACTTTTGTGTATTATTGTTAATGAAAACATGACAATCAGGATGTTTATGAGAATCCCACTTGGTTCAATTTCTTGATTATGTTTATGTAAAAAACATTTTCATCGTTATACCTGGATGGGATGTCCTTTTTCCATTTTGTTGCTATGTTAAAATTATCAAATTGGTGCCGAGTTTTGTACCTTGTGGTATCTTTAATTACTGTCATTTGGCAAACAGTCTGTATTTTTTCCCAAAAGTAATTTCGAATACAATTATTTATGAAAAAGTTATTTTTTATCATCTTAAACCTAATTAGGATTTTCCTGTTTTTGTGATAATCTTACCTATTATTGCTAATCTATTTATAAACAAGATTTGTTTCGCAAGAATCACTGATTCATATCAGATACGACCACATTTTCGATATGAAAAAACCATTTATTTCCAGGTACCTGTTGATGTAGTTACAGTAATTACAAATTTGTGTTTTTGTTATTCTCATTCAAATATTGTTTGTGATTTCGACTCCAATAACTCTACAGCAAGTAAGTTCTTTTCCAGTTCCACGTTAATCTTGAATTGAAGGATTTGTTATTTGGACATCCTTTCAGATATAATACAGATTTAAACATCGAATGCGAAGTTTATATTATTTGAAAAAAAATATATTCGAAGCATTTTCATAGTTTCATGGATCTTAAATGATTTTAGGTCATGTTTCCCAATATTTTTATTACCATAATGGAGCTCATACCAATGTAAACGTTTTGTTGTCAATAAATCAAGTATTTCACCAAACAACATTCAATGTCTTCGTTGGAGTATTATTTACAATATATTTTATATTCATCAAATGATTTGAAGCTAAGACATGGATTTACCAACTGTACATTTTAGGTATTAATCAGTATTTTCGTTATAAAAGAAAACAAAAAGACTATAGGGATAAAATAATGTATATCGGGTAGTTTCATGTTGCCCACGAAAATGAAGTTGACCTGTATAGGTTTGAGCCATCGTTTAATTTTTAGTTGCCTACTCTGTATAATATATAACTGAATTGTAGTCTTTATAGATAAACATGAAAGTATAAACACCAATGATATGTCGTTAAAATTAAAAGTATAAACAAAAATGAAAAACCTTAACTCAAATATTAATAAACAATGATTTTGTGAAAACATTGACGATATTTATAGCTTGTCAACATCATAATTTGTAGTTTGTAATGAGTTTTTCGAGCATTAAATTTTTTATCGATTCTCTGAATTTCCTCTGACTTGCATGCGGGTTTCGCAAATTCAATTCAGAAACATGAAATAACACTTGAATTTCATCGGATCGTTGAATGTAGTATTCAATAGAGTGTTTCTTATTTCATGGAAATGAATAATTCTGCAAAGAGAGTTTGACAGATGTTGTTGTCAGATTTCCAGAAATGTTCCCTTCTACTTGTGACATTGAAAACTAATGAGAGTATGTTCAAGTTTGTCGTCGGTCATAGTTACTCTTGAACGATGAAGTGAATTCTGAATATACTTATTCAGAGATCATCCTGCATTAACCAAATGTAAAAGATAATTCTGAAAAAAATAAGTTTGATGCTTACAATAAATGAGTGGGTAATGAAGCATTGATTATTATCAGTGGTTTTGTGATGCTGGGAACATTTACATTCTACAATGTTTTTTTTTTATCTTTCCCTGTGGACTAAAAATAGCTAATAATAGTTTATCAAGGACATTTGCAATCTCAAGTAGGCATTATAATACAATTCGCAATTAGTCATTCAATCTGAAAATCAATTATTTTCGCCAGATTATTGGAGATACTTTTTTTCATTCGGCTGTATAATTTGAACATATTCAGTTTGTTTTCGGCAGTGTTTCGTTTTAATTGCATATAATTCGATTTGATCCATTCATTGTCTTGATTATTTTGTATTCATAATAATATAACAACAGAAAGAGTAATATGTAATAATTATTTTGCAATAATATGTTATTATGATCTCGTCATACACTAATACAAACTTCATCTTACAAATTTGTACTCGGATGTCTTGAATTATTCCTTTTCTCGAATGTTGGATATTGGGATATATTTTTTGCCTTACTGGAGGCATTCGAAAGATAAACTACAGCCAAAAACTTATTATATATCCCCTCTATCACCCTGATATATTAAAAATAAATTAGTCCATTTGAGTAATTTGAGGTAACTAGGTTTCCAGGTTCCAACGTTCTCTAGGTTTGAATCAGATCTCCTAATCGCGATACACTCCCCTGTAGTACACATAATGTGTTTAATAGTCTCATGCTCCAAGCCGCAGAATGGCACTTCTTCTGTCATATTATCCTTTGATTTGATCTCTACTCAACCTAAGTATCATTCACTGAATAACAAGTTTATTTATATTCTTTTCCTTGGCTACTTTTCGTAGTGTTTTGATGCAGCTCTCAAGTCTGTTTTTAGGCACGCTAAGAGCTGGTTTCTGATCAAAGTAGGGTGGAGCTGACCTCTTCCAGCAAGTTTATCCATCGTATTCCACTGTGTCGAGAGATTTTGAAGTATTTGAGAAAGACAAACCAGGGAGTTGAGTAGTACACAATGTAGTACGTCTCGGAATGAATATAGAGTTTTAAAGCGAATAAGCGCTTTATACCGAGTCATTGAGAATTGAAAAATAAACTACATAAATGATTTTTACTTGAAACCACGTAGATAAATCATAACGATATACTAGTAACTGCCAACCCTTTGCCATTTCACTAAACAACTCTGCAAGAAAAATTGAGAATTGGAAAACAAGGAGTTTCTATAGATGTCAGGCGATGGAAAAAATTAGATTCTAAGAATTCCAGGAATAAAATAAAAAGCATCACGAGTAACATGTCTCAATAATATTGTAAGCTTCCTGTAGATAATTCAACCGTCACTTATCGTCGTTTCAATATATGTATATCATTTTCCTGTAAAACAGGAATATGTGGTACTTTTGCACAATTGTTTATTTGTTTTCTGTTGTGAATGAGAACAACAGAAAAATATGTCGTCTAAAATTAACGATATTTTAATGTACATGTTTATTTCTTCACCTTTGCCATGCATAATTTTATAATTGATACTCTTCCACTATTAATTCAGTTTTATAAATGCACATTATGTTCGATAAAACTTCCGTGCGTGTTGATTTTGTTGTTCAATTCCGTTTGTTGACCGTTTTTCTCAATATAATTATAGAATTGCCTATCGTTTTACAAGTACCACACAAGTTTTTTTAATAGCTATAAAACACTTCGGTGTTATACCAATAAACTTTAATATCAAGATAATGGCTTCAAAATTCATGCAGAACTCGCAGCTATCAATTTTATTTATGTTGTAAATATTCTGAAGATGACGATGGTTCTTTGTGGTGCGTCGCAAATTGTTATATTCGTAAATTAGCCCCAAGCAAAAAAAATATAGTGAAATGGGATGCCTGCTAATCGAAAAAAAAAGAAGTTGTTTGGCAATAATCATGAGATATTTCAGGTTTGAGACTTTTTTCTTCATTTCTGGTAACCCAAACAACTAATTTGTGAGAGAACCAGGTACTTGGTCGGTTTCCATAATATAGTGTACGGGATCTTCTTACATACTTCGAATATTTCCCTAATATTCATTGTATTTTTAATTTTTCTCGAATAGCCTTATGATTATAAAAATGTATACATACTGATTGGCATCTACTTACAATAATACAATAATGTGGTGTTACCACTTCTATCAAAGAGTAGTAGGAACTTCTAATATGCAACTCTTTGGGTAATGTTGTTTTGGAATCCTTCATTCGTATTCAATGCAACTTCTAAAAATCCTGATATCTTGAAAAATACGTTTACTCAAAGAACTTTTAAATGTTTGTTTATATTTGGTTTAAGTTGACATGTGCCATTTATGATGGTTGGTTATGATATGAATAAACTTATTCACCTAATCTTGAAAATGCAGTTGTTCACGAGAGATATGATGCATACAGGTTGTATTATATAATAGTGCATCTGAAGTATCTATCAATTGTATTCAAAAGAGAATTAGCACTTCGACACCTAAAAATTACATATTCATCTCCATTCCGAGGATTTTAAATTGAATGATGAACAACTGTCATTACAATGACAGGTATATTAGATTCTTCAGTATCTTCGATATTAATTTTGATCGGTAATGACGTTATGGAATCATCCTTTCGGCAATTGAAATTTATCTCAAATGCATCATCATATTTGAAATGTTTCATTCGAATGATGGTGTGAATTGTTATATGATATTTCTCGTGATAATAAAATCGAGAAAATAAATGAGTTCTGTACATTTACTGTCTATATTCAATCAATAATTCACATTTCCAAACATTTTCTAATGCCTGTAGGTGGATCATTCTCATGAAGTCATCAACTATTATTTGTTGATAAATATCGGACTTCGATTTTCAGTGATTAGAAATCGCAAAAAATACCCAAAAAATATCATTTCTGGAAATAATGATGCATTAATCGAGACCAGTCGCCATTTAGCTACAATTATTTTCATTCATTTAGTCGACTATTCAAAAAGATGTCAAGTAATTTTATTTCTGATGTCTATTGAAGATGAAGACTCTATCTCTAATTGTCGTAATTATAAGATATTAACATGGTTCTGACATGAAAGTATCTAAAACTTTCAATTAATTACAGTTGATTATCAAATAAATTTTTTTTATAATATTATATTTAAGTGAAATTATTTTCGATGAAATTAATATTTACGTTTTGATGTTAGTATTTAATGGTGTGTAGACGGCCTTGAACGAAATTGATATTACTTATAGTAATTATTGTTTTCGAATTGGGAAATTCGATATCCCAAGCATGTTTTCAAAGTATCACCTTTATGTTATTACCGATTGGATATACGATGCCGAATGAAAAATTAATCCTCTTATCAATTTACCAATTTTAAAATATGTTTTTTTATTACAGCCAATTTGTTATCAGTGAACCAAGGCTGTAGGGTACATTTCCACTTGGTTGGAAATTTTCTGGGATTTTTTTTTAAACTGAATACGGAAAATTTTCAACCACAAGAAAAAATCACGGATAGTGGATAAACAATACAAATTTTCATTTATTTGTTGATGGTATAATTAGAATCTGGTTTGAAAAGTACTATTAATCATATCAATAAAGAGCGAAAAAGTGTGGAAATCCAACAAACAATAAAATCATATTATTGTATAATAATTAAGCTACATGTATCATGAAAATATAGCTTCTTCGTTATATAAACTGATAAAGAGAATTGAAATGATATGATACAGTTCAAAGGTAATTCAAAAAGTAATGGAATAATGCATTTCTCCAGTGATAACACTCAGAAATGTGTATAAATATGCATTAAATGAAACTGTGTTTTAGTTTATTCAAAACAAAGGTATAATAAATAATACCAATGAAATAGATGCCGATTTCATTAAATTTCAATCAAAAATCAACCAAAAAATAACTACAAACTCTGATGAAATCAGAGGAATTTCTTTAACATACCGCCATAATGATGAATTCAGCATGTGTAGTACATTATAGGATGTATGACAATTGACTATTATAAAACAGCATTCATTACTGACTTGACCAAATTAGTAAGGCAGATTCTGATATCAATCTGACGCCACAGCCTAAAAATATTTTTTTGCGTTTCATTTTGCGAAACGTGATTGTAATTAATTCTCGTTTTATTGTATATTGAATCAAACGATAATTATATGGACATCTTTGTCACATATATCATCATCACCATTTTTCAAACGATGAAACATTCGATATTATCAACTCACAAGTAATATAATACGATTTTTAGTATACAGTGGTTTTTATTCTTGAATTTTCAGAACTATTGGAATAAAATGATTTTCTTAGCTAATTCACGACCATTTGATGTGGTTGTTTTTTTCAGACCTGTTTTTCTATTCCGGATCTATTGTTTCTTCTCCGCTGGTAATTTTTAATGTTCATTGATTTGATTTTGTAGTGATCTTTTGGTTTAACCGTTGTGTAAATAATTACACAAATTTGACAGTATTAGACGGTTTGGATTTCTTCAGATAATTGCTAATGGTGTTACTGGATCTGAAGATGGTTCTGATATTGTAGTTAGATCCGATTATATTTTCTCAGAAAGTTCCTTGGCGTAGGGGAGGGCACATATTTGAGTTTGTCAATGCTGTGGTACGTGTTTGAATTTGACAGTTGGGTAAATTCACCTAACCAAATACTACTTTTCGCTATTTTATAATTTACCCTCGCTCCTTTGAATCAGTAATTATAACTACTAGAATCGATATAAATGATTCTACGACGATCATGATGTATCAATTTCATATCATATTTTTTATGTACAGATTCTACGCACTTTACTTAGCAATTCTCTAATGAAATGCATTCATTCAGCTAGTGGAATATAAATATTCATGAACTATAGAAATCTTTCACTACCTTACTAATATAATGCTTATTTTCCCACTTTTTTGAATCTTGTATATGGTCAGCCTTTGCTACCTTGATAGGACAATTCTTGACAAAAAAGCGACTTCAGAAATGTGTTCAAATCCAACGAAATAATCAACAGAAGTAGAACTACATACATAAAATAGCATGGAAATATTGAAATAATGGATGGCTTACGTACTGTGATTACTTTAACTCTGATACCGCGTTTTGAGCGTACGTAAAAAACCGTTTCTATACGTCGGACGTATCTCGTAACGTGAAGAAAATCAAAACTGCGCATGCCTAGCTGTCATAAGATACGTTCACGAATGTTGTTGACGTACAGGATATGAGCCTAGATGCTCGAAAAGTAATAGATATTTGCTCTGTCAGTACTGGAATATTGTTTTAATCTTCTCAATGCAGTTGCTTGCACATTTGCCACTCACAGCGGATGGATCAATTTTTCAATTCAACGATAGATCTGAACAAAAGTTCAGGAGTTTGAAAGTTGTTATTTCATTTTATAAGTAGACTCTTATTGTAATGACTTGTAACCGTTCGACAATACAGCCGCCAAGATGAATGAATAGTCTTTTCGTTTCAGATCCCCTTTCACCCGAAAGCATCATTGAAAAAATAAACACGAACCCCAGTCTACGCGATGTGAATTGCCACGCAACGGCCCTCCACACGCCACCCAAGAAACCTCGAAACCGCCGGAAGTTACAGGGTGTCCGCGATGCTGAACGCTCCGCCGAAAACTGACTTCCCCCCCGATAAGGCGGGGCTGGAAACGAACAACAACTGTTGCAAGGGCAGTCTGAAGAAAGTGCCTTCCATCGAGATGTTGATCAGTGAAATGCCGGGCAAAGAGGTACAGAGAGAGAAGGGTAAAAGGCTGTTCAAAAGTATATTGAATAGGCTGAGGCTGAGGCGGTACGCCAGTGCCACCATTTCCAAGCCGGACCCCACGTACCGGGTGGCTTATTTGGGGAACGTCGTCACCGGATGGGCCAAAGGTAAGGATTATTTTTGTCACTATACACGTTGAAAGGGCTGTTAATATTTTTGCGACAACTCGATGAAAAATAAACGTGAGAGAGGGTTGAATTTTTAAGTTCCAAGCCTAGCGCTTTAGGTATTAGAAGAAGAAAATGGTTTCCATCTGAAATTCTCCTCCTACTCCTATTTCTCTTTTCAAGCCGTCCATTTTTAGCAAGATGAGAATATCGGTAATCTCAACAGTTTGGTTCAGTTTAGGGACAGCTATCTCATTCTCGCGATATCTCGTCCTGTTTAACGAGATTGATCTCAGAAAAAAGGGCATAAAAACTCATTGACTGCTGCCACTGCTTTCGAAAAACCTACACACGAAAAACTTACATTAATTTATGCGAGTCAGGGGGGTCAAAAGGCGAACTTTCATAGTTCGTGGATACTCGCCTGAGATCTTCCTTGAATTCGAAAAGGCCTTCTCAGAAGAAGCTGTTTAGCAGACGATTTTATGGATATTTGTGCTTCTTGTGGAGCTACTTTCGAAATAATATAATATCAAACTGAACTGTTTGTATAGTCTTTCCAATATCAATTGCAGAATATAAAAACTCATTCCGAACCCTTGCCGACAATTTTGTTTGATCTGCCATAGGCGGGGATACCTTATTTCATGAATTTATTATTTTTATAAATACGTTTGAAATCATATGCGAGAAAGTTTTCCTTAAAAGGCTATCGAATCATTATTACGCCGTTGTTTAGCACTCAATTATTTTCATTCGCCCACGGTCTCCAAAACGCCATATTTCGATTTATTTAATAAAATTTCTTAATTCAACACACCACACTACACCACTGATATCCAGACTGAACTTCGCGTGGGCTGTTAAGTATGATTGATAGCTTCCGAGTATCCATAACCCTTCGACCAATCAAGTGCCAATGCTTGTCTGATTCACTGATTTCATTGGTCGAAAGGGATGTTGCAGATGCCCATATGTGCCATGCCGTATTATTATTGTCTTTAGATTTTATTTATTTATTTTATTTTTAGTAGTAATTATTTTAACAGCTTCACTTTGGGCTATGTTTGGGACCCTATTTAAATTAATAGGACATCGTATTCATTTGGTAAATAAAACGCTCAAGATCCATCTCACTTGAAATCCTTCAATTTGTTTTCGCTTTTTGAGAAGTACTCGAAATAATACGATAATTGTGTTTAGAATCTCTTTAAAATAACCAGTAAGTTTCCTGCACTGATGTTAATTGAAAACAGTTTATTTTCTTAGTTATCTACAGCTTATTCCGGTTAGTGTAATAAATGTTGAGGAAAGATTTTTGTTAATGACTCAGAAACCACTAGGAAATTTATGATCTCTCTAAAATTTATTCACCTGATAACACTAATATTGGAACTCAGGTTTCAAGACAATTTTTTGGAATTTTTTTCCAAACAAGGAAATAGTTCTTCAATTTTCCATTTACTTGGTGCATGCAAGTTGATTGTAATTACTCAATGGAAAAACTAGTTGGTAAATTAGTCTAAATTGCTGGTTGCGTAAAAAACCTCAGAGAAAAACATGAATTCCTCAAATATGCCATTAAAATGATGATAAGATTGAATATTTATGTACCATTACTTTGTTACTTAATGCTAGGAATATCCCCTTGACAGTTTTATTATTTTGCATTTAAGTTGCTATGACACGAATTGTATAAACATTTCGAAAAATTATATATATATATTATATATTCAATTTTTTCATCGTAATCAATCCATGACCACCTGAAAACGAGCACACCTGGCACCTCCAAATCTATATGTTGATGATATTAGTATAGAACCTTGAGGTATTCCATATCGAATTACCTTTCTGCGCATAAAGTTTCCGCCCCAGTGCAATTTCAATGTCGGAAAATTCACAATTTACTCGTCTATTGATCAATTCAGAGGTCTAAACAGTAGCGTAACAATTGTTGTTAATTTTATACTTTGTTGGTCTTTGACTAATTCTTAATTGATTTTATTGATATACAGTGATAATATACAGTGTAATCATATAATCAGAACAGAGTATACCAATATAAAATATCTAGGAATTTATACCATTCAGAACAGAGTTGTGACAGCTTGTCAGAATATGCACTGTTTTGTTCGTTTTTTTTTTTCATTAGTTCTGGAAGAAAAAATAAATATAGTCTAGCAAGATAATTGTGACAGCTCGCTAGAAAGTGTGGTGTTTTCTATTCAACAATACACCAAAAAATTATGTTGAGAAATGTTTTCGATTTATGAAAAATTGAATAACTATTGAATGTGAATAACCGTTGAACAATTTTTTCAGAATTTTTAAAAATTTCGACCGAAATAAACAATTTTTTTTGACAGATTGAGGATTTCTCTCCAGATAAATTCAGCTTCATCGTGAAGTAACTGTAAAGCGTTGCCATAATTATTGATGTCTACATTTTCCCAGCTATATCTCAACAAATAAGAAGTTTATTGGTCAGATACTTTTTATTTTGCACTAATAGCATTGAAAGATAACCAAATCTGTCAGAAATAAATAAACTGTATCAATGCTCGTTATTGTAATAGAAAATGTATAGATTGGTTCATGTAATATACAGGAATTGTACAATTGTTGAATAATTTGAATGAAATATGTCTTTAATTGAAATCATATAAAATGTGTATTCGTTGTGAAGTATTGCTAATACACCGCAATTCATCTACACACGTTTCAATCTGCACTAAATATAACCAAACCGAATCTGTCAGACTTTTATCCTACATATATCTCTGTTAGTTTCCAATTTCAACTGTTAAATATAGGTGTTATTTGCTATATAACAATTCTACTTCCTCATTCTAGTACTCAATAGTATGAAAAACAAACTTGCTTCTATTCGTTCCTACCAAAAATCAATGTTCTAATCAAGTTTTCAATTTACAAGTACGAACTGTTGGTACCGTTTTTGAGTTTTGTTCAACAATAATTGGGTTGTTTACATAAACCATTGCAATTAAAATTTACGTATTTCTTACATTATAGTCGATCAAAACTATTCACCTATTCAAGTCGTACATGATTAGTCTTATTAGGCAATAATCATTTCATATAATGGGAACAGCCTAGTGATTGCAAAATTGTGTCTAAAAATGTAAAAGTTCAAGATCAATGAAAAGAAAAGGACAGAGGTTCTTGACGTATAAACATTCATTCACTTTACAACGGTAAATTTCAACATGTTCACTAATTTCAGACTTCCATAGTAACAATCTTCAAGATAACTTTTTAATGCAAGGTTACTTTTTGGCTGAATATATGATGGAGCAGTCTTAACAAGCTAATATGCAGAACAAACAAAACAGTTGAAGATGAATTGATTGCATGCCTGGTACAGTTGCGAATGCATTGATCAAACGAAAATTTTATTACTTTACTAACCACTGAACAAACTTTATTTTTATAGAACTATAAATAGCATTGCACATTTTTATGCAATAAAATATTCATTATAGGTTTAATTCTGCTTCAGAATATAGTATTGAAATTGTCAATGTGTCATTCCGTGCAACCTCATTAACTCAATACCTGCCCTATTTTTCGTTGTCGCAATAGATTCAGTCAATTTTGCTGGTATCAGAAAGAGTTAACGAATAATAATGAAAACTCTAGGTCTTTGCCAAGGTGATTTTGTTGTGTATTATGTTTACAGTTTGTTTTTTCTAGCCTTCGAAATCAGTATTTTTATTCCACACTTTGTTTGTAAAACATTTGAAGAAACGTTGGATATAGGTATGGAAGTAGGTAAAGTTTCGATAACTCTCATATTGAATAATCTGGATTGTTTTGAGTATGTGGATACTTTTTCGACAAGAAATGGTCACTAATTCGATATTCACAAGCTTTTTTAAACGTAGTTTTTTATATGTTACTCCTACGTTCTATAATAGGTTACCTCAAGAATTCAGTAACTATTCTGTACTTAATATCAGGAAGAAACTGAAAACTCTCTTACCCAATTTTATGTAGATGCGCGGTAATGATTCTGGTTCTTGACTTCTGGTTCCGGTTTAATCTATTTCCACACGCCTTATATGGTAAATTCATCTAGCAATGTATTGTTAAAATTGTCCTATTCGTGTGTTTACTGTTCAGTAATGAATATAATATTTGCTTGAGTTGAAAACCACTGATCGATAGTGGCACTTCACATATTCAGTCCCCCATGTATATATTTTTCCTATTATTTGTTAGTCTTCATTGGTTGATTCAAAAAGTCCCATTTCTTTTTTCAAGTCTAAGTTTACTTTTTCCAATGGTTATCCTGTATATTCATTTTCCATCGAATTTCATTGAAATTGTGCATTTAGACCTATCGTTTTTTCATAAATTGCATTGTTCATGTTTCAAACAAGTCAGCTCCAAATGTGACGTCAAAAATACTTTGAGAATATAAGATTTAACAGTAATTTTCAATCGTCGAAAACTATAATGAAATATTCAGGAAATATATTGAAAGTCTGAAGGTCAATTTATGCAAGATATACTTTCGAATTCGATTCCTCGTGAGAAATACGTTAAATAGTAACGTAGCAAAGGGTTACATAGTTTAATTCATTATAAAATTACCTTCTCAATGATGCCACTTTCGCATTCACAGATAGAGTTTTTGCTGTTATGAGTATAGCAAATGACGAGGCGAAAGAACTGAAGCATCTCAGAATTTGATAAACAATTCACTTTAATTTTATAATGTATTGTAAAGTATTAGTGCAATTGTTCAGTCAAGATACTAATTAAATAGAAACTACAAAAAGTAACCAAAAAACAATTTTTCAAATGTAACAATGAAGAGAGAAATAAATTATACTTTTCTTTTAAACCATGTACTTTTTTCTTGTGTAATATAATCAATAAACTTCAATTTCAAAGGAAAAAGGTGGCAATCCTAGTTATTATCGCCTCCAGAATAGATATCGGCGTATTTTCGAATTCTTTCTACAAAACATGTTTGTTTTCAGTAACTGAAACCTGATGTATAGAAAGAATTCGGAACTACGCCACTGGAACTGAAAACATGCAAACACAAAAATGGTTCACAGTATTGGAAAGGTGGCTATTAATCATCCGAGTACGAACCCATAATTGTTTTGAACTGCAAGGACTCCGGTGTGCCTCAAGTGGCGAATTAGATTCTGGCTAATTGAAATTTAAGCGTAGACGTCGTGCACTGAATCAATTGTTTTAGCGGTCGTTAGTTGCGTTATGAAACTAGAGAGAAGAGTCAAGAAAGCTCAATGAGGTAGAGAGAATTGGAGATTGAGAGATTACGAAGTGTCTGATAGGTACATCCTGTATTTGTTTACGCAGTGAGGAGAGTGTTTGTTTTGATTAATGGCCTTGACCGGGCCAATTAAACTAGAGGGTGAATTGGGGCAAATACGTAGAGTGAACTAATTTTCTGATTGGTCTACTATTTAATCAATACAATTTTATTCGAAAATATCGTTTTGAAATTCTGCATCAGTATTAGTGGACATTTATTAACGTGAGTTATTATTGTTTTTGGAAACTTTCCTTATATATTTCAAATAATTATATTTATTCATTCTCTATTATCTCAATCATTTCCATAGTTCATAATTTAAATTGTAACAAAACATTTACTATTCCAAAATATACGAAAATATTTAATACTTGAATCGCATTTTCATACGGTTTGAAAAGAAATAACATTAACTTTCAGTTTTCAATTGAAAAACCAAAATTTATTATTAATGGTCACAGCGAATTATAATTTTAATGTCACATACTATTTACTTATTTTCTGGTACATAAATGAGTTCGTGAAACTCAATGCCAGATAATTTGCACTAATCTTGTTTGGTAACTTCAATAGGCGATTAAAATAACGATATACCATGTCGTGTTTATTCATCAAATATATATTATTGGTAGATGTAAAAATTCAAATAAAATGGGGTATTCAGAAGCAATAACGAATGGCTTGTTTGTACATAATATAGACATGAAAAAGAAATTGTAATAAAATATATTTTACATCAACAATAAAATATACAAAAGCCTTAAAATTAAGAGCATTTGTGTCATGTCACTATAATTCATTCACCAAAGTTGAAAACATGTCTTAATTAAGCATACATGAATTTATGTTCTTTTTATTTTCTAATGATTATGTTTTCATGTTTTTTTTTGAATATCTTGGATTATTGAACTCTTTCATTTCCTTTGGCAATATCTTATATCATTCATTCTATAACAATAACCGATGATACATTGAATGCTCATATACATTCCATTTATTGAAATTGAATGCCTTTTACTTCGAATATCCTGAAGAAGAACAATGTTCATTTCTTTAATACTATTTCTGAGTCAATGAATTTCCTGGATTGATTCTTCGTTTATTTTCTGTGGCTGTCAAAGCCTGGATGGAGACTGAAATGGTTTTGACATGGAATACATGAATTACAAGATTTTTTTTGGATTGAATAGTCTCGCATCGAGGCATTGACTCTTATATCTATCTGGAGACACAAATGGTTCACTCGAATAAATTGAAATGATGTAATCTTCATCAAGGATACTGAATATTCATTCTGAATGAATGCCAATGCAAATTTTAGTTGAACAATACCTGTAGGTTGAAAGAATTGATAATTGACCTTCAAGAAATCTTAACCATCAAGTACGGCTGTTTTAAATCTGTATATATGGGTATGTAGACTGAAGGAATACCAACAACTTGGTTTCTCCAATTGTGAATTTTTTCACGAATGAAGAATAGTCTGACTTATTGGTTCTGCCAAGGTCAATAAAAAGTACAGTTGTTGTACAGTCGAAATGGCCACACTAGCTTCGAACACTCAGTGCAAAGTTTGTGGTTGTTATGTTGTATTGTGCGCACAAAATAACTCATTGTGAATAAATATACATTAATTATACCTTTTCGAGTGATACTTACTTCATTTAATCATCTACATGCTTTTTTATCGTCTAGTCCAAGCATGAATCGATGATTGATATCGAATTATTTAATGAAAGTCTACGTAACAACATTGCACAAATATTCAAGAATGTTGAGCAATGCAACTTATTTTTATTCAGGAACGGACTACATATTGTGAATACGCAAAACAATAAATATGAAATACTGTTCAATGCCATATTCAGTGATCAAATTTGGATATTAATATAAATAATGTGTTGGCATTCATCTCTGCAGTGCACATACGTTATGTCAAGTGATGAAAACAAAATGATAGTTATATTTCCAATATGTGAAAATAATCATGTTGCTTCATCTTAAAAGAGCGGTCGAAATGAAGTTGTACTTTTTTGAAGGTCCAGATTTTCACGTACATGTAACTGGAAATGTGTTTTTTCATTGTCTACCGAAAGTATGATGTTTTAGTCAAGCAGAAATTTCTCGTGGTTTGTATATTGAAAATGCATTGATTTGTAGACCAGGTGCCTAGATCTTAAATTTAATAATAGTTAATCGTATAAATTGCTTACGTTCATAAAATTGAGTGTCCATCTATTTAGAACTTGGTCGTCCTCAACAATGGAACTCTATATACTCGGGAAACGTGAAACGAGAAACTTGTTTAACGCCATATTGTTTTCTCTAGAAGCTCCCTCGAAGGTAATTGAAATCATCATTCATTTAATTTTAAGAATCTGAAGTGGTAGTAATAGAACAGCATTACAACAAATATTTAGTTTTCGTAACTTTCATAAAATTCTCAAATATCTATGTACCTCTACAGCTGAGGTGACTTCTATTCTCATCTTTTCATTTAGGTATCCTCTGATTTCAAGGTGTATAGAAAAGCGTCAGTGATAACAAAAAGTGTTCAGCTTTCAAATAAATACATTATTCAAAAATCTCTCTCCATATACTAATGCATATGTCTGTTCAGCTCATACTCAACTACATAGAAATTTAAGTTTCCTTGATAAATTTTCGAACTCATATTTATTAAACAACGTTTACAAATATATCTAATATAGGTTGCATCATACTTCGAAATGGCCAACTTTAATCTTATTTTCCACATAAATAGTGTTTAATATCATCTTCAGGAAATTCATAATTATATCTAGCTTCCAGTCACGCCTTGTATAATACCACGCCTCAAATGCACTACAATAACCCCGAGAGTGTTGTCGGCGTATGTTTATGTGTGAACAGAGTTGTGAAAGATTTGGTTTTTGACATTAGTGCAAAATGAAAAGTAAATATTTGTTTGTAATTTCAATTGTCTGACAATGACTCTGTTAATACATCAATTATTTTGGCAACACGATATATTATTTTATGTGTTTCATTATCTGAATTGAAAACAGTTTAGTCAATGTAGTTCTTTTCCAACTAGAATGGTATTCATCGCTGAAAAAATTCTTCAGGCATAGCCACTACAAACCCTTCACGAAGTAAAGCTAGTTATATTATTATGTTAACTTTGTCATCACTTTTTATTTTAGAATACCAAAAATTTCTAAAAATAATATTCTCATAGGGAAAGGGAAAACATGTTTTGAAGGGAATACCCATGAGATGCAAGAGTATCTACTGAATAATGGAACAAAGCTACGTTATCATTACCAGTGTGATGAACAAATCTCTTTCAACGACACGTATTATCCATTTTTGAGGTTATCTCACCAACTATTTATACATTTACATATTGAAAGCCACGACTCAGATTAAGTTGAAATGCCATCCATGTTGTGTTATCAGTTTTTCCTGAAATGTAATCTTTACGTATAGAAGATTATCTATTATATTATTCTAAAAAGCTCATCAACCTTCCTGAAAAGTCGATAAAAATTTGAATTTATTTCAGAAACCCCTTTTTTTCCATTCAGAATACACGTTTTACTATTTAGTAAGAAGACGTAACAATATTTATAACCAAGACAATACATTCACATAATAGCAATGAGATCAATAAGACGATGTACTCCCCTCTTACCTATTCAGAAATAACTAATTTTGTTTCACTCATGTCTATATGCAAATCATTCTTCATTAATTTTCAGTAAATATTTCAGTCCGCTCCTGTAACATCTAATCCAAGTAGCCTTGCACTTAAAACCTGTTACTTTTACACAGAAGGAACGATGCCTAGTGATCGAGTGAGAGAGTAAGCTTTGATAGCAATTTCCATATAATTGAACCGGCAAAGTTTTCCTTTTTTTTCAATTTTCTGATTTCCAAAATGAAATTGTAGGTAGAAACAATAGGAAAATTATGTTATTTTACTCAATAAATGAAATGAAATGAAATGAGGATCGATCTATGGTTTATGAAAGTCAAATAATTACAACTGTAAGAAAGTGTTTATACAATAAATGAGCTAACAATAAGATAAAAAAGGAATGAAAATGACCAACTTTCATTTGGAAATCGCTAATGAGTATCATCAGTGGTTGAAATTTTCTGAAAGTATAATTATCAGAATATCAATTCATTTCAGTTTATTTCTCTATATTTGTTACACTTCTTACTCAGATGAATGGCATTAACATAAAATATGAATCATAGAAAGAGAACTAGAGTGATACTAATATCAAGCTGGTTAGCATCAGGAGGGTTCATATATCAAAAAGTATAATATAGTATGAAATAGTATGAGATATAAAATATTGTATCTAATATATCTGGAATTTTGAATAGAATGTACCTGGAATGATATATAGGGTGTCCTTTCTTGAATACCTTCCGCTTCAACTGCAAATGATATTTTTCAACCATCATTCATGTGATAAATGTACCGAATGTTTAGAATTCCATTCGAATAGAAACTAGAAAAAGATTTCTAACGAACGACATACATGATGAACCCTGCATTTTGCAAACAAAAGAAATACTTCAAAAGCATCATTGACACCAAATACGTGATGTGCCGAAAGAGTATATTCACATTCCGAAGTAAAATTTCTCAATAATTTCTTGTCTCCATTGAAAGAGAAACTCAAGAAGTTTTGCTATATTTTACGAACGAATTATGCAATACATAACGAAGTAACATTCATTGAATAATCTGTTACACACAGCAATAGTCATTGAAAGGATCACAAAAACAAATGACTGGAAAGTACAATAAGTATATTCGCAACTTTTTATTTCACAGTTCTGACGGTCGCCACGCTTGTCCCTTTTAATGCAAATTTGACCACAAGGAACAGATGAATGTCACGTAGTGGTAAGGTTATGGTAGGCAGATGGTCAGTTCGATATTGTAGTGACAGTAACATCTTGAGAGATAACGGTTCATTGTCCGAAGGAATATCCAATGGCCTCTCATTCTTTTCCATTTCAATAAAGAAGGGCGTTTCTTTCTCAGATATTTTTGTTGCCAAAACGATAAAAACGATCGTATGAATAATAAATACCAAATATAAATATTTCTCTTGATGAAAAGTCAATCACAGTGATACTTTCTCCCCAAAAATTTGTGCGACAAAACATATCACAATATCGGGCCAAAAGGAAATCCTATTCATTATATTTAGGATTCGAAGATAGCCGCTGTTATTACATTCGACACTTTTTTACAAATTTATCAGAGTAATGTGGCAGGAAGTGATAGAACGTATCTATAAATGAACAGCTACAACTGAACGAATTTCAACTTATTTTGTACCGTTGGAAAGAGTATATATTGCTCCTTCAAAACCAACTCATCCTTGATATATCCGATATTCCTGATGCTGATGGAACGTGTTTTTAAATTCTATAGTTTGATTCTTTCCTTGGAATGGGCAGACCGTAGGGAAAAAAATTCATAGTGACATTGAAAAGATGATATCGTCCCGGTATTTTTGCTGATTATTCGCCTTCTTTTAAGAATAATGATTATATTATAGAGATTTAAAATTCTCCAATAACTCTATTGAATTTTGATTGATATATAATGTCTATAAAGCAGTTAAACGAACCTGATGTATCACTAGAAGTATGATCATCATAACATTATTCAATTTGAGTTGCTCTCCCTTATATCAGTTGCTCTCCCTGATTTCAGTAATCTGTCAAATTCCAAAATTTTATCCAAAATAGAACGAACCAAGACGTCGTGGGACACCTTGTATACAGGGTGAGTCCGAATAAAACCAAGAAACACCAACTCAATGCGAGGTGAAAAGTTTTCATAAAATGTACCCCTCTGAAATACAGAGTGTCAAAAGGACGAAAAAAAAATATTTGAAATGTGGGGACGAATCTGTATTCGGAGTTTGTCGGTCTTATTCTGACACACCCTGTATAGTAATGACTGGTTGGCGTCATACCAGGATGACAAAGAAAGTCTCACTAAATAGGCTG
This sequence comes from Plagiodera versicolora, assembly GCA_037013635.1. Lineage (NCBI taxonomy): Eukaryota > Metazoa > Arthropoda > Insecta > Coleoptera > Chrysomelidae > Plagiodera > Plagiodera versicolora. The sequence goes on along the minus strand of CM072986.1, from coordinate 6,037,997 downwards.
GACAACCAATACATTGCATCCACATTTCAGCAAAAATAATACATAAAAAAATTATTTTGAATAGCAGGAAGCATATTTTTCAACTAACACAAACATCTGCTAGTGTTTCAATACCAAGATGATAAAATACTGAGTAATTCCAATCATTAGATGGAGATAGTATGAACTCTTGACATCACATTCAGAATGTAGTTCAATATCCTTGAATATTCAACGCTACAGAATGGTCAATTATGCAACTTTAGTGCTTTTTGTTTATAGCGCCACCTTGTATATCACCAGCAATAAAAAATTCACCTCATTTTGTTGCAAATTCCCACACGTCGTGACGGAATAGAATCCACTGCACTTTTTGTCCGTAGAAAGTTGTCTGTCAGTGGGACATTCTTCGTACATAAAGAGAAATTTAACTGCGATCGTACTTCCGCAATACTTGAAAGTCCATTTCGGTTCTTGTCACCCTTGGTTCTGCACATCCGATCACCAAACTTGACTACCAAACAGGTAATAATAAACATTTGAAATGTTTACCAGCTCGAATGCGATCGTCAATACGATTGCCGAATAGTTAATAGCGATGACAAAATGATTTCAAGGTGCTTCACGTTGGAGATTTCTCTATCGGTATTGTTTGAATTGTTTTAAGTGAGCAAATATTTTAATTAGCGGCTACAAGTTATGCGTAAACATTATCGGAATGAATATCAAAAGGTGATCGTAGGGTATCGATTTTTCCATTCATTTTTCCTTTAATGATGCGAACGTTGTACTTTGTTATAGACCACCTATTAAAAGACGGTTTATGTCTATGCGAAAGTGCAAACTTACGTTTATCATTTTCTATACAAGTTATGACGGTGGAACGTCAACAAATGACAGATAACGTTGAAATTTTGGAATATGAAACCGAAAAAGCATATTGATTAGGATAATAGGAAAGAAGTGGCACTATATCAAAAAGTATCGAATCAGTGGCAAAATCAATTTTGTGTTTATCGAATTAAAATAATTTTTATAAAAACCGTGTCTTCAAACTTTTCGAAAAATAATGTATTGCTCGAAATTGTACAAAACATACATAATTGTAATTTGCAATGAAGGCAGTATAGCAGGTGTTCGTATTTTCTCACGTCATAAATCAAAACTGTCATAGTTAAGATCCAAATGTCAAATGAAAATAGAAGTACAAGTCCAACATCAAAACATTACTTCATGTATGAACTTCAACAGTTTCTATTTCTTCACTAAACTAAACTAAAAAGGAAAGTATATACAATACAACATGAAAATAAAATAGATAGAAGGTAAAAGTTTCATAAAAATGTGTTCGTATGTACCAAAACCACTATAGTGACTGCCTTTTCTTTATACGTTCATTGTTAGGTGGACTAACCTAACCCAACCTAATCTAATTCAATCCAATCTAACTATAAGGAACAGGAGAATTTTTGATCTTTCTGTATCTCAATTTATTCGTGAGTTTTCTAGGATATCATTACACTGATTGGGAAGCTTCATTGTCACTGTCTTTTAAATTTGACGATCTCTATAGTGGAAATATCAACTGCGAAACCATTCTCGAGACAGTAATTCATTGTATTATTTTAATGTTGTCTATAATTTGATCATGGTTAAACTACGAATTCCAATTATGTATGTACCTGAAAACAGTGTTTTTCATTAATAACTCAATTTGCTGATCAAACTTGACATGTTTATTCGCGACAATTCTTTCAACAATGGGAAGAATGGAATTACCATTTTCAGTGGCATCCCACAGAGTTGTCTATTTGACAATGGTTTGTGCCTTATCGACTATTTTCAACGTTAACTTGGTCCTGAATTCATTTAGTATCTCATGTTTTTTGCAATAATATAAAAAATTATTCAAGTTCCCAAATCTCAAAGGTTTTCAACATATTCAAGTCACCCTGTATAGAACCTTACTCGTGAATGTTTCTTTGAATATTTCGAGGCAATTTGGAAGATTTATGTATAATTTCTCTAATAAAAAAGCTCAATTTGAAAATTAAAAATGAATTAATTTTTTAATGTGACTATTACGATGTCTATTGATATTTATGTATTTTTCGTCCTTCACAAGTGTACCTTGAACTCGAAGGAGGAAAAATTCATCTATGCAACAAAATCTTTTAATATGACGTCGAGGATGTTCCCACAAGCAAACCCAAATTGATGAATTCAAATCGTTAAAATGCGTCAACTTCTTGTTTGTAAGAGATGTTATTGTGGAACAGTGGACAACTCTGTCAGGTTAAAATCAAATGACAAGCAACGCTGATAATAATCGAAATTTGCGAATTATTTGGACTAGTTGCTAGCTACTTGAATTGTTTGTTATCAGAATCAGTTATTTTCAAGTTTGAACGTTCACTTTATAAGTGCGCACAATCCGGACGTCACCAACCAACCAGAAACTATCTTGGACTTCTAATAGGAACAGCCTAATTATTATTATAAATAAACTCGGAAAGTTTCGAAGAGAATCTGAATAATTCTAGAGGAAAAACAAACATAATCAATTGGTTTTTGAACCATCAAACAAAAAATAATTTGTTGATGCAGCTTGAGTCGTTGATCTTCCAGTTACCACCAAGCTAAAAATATATTTTCAAAGTGAAGTGGGTGCAATATTTCCGATTAAAAGTATGTCACGGCAGTACGAAATGATGTCTGCTGTATTATCGTACCATCGAATCGAGATCATCATCACTCACTGTACACCATATTTTCATATTAATGAGTTGGCATTTGCATTGTTTTACAGTGTGCTACATTTTACCGTTATTAATAATTTTAATAATATCGTAGACTTCATGGAGGTTTCCATTTTTTCCACCTTACATAATGTGTGTGATTAGTCGCAGAAAAACTATACCAGTATGGAAATAAGGTATTTAATGTTATACAAATTAACGCGCGTGGATTGAACTGTCACAGGAGGGGGGGGGGGGCTATTAAGAATAATTGTAGTGACTGCCGACATTTTCCATGATGAAATGAAATGAATCTAATTATAAGAATCCAAGTTAATGACGTTTCGAATTTTGCAGTTTTATCGAATAATCAGTTGTTCATAAAATAATTGTCTCAAAATTTGGAAAAATACCTGCGAATCAACACGGACAATCGATGCCAAATAACGCCAGGGGCGTATCATTTCTGGTTTAACCGGAAATTGATATCACCTTGCTCAAATAGCACTCCCTTTACATTATTCCAGTTTCAGATTCCATACGAAATTCGCAACATATTTTATTCACCAGATATTTAAATTTTTTGTCAAAGATTTTTCCATATATAAGAGGATTAATAATAATAATGAAATAATAATATATTTATTTCCACAATTAAAATGCATCCGTTAAATACATTAACATAGAAAAATAATTTATTATTATAAAATATAAAGATGGTTATATTTCATGAAAATGTATTGGAATTCGGATCATCACAGTGCCAAAAGTGTGTATGATGAAAAATATAGCTTTTTCAATTCAGTATTAGTTCTTAACAGGGACGTAACTAGGGGGGGGGCACGCGGGGCATGAGCCCCGGGCGCCAGGTGTAGGGGGCGCCAACACGGACATAGATTAAAATTGGTGGGGAGGGCGCCAAAATAGGTGTTTGCCCCGGGTGCTGAATAGCTTATTTACTATCAACTACCGATTATTGGAAATGCTATTGGTGACATAGAATTGATCAATGAAATGAAAACATCGAAAACTCCTTAAGATCAGGCTACGTTATATACCTGTATATCTCACAAATAGTAGAGAATGAAGTGACTATCTATGAGAGAAAAATTCAGATTCTGTGCATATTGTTCGTTGATTTGGTAGGCACAATTTATATGGACCATCCTGATGTACATAGTTATGGAAACATAGTTCAGTTGATAAATCAGTTTAATTTCAGTCCATATACTAGAGAACGGGAAGAATTCTCTAATAATGTCAGTATGATAGTTCTCGTTTTCAACTTTTTGATCAAGTTTATTCATAGTTATCAACATGTAAACGAGTATAAGATTTGATATGATTTATTCAATTGGAGTTGAAAAACATTTTTCAACGGCATAATAAACTGTATCGGAGAAATTCCTATAGTCTATTCATTTAAGGAAGATCTGACAGATTTGGTTATATTTGAATACCATTAGTACAAAATAAAAAGTAGCTAACTATTGAACTCCTAATTGGTTTAGACATAGCTGGGAATATTTAGGCATCAATAATTATGAAAAGCAGACAAAAACACTGGAAGATAATTATGACAACACTTCGCAGTGACTTCACAACGATACCAAATTTATTTGGAGAGAAATCTTTGATTTGCTTAAAAGTTTGTTACTTGTAGTCGAAATTTTCACGAATATTGGAAAACTGCTAATAAGTCAATAGTTCCAATTTTGATGTATAGTTATATTTTTTGAAGGAGTATCGCTGAAAAATAAGACAACTAGAAACTTCGTACTTCTTGGCTTGGACTGTAAAAGCTAATTTCAGTAAGAATATGAAAATAATAAGAGGCCATTATTGCAAAGATAATTCAGATCGTATTTCTTATTTTCACCAGTCTGACCCATTCTTCAGTTATTTCGATTTGTAGTGGCAACGATGACTTAGTGACTGTATTCTTTCCAAAAAGTATTCTTAATGTATTTTAATATTCATTTTGGATGGCGGAGTGGACGCCAGCGAGAATATCAAGTGGGAGAATTGTTGCTAATGTGGCTTTTGCTTTTGATGTCAGTGAACTGGTTTCTCTGGTATGTAGATACTTTCCTAATAAAAATTTTATATCCACGTATGCGTACAGAACATACACTACACAATTCTAGATCAAGAAAGAAATTTATGAATTCTCATATTCACAGATTCGACATGCCAGTTATTTCTATTGATATTTTTTGGTATATCAGATATAGTTTATTTATTAAAGCAAGATGATCGTGACAGCTCGCCAGAATGTGCGGTGTTGCTGCTTCTCTTTTCTATCAAAGATACTGCGAAATAAAAAATTAGATCAAGTTTATCATTGCATTGCAATTGCATTGAATAAATATTTTCTATTAATAAAATATATGTATCAAAATTAGATAACTATTGACTGTGGATAACCCTTGAGCAGTTTTTTCAATATTTGTAACAATTTGCACTAATGGTATTGAAAGATAACCAAATCTGCCGGAACTATGTATCTTCCTCAAATAAATAGACTATACATCTTATGTACAATTCTACATCTCTGGAATAATTTCAGAATTCTTGTGTTCGATGTTTCCATAAGAAAATTTCACACCGGAATAGTATTTGTATTTGTATAATGACGGTGTTTGATGATGATGAGATTTAAGTACTCGGCTTTGTATGTCAATTCATATGTGAATTGAGGAGTATTTGATGGTATTTTTAGGAAAATGTCTCGGCTTGGAGAGAAAATCAGGATTTCATGCTTCTCATCCCAAGGAGAAGATAAATTCTAGAAAATTTCAGCAAATACAAGATATCTGCTCTCAATTGGTTAATATTTTTGAGTGTGAAATCTTCAACGTAATTTTCAAAACTCTACGGTTAATTCGCAATCTGGAAAAAATAACCTAAAACCTTGCAATCAAAACAGTTACATTCAGGAATACCGTTATCAAGTAAAATGATCTTTCGTTCTTGTAAAATCGGCAACACCTCATTATTATAAATTGTTTTATATGGCTTGTTTGTGTGAAATCTCCCGTTGTATTCTGCGCCAGAAACGTCTAACGAGCAGTTTTATGCAACATTTTAATGAACGTTATTCGTTGAAAATGAATATATGTTAAAAATTTTGAATGAAAATATAGACTGCGTGGACTTTTTTAGGAGCTCAATGAAGATATGCGATCATTGGAAAATAATTTCGAGAATAGAATATTTTCATAATGTTTAGGTGGTATCTCATTTGAGATAGGACACAATAGCAATATGCGTTGTTTTTAGTTAGGTAGCCATAAATGCATTCATTAGTTTTCATCAAAAACTGAATATCAACTTGAATTTTGGTCATAGCTATACTGTGATTTATTTTTCTAAACTATTTTCAATTTATTTGAGAGGGTGATTCCTCATCGGAAAAAAAAATAGGATCTTTCATATAAAGGAACTTCATTGGATCATCCCATGTTAAGATACAAATCCTTTATTTGAGCGAATACGTGGCTCAATGCGAAGACGTCTAGACGCATGCATAATGTCTGAAGGTAGACATATTCACTATGATTTGTACATGTTGTATGTTTTGTTATTAATGAATCAGTTTTGTTTATTCCCCTTTAATCATTTAATGCAGATAGTAAAATATTTTTTTACTGCGAATTGGTTTATTTTGGGCAAAAAATTCAAGGAACATATGACCTTCACAAATTGAAAAAGAACACCAATTCCTACCTCCTTTCCCTTGCTTCTCACGATGTTCTCTGAACATTACACGATGTCTCCTTTCGTGAGAAGTTTTATATGAAAAAAAACATGCTATAGGAAATAAATTTCTACATGGTAAACAAATAATAAGACAAAAAGTTACATTGGAAATAAATTTGAGGGGTTTGTTTTCCACCTCTTACAACCATGGGATAAACCAAATGAATTACTGGCTGAGTGTCTTTTTGGTAGTGAAAAATGTCAGATCAATTTCAATACTGTAACTTTTTTAGTACTTGTGAAAAAAATTGTTGAACAAATTTTATGTACCCACTTTAAGGGGCTTCTAAGCCTATCACATTATGAATCGTTTTAAAAAAAATTAGACAGAAGGGGTGACTAACTAAAATATCAGCAAAAATATCATATACACGTTAATGAAGAAGGAGGTCTTAATAGTGTTCCAGATAATTCAACAGGATATTCGATAATTCTGATGACTTTCTTTGAACTTCAAATGTCAAAAACCTTCCTATTCCAATAGTCAAGTAGAAATTATATGAAATTTTAGTAAGTCACCACATCTGTCAACGGATCAAGAATAACAACGAAATTAGGTATTTCAGAAAAATAGACACAAAAGTCGATAAACCCTTAATGAACCAGTTAGGAGGATCACCATGTAGATATGTCTACTCGATAACTTGATTGGTAACGATAGAGTCAGTTTCATTTTTTCCATTCCGTAAAAGTTCCACTTCTGTAGCTCAAAAGAATTTCAATACGGTATTATTTATGCTCGCGTCGTTGCCAATAAATGTTCTTATTGATTCGTGTTCATTATGCCAGTGGTTTCTCAAGGCCCATACCTTCTACCTACATTATCTATTGTTGGACGTTATTCTCTTCATTAAAACATTACATAAACGAATAATGATTAATGGAATTTTCATAACGAAACGTAAATAGCTCATTTCATGGATTTGCGGTTATATGCAACACAATATTCTTGAACTCACAGTATTTTGTATAAATATAAATGTGACAGTGACAGTCAGATGATGCGAGAGTTCATTGACACTAGATCATTATTCTAAATTCATAGGAACATTATGAAAACCTGTTATATGCCGGCATTGCATGAAACGACTGTGTTTTTCTCTCTTCTGGCCTCGTGCCCTTTGACCTATAGCCAAATATTTCTTATTAGTGTTCTATTTTGCTCATTTGAAGTACTCCAACTTTCAAAAACCGTGCAATTTGATTCGACACAAATACTTATAATTATTTCATTAATCAATGACGATGCATTTGAATGATCGATTTCCGAATTGAAAGTTAAAGAAGGTCGAATCGAATTGAATAAAAGAATTGTGGTATTAACACAAAATTAACATATGTTAGTCTGTAGGTATGTAATTCATTCAGGAAACTGTCAGTTTTTAGCCGTGCCAATCGCTTTGATTGAAATATAAATGATCAATGCAAAATTCTTACTACGATGTTAACACTCAATTTCTTTGAGCGTTGCCAATATCCACCCATCTGCATCACAGGAAATGACTCACTTTGTATTAAAGTTCTATTCGATATCATTAAAAAAGTTGAATGAGGTAGTAGACTTTACCTTGCTTACTACGATTTGAGATTGTTGTTCGTATTCGAAATTCTAGGAAACTAGGAAAAACATTACTAACACATATATTAGATATTACATCAAATAATATCTATTTATTTCATGCTGCAATATTGCATCACCATGTCGAGTTCATTTTGCAGCGAAATTATTATAAGTATTTACACAAATTTAAAACTCGTCTGCCCCATTTCACCTACTCGACCTTGAATCGATAAGAATATATTTTTATAATACATGCTCCACCACATCTGAAATAACATTTGTTATTGTTTATCGACGTTTCGGATGTCAAAACGGGATAAGACATGGTCCAAATCTAAAACATCATCACAGAAAATTGTGTAGAAAGGTATCATTCCGACAAAATAATTTTTTCATGCAAGATGGCGCCAGAATTTTCTATACAATCCCACAGGTCAAGGCCAGCTTGCCCATGAAATATGAAAGCGAGTGATATTTTCGTGTATCGGACATTTTAAAACTTTTTTCAGTTACTTTCCTAAGAAATTAACTCGTTATTCTATCCAGTATATTATCGATAACTCGTTCCATTCAGTGATATTATTGAATTAAAGATTAATGCTGATTCACTGACCGACTTGACTTGTATTATCATAATGTTTGTAAATTAAAATTTTCCTAAAACTGGCACAGTTAGTCTGAAATTATTCTAATTATCTGTTAGTTTGTCGAAGAATTAGTGGAAATATATTCACCATGATATTTTTATAAGAAATCAAGTATCGTATCCAAGAAATTCTTCGAAGAAATTGAGAAAAAATATTTTTATGGCATAACAAATATTGAATTTATTTGTATACCATAAAAGTGTATTGATTATTATAATTGAGGCAATCCAGAGTAATTCCAGAAATTGAATGAAAATACAATCAATCAATAGATTTTTCGAGGTGAAAAAATATTTGATATGATTCAAGGTCAATTTATACATCTGCTACAATCATAAAATATGAAAATAACATGTTACCTTCAATCAATCAAATCCTTGCCTATTTGTCCCTTTTCTAGTTTTGTTGTTACTGCGAAAACTGTACAAATAGATTTGAATTGAATTCTCCAAAATTTATTTATGTAATAGTGATTCAAGATCCATAAACTATCATTCATTGAACTGCATAATTTCTTCTTGACTCCATAATTGAGATAGAGATAGAATTCATGCCATGGTTATGGTATATTAATACAGTTGGCATAATGAATTGAGATACTCTTGAAAATATCCTATTCGAAAAATTTATCGTTTGGCCCAATTGTGGCCTACTTGACTTAATTAACGATTTCCTTCAAATTCGATTATATTATGTTTGTGATTTGAGAAAGTGTCATATTCTTCTTCGATAAACCGATAGCCCGTATTGAATTCGAAGTTTTATATTGATTCTTATAGCCGTATTACTTTACAGACTAGGACCAAGACAATGGCAATTTACATCCTCCTTTCTTAGCGCTATATATTTTTAAAACCTGTTACTCTACCACAACCTTGATATTTAGATTACTTAGTAGATGTTTCCTATGAAGAACAATTGTAACTTTAGTATATGTCATTGTGAACGATAAAAATGAGTGTTACTCATTTTATTTAAGTGATTTATTTCAGTAGAGTCTATTGAAAATTCAAGCCTTAACTTTTTTCCAAGCTATTAAAGAACATAACGAAGATTACTTCATTTTCAAATTATAGATAATTGTGTTTTGAAGCCTCTGTTAATGGGTATTCAAAAATTTCACTCGAAAATATTCATTAGTAACAAAATTCTGATAAAAATTATTTTGGAAACCTATTATTTTTAATGAGGTTTTCATATAATTTCTGAGAATCAATTATATGCATATGAAAAGGATTCCACTCGTCGATGTTTAAAACAAAACAATCATCAGTTCGTTCTTTCATGTTCGAACTACCCAAAATAATGTTAAGGGTTTCGTCACACGGGGTGTTCAGTCCTTAAAATGAGGGGACCTTATCTTTGTAGAGGCGACAGTAGAAACTTTTTGAAAGATTTATTCATCCGTTTATTCATTTATTTCACTGCATTAGTTCACTTGACGAAATACAATGAAAATATTGTGTCAGACAATGCAATACAAGAAAAAATACTCCAAGAGGAAAAATAACATATTATGTATCTACCTCTTGAAACAAAATACATAAACCTTAAAAACTGCCATTTTCTTTACTCAAAAGACATGAAAGAAAAAACCATTCTCCAAACCAAACGTTACATTCAATGCCAATTGTATACTTCATAATAAACATATATAAAAGAAAATACATTTTCCAAATATTGAAATGGGATTGAAGATTTGGACTAATAATGTAAATTGTAGTATTTTTCCTATTAATATGGAAACATTGATGAGGTATCTCTAGTCGAATATATAAGATTCATCCCAGGAACGATAGATTGACTATGAAAACACAGGGTGGCCCATTAGAATGAGGAAGTACCTCACTTAGGAATGAAAATACAAAGAAATGTTTCGAGTAAGAGTTTGCGCAGATACACAAGCCTAAAATATTTCAGGGCATACAAGGTGCAGCATAAAATTCTAAATCCAGTCCAATTTTTATTATATTCGTGAAATGTGACGTTGTCAGACTGAACGGTAATTAGTGCACTAAAAATGCCGCCAAAAAACGTTGTCAGTGATAAGTAAGTGAACTCATACGTAGGGCACGAAGGTAAGAGACTGCTGAAATGTCTGAACAGTGTAGAAATCTCGTTGTGTTTTTTGAAGCATCAATTCAGGAGATTTCAATCAGTTCAAGTGGCTTCAATGAATGATCTTGTTCTGAACGCCGAACACTTATTCTGTATTTCGCCGGACACATTGTGTATGTGATTTTTCCATGCGAATCATGTCCATATGTTCAAGTTCAAACCATAAACAAACAGAGTGGTTTGTACAGTTTCACTTTCTCTTATCTGACATTCGTACCTACTTACATAATGTTTCGTCGAAAATAGGTAGGAAGCGATCGAAGTGAACGAACTCTTACACAGACACGTTATGCAGGAATGAGTTAATAGTGATGATAGTCATTTTGGCAATGAGCACGTCCGTCTACCAAAAGGTACATCGTTATCTCACTTTTCTTTGTTGTACCCATATACGATATTCACATAGATTATTCTGAGAATGGACTATAAATTACTAATTGCTGTGAAAGTGGGTGGGTACAGCTTTGTCCGAAACAAACAGAATTATTTCCGCTGTCTAAAACTACTTCCTCATAGATTTTTCAGTGGTATAACATTCCGATGACCAGTAGTCTCTCGATCTAACTATAAATGTCCACATAGGTTTAAGATAATTACACTGAAAGCTCAAAATACCCGCCTCCATCCAACCAAATATATCCCAATCTGTCCCATGTCGACAGAATAAAAATATCATGAAAAATGTTCCCAGTATTTAAAACAATTCAGAATTGAATTAGATTTTTTATAACAAAAAATTAAATTAAAATAAATTTTGTTAAAAAACTAAAAAACACGCTTCAATGAAGGGGCAAAAATAATCATCAACATAGAAATAAATCAATCAAGAAAAATATTATTATCGTAAAAAAGGCGTGGAGTGCTACAAAGATCAGTTCTTATAAAACGCCCCACACTATCATTATCATTTTCTGGTATAATAACGAAAAATAGCAAATTGCGGAATCACGAAATGCAAATATTATGAACAATCCAACTGAATACAATATTGAACTAAAAACATTGGTGACCATTGATAATGGTTTTAGAGAACTGATGGAGTCACCAACTTAGCCAAACACACTATGCAGCTCCCAATGTGAGGTCAACGGGGCGTCACAACTGTTATCCTTGAACATCTCAAAACTACGAATTTCGAGTCACTTATAGCATTGAGCCCACAATATGATCAATAAAATTTTTGAACTTTCTTGGAACAATTCTTTCAGCGATTCTTATTGTTGAAATAAATGACAGAAGTGGAATTTTGCACGTAGTATATTGTTTCTTTCAACACTTCTTTTGGCTATGAAGTTGTTGCTAAAATACGGAATAACCAGCCTGAATAATAATGTAGCTCTGTCGCATTTTTTCAGTAGCTGACGATATGACCACTATATTTTTGACTGAATTGACCAGTCTAACATATTAGATTGCCGTTTCATAATTTATGAATTGATGTATACATATAAATGGATTTCAATAATTCAACCTGTTGATTAAGGATGCGACAGTGAATGGAAAAGAATGAGGTTTCAAATCTGATAACATTATTTCACACAAAAAAAAACGATAATTCATGTACACAAAAATGTATGTGAAACAATAACACACTCGTCGTCGTTTTCTGACTACTATCCTTATTCCAAAACGAATAGGTTTTGTTTACTTTTATTGCCCATTGAAATTCACTATCTATTTATAGCTGGAAAACATGTGTATACATGAATATCTATACTTTGTCCAAGTTGAGATAAGGAACTCATCAAATGGTACTCATTCAATTTGACAACTTCTATAGAAATTTATATATTCGCGTTTCTCAAATATTTTCACACTTATGCCTTTGGTATTCCAATATGTGGCGAAAAATAGTGTTACAACTTGAAAAATTAGACTATAGAACTATGTTGTGAATTAACCAGACTACTTTATAGATGCTGTGAATTGAAAGGTATGACAATTCTTTTCGAATACCTTTCTCTCAAAACTGAATAATCAAGTTAAGAAGATTCAGACGCATCAATTTATTTTACTTCATCGTGATAATATCTCTTTGGAAATTTAAAGGATAAATCCCTTGGTTGAGACTTGTTTCTTTTTATTTTGGATTTCATCCACCAAGTTATTGAGTCTTCTTGAAATCCGAACTTTTCTTTTTTATTGAGGTAGGAAATGAATCAAATGAAAGTATTTTCTCCTTTGTATTTATATCGAGCAATATTGCTTCAATGTGTTTCTTGTAGAATAACAATAACAACAATAAACCAATATAGAAAATGATAACAACAAATGGTTTGTTTACAAATCTTAGATCACTTCATGAAATAAATAATTCTGTCATCAGAAAGCGTATCGCTTGACTTTATTGAGCCTCAATAACGGCTTTGAAATATTTCCAGAAATACCACAATATGTTATTTTTGTTGTTTTTTTGTATGTTTCATCGATTGAAAATAATCATTCACCGCTTTGAACTTCTAACGTTGATTCTAACGTTTTCTCATGTTTATATCACATCCTCCTTTTGACAGAACACAGATTAAACAAACGGAAACAGTAACTCGTCAACATTATGGCAGAAAATCCGTTTACTAAAGACACAAAGCCGTTATTCGTTTCATTGCAGTGCTAGCTTTGGCCTTTATAACTAATAACCGAATCTTAACTAGACGAGAAACAATGTTATAATAATTATAACTATGGAAATATTTTATTTAATTGGGTTCAGTCGTGATCGCGCACACTGGGTACCGCGTGTTTTAATTACTTCCAACCATCGTAATACCCGTGCTGTAGGTATGGTAGATAATTACCAGTCAGTTAGGAATGGTGAAAATTGCAACTAGATGAACCTCGGCGATGAACTGAATTCGATGCCGGAAGTCGAGATTAGAACAGCAGGTGTTTTCTAACCTAACCTTACTAAATTGGATTAATGGACTTATAATTTTACTCTCAAACTCGAAAAGTAGAGCGACGTTGAATTCCTGTACTGTGGTCTTAGTTTATTTATTCATTGTTTAATAAACATCAGAGTACTGAGAGATTAACATGAACAGGCTGCTCCACATTGAGAGGTAACACCTTTCAGTTTCTTATTTTTTTGTTTGTATACCAATTTTATCTTACGTTCTCTGACTGAACTAGGTATTCTATTTATAAATAAATAAATGGTTCACACATTTGCGACAATTTTTTTGTCAAAATTACAAAGAAACATTTTGTATCCGTGTTTTCACTTCGATACAAATTGATAATGATCTTGCTACTACAAAATTCTTTATACTACATGTCACACAAACATGTTTTAGTTTTTGAATTTGATTGAATATCTGGAAAAACCTATGAGGAGCATGGTAAGTTCGAATATTTCCCTCTGAATCATGATGTATTTATGTGAATGCAGTTTCCTATCGTTATATCATCAGGATCTGTCACATAAATTCAGGAAATACTCGTAAATCCGGCGATATTTCTCGGGAATATTTCTTTCCTGAATTACCATCCTATGCAAGACAGCTTTTTCTTTCTCATCAGTTGGACTGCTTTCTGCTTTGGTTGATAATCTTTAAGTTCAGTCTAACTATATCTATTCTCATATGAAATGTAGATGAAGAAGACCCTGGAAATATTTCAGATTTTCAAATCCTATATGATTTTATTACAAATGGGACTGAAGCCAATTCAAGAAACGATATAAATTCATTACTATTAATCGATTCTCTTCTTGTTCAAGGTGAGGGATGCGTGGAGAAACCTCTGACTACCCTGTGGAAAAATTACACACAATCATCGCGTCCTGACGTTCGCATGCAATTGACCGTCAGCGGGGGCGGTCTGAAAGCCACCACCAAAGACCACGGCCTAACCGAGTACTGGGCACACCGCCTCACCACCTGTGCTGCTCCTGCCCAGTTTCCTAGGCTTTTTTGTTGGGTTTATCGACACGAGGGCAGAAGGTAATGGGATATTCAGTTGAAAATATTGCATGCATTTCGGTGAGTCAGAAATGTGTACCGAGATATCTGAGTACATTAAAAATACAATACTAAATTGATTATGGTTTTCTAAAATATGGTTACCGATGAATCTCGCGATGAATTGATTTGCTAGGTAAAATTTTTGGCTTACCCCGTATAAATCAGTAGTTTCTTCGATTCTGACTTGATTTTTTGTAATTTTCATTCCATTTTGGCTTACAAGCCTAAAACGTAACGTTTCGATAATTAATTAAACAATTCTTATCATTATGCCAAATTACTGGAAGATAAATCTCGACATATTAAGGTAGATTTATATGAATCACTTATCAGAATGGTTTTTTTTATTATATGTTAGATAAACCAATTTTCCATTATGGTGACTTCACAAAATATCTCCTTTATTCTATAGAAAAACAATGTTTTCATATTTTCTGAACAGAGTAATTGAGCAATATCACCTCATTACTTCCTTGTTGTTCCCATAGTTATTCACCTAAGAAACTCATTCAAGGTTACTTTCAAGTTCAAAGTATTCATCTTTGGATCAGCGAATATCTCTAATGTTGTAATGAATATATTTTTTTCAATGCAATAATTGATGCTTTTGGAAAATCGATCAACTACTATTGTAAGATTTGTTCTGAAAACGAGAATTTTTGAAAATTATTTGACATTTGTTCAGAATCATCAAAAACTCAAAAAATATTAAATTTAATCACTAAATATACCCTCAAAGTAGAAAAGAAAATTCGAAGATTCATCAACAGGTATCTGGTGAACCTATATACAATCTTTCAGAATATAATTATAAGAAATAATTCACTGAACCCTTTCGAAGCCACAGACATCAAGAGATTAATAGCTTTGTTTTCGACTAAGGCACCATAATGAAAAAAAAGTGAAAAAAAAAATATATTTTTATATTGAAATAAATATGATGAGCAAGATACAGGAGATGCTGGAATAGTGAGAGTTGTCAATTTATAATAGTTCGAATATATCCAAAGACAGTTTTGAATATTGCACAAAGTAATGAAAGTATCTTCAATTAATATTATAATCGACAGATGCGAAGAATTATCTTTTTTTTTTCACTGTTTAGGACATTTCTTTATTTTTTGTAACATAATGAGTATAACAAGAATTCAGCTTCGATTCCACTGAAATTATTTCATTTGTCAATAGGTTGAGACACGAATTAAGGTGCCATGCTGTACTTTGTTCCACATCGGCTATTGCTAAGCAAATCGAAGAGGAACTCAAACATTCTCTAGGTGAGTAGCTGGTATTTTCAAAATCTACAGTTAACAGGCTCACTTTTTCGATCCGTATAAAGTTTCATTTAGATGGGAATATAGCTCTTTATTGGAAATAACGAAGTTGATGATTATTTCCGGTATAACGAAAGTTGCCATCACCTTGGAAATATCTTTGCCGAAATTATACAAGTATGCAAATCTGTACTAATTTGGAACGTTTAACTTATGTTCCTGACGAACAACCTTTATCGTCGTAATCGCATTTTTCATATATGTTGTTCTCCCAGCACTAGCACTACTGGAATTCAAACGAGACAAACTCTCAAGACAGAACGCCCGCCTTTCCCTAGTCAATTCCGTTTACGAAAACCCAACGATACCTCGCCGAAAGATTCTCCTCAGCACCGGCTCCCACAACTACAAACCGCCTCTCGAGCGCTCCAAATCGGCGCCAAAGCTGACCAGCATCGAGGAGATCATCGAGGAGGAAGAAGACGTCTTCCACAGCTCGCAGCGCATCTACAAAGAGATCCTGAAACATTGCGACAGCACCACCAACCTCCTCGATCGCAGGAAAAGTTACTGCCTGGGGAAACCTTCGGAGGAGGCGCGAAAACCTAAGGTGACTTTCTGCGAAGAACTGATGCTCGACCAGAAGAGCGACACGATTCTGGAAGACCTGGTGCAGAGTTCGCTGAGCAACGACCTGGTGGAGTCTTGCGAACGGGCGTGGTTCACGGCACTGAACCAGAAGCCTGACCTCATTCCCAGCGACGGCGATGAAGGTTCCTTGTCGAGCGGCTGCGAGTCTTCTGGCACTGCCGTTTCGGACGCGGAGCCACTGTTCCCCACCTCCGGAGTCGAGGAGACGGAACAGATACCCAAGAAGAACGAGGTCGAATTCAAGTTGGGTTGTACTGTGTTGAACAGAGTACGTAGCTTCGAGAAAATCGCCAATCCGGATCTGTTGAAGTACTGCGGTGTTAACAATAAGAAGGGTATCGTGGAGCACGACGAGGTGTCGTTGGTGCCTGTGGGCGAGACCCCTGCCGATTTCAGTTCGCTCAAGGTATGTTTCCAAATAAATAGTCACTAGCACCTTTTGCCGTCGAAACACTTTCACAATTTTATCTCGATTTGTGTTGATTTGTAGTAGTAGTAGTAGTACTTTATTTAAAATAGGTAAGCCTAATATACAAACATCTCGATTACACATAAAAAATGTTTACATACAGGACCAGACTGCAACAGATCCAGCAACCTATAACAACAATACTAAAATAAAACAATGATCAAACAGACACCTAGTGATACAGAATGATTTTTCACGAAGATGCTAACAGTCCAATCTACTTAATGTCAATACGCCCGGTTTGTGTGACGTCACGCCACCAAATTCCTTCACCAAACATGCACATATATCCAACAATCATAGAGTTTTAATATACTCTGACAATAACGACTTGAAAGAAGACAAAGAAGCTGATTGTTTTACATTCATAGGCAGTTTATTGAATTCATTTAACCCTTTGAAAAATAGCGATCTCATGCTCATACTAGAGTTTGTTCTGTGAATATGAAAGTCAGTCCTCAATCTAGTGTCATAGTTATGAATTTCATCATTTCTCACCAAGAACTCGTTGAAATAGGAAGGTAGTAGGCCCTTGCTCAACTTATAAATGAAAGTCATACTCATGTAAAACAAACGAGAACCAACTGAAAACCATTGCAGTGTATCCAACATCACTTCAACCGGAGCATATCTATTACATTTCAGTATTAATCTCATTCCTCTGTTTTGTAGCTTTTGGAGTTGAGAAATTCGATTTTGGTTAAACAAGTAAATTATTGTTGCACAATAGTCAAAATCAGGCTTTATAATGGAATTATAAATGGTAACTCTGGCAAACATGGACATATGTGTCATCCAAGAGAATGAGGAATAATTGATAATGATGATATGACTTTCTTGGAATGAATTCAATTGCAAATACAATATTTTTGTCGTGAATTTATTATAATTTTATCGACTTATTTTTTTGATGGTCTTTAGATTCCAAATGCGTTTTATACGTAATTCTTGTTTCTTGTCGTTGTAAAAAACAACATATGTAACAATAACCACTTTAATGAATTAGCTAAGAATTATGAAATTTTTGTCTTCTGCCTTGCCAATGATTTATATGACCTGGTAAATCATCGAGAGAGAATTCGAATAGATCAATAGTTTTTGAATAAGAACGTAACTTGCTTCAGATGTACTCAGTTTCAGAATTGGCATACATACGGATGTGGGCCCTTGTAGGTAATCGCGATCTAAAGAAAATAATGGAATGACTTTTCGAAACTTGCCATATCTCGAATGTTAATTTGAAATTGTATCTCAAATATTTTACAAGATTTATATACAGTGTGGAATACAGCCAAGTGGAATACATTCGATAACGAAAAAATTTTACCACCTATTTAATTATTTTTTTGAAAGAAATGCGCATGTGATGATACAAATCGACGTGTCCAAGCGTTTTTCCCAACACGCTCTCATTTATTCGTTATCGAATTTATTCTATTTGGCTGTTCCACACTGTATAGTAGAATCAAGGAACGTATGATGCATTAGATTTTTTTTCAGCTAATAAATAGTTGATTTTATTTGCATATCATTTATCATTAAAGTTGAAAGGTTTTTTAGGTATTGCTCATTAAAATCGACAACTCAAAAACCATTTCTACTTTCAAAGCTGATTTAATAACCACAAAATATTATCTAATAAACGGCCTTGTAAGATTCTGATTCAATTCAAATAATGCAAATTTTCAATTTTCACTATCATTTCTGAAAGAATATGACACAATATTAAAAAACCAGACAAACTTGTCACACTAGAGATTTAAGTGAATTCAAAATCTACAATCGACATCTACTTATTTTCTGCAATTACTTATGATCAGGTGATATATTTCAAGAAAATATATTTATGAATAATGTCTGATGCATATCCATGTCCTTACATAAGGGCTGATTTGTTGTGCAGACTACCGAATATGTAATTTCTAATTATATCACGTTCATGTGGCAACTTTCAACACTTTCAGCATTCAATTCGTACACGGAATTTATGAAAATTTCGACAAATAGATTAGGAATATACTGTCTACTTAATTCTCTCTTTTTCTAGGTGTTCAAGAAAAGGTGCTTCTCGGATCCATGCTACGCGAGTGAAGTCAGTAATAACGAAGATGACGAGAATGACAGTGCTTGCAGCGACGAAAGTGGATACGAAGAAGACGAGCTTGCTAGTTCTGTAGCGAATGTGGTGCTTGTTTGAGCGAAACCTGTGATTAAATTAGAATTATTATAATTTAATAATTTTTCAGTGAGATTCGAAGCTGTAAATGATTTTAAATAAATATATCGATTTTTCGGTCTAGTGAAACAAATTGTGCTCAATTTTGATAATAGGCAACAGTCAAAGTTATATATCGTGTCACAAATGATAGTTTCGTAGCCCACTTAAAAAAATATGTAAATACTGAACATTTTACGCAAATGGTTAAGCCCTTTTACAAAAATTATATTACGAAAAGATCATTTGCGGTAATATGTAGAGAAAAGGCGAATATCTTGTTGAAATTGAACATTATTAACATAATCTATGAGAATTCTAAGAATTATGGTTCAATGACACTTAGCAATAAAATTAATAGAATCGGCGTCCTTCTTCCAAAACTAGTTGTCATATGTGTTGTACAAGATGTTTAAAGAATAACTTCTGTCCTATTTGTTCACTCATAAATGGTTATTAGAAAACTGGTTTTCGATGAAGATGCTTATTGTTATTAACATTCTTCATTCAATGAATTCAGGTGTATAAATTTGTATATAGTAAAATACAATAACCTCACAGAAATCAGTGATTATAGTGATAAATGTTGTTAAATACATGTTTTGTTATATTGCCAATTTGTTTTTGGTATTTTTTAATAGGTGCACTGAATAATATTACTTTTACATAGATTAAATTTATTGAAAGAACTATTACTTTTCATTTCAACATAAAAATATACACAGTTTATGATTGCGTCGCTACCGAATATACATTATTTCAATCATCGTTGGTCTGTTTTTTCGAATTTTATTTTTCATTCGATTTTTTTATTATTTTCCGCTGTCATATTCCTTTTGATATAAAGTTCCATCTATATCCATTACTATTTTCTAAAATAGGAATGTTAATTCCGTATCAATCTCTATTGATATTCCCTAAACAGTCTGTTGTATACAGGATGCTCGAGATCTTGAAATTATTTCCTGGAATGGGTGTATTACATATTTGAAATTATCTATGGAAATTTATTCTACTTTGATGTCTACAAAAAACAACATATTTTTACAAGGCTGCAAAATCCGGAAATCGCGAAATAAATTGAATATATTGGCAATCACATTTTAATAACCCTATAGCTTTTTCAATGGTGCATTATAAAACCAATTACATGATTTTAAAGAATTTTGACAGTCATCAAAACACAGTATTATTGGCAATGGTTGACGGAACGATTATATTACATGCTGTCGAATCTGAATATTCGAAAGATAAAACATTTTCAATAATTTCTAAGGATGTATACACAATAAACATTTTTTTAAATATCACGTTATTGAAAAAAAAAACATGTCAGGAAGCTGTTTAATCTCATTCGAAAACGCTCATTAAAGAAAGTGAAATTTCGGACTTTAAAGTGGAAGATCCGGAAAAGTACTTTGTGTATGATATCAAATTTCTTGGACTAAAATACGTAAGAACAACAAACAACGAGAATTTTCATCAAAATCCGGATCGCATGATAAGTACCAAAGTTTATTCAAAAAATAATTGGATACTTCAGTAAATCTTTGGAATAAAAGACTAAATGTTCGAAAATCTGAAGGTATATTTTGAATATAATGAATATTTACAAAATTCAAATTCAATAATGAGAATAAAATGTGATCTCCAAAATATCGCCTATCTAGACTTACAAATTAAATCTGGTGACAAAATAGAATGCCTTATTTGATTTCCTCAAATCTGAGAGACCACTACAACTAATTCTCCTTGATGTTAGTAAATCAACTCATCTAGTTCGATATTTCACACATTCCTTGGCTATCAACAGATAACCAACCCCCTTCAATCAGTCCTGGTGCTGCGTCCGATAGTCTTCGGCATCTTCTTATTGGTCGAATCCTCGAGCTCCTTCTGTTTGTAATAATGCGGTGCCACCTCCAGTAGCCACTTGCTCTCGATCTCAATCACCTGTCGCATAAACTCCTTTGTCGTGAAGACGAGCTCGTGGTAGAGCAGCCAGCGTGGCAAATCCTCGAACAGCGAACTATTGGGATGGACGGTCACGGTTTGGTTGTGTTTGACGGTCTTGTAGTTCCCGCCACGCGACAGTCTTGTTACGTGGTAGAAGTAGCCGGCAGTGATGGCCTTGCGGATATCGACAGTTTCCGAAGGGTTCGACACCATTTCGATCTCGACGCGTTGCATGAGGCCGACCAGTTGCTCTCGGACGTCTCGCGCTCGTTTCATGGACCTTAAACACACAAAAAAACATTTATAATTCTGTTACTAGAGGGTAGGAAAGGGGCCCCAAGTCATCTCCACAAATATGATGAAAAGTTTATGTTAAATCAAAGAAATGTTTCCAACCCTGCAGGGTTCATCTTCAGTTAAGGACTGAAAATGAAACAGAAGCAGGGTTCGAAACATGTCTTTAATTTAAAATAAAACAACTTCTTCATCATATTTGTGGAGATGCCTTGGAGCCCCTTTCCTACCCTCTAATATTTGCTACTCCACTTCGAGCATGGACTACTTTCTTCAATTAATTCGAGTTAATTAGTTACTGTTAGGAATGATGGTAATATTCTCAGGTCAAGACCTGCTGAGAAATTAATTATATAAATATATTGTCAAAAATACGGCATTATGAGAGTATTTAAGATACGGTTAAATTCTCATAGAGGCATTTGGGTAATTCTGTCTATTCGCATTTTGAAACATTTGCCTTATTTTTTCCACTCCAAACAAAAGTCAAATTTATGATGATTAAACAAAGGATCTATCAAAAATACATATTAGAATACAAATAAGAAATAATTATTGAACATTGTTGAACATTAATAACAGCATCAGCAGAATAAACAATTTTTAAAGAAATTATTTAATCAACAAAATATATTAAACGATTCAGCTCTGGTATCCGCAAACGATTAGAACACACCAGAATTTCTTGTGTCAGTTTATCCATATTATTTGACGATTTGTGCTTTCTCTGGGGTTGTATAAGTAGTTGGCAAGTTTCTTCTGGTAATTTAATTTCCCGATGTTGTCGCCATCACTGTCCTTCAAAGGCCGCCTCTTTAATATTGGATAGGGGAGGGAAGTTATTCAGGAGAAGTGCGATGTGTCTCTCTTGTTTATGTGGGATTATGGTATACTTGCTCTTCTCGTTACTCTCCCTATATACCCAATGAATTCTTTCCGAAGTTGTAGAAGTGATGTACATTGTTATAATTTTTATGTTTAACTAATATGGATTAAAAAAATCTTTGTAATCGTTTCGAATGGAAAATTTTCAATACTCTTCCTATACAAATCTAACCGTTTTCGATATTCAAACTTTTTGCACATTCTTCTTTTAAGATCCGTCATTTTCGAATGTCAGAAACATTTCAGTCAGTAAAAATGATATTCAATTCTAAATAATCTTTTCATAATAGTTTTTGAATTATGATGACCTTTTCTCAATGTTGAAATGAATTAATTCTATAACTTTCATAACTTTTAATGATTTTGCTTATTTCGTTGCCAGATTACGCAAGGCCAGTGACGAAATTTCTTGTGAGAGTCGATGAAAAAATGATTGTGACTAATTACTAGATTAGATGTTTCCTTATTTCTACGTAAAAATACGTACACTAGTAGTAAGCAGTACAGTAGTTCGATTTGTGACATACCATAGCAACAAAACCTACCTATATTGAATGAAGTTTTCGTAACACCATTGCGTAGAATAATCAGAATCTCTCCACTGATTATAGACGTTTAGCAAACTGAGATGATCACCTGCTGGATGATTGAAATTCTTCCTAGCCGTGTCGGCGTGAATGATTTTGTCTTTCGGTCGATAAAATATCGCCCCGTTCACCGACAGCATGGCAGAAATCGTCACAGCTTCTTCGGAACATTTGTACCTGTGAAACCAAACTGTGTTAAGACATCTTTAACAGCAAATAGGGAAACTTTATTTTCTTGGTCACACATAGACGAACAGTAAACGTATTAAAAAGTAATTCTGTCTATTTTTCAATAACTGATAGAACTGTGTAATTATTAAATTCAGAAATTCAGTTAATGAGTAGCTTGGGGTTAAAAATCGAAAGGATCCAAGAAATGTTCTCGAATATAATAATTCCGCGGTTATAATAGTCGAGAACAAATCAAAATGGGATCGAATTTCCATTGACTCGTAATGCGGTGGAAATATCCATGAGTTTTGCTTTCAAAATGAGCACTAAATGGTTGTCAAATAATAAAAAGGAGTGGACAACTACTCTCTGCGTTTTCACGTACGTCATGCGTGATCAATGCGTGCTACACTGTTAATGGATGACCTTTAGAATTTGGAAATTGTATAAAAAACTCTTTAACAAATTAAGACAATGTTCAAGTTTTTCAAATTTCCTATGAATTTTTCACGCCAAAAAGTCTGATTGAATCGGTTGTACCCACTTTTCAGAGGCCAACAGCATCTTGGCCATCATCGGATCGACTGGAAACTCGGCCATCCTGCGGCCGAGCTTCGTCAACTCTCCGTGGTGATTGAGTGCCCCGAGCGCGTACAGCTGCTCCAATGCCAGCACGAGCGTCTCGTGCGGAGGTGGATCGAGGAAGTCGAAGTGTACCAGATCGTTGATGCCGAGTGCTTTAAGCATCAGCACTGCGTTGCCCAAGTTAATGCGCTGGATCTCGGGGATCGTGTTCTCCTCGAGCTCGTGTTTGTACGACCATGCTGTGTACAACCTGCAATAACCGGTACATTTTCGGCATGATCTATCTAAGATATAGTATATTTATTCAAGGAGGATAGTTGTGACAAATTTGGTTATCTTTCAATACCATTAGGGCAAAATGATAAATATCTAGCACAACTTCTAATTGGTTGAGTCATAGCTGGAAACATTAGGGCATCAATAATTATTCACAGTGACTTCACAACGATGCTAAATTCATTTAGAGAGAAATCTTTGATCCGAAGTTTGTTAGTTCTAATCGAAATTTGAAAGTATTGAAAAAACTTTCTGTTTCAGAGTATCGTTGAATGAAAAAAAAAAACAAGCAGCAACACCGCACTTTCTGACGAGCTATCACAACTTTCTTGCTCAAATAACCATGGATCCGTCAGTGATTATTTTTGATATAGAATGCGTAAGCATTGATTTCGACAGTTCTTAATTGTCAGAAATTTGGAGCTGGAACGCAGGACAATTCTGATTTGATAAAGACAGCTTCACTCTGATCACTCCATTGATTTCTCAACAAAAATCACGAAAACTATGTTTCGCCATTTATATGCACGAGTCAACTCAACAATCCAAAGGCGCTGGACTGCTCAACTGTTCATCTGTAGACTCAACTACGCACAATCTGTGCGTTAGAAATCATCAAAAACTACTTTCGATACAATTCTTCTGTTTTCCAAACGACTCTTTTTACTTTCAGATATTATTTTGAGATATATACGTAGATAGTTCTGACAAAACATGAGCTTTATAACTCACTATGATAGTGCTTATCATGTGACATCACATATTCATAGAAATAAATAATTATGTACATATTTTATATCGCTAGCTGAACTTTCATGAAATGTTGATGCATTTAAATATCACATAATATAATAAGTCAATAATGAAACGAATGGGAACAATTCAATTAAGAAATCAAACTTTTTGGGGCCAGAAAAATCATACCCCATCCACTAACCTGAAACATTTGCCGGCAGCCACGCGACCGGCTCTGCCAGCTCTCTGATTGGCTGACGCCTTTGATATCGGCACGACCATCAGGCTCTCCATGCCTGTGCGCGAATTGAAATGATTCTGCTTTGCGAAACCTGGGTCAATCACGTAAATTATATTGTCAATCGTCAAAGAGGTTTCCGCAATATTAGTAGCTAAAACTACCTTCCTCGCTCCTGGTGGTGTCGGTTCGAAAATTTTCGCCTGGAATTTTATGTATTATTCAAAATAAGTGATTTCAAAGTTCGAAAATTTCATAACTAGCCTTCCTAACATTCCAGTTTTTGTATGATTGAATTTTTTTTCGCCAATTTAGAAGTCACTTTTCAGTGAACCCTGTGTTCAATTCAGCGTTCTACTTTATTGTATAGAGTTCAGTGTTCTGTAGTCGAGAGATGAAAAGGAAGAAGAAAGGTGAAGGGATTTATATAATTATTTTATTATCTCTGGTGATTCAACTGCATAGGGATTTTTCTCACCTGCATATCGCTCGGTAAATTTGCGTAAACCGGTAGAATCAGCAATTCTTTGACTTTGGAACCGAGTCTTCTGATGCGATCTTGTAACAACTCCTGGCATGTCTCGATCTCGTCCTGTCCCGTCAGAAATACCAAAATATCTCCTAGAGGCTAAAAAATACATATAAATTGTATCAATATAAATGCCATCGAAAATTCATTGAAATAACCAAAAACAGTTTTTTGGAAAGTCTGATATCTCTCAGAAATCGTCAAAAGTTCTGGAATCATCAAAATTTTTTTATTGACAATTATTAGGATTAGGACGATTAGGAATAAAACACGGTCCTGAATCGTTGATTAATTAAAAACTTTATCCACCAGTCAATCACAATCAAACTTTACCCACTTGAGTGACATGAATCTGCAAAACAGACACGACGCATGCGTCCACGTAGTCTGCCTCAGGCGCCTTGGTGTAGTAAATGTCGACAGGAAACCGTCTGCCGGGTATCTGGAACATAGGGGCATCGTCGAAGAACTCGGAAAACTTGGCAACGTCGAGAGTGGCGCTCGATATCAACAACTTCAGATCGGGCCGAAACCGAGCGATGTCTTTCACCAGGCCAAACAGAATGTCCGTGTGCAAGGTCCTGAAGGATAATATGATATTTTTTCCTGGGTGGTGTTGTGTGAAAAATACTTGATGACATGTGTATGAAAGAAAGACAAGAAAATAAAGTTAAATTTAAAATAAATGTTGCAAAATTTTTAACCATAATCAGCACAAATAATCGTTGTGAAATATCTTCGGAGGTGTTGCTGAGAAACGTCCCTAGTTTTTTGATTCCATAATAGCTTCATCATGATGAATTTCCAAAGTTCACGCGAAAAACGCACATCGTTGTGACGTCACAACAACTGAATGATCGCAGAGTAGACTGTAGACTGACACCAAAAAACAACGGCATGTTTAAAGTTTCGGCAAATCGAAGCCGTTTTAGAAATTTTTCGGATACTACGTAATATTTTCTAGAAAAAGCATTAATTTTCACCATCATATTCGATGATGATTTTTTTATTTCGCCTAGTGAAATGAAAACGATGTCAAGTTGCTTATTTTGGTTGTTTCATATTTCACAACATCACATTTGGAACAAGGAAATAGACCTTCATATCACAGAAATGAAATTTGCTTAGCATCCTCCTCACCTTTCGTGGGCCTCGTCGATGATCATGACGCTGTAGGAGGCCAGATCAGGTTCGGAGAGGAACTCCCTGTGTAGCGTGCCGTCCGTCATGTATTTAATGACGGTTCTCTCAGAAGTGCAATCCTCGAACCTTATGGCGTAGCCCACCTCGTTGCCAAGCTTCACGTCCATTTCTTGGGCCACTCGCGCCGCCACTGACATTGCCGCTACACGTCTAGGTTGTGTGCATCCAATTTTTTTATCTAGAAGTGTTGTTTTTTTTAGTTGTATTTCATCTTGTCTAACTTTGTTGTATTAGAGGACTTGACAGGTTAACAAGTTGAAACTTCTCAAGTTCCAAAGCACAATATCTCTTATTTTTGATTTAAGTCCTGAATATCATTTTTTTCACAATTAGATAACAGACATTTTTTTGATTCAAACTCTATTGCAATAAAGTTATCAAAAGTATGACAGATGATTGAATCTTCAGACTAGAAAACACACATTCCCTATAGATACCATGATTTTGAATGTATTTATCAGTAAATATCATAATTCTACTCACTATCTTTGGTGAATCCAGCTTCATGAAGATATTGTGGAATCTGTGTAGTTTTTCCTGAGCCAGTTTCACCCTCAATAATCAATATCTGATGTTCTCTAACAGCCTGTATAAGATCATCTTTGAATGGAAAAACAGGCAAACTTCTTTTAGTCTCTTCAATGCTGAGCTTTTTCTTTTGCATTTCACTCAATTCTGGTTCTTTCTTTTCATTTTTTATACCTGTGATCAATGAATACAATATACATATAATTTTATATGAGTCAACTGAGATTTCACATTGAAATTTCAAAATGAAAAAATTACCTGGCATTTGAAGTGCTTGAATGAATTGAATTTGATCCTCTAATAGAAGCTCATATTCATCCTTCTTAACAGCATCTTTGGCCCCAAATTTGAACACAGCTGAAGCCATCTGATCTTTCTCCCATTTTTTTTGTTCAGCCTGGGGGACTTTTTCCAATTCATCCACTTCCACATAGTCGGCAGCTGAATCCTTACCCAAGTCACGTGGCATATGGTACCTTTGTACCCTTTCAAGTTCCCTAGCTTTTTCATGTTCTTGTGCCAACTTAAGGAGTTCTTTCTTGTGTTGCCTTTCCCGTTTCTCTCTTTCTGTTAATCTGAAGAAATAACATTAACACACTAGCAATGTAATTCTATTTTAGCAACTTACATTTCCTCTTCGAAAAGGTATTCATCGTCAGCTATATCAGCTTCTAGCTCCTGAAGCTTGTCATCTTTACGTTTCTCTAGATATTTCCTCCTGGACTGGACTCTGAGCATAGGAATAATTTTTTCCCTATCAGTACTCTCCAGTTTGAGTCTTTTGGCTGCCTCCTCATAGGCTCGTTTATCAGATGGATGAACAATGTTCCTGGTTCGTTCTTCATCGCGTTTCTTAAGACGAGTAGCGAATTCATCTCTTTCTCTTAGATCTTGTTTTCGTGCCTCCTCTGTGCTATCTGCGCTGTCTGAGTCAGAGTTAGACTCATACTTTTTCTTAGACCTTTGTTTGCTCATTTTACTAATTCGGAAAATTATAAATCTCCGAATCAGTATTGGAAATGTTGATATTTACAGATATGAATATATTTTTGAACCAAATATAGTGAGGTTATGTAGAAAGCTGTCAGATTATTTCTCTTGATCATAGGTTTATATGGTCTATGTTCTTGAAGAGAGTTTATACAAGAAATAAAATTAGAAGAATAAAATGGATTTGAAAATCAAGAAACAAAAACAGATGATTAATATATGAAATGGTGATGATTCAAATAAATAATTTCTCCTTTATACAATGTATTCTTATTTGTACACTACACCAATGAATATCTTGGTTTCTATTCTACATACATGCTGCATTTCTTATTGAACAATTTCTCGAAGATGTGCATCAGTTTCAGTTTTTTTTCGTTATGTTTCTTTCATTTATTTTGCATAAAGTATTAACATTCCTTAAAATTTACATTAATAAATTAATTAGTGAAATGAAAAACAATAACGTATGTGTGTATATATAAAGTACATATATTTATCACAAAATTAGTACATAAAAATAGATAATAATTAGCTTCATTCACTGTCGATTAAAATTTTAAAGATAAATGAATATATGGAAGTATCTTCATCTGCTTGTGAAATAGCATCCGTATTATCTTGTACAATCGTAGACTTATCCTGCTCTTCATCTTCTGCTAACTTTTTCATTTCTTCAATTTCCTGATTCCTCCCAGTAAACCATACTTCGTATAATTCTGGCGAATATCCAACGGGAGTGTCGTTCATTTTGTGTGGAAAATCCTTTATTATTTTAGCTTCCTCCATCTTCGAAACGATGCGCATGTTTTTCCTTTTGAAATTGTACACAACTTTGGAAACGGGATCGAAGTATCCGTCGCCAGTGTAGTAACAGTTCATTGGCAGTTTCTCGATTGTCGGCAACTTTTGAGTACTCTTTATCTTTTCGTTGGTAAGACATCTATTCGGGAACTCAAGGTAGCTCCAAGGTTCTTTGTTGATTTCCATTCCATCTTTGAATTGAAACGTGTGGTTATGTAGTCTGCCTTTTATCCACATGCCCTTTATCTTGTTACCATTGGGGAATATTAAGGTTCCTTCGCCGTCGAATTGACCATCCTTGAAATGGGAATTCATTTTTACGAAAGTAACTCATTATTTTTCTAATATACTTTTCATTCTATTAGAATTGAGAATAATTATTATAACTAGTGACAGTCGAACTTCTCTAACTCGAAGTGCGATATGCCAGACAAAACTTGAGACTTCGCGTTATAAAATTTCGAGTTGTGAGGTAAAACAATTTATCACACAAACCTAAATTGATAAATAAACAGACTGGTCCATCGAACCCATATAGACTTACCATATATATACGAGGAGTTTCTTCATGAAAATGTGTTTATACATACACTGAAGGAGATGTTTGTTATGTCCTATATATTTTAATATACCTACTAGAAAAATCATCATTTACTGCGAAGATATGAGTGATATTATATGGAATATGTGAATTTATTAATTTTGAGTATTAGGAAAGGAAGTGGAATTAGAGTTAACTTGGTGTGGTATTGAATTATGAAATGAAAAAATTGGGTTTCCATTAAGAAAAAAATCGAGTTTTGCAATGTTTCTCATTCACACATCGAATCGACTTTCAGGTAATACCCTGTAGAGAAATGTGATTGTTGCAAGATGTTCATTCAACCTCCATTCATAGATCGATTATAATGCATTTCCAAAAATTCGTATCCAAAAAAAATGCTATATGTTAATGGGCTGCATCTGTCACTTTTATTGGAAAAATTTGAATAACTCTGAAATGGTCAATTTTAGATATGGGGTATAGTCGTATAGTACATGAAATCATTGAAATCTAATTGAAATCATAAAAGGAATTCAATAATCATATTATATGAAATGTAGGGTGTTCTATTCGAGATAACATAGATGGCGTCACTTCCTGAGAAACCTTACTATTCCGACAACATCGACGTAAGTAAAGTGTTCACACTCAGCCCCCACATTTTTTCACCGAATAGTAGACGTAGAGGCGACATTCCCCGTCTTTTGACTTCTGCACAAAATTCTCGGAAAAATATATTTTGCATGATGAGTATAGTCGTCAAAAAAATATCCATCAATATTGGAAAATATTGAGAACATGAAAACCAAAAATTCACCTCGAAATGGCCTTCATACTTGACTCCGTGCGGGTATTTGTAAACACCGTATCCAGCAAACCCGAGAGGGTCGTGAGATCCTATATAGGAGCTCCCAGTGCAATGCCACTGATGGGGTTTTTCGAATGTCTTATATTGGTGAAAGTTTTTGGGCCTCGATACTTCCACGTTGTTAACATCAAACATTCTGCTCCAATGATTGGTTATTTTAGTAAGATGATGACTGTTGATGCTTATACCGTCCATCGTTGTAATTTATTCCTATTAGGCGTGTTATTTAATTACTTAGTCAATTGTAAACTTGACAACTGGTCAAGTGTCAACGTGAATGATATTAAAAAATATTAGCTGACAGCTAACTTAGGCCACGGTCTGAAAACTAGATCACTTTTGAGTGGTCGGATTATCATATCTTATGAAGAAAATTCGCCATATTTATCCAGTAGGAACATAATAGTTCTGGGGTAAGTTGTTGAAAACCATTCCAGATATTCTCAACATTATTATCATATGAAATTAAACATATTCAGAACTACTTATTCAAGTATTTTTGCACATTATGATGAAACTTTTTAAATAAATTGATTGGACGAGAAATAACTAAATTTTCATATTCACTGAGAGTATCACTATTTCTTCATATCTCTGGAAGTGTATATATTTTTCGTTCATCGCTATTATGTTCTTTATAATTCGTATACAGGAAAATAAATAGTTGCATTTGGCCAAAAAAAGCCGGTAATAAGTAAATAAAATTATATTTTACACATATAATATATACAATGTATAAAACTTCGGAAACAGAGTCGATCTCATTTTTTGTAATGGTAATTCAAGAACAGCGATATTATTGGAAATATATATTTGGTACTTCAAGAATGCAGTTCTGTGAAAAAATATGATACCATTTGTGTTATTTTGATGTTTGCATATATTCAAAATGATAATATAATCAACGAATTTGGTACAAAAAATACAAGGATATGCTAAATGAATTAATTACAGAATAAAGTGTTTTCCCCAGTCGTCTACAACAAGATAAATATGATTCATTCCCAAGCTAGTTGAACAAAGTAGTCACATTTATCAAGAAAATAGGATATATTACAGTTGGAATATGAAATGTTGGTGAATTGATAATTGAGTAATATGCTAAAAATTGGTTTGAATCACCAATTCATATAAAAATTCGATCTTTACTATATTTTCCAAGATCGCAATATTGAGAGACAATGGAATTTGTGTTTTCAGAGACGATCGAATTCACTTTCTATTTAAGTCATTTTGATAGTTATTTCAGACACATGACGTATTCAGTTTTTTTTTGAGATCGCTTACAATTGTTATATGCACCATTTCTTCCTGTCGTATGGCGAACACTGTGTTCGCATTTTTTGGCACCACAATAAAAGAATGACAACTGCCGGTTACAAATGCCCTCTATGATAAGGATCGTAGTTAGTCAAATACTTGTCTGTCAGTCTTGTCCCATCAATCACAGCTAGATGTCGCGACCCATCTTGCAACAACCTATCATCAGCGATGTTGACATTTGTCAACAGTCTCTCGTCCTGTGCGATTAATCTGTTATCGTTGGCCAAAAGTCTGCCGCCGTTGTCCACGAGAATCCGCAACGGTGGAGGCTCGGCAATGTTGATGGCGATGAGATGAGATGCGTCTGTGAGAATTTTCGAGTTGTCTGGTTGCAGGAAGATGCGGTTGTCCTGCTGCAGTTGTGGCTGCTGTTGTTGTTGTTGAGGCGGTTGGTATTTTTGGTCATCGTTAGATTCGTATTTGAGGATGCGCTGTTGCTGTTGTTCTTCCTGACCGTTGTTATATTTGGGACTGGATGCGTGTACCTTCATGTGGGTGTTGAGGGTGCTGGATTGCGAGAAAGCCTGCGAAATAAAAATGCAACAGATACTAACAAGCTCGCTAAAAGAAAGCTGTTTATTGTCCCCGGAGTCTCAAGAATGATTCTCGAATTTCAATTTATCCTGGGTACTGCTCATATTGAAATAGTTACTATATTGATTAACATTCTGTTCTGAAGAACAGTATCTGAATATTGTATATGAACCAATAGTGGAGGAGAAGAATTGATAAAAGAGGAAACAATATAGGGAATGAATGAGAAAAATTCTCATTATAATAATTCTTATGATTTTACGAGTATTTGTTTTTCATTGTTGCTCTACTTTTTGATTACATATTCCAGGATCATTATAATTTATTTTGATATTTTCAACGGGCAATGATGACTATAAATAATGGCAATTCTACAAAAGAATGAAGTTACATAATACCTAACCAAGATGTAAGGGACGTCCATAAATTACGTGAGGCATTTTATAGGATTTTTTGACCCTCCCGCCCCCTTTAGTGAGATTTAGAAAGATTAAGCTTGATCCCCTCCCCCCCTTGAACATCTCACGTCCATAAGGACGCCTCCTAATTTATTTGAAAGTTCAATAATTACTGAATTCTATTACCATTTTACTACCATTTTTCGATATTGATTAAATTTCAGCATATATAGGGTTTCTTTAAAATTCCTGTCCCTGTCATATAACCCAACAACTCACCTCAGCCAAAAAGTTTTGGAAATTCAGAGTGTCAAATTTTCATTTTACACTATTCAGTTGTTGGTTGTGCTTCTAAATGAAAAAATATTCATCAAATACTAAGACTAAACTTGAATCTTGACACTGTTTCATCCAATTTGGAACGGATATAGGTTGTGTCATAATTCATTCTTAGGAATTGGTTAACCTATCCCAGACATTTTGAAGAGAAGTCTTTTATATTTAGATATCTTTTAAATTCGACTATAGAAATTTTATTTTTCAATTCGGATGTCTTCTCTTAAAGGTATCGATATGTCTGACGTGTCACTTGACGTGGGAATCAAACCTGCGCATGCTTAGCTGTAATTAGATACGTTCATTTCTCTTCGATTGCAGCCGTAAGTGCTCCTCATACAATATCTTACCTTGCCACAGGTGACGCAAACGTAAGGTCTTTCACCGGAATGCACTCTCATATGCCTTAGCAGAATAGTGTTGACGGTGAATCCCCTGCCACACACCGTACACACGTACGGTCGCTCTCCTGTATGGTTTCGCATGTGATACTTGAGCTTCATTACGGTCGTGAATCTGCAAATTGGAAGTTGTACAGTGTGTTGATTTGAAAATTCAATACTATCAATAATTCATTTCTATTCACGTTCTCAAAAATGTAAATTGAAGTATGTTCCATTTTGAAGGCCTTGCCTTTGCATTTCCAACGGTATGTCACTTTTCAAGGAAGTTATTAACATAACTGAAAAAATGACTAATGATAATATACTTCGTTAGTTATAGTTTCGTTTTTTCTTTCCTTGTGTTATTAAAATTTGGTGCACCTGATTTGTTCGATTTTGAAGATCTTCAAGGGTTTGTAGCGATGTTTTATAGATGGTCAATTTTTATTTCATCAATTACTGTTTTGAGTTCGTATAAACTTTGGCAAGAGAGAAGTAATTCCTACCGTTTTTGGCACACAGAACACTCTATGGGTTTTTCTGTGCCGTGAAGACGTTTGTGACTCGTCAGATCGCCGGATTGACGAAAAGCTTTGCCGCAAAAATCACACACGAAAGGTCTCTCATTGGTGTGCGTTCTCATGTGGATTTTGAGGCTGGCTTTCGAAACGTAGCCGTTCTTGCATACTTCGCATTTGAACGGTCTTTCACCTAGGAAAAGAAAAACTGACATGAATTCGAAGCCAATCTATTCGAGAATAGTAAAATTTCCAGTTTTGCCCAAACCTGCTTTGATATTGAATATAATAAATTATGACAATTGTCTATGAAAAATGAAATATCCGAAAAGACCTCGAATTTAGCGAAATTTAAAAAACGACGCTTTGTAACGTTAAAATTGCAAATACTAAGCTAATGTCAGCGTTGCTAGATAAACAGATGCGTTTCTCGACGTTCTGGATATCAGAAGTATGTTTTCCAAAAATTATTGATGTCACCTACGGACTGTGTTTTCAAATTACCTGTATGTGTTCGGGCGTGCAGTTCCAGATTGAACCTCTGGGGAAAATTTTTGCCGCAGATGTTGCAAACGAAAGGTCTATCGCCGGTATGCTGCTTGATATGCACGGACAAGCTCTCCGAGTTCGGAAATTCAGTCTTGCAATAATCACAAATGTGTTTGAGCAAACCAGGATCACCTTCTCTCTTCACGTGAATCTTCATGTGCTTGAGCAAACTGTTCTCAGCGAAGCAACCCTTATTGCAGATTTTACAGACGAATGGTTTCTCGCCACTGTGTTTGAGCATGTGTTTGGCGAGCAGGGTCGGGTGTATGAAGCGCTTCTTGCACACCTGAAACGTCAGTATATCGATCAGTTCATTTCATTATTCAAGTCCATTCGTCAAAGCATTGAAATATATTAGACATCAAACAGTAGAATGAAAATAAGAAGACACATACTATCTGCTTTTCAAAAGTGGATCAGCTTTATGATTTTTTGTTACCACAGATAAATAATAGTCCAAGAGCCAGTGCAATATGATGTGTATGTATAGTTAGTAAATCTATATACAGAGTGGTCCAACGAAAAGTATGCACCTAGCTTTTCTCCTTTGTTTAGAATTGAAAGCAAAAATGCTCGGACACGTGGAGATTTTAGACATTTTAGACATATTTTTCAACCTGTGCCTCTAACACCCCAGCGAGGGTGTGTCACAACTATAAAATTTTAAATGGGAAGTGGAGTCGAGTGGTGTATCATTTAAGCGGGCTCAAAATTATATTTCTAATGATACCCTATTTATTGAAATTTATTCGAACAGTTCATGCGAAAACGGCTTTAAGTACATTAACTTCATTAAATTCTAAACAAAGGAGAAAAGCTAGGTGCATTCTTTTCGTTGGACCACTCTGTATAATTTAAACATTTTATATCACTTCCAGTTCCACTGAAATCACCCCTACTTTAGTTAATTGCTCAAAATAGAAAATATAGTTGAAGTGCTTCAAAGTGGCGTATTCGGCCCAATCTTATACAGATTTTGGCTCTATACATTTGTTTGCGAATGGTTTCTCAACGAAATATTTTGTTCCGTTACATATACAGAGTGTCCAGAAACTCTTCTGCCAAATGGAAACTACAGGTAACCTTATGCTGATTTAGCTCAAATTACCTCAATCCAAAATGCCTCATAAATGAGCAACAGCCCTTTGAAGAAAACTGCGTTATAAAAGTTTTACATCATTCACTGTATTTTTTTCAACAACTATAAGCGTATCATATAAATTCGATAGAATAATTACCTCGCACTCATGCGGCTTCTGTTCTTCTGGAACGTGCGTGCGCATGTGGTTATTAAGATAATTCTCTTCAGTGAAAGCTCTGGGGCACAATTTGCATTTGAATGGACGATCCTCAATGTGTGTCCGCAGGTGTTTCCTGAATGATTTCATGTTGATGAATTGTTTCTTGCACACGTTGCACTGATTCGTATTACGCGTCATTTTCTTGCCAGCGGTAACTGAAAGAATACAGTATCTTCAATATTTGTTCAACAGATATTTCCGAAAGACCAAAAAACTTCTCTCAAAACTTATATACACCAAAATTGGATAATTATTGCCTTAGGATAACCATTGAACAGTTTGAAGTCACTGTGCAGTGTTACCATAATTACTGATGCTCAAATGTTCTCAGCTTTATCTCAACCAATTAGAAATCCTGATTGGTTAGATACTTTTTACTTGCACCAATGGTATTAAAAGGTAACCCAATCTGTCAAAACCATCTTTCTGTCAGCCTTTGTGAAACATCTCTTCAGAAATTGAAGTGTGTTCAAAACTGATCATAAAATCAAGGTTCAAATCACATTTGATTCCAGTAACAATAAATTCAATTAAGATATAATTTGATTTAAAGCTTCTTGAGTTTATATGTGTTAATTTGACTACTACAGATTTAGTTGATAAATCAATACAAATTATTACTAAACAAAATTAAATTTCATTTCAAATCAAACCTGTATTGAAAAAACTGTCAACATTGGCAGTCTGGTAAGTATTTGAATGTAGTTTCAGCCTGCCAAAAATATTTTTAGGGAATTTTTATGAATGTATCAGACTGAGTATATTATTCATTTAAAGAATATATATAGTACCTGATGTCTTCCCTGCTTTAGCTAACAATTTTCTTTTAGCCATAGACTTCCTTTGGAACTTTGCAGCCTTCAATAACTGTTTCTGAGCAATAACCTTCTCGTCATTTGAGTTACCATCCAAAGTAGATTGTAATAAACTCAGATCATCTCTAAAATCATCCTCATCACTATTTTCAGATGAAGAATCAAACCCAAAACCATCCAGCAATAATGTTGAAGAAAAGTCATTGTTGTGTTGGATCTCTTCCTCTTTGCTTTGTTTGTGTCCCACAGGTTTTCCAAGATATGTTCTGAGATTCATATCAGATTGTTCACAAAGTTGTTTAAATGAATAGCATCTGCTTATTTCATGGATACATTGTAGACATATTAGACTGGGAAGACCATCTCCACTTTCAATCTAAAAAAAGTGTTTTCAATTTTCATAATTGAATTCGTACAGTTAATATATTTTCAATTAATGATGAGAAAGTAAATAAGAGAGTTGATCTACTTGTGAATATGAAAATGTAAATAACCTGGACCGAAGAAAATTCTCTAATCATTTCAGCAAGAACCAATGATTGTCCCATTGAATCATCTTGTTGGAAAACTGATCTCATTTCTTGTCTTTCAGTCAAACAAGCCCTGCAGATTTTATTGATGTCGAATAGTCCAGTGGAATCAATTTTAACCTCCATCCTATGATCGATATTTGCAACATCAATAAAGATACTCAACCGTGTCCGTAAACACAACAATTTAAAGCAAATGGCGAAAAACGGATTCTTCCACTGGTCGATTGTGGAAGACGATTGTTGCTCAAACTTCTAGTTAATCAAACAAATGGCCGACGTACTTGAACCTAAATTCCTTCAGCATAAGGTCTATTTTGTTGCAGCTATTATGTTGAGCGGTAGGGACCTGTGTAGCACAGATGCGTACGGTATATTTTTTAATGGGGACTCATTGACAGAAAAACAGATGATCGACTTCAACAACCGTAATACTGTGGTAAAGCCATCGGCCGAGTAGTTCAAAATTTATATTCCGTACATTCAAACTATTTATACCAAAACATAACATAACCTATTTTGTAAACAAGTAATTATGAAAAGAATTAAGTCTTATTTTCATGAAATATAGAGAAAAATATTAAATCTACTATTCCATAATGGATCTGCACTGCCTAAATACAATTGAATGCAAGCAAGGAGCAGTAAGGGCAGTCAGATTTAATGGTAAGAATTTAATAACAATTATTTTGTATTTTAACATATTTTTCAAATTAAGTGGATGGATCCTATTGTTTAACTTGCGGGTCTGATAAGAAACTGAAGTTGTGGAATCCCTATCGAAGCCTCTTACTCAAAACTTATGGAGGCCATGGAAATGAAGTCCTAGACGCATGCAGCTCATGTGATAGCAGTCATATAATATCTTGCTCGTCAGATAAATCTGTTATATTGTGGGACGTGTCTACAGGACAACCGTTAAGAAGGTTCAGAAGTCATGCAGCAAGTGTTACATGTGTGAAATATAATGAAGAATCGACAGTCGCGATTTCTGGAAGTCTCGATAATACAGTGATGTGTTGGGACATCAAATCCCGGTCACAAGTTCCTATACAGACTCTCAAAGATGCGAAGGATTGCATAACGTCATTAGTTGTTACTGATCATGAAATTTTCACTGGATCTGTGGACTGTTCAGTTAGAAGATATGATTTAAGGAATGGTAAATGTGATGCAGATTTTGTTGGAGGTGAATGATTTACTATATTAAGTTATTCAAAACTTATGTAATTATTGTTCAAAAAATAGCTACAAATCAAATGACACTATTTTACATAAATGCACTACCAATGGAGTTATTTTTTAAATGATAATATTTTCCAGCTCCCATAACATGTGTTAGCTTATCACATGATGGTCAGTGCATTCTGGTGAGTGCAGCTGATAATTCAGTGAAATTATTAGATAAAACAAGTGGAGAATTATTAGGAGAGTGAGTATATAAATATTTTGAATTCATATTATTTTTCAAACTCATCATTGCTTACTCTATAACTATATTCTTGCAAACATTATATATTTGATAGTTTGCTCAATATCTTCACCAATCTCTTAATTTTTGAAATATACACATTCAAACAATTGAGAGAGGATACCAAATTAGTTTTTGTTATGACAAGTGGAAATTATGTGACTTATCCATTACAATGATTTTTGTTCATATTTATTAATCCTCCTTATGATGACATTCTTTCAATTTATTATTTAATTGCACCTGATATCCTATATTCTAGTGATATGTTGAATGAAATTGTGATAGATTTTGTTATTTTTCAATACCAATTATTCTCATTGAAAATGAAGTAAATCAGTAAATGTTCAGATGTAGCGAGTTGTTCATTATATTTTGACCCCCACCCTATCTCCTTTATTTTTGGTTTTACAGAAAAAAGTTCAAGTAAAAAGTTGACGGGTTACATCTACACTTTTGTTATATACTGCAAAGAAAACAATCGACTGCATAGGTAACGTGATACAGAATCAAAAGTATTTTTTTTAAATAGAACACCCTGTATATCTTTTAATTTTTCATTTATTCGATTGGTTCTAGACATTTTTGAGTTATGGGGGTTCGAAAAGTGGCCAAATGGGCATTTTGAGCCTCTGTAATATGCATATTGTTCTTTTAACGCACGCCTACTTGTAAAACTGGTAGGCTGTTGCCGATCTTACCATGACAATGTTGACAGAAACAATAGGATATGTCACTGATTTATTATTTTGCTGTCATTAAAAAGGCTCACACCAAAGGCAAGAATTTACTCAACTTTTCCAACCCCCGTAACTCAAAAACCGTTGAAGATAGGTATAGGACATGCTTTAAAAAAATGTCTAGAACCAATCGAAGAAATAAAAAATGAAAAAATTTACAGGGTGTTCTATTTAAAAAAATTACTTTTAATCCTGTATCACGTGACCTATGCTGTCAATTGTTTTCTTCGCAGTATATAACAAGAGTCTAGATGTAACCCGTCAACTTTTTACTTAAACTTTTTTCTGGAAAACCAAAAATAAAGGAGATAGGGTGGGGGTCAAAATATAATGAATAACCCTGTACAGTAGAAATAGCTTATGAATTGGATCGAAAATGCCAAAAATATACCCACAAAAGTTATGTATGAAAAATCTGACAATGAATATGATACATTTCAGAGAGTGGTTGCTGCTTTCAATAATAATATCTGCAAAACGTGTACAAATCAATAAACGCACATAAATATAATGAATTGTATTTACTTAATGTTAATAGAGCTGGCAAAAGCGCATATTCTGAATTCAGTTAATATGTTGAAATTATCATTGTCTTTATTTTTGTCAGGTATTTGGGCCATAAAACAGAAGACATGAATATTGAAAGTGCTATAATCACCAACGACAACTTCGTTTTGTCCGGTTCAGTAACTGGAGAGCTATTTTGTTGGGACTTGGTGAGCGCAGAAATAGTAAAAAAATTTATACACACTCCGCTCAAAGTGCTCAATTCTCTGACCATTCATCCCAAGAAAGATGTGGTATTAACTGCAAGTGTAGGAACTTTCAAAATTTGGGGACAACCTAATGATGTGAAGATCGATAATACAATAGATATTGACTGATATGTGTTTTATTTTCAAAATATTTCACGTTAGCTCAAAGAATATTGAGCTAAATTTCATTAAGGCCGGAATTGAATTTATACATTTGCGACATCCTCATTTCTGCCATTTTTAGTCCTTTGTATTTTATTACATTTATTTATTCTTTGCATTCTGAAATAACATTGCAAACTATTGATTTTATAACAAAAAAAAATATTGTCTAAACAGGAAGAACCCAATTATAAGACAGTTGAAGGTATGAGACAAGTTTCATTTAGAAATACCTAAACTAAATATATAAACTGAATCTAAAACTAAATCTAAAAGGTACAAAACTGCAACAGATTAGAACTGTGGGAATGATAGAATATGCTCAGAAATTTTTTTCAGGGATATAGAAGCATTTGATTGTTATACAAGATTTGTTCAACTTTGTTTTTGAAGGACCTTATATTGGTTCATTGTAAATATCGATGTTTATACAGACTTCATTTGTTTTTTTGCATATATAATGCAAATATATATTACCAAAATCATAATGCAATTGGTTTGTCATTAGTCTTTGTGCAATGATGTAACCGATGACTAATAAATATACAGGGTGATTCACCTAACTGGTTCATTAGAGGTTTATG
The DNA here is from genome assembly GCA_037013635.1 of Plagiodera versicolora. Lineage (NCBI taxonomy): Eukaryota > Metazoa > Arthropoda > Insecta > Coleoptera > Chrysomelidae > Plagiodera > Plagiodera versicolora. Next base: position 5,997,029 of record CM072986.1, on the reverse strand, counting down.
GAGAACTGAAAAAAATATCAACTTGAAATTTTGGTGGATGATACTACTCAATGTGATCTATCTTCCTAAAATATTTTCAATACGCTGTTACTTCCGGTTGAAGCGGAAGTGATATCAACTTTGTTTTTTCAAATGGAACACCCTGTTCATTTTAAAATTTTCGAATTCTACAAAAAATTCTGGACATGTTGCAATTTGAATTTGTTTCCAAGATATTCCATTTTTTCGAAAAAATTTGACTGATGGACTGACTAACTAAAATATCCATATCATCTTCAATTTTCAAGATTTGAGGTTCAATCTCCGTATACACATAAATGAAAGAGTGTTCCATCAGGTATCCTAAGAAATGTTTAAACATATTCAACAGGGTGTTTGATATTTCAGTTTACTTTTTGTAAAATTTAAATCGCAATTTTCTTATTTCAAATAGAATGACCATGAAATTTTCACACTATTCGACGCAAAATTTAATTTCCTATCGATTTGCATGAGCATACCATATTGCTAAAATTGATATTTAGGTACAGAGATATCAACAAAAATGTGAAAATACGCTCATTCGTCTCATGTGTATTTTCACAAGTGTGCTCTGGATGGTTCTAAATTTCATATTTGACGAAAAATATGAACATAAATCCATTAGGGATTGACTATCTCCACTTCGTCTATGGATATACTTACGCAAACCTATCACGAAACAAAAAATATGGCATTAAAAATGATATTCTGATGTACGGATAAAACAAAACAAGTAATTCTTCAAAATGTCCATGTTGTTCACGACCACGGTCATATACATGGGGTCTGGAATCTACGGCAATTTTGAGTGGTGGGGGGTGGCACCAGCAAAGAGTACACCAGCTAACGGACTGTTCAAGCTTTGTATATTGTGCACAATAAATATAATACTTCTTGTTTCTTTCGAAATAATGGTCGATACATACATAGTAAAGTTGTAAAATATTCGAAAATACCATTGGTAGATGTACAAAGAAATAGAGTTTCATTTTATACAGCAATAGCATCAAGGCTATTCGTCAGCAGAGATGTACAAAGAGAAACCAGGATATTTAAGTCTGCGACAGCATTTTTGTTTCTTCAGGATAAGTCACTTCTAACAAATTTTGTACGTGTGTTGTGACTTTTCTCAAGAACTTGTAATATCCTTCGGGCTTGTTTTTCCATTTCACGCAAGCATAGTAAACTGGAATACCTGAAGAATATAGAAAACAGCATATAGAGATTATATGTAATTTGAAAAGAAAATTATAGTTATAATCGTACAAATATCATTTACATTATCATTATATTTATATTTGTTTTTCAAACCTCAGATCATAGAAAGTAGGTAAAGAAATCATTGAAAAGTTAAGATTTATAGCAACAGCAGCACACATCCTTGTTTAATATGTAGCCTCACTTTCTCAGTTTATCTGAACGCATATACTCACCGGACAAAGTGATGGCAGCTCCAACAACTGTGTTCCACGGCTGGGTAGGTATGGGAAACAATATCAGAAAGATACATGCCACAAGAAACACCACTGGAATGATAGTGTTTACCCTGATGGGTCGGGGCAAATCGGGTTGTTTGTAGCGTAACCACAACATGCCGCTTATGCTGGCAGCAGTGGACAACCACAAGATCTGGCCGTAGTAGTTGATGAGAACGTATACGTCGCTTATCAATAACATGGCGAGTGATGTCAAACACTGAAATAATATATGTATATAATAACAATAATTATGATAATCTTGAATCAAAAAATGCGATATAAGACAGTGGAGGTATAAATAGGGAATGTAATCTCGTTCTTTTTTTGTTCGAAATCAATCTCGTTTGACGAGTTCATTGAAAATTATAGACAGATACATCAAACATCGTTTGATGCATAAGAGTCTATTCATGAAAATAAATGTTCATCTTTTACGCCACTTATATTTTTTCTAATATATTGTGAATCGCATTTTCTGGAAATGTATTTCTGAATTTATTCACTTTTGCACCTAAGTTGGTTGGTTTAGATCCTTATAGTCAAGCCTCTGGAATTCGTGGTTGTTTTTTTTTCTCGCAATATTCGCAGACCTCCATCAAGATTGTTCTCAAGTATTAATGTTTAGCATTAATTTATCAATATGTAAGGTATCGCTTTGATATTTCATAGGTAGTTTTTCAAATAAAAGATTGAGACGCAATTTTATATAGGGAGTATTTTGCTAATTAAATCTGAATTCGAGTAATTAAAGATGACACTATAGATGATTATATTATACAATTCCATCTGATTCATAGGGAAATCAACCATGTCATGAAGAGACTTACCGTGAATATCAAACTAGGAACAGGTGTGCTTCGTTTAATGTGTATAAAAGAAAATAAATCGGGCAAATGCCCTTCCTGAGATCCAGTTTGAAACAGTCTTGAAGAAGTGAAGAGTATGCCGTTGACTCCGCCAAAAGTCGACAGAGCGACGAAGATGGGAACCAGCCACGTCAAAGTGCCGAACATTTTCACACCGAAAGACTAGAACACAAATGATGGATATCACTAAATACCAATCTACAACAGACTTCTCTTATGTTTGAAAGCGCATTTAGGAGCATTAAAAAGTATAGTGTTACTTCAAAAGACCTACCAAAGCAACTGCCGGAGAACTTTCAATTTCTACACCGGATAGAACTGCAAAATAAGCTACATTTGCAAGTACATAGACGCCAGTTACAGTGGGAAGTGCAATCCATATAGCTCTGGGTAGATTCCTGAAACAAATATATGTATTATTATCTCATATTGTTTTTCTAAACACTGCGTTCTTTCGTTAAAATTCTCTTCTTGTGTTCACTTGTCAACTTATGAGCTGTACTCTAGTCATTTACGAAATGTTTATTTGTTTTTCAATATTGCTGCTATGGGGAGACCGTGGACTGTGAGAACGGCAATTCAGGCGTAGAAAACGGTCATAATGGTGAAAGATCGAGTTTTTGAAGATGAAGAATTAAAGGAGCTGCTCAATGAAGACTCGTGTAAAAGTCAAAAAGAGTGGCAAGTGAGCCAACAAAAACGATCTCAAAATGCCCAAAACATTTTGAGAATGAACTCTGAATTTTCAACAAAAAAAAACGACAAGAGCAAATACTTAATAGGTGATTATTCAAAGTTTTGACTCCAGAAGGATGTCAAGGTAAATTATTGAATCTTATAAAATTTCAGTTGAAAATTTGGTTCAGTGAAAATGAGCTGCATATTGTAACTGTTGAGTATTAAGAATAACTGTGACTTTTGGAAGGGACACAATAATGTTCTCTTCTCTGTAATGAATAACATTTTCATAGATTGAATAATAAAATAGGCATTACTGACATAAAACCTAATGGCAATTCGTTATTAACCTCCTGTGAAATATCAATTGTGTCATGATCATAATGTCTTTGCCAAAGACCATAAAGAGTAGTAAATATAATAATGAAAGTTTATATAGCTATTATTGAACTATATCTCAGGCTTTCAATGCTTTCATTGTATGTTGGATATTGGAGGCATATATACGTATAAAATTTTTAGACCTTACTGAAAATACATTTGTCTACGTCACTATATATAGAATTCGTCTGAAAGTCTTTTTTTATCATTCAAGTTCAAATCTGATACTTTTTTATTTCAATAGTTTTGCTAAGGAGATTGAAAGTTTGTGGGGTTTCAAATTTTGAGATATTCTGAATGTGGATTTCCTTTCATTTAATTCTATTGATTTTCATAATTATATATTTGAAATAATGATACTATAGTTATGTGGATTTGACGGAATTTTTTTATAAGAATTATCAGTTTACAATTCGTTTTCTTTGCATATTCCCAATATATTGAATATATATACATTTCAATAATCTCATTCATATTGTTACATTCGAATTTCGAATTATTAACTAGCAGCTCTGTTTGAAGATTGTTTTAGATATTTTTTATCAATCTGTAATTTCTCTATCTTTATCGTTTTTTGCATTCAAATTCCATTGAATATTATTCGAAAGAAAACCAATCATCTTTCAATGAAAAATATGCCACCAATTTCACTTGATATTCCTCACTTCTGAGAGGATGTTGCGGGTAAAATACACACTGTATACAGGTCTGATTAAACATTTTGATATGTTATATGAGACTAACGGTTTAGAAGAGCCAGCCTTGAAATAAAATCCGATTCAAAGATCATTTCATTTATAAAATTCAATGAATACGAATTGTGGAAAACCCTCCGGACCTTCCATCGTATTAAAAGTGTTTACATTCGCTTCAACAAGTTTCACTGGAGCTTCCAGAAGGTCGAATCTCTTGAATTAAACATATTCACTCATCAATTTCCCTTGTCTACCTCCCACACGACTATGAAAAAATAAAAGCTTTGAGTCAGCTTCCGCTGAAAGGATCCTTCAAATGGAAACGTGATTTTCACATCATTGTGTTACTTAAAATGAGAGGAAATAGAACTACAGTATCACGTTTCGCAATAAATGTAAGGTATTCGTTCCTCCAATCCTACAGTGCATAAAGTGTCCTTCATGAAGTTGGCTTCGTATGCGAAGACCACTTGTATTTACCTCAATAACTTATTTTGATATCTGTCTATAGTGAGGGAGGCATGACTTCCAGCACAAGCCTCGAGGTATTTGATTTCATTTCAGTGATAAATTATGACTTGACAATGATTTTCATTCCCAAACAGATTCTGATGTCTGCTGATGAATTTGGGCATATGGTTAGTATGTAATTATGTTTTTTTTATAAAGCGTGTTGCTTCGACTATGACAGCAATTTTATTGACTTGATCACCTAAAAAATATTTAATTGAAAGTTAATTATGCATAATTCTCGATTTTGAAATGGAATGAAATTAGTCCAGTAGTCTTTTATTTCAGTTGTATTTCAGTTGGACACTGTCAAACCAAATGTATAAGATCCTGTGAAAAATGAGTTTGAGGATTAAATGTTTTTGATATAACCAAGATGAAAATGTTGAGACGTATATGATGATGATATCCCTAATTATCCAAAAAAATTTCAAGTACAAGAGAAATATAATATTCTCATAATGGATATACATGAAATATTGATGAAGTTCGAAGTAAAAGTCTACTTCCAATTCTAGTTGAAAAATATACGATCACATTTCTAGCGTGAGTTGTGCATAACTCAAATTTTGGTGGTTGACACTGTATTGCGTAATAATGTCCAAACTCATGCTGAAATTTTCAGAATGAAATAATTTTTGCTTCACACAACCCAGATATCATGTGCGAGCTTTAGTAAAATTCCCAGACAGATCCCGAAGTTCTGATCCTATCTGAAAATGACCTTGAATATCAAACTGGATTAAATCAATTATTTCATTATTCTCTGACACAATAAGCAAATGATAATGAAGCAGGTCAATGTCAAAAGTTGAGCTTTTAACAATAGAATTCATTGCCGTTATTTTATTTCAAGCTTTCAAAGAACAAGTTGAATTTATTATTAAACACTGTTTGCTTACCGGTACGGATCTTGAAGTTCTTCTGTGACGAAGTTCAAGAAATTCCAACCTCCGAAAGCGAAGAGTCCAGAATAACAGCTGAGGGCGATTTCCGTGACTTCGAAATTGCCATCAAACGCATTATCGAAGTTCTCAGTGTTTCCTGAAAAAAAAATATTGTGTTACAAGTTAGACAGTTCCGAAGATCCTCCCAAAAATATTCCTTGATTTATCTATCAACTACCTAGGAGAGCACTGGATTTACCCACAGTATCTACAAATATTTTGTATAATATCTAATATCGTATTTAATTCTTTAATATTTAATTTCCATTCCAACAATTGAATGATCTAACGTCGTTACGTGAATCGGCCTATATATTTTTGAATGTGTTAAATTGAGAATGAAAAATCGACCTCTTCAGGAATTTTTTCTCCACTATATGTATCTTTTGAATCTATCGAGAATGATCTGTAAACATTTGAACAATCAACTGTGTTCTACAAAATTATATAGAAAACATATTGAGTAATCAATGTTTCCTCTGTATATGTTCAATAAGGTTAATGGAGTTGTATCTACCATACTGTTAATTCGATTACAATATTTCAATCCTTAATGCATGGTCATAAGCAATAACTTATGTATATAGACCTACTAAAATGCTTACTTTGAATTTGTATTTATCATCAACTCATAAAGATATCAGTATACAGGGTGATTCATTGGGAAATGGGCATACACTGTAAGGGTAGGTAGAGGTCGCCTAGCTGGTTCTGGAAAAAACCCCATATGATGGGTCTAGTGCCCTGTATAAGCAAAATACAGAGTGTTTTATGTAAATCACTTATTTCTTCATTGCTTCATAAGTTACGATCCGCATTGTATATTGCCCTAAGAGGCCGCGAGATTAGAAATGAAATGAAAGTGTAAATGGTTACAATATTCTATTGAAAAAACTTTTTAACTGGTTATCACAATTGATAGTTACCCAATTCTGATTTATACATATAAATCGAACAATTTCTCAATATAATTCGAATAAACTAATAATAAACTTGACGTAACTTTCAGTATCGGAGTATCGTTAATAAAAAAAGACAAACAGTAACATCACAGTTTTTGACAAGCTATCACAACCATCTTACTGAAATAAATGGATTATCGATGCGAATTTTCAGTTTTTTTTATGTTCATTATATGAAATTTATTAATAGTATCAGATTATGAAAACACTGATTCATCAATGTATTCCATTTCAAGGTTTAAAATAAGGGAAATCAGAATTAAAAACATTTGAAATTGGATTTTCAAACAGTTCCAATTTGATTTTATATGATTTTACGTAGAATTCGGGAAGTACTTCTCATCCTGAATCCAATGAATTATTATATTCAAATTTTATAAAGTCTTTAGTCGAGTTTCATCGATATTTTCAATATGTAAATCTACGAAATTACGTCTAAGAATTTTTATTTTATCATTATAAATCATGATTATCGTATAGATTCATTTTATTACAATGAATGATGAAATCAATTAGCGTTTTTTATTTAGTGAACTTATCCCAACATGAAATATGGTTCTTTCACGATCACCGCTGTCGAACCGCTTAATTTTTTTATCACTCATTCGAAGTTGTCATTCAACTACCTATAAGTCTAAACTACACGCGTGAAAAGAAGAGCGGGCTCTACAGTTCATAGTGGAATCCGAACCACTTGTAACTCATAAAAATTTATAAAACAATAGGTCCGTTCAATCAGAGAATTAAACTTTCATTGAACATCCGGCCCAGACACTGCATTTGTCGTACCTGCGGCCACGTGATACACTCCTGCGAGTATGATGGCGACCAAGGCGAAAAGCTTGGCTGCCGTGAACACGCTCTGTATCCTCATGGCCCATCTGACGCTGAGGCAATTAATCGCAGTGAGCAAACCTGTGAAACAACGGAAACAAAGACGTCAAGGAACAATCGAAGATAGCCGCGGCTCGTTAGCTTGCCATTCTATCCGATGAGGCTTTTGTTTTAATATCGAGCCGCTGTCTCGAGAGGAAACGACAGATATATTTGATCACGTCCGATGAGGATGCTTTGAAACTAGGTTACTAGAGGTAATTGCTGGTGGCTCTGAGAGTCAGGAAGCAAATAAAGAGTAGATATCCTGTTATTAGAAGTTATCAGTTTGTTTTGAATAAATAATGTATTCAACAATGATGTGTTATTTTATGTTGCTATATTGTTATAAGAGATTCACGGCTTGACTTGATTTTCAAGCTACTTGACTTGACTTGAAATCAAGTCCAGTAGTAGTTTTTGATATCAAGTCAAGTTCAAGTATGTATTCATCAAGTACTTGAAAAATCAAGTACTTCTATCAAGCTACTTGATTTTTAGCAGTTTTATTGTGTTTCAATAAATGATGAAATGAGAATGGAAGTTGCGAAAGAAACTCTTGTTTATAAAACTTGTTATATATAAAAAAAAACAGAAATATAAACAATTTTAAAATGGATTCAGTTAGCTCGGAAGTCGGGGAACCCCCGTATTGAGTCTGAGCGCGCGCGAGCTTGCAGAAAAATATGCAGTTCGACACGTCCGTATCAAGATCAAGTAATATCAAGTAGCTTGATTTCAAGTCAAGTAATGAATATCTCAAATCAAGCCAAGTCAAGTAGATAATTTTTCACGAGCTTGATTTTCAAGTCAAGTCATGTAGTTTCTCAAAATATCAAGCTACTTGACTTGATGAATCTCTAATTTTTATACTTGATGTGTGTATACATTTAGGTAAAAAAATGTCACCCCCATTAACTAACAGCTACCCCCTCAATTTTTCTAATAATTCAATAAGGACTGTGAAAGTAGAATAGTTTTTGATTTTTTAAAATAAAAATACAAAGAAAAAATAAATATAAATAAAATTTTATTAAACCTTCAAAAATAAATCAAGTGGACAAATTATTCCAGCTGACAACTTGATTCTACCAGGAAGTGAATGGAGAATATTTTGAAAACCTACTGTAGCAATGAAGTAACGTACAACCCTCCTTGGTGGAAGGAGTGAAATTATTTTGTAAAAAAACACTCCGTTTGAACTTTTTGTTACTTCTTTTGACAAACATGCATAGTTTGGTTTCAATTCAAATATTCCGGCTGTTGAGTTCGTTCGCGTGTATAAACGGTAACACATTGACTTTTGGAGAGTCCAAATCAGTATTTGTGTATAAAGTGGAGATTCCTTCATCAAATTAGAATCGTCCAATGTATTTTGACAATCAGAAATAATCTCGCATGAAAAAAAAATGGGAGGAGTTGAGAGGAGTTTTGAAGCGGTTGAAAGGAGTTGAGTTGAGTTAAACGGAGTTTTGTAGAAGGTAGGAAGGGTTTTTTCGAACGTTGGGAGAAGTTGAAAGAAGTTTGAAAGTGCTGGTAGTTATTTTGTAGGAGTGGATAGAAGTATTCAGGAGTTTTGAAGAGGTTGAGAGTAGTTAGAAGAGGTTATAAAGGAGTTACAAGAAATTGTGAAATTAATCGATAAAGTTCCGTTATTTTAGACAATTTTTAAAACGCAATATTTCTACAAAATGATGATGGTGTGTAATGATCTGTAATTCATTCAATTATTCGTATTTTGTTGAGAAGATTTCCCAATATTTTCAACATGTATACCAGATTATGTTTTGATTTATGCCTGTGGCATAGCTCTATTTCGTGCTCTTTGCTGTTTGCATTTTTTTTTGTAGATTTTGGTAATGTAAGTTGATTTTTTATGCCCTGTTGGAGAACGTGAGTCTAAACATTTTATTCTCTCTCAATACACAGTTACGGTGAAATATCGAAAAATTCGCATATACGGAGATGTCAAATTGTATCTTTTAAATTAACGTTCATGTCGCTACTCCAACTTTTCATCATTACTTACATAAACACACGGCGGCCAACAATCTGATGGCGTTTTCGGGTGGTCGGCATTCTGGAAAGAACGGTTTCGCTGCGTATTCGGCAAAAGTGATGGCTACGATGGCTTGAGTGGTCGGTCGGATGATCAGCAGCGAGATCCACAGCATCAAGAAGGCGCCCAAAGGTCCGAACGCTACATAGATGTAGGCGTAATCACCTCCAGAGCGAGTCACCGCCGTACCCAACTCTGCAAAAAAGAAATAATTTTCATTTATTTATGACCGACATCAACCTCAACCATTCGCAGAAGAATTATCCTATCCATTGAGTTGAATGAACTAAATATCAAATGTTTACAAACAGTTGAATACCTTGGGTAACTTGTGTGAAGTTAGCGCCGACTTTTTTCAAAATATTTTTTTTTAAATTCTGGGTATAGTTAATTATGGACGGAAATCGAAAAACTGAAATTTATGCGCTAACTTCACGCAGCGTCTTTTTCGAAAATATGAGTTCTTGTTTATTTGGAATAGTTCTGGAGTTTTTGAATGATTCCGAAAATGTATGATGCAATGAAAAAGTTAAAAAACAATTCCGAGTTTCAAAACTCCGAATGAAAATCTTTGATATATACATGAATCTTTCTCACAGTTCTGGGTAGTGTTCGAAGAGTTCTACCAGATATTCCAATAACAGTTTTTCGATAAGTAGATAAATTTTCAGTTATCACCGATTTTAAGTCGTTGGAATTGAAAATAGAAGAGTTCTAATTAGAGATCTGCATAGCGTCTGAAGAGTGCTAGAAGATATCTATATATATTTTTTCGAAAAGTCGAAGAGTGTTTTAGTTATCAGCGAATTTGAGTTCCCCTTCCGAAAAACACAATTTCCGTCTATGATTTGCTACTATTCAGAATTTTAGTAAAGAACTCCAGAACTATATCAAAACTACCAGAAAGTCGGTTAACCTCACATGAGTCATGGTGTAGGTACAATTGAATCTCAGTCAACACACTAAAAAAGTGAAGACAAAATGTAAACGAAGAGCGGACTATTTCATACATCTGATAACCAAAAAGAAGTAGCATTAAAGCGAGGACTGTGCTCATTTTTATAAAATGATTTTAAACCTCTACTGAATATAAGTATCCTCTGTACATTGGCTGCAGAAGACTGGCTTCCAATCTTCGGAATAAGACATCCTGGAAACCCCTTCACATCAGAGGTCGGCAAACTTTTTGGGACGGCGGGCCATTTCATTTTTTTTGTTGGCAACAAATTCTAATGTAACTCAAATTGTACTTTTTTTTTAATTACCCTTTCAAATTTTGTTGTTGAACCAACTCCCCATGAGTCGAAACTTGTAAAGGGTGAGGAAGAGCGGGCCCTACAGTTTATAGTGGAATCCGAATCACTTCGGGGGAACGGATAATCAGTAGTATAATAACATGAATCCAACACTCAATGACCTCTGGTCTACATAACTTTCCTAACGATCCAATGATTGTCGCACCTTTTCTATTAATTCGCTAATATACAAAACAATATTGACTTGTTGGAGCAAATTGTTAAATGGAACAGAATCAGAATTCCCAACAATAATATGTGTTCCCAACTGAAACTTTCATCAGCTCATGAGTACTGAAACATGACTGAAAATGCCAACAACTGTTTTGTTTTTTTTATTATATCATGCAAATCATTCGAATCTTAAGGACTGCGGTCAATAGTCTATTGTATATATCTTGTTATCATGTTCACTAAGTACTCTCATTATTAACATAACTATATATGACCGTGTGACATTACTTTATCGATAGATCACATCTACCACTTAACCCATGAGCAATGCAAGTCAAGTGATATTTGCTATTTGAAGGCAAGTAAATAAATAAGCAAATAATTGTTTGCTAACGACTTCCAGCAAGACTGCTCTTATAGATATAAATTCCTTGTGTCGTGGTTCTGCCGATCTTATGAAGTACAATTGGCAAGAAAGTTTCCAATTTCTTTTTTCTACTTCCAGCATAGATGAATAAATGAAAACTGACAGTATTATAATTATCAGGAGAATGGAAGAAAGCGAGTGGAAACCTCGCTTTGGCAAGGAGCCAATCAGCGTCGAAGAATTGTGTAATTGAATAAAATACGAGCGTTCGGAGCTATCGCTGTTTAGTGGATCCCGACCTTTTGTTAAGTGATCAAAGAGAAACAGTCCAGACACAGGCACAGTATGAATGTTAGTTTATGGAACAAATAAGAATAAGCGCTCACGTGCAACTTTTGTCTTTGCAACTATTTTGTCTCTCACATCAAATCTACGAATTTATACGAGAGTGTGCTCACGTAGCGACGCGACACTCGACTTGATGTAAGAGACAAAATAGTTGCAGAGACAAAAGTTGCTCGTGCGCGCTAGCACTAATCTGATCATCATCTTTTTGTTCCAACCAAACTCGTGATCGTCCGCAGCATGGTAATTTCGGTACATGCTCAAAATTGAAAACGGTTGTGATTCATGAGTATTGACATGCGCATTGATAAACTCTTTGCCAAAAGAATAGGTTAGCTAACCTAGCTTTTTGTTTGGGTACTTATTAGGCATTCCAAATCACGTGACATTCAATATGGCGAGAGTAGGCACACAGCTGTTTGAAGTGACGTCATTACGGCATTATTTTCGAGGTTGTGTGAGTTTGTTGTTGATGATAGAAGTTTTAAGATGCAGAGTGTATATTTAAGGACATTATTGTTGGAAAATCCAGATATTGGTGAAAGGTCAGCTGAAAACCCAATTTGTTTTTTGTTTACACAACATTTTGTTTCCCATATGTGAAGTGGAATGTTTATTTACTGATACCGAAAGAAGCTGAAGATAATAAATGATGTAGACCCTTTTAATTCATGGAATTCCACCTATTACAAATATAGATATTGTTTCGTATTTAGTGCTAACCCATAGCTATTACACCAAAGAACAAATGAAGGCCTACAAAAGCTTGCATTCATTCAAGTATTTTGAGTCAGGCTTTGTTGTGAATGTGGGGACAAAAGTGTTGAATGGTTTCTACATTGTAGTGGGAAAGGTAAGGTTTGTTCATTTCTATTGACTTTTGTTTATTCAGCAATTTTTTAGGTCAAACATTCTCAGAGAGGAAATGAGAAACCATTGGACATTTGGTGCATCGTGGCCAAAGATGAAAGTGTATTAACAGCACATTGCCCATGAATGGCTGGACACAGTGAAGTTTGCAGTCATGTGGGTGCACTTTTATTTGCAGCTGAATAAAATGTACAATGTTAATACAATAAAAGTTATAAAATGTTTACTGCAGACTCTTTGATTTTTTAGTATCGATTCAGTAAGATCGTTCCTCTTAATTGCTGCTATCCATAGCCTTTTATCCGTTAGAAACCTGTGGCTTAAAACCGCAGGCACTAAAAAGAAATTTACATCATCCTTGGAACGACTTCCACAGTTGACTAAAAGGTACGTACCAGGAATTTTTTAGTGAGAATACCACTAATAAGCTCAAAACAATATAAAAAATCATTTGATGCAGTCACGAAAACAAAAATCTCACAACTTTTAGATCAATTTTTAACATAACAATATGTAAACAAAGCATTGTGTGCCTACTCCCACCATATTGAATTTGTTTTGACAGGTCGTTGGAATGCCCTATTCACTTTCATTTGTGTTGATGATAATTTCTTTAGTTCGAATCAAATAAGGAAAAAATAATATGAGTGATGGAGATACTGATTATTTACACGAAACAAGTCAAAATGATTTTGATATTCAGTACAATGAAACGTGGGTCAAAAGTCGCAGAATTTTAAATTTCCATAATATTTTTATTATTGTAACCGAAGATTATTCTTAAAGAAATCAATCTTGTAGAACGTGGGTAGCCAAAAACCGTCAATAAAACCGATCCAACCCTCGAATGTTTTTGTACCGTCACGAAACTATGCGAACTAAACGAAACCGAAATGGCCACAAAACAGTTTCGAAACCATACAGAAATGTTTGTTGGAACAAACCTACTATCTTGCAAAATTCTCTCGAATAAATAAAAATCATTTCTACTTTCAAAAAGCTGATCGGATCTGATTTGTGGCGGACAAAGTGACAATAGAGGACAGCGCTGCAGGTGACGAAACATGAGAACCACAAAAATTTCCTCAATGTTTGGGAAACCTCCCACCATACGAGTTGCCAAACCTGTGTATATGATTGTGCCCTAAACTAAGAGAATATCTTGCGCCTATCTCGATGCATTTTTAGTGGTGTGTATAACATTGATTTTTAGTTTGAGTTCGCTGAATTCTAGAAAACATTTCACAAAAATCAACCACTCCACCACGTTATTTTTGTTGTCTCATTGATAGATATATTTGCGATGACTACAAATATTGAAACAATATTAAGATTAGAGTTTTTGTTTAGTTTACGACGATTGTTTAGTGCAACGTCTGCAACATCAAATATCCTTAGTATGATTTGATGCCTATTTGATGAAAAGATCCATTATCCACACGATAACGAAATGAATGTTAATTTCAACGAACTCTGGAATTCCATGAGTTCTGATCTTTTATATCAATACTGACAATATTTTATCCGATCAACAACTTCCATTTCCGAACAGTTTCCAGTGCAGCTGAATTTTGGCATATGGCAACTATGTAAACAGATTAAGTAATAAGTCAGATTAAGTTATGACGTAATTTACTATTCACGCGATTGGAGCGATTGAAAGTAGTTACGACTTCGAATGCGCTATTGAGGCTTTAAAATTTCCCAAAAAAATATCAAATTGAAAGTTATTCATGCATAATAATTGAATCAAGAATAAAAAAAATTGCCCAGTCGCCCATTCTCAGCTATTGTACTATATCAACACGACGGCTGATGCGGGTGAGAAGTCAGGTATGAAAGAAAGTTTTTATGGAAAATCTTGAAATAACAAATGATTTTGCAATATTTTTACAAAATTCTGTCCTCCAAACTATTCGATATATTTTGAATTAAAACGCATGTGATACAAAAAGTATCGAAACTCTATTCAGTTGGTGTGAATTCAAAGCCAAACATGATGAAAATAAATAAATAAACATGTCATTCATTACCTTACAATACTGATAAGAGGAGTATAGTAATTTAAAAACGTAACATAGGCGTAACAGCCAACATTCATTTGGTTCCAAGTACGATATAAAATAACTCGTAAAAATATGTGAAAACATATAATGAAAATTATATATTAAATATGTCTCATTCATTCTGATTCAAAAAATGTTCATGTTTCGTACCGACATACAAAAATCATCTTCAGTCTCTTGACATGGTCGTCTATTACCCATTATGATATGATCTAATTCAGAAAAAAATAGCATCACTCGTGCTCACATTTGAAAATTATATTCTGCTTCATACAGGGCGTCCACAAGCATAGTATCACATTAAACTTGTATTTACGAATGAGAGAATATTTAATGCCAGAGGGATCAAAATTTTTCAAGTGGTCGAAGATCAATCTCCGAACCGTTTTAGAAGATTCATAAACCAACATAAAAATCAGTTACCTCTATAGAACATGGCTTAATATTTGTCAATATACGCGATATAATTTATATAAAAATGTAACAACCTATATATCCTTACAGCAATTTATGACTTATTAAAATTGATTATAAAGTAAAGGCAATTTATGATATCGTTACTGTTAGTGCAATTAATGAGAACAGTATTTCGACATTCCATCACGTTGAGTATTCATCATAGATCGCGTGACATTATTTGGACGCCCTGTATACGATGTAAACAAACACTTCTGCGCGATTCGCTAGAAATTTGGCGGGTAAAACTTACCGGCATAGCAGAGCGCCCCTAGGGTAGAAAACAGCCCCGACAAACACCAAATGACGATCGACAACCCCACCGACTTGGTGCCGGCATAAACCCCCGTGGGCGACACGAAGATGCCACTGCCGATGATGGTACCGACGATGAGGGCCACCCCGTTGAACAAGGTGATCCTGCGTTTCAGTTTCACTGCGTTTTCGCCCGGAGATTGAACTCCGTTTGTGCCGTTCTTCGACCCCATGATGTATTTAGGGTTATACTAGGCACATGTTTCGTGGTTATTGCATCATACCACGCACGTGGGCAAAGACAAACTGTTGTAAGCCCCTCGCAGCTGTCGAACTCGTAATGCGCTCACGTTTCGTTTTCGCGCAGCGCGAATCGCATCGCTATGTATGTAGGTAATTGGTGTGGTGGTTTTGACATGCGCGAGTACACTGTTTCGCTAAACGTCATAGGCGGAGGTGAGAATGGGTTAGAGGGTTCTTTCGTCGTTTTGATTCTTTATGGGCGACTGCGGAACGTACATGAATAATAACAGTTATATACAGTATTTTTTCTCTTTGTGCATTCTTGATCTAACATTGAGAGTAATGATATCAGTAATATGATTTTCCAAATATCCTTCACATATCTAAATTATTGCATCAAGATAGACAAGCAACACATAAACGATGACTTGTTTGATAAGTTTATAATTTTACCACCAGGCTAAAGAGCGTCAGCGTTTTGGCATTCTACCGAGGGGTGATTTTGAGCAGAGATTTATCATCATTCATTCCTCATCCCATATGTCTACAGGAATAGACATAGACATATTACCTCAGGATAATAGGTCTTTGGGAATAGACCACATTAGTGTGACGTCAAAATGTATGCAACCAACAGTGCATTGAGTCACAAAGAAATATTTCTGAACGAAGATGCGCTAATATGAACCTTAAGTAACCATTATCTAAGGTTCAGAATCTGTGGTTAGAATTACGATGTTATTTATTGAATTATTTCGCTGTTATAAGCAATATTTAAGAAATGTATTTGTTTGAATTCGATAAAAAAAGAATGAATACGTTGTATGGAATGGGTAACGTGAAGAAAGTTTTCTCAAACACTCCTGAATAAATTCCGAAAATCGTTTTACGAAAATATCGTTACTTCCATCCCTCATATCCAAGGTCCCTTAGATGCAATTCCTTAAATATCAACTTATTTCATGTGAGAGCATAAAACAAAAGGGCCTGTTACGATACTTCTATTATCGTTCATATGTCATCCGTATTTAAGGTCGAGTATAAAGCATATCATTTCGCGCCAAACAATTCAGGACTCAGTGTAATGTTGGTTGCATATTTGTGACGTCATCACTAATGCGGTCTATTGCAATATTTCATAGATATGCAAATGGTGAGACTTCAATCGTATTGAATGTTGGAAATGTCATCTACAAAATAACATAAAACTCTTGAATTTTCCTACATTAGATTTTGCTCTGTATTTCGTAACAGAAGCAGGCTATTAAAATTGAAAAGTACCCAACATTCGTGAAGACCGATCTATAAAAGTGAGAAAGATATCACGTAAGGACATCGGCAACGGAATTTTGAAGTTTGATTCATTCAAATAATGATACAATGAAGCGTTCTTGTTTGCTGAATTTTTTTTTTTTTCAGCTGAATCATTAAGAATAATTTTTTAAGATGTTTGGGTGAAGTGATATAAGTCGCGAGCTCAATGCTCAAAGTTGTTTACTTGGTTCGAGAAACACTTTCTGATTTGACACCAATAAATCAAGATACCGTTAGTGAAATGCAGGCACATAATTGAGAAATGGGTCATAAAAGTACAGAATGGCGGATTGTTGTTGATGACACGATAATGAACCTGTTGCTCGCTCTAGAAAACCTTCAACTGTCCCTCTATATTTTCAAGTATGTTGTCATACTCGAAGGTGTTATTTCTTTATTGATTCTAAGGCAAAGAGTTCATATATGTCATGGAAATAGTGACAGTGTTATTTTTGAGAGTGAAGTGGTAATTCATTCTTAACTAAAATGAAATCATCATATCCAGTGACTTTCCGAAATATACCATTAAATATCTGAATACCTGTACCCTGAAATCTAAGCATTACCAAACTTTGGGTTATGTGAACTTTTTGCCTTAAAATCTCCAAAATAATAAATTCGAGTTTGACGCCGTACTTACCAAACATTCTATATAATCAGGGCCGGATTAACAAGTAGGCAGAATAGGCAGTTGCCTGGGGGTCCCTGATTTTAGGGGGCCCCGAAAAATGAAAAAGACTTCTGAAATTTTCCTACAAACATAAAATTCTAGAGAGTGAAAGAAAAATATAATCGGAACTGAAAATAAATTTTACTCAAATAAATAAAACTCAATTGACCGCATTCAAAAGGCGACGACCGACGAACTTGACAAGGTTCTTGAAAAGAACATTTCCGACTCATTTGACAAATGACAAAAATAGAGTATATTGGATAATCAGTAAAGATAATAAGTTAGATTTATTGAACAAAATCAATATTGATGATATAATTGATGTAGGTATTAAAATGTAGATAGTAACTTTATTTGTGTAATAAAATTTTTGTAAAAGATATAAGTTATTATAATAACTTTTTTCGATTGAAACATATATGTTTCAATCGAAAAAAGAACGGACGTGAAAAAAAAAGGCCCCCAAATTGATGGTTTCCTAGAGCCCCGTTGACGGTTAATCCGGCCCTCTGTGTATGATATAATTAATAATAAAGTTGGGAAAATAATACTAAAACCATCAAGCTTTCAGAAGACTTCCAACAGTCAGACGGTGTCTCTAACTAATAGAAATAAATTTATTAAATGAAAGATATTCTTCTTAATGTAAATATGTTTGTAGAGTTCGATTAATTATTTTTTTATGATGTCAAAAATGTTTTGAGGCATGTCCTCGATTTGAAATATTGTATGTCATTATTGATTATTCTTTATAAGGCATTTCTTAATGACAAATACGCATATCTTGAGAAAATTAATGAAAAATCGGGATTGCTATGTATTTTCATTCAAATACTTCCAGGATTGTAATATTTCCGTTCAGTTTTAGGTTCGACACATAATTGTAGACAAATTTGATTCTTCTTCGAATAGAGGTTCAGTATCCATTTCAAACCACTTTCCTCAAAATACGGGTCGTACTTGTATTGAAATTTGAGGTGAAAGATCATAAATTTACATATTCCAAACTTCATGAAAATATTCCTTTATATTTCTAGGGTTTCTTACTCATTATTTTGACAATGATAGTCCGAACTTTTGAATCAGAACAATAGTCATCGCCAACAACACGGAATTATCGATTATGTTTAATTGACGAACATTGTGTACCTATAATTTATTCTTATATCTTCGTGCGATAATGGTATTTATCTAAAACAAACAATAACTGGATTGACAGATTGTTATATTGAATATTTTGAATCCTCATAATAAACCTAACGGGCTTCAATAGTTTAATTTTCACTTTTCAAATGCTAGATATGGATTCATTTGGTGGTAATAACATATAATTATTTCGAAATTGTCACAATCAAAAATGTTTTTAATGGAATTAATTAATTTTAAAAATAATAATAAATCCTACACTACTAGAAAATTGAAATGCATAACATGTGAGATGCGCCTGGCTATCAGAAATAAAATAGTGTACCCACGAAATATAACAACACTCCGCGGGAGACTGAAAGATCTGAAAATAAAACAGTATTTAGATGTCCCCAGATTGTGTAAGTTCGGTTTTTCACAATCATTTTTGGTGTTTGCATTTCACACATATCAAACACAGTGTCCAAGTTGGCCAACAAAGTTGTAAAATCTAGGTGAAGTATTGAAAAAACCCTATGTGCTTCTTTCTTTTCAAAAACATCAATTTACGAAATAACTTTTACTCATGTTTTTATGAATCACATAACATATACTTCTGTTCTCAACCAAATTCTTGAAATTTTTCTTCCTCGAATCATTTACCATGAGGAAGTACCCTTTGATGAACTTATGAAACGTCTCGATACAGTCTTCTATTGTCTGGAAAATTAGAATACAAGCTCAGTTAACACGAGAACGACCATCTTGTTTTTGAGTGTTATCCAACAAGATTTCTATTTTTACACGATGGTCTAAATGACAATTGTGTCTCTCTAATTAACAGAAAATGGAGACAAAATTTGGGGGAAATGTTCGAGACAGAATACGGAGACCCATCAGGAATAAAAGATACAGCAGGTTTGTAAGTTGAAAAACATGCTTTTCAAATTCTTGTATTCGACACGGTATTCGTCTGGATTAATTCGTAATTTGTTTTTGTATTGATGTGTTTGATGCTAGTAACCTGGTTGTTTAAAGATAATGTTTATCCCATTCGAACTTTGCTTATGATATAATAAATATAGTAAATACATGGTGTTTTTGAAATTATTAAATATATATAGTTGATATAAATTTCCTGATGAGGGTGCACTGTAACATTCACCACTACAAATCACTTATCAAATAGCAAGGAATCAATTTATACTCCCATACCTTAGTTGTTTTTCGAAGATATTTCAAATTTCGTACTCGATAAACTTTTTTTTATATAAAACTAGGTATCTAGGTACAATTTATAGTTGATTTCACCAGCATTTTGATTTCTAAACATGACAAGCTTACTTCAATTCCCAAAACAAGAAGGTTTTGAACTTGGTTATATCTCTTTCCCAATATTTTACTATCATATGTACTGAAAAATTGAAGATCGAATTTCTAATTTATTTTAATATGCGAAACATTTCATCAGAATGTTTCTGAAAAAAACGCAATACTTATTCGAGATGAAATAAAAAAAATCTTTTCTACTGAAAATTTTCAAAACGGTAACTTTCTTTGAATTATAGCAGTACATTTTCGTATTATTTCTTCGATGTTAATTCGAGCAGGAGGCCCTATGGCGAAGACAAACGACCACCCAAGAGATTATTCACTCCTGAAATCAAGAAATTTCTCAAAGACTGGTTAGTGAGAAGAAGAGAAAATCCATATCCGAATAGAGACGAGAAAAAATTACTAGCAGTGCAGACCGGTTTAACTTATATTCAGGTAATTCATTTTAATGACCAAAAACCATGTCTAATGATAATTGATGACAGTATAAACTTCCATTCTGATGTATACTCGTGAGTTTCAATAAATA
The DNA here is from genome assembly GCA_037013635.1 of Plagiodera versicolora. Lineage (NCBI taxonomy): Eukaryota > Metazoa > Arthropoda > Insecta > Coleoptera > Chrysomelidae > Plagiodera > Plagiodera versicolora. Next base: position 5,976,512 of record CM072986.1, on the reverse strand, counting down.
TATTTTCGTGTGAACAACATTTTGTTATCTGACCAACAATTAGGAATTCAAATTTGTTAAAATGGAAAAGGGTATTGCAATATATGAGGACCTTCTAATACACGACTTTCGAAGTATGGGCGGCTGGACTAGCTCAGAATTTTCAACAATCAGTAACAATTACCTATACAAATTATCAGAATATTTGAAGTCTGAAAGACACACAGACGCTCTATAGTTGAAGCCCTGAAAGAATTTTTGCATTCGTCGGAATGTATTTTTGTGTCGTATAATTTAATAATATACTTTGTTCAAGATCACTGAATTCCACAGCACATTTCGAACAAAGTTACCAGCAACACCACATTTCTTATCATGGTATATCCAAGATCTGATTGTTCCTTTTCCGGTTTTTGAGCACACTAAAATGGCCACAATTTTTGAACCACTACAATATCAGACTTGTTACGAGTACTTCACTCGAATTTAACCTGAAGAGAATCAGAATCCAGTTCAGTGTCTAGTGAAAACTCTCAATTCATTCTATCTAAAAACTACACCTGTTATAGCAAAACTTTGCAAATCTTGTTCGAAATAAACGGAATAATCAAAAACATTAATTATCAAAAATCAGTTACGAACAATATATACCATGTTTTCGTGACAAAATCGCCTAATTCTTTATCAAATTTACTAATTTTTTTTTAATAAATTTACCACGTCCATTTTCAAAAGTATTGGGAGATGGTCATTTTGTCACTTTAGTTTCTCCTCTCAATAATATCCTAGGAGAATAGGTGTTTGAATTTTTGTTAATATTGTTAATGAGATAATATATATATTCTACAGATTCGTTGTAAGTTTAAAAATTGATGATATTGCACAGGTTTGTAACTGGTTCGCTAACTGGCGAAGGAAACTAAAAAATGCCGGTAAGGAACCATATCAAAAGACCTGGGGGGATTTGATAAAAACCTACAATAAACAAGTTCAAGGCAACGTCGAACACTTCAGCATCTGTTCAGAAGACAGTATCTGGGAGGAGACGGAAACTGAATACAATTACGGGGAGGATATCTTCGAGAGCGTCAATGGAAGGTTTCAAGGAGATAACAACTGTCATCGAGTGGTATTTCACAACAATAACAATTCTAGCGAAACGCAGAATCAATGTTATTTTGTCAGTTCGACCACTGAAGGCGAAATAGATGTCAATCCTTTCGCACAGTGTTCCAATAAATACAAGAATCATATCATGGAGAAATATCTCAGGTAGGTTGATACATAAAAACAACTCTTCGGAGATGTCCATCAACCCACATATATTCATAATTATATTTTATTACATATGTTTGTTTGCACGATGTTGTTTTCGATAGTATTTTTAATTTTCAGCATATTTTTTTGTTTTTAAGAGATTGCCGAAAATCCGAATGCTGCCTGGAAAATGTGGAAGAGAACAAGCCATCGATGATTTCCAAATGGTTGGAAAGTGCTGCCAACTTTAAGCCAAGCGAGAACAGCTATCTAGACTGGACGTTTCAAAAGTCGTCCAAGAAAAAAATAAAGAAAGGAACGGGCGAAACGTCCGATGGTTCGTTTGTGGTCCATGGAAGGGAGGAATTGGATGCTGCGGAAGCCCTAACCACATTAGCAAACGCCAAATACAAAGTTTAAACGCTGAATTGCAGTTCTAAATCAACTTAATTAGTAGGGTGTAGGACGCTCAAGTTTTCGAATGAATAAGATATATGATTTTCCCACGATTCTTTAACTCCGGAGTACTGTTGAATAATTTTTCTCTTCATTGAATGTCATGAAATATTTTTTTAGAACTATGAAGATTCAGCTCACCTAGTCATGCCCTGTGGAATGTCTAAAAGTAATGTGTACATATGGTACAGTTTTATTCATTCAATCTCATTCCTTTTCAATATGCACCCCTGAAATTATTATTGAATTATAGATCACTTCTCTGTTGAAATATTGATTTATATACTACATATTTATATCTACAGTGAACACGGAAAAATATGAGATGATGAATTCCTATAAAAATGTTTCCTACAAGAACTCTGTACGCTAGAAATTGATTCGTATAAAAAGTCAATTTGGATATATTGAACCTTAACTACAGTAGTGTTTATTGTCGATAAAATGATCCATTTTCTAGAAAAATATTGATATTTTATATTCAAGTTAAGTACATTTCAAGTACATTATTTTCCTAGTCCTATAGTCCCTACTGGTGTCTTTTATGTTGAGTTATCATCACTGAATCATTTCAATTACTTTTAAAGCTAACAAAGAAATTTCCAACAGCATTTTCAGATGAGCATGTTGAAGTGAAGAGTTCGTGTAGGAAATATTTTTCAGGTTTCATCTGAATCCGAGAGATTTCTCTCATTAATATTAGCATTAACCTTGATTGTTGCCCAACTTCAAATCGTCGATTGATTTCAGTAGATCAGGTTTGAGGAAATGTTTTGGTTTTTCAAATAGTGAATAAATAAGCACATTGAAAGTATATATCCATTTTTGATTCGCAACGAGAAGTGGATGATTGAGACTTGAATGCGTTGAAACTTGGTTGATTTAAAGTACTAACGTTTGTGTAATACTTTGTGTAGCTTTTTCACGAGCTTGATGAGCCTACGACGTACCTAACATGTTGATCTGTTTCAATATTATCATAAAGTGTGAGTTGTTGAAAAGAGTAATAGTGTTCACTGTAACTGTGATTTTCGATTCTAACCTTCAACCTGAGATGTTACATTTTGATACTCTAACTTCCAAGATTCGTTATATCTTAGATAATAGACTGATTTTAAAAGTTGTTATTGCTTTTGTAAATAAAATATTGAGAGTTTGAAACACTTATTTATTTCATTCAACAATCAACAAGACTGCCTGAGGTCAACAAATTATTGAGTCCTGGTTTTGAATAAAAAAAAATAATTTCATTTGAATTTTAATTGAAACCTTGTCAATTACCAATGAGAAGAAAATTCCATCTGGCTGGCTTTTCTTCAGTACCTATATATCATTCCTTATTCAATTTTAATTAGCAGTTTCAACCAGTCAGAAAAATTTCCAAGAAACCCTTATTGATAAAAAATGATTTAGCGATCATTAGCGAACGATTTTTTTATTTCTATTTCTGTTCTTCACATTTGCTACTTCATAGAAGTTACTACCAATCTTTTTCCTCTTCTGTGCCCTATCTAGAGCTCTTCTTTCTTTGCTAGTTTTTGTCTTCTTAACCCCTTCACCTTTTGTTTTTTGTTTACTTGTTAATTCCTCTACCTCAAATTTGCCGCTGGTCGATGTCGCATATAATTTATCTTTGGAAGAAATTGAATCTTCTTCAATATCCTCCATGTCTGAATAAAAACTAATATCTGAGTCAGAGTCAGAGTTGTTCTCTTCAGTTTTAGCGCTTGTATCAGCTGCACTATCAGTTTCAATAAGTTCACTGTTGTCCAGAAGAGAACTAGTTTCCAATTTTTCTGCCTGGAACTGACCATCTCTGTTTTCGATGGGTTCCAAATCCTTGACATCTTCTCCCTCATATGATAATCCAACACGGATCTTAGTGAAGTCCTGGATGACCCCAATCTGAGGGGCAGTTTCATCAGAAGTGGAAGTCTCTTTCAATAGAGGTTGCTCATAACCTGGTGGCAAACAATAGAAAGGTAGTTTTCCTCTTTGCCAGTCATTCAAGACCATTTTTGCCACGCTAGTTATATCAGGTTCTCCTTTTTTGAGCAGTTTTCCTGATTGTCTCGCCATTTTTTCTAGAAAATCAATTGGATCTGTCCAGTTGTCAATTTTATACGTCTTTCTTATATATTCCGGTTTCACCCTTTGCAGGAGTGGCTCGATATAGTCTTCAGGGTTGTTGACCAGTTCCACCCTGACAACTCCTTTCAGAACCTTCTCAGTGTCAGTTTCGGCAGAAGGGTAAACCACGCCTGGACAGTCTATTAGGTATATACGCTTCATAAGGGTTATGTATTGCCATACTTTTGTTTCTCCAGCTATTGGTGCTACTTTGCACACTTTTTTGCTCCTCAAAGTGTTTATCACTGAGGATTTACCAACGTTGGGGTAACCTATGAAACCAACTGATATCTGTTTTTTATCAATGTGAAGTTTGGCTAGAAAAAAAAATTATATAAATATTTGATACAACCTTTGATAGGTTCATGCACGACTAGACTAGAATTGAATTATTTGAATAATTAGTCACTAAACTATGTATTATAACACTAAAATGATTTTTCTTTTTTGTGGTATTCAACATCAATATAATCTGTGACAAGAGTATTCTCAATAGTTTTATAATTATTTTCCAATGAATCTCTTATGAGTAATTTTAAGGAGGAATTGAGAAATTATTCTATGGCAATATTCTGTCAACTGATATTGAATAGTATATTATGGTATACAGGGTGCCCGTAATTCGAGCTTAGGCATGGGGATCTCGGTTACCTTGAGAGATACGATGTTGCTAAAATTAGGGCAAAGTTGCGCATTCAACATATTCCACTGTTCTTCATTGGAAAATGTCATATTGCAATTCAAAAGAGTGGACTCCAAGTGTAAAAACTACTGAACTGCCAAAATTCGAATTAAACAAATCTGGCGAGTTTGTTTTCCACAGCAATTTTAGAAAAAATGTTTATTATGAAATTTCGACCATAATTTGAAATCCAAACATGTTGTGTGGTACATCGTCGGAATCAGAAAAAAAAAACTGCATTCAGAAATATGAAAATTCAATATGACGTCCATAAGAAAAAAAAATTAACTATCATTTGTTTCTTTCTTCATGTGTTAGAAAAATTGTAATATTATTTCCTAATTCCTCGCAAAAAATTGCTATGGGAATGTTACGGTTGAAAATGGATAACTTGGTCGGTTTTCCAATGAAAACATGAAAACGAAAATCGCACAATTCTGTTTTTCAGCGATATCTTGAAAACCAAGGATGATAGGTCAGATTTTTTTTCAGATTATTGATCAGTACCAGAATGCGCAACTTTGCCCTAATTTAAGCAACATTGTATCTCTCAAGGTAACCGAGATCCCCATGCTTAAGCTCAAATTACAGGCACCCTGTATACCTACCATCAAGATTGTGTATCTTCCACCTTTTCATAAAAACATACAATTTACTCCACTGTTGATCATAATAAATAATAATTGGTAAACAATCACAAGGTATATTGATTATAACAGATTATCTGTTATGATATATCAGAATTTATTTATTGTGGTGCATTTTCAGTTGAATTGAAAAAAATATTGATATCTTTCAAAATAGTATCATTGTAAACTCCATTTCATTCAAATTGGAGAAAGTGCAGGAGGGTTTCTATGTAAGCAACAAAGTTTCTTTTCAAAAAACATCATTCATTTGAAAGTTTTCTTTACATTTGGTGCTGACTAAATCAGGCCATATTAGAAAACATTTCCTGGATTCTGAACGAGATAAATACTTTATCAATGATGTAAGAAAGTTGAAATAATGAATAGAATAAACAAAAAACCATTATATCACTCTTAATAAAAATTACTCACCAAATTGTCTAAGTAAATTAATTAGGGAACCTTTTCCAAAAGGATGATTGATGCTGGCATGAAATGCAACAGTAGGGTATTCTTTATTTAAAATTGCTACCCACCTCTGGGTTACCCAGGTAGGTACAAGATCAACTTTATTCAAAATGAATATAAGATGTTTGTGTGACTTTTCAGTTTTCAAATGTTTTTCCAAATAAGAGGATCTGGTCCCCAAAGGATCTCTGGCATCTAAAACTTGAAGGAGGACATCAGAGCTGTCTACAACTTTGTGAAGTTCACTCCAGATTCTTCTAGATTGTCCTGCAGCCATTACCCAATCTCTGGGTATGTCTCTAACACCACCATCATCTTTAACAATATTAGAATCTTTTTCATCATTATAATCTTCTGCCTTTTTATCTGCAATTTGAGATAGCTCTTCTATGCCTTTTACTGCTAAATTTGGTCTTTTTCTGCTTTTTTTAGGTCCAAATACACTTTCGAAACTCTCTGTATCTAATAGATGTACCCTTGCATTCTTCGCTTTCTCATTCAATAATGTTATTGGTAAGGTTGTGGGTTTCATAACAACTTGATAAGGATTTTTTATTGCTGTCCCTAACTCTGTTTGAAATTTTTGCAAAGCATTCTGTGATATAACTCTACTGTTACCAAACCATTTTTGATTTGGCTCCACTCTAGCTACTGTTCCTGAAGGTAACCAACCCTAGAATAAAAACATTGGATTGCATCATGTTTCAACTAACAACATTATCTACATACTTGAAAAGGTGCAGGGGTTATGATTTTTCCAGTTCTATCCCTTTTAGCTTTGAAATTTCTGTACATCTGCAACCTTTTAATCGTACCTTTCGTACGTGCTTTAGCAACACCTTTTAGTCCTTCTGTGGACCTTTCTGGGTTCATAGAATGATTTGACCTATTGAAGCCCTGTTTACGTGGGGGTCCACTCGTTGATTTTGTTTTCGGCATTTTGTTAGTTTGATACTTCTTTCGTATATGGAAATATTCACATATATAGTTGATGAAAAACGAGATTGAAGTGAGGTTATTGGTTACTTCAAAAAACGTGACAACTTCATAAGACAACGTTTTGACACTTTGACGACAGTTTGAGATGAGCACGATGAGCAAGTTTGACAACGTATATTGTCAAAAATGAGAATTTGACAGTTTCATGAAACACAGATACACTATTTCAAATAATTATAACTGAAATTCCATGATGTACAGATTGTGAGCAATCGTGAAATGAACACTCACTTTACAATATGGGGCCATTATGATTATATATCTATCACGTGATCTCTCCATATAAAACTGATGATTTTCTAAAAAGGTCTTGATCCATGAAATCCCAAGGTAAACTCCATTTTGTGAATGTTTCCAGCAGCAGGTGGTACAAGTGGTACAACTTGACATTTGATATTGTCGAAGTTGTTCTGTGCCAATGCTGATACTTTTTATCCACATTTCATAAGGCGCCATGGCTGCCGAGCAAGAGCAATTTTTCCAGATCCTGACAACACTTTTGTCCACTGATAATACGATAAGAACACAGGCAGAGGTAATTCCAATTTATACATGATTAATTAAGAATAGTATAGGTGTAGAAATCTTCGAAGGTAACGATCTTAATTTGTATAAATATTCGATCTCTTCAAACGTGTATATTACATGAAGCATGCTTCCATCAATCTGTTCAATTGGGTATGATTCACGTTGTAGGAATGCCATAATTGTATGACTTGAGAATTCTTGTAATGTGTTGAAACACCTGTGAACCAGTAGTTTTCATTTTCTGAATGAAAAATTGAACCTCATTTTTTCTATAGGAGGCATATTCAAGTTTACCTGTTGAAACGAAAGTGAGTCTTTTGTTGGGAGCTATTCACAATGCCAATTTGGGAGATGAAGCTAGGCAAATGTCTGCTGTACTACTTCGAAGGGTATTCTCCAATGATTTCATGGAGTTCTACCCTAAACTACCTCCAGAGACTCAGACCCAATTGAAGGAGCAAGTTCTGATGGCAGTTCAACAAGTACAGACAGAACAACTGAGGCATAAAATTTGTGAAGTAGCTGCTGAAATGGCTAGGAATTTGATAGACGATGATGGAAACAATCAATGGCCAGAATTTCTTCAGGTAGGTTAAATGTATATTAAATGTCATTATATAATTGTATCAACAATAATTCCTGGGAAGAACTTTTATTTACATGAGTATATTTTATATTGGTTATTTTATTGATTTGCAGTTCCTGTTTCATTGTGCCAATGACCCCAACCCAGTGCTGAAAGAAGCTGCTCTACAAATGTTCACAAGTGTACCAGGAGTCTTTGGAAACCAACAAAACAACTACCTTGATCTGATTAAGCAAATGTTGCTACAGAGTTTGCAGCCCACAGAGACATATGAGGTAATGATTATATCATTTTATATGAAATGTTATCATCACATTGTGTATTCATATGTGTAACAATATTTATTAGCATATTGATTTAAAATGAATCTCTGACTGTTGTACATCCTGATTGATTAATCAATCAATTCAAGGTCCGTTTTCAAGCTGTCCGCGCCATTGGAGCCTTCATCCTCATCAACGATAAGGAAACTCAAATCCTGAAGCACTTTGCTGATTTACTCACTCCCCTACTACAAGTAACAGCTGAAAGTGTTCAGCAACAGGATGACGACACTCTGTTGAAAGTGCTCATTGATTTGGCAGAGAATGCACCAAAATATCTGAGGCCACAACTGTTACCCATTTTTGACATGTGCACGAAGATATTCGGCGATGCTGGCGCTTTGGACAGCTGGCGACAGCTCGCCCTTGAGGTGAGTCTGAACATATTTTTTTTATATATCTGAAAAACAAAACCATAAATGAGAGTGTAGTATTTTCATATTCATTTTAAAGCAAGAAAACTCACCCACATTGGAAAATCGGCGGACTCAAGCTGACTTAATGTTTCTATTTGAATTACTGTCAGGACCATTTAATTGCCCAGAACTTCTCTCTTTGGTTGTCCTGAAGGTCAAGCAAAGAATAACAAAGGATGATAAAACTGTTTTTGTAGACAACTCACATTCTACCAATTATGGATTTGATAGTCCAATGTCAAGAATGTCAAGGGAAACTAATGCTTCAGAACTTGATTTTTATACTAATTCCTTGGAGGCGTTCAAAAATTGTGCAATTAATTATCCATTTTATCTATAAATTTGTGCCTAGTTTTTGATACTTGGTGTTATTTTTATTTGTTTTATTCAGCACTCAGTTATAAGTTTTTTTTAATATATCAACATTTCTACTTTCAATTGTAAGTATTTTTTTATATATGTATATTTTACGTTTCAATTTAAGGGATTTCCCTTTTATACCAAATAAATAAATGAATAAACAACCTTACTCTGCGTTTCTAGGTTATGGTGACACTAGCCGAGATGGATTCGCCGATGGTCCGCAGGCACTGCAGCAAATACATTGATATGCTCATTCCTTTAATTCTGCAATTCATGGCTGATTTGGAGGAAGAGGATGGTTGGGCGGAATCTGACGAGTTATTAGATGAAGACAACGACTGCAACAATGTGGTCGCCGAAGCTGCTTTGGATAGAATCGCTTGTGGATTAGGTCAGTTCGACGTTTCCTTTATCTCATAGAATATCAAAGGGTGTTCATCATTAATGTAATATATCAACACAAAACATCATTATTCGGCAGTATGCCTGAAATTCTTCATTCCTGTTTTGATATAAAAGTGGGGTCCTCCCTTTTGTCGTCGTATTACGACGAATTTCTAGTATGAAAGGTGGTATAACAAGTTTTCTTACATAGGTTTTGACTACCTCTACCATAATTAAATTACTCCGTAGAGTGTTATGTAATGATTTTGAAATATATCAAATTATGAGATGTCAACTATAACTTGCAAACCAATAGAAAGTTCATAAATTCTTGGAAATCATTTGTTGAACAACAAAAAATTGAACTGCACTGAGATTTGGTCAGTAAGTTCTTTGAATTCCTCAACAAATCTACATGTCGAAATTATATGGGCGACATGATAAAGCTGGATTCCTATATATTGTTCTATTTTTAGATAGTAATATAGAGCTGTTAGCTACTCATTCCTGTAAATTAAAAGTACCCAATATGATTATAAAAATGGATCCAATTCCTGACGTATCACTGTGATTACAAAATTTTATGATTTCAAAATAAGCAATTTGTGTTGCATTTATTCCCAGCCGGTCGTATTCAAACGCGATCTCGCTTGATTTTTTCTAGGTGGCACCCTGATCCTACCGTTAGTGACGCAAAGTATCCCTGCAATGTTGGCTAGCCCTGACTGGAAACAACGACATGCTGCCTTGATGGCACTGAGCGCCATCGGAGAAGGTTGCCACAAGCAGATGGAGACAACTCTGCCGCAAATCATGAATGGTGTGCCTGGAGTGATGGAGGGTGTGCTCAGGTACGTTAGATAATATCATATTCATTCATGAAAATTTGGAAAAGAATACATGTAGTGAGGATTTTCAATGTATATTGTTTTTTGGTGAAGCTTGTCAATTGCCATATAACAAGAATGTGTGGTTCTTTATATTATCTTCAATTTATTCTAGGACTTTCGAGTGTTAATCTGTCACACCTTTATATAAATGGATATTTTCATTTGTCCCCCAATTTCTTTTTGGCTTATACCCACTATAATGAACATTTCTTCAAGAAATTTCTCAATATTTTTGAAATCATCTCTGTCTTTTTAATTTTATCAGACACTGAGATTGGCCTAACATTGTAAATTTCCGACTATCTCTATAGATGTTAGGAATCACTGTTACGATTATTTTCATTAGGTATTTGGAGGATCCTCATCCGAGAGTGAGGTACGCTGCCTGCAATGCCGTGGGACAGATGTCTACAGATTTCGCCCCAGTTTTCGAGAAAAAGTTCCACGATCGCGTGGTGCCTGGGCTCTTGATGCTCTTGGACGATAACGCCAACCCGAGAGTTCAAGCACATGCCGGTAAAACGTTTTTGGTGATAAACGCGAACATTCTAAGTTGACGGTTTTTACTCCTTAGGCGCGGCATTGGTGAACTTTGCCGAGGACTGCCCCAAGCACATATTAAGCGGCTACTTGGAGCCCCTTATGGCTAAGCTAGAGAATATTTTGACAGCGAAATTCAAAGAGCTCGTGGAGAAAGGTAACAAATTGGTGTTGGAGCAAGTGGTAACCACTATAGCTAGCGTCGCTGATACGGCAGAAAATGAGTTCATCGCGTACTACGACAGATTGATGCCTTGCTTGAAGTACATCATCCAAAACGCGAATAAGGATGAGCTGAAACTACTGAGAGGTTCGTAAATGTCTGTTCAGAGTATCATTCAGAGAAAAATATTGTCAATGATTTTAAAAATGGATCCAATTCATGAGTTTATCCATGATTACAAAACTTTATGAGACAAAATTTTCCAAGAACAGCTTCATTGTTTATAGCTTTTAGCGATGCTTTATTCAAATTGAATTTTTTCCAGGAAAAGCTATCGAATGCGTTACCCTTATAGGCATGGCGGTTGGATCAGAAAAATTCAGCGTCGACGCTACCGAAGTTATGAATATGTTACTGAAAACTCACGGCGATGGCGTAGAATTACCGGACGACGATCCACAGACCAGCTATCTGATTTCGGCATGGTCCAGAATTTGTAAAGTGAGTGCCCTTCGATTGTTTGTGGTATTCAATATTACCAATGACATGCTTCACGGTGCTGTACTGATAAATCTCCAAATTGTAATGAAATCAAATCAGATTATAACGTTAACTGTGTTACAGGTTTTAGGCAAAAATTTCGAACAGTACTTGCCTTTGGTAATGGGACCGGTGATGAGGACTGCGGCTTTGAAACCCGATGTGGCTCTCTTAGACAATGACGACATGCAAGGCGTCGAGGGAGATGAAGACTGGCAGTTCGTGTCTTTGGGCGAACAGAAGAACTTTGGAATACGCACAGCTGGTAAAAACGACTATATTCACTGTCATACATTTATATCAACAATTTGAGTTGCTCAAACTCATAGTGTTTGTTTCACACGCCTCTTTCAAAGTCTAAAATGTTCTCATTGGTTTCTATGATTATTGGCAATAGTGGGAAAATTCCGGATTCACCAGCTGAATAAGCTGAAGCCTGATGCTGCAAAATTAGTTCTTAAATTTTTTATTTCGATTCAGACGATTCGGAAACATGTCATACACAAAATACGAATTCCGAAAATTGGACAGAAATGTTTAATAAAGCATGAAATTTTATTGATAGAAAGTTCATCGTATTCAAGTTTCAACAAGTGTATATTTATGCAACCTTCTCTCACTTTTCCATCTTTATATGTCATTTTTCTCAAAGCATAACTTTTTATCAGGTCTGGAAGATAAGGCAGCCGCTTGCAACATGCTAGTGTGCTACGCGCGTGAGCTGAAAGAAAGTTTCGCTAACTACGCCGAGGAGGTTGTCAAACTGATGGTGCCGATGCTCAAATTCTACTTTCACGACGGCGTACGGAACGCGGCCGCGGAGGCTCTACCATGGCTCCTGGAATGTGCCACCTGCAAAGGCCCTAGCTTTGTTGGTGACATGTGGAATTTCATCTGTACCGAACTGCTCAAGGCCATCGATACCGAGCCCGAAAGCGAGGTACTCATGGTGATGCTCGACTCTTTAGCCAGGTGAATTTTTGTGACATCCCTCATGATGTTCCAATGCAGTACAAATGATTTTTCTCGATAGGTGCATTCAGAAGTTAGGACCGAATTACATCAACCAAGAAGCCATAACTGAAATTCTTAGAATAATTGACAAGTTGATGACGGAACATTTCGAGAGGGCAAACGACAGACGTAAGAAGCATCTCGAAGAGGACTTTGACGAGGTGAGTGTTCTTGAGCTTTCTTTCGAGCAATTGATTCATCACTGTGGGACTTTTCGCGTGTAGGAAGTGCAAGAACAACTGGAAGACGAAGAGTCCGATGACATTTACGTGTTGAGCAAGATTAGCGACGTTATTCACTCCTTCTTCCTGGTCTACGGGGAATCCTTTTTGACATTTTTCGACCACATATGCAACAACTTTGTCCAGCTGCTGACGCCCAATCGCGGTTGGGCTGACAGGCAGTGGGGTATTTGCGTCTTCGATGACGTCATAGAGTTCAGTGGGCCTGCATGCGCTAAGTACCAGGGCTATTTCCTACAACCCCTTTCAGTCTACATTAAGGATAAAAGCTCTGAGGTAAGATATATTTTCTCAATGTTAATCAATATAGAAGACAAATCCCCAAAATGATGACCGACTTGATAAAAACGAAGTTTCGCTCGATAGGAAGGATGTATACGAAGCAATAATTACTTCCATCGATACTCCTGGTTATAATCATACTTCTTTCATTCAATGTCTTTTTGTAGCCCCTGATCTATCTTTTCTCCCATCTGTATGTGTCCTTGTCGCTGGTGGTTGTTCATTTCCTCTGTTGATAATGAAAATTATAATTTTGCTTTAAAAAAGTTATTAATGTGTAGTATCCAAAAAACCTCCGTGAAACTTCATTAAGTGCCTATACCAGTATAACCCCGTGAAAAATTAGTCGATTTTGGCTAATTTTTTCAAAAGAAAGAACTCGCGGACATAATGTGGTATATTTTCAGGTATGTTTTAGTGTTTTTCATAATAGAGAGTTGAAGTGGTTCCACGAACGGTAACGTTAGGATTCATTCTGACATCTGAGCATGCGCATTGCACAAGTTTTCACGTTTTCGTATTTTGTGGGTCTACGGGTGGTACGTAGACTCACGCTATCTAACGGGTGCTAAAAGAGGGTACGTACGCTAACCGAAATCTCACGAAACGAGGACGATAACTTGCGAACGGCACAGGACATACAGTTGAACTACATAAAACAGCATGGAAGTTAAGATTATTGAAATTATTCAACATTCCCTGCCTAGGCCAGTTCTGTGCTAACGTGAGGAGATACTTCAACACCATTTCAGATGTATATCAGGAACGTCATATTTCTTACGTTACCGTGTCTAGGACTGCTCACGTACTGTGATTACTTCAACTCTCTACTAAAGATATTGAGAAATAACGGAATTATGTGCTGTCTTCGAAAGCGCAAAAAAGGCCCCCAACTCCTGAATGATTCTGGCCGAATGAGTAGCTGCAACAAAAAAGAATTCAAAAAGGTTCTTGAAGTTGACGGTTTTTTGTAGGTCTTCTTTTTGTGCCAGTTTGACAGTTTTTTCAACTAATCAAAAAAATTTTAGGTTATTGCATATTCAACATTTTCAAGAACACTCAGTTTATATCATGAATAAAATAATAAAATAAATGAAATTGGTTTCAAACATACAATTTCATGAGTCATTTTCAAAGGTTGCTCTCATTGATGTAACACAGTGTGATGTGCTCAACCCTACACGCCCATCGACCTTGAGCTGACCAATCATAGATGATTATTCCATGGTAAATCTTGCTGTGTTGCCGCACCAAAATACCACAACTTATTCTCGGAATGAAAGATGTGAAAGAATACAATATAAATGATATTTTTTCCACAAATTACAGTGGTGCGAGCATAATATATATAATGGAAACATACAGAGATAGACAGAGTAGCACCCATCTATTTATAATCAAATGATACTGGCTGCATAGGCTAAGCGTATCAACGCAAAAAAAACTTAATGATTGACGTGTCTCAGGTACGACAGGCAGCAGCTTACGGCTGGGGAGTTTTGGCGCAGTTCGGTGGAGAACAATTCGCCGGCGAACTTGCTAAGATTCTACCCTCGCTGGTCGAGGTGATCTCCGATCCTGAGTCGAGAGAAGCGCGGAACATCAACGCCACCGAAAACGCTATCTCGGCTATTACTAAAATCATGAAATACAACGGCTCGCAAATCAATTTGGAGGAGATTGTGCCGCTGTGGTTCTCATGGTTGCCGGTAATCGAGGACGCAGATGAGGCACCGCACATTTATGGGTTCATGTGCGATCTCATTGAACAAAATAACCAACATGTTCTAGGTGAGTTTTTTGATGCTGATTAACAGTAAATGCGATGTTCTACAACTAGATTTTGAATCAACAATTTTTCGGTTCAACTAGACAATACTGTTCGTGTATGTGTTCTGTATTTCAGTGTCAACATATCTGTCTAAACTTCTTTATGTTATTGTTGGTGAAATGATTCAAAATATATTAATTATTTATTTTTCGTTATCAAGTTCAAAAAAGAGGTCCGCAAGAATTGACATTGATATATCATGTGACTTGTTGACAAATATATGTTTAGTAGAAATAATTCCAAGACATTGCCTAGTGAGATCAAATCAGACAGAATAAAATAATGGAAGTTATTGTTGTAACATGTCATGATCGAAATGACAAATCGGACTAAAAACTTGGTGAAAAATAGAATTGATGAGGGCCTAGAGAGGAGAGCATCACTAAGTAGGGTGGATAATTAACATTCAATCACTGTCAAAACATGAACCAACAAAAATTAATCTTCGTTGGTAGGTTAACCACCGATTCCGTTGGTTCCTAGCATCAAGTTGCACTCATACTAGTGAATGCTAGATGTTATGATTTGAACGTGGCGCATGGCTTACCAACACTGACACCTCATTATTTCTGATATCATTAATTGGTTTTTGTTCCCGATGATCTATGTACTTCAAAGAATGTTCCTGATTTTTCAATTGAACACGGGCAAAATCATCGTGTGATGTATGATTATGTATTTCAGGTGCTAATAATTCGAATATCCCGAGGATAATAAATATAATCGCTGAGGCTTTCTTCAGAGAGGCGATAGAGCCTAACAAACCCGTAGGATACAGGATGACCAACATCGTCAGGCAAGTCCAGTCGAACGAGTCGTTCTTCCAGAGTGTAGTGCAGTCATTGGCACCGGAACTGCAGCAAGCTTTACACGTAGCATTAAACTCATCTCTACCCTGTTAGTCGAGGAACATCTTCAAGTGATTTTAATGTTATTTTTAAAAATATGCAGAGTTGAAATAAAAGTTGAAAGTTATTATATAAATTATTTTTATATGTGCGATTTGAGGCCGGTATTTATGTTTGTGTAGAAAAATCGAATTTTATTGATATTTTTGTACGATCGTTGCGGTTAAAACCTTACTTGGATAGACATTATCTTTTATTTCAACTGAAACTCGATTGGTTACTGTAAATAGAATTTTGCGACCGTGGACTGTATGTGATAATTTCCTCTCATTGATTTCACAAGCCTTTTTGTCTAATGAATTGAGTATCGTTAGAGCTGCAATTTATTACTCATTGATGACGTTATATTAATATCCAATAAAACGTTTTCTCTATGAATTGTTGACTTTTATTAAATATGTGTGAGAAGTAATCGAATGGAACATTTCTAAGTCTCTTATTTCTTGTATAGGAATATATTTCATTGGATTGGATAGTTTCGAAACTTGATAATATCAAAAAATGTCACTGATTTACTTTGGAAGAGCTTATATTTTTAGGCCATTGAAAACTAAGAATAACATAGGAATCTTGAAATATCCAACTGGCTAGTTCAAATCTGATTTTTTATTTCGACCTAAATATTTATAATGGACGCATTAGTAGAAGTTATACGTTCACTCACTTTGTTACCAAAACAATGAATGTTCATGATATTTGCAGGTACTGTACTGATTATGATTTTAAAATTTCGAGAGAACGTGAGTGGGAATATCATAAATTATCCTCTAGTAACTCAATATTCAATTCGATTGTTTTTCCGAAAGTCATGTCGAAGATTTTTGGGACACACTGTGAAATGATGACTTCGACTTTACTACATATTGAACTCGACATATTTTCTATTTACCTATGCTTTACTTGTAATATAACCGGAAGCTAAGATTCTCCATTGATTTCAAATCATCAATATTGAAGGTGATGTTTCATCAACACGTTTATGTTATGAAATATTTTGATGATTTTTAGGAAACATTCTAGACCGGAACATGCTAGTCGCCATTTTGAAAACTATATAAACAAAACAAACGTCAAAGTAGAGATATATTATTCATGAGTCATGAAGTGAATGTTAGTGTATTTGTGATCATTGATTATTGCAGCTGGTATGTTTTTATTTTAATTACAAATCGTCCACAAATGAATACCACATTTTCACATTGGTACCTATTATTCCTACCAACTTCAATTTAAACAAATCAATTCCTGGAGTCGATTCTGAGAAGAATCTAAAAATCGTATGATTGTCTCCATCCATACCCCATACCTTTTTATAGTGCTCTGTCTTGAACTTTTCCAAGACCCTTGACCGTTTTAGAACCAATTGTTCAATGGATTCTTGTATACGAATTTTCATCAGACATAAATTTTCCATGCTTATTTTTAATTAAACCTGAAGTTGACGAGGTGCAACCGAAAAAAGAAGAAGAATTTTAAGACGGACGCCATTTTAATAGTAGTTTTTCTACGTTCAAAATTTACTGTAATGGACGCTATGATTAGAACGTGTTCATGTTATAATCGTTGAAATAATCGAAAACGAATTCATTTATTTCAAACGAAAAATGAATAAGCATAAACGTTCCCTATATATGATGATTTCATGATTGAAATACGACGTTTCTTCCCCAGAATCGATCATCTTCGGTATGAAATATTCCTCATTGTAGGCATTCAAATTTGTGTGTTACACTTTTCAACATACATTTTTGATTGGGAATACTTGATGGGAATGAATATAAGGCCGTCAATGTTGATGAGTAGTACATTTCCACCATTTTATTCGAACACAGATTTTGATAAAACACTTTCAAAAAATAATTATTGATCTTGTGAAAATTGTGTTCAGTAGTAGAAGAAGAAATCAACGCCATCGTTCTTCTTGTTTTTCAAACAAAGTGAGTCATAGCTACTGTTGTTGGCAGCATTGGTTAATAATTCTTGTGTGTTGTGATTCCTGTCAATTCAAAGCCGACATCTTGTTGAATTTGGTTTTAGTTGAACGTGCTTTCAGTGAAACTAGTATAAAATTGTTTTATGATTGAAATATTTTGTGATACAAACTATATTTATGTATTTCAACATCACATATTTTCTACAAAATAACGAATAAGTGAGTACTTATACAAAGTATCATGTTTCTATCTTTATGATGAACAACCGACGTTTCTATCCTAGTCAACCATCATCAGACTGACATCTGTTGCCGACGTTAGCAAATTTATTGGCTTTTAGGCAATTGATTGTAAATGCGAGTCACTGATACATAATTTTTTCAGACTTTAGTTTTGTGAAATGTCACATATACCTAATGTCACAATCATGATATGCATATAAGAGTTATACATTTCCATGATTTCGCGAAGTATATTAGTTTTCCACATGTTGAGATAGGTGCATATGTCTATGGACTTTTTTCGAAATGAAATATTCTCTAAATGATGGATGTGAGTTCAATCTCTGAAAGTAGGTAAGGATACTCATTTTTTAGGATATCAATATCAACAGTAGTACAGACTCGATGAAAACGGGGGAATAGTTAGTAATTGTCCAGCATATTTTATTTTCACGATATGGAATAAAATCCAAATAAAAATATATAAAATATATCATTACATCAACTTACACTTTGAATGCTTTATGTATGAATATTTGGAGGACTAATGGTGGATTAATTGAATTATTGAATGTTGACATCAGTGAAAATATACAAAACTGATTCTGATTTGATATAAATAATAGCTTTATGATGCCGTTTGGATAATCTCAACAAGTAAGGAGGAACGATCATCTGTCGCTTTCAATATTTACATTGGTAGTGTCTAATACACCGAAAGAGTGATTTTAAGGTTATGCGTATTTTATCAAAGGCGTTGGCTAAAATAATGTTCTATGTTGACTGAACAGGAGACTCATAACTTATTATCTGATGAATAATGCTGAAAGATAATGCATGCTGAATTTTTATTTGAACAATATTTTGAGTCACACTAGGTGTATCTTCTTTCAGTTTCCTCATTTTACCATCTGTCTTCCTTAGGCAGGAAAAACGAACACTTTTGTTGGCCATTTCTCTAACCTCTATTTTATGTAGGTATGGATTTTTCTACTTCTTCTTTGGTGTATTATTCTTGAATTGGGGGCCATAGACTTAATGATCCGTTACTCACCTGCGTCAAGTCTATGTACGAATATTTACCTCATCTTCTTGTTACTAAAAGGGACGGTAAATACTATACGCCATTTTTATTCCAAATCATGAGCACGTTTTAGTGTTATGGTGTTAACATTTTTGAGGTATTATAAAAACTTATATTATCAATCAGTGTTTCGTCGACGCAATGTTGATATGTAATAATTATCTAATGTTTTCGTAGATTTTATTTCAGCAAGCTTTACTTCTGTAATTATTTGAAATGTTGTTTATCAGCACCGCAAATTGTTCTCACTAATGATTGAAGGATATGAGCCCGTAACTACGGCAAGCCACCTAATTCAAAATATTATCTACTTGGTTTATTTGTACTGCATATAATCGATTGATATTTATTTTTAAAATTTATATGATTTATGGTAGGTGTTACAACGAATCTATTCGATTTACCAGGATTCGTCAGTATTTAGAGGTTTGGAGAATGTTAAACATTGATCACAGCACTAATACGGCATATATTGGAACAACTCTATTATATAGTGGTATTCTCTGTGATACGTTTCGTGATCTGAATGTTATTTTTGAATTAAAATCTGATTTTTCTCAATGTCTTTCATCAATCCTTTGTATGTTTCCAACCACAATTCTTTTAAGAATAAATGTTTTCATTATTGAATATATTTGAAATTGTGGCAGTTTGTGATTGTGCTATTTAATTTATGTGTATTAAATTGTGATTATGTCCCAAATAAAGTATTTGAGGCATATTGTCGACATCAATTCTTTCAGACGTTTTTTTTGACAGAAGATATCAACATTGCTGGACATGGACAATACTTCTATGCTTCCAAATCATTGAATAAATAAATGAATATAATGACAACAAAACACATTGATAACATGTTATAAAATACAATGAAAAAGTAAATGTCAAGTAACCTTTATTTATCATTAGAGCATCCCTGGAAAGTTACAAATTTATAATCAAATTTTTTGATTGGAATGTGATTCAATTTCAAAATTGACCACCAAGATCAAAGACGTAGATATATTTACTATTTGTCTTCATCTTCAATACCTTTTATTTTTTCTAATGGACGACATATGGGATTTTTGTTTTCAATAATTTATTATTAGCATCTTTCTAACGATATAATAACTGACCATTATTACTCAATAAAATTTAAAAATATTCAGAAACATATTTTTCGAAATAGGCTAAAATAAAAATAATAACAAAGGCAGAATGAAACGGCATACACACGTAACGATTTATCGTAGTGGACGCAGTACGATATGGTTCGGAACAGCAGCATTAACGATAAATATTAGCGTGTGTGTAAATTGGATCTTTTGTATTATAAGTTGGCTGTACTGCAAGTCTTCACGATTTGTGTAGTTGAATGTTCAGTACGGTCATTCGTAAGACCATTTAACGAAATCGGTTAAATGACCAATTTTGATTATGAACAATATGAAAAATGGTGCTGCTATGCTCAATAGTTGTCATTGGTAACGACTCAATACGGTTTAGTAGCTAGATCAATAGTTAGAAGTTGATATGAGGTTTGCCGTTGAAGGTTATATTTAAACAGTCTGGTTTTATTTCCGTTGCAATCTATTTGTTCGATATGATTAGTTTATTCTTTCTTCGATTTCCATGATGTTTTCATTTATCAAATAAAGAAAAGACTTATTGATTAATCAGAATTCAATTGCAAGTTGGTATATATTATTCGAATAGTAGATGTAACATACGATTAGATTAATATGAATATTATACTAAGAAAAAAAAAGATGGTATCACAAAATCAAGCTCTATCTTTGTTCAATGTTTGTGGATGAAAACCACTAGAAAGTTCCATAGAATGTCATAATTAAAATATAGGAAATTCTTGTGGGTAATTTTTGGAACCTTTGTAATTCTTGCAATTTCCACAGAGTAGTCAAGTGTTAGGTTACGTGACTGAAAATAATTTCCATAGTAAGGATATGAGTAAGGATACTTCTTATTGAAAACTCTAACTCTAATGTTTTTTTTATTTGCCCCACTATCATGACAATTGATTATATGCCACTTTGGCATTCTTCATATTTCCATATATTCGATTCGAAGTACATTTTATTTAAAAATTTTTGTGGTGTTTGTGTATTCAATATAATAATTTATTTCAAATACATATGAATAATATTTTATAATATTTTTTTTTGCTACCAACATGGCACATTTTATTCATGTGAATTATGATTACCTAATAAATATCCTTGTATTTTACAGTTATTATGGACATAGATGAGCCCATCCAAGCATTATTGAAAAGCACTGGCTGGACTTGCGAAGACCTTTTAGAAAAATTACAAAAGTACAAAGCAAAAAATAAACCAGGAAATGTTTCTACCGATACCCAACCTGTTGATTCAAGTAAAAATGAGGAAACCGATAAAAAATATTTGCAAAAGGAAACAGACGATACGAGCGATTCAGGAAATATTGAAACCTTTTCAGATACAGATGAAGAGAAAACAGAGATGAAAGTTATTAATAACCATACAACGAATGAGATCAAAGAGGTTATACCTCGGACAGAGGAAGTTAAGCTGAAAGATACAGATTCGAAAGAAGGGAGTGTAAATGAAATAACCGAAGTAACAGAGGTTAGGGTAGTTGAAATAAACGAAGATGATGAAGAAGACGATAATTTTGAAGAAACCGTTTCTTCACCAATTTGTTCAGAAAGATATATCAGAAAATGTTCTTCCAATGAAGAAACTACTCATGGAGAAAGACAACAAGAAAATGATCGAGAAATAAAACCACTCGAAAGAATAAATAGAAAGAAGTCTTATTCCGATAACACTTCGTTTATCGAAATCAGCTCTGATGAAAGCGATGGTGATACAAACAAAATCGAATATGTTGAAACTTATCCGAGAAAAAAAATCAAGCTGGAATATAACAGTGGCATTACTAATTGTAAGGAGATAACTGTAAATGAAGAAATGAGTGTTTCTGATGTGGAAAATAAGATTTGTGAGAATAAAAGCTCTCGTAAAAATTCAGAATATAACGAAACTAGCGATCAAATTATGTTATCGAGTAATAAATATGGAAGTGATAATTCAGAAAATCCATCTACAGAAAAGCAAGTCATCACTTTCCAGAAAGATTATCATAACACTTTCTTAAATTTCATCGAAACGAAAGAAAAGAAGAAATCCAGACCAATTCAACCCAAGAAATACTTTCCAGTAGTAAAAAAATCTATCAAGAATATGGGACAAGTTGAGATGCAACTTGTCACTGATAAAACCACGAAAGAATCGAACGTTGAAGTTTTAGAAAAGTCACCTTGGAAATTTTTACCGAACGTACTGAAGTATTGCAAACCTCTTTCTCCCAAGTCAGTAACCGGTAGGAGTATTTTGAAAATAAGAAAGCTATCTCCACAATCTGTTCTCAAAAATAAGCAGGCACAACAAACAGACGGTCCATCAACGACCGAAAATAAGAACATCCCTTCCACACCCGAAGTTCCAGGGAACAATGTCAGTGGAACCGACGAAATGATTTTGAAAGATTCAAAAGATCAGCTCAAAGATGGAGAAGACGATTCCAACAGTGACGAAGGTGCCCCCATAGAAAATTTAGAGGATATTAGGAATAATCTGAAACTACAACTGAATTGCCTGAGGACAAGAAAGAAGGAGCATATTTTGCAACCTCTTACAACTAAAGTCGTTGAACATGTGGAATGTAGCGAAAAACTATCGAATATTTTATCCAGTGATAAGACAAAAGAAACACATGATCTGAAGCCTGATAAGACGATTTCAGGAGATAACACAATATTCACACAAACAAATGAATTAGGTCTGGTTATATTGGATGTTCAAGGGGGTGTGAATTTAGATACTACCCCATCGAACGAGACTGGTGGGGACAAATTCAACGAACAAACCTCTGATACTGTTGCTGATGATGAAGAAGACGCAGTTCAAAACGGTTTATTAGACCAAATCAGAAAAATAATCCGCAAACAAAAGTCTCCTCGAAAACCAAAAGAATTCTGCAGTCCAAATCTCAGAGGAAACAGTATTTTCTTTCAATCGTCGACTCCTAAGTCAGAAGCAGTAATACAGGAAAAACCAAGCATGGAAATCATTTCCAACGAAAATTCACAGTCGTCCTTCACAAACGACCACAATGATAGTTTAATCGAGAAATCTCCGTTCATCAGTGATACCTTGGATGAATTTTTGGGTGGCGCTTCGAAATTGAACATAAGCTATAAAGTGCCTCAAAGTGGAGCAGAAGCTGGATTGAAAGAAAAATTCATAGATGAGAGTCCGTTGGTGTTGAAGAAGGTAGTTGAGATTAAAGACAAGAAGGAGATCCCAAAGAAAATATCGTTGGTGAAGGCGAAAACTGTGGCACAAAAAAGGAAATTCTTGGAAAGGCAACAATTGAACGCCATGAGAAAGAAAGAAAGGCTTACTAATATTCAGAAGAATAAGGAGATCAACGTTTGTGCTCCTAAAGTTAAAGTTGAGGGGGAGAAAGAAAAGAAAACCGTCAAGGTTCATGTGAATAAAAGTTACGTTCTTTGTCAGGATAATAAGCTTTGGGTGAAGACTACATGTCCTAGCAAATGTATTGCTAAAATTGGACAAGGCAAAATTGGAATTGATGATTCGTTAACACCCAGGTCGAAACGCTTAAAGAGAATTTCCTTGCTCGAGCAATGTAAGAAAAACAATGTCTTCAAGCCTCAATACCGTCCTGGTCCGTTATGCAGAAAAAATGAACTGCAGGTAACTGGTAAGGAGGAGTGGGAATCTGAAACGAAGCGTTTGCCGACGATTGTTTTAGAATTATCACCTGTTCGGGGTCAGAAATTTCCTGATGATATTTGCAGCAGAATGTCTAGGCTCGATGGGAATTTGGATAGCAACAGAATCGAATTTGCTCTATCTATGTTAAAACATACCGACGACCGACAAACATGTTCATCGAAACATGGCTTCGCCTTGAACTATACCAACAAACAAGAATCTATATTGGTGAGAAAAAAGCGAGTACCTGCAATTTTCCCTTGCAAGTACGAAGACTCATACTTGAAAATTGAAAAGAATTGCTCGGAAGATGTCGTATCAGATGTTATTGAGGATCTGCTGAGATACGTAGAGATCAAAGAGCTAGCTCCAAGTTTGATTCAAGAAGATGGAGAAGCTGTAGTGAAGCAAGAGGACGTTTCTGTTGAACAGCTGTCTCCTATCAACAGCAATGTGAGCATATTCAAAAAACCTCAGAAAAAGCGGTCACGTTTTGAATTTGAGCTACAAAGACTAAGCTGTAAAGTAGTGAACGTCGAAGTAGAAGAAGTCCCGGAAGAAGACAACTGCAAGAAACCTTACTGCCAGCTGGGATGCATTTGCAGAAGCCTGAAATGTGAAGGCGTCTTTAGTAATCATTGCCGATTGGTTAAATGCATGTTTGGATGCAGCTGTCCGCAAAAAGAAAGGATTTACGAGTACGATCACACCTTAACTCTGCCAGCTGGCACCGACTTGCTATCCCACGATGCAGTGACGCGAATAGAGGACGAAGCGAAGAAGAATATGGCGAAAGTCGAACGTGAGTTCACCCAAACTGTTATACAAACCAATGATAAAACTATAGTGGTTGGATTGGGGGGCAGGAATAAATCGAGGAGGAACGCTAAAGCTCCTGTCAAGTATTCTGATTACGTAGATAACGTCGAAACGTTGAAGCACAAATTTTCTACAGAAGTGAACATGACGAATAATTGCGTGGTGAGCTTGGCGAATCTGAATCTGTCGGAGATCATTCCCTACTGTCTCGCACACAACCTCTACAACTGTCATTGCAAGGGGAAATCGAATTGGTATCCGGTTGTTCCCAAACGTGCTGCTCATAGTCTTAACGATTCGAAGAGAGGTTTGAGACACAAGTCACTGAAGGATTACTATTCCGAGCTGGTGAACGAGGAAATCGCCGATTCCGAGGATAAAATACCGTACACCTTTGTGCCAAAGTACTGCAAGAAGGAGGAGAAGGAAAGGAAGATGAACGTGCGTTCGACAAGGATAACGAATAATCGGAGTGAAACTATCATCAGCGAAGATTCTAGAAGCGAAACAGGAAGTGTGACATCGCACGCAGATGAAACTAGCGAACCTCTTATGAAGAGGTCGACAAGGAATAAAAAGAAGAAGGAACTAGACGAGGACTTCATCGATTCCAACGAATTGAATTTCAATTCGTCGGGTTGCTCTAGGGTCAAAGAAATACCCGCCAAGTATTTGAGGAGGATTGTTTATAACGATAAAATATTCCACTACGATTTTATCAATAACTTTTCCGATTCTGATATGCTTCAGGCGAAGATTAACGCATCGAAAAAGGACCAAGAACTATTGGAAGTCGATTTGCTGAAGCAACAATTGCTGGAAAACCACTTGGCTAATAGAAAAAACACTATCAAACAAGTTGGTAAAAATAAACGAAAACAAATACTTAAAGTACGTCAAGATTTGATTGCTCCGAAGTCCAACGAGTCTTCTGAAGTTGATCAGATGACAATTAGGACACTTTCGTCACCTCACACTTCGGAAATAAAGCCAGTCTTCGAAGGGGAAGTCATCATCAACAAAAGCAACATGGAGTTGTTGAGCAAGATGGGCCCAAAAACCTTACAGGATGGCTATGCCAGGCTCTTACCTTGGAAGTCCCTCACGGAAAGTTTTAGACAGGGTAAAATCAACATATGGAGCATGGTGGATCAGCCGTCGCGACTCCTATTGAACCGTAGCGACAAGAAGGCACCGAAGAACTACGTCGACATCAAGGAGTCGCAACAAACTACTGAGGTTATATTGTGGATTCTGAGAAACAAATTACCAGCTAATTATGAAGAGAACAGCGTGTCTTTTATACTGAAGGAAACCAAAGATAATTTCGAGATTTGTGGCGTGTGCACTAAGAATTTTTCGTTGGAACAGGATTTCCACCATGTGAAAGAACCTCCAGGTAAATTGTTGAATTGAAGGTTCAAGATATTTTTTAGTTTATCATTGCTACTACAAAAATATACATATTTATACAGTAGCCCAAACAATAATCATTATAAAACTCGAATATGTTTCAGCAATTAATGCTCAGAATGTTATTATTATTTTTTTGTGGGTTAGTAAATATTACTCTATTTTTTACTATTTATTAATCTTTCTCACAGTACTACAGGTGTTGACCTGATGAGTCATTCGATAGCTCCTCTTCTACCAATCCATTTGCTTTCTGATATTGAATATCGATAATGAATATGACAAATTATATTTGGTACACCAATTGGAAAAAAATAATCTTTGACGTTATATCTCAAATTTGGCGGAAGCGGTGTAGAATATTTTCTTGAAAGGGTTATTCAATAATATTCTATGACTGCTTTTTTATAATTGCAAAAAATTTGAAAATGACGATACTTCTGTAATACATATCAAAAATAATGAATTCATTTGATTTATTTAATATTAATATTGATGCACAAATTCCAACATATTTATTTGAATCAAATTAATAACCTCTGTTATTTTCAATAAATACGATGATTTATTCTTTCCGAAAAATGCACATTTTTGGAAGTGTCGAACTATGGACTTTCCTATTGAAGTATAGTTTCCAATTTTTGTTGAAATTTCAGTGGAAAAACTGGGAATCACCAACAACGAACAGCAGTTTGTTCACAAAGATCTGAATGCCGACATTCAGATACTCCAAGTGTATCAAAAAATATTCAAACTACAAGAGCTCGTCGAAGAGTGTGCCTCGAATGACACCGACACCTCGGTCGATAAGACCAAACTCTACATGTGGGCCGCCCTGCCAGAAATCTATCGCGTTTGCAAATGGCGAGTCATCTACTTAAACTCCGATTTCTCCTATCTGCACTTCACTAACATCAAGTACTCCATCCGGTACACCGATTTGCTCACTGTTGGCAAGGTAGCCAAAGCTCGCAAACGCACCATCGTGCTGAGGAATGACTTATTGCACAGCAACTACGAGCACATCGAATTTGGGATCTACTTTGATCCACATTATATCGATAGAGTGTTTATCGGGCCTTATTTCAAGCACTTTCAAGGTTTCGATGTCGAAACGCTTAGGTGAGTTACATGCAAAAATATACCAATAAGATATCTTATATTTTCATTACCATATAAACCCTTTCCGAAGTTGTTTTGGTTTATACAAGGATTTATGAATAATTACAGTGAAGTGAAGTTATCACTTCATGTATAATGGCCTAAACTGAATTCAACTGTTCTAGAAATATTCAAATTTTTTTCTAATATGACGTTTACAGACCTCAACATTGATTACTCTTGTATTCAAAAATTTATTTTTCGATTGAAATTGGTTTCCTCATGCAGAAAAAAAGGAAACTTTATATCAGGTTCTTGTTGTGGGATCCAGAAAGTGAAATGAACAAGGTGTTTCATTTGAAAAAGACAAATTTTGGTAATTCACGTTTTAATGATACACCCTATACAAAGAGTTTTAGAAAACGGTTCTGAACGATCTGACGAAAAATAGAAACATTGTGATAATTGAGGAAATCTGATGATTCATATACGATTTGATGATCAATCATCTTTATTCGTTAAAAATAATATAAAAATGGAATGACACAAATTTGATACGTTTATGACGAAACATGCGTTACAGATATTCAATTAAATACTTGATTTCAATGATCTTGATCGTTTAGGCATTTGTGAATATGCACATTCAGTACGAAGCTTTGTTTTAATCTCATTTGTTATCTATAGATGATAGTAGCAGTAATCAACTCACTCGAATATTGGAAAAATTAATTTTCTAGATACATAAACAAAGATCTGGTATCTACCGAGTCCTTCAACAAAATGCGAGGTACCGCAGACTACAAGTGCGGCCACTGGCTAGTAGAGCGTCCATACTTGCATTCCAAAACGAAAAAACTGCTGCAGCAAGCCGAATTACAGTCACGTGCCGTCAATGACGCTCAGCCCAACCCTTTGCAATCCCTTGTCACGACTTCGGAGGACGACAGTCCTTTAGGGGTCCAAGAGCACAACAAAATTACCAACTCGAAGGGAGAGGGCTTTACCATTGATCTGACGCGTGAGAACGATGATAAGGTGGAGGAGACGGAAAAAAAGATACAGCCGCGGAGGTATTTACGAAGGAAAGTGGCCAAACCCAAAGGAAAGGTATGCGTTTAGTTCTGAATGAGGTTTCCTCAGATGATAACTTTTTTTCATTAGGCCAAGCCGTGCATGATTATAATGCACAACGCTGAAGAAATTCAGATTGTCGATGCTCCACCTAGAAATCCGGAGGAATTCAACCGATATATTTTCACGAACATTCCTAACTTCGGTTATCTTGGAGCATACCGATATGCACTTGGGAAGATTGATGTTTCTTGGCCGTTCGAGAACAAGCTGTTACGGTTTCCTAGTTCCGATGTCGCCATCGATTTCCTTCAAGAGTGAGTATTCGTTAATCTCAGACCTGCACATGCTGACGTTTTTCTTTTCAATTTGGTTCAAATACCTGATAGAAGGCATCTAGATTCTGTTATATATATGAACTAACTAATATATATATATATATATATATATATATTTAACGTAATATATTATATCGTTCAAATTCATCTCAAATTACATCGAAAGTCAATCTAGAAACCACTCTTATTTTATTCACATGAATTTCAGATTCCAGTTACTTTCGCGACGTAGTATGATGTTCTTGACTACTATAAATATTTTTATAGCAACTTATTCTACGTTTATACCTGGCTGATTGGAGATTTAAAAAAATCAAAAAAATTGTGGTGTATCCAATTCAATTTCAACCATCATCGAATTTAAATGTACAGGGTGGCTCAGAAGTTGACGTCAAGTTGGAATCAGGCTACAGGCCAAATCGTAATAGTTATCAGAAAAATATTTGAAAAATCTAATTCACCCGATTCCAGATTGACGTCGACTTCTGGGATACCCTATAATTGATTATAATTGATTATCTCGATATGCTGGACCAATCAAAGTGCTTTTGAAATTTTGTGCAGTGGCAAATTATGAATTCGATTTATTTCGATATTCATATTCCTCATTCAAATACTTCTTTATTTCAGGAGGTTTTCAGCATTACTCCAACCAGTCCCGGATACATTTACTATCAAACTATCCATATCATCTGAGATCGACGTTACCACAAACAAACCCATCGATTCCAATGCCTTGAACGGTCATTTTGTGAGTTAAAAAAATATAGTTGTCTTTGCTGGAACATCCTTTATGAACGCTTCTATTTCAGGTTTGCGGAGAGTTCGGCTTCTACAACATTTCGACAATGAAGGATCAGCAGTGCCAGGAAAAATTGGGAATGTCGAGGCAGGAAATATTGAAGATGTTCGCCAGACGTGCTCAAGTTTTTGTGAAAAAAAGAGTCGATCACTTGGCTAAGCTGCTGAAAATTGATAAGGACGACAACGGTTGCTTCCAAATAGAAAACATTTTGGATTCTGTAAGTGACATATACTGACACACTGATGTGTAGCTTTAGAAAAATTAAATTCAAGGTTATTCCCAATGAAAATTTCGAGTATATAACCAACTTTGAATAAGGTTGTCTTGACTGCTGATTGGTTGTTCAAGGGTTTGAAATGCTTTGAAACGGATTTCTAGTACCAAAAACCTTGACATTTATTTTTTACCTGTAATGTCACAAAAATCTTGTCTGTCTCCAATAATTTAATCAGAAATGTTGAACATCCGAAGAATTTGTGATTTCTAACATGTTTCGTTATTTTGCAGGCAACCGAAGAAATAAGAAGCCTGACAGAAAAGGATATCAATAATGTATTATTGAAGAATGAACTACTGGTTAAAAAACGTGATAAAGCCGTGAAAGTGTTCGGTCTGATATCTCAATTACCTAACGAACAGAGGAACCTAGAAAGTCTCAAGTTCAGGTGGATTCTTAATAAAACGATGCCCATAGAAATTCAAGACTCCGACGAAGATTCGAAGGAACTTTTCATCGAAAATAAAAAGGTTCATATAAGGCTTATATATTTCTTCAATAAAAAACGAATAGTACAGAGGGTTCAGAAGGTGACACATAACTGGATGTCCAAACCAAATCAATATAAATTTTAAGTAACAGTAATTTTATAATTTTGAATATCATTTGTGATTAGGAAACTTTAATTTAATTTTATTTATTTTTATTTTCTTTTAGCATGTGAATGAAGGACGCAGTAGAAGTCCAATTATCAAGGTATATTTTATTTTTGATATATTCATACTGGTTATTAATTGATTATTAAGAAAACTGAATTGAAAATCTGATTGTTTATCTCATTCTGTATTAAGTATAATAGAAACACACTGAGACTCAATGTATCCCATTTTCACTTATTTCACAGGTGTTGGAGCCACAGGAATGTCTAAGAAGTTTAATACAGGTGAGTTTTCTTCTTTGTCTTTTCGTTCCATCTATGTCTATATAGTATAGCTGAAACAAACTTGAAAAACACAATTTACTGACCGAGTGCTCTATCTTCCCTGATCTGTATTCTGATCCCTCGTATCCAAATTATTTAATCTTTATTTTCGTTGTCTCTCGCCAGGTTTATCACTTTTTGTTTTGAGAAATCTCTTGCTTTGCATAACTCATTCATTTATATGGCCTCTGTCGCATAGTGACCCAATGTTTTAGCCGATTTCAGTATTTTATTTTCATTTCATTATTTATTGTTTCGTGTTTTATACTTCTCGTTGTAAAAGTTCCAGATTATACAGTCGATACATTTTGCAAATCTTCACCTCTTTCTTCATCTTCGATATTGACGTGACATCTGTCAATTCTTAGTTATTTCAATATTATTTTCTATTGCATTATTGTGTCTTTGAATTCTTATTTGAATGTGATGGTGTCATCTAATGATGATGTATTCGGTTTCTTCATTTTCGATGATCACATATTTAACATTTTTCCTATGGAATTGAATATATCCCATACTTTTTGGAGGGCTTTTAAGGCATGATAAAGATAAAATGTATTTTCCTTCTATTTTCAGGCCAAGAGCGGCATGGACCCATTAACAGAACCTCCGAGATCAATTGAACAGGTAAGCTCATAATATATCAAGAAGAAAGTTCTGAAATAAGACTATCACAGTGGAAAAAGGTAGATGACAAAGTTATAGCATGAATATGCGTTCACTTTTCCTATACAAATTTGTAATCAAATAGGAATGAATAAGAATTTATTATTATCCATTCATCAACACAGGGTCAAAACTTATTCGATTAAATTTCAACAATTTCTGTGATGAAAAAACTTCATTTCGTTTAAAGAATGAAAAACTGAAACTCCAATCAGTTGATTTTGATGTATGCTATCATACTGATACCAATTACGAATATTTTTCAAAAAATTTTCATATGTATTGTCAAAATGTTCTATAATATTGATCTCAGGAACGATCTTTCTATATTCAATGAAATTTATACTGTAAATGGATGATACATTGAATTAATTGCCCACCGCGTACATTCAAACGTAATTGTATTTTTTTTTTCAATCAGCAGTAACTTTGCTCATCATATTATGAAAGTTCTCATCCGCATCATCATTATGGTATT
Organism: Plagiodera versicolora; assembly: GCA_037013635.1. Classification (NCBI taxonomy): domain Eukaryota; kingdom Metazoa; phylum Arthropoda; class Insecta; order Coleoptera; family Chrysomelidae; genus Plagiodera; species Plagiodera versicolora. The sequence goes on along the minus strand of CM072986.1, from coordinate 5,944,983 downwards.
TTTCAGGTCGCTACTACTTCCAGGTCCCCCAGCAAACTAAAATCGGTCCTGAAACCAGTCCTTAAACCGTTGATCATGGTGTCGAAATCATTGTATCCTCCTCCACCCAAGTTATCGCCAAACTTGAATCGGAAAATGGTGATTAAAAGATCGCGCAACTTCCGGATGATCGCTCCCAAGCCAATGATGCCCAAGCTTATACCGAAGAACTACACAGATCGAGGCGTTAAGCTTGCCAATGTCATGAAGACAGTGAAGATTGTGCAGGTAGTTGGCGATGTATCGCCCAAAGGGGAGGTGAACTATGGCGCGGCAGACGGGGCGTCCTCGGTCGTGGTGGAGAAAAGGGAGAAGTCCAATACTGAGGATGTTAGTGATATCAAGATCCATGAAGTTTTCTCTTTAGAAGACGATTTTGTTATAGAGAAAGAATTAGGAAGCAGTGTATCATCGGGAAGGTAAGAATACCAAGTGTGTATTGTGTTCATTCTTCAAAAATATGCCATTCGCATCCTTGCTGGTTTGGGATGGCAACAATCTTGTAAAAGTACTTTCAAAGAGCTTAAAATACTCACGGTAGCTGGTTTATATATCTACGAAGTCTGCATTTACGTTTATGAAAATGGACCTATGTTCTCATTCAACCGACAAGCTCATGAATATTCAACTCGTTCGAAAGATTTACTAGTACCCAATGCACATCGAACCTCTCTCTATCAAAAAAGTCATATCTATCTAGGACCTAAATTATTTTATAAGTTAGACGAAGCAATTAAACTCTCACCAAACATAAATATTTTCAAATCTGCTCTGAAAAGAATTCTTGTCGAGAAAAATTGCTACACCATCGACGAATTTTTAAGCTGAACTGAAATACAATACAATAATCAATTATTTATACAAGCTTTCGGAATCTTTATTTTATTCCATCATCAGGGACAATCTTCTGCGATACATTTGAAATACCTAAGATACGGAAAACATTCTAAAATCAAATAACTGCGCAACTTCCACTTCCACTTTTGACCTCTGAGTTAGATTGGTTGCACGCATTCCACTGTAATTGTTTTTGCTTCTGCAATGTACTTTTTAACTAGTGAAATAAACATTATTATTTTTATTATTGTAATAAATGAACAATGCACTTTCGTAAGCTGTATAAAGGATGAAGTAGTCACCAAAACAAAAGCAAACAACATGAAATCATCGAATAGGCGAGAGTAAATATTATGAAGTATCCAAGAAAACTCCACTTCGAAACTATTTAACGCGATTTCGAGAACAACGCTCCTTGTGACGTCAGAACTGCTCAGACGTCTAACTAACGTTAGTTTCGTAAGGTGTTGAAAAATAATAGTACACTAAATGAGATGAACTGCACAAACCTTTAAAAATAGGATATTTGCATCAACATTGAGAATTTTTTCTGCATTATTTATTGATCACGAGATGTATAGTTTCTCGAATAAAGTTTTCGTAATTTAGGGTTTTAGAATCCTAACTATGGGTATATAAAACGATAACATTGCCGTAATTTTCCATCGCCCACCTGAAAATCGATCAAATATCGCTATTGGCGGCCGTTTAGTAGTTGTGACGTCACAATGCACCTCTACTTAATCAATTGATTCTGAAGAATTTGGGTACGTTTCTCAACGTTTTGGATGTTGTGCTATTTCCTTCGAAAAATCTTCTTGCCTATTCCTAATGAACTATTATTTGAGTACTTCGCTTATCCAAATAGTCACTTAGTTTATTAACCATTTTTTTACCAAATACTTGCATGTTCATTATATATCCGACATCCATTACATATATTTCCGTTTTTTCCATTTCAGTAACGATAAAATGACAGATGAAGTAGTCATAACTAGAATTACCGACGATCACACTGGTTACAGTATGGAGCAAACCGACGAGGACAAACCGAAACTCGAAAACGTGCAGGAATTTGTTTCGGAGACGAAAAAGTCAACCGGCAATAATAAAGGAAATGAAATACCTGTAAAAACTCCCTTTATCGAACCGCACTTGGACATAGTAAAACGTGTCGTTAAAACTTACGCCAGGAAGTCCGTGGACAAAAACTTATTACAGAATGTTTGTGACGAAATCGAAAAATGATATCTGTAAAATGATTTGAACTAAATATGAGTAATACAGATTTCATTTTGTTGAGTTGTTGTGGATTTTTGTCGAACTTTTTATACTAGTCATATTTTCTATAAATTCATAGTTCATTTTTATGTGTAGTATTTGTATTGAAACCTCATTTCAAATATATTTTGAATTACTTTTTATTCAACCTCCTACTGAAGAAACCAATAGCGATTTTGATTTATTCTCATTTTTGACAATGCATGGTTTCAAAATGAATACACATTACTTTGAATGATGTAAATATTGTGTATAAAGATTGTATATATTGAATATAATATTTAGGCATCAGTTGTTTTCAGTGAATAGGTCGTTGATTATTTCGATCTCAAGTCTGAAAATTCTTCGATAACAACATATCTCCATTAATCGTTCATCACTATCGATTAATATCGTATGGTATGTTCATATCGGAAAGCTTTTCAGTGAAAACCGTTTTCTGTGCATGTTAATTTTGAAAATTCTGTAGGCCAAAGTATAGTGATTAAGTTATTCATTATATCTGTTAATTAAATTAATGTTGTTTTTTTTAATGTTGGTATGAAAATGCTTCATATTATAATTTTATATAATTCGTTATTCTTTATGAGATGATAAATTTTTTATCACATCCACATTTTATTACATCCTCAGATTGATCCGCTGTAGATGGCTTTCATTAAATATTTTGGGAGAACAAAATATAAAGAACTGCAATATTTTCCCCCATTCTGTTACTACTATTATGAAATTGAAATTCACTTTGGATCTACCACACATACATGATGTTAACATCTATCACATTGATCTTTGTTCTTGTATAGTCGTCATAGCAGATTGTAACGTATTTGCAAAGTTTTAACAACTCTAGCTCGTCCAGCTACTACTTATCTAAACAAAAAATGGCGTATTAAAAAGAGATAGTTCTAACAGATTTGGTTATCTTTCAATACCATTAGAGCTGGGAACATTAAGGCATCAATAATTATGACAACACATTACAACGATGCAACGTTTCACAAAAATTTATTTGGAGAGAAATCTTTAATTTGCTAATAAAGTTTGTTTCTACTCGAAATTCTTACAAATATTGAAAAAGCTGTTATACACAGTCAATGGGTATCAAATTTTGGTTATATATTTTATACATCGAAAACATATTTCTGAAAACAATGATAATCCTATTCTATCTATTTTTGAGTATCGTTGAAATAAAAAATACAAATGGCACTGCACTACACTACCATGCCTAAATAAATATACTATAAATTGCAAAAGGATGTATAACTCGAGTTTTCCAGTGACGTTGGTACAACAATAAATAACCTAAATATTTATATTATGGAAACTAGAACAAAAAAAATTTAACGTTTGTCGAAACGAAATTTGAGAGATTATTCATCCCTGTACTCGAAGGTTGCCCCTCACCCCTAAAAACGACCACAGAGAGGTTTTAGGCAACGCAGTATGTAATAATGAGTGAATCAAAAAATGATTTATTGAAGCCGCCTCTTATACGGATGTTATCGTTTTGTAATTGAAAAATATAACGACCTGATTGTCGCTAAGTTTTACACCGCCTATTATTGCCTGATGTTCACATCGGAGCCTCCTTCGACCATCAGAATTCACAGTATTGTTGTTTTGACTTCAATGAGAAATTCGGATTTCAATCGATGAATTAAAAAAAAATCTATTCAAATGTTAGTGAGAATGAAAATATTACTCCAATGCTAACCTAACAACAAAAATGAGCACAGATGTTTGCACAGATTTAGATAACATTTAGGTAATAAAGATTGTGATTGTTAATGATTCAAATAAACGTAAAGGTGTATCATAAGACCACGTACAGGAAGTTTTTGGTTGTGATTTTTGATTTGCAATTGAAATTATGTCTGTTATTATATATTCTCCAAGATGAATGATCGAATGTCTCTGTTTTTGTTGACTTTCACTGTTTTCAGTGCAGGTAGTAATATTATTATATATCAACATTAATAAAGTCATATACATAAATGAAAATATTTCAGTAGTTGTTCATATTAATTTTTTTTTCTACCCTAGTTTTTGATTTCGGAAGTACTATTGGAATATCAGATGAAGAAGTATCTTATCAGGTATGTATTACGAAATTCTGTGGATATTTAAGATTTACATTTGGATATGATGGTCATCTGCGTATCGGAGTAATTCATTGGTTATTCAGAATAGATGTTTAGAAGAGACACATGTCTGTTCAATGTGACCTATGTTATAGTAAGTTTATTCATCTTTGTTTCTTATATTTTGGAATATCAATATACTGTACTCAGAAGTAACGATTTCTATTGATATTTCTCAATTAATTATTATTGATATCTACTTGGAAATATTTTGGAATTGTCACCCAATATCAGTACAGCCTACCAACGCAACGTAGTCGTTACATATTGTGTCTTATGGATACAAGAAAACAATCAACTGAAGCAGGAAGTTATGACATTCCGATGCTGAGATTGTATGTGAAAATCTATTTTATATCAGTCCCTGTTCTTTCGATTATTATTGATATATATACAGGGTGGGGCACCACATACGACACGGTCTCTGTAAACCAAACCATTTAATATTTTGGAAATTTCTTCTTTTCATCATTTGTATATTCATTGAGGCTGCAAGAGGAAATTATTTTGAGGTGTACAGGGTGGCTCAAAAAAGTGTGACATATCAAAGATGGGTTTTCTTAAATGGAACCCGGTATTTTGTTACAGTTTTGGAGAGTTCAGGGAAAAATAATACGATTTCATGAGAGGTACCATGTACCTAACTTTAACGATTTTCGAGTTATTGATTTCTTTTTGTAAATGCAGGGATCAATTGGAGACTGAATAACATCGAAATGTATGGAAACCATCCCTTCCTATTCTGACCAAGCATTTAAGAGGTTTCAGGCTATTGATTGCGATAGAACTCGTTTCCCAATATTATACAGGACGTTCAAAATTCATTGTCACTTTTTTATAATTTCAAACGCAGATAACTTTGTTATTCTAAATAGAACACCCTGTACTTTTTCAATCTGAACAATACAAAATTCGATTATCTCATTTTATATTAGGGTTCCCAATACCTAGCTCGAATAGTTTTCAAGATATTGGCATTTTCAAATAGTAGTTATCATTTCGATGCATTCTTTGAATCGAGAGAGCTGTGAAACGACATATTCTTTCGATTTGGTAACAGAATTCTCATTGACACTTATTATACTTCACTTGATCGAATATTTTACTGTTATTTAGATCCATATTCATTTAAAATTTACTGTCCGACAGTTTTTGAATTTGTCCTTTCCGCAAAGGTGGATTGGTAGTGGAGGACTACAAAATTGGCCAGCGAGATGGCCAGATTTGACTTGACTTGATTTTTTTCAAGGAGATAATTGGAAAATGAGATTGACGACACTCCTCCAACCACATTGGAAAAAATGAAGAATAAGGGCTGCTTTTCGAAGAGTGTCGCCTCAAATGTTAGGCAGTCTTTCATAGAAAGAGTAGCTCTTTGTAATCATCATTTCGAGCACCTAGTTTGAATTGGATACATCTTTATTTCATGTTTTGTTAAAGTTTCTCAGTTGAATAATGAAAAAAAAATGAACTACGGTCGGGATATGGATCTGAATAAATACTTCATTTCAGTGATCAGTAAAAGTTCGATGAAGTGAAGTATAATAACTGTCAATGAGGATTCGGGCGTAATATATATAATATATATATATATATATATATAATATATATATATAATATGCTTTTATGGACTTAGGCGTGTTAATAGCCCTCGCTATCGCTCAGGCTATTATATACACACTACGGTCCATAAAAGCCTATTTTACGCCCTTGATACATAAATAACTATTATGCACGACCGGGTGGTAAAATGGCACTTTACCGCCCGTTTGGCAATAAATTAGTAGAGCAGGCGCTTAACTGAATTTCACTGTCATAGCAACGGAAACCTATATTGACTGAGTAACCATGGTAACGTGGATTCCATCACTTCTTGATTTATTTTTCCGATACAATCTGAACCTCACTGCATCGGTGATGTATTCCTATCATGCTTGAGAAGTGAATTTTGAAGTTTCTTTTTTTCGATGAGGAATCACCACCTCGAATGTTTTACACTTATTTAGTTACACCATGTATAAGTCATTCGATTATAGGTATACCTTTTCTGATGATTTTCGAACGAGAATGGCCATCGAAACAATCATTGACTATTTCCTCAGGTTTCACTACACTTATCCTACAACAACGAATTCCTTTGTGGTGGTGTCATAGTATCTCCCACTGAGGTTGTTACGGTTGCAGATAAATTGTATTATAGCTGGGGAGGAGTACTACCGAATATAATCATTAGAATCAGAACCAACAGAAGCAGTTTGAACGATGATTCATTCCAAGAGTTCGAGGTGGAGAATGTATTTTTCCACCCGAATTTCAACAAAAAAACTATGGAAAATAACATAGCAGTATTGCAGGTACAATTCTGGCTTACTATATACTTTTCGAAAAATCAGAACTATCGATTCTAGACTACACAACAATTTTCGTTTGTTGGCCTGGGTGGAGATATGACCGTGGAGAAAATTTTACCCAATAGCATATGCTCGATAACTGGATGGAACGAGGTTCGCATACGATTACTACATGGTTATAAAATGATTGATCGAGAAATTGTATTTTTCTACTCGACAGGAAACAATGGATCTTCAAACATCAGATGTGAATGTAGTTGAATGTGGAGAAGTATATTCTAGTTACAGCGGACTGTTATGTGCTAGGAGGATCATCGATACGGATGCATTATGTAAGGTGAGCTTTGTGAAGTTGCTTGTAGTTATTATCTAATACAGATATTTGCTTTGTTATCAATAATTTGTAGCTACCTCATCTAAGCTGAAAGCAATAATTCAACTGTTTGAAAAATTGAGTGTATCTAGATTTTTGATTCCATAGGAATTGTCTATCACCCACCAGCCAATTTTTGATAATGTTTGAATATTATCTAGCGAATTGTTCCGCTCAATAAGTGAATTGGGGAACTCAAATAATAATAATAATAATAATAATAATGTTTATTTTTCACACTAAAAATCAATATTACAGATCAATATTACAAAGTTACTATCAATAAACAAAAAATACCCACAAAGCCGAAGCTGTCCGTGGTTATGTAGTAAAAGACAGTATAACTATAAATGATCGTTATAATTTCGAATATTTTTTCCAAGACAGAGTGAAAAAAACAAGTTTTTTTGAATAGTTTTGAAACATTAACAAAAACTTTTCTGTTTAGGCTTTCACATACACGTGAACATTTCTAACAGTTGACCATGTAGTGATATATTCTATATCGTGTTATTACAATTATATAGGTAGTAAGACATATTTTTTTTTAGATGAGTGTGGGAAGTTCTTTAATGTGTGACAAGAGGTTTGTGGCTTTATTATCAATTACACCGCACTGCAATGCTACAGACCAGATTGCTGTATTTGAAAGTGTCAGTTTTGCCAATTCTTCTTTTGAAACAAAGGAGACAACATCTGCGTCAACCAGTGATGTGATTATCAAGACATTCTCATTAGGAAACCTACTAACAGCGATACTTTCCTTTGTTATAAGTGTATTTTTCCAATACTATATCCACTGAATTCACTAAATAATATATCTTCCAAATAAAAAACTTGTTTGTTGGCAATTGTACCAATAATGCTTATATAATATTTTATTGTAAAAAAAAATCTGCAGTAATGAGTGTAAGAGATTGGCCCAAATCTTACCATCTCATCGGAAGATAACAAGATCCTAAAATCCAAATCATGAATAGCAGCAAAGAAGAGAATAAGGAACCTGAACACATAGAAAAATACTTTTGAATGATTTTTTTGTAGAACTAACCAGTCAATAAATAATGATACAAATTGAATTCTCAAGATGCATAAAAATATAACAAGGATTGACATATCTATAAATAATATATTTATGTATAAGAGAAGTCAGGAGTGAAAAAAATATAGGGCAAAAGGGGTATATTGAGTTTTTTGACAATGTATAAATGAAAACCATTTTAGGCTCATGATATTGCATTTATTTTCTCAAGTTTATTGACAATTATAAATAATTATACCTGAAATATTTTGAATTGAATAAATATTAACCAGTACGAACATGTGGTTCTGCTTTCAAAGGATATCACAAAATTATATAGGTATTCAGAGTTCTTATTCAAATTACCATTGAAATAAAAAGCGAATCTGGCTATTGAACACAATATCTTCTTCAGATAGGTTTATCAGTCATTTGAGGAATGTTTTCGATTTTATGAAGAGAATAACAATGATTCAATCAATAAAATTGAAATGTTCTCAATCAGTTATAGGAATTATATTTGTTTCCACAAGTCTTGTAGCTCTGATGAATATCTAAATTTGGGATTCCTTTCAATATATTACATACGGCCCTTTTCCATAAACTTTGTACCATCTATCCCAATTTTCCATGTATAGTTGCCTATAATTATATTTTATCGAAAAGTTCCTATCGATTTCAAGATAACTGATACTGTTTGGAGAATTGACACGTGGCCATAATATTTCTTGAAGTAACTTATCTTTGACTGGAGTTGGATTTCTGAAATGAAAAATAATCCATACATGATGTTTTCTTTTATTGAGTTTACCTCGTTTACCCCGTTTTGATGAAATTACTCCACAATTGCATTACTCTCAATAACATCAGCTTGTCTAATCCTCTAGGAGGAGTAACTCCATCTTTCCTCCAAACATAGCCTTCTTCTTCTAGATGAGCTACTCCTAAAGCATCGATAAGTCTATGAATTGTTTTAGTAAAGAAAGATGAGATAACAAAAATTGAGAGAAAATGAAGCAAGGAAAGAATTGTATTCTCTTTGACTCAAGTTCGAAAATCGACAATTTAATCAAGACTAAAATATCAACACATGATTAAAGTTATGCAGATATACTTTTTGATACTATTTAGCTAATAATTATACCTGCATCAGTTTGTCAGTCTATTTTCATTTCAAAAAGACTACCCGTTTTATAAATACATAGTTTTATTGATAATTAATATAAATATTTTTTCAAATTGGGATTCAAGTCAAAAATACATAAATAAAGGAAAAAAAATACTTCAGTTAATCAACATTATGAATAAAAAATTAATAAATGAAAGAATTGAGACAAATACAAGTATCATTTGTCTTTTTCAACATTTTCAACTATCAATGCGTGACTGGAAATATTAATTGGTTAAAATTTAAAAGAATCATTCACTTCTCCATCCAGTTCTGATACGATGCATTTCGAATCAACAATATGATAGTGATCATTTTGAAATTACATTGTACATTCATTGTAGTAAGCAATTACAAACATTTTTGAAGTCGCATAAACGAAATAGAAATAATGCGATATACATATGTAAGGTACTGTGTTTTTCAATGGACTTTGAGCGATTTGGAAACTTACCATGTACTGGCCTCGAATTCAATAACCCTTCTAACATTTTCAAACCGAAATTACTTTCGTAGGAGAATACGTAGTTGTAAATAGTTGTGTATCTGGATACCAGTTGTATTGTTTTCCTTAAAGGGCGTATAAATCGGTCATCAGATGTATACTGAAAATGAGTTACTGGGCATTAAATCAGTAAACAACGTAAAATATGTCGCTCACTTCTAATATTTCTTTTTTTGTAGCATCGATATACGATCCGCTTTTGAAATAAAGTTTCTTTATCATTAGACCAACTCTTCTTCTTTCTTCAGGAGTTTTGATGTTCATTGTAGGACTAGGTAGGGATCCCGGACTCAAGTCGTAAAGGAAATTGAGTGGCTGAATCAAATCCAATACTGAAAGACATTGAAATAATAGCAGATTCTCAACATCTACCAGAAAGTAAAAATGGTATATTTTGATTTATATAACGCATGGAGATGGATATTGATAAAAATATAATACATTCATAACGAATTGGTTTTGTATCGACAATTATGTCGTTATGTATTTGCGAAGATTACTTCGCAAAAATATGCTCATACTATTTATACAGAAGAGGTCCAAACGAGGTAAGGTTCTTTATTAACTTCACGAGATTTGCTCCATATATCTTGAGAATTGTGGACTCGTATTGTTCTATCGTCAATTTCATCAGCGCGTTTTGCGAAATGAAAACTTACACTCAGCATAAATCATAGCTTCCAGACTATTGGACCCCATGAGAATAGGCACCCTGTTGAATTTTCCACTTTTGAAAGCCGACATAGCCCCATTCGTAATGAATGCTTCTTTATGATAAGGTTCCATTGTCGGCCCAAATGGTAATCCTTCTTTATCAGTCTGGGGTATATACTGTACGGAATATTTGAATTTTATTGCCAAGTAGTAAATTTTTCAGAAATGATCTAGTTGAAGCTCCCAAAGATGAACCAAAGCAAAAAGCTGATCCGAGGCCCTTGGCGAGTTTATTGAATTAGTAAAAAATGCTTATACAAGCAAATTTTATTCTAATCAGATGTAATATGTTGATGAATGAGTTGTTAATGATAATGCTTCTTCCTTATCGGATCTGGGGGATATATTCCGTGATTTTCATCACTAGAACCTTTCTTTTAACAACACAAAATGATGTATAATATTAGAAATATATATAGGTAGATAAGACATGTTGATTATGATGATGGGTACTGATATAAAAACTCATGGATCCATAGTATGGCAACTCATCTCTGGTATCGTTTCATAATTTTCTTTGGGCGATCTTAAATCAGAAATGTGATTTTCGATCCATGAAATGGGACGTAAGATATAGTTCTTCTTGAGCTGTATCCCAGTTGTTCATATTTTTCTCATCTAATGTCGAAGATGAAATCTTGATATTGAATATTTTTCTCAACATTGTGAATATGTATGTGGATAGTCTGTCAAATTATCCCAAAAGTAGAGATAGTGTAAATTGATGGTAATATCTAAAAAAATAATTATAATTGGTATTAAGTACCTATTCATTCTATATTATTACATAAATTGTTCACGAATATAAGATCGTAAAGTTCAAGATAAATTGTTATTTCTATTTGGATTTGGATTCTGGGTTCTATGTTGAATATCTCGATGTCTCAATCTGTTGCCGAACTGTCTTCCGATAAAAAAAGTGCTATAGGTACCCAGTATAGAAGATAGCGTATAGTTAGAAAATAGAAAAAGTAGCAGTAAATTTTGTTTACGGAAACCGCAAGAATCCTTCATTTGAATGACCAATTGTTATTTCTCTCAGAGATATATCTCTCGGAGATTGGTATGTATACCAGATCATATTTTTATGAATGTTGAGGTTTCACTTCTACCTCTTCTACGAAAACCTTCCTTATTTCGACTCACATACTTACCAGCATCAAATACCATTGTTTCCAAGGAATTAGATCCCATGAGTATAGGGATTTTGTTGAATTTTCCTTTTTCCAGAGACGATATTGCAGTGTCGGTTATGAAGGCATCAATATGATTCACCTCTATCGATGGACCGTAAGGAAAGCCTTCTCTTTCGGTCTGCGGTATGAACTGTACAAAATTGTAAGCTTGATGATGATAAAATGCTCCTTGACCCCATGACAATAAGAATGATGATGTAAGTCGATATTGATTTTCGAAAATGTATTGATCGGAATTTATTCGATATTGTTCTTTTTTGATCTGACGGAGATACTTGCACGAGTCCATTTTTTTGCAACATACTCTTATTCCTATTTTCGTTTTTTTCATAATTTATAGTTCTGTTTGAAGCCATCAACACCGGACGTCTATGAACATTGACTGGGCATACAATTCTTAAGGCATGTCGAAGTGTTCGGTCTATGGATCACCATAAGACAATAATGGACGTTTTATATACCAAATCCCATGAATATCTAAAGAGTATTGAGTATGATTCTGTTGGATATATAGCATGATTCAGAGAGTAGAAGGTTAACAAAAATCTGTTTGGCATGGGTTGCAACACTAACACCCGCAAATATTAACTAAAACTAGTTCGTTGAAATAATTGAAAAATCGTTTTCCGAGTTTCAGTGTGATGTGCTTTAAGGAGAAATGGACCTTTGCAATCATTTTGTGAAAGTACTCTTGTGGAAAATATTGAATCATTTGTTTACATATAAAAATCTTGATATGTAAAGAAAACCTTATCGAAGATGAATGAAAGAATCAATGGTTGGTGAATACAGAAAATGTTAGATGTTAGTAAGCATCACATACAACATACATTTGATTGTGCTCACCTCTGTATCGTAACAAAACCATATTATCTTGAAAACAGTGAAATGAAAAAGAGTTCAGAGTTAATTCATGTATCATAATTATAATTGATAAGAAGAAACTTATTGATATCATATTATAGTTCTGGAGGAATATTTGTTTCTCCTTTCAACAATGCTCATTGTTGACATTATGATTTTGAGAGAAATTATAATTCCAATTATAATGCATAAATAACTCCAAAAAGGCATAATCACAACGCAGTTTTTCAACCGACATTATCAGGCGATTATTGAATCACTAGTTGCGACAATCAAACGAATAAAATAGGTGTCATGAAACTGTGAGGTTGAATTGAAACAAGATTTCTCTAATCAACATATTCGCTAGTTTTGTCGTATCGTTTGGTGGTCATGAAATAAATATCATTAAAAGTGGAATAATCAACAGAATAGAACAGAAACAGCAATCATTCTTCCTGATACTCACTACGTACAGACCAAATTCTCTCATACACTTTTATTCGATTTATTCATAGTTACAGATAATGCAGATATTGAAAAACCAACAATTTTAATGAGTTTCTGAAATCTTTGGAACACACAACGACCATTTATATTTCCTCAAATCATAAGAGGATATTGAAACTGATCAATTCTGAAATCAGATATTAAATAATGCGTAATAGATTTCGATTAATATTTCTCCTCGATATTGCTGGCAAGACGGTGAAGGGTCAATAACATTTTTCGCGAGAAGGAATTTGTATTCAGGATATAACCTTCGATGTGAGGATGTCCTCAGCACATTGACTAATTTGTAAGGCTAATTATCATTTACGCAGTTGTCGGTGTCATTCATATTCATACCAAAAAATTATGTTCACGATCGAAATTATTATATTAATTATCTTAAATGTCTATGTATATCAAGAAATAATGTGAATCTGATTTTATCTCTGGTCCATGGTCAACCGATTGGAATAAATTTTAGTTCCTATTGTCAAAATGAGAAAATCAATCCAATTAATATGGATATAACTTCAACTGAGAGGTACCGTCTCGGTTGAATGGGGAAAACTGCAGACAAGCATTTTCGTTTTTTCCACTAATAGAGTGATGAAAAAATCTGTTGAATATTTTCATTGAAACATTTGGAACTGATTGAATCATAACTATCCAAGATCTTTTGAGTAATAATCATTTAAGTAATAATAATTTTTTTTCAAGAACAGTGCAAACTAATGAAATAAAATTGGAAAATCATTTTCATCTGGAATCAGAATAATTCCTGATAGGCCGGACTGTCGACGATTGTTATTATTTTCTGAATTATTCAAAGAATTTCTCTTTTCTGATAAGTAATTTTAAGTTACGAATTATCTATCATTTTCGAAAATATAAGCAAGCTTGATGACGAACGTTCTCCAATTATTTGCTGTTGTATACTGTCGACATCTAAACAACTTTTCATTGGAGATAAACCGTTAGGAAATTCAACGATGCTGCATTGAATTTTGTCGAAAAGTCCACCAGGTTTGTTTGAATTATTCTGATGATAGGAAAAAGTAAGTTCGAAAACAATACGAATTTGTAACGAGGAGTCCATTCATGGGGATATTTTTCTCTCATTAAACCAAGTCTATATCTCAAGGTTTTTCCATGAATACAAGTCTTATTGGTGATCATCATTAATCTTGATACAAATTTCTGGATTTGACATGAATGGGTTCATGACACGATGCAAAAAATATGATAATCATTAGGTTAATTTGATCTCTATCTCCAATAAGACATGAATTAAGAATGCAAAATGCATACCAAACAACAACAACAACAGCTGGATTATGCAAACCAGAAAGTTAAAAATAATTCTATATTCATAAATAACCATCACAGTTTCTCAATATTTGGAATATAATCAACGATATGCTATTGTCAAAGTTGTTAGACATCATAATATGTATTGTGCTGCATGTAAACCCTAAAAGAGGACCTTGAAATTGATCAAGTTTTGATCTCATCAGCGGCATTTCAAGAGCATATCGATTCTTTTCTTGAATATATTATTGAATAGATTAGATTATCAGATAATATTTATATTATCAACGTACTCATCTCATATAATATTTTTTTAGAGGTAGTTAATCTTTATAGGAACTCTATGGAGTAGAAAACATCTCTTCCAGATTTCCACTAATCAGAGTATGTTAAGCGAGATAATTTGAGGACATCCTTTGTATCTCGAGACAAGGGAACACTAACCTGATTTCGAAACTGCTTTGAAATTAGACCGACCTTTCAAACAACATATTTCATGCTACAATTCATCTCACCAGAAGAACAACCAATCTTGATGCCTTCTTGAGTTTTGCCACGTCAATTTTTCTCAGTGCATCCATCAAGTCTTTAGTGCTGTTTGTTCGCACACCTGCTGCTAATGCAACATCGAAGGCCACTTTTTTTGGGTTCCTTTGGTACGCCCACGAACACAGAGGACTCCCGCTATTCGCTATAGCAGCATGAAAAAGCCCTATAGTAGAAAGAGATGTGTCAGTAATTTAATATCGAGTTGGAACGTTTAAGTTCATTCTGGATATAGTTGGATCACTTAGCACTCTTCGTGCAGGGCAGGCTTTACGTTTTGAATGGTACAAGAGACGTGAAAACTATGAAGTTCTTCGAATGCAACTAAAGTATTCAACAGAAAATCTACGTAATTCGGTAGTGATCAATTTGAATTTCAGTCCGTAAGAATTTTACATTGGCGGGAGAGCTTATCATTGGTTGAACAAAGTGGTGACTGAAGGTCTGTGCAGGGTTCCCTGCACATTCGTCTCATGAGAAATGAGACTTGTAGATATCAACATCAATGGGACTGATACTATTATATGTTTAGTTACTGTAGTTCGAATGTTCTATATCATCAGATAAAAGGGGACATTTCGTATATGGAAGTTGATGGATTTCAATTATAATAATATACACATAGTATCCACGAGAATCTGGATATATTCTCTCAAAATCGAGATAAATCTATATGAATAAGATTTCCGATGTAGATTTTGCCTATAAGCAATTATTTCCAACGGTGACAAGCTTCATTCATACATGAAATGTCGAAGATTTTCCCGAGGTCATCAAAATATGTTTTTGTTTTTTCATTCTAATATCTGGATTTTATTATATGGTAGACAAGATTTAGTTTATAGTTAGTGATAATTTTCAGATCTGTACCACTGTCAGATATTTGAAAGATTTTGATTGTTTTTGTTTCTCGAATATCCAGGAGGGTGCACGATAAAGATTCTGGAGATGAAGTTGTCTCGACTTTCTGATGAAAGTGGCAATATTTCATCGACAAAAATATTTCAATTGGACAGAGAAGGTTCGATAATTCGGTATCATATTAGTGAAAGTCTTTAAAAAACAATTTGAAGGTTTGAGTTGTTTATTGAAAATAATTAGTGGAGAACTTTGTTTAATTAGACTTTTTCAGCATTAAACTACTCCAGAATTTACTGAAGCTCGAAGTTATGCTATTTAGTAACAATTCATCGTTACCACGTTATTTCCGATATCCGAGCTCTAATAAAATTAGATATTTTTCATTATTCCTGCAACCTAGTTGAAGTGATAACCAAAACTCGAAGTATATACTTAATCTATTTCATCTCATTTCTTCATGTAATTTCATGTAAGTTCACCTCCCATTAGATTATTACCTATATCAATTTTCTCATATCTTACGATATATCATATATGTAAACTACAGTATCTATATTATATAGAATAAATACAACATAATTTTCTTCTCGTAAATTGTACATATTAAGAACCAAAGCTCGACTTAAAATTAAATATGATTATTAGCACACACAGGTGTCTTACACCTAGGTGCACTCAAAACTGACTTATGTGTCTTTGAAATATTCAACTCTGTGATGAATTATTATGTACACTGTTGTGACTGAATTGTATTAATTGTATTAAATTGTATTAATTGTATTAAATTGTATTAAATTGTATTAAATTGTATATTACAAACCTTTACTTTTTGGAGATGTCATATGGTAAAACACAGAAGCAGCTCCAGCACTCTGTCCAGCAATTGTAACACGATTTCTGTCGCCTCCAAAATTTTTAATATTCTGCTGAACCCACTTCAGGGCCAAATTTTGGTCTTTCAATCCATAGTTTCCAGGACTCTCCATATCCATGGTGCTAAGAAACCCTGTTATAGGAAGTGAAAAATCCAATAATTGCTTCATTAGCAATAAGAAACAGAGATGAATAATTTCTTTTATGCACGACTGGACGTAAAATGGCACTTTATCGCCCGGATATGCGGGCGTAAAGTAGCACTTTACCGCCCTCGGACTACTTTACCGCCCGCCGGGCGGTAAAATGGCACTTTACCGCCCGCTTGGCAATAAATTAGTAGAGCAGGCGCTTAACTGAATTTCACTGTTATAGCAACGGAAATCTATATTGACTGACTAACCATGGTAACGTGGATTCCATCACTTCTTGATTTATTTTTCCGATACAATCTGAACCTCACTGCATCGGTGATGTATTCCTATCAT
Organism: Plagiodera versicolora; assembly: GCA_037013635.1. NCBI lineage: Eukaryota > Metazoa > Arthropoda > Insecta > Coleoptera > Chrysomelidae > Plagiodera > Plagiodera versicolora. Next base: position 5,927,943 of record CM072986.1, on the reverse strand, counting down.
ACTTGAGAATTGAAGATGTATTTACAATGAAATATACTGGTCGTGCATAAAATGTATGTAATTCGGGCGTAATATGCTTTTATGGACCTAGTCGTGTTAATAGCCCTCGCTATCGCTCAGACTATTAGTTACACGCTACGGCCCATAAAAGCCTATTTTACGCCCTTGTTACATAAATAACTATAATACACCCAAGCTAATTTCAAAAATGTCACCAAATATTTCTACAAGGTGGGTCCATAAGTTTCTGATTCATTATCACAACCTCAAGATATATTAATGTAAAAAAAGCGGAGCCAATATTTATGCTTGTCATTTTCACCAAAAGTGACTCTCTTTCGCGAATTTCAAGATATTCGGTTTTGAGAACCCTGAAGAAGAGAATGGTAAGCATAAAGAGTTTAACTGACTATTCTCAAAAAATACCAACGAGGATGCATCATTTATTTTCCATCCACGACAAAAATGATTGAATCAGGATACTGTGAAACGAAAAAAAAAAAATATGCTGAAGCAAAATATGAGAATTATCTCAACAAGCATCTCAAATATAGCCTCAATGTCCTATATGAGTATTACTGAAGGTTTCGTAAAAATATTTCATTAAATTATACTTTGGATAAAGAGTTGTAGCGATACTATATATTCAGGATCTATAGTTTTGAATCCAATGTACTTATATGAAATTACTTTCCATATTTTGTCAATAATAATAAGACAAAATTTCAACACTGTATATTTTTAGAGCAATCGAACGCGTGATATGGAAAAAATATCACATATCTGTATATATTTTGAGTAATATTATCTAGTAATCTTCTATAATAACATAAGAATTACGTGATACTATTACATTCATGCAATGCAATTCCGCTGTCTCTGAAATATCCAAAATATCTACAAATAAACTCACAAGGTTACATGTGATGGTACATTCATGTTTGAATTTTCTTGTTCAGTGGTTGGTACGATCGGAAATGCTGTTTTTGTATTCGAAACTAAGGTGAACGTCGGAAATGCATTACTTGAATAACAGTAAAGGACAAAATGATGTCTCATGTTTAGAATATTTACCGAACAGTCCGACCCTGTAGTTGAACGAAACCACTATTATATTTCGATCCAAGAAATTATCTGGTCCATAAAATTTCGATGATGAATTGCCAAACGTGAATGCTCCACCGTAAATCCAAACTAATACCGGTTTCAGCACACCAGTATTCTGTGGATTCTGAGAATGAAAAAAAAATGCATTGAAAATTCGTGCATACTGTATACAGGGTGATTCACATAAATGTATCATTAGCGATTCATGAGGGACGAACAGATTTTATCATCTTGGAATTTTAGTTGTTGCATGTGGTTAATTGTTTTTGATTCTTTCAATTCGCTGTTACTTCCAGTTACACCGGAAGTGATACTGCCATCTTTTCTTCAAATGGAATACTCTGATTAGCACTACATTTTTGAACTTTGCATGATTCTTTGAACTTGTGTCATTATGATTATCATATTTTTTTTATCGAGGTTGTAGATATCGATTGCTAGAATTATTAGCTTATGTGTTCTGGGTAGTCTTTTTTGGTAAGTCCATAGCAGCGCTGTTAATTAGAACAGCATAATGCTGAGGACCACCCTTAGTCTGGTTATAACATTTTTAAGACCCACCTTCGAATCGAGAATCTTCGCCTTGACAGAGGATCAAACCTACTGATTACAAATCGGATGTTCTTATACTGCACCCACCCCCTTCTATCATTATTATTATCATTATTATTAATCATCTGAGGCAATATATCACTGTGAGTAAGGTCGATACCATACCGATTTCTCATCGAAGATCATCAATTTGACCTTTTTGAAAGTGAGAGAAAAATGTCTTTCAGGTCATGGACGTTTATTCATTTCATTTAATTGTTCTGACATTACAGCAAGAATAAAAATCATAACAATCATCAATGTGCGATGCGATTTAATTTCATTGATGAGTAAGCCAAGCCAACCTCTAGTGGGTGTTTGATTTCACATTTAGGCGTTACAATGACAAAAACAATGTCAGATAATCTATTTTTCTGAAAAGTGGATGATTATCTCTCTGATTTCAGTCACTATAGGGGTTGATTGGCAAAATGAGAACATGTGATTTTTTTGAACACAATTTATCAACAAAATGACTGTCTTGAGCAGAAGAAGAATGGAAAAATAACAACTGTTTTCAATAATAATATATTGTTACTACATCTCAACACTATTGCTTGAAACGTACTCAGGAAAAATATCTAGAAACATCTCAATAACTGAATCAAACGCTGACGCTCATTATAACAAACAGGCAATATATCAATAATTTTGATGTAGATAAATGTTACGATAAAGCTGGAAACTATGTGACAGGAGTCCCAACTGTTCCTTCGAATGCCTATCTACCTCTCTCCCTTGGTACACCAGTTTTATTATTTTTATAAGTTTCTTGTGGTATGTTTAGGTGGGGAGTATGCGTTTCGTTGAACATAACAAACATACCATTAATGTTCAGGATGAAATCAAGCAAGTCAGATTCGATTCATGAATATTTGATAACATGAGATATTGTTTCATCCCATCTTGATTCCCATTTGAATTGAGACTATTGACAAACTGTAATAAAAAATGTATCGTGGAAGCAACTATTCACAAATGATGATAATTAATGCATTCTGAGGAATCCAATGTCGGTGTTATTGGTCGTTAGCAGGTCATTGTCTTGGTCGTAACGTAATACATTCTGAACTACAATGGTTGAACATGGTTTTTTTCTTCATTGTATTGGATTTTGAATTCAAACTTGAATAACTTGATAACCGGAAGATCAAATACATTTGATTTAGGTGGGTCTCATCCTATCTTCAAACTTTCCGATAATTCTAGATTCCTTCTTGTTGCTATGAAAAATCGAGTAGAATCATATCGGGAGTTCTAGATGGTCATTTGATAGCCCTTCTGCGTTCGATCTTATAATCATAAAAATTCCATTGCAGCGTTTAATTTCCCGGTAAGAAATTGATGTTTATTCAAAGGTCAAATTTCTATACAATTAATATGGTTCTATATGAGGTGTTGATCATCAGTTTCACAATATATATCATATATTTACTTCCTGTTCGAGCGTGAACTTGAATTATTTCATGGAATTACCTCATGATCGAAATCATATTGTTCCGATTATCGTTTATTGTTGAATATTAATTTTTCGATATTATTTTTTCGTTGTGTCGAATTCATTGAATATTTTACATCTAATTTGGGATGCAAATATCTTGTTTCACTTGCTATGGTATATTTATACAGATAATACATTTTTTAGTGAAATCATCCAGTTCAACAATGAAATATTGATTCGCTAGCTAATTTTTTTATTCGAATTATTCTACAGTTATATAGTTTTGCGCATAATTTTTTTCAGAGAATTGTTGGAAAAACGGCCATACTACTTCGTTTCGAATAGTTCTAAAACTTTAATACCTAAAACATTCTGCAGATATATTAGCACAACTTCATAAGTTCAACTTGTGTATCTTTTCAAATGACCCCTGTAGGAGGCATGTATGAATATTCAAAAACCGCTATACTGTACCTAGACATACATCTTATGAATAATTTATGATGACAAATTGATTCTGTTCCGCAATCAGCATGATGTTCAGTCGTATATTATGATAACAGTAAGAGCCCATCCTCTAGTAACGTGAGTTCAATTTGATGAACATGAAATATAGTTCAGCTATTGAATTTTGCTTCACTAAATCTGTATTATTGTTCAGAGAAAACAACATTATTTATACTTCCTGAATATCTCTTTCTCCTTCTTCGAACTTCCTGTTCTGCCTGGAGCATTTCGTTGGTTCAATGTCAATACAATTTCCAAATTCCGTTCACTGCCAAGGTGAACTTTGTTATGGAAGTGATGTTATTAAACCGGTAGGTACTATTATGGGCTTGATCTTTTGTCGAATATAAGGATACAGTATATTTCCATCTTAATAAAAAATTGCCCTACAAAATTGTTTGAATATCCAATTATTATATATAAAAAAAAAGGAATTATACTGATGAATTAATCGATGCATTTGAAATATTGACCCAGTGTTCTCGTAGTGATCTCTGTTGGGGTGGATTCATAAACTTGATTTACATCTCATTGCTTTACAGTTGGAAATGATAATATTCTCGATTTTTAAACAGGCCAATAATGAAATTATCGAATCAATAAAAAAAAAACGATATGCGATATGTTAGAATTGTTAGATGTTATTTATTTTCATTTTGGGGGATAATATTGGCACTCGCTGATTTTGTAAGAGGGAATATGGTAATGATTTCGATAAATGTATGATTCGAAAATTGATGAAAAAGATGGCGATATTTCATTCAATAATGGGAAATTCACATCTGCTTCTAGTATAACAAAAGGTCATCCGAATTCGAAAATGTATCAGTTGAAATAGCTTCAGAGGAAAGCCTAATCTCAGAGGATTTCGAAGTAGGTACCTACATTGGAAAGAGTAAATGCATGTGACTAAACATTCATAATTTGAAAGAAGCAGTGGTTATTCAATGTTCTTCAGTGAATCACTGAAAAAATTGTCTTGGATTAACGGTGCAAATGATACAACATATGGCTTTATATGGTTGTGGAGAAGGCATACCTTGGCATACTCTTCTGAACTCTTCATATACAGGAAGATTCTTTATGAATTGAGGCAATCTTCATACAGTGAGAACCATATGTGAAAAATGAACTATTTTTGAAAATATTCTCTGCAGCATTCATTCCATCTTTCTTAAATTCTTCAGTGTGTTCAGTTCTTGCGAAAGGAATGAGAGTCAAAGAAAACTCGTTTCGAAGAATATCCAGTCTATTCAGTTTTACCCATTTTTTATATAATACGAAAATCAATGAATAGGTCACTCTGAAAATATCCTCCTTCTGATAGTTTGATAAGGATTTATGTGTCACTATACAGTTACGTCTGACGAACAGAAGTTGGTGATTCAAAAAATATACCATGAATTTCAAACTGGAGTGAATACAAAATTCAGTAAATTTTTTTCAACTGATGATGAAGAAATCACTACTTACTTCTGGAGTATACACATTCAAATATAAGCAGTCTTCTTCTCCCCAAACAACTATTCCGGTACCGGTGGGAAACGTTTCTACACAAGCTGATCCTTCTTCAGTAGCATCCAAAACACCATTCCAGGGCCTGGATGGTACAGAAGTCTACAAAAAACGGTATCAAATCAACAAACGTTTTCTTAATTTATCATCTTTTATATAAAATCAATTAGATGAATTAGGCATATTTACTTTATGTCAGCGATTAATTGTATACTCACTCGAAATCTGAGGTTGCCAATAGGTGGTTGTGCAAATGGAATTCCTTGATACGCCCAAAACTTCTTACCAGTGTAAGTAGTTTTCGTGCGACCTTGTACATATCCATTTTCGGTGGGTACGAGGAGATCTCTCACCTGGAAAATGAGTTGCATACAGTTGAACTCTGATCGAAAAATAATTTTGAGCGTATGAGTATTTTCGTATGTTCTGTTTTCTACAAAAAAAAAAATAAAGCGAATATTTATTCAATGACATGAGTATGAAATAAAAATTAAAAATATAGTAACATAAACATTCAAATTGGTTGGAACTATTCATGCATCTTTTGTACCGAAAACACTTCACAACGATGCCAAATTTAGTGGGCCCAAAATCTTCCCAACCAGTTCAATCTGCATTGATATCGAAAACATGACTTTTTTTATTGTGATCTTTTGGAGAAAAGGTTGAAAGAATTCAGTGGACCTAAATAGCAAATGGTCGCATATCTTCCTGAATTGAAAACAGTCCATTCTCTCACTTGAACTGTTATCCACAATTAATAGTTCTAGCAACACATTTTTCAATAAGATATGATGCATCAACCTAACCCAACTTTCTATTACGGAAAACTATTATCTTGCTTGAATAAATAGACTCTGACGACTCACTTAGGGTAGACCAGTAAAGACGAAAAAACAGGAAATTCAATAATAATTGATTTGTCGAATCATGATTACATCAAAAGCATAAGTAATTTTTTTATTTGTGATATTTCAAGGATGATAGCAAAATTATAGTCATTATGGACGATATTATTTTGATGTTTTATCATTTTCAGTGAAGTTTCCACTTGTAGTACTAATTTGAATTACATAGTAGTTATAACCTTCGGTTCTGTGTGATAGATATGATTAGTAAAAGAAATAATTCGATTTTAATTTCGACGTTTCTTCGAGATTCTGTGATCCCACTATAGAAAAATTAATCGAAATGGAAATGATCGGACCCAGACCCCTAATCATTTCGTATTCTGAATACCTGATATTCATTATTGAATGTATAAAAATCCGATTCTGAAATGAGTTATTTACTATAACAATGTTTCATTCTTTGTCCGTGTTTCATTATTTCCTCAAAGTATTTCACATTCTGTAGACATATCGTTTTATTTATATTCAAGACACATCGAGTTGTGTCATGATCAATTTTTCAATGAATAATGGAAATAATTCGTAGAGCTTCCTTGGCACATAAATCCCATATATGTATGACTAGAAGGAATGATTTGAATATTGATCTGTTGATCAAGAGATACTTTTTATTATCTAGATATGCAGACTTTTTCAGACATAGATATAGGACATACATAGAAATCGACGCAGAATTGAATTCTCTTCTATTTGTTGTTATGAAAATTAGTTATTTTCAAAACTTCATATTGTTTCGGAATAATGAATACAACAGAGGAAAAATCAATTATTCTTAATACTTGGAAGAAATATCGAAATGAATTTGCATATCTCGAAAATGGATAGACTTCGGTATGGAAAAAATCACTGAATATAGAATCAAATTTTTGAAAAACATGGAGAACCTGAAAAACTAGAAATACAGTTTTTTTATGATTGAATCACTGGCACTTTCGATGTAATCGGAAGTACCTTCATATTGAAAATAATTTCGTTGATCAGGACCTAATTAATACCAAATGGATTGAATGCATGTCTTAGTATGGATTGATGCAGCACAAAATAACAAATATCAGATAACAAATATCACGTAACAAATAAAAAGTATAAGTTGAAGTTCTTATTTACAATGACAGTGTTTATGCAGCCAATTATCAAATATCAAATAACAAATAACAAATGAGAAGTTGGCCAACTTTAACTTTCTACGATAATTGAACGCGATTTTCTTATTGTTTCGGTTTGGAGCAGAAATGTCAATAATGAATTTTGTTTAAAAAACTGTGTGTGACGATATGGTAGAATAACAGATTATGTGCCAATTAATTTGTTGGAAAATGTGATGATGTTATCAGATTAATTTTTCATCCTGTTTTGTTAAGATATTTTTTGTTTATTTCTTATGTATGTTGATCTCATTTCAGTGCAACAATGCATTATTCAAACATATACAGTTATATTTATTGCTAATTGTTATTTTGTGCTGCATAAATCCACACTTAGACGAATTAGTCTGTATAACACGATATTTTTCGAAATGAACTGGAGATTTTTCGAAAGTGATAAAAGTGTATATGTATATGTAATGCTAATTTTGATTTCGAAGTATTTTTATTTTATCGAAATAATGAATACGATAAAGAAAAATCAATTATTCTTATAACTTGTCTTTGAAAATGAATCATTGATTCGCAAAGAAGAAAAATAAAGATATAGAAATAAATTTGCATGTCCCGAAAACGGATAGATTTTGGTATGGTACACGAACAATCTGAAAAAATAAAAATTTGTCTCTGAAATATCAAAGTCGGTGTTCACTTCCGATATAATCGGAAGTACTTAGACATTGATAATATTCTCGTTGGTCAGGTCCGAATGAATAGCCTCTACTTGATTTTTTTTTAGATTTGTGTCCTCTTGAATTTTCAAATGAATCAAATGCCTGTTTTCGACGACAAAATAGTCCATATAATACGATACCTTTCGAAATAAACTGCAGATTTTTTTCATTAAGGAAAACTGCAATTTTTTTGAGTTATATAAAGAGACAAACTCACCACATTGTTGGGTTTCATGAAGGATACACCCTCGCCCATTTGTAGAATTACTTGGAAAACAAGAGCACAACACGTATATTTCCACATGGTGGCCAACCTTAGCTACTTGGCTTGTGCAGTCAAACTACAAACTGAAGACCTGATTCACAAGTCTAAGATCAAGGAGATCATTATAATTCAAAGTGGGGCTTGAAAAAAATAAACGAAAACACCAAAACAAACAATTCAATCGAGTCAGTTTGATTTAAATATAACTAGTGACGAGGAAGTAAGCAGGTATTTAATCGGGAAGTACTACAAATAATTTATGACGATCTTCGATGGAATCTTATAGGACTCTGCTCATAACATACACTGAAAATCCGTCAGAAAATTGTTGAGGTCAAAGTCAGAGGACGGACATTTTCACCTTGTGCATACTTATCGATTTGCAATGTTTACGGAATTGTATCGTTACTTTGCTGAAGATGTATAGGATGTGCAAATTTCTATATTGTTCTCGAAATACTTCACCCAAATGAATACAAAATGCTTGTCCCATCAAGACAGATTATTACAATGTTCTTGAAAAATGTATTGAACATATGTTGAATGCGATAAAAATTTTACATCCCAGTATGCCATGATCGGACTGGATAATCGTTGAATGAAGTCAAGGCAGCTATGAGATATTGGAATTTGGTTCACTGAATGTCAATCAGGTAGTTAATGATTATTTTTATATCTCATGTATGGCTTTTTTATTTCTTTGATTCCTTGATATAAAATGAGAAAAACTTTATATTTTTGACCACCGATAAACATTTCTTTTGAAATATGCAACATTATAGGTAAAGGGCAATAAATCCATATTTGAACGAATCACTTGATTGAAAAATACTCAGAAATCACGTAAGCGGTAATACGTGAAGTGGTCTGGATAGTTCCAAATAATCTTCACGACATTTATGGAAAACTGACGAATGTTTTTTTTTCGGTTTTATTCGAAATCTGGGAAATCTGTATGAGGAATTCAAGGTCTCCAGCGAATCTTATCGAACACAAAATAATGTTGAAATATGGAGGTATTAGGCTGATTAAAAACGAATTTTCCGAATACAAGAATCTTCTCGATGGATGTCAGCATTCTTAAGGTATTTTTTGAGTTCCTGTTGAATTTGTTTCGGTAAGAGTTTTCATTTGTTGAAATAAAACTCAAATACTTTGTATACCGTTTTCAATTTTCTAATGATGATTATGAGAAATAGTGTCGAATATTTTTACTGCCAAGTAGCTGGAAACAATCTTATCAGGGATAAAATCAAATTATGAGCTGATTGTTTGAAAGCATGTTGATTTGCAGAATACTTATCTATATAATGTAGTTTCTCAAATGTTTGAATACGTTTAGTTTGGAAGTTATCAAACATGGAGAATGAAAAAGAAAATGTGAGCAAAACCCAACTATACGAAGCCGTTGTTAACGAAAAAACAAATTCCGAAAACTATCATTTGAAACAGTTGGAAATTGAAGTAGAAGATGAGGTGCCTGAAAGTAACACCACTTTTCTGTACATATCAGCAATTACAGGTGAAAAATCTTTGTTATTAATCAGAGATGTCTGAGCAGTGCCTTTTGTAATTTCAGTGTTTCTAGCTTCTGAACTTATTCAGTATGTTTATTTCGTTTAATTATCGAATTCAGATTATGAATGACATTGGAGTTTTGATTTTTTCATTGGTTGACAAGTTTTGTATTTTTTGATAATGACTCATAAAATATATATGACATATTGATAACAATGAAGGCAGTATAGGAATGAATAAAATTGTTGAGATCCATTAAGGAACAAGTCATATAATTGATTATTAGATATATAAATATTGATGATGGTGATGAAATTGATCGATAAGACATTTCAACAGAATATGCGTAGGTAACTGCTGCTTGTCATTTCACAACGATATCCTGAAAAATAATTTGTGACGGTTCATTTGTCAATTTAAGATCGAAGATCTATAGTTTTTGTTTTAATTTATGAAATAAAAATTTTAGACTACTCTGACTGTCACCAACTTATTTAGTACAAACATGGTTTCAGAATTTTGCTCTCATGGTAGAGATACATCAACATATTTCCTTTCCTTTTTTTAAGTAGACTCCACCACACCACGATTTCAGAAAAATTATGAATGATGACATCTAATCTATGAATACTATCTCATGAGTCCTATTCATTCATCTATGATAGTATCAATTACTGCTCAACTATAAGGACTATTCACTACCTCTAATATAAAATATTTCTCTCACAGTCAACTTCATACTCTTCTCCTGCACCAGCTGCTTGGGCTGGAGTAGCCCCGTCATCTCAAGCTTGGAAAGTCGTGATCCCAACATCAACCCCCTAGGTCGACCTGTCACTCCATTGGAAACTTCATGGATTGCATCCCTCTTGGTCTTAGGGGCTAGCCTCGGCCCTGTTTTCACGGCAAAGCTAGGAGACTTGCTTGGAAGGAAGAAAGCCATGATCTTCCTCGCCTTTCCCCACATTTTCTCCCTCGTGATCCTCGCCTACGCCACTGATGTGCGATTATACTACGTCACCCGATTCGTGTCTGGCTTCGTGATGGGCAGCGTGATGGGCATCCTACCAGTGTATTTATCGGAAATTGCAGAGGCCCGCAACAGACACACTACAGGATCGTTGATATCCATCTCACTCACCTTGGGGATCCTCTACTCCATCGTCATAGGGCCCTTGGTCTCGGTGAAATGCCTCACTCTGCTCTGCGCTCTTCCCGCTGTCTTCTTCGTTCTTCTCTTCAGCTTGTTCATCCCCGAGTCTCCCGTTTATTTGGTCGCCCAAGGGAACGTCAGAGAAGCGTCGATCGTGCTGAGGAAGCTCAGGGGACAGACTGATGGGCAGGTGCAGCCTGAGTTGAGGCTCATCATGAGAGCTATCGAGAGAGAGAGGCAGGAGAGCCAGGGCAATTGGAATGAGCTCTTCAAAGACGTCGGCTTGAGGAGGTCGTTAGCTATTTCTTTGGGACTGTTGATGTTCCTGCAACTGTCTGGCGTTAATCCCTTCGTTGCTTTCTTAGGGCAGATAATTCAGGCGTCAGGAACGGGCATTTCAACGTATACGGCTACTAATGTCGCGATGTTCACTCAGGCGCTGAGTGCCATTGTTACTACGTCTGTGGTGGAGAAGTACACCAAGAAATCGTTGTTGTTTCTATCGGCGCTGGGCTCCTTCGCTTGCCATGGGAGTTTGTCTATTTACTTGTATTTGAAGAACAACACTTCACACAACGTGGATTCCTTTTCTTGGCTGCCCATCGCAGCGATCGTTTCATTCTTTTTCCTGTTCAACACGGGCTTGGCGGTTTTACCGTGGAGTTTAACTAGTGAGATATTTCCGACGGCGTTCAGAAGCACGGCTGTATCCATGGCTTCATTTGTTTGTTTTCTATTTTCTTTCGTATTGACGCTTGGTTTTCCGTTACTGGTGGAAACTTTGGGTTTGGCTTATTGCTTTTGGTTCTTCGCGAGTTGTATGTTGATGTGTGCCCTATTTGTGTACTGTTTAGTGCCAGAGACCGAAGGAAAAACCCCAAGTCAAATTCAAGAGTTGTTGAGGAAATGAATGATTTGAATTCTAAGAAGAGTATTGTGTTGTACTTGGGGAATATATTGAAGAAACTTGTGCTCATCACATTGATAAGTAGGTATGATGTATTGAGAAGAAATGATTGTTGGAAAATATTCAATAAATGTTAATTGAAATTATTCATTTTTAATTCTGCTGCTTTGTCAATGAACAGAGTATTTTTGATGAAGAAACGAATTCTACCTGTAATATTTCATATAAGATAAGTTTTATATCAACTGTTCGCAGGCTAACTGAGGAATCGTATGAAATTGTAATTTACAGTGTGATCTTTCAAATAATTATATTTACTCCAAGGTACAATGCAATGTCAATAGTTCTGCTTACATAAACGTATTGTGAATGATGATGGTCATATCATTAGGATAATTATTCTCAAGATCGTAGTTAAAAAGAATTTATTTACTCAGATTCCATATGAACTGTTAACAAATTCGTAATTTTGTTCAGGGGTTTTGAGGAGTGACCTTGAAATATTTGAGACAATTCATGAGAATATTTATTCAATGATTCCAACGATAAGTAGATTTACCTTTGTAAATGTATTTGAACAGTGTGATTCTATAATTTCACACTTTCTTACGGTTCAAATGGGGAATATAGTGTGGATAATATAAACTTTTGGATTTTCTTAGGTGGTCATTGAGTTGGTTATGCTAAATAGTAGGATCTGTAGAACATAACGGGTCATGCTTAAAAAAAACTATGAGGGTTTTCATATTTTTATTACCAAAAATTAAACTATAAACTCAAAAATGTATTACCGACTTATATAATTATATACATCTTGAAAAAGGGCGGAATAGTGACTAGGGTGCTAAAGCTGGTAACCATTTCAACTAGTTTGAAGTGGGGTTCTCAAGGAACAAAGTCACCAATGACAGTGCATGGTTTGTCTAAGATATATTTTGCGTGAATGAATTCAGTACGATATGATTAGAAACAATTTAAAAATAATCAATTCACATTCATTAGTGCTATACAAAAATGTAGATCACATCACTCAAATGCTGATTCTGTGGGATGGTCGTATATAAACATTGAATAAAAAAAATCGAATTCAATTGAACCCCCTTCCATATTCGAAATCAATTATAAAAGCGAATGCAGAAAGCTAAAATTATTTATTTGTGAAATGATCACTGATAACATAAACTTCTGAGTTTGCATCATTCACTGGATTACAGGATCACTCACGATTCGGTGACGGATATGCAGCGTTGCCATATACTTTGAAGAGTATTAACCACTCTGATATGCCAATATCATATTGCGATTTTTCAACAGATTGTTCGTATTTCAGAGCATACCAGCGAAAAATGAATATTTAATCAATAGAGCATCTGCAGCGCGTCACAAAATGGGTGTTTTTCAGGTCTAGACGCAAAACAACTCCAAACATTTCTGTTATTTTGATTTATATTGTGTTCGTTGGACGTTCTAGTTTGCAATTCGTTTTGTGTTTCGCCCTGTTAATTTTTGTAATGTTTGAAAGAAACATTTTCTAACTCCAAACATATATTGCTATGATTGACTGTAATTGACTGTGACGTGAGGAGCAGTAGTAGTAGTAGTAATTTTAAGAATTTTCGATCGATTCATAGATAGAATGGTTGGAATCATATGATTGCCGTCGGATCTTGTTGCGAACGATTTGATAACTTTCATTTGTTTGAAGGCTTATCTCAATATTGTCATTTGTTATGCTGAGACTTTTCTTTCCAGTAAAGCAATAATTTCAATGTTGCTTCTTTTGGCTCATCCCGTACGAAATGACCTTTAACTTGTTCAGAGTTTGCAAGTGAGGAGATTTTCCATTGATTTCTTGTCCGTTTGTAACGTTCTCAAATATTTATGATAACTAAGCGTAAAAAGAGGGATAATCAATGCAAATTGAGATTTCAGTATCAAGTATCAATTATCTAGGACGCGTATGCTATGAACGATTTCGAACTATTGAAAAACAATGCTAGAACTGTAGAAAAATAGCCAAGAAACAATAAGAATGCGAAAATACAATGATTTACGTCTCTCAGAGTTCCGATGATGCAGTTCTGAAAACATCAGATCGATTAAGGGTATTATGTATATTTATTTATAACAGATGATTTTGGAATGCATTTATTTCATCCTGGATATCGACATTAGAATTATTGGATATTTTAAATAATATAGTTCGAGAAAGGTATGATTGAAAAAGTCCATGTAATTGAAAATTGTGAAATCATCATATATTCTGATTCAATTTCTGTCGGATGTGGATACCCGCGTTCAAAAGGATATATTTTATTCTGCGATAGTCAGACACTCAAATCTGAGACATGAATTATCTGGAAGATATCATTCTTACAGGTTTCATTAATCGAGTACTCAATAGTTGGATTATAAATCAGTCAATTGAATAATTACAATCATCTAGCTACTAGATCAATCGAGTACCGAGTTGCTCTTTAATGAAATGCGCATTTCGAATATCTCACGTAAGACGAAGAATCTAGACAAAATATTGCATAATACTGAAATATTTTCGTCCTGAAACGTGCATCATCATTGATGATTGTAAGAATTTTTCGAAGTAATAATAGATTCTTGGCTCAATATTTCATTATTGGTGATTGTTTCTTTCATTTCCCTCTTTGGTTTTTCCCAATTTTCATATCATATAGAGGATAGTATAGTTTTTCGATCAAACTAGCTGGAAAAAGATGAATTACAGGATGAATTTTCATGTACGTATGCTGTTTTCATATGCTTCTGATTCTGGGAATCTAAACTATCCTTAATCTATATACATTGTAGCGAAGAATATTTGCTAGCATTTAACCATTTGATTTAGACATTTCCACTAAGAAATAACATTATTCAACAGTTTCTTTCGACATATTTTGACAGTCCTGATATATCTTTATAAAGTTCATGACTGCTAATAGTGAATATTTTTCAATGAAGCCAACAAAAATTGTTCGATATACTTAAAAAATATCGTTCTTTCAAACATATGCTCGTGAATGACCAATGGATAATAAATGTAATTCTTTTTTGTTTCATGTTATGATTTGTAACAACTGAATTCAAGGCATCGATGATATATAATCGAACTAAACGCTACCCTGTGATTTCAACACAACATTGTCTATATTGACATCAAAATCTAACAAATAATCTATATAAACAACACGATTTCATTACATTAAACATTTTTAAAGCTATTATGATATGTATTTGTTACACGTAAGCCTTGACATTTTTGGTATAGAAAGCACAATATTTGCTCTGTATAGTGATTGAGTAGTAGGGAATTCTGCCTCATAAGTATAAAAGAATGGTGAACTGAAACTAGAATTGATCGTCACCAAAAATTCACTAAAAGAAAGAACATGAGATTATTCATATGATCATCATTTCATGAACTGTGCTGAAATTTTCGTGCACGAATTTCAATTGAATAGTTTTCATAGGAGAGGCAGAATCCGATATGTCAAAAACTCACTTTTAGGAAGACGTTTCCTGATCTAAATTTGTTCTACATCAAAAGCGGTTACAAAATTATACTTACACAGGTAATAAAAGTATAAACAGTAGACCCCTATGGACATTTTACCTATAGATCTGAGCAATGCCTTAAAAAACGACAGTCTGTGACTAATTTAGTCTATTCTTAACAGTAACAATAATAGTCAACAATGATATGTACAAAGTGTATTTAGTCACCTATAGGATGATCGGAAGGAACACCAACTGAAATCGAAATAATATATCATAACCTATATCTCCAGATTCAGAACAGGACTAGCAGGTTGACAGATGATATCAGAAAGTAATATATATGTTGAGGTACATGAGAATGGAGAACATCAACATTAAATTTTCGAAGAAACATGAATGTTGCTAGTGAGTAGTCATTGAATTTGTAACTCAACTGAGTTATCGAATTTAGATATTTTTGAGTATTATTAGGTACTCATGAGAATTTTTGTACAATTCTCTTTCTTGCTCTGTCTGATGATATAATTATGATGATTGTCATTCGTTGTGGAAAAGAAATACTTCATAATCAGATGATAGTTCATATCGAGTTAAGTTTCATACATGTGTGAGGAGAGTGTTGTGCGTTAGCTGAAGGAAACAAATCAATGAATTATTTCATCCAGAAAAAAAAAATTTAATGAAAATTCATAATTTTTTTCTGATTTGAAATATCCCATGGGTATTTCAATTAATATATGTGCCACGAAGTGGTATTTTTCTCAAAAAACAGTGTAACTGATATAAATTAATATATTTATATAATTATAAACGAAACGTAAACACAAGTCTAAATTTCACATGGACATAATCAGCAATCTCTGACTACAGAAGACCATCATCATGATGCGATTGCATTGATTTTTGTTATTTTAAGAATACTCAATTTAATCTAATTCAAATTTATTCCACAAGAATGGCAGTGGAATTGATATGAGTTGATTATTTTTCTTATAGGAGTGAATGAAAGGATGCATCATGAAAACATTATTTTTTTGATCGACTACGAAAATATATGCATTTGATGCAGTGATGTTTGGTATTAGTAGGGGAGCCCAAGCGGGGATTTCGGGATTTACTGAAGCGCGTCAGATTAATATACAGGGGGATACCTTGTACCCGGATAAGTACCTCCACAAAACATGAGACCCATATATAAGGCCGCCCGTGAAGGATACAGGATCAGATTAGTAAAAAAAAATTGACCATCAGAAATTCTCGAGCGCGTCAGATTAAGGTAGGGTGAGTTAATTACATCCCAAAAAGTGTATATTCCACTAATCTGACAATTTGAGAGTGACGTAAAAGAAGGGGAGGGCAACAAAGTTGCAAAAAAAAACGTCATCTCGACATTCTCGAGCGTAGCTAATTTTTTTTTTATTTCCAAGGAAATAATTCAAGAATAATGAAAAATATATAATCTGACAATTTCCGCAAGCCGAAATAACAAAAATTCGTCGATAAAGTTAAATGCGCGCAGCTGCGTGATGCCTACATTTCCTTCTCCGCGCTCCTATTCCTATGTGTATGTGTGTGTGTGTGTGTGACTCGCTTATAACTTTTAAACGACTAAACCGATCGGAATTCACTAAACGACGTTCTGAAGATTTCCCTCAAAATTAGATTTCCTGTGAATTCGGGCCGATAGATTTTGAGAAATTTTGAAAAATCTCGAGAAAAAAAATTTTTTGAAAGTGTTTTTTTTTAATAACTTTTAACCGGCTGTATCGATCAACTCCAAAAACTAATCCATCTTTGAGCTTGAAAAACCACATTGATCGCCACCAAGCTGGTCAAAATCGGTTGATTCGTTCGAGAGATATCGTGAACGAAAGAAACCCAAAAAAGTGTTTTTTCGGGATTACTCCGAAATTTGTGGTTCTATCAATTAAAATTGCGAAACCAACCGCGTGAAAATTGCTTGATCCATTCAAAGGTTATTGCGGTTTCAAAATTCCAAAAATAGTGTTCTATGAAACTTCTATCAGACTTTCGAGCAGGGAGAGCTTAAATGCACAGAAATATTATTTCTTTGAACTCAGCGAGCTGAAAATATCACATAAATTATATTTTGAGCTCAAAAATATCATAAGTACAATTTTAAGCGCCCAGGAATGGAATTAGCGGGAAGTTGCAGGGATGGCCTTTAAGGTGAAGCGTTTTTCAATTTTTTTTTGTCAGATTAGGCGAATCCCTCTAGATAATCGTCAGATTATGAGACAGTACATTTAGAACATAAAGATGAACCATATATATCTTAATCTGACGCGCTCGAGTATTTCAAAATGGCGAATTTTTTTTGCACGTTATGAAAATGGCCACGAGTTTGCGTCCCATCGAAATCGTCAGATTAGTGAATGAGAGCTTTTTTTTTGGTGCACTTAACACTCCCTCAGAAAATCTGACGCGCTCGATTAATTTTATTTTTTTTACATTTTCAACCCTTAAATACAACCACCCGCATCATGCAAACGATCAGATTAACATACGTACATTATTAAAAATACACAGGGTATCGATGCTATCAATATCTGACGCGCTCGAGAATGTCCATGCAACAGTTTTTTTTTACATATTCAAAAATCTATAGCCGCTTCCCCCACCGATGTAAAGGTATATATCATATAACATTTTTTTCTTCTTATCATCTAAGCTTTGCATCCCACTAGGTCTCTACGACGCTCGAGTAAATCCCCATTTAGCATCGTGGGCTCCCCTACCATATGTAGCGGATCCCATCTATAGATAGGGTTAGGTTAGGTTAGACTGAAATGTTAACTGGGAATCATATATAAATATTCGTTGGTTAACAAAGGTTTGTCCACAGCGATACCTCTTATTTTCTGATTAGGGAAATGCATATTCATTATAGAGGTTGGATAATTTATGGACAAAAATGTTATATAATCTTTTCCTTTCTTGATCAAAATATACTGCACTTCTTCATAGTTCACTTCGATACGTTTATAGGAAAACCTTGACATTGCGAAAGTTTATTTACGCATATTTGATATAAATTCTGGCATCAAACTCCGTCTCAAAAATAGTCGCTTCGATTTCTCTGAAGTGACAATGACCTTCAATCGATTCTTAGGTGAATCATAATTATTGGTTATATGAACTAACTGAAAAGTGGAATAATAGAGTTCTAATGAAAATATATTATCTATTCCAGAATATTCGACAATCTGTACAGATGAGTGTATTGAGATCAGAAAGCAAACTCAAGGATGATATGAATTGAATCGGAGTTCTGTTCTGAAATCAATTTATTTCGAGTTCAATCGCTTTTCCAACGATCACCTAACCTCAGCGTATCGGCATCCTACCATGATATGTATAGTTTAAGGTTTTAGTTCACATTAATTTTGTCGTCACGATAATGATAGATTCACGTATCTAGTCAACAAGGAGAGTGTTACAGATGCTATCGTTACATCCACTCTACAAAAATATTTGAGAGACGATGACGTAGTCTCTGTCTGAACGATTTCCACTTCGGCCATCTTGAAAATTGACAGAAGTAGGTGAGACACGAAGTCTGGATTTCTTGAATTGATCCTATCGCTTATTGTTTCTAGCAACTCCACGCATTCCTCCTAGAAAATAACAAATCATCATAAATTGGCGATTATAGACACTACAGAAATATCAATTTTCATTATAGTACAGCAACAACTAACCTTCTCTTTGGAAAGAATCTCAGCTGGTAATAACGTCGAATAGTCTATCTCCTCCGATAATCTTCCAACCAGTATCACATTTTCTTTGGTTGCATTGAAGAATTCTAAGATGCATTGGGTCTGTGAATTTGATTTAATAAAAATTCATCAATACGAAATGTTTTTTCATTTCAGTAGGAGGCAGTTCGTTGATTATGTATATTCGCAAACAATTCGCAAGTACAGGATGGCTAAACAGCTTTCATTTTGGGATATCTTTAGAAGTGGAATTGTTAACATGAATGAGAAACTATTCAGGTGTGAAGATGATTCCTAGTGCAGAAGAGGAAGTTGAGTTCATAAGAAAGGGATGCTTCCTTTACCATCAACCAACATAGATATGTAGCTATACTTCATTTATTCTGGGTTGATACCTGTATGAAATCGCCAGATTGAGCCGTGTTGCCATATGTTTTTCACTTTTTCAGCGATGCTCCGAATTAACTTCGAATTCTGTGATAAAAAGTTGGGTTAGGTTGATCGTTTGTTTTGAAAGTGTTTTCGATTGATCTATAATTTTTATCATATTTGGATTACTATTGATTGTGGATAACCGTTGAATGGTTCAAATGATATAATGGACTGTTCTCATGCTAGAAATCGAATATTCAAAGGAAATACACAATAACTACGTAATGAAATGATGTTTATCTCTCAACATTATATCTGTTCTAAACTCTCATTTTCATTTGACGGTTCTATATTTCAAAACCAATTCTTGGCCAACCTCAATAGGTATGTTATAGAAATAATGCAGAAGTTATAAATTGATTTATTCCTGGGAAAAATAGTGGTGCATCTGCTCATATGAAAGGTTTCTATATGATACATGAGGAAAACCCACAAAAACTCATTGAACCACCATATATCATTACATTTCAACAAAAATACAATATAGATTCAAATTCAAATGTGTCTTAATTCATTATGTTTGTCTTCCGCTACTTATGTATCCTCTGGAACTGAAAACTAACAACTCGACATATATTATGGTGAAAAATATCATAATTGAAACCAACCCTTCTTGATGACTTCTTTTTACTCCAAATGATGATGCTGTCTTCTCTGAGGTATGACTCCTGTTGATTAATCTCATCAATATAATCCATTTACATAAGAATAAAATGTATAATTTATAATTTTCAGATGTTCAATACCTTACCTAATAAACAAATTATAATTATCTCACCAATTTTTCTTATAAATAACAAATGATGAATTTTTCTTCAAAGAACTTGATGTCCATATTTTTCTGCTATCAGATCTGCCTTATAAATAGGGGCTGGTTTGTTCCTGAGAATCATAGAATATATTACAAACAATTTTAAAATAAGTTCTGAAGTCTATGGCCTACAATCGTACTAAATTAACTGCTGCTTCAACATTCCATAATCAAAAGCAATATCATTATTAGTGAGCCATTCTCGAATTGCTGCCTTGTTAGAAGCTGAGGTGGGAACTTTGTTAATGGTTGTGCTATGATAGGGAGCATTATCCATAACTATTGTGGAATGATTGTCTAAGTTTGGCAGCAATTGCGTTTCAAACCAGTGGAGGAAGTTATCCTGGTTCATTTCTCCATGGTAATCTTCATCAGCAGTTTTAGAAGAAAAAACTAATTCTGCTCCAGGAATGAAACCATTTGAACAACCAGCATGCAGAACAATGAATCTAATATACAACATAAATCCAGTACACCATCTAACCCAAATACAAACTATAAATATCTAGAACCTCCTACTTTATTTTTTTTCACACTTTTGACACTAGAATCTTGCCAGGAATGTCCTATAGTTCCATTCTGGAAGATCCAGGTCTCATCAAGAAACACAAATTGCCTCAAACCTTCATTTTTGAATTGGAGGAATGTTACACGTTTCATAGCAATGTTAGGTAACTCCATCATTCCTTGCTGTGGATCATCTTTTCTAAATCTGAAGCCAATGTTTTTCAATACCTTCCATAAAGATGAGAGGCAACCATTGAAAAGAAAACGTTGAGCAAGCTTATCATTCAATGTTTTTAATGTTATGTGTTCCTCTGCAAATAGGTATGTTTATTATTCGATTATATGTGAATGGCATTGAATACTCACTGTTCTTATACATATCGTAAATACAGTTCCTTATTTCGGACTCCTGAGATTCTTCAATATCAACAATTGGTTATTTCTTTTCTGTAGATGTCCTGGGACACCCTCTGCTGATTTTGCTGATATTCTCCACACAGTAGCATTTCTTATATTTAGTGCAGCAGCCACTCTCTGTAATAATCATATTTTATATTACCCATTGAATTATGATATACTCTTCTTGGTAAATAAATATTCATTAGGATTCCTCACTTACCTTTCCTATAGAATTCAATGGAAGTAAGGGACCTCCGTTAACCTTTTCTCGTTGAAAATATTCCAACAAACTTGCAACCATTTTCTGGGCATCTCCACTTAAACTTCTCGGCATCCTGATAAGAATGCGATAAAATAAAGCTCTTAAAAGAACAAATTCACAAAAATCGCAATAAAAGAACAATTCGAATGTAAACAAACGATTGTAAGGATTGGCTCCAAACAATTTGGCATCGTTGTGAAGTGAACGATGCCAAATCTCACAATGGTTCAATCGTTTTCATGAAATATGATTATATGTATATATATACCCAAGTTTTAATTCGGAGTTAATTCGGAGCATCGCTGAAAAAGTGAAAAACATCTGGCAACACGGCTCAATCTGGCGATTTCATGCAGGTATCAACCCAGAATAAATGAAGTATATCATACTAGTCCCGAGAAACCCTCTACGATAAGCAGATACATCCACAGACCTCACCTCTGTACTATTCCGCGAGTAGACTTTAGCCCCGCTTGATATAATATTGTGTTATACTTGAAAATCAATAACGATATATCTAGTATTAACAATTCCTCCTCACCAACATCTACTATATGTTGATTAAATGTCTGCAACTAATCACAACTAGGAGGTAGACAGATATGTATAGTATTGGTCGGTAATTCACACACATAATACTCCCTAGATTATACATTTCGAGCCAAACAATATCCGAATTCATTTAACGATTTAGCTCTGGTATCCGCAAACGAAACTATCACACAACTAAATGATTTCTTATCTCAGTTCATGCAAATTATTCGATGATTTGTACTTCATCTGCGGTTGTATGAATAGTTGCAATGATGTTGCAACCGTATATTCAATTTTTCAATGTTGTCACCACCACTGTCCATCAAAGACCTCTTATTTGATCATTCCCATGGGTGGGGATAGTGGAAGGTAATCAATTCAGTGTCATTCATGAGTCTCTCTTATTTGTATGAGATAAAATACATTTCCTTGTTGCTAGGTTTCTCCTTTCTTCCTATAGATACAACCTTATAAATAATCATGAGTTGTGCATAAAAATAATTTCTACAGAGCCTAACAGAAAGAATCCACTTCTCAAATTTTTCCTGAGAATGTTGTAGTATGTCTAGTAGAGACAATTTTCCAAGATGAATCCTTCTAAAATAGCGCATTTTTTTATGTCAATCAATCTTTGTAAAATTTGATAAAAATAATGAGAAATAAGAATCTCTAGAAGAAATTCATTTCGACAACGAGAGAAAGAAAACACCTACCCCATTGACAGCTTCCTCCTCGATAAGATTCTGCAACACTCTCACAATGTCCTGAACGACAATTACCGTATGGTTTTTATTCAATTCTTTTTCATCGACTTCGCTATACCCCAAGAAAAGGAACACTCCCTGGGGCAAAACATATTCGCTGGGCATCGGCTTCATGCAAATGAACCTACAAACTTGTTGCTGATAATCCGGAAATATTTTTTTGAATTTAGTTACCTTCCAGAGTAGCAGAGGCACCTGCCTCTGAAAGCTTGATAAGCTGGTGCTGCGTGGTTATAGTAGGCGAATTCAGTTTTACATGGCATACGGTCGATGCATATCGTTCTGCAGGTTAGCTTTTCGCCAATTTCGCATTCGCAGACGTCCGAGCATTCGAATTCATCTTCATGGTAAATCTAAAAAGCATGCAACATTCAAAGACCATCGTATTTTTTCGCCTCTGAGATATCCTCTGCGAAGACCTTTCAGAGGAATAAAGTCAGAGTAATTTATTCAATCATTTTGGCTATTTGTGCTCTTTGCTGGTGATTGAATTGAAATCACTTTCAACACCTAGAATACACGATATTTGAAAGTATTTTAAGCACGTTCGAAGTGTAATGGAATCGTCTTTCGTAATAATATGGATTACGTGACGATTTATAATTGGAAAAAATGTTTTCAAAGTATTGGATGACCTACCCTTTTGAAGGATCCCTCAGGAATGAAATGATTCGCGAACTGAGGTCTCTGAACTACACAAGATCCTGAAACAGAAGATGGTAGATTAATTATTTTGAGATGGAATTCAACAGCTGTCTTGAATGCGAATCAGACTTGATGCGGAACAAATGATGTATCTTGATTTCTATGCTGTCTGGCATATATGAAATATTTCTTCAGTGAATAGGGATATCAGCAAGTATTTTGACAGTTTATGATCGAGTCATGATATGAAATAATATGATGCTTATAAGTTTTCGAAAATGTTCGAATGATGTTGTGTTTATTGAGGAGTAGAACCAATATTTTGGGTATTTAAGTTCCTTATTTGATTTATATGCTGTTTCAATCGAATTAGATATTATTTTCCTGTGGAGTATTACATTGCGATTGAGAAACTGATAGGAGTGAATAGAGGAAAACTTGATGACTTGATCTCATCATAAGACAGCGAATAAACAAAACCATATTCTAGGCGAATTTCTCAAATCTTAAATCATGCCATTTTACTGTCCATTTGAATGGTGTATGAATATCAAATATCATGAGCCTCGATGCACAAAGTACTTCAGTGGAATTGATTGATTCATGGGTACTACTTGAATTCACTTATCTCATAACAAGAATTGTCTGGAAAAAACCTTATTGGCTGACTCTTCAATACAAAGAATAATACGAATTGAACGTCTCATGAATGAATGGTAATGAAATAAATTATTTCGTATGAATTGATTCTACAAAATAAGAAAATTACACGAGAAGATTTTTGGAAATTGTATAATGTTTTCATAAGGATTTTGTTTCTTCAATATTTTTTTTTCTAGATATCATAATGAGGAATTACAGAGTTCACATGCACCTATTTTAGCTGCAAAGTCTCTATTGATTTCATTGGATAGTTGATGTAGTTCCACGTACGTTAACGTGAATACTTTATCTGACATCGGGGCATGAACATTTCTCAAGTTTTCACGTTTTCATGTCTTCTGGGTTTACGGATGTAGGAAGAATCACGTTATTCGAAGGGTGCTGAAAAGGAACGTACACTAACCGAAATATAACGACATAAAACAGCATTGAACTAAGATATTGAAATACTTTAGCTTAGGCTAGTTCTGTGCTAACGTAACGAACTACTGTATTTTCTGTGACTATCAACTCTCCATTGTAAGAATAGTTTCACCTTCAACAATAAATCAAATAAATAACATTCGCATACGCCAGCAGAAACATCCAACCCACAAAAATATTCTACTCCTTCACTCAATCTTATGAGTACGAAAATTAAACTTGGTGGCGAGAATAAATCAATTCTCTCACTTGGTGGCAACGTCGTAGCACTTGTAGTCGCTTTCGTCCGCCTCGTAGTCCTCGTAGTCGTCGTAGTCGCCTTCGTAGTCGTTGTAGTCGTACTCGTGGGCACGAAAGCTTGAGGCGGTGGCACAAACTCGGCCATCGTGTAGACTCTAGCTCGCCACGGCGCTAGTGTCGTCCTCGGGGTGGTGACATGTTCGATGGTCGCGGGAAACCTTCGACGGATTGCGGGGGCGGTGGAAGTCGTCGTGGGACGGCGAGTGGTGAGTTTAGCCATTTCCGCGGCGCGGCTCAAATGGAAGTTTTTCTGCGACTCCACTAAGTAATAGAAATACAATTAGGAAAAAATGTACATCTTTCTATGAAAGAACAGGACATCTAGTACACTTCTTGGTGATACTTGAGAAATTGAACGATCAAAATCAGTGTATACAGTGCTACCACTCATCGAAGGAAACTGTTCTGGGAACTGCTAAGATACCCAAACATTGAGGATAATTTGGTGGTTCTCATGTTTCGCCCCCTGCAGCGCTGCCCTTTTTTCGTTTCTTTGGCAGCCAATCACGAATCAGATGCGATCAGCTGTGTGAAAATGAAATAGTTTTTTTATTCATTTAGGAGAATTATGCAAGAAATTATATTTCCGTCATTGGTTTTATTCATTATTCAGGCCTAAGTAACCGTTTGTGTCGTTTACAATTACGATACAAACTTTCAAAAATTAATCTTACCTCGGAACAATTGAGCTCCGAACATGGTGGCGAATTTTTTTTCGAAATTGGTAACGCCCCTCACGACTAAAAAGTGCCTTAGTTTCAAGAGCTGTATTTACGACTGGGGGCAGGCCCCATTTCTGATTTGGATTTGTCAGTATTAAAGCTTGGTACACCATATGTTGCTAGCTTCGGCTTTGCTTTTACGAATTTCTATTGGATATTAGCTAGTTGTCGGTCCTTCCAACCGATCATCAATCATAAATAGCTTTCATCAAATACGTATCACGATATTTATTGAGCTTTGTTTCAATGTAAGTGATGAAATAACAAAAAATATATATTCCAATTGTTCTCATGTCAGGAATTTACTTTTTTCTTTAAGTAATCGCAGATGAAGTTTGCCAACGTTTTCCGTATGAAATCAGTTGTCAAACAGATAGTGGTATTGTAGTAGTTAAATCTCGAGACCATTCGGTGTTTTTCCTCCACTTCGGTTATCAACATATACTTTGTGATACAAGCTCACACCTCTTCTCCACGACACAAAAACCCTCTTCACTAAATTTCAGAAAGCTTACTAGGGTATTGTTGATTATGTATGGTGCGGGAAAATGTCGATGTCTGTATAAGGTAACTATAGAAGATACGAAGAAGTGGAGGAAGCATCCTTCACCTCTTTTTCAATGGCGAAAACGAAAATTGGTTATCGTCGAGTTATGCACAAAAGTTCGAATTTTTAATTTCGTGACTTTTCGACACATACGGATATCATGGTTGTTAGTTAAGAATCACATGTTAGCTCGCCTCTGATGTGCGAGTCTTCTATAACGAAAATAATACTCCACGACATTCCTCTACGTTTTTATAGTTCTTTCTAATCAATTCAATCCATGTAAATTAGCTGAAGTTTGAAATGTACTTTTGTTGAATTGTAATGATGTTCAGAGGTTCTTCTTATGGATCTCATGAGGAATATATGATAAAAACTATAATCGTATCATAGACCGTCACAGAGACATCTTTCAGAATCATTGTACCATTGTTTGTATATACCTGGAGATAATCGGAAGATGCAATGAGAAAAACAGAGGAATATAACTCACATGTTAATTTAAAATATAATAATCTTCTCTTCTATCAAATTTTTGTTTTTTAAGTTCGATGAATAATTTATGATCTGACAACATCGCATCTATTTTACTTATGTTACATAACTACATCAACCTAAAATGAATACACAATGTTACACCGATGTTGCAAAAACAATCTAAGTAATATCAGCATACATAATATTAGATCACAAAGCAATCTCCCTAAGAGGAGATTTTCTGAGCAAACTTTCGAGTTATGAATGTTAGTTTTTTTTTATTGTTCTTCGTATGGAGAAATCATGAGTTTTTCTAAAATATCCGATCAAGACCCGGAACTACTGAAAAATCAGGAAATTTTAATAAGAATCATCCTGATTCACTCTTGTTACGGAGTGGATCAATGGGAATTTCCACATAAAATTATGAAAACGAATGAGAAGAGTTTCATGTTCACGAATATATTCACTGTATTCGCATGAAATGATTACAATTTTAGCAGTAGAGTTAAACAAATCTTCACGAGGAACTTATATTCAGCGACACATAAATTCCATAGTCGGAACTGAAAAATGGATGATGTGAACTTTAACTGGAAATAAGTTTATATACAACAATATTGAAAATGCAGCTCTGGTTCTCCATGGTGAATTGACAGAAATTCTATAGGAAGCAAATAAAAGTTGGAAGAACTTGAATGAAAGTTTATACTTCGTCCTGAAACTGCATTGTATTCTCGTAGGATATTGTATTTTTGGTTCTGCCCGAGATCATTCTGTGATTCTAAATGCAGCAGTATGAAAGATATGTATATCGAAAATAATAAGATTAATTTCGCCATTTCATTTACATGACTATGATTTTTTGTCTAACTTCCATTGATACAAAATTGTCGATTCATATATTGCAACTTGTTAAATTATTCTTATCTTACTCTACAATACTCAGCTATATTTTCATGATTATAGTTCTTGACAGGAGACAGACTGTTCAGAACGTATTCATATTGCAGAACAGGAAATGAAAAATTAGTCAGTATCAACTGAAAGAAGTACAAAATGAAAAGGATCTACGAATTTACAAACTTGTTTTTTTTTACTTTGAAGCTCTAGATATATGCTATGGCAACAAATATTGATTTTTTATAGTGTTTAAGTGTGTTATTGATATATTTGATCAAAATGAGATATTCAAGACATAATAACAGATGCTCTCTCCTTGAATTGTAATGGTAAATAATTATATTCATTTATGATATGAATTCAATGATTACGATTCACATGAAATTTCTTGTTATAATGTTCATAACTTGAGATGACTATAATATTAGGATGATTAATACGTTTAGACGCAATTTCATATTGGGGATATGATGTTAATGAATTATATTTTGATAATAGATAGTAAAACCACTTCGTTTATATTGATAAATTAACTAGATAGGCATTCGAAGAATTATGTAATTCATATGGCAGCGGATGAAAAAGGCATCACAGATAGGCGGACACTAACCAAAGATAAAGAGTGAGTTAATCCAACTATTGCTCCTTAGTTAACGGCTAGATTACTTTAACCAAGCTATGAAACATTGACGAAGAGTTTATATTAGTACATAAAGCGACATCTTACCGACACAAGGATTGACCCATAGCAGTCGTTGCCATCCTAGACAGTCGTAGAGCTGGGTCATGTCTGTGCCTTTGCAGGCGCATGTCGTTCTTAGATCGGTGCCGAGGATGCCCAAGATGGCGAATCGGCATTCCAAGGGTGAGCCTGCGCACTTTTTCGTCACACTGTCTACCGCACACGACTGCTCGTAACGTTCTAGTTTCGTCCTGAAATGTCGACGGAGTGATGTTTTTGTGTAGATAACAAGAAACTTACAGCTGGGTAGTAGGATTGTACCCACAATATAATTGAAGGAAGTCGATGAACTCGATGATAAATATCCGTATATATTTCATGTTCTGCTTGTACCGTCACCAGTATGTTATATGATGTATACAGTGTTGGAAGGAATTCTTCTTCCATATAGGAAAAAATCTATGAGAGTAAAGAGGAGAGCGAGTGTATTATAATTCCACATGCACCAGATAGACACATCGCTTATCTCCTAAATTGCTTTCTTTCCATTATCCCCACCCGAATGACTTGTCATGCCAACTATACAACGACAGAGAAAGTACAAATCGTCAACTTTATGCAGGCTATTCATTTCGCTCTCATTGAATTTGCAATTGGAAGATACATTTTTTCTGAAGATGTCGAACAATTTATAGAATAATGAAAATCGGGTGGGAAGATCGGAATTTCAGAATATATTTGCAATAGTGCATTTCAAATCATTATGAAACAGGTCGGAGAGAAACAGTTCCTCTGGAATGATATATTTTAAAAATGTTTGATTCATATACTCGCATTTCCTGCATTTTCTCCTCCTCAGAGGCTCTTGACTCATATAGAAATCTTTATTTTTACTCGATATATCAGTAAAATGTGGCTGACCAAACTTGATTTTACTTCTGAAATTGTATACTTTGATGTATGAGGTGTGTCTAAATATTTGGAATGATCGTTATAATAAGGTACTTTATTCAATATCGAAAAAAACAGATCCATAAGAAGATATTTCCTACGTTGAAGTCAGAAAATCAGTTTTTAAATTTCCATTTACGTAAGGATGATTTTTATCGGTGCTTAAAGTTTTCAAGGATCATGACTATGAAAATGTGGGCTGGTGGAAATTTACTGATTCAAGTTCAAGAATAATATGACTGAATAGAAAACTCGATTTTTAAATGAATTATTTTAGATGTCTCTCAGACGTTCATAAGACCCAGAATGATGTATTTCATTAAAAGCCAAAATTAAAAGAACAATACAATGATGAACGCCACAAGACCATCTTAGGACAAAAAGCAGTGAACAGATATGAATTGTACGTCAAAGAATACCGTTGGATGATAAAACTGGGACCAGAAACTGAGAGGTATCAAATGATTCGAATATCAGATCCATCGTCAGGACGCATTTTATTCTTATATTATCTTCATTTATTAGCTTCTTCGTGTTATCGAAAATAATGATTTTTACAATTCAGTGATTCATGGTTTTGGAAAAAATCGATGAATTGAGACACAACTCGAAATATGTTTCTATCGATGTTCGACATGAAAATATATTGAGACGCCATTTCGTTCAATAGAAGAAAATCGACGTATACACAGTAGACCTTCAATCCGTTTTAATCCAAATTGAATATCGAATCGCATTCAATCAACGACGAGCGATCATCGAGCTTTGTCAAGAAAATCGTGCACTTGAAGTTCAATCAGAGGCACAAAAAGAAATAGTTTCGCAGTAGCTACAAAGCTAGAAGCGTCCTAGAGAATGGCGGGATCAAAACAAAATTTCTCGGGAAATTGTTTCTCGCCGGCTTTGTTTTCGTTGTATCTCTAAGAAGATTAACTTCTGTGTACTAGTTTACATACTTCCTCACTAACCTGCACTCTTTGTTTTCTCGACAAACTTCCGCCAAATGGAGGCAAGTGGGTGGGGGTGACTCCTCAATTCGCAGGGCGCATACAGGGTGGAGTTTCTGTTGGGCGACCAGGCAGGCGTCGTGTTTATTTTCGGTTTTTCTGAAACAATAACAACATCGATACATTCGAAGAGAAATCGAGTTTTCTAGAGAGGACATTTACAGGGTGGGCAAACAATGTTTATATACAGTAACTTCTTAATTGAACCATAGCCAACTATGAGTATTTGTTCCGAAAAAACATAATTTCAAGTCATTTCTTGTCTCGAAGTATGCTTCATCAATTTTTTCGTATGTCTTATAGTTCCCGAGTTGTGGCAGAATGAATATAAATAACGATATAATAGTTTCAAGATGACTATTTTTTTATTGTTACATAGAATAACCCAATAATCCTTATTGTCAATTTTCTCGGTTTATTCAATCAAACAAAGTGGTGACTGGATAAGAAAACCCATACCAGGCCCCAATTGAGAGAACTCTTTCAATATTCAAGATATAACGTGATGATATTTCAAATATATTAATTCTTTGAATAGTTAGATTTTTCTGGTTTAGATTCTTCGATACCGAATGCCCTTGAATATCATCTATGAACATATAATCTTGCTGTACAGTACCTAGTCTGTTCCCGAGATTCTTAAGAGACTGACTGAAAATCCAAGGGGAATACAACAACAACTCATTGGAAACTTATGTTTCTTGTATATCACTTGAGAGCATAGTGTGAAAAAATCATCTTTTGATGTTACGAATACATCTTCGATAGGCACTACTTAATAATTCAATACCAACAACAAGAGTTCTTTGATGTTATGATGACTATGTCTTTCAAGTTAAGAATGGGAGCGATTCATTTATTATTATAGGAATGAAAAAACATCAGTTGAATGTATTTTCTTCAGTATAAAGTGATTCTGATCTCCTGATTTGTTTCAAATAAGTCATGAGGGCAAGGTGGCTCAGGCGAAAATTTTTCACGAGATGCTCATCAATTAGATGAAAATATGTACAGATTGGATATGATACTTTTGATTATGATACATTTGATTTGTCGATTTGACAATAGATTCAGACTTTTTATATTTATGGATGGCACAATAGGAGGAATATATCTTTCATATCGTCATCATTATCAAAATTGTGCTCGTATCACTTCCGTTATTATCAAAAATAGTACCATTACCATTTGGTGGAAGACGATAACGAACTTGAGATACTGATTGAATGAGCTACTCTGAAGTTTTCAATCAAGGGCTAGGTAAATGAACGTGAAGGTTGCGGATCATGGCAACCTGAACAAGTTTCCAAAGATTTCAACGTTGATGAACGTATAGGGGCCATTATCCCAGCCAGCATGGAATGTTGCAGGAATATTGCAGCAACGTTACTTTCGCAACGTTGAAGGTTGCAGGGAACGTTGCTGCAACATTCCGATGTCCGCCCCTCTGCAACGTTTAGAATGTTGTGGGAACATTACAGGGAACATTACAGGAACATTGCGAACGTTGCCGGAACGTTGCAGGAATGTTACAGGAATATTGCGGACGTTGCACTGAATTTTGAAGAGAAAAATTATAGTTTTAGTTTTATTTCCTTTTATTCATATCTTGAATGCGCGACTTTGTCTCGTCATCGAGGTTGCGACAACTCCACATGTGAGTAGAGAGTATGCGAGGACTTTCTACAGAAATGATCCTCTGAAGTATAGTCTCAATATGCCAACGTTCAGGCTGAGCTATTTAAACACCCACAACCGAACGCTGTCAGAGATACGATAGTGTCACCATCTGAACGTTTGAGAGATGCTAGAAAAGGTAAGCCCTATTAGGTGAAAGGACGAACTTTCATGCCACTAGTTAGAGAAAAGTCTGAAAATATTGTATTTCCGATCATGATACGCATCAATATAAATATTTTGGTTTAATGACTCGCACTCTCAGTCGCTATCCATCCTCCTACCGAGTCGTACGTGTGCGCCAGATTCATCGAATCTTGTTTTATTTAATGAGTTTTCCTAAATAAATACTACCTGCAGAAGTTTAGCCCTTATTCACATCTCGCAATGTTGCTGTTGGAATGTTGTAGGAATGTAGCTGCAACATTCACATTGTAATGTTGCCACTGTAATGTTGCAGGAACGTTGCTGCAACATTCGGAATGTTGTGCAAGGTTCGGAACATTGTTGCAACAATCCTGCAACATTCCACGCTGGCTAGGATGTTATATTTTTGTGTAAAGTTGAAAAATCTGACGATATTTCTAGAGACTGTTTCGTGTGTAAAATACTAACCGATGAAGCTGTTTCGACCAACATGATCTCATAACGTAAATTGAGTGGTTGATAATTTACGTCATATAATTTCGTGAATTATGGCTGAATTCACTTCGAGAAGGTTTATATATGTGGAGTTGGTGGAGTTATGACAGCTAAGGTCACTAGTCATCTTGCCGAGACCAAGATTAGGAATTTTTAAAAGACATTTGAATGAATCAGTCAGTCAGTTCTGAGAAGTATTTTGCCAAGAAAGTTTTTAATGGTTTTGCCAATCATCACATCATCAAATCAATTACTTAAAAACAATATTTTTGATTGATGGTTATGATAAAATTTTACACAACATTCGCATTTTTCCCACCTTCACATTGCTCAAAGTTGTTCTTGAAGAATTTAATCCAAAATGTAACTCATTCTTCGGAAACATAACTTTGAAGATTCCTCTAATTTTGGAAAGCAAGATTTTTCAAGAAACTGAAAATTAATCAGTATATTTGAAAGAAACGAAGTTGTTTTTTGGACGAGCCCAAGTTCGAAGATGACGGTTTTTATTTTTTCGGAGAAATACGAATGTAGATATTTTCCATTTGTAGCGTATTTTCTAGATGCATTGTATAATTCGAGTATAGAATCAGAATTTTCTTCTCATACTCACTTGCAAAGACAGAAGGCAATCTCGACATTCCATGGGAAGTCTGGTTTGGCATAGAACACCTGTAGCGCCTCCATGCAAGAGTTTCTATTACACCTCGAAATGTCACAATGATGGAGGATGGGAGCCAATAGCATTCGACAGTGATAGTGATTTTGACAGCTCTGCATGGCAGTATGACAGGTGCTATCGAAGACCATTCGTTCCACTTCATTTTCGTCATCGGGACCTGAAAAAGTTCGTCATCGATAGTTTGTTTTGTGTGCATGTAGAGATAAGACATCAAAGACAAGTGACAACATCGAGCAAGCGTTGAGATAGTTGAAGGACATTGAAATTATGGTATTATATAGAATTGAAAGATGAGAAACTATTCTGATGTAAAAAGTAGCATGTACTATTTCGGGTCATAATAGTTTTCAATCATGAACACACCATATTTTGTGACGAATCGTTGATAAGGATCACATATCTATCATATGCATATTTTTCCTTCAGAAATATCAACTGATTAATTGATTCAGCACAAGTATGTAGTTGCA
Organism: Plagiodera versicolora; assembly: GCA_037013635.1. Classification (NCBI taxonomy): domain Eukaryota; kingdom Metazoa; phylum Arthropoda; class Insecta; order Coleoptera; family Chrysomelidae; genus Plagiodera; species Plagiodera versicolora. The sequence continues at coordinate 5,894,456 of CM072986.1, read as the reverse complement.
TAATAGGTGGTTGACATGAAAATGACATGAAACCAAATTATATTACTCCATTTTATGGCTGGTATCTGATGAGAGTGGACAGTTGAACAACGAGGTAATAAAACATTATGAGTATATTGCAGGAATATCTAGGTTTGTAGTTATAATTCAACTATTAGGTAATTGAACTGGTTAATTTTATTTTATATCCATATCACTCAATATAGTGACGATATTTTGTGAGATGGATTCGAATCCAATTCGAGGTAAGGCTCATGTAACTACACTATGTAGAAACTATGATGTTACTTGACATGCAATAATTAGTATCAAACATCATGCTATATGTGTATCTGCGATAAAAATAATAGGAAGAATGATTATTTTTCAATAAACTTATTACCATGGCATGATGCCTAACGAAATGGAGTGATCTAATTTTGCTACGGTTATTATCGAATGGAACGATAACGGATCGAATCTGACAGATATCAAGACAATATTCTCTTTTCAGATATGGACATTATGAAAAAGTTTATATACGAAATGATATATCGTACACGAAGTTTTCAAGTGAAGCCGGTGTAATATACTCTCTAAAAGTAGTATTTTAATTTATCTCAAAATCAGTCAGAATTCGCTAACATGCACCTTACCAAAATAGGACACCTAGAGGCACGACACTAACACAAATAGATGACGATTTAATCTATACCATCGAATGAAGAAGGAAGTAGAACACGAATCAGAACTAAAGTCAAACACTCTCTTCACCACTTGAATATTTACATGAGGATCAAAGAATTGATAGAAGAATCCGTCAATTACGAATGTTCAAAAGCCATTCCACAATAAACATCTGATCAACATCTCTCATTAAAATCGTCTTTTTAGTATTGTGAAATCAGAAAGTCATTTTCATCTTAATATTCACGTGATTTTCACTGTTATGAACTTCTTTTATCGTTGGGTAGACTTTAAAGTTCATTAAAATATGTTCTGATTATAACATTACATTTTTGGTGGGATCATTCAGATACCCTTCATTTGAGGTATCATGTAACAATTCTTTGCTTTTGAGAATTCTTCTATTACGTCATTACCGAATACTAATGACGTCATACGTGACGTTTACTAATTGATGGCCTCTGATCGTTTCGTATTGACGTATGTTCGAATCATTTTGAAAAGCGTAATTGATGGATCATTTCAGAAAAATCAAATAGTAGCATTTCGAGAATGGCTTCCTTTCGTCGATTCCTTCGAGGTAAAGAATTTCAGCTCGATATTTGCTGGTCTTAGCAAGCCGATCAATTTTTATCGACCACCATTGACATATGGCTAACCTCGTTTCATTTCACGTAATTATAAGAATGTTTCATTGACGGATAATGTCAGAATTGAAGTGAAATGAAATGTAATGGAAGTTAGATATGTATAAGTATGTATGTATTAATGTTGTTGATTAAAAAATTTATATGAATGAGTCATTAAAGACTGAACACCAAATTGGTTGGTTAACAGGCCCACACAATATCGAAATTTCCGGATTCATTGAATGAAAAAAATTACCGTATCGTTTTCAATGATTGAAATTTTGACTTGACATACAGAGTATTCGAGACAATCTATAAGAATATAAGTTCAATTGGAATAGTTCCCTACAGGCGCTTTTTGCTGAGATCTGAAGTTCTGAAAGACGCCGCTGAAAATTGGCTTGAATTTATATATATAATATATAATTGGGATAGTTTCAACATGAAATGACTGATTATTTTCGGTGGAATTTTCCGTAATACAGGCAAGAAATAATGAGTTCATTGAATAATTTTTGGTGAGAAAATGGAAATTCCATCGACCATAAACAAGAGAACTTTTTTCGTATAGAATCAAGATATTCGAAATATTTTTCAAATATAATATGGGATATAGGAAATGTCAGCCTTGAAGATGGAACTTGGAATATTCTCGATGAACCATGAAAGATAAATATTTTCTAAGGATACTTTTCAGAAGAGTTTCCACTAGTATCCTCCATTTTGAATTTTCATGGAACTATGTCAATTACTTTGGAAGATATCCAAGATACACCGACTTCCAGTGACGTCCTTAACCCTAACAACACAAGGACATACTCTCATTCATTCATTTATATGTACTATGGACATCCCAGGTATTCACTATTTTGGAAACGGTTATCCCATGGGATATCTTCAGAATCTTGTTGAAAGTACTAGCTACATCCCTAGAACTTTTCTAATTGAATTTCTAATCTCTCAAATTTTTCTAATTCAATTTCTAATTGAATTTATGCTATTTTATTCGCTACCATTTTTAGTTGCTAGGTTACTACGTTTATTGTATTATTATATTATATTACGAAAATAATTATGAATATCATCCCTAGAACATACTGAAGGGATATCCTAGGGACGTCCATAGGATATCTACAGAACATACTTGTGTTGTTAGGGTAGGAGTCCTTATTTCTGTGAAATGTGCCTGCAGGAAACCTTTTTATAAGAATAATTCTTCGATTATATTTTCTGATTTTCTACATTCTCAAGACTGTGTGTCAACTTTGAACATCAACAGTGCAATTCGAGAATGAATGGTAAGTCGAGACATGAAAAAAAAATTCACCCCACTACATCTAACCCACTCTGGACTATATGAGGTAATTTTGAATGATGCTACGTGACAGCGCCACCTACGACGTCGCTAAAACCGTTAGACATCGAGCTGGTGGTGCGCATGTGCGCGAATACCACAGACAGCATAGAATAGAGAGACTGGTCAAAGCATAGGAAAATACAACAATATCAATGACAGTTTTTGATGATTTATGCAATTCTCCAAAAATTATGTCAGAATGCCACATGTCATTTCGAGTTTAATAAACGGTTGGACAATATACTTTTATCGGAAAATAATCGATAATTTTGTGTAGCAATGATAGGTAAGTATAGGTACAAGTGTTCTGCTATTTTCAATTTTTTGATACAAATGTACAGAAGGGAAAACTTTGGTTAACTGCCAGAGACTACCGCAGTTGTTATTTATGTGATTATCACTTCAAAACAAAATATTTCACAGATTTTAATAACAATAGGTTATATTCCTTCAATGAACCTACATCATAAATAATCCTCCATCTATCAATTTAGATGATTATAAAGGAAAACAACCTCAAAGTAATATTCACAGACAACAAAGCAAGAAAGTTATATAAAAGCCATAAAAGTCAACAAGGATAAAACTAAAGAACATATGCCTTTCAAAACTGGTTGGATCATTACTGTGAATAAGAGAGTTATTGAGAATTTGTGATTAATTAGGATTCAAATTTTTTAGAACAATATCTTTAAGCCAGGACTCTCTAGAGAACTTATTTGTTACATATATAGATTTTAGTTGTTTTTTCCGTATGGAACACATAAAGTCCACGATAAAGTGTTATTCAATGAAAGCTCCATTCTCATAGTTTAAAAATATAACTATGATATTCACAGGTCATTTCAGCGAAGCAAATTTGATAATTCCTATTGATTTTTACTACATGCATGTTCAGAAATGGTTTTTTATTTTTACTTTTCTGATATTATTTTCAGGAGTTTTGTTATTGTATTCTATTCATTTTCTGCAATGGGCAATAAATTTTGATGTCTACTCTTGAATTTTTATTTTCAATAAGGAATGATTATGAATCCAGCCTATTATTTGAATTTTGTGTATAACAAAGAACTGAAATACCTACAGATCACAGAACAACGTATTTTAATGGCGGCATGTAGATGCCAATCGCCAATGAGATACGCAGGATACTGTTTCCATAAAATCAACATTGAATGACCACTCTCCCTATTGTATGTTGTCCCTGGCGAATACCTACTTGGGTGCTTGTGACGCGGCTGTTCGAGGGGCGACCGCGTCAATTCCGCCCCCTCCTCGGGGTAGACAGCGAGGCGCGGCCCGCCGCGACCCTTGCTCTTTAGGACGGCCACGGTCACGTGGTCGTGGGCGGCGTACGCCTGCCGCCCGTTCGCCACGTCGATCAGCGGGTTTTCGAGGAGCGCGCCTGCCCCGTCGCCGGTGAGGTCGAGGTAATAGTCATCGCCTTCGGCGTCGTCCCCGTCGCCAGGGCCGTCGGAAGTGGGCAACGCGTTCTCCGCAGCTGAAACCGTTTGACTTGGCTCAGATCGGCTCGGTGCGACAGACAGGTCGCGGACGATCTTCGGGACGGTTTACACTCATTTGGCTAGATGGATGGATGAATGGTGATGGTGTGCACCGATCGGACACTTCCTTAATCACCGACTATATTTGATACACGCGGAATAAAAGAGAATCTACATTGTTGAAGTGAAGGGTATCTCAGAATGATTTCCATCCCGAACTCAGACCGTTAATTCTGACCGATATTTCCATATGATCCGGACTTTTTTGGCTACAGAAATGCAAAACCAGAAGGGCTACAGCCACAACACCTTTTCCATCAAGATGGAGCCACTTCTCATGTTACAAATGAGCTGGTATTCACGATTCATTCCCTGGAAGAGTGATAAGTCGCCGAGGAGACATCAATTGGCCACCGAGAAGCCCTGATTTAATGCCTGCTGATTTCTTCCTATGGGGCTACCTAAAAAGTGAAGTTTACAATCCATTGCCACCCAACCTGAATGTTTTGGAGCAAAGAATCACTGAAGAAATCAACCCTGTTCCAAAAGCGATGCTCCAGCGAGTTATTGAAAATTTTAGCTCCAGGTTAAATGAGTGTGAACTGAATGGGGCGCATTTGCAAACGGTTGTTGCTCTTTGAATCAACATTAAATAAAACGAGATTCAATTGATATTCTGTTTTTTATTCAATATCTAAAAACGAAAAACATTCTGAGACACCCTTTATTATACATTGAAAATACTGCACAATCAGTTTCAGGTCATATTTAATACACTGTTTTTGCGGTAACGTTTTAAAAAGATTTATTATCACTCTCATTCGCAATATTTATCGGCATTATGTCGTTGGAAACCTCACGATATTTTCGAATTTAACCTTGATTCGAATTATTGAAAGAGTTTCCTAAAAAGGGCATTCATTAAAAAATTCCAATTTCCAAAGAATTGAAATCCATCGACAGTTAGAAATCTCATTGTGTTGGATTATCATTTTTCTCAGCCCATACCATTTTGAGGAATGTCTTGATGGCATTACCAGCAAAAGACTATATCGACTGTTTCGAGGAATGGAAAAAGCGTTACAAAAAGTGTGTTTTATAGGACGAGATATACCATGAAGTGAATCAAATTGAGTCGGAAGAATAAATGAAGAATTCAAATTTGATAAACAAATTTACATCACCTTTGATCACAGTGGTGATTGGAGAAACATGAAGAGAAGATTTTTCGAAGGTAGTCTCGAAATTTTAAGTCATCACAAAAATGATTGTGAATGATGATGTGATTTCTCGAGTTATTTGGGAAATCATTAGGAATATTTTCCTGAGGATACGTTTATTCGAAGAGCGTAATAATCGTTTTCAACTTAATGCCAGTCCAAATGAAAACATCAGAAAATCAACTGATGAGTTGATATACTCTAATAAACTCTGTATTAAATCATAATATCAGACCACTTATCGAATAAGTGGATAAACTTTTTCGTTTTCACTAATAATGTTTTTTATGTCAGAATATAATATCAAAATGAATGATTGAAACCAGGTCAAGTTTCCCTAATCCAGCTATGTGGATATTTTTGAGTCAAGCCCAAGATTCAAATTAAAGATTAGAATAATCTGATCGATCACAGAAAAGGTGAACTTAAGCAATCGTTAATATCCTGTCTTGAGAAACGATGGATCCATTTATAACAATTACTCAACGTTGGAAACGGAACACAGCAAAGGCTATAGAAATGTAAACTAAATATGTAATCCATCATAATTAGCATACAGAATGCGTTGCGTTTTCTTTACTTTTTCGTCTCCAAGTACTTTGATGTGCGTGCCAAGTTTATCGATTGCATTTCCATGTTTTAATGGAATGAGAAATATCAAGCATCATGGTAAGTATGGAAACAGTGAATGTTAAAGGTTCTCCACCTGAGTATATAATTTTTTTCTCATATCTGCCATAACTAATATCGCGGGACGAATCTCGGAATGATTTTTTCAACAATATGGCGTAATGGTGTATAAACTGGTGAACAAATTAAGTGCATCACGCAACTTTTTGTCCCCAACTCAAATCAACTTGTAATAAAATTTTACGATTATGTCGTTACTTTTGATTTTACTGATTTTCATGAATGAACAAATGAACTTTCTGAAGTATAAACACAATTCTGATAACTTCCGGAATAGATTATTTGTGATATATATATATGCGTAGAGTTTTCAAAGTAGCATTTCAAAATAATATCAAGACCAGATCGTTTTGAGTTTATATATTTTTATGAAATAGAAGTTTGCTTTCAAGTACAGGAAGGGCAAATTCTTATGTTTGAAAAGGGTATAACTTGAAGAAAAATTAAGTTTTACTATAGTCGTTTTCCGTTTTTATATTTATGCCAAGTAAGCTGTCACCAATTTTTCAATATTTTAGTTGTTGGAATGCTCATTCTTCTGTTGGTTTTTTGAATGTACTTTTCATATTATTCCGAATGATTCAGTTATCAATAGCCAGATTTGCAGGAGAATGGATGGGGATACCAATTACTTCGTTCAATATCTCGGAATAATATACAGAGTTTTCAAACTCAAATCGGCACTATTACTAACTTCGTTAAAATGGAGCTGCAAAGTATGTTGAATCTCGATTTCCAGTATCTTTCATACTATCTATGATAATAATGGTAGACTCATTGCATTTCATGTTGTTTTTTTTTTGAGGTTTAAAGAATAATTTGGAATGAAAATATACTTTATAATCATTTGGACAAATTTGGAGTATCATCAATTCGGCATCTATGACTTCAAAGTGGAGAATGATCCTATTCTTATTCAGAATTCAATTTTTGAACGACTGATATCATAGTTTACTGGGTGTACCATTCGAACAATTTTTTGAAATAATCCTTGAACGCGTTGTTCGATTTTCAATCCGTTTTCATCCTCGATTTCAGCGAAGAAAACAAATGGCACTAGTTTGCTTATTTCTTTGCATCAACAATGGTGACGACTTGAGTTCGAAAATCCTGTATTTATCTGAAAATTTACATGATTCGGAATATTTTCAAGATAAGTCTTGGTTCGAACTTGTGGAACAACTACGATTCACATATTTTCAAACTTAATGAAAGTGTCTCTCAAAAAGTAATAGACAACAGGCTACGTAGTCATCTGACACAACAATCAATAATGCTTTTCCATCCTGTACGTTGTTAGGCAATTTATGTGTTTATTGATTTCCATGGAAGGATTTATCAAAAATTCAACATGTTCGAACAATGAATGAAGTATTGCAATGATCACTACAATAAATTCAATACTCGTAATGGAAATAATGTATGGAAATAACCGAAAACAAGTCAACACCATTCGGACATCTGTTATTATTATTTTTGTGCGGCTTTCAGATGTTATCAAATATACACAATGATCGTTGACAGGTCAAACAATATCATTCAATAACTACGCATAGGCTGTTTTTACGTTCGCATGACATTTTTATAACAAGGCGTACACTAACGTGAACAGCTTTCACAAAAAATGTTGAAATGGCGAACAAAATAAAATGCATTGGACGACAGACGTGGTAGTGAGGGTATTTCCAACTATTGTAAATAAAAAAATACTACCTCAAAGAGCTGCTGTACGAGCTGTTTGAATGTTTTAAAAATGTACAGAATGACTGAAAAATTTATGCAGGTAGACAGCGCATAAATACATGGTGAATTATTCATACTTTTCCAGACCAATTTGTTGGATCTCGAGATATTGAACTAACCTCTATTGTTTTTTAGAAGATAGTTCTCACAGATTTCTGTTATCTGTCGATACCATCATTGCAAAATGAAAAGTATTGAGCTAACCACCCAACCTTCATTTGACTGAGGCATAGCTGGAAACATTTAGTCTTCAAAAATCTAGGCACCACGTCACAGAGACCTCACGACGATCCCAAAATTATTGGAGAGAAATCATTGATTCTTTAAGAATTATCATCAAATCTGGTCGGTTTTATTATAATTATTGAAGGATTAATTCCACGGACAATATTTTTTTAATTATATATACTATATATACACAGGTATAACTATTAGAGAGAGATTTCATCGAGAAACTAGCTGGAATCAAAAAAAAACAGAAAAAAAGCGAGTTTTTAAGCGAAATCGATTCACTTTTTGTATTTTTTGATAAATGCACTAGTGACATTTCAAAGGTCCATATCTTTGCAACGAGTAGACGGAAATTTCAGAGATAAAAAGGCAATGTATAGGGAATCAGCAGAAGGTCTTTGCAACGAGGTATCATTTGACTCCTATTTCCATTTGAAAGAATTGAGGGGATGCTACCATCGCTTAGGAGGGTAAAGTTTGGGCTATACTTTTTGAGTCAAAAGTTGTTCCCCTCATATACAAAGTTGACGTGTTTCAGGATTTTCTCGATGAAATATCTGCCTGTATATAAATAAATAAATCTAAAGACCTTTTGAAACAATTTACCTAACTTTCTGTTTCGGAGACATGTTAAAAACGACAAGCAGCAGCATCGCTGGCGAGCTATCATAACTACCTTACTTGAATAATTAAACTATAGTAGATTTCTATTTTGAAGATAACTGATTTCTTTTTTTTTTTAGTACGCCGATTACTTCTCACTTCTCATCAACTTTTTTCATAATCCCATAATTTGATCTTATTCTCAAAATTGACTATGAAATGAATGCACGTCAAGATCTTAAGACTACAGCATTCTTTTGTAGTGAGCATGCAAGCTAGATATTGTCATAATATCATTCAGAATATTTTGATTTTGAGCCTAAGTTAACAGTGTATTTCCAAGATTTGAACAAGTCCTCATTACCGAAGAAGAAGAGTGACATGATCAAGAATTGTTGATGTTGCTGATGTTGCCGGATTATGAGATTATCATTGAACCGTAAAAACAATTTTAAATGAAAAATGGGATATTCTGTTCTGAGTTAACATGTGAATTATATTTATTTAAGAATATTTTCCAGTAATCTCCAGTTAGGGTTACAAATAATTTTAAAATGATATATGTATAAAAAACTAAAAAAAAAACGATGGGTCTTATTTTATGTTTCTCATATGATTCATGAGGAAAACCCACAGAAATACATGAAATTATTACTCATATTTACAATTTGACAAATTTGCAAGATCGAAATTGAACTCATGGAGGTATTCGAAAATCAACTGCGTCAGAATCGGTTCTTAAAATAATGAATCTTCAATAATTTTCAATTAAATTGTTGCAAATAAACAATTTGCGAAGATCAGTTGATCTTGAGAAAATTCTTTGAAAAATTCACCTCTTACATCGTCTTCTGTAGTGACGTGATATGGCATTTCAATGATACAATGGGTTTTTTCGCTAAGTTTTCGTACCGATAATACCTCTATGAAATATATTATTTGCTTTTATATTTGCGTAGGCACAGTAGATATACTGATTAATTCGAGAGAATACTGTTTATTGCTTTTCAACTAATACGGAAATCAGATTCTACTGCTTTCTGTTCACCTAGTACTTTCGAAATTATTTTCATTCTAAATTTTCGTTTTGCTTGGTGATCATTGCATAATGACCGATATAATTTCAATTCGTTAGCTATCTACTGAAATATTGAGAATTTATTGAGGAGACGTTCAATATATCCTGAAAACATAAATATGTTAAATTTTAAGCTAAGCAATAAAATATGCACCGTTGGTTCAATATGAAATCCGAATATCATTCAAGTGTACTCTTAGTAATTTGATATCAATCAGAACGATTGAGATGATTTAACTAAATATCCTGGTTCATGGTACTAACAACCAATGATACATAAAGAATCTGATGTAATGAACGGTCGTTCACAACGTCAGTATGTTCATCCATCGTTTCTGATTTGAGTTTTGATTTGTGAATGAATGAATGATTATGTTGACGAAATAACTATGGGTAGTAAATACAAAAACGAATTCTTGATAGCCATCGGTGTACACCATCCCTGAAGGAATACTCTCACCCGTACCGTCGTCCGTGTGGTCGTCATCTTCGGCCGCAGGAGGAGGAGGAACGTGAAATCGAGTGCCTTCTACGCTTGTGTTCGTGCTGGTGTCGGTGCCACTATCTGTGCTAGTACATGCTCAAAGTTACTGACTATAAGGTGGGATACGGCCAGTCCCAACAGGATAGGAGATATTTTATACAAGGTGTCTCATGCTTTATACACTTTTGTCCAAAACCCTCTAGTCGAGAATTAATGAGTAATTTCAAATTCGAGAGTGAATCAATCAAGAAGGTTATATGATTCATTTTATTGGAAGTTAGAGGTAAAATAAATTGAAATATCACATTATTGTATTCAAAATTCTCTTTTTTTCAATCAATCATGGAATTTATATTGCTCTTAACTCCTCGACTAGGGTTTTGAGAAAAGTTTATATAGCACTTTCGACTTGAAATTCTTTGAGAAATATGCCCTCGGGCTCAATTCCAGAGTTGCGTGATTACATGGGCATCTCGTTGAAAATAACTCTTAATTTTTCCTGAATGTTTTTGAGCTCCTGTCCTGATAGAACTCACGGGATGTGCACAGTTGAGGGACTTTAAATTGAGAAGTAATTCAGTTATATTTTCCACGTCATCAATTGGGATAATCTGAATGAAATCAATCATATGTTGACCTGAAAAAAATATTTTCACTCACCTGCTGTTTATTCAAATTATTACTTGAGAAATTTATCACCTATGATACCTGTTGAAGCTAGTTTGGAAAATGAAAAAGTTGCAATAAGCGATTTGTGCAATTGGTTTTGGATGAAGAAAAATTCTTATGGCGAAATTATGTCAATGAAAGAAACCATGAGGAGGCGATGGAGTTGAAAAGCTACATGCTTGGTGAATAACTAGCGTTTCTGTTCTTCTGATTCATTTGCATCTCGAAAGGATTGACTTGTGATAATCAACTGTTCATTTCAGTACCAACTTCGAGTTTATTTTGTGATATTGTATGGCGATTCATCATTTTTATATAAATCGCCTTCACCATGAAAAGTAATCCATTGTTACTGCGTGTGCAAGATTTTCAATACTGTGATCAGAGATTTGAGCATGAAAAATTGAGACAGGATAAAGGCAGTTGGTGAGCTGATAGTATGTATAGGAGTTGATTAGTAAAAACTGATTTTTCTCCCAGTAGACAATGCAGTCATTCTTGACGTGACGTGTATTCTCAAACCATACATCAGTTATTATTTTATCAGACCTTAAAGTGTTCTACTGTCAGACAATACGTCGCTATGTTACCGTTGAAAGCACCATTTTTGTTATCTCAAATAAGACACCATGTATAGCACAGCAAATTAGTGATTACTGTAAATGATTTTGTTTTATACTTCCTCATATATTTTCCAACCGTTTTCGATATAGTAATTATTTTCCATAACTTTATCATTGAACATGGCTCTGATTTCATGTTCATAACAACAATGCATTACAAAGACTTTTGTATGAGTTTTTTTTGTAGTGAAGTTTGTTCTGCATCATCTATACAGGGTCGCTCAAAATTCTTAATTCTACTGATATATTGGAATGTTTTATATGTATCGTAGTCTAAACATAATAATATGAACATCTGACATCTGAATTCGTGATGATAATAAATTCGTCCATATTAAAGATAAATGGAATGATATTTTGAGCACTAAAATCTTGTGTTTATAATGAATGAGGGTCGAAAAAGAAAATTATAAAAATTTGTTAGATACTTTTCATGCACATTTTCATTATACAATCAAAACATCAAATAAGTAAATCAAAATCAAATCAAATATACTTTATTGTCTGAAGAACGTAATTCTTATTGACAAAGTCGTTACAATTAAAAGGAATAATAATTATAAATAGAACAATATGCGCACAAGTGAATCAAATAAAATTTGGTAAAACATTTTTACCGTACTGGTCAACAACAACATGCATAAATATAAAATAAAATAATAGTACAAATAAACACTAAAATTGTCACAATAAAATTGTTTCGTTCACATTCATAACACTGGTATAATCACTAAAATACAATAACAACAAACATGTGTAAATTTATAATAAATACAAGTACAATATAAATATAAATTATGAATAAATATCACTATTGAAACGTATTAAAATTGAATTATGAATACTCAGGATCGGACGACAAAGTCAAATCCCACAACACTAAAAGTTCCGACCGTAGAATTCATCTAATGAGTAAAAAGCATTCGTCAGTAGGAGATTTTTTACAGAATGTTTGAATTGATTTTTACTACTAATAATTTTAATCTCGTTGGGTAGGTGATTGAATAATTTTCTACCATTATAAATTATGGAATTTTTTATTTGTGTTGATGTTGGAATTGGCAATGCTATATTGAGTGTTCGTCTAATGTTATATTGAGTTATATTAGAGATTTCGTTTTTAAATTTACTATGCATGAGACATACCACTTCTAAAATAAAAATACAAGGTAGTGGTAAAATTTTATGTTTGATGAAGAGTGGCTTGCAAGAATCCCGGAATTCAGCTCTGCACATATACCTTATTGCCCTTTTTTGCAAGGCAAAAATCATATTGAAAGAATATTGACTACACGATCCCCAAAAACAAATTCCATATCTTAGATGTGAATCGACTAAAGCATAATACACACTTTTTGCCATGTCCTCACCAAGTTCCCATGAAGTGGTTCTTATTGCAAAACAGCCTGATGCTAGTTTTCGTCTGAGTTTTTCAATGTGATTTTCGAATTTCAATTTATCATCAATGTGTAAACCCAGAAATTTTGTTTCTGACATATGACTGATCACTTGATTACCTATATGAAGTTCTTGTAGATTACATTTGAAAGTAAGGATGTTAGTTTTTGATATATTGAAAGAGAGCTTATTAGCATCACACCAATCTTTGACTATACTAATGTCATTCTCAATCACTTGATGCAGTTCTGCGACATTTTTATCATGCCAAAGTATTGTGGTGTCATCCGCAAATTGGGTAAACCCTCCGGAAATATTGATTGAGGCCAGATCATTTATGTAAATTAAGAAAAGTGTGGGTCCCAGCACTGACCCCTGAGGTACCCCGCATTTAATTTTTAATTTGTGTGATAAGTTGCCTTGAAGAGAAACGCTTTGAGTCCGTTCAGATAAGTAAGACTCGAACCACTGGATAACTACATCTCTAAACCCATATGTTTCCAATTTTTGCAATAGAATTTTGTGGTTAACACAGTCAAACGCCTTTGTCAGATCACAAAAAACCGCTGCAGCAACTTCCCTATCATTCAGTTTTAGATAAACTTCTTGAAGAAGGTTGAAAATTGCATCAATTGTTCCTTTTTCTCTTTGGAATCCAAATTGAGTAGGAACAATAGTGTTATGTTTATTCAGGAAAGCCATCATTTTTTTTTTTCACGAGCTTCTCTATTATTTTTGAAAGTGTGGGTAACATTGAAATGGGTCTGAAGATTGCGGGATTATCAGTATCACCCCCCTTATGTAATGGAATGACTATGGCATTTTTCAAACATGATGGAAAAACTCCGGTAGCGAATGAGAAATTTACTGCTTCAACAAGTACCGCAAGAGCAGAGTCGGGGAGATATATAAATATTTTTATAGATAAGTCATCCCACCCAGATGCATTTTTATTTTTGATTTCACTGAAAATTTGCTTCATCTCTACGATATTCGTAGGCGTGAAAAAAAATGATTCCGAAACGGATATATGATTCAAATAACTCAGTGGATCAGCTGAGGAATGAATATTTTTCGAAACAATTTCTGCAACAGAGCAATAATATTCATTTATATCACTACAATTTAAATTTGTTTTCACCGGAACGGAGCTGTTTCTACCTCTCAAGTCATTGACAATTTTCCAGCTCTCTTTTTGCTTGTGACTTGCATTTTCTATTTTGTTCATATAATGTAATTTTTTGGCAGCTTTCAAGGTTTTTCTATAAATGGACCTATACTTGTTATAAAATGAAATGAAGGTTTCGTTCCCACTATCAAATTTTCTAATCAGATGAAGGGATCGTAGATTTTTTGCCGAAACTTTGATGCCTTTTGTCAACCAAGGTTTTTCAGCTTTATTCTTGATTCTCTTAAGAGGAAAGCTTCTATTGAATACACTAGAAAGCATTGAATGAAACTTGGTCAAGGGGTCGCTGCCTATCATTGTTTCATTCCAGTCAATGGTATTACAATTCTTCTTGAATTTATCAAAATTTTCCCTACTAAATATTCTTCCAATACGCCCCTTCTCACTACGTTTCTCAAATATTTGAGGTACATAACACAATACTGCTTCATGATCCGAGAGGCCTGCATTGATGACTTCGCATTTTATATTTTTCATGTTAGAACAAACATAATCGATAATCGAACTAGAAAATTTTGAATGACGTGTTGGCATTTCAACATGCATCTCTAAATTGAAGCTAATTAAAAGATTTTCTAACGCTTTTGTTGACATTGAAGCCTTGTCTTTAAAATTTATATTAAAATCTCCAGTGAGAATCACAGACGCATTATGAGGAACCTGTGCAAGCAAAATTTCTAATCTTTCCAAAAAAAGATTTTCACTGGATAATGGCGAGCGATACAAACATATAATAAATAAATTATGATTTTTACAATATATACAGGAAAATTCGAATTCCTTCTCAACCAACATACAATTATAGGTTTTAAGTTCAATAAAATTATTTTTTTCAATGAAATCCATGTGTATGAGGATCAATGTGCCCCCATGCTGGCTGTTCTGCCTTGAATATTTTGCCATAGTAATGTAATTAGGTATGTGCAGAGGTTCTTCCATTTCCAGCCAGTGCTCTGTTAGCAAAACTATATTAGGGAAATTTTGGTTATCTAAAAATATATAGAGTTCATCTGTTTTATTTCTTACTGACTGAATGTTCAACAGCATCAGAGATGTACCTTTTCCGCACTTCTGATTTCTAAAAAAGTGCCCTGCTCTACTTGATCAGCAGAATAGGAGACCGAGTTTACTACTGAATCATCATCCGCTAAGATTGTACCCACACTCAAAACTGCATTGCCAAATTCAACCTCGTCTATCTCAATCCTATGTATTGTTTTTAAAACGACATTACTATATTTTGGTGTATTCAAATGATTCTTGAGCTTATGAAAAATCTCAGATTTACTTCCCTGTTGTTTTTTGTCGACTAGGAATATTATAGAAACATTTCTATTCAATCGAGAAAAACGGCTTATAGAGTTCCCCAATTTATCATTTATAATGTGATCTATTGGAGTATTACATTCTGAAAGTAGTACGAGATTTGTCGTTTTACTGATAGGCAAGATCTTTCTCAATGCTAAATTTAAAGTTTTACAATTACTGATATTCTTAGTATTAAACATCACTATAACATAGTCATTCTGGCCATAACTTACAGTGTTATCAAAAATATCACTTGTCAAAGTCGATAATTCAGTCTCCGGCTTGATAATTTCAAGAACGCTATAATATGGATTGGTCAAAAATTTCTCTAAAACTTTAGAAAACCCTGTTGCGTATTGATCACCTTGGATCAGAATTTTGGGAGTTGATTTTACTGGCCTTCTCACGCCTATTTCTGAACATGTACTGTTTCCCATAGTATTCATTTCATGTTTTCTCATACCTTCCTCCTGCTCCGATTCTTCAATATCACTTTCATGCACAACAATATGCTCCAAAGATCCCTCTTTCGTGTGTTTTTCTGTTTCTTTATTACTTCGGTTACTTGGCCGCTTACGTACTTTTTTATTTTTGTTATGTTGGCTTTTGATGATTTTGGAGCAGCTTCTCCTCTTTTTGATTTTATTTTGTCTTTTTGGAACCATTTCACATTTTCCTGCGAATTCTTCAATATCTACGCCACTGGAAATAGTTGGGTCAGTCATCGTGGATTGATGATTCACTGGACAAACATGTGTTTGTGTATCAATAGTTTTTACTGAAATCACTTTTTCAGATAGTTCTTTCTTCAACTCGTTTATTTTGCTCTCCATTTCTAGGATAAGTTTTTTCTGGGCTTCCAAAAGTGTATTCATTTCTGTTTCAGATTCTAAGGCTTGTTCAATTATGATTTGCTTTTCGTCATTCAATTTTTGAATGTACCTGTCCTTCATCGTTCCCTCTTCTGCAAGGTCACTAATTGTTTTTTCTAATAAGCTGGCTTCTTCTTCCATGGCACTTATAGAGATATCATCTTGGCAACAGATTATCTTATTATCTTCCACAAACCTCACTTTCTTTTTGAAATTATGTAGAACACAACTCCTGTGGAACACACTGGAACATTTTGTGCACACATAATGCACGAATGGCTTGAGTTTACAACACTTGTAATTCATTTTATTTTATTGTCTGCTCATATAATTCGAAATACCGAAACTTCCTCAATGAATATTTGTTTTCATAAGCGTGCAATATTTTAATTTGATTTGTTGATTTGATAATTAAAGTTAATCATTCGGATCAAGAACTATAAGAATATCACTTGTAGATCGTATCACTTGTAGATCGTATATCTGGTATCTATCCAAATAGCAACATAAGGAGGAGTCCTGAATGAAATCTAGCATTGATACGCCTGAAAATCGTCTGACAGAGACCTAATTGAGACATTCTTAAGAATTCGGTTAGTTATAGAGCCATGTAGAATTTGAAGAGGGTTGGGGATTCTTGAATAGTACCGAGACATTGTTTTCCTGATTTCTTATAGCCGAAAATCATTCATCACAACGTCTCACAAGATTTTTATCGGTTTTTCTTTCTTCAAACTTTACAAGGCCTACTAGGGATGTCCCAGTCAATCCAATTCATTGTCGAATCAATTCGCTACCATCGTAACTCTCTTCCCATTCCCATTTCCCAGAGGTTCCAGATATCGATTCGGCATCTCCGAGAGACACTTATTCCTGCTAGGAACAATAAAACCGATCGGACATTCCGGATTCTGACGCTGTTAACGAGATTCGCTCTCGGGTGTCCGCCACTGTTCTCAGAATACCTTCACCATAAGCGTAGACGAAATTGCTATTTGAGAGCGGAAAGTGATACTTTGCGACAAATTTTTTACGATCACATCATTTTTGGACAAATAATCGAAAGAAAAAAACATGAAGAATACACTTTTTCACTCGCAAAGTGATTCGAAGCATCGAATATTGTAACCACAAGGTTGAAGATTTTGCGGTTTCAGATTTTTCGCCAAAATAAGTCGGCAATACATTCTCCAATTATTCCTCAACTTTTTTTGAGTGGCTCCAACTCATGAGAAGAAAATAGTGTATAGTATTGTTTCTGGATTTAGTTGGCAAATTTGGAGTAACATTTTTGCAAAATCTGGCTATATCTGGAAGTATGCTTGAAAGTTCACTGTAACTATCCAACTAACTAGACAACTTTTTTATAAACTGAAAATGAAACGATGACGTTTCATTAATTCCATAGTGTACTATTCGCACAAAATAGTAGGTAGGTACTCAACTGACTGTTGTTATATTCCTACTAGGTAAATTTTATAATATAAGCTTTGGTTTCCTTCGGAGTATCCTCAAATATTGATATTTCTACAAAAAAACTCAGACTGCCCCATATTTTGTTTCAATAAACCTATTATTCTCTACCTTTCTTAAGTTAGACCATCACTATAAACGGTCACTATTCTGAATGTACTACGACAAATTAGTTTTAGTTGAAGTCTACCAAAATGACTCTGGATTAATAGAACAGATCTCTTTATGCAAGCACCTCAATTTTCAAAATGATTCATTGTATAATTCACTAGATTCGTCAAACGCATAATTATAACCAATTACTCCGTGTATCCAATAGAAGAGGAGATTTGAAAGCGAAATGGGGCTATCAAATAGTAATTTCTGTGTACGTAAATAAAGGCGTTAATTGTGGATCAACTTCACGGTCCATTTTGGGAAGTAGAATTGATACCCTCGAATGAGGGATACGGACTGGAAGCTAATTTACGCTATCAAAAAATATGGAAGACAATCAAAACAGAGCACAGACGTGAATGTATCCCCGACACGAAGCCAAAAAGCTGCACAATCTTGTCCAAGTGGTATTTTTGGACTGAAATACGTAGGTACCAACATCGTTTGATAAGTGCAATTTTACCAATGAATTGGAACTGAACACAAGTCAGGTAATTTTGAGATCTTATCTCATGATTCTTCCTGAATACAGGACAGGTACACTTTTTTATCATACCTTATGATCAATTATTGAATTAAATTTTCCTGGAATCTGGACAAATATTAGGTATTTTTATATTACCCTACTCATTACACCAATTTTCATTATATTTTCATTGCAGTGGAAGATTATACAGGGTGAACTAATTGTAGTTTTCTAGTTCTTAATAAAAATCAAGATAAACAATGTGCATTTCAATTTTCAAACAGGGTGAATGGATAGAATACTAGTTGATTAATTCATATGATTTATAATTAGTTCTCTATACTATGGAAAACATTAGATCAGGAATTATATTATGTGCATGACAGAAATATCTTCTAAGATGATATCAAAATCAACCTTGCTAAAAGGAAGTACAATTATAAAGAAACGGCTCTTATTATGTTCCGGTTATCTCTTGATTCTTGTCTTCTCAAAGCTTTAATCCCATATTGGGATCGCATCCTACACAATTCTTCCTGCCTTTTCTTGATGTCTGTTTTCTTATAGGCCTTGTGCGCTTGAT
The DNA here is from genome assembly GCA_037013635.1 of Plagiodera versicolora. Lineage (NCBI taxonomy): Eukaryota > Metazoa > Arthropoda > Insecta > Coleoptera > Chrysomelidae > Plagiodera > Plagiodera versicolora. Next base: position 5,875,513 of record CM072986.1, on the reverse strand, counting down.
AATATAGGACGACTAGATATCGGTTATGAATGTTGACACCAGTCAAGTTATCACGGGCATTTTTGGCATCATGAAGATCTTCAAAAACGACGAAGGGAGTCCCGCGTGTTTCTGGAGATTCTCCCATTCGAATCTGTTTAATGGCTCCATATTCACCAAATATGTCATAAACCTCTGCTGCTGTGATCTTGTAGGAAATATTCTTGACATAAAGAATTCGAGTTACCTCTGCAGGCAATCGTAACTGGAAACATAAAAATTCACCATTGGATAAGGTTATTCAGTTAATCTTCAAACTGAAGGCAACAAGTAAAGTTTCAACTCAAAAAAATACGTTAAAAAATTTACTTACATTAGATTTCCTTTGCATTGGAAGATCCATCGTTTATTTCACAATTGGATCAGTAATTGAATAATAAGAGAACAAAACTCAGAGTGTCACTCTCTAATCATCATCACTTAAATAGGTCTCACTCACCCTAATTAGGCTGCAACCCCCACCCCCTCCACTTCTAAACTTCTATCCAATCAGATGTCATCTTACACTAATGACATCGAAAGAAAATGTCATTTGACACGACGAGCAATTTTCTTCTGCCTTTTTTGAGTTTTTCCAATTGAAATTAGGTGAGAAAAATCATCGCGAAGAGTTTGGATATACACTTATTCTTCTTGACAAATTTGCTTTAGAGTTTTTGTTTATGGTCCTGTAATGGTAATATTTCATGACCACGATTTGCAGTGTGTCCCATAACTCGATATCTATAGTGTTGACCAGAACCTTATGGTATCGAATATTGGGTAAAAATTCACAGATCACTTTTGACTTGAAATTTTTCGAGGAATTGGTACTATAAAGATGAATCTTGCATTTCATAACAATTTGTTTTTGTTATCTTGCAAATCAGTTGATGTACTGAGACCTGATATTTTCCAGAAGAAATCGTGACTTTGGTGTTCTTCATCTAGTTCTGCTCCAAATTCGGAACTGCCTCAAGCTACTATTTTTTCCCAAATCGATTTCTGAAAATATAATTTTGTAAGAAATCGGTACGCTTGTGATCTTCGCAAAGCTACTTGGCAGATGACCTTTCGATATTGACCGGTACATAAGTTTATTTTGTATTTCTCGGCGAATGTGCGACGATGGCCAAATCCGACCGATATCTATCTCTGGAAAGGAGCCAAATAGGTCGGTCCTACTGGGTGGATTATTGCCAGATTGCCACCTTCACAATCGATTTACCATTCAAATGTAGCAAGTTAGGCCACGAGTATCTTTGTTAATGATGAAAATTTGATTGAGATGTATTGGATTCGAGGACATATAACGGCGCAATTAATCGAAATCTCCAATATATTATCATTCAACTTTCAGATACTCTGTTCAGATATTCTTCATGATAATTCTGAATCGATGGGTATAATGGAATAATGAAGTTCAAATCCCGAACTCTACCTATTGATTGATGAACAGTTTGATGGTTTCACAAGTCAATCTCTTATCTTCAATCAATTCGATGAGTTGCCAAATATCCTTCCAGGTTAAAAGCAACCCGGTTCTTACAAGCACTCCTATGGAAACCCTTCTCGTGCAAATAGAAAAGAGAATGAACAAAAAACGTGACGAATCGCGATTAGTATCATGCATCATTTCGCTTACAGCCGATGAACGAAAGATTTAATATGACTTTATTGTGATCGTGTAATAACAGCCGATAAAGTTCAATGGGGGATTATGGCTGGCTTTATTACATTTTTATACGGTGGCACGATAAATCGTTTGTCGGTGGTATTTGTCGGAATGAAGGACTGACAGTGGCGACTCTTATGTGATCGGGAGACACTCCAATTTAATAAATGAGTTCAGTTTTGAGCCATTTGCTTCATTTGATCTCATCTATCAATAGCTAGTGGAGGTGGGACTTCTCCTAGCGCTTGAGGTTAACTTTCCCAACTTCTGAGATCAACTCAGTCTAACTCTAATAAATTGAATGATGTGTTCAACGATTTCAGTGTTTAATCGATAGGAGAGATTTCATCTACATGTCGCTAGGAAAGGGAAGGGATCGTGAGCCAGAACCTTCAAAGCATTACTTACTACTCACATATATAGGGTGTCCCGTAAAGACCACGTCAAACCGAGGAAGAATTTAGATCAGAGGATAACCCACCTGCTTTGACAAAATTCCCATTATAAAAGTCTTATCGTTTTCAAGATATTTATTTTTATAATGAATTTTTGCCCCTTTCAATAGTTTTGTCTTTACAGTTGGTACAATTTTACACCTTTTTGGTTAATTTTTTCAGTAAAATATTGCTGAAGAATGATTTCAACGTTTACATTAAAACATTCTCTGAACGTTTGAAAGGAGGGCTGTGAGAAATCACTATAAAATGGACAATTCATTGGTGTTATGAGCAGCAGTAGCTCAGTACATTTTATTTCCACTACGATAGGCTAAACCCCATGAACGAAAGAATCCATTACCTGAATTATCATCAAAAATATTTCTCACAGCTCCCCCAGAATGTTTTTAATGTTAACGTTTAAATTATTCTTCAGCAACATTTTACTGAAGAAATTGACCAAACAGGTGTAAAATTGTACCAACCGTGAAGACAAAACTATTGAAGGGGGAAAAATTCTTTATTTAAAAAAAAATAGAAAACGGCAAGACTTTCATAGTGGGAATTTTGTCATAGCAGGTGGGTTATCCTTTGATCTACATTCTCCCTCGATTTGACGTGGTCTTTACGAGACACCCTGTATAGTGATTAGAAATCGATGTATCGACAAGTGCGTGTGTGATTCCAGCTCCTGCTAAATTCACATTTTAGTTAGGTCTCATACCAGTGTTTAGAATAGATTTTATACCAAAGTGAAGGGAAAATGCCCAGGAGTGCGTCGGTTTAATTGATTTTGTTTGTTAATTGCCCATTTCTATGCAATAACAATATCATAATTGTTAATTGCAACAAACAGTTAATAAAAACACTTCTCAAAATCGAGTCTTGCTGGTAAAAAACCAAGATAAGAATCGACCTCCTTTAAACGTGGGAGTAGCTAAGTGACCAACTCTGAGTGATAGTAAATTAAAGGCGATATATCAGAGGGAATGGATAAGCAGATTAGTAACAACCAAATATATGAGTTACTAAAGGATACGAAACTAAAAACTGAAAAAGCAGTTGAAGAACTTAAGAAAGAGGTACGCTCAATACGAACTGAGATCCTAGAAGAACTTCAGGGTGTGAAAAATGAAAATTCATTTCTCCAAGAAGAAAACAAAACACTAAAAGAAAGACTAATACATATTGAACGTAAATCAAAAAAATTCAATCTAGTGTTCTATGGCATAAGAGAAAGTGAGAATGCTATTGAAGATATAAATACTCTCACGAGCGTATTGGAGAAGAATCTGAGTTTAAAACTAAACATCAATGAGCTGAGAGATATCTACCGTATTGGCAAAAAAAAAGACAATGAAACGACACGCCCTCTCCTGGTAGAACTGCTTAGATATAAATCCAAATTTGAAATATTAGCGAAGGCAAGTAAGTTCAAGGGAACCGGGATTTTCGTCTCAGAAGACTACACGCCTGAAGACTATGCTGAATTAAAGAAATTGAGATTCCACCTGAAGAAGGCTAGAGACAATGGCAAAGTAGCTTTTATAAGGAGAAAAACATTAGTGATTGATGGTGTGCCCTACACAATAGAAAATCTAGGAGAAGAAGAGGACAGAAGTGAAGAGGACATAAGCGAAGAGGACATAACCGAAGAAAATAAAAAGGCAAAAGATAGTAAGGAAGAAAGAAACCTCAAGGATAGTGCGGATACCAAGAAAAAGAGAGATCTGAAAACTGCCCACACTAAGAGAATTACCAGACTAAATAGTAACAGCAAAAATTGAGGTAGATTATAGTTTGCATTCTACTATAATATAATTTGAAGTTTTGTATGAGTTGTGTTCATAAATAAGTATCTGTCTTGATTAACAAATGGATCCTTTCATAAGAGACTATAATTATGACGAGTTTCCTACTGAAGTCTTAAACAATGTAGCTAAGTATAATATTGAACATAAAAATGCATTTAAAATATTTCACCAAAATATTAGAAGTATATCAAAAAATTTGGATAATCTAATTGTTACTCTGAATTCTTTTAGCGAACCTTTCGATTGTATTGTGCTTACTGAAACTAGGAACGATTTCGATCCTAATCTTTGTATCTTAGATGGGTATGAGCTGATCTTTAATTTTGGAGAAGTGAATAAATGTGATGGAACAGTAATTTACGTGAGGAATTACCTAAATTACACTTATGAAATAGTTCAAATCAATAACTGTAAAGCAATAAATATGCAAATGAACAAGGATGATAAAAAAATAAAAGTAACTGCCCTTTACAGATCTCCTTCTACCAATGACAATGATTACATAATTGAATTATACAATTTTCTAGAGAAAAATACTGATAACAGCGATGTTCATATTATTGTCGGGGACATCAACATAAATCTCCTTTCAAAAACAAGGTTGGTTAATGACTATTTGAATGTTATGTGTGAATTCAATTTCACATCTGTCATTAACACTTATACTCGTATTCAAGGTATTTCTTCAACATGCTTGGATCATTGTTTTGTGAAACTGAATACAGGGAATATAATGGATAATTGTACTAGCTATGTTTATGATACATTAGTAACTGATCATAGAGCAACAATTTTCAACTGGAATATTTTCGGGAGAAATGAGATATCACCAACACCTAACATTATAAAGACCATTAACTTTGTAAACCTCAAAGCTGAGCTGAAAGAGTTTGACTGGTCTTCATTTTACCACATATGTAATGCACAGGAATCAGCGACGTATTTTACTAAAACAATAAATGAGTCAATCCAGAACCATACAGTAATTATAAAACAGAAGAAAAAAATGATTAAAAAAGCGGAATGGATAACTAATGGTTTAATGAAGTCAATTATAGAAAGGGACAAGTTATATAAAAAATATCAGAAAAATCAAGGGAACGAAAGCAATAGAAAAGAGTTCATAAATTACAGAAATACATTAAATAGATTAATAAAAAAAACAAAACTAGCATTCCACAAACAACAAATTGAAAGAAATAAAAACAACTCTAAACAACTTTGGAAAACAATAAATTCAATTACCAATTGCAGTACTTCTCATAAAGAAATAAAAGAAATCAGATTGATGAACGGTAGTAAATCGGATAAAAAATTAGAAATTGCTGAAACTTTGAACACTTTTTTTTCAAGTGTAGGTCCTGAACTGGCGAAAAAGATTCAGAAACCCGAGGTTTGTCCCAGCAAAACCTTCCTCAATGATAAATCTATATTTTTGAATCCCACTGATGAAAATGAAATAATTCAGATTATTAAATCACTTAAAAATAACAAGGCTCCGGGAATAGATGAAATTAAGAGTGAAACATTGAAGGAGATTTGTGGGGAGATAGCGTCGCCGTTGTGTTTTCTTATTAATAAACTGATGTCTAATGGTATATTTCCAAGTCAATTCAAAGAAAGTATCATAAAGCCTCTTTACAAAAAAGGAGATAAATGTTTACCATCTAACTATAGACCAATATCCTTGATTACTAATTTTTCCAAATTATTTGAAAAAGTGATTAAAATCAGACTTGAATCCTTTCTGAATAGTAACAAGATATTATCGCCGCAACAATTTGGCTTTCAAACAGGAAAATCTACCGAGGATGCTGTATCTTCATTAATCATGAAGTTATATAATGCTATTGAAGTTTCGAAGCCTGCAATTGGGGTTTTTCTGGATCTTGCTAGGGCGTTTGATACGGTTGATCATAAACAGTTGTTGAACGTCTTGGAGGACTCCGGAATACGAGGAACAGCATTGAAATTATTTCATTCCTATCTGCATAATCGTACACAGCGTGTGAAAATTGACAATTATATTAGCTCAGAAAAAATAGTTAAATGTGGAGTACCCCAAGGCACAGTTTTGGGGCCGTTGCTCTTCATTATATATATGAATAACTTATTCAAGATAAACACAGCTGGAGTTATACATAGTTTTGCGGATGACACTGTTTTATTATATACTGCGGAAACATGGAGTGATCTAAAACTGAAAATTGAACTTGACATGGCAACTGTAATTGAGTGGTTCAACTTCAACCTGCTTACTATTAATTTCGAGAAAACCATGTTTCTTCCAATCTGTAGCTACAAAAATAGTCTTCCGAATTACCGCGAATTAGAAATTCCAAACAGTGACGCCAGCAAATCCATTAAAATTAAATTCACGAATAATATTAAATACCTCGGAGTAACTCTTGACTGTCACTTGAGGTGGAATCATCATGTAGAAAATGTCACTAAAACTCTTAGATCACTTTTAGGACGTTTCAAATATTTAACAAAAATTCTAGATCTACTACATCTCAAAATGTTGTATTATGCGCTCATTGAGTCTAGATTGTCTTACGGTATGCTTGCTTGGGGGGGGACTTCAGATGTATACCTGGAAAAACTACAAATACTTCAGAAATACTTTTTGAAAATAATACTCAGAAAAGAAAAAACCTACCCTTCTGAACAAGTATTCCGGGATATATCTGTGTTAGACCTCCGACAAACATTTTTTCTGAAAACACTAATATACATATTTAAAAATAAAAAAAAATTCGAAGTCATCTCCCATTTGCATTCAACAAGAGCTAAAGAAAAAAATAAATTTCGAGTTCCCAATACTCAAAAAACTATTGGACAAAAATCTTTTATATACTTAGGCCCCCGATTTTACAATTTCGTCCCAGAAACAATTGCAAAAACAAACTCATTATTCCGATTCAAAAGAGCAGTCAAATTCTTTTTGCTCACGAGTGACAGAAATTTATTATCTCACTTTTTTTGAGCTCTCAGAATGGAGTGTTTTCCATTATTATTCTCTATCATTATCTTCTTTATAGTTTATAGTACATATCGTATATTAACTACTTGTTGACCATTACTATAGAATTCTACCACACATAAATTAAAATTAATTCATTATTCCATATATTTATAGCAATTAAAAACTTGATTATATTTTTCGGTGGCGTCTGCTACCACTGTAACCACGGACAGCCATTAGGCTTTGTGGTTTTTCAGTTTATTTGCAGACAGCAGAATAATTGTATCTGTAGCACTACTGTAATTTTGTGAATTTTGTAAATTTCTGTAGTTTCAGTGAATAAACATTATTATTATTATTATTATTATATATGATGAAAAATATAAAATATACATCACAAGTGCTTTTCGTTTCTGACGATGAATTATATGTGGAAAGTAGTATTGCTGATGTAATTTTGTTATTTCCTTATGATTTTGTTCATCCAGCTTTCCTCTACCCCATAGGGTGTTTTGAAATATCAGAATTTTGATACATTTTTCATTGAACATAATAATTTGTGAAAGGAATGGAGTTTCGTGAGTCTAAAAGCGAATCAAATGTATGAAAAATATGTTGAGTTTTGGATTGCGGCAAATATCTAGAATACAGGTCACTGCTTTTTACCAGATACTCGGAATATATTACGTACATGGAAGTTTACATGTTGGACTTGCCGATTTGACTATCTTCTATATTTTCCAGTTATATGCCGGAGTGGAAGACGTCGTTTCGAATATTTTCCGAGATTCTGATCTAATTATAATGATATTATACACCACAAGAGTGTATTGATATCTATCTATAATATGGGGGGGGGGGGAGAATCAAGGGGGATGGCTACGGATACTTGTCCATTCGCCAGTTTTTTCATTTTTCGAGGACACTCACTACATATAGGTGTATTTTTCCATTCACACTGTGTTCTGGGTAGGCTTTGTTACTAACTCCATACGCCACCTAGGAGTAGCGCTGTTAATTTGAACGCAACAGCGAATCGTAGGGGACTATCCTCGGTCTGAGATATTGAAAAATCTCTACCTCGACCGGGGATCGAACCTGCAACCTCTCGGTTGGCAGGCGAGCACTCTTCCACTGCGCTAGCCCCCCCAGAAGATGAATATTGAAAATGATTCGTTCTCCTGTGTGAAGAATTTTGACGTTATGGGTATGATGTTTCTGTTATTTATTGAATGCGATCTTCAATATGAAATTCACTCTTTTTCCGACAAAAAAATGTTTTTTGAATAGTCCGAAGCATAATCAATGCATTTTGAAGAGAGCTGAATGAATGAATGTATAAATGTTATATTTGATATGATCAGCAGTGAAACACATTTTATAATTCTTTTTTTTTTCCACATCGAGTCGCCACTGTTCTGAAACAAGAGACCGACGTGACGGCAGGAAAATGTTTTTTTCCGACTCACCTACGCACGGATTGTGGTTCACCATACTGAAAATGCGATCGCATTTTTTTTTCATCTGGTTGTTGGGACAGATGCAACCGAACATCGGGCTCCTCCTCAGATTGGTCCATGCCTGGAAACAGAGATCCCTGGAAAAGAAAAGATAATTTCAAACTTCTTGGTGATCATAGTTCAGATTTTTTTATTTTAGTCATTCCTAATCAAATTGATGGATTCCTTTTTTGTTATATCGATACTTATGTTTGCAAGTAAAAATGTTTTTAGTGTTTGTTTGAAATATATTTTGAATCAAATTGATGTTCTAGTCCTGTGATGAGTCTTCACTTTGATTGACCTTGTTATATTCTGACCGCTGATATCGGTCAGAATAGAACATTTGACTTCTTATCAGACAGTAATCGTAGTTGGCGTTAAACTCCTTCTCACCTGTCATCCATGCGGCATTTGTTATCTCGTACTTTGCAGTCCGTCTTGAAATTCTCATATAGCTTGATGCACTTCTGTTCTTGTTCGCAGACAGAAAGGGCATGATTGCAAGTTGGCAGCGCGTCTACAGGATAAGGATCTTTCTCTGAAAAAATAAAGAATCATTTATATTTCACACATTCTACAACCATCAGACGAAATGACTAATTGTAAATGACTTGTTAACGTCATTGTTGTCCACAACTAACAGAATTCATATTCAAGCAAGATTGTTGTTTTCGATTTATAAAATATATACACCAAAATTGGATAGCTGGTTCGACTGAGGATAACCGTTTAACATTTTTTTTCAATATCTATAAAACTTCCAACTAGGATTACCAAACTTCATCAGAAGATCAAAGACTGAATTTGCCATTGTTAAGTAACTCGTAATGTCTCCATGATTATTGATACCCGAATGTTCCAATTTGTGCCAAATCAAAATTCAGTAGTTAGCAACAACTCTTTATTTTCCAACAATGGTATTGCAAGGTATCAGAACTCTTTTCTTTGAACGAATATACTATAGTTATGATACATAAATAGCTAAACTGAGTTGAATAGAATATCATATGTATTACAGTTCCAAGAAACATAATCTGAACTTGACTCTGTAGTAGGCTTGCTGCATTCAATGTGTTTAAAAAAAAGGAAGAGTTGTCGTGTTCATCCAGCATTATACTCACGCAGATATGAATCATAACAAGAATTTTTGGCTTGGTGAACAATGGCAGAATGAAGTAGATTGGGTATCTCATACCGGAATAATTTACTGCTTCCTGTAGATTTGAGAAGATATTTTTTTGTATCTTTGAATTCAATCAAACGCGAAAATTTCATGCAATGAGGTGGACAACAATTCGAGTCATTTTGTTACCAAATGAAATATCGGAGGTGATCACAAGAGCTCGGAGCAGATATTTTCGTTTATTGACGAATACTTTTTCACATTAGTAATACACCCACACGTTATTGTATTTTGTTTAGATTGAATTGAGTTGAACTACCCGCATACAAGGTATTCCAAATTAGATCCTTGACCTATGAAATCTCTGAAACCATAACTGATATGAGGAGATGATTGAATGTTAAACATTTATATGACCGATATAAAAGCGAAATTTCGAGTATCATGAAAGGAATTCGTGAAAAAATTATGTAGTTGATTGTCATATTTCCGAATCTACTTCTTCATCACTTTTATGAAACTCTTTCAAAATATTTTTTCGTCTCTTATATCTAGTATATCTATCATTTTTCTTTCTGATGTATTTTGATTCAGATGATACGAAATAGTTTTTATTGACAATCATATATTGTATTATCTCATTATAGGTGTTTTATTCGTCTTATTCATGTGGTGAACAGAACAAAATGATTGTTGATAAACCCATGATTCTGTGAATCCATTATTCTTTCAATTTCGATTGATATGAATAGAAAAGCAGTTATCCAGGAATACCCTGTACAATATCAATTTCAGTGCAGTCAGATGGTTCGGCGGGAATCTGCAAACAGTTTTAATAGCGTGCATAATTTCATGTTTGCCATTTTCTTCGGTCTGTTTGCTTTTCATACCCTCACAAGGTTATGTGAATATTATTCACGTTAGTTACATTCAGCACTTTCGAAAATTCGAAACGTGTTTAGCAATCGCAGGTTTGTACTGATTATACGAAATACATATGGAAATATGAGAACTTTGCCACGGGTTATAAGAGATTGTTTGATTTATATCTGATTGATAACGATTTCAATAGCAATTATTTCAAAAGCAACTCAAAAACTCAATGAAAACGAACTCAATACACGTACAGAGAAATGTCTGTCATTCCTACATTGAAATAAGTCTGGGGACGTATCTTCGATCTTTTTGATCCATCAATATAGGCTTCGCTCTCTCAAGAATACTGCTCGTAAACAAAATACATTTATTTGAATATTCCTCCTGTAAAACTATAGATTTTTGAAAAAATATTTGCGATACTCCATTCAGTTCATTGTTGTAGTTATGAGATTATACAGGGTTGTCAGATAATATCTCGAGAGATACTCGTCACAGAGACTTGTGAACATTTGTCTAAGCAAAGTGACCAAAAGAAGACACTACGATATTGTTGTATTGTCGTTATTGTCATCTGAAATTTTCGGAGTAGTTTTCTCTGGAATATACCTACTGAATCCACCAAATACATATCACATCTTGAAGTTTACCCTTTGGAGTATTTTTTGTCATACAGTTTTTGCCATTTCGTTAGAAAGTGCATTGATTGATCTATCGAATCCATCTAATTTGTAATGTGTTCGATTTGCAGTGATTGAATTATGAAATTGTCGTTATCTCGAGTTAATTGGTTCTCCGAGAAGCGAAATCAAAATCTTATGATCTCATATTTTTTCGATTATATTATTCTTGTATTGAAGGATTTCATGAAAAAATATGAGTCATAATGACTAAAACAATTGCAAACTACGCAGAACACGAAGTAAAGGCCATAAAACAAAACATAAGTCTAAAAGATCCAAATGATACTTCGAGTGACAGAGTGACTTGGAATTATTAAAATATCCTTTGGACAACACATTCATTATTGAAAATTTTCAGACTGAACTCATGTCACTTTTGCCATTTAAGCCTATTATTTTTCTTTTATGTTTTTCACTTCAGTTGGTGTTTTTCAGGAAATTTGAAGTTAAAGAAATGGAGCTTGATGTGATGACTGTTACACAAACCTACTCGATGATATATTCATTCTATACCTTATTCAACATGTATCATACACGCTATTCTTGAAATGAAAATGCATAGTAGTGTCAACATATTCTGTTGTTTGGACAGTGTTCGACAGGAATCGCTATTAATAGCCCATAAATTATTCGAATCAAATATTCCGGCTAACGAAAAACCGTTGACATTTGGGTCGCATCTTCTACCCCATTATGTACTCATCGCTTTATATCACGATAATGAGAAAAATCGCAAATCGCCAACTGATAATTGATCCTTCTTAGAGATTCACGGCTTGACTTGAAATTCAAGCTACTTGACTTGACTTGAGATCAAGTTGAGTTCAAGTCAATTAGTAGTTTTTGATATCAAGTCAAGTTCAAGTATGTATTTATCGAGTACTTGAAAAATCAAGTACTTCTATCAAGCTACTTGTTTTTTAGCAGTTTTATTGTGATTCAATGAATGATGAAATGAGAATGGAAGTTGCGAAGAAAACCTTCGTTTATGAAACTTATTATATGAAAAAGCAGAAATATAAACTATTTGAAACTCCCGGAACCCCCGTATTAAGTCTGAGCGCGCGCGAGCTTGTAGATATATCTGTCGTTCGACACGTAGCTTGATTTCAAGTCAAGTATATGAATTTTCGAATCAAGTCAAGTTGTTTCTCAAAATATCGAGCTACTTGACTTGATCAATCTCTACTCCTTCTTGATTCAAAAAATTTTAATGCAATATAATCTTCAATAATCATTCAGTATTTTTGTGCTGAATCTGGAAAGAAATTTATAATATCTGAGCCTGATTATTGTCAACTACGACTTCATCCAGTTTTCAAATATAGCATCGCTTTTTCAGTGATTTCCAAAATTACTGAAAAACCCCTGTCAACGTAATCTTTAATTTCAACATTTTTAGATAACGTTTTTCGTTTTGTTTACAACGATGTATCACACATCTCAAAAAACATTACTCTTGTTGTCAATAAAGTTTCGACATTTCTATCAAATTTTGAAACTTGTTATTCGTGTATGTGCTAGGAGAACAAAGAGAGTAATTTTTCTTTTCTTCGTGATATCTTCCTATTCATATATTCAACGCTCTGAAATCTTGCTTCGACAGATAATGTTGTTTTTATCTTCCTCGGTATCTTCAATTGATGAAACTTTTATGCAATCTTCGGATTATTCGAAAAGTATTCGTATTACATACAATTGAGAGGTTCTTTGAATTCAAATTCAATATAGGAATCTTACAATTAGAAAATGATAATTAATGGTGAATGCGCGATCGTTAACAAATTGGTGGATGCACATGAAACCAACAAGTAGGAACTGTAAATTACAAAGGCGCCAAAATGAGAGATAACTGAGATTATGTGATGATTCTGCAATAATAGAACTGAGAATGATCTGAACCATATCAGATTCACATCATTTACAGCTACTATTGTGTTTAAACAAAATATTTTTCGTAATCATTCAAGTGACGGTTGACATTGCAGGTGTTATATTGATTAAAAAACTCAATAATCGAGTCAATAATGATTTTACCACAGCAAATATTACAAAAGAAAACAAAATACATACGAATGATTGCGTTGAATTGCCTTAAATGTGTGCTTCCTAAGTAAGTAGTAACGTTATATTTCATACGTTAACATCAACGTGTGTACATCAACGTCGATAAACTATTTCTATTTTTATTATGTTTCATGTTTGGCGCAAGTATTCATTGGTGATCGGCTCTGCAGAGTAAAATACTACCTATGAGATATAATTATACTAATCAATACCTATAGATGTCTTTTGATTGAATATCAGTTAATTCACATTCAATGTTCTATTATGCTGAATTTATGAACTCAGAAGTGATTAACACAATTACCGTTTTGAAATCAATCATGTGCTTTCAATAAGAAATGGGAGAACTGCACATTTCCCTCAGAATTCACATGTGAAGATGGAATTACTTCATTTATCAGTTCATTGATTCATCTATAGGGTAACACAGGTAGATATGACGCACATTTTGGAAAATGCTACGAAAATGCGGCACACGTACTGAAAGTCCTCTGGTGTCTATGTATATCCCCCTTGTACTCTTAGGACTAGTGTACAAAGTCGGCATTTTGGACCTTGAGATATTGAACTGTTGTGATAATGTCATCTGTCTCGTAACGTCATGCGTCATCTATCTCAAATCCATGGGATAGATGATGCACCTGTTCAGGTAATCTCATATTTCGAGTTATGGCGTTAGTTGTGAATAAAACTCAAAATCTCTTTCTGGTTATTACCATCTTTATATCAACAAATATCTTGTAGGTATATCATACTTCCTACATGATCTTTCAAGAACGGCAAGAGTAAACCGTCTGCATTCATCTATCTCAAGCAAATGACGCCGCGTGCAACAAAATTGTGAATTATCGAATTTCGTTTTATCTCCTGTCGTGTCATTCTTCCCTGTTCCACCCCATGTTATCGGAAATGATAGTTTCGATGTTATTTGAGCTGATCTGAAAACTCTCACTGTGAATCAACGGGATAATCTCTTGAATCATCAGTATTCTATACCATAACGATATCATCGAAAACAAACTGTTCTTCAATTAAATCGTGATCACTATCCACTTTCCTTTCCTTCTGGTTCTCCGAAGTAAAACGTCATCTAGGTAGTATATAAGTAGCAGCATAATCATTAGCTGCAGTTTCGCATACAATTTTTTCTTTGGCATCCAATTACAAATATTGAAAATACACCTCGGCGTGATCTATCTAACTTCCAAAAATCTTTTACCAATCACATATTCAATGTTAAGATTCATAGAAATTTCAGAAACTATCATGACGACAATAAATTTTGGGAGAAATTCCGAATCCACTTAATGGTGGTTGCGCATTCTACCATTTTACATACCAGATCTTTTATTCATTTCAGTAGTGTTGAAAAATGTACTACTTGTTGTACAATGTATAACTCGAAACATGTAAAAAAATGTGAAATTAATATCCAAAAATCAATAAACATAATCTTGAAATTCCAAACAGTTTGAAATGAAAATATTTTTTCCGCGCATAGGATGATTCAAGATTTAATGTAAGTAGATATTTCAAGAATGTATCGAAATGTGACTTTTATCAATGATCATGAATTCTTGGCCACAGTAACGAACAATGAACCCACTTAAAATCAGCAACTAGTGTTGATGATGATATTTCATTTTAGAAATCACATACCAATTTAAGTGAACAGTATGTTCTAAATAAATTTAAAAATACCAAGATCTCAGATTTTTATTGCCAACAAGACTACTGTATGAATTCATTAATGCTCTCGACAGACATTTGGCACATTAAATGAGGAATTGAAGACTCCATTTGATTCTTCCTCGACTTAGTCTTTCCAATTTTCAAAAGAAAGAAGAGTAATACGGTGTCTAAAAACCAGAATTTGAGATGAACGTTCCCTTGAAACATTTTACAGTGGCTGTTAGGTAGAAAGTCTCATTGACGCAACTATCATGATTGGCAATATCAGAAGATTTTCAGACCTAATTACATTCGTTCTCGAAAAAACTTGTTATTCACATTGAAGAAATATTCATCAAAATAAGAATACAAACAATGAGAATCAGGTGGAAATGATATTTATAACAGTGAATGTATAATAAAACAAGAGAATATTATCCCAATCCATTCACCTCATTGCCAAACAATACACAAAAGTGGAAAAGACCATGGTCATAGCGCAGGATCATGAATTCTTTATCATTCAGAAATTGGACAGGAAATATTATCTTCTAGATGGTTTCGATCTATGACCATGAGAATGAAGACTTCGCCTACTCAATTCATATTGAGAAAACATCATCTCAAGATGTGCATATTTTAAAGATGATGAAGAAAATGTAAAAACAGTTGAAGTTTTCAAAACAATGAAACACTATGAATAGATGATGAATGATATAATTTCATTCATTTGAAATTGAAACACATGAGAAGAAGGTCTCTGTCTTCTCTAATTCTAGCGATACATTCTTGAAATAACTATTAGATTTCAAATCACTCTGTAATTATGTGATATTTCTCGCTTGCACCGACGTGAGTCGACGACTACGTACCCTTCTTGATGACGAAGGAGCACGGATGGTCGAAGAGGAAGTCCCTGAAGGAGTTACAATCAGGATCGACGTGGGGCTCTCGACAAAGGCAAGTGGGCTTGAAGAAAGGGAACGCTTGCAGGGTGCGTAACGCCGCCTGACATTTTGTCACCGTCACCGTAGAACAAGCCACTGAAACAAATCAGAATATGCGGTTCAGTGTATGGTGAAAGAAAGATGAAATGTTCAAAAGTCAATAAAGAATATTTGCACTTGACGTTACAACTGAAACAATAGCTCAATGTGTGGAGAATGCAATAATAGAACTGAGAATAATCTGAAGTATATCAGAATCACATCACTTACAGCTACTATTGTGTTTGAACAAAATAGTTTTCGTTATCATTCAAGTGACGGTGGACATTACAGGTGTTATACTGATTAAAAAACTCAATAATCGAGTCAATAATGATTTTACCACATCAAATATTACAAAAAAAAAATAAAATACATAAGAATGATTGCGTTGAATTGCCTTAAATGTGTACATCCTAAGTAAGTAGGAACATTACTTTCATACGTTAACATCAACTTGTGTACATCAACGTCGATAAACTATTTCTATTTTTATTTTGTTTTATGTTTGACGCAACTATTCATTGACGATAGGCTCTGTGGAGTAAAATACTACCTATGACATATAATTATACTAATCAATACCTACAGATGTCTTCTGATATAGTATGGTGAATGAAAGATGAAATGTTCAAAAGTCAATAAAGAATATTTGCACTTGACGTTACAACTGAAACAATAGCTCTATGTGTGGAGAATGCCATTTTTCAAACATTCGATAAACAAGCAGTACGAAACACAATATGAATTATCAACTTGAACGCTCATCGAACATAATATCGAAATGAAACAAAACAGAAATATTTTGAGTTGTTTCACCTCCAGATTCGAAAGAAACGTCCAATATGTGACGTGCCGCATATGTTCTATTAGTATTATCACAAAATTCCTGATTGATTCAAGAACTTTCGAGATTATCTATATTCCTGGTTGAATTAGGTTCGCATTGTGATAATTTAGAATATGCAGTTTGAATATTATTTTTTTTGTTGGAACTACATTTGTTCTGTCAGTGATAAAATTGAATGTAATGATGAAAAAAATAAGGATCTCATGATGTAATCACTAATTATGCCACATCAAATGTTCAAACGAGATCGAAAATCATTATATAATTTTGTGAAATTCTGAGCAGGACGGAAATATAAAATTGAATAAGAAGTGTTCTATTCCTCCCTCTAGACCCCCTTCATTCCGCTTTCTTGAAATTGGATCCACAGAATCAGAAAACAGGAAACTATGAGTGATACGGATAATTGGGGCAAATTCTAAAGTGTTTTGTTGATTTTTTTCTTCTGGTCATATAATTATTGTAGTATATTAATTTTCACTTCTACATGGTAACGTGAAATGATATTATAACTCATTAGTTTAAATGGTTAATGAAGAGTTCATGAATACTGTTTGTCAAACCTAACAATGAATTGTTGAATTTCTAGTTGCAGATCTGAATTTCGAGTTATGACTCTAAATTTCAAGTAAAATGAATGCTGAACTCTTCGCATTATGGGAAATCAATAATGAAGCTCATGTGATATTTCCAAATTAATTTTGTAGATGTTTGGATTCATATAAGGTTTACAATTTTCCTTTCACAGTTTGCACTAGAAATTCAATATTGTAATGGAATCCAGCAATGTCGTGATGGGTGCATTCCCACCTGAATCTCGATTGTATTGAAAGCTTTCGAATATTCTGGAATAGAAGAAGATGGAAGATCCTGTGAATAGTCTGACGAAGAGAGATGAGTAGATGTGACAGAAGACTGACAGTTCTAGAACATTCAACAACATTGAAACGTTAGTTAGAATAGAACGTGATCGAGTAACATCGTTGTCATTATAAATAGTTGAAATAAATAGTGTTCGTTAGTGTTTTTACGTGGAAATAGAAAACTTATCAATTAGAAATCAGTCCGTTCTTTACTGAAACCTACGAATAACGTAACAATATTAACCATTCAGAGATTGTTCAGGCATTTCAAAATTACTTGTTGTTTAACTTGTAATAATATCGCCTATCGACTTCTATTGAATTTGACTAGTCTTTATTGAGCAATACCTTCAATTCTTAGTTATCGAGAATCTTAGACCTTCCAATACAACGCTGGTATTCTATAAAAAAATCACTGTACTTGAAAAATTCAAACCATTCGAGACTAGTCTATTTTGTCAATGAAGTACCAGGAATTTTCACTTCAATTTCTTTCAGATTGGCAGCACTGTTTTCCATTATGATGTCAAATTTGAGCGCGATCTGTAGATCAGTTTATTTACAATAGATGGTTGAGTCAGTCTACCTCACTAGTGTTTTGTATTCAATGAGAATAGAGGTTTGGGTAGATCTATTATGGTTTTCCTCATAGGAAAATCAGAAAAAGAAAATCATTCTCAATTTTCTTTTATTAAAAATCAGTATTTAATTGGAGTTCGTGCTCTGCGAAGACTCGCTAGTACGCTCGACCTGTCCGTGCATAATCTCCAGGCGGAAAAGATACAAGCTGGCAGAGAGAACAGAGAACTTCGAGGAAGGTTTTATAGAAATCCTCAAAGCGTTATTCCGGTAAATAATGTACATGCATAATACGTCGGCGTTTGCTTTTTAAGACCTTTGAACCGTTCCCAGGATCTTTGAGGGACTTTGTAATTTGAGTAAAATAAACGGCTTTCGAAAGTTTCGCTGAATTCGCGCCGAGAAAAACTTCCGGTACAAGGATTTTCCAACGCGCGGTGATTCGATTCACGTTCCAAAGCACACACGTCGATAAACGCTCGGTTTTCTCGATGCTGAGATTGATCTTGGGCAGACATTTCCAATTAGTATTTATGATCAATTGTCTGTAATGTACAGAATGGCTCAAATTATATGAAATAGCGGGACGGTTGATCAAATGATTGAAAGGTGTCGCGATTAGTGACTTTTTTTTTTCGTAACTGCGACTCTAACAGCTTAAGAAAAATTACAGCTCCGAATCATAACTCTTCTTCGGAGTAGTTTTTTATCGATTTTTTTGGCTTGTTCGATAGCCTAATATCCTGTCAAATCGGCAAGGTTGTATCATGAATGGTTTCTGAATGGCAGCGTTCTAAAGAGCAAACGCTCCTAGGTATAATCGATAAATATAACTTAGAACGCGTTTCTCTCGAACCAATTTTTTTCAAAATTGCTGACATTATAACTCGATGAGAAATTGATCGATCGAAAGTTGAACTGAGTATTTTCGATTATATTTACTATACAATGACCAACGATAATTTCGATTGGTAGGAAATGGTCAATTTGGCATTAGAAAAATGATACATTTCTCATCCAAAAAATGGAAGTTTTTCGAAAACTTCGCCATTCTTATATATCTTCAACTTTTTTGAATTTTTTTGTGTTTGCTACTCATTCCCAAACAACCGGAAATCATATCAGTAGTTGAGGATCTTTTTTTTCAGCACCTCTGAAGACAGGACATGACTTCGTTATTCTTTAATATCTTTGTGAGAAAAACATCTCGAATATATTCGAAGTATACATTGCCATATCCAAAAAACTTCAAAACATTACATCGGATACTTTCTATCACAAAAAATCGTAATTCATCTTGTGGTGAAAACATTGCATAAATATCAAAGTCATATTATTTCAATGATGTTGAGAAAGAATCGACCTTGGAAAATGAAATTGATAATATTGCACCATCATTGTTCCATTATTGGCGACAAGTCTCGATTATTCTACGTACTCATATTCATCGCACTCCTTTCAATTATTTTTTGTGATATGAACAGCTGGGAATATTCAGGCATGAATAATTATGGCAACACTTGATTTCACAACGATGCCAAATTTATTCGAAGATAAATTTCTAATCCGCTATAAATATTGTAATTCTGGTAAAAACTTCGACAAATATTGAAAAATTTATCGTTGAAAAAAGACGAGCAGCAACACCACAATTTTCAGCAAGCTGCCACAATAATCTTGCTCAAATAAATACACTACATATCATATAGTCTGGGTCCTGATGAAAATCAACGAAAATGTACGTGGGCATCATGGTATAAACGGTATAATATTAGAATTTCTACTAAAAACAACATATACGAGAAAACCTCTGTACTTGTGATCTTATCATCTGAAGTGGAGCGTATACAACGATGCAAAATTCTTGTGATAATCCAGAAATATGGTCTTGGCTCCAAAAGAAATATATTATGAATATTTGTACAAGGTTCCACGTTCTACGCTAGCTTTTTCAGAAAGAAAACGAAATTGCGCTACATTCGGCGCTGAGAAAACAAATATGCTGTCTGTCAGCTGTATGGTTGAGCGTGAATTATTGATTCGCAAGAAGCGCCCTGTATCGCAAATGATTTATACGACGTTATTTGGCAACGTTACAAGGGGAAATTTGGATTCGACATTGGAAAACGGATTACCTCTGTTCACCTGAACAGCTATCGGATTGACCTTCCCTGAATATGATATTGTACGTATGGATCTTCGGGCGTTTGAATCTATTATCCTGATAAATTAACACGTTGATATGTGAGACATGTGTATATTCAAGTCCATTAGCTATTCTTCCCTGTGATGAATGAATATCTTTCTGTGTTGTGTTTATTGAGTTGACTGTGGAGACAGGGTGAGTTCCTCATTGTCATAATTTTTGCTGGAGAACGTACCGCATATGGTCTTTTCTCTCATTTCGTTATATAGATATTGATTGGTCTTTGATTCCATATTTTCTTTCCAATGTGAGCAGATCTCTACTTCATTTTTAGACGAGCTTGTGGAGGGGCCTTTGTCGCATACCTTTCAAAGTTCTTTTATTGCGATTTTTGGACATCTTCTGGAAAGCTTTCCTTTCATTTAGGTTCCATCTGGTACTCAAAATGACGTTATCTTGATTGGTTATTCGAATATTGGCTGCAAATTGTGAGGACAGTGGTCCATTAGGAGAAAGATAGAAAAAGAAAAGGAGATGATTATGAATTCTTTTGAGAGTTGCAGTTGAAGTTTCTCTGGAAGAACATGATTGAAATCTTGTTTCATTCCTCAGCAGCTTCATGGAATGAATATCAACCTCGACTGGTAGCCATATTATGGTGTCCAGAAACCTGAATAATTCAGCATCTAGTAGTGGTCATATTTTAGTCTTATACATCATCAACTTTTCTTCAGGCTGGAATAGTCTCTAACTCAAAAAATCTATTCTTCTGCTCACTCTTTCAACAATGTTAGCTATATGGTCATGCCAACTATTATCATAAGAAACAGTGAATTCCAAAATCGAGTTGAGAACATTGGATTGCGGATATTATCAGAAATAATTATGTAATGATTCGAGTAGTTGTCTTCCTGAAGGCGATATTGTAGATATCAAACTGGAGATGATTTATTTAGTCAGTTATTTTCTGAACTTGCAGATGAGCTCCGCAGGAATCTTCAAGAGGTGATTGGATGCGTGGAATAGGGTGGAAGTAAGATAGACCCTGGAAGTATCCCAAAATCAATTCCGAAAGTTTCAGAGGTCCCATGAATGGTTCGATAGCACAAGTTTTTCAGTCACTGGTGCAATTCAAATGAGAGATTGTAAGCAGGCAATTCATTGATTGATAGCCGATGCTAAACATCGATATTTCTGGGTAGTAAAGCGTGTGTTAGAATGATTTTCGTTTCGAACTCATACCATTGATTCTGACCGATACTACCATATGATCCGGACTTTTTTAGCTACAGAAGGGCGTCAACCGCGCAACACCTTTTTTCCAGCAATTTAGAGCCACTTCTTATGTTACAAATGACTAATTATCTTCATGGTCTTCAAGATTTATTTCCTGAAAAGTCGCCGGGGACACATCAAGTGGCCACTGAGGAGCCCTGATTTAACGCCTTCTTCTGAAGGTGCTACCTGAGAAGCAAATTTTACAATCCATTGACACCTAACCTGAATGTTTTGAAGCAAAGAATCACTGATGGAATCAACTCTATTCCAAGGGCAATGCTCCAGCGAAAATTTTAGCTCCAGGTTAAATGACTGTGAACAAATGAATGGTGCGCATTTGCCAACGGTTGTTTTTTACGAAGAAACCTCAAGAATTGCTCTCTGAATTAACATTGGATGAAACGAGATTTATCTGACATTTTGTTTTTCATTCAACATCTAAAAAGGAAAAATATTCTGAGACATCGTTTATATCAAGTTATTTTGAATCTGGAAAGGGGGCCAGGACAATGGTTTTCTATAAAGGGTTCTCATGGTTCTGTTGGCTCTTTCGCTATACCTACATGCTCTTACAAATTGAGGAAAACCCCAAGGAATAGCACGAATGTAATGTTTGTGGAGTTACAATAGCAGACACTGTCTTTCCCTATTTGCAAGCGCAGAATGCGTATGCATTCTGCCCAGACATCCACTTCTTGATTTCTTGTTATTTTCTTCCTTTCGTGATGTTCAGTTTTGAAGTTGAATAAGACATTCTTCAGTCTGTCTTTGAATTTTTCATTCCAGAGGAAAAAGGCTATAAGTTGAATGATGTCAATCATAGTGAAAATACTTACGCAGCACATAACTGATTAACTTCAAAATTCAATTGAGCGCTTATTGTTGTGCAGGTAAAGTTCATGATTAGTATAATAATGTTGATGATGATGAATGTCTTTGTTTCAACTCGTTTCTCATATTCATCAGAGAAAAACGAATAATCACATTTGAACCTGTGAATACGTGATCGTATTCTAACTATACATGTGAAAGGCAATTTCGTTTACTCTCTTCAATATGCAAACCACGTCCACAGAAATCATAGTGAGCCTGTGAAAGCCACATCCGGACGCAGTGATTACAGTGAAATTGAAGGCACGGAAAGTGACGGGTTACTGGAAATCTCCTCCAGATGTCTGTCACCGAGATATGAGAGTCTTATCGCCTTGCTGTCGCTCCGATTACTATCGAAGCAGATGCTCCTGCTACCTCCCGTCGTTTGCCTGCGTACATGCATATTATTCGTCGCCTGTTTGTTCGCGAAGACGTGCGAGAAACGATAATGCAAACCAAATACAGACGCGTCATCAGATAATCGAGATTGTCGCTTTTCAGTATGTGCACGTGTGCCAATATGTCAACGAAGTGGACGAGGAAAACGCATTCAACCGATCTATTTCCATGAAAAATATCTAGAGTTAACGTATTGTTCCACGTGCGAAAGCAGTTTCGAGGTCACAAGCATGGTGTCAAAGGTGATAGATCGAATGATATTGCTTCGGGATACAAAATGTTCTCATCGTTGTTGGGTCAAACAAAAACCCCATTCTCTGGGATTAAATCTCCTAAGCGACTGACTTCATTTTGTTCTTCTATGTCATCCCACCAAGTCAAAAATGCTGACACTGGATGAAGACCAGTGTGAGGAATATAAAATTGAGAATGACAATACCTAATTATGTGATGATTTCAGGATAAACTTTTGACACTATCTCAATGGAAACTGCTGTGCAATCAGCTGCATATCAGTGGATATGGAGTCAGGTCATGTTCCTACGACTTTTGATGCTATATAATTGTCTCATCAGTTTAACAGGAAGAATAATTGAAGTTTCTATAATCCAATTATTCGTATTGTAATGTTATCTTTGGATAGAAATACAATATGAAAATTCCTCAACAAAACTTATTGCTTTTTATAACAAAGAAAATTATATTCGAGAAGTTCGTTACTCGATTATGTACGTAGCAGACTTCTCCCTTCGTTAGCTCTGTATATATACATTGGACAATGGGTCTAGATCAAATCATTGTATTGCATCCGTTATTGTTAGAGAAGTTGTGTTCGAGTGCAGGAAATCATTATTATGTCACATTTCGTCACATCGTTCATTAATTGGATGTGAGTTAACAACGAAATATAAGTATCCTTGTCCAATTTGATCGAAATCTTGGAGAAATATATTTCACCTGATTTTTTCAATGTCGTATTGGCGAGTTTCTATGGTGAAATTGTGTTACTGGTGCTCTGAGTGATCTTTGGAATGTTAATTGATCAGACATACGTATTTGATGATTGAATAAGCAGAATCATATCTATCAATAGTGAAATATGAGCTTGTTTCAGATACGCTGTGAATAGATGTCGTATATCAAGTGAAAACCTCTGGACGAATATATTTCTCCTGTAACTTATCATTGGTTTCTTCCGTTTATGATAAAATAGAAACCGCCCTTGAATCGACGTCGATAGGAAAAACCAAAGTTGGCAGGTGTTACTCCTTCATTTTGACAATTATTGGAAATGCAATGCCATATTCGAAAACATCATGAAAAGTGCTTGAATAAAGTTCAATATGAGAATCAACTATCAGAGATACTTGTAATATTCTAACCCGGTTGTCAACATTCTCAGCCTTCAATCAATTCTGCACAATCTCATCCAAGATATACTCTTCATTTTGTGATCCATTTTCTGGAGTAGTGGGGTGGAATAAAAGTTCTTTTAGTTCTTGTGAATACCATTCATTCGATTTCAATAAAATTACAGATTCTTACAAACACTACCATAATGTGGCGGAAAATATATGGCATGAGATTTGAAAAAATAAACAATTTTGTAGTGACACTTTCCAGACAAGAGGAGAGCTGTGATACCCTGTATATAACAACTTTGGCTATGTTGGGTCAACATATAATCAGTAGTGAATTGAATCCTTCCACGATTCCGGCTTTCAAACCATGCTCAAAACAGTTGAAACGCCACATGTGGCAAATCCCATCATTCACTACCATGTACGTATGCAGGATTCCAACCAAATAAGCCGACCGAGAGTACGTCGAGAGCAATCCGGCAGAGCTTTCGTAGGTCAAGCACATATCCGTAAACCAGTCGCAGCCTGTTCGCCGGCCTAATCGAATTTTGATAGGGGTAGTTAGGCCCGGATCATGATGTCGATACGCCTCTCGCTCTCCCAGGCCAGCTTAATGGACTTTTGCAGTCGGATCGCCTTGTTAATGGAATTGATTCGTAGGCACTACCCTATGGTTGTCGAGCTGTGACTATGACTGATTTATGGATTCATAATTAGCTCATAGAGCTAGTGGAGCCTGGGCCACTCACACGAAAAAGATGACTGCAGAAAATTACGGTACAGTACGGTACAGATGATCGTGTCGTGCTGTTGATTCAATATAGTCATTATCACAATCATCGATGTGATTTAAGAGGAACAACAGAATCGGAGACGAGATGCTTCCGATTTTATTTCAAATATCTTCGGATTCAGTAATTTCATTATCATTTCCAGAGCAACAGACTCAATCTGAGAGGTGATGCATCATAAAGACGTTTTGCCAAAGAAATTATCATAATCAGAATCATTCATTCGTCAAAAAATAATACAGATTGTGTGGTGAAAACTACAGATTATGCAACTTATCGACGAGAAAAGATTTGCAAATAGGATGAAATGGTTGAATTGATGGAGTATCTATAATCATTCAGTTATCACGATTTGTTTCAAAGTGAATTATTGTGGAAGTGAAAGTATCATTCAAAACCTACTGTTTTTTTTTCTTTGGGATACCATATGACCCACCTGAGGATACGAAGAGACTTGACACTGTCGCTTTCGTTCTCAACATGATTTCATCAGCTTAACTCGTATGTTTGTATGTAAGTTTGTGAGCAACCCTCGTTTGGACTAATAGCGACTGGCATATCATTTGAAGCTGATCATTGACTGACATAGTTGAGGCGCAAGTTTTAGTCTTCGTGCGTCGGTTCGAATCTTGATAATCGTCAAAAAAATCAACTGAAAAATGGTTAAAGAATATAGTTTGATGAAAGTGGAAAATACGTTTCAATGATGAACCTGAAAGGAGAAAATAATTATTGATATAAAAATTGATAGATTAGGAAAATTATTGTTACTGTGAAAAAGGTTGAAGCGCTTTATGATAACATATATTTATAGCACCCTACGCTTACAATAACATTAATATTCTTCATTAATTTATTTCATTCATTCATCATTTTCAACTTATTAGTTCTGCATTGAAGCGTTTTCTTTGGTCTTTTCAAAATATGATTATACTCTTCCACTCTACCATATATATGCCTGACTCTTTGAGCATGCCATAAAACATTTCAAATTCATCATTATATTTTTTCAACTGAAAGAAAAATTGAATTTGAAAGGCAAGTTCGTGTGTTCAAATCCTCCTCATGAATACATATTCAGTTCAGATTTTATGGTGATTTATTCATTTAACATTCTTCCCAAACTTTCAAGAATTTGTTGATATATGATGAATGTTGAAACGTCTCATTGAAATAAAAAGGCAGTTCGTCAATTTTCATTTTATGAATCAGATTTTTGAAAATCTCGAAAACTTAGGGATATACATACGAGCATGGAATCCTTATGTAACAGCGTTGATGAGAATATTTTGAGAAATATCATAGGGAAATTTCATATGATTATTTAGTAAGTGATATGTATCATTAAAGATGTTTTCATAATAAATACAGCTCAGATAGATTACTTTTCCTTTGTCTTTGACTTTTTTCTGCTACCTATAAATTTTTCATATTCTTCTTCACGATGTTTCATAAAAATCATGAATTCTTGATATATATATAGAAAAAATATCGTTTCATTTTCAGTTGCGATCAAGAGGCAAATTTCCAATTTTATGGTACGGTAATGCAAAATTTACTGCGACATCAAGGTAGGTCACAAACGTGGCTGTAAACAAAGCGGAACGATATTTCTGAGTTATGGCAGAAGGTTATTAAAAAGTAAATAATGGATATGGGTCATAATATGTCGCAAAGGGCGAAGAAAACCAAGTCGATATTATTGAAATTAAACGGAACTGTAAAAGCTGAGACGGATGGCTTCGTATACAGTCTCATCAATTTTCAATGTGATTATGAGTTCTGAAATAAGGTGACAGAGTCTCAATCTACTCGACAATACTGGATGCAGAGAGACTACCCACTGAACATAAAAATATTACTTAAACATAAATGTTCGATTATTATTGCTTGAACATTCTCAATAGCAAATGAACATGTCTCACAAGTTGTATCATGTTCATAAAACAATTCTATGCACATTTCAGTATTTTCAATCAAGTCACATTGGAGTTAGAATAAATATTCATAAAATCCTTACTGAATATAGAAATGATTATCATACGAAGGAGATTGATCCTGAAAGTGTGGAGATGAAAACAAATTGATGCCCACATGTGTTGAACATAGTTTTGAAATCACCATCAAACATATTCAAGTTCAAAAAACATTATACTAGGTAGAGTGATTAATCGAAACATATTCAACATAAGAATTGACCGGAGAATTGTATGATAATTGGAGACTATGCAATTCACTGAAGATTTTCCACCAATTAAGATCGAGGTAAAGTTATACCACCAAAAGTAATCTAATAACAATAGTACTTCGAAACGAAAATAGTCGGTCATCATCATTCACTATGTTTTCGAAAATTGAACATAGTCACACCATTATCACAATTATTTGTACAAATATAGCCTCGTAATTTTGAATAATGCTGAAGGATATTATTTCATTAAGTCGTGATATTCGGAAGATGATGCAATAATCTGAAAGATACATTGAGAGTTACGAGGTATAGTCTATTTATTCGTAGATGGGAACATCTAGGTATCAAAATAATTCACTGTCACTTCACAACGATGCCAAATGCATTTGAAGAGCTATCTTCGATTCTCCAATGAAGTTTGTTAATTCTAGTTTGAATTTTAACGCATATTGATAGAAATGTTTAACGGTTATCCATCGTCGATAGTTATCCAATTTTGGTGTACACTTTGATGATGAACTCAACTTAACTACCTGTTTCAGAGTATCGTTGGAATGAGAGGCACGTAGCAACACTGCACTTACTGACCAGCTAGGTTTGATTTTTGCTACAGGCTTGGAAATAGTTCATCTACAATGTTACCGGAGAGAGCATCACAAAGTTTCTTTCACTAGGTCGAAGAAGAGCTATTGAAATGCTCTGTTATCGACTGTGACGAAGTAGTAGGATGAGAATAGCGATACGTCTCTTGCTCATGTTGCTTCTTTATTACTCCTATGGATTCCTGCCTATATCCCAGATACGATTTTCCGAAACTGTATGAGAAGTTTCTCATGATTCGTATACACAACGTTATTTTATGTTCATTCAAGAATCGTCATTGATCAGATACTTCCAGCTAATTTTTGTTTTCGAAGTGCTATCGCTGTAGACAAATTGGAAATGTCTCATTGATGAAACACATGGGATCAACGCAATCATCTGAAGTAGCTCATTTACTCGAATGAAACAGTGGCGACGAAGTAATTACATTTTCAATTTTCTCGTAGGAGAGAAAAAACACTCTTGAAATAATCTCATCATGTTAATTTTCCCGTTGACGAGTTCTCTTGGTTTCTGAGCCGACGAGTAAACAACCTAGCAGATACGAAACTGAGTTTAATCAAAGATTATGAACGATAATATTGGTAGAGAAAATTCAGAAGTAGATAGCACATATCGCATGAATGATTCCCATGGCAAAAAACATCGAGTATAAAACTATAGAATTTACATACATATGTCAATGTATATATGAAGGAACAAACGAATGAGATGTTGCCAGACATTCTTGTTTTCCATCGTATTGATAGATACCTCTTTTTCAAAATGCCAGTCGATCTAATTGAGGAAAAAAAATTAACAACTCTGTACTTCATTATTTTGAATGATTATGAAATAGTTGATGAAACGAATATTTTCGATGAATTATTCTTGGTAGAATGCTTATTTTTTCAATTTTACTCTGCATGAGAATATTCAGGAGTTTTTTTTTCGATTAAACTTAAATTCTACACACTTCACGATGAATTGTGTCAATGGAACTGAGTTGATGACCTTCTTAGGTTTTGTTGAATTAGTATGTCCTATATATGATTCCATTTACTAGTTGCCGTCTCTTCGGTTATTATATTTTTGTATTATTGTGCGAAATCCATCTCTTTTCTCTATTTATACTAACAACTAAGCTATAGAAAACGGGACGTAAGACGCAGAACCCTGTATATTTCAAAACTGGTTCCTATTGAAGGTTTACTACTTTCACTTAAAACTCAAGAATTTCTGTTTTCAACGGATGCAGATGTCGAGTTTTGTATATATCCAGAGATTTATATAAGTATCAAGGATTTACGCGTCGTAATTCACAGACATAACTCACGTCCTGAAGAAATAAAATATGAACTTTGTTTCAGACTCACACGAGTTTGATCGGGATGAAGTTAGACCTTGAACATCATGGAATCAATCGTGAAAGTTAATAATAATTCACAATCGTAATAGTGAAATCGAAAGGGATATGTTTATTTTTGACTAGCAGAGTTTTTTTTGGTAAGCAAAAATTGAGCAATATCCACAATTGCAGCAACATTCACCTCAATATTCAACTTACAACAAACGAAATATGGTTCATGTAGTATAGAACTGGACCTTAACATCATTCTCAATTATGGTTCAGATACTGGTCGTATTGGCTGCATCAGAAAATCTATGAAGAAAGATCATCAATCACATCACAAGGATAGTAGATCACATGTGGACATCACTCCGCTAGATTTTTTTCTATGGGGGTATTGCAAAAATTATGTTTACCAGCTTTTTTTGAATCTGAGGATCAGTTTAGGTAACTGGTTCTTTAAGCGTGCGAGAGCATCACACCTGATATGTTGAGAAGTGTTTTGAATTCAACAGTTAGAAGGTGTTATCTATGTTTAGAGAATAATTGTGATTTGTTTAACATTCTCTATAATAGAGATTCGTTTTTCAACTTTCTAACAAGGTATTGTTTTTTCCAGGGGCCATATGAAATAATAAAGTTGATGGTGGTTTCTCCGAAACGAAACGTCGTACGGAAAATCTCTCAACGCTGTTTTGTGGGGATTCAAAAATGGTAATGAGAAAGTGTCCCTTTATTTTTTTGTATCTCTTCAAATAACGTCAGAAAAAAATTAAAACGAAATCGGCAAATTTTATTTTTTCAGGCATATCTCCGGAACCAATTGGAATTTCGAAATTTTCTGACACATTGTTCGACTTGAAAATGCGCAACTTTTCTCTAATTTAACCATCTCCGTATCTCTCATGGTTTCCGAGATCCCCATGATAGACATCCCTATCTCGGACACAGTGTATACAGGGTGGCCACTTTTTTATTGGGATTGTATTGGTAATTTTTAAACCATAAGATTCAGAAGGTCGGTCAAATGGAGAAAAAGTTGCATTCACAAAAGCATTGTCAAGCAGTTCAAACAAATCGAGATTATCAGGGCCAGTTATTGAGATATCATAAGAAAAGTAAATTCTGTCATTTTGATTTTTCCCATTTTCCCGCTTTATTTCGAATATTATCGAAAAACGTAACGGGAATTTTTTATTCGACAGTAAATTATCCTCAATTTGACACATGTTAATTTCGTATCCAACGTTTCGTACGCACTGGGCCAACCTCAACCTAATTTTTTTCAATACGAACCTGCATATTTTATGACACTTTTCGAAATAACTTTTAACACTGAATTCAACGACATATCATACAATGTTATTCAAAGTTGTTTTTCAGTTGATTTTGACCCTTATCCAAATTTGTTTGGGTCGGATCTGTATCACATTCAGGTACCTTTAGTTTAATTAACATCATGCAATACATTTCGATAAGAAAATCAACTTACTCTTCTCAAACTGAATGGAACGTAACAGAATCAATGCAAGGAAACAAGTGATAATTAAACGAAACTATCATTTAATGAAATAAAATCAAATGATTATCCGAAAGTTAATGATAAACATTAATGAAGTGTTCGAAATGCCCACCATTTTGTAAAATGCACTTTGCGGTTCTGGAACCCATACTTCTTATACAGTTGCTTATTTCGTCTCCTTGAATACCTTCCAAAACATTCTCAATCTTCTCGCGAAGAATCTCTATTGTCGGGTTCGTAGTATCATGAATTTTATTTTTGAGATATTTTGGAGTACTCCGAACGATGAACACATTTTTATGTGGGTTTTTTATTTGAAAAACAAAGATGACTTAGAAACATGAAATACAATATTTGAAGTAGAATGACACTTTTACAATAGCTTATGCTTCTGGATATGTGTTTCCAAGTGATATGGATTATGGTACAATACTTTGGTCGGCTCTTTCTCCAGATATAACCCCGTTAGATTTTTTTTTTTTGATACTTAAAAATATTTCTGTATGTTACAGCTCTTACCGATATAGATGATTCAAAAAACAGGATTAGGGCAGCTTGCCAATCTGTTACACCAGAAATGATTCGGGTAGCATGCACAAGAAATTTATTTAGAAGATTTGAATGCTTCATTCCTGAAAATGGAAATAAATTCGAGCGTAAACTGTCGTGAAAGTTTTATTCTATTCCAAATATTTCATGTTTATAAGCCATATTCGTTTATCGAATAAGAAACTTACATAGAAATTTGTTTATTGTTTCGGATAACTTACCTACCGAAAAAATTTAAAGTAGAGATATGACTGAATGGGCATGAGAGGAACCTTCACAACAGTGAGAAAGATGATACCACGTGATCCAAAATGTGACGTTGTAACAACGTTGCAACTTGCTCAAAATATGAAATATCACCAACGGTGTATAAGTGCCAAATTTCAATATCTTACCCCAAATAGTTTTCGAAATATATTCTGCCTAAAACCTCGTGGGCCACCCTGTATATAGAAGATTATTGGGTAGACGTTTTTGTTATCAATTATTCCGAATATTGAAGTTGGAAATCGTCGATTGACAATCAGGGATTTTCCTGAGTGTTAGAATATCATTTGGTCCATTCCAAACCATTTCGAAGAATGTTTAGTTTCCTGGATGCTTCAAATCCCGGGCTAACTGTTTTCTTCATCACGATTATACATCATGTCATACTACATTGATTGTTGGCGTTTTTTGCAAAAAATTTGACTCATGTGACTTCCAACTATTCAGAAAACTCAAAAAGCCGATGTAGGTAGACTGTTTTGATACGATTGAGGAGATAATAACTAAGGATTATTTTCAAGGGAATCGAATTGATTCGAATTAATGAATGAAGAATTCACGTTTCATAAGACGAATCACCTTACTCTCTCATCCCAGTAGTACATTCCACGTGGGCATAGTGGGGAAAATTCTTCAATGTTCTATTAAAATTGATAATTTTATGGTGTAGCGTTCTGTGATTACTTTCTGGAAGGAACATTGGATGGATGGAAATCTCTCAGATTTTCGAAAAAAAAAAAACACAGGAAATGAGGCTACAGTTGAATGCTATCCTAAAACCTATAATGTTATAGGAATAATGGAGATTGTGAATTTAAAAATTCTTGTCAAGAGCAGATTAGGAGACTAGAACCATATTGAAAATGAGCCCGAATCAATTATGCTTCTCCAAGAGCGATATTACGCCAATACCACACACATACTCCTTGTGACGTTTATATGGAAGGCGGAAGACTGATCGATCGGTATACTCACGTAAGGGCAATAATAATACCTGCTCGTGCCCTCGAGTGCCCCTACAAGAATTATCGATTGGCGGTGGTCGGTGCATGTTTAGCGGCAGCGAATTATGCCTGAGACCGTTCTTTTAATTAACTCGGCCATATTTGCGTTTCGCCGCTCCCTTGGCCCCTGCCCGTTCTCACACGATGGACGATTGACGACTGTTCTCTCTCATTTCACCGTTTGGCAACAATTCGAGTCGTCGAGTGATGATCTGTTATTATCAGCGTTGAATCACTCCTATGATTATTATGTTGATACTCAGTTATTAGCAAATGGAAATATTGTCCTCATCCGAGTTTTTTTTATATAATTCTGAAAATGGATTTGACTTCAACAATTATTTTTCTAGTTCTATATCTATTTATATGGCTCTTCATCACCTTTGGAATGATGGTCACTCAAATGAGCTTTCAGAATTATCCTCCTATGATCTTCCTATTCCTTTTCAGAAATCCTTGTGTTCTTTCATGTCTTTTGGAATGGACCAAATCTAGTCTTCATAACTGTTGGTCCTTCAGTTTTATTCATTTATATGTCTGTTCATCATCACCTTCACAGTGGTAGCTCAGTTGAGAATGTGAACGGAAATATATCTCTAGAAAGTGGAGACTGAAGTTGTTTATTGATAATATAATCAGTGTAAATGATTTCTCGAGGAAAAAATTAGGAAAATCAATCATAAAGTATCTTCAATTCATCGACATATATTTTTCATCAGAGAATTCATTCTTGAAGTCATTACACGCTTCTGCTTTCTGCTTCATTGAAAAGTCTGCCCTTGGATACCCTCGTCTCCCATTGCGAGAAGTCCGACTGCCAACTCCACGATAGCGCGGAAGGATGTTGATTTCTTATTTATTATATCGTTCAGCAAAGGGCACACAATATTGCATTATTTCAGGAATGAAAATTCATCGAGCGTAGAGCAGTAAGGTAAAAAAAAAATTGGTATGGCTTTTGTTGAACGGGTGCATTTCGCAATTTGAAGGTCCAATTTGAGCATGATAAGTTTATACCTTCTTACATGAAAACAAGAAGTATATTGTTGATTTTCATATTTGTGATTTTGTCGCGTACAGGGGGTGTCTTTGGGGGTCACCCCTGTCGCTTAGGTCGTACTCAGGAAATATAAATATAAAAATTTCAATTACTGAATGGGATACAAACGAAACATATAATTCAATAACAATTTTGATGGTGAATCCTTCAAGGAAGATCAATGATACAAACAAGAAAATATAATTGCTCACACCTGAATACACAATAATGCTGGAAACCCAGTCTTCAGGAGAGATGAGGGTAATCAAGAAGAATTGTAGCTTAGGCGTCCGAACTACCCCTTCGGACGTCTACCCATCATTCTAGACTCAGGACTCTCTGAAGGCCAAGTCAAGAATCTCCTAAGACCACGATCGTATACATAGGTCTGGCAACTCGTATGGTGGGGGGTGACCCAAACATTCAGGAAATTTTTGTGGTTCTCATAATTCGTCACCTGCAGCGCTGTCCTCTATTGTCCCTTTGTCAGCCAATCACAAATCAGATCCAATCAGCTTTTTGAAAGAAGGAATGGTTTTTATTTATTCGAGAGAATTTTGCAAGATATAATATTTCTGTCATGGATTTTATTTACCATTCAAGTCCTAACCGTTTGTTTCGTTGTCAAAGATTAAAAACGTGATTATACCCCTATGTCCTCCTAGCGGATAATTATGGCAACTTTTTCTTCAAAACTGGTGCCACCCCGCACCACTCAAAAATGCCGTAGTCTCTAGACCTATGTGTATGACCGTGCCCACATCTATTCGTTTTGCTTATTATGCGTGCTTAAAATACGTTTGATAATGAACTCGAAATATCTCACCTTAGGGTCATATAAACATAATCGCACAAAGTGAGGTCGATCATGAGTTTTTTTAGTTATAGTGTGTGATTATTATTCTCAGACCATGTCTTGTGGTGTTTTTTGTTTTGTTTTTTTTTTATATTAAACTCCTCACGAAAGGAGAAAAAAAAAACAAGAAAACAAGTGTTTTCTGGGGAAAAGGAGAAATATTCTATTCCATTGATTATATTGATTCCCAATGACGAATGTCATCTCAAGCATAAATGGGGAAATTGAAATTTGGCAACTTTCAAGCTCATATCCTGTTGCAATATTTTTCCTATTTTTTTTTTATAATCTCATTATGGTTTCCATTATCGTCATTTCCATTATGGATGTAATTTTATTGTTATAGATATTTATCATTCTCTTTTACCATAACCATTATATTTATGTTTAAACATGGCAAATACTGTGTTCTTTACTGTGTTCTTTACTATTCTGACCTGCTATAAACATACTTGTAACATCGTTAAATAAACTCTATCTATCTATCTATCTATCTATCTATCTATCTATCTATGATTACTGACATGAACCGTAAACAAAACCATGATATACTTCAATCGAGAATATAACTATGATTATGATGCAATATATGGCTCTACATTCGTTATTGAATATTTGAGAATATATTCGACTCCATTGGAGTTACGATGTTCTTGGGAATATTTTCGACTGCTCAGAATGTTTCATGAGTCTAGAGCAGGATATTCTGTCTTTCGTTCAACACCCTGTATACTATTTCATATTTATGATCCACTTGTCATCAACTTATTGAGATAAACGATGGAAGCAACCACCTTGTTATGGAAAAATTTTGGTTATCTGAGCCATATATTAGATTGAAGTGATATAACTACCACCTTATATCAAAATTGCTGTTATTCAATATACAAGTATCTCAGCTATATACCGAGTTCATTCATACATATATGATGAATAAGTCCCATCCGCATGTGTTGAATCAATAATTTTTATGATCGTTTTTCGTTTATATTCATATCCTCCTCCATCAGAACCCAACCAATAGATGAATTACTCCAAAAACTTCCTCCAAATCCCACAATCTAAACTGTTGAATCAAAACAATATACTTTTCTTCAGTATGGATCTAGCAATTCTATCGATACATAATAGTTGAATTCTTCTATAAAGTGGAGGGTAGTCATTTGTGACAATTAATAGAATGGGGAATTCTCCTTCAGACGATAATGAATTATTTTTCATGATATATCTTTGAAATGTCGCATTTTAAATTTATCATTTCAACCTTTTTCCTGAAAAAATATTTCAAGTACTTAAAAAACAAAAATAAATATGGGAATTTAAAGTTTAAAGTGCTTTGTTTCTAATTCACCATTTGGCAACATCGACTGCGGATTACAGTGGTAAAAAAGGACAACAAATTTGTTACGTTGATTAGGTAAACAAAGATGGCTAGATTTTCATCAGATTAGAAACCTATTCTGCTTATTTCTATTCCATGAGTCATGACGTTCCATGCATTGCAAAGGAGGCAATGACCAAGTTAGAGAGAGAACTCAGGTTTTGAGGTTATGTTTAAGTTTGGCGTGGTTTGGCTTCTAAGTAAGGTTGTTGTTCGGGTTGGACTATCATATTGATGTATAATATTGTATCAAATAACTTAAAAACAATTCAATCAAGTATTCATTACCAGCCACAAAGTATAAACAAAAAGTTGGGTTATGACAACCGACAAATTTTGACACTAGATTGTAAATGTACAGACAACAAAGAACAAATATATGTTGTTCTTTTTCTAGCTTACTAGGCGCTGTTGCCAATTTGTGAACTAGAAACAAAGCGATTTAAAATTTAAAACCCCATATTTGAAAAATTATTTTGGATAGTTTCTGCAGAGAGTTTGGAATTTTCATGAATGAAACTCATAATCATTAACTTTAAACTCGCATTTCCCGTAATAACCCAAATTGAGGAGAATTCCTCATTCTTATTTCTATACCAACCTGTGACTCCTTCACGAATTTATGAACATATGGGTCTTATATGTTTTATATTAGAGGAATCATCGAATATATTGAACATTTCGGAGATAATCGATTCGAATGTTACATTTGTTATACAGGGTGTTTTGGAGTAGAATGTACATACGGTACATATTTGGTAGAAGCGAAAGAACCTGAATAAAATAACTACTTAATGTTTCTCAACTTTATTGATAGAATCATATGAGATAGGTAAGAATTGAAAATGAATAAAATAAATAAAATAAAGATACATAAAATCTAGAAAAGCTGTTCAAAATGGCCACCATTCTGTTGTCTACATATTCTAGATCTATTGATTATTTACCTATTTACATTTTTAATAATATAAGGATTATTTTTTATTTCTTCACAAGTATTATGCGTTCCAAGAGTTCGCTTCTCTTGTGTCAATCTGTACATTGTTTACCTTTGATTTCATGTGACTCCAAAGAAAGTATTCAACGGGATTGAAATCCGGTGATCTTGGAGGACTAGGAAAGTCATTTGCAATGCCTACTTTATCGCACTTTGATGGATTGAATGAATTGGATGAATGGATTTAGTAAGCAATGGGAAATTGATGTAAAATAATGAAACAATTGTTCTTTCAACGAAGAAATTCATTCAAAGTTTATCTATAGTTCAACAATGGACAATGGAGGAGTTACAATATGAAAATCTTTTCGTATTCGAATTCTATAGTTCATTTATTCAGTTTTTTTTTTCGCTTTTTCCAGATATCGACACAAATCCAGAAAGCATTGTTTTTTAAACATAACAAATATTCAATTTTTTATGAAGAAGAACCTGGATCCTACTTTCAATTTCAAAGTGGAATAAGTGATTTACTCCTGCCATAGAAGTGGTTCAAAAGTTATAACCACGTGAAGATTATGTGGATATTGGGATAAGGTCCTGTATCTCAGTTATAAGAGATGGTAGATCCATGAAAGTGGGGTATTCGGAATAACTGAAGTGTCCTGTATCTATAGGTATCGTATGTATATTTGATTCTGAAACACTCTGAATATCACTAGATGAAATCGATGATGATCTCAGTGTTTTTGACCCCACTTAGTTCATCACGTGGATCACAACTCACTGTTAATATTGTTGGGGCAGTTATACTTTCTTCAGAAAATGTAATGTCGTCATGATACGCCTCTGCAACCATTTGGTATAAAGGACCACTCAAGCAAATACTCATAAACATATTTATATATTCTACAGCAACATCGTCAAGCAATAATCTGATTGAATTCGTAAAAAACTTATCTAAGAAATGTGTGAAACGCGAAGAACGTAGAGTAATCGTGAAAACGGTTTGGAAAAAAGAACACGAGACGTCAATGCGCCATCTAACCAACAGAAACGACGTGGAACTGAACGATACACGTTCAACTGAATGGAATATTGCAGGTCAGGATGCTTTTATAAATAATTCAATGTAGCTTATTGATCCGAACTGTCTGTACCATTCCGAAACTGAATTTGCTAAGTGAAGTTTCAATTTTACGGATCGGAAGTCAACATGGCAGATGGTTCCTAATAACATACAAGAAAATGTATCAGGAAGTAAGGAAATTCAAGCATCATTGCATCGGCAAGAACGAATTCCTTTACAATCATATCAAGAAAAAACTAATGATGTTTATTTATTCAAGGAAGATAGTTGTGTAAGATCTAGTTATCTAGTAACTACTGAGCTTCTAATTGGTCGAGACATAGCTGGGAACATTTAGGCATCAAGAATTATGCCAACAATTCAATGTCACTTTCCAACGACGCCAAATTAATTTGGAGATAAACTTCTGATCCTTTGATGGAGTTGGTTAATTCTATTCAGATTCCTCACAAATGTGAGAAAATATTCAACGGTTATTTATGGTCGATACTCATCCAATTTGGTTTATATATTTCATAAATCTGAAACATTTTTCGACACAATTAGGCATTCCAAATCACGTGACATTCAATATGGCGAGAGTAGGCACACAGCTGTTTGAAGTGACGTCATTACGGCATTATTTCCGAAGTTGTGTGAGTTTGTTGTTGATGATAGAAGTTTTAAGATGCAGAGTGTATATTTAAGGACATTATTGTTGGAAAATCCAGATATTGGTGAAAGGTAAGCTGAAAACCCAATTTGTTTTTTGTTTACACAACATTTTGTTTCCCATATGTGAAGTGGAATGTTTATTTACAGATACCGAATGAACCTGAAGATAATAAATGATGTAGACCCCTTTACATCGAACATCCAGGAATTGGATAGTTCAATTCCTGGAATTCCACCCATTACAAATACAGATATTGTTTCGTATTTAGTGCTAACCCATAGCTATTACACCAAAGAACAAATGAAGGCCTACAAAAGCTTGCATTCATTCAAGTATTTTGAGTCAGGCTTTGTTGTGAATGTGGGGACAAAAGTGGTGAATGGTTTCTACATTGTAGTATGGGAAAGGTAAGGTTTGTTCATTTCTATTGACTTTTGTTTATTCAACAATTTTTTTAGGTCAAACATTCTCAGAGAGGAAATGAGAAACCATTAGACGTTTGGTGCATTCTGGCCAAAAATGAAAGTGCACATTGCCCATGAATGGCTGGGCACAGTGAAGTTTGCAGTCATGTGAGTGCACTCTTATTTGCAGCTGAATAAAATGTACAATGTAAATACAATAAAAGTTATAAAATGTTTACTTCAGACTCTTTGATTTTTTAGTATCGATTCAGTAAGATCGTCCCTCTTAATTGCTGCTATCCATAGCCTTTCAGACAATTCGTTTTTATCCGTTAGAAACCTGTGGCTTAAAACCGCAGGCACTAAAAAGAATTTTACATCATCCTTGGGACGACTTCCACAGTTGACTAAAAGGCATGTAACAGGCATTTTTTAGTGAGAATACCACTAATAAGCTCTAAACAATATAAAAAATCATTTGATGCAGTCACGAAAACAAAAATCTCACAACTTTTAGATCAATTTATAACATAACAATATGTAAACAAAGCATTGTGTGCCTACTCCCACCATATTGAATTTGTTTTGACAGGTCGTTGGAATGCCCTATTTGAATGATAAAGTTTCTCTTACGTCATGTTTCCGAGTATCGTTGAACAAAAGAAGGCCAACAGCAACACCACACTTTGGCAAGATGTCACAGCTATCTCGCTTAAATAGACTATATTATTTGAATGATAGAATGCCTTCGCGAATCATTTCTCTGAACATTACAGGATATCTCCTTTCGTGGGAAATTTTATATATAAAAAGTTGAATAGGGCTAGGCAAATTCATTTACGAAAATCGATAGTCAAACTACACGTGCAACAAAACAGTTTTGATTAATTTCTTGAGCAATATTCTTATAAAGTTTGTCCAAATCTTGGTATATGTCGTGTTCTATTATTCTATCAAATGACTATCTTGATGCATCTATGACTATGACTAGAGCTTCAAATCGGATTACCCTTGAGAATAGAGTAGTACGCAACAAAAATAAAAATGAAAATACGAAATAAGAATCATTATCAGCTCTTTTTCATTATTAGAATAATCTCAAAAGTTATATTCACGAAAAATACGTAACATTTTGGATGAATTTACAAACAATAATGTCGTTCAAGCTTACAGGAAGACAATCCTCAGCCATCTCATATAATGTTGTCTGTCATTAACCAATCCCATTCTTAAACAGTATCTCCGGTTTTTGTGACAGTAATTCAGTCGCAGAATTTGATTAAGTAATGTAAGAAATAACAGTTTTCATTGGTTTTGGTCAACCTTCACATCGCTGAGACCATATAAAAAACAATGTTTCCAAATCAATTCTTGATATACGTACGATATCTGTAATAATTTGAAGAATTCCATTCGTATCACTTATTCTTCAAAAAATATAACTATCAGGATTCTTCTCATTTTCGAAATGGCGAGTTCTGAAGAAACTGAACATTACTAAGTCTATTTGATAGGGGTTTAATGAAATAAGACGAGTATTTTCCTAAAAATTATAAATATACATTTCTCCTATTTGTAAAATATATTGATTTGAAGATTCACTCAATTTGTAAAGTATCACCCAATACAATTATATTCGCAATAACGTGCTATTCAGCTTTTATATCTAGTCCTCCCAAGGGAATGCACCTTCTAGCTTATCTCTTCCTTTTTAACATTTTTTTTTCCTGGTAAGGATTGACGAAAATATATCTTTCATTTCCATATTCAAGTTTTCTGTAATTGGTCGATCCTTCGAAAAAAGAAAAAGAATAAATGAACATAATTTGAATTATACCTTCTTCATTCTTCAGTTGAAGATTTTACAGTTACAATGTGTTAGAGTACATAAAATTTGAGACGAGTCTTGGCTATAATTTAATGAAAGATTGTAGAATCTGTCAAAACTGGCCAAAGGAGGATTTACCTGGTATTCCGGAAGTCGTTCTGGTCTCTTTCTGACTGCGACGTGGGGAATATTTAGATTTTCGAGAGAGTTTTTAGAAATTATGAGATAAACAGGTGGTTTCGAGTTGAGAGTCAGAGAGCTACTCGTTTTGTTTACCATTAGCCCAAGAGGAAACTTTGAGAGTATGAAAAACAAAACAAAACAAATATATACCAGATGTTGTGAATATTTGACTTGTATTGAGGATATATAATAACATGAAAATTCGTATATAGCAATAAAACAACAAATTTTGAAGAATAATAGAGAAATGATAAAGGAATGATAAGGAGAAAAAAGATGGGACGTTACCACAATGTACTAATTAGGGACATATTATAGGGCTCGTGACTAGGGGTTCCAACTTTGAGTTTACGAAGAGCAGTGCGTGCAGAATCAAAAAGAGTATATACAATTCAACATGGCCGCTAGAAGACACCTTGATGTATTATCAGGAAATTCGTCATGACGACTGTGTAGTCTGTGAAAGAATGAGTTGAGATGTTTCGGTGTCATTGTATTTCGGGTTTTCATAAATCAAAAAAAGCTCGACATCAAGGGAATCGAGTTATAATATTTTGTAATAATGCGAAGATCTAGAGGGCTGGATGTTATCCGCTTGCTATACCCTCTGGGTCGTTTTCTCTCCCATGATGGCATCAAACAAAACATCTAAATAAATTAAAGGAGGCACAAGTGAGGTCTCGAAAGCTGACGATGCTCGAGCTGAATTTTCGTTCTGGAAATGATGATATCCCGAGTGTTACTCAGTTGTTCGCTTGAAGTAACGCAGTGTATTCTGACTTGAATACACAAGAAAATCATTGAATAAGTTTCCATCAATTGATTATTTCATTAGAGTTGCTTTGAAATTTTCTGACCTAGTATGCCCATTCAAAGTTCTTCCCAATAGAATGCCCAGAGATGAAATAAACACAAAATCGTGAATTCTCTAAAACAAAGAATGATATTGATAGAAATATTTGGACAAGAAAACAAAAAAACTATTCGAATTCTCATTCAAACATTAGTTTCGACTTGTTGATATCTGGAATTCGATTCATTTATACTTCCAAGCTGGGAGATGTACATAAAAACGAGTTGAATGTACTGTATGATGAAAACATGCTATGTGCGAAAAGAGCTCGTGAATGGTTCAACTATAATATACACTGTGTCCAAGATAAGGATGTCTATCATGGGAATCTTGGAAACTATAAGAGATACGGAGATTAGAGAAAAGTTGCGCATTTCCAAGTCTGTGCTGTTCAGAAAGTTTTGAAATTCCAATTAGTTCCGAAGATATGCCTAAAAAACGAAATTTGCTAATTTCGTTTGAATTTTTTTGAAGAGATATAAGAAAACAAAAGACACTTTCTCATTGCAATTTTTTGATCCCTACAAAACAGCGTTAAGAGATTTTCCGTACAACGTTTCGTTTCGGAGAAACCACCATCAAATTTATTTTTTTGTATGGCTCGTGAAACGAAAATACCCTGTATAAATAAAATTGAAGTTGATGGTGGTTTCTCCGGAACGAAACGTTGTAAGGAAAATCTCTTAACGCTGTTTTATAGGGATTGAAAAATAGCAATGAGAATTGTTTTCTTATATCTCTTCAAATAACGTCAGAAAAAAAAAACGAAATAGGCAAATTTTGTTTTTTAGGCATATCTCCGGAACTAATTGGAATTTCGAAACTTTCTGAACGGACTTTCTTTAATTTAACCATCTCCGTATCTCCTATGGTTTTCGTGATCCCCATAATAGACATCCTTATCTTGGACACAGTGTATAAGGAGAGAGTTGAAGAAGTATATACAGGGTAACAATTTGAAAACTCCCTACCCTCAATAGCTTCCTTCCAGTAAACAATAGAGGAATCGGAAAAACAGGTCAATTTCATTCGATAAGAGGACACTTTCAAGGACTATTTGTAGCACTCGTTATTCATCTTCCTAGAAGGGGTGTCAAGTGGCACATCATTTCGATTGGCGTTTTCAATGGTATCATGAATATTTATTTTTGGACGAACATTTTCCGAAAAATTGGGTTCTAAACGTACACTCGTTAGAATTCGCCTGTTTCGAGAATGTTCAGAAGAGAAGGTGGCACCGTTTCAATCCTTGAATGACAGGAAGGAATGTATTACGCGTGGGATTTTTTATGAGTTGGTTATTTTCCTTTTACAGAATTAATTAGTTCTTCTAATTTTCGTTTATCGAAATCGTCGGACTATTTGGCTATATGAAAAATCACACCAGAATCATTCAGAAAACAGCACATCTCTCTCTATATCACGACAATTCCTTTCAAAATTTTACTGGGTACGAGTCAACATTTGGGAATGGCGTCCATGTTTCTCTTTTCATCAAACACCTATGAATCTATACATACGTATCCATCACACACTTTTTCTGTGGATACATTCGTTTTACCGGACGTGTATAATTGTACCAGCGTCCAGCAAATAAAACACGATAAGAATATTCACGTTGAATAAACACATTCGGGTGAGTGCCTGTTCGAAAATAAGGCCAAGGTGGTCGTTGTTTGTCGGTATACGAAGAATGAGGTTACAAGAAAACATTCGTGGTTGATTTATAATGGAAGGAGGAAGGGCTTTGTTTACTTTCAATCATGGACACAGCCCATGTTGTTACGATTCGAAAAACAATATAACGTCACAAACATGTCGGAATATGTTGACAGTCTTGTGTACACAAAACACTATATGGATGTAATTTAAATGTTTACGATGGAATCAAATGAGCAATCTCGATTCCTCGAGGTATTTAATATTATGCAGGGTAAGTCAACATAACCCTCTCAGGCAATTGTACGATTATACAGGGTGTTCCAGAAATCAACGTCAAGCTGGAACCGAGCATAGTTATAATAGTAGATAATATGAAGATATGAAAAAATATTATATAAGTTATTTATTTCGAATCATATGGAGATTTGAGATAGATCGAGATAATTTGCACCCTGTGATACATTTTTACTCCTGTTGCTACAGATCTCAACTTTTTGATCTTCATTAAATGAGCCCATTTTCGATGTTACTTGACAAACCATCATTTTTTCCTCAGTACAGTTGGTCAAAGCTAGGGGAATCGTTGATTTTGAATATTTGGTTGGGAAAGTGTGATATTTTTTTTTTGAGCTGGACCAGTTGGCTTTAAATTTCGAGCGGGAGTTTATAGACACATTATTCAGTAGTCCATAACTAAAAAATCTTGAGTTACGATTTGTAGCGACAAATGTCAAAATACTGTCACAGGGTGCAAATTTTCTTGATTTCTTTTGAATGTGTG
Organism: Plagiodera versicolora; assembly: GCA_037013635.1. Taxonomy (NCBI): domain Eukaryota; kingdom Metazoa; phylum Arthropoda; class Insecta; order Coleoptera; family Chrysomelidae; genus Plagiodera; species Plagiodera versicolora. Next base: position 5,831,418 of record CM072986.1, on the reverse strand, counting down.
TATTTTACAAAATATGTAACTTGGATTTTTTTCATTTTTCTATTTGCGCAATTCCAGCTTGATGTCCATTTTCAGGACATCCCTTACAAGACGAATGGAAATTTATCCGCTTTACGAATCATTCAGGATAAACTCCTGGAAAAGTATTCAAAAACTCTTTGACGGAGTAACCTGCAGGAAAATAATAAGGAAATCTGTATGATAGATAATTTATATTTAAAAATAATCTTCTGGCATAACATATACGAAACGATTCAACTAATTATTCAGAAATTCTTCGAATGACAAGCAATTGTAAGAAACATATATTTGTGTAAAGCAGAAAGATGTTGTAACACCAAACTAGCGTCATAAACATGTATGATGAAACGATAATGATCAATGATATCACTCACCAACTTCCGGTCCACATACTCTTGGGATGATCTCCAGAATGGACGAACACGAAGCATCTTCAAAACACAGCTGTCTGGCCAATAAGCAGTTCAATATGGCTATCGTTGTTTTTGTGTTTGGACCTGAAACACAAGACTCGAATTGAAAATTATCATCGAAACTTCTGTGGCTGAATCATTTCCATGGAATATTGCGAATCATTCATTTAAATCGCCATCGACTCATATTTTTCATTCGCCACTTAGAATCAGGATTGCGGGAGCTTATTTCAGATTACTGAATTTCGCGAACGAATTAGGATAATGAAACCATGTAATGCATCTTCCCAGTAAAAAGAGTTTCTACATTGAATGCGATCCCAACTCAAGAAAGGCCTTTTAATGTGGTGCAGCTGCTGTATTATAAATGAAAAATGCTCAGTTTTATTTTAATACGCAATTTAATTAGTCGAGAGCTGAATTTTTCATATTACATCCCAATGTCAGAAAGTTTTATAAATCACAGTAAACTCACTCTATTTCTAATGGAGCATATTAATTATAGTATGTTTCTGCAAAATGTGTTTGAAATGATGATATGCAGAGTTATCCACAATCACAGAATACTAGGTTAAAAATTAACAGAATTCACTGAATATGGAAAAAAATTCTTGACATGTGGAGATATATACAGGCTGTCTCGCTTATCAAGATACAGAGTTGGTTAGGTACGGATTGGGATTGAAAAGTATGCATTTTTGTACTAAATCAAGAATATTTTTAGTAATTTCGTATATATCGCGTGAGAAAAATTTGCGATTTCCGTTTTCGATTTTTTTCGATAAATTAATCGTAGTGGAAATTTTCAACCAAAACTTTATGCTGGCATTTTTCATGTAGAAATTGAATATGACATCTCCTTTTCAGTAGTTCTCGAAATGACGGCGAAACACCTGGTTGAATTTCAATATTTTCAGATAATGTTTTTTATTCTCTTAACAAAGATGTGTCCTGAATGGTCGTTCAATATTACTGTTCTGTGAAGAATCCAATTCTTCATTTTTTGCGAGGAGTGCTTTGAAAAAAAAACAATAATAGTCCGAAGAAAACAAGTCAGGTGATTGTGCCGGACAACGTACATCACCAACAAGAAAACCTATTCAGCGCTGACATCGACTAGAAAGACCAATCGAACTGTCGAAAACTTGTTCACAATAGAAGGGCAATGTTCTTTCCAAAGCATCCCCTACTGGAAATGAAAATCAGATTATTTTCAAAACCGTGATATGGAAATAAATTGAACATTTTTCGTTTTATCACGATATCTCCGAAAATATCAGAAATATTCTCGATTTCTTCTCAGATCATTATTCAGCACGGAAATGCGCAACTTTGTTCTGATTCAATCAACTTCGAATCTCTTGGGATGAGAGAGATCCTCATTGTGGCACTCGAAAACCGGACAGTCTATATCGCATGTATTCATTCGATATGAAAGTAAGTTCAATAAGAGATTAAAAGAATGGAAATAGAATTATCTCAGAAAAACATATTGCAACAAATCAACCATTTTAGGTAGAATTGTACTTTCTCCCATATATTGGCAACTCAATGCAGAGAAAAAAAAATTATTGTACTGGAAATGAATTAAAGAATTTATTTTGTATGTGGTGATGAAGGGTTGAACAATCCATAAAGCTCAACGTCTTCTTCACTGAAATAACATCATCTGAAAATTCCAAACCACTCATGTAGTGGAATTCATTGAAATAACGTTGCGGATATTTTTCACTCATGGAAGTGTTGACACTGTAATAATGAACTAAATGATGTTTGAATGATGCTCCTTTATTCTGTTCGCCATTTACACTGAATAACTGTATAATAAATGGTTGTTATCACATCAAATATCGAATATCCACCCGATATTATACCCTTCTAATACTAAAAAACATGATTGCTTTAGCATCTTGTTTGTGGAGCTGTTGAATTACGAAACCTATGCTGTACTAAAAATCTCAAAGTAGCCTCAAACTAAACTCAATTTACGATGTAAATTACTATGAATCATAAACGGAGATATACATAGGTATGCAATTCCATAGGGAGTTATAAAATGTCATGACTTCCAGTATAATTGAAAATAATAAAACTGGGAAACAGGTTTCGCGCCATATTTTGCCAATTCTCTATGAACGCAATACGGCTAATTATACAGTTTATTGGTTTCACAATTTGTTCACTGACAATTGCTGGCGTATCTAATACCGATTCCGATGGGACTTCTGGAAATCTGATTAGCAATATATCGAATTTATAGGAATGAGGTTGCCACGTGAAAAAGCAATTGCAATAACCGTGTTGACTACCACAGTGAAATATTCGTTCATATTGACCAGTATGGTTGCGGAGAATTCTGCCACGAGTTCAATTGATATCAATATAAATCTTCTCTGCGATAGATATAGTCTATCTCTTTTGGGTTGATATCTGTGTCAGCTTTGATTACTTTTCGATGCCATTGGTACAAAATGGAAAGTATCTAGCAATGACAGACATCTCAATAGGTTTATGCATTAGCTGAAAACATCAAAGCCAAATTGTTTGGAGCGAATTCTAACAATCGTTTGTTTACATGCGAATTGTTCTTTTCTTGCGATTTTTGTAAATTTGTTCTTTTGAGAGATTAATATCTTCGTATTCTTATCAAAATGCCGAGAGGATTGAGTGGAGATGCCCAGAAAATTGTTGCATCTTTATTAGAACATTTTCAACGAGAAAGGGATAACAGGAGCCCCTTACTTTTTATTCCTGAAACTGTTGAAGAAATTTGAGAAACGAACCAGGATAACGCTATCCACTGATTCGATACACAACTGCTGCCAAAATTAGAAAATCTTTCCACAATCGTAATGTATGCGTACAGCACAGTTATTAACAAAGTTCCCACCTCATCTTCTAATAAGGCAGCAATTCAAGAATGACTATGATTATGGAATGTTGAAACTGCAATTACTAATTCAGTACAATTGTAGGCCAAAGACTTTATGATACATGTAAAATATTCTTTGATTTACAGAAACAAACCAGCCCTATGAATGAGGCAGATATATTTTTGTTTAAACATAATGATGTGTAAATTAATCTATGACTTCTGGATTTTATCCGAAACACACCTATTAGAGTTGGACAGTATTTGGTTTTGAAATATAAAACCATGAAATGAGAAAGGAAGAACAGACTTGATACTGAAAGATGAACATTTTTAGATACCATTATGTAGTTATCATGTACTTCCTTCGAATATTCAATTCGATTCCTAGCATGAGAACAGTCCATTATATCATTTGGACCATTCAACGGTTATCCACAATCAATAGTTATCCAAATATAATGAATATATTCCATCAGTCGGAAACACTTTCAAAATAAAACAAATGGACAACCTAACCTAAGTCTTCATTTGGAGTTGATTCGGAGCATCGCTGAAAAAGTGGAAAACATGTGGTATCAAGGCTAAATCTGGCGACGCGTCACAGGTATCAACCCAGATGAAATAGACTATATATATAATTCCTGTCACAATTTGGAATATGTTTAACGAATTAGTTCATAATTTCAGCAGTCAAACTCATTTTCATGAACGCCATCGAGAGTTCTTTTTGCTCTAATTCGAAATCACTAACACTCGTTTTGTTTTGTTGTAATAAGTTCATTTTTTGAGCTTATCTTGAGCTTGAGCTGTTGTCTCTTGAACCATATCTTTGGCTTTTCCTACATTTACAACATCTGAACCGGATTGTTCTGCTATTTCTATTATTTCTTTTCTGGGTTGAAAATAGCGTTGAACCGACTCATCGCTGAATGAAAAAGCGTTATATTGTCTATCTAAACTCCATCTAAATGGTTATTTCGTCCCATTTTTATAATTGTTTCATTCACTTCACTTATTATCAACACATATAACTGAAAAATGTTCATGTTGTTATGTTTCTACAATAAATAGGCCAAATTCTAATTCATACAGGAACTACTCAAATTTACAATTGAATTTTAGCTATATTATGCACCATTCGAAAGTGATTTTGATTATATCTCAGGTAATTCGATGATAATAGCGACGGACATCCGAATAGAAACTCAGTGGAAAAGAAAACCTAGACTTACTAACTGGGAAAGATATACAGAAGAACTCCAAGCCCTAAGGAAATTGACGATATATCTACATTGGATAGGGCCGCCAAGTTTCTAGAAGAGGGAGTACGAACAGCCTATGAAGGCAACTGCCCACTAAGGAAAATGAGACCTAGGAGTCAAGTTCACTGGTGGAATGATAAGCTGTCAAGCATGAGGGAGAAAATTATCTGCATCAGGCAAGAAGCCAGGAAACGTAAAGACTCAGCGAGATGGAAACATCTCAAGAAAATAAGGAATCAATACAGAACAGAAATCTGGAAGGCCTTACAGACTAGTTGAACCTCCTTCTGTGTAGAGATCAGTGAAGGGACTGAGGCAGCCAGACTGGATGAAATACTCTCAAAAAATCCAGAGGATACACTCGGCTCCCTCAAACTACCCAATGGCAGGTTCTCCCCCTCAGATGAAGAGACCCTGGAATGCCTGATAATGACACACTTTCTCAGCTTCCTAAAGGAACGGGAAGGGAGTCAGTCAGAGTGAAGGCACAAGTTGTCGCAATCGTGAGCTCGCTAACAAAATTGTCACTCCGGACATACAAGTCATCAGATCCAGACGGGTATACCCTGTGCTTCTGAGGGAGGCGGGTCAGTCCATTGTAGGGCCCCTGACCAGAGTGGTAAGGGCTAGCCTTATACTTGGACTCGTACTTGCTGCCTGGCAAGGAGCAAGGGTTGGGTTTATTCCAAAACCAGGCAGAGGCGGATACACTTCTACGAAGGATTTCCGCCCAATAAGCCTGACATCGTTTATGCTGAAGACGGCCGAGAGACTCGTCGATAGATATATCAGAAACGAGGTACTCCGGACGAAACCACTCCACATGAACCTATTTGCCTATAGCGCGGGAATCTACACCGAGACTGCTCTATTGAAGGTCAAACAGCTGATACAACCCCAACTCGAGAATGGAGATTTTTCCATCAGCATTTTCATGGACATAGAGGGGGCGTTCAATCATACGACCAGTGACGTCATCAAAGATGCCATGGACAAGTTTGACGCACCAACAAGGCTAGTTGTTACCCAGTCAACTGCCAACCACATACTGAAAAGAGGCAACTGGAAGCGAATGAGGGCAACACAACAATAAGAGGAAATGTTTCTTCGAGATGCCCACAGGGTCACCCTTGTTGTGGAGCCTAGTAGTAGACAGCCTATTGGTGGGGCTTAGCCGAGGAGATACACAGGCAGTGGGGTACACCGATGACATAATGATCATAAGGCGTGAACCCTTTCTGGTGGGAAATACAAGGAGAAGAAACCGGAGATCATAAGATAAGGAGGCATTTTCGAAATGTCCACTGACAAGATGATCACGAGGTACCTCTTTGATGAAAAATACCGCGTCAGTCTCGCAAGTAAAACTGAGTGGATTGAAAGACGGGTGAAACTACTCACCAGTGGGTACATATGGTACACGGATGGTTCCAAGGCAGGAGACGAAACAGGCGCCGAGGAGGGGAGAAGCACATCTTTCCGCTCGAGAGCCATACCACGGTTCTACAAACCAAACTGGTGGCAGTGCTGAACAGCGCGCTTCAGACATTGGAAATCAGGAGCCAGGAGCACTTGTACATCTGTACGGACAGCAAGAGCGCTTTAGAAGTTCTTGGAGGGTACACCACAACATAAAAACTGGTGCACGATTCTTATCAAACTTCAAATCACCTGGCCGAAGTCGAACCTGTAACCTTGATGTAGCTGCCGGGTCACGAAGGGATAAACGGCAACTAGGTCACAGACAAACTGGCCAGACTAGCGCGATTAGAGAGGATCAGAACCGGAAACTGGGATTTGCAACATAGTCATCAGGAAGAAGATTGATGACTGGACTGCGGCAAAGCACAGGGAGGCATGGAGAAATGCCCCTGGGTGCAGAATAGTCAAGATCTTCATTAGACCAGATCAAATTGAGAAATAGGAAGAACAACTACTCACACTGAGTAGGAAAACCCATTATGTAGATTATGTGAACTAGAAGATGAAACCTCACTGCACATCATCTTCCAATGCCCTGCAGTAATGGAGAAGAGGCGCCTTCACCTAGGCGACCCAGATCTACAGGGATTCCAATGCGAGGAAGGCGCTATCAGGAATATCCTGACCTTTTGGGGAAGATCTTTGATTAGAGCCACCAGCTATCTGAGGGACGTCAAGGGATTACTCATATGTCTGGAGGCGCTACGTGCCCCAACTCCATAGTCGACACTCAAGGTCGACATAATAATGATAATAATAATAATTCGATGATATTTATATATTTGAAAATGAACATACTACAGAGTAAATATAGAGTATGGAACCCCTAAGGATCTCCTCAAAGGTTTGATACTTCCAAATGAAATTGTTCATTTCCTTTTAAGACATTCCAAGGTATCCAAAAATGCCATTAAATTCAGTTGAACCGCAAATACATATACACTTTGGTATTTTGAATAGAATACTCTTCGAATTCTCGTGAAGAATTTTGGAAAAATTCGTTGGGTATTTGCAATAAGTTCCGTATGCGTTACTCGAAGTCATCAGAATTTGTGTATCTACGTCTGTATATTTCATGAAATTCTGACAATTGGACTTATCAAACCCCAGAAATTTCGAAATCTGATATTTTCTGAACAAGCCTCGTATAATACTGAAGAAAAATTCATATTATGATTATAGTAACAAGAAAAAGATATCTAAAATGATGCCTGGATGAGCAAATAATATTTCGGATTTAATTGATGTTTTGTGCTGCTTTTGTTTTGATAGAAATCATGAATATAGTTCTCGTTTCAAAAACTCGATTCACTCTGAGCTTCCACTGGTTTTATATTTTTCATTCAACATCATTCAGGAGTTTTTTCAATGGTCTGCTCATTTGTTCTGAGCACTTTATTGTTTCTATTATTGGAACTCCGGCGCCTACTAATATTAGAAAAGTTTTTCAATCCACCAATTTCCTTTTATTTTTGCATATCACTGAATACTTGTTCTTACAATGAGAAAGGAATGTTTTCTATTCGTTAATTGAATACTCAGCTATTCCAAATTGTGAAGAACTCCGACCATCTGTCGGGAATTCCAATATATTATTCCGGACGGACTATATTGGGCTGAAGGGACTGAATTCGAAAAGGCACTCACCGCATCCGCTTGTTGTTTTTTGTTTCTATATCACCGACTATTTTCAGCATTCTACTCTTTTCATGATGATATTCTGAATAATTTAGCATCGTTAAGGAAACTCCACTTACTAAACAATTCTATATGTTTTATCTAAGCTCATCCACATATGCTGAAACTTTTCTATGTCGAGGACAATTTTCGGAAACGTTAGATGACTATGCGATCAACTTATTGATGACTTTTTCAAAACAATTGAAATAAATATTGATTTCGTTTCTTTCTTCCATTATTATATAATTTCTATTTAGTCTGTGTATACTTATGGGGAAGATTTTTTTATAGATGACATTCTCATTCATATTGGATTTTCTGTTTCACGGTGCAGTTCCATGGCCGTGGTAGCCAAGTAGACTGAGGCGTACACTATACCTGAAATAGCTAAAATCCATAGCGGATATATCAGTAGTTCAAATCCCGCTGAGGCGAATGCACTTTTCATTAATTGTGGGATTCATTTCACTTACATTACATTTACATTGTGGATCAGTATACAAATGTGTTGACGTTATTTCTGTGTAAATCCTTAGTTAACATTAGGAATAAAGAAAAAATTCTTCTACCCAAACTACTTCATTCAACTATTCAATATATACTAATATCTATAGATATAATTACAATTATATGCTTTATCAACAGCTATATTCAAAATCGAAACTACTTGGTTGTTTCTTTGTACCCATATTATTTATGATATATATGGCATGTCTTTTTGTTGTAACAATCCCTATATAATACCCAGTATAACGAAAGCGATAATTCATAATAGTCAATCCACCCCACTTCATGACATTGTCAAACATGAGTATCATTACCATCAAATTATCCCACTTCTGAAGTAAAACTGCTATTAATATGGCCACGGTGGCGCCATAATGGCTCGAATGACATTCAGCGGCGGAAAGTGAAATATAGCTCGAAATGACCGCTAATGCTTAATCGATAGACGGTAAACAGTTTAAAATTTAATTAAACAATCGCTCGTAGATCATAATCAGGCAATAATGGCAGTTGCTCGAATATGTGAAGGTAAATGTACACAAACTGGCTAATTTCATCTGATCCCTTTGACTACCGTTTGGTGCTTCCGAATCGATAAAAACATTGGGAAACTCGGATATCCGTGAAAGTGATCGTTCTTCTTATTATCTGTTTGATGAGTCTTTGGGGAACTGTTATAAATCCTGATCTCGTGGGTTTGTAAACATTACATTATATGTAGGTGGATACGATAATGAAAAGAAATCAGAGTCCACTTAACTTTAGAATAATGCGAATAAACAATTGCCAACTCATCAATAGGCATCGGCGCATCTTTCAACAACTGAATAATTCGAAATTTCCGAATCGACGTACTCTCATTTTATCATTTCAAACACAGTTTCCTATTCACATTATACATTCGCAAGATAAGCTAAACTCAAGATTATAAAGAAGCACTTCTTAACATCATGATATAAATGAAATATAATAACTATAAAATAATTGAATTAAACACACAATAGCTGCGAAAAGAGAATGTGACAATCATACAAAATCGATATCTACAATGTTCCGTTCAAAATTGAAATTGACTTGGTTAACTGTTTGAGGTACATGGGAAATGAAGAATGGCAAAAAAATCTTTATGCCTTGTGAACAATTACCAATTATCTCCCTTAAATTTTATATTCTTAGATTAGAATATTGCAGAATCTATGAACACATAAATGAACTCATCATCAAAGATAAACAAGATTTGCATGAAACTCGAAAATTACTGAAAATAAACAAAAATATCCAATGATGATTTTTCAAATTAGCTACTGTGCGTCGAGTACAGAATTTTCAAGAAAATTAAGTTTTCTCAAATCTTCCACTGAGTGAATAAAAAAATCGATTTTGAAAAATTATGATGTAAACTATTGAAGGCAAAATTCAGGATCATGAAATGGTTAGTAATTTCATTTTTTGAAAGTGAAAGATTGGTGTTTTTTGTGATTTTGTACCACTTCGTTTTGACCACATCGAAAAAATGATTTTGACTCAAATTAACAGGTACAAGAATAGTATGCGGAAGTACCAAACACATTTGTTATGGAATATTTTTTCTGCTCCTTTCATATCTGGAAACGAATTTCCAAAATTTCGTCATACAGGGAGTTGTATTGAACTGATAAAATTCCTTCAATTTTTTCAAGTCCGTACCTGGATTATTAGTTTCATTCATTTTGTATTCGGTAGCATACAGGATGATGAGTTTATGTTGTGACAATGCATAATATATATAGGAGAAATACATAAAACACTCTGTATCTCGGTTATACAGAGTGCTAGACCCATCAAATGGGGGTTTTTCAGAAACAGCTAGGCGACCTCTACCTATCCTACCTGCCCATTTTTCAATGAATCACCTCGTATAATAAAAGAAAAGTTCATAGTTTACAATACTGAATGATATATTCCTATGATTTGTCATATTAAAATCCAGTTGACTCATTCAGTTGACAAATAGATCTAGCAGATATTTAAAAATGTGTCATTATAGTACTATAGAATTTATCATTCAAAATATATGTTAAAGGCAGAGCAACATTTCCAGCTGTAGAGACCTACTGAATACAGAAGAATGAATGGTAATAAAAATCTCCGAATCACAAAATCAGAGAGAAACACTTCGAGAAGAAACAACAGGTTATGAAAGTCTTCTTATTTTTTATAATATAATTCCCATCTGAATCCTGATGATCAAGTTAACAATAGAGGAGAAATGTTTTTTCTTCTCCCTACTCTGGCTGAACTTCTCTATTGAATAAAGCATCGCAACTTCAAACAGGCTCAGTTCACTTCCTACGAGTGAAAAAAACCCAAAAGATATGACAAAGAGATATCCCTGGTGCGATAATAGACGTATCTATTGCTCGCTACATGCCTTTCGTTTCTCTAGGGCATCACCTCCTTCCAACTTTCATCCCAAACAATCCTACAACCGTTTCGGCCTTATCGTAAAACAACGGAGTACGTGTTTTTTCTCTCTTCTGGATTCAGCCAGCGGCACAGTCTTTGACTGAAATTGAAAAGGCCGCTCTTTTATTTGCAACGCCGAAACCACCGTAATATCTGCAATGTTAACAGTTTCAGATAAGACCAAATTACTCGAGAATTCCAATTCCATGTTCGTTATAATGTAAGTGTTGATTTTATGTCATTGTCAACGAAGACCTACGGAAGAAATGGGGATTGTTATTTTGTGCCAGGTTATCTGTCGTGTCGAGTTATACAAATAGTTGCAAAACGACCTCATTATGGGATGAGATGTTTCCCAAGTATAGCTTCGAAAATAAATTTGAAACTACAATAGCAGGCAGAGAGGCGTAGCAAGGATGTCCTCCAATTAATGCAGAACTAACCTTTTATAAAGATGGCTCAAAAACAGATCAAGATGTAGACGCAGGTATATTTATAGCCAAGCCAAAGACCAAGATCTCACTGGGCTTAGGAAAACACGTGACGGTATTTCAGACAGAAGTTGCAGCAATACAGCACGAATCAGATGATCTACTAAGGCAGGAAGCAATGAGGTGGCTGATGCGCTAGCCCGAGAGGAAACGCAAGGTGCTCCAATCGGTCCACTAAGGAAAACAGCTAACAGTGCTTGGAAAAGTAAGCAATTTCATGAATGGTAGAAAAGGACAACGGGAATGAGACAATCCAAAGAGTTCATCAAAGAACCATTACTAAAATTCTCTGAGTACCTACTAAGCCATAATAGGCGAACAATCCGAATCATGGTTGGGCTTCTGACCAGGCACTGTAGGTTTGATAAACACATGAATTACATTAGACTCGCAGACATAGCCATTTGTAGGTTCTGTCAAGAAGATGAGGAAACTTCCGCACACATTTTATCTTACTGCGAAGGGCTGTCAAGGCTGAGGTTTGCTGTGCTGGGGAAGGATGAAACGCAACTTTTCCGGTACATAGAGGACCTGGGGTCTGGACTGTGGAGTTTAATAACTAGGTTAGGACTAACTTCAGAACTTCAACATACCGAGAGGGCGTACATAATAGATCTGTAAAGGTCGCAGTGTGGAGCCTCCTAGAAGCTCACAAGCTCCTTTTCTAATCTAATCTTATCTATCTGTTGTGTGAATATTTATGTTCAAACTCTTTCTCGAACATGTAGGTCCAGGTTTCAAATAACATCATACGTGTTTAGATGCATTCAATGTACTTTGGGAGAATAAAACGAATATTAAATGTGTTTCCGAAATTGAAATTTCATGTTGTTAAAAGATGATCAGATAGAATACAACTTGAACAACTAAAATTACGTGGAAGCAAAATGTTTTCTGAAAGGAAATCTTCGGAGTAACCCAATTAGTTTTGTTCTTGAGATATGTTGAGTTTGCCTGGACGAAATGTAGATCTGGATTCAATGGCCCGGAAAATCCAAACCGGTGGAGTCGGAGATGGAAGATGGAGAAAAACAGTACGAAAAGGAAATCTCTTCTCAGCCATTCCGACCATAATTGAGTTGGAAGCAAAGTGTGGTTAATATAGCAGATAGAAGCTGCGCTATTTTTCGTTTAAGAGAAGAATTCCAGAATACTACGAATTCTATCTGTTTCTTGCATTGCTGAGGCTGAATACTGCGTAATGCGATCGAAAATATGAGAGAGAATTTGGTTAACATGAATTGGAATTCTCGTGATGGTATGGTGAATCATCAGACAGATGAACGATTCAGAAAGGCATTTATGAAGGATTCACCCCTCTCAGTATCCTGGAAATTTTTAAAGGATTCACGAATGTCTGTTTAGTGTTTCAATTCATCGATAAAACTGTCTTCCTAACTTTGGAGTTTCAATTTATTGAGTACCTACTTCTGAATGAATCACGATAGAACTAGATCACTTTTGACCGCAGGAAATCTGGAAAATTGGTCTATAAATTTTCCAAAAATATGCTTTTGAATGAAGTTATCTCTGATTGGGTCAAATTCCAAATATTTTAACTTTCTAATTCAAAGATTCTTCACATTCTCTTGGTATAAAAAGATATTCACTTTGATCGTGAGAAAGATTCAAGACAAGCTGCTGGTGCTTTATTTGAAAATACAGAACTTTTAAATAACTTGGAGATTAATCTGTTTATGAGAGAGTTGTTCTTTGTGGTAACACTCAGCCCCAAAAAACCTGAAATGTTTCAATGGCGCCTGAAGCGAACGTTATTCGAAAAAAGCCAAAATGTAAATTTGGTATAATCCGCATCGCTCTCAAGGCCTCATTCATCATAACTGGAACTGACGTGCCAGCAGGAAGTTAAATGCCCCGCAGATACTTAATTATTGTAACCATTCGGCGATGAGAAAAACTAAGAAGAAAGATTTTCTTTGATGTACGACGTAAGGCAATTACCTTCTGATTCAGAAATTCACTGGCTTCTCTCTCAACTTCAATACATTAATCACTTCAGCCAAAAAAAAGTTTCTCGTACGTCAATCGGGATTCACTGACTTTTTATGGTCAGTATATGAGATTTTTTTTTAGCTGGGTGAGGGACAATTGAGGGATTGCCTGTCATTTCTTATACTTTTCCAATCTCGAAACAATTTTTTTTAGTTCTATCCCAAGGGTGTGGACTGTGAGTTTCCAGAATGTTATGCAGAGAGAACGGATAGGTTGAAATATTTTTCTGTCCAAAATGTTCGCACGATATCATTTTTATCTGTGTTCGCAGATAGCACGTTACAACTATATTTATCGTCACTACTTTCGTATTCTTGACATCATCGTTTTTATTTTCTGAATCATTTTTAACGATTCTACTGATATTGGTAACACAATTCTTTTTTGTTTCCAATGAGTCCAATTTTCATCACGACACATATTAATTAAAGAATGCTGCTAGAAGCGCTACGAAATGTCACTTCTCATTTTGGATAGAATTTGTATTAGTTGATCATTTAGTTCATCGATATTATTGCGACAGTTGCTCCATCAGATACTGTTCTTGAGAATCGATTGATTCTTGAGATTAGGAGAAATTTCGTACCAAACGGTCTTCTTCGTAAATATAACATCTGCGTCGATCCAGCCGGTTCGTAATATGGATATTATTGGATCCCAATGATGTGATACTATGAATTCAACATGATTCCAACTCATTCATTAGGTTATGAGTAAGGTGAAAGGGAGCTAGAAAAGTCAAAGAATAATTGAATGTGGATGACAGTTGAACGAATTATTAGTTCTCAATCCAGGAATCATATGAGATATGCTAAGAAGTACACAATAGATATGTGATGGATTTCCAAAAAAATCATTTTTCCACATTCTATCTGTTCTAACTTCCATCATGGCCCCTCTGATTTTGCTATTTTTCGAAATATGTAGATTATGCTTCAACTTCTATTCAAATATATAGTGGTACAGAATGTTGATCTTTAACATGAGTCCATTTTCTGGTCATCTTCACTAGATTTCATTCAGATTCCGAAATATCAGAATCAGAATTCAAAAGAACATGTGACTATTCGTTGACATTGTGACAGGAATATACAAAACTCATTAGTGTTGGAAGATTTCTCCCCAAATATATTTAGCATCTTTGTGATAGTGAAGTGTCCCTATAATTATTGATGCCTGAATTTTCCCAGCTATGTCTCAACCAATCAGAAGTTCAAGTTGTGAGAGAGAAAACCAAATCTATCTTCTTCAAATAAATAGACTGTGGTAGGCGATAACCACCAAATACTAAAGCATCACGTCCATTTGATGAAGTATAAAAGTTATTCCAAAAACTCATCCTCCATCCACTGATGAAGCTTAATAAATGATATATTCATTTCACGATTTTGTGAAAATCTCTATATTGTATCATTCCATCATAATTCCTCAAGAAGAATGATTCCATATTGTGTTTTGTGAAACAATACCTTATAATGAGATTCAGTGTAGCATATCAAGAAATATTCAAATGGCCATTGCGATCTGGCATTTATATAAACTCCAAATTAAATAACTTTCATTCAATTTATTTTTGAATCAAATTATGAATTAGGGTAGCCCCCATCACAAAATTAATATATGAATCTGAAGAAGCACGAATCGGGCCCTGGCAAAGTTGCCACCTTTCCACCAGCCCGGAATAATTTCGTTGTATTAATTAATTGGATTGACTCAAGTAAATTCGCGGTTGAAGCGAGCTTTATTCATACAGATGATTCAATTATCATGCCGAATAGCTAGCTTATTCGGAAACGATGATATCGTGCAATTGGCAATAAACGTGGTTCATCGTTTGTGTCATACTTATTCTGGGTCAATTCGATGATAATTGCATAGAAACTTGTGAATCAAACCATGCCCCATATCAATGAATTTGAAAAAGTAATAAAATTAGGGCAGTGTGTTGTGAATCTTTCTGAAAATTGAAAATTTCACTGGGGTCAAAATGAAGAAGCATGCCTATTCGCAAATTCCTAATAATTTCCATATTTATGATGATAAACAGGGTGGCCCATCAGTGTGTGGAAGTAGAATAACTCACTTATGAATGGGAATACAAAAAATGTTCTGAATAAAAGTTGTGCAGTTACACAATCCTAGAATATTACATGATACACAGGGTATTCAGCCTGGGCGAAACAACATTTAGTTCACATTCTTGAAATGGGACACCCTGTATAATTTTCCATCATCGAATTCAGCGTGAAATGTGAAGTTTTCGAACTAGAGCGAAAATATCACCATAGTTGGTGCACTGTACATGGAGAAAAAAAATTTGGAGATTTTTTATGCATGTTATCCGAATCATGAATGCACCAGAATTTTGTAATGAAATAAATGAATTGAGGAATACAGGGTGTCCAGAAACTATTCAGCTACATGGAAACTACAGGTACAAGATGTTAGTTTTGTAGATTCTGCTCAAATTCCTTCAATTTCGATTCCTAAGTGAGTTACAGCCCTTTGAATAAGATAGCGTTATACGAGTTCTCTAAACTATTCCAGAATTCTGCTACACAAGATTTTCAAACTTTGCATAATCGATAAACAATATAAACAGATTTTGGTAATGTCAACTTGATATTGAAGATACAATTTTATAATAAAACATGATATTATGTTAGAATCACAAAAAGTTCAAATTCATTTTTGTCGAAAATGGTTTATGATATCAATTTCAAAGAAGGGTACATTGTTTAAAACAATAATCTTGAAATTCTTGAATTTGGTGTCGAATACAAAAACAGTTGAAATAGAAACATATGAATGAAAACACCCGTGAGTTCCTTGTGTTTGTGAAAAAAACCCAATAACAGCGAACTGTAATACTGTAAAACTGAATAATCGAAAGAAAACTCATACAACAATGTCTTCTTCAGAGTGTTGTAGCCTACTCAGGAAGCATTTGACTTGAATCAAGGTAATTGGATCGGTAGAAAATACCCTCTAGTATCTGCAGTTTCCGTTTGACAGAAGAGTTTCTGGACACGCTGTATACCGAAAATGACCGAGTTATAAGGAGTTATCCTTCCTAACGAAATCAAGTGGCAAGTGCGAAACGACCGAATCTAGTGTAAACCAAGCAGCGCATAGCACACGGATTTTGATGCATCGATCGCCGTCCTAGGTCATGGCAGGTGCTCTGAGATCCCGTTCAAGGGCCAGCTTCCGCACACTTTGAAACTTCCCGGAAGATATTTCAATGCGCTCTATAATGAGGGTTGTCGGGTCATGTGCTCGGATCCTTTGACCCTACTCGAGGCTATTCACGTTGAGGTCTCGTGCCGTCTCATCCTGATGAGATTCGTCGCTCAGCTCTAGTGATAATTCCTTGATTGGTAGTAGCGAGAATTGGCCTTTTCTGTGGCTCGCCTCAGGTGGGAGATATCTCCACGACAATTTCCGAAATAATGTCCAGTGATTCTGATGTGCCAGAAATGGAAGATCATGATCAGATATATTAACGAATATGCCGGGTGTCCCAACACTGCTAATTTCCTCGATGTATTGATAAGGCTGATTGAAATGGAAGAAAGTCTGATATAAAAGTTTCACGACAACAAAAAGTCCATGTTTCGAAAAAAGTTTCGAATGCACAGGATGATGCCTGTAATAGCAAGATGTTTTTTTCAAATGGAACAACCAATTTATTTTTTTGTCATTGAAATGGTCCCTTCGTTCTCTATTCAGCACTGAATTTTTTGCAGCTACCATGCACCGGTACCAAATTTTCAAATTGTTCGACAAAATGGGGAGTGATGGAGGTTCTGATTGAGGTAACTGTAACTTGATCTGAATTTCGCTTGGTGAAGTGACGTAGAAAATACCAAAGTAGCCGGTATTGCAGGATCAGCATATATGTTCATACAGGGCGCCTCAAACGTTACGTTCATTTTCATCCACTTCGAATTGAGTTTATGCGAATTTTTCATATGGAGCACCTTGTATATTAGATTGTCTTCGCAATATTCATGAAATTAGCTATCTAAGGATAACAAATGTTATATGTTAACAGTTTACAGATATTTGATACTTTGTGTTTTTCAAATTATTCTCACAGAATTGAAGAAATACCTGTTTATCAATAAGCCTTATGGATATATCGAGCAAATTTGCACTATTAGGACACCTCGTATAAAGACTGCACAAAATTTGCTGATGATTTCAATTAACTATTGGAAACGAATGATTCAAGAGCCTGCCATATCCTTACGAATCAAGACTTGAAGAAACCCTCACAACACCACCTATATTCGAGATTTGATCAAAATATTCCAGAAACTGGAGAAAATCCAAAGAAAATCTGAATGTGAATCTTGAATTTTCAACCCACTCTATTTTGGCAACGAAGGATTGAACTTCTTGTCATGACATAAGCTGAATAAATACCTCTTCTCGTTCTCACAGCATATATGGAACATCTTGTACATGCCTTGAATTTCTTCAACAAACTATGGAAACGACCGATCTTATTCAATTCATGAATTTGTAGGATGACTCACAAATTGATGATCATTTAATCCCCCAAATTGAGTTTTGTAGCTTTGGTATGATGACTGATAACGTTCGTGAAATATATTCTAGAGCCGTTTTTTGTGAATAATAGGAATTGTGTGTTCAATGTGTTGTTTTCACTGTTTTAAGATATCTATTCAATAATAACCTCAATTAATTTCCACGTTCGCAAACGAAAACTGCAACTATAAGGATGAATAATCGAATGAACTATTCGAAAATTATGAAGGGAGCTTAGATTTATCTGGATATCATTTGGAGTTGTTCACAAATATTTACCTAGATAACCAATTCAACGAGAGCTATCCTGATGAGATCACGAAAGTATACCTCTAGTTATTCTATACGAACAAATTGAATTGAATCAATCGAATCACCAATATGGAAGTAAATACGAGAAAACCACTCCTACTACTATGTCTGGTCTCGAAGGATATCTGGTAAGACAATTTCATAAATGAAAAACTCAATTCGATTCAACTTTGTCCAAGAAACTGGGAAAACAAGGAGTAGGAGGATGATGAACAGAAAGAATAATTGCTCGCAATACATTTATTCATGCAACTGTAGTTGTCAGTTCCTTCAGCAACAATAATTCCGTTTGCGAGATTAATGTCGATTTTCGGCATCTTTAACTTCTAGTTTTGTTAAATGATTTCAAATGATGATCATCATCAAGAACCATACCTGGATTATAAAATAAACTTCAAATCTCCAATAATGGTACCTGTATTGAAGATGATCTGATATAGAAAATCCTAAATAACTAGTACAAAAATCAGTTTTTATGAATCGCCCCACACTTGTGTCACAATAACAATATTTTTCTCAATCAATATCTGTATTGATGATTATTTTCGTTTTTTTTTAGTTCACCATTGAAGCGTGTTTTTCAGTTCTTCTTGAAATATATTCTTTACAATTTTCTAGATTAATTTGTTCAGCGATGGACGGGATTCGAATCGGTTATGGCGTTTCGCGTTGAAATTTTTTTTTCCTTTTTTTATTATTCTTACTGGAATTTGCCCCTTGTCTTGGCCAATGATCTAGTTTGAGATGACGGGTTATAGTAACAGTACTATCAGCAACTCAAAAGCAATTCGCATGTAAACAACGGATCAGGATACAAAGTTGTGGTAGATTTATTGAATCTTTGTCGAGACCCCTTTAAACGTAACTGATAAGATCATGATTGTGCAATGCGAGCTAGTAATGTCATTGAATGACATCTGTGATGGGAAACTTTTCAATTCGTCCAAAAGTTATTACTACTCGCTGTTGGTCCGAAGGGAAACTATATCAAACATACAAAAACTTATAAAAAGCATGTGTATATGCAATACTTATTATTGAGAATGAAAAGTGCTACTCAAACAGAAATTCAATTTCCTTCGAAGTGATCAGATGATCATATTTCATTTTCCAATACATATACCAAAGATAAATCAAAAGAGTTTGACATCATCAACGTAATTGCGCGTGTTGAGAGCACAACTGTTTCTGAGATAGCTTTAATAGCAATTAGTTTCATTATTTCACCACCACGAAATGCCCTGGAGGAAGCTTGAAGTTGATTCCGTTTTGAGTTCTCGAACGGATGCCTTTGAGTACTTATACATCAGTTAATTAGATAATTAAATTCATTACGTTCTTTATGCTTCGACTAGTCGGCATTTCATTTGGGAGTTGTAGAATATCACATGCATCAATATGCAGCTGCTATCTCTGAAGAATTCAATTTTTGAATTGTTATGCAACAAATTGATTTTTGAGTTGAATTCCACACTGCAACTGATAAAGAACTATTTACCTGTATCCACATGTTTCGTGAAATGGAATTCTAATTGAAATTTATACACAATAATTTCACAATATGTTATATCATAGCCAGCGTTCGAACAATGCGATTTGATATTATAGAGAAGAATACAAATTTCATTTCAATAAATGTTTCCAATTCATTATCAATGACCATTTTCATATAAAGTAAATAGATATTCATGGTACCATAGTGTGTTATATTTGAAAAAGTTACGCGGGATAATTAATATCACGAGGTCTGTCCAACATTATCGAGGTCTGATTTGACATACCCAAATAGACCATAACGATGTGTCCGACATGTTTCAATGTCTGAAGGGTTTCAGTTATTCCACTTGACTCCACTGTACTCACTACAATCTGATCACAATATTTAGTATGCACATCGAGTGAAAATATATTTTTGCTCTTTATCATCAGTCATTTGTTTCGTCATTGATTCTCATCATCAGTCCTTCGTCAGAAGAAGTATAACTTTCACTTTCTCTGAAACATTGCCTACTATATTCTCAAGTTTTGTTATTATAGGGTTGAGTCTCGTTATACGGTGACCCGAATAGTCAGAAAGTAACTGCTTTAATCTAATTCGTTATAGACTTGTCAAGAAAACACATAAAAAACTCAAATGAACCTTTGCACTATGCTCAATGGCCTAATCGATTGTATATTATGATTTCGGGAACGATAAGTCGTGCTACAAGTACACCAAACACGAATAGGGTGGCTTTCTGGTTTCGAGCATTTGCCAGTTTCGAATCAGGTCGTCCAATCAACCACTTATTTGGAGTTTTTCTTCGGTCTAAGCCAAAATGTATGCGTGCCAAAGTTGAAATAGTCACGTTAGTTTCGAATGAATGGTCAAGATCAATATTTTTCACACTTTTATACATTTTATTGTGTTTTATAGTCGTAACGAGTTCAAGTTGAAGAATACCTGTGATATCAATGGATACCCATACATACAGTTTGTTGTTGATAACTTTAATCCCCAAGTACCGCCAAAAATTATTCATGGATATTGAATCCGGAGACATAGGTGCCCATTAAATAGTTCAGATTCAATCAAATCGTCTAGGAAATGGGGAAGCATATCGTTTTGTTGAAACCAGACGTTTCTATTCGGCAAATCACTTTGTTCGGAACGGTAATGTAGTAGTCAAAGCACACGACATGCTTCAATATAGAAAACAACGATCGTAGGTAATTCCAAGCATCATCGGAAATAATACGACATCGAAACAGAATACTCGAACTTGAAGAACAGAAAACTTCAATAGACTTCAATCAATCGATGAGAGACAGTTCAAGTATATTAACCTTATCGAAGAAATACTCCCGAATTTTTCATCGTCTAAGTTGCAGGATCTTTACCACGAGACTTGCTTAAAAAAATTCAAATACTACTTACCACCTGCTCATCAGGAACATGCCAGATTATTGGACAAAAGAAGAAGAAATACATTTCATGTTGTGCACTTATCAATTTAATGTTCTCATCTAAGGGCCAATGCAATTCAACTGAAATATCACTGCATTATTACTTTCACACGAAAATTTTATTACATTACATGTAAGTTACAGTTAAGGTTTCAGTTTCCTGTTGATTTCTGGTAAAGGTACAAACGGAAATTTCTTTTTTTTTTCATGATTTTTTTTGGGTGTATATTATGAAGAAAGTATAGGAAATATTGAAAGTATCATCGATATATCATGAAATCAAAAATGTGCCAAGAATTGATCCTTAAGGAATACCAGAATTGAAGCCCATTAGAAGATTTGGACAAACAAGTAATTTTTCTAACTGAAATGAAACTTTAGTGAATCAGTCGTAGCTATTGTGATTCAGAATAGACCATAAATGCATTGCCTTCAGCAAACATGGCTACTTTCTCTGATTTTCTGCTTCGTATTTATATTCAAGTCATACTTTATCGATACGAGAGATCATCACATGTATGAATCATATTTTTTGGGGGGGCTGAACAACAAATGAGAACACGTAACCCGTATTTTGTTAGCTGAGTGGCGTCAGAAGAAAAGGTCCTGGCTTGAGAAGCAATCGTTTGCTTTCTCTTTTATCACATTTCCAATGAGAGTGTTAGGATATAGAAGTATTTTCGAAATTTTGAGGCAAGTGCACTGTGGAATAGCGCGCCTGCAATACATACTACGTTGGAATGATAACAAAAGAGAAAAAAGTTACTTTGAAACATCATTTGTGATTTTCAAGCATTTCCTCATAGATTATCTCCTACAAGACATCATTATTGAAGTCGTCAATTGTGAACTTCATTCTCAAGTATCATTCCAAGAAGAATCTCTTGCGTAAAAAATATTGAGAATTTTCATAAAAGATTATTCGAATTATTAATTTCTCCATAACACACTAGGCGATGACAAAAATCTCCAAGAACTTTTCAATTCCAATTCTTCAAACTTTTTTGCTATTGAAATTCACTCCAGATTCGAAATAACCCAATAGATATAGTCAAGTGAGGTCTGAAGATATTGTTGGATATTTCATATTTGTGCACCAAATTTTATTTTACTCAAAGCTATGCAGTTTATAATGATTTTTGCAATTTGGGTTCTTCTGACTATGTTTCCTTCTAGCTAGATATTGGGTAATTTCCAATGCAGAATGGAACAAAATTTTGGCACAGCACTGTTCAGTCAACCTCATATCAGGAAGGCATCTGATGCAGTTCTCCTTTCACGTTCTCTTGTTGATATGTATATGAAGCATCTAGAACACTCTGTCCTGCATTTGAACACTTGTCAACATTTTGATTTTTTTCAACGAAGTGGTTCATAATTTTAGTTGAATGAGATTTTTCTTCAAACACCATGAAACGTTTTTTGCTCTCCTTCGAAATCACGACTATCAATATTTTTGTATTGCCCTTGCTCAGTTGATTCCATGAACTCATCAGTGGAAAAACAAGCTGTTGTATATCGAATTATTACTTCGATATCTCTCATATTTACCTCATCTAAACCAGTTTGTTTTGCTGTTTCCTGAGTTGCATACAAATACTGCTAAGCCGAAACAACGTTAAATGAGGTCTTCCTGTATTTCCAAATTCATGAGGCCAGCATAAACAAACCTTCTAACGGGTAATTACTGTGAGATCATATTCCAATTGGACTCCTATAGGTCGAAGGGCCAGGTACGCTTTGCCTTCTTTGGTAGGTTATTCAGAGAAGAAAACATTTCGACCGTCGAACATAATGTGAGGAAATGCCCTGAAGAGTTGGTGATAATAGCAGACCATAAGATTTATTATTGGCAACCCCAGAAACAATAAATATTATGAAGTCGTTTTTTTAATTTTTGTCATATATATGCTATGTGCCTTGAGATGCCTTACGCTAAGTATTTCTAGGATAATCATATATTTCTGGTTCACATTTCCAATGTCTGATAAAATAACACTGAGTCTCTTGACATTCTACCTGAAATAACTTTTCCAACGTCTTCCGACACACAGCGCAGAATTTTCTAGCGTAACTCTTTCCGCATGTACGACCGAATTTAAATGGCCGTTAACGTCAGACAATCTCATAGATTGTTCCTAGTTCGTCTGACCATTCTTTAACGGTGTTTTATGCCCGACTGGCCGCCCCGCAACGAATGGCATTCCCCAACGATTTTCGAACGTTCCAGAATGGATCGGCGGTAGGAGCGGTCGAAGATTCAGATGTTTTCACTCGTCGCGGGATTTTTAGATATCCTCGCCTGGTTTGCCCGGATAATGTATGATAGTCGTTCTGTTTTTCAAGTAATCGGGCAAATTTTATTCCTGTATACAATGAAGTTGCTGGCTAAGAGCGAAACTATAATGAGGAATTCTCCTCAATTTGCGTTATTACGGGAAATGCAAGTTTAAAGTTAATGATTATGAGTTTCATTCATTAATATTCCAAACTCTCTGCAGAAACTATCTAAAATAATTTTTCAAATATGGGGTTTTAAATCTTAAATCGCTTTGTTTCTAGTTCACAAATTGGCAACAGCGCCTAGTAAGCTAGAAAAAGAACAACATATATTTGTTCTTTGTTGTCTGTACATTTACAATCTTTCTAGTGTCAAAATTTGTCGGTTATCATAACCTAACTTTTTGTTTATACTTTGTGGCTGGTGAAGAATACTTGATTGAATTGTTTTTAAGTTATTTGATACAATATTATACATCAATATAATAGTCCTACCCAAACAACAACCTCACTTAGAAGCCAAACCACGCCAAACTTAAACATAACCTTAAAACCTGAGTTCTCTCTCTAACTTGGTCGCCTTCTTTGCGATGCATGGAACGTCATGACTCATGGAATAAAAATAAGCAGAATGGGTTTCTATTTAAAATCTAGCCATCTTTGTTTACCTAATCAACGTAATGAATTTGTTGTCCTTTTTTATCACTGTAATCCGCAGTCGATGTTGCCAAATGGCGAATTAGAAACAAAGCACTTTAAACTTTAAATCACATATTTATTTTTATTTTTTAAGTACTTGAAATATTTTTTTTAGGAAAAAGGTTGGAATCATAAATTTGAAATGCGACGTTTTAAAGATATATCATGAAAAATACTTCATTATCGTCTGAAGGAGAATTCCCCATTCTTCACGCATCGCGCTGGTATAGCCGAATGGAAAAAATGTTTTCTTCCATAAGTTCAGTTCTATCAAGCTGATTGTGAAAGAATTGAAGAAGTGCATAGTAGGTTCTTGAGGGCATTCGAATGTTGATATCAGAAGGGGGACTATGAATATCCTGACATTTTTAACATCTTGAATTTGTCTAGGTTTGGAACATCGAAGAGCAGGAATAGATTCGAGATTTCTTCACAGAGTTTTTAATGAAACCAAAACTTGTACAAATCTTATTGAACTCTTCAATTCAAATGAAGAAGTACAAGAAAGTTTTTCACGTTTCCGCATCGTAATACGAATTATGGTCAGAATGATTCGATAACAACACAGGAAAATAGAAATAGTGAAATTATCATTGATCCATTCAATACATCCTCTAGTTCATTCAATAATCGGTAGTCAACTTGACCTGTTATAGTATATCATTAGTATTAGTTGATTAGGATTATATTTGTAGGAGAAAAATCATGAGAATTATTTCTCGAATATTTATATTTTTGTGAATTGGCGTGTCCGTTGATTAACGAATCAACATTCTTCGAGAGTATTCGAGTGGTGTGTAAGATTCATCTTATACATTTTTTTCTGTTTTCTGTTTTTACTGTTCTCCTACGAAATTGGGATTTACAGCCATAAACGAATATAACAAACACAACCTCTGCTATCGAACAAAACATAATAGATAACAATATCTATGTAGTCTATTTCAAATTTTGCGATCATTCTAGCATAATTCAGACATTCTGGACCAGAGGTCGGCAAGTAGTTTTAGGTAGGGTCCAGAAAAAACAACTGATGATAATTAAGTGTATATATTATTTTGATATCAAATGAAATTCTGAATATAAAACACATGACCTAACATCAATGTGGCCTGAAACTATTGTTTCAATCAATAGAGATATAGAATACCTTATTTACGAATTAATTTATACAATATTCAAGTTGTGACATCATCTTTTCTCGAAACGACTGCCTGTGTATCGCCGACTGCCAGGGCCGTAATGAACACAACAGTGATATCGAAGTGTAATCATTGTAATTCAATATGAGATGATGATCGGGAATGCGACAGTTATAACTGAAGTTGAAGAATGAATACTGATATTTGAAAAAACAGATGAATACTTCAATCTACCTGCCAAAAAGTGAATGTGGATTCACTTAAAAATAGACCCATCTTTACAGGAAGAAGTTTTCTGCATCAACGAGAAGGGGTATAATAAATTCTTCTCGAATCTGTGAAAAACAATTATTATGACATTTCCTCAAAGCCCTTTTCAAAAACAAGTTATTAGTCTCTTTCAGTAAATAAATAATTTATTTCTTGACGTTGATGATCCCACTAAAAATCTACCAGCTCAAAGCCCCTTCGGTCTCTTCATTATTCCAGTAATAGCAACGAAACGTTCTGGAACCGTATTACACAAATGAAATTCCATAATAATGCCTATATAAATTTTTTCCTGCGTCTCCGTCGGCCCTTTTCGTCTCTCATTCATTTTTCATGGCGTTCCGCGGATTCGTCTTTGCCATATTTTTATGCCATCTGTTCAGGTATGGGTACTCATTAAAACGAGGGTGGTTTCTAACGAAGGGGATGAAACGTGAGCGAGCGGAGAGACGTCTCAAGTGGCGTCGGCTGGGTGGCATATATTTCCCTCACGACTGTTGGTAGTGATTATTTTCCGTTAACCCACTATTCAAAGATTTCCATCACAGATTTCGGATTTCGAACAGTATCTCGATGATATTCACGATATAAACACGGAGTTTCCAGATGCTAGAAAGATTTGAAAGTCAGCGATGCAATGCAATTATCTGTTTTGTTGGTTCCTTCTTCAATCCAAAATCCATGAGAGTTGGTTATCGTAACAGACATTTGGATTGTGTTCTCTTGACATTCTGGAACTCTCCAAACTCGTGAGCAACTAGTCGGAACAATTTCACGAATTTCTTAAATTTTTTTCGACGAACATGCACAAACATCTCCTTATCAACTCTGTTCGCCATTTCATTTCAATCCTGAAGTGTTTCGATGTTTTTCACTGTTCAGTTTATTCGTACGTTCGAATGGTGAAATGGTTTTATTTTGTTCATGGTGTGGAATTTCGTGCACCAAGTAGTTGTCCACTCATCAAATTACAATCGTCGACATTCTAACAATCAGAAATATTTTCTGACGAATTGACAGAAACTAAGAATGGTTGTGTCTGTCAGTCCGATACAATGAATCTATTTTCTCATCTGTTGTGAGCTAGTACATACTCTTTGGCCTATTCATCCATGGTGTTTTCCGATTGTCTTTGAGAGATTGATGTTTCCTAGTGATAACCGATGAAAGCACTACGTTTTCGTGGAACTCACAATAACATAAACGAAGGAGAAGAAGAAAAAGAAGAAGAAAAATAAGAAGAAGGATGAAAACAAGAAAAAAAAATAAGGAAAAAGGGGAAAAGAGGAAATCAAGAGAAAGGAGAAAAAAATGAATAAGGAGAAATGAAGAAAAATAAGGCAAAGAAAACGATTGAAAGACACATTACATCCAACAAGAAAAATTTATATTGTTGGTCACATCCTTTGTGAATGATGTGAAAGAGAGTAGAATTCAGTAGAGCAGTCATTACAAAGAGTATCCCTCACTTACTCCTATCCGGAAAATGGTGGTTATTAAGTTCTCAGGTAGCATGCGAGGCGAACGCTTTTTACGGCTGGCCGTCGGTCTTTGTAGCATTCGTAGCATCGACTTTCGTGCGACGATTAGGGCCCCGATAAGTCCCCTGGCGACTCCCTAAAATCATGCTTCGAGCACGCCGAACACGAACGGTCGTTCCCTTCGACGATTCGCCATTTTTTAATCCGCCCGTCTGATCGCGAATCATTGCCGGATCGGTGCGGGACAAACGCCTTTTTCGCATTTCAAGTCCGCACGATCGTCACAAGACACGTGACAGACATACAAGTCGTTCGATTCCGTTTCCTATTCCGTCTGCACACTGATGAATCTGGGAACGAAATACAATAAAAAAACGGAAAAATCAGGATCATAAAGGACCAATATGAAATCAGATGAGATATATTATTTTCCCCATCAAGTGATAGCTAGGGTGTCCAAGAAATATTTAAATTTCATTTCTTCAATTTCATTTAAATAATGTCTGAATGGCATCCCAATCGTAAACCAACGTTTTTATATCAGAGTATTCTAGAATAATGTTTCAAAATAACCGAATGTAACCATTTCTTGATATTTTATTAATAATAATAATAATAATAATAATAATAATAATAATAATAATAATAATAATAATAATAATAATAATAATCTTTATTCATCCTTTGGCATCATACACATGATATAGGACAAGTCATAATATGTATATACACACATGTATATACACACATATATATATAGTACATATAAACACATATAAATATATACGGTAATACAAATAACTATAATAAACATATCGTCGATACAAGTAAACAACAAATTAAAAAAATTATGAATTGGCAAAATATTCACCAATGTCATAAAAGCAGGATTCCACTAAATATTTTTTCAACATTGTTTTGAATTTATAAATATTTTTTTCGTTTTTTATATCACTGGGGAGATGATTGAAAAATCGTATCCCATTATGACTAGGACTGTTTTCGTGAAGTGAAGTACGATGCTTTGCACTTCTCAACAAGTCACCACGCCTCGTAGAATAGTCATGAGAGTCAGAACCCCTCGAGAAGCTCCTGATGTTGAGTTTAACGTATGTTACCGTTTTTTAGATGAAGATCGATGGTACCGTCAGTAATTTATATTTTTTAAAATGATTTCTACACGACATTCGGTAATCTAAGTCAAATATCAGACGAATCAGTCTTTTTTGACTGATAAAAACTCTCTGAGCAAGTGCCGTACTTCCCCAAAAGACAATATTATAAGAAATATGTGAATATGAGAGAGCATAGTACACATTTATCAATTGCTCTAGCGTGAATATATTTTTCAGCTGCAAAATTGCATAATAACTACTATTGAGTTTTTTACACACCTGATCAACATGTGTATTCCACTTCAATTTTGCATCTAAATATGTGCCCAGAAATTTTATCGAATCCGAAAAACATATATTTTTGTTGTTTACGCAAACAAAATAATCACTCGAGATTTTTGTACGGGAATAAAACTGTAGACACACTGTTTTGTCGGGATTGACAATTAAGGAATTGCTACCACACCAATCAGTAAGCTCTTTAGACAACTTATTCATCTTCGACACAAGTTCCTCAGGGTTTTCAGCATCAGTGGCGATCGTCGTATCATCTGCATACAAAAATATGTGTTCAGTGCTCAAATAATTTGGTGAATCATTAACGTACAGAAGGAAAATCAACGGACCTAAAACTGATCCCTGAGGAACCCCCAGATCAACATCATAAAGCTATGATCTACAATCACCCACACAAATTTTCCGACACTCAAGATAAGATGCGAGCCACGACAAAAAGATGCCCCGAAATCCCAGTCCAGACAACTTTCCCAGTGCAACATCAATATTGATAGAATCAAATGCTTTAGAAAGGTCAAAGAAGAGCACCCCAACAAACCTTCCGCGGTCCAATGCAGTATGAACGTAATCGAGAAAAGCCACCGAGGCACTCTCCGTCGACCTTCCAGGGCGAAATCCATGTTGATGCTCGCTTATGACGTTGTGCTTATCAAGAAAACTAAGCATTCTGATATGTATGCATCTCTCATAAATCTTACATATGATAGTTGGTACAGTAATCGGCCTAAAATTTTTTAACAATGTTCGTTTGCCTTTTTTATATAATGGAGTGATGATACCAGTCTTTAAATCTGTAGAATCATAGAATCTCAGTTTGAGTTGGGCTCAACTTCACCAATATCTAGGAATGAGAGAAATAGTAAATCAACTGGAAAGATGTATTTCACTACGGAAATATTTCCATTTCGTAAATTTACAGCTCGTTTCAGTACAAAGTAGGGTGATAATTCTGTTACCAAATCAAAGAATGCATTGAAATGATAACTACTATTTGAAAATGCCAATATCTTGAAAACTATTCAAACTAGGTATAGGGAACGCTGATATAAAATGAAAGATAGTCCAATTTCATATTGTTCAGATCGAAAAAATACAGGGTGTTTTATTTGAAATAACAAAGTTATCTCCATTTGAAATTATAAAAAAGAGACAATGAATTTTGAACGTACTGTATAATATTGGGAGACGAGTTCTATCGGAATCAATAGCCTGAAACCTCTTCAATGTTTGGTCAGAATTGGAAGGGATGGTTTCTATACATCATACATTATACTCGAAAACGGTTATAGGGTAAAACGCCAGTAATTGACCAGTTAAGGATTTTTTGATGCCAGTGTTTGACCGAGCCACATCAATTTTCTTGTAGATAATTATACATTTAAATAAAATAATCGAAAATATGATGAAACAAACATGTTATTCATTCAAAAGTTACTCGTCCCATATATTGAATATATCATCAAAGAATAGTTTTTTTTTTAATAAAAGAGAAAACAGTATTTATCATCTAGTCTTCAACCACTTTGATCATATTAGTTGACCAAAATTATCTAATGTTTGACCTTAAAACTGTAAGTGTTTGAACGTTTTGAAAAAATAAATGCTAGGTAAAGGATGCAGTTAGATTTTCAGATAATCGAATGAATACTTTAGATGTCGTGACAAAAATCCCTTATACCAAGTATTCCCTGGTCTTCCATCCTTGAATTCATGAATATTATCCCGTTTCAACTCTTTTGCCAGAAGTTGAACACTATCCAATAACTGGGTTTTTGTAACGGGAAAACCGTCATCTGCTGAATGAAACAATCATTCAACCAATAGTTTATCTTCATCAAGATTTAAAAATGGTGGTGGGCCCATTTTTCTCTCCATAAGTGTTTTTCCTTTTTCTTTATAAATAAGGTTTGACTTTGGTACATTAAACATCTTGGCTGCTTTTTTATAAGATAAACCCCTACTTCTTGCATCGAGAGCCTTTTGAAGATCTTCTTTACTATATTTGAATTTAGGCTTCTTTGACATACCTAATGGCACTAAAAAAAAAAAGAATCCTGATTCAGATTTCCTAAATTTTCTACAGATATTTTCACTTTATTAGTAAATGACCACTATAGGGGCTAGTGTTTGACCAAACATTCATTATTTATATTTCACAGCGAATATTCCTACTTAATTGCGGTCAATTATTTTTATCGTTATAAAGGGTGTTTAATAAAATAGGAAAGAAACAAACAGGTACTTTCAAATTTATGTTAAGCTGAAATATCTATAAAATTTGGAACATGCAGAAAAACTCAGTGTTTGACCTGTTTGAGCTCAGTAAATGACCAAAAAACGAACAAGTTATTGACCCCATACTCAAACTGCTTGTATCTTATTCATACAGCTCAAAAGTTTGGTCAAATACTAAACCATTTAAAGAGGAATATATAACTTTTTAGAAAAATCATTAAACTTCATTCAATTATTGAATCCATTTCCAATAATTGTGAGATTATAAAACTCACAATTTCTCTAGTATTCGACCGATCGGTCAAACACTAATTTTTATTCAAATTTAGAGCTATCGGTCTTTGACCGGCTGTATTTTGACAAAAAAATAAATTAAACCCGTATTTTTTCGATATAAATAATAGAAAACATTTATTAGAATACCTACAAACAAATAAAAATACAGAATATGCAAAAACGCTTGAATAATATTTCCTTGTTTGGCCGAACTTCTTGACTCAAAAATTACACTTCTTAAGACAATGTTCGCAGCCTGCGGTTAGAGCTGAACTAAACAACAACAACGCGGGAATGCTATTATAAGCGGAAGTTTTGCATAGTGGGACGTGGAAAAAAGACTTGAGGCTATTCATAGATAGTTTTATATTTGTTGTAATATTCGTAGGAGTCTTATTTTTTACATTTTTACACGAACATGGTCAAACACTGGCTGACGGTCAATTACTAGCGTTTTACCCTAGTTAGGTACATGGTACCTCCTATGAAATCGAATTATTTTTCGTGAACTATCCAAAAACTGTAACAAAATACCGGGTGTTCCATTTAAAAAAACACAACTTTGATATATCACATTTTTTTGAGCCACCCTGTATACTCCAAAATAATTTTCTTTTGCAACCTCAATGGATATACAGATAATGAAGAAGAGAAATTTCCGAAATATTCAATAGTTTGGTTTACAGAGACCGTGTCGTACATACCTTTTTTGATTAATGATCTGAAGCCTTTCACTATAGTTCAGAAATATGATCACCAGATCATTATCAAATAAACTATCATGCAGCAAACATATCGAATATAATTTGTTCTGAACTGTTGATAATCGGGTTCAATCAGAGCAGCTGTCAAATTATCGAATTCGGTCAGTTGAATAAACATTTAACTCCGAACCAAATCATGAAATGCATTGTTGAAATATCGGATTTGATAAAAGAGGAAAAGTTATTGACATACGAATATTCATGATAATAAGCCACTAAATGAAAATTCAATTCTGTCGAATATTTAAAGGCATATTATAATTTATCATAAATGAATTGTGAAACTGGGTAGAATATAAAATATATACAAAGTGAATATTCGGTTTCTATGGAATCAAATATGATAAACAAAACTCATTCCCAATTATTTCGTTGTTCATCTTCAGTTATAAGCAGTGAAAATTATGGCTCCTACATTATAACACCCTGATAGATTGTGTTTGGAGAATCTGATTATTCTTTTCTCTCTGTAAAAGCAAGATCTACGATATAGAATCAGTGAAGAATGCTGTTGAATAACGTCAGGATAATAATCTTTCGAAAACAAATCTGAAATCTCACGATAACCAACTATGTTATTCAACTCTGAAAAGGTTTCTGGGTAGTTCTTTCACGAAAAAAATCGTTTTTATCAACTATTCTAACACATTGAGAAACATATCAGATATTTTCACGTGACCCGATATTTCACTAAGTACAATCGATTATTTCCGCATGAAATGATAGGTTAGATTCGCAGAATTAGTGCATTAAACCCGAGTTAAATAATACGTGAATATTCAATGTGTTAGTATCGTAGCCACAGGAGCAATGCACGCATGGCGTGACACGCGAATTTCATACCATATACAGGGTGGATCTAAATGGATGATTTATTATAGATATAAGGAAATCATATCATTTTATAAATTGATGAAGTTGATGATGCATATTTTGTTTTTCAATATTTTAATCAACAAAGTTTTTCATTTCTATGAGATGATTCATCTGAAACAATTTTAATTAAATACCTGCTGAGCTCGCAGTGCTATATCGAAATTATAACTATCTTTTTCGTATACTAGAGAGACATCTAGAATCACGTAGGGTACACTTTTGAAAAGTAATTTTTTGGTTTATTCAGATTGACGTTATTGTGATTGAGGTAGTTGAAATTCTTGAAAATATCAAGTTATTTGGTAAGAATCACTCCTCTACTATTATGACTGGAATATTTTTATTTTTTCTAGTTGATGACCAAATAGTATCATTCGGTAGTGGACCAGTTATATCATATATTATACACACTGCGCATGATAAGTCTTACCAATCTCCGTTACTGAAAACAAAATCGAAAAACGCTCGGATACGTAAATTTTTATCTCAAACAGTGTGATTTCCACGGTCATATACACAAGGTCTGGAATCTATGGCAATTTTGAGTGGTGGGGGTGGCACCAGTTTTGAAGAAAAAGTTTTCATAATCATCCGCTAGGAGGACATAGGGGTATAATCACGTGATTAATCTTTGACAACAAAACAAACGGTTAGGACTTGAATGGTAAATAAAATCAATGACAGAAATATTATATCTTGCAAAATTCTCTCGAATAAATAAAAATCATTCCTACTTTCAAAAAGCTGATTGGATCTGATTTGTGATTGGCTGACAAAGTGACAATAGAGGACAGCGCTGCAGGTGGCGAAACATGAGAA
This sequence comes from Plagiodera versicolora, assembly GCA_037013635.1. Lineage (NCBI taxonomy): Eukaryota > Metazoa > Arthropoda > Insecta > Coleoptera > Chrysomelidae > Plagiodera > Plagiodera versicolora. The sequence continues at coordinate 5,798,160 of CM072986.1, read as the reverse complement.
CCACGAAAATTTCCTCAATGTTTGGGTCACCCCCACCACCCGAGTTGCAAGACCTATGTATACGATCGTGGTGATTTCTAACAAAAGAAAATCATCATCCTTCAACTCCTTCAAATAGCAAGGGAGGTGGTTAAAAAAATTTTTTTGAGTATAATTCGAAGATTATCATCAATCAATTTTCTCAAATGGATATAAATAAACAAATAATATTATTTCGAATCTGAACAAATAGACAAATTGATCCAATCAACGGCTCAATTCATATTAGAACATTTTGAATACCTCCTGTAGTAATTAAGTTCTCAATCAAAATACCTTTTCCTGTTCATTTATTCAATATAATTTTTATTTAAACTTCTTAGAATTCTTAGTAATAATAATCAAAATTGATGATTCTTTATTTGCTATTTGACATTTTTTTGGTGGAAAACACCTCAGAAATGAAGATTGATGTGGCGTTTTTCAATTTCGTCTTCAGTTACGGATATTGAAGGGGAGGTTAGACTTATTATTCGTAATGTATAACAAAATCATCAGATGATATATAAAATAATTGAGGACAAATAATATATTCATAGAATTGATATCTGAAATAGATTTAAGAAAATATTAAATTAACCAATGACTTTTGTGATTGTTACATTTGAATATGAAATTAGTTCTTAGGAATGATTTCGTTGTTAGTTCTGTTTCCTTTTGATGAGTATCTTTCAACTATCGTTGAATTGAAAACAGGGCTACCTCGTATAAAATATATGCGAACTGCAGAAAGCAGGAAATAGGCAAGAATCTAGCTCATTTACATTTTCCATCCTTCAATTTGGGTGTTTCTACCCCCATCGTGAAAAGCTTTTTATGTTCCAACAGTTTTTTGGACTCGCTTTTTTTATTATTCCGACACCTTCGAACCATACAATACCTATTGTCTTTCCTCTTCAACACTCTCAAGGGAAAGAGATCAATGACGGCCCCAGATTTGGTGGAGGCGTCGAGGAAATAACAAAGATATCGTGATACGATCCATCCGATGGGAGAAATTGCTGGCCGGGCACATAAAGCACCGGCTCATTTTATCGATAGAAAGCAAGATTATAATTTTCGAGGGGTGTGTTACTTCAGTGGGCTATCTTAAGATATCATGTTCAATGCTGAACCTGTGATTCGTATATGAAATTTTGACTACGTATTCATATTGGATTCGATATTAACCATAGTTCTAAAAAAAACGAGCTGTCAGCTATAATCGAACTGAAAGAGTGGAGAATAATCCTTAGTATATGAATGAAATTACTGATAAGAGAATCAATGTCACTTTGTGAGGCTTTGAATGATATTTCTCTACGTTCTGAAATCTCACGCCTTTATAGTTAACTAGATTCTCTCATGATCAATTTTATTCTTATACTTTTAATTTTTCCAGTTTGATTCTTATTTGAAGCGTGTTTTGTTGAACTACCTCTGTGGTCAACATGTAAAAGTAATTAGGGGGGTTGGTAAGTTTTTTTCCTAGGTTGGTAGGACTGTCTATAATATTTGCCAAGCCTTCCTTTATCGAAAGTTTCGATTATATCCAAGTTACACGTGTTTTTGTGAAAAACCGAATTGGATTTTTCACGAATTTTTAAATGAGTGATTTTTATGAGCATAGAACCTTAAATTTTGTTTGCGGAACGAACATTGTTGTACGGACTCATTGAATCGTTGTGGAAGACATTTACTGATCGAACTTAGACACAAAAAAACTTCCACAAGTGGTGAAACGAATTCAAAGAGGGCCGAGAACGCATTGAAGATGAACCGCGCTGTGGACAATCATGAACGTCTACCGACGAGGGCCACGTTCAGAAAATCAAAGATATAGTGATGGGAAATTGTCAATTGACAATCAGAGATCTCGCTGATAGTTATTTTTTGTTATTCACACAACCAAATGACAGCTCAGATTCAATTTCATTCTACTCAATTCAATTTCGTTTATACATACATATATCCACTTCATTTTCCATTTATTTTTCAACTATCGCGCATAGTTCGTAGCATAGTTATTTCTCTGATTGCCACGTGTTTGTTTGACTCCCGCTATAGTTTTTAAATAATTCGCGGTTGACTTCATATTTGCCGGCCTCAGGAGTAGTAGAAGCAACAACCAAATTTCAGAATACTAAAGACAAATTGGTGAAGCTTGTCTTGTTTTCCTTAGTCTTGATCTCTGCTGATACTTGATTCCCACATTTCACATTCACCAGATGTAAATTTCTTTGGCTACCTTGTCACTTTCTTTCATTCCAATAGACTAGTTTCAGGCTAGAGTTTATGATTTTTGAATTCACTGTGATCCAAAGGGGAGAGTGACTCTGATCTCATATCAACAGATGAAAGTTTTTTATGCTGATACCAATACATTGCTTTCGAAAACAAAAACAAGATTGAGAAATGATTTAAAGTCTATTTCAGTTCGCTCACAAGTAGAATTCGCTTTTTGAAAATCATCTCATCGTAATTGTTCTGAATACAAAATGTCTGAGGTGAATAACCTCGTAGCATAAATCTCAAGATTGCCGCTGGAATTATTTTTCGATTTTCATTCTGCCGTTCCGGAAAACTCATTCAAGTAAGGAACATTCATTTTCATAAGATACTCACGAAATGACACTACGGAACGCAGTCTACTATTCGAACTGAACCTTAGTTTACACTCTCTACTCCAGAAAGGAAAATCTATCTTCGCGGAAAAATGAAGTCCATCTGTTATTCATTGCATTCAAATTCGCCGTCGGAGTACGTTATAATAAAATGTTATTCATTGAATTCTCTGTCGGTTTTCGTTCTTCTTCGCCTTTTCAACTTTTCATAAATATATATTAGCCTTTAGCGGTGTGTAGAAGGTTCCTATATTGTCTCATTATCCCGTAAATAAAGCTGTCACCACTTATATAAGGTTAAGTTAGGGCGAGGAGAGATTGATGAGGTGGATTTGAATGATGAGCATCTTCCATCATTCTTGGTCCGATTTGTAATCAAGGATTATCTTTGCCTTTGTCCATGTTTTGAGATTCTTTTGTACTTCAATTTGCTTTAGGCTCATCACAAAGAGATTGGAAAAATGAGTTTCACATTCGAATGAACAATTGAAACGAAACAAGACAATATGACAGAGGAAATGTCGCCCTGAGTATCCCCTGATGACGTATGGATGCATGCAGTGATCAATTTGCCAAGTCCCGGATCAAGGGTACTAGCCTCAATTAGGAAAGTGAAGTCTAGGAGTTACAGTAAAGTTTATATTGCATTGTATGAAAAACGATCAGTCTGAGTGAATCTTATCGTTTTGAAATTATTTTAATGTATTTGAGACAATCTCTTCGATCGGGTTTCGTGAGTATCTTCGATAGGACGTTCTATCACAGTTTGAAGCATACTGATGCAGTTTGTCATGGGTGTTTTGTCGTAATCATTCTGAAACCAACTGAAATGATGATTTTTTTTTAAATTATTGAACGAAGGAGGATCTGAAATTGCAATATATTCGAATGATCTACCATCTCTTGAATTGAAAAAAAATCGTCAGATCATTGGCTGCAATTTCGAACTCATTTACCTGATTTTTTATGGAGAAATGTTTCAATAGGTATGAATTTGTATTCACAACTATACAACATTCAATATTGTTTCAGCAGGTGATTGAAAAGAATAAGGTATGATTTTCTGACCACATATATCAATCATTAAATTATTCAGAATCATTATCACTCGCTAAAATGTTATTGTTACGTAGTATATATAGGGTGATGTTTTGGCTCATTCCTAGAATAGACCTCCTATGTCTTTATATCCGCTTTCATCATATTCAATGTATAATGCGAATACAATGCAATAAACTAAGTTGGTTCAAAATCGTTAGTGCTCATCCATGAAAATGAATGAATTAGTCGATCGCCAGTGATAGAGCAACCTCGAGAGTTGAGCTTCACGACTTTCGACCCGTTCCTTAGCAGCCGGGTCTGCTAGGAATTCACATGGCATGGGTTCTCTAGACTACAAACTATAATATTGGTTTATCAAAGACCGATAAATGATGCATTTGATCACTTATTCACATTATAAAACTTTCTGAAATAATTTTGGGAATTCTAATAATGGAATCAATGATAAGAAAAATGGAAAGATGATATAAATTGACATCCGAGAAACAATAGGTGACTGATGATATGACAAGAGTCTTATAGCATTGGATTCATGAGTTGGTTATCTCGATTAATTCAACAGGAACCAACCGAGCTATGAAATTTCCCTCTCATATGAATGGATCCCTGAGTAGCAACAGTTTTTCCATTTGATTTAATTAGAGTTATACTTTCAACACGAATATATTACTGGTTAGTCTCGGTGAGATAAAAACTTGCGAATCATGCGACAACCCATTGTATATCTGACTTTCTGATAACGGGCCTGAGCAAGTTGAAATTTTTCTTCTTTATGTATCCGTCAAAATTAGGGATTTTGGTGTTTTCTGAAATCCACTAACAAAATAAAATATGTAATCATCGAAACGTCATTCAATTGATCTGTTAGTTATTTATAAATAATTGATGGGTGAAAATTTTTCATCAGGGTTCTGAATGTCACCCGGTACCTGAAATGTGAATCAAATTTATGCATGATCTCTAATATACATGGTTTATAGAATCCATAATTTTTTCACTCAAGCGACTCTCGATTTCAAGTTCTCAATACCAAAGTCAATACACTTTCGGGACGTTTGGATTTCGTGAACCTAACCAATCACTTCGAACGGAATACGTCATTTTCCGCGTCAGGAAGTAATCAATTAAAACAGCTAGAAAGCTCGTCGAGCGTTGCTGTAGCAGAAATTAATTTTTGCTCTCGTTTTGTTCTGGAACGTCAAATAGCCGACTTCCTCATTTCAATTTCTAATCGTGTCGGCTGATAAAGAGTAGAATGCTAGGATTGATGACAGCTTCATGCAAAATATTATTTTTTTTTATGAAATTCACTGAATGAAACGGTATGGAGAATCCGGGGATACAGTTCGGTTGTCAAATATTTGATTCGGCTATGATATATTATCGAGAATGACAATTCAACTTTGATAAAAAAGATTTCTTCAAGAGTAGGGGACCAGCTGCCAACATTTGCTTGTAATAAACGTAATTGTGTCAGAATTTGACACCAAACTATTTATGGAAACTCAAAAGTCATACCTACAATATTATATTGAATAATCTCCCCATTGATGAATAATATCTCATAAAAGTCTAGTCCCCAGACTCAATAATGTTTTCCAAAAATAATCATGCCCATCAATAGAACCAAAGAGTATTACTCCCAATATTCGAAAAATAACATTGTTGGTGTATTTCATACACAAAAATTTCTCAAAAGATGTGAACAGTTCTATTAAACTTACATCCCCGGAATATGTTCGTATTTTACATGATGTATTGATATTCAAATTTCAAGACCAAGTCATTAAACAAAAAAATTTGTTTAATGAAATATAGTGGAAATATAGTATCCATATCAAATTCGATATTTCTTCATTTCCACTCTAGAATTGTTAGTGGGTATCTATTACTAATGCAATTGAATGATGATTCGATCAAGAACTTTTTCATGAGCTAAAATTGATATATTGAAGTTTCGTTCCTTGCCATGTATATGTCTCTAGTGATATCGACACAATAACATTCTTTTATATACAGGGCTATTCAAATTCGAGTCTATGCATGGGGATTTCGATAACGGTAAGAGATAGAGGGTTGGTTAAATGGGGGCAAAGTAGCATATTCCCAAGGTCAATTATATGGATGAAGAAAATCTGACCTAGCTTCTTTAGTTCTGGAGTTATACAGGAAAAATCGAAAATTTAGAAATTCTTCTTTTGCCTATATCTTTTTATTTTACGAAGATTTTTTTTAAATATTGCCACTTTGCCATATCAACTTTCTGCAGGCTATCCAAATATCTGAATAAAAATTATATACAGGGTATCGTATGAATTGGGCCACTCTCAACTTTTAATTTTGTATTTTTTATTGCATTTTTTTGAATGCCAAGAGTCATGTTTCATATTGACGTAGAATTTTGATCTAAATTACAGAGTGTTTTGAAAATATTGAACTAATATCAGTGATATTCCATAATTTTTTCATTCCCTACAACTGTAATTGAATCATATCAGATAATGAGAGGTGAATCAGACAAATTGATTCTATCAGAATTTCAAGATTATCTAGTCTCACTACTTGTGAAAATGAAATCAATTCCAAGAGACATTTTTCCTTACCATAATGTAGCACTAGTAGAATAATTATTCATCCCCATGTCGATTGACCTCGGTAGGTATGAAGATCTGTTGTATGTATTCTGCTGAGAACTCACAAACATCATCTGTCACAAACATAACATTGTATTTGATCATATAGCTTTTCATATTTTATAACTAATCACACAAGAACTTGTTTAATTATTATCAAGAATTGGAATAACAGCCATTATAAGTATTCTTCCAAATCCTAAGCACTCTATACCTTATTCTATGATATTTTTTATTTTAAATTAGAGCTGGAATAAAAAAAAATGGTGAAATTTTACTGGTAATAGTTCAATATTTCCAAAACACTCTGTAATTCAGATGAAAATGTTTCTTCAATATGAAACATGACTCTTGGCATTCAAAAAAATGCAATAAAAAATACAGGTCCGTATTTTAAAATTGAAAGTTGACAGTGGCCCAGTTTATACGATACCCTGTATATAATTTTTTTTCAGATATTTGGATAGTCTGCAGAAAGTTGCTATGGCAAAGTGGCAATATTAAAAAAAATCTTCGTAAAATAAAAAGATATAGGCAGAAGAAGAATTTCGAAATTTTAGATTTTTCCTGTATAACTCCAGAACTAAAGAAGCTAGGTCAGATTTTTTTTACTCATATAATTTACCACTGAAATATGCTACTATGTCCCCATTTAACCATCCCTCTATCTCTTACCGTTATCGAAATCCCCATGCATAGACTCGAATTTGAATAGCCCTGTATAATGCCATAGCAAATAAGGGTTGAGCATAATTAAATACTTGAATCGAGGAGAGACATGTCAAGCTCTGAGACTATTGACAAAATGTGTGTTATCTTGAATCTTTCAAAATAAAATAACAATTAGATGCTGAAAGAATGGTTTTATTTTTCGGAATCAACATCCAACGATTGAGAAAGTTTGAGATTCATGAACGAAGATCCGAACTTGCCAAATCTTGATTGAGTATTTCCTGCTATATAGATTCCAAAAATGGATGATTTGTCATCGCTTCTTTGAAGAGTGATAAATGCGTGATCAATGCAGGTAGACTACTCACGGATGGCCTCTTGGATTCGACAATAGATTAGATAATTCGTCTTGGCCACAATAGAGGTGAAGTAATCCCCATACTCTTCGGTTAGATGAAGATTTTCGAGTAATCAGCGATCCCTTTCGATTGGAGGCTCCTTTCATGTTTTCGATGTGCTCCGACCTCACTCGTAAGACAATAGAGCGTTATTAGGCATCAAAGATGGTATTTCAAGCGACTTTGATCTCGAATAACGGTGAAGCATTTCTGCCTTCGAATACATTTCTCTTTTAGGATCTCATCGACTCTTTTCGTCGGAAAATTCAACTTCTACGTTCACATAGATCGCTGTGAAATGTTAGATTATGTTTGGGGCACTATGGAAACTTAGGAAATTGTGGAGTGTGTATAACGAACAAAGTTTTATTGAATATAAATATAGAAATATGTTCTTGACAAATTATCGGTTCTACAGGCTCCAAATGTTCATATGCTTTACAATAAAATGAAACGAACTTGTTTTGTGTTTTTGCAAAGCAACATCTGAACCCATTCGGACGAACATATTTCATCAACACAATATCCACGTTTTACTTGTTTTTGGTTACTATTTTCTATACAGAGTGGCCCATTGATGTGTGAGAATAGAACAACTCGATTGGAATTTCTAGAAAATTGACATAATCCAATACAAGATATATAATTCAAAAATACTTCGAGATATAAAGTGTGTTCTTCCTAGGCGAGACAACATTGAGTTAATTGTTTTCAGAAGGACACACTGTATATTCGTTCATCATCGAATTAAACGTGAAATTTTGCGTTTGGTTAACTTTTTCTTCATGGAATCATACTGTAGCAAAAAATAAGAGAATTCGATGATTCCAATTTGATGAAGCTGGATACAGATTTCACGCTGAATTCGATGATAAACAAAAAACAGGTGTCCTATTCAAAGAAGTCAATGTTGTTCCACTTAGACTGGACACACTGTATATATTGAAGTATTTCAAGATTGTGAATCTGCAACGATATAACAACTATTCTGGTTTTTGAGCCCATCAATCTGATGGAATATTTGATTGATATGATAAGTATGCAGACGAATACTGTTTGAGAAAAAAAAAAACGAAATGAAAACTAGTGAACTAGCTCGAATTGGTTACTGAAAGAATGATGCTTGAAATAGAATATAATAACTATTTCATCAGTAGATATTACCATGGTCGGATTAACAAGTAGGCAGAATAGGCAGTTGCCTGGGGCCCCCGATTTCAGGGGATCCCCGAAAAATTAAATGAAAATTTCTTACACACATACAATCCTAGGGAGTGAAAGAAAAATACAATCAGATCTGAAAATGAATTTTACTCAAATAAATAAAACTCATTTGACCACATTCAAAAGGCGAGGACCGACGGTTCCTAAAAAGGACATTTCCGACTCATATTTTGACAAATTGAATGAGCGTGCAAAGAAGTGCATCGAAGTGAAAGGAGAGTATATTGAATAATAAAAAAAAAGTATCTCAAAATGTACACTGGTTGTTTTTTTGCGACAATAAAATTCTTATGAAAGATATAAGTTTGTAATTTTTTAATCAGAAAGAGAAGTTAACGAACGTGAAAAAATGGCCTCCAAATTGATGGTTGCCTAGGGGCCCGTTGAGGGTAGATCCGGCCCTGGATATTACTCAATGGAAGTATAATGATATAAACTGCATATAATTATTTTTTTCATCATGAACTCATCTCGTGGATAACTTTGAGATAAATCTTTTCAACTTTCGAATTGAGCTCGCAATTGTAGTACATTTTTTTGTTTTCTTTGCGATATATATATATATACACTGTGTCCAAGATAAGAATGAACAGCATGGGAATCTCGGAAACCATAAGAGATACGGAGATGGTTAAATTAGAGAAAAGTTGCGCATTTCCTAGTCTAAAAATGTGCCGTTCAGAAAGTTTCGAAATTCCAATTGGTTCCGGAGATATGCCTGAAAAAACGAAATTTGCCGATTTCGTTTTAATTTTTTTCTGAAGTTATTTGAAGAGATACAAGGAAACAAAAGAGACTTTCTCATGGCCATTTCCAAATTTCTACAAAACAGCGTTGAGAGATTTTCCGTACGACGTTTCGTTTCGGAGAAACCATCATCAACTTTATTTTTTCATACGGCCCGTAGAAAAAAAATACCCTGCATTGAATAGCATATTTTAATACCAATACAACAATGTATGACACGATATGATTCTGCGATATTTAAAACGGAAAAAAATTGTTTTTATTAATGATCGAACGTTTTGGTGTAGTGTGCGGTGAAATGATTACCCTGAGTATGGTATAGTAGGCTATGATTACTCATGTGGCGAAATATTGAATTAAAATCACGTTATTGAAGATTTGAGAACTTCATTCGTATAAGTAGGTAGGTCTCATCATATGTTAATCAATTAAACTTTTTAGTTAAGAATTTCTGACTAGGAACTTAAAAAAACTAATCGCTATTATAGAGAATGTTCAAACAAATTACCATTATTCTCTAAACATAGATAACACCTTCTAAATGTTGAATTAAAAACACTTCTCAACATATCAGGTGTGATGCACTCGCACGCTTCAAGGATTAGTTTTCTAAACTGATCCTCAGATTCAAAAAAACACCGGTAAACATAATTTTTGCAATACCCCAGTGAAAAAAAATCTAGCGGAGTGATGTCCGGCGAACGAGGGGGCCACGAAACTGCTGAATGTGTACCTATCCATTTTCCCGGAAATCGGTTCGATAAATACTCCCGCACTATTAGGACATTGTGTGATAAGTAATCATAGCCTACTATACTATACTCAGGGTTATAATTTCACGGCACACCAAAACGTTCGAACTTTGATAAAAACAATTTTTTTCCGCTTTAAATATCGCAGAATCATATCGTGTCATACATCGTTGTATTGGTAATAAAATATGCTATTCAATACAGGGTATTTTTTTTTTCACGGGCCATATGAAAAAATGGAGTTGATGATGGTTTCTCCGAAACGAAACGTCGTACGGAAAATCTCTCAAGATTGTTTTGTAGGGATTAGAAAATGGCAATGAGAAAGTGTCTTTTGTTTCCTTGTATCTCTTCAAATAACTTCAGAAAAAAAATTAAAACGAAATCGACGAATTTCGTTTTTTCAGGCATATCTCCGGAACCAATTGGAATTTCGAAACTTTCTGAACGACACATTGTTGGACTAGGAAATGCGCAACTTTTCTCTAATTTAATCGACCCTGTATCACTTACCGTTTCCGATATTCCCATGCTGTTCATTCTTATCTTGGACACAGTGTATATAACTCTTGTTGATATCGGTAATTAAAGTTCTTCTCGACAGACGAAAGGTATATAGTCCAAATGAAATAGTTTGTTGTATGATGATGCGGAACGTCGAATGTAATATTCTCCAATCACGATTCATCCAGAATATCTCAATGAATTAACCCACGAAATAGTGTCCGCTTCAGGCATATATTCATTTGACAATTTCCATGTTGCGTGACAAACTATAGTATCATTTTATGCACTTGAATGAATAAGTATCAGTTAGCTCGTCAGGAAATGCCTTTCACAGCATTTACAAATTTTGTCTAAACGACCTCTGAACTATCTATAAACAGAAGTTATGATGAATAGAGAGTGCACTTCACACTTTATTGTCATTGTTATACCAACAAACTTGAGCCATCGAGTAAGTAGGTAAGTTTTTGAAAAGAGTAATTCAACTCAATAAAAAGATCACCAACGGAATCCGCTTCATTTTTTCTATGTACGGAGCTCCTAAAAAACTACCTGTTTAGATCAATATCGATATACATGTTTCGTTAAAAGTACAAAAAATAAAAAACATTTTCAAGCTTGTCCTCCTCCAACCTCAGTTGATGCTCATCAACATCTTTTTCGGGTATATTACCAAGCTCAAGTGTCGCTTGGTTATCGGCTAGACCTTACACTGGAGTTGGAAGTTAGTCAGAAACAATATACTAGAGCCAGTTCAAACTATACTACCACCTGCGCCAGAACTGTTGAACACAATTTTTAGCAACTGCAAAAAGAGATGCAGTGCTATATGTGGTTCTCTGGCATGCATAAATTGTCAGTCGTACTCTAATGTTGAATCACAAACAATAGAGGATTCGTTTGATTCCAACAAAGTGTCATGCGATACATCGCTATTGACGCAATTCATTTGCATTCCAAATGATCCAATCTTCGAAAATCTCAGTTATTTTGCAATAGTCTAAAGTCGCACTGATCCGTGAAGTAGGCCTACTGGGAAAACCACGTTAAAAACGTGCTAAGTACACCTCAGGTGGCGAGGAAGGGTGTGAATTATGACAAGGCATGATAACTCTTACAAATTTTTGAATCGTTATATCTCAAAAATGGTGGCTTGTATGGAAAGAACGACAAATGTATTTTTCATGAATGATTTTATGATCTACAATATTTGTCTGAAGTACTCACCATTTGGCTGGAAATCGTGAAAAGCTAATGTTTTGACCCTTGACCTTATTTTTTTTTTAATTACACGGGAATGATGAAAAACTTTATTTATGATTAGGTTTAGAACTATTTCACTGGTTTCCAAATTGTTGTCAAAATTGACTGAAGTACCATTCGAGTGACAAAAGTAATGAGAAACTTTCATCGAATCATCTTCAAATAAGACATCGAAATGAAATCTACAGTTGGCAACTATTGTCACCACTTCCCCAGGAACCATTATGCTCAGATGACACTTATTCTTAATGCAACTTCCAAATTGATAGTTTTATATTGTCAAGCACAAATGAATCTAGCATAATTTTCGATTGATCCCAATGTATAAAAATTCAATGATTGAAGTTGCATAAATTGATTGCTTTGAATACGATTACGATTGGACATTGATAGAATGCGTCTATCCCCAATTATCCTTCAGTTCAGATGTTATTCTATTTCCTCTGCGAATGTACAATTTGTGGAAGATCGTGATTCGTAATTTTTTCATTTGGATTGAAGAGGGTTAATGTTTGTAAGAGGAGAACGAAAATACGAAAGGGATAATTTGGACAATGAGACGAAAATTAGTTTATATGTGGTAGGCAGGAATCTGCACAAACGACACATGGGGATCTGCCTGATTGACAACAGCCATTACAAATACTACCCTAACACTGAATAGTTTTTTTGTAAGGAAGTAGTAACTTGAGAGCACTCCAAGAATATATGGAGTCTTTGATTTATCCGCTACTGGATTATGCTGAACCATGTCTAATGAACTGTACTTTAAGTGGAGAGTCCGTATATTCTGGTACAAATTGTTTGAAAGTTTAATGTTCAGGTTAAGCTAGGAACTCAGCAGTATGAACCACATTTTTGAAATATTGAAGCGCCGTTGTTTGGCGAAGCAGGAAGCATAAAATAATTCAGTTCTCAGGGAGTTTTCTGACCTTCTTGTTGTTGAAACTCGCAAACTCGAAAAATATCGTGAGAGTCCTCGTGTAGGCATATGTAATATGGCGAAGAATATATTGTGAGTCGGTTCCTCCATTTTTCATGAGTTTGGGGAAGATTCCGTGGAGGGGAAATTCTGCGGTCTGGAAATGCATCGCCCACTTCAGCTTTTCCACGAGTTTCGCGTATTCATTTCCTTTTGTTATCCAGAACCGAAGCGGAATATCCATGTGGAACAAACAACACAATGCGGACGAAATGTTTGATGTGCGGGGTTTTCAATTGTTGATCGCTATGTTACTGAAATATCCTTAATCGAATGTCGCATGGCACAATTCCTATTTTCGCCCGTATCCATTTGTTCGTTCATGAAAACAACTAGACTGATTATTTATAAATGTGAAGTATTTTTCGATACCGCTTCTTATATCATTTCGAAATAAGCGATTTCGATGTGTCATTTGTCAGTTGTATATTTTGTGTAGCATTTGAGTAAGTATCATGGATCAATCCTGCATGGGTGGAAATGTTTCTGAAATGCGAATTTCTTATGTTATAGAAATGTCAATAAAAACATCTACACCTATTTTATATTTCATCAGCATTTTTGAACAATTGAAATTATATTTTGAATCTCAACCATATCAATTTCCAGACATTTTTCGTCTTCTTGAGGCAAAAAGCACTGGAAATATTTTCAGGCTTATAGGGAAAATTACATCAATTATTTCATTCTCGTCACAGGATTCTAGGAATTGCAGAAATGCTTGCCTTTGATTCGTAGAAATCGTTCTGAATATAATCAGAAACAAAAAAAAAATATCTAATTCGAATATTTCGAATATTCGACTCAGAAATTTTCGGAATATTCGTGTTTGTGAAAAGAGCTTCATTTATAATTGAGGCTTCAGTGGTTTTCTAAGTGGAAATTGTAGGAATTCAGTTAATCAATATTTCATGACTTTTCCAATATGAATATTGATAATTGTTTTCTGTTTATTCATGAAATATTAGTACATATTATGAATCTTCCCACTTTGGTGTATCATTATTACTGAATAAACATTATTATTATTATTATTATAATAGCACAATCAAAACAATGTAGTGTAAAATCAAGAATGATTCATAATAAGACACAGTTCAAAATGTTTTCAGGGTTATGGTCACAATATCAATACTCTGTTATTGATCGGATATCGATCAGGAATACCATTATTGAGTTCCTAAAATAGCACGCTCAAATGTGTTCATTTCCTCAATCAAGATTATGTACACGTATGACGGAAAGGAACACCGTAAACCAAATCGTAAACCTTCAAGATTATTTCCGAGAACGCTGGAAATTCTTGACTCGCAGCACTCGTATTTGCACGCGTTCCTTAATTTCCTCTAGGTATGGAAATTGAAAAATTCAATTATTCAATGACTCGGCTCTGGATGAGACAATAAATGTTAAGAGCTATTACGTTTTCTATTGTACGAGACATGCATTCTTCGCGATATTTACCCTTGAAAACGAAAACATATATCGAGAATATGAAATATGAAATATTCTTGATTGTTTTCCTTCAACCAATCACATTTGCTATTCCAACGTACGATGCTCAAGTTGAATGGTCTCGCAGGGTTTACACTTTAGTCCTTCATTATCTTCGGTATTTATTAATGAAAATACTCGTGAATATGGGATATGAATCAGGAGTCTCCATATGAGAATGACTGTCAATTATGATTTGGAGATCCCCATTATTATGTAAATACCATCACATGAGATTCTTTTCAAGTATAGTTTTGAACAAAGGTATGAAACGAGTGTAAAGAGAAAAGCATCGCAGGATAGACCTACAATCACTACAATATTAGCCTTTATACAGATGATTAGAAAACTAATGAAGGTGTTGAAACGAGTATATATTTTAAAGATGAACACCAAGTTCAACGAAGAGGCTGATGCCCTAGCTACAGAAGGAGAAAAAGATACCCCCATTGGTCCAAAACTTTTCTGTGGCATAACGAAAGTACTGAGTATCGAACAGTACTTGGATATAATAGACTTCAATATAGAGGAACATAACGACAAGGGGAAATTTGTGGAGGTCGCAGTGTGAAGGCTACCAGAAAAAACTTTTTTATCTTGGTGATCAAATTCTTGAAAGATTTTATAGAAAATGACAGTCATGTTCACAATACATCAGTATACCAAACATAAACGATATTATCTGGTTATATCGAATATGAATCTTTCTCTGTTGACATTCTCAACCATTATCGACTTGAGAGTCATCAGATCGTACTCAATTATTTCTATTGAGAATCTTTATCCGAATATATCTGAGATTGAATCACTTACGAAACTTACGGAAAAACCATTCATTGATGTGATAAAAATTGAGGTGTGCCGCCTGACAATGATTAGACATTCAACATTTTTCCGATCAACTCATTTCCTGATGAAACTTATTTTCATGTTATTAAATATCTCCTACACCAAACTGCAGATCGATTGTGATCAGCACGGAATTCTGTAAAAAAAAACAACTGGAACATGTACAAATCATACACTCATCTATAAAGATACAAATTGAAATCAACATGTAATCCGTAGTGATATAGAATGAAGAATGAAATGATACTTCTACATTATTGAAAGATCTATTTGAATGAAATACGAATATTTCTTCATAATGGACATAGTTGACAACGTATTAGAGAACATATTGATAAACGAAAGTCTGTCCACAAGAATCATCCTCATCCTCGATGAGTAATTCTCACATCACACGTGTTAACAATATGAGGCAACTATCGAGTTTAATTGAATATAACTTTCCCAATATCTACAAGCAATGGCTTGACATATATCGTGTTCAATCCTTGCACCTAAAATTATTGCTCTCCGCCATTCCTGTCACTCCCCGAGGAATTCAGTTGGCTCCTTACGTTGAAACATCATCAGTTCTGGTCGAAATAGTTTGATGGGAAAAGTTTTTAATCCGGCAATTTCGTCCGCCGAAACCCTAACGAACCTCCGGATCGTGCTTTTCACCTGCTTCCTTCAAGAGCCTTTTCGATCACTGCACGAGTTATGTATGCTAAATAACGCGTACCTCGTATTTTATTTATTGCCTTCCAATTTGTAGTCGAAGGGTGGGCCCTTCGAGGGAAATATTTCACAGGCAGCGCAGCGTAGAGACTGGGCGGACTCAAAAGAAGGAAAAAAGCCGTGAATTACGTGTATCGCGTATTTCTGTATTCGATTTAAAGCTAGTGATGTGAGTGTCTATATACTCGATATCGTTCCAGGAAAATAGGATTGAATGAGATTTCCAGTCGAGATCGAATACACAGCTGAATAGGTATACAGACACCTCTGGATTGCGTTTCCGATGGAAATCTTATAGCGCGTATCGGTTAACCATTCTTACGTATTCCGATGAAATCAACATTTTTCTGTGCATCGATGTCAGAACTATGTAATCTTATTCTCAAGAAAACAATCCGAATCAAGAGTAGTTGAAAATGTACGAGAAAAGCATATTAAGATTGTTCGGGATAAATAAAAAACTGCATAATTGGAACTAATACCTCATTACCTTTATTTCCATTTGAAATGAATTTTCTGGTTTGGAGTGAACAATTATTACGAGTTTCAACACTGAATGATATTTATCCGAATAGTGGGCAACAGTTTAATTGGACGGATTCGCATTTGTTGTATAATAATCAATAAGCTGAAATGTAAGATGTCAAAATTCAACTCTAATTCATGTTTGTATAATTCATGTAATAATTGTAATATTGGCGTTAAATTTGATATCTTGATGTGTTTTTTCATGTTTTTCAGAATAAAACTTCATCTTTTCAATATTTTTGTCTGTTTCAGTATCATATTTGTTCATCTATTTGATATACAGTGCTTATCAAAAGTCCCCTCCCTCCCTCTTATCTTTGGAATGATTAAACATAAACAAGTGAAATTTGGAAACCGAATATTGAAGGTTGTGAACTGCCTTACTAGGGATGATAGATGACGAAATCGTCAAAGATGGCGTCACAAGGCCATTGTGACCAATAATTTTAAATGGAACCCTACGGCAAGCGACACCTCTTTTAAAAGGTATCGAAAAAACCTATTCAATGATACTAATTCTGTTTGTGTTTATGGCAGTTTGGGCAACTCGCTTTTGAAAAAACGCAAAGCTGTGATGAATCAAATCAGTTAATACTGAAATTCGACATTCGAGCTCCGCCTCTGGATATATGTCAAATTAGCTGACGTTTTTGTACATTTAATAATTTGTGTATTGTTGATCGAACGTTTAACTGTTGGTAATTTTCATATTTTTGTACATTTTAATAATTTGTTAAACTGTTGTGAGCCGAACGTTTAAGTGCTTCAAGAACCGAAATGTTACGTGCTTCAGGTGATAAAGTAGCAGCGATCCTAATTCTTGGTGAAACTGGACAAAATATTCATGCAGCAGAACGCATTTTTGATGAGAGGTTTCTCGATCGCCCCGTTTCGAGGACTTATTTAAGGGAGCTCCTTCGTAAGTTCGAAACAACGGGTAGTACTAATGATGCGGAAAACCTACAGTATAGGTAAGCAACTCCGATTTTGATGAAATTTTCACAGAAGCTTCGGAACACTAATAAAAACTCCCTGTGATAAAAATTTTTCCGCGGAAACACCTCTAACATACTTTTTTTTAGGAAAGTTTCTGAAAATCGATCACGGTAAGACCTAAGAATTTGATTGATATTGTACTTACGTAATTAGTAGGACAAATTTTGAATAGACTAAAATATCATTAACATGTTCTAAAATCGATTTCCACGAGAAATTTCATGATGGAAAGCTATGAAAATGCCCATTTTCATAATTTAATATCGTATATTTTCAACCCAATATGGCGTGCAATAATAGAAATGTCAAATGACTAGTTTAGTGTCACTATAACAAGCAGCGTTGCCAAGTGAATACAAAATCGGAGATTTGATTTATTTCAAAGTTCGGGATACAATCATTCAACGAATCCAAATATTTCGATGCACACGATTCCTGCGATGGCGCGATAAATCAATCAAACATGGATAATTCAAAATGCAGGTAACTCGAGGGAGATGGTTCCTGCGACGGCGCTGGCGCGCCATCGCAGTGCCTGATTAAAAACATCACTCTCGCCGGGATCCACCCCAAACGTAGATCAATTACACCTAGATCAATCAAACGTAGATGATTCAAAATGCAGGTAACTCGAGGGAGATGATTCCTGCGACGGCGCTGGCGCGCCATCGCAGTGCCTGATTAAAAACATCACTCTCGCCGGGATCCACCCCAAACGTAGATCAATTACACCTAGATCAATCAAACGTAGATGATTCAAAATGCAGGTAACTCGAGGGAGATGGTTCCTGCGACGGCGCTGGCGCGCCATCGCAGTGCCTGATTAAAAACATCACTCTCGCCGGGATCCACCCCAAACGTAGATCAATTACACCTAGATCAATCAAACGTAGATAATTCAGAATGCAGGTAACTCGAGGGAGATGGTTCCTGCGACGGCGCTGGCGCGCCATCGCAGTGCCTGAATAAAAACATCACACTCGCCGGGATCCACCCCAAACGTAGATCAATTACACCTAGATCAATCAAACGTAGATCAATCAATTGGCCACATAAAAATATATTGTACTTATATGTAGACTCAAGTTCTATGGTTTACCACTGAAAATAGAAATACAACTTGGCAACCTTGCTCTCTTGTGACATGACAGATCTCATTTGACATAGCAATTATTATATATTGTTTTGAGTCGAAAATATACAAATATAAAAATATGAAAATATCTTATTCCAAAGTTTCTCATCATGAAATTTCTTGTGAAATTTGATTCAAGGACATGTTAACTATGTTTTAGTGTAATAAACATTCTCTCAAACCATAACGTGAGTACAATATCAATCAAATTCTTAGGTCTTACCGTGATCGATTTTCAGAAACTTTCCTAAAAAAAAATATGTTAGAGGTGTTTCCGCGGAAAAATTTTTATCACAGGGTGTTTTTATTAGTGTTCCGAAGCTTCTGTGAAAATTTCATCAAAATCGGAGTTGCTTACCTATACTGTAGGTTTACCAATCCTACTCCTTCAACAACTCACGTTGCATCTACCTGTGAAGTCAGTCGAAGTACAGTACACAGGGTGATGAAAAAAAAAACAAATTTCATCCATTCAAATTAAAAATGGTTCATCAACTCTTAGACGACGACCTAGACCGAAGACTAGAATTTTGTGAAAATATGGAAACTAAAATCAATCAACAGCCAGACTATGTCAAAACAATTTGTTTTAATGACGAAAGTACTTTCTATCTAAATGGAAATGTGAATACACAGAATGTGAGGTATTGGAGTGACGCAAATCCTTACCTGTTTCGTGAAACACATACCCAATTTCCTCAGAAGGTGAATGATTGGGCAGGTATCCTGGGAAACCACATCGTTGGGCCTCTTTTTTTAAATACTAATTTAACTGGTGAGGTTTATCTGGAGCTGTTGCAAAACGTAATAGAACCGTTAATTCTTGGAATTTTGGAAGATAATCCAGATGAATTCGGCAATTTGGAAATAACATTCCAACAGGATGGTGCTCCTCCACACTTTTACGGTACAGTAAGACGGTATTTGGATGAGGAGTATCGAGGTAGATGGATTGGACGACGAGGTTCAACGGAATGGCCACCTCGATCACCGGATCTCACACCTTTGGAATTTTTTCTATGGGGTTTCCTTGAATCGAAGGTTTACGTTACTGAACCTAACAATATTGACGTTTTAAAACAACGTATTGTTGCAGAATGTGAAGCTGTTTCCGCAGATACATTTGCAAATGTACGAGAAGAGTTTAAAAATAGGATGTTTCACTGTCAGGAAGTAAATGGATGTCACTTCGAGCAATTTCTTGAGTAGATACTGATTCTTAAATCTGTAATTAATATCATACTGAATGGAATTAAAATTTTAATGTTTACTAATGAGCCATTAAAACTGTCATAAACACAAACAAAATTAGTATCATTGAATAGGTTTTTTCGATACCTTTCAGAAAAGGTGTCGCTTTCAGTAGGGTTCCATTTGAAATTATTGGTCACAATGGCCTTGTGACGTCATCTTTGACGATTTCGTCATCTATCATCTCTAGTAGGAGAGTTTACAACCTTTTATATTCAGTTTCCAAATTTCACTTGTTTATGTATAATCGTTCCAAAGATAAGAGGGGGGAGGGGACTTTTGAGAAGCACTGTATGAATAAGTGAACTTCCAATTGAAATTTGAATGATATCTCTGATTAACTACATCAATTATAGATTCGATCATTGCCAATCAGAGGAGCACCCTCTGTTATGACATTTCGAATAATTGCTCAAACTTCAGGCACTTCCCCCTTGGGATTCGAAAGACATCAGTCTCTTTGAGTGATTCACAAAGGTCACTAGGTTTCAGGCTCAGGGTCCTGCAGTTCAGTGCCTCAGAATTGCACAAAATGTATTTGACAATTTCGGGCTCGAAGCCACAAAATCTGCAAGTTTAGTCACCTTTGTAGAGCCTCATCTTTTTTCAAATGCTCATGACCTGTAAGAAGACCTGTTATTGATCTTATCTGATCTCTATTTAACATGAGTATCCTATTAGTTGTGCTCCCAGTATGGCATACATTAAATATGACGACTTTAGTTTCTACGAAATTTTTAAGAATTATGATTCTATCAACTGTATATTCATCTATAATCGCATATAGATGATATTCAATCAAGAAAGAAAAAAAAAGATTGTATATTGTGGCGACATCGTTCACCAGATTTGACTGGTTTTGAAGGTTGTTTTGGATGAAAATATCAATTACCGTAGTCATCAAAAATCCATCTGTTCAAATTTGTAAATTAATCATTCATCTGGAAATTATTTTGGTAGCTCCATTGTATAAGCCTGTAAGGTAATGAATTATTCAGGTTGATACATAATCGTTCTATACTGACGCGACCATCCTACAGGCTGTTCGCAATTATCATATGAAAACACCCCTTCTCGCTTCAGTTGAAAGCTATATTTTTCAGTTCATATGATTAGCGAACAGAGATTGTCACAAATTCATACTCATAAATATTCAACGAGTAATCTCTAAGATAAATTTTATGCACCGTATTATTAATTGCTGTCACAATCATAGTATTATTTATCATTCACGAATGTTTTTCATTCGAAAAGTATCTTACCGAAAACACAAATTTCAGCCACGACAAAATTAGTGTACATAGTCACACATAATCTGAGGAAATCAGAACTAATATAATATTACTCTTACTAAATAGTCAGTGATAGTTACTGGTGGTTTTTGACGTCCGAATTTGGGCACTACTGAAATAGACGTTTCAATTTGAAAATCACTGATTCCTGTGACAAACAGCCTGGCGTTTCAGAGCATTTCAAATTCGAATAGGTAGATCCGTTGAAAATTATTTTGATGAACATTTCATTTCAGTTATCGTTAGCGTTGCTGTTCTTTTGATTACTAATGTTGAATTCATTTGAGCACATAAACAGTAAAAACAATATATCTATAATTGAACAAAGTGAAGCTATTTCATCAAACAAATGACAAACTGATGAATCTCGAAATCAACGCATGAGCATTTCATCGATCAGAAATAATTACTGACGTATCCCTGATTGTTTACTTGGACCATCATTGAAACATTATTCATGATTTCAGGTGACTAACAATTGAAATTTCAAAAGATAACCAATTCAGATTCGAAGCACTTAGTAGTTATTTGAACCTTGTATACAACTAACGATGTTCATGTCACAATGTTTCGTATTCAACTAACTTTTTATGATCACGTTATTCTTGAATAATCTACATTTTCTTGAAGCGATCAAACTGGCGAATATAGGGTGGAATGTTATTTTATCCAGCCCAATGCTCCTTCTGGTGGATTCAGTGTTGGACATTATTACTTATTGTAATTTTCATCAATCATCATTAGCATGATTTCGATGAAATTATAAACCAGACTATGAATTATAGAACAATATAAGAACTGCGATAAATCATCATCAATTTCATAAGAATAAGATGTTGAATACATTACAGGTGCCGGAATATTGAAAACAACAACACTAGAATTCATAGAATTATTTGACTTATGGCTCCAAAAAACCTGAAGAGTAGGGCTATAGCAGAACAGAAAAGGCCACACATTGCATTGGACAATCAGGTTCGATACAATCAGCAACATAATAGAGTTGAAAACTCTTCGAGGCTCGTTACGATTATCCCCATTTTTTATCTTTCGTTTCGCGTGCTCTTTAATTCGGTCTGACATAATTCTACCTCCATTCCCCTCGACGATTTCGTTTCTTCGTACTCCTACGAGGCCCAGTAAGTGGACAAATTCAATATTTCCATCTCCAAACCTCGAAACTCTTCGCGAAAGGTATTCCGGAACGTCCGGAAAATATCGGCCCTAGAAATACAACTCGATTTGATGAATTTTCTACTATATTCGAGTTCAATTTGTGACTGCAGCCGTTATATCGAAAGCTCGAGCTTATTCGATTACGAATCCATTTTGCACGTAATTGGCGGAAAACAAGTAATAGGAGAGCGAAATAAATATCGCATTTGGAATATTATTTCGGGCTCATTGTTCTGTGTTCATTATAATGTTTGAATATCTGGATGTAATTTGCTAAGGAAATCGGCAGTCCTAGATGGAAATTCATCTCTTTCCAATGTTCTTTATGTTTCACGGACTTGTGACAACTTTATCTCATTTGAATTCACGATTTATCTTTACTTCTTCTCATTTCCGTTGATTTCTATTGCAATTTTCTGGAAACTCTCTTTCAATGCATTTTCTTCACATTGAATTTTCAATGGTGAATGTTGACTGAGCTTCTAGTAGAAGTAATAATAGTAAACTTTTCTGGATTGTTTGAACATCCATCTGATCTGAATAATGCATATATATTCTGTTTGTATTCTTTACTATTCGTATGCTCGAAAAGTTGATGTTTTTTTCGTTTCGCATCATACTCTCCAGGAATTCATGCAATCTGTAGATATATCTATAGGGTACTGAAATGGTACAATGTAAGATATCTGCGGGTATTGTGATCAGAATATTATCTAATCTCAGCTGTTTGATCAGTGGATGAGAAAGGATGCCGTCTCACTATTCACTAGCAGCAAAATGTTGTGGCCAGGAAAGATTTTTTTGATGGAAATGAAATGTATCAAAAGAACGAAAACGACTTTGAATCCGAAGAAAGCTAAAATCTTTTCTGAAAAAAGTCTACCACCATCAAAGGTACTACAAAGAAGGAAGTGAGTGTGTACTTTCATGTCTGCCAAAAAAACAGGACGAATGGCGCAATGCTCATGATGCTAAGTGGTAGCATGGATACTGTGCAATTAAATATGTGATTCATTCGATTTCCTGAAACCATAACAATCCTGTTACTTTATTTTTATGAAAATATTTAAGACAGATAGAGCAAGTTTGATTATCCACAGCCACAAATTTTTGAAATGATCTGTTCTGTTCTCCAGATACTTCTTATGTTCCATACACTGTGAAACACCCGGTATATGCAATCAAACTGAAATTCCGTGACTTTTTCAATTCCTTTGGATATCGAGTGATGTCATTATGTCGCCACTGATGATTTTCAAGTTATTCGGGATTTGAAACAAGTGCGAAGTGTAGCCTGCATTGAAATACGTCATTTTGTGGATTACGATTTTATGTGAATATGAGCTTACTGGAACTGAGCATATAACAACGATTGCAATTGTACATAAATGATACAGGGTTGCTGATATTCGTTTTCAAGATATCGAATTCCGAAAATCATCTTCACCTGTTAGCTGAGTTTTGATAATCAGTAATTCGATACTCATGATGTCATCCACTAGAGGCGATGCAACTGTGATAGTTTGTGCATAGTAATTAATCAATCAAGTTACACTGAATAGATGAATAATTTCATGAATTGTATGTGGAATCTAGATGTCTGACACATTTATTCAAAAAGTTCATGCCAAATCTGAAGTTGTAGATGAAAGTTCTTTTGTTTCAATATCTAGATTGACGTTTCTTTGAAGAGCTCTTCAAAAACTAAAATGAATGAAACCAGTAATTTCATTTGTAAATATTTAATTTGAATGGAGTTTTTCCAGAGTACCTTTTTTGTATTTAGTATTTGAATACAAAAATCAAAAGTATTTCGTATTTTGCATTTGAAATAGTAAATCAGTATTAAAAAGTATTTGTATTTTCAAAAGTATTTTGTACACCTCTACAGCATTTGGTAAAACATTTGGGTCCAAGAGACTATACTTTGGCGTTGTACCTAAATTTCGAAAACAGTTACTTGGGTTAATCACACTAAATATATGGTCCTCACTCGAACTTTGATAGAATGAATCGGCTAAAACCTGAGAGAATTAAATCGAACAAATTCCCTTCATCTGTTCAGGAATAATGGCGGAGTATATTTTCTAATATTCCGTCTCAACCGGTGATATACAACTCAAGGTCTATACGCCTTTCAGGGTGTACAATAGTGACAAATTAGAATTTCCCTCTACCATTGTGTTCCGTAATAGCTATCTAAGGCCCCCAGAGTCTGGTAATATCCCATAAAGTATAGTGAAATCGAAATCGATCAATTCAGGCCCCGTTGTTATCCAACTATACGTAGATGCCCCGATAAGTGGATTCTATATCCACTTCCGATTCAATGACGTATCGTCCGATATGAATAATTTGCCATGCTATTGATTCAGGCGTCCGTTAGAAAACAATACACCATATTACAATCATGTATTTAACTACGAATAACAATGTGTATCGATCAAGCTGATCTATGCATGGAAAAATATGCACCATGCAAATTTCGTTCGCTGCAGTGCTGGACAATAAAATCCCACCGCTAAACGTATTTCTGTCTCTTTGTGGGAGAGTTTTTTGTCAATTACAACGTATTAACGATGGAAATAAATCAAGCTCAGAGAAGAAGTACTGGGATTTCGACCTTTGGTTACGACAAAAGAATGCAAGAATATATTTTATGAAAAGATTGTTTATCAAATTTAATTACTCCTTCGGTTTTTTCTTCACGAAGTGGTTATAATAATTTGTTACTGAAATTGAGATGAAGAACAATATTCGAATAAACTTCGAATAAACAAGTTGAGTCAGAAATGTGTACTAAGTTTTCTAGGAGAAAATTGAAGCAAGTATAGTCGGATGAATGAAATTAGGGCCAAACATTCATAATCAGGAAAATATATCATTCCAGATGAAAAAAATTTATGAAATGATTGCAAGAAGCTATAATTAAGAGTATCATTTGGAATGGATGAAATGTATTTTATTTTCTATTTTCGTTCTTTTTTAAATGGATTCAATCCCACAAAATTCCTGTTTCTTAAAAAAAGTTATACTTTTTCGTATGTGATTTCTCTTCATTTTATCATTTATATAGTGTAGCATGATGAATACATGCAATCTTCATTACACATACGAGGTGTTTGTGACTAGTTATTGAAATAGCACTTTGTCCTAAATAAGAACCTGTCGACTTATTTTACATCAAGGTTGTGATCCAAAATCCAGGATATCATGAAATGGTTAGTGATTGATTGAGAGTGAAAGAATAGCATTAAGAGACGAAAAAGGTATTTTTTCACCTTTTCATCGAAATAATTTATTTTTACTCAAATTAACAGGTACAAGAATGGTATGCGGAAGAACCAAACTCATTTGTTTAGGAATATTTATTTCTGCTCTCTTCATATCTGCCAACGAATTCTCGAAATTTCATCATACAGGGTGTTGTATTGAACTAATGAAGTTCTTTTGATTTTTTCAAGTCCGTACCTGGATTATCAGTTTCATTCATTTGGAAGTCGGTAGCATACAGGATATTAAGTTTATGTTGTGAAAATGAATGAAATATACAATGCGGATCGTAAGTTATGAGCCGTTGAAGAAATGGGGGATACACATAAAAAACTCTGTATCTCGCTTATACAGAGCGCTAGACCTATCATATGGGGGTTTTTCAGAATTCAACTGCATTTTTTATAGATTTCGCCTATCAATGTTCATCATAATGAAGATGAAATGTCAAAGAATTATTCTTTATCCTTTCGTTATTTCAACCTATCGTATTATACATAGTAAGACTCACTTCCATAACATATTTTCTTCATGAATAAACATGAAAACGACATTTGAAAGCATTTCAGTTTATTATCGACTCAAAATGAACAAAACAAGAATGACGCCTCCAATGATATCCTAATTTGTGAAAACAGACGATTTCAATATGCGTTCACAGAGCTTTTTGAGGTGTTTGTAGACACCATGAACATTTTTAGGAAAATATATTCTTCAATCTATCGATCAATAAGCATGATTCCTAGTTCCTTTGATCTCGTAATTGGTTATGTTCCGTTCAACATACTGACAAATTTGCATTTGCAAAAACCTACATATATTCATTCATAAGAGTAGAAGATTATCACAGTTTGGAGAGAAAAGTTGCGATAAACAATCTGAATTGAGATATTCCGACATGGAATATAAAAATATGCTTACTAGGGATCTACACTTCCAGATCTACAATGCAAGTGATGATGCTCTTCTTGTTGATGCAGAATAACACGACTCTAGTAGGGTGTCAAACAGAATAACAAAATCACAGGGCACCGAATTCGCAGGAGTTATGTGATTAATTATTGATTTAGTCGCCTTCAGGAATTTCGTTGGGTTGAGTACCCATACGGAGTTTTGGAAACGAATAATTAATTAGGGTTCAGAATATTGTTTGAAATTCAAATCGAAAATCTGATTTGAAATGTATACGAGTCTAACCGAATTCAAAATTGACAGATTGAATATCGTATGAATAATAAACAACTGCAGGGTACTTTGAATGACCTATTTCAAAAATAATGAAGCATTCAATCACAGAGACATTTTCATTATACTTTCATCATATATTTCATTAGATTCCTGAATGAGATTCATTCTCACTGATAATTTTCATTTTTGATTATTGATGATCATAATTTTTCACAAAATATCGTATATAATGACATTAAAAATATATAATTCGAAAAATATACATAACTTGATGACTACTAGTGAGTGATAGTTACAAGAATGGAAAATTCTGGGTTTTCATATAAGTTTTAGATAAACATATCATAAAATGAGCAAATTATTGAAAGTGTATGCCTAAAAACAAATTCAAATAAATAACATGAGAATAATTACAAATTATGTTCACAAGCTAAATGGTAAGGTAGTTTATATCCACTAGCTTTTTATAAGGTGTTTTGCAAATTATTTTCCGAATATATTCCTATTCTGTATCTTCTCAATGTTCTCAAGTATAGAACTGTGAAGTCTTGTGGCGAAATGAAATAATACCTTCAACGGAAAATTGAAAATCATATTGATATATACTTATTCGTTCATATATCATTTTCCTATCAGTGATACATTACCAGATTCGAGATATTGCTTTCTTGTCAAAGGAAGAGGTTCATAGATATGAAACTAATCGTTGGTAAATTCCAAGAATAGTTTTTGTTGAAAAAATATAGCGTACATGTTAATTCAACAATTGAACTGAATGAAAACAAGAAAAGGGCACATTTCTGTGATGGAGGCTTAACGAAGAACGTCCTAAATTATCTGTCGATGGAATGAAAACAGTGACGTAGAAATTAAAATTTCGCTATGGAACAGTCCAAGCTTTGAACCACTTAGGTGGAAAAATATCCGCTAAATTGTTTTAGTTGGTAGGAGAATACTTTTCATTGCGTCAATATCCATAACTGCATCATACCTATGTATTGGTATTTCCTGGCCGTAATGTTGTAAGACTTGTTTAGATCCTGGGTATTTTCGGTCGGCTTTAACCTCTGAAAGCGACTACCACAAAATAACGGTACTTGAAATGCTTCATATTAAGAAATATTATAATACAGTAAATAACCAGAATGACAGTTACTAAACAGAAGTTCCTTACTTTTCATCGACCATTAATATGAAACAAGATCCAAAATGGAAAACAAAATAAAAATATATTTTCAAACAAAAACAAAGAAGTTTTTGCTATGTATCTTTAGTACTCTTCAATAAACTCCCACATGAAATAAGACAAAAAATAAATGTATATGCTTTTAAAAAAGCAACGAAACAATTCGAATCTGGAATTTGAACTGTTCAAAATAACTCTGGAAGGGTACCTGATAGCCAAAGCTTACACGGTGGAAGAATTTCTGATTGATCGATCCTTGAATGACAGGTAAACTTACAGATTCTGATTTACCCCTCCATTGCTTGGCTATAATGGCTATTACTATGGCGATGTCTTGTGATTTATATCTTATTCTCTTTCATATTCTACATGCAACTCAATCACACTAAGCTCATATTTATGTAAGTCTGACGTCTGTTACTTTAACAGTTCAATATTCTTATATTGGTATTGGTAGCTTCCTATTTATGTAAAACTGACGTTTTCTATATCATGTAATTATGATCAAAAGAAATAAATGAATATTCTATTCTATTCTATTTTTATTAAATACAGCAAGGATCGATATTCATCTCTTGATCGACCCATTGAAAAGCAAAATTGATTGTTTTCCTTGCATTTCAATATTGTATTCTGTTTTTATTTTTTTACATTTTGAAACTATGATATTTTACATTTTGAGTTATACATCTACATCTTATTGTACTTTACATTTTATATTCAGATTCTAGAATTTTCCATTGGTAATTTTATTGTAATAATTGTGTCTACTAACCAGGTGAAACCACTATCAGGGCACTGCCTTTGCTTGAACCATTGTTTATTTGCGCTGTGTCACCACAGCACAATTGTGCCAATAAACATTACATCTTCGACTTCGACGGCAACACACTGATTTGATTTAATTTGGACATTTAAGTTGTTTATGTTTTTTTATTCCAAATTATTGTATTGATTATTGTAATGTCTATTGATAAGATACCAGAATATGCATAAATACTACTTGCTACTTTGGTGCTAGTAAATTATCATTCATTTGTTGGGAGAAGAAGAAATGTAATCCAATACGAAGAATTTGATAATGTTGTTACTTTGTTGTCCAAAGCAAAATACACTTTCAATGCTCACAGTGATTTTTTCACATTCTGAAATATTCTTGACATTTCATGAACTCACATTGATCTCAATATAATGTAATTTGTCAATTCACTTCTACTACTCAGAAACTACCAATTCGAAATCGATAACCCAATTTTATCATTTGGTGTGACACTACTTTGCTCTTCACAAGGTTTCAACCATTCATAGATGATTTCGAATTGTGAATAACTCAAAATCGGTAAGCAAGAAATGTATTTCAGATTTATCGTAATTCCTTCATCATTTCTTCAGAACCCAGAAAATATTTTTCTGAAACTGTAGGAAATCTGCGAAACGGCGTGTCGCCCATATTCACTTATAAAAGTTTCAATTCAATCTCGATTGACCCTCGATAATTTATCTCTGTTGACAGCTTAGCCAATCATGAGGCAGATTGAAAAATACTTTCGACAAAATCCATCCAGTTCAAAGTAAATAATTCCATTAATGGGGTGGACCGGAAAGTTAGATTATCACCGCAGATAGGACCTCAATAAAACGCTCCTGATGGCCTTTCCCGAAATCCCAATAAAATGTCGCGCCAACGCAATCCCGTCGAAGACTCCGTCGGTCGGTTTAATTGGCCCACAGCAAAAAGATATTAATTACATTGACCGATAGATAGTTCGACGACTCCGTTCGGTGTTCCGGATTGTATCGGTCGGGAATAAAATGGTCGATCGAGGACAGTGAAAAGCATTGAGATTTTCGGAGAGCGACATCAGTAGATAAACGAGTTTGTTTCACGATGAGCTTGTATCGCATGAATTTGATGATCTAAACGACTTGAGAGTTACGAATTCAACAATGTTAGTTTTTCAGATGAAAGAGACCAACTAAATTTGTTGAACAAATAGTAGTGTTCTAAGCAGGCAATTCAATTCCTCACCTCATCCTGAGACAATGCATCAACAATCCAAAGCACAACTATCTACATCATATATGGTCCATTAATGAATTTGGTTCGAAATATTATATGAATTCAAGTATAAACTATACCTCAGTAGGATTACTTGAATATTTTCAGAATGGATCATAATAATGATGGTGTCCGTTGAAGAAGTATTATGTTCGTAACGATTGTTCTATGTCAATTCCGACATTGTATTTATCCTATACAGGATATAACAAAATGAATTTGAAACATTCCAGGAGGTCATTCCTTATAAGAAAAAATTGAGAAGTATACAGATAGATTCGAAAATACTTCATCAAAGCATTCCTTGCTAAGATACAGCCCTGTATAAAATAGGTACAGACGATTTTTTCTATAATTTTTTCAATAAATACAAAAAAAGTTGCGGAATTCAAATTAATATGATATTTTCTACTATCAAAAAGACAGTTGGCCAATAATTCATTTGGATTACCCAATGGTTGTAAGGAAAAAAACATTCCTTACACAGTGACCTATTAAACTTCTGGGGAGGAGGCAATTTTCTAGGGATTTGGATTAAGTCAAAACTTTTTTTCTATACTGTTATATTTCTTTCATGAGACGTTTCGCTCAGTGTTATGAGCTTCATCAATCATGTTAACATTAAAAATAAGTTTTCAGTTATTGTTTAACCTCCAATCGTTTGGCTCAGTTGTGATAGGCTATGATATCGAGTGTTCAGTTTGAAATAGGCATACTAACACCTACCTCTGAGATAATATGATGTGTAATTCGGAATAGCTTCATACAGAAACATAATATCGAAGTTATTTGAAACTTTGTCATGAATGAAATTGTCTATGAAATAGTAATTAGATGAACAACTTCGATTCCATCATTCGGTTCATCTCAGATGTTGAGTTCTTGGTTTACTTAATCTGTCTGTTCCGTCAGAATGTCACTCTCTATTAACCAATCTATCAAATATTCATCATAGCAATTAGGAATGGTAAAGAGCAGTCAGCAATGCAGCAGTCAATGTTTGCCTTCTTCAACGTTACACATAATACTAGACCATACTTTAGAATTAGTCTACCCTGAAACTATGGCCTCATTTACTTTTAGTTTGATGTCTTATTATTACAAAAAATATCATGTAAACCGTATTTTAAGGATTTTTGATGTGTGAACATTAATGAAAATTTGCTGAAGGCGTTCAATTTCTAGTTACACCAGAACAGATTTTTTTTATTTGATCATCGGAGTGAGGTTGGGACAAACGGCATTAGTACTTCAATTTCCTTCTCCTGGTTCAACCATACTTTAATTTATTCTATTGAATCACGTAAAGAATCGAGTCTACTCGTTGAAGCACTCGAATGCAGATTGATTTCAGTTTCAGGGAATTTAATATAGACCAGATTGAAAAATTGTCTACTGATCATGTTTCTACTCAATTCGATTCAGTTAGTACATACCGGCCATCTCCTCACTGCATATTCATTCTTGAAGATCTTTCTGTTAGTGTAATTAGTGCTGGTTTCAACGCTATCACTACCACGAAAGATTTATCAGTCTCAATTTCAAGTTCCGTAGCAGTCTGCTGTTTATCATATTCATGTGTTGTTTCGAGAATTTGAATGTTGAAGGCATTCCAATCTCATTATCAAGGCTATCAGACTGTTATCAAGGTCATTCAGAAGGAAATATTGATTTCACCTCCTTTTCGGATATCAATTAAATCCGTTGATATTTTCGCAAACTATTCGTAGGTATGCACCGAACCAATGCGATACTACATTGATGCCTTGATGGTTTGACACTCATGTCGTTCAAAGACCTCTCTGCTTGCCGTAGGGAGTAACCAAATCGAAACGTGACTGTTAGCGCGAACTCGATCAACAATAAACTCGGTTTCCCTAATGGATCTTCGCAGAACCAAAATAATCAAGAGTATTGTCGGTAATACTTTGGAGGATCGTTGGGTATTAGTTGGTCCCTCGAAGGTTATTTTCACAATTCGGGTCGGATGGGTTCGTTAACGCTATCTGAGTTTTTGTGATACAGGGTGATGCGATAGGTCGTTTTAGTGAGAGTGAAATTGATGGGTTTTTTAAGGTTTTATTAACAAGTCAGCAAAAGCGAAAGAACAGAATTACATCAAATTGTCACTATGATAATTAATTTTTATGCAAATGATTGGTCGATTTCGATTGAAGTAGAGATGTTTTTTGAGCCAAATCGATTGTTAGAGTAAATGATTATATTATCGTTGAATTCTGCAAGTAGCAATAAAATGAATATTAGCAAGATGCATGAAAATTTATGGGATTATGCATGTCTGGACGAACTACTAGTTGTATAAAGTAATTTAGGGGATTGATATTGATGATTTTTCAGGAAATCATTCTGTGCATGAATTCAGTGTCTTTCTCATCGAACCAAAGATTTTGTCTAGTGTTTGGCTAATAACTGTGAACCTCATTCCAATTTTCTTAAAATAATCAAATGATTAAAAAAATAATAACGGAGTCTCTTGGACTGACACCAATTTTCAGACGATTCTATTTGTTATTATAGTTATTATTTTGAATGATCTCAACCCATAGTAGCAACAGTAGGAGTGCATTTTGGACACATATCTATTTGAAGACATCAATATCTACAGCGGATTTTGGATCACCCTGAATAATCACGATAACGCTCATCAAAGAAGGAAATTTATTGCTCCAGAAGTGCATCATAGCAATATGTTGTTTTTTTATTTAAATGCAATTTAATTACAATGTTTCCAACTCGTTTTTTCTGACCGCTCGGTCAACACAAACTTTAAAATCGATATTTTAATCAACTTTCCGAGAAACTTCAGACTCGGCATCCTATAAATAGACATTTCTTTATGTGTTGATGTGATATATACAGAGTATCTCATAATTATCCCACCAATCTCGGTCGACCACAGATACGAACAGATGTTTGATTTGAAAATAACACTAGGAGATCCTATTGAAAAGGAATTATGAAGCCATTTTTTGAGAGTATTTACAGGAAGATATATTTGCGGATATTGCTGAAACAGAGATCTCTGAGATATATTCGTATTGGACAAATGCCTATGATATCAATTCTTCAGTTCTCAATCAGAATACGTCGTGTATCCCATCAAACTCGTACAGGAATTCGTCTTTCAAAATCAATTTTGCATTAGGATCACGCATTGATCAGATTGACATTGAGCCAGCCATTGCATTCGAATAATTCATTTGATTCAGAATAAACAAATAAGGATAATTAGTACATAAATAGTTCACCTGATACATCAATAATTCAAAGCAAGTGATATAAACAATTCTCGATGATAGTTATTGCATCGCTGGGGAGATCCTACTTAAATTACTCCTGACATTGATAACCTGAGAATAAATCATCCGTTTGGAATAATTCATTACAACCAATATTGAATTCGGTATGATAATATTTCCATTTTCAAACGTTGATAATTGAATTCCTTTCATACCATGTTGGAAAATAATATCACAGAAAAAAATGGAAATAAAGGGAAACAAGTAAGAATAGTGCTAGAATTGGAAATAGACGATTTAGTACTGATCGTAGATAGAAGAATAAACCACGATTTTTGTTTTCAGTCGGAGGAAAATTATTGCAATACTCCTAGGGAAGAAAAAAACAGTCCGAATTGTAGATGTTGAGATTGTCTATAGAGTACTCAGAAGATCTGTTGATAAATTATGCGAATTGTTTGCAAAATAATTGAATTTTGTGTTTGTAATCAATGAGACAGTTGAATACCAAATACGAAACTGATAGGGTCTCAAAGCGAATCTCATCATGGAATACATCATCGAACAGAAACATGAATGTTTTAAAGTTTCTATCAGATGATGTTTCCTCACAAGGGTGTATATGAAATAATGTTCGATACGCTCCTAGGGAACCAATGAGAGATGACTGAAGGAGTATACTGTAAGCCTCTTTTTACAAAGCACATGCTGTTATTGCGCGATTGTAGGGTCGTATTGATTTTGCCTATAACAATAATTGAGGAATACGTTGTTAGTTTCTACGTCTGTCCGGGAACGTGCAAAAACGCAGAACGTGCATCGAATCTGCATGACAATACTAGGAAAATCACCGCGATTGTATTCGTAAGAGATCGCTCGAACATGTGAGAGAGTATCTTGATATTCCAACCACAGTGAGTGAATGCATTGTCGAATCGAAAACTTCATATATTTACATGGGAAAGGCTTATTTTTCGGAATTGTTCCACAGGGAATAGTCCCATACTCCACTTGTAGCTTATTCAACCTAAAATGGAATACAATAAGTCTTCTTGTAGGAGGCTGGTATTTTCCATATTTTTCAAACATCACAAGAATAACATCATCCGATTCGGTGAAATAACTCAAATTTCCACGTTATATGCAATGATGGTCATTCACACCTTCCTTGAAAGAGTGATCATCTTGGGGTAATTCCGAATAATTATGAAATGTTCTAGTGAATTTGTTGTTCAATTCAGGAGGCTGCATCTCACTTTGCATCTTTTATTACTCATTATTCGTTTCATTGTGGTATTGTGGTTTATTTCAAGACTTCATAGTTTTTATAGGAAGTACACCAAAAAATTATATTCGATTGGTGACATATCTATTTGAATGCATGGCATATATTAAGTTGCATATTTGAGTGCTCCTTGTGACAATTTACATACTACCCAAGAAATAGTTGGATAATCAGTTATGCACTACTAGTCAAAAAATTGAATATGAAAAGATAACACCTCATGAATGGAATCATACATGAACCCTAAACATATCGTCAACTGAGAATTTTTCGGATTCCAAAATACTGAATCTTCCTTCCTTCGAATGGAAATCATTGCATATTTTTGGATGTCAAAATCACTATCATTTCGGTATTAATTCACCAAAATCGTCGAAGATTCGACACACCCTGTACATTGCAAATATTTTTCTGGTATGCGCTCAATGAGGTAGGTGAAATCTGCAAATGTTCCTAACCCAACCAATAAAACACGAAAAAAGGCAGCTGCATTATCATTTCCGATGATTCAATATGGTCATATTGTGGAATGTATCACCTGAAAACTACTACAGAATATTAGGTAGATCTCGCCTTAACAACACAGCGTTGAAATAATATTGGCTACTCTGTTTTTGAAGCGTCTGAAAATTTATGCGAGAAACGCCAAAACTTTGAGTTCGATAACACGGGAAAGAGCCCTTGAAGCATAATCCTTCGGATACATCAGGGATAAGTGAATGTTTCCTTGACGGAAGTGTGAACTCGTCAACTTATTCGATACTGAATATGTATACGAGTACATATTCACAACAACAACAGTATCATTGTAGAATTTGAACTTCTTATGAATCTCATGAATCGTAAGAGCCTCCAAAAGCACCGCATCATCCAGAAATGGCAACATTAACGAAGCGATATTTCAGTGATCCTAGGATGTTCGCATTGTATCACAATAAGGAACATTCAAATCAACTATTTCGAAAAACATAACTGGAGGAGAAAGTCATATGAAAGAACGTTTCAAAATAAATGTAATGTAAAGTGTTCTATTAGAAGAAAAGCAATGTCGTTTCTTCGTCATAACTAATCAATCATTTCCAGGCATTCAACCTTATAGATATATTGTCATCTCATTTGCTAGGAAATCATCACTGATCTATCACCTCTTCGGAACTTTCACAGTTGGAATAAAAACATCGTATTGGTTGAAGGATATACATGTGAAATTTTCATTGGACGATCAAGAAACTCCATCTATTCGTTTATTAGGACTCCATGATTGAGACTACATCCTTCTCATAATTGACATTCTTTCAGGAAATACTCTTTTTATCCTTATTTCCCTCCGAAAACAAACAAGAGACGAGTTAATGTTATATAAAATGTCTCCGGGACGTGTTCTTTTTCAAGACGGGTCGTGCTAAGTGTCGATTACGTCGGAGTTACAAATGACGTAGAAAATAAGTTACGTGATGTATATAGGAGAAATAATTGGGTTCAGTTCACCAAATGGTAGAGGATTTATCACACACCCTACGATGCCTACATCACTGAGTTGTACTATTCTAGTGGAGTTTTTGAGTTCGAGAAGCTTTAGAGTTCTCAATGATAATCCTTAAACCTACCTAATTGTTTGATCTGAAAGATCTTATAACGATTCGTCAAACTTGTATAATTGTTGAGGAAATCCGACGTTTATGTACAGTTGCCTGTCTGTCTGCACGCATATGAAGATGTTTCAACTTGGTTTGGACACGAAATATTCAAACGGTTTCGAAACAAAATTTGCGGTGTCATATGTCACTTCTTGAATCAGACCGATACCGTATAGGTGATCAATTTGAAAACTTGACTTGACGCCACTTAATTGCTGTGTATTTTGACATATCTCCATCTATCTCGTTCATTCATAAAATATATTATGGTATTACTTCAACATCGTTTAGCGACATACATAAAATACATGAAATCATCAGACGAGAGTCTTGATGAAGAGTATTAAAAGGTCAAGG
Source organism: Plagiodera versicolora (assembly GCA_037013635.1). Lineage (NCBI taxonomy): Eukaryota > Metazoa > Arthropoda > Insecta > Coleoptera > Chrysomelidae > Plagiodera > Plagiodera versicolora. Next base: position 5,761,595 of record CM072986.1, on the reverse strand, counting down.
TAACATTTCAGGTATCCTGAACAATGATTCATCTGCTCCAGTTACAGCTCGATACCCAGACATGACTCAAATCCAGACAGGAGTCTGCCAAGATAGTAGCTGAAATATCGCTGTGATGAATTTTCGCCTTTAACTTTTACTATGATTGATGTTGAGAAAGTGTGTAGGGCAAAGTTCAACCCTCGAGAGATTCGAAACAGGTACAAGAATTGGTACAGTCGAAACTTCAATCAGTTTCCCCAGAAGAATAATAATTTAATATGTGAAATGAAAGTATCAATTATCACCTAACTAGTTTGTCTGGATAGACAGTGGTTTTGAATATTATTTTCGCTACATAAATTATTATTGAGGTGTACACATGTGCTAATAGAAACATCAGAAAGTGAAAAAAAATCATTTTGAAAAATCGATTCTGTGAATTTCACACATGAAATGATCTTTGTTCAACTATATCTTCATGAAATTGTCATTTCATTCAATATATTTGTTGATAACTTACTATAGTGCCAAGGGTTCCTTGGAGTGTCAATTTTCACTTTGTATGTTTCATATAATTAGAGGATAAGCTCAGATAGATCAACCACAGTTTTCAGGCAAGAATAATAATGGGAATAATCATAGGTAAAATAATTTCCTAAATATGGTTCAAGAGAGTACTGCTGAACCATTCATACCAAATCTCAGTTTTCTTTTATCACATGATGGTTCTGTATATGAACCGTACGTACAAGATCTTTCAAAGCTATCAGTATTTCAGTTATTTGTAGCAAAGAAACAGTTGGAAAGAAATATCAGATTTGGAACGAATTAGTGTCATAAAAATCACCAATTTTTTCACGTCATTCGAGTCGCATTCCCATGTTTCCTTTCTTTTAATTTAAAATTCAACTCGCAGCTTTTTCAATATCTCATTCAAATATGTATCATAGAAACATGGACATAAAAATATAAATGAAATGCTAACTCGTGAGCTCGTCTGTGTCCTGAATGAAACATTACACTACAAATATTTATTCATATTTATACTCATACAGCTTCTCCGTTGCACTATTTTTTGTATTAACAAAACACTGAAAATCATGTCCACGTATTCGTTGAGAGTGAAGATGGAAAATGTTTTGATATTGGGATTGGTTTTGCTATGCTATGATATTTGAAATGTTTATAGTCTTCTTCAATACATCTTCATTATTGTTCATGAATGGAATACTGACCAGGAACTTTGGAACACTTGATATATAATTAATCCTTGCTTGATGAATTTGAAATACTTGAGAATTATTGTATAGATATGTGAAAATTAGATTCTTGACAAAATCTAAATATCAAACCACCATCGTTTTGAAGATAATAAAACACTTCATCTCAATATGTTGAAATTCAAGATCACGTTAATAAGAAAAAAAGTTGAGAATCACTGGAAAAACGGAACCAAATTCAAAAACTCGAAACAAAATCAAAAATGTTCGTTTCTTCGCTAGCTATATCTTCACAGCTATTATCAATTTGACTAACTTTTTATATCTTGAGTTAAGTGAGATCCTCATTGTAGCATTCGTAAAATTTGGTGATGACGTCATGAGTATCCACTATTTTCATGCAACTAATCCAATGAGCTTGAGATTCCGAAATATAATGAATTATACGCTCTCCACGTTATCCTCATTTCAAGAGATATCTGATATTTTATTCATGCCTCTAAATCTTCGACTCCTCAATTTCCTCGAAAACGATGAATTCGCTAAAATTTTCATTACGGAAGCGTCAGGAACAGTTGACGTTTCATTAAATGTCACTGTGGCGGCTGAATTTTTCCATAAAATTATTCAGGATGAAACGTTTTCTCTTGCTATGATATATCTCACATTCTGATTATCTGCTTCCGCTCTAGCTGGAGAGCAACTTCATCTCGGCATGGGGAATTCGGAAGGAAAGAAAAGGTAATACGAATATTTTCTTTTTGTGTAAGACTTTCATTCCATCAAGGAATGGGATGGAGAAAGATGTATTGCGTGATTTTTCTCGACCCGGGCGAGGTAGGAAAATATTTACTCTCCATGAACATGATGAATAACTGAATCGAGGACAAATTTAATATCAATTGAATGATTATTTGATGTGCCGAAGCGATCTATATTATGAACTGGGTATTTCAGATTCGATCTCCACCTTTAAGATATCGAAATCTGTGACAGATATAAAGATTGCATGTATTGTGCTTAATAATAGGATTTTCAAATTTTCCTTACATAATTCCGTCCTTCATTCGTTTTAAAAATATTCTTATCTCATCGATGAATGGCAAGAAATTACGGAGATTTCAATTTGGATACGTATGGTCTTCAAATATTTTCTACCATTACTACACACTTCAACCGTTTCAATGCAAATGCTATATGAAAAACATAATTCGAAATTGAACATTATAATGAGTAATATTTTAGTATTGAAAATACGTATTCAATTAATCTGATGAGATTATTTTTTTTATTTCAGCACATTATTTGATTTCATTTAAGTTTTATAATTACGTTTGTAACGAATCGGAGCAAACATTCTGTTTTATAATGTCATTCATTAGAGAGTTGAAGTAATAACAGTACGTGAGCAGTCCTAGACACGGTAACGTAAGAAATATGACGTTCCTGATATACATCTAAAATGGTGTTGAAGTATCTCATCACGTTAGCACAGAACTAGTCTAGGCAGGGAATGTTGAATGATTTTAATAATCTTAACTTACATGCTGTTTTATGTAGTTCAACTGTATGTCCTGTGCCGTTCGCAAGTTATCGTCCTCGTTTCGTGAGATTTCGGTTAGCGTGTACGTACCCTCTTTTAGCACCCATTAGATAGCGTGAGTCTACGTACACCCGTAGACCCACAAAATACGAAAACGTGAAAACTTGTGCAATGCGCATGCCCAGATGTCAGAATGAATCCTAACGTTACCGTTCGTGGAACCACTTCAACTCTCTATTATTCCTCTTTTTTAACTTTTATATTTATATATACTTTACATTTTATCCATGACATTTTGTACTTTACATGCTTCGTATTTATACTTGTTTATACTTATTTATACTTATTTATACTTATTTATACTTATTTATACTTATTTATACTTATTTATACTTATTTATCTATATGTATGGCATATTATACAGGGTGTTCCTTAAAGACATGCTAATATTTTTCGAATTTATCACCCTGTATCTCAAAGGCTGAGACTTTTAGGACATACGTTTATTAAAAGTTTTTTTCTAAAAATGTGTCAAAGAATTACCCCTTCAAATATTAGCATGTCTTTCAAGAACACCCTTTTTATGACACTGTGGATCTTACCACCTGTTGCCCTCATCGCTTTTTCAATAAGAACTAACATTTCTTGGACTATAAATCGCAGTTTTGATTGATTGATTGATTGATTCCGAGATAAGTTGTCATATCCTCATTCTCAACCTTCAAAATGTCCTGCTTGAATATTCTGACAACATCGTATTTTATTTCTGAACTCGTTGAACTCGTGTACCATTCTTCAAAAATTCATCGTTTTGAAATGTCGATACTTGGCTTCCAAGAAAAAGAATATTATTCTATAAGAATTCGTGACTGGGTTGTCTATTCTATGAAATTTCATTAACCATAATATCCCATATCCAGGTAATCTCCCCAAGCATTATGAAAAAATTGAATTTTCAGTCGATTACTGAATTCATATGGAGAATATTCCAAAATTTCTAACATTATTTGGGTTGATATTTCGTTCGAAACAAAAATAGTCTCGAGAAGCGAAGAATATAAAATTTCTTTCTTATAAAGAGTGAGCAATGGATTCAATGGAAAACCCACGGTCTTACATAGAGGTCTGGAAACTGGTAGGGTGGGGGGTTGTTCAAACATTGAGAAAATGTTAGTGGTTATCGTGTTTCTCCACCTGTAGCGCTGCACACTCTTTTTCTCTATGTCAGCCAATCACAAATCAGATCCGATGAGCCTCGTGATATAATATTTCTATCACTGATTTCATCCACTAATCAAGTCTTAACTGTATATTTTGTTTACAATACGAACTGTCAAATATTAAAATCACGAGATCGTACCACATGATGAATACGCTTCTGACGGATAAGTATGGCGAATTATTTTTCGAAAACGGTGGCACTCGAAATCGCCGTAGTCTCCAGACCTGTGTATAAGACCGTGGGGAAATCAAACATTGGGTCTGTAGGTCGACATAACATAATTATATAAAAAATTTCGGATTTTAGAGGAAAACATCGTTCACCAAGACATTTCTTCCATAATTTCTGCTCATCGATTTTTCGTTATAACAATATTCCATAAGAACTTCGTTTAGCACTTTATGCATATTTAGTTGCATACATTCGTGCACTGCTTTTATCATCTGTTCTCAAGACGGAATCGATAGTTCGGGTGTCATAAATTTTACGTTCGCGGTAATTCAGAACGTGTTTATAGACACATAAAAGTTTTTACGATCTGCTGAATATTAATATGTTGTTAAGAGCCATCTTGAATTGTCACGAAACGCAGAGAGAACAAAAATTCTCATTAAAAATAAAGCACGGAGCCATTATGCAAATTTACCACCATTTCAGCCACAAACTTGCGTTTTGGAGTTTATCAAAGTCGAAACAACGAATATAAAGGGAAACCAAGATACAGTAAAAATGACGTATAATATGTAACGCGATTATACACGCTTCCGATGTCACCGAAAGCTCTACAGCGACATTGACGGACCGAAAATGGAGAAGAATTGGATTGTCTCTGTGTACACAAAAAGGGATAAAACGGTTCGTTTGAGTCTCGCCGTGATAGAAACTCCGCTTTGATCTCACATTTTGTTGTCGAGAGTGTGATCAGTCGAAATAAACAATATTCGTAGATTCAAAGCAAAGATATGTCGCAGTGAAATGATACCTTGGATCGAAAGCTTTCACAATGGAAAAACTCTATTCTTCACACGTTTGCGTCTGGCACACTAACCCTGGATCTTCCAGTTCGATGGATTACTCGTTTCGGCTTGGATATCCCGATATCAAAAATGAAAGTAATTAATCGACTTTCGTAATAATATAGTTTTCTTCAGCGTACGAAAGGAGTAGCAACTCAGATGAGGGATCCTTGGAAGTGTGTGGATAATCAACTAATTTACTAGTTCGTCTACAGAGTGATAAAATAGAAATGAAAAGTGCGAAGAAATGGAAGTGAAAGCACTCCTCCTCTGTAACTATGTAATTATATATTCTACATCTCGAATTCCAGCTGAATGATTTAATTCTGTTTAGAAACGTTACTGCTAATATTCACAGTGGAATAATGATAAAAAATCATCGGACATTCCTATGAATTTATCTATTCAGACATGAACAACAATGAGAATGCAATTCCTTTTTTCTATGATACTCATAATATTTTTTACAGCTGTAAGAGTTCTACAGAATTGCGGCTTATATATCATATCAAAAGAGAATAGCTTTATGCTCTCCATATACCGGGTGTGTCACAGTGGATGGAACATTAGAAGTATCTGGAGAACAGAAAGACAGATCATTCCGAAAATTTGTGGGCGTGGATAATCAAACATGCTCTATCCGTCTAAAATATTTTCATCAATACAGTGTTGCCGCTTGTATCAGAAAGTAGTAGCTACTTTGTTATTTCAAATAGAACACCTCGTATATTATATCATTTTTGGTATCCTTATAAGATTCCTCACAACTATCCCACATAATTCCCTATACCTATCTGTGACGATTTTCGAGATAAAAATTATTTTGTCAGATTTTTTTGCAAAACCTGACCATTGAAAAATATGATTTTTTTCCCAATGCAAATTCACAAAAAATTGCAATTTGGGTTATACCTGCATAAGACCATCAAGTATTCTGTCGATGAACTGGATCTCAGTTTCAGCATACAGGGAGGCTCAGAAGTGAGTGTCATCCGGGCACTCATGAAAATGACTGCAACTCCATTTTTTTAAATGGAACACCCTGTATATTATCACTTATTCGAAAAGCTATAACATTTTCCATTTTAATTGAGTATACTTTCCCTATACCTATCTCGTACAGTGTGTTAGTTATGATCACTTATGTTATGAATTCGTTTCAATAAAATAAATATTGGATAGTGCTGTGATAAACATCACCACGCAAAATTCTTGTTATATCGAGTGTTTTTTATATCCTTTCCAAGTGAATTTACTCGAGATGTTTCATTCAACGTAATGAAAAATCTCTCTCCAGAAAAAGACAACCTAAAAAACCTATTCTAAAGAATTCGAAGGAAGGTTTTTGTGGTTATACAGTGTGGAAAAGCCAAATGGAATAAATTCGATAACGAAAAAATGAGAGCGTGTTGGGAAAACGCCTGGATACGTCGATTTGTATTCTCTGAAGAATCAAAAAACAACTAATAATATACAGGGGGTTGTATTCGAAATAAGAAAGTTCTTATCGGCCACCTTTACATGATACACTCTATAATATTATTTTTTTAAATGCGCATCTAAAAATGAGAAACGACGTGTCCAAGCGTTTTTCCCAACACGCTCTCATTTATTCGTTATCGAATTTAATCCATTTGGCTGTTCCACACTGTATATCACTCTTCATGAATCTGCACACTTGCCATAATCACCTGAATGTATTCAACACAAAATCTATGAATCGATAATACTCTCGATTCTGATTTCCAATACAATTAATTTTTTGATCATCATCTTGAAATATTTTCCACCTTTCTTATTTTTCATTCCATTGTATCCAGGTACCGGATCAGTGCAACTCTATGTGACCTCGACAGTGTCAAAAGTTTGTTGATAAATTCCCAGACAAATTCAGAATTTATCTAGTACCCTGCAGTTTTTAAGCTAGCCTAACTATCCGAATGAATATGGATCCCTCTCAACGTATCATATTTTGAGACATCATCACAGTGAACTTTTGTTCGAACAACTATCTTTACTCAATACATTTTTGTTCGAATATCTTTCACGAACTCTTATACATAATTTGTATAATTCTCTATGGTTCGCCAAATAACGGATTCAATTCGTTAATAGTAGGTAGTTAATTGCTCTGATATCGGCGTGAACACACGGATATTCTCGTTTGGAAGTCCACACCGTTTTTCTAGTGGCATCGCCATCGATTTCGTCCGCGCCACGAGTTAGACAATCTAATATTTATGTGAGCCGCTGGGTCGATGAGTCGGAAAGGCCTTAGATTCCCACGATTATTTTCCCACTGAATCATTGAACAGTGTATTTCGTTTATGGACTTTCTCAAGGTATTCTATGTTGAAAAAAAGAAACGTTTTTCAGTGAATGATTGGTCGAATTGATGGTGTATACGTGATGTCCTATTCCCAGACAGTAAAGCGTATTCTATGAATATTACGAGAATATCAATAATGGTGGTGATACTGCAGTGTATAATCCAGTAGTAGTGTCCTTGGACTGACGAAGATAACATTTCACCCTGCATTCGACAGTTCAGTTACTTCTAGGAGATCTAGATTATTAGAGAACTACGTGAAAATAGGAAGTGAAATTCAGGATTCTCTTTTGACAGTAGACATCGTCATATAAACGTTGTACAAGTTATGAATAAATGTACCAAATTATGTAAATATAAATTGGTTATTTCTCGGAATTTTCTATGGTTATCCGAATCCATAAATGACATCATAGTATACATATATGTTGTGATTTTTTGTTTTGGAATAGGAATGATAGTACTGAGACAAGATCTCAGATACCTCTAGGAAGAAAAGAATATGATACCATTAGGTCGAAACAATGGAATTGTATCATCAAACGATGTAGATTCGCCATATGTAATGTCACCAAGTAATATATTGTGTCATAAAACATTAAAAACTCTCAATATACAAATGTTTCTTCATGTCAGATTCCCCATACATAATACGTGCTGATAACTAAACCAACTCGTGTTTGGATATTTCTTCAAAAATTCATCGGTACTTGATAGTAAAAAAATTTTATAAGAATTGAGAATTCGGTGAAAAATACTTAGAGTACCTAAAAAATCACATATATCTATAAATAGATCACTTTGAGCTGCCACAAAAATATCAAGTTGATATCTCTTTTGATTCTCCATAAACCTCTAATGAATTAGTTAGGTGAATCACCCTGTATTTCGAAAGCCTTCAACCAGTGGTTTGAATGATGTTTTGGATAAGCTGATTGTTAACTGCTCAATTTCAATAATCTCATATTCAAAGTATCAGGATGAGTGAACCCTATTGAGACCGATCCAAATTAAAATATCCTTCCACGTATAAATATCTCTGCTCTCAATGAATCTGAATGAAGAAAGAAGAATACAGAGCATTTATCTACCTGCGATGATGTGACTACTCTTTTTGAAAAGAGTTTCGAAATAACAAAGCCTCATTATAATGCGAAATATGGAAGTAATTCAAACTGTCTATTATTTCGAGGCGGTTTTGAATTTCAACGAAATAATGACGCCAGTCCAGGACTCGACCTGAGCTGAGATATCAGATTCACCGCTTACGGAATAATCCGGGTATGAGAATATTTTCCTTCCGAGTTCATGAAGAATATGGATTATTTAAGGCCGAAGTGAAATATTAACTGATACACAACCCCAAACAGTTGAATTGTATACCTCCTTCGGACCACCAAACTTTATTCCCAGGCCTCTTCAACAATATTCAGCTTTAAGACTCGTTATTCTTCGAAGTAGAATACTAATTTCTTTGGTGGAAAGTTTTTTTTCTTTGGAGATAATTGAAGGGTTTTACTAACGAACTCTACAAGGATGCCATCGTTGATTCATTACTTCTCCGTTGAACAGGCATTGGCCTACGGCATAAGCGGAGGAGCCGAAAGGTTTTTATAAACGAAGCTGGACTAGCTCTCATCATCCTGAATCATACACAGAGTAGGCTGGTTTTTCGAAAAAAAATTTCAGTTATTGAAAATGGGCATGAATAATGATTTAATCAATCTTTCAACGATCACTGATTCAAAGTACAATTTTCGGGTTTATATTTATGTGAAGAAGAATCTGCATGTCCCATTTCCAGACTGAAATCTAACAGGTATTATTATCTTATAAAATGTATAGGTCGTAGCATTGAGAATATTTAAAATAGAATATATGGTACAACCTTCATAACTACATAGCTAACATTTTTTTATCGTGTGGAATTGTTTTTGATCTAGATCATTCCTAGAAAGTACACGTATTCAGGAATGAGCCTTGAGTCTCTCAAAACATAATGAATAATAAAAAAATGGTATTATTTATTGAAGAGCTCATCATCTCTGAATAATTCAGAAGTTTTTCTGCTCTTGGCGAAGACATCATTTCATTAGGATATTCATTCATTCGATAGTCGCTTGACTCTAACTTTTTTTGCTCTCTCATTGACATTTGTTCTCAACTGCACACATAAATAATACAATGTCCGGATTGAAAATTATTGAATTCGAATCATTCACGGTATCTTCATGATTTGAAAAGAAGAAGACTATATTTTGAGACCTTTATCGTGAGATTCCATACGATCTCCTAAGTGTAGCCCACCTCGTTATATCGATATTTAGTTTCAGAATCACTATCATTTGTATAAGAATTTCAAACTGAGGCTGTTACAAAATGAATGAGAGATTTGAAACATTCTTCTAATAAAAGTCAATCTAATCATTTACTCACACGTTGTATTTCGTTCTTTCGAACACGAATAAGAACTGAAAAAGTTCTGGATCTTTTTTCATCTGGATACTACTCCAGAACACCATCGATCACAATTAGATCGGACGCCTGCTTCCTTTCCGAACCGGTCGGTGAATAGCAATTCATCTTCTTCAAGGTATCTCCTATTGCCGTTTATCAAGTGTTGTTCATCTCCTATACAAGAAGTCCCAGATTCCTCGAGTAGAAAAGTGTGACAATTTCTGTTGCTAGCTCTAAAGAAGTAAGTAACAGATCAACCATCGTTATGGAAATATGCCCAGTGCGCTGATTTATTATAAATTTGTATATTTCAAAGACTGTCATCATGCAATCATGTAATGTCTCGACCTCTCTCAGTTGGCAGGTGGAGTCAATCGAGGACCTCCTTTCAAAAGGTCAAGATGTTCCTGTTGACGCCTTCCATGCATCAGAATTCCTGATGATTAGGATCTCCCAAGTATCGGAATTAGATGAGGGTGGGTCGTGAGATCTCACCTTGATCGAAGATTTAATCTTTGCATTTTGTTTTTCTCTCCAGAGCGAATAATTGTTCAATCATTGTTTTTATTTGGTTTGGCCTATCGAATGTCTTGGCTTGGTTTACGGTATATCTCTCCTTAGAGATTTGTGGTTTTCACGAACAAAAAGATGCAACAAAAAAGATTCAAAAACTTTATTCAAATCAATCAAATCCATTTATGAATGTGAAAATGGTAATTGGATTCCGATAATATCAATTAGAAACTATTTACATTATATGAGAACATTTAGCATATTGATGTATATTTTTGCAATATTAGAAAGTAGATATCCTAATGAACAGGAAGTCCACCAACTTTTCAAAGGAGAAGATATTTCGACGTGAGAATTTTGTGTAAAATATTCGGTTGCTTTTCAGATATTTAGTAAAATTGAATTGGAGGTATCAATATTCTCAGTCATTGAATTAACTGTATATATAGGACTTGGAAAGGTGAGTTACCATCAATTTCTATGGGATTTTTTTCGTGAAGAATTCAAATTAGGAATTATAAATATGGTCATTTGAATATTCCACATTCCACTAAGAAAATGTCGCTACTTTCTGGAATTCATAGATAATAAATACTTTTTATTTCACACTTGAGTCATCGCATAGATAAGAAATACTTACTGCCCTTGTACTGCATAAAGCAAAAAGTGATTGAGAGATAAATTCGAAGAGGCTATCTTATGATTGAACAATGATAGTTTCAGTTAATCTAGAATAGGAATTCGAAATGTTTGGAAACCGCCAATTAGTCGAACAGAACAGTTACGGCCCACTAGACCATAAACTTCCGCCTAGTAGGCATTTGGATATGTTTGCATCCCAGGAAGTTAATTTTCACTTGAAGGTTTCAAAAGATACGAACTATCGAAATGTAGTGACCCATCCTATTCTTATTTGATGTATTTTGTTTTGCAGCACTCATATAGTCACGATGTGATGGGGATGAAAGGAACTGGATGTTTACAAAATATGATTAATTTGCAAGACACGTTTTCAACATGAATTGGACCTCTTCTAGAATTGACAAAAAACTTAGAATGCAATGAGAGGGCATGCGCTGTCTCAATGAAAAATCTTTACACTTCAATATTGAAAATAAGAAAAAATTATTATATATCTCCGTTAGTTTTGAAGGTAATAGATTGAAATTTGTGATATCTCATATACATAATAAGCGGCACTAATGATGCGGCATTAATGATTTCCATTTCACTTTCGGTTCCTTAGTATTGAAGTAGAAGAAAATAATTATATTTCTCATTTTATTTTAGCTGCAATTTTGATTGTATTGATCGCACATTTCATTACCAGGTATGGTTAAATTCCTCATTACTAGTACTTATAATTATATATATAATATAATAAATGGTATCACAGTATCGATATGGTTTTTGAGTTTTACCCCAAAAAGTATGTGTTGGGTCTATTTACCAACTCTTTCTAGCATATTTGACCTCAACTCAAAATATTCTAGCAGATTCAATAAAATATACAAAAAAAACAATGGTATGACACAAACGAGACCTCCAATTCTTCAACTTGAATTTGGAAAAATTATCACCTGACTAATGCTATAACTTCCTGATATCCATGCAACTGATGAAATTGTGTTGAGTTCAGCAATGTGAATCATTATAATCCAATGGTTGAAAAATTTTAGGCGATACTTGGGAAGCGTTTCTTATTCCTCAGTGTAACATCAATACAGAAAACATTCACATTCGTATTTGAAGCTGAAATCATCCTAAGAGCTGTAACATCAATTGGAATAATGAAAATGAAATCATAGTATATATTTCTGTGGCAAATGGATTCTCCGATGCCAACTTTCTCTTTCACACACACACACACACACACGAAATCATAGTATAACTAGTGGTTACTTCATATCAATGAGGAAAAGGTAACCTTCAATTTGAATATTAAGAAATCAATCTCAAGGGTGACTGATGTATGAAATAATCAATAGTCCATTAATATCACCAGAAAATCAAGACCATAAGTTGAAGAAATATCACTCAGATTCTTTTCAAAATCACCATTTATCTATTCAAGTTTAACCAATGTCACATATTTGCAAGTTGAAGATGCGTCAGAATATTTCTCATCAGCTCGAAATAATTGAAGTTCAATATTCATTAATCATCTACTGATAAATATTTGTTCGAACAACAACAAACGATATTCTATGAACACGAAAGAGGTGTCAAGGGACCGTTCACCGACATAATTGAAGTTGTTTGACGAAATCTCATCTCGGAAATCGAAAACTCCATAAACAAAGAGGAAACAAAGTTAATAATGTCTGCCTCGAACCGGAACGTTTTTGTCTCAATGATTCGACTCGGATGAACGAACGTCTAGGCATAGGATAGTGAATTGAAAACTAAATAATCAATTCATGAATCCAAAAACTGCAATGATAAAATGAAAATTAGAAATGGTTCCTGACGATCGGATTGTGCGCACTTGGGGATCACTGAATCTTATGACAGTTTGACATTCGTTAGCAGTCAGTTGAAAATTTTTCTGATGAGCAGCGATCGTTTCTGTCATTTGATTTCAACCTCAAAACGTCCGATCTTCCGACCGTGATTGATCGATTTTTGGTGAGGAATCTAAATGCAGAGTGAAGCTGTCCTATGCAGATTATAATCGTCCAGCATAAAGTCTTATATAAATACGAAACTGTTGGAAGTAGCGCGTGTAGATTCTAACAATCATAAACAATCATTGACAAGTCTATGATTGTTCACTGGGAACATTTCAGATATTATCTGTCGTAATCTAATGATTCTGACAACTCTCGAATGATTTTTATTGCATAATAAGAAAGGGGTGCAGAAGTTAACGGAATATCCTTGTACATCGTCCTTTCCATTTCATTCTGTAGATTCAGCGAAGGCGATGAAGAAATGCACCCCCACCGTTGTAAGAGACCTAATAATTGGGATCGGAGTAGGCAGATTTAGGAGATGATCTCGAATGTGGTGAAGCGTGAAACAGTGGCGGGTATCGATAACGTGTAAATGATCTACTCTTTGAGAGTTTTTTTGGAGGTCGAGATACGAGCTAGGTAGGTCGTCACAGTTGGGTAACGAGAAAATATGATCGGAAAATTCTAAATTCGTTTTTTCAGGCCTAACTACTCATGATCTGAAGTGATTCATGTTTATTGACGAATTTTCACCAGATGGTCGGTTCTCGATCTCTTGGATTCTGCTAGAACCAGAGCATACATATTCCGTTTATGGGAATATGGTCTGCAAAGAAGGTTGTTGATTTTCTATGATTATTGAAAATATTTCTGATCGATGTTATTCAATCTCAACAACAGGCTTAGATGACATACTCATCTGATGGAAAGAAGATACACTGATGAGTGATAAGCAAATGTGATTGATAATCCAAAGTGAATGCTGATCATTCTATTATTATGTGGTATGATCACACTTGCTGTCAAATTTAAAAGTATTTTTGTTACGACCTAATATTGTATTAGTCAATTTGATCTTTTGGGTAACAATCAATCGATTCAGTAACTATCACGTATTGTAATTTTCTCAATCGATAACTGGGAAATGCAATTTCCATATTTTGAATAGGGTCATCAGGATGAGCATAAAGAGCTTAGTACAATCTATGAGGACGATAAAAATAAAAATGTTGAATGAACTACGTATATTAAAAATCCTGCATTCTGAAATAAAGGAAAAGAAATAGCAAAGAAGTAGATTATGCAAGAGCGATATTCAAGTTGAAAAATATTGAAGCGGCCTATCTCTTGTTGAATACTGAAGAAAAAACAAAGTCTTACTAGGCACATCTCTTATCGTATTCGTGAATTTACCTATTACAAATTTGTAAAAGCATTAACAAAGAACAAAAATGAGTTTATTCATGAATGGAAGAAAATCAAGATATCTAAGTTTCATCGTTGAAAGTAAAAGTAATGAAAAATAAAATTCAGAGCAACGGAATTGTCGAAAGCGGTTAGGAATTTCCACGTCTGGGTTGATTTATTATTTATGGAATCACTTGAAGCTGCGTAATGAAATATTTGAATAGTCATGTTGTTCAGCACACTTAGAGAAGAGAGGCTATAATAATGAGAAGAATAATATATCTTTGTGATAATATGAGTTCGTTGCTGAAAAAATTATCATAAAAAGAATCAAATATAACCTCTTGATATGTATATCACTGGAATCTTGACTTACATTCACGAGATTTAATTAAGAAAATCTTCATCTCATTACTTCAAAATGGGAAAATTGAGCTATATTTCCTCACAGGATTCATTTCTTATCCATGAATAATTGTCACCTAATAGAGTCGACGTGAATTTATGTACTATTGATAAGTTGCAATGAAATGGAATACGAAATCTCATGAATATCCCAAACAGATTATTTCTTCTGTTCAGTATATTAGTTGTTTCTCGAAGATTCTCAACGTGATATAAATTTTCAGGTACCTGTATATTGCTGAGTTTATTGATCCAGGGATATGTGAGAAGTTTTTTCAAAAGGTCTATTCTTCACATACTTACCATCCACCCCACTTATTGAAAGGAGAGTGGCGTGAAAAATAGTCATTTTCACGAATGAAAGCTTATACCATACGTCTACTAACCTTGTAGGCGTCGCATTTTCATCGTGAATAAGCAGCAACCTTGTCGATATCGATAGCGGCAGAGTTGAGAATATTCGGGGTAGCTCAGAATACAATGAGAATTGCGATGTTTCTTTGGAAGTGATTATTGTAGACCCAAATGAAATTTTAAACTGATCCTGTAGCTCATCACCTATATTCGAAAGATCAGTTATCAATTGAGGAAGAATATTGTTATTTTGCATACCTCCTATGTCTCTTAGGGTGCATGTCAAACACATATTCTCGATTGTACAGGGCTGTCTCAATCGTCTTAATGGTAGCTTTGAATACCATACCATATACAGAGCGTGCATTATTTGAGGACTTCGAATTTCAAACTACCACCTAATTTCAAATTGAAGCATCTGTATGATTTCATATCAACCAATATACAATTGGAAAATTCCCTATTGGATTGAACCGAATTCGTGTTCATTTTTCTTCAATCGAGATAGCTTGTCAAGTGCAAGATGACCAATTTCTACTAGGGGAGGAATTGGAGATATAAGAATAAAAATGATAAAATGAAATAAAAAGAGAGGATTCACTCCATCAGTTTGTTTCACATATTCAAAGTCAAATATACAGTTTCTTCATTTGAATTTTACTTACTCATTTAAAACACATTCTAGATTATTTTTCAATAACTCTTGCTCATCATGAAGTGAACATTTCCAGCTTGAATGCTTTATTGAAAACTTGTCAGATTTGTTAATAGAAATATTCCAATATCGATGTTCTCGCACATTTTTTTCATATTTTTTTCGTATACATGTATTCAAATCATGATCAGGATGTTGATTTTCTATAACTGTGTCGAAGAAATATATATCAATTAGGAAGGAATCTGAGGACCAGCTTTATTCGACTTCATGAAAACTAATTTGATCATCAAATGAGAAATTGATATAGTTAATCATGATGGATGAACAACTGTGCTACTCGAATCCAGCCACTAATTTGGGAATAATTGTCCAGGAATGGGGAAGAAATATTGTATGTCGCAAAAGACTTTCACAGTAAAAGAGTTGCTATTTTTTTTCCTGGCTCTGATGAAAACATGTTAATCAAATTCAAATGACTCTCAAAAAGGGGAAAAACGGAGAGAGGATAATTACCTGATGTGAACTGGGGAATTTAGAAGTCTGACTCCCAAGTTCTTTTTCAGCAAAGCATCTATACACTGTATCCGTAAAGTATGGAACAAATTCATTTCAGCTAAACAGGTCATTTTAAGAAATAATCCCGAAACACGTCGATTTTTGATGTGAATCTACCGTATTTTGAAATAATAATCTAATATACAGGGTGGATTACTATCGAGTAATGACATCCCGTCATATTTTCAAATGGAACACCCCCATTTTGTCCCAATATTCGGATTACTCAAGCTGGGCTGATTTCAAAAAGGTTGATTCCAATTGGTACAGGGTGGACAAAAATACAATAGTTTTGTGTGTGCTCATAAAGTAACGTGTAACATTCTTAGGTAAATTAACAATATTATCAAAAATATTTATTGTCTAGCGGAAAGAATATGCTGGAAAACAAGACTTTATAAATGTTCGAGCTGCAGCACTTGCTGTATCTGATAGTAACTCAAACGGTGTACAAATTCTTGTTGAACCTTGGGTATGGTTTCGTGCGTAATATTGTTTATTTCTGTTTGAATTTTCACTTGTACATCTTCAATATTTGCTGGTTTCATTTTTGAATGACATTATTTAGATGACCCTACAGAAAATAATCCAAAGGGTTCAAACCTGGTGACCTCAGATCAAGGTACCCCGAATATCATTGGATGAATTATATGTTGAAATATACTCACTGAGATCTGTTTATCCATATAAGAAGATGCACAATTAGGCCGTTGCGATGCTGAATAAGTTCATGAATATATTCTCTTTCAAGTTTCAAGGTATTTCTATTAAATTCTTGGTAACTTTTTTGATGTATGAAAACATCTGATTGATATACCTGAAGATGTTTTTATTTTGAGATAAAAATATGATACTTCGATGACAAAATTGACCGAATGTTATTCTCATAGCTGATAAATTTAAAATTTACTTCTGCATGGAAAAAACATTGATCATCGAGTATTATTCATTAGAGAATTGAAGACGAGATTTTGGAGGAGTTCAATTCTGAGAATTCCCAATCAGGAAATTAGATCATTAAGTTCAAGGAAAGTGCAAGAGCTTTCTCCCAGTGATTTCCGAATGAGAATTGATCATTGTCATCATTTTCTGAAATGAAAGAAGGAAAGTCAAGTTTACCAATGTTTGCTAGGAGTAAAATAACAACTTGATGTAATACTCAGGGGAAGACATACCCTCCAAGGAGTTATGAAGTGACAAAATAGTTGTAGCAAGTCTGATGCAACAATTTTCGTGTTGAACGCTGGACCTTTTAAATGATCACATTTCAACAATAGATTTTTGTTTATCATCACAGGGGTCCGAAGGACAAACTGCAGCCGGAGGCTTATTGTATTTCCCCTATCATTCCGATACCCTAAAAGATATTGGTCCCTTTGACTATTTTGCAAAGGTCACTATGTTTAAGGGTTCCCACATTCTCTATGTTCAAATCAGATTCTCCTAGTTGCACTACTCTTCTATAGTTTAGTGCCTCACACCAGTACAAAATGTGTTCAATAGTCTCAGGTTCTAAGCCGCACAATCTACTAGTCTGGTCCACCTTGAAATAGCCCCATCTTTTGTAGGTGTGTTCTAACAGGAGCATGTCCTGTAAGGAGACCTGTTACTAGTCTTATCTGATCTCTACTTAATCTAAGTATCTCATCAGTTCTTTTCCACCTGTTATCTGAATAACAAGTTCACTATATTCGTGTCCTGGTGTATTATCTCAGGCTCTTCTTTGTAGTTCTTTGACTCGTTAGTCAGGAATAGATTATTGGATGCTATCCCAAAAGGAAAACGTGGTCATGCGATGAATTTACATATCTCTAATCTATCTATAATTATATCGATACTTTCATGACGTCAATTTATTTGGTAATAACTCGTTGGTTTATATTTTTCTTTACGAGTTTGAGAACTGCTTATTGGTATTGAAAACAATTAATATCTTTTTTAAATATAATATAATTTCTATATGTTTCATCTGATTATTGAGTGGTTGTAAATCAATAAATGTATAAAAATGCTTGTGTTCATTGAACCTTTGAATGAATCGAATTATGAAAAATCAAATACTGCAAACTATTCGTTTTTTCTCGATGAATTCAATGAAACCATACATTCCAAATCAAAATGAAAACACCATCAAAATATAAATAGTATAAACCACTGAACTTCACAAATATATTCCTCATCAGAATATGATTTCTGTATATTACACATTTCGATTTATATAAATTATACGGAGTAAACCACAATAATCAACCAAAACAGTGAAAGCTTTCTTGTCAGAAAAAGTAATACTTTTGACGCAAACATTGTACATTCTAAGTTTTTGCTGCATCTTTCAGGTGATCTTAATTCATGAATTGATGATAGAATGCTATCCATCAGAAACACGTAGTCATGAGATAGATTCCCATAACTTCAGTATGCATAAGTGATATTTCATCATAACTTCATTTGGTTCAAGTTCAACGTTCAAGTTCTGTCGATGAATTCGTTGAATTCTCATTTCGTAAGTACATATTTTTTTTTCTAGTTGAGTGGAAGTGTATTGTATCTGATTATTTAGAGCCAATATCGTTAATCAGTAAATGCATAAAAAAATGTTTGTCTTCATTGAACTCTCGAATGATTTCGATTTGGATGAACGAGTTGATGTGAAAACTTAAATGTTGGAAACTAATGATTTTTCACGATGAGATCAATGAAATGAAAACTCGCTTATCAAGAGTACTCATCCTCACTAAAATATAATTTTTGTATATTATACACTTTAGTTTATATTCATTATCAGGTGGCTTACATTAATCAACCAAAATGAAAAAAAAAATCTGTGAGGAGAAGTACAACTTTAACACAAAAACTTTGGAGTTCTTGCTAGATCATCTTCTGAATGATCTCAATTCAGGAATCAATAATGGAATGCTATTTTAACAGGTTCAGTTTCTAAACGTCTATTCTTCTTTGCTATGATTCTCATTTTTGAGCTGGTCAAAGAACTACAACCTCCATATTTCAGAGATTTTGTTATATTGAACTATGAGATTCATGACCATGATACTCGAAACCGCAAGAACTTCTACATAGCAAGGTCTATGAACATGAAAAGTATATTCTTTAGGATTAAATGAATACAACAAATTACCAAATTGCTTCAAAGATACTAATAATATTCTGAATTTTGAACATAATCGTTTGAGACACCTGAAGAGTTGATTGCTTTTGCTTAGATTTTTTCATCATAATAATTATCGAATTATTCTCAATCACTACGTGATGAAAAATTAAATCGATTTGTTCTTTTAGTGATATGAATTGAGTAATTAGTACTAGCTAAGGTTTATATATGTAAAAAATTGTTATCACCTCACCTCATTTCATTTATCTCTCATTTTATCTCTCATCACTTGTTTATTGTATCTGTTGATCTTATTTTTGTGTAAGTAATTGTATGTTGTGAATAGGGTTCCTCTACTGAATAAAGATCTACACTAAACGCGGTCATGTAATAGATTTGTCAACACGGTTAATATTCTATTTGGCGACTTCAAACTCTTTTCCAATGTTCAGTAGAAGAGCATCTCATTGGTGTCTCATCATCGTGGAAGTCAGGCTCTACTTTCCATTTTCAAAAAATCACATCCTTACCTTTGACCGTCACCAATGGACCTTCGGTCAGCGAACTGGAGGTCGTGGTGGTGGTAAGCTGCGGCGAAGGCAGGTCACAGCACTCTCTATCAGGAAATTCACTGCCCGTCGCCAATCCATGTATGGCCAGCAGCCACAAAGTGATACCGACAACGCACATAACATTAGACGATACACAGCCGCTTACGAGAATTTTCACATTGCCGACGAAGTTGGCGTTTGCTGGATCGGAAACCTGACGTGGAGGATCATTAGGAGAGCGCCCGGTAGATTGAGGTCCCAGAGTCGCCAGACTCATGTAATTTTTGAGAAGATCATAATTTGTAGATAACTCAATATGTACTTTACTGAATTTTGTGTGATTTTGACCTGACAATGCAATAAACATAGAGTTCGATCATCTCTGAACGGGAAATACTACACACCAAAGTATGGCGATTGAGGTTAACATGTCTTATACAAATGTTGCAGGTTTCAAAAGTTGGATTATCAATTAGAAATTCCTTGAAAATGAAAATAATAAATAGAACACCCTCACTTCAGTGATATTCCTATTAACGAAAAACTGATAACTCCTGACACAACTCTACTTGAAAAAAAGCGATGTATCCACGGTGGTTCAAGATTTTTACGCTGAATGTTTGAAATACAAATAACTCAGAAACTGATAGAGTTACATGAAATAAACATGAGTACCTTTCTCATTCAAAATTGAACTGCTGTTTGGATTTTCCAGTTATTTCAGTCATAGTTCATAGGCAAAAAATATATATCGTAATTTGCATAAATAGCTTAGTGTGACGAACGCTCTATTTGAATAGTGCGAAATTCATCATGAAACTCATGAATTTCATGACGAAAAACATAAATTCTTCAATTCACAAGACGATGCTGCTTGAAATCACAAAATTTTGAGAGTGAAACACAATTTATATCCAGACTCGAAGATACGTAGATTGAAAACTAGTTCTTCTTTGAATGAAATATTGACTAGTTCAAATGTTTTTTCAGTATTCCCAATAGTTTATTTGCGAAATACTAGTAGTAGAATGATCTTTCTCATGTACTTATTTTCAGCAACGATTGTTTTCTTATTGTCTCAAGAATATATTTTGCTACTCCTGAACATTTATCATCGATAAATGATCAACGATAATAATTCATCCTAGGTATTGAAAAATGAACCGACCTGTTACTAGGTGATTTTTGAGAATGACACACAATGTTGAATCTGAAATACATGTACTGGAACTAAAATACTTTCTTTTATATCGAATGTCTCACATGAATCAACCACTAAGAAAAAAGCTTTTCTGTGAGGGAAAATCACAATTTTTGACTTATACACTTAATTAGATCCAATGTAATCTGTTATTATCAAGGATTTCCATTATCACCGTTTGAAATAATTGAGAGATGATATTCCTTTCTTGGGATAGGGATATTGTTTGCATCTAGTATGGTTCTTCCTTTTGAATGAGATTTTATATTTACATTCTGATGAGTCATCTTGTGAAATGTGTTGATGATATGACGTGTGATATGACGTATGTACCATCAACATTGGCGACCCTGAGTCCTTCTACTACGAATCATAAGAGGGGGTGATCAGATGCTTTGGATGGTCATTTCAAATATAGCTGATTCTGTTTTTTCATTGATGAGTGCGTTCATTGGATATTCTTCCAATCATTTTCCAAGACACTACTTGAGGTATATAAGAATATTTCATTTCTTTTGTTGATGAAAGTTTGACGTCATGAATTATGCATCGAAAAGAAACCAACTGTTAATCGTAAATTGATATACTGGATGACCTAGTCCGAAAATGCATTCATGACTAATGCAAATAATGGAGATAACAAGTAGGGGATAATAGATTGTGGTAGCGTTCAGTTGATTTCATGATTTCTGCACTAACTATATTCTTCAGATCAGATTCTCATTCTCATATTTAGATACTGACCTGAAAGTACAATACGTGGAGATTCGAAATCAGTTCTGACAGTAGAGAGATATGACTGTGATTTTGAGATTGAAATGAAGGACGAATATTTTGGTGATTTGAAAAGACGTTGACTACTTATTCTTATTTTCAAAACTTCATGAAATATAAAATATATTGTAGCTATTCTATAACTAGGTCCTGATATGAAGAGACAAATATTTCGGAATCAATCCAATGAAATCGCGTCCCAAGTGTAACAAATTCATCTTTTAGTACATCCACTCGACGTTGTTGACATTCTCAACGAGGCCACTCGACTGCGATATATACCTTTTATCGTCGTAAACCCCCCAAAATCCAATCACAATAAACTAAATGGGTCAGCTAACAATACCGGCTTTGGCGCTCCGCCTGAAAAAGAACGGAACAAAAAGGACTTCGATTTGTCACGTCACTTGATTGATGAAGAAAGAAGATTCTCGGAGATGGATTTAGTCATGACAAAATGTGGCTAGCCGGTTTTATTACTATCACTTAATGTTGACGTTGACGTTTATGATGTAGCTATTGATAACTAATACTGTGAGTTATTTTTGAAACAGTTCATCGAAGAACAACCACATATTCCTAAAATGTCAAATTGTCTCGGAGCTGGAGAATTTTTCATTTGTAATTTTCATTCTAGAGGTTATTCATTTCGTGCTGAATATCAATTACCTCCGATTGTTTCGAGAATTATGTTTTATTCTTTTTTTGACATATCAAACAACTTATTGAACCTTCCTCACCAGGATATCATTCGGAAATTCCGGCATCGTATTACGGATTTTGACACTTTCAGATTGCCTTTCTACATATAATATATCAGTGCACAAGTTGGTCTAATTTCACATTCCTGCTATGAATCAAGCATGGGATGAGCAAAGAGGATATGGCAAGGGCGAATCTTGAGAAGGGAGTTGTTGTATGGAGCATCTGCACCTGACGTCACAGCCAGCGATATCATCGAATGTCAAACGGTTGAAAGGTAAATAATAACTGGAATCAATAGGAATCATCAACTCGACCGCACAACGAACACAACACATATTTCCAGAACAGAGATATTGTCGTTGTTCACCCTCCAAGCGAAAAGGACACGCCCATTTCGTGACGTGTCGCAGATGCTCCATTACTAAGCTATCGAAAGTGGTCGAGAAGTGTTCTTCTCAGATGATTATTCATACTCGACAACTCAAATGATAAGGAAATGTATATAGCTGACGTTTGTTGGACAGGAATACATTCCTCTGAGAACTTATAAAAAAAGTTCCACAAGCCTACATCGATAGAGAGTTGGCTCCTTGATAAAAAATGTGGTTATTGTTTTGTATCTCCCAACTTTTAAATGGAAAGTTTTCTCCTTAAAACTCACACAAAATACTCCATACTCAGATATTCTTCAACTACTCAATGGGGATCAATGAAGATTTAGAGTTTCTATATAGGGAAAATTGTTTATAATAAACAATATTGAATCAAAATTCAATATTCAGATATAAATAGCGTATATTTTTCTTTCTTTTTCAGATTGATAATACATCAAACACATGAATTTATATTTCTTCGCAATATTGAAATTGTAATCACATTGAATATCAGACTGGGACTGTAGTCAGACTTTTAGAATTCCAGTGATTCAAAAATAATATATATTGATTCATGTATCCTTATCGCAATAGCATAGTCACATATTTTTTTAAAAATTCTATGAATTTTGGGATATGGTAGAACATAAGTTTTGATCTTAATCGAAAAATTAGCCAATAGGAAACAAAAATCAATGATTCCGGCAATCAGGAAATTATTAGAAAATGGTTAGCGCGAAATATTAGCAATGTACACTCGAACTATGATTCTTGAAACTCCAAACACCAAATGATAGAAAACGATTGTTCAATGTGTTATGAAGGCATTTTCCAGTTTCAGTTTTCATCAACAATATGATCAAAAAATTAGAAGCAAGCAATGATCTGCTAGAACACCAGTATTCGATTTCATTATGTTTGATTATATCGAGTTTTGGTTCGGTGACAGAAAATGTGATAATGCATGAAATGGATGTGGTTTCTCAGTGTATACATTTTCATCGCAAGAAATACTTTTCACGATGTTCTCTGAACATTACAGGATGTCTCCCTTCGTGAGAAGTTTTACATAAAAAAAACTAATGATCAATTATCAATGATTCCTCTTTTACTAATTCACCGTAAGATATAACAGTGATTTACTCTCAGACTATATGATTTATGACCTTCCAAAGCAGTCAATCATCTACAAGAACTCCTTCAGTCTGCGTCAACATTTATGAGTTTCGAATCATAATAATTTGACACTTTTTTGGTATCAAATCATCATGATTCAATGATTCGATGATATAGGCTTCAATGAGAAATCCATGCTGGATAAAAAGGATTCTTGGTATTTCTGAAGGTTTCAGATCCTTCTACTGTACTTCATGAATAGGTTTGTCAAGAATGTATTACCCCCAACTTTATTCTCAACTGAATCTATATAACAAGTAATTGAACTCCTCACACTAAAGACCTCGATCGCTTTTCACGTCATCCTATCATCAGACGTCCTTACCGAAAACGGACTGTGTGAAACTAATCACCGATCGACTTATAAGAAGAAAACCAAACACTTCGCACCAACAACGGCCTCAAGAAGGTCGCGTGTTTAAAGCGTCGCGACGCTCTTTGGTAGTGTATCGTGGGATGACGAAACTCTCCCCGCGCGCGTCAACGACACAGTGAGCGCGTCGAAGAAGCGTCCCGACGTTGGCGTCGAAGGCGGGCCGGCGCCGAGCACGATACTCAACGAGCTTCGCGGTGCCGTTATATCATTCAAGCTCGTGTCCTAATGTAGTATATGAAGTGTTTTATTGAGCATAAAAATGGTTGGTATTTTTGAAATATTTCCTTCAAGAATACCTCACATATAGTGACATTCATGAAATAAATAAAGAATAAAACTTGTTATCAACTCAGGCTCGTCCTGACTTCAACTTAGCCCATTTCAGATATACTGAGTGATTTTCAGCTTTTTCAAAAATCACCTTGGATACGTCAAGATTACTTTTATTTCATCCAAAATGTCACCTATTTATCGAGTATTATATGATAACATAATTGGTTTCGAGACGAGTCTTAGTTGATGAGGACAATTATTATTTTCCCTTCCAAAGTTTTTTACTTCTCTTATATTGCTTACTTTCCACTATCTCCACCCGACCGATTCGGCGAAACGGCGGTTCATTTTGTGCTGGTCAGTCAGTATTGGTATTCATACAACCGAAGGTGAAGTAAATATCGTCAAAAAATTTGAATGAATTGAGACTAGAAATGAGTTGTCTTCTCAAGTAATATCAGTACCTTTCGCGATATCCGAAATGAATTGTTCAATAGACTTGGTTATTATACTTGAGAGAAAAATACATCTACAATAAAAAATACATCTACAATGCATTAATTGATTTTTTTTGAGAATATTGAAATGTGGTTCATTGCCTTGCAAGACAATCTGCCATTTCGTTGCCCTCCAAACCGGAGTGGTCAGGAATCCAGATCAAAGATAATTTGTTAATTCTTCCAATCGAAGAGAGTCTCTTCTGGCAGTCAAAAACCAGTTTGGACGTCACTCGGTTCGAGCAAAGGGCATTCAGTGCCGCTTGGCTGTCCGAGAATATTTCAATTGTTTTATGTGTGAGGTTGATTTCTACCAAATTCTCGACGCATAGAGCAATGGCATAGATCTCTGCTTGAAAAACGGTCGCAAAAGATCCTAGGCTGTCCTAGGTCTGCGACCATAAACACCTGCACCCGAACCTGCATGTTTTTTAGATCCATCAGGGAACCAGCAGCTTTCTGTTCTCAGTAGTTCCTCCTTCCGGAGGATCCAGTCGTCTCTATTCGGGATTAGGACAGAATAAGGCAGGTCGTAGTTTACTGTTGGAGGCATAATGTCAGAGGTCATTCTCAGAATACTGTGACTAACAGTGTCATCCAGTAGTCTGCCACGCTCCGTATAAGCCTGATTCGTATAGTTAGCAATATGCACGAGTCTATATGTAGTCCATCTGGCCTCTCTCTCTCCAGGAATATGTGGAGAGGAGTTAGGTCTAGAAGTATTCCATGGCCGCTGACGGTGTGGTACTTATCGCACCAGTTATAACCAGACAGGCCTGTCTTTGTATACTAGAGAGCTTTGCCTGGGACGTACGCTGTGAGGCTTTCGTCCACCAAGCAATAGCACCATATGTGATCATTGGTCTGACAATCATCACATATATCCAGTGAATCTGTTTGGAACCCAAACCCCCCAAACCCCAGTTCTGAGTCCTACTCTGTAAGGAAACGAAGACAACACTTTTTTGTACAACATAAAAACAGATGGACAAATAGCTCGTGTCTCTCGAGTTGTTTTGGGGTCATTCATTAGTTGTTGGATCATCAAAAATATACATATTCATTTCATATGAGTCTTTTATTCTCGTGATTTTCACGAAATAGAACACACATTATATCTTTTCAACTCGAGCGACAAATCTATATATCTAGGTCCGGACTTACAATAATTCAATATATTCTTGGGCCTCAAAAGAAAACACTCAGTGTCTTCAACTTCTCAAGATCCGATGAGATATTCGAAAGGAGCATGAAAAACTAAATGGAACTGATTATTTTTTCCCAGATTGTCTTACTACTGAGTTTTCTCTTTTGAGTTTCATGTATCAAGAAAGTTTGAATGATAATATACAATCACAATCACATATCACCTTGAAATGAGGAGCTTTCCCATCCCAGGAGGGCTCCGGCCCGAGAGACTACGATTTCAGGAAAAAAAGTAATTATCTGTACTGGATAAAAACATGATTGATCCAAATGAAACGTGATGATTTCTACTGATTTGGTACCATCCAAATAACTTGGCCGAACCCCAGATGATATTGATACGCCATTGCATTTTCACATGATGGTATGTTTACAATATCAGAACATTTCATGTCTAGACAGAACAAAATCCATTCGTTATTAGATAATATCATTTACCGCATACATTTTCTGTTGGAGTTTGGTGTGGCATATTAGATAATAAATCGATTGGGCCATACATTTTACCCACGCCCCGTACTGGTGAAATATGCTTTGACTTTTTGAAAAATATTTGAACAGTTTTATTAGACAATGGAGATATAAAGGTGCCAGGAATTCATTTTCAGCACGACGTTTTGTCGCCGTATTTAAGAGTTATACTTAAAGATTTCCTGAAATTCCTCTGATTGAGATAGTTGAATCACATATTTGGTCCTCAAGGTCACCTGATTCGAATCATGTTGATCATTTACTGTGAGATTTTCTCAAATCCAAGGTATATTGTTCTGGAAACAATACTAGAGAGGAGCGCCATATTTCTTTCGAATCTTTTCAGACATGAAATTTAAAATTCGATTCTGAAAAACTTAGTAGTAGAATACTTTGCGGTGAAATTATGACGGAAAGCAGTTTGGTTCAGTTTCTAACGCTCTCTTAAAATATCCAGTCGAATATTTTGTTAGTCTGGACCTCGATTTTCCCTACGATTTATAGAGCAGTATCTGAAGTGAAAATGAGAGAACGTGTGTACCAATTATCTAGGAAATATAGTGGGTATTTTGTTTCGAAAAACATCTATCTTGTTCATGAAACATTTCTTGGGACCTCAATTTTACAGTGTCAGCTTATTTCCGTTGCCCAACAGATCACCCTGTATACCGCTATATAATGTAATGAGTCTCTCTTGATAAAATAATCACTCAACGGGTTGAACAATGAGGTTCTTGGGAACATACGCATATCCTGTGAGACATATTCAGTTTATAAAAAGACCTAACTTGTGACTCAAACTGGCTTTCAGGTGGGTGTTGTGTTCGGCCAAGCTGGAGATAGTTCAGAACAGCTCTCGAGCTGAGGTCGTACGAACACGCACTCACTCTCTGGTAATTTCTCTCACATGTACTGCTGACTTTGTAATTCTAATTCTGATTCTCAACAAAGAACACTTCGAGACCAGAATCGGAAAATATGAAAGAAAGATACAGGAATCTATTCAAATGATTAATCAGACTAAAGACACGAAAAATAAAATAAAACTATAAATTTAACTTTGAATTACAATGATTACTGAAAGACTAACCAATTGGCTGTCACAATTGACCAGGAAAATGAACAAATATCAATTTATTACATTATACAAGAGAAATCATGAGATTGATCAACAATTAATTAGAACATACTGAAAGGCAAGTGAGACTGAGACGATTTCAGGAGATATGTAGTGGGTCGATGAAAACACTCCCGAGATCGCGAATTGAGCTGATAGAAAAGCAAAACGGAACTAACTTAATTTCGTTTGTCCAAAAGCCAAATTTTTGGGGGTTTGTTCGCCTAAACTGCATTAGTGGATGGATTAATCCTTCCACCAATCACATAAACAATAATCATCATTTTTGTGGTGTATGTGTTGATCTATCACATCTGCATCAACATGTGGAGAAGAATCGTAAATTTGATAAACTATCCCTCATCTAAACACTCTTGATGACTGTTTGGACGCTAATGACATGTGTTATTTGGGTTTCGACATCTCCCAGCCTCATTTCTATTCATTAATATTGGTAGATTAAATAACAAGTATGTCAACTGCATATTTCATTGATTGCCGTAAGGTTATCAGTAATTTGAAACTCATGGGTTGAAAGCTATACGCAGTAAAAGTCGAAAATAGCTTCATAGATCAACCATACTCTCACTCTCTCAACTGAATTCCGGATTCGTCTGGAAGGTGATCGAGAAGTTCTCTTGAATCACCGCACACCCATTTGTCCGAATATATTCATGGGACTCCAGGAAGAACAAGTTGAGGAAGAAGAATCAACTTCCCGATATACCAGCACGAATATACTGAAAACATTAACATACTCGAATATAAAGGGGAGTTGACAAAACAGCAGTTATGGATGATGAGACTGTCGTTATGAAAATTAATATTTCAGGCACAGGGATGCAGACGGAAGGTAAATATGGAATAACGTCTGGTGAATTCACGGAAGTAATAGGAAGAAATGATTGAATAAATCAGGGTGAAGCAGGCTGAGAGTACTCGGATTCATAGCAGATGATTGAATAATGAACTTATCAATTCATCTGTGATTCAAGTCTTGATAAATGAACCAATATGAGATCATTGTGTCAAAAACACTTTGATAATCGATTGAATTATAGATTCATGAAATCAGGAATGAGATGAATTGTTCAGGAAAAAAACATGTGAAAAATCGCACAACGAATTACAGTTACGGATATTTTCATTGTCAGATGAATGAAATAGAAATGGTTGCAAGTCTGAAACAGTTGATAAGTTTTCCATCGATATAATCGTGAATAATATGCTTGTGATGATATTCATGGATGTTTATAACAAAATTCATTTCACTTTCAGCTGTTCGATTTATGGTAATTTGGAGTTTCGTGAATCTGAAATTTTTCAACTCATTGAAATATATAGTCAAATGGTCATGGAAGTGTCATGGAAGTGTCAATTATGGTCTGGTCAATTTAGAGTAAGCTGAAGTTAGGAAGTAAAATGCTTGAATTTGCTACGTAATTTCTTGAATCCATCATTTCATTCTCATCCAAAAATTTCTTGTGTTTTGTTAGCATAAGAATGTGGACATTGTTTTTTATACAACTTTTACGACTATTAAAAGCTTTCCTTGATTGAATATTACTGATTGATATGGATGTTCCTCATAACATTAATGAGATCCAAATAAAACCTGGGATAATAAAATTACGTTTCTATAATAGATGCCTACGAGAGAAAAGAACGAAGCATTCACTTCCATAAATTTCAAAGCTTTAACCTCAAGAACAAGTTATTATTGTTCGCAATTCAAATTGAATGGATTCATTGATACAGTATTGTGTGTTATATAAAAAATTCAGCAGTTACCAATTTGTTTCCAATTCAGAAGTGATATGATATGGAATGATGATTAGGTAAATTAATTAGCATTCAATGATAAATGTAAATTAAATACATCGTACTTGGGAATTGAAAAATTAGCAAATATATCGAACTTCTCTTTCTTCAACGAATTGGTGATAGCAGTCTCTTCGACGATTGGAAACAAGACTTTCTTATATTCTTCTATTCACATACACAGATCGCTCCTGCATGGTATTAAATTCATGAATAAATCCATACAAATTCCCATCCTCATCGAGTGCTATGATATGCTATCTAATTTAACCGGAATCGTATCATGAGATTTACTAGATATTGCGGTAAAATGCTTAACTTATTCGTGGGGATTTTGCTTTCATTCTTCTGGATCATGTTTCCGAACTCATTGACATTCCGAACTGCATCCAGGTCGTAATTCAACGTCCTGGCGCGTCTCATAGATGTTCGATGCAATCTAGATCGAAACTCCTATCTGATCATTTTTTTGTCTCATCATTGTTATCTGTTTTTGAACAGGGTGGTCCAATGAAGATCCGTCCTTGCATTCACGATGGATTTTAACTTTTCAATTAAACGTGAATTGAATCAGATTTTTTTCCATTTTCCAGATAGAGTATTGAATATAATGCGTTATGTATGTAATATAATATATACCTTGATATGATGATAATATGATGATGAAATTTATTCATCGACATAACAAATACATGCATGCATAGTACTCTACAGGAACCTCAAACGAAAATAGGAAGTAGAATCACTACTGCAGGTCACTATTCAGTAAGGCTTCGAAAACTGATTTGGTATTCTACAAAGGGTATCAGAAGGACTGAAGGAACATCAAGGTCAAATCACATCTACGAAAACCAAACCAATCAAATCTATTTGCCTTTTTTTTACTGAAAACATTGAAGAGTATGGGATAGGCACGTAAGAGATATCACAGAACTCAGAATGCTTAACAGTCATCAAATCGCCAACATGATGTGATAAATTACAACAGAGACTCCTCACCATAACGGGGCAGTACTGGGCATGAATATGTTTTCGATATTCCATAGACTTCCAATTGTATGAGGACAGAAACTAATAAAGAGAATGCTTTCGATCTCGTTGGGACATGTGCATATCTGTCTATTTCAGATATTGACCTTGAATTTTGAAAATGGTTTCAAAAACATGATCTACTTGTTTATTTTCATGTATCATGGTTGTTTCATCATATATGAGTTCCATATTGAATATTGGTCTTAATTCAGTAAATGAAACCGATACATAGAAAAGTTGACCAATTAGTGTGGAAAAATCTCGAATTTTCAATAAAAAAAATATTGTTGGAAAAAACATATTCAAAAGACCATCGCAAGGAGCACATTCGAATTCCGATTCCTTTATTTCATTTGTGATCAATTTGCATAAGGTTTCTCCATCTCTGGATCTGAAAATTTTCAAATGATTTCGATTATTGTTTGATTTCTGAAGGTTATACTGATGCCTACAAAAATGTTCAGCTTCGCAAGAACAGATGTCCCATATGAGACCATACATAAAAGTTTGTGCAGATGAAACATAGTTTGAAACCGGATGTTCATAATCGAATTGTAACTTTTTGAAACGGGAAAGAGATTTGTTATTTCAACGGATCATCCAGAATACGAATAAGGAGTCACCCTTTTGATACTCTGATTGAGAATATGTGTTCAAAGTGTCAGTTTTTTGAAGCAGTATCTACTATCGTCCAAGAATCAGGGAAAAGTCATCCAAATGCCAATTCTCAAGTCGAGAAACTAATTTAATGTCCCAAATAATCTGAAAAGAGGGTGAATACTGGACTGGGAAATGTTTTATAACACAGACATTATTTCTCTCATCACCTTCCATGATTTTGTAATATTAAAATTTTATTTCATACAATTTTCATCATTCCAACGCAGTTGAAATGAAATATAATTATTGAGAGTCGAGTTGAAAGAAGAATACATATTCTTTTGAAAGGTTCATGCTTCGAATACTATACTATACTAACTACCTACCTATTAGTGAAGTGATAATAAATCAATCCGCCCTCAGGGCAATCGATGAACTTTGAAAACTTTTCAGCGACATATTTCACAGCTTTTAATGGCCGAACTTCAAGAGGAGGAAATCCCACCACTTTGTATGCAAAGGTGAGACCACTTAATAGGGTCGTTCGCTGTTAGGGACGGTACAAGCGAATCGTTGTCGTACGCGTGTGTCAGCATATTCACGACCTGATATACTTTTCGAATGGGGTTCTTGAAGAATAATTAACGTTAGCGTTCTTCATTAATTAGTAAGTTGTTCGTTTGCCTTCGCCGTCGCTGCCTTAACATCAATCAGAATCTAATAATTCACACAAACTTCAGTTTCGGTTATTCTCCCTGTGACATATCCTCTAATTTAGTCCGTTGCGTTATTTGATGATTCTAAATGTATCCATTTCTGAAATAATATTAGGCAACTATAGACACGCTAGATGGTGTTTGAAATATTAACAATATAACAGTTAGGAAGGGTTTAGATGTAAACGAACATAATGATCGGCATCTATTTCAGTTACACGAATCCTTTCAATCAATATACAGGGCAGATGAAATCTTACCCCTCTTTGATATCCGTTACTGAGGAAGAAATTCAAAAACGCTCCGTCACGTCAAATTTGATTTTGAACTGGAGTTTTTCTAAGAAAAAAATGTCCCCCCTTCCAACTCCTCCTCTTGATAGCTACCCCTCAATTTTTCTAAATATCAATAGGGGTCGTGTGATACATCAATGTTTTGATGGATCTGGCATATTGCTTCTTTCATCTTTTCGATAGTTGAAAAAAATATTACTATTCCAAAAATTCTTCAGCATTTCTGGAGAATTTACCAGA
Source organism: Plagiodera versicolora (assembly GCA_037013635.1). NCBI lineage: Eukaryota > Metazoa > Arthropoda > Insecta > Coleoptera > Chrysomelidae > Plagiodera > Plagiodera versicolora. Next base: position 5,728,945 of record CM072986.1, on the reverse strand, counting down.
ATTATCAAGTGTGACGGTTTTTCTCCATTTACGCCTCTCAGACTTATATTCATAAAATTACACAAAATATCTCCAGATGAGTTCCAAAAGAGAAGAAAGCTACAAATCTCCTTCACCTTCTACCTTCTTGGTAAATCATGATAGTTCCTTTATCAAGGAAATGCCCCAAATTATCAGTACAATTCAATTCAATTCAATTCAGTTTTTCGGCATTTATCGAGATTACACATCCATTATAAATATATAAAGAAATGTATAAACATATCAGACTAGGTCAGCAACTAAAACTAAAGACAAATTAGAAAATAAAACAAAAACATCAGTTAAGTATTAAAGAGGTAGGTGAAGATTTCAGAAATTTAAGAATTTCTCAGTGCTATAAAATACATTTTCAATGAAAAACATTTTCGTTTCTGAAAGACATATCTGTGGTAGCTTCACTAATATTCATTATTTTATAATACTACTTGATTCCGTCGTGATTTGGTGAGTTCTGACCTACTGCTAGTCTAGAATAAGGTTGGTATAAATTTGATTCTGAACGTGTATTATACGAGTGTTTGTCTTTGTTCATCATTATTTTTTATGTATAGTATCACTTGAGAAAGATAAAGGCTTAGCAGGGTTAATATTTTAGATTCTTCGAATAATTGTCGGCGAGATGATGATGGAGCAATATTATACATTGCTCTCATTGCTTGATGGAGCAATAAAATGGCTATAAATGCCTTTTCTGAATGTGGTGTTGGAGTACTGATTGCACTAGTCCAAGATAAAGTAATCTCAGGACATCAAAGGTAACTGTTTTTCCGATGTTTCTTATAACGTAACAAGTGGTATTTAGTTTTGATACCATCGTGTTTATATGCGTTTTCCATGTGAGTTTTTGATCAGGAGTAAGTCCCAAGAATTCAATAGAGTCAGTGCTCTGTATAGATTTACCATTCAAATGTAAATATATATCGTAGTCTGGTGATTTCGTTTTCGGTAGAAATCTCATGAAATATATTTTAGAAACATTTATCATCATTCCATTTTGATCACAGTACTGTTTCAACTGTCTGGATGCTTCGTTACTATGCTTAACTAAACTTTCAATTCCAAGTCTCTCATGTTTGGGATTGACTTCGACAAAAAAATTAAATATATAAACGTTCAATTTAGCTGAAATCAGTAGCATATGGACGTTTCAATTTCAAAAATATAACATGCATGACAAAATGTATGACCTAATTGAAATGAATTGATTGCTTATCTCTCTATAGTGCACCAGAAATACAATCAACTGAAACTATAGTAGATCATTTGAAGCCAGAACTAGGAAAATTAATTTTTGCATTCCATTCAAGTTGTTAGTATTGTTTGTTGTTGCCGGTTTGATCAAATCACCTTCTGCAAGTTCCTTGATGGTTGTATTCGTGTTGTTTTTCAAAGGATCATTATTTTCATCATAATTATAATTATCATTATCATCATTATTATCATTATTATTATTTTATCCGACAAACAGTTGATCGCTCATTTGGCAATAGCACAATTCCTGACAAGCTGTCATAACTCTTCTTCAAAAATAACTAGATTCTATGTATCACCGGAATAATACTTGTGAAGATCGTGAATATTCTGTGATCGCATCTACTAGATGCAACTCACGAATATCGAATATCAAGAAAATGACTAGTCAAAGGAAGACATCGAACCAGCTATCAGAGGTCCCCTCACCGAATTCCGATTCATTTTCACATTTGAATAGGGAGTTGCACGTGAATAATATCTCCGTGGCAGTATGATAACAGCTGAGGAAAATTTGAAATTCAAATGGGCTATATCAGTATCAGCTAACCACGAGAAAATTTGACAAGTATATTTTATCTTCGTTTCCTTTCGCATGATGAATACATTTCTCAGCTACTCAATTCCGATGTTACCTTATCGTAGGGTAGGTATTATGTCTTCGTATATATCAAGACCTCATTTTTTTCATTTTTGTTCAAGTTATTCCTTCCAATGTAAATCTGTATACCAATTTCATAAATCCTAGAGTAACATACATGGAAACGCTCAGAAATTCTCGCAGTTAGATCGAAACTGAAAATGTATAGTAAGACCTCGCTGTTTGGTTCAGCACAGTTTTGATTTTGCACTCTCACGTTGCAGTCCCAGAAATAGCGAAACAAAGCAGTTTAAAAGAGGTTAATGTGAAAGACATCGAAAAATTAGTTTTAAAAACAGCAGCTAGTTTTTCATATGATGAGTGCAAAAAATCAGTAGTGTTTTCTAAGAACAACAAAAAGAAATATCGATGGTGTAAAAAGAAGTTTGACTACATCAACTAGAATCATGGACCAATCAGTTAGAAATGATCTGAATTTTATCGAAGGCAAGGCGGGGTGTTCTTTATCCAGTTATTAACAATTTGTAAAATAACGTAAAATGAAACCGCGAACTCTGGACAAGCAGAAAAAAATCGGAGATACAGAATCAACTGAATGATCTGATTTTTGTGGAAAATAAATGGTTGGTTTTAGTTTCATTTGGAGAAGAAATAATTTACAACTAATTTTCTATCTCTATTCCCCTATCCCATTATTCACATATTAGGAATCCTGTATGTTAAACGGGTTTTCTCTGAAGTAAACAGCTCGAGAAGAAATTTTAGTCGAATGTCACTTTAATATATAAAATGATACATAAATACGAGTACAATTGCAATATCATGAAGGGGTGGGATATAGAATGGTGATATAGAATTGAGTGAATATTTACATTACAAGGCGAAACGAATCTACATTTTGTGTCATCGACAAATAAAATTATGGCACTTTTAGGTTTAGCTGTATAGATGCAGTCAACCATGCCGTTCATTTGAATCATTTGGTTAATTGAAAAATATTGGAAAATTATTTTTTATTACTTCTCTCAGATTTATGAGTTCTCATTCGTTTTTACGTTCAGAAATACAGAAATATTCAATGTTAATTATTCATCCCATCATGATTATTAGTGTCATTGAAATTCCTAAATATCTTCAATTTGACCTTCAGTTGGGTTTGCACATGTTTGTATATATAATCGGCTGATGTAAATGTTCACGGCATCATAATCATCTGAGAAACTGGTTAATTCATATTGAAATTACTGTTTTGGTGTCAGCTCTACTTATTTTATTCTTTAATTCGAATATCAACCATATCTTCCACTTCCCTTTCAACGATAGGTATGAAAAATCATTTTGAAGAGTAAAGAATATTTATTTATTGAATGAACCTCAGAATTTCTCATTGATATCATCTGAATTAAAACAATTAGATGAACTCCTGAATGAAATGAATAAACTCATGGTCAGCATTGTTTTTTATGGAAACGTGACAAACTCTCATAAAGATTCTGCTTATCAATAAATAATGAAATCAAGGAAGTCACAACTATTTCTTAGCAACACAATTTCATTCATTTCTGTCTAGACTAATTCTTGATTCGAAGAAATAGGTAGGTGCTGGAATCGAGTTCACGTTCACGCTGTCACTGTCTAATGAAATGTCCTGAGTTCAACATGGTTCTAGTTTATTAATCGTGACAATTTTCTATGCGTCATTATAAATAATCCCGTGTCCGAATATACATATACCTTCATTATGTTTTCGAGTATCCAGTAATAGAAAAAAAATCGATTGACAGCAAGTTCTTCCATAATTCAACGTGATCGACGTATGAGTGAATAGAAATAGCATGATTCTAAAAGTACATACAGAAAATGAAAAACACCTCAAACCATTAGTGGAAGAGAATTATATAGGGTGTTCTATCGGGAAAGCGAAATGAGTTGACATCATACTTATGTAGTTCACCAAATCAATATAGTTACTCAGAGGTATTAAAATCGAGATATAGGGTGTTTAATAAATTTTATCTTTCAGATAATCGGCAGAAGAAAAGATTCCTATCATTTGATAAATTTTGTGTTAATTTTTGGTGCGGAATATTTGATAATTAGCTTATTGAGCCACACATTTCACCTGGCAAAATAAATCGAATTCAACAATCTGGCATGTTATACTGAGTAAGAGATTTTTACAACCAAAATTACTCATAGCGACCGTCAAAATCACCTGGTTTGAATCTTATTGATCATCTTCTGTTGCATTATTATTCTCTTATTTTTTGTTGAAACTCCTCACGAAATTCATCGAATGAGAAGATTTCAACTGTGTCATCCCTTTTTTCGTACGAATAGACCTCAAAATCATGCATTGATTTTCATCACAGCCATAAAAATAGAAATTAATGAATCTGATAGAACTTCTGAAATAACCAAAAACGCTCCTTCCGTTGAGGATTTCTGTGTCCCTTACACAATCTTTCAATGCATTTTCAAAATCATCCATCGAGTCAAAAAGAAGCACCCAGTATTTTGTGGTCAAAAGCATAGGTATAAGCGAGGCATCACGAATGACCTCAGCATTTATCGACCGCACTTTAAATATTCATATCCTCATTGCCGTCATTAGGTGCACAAATTCAATCTCGTGTGCGATACGATACGCTTCTAGATATTAGTACCAAGCAAATCGATAAATAATGATCGTATTGACAATTAGAATTATGAATTATTCGTTTGTTGATTAATTATTGGATTATTGAAAAGACTTATCTAGTTCAAAGTTGAGATGAGATTATCGATATAAAAGGAACATTACTTGATTCAAAAAGATGATACACTTGATATATCTTCACTATGATCGAATCATTAACAAACGCAGTGGATTGTGGATCAATGCTATGGAGTTATATATTTCCTTGGTTTAATGAAATCGTTAATTGTGGGAACTTGGTGAATCATTCAAATTAACTTTCTTGCAGGTAGAAATAGTCAACAACAATACAATTCAATGTTTGTAACATACACTCAGATGGATCATTTCGCATTTTTGAGGCCAATATCAAATTGATAGGAAGACAAGATGAAATAGATAAAACATATGATCTTCCTATAATATTGAGTGGTAATATACCTACTCGTCCATAAATATTGATAACCAAACTACCAAATGGATAATATTATCAAAAAATATGTTTTACGAATTTGAATACAGTATCATGTTCCAAATGCGATTTAATTATCATTATAAACAAAATACTTCTGCTTACGAGTCTACGATGAGATTGGGTTGAATGAAGTATGTCATCACAAAACTAGATTTTAAATGCAATTTTTCTGATGGTATCGATTTATTATCATGGAATTGGGGACAGGAGATTGAGAGTTCAGCCTTGAGAAAGTAAGTCTTGAGAGAGTTGTAGATAGGTGTCCGAAGAGATAGTTCTTTAACTCCTGCAGACACGGTCTACAGTATTGTAAATTTAACAGCATGTAATTACATGTTTTTGTTCTCATTATTTCACTATCGTGAACGGTTAGACAAATTTGACTTTCAACTCAATAAATTTAAATTCTTACAAATGGAAATTGTATCGATATCCAAATAACATTCCCAATGTCTAACTCATTAACGAAGATATAACGTATATTGCAATGGATTGTACAACATTGTCAGACCTTAATTCATTTAATTCTTCATTTTCAGACATATATTATCTTCAGCAACACTTCTTCAATCATATATCGTATATCGGTAAAATCATTTCGTTTTCGCAACTCATGTTGAAGTGATATTGTCACAAACACCACAAGACATGGTCCGAGAATAATAAACACACACTATGATTGGACAAACTCATGTTCGACCTCAATTTGTGCGTTTATGTTTATATGATCCGAATGTGAGTTATTCCAAGTTCATTATCAAACATGTTTTTACCATTCGTGAATAGTCACGTTGAACTCACTTGGTCATGTTCCCATAATAAGCAAACGAATAAAAGTAATTGAAGACATAGTCTTAGGAGGTTCCTGAGCTAGTCCAGAATGGTAGATGCTACAATCCTTCTTGATAACCATCATTCCTCCTGAAGACTGAGTTTCTAGCGTTATTGAAGGATGTACCACCAAAATTATCATTGAATCATAGGTTTAGTTTGTATTTCATTCTGTAATTGAAGAAGTTATATTTATATTTCCTGAGTACGACCCAAGCGACACGGGTGACCCCCAAAGACACCTCCTGTACGTGACAATATATCATCAGATAAATTCTTGATTCATCTTTTTCCATCCAAAATAATTTATCATCGTAGTTTGTTCCAGAATAAAAGAATAAACCATCCGAATCCTATTGCCAATAATTTTCAAACAAAAATGGAGCTATGGAGCTGTTTGCTAATATAAATATAATGTGTTTTACCTTTGAATATAGTTCAGTTCAGTTCAGAATTCGTCAGAAGTGATCAAAAAATGTTTCGGTCATGTAGGTCATTTCAAAGCACACTTTTTGTAATAGGGGAATAATTTAAAAAAATAAGAATATTCGATCTTCTCCAACGTCTGCTGCAGCATCCAGAAACGATTGTTATTATTCCCGAGGGTGTCGCTGAAGCATTATTCTTCCCCATGAATATAAAGCATTAAATTCTCCACATATTTAACTGGAATACGAAGCTGGTAAGCTCTTGTGAATACAATATCTCTTGTGTGTTGCACGTTGCTCTCATGACTCATGAAACTTCACTCCTAGTTTTAACGGTCCTCCATTTATTTATATGACAATTTTGATAAATCCAGTCCAACAACAAATCAAATCCAACATAGGAGATCAGTCATCAGATAGAATAATAGACAAAAGCGACATTCTCAGCCGAAATTTCAACGTTTTGCTTCTGGACTGGAAAATAAAACTGACGAAAAATATTGAAAACAAAACAAAACGTGATGTGAAGGTTATTATTGAATAGATTCTCATTTGATTGTTTTTTTTTTTATATAAAACTTCTCACGAAAGGAGACATCCTGTAATGTTCAGAGAATATCGCGAGAAGCAAGGGAAAGGAGGTAGGAATTGGTGTTCCTTTTAAATTTCTGAAGGTCATATGCCTCGGGGAACACCTCCCTGGGCAATGTGTTCTAGAGCCTCGCTGTTCGTTGGATGAACGAGTCTTTGAGAAGAGATGTTCTGCAGGTCACCAAATTAACCACAAAGGGGTGTGAGGACTGGACTTGTTGAATTGAATAATGATATATTGCATCAGATTCTTAGAAATCGAATAGTGGACTCAAGAATGTAATGAATTTTGATGAATTTTCCCTGTGATCTAAAGAAGTAGGAGAAGGTGTATATCAGATTTCTGAAAAATATATTCTGCTGGTTATGACCCGACCAAAACAATAATGCTCAAGCTGATGAGAACACTCTGTATACTTTGAGATCCACAAATGGTAGATATACTCACTATTTCGATTGCTTTTGAATTACTTTTATATTCACCGTTCATTTGACTAAGAATTAATTTGAAATGAGAAATACCCTCAAGGTTAGGTTGGGTTAGGTTATAGAGCTTTCATCAGAAAAACAAGGCAAACATTTTCGTCTTGTTCAAATTTCATGAAATATAATTTGAATGCACCTTGAAAGTGTCATAGTCTTTACAGAAAAACTTTCTCTATTGGGTGAATTTCAAATAAGTGATTGGGACATGAATTTCAATGAGAATCATGACGATCATTGGACAATCTAATTCTCTCAAAACAGCCTCTCCAAATGTATGTACTCACACGATGTTAATATATTTTCTTAAGGAAACAACACGAATCGATAGCCATATCCATGTTTTCATGCTCCATTGAGACCTGTAAACTCAAATGTCCTTCGAAGTATTATAAAAATATACTTTGATATCGATCGGAACTCTCCTGAAATGTTTGGAAGTTGGAAAAGAAAATTGTTCAAAATGAGTGGCATTACTCCGAATTTTTATCGACGATCAAGAGCAATTTATGGTTATAAATTTACTTATCAGCCTTCTGCTTACTAATGAAGAAAATATCGAACCACTACTTTTTAATGGCTTGGTGGTTTTATTGTCTTGCTAGTTTATTCACATCACGCAATGTCTATTCCATACTCCTCGCTCCATCTGCAAAAAAGTCCTCGAATTCCTGATGAATTTATGGTCGTTTTGGAGCAGGAAAAATAGAAAAGTGTTCGCAACCCGAACCGTGCATTATAGATGGCGCTTTTAAAATGATATGTCTGGAATTTCCACCGAAGAGGTGTCCAGCCGCAGCCACAGGTGGCGCTTCGTTCTAAAGTAATCTTCCAAGTAATCGATATGACGTAGAATATATTTTTGCCCGAGAGATGTCGCATGGAGTATTCCATTTACGGTAATAGTGACCTGTACGTGAATTCCATGAATAAGGTAGATGTCGGTCAGCATCATAGACATATTACCTAAAGGATAATAGGTCTTTGGTCAGCATAAACTTGAAACCTCAATCAACAGTGCTATTTGAATAGTTTGCTCTCATCAGGGAGGTGAACAAAACTGAGAAGATGTCTCTGAAGGATTGTCGGACTACGTACATTTTTCTGATTTCGGCTTTTCCGCATTTCGTCATCACAATCTTGATCACACAAGTACAGATCTGAATAATTTGGATGAACTAGGGCGGAACTTGTCTCAGGTAATTCTGGTCACCCTGATTTGAATAATTTGATAGACCAATAAAAATTGTGGTTTATCAAAACATTCGATGAAATGATTTCTTGAAACAACAAAATATGCACCTTTCTTGTATAATCTTTCACAAAAATAGTTTCGTTTGGATACATTGTTTTTGTTTATGTTTTATTTTGTTGATATTCAGGAATTATCTCTCATTTTCGCAGTTACAACAAAAAAACTACTTTAAATACCAATCTTATGTGAAATCATACAACTGCTGACAAAATGAATAATGGTTACAATATTTTGTACAATAATTTCAATACTCAACAAAACTGAAGAATGCCTCTTCATCCCTATTTTTGATGAGGAGTAATACAAATTCAAATTATTACTTGATCATCATGATATTTTGGATCGCTTCAGAACACAAGTATATCGAAATCATTTCCTCAGAATTGAAGACGACATTTCGAAATATATGTTTGTCTATTTTTGAGCTCATTTTAAGACATGATATCGAAAACAGTAGCACCCATAATCCTAATAGTCATGGGATAACCTGTAACACTAGCTATTATAAGCGAATTTAAATGAAAAATGTACAAATAAACGTGAAACATGTTAGCCAATTAACCGTTGTTCTCAATTCGTTTATCCCAATTGGCTAATGAATTTTATATACAGTGCTGTTGAATAAGTGCAACCTCCCTCTTCAATCACCGTTGAGTTATTCATTAGAATAATTTGTCGAGTTGATGTGATTTCGAAGATTCAATCCAATGTATTTTCATTTCGAAGTATTAAAAAAGATGATTTTTGGAATCTACTTTTGAAATCCTATCCAACGATGTATCACACGATCCTATTGCTATTGAGGAGGAAGCTGTCAAGAGGACGGGGTGAAAGGAATGACAAAATTCATCTCGTTGAGAAACACCCTGTTTGAAATAAAAATAGACGAATATTGAAGGAGGGGTCCACTTATTCCACCACACTGTATAATGTCTAATGTTGATTATCAAACAATTTTATTAACATGAATCAAACTAATAGTCAGTAAGATATCATAAGTTATTGAAGAGAGGATCAATTGAATTTCTATGATGAGAATCTCAAATGAACAACCCGAGCCAATTATCTATAAAAAAATATCAATGAGCATCGGAGAAATTATGAAGTTATCTCAATTTTTAATTTAGAGCGTATCGTGAATTTCTCTACATTTCTCACGCATTTTTCTACTAATGGAAAGAATTTTCATCGAATATAGTTGTCGAAAGTTTTCTCTGAATCGCCAGAACAATAAATGGCTGCCAACTGAACTCACACGGGAACAACATTTTCTATAGGTTAACAACTCGGATTTTGATTCGATAACTCCTTCAGCATATACCTGCTCTTTCTTCAAACTATAAAATTCACCAATTGATTTTTCTGAAGTAGAAATTGCACCCAAGAAATAAACTATAAGCTTATTAAAGTAAAACCATGTAGCAGATTTGTACTTGTCCCCTTTGTCAATATACATAAGCGAAATAATTCGGATTGTTTGAGATCCTTCATTTTTGGATATTTTCATTCCACAAGGTGCTTTGGAGTTTGATCGCTGATGGAACTCCGGAGTAGGTAGTCCAAAAACTCGTTTTGTATTTCTTACCTAAAAAAAAAGAGAAATCATTATTGGAAAACGAAATGTTCAACTTTCAACATTGTAACTGTTTTATTAACATTTCGATGAAAACATATATAAACTTGCTCGAATGTGAATATGAACACTGATTTATTTATCGATATCGATTTCGAATTATGATAATAACTAGTCAGCATTCACTCATTTCAAATACGAAGAGAACCATTTTATTGGTAATAATATATGATGGTTGGTTAGAACAATCCACATTACTTTTGTAAACCGCTTGAATTGGTCGATCGATTCATAACAAAAGAGGTCATAGATATTTTTGTTCTATTATTTATTTTCTACAAGTGTTGATTTTACAGTCATCCATTTCGAATAGGACACTTTTGATTCTATAGTTGATTCGACTGGATCATGGTGAATTTAGTTAATCAATTCATTGCTATTTATCGCGATTTCGATATTTTATTCGGTGTGATAGCAATATTCTCTCGAATCCTGGCTCACCATGGAAGACGTTTATTTCGATATTAAGTGAACAGGAATTCGATTTTTTTTTCTAGATTTAGACAAATGAGAATAATATTTGTGAAGCATTCAGATGAGAATTCAAAAGTTATTGAAACACTGCATTTTTATGCATTTAAACCGAGAAATCAACCAGAAACTTTCATATTTCAACGTAGTACCTAGAATAGAATTCTTCTTCAAATTTCATCACAATTTCTGATTTAGTTATAACAGATTTCAAACTATGAAACACTTCTCTATTTCTCATGCCGTGTCTCTCATGTCATCTTGAATGTATAATCAGACGTTAAGAAATACATTTTTCCTTGAATTCCTTCATATTTTCGACCTGTTTCAGAACAAAAACCTGTTGTATCAATTTTTCTAATGAGGTGGCCTTTACATTTAATCCGGAACTCCAGTAAAATTTTACGTTCAGAATTATATTGAAGAACAATTATAAATAGAGACCAATGAGGAAATAAATCAACTTGGAAGAATTTTTTTTTTTTTTTTAGTGGGGAAAGTTGAAATGTATATCGGTCATAATGAACATTAATTCGGAAGTTCCTTCGTCAAATTCATTGCTCTCGATGAAACTAATTATAAATGTCTGAAATTTCTCCTTATCTTATTGAATAATCTAGAATCGAAGAGAGTTTCTTGTGATTGTTCTTTCATATATTCCTTGAACGTTCACACATATCAGAAATTATTTGACACATAATATATTGGTAGAAAGATGGAAGAACTGTTTGAAAGGAAAGGCATAACTGGATAATACAAAGATCTTGTGAGTCTGAGAATTACCACCTCGTGAGAAGAGGGCATATTTATAATAGATATATTCGAGAGTTACTAAATTACCATTAACTATCATCGGAAGTTATTCACCATTCATCCTATGATTGGATCGATAACGTTTGAAATTATACTTCAACTCGTCGAAACTCGAGTAGTTCCAAAACTAAACTGAGAACTTATCACTAACTATCCATTAATTCGAGTGGGATTCTCATAGATATATTATCAACTAAGGGATATTTGTCGTATCACTAAAATGAGGTGTAAATGTATAACTACGAATAAAACTGAAAATTTACTCAAAAGGTTGTACACGCTATTGCTTTGCACTAGACTAGAGGAATAACACAGTACTGTTTATTTCATTTTGTTGTTTCATTTGATAATCTGAACCAATGAATTGTCTTGAATGGTCCAATTATCCATATAAATATTTTTTCATTAGAATTAGTTTTTATACTATCCTCTTCTTATGCAACGAAATATATCCAGTCAAAATTTTCTGAGTTATTCCTGTATATGCATAGTGAAAACTGAATAGTTTCATCCACTGCAGGAAAATATTCATCCGAAATACAAATTGCATCCATTTCAATATCAATGACCTTCATTCTGTAACGGAAACAGTGGGTAGGGGAATCCATGGAAGTTATATTGAAAATTCCTATAAAAAGGTGTGCATTTATTCCAATCGTAAATATCGTCTTCGACTCTAACATCTGGTGAAAATGAATGGATTCTACAGAGGTTTGTCTTGAACAAATTTAAACACCACTAATTGCATCTAAGTTTGTTCAGTCGACGAATCGAACGAAGAAAACTTTGACGGCAGTCTTGAGATAACAATTATAAAGAATTTCGTTTCGGCTGAATCAAGTGTTGGTACGATTGGTTCTCCTGTGAATTCCTCCTTGTTTATATCTAATGGTGATCATATACAAAGTTATCACAATTTCCATACCTCATACGTTCCATGAGATTTCCGAAACACGGATTATTATTTCATTATTTTCACTTGGAAATTCATCACAAAAAGAAGTTATATATTCGGATTGACGAATAATATCGTTTCGAATTTTTTCCCTTTGATTTAACTATTCAACAGTTTATCACGGTTCAGTTATGTCTTGAGAATTCTGATCTAGGATAATTGCAGTCGATCGCGTGAAAAATTATAATCACTGAGTATTCGAAAAGGTGGTGGAATTTGTACCTACTGATACTGATATTCGGAGATGTACCTTGAAATTAGCAAGTTCACTTTGTTTTATCATTTCTATTCTGTATCGATATCACAATCACTTTGATAATGGAAAATAGCTGATTTTTCGAAAAAAAATTTGATAATTTCTTCACAAAATCAAACTTCTGCTCTTCAATCAATGATATCATGTTTTCAAAGTTCTTAAGGAGGCAATTCCACAAAATAATTGATTCAATCAATAACTATTTGAACTAAATGGTTATTAGCGACATTGATAGTATCCCTAAATATTTGCAATGCGGCGGACCTCTTTATCTATATTGTATTTCCCACTGATCTCCCTGTATAGGAGCCTATTTGTGATTGGTAATTCTGCATTTATCAGGCGTTCTGGATTTCGATAAAAAATTTCAAATGTACTTACGTATTATGGCACAAAAACACGAAATTGGTTATATTATCCTGGAAAAATCAGTGGTTTTCAAGATATTCCACTATAAAGTTCTCGAAGGTTTTTGAACAAAATTGTACAGATTCCTGTCAAATTTCTTCAATAACACATTATATTTTATAAAAGAGTTCATTATGTTTTCATACTGAGAACGCATAAATGGTGCATCATTTCTTGATATGTTGTGTGTCTCGTTAATGAATAAATTTGCAAAGAATCATTTTCGAAATTGTTCAGAAAAAATGGGATATTTCATACTTTGATACCTCGAGAAGTTTCGATTTCCTCACCATAAAATTATGAATTTCGTGATTTTTAATGGAAATACGTAATTATAAAGAATATAACCGAGATCCAGATCGCATAATAACTGAAAAATTATCGATCGTACCTTTCCGAAACTTCCCACCAAGATTAAAATGGTTGTTGAATTTAAAATTCTACGATATGGTATTTGGAGGCACATCCGTCACTTGTTCATCAGCAGGTGAACATGTACATGTTCGGATGTTAGCGGGTACACAGTAATTGGTTCAAAACAACAGACCGAAATGCGAAACTCGATTTCTCGATTCTAATCGCAGTAGGGAACATTGCACTCGAGCATTCGGTAGTTATTCAAACCACCGAACATGAATCAAGTTTGAAATTTCAATTCGTTCCATAGAATCAGAATATGGAAACTGGAAAGTATCGATCACGAGTATAAATAATATGGGCAGATGTTGACATTGTGCATGCATTCATGTCGTTGAACACAAGAAATAGTTTTAGTGGATCGACTGAGATATTCTGTCAAACCTGTGAAGTCAGATTGTTGATGATTGATTCATCAAATATTGTTCAAGGGGATATTCAAAATAATCTATATCTAAGTGTTATTTTCACATGATTGATTCGACATCCTTTGGATTGCAGATTGAAATTTAACGTGTATGACTCAACACCTCTTCGCTCAGATTCATTGTGAAAATGATTATCACATCGAATCAAACCAAAAATTATCTCATTGTCAGAAGATTATCACCTCTCACCGTCAAAGCATTGGAATTAGAAATAATGAATTCAGTAAACAAAATAGGACTATTCGAACACACAAATCCTTATAGTGAAATTATAGCGGAAAATAGAATAAAAATATATCATATAAATTTGATAAGTCAATACATACATATATTTGTAGAGGCATCAAAATGTATGTAGTCAAGAATACATGGAAAATAACACCCATAATACACCACTGAATAGTATTCTCTCTCCAGTTATTTTTCACTGAAGACTTGAATTTTCTTCTGTGATTTATTTCGTTTTCTCAGGTGAGTAGATTAATATCTTCTTGCGTTTATTCATAATAGAATGTTGTATAAACCTAGGCAATGGTTAAGATAAATCAATGACTTGTAAAATATAATGATTTTGAATGATGGAATATTTCACTAGTATGCAAAAAAACAAGACCCTAACCTGACTAATAACTGAGCTTTGGGAGAGGATGATACCTCAGATGGGTGTTTCATTTGAGGAAATTAAGTTTTTGCTGATTGGAATCTCCTCGTACCTACTGAACATCTAGTGTATATCTAAAAATATACAATGTGTATCTGCACGAATATAAGGAAACCTTGATTTGGAACATTTCATTCTATAAGTTATCCTACTTATACACTCTAATGGACCATCATTTATCTATCTAAGAGTATTCTCATGAATCATGCGGTTTGTTGATGTTGAAATATTTCTTTGATATTGATTCATATTGATTCATCAGGGACTTGAATCTTTCTATACAGAACGTTCTTCCTTTTTTATATCGTGTAAGGTTTGTCTTCAAAATGGGGGGAAACTTTTGGGCTGACTCATAAAATAACGATTTTTCACAACAGTATTTTTATATTGTTATCCAAACCACTTCACACTTACGATATATCAAAAATAATGTTGGAAAAGGCAATTCTTCAGGAAACTGAAAATCACCCAAATGAGGGCTAAATTATATAAATTAAGATTTTTCCAACTGTTGCGTACTTTATGAATGTCACTTTATGAAATACCATAAGAATCACTCATAATGTTTGAAAAATTTTTTCATCTCAGGCCTGTGTTTTCTGTGAGTATTCATAAGTTCATTTATAATAGACCTATCACTATTATCTGATTAATCTTTAATTCTTGAGTTTCAATTCAATCAAAGTCACACTTTGGACATGTTACAACTGAAAGGGTTGGTGGTCAGTATCAACATGACACGAATACATACTAATACCAGACTAAGTGAGCTCAGTCGCAGCCTACTCGATTTTAATTTAGAACGACAATGGGATTGACATAATGGCTTATTGATTAACCTCACCTTCCAAACATGTGTATGGTGAGTCCAACAAAAATATTTCACGTTTACGACATCATATGACGAACATTTTAATCCTGCTAATGTATATTCGTAATTCGAATGAATATTATATGAGTATACTTGAATCGACATAAATCATTCATCCTGACGCAACGTCCCTTGAGATTGAACTGGACGCAATGAAATCCACGTCATCAGTAAATTAAACTCAATCATCCGTTGAGGGTGCTACTTCCGCAAAAAGCTGATATGCACGATGATTTGTTATGGTAGGTGGTCACTTTAATGCGGTATCAACAAAGAATATGAACCCTTTGTCGGTTGAAATTGATCAATGCAGAGTATCTGTGAATAATTTCAAAATTTCAGTGGCCTAAAATTTTTGTTCGTAACGTTCGACATGAAAACTATTGGTTAACATCTCAATGTTCAACTTCTAATTACACATTTCTCGGTATTTCTTGGGAGAATCAAGGCCTCAAAATCATTCTCAATTGGAACTACTCTCAAACGCTCCCACAAATAGTAGGAGGAAAGAAACGGAGAAATATGTAATAACATGGTAAATAAATGTCAAAATTCATTCAAAGACACCAGGAATTGTTCAGTTGTAAAAATTGAATATTGTCAGTATCGATATAAATATACGGAAGTCATGAATTTCTTGATTTTCTTACAATCAACATTCCATACAATATCAGGTCCACATAGATATGGCGCCACCTCAACTCCGAGTATAGAGAGGAAATAGTTGAGACTCTCGAACCAATTAGGGAACATTCAATTGAAGATTTCAGATTTCCTTCCTGATATATCTGAAATGTCGATTCGATACAATAATTTACAGAAAAATTTAAGAATACGGCATTATGTATGCATTACGCTTTTTTCTTGTTTTATAATACGTGGTACTGGGTTGGATGAACATGATGTTCACGTTCAAAGTTCAAATTCAATAAACTTGAGGTTTTAGCCAGCACAAAAAAATGTTTTTGAGCTCGTGGTCTCTTGAACCAAGGCCCTCTGGGGTATATTTACGCCACTGCGGAAATGTATAAATCAGAATTGAAGGTACTTCGAGCAATTTCTCTATTTCAAGGTAGTAGGTGGTATCACATTTTCTTTTGAGAATCAAAATCCCTTCCGATGTTTGAAACTTGAAATTCAAATGTAAAAACTCAGCTGTGAAATACTTCGCGGAAAAATGATAACAACACATTTCCATTAAATTGTTTGTGCTCTTTTCCTATATCCCACCAGACTCTCAAGAATCGTAGATAGAAAGTGTTTTTCGAGGAAACCCAAAAATATGTGGAATTTGTGTTCAACTGGAAATGGATTTTTTTCAACAATTCATGGTCGAGTAGAAGTAAGAACGTATACACCAAATATCTGAGAATTGAACTGAGTATTTTGCTAGTAACCACTCATTGAAGAAATTGGTGAATTTGATTAAACATCTTATAAAACTTCCGAGACCCCACATACAGAGGTGTGCATAAAAATCGGCCAGAGCTGTAACTTCTGAATCATTCGAGATCGAAATTTGAAATCTGGTGGATAGCAACCATATGATATTGTTCATTTTTTGAAAAGAAGAATTGTATTCCATCACTTCCGGTCTAACCAGGAGTGACCCCACTTCTGATTTTCAAATGGAACCCCCTGTATATTTTTCCATTTTCAGATTCGGGGTATCATTTTACATAAACCAGTAGTTTTTTCGGATCAAAATGTCGGAAAAATTCCTCAATATGTTTTAATTATAGAAATCCTTAGGCATTGAATATAAGAGGCTTGTCGCAATATACCGCAAGCATAATTACACAACGCAACTTCTAATGTAGAAAGAAGATATCAGCAATGCATTGCACAAAATGGTCAATTTGAGTATTTGTTGTAATTGATTTTTTAATGCCCCTCTCTCCCTCTGTTAATTAAAATAATAGAGATTGATGTGGAGTTCATTTTGTTGTTTTTTCTGTTTCACACAAAATGATCCGAAAAAACTACAGGTGTATGTAAAATGATACCCTGAATTTGAAGATGAAAAATTATACAGGAGGTTCCATTTGAAAATCAAAAGTTTAGGTTAGACCGAAAGTGATGGAATAAATTTTTTTTCTTTAAAAAATGAACGATATCATATAGTTGCTACCCACCGAATTTCAAATTTCGATCTCGAATGATTCAGAAGTTACAGCTCTGGCCGATTTTTGTGCATACCTCTGTATACGATAAATTCTGAATCAGCTCAATGAACTCAAACTTATTTCTGCTTCCCGACTGAAAATCCTGTATGTTATCATTTTCAAAAATGGCAGTTTCAATTTGGAATGATGTGCCTTCCGAGAATTTCGATCGTCTTTGTTGTCCTATTCGATTCCGTTCATTTCGAATACATTTTTCAACCTCATCCTCGTCTGAATGGATTTTTTCATTTAGTACGGTGATCAATTGTCGGTCACAGATGTATATGAAGTCAATAATCCACTACTTCGAATCATTATCATTTCCAACGAATCACCAGTGGTTATTATCGGTATATCGTGCTACATTTATGATGAATATATCATACTATTCCAAACTGCGTTGCTAGTTAAATTGCAATCAAGCTACGAAATTGACTACCAATCTATACGCGTTCAACCTTCCTTCGTGTTTGTGTGATACACTCCAATTTCCTATCAGTCGTGTCAGATTCGTTGATGCCGTATTCTTGATGTATATTTTCGTATTGTATCAGTAATTTTTGTGATTTCCCGTGATACTAGTACTAGAGTTGGTGAATCACACATTTTCTTGGGAAGAACAGAAGAGTTCGTTTTATTCAAGGATTTTCTTTTATATTTCCATAGCATAGATAGATACGTCTATTCTTCCTAATATATACTATATTGATATTATCAACTCTTTCGCTGATATTGCTGGTTTATAATCATAGATTTGGGCTAAGAACATTTGAGAAGAGTGATTAGAGACAGGGTCTCAAATAAGTATTGAATTAGTCTAGGGTTAGTCTTGAGTTAGTCTAGATTGGTAGATGTCATAGTTTTTCTTGATTGTCCTTCACTCCTCTTGATGATAAGGTTTTCAGCATTATTGTGTAATTCTAGGGTAAGAATTTTGTTCGTATTTAATTCATTGATTGAAATTTTCATATTTATATTTCCTGAGCACGACCCAATTGACAGGGGTGACCCCCAAAGACAACCCCCGTACGCGACAATAATAATGAAAATAATTGAGAAATCTTCTTTCAATACATTCCAGTGCATTGATACAAATTGCATAGTAGCGACACCAGACAGATGATATACAGGGTGAGTGACTCAACGAAAACGTACCGGAAGGTATAACTATCAGGAAGAGATTTTATCGATAAACTAGCTGAAATTAACAAAAAGAGATAGAAAAGCGAATTGTTTTTAGGAAAATATTCCCAACATTCACTTCAACAGAACAGGAAATTTTTGAGCGAAATCGATTTATTTTTTGAGAAATGCACTAGCAACATTTCAAAAGTTGATATATTTGCAATGAGTAGACGGAATTTCAAAAATGAAAAGCAATGTATAGGGAATCAAAAGGGCTTTTCAACGAGGTATTATTTGAACCCCGTTTCCATTTGTAGAAATTTAGGGGATGCTACCCAGGAGGGTAAAGTTTGGGCTATACTTTCTGCGTCAAAAGTTGTCTCCCTCATAAACAAAGTTGTCGTGTTTCAGGTTTCTCTCGATAAAATCTCTTCCTGGTAGTTATACGTTCCCGTACATTTTCGTTGGGCCAGCCTGTATATCGGAATATCTAGAAATCTTGTAAGGACATTTTCAATATTTTTCATTTTATCAAGAAGAGTTGATCTAATCCTCAATAGAGTTGAAAAACTGATTTTGAAGAGTTTGTCTAACCAAGAAGAATGTTTCATAGCAATTTGAATTTTTTACAGATTCTCCTCCACTCTTATTTCCCATACTTGATTATGTCAAATCAAACAAATTGGAAGTTTCTGAATGAGACTACTTCCAACTCCAATTTCAGTGCAATTTTCAATGGTAATGTTTGTTCACCTTGTACTAAATTATCAACGAAATGTCAACATGGTTGAATAAAGACATTTTCCTTTATAAGAAAACCAATTCAACTCGTTTATTGGACATTTTTATACAGAAGAAATTATATGATACATTAAGATCTGCGAATATTACACAACAGAGGACACAATAAAGTACATCATGCATGAATAATGTCTGAGAGTTCACGCAAAAACTGAACATGGAATATGATAGAGGAGTTTCTCACCAACTCCTGTTGTTACACCACTCCCAAGAACGACTCACACCAAGAACATCGAACATCCTGAATGCAGGATATTCAATATATTTTGAAAATCTCATTTCCTTCAACCTAACCAGGAAATCGAAATTATGAAGTCTTGGAACAAAGTCGATTCGTTATATTGATTATTTTTCCATCAGAAATCATTGAGTGGGTTTCAGTTTGTGGAAATTTTCATGGTTGATTCCTACAAATCTCGACTGATAATTCAAAACTAACATGCGTGGAGACAGCCTGTACACGCAACAATGTATCGTACTGTTGACGTACGATATCCATCGAAATTGCAGCACTATATTGCAGAAATTCCAAAATAATAGTTATAATTTTATATTCAAGATCTTAAATAAATTGCTCCCATCTTACTTTGACGAAAATATGATATATAAAAATCACATACAAAATTATCGAACAAGATATTGTGATCAACTACATATTGTAAAAAGGAATTGAAGAAAACATATGCATACCTTCTTGCATATCTTGAAAATAATATACTATCAGATGCTATAGGGGGAAGTGTCAGTTTGAGTATCTATATTCAAGGGCCAATTACTGAAGTACCATGAAGATAATCATTGATGATTGCATTGATGTTATATTTTAGTATCATAATATGGATGTATGAGTGTACTAATAAGGAAATGTGAATCAGTTGGTCTTGTTGATGAGCTTTTTTCTCTTTTATAATGTTCTACTACGAATTTTACTGGGAGATTACGTATGTGTTTATTTTGTTCACAGGTGTCATTATGGTAGTATATTTTCGATGAAGATACTGTTTTGCAGTCACAAAATTTTCTTATAATCTGCAGTTCAATATGTAGTACGATAAATATTACGTGTACGGGCCGTCAAACATATTGTAACGAAATGATACGCCTATGGCTCGGCCACGCCCACTCCAGGCGACGCGGATCATGAACGTTCGAGACGCGAGGTCTGAAATGTTCGCGTGCCGCCAGGAAACTTCTGGAGAAGCGAGCAGGTATAAAGCTCCGCGGACAGAGGCGCAGGCAATCAGTTGATAATCGAGCATTGTAAATAAATCGTGTCAGTGGAAATAAAAGTGTATATAAATCGAACCCAGTGTTTTAGTAAATAAAAACGTTACAGTGGTGTCAGAAGTGGGATTGAAATTAAAAAAATAAATAGTGTGGACTTAGAAAAAGAAAAAGTGAAAGACATTGAACTTCTATAGTGAAAACAGGACATTTTTGAACGATTGTTTAGTGCGATAATTTTTGTTTTCGGTACTGACTATTTCGCATCATAAATAAACCAAAATGAAGTTGAAAGACCTCTCAGTGAAACAATTGCGTGAACAATTGGAGGAACGTGATAGTAGTGGAACTAAAAAAATCCTACAAGAACGATTGATTGGTGTTCTTTCGGATAATGGAGATGATCCAGAAACGTTTGAATTCCTGTCGGCGGACGAAGTCATCATGTTAAAAATGGAAGAAACTTCTAGAAAGATAGAAGAAACTTCTGGAAAAATAGAAGAAGCTTCTAGAAAAAGTGATGCAAAATTGGAAGAAGTTTCCAGAAAAAGTGATGAGAAATTCGAGAAAGTTTCTGATTTGATCAATGAAATTTCGAAAAAGAACGACGAGCGATTTGAAGAAGTTTCTAGAACATTCGACGAAATGCATAAAAACGTAGATGGACTAGAAGAGAAAATAAAGCAGCTGGAATGTCTGATAACTAAGTGTGGCTCAGCAGTACAAGTACCAACTACTGATATGGATAAAACCGCAGTAAGTACAGATCAGGAAGTTAAAGAGGAATGGACAAGAGAAGAAACAAAACATCATTTGAGATTCAAATTGCCTCCGTTTGATGGGAAGTCATCTTGGTCCGTATACCTCAGACAATTTGAAGCCATCGCTACGGCCAATAAATGGACTCAAGAAGAAAAAGCTGTTTCCTTGACTGCGGCTCTAAGAGGTGATGCTGCGGATATTTTAAGATCGATTCCTATGGGCCAAGAAAAATGTTATCAAACATTGTTCAACCGACTTGAGAAACGCTATGGAGATGCCCATCTGCAACAGGTCTACAAAGCACAACTACGCAGCCGAATCCAACGTGCAAGTGAAAGCTTGCAGGAATTTGAAACAGACATTGCTCGAATGGTGCGTCTAGCCTACCCTGAAGCTTCAGATAACATCTTGGAAGAAATAGCCGTTGACATATTCGTCAATGGATTGAGAGAGAGCGAAATACAGAAAGCTCTACGATTGGCCAGACCGAAAGTATTGGATGAAGCACTTGCTATTGCTTTGGAGCATGAAACGGCCAATCAAACTTCCAAAGGTTATCGAGTTAGAACCATTGGCGAGAAAGATGAAGAGAATGATCTGGAAGATATGGTTCGGAAAATTATCCAGAAGACGATGCCCAAGAAACGAGATCCCAGATGCTGGAATTGTGGCGAATTAGGTCATCTTCGTCGCAATTGCCAGAAACCCATACAGCAGTCGGAAAACTAAAACAGGTCGACATGAGGGGGCGATCGTCGACCTTGAGAATTAAAGCCCCTGTAGTTACCGTCAACGTAACATCTTCTGGTGGAGCCCATAGCCTGTATGTTGATGGTCGAATTGACGGAGAGAATGAGTTGTTCTTGATAGACACTGGTGCAACAAGAACTATTGCACGACCGGAAATAGTGAGAGATCATTCCAGAATGTCGCCAGCAACAGCACACCTCAGAACGGCGAACGGTGAAAGGATAAAAGTCTATGGCGAAGTTAATGTTCCTGTCTCCATTGGTAAGACCACTATCAAGCACAACATACTGGTCGCTGAGATTTCTGACCAGTTAATCTTGGGTATGGACCTTTTGAGGAAACTTGGAGCCGTATTGGACGTACACAGAGGAGTTCTCAAGGTCGAAGGTGAGGAACTCCCTTTTCATGAAGACAAGGAAGATGTAGTCCGCCTACTAACTACTAGTGATGTAACTATACCCGGCCATAGTGAGAAAATTCTAATGACCAGTCTCGAGGGATACTGTAGGAAAGGAAGTCTGAGGATGGTCGAAGAAGTGGGCAATAATGAGTTCTTGACTGCGAAAGCTCTAGTGAGGGTTGGAGATGTAATTCCTGTTAGAGTTATGAATGTGAAGGAAACTCCAATCGGGCTGAGCCGAAGAACTGTGGTAGGACAGTGTGTTCCTGTTTCGTCGATCCGCTGTGTGACTACAACCGACCAACCACCGAAATCTAAGAACTCAAAGGAGCTTGTAGACACCGTAATTAATACTTGTCAAGATCTGGACAGAGAACAGACCCGTCGAGTGAGAGCCATGCTTGAAGAATTCCAAGATGTGTTTGCCATCGATGGAAATGACAAAGGAAGAACCAGCGTCGTGACCCATAAAATCAATACTGGGGATGCTCAGCCAATAAGACAGCAGCCGAGAAGACTTCCGTGGGCAAAGCGGGAGGAGGCGGAAGAAATTATCAAGGATATGGGCAAACAAGGTGTTATAGAACCATCGAATAGCCCGTGGGCCTCGCCAGTTGTCCTTGTGAAGAAGAAGGATGGTTCCGTACGTTTTTGTATTGACTATCGCCAACTCAATGCAGTAACTAAAAAGGACAGTTATCCCTTACCCAGAATTGATGACACTTTGGATACTCTTTCCGGGTCCCGTTGGTTCTCTACCCTCGATTTGAAAAGTGGCTACTGGCAAGTAGGAATGGAGCCTGCTGATCGGGAGAAAACAGCTTTCTCCATAGGATCAGGTCTTTGGCAATTCACGGTCATGCCTTTTGGGCTATGCAATGCTCCTGCCACATTTGAGAGGCTGATGGAGGCAGTTTTGAGGGGGCTAACATGGCAGACATGTTTGGTTTACCTGGATGACGTAATCGTAGTTGGAAGATCATTCGACGACCATTCCAAGAATCTGAAGGAAGTGTTTCAACGATTACGTGAAGCCAACTTGAAACTGAGCCCCAAGAAATGTCACATATTTCGGCGAGAAGTTAGATACTTGGGCCATATCGTATCTAGTGATGGTGTAACAGCCGATCCCGAGAAAATAGAAGCAATTCGAGGATGGCCAGTACCCAAGGATAAACATGAGATCAGAAGTTTCCTTGGCCTGTGTACGTATTACAGGCGTTTCGTCAAAGGGTTTGCTCACCTCGCTAAACCTTTAACAAAGCTAACGGAGGAGGGCAGAGAATACTTTTGGGATGCAGAATGTCAAAGAGCTTTTGAACAGCTACAAGGAGCTCTTACCAATGCACCGATACTGAGTTATCCCAGAGAGACTGGAAAATTTGTTTTGGATACGGATGCAAGCAATACTGCTATAGGAGCTGTCCTTTCTCAGCTTCAAGAGGGACAAGAAAAAGTAATTGCCTACTTTAGTAAAGCCTTGTCTAAATCAGAGAGGAACTACTGTGTTACCAGAAGAGAACTCCTAGGCGTAGTGAAGGCCTGCGAACATTTTCACAAATATTTGTATGGCCGAAAGTTCCTTCTTCGAACCGACCACGCAGCCTTGAAGTGGCTTCTGCAATTCCGTAATCCAGAGGGTCAAGTAGCAAGGTGGATAGAGCGGCTGCAGGAATATGATTATGACATCGAACACAGGGCAGGAAAAATCCATCAAAATGCTGACGCCCTATCAAGAAGACCATGCAGTGAGAATTGCAGCCATTGTTCGAAGCTAGATGAACGACTTTGCCATATTCGAAGAACTACCATCGAAAGTGATAATTGGCAGCCTCAACAATTACGAGCCGCTCAAGAGAACGATCCGTGTCTGAAACGTGTTCTGGGTTGGAAGCTTCAAGAGGAAAGACCGTCCTGGCAAGATATTAGCGCATGTAGTCCAGAAGTAAAATCTTATTGGAGCCAATGGGATTGTCTGGTACTGAAAGATAATCTTCTGTACAGAAAATTTGAAAACGAAGATGGTACGGAGTCCAGGTTGCAACTGGTTGTACCTAGGAGTAAAGTGTCGGAGGTATTGCGTCAGTTACACGATGGTGCTTCTGGAGGACACTTTGGAATTACGAAGACTTTACAGAAGGTTCGAGAGCGGTTCTATTGGGTGAACTATAAAGAAGACGTACGAAGATGGTGCCGGAAATGCGAGTTGTGTGCAACGGGCAATGGTCCAGTTGGTAAGAAGAGGGCGCCCATGAGACAATACAATGTTGGTAGTCCAATGGAGAGAGTAGCTATCGACATTGCTGGTCCATTTCCAGTAACAGATGCTGGAAATAAATACATCCTAGTGGCCATGGACTATTTTACGAAATGGACTGAAGCTTATGCGATCCCTAATCAAGAGGCTTCCACAGTTGCCGATGTTCTGGTCAAAGAATTCTTCAGCCGATTTGGTGTTCCTTTGGAGATCCACTCAGACCAAGGACGAAATTTTGAATCGGCTCTCTTTCAGAAAATCTGTCAAATGATTGGTGCTGAGAAGACCAGAACAACACCCTTGCACCCTCAGTCGGATGGAATGGTTGAGAGGATGAATAGGACCATGGGCAAACATCTTTCCAAGGTCGTATCAGAACACCAGAGGGATTGGGACCAGTGTATTCCTTTGTTTTTGATGGCCTACCGATCGGCTACCAACGAGACTACTGGCCAGACCCCTGCCTGCTTGATGTTTGGACGTGAAATCCGTTTGCCATGTGATCTGGAATTCGGCTGTAAACCCTCGGAAGAGAATGTGGCCGGTGAAGGCTATGCGGACGAATTGAAGCTGAGGATGAACGACATCCACGACCTTGCCCGACGGAATATGCAGATAGCCAGTGATCGGATGAAGAAACACTATGATTCCCGTTCCGCGAAGGGGACCTTCGAAGTAGGTGATCTTGTCTGGCTGTATAATCCACGACGACGTCGAGGCTTTTCTCCTAAGCTCCAAAGACAATGGGAAGGCCCGTATGAGATCAAGAAGAGGATAAATGACCTGATTTATCGAATCGGAAAGCTGCCAAGAGGGAAGCCGAAAGTTGTTCACATAAATCGTCTTGCACCATATGCTGGCTCGAATGACGTCGAAGAAGCAAGAACTCTTCAACAAGTACCAAACGGTGACGACTTCCAACCGAGTTACACCGAATTCATGTCGGATTACGCAAGCAGGGGGAAGATCAGGCTTGGCGTGACCGTTGAGGTCCAGCAAGATCTTTTCACAGTTCCAGAAGATGTTTCCATTGCACACTGCGTCGCTCAAGATCTCCGAATGAGCAAAGGAATTGCAACAGTCTTTCGCAAGAAGTTCGGCCGCCTGGATGAATTGCGAGATCAAATGCCCAGAGTAGGAAGAGCACTACGACTAGAAGATGGCCACCGATCCTTATTCTACCTAATAACTAAGAAATTATCGATAGAAAGAGCAACCTACGAGAATATATGGTACGCGTTAGTAGACCTAAGGAAAGTCGTCTGCCACTATGACATAAAGAAATTGGCTCTACCTAAAATTGGCCATGGGTTGGAAAACCTGGACTGGAAGATCGTGAGGAGCATGATAGAAGTCATTTTCCGAGACACAGGCATACAGATCACGGTGTGCTGCTTTAACCCGAAAAGAGTATGTCCCTCAAAGACGGTCGACTGTTATTTCTTTCTCCGAGGGTTCTGCAGGGCCGGAAACACTTGTAGCTTTCGCCATCAAGAGCCGACGTCAAGGGTTGCCACATGGAGAATTTCTGATCGGGGCGATCAGAACTAAGGAGGGAGCAGTGTAACGAAATGATACGCCTATGGCTCGGCCACGCCCACTCCAGGCGACGCGGATCATGAACGTTCGAGACGCGAGGTCTGAAATGTTCGCGTGCCGCCAGGAAACTTCTGGAGAAGCGAGCAGGTATAAAGCTCCGCGGACAGAGGCGCAGGCAATCAGTTGATAATCGAGCATTGTAAATAAATCGTGTCAGTGGAAATAAAAGTGTATATAAATCGAACCCAGTGTTTTAGTAAATAAAAACGTTACAATATCAAGTTGGTTTCAGGCCTCTCCTGAAATGAAAACTTGAAATTAATAAGGTATGGTCGACTCCTTAGACCCTATATCAAGAGTGTCAACCTATTTATTTTCGATTAGAAAAAACCGTGGGTATTATCACATTTACGTATGTGTTTTTCGGCTCTGACCATGCGACATAAAAGCTTCTATCAAAACAATAACGTATCGGTTCAAAAATACACCATTTCCAACAATACGGGCGCGTTCTATTATGTTTGTCAGCATAAAACTCATTTGGCCGTGGACGTTTTACGTGTTCCTGTTTTTATTTCCTTCGCCGGAAACTAATTGGAAAGTGAGCACTCGCATGCCTTCATACTCAATTTGAAAAAATATACGTTTTATCAGATGGATAGGTCATTTTTGTATACGGAAACTACGTGGTTTTCATTTTAGTTTCCTCATACTATCGACTGTCAACATCGAAATCATGCATTTAGGATTAGGTGGAAATTTTTTGTACCTGAATGCAAGATCGAATATGCTACAAAAAATATTACAATCACAGTATAGCTAAACACAGAGTAGTGTCATTTGCTGTCCGTTCCTTTGCTGTTGGTGTCCACAAGTTTCATTTTTTACAAGACGAGTGCGCATACAGCCTTGCAGAGATCTGCGAGTCAATACTCTGTTCAACCAATGATGAGCTCACCCGCCAATGAGATTTCTTCACGGAATCAAATGTGACCAGATCTGGCCTTGAAGAATAGTTATCCCTACTCAATATACGACATCAAAGTGATACAACAGTATTGTTTTTCATAAATTAGAATCACAACAGAAGCATATACTAAACATAACCATACTATCATTTCGATTGTCGATTCGAGACATGATCAAAATACAAAAAGCCTGCCATGCCTTACTTATTCACGCGCACTAGATTCACGAGTGGAAATGCGCACTCTAAAAAAGTGCAGTGATCTAACTATATCTAGAATAGGTATAGGCTGTGGTACAATATAATACGAAAATATAGCTCAACTCATCCCAACCTAACCTCACCTAACCTGAACTTACTAAAAATAATGATAAAATTATTTTATCCGCCACAAATAAAAATTAAAATGGAAAAAAAACTAATTCAAGATAAAAGCAGTTAGTAAGTTACTATTTTAGATTCCCTGAATAATGGACTGCAAAAATTCAGAAGGGTATATTTCATACATAGTTCTGATTATTGATTACTTATGAGAACGAGATGCCAATGATGGATGAAATGAGGATCCCAAAAAATGACAAATTCGAATCCTCTAGACTCATTTCAGATGAATTGCAATCTCCAAGAAGTATAGCCTATACTATATGAATTGTCCGAATCATGATATCTTTCGAAAATAATTCTATGGCCATTGGCGTATTCAATTAACAAAGTAACAAAAATCCAAACAGTATTTCATATTATTTTATAGAACTCGTCTGGAATTGTCTTTACCAAAAGGTTTTACTACCGAATCCAATTCTGATGTATTGAAATATATTTCTTTCACTTGTTCTGAGAGATGTATATGTTGAGATTATGTTATGCAGTTCTTCTATAGTTTGAATTGTGCTACAGCATACCTCTTGGATGTGGCAGATACTTTGTTGTTTTGATTTTCTGAACTTTCCATATAAATTCAGTGTCTGTAGAATAAGGCGCTCCCTTATATCAACAACATCACTTTTGAACAGCATAAAAATGTTATAGGATTCTAAAATACAAGTTTCGAAATTTTCATTCATTTCATGTGGATCACTTTTTAGTGCACTGGTATGTATCCCAGTATGTTTCTCATAGTATCTATGTTACTATTTTCCTATAATTCATGATTTGTGGCCAGAATTGTTCAAGCTATGACGAAATAGACATAATTCATGGGATCTCCCTGTTGATGGTTCAACACGACGACTGGTTGTATGAATAGTTGGCATGTTTCATCTGTTATTTAAATTTGTATCTTGTCTGGGATGGACACTAGTGAGTCGGGTGGGAACAGTAAAAAGGAAGCAATTCAGGAGAAGAGCGTTGTGTCTTTCTTGTGCATGATACATTTACTCTCCCCGTTACATCTTTAGTTTTCTTTCTATATACCCAACGAATTCTTGCAGAAGTTGTTCAAAGTATAATATTGTTGTTATCCTGCGTTCAGAACGACGTTCGATGAATAAAGTCACTGCTGATTCCGCAGAGTCGTTGGTCTCAAATATTCTCTCATTTCCAGACTCTTTTTTTATGAACCATTTCAAGTCACCTGAAAATCAACAATTCATTCTGACAACGTTGTGAATGTCTTCTAGTGTCTAGTGCCAAAATATTCACGAACCCCAACAATTTACTGAATTTGTGAGTATTGGCTGTTCCCTACCACAATTCGTATTTACATCGATTCTGAATATGACCTAGACAGAGAAAACACAACGATATAACAACTTACAGAAATATATTCTCGTACCTATGGAATAATTACCGGATTTCAATTGGAGACCAGCGAAAAGGGAATTAAATTGGATGTGGATGGTGAGAGTTCAATTCTCCTGATTCAACCACAACGGCAACCGCTTAGTTGTCGAGGTTACAAGTGAATTGTTCCATGTTTCTATATTAATACGTCACAAATACAACATAGGTCCGTGTAGAAGGCTCTCTAGGGGTAATGCAATTTCATGGTGATATCGGAAACTACAGAAAATACGAAGAATGTTGAATTATAAGAAGGATATGTCTAGTTATTGAAATAAATGGGATAATTTACATATCTTGAGATAATTGAAAAAATGCTGAGAAGTTTCGTGACCTACAAAATTTCTTTCTTCTCGGAAAAAGTACCACATTACGATTATCATTACTCTAGAAATGAATCATTTATTTCCGGAAATATTCTTGTTACTTTCGGGGTGACTTTGGATATCTGCGACTTTAATAGTAACATGAGCTTTTTATTTATGAAAAAGCAACGCTGATAATACTGAATTCTGAGAAAATTTTGATGAATATATCTTTTTCTGCTCTCATCGATCATAACTGACTCCATTCATTTTGAGAATAAAATCATTGAAAAAATGATCTCGAAGGTGAAAATATATACATTGTGATTCATTCTCTTCTACGGTATTTTATTTTAGCAGCACTTTTCATGTTGAAACCGTGAGTTTTCAATGTTCACACCAAATTCTGACTAGAAAACACGCTTCCAGCGCTACTACAAAGTTCAGAATTATTCACTATATAAAGATAAAGTTACTGATGAGATAATCAATGTCACATATAAAAGGGTGGTGTGGTTTGTATGACAATTTTGAATTATCTGATATCCATAATATATTTCTTCCTTTGTAGTTCCATACACTATGACGTCTTTCAGTCTGAAAATTCATAGTTAAGCTCTACTCAATAGAGTTGGTATGTCTAGTTCGCACAATAGTTTTATCTTTCCGACTCTGAAAATGAGTTATGGAAATATTCCCAAGGAAATCAATGAAGTATCCTCTCTAACAATATTGAACAAAATCATTTGAAATAACTCTTCCGTAGCTTTCCAGACTGCAATAAGGCTGTATGTTTATTGAAATCTCGAAAACTAGTACAACACATCCTACTCCTAACACGGTTCGTCGTGTTAAGGGGGTATTCTGGTCTAGGAAATTGAAAGAATGAAATTTTTTCTTGCATATTTTCAAAGCTTAGACTTTCAAAAATATGCTCCCAAAAGGATTTTCCAAAATTCGAATTATTTTGAGAGATACAGTGGATTTTGTGACGAGGCACTTAAACCGGCCGAGCGGAGTGATCACACAATGAATGGCAGATGTTTTCCAAAAATTCTTTTTTATCCGACTTGAGCTCGTAGTATACCCTTTTAATTGAGTTATTATATATACCTGACTACCAGTACGTATCCAATATACCTGGAACTGTTCAGTTTAGTCTCGATCTTGGAGCTAAGTAGACACGAAACTGGAAATCTTTGTCAAACTTCAAACGCGTTTTTCTCAAAACTACTTTTGTTGAGATGGTCGACACGATATCTCAAGTTCTATCTGACCGATTCCTTCGAAATTGTGATAATCTTCTTCATACATCTCTTCATCGTAGGAACTAGGTATTTTGGAAAATTTGAATTCGGAGTATTTTTAAAAAATTCGTAAAGGTCGAAAAACAGGGGTAAAAATTTATGTTTTTTTTTCAAGTAGAAGCCATTTTGTGAATTTTCATTCTTTGTTTTCGGCGTTACTTCAAACGATAACGACATCTTTACTAATTGAGAATTGTTTTTGTTTGTTCGATTTGGATGACTGCAAGGGCTGGAATCATGTCAACCAGGGAGCCCTGTTTGATGGGCAGCCCCCACTTCACCGGCATGTCATTTGACGAATTTTTGACATTTCCTTCTTCTGAATTTTTTTCTACTTACATAAAGGATCAATAAACATAATACAAAAAAATTTATAGTGAAAATGTTTTTTTTTTTTATCCTAGTTTGAAAACTACCCAAAAAGTAGTGCTCTAGACCAGAATACCCCCTTAATACCCCTAATAATACTGCTATTGTAATTGTCCTCATCATGTAATCACTATTGATGAGTGTACTCATAAGAGTAACTGTTATATGGGAATATCTACAGGGCTTTAGAAAAGTCCGGAAACGGTCGATTATTCAGTAAAATATACAAGGTATCAAAAAAAATTTAGATACAAAAGTTACAGGGTTTTAAAGCGTCTACTAGACAGTTAAAGTTTTAATTATACAGGGTTGGTTATCAAGTCGTGACACACAAAAGTTGCATTTTTTTAATGAAAACCCCTGTATATTAGTGGATATATAAATTCGTTTTTCAATTTTGAGCAATAATTTTTATCGACATAATGCACTTAAATTCGACCGTTTCCGAGTTATCGACTTAGTCTTGACTACTTTTTCTGAGGTCACCTGAAAACTAGGGTTTACAAAACTAAACCACGGGATATTAAGATATTAGGCAGCGGATAATCGACGAAATTCAGCTTGTGAATGAAAATCAATTGAACAACGTGATAGACGGTTTTTATACAAGATTGGCACATTGTCAAGCAGTTAATGGTGCACAATTTGAACACCTTATCATATAAAAAAAATGCGTTTTTCATTCAACATGATATTTTCTCGGTTTTTAGGTGCCTTTTTCAAACTTCAATTTTCAATTTACTTTAAATATTGTTACAAATTAGGTATTGACTATCGAAAATAATTGTTAATCGTTCAAATAAATGTTTGAATTTGAATTATTTCGTGTGGTTTATTCAAAGTTTTTTTTCTTTTTTTTTTACTTTTTATAACATATTTAAGATTTTCAAATTTAAATAACTCGGAAACGGTTGAATTCAAGTGCATTATGTCGATCAGAATTATTGCTCAAAATTGAAGGACGATATATCCAATAATATACAGGGGTTTCCATTAAAAAAAAATCAACTTTTGTGTGTCGCGACTTTATGACCAACCCTGTATAATTAAAACTTTAACTGTCTAGTAGACGGTTAAAAACCCTGAAACTTTTGTATTCAACTTTTTTTGATACCTTGTATATTTTACCGAATAATCGACCGTTTCCAGACTTTTCTGAAGCCCTGTATATGAAGTTTATGCGGGAATATACATTGTTATATTTTTCAATATACAAAAAAGCTACAGGCTAAATATCGTACCAAACACGATACAGTAGAGATTTTACGGAACTTGCGTAGGATTCAAGCAATCGCCAAAGGCTCTCTCCTGAAAAATTTCTACTCATTACTTTCGGAACTTGTTACGGGAATTACAATCCCATGTTTTACCCGCTTTCTTTCTGTCTGCCGAAAATTTACCTAATACTTTTCAACATAAATAAAAAATGTTTATAAAATGATGATTCGATATCAACTGTTTCTTTTATATCTGTACTGATATATGAAACTGAGTGGAATCAATATATTGCCATTTCAATAATGACTACCTCAGCTGTAATATGTACAGAGTGTATAGAAACATAATGGCCAAGATAATTAGGACATGCAAAAAGCCCAGGCAGAACTACATTGTTAAAATCACCATCGTTTACAGTGAATCTCATGGAAATTATCAACCTCAAAATTTCAAAAGCCGTGAAATTATGAAGAATTATTATGATTGAATTCATTATTTGAAGGACAAAACTATAGATGAGTGAATCAAGTTTCAGAAAACTAGGAGAGAAATATGTTTTACATGATGATGTTATCACATGGTCCAAAAGAATTCAACTTCCATAGGAATTCAATGAGAGCGAAAAGAATGGCCTGCATGAGCGTAGCACATACCATGTGGGAAGTTGTAGAGATCGCCTGTTAGCGGAAAATTATTCGAAACATTCACATTGACTTCACACAAGATAGGCAGTTCAAATGAAACTAAATCTTTCATTCAATTCAATTTGATATAGTTCGAATCTGTTTCGTAGGTGTCGCCGCAAAAATTAAAGATATTTATTAAATATTATTGAATATCGATATCGATACTAGCACAAGATGTAATTCTTGTAGAAGATAATGAAACAAAAGTATGTATTTGAAGAAATCATTTCATCACATATTCGAATTAACTACCAATTCGGGCCAAATAATAACCCAATCCATTCATTTAACAATTCAGTTTCAATTTCATAATGTTGTCGCCAACACTGTCCATCAAAGACCGTCGTATTGTGTCTGGCATAGAGACTGGTGGGTCGGATGGAGACAGTGAAAGGGAAGCCATTCAGGAGAAGATCGATGTGTGTCTCTCTTGTGTATGTGGGATTATAATTATAATACACTTGATCTACGCGTTACTTTCATAGGTTTCTCCCTATATAGTAGAAAATATTATTTCCGATACTGTATTTATGAAAATATAGAATACGATACATAGATGAATAAAAAATCGAGCATGTTGTAATATTATATTTGGTGGATAATGAAGATAAGTATGTTAGTAACTATGTATGGATCATGTAATATTTCATTGTTCAAGGTTTGTAAGCACTTACCACAAATCATACGAAGTAATTTTTTGGAATTTGGTGTGTTTGCAATGAATATACTGATTTGTCCAGATCCATCAATTTCTATCTGATTAGAAATAGCCCTAACATTTCCAAAATTGGCATAGTTTTGGATTTTTCGGAGCTCCGCAATCAAAATACGTGAAGACATAGGTCGCTCATTTCCAATTTCAGGAAATTTCAGGAACGTAATACGATAATCAACATCATATTCCATAGCACAACTTCCAGTATTCTCAGAAGTCTGTAGATCACAATTAGAAATTGCCCTTTCTAATAATTTCACCATTCAATACGTATGATAATGAATCTGACCTCGTTTTATTCTGTCAGCTGTGTTTTTATCAGTATCAATGAGTTAACTCTGTTAAGGATTTTCCTTTCATAGCATCACCAATTCGTGGTCAAAATAGACTGATAAAAATGCTTTTTCTCCTTCCAATCAGATGAAGCTGCTGGAGGCAAAAAACAAACTTTTGGTTCAGAGAAAGTGTAAAAACAGAAGTGGAAAATAATGTATTGTTGTCAATACATAATTCTGGATGTCTGCTTCCCTTTCTAGATCCAACAAATAATAGTCCAGAAGCTAACATTGTATCAGTTTCTTTGTATGATCTATATTTCAAAATATCTCCTTTACTCCGTTTCATTCTGATCAGAGCAAGAACTATTCCTAAATCTAATGGAGAACAATATGGATTAATAGTCAGTTTCCGATGACAGAGCACGTAACGCCAGACCTATCGTATAGACTCTGAAAGTGTGATAAGCTGGAGCTTTTGAAGTAACCCACAAATAAACTGAGCTAACGAGCCAGCATTCTGTTCGGGAAATACGCCGTATCTGTTTCACTTCATTAGAGCCAATTCTTTGATGTTGCGGGAACTGAAAATGTGCCTTTTTCGTTCGACCTGAAACGCCACTCTATTCATACTGACTCGATGGTAAATATTCTGAATTGAATAATGTGTAGATGATCATACTTTTTGTTGTTCATGCAATTCAAATTCCCTGAATCAACCACTCAAGTACTATGGAAATTGCTATGGAATTGAAATTTCGATAAGTAATTGGAATATATGGAAGCAAACACTACATAGAGAATAGACTAGGGTCAAGTGAAGGAGGAAATTGATTATACCAATTGATATCTCATTAATTTAAGTACTTCCACCTACTTAGTTTATTTCCCATTGTTTATATTCACAAGAGTGAATTGACATTTTATGGATAGTATCTGCTTGCATTGCGTATAATGTTAAAACGTAGAGATATATCAATATTGGCCGTTTGGCTATAATGTTAAAACGTAGAGATATATCAATATTGGCCGTTTGGCTATAATAACGAAATCAAAAATCAAAAATCAAAATCTGAATGGAATGAACATTACGTAGTTATATATTTGTAGTTATCAATCCTTCGTACCCTTCACAATTTTGGATTCACTTTTTCACTTTTGCTGTATCATTTAGCATGTATCCGTTCTTCTCGATTGTTCCTGTTTTATTCAGTGTTACAATCAATTTTTGCATGGAAATGAACTGAGCAATTAACTCAACAAAGTTCTTCGATACGTTATTTTTCTATATATTTCTGGTATTGGGGATAATTGAAATGGTATGATAGGATGATATTCTCAACATATTTACAGTTTGTTAGAGATATACACAAGCAATAATTCTATTAAACGGATGAAATGAATTAAAGATTTCAGATTTTCTTCACCGATATCTGATTTCAAGATTCCAATTTGAGCTGCTATACGAAATTATTTCCAAATATATATCACCCATCCAAGAAGTAGCTTCACAAACCGAGTAGTAATTTCAATTTTCTGTAGAGGGTGTGAAGAGTTTACACATATACATCTGGGTGAGAATATTCGAACACATTCCACTTGGATATCACTGAGGAAATCTTTCATGTTGATCATGTTTCGACCATAAAAGCTAAAAATATCTATTATCATACGGTCTCATTTCATCTAATCATTGTTTATTCCTGCTTTATATTGATGAGTAAATATAAAAGATATACATGATATCAGACCTTTTATCTGAAAGCGTTAAATTTTCTACAATGCATTATTCATGTTCTTATAATAATCGGAAGGAAACAAGGTTTTTTTTTATTCTCCTCATGAGAAATCTTAATTTGGCACCCAACAAAACTTCTTAGCGCGATTCCAAAAAGAGAGTTTTTTATGTTTGTCTTTCTTTGCCCAATGGAAGACTTTCAACCGATTATCGGAATAATCTGTGATTGCTGAGTTGAAACGTTCACACACGAAAAGTGCTCACAATATAATCCTCAGAAACCATCAGCATCTATGAACTCTGCCAATGTGCATATCGTCCAGAAAGGTCATTACTTTGATATTCATCGATCAGTTGGGTACTGACAAAGTTCTCAATGGTTTGAAATCATGAGGTCACATTCATAGTTCGCTTTTTGAAAACATGAAAAATTTCGAATCAAAAACTAAAAACGCAATTTTCACAAGAACAATCAATTTCAGAGACATAATAGGGACATTATTTGAAGGCTCCGAATAGTTGGGTTTTTTACTTGAAAAAAAAAGAAGTTTCTGCTAATTGAAATTTCTTGAATTGATCTAAAAAATACCCTATATACAAAAAGAGACTTCTACTCAATTCAGCCATTCCAGCTATCCTTTACCTTTCTCGTCAAATTTTAGATTTTTGCTCCAGTTTCACAATGTCCTATTTGATGGAAAAAATACTGTGATTGGATGCAGAATT
This sequence comes from Plagiodera versicolora, assembly GCA_037013635.1. Classification (NCBI taxonomy): domain Eukaryota; kingdom Metazoa; phylum Arthropoda; class Insecta; order Coleoptera; family Chrysomelidae; genus Plagiodera; species Plagiodera versicolora. Next base: position 5,692,287 of record CM072986.1, on the reverse strand, counting down.
CAACACTGAATTCGATGATGAAATAATATGCAGGGTTTTCGTTAAACAAAGGGAACTCAATGTTGTCTCGCCTAGGCTGATAACCAAGTTTATCTCGTAATATTATGGGGTTATGTAACTACGCAAATATAATTCCTGAGTGACCTAATCGGCCTAATAGGCCACCCTGTATATTGATCTACTAAAACTGGAAAGATTGGCAACAATGTTAATCTCTTCGCGAAATTATCATCTATTCCGATGAGGCAGCTGATATTCATTCCCTGCGTCATCGAAACTAAAAAGAAATGCAGAATGGATTGTCAATATATTTCAAAAGTTCTCAGTCTTCCTGGTTTACTATCATCTCGATGTGAACACTCAGAGCGGATACGATACTCATTCGGAACAACTATTAGATTTTGATTATTTTTTCCTCCTTGTATTCTTTATCACCACATTATGTGATTTCCCTGGAAAACAATAACTGCGGAGTGGTGGAAAGCAATATTCTCAATAGCGTTTCATAGGTTATAAAGAAGGTTCATTACAGTTTACGCCGTCACGACGGAACCTATCTAAGCTTTGAAGGGCGTATAATAAACGAAAAGTCGAGATTAATGACCGGTAAAAAAGAAAGAAAGATGAATGTGAAACGGAATATATTTAATAGTTTGATAATGAAATTCCAAATATTTGAATGATTTTATAAAGACGTAGTGCCAGACGAAAAGTTGAAAACATTTTATATTTCTAACGGTAAAGAAGAGTACAAAACTCACTTGAAGGAAATGAAAAGTCTTGAATATTTTATGAGTATATATCGGGTAGTTTCTCAATTATACTTCATTATTGACGAGCATAGTCTATTCATTCCAGATAGAACGTTCTGACAGATTTGGTTATTTGTCAATACCATTATTGCGAAATAAAAGTATCTAGCCAACCACTGAACTTCTGATTGATTCCGACACAGCTGAGCATCAATAATTATGGTAACACTTCACAGTAACTCCACAACGATATCAATTTGATTTGAACAGAAATATTCGATCCGCTAATGGAGTTTGCTTATGTTAGTCGACCTTTTGACAAATATCGAAGAAACTGTAACGATTATTCACAGTCAATAGTTATATGTATAGTATGGAGTATTGTTGAAAAAAGACAATAATAATAACAGCTGTCAAAATCATTTTGCTTGAACATTGAAAGAAAAAAAAACATATAGACCATGAAATCTTTTCCACAGTTTCAAACGGAAGTAAAGGGGGTTTGTCATTTTTGATCAGAAAACCCAAATATTCCATATGTTGTGGAGAAGTAATACTCATAACGTGTCACCTGGTATGAAACAACCAATTTGTAGTCTGCAGTCGACAAATGACAAAGTGGATCGACTGGAAATACAAATCACCTCAAATTGCCAAAACATAATCTCCAACTTAGTTGGGAATTACCTATATCAGATTATTTACGGTTCTCAAATAACCGGTGTTCTGGATAAGAAAATGGTATAATACTGTTTGAACCAATTATAACTGTTTTTGTTTTTCAATAAGAACGCAAAAAATATATGCTATGTTACCCAGAGCAAGACGCTGAGAAGGTTGGAAATATTCATTACGGCTATTGTTATGATCGGAGTTTGTAGAACTGCAGAGTTTTCTGGATCGAATATCGATTCCTGAGGAATGAAACCACAACGAGATTGTTATGATCGAGTTAAAGAAGGTAATCGCATTGGGAAATGAGTAATACCATAACAACCCCACAGCCTTAGTGGAACACACTAGAGAAAATGGACATACTTTCGATTTTAAAAGACCCATCATTCTTGATCAGAAATCTTTTCTGTCTAAAAGACTTTTCAGTGAAATGATACACATGTATCAGCAAGACAGTGTCAATACCAGAAGAGATATAGAAGGGTTGAATACGGCCTACTTCAACCTGATAAGTCAGTTATCGAAATGATTCATATCAGTTTACGTTGTTTTTAACTACCATCGTTTTTCTATTAATATGTACAAGAACCATACGGATTCATGGCCATTTTATGAATTTATCTCAGTATTCATTTGTCTCGTGCTCGATGTTGAATTGTTGCCCTGTAAGCATGTATCTAAAATGTCTGTTTCCATGTTGTATGTTAATATTTTTACTCGGAAAAACTGATTTTTGGTAAGTCTATATTTTTGTTAATTTTGTTAGGGTTTTGATTCACTTGATATGTTCCAAAATTGTTGTTGGCATTCTCGTACTTCATTTTTACTTATATTCAAAGCTATTAACGTAATACCCATTGTTACAGAGCCCTGATGATGAATTTATTAAAATTCGAAACGTTGGCAAAGAAACAATAGTTTTTCTTCAATGATATTGATCCCAGTCCCACCAATACCAGTTGAAGAATATAATTTTTGGATCACCAAACTTACCATAAAGAATACCATTTATCATTGTCATTTCGACCATTTTGTATATCGAATGAGACTGAAAATTTGCAATAGCTCGCTCGCTTTCATTCGATATTTCACAAGACATTTCAGCCTATATTTGAATTTATCCGTAGAATTATATATCTGAAACAACTCTGTATAAAGCACAATTGAATCTCCCATACAAATTTCAAACATTCAAAATATGAAAATCGATTTCAACCATGGAAACTGTTGAGATGCGTATAAAAAATATATGTCAAAAATATTGAGGAAACTATCATTTGTTGAAGTGTTCGATTGAAAACAACAGATATAATGATGGAATATAATGACATTTGAATAGGCAAAACTTTCAAAAGTATGCCTTGTCCCGTCGTCCACCCTTCAGTGACATAAGTTCTTGAATTATAGTCCCGAAAATTGTGAACTCATTCCACAGAGATTCCACATATTCTCCAAATCTATCAAAACTCACTAAATTAATCATAGTTTATTCTTGTAAGAGGAACATGCGCTATACCGCATTACTTTTATATCCCAAGTGGTTTGCATATTAAATAATTTAGTTATCGCCCTTTAAAATTATCGTGAGTGAAGCCATCGCATGAATAATTTGTGATGAGCTAGCATTAATTTGCATTAAAGGCGGTTCAATTTAACTCCGTGAATAATTAAGAAAACTCGGTTCAACACAAAACTATATATTCCGTATGCATGTCATGAGTTATTTGAATTGACACAGGAATTGGATGAACTTATTCAATGACGATCTACTGAGCATGTTATTGAATATCAACTTTTCTACTCGAAGTTTTTAATCAGATCCCATTTCAATGAATTCATCAATTGAAACCTCGGCCAATAGGGTTACAACAGCATGGCGATACCGAAAATTTCTAAGCTACCTGATGATGAAATTGTGAACTCAATTAATACGTATTCGAAGACATTTGTAGCGATTGAATTGAGTATCATACAGGGTGTCCAGTAAAGGCCACGTCAAACCGAGGGAGAATGTAGATCAAAGGATTATCCACCCGCTATGACAAATACAATGACTGCAGAAAGAATAGCCTGCCCTAAATTGGGATTGGGATTGGGAAGAAGAGATATCGGACGAGGTTACACTAGGGCTTAGCACGTACCATGTGGAAAGTTGTTGAGGTCGCCTGTAAGCGGAATCGTTATCAGAAAATTCCACGATAATTTCATTTAGTTATTCGAACAATTGTTAATTTAATTTATTTTGAGATAGTTCGAATCTGTTTCGCAACATTTTTGTACATTATTATCAGTTAACAATTCAGCTCTGTTATTCACAAAAAGAACTGAAATTCGAGTGGATTATTTCCTGTCTCAGTTCATTCGGATTATTTCACGATTTGTATTCTCTTCGCCGTTGCATAAATAATAAGCATCGAATAATAAGATTTCCGCTGTTGTCCCAACAACTTTTCATCAAAGACCACCTCTTCAATATTTTCCGCCGTATTGTGTATGGCATAGGGACGAGTCAGTAAAGTGGGGACAGGGGAAGGAAAGCAATTGAGGTAACAAGCGATGTGTTTTTTTTGTGTATGTGGGATTATAATACACTTGCTTTCCTCGTTACTCTATTAGACTTCTTCCAATGTAAATAAGAAATCGTAGATAAAAATCAGACTTCAACTTTTCACAATTTCCTTCATGAGATGAATTGAAGAAATACAATAGAAGATTTACTCGCTTTATTAGAGCAATAAAAATATTTTCAATGTGGAAATCAGATCCAGTCGAATAACAGATTTGGGACATACAGGGTTGATCAGATGAAATTACGAACATTAAATGTAATTCCACGTTTTTCAATCGAAATTCAGTAGTAGTAGTTTATGATCACCCTATAATCATCAATTATCAAATATCTAACACATAGTTTTATGAAGTCCACCTCTCACCATGGAAAATTGCATCCACATAATTGAACTTTTTTTGACAAAATCAGAAGTCATATTTGCAAACGTGTTTTCTGACAAAAATAACATTCCTAAAAACTCGAATATAAAATATTTCACATTGTGCATAGAATTCTACGTAGAATATGGATTTGAAATAATATATAGGGCGTGCTTGTCGAAATAAACAAGTTGACAACAATTTCCCGCTCAACGCTAGTGGCGATATTACCCATCGTTCGTTTTTGTTGACTTTCAATAAACGTATGTGAAAATCCTTGTAAATATAAGGAAGCGATTTGAGTAGATCGATCAAAGAACCAGGATCAATTTCATCATTATAATACGAACTCATCATAGGGAAGTGATCTTACTTCCTATGAATCGCTTAACCCTAATTGCACATAACATTTCACGGACGTCCTATTTTAGTCCAACTAACGTACAAATGTACCGAACTTCAATAATACGTCTATGAAACGTCTTTATCGATGTATCTAATAAAAATCCCTGTGACAAAAGTTCATGTGATGACCTAATCGGTACAACTGATAAAAATGGTCTGGCTACAATAATAATGATAATCAAGAGAGTTCCCAAACTCAATATCAGATATTGAAGAGTTTCTTTCATCTACCTTAGATGTGTCTGAAGTGAGGAAATTTGATACACCAACTCTGGGAATTGCAAGTAATAATTATAATAATAATAATGACTTCATTAAATGCAATTTTTGAATACAATGATGGGTACATGATGGAAGTGAATAAAGAGCTTTTGCGATAAGTGCAACTTGTTTTGCGGAGAAAAATTCAACTATACGATATAAAATGATGTAAAAAATGTGAGATACATAATGTGAAGTACAGAATGTGAGAACATTAACGTAGGTAATAATAATACAAATACGATACCATAATACAATGAATATGACAGTAAACAACATGCAACATATGATACAGTGTGCATAAAAATATAACTGGAAGGATGTGATAAAAATAATGATATAATAATAATAACAACAAGAGTATATGAAACATATTGTAATGGAATCCAGGAGAACTTGAATAATCCTCCTGTATCACATGTTTGGAAGCTCTCGAATATTCTAGAATAGAAGAAGATGAAAGATCCTGCGAGCAGTCTGATGAGGTGACAGAAGCTTGACAGTTCTAGAACATTCCAGAACAGATGTGAAACATATAAATATCGAGCTTCCAAACTACGGGGGAGGAGTTGAAGAATAGAACGCGACGTAGTAACATCGTGGTCAATATAAATAGTAGAAATAAATAGTTTGTTGGTGTTTGTACGTGAAAATAAATAGTTCATCAATTGGAAATCAGTCTGTTCTCTAATGGAACCCACGAATAACGTTACAACATAAACACATATAAACAGACCCATCTCATAGACCTTCTATGAATGTCCACGGTACTGAATTTTAACGTCCCATGGACGTTCTAAATGTCCTAACGGACGTCTAACGAACGTCCATAGGATGTCATAGTACTATCAGAGATTATTCTAAGAGCAGAAAATTCGTTTTTTCGATATGAATTTGAATCAAGGTTATTGCTTCATTCCGACAAAATCGAACAATAACCAACTTCAAACAGGAAGTTCATGAAAGCTATGTATTCTCTTGATTACCACGGTATTCAAGTATGATGAACGATATAACTTCGAAACCATTTATGCATCATGGTTCGTACAAAAGGCCGAGAACCGCCTACAGTCAAGCGAGCCACGAGGAAATTTGAATCACTCTACAATTGCATTTCAACATCCCTCATGCATCCCCATCTATCAAGAAGCAACGACTCGCTTTCCAGCAAAACAAAAGCGCAAATTCCGAACAAAATTCAAACAAAAGTTTCGCCTGCGAAGCAGGAATCTCGTCCGCGAATCGAACGGAGATAATAAAACGTGTAGGACAGACGTTGCGGAGTTTAGCGTTTTTACGTATTCAGCGTAGACTGACACAAACTTCGATCGAGTATTAAAAAGCGGTTCATGCGGATGTGGAAGATATAAATCGACGAAATTGTGTATACCAGTCGGCGGTTGGCTTGTATTCATGACCCGCTGCGAAAATGAGAGGGAAAGCGTCAATCACATTTAATGTTAATTGCGCGGTCAAAAGGTAATACAAGTTTTTCCTGCATATCTAGTCAAATTTCGAATAAAATCTGTCTCCATAGATAGATCAGAATGGCCCATGTGTGCTACTGTGAGCCTAGTAACTAGGCCTATCTTTGTAACTATACTCCATCGGCCAGACCTCAGTAACTTGTGAAAAATGAAGTATTGATCTATTTCAACCGCTTGTCACTCGATAGTTTGTTTATTTGAGCGGAGGTGTGATATGGTTGTGTCTGTGAGTCCAATATTGTTCATGTTTCCACAGTTTTCATTCAGGAGTCCAACTAATTATTCGCCTGTTGTGACTAGGGAATTCAAATCTCACGAGATTAGGGCACAAGCGAGATCCCGCGAATTTATGAATAAAAATACTACGAGATCTTGTCAATTCGAGATCTCACAAAATTGGAAGTCTAGGAACGTATCATATAACAAAAGAAAAATAATCATGAGTCTTCTTTTCCGAAACGAAAATATTTCAGTCATAAAACAGTTTTTTCATAACAGACAACGAGAAGTTGAAAAAATTTTACTCATTATCTAAGTTGACTTGACTCAGACTAAAATATTATTATCAATCAACCATATCTACTCAGTAGATCCATTAGATTACAAATTGATCAACGAAATATACGAATCAAATGAAAGATTTGTTCAGATCGAATCACAAGCCATTATTACGAATTATCTCCAAAATACCTCTTTGAGAAGCATAAACTATCCAAAGAATCATCTACTAAACGGCTTCTTATCTTGTTGGCCAGATAACCAGCCACTGAGAAGGCCTTTTCGGATTTAACGCAAGTTGGAACCAATATCTGAGACAGTTATCAACGAACTGTGAAAGTTCGCCTTTTGACTTCCTGCATTCGTATGAATTCATTTCTTTTTGGCCTGTCTCATTCCAGGCGTCCTGTTTCTCCATTCACGAAATTGCGGACCAATTATGCATTATTAGAGGTCCTCCCTGTCATGCAGTCTGCTGACAGGCGTTCAGCCCTCTGGTCAATCTATCGGTGACTGACCTGGCTCCACCCTGTATATAGATATGGTATGGCGACATGTTTTCATTCATATATCAATGTTGAATAAATTGTAGCATTTTAGGGGACAGAATGTTTTGCCGGTAGGGCGCGCCACGTTTGAAGAAGTACTCGTTTAACTTCACAAGATACATGAAATAATTATATTTTTCCAATTATATTTAAATGCAATGCAAATTTTTAAATACAATATTTATCAACAACACTGATGTTTAATATTATTTTTAGGTTACTCACTTTCGGCACTTTGAATATACTCGCTTTCGTCACATTTCCACTTGCCTTTCGGCCACTGAGGCAATCTTGAACAACACAACACCTTCCCATTTTTTATCAAGACTATTTTTAAACGATTACATTAATATTTTATACTCAGTTTTATAATTTTGATAATTTCGACATTCGCGAGCCAGCGCGTATTTACGTGTGATAATAATAATAACATCGGTACGTCCTGAACATTTGCGCAGCTAGTGGCAGAAAAGAGAACTATGATCTGGGTTTAACCATTTATACCACAAATACTGCAGAAAAGCCTTTACCGTTAGGACTCCTTATATCTATACTCCGTGTATCAAGTTATTGACATCCTTTTTATCAGTACCTTTGTATTATTAGGAAATGTCCCTCAACATGGTTCGATATATCTTCAAACGGAAAACGGAGAAAATTTTACGAAGAAGTGATTTCTGCTATTCTACCGATCCGCACCATTTTGGAATCACACAAAACAGCAGAGCTCAGTTGAATTAATCAACAGGGAAAACGGAATAGTGTTGTTCCATATGCATAAGATAGACCGTAGACACAAAGGTCTAATTCGATACCGCATAGAATCTTCTCCGAATTCGTCTTCCATAAATCACTCGCTCCGGCTCGTCTAATATATCAAAATCGTGGTCTCCTCCTCCCCCATTAACTTACATGAAACAACCACATTACTGTCGATAGATAGGTGTAAACAGGGCAATCTCATCCCTATCTGAAGCTCCGTGCGATACACCTTCGTATACGCGAAGTCAAACATTGTAACGGTTTAGGTGGAGAAGAGACCTTTCGAGATGCGAACTCCTTGAACGTCCCGAGGGATGTTGGTCGCGATAGTGATCGGGGTCTAGCACGTCGATTCAATCTACCAACCCTACGGCGTCCCGACGTTCCTGCTCAACTGAACCGGAACGTGCCACCGTAAGTTCGTCGTCGTCGCGGGAGCTTCTCCGTTGACGAACTACGGATGGTTAATTTTGCACAAGTTTGGGTTTTTTCACATACATGCATAGAAATAGAAATTAAAACATTCTGAACATTTCGTCTACAAGATCATACAATCTACAGAATCAGAGCTTAAAGATTGTCCAGGAAAGCGACGTGTTTTTTTTTAAATGGTATAAATTGTCCACCCTGACTCCTGATCGCAGTATGGAGGCTTCCAGGAGCACATATCTGATGATGCTCGTTTCAATCCTCAAATCTCTCAGTTAATTTTATCCTGTCATATTATTTTTTCCACAATAAACTTCTAAGGATTCAACCAATCATTCGAACAAAAGAAGTTTGAACCTTCAAGATTCACAACATGATATATTTTTTCAAGGAAGAGAGTTGTGAAAGATTCGGTTCCACTTTTTGCCATAATACATAAATAGTAACCAATTCAGTTTTCAAATTTTATTCGACTGAAATCACTTGACACCGATTGAGGAATCAACACTTCTCAATGATATTCTCATCAGTACATTATTATGTGTAGATTTTCTCTCGTCTAATCACCAAATTCTGGTGGAGATAAACTTATAAGAACTGGTTTATTCGAATGTCCGTGAAAAATTTAAATCTAACGAAATTGATTCAAATCTGACAATAGTCAGAAGATATAAGATTATGAAGAATGGAGAAACATGTTGTTAGGATGTTCTGAAGAATCAGATGGTTTCTGAGCAGCAATCATTAAGATCTCAATCAAATATCACCACCCTTCGCCAAGGTATAGGTAAACTGTGGGGTATACATACCGAGAGCCAGTTAAATAAGAGTGAAATAGCACGTTTCTATGCTTCATCAAAACAAATCATATATATTTATTTCCTACGAAGAATAGTTTATGAATTTGCCAGAGGTCAGAATATATTCTCTCGACTATATGGTCTACCTATCGACTTATTAGTATTAAACTTCAATATACCACAAGAATGGTGTTCAATAACTTTCAACCGAATCAAATTTTGAGATGCATTTTCTTGAATTGGATAATATTTCCTTTTATTTGCCTTGATTCAGAGGAACAGTTTCATCAAACATAAATGATTCTTTCCGAAACGAAATATTGTGGAATGATTAGAAATTGTCGATTCGGGTTCAATTCAATTATTATCGAATGAGAACACTGCTGGAGTTGTGATGATACTGGTAATATCAATTTCTTGATTCCCCACTGGTTTTAACGATTCGGAAAATATCAATGATGCTGATGTTGCCAGACATATTCTTCATAAATACCATAAAAAACAGGTGTGATCTCATCTACTTTCATTTTTTCATCTTGTTTCTGATAGAAGCTATATCAGCCCAGGTAATAAATCCACACCATGTTTTTCACCCTCGCAGTCTCACAAATTCATCGATTTCAGTCGCCAACACCATCATAAAACATTCATTTCCAATTCGTCAAGGAAATCGTTGGATGACACTTCTTTTCACAGCTACTGAACGATCTCTTTAGACTCTCGAAAAACGACTATTAATGCCAACAAAAGAAACGCCAATTCGACGTACCCTGTGATAAGATCGCCTACTCGAAACCTATCGAGTTTTTGCTGAAGTTTTTGCCTTCGACGTGAACCATTGTGAAACGAGAGAGTTCTGTCCCGGTGGTGGTTGATTTGTCTTAATTCGAACTAGATAGATGAGATGATTTGCAATAGTTTTTCACTAGAAATATATAGCCTGAATATGATCAGAAGCAGATCCAATACTCATTAATATTATATTTTCTTGAAGGTTGACGATTTTCATAGCATGCCACAGGGTGATGTTATAGAGCCAATCTGTTATCATTGATTGATACCACTGAGCTATCATCGAATCTCAAACAATTATCCTGAAAAAAAACACTATGAAGAGATTTCTGATATAAAATGTATATATTCCAACACCATCAATGCAAAATGAGAAAGTATCTAGTTAGTAATCGATTCTATTATAATTGACCTGGACTGTTCAGGTACTAATTTTCGTAGTCATAATTTTCGTCGTGACACAAATTTTCATGGCAGCACTTCAACACAATCAACTTACTGCGTATATCTTTCAATATTCCAGGAATGAACTATTCCTTTCTTTTTGGATAAAAGGATTATATGTATACCATTTACATCCGATCAGATAATTTCTGGAAGATTTCAAAGCTCCTAAATCGTTATCAGACCTAACGAAATCTGTTCGAATATGAGGATTATTGATTTGATAAAATATTATTAGTATGTGAAGGATGATTGATATTGCATCCATGGTACCACCATAACTCTGACGGATGACAGCATCGTGAAGTAAATAAAAAATCCACCCTCAATGTTTGTAACATAGTTATAGACCAATAATACAACAATTCAATTACTGACACATCAGATCAACGTAATGATAAGCAATAATAATGTTCATTTTAAAAAATTAATCGAATACAAATATAAACGACTTGTGAAAGGTGATTCAATCGAACGGGCATCCAAAAACAGATATTACTACCCAAAAGTAAAAAATGATTATTCAAGTTGTGGCTCGTAATCGTTTATTGGAAATAGCTCCAAATGATAAAACAATATACGAAATCCAAGACATGAACCGATATTTGTGTAGTACACCACTTTGAGACGCCATAAAAATACATTCAGATGGCTGCAATACTTATTCAGGGTTGCAAATGTACATAAGATGATGTTCGATTGCTTGCACACTCTGTAATGACTTATATCAATGATATTCAGTTGATGAACTCATTGGAATTCATTCAATATGACTTTTTTATAAATATTTTCATTGGTGATGCGAAATTTATGTTTTATGAATATCGCTGAACCTTTTTTGAAAATCAATCAGCCGTGTGTAGGTTATCACAACAATAACAAATCAAAAAACTAATCATCAGAATGAAAGAATGTTTCGGGACACCCTGAGAAATCGAAATCATTGTTTCTGATATGCACCGATAGGATAGATATAGTCAGCAGAATCATAAAATCCTGCCTCAGGCAAAAACTGAACTAAGGAGGTGAGCTGCAGGACCCTGTATAGTGAGTAATTTAGCCAGAGCAATCTCCTTTTCATATCACTTATAGAAATTGGTACTCAGTCCTTTTCTTCCTCCCATCCCCGACCGACTCATATACTCTCGACCACCGAATGCATCGCGAGCCATTCATCCTGTAAACTTCGTCGTTCGGCAAATAGTTTTCCTACATTTCCGCAATGAATGAGGCCATTTACTCGCTCCTAATGCCCGGCATTCAACTCTGCTCGGCTCCTCACAGATTCTCGACGTTCGTGCTCCATTTTTCCGCAGTGTTTCCGGAAAACAGCGGTTAATGCGTCTCAAAGTTATTCTCTTCCGCGACGACCTTTTGACGGATGTTTCGTCGATTTTCGGTTGAAGATACCAAACAGAATATAGCTTTCTAAAAATATAGCATACCTATTCAAGCAAGATTGTAGTGACAGCTCGCCACAAAGTGCGGTTTTGCTGCTTTTTCTTTTTTTTTTCAATGATACCCCGAAAGAGAAAATGAGGTTGAGTTTATTATCCCAAATTGTTTCGAAATATTTATTCATGTTTTTGATTCATGAAATATATACACCAATCTTCAGCTATTGACTCTGTCAAAGATTTTTTTCAATATCTCTAAAAAATTCGAATAAGATCGGATAATTAACAAACTTTATCAGCAAATCAAAGATTTCTTTCCAAAAATCAATTTGGCATCGTTATGAGGTCACTGTGAAATGTTTCCATAATTATTGATTGCTAAATGTTTTAAGCTATGTCAGTGGTTAGCTAGATATTTTTTTTATTCCAATGGTATTGAGAGATAACCAAATTCGTTAGAACCATCTTCCAATAGACTGTACCTAGACAACTTCCGAATGTATTCATCGTTTTTGAAATTCTCATCTCATAATCTGTTCGATCCCCGGTCGACGAAGTGATTTTTCAATATCTCAGACCGTGGATAGTCCCCTACGATTCGCTGTTCCGTTCAAAGTAACAGAGCTACTTCTAGGTGGTGTAGGAAGTTAGTAACAAAGTCTACCCAGAACACAGTGTAAATGGAAAAATACACCTCATATGTAGGTTGAAATAATTCTCCTCTTGTGACTGGCCGAATGACAAAATGTTTAAGCCAAAAAAAAAACTCATAATCAACTCGCCAAACGTGGCTATTTACTCATTCGAATAGAATTTGAATGAATGTAGATTGAAAAATATCTCTCGAACCTCATCGATGAAAGCTCCTGATAATTTATATTAAATATTTTTTGAACGACATATAATGAAATCATCGAATTCGATACCTAACTGTACTTTCACTATCAGATTCAGCGGAGAAGGATTCTTTATAAAACTGGCAAGAAATTGGCAACATTTAAGAAAACTACAAAACATTGACCAAGTCCATACGTATACACGTAATCATGGAAAATGTATCAAAATTTTGAAGACCAGTACTGACTATTCATTCATAAATTGAAAAATCTCTTCTTGGAACAAATCCCAATAAAATTATGTCGAGAAACCTGTTGTAATGAAATTATATTACTCCGTTGATATAAACGACTCTTTTACAAAAAATCATTATGATCTCATCAAGAAATCTCGAGTAGTTTGAAGTGTATTTGAGAGACACTTTAGGAAAATGAGATTTAACTAGAAGCTCTCACCATGGATACACAATGTATGTGAATTGAAATCAGTACAATTAAACAGTGAATAAATTTGTATTCATATTATATCAGAAATGGATAACTTCATTATCATTGAAGATTCGTTATTTCAATTTACATTTTCAAATGTTCTTCAAGAATTTTCTATGAGCGTTCTATATTGTCCTCGTAAGAATTAGGGTGCACTTTCTCACGTGAATTTTCTTGGGGTTGAAGTTGAATCAATCACTTCGAAAGATGAAGGTAGAATTTTCAATAGCTGGGATGGCATTTGTTTTCATCGATCAACCAAAAATATACTTTGATGCCCAAAGAAGGGTCTTGTTTATTGACGAAGCGTTAATTATGGAACTGAATAGATGTCTGCGAAATGGAAATTCATTGAGACGGAGAAAAATTCGTATCGGTAATGGTTTTCAAGAGAATTCGGAGACGAGAATCGATCTTCCGTGCATAAAATTTTATGGAGCGTGTTCAAAAAAAATGGGAAGGTATTACCTTCATTTGTGAATATAACTCTTTTTGGTTGTATAAGTGTACAAAATATTCAAACGATGAATACTGTCGCATACAGGGGGTGTTTTGGGGGTCACCCCTGTCGTTTAAGTCGAACTCAGGAAATATAAAGAAAATAATTCCAATTACAAAATGGAGTACAAACAAAACATATAATTTAATGATAATTTCGATGGTACATTCTTTAAGAGATATTCAATGATACATACAGAAATGAGAATGCTTACCCTAAAATACACAAAAATTCTGAGAACTCAGTCTTCAGGAGGAGTTAGGGGCAATCAAGAAAAACTGTAGCATAGGCGTCCGAACTACCACTTCAGACGCCTATCTACCATCAGGATTCTCTGAAGATTCCTCGAAGAAACCGTCTTCAATTACTTTCATCAAATCTATCATTATAAATCAGCAACAAATTGCATCAGTTATTCTCTTTTGTGATAACACAATTTTCATAATTTGTACTGACCTACTTTAATCATGGACTAGTAAACAGAAGTGTTTTGTTTATAACAATAATGAAATTGAATTCAAAATATTATTATACTTGGTGTTTTACTGGATTGGATTTTGCGAAATATATATATTGACAATACGATAGACTGACGAATATAAAATAATAGGATGAATATTATAACATATGAATAAGAGGATTCGTTTTCAATTTTCATCGATAGAAAAATCCATCAACTGCAAATTTATTCACAAGTTGAAATCAACAACATGTCCAGTCCCACCTGAAATGGTTCAAATTCTACTTCAATTTTAGGATCTGCTCTTCTTTATCCTATATCAAGTTTCAATCCATTCAATCAATTGCTAATTGAAGTCAAAAATTCAAATCTACGTAGAATATAAGCAATGAATACAGGACAATAAGCAATACTCCTTGCAATATTGTCTAATAACAACGAAAATTGAGATTTATATAGATATAATATTTATACAAGAGTATGGGATACAATGTGAATTATATATTTCAGTCACAGTTATAATAATGTTTTTTGTACCCATTGTCAATATGACACAATCCTTCCAGTTATATGATCCTTTCATGGGGTAGATAAATTAAACTTGATTGGACTCTAATTTGCTACTGTTCAATTTCTTTCTTTAGTGTAGAGGGTGAATCATTATTCTGGGTCTCTTTATTGATTGAAATGTCCTTCAGTTTATTTTAATTTCAGTAAAAACAAAAACTCTGCCAAAGAAAAATTAAGATTACTCAAAACACGAGGTATTCCTTCAGAAAATAATCCGAGAAAAATTAAATTTGTTTCAAAATAACCTATGTCGTAAAAAACTTGAATTTCCCTTGAAACAAGTTGTGAGATCCCAGATCAATTATTTATGCTGATACGTATTTTTTGTGATAATAATTCTTCTGACGAGCTACATCCTTTTTACTCACTATCTGTGGAGGTTTATCTTCCTCACTAATTATCTGAACACAAATGGATACTGAAAGTGACAAAATAATATCAAAAGTTGAAGTAATTCCATTCAGATATCGTGAATTTTATGGGGAAGAGAATTAATGAATTGCTGACGAAAGTTAACGTTATATCCGAGACACGAAATCAGAATCTGCAGGTTTCCGACAAAAAATATAAATAATACCTTATTTATTTGACAAGCATAAAACTGACGAATACCTCGACAATCATGGCCAAGAATGGCCATACGAAATTATTAACATTTGAGTAACACTTCTCCTTGATAGGAACAGCTAGGAATATTTTTACTTTTTCATTTCTTCCTCAATTTTTTTGTATTATAATCCACTGAAATGTAGTTCGTAGGAAAATGAGCTCTTTTTATATATGTCAAAATTTGCAAAATATCAAGCTAGAGATAATGACACAGTCCGGTTGATTACTTTGTAATAATATTTATGTTATTTATTTGAATTTGTATATGCTGTATGTGTTATTGTGTATCTTACAGTTGTATAAATTCTAATTCTAATCGAATCGTTTCTCATCATTGATTTTTCGGACGAACTGTTTGAAGTCCCATTCACGTTTGTCATTATGATATGATTTATCATTCCCTCAACGTCTTTCCGAAAATTTCTAATGAATATTCCTACTTTGATAATAGCCGGAAACTCCAAAGTTTGCGAAGCTTTTTTATGTGCTCGCGATATTCTTCATAATTGGTGTGATTTTTGAGAATTAGAAAACTAGGCGTCACTCTTGCGAACCGACTTAATTTCCTCGAAATGTATAAAAACTTCGGATCCATGCTAGAATAACATTTTCCACTTGATGCGGTCTCAGTAAACTAGCGAAAAAGTTCGGGGGAGATGTTGTAATATGAAGAATGTTTTCATAAGTTCAAAGAAAAACTGAATGCCGTATGCAAACTGAAAAATCCAAACTGAAATAATATTTGAGTTAGCTGGTATACATTCAATGTATGTTCAAGTGATTATCCCATTATTGATTCCATTCTCCAGTATTCAACTTTTTGAAATATTGCTCGGTAATTTGGTAGATCTCTTCGATAGGTAATCCCTAAGGATTAACGGAAATCTTTAAACTTTTCAAGTGACTATTATTTGAAATTATACCCTGTGTGATACTATTTTCAAGGTTTCATTTCGATAATCATTTTGTTGATGCTGTTATTAAAACAATTATAATTTCATCAGATCAGAATCCGATGATTAGTCAAAATGGCATTAAGCTAAAAGAATCATTGTTTTCAATAAGTACATGATAACCGTTCATTTAATTACCGTACGTATGTTTTTTCACTGAATTTGATATAGGTTTTCCAAACTTTTTCTTCCATTAACCAAAATTGAAGAAAGGTTTTTGGATAATGTATGCAATACCTGTTTGACATTGTATGTCACCAATTTTGAAGAAAAATTCGCCTTATTTGTCCAGCTAGGCGTAACTGTGTCTGTGTGAGATTAATCTTTGACGGATCGTATCGTAGTTGTAAACAAAACAAACGGTTATTCAAATGCGATAAATCGTCTTTTTGAAACAGCTAAATGAGTGAAATAAATGGCAAAATTATTATTTCTTGCAGTAGATCTGAAAACCATCAGGTTTTTCACGATGATTTGGTAACCCCTTACCCTACTAATTTCCAGACCTTCTATATATGACCGTGATTCTTTCTATTTATGAGACATCATTCGTAGCTTATGCTTCTCGTACCATCAATTCTTGTGACGCGATCGGTTCACGTGACATTTCGCTGAATTAACTTATTCTTCATCGAATTCTAGTCTAATAAATCGTTCCGCAATGAATGGTGGATGGCGTCGCGTGCATGGAAGTTCGTAGAATAATTTCGAAATGTTTACTCGCTAGTCACTGATATTTTCATGTACAATCATGAAAAGTCTCGTGCACATCCGACATGGATACTTTGCAGGGCTTTATGGTGATATTGATATTGAGTGCATGAGTATTTCCTAACTCGCTTTCGAATAAGCTGATTATAATTTGTTTCCTATGCTGTGCCAAATTACTTGATACCATTATACCATTCAACAGTAATTGGTGAAAATCATTCAACGTATCAGAACCAAATATGCTTTCCTATTCGACTAATTAAAAAGTATTACAATCAATATTGATTTGGGAAAGTTTGAAACGAAAGCCATCTGAGTTCCAGTTCAATTCATTACTTTATTTGGTACATTGAAAAATCTACAAGTGTTCCAAAATATATTGAAACCGATCAAAGATAACACTCATCCGGCTGGTTATGTTGATAGTAAAAAATTTCAAAAATACAAACAACAAATATCTGGCATAGCACCCACTTTGCTCTCGTTATACAATGTCAATCTCCGTCGACCCTTTCCCTCCACTTCAACGTGTGACGTAATCAATAGATAATTCCATTTTTTTTTCGATATATTTTCGC
The DNA here is from genome assembly GCA_037013635.1 of Plagiodera versicolora. NCBI lineage: Eukaryota > Metazoa > Arthropoda > Insecta > Coleoptera > Chrysomelidae > Plagiodera > Plagiodera versicolora. The sequence goes on along the minus strand of CM072986.1, from coordinate 5,674,401 downwards.
AGGTTCACTATGTTCAACCAACAAGTCATGATCAGATGCAGATATTCAAACAATTTTTATACATGCATATTATCTACAATGTCCCATCTGGTTTTTACCAGGACGTAAATATGTCAAACTACAGGGTGTTAATTAAGTATGTTAACAAACTTCAACCACGAATAGTACTCCTAAAAACAGAAAGAAAATGTCATATGAACATGGGTCCGGAAATGCTTCCTAAGGGAGCTACGCTCCTTTGCATGGGGCACCCTGTAGACGGTTTTCCCTCGATATTATCGAAACCGTTCATAACAAAATTACGAAATTAGGTGGGATGGGTAAACTTTCGACGCTGAATCTGATTCTGAATTCAGAATTTCATGATTTTAATCACAGGCGTATCATACGGAAGGAGTTAAGGGTAAAAATAACCCCATTTTCTAAATGGTAATTTTTTCGACATTTTGATTTCAGAATATGGTAATTCAGAGATTTCTACGTAAAAATGGTCTCCTGGTATATCTCCATAGGCCCAACAGTTTTCGAGAAAATTGCAAATTATTGAATCGATGCAGGCTATTGTAAATAAATAAATGTTCGTCTACATACATATTTAGTTAGTGTGCTGTGAAAAACAATTACAATAATCGATAAACAACTCGAGAACTGTCAGTTTATTAAGTAATTATTCGTTTTCGTTAAATAAGTTATTACAAAACATTTAGGTATTATTTTTAATATCGAGGGAAAACCGTCTTCAGGGTGCCCCATGCAAAGGAGCGTAGCTCCCTTAGGAAGCATTTCTGGACCCATGTTCATATGACATTTTCTTTCTATTTTTCGGAGTACTATTCGTGGTTAGAGTTTGTTAACATACTAGATTAACACCCTGTATACAAATCATCTGGTCCTGACCATCGATATTACCACCTCATATAGAGTATCGAAGATCTTGTGACTGTTTTTTTTTGTTCGATACATAACCTTTATCACTGAAACTCAATGGAATGTGAACCTTTTGCATCAGAAAATATTGTATGCAATGTGGAAATACTACAATTGTAAAAAGAGCTAATTTATATCATTCCCAGAAGTATTGAGGAAGAAATTCATTGATTGTGAGATTCATCTCCAATGTCATGAAATTTGGACATAAATAATAGTTGAATCATTTGTAGCATTATCATTGAAACTTATGTACACAGTATTACAGAATATTATTCCATCGATAATATCTACTTCATTCTTGATAGAGTTATCTAACTCCAAGCTGCTGTAGATGATTCAACTCTTCCAGATTTCCTTCAAATTCAAGTGAAGTGACAAAGGAGAGATTAAAACAGTGCTCTAATATTTAACATAATTGTATTATTGTGCATACCAGTTGAAGCACATTCAAAGTGAAAATAAGAGTGGCACGAATGAAAGACGATTGTTGCTTTCAATCATTCGCTATGCATATACAAGGGGTTCCTTGAAGACATATCCTTTGACGTATGAGATGAAGTTGTCAGAGGAATTGAAAAAAAAAGTTTCTATCGAGAGGTCGATAAATGCAGACGCTTAATACCTAGATTTATGGAGGATAATATTGGTTGTTAGCTTAATCAATCAGTGATACAGAAACAGTAATGATTATCTGAAACAGGATTACAAAATGCATTCTACTCATTTCTAAGTATTCGCAATGGAATTTCAAATACAATTGAATAATGAATGTAGTGAAATCAAATATTGAATTACAGATGGAATCTTCGATATGGTTGATGAATAGAATGAATGCTGAATAATCAATGAAATCATCTTCAAACCAAAACTTTTATGTCCTCAATGTTTGAAACTCATGTCATACTTCATAGGAAGTTTTTTTTTTCTCAGAATGCTTCAAATGATCACAAAGTGGGCGATATCAGGAACACCCTGTATGTATTAGCATAGAGATACAAAGTAAGTGTTCATCAAAAATCAATTCTGTATAATCCCTGATATTCCTGTATATCCCTATAGTTGTTGGGAAAACAACCATTAATTAATTTATTTTTTTATCTGATCTGGTGATACAGTAGTATTTTCAAAATTTATTCAAAATGGAATGAAATAATTGTTATATCAATCAGGTTCCCCAATTTTACAGATAATTCCACCGGATCAAAAAGTTGTGTTATACTCTTGAGCAGTATTCTGTTGTTTGTGATTGTGAAGTTTTTTAGGAAATTTTCATACACGACGAAGAGCTGCTATTCTCATTGCATCCCCTAGATTTTTATACATAAAGGAAGTCGCAAAGTTCCGCACTCATCCAGAAGTAGAATGATTGACCTTTTAACATCAAATGGTTGCCGACCCATGGTTAACACAAAATAAAAACAAGACTATTTTTCACTTCGCAGAAAACAGTAAACATCGAACCTGTTACGTAAATTATCATTTCATTGCCGCAGCCAGAGAAATCTGGCTGCGATATACACGCACACTCATCCAATTTGCCTTGATCGTAATGTTTCCCCGAAACGAGGTTCTTCTTTCCACCTCAAACTTCGGCTCGGCCTCATGCATATAACATGCATCAGACCCCAAATTGGGCTCCGTATTTTTTCTTGCCAACTTCCGTGGCGTGGAGCGGCGTGTCTGTCGGGCCTGCGGGGATTCCCGAACAACCCGCAAGACGCCAACAATTTACTGAAGGCTCGAAGAAGGAATGAAGATTTCGATATGGAAATCATGTTCGTCCCCGTTTTCAACGCGGCCTTTCGCTCAACTCAGGAACAAGATTGTTCAGATTTATTTTCAATCAGATATTGTTAGATTCTGATGGTCCGCTGTTGTTGCCGAAAGTCCATTTATTTCGGGTTGATACTTACGTCAGAAAAGCAACAGGTCCCAAACGATCTGGTAGGGACAAAATAAATTCAGAGAAACAAACTTAGTTAATCGAAGCGAGAGAGGACTGGATATTGAAGAAAAGGAAACTGAATATATGCTTATCAACAGACGGATAGATGATAACCTCAGGGAAATAGCATTGAGAATATTTCATTTCCAAAAAGTGGGGAGTCAAGAAGACTTCGAGATCAATAAAAGAGGGAAGGCACTATTCAGAGAATAATTACAAAGCAGAAATCCGAAAATTTTATGTATCGAAGGGGTTCTATGGAATTGGCAAATGAACATAAGCGATACGACACCTGGTGGCACCAAAAATAACTTGGAATGTTGACATAGTTCTTATGTTTTGTTCAGTTTCTACTGATTCCAATAATAATTCACATGCTTTTCCTCAAGCTGGTGATATAAATATCGTGAATAGATAGATGAAATTCTGTTTACATTAATGGTCACAGTCGAGCATAATATTGTTCAGATATCAACAAAATGGAAACGAGATCTCACATCATCTATTTCTTTTAGCACTTCTCACCAAACATCAGAAAAAACATAGACTATAAATTCATAATTCATTCCATTACAAGAACAATGTTCTTGTCATCATGATACTATGATGTCCAGCACTCAAAACTTCTTCACCATCATGAACACTTCTGAAAGTTTATGTGCCTTCAAAGTATCCTAAACTAAATCTTGCCATTCGAATCTAAAAACAAATTATCAGATTTCTGTATATATTTAGATCGAACCATTCACATTCACAACAGCATTGTAACCTCGTTTTATTTTCAATATAATACAATGAATATATCAAATGATAATGCTTACCACTTTTAGAAAACTTGAAATACATACACATGGACGCTCTAGCTCACTGCAAAAGTCTGAAATGTCTTCATTTCCATTATAAACTCACACTTTATTATTGAAAAAACACATATAACCTAATGCAATGAAACTATCCAATGTCAACATGTGTGGTTATGTGACTGCCGACTTTGTCGCTGCAATATTAAATTAATTTGCCAATGGTGCATCTCAAGAATGAGCCAGTAGACTTTCACAATTTCAAATACTGCATCTTTACATATTTCATTTTGTCGCAACTCAGACTCGCTTGGCAATACGAGGAGGTTTTTTGTTTTGACTCGCCCAATGACATGTATTCTCAAATATGACAGTTTTTTCTTCCATCAAAAATACATTCATTACCATTCAAAGTACAAGCTTAAGCAGAATAAAAATAATAATGTTCATAATCGTAAGACATGAATATATAAAAAACCAACGTTACCATAACTAACTTACATATCGCCAACCAAGCCGAAAAAGGGGGGAAAACCATTGTTATAGGGCAGGGCTTCCCAGTAAGTCGCTTCTCGAACAAATAATGGGTATAAAATCTCTTGTTATTGGCATTTCCCGATATTTATATTAATCTGAATGCTGATTTGACAATTTACCTACGACTTGTTCAGAGACTCGAATCGAAAGGCCGATAGCATAATTTTGCTGATCTCATGTAATTCATAATGAAGATTTTGTGTACGTAATTCACAAAAAGAAATCATAGTTCTAGGGGGTTAATGTTTTATATTTGACAATATTTCTGAGAAACTGATAATATTCGATAGATGGCTCGAATGAATTACGTTGTAATTACATTGCAAGAAGTAAGACGGAACACTCTGTATAATATAATCACTCTTCAAGGTTAGAGTTGTCTATTACCGAAAAATTCCATTTGAAAAGAAATTTGGGTGATAATACATGAATTATATGAATTAATCAATAATCAATCGACAGATTTATCCATATCGTACAGTGTATGTGTGAAATACAGAATGAATATTTCGTTAATCAAACTCTCGAACTTGGAGAAGTATCCTGAAAAAGATGGATTCTCATTCCACATTCGAGTAATGACGATCCCCAAAACTTTTCCAAATGGACTGCCATTCATATGAATGAAATCTCAGAATTTCTATAGAAGACAAAATTAAAAATTTTTATTTAACATCGTCTATTTTTCAATTATCATATCTAGAGTGAAATGCAGGAAACATTTGTGAAAATAACAAAGGAATGATATTTGGCAGGAACGACTAATAGATCTCTGAATTTCATGACTATTTGGGCATTCTTTCGAATTTAAAGAATACATACAGAATTATTCATAAATGTATCATTTTATCATGGTATGATGTAATGGCATCCCTATTGCCGATGAGACAATCCGAGAGGAACCTTTTAATGTAACTTGATTATGGATCCCGAGGAATGAAATACGAAAGATAGGGTTACTATCAGAAACTTACCATTAACAGAATATCACTTACATTATGCATCTTCAACTAATCATTATGTGTGTATGAAGATGATCCGAAAGGATGCCTGAAACGTATCGAATACATAGTTCCTATTTTTTGAGCACTGATCCACTGTATACGAACCTTTAGTGTGATATATTCTCCAATTCAGCTATCCACAGAAATTCCAACAATTGAATAATGGAAGTTGTTTTATTTCAAGAATGATGTCGCAAATATCTTCATTCAAACGATAATTAGAGCAGGGTATAATAATGATATAAGCAGCTGTATTTAAATTGCTATAGCAATGAATCAATATTATTACAGCCTCACAACAGCCAGCAACAATATGGTTCCGGAGATATATTTGAAAAAGTACGAAAAGAGTTAAAAAATATGATTTTAAAATAATCCCATTTCTATTCAAAATGTTTTCGAAAACCTGACTATTTAGGTATAGGAACATAATATATCATTTGGAAGGAACTTCAATTGTCTTTCATGATATTTAATAATATACAGAGTATTCCATTTAAAAGAATGCATTTTCCACCATTTTTATATCTACCGTCAAAGTCATTAAATTAGAACGGCCCTGTACAATGGAGAACGAATTGATACACAGGACATTGGTAAACTACACTCAAAATTTCAGCATCCTACGAATCCCAATACCGCAATAATAAACATTTAATTGAAGCTATGTTTTGCACGAAACATAAAGGAATCAATTTATTTCTCGAAAACCTTTCGGGATAGATATAAGGAAGTTGTTGCTACTTGCTAACGCAGTGAAGTAGCCAGATTGTAAGATTTTTTGACAAACAATCTTCATTCTATTACTCCCAATACCTCTAAGAATATGTGTACAAAGTTTCATGATGGTAAGCCTGATCAAAATTCCAACTTTCACATCAGTGGGAATGATAAGAACATTTCCGGTGGAAAATTAATTCAAAAAATAGTACAGATAGCAATTATTGTAGCATTATTTAGAACAGAGTTGAACAGAAGGTAACATAAATAAACCAAGTTGCTTCATCAATGTCGAGACCTGATGATACAAATATATACAACAAAATACGAGAACCGCAACTAGATAATCATCTCTAACTTATAATCAAGACAAGGAACATCAAAAAACGAAACAACAGTTGGAGGCCCCACAAATGTATTATATTTTGATGAATATCGCAAAGAACGTTACGTGATAGGGACAAAAGCAAAAACATCAGGCAATCATGCAACATAAACGAAATGAATAAGTTTCGCAACGAAGAAAATGGACGTAAAGAGTATAAGAACAGGGAGAAATTATTCAGATCAACATTCGGATTCGTTTTAGGAATAATTGAAAAAAAAAACAATTCCATCAACTCAATAATTTGAAAAAAAATGCATTTAATATTATTGAAATCAACTTTTTTTTTGTCATGCTGGCGATGAATGAAATTGGTAATATATCCAATTCCATATGGCAGATGAATTTTTTTCTGTAATCAATAAATGAATCAACCTGTTTGACAAATAGGAAAGTGTTGAAAAATTATCCACGTAATTTTGAGTGACTTAATTTATATTGATTGTTGTTTACTTGTTTTCGTATCAGGATAAACAAGCAGTAGAATGAGGATATACAGAATGGGCATTTAAAACCAAAACAGCTGCTCTTTAGATAAGCAGGATCGAATTGAATAGAAACAATCGGAAACTAGAGAAATTCACCTGAAATACATGTGAAACCCGGAGCTGTGAATATCACGTCTTTATTCTCAAATATAAACATAAGGCAATATCTGATGGAAAACCTATTGCAATATTTATTATTGTTAATTAACCGAATGTTTGAACTGTCTCACACTCATTCTCATACAATACTCGGCGTCAATTAACGGCACTCTCCAATAATTTCACTTCATTAATATTCCAGAGATCAGGTTACCGTCTAGATATTCTGATCCAATTTTACAGTCCTCGAAAATACGGCCGCTAACAATGAGTTTTTAGAAAGTTTCAGCATGCACTTGTAGGAAAAAATATGGATTGATATCTTAGCAATAACAAAAATTATGAGGAAGAAAAATTTATTTCTTTTACACTTTGTTCTCATTGCTCCAGTATTGCTTTTGAAATCGTATAGGAAGGAATATCAGAATATTTCCGATGCAGTAACAATACAACAAATTATTCGTGATAAACTTTCAAGATCATTTGGTGTTCCCCATCTCTTCCTCCACGTAACATGTCTGACAATGATACCTGCGATTCCTAAATAACTCACAAAATACTTCAGAATGGAATTAGGATTGGGATATGGAAAATCAGTTGGTGTCCATTTACAGCACATCCATTGAATCGATTCCGCTATGTGATGAGAATTCATTTGTTTGTTTGAATAATCTCTCGGATGAAATCGTTTTTAGTTTCATTTCGTTTTTTGGATTCGCGTTGTGAACGTGAAGCCTACTTCAATATCACACTATGGTGGGAAACATTGCTGATTGAAAATGAAGTTGTTCATTATCTATTTGACAGCTATAAGAAACAAAAGGTATACAGTAAAAAACCAAACACATCGTCTGGTTTTCTCATAGGTCCTGATTTTTTAATGAAAAATAACACTGACATTTTTAACACCAGTGCTAATTGCTGAATTACACAAGAAATTATGTGAATATCTCATTCAAAATCAACATTGTCGCAGTGATTTCATTCGAATATGTGTTGAAATTTAAATCGCGATTAATGGAACTGTTCCAAAATTATTCATATATTCAATACTACAAATTCTATCTATTAATATAAAAATATACATTTGATGGTGTATGCAAACTCTATTTTGGTATATCCTCAATTCACGTTAGTACTAGAAATTATAACCTTCTAGATAACATATTCTTTTCTGGTGAACCTACTGAAAAATTGGGATTTTATTGCGACTCCAACTACTGCAATATATTAATCTTGTCAATTGCAGTCGATTGATGATTCACACACATTTAGTTCAAACTATATTAGCATTCATCATTCATTCAACACACTATATTAGTGTTATTTCTGAATATCAATTATATATGTTGAAGGCAGCATCAATACTGAATCATCATGTTTTTGATAATATTAGCAATTTCATAATTTCGGTTTCAATTCACGCCGGAGTACTTTGTGAAACCACGATGATTAGAAATACTCCGGATACTTCCAACTGTGAATAACAGATGAATTCCAGTTCAAACGTTTTGATTTTTCCTGGTAGGTTTCAGTCAGTGGTGAGATTCTCAATTAGAAACTCCAACAGCACTCGATCTTCGATCCACTATTTCCCTTCGATCACAAATAGAAGAACCTCACCAACCTCATTGTTTCTTTATACGCAGTCATTGTCTTCATTATCGTGGCAAGTTTCTAAATTCGATAAAAAAATAGTTTCATGTGTTTAAGTATGGGCATATCGAAAATTTGATAATTTTCCACGTATCATCATTCACAGTATTCGAATAAAATATTTTCGATGATTACTGGAACATTCGCACAAGAACCATACAATACGCGAAGATCAGCTAATTGAATAAAAATCATTTCATGAATATTGACACCGGAAAGAAATTATCAAAATACCCAAATCAACTCGAACTATATATTTCTCATTTTTCACTTTTTAGTCGATTAAGTCAACCCATGGTGTTGGTACATCTATCGAAATCGTTATAGAACTTTATCAACAATATTTTCATAGCTATTTTCATGAATTCGTTGAAAATATAGAAAATACATGACATTCGAATAAATTTCATGGATGCTACTTCTAGTATATCTTTTTCTTTTCGAATATTGCCACCAATAACACGAAAGCTCATTCAAAACATGTCAACTGATTCAACACGTTTAATAATCTAATATGGGGATTCGTTTCAGGTTCTATTCAGAATACAATATAAATGAAATGTTGAATCGAATAGGTAATAACAAAACCTTCGTTATTGAAGGAACTTTTATATCAGACAGCAATTCAAGCTATATCCTACTGGTTCAATGGCTTTTTCTGAAAATGAGAGCAACATTCACACCATCATAATATCTAGGAATCAATTTGAAGGAACTTTCTCCATTAGTTCCTTAACATAACCGTCGAATCAAGGAAACTAAGTTAGTTTTCAGACAATGGCTGTCGGATACCTGGATATAATCTCATCGACTTTTGGCATATTGAATTAACTCGGAAAGGCACACTCCATCTTTGAATTCTCATGTGAGAAAATGCAGCTAGAGAATTCCTCAAATATTCTCGTGACCTGAATAAAAATTGTTCAGGATACCTGAGCATAGAAGTAAATCAATGAATTCTTCTTTGAAAGGATTCTCATCCCAGAGTTCATGAGCTCAGGATATATAGTTTTGGCTGCAATAATCATGATTAAAATCATTCAAATTAATTCGCTTCTTGGGAAACACTATGTCATCATAAGTCCTGACTGACTAAATAAAATGAATGAATATGAAAATATTGTTGTCTTATCGATATTTGTGGCCTTCAAATGATCAAGAAAATGCAAATGTCGTGTCGCAGTTATGGGTTCATTACACCAGCTTGCTTTCTATCATATTTTATAGCCAGGAAGATCATCTGAAACCACGGCTTTTCTCTTCAATAAAATATCTCATACAATAAGTCGAATAATATAAAAAATAGAACTCATTGAGCCATTGAACCTGTGAATTCACGTTCAAATCTATTTTCAATCTATCACTGAAAAATATTCGAATGATCAAGACAATTTTGATTTTATATCAAATAGGAGATATTTTGAAGAAGTAGTTTCCTCACTGAATTAATATTTATTTTAATTTCCAATATCCATGAGAAATGTCAAAAGTAAGCACTATTATATAAAAAATAGAACTCATTGAGCCATTGAACCTGTGAATTCACCTTCAAGATCTATTTTCAATCTATCACTGAAAAATATTCGAATGATCAAGACAATTTTGATTTTATATCAAATAGGAGATATTTTGAAGAAGTAGTTTCCTCACTGAATTAATATTCATTTTAATTTCCAATATCCATTAGAAATGTCAAAAGTAAGCACTATTATATAAAAAATAGAACTCATTGAGCCATTGAACCTGTGAATTCACCTTCAAGATCTATTTTCAATCTATCACTGAAAAATATTCGAATGATCAAGACAATTTTGATTTTATATCAAATAGGAGATACTTTGAAGACGTAGTTTCCTCACTGAATTAATATTTATTTTAATTTCCAATATCCATGAGAAATGTCCAAAGTAACCACTATTTCTTTCCCAAAAAAAAAACTATAAAATATGATATCTGAATTGGATTCTTCCGAAAAAGTATTGATATTGCACGTAATTATTTGGATTTATAGTAATTCAATTTAGAATGAATTAGTCCCCACGTGCTATTTCGAGGTATCATTAGTTAATTCACTGTAAAAATCAAACCAATAAATTGTCTACGACCAGGGCAGACGTTGAGAGCCGTATCAAATTAGTTCCAATCTGAAGTAAAATAACGTCACAATCGAATTTCCGAGATATTTCGAATTCTCATGGGAAAATCTACTCTAGAGATACATTTATAGCCGAGAGAAACGTTTCAAATTAGAACAATTATCCTATTCGACATATTTACCAAGATCCTTCGTAATCAAGCATATTTTCACCAGTGTGTAAGTACTTTCTGTAAGGAAGGGAATGTCAGTTCTGATAACATAGCACAACATTATCTAATATTCATTCAAGTCAATATACTTCTCATGAATAATCCATAGTGAGGCTTTTATAAAATGCATTTTGTCAGTTCCGAATAATAATAGTGATAATTCATCCTAACTACCATCAGGTAGCTACTATACATAATTCACCAAAATTTCAAGAAACATTGAAATTCTGAACCTACGGCAAGTTTCTTAACAATGATTGTTTCGTGTAAGTCAGTTTTCTGTTAAAAAATTAATGATACATATTGTTCAATTTGAAGCATGTTCCTTCCGATCCACTGTGATCAAACAGCACTCAGATAATGATCTCCTCAATAGGAAGACAGAAATGCAGTAAAAATTCCCAAGCAATTTCCTAAAATCCGCTATTAAGTAGGTACGAAATAGATTTTGAGCTGATATTCCTCACTTCGAGCGTAACTGGCAGGTCTTCATTCATTGTTTCATGAATGTCAATTCAAAATTGAATGATGCTCTTATGCAGGGATGTGAAAAGGTATCCAAAAGCCGATTCCACAACCCTCTAGAAGAAATTAATATTAGTTGGCAGTCCAGAGTCCACTATGATACATCAAATCTATTCGTCCACCAAAACTTCAATTATTTATATGAAATTGTGATATTTGTTGAATGCGCATATTGAAAAGGTTGCAATGCTTCATAGAATAGTTCATTCAACCTTTTTCAATTTACTGTTTTATGCAAATGAAGCAGATGTACTTGAGAGAGCTACCTGTGTATATACATTCAATTCATCACGTATGAGAAAGATCCAGAATTCAACCGTTATTTTATCAATGTTGTAACTCAATTTGGATGAAAATTAAAATGAATGACATTAACATGAAATTTGAACAATCTGAAAAACAAGTCCCTTCTTTTTATCTTGTCATTTGAAAACTCAATTCTTGCAAATTTGCAACATTCCATGATTTTTCAGGGCTTGGAGGGGCGTCAGAAATCATGAATGTAAGACTCTCCTACGTGAAGAACGATGATCAATATTTAGAGCTCGACTAACCGAATCCTATGATACCTATGAGTCTCACGCGTTTCTGATATGATGTATCTGCTATTGTATCACGAAATGATATATTTGATGAGATCGCAGACTCTAATACATATTTAAAGCAGAATGTTTCCGGCCCCTGGTTTCACTGAAAATAAAAGAATAATTGGACTTCAGCACGCTAAATCGCAATTTGTTTTTGTGTGAACGCAATTTTCCACATGCTACATCTTCAGAATGACATTGGAGACAAAACTAGCTATCTGAGGAATATTCTTGTAGTCAATTCGTTTTTCGTTTTCAGGAAGGCAATGAAATATTGAAAGAAGAAATATTTTCATATATAGGCAATAAGAAATAAAAAAGTATAGGAATCAAATATTAATCAAATAATCAAATGAACATAATTGTTTTCAAGACTGAAAGTTTTTTTAGCACATGGAAAGTCTCTTTGAATTCATCTCTAAAGATTATGGGCTACTTCTTGTTACTCCTGGTTTCTGATGGTCTGTCGATTTCATCAATGTGTGAATAACAACAGATATTCGATGACGTAGGTAGTTTTTAAGTCACTGTTCAGTTACATGAGAATTATTGCTATTCGTTAGATGATTTTGAATGGTAACAACGGAAAGAAGGAAAATTCTAGTATTGTATTCAAATCTGGCTTCTTTCCTCTTGGTATAAGGAGATGTAGGTTTCCTATATGCGAATATTTTTTCCTACTGAATTTTTTTAGTTTTCGTTTCATGAAATCTCTTTTTTGGCAAGTTTCAGTTTTGTATACCTAATTTCCGGCCTTTTGTAAATGTACGTTGAACTGATGTCTTCACCATTTCAAAGTTCGTACATTCATATTGATTGGTAGCAATACGCAAAGGGATTCCTGGACGAATTACCGTTAAGGGTGTGAAAGTAAACAGGCAAGAAGGCAAGTGGCAGACATCTGTTAACCGGAAAATCAATATCATTATTCATTCAACTGACTACAGAAATTCGATCTGTGTGAAAACCACTAATCAGTTGAATGGAACAGTTACGGATCTCTGATTCATGAACCTCTCTCATATTAATATACCAACATCACCAGAATTTTAAGGTTTTCACGGAAAGATGATTGTGGATTTACAGTTGTATCGTCGTTTATCTCAATTTATTTGTTTCTACTTCATCACCACATCTCATTTCATCCCATTTCCATTGCCAATGTTTACAAAATTAATCCTCAAGATACTATCAGTTCATCTATCAGTAAAACACTCCCAACTCATTAGCATGGTTTCATGAAAAGAAGTTTTACTACTACCAAGTTTATATCAGGAGCATATCAGACATAGACCAACAAGAAGACATTATACCTACTAGACATTTGTTCGAATGTAAAATAAACATCAATGGTTTTGAGCCAATGCAGAAACTCAGCTCGGTGTTCATTCGATAATCTCGCAAGCAAAAGAATATACTTGACTGTGATACTTATGGAGGGGACCAGTTTGGACCAATGAAAAATTCGACTTCTAATCGCATAAATGAGTACAATAACGGATACGATGAGTGATAAGGATATGTGATCGGAAATTTTGAGCGAATGTCACTTTTTTCCTTGATACTAAAGGTATTTCAGGAAGGAACCCAATTTAGGATACCAAAATGTTTGTGTTCTTCGTATATGTTTCATACAGAAATTCAGAGGTTATTTTAATCATGTTCCAATGTGAACTTTGAAATTTTCGCTACAAACAGTTGAGATGAAGTCCATGGATGTTTGACTTCCTGCTGGTTGGCATTCCTGACCTCGCGCTTTCCTCGTTATAATTTTTTGATTTGTATTCGTTTTTGACGATTCCATGTCTGGAACATGAAGTATGAGAAATTGTTGATAAACTGGATTTCGGAGTGATGTCCGGAAACGAGGGGGCCACGAAACTGCAAAATGTGTGCGTACCTATCCATTTTCCCGGAAATCTATTCGATAGAAACTAGCGAACTATTAGGGCATTGTGTGATAAATAAGTAATCATAGCCTACTATACCATACTCAGGGTCATCATTTTACCGCACACTACACCAAAACGTTCGATCTTTGATAAAAACCATTTTTTTTTCGTTTTGAATATCGCAGAATTTCATCGTGTCATACATTGTTGTATTAGTAATAAAATATGCTATTCAATACAGGGTATTTTTTTTTTCACGGGCCATATAAAAAAATAATGTTGATGGTGGTTTCTCCGAAACGAAACGTCGCACGGAAAATCTCTCAACGCTGTTTCGTAGGAATTAGAAGATAGCAATGGGAAAGTGTCTTTTATTTCCTTGTATCTCTTCAAACAACGCCAGAAAAAAAATTCAAACGAAATCGGCAAATTTCGCTTGATATCACGAGTTTGATGGTTTCCTAAGAGTTCAATGAATTCGCATTTCATTTCATTTCAGATATTCGAATTCGATGTCAACAATGCAAAATTGTAGAATTCCTAGAATATTCTCGTGACCTGATTTGTACGCCTTCGGTATCCGGGATGGATCATCTCGACGGCACAAAAATGAATCAATTCTGCGGGCGGACGTGTTAAAGGTTCATATTTCACGGATCACGCGATCGCCTCAGGCGTCCGTCGGAAAATTGGCGGCAACATCGACGTCGGTAGCGTCGGGGAGGGGAGATCGGGGCAGAGTAATGTCTTGATAATTAGTGATAAATTGAAGGTCTGCCAATTAGCGCATGCGGGGTGAGGAGGTCGCAATAATCAGCGGACTTGGTTTGTTGTGGTGGCGCATATTATGAATCGAAATCGTAACTCCACTGAGTACGACTCTGGGCTATGGAAATTATTGTATCCTATATCGTGTTAAACAATAATCTGAATTCGATCGAAATGAAATATGTTAGTTGTTTGAATTATTTGAAATAACATGCATCAGGATTTTGTGAACTGTCACAGTTGAAACGAAGTTCGAATTGAAACAAAGTCAAGTGATGAAGTGAGCGAAAAACTTCAGGCAATGAATTCGGAAAAGTTTAAAGTTCATCTGAGAGTTGCAGATTCAAATAGTGAAATGAAATGAGTTGCATAAAACTCGCAATCGCTTTCAGATAAAAATTAACGAATTAACACAGAACACTTACATAGAGGATGATAATTTGCAGCTAAAGATGTCATTCCATAGAACACAGTAGACAGCAAGAAAGCATCTGCGCTTGACTTCACAGATAATCACAGCCAATCACAGCTCATCATGTGAAGAATGTTTATTCTGAAAATTTATAAACTACCACTGCGAAACACAATACAGATGATGCTCTATTGAATTTGTCGCGACGACAGAGAGCACTACTTGGCAATATCTATGTGTAAACCTGTTTCTACGAAAATGCACCTTAATAGTATGTCCAAGATCCAAACACTATGCTTGTATGTTTTCAGAAACAAGAAACATTATTCGAAGTTTTCTGACGAAAACAAACTACCTAATCCAAACTGAAAAATGGAAATTCTTCGAATACTTTGGACCACTTGTGATCGATTGAATCAAAAAAGGTCACTTCAGATCTGTATCAACGAGCATTTAGGGAATGATCCAAGAGCAAATCAAGAGTAGTCGAACAAGCAGAACAAGTCTAAAGCAAGCAATTCAATATCTACTACTCAGTATGGAATTCAAATCATTCAATCAAATGTAAAAGCTGAGAACCTCTTTCATTTAAATAAGGCACAAACGTCAGTAAGAAATATTTATTCAGTTCAGTTTATTGAAATCCATTTTATTCCAGTCCTATTCATTTCATTACTTGATCGCAATTCAAGCATATTCAACAGCTTGTATATAAATAAAAAAAAATATCGATGAAAATATGCCTTCTTCAATATCCACATCTTATTTATCGAAAGAAACGAGTTCTTCACAATAAAATAATGAAGATTAACTTCTGACGAAATTTTCGATTAGAGTTCAATTAGAAATATTCGCAACTCAAGGACAAAGTGATCCAGACTGGAAAAATTAAAGTTCAATGCATTTTGTAATGCTTTGCTGAATGATTTTTTGGAAAAAATCACTAGTTTCAATATATGAATATGCACCTACACATTTCTGCATGAACCATCTTCAATCCCCATCAATTATCTGATGTCTCTATATAAAAAATTCGAGTTTTTTTTCGGAGCAGCAGATGATATTGATAGGGTAGAAGAGAAATGAAATTAAAAATTAATCAAAATTTCAGGCAGCGGAGTATGTCGACCTTCATTCAATTCAGATTCATGGAAATACTCTCGAAGTATTCGGTATCCTTGCCATTGTTAGGCTTTTCGTGCGGATATGGTTACTGATTCCTCTTCTTCCGAACACCATCTATATCCTGCGGTATAAATAATGTCCTGAATGTTGAGATGTAGTCTATGACAAGTTTATCTCCCGCTGAGCGTAAAATTGAGTTTGATAGACAGGGATTGGAGTTATTGAACTGAGTTTCATGATATTGCCACAATCACCAACTATCAGCAACATTAACAGGAATATTCAGATGGTCCAATTACACCCCAATATGATAATGGTTTCGATTGATACAAAATTCAGATCCGTTATGACAGTGGAATATGTTTAGATTGTCAGAACTTACCTTATTTTGTAACATATTTCATTGAATAACAACCGCATAGTGATATCAATTTGTATTGTGTAGCTTGAACGGATTCTAGGGAATGAATAAATTCACAGTCAATCATCAACCATTTCCTAACCACAACAAATATCGCATCCAGCAGAATAAATACCGAAAGCAACAGTAACATTGCTCTCCTCATAATTTTTTCACATTGGCAATTTGCTCTGAACCTGTATCGAAATATTTGCATATTTTATTATTGATAGATTGTGTTTTTGAATCAACTCAAATATCTGGCACTATGTTTTCAATCCGAAGTTCATTATTAAAGTTAAATGAGGATTCAATAAAGCATAAACGAATCATTACAGATTGATTTGAATATAGCAGAGAATTATTATTCGTTGAAAATCGAAAATGGTAAAGTAAATTCCTCATCCGGATATGTATTGGATGATCCTTGATGATAAAAGTTCGAAAACTTTCACATCTTCATCCAAGTTATTATTGATCATAATGCGAATTACAATGAAAAGGTTATTATTTAGTTGATACAATTCTGGGGTAAACGAAGTCCTCGAACTCTTTTATTAGTTAAGTTGGGATATTGTTATTTTGCTGACTTCACCCGTCGCAAAGAGCTCTTATCAGAAAAATATTTCCGATTGCACAAAGTGTTCTTGAAACTACAATAGATCAAATTAAGTGACATATTTTGCTTGTTCTTGTGGTAACCAATGAACTTAACAGAATCGGTTCAGTGATATTTATCGAAAAATATAACAAAAAAAAAAACAAAATTCCCATCACTTCTCAGGAAAATTAATAGAAAAGATGGTCCTTCATGAATAAAATGATGAGAGCTATGTAATAAATAAAGCCTACGAAGGTCATATAGTCCCCTTGTCAAATGGAAGTTACTGCATGTTTTCATGCTAGTCCATGTGCATTAAAAAAACAATATTATTTTCTATAGAAACCCTCTCCGAAATTCCAATCACATCGAAAGTTATTTACCAAAATTTCATCTCAGTCATGCATAATTTCTTCGCGTCTCGAGTATCTAATTTATTTTATTTAAATATTAAATTGAACTGAGACAGCTATAAACGATTTTTCAACAGCGTACTAATCGAATTTAACAGTGTTAGGAATGATTGAATATACGACTGGAGCAAATAGAAATGTTGAGCGATAAGACTCATCATTATTCAATGTCGTGTTCTTTATATCACATTCTGTGAATTCATTCGAGGGTTCACAAAGTTTTTTCTTCATGTATGACTATCATGAAATACTATCTCATGAAAAAAATGAGTACCTAACAAATCCCGTCTATTGAAGGACCGAACATAAACATCTTCGATCTCATCCATAACATCGGCAAAATATTCGGCGAATCATTGTATTCATAATTTCCTATTTTTTCTACCAAAGAAAATTGACACTCTTTCTCGTCCGACGATTCGAATTGAATGAATAACTCAGTTGAAATTGTTGGGACACCTATTTTATATGAAATAATTAACATGATTCCTCATCAATATCCTTTGTAAACACACACTCCTACTCTCTACTCTTATGATTTTGGAGCAGTGCCCAGTATTCTGTAACTGGCTCTGGCTCTATGTCGAACGATTTCATCACAATCGAATTCCTCGAATAAAATTGTAGAGCTCTCTTTTTAGTCAGACTCCTATTTTCACTATCTTCGAAATACCTACCGAAAATAGCTCATTTTCGATACTGTATAATAAAGAGATTTGCTCTCACTAGCATGTATCGAAGTGGAAAATTGAAATGAAGTTTGAAATATCCTATACGTGGCATGTATTATTTTTCATATTTCAACATTTCGACTGACTAAATAGGAGAATTGTGTTCACTATTAATTTGTATTGTAACGTGATATTGTTTGATGATTGTGTATCCGTCATTATATAACTAGAGATTCTGCTGTTCTTGAGCATTCCATTGAAAGTAGATACTCGAAGCGATGAACAAAACTATGTGATTAATCATCTAACACCTAAACCGTTTACGTAAATGTCTGCAACGGTCTTACGTAGAGGTTGGAAGTGGGGGGTTGCCCAAACATTGAGAAAATTTTTGTGGTTCTCGTGTTTCGCCACCTGTTGCGCTGCCCTCCCTTTGTGAGTTTGTCAGCCAATCACAAATAGAATCCGATTAGCTTCGTGAATGGTTTTTGATTCATTCGAGAGAATTTCGCAAGATAAAATACGTCTGTCATTGCCCAGCCAGCGTGGAATGTTGCAGGAATGTTGCAACAATATTCCGAACCTTGCACAACATTCCGAATGTTGCAGCAACGTTCCTGCAACATTACAGTGGCAACATTACAATGTGAATGTTGCAGCTACATTCCTGCAACATTCCAGCAGCAACATTGCGAGATGTGAATAAGGGCCAAACTTCTGCGGATAGTATTTATTTAGGAAATCCCATTAAATAAAACTAGATTCGATGAATCTGGCGCACACGCACGACTCGGTAGGAGGATGGATAGCGACTGAGGGTGAGACTCATTAATCCAAAATATTTATATTGATGCGTATCATGATCGGAAGGACAATATTTTCAGACTTTCCTCCAACTAGTGTCATGAAAGTTCGTCCTTTCACCGAACAGGGCTTATCATTTCTAGCAAAATAGTCAAATGGACCAATATATCCTTTGGACCCCTGTAGTAATAAAAAAAACACCGGATAACGAGATATTTCTTACTATTCTGTTTAATTTTTGATGGAATAGTAAATAAGGGGTTGAAGTAGTTCCACAAACGTCAACGTATAGATTCAATTTGACATATGTGCATGCGCATTCCTCAAGTTCTTACGTTCTCGTGTTTTGTGGGTTTAAGAGTGAATGTAGGCTCACGTTATTTAACGGGTGCTAGAATCCTTCTTTGAGCGTACGTGGAAGAACGTAGGCTAACTGAAATATTAAGAAATGAGGACGATAATTGAACATTGAAAGTACGATTCCATTTCAATGATGAATATGATCTGTATTTATCAAGAGGAATCTATTGACGAAACCTGTTTGAGAATCTAGAAAGATGGTATATAATCCAAATGAATATCATACAAATAACAAGGCATATCATCAGAGTTATGAATCTGAGAGAAAGGATGCAGAATTCAATTAAAAAAATATTGATAGTAGAGCAAAATCCGACTCTCCAAACACTACTGCACTTCAAAGATCTTTTCCATCCCAATGTTATTTTTCGGTATAAGCAACCGTAAAAAATCTGAAATAGGTATCAAAAATAGCAAAACAATACTACAGAATGCAAACACCATATTAAACAGCATATAAATCAATATATTGATACTTCAACGATCCCTGTCTAAGCTAGTGTCAACTTCTTTAAAATTTTATGGGAGATTGAATTGCTAACATTTTGAAGATGAACTTCTTCCTAAAGTTACTTGGTACAAATCCCAAAGTTACTACAAAAGCTATTTCATCATGATATGAAACGTGAGACTTACACCCGTACTATTATGGAAACCTTTCACAAATGGGCGGTTTCTCTAGCTACGTTCACACTCCGTTGAAAGGACAAGAATTTCCGCAGCCTAGCACTGAATCTCTAGAGAACGTGATTCAGATCCCGGAAAATTAGCGTAGGAATGAGCCGCAAATTCCGACCAGAGTCGCAATCTACAACTTTCTCATTAGTATCATCTCACTACATTTGTAGGAATCGAAGTGGCAATCAATTGATGATAGGGAGAGGTGCTTCCTCAGTTTTATGATATGGTTTCGCAACATTATCTCTGAAACTTGCATGGTTCATTTAATGAAGGGAGATTTTCACATCTTGGTTCATGCATGATTGTTCGAATCATACTCTCTATCCTGTTCTGAATTACATTATACTCCTGTCAAAGCCGGCACTCGACTGTCATGGGCTGATTTCTTGGAAAGATCAGATGCTGGTGCGGTTTCGCAGATTTAGATCACAGTGAAATAATTCCGATGAGTAAATCTCGCAAATATCTCGATATTTGAGAATTAAACACAGACACGCCGAGAAACTAAGTTGGTAAAGTGCTAGCGCAGAAAGCAAATGGTACTTATCTATCATGGAGTTCCAGCAGTGGCAGCAATACGGGAAACATATCGGCTTTTTTCACCAGCGAAGTCAGTCACCTACGAATATTGTATTTTTCCCGCATTTTTGAGTTCCTGAACCACCCACTGTTTTGATTGATTGAACAATGTGGGATAAATATTCAATATATCATAACCACAGAATATATTTGTGTATATTAGCATGAGAATCCAAACTGGAGAAAGAACAGAAAATATAAGTTTTGATATCCGAGACAAATTAGGATGACATTCTTAATCTTTTCATTACCTACTGAGGGGGTTCAGAGGATGCACTGCATCCAAAGGAATTGTTTTCCCTCTATCATACTGATACTTTAAAAGACATTTGTCCCTTCCAGACTTTATAAAGTTCATTAGGTTTGAAGGTTTGAAACAGATCAGTAGTCTCTGTAAATGTTTCCTCACAGGCACATGGCCTGTAAGAAGATCTATTACTTATTTTATCTGATCCCTAATTGATCATAGTATCTCCTGGTATGTTATCCCAGGCTACTTCTTGTGGTATATTGATCAATTTTTCAGTATGTTTTTTGGTACGCCAAGAGCTGGTTCCGGACCAAAAGAGAGGAGTCAGAAGTTCGTTGATACTTTCTCCAATAAGTTTGTATGTACTTCACTTAGTATCCTGCAAGAGCTTTCAGGCTAGTCTGACAATCCGAGTAGATATGGATTTCCTTCCTTATGAGGACCTTTTTATCACATAGTTTTACACATTGCTGATTTGAAAAACATATCTGACTGGAACACCTAAGTGTGTTTTCCAAGTGCTTAGTAGAGGAAGACATTAAAAATCAAATATATTCGTTGATGAAACTGAGCAGAGTATTCGAAAAAGTTGAAAGTTTTATTCCGAAAAATAATTTTCGAATATAAGGTTAGTCTCAACATATTATAATGAAACATTATTGAATATTTTCAATACATGAGAAATGTTAATTGTGTTGATATTATTCCACTCCCAAAGTATATAACAATGAAATATAGTCTCTTTATTTGAGCAATATGATTGTGACAGTTCGCAAGAAAGTGCGATGTTGCTGCTTATCTTTTTCCAATGATACTCCGAAACATAAAGGTTGAGTTCTTCATTCAAATTGTTTCGAGATTTGTTTTCGATCAATAAAATCTACAAACACCACAAGTGGATAACTATTGACTGTGGATAACCGTTGAATGGTTTTTTGCAATATTTGTAAAAATATTCGAGTGTATCAACATCCAAATAAATTTTGCATTATTGTGAAGTCGCGGTGAAGTATTGCTATAATAATTGACGCCTAAATATTTCCAGCTATTTCCAATTAATTAGAAGTTTAGTGGCTAGCCAGATACTTCTTATTTTGCACTAATTATAGTAAAAGATAACAAAATCTGCCAGATTTATCTTCCTCAAATAAATAGGCTATGCTATCTGCTGTTATAAACAAAATTAATTATATTTCTTCAATTTGTGAACATCATCAATTCTTTCAATACTTTCTGACGTTGCGGGTATGCATTATTGTGTCTGTCAAGTTCTGAACGATATTGGATGAATTTGTAGTCTGAGCCTGGATATCCAAACGTAAACTCTAGAGGTATGTTGTACGTGAAGGGACTATTCTCTCTGGTGATTTATATGTCTGTGCAATTCCGGGAGATCAACGGTATAATTGAATACCAGTGAAATTGGGAATTATCCCGTGAGGGAAGAGATTGTTCTGTTAACAAACTCAAATTTATGTAACTTCACTGCAGACTTCACTCTTCTTGGAATTCATATCCCAAAGGAAACTATCCATTAACAGTCCTGCGCTACCAAAATTCATAATTATATGTAAACAAACTAGCAAATATCTTCTATCTTTTCTGCATACCTATCATTAACTTTTCTCATTCTAAATGTTACTCAAAATATAAGAGGCTCAATGACATCCTCACATCTATTAAATCATTCGAGTTCTAAAATAGGTTTGCATTTTTGCATCACAACTTTGGAAATGGGTCCCAATCGTTTTCCATCTTCTCATACCATGAGTGATGCCTGAATTCTGACAAGATTTCATTATGATTCTTTCAGCAATAAATTTGTTGGAATTAAAAATCAAACGAAACTGAAATAGATATTCGAGGATAACAAAATGATATCCTCATGATTACACCTTGAAAAGCGTTCAAAAATTGAATTGGATGCGAATGAAGTCGACATATGAAGACAACAAAATAAATATACTTTCCCTTGAGCTTTTTCTAGTTTTCATTTCCTTGGAGGATGTTAAGAAAATGAAATTGAATGTGAATAATGTCATGACACACACAATTGAGAAAGATGAAAAGACCATATAAGCCAGGCTAGATGTGTACTTTCATTTCAATATATGATGAAACGGTGCATTTAATGTTGATGGGTATAGAAATTGTGTTCTCCGCAGAGAATGAATTTTGAATGAGTTTCAGAATTAAACTCTTCCCAAATATTTCAATTGATAATAACCATTATAAGGGCTCCATACGTTTTTCATTAGACTATCGAAAGTGTTATTCTTTATTTCATTTTTACGAATTCATCGGAATAGAATAGTTACATTAGACGTTTCTTACAATACTTTTCAAATGCATTCAGACAAGGCAATAACGTTCTTTAATATATAAAAAAGAGTATTTCGGAACACCACTGCATCATGTGAATGTACAGAAGAATTTCTGTATAGAAAAATTCCATGACAAACTCTGCAATGCCAAAAATTCGAACAAAAAAGTTTAAAGACATTGAGATAACAACAGTCACAAAAAATCAAAATTCTGAATTACACACACGTTATTCGATGTCAGATAATGATGTAGAACATTACACCCTACCCATGTTTTTCGAATGTGAATGAAGTGTTTTCTGAGTAAATAATCTTCTCAATTCAGATATTTTGTGATTGATTTTGACACGTTATATAACTTGATATACGAGTGAAAAATACAATTTAATATCGTTTGCTTTTCTTGACTGTCTGATTGAATATATTGTGATACGTAAATAGATCAGTCAGGAATTCATAATAGTTTGTTCATCAATTGAGATGATTCATTCAATATTTCACTATTTTCGAGCAATCGATATTGGAAACAACTTTGAAGAACAATTCTGGATATTATCTTTCACTTCCTACTGTTTCCACAATTTTTTTGAACGTTCGGTATATTTTTTTATATCTTACTGATACGTGATCGATAGATCGTTAATTATTCATACACATGAATTTTCTCACTCGAACAAAGATTTCGTAACATTTCAATACCATAAGTGCAAAATAAAAAGTATCTAGCTGACCACTGAACTTCTAATTGGTTGAGATATAGCTGAGAACGTTTAGGCTCTATAAAGTAGGTTATGAATCAAGTAATAAGAATGACATTATTACAAATAGTTATGGCGACAATTCGCAGTAATTGCACAACGATAACAAATTTATTTGAAGAAAAATTTTTGATCTGCTGATGGAGTTTGCTGATGTAAGTCGACATTTTCACGAATATTGAATTCCTCATCCAATTTTGGTGTATATATTTCATGAATCAAAAAAATTTTTCAACACAATTAGATTGATAAACTCAAGCAAGTTTTCTGTTCCAGAGTATCAAACTGTCACAGCTTCAACATGTAGGTCGAAAAAAAAGCTTCAATGATTTGTTCTGGCATCATCAAAATTTTTTCTCGAAATCGTCAACATAATCGTCATTACATGATTTCAGTATTATTTATCATTCGATGAGGTTGTAATTAATCGTATATCATAGACAGAACTCCTAATAATCCTTTATACGTCACTTTCAAAATCCATATCGATGTGACATTTTAATTCGGGCTGGTCTTAACAATAATGCATCGCAACTTTCGTTAATCTTTCAAGACTTTATTATTAAAGTTATAGATATGCAATAGCTTTATCATATGAGGATAAAATATTATACACACGTTCACTATATTTTCAATCATTTTAAGAATTCATTTTCATCACTACCTGAGAAGTATTTTTTCATTGTGAACTTGTGTATTGTTTGAAATTCATCACATTTGTCGAATTCATCGAAATGTAATCTAAGATGTACAAATTATTCTTAAAAAAATTTAAGATATGAATAAAATTTCTTTGACCCACAAAAATATGTCCGAAGAAACATTCCACCTCACGCTCTGCAATGCCGTTGCGGCACGCTGAAACTTACCGCATAAGAGAAAGAAGCCGAAGAGCAGGAAGCGTGCCACACTCGTAGTTGAACACATGCCGGTCGCGCTCCGGCCACGGCAGCGGCTCATCGGCCGTCCGACGACCGAAGGAAGAAAAGTAGAGACAGACCGCGTGCGGCGACCGTCGCGACGCCTACTCGACGGGAGGGTAGTACGCGTTAGTCTGCGAGCGATCGGCAGTTGTTATGCGGATGCAGAGGATCGCGTGGTAGCGTGCCTTCGGATGCGCCAGCGCTTTTAGTCCGGTCGACGGACGCCCGGAAAGAAGATTTTAATGCGGTTGCGGTGGAGGGAAATTTACGGTGAAGGGGGACTAACCCGTAACCCTGTATAACTGAAGTATCGAAAGAAATATTGTCAAGAAATACATTTTTCTGAATCCAATTCAATTAAACACCAAGTATAATTATATTTCAAATATAATTTTATTATTATTATGAACAAAGCAATTCTATTTACAAGTCCATGATGAAAGTAGGTCAGTATTTCAATTACTTTTATCAGAGATTTGATAAAATCACAATCACACCTAAGCTACAATTCTTCTTGATTACCCTCATCCCTCCTGAAGACTGGGTTTCCAGCATTATTGTGTGTTCAGAAGTATGCAGTTATATTTGTTTATGAAGCATTCGATTGTGTGAATCATGAAATACTGCTCAGAGAACTGAGCCACTATGGCGTCGACGGAGCTGCTCATGGATGGTTCACATCTTACTTGACAGGTAGAAGTCAGATTGTGAAAACTTCTACTCCCGCGGCAAAGGCCAGTATGAATAGCGGTGTCCCACAGGGATCGATACTGGGACCTACTCTTTTCCTGCTCTAAATAAATGATTTGGCAACTATAGATATTGCAGGAAAGTTCACCTCATTCGGGAATGATACGACAATATTATGGCACGGAAAAAATACAAAGGAGCTCCATAAAATTATCAGTTCTGATGTGAAAAAACTGGTTGGTATGATTAAAATTTTTCATTTTTCAATATTTCAAAAACCAATTTAATATCCTTTCTATACAGTGTCGACGATATACTTTTAGCTCCAAATAGCTCCACGATAGAAAACAGAACTTATACCAAATTTCGGGGGGAATCTATAGGCAATAAGCTCAAAATTGTTGATCACATTGATACGCTCAAAACTCACATCAGGGTGTTACGCAGTAAGAGTAACCTCCAATGAAAGGGCCCCTAATTAATAAAATCCTCACAGTATATGCCATTTTCATACTGGAATCTGTCTGATAAATGAACACAAATCTAAATTTTCATCAACAACTTCCGATTGTCAAACCGCTGATCTCGAACTCCCAATACCAACATCATTTCTTGTTAAGGGGGTATTCTGGTCTAGAGCCCTAATTTTTGGGTATTTTCCAAACTAGGATGAAAAAAATTAAAAACATGTTCACTATCAATTTTTTTATATAATGTTTATTGATCCTTTATGTATGTAGAAAAAATTCAGAAGAAAGAAATGTCGAAAATTCGTCAAATGGCAGGCCGGTGAAGTGGGGGCTGCCAATCAAACAGTGCTCTCTGGTTGACATGATTCCAACCCTTGTAGTCATCTAAATCGAACAAACAAAACAAATTCTTAATTAATAAAGATGTCGCCACTGAACTACGGCCGAGAAAAAAAATTCACAAAATGGCGTCTACTTAAAAAAAAAAAAATTTACCCCTGTTTTTCGACCTTAACGATTTTTTTTTAAATATTTCAAATTGACATTTTTCAAAATCCTCAGCTCCAGTGATGAAGAGATGTATGAAGAAGATTCTCACAAAATTTCAAAGGAATCGGTCAGATAAAACTTGAGATATCGTTTCAACCACCTCAACAAAAGGAGTTTTGAGAAAAACGCGTTCGAAGTTTGAGAAAGATTTCCAGTTAATTAACCAAGATAATTATGTTTAATACTCACTTTGGATTAATCGGCGATTCCATATCCATACATTGGACCGTACTGGTAGTCAGGTATATCGGGTGTTTCACAGTGGATGGAACATTAGACGTTTCTGGAGAATCTAATGAATTATCTCGAATTTGTTCAAGGTAAATAAGCATACTTTTCATTAAACTCTCTGCATGTTCTACTGATATTATTGTTACATTGACTATGAATGATGAATAAATCCATCAAAACCGCATTCATGTAATTATTTTCTGCCATAGTATTTTTACACCCATGCAATTTGAATACAGGATGGCAATGAAGGAATAACATGTTAGTTCTCTGTCAGAATAAAGTTCATAGCCTACTATCTGGGGCACTATCCAATATTTATTTTATTGAAGACGAATTCATAACATAGGTGATCATAACTAAGAAACTGTATGAGATAGGTATAGTGAGAGTATACTCAATCAAAATGGAAAATTTCATAGCTTTTCGAATGAGTGATAATATACAGGGTGTTCCATTTGAAAAAAACGGAGTTTCAGTCATTTTCGTGAGTGCCCGGATGACACTCACTTCTGAGCCTCCCTGTATGCTGAAACTGAGATCTAGTTCATCGACAGAATACTTGATGGTCTTATGCAGCTATAACCCAAATTGCAATATGTATTTTGTGAATTTGCATTGGGAAAAAATTGATATTTTTCAATGGTCAGGTTTTCCACAAAAATTTGACAAAATAAATTTTATCTCGGAAATCGTCACAGATAGGTATAGGGAATTATGTGGAAATGTTGTACGGAATCTTATGAGGATTCCAAAAATGATATAAGATACGAGGTGTTCCATTTGAAATAACAAAGTAGCTACTACTTTCTGATACAAGCGGCATCACTGTATCGATGAAAATATTTTAGACGGATAGAGCAAGTTTGATTATCCACGTTCACGAATTTTCGAAATGATCTGTCTTTCTGTTCTTCAGATACTTCTAAAATCCTTTTTAGAGCATATTTTTGAAAGTCTAAGCTTCGAAAATATGCAAAAATAATGATTTTTTCAATTTTCTAGACCAGAATACCCCCTTGATAATTCAACGGCCTCAAGATGTATAATCGTTCACCACACCATCTCAGAAACATTAATGAGCCCACTTATTGCAGATAGGCTACCAGAGACTTTTTGGGGAAAGATCCAAAAGAGAAATATTTCAAGGATTATATCTGTATTTTGTCAAATCTGGATATTTTATTTTTATATTTTTACATTCTGAGATTGTTTTTAAAGTTGGACTAGGTGGTGTTCAATGCTGTTTTATATTCTTCAATGTTTCCACACGTACATCAACACAATCAAAATTAGTATCATTGAATATGTTTTTTCGATACCTTTTAATAGAGGTGTCGCTTGCCGTAGGGTTCCATTTATAATTATTGCTCACAATGGCGTTGTGACGTCATCTTTGACTATTTCGTCATCTATCATCCCTAGTAGGGCAGTTTACAACCTTCAATATTCAGTTTTCAAATTTCACTTGTTTATGTATAATCGTTCCAAAGATAAAAGGGGTGAGGGGACTTTTGAGAAGCACTGTATGTGCTCTTCGAATAGGTCGTCGTTCACATAAGCTCTTAGATTCGATTTCTCTGTGGTGAATCACATCACTGATTTTCTTCTCAATATTTTCATTCAGAGTTTTGTATGTCTGCATTTTCTGTTATTTCCTTCCTCAAATTGTATCTTATTCCCATTCATTTCAAATCTCGTCTGACTTCGTCATTCCATCTCGACTTTGATCCACCTCGAGAAAGATAGTTCTGAAGGGTTTAGTCAACTTTCAATATCATTACAGCAGAATGAAAGGTATCTAGCTGAATTTCTCATTAGTAGGGACATAGCTAAGAACATTAAGCCGTCATTAACGGGATATCGTTAAAAAAAAAGATAAGCAGCAACACTGTACTTTTTTGGCGAAATGAATAGGCTAAACGTTCGAACACTCTCTCGATGAAACTTTATCAGTGAGATCTCTTATTATAAAGTTGCAATATGGTGAATTCCAGAATATGTTAGGAAGAGTCAATGACAACACCAAAAATTCTAAAAAGCAAATGTCGTGAAGAACCTCATCCAAATTCTTATTAGATTATTAGACAATAACTAAATGGTAAAATGATTGATTGTTGTAAATACAAGTTCAGTCGGCCATCACCAAGCATATCGGTAGTTCTTCTTCCAGGAGAAATTCTCTCGAAATTTCAAGCTATCCCTTTCGCTCTCATTGAATCACAATATCATAGATAAATTATCGATACTGTCATGGACTCAAATGAATATAAAATTTTTGTCAATATTTTCCGTACAGTATCGAAACCCTACACAAACTTCATGAAATGTTTATCTTGTGGTAACTTTGTACTCAGCTGTTATACATTCTCAAAGATGTATAAATAATCGATTCCAAGTGGAGTTATGAGAAGTGATTCAAAATTATCCCTACAAGAAATTAATTCAACAAGAAGCGAATATGTTGACGATATTCTTTGTAATATTCATGAATGCGTCTATTGTATCAGGCAGGTTTTTCCTCAATTTCGATAATAATTGTATCTCTCAGAATGAAATTTGTTTATTTTGGTTATTGGAGATTCTAGTTCGCTCCTCAACCTTCTCAATTGAAATAGTTATTATCTACCATAGTGTGCCCCAATCACGATCTTACATACAGGTCTGGAAACTGATATGGTGAGGAGTTACCCGAACATTGAGGGAAATTTTACGTGTTTCGCTATCTGCAACGCTGCCTTCTCTTTGTGTCTTTGTCAGCTGATTACAAATCAGATCCGATCAGCTGTGAGAAATTACCAATGTTTCTTGATTTATATAAGAGAATTCTACAAGAAATATCATTTCTGTCATTGATTCTATTCATTATTCAAGTCTAACTTACCTTTTGTTTTGTTTACAATTATGATAGAAACTCTCAAAAATCAATCTTATCCCAGTACGGGTACGCTCATAGCAAATGAACATGGCGAATTTTTCTTCAAAAATGGTGAAAATCCCGCCAAAAGTCCTCTAGTTTTCAGACCTGTATATGAGATCGTGGGTTCAATACTTGAATTCCGGATGTTGACATGATGATAACATTGTAAAATGACTTCACAACATAACAACTGGTTATGCCAAAATAAATTTTCTGAAAATTAAATCTAAACATATTACGGCCCAAGAGAGCAAAGTCATGGCATTTCCAATTCGAACATTTCTGATTCGAACCTCTTGGGCGCAAGCGACTCCCTGGATCGTTAGCAATTGTTACAGGTCATTTGGAACATTCATGACTGTATGTTGTAGTCTGTGAATTCAGATGGAAACCAAACAGAATCTGGTCAGATTTTCTCATGCGATGTTATGTTTATCAAATCAGGTGATATTAGGAGAACTGTGTAACATAGCATTAGTATAATTACAACATTATTCGCATCCTATTTCTTCAGTTATTGATTCTTATATAAGGTATACTCCCAAACTACATACGAATTGTTACATATACTGTGTCGGCTCATGAAATCTCATGTTGATAATAAACAGGTGTTTCCTATACCCCTTGGTGACGGAATATTAATAAGAAGTAACTCCACTCGGTGATAAATACCGATTCGTTTTACTGACAGATATTTATTTTAATGCAAGATCATTCATCGAGTATCTCCAATTCTTATTTTAATATTGGAGTTATTTGAAGACCAACAATTATCACAAAATTCAAAAAACTAAAAATATTTTTGTCATACCATTTTAGTGCTTTGAGAATGACATCTAGAACTTTTGGATTCAACGTTTTCATATAAATCAAATGGAAAATTGATAGTGTGTTTCGAAGTGATTTTTCGCAGCTTGAACAATTGACGATTTTCAAGCACCGAATATTTAATTTTTTGAACGTAGCCCCAGACGTAGACGGTCGTCCAGAGCGCTGCTCGTATTCAACGCGTTCTCGGTCCTCTCTGAACTCATTATACCACTTTAAACGTTTTTTCTTGTGTCATAGTTTGATCGCTGAAGTCCTTTCGAAAGATTTTCAACATTTTAACATTGAGAATGTTCATTTCGCAAAAAAAATTATTCTTAACAAAATCACCCGTTGTGTGATTCTTAAAATTCATTTTTGGTTGTCAACAAAAACGAATTCAAATCGGAGATAATTGAACGTTTCAACAAACAGAAGCTTGGCAAATAATGTAGACAGTCCTTAAAAAATACCTTCATTTCAATACCCGGGAGTTTTATTTGTCAATTTCGTCTTACTTATCCATCACAATGGTACGTTTGAAAAAATTAACAATAGCAATAGTATACGACAGATTGACGTTAGAAAATTGTATCTTCTTGACAGGATACTGAATAAAATTAATTCCATAATTATCTCTCTCCATTTCGAAGATACCAAGCCTAGTGGAGTTTTTCTACTAAGGTTAATAGCATACACTTCCGAATGTCCTCAATTGTAATGTTGTCAAATGCAATAGAAACATATATTGTTCATCAACATTATCTACTCGTTGACTATACTATATTCTGCTTTGATGGGATGAGCTTCTTTAGCGGCTCGTCTGCCGAAAGACATGTTTAGTTGCGGAAAGGGATCAGGTGTGGGATAGTTTGTTTTGGCGTGGTTCCCTCTCGTGTAAATATTCAGCGACTGTACGCTTTCTGCTCCTTCGCTGTGTCCGATGTCCGCACCATTCTCGGAAATGAAAATACAAGTTTCATCAGGCCACACAAATTTGAAATTGGTGTTGGATCTAAGCAATTAATTGCTTGAATTATACGAGAAATAAAAAGACATCCAGATGTGTTGCTTTCAGCAATAACCTGAAGGAGTGGTGAATTTGAATTCCGAAAGCCTTAATATATCCAATTCTATTTTTCCTGTGTGTTCCATATGTTTATAGCTAACCCATAAGATTAAATGAAAAAAGAGCATATATTTGTGAACGTACAATTTCAATAGCCCACATACACAGTTTTTATGTCTTAAAACAAAACGATGCATCATTTTTCACAGCTCAGAATGAAAATGTGTGTTCCTTTGATATGGTGTTGCGAAAAACGTTGACAAACGAACAAACTTATAATGTTACAAAAACTCGAAACATTTCGTTGTATGATTCTTCCTAATTCTTCCATTTATGAAAAAATGCAATTTTTATATTTTTGTAACAATGCATTAATGCCTTTCCTTATTTTTCAGAACTTGTTTGTTTGGATTTAAAACAAATGAATATCAAAACATCGAGAAATATTTTATTGATGCATCAAATTCATCACCACCTTAGGTTCTGATATCATCATTTTTAAGTTTTATTTGTCTAGATATTGAATGATCTTCGATTGAAACAAAACATGGACGTTTCTCAAGGTAAATATTTCTTTGGATCTGTTCATCTGACATTGAAATCATGTGATAATGCCATGTTATACTTCATCAGTTCCGGTTAGAAGGTGTAGTAGATTTGAATTTAGGTGGAAGTTTGTTGTATTTGAAAATGACCTGAAAAATAATCAGTTTTGAAAGTCTTGTAGATGAAAAACTTCATGCTCCTCTGTCTCATATACCTGAGCTATAATTTTTTCTAAGGAATCATGTCTGTGTATTGCCGACATTCAGTGGTAGTAAGGCCATAATACAATCTCCATGTACCGTTCAACAAATAATATCAAAATCAAAGTAGTGAATTTTCTATCGAAAAGAATCTCCTTGAGAGATATTAAAGATTATTTTAACGAAATCGTTCAAACATGTCACAAAAAATCTCGAGAAATTGAAAAATATTGGGAAAAATTAAGTTTTTTCTCAAATATTTCTCTCTACAAAATAGGGCATATAGACAGAATCATTAATTACCTGACATACGAATTCTCAATATTTTGGAGGGATCAACTCTAGAATGCTCGTTACATATCCCACCGATATTTCCAATTCACAAAGTTTCCTGAATCAAATTTCATTTAATTAATTTCCAATTCCGTGAACTTTACGTTTCGTAGTTCTCCTCTGAATCATAATGATTTCAAGAAATAAACGGAGCGGTTAGGATGTTTTGTAATCAGACAGCCAGCTTGTCTGTTTGTTTGTTTGTTTGTTCAGGTATGGTATATGTAAATGAAGTGGCTCTCTATTTCCTCCTAATTTCTCGAAGTTGATTTATTACCACATTGGATTTGGGACGGAATTCGTGGAATCAATTGGAATATTTATTCAGATCAGGTATTGCGGATTGATCATCGATTGAATTCTTTAAGAAAATGAATATGAAGTGTGGCTGTGTCATTGAGATCTTATGAATCTTGATAGAAATAGGGTGGAAATATGACCAAACCGAGGAAATGACAAAGTAAAATTAAGAAATGAACATTGAGATAAATGATGTTGAAATATAACAGGTCCAACAATATAAATGTTCAGGAACAATACTAGATGAGACAGGATACCAGGAAGCGGAAATAAATGAGATAATCGAAAATGCAATTAAACTAAATTACGCACTGAATTACAAACCAGATGTCTCAACAAGAAACGCCGGTGAATAGGTTCTGTTACCCGTTCCGGTAGAAGGTATAGCCCATTACATTTTGAACAATTGTTGTTATATCATTTACAAAAGGCAAAAATCAAATGCATTGAAT
The DNA here is from genome assembly GCA_037013635.1 of Plagiodera versicolora. Classification (NCBI taxonomy): domain Eukaryota; kingdom Metazoa; phylum Arthropoda; class Insecta; order Coleoptera; family Chrysomelidae; genus Plagiodera; species Plagiodera versicolora. The sequence continues at coordinate 5,640,890 of CM072986.1, read as the reverse complement.
CCTATTTGGGAAATTCATCGTCTTTCGAAGCTTCTTAGAGACATGGGACCCACTATTCATATGTTCTCTACTACTTAACACCCTGTTGAAGTTGAAAATGAGGTAAAGTGTATACATTGATGATCATTATTTGCAAATGAATCCATCATGTTTAATTATATGTATTTATTCTTAATTCAAAGAGGTACCACACGTAGGACGCACCTTTTATCAGAAAGAATTGGGGCTATAGTTTTTCAATTTGGCATTCTTGATTGAATAATTTATAACGAAACTCGCACACTGACGACAAGAAAATAATAAAAAAATACATTTATTGCGTGTTTTTTTATTGACCACTCTCTTCCTTCAAAACTATTGATTTCATCCACCAATAAACAAGATTCGCTCCTTTCATATTCAGGACGTTCTCGATAATTCATTCGAAAAGATCGACACAGTTCATCTTCAGTTATGCATTACTGAATGATAGACAACAAAAGTATATGATTCTCATAGTCATCGTTTTGTGAATCAGAGACATATTTCCATTTGGAAATATCATTAGAAATATATCCATGAATAAATCAAATATTCGAAGCGCTTTGACTTTCTGGTAATGATCAAGACCGTATCTGAATTCCTTTAGTTTAGTTGATATTTCTGGGTAGATGAATCTTACCTCATCAGGAATTCCTTCTTACAAATCTTTCAGGCTTAGGCTTCAGATTCCTCAATATCATTACAGATTCTGAAGTCCTGATGGAATACATTCCTGTAATCAACTAACTTTCGACAGTTATTGGAGAATCCACATATATATATATATATATATATATATATATATATATATATATATATATATATATTCAACAAATAATATGATACATTGGAAAGGAAGTATCCGCGGAAATTATCTTTCATTTCAAATTTAAATATACGAAGAATGAATCAACCGATTCAGGTCGAATATGCGCCGTTTTATTCGAAAAAAGTGATACAACCAATTTTCTCAAGCCTCTTTCGAGACCAGCTTAGTATTCCTATATCCTATATACGACGTCATGTAGACGAAAGCATTCGAACGCAATATATCGGAACAAAAATTTACAAAATCTTGAAGGGCATTATTCATGATCGAAATATCTAAAATTCGAAATGTATGGAAAACAAAACGAAGTTCACCTTTTTTGGTAAAAGTCTTTCTTGTTATTTTACTCTTTGCAAAATTCTAATAACAAAGTTATGAACACTCGTAGAATTCTCAATCTCTAGAAAAATTCTAGAAACAATAATTTTCATTTGTCTCCTATTTTGCCATGAAAGTTTTCATCCTCCTGAATAACATAGCAGACGCCTAGGTTGTTGCGGCAACGCTGCCCGTTCTTTGACTTCCGCACGAAAATCCGACAATTGAAGAAAAACCAAGCAATGCGAAAAGTAGTGACAGAAGCATGGAAAGTATTGTGTTAACACTCTCGCATTTTCAACTTCCCTGCTCACTTTTCTGGCCAATTGGGCTGACTTAACCGTCCGGTCAAAACAATTATATGACCATCTGGATCCCCATCATCTGAATAGCTTCAAACACGATTCATGAAAAAAAATTTCATAATCAATCATTAAAAAAAAAGTTATTTACTGTCAAAGTTGATACCCCTTTCGTTCAATGGCCACTATTGAAGTAATTTTACATTTTAATGAATAATAAACGATATTGTTTATAATTTCTATTGTTCAAACAATTTTTATTATAGAGATAGAAAGTGTGAAAACATTATGGATACCTACGCAATCATGAATTACGTTTTTTCGAATTATTCATTCGTTTTCATCGTTGGATTTTTTCAATGGTAATACAATATCACATGGAAATGAAAGTATTTTTCATGTTGCACACCCTTCACACCTCATGGTGGTGATACAATGTTCATCGCAAATAGGGTTCTTACATACACAACATGCTTTCCTCGTTTAGTGACGTTTCTTGAAATCACTGCATAGCATACACCAATAACATTTTCCTTCTGGTTGAATCGAAATGTATTTTGGGGTTTTGGTGGTCAAGAAAAAATTCAATCACCACTTGCGTTGAGAAATGCCTCATAAATTGTGGATTCCGTGACCGATTTGCGACGAATGGAATCCACAGTTCTCTGCCCAATTGCCGATAGAAAAATCGCCGCTTATACGATTTTTCAACATTTTGTTATTCCAGTAAAACAGAATATATGATGCAAGGCAGGCAACATCGAGAAAACTGTAGAAAAATTCAAAGACTATCTTTGAGTATATCTAACATGTATATCATCCATAGTGTTCGTTCCAGCTTTAGACTAGTCATTAAATTCAATAGTTTCGGATGTTTCTTCGCCTTTCTACTGATTTTTGCTTCATGATGCATTGATGATAGCAAAATTACTACCTTTACTGGCACATGATTGCACTCGGTCATTTTTTTCATGAAAACCAAACATAGAGTTTCTACTTCATCATTAACTGTTTCCCCAGATATTCAAAACATGAAATAATTCACTCCAGAGTAATAATAACAATTATAATATAATTCTATCCAAAATAAGATCTCTTTTTATCGTGGAAACTCAATGAATCATCCATCGTATTTATTTTCAATACGATTATTCATTAATAATTTCCTTTCTCCATATGACAATTATTCAGTGATGATTATATCAATTGATCAATATTATAATAAAAAAAAATCAACAATGAAACCGAATAAATAATAAAAACAATTCTTCATGAATGCATATGTGTTTCACTTCCTATCTTTGATACTTTTCATGATAAGAAATTGTTTGAATGAAAGAAATGATGAAAGATATTGTTCATCATTTATCCAAGAGTCGATAAACCTCAATACCCTGTCATTGAACGAATGGCAAAAATTTGGTCATTGACCGGTCGGTTAAGGGACACTTAACTCCATATTGACTAGAATCATCAGAGGTTCACAATAAGATTGACCATTTTCATAGTGTAATATGACGATTGTTTGAAGAAAATACAAAATCCATCTACTTTTCAAGTTGTGTTCTTTTCCAAATTTTTTTAACGTTATTTGATCTTACATATGAAAAATGTGATAGTTGATATTACGCAGCTTCACATATATTGGTTGATGACTTTTGAAATACTTTTCTGTCTACATGTTGCTAAAGAAAGGAAAAACATCACGTAAATAAAATGCATTCTCGAGTGCAAATGCATGAAACTATCAAATGAATCTTGAGATTCTCCGTTTTCGCCGAATTTCATTTATTTAAATTTTGAATTTTCCTGAGAGGCTATATTTATAAATTCGCTCACTTCGCAGTGAGATATCGCGTATTAGCCGAGCGTCGAGACGCTTTCAGCGACGCCTGCTACAATCACTTTTGCCTACGAAACGCCAGCACTTGTGAGATGTTTATGTCAGAGCAGCCGTTTAGTTTTGTTATAATCTAGAAAATGGCAAACATCTGTTGTTCGTTTTCATCTGATTACTTTGGAGTATTCATTCGGAGGTACCTCAATTTCAGAATTGTATTCCTTCAAAATGTAAATTTTTCTTCTTTTGTTGATCACTTCCAATTTCATCAGATCACGATCATCGATATTTATATGGCTCCAAAAGAGGAGGAAACACAGTCTCGATAGTTTTCTTCTATTTATTCACGATTGAATAAAGGCTATAATTTCTTTCCACTCTCAAACGAAAACAATAATATTGTATTATATGCATTTATTGTAAGAAAAGGATCGTAAGAATGTTTGGTATTTTCAACATCCAAATTTCAAACTATAAAATATATACCATTTTATATCAATCGAAGAATTTGACACTGTACTAGTAATTGCAATGATTCAATGATTGAACTGAAGGAAATGATTTTTTATGGAAATATTGACTTCTTCTTTCAATTAACCGAATTTCTTAGAATTTTCTTCATTTTTTCAGTTGCAGGCAAACAGTGATACAATGATGTACGAAAAATAATAGATAGCTTTTTTTATATAAAACTTCTCACGAGTCATTCAGTCAGAAAAATAGTAGTGCATCTACTTTCAGTTGAAAAACGAAATGAAAACGATGGTTCTCATGTTTTATAATATAATTTCATAATCTCAGAAAATTGTCCCCAATTAAATTTGGCATCGTTATCGAGTCACTATGAAGTGTTGCCATAAATGCCTAAATGTTTTCAGCTTTGTCTCGAACAATTTGAAGTTCAGCGGTTAGCTAGATACTTTTCTCTTGTTTTATTATAATTGAAAGAACCGAACCTGTCAGAACTTGAATAAATGTGGTATAGTTCAATCATGAATTATATATTATCTAGTGTGTTATTAATTTGTGGGTTATGTATCAAAAGTAAAGTAAAATCTGTCAGCAGGAACTATCAACGAAAAATATCGCCACAGGCGTAAATTGCATTTATTGCCAAAAAGGAAGTTGACATCAACTTGTATATTTGGCACAATGGAGAAGGTAAAAGTAATATGAAGAATGATATCACTTCCAGGAAAATCGAAAGTGTAGTGTGGATGAATCTATTCTCAGAAAGGAATCAATGGAAAACTGTCATATTTCAGTTTTCGAGATTTCGGTTCGAAACAACTACCATTCCAACAAATAATTTCACTAGAAACTAACGCAAAAATGCATGGAGATTGATCCGACAAACGTGTTCCGGAGTACGTCGGTCCCGGAGGAAAGAATGCTGCGAGGCATGTGTTAGCTGCGGAGTCCCTATAATACGTCTAATATTGTGTGGTCCCACGTTCCATCATTAATTCAAGTTCTTTTTCATCTGGTGCAGTTTCAATTAACCTCCGACGTTCAGTGGTTCGTCTCCATCCAATCCGAATGACGTGCTTGCCGTATGCACTGCTGCATGAAATGTAGTTCGGCAGCGTTGGTGATAAATTACACACCCAGAGTCCAGTCAAGTGAATGTTATTGATAATGACGTTCGATCTGTGGTGAGGATTCATCAGGAATTTATTGATAATACTGGAACTCTAATATAGAAATCAATAACTACCTCCTCTCAAATTGTGACAGAAGATATTGAATAAACTGAAAGTCAGAGTTGTGATTCATTTGAAATACTTGTTTTCAGAATGCGAATACGAAATACGTATTTTATATTTTGTATTCGAATACTTCTTTTAGAAGAGTATTTGAAATTCGAAATACTTCTCGAGAGGTATTTTATATTTGTGAAAGATGCTAAATATATTAGGTAATATTATATTTTGCACCCAACTTCACACTTGAGCCGTATAATTTTTATATGGCTTGAGAGCTTATACAGTGCGGAACAGCCAAATGAAACGAATGAAAAAAATATAGTAGAAGATAGGTATGGGACATTGTAGATGAATTATGTCTAGAATTTTCTGAGGGATCCAAAAAACCAATAATATACAGGGGGTTGTATTCAAAATAAGAAAGTTGGTATCGGCCACTGTCACATGACACACCCTATATAATCGTTTTTCTCTGAAAAAATGAAAAATGCGCATTAAACAATACAAATCGACATGTCCAAGCGTTTTTCCCGATACGCTCTTATTCGTTATCGAATTTATTCCATTTGGCTGTTTCACACTGTATAGCAAGGCTTGGATTTTGGTTGGTGCAATTTGAAATATTGACAGCGATAAGCAGCATTTTCAACATATCTTACTGTTTTACTACGGGGAACATCACTGGGAACTAAAACTGGGTTGTATACAACAACGTCAAAAGTCAGAGATCATGGAGCAAAAAAGAAGAAACTACTCGGACCATTTCCAAAGCGGATATCCACAAAAAAATAATGGAACTTAAAAGGGTTTGTTTTTTGAGCTTTTGACGAATAACACAACGATTTATTCGAAAGTCTACTGTTTACTTCAACAGAAAAGGCCAGATTTAATCAACTAAAAAGGTGTAGTGTTTCACCAAGACAAAGCTTTAACAGCTTGAATGGGATACATTGCCACACCCAACATATTCTCCAGATATGGCACCATCGGATTATTATTTGTTCCGGTAACTGCAAAATTTTCTTGACGGTGAAACTTTTACCTCAAATAAGGTCAGAAACCACCTCGATCAGGTTTCTGCCAGCAGAGACCAAAAATGTTATGAGCTATTATCAGAAAAATGGCAAAAGGTGTTGAACCAGAATGGCCAATATTTAATTTGATGAAGTATTTATTCATAAAACGAAAACTTTACTGTCTGACTGTCTTTAATTTCGACAAAAAAAATTAAATTACTTTCCGAGCAACCCAAAATTCAGCAACAATAATAATTCTTCCGATGTATCACAAAATCACAAAAGTCTCACCTATTTACTGTTCTTTTTCGAATGAGCCAAGAAAATAAAAGGGAAACACGTCCACACAAAATATTTATGCAAGAAATGATTGCATTGTTGTGAACGTCGCGAATATATTATTGTTCCGCAAACAGCACCATCCAAGAAATATCTGCTCGCATATTCTAGTATTCCCTTAGAAAACATTCATTTTCATTTTTTTGTGAGAGCGAACTCCTCGAAAAACATTCCTTTGTAGTTAGCAGCTTTTGTTATATACCCGGGGTCGTTCTCCCCTTGAATGGCCCGCTATTCAAACGTCGTTTAATGTAAACCGAGTGTACCCTGTCACATACTGACATAATGAAATACAATGGTCGTATCTGGGTAATGTGTTTGCTCACGACAATGCGTTGGAATTATAACTGGTGGATGCGTTCGCATTGAGTCAACACTGCCAGAGTACACGAGTACAATACATTTACCGTGGCTGAATACCTGTTGTTTAATTAGATTTTCAATTTCTAGGTTTAGATGGATATCCATATAACGTAGTCTAGAATCTAGATTGAAATTGATGTGAGTTGGCACTTCAATATGTAGAAATTAAATTTGACATATGTTCAGACCACTGATATGTTTCGTCCTGTATATATGTCATATTCATGTCCGTCATATTATCGTTCCTGAATTTTACAAATTGAGCTGATTTGAATATTCAAAATTGCAGACGAAAACTATGGTTTATGCGTACGCATAACTGTCGGAAAATTGAGAAGCAGACTACGCAGAGTTGCCTCTGGATAGGTTTCCAAACAAATTATGAATACTCTATCCATATTATTGCAGCTCACATGAATACGACCTTAGCAGTCGGCGATACACAGGCGGTCCGAGAAAGAATTATATCACCGTGATAGCAGCTACTTGAATGGTCTCAGACATCAGGAATTGGTTGAAATGACCAAGGAACCTGTTATTCAGATATATTTTTAGTGGGATGATAATTCGGAAAGAAATCAAGACTATACGTGATAGTTTTTAAGATATCAACAAAAAACGAGAATTTTGGTTTTCTCTTTTTAATTTTTTTAAGAAAAACCAATCGTATTGGACATTTTCAACATTTTCGTATTTCTCAAAATCACAACATTTTTAAATATCTTCACAACGATATATTACATATGGTGGTTCAATATCACGGTTTTGTCAAAAATATTATTCGTATTTTGCGAGCAGTGCTCTGAAAGAACCATGGAAAGTTAGAGTAGAGAAATTTGTTGTGTTCAATTCAAATAAATAATTATTATGAACGGAAGAGTATATCATGGAATAATCTATATATTTGAAACTTATCGAATATATGTATATAAAGATAAGGATTCGATTCTATAAAATCATTGAAAACCTTTATTCGTGGAACATGTGGAAGATACATTCCGCAGACGGAAGGAACTACATTTATGAGTAATCTCAGATCTATTGAATCTGTCCCTCTGAAAGAGTGGTCTTCCGTCATACAATTTATGTCGAGTAAATATTTCTGTCGTCATCGTTCGCTTCAAAAACAATCCCAAGTTGGTAAGCTCTTTTATTGTGCCAATTTGGTGAAACAGCACTATATCTCGAAACGTTATACCTCTTATTCATGAAATTCAACAAAAAGATAGGTCGCTTGGGGACATCGTGTCGCTGAAATTTATTGCCCAGATAAGAGGTGATGAAGGAGAACAATATCGCATAATACCAACACTTCAATCTCGTTACGTCTTCGGATCCCCAAAGGAAAACTTCCGAGAACCGTATGTTACTGTCTGACTGACTTTACTTGTCTTGTCGCTTCGTGGAATTACACCGAAAGCAAATATTGAAATCGGTTGAGGCTCTTGAATTCATGATAGGATGGAATCTGAAAGTAATTACGTTAACAAGAAAGCATTCCTTGATGAGAAATGTCTTCGATGCCACCCAATAACAGTAATATTGGAGGTAGAGTTTTCATTATTTCACAAGAAATACGAATGAATAGTCAAATGCAAAACTGTGGCATTCTACGGAAGTAATGTGGAAGAAAAGAGGAAATGTGATTATCGCAACTAGCATGATTGAAAATGGGGATCTATCAACAAACGATGTAGAAAAAAGTAACGAATTCATATGGATCGAGTTGTGCGTTTTGGAAAGATTTTTGCTGATAAAATTGAAAGGGACTCTTTGAGAGTTCGCCAGGTATCCTGCCCCATACTGACGTCTTGGCTCCGAAGAACGCTGAAGAGATTTATAATTGGTATGATAGTTATGTGAGATATTCATTTATTTATTTATTTATTCATTTACACTGTTCTACAGAAAAAATATTCCCAATTACCGAACAGGAATCAAGTAACAATCACACAATAATAACAATAGAAAAACCTAAAAAACTAGTACACACTACACAATAAGAATAACAATAGAAAAAAGCTAGTTAATTCAGGAACATTGATACTCAAGGTAAAACTTCTTAATTTCATACACATCACAGCAAAATATATCAAGCTGCTCACCTATTAAATTATAATTGGCACACATAGTATGAACAGGGGACATTTGTACGTGGCGCGGTAGTATAGAATGAGTCGGTGCACCGAGATGTCTGACGGGGAATTCTGAAGTTTATCCTTTCTAGTAGGCATCGACATTCAATTTTGTTGTTGATTATTTTGTACAGCATGATGACACTTGAACACCTTCTTCCAATGTCCAGACTACAAAATCCATGTCTTTTCAACAAACTCTCGTGCGACGTGCCAATCTGCGGATAAGTCCGATCAACTTTAAAACTCAAGTACTTGAGAAAGCGTCTTTGAATTGCTTCCAGTCTATGAATGGTCACCTGATAGCATGGGTTCCAGATAACCGATGCATAATCAAGCTTGGATCTCACAAAAGCATAGTAAAGAGTTTTTTCTCCGATAGGCAGCAAATATTAATTTTGCTGACACATATCAATCAGCAAAGTATTACTTTTCCTGCCTAGGCAGCAAAGTGATTATACACCTGTCAGAAATTTCATGAATTGTCAAACTATAATTATTATGGACATTTCCATGGCAACCAACCATTCCAACAACTGCGATTTCTATCAAATTTTATTTTAATTGAACACTATACAGGAAAAATAAAGAGATTGTGGGAATTGTAATAATTTGCAAATACAATATCCTCCTATATCATTATGAACAATCGGAGAAAAAATTATATGTTCAACTCGGCAGCAAAGTAGATTGACTGCCTTAGCTGAATTCCTAGCCTCGCTGCGCTCGGCTATGAATTCAGCATCGGCAGTCAATCTACTACTTTGCTGCCTAGTTAAACAAATAACTATTAAGTGTATCTGTATTCTCGAAGTCATGACCCACCCTAATCAGAAATCCATACATGCGGTTAGCTGAGGCAGTTATATCATCCACATGGTCCTTAAAGGACAGTTCTGGGTCAAAAGTAACTCCAAGATCCTTAAACTTAGATGGCCGGTCAAGAGAATGATTGTCTATCTTGTAATCAAATATAATTGGATCAGATCTCAATGTATATGACATCACGCAACACTTAGGCAGGATTTAATGTCAACTTATTACGACTGCACCATAGACTGACTTCATGTAGATATTCTGATAGTTTCTCACAGTCAGACACATCAAGGACAGGTGAGAAAATTTTCAAATCATCAGCATACAGTAAGAAATTCAGTTCTATTATGTCACCAATATCATTAATGAAAATGTTGAATAATAGATGTATAGATATAATAGATATCAAAATAAGACATGGTTAATCAGTGAAAGATAATGCTATCAATTAGGTTGTTTGATTTTATTCATTGTATCTGAAATTTGATTGAAGTTTCAATAGAGAAAACATAATTTGATAATAACCTGCTACTATATCAGTTGATGGAGAGGAGCGCAATTAGGAACGTGATAATTCTGGTCTACCTTCAGAATTATAAATATCCGGAAGATGCGGGCAGCTTGTTAATGAGAAAATGAAAAAAAAAATCACGACTTCATAGAAAGAGTATCTAAACAAATTAAACTGAATCGTATCTTCAATTTAATTCGGAAATGAGAGATGATTATCACATTTATTATAAATAAACATCAATATCAGTAAAATGAATAATTCTTGTAGAAGATTATGAAACAAGAGTATATTTTCTTTATTTGGAAAAATAATTTCATAATATGTTTGAACAAATCAATTCAGGCCAAACAGTAGCGAAATTTCTTCAACGATTCAACTCTGATCCGCAAAAAAAAACTAGAAGACAACTGAATAATTTCTAGTCTCAGTTCATCCATATTGACGATTCGTACTTTCTCTAGGGTTGTATGAAAAGTTGGCATGTTTCATCCCTTAACTGAATTTCTCAATGTTGTCGCCACCACTGTCCATCAAAGACCGCTTCTTGATCTTTCCTGTCGTTTGTGTATAGCATAGTAACGAGTGAATCGGACGAGGAAGGAAATAAATTCAGAAGGAGAGTGATCGTCTCTCTAATCGTATAGATCTCTCCTTATGTATCCAATAAACTATTTCAGAAGCTGTGTAACAATTCGATGATATTGATAATAATCAAAAAGAGTTTCGTTTGGATATGTAGGGACCAAAAAGAAACCGTTATCACTAAAAAGGTAAATATTCGATGAGAAAATGAATTTGCATATCCATTCTGTTGACAAATCATATTTTCTGTATCGAATTACCAGGAATATAACTTCAAACAACAATAAGGAAAATTTGTCCATTCTAGATAAATTTTATTCACTTAAAAATTCAGTATTCACCAAGTTTCCATCTGATATGAGCTGGTGATGAACTGAATCTGGAATTTGTTTCACTTGCACTCACAGAATTCGTATTTGTCTGATAGCTGATTTCATTTTCATACTCTGAAGTAAAATGAATAATTCTGTATCGAATCTATTAGATAGTCGTTGAAACATCTCCAGTTGGAGCAAAATGTAGAGGCTCTTGAAGCGATGGACTCCAGTCAAGTTTGTTTTAGACTTGTCTAGGAAACAACCATCTCAATACATGGAGCACCTCAGGGTCTGGCTGTCGAGTTTCGTAACAAGAACGAGCCTTAATAGGAAGACTTGACATGAGAGATAATGCACAAGGTTGGTTCTTGTAGAGGACCCCAGAAGCACAAAAATACGTACTGATCCAATATAAAACGTATCTACCAGAGCAATTCATTCCAAACTCAACTGAATCCAGTGATCATTTTTCATCAACAATTATTTTCGCCTAGGGTATCGGTTACCCGAATTCTAAGAATTTTCAATCGTGGCTATCCTTCAGGCGTCTTTCCGCCGAATTCACAGCCTCCTTCCAGCAATGAATTATTGAGTTTTATGATCTCCTGCGACCTGAGACGACCCAAAAAATGGGTTCCGTTGAACCGACTGACCGCTGCTGCCAACAATTTATGTGCCTCTTGTTGAATCTGCTACACTCTCGGGGGTTTAGCGGGGTGGGACGAGGCGAGATTTTCCCGTGCATTGAGAATGGAAATGTAGACGGTGTCTGGAGGAAATGTTTATTGATGAGCTTGCCGCCTCGTGAAGGAAAGGAAGTCGAAACGAGGGATTTTTGCAGCGATAACGATTATAACTGGAAAGAATGCATGTCTGCAGAGTAAAGCATAACTGTTTCAATCAAAATAAAAATGATATTATAAAACCGAGCAGGGAATTCCTGCCTGGCGGTTTCCTGAATAGCAAGGGTTATTTGTGCAATTTCCGTGTAACGATGTATCTGGATTTTTATCGTTCTGTTAATTGACGAGCCGAAGACTCAATTTTTTTCTCGTATACGTTGGAAAAAGTTAATTGAATCACTTTTACTAAAATCAATGCAGCGCTTAGTCTGATTCAATAAATATCATATGATGAACGACACATTTTTCAACGTGCATACCCACTGGATATAAGAACATTCTTTCTACATAATAATATCCAATAATAAAAATAAAGAGAAGTATATCAATAATAAATATCTCAATTTCCTAATTCGAGATAATACATGGAGATAAACATGCATTATCACATCATAATATGATTGTATGTTGTCAAGTAATTATATTCACTAAGTGACATGACAGCTCTGTTCGAGATAAACTTCATAACAATATTAGTCATGGTATCACAAAATTCATCTCTCAGTGGTGTTCTTGTTATGTATCATGTTTAGAGGGTAGCGATTCCCACTCTGTCGATTGTCGCGAGCATGAGGCGAATCCACAAACCACAGACCACATATGCTATGGACGGTTCAAGACAATTCCAATTAGTGGAGATCAAAATAAATATCAGCTGAATACTCTCATCGAAGCTATTGTGCTACCAGAATCGGAATATGGAACCTAATTAATTGCCTAAATTTTTTATGCTTTTCCTATTTTCAATCTTGAACACCTGATAAGATCAAATTATATAGGGTGATTCACATATCTGATTAATCGGGAATTTAATCACTCCTCAAACGGTATTCGATTTTGTGAAATTCTATTTTTTCGAGAAGATTTTACGGTAGGACTGACTAACTAAAATGTACTATCTACAACTTTCATCATGACTAGTTCAATATTCGTATACACATCAATGAAAGATTATTCTATCAGATACCACTAACAGTGTTACGAAATATAACTTCCTTATTTCAAATGGAGTTATTAGAATAGCAGATATATTCGAGTATTTTATAAGTAGTCTCGAGTGAAAGTATCATTGAAAAATGTAATTTTTCTAGTTTGGTCATCTCAAAGACTTATCGACAAAAACATATATGATTCTTGAACTGCTACCATCAAGCTTTCATTATTTTCGAAATATTGTTCAATAGTGAAGACAAGTTGGTGGCTGAATAAGGTTTGTACAGTATACTATAAAAACGCAGTCTAACGAAGTGTGGTATGGAATCTCTATTTTCGTTCTGTAGAATTTCATCATTTTATGATTCACACATTCTGCGAAACATTCCATAGACAATTCCCAAGGTTCATATTCTTGCTGAGTCAGTATGAAACTTTTTTCCAATAATCTCTTTTATTCAGTTCAACATTGCTCTGGACACAATAAACCAGACACTAAAGCAGTTTTATATACGTTCAACTAAGGTATTATTACTTTCGTGATGGCAGGAAGGATTACAAAAAATTCCTCAGTGCATTCGCCATACAAGAATTTCATTTTATCCCGTAGTAAAAAGGCACTACCGGGAGACGAAGCGACACGGAGAGTTCTTCGATGTACACGAGCATACTCGTTATCCGAGGCAAATGAAGTCCCAAAGTGCAATCAGTGAAAGTAACGAGTAATCCTGCTGAACGATAATTATGTCTGATCATTAAAACCGCCCCGACGCTCTTTGGAATATTCGGTCGAATAGTTATTGACTTCTTTCATGCTCAAGTGAAGTTTTATTCAGGATAAACCGAAAGAAGAAAGTATTCACAACTTCATTTTCCATGTTCACGTTTTAGTCTTCATTGCTTTGACTCATTCCTTCGCTCTTCTGAAAGAGGAAGCGGGCACAATGACGTTTTCAATTTGGCAAGGAATTCCAAAGGTCATCTTTTTATACAGTCATTCATTGGGTGTTTATAGAATTGCCTTCGAATTCAAGGTGATTGAAGGATTTCAAAAAATCTAAATTTTGCTCGAATACAGTCCATCAATTAATGAGGCTATTTATGAGTATTGTTGTTTTCAAGCAACTTGTCATGGACATAATAATAGCAACTTTTCGACAAATCCACTCAAATTTTTTAATGTTTTATAATGATGGATAACTTGCTCAGATGATAATTTCAATCGATCCGAAGATGAGGAAAGTTTAATTTTTAATTATTGCCATTTATTATACCACCATGGCCTGGGCGACCAGATCCACAGGGATTCCAATGCGAGGAAGGCGCTTCAGAAATATCCTGACCTTATGGGGGATATCTTTGATTAAAGCCACCAGCTGTCTGAGGGACGTCAAGGGATTACCCATACGTCTGGATCTGGACCTAACTTAACCTAACCTAACTCCACAGTCGACATTTGAGGTCGATACAATAATCTGAATACCACCACGAACCACATTTTTCGTCGTACTCTCAGATTTAAGAACGTTTTGAATTGTTCATGATTTATCTGAATCGAGGTGTCAGATTTCCATAAAGCTGTAGTCATTCGAACATATATAATGAAATGATGATAACATAACTCCGGTTTTATATTCCATACAGTGTCGGAAAGACATTGGGTATATAGGGAGGAATCTATAGGAGCAACAAATAAAGCCATAAAACATTGCCGTTCTTCGAAATTGCTTCCCTTCCACTCTTCCAACCCAACTGACTATATGCCAGACACGATTCGACGGGAAAAATTAAAGATGCGGTCTTTAATGGACAGTGTAGTCTCAATGTTGAAAAATCCAATCAACATATGAAACATGCCGACTATTTATACAACCGCGGAGAACGCACATATCGTCAAATAATTTGTCTGAAGTGAGATAAGAAATCATCCGGTTGTATTCTAGTTTTGTTTGCGGATACCACAGCTGAATCGTAAAATAAATTCAGTGATGGAATGATTTCTTCAAATAAAGAAGTATTTACTTTCGGTCCGTAACATCTCATATCAAACTGATTTCTTCTGCTATTGTCGATGTAATATTTGATAATCATCTCTCACTGTGAAACGGATACGAACTATCCCAAATTGAATTGAATCTTGTGTAAAATCATCATTAATTTTTTCTTGTGTAACGTCATCCGAAATCCCTTCTTGAACTATCCGAGTACCATCTCAATTTCATGCTGATATTTCTTTTCGCTTTTATTGAATTCTCCTATGGGGGACACTGTATGAGTCAGCATCATCGAAATAGTCTTCAATCTTCTTACATTGCAATGATGCTTATTAAGGTTATCAAGAACTCACAAAATGATGATGATTTATTGAAAAGATTAAAAGCAGGACAACTTCTTGGTCTCCAGATCCTGACCATTTTTGTTTGGCCACAAAATGTTCGACTGTCAAATTCAGCTACAAGGAAATGACCATGAAATAAAGTGGCTGATTTTTACTTAACGTGGCCACACGTTTCTGAAGTAGCATTCGAATGAAATTTCTGCCAAATGGGTTATATTTGCTGGAGCCAGAGAGAGCGAGAGAGAAAATCGTCTTCGTATTACAAACTATAATTGTAGTCCTTATTCTAATTGACTAGTTCAGTAATGACATGAATAGGTGCTTCAGGACGTGATTATACGACGAGTACTCAAATGTTAATACGATAATTGCACTGTCATCTAGTCTTGCATATTCCATAATAGCTGCCTACAAGAACTCAACTCGAAAATGTTTTCCTCAACCAAAATACTGTGAGTATCAGATGAATGTCTATATTTAGAAACACATATCAAAAAGCATTTCAATACTTCCCAATAAATTATAATTAGATATAGATTATTTAAAACAATCACTGATATAATTGATGATGTCGTTATTGAGCGTTTTTATTCTCTTAATTTTAATTCAATCAGTACTTTTTCGAGTAGCTTCAGGATATCATGAAATATAATCACTGAGTCGCCGTGAGTGTCAGGACATTGCAGATATTGAAAATCAATTTGATTCTAAAGTACGACAGAGACAAAATCATACTTTGATAATGCTACAAAATATTGAAGTTCTCTTTATTGTATACCCTCTTCGAAGTCCTGATAACAATAAGACGTTATCTTCGCACACACAATGACTATCCTTTCATTTCATTGTTCGAAATATTTTCAATAATCCATTGAGATATCTGGATACAATTCAAAATGCTGCACTTGCAGTTCAGTGGTATATTGGAAATGGTTTGGTCATCAACTGAAATTATTGTATTGAATAGGTTATTACGTAGTTCAGATAATGATAGGCTGTCAATGCAACAAGAGATACTGGGTTTGTTATTATTTCTAGTGAATTTTGGTTGTCATACCAATGTCTCAATTTGAACATGAATTGATAATGCAATATTGAAAGTAGTGGAATCTAAATTTTGGGCAGTTAATCATCGGCAACAGAGTGTGCTGCATTAATGTCGATATACTGAAGATATTGACACCAGACACTTAGAGATAGAAAAATGGTAGATCACCACATAATACCGAAGTTGTTTTGTATCTTTCAATAACATCATAGTATTCGTTTATATGCTCAATAAGCTATATATTCAAGTAGGTGAATTATTTATATAAATCCCTCATGAAAAAGGAATGAATTCGTCGAACATCGTTGTGGAAAACTTCAATTCTCATATGCAAAAAAATACTCTGCTTCTTTGAAGTTTCTGATGAGTCTCTCTCAATATCGGATGAAGTCATTATAACTTGAAAACTAGCAGACATAACAGCAATATAGATCGATGGGAAATTGCCACCATGTCGTAAAACGTTTTTTTTTTTTGTACTGAACCAATCAGTAACCTCCGTGTATCAATTTCTAACTCCAAATAATTTTCATATGTTTGTTTGAGATGAAACGCTTCAATACTTTCAAATCGTGAGACAAATATGGAGGTTTTGATCAATGAAGATGTATGTATTTGCTCCTATTTTTGTGTAATTAGATTATATTTTGAGAGTAGATAAGATTCCTCATGAGGTCTTAGAAAAGGTAAGGAATCAATGATATGTAGGATAGATTTCCTGAGAGAAGTAATATAGAAATATATTTCCCAATTCATCAATTCAAAAAGAGAAAAAAAAACTATTATAACTAGTAATGAGTACCTGAAGTTTTGGATGGAGAAATTAAAGTTGGAATGTTTTGTAAAAACTTCTTCAATTACATGGCCATCATGTTGGCTTTCAGCTGATTATTAGATTAGCGCTGTTCTTATTTCATCAAGGCGAGAAGTCTGGGGAATTATCAAAGGAAACAAAAGAATGGAGAAATACGTTTATAACGAACCGAGTACGAATACCTTAGTGGTTTTAAAGTTGACAAAGAACTACTTTAACTATTTTGTAAAATCCAAATATGTTTCGATTTGTCAATCAACAATAACATTTTTGTATTCACATAGTTTAACCTAATACTTGTAGCTTCGTTTCAATGTTTTCATTCTGATATATACCAGAACCATTATTTTGTAAACCGCAAAAAATTTTATCAGAATGAAACTCGTTAGAAAGATAGGTCGGGAAGTGAAGGGGAAGAGATTTTAAGGATAAAAGAAGCAAAACTACAAGCCTCTTTCGTATCCACACATAGCCTCAAAATCAATGTGGATAGTTTAAATAACCAAGTTCTTGATTTTTCATTTCTATCTTTCAAGATAATATACCTACATGAAATCATATGGATATTCAGTTTCAATTACACTGTTATGTTTTCCAATTGAATTGGATTGATATTGAAATTTCTTTTTCAAAAAGGCTTCTTGTTCATTGAAATCTTTAATTTATGATAGTGTAAAATAACAGTAAGATTGTGAATGTTATTCACATTAACAAGCCACATTTGACAGATTCTCATCATCACTATTTCATACAAATCAATACATAATTTTTCAAATCATAGTCCTCATTCAGTGTTCATCATTATGAGATTTGACTATTGCTATATTACAAAACTGTAATCTTTGGCAAAATAAAGATATCTATCTATCTATCTAGATTAAACTTGATAGAAACTTCAGAGCCTGATAGCTAGCGATATTTTGTTTAGTTTTTCGAGCCATATATATGAGCTTAAGTTCCAATTTTTTATGGAATATTAGTTTCAAGAAATAGTGGCAAGTATCATATCCAGATATTCATCAAGTCAAGTAGCTTGATATTTTGAGAAACTACTTGACTTGACTTGAAAATCGAGCTCGTGAAAATTTATATTGACTTGATTTGAGATATTACTTGATCTTGATACGGACGTGTCGAACGGCATATATTTCTGCAAGCTCGCGGGCGCTCAGACTTAACGGCAGTTCCCCGTCTTCCGAGCTGACTGAATACATTTTAAAATAGTTTATATTTCTAGTTTTTTTATGTAATAAGTTTCATAAACAAAAGTTTTTTCGAAACTTTCATTCTCATTTCATCATTTATTGAAACACAATAAAACTGCTAAAAATCGAGTAGCTTGATAGAAGTACTTAATTTTTCAAGTACTTGATGAATACATACTTGAACTTGACTTGATATCAAAAATTACTACTTGACTTGAACTTGACTTGATTTGAATATGCAAGCATATACAGGATGTGTCCCATTCGGACACGTGTCTGAGGAATGTGATCTGACAGCTGATAATTTTTGTACGCCTCAAGTTCACGAAGTAAAACTGCATTTTCGAGCTGCTTATATTAATCATCACTTCATCTGCAACACCTACAACATCTAGTGGCCAAGCTTTGGAACTCAGGAAATACGCGCTTCGAATGGTGGATAAAGTGATACAGAGATGTCGTCAGTATCGCACTAGGAAAAAATTCTATTCGATTTGCGGATGTTTCAGTATAAAATCACACAAAGAATGATATCAGATATAAAAACAACATCGACCAGCAATGTGATTCCGCGCATTGGATTCGGCGTAGAAGGAGCGCAAAATACTTGATGAATAATCGACATTGTGTTTGCACTTTGCATCGGTCGCACGGCACAGTTCTCAATGTCTGCGTTTTTATATGTTGATTACTGCAACAAGTTTTTATGGGCGACAGACTATTCATAGAGTTTTTTGCGCTCTCTCTCTACGCCGTTTTCACGCTCGAAGAACACGCCGCACAGTGGTCCAAAAGCCCAATTTCCTGGCCAAAACCTCAAAAATCAAAAGTTACCAAAGAGGTAAAGCTTCATATTTTCCTCAACAGGTGGAATGAAAGTTTCATAATCCAAAAGATTAGGTCGATATATTCAATACTTGGCCGTGGGCACACACTCAAACATGCCCGTTATCGCGTCACATGGGAGATGGCGGCCCATGACCTGTTTCGTGCTCTTGACTAAAATTGTCATGAGAAACGCAGTTTTTTGTGAAAACGTTTGCGACAAAATGGAGAATGTTCCTGAATGTATGTAGAATATTATTCTTTACTGCGGGAATCATTACGTGCATTCCCAGGCAGCAAGCTGACGTCATAATGACGTCTCTTTTTGGTATTTATTGGTCCGCAACGTCATATTACCAAAAAATGACGTGAATACTGACGTCATTTTTTGAATGTACTGTAGACGTCATAACCAGGACGTTAGTTTGACGATATTTTTACGTCATTATAAAACGTTAACTCATTGTTTTATATTTTTGCATTTTGATGATTATTCCAATGATCCTTATAGGTTCCTAAATATTTTTCATCGAAATGCAAAAGTTAAACGAAAGTTTACCATAGATACCTTAAAGTGTGTATAGGCAAGTGTACATTGTAGGTACAGAATGGAATCAAATTTCTCTTTAGGCGAATAAACAGACGCAATATAGGTATTATTATTCAACCACAGCCCATCTTTTATGAGGTTCGTATGATTATCAACTCATTGAAAAACAGTTTGAATTTGGCGCTTCAAAACAAAACGTTCATTATTTGTTTGGCGTTCGGCAATCTCCGGAGTTATCGGTATCGGACAAGTTCGGCCACAAGCCAACACGCAACGTTGACGACGCACACGGCCACACGCAGGGTTGCCGAAGCTACTCCATTCGGAGTAGATCTACTCCTTTTCATCATATTCTACTCCGCTACTCCAAAAGATTGATTTCTACTCCGGTTAAATGTACGGATACGTCATATTATCTGCGATTTATCTCCTTTATTCTTCTTCTTTTTTCCGCGATAGTTGACAGTAGATATTATATTTGATTTAATGGCAATGGCTGATGTTGATGAGTGACGAGTGACGAGTTTCTCACTGTCATTTTTTTGTGCTTTATGTCCTATCAAATCAAATCATTGATTCAAGCAGCAAAGAATAAGCACTGTCATGCATATGTCATTCCCTACACCTGTGCTCTTCAGCAGCAGCTTTGAAGTTGCCAAAATCTGTGGAAGAATTCTTGAGGAATATTTTAAATCACTTCTCCAACAGTTCCAAAAGAATTGGAAGCTTTCAGGAATATCAAGACTTTTTTGATATAAAACCACTAAAGCTTTTGAAAACTAGCCAGACAAGGTGGTTGTCATTGCAGGCAAATGAGATTATTTTCAAAAAGTGACTTTTGTTAAAATAGTTTTTTATAGGCTGCTGTTGAAAAGGTTCTACAATCATGGAATGCACTGAAACTATATTTCACAGATGCACTTTACACAAAAAATCTTAAAAATATTTCACTGATTCTGGAAAATCTAAATAATCCTATATATAAGATTTACTTTTGCTTCCTTTCATATTCGCTTGGATTTGTAAATAATCTAAACAAAGAATTTCAAAGTGAAACATGTAAAATAGATGTAATGTTGGAAAGAATTACTGAATTATTCAAAACTTTTCTACGGAATTATATAAAAAAAGAATACTTAAATGAAACACTTGTTAGTCAATTAAATGTTGAAAATCCTCATCAATTCATAGACATTGAAAAAATGTATTTTGGTGCGAAGGTTGAACAGATCATTGAAAAAGAAACTCGATGAAATTGAGCTCTTAAAATTTAGAAAAAATGCTCGGCTTTTATATAGAATTATGTAAACAAATAAAAAAACGGATTGATTTCAACGATCCCCTCTGTTACAATTCTTGAAATATTTTCTCCCAAAGAAGTTATGTCCGGAGAGCATCTTTCAGTAACAAAAATTTTGGATTTTTTCCCCAGTTGATTCCTCATGTAGATGTAGAAAGTTTGAATTCGGAGTATCGTTTAATAAGTTCTGTGAAAGATCTTGAAAAAAAAAATCAATTGCAATTTTGAAAATTTTTGGACGCAGCAGAAAATATTTTCCCAACTAACATTGATGAAAACAAAACAGAGGAATCGTTCAGAAGTTGATACATATGTGATTCGATAATGCATGTCTATCACTTCTTGATATGAAAGGTGGCAACTGTTACCAATTCGAACCCTTAAAAAGACTTCTAAGAAAAGTTTCTTAGACATTTTTAATGTTTTTTGAGTGTATAATAGTTTTTGTTTGTTCTCAGCCAAGTTATGAAATACCTGAGTTAGTGATATTTTTTGTTTTTTGAGTTTATGATAGTTTTTGTTTGTTCTCAGCCAAGTTATGAAATACCTGAGTTTGTGATATTTTTTGTTTTTTGAGTTTATGATAGTTTTTGTTGAAGAGTTTTATTTTGTTTTGAGAATAAATTGTTTTTTTATACAGTATAGTATCAATTTACTCCAGAATGATATTCATATTTTGTAGAACGCAGATTTTCGCATGCGCTAAATATAGACGTATATTTTCTGTAATGACGTCACAACTGTCACAATTTGAAATACCATAATTTTATCTCAGATACTGTATTTTCATTCAGTTGGTACCGTACTTTCGTTCTTCATGGTTGCCAACACTGCTGGTAGCGCATGCAAAGATTAGTGTTCTACGAGCCCTACTCTTTGGCACATGCGTAAAAGATGTTGACTGAATATGTACTAAATACTACTCCGCTTTGATGTGTATCTACTCCACTTTCAATCTCCAATCTACTACTATTTTTTAGCCTGGTGTGGCAACGCTGGCCACACGCCATTATCACAAAAATTTTGAGGTTGTTATGTATTCGATTTCGATTGAAATTTCCTATTGATTACAGAAGTCGATTTCCGACCGTCGGTTGTGAATTGTGCATTTCCTTTACTAGTGATTTGTAAGGTAAGTTTAATATTTGGTCTATTGCATGTATTGGATTTGATGTCATGTACTCACCACTTACTATGATTCCTGTACCTATATCATGATGCTACGTTATTTTAAGGCTTTTTCCTTTTTGTGAAAATAATTGTATCCTTAAGGTTAGTGTGCTGATTAAACTCACTAGGATTTTTTGTCGAGATACTGAAATAATTTGATGAAAAATCAAGAAACATATGATGAGAGTCCAAATTAATGTGTTAATACTGGTGAAAAGAAGCTTCTTATCAGTGAATCTACCTATAGAAAAAGAAAGAATCTTAGTTATATATACACAATTCACTTATTTTGGTTAACTGTATTATAAATAGAGTCGACTCTTCTAAGCTATGAAAGATCTTGAGATGAGTCTGCACAAATAACTTTCTGTTCAGACAACTCAAGGTACTTCTTTCTTTCTTACTTTTCCAATGGTTTCTTCCTACATATCTGTTATAACTGGTGGTAATCTAGAAGACAGAACTTTCAACAATTTGTTCGACCAAATGAAATTTTTAAAATACTATCACATCTGTATATTTTTGAAATTTGTTGTTTTAATAGTTTGTGAATAATAGTAGAGTTTTCATTTATCTATTGGTCATTAACCATTAAATTATATATATTTTTTAACAATAATTTTTTATTTCTAGAAAGTTCCTGTGCCTTGGGGATTTCTACTCTTCTCACATCCCCAACAAGTGGAACAAGTACCCCTACATCAACTATTCACAATAAAATTTGGCATTTTTTCTTCCTAATGAGCTAATCAATTTTTGGTTTAATTCAAATGTTCTGAGTTAACAATTTTACTCTTGATAATTGTGATCCTCATAGTTCAAAAAAAATAACTCCCTCTACTCAAACTGTTATTTTATATATATAATATGAATATAGATTATATTTCATTATATCTTTATTATATCCTTTGATGCCGATGGAACATATAGATTTTCGTTCTCTAATTGTGATTTTATTTACAGACCTTATAACATCATAGATAGGATATTGATTTGTATATGCACTAACATCCAAATAATATGAGCTTGAGACTAGCAAGTGAATACAAATAATTTTGAACCAATATCAATATATATATATAATGAATAGGGACGGCCCATTAACGTCGAAATATAACGTCATAATGACGTTACAGAATGACGTCTTTGGTCTGTGACATAATCACGTCATCCTACCGTCTTTATGGCGTCATTCTTTTCGTCAGCAGGACGTGTCTGGTGTCGAAAAAATGACGATAAAATCACGTCAGCTTGCTGCCTGGGTTTTTGCAGATGTTATTGAGAATGAAAGGTCGGCACTCAGAATTGTTTTTTTTTCATAATTTTTTTTTATATCTAGAGAATTAGTTATGATCCCAAGAGATCCTGCAAAAGTTGCAACGGTTTTACGCGTATAAAAGTATGTAGAATTCGTAACCGTTGGCATTACCTGCCCTTTCTTGCCCCTTTGGTTTAAAAACCGTACTGTTTGGTGCATTCGTGCGTCAGATGACAGAGTTATGAAAAATTCGATTTTGGAGGCGACGTCGCAGATGATGTACTTAATATAGATAATAATTCTGAAAATGAAAGTTGCGATGGAAGCTCTGATAGCGATTGATCTGTATCTGAGGAAATCATGTAGTTCAGCCAAGTAAAGAATAATGTTCCACACACATATTGTGCTTGTAATAATTCTGCAATAATAAATTCTTCCTATTTATTTCGTAATGAGTTTTTCCTAGTCATTTTCGTAATCAGTGACCCAAAAAACATTTATAATATGAATTTCAGCACAAACGTATTATTTTTTGAAAATAATGTCCGCCATTTTGGATCCGCCATTTTGAATTTAGATTTCTTTTCATTTTCGTAATCAGCGACCCAAGAACACTTATAATATGAATTTCAGCGCAAACGTACTATTTTTTGGAAAAAATGTCCGCCATTTTGGGTCCGCCATTTTAAATTTCGATTTTTTTTCCATTTTCGTAATCAGCGACACAAAAAACTATGAATCGGAAAATTTGAGAAAAATCCATTAACCTTTGAGGTTTTGGCCAGGAAATTGGGCTTTTGGACCACTGTGCGCCGGTTCATTCTATATATCAATGAAAAATAATGATAAAAAGGAAACAAACCTTGATTTCTAATATCATTTCGGAAGTTGATAAGAGTCTACCATCATTGAAACTACTGAAATATAATTATTCGGCTTTAATTTTCATCAATTTCCTTAACAGTAAATAACAGTTATTTGATTTGGTTTATTCAATATAATATCACTCGTCTTCATTATAAAAACAACTACGTCTACTCCTCTGAAAAAAAGCTTGTATGTACAGGCTCGATATTATTACACTCATATAAGTATACTATTTCTTATAATAATTCTTCGATTGCCATCCGCTGTAAGGCCTGTATCCTCCTCCAAGGAAGTTGGTTCCTCCATAACCTCCAACACCTGAACCATACCCTCCAACGCCTTGGCCATAACCTCCATACCCACTGTACCCATCATAACCGCTGAAACCTCCATCGTAAATTTCATAGCCTCCTCCTGAGTGACCTCCTGCAGGTCTATAGCCGCTGTACCCAGGTCTGTACCCGGAGTAACCAGGTTTATATCCGGAAGTGCCTACGTAGTTGGGGTATCCTCCAGAGCTCGGATAATATCCTCCGTAGCCTGATCCTGCGTAACCCGATCCTGTATAGCCGGATCCTATGTATCCTGGTTTGTAGCCTGAGTAGCCAGGTTTGTAGCCTCCGTAGCCTGAATTGTAGCCGTCATACCCACCATAGTTCGGGGTGGATCCGATATTCAGGAGTCCGTAACCGCCTGCATTGGCTACTGCAAGTCCACACAGGCATATAATCTGAAAGTATTCACAATAGCTTAACAATAATACGGGGTTTTCGGAAATGAGTGAGATATTTGAATCTGTATAATAAATTTTTTCATTTCCTCTCGATTACGGTGACAATATTTTCCCAGATTCCCACATTGTTTATTTCAAATGATCTGGATTCTACCTTAGATTTCAATACATCATGCGGATTGTTCATATTCATTCTCCACAACTCTTGTGAAATTTCAATTTGAAATAAATACAGGGTGTTTTTTGAATAATATCTTGAATTTTTCAGACCTACATTTTTTCCACGATTCATAGGAATGTCGCTTAGATAAAAGTAAGAAAACGTGTATGCCAAATATCTGAGAAATTTTGTGAATATTTTGTCATGCTCCAAAAAAGAAATTGGTAAAATCCATAACATACTATCACTCTTTTTCTCTCTTATAAAACTTTTGACACCCCACATATATAGTATATTGTCACAAACACCGCAAGACATGGTCCGAGAATTATAATCACTCATTATATGTAAACCAATCCATGTTCGACCTCAGGTGCGTTTGAACCTACATGACCCGAATATGACTTAATTCAAGTTCACGAGTTCATTACCAGACGAATTGTTACAATACGCAAAATAGTCACGTTGAACTCACTAAGGCATGTTCGCATAACAATCAAAATGAATGAAAGTAATTGAATACATAGTCTAGGGAGATTCTTGACTTAGTCTTCAGAGAGTCATGAGTTTGTCTAGAAGGGTAGGTAGGCGTCCGAAGGCCTAGATCGGACGTCTATGCTACAATTCTTCTTGATTACTCTCATTGCTCCTGAAGACTGGGTTTCCAGTATTATTGTATATTAGGGGTAAGCGATTGTATTTCCTCATTTGTTTTCATTTGTATCATTTGATATTTCTTGAAGGATGTACCATCAAAATTGTTAATAAATTATATGTTCCTTTGGTATTTCACTCTGTAATTAAAATAGTTAATATTTATATTTCCTGAGTACGCCCAAGCGACAGGGGTGGCCCCCAAAACACCCCCTGTACGCGACAATATTCTGAACCAGCTTGGCGAACTTTACATGGTATCAAACTATTTTTGTTTCCCTACGGAACACCCTGTATATGCTCCAAACGTTTCCAAAAAGTATGCTTTCGTGATCGTGAAAAATCAAGCTATACTTCTCTACAGAAACATAGGATTCTTATCCTTCCGTAGATTCCATACAGTTCGATCAAATTATGTACAGGGTGTAGATTTTATCGATTGATTCTTGTAACTATTCATTATTGAAGATCATTATCCAGAGATCGATTCTGATGCGATTCTCATTCATTTTCAATCCGTTAATTCTAAAATATCACATTTTCTTTCATATTTCTTGGCAATAGTTTCATATTTTGCATTCCTAAAGAAATATAACTATTCTCAAAGTATACTCGTTAAAATGCGCTAGAGAAAAGAAAGTGCTTCTATGCACATTCCTAGATATAAAGAGGGCATTCAATAATACCCATCTAAAATCCATCCCAAGAGCTCTCGCACATCATAATATCGAGGAAACTATTGATAGATACATCGAGAATATGTTGAAGAGCCGTGTGATAAATAGTACTATCTCTGACACCACACTGCAGGCTAAAGTTACAAAAGGGTGTCCACAGGTTAGGGTTCTGTCACCGCTCCTGTGGAGTCTTGTTATTGACGGACTGCTGCGTATTCTAACCCAAAATCACCACAGTGTACTAAGCTTTGCAGATGATTTGGTTATCATGGAACAGGGGAAATTCAATACCACTGTTAAAGAAAGGATGCAACAAGCATTAGACCTCACTACTGAATGGATCAATGAGGAGAACCTAGCAGTTAGCCCTCACAAAACTACAGTGGTAGCGTTCACAAAACGAAGACGAAAAGAAGAGCTAGGACCTCTCTACTTGAATGGTACACCTGTAGAGATGTCGGGGGAAGTTAAATACCTGGGAGTCATACTAGATTCCAGGCTAACTTGGAACCAACATCTACAAAGGGTTACAAAGAAGGCAACCATGAGCCTTATGGTTGTGAGAAGAACATATGGCCAAACTTGGGGTTTGAAACCAAAAATTATACATTGGCTGTGGTAGTTAAACCAGCCATACTTCATGGTGCAATCGCCTGGTGGAGCAAGACATTGCAGCATAACACCATCAGAACACTAAGCAAGGTGCAAAGACTTGCTTGCCTATGCATAACAGGGGGAATGAGGACTACCCCAACAGCGGCCATGGAGGTGATGCTCTGTCTTCCCCCGCTTCACCTTGAAGTGCAAGGGGAGGCTGGACTGGGGCTCCTCAGATTGCCTGTAGCGTCAAAAAATAGTGGGAAAAATACACCACTACAATTCTTTGGGGACAACATCTTGCAGATGCCAAGAGATAATATGATCCCCAAATACATCTTCGAAAAACCCTTCGAGGTGGTAATCCCGGATCGAAGGGAGTGGAACGCGTTTCGCGCTAGAGAAGAGCAAAACAGAATGATCTGGTACACAGACGGATCAAAGACTGAACAAAGATCGAGGGAATTTATTCCCCTACCCTGAAGGAGAAACACTCCTATGCGCTTGGTGAAAACACCTCGGTGTTCCAAGCAGGAATATGCAATGAGAAGGCCTTCAAGAGAAAAGGAATCCATATTCATTCGGATAGTCAGGCCAGCCTAAAATCCCTAGCAGGTTATAAGGTGAAGTCCAGCCGTATGGGGGCGGCCCACAAAATAACCCCATGTTAAATCCTGTCTGTCGTAAGAGGCGACTAAAAGGGTAACCTTAGGTGGTAGATGGTCTCATCGCCCGGTGAAATACCACCATATCGACTTTGTGCGCTGTGAAATGGGTCACTCCATGTTTCAGTGTTCGGTCTATACCTTCCGGTCTCCCCTCCCCCAATCCTCTTTTCCTTGATAAATTTAAAGAATGAAGATGATGAAGTCTTTTAGAGTAAAACACTCCGGAAGCAAAATACCTCTCCATTCGGATTTCCGGGCGAGAGGTACTTGAGGGGAATCATCTCTGAAAATTAACTTTTGCAACATCCGTGGTCTCAACAAGAACATCAATGATGTCCACCATCACCTGCAGTTGGAGAAGCCAGATATTCTGGCACTGACGGAAACACAAGTAAACTCATCTTTCGACAGAGTCCACATGCTTTGTTCTGGTTATGATCTCCATTCTCGATTCAGATTCAAAGGTGGAGTTTGCCTCTTTGCTGAAGCTAACCTTTCATGTCAGCGTGTAGAAAGTTTGGAACCTAAAGCCTTTGATGTGATGTGGTTCAAGCTGGCCGATACCAAACTGACCAAATTCCTTTGCTGCCTTTACCTCTCACCTAATGAACCTTCTTATAACAACCTCTTTGAATTTTTATCACTCAAACTGAACTTCATTCAAGAGAATCATCCGACAGCAGAAATTGTGATCATGGGAGACTTCAATGTACATAACGCAGCCTTGCTCAAATTCTCCAACAAAACAGACGATGCAGGTCGTCAAACTGAGGCCTTCGCCATCACGTATGGTCTTGAACAACTTATCGAGTTACCAACCCGCATTCCGGATGTCATCAACCAGTCTGCCAATACTCTGGATCTTACCACCAACCCTGATTTTTATAGAATAAAAGGAAACTCTGACCACACCCTCAAGCAGCACATTACCGCCCCGTCACATGTGGCATTATAACTCAGCCGACTGGGAAAGTCTTCGTATGTTTTTCTCAGCGTTTCCATGGAAGAGGGTATGTTTTTCCTCAGAGGATCCAACACGATGTGCAGAGACAATTTCTGAAATCATCATGTTGGGGATGCAAACTTACATACCAAACACCGCAAGAACATCTTCCAATAAGACCTGGTTTAGCTGCTCTAAAGCAGTCACTTCCAAAGAGGCAGCATTCCATCGATGGAAAAAAATCCGAGCCCAGAGACTAGAGCAGTATATGTAGAGGCTATATGCAATTATTCAAAAAATGCTCACAATGCCAAAATAGGATCAAAACTTGATGAATGTCCTAACGGATCCCGTTCATTTTGGTCTTTCGCCAAAGCTGTGGGGAAAAATTTCACTTCCAGCTCGTCTCCTCCTCTAACCAAGGAAGAACACTAGCCACGACTGCCCAAGAAAAAGCCAATATTTTTGCCCATTCATTTGCTGGCAATTCCACTCTGGATTCATCGGGAAAGCAACCCCCGAACATTACACCTATTGACAGTCACATGCCCGAGATCACATTTCGCCAACGAACTATCCGAGAGGTTTTGTTGGGTCTCAACATCGGCAAGGCCTATGGATCTGCCGCAATTCCACCTATTGTTCTCAAGAAATGTGCCGCAGAACTAACACCTATTCTTTGCAAGTTATTCAACCACTTTTACAAATTGGGGATATTTCCGTCCAACTGGAAAATCGCAAGAGTACAACCAGTCCCCAAAAAAGGCCAAAAGACCCTACCTAGCAACTACAGACCTATCGCACTGCTGTCTATCATTTCAAAGGTCATGGAGAAAGCCATCAACATCGAGCTCATGAAATATTTGGAAAACTCAGGAATCATCAACGATAGGCAATATGGTTTCCGTCATCAGAGATAAGACTGGTGACCTGCTTGCTTACGTCTCACATATATGGTAGCTATCTATCGAGAAACATGGTGAAACCTTAACCGTGGCACTACATATCTCCAAGGCATTCGATCGAGTCTGGCACCAGGGACTCCTGGCCAAGCTTCTATCTTATGGCTTGCCTCCTCAGCTATGTTCTCTGCTAACTGGTTTTCTCTCAGGCAAATCACTCCATGTAGTGGTCGATGGAGTTTCATCTGACTCTCTAATTATAAAAGCTGGTGTTCCGCAGGGATCAATTCTATCACCAATACTATTTCTACTCCACAACAATGATCTGTTGGAGGCAACTTCATGTTCAGTACACAGTTTCGCACACTCTTCACACTGCCTTCTCTTCCAGGGCTCCAATACCAGCCCACCAAATCAAAAACGAACGAGGAAGAAATATTAACAACATAAATATGGATTTGGCAACAATTCTCGAATGGGGATCCAAAAACTTAGTGGATTTCAATGCAAACAAAACACAAGCATGTATTTCTCCAAAAAAGCCGACCTTTGAAGTCATCCATCTCGATGCTCGGTATAACTATCAGCAATAACCTTTCTTGGGAAAATCACGTGAGATCAATTGCTAAAAGTGCATCCCAAAAACTTGGTTTTCTGTTTCGTGCCAGGAGCTATTTCACTTCCAGTCAGCTGCTTACGATCTATAAGGCACAAATCTGACCTGTCCTGGAATACTGTTCCAATGTTTGGAGTGCGGCACCTAAACATATCCAGAAGCTGTTGGATTCTGTCCAAAAAAGGGCAATTCGTCTCGTCGGTGATGCTTCGCTCACTAACTCGCTTACTTCTCTGGAACACCGTAGAAGGGTTAGCGATCTGTCTCTATTATATAGATATTTTCATGGGCGATGCACTTCTGAACTATCAACAATCGTTCCTCCTTTGGCGGTCTCTTCGAGGTTAACCCGTCAAGTCCAGTCTTCACACCCCAATGTGGTTAGTTTGGTGACCTGCAGAACATCTCTTTTCAGAGACTCTTTCATCCAACGAACAGCGAGGCTCTGGAACACATTGCCCAGGGAGGTGTTCCCCAATTCCTACCTCATCTCCCTTAGTTCTCACGTTGTTCTCTGGATGTCCCCTTTCGTGGGAAGTTTAATACAAAAAAAAACTTATCTGGGAATGTATCAACGAACTTCTGACGCTGGCAAGGTTAAACATAGTTAAACTGATCTGGGTACCTGGGCACAGTGGAAAAAAAGGCAACGAAATAGCTGACGAACTAGCTAGGGAGGGGTCAGCTACACCCTACTTTGGCCCGGAACCAGTACTTGGAGTGCCCAAGAAACTACTTGGTAACTTCATTAAAAGACGAGTCAAAGAATTACAAAGAATAGCCCGGGATAACACATCAGGACAAGAATATAGCAAACTTGTTATTCAGATAACAGGTGGAAAACGAACTGATGAGATACTTAGATTAAGTAGAGATCAGATAAGACTAGTAACAGGTCTACTTACAGGACATGCTCCTGTTAGAACACACTTACAAAAGACGGGGCTATATCAAGGTGACCAGACTTGTAGATTTCGTGCTATTGTGAGGCACTGAAATAAAGAAGAGTAGTACAACTAGGGAAACCTGATTTAAACCTAGAGAGTGTGGGAACCCTGAAACCTAGTGACCGTTGCAAAATAGTCAGAGGGACCAATATCTTTTAGGGTATTGGAATGGTAGGGGAAATACAATAAGCCTTCAGCTGCAGTATATCCTTTGGACACCTGTAGTAATAAAAAAAAATAATGATATTCTTCCTCGCTCATCCAGACAGTTGCAATCAAATGTATGAGACTTGTTTTGGAAGGATAAAAAAATTCGAAAAATCATACACTAACTGTGAATTGTCTGGGTAGTCATATTTTTTTTTCAAATATAATGAATGGAAGAATGCGATGAAAAACATACGAAACCAAAATATGTTGAAGGTTATTTTTATATGTATGATAATCTTGATAAATCTCGATAGGCTGAATACGAATATGTTACTGAATTTGAAACACACTGAAGGAGTATTTCATAGTATTCGACAATGAAGAGATCAAGATCAGTTTGAAGAGAATTCGTTGTCGTTTTCGTTGGCCACAAAAAACTGGTTTTATAAGATTTATCTTTATGTATGCAGATTTTATATCAAGATCTACATGTCAGGCACGAATCCATGAAAATGCAAAACCCACTGTGTGAAGGTTGTCTTTCTAAATTACAATGTTGTGATAATAACAGTCCTTTAAAGAAAACTCGAAAAAAAATCTATGTAAACCGCTTTTCTTTCAATCCGTCAATGTTCATTATTCTCATTTCAAAAAATAAACATGAGCAAAAATCTGATTTTCTCCTTCAATAATTGGATAGGAATACTAAATTATGATGTTTCTAGTAAACAATCATGGATATCCCAGAAGAATTTACAAGAAAACCGTGAAATTTGCGCATTTTCATGCTGAATGATAATCTAAATTAGAAGATATTGCGAAAAATACATTTGCAAGGAGTGCTTTCGAAAAAACATTATATTTCGGTTGTCAACAAAGTTTTGTCAGATCATGTATGAATATTCAGTTAGAAATGTCTGGCATAATAAGTTTCTCCTAGAAAAATTAAAAACGATTATTATTCAGCATGACAATGCACAAATTCAATCAACATCGTGTATCTTAACCGAGATACCCTCAGTGGCATTCGAAAAACAGACCTCCTGTATAGTTACTAACGACTTTGAAAAGCGCTAGAACTCCTAACATTTTGTCATAAGTATTGTGCACATTCTGGAAGTTACAAATCACCAGAAACTATCACGGATTGCTAGTAAGACCATTTTATTATTCACAACGGAAACAACAGCACTATGCTTAACCCCTCATTGGAAGATGTCAAATAATTATCGAATCGGTTTTGATTATGCATTTTACACAATCACTTCCAATAATAAAGAAACATCCTTGAGATAGATTCATAAACGTTTAATTAAATGAAGGAACTTGTGAAGGTTCTCTACCATGAATCATACAATGTTGTTGTGGCAATTAATGTGTACACGGGAAAACTTTTTATTCGTCATTTTTGTTCCTATGTTACGCGTAACAAGTAAAGATATGCACAACAATAAATCATTGTTATTGTGAATAATTCGACTATTAATAAATCTCATCATGCATGAGAAGAAGGTCCTTCTCCTGTTAGAATATCGTGAACATATTCTCTGATGGTATTGTTTGTTTTTGTTGAAAGGAAATGCTAATTGAGTTAGTCGATGTAATCCACATGTTATGTGTTGATGCGAATTAATGTTATGTTTAATTAAACTTGACGTCAGATCAAAGGTGACTCAAGAACTTCTCAATGTAAACAGAATTGCAGAAGTTATGAAATATAGTCCACCTCTTCAATAAAGTCCAATGGACAATGAAGACAAACTAAAATAACAAAGAAATACACAATATTGGATAATTTTCTTATAAAGCTTGTGGAATTGTTATATGTATGTAATATACATGTTATGTATATTAAACATTCGATCTGTATAAGAATCTTGACTCGTTATCTATAATATCTATAAATGGGGATGGTTTCAATGAAACTAACTTCGGATCCACGATAGGAAAATTGGTTTTTAAGAAATCAGCTTTGAAACCATTGTTGTCAAACGTCTTTGACACATCGCAATCATAGTTCTGTAGCCTTAGCTTAAATTTTTGACATTGACAGCCATCGAATTGGACTTTTGATATCTTAGAGAGAAAAAAAATTTCTTCACTTTTGATATTTCACAACTGCTGAAAGATTCGTGTTTACTTTAAATGAAAATGTTGTACTGTTAGATCTCTTGACTTGGACGTTGAATCACTCAAAGGTTCAAAGTATTGAATTAGTGTCACAATAACTATTACGTTTATCGCTTGAAAGGTACTGGATTTGGGACACTAATTGATGAAACTTGTTGAACATGGCTAGGAATTTCTATTCAAATGAACTGATGACATGTTTTTCTTGCATTCATGCAGAAATTCAACATTGACGTAATTGATTTCATCAAACATTGGGCCTTTGAATAATCTATAACTGAATACAATATTCGAGATTGAATTTCAGACTCTTTGAGAATTCGAAAGAATTGGAAATTTATCTCAAAGTGGTCGACTTGATACACAATGTCCAGAGGCGCATCAACAGATTTGCTGCCTGAAGGTTATCCAATATTTGTCGACTATAAATTTTGAATCATTATTTCACGGTCGTATCAATGATATTTGCTATCAATAATATTACAAGTTTTTGATTAAATTTCAATTCCTTTTTAATTTTCGATATTCGTGTGATGTGTGTGTGAAATATACAGGGTTATGATAAAGTAATGCACAAAATTCATAAAACGTACAACGATCACTTTCGAGAAAAATGCAATAACACGTCAGACTGTTCTTCTTATTCTGCATCTTTTGACATAAGTTACAAAAATAACACGTCAAAGTTGTCGAAGTTATGACGTCATCAACAAATTTTTTTAATGAGAAGCTAAGATTTTTATCACATTATGTGATAGAGCTTGTGTTTTTACACACGGGAAAAATAGTTGCAGTAGGGCTCACATAGGAAAAAAACGAGAAAAAGAATAAAAAACGAAATAACATAACCAATTATAAAAAGAGGTCAAACTTACACTCATCTAGTAAGAACATTCGTTCTTATAAATTTTTTCAATTGTTTTACTAAAACAACGGTTTGTCAGTGTCAGTCGTACAATTCGTGTCACCACAGTTTTATTATTATGGATCGTTTAACCGAAAGAGAAAGGATTATTTATTATTTATTTTATTCCTTTTCTCGTTTTTTTTCTTATGTGAGCCCTACTGCAACTATTTTTCCCGTGTGTAAAAACACAAGCTCTATCACATAATGTGATAAAAATCTTAGCTTCCCATAAAAAAAAATGTTGATGACGTCATAACTTTGACAACTTTGACGTGTTATTTTTGTAACTAGGTCAAAAGATGCGGAATAAAAAGAACAGTTTGACGTGTTTTTGCATTTTTTTCAAAAGTGATCGTTGTACGTTTTATGAATTTTGTGCATTTTTTTATCATAACCCTGTATATTGTTTTTGTGAATCTGAATAAGAAATCAACTGAATCTGCTGCCTTTTAGGCTTCTGTCTCCCCATCCAGCGTGTATTAAAAATTCAGTGTGTTTTGCGTATATCATGGTTTCCTCAGAGAAAACCAAGACCTTACCTTAGTTCCGATGATTTTCCAGTTCTCTTTAGAATCATTGTATAATTTTATGATTCAACACGTATAGATAATTTATGAAATTAATCTAACGAGAACATGAAATTCGATTATGAATTTCACAGTTTCACCAAGAATAAATTCATAAATGTAGGAGTCAGTTTATATCTCATTGAGATATAAACTGAGATAGAGTTGCTATAATAATAATTTCAATCTCGAAATTGTTTTGTTTTCATAGTTATTTGATAGGAATCTCTGGAAACACCTCATTGTTGATGTTCTTCAAAGTATATCAGTTGCATCCCATGAAATTATTGAGTCGGTTATGTGAGAATTATACATAAAATGAATACTCATAGATTGAAAGCTTTTCGTTATATTGTTACGAAAAATATCTCAACAATAGAATAACGTAGTTATGTGATGAATGGTTGTTAAAATCTTCTGAAGTAGTCCTTCCGATTTTTATTATCGATAAATCTTATGTATGCTTCAATACAAGTTTGGAAAACTTTTCAGATTCAGAATATCTGTGTTCAATTCAACTCATAGACCAATCACTTCCATCAAGCATTTTTGTATTATTCTATGTTTGAGAAATTCAACAAATGAAATAAAATAATCCATAAACGTATTGATGACTTCATGTGCACGAAAGGGTGGATTTCATGATTACACTCAATTGCAGCCTATAATTCCTTGGGTTTTATGCAAAATCATGTAATTTTTGTCTCCTCCTTAAGTAGGTGTGTATAGAAATATCAGAAACAACTATGCCTAGATAAACTAAGCATTTGCATTCATAATAACCATAAAATGATTAGTTTGTGACATCGTGATCATAATATGATCTAATTCCATTGAAATATTACTCATGTGTGTGAAATTATCGTGAATTTAATGCAGAATAAGTATCATAATGTTATGAGGTTTTGTTTGAACACTAGACGGGATAGGAATTATGCAATTTCCTGGGCACAAGAAAAACAATATTTATTCAGTAGATCTGGTCTTATGTAAGATTTATAGATAATATATTTGTTCAGAAAAAATACACCAATTGTTCGTGGATGTTCAAATCAATTAGTATGTTGATAGGAACAGTTGTATACTCGTTTCAAGTACAAGAGTTGAATTATTTTAATGTTTTTTTAGACATAGCTAGTATATTCTGCATTCGAATAATACATGTTGATCAAAGCACCCAAATACCAAGAAAAAAGATTCCATAGAAAAAATGGCCTGACTTATTATATCTTCAGTCTTCTTACTACTCTGAATTCAATTCTAGAACTTACATAATACGAGGCAGAGAAACAAGATAGTTGAATGAAAATCAAAAAAGTTGTTGAACATTTATATTCAAATATCGTAATTTCAAAATAAGTTTGATGCAAATTTCTTGTGCCTCAAATTGACATTTCCAATGTATGAATAGAAAAGTCATGTCTTGTAACTTCATGACTTGTATAATGAAGAATAGGTCAACAATCCTCAGTATTTTTTCGTAATCTCAGTTTTTCAACCAGAAGAAGATTTCAGCCTGCTTTCTCAGAAGATCTATCCTCATTTTCGTTATTTTCAGTATCATCGGGGTAAACAAAAAATCAACTCCATGGATGATTCAATTATACAAACTCTATATTGTATGTATGGAAAACTTCGATCACTTTATCACTTTATGTAACTAATTTGATTCAAAATATCTCGTCACCCTGCACAATCATCATAAAATTGTCTAACTTATCATTGAGATACTTCTAATGGAAAATTATGAAATTCATCATCATCATTGTTTTTGATGAGATTATTCGAAATCTAATATAAGGAATTGAGATATCACTATGACAGAGACACCTCATACATTATCATTTTAGAAATTTCTAAATATTTTTTGATCTGATTTCTGCAACTGATATGTTCAAGGAGTCGATAGTTTCACCAATCTAGCATCTTGTTGAATCGTTTAAAATTGGTAAAAATTACTCACCACGATCTTCATCTTAGGAAAAATGTCAACTAACGCCTCACGCTCGACAATTTTCTTATGGAAGGAAATTCGATTGGAGACGCCGTCTAGTACTATGATCGGTTTATATAAGTGCACAGGTACCACTAATTGTGAATTAACCTTGTCTTATTGTCTCCCACTCGCATGAACAGATTCAACTTGGTTCATGCTGCCTGCCAGATTGACCAACAGATAGTACAAGGCGGCAAGTAACACAAATTTAGGCAAATATTGCCAAGACCGGATGTCCTTGCGATTGAAAACTGCGAATGAATTTGTGGATTTAGGACAGAAACGAAAATGTAATACCCCTAGGTTATGACATCTTTCAAAATATGCTCTGGAGTTCAGCGATCGTAAAACATATCAATGATATAATCCACAAAAATCAATGCAAATATAATATATATGTGCAAATATCCTACTAAATATTGTATGCTCATCCACTTCTACATTTTGTTTCTCATAACTTGAAGTAATCATTTGAAAGTTAACGTGTATTCTCGGATTTTATGAAGCAGTAATTATTAGTTCGAAATTCACTACTAGTGTCATATCTTATGTGGTCGCCCATTGCTCCACTCATCTAGTGTTCAAGAGATAATCTGCTCTTCAGTTTTTTTCTTGTAAGATGTTATCGTGATTGATGAAAATCTTTAATTTTTGAAATAACAAGATCAACTCTTCTTGTTGAATTTTTTTTCTTCATGCGACATTTTTTTCGTCTCGTAACGAAATTTGAAAATTTGGATACGACAAATGTTACAAATAAAATCTTTCATTCTCCTTATGATGGGGGGTCTGAACCCGAAAACCTCCCCGTGGATCCGTCACTGGCTCATCCTCATATTGATGATATCCAAAACCTTCTCTTGAAGTAAATGAAAATACATT
The DNA here is from genome assembly GCA_037013635.1 of Plagiodera versicolora. NCBI lineage: Eukaryota > Metazoa > Arthropoda > Insecta > Coleoptera > Chrysomelidae > Plagiodera > Plagiodera versicolora. Next base: position 5,603,054 of record CM072986.1, on the reverse strand, counting down.
GATAAAAAGTTTTGGGGCTATAAGTGAATTCGAACAATAACTGAAAAAAATATATTGAGGCGTGATAGTTAATCGACGTTGAGTATGTCAATTCTATAACATTGACTTATTTCAGTAAACTCAGGCATAAGATTCGGGATAATTATCAACGAATTATTTTTCACATTGGAATAAATATAAATGCAAACATTTTTTCCTCAGAAAATCAAAACCATTTCCTCTCTTTGGTGGAATACATTGTTGTTGAACCTCTATTCAAATAATGACATTCATGATCTGCGAGTATTCAACAATTTACGCAAACGCCATTTTGAACTCATTTTATTTGAGGCAACATGTTGTGGATCCTTATAAATTTTGTTGCCGGGATTCTTTGTAGCTATAAAAATAATTTTTACCAAAAAATTATATTCGATAATATAGGGAATGCGGAAACTTTATTGAAAATTCCAGCAACTTAATGACTAGAGATAAACTACATTTATCAAAAGTTGATAGTTACGTCCCACTTAGAGAATGATTGGTGCTTGCACAATACTAAACAGAATATTCCATTACATCATTCATCAATTGTCTTATATCACATTACTGTACTTACTTCACATCAATGCCATTTAGGTTTTTGGAAATTTCTTTGTGATTGCTAGTCGATCAGCTGTTATGTTTTGTGTATTCTCGCTGAGATTTTTGTCATGATTGAAGTTAATCAGTTTAAGAACTAAGAAAAATTATTGAGAGGTATATATACATATTTTTCAGCAATTAGGAATTACAGGTACGAAATATAAAAAAAACAATGAAAATTTTCAATGTCGAAAGTTATTCATTTGATGAATCCAACTGATTATCAATAAAACATGAGAAAAGGATGCAAGATGATTTTCGATATGTCTATTGAGGATATTGATTAAAAAATAGAGTTACTCATATCGGATAATAAAATGTAATACATTCTAGAAAGACAAAGAGATTATTCTCTTTTTTTTGCTTTCAAATGAAACATGTGGATTCGTTTAGTTACGGAAATATTATCTAATCATATATTTATGTACCATTCATTCATGTATTTTTGATTCTGTGAGTAGTTTTCTATTTCAATATCCACTTTTATTCTCGATACTGCGAACAACGGTCGAATTATCGACGATACTATTTATATTTCATGCCATTATGCGGTGGATGAAATATGACGTCATAATTGACACTGTTTCATCTTTCAGCATTTAAAAATGTCACAGTCCTTATTCAGATAACCAATTGTTGAGTTTTCCCACTCGACATTTTGTGCAGAATTTATTCGAATGTCATTGAACTAGTGACTGCCCACTATATCATGACCATATTCCGAAAATTGACATGGAAATTGGGTCGATATATTGCATAATACAAGTATGCTCATGGTGAATTCATACAAAATAATCTGGTGAATATTAATGGGTAAAATAGAGAAACGAATTTGATGATTCGAGCATATCAAAAGGAATACGAAATTTCTAAGATAATCATCATAATAATTCCTCTGATTATTGACACAATAAAGATAGTCCAATGAATACAGTAGTCGATCCTAATTCAGTACCGAGGATCAAAGTTCCAATACTAATATGGCCCGTGTCAAAAGTTATGTCTACCTAAGAAATGTTCAACAATTTCATATATTTCAACTGATATTGAATAGGTCTATAATAACTTATGTGAAACATAGACAACATAGGAATTATGCATCGAAATGACAATAATTCGCGAGTGACCTAGCATCAAAACCTGACGAATTGCATCAAATCAATTTCTTACGAGAATCAATAAACGTGCTGTGGAATAATCCTGGATTTCAAAGTCTCATTTTTCATTCGATAGTTAATCTCGTATGAAACATGTATTCACTTCGAATATGACAAAACAAAATTAATCAGTTATAATCAACTTCGTCTAATGAACAACATTGTACATTGTTTTCTTCAAGTATTCACAGTCACCCTACTTCCTCCTACAATAAGATTGAGAAGCTTCTCAACATTCCTTGTGATAATCAAATAGATTCCTTCGTTTTGTCAATTTCACCCTGCTTTCGTCACAAACATTTAAGTTGTCACAACCACCAGCGCCAGAATAATATTTTATACGGCTTTGCCAATCTTTTTATAATATTCCTTCAGGATATGATGAGGCCAAAACAAATTAAGATAGTACATTACGTATACGTATCAAAAAATAATGAAATTGCGATCAATTTTCATGTATGCGTGTATTAAAAAAAGTGATCTTACCTATTATTACGAAACAATTCGTCGTTGAAAAAAAGGCGAAAGCGACAATTTGATTTACAGGAGAGTGTTTTGAAGAAAATGGTTCTTGTTTGAATTGCAGTTATCTTTTTAATGTTTATTTATTTATTCAACATTGTTTGGTGTTGGGTGGTTTGAGACACATGCACAGTTTGTCAGGTCACAGATACCATCAAATCGAATCGACTGATGGTCGTAACTCCAAATCGTCAAAAATGTCGCTTTGCCCCTCTGTCTTGTTAGCAACGAATTAATACGCGAAAAAATTACAACTCATCGGCAAACAATACAGAATAACCTACAGCAACATAACCAATAATTGTTAACCAAAATTAACGCAAAATTTCAATTGGACATGAACAAAATTTTCACTCCTATAATTGTAATATTTTCTTTGAATTATAAAGGCTTTGCATACACATACACACTTTTCTTCGAAATGTTCCATAACCATTCAACAACACTTGCTGAATTTCCTTAATGCAGCACTTTCGATTAGTGAGGGGTGTCACCATTTTTTGAGAAAAATTCTCCAAATTCATCCGCTAGCAGCGTAATTGTTCTGGGATAATATTAATCTTCGCCAGTTGGTATCATAGTTATAAACAAACTAAATGGTTAGATATATATACGGTAGATATATTGTTTCCTGCGAAGAGAGGGCAGCGCTGTAGGTAGCGAAACTCGAAAACCACAAAAAATTTTGGGTTACCGAATTGAGGTTCCTAGATTGTCACCAACACATCTGATATTCCACAAAAATGGTTCCTGTGTCGAAGTGGTTTTCTAACTTCATTTATTAACCAATTCAAATTCACATGAGAAAAGAAATAATCGAAACACCTCGTAAATCGTGAACGTTCATTTTTATATTCCAAAGATGTCCGATATGTCGTAAATAAAAAGTTTCTACGACAAAAACAATACGCGCACGAAGTGAAATTGGCATGCCCAGTTGCTTTTCGAAAGTAGTGGTGTGTGTTTTGAAAAATGCCGAATAGATATATCATCAGTGGTCCTGAACCCCTTGGAACCCTACCAGAAGGTTGTTTGGGAAAAATACTTTTTGATAGTTTGTTGAATGGCCCGTCAGGTGATGCTTTGGTGAGAAAAACTATCACCACTTTTTTTTAGTTGACTCTGGTCGTGATTCGTTGTCTTCAAACTCAATCAGTTCGCAAAGTTTTGTTACTAAATTCATAATTTGCTTCGAGATCTAGCTGATTTCAAACGTAATTGGTCCATGTTTAAGACTCAAACATACGACCTCGACATTTTCATTGTGCACATATACAATGAATATTTTATTGAAGATGTTCGTTAATGTTAATGCAGTGTCGTTTTCCTTGCCGGTTTCCGATCAGAACTGTTGGCAAATATACCAAATTATCAATTATCAATAAAAAAAATGATATCATGAAAAGAGAACACCAAAATGTCAAAAGGATCACATGCATTTCATGAACATTTGTTTGGAGATTCGATAAGGAATGATTAAAATCAACTTTTCAGGGTCTATATATGTTTCAAATTATTTGACAATTTGTTAAACAACTTTATACACATATAATACGGTGATCTTTCTGATATTGTCGAATGGCGAATCGAATAATTAATTTGACTTACTCTTGTGTGGTAGTTGTGTGACTGATTGATTTTTGAAAAAGAACATAAGAGAATGAAAAACTATCAACCATTGACCGTAGTAAATTTTTTGTACGTTTATTTTTTTGGATATCTGTATTTCCTCCCCAGAATGTAATACCAAATCTAACAACCAATTTCCAGTTTGAATAATACACGATCTCCAAAGTTTCCTGGTCCAGGTATTTTGTTAAAACCCTTATGGCATGACTACTTTTTCCCAACTCATTTTGTTGAATAATGATGTTTGTCTTTCATGTATTCAGCAACAGTTTTTCATACATTCAATATAAAAAAGCCTCATTATGTACTTATTCTGGAAAAATACATAAAAGATACAGTATTTTCCAAAAAAAATAAAGGCCCAATTTGATGAGGAGTAAGCTTGTGGTACTTCCACTTTGAAAATGAAAGCTTAAAATATAGTCCCTTTCAGTGTGAAGGTTCTTTCACTATCCAAGATTTAAATCACTTTTCCATATTTGCGAGATGTTTCACCTACTTTAGAACAGAACAAATATTTCAGTCCAACCAATCGTTCTGATCATATTCAACAGTATTTCTTTGACGTTGTGATATTTTGGATTCCACTGATTTACAAAATAATCATCCCGTGATATATTGTTCAAGTAACAGCACTTTTTAAATCCAAGGGGATAACAATATTTGTTCATGTTTTACCTCAAGAAAGTTTTTCTCATGTTCATTGGACGTCATATTTTTTTGACTATAAAAGCAATCATGAACAATGTTTCCAAAAAAGTAACAGATTCTTTCACTGAAACATTTGATTAAAATCTCGAAAATGAATCAATTTCAATTCAATTATTCACAATCAGATTCAACATAAATGGAAATATATTGCAATATCAACTATTGTACGTCCATCAATGCACATGCAATGCACGTTTGGACAAGTTTGGGGCTGTCCATCATACAAGTGAGTCTCAAAAGGGGGGAGAGGGGTGTGGTAATATATCACGTGTAATGATTCTTCTGTACATTAAATTTTATATTATACAAAAAGTTTATCACATTTCTTTCATAATTTTTTCAGTCAAAAACAATTTTCAACATTTTTGACCTATACTTAAGTATGTAATCTCGTAAAATAAAATCAGATCATACTCATGTATTTCATAAATATATTTGAAAAACTAAGTCTCTTGAATTTTACCATGTATCACAAAGTTGAAGGCGAGGTTAAAAATAAAAAAAAAAACTCTATTAATGGACAGCCCCTGTCTGGTGAAATCATTATTGTTAAGTAAAATAACGGATAAATTTGAGATAATAGACCGATAATCAGTCAACTTCTACATAACTTCCGTGACTGCTGCTAATTTCGGAATCTACATGATGGTAGTTGCAGTCGGTCTACCACGTCTACCACGTTCTGATTTGATTAAGAATACGATTGCATTAGGCCTAGACCTCCTTCTGTCATTAAAATTGATCATATCCTGTTCTACTCAAAAATTCAGTAATGAACGTTACCTAAGAGATATTTTCCATCCTAGGTGGATGGCTACTCTGGCAGGACGCTCACATATGAATCCCTCCTGCATCAATCATGTCGACTAGCAGAAGCTCTCAGAAAGATACAAGTCCACTCAGAAACTAACGTTGCCATATGCTGCGAAAACAGCTTGGAATTCTTCGTGCCAGTTTTAGCATGTCTTTACATCGGAGCTGTCGTTGTTCCCATCAATCATTGCTATATGATGTACGAAATCGACCACTGCCTCAATATGACTCAACCCAGCGTGGTGTTTTGCTCCAGAACATTGTGTAAAAACTTCATCGAGAAGAATGATAGGAATAGGGATAATAAGTTTGAGATCATCATCATGGACTACTCAGAAGGTATGTAGTGAGCTTCAGTGGTACTAGTTATCGTGATATCATGAGAAGAAATTACATGGGCGACTAGACTCTGCTCAATTTGAGATTCTATAATTATGCATGATTCATTTATCAGTATTGATCTACAGTCGATTGTTACAATCAATCTTTGTTTCATCATTTTGGGCATGATGGATTCATTCATCAAAAATGAATCAAATAATACTAAGGACATTTGATATTGCAGACGTCACACCACCACAAATTCGAGTATACTGTCAAATATTAAACGATGCGAGTCTCCGAACAAGTCGTAGGTAAATTTTTGATTGAGCATTTAGATTTGTATAAATATCGGGAATCATCCATTCAGAGTCATTATTATCATTCAATTAATTCACTTTTCAAGAAATCGTGAGTTCTAGTAGAATTGAATTAATCCGTTCAAGAAGCGACTTGGTCGGAAGTCCTGCCTCACGACAATGGGTCTCACCCCTCTTTCGGCTTGGTTGGCCATTATGTAAGTTAGTACGGTAACGTTGTTTTTTATATTATTTTTTATATATTTTTATGTTTCTTATGTTTGAACCTGAACTCACGTTTTTTATATTAATAAATGTGTTTTTGATGATATTAGCCAGTAATTTATTTGAGAATGCATGTAATTGGGTGATGAGTTAAAAATAAAAACGCCCTCGTATTACCAAGCGAGTCTGAGTTGCGACAATACAAACCAGCGAAAGTTAATGAAGAACCTGGCTCTGATATCTGTTAGATAACTAACGTCACTACTTAAGATGTGAAGACAAGTGGGTGACTGAAAAGATTCTGAGCAAATCATTCTTAACTTCTTCGTCACTAAAATGCATTGGTATAGGTACAACTATTCTTTTAGAGCCATAACATAATGCAATGATTCATTGTTGAAAATTCAATCATTTGACAACTAATATCTATTGTACTTCATACAAGATCATCATGTCCTGTTAAAGTTCTGAACACAAGAAAGAATCGGACAGGTGGTTATATGAAAAGATTCAGTTTCATACTTTTGAGAAACCTTGTAGATGAATGAGAATAAATATAAGAGTGCAATTTATACAGTGAGAAATTATTAGCCATTGTTATTACACTCAACTTCATTTATAAACAAGTTAACAATCAAGACTGGCGTAAGTTTATTCAATGGTTTCAAACATGAAGTCTGAAAACGCTATAAGAATGATACATATTTCTGGTGGCGTTCTTTTCATCACAAAATATATTCAAGGAACTTTTGTATCGGTTTCATTGAGGTTTCACTAGAATTTTACTACATTATTCCGAACATCTTGTGCATTTTCAATGATATAATTGGTTTTTCATTTTTATTGTTTTAGATAAGACTATCAATGGAACCGTGAATATGAGTGAATTCTTGGAACGCCATCTAGGGAAAGAAGATATTAATCCATCACTCTTTAGACCTTTCGATGAAGGAAATACTAAAGAACACGTAGCCGTCATATTGAGCTCTTCAGGAACTACAGGAGAACCAAAAGGTGTCATGCTGACTCATAGGAATATCATTGTTAGAATCGCACAATCCAGGTGATGTTCAAATTATTATCACGTTTCCACAAAGTTCATGATGTATCAGACGTTCAATAAATGTATGACGTATGGATGCAGATTTTCAAGACATAGGACGAGCATTGGTGGTCTGCCTATTGTGTAGATGAAACGTATTAACGATGAATAGCTCCCGAAATACAAAGCAGTTTGTATTCACATTTGCCCACCCATTAAAGTGAATGAGCGTCTAAATAAACATCTCAAGGAACTTATCAAATATTTGAAAATATTTGACATGATTCTTATATCAATCCATGTTATTCGATGGACCATTTTCCTTCTCGGTATTGTTCCAATCTTCTAATCCGAAATAGTTCTATTCGAATATTGGCACAGCCTTGGTGTCGTTTAAAAAAAATAGTTATGTTGAATAAAGTATTGACAATTAGAATATCAGAGGATAGCTCTGCTGAAGATCCCGATGAAATTCTTCCGATTTTTTGCCTTGAAAAAATGACATTCTCGCAAGTAGAATGGTGATAAAATCGACTATATCTGAAATTTTTCAAATTCCATTAGTTCATAGAATTTTGTTTCAATATTATTTCAAGGGAGCCAAACTTCATGTCTCCAGACGGCATTGTACTTGGTCTAATGCCATTCTTCCACGGCTACGGCTTCAACTTTGGATTGATCTCCATCTACAATCACGACAAAATCGTCGTCCTCAGACGATTCGAACCGGACGTCTTCCTTAGGACCATCCAAGATCACAAGATCACCTCTTTGGCCTTAGCTCCGCCTCTGGTTGTTTTTTTGGGTAAATCACCCAAACTGGACGAATATGATCTGTCGCACGTGAAAGAGGTCTACTGTGGATCCGCGCCACTCAGCAGTGAATCAGAAAATCTTTTGAAGAAACGGTGAGTCAGCAGGTGGAAATGAGAAGATGAAAAAAGGAATGGTTTGTTTACTTTGATACGAATACTTGAAGAAAATTTTCCCTATTGATTTCCAGATTGAAAATCAACATAATTCGGCAAGCCTATGGCATGACGGAAAGTTGCCTCGCTGTTACCGTAATGATGCCTGGAGATCGTCACAAGTCTGGTTCTTGTGGACGAGTTGTGTCGTACATGCAGATGAAAGTAATGGACACCGACACAGGAGACCTTCTGGGACCCAATGATGTCGGAGAAATTTACATCAAGGTATCACATCAATCATTCTATTTTACTCAATATCATCATAAGACATAGGTTTCCACAAGGATCTCTGAACGCAAATTCAAGCACATGGAATGTTTCCACTTCGAGTCAAATGCTAATGACAGACAGACGCATATGTCCTCTCAACTGCTTTAGTGATATATTCCGACTATTTATAACGCAGAAAAAAAATAATTTCTTCAAATAACATGGATGAGCCGAAGCAAGACACCAGTTACCTTTTCGGGTACCAGAACTGAATTGTTCACAAGATTTGGTTATTGTTTGGCCCAAACTGTTTGATAATTGTCTACTAGAATATGTTCTGCTTCTTTTTTCACGAGAGTCATTTAATTTTTGTTTATTCGAAATAATTATCTATAATTTTCGCGAAAACATCAGCAAAATACAATAAATGATTGAACACAATTCGTATCTACCTCATTTTGAATCATTGAAAATATTTTTTATATTCTTTTCACAAACAGGCGATTCCATAGGGGTACATACAAAACAAATACAACAAAATTACTTCAACAACATGAAATATACTATTTGAATGAATGAAATTATTAGCATACGAGTACGACCAGTACTAGCTATCGCTAAGGAGTTCTAGGCAACACAGAATCCATGGATGTGTAAATCTAGTTGTAGAATAGTTCAGATCAGTTTTTGGGCCTCCTTTTGTTATGATCTTGGCCATATTGGTGTCCCTCATGATAGTAACCGCCGCTGTCCATGTGTAGACGTCGAACGACATCCCCTCTACGAACTCTTTGAGGAAAAATCGTTAAGCTATATCAATTCTCAGCTGGCTATTCTTCTCGCTCTCATTGAACTCCTATAGTAAGTAGGAGTATGAAATTCGGCAGCGAAATTGACTTCCAAAGATTATTGTGGACAAATAAAATTCTTTCGGAAATGAAGAAAAAAATCACATTAGTAAGCAAAAAGATGTCAGCTGTTAAAACATATTGATACTGATAAAACATATACATAACTCTCCTATATCTCCCCAAAATTTTAACCTCAGTACACAATCCTTCACTCGTTTCTTTTAGTAAATTTCCAAAGTTGTACTCCTCGAGAATTTTGATAACCGATTCAATGCTAAAAGTTTTCTCTCTGGAATTGAAGGGTCAGATGGTGATGAAAGGCTACTATAAAAATGACATTGCAACCGAGGAAGTTCTCAGTGAGGATGGTTGGCTGAAAACGGGAGATCTTGGCTATTATGATACGGACAAATATTTCTACATTGTTGGTCGACTGAAGGAACTAATCAAATATAACGGATATCAGGTACATATCACTAGTCATTTACTGGAAATATTCGTATATCCTTCCATTATAACAAAAATCACCCGCTTCGAAGCTATCGAGGAAATATGCATAATTTTTCGTTGTCTTATCATATAACAAGAGAGTTGAGGAAATCGCAGTATATAGATACGTCAACGTAGGAAATATAACGTTCACACCTAAAATATTGTTGCTGTTTTATGTAGTATTTGTATTTTGTAGTATTGTTTTAGTCAGGATTATTAATATTCATCTCAAAATGTTGTGCAATTCGAAAGATATACTCGTATATCAGAAGATCACGACTAAGATGGAAAAGATGAAAGAGATCCTTGAAGTGCAGAGGTGCTTGGAGAGTCGAATTTTGATGATGTAATTTTGTTGCATATTTTCAACATTAAGACGCAGTATTTTTCATCAAATTCACTATTTTCGCTATTCTTTGTTATATGTATGATATTCATCTAAACAATACACCATAAATACAGATAATATATTCATCATTAAAAAGAAATCATGTTTTATTCAATCTTTTTCAAAAACAATAGATGAGCCAGAGTCTCCAATTCACTTAACGACCACAACTCAATGAGTCCTGTGTGAAAATAACTTTTTTATAGGTGGCCCCAGCCGAGCTGGAATCCATTTTATTGAACCATCCATACGTCGTGGACGTCGGAGTCATAGGAATTCCTGATGAATCAGCTGGAGAACTTCCGATGGCTTTCGTCGTCAAGAAAGAAAAAAGTCATGTTACGGAGGAGCAGCTACAAGATTATGTTGCGAGTACGTACTTCACAACGATGCCAAATTCATTTGGAGAGAAATATTTGATTTGCTAATGAAGTTGCTTAATTCAAACTGTTATATTTTATAAATGAACAACATTTCAAAAAATATTTCAAATGATACACTCAATCCAACTTTCTGTTTTGAAATATGAAAAAAAGAAGAGGAACAACACCGCACTTTCAGGCGAGTTGTCACAACTATCTTGCTTGAATAAATATACTATACTTATATTTTTCTTTTGGAAGTATCGGAGGAAAGTTTCATTCAATCATGGAATGTTGAACGAAATTTGCTTGGTTAAAACTTTTACAAAAAAGAAAGAATCGTCCACGTAATGATTTACTTGTGTCTATAATGCCATGAGATACATCTTCTTGTTTTTTTTTTTCATTCGCAGTTACTTTCCGTTTAACCACGAGTATTTTGCAAACAGAACGATTTGGTTTTTATTGCAGATTATCAGATTACTGAATGAGTGTTTATTTTTTTAGATATAGTTTCCGCACAAAAAAGATTGAGAGGTGGTGTCATCTTTGTATCAAAAATACCGAGAAATGCAAGTGGTAAAATAAAGAGGCAAGAATTGAAATGGATGTTCGAACAGCATGAAAAAGATTTAGAAACTAAACTGTGATATGTTACCCAATTCCAAATTAGTCGATATTTCCTTCTGAGTATTTTCCATAGTTAATGTAAAACGAGTCTGAATTCTGTATTGTAAATATCATAGGATAATGTGCATACATATCAAAAATATTCAGGAATTTAAGAATTCTTGTAAAAAAAGTTAATATGATCAATAGCATGTTTAAGATTCAAACGCTGTTTTTTATTCAATTTGTTTATTGTTCAATATGTGTTGTTTTCTTTTATCCGTGTATTTTTAAATTATATTTTTTCACTATGCAACACGCATTTGTATTAGAAAATAATCGAAAGTAATGTAATAGTTCTGAAATGACCAGGTGACCATGAGTAATTTGAGTGTTTGTATAATTTACGAGTGAATTTTAAATAAAATATATACTCTATTTTCTATACGACCTAGAAACATGTATCAATTACATCCATCTCACAACTCCTAATCACAATTCCATACATCAGATTCAGCCGTAGACAAGATGAAATTTTGATAAGTTTGATGATCATGAAATTCGATAAGCAGGAATTATGAATAATAATAAATCTGACAATATAATCTGAAAGGTTGCTAGTTTAACAGTTGTCATTGTGAAAGTCGACAAACAATTTTTTCGAATGTAAATTCATTACTAGCACATTCCAATCTGTCGTCTTGAAATCACTATGATTTTATATCTATAGTATTTTTGTTTGTATGTGTTCGAAGTCGAAATTATGAATTGCGCACAACTTTTTAGTAGCAAGTAAGAATTCCAATACCTGGTTTACCTGAAGCTGGAAGAAACATTTATTCAAATAGAATTATTTTCGAGTTGTGTTCATTCCTAAACCAGGCAGAGGCGGATAAACTTCTATGAAGGGTTTCCGCCCAATAAGCCTGACATCGTTCATGCTGAAGACGGCCGAGAGACTCGTCGATAGATATATCAGAGACTCCGGACGAAACCACTTCACATGAACCAATTTGCCTATAGAGCGGCACTCTCCACCGAGACTGCTCTATTGAAGGTCAAACAGCTAATACAACCCCAACTAGAGAATGGAGTTTTTGCTATCAGCATTTTCATGGACATAGAGGGTGCGTTCAATCATACGACCAGTGGCGTCATCAAAGATGCCATGGAGAAGTTTGACGCACCAACAATGCTAGATAACTGGGTAAGCCACATGCTGAGAAACAAGAAATTGGAAGCGAATAGGGGGAGCACAACAATCAGAGGAAATGTTTCTTCGGGACGCCCACAGGGTGGGGTCATGTCACCCTTGACGTGGAGCCTGGTAGTAGACAGCCTATTGGTGGGGCTCAGCCGAGGGAGGGGGGTACACAGGCAGTGGGATACGCCGATCATAAGGCGCGGACCCTTGCTGGGTCCACTCATGGAGACCACACAAGAAGCAATAGGGACTGTAGAAAGCTGGTGCAGCAAAATCGGACTTATGTCAACCCCAGTAAAACGGAAGTTATGATTTTTACCAGAAAATATAAATGGAACAGTCAATGTTCGTTGACACTGATTGAAAAGGCTCTTGAGCTAGCCAGAGAAGTTAAATATCTGGGAGTCACCCTAGATAGTGAGCTAACATGGGGAAGACGCCTAGAGAATGGGAGCCATACATTTGTGGCTGCCCTGGGACAACTAAGGAGGGCTATGGGCAGCACTTGGGGCATCAAAGCTAGCACAATGAAATGGCTTTACGAGGCAATTCGTAAACCTAGACTCATGTACGCCTCTGTAGTCTGGTGGGATAGAACGAAGCTAAAAACGGCGGCAAAACAATTAGAGGGGTTGAGAGGTCTGGTAACGAGGTGCGCTGTGGGCGCAAGTGCGTCAGCGCCTTCAGCAGCCCTTGGGACAGCCCTAGGGATAGGACCGATTCAACTGGACATTGAAGCCGCTGCCGCATAAGCGATGCAAAGAGCTAAACACATCCTCTCAGAAGGGAAATACGAGGAGAATAAACCGGAGATCATGAGATAAAGAGGAATCTTCGAAATGCCCACTGACAAGATGACCACGAGGTACCTCTTTGATGAAAAATACCGCATCAGTCTCACAAGTGAAACTGAGTGGATTGACAGACGGGCGAAACTACCTACCAGTGGGGACATCTGGTACACAGATCGTTACAAGGCAGGAGACAAAACAGGTACCGGAGTGTATCTGCGCCGAGGAAGGGAGAAGCACATCTTTTCGCTCGGGAGCCATAACATGGTTCTACAAAACGAACTGATGGCAGTGCTGAACAGCGCGCTTCAAGCATTGGAAGTCAGAAGCCAGGAGCACTTGTACATCAGTACGGACAGCAAGAGCGCTTTAGAAGTTCTTGAAGGGTACACCACAACATCAAAACTGGTGTACGATTGTTATCAAACCTTAAATCGCCTGGCCGAAGTCGGACCTGTAACCTTGATGTGGCTGCCGGGTGACAAAGGGATAAAGGGCAACGAGATCGCAGACGAACTGGCCAGACTAGCGCGATCAGAGAGGTTTATAGGACCAGAACCGGCAACTGGGATTTGCAACACAGTCATCAGGAAGAAGATTGATGATTGGACTGCGGCAAAGCACAGGGAGGCATGGAGAAATGCCCCTGGGTGCTGAATAGCCAAGATATTCATTGGACCAGATCAAATGAAGAACAACTACTCACACTGAGTAGGAAAAACGCTAAAGTAATCATCGGTATTCTGACCGATCACGGTACTCTGCGGAAGCACAGACACAGAATGGGATTGGAGGAAAACCCATTATGTAGATTCTGTGAATTAGAAGATGAAACCTCACTGCACATCATCTTCCAATGTCCTGCAGTAATGGAGAAGAGGCGCCTTCACCTAGGCGATCCAGATCCACAGGGATTCCAATGCGAGGAAGGCGCTATCAGGAATATCCTGACCTTTTGGGGGGAGATCTTCGATTAGAGCCACCAGCTATCTGAAGGACGTCAAGGGATTACCCATACGTCTGGAGGCGCTACGTGCCCCAACTCCACAGTCGACACTCGAGGTGGACATAATAATAATATTTTCGAGAAATAAATGGCAGAATTTGATTACTTACTTTTCTGAAATTTCCGTGTTTCTTTATTCATCAAAAACTAAGCTCCTGAAAAATCATAAATTATTTTGTCCCGTTAATAACCCATCAGAATATAGGTCAATTCAGTGTTAGTTCTGGAATCATCGGGTGAATTTTTCCCTAGGAATAGGTTGATCACTCATATCTGAGTAAGTTCGTTTTATCTATTGATACAAGTAAGGTAACACAAGGTAACATAAGGTAAAACAATAGTAACTACAAATCAGAATAGTTCAGAAACCGGCGCAAATTGAATCGAATCATTCTACCATAAACAAAAGTATTTGGTTTATATCCTACAGAAGTTTATTCATAAAACATGAAAGTTACTTGGTAAAAAGCACAGTTGCATTCCCTCGGCACCAATGAATAGATAAAGAAATGCTTGATGACTCATTATTTCGAATAGAAAAGAGAAGTTACTTTCTAGGTACATCCATCCGATACCGATTAATAAAACAATTACAAAATAATATACATATCATTAACGACGAGACAACTCGCATGTAATTTGTAGTTTATGGTCAAACAAGGATATGACAACGTAACCGCAATAATGAGCTGATTATCAAGGAGACATACGGCCCAATATCGCTAGCGGCTCGAAGGTGACTCACTCAGGTAGAAACAACCAGAGTCAGTTTTGCCAGGTAACCCACCTGTTACGTCCTGTGCGCAACATTATCTTTAAACAATGTGAAAACGCGTCGTTACCATTGCAGTATTATCACATTATCACCGAAATAATGCTGTTAGGGTGTGTATTTTTGTTAGTCACGTGGTCGTCTTGGTTCGTAGACGGCCAAATCACCCTCGAAGGTCCCAAATGTGGACAAATACGTTGTAAAGTGACAGAGTATTGTTCAGTCGCTGACCGGACTTGTGCTCAATGTTCAGTGGCTTGCAATCAGAGTAGCCATAACTACGAAGAACTAATATGCAAGGAATTCTGTCAAGGTAGGTGAATAGCAGTAAGAGTAGTTTATGCTATATAATTCAAGGAAAAAGCTCTATCAATCCTTGTCAACTTGAATAAAACACAATTTCATATTTATTTTCTTAATACCATATTCAATAATGGGTTTTTATTTTTTTCATATTCGACGTATAAATTTTCGTCACATTTATTTATTCATTATATGTACATAAGTGATTTGTGTGGGATGTTGAGGTTGATGAAGGTCATGAGAGATATACATTTTCATCTATTCTGCTTTGGAAAATCAACAACGAGAAATATTCTCATATATATTTATCCAAAGTGTGATGCTCTCGGGAAAACCGGATACGGAAAATAAGAAAATTGAAGAATTAAGTGAGATGAATACATACTTGTTTTGTTACATCGTAACATTTAACGAATATATGACTGATTGTAGTAATTCAAAAATGTCTGCTATTAAAATTTCAATTGTACCCAAATCTGAAATCAAAATTGCACGAAAATTATGAATAATGTTGTGACATCAATTGCATGAAACAGGATTTTATGTTCAGGAAAGTATACATGGAATTGGTTGAATTCACATATTTTACTTATGACATTGGTGAAAACGATAACAAAACTGATTTTTGTTCAATAGAATACCCTATATATTATTGTAGTTTCTGAACATCACAGTGCATTGAAAAAATCCATGAGGTTTTTGATAATAATAATCTAGATAAGTTTTGTGCGAAACTGTTTAAATATTTTCACTTATTTATTGAATGTATGCTAATTTTGTGAAGGTTTATATGTTACAGTGTATACATGTTTGTCTACCAGTATTCATGTCTATTAGTTGTTGCAAATCCGAGATGATGAAATTATGAAATTGTTTACGAGTTGATGAAATTTGTTCAATGCTTCTGCATATTTTGTGCGATATCTTATGATTTACATATCTAATCTACTCCGCACATACATAAGAACAAGATATGTTTGTTTCAAATTGTTTCATCTATACCTACACAGTGATTAATAGATTCGTTTTTTCATTCAGTGTGGATCAAATAGGGAAAAAAGAGGAAAGAAAATACATAATAACCAGTTTCACATTCATGATCGTTCAATTATTTCGGGAAAATCAGCCAAACAAGAAATTTCTCAAAATTTGTTTTTGGGTAGTCAATCCAATACGGGTTTTTGCGAGTTAACAACGTACAATTCAGACATGTCATATACTTACGTCCCATTCGTTTCGCAAGACAACTGCCTTAGACCTCGAATAGTTCGGATTAAGAAAGAAAGACTACCTGTGTTCTGTTATAGTTCCTATATCATCATTCTATTTGTATATTATACTCTGAAGAACAAATCACATTTCTTATACCTATAGCGTATTTGGCTAATTGATAAAGTCGAATTAGCACAAGTAACTGTATTTCCAAATCATTGACCGGTCGTAAATTGAAAGACAGTTTTTCAATGTGTTTTTCTACATCTAACCTCAGCTGTATGTGGATGGAAACCAATAAAGCGATTCTTAGACAAACTGTATTGAAAACTTGACTCAAGAAAATTAGAGATATATTATGAATCAAACTGAAATATATTGGTGTGATAAT
This sequence comes from Plagiodera versicolora, assembly GCA_037013635.1. Taxonomy (NCBI): domain Eukaryota; kingdom Metazoa; phylum Arthropoda; class Insecta; order Coleoptera; family Chrysomelidae; genus Plagiodera; species Plagiodera versicolora. Next base: position 5,586,149 of record CM072986.1, on the reverse strand, counting down.
TATTGTAAAAGTATCCACAGAATTCCAGTTACAGATTCTGAGGTGGAGGGAATTTCTGATCTGTGGCTGGCACACGAAATAATTAGCACCCGGAGTGATATCTGTGGCTATGACCAAGATATATACATGAATTTTGAATGCGTCTATGAAAATGATATGACAAATGGAAATTATTGTGTGGGATACTGAAGTCATATTGATTTTCTTGTTTTTTTCCTCACGATTTTCCAGAAACCGAATTTTCAATTTCGTAATACTGAAAATTGAAACCCCTGTATAATCGGAACCTGAAGATGTTTCCATATCAACCCATTCATTTTCGAAAATGGTGATGACGAAAACCTCGTTAAACCCGCAAAATAATTTATTTGCGGAAATAAAATATTTATGGATGATAACCCGAGAGGAAAATATGAAAGGTCAAATAATCATTCTTAGATCAATTTTCGATCACAAGTACGTCTGTTTTGGACGAGAATTCCTAGTGGCTTTCGAATAAAAAATGCAGGAGTGTTTATTATTCTTCACAGCAACAAAGGTGTGCTTGGGAACATTGTTTACTAATCGTTAATTTCAATGTAGCCTCGTGTCTATGGATTGCTGACACTTGCATGTAAAAAAATATACAAATAAAATTAAATGACGAAAACCTCGTTGAACCCGCAAAATAATTTATTTGCGGAAATAAAATATTTATGGATGATAACCCGAGAGGAAAATATGAAAGGTCAAATAATCATTCTTAGATCAATTTTCGATCACAAGTACGTCTGTTTTGGACGAGAATTCCTAGTGGCTTTCGAATAAAAAATGCAGGAGTGTTTATTATTCTTCACAGCAACAAAGGTGTGCTTGGGAACATTGTTTACTAATCGTTAATTTCAATGTAGCCTCGTGTCTATGGATTGCTGACACTTGCATGTAAAAAAATATACAAATAAAATTAAATGATGAAAACCTGTGTTCAATCAAATCAGTGATATCAAGAAGTTTTCTCAAAATAAAAATTATATTAATCAAGTTATTTTTTATATTTCAGATTACTTGCATGATTTACGATATGTCCTGAGAAACGAAAGCGGGAATAACAATGGTGACTTGAGGAGTGAGTACACGTACGATTTTATAAACTAGGTGGTCTCCATAATACACTTAACGGTGTCAATGAAGGCAATCCTAAAAGTGGAAATATCGTAGACTCGTTACCTAAAACCGTTCATTGAAATACAATCTTCTACGCGTTGAATGTGATGTGCATTTTCAGGAAATGTTTCAACTCTCCAATGTTGCTTTTCTATGTATATTCACATAGACTTTTCAGTTTTTCACAATAACTAAGTACACGCAAGTGTAATAAAATAGCACTTGTATACGTCAACCTTCATTCTACATTGCGAAATTTAACATCATCAATATCGTGAATTTTACGTCATCGTGATTCTTAAATGAAAAGCCCAACTTTCGATAGTGCCGAGAAACGAGATTGCAATGAATTATACCTTGAAAATTGAGGAATCAATGAGTTCAATCAACGCATTCGTAAAATAATAGGATATTACCTTCGTAATGATTTCGTCCGACTGGATTTCGAGAACAGACTTCGTGAAATATTATATACTTCCAAAAATAAATGATTTTTCAGATAAAAAAGAAATTCATTAGGTACCAAACGCTCCCAAAATCAATCACCTAACAAACAACATTATATGTCGCCATCACCTTCAGTTCTCAACTCAACGTCAATTTGATCTTGTTGTACCTGAGCCCCAGTCTGAATGCAAAATGTGTTAGTTAAGTTAATTGATTGCCTCTGGTTCTGCTAATCTCTTTTAAAGACATCATATGAGCGGATATTCGCTAAATGACCGAATGATTCGGATTCGTCCTTCAAACCATCGTGTCTGCTCAAAAATGAGCCAAATTCTACAGGTGCCGCCAAAAAAACATGACTGCCTTAGTCTGTCAACTTCTGCCTGTCCCTATTGAAAACCCCTTCAAATATAGTGCAAATGTTCAACACCTCGTATTCATAAATGCTTTTGTTTCATTCATTCTCAATTTGCAGGTACAGTCGACAGACTATCTCAAATGTTGACAGTGACACTCATTCTTGTGTGCTTCATGCTGATAGTTTTGGCTGGTTTCCTACTCTTCCAATTTTATAGATGGAAGGATAAGAAGAACATCACCTTGGCTTCATTGAAAATGAAATTATTTGGGAAAAAGGTAACTACAGTATACTAAAGGATCTTCACAAAAGCCTAAAATATAGTACACTATCTATCCATGGCGCTCAAACTGAAAAACTTTGAACAATGATATAAATTTTGAACTCAAATGATTTCTATTTGAAAAGTATTTCCGGTAACGTCATATATCAACGATATTGTATATGGGTCCTCAATGAATCGCTCCAGAGGAAAGACAACCCAATGAAGCTTCAAAAAGTATATTCAAGAATTCGAAAAAAAAATCCCATCATTCGACAAGTTCAGTTACGCCTACTTGTCAAAAATAACTAAACGCAAAGACAAATGAAGTACACTTTCATTTTCGCTATTGAAGACTCGCACATCCAAAAGTGACCCAACATGTGGTACATGGTTAAAATGAAAAAAATAATCATTTTCAATCAAATTGGATCCATACGCGCTAAGGTATTGAGAAGTGCCCTAAGAAATTAAAAGTCGATTTCTTTAAACTTCACTAATAACCATGACGACAGCCAATATTTTTGCCAGTGAACTCATCTCGAACAAAGCGGTCGGGGTTGCGACCTCCATTTTTCGTATCTCCTATAGTTACCAAGTGACGCTATACAAACATTAAAATTTGCCCACCCTGTACATTACAGAAATTGTGGAAAATATCAGCTAGATCAGCACATAGTTATCCACAGTCAAAAGTCATCAAATTTCGGTGTATATGTATTTCAATCGGAAACATTCTTCAAATCAATTTGAATGATGAAACGTAACAACATAACCTAACTTTCTATTACGGAGTATCGTTGAAAAGATAAACAAGCAGAAGCACCGCACTCTCTGGTGGGCTGTCACAACTATCTTGCTTAAATAAATGTGTAATTGCATTCATATTTTGTGCACGTACGCCTTAGTTCCATACTTTCATTCAAACGAAAGAATTCGTTGTTAGTTGCCCTGATAAAAAGCCCTTTTAGATATTGGTACGCAAAAATGTTTGACTAAGCCAAATAACACAATCCTTCATTTCTTATTATTTTCTGTTATCTCACCTTCGAAAGCGAATGATGCCATATTAAGTTTATTTCATAAAAGAAAAACTTGTGAGAGAATTCATAAAAGGTTGTATGGCAAAGTGATAAATCAAATCACAGCGACGCAGAAAGAACATTAAAATGATTTGAATCACGGCAGGCAAAACTTCATTATCATCTTTTATGATGAATTGCTGTTGATATGAATGTAGTCGCATAAGAAAAAGGGTCCATTTTCTTCTTTTCGGCTTCATAAATTACGTGAACTTTACATTGCGGAAGCAAAGAGCACCGTTCGAATATTATTTTGATTTCATGCATCAATCTTGATATAGATTATTTATTTTATCAGATTTAGATTGAATAACTTTCCACGACCAGCCAAAGCACTTCATGTTGACTTTAACTGCTCATTTGAATTGTTCATTCCAATATTTATGTTATTGTTTTCTTCGTGAATTATATAAAAACTTGAAAGGAAAACTATCATTCCTATTTCATTTCAGTCAAATCAAGAGAACACTCCTGCGAAGTCCAATAATGCTGTTGCATTGGATGGTAAAAAAGGAGAGCTGAGGTTAGATATAACGACGCCAAGAAGTCAGTCTGAACACAGTCCTGTCACAGTAACAACCTCCATCAGTAGGCGTCCAGCCGAAGACAGTACGCTAGACTACGCTTACGACAATCCAGCTATGACGTCATCGCGGTGAACCATACTTCTCTAGAGTCAGTCAAATAATGTTAAAAAATTATACCAGATAGAAATTTTGAATTCCTTGGATCAAATCAACATCATTATTCATGAACTTACAACTGTTTTGAAGAATTCCATCGCCTAGGTCAGAACTGGTCAAAACTGCTGTAATAATATTCGTACTTAATATTTCTAGTCAAAAACTCTTCACTATGCAATTTTATTATTACCCCTATTTCACAGCAATATACTTTTTGAAATTTCATATTTCCATTAGATATCCCTTCAATTTTGAATAAAATAGTTTTTACAATTTAGTATTCATATAATACTTGTGAGAACTATATTGACTCATTTATATTAATACTGTTTATTTTATTTTATCGTTTTCATTTCCAAGGAAACGAATAAGACAAACCATGAGGTTTCTCGTACTTATTCAAGATTAATTTTAGGTTATCGACTGAATCGATGCAAATGGTGTAAATAATATTTGTCCATACTTTACATTCCATGTATTTCACAAAAGCTCAAGAGAATTGCATGAAGATTTTCATGCATATTTATATTTGGCTTCACCCTCTTGGTATTCTAAGAATTAGGTATAATTTAGTGCTTCCAAGATATATCCTCATATTTCAGTACGAGTTTTATTTTTTGTATGATTACTAGGTTATACATTTGGATTTTTTTATTGTAAATATATATTCTCATACAATATATGTACTTATCGAATCCGTCCAAGAAGTTTGATAATATATTATTGAAATGGCATAAGTGATGGTGAAATAAAATACATCCTACTTATAACTGATGATATATTTGTATTTCAATTCCAAGAATCTCGATTAATTAATGGAAAATTTCTTTCAATTCATTTCCTGAATAATTCATCATGGTTTTCTCGATGATCCAGATGAGACAGATTATTTGAGATTTGCAATATCATCCATCACTCATTTGGTATTATAATTGTTATAAAAGTTTATTTATTTAGGTTTAACCAAGATGTTAGTTATATATACAGTACCTCTTGGAAATTAATATATAAATTTAGTTATCTAGATGAGTTCGTTTATTTCCTTTCTTCCAACTAATACCCCACGTATTTTCAATGTCAATTTAACTTCAATGTAAGCATTCTTATTGACATTTACTAAGTTTCAAGATCACATATCAGAACCCCATTTCGAAAATTCACTATATATATATATTACCCATTCATTTGAGAACTTTTTATTGACTCATAAACAATCGGCATATGTACATAGATCTACATCAGATCTTTATTTTTCGAAATTGTTGCTAGACTTTTATCTAGAATTATGATTAATTTTATCGTATGTCTTCTTAAAAAGCATTCGAATATTATTGAATAATTTGAATTCATTCTGAAAGAATACGTCTTGAAAACGACGTCAGTAGATGAATATGTATTCTCCTATTCTCAATTCATTCCATATTATTTTGGTTCTACCTTAGCAGCACATATATTCATTCAAGAGAGGTTTGGCAGTCAATACGTGCACGTTCTTTATTTTTCAGCAATAGTTCTCTGAATAATCAAGTTGTCAATGTTGACCTTCTAGATCGAAAGCGCTCTGCGATAAATAAAAATCTTTGCACGAAATACATGTTTCATTTTTTGGTTCAGCCACTCCCACTTTAATGTTTCTAACTTTGGAATGAAAAATGTATATTTTGACCTATACACGTAATTAGTTAGCTATGACGAAAACGTATGATAAAAAAAAACATGTAGGTACATATGGAAAATAGTGCCAGTGGCAAAGCTTTTCCGGTTGGCTAGTGGAAGTGGCATAACCATTGATCATTCTTATCTCAAACGGAATACACCGGTATTTTATTACGCTTCGTGAATTTCTGACATGTGATGTTTTTGTTTTGCGAATGTTTCTCCTGGCCCATTTATATCTAAAATGTAACTAGAATTCTATCACATTCACTTCAATGAAGGGAAATCAGGGCAGTATTACAAAAAAAATTCCTTTTACTTCCTTACTACTTCTAACTTCCGATTCACGATTCACGTCATATACAACAATAAGAAAATTCAAAATTCTATACAACAATGTTTCTATAAAAACACAATTCATCTGCATTATATCAAAGACTTCGTGAAAATCTATGAACTGTCTGATACAGAGCTACCATAATTATGTCATGTATTATGTATGATTTTCAGAATTTTATTTGGACAAAAAAATCGAAAACGTTTACTAATTGAGTGAATGAATAGCCCTATTTTTATAATAGTTTCTGGATTGAAATGAATAAACTGCCAAGGAAAGTTGAAAATCTCTTTAATTATTATACATTTTCACAATCAACACAAAATGTGTCATAACAACATTATAATATATTCAGTAACATATATTACATCTCTTAGTAATAGTCTGTAATTATACTCTAACCTTAACCAAAACTCGGTTATAATTAGGAATATATCGTTTGTGTTGAAAAAATTCTAACTAAAAGTAAGTCGCAACTAAAGTTATTGGATTGTTAGGTTCTTTGAACTGTCAACAGAAAAGAAACATTCAGTTCATGATGGTCTTCATTCACACTTATTCTTTACAGTTGTTATTATCATATTAGTCTGATGAATTAAATATAGGGCACTGATGAATACTGAATTGGCTCTGAAAATAATGAAAGAAAAATCAAATATATTCATGATAGTAAACATACTGATACATATTGAAGAATATGTGTCTCCTCAAATCTGCGACTATATTAAAATCAGATCCATTACAAAAAACCTCAACATTTAGCTCTCCAAAACGAATGGGAAAATCAGACGAAATTGTGTTCACTATAGTCATGTATATTCATGAAATAATAAGTTTGTTTCAACACGTCTTGAAACCGTCACCACAGATTATATATGTGCCGTCACAATATGGTCACGCTCATGCGCAATTGATTTAATCTGTTCCAACCGAGAAGTGATCGTAATCTGACCATCATATTATAATTCCAACCAAGCTCGTGACCGTCCGCAGCATGGTTCAGGACGATAATTTCGGTACATGCTCAAAATTGAAAACTGTTTTGATTCATGAGTATTGACATGCGCATTAAGAAACACTTTGCCACAAGAAGGTTAGGTAACCTAGCTTTTTGTTTAGGTATTTATTTACTTTCATTTGTGTTATTGATTCTTTCTTCTGTTCAAATCAAATAAGAAAAAATAAATATGGGTGACGATTTTTATATTCAGTACAATGAAACGAAGGTCAAATCGTAGAATGTTCTATTTTCATATTATTCTCATTGTTGTAACCAAAGATTTTTCTTAAACAAAAGAACAATACTCTCAATCTTGTAGAACGTGGGTAGCCAAAAACCGTCAATAAAACCGATCCAACCCTCGAATGTTTTTGTAGCGCCACGAAACTATGCGAAGTTCGCGCATGCGAACTAAACGAAACCGAACCGGCCACTAAACAGTTTCGAAACCATACAGAAATTTTTGTTGGAACAAACCTTACATCACCACTTGACCGAAAACCTAAAGTTTCCTATATACATTCATTTCTATGACAGATAAGACTGTGAGGATTGATTAGATTGTTTTTCTTCAGATAAATGAAAGGTATCTTGATTCTAGGAAATAGACTGAATAAATTATTCCTTATCTGAATTGAATCAAATATACCAACTGAATCAGAGTTGACATATAACAGATGTAAACAACATTCAATGGAGGAGACCACTAATTTTTCATAACAGCATACTCGTGTTCTGTATGTATGTAAACTAACATTAATTATTCTTCTAATTTTTTATTCGGTCTTAAACATGAATAAAATAAAGGGGATTGATTTCGAACATACAATTTCTTGCTCTCATTGGTGTAATGCAGAGTGACGTGCTAGCCCTAGAAGGTCATCGACCTTAAGCTGACCAATCATAGATAATTGTTCCATGGTAAATCTTGCTATGTTGCCGCACCAAAATACCATAACTTATTCTCGAAATAAAAGATGTTAAAGAATACAATATAAATGACACTTTTTTCACAAATTATCGTGAAATGATATAGTTATCACTTATTGATGTTTTTGAGAAAATAGGTCTGTAAGTAAACTTGACAACATTACACATGGTGTGAGCAAACAGACGAAGATAAATTTATGGTGTAGCACGTCATATGCTCATAGCACCGCCCACTTATTTCTGGGGTATTTAAATTTTGAATGAAAATGCTGATTTCAAAATGCTGTAGAATCTATTTGCTTTGATATTGAATATATAACGAACCAATATCATTATTCATTGATTAAAAGAGGTTTGGAAGGATTTCATCACTTAGTGGTCTTCCCCATTCTGAATATTTTCCTAATTAACCAATGTTAGGTGAGTTATGGCATGAATTTCAATGGTAGGCTTACAATGACTGAAATTGACATGAAAGTATTCTACAAATCATAAGTTCAAGATTGAGATTTGAAAAATTAAGTTATTCATTATGATCTTCTTTATCTTGAACAAAATGTATAGTATTGATATAATTAGGAAAAACTAATCAAAATATGACAATACTTACTGTCCTTCTTTGAAGTATTCTTTCAATGTATTACTAAATCTCTTAGAATATTTGACAAATTCCCTTTTCCTCTGTTCTAATGACTGTTTTCCTGTTGTACCTGGAATGAACCCATTCACTTCATTGACTGCATCCAACAGTTTCTTTATAGCACTAGCAATTTCTCTGAAAAAATCATGTAGTAATGGTCACTATTGAAATGAATCAAATATATGTATGAAGACAAAAATATCCCTTGTGTGTTGAATGGTAATTTATTGAGATACACTGACATTTACAGATTACCTACTTTATGGTTTCCAAGAATGTTTTTCTATCAGTTATTTCATCTGGAATTCTGCTCAAAATCCTTTTCAATGAAGCAGACTTTTTATTCAGTTCTTGGAATGCATCTTCTGAACGATTCAAGCGATACTCAACTACTAAAATCGAGAGAAGAGTACATTTTTCATCCAACTTTCCACTGTATATTCACCATCAGAATCCGAAACAGCTCCTTGTAAGCGTAATATACTTTCATTCATATTCACTGTGAGATCTCCCTTGCGTAATATACCAAGTACTAAATCATAAGCCAACCCAGGATGTGAGGCCTCAGCTTTTGTAAGAGCAGAGCGTAATGTCTGAGAAGCAGAGACATCTTGCTTTTCCAACTACGATGGAGGAATTAGAAAAATCCAACGAACATTAGGATATACTCACTTCAGAAAGAATAGGGCGTATTAAAACTGGAAGTATCAATGTTGTAACTGGAGTTTCATCTCCCATTGTCATATTTCTAGTTATAATAATAAAAACTTGTACGACTTCAACTTCGAATTCAATTTATTTCTTAAGAAAGTAAACATAAGAGGGCAACAAAATTCTTATCAACATATTTTATCGTAATCAAAAATGGAAAAAAATTACTAAACGTCATAAATGACAAGGATGTCAGCTGTGCATTATCATAGATCATGGATTATTCTATTTTTTTTTTATTTCTATTATGGGTGCGTTCCATTAAGCGCTCACAACGATCACGCTCACGACCACGAATTTTGTCGTTCCACTTGGTTCTGTGCGTCATCGAAACGCTCACACCGACCCACCTATTGAGATGGGTCGTCGTGAGCATGAATCATGACGTCATTCATGACATTTTCGCCACGACCCCAACGATCGTGGTCGCCATGTGGAACGTCTGAATGAGTGTTTTGAGCGCTTAATGAAACGCACCCTATATATCAAGGATTCTGTGTGTATGGTGTGAACACGATCATACACATAGGTCTGGAAACTATGGCATTTTTGAGTGGTGGAGGGTGGCACCAGTTTTGAAGAAAAAGTTGCCTTATCCGCTAGAGGACATAGGGGTATAATTACGTGATTAATCTTTGGCAACAAAACAAACGGTTAGGACTTGAATGGTAAATAAAATCAATAACAGAAATATTATATCTTGCAAAATTCTCTCAAATAAATGAAAATCATTCCTACTTTCAAAAAGCTGATCGGATCTGATTTATGATTGGCTGACATAGTGACAATAAAGGACAGCGCTGCAGGTGACGAAACATAAGAACCACAAAAATTTCCTCAATGTTTGGGTCACCCCCCACCATACGAGTTGCCAGACCTATGTATACGATCGTGGGTTTGACCATGTTTTGACATTTTGACATGGTTCTGACCGTGGTTCTGACAGACGTCAGCGGAAAATCTTAGGTTAACTACTTAACCTAAAATTCAGGTTTGAGAGAAAATGTGTTATTATTTTGTATATTAGTTTTGTAAGTTTCATTTTAGTACAGATGTTATTATGTGCCAGAAAAAAAATCCTGAAAAAAGCTTGATAGATTCAACTTCAGAAGAGATGGACACCGATTCAGATAGCAGCGATGTAAGCATGACAGATTCTTCAGATTCTGAACATGAAGATGAAGACAACATTACTGCAGATGACATAGCCCCTAACATAGAGGAATCCCAATCTGACTTGGAGGAAACAATTCCTGAAGAGGAAGAAGATGAAACCATCCAAGCAATAAGAAGGGAAAGTAATCGTGAAAGAGATCATCCACCTGTAATACAATGTGAAGATTTTGTCACTGATATTTCTTTCCATCCACACAATGATATTCTAGCTGTAGCTAGTATAGTGGGTGATATTTTGATTTACAAATATTCAAATGTAGAGAATACTTTGATGAATACTCTGGAAGTACATACAAAGGCTTGCAGGGATATAGAATTCAGTCACAGTGGTGAAATTTTGCTGTCTACTTCAAAAGATAAATCTATCATGATAAGTGATGTTGAAACTGGAAAATTGCTTAGATTCTATGAATCTTCCCATGATGTTCCAGTGTATTGTTTGACTGTGATTGATGAGAATTTATTCTCTACAGGTATTGAAAATGGTTTTATGAACTTGATTAATTCACAAATTTTCTGCCTATGTTGTAATGAATATATTCATTAAATTTTTCTTCAGGTGACGATGATGGTGTTGTAAAATTATGGGATCTTCGACAGAAAGATGATAGACAAGTTTACAAGACTAAAAAAAATGAAGACTTCATAAGTGATATGATTACAGATGAATCTAGACATTATCTTATATGCTCTAGTGGAGATGGATCACTCACCAGTATTGATCTCAGAAATAGGTGTGGAATATAATTTTTCATTGTTTATGACTAACACAATATACTTCCTTGATTTTCAGAAAAATTCATATGCAATCGGAAGAATATGAAGAGGAATTAACATGTTTAGGTCTCTTCAGAAGTGGGACCAAACTTATTTCTGGGTCATCTACAGGCAAACTTTATATGTACAATTGGGAGGAATTTGGATTGCATAGTGATGCTTTTCCTGGTCCCAAAACATCTGTTAATGCTTTAATCCCTATCACAGAAAACATAGTTGTGACTGCCTGTGAAGATGGAAATTTGAGAGCCTCCCATTTGTTTCCCCACCGACACTTGGGTATTGTGGGACAACATGATTTATCAGTAGAGAATATAGATATTTGTAATACTGGACAGTTTATAGCTTCTAGTAGTCATAATAATGATATCAAATTTTGGAATATTCAGTATTTTGAGGATTTTGAAAAGGTTTCTCAAAAACACAGTAAACACAACAAGAAGAAAGAGTTGAGAAATAATCTACCTTCCTCAAAAATGAAGAATGTTTCAGATTTCTTTAGTGACCTATGAATGTACAAAATCAATAAAAAATAAGTTACAATTTTGTTTTTCTCCTTCACAGTCAACAGTTCAAAAAGTCTCTATTGAGGACTCGCACATCGAAAGCAACTCAACATGTGTTACATGGTTGAGAAGTACAAAAATAATCCTTTCCAACTACACCATTGAAATTGAAAATTTTTCTGAAATTTTCTCTACGCCACTGCATTGAAAGGAAAAAGCGTTCAAAGAACTTGTTAAAAGTTATGTTCTCTACTAACGACCATGATACAACAATCAAATATGAATGTATTCTTTAAATAAAGCAACAAAATATTATTCTTCTAATTATTCAATTAAATTCATTGTTTTGATACCTAAAATTAATACGCATATCATTGTTATTCAAAATGAGTAAAAACGGTATCACCTGATGTCAGATTCATCTGAATTTTCAATTTCGCGCTATTTAATGGCTGATAAAAACAGGCGCCATCTATATTATATATAGATGATCTTCGCCTCTGATGTTCACCGTCGTCCGTCTCGATCGTCTCCCTGTGATTGTTATGTCTGATCTTATATTTGCTATAGAAAAATTAGTGTTTTCAAATGGTGCTTTGTATAAAGAACATATGAGTTACAGAGGAATATGTCCAGTTTGAAAATTGGTAAGGCGCTTGTATGTGACTTTGATTTACCTGTTTTGGTCCCACCCCCAATGAAATGCTTGTGGGAGAAGTATGCTTCCCCCTTGCTGGGAACATATTGTTATGATAATTGCTACTGTTGTGACTCACAAAAACAAACCATTCCAATGGACACTTCAAACAGCAAATTGATAGCCAATTTTGAAATTGATGTTTGCTTCTGCCTGCTTAACTGATATAAAAAAAAATTGTAATGGCATGTTGACATTTTTTTCCTTTTTTATTTAAGCGCTACAACTCTTCAAAAGTGTAGATAGAAGCATGTATGTCAGCTAGCACTAGTTAGTTGTGCTTGTTGTCATGTTGGAGACCAGATCAATCAGAGGAATGCCTGAACATTCTTGGAATAATTACGGAGTCAGAATCCCTCCACATCAAATGGCTGCACCAATAAGACATGGTGAGTATTTTCGCACCAATACACAATTGAGTATCTGTCTCTCATCCCTAGTTATATGTTCAAGTAGAACTCACAGTTTACTACTCAACATGCATGTGGATCAATGTGCTAGTGCAATTCATTTAGCAAACTACCTATAGGTAAATACTATTCATATCCACAAACTCTTGAAGCCATCATTAGATTAATTCGGAAAAGAAAAGCAAATAATCCAAAATATATCACAAATAAACTTCTCTCTTGAACATTTATTTTTGTTCTCTCCACAACCTGTTTTAATAGACTCATTATTATTTTAGAAAAGCATTCTGCTGAACATTTCAATTATTTAATTCCATGCAATCATTTACAAGGAAATCCGCCATAATGAAACAATGATTTGATGTACTATTTGAATATTTCCCAAACTTTAATTAAATATGCTGTACTTGGAGAAGAACAAGTCTCAGTTGTAATGCTTGATTATAATGAACATGTGAAAATGTAAGTCAGTTATTTGTGACACTTATATTTCTCATATATTATATACACCAACATGACATCACTATATTTACCAACACAATAATCATATATTGCATAGATAAGCAACTATAACTGAAGACAGATAAGATTTGGTGATCCTTCAATACAATGAAGTATCTGATCAACCACTGACGTTTTAATTGGCTAAGCACCATTTCATCTAAATTATTTTTGTGTATAGATATGTCATATTGTGACACATTGCAATTAGGAATATGAACATCACTGAAAAATAGAGGCATGACATATTCTGAATAGCTGGCACAACTATTTTTCAATAAATAGACTATTATATAAGGAAACAGCATTGCATCTCATTTGATTGTGTGATATAATATTATTGTGTTCATTGTTACTCTTATAGCTTTCTGTTTACACCCAAGATATATTTTTTTTTACAATTTCTATATATAGATGAAGTAGTTGATGATAGGACAATCAATCAATAGTTTCCTGGTATCCAAGAGTGACTAAATTGTGTATATTTCCAATGAAATTCAATTCAAGATCAGTTATTTATTTTTCATCATAAAGATGACATATGGAAAGATAAAGAGTTAGTTATCATATATAGTACACTCATTGCTTAAAGTACATCCAAACAAAGGCAGAATATTTTTTCAAGCATTTTATGAAGACAAGATTTTTGAGTTATTCATACTTGAAATTTATATGTGCAATAATGAAAGTCACCACATTCTTGATACATTGAAGTTGAGACCTCCATTAAGCTAGCAGAACCACTTTTGAATTTTCACAATTTTCTTTGGTCATAATTTAAGGCTAATCGCCGGATTTATTGCTCTTTGTTTTATAAGAAAAATCATGGGTTCTGCTAGCTTAACCATTAAGCTAGTGAAACCACCTATGAAACATAAGATTTTTGCAAGATCTGATTTTACCATAATTTGAAGCTGTTTAAAGGCTCTCATTCTAGCCTATCGCTGAATTTTTTGCTCTTCGTTTTTTTTAATCCTGTGTTTTGCTAGCTTAACCGTCAAGCTAGCAGAACCCAACAGATACAAGAAAGTTTTTGAAAATTCTGAATACGCCATAATTTGAGGCTCTTTTAAGGCTCTCATTTGAAGCTACTATTTTTTGCTCTTCATTTAAGGAAAAAAATACACAAGTTCCTCTTCGAATATACAGTGCGTCCATAAAGTAACGCATAAATTCATTATTGGCTAAATGAACAATAAAATTAGGAATTCCCAAAACAGGTCGATTTTTTATTTCAATTTACTGTTGTTTCAAATCATAATCTATTATACAGGGTGAACCACTTTCGTGTAATGACGTCATCACCATTTTTTTCAAATGGAACCCCCCCTTTTTTTTCAATTTCCAAATTGCCTTTGCTGAGCTGATTCCAAAAATGTATAATATGTTGCTTCAAATTGGTCCTGATATTCAAATACCCACTAATGTAGACCGCAGAATCTGGTATCAACAGGATGGCTCACCGCCACATTTCGCAGTAACTGTGCGCGATTTTTTAAACACAACTTTTCCACAAAGGTGGATAGGAAGAAGGGGACCAGTGGAATGGCCTGCTAGATCACCTGATCTGAGCCCATTAGACTTCTTTTTATGGGGTTATTTAAAATCTAAAGTCTACTTTACAGACCTGGAAATATCCCTCAACTACAAGACCGAATCAGACAAGAAATATAGAGCATAACACCCGCTATGCTACAGAATGTTAGAGACGAAAGTAATGCCCGGTTCAGTCATTGTCTAACGGTCAATGGAGAACAATTTGAACATTTATTGTAAATTTTCGTTCGTTTGTTTGTTTTTGGAAGTGTATCACATCAATTGCATAACTATACTTTTTTTTGCATTTTTGCCCACCCTGTACCAATTTGAAGCAACATATTATACATTTTTGGAATCAGCTCAGCAAAGGCAATTTGGAAATTGAAAAAAAAGGGGGGTTCCATTTGAAAAAAATGGTGATGACGTCATTACACGAAAGTGGTTCACCCTGTATATTGGATTATGATTTGAAACAATAGTAAATTGAAATCGAAAATCGACCTGTTTTGGAAATTCCTAATGTTATTGTTCATTTAGCCAATAATGAATTTATGCGTTACTTTATGGACGCACTGTACAAGGGTCTATGCTACGTGTATCAAACATCAATGTTAAAATGAACGGAATAATTAATATCGAAGTTCAAAAGTGGTTCTGCTAGCTTAATGGAGGTGAAGTTGAGAAAATTTTCTAAAATGGACATCAATTTTCATACAAATTTAGGCAAGCTAAATATAATAGTAGTATTTGAAATCAACTGTAGACGTAGCTGTGATTATATGGGACCTTCTGATTATCCAAATACGAGTATACAAGATGTCCAAAAACTCTCCTGCCAAACGGAAACTACATTTACTAGAGTTGTCGATTTAGTTCAAATTACCTCAATCCGAAAATGCTTATAAGGTGAACTACAGCCTTTCGAAAAAGAAAATGCCCTTCAAAAGTTCAAACTTTGAATAATAAATAAACAGTCCCAAATAGATTTTGTTGATGTTCCAAAGCCAACTTGATATTACAGATAAAATTTTATAATCCAACGTGATTTTATATAAGAAACCCAAAAGTTTAAATTTATTTCTCTTTCTCTTCTCTTGCTTTCTTATCAACGTTTTTTGACAAAGCCATGAGACACGTTTTCTGACTTCATTCTCAATTATTCACCTGAACATTTAGTCATGCTATCATTCAATGTCAAAGTATGTTAATTCAATTTCGCTAAAACAGTCCAAAGTGAAAAGTTTTACCTTCTATATCTTAAAAAATAAATTACACAGAAATAGATGAATATTTAAAATAAATTAAGACATCCAAATACAACAAAATCTATTTGTATTCGAGGGGAGTGTATTGAAGTATATTAATTTCTCCAGTGGGTAATAATTTCATTTTACATAATTCTCATGTAAAAATTCCAAAATAACAATAGCTATTATAACTATTGAAATTATATGAGCCAATTAAACATCTAAATAGTAATGATTCAGTGAAAGGATGTGGTATCCACCACTTCTTTGATAATTAATCTCAGGTCCCGATTCTATTCAAAGTGTTCACCATTTGTTGTATAATAAGTCTTGACTCTCTTTTATCAAAAGTATCAAATGGCAAAAGTTTTTTTTCTGTTTCACATTATATTTTAATAACTGATGAGTTTCTCAACTAAAAGTGAGTAATTTTATTGAATATTGATATTTTTGAATATACATTGAATCTGATATTTCATTGGCCAAAAAAGCTGTACTTGTATACTTGTGGGTGATAGCTGAACTAAATCATTTATTGAACTACGATTGAACTCAAAAGTTTTGAGAACTCGCATTTTTTTTTGTTAATCAGTAATTGTAAACTATGTGGTTAACATATCTATGGCAATTATGGAATATCTGTATAGAGAATATGTTAATTTTCAATACATCATTATTATACCACTGTATTTTTGCTGCACTGTATGATAATCCTCAAGAATAAATCTTACATGTGTATCCTATAATATAAGCTCTGATAGAGATGTGATGAAGAAAGTTTTGTATTATGTATTTGGAAGTAAATATTGACACATTGAAAATGCAATTGAAATTCTCATATGCCATGCTACTTTCTTATCAGATTATATAATAGATATCACTAGGAAAATAAAATATTCTTGGCTATTATTGCACTCTAGGTCCAGTTTTGACTTGAAATAATAAAAATTGAGCGTGTTATTGAAATCATTCTCAGATTTTTTTGAAATCAATTTTATTGAGATGGGAACTTGGCCAAGGAGAAAATGTAGTGATTCTTTCCTTAACGATTCCGAAATAATTTCAAAACATTTTTGTGAGTATGTCAAACCATCTAATGTATCAAAGAAACATAGACGTAAATTATAAAAGTTTCAGAAATCCAGGAAGAAATCTCATTTGAAAGAAAGTTCTCAAAAATTTCAGTCCACATGTCAAAATAACGGAGTTCATTTTCTTATTCATAATTCACTCATTCACTTATAGAAAATCAAATCCTAAAATATTGGAAGCTTAATGATACATAATGATTCATGATTACCACTACAAAATTATACTTTTCCTTTCAAGTTAGCATAATAGGTAATCTATATTTCATATTGGTAGTCAACGGAAATTGTAATATGAATAAACATTATTGTTATTATCCTTTGTGAATTCCAATAGTAATCAACAACTTACCATGTGTAAAAAAATTATTCTTGATATTTGATGTTATCCAATCTATTTATTTAGGAAAGCATCGAATGATTAAATTTACAAGAATTCAACATTTGTTTTTTGTTTCGAGTGTATCCATTAGGCTATAACAACGGCAGGCTATATAATTTGGCACAATGTTGATATATTTCTGCTTTCTTCAGGCAAAAGTAGCCAGGACGATATATGTTATGTATTGGCTAAGTACGATTACGAGCATCAAGGCCCCCAGGAGCTTGACCTCAAGAAAAATGAGCGATACGTTCTTCTAGACGACACCAAACACTGGTGGAAAGTGCAGAATTCTCGAGGGCAGGCTGGTTATGTGCCCAGCAACTACGTTAAAAAGGAAAAGCCATCTTTGTTTGATAGCATTAAGAAAAAGGTATAATTTTTATAGAATATTGTTCTTGTTTAATCTTGTCTAATATCTAAAGTATCGTTGACGTTCTCAACCAAACCGAGGTCTTTTTATAACAAAGAGATAAGTCATATTCTGACTGATAACGTTTTCAGTCAACCTAACATGGAAATTTGAAATGCCTGGAAACCGTTGACTAGTCGAATGAAACGGTTACGGCTCGCTGAACAGGAAATTTTAAATATACATGAAAATGATGAAAACAAATCAGTTTCAAGTTCCAACTCAATTCCTCAACTTCAATCAAAATTGAGTTGGTTATCGTTAATTATCAAAATTACTCTATTCCACTTCATTATCCCATTCTCCATTCCACCATTATATATTCCATTCTATATTTTATTTTCCTCTGTTTATCAGTTTCCTCAAGTGTCATATAGATGATTGAGAATAAAAAAATAATTACCTTATACATCCTCAAAGTACCTTCTCTTTAATTTCCAGATGTCACCACCTGTGTATTGCCATTGAAAATTACGTATTATTTTATTCGAAATACAAAGATATCACATACATGATATGTTCATAATTCGGACATCATCATTTCAAATATTTTTCAT
Organism: Plagiodera versicolora; assembly: GCA_037013635.1. Lineage (NCBI taxonomy): Eukaryota > Metazoa > Arthropoda > Insecta > Coleoptera > Chrysomelidae > Plagiodera > Plagiodera versicolora. Next base: position 5,567,608 of record CM072986.1, on the reverse strand, counting down.
TAAAACTTAGCAAATCAAGTTCTGTAATGTCTCAACCAATTGTGAATTGTGACGAATATTTTCCTACATTTTGCTTCTTATTTTTGTTATATCTCTCTGATTGTGAAAAAAGATGAAATGAACCTAACATTCTCATTGATTTTTCTTTCCAAGAACACTACAAATTGTATCATTCACTGTTTTATGAGACCAAAAATATCATGAATTCCTCATGAAAACTAGTGACAACTATTTTTTTGTTGACCTCAATCTTCAAGTACAGTGTCAAGATATAAAACTTTTTCTCTTGAACATTTCCAGGTAAAGAAAGGATCTGGTTCTAAAACACTCCCCACAAATAACTCACCGTCCCGAGCAGTCGAATCACCCAGTATGGCCAGGCGATTACCGGCAGATCCCTCAGAGGCTATTGGCATCGCCATTGTCAAATACAACTACCAGGCACAGCAACCCGATGAACTGTCATTGGTCAAAGGATCGAGGATTCTCATTTTGGAAAAGAGCAATGACGGTTAGTACACTTGAAAAGGAAATCATCTTTGGTACTTCGTTGAGGATCATTTGTATTTTCCACCCATTCAAATAGTGTATATGTACTGAAACCTTAGATTATATATGTAAGAAGAGGAGTAACCCTTGTCACATGTTCGAACCCGACATCACATCCCTCCCATGTCAAGTATTATAGGTGATCGCTACTTCTAATAGTCAAATTGATTTTCGCGCAATATTTTACTGGCATAACAAAGGTTTGGGTGCTTCTTGAGTATTAACCGCTCATTCTTTTGGATATTTTACATAATTCAAGTGTTAAAATGGGCAATAAATGTTTGGTTTTGGAAAGTGGAGGACGGTGATTATTAACCATTTGATAAGTATGTTGATGATTAATCGACATTTTAAATAATGGTTATTTCCAATTTCCTGTATAATATTCCAAGTAGGCAATAGTGATTAACAGGTTCATATTGTGACATCATGTGGGAGATTTTTTTTTTTAAGGATGACTAAGTAAATATTTCCTTACATCAATATTTAGTGTTTACCACCACCGATTTTTCTAGGTACGCCACTTCTAATACTTTTGGTATAAGCGTTATTCATTTCATAGTTCTAATCTGAAACCTAAACATTTATCAACCCTGCATCACAATACTTTGTACTTCAAAACAAATAAGTAAAAACAAGCTCAAAATAGTTCTAAATATCAGATATGTATTAAAATCGAAGATTTCACAATATGACTCTAAATTCTAATTATATGTGAAGAAATTGTAGTCATTTCAAATATAACACCTTTAATGACTTTATCTCTATATCTCATTCCTAGTGTAATATATCAAAGAACACTATTTTTCACAATATGAATATGAAATTCATAGAAAACAAAAGCCTAGAATTTCAAAATTATATAAAAATTCTCTATTCCCCCTTATCGAGTCAAAAAATTTTATGAAATAGTCGAAAGAACTGTATTACATTTTGTTGAATCAAAAAGAGTCCAATGTAAAATGCTACTCGACCTGTTCGAGCATATTTATAACAAAATACTATAATTGGTATAATGAACTTCATTCAACGTTGCCACTGAGATCAATTCCCTTGGTTATCTCGATAAAGGTCAGCAAAATGTGTAAACGTGAAACGCTGAAAAATGCAACTGTAATTTTGACTTGTGCCTGAAAGGTTGGTGGCGAGGTCAGAGCAGCAACACATCGGGCTGGTTCCCCTCGAACTACACCCAAGAAGAGGGCGATATTGACGATACACTGCACACCTACGCCATGGCGGAAAACGTCCTAGACATCGTGGTGGCATTGTATTCGTTTTCATCGTCCAACGAACAGGAGCTGTCTTTCGAAAAAGGCGACCGACTCGAAATACTCGACAGGCCTGCCAGTGATCCCGAATGGTACAAAGCTCGGAACTCGCAAGGCCAAATCGGTCTGGTGCCCAGGAACTACCTGCAGGAACTGTCGGACTACATGGACCGACCGCTGCAAGAGCGGAACAAACACGGGGGCAGCTGCATGGAGACTTCGATGGAACGGCCGCAAGCACCGATGCCCGATAAACCGCATCTCGTCGACAAGCCTTGGTATTACGGCAGCATCACGAGATACGTTTGTGATAATCTTCTCAATCAGCATGGTCATGATGGAGACTTTCTTATAAGGGATAGCGAAACGAACGTAAGTGTGAATGAGTTGGTTTGTGTTTGCAGATCAGTATTTTAGAAACGTACTATTTTCTTTTTGAAATAACTATTCATGATGTCAATGTACCATAAATTTCGTGGCACACCAGAAAGTATACGTGGCAATTAACATTACATAATATACAACTTCGGAAAGAATATTCATCTCCACATAGGAATTTGATGAGGGCGAAAAGAACAGCCTGTATAAAATTGACCCGAATATTTGAATCATTCATTCAATTCAATTTGAGATAGTTGAATCGGTTTCGCAGGTATCTCCGCGAAATTGAGCGAAAGAAATAATTTTAATAGAGGGCTGAAACAAAAGTTTCGTTTTTGATACGAAGAAATTATTTTATCACATGGTCGAATACCAATTTGGGCCAAACAATTACGATTGAGCTCAGGTGTCCACAAACGAACTAGAACACAATGGTTTCTTGTTGTCTCAGTTCATCCAAATCATTCAATAATTCGTACTTTTTTATGGTTGTATGAGTAGTTGGCATGTTTCATCCGTTAATTGAATTTCCCAGTGTTGTCGCCACCGCGTAGGGACGACAAAGGGGAAGCAATTTAGGAGAAGAGCGATGTGTCTTTCTTGTTTGTGTAGGATTATATTACCCTTCTTCTTTTCCTCACTTTTTTAGATTCCTCTAATATACCCAATGAATTATTTCTGAAGCTGTATACGGTAACGGATATAATTTATGATATTGTGGTTTGATGAGAGCAAAAGGAGTTCGAATAAGGGCCATTCTCCACGAGCGACAAAAACGCGTCTGTTAACCGGCTAAAAAAAGGCCTGTGTTACAGAACCAACAAGTTCAAATGGGACTGTCTAGACGCGCGTTTTACCGGTCGCGACTGGACGCGTAAACTAGTGTCAAGACGTTTTGAACGCCACCTGACGCGAAAAAGTCGCCCGCCGAAGAACGGCGTGTGATTCTACACGCTCGTGTAGAATGGAGGGAGCGACTCTCGCGTTTTTATCGCTGTTTACCGGCGGATAATCAAACGCTCGTGTAGAATAGGGAAGCTGTTCACGCGATTGCGCGACTAAACGGTCGCGTTTTTGTCGCTCGTGGAGAATGGCCATAAGGGATCTTGTTTGACGTTTTTACAGAGAGAAATATTACCCTACTCATCCAGTAGTTTTTGATATCATACGAGCAGTAGTGAATTTACGAGTACACTGGAGCCTAGAGCGGCACAAAAACATTATTATATGCACGAAAAACGATTGACAAGAATGACAAAGTTGCAATTTCAGAATAAATATGATTGTGAACTAAACTAGCGTATTGAATTTCAAAGATCAGTAGGGGCGGCAAAAATTGAATAGCCTACTAGCAAATTTGTAAATCCGCCACTGCAAACGAGCAATCTCCGGTAGCAGGATAATGAGATATACGGTAGTTTAAAATAGAATAGGTATTTGAAGAAATCTCAATTTTCATTTAATTTGTCGGACTTGAGGTACCTACCAGTAAATGATTTCGAAAATATACTCAAATTTGATAACATTATCTGTACACAAATATAAAAGAACCAGGTGAATGTTGAATAGTACCAAATTTGTCATCAATTCACAGATGGGCGACTATTCGGTGTCATTGAAAGCTCCCGGCCGCAACAAGCACTTCCGCGTCCACGTCGAAGGCGCCCTCTACTGCATCGGCCAGCGAAAGTTCCACACTCTCGACCAGCTGGTCGACCACTACCAGCGCGCGCCTATCTACACGAACAAGCAGGGCGAGAAGCTGTATCTCGTCCGCCCGTTGCCCAAGACCAAATAACGGGCCACAAAAATATCTAGCGTTAAGGCAGTACTATCCGTGTGAGTGTTTTTATTTCGTTCCGAGGAGGTTTTCTTTCGAAGCACGGTGCATATCGGAACGAATTTGCGTTACGAAGGGCTGCTTTTTGGTGGGTTTTAGGATGTTGTTCTTAGATGACAGGTCTTTCGAGATTAATGAATTGAAAAATTGATTTATGTCAATGAAAGTTTTGTTTTGTTCATCTGTGTAGGTTTTTTTGCATCAACTTAACAATGTATTTATAATAAATTTCACCAGATTTTGAAATGCTTCCTGAGCTGAAAGATTCCAACTGTGATGTGATATCAACACATTTTTGGCCTTTTTTACCCACCATGATACTCACATTCAAAGCAACAGCCGTTCTTTGTAATGTGCAATGACTATAGTGTGATTCTTTTGACATAACCTCCAAAATCACCAAAACGTACATTACCTACTAAAAAAATTTGTCTTCTAGACTGTACAGTTTATTATTTTCATTGTGTATTCGTATGAAATTCTTTTCTAAAAAAAAAATATCCCAGAAAGATCTCTATTACTAATATAGCATTACGAGACATTCGTTCCAATATGCACATTATCAGCTTCAGTACTCCAACGAATATTTTTTCTATAATAAACTCAATCGTATCTGGTCATATAAAAATAATTTATGTTTTATTTTGTAAATATTTATATTTGTTTTAAGTTATTATAGAAGTAATCATTGGAAGCACAAAGTTGTATGTTTTTTCGGTTGTTACTTAGTGGTCAAATTGTTCGTCTATTGAGCCCAATTTTATTTCGGCTCAATTTAAAATATGAACATTTCAATTTCACACAGTGGAAATCGTGGAGTGAGATTCGCCATTATCCTTCCATTGGAATAAAATCTAGTCAATAGTATAATAGTATCGATGCATGGCTCAATATCATTTGAACAGTTTGACAACCCGGTAAATTGATATTGGATGAATACTCAATAGTAGAAATGAATTCATGCACAGTTCTCCTTCATTCGTTCGTCATTTTATTTCACTGATATAATTGAGAAGATGCGCATTAATGAAAAAGTGGTGTACATACATTCTACTTGAATATATTGTGCTCAAGTGACATCAAAATTATTAGCTAATGTACACTTGAATTTCTAACTGGCAGAAATACCCCAAAAACTTTTTTGAAAATCATGAGCTAGTCCATATGTTCTAAATATATTTCTGGAGTGTAATTATTTTGGATGTACATTTTGTGACATTCATATGTATATGTTGAACATTAATGACATACATATATCAGAGTTTACTAGTCTCTATAAAACAGACATCGACTTCAGAGCAGCTTTCGAGTATTTTCTTGCTAGGAAATCATGCGAAATAATCATGTCACCGATGGTTCCTGAGGTCCCAAAAATTTCTAATATTTCGTTCATATATCATTCTATAAATTCACTAATCATCGTGGAAATAAACTAGCACCAGGATTTCTAGAAGGCATATTATATTTATATAAATTATATTCACTAACTTTTTCAACTTTCGAAAATATGATGGCACATCTGGCCATCAAAAATTTCTGGGACATTGAAGAAAAATAAACATTCTGAGGACTAGTAATGATGTGCAGTGATACGTCATGTGTAGAAAGTCAGTTAAGTGTAGAAATATTTCAGAATTCAAATCAATTATATATCAAAATGGTTAGTCCTTGCAAGAAATTCCATTTAATGAACCAGTTCGACTGGGTATGTTCGTTCACAACATTCAATCAATAAGATTCTGAGCAAAAAGTCTGTAGTGGAGACATATTTAAATCTTTCTTTCATGCGAGAAAGATTCGCCATATTGAATAAGGATGAATCTATAGGATTCTAAGGAAGAAACCCATGTATTATAAATCTAGTTCTAAGAACACTCCAATTGAAAAATTGAGCTGTATTATCTTTATGGAAACAGTTTTTTAGGGCATTTGAAGTGTGAGTTACTATTCATCTAAGCTATGGTTTGTTCTATCAAGATCAAACTTGTTCGAAACTGGTTCTGATCAAAATACGGTAAGAATTTTTTAGTTGTAGCTCCCAGAATTGTATGCTTGCTTAGTGTGTTTGAAGACAAACATTGAATCATATCACGTGATAATTTTAATCAACCTATAATTTTTTTTTATTATCATTTCACGTTTGGAGTGAAGCAAAAAAAATTGTTGTAAAGGCGGTTGCATAAGGAGAAAGAGATTTTTTACGATAGTTGTAGATGTTTTAAAAATATGTACACTTACGTGAAGTTTCTAATTGAAACATTTAGGCGAATTTTGGTCATTGTTCGGTAGTTAGTCTTTTGTAAAATAAATTCAAAAGATTCAACTGATGGAAAACGAGTTGATTATTTTTGTAACTTCCATGCGTTTGTTCATTTTCCAGAATCAACGACTGTGATTCTATGTCATTTAAATATGCATGTATCTGTATTAATGTAAAGTAAGGATGTTCTTCAGTTATGTTTTCCACAAGACTGAAGTCTATTTCAATAGTTGTGACAAAAATGATGTTTTAGATAAAAATTCAACAAAAAGTTAATCGACAGCTTCCAATTTTTTATCATGAAAAACAGTAGAATCAACAGGAGTAAATTATTTAACTTTGTTGATTCAACTGTTATTTTTTGTAATCAAAAAATTTTCTTAATACTAAAAAATACTGATCAAGATGAGTGTATTGTGAGTTGATTTTATAACGATATATTAGATAGCAACATGGTTAGTGACATAGTAAATAAAAGCTTATGGACGCTTGCAAACAAATTCTGTCCTTGAAGTCTAAGAGAAGTGTATAATATACAACAAACTGTATGTGAAGACAGTCTGTGGATATTTATGAATATAACATAATTATTACATTTGAAAACTAGTTTATTTTCCACTTATGTTTATTCTGATAGTTTTTGATACAGGGTTTATAAAGAAATTCGTTGGTGGAAAGCGTTTGATGTTCCAATTATACAGTGTCGAATAGCCAAATAGAATAAATTTGATAACGAATGTAATCAGATATATTAAGTGTTTTCAGATGTATTACAAAAATTAACATTGAAAAAAGAAAATTATTTTATTCCACAAATAATTAAAAAAAAAACAAAAAAACATTAATTTCAATGTAAGAGATGTTCAAAATGCCGCGAAATAAACAAAACTGTTTCTGTATTTTTTTTATTTCATGTCAGTAAAAAGGCACCTAAACAGTTGGAGATAGTTATGGGACATTGTACCTAAATTAAGTCAAGAAATTTCTGTAGAATTCAAAAACCTAATGATATACAGGGGGTTGTATTTGAAATAAGAAAGTTGGTATCAGCTACTGTCACATGACACACCCTATATAATTTTTTTTAAATGCGCATCTAAATATACGAATCGATGTGTCCAAGCATTTTTATTTATTTATTTATTTATTCATTCAACGGATTCACCAATTACAAGTAATTACAATGATTATAACATTACAGTAAACTAATCTAAGAATCTAAGCATACCTTTCTAATTGAGTTTTTAAACATACTCAAAGAATTAACAAATGGATCGATATTATATTTATTAAACCATCTTAAACCTCTAGAAACAGGTGAGTTGTAACCGTAATTTGTGTTATGATTCTTTCTCGACACGCTCTCATTAATTCGTTATCGAATTTATTCCATTTGACTGGTCCACACTGTATGATGAACATTTGATTATATCATCATGATATGAACAATGGATGTGGAATAGGATTGTGTAAAACATTTAGGTTTTGCTCTAGGTTTTGAAATGCGTATACTAATAATTACCAAAACTATATATCTTTAAAAATTTCATATAGCTAGGAAACACACTGAAGTGGAAAGTAAATGAATATGCATATAGCGTCGTTATTTTGAGGTATTTGGAAGACCCGAATTATTTTGAATAACTGAATGTACGATCGAGTACTGATATGAATCTTCTATATTCACTTAAAATTTTTGAGTTGAACTAGTTTCATTTCAAGAACCCAATGAAAATTTATTAATGCAAACATTTCCAAGCGGTACAAACTGGAGAAATATCAATAAAAACCGTCAATCTGAATTTTTGCGAATGTTGAATACCTTACGAGCAAAATATAACACAAAAAAGAGGTATAAGAAATCTTATGGAATATTTTCTTTAAATGATAATTCCATGGTAAGTAGGTAGGCATAAGGGCATTTCCATTGTTTTGTCGAAGTAGATCAGGTAGAAATAATCATTTGAAATAGCGCAATGGGTCTATAAATAATGATAATGATGGATATTATTTTCTTTATTCTTGGTTACATAACAACACCATTTAGATATCGTTCGAATAAATAATATATCACAACATACGATGATGAGACATTTGCCGATATTTCAGTAGGAACTGATTCATAATACACAGCATGGAAATTAATATTAGTTTTTTTTTTTCGAACCACATTACAAGGTACATAATAAATATCTCCTACCGCTTGGAGATTAAAAGGTATATTTAAGAGTTTAATCAAATTTATCTTCATTGTCTTGGTCCACAGTGTCTTGTCGGAAAGTTTCCACCTCAGCTTGGCTATCAGCATGTATGAATTTTGCTTTCGAATCGGGCTGCAAAAATTATGAAGTATCGAAATTACAAAACACTGAAGAAGGCATTCACCAGATTGAAAATTTTTAAATCCAGTAGCAATGATCTTGAGAACGAAAAGAGATAATTCAATGAAATTATTTTCAAGGTCTAGAATAGTTATTTATTATCATCATTGTAATTTATTTGTAAAATTGTATTTTATATTATTATTTTATATAACTACGCGCCTCTCGACTCGATTTATCAACGTAACATTCTCACTACTATGAATAAAATGGTGTATATTTTTAATGTTACATACTTTAGGGTGCATCAAAACAAATGGAAGTTCTGCAGCTAGCTCTCCTCCCAGTGCTCCCAAATATAGTTTAACTTTAACTGCATAAGAAACGACAATGCCAAATGCATCTCGTTGATCAGGTGAAGACAATCTGGGAAAATGAATCTGGTGATTTCATGCAAGCAGTGACTTTTTCTATTATGCTCACAATGTTGTAGAAGCCAAGTGAGTATCGTCCTTTTTGAGTTGACCGTCAAGAGCAATGCCTCGACGATCTTTATTCGAAGCTAACAGCGGTAGTAAGTAAACGACTTTTTGCAAACTGGAACCTGGTTGAATTGGACATCCTTCCCTGAATGGAAAACATCCGATGATACTTTCAATCGAATAATGAAATGCTAGATATAGACCCAGTGTGAGAATGAAATGGACTATTTTTTTTTCATTTCGAAAAATGTGTGATGTAACTTTCAGGGTATTTTTAGTAAAAGGAGGTACGATATTTTCCAGCAAATAGTAACTGACGTCGCGACTCAAGGAGAACAATTTTGTAATTGTATACATAGGGTGCGTTCCATTAAGCGCTCACAACGCCCAAAACACTCATTCAGACGTTCCACATGGCGACCTCGATCGTTGGGGTCGTGGCGAAAATGTCATGAATGACGTCATGATTCATGCTCACGACGACCCATCTCAATAGGTGGGTCGGCGTGAGCGTTTCGATGACGCACAGAACCAAGTGGAACGACAAAATTCGTGGTTGTGGGCGTGATCGTTGTGAACGCTTAATGGAACGCACCCATAGTTGGCATACGGCAACTTTCATATGCAGACACCATCTGTTTGTAAATGATAATTACACCCAGTTAATATATAGTGATTAACAATGACTCAATTATAATTTCGTTGATAGTTCCAATCTGTACTTGACCTAGTCGAACTTACTGAGTTTCAATACTCGCAACGGAAGTACGGTATTGTCCATTTTGGAATAACACCACGTCTACACCCTGTTGTATCATTGCTTTGATTTTCTTCACCACTTTATTACTGTTATTCCTAATACATATATTCACTGCGATCTTCTCTCCATGATGGTATAGCTGAAAAAATTGACCAATCCATCAAACATCGAACATTTTCAATGGAAATCAGATTTTGGAAATTGATGTCAAACGGAACATTCCGTCTGTATTACATCTCATCCGTTTCAGACGAAACAACTCATACCGATTCGGAAAAATATAGGGAGGAATCTATAAGAACAACAGGAAAAACTACTATACTATAATCCCACATGATCAAGATAGACGTAATAATGACTTATAATGATACCTTGCTCAGATGATAATTTCAATCATTCCGCAAATGAGGAATGTGGGAAAAATCTATAGGGGCAACAAAGAAAGCAAGTTTTCTAATCCCACATAATCAAGAGACACATTGCCTTTCTTCGAAATTGCTTTCCTTCCACTGTTCCCGCCCGAATGACTCGTCCCTATGCCAGATATAATACGACGGGAAAGATTCAAGAGGAGGTCTTTGATGGTATTGGTGGCAAATGTTTTTTTTTTGTCGCTGTTAAACTCTTCATTTTTGCGGCGACAACTATCTCAAATTAAATTGAATAAATAATTCAGTTTGATTTGTTCTGTAAAGTTTTAACATCATTTTTCCAAGATACAAACAAATGCCTGAATATTACGTTCTACTCCCAAATGCAACGTCCTCTGATATCACTTCTCCGAACTATTCGAGTAACATTATCTCAGTTTAATGCTATTCTTATAGCTCTCATTGAATTCCTTTGGGAAATATGAATTATTTCCGAATTGGTATCTATTGTGTATCTATCAGTTGTTATCCATCATTGATTTCGATCTTGGACGGCATGATAAAAAGCAGCACCTCCATGACGTAGACAACAAATACAAAATGTAACATGTGTGACTCAATTATTCGTTCTATTTTTTTATCTGAATTGACTTCAAGCCTAACCGTCCATTATTTTTAACAAGAGTTGAATACTACGAAGTTAATTTTCTTAAAGCAAGAAAATGCACGCAGAAGATAACAATTTCATAGTGGAATACAAATTCAAAACAGGTTAGAAAAACTGAAACCCACATATATAGTACATGTATATCCATTAGACGTTAGTAATTGACGTTCAGGACGTCCATTGAACGTCCAACGGATGTCGTGTGCTATGTAGAAACTGGATGGGTATTCTATTTTCAAGATGAACTATAGGAAATCTCACTTGTTTATCTAATGTGACCTCTAACTCCAACTCTCCAGGACTCATCAAGAAGTCTTTGCGTACGACCGTACAGGGTTGCCTGCCTTGCTTTGACGGGGCGTATTGAACTTTCCTTATCGCCATTGTAACAATACCCCTTTTGTGGGTACGATCGGTGTCGTTATCTCCGACGAACAACTTGACATAGTACTGAACACCGCAGGGTTGGCCTTCATCTTCTTGCCCTAAAAAGTAATCTAATAAATTATTCTAGTCAAAGTGGACTTGGGCTATTTTTTCTTCAATAATTCTTCAGTTGAAATAGTCTCGAAAACATGAATATTGTTCATTAGTAAGACGGGCTGTTGAGTTATTCATTGTTCAGGAAGAATATATATATATATATATATACTAGCTGACCCAGCAAACGTTGTTTTGCCATATAAATAATTTTCAAGGAATTTCTAGTGTAGACAAAAAATAGCAACAAAAGGCAAACATTATTTTTGAGTTATGTCTTTCCAATATCAATTGCAGAACACAGTTATGCGAGGAGTAATCAATATTTAATATACGCCCTATATAAAAGCATGGCACTCACGCCAAAATTAAGAAATAAAAATAATGATTAGTACTCGTACGAAGTCAGAGAACCCGCCAGGGTCAACGTGTACTCGAGTTATATGTGTCAACATCCCTTTCGACCAATGAAAACAGTGAATCAGGAAAGCATCGGCACTTGATTGGTCGAAGGGTTATGGACACTCGGAAGCTACAAATCATCTTTTTTACTTATCAGACAGCCCTCGCGAAGTTCAGTCTGGATATCAGTGGTGTAGTGTGGTGTGTTGAATTAAGAAATTTTATTAAATAAATCGAAATATGGCGTTTTGGAGACCGTGGGCGAATGAAAATAATTGAGTGCTAAACAACGGCGTAATAATGATTCGATTGCCTTTTAAGGAAAACTTTCTCGCATATGATTTCAAACGTATATTTATAAAAATAATAAATTCATAAAATAAGGTATCCCCGCCCATGGAAGATCAAACAAAATTGTCGGTAAGGGTTCGGAGTGAGTTTTTATATTCTGCAATTGATATTGGAAGAACTATAACACTAACAAACAATATAATTCTCTTAATGCTATAGTGTGAACATTATTTTTTGTTAGTCCATCTTTAGCTAAGAAAAACTGGATGGTTTACTCAGTCAAGAGCATGCCACGTATAATTGTCCGTGTGAAAAACACGGTGTTCTCAAATCTAAGCCACAAATAGACATCGTTTGACCTTGGAATTTGTTGATTGTCAATGCAAATGCCAATCTAATCGGAAACTGAATACGTTTGAATTGAATTGGCACATCTTCGCTGTCGTCGCACTGAAATGGCTATTAAAAAATAAGGGTTGATCGTAGAAGGGTGAAAATTGAGGATCGTATGTATTTTTGTATGTCGTGTCATAAAAAAATAGAAATTGAAAATTTTGTCTAAAAAAAAAAATTAGGGGTGGACTACCCCTAACATTTAAGGGGATTAAAAATAGATGTTGGCCGATTCTCATAGATACCGGATAAGCACAAAAAATTTCATCGAAATCGGTCGAGCCGTTTCGGAGGAGTTTGGCAACGAAAACTGTGACACGAGAATTTTATATATTAGATATCACGTAATCAATAAATAGCAACTATACTACTATACCAAATGAAGAGGCCAGCCAAAATTCAACTTATTGTACTTCGGTGGTCCTGAAAAAAAATTGAGGATCACAGTATAATGAACAAATTCTTCATAAAGCTCCTGATTTCATATATTTAACACGTCAACTATCTTGTTATGCATTCCCTTATTGTTATTGTTTTTCTTTTCTTACTGGAAAAAACGATGGATTGGATGAATTTTAAGTAGAGGAATTCTAAAAGGGTAACGCTTTCAAATTTTCTCATACAATCACCCACTGATCTTATTTCCAATACCAAGTCTTTCTGCAACTCACAACTCCATAACCTTCAAACATAGCTGGATTTTGAGTGATTTCAACTGTATATGTATCCAAAGTCATTTCTTTACTGTCCGATAATGATGAAGATTTCGAAAGTAAAAGTAAGAAGAGATCATGCACGTTCTTGGAATGATACCTCTAAAATCGACCTTCTCAAACTATGGGTCGCGTAGCAAAATTCTGAGGTCGCGAGATTTCATTGTCAAATACTCATATACGGTTTTTAAGATCTCCCATATAAGGTTTTAAAACTGTATATTTTCATAAGTATATGTATATTTTTACCTAATTAATAAATCATCAAAAACATTTATTTATCTTTCTTTTATACTTCATGGGGGCGCAATCATAAATGTTGTCGTGAATGGAAAAATATTAAGAAGCCCTGCTCTAGAATATGAATGAAATTTTAAATTGAAGCAATGTATCGGGAATCACCCAAAAATAACAAAGGTCAATATTCCAACCCTGTCAACCAGAAGTAAATACTAATGTGTTATAATTGTTACATCGTCTACAAATGTACATTCTCTGGTTCATATTCTCTTCAGGTTTTTATAACCTATTTCCTTGATTAATCCATGGAGATAATTGATGATATTGATTTATCTATCATCAATTTCTACGTTGCATCAAATGATTCACAAAATAATAAAAATTCGGGAATGTTTCAGGTCGTACGTAACTAACATAACATTACCTCATAGCAATACCGACTCATTGCTCACCTGGTTGTAGGGTGACAGAAGCCGGCGCGCTCGGTGGTAAGGTGAACGTGAAGGGATAACAGTTCTCGCCTAACTTCTTGATCAATCTGTCCTGCAGGCGCGTATTTTCTGTTTTCTCGGGAGGGTACACCTGAGTGGAGGCTAGGAAAAGGTCCTTCTGGAAGTTCAACCCCATCACTTCGTCCTCTTCTCGCCCATAGCGGAAACTGCACACCACCTGCCCGAATATCTTGCGATCTTTGTAGTCGTCGTCGATCACCACGACGCCATCTGTCAATTAATTTGATATAACGCGTGGTTGATCAGAAATATTTTTCAGGCTTTCCGGACCAACCGAAGATTTCATGATTACTGCGTTTCCACAGAAGTGTAGTTACAATTTTGGTTATAGTCTACTTATTTAAGCGAGATAGTTGTGACAGATCGCCAGAAAGTGCGGAGTTGCTGCTTCTCTTTTTTTATCGCAACGATATACCTTGAAACAGAGAATTGTTTTTATAAACACACTATTTACACAAACCAAAATCACACATATAACTGACTGTGGATAACCGTTCAATATTTGTATACATTCCAACTAGATTTAACACACTTTATATACGCTTATTACATAATCGGATCAGATAGTGAATTTGGCATCGTTGTGTTGCTATAATTATTGATGCCTTATTGTTCCCAGCTATTATGTCTCAACCATCAGATATAATTTACCAAGATATGTTGGACAATGTTGAAATTTTGAAATATTTTTAATTGTTCGAATCAACCACAACGAAGAAGATAACTCATTCTGCTTCTAATTTGGCTGCCAGGCCATTCATTCAAAATTATAAGACAGCTATATATGTAGCGTGCCCTTGAGGGACCTTTTATTAAAAAATTCGTTGGGATCCAAATGAAGGATCAAATTTTTCCACAACAAAAACAAAACTATTTTGCATCAAATCGAAATGATAATCGAATTTTTCACTTCTAGAAACTGAGCTAGCCAAACAAATCAGATAAACATTCTCTACAATTTCACTAATTTCTTTTTGAATTTTTGATACGTGTAGTGAACAAATATGTGGATGATTCGGCACGGGTGAATCACAGTGTGTCATACATTGTCCAGCGATCATTAGGAGAGTTCAGTTCTTCAATGGCAGTACAACTGAGAGCATATCATGATATAGGTCTCCACACGCCACATTGACCATTAGGTCATTAGCACATTTGAACAACTTTGAAATTGTCCATTATGCTTACTCGAATTCAAGCCTTAACAGGCCTTGTTTAAAAAATTAGTCGGGACCCAAATGAAGGGTAAATATTTTTCACAACAGAAACAAAAATGTTTGCATCAAATCGAAATGATAATTTATCGATTATAATTTTTCACTTCTAGAAACTGAGGTAGCAAAACGAATCAAACATACATTCTTGATACGTGTAGTGAACAAATATGTGGTAAGAAACGGATGATTTGGCATGGGTGAATCAAGGTATATAACATGCAATGTCCAGTGATGATGAGTGATATCAGTTCTGCAATGGCAGTACAGCTGAGAGCATGTTACAAGGGATGTCTCAAATAGAAATACAATCAGTGATTTTTTTTATTCCTTTTCTACAACGCCACATTGAGCTCGTCGCACAATTTTCAAATTGTCCATTATGATTATTCGATTTCAGATATTTATTCTAGAGGTTTAATGTGTTTTTCCGATTCTTTGATTATGATGCGTGTGTATCAGCAGAATTTGTTGTTAAAAATATATTTGAGGAGAATAGGCACCTGAAACATGATTTGTCTTCGCAGCAACCTGCACTTTTCCTATCAACAAATAAAATGGAATCAGTGATATAACCTCACTATTCAGTACTATTTGGTCAAAATTCAGGGTGGCCACTTTTTTATTGGGATTGTATTGGTAACTTTTGAACCATAAGATTTAGAAGGTCGGTCAAATGGAGAAAAAGTTGCATTCATAGAAGCATTGTCAAGCAGTTCAAACAAATCGAGATTATCAGGGCCGGTTATTGAGATATCATGAGAAAAGCAAATTCTGTCATTTTGATTTTTCTCATTTTCCCGCTTTATTTCAAATATTATCGAAAAACGTAATGGGAATTTTTTATTCGACAGTAAATTATCCTCAATTTGACATATGCTGATTTCGTATCTAACGTTTCGTACCCACTGGGCCACCCTCAACCTAATTTTTTTCAATACGGACCTGCATATTTTATGACACTTTTCGAAATAACTTTTAACGCTGAATTCAACGACATATCATACAATGTTATTCAAAGTTGATTTTCAGTTGATTTTGACCCTTATCCAAATTTGTTTGGGTCGGATCTGTATCACATTTAGGTACCTTTAGTTTAATTAACAACATGCAATACATTTCGATAAGAAAATCAACTTACTCTTCTCAAACTGAATGGAACGTAACAGAATCAATGCAAGGAAACAATTAATAATTAAACGAAACTATCATTTAATGAAATACAAATTAAATGATTATCAGAAAGTTAATGATAAACATTGAAATGTTCGAAATGTCCACCATTTCCAATACATTTTCAATCTTCTCGCGAAGAATCTCTATTGTCGGGTTCGTAGTATCATGAATTTTATCCCCACAAATAATAATCCAGCGGTTTCAAATCGGGAGATCTGGCAGGCCATGCTACTGGACCTCTTGTTCCAATCAATGAATCGGGAAAAGTTCGATTTAGATAGTCTGTGACTATTCTTGAGTTGTGTGGACAATCATTAACTTTCGGATAATCATTTAATTTTATTTCATTAAATGATAGTTTCGTTTAATCATCACTAGTTTCCTTGCATTGATTCTGTTACGTTCCATTCAGTTTGAGAAGAGTAAGTTGATATTCTTATCGAAATGTATTGCATGTTGTTAATTAAACTAAAGGTACCTAAATGTGATACAGATCCGACCCAAACAAATTTGGATAAGGGTAAAAATTAACTGAAAATCAACTTTGAATAACATTGTATAATATGTCGTTGAATTCAGCGTTAATAGTTATTTGTTTAACTAGGCAGCAAAGTAGTAGATTGACTGCCGATGCTGAATTCATAGCCGAGCGCAGCGAGGCTAGGAATTCAGCTAAGGCAGTCAATCTACTTTGCTGCCGAGTTGAACATATAATTTTTTATCCGATTGTTCATAATGATATAGGAGGATATTGTATTTGCAAATTATTACAATTCCCACAATCTCTTTATTGGAATGGTTGGTTGCCATGGAAACGTTTTATTCCCATGGAAATGTTTTATTCCCATTGAGTATAATCACTTTGCTGCCTAGGCAGGAAAAGTAATACTTTGCTGATTGATATGTGTCAGCAAAATTAATATTTGCTGCCTATCGGAGAAAAAAGTTATTTCGAAAAGTGTCATAAAATATGCAGGTCCGTATTGAAAAAAAATAGGTTGAGGGTGGCCCAGTGCGTACGAAACGTTGGATACGAAATCAGCATATGTCAAATTGAGGATAATTTACTGTCGAATAAAAAATTCCCATTGCGTTTTTCGATAATATTCGAAATGAAGCGGGAAAATGAGAAAAATCAAAATGACAGAATTTACTTTTCTTATGATATCTCAATAACCGGCCCTGATAATCTCGATTTGTTTGAACTGCTTGACAATGCTTTTATGAATGCAACTTTTTCTCCATTTGACCGACCTTCTAAATCTCATGGTTTAAAAGTTACCAATACAATCCCAATAAAAAAGTGGCCACCCTGTATAACTGTCACAATAAGTAGTCATACATGTACGCGTTCTTAAAATTTGCTACTATCTGCCACCTTCACATTGGGACGAAAATTAATAACGTGACCATATTTCCAAGCCTTCCATAAGACGTAGGTACACATCTTATATATCAGTTACTTTCATCTCTGGTCCTAACCAATCAGAAGTTCAGTGGTGAGGTGGATACTTATAATTTTGCAATTATGGTATTAAAATATAACCAAATCTGTTAGAACTATCTGTCAAAAATATATAGACTATGTTGAAAAAGTGTTGAAATAATATCGATATTTTCAATAAGAATGATTATGGTCAGTGTACAATGAAATGCTGTCTATATCATTTCAAGAGAAATAAAAAATGTCATGTTATAACTATATTCTTACCAATAGGTTCAACGCCTGAAATATGGTCTACGAAATCCCTTTTGCCCAAATACATGGTGAGTTTTCCATTTGGGGATTGCTTCTTGAACACTCGAAAGTTGAACACCATTGTTACTCCGGTTTTTCTTGACAATAAATTCACAAATTTATCTCGACTGGACATTTAGCCACCCTTGAGCTACTTTTTATATTCCTTCAAAGGTTTCGGAGGCGTTATTAGATTATAGTATTAAATTCCACACTCTCCCACACAAGATTAATTTTTAATAGGATCAAAACTTTTCCAATGTTTGTCTATTAGAAAACAGCAAGCACATTTTCTGAATATACCTACAATATTTTGCAGACACTTCCAATTATCGTTAATTTGAAGTAAACAAATCCGCGCATTGTATTTCTCATAAGTAGATATATTTTAGCACAATCAATATTGCGATACTTCGGCAGATGAGATTTTGTCAAGGTTGCTGTATTTGATATTACTGACCATCACTAACAACGCAATAAATCTTCATTAACGAAGCAATTTCGATAGTATCGAACTTCCCCTTTATCAACTTGATTTATAACTACTTTTGGAGTAAATTCTGTCGATACGTTTTTAATGAATATTATCTTATTGCAATAAACGTCTTGAGTTGATGAGTCACAAAACTAGAATAACAATAATGTTCCTTGTCTCAAAATGAAAGCATTTGAAACCTAAATCTATGGACAATAAATTTCAAAGGACTTATATAAGATTCCAAATCTGGTAGAATTTCTTATATTTTCTTCCTCAATATATGGCGTTTCTAGTTGCGAAATCTATTTTCCATACGACCCAACAACTCCTGTAATTTCAAGATCCGGTTTAGTTTCTTTACTACAATAATGCTAAACATTATCACTCATTTCTCATAATTCAATGAAAGTCTACATCATTTTAAAACAATGGTACTGGTGTAGAAAAATAATGCTTCAATAAGTCTGCTTCCAGTCATATTTGTATTGATAATTGTGATCACAGTTGCTGTATTCTTGACAGAAAAATCTCAGATCAATCTCAATTATCCGCAGAAAATGTTTTATATTTTCATTCATATTCAAATTTTTATTTATGCACATGCCATTCATAAACATTCGGAATTAGATGAAACTGATACTTTCAAAATAAATTGGTTTATTGAGTTTTGACAAACAATGTATACTTTGTCCTGATCGATAAGTAACTCAGAAAATAAAATCATCATGGAACCACCACCGAAGTGAAAAAGTGTGATTCTCGTGTCGAACTTTAATTAGTTGTGCGAAGGTAATATACGAATTGATAAAAACGAATCTTAAAAGGATCAAATATGATTCAGAGTTTGTAACAAATCTAGCATTGAATGAATAAAAGCAGGCATTGACAGATGATTAGTGGGTTTACTTAGTTGATTTATTTGACGAAAAAATCAAATCAAAAAGTAATTGACTTGTTGCCGTAATTTCAAGGGTTCCTAAAATAAATGAACTGAATTCAAAAATTCCAACAATTTACTCAAAATGTAGGTATATGGGTAGCTCAATTGTTCACGAGATTATTACTATATTCACTTTAATTGACAATACCTCTTTCACCAACACTGACAAGTTGTTGTATAATACATCGTCTTTATTTTGAACTATGTCACGATCACTGCAGTTATATATGTATAAAAGATTATAGGCTATGTGGGTATCTAGACAAAATATTTTTCAGTTCATCAAGAATTTCATCACTGATTTCGAATCTACTCATTCTCTCTTCAGAATCTACACATTTTTCTATATTTTCAAACAGTTGGTAATGATGTTCAGTTATGAATTTTGGCGGATCATGCATCAGTCCACCTCGCATCATTGGCCATGGAGAGAATTTCGAAAGTACCATCTACAAAAATATTGCTGTGAAAATTATGTCAATTTGTTACTTTGTCATTAAAATCAATATACAAGACAAGTTATTGCTGCAAACTATGTTGCCAATCTTGTCATCACCAATCATTGAAAAAAACAAAATGAAATGAATTATTCATGAAATTTGTTGTTCAAATTGGTTACAAGAGTTGAAACACAAAACATCATCAATTTACTTGAGAGTGTGAGGAGTTACACTATTCACGGTAAAATTGAACTCATAATGCAGTAAAATATTCATTCAATTTCGATTCCAAAAATTATTTTTTTAGAAACAATGAGTAGATGATTATTAATGACAAGTATTTTTTTTAATAACAATAATAATATATAATAGTAGTTTTAGTCGGGCGATTGGTGCAATTTAACCTTATTTTCTTTGTTTCTTCTTTTCAGTATTTCTCATTTGCGTATATACTATTTTATGTAATAATTGTATCACATATTTCTCTGGATTGCATTTATATGAATGCTTATGTATTATCTATTGGGATGCCTAATAAATAATAAAGATCTGTCTATAGCTTTAGAATATTTCAGATAAGAATAGTGATAAAGAACATAGAGTAGAACAAAATGAAAATCTTACCATACAAACTCCATATATATTGTGATCACTAATGGAATGATCACAAAGAAGGGCTTGGGAATAATAATACATATCTGCCATATGTTCTGTATGGTGTACTTTTGAAATCACCTGTTCATTATCTTTTAATTTCAAAACAGCATGCTCCAAATCGATAAAAGAAACTTTCAGTTCATCATTCACCACAATATTATCTGGTGATATATCTGTCAGATACAGCCGAAAATGTCGATGATTTTTAGTGAAGTTTTGGGCAGCTTGTAATATCTGATATGCCATATAAAACCTATCAGTCCAAGGATAGTTTTCATAATCATTGAGAGGCTTTCCACAATTTTCCATCACTGCAAGTCTTCCACAAAAACCAAATAGTTTTGGTACTGGAAAATGTTCATCTGCATTGAAGATTTTCAACAGGACTGGTTCAGCATTGACCTGGAGTATGGTTGAGAGATGCTGAGCACTATCAAATGTTGCTACTTGCCAAAAAACATTGAATGTTTCTTTATCACAGATAGAAAATGAGTCAAGTTTCTCACTAGTATCAACTGAAAAATCATTTATAATTTCACAATTTCTATAGTCTATTTTTTGTAGTTCACTGTCATGGGCTAGTTTTTTCAACACCACCTTTTCATCACCATAGACGGCAAAAAACACATTCTTTACACTGAGAAAATTATATATAAAGTCAGAAACAGTGTTGAATTGAAAAGTTATTTTATTCTCTTGAATGTCCACACACAACTCATCCCCATAACAACATGGACATGTTTCTAATTCACAAAGTTCAAACACAGACCTCTTCTGGATGAAGAAAATGAAGCTGATAAAAATTGGCAACAAGAACCAATAAATATGTTTAGTCATCTTGCAAATATATTTAATGATTGTTTTTGGTGCCTTGTTGTAATGCTTTTTGTCTGTAGGAATACAATTCTTTCACCCACTTCTCCATCCTGGCTTCTTCATTCAGAAATAGCTGAAATATTGAAAAGCTTCATCATCAAACAAATACCAATTTGTGACTTCATTAGCATACTAAGTGATTTGTGATTATTTTTCATAATTATTTGAATAAAAAATTACGAGTTCAGTAAATATATTAGTTCACAACAAGAAATGACTCACATTATGATGGAATACACCATCTGGTTCAACTTGTTCAATTTCTGCTACCTTAATAGTATTCTTCTTCAAATCAATGAGAATATTCTCAGGGACTTTCTTGGACCTGCTTGATTTGAACTCTTTAGGAGTGAATGTATCTTCATTGATTTCATTCAGTATTTTGCCATCCACAATTACATCTGGAGATAACCTGGTTTTTTGAACAGCTTCAGTAATTGTTTTAACATGTTTTGATTTTGAAACATTTTTGTTATTTGTCTTTCTAACGTGTTCAGATCCACTACTGCTTGACCCAGAACTAGAATGCCTTCTTGGTTTACTAACATATTCTTTTATGAAAGATTTAGACCTAGAACGGCGTAATCTGTGTCTATCTCTTCCTTTCGATTTTGACCTAGACCTACGATGCCGATCTCTGTATCTGTCGCGTGAATCACTTTTATGTGACTTTGATTTTGTTGATCTATATGATGGACTTCTGCTCCTAGATCTCCTGAAACAAATTAAAATTATTGGAATAATGCAACTTTCAGCATTAACTAACCTTGTTCTACCATACCGGTCTCTACTTCTAGACCGTCGACTGCTGTTTTTTTCTCTCCTATGACGACTTCTCACTTCAGTAGAATCTGAAGATGATGATCTGCGGACATTATTATTTCTTCATTTTGAAGTCTTTAAGTGCCAAAATTTGATGAAGCACATTGTCTGGCTTACCTCCGTTTGCTTTTACTCTTGCTCGATTTTTTACTGCTACGTTTCTCATCATCAGAGCTGCTGGAGTACTTACCCATCATTTGAGGTTTTATTCCATTTTTTAGATTGACCTGAAATTTGTAAGGTCTTGTTTTCACTTTTCTTTCTGTTAAAACTACAATGTTACTACCAATTGTTCAAATCTGTGGCATCAAAATCAAAGCTAATCACGGATTCGAATGACTTATATACCCTCCAAGCGATTGACAATCGATGCTGTAATTGGCTTTGACGTCATGTGCAGTTGACTATACTTTTCACTTTTTGAAATGTAAATATATCAATTATTAATAAGAATATTGACATAATTTTTAAATATATTTTTATTATTTATAATCGATATACTGTTCGAAAAAATTTACTCATATATTTTTCAGGTAATTTAATCTTTCATAATTACTATTTATTTAAATGAACTTAAACAGAAATTGCCTCAAGTTTGAACTTTCATACCACTGATGATCCCTCCATACAGTTCACTCTAGATTATGATGATGAAATCACTGAATATGAGAATAAAAAGTGGGCATTGGAGAGTATTAAACCATACCTTGCAATGGGTTCGCTTCAGCTCGATAATCAAGAAGACCCAAAATTGTGAGACAAACAAGATGAGAAATATAGGAATTCTGGCTCATATTGATGCTGGTAAAACAACAACTACAGAGAGAATGTTGTACTACTCTGGTTTGATACATCATATGGGAGAAGTACACCATGGCAATACTGTTACAGATTATTTAGCTCAAGAACGTGAAAGAGGGATAACAATAACATCAGCAGCAATTACATTTCCTTGGAAAAAGTTTCAGTTCAATCTAATAGATACACCTGGACACATAGATTTCACGATGGAAGTAGAGCAAACTCTCAATGTTCTAGATGGTGCAATAATTGTTCTGGATGGCTCTGCAGGAGTTGAAGCTCAAACATCAACAGTATGGAGACAATCAGATAGATATAAAATACCCAGGATAGTCTATGTAAATAAAATGGATAGAAAGGACTCTGATATAGATATGTGTTGTAAATCTGTGGAAAGTAAATTGGAAATACCTTCTGTATTGTTGCAATTGCCAGTAATTGAAAATGGACAATTAATAGGAATAATTGATTTATTGACATTGGAACTTCTAAATTACGGAACAGTTGAAGAAAAGCTTGTGAATAAAACTATTTTGAATGAACAAAACTACCCTGAATACTGGAACAATGCTAAATTTGCCAGGTCTCAAATCATTGATAAACTTACTGACTATGATGATGAATTAGCTAATGTAGTGATAGGTTCAGGATCCCTTGATGACATTACCACTAGTGATATAGTCAAGTCAATCAGGTCTCTAACGCTACAAAATACACTGACTCCTGTATTACTTGGTAGTTCATATAAAAACATTGGAGTACAATCATTGATGGATGCAATCATCCTCTATCTTCCATCTCCCACTGACAGAAATCACCAGTATTCTCATTTTGAGGAAAATATATGTGCCAGAGCTTTCAAAGTGATCCATGACAAACAGAAAGGACCTTTGGTATTTATGAGAATATACAATGGTACATTGAAGAAAAACCAAAGATTATACAGCATAAGGCAGGACATTTCAGAGCAAGTAGGTAAGTTGTATATGGCTTATGCTGATGATTTTGAAGAAACTGACACCATCAGTAATGGAAATATTGCTGTTGTGAGTGGACTGAAAAAAATCATGTCTGGAGATATACTTACCAATTCTAGTTCATCAAGTCAGAAAGCAAAGAACAATATCATCAAGCATTTGAAAAAAGATGGAGTAGATGAACCTGATGTGGATAAACTTCTGGGTATCGATGTTACCATTCCAGAACCAGTATTCTTCTGTTCAATAGAACCTCCAAGTTTGTCAGTCCAAACTGCTTTAGAACAGGCTTTGATTGAACTACAGCGTGAAGATCCTAGTTTGAGGGTAACAAATGATGTAGAAACTGGTCAAACGGTATTGGGAGGAATGGGTGAATTACATTTAGAAATAATAAGAGACAGGCTTTTGAGAGAGTACAAGATTGAAGTTGATTTGGGACCATTACAGATAGCATATCGTGAGGCACCTACGAAAAGTCTAACTGATACTTTAACTGTGGATACCAAAATAGGCAATAGTAAAGAGCTTGTAACTGTCAAAATCACTGTTGTACCAACATCTGAGCATATAACTGATGTGCTTAAACTGGACAAGAGTCCTGAGAATGCCAGCAATATAGCAAACATATACCCAAAACATTTGATAGCAGTTCGCCAAGGCATTGAAGTGGGGCTATCCCACGGACCTAAAATAAGCTGTCAAGTTGTGAACGTTCAGGCAATTTTACACTTTCTAGAAGTAGGTCGAGGCACGTCAAGCACAATGGTAGCGGCTACAGTGACTAGATTAGTTCAAAATTTGCTACATGAAGTCGGTACTGATATCTTAGAGCCTGTCATGAATTTAGAAATTCTCACGCCTGAAGACTACCTTTCTCCAGTTTTAGCGGATCTTTCAAGGAGAAGGGCCGCTATTAACAACATTGGCGTGAGAGGGACTGTCAAAATAGTGGAGACAACAACACCATTATCTGAATTGTTGGGATATTCAACTATTTTAAGAACATTAACATCCGGTACTGGAAGCTTTTCTATGGAATTTAGAAACTATGAAAGGTTAACATGTGATCAGGAGTACAATGCTATAAAAAATGTTAGAGGATTTTAATTGGCTTCAGCAGTATCAGATACTACTTATTATTTCAAAAATGCCAATAATGCTGATGACAAATTAAAGTTCGTTAGTCGACATTTTTCTATTTCTCTTGTTTCCCATCGGTAATTTATACTTTCGTAAACTACCCTTCGTTTAGATGTATGTGAACGATATAAAATTCAATTTCGTTTCAATATTGCTAATGAATGTATCGTCAATCGAAATTATGAGTTTATATAGAAAATAAAATATGAAATGAAATAAGTAGAAACAGATGATAAAAAGTACCAAAAAAAGCAGAAATATAAAAATATGCCGTATATATAGATTAATGTGTATTCTATTCGTTAGACAGGCCCGCCGCTAGCTGTTTCGTCGCCCGCGTGCAATGCCGATTATGCCGCCCTATTTTATGAATAAAAGGATAATCAATGTCTTTTCATTATGGTGGAAAAAAACAACTTGACAAAGCAAAAAATAATTTTAATCAAATAAGAACTTAATATTTTTTTCACTGATGTATAAAACGTACTATATCCAAATTGTCTAATATTTCATGTTCGATTGAAACTAGAGCTAAATTACTTAGTCTTTGCTGGAGCATTGTTGATCTCGAATAGTTTTTGATAATTTTTAATTTTGAGAAGGATCTTTCACCAGATGCAACTGAAACCGGCAGTGTAAGTAAACTTCTTAGCACTATTGCTGTGTTGGGAAATGTTGAAATTAGGTCATTGGGGAAAAGATATTGTAATAGGGCTTGTTGTGGATCATTAGTTTGGTTGTCTGCAAAATGCAACTTTAATGCAATGATTTCATTAAATAAATCAATACCGTCAATGTCTGATTCACTACTTGAATCATCTTCAAGTTTCAGATTCAAATCGATTTGCCGCCCCCTGGGTGCGCCGCCCGTGTGCGGTGCACGCCTGCTTACGACGGGCCTGTCATTAGACATTCAAGTTGTTATTTCGTATTGTGTTTCGCACTGGTAGTTTATTGAATGAATTATTTCAGTTAAAGAGTTGAAGTGGTTCCACGAACGGTAACGTTAGGATTCATTCTGACATCTGGGCATGCGCATTGCACAAGTTTTCACGTTTTCGTATTTTGTGGGTCTACGGGTGTACGTAGACTCACGCTATCTAACGGGTGCCTCACGAAACGAGGACGACAACTTGCGAACGGCACAGGACATACAGTTAAACTACGTAAAACGGCATGCAATTATTAATGGATTATTGGATTATGGATAATGGATTATTAAAATTATTTAACATTCCCTTCCTAGGCGAGTTCTGTGCTAACGTGATGAGATACTTCAACACCATTTTGGATGTATATCATGAACGTCATATTCTTACGCAGTTCATTTCCAAACCGTTTGAAACTGGATTCAAAGCATACGATTTTTTGCGGTGTTCTGTCATTGACAATTGCACAGTTGACAGATATAATCAGCTGGAGGCTGAAGCGCTTGCGTGAATTATTTGTTTTGATATTTTGATACTCTGTGCAGAATATCATTCTGTGGTTTTGGTGAAGTGAATTGTCAAATTATTTCGTTGTCGCTTGCTGGGAAGTATTGATTACCAGAATATTTGTTAATTTAAATCAATCCATCGCAATGACGATTCTCACCAAATCGTTTTCTGAGAAGAAAGGTGATAACTCCATCGCCCCCTTGGTGTTGAATGAGCAATTGCCTCCTCCGGTGAGTTTCTTGTTTCCTTATTTCAACCTTCCATAATTAATGAATGTCAATAGTCATGTTGTGATATGAAATTTTTTGATTCTGATTGACATGGTTAAATTTTATTCATATATCTTATGTGAATAGATCTTATATGAACAATCTTCACTGGAAATCATTTGAATACATTTGCTAAACTCATGGTTCCTCCAATTTATTGTATACCTAATCATATATGTAGTTATTTATAGATTGTTTGTATCATTTTCGTTTGGCAACTATACATTTTCACATTCTTTCTCTGATAAGCAAATATCAGCGCATAAACAATGTAAACAACCAGATTTTTATTATAACAAACTATCACAGTTAATCTTTTGTGCTCTGCTGCACTTTGTATTCTATTTGTTATTTGAAAATTACGTTATTGAAATGATTTATACTATAAATATTTCATGAAATTAGAAAAAATATATAAATTTTCCCATCATCTGAAATTACCTATTGTGCTGTTGATTTCCTTTGTATGTATATACTTCCTCATATACAGGGTGGCCCAACGGAAACTATCAGGAAGAATTTTTTTCAAATGGGAATGGGGGTCAAATGATACCTCATTGAAAAGTATTTTTGATTCCCTATAGATTGCTTCTTTATTTTTGAAATTCCGTCTACTCGTTACAAAGATATGGACCTTTCAAAAGTTGCTAGTGCATGGATTAAATGTTCTTGAAATGTTAACTACTGCGGTTGATATTCAATTTCAACAGGATTCATCACCACATGTCTACTTCCATTCCTGATATTTATTTAGGCGGAATTATGAAACCTGAAAAATCTTGGAAACAACTGATGCAAATGTTGACTGACGCATTGCTGATCGAATATGCATTTGAATATCAATATTGAAATAAATGGGTGAACACAATTATGCTATCACTGAACATGCATTGCAAAAAATAGCAGCACAATAGAAATTGAATTATTCCACTCCTTAATGATGTTTATCATGTAGAATTGAAGGTTATGTAAAATATATTATGCAAATAAGATATACAAATAAAT
Organism: Plagiodera versicolora; assembly: GCA_037013635.1. Classification (NCBI taxonomy): domain Eukaryota; kingdom Metazoa; phylum Arthropoda; class Insecta; order Coleoptera; family Chrysomelidae; genus Plagiodera; species Plagiodera versicolora. Next base: position 5,539,700 of record CM072986.1, on the reverse strand, counting down.
GGAAATGAATATTCTACAATGATACAAGTATCACCATGGGATTTTCTATTAACTATTCCTGTACTATAATTTCAGGTGCCTCTTTTTCAGTTGGCAGAGAAATTTATGCCAATACTTGATGGATTTTTTTTCTGCCTTACTTTTTCATTTGCTCTGAAGACACATTCTACGTGAGATAATAATAGATGAAAACTCGTATGGCGAATAAATGTTGTTATTATTATTATTATTGATTGCAGACCGCCCCCGAAGATGTTGAAGCCCAAAACGTTTCGGCACGCATCCTCGTCTTTCCAGCGAGGGCGCACCGTGTCTCCACAGCGACCACCTTGTGCTTGCTGGTAACCGCCTTGGTGGTGGTGGGTGTTGGCATCGTCGGCGGCAAGATCTTGTATGACGAGTACCTGAGCGTCTCCAGGCACGCCAGATTCGAGGGATGGGCGCAGATTCCTTTGTAAGTGTCAGCCAAGTTGTCATGAATATGAACGCAACGATATACATTTTGTTTGAGAATGCCGTTTTTTGTTGCCTAATTTATTTATTATGTCGCCTGCTCGAGTTGCTCAGAGACGACTTAGACCGGACAAGTCAGGCAGGTCAGGTTCTTTGTGTTTTGACCACGTTTTGAATAGTACCATAGACTTGAACACTATGTTCTTTGAATGCGTATTCAACAGATAATCTACATAATTATATATTGACCAATTTTAATATCTTCGAACAGTATTATTTCTCAATTTCATGTCGAATATTGAGTAGGAGTTATTATTTCTGAAGCTGGACCTGATTTGATTCCATAAAAAAATCACATTGGCTGGAGAGCTCATAATTGGTTGAACAGAGCGGTGACTCGCAGGTCTGTTGAAGGGTTTGAAACTTGTGGACACCAACATCAAAGAAATTGACAGCATGTGACACTACTGTATATTTAGTTACATTATGGTAGTTGTGTGCGTTGTTTTTACTTCACAATAAATTTATTCACGCTTCTCCGTTCAACTCCCGTTTGGTGTCAAATCATCTGAGTTGATTATTTCCGCAACATACTTCTCACCATAAACAATGATCGTTGAATTGTTCAACATAGTGCTTGGTGTTTTTCTTCGTACCTCCCTTCGAGGGTTACACGGTTACACCTTTCATACCAAAAGGGAACAGTGAATTGATTCTGACATTGAACTCATAAGCACAAAGCCTTTGGTAAGTCGTTATCCTATGCAACTCGACAGGGAACTCCGCTGTTTTTTATTCATACCCATTTTATAGGAACCACAAAAGGGTTGTTGATTCGCAAACATGTGATATCAATATTTTTCTAAGTTGAATTTTTGTTGATATTTTTTGTTTATTTTATTTTTTTGTGGATCATTCCAGGAGACTTGATGATGAATATGATGAGCTCTTTTCTGATGAAACCATCACTACTGATAACATGCCAGTTCCAGGTTCTGATTGGTAAGATAATTCAATATGGAAATGGGATAGTCATTGAATGTACCTGAAAAATTCCGATGTGGTCCTAAAAAAGTCGACTACTATTTAAAGTATAGTTGGCGAGGTGTTATCACTGAAACCATCGAAACCATTCAAGATATGGACAACTTGATCAAAGTTGTGGCTACAAAGTTGGCAAAGACAAGTGCAAGTGATGACGTTACAAAAATGGCCAAATACAAATCCATAGTATTATATGAGTTCTGATTAAATAAATATACATAATCAGTTTCTTGCTGGCTAAAATTGTGAAAAATTATAATCATTTGAAAATGTTTGAATCTGTAATATATCTATCTCCAAGATAAAGAGAATATGATATACTCCTATCGGTTCTCAGGATGCGTGAAGACCAGTCTTTGAAGGAATTATTCAACGACTACTTCCATGAAAATTTCGAGATAAACGATGACGAGAAGTATGAAAAAATCGACGTTCCGGACTTCCGCGATGGTCGCTCCGGCCGGTTCGTTCATGACTTCAATACCAACACGACGGGCATCATTGACGCCACCAACGGCAGGTGCTTCATAATGCCGCTCGACAGGGAGAACGTGTTGCCGCCCAAGTCGCTCTTGGATCTCGTTCAGAAGATGTGGGAAGGGTGAGTTCAGGGTTATTACGTTATTCAACACCAATTATGTGACCTTAGAAATCGTTTTTTTTTTGAGGTGTAGGGAACCGGAACCAATAGCGCTACATTCTCAACATATCTGCATGCTATTCATGGTGTGTTATATTCATGAAACGAAAATTACCCTGTATTTTTTTTTATTTCTGAGGTTTACTGTCGAATCGAAGGCAGGTTCTATAAAGGTTTGAGGCTGCCAACTGAAAAATTCTTATATCGTATTTGTTTAAAGTTGGAAAATAGTAGAGAGTTGAAGTAATCACAGTAAGTAAGCTTTAACTAAAATGGTATTGAAGTATAGAATGTTAGCACAGAACTGGGCTACCCAGGGAACGTTCAAGTATTTCGATATTCCGATTTCGAAGCTGTTTTATGTAGTTCTGCTTTTGTCTAGTACCGTTCACAGATTATCGTCCTTATTTCGTTAGTTTTCGGTTAGCATACGTTCATTTTTTTAGCATCTGTTTACTTGTTCATTTCTATGTTTATGAAAAAGAATTTCGTCAGTCAATACAAACGAAATATTATGTAAAGACCGCTGCACACGACGCTTGTTTTGCTGCTGGATTGCTTGCGGGGCCCTCTGCTAGCTACTCTGCTGGCAGCGCTGCGAGAAAGTGACGTCACTGCTGGCTGCTCTGCGGGTTGCTCTGCGGGCTGTCGGTGATAGAACGTGTGCTATTTTTCGTGAGGGCTAGCTTGCGTGTTCCATTGTTTTCGTGCTCCGTTGTTGAAAAAATATGTCGCAAAGGAGGTCGGAGCAAATCAATGCTTTAATTGACGCATACAAAGAAGAACCGTGTTTGTATGCAACAAATACTCCGAATTACCACAATGACACCATCTCAAAATTATTGCTAATCAATTGTTGTCACTCATGTAGTTTTGATTTATTAAATTCCTTATTTTTACTCTCATTGTAGTTTTACCTTCAAATATCGCGGTATCCTCATAATTTCAATATTATTAATAGAGGGTTTACAGAACCATGATGGTTCATTAGTTGTGTAGGTCTAATAACTATACTCTTGGCATAAATATTCAATGAAACTGAGCCAGTATTAGGTAAACAAACATTGACGATTATCAGGTACGTGTAACAAAGTTATACTTGATATTTTCATTCTAATGAAAGTACTGAATATCACTGGTGGTGAGAATTGAGATAATTGCTCTCCTACGTTGAATTATTTCAGTAGCAATAGTTTGTTGTACTTGAGCGTCCATGGTACTGTTGAGGTTAGAAACACTCGTCGCGTCACTTCGATGCACGCCTAGCGACAAGCATCGTGTGAAGCCAACCTACCAAGGGAGCCATCATTGAACCCAGCGCCACAACCAACCCCGAACCCAGCGGCAAATTCTAGCAAGCTATCTAGCAGCAAAACAAGCGTCGTGTGCGTTGGACTTAACTTATGAAACCATATTATGTTGAATGAATCAGCTCCAACTCCTAACATTCTTCTACCAAACTACATAACCTTGTTGAGATGTGTGATTTTCGTGATGTGACCAAGAAACTATTGAATATATCTTCATATCGAGAATTTGCTTTGTTCCCATACAAGAAAATAAGTAAATATACCACAACGGTACGAAAATAACATCTGATTCATCAAGTATCAACGCGTATTTTTCTACAATAATTTTTCATTCAATAAAATCTATAGGATAACATCCCCACATAGGAAGTGAAGGTGTTACTTTCATTATTATATTTTCAAACTCATTTGCAGATACTATAAAGTTGATACCGATGTGGTGAGAAAGTCCATGAGAGTAGTTTTGCCACCCGTTATGGATACAAAAACTGTTGGAGGTTACATTGCCAGCGAATGCAAAGGTTTCCCGATCTACAAGTTGGAAAAATATGTTGGTGGAGGTAAGTTATTTTTGGAACATTGTTCAATTAATAAAATAATTATTGTCAGTTACATTGATAATATTTCAACATTTTCTATCGCGATGATGTTATTTATGAACATTTTAAACCGAAAAGTGTTGTAGAACAAATAGTTGATTTTATATGAATTGCTTCACATATGTCTGGCCGACACGACTGTTCCGCGAGTTCGTTGAATTCAATAATTCTATACCATGAAACATTGTTTGAGCTTTGTTAATGTACTTGATAATTACTGAAATCCAGTATATTTCAAATGATAGTGAACAGCGAAAACCAATTGGATTTGTCTGTCGTAAATGTTGAAGGATATTTTATATTTATATCATCAATACATACAGGGTAATTCACCTAACTGGTTCATTAGAGGTTATTGGAGAACTGATAGAGATATCAACTTGAAATTTTGGTGGATGCTACTACTCAATGTGGTCTATTTTCCTGAAATATTTTCAATATGCTGTTACTATCAACAAAAATATGAAATTTAAAACCATCCAATTTCTATCAGTTCTCCATAATCCTCTAATGAACCAGTTAGGTGAATAACCCTGTATATAGTATGCATTGTTCTGCTAGAATCTCCAGAAAATATAACTAAACTCATTATACAATGAGTAGGGAATCGAAAAAAAAATCAAGCATTTTTCACATACAATTTTGTGGTTAACATCATAATTATTTTAGTTATAACCTAATCGATAGTTCGGGAAAAATCGTGCTCATTTGTGAAGTGAGCGTACTCATTTTACAAGTGCTCACAATTGGGCCAGTTTCCCCCTACGACTATTGATCGCGGATCAATTGAGCTCTACTTAATAGTTAAAAGCTGACTTAACACTGTTTCCCGTTTCATCATACATTAACCCGTCCGAGATGATCATGGTTAGATAGATAACCCAACAACGGATTTGATCGTTTTGTGCTTATCAGTAATGACATTATATAGTGCTGTGTCATTTGTGTTTTGTGTTATTTTGTTATTTATTACAATCAAAAGGAAGATTACAATATTTCAAAATACCTTGACAAATAGCTAATATCTAAATCTAGACTTCATAGTTCAATCCACCGATAATGGCCGATTTATACCAAATTGCGATTGATTCAATCAAGCTTTCAAGCATGGTGAAACGTTTCAGTATGCTAATCACGATTAAAACTGTTGGTGAAACTGGGTCTTAAAAACTATCATGGATTTCTAGTAGGAACAATTATATTGACATGCTTCTATGATATTTTGCAGTTGTCAAACGTTCAGCTGATCTCCACACAGAAGCCAAGTTTGCTCAATTTGCTGGTAAAGGAATCACCCAAATCGATATAATGAATTTGGATGATGTTTTCAACTACGAAAAATCTTTCAGAGGTGCAAACAGTTCGTAAATCAATAAATATATCGATATTCAAAAATTACATAGTGCTGCTAATTTAGGTAATTTTTAATTCTGCAATAAACTATAATTTCATATCATATGTTTTAAAAGAGTACAGTACAATGTGATATTTTTTGGGATTACATGATGTTCGAGATTCAGGTTATGTATCAATAGAAAAATTTGATGGAATCGGGTCGTCTTGAAGTTTCTTTCGTAATTTTCTAGATGGCTCAGTCTATAGAATCGTTTTTAGTGATATATTTAAAAATATTGTTATGTGAAAATACTGTGCATGTGAAATTATTGTAAATTTTATAAATAAACGAATAGCCATAACACAGTAATGTCATGAATCTGTGCAATAAACATTCCTTAATTGGTAATGACATCAATCTATTATACGGCATAATGGACAGTATGTTATTGATTTAATCTCTTAGTTCTGTTTCCGATTCCTTCCCCAATTCCTTTTCAGATCATTGGTCATCAAAATATTTACCGAATAAAATATAAAATAATTACGGAATCTTCGACTTCAATAGTTCCAACGTTTCATTCCTTCATCATCATGAATATTGAATTGCATTCAAAATTGAATACATTTTCTTACGCTAAAATATCTTTATTCTTGCCGCTTGCATAAGAAACAAATGCAATTTTTTTCAAAATTTCATTTTCTGAAAAAATGTTTCCGTACTATATTTCTCCCAACCCTATTTATACTTTTCTCATGATGAAAATCAATTCTGTATATCTTAATAATTGTAATAATAAAACCATATACTCTTTAATTTGAAAACGTGTTTTAAAAAGTAATACAATTCAGAATCATACCAGTATTTGATATGAAAATTTAAAATTATAATAAATTCTTATAATTAGTCGTTATTTATCAGATAAACAGTCCAATATCCACGGTCGCAGAAATTAACATTCAATTTATTCCATTCTACCATATGAATTGTAATTTCTTGTTCGATAGTGATCATTTATTGCTATGATTTTTTGAAACAAGTCGAAGCACATGATTTGAGCGAATCTCTGGTGAGTTTTATCAAATTAAGTACGAAATATTTGATAATTTTTTAACTATCCTATCATTGTTGTGAGTCAATGGTCAATATAATACTTGCCTATTGGCTAGCTTTACGCTTGTATGCATAAGAATTCCATTAAAGTTGAATTTCATTACGCATATACTAGTGTGTATCCATATCAGAACCTACTAGTGATATTATATATACCATGAATAACTCATTGTTTCTTGAATATAATTATGACAAATCATGCTATTCAGTTTCAGCTATATGTGATTTTGATTTCTCTTCAACAATTCATTGACTTCCAATGAAAGGAACAAAAATTTTGTTGAGGTATCTTTGTATAGAACTCTAAATAATACGATTAACTTCAATTTAGGATTTTCTCCGAAATTTAGAGTCGAAATCTTATTCATCATAATTTATTTTTGTAGATTAAAGTTTCGATGATTCTATAAGATTATGATGAATTCAGTGAATATGCAAGACATAGAAATATTCCTTTCAAAGTTTGAGGGAGGTGACGTAACATTATCAAGAGACTATTGGGATGAAGGTATCGCAATATTGTGCCTGAATCATCCTGAAAAAAAGAATGCGATGAGCGGTAAGTGACTTTCGACTCTGTAACAATACATTGTGTTTGTCATCTGGACAAGGAAACGTAATAAGTACATATATTATTTTTATTATATATATATATATATATATATATATATATATATATATATTATTATATTTTTTGAATGATTAATTGAAAGCTCTGTTGTTACATTATCCATATATCATATGTATTTTCAATGGACGTCCATTATGGCATAATACACTCATTTGACTTCGTATTAGGTACATCTGACGAATGTCTATTAAAAACATCAAAATATCCGTTACATCCAAAATTGAAACTTTTTGGTACTGAATGCTTGAAGTTTGATTTCAAATCCATAAAACGCAATTTTACTTGATGTGTATAATGAAGTATTCAGTTTTTCGAATGAAATCTATCGAAGAAAATGGAAATGCAATCGATTTGAATGCAAGATCGAAAGAGTGAGTGAACTAAAGTATTCTTTTAGAATCATTTCGATAAAAAGTTCATAATCTTATGTATGAGCTCAACCAGTCATCATTCACTTAGAAATTTTAACATAGTTCGTATGGTAGAGGTATCTATTCGTCATCAACGATTTCCACTCAACTATATTCTAGGAAAAATGATGATTGATCTCAGCAAATGTGTCTCAGAATTAGAAGAATGGGAAACAGGAAAAGCTGTTCTCATTCAGGGAATGGGCGACAATTTTTGTTCAGGTGGTGATTTAGACTTTGCCAGAGCTACTGGAACTGCTAAGGAAGGCTCCCACATGAGTTACTATATGCAGAACATACTTCAGAGGTTTCGAAATTTTTCTATTCAGTGTCGCTGATATAACGCTTCGAAGTTTTATAATTAACAAAAAAATGACTTTCAATTCCCAATATACAATATACAATTTCCACTCTCATAAAAACTATTTTCAAGTTGTCTTCATTTTTAATTATTATTGTAGTTTGTATCCCTTCTGATTAGAATCGAATGATACAGAGTATAATATTATATCGATGCAAACTGAAATTTTATATAAAATCTATTTGCTATCTCCATTGAGAAACTAACATAACATTCTAGGTAGCTTTATTTAGGATATAATTAAGCGTTTTCACACATTTCAACGTCTCATTTCAACCGTGTGTAACAGGATCATGGTATACCCCACTTTTCTCCTTTAGTTTTCAAACTAAAAATTCAAAACTTGGGGTATCCATAACATATGATAAACAACAACATTTGACGACCATATGATTTATTGTTCACTTCCGGTTTCGCCGGAAGTACCTGTTACTTTCGATTTTCAAACGAGACACTGTATTTTATTACATTTTTGGATTCTGTACAATTTTCTGAATTCAACGACACCAAGCAAGTGTCATTTTGAATGTAAATTTTTTTTGAATGGAGTGAAATTGTATAATTCTCAGATTTTCTTTTAACTTTGAGTTTGATTGTAATTTAGCACAACGTAATAAGGTATATTAATGATCATGTTTTTGAGGGTACTAATAAATGATACCACGGTACCAATATGGTTCCATTCGAAAAAACTTAGTTTTGGTCTAAAAACTTTTTACATAACATTGCTTTGATCATAAATCATGTAATCCAGTATTTCCGATGATATTTAGATTTTACTACACGTGTTATTTCCAATAAATCGGAAACATCATGGCACACTTATAATTAAAAACAAAAAAAATATTGATATTCACAATGTCACTTGTTTGGTATCGTTGAAATCAGAAAATTGTACAGAATCCGAAAATTTCATAAAATACAGGGTGTCTCATTTAAAAAATAACAGGTAATTCCGGCGAAATTGGAAATATGAAAAAACCATTCGGATATCGAAAGTTGCTGTTCATCAAGTATATAAGATACCCCAATTTTGAATTTTTTTGTTGAAAAAATAAACGAGAAAAGTTGGGTATACTTACCATGATTCTGTTACAAACGGTATAAGTCATACGACCATAAAAAAACAAAAATAAGGAACTATTAGAGTCATAATTATTCACATTTCATTCAGGTTCAGGAAATTATCTTTAGTGAGTGTCAGTTTGGTACATGGTCCTGCATTGGGAGGAGGTGCAGAAATGACAATTTTTTCCGACTACATTTTGGTAGCTGACAACGTCAAATTGGGGTTTGTACACGGCAAGATGGGTATCATCACAGCCTGGGGTGGAACTACTAGGTGAACAAATTAGCACATTGTGGACCATTCGAAGTAACGTGAACAACGTAACACGATTATTTTTCAGGTTAGTTCAGATAATGGGAGCGCGCAAAGCGACAGAGATACTTTTATCCTCAAAAATTTACAATGCACAAGAATGTCTTGAATTTGGAATTGCTCATAAAATAGTTGACACCGTTAACAGGCTTCCCGAAGCACTGAATTTTGTGAGGACTTTGACAGTTAATGACAGTTCGATTGTGCGTTCTTTCAGAAGGATAGTGAATGTAGCAGTAGAGGAAAATTTTGATACATCTTTGAGTTTTGAACGTGAAGAATTCAGTCCCAAATGGGGCTCCGATCTGAATAGGAAAGCACTACAAAAAAAAATTAAACATGTGAAGGAGGTGAATTAAACCGTAACCCTGTTCAAATTATCTTCCCCTTATTATTTAGCTATATTTTGTCATAGTTTTTGCTGAATATACAGGGTCGCTGATATGTATGGAAACGGTCGATTATATCCTTAAGTAAGATAGCTAGCGAAAAATGTTAGGATACAAAAGTTGTAGGTATATTATTCCACATTTCAATTCTGCTCGAAATTCTGAACAAAATTGATGAAGCGCTTTATTTCCTAAATTCAACCGATTTCGAGATATCGAATTTTGAAAATACCTTTTTACTACTCTCAAATTTATTAAAGAAAAAGCACGAAATGATGCATATTTATTATGAAAGTCACAAAAGGTGGAGTATGTGGATATTATGATTACAATTTAATTATAATTTTTTTACAGAAAATAAAAAAAGCATAATTGTTCAGGGTTGATTAAAATGCAATCAAAACAATAAAATGTATTTTTTAATGAATGTCCAGGATATTTAAAATTTAATGAAAACAATAGTTGAGACAGGAGGAAAAGAGAGAAAACAAGTTTTAATAAACAACAAATTTTTCTTTGAGATTCTATTTAATAAGGTGCTCAAAGTGTTTACCATTTACCTCCTGACAGTAATGAACTCGCTGAACAAAATTTTGTAGTGAATCTAAAATCATGTGAGGAGGAATGGTAGAAATTTCATGCCTTATTCTTTCTTGCAACTCTTCGATATTTGGCGGCCTATTTTTGTAGACTACATTTTTTATGTGACCCCATAGAAAAAAGTCAAGTGGGGTCATATCGGGAGACCTAGCTGGCCATTCAATTGTTCCCCTGCGTCCAATCCATTTATTAGGAAAAGTTTCATCTAGATATGCCCGTACCATACGTCCAAAATGTGGAGGAGCCCCATCTTGTTGAAACCATATTTGTTCTGCCGGCCAATTGGGATTGTTATTATTCGGGAATAATCGTCTAAGCTCTGGAATAATATGCTGTTGTAAAAGTGATAAATATCGTTCAGAGTTCAAATTTCCGTTTATAAAATAGGGTCCTATGACGTGTCCACCAATAATGCCACACCAGACATTTACTTTTTGTGGCCGTTGAGTGTGAACTTCATCCAATGTGGATTTTGGTCTGACCAATACCTACAGTTGTGTCGATTCACGTGCCCGTTTAAACAAAATGTAGATTCGTCAGAAAACAATATGTGGTTGACAAAGTTGACATTTTCGCTTAATTTATCCATAATAACTTCACAGAACTCGATTCTACGATCAAAATCGTCTTCACTCAATTCTTGTACCAAATGAATTCGATATCTCGAAATCGGTTGAATTTAGGAAATGAAGCGCTTCATCAATTTTGTTCAGAATTTCGAGCAGAATTGAAATGTGGAATAATATACAGGGCGTCCCATTAGAGAAAAAGCAACTTTGTTTCGTCCTGACTTTTTGACTCATCCTGTATACTTAATTTTTCTTAGTTTAATGGATTTTGAAAAACCCTACAACTTTTGTATCCTAACATTTTTCGCTAGCTATCTTACTTTAGGAAATAATCGACCGTTTCCATACATATCAGCGACCCTGTATTTTCCAAAAGACAATTGGGACTACTCACTTTATTATCTTTATTGCTGGCAACAATATTATATCCAACTATAAGCTGACGTCAAAGCCCTTTTATTGATAAGTGATATTCTTTTAATATATTTATATCATTATCATTATTTATTCATATATTTATATCATATGATATACCTTATAATTATAGAGATATACAGGGTGATTCACCTAACTGATTCATTAGTGGTTCATGGAGAACTAGAAGAGATCAATTTGAAATTCCTGTGGCAGCTACAGCTCAAAGTGATCTATTTCCTTAAAATATTTTCAATGCGCTGTTACTTTCGATTAAACAGAAAGTGACATCAATTTTGTATTTTAAAATAGAACACCTTGTTCATTTTTACATTTTCGAATTCTATGTGAAATTCTGGATTGGCTGAATTTTGTATCGCTCCTTTATCGTGATTGGTTTTTAAGATATTCCATTTTTTTTCGAAAAATTTTGATAGATGGACTAACTAAAATGTCTATATATCTACAATTCTCATGATAGAGAGTCCAATTTCTGTATATTGTAATGGAATTCAGCAATGTCATGATGGATGCATTAGGGAACTGGCAAACTAGAATAATCCCCCTGTATCACATGCTTCCACCTGAATCTCGATTATATTGAAAGCTCTCGAATATTCTGAAATAGAAGAAGGTGGAAGATCCAGCGAGCAGTCTGACTGAGAGAGATGAGAAGATGTGGCAGAAGACTGACAGTTCTAGAACATTCCAGAACAAATGTTGAATAAATATCGAGCTTCCAAACAACATTAGTTAGTTGAACGACGTGGTCAATATAGATAGTTGAAATAGTTCGTTGGTGTTTGTACGTAAAAATAAATAGTTCATCCATTAGAAATCAGTCTGTTCTTTACTGGAATCCACGAATAACGTTACAATATAGAGGGTGATTCACCTAACTGGTTCATTAGAGGTTTATGTAGAACTTGAAATTTTGGTGGTTGCTACTACTCAATGTGATCTATTTTCCTATTTTCAATACGCTGTTACTTCCGGTTGCACCGGAATTTTTTTCAAAAAAATGAAATATATTGAAAACAAATTACGATAGGAAGAAAATTCAAAATGCAACAGATTTTGAATTTGATTTAGAATTCGAAAATGTAAAAATAAACAGGGTGTTCCATTTGAAAAAACAAAGTTGATATCACTTCCGGTTTAACCGGAAGTAACAGGGTATTGAAAATATTTTAGGAAGATGGAACACATTGAGTAGTAGCATCCACCAAAATTTCAAGTTGATATCTTTTCCAGTTCTCCATAAACCTCTAATGAACCAGTTAGGTGAATCACCCTGTATATAAATGATAGAGTATCGTATCAGTTATTCTTGACAGTTTCACAATATTTTAACAGGGTGTTCGATATTTCAGTTTTCTTTTATTATTTCGGAATGTTCATGAACATTTTTAACACTATCCGACGCAAAATTTCATTTCCTATCGATATGTATGAGCATACCACATTGCTAAAATTGATATTCACAGGGGTATCAACAAAAATGTGGAAATACGCTGATTCGTCTCATGTGTATTTTCATACGCTGTTACTTCCGGTTAAACCGGAAGTGATATCAACTTTGTTTTTTCAAATGGAACATCCTATTCATTTTCATATTTTCGAATTCTACGAAAAATGTTGGACCTGTTGCATTTTGAATTTTCTTCCTATCGTGGTTTGTTTTCAAGATATTCCATTTTTATGAAAAATTTTGACAGGTGAACTGACTGAATTTTCAAGATTTAAGATTCAATATCTCCGTTTACACATCAATGAAAGAGTGTTTTATCAGGTATCCCTCAAAGTGTTCCAAAGTGTACTCTGTGGAAATTTAAACTCCCAATAACTTCCTTATTTCACATGGAATGACCATGAAATTTTCACATTGCTAAAATTGATATTTACAGAGGTATCAACAAAAATGTGGAAATACGCTCATTCGTCTCGTGTGTATTTTAACAAATGTGCTTTGGATGGATCTAAATTTCATATTTGACGAATAATATACTCACCCTGTAGAAGATTTTCTATGGGATAAGGTGGTTTTGAAATGTAGCTGATATTTAGGAACGTATTACAAATGTATTTCCATGAAATAATTATTCATTTTATTACCTGCTTACCTTTTAGAATCGTAGAATCGTAGATGTTCATATATGCTCAGTTATGCTCAGTTAGGAGTTACTAACGATTATTTCAATAATATTAGTTATATCAACATTTTTTTATAATTGTCCACGCATTTTAGGGGGATGTAACCTTTGAATTCAACAAAATACATTTCTTTATTCAAAAATATTTTTGAAAACGAACGAAATAAATTGATACAACTTGATGACTATTTCAGAATGTTTATTTTGTTTTATTATTGCTTGGCGTTGAGTGAGATGCATTCAGGTAAAGTTTCTTTAGAGGATGGTTCGTCCTTGGTGAAGACTATCCGGTATAATAGGCCAGCGAACAAACCTGCTGCGAGTGGCCCAACCCAGTAAAGCTGAAAGCAACAACAGAATGTCAGAAATATAATCTTTTGTATTTTGCCTCACATTCTTATTATTTGGTAAAGCTGATTTATGAAATAGTTTAAAGAAATTCTGGATTTTGGAGCGAAACAATGGAAGATAGTTCTCACAAATTTGGTTATTATTCAATATCATTAGTGCGAAATAAAAATTATGTAGCTAACCACTGAAGTTTTAATTGCTTGAGACCGCTATGAAGATTTGGGCATCAATAATTACAGTTCAAAGTGAACATCTTGCTTCAATAAATAGACTAGTTTATATTTACCCAGTGATGTTCCCAGTCCCCATTCAAAAGTGCTGGTCCAAAACTTCTAGCAGGGTTCATATTAGCACCAGTATATGGTCCCTGTAAAGAAAAACTATTGAAAATATCACAACACAATATGATTATAAGATGATACAAATTCTTTTCTTATGTCAGTTTAGTGTAGAAGTGGGTAGGGCACTGTGCGTTCACTATACACTCCTTGTGCTCCACTGACATTGCTCGGTGCTTCCCTAATTGTCGGTTTCCAGTATAGAAAACAATTCGGAAGCGACAATGTTTCAGAAATTCAGCAATATATTTTGATACTCATTAAGGTAAAACCGTGCATATATTATCTTCAATAAGGAAACTGATTTCATTTAATACAAAGGTATTGATTAGCAGAGATTTACGGTTCTGTTGAGGTCTGCAATCGTAATTTCTAATTCAAGGTTTCGAAACAGAAAATTCTATGCATATCCATCACACTGTATATATTTCCAATATACAAGTCCATGAAATAACTAGAAGTGTCAGGCTATGTTCAGTCAATTTTTGCTCTTTTGATCACCAAACGGGATATCTTTTTACATCGATCTGCCAAATTATTTGAGGACACCAGACGGTATGATCTGGTGTAATCTTTTTCAATGTGTATTAGCTCTGACTTTGATAGGAATTTTGAGTCCTTAGAGTACTGCCCAAAAAAGTATTCGATGGAAAGTGAATTATATATTTTTCTTGAATCCGTAATTGCAAGGAAATGTTCAGTCACCCATTGGTTATTTGGTATTACCCCTGTAAAAATGCTACTTACTCCAGACATCGCTAACACAGCCACAGCCAGACCGAACTTGATGGCAACCGAATCATGTTTGTCAGCATTGCGAGAATCCCAAACACCACAACACACCAGTGCCAAAATGAAAGATAGCACGAATTCGATGAACAAACCCTGAGCAGGGGTTATCAACGGGTTGAGAGAGGGCGAACAGACCCCCAAACTCTCTTTAACTAGCACACCGGAGCTGTTCGAATAAACGTTGCTCAAATACTGCGCCGGAGTCGCCACCTGTGGATAAGGAATGAAATATAAAGTAGGATACACAGTTCGTATATTCCTGGAATCAATGAAGAACGTTAATTACTTACTTTCGATGTAATTTCCACTGAAAATTAATCAGTAGACATAGAAAATTTGTAGAGTGTTTGAAAAATCGTGTTATCATTTGGTGCATATTCCATGGACTCTTGCCAATAACAGATACACGTGCTAAATGTGGGTGACCAGATATTGTAGGCAGGTCCAAACAACATTCGAATAATTTAAAGTATACGTTGAGAACGCAGCCTATGTGAATTTGTTGACGATTGCACCTGCCTTTAAATTTCACTTTTTTCAACTTATTAGTCCTTTATTGAAACCTACTCAGATTGACATAAACACTGAAGGAGAGTTTACACAGCAAACAAAATAAAAAGGGGAGAAAACATTCACAATATGTGAATATAAGGATGAATTACATGAAAAATTGTCATGAGTGGATGGTACTGTTTATTCAGTTCATTTAACAGAAAAATTATCAGAAAATAAGTCGCTGTCAGAAATCGTTGTTTTAATTGGTTTTTCCTTATTTCATTATAATCTTCCGCATATACTTGAGTTTCCACTTCTCATTTTCAATTTTATGTCATCTTATTTCTCATTTCATTTAGTTTGCTGTATGAAATTTCCCGAATTTGCATGTTCATTTAAGGGAGACTTCGTCCTTGGAGTGCCATATTTCAGGAGTTTACGTTTTATTTCTTTTAAAGGAAACGATAAAGCTTTTTTCTTGCTTTCATTCATGATATACAGAAAGGCAAGAAATATATAGTATACAAAAAAGGAAATGGCGGCCGTTGCAGCTCCGCGAAAACAAGTCCTCAAATCGCGGGGGGTAAATGGCTGACATCACTGCCCTGTCTTTGTTGATCCGAAACATAAATTCAAAGCATATTTTCAATGTGTGACCTTTTGGCCATGGAATAACAGATGGTTTTTTCGTTTAGTACATATTCCGATAGTACATATATCGAAAAAACGATCCGTCATTCCGTGAAGACATATTTTCTGAGTATGCTCTCCAAATTTCCGGTCGATATGTTAATTACAGCGATCAGGAGAATGTCAACCATTTTTAAAAACGTGTTTCCGAGAAAAAACGTGTTTAAAGTTTTGTTATGTGTGAAAACGCGCTGACGCCATGAACTTTAAACGCGTTTTAAATATCGTAAACGTTCGAAATCCGGGAAACGCTTCGACAGATTTATTTCTACTTACATATAGATTACGAATCCGTAATTGAAAATTCCAACTGATGTTTAATTCGCGTACTAATATTTCTATCATACATAGTTTCTCTCTGAACCAGAACATTATGAATGATGTAGGGAACATTCCCTATGAAATTCCTAACATGAAATTGAATAATCAAAGTTTCAAAACTCACTTGAACTAATCCATATCCTAAAACAGCTCCCAACATCTGCCCTACAAAATATATTGGAACTTGTACCAATGGAATCTGTCCAACTGTGGCTGCTACTGTGGTCACCATAGGATTTATGTGACTACCACACACATGACCGAACACCTAGGAAATATGAAAAATCTGTTTGATTATCCTTCAACAAAGATAGAAAGGATGATGATGAACTGCTGAGAAGGAATGCAAACAACGAAAAAAAAAACCTAGAGATTTAATGGTTATAAGGCTAAACACATTTTTTAATGTTCTTAGTTCGCTTTTACGAATATATGGGAACCATTGTTATAGTTGAAAGTATTTTCTTTATCCTCCTTCCTTTTCGTTGATTGTTCATGAAGTGAACACGAAATTGTGGAAATACGAATTTCCTCGCAAAATTGTTTGATTTCTCGGGAAATACATATTTCCATTTTTCGCAATTGAAAAATGTCTTTTACCTCATGTCTTCGCATGGTATCTCATTTTCAATTATTAAGATGGCAATATTTGAACGACAAGTATTTTTTTTACTGTTGATATCATGTATAAGTATATAAAAATGATATGAATGATAATATAGTATATTTGAATTGACATTTACTTCCGGTATAACAGAAAATTACCCTATATATTTTCAACTCCTCAAATTCTTCCTGTGAGATAAAGAATTGTATAAATAACTAAAAACATTCAATGACTCAATCGAACATTAGAAATCAATCGAAATATTTTTGTTTATTCTCGTCATGAATTCCAAAAATATGATACAATCTGAGTGGAAATGTTCTTACCTGTACAGCCATCATCACAGCTAGACCAAACGAGAAGGAAATTTGCTCGTGGGGGATAATTCCACCTGGAGTTATTCCTTTCACACATCCTAAGCACCCGATAAAGACGAGGATGGCTGTACCCCCTAGTTCACCAGCGCACAGAACTATTCTGTCTTTTGTCGTCATATTGTCTCCAATTTGGATCATTTTGCCTGAAACCGATGACATTAGAATTCGCTAATCTTCAAATGGAGCAGTATGAACATTCATTTGCTCTTTATGCTCATCCAACTAGGACTACAGACCTAATCACATAGATGAATCGATTCTAAATTATCAATTGATATAACATAAAGAATGCACATAGGTACGGCAAATCTAATAAGTTCAGTTGAAAAAATTTGAAGGGATTTATGTATCAGCTATATTCTAGAAAAATGTAAGTGTTCAATCATCTTCAATATGTAGGACTCAATAAATTGAATTGTTTGTCAAAGTCAAAGCTTGATATCCAGAGATTCAAATTGAAATAGGTGATATTGTTTCACAACAATGTTTAATTTATATAATTAAATTATGGATTTTGAAATGTTATGAGTGTGTCAGCAATGTATATTATAGGATTTCAATCATCTCTAATTCGTTTTGATTTTCAACCACCTAATTCTCATCTTATTTCAGGATAACTGACTTATAATACTGAATTGAAATATCATGTTGATTCCTCGTTTCAACAGTATACATAATACGGTTAACTTTTGATTCGCAAATTCAAGTGATAACAAGATCAAGTATTCAGTTCAATTTTTCGTTGATGATTTTCTTCGTTTATCTCGATACGAAAATTGCTGATATTGTTTTAATAATTCATATTCATAGTAGCACATATCTTTACATATTCTATTAAGTTTTTCACGTCCTCTGTAGGTTAGTTAATACATCACAACCAAAACTCGTGTACCAAATGGAAACCAAATATTTAGTAGATAATAAATAGTTTTATATTATGTATTGTCAAAAGTAGGAAGTTTTAATCCTATTTCAAATATCGAAATTATAGGCCATTCTGGTCGAAATGTCGAAAATATTTTCATCAAATAGATCTCTCCTCTTTTTTGAAGTTTCGAGGTGAATAATACTGATAAATGTTCACATATCACGTATTAATTTCACAATGTATATGTGTGTATACATATAATGAAAAATAAATCAACACTCGTGTGTGATGTTTATTATTCAAAAATCAAAATCTATGACGAGGAATTTATTTTTAATAACTTTCGTGTGATTTATGTGTCAGTGATTATATTTAATTACTTGATTAGTATACTTCTTACATAATATATCATGGTTAGATATTCGATGAAATTAGAGGCCACATGTTGATTCTGAATAGTATTCATCCGCTACTGCCTACGAGGAAATTATTTTATTTTCATAAGGTCATTATTTTTTGGGTAACGCAAAGTCCAACTCGAATATTTTCATTATCATGAAATCGTGTATTTCTGATAATTTTTAGATTTTGATTGAAATTCATGTATAGTCTATTCAGACTGTTATAATATTATATGCACAAATAACTGGCATACATGGTGACCATGATGTCTTTACGTTAATAATTAATAGAAGCTGATAATCAATCACCGTTCATTCACTTTTTTGGTTAATTAGCTACTTGGAAATATTTTTGATCGTTGATTTCTAATAGACTGAAAAATATAATTTGTAAGGATTGCCTTTTTTCATGGTATCATCGCTTAAAGGTTAAAAAATCACAGAGGAAGTTGCTTCACTTGGTAGATCAATTGAAATTATTCACTTTGGAACACATACATATATGCAAATTTTATTATCATTATAGCATAATATTTCCACCAGGATTACGTAAGTGTCAGATAATTTATTACTGCATATTCAGGTTGATTTACATATTCGTAGTAAATTTATTGGAGACTACTCCGTATTGTTTAAATATAAAGTGATAATTCTGATTTGGTGCTATAAATATAATCCAGGAAATTTATTTAGGTTCTGAACTGTTCTTGCTCATTTTTTCAAAAAAACACCGATATGTAATAAATTGAAAAATGAATGATGTTGATGATTGCCAAAAGACGAGACATCGGATATTAAATCCAAACACAATGATATACAGGATCACTCACGGTCGATGGTAGGTTAGATGTATATGGAGAACGGGACGTACGATTATTCTGAAAATTTGGTTTCTTGAGCCAGTTTTGTTCTATCGATCTAAAATATTCTCAGCGTTGCGGCGTTGCCGCTTCTATCGAAAAATAGCAACAACTTTGTTATTTCAAATAGAACACCCTGTATGTTATTCCATTTTTCGTTTTCTTAATACTTTTGGATTATATTCGTATTATACTTTCCTATACCTATATCTCGAAAGGTTTCCGAGAAATTGATTTCCACATTTTTTGAGCAAAACATATCTTCAATTGAATGTTTATTACTGCGGTATTTGGATTCGTAGAATGCTGAAATTTTGGGTGTAGTTTATCAAGGTCCTGTGTATCAATTATGTCTGAAGGAATTCGTTTTCCATTGTACAGGGCCTTTCTAATTTGATGACTTTGACGATAGATTCAAAAATGGTGAAATGTGCATATTTTCAAATGGAATACCCTGTATATTATTCAATATCCTGAATAGTCAGCTTTTCGAAAAAAATCGAGTTCATACATACAGTTTGACCCATTTTTGATGGAAACATCTCCCTAAAATTTGAAGTTGTAGACAGATTTTGATAATTATTTCTGAAATGCCAATTACTACAAGGTCTACCTTGGGACAAAATTTGAAATGTTTATTCCAATTTTCAGGGCATACTACAATATTTTTTCTTAGTCGAAAATCGAGATTTTTCATTAGCGATTTTTTTATTGAAAAAATTACTACGCCACTGGATTCAGAGTGCCTCTAGGTGTGACCAGAATTTCATGAAAAAATATTCATTAATAACAAAGTTATGACAACTCAAAAATTCGGAAACTCACACAGCTAACAGTCACAAAAACACCCTATATCAAGAGATATAGCCATGAGCATGATTTCAACAATAACATGCTACCAGATGAAAAAAAAAAAAAACAAATGGCGTACATTTTCTCAATGAAACATTTCAATAATTAGTTTTCGTAGTTACGTTGATTTGAATTTCTCTCTTCATTATTAGTTGAATTGTGTGAATGTAATTCCGTTATTTTCATTCAAAAAATTTACGCACAAAAATAAGGAAATCAATTAATTTCTCGAAAACCTTTCGAGATAGGTATAGAGAAGTATGATACGAATATAATCTAAAAGTATTAGAGAAACGAAAAATGGAATAAAATATAGGGTGTTCTATTTGAAATAACAAAGTTGTTGCTACTTTTCGATAGAAGCGGCAACGACGCAACGCTGAAAATATTTTAGATCGATAGAACAGAACTGATTATTCGAGAAACCAAATTTTCAGAATAATCGTACGTTTCGTTCTCCATGTACGTCTGACCTACAATCGAATATGTATATAAGACATGAAGTGGAACTGTGAAAGTGGGATCTATATCAAGATCTTTCGAGAAATGAAGGTTTAAAAAATGCAATTCGCCCTTTGCCTTAATTCTGCCTTAAGTCTGCATCTCAAAGGTGATGACACCCAGTATAAGCATTATGATAGGAAAACCAAAAATCTCTGAGAAGACATTAGAAATTTTGTCACGAAGAGTGCTTTCTTTCGACGTTCATTTTATTGAATCACTCTAACGACCCCAATAGTTTATTTTTGTCTGTCTTTTTCACAGAAATAACTGGTTTATTTTTGGCTTTTTGAACAAATATTACCACTGTAGACTTACAACTAATGAAGACTAAAAAATATGTTGAATGATGAAATTAATTTGTAATAGCATGTGAAGTTCACTTCGATGCAGGAAAAGCCAAACAAAGCCTGAGTAAGGTTTTCGAATTGTGGACTGAATAATAATAGAATGCAACAAATGTTTTTTATGACAATATCCCAGGTTGTAACAATGGTAGAGAAAATATGCTATAAATAATAAAATTTTATAGACTTTTTTTATTATTAGGTACTCTGCTATCATAATCGTGAAAACCGAGATATGATGATAATATTCAAACTCCTCAATTGATTAAATCAAAACTACACTAACAAGCAGACAAAGACATTACTCGCCACTCGATTTCTTTATTGAAGTATTTTCTAGTCAACATATTAACTGATTAAATAACGTTCTAGTTCTGGAATTTGTGGGAAGCAGGAAAACCATTATAGTCAGTATGCATTATCAAATTAGTGGTTTGAGTTTCTCATGGTCAAATGTTTCATTTGATTAACATTTCGATAAATCTTATAACAGAGAAATACTCGTTGAAAGATAAATTACAGTAATGCTGACAAATTTCGATAAACATATCTGTGTCACGATTCTTTAGAAATGTTCATAACATTTTCTAATCCATAAGCTGACATCGTATTATTTCAAATGTTCCAAGTTATCTAAAAAAATGCTGGAGTGAATACTAGAATGAAAAATAAATTTCATAAGTAACAGCGATGCTATGTAGTTGAGAACTACACATATGTTAAATTATACATCGATATAAGTCTGAGCGTTTGGAAAAAAACTAATTATGTTAATAAATGAATTAGAATGAACGAAGGAGATGAACTGGCATATTTATCATTTACTAAGTTTGGTGATAGTAAATATGGAAATTTTATTGGACAACATTTCAAATCCCAACAACATCTGAATAAATCCTGTCGAACTTTTTTTTTAGATGTCGATGATGAAATCATTGGTCTCAGTCTAATTAGTCAAAAGTCTATTGCAAGAATCGAACTTCTTCTCTTCAATTGAAATCCATTAAATTCAAATGCCTCTCAGGGCTTATTTGGGACTTAATGTATTCGTTAGTCCATATAAAGCGTGATATTCCATATGAAATAAGTATTTTCGTAAAATACATATAAATTAGAAAGGATTTCCGGATACAGTTTCAAGGATTGGTCATTTGATTGGACTCTCCTATAGGTGATATATTTTTAAATACTGGTATGCCCGTTCCCCCGAAGTGGTTCGGATTCCACTATAAACTGTAGGGCCCGCCCTTCTTCACTCCGCACAAGTTTCGACTTATGAGGAGTTGGTTTGAAAAACCAAACTTTGAAGAGGTGAAAACATTTACATTTACATTTCGAGGTGAGAGTAGATAGCAGAAGTATGTTTCATCGTAACAATATAAGAAAATCGTCGGAATGATTTCAAATCGAATAAAAATCCAATAATGAATGAAGAACAGAATATTGAAGTTGAATATCTCGACGAAAAATATGATCCTGGAAATATTGTCCCATATCCAAAACGGTGGATGTGTACTGTATGTTTTTCTTTTGATTGACTGATCTTTCCTATGTTGTAATCAATGAATGTTTGTGCTTGAATTTTTCTACCTACAGACTTTGGGATGAATACTATATTTCAATCCCATAGTTGATATTTATTTCACGAGTTCAAGGTGTTCCACTCCACTTACTGAGCGTGATATTGATTATGTTCAGCAATTGATTCCTTTGTAAATCGACATCGACTGACAGATTTCACATGGGACGTGTTCAGTATTCAAACTTCTAACAATGTCACGCTTCTCAATTCATTGGTGGTTTTTGCCTACACGAAAGGCTCATGTTGATTTAATAATTTGAGCATATTCCCATTACGAAAGTTATTCAAATATTCTATCATATGAGTACAAATAATATTAAAATTTACTGTTGATACCTGAATGGTACACCTATAGAGATGTCGGGGGAAGTTAAATACCTGGGAGTCATACTAGATTCCAGGCTAACTTGGAACCAACATCTACAAAGGGTTACAAAGAAGGCAACCATGAGCCTTATGGTTGTGAGAAGAACATTTGGCAAAACTTGGGGTTTGAAACCAAAAATTATACATTGGCTGTATAAAGTGGTAGTTAAACCAGCCATACTTTATGGTGCAATCGCCTGGTGGAGCAAGACGTTGCAGCATAACGCTATTAGAACACTAAGCAAGGTGCGAAGACTTGCTTGTCTATGCATAACAGGGGGAATGAGGACTACCCCAACAGCGGCCATGGAGGTAATGCTCTGTCTTCCCCCGCTTCACCTTGAAGTGCAAGGGGAGGCTAGAATGGGGCTCCTCAGATTACCTGTAGCGTCAAAAGATAGTGGGAAAAATACACCACTACAATTCGTTGGGGACAATATTTTGCAGATGCCAAGAGATAATATGATCCCTAAATACATCTTCGAAAAACCCTTCGAGGTGGTAATCCCAGATCGAAGGGAGTGGCACGAAGTTCACGCTAGAGAAGAGCAAAACAGAATGATCTGGTACACAGACGGATCAAAGACTGAACAAAGATCTGGTGCGGGAATTTATTACCCTACCCTGAAGGAGAAACACTCCTATGCGCTTGGTGAAAACACCTCGGTGTTCCAAGCAGAAATATTAGCAATTTTACAATGTGCAAAAATATGCAATGAGAAGGCCTTCAAGAGGAAAGGAATCCATATTTATTCGGATAGTCAGGCCAGCCTAAAAGCCCTTGCAGGTTATAAGGTAAAGTCCAGACTCATCTGGGAATGTATCAACGAACTTCTGACGCTGGCAAGGTCAAACAGAGTTGAACTGATCTGGGTACCTGGGCACAGTGGAATAGAAGGCAACGAAATAGCTGACGAACTAGCTAGGCAGGGGTCAGCTACACCTTACTTTGGCCCGGAACCAGTACTTGGAGTACCCAAGAAACTACTTGGTAACTCCATAAAAAGACGAGTCAAAGAATTACAAAGAATAGCCTGGGATAACACACCAGGACAAGAATATAGTAAACTTGTTATTCAGATAACAAGTGAAAAACGAACTGATGAGATACTTAGATTAAGTAGAGATCAGATAAGACTAGTAACAGGTCTCCTTACAGGACATGCTCCTGTCAGAACACACCTACAAAAGATGGGGCTATATCAAGGTGACCCGACTTGTAGATTGTGCGGCTTAGAACCTGAGACTATTGAACACATTTTGTGCTATTGTGAGGCACTAAACTATAGAAGAGTAGTACAACTAGGGGAACCTGACTTGAACCTAGAGAATGTTGGAACCCTGAAACCTAGTGACCTTTGCAAGATAGTCAGAGGGACCAATGTGTTTTAGGGTATTGGAATGATAGGGGAAATAAGCCTCCGGCTGCAGTATATCCTTTGGACCCATGTAGTAATAAAAATAATACTGTTGATGTTTGATGTAGTTTTTTCAAGAACTATTTAATTGGGCCACATACGGTGTGAAAACCAAATGGAATGAAGTCATTATTCCAGGTTCTGTACATATTGAAGAAAAATCTCGAAAACGTCAATTTCAAATTATCAATTAACATTCTCGAACGTGAAAATGCGATCTCTACATCCTTTGAATTACAGGTACCTCAAATTTTTTAGATAGGAAGTATAGGTTCTATTCATAAATATTATCATTTTCAAGTTTCAAACGAGAAATGGTATGAGTTCAATCCAATTTAAGGTATAAGTCATTTTATAAATACGCAACATGGAAAAACTCGTATCATACCAAGAGACACGACATTCTGTTATTGCTGACTTTCATGAGTGGGCCACTATAAAATATTAATTGAGTAAAATATAATTCCATCAAACACGTAGGTCTTAAACACAGGTCTGGAAACTGCGGCAATTTTGAGTGGTGGGAAATATCACTATTTTTGAAGAAAAATTCGCCATACTTATCAGCTAGAATCGTATGTATTCGTGATCAATCTTTGACAGTTCGTCACAAAACAAATGGTCAAGACTCGAATCGTGGATGAAATCAATGTCAGAAACATTATATCTTTCGGAAGCTAATTGGCGATTGGCTGACACAGTGACAAAGAGTGGTCAGCACTACAGGTGGCGAAATACAAGAACCACCAAATTTTCCTCAATGTTTGGGCAACCCCCACCATACCAGTTTCCAGACCTCTATGTAACCGTGGACGAATCTCATATGAGCAATATGAAATATATTCACTCTTACCACCTTGAGATATCATCATAACTGTATTTATAACATTAACTTCTTATCGGTCAACGGTCTTTTTGTATGTTAGAGGGTATCTTTCACAAAGATAATGAGTAGGATTCGAGATAGATATTTTGAATATATGGTGTAATGTATGTAATCATTTGAGCTATTGTTTATATGTTCACCGCAGCCTGGTGGTTTGAATTTTCCCAAAATATACGATAATGGCTCAAATAAGGTCGAATGAAAAGTTATTCGAATGAATAATTATTACAAAAATGTGAATTCCGTTTTCTTTAGGAAATATTGAAAAGAAAAGTAACCCATCCAGTTGGGGTATATTAAAAATAAACACAAATAAGTGGATATGAATAATTTGGGTATTTGAACTTGTTTGCGTTCAGTTGCCAAACAGAAATATGCTAATGTTATGGTCACTTTCAATTACGTTACAAATCGTTTTGTTAGCATCAATATTGCTCAAGTGATACTATCATGGAATCACAATTACTTGACAAATAGTGGCAAACGAATGTACTCTTCGGCTTATCAACTCACCATTTAGTAACTCTTGAGCTTCCACTTCACATTCCTATGATAAATATATAGTACTATTTTCATTGAATTCACGCATTCACATGTATTTGCACAAGGAAATCCGAATCAGGTTGATTCATGATATCGATTCGCCTTTTATCCCCTCTTTGCACCCCTTATGAGTTATGACAGCCCTCTAAGAATTCTAAATGATAAGGAAGGTGAGTGGTATGTATTCATGAGATTTACATGTTCCGTTCAGCCAAATTGAGAGGCTGCAATCGTTACTAAGAAATCTCAAGATGAAAATGTGAAATCGTTTGATAAATGTTCCATGAATTGGTGGATTGAAGGACGTGGGGCGATCGAATAGCTGTCTAGATTTCCCGATTCATGTTTTCTTCAGCACTTATGAAATCAATTGAAATCAGAAGTTTATTTGGATTGACCAAATAATGGGAAAAATAATACTTTTCGGACAATTACATTACAGTTACATTCTCATTCAAATGTTCCAAGAAGCATTCATAATTTGGAGGGGTACAAAAAGTGGATATGATCATACAGATCTAACCTAACCTAAACTCCCATAGGTTTTCTCAAACAAATAAATGATGATACTTAAGATGAATTCATTCCATATACATATATTGGCCACCAAACTAAAGAATATCCATTTTCAATATTTAATGGGAATACTCTTATGGGCCTTGA
The DNA here is from genome assembly GCA_037013635.1 of Plagiodera versicolora. Taxonomy (NCBI): domain Eukaryota; kingdom Metazoa; phylum Arthropoda; class Insecta; order Coleoptera; family Chrysomelidae; genus Plagiodera; species Plagiodera versicolora. The sequence continues at coordinate 5,513,039 of CM072986.1, read as the reverse complement.
TTCATAAACGAACAAATGAATACTATTCATGAGGTGTTATGTTTTATCATTGTCTATCGTGGGCATACAAGTGAATTGATATCAATAAAGATACATTGACAAATAAGGAATATTATTTATCTGATCATGAATGATTTGAAGAAAACATGATAATAATGGGGAATACATTTATTTTTTCGTATCTATTACCTGTGGATTAATTATGCATCATTTATACCTACTAAAATTCAAGGTATGCAAGGTTCTACATTGTTGAGATAAACCTGTTCATATCATTAATAATTGCGAATGCTAATTCTAGTCAATTTTTTCACTGCACAATACTAACATACTAGCTAATGCGTTATAAAATTACATTCATTAATGTTTTTCATCCTACCTGTTTTTCGATTTAATTCGTGATGAATGATTATGTCAGGAATGAATCATTTATTATAAATGGTGAGAGATATCTGAATACAATAATATTCAGCAGACTTATTTCAATTCTTCGAAAGTTGTTTCATTCATCTGAAAAAAGTCGTTCCGAATGAAGAAATAACAATAGTTTAAATTTGAATTCGTAAACCTGTTTTTGAAAACAACTTTCCAGAATTTACGTTGTTGCCACTGGTCTTATTTTTTCATACTACTTCTTATTACATGACTAGTGACAAGTTTCTGAGAATTATCAAGATTTTATTCATGAATGAGATGTATTATCATCAACTGAATATACAATTTGAATAAAAGATGAATCAGAAATCGTCTGGGATGGATTTAACTTCTTTTGAAATGGTGTCAATTTGAGTAGTGCTCAATAGTCCTAGCGAATTAGAATTTCAAGGAGAATCTAAATTCATTTCATTCTGCCCTTGTGATATTGAATTTTGAATCTGTCACAACTCTTGTTCTTAAAGAAAAAAAGAGTTGGAGTTTGAATTATCGCAGAGACGTTTGTTGATAATACAGAACTTCAAAACAACAGAGTATGTTTTCAAAAGAACATTTGCTCTGTGAAACCAAGTTATGATGAAACGATGATGTTTAACGTTAATATCTCGTTCTCGAGATATTAACTGTTGAATTTTGAAATCACTATTTGTTTATTCATCGATGGAAGGAGTGCACCCCAAAATTATCTATGAATTGAATATTCCATTGCCTACCATCAAATACCAGCCAATGTCACCTTACAATCTCATGTATTTTTTTATCGCTTGACTGAATTGACTAGTTTTATTTTGCATACAAATTCGTATCAATGAGCTTTTAGATAAAATAATTTAAGCATGGAGAATGGTATCTTGTCATCGACTGTAGATTACTGATGATATCTAGTGGGACGAAGCAGTCGTTGTTGAATCCATAATAATTCCTACAAAGAAATGAGTAATTTTCCTGTTTTACTCCTTTCAATTATTGCTATATCTCACTTCTAGAGATTCATTGTGCACTACTGAAGATTGAATTTGCGTAGGAATATCGAGTTGAAGGAAATTGGTAGATATAAAATAGAGTAAAAATCATAGTTTGTCTGACGAATGACATGGGTATTTTATTCCAAATGATAAAGTAGACCCATAATTGCATATTTCTTTCAAATACACCGTATTTCATTATGCCCTTCAAATGATTATAGTCGGGTAGAACATTTATGCGTGATGCAAAAAGTAGAATTTATCGAATAACGTGATACTAGTCACAGTATATTCAATATTTCCTTCATTGATATCGATGGAATTATGCATCTCGTGTATAAAGTTCAAATTCATGTTTATGATAGCATAGTATTATCTATAAAGTAAAGAACTAATAACATGGAAAATATTGTTTTCTAGGTTATCGATTGCGTATATGTGAGTCTCGAAATAGATTTTGACATGTCATGTTATCGATGGTATGAGGTCAAATTTACAAATTGACAATAAGATATGAAATCTCTGATGCAGGTGGAGATATGAAGGAAATCGTCGTTTAAATATTTTCAAATTGATATTTTTCGTTCGATATTGAATTATATGATTATATCATTATTTCCGTGATTGATCCGGAGTGTTTTTTTTTTTGGGAACACCCAAATCCAGAATTTTAATAACATTTTAGTAGTAGTGATACAACTAAATCTACTCTGTTTGAATTCAATGAAACTGATGAAAGATCATTTTTTGACATCAAACGACATAGACAAAGACAATTTTGAATTATGACAATGAAAAAATATTTGTGATTTATAGTTGAAAAAGTCAGAATATTCGACAAATGAAAAGTATTCAATGATTATTCTACCTGCTGATGTTTTTCAAATGATCTGTTAGATCTTATGTTGTTAAATCTTTGTGATTGTCATAACGAACGTAATAAGGTATGAAATATCCCTGGAATAGCAAAGTTGTCCAAGATTTATTTTGAAAAAAATATTTGTCGATTTGCCAAACGACATCTGTCGGTTACGTGAAGTGATATATAACTCGAATTTGTACTCACGTTTGGCCATCTTATTAAATCGATATTCTTATCGACGATACTTAAAACAACAACAACCACTTCAACAACCGATGAACAACCAACAACTGAAACGAAGTCAAACAACTAAGGTTTCTTACAAAATATATACGGCGCGAATCTGAATCGATGTTGTTAAAATAAACCCGCGCTCAGGAGACAGAATGATCTGCGTTTGAATACACTCGCACGTGCGTGGATGCTGGGCTGCACTAATCGTACACATGTGGATTGACACATGTTTACTTGGAAAAGCAAGCATTCCAGGTGGATTATTCTAATTGGGGGCAAAGGTGACCTACGCAATGATTTAGACATTTGCATTTCAATCGTTTTGAACTTTGACAATGGCTTAGTCGGAACATTTTAGATCAGGCATTTTCAACTTTATTCTTTCAACGGCACACTTTTCGGTCAATTTTCACGTTATGCAAATAAAAAAGTGTGAGTCCATTGTACGTACGTACAGGGTAGCCATATTTCGATGTCGGTAATTGTCGGAAACAGAAATTGAATAAAGAAATTCGGTTTAGAATTAGAAACAGAAGTTAAATTTTTTGACACAAAAATTACAAAAATCTGTTAAATTCTAAGGTATGACCTAAAGTTGTATTTTTTAATGATAATTTTTTCCTTTTCTACACATCGCTTTTGATGTGCGAGTCTTCTATGGCGAAAATAATACTTTACTGGGTGGAAAAGTCGTAAGAAAATCACTACACAACAACCACTTATTCAAGGTAAAAACTATGATATTGCAGATGAGTTATTGATAAATCGCACAGAGAGAAAAAATCTATTGGTATTGGAAGGAAAACTATTACCTTTCAACAATTTCCCGTATTCTTTTTAAAGATTTAAAATGTATATATAATTCTGAATCCGATATAGGTCTTATTTCCGAAATGATAGTTTCGGATTCAGAAATTATTAGACAATTAATAGTCATCATAATGTAAGATGTGAAATTTAATTTAACCACATACATATTCTCCTTATATTTCAGAAATAAATCCATCTTTTTCGAAAGTATCTATGATTGTGATATCCTTGGAGTCATCTTCGCATAATTTTTTTGTTCATCCTACAGAATTTCGACAGAAATTTTAACAGTATCGAAGAATTTTTACATTCGATACTTCTGAATACGTGGAAATCTCTCGAATGAAAAATAACATTGTCTTTTGTTATTCTATTCGATTATAAAAATGAGATCTTCTGTATATTGTAGATAGTGACAAGTAGAATTATAAAGACCTTCTATCATTTGTAAAATCTGATGCTTTCAATGTAATGCTGGCAAAATACAATTGCACTTACCAGAATCGATAGTTGTAGCTGAATTGTTTGAAAATAATATTCTGTTAATTATTTCTGAACTGTTTTTAGAAATGAAAGAATCGTTCCGGTAGAGAAATTTTCGCGACTGATAATAGTATCCATCATAAATAAACAAAAATAATTTTACATATACATGGAATATGTCTACCTCAGATGCATATGTGCATAAACTCAATGGTAATATTTATAGTCGCCATATATCAATTCACCAAAACCATAGATCGTCCAGAAAAAAGTTAATCCTTCTTGATTCGCCAACGTGAATTGATGTTTTAAAGAATTTCAGGAGTCAAAGGAAGGATCCGTACACATATTGTCAATATTTTTCATAACAATTCAAATGATAAACTTAACGTCACATTCTATTTTGTACTTTCATTGAAAAAAAAGACAAGCTGCAATATCGCATTTTCTGGTGAGCTGTTGCAACAATTTTACTTAAAGAAATACACTATAGAAGCTCTTGCTGTCATTGGAGATATACAGTTTCTTTTCGCCCAAAGAACACTGCAAGTAGTACTGCAACCAGTTTAGTTTGCAGCTCCGTGGTGACGTTTCCAATGGGATGAATGTACTTCTTTAACGTCGATACATTTCAGTGCTTATTGTTACTCCCTCTAGAAATTCCCTCTAACTTCAGACCAATCTCACTACTGTCTAGTATCTCGAAACTTATCGAAAATTTGGTAATAAAAGATTGTTGCAACTTTTGTAGAATGGAAACATCTTGAACGAGTGCCAATACGGATTCCAAAGCTCAAAAAATACGACTGACGCAATTTTTTGCTCTTCAAAAAAGGTTTATATAAATTTGAATGAAGGAAAATATATTGCGGCAGTCTTCTGTGATTTCTCAAAAGCCTTCGATTGTGTAAACCGCAGAATACTGCTGCAAAAATGCATAACAGGAACATGCATAATCTGGTTCAGATCATATCTGCAGAGTAGAACACAAATGGTCACTTATGTGGTATCAATCTACTACCTTTTAAACTAACGGAGATACGAAGGATGTACCATGATCCTTTTACCCCTGGTATATGTTTGTAAGTTATGTATTATGTGAATTGTATTTTGTTTTCACCAAGAGGTATGCAGTGTTTTTTACTCAGTATGATATCTTTTAAAATTGTATATGCATAGGTTCTAACCATTTCTGAATGACGAATATTCATACTATAGATATTGTTCACTTATTTTATTTCTAATGACTTCTATATATTTTTCAGTTTGTCAATGAGAATATATTCTTGGACGAAAAAGTATATATCTATCTACCTATCCATCGGTATATAAGATGTCACTACTTGCAGGTGGTTTTGACCATTTGTCTGTCTAATCAGCCGTGCTTGTGAAACTGATACGGCATTTCTTGAAGAGATACTAGGAGTCTCTTACGGTATTACATAACATTCAACACAGTATTCGATAATTCCCATTACTTTTCGGAAGTTGAAGGAGCAAAGAATCAACTCATCGAAAAGTTTAATTAGATTTGGACAAGCAATAGCTGCATAACTCTATGAAGAAATATCAAACCTATTTCAGCTCTTCGATGTTCCATTGATTAATTCAAGATACACAAAATTAAGGAATATTTATAGTTTCCTATCTGATATCTGATAAGTTTGAATGCACATGCCTTTCAGCTTGGTAAAACGGACAACATATCAGGCAATTATACAGTGCTTCTCAAAAGTCCCCTCCCCCCTCTTATCTTTGGAACGATTATACATAAACAAGTGAAATTTGGAAACTGAATATTAAAGGTTGTAAACTGCCCTACTAGGGATGATAGATGACGAAATCGTCAAAGATGACCCCAACGGCAAACGACATCTCTTTCAAAAGGTATCGAAAAAACCTATTCAATGATACTGATTTCGTTTGTGTTTATGGGTGGAGGGGACTCTTGAGAAGCACTGTATTCAATACTGAACGCTCTACAATAATCAATATGTAAATAAGATGAACTCATCTGAACATCTTGTTAAGGAACCCAATACTCTGAATGATTTTGAGACTATATTATCAATGTGTGTCTTGAATGTTACTTCGAATCAGACAATATATCTCAATAGATCTCAAACACTATCAGCCATCGACAAACTAACACTTCCTACTTGGTAAGATTGTACCATTGGATTCATGATTCTTAAGAATATTATTCGATAACATTTATTTATATTTAGATGAAGCATATAAGAATCGTACCCACGAGACAATTCATCCAAATTCATCTGCAACAGCTCAGATCGTTAATAATCCTGTCTGAAATTGTGAATGATTTCTAGTTATTCATTCTCTCAGCTTCGCAATAATAGTTGCGAAGACAACTACTATTTTTGTATAATTCAATTCCTCCATTCTTCATATTAGAGCTTTACCAACTGAAGTAGAAAAAAATAAATTTTTGTTTGACGTCAACTCTTTCATCAATGAAACTATGTAATTGTGAAGCAGATGAAATGATGCGGGTATTTAGTCAGCTTATTAGCTAATTGGTATTATAAAGAATATTTTTTCAGAAGTCAAATGTATGTTGATATTTCAGTCTTGACTCAGTCAAAAATCTTTGAAATATCTGTATACATAGTGTCAATCTGTTGTCTTTCCTCCGAACTACTTCTCAGAGAGACTCTACAAGAAAAAATAGGAAATAAACTTTTTTCAATCGATATACCCGCATTTCCACACAATCACTTCCATCGCTCGTAGAATAATTTTCTATGCAGAGTTTCAAGGAGAATACTGTCCGAACACAGATGTAGGTTTCACGTGATATGCGATTTAATTGTGTCCTCTATGTGGCAAAGTAGAGGTGCACATGCAAATTCATTATAGCACATTGAGTTCGTTCATTGCCAGCCATGATGGCATAGTTTCCATTAGCCAAAAATGAAGTTTTCAGGTCGATAGATTTATCAACTTGTTACAATATGGGTGTAAATGGAGAGCGTGAAATGAATACGAATAGAGGTGTGGAATATGTACGGGCCAGATGAGGTGAATTTCCATAATACTAGATTATTCAAACCAATATACTTATATTTTAGTGATATTTTGATTGGATTCCATGAATCTTTTCTCAATATTCTTTCGATATCTTCAACAATTTTGAACGAATATAATACAGTTCCAGTTCGAATGAACTAAAGTTGTAAATAAGTATGAATATACAGTGAATTATACAGGGTGGGTCACGGTCGATGGTACCTTTGACGTTTACGGAGAACGGGACATATGATCATTCTGAGAATTTGGTTTCCCAAGTAGTTGCTCTAGTTGGTCTATCGATCTGAAATATTTTCAATAATGCAGCGTTGCCGCTTATTCCAGAAAGTGGCAGCATGTTTGTTATTTCGAATAGGTCACCCTGTATATTACCGCATTTTTGAACTTGCCATTCCTTTCTGATTAGTTCTGTATCATACTTCCCAATACCTATCTTTAACGGTTTTTGAGATATTGGTTATTTTCTATATTTTTTATCCAAAACATAGCTTCAATTAAATGTTTATTACTGCGGTATTTGGATTTGTAGAATGCTGAAATTTTGGGTGTAGTTTACCAATGTCCTGTGTATGAACTATGTGTAAGGAAATTCGTTCTTCATTGTAAAGGGCCGTTCTAATTTGCTGACTTTGACGATTGATACAAAAATGATGAAGAGTACATTTTTTCAAATAGAATACCCTGTATATTATTCAATAATTGTTTTCGAGAACCTGACTATTTAGGTATAGGAACATAATATATCATTCGAAAAGAACTGCAATTGTCTTTTAGTATATTGAATAATATACAGGACATTCCATTTGAAAAAAAAAACAACACTTTTCACCATTTTTGTATATATCGTCAAACTCATCAAATTAGAACGGCCCTGTACAATGGAGAACGAATTTCCTGACATAGTTGATACACAGGACATTGGTAAACTACACCCAAAATTTCAGCATTCTACGAATCCAAATACCGCAGTAATAAACATTTAATTGAAACTATGTTTTTGTACGAAAAATAAGGAAATCAATTGATTTCTCGAAAACCTTTCGAGATAGATATAGGGAAGTATCATACGAGAATAATTGAAAAGTATTAGAGAAACAAAAAATGGAATGAAATACAAGGTATTCCATTTGAAATAACAAAGTTGTTACTACTTTTCGATAGAAGCGGCAACGCCGCAACGATGAAAATATTTTAGATCCATCGACCAAGAGCAACTGCTTGAGAAATCAAATTTTCAGGATGATCCTGTCCCGTTCTCCGTAAACGTCTACGGTACCATCGACCGTGACCCACCCTGTATATTCGTTGATTCCTCCTTCTGAATATTATGTGTAGGAATCAAAAAATTTTCAGAATCATGGCGAATTGCTGGACATCTCTCAGTCAGAATATATGTTTAAAATTACTTTATATATTTATATCCAATAAAAAAATAGAATATTGAAATTTCAATGATTTCATCGATAGAAAGTCTTTAATCACATAAAAACTATGAAGTGTTATCAGAGATGACCACATAAGAGATATTTCATTACTTTCTGTATTTTCAACCTCTTGATAACCTAAGATACAACTGAAATGAAAAACTACTTGGTCTATTCCAAAACAATAATACTTGGTGTCTGAGATACAGGAGGCATGTAAGTATTGAAATAAATTCGCTTGATTCTTCCCACTACCAAAAAAAAACATCGAGTCACGTTAATTCTGTTGACTGTGTAGGTTGAAATTTTTTGTACTAATTCTTTTCATTGATTTCTAACATTCGATAAAAATAAAATATGAGAAATGTTGAAATTTTCGAAACCTTGATTGGTAATGATTCATTTGACATAATCGGGTATTGTGTGTTTATGAAGGCGAGGTGGCATTGGAATATTCCGTTCACCAGAAAAGCTTCTCGGGTTCACCAGGACCTCCACAGATCAATGAGAAAATAGAATTCAACGCTTTTCGAAATTTTGGTACTGTTACTGTTTTAATATTTTGTGTGAACACACTAAGCCCTATATTCAATAAGCAACCTACCTACCCTCAACTAATAGAAGAATCTCTCTTATGAAAAACACACTCTTATTCCAAATATACGAAAAATTCTTTGTGTATTTCCACTTGACAACAGTAGGTAAATGGAAATCCAATATACAGAGGAAATATTCTAACGGATTATTCAAGACTAATTTCTGGTATGGATTTATACTTTTCTGTTTTGACTTCAACCTTCTGTTGAATGGTTTTATAACATTCTCAACATGGGATTAATTTCACAGTTCAATAATATGTAGATTTATCTTGTGACCTTTGACCAACGTTACTTCTATTTGGATTAGTATGGATTCAACGTAATACAAGGCTTTCGTCTCTACCCATACATCACATGTACATCCATTGAATGTACATTGGACGTACAAAATGGTCATCAGGGACATCCATTGTACCTACAATTACGTACAATGATATGTCCAGAATATGTCTGACGCTCACTCGATTTAACATTGGATTTAACACAATGGATGTACATACAGGATGTACAATGGACGTACATACAGGACGTACAATGGACGTACATACAGGACGTACCATAGACGTACATACAGGATGTACAGAGTGGGCCAAATTGGACACTTTTGAATGGAAAGTCCTGTTTCTAAACTAGATAGATGAAAACTGATGGCAGTGTCTGAGGGTCAATTTTTATGACAAACTACATATCTATAACCGTTTCTGAGTTACAGCATGTTTTCCGAAAATGTGCATTTTTTAAAAGTTGCTGTAACTTCTCTCCTGTTGAAAATTCTTTGTTTCTAGTGAAACATTTCCAAAGCACACTTTCACGTAGAATTCAATGGTTCAACTTATTAATTTTTTTCAAATCATATATCAATGGTTAATGATAGAAAAATAATTTTTTCAAATGGGACAACCTGTATAATTATGCATATTTCGATAAAACTTAAAATTACCATTCCAAAATTATAACACACTCAATGTTTTGCTCGAGACATCTTTGAAATACAGGATTTTCAGGTTTTTTTATAGGTAGACTTTAGAACGCAAACTTTGAACAAGTAGGCTTTGGACAATTCGGCAATAAAACAAAAAGCCAAAATTCACTAGTAGTAGATAAACCAAATGAACTGAAGAACAATAAAATCTCTACCCGTTTCAAACATAAAAAATGAATGAGATGATTATAATTAAACTAAGAACTCAAAATATCAAACAAATGAAAAACCTAATTAAAAGAACACTAAATTCCTTTTTCGTTTCGTTTGCTCTCCTGAGACATTTTGACATGACCTGTTCGATGTATTTTTGATTTTTTTCACCACACTGAAAAGCAGCTCCTGTAAATAATAATATAAAATATGCCTTTGCCTCGAGCATAGAGTTATTCTACTCACCTCTTCATACAGATCACACTATTATTTCACAGTGGTCCAATTGTAACAAGCAGATTTGTTTTCGTTGTTTGAAAACTTTTCTTCTGAATTTCACAATGCCTAAGACAACTCGAAATTCGAAGGACAACTATTGATTTTAACCTTAAATCTTAGCGTCCGCCACGTGGCAAAGCGAACGGTGCTGTGCTAAATGTGGGTTGTTCCAATATTTTATGTCCAATAGACGTTCATATACATACGTGGATGTCCATATTAGGTTCATTGACGTTTGAACCTAAATTGGACCTAAACTGGACGTCCATTGGACTTCGTTGCTGTATGGGCAATATTCTCATTTTTACAGATGAAATATTGATAATCACAGGATCAAAAATGGCTTTTGAAAATATTCAGGGCAATAAATGAGCCGATGAATGATCATAATTTCCCACATAGCACACTCTCATTTGAGGTCCAAACGTCGATGGACGTTAATTGGATGTCCATTGGACGTGAAGTGACTGACGTTCAATAATCTTTGTCCTTTGGACGTCTACTTTTCGTCCATTTCAGATACAGACGTCGAATGGCCGTCCTATGTACCAACTCGGACGTTCATTGGACCTACACGTGCTTTGTGGGGGAACCAGTTAGATTCGAGATACTTCTTATTTCAATTCTCGAAGACATACCATTTGGAATTGTGACTAGATAAGGCATACTCTGAGATTGAATAAAATGTGTCACTAGACTAATATTGGGCATTCAACAATTAATTACCACACTATGTGAAACGAATTTCTGCACTTATCAAAATGCGTTTTTGTAGCATAACATTGATATACTTTGTTCAAAATCGCTGTCCAATGTCCCTAGTACTATTTGATGCATATTTGACTGAATCCGTTATACACATAATAAAATAAATGTTGATAAGCAACATTATCACAAATTTCATGATTTATGCACACGACTCTCACACCAAGTCGTGACGTCAGTTCTTATTTGCGGAATAAGAAAATCAAGGCCTAAAAATCACCAATAACCATTCGATTAAGAAATGATTGAAATTATAATCACGAATAAAAAAGACAGTCCAGTCGCCCAATTCTATCTAATTATTTTTCATATACCTGGTGATTCTTCAAGGCTGACCCCTATAACTTTTTTATTATTGGAGATAGAAGAACAAAATTCGGGGGTTATGTATTATATGTCGATTCGCATTATATGACGTATTCACTTGCTTTGCAGTACTTCCGGTTTGACCGGAAATGACCTCAACTTTCGATTTTTAAATGAAACACCCTATAAATTTTTACTCATTTCGATCGAGGATGACATTATCTATCCAACAAAACTTTGTTAGTGAATATTTGACGTATGAAAGAATTTTTATTTCAATTTTTATTTTTCGATCTAGCGTGCCGTGGATCGATTGAAACGCTTCCTTTTTGATCAAGTGACATGGGAAAAATACAACTTTGAGGCATATGACTTCAGAGTCGTTTCAATAATTTTTTCAATATCACAAATATCATTTTTTTCAGTTTACTCGATTTTTTCAAATGGAAAGAGGGTGGCTCGTCGGGTTTTTGTGAAAGATATTTTCTTACGAACAATTTGATACCACACACTTCCACTTTATTTTCACTATCTTTCTCAATAATTGCAAGAAGCCCAATACCTAAATTGAAATAAAAATTCTTTCATACGTCAAATATTCACAAACAAAGATTTGTTGGATAGATAATGTCATCCTCGATCGAAATAAGTAAAAATATATAGGGTGTTCCATTTGAAAATCGAAAGTTGAGGTCATTTCCGGTCAAACCGGAAGTACTGCAAGTGAATACATCAAATAATGCGAATTGACATATAATACACAACCCCCGAATTTCGTTCTTCTATCTCCAATAATAAAAAAGTTATAGGGGCGAGCCACCTTGAAGAATCACCCGGTATATTGCCACTTTCTGAGATTTCAATATATTGAAAGGAGAAACAGATGAGTTCTGAACTATAACTGGAAGTTGAAGTATAAAGCGATTTAAGCAATTGGAATGAAGTAGATATGAAATAAAAAAGGAAATAGGAATTTCAGAATTGTTTGTAGTATTTCGAATTATTTAACTCACAAGAAAGTCAGTCGGTAATCACGTGAAATGACAACTGATTACCTATTATCCTTGAGATTCATCCATAAATAGCATGCTCGATTCATTGTTTTTCATATATTTTCAACTACAGGTTCTGACGTGAGGGAAATTTCAAATCAGTAACCAATACATAGATTAATCAGCATACGGACCAAGAATTTGAACATGTCCTTGTCCTCCTCGCATTTTTTGGGGAAACATTTTTCCATTTGACGTGACAAATCAAGACCTTATATTATCGAAACTTGAGGATGTGAGTCCACAAAAAACGATTGAATTAAACAAACTCATGTAGGACTAGATAATACTTTTATTTACTATAATGGTACCAGAACAAATGAAAATGAGTAGTAACCAAAAATTATGTTTTGTGAGGTCTATCGGAATTCACCTCTTCAGACGGTGAATTATCTTTGCTGAAAATTATCTTGTAGATTAGGGATGCTGCAACTCCTGCCCCCATTGGACCAATCCAGTAAATCTACAAATAAAATTATATTATTGATAGATATCATCCCAACGTTTCACTATTTTCTTGTGAATCCAACACTGAACAATTGCCATAGTACGTCACTTGCTGAAGATGATTGCAGATACACACAATCGACATATTTTTTATATTTGAAGAATTCGAATACTTATTCAGACAATGGACGTCCTTACTCTCATCCTACTTTCTAAATACAACTAGGAACATGGCCAATAAGATTCAAACAAAAGTATAGCAGTGGGATAAGTGGACGACTCGATACACCATAGAATAGAAATGGAATTATGGACCATTATCGATCAGAACCATCGAAGTCTATTTTTTTGTTTGATTCATTTAATTTACCATCGACTAATTGTTGATTTATTTTCCATAAAACTGATGAACACATGTTTTCATTTCAGAGATGATTTTTTTTATATTAATTAAAAAACACGAATGATCTTACCTAACAAGAAACATTACAAAACACCTTCTCAGGTCTCGTGAAATTTGTATAGTATTTTGCTATTAATGGTTTGTTCGTAATTCCATTTTTTTTTATAGCAGACTCGAAACGTATCAAATGTTGGTAATCTCACTGCAGGTATTATTTCATTCTATGAATATTTATTTCATGAGGTCATTACCCAATGGTAGTCCCATTTACCATCCAAAAGAGCAGGGCCGAAACTCCTTGCAGGATTCATATGTGCACCGGTGTATGGACCCTGTAATACACATTTTTGTATGAAGAGTCTCTCTGCAGATGATTTTGATCATTGAATTTGCCCCATAACTCGAATTGCGAAAGATTCAGAGATAATAACAGCAACAGTGGTTAGAAATCGATCATTAAGAGAGAAGAAGAGTTGAGGTTATGTATTATCATGAGGTTCAATGTATCAAGTTGTTTCGTATATGTTCACATGGTATGCCCATTTGACTACACAATATATTATATATAAACCATATGGAGAATCGACATTTCTTTCATTTACATGATGGAAGAATCGATGTAGGTACTTCGATTAGAAATGATCGTGAGATAAGATATACGAGCATTGTACTACCATCTCAGTTTGAAAACTGAAATCGTGCAATCGTTCAATTCATACTAAAAAGTTTTGAAGCCAATAAGATCTGATATCAAGGATAAAAATCTCTTCTTTCGCATTGATATGGACAAATTATTAATAAGAAAATCCGGTTCTTTTCTTGAAACTAGTTCTACATGGTGCAGTTTCATATTCTATGAACCTGAATAATTTGACTATAATCGATGTTTTCTGCATGAAATTTATTATTTTTGTTTGCAGAAAAATACCTACATAATTTAACCATGAAGTTGTTTACAGAGAACGAAAAATATTCATCATCAGAGGAATTAGACGAAGGTATGAAACGAATTATTGCACAAATATGTGAATTTTGAAAAATTGATCTTTCCCAGAACTAAAAAACAACTGCATGTCAAATTGTCACTCGTTGAATAATTTCGGAATAGCTAATATATTTCTTGATTGATTTCCTTCCTTATTCAGCATTTAAACTTTATGAAAAATACATAATTGGATTACTCAAGAATATAGATGACATCACCACTATACAGGGTCATTCACTACAAGTTCTTTTAGCCCGATTATAATATTCGGAATTGAAGTTTTGTAATTGTATAAATCTAATAACGATGTTATGATGATGGTGACTTACCGATAAACTAGTCGAATTCTAACATGAAAATTTTAACATATATGAGGAGTGTACATAAGAACGATAATAGATGATTTTCAGGGAATTTCAAAACAACTATATACAGGAGAGATTGATTAGGAATATACTCTGAATCATATGCTACTTTTCAAAGAATTAGACTTGTTTCAAATTGTGAGTTTAATTCCGATGATTTCCGTTGGAAGTTTAATATGCCGAAGATATTTTATGTGAATTACCAGTTAAGGAGGATTGAAATTGAATATATTGTGATAACATTTTTACATAAGTTGGATGATGGTATAAAAGATCTCTTGAAAAAATCATCGGCACTTCACTGGGTTAATAAACAGTGAATAAGTATAAATAATAATGTAAAAGCAGATGTCGATGAACTCTAGTGGTTCAAAACAGTAAAAAATAATTTCAGAGGGCAGATAATAATTCTAACAAAATCTTACCCCTGCTAGAGCCAGACCAGTAACAGTGAATCCCAATCTGAGCGATACTGAATCCAAATATGCCTTATTTCTATCATCCCAAATTGAGCAACAAACCCACACCAAAATGGAGGTTAACAAAAATTCTACGAGGACCATTTGAAACGTTGAAATATCCGTATTGGGATCCGGAGCGCAAAGACCAACTGTTTCGTTTTTGAATTTTCCAAAAAAGCTTGGCGTGGAGACCTGCAAATATCAATGAATAGGAAACGAAATATATTTCCCACTAGAGATATTAGAATGCTATTCTGGTGTATATATAACGAAAATACAAGTAGGTTCCCGATGAGCTTTTAGCAAATCGAGTTGAAACGAATATCTAGATATCTTTATGATTTCTGAAATAGTTGATCAGATTTTCCTTCATGATTGGATTGTGCTGATGAAAATATGATCACATAAATACAAAATTTTCAGTTATTGAAAATATTCATGTTTTCATTTGATATACATGCCTTCACTAAACCATATCCAGCCAATGCGCCCAGTATCTGTCCAATTATGAAAAATGGAACCCTGACCAGAGGTATGAATCCAATCGTTGCAGCAGCAATAGTAACTGCTGGATTCAGATGTGCTCCAGATATATGTCCGAAAAGCTGTAAGCAAAGCAAAGCAATAAAGAGGAATCCTCTTTCATGTTCAATATCATTGTTCTCGATTTCTGGATTGACAAATAAAAATCCTACCATCCGTTTCAATCCATGACATATGGTAAAGCATGAGAATATAAAGTTGACTTTGTAGTGTCTCTCATCTTCTTTGTCCTAGGTATTTTACAAACTTCAAACATTTTGCTAACATGAAATTGTTCAAACCTCAATCTTAGTTTTTATGTTGAAACCGAAGATGAGTTTTATGAATACTCATTGTAATCCAACGATCAGGGTTTCTCAGATACTTTGAAATATGTGATCGACAATATTCCGAACTATACAACGTAGTCAAACAGAAACTTTTGCTATTCCTGGAGTAATAAAAGTTTATATACATTTGATACTGATATTATCAGGAGAATGCTCCTTTGTCGGAATTCGAATTCACAATTATCGACTATACAACATTTTCAAAATTTTGTTCTTCCTATTATTTTTTTATTATTCATATTATTGCTATAGTCTATTTATTCTGGGTTGATACCTGTGTTAGATTTGGTAACTTTTCAATGCCATTAGTACAAAGTAGCTAGCAATGACAGACGTCTCAATAGGTTTATGCATTAGCTGGGAACATCAAAGCATCAAGAATTATGGCAACACTTCACAACGATGCCAAATTGTTTGGAGCGAATTCCTACAATCGTTTGTTTACATACGAATTGTTCTTTTATTGCGATTTTTTAAAATTGTTCTTCTGAGAGCATAATATCATCGTATTCTCATCAAAATGTCGAGAGGATTGAGTAGATATGCCCAGAAAATGGTTGCATCTTCATTAGAACATTTTAAACACGAAATGGATAACAGGAGCCCCTTACTTTCATTGGATTTCATTCGAAAGGTAAGTAAAGAATCTTCATAAATACTTATTCACCACGATATAACAATGGTTCAATAGTTTTTATGAAATATGATTATATACCCAAGTTTCAATTCGGAGTTAATTCGGAGCATCGCTGAAAAAGTGAAAAACATGTGGCATCACGGCTACATCTGGCGACGCGTCACAGGTATCAACCCAGAATAAATAGACTATAACTCCTCTTGACGATACGAGTATTCATCGAGTGATTCATCTAATTCTTCACCTTCAAAAACTTTTGCTATTATGTCAGTTTTCTACGCAAATCGCGTCTAAAGGTTGAAACATCTCACATCTGCTGCTACACATGGCAACTTCACCATGAGCGTATTAGAGCAAATGACAAATGGAAAAGCAGCGGAAGAGGGGAAGGAGTAAAGATGTATACCAACATAAAAACGTTTGATTATTGAATATGCACCTAGATTACTTTGATATTTTCTGACAATTTCCGAAATTAATTTGTAGTAAAACCATTTCCGATGAATTTGAAATTCACAGGGATCTTGGTGATCGTTTATACTGTCGATATTGCCCAAGCGACAAAACAAAAGAAAATAGAAAATTAATCATCGTTCCATCTTCTGTTTTCTCACCGAGTGATAAGTATAGTGTACTAACCTGTACCCCAATCATGATGGCCAAACCAAAAGTGAGAGCTAGTTGATACGAAGGAACCTCTTTTCCTTGGGTACATCCCATGCAACCCAAATAGACCAAGATGGCAGTACCTCCAATTTCGGCAAGACATAGAACCATTCTATCCATAGTAGACATGTGGTCATTCAATTGGAGTTTTTCTTTTGAAATAATATAAAGATATTGAAGGAATGATCAACAATCGTACAAACGTATTGATATTGAAGTAATATTTTCAAAATCGTGATGAAGGAAATCATTCGGTCAAAAACTCACCTTTCTCTTTTCTGGAGTCTGTTTCTGGTGAAATCCAATTCGGTTCTGGGGTTTTGATATTTGCTATCGATGGCATCACGGATATACCGACACCGTTTTGAGAGAACTGTCTATCCACCATCTTCAGAAAATGATGAACAGCGTGATGTATACTCTTGTCGTTCGTGATTGTTGGTTAATTGTCTGTGAAATGGACGTTGTATATTCAAATGGTATGTTTATACTAAGTGGTCTCGAATAATCCTGTACAATGAATTGTAACATTGTGAAATAAGTATTCTCCTCATAAGTACATCAAGTACAAGTAAAATGTTTTGTTTTATGATTGGAAATCTAATCAATTTCGAAATAGGTAATTTCGATTACTTCCTCCAGAATTCAACCGATGTATGAATTTTACTAAACTTAATCTAAGGAGGTCACGTGACGGATTTATGCTGAATTTTTCGAAAGAAATGGAAACACAATACATGTGGATTCACTACCAACAAGCGAGTGAAGACACTGTTTTATTCAAAGTTAGTGTCTTTGTTGATGTATTATACAGGGTGATTCGCCTAACTGGTTCATTAGAGATTTATAGAGAACTGGAAGAGATAACAATCAAGGAAATATGAAATTTAGAAACCATCCAGAGCACACTTGTGAAAATACACATGAGACGAATGAGCGTATTTTCACATATTTGTTGATATCCCTGTAAATATCAATTTAAGCAATATGGTATGCTTATGCAAATCGATAGGAAATCAAATTTTGCGTCGGATAATGTGAAAATTTCATGGTCATTTTATCTGAAATAAGAAAGTTATTGCGATTTGAAATTTACAAAAAGTAAACTGAAATATCAAACACCCTGTTGAATATTTTGGAACACTTCTAAGGATACCTGATAGAACACTATTTTATTCATTTGTATACGGAGATTGAACCTCAAATCTTGAAAATTGAAGATGATATGGACATTTTAGTTAGTCAGTCCATCTGTAAAATTTTTTCGAAGAAATGGAATATCTTGCAAACGAATAACGATAGGAAGAAAATTCAAAATGCAACAGGTACAGAATTTTTCGTAGAATTCGAGAATCTGAAAATAAACAGGGTATCCTATTTGGAAAAACAAAGATGATATCACTTCCGGTTTAACTGGAAGTAACAGCGTATTGAAAATATTTTAGGGAGTAGTAGCATCCACCAAAATTTCAAGTTGATATCTTTTCCATAAACCCCTAATAAACCAGTTAGGTGAATCACCCTGTATATGTGTTAACAGCAAATAACCGATACAGGCATCGGTGTCATGTGGAAATATGCACAGCCAGAATTATCGATACCACTTTCAGCTTCATTGGACAGGAAGTCAATGAAAAACGTGTCCGTACTGCAATAGAACCCATCGATTATGTATCAGTTCAAGTTGTAAACTTGCGTTTATCTTGGAATATGTAGAACTAGAGTGTGAACGATGAATATTGATGACTTTGGCCATTGGTTTGGGGCCGACGATAAATACGGTTCCTCTGAGATGTTGAGATTTCCGGAACAGAAGAAGATATTTCATACAGTTATAATGTCAGACACGTCAGTGGGATAAATATATGGTATGTCATGAAAGTTATGTGCATTTATTGGAAAAATTATGTTTATTGATTTTATCAGTATGAATTCTTGAATATCTACAGAATATTCCTGCATCAAAGCACTTGCAGAGACGTGTCTGCCACGCCTGGAACGCACCCTGAAACTCCCACACAAAAATGCCTTTCAGGAACAATGTAATTTTGGATGTTTTCCACGGACTCCTAATGCTTTCCTTTCAAGTCTCTATTCAGTCGGGGAAACAAAATAGTCTCTTAGCTTCCGATTCAGCTCCGATTTAGCTCCCTGTGACTTCCGAAATATTTGTATCAATAGGATCGATAAATATATTTTTTTCATCCAAAAATTCACATTAATTCAATTATGGACCCTGTGAATTAACAACAAGCAAATAATCCATTCAATAAAACATGGATAAATTTGGTAGTTTAGATGTGGTGAGAATAGCAATTCAAAGAATCCTTCCTACTGATCTGATCGATTTAATAACTGGTTTGCATACATGATCGAGTAAAGCAAACCGACGTACATGTTGAATTTTCGAAAAACTCAATCAAGGCATCAAACATGATTTTATTTTGATTGAAAATTTGATATTCATAGACAGAGAGAAATGGATGGATGTTATGGTTTGTAATAGTTTGGTGGTGTTCAACCTATAATTACAAAATGAAAAGAAAATGTGAGGTGAGATATTATTACAACTGCAGTACGGTGAGAGTAATATACCCATTTCATGAATTTCACTAGGAAATTTCCATGGTTGAGTTTCAGACATGTGATAGTGACTGCGTAATTTCTTGGCATTTTAAATTTAGTAAGATGCAGAATTTGAGGATGTATGACTGTGTATTGATTGTTTGATTTTGCAGTGGAATTTCTACATTGTCCCTCTCAACTAGTATGGGTTGTGTCAGAGCCAGTAAAATTCTGAAGATATCGATTGGAATCTAATATTTATCGATTTCCCCGATAACGTCTAGCTAGTACGAATTCTTTGATATCACGGATTATCGCCAAGAACTTCACTCAATATCCAGGAAATCGAATAGGCAACATTATATGTGTGTATGTATATTATATGAAGATACAAATATAGACGTCAGAAATTCAATGCCGTATTATTTCGATTATTCATTAATGACCAATTCAATGAAGGACTCTCATGTTATGCGGCTATTTGATAACTCCAATGATACACTATAGAAAACATCAATTGAATGTGATAGCCCTCTCACAAATAAGTTGAGAGAATTGTATTCAATGCAATGGAATGGGTAGTGTAAAACAATTTTATGAAATGGCCTATACACGTAACGAATTATCGTATTGAATCGTTAATGCTGCTGTTTTGATGGATGTCGTACTGCAAGATCTACGATGAATCGTTACATGTGTAGGCTGTTTAAAGATGGTATATGCTAATGGTGTGAAAAACATGAACGATAGGATATAATATTTTCCTTGCTTATACATTCATAATTTTTACTCATTTGCTGACTACTGTTTCGAAAAGGCACACACGTACTGTGGTGGTACTTCCATTTTGAGATTTTCACGGAAAAATTGCTGTAATCGGAGAAAATAAAGAGTTTTGTCTTGGGTGTTTTAATGCTTTTCAAATCATAGATTATTCGATCTCCAAGAGAATGTTTGAAGAAAAATATATTTGCCCATTCTACTTTTTTTGGTGATCCTGAAGTAACGCAATTTGATATACCCTGTACATTAGATATGTGCAGATTTTATCAGTAAAATTTGTTGTTTTAATCTATTCATGTTTTGAGCTTGTCATGTGAGTTACTGAACGAAACTATCAATTGTTTCAATCTTACGATTTCAATTAAGTTTTCTCACTTATGATAATTATTCCAATCTTTTCCAAATCGTAGTTTCGTTTTCCAAGATTGATATTGTTCCCAAATGATATTATATCATGCATTGGAGTAATAAATTATAGTCAATACACCTAAACAAAAATGCTATAATAGCATACCGAATAATATGATTGAAAATAATTCTTGATGAAAAAATCTACGAAAGTTTCACAGGTTCGTTCATATATTATATACGGTTATTATGGATATAAAGTGAATTGCACCCCAAGTATTTCAAAACAAATCTATTTTCAATAATGAATTGGTGAAAATTACGATGAAAATCAAGACATCATATAAGTATATTGAAATGAGAGAGCTTACATTTTTCAAAGTGACAAAGTGACCATTTTCATTTATAATCCAGTGACAATTTCGATATTATTTTTCGATTTATTTATAGTCAAAAATTGATATCTATATAGTCACCAGTTCAATAGTAATTCAATATCCTTCCGAGTATAAACCGAACAATAATCCTTGAATTACCTTCAATATTTCTTCCCATCATTGCTCCTTCAAAATTTCAGTTACAAACTTTCATATAAACACAAATGCTCATTTGTTGTCATTTTTCCTGCGTCAGGCTAGGCCAGAATCTCATAACTTATTCATCAGTATTCCATTAGTGGAAATAACCAAAAATAATGGTTTAATACAGGGTAATGAAAATAGGTGAAATGAGCCTTCGGCAACCTAGAAGAATCTTCCTTTTGCTCTCATTATTCTCTGATGAAAGTTTGATACTACTGAAAAATTTGTTCAGCCTGAGTCAGATCATTAAAATGAACGATTATTATCAACGAAAATGAAGAATATGATTTCTAAAAAATTCATATCAATTCAATTCAATCAAATCGAATAAAGTACTGACTATTTGTTTTCCTTTCAAAAATTATCTGAGATATGATACTTACATCGTTTCAAAAATATTACAAACTCAATGGGAAATTCGAGGTTTTCGTGATTCCATGAATGAATCATTACGTACATGTGTCCCCAATTTTACTGATATAAATTTTACTCGCGGAAACGTTTCAAAAAGTACAGTTCAATCTATATCACAGTTTTGATAGAGCAGTAAACGAAAACTACATTCAAAAGAGAATAAATAATGCCAATTCACAATATTGCCATGCATTTCATCTTCTTTTGATATTTGGAAAACCTAGCGAACATTCGTTTATGTGATATTTGTTCACTCCTATGATCCTCTGAATTGTTATCATTTTATGAAATAATATCACATATGCCTTACAAAATTTAACGACTACAGGACATGCAATAATATAATCGAGAACTATGGTGGAATACAAATTGAGTCAAATTATTCATGTACTTAAGAGGTAAAACAACAATACTGAATAGTCGAGAACACATTCCATGAGATTTCATCTGAATAAACCATACATTCTTTAATTCAAAATATCAACTTGAATCAGAAAAAAAAACGTTTGAATATCATAGGATACATTTTTTTCTACTTAGTTTCGAGATAGTTGTGAATAACTATGTATAAGAGATTCATCACATCATTGAAAAATAATTCATCTGAATGAAAATGTATTGAATAGGAATCTACCGTACCGAAAACGTTTCCTTGCGATATCTTTGAAACTATCAAAAGTATTTCCAACTTTTCAGAATATTATTCTGCCGAAAAAAACGGACAGCCTGTATATCGTATACCGTTCTTATCTTGTTCTTACAGAATTCGACAGTTCATGAATTTGTTTGTATTTTCAAGAACAATATACATACCAATAACCATAAAAAATGTATCGTCTTTTGTTTTCTTATTACGAACAAGTGTCTAGACATTTGAAACTCTATAGTATGAGAATGGAAAAATCAAAAAACAACAATACTTTACGATTCTTGTCATGAGGAATACAGTGATATCCACTTTATTCTGGAATGCCCTCTAGGTTATGGTAAACTGATTTATATTTATTTCCTTGTCATATACAGCAGATTTTCAATTTTTATGTTGATGAAACACGAATCTATAGCATGTATTCCATACTTTTTATATCGATATGTAATGAGGAAAAATAAAAAAAATCACCATACCATAGTATTCCTACCGCACACACTGTTCAAATGAAATAAAAATCTCATTTCCACAATGAAAACATTGTCACGAATTGATTTCCACTGATTGTCATACCCGATGAATATTATATTTAGTTTTCTGAAAAATGCATGCAATCAACCATGATGAGAACATTAGTGGAATGACAAACGAAATATAAAATAGTCGTGCCATGAAGATCTAGTTCGTATTTTCACATCCAAACATGAGAATTGTCAAAGACTGTTATACCCAATGTTTAAGACATAGAGGTTACAATATGAATGTAGTTAACAGTTTAAGGCTAGATGCGTTTCTTGATGTCTCATGTTCTTGAAAAACTGAAATTTTTTACAGAAACTGAGATATGATTACTCAATGTTTGGTGCTTTCGAACATTAGCAAATTGAGTTCAGCCGAGTTATTGATATTCGAATTGCGTAGTCGTCATCTATAATTTTCAAAAAAACTCAAGATTGATCTGGTAAATGAACTGATCAATATGCTTTCTGAAGTTGAACGTATTTGACGTATTCATCATATTCAGCAGGAGCAAAAAAGGTAGCAATCAGACCAGTAGTCACCTATGGAGCAGAGATAATGAGGCTTACACTGTGGAAGTAAATCAAACTGAGAATATTCGGAAGGGAAGATGGTGGAAACAATAATAACGAAACAAGGATAATAAATAATATTGATGAATCATGAAATGAGAGACAGAATGAAAGGTGAAGATATAGTTGTAAAGGGACAAAGATTAATATGGTACGGATCTCAATGACCAAAGTCAAGATGGGAGACGAGGTGGGGATAAGATTCAAGAAGCATAGAAATTACAAACTGGTGACAACTTCTAGAAAACCGAAAGAACTGGCACAAAATAACAGAAGAAACACAAGAAACTCTGGAAGGTAACAAGGAAAAGGACATCAGCGGGGGAAATTGAATGTTAGTTCAAAAACACAATTATTGCAATACAAAACCCACAGAAGTCGGGGAAATGAGTTATGTTTATTACTCGCCTTGTGATATGATTCTGTTTCAACTGGAAAACTTTATGAACGACGCAAAACTCCAAAAAAAAGCACTGAAAAATTTTTGATATCTTATATATCTTGATACTATTACATGAATCTACTAGGGTGTTACGAGTTCATCAACATGTTATATTGGTTATGTCTAAAGTCTTCATTATTGCATGAAAACTTGTTTTTCACATATTATTATGGCCTGACACTTTATTACATAACATAAAAAGTGAATAATCCATAAGCTTGTTTGTCATCAAGGAGATATGATAATAAAATTGGAGTCTTTTTCGGTTATTTTTTCATTATAAATTGGGAACGGTTACTCCAAGTGATATAATGTATTCAATAATGATGCAAGATATGGATGCAATAATAAGAGCGAGTGCATAAAATGTACGAATCTTAATATTGCTTTCATAAAAATTTTTCTACAACAAAAAATACTCACCCTAATAGTACCTATCACCCAGACTCGAGTCTGGAAATTTATGATGAATTTTTTCAATTCACATCATCAAATAGGTCAATATGTTAATGTAAAATCACTGTTGTAAGACCTGCACGAAGTTAACTATTACAAAAATAATTACTACGATTAATATAGTTGTATGCAGCAACAATATCCACATAGATAATGAAAAAAGTCCTGAAAATGAATAGCGTGACTGCCTTAACCATAACCATTTCAGCCGTATTGTACATTAGAGATCCCATATGTGACACTTGAAGGCACTATATTGTATTATCACAGGACAGAGGCAGCGTGTATTATCACACCTACATTTTCGCCGGCTTCTAAAGCGTTTATGTAGAGAGCATCGATTACCAGACGTTATCGATATCATTTAATATAACTTTTCACGTCCATTAGAGTATGCTGTCTACTTATATATCGTATGTATACGGATATTTCGGCCAGTTTACTTGGTTGTTGTTTTCATAAGCTTTTTGATCTTTCGACTGTTGAATTTATTCGGGCATATAATCCGAAAGAAATTGGTTTTGGGGTTTTTGATGGCGAATAATAATGAGTATGAGTGAACAGAGTAAAGCTCTCTTCATTGAATTAGAATTATCCAGCGTTTCAGCGTGAAATTTCCGACGAATAAGAATCTGTCGAAATCAGCGTCTGCGTATTCAGAACAACAATCAGAAATCAACATCGACGAATCCATTATTATTCACAGTTACCATTCCCAGTCGAGCGTTTATTTATTATACTCAATACTCCGCGATTTAGATATGCCCATAGACTTCTTCTTCTTCTTTAAATTAATGGTATTTGCTTCCTATAGGCGCATTTGACCAAGCCCATAGACTTATTAAGATAATAGGTCTTTGGATATGCCAGTTCAGCACCGAGGTTTTTTCATTTCCAGTGTTATTGTAAGTATTTGATGATTTCTATGATATATGATTTGATGTCACTGCTATTTCTTCAGTTTCCGATAGGATTTGTTTAAAGCATACCTTATTGTCAACTTCGTGGGTGAAAATCATATGTTCCGCCAAAAAAGTAAAAAGCAAATCTGAGAATTGTATCCTTCTTGAAATAATGTGACTTTATATCCAGACCATTCAGCTTCACTCAAATGATTCTATTTGAGTTACACCCTGTATGAAATATGTATTACACGATTTAATTTTTACGGTTTCATAATATAACGATTACACTGACTTGTTAAAAACGGATTAAATAATTTTCGTGAACAAATTACACCTAATCGTCTCCTTCTTTACAAACAAATCGTACTGACATTAATTTTTCATAAACCATTTGTTGATGTAGAAAAATGACATACCATTAATCTTTTCTGAGTTAGATTTTGATATATGCTTATTGACAAAAACATTAATGTTTCATCATCTTCATTGGCGTACTCTAACGAAATTTTGTAGGTTTTTATGTGCTTACAAATATACAGTGTACAAACCTATCCGACTAGTCAATTCAAAAGAAAACAGACAGACAAAAGCATGAGTAAGAAAACAAAACAGAAAATAAAAAGGTGATTGAAGTATGAATATATATGAAATTATTATTGTACATGGAACATATATTGGATTACCACTATCTTTAAAAATTGAGTAATTCCTCCACACTGTAAAATGTATGATCAGCTAAGAATGATTGGACCTTCTTCCTGAAGCTATTGAAGTTATTTGGATGTATATCCAACTCTGTATACACTATGTTACTGAACTTGTTGAGGCATTTGATTTCAATGTGTCTTGGTGAATGTTGACCTATTTCTAGGCGTGAAAATGGCTGAAGAATATTTGTTTTATTCCTAGTGTTATAGGAATGGATGGCTTCATTCTTTTCAAGAAAATGCTCATTTTGTTTTGTATACAAAATTAATTGACATATAAAAAGACTGGGTAATGTTAGTATCTCTGCTTTTTTATAAAGTGACTTACACGATGTTGTTGGTGGCACATTATACATAGCCCTCAGAATTTTTTTCCGAGCTTTGAAGGCTCTTTCGAAGTGTGGTGATGCACCCCAGAATATAAGGCCGTATTGAAGGGTTGATTGTACTAATCCATAATAGAAAAGTTTCAATACGTGAAATGATACAGTTTCCTTTAAGTTCCTTATCATGCTTAGTTTTGAAGTTACTGTATTTATGTGAGCTTCCCAGGTAAGTTTGGAATCTACTGTTATTGAAATAAGTGTTTATGAAATTTGCTTTTTCTATAAGTGTTGAATTTTTTTCCTCTTCAATTATATTATGAATTACTTAATGAATTTTTGGTTTTCCCATTGCTTTCGTTAATTATATTCCACGATTCTTTCACTAATGTTACCACTATTCTGGAGTCTATCATTATTTATTTCTTTCAGATAATTTTTTGTGATTTTTTTGTATTCCCTTTTCAGTATCTTATTGATAATATAAGATTAGATAGATAAGACCTACGTATCTGATTGTTATAGTGCATAATTGAATAGAGAGAGATTAAGTGAATTGATTTGAAATCATTTTCCCCATTCGGCCGATTGATTCATAATAACATTCGATAAAAAACGCTATTCCATACAAAAATAGATTTTATTCAAATAATATTTCGTCATTGACGAATAAATAATGATAATGTTCATCATAACATGAAAAACAGTTGAAAAAATAAAGTGTTTGAGCTCCACAAAATTTGCAAGGAACCCACTTTCAATAAGCGTTCTCTTAGTTTTCAGTGGTAACTTGTCATAATTCATTATGATATAATATAAAATTGTTTTGAGATAACTCAGATTGGGATGTCATAAATAAATATTTTACTTCGATAAGATTTCAGTGTAGCTGCTTCTTTACATCACATTTTTTCAGGCCTTACTTCGTCTAGTTTGAATGTCTCCTCTACTGTTTCAGCTTCTTCACTCTCTGGAAGAGCGAATATATATTTGTAAATTCCACATGCTATGATGGCCCCTACGTTCGGACCAACCCAGTAGATCTGCAAAACAAAATGATGTAAGATACGAAGGAAATCGATCAATACGTTCATTCGATGAATTTATAGCAATAACTAAGTACATAATTCAATTATCAGTAGTAGAAATTATTATATTGTTATTTGAAATTTTGAGATTCAAAAGTGTACAAGATCCCGTGAATTTTTATACAGGGTGTTTGGGAATATATGGATATCTCTGTATTCGAAAATTTAAGATATATAGGCACTCTTGAAGGAGACTTTTTCTCACCCTAAGGTCTTTTGATACCTTAAGCAAAAGTCAATAAAATTATCTGTTCAGCAACGTCTATTTTTCCTGAAGTTCCCTCATTTCACGTCTTTCGTGAATTAGCAGAAGCGAAACCATATTTTGTTCATTTTCCATGTTGAAGTATTTTCTCAAAAACATGAATCGACGTATCAAAGAAATAATTCCCTTGAAAATTGCTAATATCGAGATTTATTTGTTTCATTTGGTGCTGCCTTCGTAACTTTTTGTGGTCTGTTGATTATAATGAGGTTATAAAAAACATATTGATTCCCAGCCATATCCTTCAATAGCATATCTCTTCGTATTCTATACGTGAAACTTATATGGCAACTGGTCATCCTGTTTACACAACTTATGTAGAAGATGTGGATTACTACATTGTCCCAGACACTCTGTTTTGAATGATTTTTGCTTACCCAATGATCTTTGTAGTTCCCGACTAATACTGCAGGAGCAAGTGTCCTGGCTGTATTCATACTAGCTCCAGTCAGTGGACCCTGGAATTGAAAGCGGAAGATGAAATAATGGAATAATCCGCAATAATTGACGATATTTAGTCTGAATTCATAATACATAAGAATAGTTAAATAGAAAGAGGATAATTTTGGTTGGTAACACTTTAATGTTACGCTATATGATGAAAAATATAGCAGCAAATAAGGAAAATAATCCAGGGGAATTTTGTTGTCTCATCAAAGAATGTGAAGCATTTTTTGGATTTTATCTTCAAGGTAGTAGAGATATTGTTCAGATATTCAGAATTCATTCCATTATATTCTATTAACCTAGATCGGATGACTAACATTATAGTTTTATCTACACTGCAATTGTATTTCTACTGGCAATAGATCATCGATAAACAGTTGTTTTACATATCTGAAGAATAAATGGAAAAGTCTTTCAACAATAGACTCTATTTATTCTAATCTAAAATTCCAGAAATACTGAAAGAACAAATATTACAATTCCATTGACAAAAACTCTATTCTGGAGTGTATTTATCGTCTTATAGAATCTATTGGTTATTTTATCGACCATGAATACGACATTTTTGAAAGACTTACTACTTAAATATTTCATCATAGTTATTGAATTTTCCACCATTTACAAATAAAGTATATTTGTATGTTGAAGTTATTTTTTGTCAAATCGATTTGAAATATTCTCATTATCAATTGTATCATACATTTTTCACTTGAATTTTTTTTTCGTGCCATTTATGTCATGTGTCTACGTCTGCATTTTAATGAAAGCGTTTATACAATTCTTTGTATGGTAGTCATTGGGGTATGCTCATGATCAAGGCAATAAAAATTTTACTTTTCATATACATAAGGTGATTTTGTACCTGTGTTTCATATCGATGACTACTTGAATGATATAAGAAAAATGAAAATATGAATATATAGGTGATGCATCGATTTCTTTTATTCTGTCAATAATCTCCCTAGAAATAATATATTACTCAAGTATTCGGTATTCGGTCGAATAATATGTAGATATTTGGTATTCGGCCGAATATAATGAAAGCAGGCGAATAGGCGGAATACCGAATAGTAACCGAATATTCGTTGCAAGTCTAGTTTTTATGCTTCGTTCTCACCGCAACCATTGAGATGGCAGCAACCACAAAACCGAACCTCAAGGGCAGAGAGTCAGGTTTGTCTTCATTCCTTTTATCCCAAACAGCAAGCACTACTAATATAAGCACAGTGGTGATTATGGTCTCGAGAGCTAGAGCTTGCATCGTAGTAATCAATTTGTGTGGACTAGTAACACACAAGCCATCGTTGACGTAAGATTCTGGTATCAATATCTGGAAATTTTATTTATAGTTGATAGTCTTTGGGAATGTTTTATGGATATGTACCTTCAATAAACCGAAACCTAAAAAGGCACCAATGAATTGAGCAGCTATGTAGACTACTCCCAGAAGTGGATGTAACAATTTCATTAAAACAGCTGCTATTGTTACTGAGGGGTTCAGATGAGCACCCGAGATATGTCCTAATCCCTGTAAACAAGAATATAACTGTTGCTTTTCCAATTTTTCATTTCCATTACAATGAATATAAAGTTTCATCATGCAAAAAAATAGTATCTATTGGTGGATGTTTCAGTATGCTTTAAAAAACAAATACGGTTCGAGTGTTCAACGTTAGTTTGTAACTGATATCAATACTGAAATTGAAATGAATTCACTTCACTCACGAATTTCAATGAAGCGTCATAAAAATTCTGTGCTCTTTTAGTTATTAAAATATTGTTCGAGAAATGAAGATGTAATTGAAAGTAATATCTACCCAAATAATCGATTTCAAATTGTTGAAAAAACTGATGGCATATTTAGAAAGTACAGGTGGTAATGACCAAAACTCTCCTATACTCTTTTATATGTGGAAGAACTCAGCAAGGTGAATTTCTATTCTAATTAGCGTATTGGTTACCTGAATTATGATTAAAATAACCAGTCCGAATGACAGAGAAGCCATGTGATGGAAGGCGGGTGGGCTGTCAACTTCGGGAATACATCCCATGCAGCCCAAGAACATCATGAGGCCAGTTCCCAGGAGTTCAGCCGCGAACAACGTTAGTGTTCTAGGCGTGTATTGATTTATTGCTGTAAAAAAATATTCAATGAATATAGTTTGAGATGGAAAGGATCACGCGGAAGCTTATGACTAAGACTATTTTTGATACTCACTAAATCTGAATTTGATTCATTTTATATGAAATGTACCATGATATTTGCACTGAATGACTCACAGTAAAGAAAACAATATTGTTCATTTCAGTTATTGAAAAATATCGATGAGAAGAATTCTATACATGTGTATATATTCAGATGTTGAATATTTTGAACTTTTCATTTTTCATTTCTTTATCCAATCTCCAAATTCTATGTCTGTTCTTCCAGAATATTACTGATGAGTGAAAACAGTGCAAGTTATCACTAACTGCCAAAACTCTATCGATGATAATGAACAATAGCAATCTTCCTTTCATTCCGAATGTTTTATTTTCATCACAATTTCAGCTGATATCACACAAAATATTTCTTCTTCCAATCAAAACAGTGTCAGCATTTTTCTCCCAAGCTATTAAGAGGTGACAGTTGAAGAAAATTGAAAAATGATCGATAATAAGATATTAATATATAACGGAATAGATTAGTTTTAATGAAGTGGTATTCCATTTGAAATAACTGAATCAATATCAGTCCATAAATGGCTCTGATCCTCATTGAATTCCAGGAATTTTTTAAGGGGAATTCATATCGACATTCACTGCAAAAAAAGCAAATGATCGAATTGTTTAAGGGACTTTGATGTATAATAAACATGAACCTAATTCATGTTCAGCATTACAGAGTGTAAAACAAACAAATAAGTTGCACCATTGGAATACTTGAACCTTTTCGGTAAATCCCTCTAATATAATTTATTCGCTGAGAAACTATAAATCATTGGCTAATTTAGTAATTTCACTAACGCATGTGATGCAATTTAGTAAATAACTTCAGTAACAAATGCATTAACTTTATTTGTATTGATGAGAAATAAGAGAAAAATAGATTTCAAGGTGAGTATACAAATTCCCGACTCAAAACTTAGCAATCTGATGACATGATTGATTCATTATTTTGTATCTTAAAGGAGTAAAATATATTAGTGATTGACTTTTCATCCTGAATTTGCCTTGTTGATTCGAAGCTGTTGTAAGAAAAGTTATGATACAACAAATGTATATGAGACCATCTGTGATATGAATAAAATGAATTACCTTCGATCATGGTATATTAACAACACAACAAAGGAAAGCCACGCATATACCATGGTACTCAATGGAATTCTGTTGCAGACTAATCAAAGACGCCTAGCTAGACTCTCTATTTTTTCAGTAGCATATCTCGTTAATTATGATAATGAGTTTCCAAAGAATCAAATGGAAGTAAAAGTTATAAGATAGAACTATGCAATCATAAAAGGCTACTTAACTGGCTGTGAACTTGGGAGATCGAAGGCTGATATCGAAAGCAATTATCGTCTTGTTTTCATACAAAAACAAAACTACAGAGAAAGTTTATTGAATAAAACTGAAATGAAAGGATACATTTTCATACTGTAGAAAATATATTTCCTTTTGTCTGTCTCATTGAAAACCCAACACGGCATGTGCTAGGTTCATTTATCTAGGAAATATGAAGATCTGAAGGACATACTGTTGATAAAGAATGGTGAAGATAGGCTTCACTCGTTCAATTAGAATTCGATTTCTGATGCTATTCTTTGAAATTGTATTAATTCAAAAGTGACTGAATAGTTATTTTTGGGACATCGTGTTGGTTTTGTTCATTTCAATCAGTCACTAAGATATTGAGAAAAGTTGATCATTATTTATATTACAGTTAATAGTAAGAATAGTTTAGAATATTCTCAATGATTCGGGAATCGTCTCAACAACTCTCAAATCAATATATTTAATTATTTTTAAGGCTAAGGTAGGATATCGTTTATATTCACTATTCTTTCGAATAACTTGGCAACACCTTAACGAAATTCAGATTTTGAAGATGTTATTGATCATTGAACACAAGATCCAAATAAGTGAAAATATTTAGGATGTTATACTTTTGAAACTTTAATATTGAAAGGTTAATCGAGAAAATTTTGCTGTCCAATATCATGAGAAATATTTTTATAATTCCAATAATTAGCATGAAATTGAAAGAGTTCATATTTGATGGTGAGAATATTTCACAAGTGGACTTGTATCAGCCTGTTTATCTATGGAACATGAGTTTTTATTATATGGATACCATTTGGGACTATTACTTACCAACATTAAAAGCAACAGATTAATTTTATGATTTCAAGATAGGGAACGTGAAACGAAGTTTGTATATTTTTTGTAATCAAGATCATTATTTCATTATTTTATGTAATGATTACTATTTATTTTTATTTCCGAAAATTTAATAGGTATATTACTTTTTACAGAAAGTGATAATTTGTTAAAAACGAAATGTTTCAGAATCATGAAACAAGGAAACAAAAAAATGGAAATTCTTGTCCTCTTTCATATTTTCTTCGATATTATTTTTTGCATTATAGGTACTGTGTTCAAAATATATTCATTATTTTTGATTATATATTATAGTAAATGAAGATGCATGCAGGCCTCCATTTGTGACATTTTGTATAATCATTGTTGACAAACAATTTTCAGTTACTTATGATAACCATAAATAGATGAATCGATAATTTGAGAACATGCAAATTGAAATGGAAATTCACGTGATCCGTTCATAAGAAATTCTCGATACTCCCATTCGAATCAAAGTTGGTGAGATATCAACCGTGAGGAACAAAAATTAGTTTCACTACAAATTGTGGAAGCATGTCTGGCTGGCTGTGAAAAATGCTGTGCGTATGATCAATTGATCATTTTCTTCAGGGTTTAACCACTCCTTATTCAACCGAAGTATCTTTCATAAGAAGCTCAATTTGAACACATTGTACTCATAAATGAAACGTAACGATAATATTCAACTAGTCAATTATTTTCATTATTTACTATTGATTTTATCCAAACATACCTATAAAAAATTAGATCGAGGCCGATTATTGTTTATTTTACTCTCACGATACGGGTAGACAATCATAAATTTCATGAAGTAGGAGCAGTCTTGTAAAATATGTATTCAATATGTAGGTGTTAAATATTTATGCAGCTCAAGCATCACTTCACAACCTGGAATTTATGATATCAAGAAGTGATTTATTCTTCGTCTACAATGATTCATCATCCAACCTTGTTGAGTTTTTGAGATTTCCCAATATACCACATCCATCTATGCAGTATTTTTTCAATCTCTCTCTCTCGAAAATATTTGAATTTTTCAATAATATACCCTGCACTCTGATGTTCAGTGGATGAACCGTATTATTCCAATCATTTATGAGTCAGTTTTCAATCGACTTGAGAACCATAATTTTTATTGGTTATTCAAAAAATTTTGATGCTACCTAATGGTGGAATTGTGAATTTGTCTGATAGATATAGTGAGTAATTTAATTCGAATATCCATATAAATAAAGTGGTTGTATTCATCTTAGCAGTAAATATCTACAGGGTGTCAACTTGAAAACTTTCAATGCAAATATATCTGAAACTAAAGAAGTCAGAAAAGCGCAGTTTGGTACAAATGTTCAACAGGTAGGGGAAAATACAACCACCAGGGGTGAGTCACCCCTTGGGTCCTATGCTCTCCAACCCCAAAATTTTGAATGACCTCTCCTTCTGTGTAACCTTGAATCAATAATATTCTAGAGTAAGATTCACTTGTACAAGAATTTTTCCTGAATTTTATACAGGGTCAAAAAAAGTATAACTTATACAGGGTGGGTCACGGTCGATGGTACCTTAGATGTTTACAGAGAACGGGAAATAGGATCATTCTGAAATTTTGGTTTCTCGAGTAGTCAGTTTTGTTCTATCGATCTAGAATATTTTCAGCGTTGCGGCGTTGCCGCTTCTATTGAAAAGTAGCAACAACTTTGTTATTTCAAATGCAACACCGTTTATTTTATTCCATTTTTCGTTTCTATAATATTTTTCAATTATTTCCGTATGATACTATACTTATCTCAAAAGGTTTTCGAGAAAATAATTGATTACCCTTTCTTGCAAAACATAGCTTCAAGCAAATGTATTCTGCGGTATTTGGATTCGTAGAATGATGAAATTTTGGGTGTAGTTTAGTAATGTCCTGTGTATCAATTATGTCTGAGGAAATTCGTTCTCCATTGTACAGGGACGTTCTAATTTGATGACTTTGACGATATATACTAAAATGGTGAAAAATGCATTTTTTCGAATGGAATACCCTGTATATCATTGTATACCTTGAAAGAGAATTGAAGTTCCTTTCAGATGATATATTATGCTCCTATACCTAAATAGTCAGGTTTTCGAAAAGAAGTCAAGTTCATACATATGTATAAAAATCGAATTATTTTAAAAACGTTTTCAATCTCAATAGTGACATGTTTACATGACATTCCATAGCTATCTGATACAAAATATGGCAAAATAATCGTTCTCCG
Organism: Plagiodera versicolora; assembly: GCA_037013635.1. NCBI lineage: Eukaryota > Metazoa > Arthropoda > Insecta > Coleoptera > Chrysomelidae > Plagiodera > Plagiodera versicolora. The sequence goes on along the minus strand of CM072986.1, from coordinate 5,478,116 downwards.
TAAACGTCTAAGGTACCATCGACCGTGACCCAACCTGTATAACTTGAGTAAAATGAATTATGTTCTTTAAAGTGCTATTTCATTTGATTACATGCTCAGAATGCTTTCCATTTTGGGCTACACAGAAGTATAAACTAATTTCAAACTCTTTTCTCACGTCTATAACACAACCAGTTCCAAAATGTGCAATTTCAAATTATCGTACAAAATTTTCTAGCAGTGGTCGGAAATCATATTCCTTATCCTTTTGCATGTATTATTGCAATAAATCATCCCTCATCAAGTATCCCACTTTCGATAAACAATGAGAATCAATGCTAATAGCATTATCACACCTACTGTTCGAACATCATAGATTAGCTGTTGAGCCGAACATTATAGCTAGTAAACAAGTAGAGAGATTGGGATTATGATTTCAATGATTCCCACAGAGGGGAAATCACTGAAATTAGAAATAGATACATGTGAGAATTTCATTATTGGTTATTCCATTCTGAAAATCCTGTTTTTCTTCATACAACATAATTTTTCGGAAAAAGTATATCTGGGGTATAGGCAGAGACCTATTAGAGTAACAAGAGAAGCGAGTGTATTATAATATATACGTTTATTCCCATTCGTTTGGCTTAGAAAAATATTATCAAGTAATGTACTCTTAAGTCATATTCAAATATCCTTCATTTGCTCTACCTTGAGCGTTAATCGAGGTTATTTTGGCGATTTTTGGGGATTATTCGGTATATCTCTTGTTGGTTCAAGGTCTAGAAGATGTACCTTGAGCCAAATATCTGACTATGGGAAATACGATTTTTTTCACATTTCAAATCTGTACCTCGGAGGGATACAACACTATGTCCATTTTCATAACTTTACAGGAGAGGAGTTTTAAACTTTTTTTCAACAAAAAGTGTTATTGGCACAGCTATTTATTGAGATGTTGAAACAATATTTTACCAGAACATTCTATTTATTGTTATTTACATATTCCTCTAAGAAATATGAGAAAAGCTGATTGTAACTCTGTAATAAAGTCAATATGGAAACAAATGGACATAGTGTTGTATTCCTCCAAGGTACAGAAATATGTTATTCCAAATAGTTATCTTGATTCAATTTACGTTGAATTGTTCAATTCTCAGATTTTATAGCTTCGTTTTCCCAATGAAAATATTTATTTTTTCCGTGCATTGTCTCAAAAAGGCCAATTGAGTCATCTTTCAAAGAGCTATAGTTTATAATTGTTCCATTGTGACACCCGGTAATATTTTCTCATCATTAGGCAATCTCAACAGTTATTACTTGATGATTTTATTTGCCAATCCTACAACTGAAATGTCATCCACTGTATATACCTACAAAACATCATCCACATAAAATAAATTATAGTCCATTATAAAGATTTCTTGATAATTATTTGCGTAATTGATATCAAGAAGACGCAAATGGAAGAGATAACCAGTGGAGGGTTCATAAAAAGTCCCATAAAAAGTTCACATTACGTGCGATCTAATGATCAGAAGGAAAATTCATCAGATGGGCTCAGTAACTGGTTCTTCACAAATAATTTTGATAGACACATTTTTATTTAGATCATAGAACTTCACAGAATTTTCACCTCAAATAGAGCCGAATTCACATTGACCAGTCTAAATCTAGTATTATTTATTCCTCGGATTTTCATCCTACTACTATTCCAGCAATGAAGTTATATATTTTTGAGGCAGTTCTTCGAGGGATTCCTATTTTTTATTTTTTTCTAATTCCTAATATCACATTTTCTTTACAAAAGGCATTACTTAGAAAATTTGCGGTAAATGAGAAATTGGTATTATATTGAATTTTTATTCAACAAGTTGGATCTGTTGGTGCAGTTATTCATCATGTATCTGGGCAAAGAGTACCAGTTTTTTTAAAGTACCTAGATATCTCATGCTATATTCAATGATTTTAGAAGAGAAAATCAAAAACATTCAATACTACAGCCAATATGTTGAATTCGGAAATGAGAATACGATCTCAGTCAATTTGGCCAGACAAAATTTAAAAAATATGAATTGTAATTGAGATGAATTATCATCTTCATGCACATTTGAAATAAAATAATCCAATGACTAGAACTAACTACGTACTAGAATCCTCTTGGGCAATATAATCGAATTAAGTATATTTTATCAGTATCCACGTTCAGATAAATAAATAAACATTTGATAATATTTAATATGGTATATTTCGAAACAAGTTATATAAAAACATGATTTACCAATACGAAGTTGAACCAAACGATTATCTCCTGAAGTAAGATGGCTCTATTGAAGCATGTTAAACTGAAAATGTCCTATTGTATCGAAAAAATTCTATAAAATTAAGAAACAGTGAGATTGATCAGTGGAAGAGTCCTGAAACATTCCACATATTCAAATGTGATCATATTTCAATATGAGCAAGTAATTGAAAAAAGCATCAGACAGTTTTGGAGGAAAATTTTCTGATTCATGCATTTTTATCCAAAACATCAATTATACCATTCAACATGAGACATTCATGAAAGAAGAATCAATCATTCAATGCAAAATATAAATTATATTATTGAAATTTTTATACAAAAACTTATACTTAAATTATATATGAATGATATTCATGGTTCAACTTTGTGCCTCCATGACTTTTTGACCGATTGTTAATACCAGATTTTACTGTATTGCAATGAATTTCTACACATAGAACAATTGTTTCCTAACATTTTTCACCAGATATCCCACTCAAATTGACAGTTTTCATTTCATCAGTGATCCTGTACTATTCGTTATTTCGCGATTGTGAATAATTTATTTGGAGCCAGATAATCTCTCTATTTTAGAGTACATTTGGAATATGTCATTCAAATCCTAACCTACTGAAGTTGGTGAGTTAATAAACCAAAAATACATTCGGAATAAACAAAATGAAGTAAATTCAATTTCACAAACCTTGTCCGTAACCCATCTCGATTTCATGCAGTACCTATAGAAATGAACTGAATGTCACAAAAAAATAAAATAATTCCGTTGATAAATGAATCGTGGTTATCACAACTCCGCGTTCAGTGCTGTACTAATCTGGAGATATATATTATTTTCATTTCAGTTGAACCTTATCTGAAAATATATCGCATGTTTGTAGTAAACCCTCTTATAGATCACAAATCGATGCAACACAGATCCTTCATTTTGTCAGAGATTTATGAGTTCAAAATATCTTTTACTGACAAACATTGAAAATTTTGACCCAAACTGCCAGGGTTGAGAATTTTTTTCTGTAAAAACAAGATGATGAGAATGGAACTGGATGATAGATTTGATTCTCGAATGTTTTAGGAAAAATCAGTGGTGAAATAAATATATTTCAGAAAGAAAAATACATTTTCAGCACGGTTATGTCATGCTGAGATATAGCCTTTAACCAATATGTTTATGTTAGAATTCGGTGAAATTAACCTTGAAATTTGAACACTTTACAATAATGTCTCTTGAAATCAATGTTACCATAGGATAAACATTTATCATAATTGAAATTCTGAGAACCATCAGTATATAATATACAGAGTGTTTCATAATATATACAAAAAATTAGGTAAGGAGGAGATAATCATAAATATATTCCCAAAATGCATTCGTTTCAAGGTCATTAACTAATATTAATATTTAGTTCTCATTTAGTTTGGTGTTAAATCAAATAATCCTAGAGAGTATTTGTTATTGAATGAATAAATGGAAATTATAATATAGTTTTCATCCGAAAGAAATATTGTTGCTGAAGAAACAACATAACAATTTTAAATCATTGAGGATAGGATAGAATATTTGTGGTATATACGGGGTGATTCATTAGGGTATGAAAGTATAATTCACTTCTCAGGAATGAGAAGACAAAAAGTGTTTTGAATAAAAGTTGTTATATTCGTGCAGATACACAATCTCGAAATATTTCAAGATATACAAGGTGTTCAGTCTAGGCGAGATAACATCGAATTCACTTTAGGACACCCTGTATTCGTTGGCCACCGAATTCAGTGTTAATTTCTACAACTAATCTAGTCTTTGATTCTTTCATAAAATGCAACGTTGTCAATCTAGAGCAAATCTAGAGAAAAATAAAAGGAACATGGTCAAATATTGCTGTCAACATTCACATCGATATACTGAATATTGTGAGCATCATTACTTTAAAAATTCTGGACACAATTCAATTTTAAAACGAAATACGGATCATTTAAATGAATAAGATACAACACAGGAAGTGTTTTGGGAGCACATTTATTCATTTTCTGAATTGATTTTCGATAATACACCCATTGTTTCTTAGACGGAATGTAATGGGGTCATATATGTCGCCAAACATGAATTATATTTTTCAATTTGATGCTTACATAGTGAATATGATACTGATTCCAATCGAATCTTATCATTAATTCTCAAATGTCACAGTCGCTAGATCAAACAATATCTGAAAAAGATATCGATATTTTTGTTATTCACAATGATATTAACACGAAAATCACGAGGATATGCTCAATATCGAGAATCAGGATAAACCGATCCGGTTATAATAACAGATACACTTAATTTTTTATGATTCATACATACATGAAGTACGAATTTCGCGAACAAATGAACTAGTTTTCCCTACTAAATGGAACATGAAACTAAACTTTGACATTTTTGCTCTAATTCCAATGCACTTTATTCCTTGCCTCCGTCTCTATTTTATTTATGCATTAACGTCTACAGGGTGAGTTAGAATGAGACCGACGAACATCCGAATACAGTTTCCTCACCTCTTTTTGAGAGAAAAGTTGTCCAGAGTAACAAAATTGAGATTCAATTATTTCTCTCGAAAACTCTTGGAATAAAATTTGTTACACTAATAGAGGTTTATCAACGTGATATTATGAATTTAAAATTTTCAGTTTTTGTTCGCCAGGAGTTTTTGAGACCCACCTTGCATGATTTCTAGGAGAAATGTTATGTTGCGAGTTGCATATTTATTTTTAAAAACTATGTATCTCACGTTCGACCAAGCAGATAGCCATTTCAGATACAAGGTAAGAAATTCAGTGAAATTTAATGATCACCATTTTCATTTCGATATTCTGATCATGTATATAGTCATTCTTCAAATTCCACTCACCATCTTTCTTTTTCTTGGCATGTCCACAGGATTTCGCCTCTTCTAAATCCTTCGGTTTCTCCAGTTTCTGCAAATCGCACACTTGAAGCAAAATTCCATTCGCAATGTTTCTTGCGGTATTTTTAGTGGCGTCTTCCAACATTCCAACCCTACTAATAAAAAGAACATTGATTAAACTCATCACTGAATCAGATAAACAAGTTATAACAACGGAAATGTTAACGTCATTAAAAATTAGTGCATGTTCATTCAAACTGTTATTACGTACAGTATGATACAGAAAACAGCAGTTGAGCATTGTTAATACTCTTGATGGATTGAGTTATAAGAGTGCTCACGACTTGATTTGTCCATGGTTATGTCATTATATTTCGTTGTTTACTCTACTGTGTAGTGAATATAAGGGAGAAAGAAAAGAAGAATTATTTTATATCAAGTGAAAATCATAACAACATCATGTTTATCTGATGACTCAGGGCAAGTGTTGTTATGCGACCTAAACAAAACTCGATCAACAACAAAAGTTCTGATACGCTATTATGATTCCAAATCAATTAGTGAATTTTGTAAAGGGTCCGCCATGTAACTTTTTTTTTTGAAAATGCTTTAAAAAAATACTACTAATTATCTTTCAAATCAGACATGAGCTCAGTGTTACCATTCACGAAATAAGCACTAGTTGAAAAAAAAACGTTAGATGGCTGACCCTTTACAAAACTAAAGTCCGAGAACTGGATAGACGTATACAGTGCTAAAGATACTAAAGAAGCATTCACTAATTTCACCAAAACCTTCAATTTAAACTTTGACCTGTACTTTCCAAAAACGCGTAAACACCAGAAGCCTATCGAATATAGAGTTTTTGAACAACCTGAGATCACACAAATGAGAAACCAACTTGTTTTCTATCAATTCATTTCTAAAATGGTACCGTACTATAAAAACGCATTGAGTTGAAGATGAATTAAAACAATCTCTCAAAATCAGCAAAAAAAAATCACTATAGAAAAATAAAATTGTTGAGTCAGATTATTAAAGAAGTGAAAGGTATATCCCTAACCAAACAATTTGAATGTGATGATCCATGCGTGGTAGCTAATAGTTTTAACGATTAATTCAGCAACTCTGCACCTCAACTCTTGTCAACACAGAAAGATATTGGTAAGGTTAGTGGTTTTGAAAGGTCTATAGCCTTTCACAGTCACACAATGTTATTTAACCCAGTCACATAATATGAGATACTCTCAATAATAAATAATATGAAGGACAAGAGAAGTACAGGTATTGATGAAGTATTAATAAACATATTGGAAAACTGTGCTCAGCATATTGTAGGTATTTTAACTTTCCTCATCGATAAATCATTTGAGGAAGGAATTTTTCCCGATGAACTGAAGACCGCAATAGTAAAACCATTTCACAAAAAAGGAGATAAGTCAGACATTTCCAACTTCAGGCCAATCAGTCTACTGACTAGTATATCAAAAATTATCGAGATAGCAATGCCTGATCTTTTGATGAAATTCTTTGTAAATAATTACCATTGTTCACTAGGTAATGCAACATCGAAGATTTCTCAACATAATTGACAAACTTATAATAATAATAATAATAATAATAATAATATCTTTATTGTCATAAAAATCAACTTGGTTTTGTCAGAAACGTACCCTGTTGGATAGAAACAGCCATATCTTTTTTCTTTGAATAACAAATGACTTGTGTGATACCACTTTGAAATCACTATGAAATAGACAACTCATTGGTGTAATGTGCAGCAGTAGCTCAGTACGTTTTGGTTCCACTACGATGGGCTAAACTTCATGAACAAATTAATCCACTACCAAAATTTTCAATAAAAATATTTCTCACAGCCCCCCTTTGGAATGTTCGGAGAATGTTTATTATGTAAACGTTGAAATCATTCTTCAGCAATATTTTACTGAAAAAATCAACCAAAAAGGTGTGAAATTGTACCAACCGTAAAGACAAAACTTTTGAAAGGTGCAAAATTTCATCATTTTCAAAAAAAAAATATCTCGAAAACGGTGAGACTTTTATAATGGAAATTTTGTCGTAGCAGGTGGGTTATCCTTTGATCCACATTCTTCCTCGGTTTGACGTGGTCTTTACGGGACACCCTGTATGTTTCTCTCATTAAAATAAATATTTGGTCAGGGAAAAAGTGATATTTTCTTTCGAGCTAGACCAGTTGGCTTCATATTTCAAGCAAGAGTTTACAGCCACATTATTCAGCATCCCATTAAAGAAAGAAAATAATTGAAAAGTTGAGATTGGTAGCTACAGGAGTGAAGAAACTGTCAGGGTACAAACTTTCTCGATTTGTTTATGTCTATATCTTTGAAAATACGCAAGTTGGATTTTTTCTTTTATTTTTTGATAACTGTTATGACTTGACCTATTTTCCGATTCCAGCTTGACGTCGTATTCTGGGACACCCTGTATATACTTGATGGTAACGAAGGGGACTTAAGTTGATTTGAAATAATGCTACTTTTGTTTTTTCCCAATTTGGAAATAGTGGTGAGAATTTCTTGAATAAATATAAGCTACTCTCTTACTGAAATATTCGAGTAAAAAATGCCGGATATGATTCAAGACTAACAAAAACCGTCCTGTTATTAACTTTTTCCAAGATCATTGTTCCATGATGATTTCAGACTGTACATCCGTGTAGTGAAGTTTCATATCACGTTTAATATGTTCGATGTTATTCCAAGATTACATAGTTCAACAATATTATTAATAAATAATCACACAGATACTGGAAACAATTACAATCGTAGTCAAGTATGACAGAAAATGTTTTCGTATTATTGCTGATTAGAGGATACTATTTGAATAACAGACATTCATTGAAAATCATGATATACAAAGTGTTATCAATATGACAGATAACTCAATGTCCTCAGGTCAAGAAGTGGAAATCTTGTTGTTCAAGTTATGAATTATTTTTGATTCTGGAGAAGTTCGAATGAATGCATTATAGCTGCCATTGAAAACCATTCTTAACTTTCACAAAATCAATTGACATTTTTGTAGTTAAACATTCAACACTTTTCGTTCTTGTTTCGAATAATTGTTTCTGTTATTGTAAATATTATGAATTAGACAGTTTAAGAGCATTTTCTACAGATTTTTGAACGACGTTTCACAAACATGGGGTTGCTATTTGAATTTTTGTAGGTGGAGTAAAAAGGGACATGTCATTTCAGTTTCACCAATTTACCCTAGAAACAAACCCAGAAAGAAAAACGATGAAGGTTACTGGAATAATATGACATAATGTAACAAGCATGTGATGATTGGAATTGTTTTCAAAGCCTGTTATGGCTATTAGAAAGAAAGCTCAGATATGTTGATATTCTTTTTTAGTTGAGCATTTTTGGTGTCGTCATCATAGTCATACTTATGATGACATTGATGCTTATTATCATTTTCTACTATATTTTTGGGCTTAGACGATATTATTTCTTCGTGAACATGTTCTTTATTAAAATTTATACTAAATACAAACACTGAATCAAAGGAATAAGTAGGTCAATAGAAGCGCGATAGTTATATCAAGCTTCAATGAATCTCAAATTGTGAATTTCGTTAGGTGATTGCTTACCCTTCTGAAGTCATGGAGAAGATATTGGGAAACTTCGTTATGAACCTAAGATTAGTGTAAACTCATGCTCATTAAACCTTACAGATGTCTAGTACACTTCTTTATCGTTACTTGTTTTTTATCATCAATTTCTTATCATTTATTTTTTAGAATTGAATAGCCCTGTTTGACGTTTTGTTCAATTGAGCAAACATCTGATTTGACGATTATGAATCAATATACTAGATATCTCAAACAACCTATTCACTGAAGACGTACAGTTTAAAAAACATTTTTTTTGTCGCTTCGATGGTTCAGGCTAGCGCGCTCTTTGTGGTCCGCTGGAGATCGTAATTTTTGTCGAAAAATCAATATGAAATTCTAATTGTTATTTGTTTTAACGTGTGCATATTCGTCTACCATTTTTTTACTGCATGAACAAATTTTTAATAAATTTCATGTATGTGATCCATAATTTCCTGCTTTATTTTTTCATATTACATAACAATAATTCCTTGAACAACCTTCCATCTTTTTGAAGTGTAGATACAACCGAACGAGCGGTTCGCTTGACGCTGGACGCGGACTCACTGACTTTGCGGCTGGAGATCGTTATTTCTGTTAAAATGATAAAATAATGAAACGAAATTGTAAGTCTGAATACGCTCTACAAGTTTCATCTCAGTTATTTTTTTCGAAAATCGATCACCAGGAAATAAAAAATAGCAAAAAACAAATTTCATATACTATTTTCGACTTTTTCGATCGATGCATGATGATAAAAAATGTATGGCTACACAAGTTATAGGGCATGATAAAAGCTACGAAAAAACATTTAATTGAAATTTTCGTATCTCGTCGGATAGCGAGGTGTTTGTTGTCACGTCAAACTTACGTATTACTTTTGAAAACAGTGCAAATTTATGTTCTTCCACTATGGCTAATACAGCACTACATTGGAAAAAACATGTATTTGAAATGAAATCGTTGGGAGTATTACTTACTCGGTTAGTACCATCCGCTTCGAGGTGACAACAATGAATTGTTCAACTCGCTTTACAGGGTGTTCTTTTTACAGGACCAATAAAAATGTGAAAAAAATACGACCTAGAAAATCAACAATTGATTGAATGATACTTCATCTCGAGTAATATGAACTTTCCTTATGATTTTTGTTGAAAAATAATGATGTGCTATCGATGTAGTGCGGCATCAGTTATAAACAGAATGAGAATACATTAAAATTATACTATTTAAGAATTTAATTTTTTTTCTGCAGAAAACAAAAACTTCCGCGTTAATTTTTTTTCAACTATTGCTTATTATCTTCCTTGAGCTTTACAGTGAGAACAACTTACAGGGTTTTGAGAAAACCAATGAAATTATAAAAGTCCGGACCTGAAATTAAAATTTTTTAAAAACCCATTTTATTGGGCTTAGGGAAAATATTCAGTGTGCCAAATTTCATTTATCTGAGTTTTCCACTTTTAGAGATATTTAACGTAGAATAATTCACATATTTTCGAATATCATCCTGTATATCCGTCAAAAACGCGACAAGGCCTTTTTCAATACCAGATATGGAATGGTCTCAGTCCATAGCACTTATGGTTGGACTATGTAGAATTCGTCGTGAATCACCCTGTATTATTGCTTGGCTGGGATCATATTTTTTTACTAAATGCCATGAAGTTTGAAAAATACAACAGCCAATGTAAATTACGTCATTTTATATTGTATTGAGTAGTTTTCACGTGAAAGCATGACAAACATTCTTACGATTTATAATATTAGTAGAGAAAGAAACATTATCATACGTGACTAATATTGAGATATTGAAAATTGTACAGATATAACTTCGAGAGCTTCACCTTCTTTATTCGATAATTTGTATGTGAAATAAAAATGTGAAATAAAAATGAACAATTTCAGTTGACGCAGTTGATAATTTTATGGTGAAGCATGGAATAATGAAATATCTTGTTTCACATTTTCTTCCTTCTGTTTCTAAATGTGTGGCAATGGATCGTTCGAGTCATGAATCTAAAGAGCGTGAATTTTGTTGAACTTTAATTCCTACACCTTACAGCACCTTCCTACAAATATCATGTATGCGATACCTAGGGTATGACGACAACACGAAGGATTTCATTGTTAGTAATCTAATTGGGGTTAATGTAGCCATTTCCTGAGATTCACTGTATGAGTAAAAATATGTCAGAAAAATCGATAATAATGCCAAGATTTTCCACGAATAAGACGTTAATTTTTCAGGAAAATCGTTCAGGTCACACAGCTTGGCATATAGCAGTAACAACTGATAGGAAATATTTTCAGAATAACTCTCTTGATCTTTAGACATTGAAAAAAATATGTTCATGATGTGGAAATTCAGGATTTAAAATGTACGAGGTCTGTCCCAAAAGTATCCATTCATGCATTCATATATTCGCGCCACAACACTCAGGCGATTTCTTTTGGGTACAAACGTCAACATCAACTCCTAACCTTCTCCCCAGATGCCCTAGTCACCCATAACATCTTAGTTCCCGCGCTGTGTCTGTTTCGTTAGGTACTAGGTCTTATTTTGCGTTTGTCGGATTTTGTTACTAAGTAAAACGACGGAAAAAACGGAAGAGCCAATTTGCATTTAATTTTGCTATTATCTCAGTAAAAACTGTGCGAAAAAATTGAAATGTAACAAAAGATCTTCGGGAATGAAGCTTCCGAACGAGCCTCGGCCGAAAAAAGCACGTCAAAGTCGCCCATTCTCAATCAAACTAACGGTGAAAACGAGAAACCAAATCATACACCTTCATTAAAAACTTCCTTTTTTTCATTTTTGTTAGGGCATTCTTATCTTCGTACCTCTGCGGAGCAGCTTCTCATAACACATTCACTTTTTGCGTTGCCTACATTTTATTCAATTAATTTCAATATGTCATATTCGAAAACTTCACTATTATTCCATTGATAAGTGGATAATGTAATGATTATTGAGACAAACATACAATCCTCTCTCTATTGTATGGTAAATACTACGTCGGTCAAGGTTGTAAGATCCTCTTATTCGAAAATATAGCTTGCATTCGTTATGAAATGAAATCTTTCATTATACGTATATACAGGGTGGCCAATTAGTGAGGCAGAGTTTGATAACTCATTTCATCGAATTGGCAGAGAATTATCTGCAATATAATTAGATAACTCAAAGTGCACCTTTCGAAATTGTTTCGAAGTATACAGGGTGATAACTGATCGAACAACACACGCTTTTCAAATGAAACACCCTGTATATTATTGAATTTTCGACTCTTATAAATCATTAAATGAAGAATCGAAATAAGCACAAAGTTCAATGATGTTTTCCATCATCTATCTATTTAGTGTGAATAAATGGAGGTATCCTACTATTCATATATTTACTGTAAGTACTTATTCGATTTGATTTCGAAGAGACGATTTTTCCTATGACCCTGTGAGTTATCGAACTTTGCCACACTAAGTGATGTATACGGTATACCAATTGGTGTCAACAATTTGTTTGTGAATCAACTTGAAATACGAAAATGAACATGCTGATAGGTTTCAACAAAACCAACCTTGAAACGATTGAAGTTGCCAGTATGTTTCAACTCACTATATGAGTTTTAATTACCTAACTCTTCTGTTTTTTCTCTATCCAAATATTTAGAAAACCGTTCGAATCGTTTTATAAAAGGTATTCACAAACCATACAATTCCATCTAAAACTCTTTCTGAATCATAAAAGTTTCCATGAATCTCTCATCAATTCAAATACCCTGTATACTTAAATTTCAATAGGCACGTCATATGCCAGATGCATCTGTATCGAGAGCAACATTCGAACAACCTATTACTCAGCAGTAAATGTTCTTGGCCTCAAAACGGAGATAGGTAATTGGCTTTTTGAAGACAATCGAGGTGCGACCGAAAAAAATGGATAATTAATTCTCTATCGGCTATCAAAGATAACATGATTATCAACGTATTTGACACATGTGCTGGAGGAACGTACATTTCGTGCCGATGTAATGAAACGGTGTGGTATGGTGTGGGTATTTCCAATCATAGGCATCGATTATTGGTATTATTTCGTGCAGAAATAAATTGTTGTAATAATGCAATTCAGGTATAGAGAGATACATTGAACACGGAGTAGAAAGGTTTCGAATTATTGTATTATAATTGGAGTTCACTTCCCAAAATGATTGGGTAAATCAATTGATAATAGAGATTATTGCACTTATGGTATTCGAAATGTAGTTTATTATCGATTATGTAGATAAGCAATTAGATTATTATATTCACTTTTCTTCACAAAACCCATGAATTCTTGAATTAATAGATTCGCTTTTTATATATGACAGTTATTCAGAAAAGGCTGCAATAATAAACTGTTCGTCCTCGAAAATTGAAATAACAGGACGTTGAAAGTTGCATTCAATGAGGATTCCAAATTGGTTCGATTCTTTCCAAAATATCTCCTAACTTATAGACAATTTCTTCTTTTGCATAGAAACCCAATTTTTTATTTACTCCCTGAAATGTTACTCGCCAAATGAGCATAGTATATTTTTATCTCAATAGTCAGTGAAAGTTGGGTGAAATGTTAATTTTGAATATTGGGTTGAAGAAAAACTAATATTTTCTTCAAATTGGATCAGTTGGCTTCACATTTCAGGCGAGAGTTCACAGACACATTATTCAGCATCGCATCACAAAAAAATCATTAAAAAGATGAGATTTATAGCCACAGGAGTGAAAAAACTGTCACAGCGTACAAATTTTCTCGATTCTTTTTTGTGCTCTTCAAAATACGTAACTCAGATGTTTTTATATTCTTGTTGGCCTATAGCCCGATAGTCGATAATTTTTGAAAATGAAAAAAAAAAAGGTTGAAAATCTAACAAAAATTAAAGAAAAAGTCTTTCATGGGCGACCTGTTTTGGAGTGGAGGGAAGGAAATTTTGAGGATAAAAAACGTTATATGGTAGAAACAATGTTGTAGGTGATGAAAATATCTAAAACTTTTGTATTCATTTAACCTTGAATAACAAACTTTTTGTTTTTTTTTTCTTCGCCCAATTTTGAGAAAACTTTTTTTCATGCCTCAAACACATAGGATTTTTGTCATTGGAAATAATAATTCTTCCGCTTCATTTCTTTTAAAGAAGACGGTGGGCGATTTGTTCTTTGAAATCTGTACTTCCTGATGATGTGAAATAATACATACAACACTATGGTAAATGTTTTCATAAAATTCAGAAAACTGTCAATGAATATTATCTAAGTCATAATTGATTCAGTGTTATATTATCTCGTCTATTATTGAATTCACTGAATTTTCAGATTCGAGTTTTCTTTACTACTTTGATTGTGTAACTGTCAACTTGAAATGAAAGGATGGAATATTAGATTTGTATTATTGAGGAAAACGCATGATTGTGAAAAACTGGATCACTCTGTAAGATCCTCTGAGATTCCAATGAATCATTCTGGTGTCTTCGAATAAAGGTCACGTATATTCGATATCGTGACAGTTATTACGGTAATCGAAGACGACTCGATGATTATAATGTTCAAATAGTATCAAGTTGCTTTAGTTTTTTTTTTTTTTTTTCGGAGCGTAACTAATTATGTCCTAACCAGTAATTCACAATTCGATTTAGGACACTCTCACTTTCACTACACTTGAAATGTTCGTAGTTATACTGGGTTGTCTATTTTGAACGGTGACGAGTGACGAATAGAAAAACTTTGTTATTATTATCCTCTCAAATTGGCGTGGTAGTTTAAAATGATAGTTTGGTTTGGTATTGCAATAGGATAGATTGGTTTGTAAGTGAACTATAGTCACGATTCATTTCCATATAAGGGTTTTCTTTTATTTTGTAGTGGATATATATGTTTTTTCTTCAATTGGAATATTGTCATGGAATTCATTTCTTGGGAACACAATCAGAATTAAGACAATATCCATCGTGTTAACTAGATGTTAACATAAAAAATGTAGAAATTTCTTCTTAAATTTGACATGTTTCCACAATATTTCATATTCTTCAGACGTTTATAAATTTCAGTAAACTTGATGGGGAAAAGTTTCTATTTCGTAAATAAAATATCTACTTCGATTACATTTCGTTTTTTTTTTCAATTTCATCGAAGAACACACGTTGTTTTATGTGGTCTAGTAAAAATAAAATTGTCTCAAAAAATTAACTCTGCTTATCATGTTTCAACAGCGCTCTATGTGAAAAATAAAAATCAGATTGGGTATAAATAGTACATGACTGTTTATAAATGAATCATCTACATATCTTCAAATCTATAATAGGCATCACTCTTGAGATACAATACAATATTTTCAACAGACATATTCAAATTAACCGAATTTTTAACGTAAGTCGGCAACGCATTAAAGAGATGCAACCCTTCTTGAAGCAAAGTCCCTTTTAATGAAGATTTATGTGTGAAGTCCATATTAAAATTATCTGCTGATTTTAAAGTTCTATAATGTATGTCTGAACGTTCAACGGAAATGGCTCTACTATAACCGAATCCACCATAAAATGTCAGGAAGAAATTTCAATGTTGGGGTAGGTAACATCATAATATTGGCATTTGGATAATGTAGAGTTTGTATTAAATACATCAGTAGTGATGTTATTCCTATGAGTCACTCGATAATATAGGTGATTTTCGACCTGGAGTTAGCTGTTAGTACTCAACAAATATTTTGAACCTTACAGTTGATGACAATAGATCAGTCTCGAAATTATCATTTCGAGTAAGATCCGAATGTTCTGAAATTGATATGATTTTATATCAATAATGTGAACAACTACTTAAGGTATGAAAGTGTTCATGAGTGATTAGTAAAAGTAGTTTAGTTTCTCACCTAAACAAAATAAAGAAACCATTTTCAAAGAAAAAGCGCACTAATGAATGATTATAAAATCAGAACTGATAGGTAAAGGTATGAAATTTCAATAATTCGTCGAATGGTCAATCCTATTGAAATGATAAAATATTGTCAGATAATCAAACGAACTGAGTTTCTATATTTTTAACCACCTAAATCAGTTGAGATTGAGCTCGAGTGTGGAAAATTTCATTCAATGACCTAACCACAAGACATCAGTATTCCAATTGAATAAATAATATCCGAACATATTTTCCATCCATTAATTGATACGAACGTTCAATGTGCTATAGAAATATTCATCATCCTGTGTACTATGATATCAATACATAATGAATCTGTTCATATTAAATTAACGAACAAATTGATCATCTTTTGGTGGAATTGGTTTAGGTGATTGACGAAAAAATATTTGTCGATTGAAGTACCAATAGATGCTCGATTTTATGACTTGAAACTTATTATTTCCTATCAAAATATTTCGAGTAGCAGTTATCGAATTACTAACAACGGCATTTTTATTATTCCCGTTACTTTCCGTCATATCTGCATATTTCGCATTATTTTTATTGAATGTTATTGTTATAAAAACTGTAAAATCCTATCATGATATGAATTTAATATATTTTAAGATATTCTCGAAATTCAACCCACATAAATGCATAATATTGCAGAAAAGTTGCTATCACATTTTTTATGGCCATATTATCAACATCCAATTAAAAACTTCACTATCAGTGACATTTGGGCAGATAAGGCTGATATTGGTAAATATTGGCACCCTCATATACATTTCCTTTTTTAGTTCCAATGTATGTTCAATACTTTCATAAATTGTACTCCATTTCACCGAGAATTATCTTATACATATATTAATTGATTTCACTCGTACAATAAATAAATTATAGATATTAGAAACTCGTATTAAATAGAGAAAATCCGGTTTTATCGAGTGCAATAACCGTTGAGAATCGAATTTTCAAGGGGAATATCAACAATATCTGTTGGTGGTCAGTCTGGTTCTCATTAACCTACCAAAGATCAAGGCGTACGCGATGGTCATGTTCATCTAGATTCAATAGAAGTAGGTATTCGTATGTTATATGGAAAAGTTGCTGAACTACATACTTCACAAGATTAACGATTATTTATTATAGTTTTAAGCAAGAACAAAATTGCACGAGAATAATTCTTGCTGTTATACTTAGTATCTCGACCACAGCAGGGCATTTTTTGTTATTCTTCAAATAGCTATGGTAATGTGATTTGTTATATTAAAGGATAGTGGTAAGTGACGTAATTGTTTTTCACAATATACCAGGAAAGAATGCGCTCGAGGCATCCTTCAATTTTGCGAAAAGACTATCACAGCAAACGAGAAAAAAATCTGAATCTTTGTACAATGAATCATAAACAAGGAAAAATAAATTTTCTTCAAGCGTCGAATGCTGATCTAAATGACTTTCAAAATATTTGAAACAATTAGATACAGATTCAATCAGGCCTCAATTTCTTATCAAGACTTGCACTGTCAAATTGATATTTCGGATAAACACACAGAACCTATCAAGGAAATTGCATATGAAATAATTCATTGATTATATTATAACTCGTCCACATATCTTCATTATTCCAATGTGAAGAAAATCTTGGACACCTGTTCAACAAATTCTAAACATAAATGTAGTAGATTTGCCGGTTGAATGCCGGTTAAATTGAAATGAATATCAATAAAATATCAATATGAGAATGGAAGATAATTCAGTATCATCGTTTTAGAAGTTTTTTTTGCAAATCTCAGTCTGATGAACAATTGAATATCTTTATAATTTATATTTCATGGACGAATTTGTTTTGACTATTAAAGGCACAATTATACAAATCTTATTTTTGAATTATCAAGACAATTTTGAACGCCAAATTTGGGTCCATAATACAGTATGCAACTCAGCAAAGTACCATAGAAAATCGAACTACACATTTTTCGTTTCGATATAGATTATAAATCATAATTTGTTTTCTGGGAAAGAAAGAATCGAAAATAGTGTTTTCTTCCTGAAATAATTGGCTACAACAATTTTTTCAACATTTCGAATTTGTTTCATTTATATTGACACTCCGTATATTGAAATAGTACATCAACTTACGATTTTCGGTGTTTAGCCAATTCTTCTTGCTGCAATCACTCCTAGTAGGTCACACGGTATGTTATAATTTTTAGCCAATGTTGTTATTGACATTGACTGTTTGCGAGCACTGGACTGAATGAAGAAAATGTTGCACGTCAAATGTTATATTCGATTCACAAATCGCAATTTGTGATCCCTCAGATAAGCGGTGGGTTGCGTTTATGCTATAGATTGGCGGTCATTGATGTTGTCCCTAATAGCTTTCGTTTTTCCATTCACGACTTGATAGGTACCTACCTATTAGGATAAGAGGGGAAAGGATGGAGTCGTTAGTTTAGCGGACCTTCTCGAACTTTTTACGCAAGATCTTCAATCAGAATCTATTGAATGAACTCGTTATTTGAATCGACTTGATTAGCTACCTGAACAGTACATAAGACTCTAAAAATATTGACAATGATTGAATATATTCGGCTAAACTTTTCTTAGATTATTATCATCTCGAAACGAATATTTTATGAACAAGATATTCCTTCGATATTTCTGGAGAAATATTTCATAAACAGGCCGTTTTTTAAACGCCATCATGGGAATGTCGCTTGTCTTTTTTGGATGAACTGATCACTTTGAACATTTCAATCTAAAACTTTATTCAAGCAGATGTTCAAAGTGTTTTCGAATTTGGCATCGTCTTCTGAGTGATTGGCAGAAAAACTTTTGGTTTTTCTTATGAAATATCCGAAAAATATGATTGAAACCATCAGTATTAATTCTTCATGAGAAGATTAATTCACAAATTTTTGATGAATAAAACAATGAATTTATCCGAAAATTTAATAGAAAACACCGAATCGAAAATTCTTCATGCAATCAAAATATTTAGTATATCATTTTTTCACCAACTTTGGAATTCCTAGTGATAATTATATAGCTATATATATATACAGGGTCGCTGATATGTATGGAAACGGTCGATTATTTCCTAAAGTAAGATAGCTAGCGAAAAATGTTAGGATACAAAAGTTGTAGGGTTTTTCGAAATCCATTAAACTAATGAAAAATTAAGTATACAGGATGAGTCAAAAAGTCAGGACGAAACAAAGTTGCTTCTTCTCTAATGGGACGCCCTGTATATTATTCCACATTTCAATTCTGCTCGAAATTCTGAACAAAATTGATGAAGCGCTTCATTTCCTAAATTCAACCGATTTCGAGATATCGAATTTTGAAAATAACTTATAATAGATTATCATGACATTCATTAAAAAATACATTTTATTGTTTTAATTGCATTTTATTCAACCCTGAACAATTATGCTTTTTGTATTTTCTGTAAAAAAATTATAATTAAATTGTAATCATAATATCCACATACGCCACCTTTTGTGACTTTCATAATAAATATGCATCATTTCGTGCTTTTTCTCACCGTCATTTTTTTTTAATGGAACACCCCCATTTTGTCTCCATATTCAAGGATTGGATTATTCAAGGTGAGCTGATTTCAAAAATGTATCACATGTTGATTGATGTTGATGCAGAATATGAAATCAACATTGGAATCAACATGTGATACATTTTTGGAATCAGCTCAGCTAGAGTGATCCGAATATTGAGACAAAATGGGGGTGTTCTATTAAAAAAAATGACGTCGACGTCATTACTCGAACGTAATTCACCCTGTATATTTCATTATTATTTCAAAATACGGTAAATTAAAATCAAAAATCGACGTGTTTCAGGATTATTTCTTAAAATGACCTGTTTAGCTAAAAATGAATTTGTTCCATACTTTACGGACACACTGTATATATATAGGGTGTTTCACAGTGGATGGAACATTAGAAGTATCTGGAGAACAGAAAGACAGATCATTTCGAAAAGTTGTGCGCGTGGATAATCAAACTTGCTTTATCCGTCTTAAATATTTTCATCATTACAGTGTTGCCGTTTGTATGAGAAAGTAGTAGCTACTTTGTTATTTCAAATGGAACACCTCGTATATTATATTATTTTTGGAATCCTCATGTGATTCCTCACAACTTTCCCACATAATTCCCTATACCTATCTGTGACGATTTCCGAGATAAAAATTATTTTGTCAAATATTGTGCAAAACCTGACCATTGAAAAATATAAATTTTTTTCCAATCCAAACTTACAAAATATTGCAATTTGGGTTATAGCTGCATAAGACCATCAAGTATTCTGTCAAGGAACTGGATCTCAGTTTCAGCATACAGGGAGGCTCAGAAGTGAGTGTCATCCGGGCACTCATGAAAATGACTGAACCTCCGTTTTCTTAAATGGAACACCCTGAATATTATTACTTATTCGGAAAGGTACAACATTTTCCATTTTAATTGAGTATACTTTCCCTATACCTATCTCGTACAGTTTGTTAGTTATGATCACTTATGTTATGAATTCGTCTTCAATAAAATAAATATTGGATAGTGCTTTAGATAGTAGGCTATGAACTTCATTCTGACAAAGAACTAACATGTTATTCCTTCATTGTCATCCTGTATTCAAGTTGCATGGGTGTGTGAAAGTACTAGGGCAGAAAATGATTACTCGAATGTGGTTTTGATGGATTTATCCATCATTTATGGTCGATGTAACAAGAATATCAGTAGAACATGCAGAGAGTTTAATGAATCAACAAATTGATGGACGTCTAGAAAGAAAAATTCGATATCTCACAAACCAAACCCTTCACTTTCGAATTCAGTTTACTCCATGATACTTATTACTTCATGGAGTAGCTAAAGACTCAAAAATGTCGGTAACGTTCTTCTTCTTGACGTATAAGGTACCCCAGCTTATATTTGAGTAGAATTTGGGATCGGTTGCGTTTGGAATCGCTCCTCTATCGTGATTTAATTTTGAGATTTAATTTTAGAATGTCTGTATCATCTACAACTTTTGTGATAGAAAGTTCATCTTTGTATACACATCAACGAATGCTTATCTTATCATGTACCCCTAACAGTGTTTCGCGATTTAAAATGCAACCAATCCAAAATTAGAATTTGAAGATTTGATGAAAATAATTCTGTGAATGTGCGAGTTGGCAGTTTAATGAAAAAATGGAAATGAACCATCTTCCTCCTGCTTCAGAGATTCTAGAACTTTTTGACCATAACATTAAATAAATGTACGAACTGCCAAATATCACCAATGTTCAGGGCATATAAATTGCCGAACCCACCTTGAGAAGCCCTATTCTATTTTTCACAACAGATATACATTCACCAACTGCTTCTTTCTTTACAAGTTTATTTCAAACACAAGTCACATCAGTTACTCACATTTTCTTTCTACATATATTATATTATATTATTATAGAACAAAAACTATTCCACGTCAATCAATTTCCGTAAAGGGTGGTCCTTCAACTAGGCGACTCACGCAACATCGTGAAATCAACCCACATAATTCCTTGTCCTTCAAGACGGATCAAGTACAGTATCACATCAATCTACAGACGATGATAAAAATACATAATATTCAGATAATACATCACAATCTTCCTCGAACATCCATACACATATGTATTCTAATGAAGTAGAAAAGGTAAAAGGTAATATCGAATATTCCTATGTTGATATCATAAGGGTCTATCATTCATAATAACTTCTAATTGATATATATTATCATAAATCTTATTCTTTCATCGTTATCGATGATTGCCGAAGTTAGTGCATATTGCATGTATTGTTTTAATTTTTACCAATAAATACTTTTCTTTTGCGATATGTCCAACATTTATTTTGACTAATTCTACGGATATATTTAGATATATGGTACCTACCGACCAAAAATTATATTATTCTTAATTTCGTTCGAAAGATAATTTCCTAATATAGTATACCCTACTTTATGGAAATAAGTTGAATTCGACGTCTTGATTGTCTAGACAGTGATAACATCGTAAATTCTCATAGTTTCACTTCTTCAAATCAGCTTTTTATGATTTATTGTTCTTTATCTTTTTAGTTCTTTATGTTGATATTGAAAATGGACACACGGATTTTTCTAACAAGAATTATGACTAGCGATATTGTAAATATTTTTAACTGGAAGTGGTAAAACAATCCACTTCATTATTGATTGTATCATCTCAGAATAATACCGATCCTTCACAAATGTAATCTCAAAATTATTTCTTTTGCTATTTCAATAATGTGTTGCAATCAGTTTATTACTTTATTATCAAGATTCAAGAAGGCAAAGTTTGGTTGAAAATCAGTCGATTCAGTACTTCAAGAATGCACTGTGAATAATTGTGAAAAACGATTACCTATTCGTAGATGAATTAACAAAAGATAAAATCTGAGATGTCCTGAATGTTATATATATAATCGAGGATTGCCTTTCACTTTGGTATTAACTATCAAACTCGCATTACCCTGTATATATTTCTCGATCACTCTTCATATTCTATTCACATCACCTTGAATCAACTTCGAAATATGTATATTTAGAATAAAACCACCAAATGTAGTATCTGAATAGTAACCTTCAAAATCCTAAATATTTATTTCCATAGATCATTCGCACTGAATTGATAATTATGAAACTATTCCTTAATCTCCTAATTATCTATAGTGGCCAAATTAAACTCTAATTCGAAAATTTTGTTGACATGAATTATTGTCATATTAAAGACTGTGAATGTCATACGCATGTATATTTGGATGAAAATAATAAGTGTAGAAATATATTAGGAGTGGTAAGTAGTTTCAATGTGTATAGGGTTTCTATAAAATACTGTCATATTTCAGGGACTGTTGAAATATTTCGGAAGATGATTACATCATTCTATCGTATATCATTTTTGTTTATAATCATTATGGAAATATCATAGCGATAGTTATTCATCATAACACGTGAAATTCGAAAAATACAAAATCGAAACAATAACAAAACACTTCATAGGAGAATTATACCATACTTCATTTTATATCTATGATATAAATTTGGGAAGATGAAATGATTGAAATTTGGTGGAAGCTATGACATCCATCAACATCATTTGATATATAAATTTATACGTATTTTATTATGAATCTACATTTTAATAGGAATCTGATCAAATAGAATTTTACTTGTAATTATTAATTAATTAATTAACAAAATAATTAATTGGAACGAATGACCCGCTAAATGCATATTTTTATAAATTAATATCTTTATATCATTATGCTCTACAATCTCACCACGGTCATACTGTATATTTTTGAAGTAAATAAAAAATATCATATAATATATATTT
The DNA here is from genome assembly GCA_037013635.1 of Plagiodera versicolora. Lineage (NCBI taxonomy): Eukaryota > Metazoa > Arthropoda > Insecta > Coleoptera > Chrysomelidae > Plagiodera > Plagiodera versicolora. Next base: position 5,454,981 of record CM072986.1, on the reverse strand, counting down.
ATATGTATCACATTCACGATGTGTCACAATCTCGATACACATCATTGTTAGATTGTTCATGAATGAGAGGTGCTAAATCAGATAAATAGTAGGTTGTCAAACAGTATAACAAGGTTTCAGAAGCGGACGAAGGAATGCTTTGTGTTTTATTTCCCAGTAAATAAATATCTCGCCTATTAGCGCCTATCACCGTATACTACCGATCTCTCATATTTATTCGGTTTTTGATGACAAGAAAAACAGTCTATTATTTCGTCTTTTTGAGAGTATTGGTATACGTCAATTTAATGAAAATATTATCATATTTATTAACGAAAACAAGTTAATCAAAGTTCTGATGATTTCAATCCTGAATGCAATGAAAAACAGATCTATAGCTTCGAGACTATCAAACAAATCGGATGAAAATGAAAGAAAACTAATGAAGAAAAGACTATTATAGTAGGAGATCGAAACAACCCCAAATGAATGTATTGGAAAGGAATTATAATAATATTCGTGGAAAGTTTATAAGTTCTCGCATCATAGACGTCAGTGTGATACCTCCCTAAATACATATAAACCTTATTGATCTTGATCTGATAAATAAATATAATTGAAATCAATTTCAAATTATTCTGTGGCTGACTTCAAGAGATCCAATTGAACATTTGGTTCGAAAGATTGAAAGTACATAATTCTGATTCGATACTATTGGACATACTGTTTTTCTCCAGATATACCTGCTGATTATGATCTTGATCTGATAAATAAATATAATTGAAATCAATTTCAAATTATTCTGTGGCTGACTTCAAGAGATCCAATTGAACATTTGGTTCGAAAGATTGAAAGTACATAATTCTGATTCGATACTATTGGACATACTGTTTTTCTCCAGATATACCTGCTGATTATATCAAATTATTGCCTTTTAAATCCGATAGAAATGTTTTATAGAGTATCACAGGTAAAAAATAGTATCTAATTATTGCGAAAGCTGCACACCTGCTTCATATTTCATCTAGTTGAATTATTGGGTCACTCATTCAATGTACGAATGTAGGTATTATTGTTTAATCAATCAGATGAATCATACCAACACCGGTTTAATTCTTTCATACTCCATGAAACTATGAAAATGTTCACATTATATTCGATAATTCACTACCATCTACTATTCATTTCTGAATATTTTCGTACCTCGGATCAGATATTGGCATTCCAAGAATAATAGTTATTTATGTATCAAGGGCGTAAAATAGGCTTTTATGGACCGTAGCGTGTAAGTAATAGCCTGAGCGATAGCGAGGGCTATTAACACGCCTAGGTCCATAAAAGCATATTACGCCCGAAATACATACAACATTTTATGCACGACCAGTATATTTTATTGTAAATACATCTTCACTTCTCAAGCATGACAGGAATACATCACCGATGAAGTGAGGTTCAGATTATATCGGAAAAATCAACCAAGAAGTGATGGAATCCACGTTACCATGGTTACTCAGTCAATATAGATTTCCGTTGGTATGGTTGGTATGATAACTTAACTGATTTATTGCCAAACGGGCGGTAAAGTGCCACTTTACCGCCCGGCGGGCAGTAAAGTAGTCCGAGGGTGGTAAAGTGCTACTTTACGCCCGCATATCGGGGCGATAAAGTGCCATTTTACGCCCGGTCGTGCATAAATGTTTTTAAGAAGAATACGCATCCCCTTTTTTTTTGTTTTTCATTTCGTAATTGAATTAATATTCGAACCATTAAGCAATTCCATATTGATATAATCTGGCATCATCGTAATATTAATGAATAAATAAATGAAAAATTACTCTGTGGCCTGGTACCCAGTCTAACTTGAAGGGTTTTGAAGTAATTCCAGACAAGTTTGAAGGTAACTTGACTGGACCTAATCAAATAATGATGAATACTGCTCTTAGGGATAATGAGGATAGCGCATTGATAAATACGTATCAAATCTTTGAGCCATAGTGAGAACAATTTTGTGTCAAATAAAATAAGCTCAGTGATATATAGCTTCAGTTCATTAGACTTCAGAGGAAAACCAAAGCACAAACCAAAGATTATTATTTGTAGTTCTAACAGTTCACAGTTAATAACCTTAATTAATAACCGACAGTACATATTTGAATTGTTTAAAACCGTAGTTATCAAAATATGCTTTTGCATTGCAGTGAATTTATTCACATTATTTACGCTGAAAAACGATAACAAAGAATTCTAATGATATTATGTCATGATAAACAAATATTATGGATAGCTGATGAGTAAACGTATTGTTTTTACCACAAATACAACCTCACCTTATTGTGTAGAATTAACGACCATAAAAACTTCAAAATAAACAACTTATGATGGATATTGAAACAATTTGTGAACTATGATTATGAAATCATTTACTAGCGATTAATATAATTATTTTTCTACAGAAGTTCAATGTGGAGATGTTTATCAAATACTCACTAAGGAGAACAGTTTTCAATCTTCCAAAAAAAAATTCAACTTGAGAAGTAATCAAAACCAAATATTGAAGTATCCCAATCTTACATGAATATTTGACAAATAGCAGATTATACAAGATCGAGTGATATTAGCGGTACGTCCTCATTGAGACTTCAACTTAAATGGAATGTTTTGTATATATTCACATGTACTGTTTTACAATGAATGTATTTTCAAAAATGAAAATAGGTTTCACTTGTTTGTTTACCTCTTGGTTATATCCTCAATTCAACAAACTTATTCAGATCACAACCAAACTTGAACTGAACTATTATCCAACATTGAGAACTAACTTCATAGACAAATGGATCCTTCCCCTAGAAAAAGCATATCTTGGAACATGATGGCATTGTAATTGAACAAATCACTCTGGTGACATTATCAAAATTTATCTTGTAGTGACTTCCTTTTCTCATTAAGAGATGGTATACAACCATTCATATGAGTAGATTGATATGGCTAGTGCATTTAATGGCTGGATAATAATGTGAGTATTTGATGAAACGGACAATCTTAGAGCCTAGTTGATAAACAATCAACGGATTCCATGTACCTATCAAAGACTATTCAACAATCCCAAACGTGATGGAATTAACTTTTTCAACAGAAACACATTATTTGTTGGGAATACAATAAGTGTAGCACTAGATGATTTATTTACAATACAGTACTCCATTGGAAGAAACATTAGATATGAATTGATTTTGTGTCCTCTTATACAAAAAACTATGACCTGATCAAAAATTAAATGATGTGAAAGGATAGAAAAAGTTTAATTTTGGGTACGCGACAACAGAAATCATGAAAGGACACGTATATATGAAAATCGAAAAGAGTTGGTTAGTTCAGTAATTATATAACGTCACCACCGTTACATCCCTCAGAATATCCCCTTATGTGTTTTCCAACGAGCACCTAATCTTAGTATTTCCTAATTCTCGAATGAAGATGAAGGAACAAAGTAACAAAAATTATGTAAATCTTGTTACCTGATCCATCATGATGAGGGCAGATATAATAAAATTATTATAATTTATGATTCATGGAATATATGGATGAAATTGCAAAATCGCCCAAATGCCAATTCTACATAACCAATTATTCTTGAACTACAGTAAAGATCGCTTTTCGATACAAATTCAAGTTGTTTAATTCTCAATAATATATGTATATTTTCCTATGCTATATTTATACATAAACGAGACAAAAATGAGAGACGTACATGACACAAAATACATAAAGTTGAAATAGTCATTATTGTCTCAAACAGTCGATTATCTCTTTCAGAATATCTTGATTTCTGAATGCTATTATTCCATTCGAATTACAGCTACTTCCTTCGGTAGAATATTGCACAACTCCATTTTTCTCGCTAGTTATGGTATTTTCATAATCAACGATGTCACCCCCCAAAGATCTCAGAATTGCGTGAGGGGCACAGGTGTCCCATTTGTAGGTGGTTCCTTTAGAAATCAGATAGGCATCTGCTAAACCTGCGAAAAAATAAAATGACATTATTGAATTGGAACCTACGATATTATTATTCATACTCTTTAAAAAACAGCGGAAAAAGTTAGCTTTCAGGGTGATATTGGTGAAATATTCATGATATTTTCCAGACTCATGAATTTGTAGCGACTATTTCAGCTATACAGTACTTATATTACTGTCATTGATAGTATTCAAAGCAAAAACGGAGAAGTGAGTTCATTTTTGTTGGAAGGAGAAATTTTTTATTTCTCTGGTACTTTCACATAGATAACCACAGTCAATTCTTGATTCGACATAAACATTGACAGAAATAAGGTGGCTACTACTATACGGTGGAACCAGTCCCTATCTCAGCTCATGAACAAAACCTCTCAATCAAAACGCTTAAAAAAATATTTTTTTATTAGTTGGAAAATTGAGTGAGGTGAAGGTGTTTTCGAAATACTTGTAACCAAGAAAAACTACAAGGATTTCATTAAAATTCTCGAAGATACTTTCGAAAACGGTTATAAACATCTAAGAAAAAGATTAGCAGTGATGTAAAAATATATTACATTGTTTCAACAACAGTATATAGATTCTATTCGATAATTCTTAATATTTGTTATGGAAGAAATTGGTAATGCGAGTAAAAGAAAAGAAGTAATGTTACATCAAGTTTGACTAAAAAACAAATGAACTTTGGAATGTCATAAGATAAAAAAAAACAATTTTTTGTTGTCAACGAATTATAAAAAACTCTTCATCCAGAAACATCACAGTAAAAACGATTATAATATATATTCGCACTAACTTCAAAAGTAAGTTGAACAAGAAAATATTGAATTTTTCGCTAGGTCTGACTGACGTTAAAGCAAACAATTTCAACGAACGCGTACGTGTCGCTATCTCAAAACGATTCGATGAGTATCCTAATAGGACAGTTCTCACCTAAAATCACGGTCAAAATCTTATATCCTGCTCCGGATGCTTCAATAAGATCATATCCTCTTTTCCTAAGTTTCTCTTTGATAACTTCATCTTCGCTCGAACTAACGCATATCAAATGACTTCTAGAACTTTCATTCAGATTACTATTTATCCTGATGTCTGAAAGATTCACACCCCAAGTAATTCGAGTGGAAGATCTGGAAAAAAAATTCATCGAGTTGAGTGTGTACTCCCAGCATTCATAAAGATCGAGAAATCTCGAAGTAAATATAGTATACTTAGATTGACAAATATATATTTTTCAGATGATTTGGCTGGATGATGAATTACTATGAAGTATCTCTGTTTGATAATGATAATTTTCACTGATATTTTGAAAAACACGAGTAGTAATACAAACGGGGTTCCAGCACACTTCGAGTGCGTCAAACCTCTCTTGATAAGTCGAGCCGTGAGCATACCTAACCTAACCTAACCCCCTCGCACCCCCAACCTCCTCGAGCGTAAACTTCCCCCTCGATGATGTACTACCCCACCTTTCTAATGGCCCAGAGCTCACCCCATCCCCACCCCAACGGTCCATTTGCATACCCCCTTTTTTTTCTCTACTAACAAGAAATCAATTCATTACTGCTAGGTTCTTTAATTTTTATTTCATGACATCGCAAAATATATCTACAAAAAAAGGAACCCACTAATCTGAAATTGATAAGATTGAATGAATTTCAATCTTACACTAGGCTATAACTACTTCATCAGCGTGGGCACCAAGAAAATGATTTCGCAATAAGTGAACGATTATAGGAAATAGTTCATCGACCCGGAAACCGAGAGATGATGATGTATAATCATGTTCTTCAATCGGAATGAAAAGCTGAGAGGTAGTAAAAAGAGGATTGATTTCATCGAATACTTTTAACTCTCAAGTTTTTTCTGAAAAATTTATCCTCTTATTTTGGAATAATTACAGCAAAAAACGCAGAAAAAGCAAGGAATCAATCGATAGTATTATAACACCAAAACTTTTTTACCTTATAATAGTTTTTTCCATTCATCACTATTATATTCAAAGTTTTCATTATTTTTTAGGATCTATATGCTTGAAGTCTTAGTTACTAATATCATATCTCATTTGATATATGTATTTATTTAAAGAAATTCTTCTCTTCTTCGCAATATTTCTGTGGAATGTTGATTTGTGAATTTGAAGAGTATGAAAATGAATTAGAAATAAATAAACAACAATATCTTTTGATAACGAATAATAATAATTTTTTATCACAATAATCGGCCAGTTATTTATGTAGCTATTACAAATCTTGAAACATTTTGGTACAGGGTATTTAATTCAGTATTTTTAAATGTCCCAGCAGCTTATTGGATATACTAAATTCAATCCAAATGAAATAGCCAATTTTTGTTTCACTGATTGTTTTTCTATGAAACGCTCTTATTGGAAACATTCAATCAATAATATTCGCTTAAAAATTGACGGTCAAAATATACCTTCAAATTCACAACTACCTTTGTGAATTACAATTCAGAATTAATTGAATCAAGTTACACTGAAATATCCGCCAATGACATTATAAACAAAAAACTCACTGCGTATTGAAAGGATCTGTACGAAAAAACGGCCGATTAATCACTCCAATCACAGGACTTCCTGTGATTCTATCAAAAACTCCTATTAAAATTGTCACGCACTCTATCCCATTCACATTAATATGGCGTTCGCTTTTTCCTGAATTTCCATGAACATATTCACCAGTGCAGTCTGAAAATAGATAACGTATGTCTAAAATAGTTGTATCATATATCAACTCCAGAATATCGGGTGTTTCACAGTGGATGGATCATTAGACGTATCTGGAGAACAGAAAAACAGATCATTTCGAAAATTTGTGAGCGTAGATAATCAAACTTGCTCTATCCGTCTAAAATATTTTCATTAATACAGTGTTGCCGCTTGTATAAGAAAGTAGTAGCTACTTCGTTATTTCAAATGGAACACCTCGTATATTATATCATTTTTGGAATCCTCTAGAAATTCCTCACAACTTTCCCACATACTTCTCTATACCTATCTGTGACGATTTCCGAGATAAAAATTGTTTTGTCAAATTTTTGTGGAAAACCTGACCATTGAAAAATATCAATTTTTTCCCAATACAAATTCACAAAATATTGCAATTTGGGTTATAGCTGCATGAGACCATCAAGTATTCTGTCGATGATCTGGATCTCAGTTTCAGCATACAGGGAGGCTCAGAAGTGAGTGTCATCCAGGCACTCATGAAAATGACTGAAACTCCGTTTTTTAAATGAAACACCCTGTATATTATCACTTATTCGTAAAGCTATATCATTTTCCATTTTAATTGAGCATACTTTCCCTATACCTATCTCGTACAGTTTGTTAGTTATGATCACTTATGTTATGAATTCGTCTTCAATAAAATAAATATTGGATAGTGCTCAAGATAGTAGGCTATGAACTTCATTCTGACAGAGAACTAACATATTATTCCTTCATTGTTATCCTGTATTCAAGATGCATGGGTGTGAAAATACTATGGCAGAAAATAATTACTTGATTGCGGTTTAGATGGATTTATTCATCATTTATGGTCAATGTAACAAGAATATCAGTAGAACATGCAGCGAGTTTGATGAAAAGTATGCTGATTTACCTCGAAGGAATTTGAGAAAATTTATTAGACTGAAGAGAAATTTTGAAATGCTTATATCATCATGAAAAACTAAAAGTATCAAAGTCTAACATGTGTATCTATCAATAAATCTAGAAAGATTTCAAAAACATTTCACAGATAGGTATAGGAAATTATGTGGGAAAGTTGTGAGGAATCTTATAAGGATTCCAAAAATGTTATAATATACGAGGTGTTCAAGTAGCTTATACAAGCGGCAACACTGTATTGATGAAAATATTTTAGACGGATAGAGCAAATTTGATTATCCACGCTCACAAATTTTCGAAATGATCTATTCTTCTGTTCTCCAGATACGTCTAATGTTCCATCCACTGTGAAACACCCTGTATAGTCTATTCATCTTATTCAAGAAAGAGAGTCATGACATCTTGTCAAAGTATGCTTTACTGCCAACTCTCATAGAAAGAACTCATGTTCAATGTCTAAAATTTATCTTTTTGTAGATATTTTGGGAAGCTTCAATCCTCCGATCTGATGATTTAGAATTCTTTAATGATTTCCATGATTTCGACCTTCTGAATTAAAGTTTAAACGCTTCCATATCATCCTGTGAATATTATTTGGCTTCACGACTTTGCCAACATGGCACCACCACAACTACTATATAATATGGCAACGACGAAAAATGTATTGAGAACTCAACCTTAATATTTGCCTGACAGTAATGGAAAAATAATTTAAAATCTGACGTGACTACCTCAGAAATATGGTGAATGCATTCGAGATATGCTCTGTAATTGAGTGATCTTAAACAGAGAATATTCATGTTATTTCACAAAAATGGAGTAACATAGATGCAAAAATTATTCAGGGCCATAGCTTATGATGTAGTGATTATTTGGTGGAAATCAAATACTCATCCATACTTTTTAATCTGCAATACTGGTATTGAATATTCACAAAATTTGTCACAACTCTCTCACACAACAAATTTACTTCAATGGACGGAATCAATTTATATGAATTCATCAAGATAGAAGAGCTTACCTATAGGATCTATCCATATTCCGAATTCTTTCATATCGATTGAAAACTCTTCTGGTATTTCAATTCCGATTTCTTTCAATTTCATTTGTCTATGAACCTCTTCTGAAAGCAAAGCAGCTGCTATCTGATCTCCGTTGAGTACTTTTTCCAACAGGTTGGATGTTTCCATTTCAGTAGGTTTTATTTGAACGCAGATCTTTTCTCCCAGTTTGTTTCTGAATACGTTGTTCTCCTCTCCATATATGTGATCCAACAGTTCTGGAAACTAAAATGAAGATTGGTATCAACAATATTCCAATGATAAATACAGGATAGTTGTTTGTTTTATTCAGCAGATACATTTCAAAATGGATTTGTATCTTGAATAATATCAAAAAATCAACAACAGTACCATATGGTACATTTTTTTTTCAGATTTCAAATTCATTCATTCACCAGTTACCTCAGTATGTATATTCACACAGACACATAGTTATCTGTTTGTGAGGCCGGTAACTGAATCTTATGAAGAAAGTAAAATAATCTAATTCCCCTAAAAATTCAGAAATAAGACCATAATAAAAGATTTTCAAAGTCGTCTCATGCCTAGCTCATTAGTCTTCGGCACAAATTCCTTCTACTGTTTTTTTCTTTGAATTTCTTCAAGTTCTTTAGGTGAGTTGTTGAAGATCAGAATCGCTTCAATATAAATTCTTCTTTGCTTTCCGTGAATGCTCTTTTGGTATTTGTATGGATTTATTTCTAGGTTTACTTGCAGATTTTGTATATAATTCAAAAAAAGAATCATAATGATATATAGTACTGATTCCAGTGCAATTTTGCAAGGTGGATTTTTGTACGTAAACTTATTTTTGCTACTCATTTTCAGAATTTGTTTTTGTCTTCTTTGCAGTTGAAAAATATAGTCAACTTATTGTAGCTTATTAATGGAGGAGGCTGCTGAAATAAATTCACTTGAAAATGTCAATTAGGTTTAGCATCGTCATGAAGTGTTGCCAACTGTGAAAGTAGCTTGCTATGGAAAATTTAATAGTGAAATGGGCTGTGTTGCTCGGTCTAGAAGTGGCCACACTTATTCTCCAGATGTGACGTAAATATCAACCCAAAATGAATAGACTATTTCCTACAAACTACTCACTTGATTTCCAATGTCATGTTTGACCATTTCCTGAATGAGTACGTCCGCTAGGGTTTTGAAGTCTTCAACGAATCTTGGATTCGATTCGGTGGTTTTCTTACGCTGCACTAACAAATCGAACAAGTGTTCATTCTGCCTAATCGATCGCGCAATATTAGCAGCTTTCTCAGATACAATGATTAATGCTTCTAAGAGGTCCATCAATCACTGTAAAGCATCGGATGCATGAATCATTTGGTAAAAAAACATATAGAACTGCCTTGGGTATTGTGCAATATTCGAAGCACTTATTAGGAAATCCATTATGGAATCAGTCGATATACATCTGGTTAATTGGAGGATAATTAATTTGGAATGATCTGATGAATTGAAATAGATCAGGTTGTGATGAAATCGTTGTAGGAGTAGCGTTTCACTCACTTTCTGACCCAGAAATTTTCAACCTTGACCTTGAGGAATGCAACATACATTGAAACTCTTTCATCAATGAATAGTTTATATCATACGATGGAATTGAAACAAGCCAACTGAAGTGCATCTATTGTTTCAAATTTAGAGTGTTTGACAAATGGTTTGATACAATTATTTGGAGGTTGTCCTGATCATTGGTATCCACTCTTACAGAGCTAACATTTTTCTTCAACTAGTCTTCAAAAATAACCGACATATTGTGGTTGTTTCTGCTAAAATTCCGTGATAGATCTGACGTCCGGATTGTACGCATTGAAAAGTAAAAACGCTCATAAATGTTTATTGGTTACAGATTCAGGAAATTTACAAGTTGTGTACATATAACAACACTGAATCAGATGTTTAAGATGTCTGTAGATGAATTTTATTCGCTTGAAGTATTCGCGTCATTCACTATTTTGAATTCAATACAGATCTCTCAAAAATATACCGAAAATATCGAATTCTAAATTACAAAGTAAAAAGAGGTCCAGTCGCCCATTGGCCATACATATCAGATTATATTTGAAAATGCCTTCAGTAATACACAATCCAGAGCGAACTGTCAATTATATATTTTTTTATTTCATATTTACTCAACGTGTACTTAACGACATGGAGTTCTCAACTCAAATGAACTTCTGAATCCCATATAGACCAATCATAAATCGTTTCCTGTGCTATACTAATACTTTCATCGAATACAAAGTATCAAATATTTCAATTATTCTCCCATTCGAGCTATTCTAACAGAGTGACTTTCGAATTATGTGAATTATGAATAATATTTCACCAATACTTTGAGCTAGTACACTGGTCATAGAAAAGCGATATCAGCAAAAAAGTGATGAATATACCATAAACTCATGTGAGTACAAGAAAAATGACGAAAATTCTAAAGCCTTCCCTGTTGTTCAACCATTGAATCGATCTCAGTTTGATATCGAATAGAAATTCAGATCAGATTATGCATGAGAAATATTTGAAACTGTATAGTTTTTCGCGTTGTTCAGTTCTATTTTTTGTGTGATTTCAGAATATGTTCTCAGAAAGTTTATTAAAAACCTAACTTTTATTATTCTTATAGTAGAATTTTTTCATTTTTATTTCTGTGCGTTCTTGGAATGTTTGAGTAGTAATTTCTATTTTGCAGTACTTAGTAGGTCAATCCGACCCTGTCCTTTCAACCACACAGAGACATAGTTATCTGTTTGTGAGGCTAGTAACTAAATCTTATCCTATGGAGAAACTACATTAAATTGAACTCATCTTATTCCTCTCAAAATCCAGATTATGCTTGAAAAATATTTGAAATTTTGTTGTTTCTCGAGTCATTATATTATAATGTTTTGGTGCTTTAGAATATGCTCTCACGAAGTTATTCACTAACCTAATCCTCATGATCAAATTTTTTCGTTTCATTTTTCTACGGGTTCTCGAAATGTTAAAGTAAAGATTTCTATTTTTCTGTACTTAGTAGGTCAATCCGACTCTGTTTATCTTTAAATGTGTCTCAGCCTGGGACGCTCCAGGTCCCATATCTCACGTGATTTATTTCCACAATGTCTCTGAAATGTGAAATACTTTGAGTTTGGAGACAGTAGGCGCCAAATTACATGAATCGTTTATATTCTCACTACCCAAACATAAATAATGACCGGAATAATATGGAAACACACTGAACTCACCTCGTTATTGCTTATCGTTTCCTCTGTGTATGAATGTCTACGTGCGTCTGTTTGTTGAATGCGTCATTCAGTAGAATTGTTTATGGCCTGAAATAATATTCCCAATCCAATTCGATTAGCTAGCTATCCACGAAGCCGTATGGGAGGTATGCAATATCGATTTTGAAGGAAAAACAGATCCACAGCGCAAAGCTGTACACACTGCCGCTCTTATTTAAAAATTCGCGATTATATAAGCTGTAACAGTACGTGACCTCACTTAGTTGTTTAATTTCTGTAGCCTATATATTGAAGGAAGAGAATTGTGGTAGATTTGGTGAACATCCAAAATAGGAAATTATAATGGTATTAAATTTTCAACAATTTCACAACACCATGTTGTTATAACCATTGAAAAAATTCCATATCCATATAAATGCATTTTTGTTGTATAACATTGACATATTTCGTTGAAAATCGCAAAATTCTAGAACATATTTTAATATTTGCTCTCTCGTTTGAGATGTCGACAACTATTTATAATTTATGATATTGAAGTTGGGTTCTTCCGATTTCAAGGTTCTGAAAATCTAATTATCCAAAATCCAAAATAGAAATAATAGTATAGTCGCCCATTATTTTGATAAGAAAATTAAAAACGAATTCTGGAGTCAGAATATTAATTTATTCATAGATTTCAACTTTCCAAATGTTCTTGAACGCAGGCAATGAAAACGATAGATGTATGAATTTTGGAAAATTGAGAGTAGGTATTGAGAGGCTATTTTTATTCTTCATATATAACTTATTATTGGTTCTGAAATTAATACTATTTTTGTACGAAACGATGAAATATATAGAATCATAGTTTTTTTCTCAAAACTTAGATTTGAGCAGCTGGTTCATGCAACAAAATTGTCAGGAAAAAAACGAATATCTAAAATACTGTTTATTAGTTTCTGGTATAATAAAATTCCATTCCAAAGAATGTAGTTTGAGGTTGTTCATTTGAAATCTAATGTTTCATTCAAGAATCTTCCATGTCACTGAAAAACAATGAGAAATGAGTGGGCCACAAAATCATTGGAAATTGGGGTAGCAATGTCATTGAAATGAAGCTATATTCATCACTTTGGATTTACTTTAACCAACCCCACATAAATCGAAACTTGTGTGGGTTGAAGAAGGGCGGACTCCACAGTTTATTGCGGAATCCGAACCATTTAAACATTTTTAGATTGTATCTGTACTTTTTCATAATTGGTAACGCCTTCTTTTGTTTGAGTAATATTGAGAAAAATATCCTATCATCACATGTTTTCAATTCCATGAATTTTTAGCAGAAGTTAATTAATGATAGGATTGAGAACCGAGGCAAAGTGGAATTATAATGTTTTTTTTTAAACTTCTTTCACAGAGTTACATATATGCGCAAATCTTCTTGAATTAACAATTTTGGAATCATTTATGGTATATTTAAAATTGTTGAAATGTAAATGAATGATTTTAAGCAGCTAAAGTCATACTTTCGAACAAAATAAGTGTCTTCCAATTTCAAACTCGTTAGTCTCGAGTTTAACATTTCAGTGAAGCTTGGATCCTCTAATGAAAATATTTGTTTTGAAGAATCGTGACATTCCACAGTGTATTTCAAAAGCGTTTTCAACTTCTCCAGACAAGAACTTTCATCGTCAGTGAAAATCTGAAAAAGATTATCGTTACCAAGAAATAGGAGCTAATTTTCGCTCAGGATAAATATTCTTCAAATACGTTTGAGTCTTTCCTATCTTAAGTTTCTATCTTGATAGTATCCAAAACTCATAAAGTTAAATTCAACTATATAGAAAACATGGTGAATGTACCCAGAGTAGTCACGTTTTCATTACTTCATTACTATGAACAAAACAAAATTTTGTTAACTTCCTAATATCATAACACTTCAATCGTGATATTTTGAATATCTCACCACAGTTCGAAAGAGTCCAGGATTCTCCCAGTGGAGTTCTAAGAGTTCCCTTCTGGATTTAATTATTAGATCGAAGAAGCTATTCATTTTTTCTATTTGAAGTTCCTCGAAACGTTCTGCCACTAGAATAATAGGATATAGGATAGTACAATGATAACTACAGCTCAGATATTTGTATGGGTTGGTTCGGAGACTGCTAAATACAAAATAAGGTTCGAAAGGGATAAAAAAGGTGCTTTCATTTCGGGGTGCTCAAATGCTTTACTTTCGGACATACATGAATGTCTCCTCTATTACATTCTCAAGGTACATGCCTCTGGCACCGAATTATGGTTTGAGATGTAATTAATTTCGAATCATTCAAAAACTATTTTCATAGGCTTCAGATAAAATATTATTAATTGCGAATCATTCGACAAGTTACAACCATACATAATCGAATAACCTCTGAATATGACAGTTGATGGAGTTGGGTCTACAGGGTGTTACAGAACTATGGGATCAAACTTCTAGTTATTCAGTGCAATTGCTGAAAACATTTGAGTAGTGGGTCACATGTCCGGAAAAGTGTCACTACGGCCCTAAGACATAGACGATGAATTGCCTGAATAGGATTCAATGCATTTAATTTTTGCTTTTTGTATATGATTTCATCACAACAACTGTTCAAAATGTTTTCCTCCAACCTGAATGCACCTATTTAAACGTCACACATGATTTCGGTTGCCTGGACCAAAAATTTTATACAAGCACCGATAAATTATTTGAAATCATCAGCTATAACATTTTTGAACATTGACAAGGCAAAAAGCAAACGCATGAACATTTCTTTTCATCAATTAAAAAATCAATATGCCATAAGAAGAATGAGTGAAGATGGGTCGTTAGGTATTTCATTATTATTGTCGACCTCGAGTGTCGACTATGGAGTTGGGGTAATCCCTTGACGTCCCTCGGATAGCTGGTGGCTCTAATCAAAGATCTCCCCCCAAAGGGTCAGGATATTCCTGATAGTGCCTTCCTCGCATTGGAATCCCTGTGGATCTGGGTCGCCTAGGTGAAGGCGCATCTTCGTCGTTAGGTAACAGAACACTTTTTTTTTATATTTTCCAGAAGAAATGTTCATCAAATAGGATTACCTGATTCACATATTGATAAACTCTTTGAAAAATAATAATGATGATAATAATAATAATAATAAAAAAATAAAAATGATAATAATAATAATAATAATATAGAAAAGTCAACTCAGTCCTTCTCGTGGACATAGCGGTACCAAACACCAACAATATGCTCAATAAGTTTCAGGAGAAAATAGCCAAATACGCAGATCTCGCTTTTAGGATTGAACGAATGTGGCACGCCCAAAATGTCGAAATAGTCCCAGTCACAATATCATCAACCGACGTAGTGCCTAAGACCCTGCACGACAGTCTCGCCAAACTGGGACTACCTAAGAACACCTTCTCTGAGATTCAAAAGGCTGTTATTCTGAATACTTGCCACACCGTACGCAAGTTTATGAGTATGTAAATTGAGCCTAATCCCTTTGGTACATAGTACCCGGGATAGGCAAATATACCGGTGCTAAGCCGAGTAGTGCAAAAGAAAAGAAATAATAATAATAATAATAATAAATTTATGTATCTGATTATTATACAACTTATAGTCATCAAAGTAATTGATGTAAACCGGTTTAATCTCAATATAACTCTGATACCTATGTTTTTAATGTAATAAAGGCTTATGGATTAATAAATTGTAGTACTCATTTCCAAAGAAACAAATCTAGATATTTCAGAGAGGAAGAGAAACTTCTCATATGTATTTATTCATGATTTCTCCCAAGTCCAGGACGAATCCCCTTTAATCTTAACTAGGCGAATAAGAGCGAGATCCTCAGGCCATAGTGGGATACGATCTTCATTATCGGTTTTTTAATAGTGAATTTCGAAACCGAATCATAAATCATGAATTTGAAGCGAATCCTCTATCTTCTCCCATTTAACCAGATCCCAGATCTCTGTGTAAAAGAATGAACTCTAAAGACTTGCATATTTCTATTCAGAGAAGTTGATTATGTGTTGATACAATACTCACAATATCATTAGAGGTATTGTATAGAGCAAACGAGCGAATTGATGCTTCCCACAACTCACCTGACATATAGACGGTCTCTCCTTCGTTGGGTTTGTCCAACTTGTTGGAGCTCAGAACGCTGAGCAGTGGAGAGGTCCCTACAAACGTGTCCAACGTTTCGCCGAGGTGCTGATGCGGCATCGGGATGCAGCTCTCACTGACACTTTTGTGGGTGACATGAGATTGCGCTGAAGTCGACGTAGAGTCTTCGGCGCATTCCTCCTGTACGTGGGATATCCAGCTGAAGGAGACCCTCTTGGTACCAAATTTTTCTTTCTTCGTATCAAAGAATATGCACAGTTAGAAATTATTGAAACCATTGGTGGTATCTGGTTTATTGATTCAATTTGCCAGAACCACTTGGACATAAATGGAGTTGACAGTTGGGATGAACATGAAGAAATTCGAAAAATATTCAAATCATCTCAGCTTACTGTATAAAATATTCATTGACATAGAACAAAATTAGAATTCACCTGTTGGGAAGGGCAATATTTAATTGAATAGTCTTCATGTAACTGTTCTATTCGAAGTTCCAGTTATATAAATCAATCGATTGAAATGAAATTGAAAATCAATTATGATGATCAAATAATGGAAATATAAATTCCTTTAATGTTACGTACTTTTATGAAGCTGGCGTAACCATCATGATGATAATGAAAACTACAATTCCATCAATATGTTTTCATTATTACGCTTTCATTGAAGGTAAATATGAGCATGAGTTTTTCGCAATCTGGGAGTTAAATTTGATAGCGAAATGAATTTCATTCTTTATGTGTGGGTAATTGTATCAAAAATTCTCAAAATGTTAGGTTTGGTATCAAGAATTCTTCTATTTAAATAATGAAAAAAATTATTTTTGTAAAATCTATTCTTGAGTATTGTTATAATGTATATATAATCCTAACTAAATGTTCAATGAAATTATGGAGGATGGAAGAATTTTTATAAAACTGAAATTTCTTTTTCAAAATAATGAATGAATAATAATTATAGAAGTAATCAACTCCTTGAACGACTACGATCTATAACCTTTTATATCGCTGATGTTTTCATGTGGGTTTTTTTTTTTCTAACAAATCATGCTTTAAACACTCCTCGTCTCACGAGGATGGGAAATCACCATCCAATCAAAAATGATTTTATTTTTATTAGGTTTTATAAGGGAAGATGTGATAACGTTCTCAAATATTCGTTTTGCTGTGTAATTTTTAGATATTGCCGGGTTTATTTCACCTCATGTAAATATAGACAGTAGAAAATATAGATAGTAGGTATAGAAATGAATAATAAGTTATAATAAATTGATAAATAAATAATCAATTGATGAATGATTAAATGAATGAATGGATGAATGAATAATTTAGTATTTAATCATTTCCGCCAGACTCACCTACTAAAGTGAGTGATATTTTTGCCGTTATTCTGTAACAGGTATTGTTTTTGGTTGAATTTTCAAAACTATCGAATATTATTACAACAGGTGAAATGCAAAATTATAAGAGCTATAAAAAATTATGAAATCATTACCAGAGTCAGTGCACTATCTTCAACTTGTTGTACTTCTTTGTGTTTCAATATACCAGTCGATGATTTGTTCGATTGTCTCCTAGGAATAAAAAAAAGTCAATAATATCCACAATAGATCAATTAGTTGAGATTTACTCTTGTCTGCTACTTTCATCGGAAATAAACTGATCGGATTGTAAAGATGATTCTGATCTTTCATGTCTGAAAATAAAGTATATTTTTCACTATTACAACGTATGTGAATCAACTACAACTGTAGATTGAACATTCTAGAAACCTGTTCTCGCTAATTCAATTCAATCAAGAATTGTAATACTGAGTTCTTACTTATACTTCCAGAGGAAAATTTTCAATATTTCAATAAAAACGCCAATACATTGCGAATTCCATTATTTATCATTGTGCCGAAGTATTTGTTATGACTTTGAAAAGCTTCTTGTAATGATTTCAAGAAACCTAGTCATACTTCAATGCTCTAGAGATAGAGTTAAAATGAATAACCTTGGAGTTATGGTTAAGATGGTTAATTAATGACCATTTCATTTGGAATGAAAAATATTTTTGGCATTTGGAATAACAAATTGTACAGATCGAATAATATTCTACATGGTGGTGGAAATAGAATATTCGATTAGAAATATTCGAAAAAAGAAATAACAGAACATTCTGAAGATTGGTCCTTCAATTAATTGTTCTCTGTATATCTGAACTTATAGTAAGTCTAATCATCATCAGACTAAGCGATTCATCACTACCTATAAATATTACGACAGTCATCGGACTCATCGCCATTTCGGAACTCTTCATCTCCATAAGTTCTTATATCAGATGTCATACTGACGCTGCCAAGTTCAAAAGTTAAATCTTCTCCGATCTCTTCCTCATCTCGAATGTCATCGATTGTACCTCCAATGGCACTCTGGACAGAGAAAGGGCAGTTTTTTATTCGCATTTCCTTCGAATTGCTGGAAGACCAAAGTTAGTTGAATTTAATAATCAGTGCACGAAAACTTGAATTATGAATCATTTGAGGTATCGATTTGAATCTTATTCTCGACTTTAATATCAATATTTCATTGAATAGTTCATGGTACACTTACACTGTCTGCTCGAAAGTATATGTTTGCAACAACCACTTCAGATGCGTTTGTTTGGATCGAGGCATGGCTAGCACTAGTTTCGGACAGATTCCCATCACCTTCATGGTCAATGCAGAATGAACGTCCGAGTAGAAGACAACCACTGAGTCACTACATTTGCGAAGTTCATCATGAGCTACAAAGAAGCCCATTCAATAATTGTACAGTATGTTATTATGTTTCACCCCCCCCCCCCCTTTACCTTTGCTAGTATGGACAAAATTCGTACGCTCAGATACATCAATTTTCATTTGGAACAGTATGTTTTTGAGCAAAAAAATTGTCAACCCTTTAACCTTCTCCTCTTAATAGCTTCCTCCTCAATTTTTTTCAATAGCAAATGAGGTCGTGCGATACATCATCGGAAAATATTTCTTACGTAGAATTCAAAAATCATAATTCTTGATTTCTTCAAATGATAATAAATATACAAATGATATTTAATTGAATCTCCAATAATAAATGAGGTGGACAAATTACTCTAACAACGTAATGACTGCAGGAGGTATTTAAAATGTTCTCCATTCACTTCCTTCAGTAACAGCGATGAAAGGGGGTAAGACCGCAATGTATTATCCATAAAAGATTCATAGCATTATGTTTGTTGACAATGTTTCACGACGTTTCGATTATGTGTATCTACAATCCTCTTCAGGTGAGAGCTAACAAATTTCGAAACTACATATGGTCATATTTATACGGTTAACATTAACGTGTATTGATAATGACTAGAAGAAACTATTCATATCAGTTTTGGTGATTCTTGAAATTGTCCCCGCTCAGTATTGTTACCTATTCCGAAAGAGTATCCATTGAATTCTGAAACTGATATGAATTCTCCTTTGCGAACTAATTCCAGGAATTCTTTCCTCGTCACGAAATAATAATCGCGTCCATGTTCTTCGTCGTTTCTCTTGGGACGGGTAGTGTAACTCAATCCTTGAAATATTCTGAATAAAAGGATAATTGAAATTATTACTTCTGAGTATTCTTCCATCGACGTCATTTCCGATTGGTTACAGGGTTTATGACGTAACCTGTTCGTTGGAGGAGGTTTTCAATATTTTATGGTGTGAACTTCAGAATCTAGTATACAGGGTCAATCATCATTCTGATTCATTAGAGAATTGAAAGAGAATTAACTTGAAATTTTGGTGGCGTGTTTTGTTTCATCTGTAAATCAGTATATGATTTGAAATGCCATATTATTCGTTTTATGATGTGTTTGCATAAGAATTTCCATGGATGAGTTGGAGATATAAACACATGAGACAAATAAGCATATTTCCACATTTTTGGTAATGTCTGCGTAAATATTGATTTTTTGCAATATGGTATTTTATGATTCATTCGGAATAGGGAAGTTATTGGTATTCGAAATTTCAAAAAGTAAACTAAAATGTATCGAACATCCTGTTGAATGTTAAATATATCAGTTCACCATAAACCTATATTTTCGGTGAATCACCCTGTATATAAAAACAGTGTTAGACTTTAGGCCACAGAACAATCAGGAAACAAATTTAATTCAATGTAATTACCTTTTTTGCGTCTCCAAAAATTTTTTGACAATACGTTTCTTCCTAGATCCTGGGGGACCGACCACCATGATGATATCAGGAGGCGGTTGATCGTATGGAACTATATGAGCTCCAATTTTCGGCCTGTCATGAATTCAACATATTTTTCAATGGACTCTAATCGTGAGATTACTAGAAATTCTACAGGATGTTATAAAACATGTATCGGAAATTAGATAAAGAAATCGGAGAAGGAAAGTGTGTGAAGAAGTGATTTTTTTAATAACGAAGTGTCTCTTTGAAAACCAAAACGACATGGAATTTTCTTCGAGAATAACTGATACCCTAGTATAGCCAGAGGGGTCGTTGTGGTATTTTGAATTATGCTATACTGTAGAAGATATGACAATTGTATCCACAAATGGGAAAAGGGTTACTTTGATTCCACAAAAGGCGCTTATTATAAAGCCATCCAACCCTCAATTAGTAGAAGTCCTTGGTTTCATAAATGCTGTTGGGAAAAACATGTAATAAGTACTATCTGTAGATTTAGGTTCAACCATGCTTTGATTCCTTCTCATCTTTTCAAAATTAATATGTTAGATTCGCCTTTGTGTGATTGTGGGGAAATTGGCGATATGGAACACAAACTCTTAGGATGTGAACAAATATGTAATGAAGTCAAGGTACTTGTCCAAGACCTGAACAAATATGCTATTATACGTCCATTTAATCTAATAACTTTACTAACATCAAAAATGTAGAAATATATGAAAAGTATGAAAAGTATAGACACACTGCCATCTATATGAAAATATATATAAGTATATATGAACTAACATAGAATTAAAAACTTATCAAAACTGGTTATAGCAAGATATACGATTATATCCGTTCTGCGTTGACATATGAAAACTGGCGAATGGACAAGTATCCGTAGCCATCTATCCCCCTTGATTCCCCCCCATCCCCCTAAATTATGCTACCCGTCCTCAAATTTTCAGATTATCATATTGTATTTGAATGATAAATGATTATGGATAATGCATGGATATTTTCCTATTCTCATTCCTAAAACTCCAAAACTGATAGCAAAACTATGTTATATCCGCAACCATGAAGCAAAATATCGAATATAAACATCCTTTCGATAATCCTGATCAAACTATACACAATTGCAAGAACGAAATTGAAAGATCTATGAACGCTGTTGAAGGAAATATCAAAAAGTCTATCAATCCGTTTCGAATTCATTGGCACCTAGAAAAATTTATAGAAGTATGTGAAACATTTAAAAAATAATCGGATATATACATGGTGTTTCAGAATTGCATGGTAATATTTCAGGTATGTATTCTCTGGTACAAAATAAGGAAAAAAGTTAAAAGATTCTATGAACGTGTGTCGGATCTCGATTTTTAGCGGAGTTACAGGGTGTTGATACGAAGTGCCAAGGAATCATGGATTCGTCGTGCTCAATTTGCATTCAACAAAACGGAGGCCACATTGAACAATTCCTCTAAACATTTGTTGATAAATTTCATTTTCATTTAATTTTGATACTTTAATTATTATCAAAATAGTATAAACATTTCAGAGTTTGTAACTTCGAGCCAATTCGACCAAAAGTCAGAAGAAACAAAATTTAGGTAATAAGTTGAAGCACTTAATAAAAAATATTAGAATTCACCAGTAGCGTACGAGCAAGTTTTTCTTAAGGCTTTTATGGATTGAGACCTCAGAAAATGCAACACCCTGTATGATATTTGGAAAATATTCACTTTCATATCAAGTAGCACCTATTGCTCGATACCCATACAGAAGTTTAAAGCTCTACCTATCTGCAGTAGATCAAGCACAATAAAATAAAAAACATATTTTTTGTTTAACTTATAGGAACTTTTTCCTTATTTTGTACCAGAGAATACGTACCTGAAACATTGACGTACAATTCTGAAATCCTAGAATGTTCCTAGAAATATTTTAAATCGTTCGATTCCATGACATATTGTGCCAAAATTTCAACTCTAGCAGGTCATATCTTGAAGTGAAGTTGGGTTGAAATAGTTTCAGGAATAATAATAATGACATTTATTCATGGCAGAAAAACGATGCAGTGATATAAACAGTATAAATATGATTAACATGACAATATCCACAGAAGTATTATACATACCTGTTAGCGGAATGATAAAACAGACAATTGAATAAATTAGAATAAAAGTAAATGTTGAATAAATGTACCCAAGAATTGTATGATAATATAACATAAATGAACATGAGTATATATACATTTCAATATCTGCACTGTTGAGTGTTTCCTAATTATCAACGAGTAAATGTTTTAAGATTAAAGAATATCAAGAATAGTCAGTCTATAAGCCTGAACTCAACTCGATTCGGATTTATCAAAATCATAACAAACAATGGAATTCAAACTATGGAAAAGTTGGCACAACTTACCGGTTTATTTGTTGTAACAAAAATAATTCCATCCTGCTGTCCCTAGCAGGAAATAGAAAACTAATATCACTCTTCGTCCATGCGTTGATTTTTCTTTCAGCTGTTATTTCGGAGTTATCAAGGAAGCGGAGATTCTTGATTTTACGTATACAGATGGTGGAATATTTAGGTTCTGAGGCTACAGGATTACCGATCATGTTAACCCTACAAATAAATATAATTTTTTTTCATACACCATCGTTCATATTCATGAAAGCAAATTATCAAACAAAATTTATGAATCGATCGATGAAATAACTGATTTCGTCATTCGCTAAACGGCTGGTTTGACATCTTTCAAGAATTGACAGCTGTCATACTCTTTTCTCAGACGCATGACTCGCGTTAAATTTCATACACTTCGCGAAGAGAGAGTTTGCATGATATTCTCACCTTTTCAAATATCTTAGACCTCTCATGTAATAAACTTCGAGTAAGTCATTTATTTTATTATGGGAGACATCGATGCATTCCAAGTTTTCAATCTTCCTCAAAAATTTCAAAGATATTATCTTGTTATGAGACAAATTTATGGACCGAATATAAAACAATGTTGATATCCCCACGATGTCTATTCGATCAATTTCATTGTTATTCAATATGAGATTTTGTATTCTCATATTCGTCAAGTTCTCCACTTTATGGATATTATTGTGGGAAATATCGAGGTGAAGCAGAAATCTGAAATCAATATAAGAAATATCAATCCCAGCTTTTCATACTAGGGATGTGTTATTGTTTCATAACTATTCTGTCAATATTTTATATGGATATCTACAAATACAACTACCTTGACTTTTTTTTAATAGAATATTTTCTATTTAACTGCGTTTCACAGTGCGGTGAGATGAGTATTACCTTCTCCTGGTCAATCTCAATTACTGAAGCCAAATTTGAAAGATGCTTCCTCCACCCTGTCCCTTTGACAGCTACACCCTCAATTTTTTTTAAAGTTAGGGGGGTCGTGCGATACATCGTGAAAAAAGATTTCAAGTAGAATTAAAAAATCACAATTTTGAATTTTTTAAATGAGAATAACAACAATTACTGCAAGAGGTGTTTATACTGTTCTCCATTCACTTCCTGGCGCTGTATGTGTTGTGAAATTCAATTAACTATATAAATTGATCTGATTCATTCCGATTATAGGTCTAGATTCACTTCCTGGCGCTGTATGTGTTGTGAAATTCAATTAACTATATAAATTGATCTGATTCATTCCGATTATAGGTCTAGATTTTTTCGATGGGATATTGTCTAGAGAAAAATTTTGAATTTCCTCTTCAAACGAAACCTCCCTAGCAAATATTATGATGATTTCCCAATCTATCGACAGTAATCTAAATTTCATATCGTATGAATTACGATTGATTAATAACAATTAATGATTTCGGTGAGATTAGTTGAATTCGCAAATTTATTTGAAACGGTTTTCAATGTTATCTACCTCAAATTTTCTAATCCTGCTATTTTTTTAATCTCATTGTATGCTAAATTGAGATGCGATATAGCCCAAAATTCACTCAAGTTTGGTATTTTGCTTAACGAATTCTTCGAAAAATCCACGTGATATAAATTCAGTGGTGGTTTGAAATCCAGAAGATTTTCGATTGCATTCTCGGATACGTTCAAGTATTGCAGAAAAGGCATTTGACCAAGAGGCTTCAAATCTGTAATGTTGTTTTTTGACAGATCCAAGTATTGCAGGTAGTGGTAACTTTGGAGTGCCGAAATATCAGTGAGATTCTGAAAATGAAAGTACAGATAAGGACATCATTATTATATTGTTCTGATGGAGTCGTATAATATAAACTGAATCGGGTTCGAGTGATTTAATATATAGGGTGTTCAGACACTCTTCTGCCAAACGGAAAGTACAGGTAGTAGAAGTTATTTTGAGTCGATTCAATTCAGATTACCCCAAACCGAAAATGCTTCCTGAGTGAGCCACAGCCCTTTGAAGAAGACATCGTTATATGAGTTTCCTATAAATTATTCAAAAATGGCAGTTACCGATAAATTTCAAACTTAATTAATCTTTCAACAATCACCACAAACGTATCAGTAGGGGAGGCCAACGGTTGTTTATATAAAAATTTTTTATTTTTCACTTTTTTGTATCCGACAATCAAATCCAAATAAGATAGTTTTCATGAAAAATGTTGTCGTCTTTGAAATATCAAAATCGAAAAATAATCAATTTGAACTTTGTGTTTCTCAAATAAGATGAAAAATGAACAAAATCACTTTGTAACTGTGTATCGGTTATGAAAAATTTTTAATTTCCAAGTGAAGGCATCTTTGAATAATTCGAAGAAAACTCATAGTGCCTGAGGCTGTAGCTCAGTAGTAACTGTAGTTTCCGTTTACCCTGTATAGTTAAATTTTAATCTTTGATCTGTATTATTGTATTGTGAACTACTTTTATATTTCATTCATTAATCGATTAATCATTATCACTTTTATTAACATTTTCAATGCGGAATAAGACTTTATCCACTTATTATCTTTTTTAACATTCCTCCATATTGTATTAATTGAATGAATTATGTTGTTTATTTAGTGTACCTACGTCGCTATAAATGATGGCCCATGTTTTATTATATATCTATACTTTGTTACAAGTTCAAATTCATTTATTTTTAAGTTGGGGTTATATATTTTTGTATTTTTGTATTTTATGCATAAAATGTAATGTACGTATTCATAAAAATAAACAAACATTCATTCATTCATTCAATCAATGAAGACTATTATTATTATTAACCCACGATTCATTTCACCGTACCTACAAATTCCCAATGGAATGTACTGTTTTTGTTCTCATGATTATATGTTCCATACGTTGCATTGTAATATAAATTTGTTTATGAAGGCGTTCGAGTATTATGTTGCACAATTTAGAGGAGGGGGTCTCGTAAAACGTTACGCTGCGTTACAGGAATGGAATGGGGTTTGAACAACGCGTTAGCTAACATCGATTTCTTATTCAGGAATTCAATTGAATTGAAATATAGGGTGTTTTTCATTCATTGAAAATAATAGTAATTCTGCTGTCAATCTAATGAGATATCGACAATCAAAACATGTATAATCAACATACTGAAAATTAACAAGAATCGATTGAATGACCTTCAAAAGCTAATACCTTGCAAATTTGAGAAAGTTTGAACTAAAAAAGAATAAACTGTTTTGTTGGAAAGATAAATACTTCGGAAATAATTCCAGAGCACCTAAAACGTTGTCAAATTGTAGTAGTGACTTCTTGACAACCTTGTAGTGACAATACCTAAAGCGCGAGAATTCGAATGTCAACAAGTACTGATAAGTTCATTAGAAACAGTAGTCATTTTGGCGATCTCAGAACATGAGCAGATGTTTATTACATTATAGGTGGTTGTTTACCAAATAACAATACTTATATTATATTAGTATAGTGTTTATGTAACGAAATTGTATCAACTACCTATCGATTTTCAGAAAATTTTCACGTGAGATTAATATTGATATACAAATCTATAGAATTCGATCCCGGAATAAATTCACAATGAAATATTTATTACAAAAAAACGTCCAGCAAAGCAAGGATTTTCCATTTATGGAAAACCAACTTTGGTAAACAACGCTTCAATAATACACCCTCTATGAATTCAAAATAACTATTATGGGGATAAAAATATAAGAAGTCGTAATTGAATACATGAGAATAACTACAATAACTATAATTATGTACCTTTTTGGAAAGAACACATTTGCAAAGAGCGAAATTGAAGATTATAGGTGATTGGTCCAAATACGATAAGCAGCCAGAAATCATACGTTTAGTCAGTTTTCCTGAAATCTCTTCTTCGGTCAGATGCAAATCTTCGAATTTGTTCAGTTTGACATATGGTCTGACATTATCGTTCCATGGATTCCCCTCCAAACCATGAACTCCCCAATAACCTGAATGAAGTTAGATTCGAAAACAAATCAATGTTACTCGAACGAATCAAATGATATTTGTAAACTATAAGCCTTCTGATAGCAATAGTTATGGGTAGGCTGCCGTAGACTCCCCACATTAACTCATCTTCTCTTCGTCAAAGGTCAATTTATCAAACTTCTCACATGTTCTTGCTATGATTCGATAGAGTATCCATGAAGGATGAATACTTTTATCAAAACATATTTCCATTCAAAATATTGTTCGATACGTTTCGATTGAAAAATGCAGAAATCTATTATCGACACAAATAATTGTCAAATGTGCCAAATTCGAATTCATATAAGAACTCTCTGTAACCTTTCTGTTTAGGTATAGGCATATAATATACCATTTGAGAGGGATTGTGAATCAGAGATAAATATAGAGAAGCATCGAACAAGAATGTATGAAATTAATCATTTACTGAATGTCCTATTTGAAATGCTACTGTTTGGTACAAGCTGCATTGCTGGAAATATTCTATAAGTCTAATCGCTTGATTTGATCACGAATGCTTATTGAAGTTGACGTGGTTCACCCTGTACACGCAGGATTCGTCTGGTTGTCAGCTCCGATTGCCAATAATTCATTGATGATATAGGTATTTAGTAGATTCATCAAAACTGTCCAAATATGTCATCTCCCGAAAAACTCACTTTAATTACCTTATCGCTATTTTATTTGAAATCCCGAATATTCGAATTGATTAATTAAAGTTGAATGGGGTAAGTATTCACCTGAGATATTTCTGAGTTTTTCCAACATTGAAAAATCATCTTCATCATCTATGACGCAGCCGGTGAGAGTCGAAGTCATTGAATTCACATGCGATGCATAAAAATTCATCATGGATCCATTTGGCTCGTTTGGTTGCGACATTCTCGTATAATTGGAATCTTTGGCAAACATCAAATACCAACGCTTTGAATAACTCGATGACAAGTCAAAAAGTCAAAAGCTGTTAATCCATACAAAGTAGTTGAATTTTAGGGTAACGATAACCCTGAAAAGGATACCTTCAAAGAGAGTTGCAAACTTTTTGCAAGTGTAATCAGTCATGAATGTTACTGATATCTAGGATTTTGTAAGGAGTTCAAACAATACGAGATTGTATCAAGAATTTGAGTGTACAGGGTGGGCAAAATTGGATAGAGTAATTCGATAACTATAGGAGAAAGAAATGGAGGTCGCTTTTTGGCGAAAACAAAAGTTAACTATCGTCTAAATAGGCTTGCTATCGCCTCTCGATGAACATATAAATTGTAGTTTCTATCTCATCCGCCATTATTCTGCATTTCATTCAATTCCATATCGTTGTTGAATGTGGTGATAGATTTTTGCAATAGCAATTTCTGGAGGTAACGGCGCAATATTAATTTTTATTCAATATGCCAATTTTATCATTCATAAGCTTTACTTTTCACATCACTGTGAGTGTTCTCCTTCCAAAGCAAAAGTCCCTGAATTATCATCATATTTTCTTGGTGATCATTACATAAAATAAATATAATTTTTCCTGTACCAAATTCTGTATATCACCATCAAACATATGGTAATGAAAAATTATTTGTTGTTGTCGTTCGATTACCTTGAACTTTTCTTTAGAACTTCACGTCAGAATCTGTTCATCATCCCCTTTCAAGTACATCGATTTCCAGATTTAAAAATCATAATGAATCTATTGCGCTTGTGTGTTAAGTTGCATGAGAGTTTCAGGCACATGTTTTTCCATCACTCCATCCATAATCACGTTGGCAGTTCACGTGTATAACAGAAATTGAAGGATTCATCTCCATCGAGGAAGAATTTCATGTATCTAGTTTGTGGTCGTGCACACCTTTTGTTTACCTATACTTGCTAAGTTGACGTATTTTTAATTTTTTTCATTGATTTTCATCGGTTTGATATGGGGTTTGATGTTCGTCGTTTTGATGTTTAAATTTTAAGATTATCTGTGTTAGCTATTGACTCATTCTGTGACAGTTTGTATGGCTGTTAACCAAATTCTCATGGTGAGTACAACTTTCTTGCTATGGAAACTTCCACTGAACGTTATCACATCTTCCTCATTCAGCACTTCCCAAAAATTAATTCAAAGAAATTATTGTGGATATTCAGCTCTGTGAAACATGATACGATTATACTACTCGTTCAGATGATAAACATTAAAATCAATTCAATATATCTCACTTCATTTCATCATTTCGTGTTCTAACATCGATCATTTCATTTTCGAAAAAATCAGATCATGCTTGAATAAAATTTTGAAATTTTTTACCTAAGAACTTTGGTCGGTTCCGTAATAAAAAATTTGGCAAGTTTATCGGATTGGTGATGTTACCAAAATAGCGAAATAGGGTATATGCATATACAGGGTGAGCCACGGTGGATGGTACCTCACACGTACTTCTGAAAATTTGTTCTGTATGTTTTTACATTTACCATGGTTCTATTTTCTTGAATGAACCAAATCAAAGATACATGGTTTGATACAAAGGTAAGCATTTTCAGAATCCGTCATATGAACAAAAAAATTTTTTGTGATCGATTTGTTCATCAAATAAAGTGAAATGACATCGTTTCACTACAAACAAATGAATGCAGAACTCGAGAACATCACATAATTCATTTTACACGATTTTTCCATCGTACAATTCTTTTGAGTAACTCTCGTACGTGCCACTGTGAGATCGGAAATGCAAATTCGTCCTCATTGAAAAGCGATAATGACATGTGGCGCATTGAAGTTGGAATGCGAATACGTCATGGTCGGATATTGCATTTGAAGAAAGTTTTTTTTAAGTTCGCTTTAAACACGCTCAGGCGTGCTTTAAATGGGTAGAATGGGGCACCAATAAAAAAATAGTATATTAAAGTATAAATGGATTAATAGTCGATTATACCACGAGTCAATAATGATAGCTATTAGAATAATAGCCATTATTGCGAGTAGTATACTCTACTTTATTCACGACAAATTTATTTATTTTAGATTTTCAATGAACAACTTTAGTTGTCAATAACATTTAAATTAGTGACAGTACAATAATTAATAAACTGAATTGGTCGTTTGAGTTTGGTTATATTGTTTCCATGGTATTATTTAATTCGAGAAATTTTGTGATAGGAGTACAAGAGGGAATAATAGTTATTTATGTATTGAGGGAATTATGAGGGCCTTAATTACCGATGGCAAAGTTTGCGTCCCGAGGGCCTCTGGCCCGAGGGACAGCAATTGCCAGAGGTAATTAAGGCTCTATAATTTCCGTGGTACATAGATAATTTTATTTTTGACCGATTTTCATAACAATATGTCCATATTTATATATCTGAAGTGGCTGACACAGAGAAATGTTATGTCAAAAGATGCCAACGAAACTGTCTTTCTGGCATATATAAAAGGTAAGAGGGAGTTTTTGATCCTTAATATCCCAAGGGAGTTATGATCATCGTAACTATGACGATATAAGCTTATAATGTCACTGTCAGAAATAAAGACTATTAATCCCTCGCCATTATTCCCCAAGGGATTAACATATGGCATTATACTTCAAAAACCACAAGTATAATACTTATATTATACAGGGCTATTCAAATTCGAGTCTATGCATGGGGATTTCGATAACGGTAAGAGATAGAGGGATGGTTAAATGAGGGCAAAGTAGCATATTTCAGAGGTCAATTATATGGATAAGAAAATCTGACCTAGCTTCTTTAGTTCTGGAAAAATCGAAAATTTCGAAATTCTTCTTTTGTCTATATCTTTTTATTTTACGAAGATTTTTTTCAAATATTGCAATTTTGCCATAGCAACTTTCTGCAGGCTATCCAAATATCTGAATAAAAATCATATACAGGGTATCGTATAAATTGGGCCACTCTCAACTTTTGATTTTCGAATACGGACCTGTATTTTTTATTGCATTTTTTTTAATGCCAAGAGTCATGTATCATATTGATGTAGAATTTTCATCTGAATTACAGTGTTTTGGAAATATTGAACTAATATCAGTGATATTTCATAATTTTTTTATTCCATAACAACTGTAATTGAATTATATCAGAGAATGACAGGTCAATCAGACGAATTGATTCTTCAAAAATAATTAATTCCAGAATTTCTAGATTATCCAGTCCCACTACTTGTTCGGAATAACAATAAAATGAAATCAACAATTCCAAGAGACATTTTCTTTACAATAATGTAGTTCGAAAAGTGAGTAGCCATGAAATATTTCCAAATTGGTGTCTGTAGTATGAATATTGTCATTCGAATATTTTTTTTTCCAATGATTATATGCATATACACGTACTAGGAAGAATAAATTTTCACATTTTCGCACATTGATCATGGGTTCCGTGAACTGAAATGTGGATGAATTCTTGAAATGGACATTCTTCGTCGAATAATGTTGAGATTTTCTTCCAAATCCGAGGCACTCTATACCTTATCCTATGATATTTCTTTGAATTAGACCTGGAATTGAAAAAAAATTGAAATTTTACTGGTAATAGTTCAATATTTCCAAAACACTCTGTAATTCAGATGAAAATGTTACTTCAATATGAAACATGACTCTTGACATTCAAAAAAATGCAATGAAAAATACAGGTCCGTATTTGAAATTTAGTTTAGAGTGGCCCAATTCATACGATACCCTGTATATAATTTTTATTCAGATATTTGGATAGCCCACAGAAAGTTTCTATGTCAAAGTGGCAATATTAAAAAACAATCTTCGTAAAATAAAAAGATATAGGCAAAAGAAGAATTTCGAAATTTTCGATTTTTCCTGTATAACTCCAGAACTAAAGAAGCTAGGTCAGATTTTTTTTATCCATGTAATTGACTTCTGAAATATGCTACTTTGCCCCCATTTAACCATCCCTCTATCTCTTACCGTTATCGAAATCCCCATGCATAGACTCGAATTTGAATAGCCCTGTATATTAGTCGTAAATAAAAGGTCTTTAAAACACGCGCGAGTTTTCGAGCTCGACAGCGCAGCCGAAGTGTTCGAAATAAAGCAAGACCAGATCCACGAATATTGGTGTCACATTTTACGTTTGAATAAAGTTTTGCATTTGTCAGTTATATTTTATTTGACGTTTACAAGGTACTCCTGTCAGATCAATAATCAAAAATTTGTCATTTAGACTTGACGTTTCTCGTTCCTTCGTTGATATTGCCACGGTTACTTTAAAAAACGCGCGTTTTTTAAAGTTCGATTTGTGTATATTAAAGTATAAGTGGATAAAAAGGTCTTTAAAACACGCGCGAGTTTTCGAGCATCAAAAGTCATATACAAGGTTGACAATTAATGTAGCAATGTCATAGCTCCCTTATATCATTCAATAGAGTAATTTATTAAAAGAGTAGGTAACACAAGGGGCATATTTGAAAATTATTCCGAAATATACAATATTGCGCGAACCTTTTTTAAAATACACTGTATTGTATCACTTTGTAATACGTTTCCCTACGTGAATAGATAGAATAAATTTTCAAACTCTTCCAAATTCAATGGAATAAGGGGGTTATCGCATCAAATTAATCACCCCTGTATACCGGGTGTTTCACAGTGGATGGAACATTAGAAGTATCTAGAGAACAAAAAGACAGATCATTTCGAGAATTTGTAAGCGTGGATAGCGAACTTGCTTTATCCGTCTAAAATATTTTCATCAATACAGTGTTGCCACTTGTATCAGAAAGTAGTAGCTACTTTGTTATTTCGAACGGAACACCTCGTATATTATATAATTTTTGGAATCCTTATAAGATTCCTCACAACTTTCTCACATAATTTCCTATACCTATCTGTGACGATTTTTGAGATGAAAATTATTTTGTCCAATTTTTGTGCAAAGCCTGACCATTGAAAAATATCAATTTTTTCCC
The DNA here is from genome assembly GCA_037013635.1 of Plagiodera versicolora. Classification (NCBI taxonomy): domain Eukaryota; kingdom Metazoa; phylum Arthropoda; class Insecta; order Coleoptera; family Chrysomelidae; genus Plagiodera; species Plagiodera versicolora. The sequence continues at coordinate 5,422,407 of CM072986.1, read as the reverse complement.
AATGCAATCACGAAATATTGAAATTTGGGTTGAAGCTGATAAGACCAGCATACAGGGAGGCTCAGAAGTGAGTCCCTCCCAGGGACTCATGAAAATGACTGAAACTCCTCTCATGATAGAGAGTTCAATCTCTGTATACACGTTGATGAAAGAGTATCCTATCAGGTATCCCTAACAGTTTTACAAAATATCTGACAGGGTGTTTGATATTTTATTTTACTTTTTGAAAATTTCAAATTCCAATAACTTTCTTATTTCAAATGGAATGACTATTAAATTTATATAATTCATTATCCGACGCAAAATTTCATTTCCTACTGATTTGTATGAGCATATCAATTAAAGTTTGAGAGAACTCAAAAACGCGCTTTTAACAATAATCTGACTAAAGAGTTGAAACCAATCTTCAATATCATATAACAATAAAATTATTGATAAAAAATTAATATCATCATTATAAAAGCAGGGTATGATAGTTCGGAACTCTTTTATAATATTGACTTCAATTGACTCAACAATAATATCATGCTAACAGTCAGTTACAAACACAGCTTTTCGAAGTAATCTTCAATATATTTCAACTGTATTCAAGTTTGAACACAATATTAGAGGCAAAGCATACCATTGTCGATGAAAAAAGTTGATGTACAATATTCCATTTTGACTCTTTTCCTGTAATTTTCATAGGTTATGAAAATGCTAATTTCAACAAAACCTTATAATTCATAATATATCGATAAAAAGTTACAATTATGTCAATGAATAATTATGGTATATTCGGATTGCGAGATAGGACGATTGAAATTTGTGAAACTGTTATTGGTCGAATGTTTTTAAATCGATAAATGGAAGCCTAGATTGATACGCTCCTTAAATGTTTGTTATTTTATTAATTGTTTGTTTTTTTTTGTATTCATGTCAATATACAATTTTGTTATATTTTGTACTATTTTTACGACCCACTATGTTTATTAGCTTGGAAATAAATCTATCTATCCTTGACTAAATGCACTGTGATCCTTCATCAACTGCGACACCGGAAGATTATTTCATCGCATTATTCTTGGGGGTAATTCCTCTACGTGTTATTTTCAGAAGTTTCAGATCATGAATGCGAATGCGTCGTTAGTAGATCTTTTTTCGGGAGGGGCTACCCTGCTTTTGATAACAAAAAAACAAAGTGTGCAGTATCGACATGCATTGTTAAAAATATTTATCAGATCACGAGATAATCTTATATCAATATATAAACAAAATAATTGATCTGTAATTAAAGACATGAACTATTTAATCGACTGAGCGTGAAGGTGAACGAGAAGTTTTTGGTCCATGAACTCATTAGCTCAATACATCGACAATAATCGACTTAGTTCAATATCTTGATAAAACTCGAAACAAAAATTGATGAGTCAGAGTTTTCGAGCCGTTTACGATTTTTTACCGGAAACCATGAAAGACATACCGGAGTAGTTAAACACTATTAAAAGGTCTATCATTAGAGAAATAAAAACTTTTAGTCATAAATAATAACAAAATAGTCGGGTTGGTTCTTGTTCTTTTTTTTTTAGTCAAGCAACTGACGAAAAATCCAGGTTCAGACTAACAAGAATTCAACATATTCTTGGATCTTCAAAAAAACATCCTGTTTCATCAATTTTTCAAATCGGTGGAAATTTCAATTAACCATTTAAGGTATCACCTGGCACTAATAAAAATTTCATTTTTGAGATCGTGACTTCTTGAGCTGGGGTCCTTTTGGGTGAAATTATGCCACCCCTGCTACTCTATTATTACGTCACTGTGAAAATGTATGAATCAAAATGAGAAATATTTCGAACCATTCCTATAATTTTTCACAGGGTGGTAGGTGGTATCGGAGGTACAGGAAGATTTTTGGGAGACCCAACGATTCATAGGTACATTGCCTGGGTAAAAGTAAGAGAACGTGCTTAACAAACATCTAAGGAATACAGTGGATATTTCGCTAGTTATGGCCCAAAAAATTAACCAGTTGAATTAATAAAACACTCTATACCTCGCCAACAAAACGTATATTATATATTCTGAACCAGCTTGGTGAACTCTACACGGAGTTAACTTTTCCCCAACGAAACACCATGTATAATTATGAGTAGAAGATCTGCGTATGCACAATTTAGAACTATTCCAAGACATAAAGATATAACTGGAACTATCAAAATCATTCAACAATTGTTGTCAAGTCGTCATCGATTTTGATGATCTGTCGAATTTTCAATTTCCAGATGTCGGTTCGTCGCGAGACTCCTTGTGTCGATTCAAAGTGTTACTAAAAATAGCAAATGTTTCACTTACAGAAAACGGAAACTTATCTGTCACGTTACATTATTTACAGTCGAATAATTCAGAGACAGATACGGCCTTTTCAAATACCTTCGAAGATGTTTACTGTTTATGTTCGAAACATTTTCTTGAGAGTATCATGGATTCACCTTCAACTTGCTTACGTAATATGACGATAATTATCCTCGAGAAAATACGACACAAACAACTGGATGAAGTGAAACTGACAAGCAATTACCCTGGACCCTTCCTTACGAACTGGAATCGAAACTGTCGAGCTAGTCACGAGGCACATCACGTGTCTTTCGAATACACACAACAGGTTTCCATTATAGATTGTGCTCCTGGATACAGAAGCGAAACAGAAGGGCGGTAATACCCTTTTTATTTCCAATTTTAATATCGAATTCAGTCAATCTTTACTGATTCTTCGATTAACGATAAAAATACACGGTGTCTCACAAAAAATTTTCTCCATCGATAACTCGGAATGTTTTCCAAAGTCATCAGATCAAAAAATCAAATGTTAATGCAACTTAGTCAAAACTCCCGTTAAACTGAAAGCTCACACCAATTTGCCTATTTTTAATAGTTCTATACGTAGGTCTAACCACGTTTTTGAGTATCCGAAATTAACACAGTATTAATATTGTCAAAAATTGATACTATCAACATATTTATGAATTCTGCATTAGTATTTTTATTCATCGTAAATCGAATAGGAAAAATCTATTTCCTATGACTATTTATTTGACCAACGATATAACATTTTTTCTAATTGCATAAATTGTCCATATTATCTTCAATTTTCAAGATTTGAGTTCCATCTCCATATACACATAAATGGAAGAGTGTTGTATCAGGTATCCTTTAGAATGTTCCAAAATATTCAACAGGGTGTTTGATATTTCAGTTTACTTTTTGTAAATTTCAAATCGCAATAACTTTCTTATTTCAAATGGAATAACCATAAAAATTTTAAGCTATCCGGCGCAAAATTTCATTTCCTATCGATTTGTATGAGCATATCATATTGATAAAATGTATCCATCAGTCAAAATTTTTCGTAAAAATGGAATATCATGAAAACAAATTACGATAGGGAGAAAATTCGAAATGCAACAGGTCCAGAATTTTTCGTAGAATTCGAAAATCTGAAAATAAACAGGGTGTTCCATTTGAAAAAACAAAGTTGATATCACTTCCGGTTTAAGCGGAAGTAACAGAATATTGAAAATATTTTTGGGAAGATAGATCATATTGAGTAGTAGCACCCACCAAAATTTCAAGTTGATATCTCTTCCAGTTCTCCATAAACCTCTAATGAACCACAGAGGTGAATCACCCTGTATTTCTTGCGGTGTCTGATTTTTGTTCAGTTTACGACAATGAGTAACCAGTGAAGAAAATAGCACTTAGTCACTCATTCAATCGACTCCAGTAGCTCCAGTAATAACGACTCGAGTTTAAAAATTCCGTTATCATAAGCATACAAATTGTGGAGGGTCTAATTCTTTCAAACTGAATCAATGAATTGTTGAAGATATATTCAAAGTATAGGTCAGCTCGCTTCGATCAAAATACACTATGGACTCACTTTGTATTGAAAACTAAATTAATGAAATCAAATATGAATAATATGAACTAACGTCATGAAGGACTTCAAATTCGAAGGAGAGATGCTGAGTTCCATATTTCTCTATGAAAATATTCTGAGTAAAAAATAATTGATATCAAGCCCTTTGATTGGTATTATGGACTTATCAATTTCTTTATCGATAGTTTCATTTCCTCTACTTCAATATTCACAATTAATTGAATATAAGAGTGAGTGAGTAATTTATGTGGGAGTCGCAAATGATGGAAAGTATTTAAATGAAATTCTTGTGAAAACTTATACCTATGAAATAACTGAGGATTACCATTTATTCATGATGGGATGTCTCCTTTCGTGGGAAGTTTTATTTAAAAAAAAATGAAAATACCGTGAGTTTTTGAAGATCTACCCTAGCAATATAGTGAGAGTGACAACAGCAAATATTTCTATATTGTATCTGTCTTGAGCACGCTACAGATTGACAATGTTGATTTCATACTCTGTCTGCTAGACCACAAGTACCAAACATGTTTGGAAACAGCTCATTTTTATCACTCTAAACATGTAGCAAACTGTACATTTACACCAATTGCCGCTAGATAATAAGTATTTTTGATAATATTGTTAATTTTTAATAAAGAATGTTACGCGTTACTTTATGAGTACACACAAAACTATTGTATTTTTGTCCACCCTGTACCAATTGGAATCAACATGTGATACATTTTTGAAATCAGCTCAGCTTGAATAATCCGAATATTGGGACAAAATGGGGGTGTTCTATTGAAAAAAAATGACGGTGACGTCATTACTCGAACGTAATTCACCCTGTATATTACATTATTATTTTAAAATACGGTAAATTAAGATCAAAAATCGACGTGTTCCAGGATTATTTCTTCATACTTTACGGACACAGTGTATATATATATATATATATATATATATATATATATATATATATATATATATATATATATATATATACAGGGTTATGATAAAGTAATACACAAAATTCATAAAACGTACAACGATCACTTTTGAAAAAAATGCAAAAATACGTCAAACTGTTCTTTTTATTCCGCATCTTTTGACATAAGTTACAAAAATAACACGTCAAAGTTGTCAAAGTTATAACGTCATCAACAAATTTTTTTAATGGGAAGCTAAGATTTTTATCACATTATGTGATAGAGCTTGTGTTTTTACACACGGGAAAAATAGTTGCAGTAGGGCTCACATTGGAAAAAAAAACGAGAAAAGGAATAAAATAAATTATAAATAATCCTTTCTCTTTCGGTTAAACGAGCCATAATAATAAAACTGTGGTGACACGAAATGTACGACTGACACTGACAAACCGTTGTTTTAGTAAAACAATTGAAAAAATTTATAAGAACAAATGTTCTTACTAGATAAATGTATGTTTGACCTCTTTTTATAATTGGTTATGTTATTTCGTTTTTTATTCTTTTTCTCGTTTTTTTCCTATGTGAGCCCTACTGCAACTATTTTTCCCGCGTGTAAAAACACAAGCTCTTTCACATATTGTGATAAAAATCTTAGCTTTCCATTAAAAAAAATTGTTGATGACGTCATAACTTCGACAACTTTGACGTGTTATTTCTGCAACTTATGTCAAAAGATGCGGAATAAAAAGAACAGTTTGACGTGTTTTTGCATTCATTTCAAAAGTTATCGTTGTACGTTTTATGAATTTCGTGCATTACTTTATCATAACCCTGTATAATAAAAGGTTGTAGGTTAATCTCGATTCGTGTGTGGAATGTCTCCCGGTGCAATACAGATCATATATAAAAAGATTCATCAAAAGTTAGTGTTCAATCAATCAATGCTGGTGTTTCATCTCATTCAAATGTCTAAAAGAATATAGAACGTCTAGTCTCTCCTAGATACTAGTAGATCATCAGCTTTTTAAATTTTTATTTTATTTATATGATTTGAGTACCTCAAAATTAGTTTCCTTTCGTTTTGCCCCTATAAATCACAGGTCCTGAGAATGGGTAATTATAAGTTGTTAACGAATGTGCAATTATTCATAATGTTTAGATTGAAACACGTGAGGCACATGTCATAAATAATTGATGCTTGCATATTTTACCCAAGACATCAATAATTACATTGTAGTGCAAATGTTTGTTTTCTTAGCAACCGTTACTTTACAGCAGTGGTTATAATCCCGATGATTCGAAAACAGAAAATACTTCTGGTCATTGTAAATCATTTTCTTAATTTCATCACATAGTTTTTCGATTTCATTTCATTCACATCATTTACTTCATTTATTCAGTTCAATTCTCTTTTTCTTCAATTATATTCATTTCATATTTAAATTCTAAGTTTTGCACCATTTAAAATATCTCCCAGATATTTTACAGCATTCTGACTTTAATTTCAGACAATTGAACATATTCAAATTTTCAATATAATTTATGTTAAATATACCGATTCGTGAAAAATCATTGGGTATCTAGGGAGAAAACTATGAGAGCAACAAGCAGAGTCGTCCCTATGCCAAACAGAATACGACGGGAAGGATTCGAGACGCAATCCCTGATTGGCAGTGGGAAATTCAATTGAAAAATGGAATATTTCGACTATTCATACGTTGTATGAAAGTACTTGAGAAGAAGATCCTATTTTTTTTTATTTTAATACAGGGGTCCAAAGGATATACTGCAGCCGGAAGCTTATTGTATTTCCCCTATCATTCCGATACCCTAAAACATATTGGACCCTTTGACTATTTTGCAAAGGTTTCAGGGTCAAACCTTCTCAGAATACCATCAAAGTTTGAGTTATTATCAAATACTTTGAAATTTTCTTGCAAATGTCAGCTTGCGTCAAGAAAATCGAACTGCAGGCACAATAAACTCTATTAGGGCTATAAATAAATTGGGTGATGAAATGTTGAATATTTGTAGTTGTTGTTGAACTGTGGTCTCATAGTTCTTCAAGTCTTGAATGAGTTTCCTAATGGTGGATATCACCGGTGTGTTATCTATGTGCAAATTTTTTAAACAGGTATTGTATCGTTTCCATATACTAGATTATTGGGTGGAATTCTAGAATATCAAGTAATGTACTTTCAAAAATTCAAGAATATATCTTCATTGTAATATCTTGATCTTTGAATCTTTTGTCTCCAAAGTGCTTTTGAAGGTTCCTAAAAATGTGAATCATGTCTTTCCTTCAGATTAACATACTGCAATAGCCCACTAACTGAAATTGAGACTATCTTCCGTGCTATATGGGGGAGCCAGAAAATGCAGTTATAAGACTTCTCTGCTGACGTAGATAACACCTCCTGAGGGTAACAAATCGATGGCATAACGAATTGCATTCTGATGTCTAACGGTACAAGCCAATCATGAAAATAATTCATTTCCAACTGCGCATTGATTCTGTGATGTCTCGCCAAGAATGAAAGAAGAATGTAATTTCATATTTTTATAAAGGGGTGAGGCTCACCGATGTACCGTTAGGAACGTGTATGCATACTAACGGTAAAAGAAAGTAAAGGTGACCAAGAGGAATGAGTGAAACTGTAAGTGAGATCAAGGACATCGGATGCAAATTGAAGAATGATTTAGATTTGGAGCAGTATCGGTTGCAGATGCAGAAAAGTGATAGTTGAATGTGAAATAGTGTTGTGGCTGCGATTTTTGAACTTAGCAAGCACTGGACAATGCCTCAATAATTTCAGAAGGTAGGAAACTTATGATTTTTCTTATAGTTCTCGAAATGATTTTTTATAAATGGAATGATTTTGTGGGATGATATCACTCTTATATTAGTATTTTGTCTCCTATTGTTTTGTTCCTTTCATTCAATTATATGTTGAAAATTTCACAAACTCTGCATTTTTATTGATATTGTAAGAAATATGAGTGTTTCGAAAGTAGATATTTATGATGAAAAATGATTTCGGTAAATTAATTTCCTAAATTGGTTTGTTCAATAGTTTCCGAAAACTTTTTACATTTTATTATAATTCGATTTCATCGATGCCCATTCAGTACTCCCCCAATTTTCAAATAAGAATAATTTGTGATTGTATACAATCTCAAAATTATCAACAGGTTCACTCAAGAAATCTTGAATGCCTCGATCACTATGATATGTTTTATTCAGAAATTATTCAACGATAACACAAAGAAGAATTTTTAGTGAATTTTGGCGTGGGGGAGATCATATTTCAAAAAAGTTTGAATCCATTGAAGAGGAATTTTCAATTCCACCATATATTTCGATAATCACGATAATTTCCTCAAGATTTGTCATCGTCATTATTTCAATGAAAATATTTTCAAAATAGTGACATTGCCGAATATTCCAAAACTAGGTCATAATTTGATCTTTCCATATTGAAATTTTGATTTTTAATTTTGTGTATACTTTAATGAATCTGGTATATACACATGATTTGACAGTTTAGTTATTTCAATACATACACAATGATACGTGCAATATTCTTATACATTCGCAAATAATGATAAAATTAATGCTTATTGATAAAAAAATTAAAAAATTAGTAATTTCATGAGCACAGTACATTTATGTCGATAACAATTTCAATCAAAGCAAGACTATACTACCTTATAAACTCTATAAACCAAAAAGAACAATAATGCTGAACTGCAATAGAACACTTGATTGAATTAGTTCATACCATAAGATTGATTGAAAAAAATGGGTGCGCAGTAAACAGGACTGGCTTCTATCCATTCAATTTTTCACTCATTAGGATAATAATTGTTACACATAAAAACAATTAGTGAAATTAAGATCACATTCAATATTCCCCAACTACGATTTAAGCTTCACTAAATCGAAAAATTAGGATTCAATACTCAGGATTCAGTTAATCTTTGATGATTTTCTCTGCCCTGTTCTCCATCAACGTCATGACTGACAGTGTTATATATCCGGGTAAAAGATTGCCCTAATAATATTGATGTTTCTTCCTTAAATATGCAGCAGTGACCTTCTTCTCCTTTATACTCGACAGAAAAAAATATCCAACTCGATCAATATATTTTGTAGCTCCAGTAAGAAAATAAAACCAAGGATAATACGAAAACATAAATTGTACATGAGTTTTTAGAATTGGAAAAATAAGTACTGAAATCTACTTCAAAATGAATGTTGAATATATTGCATTTCTAATAATTTGATTGGCTACTTTTCTATCACGTTGAAATTTCTTTCATCGAGTTAATGTTTATTTTCCTGAGAGAAAATTATATTTTGACAGGTTCAAACAACCATCGTATCCACGATGACGTGGTCAACTGCCAATTCGATCCAAAAAACCTTCTCTGCACTTTTCATTGAAGATGGTGATAGTTTCTCCGTTAACGATGATTGCTTAGGTAAGTAAAAAGAACAGCGATTCATGAAACACCTAATTGTAAAGCTGAATAATTCATGGTCAACTGTCATGTATCTCACCATAAATAGTAGAACTAAACTACCACCTGACCAAACTTAAACATTCGATAGCTCTTTATACGGTCATGATTTGACCGAAGAAAAACTTTTTCGATGCGATGAATTCCATCGATTTTTTCATTATATCTGATAGCTAATTATTGATGTATACAGGGTGTAACTGAAAAAGTGTGAAACATTCGAGAGGGTGATTCATCATCTGAAAAAATATAGGATCTTTCAAATAAAGCAACTTCATTGGAGCATCCCTTGTTATACAGCCCCTTTATTTGAGCGAATACGTGGCTCAATGCGAAGACTAGACTAGACGCATGCGTAATGTCTGAAGGTAGACATATTGAACATTTACTATGGGTGCGTTCCATTAAGCGTACAAAACCTCCAAAACGATCACGCTCACGACCACGAAATTTGTCGTTCCACTTGGTTCTGTGCGTCATAAAAATAAACTCAAGTGGAATGTGGAATCTCAGTCGTCGCCATATTTGCTGTTTAGTGCTTGACCATGTGCTTGACAATTGCATGCAATTTCTCGAAACGCTCATGCCGACCCACCTCTTGAGATCGTCGTGAGCATAAATCATGACGTCATTCATGACATTTTCGCCACGACCCACAGTGGTCCAAAAGCCCAATTTCCTGGCCAAAACCTCAAAAATCAAAAGTTACCCAAAGAGGTAAAGCTTCATATTTTCCTCAACAGGTGGAATAAAAGTTTCATAATCCAAAATATTAGGTCGATATATTCAATACTTGGCCGTGGGCACACACTCAAACTTGCCCGTTATCGCGCCACATGGGAAAGGACTGCCCATGACCTCTGTTTCGTGCGCTTCACTAAAATTGTCATGAGAAACGCAGTTTCTTGTGAAAACGTTTGCGACAAAATGGAGGATGTTCCTGAATGTATGTAGAATATTATTCTTTACTGCGGGAATCATTACGTGCATTTTTGCAGATGTCATTTAGAATGAAATGTCGGCACTCAGAATTGTTTTTTTTTCCATAATTTTTTTTATATCTTTAGAGAATTAGTTATGATCCCAAGAGATCCTGAAAAAGTTGCAACGGTTTTACGCGTATAAAAGTATGTAGAATTCGTAACCGTTGGCATTTCCTGCCCTTTCTTGCCCCTTTGGTTTAAAAACCGTACTGTTTGGAGCAGTGTTGGTGCATTCGTGCGTCAGCTGACAGAGCACTCAGTTATGAAAAATTCGATTTTGGAGGCGACGACGCAGATGATGTACTTAATATAGATAATAATTCTGAAAATTGCAATGTTGCAATGGAAGCTCTAATAGCGATTGTATCTGTATTTGAGAAAATCATGTAGTTCAGCCAAGTAAATAATAATGTTCCCCACACATATTGTGCTTGTAATAATTCTGCAATAATAAATTCTTCCTATTTATTTCGTAATAAATTTTTTTTATTCATTTTCGTAATCAGTGACCCAAAAAATATTTATAATATGAATTTCAGCACAAACGCATTATTTTTTGAAAATAATGTCCGCCATTTTGGATCCGCCATTTTGAATTTAGATTTTTTTTTTCATTTTCGTAATAAGCGACTCAAAACACTATGAATCTGAAAATTTGAGGAAAAATCCATCAACCTTTGAGGTTTTGGCCAGGAAATTGGGCTTTTGGACCACTGTGGCGACCCCAACGATCGTGGTCGCCATGTGGAACGTCTGAATGAGTGTTTTGGGCGTTGTGAACGCTTAATGGAACGCACCCTAGGATTTCTACATGTTGTATGTTTTGTTATTAATGAATTAGTTGTGTTTATACCCCTTCAATCATTAAATGCAGGTAGTAGAATCATTTTTTGCTGCGAACTGGTTTATTTTGGGCAAAAAAATCAAGGGTCATTGAACGTTTAGAATGAAACATGCTATTGGAAATGAATTTTTAAATGGTAAACAAATGATAAGACAAGAAGTTACATTGGAAATAAATTTGAGGGGTTGCGTTTTCCACCCCTTACAACCAAGGGGTAAACCAAAAAAAGTGTCTTATTGGTAGTAGAAAATGTCACATTGATTTCAATACTGTAACTTTTTTAGTGCTTGTAAAAAAAATTGTTAAACAAATTTTATATTTTCCCATCAAGGGGTTTTTCATATGAAAGATCTTATCTTTTTTTAGATGAGGAATCACCCCCTCAAATGTTATACTTAGTTATACCCTGTTTATTTTAATATCGTGTTTTCGACACAGAAAATGTTCATTGTTTGAAAAATCGATTTTAAGAGCAAACTAAGAATTCATCCAATTGTTGGTATTTTATTTATAATAATGAAGGAATGATTCATTTCGGTATATCCAGAGATACCACCATTCAGAGAAACATTTTGTCTTCCAGTTATATTAGAAAAAATCCTGAGGAACTTAGCTGCTGACGATTGTACATTGTGGTCATTCAAAAGAGCCATTGGTAGTGGACAGAACGTCAGGAAAAACCTGATACCACTTCTAATCCACGTCAAGGACGACTCGAACATCCCAAATGCCACTAAGATCATTGATACTTCGATAAAAATCCTGGTGAACCTAACGATTCCGTTAGAGTATCTGGTGCCAATAGAGAATTCATCTGGAACTGAGGTTAGATCAATGTGATGGCAGTTGAATTTCAGTAATATTTAGGCAGTAATGGAAACTTCAGACCCCGATTTTACAATTGTGAGACGAATATGTTGAGTTACGTTCGAAAACTATCTATTTGATTATGAATAGGCCGCATTGAGTATCACATGACTATAATTTTGGATAAAGAGAAGACTGAGAAAGTAGAATGAATATTGTTCGAAATGTAAATTTCTGGTAAAATGTTTCGTTCGCTTGAGTATTCTTGACCAATGAGAATAAGAGTGTTTTCAACAAACTGTAGTCCCTATCAGGTCTTATCAATACTTGAGTCTAGTAAAATATGTTCATGCCCATTTTTTGCTATATCGTGAATTTCTATATCCTCCTCAACAACGAATTAGAATAATTGCAACAATGTATACCCGTAAGCCGAATGATAGTCTGATAACCTATAACATCAGGCATTTTATAAGCTCCTCAATGAAAGTTTTCTCAACACCTCTCACCCCTAGTCAGAATTGGGGGTTTTCGATTCCACCAGTAGAGGTTGTAGTATCAAGAATTCTTAAGATATCAAAAAAGAGTATTAAGTATTTATTTTGCACTTGTGGTATAGTCTAATTATTTAAGGAAGATAATTCTGATCTTCTTTCAATGCCATTAATGTAAAATTTAAAGTATCTAACTGACCACTGAACTTCTAATCGGTTAAGACATAGTTGTGAACATTCAGACATCAATAATTATGGCAACACTTCACTGTTCATTGACAATGATGCCAAATTTATTACAAGAGAAATCTTAGATCTGCTGATGAATTTTTTCAATTCCAGTCAAAATATTCACAAATATCGAAAGAAGTGTTCAACTGTTATCCAATTTTGATCTATATATTTTATGAATCGAAAAGATTCTTGGAACAATTTAAACGATAAACTCAACGTAGCTTTCTGTATCATAGTATGTTACAACTTTCTTGCCTCCATAAATATACTTCATCAAATATTCATCGAATCTTTCTCAAATAAATAATCTAGTCTTTCCAGAGCTTTACTTAACTCACCTGATACTGATCTAGGTCGGTAAACGTACAATCTTGGAGCTCAGCAGGCTCCTGAGTTCCAGCAAGGAAGCATTCGCAGACAGTAAGAGTACCAAAGCAGTTGTGGATCACATGAAATGCATCGTCGAAAACAACGCACAGATGAGTGCAGACGATTGCGATAGTGTCAACGATTGTCTGCTATTGCTCAGAAACGTGCTGCATATACCGGAGAGCAAGGCTCAGGCTTGTTCGATTCCAAACGGCAGCCCCGGTTTACAAAATCAGATCCTGTGGAACCTCTTCACGCAAAGCGTCGACAAGATTATCATCTACTTGATGTCGTGTCAACAGAAGGTGAGTATGAGTTTCAATTTGATTCATCTCCACTTTCAGAATGATCAAACTGTTATGTTGATAAAATCCATGGTTTTCAAGCAGTCTTGGCAAAGTGAGAATCTTTACAACTCACCTAGACATTGAGAAGAGCATAACGTATGTTTTCTTCTCAATACAGAGTGTCGCAGAGCTTTTAAACCAGAAGATATTTCAGTTGATTGCATATTCAGAAATTTGAGATAATTTTCAGTACATCGGGTATGTCTATCGAATAGAAACACTTATTTATAGTGAATAAAAAATGTGGCATCATTATCCTTCCAAATGCATCAGGATACAATTTTTTCAATCATAAAATCATTCACTCGACGATATTTCAACTGAATTAGCGAAGGTGTTCAATATCAAGATGGGCCCATACAATTAATTGAAAAATCTAACATTTTAATTCATAATCAAAATGTGGATTCAGGTATCAGTTTACATAACGCCATCTCGTTTTCAACTGTCAATGAGAGTCCTGTATTGATAGATTCACGGAATTGTTTCCAGAGGTTTCTGGAAAATGTTATCTCGAACATTTCAGAACTGACATCTTAACATCATATTCTCCAATGGTACCCTATGATATTCTATCCTTTTCACTGTCATTATTCTCGAATAATCTATTTCTTCTAGAAGCAACTATTCGCCGCATCAACGATGCTTTTACTGGATGGAACAATATCCATGGAAGCATATTAAACTATTACCGTCCAGAAAATCATTGAAAAGGGTTGTACACAAATTAATTCACTGATTTTCCATTTGAAGTTCAGTTTGATACATATGTGGGCTTCATAATATACTGATTCATTTTCAATTAATATTTCAAGAACGTTTTCAGCATTAGTTCGAAATCTCCATAAGATATTTATGGCATATCCTTGGGTTCCAGAATATTCTTAAGAATATTCATTCACTTTTGTGAAATCACATATTTGGTCTCATTCGAGAGTCTGTAGAATATGGGGAGATATGAATATTCTGGTTTTAGCTTCTATGAACGTTCATATAACGAGTGCGTGCTATCTGTGCACTATATAGATAACAAACATCATGGATAAATAACTTTTAGAATCCGAGAAAACTACCAACTTTGTCATTCTCACCAACATCAACTTGAAAAGAATAATCAAACAAAAAATCGAATTTACAATTTCTGTTCAGACATGCTGGAGCTTCACCATAGTCCAACTCATCGCGCTAATGTATAAGGATCAACACGAGAGCACACTCCAGAAGCTACTCAATCTCTGGCTCGAAGGCTACTACAGTGATAGCTCAGAGGATAATGAGAGCAATACATCACCACCAGAGCAAGGCAGCAATGATTCTTCACCTGTGGTGACGTCCGATCCCACTTCTGATTCTAGCGACAATGGTGGTAATGGCCGAAATACGCACAATACTGGCAGCAACACCGCAGTAAGTATAGTTTCAACAAAATAAGTGTCCAGTGAGGATAAAAATTATATGAGTTGTTTATTATTCTTTACTAGGATAGAATATTATTCTTCCATCATCCCAATATGAAAAAATTGTTATCGTTTTAAGGTCAACGTAAGCTCAGAATGGAACAAAGTTAACGCAACAGAGATAATGAGAGCTGTCCAGAACAAGAGTAAATCTTTGACGATGATAACCAGAAATGGAAGTACCGAAACAGAAACATCAACGAGCAGTGGTATATCATCAATGAGCCCATATGCAGAGGTAATTTTCTGAAGTAGATTAGATCGATTGGTCTATTTTTTTTTCGAAAAAACGTTTTCGTTGTTTTCCTGAAGAGTTTAAAGAGTATCATTAGAGAAATCATTCCTATGAGATGTTCCAATATTGCATTCATCAATAGCTCTGATTCAACTGATATAAACATATTTACGCCCTTGATACATAAATGACTATTAATCGATAACTGTCATGATAATTTTCACTTATAATACCACAAGAGCTTCAAAATTATCGGGAAATGCCAGATAATTTTGAAGCTCGTGTGGTATTCGGGGGATTATTTTTCCGTCCCAAATGTCGGCCAATAGAATTGTTTTTATTGTACCTTATAGTCTTCTCCATCCATTTTCTTCATATTGTAAGCGTAATCTTTCATAATGTTTGCCAATTGCGCTTCACTCGTTTCAGCACTCAATGTGTATCAGTACAAAAAGTAGTAAATTGGTTCCAAACTGTTTTTTTTGCCTTCTCCGTATTAATGGGAACATTTCCTTTGACTTTTTTATCGATGGTGGACAGAGAACAAACTCCAAATCGACTCATTTTCATGCAAAATCTCCAATTTTCACAATTGAATTCAACCTGTCAGTTTGACGTGTGGTTAATTTGACTGGATCATGTTTTGTTTTTTATATATAGCAACTACCAGAGAAAATAATCAAAAAATTATCAGTATAATACCATGTAGGTTGTACCACGTGACGTCGAATGGTGCAATTCTATTGGTCGATATTTGGGTCGGAAAATAATCAAATAAAAATTGACGTGAGCGTTTATCAATTTTGCATTATCTGAAAGTTCCCTATCATTATTCTGTAAAATGAATAAATGTTACAGAGGACAGATGAATGTATCAATTTATGGAAGAAAAACAACAATTCTTCAAAATTTTCTAAATATTCTATGTTTTTCACTATCTCGATTTGAAAATTTTCAAGTGTAATATTTACCATGTTGAATACTTTTAGTCTATATAAATTAGATAAAATTATAGCCCTGCTCTGCTTCCATTCAATTCGAGACTCTTGAATATAATTTTTATATATTTCCTCTTTTGAGACACTACTGCAGATGTTCATAGAATCATTCTGCATGGTATGTTCTTTAAATAAAATGTTGTATGTCTTTTCTCAGTCCAACGGTAGCCAATCGCAATCATCTGCACCACAAAGTAGAAAAAATTCTGCTGGGGTCTCAGCTTACAGTGAAATTTCTGACTGCGGCTACGTCACCCAAATGGAAAATCAAGAATCGATATCGACATCAAGCAACGAAGACGACCAACCTTGCGGAAAACCTGTCCACCAAAAACCACAGAAGGTTAGGTATAGCAGCAAAAGCCGAGCTACTACCACTTTAGAAAAGAAGGAGCTCCGGCGTAAGAAGCTAGTGAAAAGAAGGAAGAGTAACAAGTAAAAGATTTCAATTCACGAAAAGTATGGATAATACTCATGTGAAATTATTTTCAGCATCAACATGAAAGGTATGCTGCACCATTCGCCTACCGAAGATGATATTGCCAACATTCTGAAAGAATTCACCGTGGATTTCCTACTGAAAGGCTATGGAAATCTAGTCCATGCTCTCCATTCTCAATTGCTCTCTAATTTCCACATGCAAATTGATACTTCACACTTCTTCTGGTTGGTCACGTACTTCCTGAAGTTCGCTATTCAGCTGGAATTGGATCCTGAGCATATCAGTCCTATCTTGACCTGCGATATACTGTCCTATCTTATTTTCCAAGGTGTCTGTACATACGAAGAGCTCGAAATCAGCTGCTCGATACCAGAAATGGATTTGCGGCCATGCTTGAGGCGACTACATTTGGTAAGTAGTGTTCACATGGGTGAGGAAACAATTTGAGCGGCTATACCAGTGTAACCAGTGAAACATTAGACGATTTTCGTGATTTTTTATGAGAGTATTAATTTTTTGAACATAATAAGGTATATTTTCAGCAATATTTTCGGGTTTCTCACAAAAATATTGAGGAAGGGAGTTATATGTGTGCCGTCTTCCGAGGTGTCAAAAAAAAATCACAAACTGCTTGCACGATTCCGGCCAAATGAGTAACTGCAATAAAAAAATTCAAATAGGTTGTCAAAGTTGAATGTATTTTCAATACAATGACATTCGATTTTTTTTTTCAAATATAAGAAAATAACTAAAATGGTGTAGTTCTGAAGAAAAGTGTCGTTTTTGGGGGTTAAAAATTGTCGTTTTTTCAATGCCAACTCGACAATTTTCAATCAATGAAAAAGATTATTGTATCGTAAATATATACAAGAATAATCAAGTTAAATTTGAATCAGATTTCTCTCTGAGCTATATCAAATAAGAAGTTTCAATAAAAACGCGTTTCAACTAGTGGTTTAACCTACGAGCGATCGCTCTTTAGAACGCTGTCATTCAAAAACTATTCAAAATATGAATATTATAGGATATTTTTGAAAGTATAAATATAAACTATCCAATAATCCAAGTGTCACATTGGTATAGCTATTCCATTCTGAATCAACAACTGAGTTATATTCAAATGTTCATTCTAAAACAGTCAGATGCCACCAGTTGCAGATTATATTAGAATATCTCTTAAATAATTCATAACTTGTAGTAGTTCATTTATTAGGTCGATAAAATAGTTGTGCTTCTACTTATATTCAGAAAAATTTATAAAAATTAGTGTTTTCATTTTGATTTCCTGGAAAATCAAATTGGAGCATGATTCCAATTGTCCTATTATTTCAGGAAAATAATAATAATAATTAACACACAATTTATGATGTCTTGACTTTTTTCAGGTCGTGACTGCAATTAGGGAATTCCTCCAAGGAGTACAGGCTTATCAGAAAATGTGTCATATCAGCGATGCTGATAAAGGTCTCTTATCAAAGTTGCGATGTCAAATCGAGCAAATGGAAGACATAAAAATGTTGTTTGTAATGCTGCTGAGACAATTCAATCCCAATACACAAAGTAAACAGTACTTGCAAGATCTCATTCTGACCAATCACAATCTCTTGCTGTTCTTGGATGAGTCGAAGTTGGTAGAAGGTCATTCAGTTAACCTTATGGAACATATGAAACAGTAAGTATATAACAAAGAGTTGATTGAAACTCCGTACAGGAACTTGAAAGGCAACACTGCTCCTGTCATCTGCCATCGAAGAAATCTTGTGTAATTTTCGGATAAGAAAAAAATCAAGTTCGTTCACAGAGTCACGTTATAGTAATATCAGCACGACTTTATAAATTGTGCAAACTTAGCCGCTAGACTGTTTTTTGTAGAAAATATGGGTATATGAATAATGTATTAGGTAGGGCATAAATAAATGAGAAATTCATTCGCAAAAAAAAATATTCTCCGATCAATGAATAATAGTAAAAATGGTGAATGATTCGAAGGCATATCGAATTGAAAAATAGAAATTAATTTTCATACAACACACAGTAACCGTTTCGAATTCAGATCGAAATGATTTTCATTATCAATAGAATTATTTCAATTATATTTATATTGATGATTCCAAATTAACTCTGATCCAAATTAATTGAATTAGAAAAGGAATTGTGACGTTACCTCAAATTGAAATTACTACTTCATATTGTCTATTTCACAAATTTTAAATTCTTTCTCATCTCATTGTCATTGCCAACCATGGTCTTTCATAAAGGTCTGGAAACTGGTAGGGTAGGGGGTTGCCAAATATTGAGGAAATTTTGGTGATTTAGAAAATACGAGACAACTCCTTGTCATTTTATTCACCATTCAAGTCCTGTCAAAGATTAATCATACTCCTAGACACGTACGATCCTAGCGAGTTATTCTTCAGAAATGGTGATATTCCCCACCTGTCAAAAGTATCCTAGATTCCAGACCTGTGTGTGAGACCGTGTTGCTAATAAGGCCGTTCAATGAAAAAGTTTGATTTTTTTTTTTAATTATTCACTTGTCGTTAAGCTCATACTGGACGTTGATACCTCAGTTGAAAGGTATTTTCCTTCTTAATATCAAAAAAAAAAATTCTATCGAATTGTTTTCGAGATATAGGAACTTAAAGTTGGGAAATCACTTTTCATTCAATCAATCAATAAAAACAATATCTGATAAAGCCACTGTTTAAAGATAATTATCATTGTCAAAGAAATAAACTTTTTTCAATGGCCCACTCTGTACGTATATCATAGAAATATAGTAAAAATTATTGAGAAGATTGTTAGATTCTTCATATTTCTTATCCTGTTGTATCTATTTCATTTTCAGTTTCGCTTCTACAGACGTGATGCGCCAATACGGTCTGTTGTTAGAGAGTTTCAAAGAAAATGGAGAATACGTGAATAATTGCATATTCACAATGATGCACCATATTGGAGGCGATCTACAAAGCGTATCAACTCTTTTCCAGCCAAGTATCCTGAAAACGTTTTCGCAGATTTGGGAAACTGATTATGAGATATGTGATGTAAGTAACATCCAATGAAGATTTATCATGCACCCAATCCTATAATCATAAGAAGAATCAGTTGGCAATTTCTACGTTTCTATTGTTTGTCAAATTTCCAAAACAGGAAGTTATAGTTATAATTCTTTTACATTTCAATAATGTAATTTTATTGAAATTTTTCACGAAACTCTGAGTATTACATAAACCAAGAAATGAATCAAAATTCAATTAGAATGAATTCACGGAATGTTTTTTCTGTATTCAATTTGCAACTTTTATGCAAGGTGGCCCATTTGTGCGTGGTAATTACCTTCATACCCAACGAATGGATTTACTGATTACGTTTTCTGACAACATTTATAGTGCATCAATTCGTATTTTTTTTGCTCTAGTTTGAAAACGTCGTATTTTATAAAAAAAAAGATGGGACTGTATGAGAAAGCTACCTAAATGTTGTCTAACCTAGGCTGAACACCCTGTGTATCATGAAATATTTCATATTTTGTGTCTGCGCCAATATAACAACTTTTATTCCAAACATTTTTTTTGTATCCTACACACTAAAAAGTCACCCTATAGATAAATACCATTGTATTATATATTTCACATATCTTTATGACCGTGATTTGTTTCCAGGATTGGTCAGATTTGATAGAATATGTTATTCATAAATTCATCAATACTCCGAATGCTCATGTCACAAAAACAAATTTACCATTAACGTTCGAGAACAATGATGCCGCTCGAGACAATGAGGAAAACAACGATAGCATTTCCCAATCCGAATACAACCCATCTGAGTAAGTACAGAACCATTCTACCCTCAATAGCATTATTCTACTTTTAGGTGAGAAACACTAATTTTACTAACCCGAAATTTCACGCTTGTGGGTCCATGTCTCTGCATACCCTGGTGACGGATACTTTCGTTATATCTATCAGCCACTCACAAAATTGATGTTTCTTCTTTTTCACCCAGGTGTAGCTCTCTAGATGAAATACTGATATTATTTAGGTGGACTAAAGAGGAGAAAGACGATATTATGAAATATTACCATGGGAGTCAAGACCCTTCGGACTCCATAACCAAAATCACCGAGAAGTACGAAGAAAACGGAGGGCGATTCAAGACCCAGCTTTCCGTCATACACGAGCTCTTAGACCAGAGCATCGATTCGGAAAACGAGTATAAAGATCTTCTCGAGCACCAGGGGATCGATCACTTGCAACCAGGAGAGGCCATGGAAATGTTCGAACATAATACCGAACCCATTGAATATTTAGATGGCGATATAAAGGTCCTGAAGGAGTACTTGGTCAAGGATAATAAGGGAAAACTACTCATCTGGTTGCAACATATGCTGTTAGAGACATGCTATGTGAAGTTGATGCTTTGTGCTCCAGAAGATTTCAGAAACCATGATAGAGTTATGGAGCCCACTGTTTATTATTCAGCATGTAAGAAACCCTTTTTTGAATTTGCGGTTGCATATATATTTCATTCGTTCAATAGTTTGAGTTGAATATACGATCAACTGTATAGAAGCCTCGTACATTCTACAACTCATTTTGTTTTTTCCGAAAGGTATAGTCCATTTATATTGGGTTGATAGTTATGACAGCTCGCCAGATTGTGCCGTGATGCTACATGTTTTTGATTGATGAAATCATATTTGGATTACTATTGATCGCGTTGAATGGTTCGAATGATATAATGGACCGTTTTCATGTTAGAAAGTGTATCGACGAATATTTTTATTTTATTTATTTATTTATTGAAAGGAAGAACATAATAACTACATTACGAAATATAAAAATTTTCATATTTCAGTATCATATCTGTCCTTTTCGAAAATGTCAACGGAATTTCATACGAAATAGTCTATAATTATTTTCTTGCCAATTGTCAACAATCATATCAAACCATTTCCATTTATGATTTCACTAGTTATAGCAATGAAATAGGTATATATCCTAGAATATCTTTCAAAATACATGGATAGTTTCTTTTTCCAGATTTGAACTTACCCGTTCCAGTCATACCTTGGACACCTGATCAAACGAATATCTTGAAGCATCAACCATTCGTACTACTGCTTCATAAATTGGGTATCTACTTACCGGCAGATACAGGCAAAATCTTTGTGAGGATACCAAATTTCTGGACCGCCGACTATATTTTTAGCATAGCACAACAACTGGCTACAATCGATACAGGTAATTGTGAAAATTAATATCATCATGATAATAATTTCAATATGTTTACAATTTCAGAAAAACTTAAGTTCGATGTGAACAGGCTGAATATCAGAAATGAATGTGACTCTTCAAGAGTTAAACACTTGAATACCTCCATTGACGGTGGAAAGTTTTCCACAATATACTTAAGACCGGCTCCGTCGTTACGATATACACCACTGTGAGTACAAACACTCTTTCGAGGGTGATTCATCATTTCGTGAGTTGTTTATTCATATTTATACTCTTCAGTATTTGATAAAAGGATCGTTCCTACTGATAGCTGTTGATATTTCTACTTAACAAAACACTGATCCTTACGTTAAATAGGCTTTCTAACACATTTCAAAGACATTAGCAACTATTAATCAGAAGTATTTTCAGATTTCGTGACAAATGAAAAACTATTGGAATTAGCGCATGTGCATTTTAACAATTAGCAATGATCACTAAAGAATCCATGATTATTTACTGAAAACATTCCAAACAGTACGCTACTCGTGGTCCTAGTACTAGTTACTATACACAACTTATCAGATTATTTTTTCTTAATCAATCATAAATACAGATAACTTCATTTGTTATATTTCAGACCCAATTCGTCAGAATGGTATCAAAATATATTAAGAACAAGAGTTGCTCCTATAATAATGGATTCAACACAACAGTCGTCTGGGTAAAGTCAAAATATATACACGTGATATTTATGTGACTGTAGAGCATGAATAGTAGGAATAGAAGTAGTAATAGAAAAACCATGCCTATAGTTGTTACAATATAATTTGATACAATATTGAGATACGCACACAAAAATATTACACGGCGAACAGTTTTAATTGAAGAAATCAATCGTACGTTTTCAATTCAGAAATGAGAAAACTAATTTGGCATTGTTTTGTAGTGTTACCAATCAAGCCAACCAATGAGAATTCAAATGATTCTCTTAAAAAATATAAAACATTCTGACTAACGTTACAATTTTAATTTCCAA
The DNA here is from genome assembly GCA_037013635.1 of Plagiodera versicolora. NCBI lineage: Eukaryota > Metazoa > Arthropoda > Insecta > Coleoptera > Chrysomelidae > Plagiodera > Plagiodera versicolora. The sequence goes on along the minus strand of CM072986.1, from coordinate 5,399,585 downwards.
ATTATTCTTATCTGACATTAAGTAGATTTCCTGTTCAAAATTTTCATCGTCAATTTTTTTTCAAAATATCGTTTTTTATCGTTTTAGATGGAAAATGAATAGTATATTCGAAAAAAATCATTTTTAATGGGGTATATTTGTATAGCCTATTTTTCCAAATATACAAATTCTGTCGATGCTTTCCTTGTTTCTTATGTTTATACAATATTGATTTACCCTATATAAGCTATCACAGGGTTGATGCTATATTGTGTTGACAGAAAATGGAAAATAGAAGTATTTTTGAAATGATTTTGATCATTTTTTATTTCTATGGGTCAGAAAAATTGAAATCAGATGAAAAAGAGTGTTTTTTGTTATTTCAATAAAAATTCCCATATCTGTTCTTCCCAGTTTCTTGAATTTTTGTGTTCTTCTATAAAACTCATTTCTTTCGTGAAGAAATCTCATAACCGAACGTAGCCTTACCACCAACGCCATGCATTTACACATCGTCTACAGTTGGATCTCATTGGAATTCCATTATTTTCATACAACATTTCCAGTAGTGACCAGTTGTCCATAGCCATTCCCGATCCTCAAGTAGTCCAATGTGATCTACCTCCTCCGCAACTAGCTATCGCTCGTCAGCCGGAGACTCCGGGATGCTCCCAAGTCCATGAAACGGACTCGATCCTCACCGACGACCTCGAAAGGAACAGCAATTGTGACACTGCCTCCGTGGCCTCCGACTTGACGCGAATGTGTGTGAGTGACGAAGAAGACAAAATGGTGTTGGTGATAGAGAATACCCGACAGACTTCGTAAGTGACTGTCGATGGGTAAATATTTTATTCTGTGAAGGGCATTTTTGTTATGTGAGGTCTGGCGGCAAACTTTGGGTGCGTTCCACTAGGCACATAACGATCACGCTCACGACCAAGGGTGCGTTCCATTAAGCGCTCACAACGCCCAAAACACTCATTCAGACGTTCCACATGGCGACCACGATCGTTGGGGTCGTGGCGAAAATGTCATGAATGACGTCATGATTCATGCTCACGACGACCCATCTCAATAGGTGGGTCGGCGTGAGCGTTTCGATGACGCACAGAACCAAGTGGAACGACAAAATTCGTGTTCGTGAGCGTGATCGTTATGAGTGCTTAATGGAACGCACCCCAAAGCTTTCGCCGTTTCACTTGGTTCTGGGCGTCACAATAATGAACTCAAGTGGAATGGATTTTGGGTGTTTGGAGCGTTCATTTGAATAAAGAGGTTATGTTACAATTTGAAAGTGGTTGTTTTCAAGATCTGACAATTTCTCAAAACGCTCAATTCGACCCACCTCTTGAAATGAGTCGTCGTAAGTATAATTAATGACGTTTTTGTCGCGACCACAACGATCGTAATCGTCATGTGGCACGCCTGAATGAGTATTTTTGTTGTGAACGCTTAGTGGAATACACCCTGTACTATTTCGTACTATTTCAAAACCAGAATTCATTATTTTATCGTAGCCTATAATGTCGTAATATTGAAACGGAAAATAATTCCACTTCTCATGAAAGACGTTCAGGATAATTTGATCAACTTTGTTTCTGCCTAGTAATTTTAAAATTTCATCATCTCAATTCATAAAACCACAGCCAAGCCAGGTAGGCGTGTCTTTTTCGATTGGAGGATAAACAACATCAAATATTTCTATTTATCTGTATTGTATTATTATAATAAACTCTTCTTTGTGGTGGTTCGAGAAAATTCTGTTTGAGTGCTCGTTTTGAATCACAAAAAGTTACAAGTGCAAGATAAATCAACATGATACAATCATGAAATCTGGGATGATAATCCAAAACTAAAATAATGAATCACACGAACGAAAACAAATATCCGAACAAAATTCAAAATTTCACTTTCTCTATGCGATGAACATATGAATATTATTGTCTACCCTCCAAGCGATGCTGTGACGACAAGTGCTCTATTACAGAACATATCGATAGCCTGCCTTTCTTCGAGAGATTCGATGCTCTCTAAATTTTAAGCATCCCATTCTTTCCGCTCTCATTATCCCACAATACGGTAGATGAACTATTTCCAATACTGTATGACAATTTCATATTTTCAATAGATGTAACTGAGGCTTCACATTGCCTTAGCTAATGATATTAAATATAAGATGAACAAAAACATAAGAAAACCATATTTGTGCTTTAATCTTATTCGTGGAAGATGAACCACATTTTATACTATTTATGTCGTTAAAGTGTGAGGAGGACGAGGAAGAAGAATGGTCATTTATGGAGCACTATTTTGAATCCAAATAATACAATATCCATATAGAGAATCATCGCAGAAATGAAAATCAAACAAGTAATGATGTATAACATATTCTATTTGTATTAACGAGTAAAAATCTAAATATTGTATTGAATATCCATTATTATGTGCATAATCATGCTTGATAAAGAATATCTTTCAGTTATCAGATGAAATAATGCCTATCTTCTTGCTCATCCCTTTATTTATCTATGATTTAGATATTCTGTGAATACACATTAGTGATTTAGATTTGCTTATAGGAAATAGTTGTTCTTTATATATTATCGAATAGTTAAACCTATACCAAATATGTTGTGTTCTGAATATTTAATTAATCCTCACAAAATTGAGATAGTAACAATGATTGTTGTTCATTTGCCGTGTAGTATGTCGACCAATAGTTGAGATTACTCTCTGTGACAAATGAAATGTACCGCCCTTTCTCAATAGTAGAGCATTATGTTTTTATTGTTGATCCAGAATGCAACAGTACGCCAATACAATTTATCAGTATTTCTGGTTACATTAACAAAATTTATTGGTAAGACATTCATTATTTGAGAAAGGACGGTGTCAAAAATGAAAATTAGATAAAGAATATGTTACATAATCAATTTTTAATATTGCTTTGATTCGAACAATATTTCAAATTTACCAAAAGATGAGTTCAACTGCGAATGGAATTCGAGAAATGAGAACATTCAGCAGAAATAATTTCAAATAATTTAATTTTTTGATCTAGAGATGTCCTCGCAATTAGACAGACTTCATTATTTCTATAAGCTATTTCTGTGATACTTTCAATACATAATTTCTATTCATGAAATGATATTCATTAACATTTCTTAACGACATTCAATTAGAAATTAATGAAGAAAAGATATGTCAGATCATGTGATATACATGAATATGTATTGTAAAATGATGTCATTAATTTTAATTTATATTTTCTTATTGTTTTTTATATTTAATACTACAATAGGCAGTTGATTGTCGATTTCGACACCGTTGAGGAATTTGTGCATCATTTGGTAAATTATATTCTGAAATATCAGATGTTTCTGTATTGTACGTTCTTGTAATGTTTCTTCATCTTCAAAAAAGGTGATGAATTTATTCAATATATATTTTATGAAATGTTTTGACATATTCAATTGTTTTTCTCAAGTGTGTAATTGATATTGAATGAATACCATGAGATGTTAATGGAATTGACATTTTCATCTATCAGAACCACATCCTCCATTTTCTAGGAATGAATTATTTCAATGAAAATTTCACGTATTGTAAATGAGTCATTCAATTCTTGCTACTCAATTTATTGGAACAAAATACTTTGGAATAAATATAAGTATTAAAATTTACAACAGTCTTATATTATGGCTGTAACAATATTTACTTAAACGTATATTAGAGAATGTATATTACATTGGGATTCGGAATAAAAATAACGAGTTAAAACTAACGAACATGGGTGAAGAGCAATTTATTCAAGATTATTTAGTTTGCAAGTCAAGTGACAATTATTTTCTTAGAGCATGAATTATTGAACTCTGAAAACTCAATTTGTATTAATCAGCACATCAACACTACAAAAGCATTTTCATTCGAGGAATTTGAAATGAAATATTTGTAACTAATACCTCTATGTATATGGATCTCGGAAAACTACTTGCAGATTTTCTGTAAGTTCAATTTCAGGTGGGATGATAAAAATTACTATAATGTTGAGGATATTCTACATAATTATTCACTAAACTTGCCCACTATTTGATTATACAATAAATAATTCTGCATGCAAAAGTTAACATCACTGTCAGAAAATCTTTTAGATACTCGATCATAACAACCCCCGAAGGCATATTTATTATACAATAACTTCTAATTACACTGAATGAATAGTTTGATAAACGATTTCACGGTTATTCAACATTCAGTTAATGATTATCGGAAGTTTCCAAATAATTAATTAGTTTTTATAAAGAATAAAAAATCGAATTACGCCCCAAAAATTACTAAAAACAGTTTCAAAACGGAACCCGACAATTGAGCGATTTAGACTACAGCTATCAATAATGAATTAATAAATATTCTCAATTGTTGCCGATCAGGTATATTCTGAAGCTTTTCTGAAGATTCAACTATCGCGTTGCCAAAAATAATTGCTCTTCACCCTACACAACATCAGATATGTTTACGTTTCTTTTTATCACAATCATCCAACAGAGACGCTACACTGCCATACTTGCTGCAGCGATCAACACCGACACCCGTACATTTAAAGCTATCTGACGCGAAACTACCACTGAACCTACGAGGAAGAGATTGAAGACTTAAGCTAGAGTCGCGAGCCATGGAGGAATAGTCCACTTTCCTATCATGTCCGCCATGTTCTGGTCATGCAACATTATAGAAATCGTTAAAACTCAACCTCACACTCAACAACCTCAAGTTCATGTTGGTGCTCTTGGACAGAAGTTCCAGGAAGTTTTTGACGATGACGTCATAATTTTGCGCTGATGTTTTGACTTTCAACTTCGTTGTGTTCAAGAACTGTTGAAAAGTAGCGCGGCGAAGGTTGTGGGCTACTTGTTCCTCGTTGTTGGTACCAAAATGGCTACCCTCATTGATATTTCGGTAATAACAATTGTAGGCGTCGAATTCTTCTGCGGACGCCTGATAAAGAGCCTCCTGGTACGCCTCCAAGTTCATAACGAAATTATAGATGGATATGAGGTAGGAGAACAGTTGCTGGAAATAATTCCCAAATTGTTTAAGCAACCGTTTTCGAAACAAAAAAATTAAAAAATTAGTTGGTCGAAGATGAAATTCAAAAAGAGAAATCATTATTATGAGTTACTTTTGATTGTGAACTACTAAACACTAAATAACAAACGGCACAAAAATTCTTGGAAGGAGTAAATTAATCTTAAAAGACTGACTTGTTATTCTCGATTTAAATTTTTATAAGAAGTGTGAAGAAGGTGAAATTCAACACTTCTAGAGCACCTGATATGTTCTCCCATCAATAGATTAGAGTTCAGTAGTTTCAATCCAGACTTTTTCTCTTCATGACGAAAGCATAGGTGATTAAAACTCATTTTATACAGGGTTTTCGGTATTTTTCTATATGAATTAATGAATCACAAAGTTTTTATTATGGATAAATCAACTCCTGTATAAAATGTGTCATTTAAAGACGACTGTTTTGTCATTTTGACAGCGATAAAAAAGGTGCATCGTTTTTTATCACCGATAAAAACGCCTGTTCCTCTTATATTATATGAATATTCTGCATGTGTGAATACCAGAGAAGAAAATTTTGAAATCAGTTCACGAAACCAAACAATTTAAAACAATTGTGTATTCAATAACTGTTCATTTAAATAATTTAATTGTATCAATAAAGATAATTATTGTTCATTGATATATTCTGTCGTTAATTTATCTTGCCAAAAAACACTCGAGCTTTTTTTTATCGGATAAATTTCTTTTTAACTCAAAATTTTTCCATCAGTAATTTTACGAGAAAAACTGACATGACAAAATCGCGAGACCGAAGGTTATTTCGTTACAAAAAGAAATTTATCCGATAAAAAAAAAGCTCTTGTGTTTTTACTGTTGACAAATTTGAACAAATGAATATTGATGCATCTTTGACCGAGCTAATTTCTGATGTCCGTGATTAAGAAATGACTTACCCTAGAATTTTCATCGAGCAATACACCTCTCTGTATCGAACTCAAAAAACAAGAATGGGCCACGATGACGTCATCCAGGCATTCAGCCTTGTTCACTTGATTTTGCATTTCAGCCCAAGAACATTCCAAAACTTCGAAAAGAAAGTAATACTGAGTCTGTCGCAGGAAATGTATCATTTTACTCGTCAGAATATGGATGATGTGCATCACCGGTTTCAATTCTAGAAAAGAATAAGTCACTATAAACAATTAATTTAGTTTTGAAGATATGAAAACATGCTCAAACAAAAATTGAATGGGATATCAGATGGTATAATATCCTGAGGCCAATGAAATGCTCCTCTTCCTCCCACTTTCTCGATGAATTTATAATCGGTAATGTATAGGGTGGGTACATTTCGATGTTTTTATAGGGTGACTCAGTCACTATAGGAGGAAGGGAACATTTTTGAATTCATTTTAGTTCAGAATGTTCCAAATAATAATTGTAATATTACGTATGAATCGCTCTCTTGAGAGAAGACCAGCTAATAAAGCTATTCACAAGGATATGAAAATAATTTCATCTTTCGACAAGCCGATTCACATATTATTATAATTCCACCTACTCGTGAAAAATACAGTGTGGAACAGCCAAATGAAATAAATTCGATAACGAATAAATGAGAGCGTAATTATATAGGGTGTGCCATGTGACAGTGGCCGATACCAACTTTCTTATTTTAAATACAACCCGCTGTATATTACTAGTTTTTTGGATTGTTCAGAAAATTCTAGACATAATTCATGTACCATGCCCATACCTATCTTCAACTGTTTCGGTTCCTTTTTACTAATATGAAATAAAAAAAAAACACAAAAACAGTTTTGTTTATTTTCGTATAAAACATTTTGAACATCTCTTACATTGAAATTAATGTTTATTTGTTTGTTTACATTATTCATAAAATAAAATAATTTTCTTTTTTTTATGTTAATTTTTGTAATACATCTGAAAACACTTAATATTTCCGAAACATTTGAACCCTATATAATTATTTTATAAGTGCGCATCTAAAAATACAAATCGATGTGTCCAAGCGTTTTTTCCAACACGCTCTCATTTATTCGTTATCGAATTTATTTCATTTGGCCGTTCCACACTGTATATAAAAAACCCAAAGAAGAATGCAGAAACGCCACTGGATTGAAAGGAAATAGTGCCTTTAAGAATGTTAAAGTTATTTTCTCGTGACTTCCAACATCCATTATATTCGTATGTGCCGAAAAGTCGAAAACAAAAGACGGTATCCAATTTTTCTTCTCAACAGTTAACTGGAAAAAAGAGATTGAGGATACGACATACATTGTTTCATATCTGCTATATTTACAAAATTACTCTATACAAACATCGGAATTTGCCCACCCTGTATAATATGTACCATGTATGTATGCAGAAACTTACATCGTTTTCTTCATTCGAAATGGCCATTGGAAGAATATTGCCAAAAAAAATTGTTGCCGCATTTTTCCACAAAAAAACAAGTGTTTTAAAGAAGGTTCAGTTTCAAGATACGCACCATGTTTTCAATGTAAACTAATTGAAAGAAAAATAGCCTACCTTTGATTTTCGTGAACAGTTTGGCCATACAAATTTGTTGCCTTCGCATATTCGCCAAGAAATATTCTGTCCTTTTAGCTTTCCACAATGCCCCAAACAGGCTTTGATAAGTTGGCATTGTTTGTTGGAATATCGTACCTGTTGAAATCAATTAAAATGCTTATTTTAAGGTGAATAAAATCAATAAATACGCTATAATCCTTCGAAAATGTGATCAAACTCTTAGTAATATTAAATTATCTCACCGATTGGCCCATCCACAATATAAACCAGACTAAAAACGTCCCAACCCGTATCGCCAGATGAGTGACTCATAAAACTCACATTGAGTCTCCTCAATGTTTCCTCGTCTTCGTACTGTGCATTCGTTACTCGAATTGCAGATTCCAAAATGGCACTCAGAGTGTGGCTGTAAATTTGTTTCGCAGGCTTATTCAATTCGGGACTAGAAAATAAATAATATGTGTTATTCCACAGAAACAAAATGACTATCAGGACTTACGATAGGAGTTCCAGCAGATGCCTAATGAAATCGCCTTGTCCCAGGAGGAGATAGCGTCGTAAAGACTGCAAATGTTCATACAATTTGTATTTGTTTTTGAGGAGATCAAGCACCCTCAATGAGGTTTCTTGGTAAACGTTTTCGAGGGTTGTATGGAATTCTAGACTTCGTTCTGGGGCGAACAATGCGTCAGCTGTAAGCAAAAAAATCAGCGTATTCAATCAATTCCCACTAAAAGGATCGCATTACAATTAAATCTACAAGGTGCGTTCGGTTTTGGAAAATTTGAGCGGAACGAGCAGATGCAGATTTTGTATCACGTGAACACTGAGCCGATCGAGCGAAGGTTATTTAACGAACGCTCATCGATCTTGGTGTCAGCTGTAGTGCTGTTACCATTCCGTCGAATGTTAATTTGAAAAAAAAAACATCCACTTTACCTTAATCTTGTGTTGCTACACTTGATGATGACAACTGAGAGTCATAAATCCACAATTTAAAAATGTAAACACCACAAAAGAAAAATAAAAAGTAACCAAGACTCAAGAATGGCAACTGACAAGCGATAAAATCTGTGTGCTCTCATCTTCAATTCAGAGCAGATCGATCACATCTTTAGGCTCTCTCTGGCAATAAACGAACACGGAGCAGATTGAACAGAGAAATGAGATCTGATTTATCGAACGCTTACCGAGCTGATAGAGGGAATTGAGCTAACAGATATGTAATAACCGAACGCACCTACAATAGGTATTCACAATTAACCATCATTATAATTCCTCTAATTCATTAACTCACGTCATATAATAGGAGGAAATAACTGTGAGTTGTTGTCCCTATTGGGTCGACAAATTGCAGATTACATTAAGTATAAATGACAGAATTATCCGAATGTTTTGAAAAGGAATGAATATCAAGGATCTAAACAAAATGAAAGTTTTTTTTTGAGAAAACGAATTATTCAAAAATGAACCACTGATTTCTTCACATAGGAAACAATCCACCCATTCTATGATTTTGTGAGAATCAAACAAGTATTCCTATGCTTTCTCAGTATTTGGAAAGGAAAATTGAGGTAGTGAAATTGTTTCTGTTCGCTCGGTAGCCCTTCTTCGAGATATTCGAGGATGAATTGTAATGACTTCTCAATTAAATATTCTTTTCGTTCTCATCAAACCACAATAACGTAAATGAATTATTTTTCTGATTCGCAAGTCTGTACATAGTGGACAAATTTCGTTGTTTGCGTAGGGTAACTATAGGAAATACGAAAAAAAAAGAGGTAGCATCCTCGATCTCTTTCTTCGATATACATTCACTGACGAGAGTTTTTGAGTTATAAAAAAAAGTTAGATTGTTCGACTTTTCGACACATACGATTATCATGGGTCGTTATTGATGTGCGAGTCTTCAATAGCGAACATGATATTATTGTATAATTACTATGACTATTATTGTATTGTTCTCTTATTGATATATTTTAGGTTAGATTATTGATTTACTTTACAACGTTAATTTGACGACAAAATCATATCCTAATTTTTACGAATTTTGTACGTTTATAATTAATACTGATAATATTCAATCAAATCAATTTTCATTTCCGAACAGTTTCTGGTATCTATAGATGAATTTTAGTATATGGCAACTACTACAGATTTCCTATCATCAGGCCATGATGTCAGTTATTATTAGCAGGAAAATATTGGAGCATTCAAAAGTAGCTCCGCCTTTGAAAACGATTTTGAGATCCTAAAATCTCCCAAAAACCACCAGAAAAATATCAAATTAGAAGTAAATCATGCATTCACAAAACAAATGGTTCAGTGCCCTATTTTGAGAGATTAATATAAATTTACCTGTTGTCGTTCTGAACAACTTTTGCAAGGATTCTCTGCCAGGCAAAGTGCCTCCGTCTTTACAAATCTGTCTTAAAAAATTGATACTTTTGCCGGTAGCCAAAATCTTCTTGGCTTGGCCGACGGTTATGAACGACGGTACCATCGACTGTCTGATGTGGTACTTGTCGTGCCACAGCCGTTCCGCAGCGACGATCGTCTTCGCCTCAATGAAAAACTCATTGCATGGATCGTTTATCTCGCCATCTAACAGCCACCGCGATAACATGATGTAAAGTGGTTTGCAGACCGCCTTGAGGACTCTTTCTGATACCTGACATTGAACAATAATTGGGTCAGTTTATACTCAATTCCTACAGACATTTCATTTCTCTGGTCTATTTCAGGTTCATAGTTACGTCATTCAATTTAATTATTGCACTGAAAGAGATCATTTTGAAATGGAAGAATTAACTACTAGAGATTAGTTTTAGTTCGAATTCACAACTGATTGATATTCCAACATTCAATTCGTATTAAGTTGCAGACAAACAAAACCTGAAATGTATGAGAATATCTGATCTGAAGTGTGACGTAATTAGCAGTCTGTATATTTTTCTATTTATCTATTGATCTTTATTTCCATATTGTATTCCAAATGGGATATGATGAAGTAATTACATCTGAGCTATGTGTGAATATTTCAAAGGTAACTTTGTTAATCCAAATGTGACACCATCATTTTCTATTTTTGTTTTATAATCTGTTGAATTTCAAGTTGACATTACGATATTACGATATTGATGCAAGTTGTAAAAAATATCAAAGCCGCTGGTCACGTGGAATCAACATCGAAACATTTTCGAAATTATCTCATAGTGACTTTTCTAGGTCATGAAAAATCATGAAAAGATATCAAGCTGATTTCGTCAAATGAATGTGTACTTCAAACATACTCTGAATGATCGATTAAAGGATAAGCTTGACACCTACAATATGCAAAGAATTCAAGACGTTAATCTGTCAGCAGCATTGACGTATTTTCGACAGAACAAAATCATGACAGATACATACACTATTTATGTTATTCACATTTACGTGAAAATCATTGAGATAATGAGTGAAAATAAAAATGTCAGCTTGAACAAAATTTTTCGTCATAGAATAATGAATCAGCATAGGCCAAACAAATATTTGTGCTTTATATTTATACAAAATGACACGGTTTTCTGCCAATAACTAGTACTACTATGTTCTCCAATCTTTTTTATATCAGTGTAACAATTTTTTAAACGTCACATTAAGAACAAGTACCAAAAACTCCAATGAATTATGTTATTAAATAGTTATCAAGAATAAAATCATAGATATGGTTTGAATATCCAACATCCTACCTCTTGTGCACATTTTGATCCGTGCTGTAGAAAACCATGGATTGCAGTTATCAAAGAGCCGCCTTTCTTATCGTTACATTGTTCGGCAATGTAGGCGAGCCATTCGAACCTAGTGTGGTGATCGTGCATCATGTATAGGGCCCTCTTGAGCGTCATTTCAGAATTATCTATTGAACCCTGTCTGTTCATCTGAAAAAAACTTCAAAACTAGAATTCTGAGATACTGAGAGTTTTCATCAACCATAGCTAATATTTACGGGTTACAAGAACTGTATTTTCTTTCTGGCAATAATCAATAATTATTTGAATACATAATTTTTTCATACTTATTCTCATTCAGTACTGTATTTTGTTGAAGAAAAATAAAAAATGTTCACGAACAGTACTAGTCTCTACTTCAGATGACTTAGTTACATGGCGTCCATGAATATAGTATTTGTAAAACGATCATTCAAATGTGTCCAATTTATTTTACCCCTTGCAGGCAGTAGTTTCACTAAAATGAATTATAGTGAAAGTTAGTTATAGTGCGTTTAAAAATCACTTGTACCGTTGTGACGTAAGGATTACTAGAATTACATGGAAAGAGGTGGGTTATTTATTTCTCAACTCTTGCCATAAAAATAGCGAATAAAATATAGTACACATATTCAGATTGATATATAATATGATATAAATTGTCCAAATAACATTCCTGATCAAATCACTGTCAGTCACTGCTGATGAATCAAAGAAATTGATGGATAAAATTCTAGTAATGCAGCTCACTTAACTCATAGTAAGAAATACAAGATTATTGGTGAGATACAAGCAAAACTAACGTTGCAACTGATCACAAGAATCGAGTGGAGCTATAGTTTATTTATTGAAGGAAGATAGTTCTGACAGATTTGGTTATTTTTCAATACTATTAAAGTAAATTGAAAAATATATATCCACTGAACTTCTAATTGGTTGAAACCTTCAGACTTCAATAATTATAACACTTAATTCAATGAAGTTTGTAAATTCTAGTTGAAACTAAAAATATTGAAAAAAATTTTCATCGGTTATTCAGTCAATAGTAATCCAATTTTGGCGTATATATTTCATGAATAAAAGACATTTTTCAAAACTTCTTGAAGGATAAACTCAACCTAACTTTTCTCTTCAGAGTTTGAAAAAAAAACAACAGAAATACAGCACAAACTAGCGAACTGTCACAACTATCTTGCTAGAATAAATAGTCTATAGCATTTGTGAGAATTGATATTTAATTAACAAGTTTTATAATCGAATCATTTTTCAATAGAGAAGACCAAAATGTGAACAGTTGATAGCTAGAAGTAGTAGAACATTATTGTTCAATTTCAAATTTTTTAATATGTGTACCTAAAATTCACGAAATTTTTATGGTCCTCATGTTTTTTTAAATAATCAAATGATACCCGTCCAAGGCGCCACTGCAAAATATTTCATACTGGTCAATCTGTATACATATTGAATTATAATTCATTTTGGGAAAGAAATCTCAATTTCATCACTTTGGCAGGACTTTCCTATTGAATCAATATATCAAATTAAAAATTCTATTATTAGTTTTGTTTCCCGACTTCAACATTTTCTTCTCCAAAAATGAGCATAAGAAACACTTCTGTGTGATTCTATCACATCATTATGTCTAAACTAAACTTCCACAATGAAAAGGTAAAACTCACGCTAGCTTGAAGTAAGGCGACCGTCTTATAATAATCAGATAACTCATCATTAAGAGTGGCAATCAGCGCCTGACAGATCATTCCGCTGCGGTTCCCATTCTCTTCACAATACCTCTTCAATTGATTGTGAAGGAAGCTGATACCAATCAGCCTTTCTAGGACACCTCGCTGAATGCGCGTGAGCAGTTTGCCGGCCTTAGGATCGACCGCAAAACCAGCGCCTCCCGGCTCTTTGCGCAAATATTTTCCCTCAATGCCTTGGAAGGAGTAGATGACATCTTGGAGAAGGTCCACTTCAGACACGATGGTCGTACCTTGAAGAAAAAACTTTCGCTTCTGCAGAAACCTGGTTATATTCTCGGTTAATATACAATCGAAAATAATTTTTTTTATGTAAAATTCGAATCAATTCAAATATGGTCGAAATTAGGTACAAGACAATATTCTGAATATACCTTGAATTCAGTGTTTAATTCAATCCACTTAAAATGAGATATAATTTTTTTTAATACTCTTTAATATTGCTTGCTATATTTCAGTTGATTTTGGTTATGACACCATTGGATTATCTTTCCTTCAAAAGTCCATCATACTGTATTTATGTTTTTATTTGAGTTCATACCAGTTTTCTGATTTGAGTAATATAGGGTTCTGTGAATAAATACCCTCAAATTGAATTTACATACAGAAGAATCAAATGATGGTGAATAAAGATTCAAGTCTGACAAAGTGAATTAAATGATGCCAGCCTCTGGATTTATTTTTGTACAGTCCAACCTAGATATAGTTCACAAAATGTGTAGTATTTCATGAAATAATTAATTTTGTTTCCTCTACTTATATTGTGATTCAATGTTTACTCATGAAATGAAAAGATTTCAGAATATGGATATTTCTCAAAGAAATGCACATTAATTTTAGAAATAAAATAATAAAGCTACTTTGATGGTTCCTCTTACTTGATATTGTGGAAGATGTAGGAATATCATTCTTTGACCAAGTTATTGATGATATAGTTGTTGTTTGAGATTGCACTCTGGTTAGTGCAGTGGAATGTGAATTATTATTTGTTTTCTTATCCCTACTATCATATAGGTGTCTAACACTCTCCTGTGAATTATTACTTGAAACACCAAACTGGGGTCTCAACTTCAAAAGATCTTTTGATACAGAATTCCAAGAGGATAGATCTACTTTGAACTGTTTTTGGTGATCATTGGACAAATGAAAAAAGAATTGTAAAACTGCATATTTTCTTCTTAGTACTCCCTAGAAAATAAAAAAGTATAAGTTCGTTGAGGATAATTTTCTAGATAGTATTACCCATTCACAAATCTTAGCATACAAAATTTCGAACTTTTCTATTTTTTCTTTAGACTGTGTGGATAGATTACTTCTTATCTGCGCCACTATATAGGCTTCATCACTAGCACTTTCAGTTTTCAGGGCAGTTGAGGATGAATGAGTTAATAACCCAAAAGCCCTTCTACAAAACTTTACTGTCAAAGCTGGAAAATTTCGAAATTATCAAAAACAATATAGAATATTAAGATGTTTCAATACCTTGGTCCTTCTGGGCTAAGTTATTACATAGTTTCAATATCAAATCGGATACACCGCTGTTATCTATCGAATCTCCAGGATTCATTTTTATCATATATGATCAGAGTGTACAACTGAAAATCATTACTAAAATTCAAGATATTTTTTTATTACATTCAACTGATTCAAGTTTGGAAACGTCAACATAGGCAATGTCAAAATTGAATTATCAAATTCAAAGAAGACATTTCATAAAACCTGTGACAGACGTAAACACAGAACAGAAGAGACCAGTGGCATGACATTTACTCATTTCTTGCCCTTACCCCCGATCACGATCGTACATTCAGATCTGGCAACTCGTATGGAAGGAAATTGAGGAAATTCTTTTGCAAGATATAAAATATTTCTTTCATTGATTCTGTTCACTATTCAAGTCACATTCAAGTCCTAACCGTTTGCTTTGTTTACAATACCGAACTGTCAAGTTTAATCACGTGATTATAACCCTAAATAATGGTGCCACCCCCCACCACTCAAAAATGTCGTAGATTCCAGACCTGTGTATATGATTATACTCCCAAAAAGTACCCTACTTATACCTATACTTCATTTATTCTGGGTTGATACCTGCATGAAATCGCCAGATTGAGCCGTGTTGCCAGATGTTTTTCACTTTTTCAGCGATGCTCCGAATTAACTCCGAATTAAAACTTGGGTATATATATACATATAATCCTATTTCATAAAAACGATCGAACCATTGTGAGATTTGGCATCGTTCACTTCACAACGATGCCAAAATGTTTGGAGCGAATCCTTACAATCGTTTGTTTACATTCGAATTGTTCTTTTATTGCGATTTTTGTGAATTTGTTCTTTTAAGTTTTATTTTATCGCATTCTTATCAAGATGCCGAGAGGTTTAAGTGGAGATGCCCAGAAAATGGTTGCAAGTTTGTTGGAATATTTTCAACGAGAAAAGGTTAACGGAGGTCCCTTACTTACATTGAATTCTATAGGAAAGGTAAGTGAGGAATCCTAATGAATATTTATTTACCACGAAGAGTTTATGATAATTCAATGGGTAATATAAAATATGATTATTACAGAGAGTACTGCTGCTGCACTAAATATAAGAAATGCTACTGTGTGGAGAATATCAGCAAAATCAGCAGAGGGTGTCCCAGGACATCTACAGAAAAGAAATAACCAATTGTTGATATTGAAGAATCTCAGGAGTCCGAAATAAGGAACTGTATTTACGATATGTATAAGAACAGTGAGTATTCAATGCCATTCACATATAATCAAATAATGAACATACCTATTTGCAGAGGAACACATAACATTAAAAACATTGAATGATAAGCTTGCTCAACGTTTTCTTTTCAATGGTTGCCTCTCATCTTTATGGAAGGTATTGAAAAACATTGGCTTCAGATTTAGAAAAGATGATCCACAGCAAGGAATGATGGAGTTACCTAACATTGCTATGAAACGTGTAACATTCCTCCAACAGTATATTCAATTCAAAAATGAAGGTTTGAGGCAATTTGTGTTTCTTGATGAGACCTGGATCTTCCAGAATGGAACTATAGGACATTCCTGGCAAGATTCTAGTGTCAAAAGTGTGAAAAAAAATAAAGTAGGAGGTTCTAGATATTTATAGTTTGTATTTGGGTTAGATGGTGTACTGGATTTATGTTGTATATTAGATTCATTGTTCTGCATGCTGGTTGTTCAAATGGTTTCATTCCTGGAGCAGAATTAGTTTTTTCTTCTAAAACTGCTGATGAAGATTACCATGGAGAAATGAACCAGGATAACTTCCTCCACTGGTTCGAAACGCAATTGCTGCCAAACTTAGAAAATCATTCCACAATAGTTATGGATAATGCTCCCTATCATAGCACAACCATTAACAAAGTTCCCACCTCAGCTTCTAACAAGGCAGCAATTCGAGAATGGCTCACTAATAATGATATTGCTTTTGATTATGGAATGTTGAAGCAGCAGTTAATTTAGTACGATTGTAGGCCATAGACTTCAAAACTTATTTTAAAGTTGTTTGTAATATATTCTATGATTCTCAGGAACAAACCAGCCCCTATTTATAAGGCAGATCTGATAGCAGAAAAATATGGACATCAAGTTCTTCAAAGAAAAATTCATCATTTGTTATTTATAAGAAAAATTAGTGAGATAATTATAATTTGTTTATTGGGTAAGGTATTGAACATCTGAAAATTATAAATTATACATTTTATTCTTATGTAAATGGATTATATTGATGAGATTAATCAACAGGAGTCATACCTCAGAGAAGACAGCATCATCATTTGGAGTAAAAAGAAGTCATCAAGAAGAAGAAGGGTTGGTTTCAATTATGATATTTTTCAACATAATATATGTCGAGTTGTTAGTTTTCAGTTCCAGAGGATACATAAGTAGCAGAAGACAAACATAATGAATTAAGATACATTTGAATTTGAATCTATATTGTATTTTTGTTGAAATGTAATGATATATGGTGGTTCAATGAGTTTTTGTGGGTTTTCCTCATGTATCATATGGAAACCTTTCATATGAGCAGATGCACCACTAGTTTTCCCAGGAATAAATCAATTTATAACTTCTGCATTATTTCTATAACATACCTATTGAGGTTGGCCAAGAATTGGTTTTGAAATATAGAACCGTCAAATGAGAGTTTAGAACAGATATATTGTTGAGAGATAAACATCATTTCATTACGTAGTTATTGTGTATTTCCTTTGAATATTCGATTCGATTTCTAGCATGAGAACAGTCCATTATATCATTTGAACCATTCAACGGTTATCCACAATCAATAGTAATCCAAATATGATAAATTTATAGATCCATCGAAAACACTTTCAAAACAAACGATCAACCTAACCCAACTTTTTATCACAGAATTCGAAGTTAATTCGGAGCATCGCTGAAAAAGTGAAAAACATATGGCAACACGGCTCAATCTGGCGATTTCATACAGGTATCAACCCAGAATAAATGAAGTATATATGAAGTTCTCATATCTCCAATAACGTGATTTCAATATAATAGAGAGTTGAAGTAATCACAGTACGTGAGCAGTCCTAGACACGGTAACGTAAGAAATATGACGTTCCTGATATACATCTGAAAATGAGGTTGAAGCACGTTGAAGTATCTCATCACGTTAGCACAGAACTAGCCTAGACAGGAAATGTTAAATGATTTTTGATAATCTTAACTTCCATGCTGTTTTATGTAGTTTCACTGTATGTCCTGTGCCGTTCGCAAGTTATCGTCCTCGTTTCGTGAGATTTCGGTTAGCGTACGTTCCCTCTTTTAGCACCCGTTAGATAGCGTGAGTCTACGTACACCCGTAGACCCACAACATACGAAAACGTGAAAACTTGTGCAATGCGCATGCCCAGATGTCAGAATGAATCCTAACGTTACCGCGTTCGTGGAACCACTTCAACTCTCTAATATTTCGAAACATGAGTGTTGTGCTACTATATCATACTCAGGGTCATCATTTCACCGCACACTACACCAAAACGTTCAAACTTTATAATATAAACCATTTTTTTCCGTTTTACATATTGCAGAATCATATTGTATCATACATATATCGTTGTATTTGTAATAAAATATGTTATTCAAAACAGGGTATTTTCTTTTCACGGGCCATATATAAATGTGATAAAGTTGATGGTGGTTTCTTCGAAACGAAACGTCGTACGAAAAATCTCTTAGCGCTGGTTTGTATGGATTCAAAAATGGCAATGAGAACGCGTCTCTTATTGTTTCAAATAACGTCAGAAAAAAAATTAAAACGAAATCGGCAAATTTCGTTTTATCAGGCAAATCTCCGGAACTAATTGGAATTTCGAAACTTTCTGAACGGCACATTGTTAGACTTAAGAAGGCGCAACTTTTCTCTAATTCAACCATCTCCGTATCTCTTATGGTTTCTGAGATCCCCATGATAGACATATCCTTATCTTGGACACAGTGTATATTCCAAATGTATGTATTTATAAGAGTTACACAAACACTATATAATAAAAAAATGTGGATTGGTGATTACAATGTTCAGCGAGTATATATAATAATTTATAATTATAACAATCAATTTGAAAATGATGGTTTTCGACAATGACATAATCCTCTCATCAAGAATTTCTCAACATTGCCCTCATGAAACTTGACGATTGTATCTGAAGGAAAATTAACTGACAATTTCAAACAACCCCTACTCAAAATTATACTCTGAGGGCTCTTCACAACTATTTCCTTTTTAAAAGTTTTTTTCGTCTTGGAAGTTTCTGTTTCCTTGCAACAATTTGTTGTGTACTCGTTTGTATCTTGAATCATAGAATTTTCACTATTTGGCTGTAACTGCTCTCTTATTGTAGGCAGATTTTGTTCAAGTTTTCTTAGAGATGGCACGGATCTACTTCGAGTTCTAGGCTTGAGTTTCTTCTCAGGTTCCCATGGGACTCTCTCCTCAGGAATCTATAAATAATAACACTAACGATATACCGCCGTGCCTTCATTTCAAAACTTTCCACCTCTATTTAACTTTTTTTTTTAGCAGAAGAATTTGCCGTAGGTAAAAAACAAGTCAATTTGGATATTGATATGGAAGTTCAAAACCAGTGCCAGTGGTATTTTAGGTTTGACCCTCTTACCCCTATAGCTACCCCCACTTAATAATTTTGAATGGCCCCCCCTATCTTGTAACACATCATTTCAAAGATCTTAAAAATTCTAACCCAACCCCGTTTATGGAACTGAAATTGGTTGATCAGTTCTCGTAAAAATAATGTGCACCATATTGGTACATAGCTAAGCAAAAATACAATTCTCGAATTCCTGGTATACAAAACTCCCCCGCAGGACATTCAGCACCTAAGACACAGTAATATACTGCCACATGCAGACAAATTACTATAACGAAACATTTACAAATGTCCGACAAGAATTCGAGAATAGATTGTTCTTTTGCTTAGCTACCAATGGTGCACATTTTGAACACCTATAATAATAACGTAAGGTACATTTATTTCATTGCAATAGGTATTATTTTATTTTTTATTATAATTCATTTTCTTCTCGCCCTTTTTACGAGAACGGATTAACCAATTTCAGTTTCCTAAACGGGGTTGGGTTAGGATTTTTAAGATCTTTAAAATGATGTGTTAGAAGATAGAGGGGGTGCCATTTAAAATTATCAAGTGGGGGTATAGCTAGGGGTAAGGGGGTTAAACCCAAATAAACTTCCCCACAATATTTGAATTGACGTGTTTTTTGCCTATATACGAGAAATTCTCCTGCTAAAAGTAAGTAATAGAGGTGTGGGAATAAGTTTTGAAATTAAGGCACTGTATAGTAGAATGTTTTGAATAAACCTACTTTCGGTCCATCAAGTTTTCGTGGTGTGCATGCATAACATTTGAATCTTCTGTCACCTGACCTCAAATCTACATCTTCTTCGAAGTCTAAGTCTACGAGCTCTTCGATTTCAGGTACTTTGTTTTCATATAAAGCAACCCTGTTCAAGAAGTTTGGCTGCGGAATTCTCCATGAATTATCTACCCTATTCGTTCTCATGATGAAGTTTAATTTTTGTAGTAGTAAATGATTGTCTCTTTCGATTTTTTTGCATCTGTCTTTTTCAGTTTGTTGTTTCTTCGATTTGATGGCTACGTGGCCTCTGTAAGGGGGAGATCCTGTATCTATGGCCGGCAGTGCTGATTTAACCTGAACACATTTTGCACAATTGATTTTTTTGTGTATTATATAATTCAAACCTGTTCGTTGGTACCTTTTGTCTATGAAGTTCAAATTTCCTTTGTTGCCAAGGTCTTACTAGGAGTGAATCTTTCCTTGATATCATTATGTTTGTTAGTTTATATTTATGATGGATTTTATGACTTCGTATGAATATCTGTATTATGAAGCTACTATTATTGTGATCGGAATATTGCCTAGCAACAAATAGGCGAATTTATATCGATCATAAGGATGATTATACCTTCGCAAGGTGTGGACATAATAAACGATAATTCAGGTATATAATATATCTTATTGATTTTTTCACAATACAATTCAGCGGAAATTTGTCCTTGAACATCAATATTTCCAATACTATAAAATCATTATTATCAATATGAAATATGCCATAGAAATTAACCAACTGAATATAAAATGAGAAATCGTCTTCAGGAAAATTCTGTCATATACAGGGTGTCCCATTGAAATAATAAGGTTTGTTCCAACAAATATTTCTGTATGGTTTCGAAACTGTTTTGTGGCCGTTTCGGTTTCGTTATTTAGTTCGCATGCGCGAACTTCGCATAGTTTCGTGACGGTACAAAAACATTCGATGGTTGGATTGGTTTTATTGATGGTTTTTGGCTACCCAAGTTCTACAAGATTGATTTAAATCAATTGCGCATGAGCGTGACCATATTGTGACGGTTTTAAGACGTGCTGCAAGCTGCAAGAAACCTATAGAGATAATGTTGATTTTTGGTAGAAGTGGCGACGCTGCTTTGCTAAAAATAATTTCGATCGATAGATTATAAGCATCTATAAGTGTTTATATAGGCAACTAAATTTTCAGGAGTACGCCTCGTGCAAAAAAATAGCTTACTCCTGAGTCCCACCCTGGATAATTTTTGTGTGATTCGCATTTCGTACAACCAAAGATGCGTATATGACACAGGACACAGATAAGCAGAGCCACAGTGTCACAGTATCACAGATATAGCAACTCTGGGATTTCGTCAGTTTGTTTCTTTGTTTTGTCTTGTCATTTTTTGTATGCTTAATCATTTGGTTTGAATTGGATTGCAAAAGTATATTCATTATTATCATTAACCATGTATCGACAGCTTGCCAAATTGAGGAATTCATTAGCAGAACATCTAAATGGCCAAAAATATTCAGTATCTTTAAATACTAGTCGTAAATGTAGCAATGCAGGTGAGTTTGAAGAAAAGTAGGTTATGTACATTTCGCTAAAATTTTTTTTCGTTTCAGACGATAAATTCAAAATTAAAGACGAATTCGAAGGAAGACCTCTATATCTAGATGCACAAGCAACTACTCCACTGGTATTATTCCACAAAAATCTCTATCCTATAAATTTTCTTAAAAATCATCAAACTTTCAGGACCCCAGAGTTCTAGATGCTATGTTACCTTATTTGACAAACTATTACGGCAATCCTCATTCCAGAACACACGCGTACGGATGGGAATCAGAAGCTGCAGTTGAAAAGGCTAGAGAACATGTTGCAACTCTTATTGGTGCTGATCCTAGAGAGATTATTTTCACTTCAGGTGCTACAGAAAGCAATAATATTGCTGTGAAAGGTGTTGCCAGATTTTATGGTGTCAAGAAAAAACATGTCATCACCACACAAACAGTTGAGTAGTAACTCTGTCAACAATATTATCTACAAAAGACATCAAATGAATACTATGAATATTCCAGGAACACAAATGTGTCCTAGATTCATGCAGAGCTTTAGAAGCAGAAGGCTTCAAGATAACCTACTTGCCAGTAAAAACTAATGGCATTATTTCATTAGAACAACTGCAATCATCCATAACACCAGATACATCTCTTGTATCAATAATGACTGTGAATAATGAAATTGGTGAGTTTTTCCCATTGAACTTTGACATGGTCCCTATCCTTTACATTCAACAGAAACACAAGTGCAATTTTCAGAATCAATTTTGGGAAATTTCCCTATAATATTTTCATCTCATTCTACTAATGTTTTCCTGTTCATTTAATTCAAATTTTTCGCATTGTTATAACTCATTTCAGGTGTTTTACAACCAGTTGAAGAAATAGGAACTATTTGTAAGGAAAGTGGAGTTTTTTTTCATACTGATGCAGCACAAGCAGTGGGGAAAATTCCTATAGATGTTAATACTATGAAAATTGATCTAATGTCCATAAGTGGTCATAAATTATATGGACCAAAAGGTAATTAAATGTTACTATGTCTAATCTAGATAATAATCATCAAGATATATCTAATATATGATTTCACTATTAAATTGTGAAATTTTGCATAATAAAATGACATGATTATGATTCGGCAAAAGTAGCAAAAATTGCCAACAAGTGTAATCAAACTTGTAAACAATAGTTAATTGTGTGAGAAATGCTTTTCTTCAATAATTTGATGAATTAGCACTTCGAAATAATACAAATATCAAATTGGGGACATCCAAAAAACACAAATCAATAGAACTGATTTACTGTCCAGGCGAGAAGGTCACGCTCTTTCTGTGATATGCTGCAGAATTTCCATAGTTATCCAATTTTGTTGTGTATAATTCATAGTTCAGTGAAATTTTCAAAACAATTTTTTATGATGAACTTAACAAAACTTTGTGTTTTGTAGTATCGTTGAAAAAAATACAAATAGACTATATTTTCCTAGTGAATTCACAATATGTGTTATTGATTATTCGATTGATTTTCAGTAATGAATTCGTAAAAGTAGTTCTGCAGATAATTCATATATAAAAATTAACTGATTTTATGTTTGAAGTATTTGTAGTAAATAAACTTCCGAACTATCTGGTTCTATTCCCAGGCATCGGCGCCATCTACATCCGTAGGCGTCCGCGCGTGCGCGTTGAACCCCTACAAAGCGGAGGCGGCCAAGAGCGCGGCATCAGAAGCGGCACAGTCCCGACACCAATCGTCGTTGGATTCGGCGAAGCTTGTCGATTGGCTGCCGCCGAGATGGATTACGATAGGGCACACGTCGAACGATTGAGTCGAAGGTTGATTGACAAAATCAACAGCTCGCTGACCCACGTTATAAGGAACGGGGATGACGTCTCGACGTATCCTGGTTGTGTCAATCTATCATTCGCCTACGTCGAGGGTAAGGTAGCTCTAGCGGTAGAAATAAATTCATACATACACTGCGACACACAATTTTTTTCCCACCATAATGTAAGGATTTTTTGAATTGAATATTTTTCTACATTTTTCCTTCAAATGTTAAGATTCTTCCTTGAGCTTGGGCTATATCGTTTTCAATGTTTATGCTACAGCTATAGTCTATTTATTCTGGGTTGATAGTTGTGTCAGATTTGGTAACTTTTCAATGCCATCAGTGCAAAACAAAAAGTAACTAGCAATGACAGACGTCTCAATAGGTTTATACATTAGCTGGGAACATCAAAGCATCAACAATTATGGCAACACTTCACAACGATGTCAAATTGTTTGGAGCGAATCATTACAATCTTTTGTTTACATGCGAATTGTTCTTTAATTGCGATTTTTTTAAATTGTTCTTTTGAGAGCTTAATATCATCGTATTCTTATCAAAATGCCGAGAGAATTGAGTGGAGATGCCCAGAAAATGGTTGCATCTTCATTAGAACATTTCCACCAGAAAGGGATAACAGGAGTTCATTACTTTCATTGGATTTTATTTGAAAGGTAAGTAAATAATCTTCATGAATATTTTTTCATCATGATCTTGCAATGGTTTTATAGTTTTTATGAAATATGATTATTGCAGAGGGTGATTGCTGCTCTAAATGTCGGAATTGTGTAGGGAATATCTGCATACTTTCACATAAGGTAAGTTAAGAACTAAACCGTCCTAGGACTTTTACAGAACTACACAACAGAAGAAACAAGTTTTGGATATTGATCAACCTCAACAATATCAAATAAGGAACTGTATTTACAATATACACAAGAACAGTGAGTATTTAGTGCATATCACATATTATCAGTTGATGAACATTCAAATCGAATAGAGTTACCTAATATTGCTATGAAACGTAATTCAATCCTCCAACAGTACGTTCAGTTGAAAAATAAAGATTTGAGGCAATTTGTTTTCTTTGGTGAGACCTGGATATTTCAGAGGGTGCGTTCCATTAAGCGCTCACAACGCCCAAAACACTCATTCAGACGTTCCACATGGCGACCACGATCGTTGGGGTAGTGGCGAAAATGTCATGAATGACGTCATGATTTATGCTCACGACGACCCATCTCAATAGGTGGGTCGGCGTGAGCGTTTCGATGACGCACAGAACCAAGTGGAACGACAAAATTCGTGGTCGTGAGCGTGATCGTTGTGAGCGCTTAATGGAACGCACCCAGAATGGAACTCTACGACATTATTGGCAAGATTCTAGTGTCAAAAGTGTGAAAATATAAAGTAAATGAGATTCAAGATATTTAGAATTTGTATAACAATTAGATAGTGTATTGGAATTATGTTGTCTATTAGATTCATTGTTTTGCATGCTGGTTGTTCAGATGGATTCATTCCTGGGACAAAATTCGTTTTAATCCCTGAAACTGCTAACAAAGTTTACCGTGTGGAAATTAACCAGGATAACGTTCTTCACTGATTCGATACACACTGCTGCCAAAATAAAGAAATCATTCCACAATTGTTATGTATGGATAATGCTACTTATCACAGCACAGTAATTAACAAAGTTTCCACCTCAGCTTTCAATAAGGCAGCAATTCAAGAATGACTTACTAACAATTTTTATTTTAATTCATTTTGATTATGGAATGTTGAAGCTGCAGTTACCAGTTAATTTAATACAATTGTAGGCCATAGACTTAATGATACATGTAACATATTCTTTGATTTTCAGAACAAACCAGCCCTAATAAATAATAGCAGAAGATATGGATATCAAGATCTTTGACTCCCACTTTACATTTGTGTTTTTATCCACATGAGTTGATGTGGGATATAAAGACGTGAATACATAGTAAATTGATAGACATTTGAATTTGTATTGTAATTTTTATTGAAATGTTATGATGTGTAGCGTTTACATAATGAGAAAATGCACAACTATTTTTGTCCCACAAATAAATGAATCTATAACTTCTGGATTTTTTCTAAAACACATACCTAGTAGAGTTGGACAGTATTCGGTTTTAAATATAGAAACATCAAATGAGAAAGAAAGAACAGATATGATATTGAAAGATGAACATTTTTAAATATCATTATGTAGTTATAATGTTCTTCCTTCCTACGATTGCTAACATGAAAACATTCCATTTTATCAGTTGAACCATTCAACGGTTATCCACAATCAATAGTAATCCAAATATAATGGATATATTTCATCAATCGAAAACACTTTCAAAACAAATGGTCAACCTAACCCAAGTTTTTATTCGGAGAATCGCGTAAAAAGTGAAAAATATGTGGCATCACGGCTCAATTTGGCGATCTGACACAACTATCAACCCAGAATAAATATGTGGAGACGACTTTGTGTGGTTTTTTTCAATATTAACCAGAACAAATAGACTATACTATTTAAGTTATGTCTTGGGCTTAATTAATCTCAATTTTGAAAGCATAATGAGACTTTATCTTGGTAATAAAATACCTAATATACATGGTAATGAGAAATACAGGGTGAAATGAAAATTAGAAAAAAATGCATTGAAAATTTCTTTTATGACATGATATTTTTCAGAGAAATTTCATTTACACTATTTTCATCATTATGTTTGATCTCGAAGCAAATTTATGATTGTGATATCGCCTATTGTAACATTTCAACACCCTGTTGAATATTTTGGAACACTTTGAAGGATACCAGATGGAACACTTTTTCGTTGATGTATATACGGAGATTGAACCTTAAATCTTGAAAATTGAAGATAATATGGACATTTCAGTCAGTCCATCTGTCATAATTTTTCGAAAAAATGGAATATCTTGAAAACAAATCACGATAGGAAGGAAATTCAAAATGCATCGGGTCCTGAATATTTCTTAGAATTCGAAAATCTAAAAATAAACAGGGTATTCCATTTGAAAAAGCAAAGTTGATGTCACTTCCGGTTTAACCAGAAGTAACAGCGTAGTGAAAATATTTTAGGAAGATAGAATACATTGAGTAGTAGCATCCAAAAAAAATCTCAAGTTGATATCTCAATCAGTTCTCTATAAACCTCTAATGAACCAGTTAGGTATGGTTTGGTATCATAAAAACTGACTAATGTTGAATCATTATCTGGGATGCTCAAAAAGTGTATAATTCATTTCATCGAAGGTTTTTATCTGATATTGTATCCAAAAATGTATGTTTATTTCCTTCGTCGTTCAATGTATGTACTATGCAACAGAAGTATTAAAATAATTGATCATGATTTCATTTTCATGACACCACTGGTCAAAGTAATGAGGACATTTTGGACTTTGACATCAAGGTTCACTTTATTCCGACTTGATTTATACCCATCAATGGGGTCAGCATCGGCAAAGTGAATTCAAATGTCGCTAGTGTTTCATGTAGCATAATGTGATTTTGTAGAACATAAACTAAAATATTAATAATCGAATTCCTCCATCGCCATACAGGTGAATCTCTACTCATGGCGCTGAAGGACATTGCCCTGTCGAGTGGC
Organism: Plagiodera versicolora; assembly: GCA_037013635.1. Taxonomy (NCBI): domain Eukaryota; kingdom Metazoa; phylum Arthropoda; class Insecta; order Coleoptera; family Chrysomelidae; genus Plagiodera; species Plagiodera versicolora. The sequence goes on along the minus strand of CM072986.1, from coordinate 5,372,531 downwards.
TCGGCGTGCACTTCGGCCTCCTTGGAGCCGTCGTACGTGTTGCGCGCCATCGGCGCCGACGAAGACCTGGCGCACAGCTCGATCCGGTTCGGTATCGGCCGGTTCACCACCGAAGAGGAAATCGACTACACCGCTGAAAAGTGTATCTCCCACGTGGCCAGGCTGCGCGAGATGAGTCCTCTCTGGGAGATGGTGCAAGAAGGGGTCGATCTCAAGTCTATTCAGTGGTCTCAGCACTGAGAAGGGACTGAGGAACCTCACAGTAAGGAGTTTAACGAATAGAGCCCAGTTCTGAAATTGAGCACTCTTTAATTGGTAATGAATAATAAGCAGTAAGTCATTGTGATGAATCCCTTAAATACACTTTTTGCTATTGTCAAAATATAGCTTGAAGATCTTCCAACTTGTAATTTCTTCAACAATTCAATATGAATGATAGATGGTTTTGAAGGCATAAATGCTTTGTTGGTGATCATCAATTATCTATATCCTCGTTATTGTAACATTGTATCCCAGAATATTCCTTGTTTCGTGATAATTTATCGGTTCATCTCTCAATATAAGTGAGAGAAAAAATAAATTCGAATGTTGTTTATATGAAGGATGAAACATTTTGCTACTTCTTAGCATTATCTTAAATTTAATAATAATAATTCAATAATCAAACAAAAGTGTATGAACATATGGAAATTGAATTCGTCTTCTGAAATCTCACGTACCTACAGAGAGAGTTGTAATCAAATCAATCAAGGTTGGCAAATAAGAGCAAGATAAAATAATGCACAATCAATGAAATCACATATTTTATTCGAATCGTAACGAATATATGATTTCATTGGCGCATTCTTATTTTATTTATCAAGAGGGGTGTCAGTCACAGTTGATATTATTGCTTGTGTCTTCGAAATATATTGTGATAAATATTATGAATATCTATTGATGGGATGTGAACTGAACTACAACCGAATAAATTACCCGTACAATAGGAATACAAATTTTATTGATTGTGATTTATAACAAATAAAAATAATGTTACTTTTATTTTGTTATATTTTACCGTACATTAGATTATATATTTTCTCTATTACTTCAGCATTACATTGCTCCTTATACAATTGTATTCAAATAAAGAATCTTGAATATTAAAAATTACCTGCCAATTGCAGCCATGTCCGAAAAAAATATACCATGCTAGTTAATCGGAAATAGAAGAGAACAACCGTAGCCGTTTTTGTATAGTACAAGTCTCATTTCATCGATTACAAAAAAGATTCCTGGAAGAACAAGAATAATGTGAAATCATTTTGTATATAAGGTTCTGCTGTTCCTAATATTCTCCTTGTAGTTTCAATAGCTTTGAGATGACCTGGCAGTGAATATTGTAATTGAAAAAATGGTTACTTTCATACATTGTAGTTTTATACTGAGAAAAATGAAAACTTTTACGTTTCTTTTTGATATATGTTCCTTAAATGACGATTTTTGTATGACAATATGATACGTTGATAAATAAATAATGCTCTGAGAGTTGAAAAAACTCATACATTACACCTTGGTGAAATGAAAATAATTGAAATGGAGGTCAATAACAGGTGAGTTTGGTTTTTCTGGTATTCTTACCGAGGGAGTAAAAATTGCTTGCATAAATAAAAAACATACTGATGAAATGTGTCTTCATTCAGTTTAATTCTATTTTCTTATGTAAATATGATTCAACTAACAATATAAAATATTTAGGCATGTTAAATAGAATTTTTGGTTTTGCGTTCAACATTTTCATTTATAGGAAATAAATATAAGAATAAAATTGAAAAGGAAATCTTAAGTATCAGATTCTTGAAAAATTCACAGTTTCGACAACAAGATGATTTTATTTTTTCACCTAATCAAGTCAACGTTATTTAATATAATTAACTTGTACTTGTAACGTCGATTTTTCAATACACTACAATAATTGATATGATGAAATTAAAAATACTAAATATGGACGGCGACTAACACCCGTTTGCACCGACGGATTTGAGTACAGTTTAGACAAAAGTGACGCTTAACATGACATACGTTATTGCACCGCATCCAAAACAACCCTCAAAGTCAACTTAAGATAAGCGGACAATTTTCTAGGTTTAAAGAAAACTTAACCTATATCCAAGTGACAAATTCCCGTTCCCAATGGAAGATTTATTCAACGACGATTTGGATGTAAATGAAATTATTGAATATGGTTTCCCAAGACGAGTGAATGTACGTCCTAATTATTTTGAAGAAATGGACAATTTAACATTTTTCAAAAGATTTAGATTATATAAGGAAACAGTAGTATATATTTTAACTCTCATAGAGCACAATATAGAGTTTCGTGATGATAGGTGAGTATTTGTTATAGGTACATTGATACATTTCCGTGATTGGAGTTTTCTTTTTTGTAATAATTTTGTAACAATGCTAGTTCGATTTTTACTTGTGTTACTACCTGAACTGTAATGAGGAGGTTGAATTGCAATAATTTATTTTTTTCAGGAACAACAGTGTGAGTCCCATAAATCAACTGCTATGTTGCTTACGATTCTATGCCAGTTCAGGCCATCTCAGTTCTGTTGCTGATTTTATGCATATAGATGTAGGAACTGCAAGTAGAATTGTAGCAAATATTTCTATGGAGTTGGCACAACTCTATCCTCGTTTTGTTAAAATGCCTGCTCCCGAAGAAATTGTACGAGAGCAAGAAAAGTTCTATAATATGTTCCGATTTCCTAGAATCATTGGAGTGGTAGATGGAACACATATCAGAATAAACTCTCCAGGTAACCAGTATTTGATTGTAGGTTATTACTTTTATTTCATTATTTTAGGGAGGGATGATGCCGAGGTGTTTAGGAACAGAAAAACTTATTTTTCACTTAATGTACAGGTGGTTGGAAATGCTGATATGAAGTTTATAGACGTTATTGCCCGGTGGCCAGGTTCTGCTCATGATGCCACAATTTTTGCTAATAGTAGATTAAGGGCACGGTTTGAAGCAAATGAATTTCCTAACAGCATATTAATAGGTAAATATTGGTTTATACTGAGTGCAAAACATTTTTTGATATTCAAATGGAAATTTGTTTACAGGTGATAGTGGCTATAGTTTGAGAGAATATTTTCTGACTCCAATTGAAAATCCAGTTACTCGAGGTGAACAAAGGTACAATGAGTCATTTATCAGGACCCGCAACCTTATTGAACGCCTTATTGGAGTTTGGAAACGAAGATTTCCAGTTGTGGCATATGGCTTACGTTTGAAAAAAGAAACAGCTATGGCAGTTATAATAGCAACTTCAGTTTTGCATAATATTGCCAGAGAAATGAATGAGCTTGAGCCACCTGCTCTTGAGGAATTGGATATTAATCAGCTGAATTATTTAATTAATGCAGGGAATATAAATGTTCATGAGAATGATATTGGTGGAAATGTGAATGTGACACAAAATGAACTTATACATTATTTCAATAATCTAGCATGAATGTAACACCTCCATTGATGTTACAGTTTGTATATTTTTCAAGAACTATTGTTTTATAATTACATTATCATTCAATGTATTAAAAAAATTAATATACACTTTCAACAGCATAAAGTTTTTATTCATAACAATAAACTATAAAACGAATGGAAATTTCCACAAATATGTCAAAATATTTATCGAATACTCTCCAACAAAACTTACGATTAGTTATTAACTTTTAAATTATTTCTCTTGTAGGAGTCTTAATTGTTCTTTTTTAATGAGTATATCTATCTTCAATGCTTCTGTACGTAAGTCATGCTCCACTTTTTCATAGTTCGAATTATTTTTCAATTTACTTTCTTCATAATTGCATATTATGAGTCTTTTATCTAGTAATGTATCATATTTATCAGCAATGTGGGATGATGACAAAGCTCTGACAACAGTGGCTGGTCTACGCCTTCTAAAATCCTTATTTCTGCTCACACTGGAAGTTTGTGAAGAGTTTTCTGTATTCAAAAGTGAACTCTGCAGTTCTGCTGATGGGGTTTCTTGTAAATTAGCCGTTTTGTAACGTTTCCATCTATATTCTTGGGGTACATTAGATGACATTGGTGTATTTACCTTGAAAGTAAAATAATGTTAATGTAATACAGTAGACCTGCCGATTCCTGTTACCTCGGAACGCTTTTCAATATCCATAATATTCGGTTCATTGTCATCCTGCGAAAATTCATAAATGTAATTCCCTTCTTCAGGTGCAGAAGATCTTTCAATCTAAAACAGATGACATATAATGTATTTTCTCCAGTGCAAGAGTATAGGTTACCTCTATGTTTCGATCTGCATCAAATGAATTTTGTAGACCATATATGGTTTTATTATTAACTAAAGATAGGAGTTTTTCATCTGAGGCGGTGACTTGTGGTTTTGGGGGAGGCCCACCACCAGTACGCATAAACTCCATCCTTTCATCAGCTTTTCTCTTCCTCAAGTCTTTCTTTTGATTTTCATAGAATTTCCTGAGAGAATCTGTGGACCTATTTATGCAATTTGGGGCCATGGCATTGAATTCCGTGGCAATTTCCTCCCAGGCAGTATCCTTTTCTTGAGAAGTAATGGCATTAGTTTTTTTATTTTCTATTATATCTGCCTGTTTTGCAACAATGCTCAATAATACATCTTTTTCCCGTTGTGTGTAATTAGGACCCCTTTGCCTTTTTTCGGTGGTCGTCTTCATAATATATATTGAATTCGTTATATTCAAAAAAAATTCAAAACTCTCACTACCATACGCACACTCATTACACAGCGTCAAATGTCATATCCACAAAATACAAAACATGTGTTTTGTGGTCATATCTTTCTCAAATAAAATTAAAATTCCCTAAACGCTGACAGTGTTGCCTAATGATACGCAAGTTTAACTAAGTTTAGTATGTATCAATACCGTGCAAGACAAACTTATTAAGCGGACCTTGAATTTTCAAGCGATCCTTAGTTAAGCCAACTTAAATCATTAGTCGGTGCAAACGGGTGTAATATAAACAATCGTTTTTTTTTTGACATGACAGCTGGATGTTTATGTATATGAATTCAAATCACAGTAATGGTTTGAAGATTAAATATTAATTTTTCGTGATAAAAGCATAGCAAAATCAACATGTAAAACTGCATTTAAAAAACTTTACGAACGTAAATATTTCATCATCACTAGGAGAATATAATTAGTATGTGGTGAATATAATTTTATGGCAGTTATTCGTATTCGTCTATATATCAAAATATTGGTGACAAAAATGAGAGACTATCTGATCTACAACACGAGTTTCGAAAATCAATTGTATTACTGTTTGCATGTTGTTTCCCAAACTATCAAAGATGGTAACGCTTACTTTTATAATATACATTATTTTAGTGTAAACAATACACTGAATACTACACAGCCTCATATATATAAAATTTTGTTGAAGTCACAATTCAGCAGATATCTGTCTAATTACCCTCACGTATAAAAACAAAGGTTTTTAGAACACTTTCAGTCGAATATTTGGGATAATCATAATCCTATTAGATTCAAGAAGTTTCTCCTTATAAGTTCAATGCCATTGGCTTTACAGTGTAATCTCAAAGTAAGTATCACTTATGCCTATATTAGTTTTTTTGGTATTAGTTCTTAAAGGTAGATACTATACACACTACATTTAATAATTGTACTTTCCACTGATTTCGAAATTGGTGATTAGGAGTATTAATTTCATACTTCATTCACAAGATTCTTTAACAGCTCACAAAAACACTATCCGCGAGATGTATCAGAAACAATATCATTTCTCAGAATTATTTCTCTGGTAAAAAGTAGCATTATCTGAATATTTGAATTGAATATTTTTCATTACATATTCAATTGAACGCTCTTCAATACGGTGTATCACAAAGGGAGGTTTGCTGGTTGTTAAAGGGCTGAATCTATCATGATTCCATATACCTTTTGTATATTAGAGGCGATTTTCGAAATTGTTCACAGTATTATTATTTGATGTTATGTTCTTTATGTATTCTAAATTTATGATATATCCAGTTGAGTATGTGATATTCAATTCACATATCACAAGAGATATTTAAGGTAGTTGTAATATTGCTACCTGAAGCGAGTAAACTCTATCCAATTATCTGCGTCAGGCTGATTCACTTCATATTCACTTTTCTGAAGAACCAATTCTCTATTCGAAAAATCAACCCTAATTACCTTATAACCTCTCCAAGAATGAAAATGCATATAACCAATTCCTCGATTTAACAAATATGTTGAAATCCCTTGAACACTCCATAAGAGATAATGCATCATTATAACCCTTCACTTCTTCAGATTTCTTCGAGATTTGCAATATTAAAGTTGCACTGGAAGTTTTTCATGGGATCTGTTTTCTCTGGCAACTTTTTCAATGATTACATGTGGGAGTGATAGAATATTGAGAGTTTTTGAGATTGAGTTCACATCTACTGATGAAAGCTAAAGCAAGGAGACTTATTGCAATAATCACTTACAGACTGTATTCCATATAAGAAGGCAATTTGAATGATTTGTTTATTCAATTGAGATGCATATTTGTTTTGAGTATTGCATGTTGTCATTCATTTATATTTTCCCAGCACTATACTACCAATCCAAAAATATCAAAGAATTCAAAATGGGTGACTAATTCAGTATTAAATATTCTTGAAAAAACAGAAAAATATTTAGTCTGTGTCAGCCAAATTTAGGTCTCATTAAAAGAATCCATAGTAATTAAATGTTCTTTAAGAGACATTCAGACAATAATTTGATAAAATCTTTTGTTATTTGAGACAAATTTTCCTTTCTTACAAGATGACATCAATATAATTTGACTATTCAACTTCAAGAATCTATGATATCAAAGACACCCCATGAAAAATTATCCAGTCACTCATTATTGTACTTTGTCAAAATGTTAAACAATGTTAATAATCTTCAAATCAACTTCTTATGTGGAACTCAGGTAAATTCAGGGGAATTCATTTGAACCTCGAGGAAGCACATGCTAACACAAACAGCTGTCTTCATCAGGTTCATCTTCAAGATGTGTTATCCTGAAGCCATGCTGTTCCATAGACTGCAATTCCAGTCTAGACCTATTTGAACTGGCCAACTGTTGTGCAATATCTGAGAACATTTCCTCCAAACCATCACCAGTCTTGCAAGAAGTCTTATAAATTCCTGATACCAAATTGTGACATTGTTCACTGTAAGAAGCAGACAAGATCACTAAGATATTTTTTTAATTCCAATGTCACCACCTTTTCAACAAGAAGTATATTCAGTTTGAAAAAGTAAATTAACTTCAGGAATTGATGTTTTCTAGAGCAAGATTCAGCATAGATACAAGTAAACAATAATATTTTACATCAATTGAAACCTTCACTCCAAGAATCTAGATAACTCACCAAAATGTCTCTATTTCAGAATCAGTGATTTGAGGAATCGTGCTGACTAAATCAGATTTATTCCCACACAAAAATATTTTGGCATGTTCAGCATAAGTTACAATGTCTAATAAGTGCTGAGACAGTACATGGAAAGATGCTGGATTGTCCAAAGCAAATACAAGAATTGCTGCCTGTGCAAACTTGTAATAGCTGGAGGTAATTGATGCCACTCTTTCCATACCACCTGTATCCCACAGCTGTAACTGTAAAACGTTAATATAGAAATATAAAGAGTTTTTCTTTACATTAGATATAGTATTTACTTTCACTTCTCTATCGTTTAAACAAAAAGTTCTGTAGAAATGATCTAGACCTAAAGTGGATTTTCGATCTGTAGCTCTGACGAATGTGTTATTTGTAAATCTTCTGAATATAGAACTTTTACCAACTCCATATTCTCCACATAAAATTACTTTAAGTTCTGGAATCCTAACAGTGGCCATAAGTAATAATAATTTCCTTAATCATTAGTGTACACTTTCAGATAGATCGTGGGTATGTTATGACAGAATCTGTCAGTTTTGTACTATATATATATATCTTTGTTCGTGGATCACAGCACGATTGTGTTTCAATGTACAAGATGTTCAAAAGGTGGAATTTGTGAAATAAAATTTTCTCTTTTTAATGTTAATTTTTGTAATACAGCTGAAAACACTTAATATTTCCGAAACAGTTGAAGATAGATGGGACATTGTACATGAATTATGTCTAGAATTTTCTGAATAACTATTATTATTATTATGTCGACCTCGAGTGTCGACTGTGGAGTTGGGGCACGTAGCGCCTCCAGACGTATGGGTAATCCCTTTACTTCGTAATTTATTACATTTGACTGTTCCACACTGTATATAGTATGGACCGGCAATGCAACAAGTTTTTGTAGGCTGTCAGACTTCATGAAGTTTTTTGTGTCTCTCTCTTTACCGTTTTCACGCTCGCAGAACACATCTGCCGGTCCATTTCAAGGATGATTGAACAGGGTGGTTCATTTCCATAGGACGCAATGTTAACAAATTTCGCGGAAAATTGATTTATTAATTATGTGTTTTAATATAATCCTGAATATGTGTGTACAGCAAAATTATTTGAAATAATAAGAGCATTACTCTGTTTTGAAAGTGGCTAAATAGCGATGTTGCCAAGCTAATTCAAATATCGAGTACGATATCGTGCGAGTGTTCGCAAATAGACCATTCGCAATTGCGCATACGCGCGTTTATACTGTGATCTTACGTACAGGTCTGGAAACTAGTAGGAAGTCGATCACAAATCAGATCAGTTCGAACGCCTGATCGCACAATTTTTTTTCGATTCATTTGAGAGAACTTTTTGAGAAATACCATTTCTCACATATATACAGAGTGAGTCAGAATAAGACCGACCGTTACAGGGCGTCAAAATTAGGGAAAAATAATCAAGAATAAAATTTTTTCGGATATACGCGCAGTCATTAATGAAATATGTCATTAATGACATTTAGGTTTAAATTTCTCGAAACATTGAAATGGTTATCATTGAGTACGAAACTGACGATTTCGATTCATTTTATACGAAGTTAAATGAATTCAAAACCGAAAATCGTTATCAATCTATTTACGTATATTTCACAGCCTCGAAATCTGAAGGCACCAATAACACTTGGTGTCCAAAATGTAATGCGGCATTGCCTGTGATTAGGAGTTGTTTGGAACATGTATCTGATGATCATTCGATTCTCGTCATAGTCGAAGTTGGTAATGAGAATGTCTGGAACGATAAGAAAAATCCATTCAAGCAAGATCGTAATCTATCTATTAAGAATATCCCAACGTTTATGCTTTGGGATACCTACAAAAGATTAGAAGGAGAATTTTGTGCTAAAGAAGATATTGTTAATTTAATGCTACAGGAGAGAGAAAGTGTTTATAATTATAACTAGAATATACATTACATATTATATATTGTTTCCTATATTTACTAGATACTAGTATATCGACTGGATTACGCTTGCCTTTATTTTTGTCCTTATGTAGATTAGAAATACATGAATACACCCATATACCTCGCTTTACGGCCTATAGATACGTTTCAAATAACGCAAAGCGAAGAGCCGTATAAAAATCAATTATTGGAATACAAATAGAAATAATGTCAATGAGATTGGTTTGATATATGTGTCGAATATAAAACATGGTTTATTATTCAGAATAATTTTATTTCATTTAAATCAAAAATACATACCTAACAAATTAATACATTAGTATACATAAAATAAATAATATACTCCAAAAACCATCAATAATTTATAAACAATAATAAAAGCATTGCCACTTGTGAATGTGAATGGTTATGGGATGGTTATATAAGAGGCGCTGCAACTTATTAATAATTTGTATAGTGTGAATATCAATCAATTAATTCACTATTCCAAGGAACTTTGTATAAATACAAAAAGCAGAAGTATATTTTGTATTTCGCATTTGAAATAGCAGAATTAGAGAAGTATTTGTATATAAGTACATATCTGTCGCTCTCTCGCGGATATCACCCTGTACGTTTCATACTATCACTCTCCAATTATTACATGTACACTTTTATATTCCAGGGCTGAATGAAAAGAAATGTCATTCTCCCTCAAAAATATCGAAAATAATAATTTTGATGGCGATAATGGAGAAATACAAATATTTTGAGTTTTATTTTATGATATAGTTTATATTTATGAATGAACTATGAATGAACCTTGAAATAGAGAGTTTTCATGTAACCCGTCCATATAAATGAAACATGTTCCAAGTTTTTCTCGATAAAATCTCTTCCTGGTATAGTTATACCTTCCGGTACGTTTTCGTTGGGCCAGCCTGTATACCTGGGTACATGTCGTGTTATATTTTTATATATTTCGCTCATTGCCTTACATTATATCAAATCAAATTAACGGTATACAAAATTTGTTCGGACAACATGCGGTTGTATATATTTTTATACCCAATAGACTTTTTGAAACCAAGATAAAAGTATTTCCCATTCAGCATAAAATTATGACCCTTTGTCCTCACTTATTCCAACTCTTATCCTATAATCTCTCTTCGGATATCCTCTTCGTTTCAGTTATATTCAACTGGCAATTTCAAGTTTGATATTCTGTATATTGAGGAAGACAAATCGTGTTATCATTATCCTCGAAGTGAATGGTATATTATTAATAGTCGCAGCATCTCCGGAATTTTTTAAGAAATTGATTCCATGTAAATATTTACGACATTCGAAAGATAACTAGTACGAACTTATCAGTCTTTCGAGATAGAATACTAATCTTCATGGATTGTCAATCCAGTTCTATATAAATCATCAGTGTTCAGTGTTGAATTGCATTGAATTGCTCTTGTAAATATTTGTTAGCATACCTTATTTTTGGTTCACAGCAGACAACATAAATATGTTGATTTCCACTAGTAACGACAAAATTTCTTATTACAGAGCACAAACATGTACTTCCATATCAGTCTTGAACAGTGAGTATTCTTTTTATGTAATATACAGGGTGTCTTGCATAGGCGTAACGAGGGGTGGTTATTGATGGGGACGTAACCCCCCCATCGCTTAGAAGAAGTAAATATAACAAGTAAAGTAACAATTTGAAAAAATAAAAATTTAAGTAAGTGTGGTTGACTGGTGGGGTCGATCCCCCTCCCATTAGTCAACTCTAGTTACCCCAATGGTGTCTTCAATGAATCAATGTAGATCGTAGATAACAGATCTGTTTTTGAATTTCATATGAGAAAATTGAAATTTTATATTTTATTCAAATTTAATTTTTTTGTTTCTGACATTCATTGATTCAATTCATTATCTCTTTCACTGACGGTATATTATTATCATTTAAATTTATAACAGATATACAAAAGAAAAACTTCTTAATCGCTGCCAATCTCATAAACGCGAAATTTTTCCTACACTTATTATAGTTGTCATATTTGCTCAGTTTTGCAGCGCCCTCAACGATATTTAAAATCGCCAATACATTCATGAACACTGAGAGCACAGCTGAGAGTGCATGTACGTGACATGTTAACGAGATTATAATACAGAGATCAGTCCGTCCTCTACTGATATCGGCCCCTATTGTTCATGAATACATGAATATTTATTAAATGTTTTTATTGACAGTAATATTATTCTTTATAAGTACGAATATATTTCATCTTTAGTTGAATAATCGAAGATTATACCACACTTTTTCAGAAAAGCCTACTATATTATATACTATATCTTTTTGTTATCACAATTTCATTTAAATAAATATTGATCCCACAGTATAACTAGACATACTGTAGTGTCACTTGCTGTCGGCCCCTTTCATGATGGTGTCACAATTTTTTGTAAGACGAGTGTGCATACAGCCTTGCACAGATCTGCGAGTCATCGCACCTTTCAACCAATGATGAGCTCTCCCACCAATATACATTATTTTCGGAATCAAATGCAGCGTCTTTTCGATTCAAAACGTGGTCAAGATACCAAGAGCCTGCCCTGCCTAACTTGTCTATGCGCAATCGAATCACGAGTGGACATGCGCACTCTAAATTTGGTGGCACGAAAAAAGTGCAGAGATTTAACATCGTGGATTTAACTGTATATTGAGCAAAACACAACTTTATGCGACTGTAGCGGCCATAATGTGAACTTCCCGAAACGCGTATTGTTTCATTGTTTTGTTTCGCTATCGTGTGTGATTTGTCTGAAGGGAATATGGATAAAAACGCCAATTGTTGTGATATTGGGTGCCACAGAAAATGAAAATAAAGTATATGTAACTAACAAAATGGGAATTATCGAAGGAATTGATGAACGCAAGGCATGTGATAATAATTTATTGTGGTTGGTTTTATACATATTGATGTTTATTTATAATAGCATAACCATAGAGTTTACAATAATCCTGAAACCCAGACCCAAAACTAAACAATAAATTTGATACTAGGATCAGTAAAATTGCCAGGGCACGATAATTCGCCGCACTTAAGTATTGTAGTAAATACAACCTTGCACAGTTCAAAAATAATGCTGAAATATGCTTGTAAATTTCAGATAAGCCTGATTTGCATGTGCACTCCATCTTGGTGATTTTCAAATCTTCATTTCAGAAAATGTACCCTCGATCTGATGAGGCTGTCCTGATAGAGCAGACGTTTGTAGACAGATCCTGCAATGTTAATATTGTCCTTCATACTCCATTTCTTACCACATCAAATTGAGTGGTTGTTGTCGGGTGTTGCTTGTAAATATTCAAAAATTTCTGATAGTTTTAGGAACATATCTTGCTAGATATGATCTAAAATATGAAATAATATGGCTTGATTATGCTCAAAAGTAACTTATTTCTGTACTTACATAAGAAGTCCAATTACTGAAAAAAAAAACCACCACAAGAAAGCCTTTTCACACAAAATTTCGAATATTAACAAGTAACAACTACTATAAACACGTAAGAACCATATATGAAACTGCTGAACAATACGCGTTTCGGGAACAGCTGATGCAGCGAATGCAGCGCCACCATCGGTAAATATTTTGCTCAATATTTATTAGAATACGTATAAGCTGTGATATTTATACCGCATTATATTTCAATGGTAGATGATCAATCGAATCTATTACGTTTGTCTATCTAGCACAATTGTCCGAGTACCAAGAACAAACATATCACGAGAATATGTGAAATGGAAACTGAAAAGATTAATGATAACATAAATAAACAGGTGAACACTTGTATATGACCTTATTCTTATATTCTTTCAATACAGTTGTTAACTGGTTTTTCGATGGGAGAGTGTGTTTATGATACATCCAAGTTCACTATCCCAGTGAAAAAATTGGGTTCCTCAATAAGGTTAGACCATTTAATTTCGATTCTCTCACCATAACTATTTTGTCAGAGTTCATTTCTATCACAAATAATTAATAAATGATCAATTGAAATGATCAGATCTGCAAACAGTGTTACAATTATATTTCGGATATTAATTTTGAATGCGGAGGAGAATGGGAATATAGGAAATGTTGAATTGATATCAATTGAATTGAGGTTATATTATACTGAACGATACAAAGCATAATCTTATCGTGTGTTCCATTCATTATTTTTGAAATCTCATCGTGGTCGAGAACAATATCATTTTGTCATAAAACTCCTGTCAAAGATATGTCAATGCAATGTCTAGAAGCTGGCTGTGAATGTAATTGCATTCACTTAAAATTATTTTGATAGATTGAAATAAAAAAGTTCGAGAAACTTTCGATACATATTTGAGTTAGAGTTTCCTTATGTTCAGTTCTGTATTTTTTTAACGATATATTATTATATACAGGGTTGCCCATGACTGTGTGGAAGTGAAAAAACCTAGGAACAGAAATAAAAAAATGTTCGAGCCAAAAGTAATTCGCTGTTCTTTGATATTCTGAGATATATATAGGGTGTTCAGCCTAAGCGAGATATAAAATTTACTTCGTTTAGGACATACTGTATATTCCTTTACCATTGAATTTAACCTGAAATTTTACGTTCTGTTCCATCTTTGTTTCATTCATATATTGAGACCTTGTCAAACTAACGAAAAATATGAAGATTTGACAATATTTGCTGGCGACAAAGGTGGTGGATAAAGTTTCGTTTTGGGTGGGTACGGGGTGTTTTTTGGAGAAGTATTAATTCAGGAGATTTCAATTTTTGAAACATTTTTTTTTTCATTTTTACATACAGTATATTAACATTTCTCCATGTGATGTATGTTATCATTCATCAATCAATCAAGATTTTGAAAGAATATTGGAACAGCAATTTTTTAGCATTAGAAACATTATTTGGATTATTCATGAATAAATTGCTTCTTTATTACATTTTCTTTCAAAATTGAGATCTAAAATGAAGACTATTGTAAGCATTCATGTATGCAGTTCAGATTAGTACATTTCCACAAACGAATTATCAAATAATTTTTATTGATTCAATCACTTTGTGATTCTGATGTAATCTCATGTATGCGGCGTATTACAAATCAAAAATAACTTTCAACCTGATGTCGAGTGTTCGTGTGTGGTCTTAGATGAAAGGTAATGATAATTATTGTTTCTCCTGTTTTTTCTCATATGAGTTGTATATTATATTTCAACTAAGATGATGAGCTTCTACAGCTTATATTCGGTAGTTCATTTACCTAATTTTAATGCTGTTAGTATCTGAAAAAATATTGAATCGAAAGCCAAAATATTTTGTGTATCCTATATTATTTACTGTTTCTTTGAATATTACTATGAAATTATTTCTGAATCACATGAACAAATTATTAGATTTTGTGCTTGTGCTTGTGCGGGTTTTCTCAATAGCTATTGTCATTTTCAGACATATGATGTATTATGCTTTCCAATTTCTTCAGAAAATTAAATATTCTTGGAATGTCTTCCATGTGAAGGATTGAATCTTTCTTATAATTTCTTTGACTCTGAGATCTGATCTGAGATTTGAAAGTATGTTGACAATTGAATACTTCTAATTCATGTCTATTTATTTTAATAATAATAGTCTACTTCTAGACACAAATTTTACTCATTTCAGTATTCATTTATTCGGTGATATATAGGGTGATTCAGAAATCGAAATAAATATTTCATGGACGTAATGTTGAGATTGGAATGGGATTTTTTTTATAAAAACATCTGTATTAGAATGCAACTCCTTTGAGTTACAGCCACTATAAATTGTGCAGCAAATACACTTTTTTTGGCTGTAACAAATAATCGACCTGGTAAAACCTGACAACCAACAAAATATTAAATATTTACCTTTCGAGAAAAAGGAAAACAAGATATCTCCATATCATTTATTTGTTGTCAGTAGATTGTTTATGCACTTTTTTATCACTGTTAATCAAAATCTGAGAGACTTCGCATGCATTTGAAAAAAAAACAATTCCGAGACGCACAAAAAGGAACCACACAAAATGTCTTAAAAGCCATGGTTCAATTCTTGAACATATATTATCTGTAACCAACAACACGGAATTGAAAAAATATGGATCAGCTCTCATTAGAATTGAATTTGGATATCTAATCTTTTCGGTCTCTGGTTAATCTCAGGCTTAACAGCTGATATTGCATTCTCAATGAGCAGTCATGAAATATTTTTATCAAGTTCAACTCTGGTTGTAGCTCAATATTATTTAAAGCAGGTGGGGAATAATTTTCAATGTACTGTTCCTGCAGCAGTGAGACATTGGAAGTTCTGAGAGAAGAGGTATTTGTAGCAATATTTTAAGAAATAGTTTATGTACCAAACAAAATAAACAACAAAGTCGACAAATAAACAAACAAGATAGTCGAATATGCACATGTTTATGCGATCGTGTATACAAGAAATAAGATAAAATAAAAATGGGATCCGTTATTAATGACAGAAAAGTCTCATATTCTGTCAGTTCATTCTTGGTAAATTCCAACCTGGAATTTAAGGGTATGGATTTAAGGGTAGACTATAAAAGTAGAGATCAATGAGAGGAAATTCATTCTGTTGTTTGATATATTTACTAGAAAAATTATCACAAAATGGAATCGTAATAAAAAAAATTGTGATTTGATTCGAATATAAATTAATTTTTCTACCATCCCTACAGAAAATGACGAAATTTGTACAATTCGTCAACTATGCAACTGTCTATTTAAGCACTGGGCAACGTAAAACTGTACGATTTAACTTTACCGTAAAAAGCACGATCAACAACCAATACGATAGCACCTGTGAAGTAAATCGCACGACATATAACCAATAAGATAGAGCCTTCAGTAGTTGCCATGGAAACGAATAACAAGCCGCGTCGCCGTTAACATTTTGACGTTTCATAACTGCTATGAAAAATACGCTACTTTTCATAGCAGTAGTAGGAATAGTATATCAAAGTATAAGTGGATATAAAGGTCTTTAAAACACGCGCGAAATAAATCAAGTGTTTTAAAGACCAGATCCACGAATACTTTACGCTATTTCTTTTATTGATGCCACATTTTACGTTTGAATAAAGTTTTGCATTTGTCAGTTATATTTTATTTGACGTTTACAAGGTACTTCTGTCAGATCAATATTCAAAAATTTGTCATTTAGACTTCACGTTTCTCATTCATTCGTTGATATCGCCATGGTAAAATTGGGCACCAATAAAAAAAATATATTTTCACTTAATGGAATCCTAATTTTTGATGGAAATGAATGCGGTCGTAGAAAAAGTATAGCACACAACTCGAGTTGTAACACAATTACTCACTTCTAAAATAACTTTTTCTAGTCGTGCGTGATATGCTTCTTACAACTCTTGTTATGTAATATATACTATTATTTTACAATATAAAAATCATTCTTCTTTGTTTAATTTGAAATTACCACAATTTCACTTGCGGCCATAATACTATTTTTAGGGAATTTTATCACATAGTGTATACGATTTCATCACATAATTCCTGTGGTTAAGCTTTTCCGTTTTTCGATGGATATAACTTGCCAATGTTGAGTTTTTGTCAATAATGTTTCTTTCTTATAATTCGAGAAACTCATGAAAACTGAATTTTCAAGAAATATGAAGAATCAATTTTTATTATACTTCTTCTTGAACTCGTTCATCAAAATAATACACTTTCCAACACCTGTTGAAATAATCGCCGGAAATTCTGCATACATAGAGAGTCATCATGATATCGTGTATCTCATAGACATATATAGTAAAACATATTATAAACATACCACAGTTTAAATCTATTCTGGATTCAGTTGGATCACTTAGCAATTTTTGTGTCCTAAAATTGGGAGTGCGCATGTCTACTCCTGAGTAATGTGCGCAATGGACAAATTAGGCGGGCAACTATGAAGTACTTCAAATGCAACTAAAGTATTCAACAGATTTTTAGATATTGATCAGTTTTGATTTGTCGGAAAGTATTATTGTCTCGTTTTCATGGCAGATTTTGAATAGAGGTTATTGTTTTTTGAGGCCGGACCTAGTCTTGGCATTTGTTTCCGTAAAAATTTTACATTGGCGGGAAGCTCATCATTGGTAGAATGAAGCATTCACTCACAGGTCTGTGCAAGCCTTCCTGCGCACTCGTCTTCAACATCAAATGGTGGCAAATGACATTATGCTGTATGTTCAGTTATGTACAGATATATTGAATAAATGTTAACATGATGACGGTGATTTCGTTCAAACTTGCATCGAACGATTTGAATTTTATAAAAATATTCGAAAAAAAAAATGAATACCACAGCAGTGTTGGAAAATTATTCATAATTATGATTCATCTGGTTATATTGTTCGATATACATATACTTCATATTCGATATGTTAATTCGAAAAAATATGTATATTAAGTGTATTTAGAATTTTGTAAAATTTTGGGATTTTGAATGCGCAATAAATCTTTTCATTCAATGCTGCATCTTTTATATATAAATATAAATGAATTCTGTATCAAAAGATAAGAGTTTTCTTTATCGAAAACGCTATGAGAGTTGGAATTATAATCATCACATGTAATCCCACTTGACTTCTAATCTATGAAGTAAAATAGAAGATGAAAATTATTGATTAGATTGGAAAAACTGGAGGAATTAATGAAGAATCGTACTGTATTCATACCTACGTCAGTACCTGATTGGTTGAGATTCCATTCATTCTTCTATATTCATTCTAAAAATTTTATTTTTATCACTTTATCTACTTTTTGTTTCCTTCATTCATAACGATGAATGGGCGACTGGACTAGTATTGAATTTTCAACAATAAACCACTTCATCATGTAGTTATAGCCCTAAAAGAATATTTGCGCCTATCTGAATATGTTTTTGTGGCGTATAACATAATTGAACCTTTTTCAAAATTGGTGATTTTCACAAAATATTTCAAAAAAGGCGATCGCCCCGCCATAATAACTTGGTATAGTGACGTCAGTTACTATTTTCCTAAAACACTCCCACTAGGAGACTTGGCACCATTGTAGGAATGGACAGTCTTGACGTCACAAGCCTAAAAACATTTCCAAACAAAGCGTTTATTTCACGTTTTTGCTTCTGTCAGTTGAAACTAAGAATAAAACTGTTCGTGGTGATATGGTGATATTAAGTTCTTCTAAAAGTCATTCTTATAAAAACTCTTATGGAGAAAACAATGCAATATTGCGTTGTTTGGAAAGGTTTTTGGGCTCCGCCCATTTTGACGTCACACTTAGGTATTCCATTGAGAAGAACAAGAACTGTGTTCAGCGGCGTCCTTAGGGGATGACGAACAGGGCAATCGCCCAGTGCCTCGCAACAACCCGAGCAGATTTTTGTAACTATATTTTTCTCATTGAATACATTTGAATTTGATCCTTATTCATTCATTCAGGTTCTAACAAAATAAAGTTACCTAACTCAAATTAATTATTTAGTACTTGAATATCGCAATTCTAAACGCTTTGAGATCGTTTTTTTTTATTGCATCAACTGAATTCCATCATACTATCGAAATGGTGCTGAAAATTATTGTCACCACATCTGTTACAGTTCCATTTGCTGAAAGGAACTTTTCAAGCTCAAAATCATTAAAACACATTTCATGAATTAGATGACACAAGATCGGCTCTCAACCCTTGCTTTCTTTTCAATCTAGAATGATGCACCTCATTCTCTAGATTATTGTGCTTTGGTTGAAGATTTAATTCTTATTAAAGCCGCAAACATCAATTTCTGAATATATCATCTCTATAATTTGTTGATTTTATGAATCTTTCAATGTAAGATATTTGAATACATAAAGAAATTTAATTTATTTGTATAACTTCAGGAAAATGGACTTCTATCAAAGGAAACATTCTTTCTTCAAGAGCATGTACGCGTCCTTTTGAATTTCTTGCCGAATAGTTTTGTACCATTTGCTTTGGTTATTTTATTATTCCGTTTTCATGTGGTCCATTTGAAATGTAGTAATGTGAATTCACGTTTGATTCAACCTGCTATATTTCATGATTGTTCATGTTAACTTTTATAATGGCTCATGTTTACAGAATTTTGTTGAAACGAGAACTTTGAATAGGTAAACAGTTTTCTACAGGTTGACAGAGAAAAACAAATGATCTTATTGTTTTCGAGATTTCACATGTATACTCTACTTAGAATCTTGAATATTTTCAAATAATGTATTTTGTACCCACCTATCTGCAACAGTTACAGTTGAACCTTAATTCAGATATTTTCGTAGTTAAAAAAGCAGCTTCATTTTGAAGAATGTTCCTTTGTAAGTTTTCAATTAATGCAGTATATTTTTTCAATCACTGCTCTCTACGCAAAAAAGTTGATAATAACGAATACATCATTTCGGTAGCCCTGTATGAAAAAGTTTGAAAATATTTTATGATCAAGTATTTCCAGAATTCGATCCGCCTTGGTGTGAACACATAAAAGAAAATACATAAAATCTCAAATTAGATTCATCCAGCTGTGTGAACAGGGTAAATGTGAAGGCCATTATATAGTTTACCGCCAGAATTGAAAAACAGGAATTTCCAAAGACAGAAAGAAAGTGAAATTTCCTAATTCTTCCATAACATTTATCTCAAGAAACGTTAAACTGATGCTCTCTTATCATTTCAGAAAAAGAAAAAATGCATGGAGCCAAACGGGTCATGGTATTTTGTTTGATGACAGCAATTTTGCCTACAGCTTTAATCATCACTCCTCTTTACCTCAGGCATTATGTTTACGCTGATGTAACATTACAGGTGTGTTTTTTCTAATACGATTTCGGTTTAATGCAATGATACTTATTTCACATACATTAATCTTCATGCAGTGTGCAAACTGATTCAGAACATTCTAAATATTACAATTTTTCAGTTATGGTCGATATTCTGAACAAAATTTGTAATACCGTTTTCGAGATACAGAATTTTGAAAGTTTCTATTACCATGGAGACATTATTTTGTCGAAGTGTTATGAAATATTCATCACTCCAGCTAAATCCTCAATATACTTTAGCATAACACCCGCTATGCTACAGAATGTTAGAGACGAAAGTAATGCCCGGTTCAGTCATTGTCTAACGGTCAATGGAGAACAATTTGAACATTTATTGTAAATTTTCGTTCGTTTGTTTGTTTTTGGAAGTGAATCACCTTAATTGCATAACTACTAATTCCATTTAATTTGTTTCTTACATTCAGTAACGTATTACTTTCCATAAACAATTTTCATACTTTTTTTTGCATTTTTGTCCACCCTGTACCAATTTGAAGCAACATATTATACATTTTTGGAACCAGCTCAGCAAAGTCGATTTGGAAATTGAAAAAAAAGGGGGGGGTTCCATTTGAAAAAAATGGTGATGACGTCATTACACGAAAGTGGTTCACCCTGTATATTAGATCATGATTTGAAACAATAGTAAATTGTAATCAAAAATCGACTTGTTTTGGGAATTCCTAATTTTATTGTTCATTTAGCCAATAATGAATTTATGCGTTACTTTATGGACGCACTGTATATATCCTGTTTACAGTTTTGGGTAATTAGAATTCAATAATTTATTTCGTACGATATTTTCCTTTTATCTTTGGAGTATTTCACATTATGTTTAATAGCTATATTTTGCAATTCATACTAATTGACATGTAGATATCACTATTTGCGAAATGGCAGGGTTTGATTAACGCCCTGTAGCTTCTTGGGAAAACAATAGAGATTGGCTATGCTAGCTTATGCCATCAACGTGGTCTATTATCGGCAATTCATTAAACAATCTAGAATTACTAATAACAAGTAATTTTTTTTTTGTTGATTGAATTTCAGTTCAATATCTTCCGAATATCAAAAAAAAGGTTTGGAATAAAAACATTAGCCGATGAATTCGATTTCTTATGGTTCCAAAAATATTTTGAATATTTTAAAGGTTGCAGAGTCTGATGTGCTGGTAATCAATGAAGGCTTTTCGCCGATATTTTGCGATTCACTGATGCTTCGTATGAACACATCCTTCAACGCTTTTCATTTGGGAGGTACTCCTAGAGTGAGTAAGACGAGAAGACACATCCGACTGAAGAAGTCTATGTCTTTGCCCGATGACACTCTCGAATATTGGGGGTTCTACTTATTGAAGGAAGCTATGGTCAAACTCAAGGTATAATATAAATTGGTTCACTCCCCCAAAAACGTCGCATGTTTCTTTTTCAAGACACTAAGTGTATTCAATTTTAAAAGAAACAGTTTTTCGTATAAATATATCAATTATCTATTGGCCGATTCCGTTAAAAATAGGCGATGTTATTTCGTTAATTTAGCTCCAACTAAATTAGTATTTTATAACCAATGACGTCTCGAAGAACAATTTATTATGGAACTCCCTATATTCTTCATATTTTTAGATACCATAGACAAAAGAAAGGTGAGTTACTATTATATTTCCCATACTTAGAACTGACCGTTTCTGAGAAACTTTGTGGCAATTTTTTTCGCCACTCTGTAGAATATTGCATCAGAAATTTCATGTAGTAGTTAACTTCAACCTTTGAGCTAAGCAGTACATTTAATCACGAGCAGCTCGTTACACGTTACAGGATGAAAACAATTTTCAAATTATGGTCTGTATTTTTGAATTGTTCAAAATTTCTCTGAAACGGTCAGTTTAGAGTATGGAAATATAATAGTAACCCACCTTTATTTTGTTTATGTTATCTAAAAATATGAAAAATATAGGGAGTTCCATAAGAAAAAATGTAACTTTGGTATGTAACTTTTTTGGGGATCACCCTATATATTTCAAAATAATTTTGAATATGCTCCTCATGGACCCACATATAACTGTGCTTAAAGTTTTTCCTTAGTGATCTGTAATATTTCCTGTATATTTATATGTTTACGTTACTGTATTTGTTAACCTATGTCATTACATAATTCTAATATTTTGAGGTAAATTCTATTTTTGGCTAGACTTTCTGATATTTTAAAATTTTTTAATTTTAATTTGTTTTGATTTGTCGAATGTCATCTGATATTGGAGACCAATACATTCTATCTATCTATCTATCTATCTATCCTTAACTCTCTTCATTTCGACTCGAAAATTTCATCAACTGATATGTTTATTAGAAGAAGGAACCATCGTTTTATCTCCTTCTAGAACAGTGTTTAAAGATTTTGACAAAATGTCGAAAATTGTTGGTTCGAACGAACTCGAATTTATTCACTCCTACCTACGAGATTGAAATTATATAATCAGGATAAAAAATTCCCTCCCGAGTCAAAAATCCAATTTCCCCAACATTTTCCCATTCTTTATTGAAAGTACGAAAATTAGGATGACAAGCTTCCATCGACCTATCCTGAATAACAACAACCTGATAGGTGATCATTCCAATTCGCATAGTCATTTCATTGAAATACTAGTAAATATTAGAATATGTGATTTTGATACATGAATTTCAGGTATGTTCACGACATGAAGGAGCCCGAATAATGGTGGTAAGAGGTGAAAAAACCTTGGAGACTTGTGGACTCATGAATCATAATTACGAAAAATACGGCGCAAAAATGGATGCTGAATATAAAGGCATGAAAGTAAAAATATTTAATCAAAATGAAAAACATGCCGATTTCATGGGTAAGTTAATAAATTCCTTTATTCCTGTAAGTCTTTTTCTCGACATTGCTTCCAGAAGTTTCTAAAATCTCGTCCACCTTTCTTCCATCCTTCTTACTGTCATTTTTCTTGAATAGACCAGATGTTTAGAAATAATTGAAATATCGATATACAGGGTATACCCCATACGACACGGTCTCTGTAAACCAAACCATTGGATATTTCGGAAATTTCTTCTTTTCATTATCTGTATATTCATTGAGGCTGCAAAAGGAAATTATTTTGGAGTATACAGGGTGGCTCAAAAAAATGTGACATATCGAAGTTGTGTTTTTTAAATGGAACACCCTATATTTCGTTACAGTTTTGGATAGTTCAGGGAAAAATAATAGGATTTCATAGAAGGTACCATGAACCTGACTATAACCGTTTTCGAGTTATTGTTTTCTTTTTGAAAATGCTGGGTACAATTAAAGACTGAATAACATCGAAATGTATAGAAACAATCCCTTCCAGTTCTGACCAAGCATTCAAGAGATTTCAGGCTTTTGATTCCGATAGAACCCGTTTCCCAATATTATACAGGACGTTCAAAATTCATTGTCACTTTTTTATGATTTCAAATGGAGATAATAGAACACCCTGTATATTTTCAGTCTGAACAATACAAAATTCGATTATATTTCATTCTATATCAAGGTTCCCTATACCTTGCTTGAATATAGTTTTCAAGATATTGGCATTTTCAAATAGTAGTTATCATTTCAATGCATTCTTTGAATCGAGAGAGCTGTGAAACGACATTTATTCGATTTGGTAACAGAATTCTAATTGACAGTAATAATACTTCTCTTCATCGAACAATTCACTGTTATTCAGATCCATATTCATTTCAAATTCACTGTCCGACAGTTTTTGAATATGTGCTTTCCGCGTAGGTAGATTGGTAGGGGAGGACCACAAAATCGGCCAGCGTGATCGCCAGATTTGACTTGCCTTGATGTTTTTCATGGGGATATTTGAAAAATGAGATTGACGACACTCCTCCAACCACATTGAAAAATATGAAGGAGAGAATAAGGGCTGCTTTTCGAAGAGTGTCGCCTCAAATGTTATTAAATGTTTTTATAGAAAGAGTAGCTCTTTGTGGTCATCATTTCGAGCACCTAGTTTGAATTGAATACCTTGTATTTCATGTTTTGTTGTAGGTTTTCAGTTAAATAATAAAAAAAATTGTCTGTCTAATGAACTACGGTCGGAATATGGATCTGAATAAAAACTTCATTTCAGTGAACAGTAAAAGCGAAGTATAATAACTTTCAATAAATAATCTGTTACCAAATCAAATGAATGTCGTTTCACAGCTCTCTCGATTCAAAGAATGCATTGAAATGATAACTACTATTTGAAAATGCCAATATCTTGAAAACCATTCAAGCTAGGTATAGGGAACCTTAATATAAAATGAAAGATAATCGAATTTTGTATTGTTCAGATTGAAAAAATACAGGGTGTTCTAGGTATTTCCGTTTGAAATTATAAAAAAGTTACAATGAATTTTGAACGTCCTGTGTAATATTGGGAAACGGGTTCTATCGGAATCAATAGCCTGAAACCTCTTTAATGCTTGGTCAGAATTGAAAGGGGTGGTTTCTTTACATTTCAACAATAAAACAATAACTGGAAAACGGTTATAGTTAGGTACATGGTACCTTCTATGAAATCGTATTATTTTTCCCTGAACTATCCAAAACTACAAAACTATTACACTACTACAAAATATAGGGTATTCCATTTAAAAAAACACAACTCTGATATGCCACACTTTTTTGAGCCACCCTGTATAATCCAAAATAATTTCCTTCTGCAGCCTCAATGAATATACAGATAATGAAAAGAATAAATTTCCGAAATATACAATGGTTTGGTTTACAGAGACCGTGTCGTATGTGGTGCCCCACCCTGTATACCATATTCGCAATCTCAACATGATGGACTAAATATTCATTACAGTAATATGAGGAATATTAATTAGCTGACATTTCTTTCTCACAGAAATACCACCTTCAAGAAAAGCTTCTAATTACTAATAACGTTATTATTGTTCTTCTAGTTTATTTCTACCTTATAATAATTGATCGATTTTATATTTTCTGTTGCAGGAGAAGAAGAAACATTAATATCAGAAAACAATG
The DNA here is from genome assembly GCA_037013635.1 of Plagiodera versicolora. Classification (NCBI taxonomy): domain Eukaryota; kingdom Metazoa; phylum Arthropoda; class Insecta; order Coleoptera; family Chrysomelidae; genus Plagiodera; species Plagiodera versicolora. Next base: position 5,347,204 of record CM072986.1, on the reverse strand, counting down.
CTAGCGAAAATATGACTGATGACGATGAAATTGAAAAAGATATCAATAGACTAGCACTTCAAAACGGTACCAGTGCTCAGAAATCGTCGGTAGATTCAAAAATAGATAATCCAGTAGAAAACAACAGAACTAAGATCAGACATCGAAAGAGACACGCAAGAACGAGGAAGATGGAAGAACTCAAAAAATCACTAGAAGGTATGAATTCCTGTGAACTGTCGAACATGGATTCTACAAAAACTGTACCAACTTGTACCATGGACAATTGGACGAGTATGTACATTTTTTGTGGAATTGTGGATATTCGATATTGATTGTATTTTCTGATTCTACACCTTCTATTTCACTCAGCTAATGACAAGACTTGGAGCTGCGTGTACAATTCTTCAATCAAAATTCGATGAATTGCCAATATATTTGGAAATTACATACAAAATTATCCCAATTTTCAATAGAAATAGATGTAATCATGAAAATATGGAGTTACCATCAGCAAAAAAATGATTTTTAACGACTCTTTGATTCAACCCTTATGTTTGTAGTCCCCTTGTATCAATGAATCAAACTATTTAATCTTTTTATATGAGAATTCGTTCGTTAATTTATTTATGTAATTATGAGTTACGCAATCGATATTTCTGACATTTCAATTCAAGTATAGGTCATTCAACATAAAATATATTTAGAATTTCGCGTGAAATCTAAAAGTGCTGGTTCAGATCAGAAAATTAACATAAACCGTGAATGCTACGCCTCTATCAATATTTCACATCAATTTTCGAGTTGACTTATATGATGCACCAAATTTTCAGAAATTCATTGAAATGAACAGGTAACGTGATCCGAATCATAGAATGACATATTTATGTACGAAAGGAACCAAGAGTTGAAAAAATTCATTCCATAGAAGTTTTAAGAAACAAACGAATAAATTGCTTTTCTATAGAAAAAGTAATAATCCAATTTTTCATGTTCGATCTACAGGGCGATGACATTTAGGAGTCCTCTTAGTCCAACTTTGTCTTATTCGTCGCAGACCCTAGATTGATCTCAAGTGTGTAACGACATAATTGTTATGACCGATTACAGACATAATTTAGACGGCAATCTCTTATGATAGTTAACAAATCATTTTAGATACATTAGGAACAAAACCTCTATACCTTCATTCAAATAATTATTATCCTCTTTGACTATTATTCTCCCTGCCTCTTACCTCCTTTGTCTGCAATACGAGACATAGCATTATCATCATTTGTTTGGTAAATTCCTCAAGCAATACTAATATTGTCGTTACGTGAATGTTAATTTAGTACCGTCTAAACAAGCTGACTCGTGCAAACTGAGTTTCTGATTTTATTGTTGTTTTAGAATTTATATTCAAACAACAAAATTCAGTAAACACTAAAGGTTACTTTGCTATAGCAAATAAGAACAAGATTAAATAAGAATGCACTAATGAAATTCCACATGTCATTTCAAGTCGTAACAAATGTGTAATTTCATTGGTGCATTGTTATTTCATTTTATTCTCATTTGCTGTATAAACTAACCTTAATCGAATATATAAAAATTGAATTTGATTACATTCCACAAGATATCTCCTCTAATAAGAGTATATCAGCGCATACCGCATGTCAAAACAAACGCGGCAGTATGGTTGCATTCGAGAGAAAAATTCGTCCAGTGAAGCGCAGAAGCATTATATAATTCTATCGTTATTTCTACTTTTCAAATATTTATTCAATCAAACACAAATTGCTAAATAAGACAACACCATGAATTGGAATTATGACTGAATAAACAAGTATAACAACAACAAATATATGTATAAACAGGAAACAAAATATGGTAGGGGTTATCAATCATATAAGTGATCAAATTTTATATTAAATGGTGGATTAAAGGCCGATTCTCACTAGAGCGGTGCAGAGCGGCGCGGCAAAAAGTTGCTCGCAATTGTTTGCGTGTATTTAAGTGAACCCGTCCCCACTTAAGCAGAGCGGTGCGGAGCGGTGCCGAGCGGCGCGGCGCGGTGCGGAGCGTTCATCGACGAACGCTTCCAGAAGCATTGGCTCGCGGCATTGCTGCTCTGAAACGCGCCGGTCAGATGTAAAATGTAGGTATATGTTAATATTACAATACTCTGACGAAATTTGGTATTTTGCTTGGTTAGTGGAATGCGTAAAAGATCATATAACTGATTGAATTTCCCTGAAGACATTCTGAAATGTTTGTAAAATTTGCGTTCATCCATCTGCAGTCGCCTAAACAGCGTGTGAAATTCTCCTTCTTCTAGTCTTGCACGAAATATGTCATGGGCCCAATATTGTCGCTTCTTTTTTCGTCTATTCTTCTCGTATTCATGACATAATGCAGCTACTAACACAAAATCGTCTGATGATAAGGATGTAGAAACCTCCTCTGGCAATTGTGAACTCATTGTCACTAATTTCACAAACTCGAAATACACACCGCTTCGCTTAAACAAAATATACAAATGTACAAAATGCCGGTTCGCGCAGCAAGGCACCGCGCCGCGCCGCTCCGCACCGCTCTAGTGAGAATCGGCCTAAGTAGTGATTTCTATACTTTTCAACTCTATCCCGCCTTCTATTCTCTTGAGACTTTCTGTTTAATTATTCTTTTTGGATATCACACAATAACAAATTTATTTTTGCCTATCGATGTATCTTTCAATAATAATAATATTAGCTATTCAATGAACATACAGAATCTCTCAGTATATCTAAAGTTTGGAACTTTACAACTTGGAAGTCAATTTAATCGTTTCAACTATTGTTAATATTTAAGGAAACTTCAGCAAATTTCGGTGAAAATTATTAATCCTGAAGTCAGTAGATTTGTTATGTTACAATTCATTATTTTGTATATTTAATCATTAGTAATAAACAAAGTCATTGTGTTATTTTTGTTTGAGACTAACAATTGAACAATTGAAGTGTGTTGTCATAAAATTATTGAATCAATTTGATTCATACATCCCAATATAATATCAATAAACTTAAACTCAATGTAAATAAAACCAAAGCCATGATCATAACAATACAACATAAATATAATCAAATTGACAAAAATATGATGAATATAAATATTATCGGCGAAACTATTGAGATTGTTGAAGACATAAAATATTTGGGATTCATTGTTGATAATACACTTGGTCTTAAAAAAACATATCCAGTACATGCACAATAAAATATTAAAAAAACTGTTTTTCTTTACAAGAATTAGTAGAAATCTCACCCTTCAAACTACACTTACTATTTACAAAACTATAATACAACCACATTTTGATTACTGTGCTAGTGTACTTGCGCTGCTCGATGGAAATAGTATCGCTGCCCTGCAAAAACTGCAAAATAAGGGAATGCGTGTTATTCTGAGATGTAGTAGGTATACCCCTATTATAACAATGCTTCAGACATTGGATTGGCTTTCTGTTAAAGATAGGTTATTTTATTATTCAATGATTTTGATCTATAAGATTGTATCTGGTGGAGCTCCTCCTTATTTTGACCAATTTATTGTATTCCAAAACCAAATACACAGCTATCCCACCAGAAGAAACAACAATTTTTATGTTCAAAGAACAACTTATGCTCGAACTACAAATGCATTGTTTCATAGAGGCTTGTTAGAGTACAATAACCTTTCTGTCAAAATCAAACAATCCCACTCACTCAGTGAGTTCAAACACCAACTACTCCTGAACATTAAAAAAAGACATGAATAAAATAGGAAAAACCCAAATTTGGATTAAATATGTCAGAGATGGTTGGTTTAGTTTAATTTTTTATTTTTTTTTTAATATTATAGAACAATGTACTGTTATAGATCTTGTTAATTGATAATGTTACAGATTTAATTCTGTTGTAACATGTGAAGCGTATGTATATTAGGTTGCCTATTTGAATAAAGATTATTATATTATATTATTATAATACAATATTTTCAAAAAAGTTCATTCTACTAAAATTTGAACAAAATCTTTTGGAATTAGTATATTTCGCGACATTTCTTCTTCAGCATTGTTCTGATTTCTAGGTACACATACTCGCGCAAAAAGAAGCATTCCACCTCTGAATTTCCACATCAATCATGGCGGTAACGCCATGAACTACACCGGAAATCCCTACATTGAAAGCAATAGCGTTTCAAGTTTTGAAACTGACCTCCTCAGGTGTTATGATACCAAAATTCTGCTCACCAGGAGTTTGGTACCCAGTCGTTATTGCGGCGATAGTGATTACATGAGGAACAGCGTGCACATGGTGACGCATCACACTGTCGCCTCCGACGGATATTATTATTATATATTTTATTCTGATAACGATTTCGTGAATAACGAGATTCATGCCGGATTCGATATCTACAAACCGACTTATAGGTGAGTGTCTCAGATAAATCTCAACTCATCTCTCAAAATCATCTCGGAAACTACTATATTTACCAATTATTTTATTTGACAACTACGAAAGCAGAATTGATTTATATGATTTAGATGATATAATATTTGGTAGATATTTCTTTAATTTTTCTCAATTTTACCACTTGAACTTCTGTTCTGCTTCTTTTTCCTAACAAATTTGAAAACAGCCATGACAGAGTAAATCAATCAACTGACCGAATTGTGGTGGATGTGATTATTCAAATGTAGATTACTCCAAATAAATAATATTTCCTTGCAAATTGAGACTTAAAATGGACCTGTTTTCGTTATTTATTTCTTATGGTATCAACCTTCATACAACCTTTTTTTCAAGCTATGTGAATATTATTTGATAGGGTAGTTTGAAGTTTGCTATTATTTTGAAAGATTAATAATTTCATTTTTGGGAACCTGATCAATAATATGAAATAGAATTATGCTGATGGGTGACTAGTCTATACCGGGTGTAACAGGATCATGGTACACCTCCCGTATCTCCGTTAGGTTTGAAGGTAATATATTGAAATTTAGGATATCCATTATAATCCCATATAATTTTTTATCTATAAATCTATTTATCTATATTTTTTTCACTTCCGGTTTCGTGATACCAACAAATTTATTTGAAGAAATAATTCCATTGTTTTCAAAGCCACCTTAGTAAGTATTGAAGTAGAAATAGAAACGAAAAAGAACTAAATAATTGTATCTCTTATTTTCTTTCAGCTGTAATTTTAATTGTATTGATCGCATATGTCATTACCAGGTACAGATAAATTCCTTATTAATGGTACTTATGAATGATACCACTGTACCAATATGGTTCCATTTGAAAAAATTGAGTTTTATCCCAAAAACGATTACGATGAACTTAATTTGCTCATAAAAAACGCAGTTTAGTATATTTGACGGGATTTCGATTTTTCTGGTAGTAAGACCAGTCATCTGGAATAATTGGGAACAATCATTGCACACTTGAATGAAAAACTAAAAATTAAATTATAAAAAACTTTGACGTTTGAAATGTCACTTATGTGGTATCATTGGATTCAGATGATTATGCAGATTTCAAAAATGTAATAATATACAGGGTGTTCCAATTCCAATCGAAAGCTGCTATCACTTCTGGCGTAACCGGAAGTGGGAAAAAATCATTTATAGATCAAAAATTGCCGCTTATTATGTATATGGGATATCCTAAATTTAAATCTATAACCTTTAAAACTAAAACAGATACACAGGGGGTGTACTATGATCCTGTTACACCTGGTATTATGGATTTTTCAAAAATTAATGAATGCATTCTTGAGGCGTATAAAGTTAACGAGCTTCGTTGAAAATCGCTGAATAACAGAGCATAATTCAAACATTCACCATTGCGATACATTTCTGATCCTAGCATACCCGTAGTTGTGGTGGTGCCACTTCTGCAATATCAAATATTTTTGGTACGAGTTGTATTCAAATAACAAACCCATCATGTAATAAAATTGGGATTTTTTCATAAATTCTGTATAAGTTGTGACGCCAGTTACTATCTGCTTTAAAATCCCCAGAAAATACCAAAAAATAAAAATATAGGTGGAAGTTAACGATATATTATTTTATAAATTTGGTATGAAACAAAAATTTGCTCAGTCCCTCATTCTTGTAGATCACTTTTCAATCAAAATCACGAAAATTCAAAGGTAACAAATTATTTTCAGGTTTGCCAATTCCAGTATTACAGAGTGCATAAACAAAACTGAATGCGAATTTCCAATCAGTATGCTCTCAGATGAAACTGTGATTGTTGAGGTGCCTACAAGAGATGGGATAGAACACGAAGATGATGATATTACGCTACTGAGGAGCACATGCAAGCCCAGAGTAGGGGTGTATATTATTTTTCCCGTATTGGTTTTATTTTTTATATTGGCATGTGCCTTCGTATAGATATATTGGAGTGGAACTCTTCGGAATCCCAATGATTTGAAAAGATCTATTTATAAGGAAAGGTTTTGTGAATTTCTTATGAGGAAAAACTCTGTTCCAGATCACGAAAAAATAGGGCTGTACATCAATTTCAGATACTGCCTGTATTAGTTGAATACTTCCATACCAGAACGGAGAACATATAATAGATATATGCAAGCGCAGAAAAATGTGAAAAACCTCTATTTTTTGAATAAAAAACATTTTTCATTCATGAATGGATTATTTGGACACAAATTTACAGTTCAGATGATAATGAATATATTTTCAGAAAATGCTGACATTAGATTTGTTTTATTGATGTGTAATGCCAGAAGAATATTTTTATACGAAAAGTTCAGTGAAGAGGTAATTGAACTTGTTTTTAATGTTGTTGGTGTTTCTCGTTCATTGTCTTGTATATTTTTCTTTAAAAAAATCTTGTTTCCCGATTGTTTATGGGCAAGAAGACTTGGCTAAGCACTTAGTAGAACAGAAAGCAAGTGGCTGCCAAAGCGTCAATGCATATGGTTATTAGCGAGTAAACCAAAAGCTTTCAAAAAATACTTTCGCCACTCTTGTCGTCTATCGAAGTTGTATATTCTGTTGAATATTTAATAAATTAGCATAACTTATATTGTGAACATCACACAGCTTCTAGTCTCAACATGCCTCCTTTGGTTTGCTTTCAGTTTCACTATATGTGATAAGTCTAACAGTATTTCATAAGTATTGAATAAAGAAATGTTCCACATGTTTTCCAATCCAATCGAGTTCTTCTTTCATATTCATGAATGACTTTGACATTGTTCTTGATTCATATAAAATTATATAAACTCAGTAGAATCTGCGGTTATACAGGGTGTTTCATTAATATGGTGAAAAAATTAAACTGAGAGTAGAGAGGACCAAAATATGACGATTGAGCGCAACATTGCTTATACAAATGTTGATGACTAAAAAGATACAGGCGTCCGAAGTTAAAATTTTATTTGCAAATTTCTCAATAGCTTCGACAGTTTTTATGATATCGGTTTAAAAAATGGAACATCAGGGGTTTTTACGTGGTCCTTAGAGGGCGCCACTTACCCGCTTAAATTTTTTTCTATTGGTACCCCATTTTACCCATTTCAAGCACGCTTGAGCGTGTTTGAATCGAACTTAAAAAAACGCGCGCTTTTTAAAGTTACCATGGCAATATCAACGAAGGAACGAGAAACGTGAAGTCCAAATGACAAATTTTTGATTATTGATCTGACAGAAGTACCTTGTAAACGTTAAATAAAATATTACTGACAAATGCAAAACTTTATTCAAACGTAAAATGTGCCACCAATAAAAAAAAATAGCGTCAAGTATTCGTGGATAAGACCATAAAACACTTGCTTTATTTCGAAAACTCGCGCGTGTTTTGAAGACCTTTTTATCCACTTATACTTTGATATACTATAAAAATACGCACAACTTTTTTGTCCGTCAAAAATCAACATTTTCGATTGAACATTTATTAAACTACGAAAAACCTTACCGTTTTTACGATAAACACGATTTTAAGTATTGAAGTCACAAAGAAAATCCAAATAATTTTTTCAAGAAAAAACAAGTAGATTGCTGTCAGACAAGCAAATAGTTAGTCTTCTTAGTGTCAGAGAAACCGATATCATAAAAACTGTAAATTTTAACTTCCAACACACTGCATCTTTTTAGCCATCAACATTTGTATAAGCGATGTTTCATTTGTTTTTCCTTATTAATGAAACATGTATATTGAATATTAAATATTTGTTTTTTCTTAAGACGAATTAGTAAGATATTAAATCTATGTTTTTTCTGTATTCTTACCGATATGACGTTTTCAGAATAACTTCAAGTCAATTTTCCAGCTAATAAATATCTGTGATCTTTTGTGATTTTTTATTATTGGCGTAGTTGTATGTTACGTTATGATAAACGGGACTTTCGAATATACCCTTTTGGGTGCTTTCATTAAATTATGGGTACAACATAATATTTTCGATAGTCATGAAATTAATCTCCAAATTATTTCCAAAAAATATTGGGAATCGTTATTAATTTATTCGGAAATTTCAGAGGAAGTCGATTTAATGTACAAACCAGGTTTTTTAAAAGTCGATTATCCACATTAGAATCTCTGGTAATGTAATACATGCATACGATATCATCTAGAAATTGTAATACATTTCACTTAGATTTTCCACGCAACATATACAAAAACTCACCCTTTGTATAAGATGTAAAGTGCATATACACTGTGTCCAAGATAAGAATGAACAGCATGGGGATATCGGAAACCATAAGAGATACGGAGATGGTTAAATTAGAGAAAAGTTGCGCATTTCCTAGTCCAACAATGTGCCGTTCAGAAAGTTTGGAAATTCCAATTAGTTCCGGAGATATGCCTGAAAAAACGAAATTTGCCGATTTCGTTTTAATTTTTTTCTGACGTTATTTGAAAAGATACAAGAAAACAAAAGACACTTTCTCCTTGCCATTTTTCAATCCCTACAAAACAGCGTTGAGATATTTTCCGTACGACGTTTCGTTTCGGAGAAACCATCATCAACTTTATTTTTTCATATGGCCCGTGAAAAAAAAATACCCTGTATTGAATAGCATATTTTATTACCAATACAACGATGTATGACACGATATGATTCTGCGATATTTAAAACGGAAAAAAAATTGTTTTTATTAAAGATCGAACGTTTTGGTGTAGTGTGCGCTGAAATGATGACCCTGAGTATGGTATAGTAGGCTATGATTACTCATGTTTCGAAATATTAAATTAAAATCACGTTATTGGAGATTTGAGAACTTCATTCGTATAAGTAGGTAGGTCTCATCATATGTTGATCAATAAAAATTTTTTGTTAAGAATTTCTGACTAGAAACTTAAAAAAAACTAATCTCTATTATAGAGAATGTTCAAACAAATTACCATTATTCTCTAAACATAGATAACACCTTCTAAATGTTGAATTGAAAACACTTCTCAAAATATCAGGTGTGATGCACTCGCACGCTTCAAGAATTAGTTTCCTAAACTGATCCTCAGATTCAAAAAAACACCGGTAAACATAATTTTTGCAATACCCCAGAGAAAAAAAATCTATCGGAGTGATGTCCGGCGAACGAGGGGGCCACGAAACTGCTAAATGTGTGCGTACCTATCCATTTTCCCGGAAATCTATTCGATAGAAACTCGCGCACTATTAAGGCATTGTGTAAAAAATAAGTAATCATAGCCTACTATACCATACTCACTCATCATTTCACCGCACACTACACCAAAACGTTCGATCTTTGGTAAAAACAATTTTTTTCCGTTTTAAATATCGCAGAATCATATCATGTCATACATCGTTGTATTGGTAATAAAATATGCTATTCAATACAGGGTATTTCTTTTTCACGGGCCATATGAAAAAATAAAGTTGATGATGGTTTCTCCGAAACGAAACGTCGTACGGAAAATCTCTCAACGCTGTTTTGTAGAGATTGAAAAATGGCAATGAGAAAGTGTCTTTTGTTTTCTTGTATCTCTTCAAATAACTTCAGAAAAAAATTAAAACGAAATCGGCGAATTTCATTTTTTCAGGCATATCTCCGGAACTAATTGGAATTTCGAAACATTCTGAACGGCACATTGTTGGACTAGGAAATGCGCAACTTTTCTCTAATTCAACCATCTCCGTATCTCTTATGGTTTCCGAGATCCCCATGCTGTTCATTCTTATCTTGGACACAGTGTATAACTCAGTGTCCGAGAACATATTTTAATTGTGGAATAACTCATATTAGATCTCATCTTTTTTTCTTTTTGTGTATAACTAGACAGCCATGATAGGATAACATTGTTTCGTTTATTCATTAAGCTTATGCAAAAAGCAATGCATATGATTGTGTTTTGTCTTCTTTCCCAGCTCTGTAAATGGGTCAGCCTGTTGAACAGTGTGATAAAAAATAAATGAAGGTTGAATGATGATTGAATTAAAGCAAAGATGCGTATATTCATGAGATCAAGTTGGAAAATACTGAGAAATATCTGAATAGATAAAACTGATATTTCGATTTTTTTGTTTAGAATAAATCTTGATTTTCCCTTTTCAACGGCGTATGATAATTATAACCATTATTATCACATGACTACTAATTATGTTTACATATTGTTGTGATAATTTTTGTTTGTTCGTTGTATCGTTACGATTATTTGTTGTTCAGTTGAGTATTGTTTTCAATATTTTCTGTTTGTTTCACTATCGATGTAATCATAGTACATAGTACAATTCTTAGTATTTCACTTAACTTCTCCCGAATTTAACTATCTTTCTATCACTTAAAGTTTCCGAGATCCCAACAATGGTGATGATCGAATTTGAAACATCTGGTATCTTCATTTCATGAAAAAATATTGATATAATAAACCGCGTTGAAACAACCATTTCGAAGCAATCAAGCTGAATGAAATATAGTTCATCAATTAAATATCTGAACAGCTAGTATTGCATACTATACGTTGCACTATTTTTACACCAGAATGGGTTTCTAAATGCAACCCTGGAGAATTTTAAGATAATTTACAAGTTAATCGATATTTTCTCACTAACTTTGAGTTTGTTATTGAAATGATTCAAAATTTTATTATTGATAAAGAATACTGAAAATTTTACTCTAATAATTTTTTCATTACATTAATGGAAGTTGATTGATTTAAAATACGTGTGCTCCATTTTCCTTTTAAATTCAATTTCTTGAAGGATTTAACGATTAATTTGAAAAACTGTCGATTTTTCATGGTGCAATATGAAAGTATATACATTTAGTTTTTTGCAGAATTGAAAACAGAAAAGTGAATTTGTGGATTCAAACTGCTCGACAGATATATATTGTTTTGTCTAAATATTGTATACATTTAACTATGATTTATGAATAATATTGGCTTGCTTAGTCAGAGGATCGCTCGCACAACTATTCCTTAATATAAGTAGATAAACATGAACAAAATCCAGCCAAAATAATTGAAAAATATATATCAATTCAACGAAATCGATGGCGTCATTCCAATCGAAAATCGGAATGTTTTATGGAATAGATTCCTTATTATGTAGTAGAGTTGGTACACTGGACTTTCAATAAAAAGCAAAAAACTTTCACCTCATTTCTATTTATGTCCTCTGATAAAGAAAAACAAGCAATAAAAAACACTGATAAATATATTACATACAATTAACTTAAACTACAGATTATAAAGTTATCTGCAAAGTAGATTCAGTTCTACTCGCATTTCCATTTCTATTTCAATTTACTAGGCTGTCGATGAAACTGCAAGTTTCTTGAGGTGATCCATGAAAACTTGCAAAGAAACGTCATCAGTCAATACGGGAGCGCCAGAATCGCCTCCGTAGGAGTACATGTTGTTGTGCGTCTGACTCGGATTGACTTTCGAGAGTAAAAATCTCGCTTGAGATCCACCTTGCTCCGTATCGATATATCTCGGCATGGGAAATCTCGTTTGTAAAATTTCTTGAGCGTCATCTACTGGCGCCTGAAGCAACTGCCTGAAATTCTCGTATTCGGGCATGTCCTGATATTTGAGACTGCGCCATTGCGCGATAGTCTCACCGTGGAATATCAATATCTGAAAGAATGTGTCCATGAGCAGGATTCTATCTGGCTGAATCGAACTGGTGTCCAGCAGAACAGGCTCCGGGGGACCGTTGAAGCTATAGCTGTACAAAATCGGCTGAATCATTATCAGAGACTGCGTCAAATCTTCCCGCATCAGCATGTGTCTATAAAACGATGTTTCGTCAGGGGAATTGTTGAAAACCTGCAGAAACTGTGATCTCCTCAAGTGATACATGAACTGCGGATACAGGCTGAAGTTCTCTCCAAGCCTGAAGGAGTTTGGATCGTCTTTGTTATATTCCCCGAATTTCTGGCAGAGTCTTATCAACATCCTATCCACCCATCTGAGCACGTCAGGAGTCTCATCCGATTCGGCCTTGTAGCCTGCCATCCTGGCCATCACAACCGCAGCAGCCTCTTGATCGAATCCGGCGCTGATATGATGGATGTTGGCGGTCGCGTCTGCCCAATTCCTCGCCACCGTGGTCACTCTGATCCTCCTCTGACCACTAGCGTGTTGATATTGAGTGATGAACTGGATGCAGCCCCTGCCGCCTTGCGGTATTGGCGCAGAATGTTGGTTGACGACCTCGAAGAACAGCGCTACCGTGGAGCTGGGCGTCAGAGTGCACAGCTTCCACTGCACTGTATTCCCCATACCTACTTCTGTGTCAGACACCAGAGGACTCTTGACGTTTAAGGACACACACGATCCGATGCCACCTTGAATTTTCAACTCCCTGGAACATTTCACCTCTAAGGTAGCGTTGAATGCCATCTTGAGCTCGTTTTTGGGATCTTTGGAGAACACTCTCTGGAAGGTCTGTTTGAAAAGTGATGAGTTGAAAGAATCACCCATCACCATGTGACCCCCTGTGGAATTACAACACTGCTTCATTTCCATCAGTCCAGTCTGGTCCAGGGCACATGAATAGATGTCTATACAGTGACTGTTTGTAGCGGCCCTCATTGCCAAGTGCTCGTAGTGTTTGATGGCTTTCTTCATGTACTTGGCATTATCTTTGTGTATATCATGATGAGATCTGATTGGCTGCTTCAAATCGTCATTCAGTACTTGACCTTAAATATATCAGATGGTTAATGGAATCAAAGAAAGCAATTATCTACATTATCTACAACTCTCGTGATAAAGAATTCAATCTCTGTATACACATTAATGAAAGAGTATCCTATCAGGCATCTCTAACAGTTTTACAAAACATTCAACAGGGTGTTTGATATTTCAGTTTACTTTTTGGAAATTTGAAATCTCCCAATAACTTGATTATTTCAAATGGAATGACCATGAAATTTTTACACTATCCCACACAAACTTTCATTTCCTGTCAATTTGTATGAGCATACTGTATTGCTGAAATTGATATTTACAGAGATATCAACAAAAATATAGGAATACGCTCATTCCCAATATGTCCATTTTCACAAGTGTTTCCTGTTCAACCAGAAGTAACAGTGCATTAAAAATATTTTAGGGAAATAGATCACTTTGAGCTGTAGCTGCCACAAAAATTTCAAGTTGATATCTCTTTTTCTTCTCCATAAATCTCCAATGAATTACTTAGGCGAATCACCCTGTATAGTCTAACTAACCGTTTGGTCTGTTTACAACTACAATATAAACTGTCAAAGGTTAATCTTACCCTAGTACAATTACGCTCCTAGCTGATAAATATGCTGATTTTTTTTAATGATAACACTCCCCACCACTCAAAGACTTGTAAGACTAATGATCTGAAGTGTGAATTAAAATATTCTGTACTTCAACAACATTTTTCCATACAGAATTTGTCAAAAAAATAATGCTTAGTTCTATTGATACAAGGCTTGATAAAAAACTATTTTCCATTTTATAACAACAAATTCTTTCACAAAGCTGTATATAAAAATGAATATTATATAAATTATGAGCTTCACTCTACATATCAATAAATATACTAACCTGGTCCCTGTGAACATGGTCCACCCACGAACAACATGATTCTACCACCAGTATTTGGATAGGTGCATTCTAGAAGCCCTACAGCAATGGACAGAGCTGTGCCAGTCGATCTTAGTGGTCTTTTTCCCTGATGTACTGGCCAAGGATCTTTCTGTAACTCTCCTATAAGATCAGTCAGATTCATATCGCATTTGGACACAGGCTGTAAGAATCTGCTCCCAGGAGGTACAGGTGCTTGCATTTGCTGGCCAGGGCGTAAAGGTTGTCCTGGTTGTTGGGGAACTTGCTGAGGAGCTGATGTTCCTTTACCGATTCCCAACATATCCTGAACCTGTTTGGCACTTAGATCCTTGGTGCCACGAAAAACATAAGACTTACTGCAACCTTCACTGCCCAATTCATGCACTTGAACCATTTTACCAAAAGTTATTAATCCAATGAAGGCATTGGGTGGCAGTAAGCTGAGTGACATCTGTAAGGAGTCTTTGAGTGCACTCAATTCTTCATCATCCATACAAGTATCCACAACATATAGATAAATTGGTGGTAAGCTCTGAGCTCTGGTGATGGTATATTCTATAGTCGAAAACATTGGCATCAACTCTGCAGGTTGATGCTGTTCGGATATTGCTGCATATTGCGGAGGAAACTGAAATCAATTGTAGGATATATTATTGGGTATCAATGCAGCATCAATGCCACTCACAGGATTTCTTTGAAAGCAAAAACTGCACACCCATAACTTTGCTCTATAATCGACCTGGCATAAAGGATTTAGGATAGCTCGGCAGTTATTTCGTGTACATAATACTGGGTCATATTGGATAGGCGGAAGATCCAGACGTTCTTTGATAGGTTGATATAAACATGCCAAAGGGACCACTAAACGTGTGGCCTCAATTCTACTGGAAGGCCATGCATTCCATGTAAATCGAATTCCATCCCGATCTTCGTTTTGTTGAATATATTCTTCATAAGTAGCCATTGGAGCAGTTGACCATGAGAACTGCTCAATGATCAACCAAGATCTTCCTGGATAATTTTAGTCTGGGCAGTGTAAACTTTTATTTCAACTTGAAACAAAATACTACACTCTTGTTTCTGCAATAGAAATTGATTTTCTACATCCACGTTCAAAATTCCACGTATAACTAGTAAGTCATTCAGACAGTGACGGGAGTGACGTTTAACTTTCTAACCTTATCATTAAATGTCACTTAACTTAGATCTTACGTCAGGCAAGCAGTTTTTTTCTGTTCCGTTTATACAGGATGTTATATAGGTTCTGTAATCTAATCTAATCTAAGTTGGAAATAAAGTACAAAGATTTTGTTTTTAGAATATATCTGACGAATAAATGAAAGTTGTAGAACATATAAAAAATATTCTTCAATTATTTCAAGAGAAATATTATGAACTTTACAATAGAGCATATACGCATATTAATTTGTTGGACTTTCATGCTACTGTTTTTAGTCATTACGTACCTTCCAAGCGTTTGCCATTCGATGCTGTGATTGGCTATGACGTCAGGTGTAAATGCTTCATCTAAACTTAAAGTTTATGATCAACCTTTAATCTTCAGAAATCACCAGAAACTATCCAGGATTTCTATAGTGAGGACGACATCATATCAACTTTATCAACAATAATTTATTCTCACTCCCTACTGTTCCTTCCTGATGGATAAAATGCAGAAGCAGAAATCAATACATGTAGTTCAGTGGTCTATCCCAGCCTAATGCACAATATGAGTGAAACTGTTTTTTTTTTTCTTCTACATTTGATTCACAGCAACTCGAGTAGGTGAAAGTCAATGAAAGAAATTGATTTGTCAAAATTAACAAGTATAAGTACGAATTCCTTTTCATTTAATCTTTTTAAATCATAATTTATACTTTGAATATTGGCGGTTATTCTGACATTCTGACAGGAGTACCGGAAATACAGAAAAGAACAGCCATGTTTTGCCGCCTTATCTAAAAGCCATTAAACTAAAATTCCGAAAACTAAATAAAACTACCCAATCAAGTCTGAAAGAAAAACAGGTATATACACCCCACCCCACTTTCATTGACAACCCTTGGTTCATGAGGAAATATCTTTGCAAAATACTCAGTTCTCTTTCTCTCTTCAGTGTTCATCCGAGCCGGGAAAAATATCTTCATCCCTCCTCTTTTACTAGATAGCCTTTTCCGTTTAGCATAACGCGAAGTATAGACATGTCTGTGCCAGATACACGGTAAGTTTTGTTTTTTATCAAGAAAATATCCCTTGTTTATTTATAAATCGTGAGTTCAACTAATTTTTGAGATGCCTGATACTTTTCTCATTGCAATTAGCTATTGTAACCTTTGTACTTATATCTAAAATGTGAGTTTTCGGCGTGAGGATTTCACGACCATTTCGCCAACATGGCGCTTTGAAGTGAATTTTTGGATGGTTGTAGAATTTCCATTCAATAAACTCTTGAATGCATATTTTTTCTTCTTGATATTGAGATGAAAAGATGGATTCCTGATTATAAATAGATGGATTGGCTGGGCGTTAACTAGGATACTAAATTTTCTAACATGTGAAAACAAGTATTATAGTCTTTATAATATGAACGTGAATATTCGTTAAGCCATTACATAATAATACCGAACTTTCTTTGGTGATGGATCATGTTTTCACCAATTTTATGAGTTTCCTTTATTGAAGGGTTCCATCCAATCTTCATACATTTTTAATAGCATATGCTTGTCTTATATGAGTCATTAAATTTGAAGGTTATGATAGATATATATAAAATCATTGTCATTTTTGTAGTAGTGAGTGGGACAAGAATGGTCCTTCTAATGATGAAAAGGAACCCCAAGCATACGATGGTCCCCCAGGTATGGAACCTGATGGCATCATCGAATCCAATTGGGAGGAAGTTACTGATAACTTTGATGATATGAATCTCAAGGAAGAACTCCTTCGAGGAATTTATGCTTATGGTTTTGAAAAACCTTCTGCCATTCAGCAAAGGGCAATCATACCTTGTGTTAAAGGTCATGATGTTATTGCTCAGGCCCAATCAGGTACTGGAAAGACAGCTACCTTTTCAATATCCATCCTCCAGCAGATAGACACCTCAGTGAGGGAATGCCAGGCTCTTATCTTAGCCCCGACTCGTGAATTGGCTCAACAAATCCAGAAAGTAGTTATTGCTCTAGGTGACTTTATGAGCGCTCAGTGTCATGCTTGTATTGGGGGTACCAATGTGAGAGAAGACATGAGGAAACTCGAGACTGGGATGCACGTGGTGGTTGGTACACCCGGAAGAGTATATGACATGATAACTCGCAGAGCTCTGAGAACAAGTCATATCAAGATGTTTGTATTGGATGAAGCTGATGAAATGTTGTCAAGAGGTTTTAAAGATCAAATCCATGATGTATTCAAAATGTTGAACTCTGACGTGCAGGTCATTCTGCTCTCTGCCACCATGCCCACTGATGTACTTGATGTTACAAAATCCTTCATGCGTAACCCTGTGAGGATATTGGTCAAGAAAGAAGAGCTGACCTTGGAGGGTATCAAACAATTCTTTGTTTACGTGGAGCGTGAGGACTGGAAGTTGGAGACGCTGTGCGATCTCTACGACACCCTGTCCATTACACAAGCTGTTATTTTCTGTAATACTCGTCGCAAGGTTGATTGGCTAACTGAAAGCATGCACAAGAGAGACTTCACTGTTTCTGCTATGCATGGAGATATGGAGCAGAGAGAAAGAGATGTGATTATGAGACAGTTCAGGACAGGATCCTCCAGGGTTCTCATCACCACTGACTTGTTGGCTCGTGGTATTGATGTACAACAAGTATCACTAGTTATCAACTATGATTTGCCATCAAATAGGGAAAATTACATTCACAGGTGAGTGATTTGGTTTAATATATAAAAAAAAAGAATTATTCCATCATATTTTTTTCAATTTAGTTCACAAAGGCATTGTTTTTTCATACTGCACAGGTTACCAAGAGTATCAAGTTATATTAATAGCATCATTGAATATTTTTAGAATCTATATATTGTAATCCCAGTTTTATGGTAATCTAGAATATCATGAGTCATAAAAACATGTGTACATATAAAAGGTGTATTCAGAATATTTCAATGACTAAACAAATTCTTCTTACTTTTGTATTACATAATGCAAAAATTATTATTGATGTATTGATAGTTTTCAATATCTCATGATTTCCTTGAATTGAATTTTGATAAAATTGTATTCATCTTATCTCTTCATTGTTTACTTATTAGAGAAGAATACATAAAGAAGAATAGATTAAGAATACAAATGATAAATTTTCTTGCTTCAATAAAATATCATTTTCTAAAACTGGAACATTTTCTCAGGAACTCTAACATTGTTTCATAAGGAAATCTTACATTTAAGATGAAGTCTGAATGCTCTTACATAATATTCATTGAGGAATATCAGGTTATGGTCTACTACAGGTCATGGGAAATAATCCAAAAATATCCAGATCTACCTTAAATAATATGCTAACATTCCTAATTACTACAATCAATTTTAAATGATGAGCCCATTTCAGAGAAAATTACTCTCAAATCTCTTCTGCTGTCATTCCTTAGGTTTTTTGTTTTTGGCATTTTTAGAACTGTGCTGCCAAATTAGAAATAGTGCTGTGAAACTTTTTATCTGTTATCTTTTACATTACCTCAGTAAATAATCATCAGAGTCCATAATTTAGAATAAATATTGGTTATATTCTTTGTTAACTGAATTGTATCTTGAAAAGATCTAGGCTATCTATATTTGGTAAATAATACATTTTCAAATACTTTTTGAACATTGTAATCAACTCTTTAGCTTTCTGGAGTAAAATGATACAGCATCATATATGTATTTTCAAACCACATGAGTTAGAAATTCAGTTAGTGTTCTAAGGATAGTTGAAGTTTCAATGTTTTTATAGAGACCAATCTCAATTACAAATTCCATCAACTACAAATAAAACTAGCATGTGCTTTTTGTACTTCATATTTTCAATAAATTTTCTATTGATAAATCAGACTATTCTGATTAGCGCTTTTTTGATATATTTTCATTGATTTGATTTCAATTGATTTTTTTATCCATTTCAAAAATGATACTTATTGGTTTTCAAATAACCTACACAACATATACTAGGTAGACATTACATCTGTTGAATGTTGGTTCAGATACTTTAATGCTATGTGATTAAATAGTCGTTAGCTGTATGATTTTTTAATATCACCAGTGAACATAAATTGATATGATGACATTTTTTCCACCAAGATCTCTGAGAGTGCTGATGTCGATATTAACGACTGACAAAGAATAGAGTCGTTTAATTTCATGACTTGCGTTTTTGAGTTACATTACAAAATATCGTATTTTACAGGATTGGAAGAGGTGGACGATTCGGCCGAAAAGGTGTAGCAATAAACTTTGTTACTGAAGAAGACAAACGCACGTTGAAGGACATTGAGCAGTTTTACAATACCAAAATTGACGAGATGCCCATGAATGTAGCGGATCTAATCTAATAGTATAACCGAAAAGTGTCAGTGTGTCCGATCGACGTTTCTCCTGAAGGTCTTATGGTGTGAGTATTAGCTTTCTATGCTGATTCTGCGACATATACTTGCGAATATTGTGCGCCATTTCGTCTCTTTAGGGCAACGCCGTGTACAGCACTCTGCCCTGAACTTTTCCAAGTGTCTGTTTTTATATATACATAATATAACTATTGGTTTTAATTTTTGTTGTCAATCTATATCTAGTGTAGGTTTTAGTTGGGAGATAACATAGCTAGTGTTTATAATTCAGTGGGAGTGCGGCTGTTTGGGGGCCGCCGGAGCCCCCAGCTGTTGGGGGCTCTCGGAAGGCTGTCGCCAATTTCTTGATGTTTGCCCCTCCGTACAATTTTTTCGTCTTTGTAAGGGTTTAGTTGGTATTTGGAAAGGTTATTATATTCGAAAGAGATGTCGAAGGAAACCTTTCCAAGGTTCCTCTTTGGTTTTCAAAGTTTTGTATGCTAGGAATTAATAAAAGTGGTAAAGAACATTTCTGGTTTTTTTCTTTTCATAATTTAAGTTGAAACTTAATTGTAATAAGAAATATATAATATTGGCATCTTATTTTTTTAACCATGGTAAGTATTTCTACAGGGGTGGCCTTAAAGATATCTTCAAACAAGGAAACAATTCAATGACCCAACAGAAATAAAAGGTATTATAAAAATAATAAGAATTTGAAATAATAAAATACCTCATCACAAGATGGAATTTCTGTCTATTGCTATCTTCAAAGAAGTCTCTATCTGAGCAGTTTCAAGCTCACAAAGCAATGGTTGTGTAGTCTACAAAGATATATGAATATTTACAATAATGTTATGGTTGTCGAACAATGGTTCATTTCTCAATTGAAACCTCTCAAGGTTGTACTTAGGTCAGCCGTCATTTATTGGTATTGAAGTACAGTATGATGTCTTTGATGTTGGCATAAATGTGATATACAGATACAGGTTTCTTGAAAAAAAAAATATTCATCATGAAAAGAAATTACTGTAGTCAGCTCTGTTCTTGAATTTTCCTGATAATTATGAAAAGATATTTGTTGCCAGTTCAATGATGATAAATCTTTGAGTGATTCATTGAAACAACAGAGTAGTAGAAAATGCGTTTTATTTTGTAAATTGATATAAAAAAAAATAAACTCATAGTATTGGTAGAAACAATTTAAATCGATATAATAGGTATTATTCAAAGTTTTCATTCATATTTGGATCTATTTTTTGTGAGTGTCTGAAGGGAGAATTCACACAAAATCTTGTCGATGAAAACATCTACGACATTCAAGATGAGTTGAATGAGTGTATAAATCCAATTTAATGTTATGTTGCCCCATTAATATTTTTGACAAATACTAGATAATTCCGTGTTGTCTGCTTAATTTTATTTCATTATTTGAAGGTCTCTTCTCTCACGAATTTCCATTCAAACTTATTGATTCTGCATTTCAAGATGTTTAGATTCTCAACGATTCTTTTGAATTTCGACGATGACAATGAATTATTTTGCGTTTGTCTCGGTTGATTCCTAATAAATTTATAATGAACAACCAGAGGTATTGACGAGAATACTATTTCAAAACTAAACATGATACTCGTACCAAACTGAGAATATAATTTATTTCATTATTTCTAGTTGGACCCATGGAAAAGACTACTTATTGGCACTTCTGATATTGACAAATCTAGTTTCAAAAAATACCGTTATTGTTTCTTGATTTCTTTCTTGGATTGTGATACAAAACACCACTCATGGTCAGTGTATAGTTTCTGATTGTTATTTTCTCATTTTTACAGGCAACATCTATACCATGTGGACACCAAAAATTTGGAAATAAAGAACTTAATTCCATTTTGATTACAAGTTGGTGGTTTTGATTATTTTGAAACCTTACATTTCCACAATTCCATTTCCTCAATTATGATAGGGTTATTAATTTATTCCTTATTTTACCTCTAAAGTGATTGATACAATAAATTTATTTTTATTTATATTTTGTTTTGATTTTCCGAAAATTGCATCAATCAAAAATGATCCAGAATAATTATTGTGATCTGAAAAATCTTTTTTTTTTCTATACATAAAGCTTCAAACCAGCATTATTGACTATTAATGCACAACACACTCATTGACTGCACGAAAGAATTTTATCAAATAATTTTCTGAATCATGATATCTAATAATTATAGATGAAGAACATATTTGGTGGGCTATGGTTATTTTTCAAAATCATTGAAAAGGTCGAATTGCGAGATATTTTGATGAAAATTGATTTCCGATTTCCGTTGGCAATGATATGAAATGTTTTTTTCCTGTAGAGACAGGTGACGTTTTCGAACTCATAGTGGCTCTTTGAGAGAACGGTAGGTGAATAGACATTTGAATATTCTACTCTAACCATTTTTTCAGTAATGTTTTTGGAGTGACTTGGTAACACAGTATGAGTAAACATATATATCTAGAATAGGTATATATAAGCTGTGCACAATGTATGAGGAATTGACTGAGAATAAATTTATGTCAAATATGATTCATAATTGTATATAGAATTGATAAGAATATTCTTGATGAAGTTATATGCAAAGTGTCCGGACATTAAAATAGAAAACATTCGATCAAAACTGACAAGAAAAAAAATTAAATGATTAATAATCTGTCCCACGGTCTTAAGAGAGGTCTGGAAACTGGTAGGGTGGGGGGTTGTCCAAACATTGAGGGTGATTGAGGATATGTTGGTGGTTCTTGAGTTTAGCCATCTGTAGCGCTGCCTCATTTGGCAAACACAAACAGATCCGATCAGCTTTTTGAAAATACGAACGAACGTTTTTCGATTTATTCGAGAGAATTTTGCAAAATAAAATATATCAATTATTGATTTTATTCACCATTCAAGTCTTAACAACAAGTTTCCACCCGAGTAGAGCACATTGCTAGTGTATTCTATATGTCTATACATATTATTTATATGATCATTGTGGATAATGGTGCAATGGCCAATCCAATGGGGGAGTTCCCTCCAAGTTGCCAACCTAGAAAAAGGTCTACCAACGAGGAAAAGTTATTTTCGATCAAATCTACTCAATTATATTTGAAATGATCAAATATGTTTATAATATTTCACTGACATTTCCTCAATGTATAGTCAGAAAAAATAATGATTTTTTATAAACTCCAAGATACTCGGAAGAATTTGGGACACATATTTTAATCATTGCAAAAATAATGAAATATAATTTGAACGGAAAAAACCTTCCCCCGTTGGTAGACCTTTTTTATGTTTTTAGGTTAGGTTATTTCAGAATCAAGACTACCACAAGGATATGGAGTACAGTGTGAGGCCAGACTCGTGAAATTTTCGATCTCAAACGTGACGTCAACCAAATCGATTATACATTCATGATTTGTCATAGTATCAAAAAAATAACAATAAAAACAAAAGCAAAATAAATTCAAAAATGAAATGATGTATCGATGATGTTACGATTCATTGGTGCATTCTCATTCCATTTCATTTTAAATTCCAATTCTTCTACTGTATAAACTCCTAATCAATATAAGTCAAACTCAGAATGAATGGAGAATCTGCGGTGCGTCATAAATAGGAGTCTGTTGTTGAAGGTTAGTTTATACAGCAAATAAGAACAAGATAAAATTGATGAAAATTAAATGCACCAATGAAATTACACATGTCATGTCAAGTCGTAACAAATATGTGATTTCATTGGTGAATTCTCAAACATTCTCCATGCCAACTTTTTCCACAGGGTATTCTGTGCTTTTTCTCCCAGAGTTTTCATTCGATGTTGTGATTGGCTGTGACGTCAGGTGCAGATGCTTTATGTGAACGACTTCACACTTATGATGTATAATACCGATTTGAAAATGATTTTGAATGCTCAAGTTGACCCGAAGGCACTTGGACCAGTCTATATCACAGGAAATTCATGGACATTTAATATCTTTGATATACATACTCTCACATAATGTTTGAAATTTTATGGAATCAGTAGCTCTCTTAATTTTTGAAAGCAATTTCAATCATTTTCGATTCGATAAATTTTTGTATTATATTATTTTTGACTGTTTTCCCTCCGAATATAATCGATTATGGTGCAATATATCCACTTATTTTGATTTTTTCATGAATTCTTGAGCATTTCAATTCAATTTCGATATGAACATCCCGCGTATTTTAGTTTTCGTTGTGTTGGCTAATTCTCTATCTAAAGCGCAATCGTAGTTGTCAAGTTTGGCTTCCGCTGCCACTGCATTCCTGCCCTGCCAGACGAAATTGACAAAAGTATTCGGCTTCAGTTGGTCGTGCGGCTAGTGCACAACAGACAACAATTCTAATTTTTTAGTGGGTAGCTCGGTGTGTGAAGTGATTTTTATTAAATTTTATCCAATATGAGCTGGCAGGATTACGTAGACAAACAGCTCTTGGCTTCAAGATGCGTAACAAAAGCCGCAATCGCTGGACATGACGGGAATGTGTGGGCTAAATCAGAGAATTTCGAGGTATGTTCATTGAGTTGACGGAAAGTACTGTGTTTTCAAGAAATGAATCACTCTTTTTAGATTTTATGCATGTTCTTTCCAGTTATACAACATTTTCCAAACAAAAGAAAGCAGGGGCTTGGTCACACTTTGGTTATCGCTTCATAGATTATTGTATAGAATGGGCTTTGTTCCATATTCTGTTATCGAGCTGGACCGTGTGATTCATAGGGCGCAATCATTTTATTCATTCAATTTTTGGCGATAATTTTTGACAAGAATGTAGCCGGTCCAAAAACAAGATGGCCGAACGCAATGCGATTGCGACGTGTTGAAAAGGATTTGCAGTCATAATACTTCTGCGATAATTTTGTCACAACCGGCGAATTATTTCTGTAGATTGCTGATACCAATTATCGTGTTCTACATGGACGGATTGTTTAGTTTGGTCAGCAGATTCGTAGATTCCTTTCCAATCATATTTATATTGTCTATATCGAAAACCCACTGAGATTCATGCAAATATATCTTTGTTGTCGAGGTATCGGAGAACCAAGTGACAAATAAAACTGAAATTAGGAGTACTCCATCCTAAGTGTATTCTCATGTGGATATTTTTGTGCATTATGGAACAATGTAGGTTGTTCAAGTAACGGCAAGTCTACCTAATGGAACCAGTTTTGATCAATGATCCTGAAGTTCATACCCATCTGTGTGTCGCTAAATACGTTCACTGAAACCTGCTTTTGATGCCGATACCTACTGTGGACTCGAAGCAGTCTCGTCTTGACCAAATATGATGATAATCTCGGCCCCGTTCATCGGTACGTTTCATTATACGGCTTTTACGTTATTTGGAATTTTCAGACGACGAATGTATGAATGCTTGTGATTTGACAATGTTCGGATCGAGTTCCACCCTCTAATTCTACCGACAAAGACAGTGCAAACTCACGAGGGGTGGTTACAGAGTGCAACAGTGCGTTGAGACTGGTATTGATCCATACGGTATGGTCAATGAGCTGCTCTGGGTAGCCTCAACCTTTATTTTATCTGTCTGATGTTATTTCAGTTGATGTATTTCATTATCAAGAAACATTGTTTAAACAATACAACGTCTGTTGACCTCTGGTAGGCGATCCATCGTATTATTTGTTTATAATTTATAACATTAACTGAATTGAGGTATATCTGCATATATTCTGGCTTTGAGTAGTTTAGATTTATCGAAACGAAATCTTAGAAAGTGTGACCATGAATGAGTCATCTATTTATCCATATATATCTGAATCTGATTTGGAAAGGTTACTTTATCTTTAATTTTATCAGTGACGAAATATCTATCCGTGCATTTTTATCTCATTTTCGTAGAATTATTTAGAATTCCCCACTGTTGTGAAAACTATTGAATGATACGAATTTTTTTACTCAAATTTGTTGGGTGTTGTTTACATACGAACTGATCCTGAGGAATACATTTGGTGGTCTTTGTACAACTCGTTATTCAAATAGCATTGCATAATTTGAAATGTACATTAAAGATATATTAAGCAAATTTCAACTGTTTCTTTTTTGATATTCTGTGAAGTTCTTTGATGAATTTGAGAAATGAAACAACTCGAACTTTCGAAATTTTCTACAAGTCTGAGTGAATTTAAATATCACAAAGGGTGGACATATAATCAATCATCAATACTCTGATGATGAAAACTTTTAAAATATTTCGAATTTCCAAGAGTTGAAATTCGCAATATAGTAATCACGTTGTCTACAAGGCAATCCAACGGTGTTATCGATATGTTTCTCGCCAAAAAAAAGTATTCAGGCAATGTATGAATTCATCTAATAATAAACCATGACTCATGCTCGTCCTCACTGTTCGTCGAAAGATATTGAAATATCACAATTTTTCAACGGAAAACAAGTCGTTATAATGTGACTAATCGGATATATCCACGTTACCAAGAGCTGATAAGCGATTAGCGATTGCATACGAATGAAATCGAATATTATCAATGTTGAGTATACTAATTCGCGAAAAACATTTTTATTAGTTGATAGTGGAGACATTTTCATTGGTTGTTGAGACCTTGCATTAGATGGGATAAAAATGAATATACGCTGGGGTGTATACAGGTTACGTATGGTCTGAACCTACAAATTCGAGATGATTAACCGTGTTTCAGAACAGATCGAAAATTGAACGAAATCATATGATTGTTTGCTGAAATTCATTTCTTATCTTTTATGTCTTTTTTTTAAATGTCGGAAAAAATACGTAAGATAAACGAAATGTAGTAGCTAAAGAGTTTAAACCAATTGAAGCTGTTTAATTTAAAATGCTTATATAATATAGATAAACTATATTTCGAATCGTAATGATAATATTCATTAAAAATAAAAGTACTGCCACCGGATCATGATTCTGTAATTATTTTGCAGTTTTTTATTGATCTTCATATTCGAATTATCCCGTAGGTACTGCTGTAGGTACTTCTGTTTTTATATAATTTCCTGAACAATTATTTGAGAAAGAAGAAATATTTCGTTCTAATATATTATTTTCTGTTGACCGTTGAAATTATATTTTAAGCATGTAGTTATCTTAATTTTTATATATATATTTATACAAATGGGTTGTTTTCCGATGTTACACCTTCACCCCGCCCTTTTTACTTGATTTGAAATATTGAAATGGTTGGTTATTGAAATTTCGTAATTCCATGCTAGACACCCCCACTGAGCTATTCAAAACCGGCTGCTCTGTCGGAAGTCTACGTCACTAGGTCACACCTATGTTATAGTACAGGAGCTGGGGTTGTATTATACCAAATACATTTTATTTTCAGAACTTGACTCATGTCGGTTAGTCATGTGATAAATATATTTCCAAATCATTCTCGATAGGAATAACTTCATAGGTTTTTAACTAATTGAATATAGAGGTAAATTGAGAAGATGTAAAAAAATATTATATTCACAATCTCATTGAAATTATAAATATGTAGACAACAATTGGAAGTAAATAATATAAAAGTTGAAATTTTAAATTGTCACATTTCCCAGAGGAAGGTAATTCTACCAATGGCACCTTAATTAATGGGTTATCACTGGAAAAGTTTGACAACGTTGTGTGAAAATATTCCATATTACATCATTCCTTTCTGAACGAAAAGGCCTTCTAGATGAAACCCACTTTTTCAAAAAGAAAAGACATGTTACTAATGCAAATATATATTTATTTCAATGCAAACAACTAAAACATATCTTGCAATAATAACTGTATCATAACCATAACATTCATATTGAAAATTTCCTGCATTTTCGTTTTTTAGAAACCAGAAATGGTGGTTTTCAATACAAATCATTCAGTTATTTTGATTTATTGCGAATTGAATTTTATGTCGATTTCGGCACTCTGTATTCTGAGAAGCGAACATGAGACATTTTTATCATCACATGTTACCACAGTATTTTCTTCGAATTGCGAAAGCTTTCACGTGGTTTGAAATTGAAAAACCATCTTCCGTACTATTAACTAACAAAGGACACACACACTGAATGATAAAATAATACGATAGCCATCTTAATTCTTTGTGGACAAGGACAACCCTTACCCTCGTATAACGATCGTGCCACATGTCGATGTCAGGTCGAGTTTTGGGTTACTTCGAACCGAGTTTAGGGTGTTTCAGATATTATGTTCGCACACGTCGTTGTCGTATTTTTGTAATTAATTTTTTTGATTGAATCATTGCCCATATCAATAAGAGACAATTTCCTGAAAATTTTAGAAGGGTAGTGAAATTGGGAGACACCCCTAACATCTTGATGTCTTGATACGATATATATGTTTTTCTACGACTGTTAAAAAAACTGTACCATATTTCACTATTTTCTGTGCGCAAAACGCTTGTTTATGGTAATAGTGAAAAAAAGGTAAAAATCGTGAAAAAAAGTGTCGTAGCGGGTCATTATTTCACTCTGGCGTGATGCAACTACATGCACCGAATCATAAGAGTGCGCTGAAAACAAATTGTAGTTGTCTCGCGATCTTCGTTTTAGAAACGTCAAATTTAATTAGATTTGTGTTTTGACGTTTAAGTACGTGTGTACACAAGGTTTGTAAATTAACTCTGAAATTTATTTAAATATGGAAATTGACGAAGATTCTGAACACGAAATATGCACACCCGAAGATATTATCGAAAAAGCAAATGTGGCAACGCAAAACTTGTTGCCTGAGAAATCAAAGGAAATTTATCAAAAGGAGTACAACACGTTTATGGAATGGCGCATTCAAAATTCAGTTCACAGTTTTACAGAAAGGGTATTATTAGCATATTTTGAGGAAAAATCGAAAAAATTTAAATCTTCAACGTTATGGTCCACTTATTCAAAGTTGAAAGCAACATTAATGATTAATAATAATGTGGATATAAGCAAATTTTCAAAGCTAATAGCCTACCTAAAGCGGAAGTCAGTGGGGTACAAACCAAAAAAATCTCAAACATTTACAAGAGAAGAAATAAATAAGTTTTTACTGGGAGCACCGGATAACCAGTATCTAATGTTTAAGGTAAAATTGTAGTTATTTTCTTTTTGCGTTATTTAATGGGTTGTACATTTTTAGGTTACATTAATATTAGGAATTGCTGGGGCTTGTCGAAGAGATGAGTTATATAAAACACTCGTTGATAACATTGAAGACAAGGGGGAAGTTCTACTAGTAAGAATTCCAGATTCAAAAACGCATACACAACGCCGCTTCACTGTCATTGGAGATACAGGAATTGCTAACTTGAATTTGTTGAATATTTATAGAAAATATGCTAAACTTAGACCAAAAAATGCAGATAATAAACATTTCTTTCTATCATATAGAAACGGAAAATGTACTAAACAAGTAGTAGGCATAAACACATTTTCAAAAATTCCTTCAATAATTGCCAAATATCTTAATTTACCCCAACCAGATGCATATACAGGTCACACCTTTAGACGCACTTCGGCTTCGCTTCTGGTTGATTCCGGCAGGGATATACTGAAATTAAAACAACATGGCGGATGGAAGTCCACTACTGTTGCCGAAGGGTACGTGGACAATTCTTTTAACACTAAAATGGATTGTGCAACAAGGATTCTATGTGGACATGGAACTAACACCGATATTTTCAACCAACCATCGACCTCAAATATAAATGAGTGTGAAAACAACTTAAATATTGCAAATGTGAACAATAGTGCACATGAATCAGTACATCTAAATGAGTCAAAGAATAACTTGTTTGGATCAAAATTTAATATTAATAATCCCAACAACTACACTTTTAACATTACTATTACGAAAGAAAGTTTATAAGTTGCTTCTTGTTTTGTTAATTATTAATTTGTTCTTTCTTAATTTCATTGTTATAAAATAAAATGTAGATACATATCAATTTATATTTATTCTCTTTCTAATTGCGTAAATATATATCAATTTATATTTATTCTTTTTCTAATTGCTGACAGTCGTAGAAAAAATATTGTATGAAACTCATGCATAAAGTGTCTTTTTTTCACTCATGGGATTGCCGCACTCGCCTACGGCTCGCGCGTCAAACTTCCCATTCGTGAAAAAAAGTACTACTTTATGCACATGTTGCATAAATAACTATTTTGATGTGTCATCATATCCAGTGGCGTAACTATAGGGTGGCAGAGCTGGAAAAATGCTACGGGCCCCCGACTTGAAAAGGCCCCAGCCCAAGAGGCCGCGGGCTCAGAAATGAAACTGCTATTAATGTTGGAAAAAATTGTAAGTGTTGACGATTTATATTGATAGTGCCCCGTACAAAGAATTTTCCACAAGCCCCTAATGGTGTAGTTACTCCACTGATCATATCGCATCATTTGATATTATATAATTTCTGGACAAATCGTACTAAAATATTAATAAATTGGAAATACGAATTTCATTGACCTCATCATCCGGTGTATGAGTTTGAAAGCATATTAGGAATAAACGTTCATGACTTATAAAGTATAAATCTGAAGAGAGACACCCTCTAGAATGAAATAATAAAAAACAGATAACTTTCAGTTTCAAAATAACTGGTATTAGAGTAATGAGAACTTGACGGCACGCACTAGTAACAATTAAAAAGTGAATTATCAGATTATTATGCTAGATTAACCGCCTACCTTACTATCGTGTTCTGATAAAAACTCGCATCAGCCAGTAATTACAGGAATGTTTCAACTCTGTGTCATTATAGGGCGTTTACGTCTATTTCACGCCGTATATTCATAACCGTCATGCCTTTACGACCTTCCAATTTCACTTTTTAATAACGATATTTGTTACTTTCTTCTTCGCCAGTCGATATACATGAACAATTATTGCAATTTGATGAAAGTTCTCATTTATATTCGGTACCGAATGAAGAGGAAGTTCATCGACTGATGGTTAATGAATATTTCATTTGGAATAAAAGAATAACAAAATAACCGAGCCGATCTCCAATTTCTTATTAGAAATGTTGAAAAATTCATTGTAATGGTCTGATGCTTTATTAATTTGGTCTCAACAATCAGCTTGGAATAGTTTCGAAATAAGCGGCTTCTTGAAATTTTCGTTTAGGTTGTTTATTACCGTGTAACTGAATACTTTTTTCTTGTAATATTGAATAAATGAGGATCCTGATGGCTAAACATTAGATTGGCAAGTTCACTGACTACATTACGGTTTTGAGTTATTTAAAGAGCTAAATGAAAAATTATAGCTAGTTCTCCTAGATTTACTCCCATCTGTGAAATCAATTGAAAGGTAAAGTTCTTAAAAAAATCCACTAACAATGTGTTTGAACTCTTTTAACATTCATTTTATTGTACAACTATTGGTTTTGAATTATGAGTTGAGAGGCACTTTTTTCTTTAGAAAAAGCAAAAATTAATACGTACTAGTGCAAATATATTCTCTATGAATATGAAATGTGTTTATATAACCATTATATTCATAAAAAAAGATAAGTAATTGCACGCATCCGATAAGATAAATTCCAACTCCAAACAAATTATACATATCTAATTTTCATTTTATCGACAGTCTCTGATTTTTTTTCCAATCATCGGTAGTGCAAAACGTACAAAGCAAATAATATTCACGAGATAGTCACACATCGTGACTCTAATTTCAATTAACGAATTCGTGTATTTCACAGTGTAGACGGGATGTCAACAGTTCGTATCCTGTTGTCCCTCCTATCATCACCGATTAGGTATACAGGGTGTGATGAATTTTGGTTGTACTTTATTTTTTCAATCATTCCACTTCTTCCAGATATTATTCATTCTATACTAAATAGACTGTGGAAGTATACACGATTATGATCGATGTGCTTATCCCGGGTACGACATAAATATCGGTTGAGACGTATTTTATTCTAATACCAGATTTCGTCAATTATTTTTTTTGTATATGAATTTTCTCACCTTTATGAATTATTTTATGATGAAAATTATTACTACATTATATGTTTTGTTCGATGAGCCTGTGAGTTTGATTAATAAATTAGAATAACTTTATTTTCCCTAACCACGTTCCAAGCAACAAGGGTGATTTCCAAAGACACACCCCGTACACGACAATATGATTTTATTATCATTTATTCAATGAAAACTGTAGATGATGATAAAACAGCTATTTTTGATGTTGGCGAACAAAATTGAATCAAATTGTTCGTTTATCATGGCTGTAACAGAATATATTGGATGCCGATGTATCACAATGCTTTTTTGAAGTAAAATAAAGCATTGTATTACGGCCTCTGACACTACTTATGAAAAAGAATAACTCCCATAAATGAATATAATATGAATAATATTTTGTTCATTATTTTCAATATCTTTGAACATATTCTGAGTATGTTCATCGTTGAAGTAGAGAATTGGAATGTTTTATGATGGACATCTTCATAAATATAAGTCATGATAATCTGAAGAAAGTTATCACTAGAAAATATATTTTACTTTATGAAGAAATAACAAAGAAAATTCATAGCGTATCGACAATTTGATACTTCAATATCAATATTTTCACTTGTAAGCCTTATTTGGAGAATCAACTTTAATTTTAATCGTCAAAAATGTTTCGATTAACAAAAATTATTACTATACCAGGTCATTGATGATAAATAATTGAAAATGATATCTTTATTTTACTTTCAGTGCAATAAAGATAATTCGAATAACATTGCTATGCTATGATAATGAATATATTTCGCGACTTCAGCATTATCTAATTTGTTATATAAAAATCATCTGGCTCAGCAATTGAGTTCGATCGCACGGATATTCAACTGTCGATAAAACATTGAAAGTCGCTACACCTTGATGTATATGGTCTCTGATTTTTTGAAAAGAACTATTTTCGCTCTCTCCAAATCAACTGTGTGAAGACTATTTTTCCAAATTAATAAGATTGGTTCGACACACTGACAAACTTTAATAGTTATAGGTGTACACATCACACTCAAAAATTCTTGGACACGTCATGGTATGAGTTGGTAGTTTTATTGCACTTATATTGAATTGAAGATCACATTTTGAGATTAATATTTCGAAACACGATGGTAATGATCTCCTAGTTGAAGATAAACCCAGAAACAAAATAAAACCATTTGGTTGTCAATTACATGGGTATTTCGATTTGCCAACTCCGAACTGAAATAAATAAGAAACCAAAACTGATATGTTGAAACTAAGGGCTAGCGGGCATGAGCAACTTGGTTGCCCGGCAACTATTTTGTCTAAGGCAATTTGGGTGCACCCATTATGTAGTGATAGACTGACATTGGGCAAATTTCATGAAACGTTTTTGAAATTGAGATCATTTCCAAAAAACATTTTTCGCTTCTTCAGAATGAGTATAAAAAGTTTTATTAAACTGTGCAGAATTTTACGACCTGGTATCGCTCGTTAAGATACAAATATGAGAATTAAAGACGTGGCAACTTTTTTTTCGCCGTGTGTGCATTTGCATTGAAACCAATAAACCGTAGCCGGCTTGTCTCCAACCCCACGGACAAAAAAGTCTCACAGTCGTCGCGTCGCTACGTGAGCACACTCTCATATAAATTCGTAGATTTGATGTGAGAGACAAAATAGATGCAGAGACAAAAGTGGCTCGTGTGCGCCAGCACTAAGGCTGACGACCTTTGTCGTTGCTTCAATTTACACTGTGTCCAAGATAAGAATGAACAGCATGGGGATCTCCGAAACCATAAGAGATACGGAGATGGTTGAATTACAGAAAAGTTGCGCATTTCCTAGTCCAACAATGTGCCGTTCAGAATGTTTCGAAATTCCAATTAGTTCCGGAGATATGCCTGAAAAAACGAAATTTGCCGATTTCGTTTTAATTTTTTTTTGAAGTTATTTGAAGAAATACAAGAAAACAAAATACACTTTCTCATTGCCATTTTTTAATCCCTACAAAACAGCATTGATAGATTTTCCGTACAACGTTTCGTTTCGGAGAAACCATCATCAACTTTATTTTTTCATATGGCCCGTGAAAAAGAAATACCCTGTATTGAATAGCATATTTCATTACCAATACAACGATGTATAACACGATATGATTCTGCGATATTTAAAACGGAAAAAAATTGTTTTTATCAAAGATCGAACGTTTTGGTGTAGTGTGCGGTAAAATGATGAGTGAGTATGGTATAGTAGGCTATGATTACTTATTTTTTACACAATGCCTTAATAGTGCGCGAGTTTCTATCGAATAGATTTCCAGGAAAATGGATAGTTACGCACACATTTAGCAGTTTCGTGGCCCCCTCGTTCGCCGCACATCACTCCGATAGATTTTCTTTCTCTGGGGTATTGCAAAAATTATGTTTACCGGTGTTTTTTTGAATCTAAGGATCAGTTTAGGAAACTAATTCTTGAAGCGTGCGAGTGCATCACACCTGATATGTTGAGAAGTGTTTTCAATTCAACATTCAGAAGGTGTTATCTATGTTTAGAGAATAATGGTAATTTGTTTGAACATTCTCTATAATAGAGATTAGTTTTTTTAAGTTTCTAGTCAGAAATTCTTAACTAAAAATTTTAATTGATTAACATATGATGAGACCTACCTACTTATACGAATGAAGTTCTCAAATCTCCAATAACGTGATTTTAATTTAATATTTCGAAACATGAGTAATCATAGCCTACTATACCATACTCAGGATCATCATTTCAGCGCACACTACACCAAAACGTTCGATCTTTAATAAAAACAATTTTTTTTCGTTTTAAATATCGCAGAATCATATTGTGTCATGAATCGTTGTATTGGTAATAAAATATGCTATTCAATACAGGGTATTTTTTTTTCACGGGCCATATGAAAAAATAAAGTTGATGATGGTTTCTCCGAAACGAAACGTCGTACGGAAAATCTCTCAACGCTGTTTTGTAGGGATTGAAAAATGGCAATGAGAAAGTGTCTTTTGTTTTCTTGTATTTCTTCAAATAACCTCAGAAAAAAATTAAAACGAAATCGGCGAATTTCATTTTTTCAGGCATATCTCCGGAACTAATTGGAATTTCCAAACTTTCTGAACGGCACATTGTTGGACTAGGAAATGCGCAACTTTTCTCTAATTTAACCATCTCCGTATCTCTTATGGTTTCCGATATCCCCATGCTGTTCATTCTTATCTTGGACACAGTGTATAAAAAGTTGAATCGGTGGCACAAAACTGCTATAGAAGAAATGAATTCTTTGTTGGAAGTTGAACACATTGTCAACTTTCAATTTCGATTGGTGCTAATAATCCATCAGAAGGATGAAACCCAGAAAGATTGATTTGTAATAACGTATGCGTCAAGTCACATTTGCCCAATGGGTTTGTGCCGTCGATTTACGACTAGAAACCATTTAAATTTTTTTCGGTAACGTTGTTATCATTTCGTTGGTTTCGGATTCTTGAAGCTGTATATTATTGCCAATTCAATTGAATCGTTGAATCATTCAGTATGAAAAATCATCACATTAGGTGAATGACATGTATGTCAATAACTTACTATACGTTATCTACCACTGATGATTCTGAATTTCTTTTGTGCTGGTCCCATTTTTTCATTTGCCATTTGCGAAATCTGATCGAATTGCAGCCATTGATTAGGAATAATAATTAATAATTATCATTGATATACGATAAAATATGATAAGCTTGTCGAATTGAAAAAATAGGTCGACGGCATTTATTTCTGTATAATCGGCAGCTAATCTGCATTTGATTATAAATATTGATATAAAAATGTTATGTAGCGATGAATTCATTATCGAGTTTCCATAAGCGTCGCTTATGTTTTCAAGTTGAAATGGTTGAAATTCTAACTAATTGTAAGACTCACTAATTCAGTTGAGCACGAATATGAACACCTAGCTATAAACACATTTTCACTTGAAAGCATGAATGTGATTATAAATGTAAACGATTTGTATATCATTTGTAAAGCGAGATAATATGCAAATCTAATAACGAAATTTTATGTATGATTTTGAGATAATTGTGATGAATCATTTCACGAACTTCATGAATGATATGCGAGTTTTTGAGTACGCCGTTGCTAAAGAATCAAGAATTAATGATCACTCATGAATAATTTAATGTCCTCACGCATCGGCTAATTGTGAAATGATTCATTATATTTTCGAGAACTGCATTGATAATTCGCGTTCCAGCTTTTTATTACCATTTCGAGTCAACGATTTATTTAATCATTTATTTGTCATACTTATTTCTGTCAAATACTTTTTGCATATGGAAATATATTCGATCAACTCGTTTGATATTTGCTGACTATGAAATAAATGGGTTGTTATTCCAAAAATATACATTTTGATGAATCCTCAAATTGGATCAGACATTTCAAAAATGTTTTGAATCCTCTGAAAAATGTTATGAAAAATTTGCCATCTTATTAATATTTTCAGCAGGGTTGGCACGAATTAATTCATATGAATTAAGTCAGTGATTTAATTCGTGAATTAATTCAAATGACTTTTTTAAAAGAGTAATGAATTAATTCAAACTTTTTCCAATGGGGAAAAATCGCATTTATTTCAAACATTTCAAACTAAGTTTGATTTGAAAAATCCGATGATATTATCGAAACCTGACCACCATGAACATCCGACAACCGTGGAGTGCCCACAACACAATACAATGCAAAGCGCCCGCGCGTCGGGTTCGGGGAATCACCGAAATACCGAAATCAAAGAGGGATCCCGAAAATACCGACCTTTCTAATGAAGATTCTGAATAAGTAATAAGTTGCATTTGTATTTATCATTCGTTATTCAATCAATAGTTTCAGATTGTTTTGCAGAAATTGAGATTGAGATTTTTTGTTTGAGTAAATAAAAGTTGAATATTTCAAAGTGAATTAATTCAAAAAAGTCCGAATTATTTCAAAAAGTCAGACTTTTTTGACTTTTTTATAAAAGTCATGTCTTATTCCAACCCTGATTTTCAGTAAGTAGGGCTTTGTCGATAATCTCGGTGAATATATACCAACTAGATGAATTTTCAGAGATTGCAAATTTGCAAAATCGCGAAGTTGCGTGATAACCTCATAGGTATTTTGTATAAAATAATGAAATTTTCAATCGATGATTCGAGTTTTCATTATATACCTGGAACATAAGTTTCCTTAAAGGTTCTCCCATCAATTTGAACTAATATTATATATCAAACGATTTTGTTGTGGTCATACAAAACAAGAATTTCGTATTCTTAATTTGTGGTTGGAACAACCAGTTTTCAAACATTTCCGATGATTCATCACATGAGATTAACTACGTCATCTCACACCCGACATGGCCGTTCCCTTGCTTCACTTGACATGTGTGGCTTTGTTTTCAACGCGTTTATATTCCATATTCGTCACAAATAAACTTTTTTCTATATGGCGTTATTGACATCTGGCGTACAGATAACGACTGACTCCAACTGAGACGTTCCACTTTTTAAAAATGGTGTCTTCTTTAAATATTTTGTTTGTGTTTGTCGCGATATGTGAATAATATTTGTAAAATTGTTGACAATTATTGAAACAAAAAAAAACAAAACAAATATTAGGTGGACATCTTTAGTAGATTTTGAATAAAAAAAATACTTCAGCTCTCCTCGGTACCAATCAGGATATTATTTGAAATTTGAGTGTCTCTAGAAACCATGAAATATTTTTTATTATTCATTTATATATCAAACTTGTTGTAAGCCCAACGTTTTAGTAAGAAATATCAAGGATGTCGGAATGACATCGGAATAAAAATAATTTTGTTTTGCAAGAAAACATAATTGACATGTGTATCATGGGATCACTGTTTTTTTCTTGATGTTTCATCGAACTTGTATTTGACGTGGACCGTTCTCATTACAGGTATCGAAAGAAGAGCTAGCGAAATTAGTGCAAGGCTTCGAGAAACAAGATATCCTCACCTCGTCTGGCGTGACCTTGGCCGGCAACCGATACATCTACCTCTCTGGCACTGACCGCGTCATTAGGGCGAAACTCGGAAAAGTCGGGGTGCACTGCATGAAAACGACGCAGGGTGAGTTTTTTCTCAGAATTGAGAGTATTTATTCGACCAAACAACAAGTATTGAACACGTAAACATTACACCAGATAGGGTTAGAGAAACAAAACAGATTGTGTCCATATCGTTTCCATTTAAACTTTTGTCTTGGAGAAACATTCAAAAATATTCCTGTTTGCCATTATAAAACAGTACAAATGACATTATTTTATTTTCTGATTCTAAACTACTAATTACGTTACGAAAGAAGAAAGGTAGATTCTTGTTTGAAAAATATTGTTTTTTTCTGGTCTCCGAACATTTTTCAAGTGTTACTCATTTTTATGTACTGTTCCAGAAATTTTAATTTCGACCTGAGATAATAGTTGATTTCCTGATGACAAATGGGGCTACCGCTTCTTACTATTTAGTTGAAATATTCAGAGATTTGAGGCATATAATATTCATATTTGTCCATAAAATCGTCAAATCTATAAGTGTCTGCGATTTGGCAAGTGCTCTTCATTTTTCATCGCGACATGCTGTTGACCTAAATGCATTCGAAATATTTATTTTCGGCTTTTCGACATACCTGAAACGAGAGTCAGTCATTTTTGGAACGAAAAATAGGAAATTCTATTCCTCGAATTAAAAATATTTTGCTTTCTGATTTCATAGCAGATTCGGTCAGAATGATAGCCACTTCTTTCATGCTCTTCATTTATTGTTCCTTTTTAACAGTTCACGGTTTCAAGTGTACAATTAGTATAAAAAATAAAACTGTTAGCAGAAATGGCCAATGTCTCGAAAACTAGATCATAAACTTTTACCTCTCTCGTTAACCTACATTTTTAAGCAATTCAACTGTTGGAGCAGGAATAATTTTCAAAATGGGTGCATAGCCATAAAAAACATATTTTTGATGGCGAAGCATTTCTGATTCAGTGTATCAATCTATCATTTGTTGAGTACTCTGGCAAATTTTCAAGGAAAAAAATTGGCTCTGTGTCTAGATCAATATCTAAAATTAAGAATTGATACACTATTTTTAACCAGAGAAATTGTATTCTTAACCATGCGGAAAATCGTCCCAAGTTTACTTATTTCCATTATGAATGATCTCTAGAAGTTGAAGTAAAAAATTTGATATCTGTATCAAAAATAGCCTTTAATGTCGATAGATAATCATGTACAGATATTTGCCGATGCATTTGTATAAACAGTTACAGTGTCCATGAGATGATTTCTTCAAGAAATCTCATCAATATTCTTGTTCTAATCTACATTGTAATATTTGTTATTTTCAATTTCTTGACCTAGAAGTCGTTTTTGAACACTCAATGTTGATAAATGATATTTACTATTGAAATTGTGATATTGAATGAATTGCATGATTTCGAAAAATTGAAGAGTTAGTCACTGATGAAACGATAGGTGATTTTTTGCAAATGAAACACCTTCATAGTTGATAAGAATGTTTCTGAATTCATGTATCTCGGTAGTTGAAGGTTTATTTAAATCGATATATTATACAATTTGCTGCATGGTTACGTTTTGTTATTTTTTTACAGCTGTCGTAGTATCCTTATATGAAGATCCTATCCAACCACAACAAGCTGCATCAGTGGTAGAAAAGCTAGGTGATTACTTAATTACCTGCGGTTACTAGAGGTATGTTATAACATTTCAATTCAAAAAATCAATACGATAGTGACATTAACAATCATTCTGAAATGAAAATAATATTGGTATTCGATTTGTTCTTTGAATGTATGACAATTTTATATTTATATATTTCACCAAATAATAGATTGAGTAATGTATGCGTTAAAAATGGAATAATTCAATGATGAAAATGATCCAGGCTTTAGTAATTCTTCAATCAATATTTATTATTGAAGTACTGGATAACTGGATTTACAAAATAAATTATCATTTCAATATGCAATAATTTATATTAATGTGCATCTACAACTGTCCTGAAATTTTGTTGTAACGAGATTATCAAGAATAGGAAGGGATTCAAAAGATATTATTTTTATTAAAATATTTGATATCTATTACCTGTTTATAGCGAACAATAAGAAAATACAGTTTCTATATTGTAAGTCATTAATTTTCAATGAAAATCATTTCCTGTTTTTTGTCGCAGTTTATTATCTCAAATCCTAATTCACGATCAGTTAATGATTCGTGAAAAAAGTTAAATAGTCGAATCATTCTTTATGATGGCACATTTCCAAAATTAGCGTTTTAAGGTTGATTATTTCAGCATCAAAAACTCCGTCTTCAGAATTTTCAGTACTCTCAGCTTAGTGAAATCTTTATTTTCCTTGTTTCAGGTAGTGTGTGCCGCTGTAAGCAGCCATGCCGCGCGGCTTAAAATTTATTATACTATCAATAAGTTGTATTTTTTTTCAAATAATAACAGCGAATCGGCAATGTGTATACCGAGTACATTATTATGTCTATGAACATCTTTAGGAACATTGATATCCATTTTTTTTTTCAAAAAAAAAACAACAAATATCATAAATTTATCATACATATAGCATTTTGAGGTTATGTTATAAGAAGAAAAATTTAAATTGAAGTGGAAACGGTTTTCTTCGAGCTTACTGCCCTTTTATTTTCTCAGCTTGTAACATAACCTTGTATTTTCCATAATTGATTTTAAATTGTGGTCTCATCTTAATTGTTCTTTTTTAGACTTTCTAGGAATCCATATGTTTCTGAAGTTTGTCAAAGATTCAAGTACGCAAGTACAGGAAATCTTCGACCAGCCACTGATAATTCTTAAACGATTATATTCGAAGCATTTCATGTTAGCTTTTCCATATTAAAGGAACCATTTGATACTGATGAACTTACAGTTAGGATTTTTTAATAAAAAAATCTCTAGTCCTGCTGTTTCTAGTTTTTATTTTCTATCCGTATCCCGACTCCTGCTTTTCATAGTTCCTACTTTTTTTTTGAAAAAAAAAAAACGTTGCCATCGTTGCCAAATTTTTCGAAAGTGAATGAAGCACAAATTCTTTAGTTTGATTGAGCTTGTTATGCGAAAATTTCGACCCGCTTCTTTGTCAGTTGCTAGATTGGTGTGAGCTAGTCTTACGTCTTTCTGAATTGAAATCACTAGTTTTACCAGAACACCTTGTATAATTTGAAATTGTTGTGATAAATTTCGATTAGGTTTAGTGGTTCTGATGCCAGTATTTATTCTTCCTGAACGTCTAGAATACACCAATCATGTGAAATGATCGGAAACATTATGAATAGCTTCGCTTGGGGAGGTATTCATGATGTTTTCAGAACAGAAAAGTGCTGTCCTGTAATAATATGTAATGCGTAATGCTCAGAAGTTTGTCTTTTTGTATGAGAGACAACGATTTTTACCTCTTGATTTTTGAAACTGGAAGACGAAAAGTAGCTTTGTAAAAGTTCTGATATAATTCGCAAGG
Source organism: Plagiodera versicolora (assembly GCA_037013635.1). NCBI lineage: Eukaryota > Metazoa > Arthropoda > Insecta > Coleoptera > Chrysomelidae > Plagiodera > Plagiodera versicolora. The sequence continues at coordinate 5,306,060 of CM072986.1, read as the reverse complement.
GATATTGTGTATCAAAATAAAACGTAATAAATTTGTATTATAAACATGTTTTTGTTTTATTCGAAGCTCATGATGGTTATTATGGGTTTCATAGCCGTTTTCACCACTGACTGCTCGAATGTGTTACAAAAACCGAATAGGGTGCAGATCATATAGACTGCGATAATATCTTTATGGTCCTGCATTCCAAATTTAATGTAAAGCTCTCAGAATTTCCTTAGCGGCTATGAAATCTTCACCAATTCAAGTACAAGAAGCATATACCTAATAGAAACTGTCACATTCAAATTTTGGAATTCGCAGCAGGGCCCATTGGTAGTCGATGCTTTTAGCAATTATAATGATGCTTACGACAAATACCCTACAGGAAAAACAAACCTGGTATATCGGGTGTTTCACAGTGGATGGAACATTAGACATATCTGGAGAACAGAAAAACAGATCATTTAGAAAATTTGTGATCGTGGATAATCAAACTTGCTCTATCCGTCTAAAATATTTTCATCAATACAGTGTTGCCGCTTGTATAAGAAAGTAGTAGCTACTTTATTATTTCAAATGGAACACCTCGTATATTATATCATTTTTGGAATCCTCATAAGATTCCTCACAACTTTCCCACATAATTTCCAATACCTATCTGTGACGATTTCCGAGATAAAAATTATTTTGTCAAATATTTGTGCAAAACCTGAGCATTGAAAAATATCAATTTTTTCCCAATGCAACTTCACAAAACATTGCAATTTGGGTTATAGCTGCATAAGACCATCAAGTATTCTGTCGATGAACTGGATCTCAGTTTCAGCATACAGGAAGGCTCAGAAGTGAGTGTCATCCAGGCACTCATGAAAATGACTGAAACTAAATTTTTTTTAAATGGAACACCCTGTATATTATCACTTATTCGAAAAGCTATAACATTTTCCATTTTAATTGCGTATACTTTCCCTATACCTATCTCGTACAGTTTGTTAGTTATGACCACTTATGTTATGAATTCGTCTTCAATAAAATAAGTATTGGATAGTGCTTAAGATAGTAGGCTATGAACTTTTTCTGACAGAGAACTAACATGTTATCCCTTCATTGTTATCCTGTATTCAAGATGCATGGGTGTAAAAATACTATGGCAGAAAATAATTACTTGAATGCGGTTTAGATCATTTATGGTCAATGTAACAAGAAGATCAGTAGAACATGCAGCGAGTTTGATGAAAAGTATGCTGATTTACCTCGAAGGAATTCGAGAAAAATCATTAGACTGAAGAGAAATTTTGAAATGCTTATATCATCATGAAAGACTTAAAGTATCAAAGTCTAACATGTGTATCTATTAATAAATCTAGAAAGATTTCAAAAACATTTCAAAATTTCTCTCTCGTTAAACCATAATGCCATAGCTAAATTATTTCCGATACTGTGGATGATGAACTATTTCCAAAAGGTCAGAAACAGTGTGTAGAGATGATTAGGAGGTGGTTGCATCGTTGATTTCCATTCACGAGCTTTTTGTCTTTGACATTTCCCCGCCACTTGTCGAACATTTGTAAATTTGATACGAGCGTTCTATATTCTTTACCTTTTTCTGAATATTACTCGAAGAGTATAACGTTATTTGGTACATGTTTTGAAAAGAAGTGCATGAGTATGCGATAAGAATACGAATGACCAATATGTATTTAAATCATTGCTAGATTCCTTCTTATATTCGAGGCCGAGTGAATGTATTCTTGTTGATAATTGATTAAATAGAATATCTCAAGTTTAGTACCGTTCGGCCAATGATATTCTCTTCATGTGGAGATTGTCTAGCAGTTGTTGACCTTAAATCCATTCAACATTTATGGATTTTTGACCCTTGTTGAAAAGTATAGTATACAACAAAATGTTTGGAACGTTTGCGTTTCAAAATAGTTTTTCCATCATTATCATTCTTAGATACTGTCTGAATGACTGATATATCCTTCGAACACGAGATTTTGGATAATTTTGATTTTTATTCATCTCTATATTCAATCGGTTGAAGTACAATCCTTTCTTTCAATTTTACTGAGGGATACAACATTTTTGAACATTTAGAAGACATACTCCACACTTGCAGTTCTCCTCGTTTACCAAATTATGAAAAACTATCCCAAAACCGTCGATGTCACTTTTCCTGCTAATTTACCTACACCTACTATTTTTATTTAGTGTGTCATCACTTATTTGCATATGAATGAATTATATTTATTCATTTTCGTTTTTTACTCGAACTATTTTTCAAATCCTGATATAGAGCCTCTTCCAATCCAACTCCCAGCTGTGCAAAATATGAAGGTCCCCTGTCTTGTTGAAATATCAAGAGGTCTTCATAGTATAACGATGGTCATTTTCAATGACTTATTGTGGATGAACAAGTTCAATTACTCTAAATGAGTTTCTACTTGTCCAACGAATCTCACCCCGAAAATATCATTCCAGGCATTTAATTTTTGGGTATTTCGAGTATTTACTTTCAGAAGAACATGTTGATTGACATCTGACCAATAAAGATAATCATGCCATTGTGAATTCAAAAATAATGTAGACTTCGAAGAAATGCAGATGTTGAAGAAGATATTGTAAGCAACTATTCTCCTAGTCATCCATATAAATTTTATCCATTGGTTTACCAAATGTATTCAAGGATGGAATTCATGATGTTTTTGGATTTGGCTGATACTGGTTCAACTGATATTGTTAATATTAGGCTATTTCCTCGTGTTCGATGTTGAGTCTGCATACACTTGTTTTAGAAATGTGACTGTAAGGGGTTCAATCCTCAACCGAAATTCAGGTTCTGGGTTTCATTTCCTTTTCAATTTGACGAACATTTTGTACTTATTCGAGAACGTACTATCTAGCAACCAAAATGTATTCATGGAATATCTCAGGTATATTGCAATATATAATGAGAAATAAGATATTCGAGGTATATTCCAGGGATATCTTGTATCGTCTAAGAGGTCATCGGAGCACAACTGTATAAATATTTCTCTTCCAACCGATGAGTGAATGATTGTATAAGCACGAGTTTCCATCTATTTCAGTTAAGAGGTAGAGGTCGATAATTGAATATGATGAGAAGATATTTGAGAAAAACTGACATTCATCAAGCCGCACTTCAAGAAGCAAGAATATCCCAGATGAATATTCCAGGAATATGCTCAGTGGATATCTATACAATATATTAATATTCCGATGAAATGGATATTCCTGGTATACCAGTATATATATATATTTATGGTGACTTCGGAAAATATTTTTGAGGATGTCGAATACAGAAAACTGAGTCGCTGTTTTGTTTCCAATGGGCCTGGTATAGAATAAGACTTATAAATAATAGATTGTTCCTCGTTACAGCAATTTGATTGAAGGTTGTTACTGTTAATATGGACAACATTATTCTTAGCGATCACTCAGCTCCGAGAAAGAAATCGAGGGACGACCCGGGCGCGAATACATTGAATACAAAATACAAATCGAGTGAAACCGCGTTTCGTTTCGTCTAGTCTGCGATCGAACGATGCTAATCTAGATTGCCGATCACGTTTTTTCTTCTCTCCGTTGTTTATCGTCGAGACGGATGTGGCAGAGAGTCGTGTTTCCTTCCGGGGACAGCCACGATCAGATGCTGACGATTATTCGTTTTATGGTTAACACTTGGAACATCCTATGCTACGAAATTCAACTTGTTATTTACTCATTCAAAAACGGCATCTCAGTTTTGAAATATCTTTGTTTTCATCTTCAACACGAGAAATAATAATTGGATCATTACAGTTGCTGATCCAGGATTTGGGCAAGGGGGTCTACAACTCAAAATGTTTTTTTGCTCATCCGTCCCGTACCGAAATTTGAAAATCAGGAGCCAATAAATTTTACAAATGATGGAAGGGGTCCTGACCCAAAACCCCCTACCCACGAATTTGCCACTGGATCATATATTTGCTGATACTAAGTCACCGTATCTCATATTGTCATAATAAAAAATATGCGGGTATACTTCACTCGTCCCGGCGTGAATATATTATTGGATGAGATCGATAATTTTTATAAAAAATATTTCAACGTGCAGAACGTTTAGTAGTAGTTTCGCTAGAATTAATTTCCAAAGTTATGGTCCGCCAGAAAACAAGCGTAGCGTGACGTCCGAAGTACTAAATTAATGGTGAGAGCGGTAGTTGATTGACTATTCGATAGAAGTAATAGAGAGAGATATGGACATGTTGTTTCGGGCATAATATGACTACTTGTATGATAGTATTGAGGATAAACAACTCTATCCAATGATGGATAAGGGATGTGAAGAGTATTCTAATGCATCTATGCGAATACTACTGATGGATCAAAGCAATTGATAGTGAATGATCTGGCAACGCTGCTTCTTCTTCATTGGGAGGGTATATAGATATTGGAATTTTTTCTCAAAGTTTGCAAGTTAAAGACATCAGGAAAGTCTTCAGCAAGTTTTAAAACGAAGGAAATTTATCAAAAGTCTAGGAAGTTTTGATTTGACAGAGTAACTAGTCTGAGCCGAAGTTTAATGTGCGAAACTACGAAAATATCGAAGAAAATGGATGAGCTATTTTCCAACAATGTTTTAGCGACATCAATGAGTTTATAAGTGCTCCTAACAGCTCCTTCTCAAGATATAAGTTCGAAGCGTCAGCGAATATTCGGATGCTGACTCCAGACATTTAACAATTTGTACTCAAGAAGAATTTAGGTACAAGATTTTTTATAAATATATTGAGATAAAACAGGGAGTTCTAGTAATGGTAATCGAACGCCTCTATTGGTATCAGAATTTTATACAGAGGTTTTCAAACTGATGAATGTTTTTGATGACAAATTTGCATTAACATAGTTTGGTTTGCCAGATGTTTTTCTAGATCGAATAAAATAACATTTTAACTTCCATATTTACTCAATCAAATCGAATTATATATGTACAAGGGGGATGAACATTCATAGTCAGTTTCAGCCGACTTCAATTAATCAAAAATCAAATTTCTCAAATGGTATTGTGTGTACCTTTTATACCGGGTGATTCTTCAAGGTGGCTCGCACCTATATTTTTTTTATTATTGGAGATAGAAGAACAAAATTCGGGGGTTGTGTATTATATGTCAATTCGCATTATTTGACGTATTCACTTGCTTTGCAGAATTTTTATTTCAATTTAGGTACTGGGCTTCTTGCAATTATTGAGAAAAATAGTGAAAATAAAGTGGAAGTGTGTGGTATCAAATTGTTCGTAAGAAAATGATCTTTCACAAAAACCCGACGAGCCACCCTCTTTCCATTTGAAAAAATCGAGTTAACTGGAAGAAATGATATTTGTGACATTGACAAAATTATTGAAACGACTCTGAAGTCATATGCCTCAAAGTTGTATTTTTCCCATGTCACTTGATCAAAAAGGAAGCGTTTCAATCGATCCATGGCACGCTAGATCGAAAAATAAAAATTGAAATAAAAATTCTTTCATACGTCAAATATTCACAAACAAAGTTTTGTTGGATAGATAATGTCATCCTCGATCGAAATAAGTAAAAATATATAGGGTGTTCCATTTGAAAATCGAAAGTTGAGGTCATTTCCGGTCAAACCGGAAGTACTGCAATATAATATACAACCCCCGAATTTTGTTCTTCTATCTCCAATAATGAAAAAGTTATAGGGGCGAGCCACCTTGAAGAATCACCCGGTATTATATGGAACATTCTGCTTCGATTTATATTACAATTCTATCTGGCCAGCGGATGGATAATTGAATATAGATTTTACGATGATCATCAAATGAAACTATTGTAAGGACGATAATTAATGATTTACTGAAAGGTGCTACAAAATCTCTATATTCCAGCTGTAATCAGTATCGACAAAACGAGTGCTAGTTCTCAGTCAAGTTGAACTACTCACCTTTAGGATCAGATTTTCGGTCACCAATGAGTATCGTATGAATTCGTATAAATCGGATAAATATAACATATTTTTGGGAAATAGGATTAATCTGTTCTGTTTGAATATTGAACTGAAATCCACTGGAGTGAGGTTATTTAAATTTTTCGGATTATATTTACCTTGACATGAGTTGACGAATGAGGGTTTAAATCCTTATTGCGACGAGATGATGAATATTCGTACTGAAAGCAGTGAAAGCGAACCAATGATCAAAACTGAAATGGATGGGATGACGAACGGAGCGGAGCTAGTTGAATTTTTCATTTCCGTGTCTAATAATTTGAAGGAACATTAATTTGAAGTAGTCGACTTTTTTCAAATTAAAATCGGTTAATGTTGGTGTCGAATTTCAAGCACAATTAGATTAAACTATTATAGTTTTTCGTAAATGTCTACATGCAAGAGGTTCAAGTAATCTCTTGATTATTCGTCAGAAAATGTTCACAGCCATTGTGTAGACATTAACATCTGTACATACCAGCGAGTCTACCTCTTCATTGTTATTCCATTCCATAAATTCATTTCATATGCTATATAGCTATGAACTGGCTTGTACTGAATGAATACCACAATATAACGTAGTTCGATCTCGTGTTTGACGTGTTACCATGACGACTGGGCGAAAGCGTGCACACCATCCACGTAGACTCTATACATCTTGGTTCGCTCATCGATCGGTACACGAGGGTGGAATTGGAAGAGGAAGGGAGAGGTAACAGCACTCCCTCGCAGCAACCGTTCTCTGTTTCTGCCTCTAGGGTGAATCAACTTTAAAGTACTCTACCGAATTAATTTACGAGGGTCGAAAGATGTAGAGATATACAGTGTGAAAGGATGGATATGTACATTATGTATTTTCCATATTGTTCCAACTTGATCAAGAGCTTTATATTTCAGTTGTTTTAAGGAGAGTTTATACAGCAGACAAAATGAAGTAGGTATGAAATGAAATGAATGTAGTTGAACATGCATATCCTTATTCAAGAAATGAGGGCTGAGGATTAGGATCTCTATTATTTTTATAACTAGGGGATGGTATTCTTATAATCCATCTTGGAGTTTCTATCATTTCAGTCGATTATTTGAAAGTGTGTTCATAAAATCGAAGCCATTGTTGAAATATCTGTGATGTGATTAATGCATTCTTATTTTATTTTGGAATCGTTTTTGTTTCAACAATTTTTTGAATAGTTTTTGATGCAAAATTCAGAATTAATATGTTTTTTTTTATCACGTCAGAGGTTTGTCTACAGAATGGGGTAAAACTTTTGGGATAAATTATAAAATTACGATATTTTAGATCAGTATAAGTTATTCAAAATACTTAACACTTTAGTATATCAAAAATAAAATAAGAAAAGTTTATAAAACTTAACTACAACACATGAGTTAAAAATAATATTATATAAAACTGATATCGATTAACTAGTTGAAGGATATATAGTTCTTATATAAGACATGCTATGAGAATCAAAATTTTTTTGTAAAACTTCTTTCACTTAACTCACTCATCACTTAACTGATTAATTAGAGGTTTATGAAGAACTAATAGAGAAATCAACTAAATTGTCTGTATTATCTATTATTTACACTGATACCCTTAACAATGTTCCAAAATATTCAACATGGTGTTCGGTATTTTAGTTTACAAATGCCACTTCTTTATTTCAATTGAGAATATTATTAAATTTTTACATAATTTGTCGCAAAATTTCATTTCATATCGATTTGTATAAGCATACTTTATTTCTGAAATTGATATTCATTCACAGTTTATACCCTTTATATCATAACTGACATTGATAACTATAAAATCGACCGAAAAAATCCTATTCATTCAATCTGTCTCAATTTTAATATACTATTATATTTCGGATGACATCTTGATTGCTTGAAAATTGCACATATACAAATAACCGTTAGCATCTTGAGGTAACCTCGAAATTTATGAGTTAGAACAATTTTTTTTCCAGATTTTGCTTCGTGACAGAAATTCAAGATTAGGTATAATCACGATTATGAAGATGTAGAATGTTAAAAATTGTATAAATGCACAATTTCAATTCTAAATCATCATCAAATTCGATCAGATCTTGGAAATTATTTTATTGTGGATATAAAGCTTCCTTAATCTTATTCCGAATTGAAACATTCATACATATAATTTTCTCGAAAATAGTCCTAAGTAAGTACCTACCATTGAAATAATTGCGAATGTAAAGTAGAAAATGTTGATTGTTTTGTGGAACTTAAATGAGAATTTGGTACTTAATGAGAATTTAAATCTGATGTAAATCGATGGTCTTCGGACAGGAAACTCGTAAACATTGTTGATCTCTTTGCAGGTCTACAAACAAGTAATGTGGATATATTGACTTCATTCGTACCTTGTATCTTTTTATACTTTATATTTACGCCACATAAGGCTTTCTAATGACGACCAGCTATTTTACCAATGTCGTTAACGCTTCGTCGTTAAAATACCTGCCGACTAAAAAACTAAAGAAATCTTTACTGCTATCGCCGTTTTCATAATCTATAGACTCGGTTATTGGGACATTATTGCTGTAGAAGATAACTATGTGGACATATTTTTTTGTTTGACAAATGGTTCATATTTATGGTATATTTTTGTATTTGTCGAAATGTAGTAAAAGGGAAAACGTTGCGATACAAATGAAGATATGTCAATTATTAATTTTCGGATATGTTAGTTAAAAAAGGCAAACAGCAACATCTCACTTTATAGCGAGCTGTCTATCTTCTATCTAAATAAATAGACCATATATATGTTCACATTTCGGAGACAGTTGATCTATAGAGTCTGTAGTACATTTTGGCGATTTGATTAGTATCCGTTTTATTGGATTAACGATATTGGGTAAGATGTTCTCAATGAAGGTTAGATGCACTCATGAAAGAGAAAATCTCCTGCAATTCTATTATTCAATATCTTCAACCATATGTATTTCTTTATCGTATAGAAAGGAATACATGAATACAATTTCTAATCTTAATTGAACGTAGTACATCGAAATGTGCTAATATTGTAGTTATTCTCTCAATATGCCTATAAAACATAAATATTTAGACTCCAGACATCACGTTAACAGAATAAAATCGATAGAACTTCATTTCCAATATCTGTCTTGGTTCAAGTAAAGTCAAAATAAATTTGATTGAATATCGAATTTGATTGAATAATTCAGAATGTCCTTTTGGAAACTACAAACAATCTTGAATGTTCAACAACATAGTTGATAATAGATGATAAGAAATAATATTGCCAATTCGTATTCTTTCATGCGAAGACAAATCAATGGTTACTCAGAAACTCTTATCAGGCATCAATAACTGTTCGATGTATCATCGATGAAATGTAATCAATATTTATGATAAAACTACAACGAATAATAATAATTGATAAGATAAGGATATCGAGACATATACAGAACAATCGTTAAATAAATTTATTAAACCATAAAAATGCACAGACGGGAAATATGTTCATATAAATAAACTAATATACAATTATACATTTTTTAAGCCAAATGAATTCATCAAGGCCAGAATGAAATTCTACATGAACTACTTTTATCAATGAATAAAATCCCTGACCTAAGTGCATATGAATTTATACATGGTGAATACAGGGATAATATTATTTCAAAGAAGTGCTATGGTTTGAAGTTCCAAATATAAATGATGCATGTGAATTGGGATTTCACGTTAACGTTGGCTATGGGATTACGTTCTCCAACCTGAATTTTCTGTCATTTCAGTATTCTTGTGAAAATATTGAAATAACTCTGACGTACACAGTTCAAACTGGTCTGTGATACTGGTTCAACTCAATTCTACATACGACAACGTCGTGAATGTGATATTCCTTATGTTAACGTCGCTATGAAAGCTAACATACGGTGATTACGTCAACTTTCTTAGTCTGATTGATCTGAGATTTTAATGAACCTGTATTTGTTGATAACAATTAGAAATTTAATAGTTTTCCTGCAAAACAATACGTCTTCATCCATACGATACAGTTAAGTATATACTACATCTATAACAGTTCTTTGAAAAAACATTACTTCTGAAGTTTCATACAATGGTACTTCTAGCTGTAACTTCCTGTATAATATAAATATAACTCATAACATTGATGTCACGATAATTTTTCATACATAGCACACCTTGACAATCATTTCCAGTTATCTAAATGCACAAGACGACGATTTTTTAATTACAATCTAGCCTTTAACAATCGTACTATACAAACAACCTACTAGAGACTTGGGATGACGCAGACACGAATCTTAAGCTTTTATTTGTCACTATTTTTAGATCATTTCGATTCAAAGGAGATGAAAACAAACAAAATGAAGAAATATGATTCCATACATAATTAGGAAAATCGGATGGTAAACATAATGGTATAATTGATTTAATTCACATAACAAAAATCAAGAAACCTCTTTGTTACAAATAATTACAATTTGGGGGTCAAAATTTTATTCTGAAAGATATATGTATATGAATAACATTTTCTGCTTAAATAACCTAAAATGCGCAGATGTTCTAGATTCAACTGGTTTCAATTCAACACCGACACGTTTTATTTAATCTATTCAGATTGAATGAGTAATGAATTTTTCTGATTATCGAAATTTATTTTTCATATGATAATCTAATAAGTCTCCAGTCATTGAATGAAATGAATTCTGGACTTGATTTATACTGGATAATTTCTTAAAGATTACATCCATCTTATTTTCACTTCAAAATTGAACATTTTTCGAGCTGCCACAGATTTTACCGATTTTACCGATAAGACAAATCTAGAACATGTATGCAAGCATTTTCCATTTTTCACAAATGAACGTATCAATTCGAAACTTCAGTTCATAATTATTCAAAATAAATCAAAGGGTATGACAGTCATGACACATGTTTTTAATGGTATCTTTCATTCTGGCCTGATTTGCAAATATTACGAATTACAAATTTCATTTGCTAAGATTTGTTACACGTATAGGTAGGTAATAAATTAGTAATATCTACATCTACAGAGTCCTCGTACGATTTTAAACGATGCGTTTCGTATATAAGTGGTCAAAAGATGAAGAAATTTGGTACAAAAATTCCCCACAAAAATATCTATCAAGCAACTTTCTTGGGGTTCTGATTGGACTTGGCAACACCTCAAAATTGGTGGGTATATTGAAAGCTTTTCAATTTTTTAAGCATTTGAGTAAGTTGTAAAGACACGAAATTAGATTTTATTTTGCGACATAGAAACATGTTTTCTTTGCAATTTGAATAAAAATGGTTTATATCCTACAGGGTGTGGCTATACACAAATAAGAGATTTCTGGCGAGCTACACATGCGTAAATAAGAAAATGGCAAATGTGAATACTCCCTGTTTCAAACTAAGAACAACCTCTTCGGGAACTCAATTTGAACATCTGGTGAATTTTAAACTGGCAATATGCATAGAAATATGCAGATTTCAAAGTGAGCTAAATATCGTATAAGGAAATCAATATCAAAGTTATAATAATTATCATGTTCACTATTATTTTTACTTCTCTGAATATTTGGATAATGCAGTCACCTACCATCTTCCATTGCTCAGTTATTATTTAACCTAGGATCACGATGAGGATATATCAGTCAATATCAATATTTCCATGATATGCATTAGGTTTGGACAAGTTTGATAAGCCTTGATTTTGAAGGTTTTTCAATGTCTGGGTATACGCATACGAAAATTACAAATCTCTTTGTACAGGGCACAATAAGATTTCAACATTATTACACAATATACATTTCAAAGATAATTAGTTTTAATAACATCGCCAGATATAGGATTTCTGAATAAAATTATAAAATGAAAATGTTGAACTGTTCCGGATTCTTCCACACATTTTCCTATATTTTTACAGCTACTCGTCAATGGTTATAAATCTATGTTTGTATCAATAATTTGTTTATCACCTTCGTTTCTCATTATTTATGTCAGTTAAGATCGCTGACGATATATTCCCTGTATTATCGAGAATATTTTTGTGGTATGCTCCCTAAGAGGCAAGTGACAAGAGACAAGCAGAATAACAAGATCCTAACTCATCAAATTACTGAGCAATATATAACGAGGGTGAAATTTTGTAGCATCATTATCGTTATGGCGACCTATTGTAATATTAAAATAACAAATGAGTGTTCGCCAGATATTCTTCTGAATTAGTTGAATCTGAAATTGAATGAGATATTATGGAATTATAAGAACCGCAGTTTAAAGCTCAATAGAAAACATGTTATTTTCAATGAAATGATCTTGTTGATTGAAATAATACAAGTTACTCAAATGTTATATTAAAAAAGTGCTGCAGTATTTCAAATCACTTAATAATACCTTATCAAATAAAAAGTGTACTTACTGGGATTTTCTCTAACTTGATTTGTTATATGTATATGTTATGTGAATTTGTGAGTGCTTTCGACCACACCCATAAGCCATAAAAACGGTAACACTATTGGTTAGGTTCATCAAATTAGTGTTAGGTATATAAAATGTACACAAAACATATTATTTATTCTATATTGAACTGGGTCGAATCTATTGTTGTTGCTCTAGTGAATAGTGCCGTGATCTCTTCCAGAAACTTTTGAAAAATCCTTTCTTCTTGTGTACCTCCTCACCTGAAACAACAAAAAATCTGAGAAAACTATTTCAGTCTTGTCTGATTAGGTTGCTCATCAAAATATTGCAACAAATATTTCTCATCGTAACCGTAATAACTTCACACTATATTACAGGCAATTCGCAAGAATTTTATTAATTTGAAACGAAGCTTCTACTATTTTTATCGAAGATTTTATAGATACAAAAACAAAGGGTAAAAGGGGATTTCCAGTGAATCAGATCTGCATAAGGAAACTGTTTTATTGATTTGTCGATGTGACAGTTTTTTAAATATATTCGGTGTTCTATACGGACCCAAAAATGTTTAGAGCAAGAGTTTGATGTTTTTGAGCAGCTTATTTAATGTTGTTATTTTTTGGAATAAAACGATACTGTAAAACATCATGGATACTCCTCTTCCTTCAATCTTCATGTTAAATTAGATACGCCGAAAGATTCGACAAAAACTAAAACTAACTTTGAAGAATTCTCGAACGCATTGGCGATTTTTGTTTGTTTTCATCGTCGTAATCAGCGAAGAAAATGCCACTAGTTTGTTCATTTAACTGATTCTGTAGCTCCAGTACGAAGTTAGCAATATCACCGACTTAAGTTTGAGAACCCCGCATATTTGAAAAAAAGGAGTTGTAACACATTCAGTGATTTTTCAAAATTGCAGGTGCAAAATAAAAAGTATCTAGTCTAACATTTGAAATACAGTATATGGGAACCATGCAAGCATCAATTGAGTTGGCAACACCGATGCCAAAATTATTGAACTACTTCTAAAATATTTTTGTTTCCATTAACTTATCTCTATTGATTGTTTAGTTTCAGTAATTATTGAACAAATATTCGAGGAATAATCAATGTGGACAATGAACATTGAGCTGAGATACCAAGAAAATAGGATATCAACAATCGGATATGTATTTCCGGACAGGAACGAAATAAAGATAGTCCTTTACTTCTATTGGACTTTGTAGGGAAAGTAACTGAACAATCAGGTTGCTATACGGGGTGTTTCTTTAGTGTTACATGAAACTTCGTCATATTTTTCGGATATAAAAAATTAAGGGATAACAATGGAAGTAACCATGTACAATTCTGAAACATCGATATATGATGAGCAAAAAAAAAGATTCGTGTAATACTTAAACGATTTTTGATACGAAGTAATCGTATCTACGTCATTTCTATTAAGCTGGCAACGCTCAATATTCTGACAAACTGTCAAAACTCTCTGCTTCAAATAAATAGACCATACATTCACCTTTGTTCCATTTCATTTGGTACCTGGTCTGGCACCACCGAGTATAAGTGTGTCTATACGTTGCGTCTCCTACCAACTCAGCACTCTAAATAATCTGAACAATTATCATGAAGTGAATCCATAAAGGAAGTGGATATCCGATTTTATCACAAAATGGAAAACCGAAGAAGCCCACTATCAATCGTCATGTCAAGCTGAATACAGACGTACCATTTACAACGTTTATAGTTGTATTCGAAATATACTTATTATCTCTTGTAGACAGAATTGTTTACATTGATAAATCATTAGACATTGCTAAATTCTGGTCCATTGAGTTAGGTCATGGACATGAACTCGCAATTTTCAGATAGATTGTGATAGTATTCGTTTATTGAAAACAAGCAGTAATGTGTCATTGCTAGTGATATTTCGACGCATTCTAAAAAAACATGAACGTATGCAATTTTGAGTTTTCTATGCATCAAGGTGTATTTCTGATGAATACAATATTCAAAGAAAAATTTACTACGGCATTGTGATCTCCTGATTTTTCTTTGTAGTAAATAAAAGACAGTAAGTCGAATCACCAGTTACCAAAGAGGCGGCAACAGTGGAAACGTTAGGTCATGTTGTTCTTGAGCATGTAATAAGAGAACTGGCAACTATTTCCGGTGTCTCTCTGACTGCACTATTTTTTGTATTACAGAATTTCAAATGATCTATGTAGGGTAATTTGAAAAGCATACCCTATGTTATTTTTATAATTGATAATCATGCTTCGTTCATGAAGAATTGAGGAATTCAGAAAAAATCACAATTAGACTTTAGAAAAAAATGAGAATTAGTATTTTCTGAACCGAGACAATATCATTATCTTCAATTTTATCTGAGAAACACTAATAAAAGTTACCAAAGAGGTCACTCTCCTGATGCCATCCTGATTCTGACAAAACTTTTATTTCAATGACAATTATTGAGAATTAGGAGAAATTAATTGATTCGATCACTTATTTTTACTATTTTGTCGTACTGATTATGCTCGGAAAGAGTTTTCCTGAATAGTTTTATCACATGATTCTATATGAAAACATAACTACATTGAGAAATTAACAAATCAACAGTTTGTTATAAAAAATCTGAAAATAAATGGCTACAATCTATTTCTTATTTACTTCATACAGTTTTTTGTACAACCATGAAATCGTTCAATAATAATATGTGTTCATATACTATATGAGAATATTTTCATAGTTACATAGTCCATATTACCAAAAATTCCAATTTCTTTATAAATTCGACGAGGATAGTCCATAGCCCAGAGTGAAAGATATTGAAAAATATATAATATAATATAATATAAAGCTGGTCAAGCTACTCTAGTCCGACAAAACATTTTCAATTTCTTTTTATGAAGCCTTTTATTTCAATTGCCTGCATTTTTTACGAAATACCATGAATACTGAAAATAAACTATTATCTGCTGTCAGAATACATTTCTCAAAATAATAATCAATACCTGATCATACAGCAACTCCTCTGAATATCATTTATATCTGACTATTTCACCATTGAACATGTTCTTCATTAAATCGTAAGAAAATTAGGCCACAATATTGCAAATTTTATGCTTGCAGGCCCTCATAAGAAAAAAATTCAAGTTGTAAACGTTTAAAAATCAATTTGCATTGAGAACATCATAAAATGCCATTTATGCCTGAGATAACGACGTCCTTTTGAAGCCTACCACAATGCCTCTCTCCACTAGACATGATGCAGCAGTTGCTATTTTGAAAAACGCACTTGACAGTCTCAATTTACCCAGAACCAGGCAAAATAGGCCCTTTGTGTTTGCAGCAACGAGTATAGAAATGTGCACATGAACGACGTTAAGGCCTCCCTGCTATGTGATGGAAACTGCTCTGGAGACATTGGCGTAGCTAGAAAGTATTTCTAAGGGGATTGATATCGGTGAATCAAATAGAGATTATTCAACTTTTTTTTAGTCGAGGAGGTAGATAGGTAATTCTTTTTCATACAAGTCCTGAATTTTGCTTTAGAAACGAAAATTATATGAATGAAAAATTATGGAGGCAAAAAACACTTTCAAATCGGCCCAGACTTCAATACCAGTTTCATGAATTTGGTGCTGCACGTGCCGTCTATAGCATTATTGATTGGTCTCGATTGATTGAGATTTAATAGAAAATGAGGAGAGATAAATCGAGAATAAATCGTTTGGAGTACCTCCCTGTTTTTATCAAATTCTCGTTAGCTTTGTTTAACGTCGACTATTATTAACGTTTGCTATCATAACTGACAATTGAAAACTAATTATTGTGCTTCAAAACGATATTGATTATAATATCTATAAGAATTCATTGGTTCTTTATCTCCGCAAAGCATAGTAAATAAGAACACTACATAAATATAACTGCTTTTTGTCATTTGACAATAACTCAAGTCTATAAACTTAAAATTATGACTTGTATTATCGAATAATTTCGTGAATCTGGACTGTAAGGGTGGGTTCTTGACTTTGTCACTGAACTACGTTTGCAAATCAAATTTCAGTTTCCGAATCTCGGATTACTAAACCTTATATTGATGACGATTCAAGAAATTCTCAGGAATTCAGGAGTTAAGGTGATTCTATCCTGAAAATTTGTATTCTAGGACATATGTGTTGTGTTGATTGCTTCTCAATTTTTTTCTTGGTACCCTCCCGATTTATTTGTGTTTCAGAAAACATTGATTTTATTGACTAAATAAAAATTATACCAGAATTTGTTGAGTCGTGGAAATCATTCTGATAAATAGCCGAAGAATTTTTTTACTTCTTTCGATAGTGATATTGAATTTGTCATTATTCTGGCCAATGGTTCCATGATGTTTTGGTATTTTTAGCACAAAGAAAAGAGGTCTAGTTAACCTATAAACGTTAATGATTGCCAACATATTGTGAAATCAATGAAACAGGCAATTCTTATAAATAAACACAAAATATTCTATGAGTTTTTCGAATAAACATTTTTCCTAATGATTTCGAAATGATTGGATATCATATATCAACATTTGTTCTGTAACGGTTTCTTTCAATTTGAATTTTTAGGAAATGTCTAGCATAGTCTGCATGAAACTTTTTCACATTTTAATAGGATACGCATAGTTCAATAAGTAATGACATGGTCATGCCTCACCACCATAGTCAATAAAATTGAATAAATGACATGGAAGAATCATAAGATTCTAATTACAATGGATGATTTGAATTCAATTTATAACTTGAAGAGACTGATAATTTTTGATAAGCGATTTTCGATAAGTATGCTTACGGTTAAGGAAACGGATATGATGATTTGGATAATTTATATGGGGCTTTTGGGAAAAATCTATTCCCTAAGTTGAAAATGACGAACAGCATATTGTGTCAATTCTAAGAATTTATTTTGAGCAGTGCCCATTGTTTCCTTTCTCTTGCTACGTACATGGAGGGGCGAGGGAGTTTTTTTAGGATTATTCAGATAAACGAGATTATGTCCGGCTGGGAACAGGGCTCTTTGTGTCATATCGACATGTTACCATGCACACAGAGGGTGCGTTTTTATCATCGATGTTAGGGTTTAAGTAAACAATCATCGTCTGCGGATGTTTCTAATTTTAGTGGTTTTCGTGTATTCGCTTCGGTATTATAACTGTCAAGGTCAGAATGGATACACAAATATCTACCCCAGATTAATTTTGAGTCGGAAGACTTCTCAGAGGAGGTCATTCTGTCAATGGCAAGAAGTACAAAATTTGCTGTGAATTAGAATGAACTGATATTGAATTTTTAAACTTTAATTTATCTATACCATGCAAGCAGTTGATAGCAACCCTCTTTATTTTTTAAATAGTAATTGGGGTTGTGCGACAAATCATTCAGTTCATTTATTTTGAAAGATTTGATTCAGTGATATTGTTTATTTAATTGGAGGGTTCGAAATCAGCTCTGACCTTAAAATATCTCAAATAATACCAAAATACCTAATTGGGAGTTTTTCATGTATTATTATTATTTTTAAAGGTTTGCTAGATTAAGATACATATATTCTTATTTTTAAAATTATTTACTTCAGGAATTTTTTGTGAGTATTTTTTGACATGAACGAATATTATGGATTATCGTAATTAGGTATTTTATATTGCATATTCGATAATCCATCGAAGTTACAAACAAATTCAGATAAAATCAGATTTGATATTTCATGTCGATCGTTGACAATGTAAAATATGTTGGAAATAGTGATGAAATTAGAGATAATCTGCGATACTTGAGAAACCACATTCTATGAATTGATTTGATAAATACAAAATGTTCCTCTAGGACAGTGGTTCCCAAACTGGGGGGCGCGCCCCCCTAGGGGGGCGTGGAGAAAGTCCAGGGGGGCGTGACACCCAAATAAAATAAATAAAAAAAAGTAAAAAAATAATTTCCTCAGATTTTTGAAATAAAGTCTTTCTAAGTTTTCGAAATTCTTTTCGTAATGTTTCAATTTCCACGTTTTTTATACCAATTTCCACGCTCCCACATAAAGAATATTCACTTCACATAATGGTCAAGTGTTTGTAAAACATTAAAACCATTATTCAAAATAAAACAGATCAAAACACACAAGAGTTCAATATTCTGTGATATGTGTAGGGGGGCGTGGGAGGTCTCCAAATAACCAGAGGGGGGCGTGGTACAAAGAAGTTTGGGAACTCCTGCTCTAGGACATTCAAAGCAAGCCAATAATGATGTAACGTTATGCAAATGTTCTGCTTGAGAATCAACGAAAATATCACAGTGTCCCATAATTGTAACGAATTAATGGACATTTTGAGAAAGGAAAGAATAGTTCTTTGCCAAATTTGATTCTAATGAAGGTTCTGCAAGTGTATGATAGAATGATAATCCAAAAAGTATAATATGACACTTTGTACATTGTCCACGAAAGCTCTGCATTCATCATTTTGTTTTTCAGTTTGTAAGTTGAAATTAATGGAAGGGAATGGAAGGGAAGAGACAAACCATAGAAGAAGATTCCATCAAAATAAAAAATATCATGACCTAGCAGGAGATAATTCTTGATACGCACGAAAAGTATTTATTCACAAAAATTGCTCCCCGTAGTAGCATTCCTAGAAATTTCATACTTTAAAATCAAATTACTTTGTTTGAATACGACTTGAGGTTAAATACCTTAGGCTATGACGTATTAAAGTCATAGGTACAGTTTTGACAAATGTGTAATTTGTTTTGTGAAAGAGATAACCACAATATTGATGTAAAAATATACCAATTCCTGAAATAAACCGCAAATTAAGAAAATGTAAATATTGAGTACTTCAATTTTCACTTCAGCTTGATCCATTCCCAGAATTGTTTCTATCAGCTACAGGAGGTGAATGGAAACAGTATTGAGGAATTCTCTTCTGGAAAATTACTGTGGTATAGTCTATTGATTGAAGGAATACAGTTGGGACACCTTGTCAAAGTATGCACAGTTGCTTTTTTCAGTGATTCTCTGAGGTGTTTCTACAACAATTGTTTTCTGAACTAAAGTTCCATGGTAATATAGATTTTTTTAACTTACACTAACTTTCTTTCGTTGTTAATTATTTTCAAAGATTAATCAACTTCGAATTAAATACATGTAATCTACAGGGTTTTTCACAGTGGATGGAACATTAGACGTATCTGGAGAACAGAAAGATATATCATCATGAAAAGCTAAAAGTATCAAAGTCTAACATGTGTATTAATAAATCTAGAAAGATTTCAAAAACATTTCAAAATTTCTCTTCAATCTCACGAATTCTCTCAGATTCATCAGAGGTAAATCACTTTATGCTTTTCATTAAACTTTCTGCATCTTCTACTGATATTCTTGTTACATTGACTATAAATGATGAATAAATCCATCTAAACCGCATTCAAGTAATTATTTTCTGTCATAGTATTTTTACACCCATGCATCTTGAATACAGGATCACAATGAAGGAATAACATGTTAGTTCTCTGTCAGAATGAAGTTCATAGCCTACTATCTTAAGCACTATCCAATATTTATTTTATTGAAAACGAATTCATAACATAAGTGATCATAACTAACAAACTGTACGAGATAGGTATAGGGAAAGTATACTCAATTAAAATGGAAAATGTTATAGCTTTTCGAATAAGTGATGATATACAGGGTGTTCCATATTAAAGAAAACGGAGTTTCAGTCATTTTCATGAGTGCCCGGATGACACTCACTTCTGAGCCTCCCTGTATGCTGAAACTCAGATCCAGTTCATCGACAAAATACTTGATGGTCTTATGCAGCTATAACCCAAATTGAAATATTTCGTGAATTTGCATTGGGAAAAAATTGATATTTTTCAATGGTCAGGTTTTGCACAAAAATTCGACAAAATAATTTTCAACTCGGAAATCGTCACAGATAGGTATAGGGAATTATGTAGGAAAGTTGTGAGGAATCTCACGAGGATTCCAAAAATGATATAATATACGAGGTGTTCCATTTGAAATAACAAAGTAGCTACTACTTTCTTATACAAGCGGCAACACTATATTGATGAAAATATTTTAGACGGATAGAGCAAGTTTGATTATCCACGCTCACAAATTTTCGAAATGATCTGTCTTTCTGTTCCCCAGATACGTCTAATGTTCCATCCACTGTGAAACACCCGGTATATGTATACTTCGATGTAAACCAACATGGATTAGTATGTTATAGAATATCTATAAGAGGGTCGCTCATATTTTATCGCCTATTCATACGTTCAGAAGATTAAAGATTTTTTTTAAACTATATGTAATTTCACACGACGATAGTCAGATAAAATATAGAATTTCTATCATCAATGGTGGAGTTTGGTGAGGTTTAATGAAAAAGTAAGGCAGTCAAAAATGTAAATTTTCGTGCCATCGAGAATAATTCGTGGTTGATAACAGGAAGAGTGATTCAAACTATGAACACAGAATTAATTTTATATCCTGTCGAAACTTTTAAACGACAATGAATTAATTGGTATGCAAGTTTCAGACTATGAAAACACATTAATATCAGTGACCTCATATTATCATTGTATATGTGATAATATTACAAAGAAGGTATTTTAGTTTGTGCTATATTTGGAAAAGAATAAATTGATATATCAAGAAAACAAAATTATTGTGAATCGTCTACTCCTGATGAGGAAAGTTCGTTAACTCTGAAATTGGTAATGGAACGCTAATGGACTACCTAAGTGTGACGTCAAAATGGGCGGAGAATTTTATTTTTAGTTTCAACTGAAAGAAGCAAAAACGTGAAATGTGTGTGTTTGGAAAGGTTTTTAAGCTCCCCCCCTACTTGTGACGTCAAGACTAAGGCTGTCCATTGAAAACAAAATCTGCTATGACTATGTCATTCAGAATTTCGGAACAGCATAAATAATCGTCGATTATACCAGGTAATAAGAATCAATTTTAGATAGGTTTTTATAAGAACTGTTTTCAGTAATAGGGCATGAAATATGATGCCACCACAGTTTCTGGTCTTTGGTGTAATCATGTATTCCAAAATAAGTTTATATTGTTCTTCCTTGCCTTCTGATTGCAATCAAAAAACATAAGTTCTCTTATGGTGACAGTTCCTCGAAGACAAAAAATAACCATTTCCATAATCTAAATTAATAATGACTATTTTGAAATATACAATTCGAAAGTGGACTTCTATATTATTCATCTCTAGATTTTATATCTGTATTTTAATTTTTGTGAAGGTAAATAAATAATATATGTATATGAAAGCAAGGACAATGAAGAAATTATATTCACTATCTATCATTACTTGATATTACAGAATATTCCTTTGCCTCTAGAAATTAATGAATACAAACATGATGATTATCAGTTTCTTGTGTATTTTCATCTCGCCAAATTCTCATGTACCTATACATTAAAACAATCACTTACCATTTGCATTTTCATGTATCGTGGGTGATACCATTTCCTTGTCCTTTTTAGATTCCTTGCCATTATTTCCTGCAACAAAACAGGGAACTACAGGTGGTTTACCAATTCTTCATTATGGTAAATATCAACGTAGATGAAGTTTTGAATTTTTTATAATGGCGAGTTGTTTTTAAAGGTTATTTTAATTATAATTTCTCTAATAACTACAGAGATACCATCTCAAAATGTTTTTTTATTTATCTTTATTTGTTGACATACAGGGTGTGATGTAAGTACGTGGCCAAACTCGAAGGGGCGATTCTTTGAGTGATTCAAAGATGAAACCAAAGGTCCGGTAATGTTTCGTTTTCAAGATACAGGATGTAAACATTTTTGATAATAGACGCCACTGGATATGATGATTTCAATCTAGTAAGTGCTAAATTAAAAAGGTTGACACCCTGTATCTTGAAAACGATGCATTACCGGACCTTTGGTTATATGAACTTTTCGTTTTAGAATCACTCAAAGAATCAGTTGAATTCATAAAATCGAATCAAATTATCATGATTCACTAAAAGTGACTGTTTATAATTCTGTTTTATTAGGTATTACTTGTTATCTTCGACATGTTGGTGGTTTGTTAAGGTATTGAATTTCTTCAGAATACTTTTATTTCTCAGTATTTATACACAACTATTATTTCAATCTATAATGGGATAACCCTGTAAAAACAAAAATTCATGTGAGAATAATTCCTATATGTTATGGTATATGTACGGAATCACCAAGTTTTTCTGAAAAGATATTAGAATAATCTCAATAAATATATAATGCTGTTGATGTTGATCAAACTAAATATAATTATTGTGAAGTTTATCTCATTTATAGAAATCTAATTATCAAATTTACGAATTATATAGGGTTATTCAGAGATAAATATCAAAATCCTTGAGATAATGAAGAGTGAAGATGTTTAATCATACAATATTTTGTATGACATTGTTGAATAAAGTTGAATTGTCTCTGTCTGACAATTCATGAATCATTATCAATGCAGTATCTTGTAATAATGATAAGTAATGACTGATGACATCTAGTGCACCAATGAAACATATAGAGTTTCTGCGAGTAATACAGATTCCGTTTCGAGTTTGAACCGTTACTCTTCGGCATTTCAATAGAGGGCGTCGTGAAATTTGCTTTTTGAAATCGATTACAATAAAAAAATTCTGATTATTTTAGAAAGGTTGGATGGAAATCATTGATGATTTTGTACATATCCTGCGATAACTTTTTCAAGATATCCTCGCCTTGATCTCTCAGTTTCAACATTTTCCAAACGATGGTCTTGTAACAGTTCATTTCACCAGAATATTTTACTAGATATACAGATCTGAAGAAAATAGCTTCGTTAATTTATTTCCATAAAAGAAAAGATACCGAGCAATTGACAGTTATTTATTGTACAGATTATTGAAAAAAGTTCATTCTTCGAATAGATGGAATCAAATCTCAGATATATTTAGGTGATATTTTACGGAAACAAAAGAGGTTCCATGCAATTTACGACCACTTCGAAGCGGAATTCGGAATTATCTGAAACTGATAATGAAAATCAGAGCTCTCCCTTGATTCTGAAATAAAAATCTACATCATTATCTAATTATTCTGAATTGCTTATTCATCGATGACGCATATCCAATAAAATTCTCAGCCCAAGTTTTTCAGATACACTAATTAATGAGTTGCTAGTGGTGTTTCAGATCATCACATAAGATACTGCAAACATCGTGTAGATTGAAAGTTCAGAACCACATGAAATTTTGCACACAAGATGGCAAAGTAGGCAATAAATCATTTATGAATGTGACAGCTGTCGGTCTAGCTAAAAATACACATTTGAGAAGTTGTGCTATGAAAAGATAACCGTGTTGTAGGTATGTCTGTATTTTATTTCACGTCTCTAGTCTGAGAGATCTCCATAATCAACGTAGTTTATTCAAGGGTGCATCTAAGCTTGTCTCCAGTACACTGTAAATAAATGAAAATATCAACCAATAAGCCCATATCTTCCCCAGAAATATTCTCGATTTCCATTCCTGTTACTACCATCTGTTCATCTGTCTACGTCTTTGTCATTCACCGCAAAATGATCATCACTGTCCGTACTAACGAAACCCACCTTTCTTGATCAACAAACTTGTGACCCTCCTGAGCGCCTCTCTCGGCGATCTATTGAAGAACCTCGGCGTCAGGTTGGGCGGTAGCGTGAGTGGCTTCCTGCCCGCCGCACCGCCCGCTTCCGCTGCCCAGCCCGCTCGCTGGGCGGCCCCTGTGCGGTCGAGATGCTCGATCGAGGCAGGGCGGCGGCGACCGTTTTGTGGCTGCCTCTGCTTGGGGTACCAGCCGCGCTGCGGCCCCCCTGCTAGACGAAGCAGTTCGGCACCTACTAGGGCTTGTTCTAGGCCAGTTTGCTGTTGGTGGCGGTACGTGGAAGCGTTGGAGGTGGCGATTGTGTTCAGGTTGCCTGCAAAAGAAATTTTAATAGTAATCGGCATGGAACATCTTATTTGATCTTTGAGAGTGATCAGAAAGAATCCAACTATTTCTTTAAGAAATGAAAAACATGAACTTCAATAAGATAATTAAAATTTACGTAGTTGCCAAGTTCTCAAGTTATTAGATATATTATCGTAAATTACACTAAAATAACCTGACTTCAGATTGAAACGTTCTGTTTACGATCAAGATCTTTGCATTTACCCATCATAAAACTACTCTTCGCATCTCATGTTAGTGCCTAAAGGAAAGCTTTGAGTACACTTGAATAATTTTCAAGTAAAGTTATTTGGAAAATAAATTGTCTACAAATTAAAAAATATTCTAGCAAGTATACCATTTGGGAATCCTAATTGAATTCGCAAACTTTCAATGTCACTTGCCAAACTACCAAGTTTCTTAGTATAGTCAGTTGATGTTCATTTTGAATATTTGGCTGGGAAAAAAGTGATATTTTCTTCCAAGCTGGCTTTACATTTCAGGTAAGAGTTTACAGACACATTATTGAGTATCCCATAACAAAAGCGATAATTGAAAAGTTAGGATTTGTTGAGTGAAAAAACTGTCACAAGATGTGAATGTTCTCGATTTTTTTCCAAATGTCCGATTTTTATTGTATATGTTCTGATAAGTATTATAACTTGGTCTATTGCCCGATCCCAGTTTGACGGTAAGTCTTGGGACACCATGTCTAATCCCCAGAGTTAAACTTCATCCGAGTAATTGTTAACGTATCTATTGAAATAACGTGGTGGGGGCGGTTCGATGTTCTTTCTAATGAGCAGCTCTAACTCCTATGACGAAATTAGATAATTTTGGTCTCATAAGTTTTAGCATAGTTTGATCTATTGAATCCATCTTATTTTCAATGTGTACATGTATGAATCTCGATTGAGTGCAGCATTATGACTTTCATCTCATGAGAATAAAGTACAATATTACCAAAATTATTCAGTAAATATCATATCTCGATATCTCATTCCTAGTCCAGAATATCAGAGATCATAATATTAAACATTTTGTCTTTCTAAATCAAGATAGATCCCTTCTTCAATCTCACTTGGCATAAAATTGTCAACACTAGAAAATCATTGAATTACCAACCGCTGCATATATTACTCATTCTTCTCATTGAAAATGTCAATTATATTGACTAGATAAAGTTGAAAAGAACATACATATGTGGATAGTTAACCGACTTAGGTTCACACACGAACCACCATTATTGATTTTTTAGTAACTGAATAATAGAATGAATTATAGTTCTATCTTTTCCATTTTTGATCATCAAATCGAAATAATATTCCTGATATGTCAACCGCATCCCGCTTCGGTACCCACCCAAAGTGTTGCTTTGCCTGGGCGCCGCCCTCCCTCCCGGCACGTCAGGCGCCCTTCTATGAGGCGTCCTCGGAGCATCGCAGCCGCGCGCGAAAATCGGAGTCTCGGGCAGGCTACATGACGTCTGTAGCTGGTGAAGCAGCAGGCGTTCCTCCTCCAGCGGACTGTGCTGCGACTGCGATGAAGAACGCTTCTGGTAGGCGCGTCGCGGCGGCTGGTCGTTCGACGGCAGCATGCGACGTTCGGACGCCGTAGCACGCGTCGATGATGTCAAGAAGTTGCCGTTATTACTGCTACCACGACGACCTGAATGTGAAAAGACAAGATATTTTCTAATACCATTCTACTTAGGAAAGCAATCAGTGGTACGGTTCCTTATAGGCTATTGCCTTTCAAATGAGATTTTTTAATATCACTCAAATATCAGTTATTTCAGTATACATATTGATGAAATACAGGGTCTTAGTCGACGTCAAGATGGAATAGAGTAATAGCCCAAGTAATAATACATAATAAATAATACCCTGAGACATTTTAAAAACTTATAGCATATTTGGGATACTGCAGTTAATTTGGAATACTTAGATATCTAAATAATTATAAAGGCCATCCGTATTTTTTTGCCGTAAACATAATTCAATAAGTTACAAGAAGCCATTGAGCATTAAAAACAGGGCGCCATCTTCACATTCCGACTGCCAGTGACAAGGGAAGAAGACAGCTGCTTTGAAAAAAAAAATCGGTAAGAATACAACCGGTGATAATCATTTACTGTAATTCTTTTAATCTTCATTGTTATTATTTAAACTGTTGAGTGACCTTGTTAGTTTGTGATGTGACTATGATTTTGTAAATATAACTGGATTTAAAAAGTGTCATAGAATTTTAGCTAAGGATGGTATGTTTTTAATTCAGAATACCGAAAGAGAACATGATAAAAGGAGGTTCTTGTAGTGGTTAGTCTGGTGTGTTTATTTGTGATAGCTGCAAGAATAGTAACTAAGAATAGTAAACTATAAGTTAAAATTAAGGACTAATCTGTGATTATTTCGACTAATTACTTAATTAGATGTTATTTTAGTTTATTTTGTTCAGAAAAGTTTGTTTACTAAAAGTCTTAATACTATATAAAACTATTAAAAATATAAGAAATCTATTAGTTTCTAAGGAAAATTGTTGTCAAATATAAAAAAAGTGAAAATCTATTATATAATTTGGAATACTATAATATATTCCAAATTACCTGCACCCTAAGTCAAATCTCGATTTTGGAGTTTTTTAGTTCGAAAGACATTTTGATAAGGTTTTTGGTTTTTGTTGTTCGATTTTTTTTTTTAATATTAAAGTTTAATAATTTGTGGTTCATTCAATGTATGTTTATAGACCCACCCCTTTCGTATTTAAATTTATCATCAAAAAACAAACTAGTATTCCAAATATGCTGCATTTCCTATACCATTGGATTACGTTTTTTATATAGGCTTTTCAATGATGTATCACAAGTAGAGGTCTGCCATTCAAACGTTTTTGGTTGGGGTCGGTGGAACCTGGGGGTTGATGGGGGCAAGTTATCTTTTATTTTTTATAACCGTGGTCAACGTTTCAATTAAATAGCACATCATCTAGTAACAATTTATTCAATCACATCAGATATTCACACTTTTTTGAGTGGGCTTTGAGTAGTAGTCTGTTTCAATTAATTTCATTAAATATATAATATCACATTAATTAGTGATAATTTTTGCAATTGAAACAGATGTTTGAATTGTCTTCATGAAACTTCTCTCCTCATCTCATTCAATGACCTTAAGGAAAACTTTGGGTACACTAGAATACTTTTTAAGTAAATGATTTTGATGAAAACTGAGTTTCTTTATAAAATAAAAAATTAACTACGAGTTAAGAATTTTTCTAGCAAGTGTCATACCATTTTTAAATCCTCATTGAATGCGCCAACTTTTAATGATACTTACCAAACTCAAGGTTAGTCAAAGTTAGGCTATATGTTAATTTTGAATATTTGGTTGAGGAGAAAGTGATATTTTCTTCAAAACTGGAACAATTACTGACATATCTATCTCATGAAAAAAAAAAAAAGAAAAAGTTCAGATTTGTAGCGACAGGAGTGAAAAAACTATCACAGGTTACAAATTTTCTTGATTTTTAAGATATTCTTATATTCTTATTATTCTGAAACTATTATAATTTGGCCAGCTTGACGTCGACTTCTGGGACACCCTCTAAATAAATTAAACATTATGCAGAAATATTTAAATGATAACCTCATACGAATCAGCTCTATGATTTCTTCTGATTATTTATAAGTATAGTGTCATATTTTTTCACACTCCTGAGAACGCCTAGCTCACCTCTGCTGTAATTGACGTCCATCGATCGCGTCTTCAGTCCTTCGGCTGTCGCTCCGCGGTGGGGCGGCACCACAGGCGGCGTCTCGTTGCTATTGGGAAGTGTGTCCGCCCGCCTGCCTTTGAACGCTGGATGGGCGATCTCCGCGTACTCATCGTCGTCTTCTGCGACCGGCGAAGGCGGCAGAGGCGGAAAATCGCGCTGCTGTTGTTGCTGCACCTCCACTCGAACCGGAAAGTCTGCTGACGTTGAAGTAGGCAGCGGTGGAGGGGGGCGGCTGTCACGGTGAGCGATTAACATTTCTTTGGCGCTCTCTGATTTTTGGATGCCGTTTCGTTTGGGAAAAGGCATGCCACCTGTCGAAAACAATTCCATCTTATGAATCTGCATAAAATATTCGATCAATGAAATGCAACAATTTTCTCTTAATCTCTACTAACCAAATGCTTTCGTCACTTATATTCTTATCGTGATATTAAAATGAAAATAAGTTCTCAGAAGAACATGTTTTCCATATTTGAAATAATGATTTCGACTAGAATAAACAAACAAAACGGATTAAATATTTCTCTGAATTTGGCATCGTTATGAAGTCACTATGAATTGTGACTATAATTAGTATTGAAAACTGAATGTTCACAGCTAAGTCTCAACCAATTAGAAGTTCAGTGGTTAGCTAGAGGAGTTTCATTTTGAACTATCGGTATTGAAAGATAACCAAATCTGTCAAAACTATCTTACAGATTTCGGATTGTGCCATGCGAATACAATATATTTTTGAAATGTCTTCCCGATACTTCTGACCGATATTCGAACAAATAGAAGCTCCCAAACTTTCATACATATCAACTAATGATTTTGAATCTGAATTTCAACGTATAGAAAGTACTTGAATAATGTGTGTTGACTTGAATTGATCAAAAAACATAATTTATGTCAAGCGGTAAACATTTCACAGAAGGTTTCTGGTTTCTTATTGTACAGTTACCTACTATATCGCACATAAATATTTTATAGTTACTGGTATCATCGATACGATGCAGCATACGAACATAATCTTAGATATCATAACATAAAATAGAATAAAATTTATTGATCATAAAATATCTGAAATACTACCACAATGAAATCGAGAAGAACATTAAAATCGAGCAATGAATGATCAATCGAAGTATATGTTGCAGTCTAGACACAATTTAACGTTTGTTCTTAAAATATTATGGAACTGGATATGGACACATGTCAATAAGGTAGTTTTCAGTGTTTTCTATCGAGGCGATGTCTTCAAAACATTGTGTTAGACTATTATGAGGTCCCATTCTCATTTCAAAAGTTGATTTCTTAAATATTTCCATACGACGATGAGGTATGGAGCAATGATCTTCACCTCTTGTCACCACTGCACAAATAGTTGCCGTCATTCTCACGACCTGATTTGATTGGATTGGAAATATTCGAATAATTTCGCCATCTTTTTACAGAAGTAGATGTATTAAGATCCATACTCTATAGGAATTTTATTTATTTATGTGATTTCAGTTGTTTAATAACGAGTATAAAAAATAATAGTTGTAGGCGATCAGACCACCTCACCTTCTAACAGAAGCTGCCTATAATAATCCTCTGATTTCTGAATTTCGTTGTGGCTACTCGACTTCTGTAGATCGTTCCTCTGCCTAGGCTCCCTTTCCGGCTTCGAAGGAGCTTTTTTCCTCTCCTTCTTCTCCCTATTCAAGCTCTCCACACCATTCAAGACAAACTGCTCGTTCTGAACCACCTCGATGTCTCTCCTCTCCAGCAGTTCGCTGATACTCTGCTCTATCTTCCTCAGAGGTGATATCTCCGTGCTAGGCTGCGAGCTTTCAGCGTCTTCCTCCTCCTCCACGGTCACTCCCAGTTCCCTTCTGGGGTAGTCCTCCGATTCCAGGCTATTGGGCAGCGACACCACCCTCACGATAGGCGACACTGGGCTGGAAATCTCACCCTTCCTCGTTTCACCCGGCTGTTTGCTGGGCGTGCTCGACCTGCTGCTGGACAGATCCGTGCTGAGCCTGGATGGCGACGAGCTGAGCTCTTGGCTTACCAGCCTAGAGTTGTTCAGATCTAGGCTGAAGCGGGATTTGGGGGAATTGAGCTCTTGACTGAGGCGAGAGTGGGGTGTACTCAGGTCGATGCTGTACCTCGAATTTGGTGTTTGGAGTTCGCGACTCAGTCGGGAGTTGAGGTCGATGCTATAGCGGCTAGCGGGGATGCTCAGCTCCGAGCTGAGGCGAGAGTTTAGCGAGGAGTTGGATGTGAGGGAGCTGGCGAGATTTTGTAGAGCCTTGCGGTCGTTTTTACCTGAAAAAGTGTACATCATTGTTATTCACATTCACAGCAGTGATTGTGACTGTGAAGTAACTGTGAATCTAGGAATACTCAGAATTTATGTATAATTGTGTTATTCAGAAGAAATATTTCTTTTCATTTCTGGTACACGTTCACATAAAATTTTTATTGCAACCTGAGCAAATGAATTCAAAATCAATACCATCCGAGTTTCTCCGAAGACTGAATTTGGCTTTGCATTAGAACGAGATAGGTAATTGAGCAAGAGTGCGAGCGACTTGGATTCATGATAAATGTAAGGATAATAGATCAGTAACGAGTGATAATTGAAGGATTCTAGTCAATCTATCTAGTAGTTGAGAATTTGTTCATTTGTGACCATTCCATGATGGCAATGATACATCACACGTCTTTGTTGTTGGAAGTATCTTACATATCTACTTCAGGACTATTTCGAAAATGCTTTCTACGAGTTTGATTCTTTTAGTTTCAGGATATTGAATAAAGCGTGATTCTCAAGTATTTTCAATTTTCTAAATGTCCAGTAAACAATTAGAGACATTGTTCCTGTCATCTATTCAATATTGATGATAATGAACAGATACTTGTATAAATAGCATCTCTCTCATGAAAACATTTGACATAGTGCACAAATTGTTTTATGATACCGAGCCATTCGAAATCAGTCGAATGATGTGATGTGATGATATATTTGAAAAATTCCTTCAACCAGGAATATCGATAAATCTGATTGACATATATTCTTATAGTTATGCGGATATTGTAGAATTCTGAAAGATATCTTGAATAAACTTAGGTCATAAAATTATATGACCATTATTAATTTTTCGATTCACATAATCCAAATGTCCAACATTGGTATTTCGATTTTTACCATCGAAAATATAACTTTCATATAGCACATTAGGAAAAACTATGGATGAAAACTTCGGAATAACTAGTAATGCTATGATAATTCACGTTCAGATACCAATATTATATTATTTCATTGAAACCGTGTTTCAAAGATTTCAGGACACGTCAACGTTTTGTAATTAGCTATATTATCTAAGTAATCATTGTAAAGTAGCGTAGCTGAAACCATTCTTCAACACTTCTTTGTTAAAATGCATCAATGGCACAGATTATACGTTATACGAAGATTTCATTCTGAAAATAGGAAAACAACAGAAAAACAAGTTTTACTAAGAATATAGCAAATATATAGCGATAGAAAACAGTTCAGATCAGATTTTCATTCTGACTCCTTTTATTTGCTAATTCCTTTATTGTATCGAATTATTTATTTTGATGAAGATGTTAATATTCATAATATTCCAAGAATGGGGCTGTAGTGGTCATCAAAACTTGCATCGCCAAAATTTTCAATCAAGTAAATTTCAATTAAGTAATATAGCATATATTTATCTCTTGTTGTCACCTTTTCTTATGATGTAGGTGCTATTTCCGGATATATCTGCACTATTTAACTCAGGAGGCAACATCATATGGTCGTCTGAATCAGAGAAAGGAGATGTCACCTCGTCTTCGGTAGTGCAGGGTGGAGGGTCCGGCCAATCATCGAATTCTTTCAGCCTGTTCGGTATCGAACTGGTACTGGAATACGAACCAGATTTTCTTCTTCTTCTATTGATAACCTTGGTACTACCTAAAAATATCAACAACATTATAAACTGTATAAAATATTTCACGGTAAATATATTATTGTAGACACCTAAGGGTTGGTTCAAGGTTTTATTTATACTTTTTTGAACTTCAATTGACACCTGCCCCTTATATAGATTGATTTCATCAATTTATTGTTGATTCTGTTTCTTTTCTTCCATTTCAAAGATAAGAGAAGCTGCGGAGGTATTGACATGATCCAAAATAGTGGAAATCTCATATAATTGTACCGAATACAATCGAAAAATAAGCAATTATTTCAGTATAATTCAAATGGGTTTTACCGATAGATTTGAAAGGTCAATAAAAAAAAGTACTTCAGTTATTTTTTTTTATTTGAGAATACAATATCCCAATTTTTTTTTATGCAGTCTTAAAAATGACATCGGATAAATGGCGACCCCCATTGCGCATACACTGATGAAGTCGATTTTTGAAATTCGTATCCACTCTTCGCAGCATATCAATCGGTATGTTGGCAATGGCGTCGCGAATGTTGTTCTTGAGGTGTGCTATGGTCCGTGGTCGATCGACATAAACCAGGGATTTCAAATAACCCCATAAAAAGAAATCGCATGGAGTTAAATCTGGAGAGCGTGCCGGCCATTGGAGATCGCCTCTGAGAGAGATGAGGCGGTTGGGGAAATGTTGTCGCAACAAATTCATTGAGTCTCCATCTTGCTGAAACCACACGTTCCTAACGTCCATTTCTTCGAGTCTTGGAAGAAAAAATTCCTCGATCATGTTCCTGTAACGAGCTCCATTCACGGTAACTGCGCGTTCGTTTTCTTCAAAAAAATAAGGACCAATTATTCCCATTACCGACATCGCACACCAGACAGTAACTCGCTCACAATTAAGTGGCTTCTGGTGAAGCTCACGCGGATTTACATCACACCAATAACGCATGTTTTGCTTGTTGACGCAGCCGGAAATGTGGAAGTGAGCCTCGTCACTGAAAAAAACGACCGCGTCTTCAGGCAGGTTGTCAATCAGCATCTCACATGCATTTTGACGGGCAACAAAATCGCGTTCAGTTAATTCTTGCACAACAGCCAATTTATAGGGATGAAATTGAAGGTCTTCATGGAGAATTCGTCGAACAGTGGTATCAGAAATTCCCATAGCAGCTGCGTGTTTGCGAGCCGAACGCCGGGGAGAACGCACAACTGACTGCCTCACTCTTTCGATATTTTCCGGAGTTCTGATGGTCCGTTGAAGTCCATTTCTGGTTTTAGCGACACTTCCACACTCCCGAAATGAGTTAACCTACGACAGAATCGAATTACGGCCAGGAACGAGTCTGTGAGGAGGAATTTCAAAGCGAGCGCGGAAAGCACGTTGCGTAGCAACAAGTGAGCGACCGTTAGAAAAGAAGCTCTCAACTGCGAAGGCCCGCTGCTCTCTAGACCAGAGCTTGATGGCAACTGACTGGAGAGAGAAACAAACTTGGGAACTTCCCCCTCCAGATGCGCCCCCTCTTGCCCCCCCCGGAATTTTTTCAAATAAGTAAGTTTTTCTGGCGCACCCTGTATAAAATTTGTAAACTTTGAAAATCGAGCCTCAGATGAAAATTTATTTCAATTATTCAAATATCTAATTACCTGTTTTGTTTTCGTTATGAACAGTGCATTTTTAATTGGTCTGGATGATTGTCAAAATATATTCTTTAATTAGTCTATTTCGTTCTGCAGTTTCTTATAGAATTTAATTGTATGTAGCTCAAATACTTGAAAGCGACAAGTAATGCAGATTTCTTTATATTACTCATCTTCTCATAGTTGTATAACGACCGTATTTCATAAAGGAGGTGTTATGCGATGGAACTTCTTTTGATTACATATGTGGTGATGAGTTGTCATGTGAACTTAAGTTTCCAATTTGTGTGAACTAGGATACACGAGTAGTAGTTATTTCTTCAAAGTGAGACAGTCATCAAGAATAATAAGAACCTAGTCTTTGTTGTGTCAATTTCTAGGGTATTTCTGTAAGACACTCATCAGACAAATAACAGATATATTGTGTACAATTCATCATTGATAAAGGAAATTCTAGGGCGCTCCTTTTACCAAATAATACGAGAAAAGAGGAACAGGCAAATAGAATTATGATATCCATTATCGTGGTGATTTCTGAACGAGAACTGGAAAGCTCCATCATTGATAATAGTTTAGATGTATGGACTAAACTTGGTCGAGTTAACACCTCCATTTTCTGATAGATTTACCATCTGCTTCGCCAGAAACGTTTAACGAATGCTTTTGAATGGATCACCTGTATAAACTCATTGATGAAGTATGGTATGTACAACTTTGTTTTTTGCCGAAAATTATTCGTTTACCTGGCGTCAGCAAGGCATCCTCGTCCAAAGGCACCTCCCACGCGATGCTGGCCCTCTTCTCGCACTGCGGAGGCGGTGGAGGCGGTAGCATCTCCTCTAGAGAGTCGTCGGAGAACCGCTCGTCGTCCGCCATTTCGCTGAGTGGTCGAAGCGATGTCGCAGGATCATCCAGGTCGCTCGAAAGATTGTCCTCGCTTCCGTGTCTGTGTCACAGGAATCAAGTCATAATAATGATCTTAACAATTATGAGGATAGTTTTGTGAGCTAGTAAAAGAAGATTGGTGACTATTGGAGTCATTAATTGGGAGTTCACTATATATTAATGTCGAGTCTATCAGTTTCCGAATCATGTAGAGTTTTCGGAAGTCAGAAGAATAAGTAATATTATTTTGAACATTTAATCAGACATTTTGAATTTTGTAAGTTCGAGTATTCATAAGCCAATTTGTATTGATGATTCGATGATGATGATTTACTACTAACCATTTTATAATAATTTCCATTCGAAAAATTGAGATCAGCAGATTTATGACACATCCATTCAACCTTCAATTTTTTTAGTTAATATCTATCTTCAAAAATTGTAATCGACATAAGATGGGATTCTTTTACTCTTTCGAATATTTGACTCAACTAGAGAATATAAATCATGATTACATTCAAAAATTGAATGATGAACAGAATATTATATTTGAAATAGAAAATGGTATCAAATAATTTGTTGTACATATATTCTAGAGTTGAAATTCTTGTAGAGTACTTGAATTCAGCTCATCATTTTGAAGTGTATTGATAAAAAATATGAAAATTATTACGACATTCAATTATATCCTCATTTTCATAGACCATAAAATATAAATACATATTCTTACCTAAGTATGCTATTCGAATTCAAATAGTAGAATAGTCCTAATTTTAAACCGTCATGTATCAATTAACAGAAAATAATAAAAATTCCGAATGCCTACCCATACTCTAAATTTACATTGGACATTTTTGACTTATGAATGCAAACATGTAGTTTGTATCACTATAATCAATATCCTGCACCCATTTGGATGAATGCCAGGAACTCAATTCCACTTTGAACTCTTCAGAACAGAACTTGAAACTGCATTCTTTATATATCATTTCGAAATGGCCAGTTAGATGAAAAAGAACAATTGAATTAAAGATACGGGTGTTCAATATTAGCTAATTTCAAGAATATTTCATATGATAATGTTTCCCAACTTTCAACTCTTGCATGATGTAGGTAAGCAATGTTACACAAGTGAATGACAAATAGGATTTGAGGATCAGAATAATTCATGGAAGAATATATTTTCAAATAGAAATGTTTGCTAACTATGCGGGGAGACTGAAAATTCACTGGCTTTACCGTTTTTTTCATATTCTCACCTACATATCGATTCATTATTTCTTGTTGAGTCGAACAATCAACGTTTCTGAACAAAAAAATAATGTTTTGTTACCTGATATTAAGCGTTGATAACATATTGAACATTATATAATGACTACTTTTCTTTTCTTTCAAAATGCTGCTTTGAGATAAAGTTCAATATTTATTTATTTATTTATTTTTCTTCCTCATAAGTTTATTTCTGACTATACAGTTCTGTATGACCAACAAACATACATGAGTAAAATATGATTATGAATATATCAAAGTATATTGTTTGAAGATCAAGGAATATTATTTGGGAATTTGATGAGGTGAAAAATGTAGTGCATCTCTACTTGGATCGGAAGCAAATCTTATCGAGAATCTTTTTCTTCTGCTAGACGATAATAAATGGGGCTGTAAGTATTTTGGAGATGATGTTTGAACGCAACGTTGAAACGCAATGTACCTCTTGACTTCCCTGTGCCGCTCCAATGCAGTGGGGACGGTTCTGGGGGGCACTCTGGTGGGTGATGTGATTGGATAGACTCCGTGTTGGTAAGGCAGACTGCCGTAGCGGTATCCCGGCGGCGGTGGAGGCGGGGTCAAAGCGAAGTCATTATTTTCCCAACCGTATGGACGTTGATGTTTCGTTTTTGGCTGAAACATGGAGATTGTCGTTTTAATTGTGTACGTTGTCGAGATATCACAAAGGTGTCTGGAGAATTATCAGAAAACCATAAGACGGTTGATTCTTCGACCCCGACGTTAATTTTTCACAGTTAATCGAAAAGTGCATCCATTCCAAGATTGATTGGTTATCTAATAATGCATATGCTATATAAACCGGTGATGATCGATTCGTAACTAATTCGAGTCAACTCGGGATTAACTCAAACCAACTCGAGTTGAATTATTTCGGACTGGAGCTCGAAAATCGATAATATAATTAAGACTCGAGACATATAATTTGAATTCTGCAAAAATATTCTTGGTGATACTAATTAGCTGATGAGTGTACCCATGTATATACCTGCTGATTCAAAAAATCCTGCTTTATGATTGCATAGTTTTATTGATGATGAATTCAAATATATTGTAAACCAAAATTCGAGACAGAAATACATGAATGAATGGATGATTCGATTTCAAACTATAGTCTATTTATTCTGGGTTGATACCTGTGTCAGATTTGGTAACTTTTCAATGCCATTAGTACAAAACAAAAAGTATCTAGCAATGACAGACGTCTCAATAGGTTTATAAATCAGCTGGGAACATCAAAGCATCAACAATTATGGCAAATTGTTTGAAGCGAATCCCTACAATCGTTTGTTTACATACGAATTGTTCTTTTATTGCGATTTTTTAAAATTGTTCTCTCGAGAGCTTGTTATCATCGTATTCCCATCAAAATGTCGAGAGGATTGAGTGGAGATGCCCAGAAGATGGTTACATCTTTAATAGAACATTTCAAACACGAAATGGATAACAGACCCCTTACTTTCATTGGATTTTATTCGAAATGTAAGTAAAGAATCTTCATGAATATTTATTCACCACGATCTAACAATGATCGAATGGTTTTTATGAAATATGATTATATACCCAACTTTTAATTAGGAGCATCGCTGAAAAAGTGAAAAACATGTGGCATCACGGCTAAATCTGGCGACGCGTCACAGGTATCAACCCAGAATAAATAGACTATAGACATCATTTTCTCATTGAGTTAGTGTAACTTCCCCAGTACATTATGAATGAATAATAAAAATATGAAGAAATTGAAACAGATGCAAACATCAGTTATCTCTTTTTGCAATTATTAATGCCAGGCTAGGGAAATAAACTGGCGAAGAATCGAAAAAAATCATTCACTCTTCGATCCAACTAACTCGAGGTACGAATTGTGTGAATTTTAACTAGGGTTGTATCGAGTTTTATTTTTTCCGAGTTGGTACATCACTAGTTGGAACATTGAAGATCAGTTCATCAAAATATTTTGATATTCAAGACTCAGGTAAAAAAAATTAGATTTGCTATGAAAAATTAAGGAAGAGTATTTTAAAAAGTTTAGAGTTTACTGAAATCATTTCATTCTGATTCCAGTTTTTTTTTTTCTATTCTCATCAACATCATCAATGATAATTGAAATTCAGCTGAATTAATGTTCATTCATAACAAATTCGTAAAAAATAAATATTGTTTATTCTTAAAACAGTATTTGGAGTTCCGAAAATTCAATTCATCTAGGAGAGGTATAGCTGAGATTGAAAATTTGATGCGAAATGGAACTGAGGTCATGTTTTGATATGCCTTTTTATCTTAGGAATCTTACCAAAAACGCAGTACTCTTATATTTTGATTATCATTTCCCAATCCCTCTGTGTTATTGAATATTAGTTATAGATAATCGATAAATATGGTAGTTTTTGAAGGCTGCAGACGAATTTTGGTTTATGGCAACTATGTTATTATTCACCGATTTCGTTTCATGAAATCATGACGTCACTTACTACTTGCGAAAAACTATTGTAGGATCTCCAAAAAAAATACCTAATTGGAAGTTACTTATGCATAATTTGGAAATCCAAAATGGAAAGAAAATAGTTTAGTCTCCCTTTACGATAACCCTTTTGATTCTAAAAGGCATTTGTAGAGCAAATCCCACACATACAAAATCGCCAAACACTCTGGGGAGTTCGTACTGGATAAAACTCTCACCAATGTCGTTTGCGTGGCAGTGTGTATCGGATCGGGTAGTAGGCCGTTTGCTACTCCGGCATTTACGTTGACGTTGACATTGACAACGCACTCGTTCTGGAAGCGTTGCGGTGGCGGGATAGTGTCCATGCGGGCAGGCAGCTGCGTCAACGGAAACGACCGGTGGTGGCCTCTGCCGCCCCCACCTCCGCTTCCGCTTCCATTTGTCGAGCGTGGTTTGGTGACAGGACGGTGGGTTGGCGATACTCTGAAAATAAAAAATTACGATGTTGAATTGAAATCTCATTTTATTTTCCACGTTGATAGATGAAATTCAGATCATTTATTGTTTTTGACAATTTTCGAGTACTTTTGTATCATTTGTTCGAATACCTCTTATATTACGGAAACGATACTTCTTTTTTTAGAGAATGACCCTACTATCATGTCGAAAGACTTTCTTCATCGGTTTTTTTGTTATATGAGATGATTTTTCAAAAGCGACCCTACAATCTTTGACCTCATTCATCAAAGGAAATGGACTGTAATAAAAGTAATAAGAAGTCACGGCTCACAGTTATTACTTATTGTTGTTGAATGAAGGACCTGTGTCAGCTTCGACCACTAGGACATTATATTAATTTCTCAACTCGAGAAATTTTATGTATACAGGATGTTGCAAACAGCAATTATTCTATTCTACAATATTCAAGTTCGGACGAAGTGTGGTAGTTTAAAATTGCAATCTATTTGATCTAAGCATATGTCATACCGGTAGTCTACAGTTTGAGATATAGCCTATTTTTAAGGTAGTTATGGAACTCGTATTCTAGGTCGCTGAAAAGATATCAACAGCTCATTCTGAAATGGAAAAAATAAAATCCACTAATCTGTCTGGGATTATCTCTCCTATTTTTTTTTCAATATTTGCTTCATGAAGACCTAGCATGTCATAAATTCAGCTGCCTGGATATATTAATGTTTCTAAAATATTTTATAGATAAAAAACTGAAACAGTTCAACCCTACTTGACTCCTTCAATCACAGAATTTATTTCAATTATTGAATGAATCAAATGAATTTGTTGTCATTTGGAAATTATCAGGATAGAACTTTTTTCCGAAATTGTAACGACAACGACAACAGTTTTCAACAATTTCGGAAAATGTTATTTGGTATATCGTAGGAATATAAGTTATCATACTCAAAATGGATTTTATTATCATGAACATATGATACATTCAATAATAAAGATTCAGAAGTGAAATGTGACTTTTGTACTAGTTGAACAAAATTTAAAAAAATATAGGAGACCAACATTGGAATCATATACGAAATGAACATAGAAGGATGAAAACATATTCAGATCGAAGAAAAATGAGATTCACAATTCAGAAAATTAATTTCAGGTGTTCGAACTCTTCACTTATTTTTTCACATACATTTTAGAACCAAAGTGCAGATATCTGAATCATTTACTTTATCTGAAAAACTCATAGATATATACAAGTTTTTCATAATCTTTGTTGTGTATATTTGTATAAACAATCATATTGTTTTCTTCTTTCACTTTATCCAAATGCATTTTCACAAAGAATTTTGGGTATATATTGTCCATTCTCAACTCTTCTTGAACTAGAATTTCATTTGAATTTTATTTTTCTTCTGTAAATTTCCACTCTTCAAATTTTCATTCAAGAAAAGTGAATGAAAGGAACATAAAAATCACACGATAGCTTTTTCAGCTTATGAGGTACACACCAAAAATATCACATAACTGTGCATTCACAACACTGCAGCGTATAATACAGACAAGTCACTGTGCAATCCCCATTCTTCCCACCTTTCTCCTTTTCCGTCACATTGGACCTCTTCCTCACCCACCACTTTACTTTCCTCTCCTTGTCCCTACTTTCCTTGTCCTTATCGAAATTCCCCACCTCCACCATGGGTATCGTTTTATCGGGATCCGAAGACCTGCTGTCGTCTCCAACACTATCCGCCAACTCCGGCGAATTTAAAGATTTTCCTTCGTCTTCCTTCTCTTTATCCACAGGAACCGCCGCCTGCACCCAGCAGGAACCACTTTGGATGGCGACTTCTTTGGCTGGTGGAGGTGAGGAGCGGTTTGCGACGTTGCCGTCGACCAAGACCACGACGTCGTTCAAGTGGGAGCTCGGAGAGTCTCCTGACATTGTTTTGATTCTCTCGTGGTGACGTTTCGAGCGGTCACGATGACAGACAGGTTGAGGTTAACCAGGCAGGTCCTTCCATGAAGGAGAAAAACAGCAAAAAGTTGCCCGAGATGGTAAAAACTA
This sequence comes from Plagiodera versicolora, assembly GCA_037013635.1. Lineage (NCBI taxonomy): Eukaryota > Metazoa > Arthropoda > Insecta > Coleoptera > Chrysomelidae > Plagiodera > Plagiodera versicolora. Next base: position 5,265,124 of record CM072986.1, on the reverse strand, counting down.
ACTTGGGGTATGCGTACTTATACTTGGCTATACAGAGTGGAGCGCTTCACTTCGAGTTGTGGTCGACCAATTAGTATAAGCAGAGCATGCACAATGTTTCATTGAGATCGAAGATTGGCTCTTCGCACCAACCATGCGATTTATTTCCTATAATTGCTTGTATCCTTGCTTTCTTTAAATTTGGGGGGGGGGGGTATTTTCTTGGGATTTGGATTCACTCAAGTTCAAACTCTCTATACTGTATTATTTCTTTTATGAGACGTTTCGCTCATTGTTGTAAGCTTTATCAATCTTGTCACATTAAATAAGTAAATGACATCCACATTGTGCTATTATAGCACTTTAGTCTGAAACAAATATTAACATTACAAAAGGAATGAGACTAATCAGTCAGTACGTACCTCAACCGTGTATCTTCATTTCATAAACACTTCCTATGTGACACTAAATTTATGTTCTGATGGAGAGTTTTGTTTGTACTTTCGTATTTTGACCAAAACCATAACACGTTAACTCGATTTACCTGAGATAATTCGTGTTGAAATTCGAGATTTACCCCCTTTTTCTCACATTTTGCAGTGTTCAAATCACAACCAGCTCAACTCGATGTTCTTCAGCAACAGATTATTATTACAGAATATATTCCAAGAGAAGTGTTTCAAAATGTGAGAAATGAGTTTGGAAATAGATTATACTTTTGTTTAGCATTTTGAGCATCTACTTAAATGAAATAGCACTTTATGAAATAGACTCTAGTTTATTGGAGTAATAGTTTTTTTACCCTGCATAAAAGTTTAAAAAAAATCTTGTATAGGTGGATTCTACTCCAAAAGACCTTCAATTTGAGGTACCACAAAAGGGGGTACCGTTTAAAACTGTGTGAGGTGCATTGGTCCCAAGGGGTAACTCACTCTATAACCAAAATATGGTGGTTGTAATTCCCCCTATATTTATTACATTTGTACCAAATTACACTTTTCTAACTTTATAGTTTCAGAGATATCTGCCTTGAAAGTTTCACACCCTGTATATGTAAAATGCGTGTTTCCTTCTCAAATCGAGAAGTTATCACTCACTTAGGCAACAGTGTGGCGATGAGTCGCTGCGCCTCTTCGGGTGGCGGCGGAAAATCGTCGGGATCACCGGGTCGGACGGCCGCCACCGGCGACGTTAGTCCCGCCGTGGGGACGGTTGGGACGGCCGCCGCATTGAGCTCGTGGTGCTCTTGTAGCGGCCTGAAGGACAGGGTGAACTTCTGCTTACGGCCGTTCATGCTCATATAGCCGTCGTCCTCGGACTGGTGGCCCAACGAAGGACTCTCCAGGTCGGGCGTTTGGTCGGCGGTCCCGTCGGCGGATCGTAGTTGGGGGGTGGATGTCGATGTGGCCAGCTGCTGAATCTGAGAAAATGAGGAGTTGGTTAGAGGATTATTTCCACTGTACATTTTCGAAACGCAGAAACCGTAGTTACTATGATGACGATATCAATGATTGTTCGCTTGATTCGAAGGAAATGTGGAAGACGCTAAATATGCTAGTCAAATAGAATAACGATCCACTGCCACTTACAATATTGTTTCCAACAACTCAAGGAGTCAAACATGTCACCCTCGATGCAGGGAAGGCAGAGATGTTCAATTGTTTCTTTGTTGAAAGCATAATAGACATTAAAAACACTATTCCCCTTTCGCCTCCTGGTCCAGCAATGACCTCCCTTCAGTAAATTGTAAGTTATCTGAATTCAGATTATTATCTATGTCAGGACTGTTATCAAATGTTTCGATCATTAATGTAATTCAAATCTATCTCAATAATAAAGTACTCGAAAGTATTTTTGAGGAAATTGGTGGAGTATTATTGAACTTCGTTGATACATCACTCAGAACTGGTAAATTACCACAAAATCTTAAAAACGGTACAGTAATTCCTGTACAAAAAATCAATAATACTAACGAAGCCATGAACTTCCGGCCGATAAATATTCTACCTCCCCTTGAAAAAATTATTGAGATGGCTGTTTATGAACAATTGATTGAATACATTGTGAATAATAAACTTCTCATGATTGATCAATCTGGATTTAGATCCAAACATTCATGTGAAACAGCACTACGAGTTTCTTTTTCTAGGTGGAAATTATAATAAATATGTTGTTACAGTGTTTCTAGACTTCTAAAGGGCATTTGAGACAATTCATGTTTTTTTTTACTAAAAAAACTCAAGTATTATGGTATTTCTGGTTCGATACCAAGATAGTTTCAGGGCTATATATCTGATCGAATTCAACATACTAAGATTAATGAGGTATACTCGAGCAAAAGAGGTGTCAATAACGGGGTTCCCAAGGTAGTGTCCTGGGCCTGTTTTTGTTCGTGTATATCTTAATGATATAAACTTCAGTGATAGATGCGAATTCATAATTCTAACCTATTTGCAGACGATACTCTAGTTGCAGTAGATAAGAGAACGTGATTTACAGACAGCTGAAAATAAAATCAATGATATATTGATCACAGTGTCTGAATTCCTCAACATTAATAAGTTCAAGCTCAATGTCAATAAAACAGAAGCAAAACCATAATCATAACTCAATTGACAAAGCATCTATAGGTTTACATTAGGATGCCTTTTTGAAATAAAGGAATTGTTATTATTATTAAGAAACAAAATGATTGTAGAATAGTGCAAGACATAATCTCCAGAATATTTGCCGCATATTTAAGAAACTATGATTGAATACAGGCTGTCCGTTTTTTGAATGCCACTACAGGGATCTCGTTTATTTCAGAAGATACGAAGTTGGTTGAATTGGCGCAAAGTTGCACATAATATATGTGCTGAAAAATAATTTGGAAAAAATTAGAACATCTTTGATAGTTATCAGGATATCACGAAAAAACTAATATTTTCAATTTGTTAGGATAAACTAATCGTACTGGGCATTTTGAACTAAAACTTCATTTAGGGAGACAGTTTTTCGTGAAGTTTTCAAATATGGCATCGTCTCTTCAGTGTTTCTCAAAATGGTGGAGACACACTCGTCAACTTTGGTTCTTTTGTACCTTGGAATCCAGATTACGATTTTTGATTCTCTTTACAACGATTTATCACACACATGGTGTCATTAATCTCTAGTTGAAACAACACGATAAAGCAGTCGTTTCCGCTAAAGGGCATACATAATGAAATTGATGAATGTTACATTAAAACATGTGTTCGAATTATCCACCTTTTGATTTCAAGCACAGTATCATTCCCTTCTTGAGATATGCTATAGCTCTCCACACATCTCTTTTCCTAATCCCAAGATTAGAGTGGTAACAATCCTCAGTCGAAGTTCATCAAGGTCGATTGGCAATGCTCTGTATTTTATTGTTCATTGTTCCTCCGGGAAGAAACGTTAGGCGATAGAAAATTTTCGTTGCGACATCTTCCAAACCATCAAAGGTTTTCTCAATTTCTTTTGATGTGATTTTTGTTCAGCACAATATTTTTCAACGAACTTCGAATCTTTCAAAATAAGCGAGATACTCACAATGAAATTCGAAAAATGGACAGCTTGTAGACGGTAGCTCAGTTATTCTTGTTGGGATCATATATAATATATAATAATAATATATAATTCACCATTTTTGATACACTAGGTATGTATGGTATGTCAGTTACATGATTGAAAATATGAAAAACACAGAAGAAACAGAATTGACGAGTACACATGTGTATATGAAAAGAAAACAAATAAAATAACCAAGAAACAATTCAAGATTAACCTAAAATATGAGTCACGAAGCATGCTGTTCGAGTGTGTTTGAGAGATTGTCAGTCAAGAATTCCTGGAGACTATAGTAGCTTCTATCCATCAGAAACGTTTCAATTCTAGCGAAGAAAATTTTTCCGCTACTGACTTGTTTGATTTCATTTGGTAGTTTATTATAGCAAATAATAGGGAGTTTTTGAAATTTGACAAACGATGTTGTGGTATTCGCAAAAAAATGTCCGTTTCGAGTGTTATGTTCATGTTTCGATCCCGTTTCCGCAAAATAGTCTGAGTTTTGCCTTGCAAAAATCACACATTTGAGAATATAAATGGAAGGTGCTGTTAATATTATTTCTTCTTTGAAAATAGGCCCTATTGAATATAAGCCTTAAAATACGTTTCTGGGCAATGAAAACTCTCCCAGAATTTCTTGCTTTACCCCACGACAAGATATTCAAACTGAGATGTGAATAGACCATAGCGTAATAGTAATAGTAATCCAAAAATGGGCAATACCACAATTTCTTTCCTATATAAATAATACTACAATATTGAAAATTTTGAGAACAGTACTTATTTTTTTCACACTATTTTCGCCAGAAATCGTTCCGAAATATTGAATTTGTAATTAAGTAAACTATTAAAATTTTGATTGATTTATATCTGGACTATAGGGGATTTCAGGAATAGCCAAATATCGAGAATTTGCGCCACAAAATTGTATTGTATTCTTTGGACGTTCAAGTTGATAACTCGTATTGTCTTCTGATTGCAACGAACCGTTTGACATTGATTTGCTGTGATTGCCTGTGAAGTCAGGCGCAGATGCTGTTATTGTCATGATTTATTTGATTATGCTATATTTAGATAAAATTATGTATTATTTTCAGTATCAAGACACGTTAGATGATTTTTCGAGATGAAAAATGATTCGTTCTGGGAAATTAGGAAATTCAAAAATAGGATAAGAATAATTGAACAACTGAGTATTTCACTTTTGCCAGATGATGGATTCGAAACAATATTCTGATTCAGTCACTGCTGATGAATCAAAGAAATTGATGATTAACATTCTGACAACGACGAATTTTGGCCAGGAGCACAATTATATTGGTAACGATGACATGTAACACGACTATTTATATTTGACTGTGCTTGTCAGAGCCTTGTTCGCTTGCTCTGTTCATTTCACCTTGATTTCTCTGTCAATATAAACATTTTTGGATTATCACCAATCAACAGCGCCAGAATAATATGCCACAGCGTTGACGAGCGTTATTCATATTTTGTTAGGATGTGATTGTACACTGAAATACCAAGATATATGGAGTAGTGAATGCTCTACAAAAATTAATTACTTTCGCGAGAAATGAACGATAGTTACTTTCAATCCTACTAGCCGGAAATGTGTTTTTATTACGGTTGGATTTACTAAGAATCGTGAGGTATTTTTCAATTTATTCTTATAATTTTTTCAATCAGCCGAATCTCATCGAGGAAACGATTTTCTAATTGAGTTTCTGCAGCTTTACGTGTATTTCGCTCTATTCTCACTAAGAGATAATAGATGCATTAGAATTTCATATCCTATACGTTCATATGTATGTAAATTCATCAGAAAGTTTTTCAGACGATACTATTGGCAGAAACTGAGTTTTATAATATAATATTTTTGTATCGCCATGCAAACATTTCAAACATCCTCTGATGGGGAAAAATCTAAACTTCAACTGTTATTGGAAATTGTTCACGAAGAAGTTTAATTTCGATGAAAGCGGAAATTGTTTTTGACAATAAAGTGCGATTCAAATATGTTACGTATTGAGATTGAAACAATTTGAAAACAATTGAACAATGCGAGACTATCTGCCACACACTTTCTCGTCTGACAAACAACCAAAATAATTATCTATTTTCCTTGAGAACGCTCCATATTCTCAATAATGAAAAAATACTTTTTTTCAGTATGTTATGAATATGACCATGAATTTAAAAAACCTAATCAACCTCTGGTGAACTGTAAAAATGATTTTCATTGGATTCTTTTAGGAACTCGACAATTTCCATATCCATGACAAAACTTTTGGTTCAACATGTGCAGAAAAATTTGATCTTTTAATTATCACCATCAAAAATATTAATTACAATAAAGAAATTTCTTGTTATGTTGACACATTGAGGATGTTGTCAATACCACTAATACGTCAGAAGATGCTCATTTGGAAATGAAAATTGACGTGTCCGCAGATTTTCACCATACGCTTTTCATTTTTTCGTGCTTTATATTAGCTTGTATGTATGTTGTGCTTTAAATATCAGTTTTCATAAAGCTTTCTACACTTTTTCACAATAACAATGTTCTTCTCAATTGATTTAATCCTATATTCATTTAGATATAAATTCATTCAGTATATCATCCACAATTTCAAAAGAATGAAGGTTGCAGAATGATTACAAGATAAATAATTAGGATTACAATTGAAATAACATTTGAAGGTCTGATGTATGTTTGGTATTCGGTGTTTCTGTTGAAAACAAAGCGATATAATTATATCTTCGAGCGTGAAAACGGTTTGTGGAGCGAGCATCAGGAAAGCTACGCATTTTCAGCATTCAATTTTCCGGTTAAAAACTAAATTAAATTCCAATCATATAATAATTTTGGTCGGAATGAGCCGCTCCGAGCTCAGAATTTCGTAGTGATCTTCCCTCCATTCAACAAATTCCAAATTCAATCTGTGATGTCGGTATGACGGGGAAATCACCAGAGACGCAGCGATTGGATGGTTCGAGCGTCGGTTGTGATTTATCAGAGGGAATAGTTAATATCAAGATTTTCTCTAATGAAAATAAAACACGCTTCAATAGCAAACCGAACTGAAAGGTAGAAAATAATATTCAATTAGGGAGCATTTTTTCAGAGTTTTGGTGGATTTTGGAAAATTTTTAGCTACTTGAAAATACCAGGAATTGCTTGGACGTCATTGATCTAATTAAATATCGTCAGTATTGATATCACTATACAGAACTCATGAAGTCTCTGATTTTGTTATCAATCAACATTGATTCCATTATAATGTTGATTTATCCGAATATGCATCGTTGTGGACGTGAAACCACTACAACTTACGCGAACATCGTGAGTAAATAAAGAACCTAACCTCAATATTTGTTTGATAGTTGTGAATATCTTGAAAAGACCAATGGGGGAACAGTTTAAACCTCAGAAATGTGGCGAAGTGGGTGACTATTTGAAATACGCCATGGACTTCAGCGAATTTGAGCGATATGAACATTATTTATACGTCATTCAAATTAGCTTCAACTATATGATGTAATGACTAGTTGTTAAAATTCAATATAAGTCCAGTCACTCAATAGTTTGGGAGGGAATTTGAATAATTGAATGATATTATCATCGAATGTTACGATTATTTTATTGGTAGTAATTTATAAAAATAATGTCTGCAAGAGAATCTGGAACTATATGAAAACAAAATAATCTTTTTTCAATATTGGGATATCGATATAGGGTTTCAGTAGATCATTAGTGTATTGTATTTTTTTTATTATTCTTACAGAGGTCACAAGGATATAACTGCAGCCGGAGGCTTATTGTATTTCCCCTATCATTCCGATACCCTAAAAAATATTGGTCCCTTTGACTATTTTGCAAAGGTCACTAGGTTTCAAGGTTCCCACCTTCTCTAGGTTTACATCAGGTTCCCTTAGTTGCACTACCCTTCTATAGTTTAGTGCCTCACAATAGCACAAAATGTGTTCAATAGTCTCAGGTTCTAAGCCGCACAGTCTACAAGTCTGGTCACCTTGATATAGCCCCATCTTTTGTAGGTGTGTTCTGACAGGAGCATGTCCTTGAAAAAGACCTGTTCAGTTCTTTTTTCACCTTTTACCTAACTAACAAGTTCACTATATTCTTGTCCTGATGTGTTATCCCAGGCTATTCTTTGTGGTTCTTTGGCTCGTCTTTTAATGGAGTTACCAAATAGTTTCTTGGGCACTCCAAGTTCTGGTTTCGGGCCAAAGTAGGGTGTAGCTGACCCCTCCCTAGCTAGTTCGTCTCAGCTATTTCGTTGCCTTCTGTGCCTCTGTGCCCAGGTATCCAGATCAGTTCAACTCTGTTTAACCTTGCCAGTGTCAGAAGTTCGTTGATACATTCCCAGATGATTCTGGACTTTACCTCATTCCCTGCAAGGACTTTCAGGCTAGCCTGACTATCCGAAGAAATATGGATTCCTTTTCCTTGAAGGCCTTCTCATTACATATTTTTGCACATTGTAGAATTGCAAATATTTCTGCTTGGAACACCGAGGTGTTTTCACCAAGTGCATAGGAGTGTTTCCCATTCAGGTTGGGGGAATAAATTCCCGCACCCGATCCTTGTTCAGTAGTTTCGATATAACAGTGAATGATTATCCTTACGAGACTAAGTTCATCATTCATGGGTTATAGCTTTTCATTTGAGATTATTTTTGAACCACTCCCCACCACTTCATTTCAACAGAGACATCAAAAAAGTGTCGGCGAAATTTCTCAAATAGAAATCAACAATCATATTAATCTTTTCAGTATTTTGATGAAAGATCATCTGAAATGGCCACTTTGATCATAGCTTTTTTGATTGCAAATCTCTTGGATGAATACTTTTTGAAATACAGCACTCAGTATCCTCATCTGGCTGTCCTTGTTATGGATTCGATCATTTTGTGATATGAAACATTTCGAACCTAGAAATATGAAACAGCTCAGATTTGAAATATGACTAGGTAAAATGCAACGAAATATATGAAAAGCAATTTTCACCCTTCTATAAGTTGAAATATACAAGATACAAAACGCAATATTTCCCTATTCATCCAGAACGAAGCAGGATATGGAAATTTCGTATGTGGTAACGTGAGTTTCACCAAAAAATAGGACAACTTTCGTAAAGACCGCGAATTTGTATATCAAAAATAATCTCGTGAGAACTGTATAATAAAAAAATAAATATGTGTTGAAAATATGCACGTAAAAATATATAACATTACGCCGATCGCTACGAATGCATTGAATTGGTTCAATCTATGAGAATTTCGGACGTCTTGGAAATATCTCCGACACACGGAAAATATGTACATATTGCACAAGAATGAATACTCACGTTTTGAACTTGATTCGCATTTTCCACATCATCGAACTCTGAGAGAACGCGATCGAGCAGCTCAATTGATCGTTGGACGTCGTCTCCAGTGTTGCTGCAACAAAAATAGCTCGTTTTAGGTAAACAGAAAGAAGGCGGATCGATCTAGATACTGGGAAATTAGGTAATTGAAGCTATGCCACGAATGCAAGGAATCACACATTGACCTCATTCCAACTGGGGACATTTTTCTTAGATGAATTTTCACTTTCTTTTAATATCACATAAAAAGACGACTTGAATACTTTAATAACACCTGATTATACTGGGTGGCTAGAATAAGAAGAATTCAACGCAGCCCGAATTGTTTAAACAGGGTGATTCACCCAACTGATTCATTAGAGGTTTATGGAGAACTAACAGAGATATCAACTTGAACTTTTTGTGGCAGCTACAGCTCAATGTGATCAATTTTCCCAAAATATTTTCAATTCGCTGTTACTTCTAGTTAAACTGGAAGTGATATCAACTTTGTTTTTTCAAATTAAACACCCGGTTTATTTTTACATTTTCGAATTTTACGTAAAATTCTGGAACAATTTTACAAAATATCTGACAGCTTGTTTGATATTTCAGTTTTTCAAATCTCAATAACTTTCTTATTTCAAATGGATTGACTATGACATTCCTACACTATCCGACGCAAAATTTCATTTCCAATCGATTTGTATGAGTATAACATATTGCTAAAATGAATATTTACAGAGATATCAACAAAAATATGGAAATACGCTCATTCGTCTCATGTGTATTTTCACAAGTATGCTTTGGATGGTTCACAAAATCACCCTGAATATATCAAGGAATTTGTGATCTCAACAAGACATTTGTTTGATCTCAACATCACATCCCTTCTATAGCAAATAAAAAATATGAATGTTTTTGCTAGCCGCTATTCTAATTGGTCAAAAGGTTCCCAATATTTGTGTGACAAAACCGCTATAACAGAACGCGGTTTCCTGCTCGAGTTAACTGAAATTACAGAAGTTTGAGTGCTTTTAGAGTGTTGATGAGGTCGTATTTGTGCATATTTGACATTATTCAAGTGAAAACGAACGGAAAGTGTTCGATTTTGGTTATAAAATGGAGGACGGTGATTATTTTCCTACATATTTCGACCAATGATTATTTTCAGATTTCTGGATGATAATCCAAGAAGGCAATTATGGCTAGCAGCTTTAAATTTGGAATTAGGCAAAAAATGCACCATGTGCATAGAAAACATTACTGTTCACGAATTACTATGTAAATAAAATATAATAAATAAGTCCCTGTTTAGTGTTTACTTTAGCACTTCTAAACCCCAAACCACCGATTTCCTTGCGTTCAGGTTTGGGCCATTTCTTGTAATGGTTTTGGTGTAATGGTTGTTCATTTTGTAGGATATATAATCCAAGTTAGGAAGAGATATTCGAAAAGAACGCGGTGATAGTAATCGAATGAGAAATACATCATCATTCAACGTAAGGTGACAAAGAACTCTTCTTCAACTGACGAGAAATGAAAATACTTTCATTAACAGTTGAAAAAATATACAGTGGTTTCAATCTGACGAGTATATTGTGCTTTGAAATTTGAAATATTTGCTGCAAAATTCTGCATACCTCGTGAAGACTTGTGTCAGTCATACTCTGTTAACGACCTTCTTATTCGATATGTATGTCGATAATATTTCTTTCTTAGTTTTTTTTTTTTTTTAAATAAAACTTCTCACGAAAGGAGACATCCTGTAATGTTCAGATAACATCGTGAGAAGCAAGGGAAAGGAGGTAGGAATTGGTGTTCTTTTTGAATTTCTGGATTTTGCAGTAATGAAAAATTATTTCATTTTGTTTTGGGTGAATATATCTTGATAAGCTTACAGGAGTATGTAGGTAGCTACAAGAATTACCCGAATCTGCAAGAGAATATACGGCATGCCTTTCAAAAATATATATTATTATTATGACACACTTTTTGAAATTTCCTGTACAATTGAAAATATTCACATGATTATTCACCTGATCTGACCCTTAAGAGATGAAGTCAGTAAAATACGAATAACTGAACTATACAGAACATAATTCATATATTTTGAAATTTGGGCGAATGCCACGGTTTCACAATGTAAATATTTTAAACCTTGTTTTATTTAGGGTACTTATCTACGATGATTGAATGATAATATGGGAGTGGAATACTGAGTAAATATAGTTTTGCTAATGTCTACAAATTATATTAATCAAGTTTCTAAAATATTGCTTCTATTCGTCAAGTGTTGTTGATAACATTGAAAAAGCGTTATACAATTTATTGAATAACTAATTGATTCTCCATTCCATAGACAATGTTCAGAACATTATTTATCTTCACACTCGGTATAATTCCATGAAATTTGCTGAAGGAAATGTATATTTCACAGAATATAACATTTTGAGAATCAACGAATTATGAGATCAAATGTTGACAATCCCAGAATTTTATTCTTGTTGAATTCACTCTGAAACCCCACAATGGTGTGTAAAACTACTATAGAGTAAAGAAGAGTGATACTTCTCAACAAGTTGCCAAAAAACGAGATAGAGTTGACGTAATTGGGTTTATGACTTTTGAAGAAGAGGTAATCCCCTTTACTTGAGCTTTTGATGCGTCAATAAAAAACTTTCTTTCGAAACAATTCAGAGTTAATTTGAGAGAAAACAAAAGAATCAACAAAAACATCACAAGTGAATTGAAATGACACTCATCAAGGCAGTAAAACGGGGAATAACTTTCGTTTACATGCTATTGTTTCACTTAATTTTCTCTAGTGGATTGTATCTAAATGAATTCTTGACACGAAATATTCTTTTGTTTTTGCTGATTGTGAGATTGTTTCGTATTATAGACAATAGATTAAAGAGAATTATATCACAGAAGAATCAAAATTGAATATCTCTTCGATCTCCACTTTCTATTTCTAGTAATCTATATGAGACATTTTATTTTAGTCGTTTTCATATTACTATTATAAATTTCCTCACGAGATGTTCTCATTGTAGTAGATGAATCACATTAAGAAATGACACACATAATTTGTAAAACTATTTTATACGAATATCATTTTTTGAACACTTATATCAGCTATTCTGGTTCTAGTCTCATGAGCATTTATTGGTGTACATTTTCATTTTCTTCTCTTTGGAAGTTGCAAATTATTCAAAGGACTGTAAAACAGTATAACGTCGTTTATTTTTTTTTTTGATAAGATAATATATGTATTATCAGCAATACACAAAGTTCAATAATATAGATCCAAATCTAAACTGAAAACAATTGTCTATATTCTCAAATTATGTCTTTAAAACATTCTATTGATTTTGTTCCATTGTTTTTGGGTTGATGAGTGGTGACCATTATAAAATTAGAAAAGTCATGAGAATATTATTTCGGAAAAAAAATCACAAATGAACGTTCAGCAGTTACGCATAGATATGGAAAAAATTCACCAGGAAGGAATTTGAAGAAAAAAATCATTCTATATTCTAAGTTTTTTGTGACGGGATAGATTTTCTGAAAGTAATGTCACCCATAAGACTTTTTATTCAAAATATCAAAGCAGCATCGATATAGCATTCTCAAAAATATTGTGATTGTGAAGAAAATATCTGATTATTTTATTTATCAAAGTGATTCGTTCTTCGATTCTTAGGAAACGTCTGATATTGGTATTGCGAAATATACCATGAAGTCTCTTCTGATCGAACTTCTCTTCTCTTATCATTGAATTTTTGACGGTGTATTCATTCATAGTTGTTAATTCGACAATGAACCAGTTTCAGTTTCTTTAAAACGAATACTCAATTTCGTGGTATACTACTTTTAAGAGTTTTATCTTCAGATCTATAACAAATATAAAAAAAAAGAAACGAAGAAGACATGCATGAAATTTAATACCATTCAAGTATTGAATTAACGTTAGTTTGATGGTACTACTCGAAATTCCAGTCATAAATTCCAGAGCCATATGAAAGCAATTCCAAACCTTAAATAAATAACGGTTTTCGAAAAAGTCGGCGCTAACTTCATACGAGTGGATGTTAATAAGAATATTTGATCGGTATAATCCAATGATTTATTTCATGAACTCTAGTTAGGAACAGTCCATCAAGGCCCCAAAAGCAAACCAGAGCTGGGGGTAGAGAAATGAAATGAGATGGGCTCATCAATATTAAAATCATAGAAATTCACTTCCGAAGTATTATTCTTATCGTATTTGTGATTTTCTTACAACGCAACTTTGCCTTGATCGAACCTGAAACATCCGGTATATATTCGACTCATCTCGGTATGTCTCGATGACCTGTTTATATTCTCTGAATCAAATATTCGTATACTTCTGAGGGTAATTTGGGATTAATTCATCACTTTGTGCAGTGCTGATATTGTGATATTATCATAGGAAATGAAAGAAATATGCTCGGAAATAAACACATACACGTTATATACAGTCGGTTTAGCAAGCAAAAACTCCTAATTACGGCATTAATAACAATGGAAAACTGAGATAATGAGAACGGCTAGACTAGTTTTTAGCACGTTCATAATCTCAGGCATGCTTTGTCCTGGAAGTTCGTACGAATTTACATAATGATACTTGATAAACTGAAAAGATTTTTTTTTTGTTGTTGAATTCCGAATGCATTCTCTGCAATTGAAATCTCTATATTGATTTTGATGGATTTAAATTACGTGTCTCATAGGTTTCGTCGAACCTTTATTTTTTATGTGAATTAGTGCGACATGCTATTCAGAAATATATCAGGATATTGTTCCTACACTGATTCAGATACAAATCAGTTATGATACAGAGATAATCGGAGGAATGAAAAAGTCACAAAATATGCAAGGTTTATACAGGATGTTGTTGGTGGAGTTGATGTCTCATGAAAACTTCAATCAATTTAATATGTGAACAGTGAATACTAGAAGGTATTCAGATTTGTATTCGTATCCACATCTGAAGACAAAAATAGTCACGATTTCTCAGAAAGTTGTTCATAACATCTAGACTTTTTAATACTTGAACGTTATACACAAAGAATACAATTCAGAAAACCTGATGAACGATATTCCAAATAGAAAAGAGGTTAAAATTAAAGGTTTTTCTTGAAAAATAAGATGAATTATCGCAAGTTATATCATGGACAGTGAGGAACTACAACTTTCACAGATCCATGAAAAATAATCGAAGATTTCAATCTGCAAGTGTGAACTACACTCGAATTTTATTTAAATCGAAGAAAAAATTATGGCGAGTACAAAAATTATTATGTATTTGCTACCACACAACTCGAAATTCTATAACTCGAAGTTTCTATAACTCGAAGTATTTTTCTGACAGATTGAACTTCGAAGTTTGACTGTATTTTCCACAAAGCTTTTTTTAATACTGGAGGTTTGGCTTATTTCGTGAATGTATATTATGTGCTCGTAATTTTGTTCTAACAAAACCTCAAAAATATATAACTAATATGTAGATGTCGATATATTTTCCTTCCATGAAGAAACGTTATTACAAATTCAACTCGATTCTCATATAACTTCTGTTTTTCCAATAATTATTATTGTGATTTTGAAAACGGGAACAAATATTTGTAAAATGACACATTCAACATAGGAAAATTTCCTAATGTTTACTATAATAGTTGTTTCCAATTCCGTACAAAATATGAAACATTCTGTAACTTCGTCAATTGCTTCGGAGGATTGTTTATGTAAATAGAAAATCAATCACATTGTATCCCTGTCAACTAATTAAAAACCAGTATCCAACCGAACAAATATTCTAGCTATGTATACACTGTTAGGGATTAAACAGATCCTGAAATAATTCATCTACAGTATTGTGATTTTGTGATTTGATGAAAGAGGAAAAATAGCTAAACATAAGCTTTGTGATTGGCTCTATGACGTAGTGAATTGCTAAGTTGGTAGGATAAGAATAGCGCTGCGTCTCTCTTGATTACGTGGGATCATATTCCACTCAGTTTCTTTGTTACTCTAATAGATTTCCGTCTATACCGCAGATATATTTCTACCGAAACTGTATCAATTCTTTTACACAGAATACTCTGACCAGAGGGAGAGTCCGAACCCCATACACACCCATGTTGATTCATTCACATGAATCACTCTTTTGTTTAACTATAATCCGATCTTTCCGTTTCGTTCCATAATGGAACTGAGGTCGTTAGAAAACAAATTTTTTTTAGTGCGCACACAAAGTCGTAAAAAGTTTGGGGCATATCCAATTTCTGAAAGTCGTTCGCGTTCGTTTTGAAAAGCTCCGTTCAGATTGAGACGGGGAGCGTAAAGTTCTAGGAGAGGAGATGATCGTAAAGTTTTTTGAGAGGAAAAGTAATTTGTCGGAAGTTAACTGCTGGTTGTTGACAGTTCGATGTCGCGATAGTGACCCCAGGACAGGGGTAGTGATTCGACATTATTCAGCATTATTTATCTCAATGCTGAAAATGGAATGGAAAACAGGACAATTCCTTTCCTCTGAATTATGCATGATTAAATTTTGGTTATACAGGGTGTTCCTTGAAGACATGCTAATATTTGAAGAGGTTATTCTTTGATACATTTTAAGAAAAAACTTCCTATAAACGTATGTCCTAAAAGTCTCAACTATCAAGATACAGAGTGATATAGATTATCAAATGGTTGATACTGCGATATGAAGCAATTTTAATTTGATTATTTCAATCAAGAGAGAGCATCTGACAAGAAAAATATATTTTTTGTATTCTCATTCATTTTGGAACAAATCTGATCTCTTAATTTGCTTTCAGTCGATGCACAAACATTTTCACGCCGCATCAAATTCTTGAGGAATAGATCCTGAAGTATAACGATTTTTATTTTCTTAAGCGAAAACCATGTGTCGGACAAAGAAAATTCATGAGATTAATTCTGCTCAATAGTGAATGAATATCTCAAAAGTGATTTTTATTTTGAATGTAAGCAGTGGCGTCGTATTTTTTCTCCAAAAATATTCAATGCGAAACCCGTACGGACGCCTCTGGTAGAGAAAATGAAAAATTTCGTACATCTCAAAATGCACCTTAATGCATAGAGGACATGTACGAAATTTTTTATAGATGACTGAAATATTATCTCAGTTATTATTAAAAAACTTTTTTTTTTCAAAATTCCCTCATCATGTATCTTAAAAGTTAAGACTTTCAGGACATACGTTCATAGGAAGTTTATTTTTCCCAAAATGTGTCAAAGAATCACCCCTTCAAATATCAGCATGTCTTCAAGGAACACCCTGTATATTCTTGGGGATATAGTAAGTCTGAACACTGTTCAAACGCTTCAATATTCACCCGCACTAGTACCTGACAACACTACTATGAGAAGGAAGAGTTCGGAAATACTTATTGTTGATCCGATTGAAAATTCTCAACTTTGACATTAATGTACAAAAATTATGAAAAAACTGTTGGTTCAATTGAATTGCATATCAATATCATGTACATAATGCATTTATTCGTCGGATTTGTATCAAATCATACTAAGGAGGATACACAGATGTGGCACCACCATAACTCCGAGTATGTCAACGTCGTGAAGTTGATAAAGAACCGAATATTGATATTTGTAAGACAGTTGTAGACATCTTAAATAGATCTTTGGGAGGATAATTGGATGACTGACGTCACTATATCATAAATTTGGGGGAGTAGATAACTTTGTTTGAAATATGCTCTGTGATTTTGAAGCATTTCTATTGTGAATGCTAAAAAAATGCATTGGAATAAGTACAAACATTCTTTGAAGGCTGTACTTGATAATTGTTGAGAATTTACTGGTTCAGTCACCCTTAATGATAAGCAAAAAAAAATATCATTCACGACTGACAACAAAAAAACACGATTTTCATAGAAGTATGGAATCTTAAAAGGGAGTTTTTAAGCTGAGTGGGTGTCGATGAAAATCATTCGAGACTGTTTGTTGAAGTTTCTCGGGGTTAATTATAGTGATTAAAAATTTGTATGATCTGTCGAAATAGTAGAAAATTTAAACTGATAGTTAAAACGTTTAACAGTTGCTCATAACACATTCGAAGTTTGATAAATTATTTAATTATGTCAGATACCAATAATCTCGTGTATTCAGACTGAATTATTTAGAAACAGTAAATCGATTTGGCTGAAATGGACGGAAGGAGGCAGTTACATAACACCTGAGATCATAGAGTAGTTTCTTTCAAAATTTCGAGATCACCATGCGTATTGATAAGAAGTAAAGAGTGATAAGTTCATATATTTAATTCTGCTGTGTGAAAGTTGAGTTGAAATATATTTCCTCGGCATTATGTGACATTATTACCCACATTCTGCTTAAAGCGTTAAAACTTCACCTTTCACTTATTTGGAAAACTTTATATTACTCAACAGAGGCTGACAATCCTTTAGAAAAAGCTATCATATGATTCTTGCTTCAATAAGCTTTAGGGAGTGGTCATAACTGAAAGGGGGTTACATTTTTATAGTGAAAAGTGTCGACCTAATTCAGTATTCGTTTATTTCTGAATATTTGTGAACTTTTGTCAAATTTGACACTATTCTGAAACACTTCGAAGCAGCAGAACTGACTTTCGGCGCTATACAATATACAACACAGAACTGTTCAGGCTTGAGGACCTTTCAAACCAGAAACCTCCACTTGGGTGCCGAACAGCCGACTAGTAAGGAACGTATTTTCGCCTTGCCTCAACCTCAACCTCTTCCATTTCACTGCGCTCATTTACCGAAACAAAAGCTTCACGTGAAAGAAAGAGTCGTCAACGTCTAACACACAATGGTTTCTAATTAATAATATAATGTGAACGTTATTATCTGCTAGCGATTCCTGGTGCAGCTTTATAGAGCTTTTCCTTTGTTTGGATAACTGCAGATTGAAGCTGATGAGACTCTGTATCTGTTTCGGATAATAATGTTGATCTTAGCTGGAAGAGTGACAGTTTAAAGCCTTAAAATTCAGCGCCACGAGCGAATGGTTATTTTAATTTTCGAAATTGGACAACAACTGTCGAGTTGAACACTTTAGTTACAATGAGGATAACAAATTCGTAGTGATTTGCATATTGCAAAATATGTTTCATCATCTGGTGGTATTATTATTTGATGGCTCACATTTCATTATTGATACAGGAAATCTTATGAAGGAACAGCGGAATACCCTATCTCAATTCACATCATTAGATTTTTCTCTTTTTCCATGTCCGATTACAATATCGTTGTTCAATGTCCCAATATTCTGAATGAATTCCTAACATTGAGAAGTATTTCCACTCATTTCAATGTTATTTAAACCTCATTTTCAGATTGATAGATTTCATCCATCATATCCAATAAACATAAGTTCCTGCAGTGGATCCATGTATGGTATTCTGAGAGTGTTTTTTAATAAGCAATTTGTTTTTTTTCTGTCGATCATCGCAGTCTATCAATTTGTAACGTCTGGAAGAGACATTCTCCTACAGCATTGAAATAATCGTGATTTGATTCATCACAAAGAATTCGCGTCATGAGAAATTGTAAGTCTTTCAACAATCAATTGCCATTTCAATCCTTCGTCATATTTTTCTAGAGTGTCTAGCTAGAGTGAACTATTTCACGAAATCATCCAGAAGATTTTTTTCAATACTCTGATCGCTTCCTTTCACGTTCTAGAGAAATTTCACACTGATTTTTATTCAGGTTTCACTATATTATCAAAAAATGGAATATTGAAATACTTACATTGAGGTATTTTGAATATGCGTTTATTCGAAAGGTCATGATACGTCGGAATCAAACATACCGAAGACAATAAAAAACCTGAAAATTAATGAAGATAATTTATTGATTCTGCAATGAGACAATGATTGCCTTCGCTATTGATTGTATGTTACGAGTTGGAAGGATAATTAAGCGATGAAGCAGAATCGCTCGTTGAATGAAACTATAGAACAATATTGAATTGAATATAAAATAAATGAAACTAGGAAAAAGAGTAAATCATCCATTTGCTAGCTAGGCCAAGCACAAAGGGGCCACAGATGAAAATAATTCATCTACAGAGATATACTATGACAGTAATGACTCATTGAAGCCGTGCCAAGATTATAAGGATTTGAAAAATGATTCAAGATGTAATCTCTGCGATGAGATTTCCGGAAAGGATAGAAACTCTATCGAAATAATTTTTATCCTGCCTTATAGAAATGATATAAGATGAGAGGACAGTATTTCTGTCCAAGCTTCATCTTAGTAAAATCGACAATTTTCTAGTATATGCTTTCATGAAATATCTAATTCGTTACTTCCATCAAGCTTGTTTGCAGTGAAAACTTTGTTGTTTGCTGCTTTAATTCTGAATGTCTGAACTTTCTTTTTAATTAATTTCATGAACGATTAGAACTTTGATTTTTATGATTGTCTTTCTTGGAAGTTGGAGATGAAGAAAGTTTTCGTATACGTGTGGCAAATTCAAGACGACATTAACGAAATTTTTCTGATGATATCAGAAGTTTATTATCGATCTGGGCATAAGACAGATCGTCTATGTTTCTTTCTTGTTGCTACTTTCGTGAAGAATCATAGCTGACAGATTAAACGGATCCTCATTATTGTGAGAGTATTGACTTGATTGTTTCGAATTTGCCACCAATGAATTCAACCAACTGCATGTGGCATAGTCAATCAAGATTAGTTTAGAGAATATGGATTTTCTGAATTCCAAAAATAATATAATATAATTTCATGAGAAGCTATTAGTTGAAATCAGATTATCGTAAATGAACGCGCGAACGTTCTCAATCTAAATAATGACATGTTTCCATAACATTTCTTAGCTATCTAATATAAAATATGGCAAAATAATCCGATTTTCATACATATTTATGAACATGATTTTATTTCGAAAACCCGACCATTTAGGTATAGAAACATAATATATCATTTGGAAGGAATTTCAATTGTCTTCCAGGATATCAAATAATATATAAGGAATTTCATTTGAAAAAATGCACTTTTCACCAATTTGTATCTATCGTCAGAATCATCAAATTAAAACAGCTCTGTACAAGGGTCGGGACATCTTGACTGCCCTATTGTCACAAAAGCCAGGTACATTTGCTGAAGCAAACCAAGCAATAAAGCAATCACTTTCAAATCATCATATATTTCCACAAACAAATTCTTCCACCTTTATCATCAGCAGTTTCAGCTACACGTAGTGACGGACGTTCATTTTTAATATGCCTTATCCATTATATAGGGTGTTTACTTCGATTTAAACAATATTCGAAGTCTCGCATTTCACGAGTCAGAATTTCTCATGAAATCTTAATTTCGTTTTGCTCGTTTTCAGAAGTACATCGTGACCTTTTCTGTTCGTGTCGCATTTTTATGGTGTTCCGCGAAATATCAACCGATTTATTGTGGGTCACGAAAGATCGAATACAGTTGTATATCACGTAGGTTGTGCTGCTGCTGTTGCCACGTTTTTTATTATTCTGGTACTTATTGGAATAAATACAGGTTGAGAAATTAGTTCAGCTTCACTGACCCCTATCGTGGTAGTACTTCCAGAGAACAATTGAATCAAGAAATTATTGACATTCGTTCATTATTATATTATTTTTTAATACACCGTTCAAATATCTGTGCAATTTGAATAAGTTGAGAAAAAGCCATCACGATTTTGGTTGTGAATCATACATTGTTGTTCTCACACATATTCATCATAAATTTGGGTTGTTTGTATACACAAGCAATTCATATTGGACAAAGTCTAACAAGTTCCAAAAGAAAAAAAAAAGGAAAAGGGATTGGTGGATAAAACTCACAACATATGATATATTTGACGGAATTCAATGATATCCATCATATTGTTCACTAACGGCGAGTGAAAATTGCATAGTTTTCTATTTATCACGAATCAATTATTGATCTTTCGAACATAAACATGATACATAAACTTTTGAACGAACTCGAACATTTTCTGGTAATCAGTAGATAAACACTGTGAAGGTGAACAAACAACAGTTAATGATAAGATGATGATGTATCCAGTATTTTATATCTCAATGAATGTAATATTCAATGGACGATTGATTCTTCTACCAAAATAGTAGATATCGCAATTCTACTCAGTTAATATACCTATATAGTGGACTTCACTCGGCATAGAGGTCACAAATACTGCCGATAAAAAAGTCAATTGAAAATACAATATAATCCCTATAGTATTTATTGTAGATATAACTGAAGTGATTTTTCGATATGTTTGTTTATAGATTTGTTATAAACTTCTGAATATTATTAATCATCGTTATCATCATCAATAGTATACGTGAACATAAATCAAATTCTTCTTTTATTCCTAGAATGAGATTATAAATGAGCTACACAGAAGGCAGAAGGATTTCGGCCAATAATGTTGTATGAAATACTATTATTATTATTATCCAAGAATCAGAGATCATTTTGTCTATTCCGAAACAAATATTATTTTAAAGGTATTATTGTTAGAACCTCCAGTAAATTGATTATTTGCATCAGTCTATGAAATCTGAGAATCAACTGTATCAGCACAAAAGACTCGTCTAGTGGAAATATAGTAGAAAAAGAACGAATTCATATTCAGCATCATTTGATGAGAATTGTTTTTGAAGTTGACCTGGAAACACAAGCATGAATAGGAATGAAAAATTGATTTCTGGAGAGAAACTAATCACTGACTATCATTTCTGTCCTCATATATAACAGGGGTGAAATCTATATATGAATTCTCTACAAGGCTTGACCTTTCAGTAATAATCGAGTACCAATTTAACAATGAAAGAGGCAATATTGGAGCAGAGACAGATTCTCGTCGTCAACTACAGCAATGATAACCACACATTCGACCTATTACTTTTAATGATCGCGTTTATGGTCGAATGAAGTCAGAATGTCGACAAAATTAGCAGATAAACTTTCATTCACACCACTTTAATACAATATTAAATCAATTTATATACGGTGATTCATGATGAATTTGAATCTATATGGAGATAAAAAAAATGGTTCGCATATTGAGACTGAGGTTATCAATAAGGATATTACTTTACATTGAGAAAAATGAAGTAATTTGTTATAAAGTGAAAAAACGGTCGGTTAGGTTAGGTTGGGTTAGGT
The DNA here is from genome assembly GCA_037013635.1 of Plagiodera versicolora. NCBI lineage: Eukaryota > Metazoa > Arthropoda > Insecta > Coleoptera > Chrysomelidae > Plagiodera > Plagiodera versicolora. Next base: position 5,242,966 of record CM072986.1, on the reverse strand, counting down.
TATCGAAATGTTATTTTATATTATCCTTTTCAATAATCAATTATTCAAACGTACATATGAAGAGATTTCTGACACAGAATAAGACAGGCAATATCATATCTGTTAAGAGGCAGACTGTTTTGTCCAATTGCTAGGAGACTAATATTATGGTAATGTAAGCAGGAAAAGTTATTAATCTATATTAGAAATCTTTGCTATGAAAGAACAACAATCGTCGATCGTTACATCAAAAAAGTTTTTTCTTCTATAACCATAAAATAAGACGAATGATTACCCATCCATCAAACCTATCTTGACGGATCCATCTTCAGAAACATTTTTCCGTTCATCCATCTCACGAAAAGGTTAAAAAACAAAGTAATAATATGAAATATGGCCGGTCTGGAAATGAGAGAATCACAACACTGAAACTACGACTTTGTTGGATATAACAGATGATTATTGTTTCTTCATCATTACAACTTCTACAAGAATAATTCATGAGGAAAATTCAATAATTTAAGGAAGTTGAAATGGAGTCATTATAACACTTATCGGGATGTGATAGATTCGATTTTTTATTGAAGGCGAGTATCTCATACTACGATGAATTGAAAATTTGACTGTTAGTATAATGAAAATGGCTGAATTCCAATGGGTAGAGGTTATAGACAGATTTGACTTTTCGAATGTTCGAATGCCCAAATGATTGGTTTATGATGAACTTTCATAGAACTTGTTTTCAATCACTATCAATAAAAATGCAGTGGACTGTTATGACCAAATCGTGGTTTTTGAAACGTTACAAAAAATGAAGAAGAATGAAATGTTAGTTTTAAATAAAAAGATGATACTCAAATTGAAACTCTCAACAAGACTATAAATACTTTTGAAGAAAAAATCAAGAATATTCTTTTACGAATTGCCTTCTACACGTTCGAAGAATATTTTGATTATTCAAATCGTCTCTACTCTTTGATTAATTCGTTGCTTGTCTAATAATATATACATATATTTTTTACTGTATTTTACGTGTCTTCGTCTTCAAGGTACCAATAACTGTTCGTTGATTGCACAATCACTAATATTGTATTTTTGTTGTTATATTGCATGGTGTACAATTTGACGTATGCAAACACTACTTATGTATGTACTACACGAATTAATTCTATTCTAAAAATGTCAATGCAGGGGTAGATATTCGAGTGTTTTTACAACTTCTGAAAATTCTGTTTTTTTTTTCATAGATAGAAAAATCCAACGATCATCTTGTATTTAGACAATTTCTATGTATGGTATGTCACAACTCATATACATATAGGTTGGTAGTGAGAGATTTTATCGAGAAACAAGCTGGAATCCACAAAAACATAAAAAAAATGCGAATTGTTTATGGGAAAATATTCTCAACATTTACTTCAACAAAACGGTGAATTTATTTTTTGAGAAATACACTAGCGAAATATCAAAGGTTCATATCTTTGCAACGAGTAGACGGAATTTCAAAAATAAAAGAAAGCAATGTACAGGGAATCAAAACGGCTTCTCAACGATGTATTATTCCCATGGGAAGGGAATGCTACCTCCGCTTAGGAGGGTAAAGTTTGGGCTATACTTTTTACGTCGAAAGTTGACCCCCTCATGAAAAAAGTTGACCTTTTCAGGTTTTTCTCGATAAAATCTTTTCCTGGTAGTTATACCTTCCGGTACGTTTTCGTTGGGCCAGCCTGTATTTGAAGATCTAGACGAAAGTCAAAATAAAAAGTATGCACAGGACAATCGTTTTAGGGTTCCGAATATGTATGGTGGATATTTCTTCATCAAATAATCCAGACATTCCTCCTTCGAATTTAGTAGTTACTGACAGATCCTAGTAATGTAAGGAGAGCGAGGAGTTATTTATTGATCTCGGCATGCCTTCAGGCGTCAGCCTACTAATTGCGAAGGCCTCGATCTTTGAGCATACCGATGAAGGGTGTGAGGTGGATTGTTTGCCTTCGGGGGATGAGAATCATCCCCTTAATAGCCAACCAGAATGAGAACCTCTACTCAATATTGATTCTCTACAAACAAATTATAGATAAAGAGCCCAGAAGAAATCCTCCTCTTGAGTATGGAGCATATATGTAGGGCAGTTTCTCTGGCAATCAGTATCGGAAAAATATACCTTGGGTATAAGTTAAAATCTGGGAGAGTAAAAAGGAAAGCAAGTGTATTATCGAGAGAGATGCACAGTTGTTCTTCATTCGACTGACTAGTTCTTATGCCATACACAAAGCAATGTAAGAACGATAAGAAAGGTCATTCTTTGATCGGCAGTGATCGCGAATACAAAAAAAATCGCAGAGGGCGAATACATCATGATTAATTTGGATGAAGTGAGGCACAAAATTTGTTTCAGTTGTGGTCACAGGTTATACCAGTTATTCTTGTGGAGACCAGAACTGATTTTTCTTGACCAAATTGAAAGTACGTTCGAACATTTGATGGAATTATTTGATGGAAGAATATTTACTGATTGTATGATATTCTCCACTCTAAATCCTTTCAAATGTATTGTTCTGTTTTTATTTCTTTGAAGGATTGTTATTATTGTATTTTCTTGATGTTCAGAAATTTTCTGTTACCATTACAACGACATCAGCAGCGACATCGTGAAGTTTTCTAATTAGTTTTTGTGAACCCATATTCCTGGCGACTGCTCTGTCAAATTATCGATATACCTGTCCCTGTGTAATGCTGTCATACAATTGTAGACGAATCATTTCAGATACAGTATAAAATATTGGTTATATCTATCGATTGATATTATGGTGTCAGCTGTTGGTGATAATGGAAAAGGCAAAACGGATGAACACCTCTTAACCGTTTTTCCAATCTCATATCGTCGGAGAAATTGGTATTTTCAGCGATAACACAACTTCGTGTCCATTTAGAGCTGCCTTAACGTAATTCCCTTTTCCTTTTGAGGATTGCACTCACGGAAAGAGAAAACGAATAGAAAGAATGAATACATCTTGGCCGTACCCTCGCGAATGCTCTTAGCCTAGCCAACTGTCAATCCAGCTTGTGGCAAACCCGATTAGGATGGTCGAAGTTGCATTTTAATGCACCGCTGATCGGGTATGGTGGGTGCATTATTGATATTCTGATTATAGTGAGTATGGAGATACTTGGGATATATTTGCCCCAAAGGTCGATATGGTATGTTTCAGCTTTCTCTAATTGATGGATATGTGTAGTTTGGTGGATTTGATAATTGAACTTCGGACGTGAAACTGGTCGGTCAGTTCAGATCATTGCTACGAAAAGTAATGTGATATCGAAACTGGCGTTGAAATCGTTAGCTCTATCTCTCGGATTTTCCAAACTTGTTATTTCGTTCCTTGCAAATGTATAATGATAATATTGCAATTCATTTTCTTCACACATAAACTTCATAGAAACGGTCAATTTAACATGCATACACGCAATAATTAAAAAGATGAATACTTATAAGAGTACCAAATAAGATGAATAATTTGTGAATTCATTTAAAAATAAGGAAATAAAGATTGCTACAATAATTACGTAGTAGTTCGCCTGATTTATCGAATTAGATTATTATTGAGACGTCGGAAGAACTGTAAAAGATGTGTTTTTTGACAATACCTCATACATCAACTCATTCAAGAAGCAATACTTGAATATAATATGATGGTGTGCTACAATTTTCAACATAACACGTGATTTCTAAATTGAAAATCAGTACACACTGATATCATCAACATATAGTCAATGAATGCAATAACATCATTAGGTGTCAAATATCCTATGTAGCTTTTATCAAGATTTTAATCTTCCTGCTCAGAAGTGAAAAGCATTAATTATTACGATAATTTTCAATATCCATCACAATACCCTGTTCATTATTTTTTTTATTGTTTATTATCGAGTTTTCACTTTATTTTTTTCGAGGTTTCCCCATACCGATCCTCAGTAGATTATAGATAAATTGGGATTTTCTATTATACATACGTTTACTGTGATTCGATTCTTATGAGCCACACGGTTGGCCACCTTGTACTGATTTATATTCGAGGTTATCTTTCCTGTACGATTGATTCTAGCTCAGTTGAATACATATTTCAATGACAACCACAATATTGTCACCATATTTACACAAACTCTGTACGAAAACCCATCTAATAATTTTCTCGTCATCCATGGTGATGTCAAAGGTAACAAATGATATTTTCTCGTTTCGGAATCCTGATATATCCACCGCAACATCAGATTTATTCGAAATTCCAATTGCCTTCGGGACATTTTCCCATATGACGAGTACACCTGTATAAAACGTCAAACACGAAATTGTATACTCGGATGCTCGATTACCTTTCCGAATTTGACGAAGGAATCGGTTCGATTTGTCAGACGAGATGGGAAAGCTGATGGAAAATGAGGAAATAGTCGGAATCTGTCTTCTAGCAGACTGTTTGAGGTGTGTTACATGGGTACTCCAATCTAATCCGTACAGGAAAGAGATATTTCCAGTTTTTGATGTTATACACTGTGCACTAGCAAGTCGGAATATATGTATTTAGTATACTACCTAAAATACAGGAAATAATTCCTTGGGTATATAGGAAGAAATTTATAAAAGTAACGAAGAGAGGGTATTGAAAGTAGCACTCGAATTAATTATCGTAGTTTGAAATGTGATACATTTTATTTTTTCGGTTTGGTTTGACCTTGATAATCTCTCCAAGTGTATGGGTCTGAAATATTCCTCTCAGTAAAAGAGAATTTTCTGATTCACCCCATTGGATCTTACTAAAGAGAAACTCCTTTATCTTGAATATCCTTCAGTCTAGTGCACAAAATGTCTATCATGGAGACAATGAACTAGTCACTGAAAAGCATCCACTAAGAAGCATCCCTAACTTGTGAAATTGATCTCACATAATCCTCCATCCTGATGAGCCAGACACAACAAATTCCGGGAGACGCGTTACAATGATGGGCTCCTTGAGGTTTCCGGGTGTTTGACTAAAGATGGATGGATAATTATGTTGCAATAATACACTGCCAGATTGATTAGGGGTCTCTCCAACGAGGATGATGTACATTCCAGACGGCAATTTTCTCAGGATTAATTTTGGTGAGCTCCAGAATGTTGTATTTATAAGGTTGAGATAATGCAAAATGGCAAACTTTGGTGAAGACTTTGTTGTTGTTGGAGACCCTGACGTAGGGCTGATGATCAATTTCAGTATAAAAAAATTGTTAATCCTTTCCTGTGCTATCAAGATGTAAACGACGTTACTTACGATAATGAAAGTCACTGTTAGCTGAATGGTTGTGAATGTGAAAATAATTAGTTCATTTGCCAAAGTGATTCAAGAATGTTTATGGTGACAAGGTTGTTACGGTTATGAACACGATTAGTATTTTTCAATTATCTGAAACATAAAAAATCAGCACCATGGGGTTATGGAAATGTCAATGAATTCCATACTTCAATTCACTTAGTTATTGAGGAGATTTTTTTGCAGTTTATTCATCCAAAAATACTGTGTTCTTATTACATAATATCATAAGAGATTTATCAAGTTTTGTTTCTCTTTTTCATGAATCATCTTGGACAATGCAATGTTGCCGCATAGTTTCAATTTCCATATTTCGGACAGTTTCTCGTCGTAACTTACTATTCCTATTCTGAAATGAAAATTCAATATTATCCTCTGAAAATCTTAGCTTTTGAAGATATTGCCATGTTCGGATCAGAATTTCTGTTGACATTTCCTACTTGAGTCACATCTCAGTTATTTCAATTGAATGTTTCACACATCTATAAATAACATGTCAATATAGCGTATGAATCAGATCATTTATCTTGAAAAAAATCATGAAGCGTCTATGTTAACGTTCAAGACTACATGCTCGGATTTTCAATATGAGTATTATTATTCTTCAATTGACAATGATTTGGAATGATATATTACCAATTTCATCATCTGGTGAAGATACCGTGATATTATCAATTATTACTTGAAGTACTTCCTTTGCGAAAATCTCTAGCAGAAAATCAAAGACTATGTTCATTTTCAGAAGATTCAGAGTGGTTCAATTCAAAACTACACAATATTGACTGTATACTAGATGTATTACAATAATTCATTGCTGTGAAAAATGTTTTATATCTAAGTTTTGATTTACCAAGTGATTGATTTGATTTGCAAGTGAATTTGTTACCGGAACTGCCCAGGCTATGCCTCAATACATGCAAAAGCTTGTATATACTGACAACGCATTCTTCTCTGTTTGTGGGAACAAATAAAAGGGTTGTATCTTGGAAACAACATGGTGAATCATTTCAATATTTTCATCATTTCAGCTCATCCTAAATTTTCATCGATATTATGATTAATATTTGTTTCGACACGTTTTCACTTGTAAACCAAGCTTCTAGATGTGAATCTCAGGTTTGAGGTGCTCATAGTCATTGAAATTGTTCAGAAGTTTCGGAATTGTTGAATGCGTAAAAGATAAATTGAATCAATTCATTATTTTGGGTACTGTACATATTCTTGAGGAATCCCGAAATACGTTGCATTTAAAGTAAGCACAAACAGAAGCATTGTGTACAAAAATAAACCTGTTGATATAGATAACTTAAGAAGAAGAATAACGCTTACGATTAAGTCAGTGACGCGATTTACTGTAATCACATGATTCAATTGTTGCAATACACTTGAGAATGTTAACAGTTTTTGATAGAAGATATCTTTCAAACGATATATCACAAGCTTATACTTCCCTTTTGAAAATTGGAGGTTGTACCTGTCATTCGAAGGGGTTCGAAGGTAAAGATCCATTTTGACGTCGAGGAATGTCTATTTATGATTGGAATTTGATGTGTTTCGGGATTTTTTAAGTATGTACAGTACCCTAAAAATGAATTTATTTTATTTGGCTTTCACAACAGGTTGTCAAGGAAAAAAGTGCCGAGTGCCACGCGTTATAGGGCCATAAAATATTAAAAAAAGGTCCCCTGAATATATGTCCGAAACTGCTTCCCTTAAGAAATACAGGATGTTGAAGTCTATTTTTTTATTATTTTGTTGAATTACTTTGGACAAAGAGGTAAGAATTGAAAAAAAAGTGGTATGCGGTTTTTAGATTACTAATATAGGGCGCCACATACAGGATTCCTCCACATTTAAATCGACCCTAACTTTTTTATCATACACTGTATGTCATTCTGGACTAGAAAAAGCGATCTTTTCTTCTCAAAAAGTTATACTTTGTTGAAGTCGCTAGGACCCACGGTTTCCGGTAAAAACGCATCGAAAAGTTATGATGCGCGCAAATTGTCCAGAAGCGCCAAAGTAACCTACGACCATTGTTAAAAGCAGTTTAAACAAATATATTCATAGGACCTTTTTTCATATTTTATGGCCTTCTATCGCGTGGCACTATGCATGTTACTTTTTCCCTTGACACCTTGCATATGTCAAATTTCAAGCATTTCCTAATTCACTCTCGTATTATAAGTTTTGGGTAAACCACATGATAGGTGGAATGGCATAACAGCCAAAAATCCCACAAACACACGCAGATAGGAAAACACATTTCCCTTCAATCTCCTCGGGGTCCGCACATTTTCCGCGCTAAGGGAAAATTCCCGGAAAATAGGCGAGAAAGAAACGTCGATTTTCGTTGCATCTCACACGTATTCCGACGACTAGAGTTGAGATTGGCACTTATTCATTAATCTTCTTGCCGATTTCGATTTCGGAATGTGTTTTTCTTTGAGTTGGGACGGTTTGGATTATACTATTGTTGGGATACAGAAACTCGGTCTTTTTTCCGCTTTCTACTCCTCGCACAAAAGATGGGGTATTTTTCCAACGAAGCCCCAAGCATAGTGTGAACACTGATGGTATAAATATTAGAAAATATCGGGAAATATTTTTCTTGATAGAATGGAAGAGAACTGTTGAATGCAAAGAAATTGATTCACAAGAAATATGAGCTAGATAACATAATATTTTTAATATTTTAGTTTGAATCTTTTTATTATAATTGGTATTCACCCTTGTGCCACCACTGCACCAAGCACAATATTTTTTTTATCATTATAAACTTATTCTAAAAGTAACGATCTGATGAATCGATTTGTTTTTTTCAGTAAAGAGAGCAAGATAATGGAAAAATGTTAATTTCGCAAAAAATGGCAAATTTTGAGTGGTAAAGTCTATTTATTCAAGCAAGATGATTGTGACAGCTCGCCAGAAAGTGCTTGTCTTTTTATTAACGATACTCCGAAAAAAAGCTGGGTGAAGTTGTTATGTTTATCATTCAAATTGGAAAATATTTTTGATTCACAAAATATACCAAAATTGGATAAATATGGACTACGGATAATTTTGTGCTGATTCATCAGATATTCTCCACACTGTATTGAATGAATTTTCGTTCTAACTTATGAAATAATCGAAAGGATTTATTTAGTGGAAGGGGTATATTCGGTATCACTCTTACTTACTTACTTTCACTACAGTATCAAATGGAAGTAGACAGCTTCCGTTATCCCATTTTTGTACAGTATTTGTACAAAAACATGCTACCATTTCACCTGACCAACTCCTCTGAATACTTTCGTCATTTTGATTATCATCGAAATATTAGCATGAAATGAGTTTTCACAATTCTTGAGAATGTAGACGTAACAACCTTAATTAGTGAATTGAATATGTCTCTCTGAATAAATGATGAGTTGCCATAATTATTGATGCCTAAATGTTCCCAGCTATACCTCAACCAATTAGAAGTTCAGTGGTTAGCTAGAGACTGTTTATTTTGCACTATTAGTATTGGAAGATAACCAAATCTGTTGAAACTATCTTTCTCAAATAGACAATGTATGTACGACTGACTCATGGGGCAATTTGAAAGTCCTCTTTCCTATGTATAACTACTAAACGTAGTAATTTTATATTTGCCTTCATTATCAATATTTTATCAGTGATCTTTGGGACATAATTGATATATAACAGGTGCAAATTGATATTTCAATAGTGATATAATAGATTTAATTTCGACCAGAAATTCGTCTTCCAAGTCTGGATCGATAGAAAATCTTCAAAATAGTTATTGGTGAAAATTCAATGTTATTTTGGAATTAATGTAATGTTTAGTCGATGTTTTCAGTTTTGGATTTTTATCACTTTAATGTACTGAGAATAACGAAGAGCCTCTTCACATCGGAATAAATGACATAATAATTTGCCGTATATTAACGCTGTTTGAAAATAACTTTGTCTAATTTGAAATCTACTCTATACCTATTCTCTGTTTCGTACTTTAACATCTTTTGGATGTTCCTTGATGGAAGTTCTATATGGATGGACCGATTTTCCAATCCTCGTTCCAGATATGACAAGACCATTATTCTTCTTATGAGACCATAAAGGTAAACGCTTCATCGAAAGAGGGTGAGTTTCATTAGTATATTCATTTATCATCATCAGGATCCCAATTTCGTGCTGTTGGGACTAGAAGCTACACAAAAACGATGGCGATTAGAAAGTTGCGAACTTTTTAATGTACGGTTTTTTCTCGTTTTCATTATTTATGAGTGTGAAGGCATTATCTCACCTTATTTATGAGTAATATGGCGCTGTAAACCTTTCTCGTGGCCATTGGAATATGTTTTTAATTACGGACGTTCTTGTATAAAATCTAACGATAATAATTATTTTTTTGATCAACTGAATGAAACCAACAATTTGATAGTGGAATACATTTCTCAAATATTCAATGTATTGCATGGTATGGTGAATATATTGATTTTTGTTTGAATTTTTGAATGAATTTACCGTGAGGACCTGAAGGTAGAAATTACTTTTAATTTTATCTCTATGTGAAGTGTAACGAAATGATACGCCTATGGCTTGGCCACGCCCACTCCAGGTGACGCGGATCATGAACGTTCGAGACGCGAGGTCTGAAATGTTCGCGTGCCGCCAGGAAACTTCTGGAGAAGCGTTCAGGTATAAAGCTCCGCGGACAGAGGCGCAGGCAATCAGTTGATAATCGAGCGTTGTAAATAAATCGTGTCAGTGGAAATAAAAGTGTATATAAATCGAACCCAGTGTTTTAGTAAATAAAAACGTTACAGTGGTGTCAGTGAGTGGGATTAAAATTATAAAATAAATACAGTGTGGACTTGGAAAAAGAAAAAGTGAGACATTGAACTTTTGTAGTGAGAACAGGACATTTTTGAACGTTTAGTGCGATAATTTTTGGTTTTCGGTACTGACTATTTTGCATCAAAATGAAGTTGAAAGACCTCTCAGTGAAACAATTGCGTGAACAATTGGAGGAACGTGATGCCGATAGTAGTGGAACTAAAAAAATCCTACAAGAACGATTGATTGGTTTTCTTTCGGATAATGGAGATGATCCAGAAACGTTTGAATTCCTGTCGGAGAACGAAGTCATCATGAAAAAAATGGAAGAAACTTCTAGAAAAAGTGATGAGAAACTGGAGAAATTGGACAAAAAATTCGATGAAGTTTCTACGAAAACTGATGAGAAATTCGAGAAAGTTTCTGATATGATCAATGAAATTTCGAAAAAGAACGACGAGCGATTTGAAGAAGTTTCTAGAACATTCGACGAAATGCATAAAAACGTAGATGGACTAGAAGAGAAAATAAAGCAGCTGGAATGTCTGATAACTAAGTGTGGCTCAGCAGTACAAGTACCAACTACTGATATGGATAAAACCGCAGTAATTACAGGTCAGGAAGTTAAAGAGGAATGGACAAGAGAAGAAACAAAACATCATTTGAGATTCAAATTGCCTCCGTTTGATGGGAAGTCATCTTGGTCCGTATACCTCAGACAATTTGAAGCCATCGCCACGGCCAATAAATGGACTCAAGAAGAAAAAGCTGTTTCCTTGACTGCGGCTCTAAGAGGTGATGCTGCGGATATTTTAAGATCGATTCCTATAGGCCAAGAAAAATGTTATCAAACATTGTTCAACCGACTTGAGAAACGCTATGGAGATGCCCATCTGCAACAAGTTTATAAAGCACAACTACGTAGCCGAATCCAACGTGCAAGTGAAAGCTTGCAGGAATTTGAAACAGACATTGCTCGAATGGTGCGTCTAGCCTACCCCGAAGCTCCAGAAAACATTTTGGAAGAAATAGCAGTAGACATATTTGTCGATGGATTGAGAGAGAGCGAAATTCAGAAAGCTCTACGATTGGCCAGACCGAAAGTATTGGATGAAGCACTTGCTATTGCTTTGGAGCATGAAACGGCCAATCAAATTTCCAAAGGTCATCAAGTTAGGACCATTAGCGAGAAAGATGAAGAAAATGATCTGGAAGATATGGTTCGGAAAATTATCCAGAAGACGATGCCCAAGAAACGAGATTCCAGATGCCGGAATTGTGGCGAAACCCATACAGCAGTCGGAAAACTAAAACAGGTCGACAGGAGGGGGCGATCGTCGACCTTGAGAATTAAAGCACCTGTAGTTACCGTCAATGTAACCTCTTCTGGTGGAGCCCATAGCCTGTATGTTGATGGTCGGATTGACGGAGAGAATGAGTTGTTCTTGATAGACACTGGTGCAACAAGAACTATTGCGCGACCGGAAATAGTGAGAGATCATTCCAGAATGTCGCCGGCAACAGCACACCTCAGAACGGCGAACGGTGAAAAAATAAAAGTCTATGGCGAAGTTAATGTTCCTGTCTCCATTGGTAAGACCACTATCAAGCACAACATACTGGTCGCTGAGATTTCTGACCAGTTAATCTTGGGTATGGACCTTTTGAGGAAACTTGGAGCCGTATTGGACGTACACAGAGGAGTTCTCAAGGTCGAAGGTGAGGAACTCCCTTTTCATGAAGACAAAGAAGATGTAGTCCGCCTACTAACTACTAGTGATGTAACTATACCCGGCCATAGTGAGAAAATTCTAATGACCAGTCTCGAGGGATACTGTAGGAAAGGAAGTCTGAGGATGGTCGAAGAAGTTGGCAATAATGAGTTCTTGACTGCGAAAGCTCTAGTGAGGGTTGGAGATGTAATTCCGGTTAGAGTTATGAATGTGAAGGAAACTCCCATCGGGCTGAGCCGAAGAACTGTGGTAGGACAGTGTGTTCCTGTTTCGTCGATCCGCTGTGTGACTACAACCGACAAACCACCGAAATCTAATAACTCAAAGGAGCTTGTAGACACCGTCATTAATACTTGTCAAGATCTGGACAGAGAACAGACACGTCGAGTAAGAGCCATGCTTGAAGAATTCCAAGATGTGTTTGCCATCGATGAAAATGACAAAGGAAGAACCAGCGTCGTGACCCATAAAATCAATACTGGGGATGCTCAGCCAATAAGACAGCAGCCGAGAAGACTTCCGTGGGCAAAGCGGGAGGAGGCGGAAGAAATTATCAAGGATATGGGCAAACAAGGTGTTATAGAACCATCGAATAGCCCGTGGGCCTCGCCAGTTGTCCTTGTGAAGAAGAAGGATGGTTCCGTACGTTTTTGTATTGACTATCGCCAACTCAATGCAGTTACTAAAAAGGACAGTTATCCCTTACCCAGAATTGATGACACTTTGGATACTCTTTCCGGGTCCCGTTGGTTCTCTACCCTCGATTTGAAAAGTGGCTACTGGCAAGTAGGAATGGAGCCTGCTGATCGGGAGAAAACAGCTTTCTCGATAGGATCGGGTCTTTGGCAATTCACAGTCATGCCTTTTGGGCTATGCAATGCTCCTGCCACATTTGAGAGGCTGATGGAGGCCGTTTTGAGGGGGCTAACATGGCAGACATGTTTAGTGTACCTGGATGACGTAATCGTAGTTGGAAGATCATTCGACGACCATTCCAAGAATCTGAAGGAAGTGTTTCAACGATTACGTGAAGCCAACTTGAAACTGAGCCCCAAGAAATGCCACATATTCCGGCGAGAAGTTAGATACTTGGGCCATATTGTATCTAGTGATGGTGTAACAGCCGATCCGGAGAAAATAGAAGCAATTCGAGGATGGCCAGTACCCAAGGATAAACATGAGATCAGAAGTTTCCTCGGCCTGTGTACGTATTACAGGCGTTTCGTCAAAGGGTTTGCTCACATCGCTAAACCTTTAACAAAACTAACGGAGGAGGGCAGAGAATACTTTTGGGATGCAGAATGTCAAAGAGCTTTTGAACAGCTACAAGGAGCTCTTACCAATGCACCGATACTGAGTTATCCCAGAGAGACTGGAAAATTTGTTTTGGACACGGATGCCAGCAATACTGCTATAGGAGCTGTCCTTTCTCAGCTTCAAGAGGGACAAGAAAAAGTAATTGCCTACTTTAGTAAAGCCTTGTCTAAATCAGAGAGGAACTACTGTGTTACCAGAAGAGAACTCCTAGGCGTAGTGAAGGCTTGCGAACATTTTCACAAATATTTGTATGGCCGAAAGTTCCTTCTTCGAACCGACCACGCAGCCTTGAAGTGGCTTCTGCAATTCCGTAATCCAGAGGGTCAAGTAGCAAGGTGGATAGAGCGGCTGCAGGAATATGATTATGACATCGAACACAGGGCAGGAAAAATCCATCAAAATGCTGACGCCCTATCAAGAAGACCATGCAGTGAGAATTGCAGCCATTGTTCGAAGCTAGATGAACGACTTTGCCATATTCGAAGAACTACCATCGAAAGTGATAATTGGCAGCCTCAACAATTACGAGTCGCTCAAGAGAACGATCCGTGTCTGAAACGTGTTCTGGGTTGGAAGCTTCAAGAGGAAAAACCGTCCTGGCAAGATATTAGCGCATGTAGCCCAGAAGTAAAATCGTATTGGAGCCAATGGGATTGTCTGGTACTGAAAGATAATCTTCTGTACAGAAAATTTGAAAACGAAGATGGTACGGAGTCCAGGTTGCAACTGGTTGTACCTAGGAGTAAAGTATCGGAGGTATTGCGTCAGTTACACGATGGTGCTTCTGGAGGACACTTTGGAATTACGAAGACTTTACAGAAGGTTCGAGAGCGGTTCTATTGGGTGAACTGTAAAGAAGACGTACGAAGATGGTGCCGGAAATGCGAGTTGTGTGCAACGGGCAATGGTCCAGTTGGTAAGAAGAGGGCGCCCATGAGACAATACAATGTTGGTAGTCCAATGGAAAGAGTAGCTATCGACATTGCTGGTCCATTTCCAGTAACAGATGCTGGAAATAAGTACATCCTAGTGGCCATGGACTATTTTACGAAATGGACTGAAGCTTATGCGATCCCTAATCAAGAGGCTTCCACAGTTGCCGATGTTCTGGTCAAAGAATTCTTCAGCCGATTTGGTGTTCCTTTGGAGATCCACTCAGACCAAGGACGAAATTTTGAATCGGCTCTCTTTCAAAAAATCTGCCAATTGATTGGTGCTGAGAAAACCAGAACAACACCCTTGCACCCTCAGTCGGATGGAATGGTTGAGAGGATGAATAGGACCATGGGCAAACATCTTTCCAAGGTCGTATCAGAACACCAGAGGGATTGGGACCAGTGTATTCCTTTGTTTTTGATGGCCTACCGATCGGCTACCAACGAGACTACTGGCCAGACCCCTGCCTGCTTGATGTTTGGACGTGAAATCCGTTTGCCATGTGATCTGGAATTCGGCTGTAAACCCTCGGAAGAGAATGTGGCCGGTGAAGGCTATGCGGACGAATTGAAGCTGAGGATGAACGACATCCACGACCTTGCCCGACGGAATATGCGGATAGCCAGTGATCGGATGAAGAAACACTATGATTCCCGTTCCGCGAAGGGGACCTTCGAAGTAGGTGATCTTGTCTGGCTGTATAATCCACGACGACGTCGAGGCTTTTCTCCTAAGCTCCAAAGACAATGGGAAGGCCCGTATGAGATCAAGAAGAGGATAAATGACCTGATTTATCGAATCGGAAAGCTGCCAAGAGGGAAGCCGAAAGTTGTTCACATAAATCGTCTTGCACCATATGCTGGCTCGAATGACGTCGAAGAAGCAAGAACTCTTCAACAAGTACCGAACGGTGACGACTTCCAACCGAGTTACACCGAATTCATGTCGGATTACGCAAACAGGGGGAAGATCAGGCTTGGCGTGACCGTTGAGGTCCAGCAAGATCTTTTCACAGTTCCAGAAGATGTTTCCATCGCACATTGCGTCGCTCAAGATCTCCGAATGAGCAAAGGAATTGCAACAGTCTTTCGCAAGAAGTTCGGCCGCCTGGATGATTTGCGAGATCAAATGCCCAGAGTAGGAAGAGCACTACGACTAGAAGATGGCAACCGATCCTTATTCTACCTGATAACTAAGAAATTATCGATAGAAAGAGCAACCTACGAGAATATATGGTACGCGTTAGTAGACCTAAGGAAAGTCGTCTGCCATTATGACATAAAGAAATTGGCTCTACCTAAAATTGGCTATGGGTTGGAAAACCTGGACTGGAAGATCGTGAGGAGCATGATAGAAGTCATTTTCCGAGACACAGGCATACAGATCACGGTGTGCTGCTTTAACCCGAAAAGAGTATGTCCCTCAAAGACGATCGACTGTTATTTCTTTCTCCGAGGGTTCTGCAGGGCCGGAAACACCTGTAGCTTTCGCCATCAAGAGCCGACGTCAGGGGTTGCCACATGGAGAATTTCTGATCGGGGCGATCAGAACTAAGGAGGGAGCAGTGTAACGAAATGATACGCCTATGGCTTGGCCACGCCCACTCCAGGTGACGCGGATCATGAACGTTCGAGACGCGAGGTCTGAAATGTTCGCGTGCCGCCAGGAAACTTCTGGAGAAGCGTTCAGGTATAAAGCTCCGCGGACAGAGGCGCAGGCAATCAGTTGATAATCGAGCGTTGTAAATAAATCGTGTCAGTGGAAATAAAAGTGTATATAAATCGAACCCAGTGTTTTAGTAAATAAAAACGTTACAGAAGGTATTCTACCATCATGTTTTTACAAGACAATTGTTATTGAAAGTCGAAAAATAAATCGCATGTTCACAAATTAATTTTCATTGTTCATCATTCGATAATATTATGTATAAATAATCTCTTCAATAACGTTTTTTCAACCGTAAATCACCGACTAAATATTGTTATAACGTTTCTTTTTCTGTACAACACTAATGATCATTTTCTGCCCCTGTCTCAAATATAACATTCTAGAACTATTTACTGGTTTATACACATTATCCTTTCAAGATTATCATGAATATGTTTGAACTATAATATATTTTTAGTTCCAAAATTGCAATGTTCAAATTCATTTATAAATAATCTCAGAATAAGACATGAATCAATAATATTAAACTCCACCATACTATTACATTTTTTTTATGTACTCTATGTAATGTCATATCCCTTTTCCAGTTTGGCGAAATTGGTTATAGTTCTTTTTTTTCTTTCTTTCAACTTACGTCGTGTTATTTTATATTATATTCAGTGGAATTCCGGCAATGGTGTAAGCACAGACGTAAAAAAATTGCTTGTATTTCTTTAATATTCTCAACCAGAACAGCTTTTTATCAAACCCATTCTTTTTGATATTTATCTGATCGACAATAATTTGCTTACTCAGTTTCGATATACTCATCTGACATTCTACTCAACAACTTGAATATCTACTTCCAAATAGAAATAACATAATTTTAGTATTATCTGACTGTACTAGAATTACTATGATATGCGCCATCGTTCGATTTTCGCGAATCGTTCAGATGTCGCGATTGGCATTATTCATTACCGGGGACGTGTCAGTTTCAATCTTCTGTCATTGAAAAAGTCCAAGATTATTTCAGGAATATAAAATCGAAAATTGTTACGTTATGGACATGAAAGAAGTGTCTTCAGTAGTATAGTCGATGCTAATGTATGATGTATTGTTCTTGTCTAGATCTTGGTCGTAAACTCATGTTATTATGCACTCAATTTCTCCAAAAGAAATAAGTGTCT
The DNA here is from genome assembly GCA_037013635.1 of Plagiodera versicolora. Taxonomy (NCBI): domain Eukaryota; kingdom Metazoa; phylum Arthropoda; class Insecta; order Coleoptera; family Chrysomelidae; genus Plagiodera; species Plagiodera versicolora. The sequence continues at coordinate 5,225,986 of CM072986.1, read as the reverse complement.
TGACTCAATATTTCTTTGACGTAATATTCTTTGAGTTTAGTCCGTCCCAAATATTGAAAATAAATAAGGTAACGATTATTTTCATCGTTTGCTTCATTGTTGCCAACATCGTCAGAAATAAATGATTATTTTCAATATCAGGCTTTTCGGTAATTTCTATTTAACTCTAATGTCTCATGAACGAAGACATGAGAGTAAATTTTATGGAAATCAGTATGTTTTCTGAAACGTTGAATAAATCGTTTGTATCATCTGAAAAATACAATCTTCTGCAGAAAATACGGAGTCAGTATGAAAGTAACTCTCACAAGGATAATATAAAGTAATTCTGAATGAAGTGGAGAATTAGAGGTCTGAAGGGAGTAACATCAATATAATAAAAACCTTGGAACTCATCTTGAATTCTAAACGAGTGACTCTCATGGTGCGAGTTATCTTAACAACTGTTCATTAGAACTCAATGTCTCCTCGATTTATCATTCTCAATGGCCAACAATGGCAGTAATTCCACTTGAAACTCGCTCGAAATTGAAACCATTAACTTTCGCTTCCAGATCTCTCAAAGTTCACGCGACCAGAGTACGAACGAAGGTAATCATATATATTCTAGTGAGTACCACCTACGTATTGTTTGGAAATAATTGTTGGCGAGTTGGAAAGCTATTAAACTGTCAACAAACAGTTCTAATGGGTGAGCGTATGCTACGTTATTATTATGCATACAGTTGCTGAGGATGACACAACTGAATGGTTACAGTCGAATGAAGTATGATCACTCACTTATATCTCGAAAACCGCAAGACTGATGTACTAGATAGTACTCGATGTATTAGATATTGTCTATTCATTCGAGGAATATAGTTGTGACAGATTTGGTTATCTTTCAGTGCCATGCTAGTTACAAAAAGTAACTAGCAACCATAGAACTCACGATAGGTTTATACATTTCTGCATGACCGGAAGTAAAAAAGGGAACTTTATCGCCCGGATATGCGGGCGTGAAGTAGCACTTTACCGCCCTCGAACTACTTTACCGCCCGCCCATGGTAACGTGAATTCCATCACTTCTTGACTTATTTTTCCGATATAATCTGAACCTCACTGCATCGCCGATGTATTCCTATCATGCTTGAGAAGTAAAGATGTATTTACAATGAAATATACTGGTCGTGCATGAAATGATGTACGTAATTCGGGCGTAATATGCTTTTATGGACCTAGGCGTGTTAATAGTCCTTGCTATCGCTCAGGCTATTTTACACCATTGATACATAAATAACTATTACATCCAAATTGTTTATTTCTTTAATCGAAAACATGTTTTTTGAGAGTCTATTTTCATTCTGCAATTCATTTCATTATATTATTATCAAGATGCCGATACCATTGAGTGGAGATGCCCAGAAAATGGTTGCATCTATGTCGGTGTATTTGGAACGAGAAAGGGGTAACGAAGACCCCTTACTCTCATTGGATTTTGTTGGAAATGCATGTGAAGGATCTCAATGCATTCTTATTCATCACGAAGTAAGATCTTATGATGGTTCAATGGGTTATAAAATATGATTACTACAGAGAGGCTGCTGCTTTGAATGTTGGAATTATTGTGGATTTTTTCATGTGTCATATGTACACAGCTATTTTTTCCTTAAAATGAATTCTGGATTTTTTTCTAAAACATACCTATTCGAACAATAATTGGTTTTGAAATATAGAACTATCAAATGAGAATTAAAGTTGCGTAACAGATATGATGATGAAACATGAACTTTTGGAAGCTTTTTCACGTAGTAATTTGATACGATTGCTGAAATTGGATCAGTCCATTATTCTATTTGAACCTTGAGTTAACCTCAAGGCTCAAAATTATCAACCTGAAGTTATCCGTGATTACTAGTGAACCAAATATGGTGTACATATTTTATTGATAAAACCATTATTTTCGAAACGATACAAATCATCAACCTAACCAGACTTCCTGTTTCAGGTTATCGCTGAAAAAAGAAATAAACACTGCACTTTCTGGTGAGCTCACAACTATATTGCATGAATGAATAGACTTTAGGACCCTATCGATTAAAGTTGAATTGATGCGTTAGATTTCATGACAGTCTTAATTTTTTTGATTACTGAGTTGTCAGTTTCGTTTTGGTGTCTTGACACCACAGTTGAATTCAGAGTAATTTTTTATTGAGATCAAAATATCGTCAATTTTCGAATAAATGTTCAAGCAAGAATTCACGCTAACAATTTCCTTCTCGTAGAATTTATTGAGGTGACTGATATTTCTTCAATTAATTCTAGTACATTTCCCATCGTGAATCCCCGTAATTTTTTTTACATTCGATCAGTGAAATAACATTTCTCTCATCAAATCCGCCTAATACGAATCAACCTAGTTTAACAGACTCACACATTTCAGCTCGACATTTATCTGGAAGTAATTAAAAACACCGATTTCGACTGTATCCAATTTGAAAAATGCCCTCGCTACCGCACACTACATTTTCCACTTTCCACTTGGTGAACTGGCAAACCTGATAATAACTCTAGTTGGCCGACTGGTCAGAATATAAACGGGGAATTTAACTGGTGGCCACTGTAGATTTGCAATTATCAATGGCTGTAGAGCAACGAGATTGTCAGATAGATTCCAAATGACATGTTGACGAACGAATAAACGAACATTAAATTAATATTACCAAGAGGTATATTAGATTGGCATGGATTTCTCATAGGATTGTCTTGAATTATTATCTTTTTGAAGCGCAGATATAATATTTCTGTCATCGATTTCATCCACCATTCAACTCCAAACCGTTTCTTTGTGCAATACTAACGGTCAAAGAATTATCACGTGATCATACCCCTAGATACATACGCTCCTAGCGGATAAGTATGTCGAATTATTCTCCACAAATGGTGACACTTCACACCACTCAGAAGTACTGTAGTTTCCAGACCTGTATAAGACCGTGGGCTAGGATAATGATGAATATTTAACGTAAAGTATATACATAAATGTATGGATACGACGTGAACCCAATTGGACGTATTTTCTTGCTGTTGAAACGAAAGTTAAGGCAAAATGAGATCGTTGATGCAACGTTTTTGATCATTATGTTGATTGGTTACTTTTGCTTGTTCTATTCAGTGGCAAGGCACTTATAAAATGACGATAACGGTGAAAATCTAGGGAATGCATTGATTTCACATACGATGTGAATTTAGATAATGGAGCTATGAATAGGGTCAACTTGAGTGATCACGAATATCCTACCACCTCGAGCTATGATAAGCATACTAGACTGGTTCTAATCAGCTTTCATTCTACTGCCTATTCCCAGATTTTCCGAATTAGAAAATCATAGAATATGACTAATTCGAATAGTGAAATTGAGATATGAATTTTTTCATTGATGCCTTCAACTAACTTCCATACAAATTTTTTGTGTTAATATTTCTCCGTTGATTTTCAGAAAATCCACGAACGATGTAGCTTTTCTTTTATCAAAACCAGAATTTTATTGTTCTATCAATTATTTATGAATGGATTATTTATTGCTATAAATAAAATCTCACTTAATATTCCTGATAAACTAGTTTGATCTTATACGACTTTTACCGATGTTATTCATAAACTGTTTCGTATTTTTCAAGATTAATAATTTTTATGTATGATTTTTAAGGTCCAAATTATGAAAAAAAAATATGCCCACGATAATGATATGTTGTTTTTGAATACTTAAATTTGCTTCGATCTGTACATTTACACTTCAGCGATTGAATGTTTTGAAATTCAATGCCAATGTTAGATCGGAATAGTCTTCCGCTTTCCAGTGCCAAGAAAGCAACAGTTATGTCGTAAATATCTACCAACTTGGAATTCCTCCACATTCCTATCTTTTTTAAACTACATCGAATTTATGACTACAGAAAACAGGTGGGAAATACAGTGAATTTTCGCGTTCGGTTCTTCAATTCGACAAATTCCCATCGGTCAGTCTCAGAGGACATCTGTGAAAACTTTCTACGTGTAGAATGGCTAGCGCACCAACCACCAACCTGACTCCATGGCAGTGTTGCCAGTCCCCCTGATCCTGATTAAAAATTTGCACGAAATAATTCAGATAACGAATATGAAATTGTGTTGAAAGTGAGAATTCAAGAAATTGAATACGTCGCATGACAGGATGGCAGATATTCAAAATTCAATCGGAAACAATTATTGTGATGGAATCCATCTGGAAGAGGAACACTGTCAACAAGGAAGGAGGAAGGTTATATCATGAAAGATACAGGGACAATTGTGATGGTCCATGTATGACAGATGTATCAAATCTGCAGCCAACTTCCCACTTTACTTCTCTATTCTTCACTTTTGAAAAACATTTTCTTCGTGCACTTGGGAAATTTTTAATTCAAGAATCAAAAATACCAACAGTGAATGAGCCAGTCGCTTATATCTACTTATTCAGAAAAAAATCATTGGGTTTCGCAAACAGGCGGTTTCGTAACGTCGCCTGATATTCTTTCTTGGAAGTCTTCGAGTGGGTAATCTCAATTTTATGCAGGTTATTCTTTTCGCTCTCTATTTGAAATAGAAATTACTTCCGAATCGGTATAAACTATAAGTTGTCAAATTGTTTCAACTAATAAGACCGGTTTTACAAACAGTTTTCGTTGAATGTACGCAAGAAGAATACTATGCAAAAAAGTGATAATTGTTCTCTTTCGATTATTAAACACCACACTGAGACTGGCAACACTGTTCGTGGGCATCCGTTCCCGGTGTTTTCCGGGGAATATTTGGAGGAAACAGGTTTTGCAGTCAGGATTGGACGATGGAGAAATATCGGAAATAGACTGATTACAGAGCACACGGTTCTGCGTAAATCGAATAGTGCCGAAATTTTCGATTAAGCAATGATGGATCTTGTATGGCGATCTTATTAACCCTATGGAACGATGAACCACAGGTTGATTTATGATATCCGAACACACCAGATAAGTATCTCTATGGTATGAGGGCGGAGTTCATGTTATCAAAAATGAAGGTATAATTTTTTTTAATCGATATAGTAATTCATCTTCCTTAATTCACGACCCCATGATTCCATTGAGACAACTTTTTTTTTCGTAACACGACTTTATTTGATTCATTTGAGAAAGAGAATTGTAACAGATATGGTGAATTCAATGGAACTAAGATATTCAACATTATTTGGAATATACAACATGGACAAAAAGACAACTGGTTGTGACGTAGTAACTTTTATAGCTGAGGCAATGAGAGTGAGAAATTGATTTTTTATTATTGGTATCACTCAGGGAACTGGTTGATCAAAATGAATTCGGGATTTGAGGAATATTCTCTTCTTGTTTAAGTGAATGGATTGAGTTCACCTTGAATTCTGTTTTTCTGAGTAGATTTTCGAATACTAAACCTCCTAGTCTACTAAACCTCCTAGTATTATTTATCTTGACTTCTAGCTCTCGAAGAATTTACCAATTCCGTGATAATCGACAATTCACAAAATATTTTATGCCTACCAACTAAGAGTCTTGATTATCGATTCATAATCTTCAAAGACCACAAAATATTCACTTCAACAAATACATACATATTCAAAATAAGTATGCTAATACATAAAAAACAATCTCTATTGACATTACCATCTGACAAACACACATATCCAATCAGAAAACAAGAGTACATTTTGCCAAACTATAGATACTACAGAACTAGAAATGGACCATTATATTCCGGAATAAAAGTATACAACCATCTACCATTCAGTTTGAAATCTTTGAGCAATTTGTGTTTCAAGAAACAGTTGAAGGCATTGTTGCATGTACATGTTTTTTATAACCTGGAAGAATTTTTTTCTCAAAATTTAGAATAAAACCACATTATTGTTATTAGCTACTATTCTGAACCGCACGTTTTACTTTCTCAATGCTGTATATGCTGTATAGAATCAAAATATTACATATGTTGTTAAATTACTTATCTATCAATGCAATTGTGATTCTGAGAGAAATAAATCTATCTGTCTATCTATCTATCTATCTTGAGTTGAGAGTACGACCATACTAGTATATTTGTCGCCGCAATAGAAAGGCGATGAAAACGCCAAACTGAACACAGGTTCATCTTCACCGGACAGTTCAGTCAAGATGTTCTATTGAACAAGGCGACAAAGTCTGTTCAGTCTGTGTGACAAGTATGGTCAGCTCTATTTAAAACAATGTATTTTGAGTTGTTTGCCTTTTATTGCGCTTCTGTCACGGCGACAATTTCGCTCTTACCTATAGCCTCACCCTTAGTGATGGAAATATTACCAAGTCGAAAAACGATTCACCTTCCAGAAGTTAGAGAACAGGTGGACGCTATTCTCTATGATCTCTTCACTTACCTGTAACAAAAAAGGGTTTATATAATATAAATTGAAATCATAGAGAGATCGAAACAGAGATCCGCCAGGATAGTAACATTACTATTCCAATTAAGTTATCAGGAAACCTCAAGATGTTTTATCTAAATGTAATATAGGAATTCACACACGCGATTCTAGTAAGTTATTTTACACTTGATTACATATGGTAGTTGCAATGCGGATAGTATCGGAGAAATACAGTGCGTCCATAAAGTAACGCGCATAAATTCATTATTGGCTAAATGAACAATAAAATTAGGAATTCCCAAAACAGGTCGATTTTTGATTTCAATTTACTATTGTTTCAAATCATAATCTAATATACAGGGTGAACCACTTTCGTGTAATGACGTCATCACCATTTTTTTCAATTTGGAAATTGAAGAAAAAAGGGGGGGTTTCATTTGAAAAAAATGGTGATGACGTCATTACACGAAAGTGGTTGACCCTGTATATTAGATTATGATTTGAAACAATAGTAAATTGAAATCGAAAATCGACCTGTTTTGGGAATTCCTAATTTTATTGTTTATTTAGGCAATAATGAATTTATGCGTTACTTTATGGACGCACTGTATATTTTTGGTTTAGACGAAATTCTTAAAGAGTAAAACAGAACGCTCAGGAGAGACACTCGCTATTCTCATTGTACCAACTCGTCACAACCAATTGTAGAGACCACTACTTTTTTAAAACATCATAATCGTGTTCTGTATGTCCAAAAACTACCATTCATTATTTCTTTTTATTTTTTATTCGGTCTATACCGGGTGATTCTTCAAGGTATGTCAATTCACATTATTTGACGTATTCACTTGCTTTGCAGTACTTCCGGTTTGACCGGAAATGACCTCAACTTTCGATTTTCGAATGGAACACCCTATATATTTTCACTTATTTCGATCGAGGATGATATTATCTATCCAACAAATGCATGAGTATACCGAATACGTATTATTTGTTGTTAGGTATTGGGCTTCTTGCAATTATTGAGAAAGATAGTGAAAATAAAGTGGAAGTGTGTGGTATCAAATTGTTCGTAAGAAAATGATCTTTTACAAAAATCCGAGGAGCCACCCTCTTTCCATTTGAAAGAATCGAGTTAACTGGAAAAAATGATATTTGTGACATTGAAAAAATTATCGAAACGACTCTGAAGTCATATGCCTCAAAGTTGTATTTTTCCCATGTCACTTGATCAAAAAGGAAGCGTTCCAATCGATCCATGACACGCTAGATCGAAAAATAAAAATTGAAATAAAAATTCTTTCATACGTCTAATATTCACAAACAAAGTTCTTTTGGATAGATAATGTCATCCTCGATCGAAATAAATAAAAATATATAGGGTGTTCCATTTGAAAATCGAAAGTTGAGGTCATTTCCGGTCAAACCGGAAGTACTGCAAAGCAAGTGAATACGTCAAATAATGCGAATTGACATATAATACACAACCCCCGAATTTTGTTTTTCTATCTCCAATCATAAAAAAGTTATAGGGGCGAGCCACCTTGAAGAATCACCCGATATAATGAATAAAATGATAAAAAGATAAATTGATTTCAAACATACAATTCCATGTGCCATTTTCAAAGGTTGCTCTCATTAGTGTAACGCAAAGGGACGTGCTTAACCCTTAACGCCCATCGACCTCAAGCTGTCCAATCATAAATTATTGTTCCATGGTAAATCTTGAAGTGTTGATGCACCAAAATACCACGGAATATTTTCGGAATAAGAGTTGTAAAAGAATACATTTTATACAATGAGATTTTTTCCACAAATTGTTATGAAATGATATACCTATCACTCATCGATACGTTTTTAAGAAAATATATCAAAGAAATACAGAGTCATCCGTCAGTCAACTTAACAACATTACAGTGATGTGAGAAAAAGATATATAATGGAAACAGACAGAGACAAACTTAGGGTGTAGCACGTCAGACGCTCATAGCACCACCCATATTTCTGGCATTTTTAAATTTTCAATAAAAATACTGATAACAAAACGTTGTAGAATCTATTGGCTTCGATTTTGATCCTTGATATTGGATGTACACTAAACTAATACCATTATTCATCGATTAAGAGAGGTTTGGAAGGATTTCATCACTTAGTGGTCTTCCCCATTTTCGAGTTTGCCAGTAGCCCTCCTTCAAGTTATTTGAGAAGTAATGACAAAATTTCAGCAAGCTATTCTCTTCGTTTTCAAGAATGAATTATATCCGATACTGTACATACTAATACTAACACTACTAATATGGTGATTCAAGTTGACTATTCGTGACAATTGAATAATATCAGGTGGCTGTTAGTCATTTGTTTATAATTTGGTATGTGCTGTGACTAAGTTTGAATAGTACATCAATCATATCCACTATTCGACCTTGAAAACGCCAAACATAACATCACTGATTCAGTTGCATTTGTTGTCTATCGAGAGCTTTTTTGCCCTATCGATTTTATCTATTGGATAAAGGATAGACTGGAGGTCAAATGCAAATTGAAAATGTGGGTCACTACAATGTCGACGGCAATTTAATCAGGATGAATTGACTTCTACATTGTTGCATAGTGCACAGCAATTAATGAGCAGTCAATAACGGTTTTTGCCGCTACTCCCTCCTACCATTTGATTCGTTACTGAACGATATTGAGTTCTGGAATGAGTCTCAAACATGAAGTATACCACGTCTGAAGAACCTTTCATTAGAAGTTATAATTTTTTTAGGAATTTACGACAATATAAAGCATGTAACTAACACTATTGTTATTGTGTCTGAATTCATCGTCATTATTACTTCTTCCTCTCAATGAGCTATTTGGAATATATTGACATCATTTCTCAACACACATTTGGAAAGATTCACTAGCCAGAATTTCATTACATTCTACCTTCATTATCACTGTAATGATCACAGACTCGAGAATTTGATTCTTATATACTTTGAATCCATAAATATATCGATACAAGATTATGCATAAAAAAGTTTTTTTTCTGCAATATCTTCCCAAAATAGACGCCAATTTGTAATCCTTTCATTTCATGAGAATTCAAAATTGAAATTCTTGTAAGTATTGGCTTATTCCAGAGTTAACAGTGGAACAATTTTGCGGAACTTCTGTGTAAACGTCTTTGGGTTCAATCTTGTGAATGGAAAATAATTCGTATCTGCATGTATTTATTCACTCATGGAGATCGATTCAATTGTACTTGAGTAATATATACGTGAAATCTTTCTATTTGGGCCGTTCAGTAACGCAGGTGACAATTCGATCGTTTCTGTGATTGCGATAAAATCAGGATCGAATGAACAAAACGACAGAGAAGATTCAGTCGAGCATTGATTGATGATTCGATTGAGCGCTTGTTGAAACATACATAAAAATATATCAGAATATTTCCACACTTCCTATCCATTATCTGGCAGAGAAGAAATGCTAAGTTTGACAAAATAACTATTCGAACTATTAAGCCCTATTGGATTATTGACTAACTACTGATCTAATTATGACTTCATGAATTATGAATCTAAATTGCAACATTGTCATAGTTCATTTCTATTTCTGATCAAAAAGTCAATCAACTATCACTCCAAATGTTAGTTTTTAACTTCTGACGTCACAACGCTACGCATGATATCTGAACGGAAGACAATCTGATTAAACGAAAAAAATTAATAGGGTATGTTTCTTAGCGTTCTGCAAGTTGTGATATTTACTTTTGAAACTGCTATTAATTTGAGTATATTTTCATTACGTGGATTTCGGTATTACATTTTGAATTTTTAGGATTACCCCGTATACACATACCACTCAGGATACAAATACATGGATAAATAACTGTAACCTGTATTATTACGAGACGAAATGAGCTTGTAATCATGGAAACTAGCCATGTACAATTAAGTTCATTAACGTTTTCCTATCTTCTCCGTAAACAAATGCCACGCCTTCTTGAGGAGAACGTATACGTGTCTCATGAAATGTTAGGACTAATAATTCACCTTTGACTCATGTTTTCTCTTCGAAATAAGACGGAACTATATTCTGTTCGAAGTGGTGCAATAATGATTATTCCAGTCGTGAACATAGTTTACTTATTCGATGTTGTTTCATCGCACGCAGTAGGATTATCTGCATCGATGAAGAGCTCAAATTCAATTTATGTTTTTATTTAACACGATCTTGGTTTACTGAGCCTACCGGATATAAAATCGCTTATAATTTCGTTTGTTTCACAACGTTTCGATGATTACCTTTTTCATTGACTTATTATTATGTTGAACGATAGCGATAATGTTGACTTTTAATATATAGAGTGAGTCAAAAATGTGTACCGAGCTTTCTGAAGGTGATAGTACAGGGTGGGCCAAATTGGACACTTTCGAAGGGAAAGTCCTGTTTCTGAACTAGATAGATGAAAACTGATGGTGGTGTCACCTCATTAGAAAAAATAATTTTTCTATCAATGACTATCGATATATGATTTGAAAAAATTGATAAGTTCAACCATTGAATTATACGTAAAAAAGTAAAAATCAGTCGAAAATCCCACACTTCTTTATTCCTTTGTCTCTTTTTATTAATTTATGGAAGATGCTGCACTCTCATGTTCTATTATATTTGAAGTAATTATATTAAAGTTTTTGGGGATGCATTTGATCGTACCCAACTTTGAAAATTAACTGTGTTGATAACTCCCACAATTTTATCGAATAAATTCAGTGAAAAATTAATATAACTTGTAAAAATTGAAGGTAACTTTTTTCAATCACGGAGATATATTCACATTGAAAGCAACCGCTGAATTGAAGTTATTAATTCGTTCGATACTTATTTTGATCGAGGTTCATTCAAGAAACAATAATATCCTGAAAAAAATAATAATTTTCAAATGATGGAACAGTATTTTTTGCCATGAACTTTCATTAGCATTTCTGGCAATTTTGAACATTTTTATAAAAACAAAATCACTATAAGTAGAGAACTAATGAAATACTGTGAATTTCTTCAATGAATATATGTATGGTGTCGGGTAATTGTAGTTGAAGTGTATATACAGGGTGCCCGTAATTCGAGCTTAAGCATGGGGATCTCGGTTACCTTGAGAGATACGATGTTGCTTAAATTAGGGCAAAGTTGCGCATTCTGGCACTGATCAATAATCTGAAAAGAAATCCGACCTATCTTCCTTGGTTTTCAAGACATCGCTGAAAAACGGAAAGAAACACACGAGGAAAGAAACAAATGACAGTCAACTTTTTTTTTCTTATGGACGCCATATTTAATTTTCATATTTCTGAATGCAGTTTTTTTTTCTGATTCCGATGATGTACTACACAACATGTTTTGATTTCAAATTATGGTCGAAATTTCCAAATAAACATTTTTTCGAAGATTGCCGTGGAAAACAAACTCCCCAGATTTGTTCAATTCGAATTTTGACAGAGTTGACTCCAAGCGTAAAAACTACTGAACTAATTTAAGCAACATCGTATCTCTCAAGGTAACCGAGATCCCCATGCTTAAGCTCGAATTACGGGCACCCTGTAGACTAAAAATAATCATTATACAATTCCACATTTACTTACTATTTTTCATAGTATATTCATTTGTGTCTTTCAATATCTTTGAATCGATTCATTTCTTTAGGGAATTATTTTACTACACTCCAAAATAATAAAATAAGGAAAACAGTTGGATTTTAATGGAAATGGAATTGGAAATCATCTTGCATTACCAACGACTGATATTCACATAGGTATACAATTTTTGAAGGCAGGAATTATATGCAACCCTTGTATACGAGTAAATAAACCTACCAAATCAGCGTATGAAATTATTAAACCCTGCTCAGTCTGCCATGCTGTTTCCAGACTCAGACTGTCCGGTAATGCAATTTCCGACTAATCCGCCATCACTGATTACGTCATTAGTTTATGCACCGCCAGACTTATTTCAACGCCAAGTCATTTTAATCACAGCACCTTCGTGATTGGTCGTGACGAGCTAACATTTGGAGGGGCAAGGGATGATTGTCGAGAGATCGAAATTCGTTGGACGGTCTCAAGTAGCAAAAATTCAATTCGAAATGATTTGTCTTCTGATTCATGAAGGAGAGTAAAAAGTATGTTGTTATTTACATCAGTGAGGATAAGTAGTGTTTCTGTGGCTTTTATATGATAATTTTGTCTCCATCGTTCCGGTTGAGCTCAGACAAAATGAGATTAATGATGCTCAGAGAAATTTCAAGGTGGATGTGATTTTTTTTTGTAAATGAACCCGCTCAGTAGCTTTCTCGTAGTAATTCGTCCTTCAATTGATTGATGTCAGACAAGAACTAATAACATAAGCTATAAATGATATGACGATAACAGTGAATTATTATTATTCACACTAGAGAAGAATAATAAGGTTTATTTGATGGAATTACCAGTTACATATAATTAAAAAAAAACTGTTTTGAAGTTGAAGAAATTGAAACATCAGGTGAAGTTTGCATTGAAAAACAAAATATATTGAAACTTCCACATCTACATACGAGAATGAGAAGAGCCGTTCTCTCAATGTATTTGTCAATCACAAAATGATCACACAGGATAAAGACAACTATCTTAGGAAAAACCCTGAACTACATATAATAAATGGAACGACAATGCCGTAGGATGCGAGAAATACTTTTGCGATAAATTGTTAGTACCTACCGAAAACACGGTTCAGTAGTTGCCTGCTGAAATGGGCGCATGCGTTTTAGATACCAGTCGAAATGGTCATGTTTGAGATGAATCTTTCTACTGTTATTGTGTAACTCACCAGAGTTGGTGTCAGTGTGTCTCTGAATTCATCTCGTGTTCTTCATCATTTATTTTCTAATTCATCCTCATGTGAATCTGGACTTTTGAGCATTGACCAATTATAAGACTACAATTTGGACAAATTGGAAAAATTCTGCATCATGTTACTCTCCAGAAATCAAGGAGTTGAAAAAGTTGAGTATTTCTGGACAATGAATTGTAATTGGAATAATAAATTGATATTTGTTCATTGAATAAAGATACTCTTTATTTGTGTCATATTTTGACTTATACCCTTTGATTGAATTATGATATTTATTATGTACACTTTTTTGTTATAGTATAAAAACTTTTTGTTATATTGAAAGTTTGATGAAAGTTGCGCATTTTAAAATGGTATGAATACAGTATTTGAGACATATTCAATGAATTAAGTAAAAATATAAATACTATCTCTGATAGGAGACTAATGTGACCAATTTACGTTAAAATATTCAACATGGTTACAACAAGAGTATTTTTGTTTAGCAATTCAGATTTTAGCGATTTGCATTTGATTCAGTCTGATAAGATAATAGTGAAAATGTGAATTTCGTTTCATTCGATGTATTTCTAGTGAATTTCAATTTATAATGTGCCAGGCTGGTTATTGCGCATGCGCGAATTCGCGTCTTCGAGCTTACGTATCATAGCCTCAAGAAAACAGGTTGAGAAACGGATTTCTAACTTCATCCCAACACCTCAAAGACAAGGCATCAATTTCAGTGGCTCTACTTTTCGATTCCATTCAAAGATATGAGGAGCCTGAAGTCCTTCTATTCATCGAATGATTTTGAGTTTTTGAGATTTTCTCACTTTCTTAGAAAGATTCAAATGTGCTCCAAGCTGGGTGGATAAAATTCGTGATTGATGTATGTTGAATGATTCTCCGGCCCTGAGTTTCCAGATTTCTGATTGCTGGAGGTATCCCTTTGATCCATTCGTTGATTATACACCCATTTTGAACAGCAATGTTCTAGTACATCCCTGTTCAGCAGGCACTGCCAGCAGATTTCGAAATGTGCGTTTGATTGCACCAACTGTCACAGTTGCCCTGATTGATGATTTGCATCAGATGTAGGTAAAAGGCTGGATTTGTGTGTGGATATATCTCGGTAACAAATTTACTAATATTAGTTTGGGGATGTCAGTAGCGTCTCTTGGTAGTTGTATTTGGGGTATCCATTGGATCCTATCCATTGGATGCTATCGCTTATGATTTACGTGATCACAATATTGTTATTACGTTATTCATCAAATTATGGTTCCATAATGTTTGTTGTTTACTCTCAACTACATTTCACTCGTGGTTTCGCTAGCAATGAAGCTGACTGGAATTAGTTTTTGAGAATCACTATGTACAATGGAGTCATTTCTTCTGGAACAATTCGAGTTGAGTGTCAAATTTTTAGAAAAATTCTTGGTACTATACTATTCATCGATTAGGACTAGTCGAGTATACCAGTTCAATGAAAGATGCAAATAATTTCTGAAGACTTCAATGATAATTTGAAAAATTTAAGGAGAATTTGTAACATTCTTGCTTTTTCGTCTCTGATATCTGCATTTTCCAAGGATTCCTGAACAAAGTTCAATTTCTCTATGGCAGACCGTGTTCCGTTACAGTTGCATCCATAATATTTCTTCAAGAAACGATCCAGACGCTTGAAGCAGATATGTTTTTTAACAATTCCTCTAATCCTCTAACACATTGCTCCAATGCAACTAAGAAGACTTCGAACATTCGACTTCTTTTAATTTCTTCCTATTCTGATAGGGAAAACAGAATATGTCAAATCGCTTCAGTGAATTGAATGATGATCTTACCTGTCGGTGAGCCAATGAAGGATTTTCGATTGCTCTATTGTTGCCCGGAGAAGGTTCAACGAAGATTTCAATCGATTCCATTTCTCCAAATCGTAAATGCTACGTTTAGGACTTTGTTACATCAAAGAAAACTCAGAAAATCCACAAATATTATATATTAAATATGAATGTTTAAAGCTGTACCTGGA
This sequence comes from Plagiodera versicolora, assembly GCA_037013635.1. Lineage (NCBI taxonomy): Eukaryota > Metazoa > Arthropoda > Insecta > Coleoptera > Chrysomelidae > Plagiodera > Plagiodera versicolora. The sequence continues at coordinate 5,210,692 of CM072986.1, read as the reverse complement.
TGGATATTGTGGTGACCGTGGATATAAACTGATTCTTATTATAAAAAAGTATCCTTTACATGTGAACATACACAGTTCTACTAGTAAATATCAGTTCTAAAGCTTTTCATGACAGATATTGTTATGTACGCTTTTTCCTCTCATTCTTTTCTGTGTATTTCAGGAAACGTATTTATTTTCTATCCGATCCGGCCCTGTGAATTTGTGAGAAACCCCGCTTACAGGATTTGAGCTCGATGAAGTTATCATGTGTAGATGTTTTTTGTAGGGGACATATTGCGGAAAGATCTCATCCACGATTACGCAATATACGCGAAACGATACCTGTGTTAGCATGCAAATAGTTTCGAATAGTATGGGAGCCAGTGAACATTACGCACGAAATGATATAGTTATCAATTCATCGAAGAATAAAAAAAGAGGATGAGTGATCAATTTGGATAATAATATAAATGATGAATAGAAGAACTAGATAATTTTTGTTGTAAATTATATTCGAGTGGTAACTTGTTTCTTCTGTATTTGTATTGAATAGTCAGATTCAAGGAATCATGTATGTCCAAATAAAAATATAATAAAAATTAATATCAAATATGAACAAATAAAGACAACCGTAGTAGATGTTATGAAGTTACGTCCCCTAAAATAAAAATGTATTGCACTACTCATGGAGATAAAAGAATTAAATCATGTGAAATCTTCGATGGCCTGCTTGTCGCATTGGCGAGATGTGTTAAAGAAATTGTTAAAAACATATCCGCTTCAAACATCTGGATCGTCTTTTGAAGAAAGATCATACATGCGACATCGACGGAACACGGTCTGCCATAGGAAAATTAATTTATGTTCACGAAACCTTGAAGAATGCAGATGTCGTAGATGGAGAATCAAGAATGGTCCAAAAACAAATTCCAGGAAAGTTTTTCAAATTAATTGGAAATCTGTAATATTCGAATAAATGTTTTATTCTAGTTATATCAATGAATAATGTACATATTTCAATCGATATCTGTATGCGAATACTTTTGATCTCAACACTATAAGTAAAAATAATTGTTATCGAATTCTTCACAATTTGGTGTATGAACCTGGCATGGTTCTCATGAAATAATTCAATAGTTATGAATATTTGTGGAAAGGAAGTTCCAAAATTCAACACTGAACATTTTCGAAATTGTTACATAATAATATATGTAGATTATGTCGGCTCCGGCAGTTACTACGTTAGTATTAGCATCCCTGGTTTTATCTAGAAAGGAGTATAGAGATATTGAAGAAATGCGAATAGCGAATTCCTCAAGAAATTCGGAGATTGCCAGCTCCGGTCGAGAAAACTCAGGTGAAATTTCCTGGATGATGCTTTTATTCACTGGCTTCCTGACTATAACAGTCGCTTACGTAAAATAAAATATGGCACACATACTCATGAATATTGTGATTTCAGTAGATGGAAAAACGAAAATAAAGAAGCCGTCAGAAACAAAAATGATGACATGATACAAAAGGAATGAGTTTGGGAGACGATTGATCTCCACTCTTAATCATTTGTCAATCGCGTCTATTAAGGATATTGTGATAAAAGGCTATGATTTGTTCAAATGATCTAAATGCTTATAAAATTTACTTTCTCCGGTATGATTGATGAAAAAGACAAATTATTGTCACATTTCTGTAGCGATTAACTTTCATTGTTTTTTGCTATCACAGCCAACTACTAACAAATTATGAATCTGTATAGTAAATTTTCAGATGGCAAATATTCGACAACTTCAACTTATTCAGAATGAGTGAAAACATTGAAGAATAGGGTGTAATGAATTGATATACTCATTGTTGGTATTCATTTCATAATTTCGTTATATAGGGTAACACAAGATATTCCTTGCAAATCATCGAATTTTTGTTGTTAATTTCAAGTTATAGCTTGTTTCTTCCGCATTTGTTTCGAATAATCAGATTCGAGGGAAGATGTATGTAAAAATCTAAAATTGATGAAAATCAGAATGAAATATTAACAATTGAAGATGTCCATAGAAGACGTTGTAGAGTTTCCCCCCATAAAATGATATGGTTTTGCACTACTATTCAATGAGAGTTTACCTGCGACAATAATTACAAGACTACAGGTCATTTAATTTTATTACCCTATCATCTCTAATTTCCTAATCGTCTACCCTCGATGGTCATAACAACTTATGACGACTCCTTCAAAATTTGTTCATCTTTTTTATTGATGTAGGCACCAGGCATGTTCCGTCATTTAAAGCCGAGCCATTGGCCGAGCGAGTTTTAGTCAACGCGAAACGCCGGAGTCTGATGTAAATGTAAATGTTTTCACCTCTTCAAAGTTTGGTTTTTCAATCAACTCCCCATAAGTCGAAACTTGTGCAGGTGAAGAAGGGCGGGCCCTACAGTTTATAGTGGAATCCGAACCACTTCGGAGGAACGGACATACCAGTAGGATTGATATCATGAATCCCACACTCGATGAAAAGTGCGTTTGTCTCATCGGGATTCGAACCACTGATATTTCCGCTATGGATTTTGGCTATTTAGGTATAGTGTACGCCTCAGACTACTTGGCTACCACGGCCCCAAATGATATCAGATTTCTGTTGAACCCCCTATATATCTCGAAATATTTCAAGATTGTGTATCTGCGCAAAAATGATAATTCTCATTTTTTGCCTCATTTCTACCTGTGTTTATACTTCCAAACATGGACCATCCAGTAGATAACCATAATAGATGTTATGAAGCAACCCCTCATAAAATGGAAAGTTATTGTACTATTCCTTTTCAATAAACTTCTACCTGTGACAATAAATACGAGAGTAGAGGTAGAGTAGTTGATTTAATTACCCTATTGCCTCTTATCCTGTAATCCTCAACCCTTAATGACTGCTGATGACGAATCAACCAATGAGGAATGATCTCAGCAAATATAACTTGGGGAAGAACGAAACTGAAAACATTCAAACTTTCGCACCTCTCTGTGACGTTGGATTTTGATATTCCTGTATATTTGGTAATTTCCGACAATGAAACCAAGTGCATTGAGATCTTCATTTTGCCTTCTCCAGGTAACTAAAGAAGAATCGAGAATCCGTAGCCAGCAATCAGAATTGCCCGAAGATGTCATAGAATTCAATGAAATCATGAGGGCGAATCGACATATTTTGATTTCTCTTTCGAAAAAAGGGAAAATGAGAGCGAATGAAATGTTCGAAGCGTTAGTTGTCGCATTGGAGCGATGCATCGGAGAAATTGTTAAAAAAAATATGCGCTTCAAGCACCTGAACCGACTTTCGCACGAAGATTATGGATGCGACTACAAAGGAACACGGTCTGCCATCCAAATATTTTTATCTGTCCACAAAACCATCATAAAGGCAGCCATCAGGGACAGAGAGACAAGATTGGTCCAAATGCGACATTCGGGAAAGACTATTGAGTTGGATGAAAATCCGTGAAGTTTCAACAAATGTTTCGTCATAATAATAAATTGTATATGTTTCTGAATTTTTATTTGCATGCGAATCAATCAATGCTTTATTTACCCAAATCCTCTCAGATTATTGTTATCATCATTATTTCGATTGGTATTATCATCATCATTGTCATTATTATCATTAAATCCTCCAATTTTTTCTTTCTCTTTTTATTAATGTAGGTACCGGAAATGTTCCTATGGAATTATTCATGAAGGGTATACATGAGGTAAGTACTGTCATCATCTGAAAACTGAAAACCTTTCCTGAATAATCCGCGAACACGACAACTTTTATTTCAAGATGCGCATTTTTCAACTTATACTCACGTGGATTACGTCATAGCTGTTTCGGCTTAAACTTTAATTATCCCATTGGAGCGATGCGTTGAAGGAATTGTTAAGAAAAATAGCCGTTTTCTGAATCGACTTATGGATGCGACTAAGAAAGAACACAGTCTTCCATCAAGAAATTCTTATCTGTCCACGAAACCATCATGAATACAGCCATCAGAGATGAATATGATTGGTCCAAACACGTCATTCAGGGAAGGCTATTGACTTGGATGAAAATTCGTGAAATACAAACCCATCTTTAATTATTGTTATATTAATAAATCGAACATATGTTTCAATTCATGTTTGCACGCAAATTAATCGATGAAGCTTTTGCATAAATTATATTACTTGGTGAATTGTTATTATTTATGTCTTAAATTCGGGTTTTTCAAATCAAATATTCGTTCCGATGAATGACCTGTTCGAGCAACAATTTCTATAATACTTTGGGGCATCTTCTAGAATATGTATTTTCTTCTCATAAGAGCATCCAGTGCAAGTAAAAATCATTCATCATCCCTGTATTTTTCTAAATATTGTGCTACCGTTCTATTGAATGCTTATGAAATCAGTGACAATTCTCTTCCTATAATGAATATATTATTTCAAGAAAATTACGAGAGTGAAAATATTTTTAATAAGCAAAAATATCATTTTGTTTTTTTTTCTGGGAACGAATGGAAGAGATAGGTGCAGAGAGCATTGCAAAATAATGTCACGCTTCATAAAAAGGTCACGTCTGTTCAAATGAACGTTGTAGATAACGCAAAGTGTAAAAAGCATCAATTTATTCACGAGGAGTCCACAGAGAGAGCTATTCGAACTTTTCCGAAGGTAGATGAAGAAAAAGCATTCTAAGTGGCAGCAGCGGTTTATCCATGAAAAAATCAGTACCATAAAAATATTTCTCAATCGTACAGATACTGTGTACCTTGTTCGTTCATTTGAAATTTAGTAAACCCGAATATAATGAAAATTGTGAAGTTGAGATTACCAAAAGAGAGGACGGTACAAAATGGAGTGGAAATGTGAAAATTGTTCTGGAATCAAATTTTTTGTTTTTTCAGAAAATTTATTTGGGATGAGTCATTTCCCTAGTGCATTGTATAAGTTTGATTATTCAACATTTATTCTTAGACTTCTTCGATATAGGCATATCTCGAATGTAGTATTTATGATTCATTCTCTTTTGTCTTTGAGAGAATAATATTTCGTTTTTTTTTTTCGTTAAAGTGGCGATATTCACATATTTTTGTATTTCGGTTTTAAATCATTACACAATACGTTAATGATTACAACTCTCTCAAATCAATTAATATCGAAGACGGATGTAATAGTAATTATGAGTTTCATTTATGCTTTTCAAGTACGAGTGCATTGAACTGAAGACTGCAGAAATCAGAAATGGATTTCACGATTTTGACCTCGATTTAACCTCAAACTATACGTAAACCGCCAATCGGTATCTTGGTGCATATTGAATAAAATTCAGTGGCGCATCCTCGGAGGTTAAAATGTAGTTTATAATAAATCTATAACGATAAAAGCCACTTTCCTTCATCTCTCAATGATTATTTTCAATTGAAATTTCTAGATGTGAAGAAGAAATGTTGAATCTCAGAAATGATAGCTATGGATATTGATATGAAATACTTCGATTTTGCTATGAAGATTACATTCGTTGTAGTAACATTCGAATCGTTCTTTTTTATTTTTTTGTGAGACCCACCAGTGATGATTTTGGGATAATTTCAAGATTTCTGTCCTTATAATTATCGATATCATAATTTGATTTGCATTGAAATTTTTTTTGAGAGTATTTTGGAATCCAACAAGTTTTTACAAAAATAAAGACCAGGAATAGAAAGTGCCATAATCTACTAATTATTTTTGATCAACAAAATTATCCATTTAATGTATTTCAGTATCCGAATTTCACAACCCGAAATACTCGGAAGCTACAATCTTTAAATATATTTTATGAGATGGTAACTGTGTTAATACTTATCCTCTTTGATGATTTCTGAAAATTGATGGGAATAAATGTTGAAGAATAACAGAATGTGATTGTACTTCCTGAAGGACAGTCAAGGCAGCTTTTCATTATCTGTGACTCTGAGGAAGAACTGCTACGATTTGATGTTCTCCTTCAAGCTGAGTCTACAAAAAATATCGAACCAAATGGGATGCGATAATATTTGCGGAGTATGTCGTAAAAACTTCGCTCCCAAAAGATAATATCTGCCTACTGAGTTCGATAACAAAGAAACGAAGAGAGCTGCTATTCAGACTGAATGAAATTTATCATCGGGATCATTTCTTATGGTTTGTATGCATACCTTGACTTATTTCAATTCGTTTCTCTACTTCTATACGCCTTATTCTATCCAGAAATCTTGCGGAAATTGGTCAATATAGTTAAGATCTGTTGTAAGATTTGGTACATGAAGTTATTTCTGTTTGTGACAATAGGAAGAGAGATGTCTTGTATATTTACTGCCCGATGCTGGAGTAAAATAAACTTCCCTTCCATTCAGCTCATTTGATTTTCCATTCTCCCACTTTCTGAACTTTTTTTGGAAATCGAATCACCCTCAAGTTTGACATTATCCACTAAAATTTTATCACAATTCATTTATGTGGGTCAGATTGTTCTACACACAACAACATAGTCTTCTAATAATCTACTGCTCCTAGTTTTCTTCCCTAAGAGAGTCAATTTCTTTTATTCTTTCGTTAATCAGGAAACGGAGAGATTGGCTGGTATTACGAATCACAGTAGAACATGTCCTAAATACACCAATTCAATGGGGATTTATTCATTTATTTGTTAGAACCATCCAACAGTTGAAAGTAATTACAGAATAAAAAAAGTGACATAACATCGAGAAAATAATACGGCTGAAGAAAATAAAAGCTGATATATAATTATGGAAACACTGACACAATATTGAGATGAATTATATAGGCGACAGTGATTTTGTGAAATTACAAATATGAAAAGACAGTTGGAATCTCACTTTTCATATCTACTCATGTGATAACTTCACTTTTTTTTGAACACTACTCTGAACCGTCACCCAATATTTGGGGACTGACTGGGAAAATGAAATCTATGCCACGTAACCAGAATTTCTGGTAGATTTATGGAGTAGAAATATTGCAACGAAATTTTGAGGTCCTAGTTCGAACATTCGACAGTCGAATATTGCTCTTCTTGATTGGTGAATGAAAAATCAATTTCCAATGTCAAGTTCTATACCTCGAAAACGAAAAAACAGGATTAATTCATTTTTGTTGTTCGATATCGACAAGGAAAATACCTTTCGAATGAGGTATCAATTGTCATATGCCAGTTGCACATTCAAGGTTGCCGGTCACAGTTCCGACAGTTACAAAGAAATTCGGGTAAATTTAATCGCAAACAAAGTCTCTTCAAAAAATGTATTTCACATGTCCGAGCGTTTTTATATAATTTGGTTCTGTCGACCTACAAAAACACTCGTTTTCAGTGGCCCATTTTGTGTATTCAGTATTGAGATTAATTTTTATCTTGCAGTGTCCAGAATCATCACTTCTGGCGGACAGATGATCTCCGAAACCGTTCCATCTATGGCAAACTATTAAATCACGATTCTTGTATTTGTTTCACCGATTCGTAGTTTAACTGTCCGCCAAGACAACATTTTTTTCTGCAGCGTCGACTCTAGTGCAGTCTAATTCTTATAATAAAATGCTGGACAAAGTGAAAAAAACATTTCTATTCTATATGATTGACATAATGTTCTGGTTGCAAAAATATTGTTTTATCCATCATAGATGCCCAAATTTTTTTTTATTACCTTAATATCGTGTATTTGGTACTCAGTACCTATATGTATTATTAGTTTATCAGAAAAGCAGTGATACATTTCCGCGAGAAATCTGGATTTCTATGAAACAATTCGTTTATAATGTTGTATACCCTGTATAAAAAATCATCACCTTTCACGATGGTTGAAATCTGAAGAACAATGGAATCATTGCAACATCAACCACCATCCATTATAATAGAAAACATGGAGTTCAACATGTAGGTAGTGAAACGATGAATATTTATGACAATTGTGAGAGGCAACGTCATGTTATTCATGCATAACACTCACGAGGTAGAGAAAAAGTGAAACAGTGATAATTTCTGGGAGACCTCATTTTCATTCGTATTGCGTGAAAGTAGATGATGAAAATGAAATTAATTGGTTAATTTATTTGTCTGATTGAATAATCATCAAATGCATATATTTCTCAGTTGGACTGTCTGATCTCCAGGACAGTGAGTACTCGTCTGATTTCAACAAAATGAAAATCTGAAAGGATATCGATTTTGCGTTTTGAGAAAATGTATTTTGTTTAATTGAAATAATTGATTATATCGTTATATCAAAAGCAACGATCGAAAATGTTGTTTTCAAGATACTAACAAAAACTTTAGCCATGGACGAAAAAAAAAGATGATGCTATGAAACAATCGACGAGACTTTTCAAAACTAATATTTCACGGCTCTTTCCCTTTTTTAAGGTTTCTTCACCTAATTATAGAGTTGTAGCTTTGATTGTAAAAAAAAACAAAGTGATAGTTTCTTCCGAAATGAAAATCGATGTGTTCGAGATTTCATTGACCCACCCTGTATAATGACTGACTACTGTTTCATTCAGATATATCGAGTTCTTTATTACATGCTCTTTTTTTCGAGGATATATTTTATAGGATTCTTTAGCATATTTGGAACAAATGGTGTAGAGATTGAAAATTTAACCAATTAGCTATTGATGTATGGGCAATGTTTATACAATTACAGACAATTTTCTCTCTTTATATTTCATTTATTTTGTTGGGAAATTGTGGGCTGATATTTTGAAAACGATATGGAAGCTATAATTAGACCATTGAAGAATGAAAATAGTGATACATAGGAAGAACAGTGTCTAGTAAACAAGTAGCTTTTCACGAAAGAATATGATGCATTTGTGTTTGGTTGTGTTTTTCGTTTTATTCAATGAGAGTATCGGCGGTGAAGTCATGAGAAACCAAAAACTTTTTTCAACTTTAAAGGTTGTATTCAGCTCCAGAGGTAACATAAATCGATAGAAACTGTGTGAGAGCAAACAAGAGTCCTGAATAATACTTGATTTTACGTGGAATTGTACAAGGAAAATGTATGGAAGTAGCTTATACGGCCATAAAGATCTTGACACTTTGTCTACAATCTAGTGCGCTTTTATCTGGAAAGCCGTATGAAATATCTGGTTGGCTAGTAGTTACTTCTGTTAGATAATGGAAAATACTTCCATGCACATGCACTCGTGAAGCTGGAGCTTCGCGAAATCGCAACACATTTCAGCCATACTTTTGGAATGCAAATATGATTCCTTGGATATGAATTGTCTTGTACTTATTTTTTGTGGAACAATGAGAAATGAAATTTAGAGAACATTGCCAGTCGACCTTGACGAACTTCGATAATTGTACCACTCTCAAGTTCGGGATTAGGTCGAGAGTGAAGTATATCTTAGACAAAAATGGCATTGTGCTTAGAATCAGGAGGTGGGCAATTTGATGCACTTTATATATGTGTTCTGATTGTATTTCCTTCTGATTTTTTCAATAATTTTTTGTTTCATATTGTTTAGTTGAAAATTGCCAACGAAATTATTATAATTCAGCGCCATACGTCTCGACGAGAAATTAATTAACCTGCCAAAACTTCACATAATACCAGATTTTTTTGAGGCACCCTTTTCAAAGAATGAAAGGTTATATAATTCACAAAACCGTGATGTTGGAGTATTGAAAACATTACCTGAAGAATCTTTATATTCATGATCACGTTCATGGAAGAAATTTAGTTGACCGGTGTTTCTCCGCCATTTTGAGAATCACTGATAAGGCGATGTCATATTCGAAAACATCAAAAACTGCCCGAATAAAGTTTTAGTTGAACATGTCCAGTAAAAAAATTCTCATTTTTGGCGACATATTAAAAACCATCATTTTCCCAATTTTTTTACAGATTATTATTTGGCACAAAAAATTAGAAACATTGCCCCCCATTCGACTAACTTCATATCTCTTAAGATTAGCAAGATCTCCATAGTAGCATTCGAAGAAAGGATCAGCCTGTATAATAATAGTATCTGACGATAATAAATATATAATCTACAGAGTGTAACTAAATGAGTGTTAAACATTTGAGGGGGTGATTCCTCATCGAAAAGAAGATCTTTCATATAACTAAACTTAATTGGAGCATCCCATGTTGAGATACAGCCTCTTTATTTGAGCGAATACGTGGCTCAATGCAAACATTCACTATAATTTCTACATGCTGTATGTTTTGTTATTCATAAATCAGTTTGGTTTATTCCCCTTCAATCATTTGATGCAGGTAGTAAAATAATTTTTTGCTGCGAACTGGTTAATTTTGGTCAAGAATTTCAAGGGATATTTTTTGTTTAGAATGAAACATGCTATCGGAAATGCATTTTCAAATGGTAAACAGGATAAAAAGTTACAATGGAAATAAATTTGCGGGGATGCGTTTTCCAACCCTTACAACCATGGGGTGAACCGAATAAATTTTCTGGCCAAGTGTCTTTTTGGTAGTAGAGAACGTCAGGTTGATTTCAATACTGTAACTTATTCAGTGCTTGTTAAAAAAGTTGTTAAACAAATTTTATGTACCCCCTTCAAGGAGATGTATCTTAACATGGGATCCTCCAATGAAGTTTCTTCATATGAAAGATCCTCCTTTTTTTTCGATGAGGAATCACCCATCTAGTTACACCCTGTATGATAAGGTACCACAAATCAGTTCACCCCATATCTCCCATCAACTACCTTCCGTATGAAACCGAAATCGATAGTATTTAATTAAAACAGGAGGGAAGGAGGAGGTGGATGAACACAGCAAATCCTTTTATTAATAACGATAACTTTGACGGATTTCGTACTCGACCCTTTCGCAGGAGGAATCGAGATAAACTCACCCTTCCACCCTTTATGAGCGCGGCCTGAATACGAATACGCTAATTGTCGGTGGATATGCCTACTCTCAAATAATGTTTCCAAGTGTTTCACCTTCTCCTTTCGATGTTAGGAATATCAATATGCGCGGTGAAGTCTTCAATAGGCCTTGAGAAAAATTTCTAAACATGCCTATTGTAAGGAAATGCTGATAGATAAAATACTACTCATAATATTTTGATGATTTTTTTATGCAAATACGAAAAGAGTTGTGAATTTGGGAAACAATATTTCTAAAGGCTTGATTGGAATCAACCCAGTGAAATACATTTGAAGTAATTACAGAAAAAATCGCTCAGACATACCGATCTCATCAATATCGTAGAAAGACAGACTTATATAACAAAATTTTGCGCAATATAAAATTAAGACCGATTTGCCGATATGTCACAAAATTTATTTCAACTATGCTCAGTGTCCTGTGATACCTTGAATCGAAAGAGTAGAATTCACCTGCATCAAAATTTTCGAAAAAATATAATACAGGTTCAAAGAAAGGTATAACTTCTTCTCGCTGCTGAAACAACGAAAGTTGAGGCAACGTAAGTTTGGATATGTTACTTATCTATGAAATGGCGTCTTCCTAGTTTGAATCTGATAGGTCGAAGAATGAAGCCTTATAATTTTTCGTTATTTGATAATTCATTTCTGCAGTGATCATTCAGAAATTATACATATAAGTTATATCAATAGAAATTATTCTGGACATAGTTTTTTTCAAAATCTTCAACAATCCTTATGATTTCCTGAATGATCAATACACACATTTCACATGCCGTTATTCGAATGAGGATTTTATTCAATCCACTTTCTCACTTTATCAGTATAAAGTCGTTAATAAAATGCATTCATTCAAAAGATAATCTTTCGCAGACATTGGAAATGTTAAAAAAATACATGTCTTTCCACGATTTTGAATTTTGTATAACATCAGATACTCAGTTATCATAAGATACGTTCACGTATGTTGTCGATGTGCAGACTCAAGTGTCAACTGATCAAGAGGAATACGACGTGGATGCGACTGTTTCAGAGAAGTAGATTGAATACAACGATATATGGAAAATGGCTCACATCGAATGACGATACGTGATTTTATTCATTATCTCTATCAGCACGAGATTAATTTGCGAACATAACTTCTCTAGAAATTTTGTGAATGCCTCCATAGGTCTGCTAAGTGAAGGTTTCGGTTCAGACAGTCCACAGCATTCAATCAAACATTTTGGTCCTTCGAGCCGGATCGTTCCAACGCAATCAAACAAATCACTTACTTCGATTTTGTCTAGTGCATAGTGAATAAAGTCTAACATAGAATTGAATTACTAAAACCACGAACAACGAAATAAAACGTACAAACAGCTCAAATTCTGAATTCTCGCTGAAAATATTACCTTTTCTCTCCCTATATAAGCGGTAGAATGAACTCTTCGTACCACACAAACAAGTACTCAATCATTCCCATGAGGGACATTTCAGCAAGGACATAGCGTACAAATACTTTTACAATTAATGCCATACTTCATCCATCAAGCAGTCGAGCGGTAATTCATGCGTTGCCTTTTTCAGAGAAGAATCAGTAATTATACCGAAACAAGCAACAGCTCAGTATCGTACGCGAATATCATTTTTGCTTGTCAAACATTGGGGTAAAGCAGAATGGATTCACATACGATTCCCTTTCATCTTTTGTGTATAAAAGCGGCAGCCCTTCGCAGATATGGACAAATGATAACGGAAAAAAAGTACTGACCAAGATTTGTCTACTGATATATTAATAATAATGAAAATAATATCAATAATAATAATGATAATAATGTCTTTTATACACAAAGGAATCATTCACCAATAATATCATATCAATAAATTTGTCGGAGCGGAACACGCAGAATACATACGTCTCAGAATATTCACCAATTACGCAAACATGAGAATTCCATTGCAAGGAACCAAATAGAAGAAATTGAAGTATCTAATCAACAATGTTCGAGGTGTTATGAATTCATCAGAGACTCGATTGCACGACAGTTGTTGCTCATATAACCATTTACGAACATGTAACTTGAAGAGTGACAGTTGCAATGTTTTCAGATACTCATGAAACAATTATAATATGTTTAAATAGAAAAACTGAACGATCTTCCAAACAGTACTGTGGTGTGGCGGGGGGCATCATATATTTTTGTCTGATATTCACGTCATGTTCATATCCACGAAAACGAACTTAATCATACAAAGACTGGGGTGATTTATTGATAATTATGGAATGAGTTTGGGGATTGCAATGACAAAAAATTCCTGATTGTCAACCAAAGCAACTCATTTCATATAAAAAAAATTAAGCTTATGAGAGATACGCTGATACTTACGGATAGCCGATAGAAGTTGACGTGTTCGCGGATTATTTAGGAAAGGTTGTCATTTTTCAGATGATGATTGTATTCCTTACCTCATGTACACAATCTATGATTAATTCTCTAGGAACATCGCTAGTACCTACATCAATAAAAAAGATGAACAAAGTTTGAAGGATTCAATGATGATAATAATACTAATTGAAATAATGATGATAACAATAATCTAAGAGGATTAGGGTACAAAAAAATCATTGATTGAATTGCATGCAAATATAAATTCAGAAACATACACAATTTATTATTACAATGAAACATTCGTTGTAATTTCACGGATTTTCATCCAAGTCAATAGTCTTCCCCGAATGTCGCATTTGGACCAATCTTGTCTCTCTGTCCCTGATGGCTGCCTTTATGATGGTTTTGTGGACAGATAAAAATATTTGGATGGCAGACCGTGTTCCTTTGTAGTCGCATCCATAATCTTTTTCCGATAGTCGATCCAGATGCTTGAAGCGCATATTTTTTTAACAATTTCTTCAATGCATCCCTCTAATACGACAACTAACGCTTCGAACATTTCATTCGCTCTCATTTTCCCTTTTTTTTTGAAAGAGAAATCAAAATATGTCGATTCGCCCTCTTGATTTCATTGAATTCTATGACATCTTCGGGCAATTCTGATTGCTGGCTACGGATTCTCGATTCTTCTTATCTGGAGAAGGCAAAATGAAGATCTCAATGCACTCGGTTTCATTCTCGGAAATTGCCGAATATACAGGAAAATCAAAATCTAACGTCACAGAGAGGTGCGAAGGTTTGAATGTTTTCAGTTTCGTTCTTCCCCAAATTATATTTGCTGAGATCATTCCTCATTGGTTGATTCGTCATCAGCAGTCATTAATGGTTGAGGATTACAGGATTAAAAGTAATAGGGTAATCAAATCAACTACTCTACCTCTACTGTCGTATTTATTGTCACAGGTAGAATTTTATTGAAAAGGAATAGAACAATAACTTTCCATTTCATGAGGGGTTTCTTCATAACATCTATTATGGTTATCTACTGGGTGGTCCATGTTTGGAAGTAGAAACACAGGTAGAAATGAGGCAAAAAATGAGAATTGTCATTTTTGCGCAGATAATATGAAATATTTCGAGATATATAGGGAGATCAACCTAGACGAAACAGCATACACTTCAAATTTTTTTAATAAACACTCTGTATATTCTTTCAGCATCATAGATAAGTATCAAATCAAAATATATCAATTAGCAGAAACCTGATATCACTCAATGATAACATGAATAAGGCACGTGAAAAAAAACTATATATGTATATACAAGTCAAAGTAGTTTGAATGGGGTGATGAAATCAAAAATTATCAATACTTCATCGGAAATACATCCATTTTAAACAACTGAAATCGTCTCAATTAAATAACCCTCCAATGGCGTTTCGTCGGGTAGTTTCAAACTTATGAATGTTTCTGAGTTCTGAAGCTATTTCTCATTTTTGAGTTTTATTTTTTCTTCGATGGATGGGATTCGAACCGACTCCCGAAGACTTCGACGTTTCGTGTTGACTAAAACGTGTGCCTTAACTCGCTCGGCCAATGTCTCGGCTTCAAATTACGGAATATAATAACTTTACTATCAACATTAAGAAAAAAAAAATGATATATTTATTGAATTTTCACCCCTTGACCTGTCACTGATAAGAACATATTTGTGCGATATGATTAGGCCAGTCTCAGATGAGTGACAAGAAACGAATGTTTTGATGTTTTTAAAGACGGTAATTAGCCGATTAGAGAGGTTTGAGAGAAACCTGTTAACATTGTCATCGGAAGACACTTGCAATGGAAAACTTTCCATGGCGTCACTTGCTGAGTGACTTACATACATACAACTCAAGCTACTATATAGCATGTAAAAATATAGAAGAACCACTTCACATTCGAATTTATTCATCAACAAAATTACGATCTACTGGTAATATCAGATGATATGAAATCATATTTATTGACTGTGAAAGTCCTATTGTTCGTTTCTCCCATGGAATTGATGTTGGAATTTTCCAGGCTTCAGATGAAACGACTAAAAATTTTCCACCGACCACGTCTTTATCTTCTGGTTGCTTCGTCGGTCACGTTTGCCGGCCTTTTTGTCAGCTTTTTATCTCCATAGCGGCCGCTTCAGAATAAATCACACGTTTCTGACACAAGGTTTACAGTATAAACATGCAGTTAGTAGAAAGTATGAAGTCTTATTAGAATTGTACACCCTTCAATACAAAATATGCCATTTAAATCAAAATAGTGTCTTTGTAGGTCAACTGAATCGAGTGAAGAAAAGACGTTAGTGATAATATCCTAGACGCATTGGTGCTGAAACTTTCGATCTCATTTTCAAGTCGTCTAGATTCCGTATATAATGCATAACAAAAATTGTGATTCGTTTCGATCAATCAGCTATTTTATTCTATCGACATATTGAATATTTCGAAAAGAAATCGACATTATCAGAAGTTTCTGTTGCAGTTTCGTCACGATTTTCTAGCTTCCACATTGACTTAAACTGATTAAATCATCACAAACAATGTCTTTTTCGAAATATAATTGACGTGTCTTATCGTTTTTTATGATTTTAATATGTCTACTCATACAGCTGCAGCTTCATTTTCGGTGGCATTCTAAGAATAGTTGATTCACATTCATAATTCGAAGAAATGATAGGTGTCCAATTGAGAACGTCCTATTTTGCAAACAATAACGTCGAATCATTTATGTATTTGAAAATGTTCCTTTCTACTCCAGTATTAGGAAATATCATCTCTCCTGATGCAATTGAGAGTTCCATCTCTATTCAAAAATCTAATTGTGAGATCGCGTAACATGGACAGTTCCGTAATATTAACGAGTACATCCATGGACTAACTTTCCAATAATCAGTTATTTTTAGGTATTTCTTAAATATTTCACGCTTTATATTAAATATGGAAGTGAAATCTACTAATTTTCCGTTTATAGGGAAAAATGTCATTTTATAAATGACATGTCAGAAAGTATCTACAGACTTGAAAGAACTATTCGGAAATGAAAATTATTGGTCTGATTTGATATTGTGAATATTGATATAATTATACAGAACTCATGAAAATCCTTATATTGGTAGAATCATCATCGATTTAATCATTGTGCATTTTTTGTATCTGTCGATTATCAACAACAATTATACTGTGATATATACAAATCTCAACTTTAATTCTCTTCAGATAGGTGAAGACATTTTGAATAGACTGATAGGGGAATAATTCGATAACTTCCTGAAACTGTTGCCCAGTGCATGATTTCTTTTGAAATCTGCTTTAGAGTTCTGTGATTTTGAATGGAGCATATAATGTAACACATCACAAAAATGCTTGAAAATGGTGTACTAACGACGAATCAATCAATTATCTCAATGAAACTGAAATTTTGCGCAAAGCAGAAGAATAATGACAATGTCAAACTTCAAAGACTATGTTCATATCCTACTAATCTTTGTTAACCTAAGGTTTTTATGGATAGTAATGTACACATTGTAATTAAACCTTCCATATAGCAAATATAATTTGGGGAAGAACGAAACTGAAAACATTCAAACCTTCGCACTTCTGTGTGACGTTGGATTTTGATATTCCTGTATTTTTGGCAATTTCCGAAAATGAAACCGAGTGCATTGAGATCTTCATTCTGCGTTCTCCAGGCAACTGAAGAGGAATCGAGAATCCGTAGCCAGCAATCAGAATTGCGAATCGACATATTTTGATTTCTCTTTCGAAAAAACAGAAAATGAAAGCGAATGAAATCCGTAAAATCCATGTATGTTTCATTATTATAATGAATTGTATACATTTCTAAATTTATATTCGCATCCAAATCAATCAATGAATTTTTGACATAAATCCTTCTAGAATATCATTAGTGTTATTCATTTATTACGGGCTCATTTGAAAGATAGATAACAGTTATAATAACTGAAGTTACCACAAGATGAAATAAGACAAACAACAAAAGCAATGAAACATATAAAAATATAGCATACGATGAAATAAGCCAAAGCGCAGTATTCAGTAATTGAGTTTTAAAATGATACAATGAGGCGTTGAACAACTCGAGATCATTGAAGCTGTTAGCCAACCCTAATCATCATTATTTCAATAAATTTTATTGTTATCATTGTTATTATCATCGTTAAATACTTCATATTTTGTTTATCTTTTTCATTGATGAAGGTTGCAGGCATGTTTTCAAGAAATTATTCTTGCAGTGTGTAAATATTTATTCAGGAATCAGCTTCGTTGGTCCGATATAATGTGAATGGCGTCTTCCTAGTTTGAATCTGATAGGTCGAAGAATGAAGCCTTATAATTTTTCGTTATTTGATAATTCATTTCTGCAGTGATCATTCAGAAATTATACATATAAGTTATATCAATAGAAATTATTCTGGACATAGTTTTTTTCAAAATCTTCAACAATCCTTATGATTTCCTGAATGATCAATACACACATTTCACATGCCGTTATTCGAATGAGGATTTTATTCAATCCACTTTCTCACTTTATCAGTATAAAGTCGTTAATAAAATGCATTCATTCAAAAGATAATCTTTCGCAGACATTGGAAATGTTAAAAAAATACATGTCTTTCCACGATTTTGAATTTTGTATAACATCAGATACTCAGTTATCATAAGATACGTTCACGTATGTTGTCGATGTGCAGACTCAAGTGTCAACTGATCAAGAGGAATACGACGTGGATGCGACTGTTTCAGAGAAGTAGATTGAATACAACGATATATGGAAAATGGCTCACATCGAATGACGATACGTGATTTTATTCATTATCTCTATCAGCACGAGATTAATTTGCGAACATAACTTCTCTAGAAATTTTGTGAATGCCTCCATAGGTCTGCTAAGTGAAGGTTTCGGTTCAGACAGTCCACAGCATTCAATCAAACATTTTGGTCCTTCGAGCCGGATCGTTCCAACGCAATCAAACAAATCACTTACTTCGATTTTGTCTAGTGCATAGTGAATAAAGTCTAACATAGAATTGAATTACTAAAACCACGAACAACGAAATAAAACGTACAAACAGCTCAAATTCTGAATTCTCGCTGAAAATATTACCTTTTCTCTCCCTATATAAGCGGTAGAATGAACTCTTCGTACCACACAAACAAGTACTCAATCATTCCCATGAGGGACATTTCAGCAAGGACATAGCGTACAAATACTTTTACAATTAATGCCATACTTCATCCATCAAGCAGTCGAGCGGTAATTCATGCGTTGCCTTTTTCAGAGAAGAATCAGTAATTATACCGAAACAAGCAACAGCTCAGTATCGTACGCGAATATCATTTTTGCTTGTCAAACATTGGGGTAAAGCAGAATGGATTCACATACGATTCCCTTTCATCTTTTGTGTATAAAAGCGGCAGCCCTTCGCAGATATGGACAAATGATAACGGAAAAAAAGTACTGACCAAGATTTGTCTACTGATATATTAATAATAATGAAAATAATATCAATAATAATAATGATAATAATGTCTTTTATACACAAAGGAATCATTCACCAATAATATCATATCAATAAATTTGTCGGAGCGGAACACGCAGAATACATACGTCTCAGAATATTCACCAATTACGCAAACATGAGAATTCCATTGCAAGGAACCAAATAGAAGAAATTGAAGTATCTAATCAACAATGTTCGAGGTGTTATGAATTCATCAGAGACTCGATTGCACGACAGTTGTTGCTCATATAACCATTTACGAACATGTAACTTGAAGAGTGACAGTTGCAATGTTTTCAGATACTCATGAAACAATTATAATATGTTTAAATAGAAAAACTGAACGATCTTCCAAACAGTACTGTGGTGTGGCGGGGGGCATCATATATTTTTGTCTGATATTCACGTCATGTTCATATCCACGAAAACGAACTTAATCATACAAAGACTGGGGTGATTTATTGATAATTATGGAATGAGTTTGGGGATTGCAATGACAAAAAATTCCTGATTGTCAACCAAAGCAACTCATTTCATATAAAAAAAATTAAGCTTATGAGAGATACGCTGATACTTACGGATAGCCGATAGAAGTTGACGTGTTCGCGGATTATTTAGGAAAGGTTGTCATTTTTCAGATGATGATTGTATTCCTTACCTCATGTACACAATCTATGATTAATTCTCTAGGAACATCGCTAGTACCTACATCAATAAAAAAGATGAACAAAGTTTGAAGGATTCAATGATGATAATAATACTAATTGAAATAATGATGATAACAATAATCTAAGAGGATTAGGGTACAAAAAAATCATTGATTGAATTGCATGCAAATATAAATTCAGAAACATACACAATTTATTATTACAATGAAACATTCGTTGAAATTTCACGGATTTTCATCCAAGTCAATAGTCTTCCCCGAATGTCGCATTTGGACCAATCTTGTCTCTCTGTCCCTGATGGCTGCCTTTATGATGGTTTTGTGGACAGATAAAAATATTTGGATGGCAGACCGTGTTCCTTTGTAGTCGCATCCATAATCTTTTTCCGATAGTCGATCCAGATGCTTGAAGCGCATATTTTTTTAACAATTTCTTCAATGCATCCCTCTAATACGACAACTAACGCTTCGAACATTTCATTCGCTCTCATTTTCCCTTTTTTTTTGAAAGAGAAATCAAAATATGTCGATTCGCCCTCTTGATTTCATTGAATTCTATGACATCTTCGGGCAATTCTGATTGCTGGCTACGGATTCTCGATTCTTCTTATCTGGAGAAGGCAAAATGAAGATCTCAATGCACTCGGTTTCATTCTCGGAAATTGCCGAATATACAGGAAAATCAAAATCTAACGTCACAGAGAGGTGCGAAGGTTTGAATGTTTTCAGTTTCGTTCTTCCCCAAATTATATTTGCTGAGATCATTCCTCATTGGTTGATTCGTCATCAGCAGTCATTAATGGTTGAGGATTACAGGATTAAAAGTAATAGGGTAATCAAATCAACTACTCTACCTCTACTGTCGTATTTATTGTCACAGGTAGAATTTTATTGAAAAGGAATAGAACAATAACTTTCCATTTCATGAGGGGTTTCTTCATAACATCTATTATGGTTATCTACTGGGTGGTCCATGTTTGGAAGTAGAAACACAGGTAGAAATGAGGCAAAAAATGAGAATTGTCATTTTTGCGCAGATAATATGAAATATTTCGAGATATATAGGGAGATCAACCTAGACGAAACAGCATACACTTCAAATTTTTTTAATAAACACTCTGTATATTCTTTCAGCATCATAGATAAGTATCAAATCAAAATATATCAATTAGCAGAAACCTGATATCACTCAATGATAACATGAATAAGGCACGTGAAAAAAAACTATATATGTATATACAAGTCAAAGTAGTTTGAATGGGGTGATGAAATCAAAAATTATCAATACTTCATCGGAAATACATCCATTTTAAACAACTGAAATCGTCTCAATTAAATAACCCTCCAATGGCGTTTCGTCGGGTAGTTTCAAACTTATGAATGTTTCTGAGTTCTGAAGCTATTTCTCATTTTTGAGTTTTATTTTTTCTTCGATGGATGGGATTCGAACCGACTCCCGAAGACTTCGACGTTTCGTGTTGACTAAAACGTGTGCCTTAACTCGCTCGGCCAATGTCTCGGCTTCAAATTACGGAATATAATAACTTTACTATCAACATTAAGAAAAAAAAAATGATATATTTATTGAATTTTCACCCCTTGACCTGTCACTGATAAGAACATATTTGTGCGATATGATTAGGCCAGTCTCAGATGAGTGACAAGAAACGAATGTTTTGATGTTTTTAAAGACGGTAATTAGCCGATTAGAGAGGTTTGAGAGAAACCTGTTAACATTGTCATCGGAAGACACTTGCAATGGAAAACTTTCCATGGCGTCACTTGCTGAGTGACTTACATACATACAACTCAAGCTACTATATAGCATGTAAAAATATAGAAGAACCACTTCACATTCGAATTTATTCATCAACAAAATTACGATCTACTGGTAATATCAGATGATATGAAATCATATTTATTGACTGTGAAAGTCCTATTGTTCGTTTCTCCCATGGAATTGATGTTGGAATTTTCCAGGCTTCAGATGAAACGACTAAAAATTTTCCACCGACCACGTCTTTATCTTCTGGTTGCTTCGTCGGTCACGTTTGCCGGCCTTTTTGTCAGCTTTTTATCTCCATAGCGGCCGCTTCAGAATAAATCACACGTTTCTGACACAAGGTTTACAGTATAAACATGCAGTTAGTAGAAAGTATGAAGTCTTATTAGAATTGTACACCCTTCAATACAAAATATGCCATTTAAATCAAAATAGTGTCTTTGTAGGTCAACTGAATCGAGTGAAGAAAAGACGTTAGTGATAATATCCTAGACGCATTGGTGCTGAAACTTTCGATCTCATTTTCAAGTCGTCTAGATTCCGTATATAATGCATAACAAAAATTGTGATTCGTTTCGATCAATCAGCTATTTTATTCTATCGACATATTGAATATTTCGAAAAGAAATCGACATTATCAGAAGTTTCTGTTGCAGTTTCGTCACGATTTTCTAGCTTCCACATTGACTTAAACTGATTAAATCATCACAAACAATGTCTTTTTCGAAATATAATTGACGTGTCTTATCGTTTTTTATGATTTTAATATGTCTACTCATACAGCTGCAGCTTCATTTTCGGTGGCATTCTAAGAATAGTTGATTCACATTCATAATTCGAAGAAATGATAGGTGTCCAATTGAGAACGTCCTATTTTGCAAACAATAACGTCGAATCATTTATGTATTTGAAAATGTTCCTTTCTACTCCAGTATTAGGAAATATCATCTCTCCTGATGCAATTGAGAGTTCCATCTCTATTCAAAAATCTAATTGTGAGATCGCGTAACATGGACAGTTCCGTAATATTAACGAGTACATCCATGGACTAACTTTCCAATAATCAGTTATTTTTAGGTATTTCTTAAATATTTCACGCTTTATATTAAATATGGAAGTGAAATCTACTAATTTTCCGTTTATAGGGAAAAATGTCATTTTATAAATGACATGTCAGAAAGTATCTACAGACTTGAAAGAACTATTCGGAAATGAAAATTATTGGTCTGATTTGATATTGTGAATATTGATATAATTATACAGAACTCATGAAAATCCTTATATTGGTAGAATCATCATCGATTTAATCATTGTGCATTTTTTGTATCTGTCGATTATCAACAACAATTATACTGTGATATATACAAATCTCAACTTTAATTCTCTTCAGATAGGTGAAGACATTTTGAATAGACTGATAGGGGAATAATTCGATAACTTCCTGAAACTGTTGCCCAGTGCATGATTTCTTTTGAAATCTGCTTTAGAGTTCTGTGATTTTGAATGGAGCATATAATGTAACACATCACAAAAATGCTTGAAAATGGTGTACTAACGACGAATCAATCAATTATCTCAATGAAACTGAAATTTTGCGCAAAGCAGAAGAATAATGACAATGTCAAACTTCAAAGACTATGTTCATATCCTACTAATCTTTGTTAACCTAAGGTTTTTATGGATAGTAATGTACACATTGTAATTAAACCTTCCATATAGCAAATATAATTTGGGGAAGAACGAAACTGAAAACATTCAAACCTTCGCACTTCTGTGTGACGTTGGATTTTGATATTCCTGTATTTTTGGCAATTTCCGAAAATGAAACCGAGTGCATTGAGATCTTCATTCTGCGTTCTCCAGGCAACTGAAGAGGAATCGAGAATCCGTAGCCAGCAATCAGAATTGCGAATCGACATATTTTGATTTCTCTTTCGAAAAAACAGAAAATGAAAGCGAATGAAATCCGTAAAATCCATGTATGTTTCATTATTATAATGAATTGTATACATTTCTAAATTTATATTCGCATCCAAATCAATCAATGAATTTTTGACATAAATCCTTCTAGAATATCATTAGTGTTATTCATTTATTACGGGCTCATTTGAAAGATAGATAACAGTTATAATAACTGAAGTTACCACAAGATGAAATAAGACAAACAACAAAAGCAATGAAACATATAAAAATATAGCATACGATGAAATAAGCCAAAGCGCAGTATTCAGTAATTGAGTTTTAAAATGATACAATGAGGCGTTGAACAACTCGAGATCATTGAAGCTGTTAGCCAACCCTAATCATCATTATTTCAATAAATTTTATTGTTATCATTGTTATTATCATCGTTAAATACTTCATATTTTGTTTATCTTTTTCATTGATGAAGGTTGCAGGCATGTTTTCAAGAAATTATTCTTGCAGTGTGTAAATATTTATTCAGGAATCAGCTTCGTTGGTCCGATATAATGTGAATCAGAATAAGAGGACCATGAACCATATACTCCGAAATCTCAAATGTGCGTAGTATTGAAATAAAATTGGTTGTTGATATGTCGAAATACATTAAGCACTCATTCAAATATGAATATCAGTACCTATTTAGATATCCAGAGTAATTTGTCAAAATTCATGCCACGTTCAATGTCATATATTTATGCCGAATATATGTCCCATTGAAGTCGGAAACACGCATAAAAATAAATGAAATTGGTGAAGTGAATGAATACGTATATAATAAATTCATTGAATCATCAATAATAGGAACAATCAAAATACAACAATAATGTAATGATAATTCGCAACCTCAAGTGGAAAGTAATCTCCATAATCCTCATTTATTTTTAATCTAAAGAGTACATAATTTTATTGTATGGTGGAATCTGATTCGTTATTGTGGGTGGTTTGAAATAACATCTCAATTGTTTTCGAATGAAACAACTTATATCTCATCTAGCGTTTCCCAAAATGAACGCAATATTTCAATTGAATAGAAAACACAGTTTTTAGGCTTCTGATGTAATCATGGAGTGCAGCAGATATCGTTCGAATGGCCTTTACGACTTTGGATACTATACTTTGTACACTCAATTTTCGTCATTCGGCTTAAATGTGGCTGAATTTTGTTTCAAATGTTAATAACTCTATCGGTGTTAAATCACGTGATCTAGGTGGTTTTGATCACCGAATCGAGGGTTTACATACACAACCTTGAAATGGCAGTAATTTAGGTGTTTCGCGGGCTGGTGCCATCTTGTAAAAACATATTGGCCATATCAGAAACATCCATCCAACCAGTCACGATTTAGGAGATATATGTAGTTTAATTATGCCTCCAGCTCGAAATCCGCACCAAACAATGACACGTTGTGGATGCATTTGTTTTTCGACAATCACATGTGAGTTCCCACAACCCCAAGAGCGGCGGTTCTGGTAATAAACAAACCCATCAAGGTGAAAATGTGCTTCGTCGCTTAGGATGATTCTGCTTGAAAAAGTGTAGCCCAAACTTTACCCTCCTGAGCAGGAGCAGCATCCCCCGAATTTTTTTGAATGAGAATGGGGGTCAAATGTCGTTGAAATTCCTACAACGTTGAAAGTCTATAAAACCGTATTTTTCAAGTGAAATTGATTAACTTTTTGTATTTTTTGAGAAATGCACTATCGACATTTCAAAGGTCCATATCTTTGCAACGAGTAGACGGAATTTCAAAAATAAAAAAGCAATGTACAGGGAATCAAAAAAGCTTTTCAACGATATAAAGAGCTTCTTAAAATTTGCAAAACTTGTCCACGACGCCAAATTGAGGTTCCTGGATTGTCCCTGACACTAACGCTCCGTTTTCACTAACCTTGAACTCGCAGATATCGTTTGATTTTGGGACACCTTTTATTCACAAGTTTCTGTGTAGAACGCGCCTGTTGAAAGTTGATGTTTTTTGTATAATACCACTCAGTGATTGAGATAATCAACATGAGGCTATGAAATTGACAAGTGATATTGCTTTCCCGATTTTCATTTTATTGGTTTCATTCATTCACCAATGGACATTATCGTTTTATCGGGATAGATAACCGCTAGTAACCAAAAACGATTCGGTATAATAATTCTCTATTGGTTACACCACCGATGTAACATATCGACAATAGATATATTTGCTACTTCCATTGAAAAATACATTCGATAAAGTACCAATTAGTTGTTCTCATGTTTGAAATTCATAGAATGTTTATCATGCAATCCCTACGATAACCGTGACGTTGGCGTTGGTGCGAATTTACCTCAACTCTAATGCCTAATGAGAAACAAGGCTAGTAAGAAATTCAAGTAGGAACACGTGCATAACGAAAGCAGGAATTTTCTGAATCGAATTCTAGGTGAATATTTTGTAACAATTGTAATATAACTTTTGGGAGCATTAGTAAACCATTTTCATTTGGGTAATGAACATTTTCTTACAGTTGAGATCAATATTTGGGTTGAGTGAGGTCTGTTCATAAATTCAGAAAGATTCAGATATCTGTGAAACTGACTGTGTGTGCTATTTCAAATAAGTTTATCCAAGTATGCATTTGCCTAAATGTTAAAATCAATATTCAATCTTTTATTGAACATCCTGGAATCCTGTCCGAATAATAGAGATAATAATAATAATGATAATAATTATACTCTTCAGTGCCAACAGGTAATCCCAAATCTAGGGAAATACATACGATAATATGATGAAGAAAAAAACGAAGAAATATGAGATCAAACTCTTAGGAACTTATATTTGAGGTGATACATTCATCGAATATGATCTGAAAGAAAAACATAAAACATACATAACCATGAACCAAAAGAAAAAAAACTTAAGCAAGCTATACAAACGAATTCATAACGAAAACAATGAATTGAAAATTTAACGAACAAGAGCAGAAAAATAAAAACACCGAAACCATGTTGATCAATTTTCGAAATAATGTCTGATATCCCGCTATAAAAGATATTACAATAAAAAGAGGTATCATTGATATTTTGACATATGACATTAGTAGTTGAAATGTCTATTTGTTCTGGACTGGTCAACGTAAAATGTGAAACTCCTACGTGATATATACTGCGGCACAAAATATTTTATTCCGCTCAGTGGTCATTAGTAAAATACAGAACGAAGATAAACATAAAAAACACAGCACGAGACAGAACAAACAATCCGGGCATTTTCACGAACTCGTAATTAAACTTAACAAATGTTAAATACGCAAGATACGCACAACTTGAACAGTCGAAACGAAAGATTATGTATTGTAATTACAGGATTTAGTGAGTTGATGGAAGCTTTCATATGCTCACTGACTGTGTAAATACAATTACTAAGCAGGAGGTCTCTAGCTTTTGTTTGAATTCACTGAAGTTCGTAGCTTTTATATGTTGAGGTAGCTTGTCGTAGAACTTAACATCTGGAGAATTTCATGACGAGAATGTGAGTCGGATTTAATTCAACACGTATACTTTTCTTAACCAGTAATTTTTATCGTCTTTATATTTGTCAAACAATGGAACATTTTTATGCATTTTCGCATGTTGAATAGTACAAGGAAGTGTCTGAACAGTTTTATTTCATGAACAACTTATGATTGTTCGTAATTAGGATTGGAATGAAAAATGGAATAGCTCACATCAATCTTGTGATTTATATTCCGATGAAGAGTTTTATTAGAACTTGAAAATGTTGGTCCAAAAAATATGAATTTTGCAATATTATCGTGTGAGAAATTAATATTTCTCGAGATATTCCACCTCAAAGACATTTCACCTCCCTTCCTTGGACGAACATCGAACAAGATTCGTACGGCTTTAAAATGTCGTTTGCATACAGTTGACATTGAAATAGTCGTACCAATGTTTGAACACACAGTCGGTTTTCATGAAAATGAGACAAACATTTCCGTATAACATTCTCCTGAATTGAAAGTAAAGGAAGGTTGAAACTAGATTGATTGAAATTTTTGGTATAATAATGAAATCAACATATACAGTTCTGTGGCGCAAATGTATGTTTGGAAGGTTGACATATTTAAAATTATCAAAATTAAATTTTTCAGCGAAATCGATTTACTTTTTGTATTTTTTCGAGAAATTCACTAGTGACATTTCAAAGGTTCATATATTTGCAACGAGTTGACGAAATTTCGAAAATAAAAAAGCAATGTATAAGGAATCAAAACGGCTTTTCAACGAGTATCATTTGATCCCCATTATCATTCGAAAAAAATTCAGGGGGGTAAAGTTTAGGCTATACTTTTTGCGTCAGAAATTGTCCCCCTTATCCAGAGTTGACGTGTTTCAGGATTTTCTTGATAAAATCTCTTTCTGGTAGTTATACCTTCCGGTACGTTTTCGTTGGGCCACCCTGTAAGTGATGTGTCATATCATTGAAGAAATCTTTTGAGGAGCTATACAATATTGACCGAAGCCATTGAAATTCAATAATATGATATGAGTTATCTCGATAAGTATTGATTCACTCTATGATAATATGATAGTTTGTTAGTATCAAACTGTAATTTTCATCAAAACAGTTTATATGAAGGAATTGAATTGTTTTAAAGTTTCCAGAAATCATATTGAAAGTGATTTATATTCCAAAATCACACAGAAAAATTGTTTTTCTGAAAATCGAAGATGATCCTACTTTCTGATATTAGTGGCAACATTGCATTGTTATAAATATTTCGAATCATTGATTCACAGAATATAAGTGGATAAGCCAGAACCATTATTTCATAATAATCCAACTGAAAAGCTACTGAAAAACATATCATCATGTCATCACATTGTGAACCGAGACTGAAATTCATCTGCCATGAAGAGAAGCACGCATTCCGGATCCAATCACCCAGATGCATGTGACAACAGGGAATAACAACTGAGTAGCGTGTTTTGTGCTCCTGAAAAATAGCGTGAAAGCACGTCTGTGCAGAGACATCCTTCATCTTCCCTCCTAACCCATGCATTTAATTTTTATATGTTCCCGGCTTCTCTCTTTATGACTGAAGTGGCTGAAGTCTAGCTAATATTCTCCCCCGGCTCATTATGCGAATGGGGGGTTGCAGACGTGCCATCGGAGATATTGTTTCTGGTATTGGTGGTGAGAGAATCGTGTCGAAAACAATGGATTCAATGAGCCGTACTTTATGTCTCGCTGGTTTTCAAAAAGTCCTCCATGAAATACGTAATGGGTTTGATGCGAACAGAAGTATGAGAACACCTGAAAGTTTATTGCACCCTCTGGTGTATTGGTTGGTGATTTTTATCCAGAAATTGCCATATGTGTAATCATATTTTCACAATCATCGTTACGGTCTTCATTACATTGATCACAAGTACTGAGTATGTGAAATGTATTGAATTTTCGAGTAAATTCCAGATTGGTCGAATTGAAATGATGAAAGATATAAAGGTTGTTTTAGGGGCCATCCATTGATCACATTTTTTAATTCCCTCTCGACCGAGATAGTGAGGTTCAAGACTACCCCACATATCGCTCGTTTTTTTTGTACATACAAAAAATCCAAAACTTCTCAATACTCGAAATATATAGATAAGAATATCATCGTTTATTATATCATCATTCTTACAGAAAATTAAAGACTATAATAATAACTTTCAGGATAGAAAGACTGCTGGTTGTTTTTGATTGACATACAAATTATGAAACAAATGCGAGAAACGTTTTTGTATTGATATATAAACATATTTAATGTGAAAAAAATATTTTTCACTATATCTTTCTCATTTTAAACTTTTGATTTCGATCATTGATTATTTATTCATTTCAAAACATAGCCTTAAATGAGTTGAAAATCATCAAGACATTTTTGAGGAATTCGATGACAAGATCAGCATTCAGGTCTTGATATTCTTTCAATCGAAAATGACGTAGCTCATTGGCTGAATTTATGTTTTTTGATCAAAGATTTCAGTATTTGGAACAGCAGCAAACATCAATTCCAAAATATATTATTTCTGTATTTTTTGTACCATGTACCATGAAATAATTAAAACTGAAATTCATTTCTTTTCAATCTTAGCATTCTTTGTAAAACATAAGAAATACCCAAACCAAATAACCAGACCTACAAATTCTTTACGAAGGACAAAGGCTGCGCCCGGAGCCTCTTGCAATGCATAAGGCCGTCACTGAATACTAGCCCTGAAATGATTCCTGCACTCCATATAATCTTTGTGTATAACATCAATATGAATTAATCAAAATCATTGAATTTCAGAACATATTTTAAGATTATATTGAACAACTGTTTTATTTACTTCATTCGTTATTTGATGAACATGGTAATGAAATAAATGTTCATTGGTTACAAAATCAGAGATACGATTGAGTTTTATACATTTATATCACTACTGATCAATGATTATCAGTTTCTGGTGTCAGCAGATGAATTGGAATATACAATGAGTAGCTGAGATTTTGAGGTTTTGAAATATTGAAAAAAATATAGTTGCATATGCATATCTCGAAACTAGAATGGAATAAATCTTCCAGTAGCCCATTCTATAAGAGAATCGAAAGACACTCTTCACATTGAATTGAAAAAAAAATCTGATATATCTATTTTTGATTTGGGAGATATTTTTTCAGCAAGAATAGCCTTATAGTTTCAACCTCGTAACAGGAGGGTGAATAACACTGAAAAATTCAACGAGGAACATGAGCCGTGCTATACCTTTTCAATGATATGAAACCATGTCAGAATCTTTCGAATACATTATTTCTTCAGTAGGAGCAGAAGCGATATCACCTTCACCCAATCGAAATGTCAAATGAAAGAAGTGTTTAAATACATGGTAACACATAATTTTTCTAACATTATTAATAACATTTGTCCGTTATTTTTCAGACCTTCAAGAAATATATCTAGGAAATCCTATCGTTATTTGAAATTTCTTGATTATAATATACCACATAGTCCTTAATTACGCAAACAAATTCAAAAAAATCCTTGAGCTGATATGAACTTTCAATGATACTTCAATAAAGGCATATCAATAATTGTTTTCTCGCTTGAGAATATTTGCAAAGGGTTTGATCAAACAAAACATTCGTACTATTAAAGAAACAAATGGACTAATCTTGTTCTTTCACCTTTTGTTTCATGATATACATGTTTTGAACACATCCCTATGGCATCCAGTCCCCGATGAAGTGAACTAATCGCGGCGTACCGAAAAAGAAACAATCAATTAATATATCAAACTTTTCGACCGATTTGTATGACAGGAAGGTTCTCAGTAACGGTTAAGGCAACTGTAAAGATCATATAAACAACAGCGATCTAATCTATCATTGTTTTTTAAACAGGAAGTGATGTTACAGACGATTGTGACGAAGGTATAACGGATATTTGAAAGCTTAATCGGATGAGCTTTTCACACTGTTCATAACAATGTCTGATTCAATTGCAAATGGGAGTCAGGACAGTATCTTGAAGATTTTCTAAAATGAATATAGTTACAGTTATTCGATTTACAAAGTGGGTTATTCAAATAAAATTAATCATTATTGATTTGTACATTTGAAATAGTCGAATGCACTAGTTGTCTGCCACTTATCAAAATTTTCAAGTTCAAAATGTCCTATCCTATCAGTAAATTTCATATAAAATCTCTTCAGATTCTATCGTTTGATTGATTAGAATCTGAATTGTTTTCCACATGTGAATCATCAATACTAACTGGTCTGTAAAAGAGGTAGCTTTCTTTGATTAGTGTTCAGAAAAAGATGAGCAGAATAACACAATTAATAAAGCCCTCTCCTTCGATGACATTTTTGATGGAGCAAGAAACGTGCATTTTCTTCAGCTCGTTATCTGCCATTAATTTATATATCTGTTGAACTGAATCTTACATCAACTTGGAGAAGAATGTACGGCAAAATAGGGCCCCGCCGAACTAAATTGCTATTCTTATGCCAATATATGTATATCGACTTAGGTGTATTGGAAACTCGAGGTACTATTGAGTGGCATGCAAAGTCTACCGATTTCAAAATATTAGATTTATATTCATCTCAGAAGTAAGATTCACGTTCAGAAACCCAACATAGCAGACCTACGGAAAAGAGCAGGAAATCATTGCAATAATACGGCAAATGTTGTGGAATTACTGAGTGTGATTAGTTTTAACTAATTACAGCTTTTAATTGTATTTAATATTGATACTGAATTTCGTTATTCATGATATTCTCAATGAAGAATATAAATTTATAGAATTTTATTTGATAAAAACATGTTAGAGATGGTTTCAGTTTCCCTCAAAAGGCCGATTTATCTTGATTAACTGCAATTTAATCGAAATTTTATCTGGCCACAATTCAAGGAGGGTTTCTCACCCTATTGTGTAATTTTTTGCTCTTAGTTCATTGCAAAAAATATAGGGGCTCTGCTAACTCAACGTTGAGTTAACGAAACCACTTTCCCAAACTGAATATTTCAGGGGATCAGATGTTACGATGATAGCCTTGAAAGAGTCTTAAACTCGACTCCCTGAAAAATTCAGTTTTGAAAAGTGGTTTTGTTAGCTTAACTCAGCTAACAGAATCCTCGATCTCTTTAAACGAAGAGCAAAAACTTCAGCAATAGGATAAAAAAATGCTGATTAATTGCTGATTCACTCCAGTCAAAAATTCAATATTGGTGGAAACTATGCTATCAAGTTGCATGGTGTGATGATTCCATTTTTCCTGAATCATTGAAATAAACAAGTGCAAATGAGGTTATTTAGTCCACATTTTGGTTTCGAAGCCACATAGTTTTATTAAATCACTCAATTGAAATGGAATTATTAATTACAATCACTGATCTACAATTGCGACTATACATTCAGAACGTATCACATTTCAAACATACCTGAAAATCTGCACCAAAACTTCTCGAAGTTAACTGGATAATTGGTTTAATCAGAATGTTATATCACGTTTCTCACGCCACCTCAAATCCCAAAAGCTTTTCATGCTATGCAAAGCACAAATTCGACCTATCATGGAGTTGGAATTCTATTTCGAAACATGCACTGGAGCTCTCAGATTATATCCGAACTGGACTTGTTAATCCAATCGCATATTTTATTCCACTGATTTCGGGA
The DNA here is from genome assembly GCA_037013635.1 of Plagiodera versicolora. NCBI lineage: Eukaryota > Metazoa > Arthropoda > Insecta > Coleoptera > Chrysomelidae > Plagiodera > Plagiodera versicolora. The sequence goes on along the minus strand of CM072986.1, from coordinate 5,178,264 downwards.
AAACAGACTTGACAAGTTCAGACTTCTATCCTGCTGAATCTGTCATCAAATTTTCATCAATCGAATTTCTCCGATTCCATTATCTAATTTGCATTGCAGATCTCTTGAGTGATATGTATAAAAATATCTTCTTACTGTATTGCTCTTACAGAGGCAGGCTAGTTTGGCTTTGGTGATCTAATTGCATATTTCGACTTGAAACTCTAAAACTTATCCTTAATGCATTTCTGGATATTTTCTTCTCCCTATTCAGTGTGTTATCTTCCACGTAGATATAAACCTAATGAGAACTGAAAGAATTGTCTGCATAAAATTGAAATAGTATTACTCGGATAGTTCGAATAAGAAATATCGGACGACGTTACATATGGGTGTAGCACGTACTATACGAGCAGTTGTTGAGAAATGATAAGAAAAATCGACGATGTTTTTACATAGGATTGAAATTATTTCATCACGTGTTCGAATAAACTACCAATTCGGGTCGAATAGTGACCAAGTTTATTAAAAGATTCAGCTCCTGTATACGCAAACTAAACTAGAATACAACTGAAGTTCATCCAAATTATTTGACGATTTGTACTACCTCTGCGGTTGTTTGAATGGTTAGCATAGTGACAAGTGGGTTGGGTGGAGATAGTGGACGGAAAGAAATTCGGGATAAGAATGATATGCTTCTCTTGTTTATAAGTGATTATGATACACTTGCAGATACATATTTTCGAAGGTATATAATAATTTTTCATTCCATGTTCATCTTCTCAAGAACATAAGACATCGAACCATGGCAAGTTTTGGAATATTAGCGCATTGTTGATGATAGCTGATTCATCTTACAATGAACGTGTAATTGCGTGGACTGTTTTTTTCTATATTATTGAAATTTTATGAATCGAAATGGAACACTTGGGATTCAAGATCTGATGGGTCAAAACAGCTGACTTGCAGCACATGAAATAAACCCTGAAGTGATTGATTTTCTAGTGTTACACAATTTTATGTCATGTGGGGCTGTAGCCATTTCGAGAAATGATACAGAGATGAGGTATGTGGAGTTGCTATCAACTGTCAATATCAGTCGATTTCAGTTATCGAACTGTCTTTCTTTATCTTGATGGAAACGAATTGTGCCAGACTCCACTTTGAGTATGAATGCTTATGCTTTTTGCCTGGACACCTACTTCTGCCAATAAATGGCGGCGGTTTCATTCCTCATTCTTTTCATTGATGACTACTTCATAAGAGTTGAAGATATAGATGGACAGATTGTGTGATGAATACTGGTGGATCGAATACTGCCTAGAAATATGATTATTGATTTTCTAGTGTCACACAATTTCATGACAGGTGGGTGTGAAGCTAGATTATCATTGTTATTATTATTGGAGTCACCTGTCAATGATGTGAAGAAGTTGAACGAACATTTTCAAGCGAGTGATTGATGTACTCATTATTCGATGTGAAATTCCCACTTTCTGTCCTTATGAGATAATTTAATTTCAAATATTTTTTATTATCTCATTCGTGATTCTGTCATCTCCAGCACCTGCTGGTTCGACTCGTGCCAGACATTTTCGGCTGCCGATACGAACTTCCGTTTGGAGCATAAATATTAATAACGGAGACGATTCGGGGGAGGGCCAACGACATTGTTCGCGAGTCGTAGGCTAACAAAGCAGGCGACGACAGAGGGCGCCCGTTGCGTCTGCATTGCAGGGGGAAACGGTAACAAACGGATGAGGAGATTTGATTGAGAAGTTCGAGTAGGGGGTATGAATAGAGTATGCCTGGATTAAAAAAGGGGGAACGTTTGTCGGGACAGAAGGTATGAAATTCGTCGGGATTCAAAAAAGTACTTTTACTCTGATATAATGATTCATAATAATATTGACTCTGGAAGATTAACTTGATAGTCTTCAATGAAATTATTCGAACAAGAAATTATCTGATATTTCTTGAAATTTTCAATACTTTTCCATTAATTTTTAACAGTTTGCCTAGTTCTGAAACGACTCATGGTCTATTTGCACTCATAATTAGTATACAATGGGTCAATACATGAAATTCGCGCTTGGCTTAGATCAACAAATTGTTTCATCACTGAAACATCTAGTTTCATCATGATTTTTTGCACTCTACACGAAATGTATGTATTTATTCATTCCATTTGCACTATTTAACAGGATAACTCAATAACAAAACAGGAAAAGAAAACGAAAGAAACAGACGCTACAGACTAAATAAAAAAAAAAAGGGAATAGGTAGATCGACAAGAAATCACAAACGTAAATTCTCAACACATGAACAGTGGAAGATGACCAATTCTCTACCCAAAGCATTGTAATGACAACACATTACATGCAATGGAGAGAAACCCAAGACATTCGTTCGTGTTCTGGGTGAATAAAAGTGATATCAGAACGGAATGAAATTCTAGGAATGTATTAATTCAACATACATAATATTTCAGAATAATCTATCTTAATATTTATCAAATATATGGATGTTATTGATTTACACATCCTCTTAGCACAAAGAATGTCAATAGTCTGACGGCTAAGAAGCCGATCATGAGGAAAGCCGATCGGTGGTTACATATGCTCCATTTTGAAACTTGACAATTTCAGAATTGTTGCTGCACTGACTCAAGTCTTGGCGATACTTGGCGACCAGACTACCGAGGTGTATTCAAGTTTTGATCGCACAAACGCATAATACAATGTTTTTAGAGTAAACGCATTTGAAAATTCTTTACCATTATATGCAATAATAATTTGATAATAATAATGGTTTATTAACCATGAAATTATAAAACTTCAGTTGTACATACGTTAATTATATAGCACATGGTGAATAAATGGGAGAAAAGCACACAAAAGTAAAACTTGTGCGTGGGCCGATTATTCCATCTATACATTTGTGTGCGAGTTGAAGCTTAGTGCAATGAAGCCATACATTTTGTGAGCCGAAGAAATCATTGTATTTACATGAGAGAGATATGTCAAGTATGGATCAAAAGTAACCTCTAGGTCAGTGCATGTTTCAGGTCGAGCCAGAATGGTATCGTTGATTTTGTAATCACTACTTATAAAGTTTGATTTCAGAGTGAAATACATACATCACTTGACATTTAGAAGTATTCAAAGTCAACCTGTTTGCAATACACCAATTTTCAACGTTCAGCAAGTTCTGCATGAATTGATCATGGATAGGAGGATATACGGTCTAAAATGACCAACTGACGTATTCAGCAAGTCAAGAAAGAAGGAAATGAAATGGATGATGAACTAAGGAGAGCTCAACTTCCTCGGTATGTAATAAGGTCTTGGCGAGATACTTATGTTGAGAAAATTCAGATAAGATTCGTAACAGATATCCTAACACATTTTACATTTTGTGCAAATGTGAAGCACTGAACTACAGAAAAATAACGCAATTGGAGGTATCTAATTTGAACCTACAGAACGTACGAACCTTGAAAAGTAGTTACCTTTTCATATCACACTAAAAGCCTAATGTATTTTAATGTATTAGTGTGATAGGGGGTGTATAAAAAGCCTTGGCTGTAGTATATCCTTTGGATCTCTTCATCCTGATTTTGCTACGGTCATTCAAAATTATGAAATGAATTTATTATTATTATTATTGAAATTATGAAATGAATTCATTATGTGAATATAGCATTCCAAATTTTGATTTTCCAGTTCAATGCCGATTATATGATTTTATTCAGAACCAAACGGTTGATTCACCATAGAAAATAATTCTATTTGGATCGTAACTTTGATAACAAAATCTCACTGGGTGTGTTTCGGTGCTTTAGTGGGTAAACGAAGTATCAATACGAACATTGAAACATCCAGTGAAAATTGTTCGCTGTAAATATAATTAAAAGCGGAAACTAACAGTTTGGAATTTCATGATAGAGTTTACAACAAATTGAGATTTCCTGAAAAAAAAAGGAAGAAACCGTTATCCACTGTTGATACTGCTTTTATATGAGAATTACATTGAACATCCAGTCTTGATTCTGCAGTAAAAATGGAAATCGCTTTGCTGGGCTCCGCACTGCAGAAGATTGACGAGTTTTTTATGAGGCAACGCCGTGAAAATCTCACTTTCAGTAATACACTCATTCGGCTGATGGTTTCGGTATTATATGGCCCGAAGGAAATCTCAATAGTCGTGGAAATCTAGCCGATTTCATTCATGGTTCATTTTCATCAGCTCAATATGATAAAAGGTAGAGAAATAGAAAACTAGATGTTCTTGGCGGTCTATCCCATGCTGAATTATTACACAATTGATTCAAACAAGGTAGGCTAGTGAAATCTTCTCACCTCCATGATTCATATTCATAATCTGAATTATGATAAACACGTCAACATTTCAGTTTTATATTCAGGTGTATGTCTAGTAAAGAAGGATAAATTATATCATTTTTTAAATTTTCATCTAGCCATCTATTCTGGATGAAAAAATAAATTTTGTAAATCATATGGAATAGGAATGTTTTTCTTATTTTGTCCAGTTAATCTCCGTATCTGAAACGAAATCAAGAAACGTCATGCCATAGACGAAGGTTTATTACGTGTTAATCCAACACTATTTGATAAAAATCGATAATTAAAAGATGGCGACTCTGAAAAAATCAAATTCACCAATTTTTCACCGTTTATGTCCTGCAAATTTCGATATTATATTTGTTTCGATTTAGGTGTTGATATTTTCAGAACAATCGACCGCTAACATTTTTTTAACAGGCGATTTTTGACACTACAAGATGTTGGAAAATAAAAAAGCAATTTCCTGAAAATTCCAGACTAGATACCTAGCTTGGATGAGGAATTAAATCTCGCCTTTTTTCAACCACATAGCTCTAGCTCTCGTTTGTGGTGTATATCCTATTATGTACAAGTCTCATTTAGTTTGTTGTTTTCTAATGACATGATTTCAGTATAGCTAACTTGCATCTACTGACAGTACAGCCAATACTCTGACGAGGGAAAGACTGTGACGCATAAACTGTCTCCAGAAAAATAAGGCCAGAGGGAGTTCAGAAGATTTTGTACACAATTCAATAGATAATTCACAACATATCCACTAATTTAGAAATTCACGAACTGTTCCTACCATAATGCTTCCTTGATAAAATATGCGATTCATGAACTGTAGACCCCAAATGGTCCCAGTGGAAGCCATAGAAGAAAGATCAGGTTACCTTGTAGGATACTAAACAGATCCTGTATGGCCTATGAAATGGCTTCTAGAATAGTCCTTACTATAGGAATTGTCGCACGGGTGCATGCATGTATTTTTGAATGAATGAGGAATCAATCAACCTCAATTGATTCAACTAAAATTATATTTCGTTCATGTAGAAATATGTAAGGAAGTGGACTGATGAACACATTATTGAATAATGAAGCAGTGATATCATCTGATTACGATGAAACGAGAATATAATTAAGCAAACAGGAAATCCATGAGGTGAAAACAGAAACAGTTTTTCCTGGGTGTAATAATCTATATCTTCGATATGTTCAATTGGAATATGCTTTCTGCTTCCTATTTGCAAGTTCGTTGATTTATAGCAGCAATTTTATGCATACGATGGCAATGAATCACTTGTGCATCAATCAGATCTCTCCGTTCTGTCTTCCTGCTGTTTACATATTCTGCCATAAAACTACTTCATACTTTGGAATGAAATGTTATACCTAGCATCTTCTTGATATTCTGAACCGAAGCAATCGAGTTTTTTTGTTTGAAGAACTTCAATTTATACTCATCTGACAAATATTTTTTAAAGAATTGCCTTGGTGGCTCTGAATTTACTGATAAGTTTGTTCAAAACATGACTCAACTCGTAAGTTCGTTCATTCGAAACATATTATTCAATACCAGACTGTTGATTTCTGATTTATGTCTGTTCAAAGCAACACTCACATAATTGTTATTTGGTTATGTAGTTGCTTCGTTCCGTTCACTAACCTCATTATTCAAACCGTCTCATATTTGTAACTCAATTACAGAATTTGAATTTCAGTATCAAGCAAGAAATCTTCATTAGGAATCTGTTACTCTATTTTAACTAATTAACAATTGAATATTCCAAAAAATGTACTCGGATTTTTCAATATTGTTCATTGTATAGATATAATTTATTTCAACAAACAGTTTAAAAATGCGACTCCGCTAATACTAATCAAAATAATGAAGGTCCTGAAAATTACAAATGTACATGGAGCAATTCGAAGTTAGGCTCGAGGTATATTTTTAGGAGTGTAGCTGTCATCTTAAACTCACCCTTGAAGTTTGTAAAGTTGTATGAGATAATTCGTAATTATTTCAGAGATAAAGGAATTGAGTACATTTTGATACACTGTATACATATTTGAAATTGTTTTGATATTCCATATATTCAATCTGAATTAACATCAGCAATTTTAGACGATTCCATCAATCAGTTTTATTAATATGGAAACTCGTAACCTATTTTGTTTTATTTGTCGTGAGTATTAATATGAGTCGATCATATGAATGTTAAACACAGCGTAAATTATTGAGATAATGTTTTGTAACATTTTTTCATCAAATTGCATGTCTTTATTGAGCTTACCAATTTAATATCCGATAAAATGATATACTTTCACACAAAAATATGTTTTGAAAGCTACGAATCACAAACAACATGATATTATGATAAACAAATAACTTATAAACGTGTTTTCATGAAAACTGAATGAGTATTATCGAAATGGCGCCAGCAGCATTGGACATTTTTACGTAATCAAATCAAATCCAGAGATACAATGAAAAGGGCTTTCCTATACCTAGTGATAGGATACGATACCTGAAATCTTATAGAACTTCCCCTGGTAATGTGTGAAGGAGTCAACTTACCTGAAACAAAGAAAAATACTAAGATATTTGTTGTCGAATGCTGAATAATTAATACCGTATAAAAAATAATTGAAAATAACTAGTTTTCTTATGAAATGATGAATTTTTCAGCTATCCCTGAAATTTAATTGGTTTTTTGTATTTTATATGATTACGGGAAATTTGTATATTCTAGTGACTTTACATTTTGTTCGTAAACAGCAATAGAATGGAAAGTGTTATACAAACTTTTTCAGAAGCAAGATAGAAAATGAAAGATATTACAGGTGTTATAATGAGAGAATTAGCATTCGGAAGCTTTCCAGACTCCAAATGTGTTTCTGCTTCTTTTCCTGTGATATTGATATCAATGCGTTATTTTTGTTGACTTTGCTCAAGTTTTACTTCTAGCTGCTTCGTCACTAAAATGGCGTTCTCAAGAAATGTTGAGGGCGCTACCGGACGTAATCAAATATGGACACCCTCGTGAAAAACTATAAGTAATCATTTCATGAACGTTTATGGAATAGAATTATATATTTTATTGGTGCTAAATGAACACAAAATTTTTGCACAGGTCAACAGAGTACAGATACAGAAATATATGTATGAATTATATAAAATAGACAGAAGAAGGAACGTAGGTTTTACAATATCAACACAGTTAAAATTTTCATTTCATTTATCTGAGACAAATACAATACATGCAAAAATATCACCTAGCATTCCAGAGAATACATTACATTTTAATTCCGCTGTAAAGGAATTCATCGTAGAAAGCTTTTTCAATAAAATAATTTTTCAATACAAATCTCAGTTCATTTGTTCAAAGATCCCTATATGGCATGGTAGTTGTGAAATTCTGGAGCATAATAAAGTGAAGCATTCTTAGATTTATAGAGTCTAAGATTTTTCAATCTTATGTTGTCTCTTTTCCTTGTGCAGTGATTATGTACGCTGCTCTGAGTTTTGTATAGACTGATATTTTCACGCATATAGACAATGCACTCGGTTATACCTTGATGGAATGGTCAAGATTTTGAGATCGATAAATTTTTGTCTGACATCGGCACGATTATGATCCCTCATAAGTTTGTGTCTATAGATAGTTCACCTTGAACCATAAGGAATTGGATTCATGCAGTATTCACCATTAGAGTTCAGTTGGGATTATGAGTTATCCAAATATTCAGGCCTAGTTCTCTCATGTGCGAATACCTCAATTTATTTTATAGAGTGAAAGCTAGATATCTTATTCATGGAATATCTTATTCGTCGTTTATATTGACGAATGAAGATTCTTTTGGTAGACAAAGTATGTTGTAACATAAAAATAGCGCATTCATAGCACCTATTGAAATACCACATCCAACCACAGTCCGTTAAAAAATTGCATTTGCATCTTCTCATCTATTGTTCACACTTTCTGATTTGTTATGCTTCGTGAAATATTCACGTTTTTGGCAGGCATATTGACAAATACGATCAAAAACGAATAACATGAATTCGATTTGAAATAATTTCTGATTGATATATATATAATTTTTCAATGCCTGCATAGCATATGGTGTATACTTGAAAAAAAAATGCCAGATCATCGATATAATTCTCCAGAATATCACATAATTTCTAAAAATACAATAATATCTATATTTCTATAACTTGATTTACGACATATATTTATGGGTGATGATAATCCAATTTCATTCGATTATGAATTTACAAAATATCACAAATTCGATCATAAATTTACCCTTCATGAGAAGTTATTACTTACAGATTGTTTTTCTGATTTTATCACCAAGTTTGAGAAGATTCTTTGATGTGCACAAATCGATATTCCGCTACAGGTATTCATGAGTTGAAAATCAACAACCAACAAAATCAGATAGTTCCTAACAGGAAATCCAAGTGGCCAGACTGCTAGCGTTCTATATGACACATTTTGTTGATGAATAAAGAAAATCCTATTGCGCTGAGTGATTTATAGCCACGTACCTACGCTATCTAACATCAATATTCAGGAAACGTTGCCAACAAACATAAATTATGCATAGCCTATTCGCGCACGGTTCCTTAGCGAAATTCCATATATTCGAGGAGACATTTCCAGCATCTGTTAGGTGCATAGTGCAAGTTTTTGGGATATCAGCCAAACAAGGTTGAATCAGTAAAATCAAAGTAATAAATTTGACTTTTCTCTATTCGACTAGTCTTGAGAAATCCTTCTTCTATCACTTACCATTTCAGAAACCAGAAACTGAACAATCAGAATCCATACACTGTGACACATTTATATCCATGAAATGGATCTGTTATTTTCTTCCACTGTTATTAGAATTAATTTTTCTTCAACAATTACGACCCCTATATAATGATTTTTCAAATTGATTCATACATCTTCAAAATTCGAAAGAACAATGAAAATATAAAATATCGTAAAGAAATGTTCTCAAGAAATTGTAGAAACACGAAACACTATTTGCTTGAGAAAATGACGGATATTGATGATGGAAAAAAAGTTGATATGTATAGATGGAGCGTCTAACTATAAAACGAATATCATCCATATTGATAACTATTTATTGACTATTTTTTAACACAAAAAAAAATCTAATTCAAACGGTTTTAGAAAAAATGGGCTTGTGCTAGCTTCACGAGTTAAAAAATATCAGAGGCCGACAATGCCTTTCAAATTGTTTTATCATAACTATATCATATTCTGATATTTTCCGTCATAATGAATCGAAATATTGTCATGATAAGTTATTGTGCTGGAGTTTTTGAATATTAGAAGACGAAAACGCATCTTTTTATGGTTTACTTTTTCCTAATTCCATATAACTTCATCGCCCAAATTTTCGAAAAATTTACTAAAATTGGATGAAATATACCTTTTTCGTTAGTACATTTCTTCATTATTACAGATGATCGATCAATTTCGACATTTTATGAAATATATGCATATCCAGTCCCCGTAGAATTTTCAATTTTGTTCGAGATCAAATTCAGCACACACCAATTGAGAATTATTAAGAAGTTAGAAAATTGAGCGTTTGAACGAAGTTTGTAGCTGCTTTTAATAAAAAGTTACAACGCGGCTATGTCAGTTTCAAATAAGCACAACCCCATCGAAATCCGTTTGCGTTAGAAATGTTTTGTTTGTGTTAGACATTAGTCAATAGTTAGTTTATTGAATACTGAATGATTTTGATTTGGTTGGGTCAAGACGGCTGTGTTAGTTTTATGGACACATTAATGGAAAAAGAGTGAGCATACATCTTATTCCGCAGTTGATGCAATTCAACTCGTTTTCACAACTTGAGACAATATACATATTCAGTCCTATATTTAGACAAATGAAAGGAAAGTAAACTGACAATGCAAATAGTAAACATTGTGTTGAAACATACATGTTTATCTCTGTATATGTATCAAAGGATTATACGTAAATGAAGTGTTAGTGTTCACAGCCGGTTAGAAACTGACTCAAAGTAATCACGATTCATGTAAGGTAATGCTTCAAAATATACCTAATTGATTTACTTCAGGACTTCCGAAAGACCAGCTAGCGTCAATTTCAAAATGATTGACGAAATCATATTCCAACAAATGATTTCTTAGACTATATACTGAGTAATGAACAAAGTAGTCTCTAGTTATTTACAATCATTGTTCAGAATTTTCTTGGCCAACGCAATACACCGAAAACATGCAACTGGCAAACGATGATTCATTCGGAATTATAAAATATAGATGGATCCACCATTTTAAGAAATCAAACGAATTGTCTCTGGTGTTCCGTGAAGTTATTTGCGCTTCTTTACTGTAAATAATTTGGCGAATACATCGCTTCTACAATTCCTCTGTACAAAAATGACAGGTGACAAATTCTAGGAGAGTATAAGAAGATCCACATAATACCAGAACAAATATGAAACCATTCCCACTGTGGAAAATCTCTGAATCGCGGACACAAAACGGATATATCATGCGTGGTGTAGACAAATAACAAACATATCATAATCTAAAAACTCCACACACGTAAAAAAGTCACAAATCCACGTCTCTGCTCATTAATCTTGCAATAAATATTCAAATTTTTCATGCAAGAGATGGATTTTTTATTGTATCTAAAAACAGCCAGCATTCCTTATTTGACCACTAAAATGTCAACAGTTTTTCGACGAGTTCTCCTTGCGCATCACTTCTAATCAAATTTTCATGGGTCGGATAAAAAACGTCAGTCGTTAGTTCTTTGTCCTTGAAATTGTGCGAGAGTTTGTGGAATATGTAAGAGATAGTCATTCACAAGACATCTCGTACTCGTACTCGTTATTTTGTTACGGTTCACAAATCCGACACTTCACAATTCATTAATTGTTGTCTGCAACACAGCACAAAACGTAAAATTGTATAATATCACAACGCCAAAAACATGAGGGAACAAAAATAATGGGCGACTGAAATAGTACTTTATCTTTAACGATTAATTACAACACCATGTAGTTGGGCCCTACAAGAATTTTCACACTCATCCAAATGCATTCTTGTGGCGTAACAATATATGCTTTGTTGAATGTCGCTGAAAATCTGAAGCATATTCCAACCGTTACATTTCCTAGGTCCTGTTTGAGATACGCACGAATTTTAGGGTTAGGTTCTTTATTTATTTCCAGACATTTGCAAACTCGGAGTGTGGGGTTGCCATGTCTGCGATATCAAATGTATTCAGTATGCATGACGAATAAATTCATGAATGACATAATGATCTGATTAGGAATTTCACGAGTTTTGTACTTTAATGTCGATAATTTTTATTACCATTATCTGGTGTCTGCAGATGAATTTTGGCATATGACAATTATGTATGTAATTACAGAAATCTTCTCATAATACCGTACTCTCTGAAATTGATTACGTTTGAGTAAATTGTATTTTCAGCTAACGTTTAGGAAATGTTATGATTACTTTTTTTTTCAGAAATTATATTTGTACTAGATTTTTCGTGAGTGTACCTAAGTTACCGAAAGAGTTTTTCCTTGTTTACACTAATCAACACTCAATAAATTGATATAGCATGTTGGATCTCAATCGATCGTCACTGATTCATAGAGAAATTTCGTATTTACTCTAGTTTCACCCTGAATAAATCATTTTCCACAAGTGAATATTGGGTCCGGAAACTAATTTGATTGATGCACCGCAAGTAAACGAAATTCTCAGAGCATCTACTGGGAACAGGAAACATTACTTAATGGTTGTTTCCGGCAATAAATTTGAAATTTCCAGCACCGATCCGTGTCGCAGGATCCCGTTCTTTCAATAATTCATAACGCGTGTCTGATCTGAAGGTAGTCTTTGTACTGATGAGAGCATTCATCGATTTATCTTTCAGTATCCTCATCACGTTCAAATATTGACTAGTTCAACAATATGATTAATTGAATACTTCTATAACTTATTCGCGATATTTCACACAGTGTACCGAATATGGTATATTTAATTGGTGATTGCATAACCTGTATCAACCGATTGCTATAACTATAAATTAGCAATGAGGTTAAATAAACATGGGTATAGGGTATATCCACTTGGTTTTTATGAATGATTGTGAGCTCATGGTAGTCATAATATCTAATACTATCTACTTCTCATTGAAACTGTCAACCGATTTGTTTAGTTCTTCATGATTGACATATTGAAAACACCATCAATATTTTTTTTTTAAATAACAAACTCAATAACGATGGAATCGTGGCATATAAATCAAACCAATCTACGGTCATCTTTCTTGAAATGAAACTAGCAAAAACTCAAAACATCTGAAGTTCTTTTCAATGATATCTAATAGATTTTGAACCCAACGATACTTCTTGATTTATAAAATAAGATCATAATATACGACCTTTGGTCAATGCAATATCTACAATTTTTCAAAATCCTCATTTGACAGTTTCTTCTAATGGAAAGCCCGTGAGAAATTATTTTTTGCAAACAAATCTCCAATCCTAGTCAGGAGTTATTTAGGATAAGAAAAATGGCAGGATTGATATCATTATTGGTATTATGAGAGAATGAGTTTTTTCCATTTCAAATGAACGTAGTGACAATATTATGAGATTTTTGAAAACGTTTAAACTTTGTTATATCTTCTTCTTCGTTGAATTGAAATCAATTTTCGAAAATCTCGAAAACGGTGAAATCTTGAGTATCGATTGATTATTTTAATTTATAATGAAATGTGATGATGGAAAGTGAGTGGTGAATACATTTTTTTTCATTGCATTGTAGTCGTGAAACAGACTCAATGAAGAATGAACTCTGTTATCTTTCTGATTTCCTCGAGAAACTGAAAATTATGCAAAGTTCTCGAAAACATATTTCAAGTCACTCAAACGAAAAACTCAGTCATTATTCAACCATCTTTTTATTTATACAATATCGCAAAAATCAGGATCGAGTTTGAAAAATTTTTATATTATATGCATATTTATGGAATACAGTTTCGATGAGAGTTTATAGCTTTCTATCAAGATTGCAAAGTTTACTGGATCGAGGATTTTTGGCTCATGATGTTTTTCTGGAATTATCAAGAGCTTCTGATTGTGTGAGCCAAAGTATTCTCTCACAGAAAATGGAAAGAATGGGTATTCAAAATATTGCACTCAAATGATTCACATCCCATCTGTCCATCAGAAGCAAAGAGTAAGCATCAAGGATGATTCTGAGGATGCATTTCCAGAAGAATATTATTAAGGGGGTCCTACAGGCTAGCGTTCTTGATCTGCCAAATATTGTTACTGACACAACTACTTTATCAAATAACAATTCGCACGATACTAATATTTCAGTTGCTGGAAAATATTACGACGAACTGAAATATAAAACAGTAGCTATGACTGATATTGCGAAGTGGTTCAATAAGAATAATTCGTTACTGAATGTACAAGAACCTAACTCTTCATCATTCAGGCCTGTTGGAAATAGCAACACGGACCCAAGGGAATGCACTGGCAGTTCCCTTCTGCGAAACAACAAGAATTTTAGGTGTCACAATTGATATCCATTTTGAGGGGGACAAACCATGTACAGCTGCTCCGTGGAAAGCTTAGTTGTATAAGTTTTTCTCTCTACTGAAGGCTTATTAGGGTCATTTTCATTCCATAATACCAGAATTATTTAAAATTTGAGATTCACTGACTCTCGTAGGGGTTACTTCGAGAATCAATGTATCTGCTTTGTTCAGAGCAATAAATTTTCTAGAGAAATTATTATTGTTGATCATCACAACGACGTAAGGAAGTTTTTCGCTATACCCAACATAAAACTACGGAGTATAAGAAAGCGGTTTTTATAAATGTGTATGCAATATTATGATTCACTGCCCGATCATCTCGAAGATGAATGTTAGTCTACTTTGAAAAGCACTAAAAGAAGAAAGTTAATAACAGCAGAACCCTATTAAGTTGATAAAATTTCAGCAAATGACTTTCTTTGTCAATATATTTTCTATTTCTTTTCTTATTTTGTGTAGGGAGATTGAAAAATTACTTATGTATACTATACAAAAATGTACTTTTGTCGTTGGTACGAATGAATTTCTATTCTATTCTTCAATGGAAAATCACCTAAAAATTTTCGACCTGTTTCAGTTTCCTCCTTGCTTTTTTCCAACAGAACGCACATCATCCCCGAATTAGTGTAGTTTCTCCAAACAAGCTGCTATTCGACGGAAGAAAGAAAAATCGTTCTTTGATATAGCGCGAAATATCTGCGGATGACAAACGATGTAGCCGACGTCACACCCCAAGAAAGAATAGGGATCGAAACAAATCAATTGGCACCGTCCTATGTGGTGGTGACGTTTCCCCCTATCCAGAAAGCACACCCCATTAGTTTTGCTACAAGCTCGTACCTAAAAAGTGCCACAAATCCGACGAGGCATGCAGGACATGCGGAAAAGATAGCGAGAGCAGTAATGAACTTTCTTTCGTGACATGTGCGAATGGGCCTTTGATGTAGGGTCACATGGGAATAGTTCAGGAGCGTGTCCTAGATAAGGATGCAGAACGTGGGGATGACAGAAATGATGGGAGATACTTTATATTTATTACCACAAGCAGAGGACAGATTTCGTTCATGAAACTCCGCTGTATCGCAGTGATGTCACAAGCACGTCCATTAGAACTACAACAATAGACAATCTTTTATCTCGAAGTTTAGGTTCCTCCTTTTCACTGAAGAAAGACAGATGAAAGCTCAATTCCATCTTAGTAACAGTATGAAATAGAAAGTGATTCAATTGATTTATAAAAGTAAAATTCATTCTTGGTGAATTGAAATGCTGAGGAATCAAACTGTAAATCAATCACATATATATGAAAAGCATAATTCTACACTTGAGTTGTGGAATTACTATGAATTATAGTCTATTTATTCTATTTATTTCCGGTTGAAAGTTACGTCACACGCAAGAGCGATGTTACTTGATTTTCAATTACCCATTCATCTAGGAGAAATAATTTTAGAATAATGTTTCTATTTTATTGTTTATCGCAACCTTCATTTCGTTACATGATGTTTTCAGTTGAGAAAAAATAATTGATTATGGTGAATTCACTTCTATTTCGAATAATTTCTTTTGGAATTCTAAAAACAGGAAATCATCCACAAGCACAATGACAATATCGTGTAACAATAGCATGATCAGAGAATTCGATAGAAATATGGGGTATTTTACATAGTGCATTGGTGACACTGAGTGACGAAACTATCCTAACCTAACCTAACCTCAAATAAATAGGCCACATTGAATCACATCAAAACAATATGAATGCATTTGAGGACAGCAAAAAAAAAGTTTTCTGAAAATTTAGATTACAATTTCTACTTGAATAACTCGGAGAAGGTCTATCCAATAGGTATGCTTTGTAATTCGGTGTTACGTAGTCACTCGACAAGTTGGTAGGATAAGGATAGCGTTGAGTCTTTATCAATTATGTAGGATTATGGAAAACGTCGCTTTCTTTGGACGAGGCACTATCATTAAAAAGCATTACGTTGTAACCATACACACTAACACTTTCAGCTCGCGATCTCTTGGACGGGGCCCTTTTGAGTTGGGGGCCCTAAAGGGCCACTGCTTGTTTTTCTTGTTACACATAGCGATCCATTAAGAATGGCAATCTCTCAACTGGATATACTACACACACGCCAGAATATGGCGATTGAGCTTATTGGTTCACGAGATACAGGGTATTCAAAGTTGAAATTTCAAAAATAAATGATACAATCTTACTTAGTGACAGTGAAATTTTCAGAAATTTCTTCACACGAAAAACTGATTGGTTCTGACGCTACTTGAAAAAAGGCAATGCAATAACTCAAAAACTGATGAAGTTACATGAAATGAATAAGATGTCACAGAATTATTAAGAAATATCAGAATGAAATTTCAACTTTGAGTACCCTTATCTCTTAAAAATTTTGGTGTGTAGTATATCCAAATCAGATTAATGAATCTCCCTGTATACCCATATATATTCCTTTTCTTGAAATTTTTAAAGCGATATCTACGAATAGGATTTCTGATAAATAGATTTTCTGAGAAAGATGGATAACCTTAGGGCTGTTTTAAAATTGTGATTTTTATTCCTGAATTATTCCTCTATTGCTTATTTTGGAATACCCAGCTTGGATTTAGTATAGAGGGAGATAATCTTCACATTCCTTTTTGTGATTCTCAAACGATTTGAATTTTACAGTTTTAGGCTGCTCCTATGGTATTTGAGACATACTGTAGATCCAAATGATTCGCTTGGCCATCATGCGACAGACAGTAAGTAGGGCACATCTGCACAAGGCTCGTTTCCAATCGATCCTATTATACCCGGATTAACAACAATATGGACTCTCCCTTTCTATGAAATCGATTCAGGAAATAAATCCGACGATATAATTGAATCGACGATTCGTATATATAAAAAGTAGAAGCATATAAAATGCAACTTTTGAGACCCTACCTCATGGATATCAGCTTTGTGGTGGAGGGTGGGGACTTTCAGAGTGAATTTATCGATGAAGTTATAGAGTCAGATGTGGGTTTGAACTGAAATTTATTGGGGATCATATGGGGTCAATCCTGATTTATTCTGCTCCCCATAGATTGTTCAATTCCAGTTTTATCTATTCGTGAGTGTTGAATCTGAATAGTTCCACATACTTAGTAACTGGATGATACAGAATCTATCTACATACAGTATCGGAAAAATATATCTGGGGTATAGGCAGAAATCTATGGCAGTGACAAGGAGAGCAAGTAACATAATAAACTTTATTTCAAGTAATATACCTTGTATATAATATACATTTTTCAAACCTACATCCCATTCCCGAGATTTGAATGATCTTTAAGCACTGATTTCGTTTCATCAAGTAATAGCGAGTTTATTTACGGTATATGTATTTTCAGACAGCTACTATTTACATGAAGTCAAATATATTTTGTCGGTCGACATCACATTATCAAATATTAAAATAACATTTCTCAAGCAATTGCCCAACTTTTCAAATTCATACAATCTCAGGATAACCGTAAATTTGGATGTGATGCTTCTTGAGAACGTTCAGGGTGATGTAAAATTGTAATTTGTATGCGCGGAAATCCGGATGTTTTCGCAACTTTTCCAAGGATGTATGTTCATGAAGTATTCTTTCCGAAATAACTGCGTACTGTATTGGGGCTAACATCCAAATAATTTATAAGATCTTGAACAGCCTTGCAACAAAGCGAAATATGTATAAAAATTAATTTCAATAATGAAATGCTTCATAATTATCGAAATATGTTGTTTGCTATTTGGCCGAACTTGAGGTTTTTATTATGTGAGCAAATTTTCTAATGACCCAATTCAGACTCTGTTGCATTATGGAATCAGACAAACAATTTTTCTTCACACATCAAACTGAAAGTTAATATTAATGATGAATTCGAAGGGAATGGATATATTTTCTGAGTAAGAGGATTATGGTTCATGCTCATAAAAAATAAGTCAGACAGTAAATATAGAACCTAACCCCAAAATCTAGTAGATATCTAGTAGATATTTCAAGGACAATGAAAGGACAATTTGAAAAGTGACGTCACTATCTCAAGAATGTGGAAGAGTTGGCGTCCTTTTTGTTATGACTGAAAAGTCTCATTTTGTGGTTTGATAATGTAATATTTAATGGTTGTGTCATCCATTGGTATGAATAATTTCGAGGTAGCCCAAACCTCACATTCTTTTATGAATCATATGATTGAAAAGAGATTTCAGTACCTGGAATAAACAACCAGAAATCAAATTTACGATTTTGTTATGGAATTGTGGTGAAGTTGATTAACGAAGCACAATATCAGGATATAGTCAAGTGCTTTTTATCGATTCGGGATTCGGCGAGGTGAATTTCATAATTGTTTATAGTTGCATTGAATTCCCAAAGTTTTTAAACAAACCAACAAGTAAATTTTCTATTGATGCTTCTCTTTTAAACAGATCAGACACGCAACATTATCGTGGAGGTGATTGTTATGAAGAAGAATAGACATCTGAGTCTGCAAAATACAGCTGAGCATGCGCACTTTTCTACACGTTACAAGTCCAACGTATAGATGTTCTACGTTCAATCGAAACCGATATTGAATTTGGTAGCGAATAATATTTTTTTATTTTATTTATTTCAATTTTTTTTATTTTCACAATCAGGAATACAAACAGGACGAACCCAGAAACAGTATTCACATATATACATACTAAATATGTCATTCTGCTATTCAATACAATACAGTAGTAACATTTCAAATGTATTTGAAAAATAATATTGAGCATATCAATTAGACGATGGTACAAAGTAGTTCTTGAGTTTGTTCACAAAGGTAGCCAAAGAGTCAGGAAAAATACCAATCTCTATTATATCTGAAATGGAGTTATAACTTTTCAAGCATCGATGTAAATGGGAATTCGAATAGTAATTTGTGTTTGGTATGGATGTATGGAACAAATTATAATGGCGAGTGGAATATTAAAATAAATCAAGTTATTGATGAATTCATGTGAATTATATAGTGGGGGTTCCAAATATTTGAGGCAAAGCCTAGCAGACTATTTACGTATGACATAAAAAGAGTACGCAAGGTATTATAATCTCTAAAAGGATAAGTTGTTCTTAAAATGAAACCAAGCATTCTAGTCGCTTTCTTAGAGATGTAAAAAATATGTTTATTAAGGGTCATTTTCGAATCGAAGATAATTCCCAAATCCTTCACCTCACTACAGGTGTGGAGATTATGATCCTACATGGTGTAATTATTGGTTATCAAGTTAGAATTTCTACTGAAAGTCATCTGATGGCATTTGTTGAGATTCAGAAAAAGGGAATTATTACTGCAGTACTCTGAAAATCGGTCAAGGTCCTCTTGAATTAGCCTACAATCGTCCAAGTGTGAAACTGTAGGAAATATTTTGAGATCATCAGTATACATAAGAAAATACGAGAATTTGAAACATTTAGAAATGTCATTTATATAAATGTTAAATAGTAGGGGACCTAGATGTGAACCTTGAGGTACACCCGACGTTATGTTAACTGATCTTGAGAGATAGTTGCCAATATACTAATAATGAAAACTTATTATAAATTAACCAAGATTAAAACAACGTCTGATGTCTCTATTCTGCTGATTATAAGTATGATGAGTCTGCGAATACTGATGTAATACGATATTCAAAATCGTGGAAAGACATATATAGTTCATCAGTGGGGTATAGTGAGGAACATTTCAAGTATCTGTGGAAGATTATTGTTCAATTCGTAAACGAATGCATTTCAATAATCATAATTTCTAATTGAAATGTTTGAAATATGAATCGATTTTGTAAAATTAACGCGTCGCGTCGTCTAGAATCTACATCAAAATCATGTCAAAATTGGTTTCTATTGAATCGACTAAGTATGCTCACTGAGTAATTACTGCAAATTTTTTTCATTGCACGTGATTATAAAAGATCGCCATACTTGATAAACATATTATCATAACCTTCAGCATTGTTAACATGTGAATCTCGAGATTGTTCGTCGCTCTATCGCTCGGAACAAAGAATACATACACTGGGCATGAAAAAGATATGGAGAGGTAAACATCTACCTGAGAATTTTGAACTCATTTCCTCGCAATTCGCATTTGATGTCTATAGACATGAATATGTAAACATGAAAGATGCGAGAAAGAAAACTACTTGCAACAAAACAAACATTCGGAGATGAGAGTTTATATTGTACATCCTGTGCACACAGAACAATGAGCAGATTCTCAGGAATCACTTTGTACTGTGAAATATTGAAGGAAACTGAAACTCGAGAGATATTACTTCAACATACAAGAGAATCATTCCAACAGTGTATTCTAGTATTAAATAAGAAGGATAATCTACAAGTAACAAGTGAATATATATATTTTTTTAAATATTGAATTGCATAAATTATATTTTGATCGATAGATCCATTTCAGATATTTTTTTTCATCTATGATTCTTCATGATCATTCTTCTTCAATTTCACAATCTTTGTCATCTCTTTTTCTCAGATCTTTTCTCAATTTCAATAACTTATCCAGGTTCATCAGAATGAAAAGAAATGGCTGAATCATGTAGGTGTATACCAAACGGAAGTTCTTCTTCATTTATTGATTGTATATCCATCGTACATAAAACTTAAGAGTGAATTATGAATTATTATATTTATCTATATTTTCTGGATCCATGCTACTAGTCAGTTTAAATCGTCTGAAAATTTTCCATATGATATTGATGCATGAATTATATCATTACCACCCATCCCACAGAGATAAGCTGAAGTGACTCAATCCAGAGTAACCCGAGACGAGGGATGGAACCCTCAACGAACATTAATTACATACTTCTTCACGTTCAGTCAGATACCAAATTTCCAACAATAAACATCATATGCAATGTAGAATTCATATTCAATAAAGTGATAATTATTAAACAGCAGATCCTCTGATCTCGAGAGATATTCAATTCATGAAATGAAATACCGATATCACCAGTTTCTTGTGAAATAGATTGAACCAATTCAAATTATTATTCTTTGCGAAATCGTTTCTAGTACAAAAAGTGAGATAATCAACTGAACTAAACAAAAATTATTCTGATGGCTAAAAAAACATTAAATACTTCATCAATGGTATTGGTTTACAGTGGTTTACATTTATTATATTTTCAAAAACTGCTACAGATCAGATAACAGCTATAGAAGACGAGAGCTGTCTATGTAAACAGTTTCGAAAATGATATCCATAGACAGAAATCTATAAGAGTAATAAGGAATGCGAATGTATTATAATCTCACATAATCGATCAAGACGCAATGTTATTCTCATCTGATTCTTAATCAATATCATACTGAATGGAATTAAAATTTTAATGTTTACTAATGAGCCATTAAAACTGCCATAAACACAAACAAAATCAGTATCATTGAATAGGTTTTTTCGATACCTTCTGAAAAAGGTGTCGCTTGCCGTAGGGTTCCATTTAAAATTATTGGTCACAATGGCGTTTACAACCTTTAATATTCAGTTTCCAAATTTCACTTGTTTATGTATAATCATTCCAGAGATAAGAGGGGGGAGGGGACTTTTGAGAAGCACTGTAGATATAAATTTGATTTCACTAGTGGAATTCAATTTCAGTGGAAGTATCAGTTTTTGTCATCTTGAATTCAGTTATTTCATCGCCCAGTGGCAATCAGATCTATCCTCTCACTTGTGAGTAGAACGATGCGATGCAGTTAAAGATACACCCAGCATCTGAACAGGAACAAAATACACTATTTTTATTCTTAAAATAACACATTGTGTAGTTTCTCATTCATTAAAGTAGCGATGCTCGCTCACATTGTTTTTCAACTGTTACAGCTCTAATTTCAAAGGAAGAGATTCTCAGCGGATATGTTTTTTTCTGGAACGAACTAATGCTTCAATACCTGATATTATTAGTACTGGATGAGGCTGGTAATATATCTGTTGAGTAACGTATACACGCATACTTCAACTAATGAGGTATTGCTGATGAATGTAGATGAGGTTATCAACTTTTTTATTCATACTGGTTTCCGTTAAAAAAAAACAAGTAATAAGACCTGCATAAACATATACATTTCATTAATTGAATGAAAGATACGTAAATTGAATGAACACTAATTGTGAGGTCCATTTATTCAGAAATATCTCATATACAATAACGTTGATATGTGACGCCCTGTATATCACTTGACTTCTACCATATTTCTTCTATGGAATATGGAATTTTCCTCTTCCTGTCTGTACTTTCACATATTTTTGTAGGTTATAGCTGAAGCTTTCAATGATAATATTTTTTAATTGACGGCATTTGCAGATACACTGAAAGTGGACCAAAATTTCATTATTTTGGATGAGATGGCAACATATTGAAATATTTTTAGAATTGGATCTTACATATGAAATTTATTTTCCAAATTTTTCTGTGCAAAAACAATATCATATATCTTTAAAATTGTTTTAGATTTCTCAAACAATTTTCATGCATGAAGTGTGATAAACGTGGTTAAAATAAGATACACTGATCTGATCTGAGTTGAAAATTTATGGAAAGAGACATAATTTATTTATTTATTTATTTATTGTGGGATGCAAACAGGACTTGCCCAAAAAATGCATCCTCTGAGTGGTTATATAGTTACAATAAGGTATAAATCATTTTAAGATGATATGAGAATAAGGAGAACAATTAAAAAACAATTATTGGGGGGTACAACTTGACAGACATTCAGTTGTGCTCTAATTGTGAAAAGTGTGTTCTCAATATGTTTTGAAATTTGTAGAAGCTATTTGCATAATGAAATAATTGAGTGAGTATTTTATGTGTGAACGCAAAATGAAAATATAAAATTACTGTGATCGATAAGAACATTTTTCCAAGTTTTCTCACACAAAAGACTGAACCATAAGCTCAATAACAACTGAACAATATAAGTATCGGTGAGAATCTCTTTGAAATTTTAATTATTATAGGAACAAAATGAGGGAATTGATATGTCCCATAATATAGCGCTCGGCCTTGTCGATAAAACGAATCAAGACTTTTTCCGAACCCCATTCATCAGACGATTACGATTTTTTGTATCGCGTCCTAATAATTGGTTCTTTGCTCCTCTCGAGAGGTCGATCATTTCACTGGGCAGAAATAACGAGCCCTTTTTCTTTCCGCCATTTACACACGCAAGGCTTCTTATTGAAGCTCTAATAACCCATCGACCCCTTACCAAGATGAATCAATGATAGCTGCCAATGACATGTCCAAAATGGACTTCACGTCATGGTGGAATTGTTATCGAAAAGCAAACGTGAATTTATATCGCAATAAATCAAACGACTGTACTTGTATATTCAAATTCGTATACATAATCACATTTATTATTAGATCTACTATTAGTAATAAGTAATTGGATGAACATTATACAGGTTGTTTTGTCTGAAAACTAATAACAAGTATTTGGAGTTCTTATCATGATATACTGAAATATAGTTTTTTCATTTGAGGAAGACAGTTGTATTGTGATAGATTTGGTTATTTTGAGAACTTATTATTAATCTGATATTTCGATGACAATCTGAGGGACGGGTACATTTAGTGGGGTTGATCAGAAAATGGTTGCATATTCTTGATGAATATTTTGTACAAAAATAGGATGACGGAAGCCCTTTACTTCCATATGATTCTGCCGGAAAGATAAGTAAATAATTTATTATATTCATTATCTTTTATTCTTTCTCATCATATTCCATACCATTCCTAAATGAAGAACTAATAATTCTTTCATTCAAACTGTTCAACAGTTATCCACAGTGAATAATTATCCAATTTTGGTGATCATATTTCATTAATCGAACAATTTTCGAATAATAAGGAAGATAAACTCAACTGACTCAACTCTTTGATTCGTAGTATCGTTGAAAAAATAGACAAGCAGCAACATTGGAGTTTTTGACAAGCAATTATCTTGCTCAAATAAATAGACTATCGTTATCATTTTCAGTTCTTTATTCGAGTTGTCGAAGTTGAATACTAGTATTGCTTTAATATAACACCTCCATTTCCTTACTTTATCTGGAATTTGTATGGATTCATTTCTAGTTGTACAGATTTTATATATAACTCATAAAAAGATTAATGAAGATATGTTACTGATTCCAATGCATATTGCTTCACAATTGTGCAAGATGGATTTCTATATGTAATTTATTTTTGCTACTTATTTTCAGAATTTAGTTTCGTCAGGAAGTATTAAATATTCTGAATAAATATCGTGAATCATGATTTATTCGAGGAATATATTCCATTAGAGTTTGTTTTCATATTCTTACCATGCCTCAACGGTCATTAGCTCATATTTGGAAAAATTGTTGAAATGAAAATATATAACATGAATTGTTCTTTAGTAAGTAATGAAATCATCCCACGATACTTTCTCCCAATAAAATTCGTGTTAGTCTTCCACATTTTCCTGAATTTGATGAATCATTTTCTGGAAAGGATATATAAAACTGAGAACAATCGGCTATTTTCTGTTTCAACTATCCTGAATCTCAATCATCAAGGTCCCTCAGAACTAAAGAAATGGTTTCGGCGGTACATTCACATGAGTCTTTTGTCTCTACCAAAGAAGTTGGCTGAAAAGCTTCGAGTGTATCGCAGAATGCACCAACCTCCCGTTCTACATCCGACTCCCTCTC
The DNA here is from genome assembly GCA_037013635.1 of Plagiodera versicolora. Classification (NCBI taxonomy): domain Eukaryota; kingdom Metazoa; phylum Arthropoda; class Insecta; order Coleoptera; family Chrysomelidae; genus Plagiodera; species Plagiodera versicolora. The sequence goes on along the minus strand of CM072986.1, from coordinate 5,153,540 downwards.
GACTGGTGGAAGTTAAAATGATCGCTGCGAGATAATTTATTGCTGTTTCGGGATTGTTGGTCGTTACTCTGTTGCGTCGCTGGCTGCGTCGATAATCGACTTTCATAATCGCAGGCAGCGGTGTTTTGTGACGCCGGTCGTGAACAACGATGGCAGATCTTCGATTTCGATAGAGACATTTGTAGGTGTTGGGCGTCAGGTTCAAGGACCCTGAAACCACTGCCATTTCCTTGCTGGCTACAGCCGAAGATGGAGAGAGATAACTGTCTGGAGGATACTTCGATTCGGAAAAATATAATCCCTTCTATGTAGTTGAAATTTGGAGTTTCAGACTTTCATTGTCTGAATAATCGGTTGAAATTCCTTCAAGAGTATAAAGATGGGTTCTCTCGCGAAAATTTATTATTTATACAGTAAATTGTTTATTATTCACCCGTTCCTCCGAATTTCAATCAGAAACATTGTAAATTATCATTCAAATATCAGAATTTCATTGAGAGCGAAAATAATATTCTGCTAGGAATTGAGAAAGCATTATAATTTCTCATCGAAAAGCTCGAAAAAGAGATATCGATATGCTCTATAATTGGCTCTGTTACGTGATCATTTGACGAGTTAGTGGGATCAGAATCGAGTTGCGTCTTTCTTGATTATGTGCGATATAACTGTTCCTTGTTACTCCTATAGATACCGCAGATAGATTTTTGTATGGGAGTATCTATCGCTTATTATTGAAATTTTTGTTCAAGGTGGCCTAAAATATGTGGAAGAACTTGAAAACATATTTTTCGAAAAGAAATTGATTCGCGCAAATATTTCTTGAATTTTTAGAGATTGAGGTTTTCGGCGTAGACAAAACAAAACAGAGTTCAAATTTTTCAAATTGCATTTGGTCCTATTATTTCCTTCATAAACTTCGATATTCTGGCTCAAGTGAAAAATTGGAAGAAAACTTCATCAGTGACAAGTAACTGAACTTGATTGTAAGGTAAAGGATAGCTGAAATATTTGAATATCGAAGAAGTTTCGTTTGAGATCTGGGGTATCTTTTGGATAAATATTTATTTTTTTTACAAAACTCCAGGACTTGATTAGCAAAAACATTCATTCTTCAAATACAACATCCAGTATTCACCATTTCGTGAAACTATTTCACGTATTCAAATTATGTTCATGTGATGTACTCTCTACAATCGACTGATTTCATAAAAAAAGCCATTTTCGGCCGACGATTACAAATATTTCTTGAAAAACAAGCTCTGAATATGACGTTCAAAATACTTTGATATTTACTATTCAAACCATGAGGTATAAATGGGTGAAACAGTATATTTACAAAACAAATGAATAAATCATACAACAAACGAGAAATAACTAGGAATGTTTGATAATAATTTTGTTAGTTTTGTTTTGTAGAATTGTTGAGTACGTTTACTCACCTATGTACTACTGAAAATAAAATAAAATAAAACACATTTTTTGTTCCTTTGTATCTGATTTCTAACAATTTTCAATTCTTAATAATCAACCAAAATTAAGATTAATTCATGATGCATAAACTCAAATAGTTCAGCAATTCCATTTTCCATGGAAATCGGATGAAATCAATAGCTAGTTCATTGAAAATTGGTTGTGAGCGGAATACTGATCAGTGCTTGTGTTTGACAGATGATGGAATAAATACAATTGTTTTCAAGAGTTTTTCGAATACACACAACTTCGAGATTCACAAGAGAAACAATCCAATCCCGCATGGATTTTCATTAGATAACTGAATTATTTCATTGAAATTCAAGAACAAAAAGCTGAGCTATGTCAATGTTGAGTTGCCAATGATCGAGATTGAATTCAGATGTCACTATTCTAATATAATCTTTAACCTTGGTTATCCTTGTGGATAAATGAAATATTAGCTTTCACTCTCGGTTTTCAGCTTGAAATGCTGATAGTATTGACTATATCAACGTAACTCCTGTATGGGGCCGGATGTTGTGAATTATACAGTCGCATGGATCGTTGTATCGTGTTCCTAATTCGAAAATGGTTCAATTCACAGCTCCACGTATCGTTCTCCCCTGATAGGAAGCGAGTATTATCGGATTTGAGGTGCGCCTTACTGTTTTGGGGATTCGACCGTTAGTCGTAAAATCACAATGGATCACGTGGGGGACCGGGTTTTGTGAATAGAAGGTTTGTTCGATGTGGTGAAATGCGTATTTTGCTGAACTACCGTTGGTAGTTGTCGAAAGTTAACGAATGGGTTAGAGTCATGCGAGAATACAAGTTCGGTGAATGGTGGTTGGTGATTGTAATAGGGATGTTTTGATGAAACAATCAAGGATTCATCAGTGATCATTTTTGGTTCTTAAAATACGCACGCGCAATTTGTTATTTGTCAGAGGTTTCACGCTGAAACATTGAGCGATTCTGATTTTATGAAAAGAGCTTCACTCTGTTCACTCATATTCATTTTCATTCCTCACTAGAAATCATGTGAAATGTTTCACAGTTCATAATCCCGAATGAACGTAATAGTCGAAAGGTTGAAACGCTTTTTATTCAAAGAAAATGACAAGTAACCATGAAAACAACTGAACAAATTGCGTATGTTCGTCAGAAATATTCTCAAGAAATCATCAAATTCATCTGACTAGTTGTCTCGCCTATGCCGAACACCCTGTATATTTCGAAATATGTGAGGATTTTGCATCTTTGCGAATATAACAACTTTAATCTGGAACATTCTTTTGTATCTTTTGAATCAAGCAGTTGCAAATTGAAGTCTTCTGTTTTTCTGATGAATCCAACATGTTACTAAATGTCGATTAATACAAAGAACATAATTCCTAGAGATATCAGCAGTTTGAACAAAAATTCTCAAAAATATTAGGATAATTTATATCGAATGAAACTTGAGATATGTGGAGAGAATATAATGGAATGCGAATAAAAGAATAAACATAGTGAATAATGAAATATATGTGAAATTAAATCAATTGAAGCAGAACGATAGAATGAACTCTAATAAACTGAATTGAAACTACAAAAATATTACACACTGTACCGTTATCAAGACGTCAGATATTTGCGACTAAACCAAAATATTTCAGATGATTTTTTGTCAAATAATGAAGTATTTTATTACAACCGAGAAAAATATGTCAACTTTCTTCAGTTATAATGACACAAAACCAGTCCCATCAAAATACTGTCCAAGAAATGACCTATGAAATTTAATAAAATAATTTTGGAGAATCATGAAATGTTCAGTGAATACAGGTTCACTTTGAGTGAAGTTCATTCTGAATGGTTTCATTCTACATTTCATTTGAAGCATAAGGAATTGAGTTATAAGGAAAGGAATTAAATATTTGAGCATTGACGATCTCCATTTGTACGCGAAAAAACGAAGATCGAATCAAGATTTGTGCTATGGTTCATCTTTTATAAACAATGCATGTTGTTGGGGTGTTCTTCAAGGTTAATGAGATTCGTCGACAAATGAGTCTACACCCGAAGTAGGTCGATTAATTTACAAAACACTATTTCTTTATCGAGAGCTGAAGGACTTTTTTGGAGCATCCTTCGTACTAAAGTTGCCGTGAACCAGAAGATCGATATCGCCGTCTTGGTATCGTCGGTCGTCGGGGACTTTCACTTGCTACACGAGAGATTCCTAAAGGCGGCCACTTACAACTTCCAGATACAAGGACACGTATAGGCTATTTATTCTGGGTAGATAGTTTCTGTCAAATCGCCAGATTGAGCCGTGTTGCCACATGTTTTTCACTTTTTCAGCGATGCTCCGAGTTAACTTCGAATAAAAACTTGGGTTAGGTTGCCCGTTTGTTTTGTTTTAAAAAAGTGTTTTCGACTGATGAAATATATTAATTATATTTGGATTACTATTGATTGTGGATAACCATTGAATGGTTCGAATGATATAATGGACTGTTCACATGCTAGGAATCGAATATTCAAAGGAAGTACATAATAACTACATAATGATATCTAAAAATGTTCATCTTTCAATATCAAATCTGTTCTTTCTCATTTGATGGTTCTATATTTCAAAACCAATAACTGTCCAACTCTATTAGGTGTGTTTTAGAAAAAATCCAGAAGTTATAGATCAATTTATTTGTGGAACAAAAATAGTAGTGCATCATGTGCTCATTTTGTAAACGCTACACATCATTACATTTCAACAAAAATTACAAAACAGATTCAAATGTCTCTCAATTCACTATGTATCCATGTCTTTACATCTCACATCAACTCAATTGGATAAAAAACACAAATGTAAAGTGGGAGTCAAATATCTTGATATCCATATCTTTCTGCTATCATTTCTTAGGGCTGGTTTGTTTCTGAAAATCAAAAAATATATTACATGTATCATAAAGTCTATGGCCTACAATTGTACTTAATTAGTTAGTAACTGAAGCTTCAACATTCCATAATCAAAATAAATTACATTGTTAGTAAGTCATTCTTGAATTGCTGCCTTATTAAAAGCAGAGGTGGAAACTTTGTTAATGACTGTGCTGTGAAAAGTAGCATTATCCATACATAACAATTGTGGAAGGATTTTTTAATTTTGGCAGCAGTTGTGTATCGAATCAGTGGAGAACGTTATCCTGGTTAATTCCTCCATGGTAAACTTTGTTAGTAGTTTCAGGGATTGAAACAAATTTTGTCCCAGGAATGAATCCATCAGAACAACCAACATGCAAAACAATGAATCTAATAGACAACATAATTTCAATACACCATCTAACTCATATACAAATTCTAAATACCTTGAATCTAATATTCGTTGTATTTTCACACTTTTGACACTAGAATCTTGCCAAGAATGTAGTAGAGTTCCATTCTGAAATATGCAGATCTCATTAATGAAAACAATTACCCCAAACCTTCACTTTTCAACAGAACGTACTGTTGGAGAAATGTATTACGTTTCATAGCAATATTAGGTAACTCCATCAATGTTTTCCATTAAGATGTGAGGCAAATGTTGAGCAAGCTTTCATTTCAATGACTTCAATGTTATGTGTTCCTCTGCAATGAAGAATGTTCATCAGCTGATAATATGTGATATGCACTAAATACTCACTGTTCTTGGGTACATATTGTACCTAAGTACAGTTCCCTATTTGATATTGTTGAGGTTGATCAATATCCACAATTGGTTTCTTCCGTTGTGTAGTTCTGTAGAAGTCCTAGGACAGTTTAGTTCTTAGCTTATCTTCTGTGATAGTGTGCAGATATTCCCTACACAGTTCAATTCCTACATTTAAAGCAGCAATCACTCTCTGTAATAATCATATTTCATAAAAACTATTGAACCATTGTAAGATCGTGGTGAATGAATATTTATGAAGATTCTTCACTTACCTTCCAATAAAATCCAATGAAAGTAAGGGTCTCCTGTTATCCCTTTCTCGTTAAAAATGTTCTAATAAAGATGCAACCATTTTCTGGGCATCTCTACTCAATCCTCTCGGCATTTTCATAAGAATACGATGAAATTAAGCTCTCAAAAGAACGAATTTAAAAAAATCGCAAGAAAAGCACAATTCGAATGTAGGGATTCGATCCGAACAGTTCGAACAATTTGGCATCGTTGTCAAGTGAACGATGCCAAATTGTGGAGCGAATCCTAAAACACGAAATGGGTAACAGGAGCCCCTCACTTTCATTGGATTTTATTCGAAAGGTAAGTAAAGAATCTTCATGAATATTTATTCACCACGATCTCACAATGGTTCAATAGTTTTTATGAAATATGATTTTATATCCAGTTATATATATTCGGACATAATTCGGAGCAACGCTGAAAAAGTGAAAAACATCTGGCAACACGGCTCATCTGGCGATTTGACAGAAACTATCTACCCAGAATAAATAGCCTATACAAGTATATACATAGTTTGCGGTTAGCCGGTTCGTTTTAAGTTTATGCTTGCTTTACTTATGATTTCTATACACTTTTATCGCTTATCGTTAAATACTGGGAGAGTTATTAATAACTGTAGGATCAGCGAATCCTCCCCTCGCGAAACCAACTGTAGATATTTGCAACAATCTTGGGTCTTTGAATATCGAGGAAATATTTCAGTTTGATTATCACATTTCCAAACTGTTTGCTTTCCGTTTCTATAGGGTGAACATAAAAAATGTCTATTCCTTTTTCTTATTATGACAGTATATATAAATAACAACCCATTTAATACTTGACATAACAACAGGTGATGTTGAAGCTATTTTAAAACGATATTGAGTGTATCAGCTAAGTTGATTTTAGTCCTTATCTGGTTTTTCATATCATCAATATGTCTGTTAATGTAACTTCTTGACTTGATGAATCTAGTGGAAAAAATATTATTGTATTCATGAACATGTTGGACACTTTAATAAGTTGAATATATTTCATATATTAAACATACGATTGAATATCATCCTACACAGACAAATGAATGTACCTAACTGATGAAGGAATAAACGAGTCGAAAGTTTTTATTTCGATTGTCAAATCTACACTTCCACCTCGACTTCAACACATTTGTTGCAGACTCCACTATATGAAGATCTCAGACGGACTTGTCAGATCCATTCTGGACAATTTTTTAGCTGTGATTTTTGGTTCTAGTCACACTAGCATACAATGAACCTAGTTTCGTGATATATAAATCAATAACTTAACATTGCATAAAGGAAAGATACTTTGACTGGAATGAATTTGCTAGTGCTGACGCAAAATCATCTCCCAAAAGAGTTTCAAATTCAGCCACATTGATCTGTTCAATAGCACCCTTTATAAAATCAGGAATGAAGCTAAGCATGTATTCGATTTGAATTAATTCATGCATAAAATTCGTCAGTTTTCATACTTATAAATTGTTTAAATCGCTTAATTTTGAATTGTTTAATTTTCACTTGACTTTCGTTATATCTACTCTCTTTTTTATTGTATCATCATAATCAAATTAGCATAATACTATTCTTGTTACTATGTGTTTTATTGTTATAGAATATTACTTACTTTAGTTTTCTAACCTTATTTTTAAAGTGTACACTCTTTTTTAAAAATATGTGTAATCCTATAATTGGAGTTTCAATACTCTGTTGGGTAACCTATGTTATGAAATAAATAAATGAATAAATAAATAAATGTCTCAATTGCTCAGAACATTACATGATGTCTCCTTTCATGGGAAGTTTATTGAAAAAAAATCAAAATGGGCAAAATTATAATCTGTGATAGGTGTCGTTCCTTATAATATGTAACCCTTATACCAGTATTTTCTACTGATTTTCAGTTTTGTTTCTCAATGTCAACCCTACGATGTGAGATGAAGAGAAATGGCCCTTCAAATCCCTATCTCTTATTATTTTCGATTCAATGAAAAACTTCACATCGAATAATTGAAGGCTGTATTTTCTATTTGATTCAAATATTGTGCAATTTTGGAACACCTTTTATATAAATAACATGATGAATTTATGAAAGACGTGAAGAAATATCAATTTCGAGCATAGTCAGTCAAAATAAATATTCAACTCTACATGAACAACAGGATGCAAAACTGCTCTCAGCTAATCGTAGAAACAAATTGCAACAATTACACGTATGCCTCAGGATAGTAGCTTCAATTTCAGACTACTTTCTATTCCATACTGGAAAGGTGATAAGGCTTTGAAAATGTCTTCAGATTAGTGACTAATGAACGGAACCTAGATCTAAATTATGAATGATTGCGTTCGTAAAATCCTGAGTACTGGAATTTCCACCAATATCTTTGGTCCTAACTTTTCCATCAGTCAAAACCTTCAGCACCGCTCTCTTCACAATTTCCCCATACACAGGTAGATTGACATGCTTTAACAGCTTCACAGCGCACAGCAACATGGCCGTCGGATTTGCTGAATCCTTTTCACCAGTTTCAGTAAATTCATGTCTGGCTCCGGGTTCGTAGATAGCGCACTCCGTTGAGAAAGAAGACCCTGCCACAACACCAGCGCCACCTATCAAAGCTGCGCCGATATTCTCCAAGACAGTGCCGTAAAGATTAGGAGTAACCAGGACGTCGAACAGCTGAGGAGAGGATACCATCCCCATGGTGCAATGGTCGATTGCCTTTGTCTCAAACTTGATTTTTGGGTACAATCTTGAAGTTTCCTCACAGCATTGCAAGAAAAGACCGTCGGTTAATTTGTGTATCGCCGCTTTGTGGACTGCAGTGATTTTTTTTCGCTTGTTTATGGTGGCGTAGTTGAAAGCGAACTTGGCTATTTCTTCCGACCTCTTCCTGGTGGTTATCTTCAGGCATTCCACCATACCCTTCACCGTTTCATGTTCCAAAGCAGAGTACTCGCCTTCTGTTTGTTCCCTGATGATCACACAATCCACGTTTTTGTGTCTGCTATTAATTCCAGGCAGTGATTTCAGGTGGACTACTTGAGCGAAGAGATTCAACCTCTTTCTTAACTTCATGTTGAGGTTCTTGAACTCTCCTGGTGTGTTATAATCGGGTATGGCTACGATACCGTGCAAACAGATTCTGTTTTTTGTTATGGAGTTGGCTACTTCGTTCAAAGTGGCGCTGGTTTTGGGATATATTTCGGAAAAGATTATGGTTTCGAAATCTATTGGGACACTGGCAGCATGGAAAACCTTCTTCACCGCGTCTACTAAGTCTGGTCCAACGCCATCGCCAGGAATGAGGGTGCAAGAGATGTTTTCATGCTTGTTGAGATTTCTGGAAGAAACAATTGTTTGCGGTTTGCTGAATCTACGAACAACATTGGAGAAAATTTCATCTTTAAATGATGAACGTAAAATATTTACGTTCATTGGTATGTTCTACTAAGATGACAGTTCCGATGCCAAATATTCTCTTGTCATTGGGTGTCAAAAGATTTATTATAGCACAATCTACTCAAAGTGCTCGTATTCATCAAAGTGATGCATTTTCTTCAAAAAAAAATTATACAGGGTGTGTCATATGACAGTGGCCGATATCAACTTTCTTATTTCAAATACAACCTCCTGTATATTATTATTTTTTTGGATTCTTCAGAAAATTCTAGACATAATTCATGTACAATGTGCCATAACTATCCTCAACTTTTTCGGAAATATTAAGTGCTTTCAGATATATTACAAAAATTAACATTGAAAAAAGAAAATCATTTTGTTTCACAAATTCTCTACGTTACACTCAATACTTCATCTAGCTCTTGATATTGAGATCTAATAGTGAAATGTATATTAGATACTTTTTATTTCATTGAATAAATAGATCATCGTGATGACTAGTACGCAATTGAAAAATCACGCATAAGTTCTAGAAAAACACGTAATTCATGAAGAGCGATGTCAGTCAATTGTTTCGAGTAACTATGAAAAAGTACAGGTTAACTCCTTGTCATTTTTTTTTTCAGGAGAAGTAAGTGAAATGAGCTTAATTCTTATGTAAGGAAATATCCGTAGAAGAATTATTGCACACAAATAATTTTCATACTCGCATGTACCTCACAACTTTTTATATGTAATGTAATATTGAAAATGGTTCGGTAAGATTGGAATATTCTCAATAAAATTTAAAGCATAACGAATGAAATATTACTAATTGAATTAATTGAAATATTATTCGATATACCATATGCGATTTATGCGACATCTGAATCATAACCATGTCCTAAAGATATCTATAGAGCATTTACGAGTTGTCACAAGATGGACGTTTTTTTTAACTAAAGGGTAAACAACAAACATTTATGTTCTATTGATTCGTATTGTGTTTGTTGGGCCATCAAAATAATAATTTGTATTGTGTTTCGCACTGCTAGTTTATTGAATGATTGAAAAATTCTTCTATACACAATAAGCTGTCATTTTCATTTATTGTTCATCCCTATATTCTTGTTCGACTCATGCCTGACAGCAATCTTGCATTGTATGTTCTCTTACGCGAACTAATTTCATCAAGGCTAGAACGAGCATGCAATCCCATATTCCTATCAATTACACGCTCCAATATCCAAATCCCGCATGATTTCTTTCACGTATTATGATGGAGCAGTAGGGCGTAAATTATTATTGGTTGAAACAGATTTGGAAACTTATGGAACTATTTGAAGATATCATTTTGGATATACTAATGAATAAAAGTGTAGGGATGCCCATGACTAATCTAATGCTTCTGGAAAAAATGATGGAGCATAGTCCAAGTAGGCATTCCTGATGTTTGGAGAAGATTTTTTTACTTGGTGGAAATTCTAGCTCTAATTGTTTACAAATAGTTCTTAAACTTGTTGTGAGTATTGTTTATTCAATTAAAAACACATCAAACTATAAATACGACCACATTATTATCAGCTACATATATTTTCTATATTATTATAGAAATAAGTGACATCTCGAAAATATATTCACAGTACGGTTCATGTTTTTAGGAAATATACTGTTAACTAAAAATAAAAATAGTGTGATGATTAGAGAAAAAAATGGGACTTTAGAACTGCTAACCAGCAACTGTGACATTCTTAGGGTACTTTTTCCTCTTTCTATTGAGAGGCACGAAGGAAATTCTTGTGAAAAAAAAACTGTTAAATTTTGAGTCATGATATAAAATTGTATATTTTCAAATGATGCTCATAGTTAGATATAGTTCAGTCGAAAAGGAATATTTCTTTCTTTTCAAACCAAGTATGTATTATACGATTCATTCCTCTACATTATTTTATTCCCTATACATAAGACCTCGTTCGACGCAAAATCGTTTCGGTTTATAGCGGAGACATTGGACGATATGGATGAAATAGTGAGAGATATAGTAGGAATAACAAAACCAACCGGTTCAGATGGCCTAAATGTAGATGGCGACGAGGAAATGGTTCAAGAAACAGCAGCTAATCTGTCTATTGATGAGATGAAGAAATCAACTCTGTAATAAGAACATAATAAAGTTGATAGTAGTAATTTCAGAAAGTGAAAAGAACTCTTATTGGTATTTGCAAAAAGAAAAATTGACCATTGAAATTTGAAATAATGTTGAAAATTATCCAGATTTTGACAGGGGTTAAGCAAGATGGAGTGTTATAGATGCTTCATCCACTTATCAACAACTTTCAACAGAATGCAAAGAAAAAACGTCAACCCCACCATACATAGATGTCTTTACAAAGAGGCGAAAAATTGGACACACAGAATAGACCGAGGAATAGACTGAAACATCTGACTGCTCTTGATATGTTTTCATAAGTATACCTATTCGTTTATATTATTTTCATTTTTGATAGAAGATATGAAGTTTGGTTTGATTTTTATTAAAGAATACATAGTTACAGAATTTGATACCTCACCTATTTTCCATCTTCCTATCCTTATCCCATTATTTAGTGTTGAGATAGCCTCGTTTAATATTGTTTTGCATTACGCTTTATTTTAACGTATGCTACGCGTTGAGTAAGGTTTTACTATGCTTCACAACATGAATAAAATACCCTATATATTCAAACAATTTATGATTATCGCTTCACTATTCGAAAAATTTACGAAATCACTAAAATTCCGACCTTTCAAATAGCAACAAGTTCTTTCGGGTAATCTAATTTCCTCAGTTTCTCAGTGAACATTCGATACAATTTGTTTACGACTTTATATTCATTTCATCGTTTATTTTTTACATAATTTACTCAACCCTGAAAAACATAACAAAACATATTCTCGAAATCGATTATTTTCAGTTTCTCAGCAAACACTCGAAACAATTTCCGTTAGTCCCCAAACATCTTGCAACACATAGCTCCACCCTTACGTCTTCTGTCATGCGAGAGCATCAAGTGTACGATTTCACCCTCCATATCATCAGGGATACCTTATGTATCCCCCGTTGTTTGCATAAACCATGGATAATACAGCCACTGCTGCATACTACGCAGCCTTATTTACTTTACCAACAGCTTCTCAGGGTGGAAACGGTAACGTGTTTGTAGGAAATAGTAGGCCGTGCTCGAGGCAAGTGTTCGAGAAATCCACATTTGATTTCGTTATTCGTGGGAGTGTCGGTTAAGGAACGACCATGATGAATTTTAGATAGAAACTGGTTCAAGGAGAAATGTTGGTGTCTCAGAGGGATTCAAAATATTTTCCACAGCACAACAACGGAGGGTTTCTCTCAAAGTATATTCGCATTATTATCAAACAAATTAGAAGAGGAATTTGAGAGTTCTATACTTTTATGTATTTAGGGACAATTGGAAAGCCGATACCATATTCGAAAGATTTTACCTCTGTTTATCACTCGAACACAAAACACGATCACCAAATTTTGTTTCCGATTTACCCTATTAAGGGTTGATTAGGGTTACAACCTCAACACCATCAAGGAACTTAAGGAACTTCAAGAATTGCTATTTGAATGAACATCAAATAAAACGAGTTTTGATTAATATTTTTTTTCAAACATCTGAAAACGAAAAACATTCTGAGACACCCTTTACTAATTTGCCCACCCTGTACACATTCTAGGAGGCTGCAGTCTACGTCAATAAAACTGGCACAACCAAACGATAATCATGCAGTATCAAATAACCATTTATCAACTATTTTCTATCACTAAAACAAATCTCAAACTCAAACGGTGTTCGAAAAAACTGGGTTGTACTAGCTTTATGTAAAGCTGACACGGTGACTTTTCCCTCAAAGTAGCTACAAAGTTCATTCAATCACTCAATTTTCTAACCTTCTAATAACTTTCAGTTGATATATGCGAATTTTGATTTTGCACAAAATTGAAGTTGTACGAAATCAGAAAAAGAAAACCAGACGAAAAGCCTTTGACGTAGCTTTATGTAAAGGTAGCACAACCAGCTATAGTTGATGGATGAATGGTTATCAAATACTGCAGTCTCAAACTGTTGTTTCAATTTTTCAATATCCTTTGCAATAGCTTCGTCAAAGGTAATACGAGGCAATTGTAGTGCAAACTCTCTTGTTTTCTGCCTCTGTGTATTAACCTGTAAGAAGAAACAATAACCCCAACGTTATGGCTTCATGATAGGATTATTTTATCTAAAGAGTGCTTGTGCGAATTGCGATTCAGATTTCTCTGAATAAGAAATAGTTGTTGGAAGTTGGGAGTTTTGATAAATACATTATGTAAATAACTTCAGGGAGATTTCGTCTAGAACACTAATTGGTGTGCAACAAATCGGGTAATGAAATTACCATGGAATTCTCGTTTTAGTTAGAGACTGGAAGGCGCTTTTGCATCAGGCGATGCGAAAATTGCGGGAAAATATATGTTACTTGATGTTTTGGTGAAGTGTTTCTGGTGACAGCTTGAGAGAAATTGGTTGATTACCCGGAACATTTCGGATATTCCAGAATAGGAAGATCTGTAGAATAATTAGCCAAAATTCCAAATTCAACTTGATATATGATGTGATGTTCGTGACTATAATAGAATATATTCTCGAATGTAGATGCGTAAGGGGTGAGTTACACAGCTATGAATATATACATATACAAGGAACAGTTGATAATAAAAATTTCTTAGAGTATGATTTACATGAGTCCGTCCTTTTCAAGTTGAACATAAGTCTAATAACTCTTTTCCGCGCTACAAATACTCCATTTATTTCAGTGGCGCCTCCCCATAGAACAATATTATACGTGATGTGTGAATTTATGATAGCGTTATAGAGTGAAAAATTTATCGCTCTGACTTTCATTGAGAAATGCCTTAAAATTTGTGGATTATGCGAACGGGTATCAACTTTGATATAGATTCCAAAAACTATTTATAGCTCTGTAATTGGCTGTCACGTGGTCACTTGACGAGTAAGGATAGGAATAGCGTTGTGTCTCTTTTGATTATGTACTACCTATTATTATCCACTTGCTTTCTTTGTTTCTCTTATATGGTTCTACCTATACTCCAGATATATTTTTTTTCCGAAACATGAAATTACTGCTGAATTGACGATTTTTGACATTAAATGACTTTGTTGATACACAATGGTGATAGAGAGTGGCTTCGCCTAACTGTTGGTAGCACAAAACCAGTACATTCACCTGTTTTACGAGATGTGGTATCTCATATAACATATTTTGGTTTCAAAAATAAATCTGAATTGGTGGTAGTTTTATGTTTGTTCAAAGCAATGTTGGTGAATTTGTATAAAATGAAATACATATCTTCGCTAAATTCATTAACATTCTTATGTTGAAGACAGCAGTTCCCTTTCGCCCGGACGTAACGGTTGGTTGAGGTTCAAAGAATTGCTGACTTTTTGTCATAGTCTATTTATTCAAGAAAGATTGTACTTCTTTTATTTAGCGATGTCACAGATTAACCAACTTACGTTTGGACGCCGCCTTTGATGTTGGATGGTTTCATTTTCGTGACCTCTTACGGCTTTATCAAGAAAAAGTTGCTTCAACATCAAAAAACCTTCTCCTGTAGAAATCGAGAATTTTTATTTCATTAAAATAGTAAGGAGACTTAGACATAAAGATATTGGAATATGAGGACATGACATTTCAAATAAAATAGAGTATTTTTTGTGTATTGTAATCAGATTAATAGGAATATAGGTAATATGAATGTGATGCTTTTCGATATTTCAGTAATTATTCATAATATACAGGGTGAGTCACGGTGGATGGTACCTCAAATGATTAAGAAAAACGAGACAAGGCATACTCCTGCAAACTTGGTCACTACTATGAGCACTCCTGGCCTATCGATCGATAATGAAGAGAACAACTGGCATAACACAACATTCGATAATTATTTATATCAATTAAAATGAGAACTCAAAAACACACAACGTTTGCATTTGATTTACATCCCAGAAAATAGATTTTTGACTTGATTCTCATTCATCAATATCTCTAGAGTAACAAAGTTCACCTTATAATAGAAGGAATATATCTCTATTTCTCGCATCCTCGATCTCTTTTTCCGGGTTACGTTAACTAGCCAAAACAAAACTTGGCTATCGTCTTTTGTTTTCGAGTTATAAAGAAAAGTTTGATATTTTGACTTCTCGACACATACAAATATCATGGTTTCTCTTTAATCTAGTGGCGTAGGGAAAATTCCAAAACCACCATTCAATTTTGAGTTATGAGCTAAAACAGAGGACGATTTTTGCTTTCGTCAAAGAACTCATTTCGAAAACAGAGATCGATTTACCAAGTTATCCTCTACAAACATCAAAATTCGTTTACCCTGTACATAAAATGATTAATTGATTTCAAGACAAATTATATCTACCTATCTATAATAATCTTTCTATGCATCAATATCGTTCAAGAACGTGGAACATGGAAAGGCGGATAAATCGCGAAAAATCTAAATATTTATTTGAACGATGAGATGTATACTCATGTAGACGATGATGTAATCCGGGTCTTATTCTCGATATCGAGTTATGAATGTAATAACCGATATTCGTAGAGGAAACAGCAACAATTTGCACACGAGCTAATTCCAGCCGAACTTTCGCTGCCTCATTTCCCAAAGGAAATTATTCGCGTCATTTTCAGGAGGACGTAAATGGTACCCTCTATTTCGCTCCTAAGCGTAGCCAGACTTCATACAGAAACTCTCTTCCAATACCAGAAGTTCATCGAGGGCGAACCAAACGAAAAAAATTAAAGATTACTCTGGAGAAATTATCATAACACGATTTTCTCTTTTTACCCTCTTCCTGTTACCTTTGCCGACGATGGAAAGGGAATTATATTCGTACGCTATTGAACGAATGCTGGCAGAATAAAAATGGAGGATCGTTTCCGATCAGCTCACGTTTCATTAGCCCGGGGATATAGATTGAAAAAGAAATATTTCCATTCATATTTACGGTATATTTATTTGTGAAAGAGTGTTTTGACAGGAAAGACAAATGATTAACAATGCCACTACGGAATACAAAGTATCTGATTTATCATTGAATTCAATAAATCGTAAGCAATTACCCTTTATCATTTGGTTTAATTTCGTTCGGATTCTTATTGAAGTTATAGATTTCTGGGTATAGCAAGCGATTGAAAAAGTATGTAATCGAAATTTCAATGATATTTTGTGTATAATATGAAATCATGACAGATCTTATGGCGAGTTTGGCATTGCTGCCATTTCAAGGAATCGAAATTTTAAACGAACTCCGCCGCATTTTTGGAATAATAATGTCAGTTATCTCATCGGTTTATTATTGGTATATTCAAGCTGTTGACAACTATTTGATAAATATTCAGGTCAGGTTTTTTATTTACTTCACAACATTTCCGTCAGGAAAGCCATGAATTCTGTATATTTATATCAATAACGACAATATTCAATGAGATCAACGATTTCCATTCAAAGTTTCTGGTGTTTACAGATGAATTTCACCCTGTGGAAACTATGATTACAGTTTTTCACATCGTGATGTCAATTGTCATTTGCGGCAAAATATGGTGTTTGGGAGGTACTCTCAATATTAGTCGCAATTTTGAAGCCTCAATATATTCCCAAAATAGCCAAAAAATATATAATTCGCAATTCAGGAATACCGAGGACAAATATTGAATTGATCCAAACGAGAAGAATCGTAATTTGTTATTGAATTATACAAAAGAAAGGCCGATACGTGACTTTGATTCGAGGTTAAAAGATGATATCAACAAGATTGATGTTGCCAGCTATTGAGAAAGTAGTGCTTTTTTCCAACAAATCTAGTACGCATTTTCACTCCTTGAAAAAAAAATGGTTTCTTCAGAAATCATCATATCCATAGGGATCATAAAATGTTCAAATGTGAAGGTTATTGTAACCAAAATTAATTGAGATAAATGATGATTAATGCGAATACTAGAAATTTTTGGCACCACCTAGTTGAATGATATATAGGTCAAATTATCCAACAAACAACACTCTCTACGTCTGTTATGATTCATTCGTAGACTCTAAAACATCTACATTACCGTTCGCTCTGAATAACCACACTAAAAGGTTCTATTTTCGTATATTACCCCATTAAAGTTCGAGAGAAAGAAACAAGAAACAGGTGGGTGATAAATCCTGAAAAGAAATTCACAAAGTAAATTGATACCTGCCTTGCTTGTTCAACGAAACAGCTGATGGTATATCAAAACAAGAGTCAAGTTGCACCACTTACGATTTATTTATAAATATCAAACGTGGTCAGTACTGAGATATTGATTTTTTTAATGGCGATGTCAAATCGATTCTGATTCGATAATGTCCAAACAAAATTGATGATTACACAATCGTCTACAAGGAACTCCAAAGTCTCCCGGACTATCACAGCCAATAAAAGAATATGATATTCAGATGTTCACACCCCGAGAATGTGAGGATGTTGGGAATGTTCTCTTCTCGGATATAACGAGAATTCAACGACTATATGCTTTGAAATGAAATTGATCGTTCATCTTTATTACTACGTTATACAAAATAATGGGCTCAGAGTATCGCATACGACACTATATCTTTCAAATTCGGGAAGATATGTTTATTGCTACTCAAAAGAAATGATGTATTCACTTCCTCCCAACTAGAGACACATATAAATGATAACCAGGAGACAATCAGAAATGTTAATGATATCATAAGAGTACATAAGAGATAAGGAAAACGCAAATAGGCCAAACAATTTGACATCGCAGGGTAAATATTGAAGAATTCAAAACCTTTCTAGAGTACACAGTGATTTTGAATTGAGAAACTTCCGAATCAAAACTTTTATATCCAATCTCCATCGAGGTTCGTTTTTGATCATTTCACTAAGGAATTGAACGATCACATCTACATTTCACTCAATCCTCTCCTCTCTTTCCTCTTTTCAACAATGTGAATGTAGAAATGTGATATCGTTTGTGTACTGTTTTATTAACTCTACAGGAGAATCTGAGCAGGTCAGCTGTTTATACAGGATCAGTTCAACTCAGTTCCAGTTGATATATTGATTTTACTGAATCCAGAATCATTGATTCTAAGTTCACCATGAAGAATGGTGAATGTTCAACCAGAGCCATATACCCGTTATGCCTATTGTGACATAAATTTTTGAAATACACGGAGACAATTACAGAACGTGACAGTCCAAACAAAAAACGTCACGAGAATATCTAATATACACTCATAAAAAAATAGGATTCATTGCTATTCATGTATGTATGAATGAATGTTTCTCTCCCATCTGATCCAAGGAAATAAAATGAAATAAAGATAATGAAAATATAACAAAAATATATGAAGGATATCTGATATATATATAAAATAAAAAAACGTCATACTATAATACTTTATTTTATGGAATACATAAGAATCTAGATCAAGTTGCGCAATTTGGTATTTTTACCAACCAAAAAAAGACTTTTCAACATAAATGAATTTTGAGGTTCAGCACGTCTGGTCGGCATGTAATTTTCTCATGTAGATGTATATTCCTTCCCTTCCTGTGAATCAAAACTGTGAAATAAAAAATAGGTCGACATTCCATATCAAGCTACACGAGCTACGTGCGCCTTTCTATTAATGTCCTAGACTAATCCTAAACTGAAGGTTTTATAATCCTGCTATGTCATTATTCAGAGCATCAAAATTGAAACTACATCACTATCACATCATTTTTACACTAAAAATTTTCCAACAATCATTCATCTCGAATAACCCTGTATTTCACTCCAGAATAACGTTGGAGGGCATATTCTCTGAGTCTGAGATCGACTTTTGAGTCGCGGCTAATTAAAATGAATCCAAGACAGCCGGTTTCTCTGTTCGTTCTTAAAGAAAATTATGTAACTAATTAGGTATTCGAATTCGGCCCTGAGCGATGTAGGAGGATATTCAAATGATGCAACAATGATACTTCAGGGCACGGTTGCCGGATTGTTTTCAAAAATATCTCTACACTTTTCGCACCCACTGCTAGAATTTCCTAGTAAAACGCTTGAATATTCACAACGCATTATTATCATCAGCTTGAACAGAAGTGTATAATTATGTTCTAAATATTCGTAATTATTTCAATTGGTTTCAAATGAAATTGAATCTTCATAGGAAAATATATTTCCGCCTGATTGTAGATATATGGCTTCAAATTTGATGAAAATACACTGAAAGATAAGATATTTCAACAAAACGAAGGATATTCACTTATACATTGGGTAATTTCTCCAAGTTGTCAATGTCAAAAACAAACAGAATATGCCATGAAAACTTGGAACATTGGCGAAGATAATGATATGGATATGTGTGACATTTTCGTTACGAGTTTCGGGTTTTTCATTTATGAATATTTCTGATGATATTACACATTTCTTTCCGCATTTCACCGCATTTCAAAAAAATAGACAATTAATATTCCTATGGAGATGCTTCATCATCATCGATATTTGAATAGGAAAATTGAAATATTCGAAAAATTTACCCGTATTTCCAGTTTTCGTTACTTCATTCTCATGTGTTTTTAAACGAAATCTAACATGGTAAAGGGAGAGAAAATTTTAATATTTCACTCACTATAACGCACACTCACCCATTGGTCTGAATTGTGAGTCTGGGAATTTTATGCTATATGTATACAAAATATATCGATTGAATGTTGACAGAGGATATAAATTGATATATGATAAGGGTTCAGCATAGATATATCAATCATATGAATATTTATTTATATATGGGTACAAAATCGATCTGCTATCGCACTAGATGTTTAAATATCAATAGCGATGATTCATCCAATGTATGACGTTCCATGATGCTCTGATACATTTTATTATCATAACATTTTGTACTTGGAAACGGAATTATGTGAACGTTTTGACAGTTGAATTGTTAGCTGAATATTATTACAACAATTTTAACGATTTTGTGTCAAGAAGAAATCATCTGTGAATGGTACACACAAACTCTACGTTTCGGAACCCCAAGTTCTTATAATAGTAACATTGATTTTATCGTCAGTAATTTTATTCATGTACTGGGGATTATTTTTCACTTTGTAGTTCGATTGATGCTGAAAACGTGTTTTTCAATGTTTCAAGTATAATTTATTTTTTACTTTTCAGTTTCATAAACTTCTGAGAGCGTGTTTACTCTCAAAATTCTAGAGAACCTTTTCGTTAAGTTCAGAAACATGGTCATGTTGGATATGTTGCTTTCTCAATCGAGAGATCATCAGAAGTATCTGTTGATAGCAGTTCTCATAGAATAGATCTGGAATTATACGCATGCGCATGCACGACCAAAGGTCAGTTATGAATATACAGGTTAAATTAATATAGACGTGTTGAAATCGGGTAATATTTCATCAAATCATTTCGAAAATGTCAATAAAACAACACACTTTCCAATAGAATGAATGTATTTTGTACATGTATATATATTTCTGATAGTTCTTTCAATTGCTCTATCGTATGTAGCTTGAGTATGTAGATTGTTGCAAGATGTTCATTTGATTAATACAATTCAATATCATTACAATCAGATATAAAAATATGATGCTGTACAATCTGATGATAAAGGAGATTTGAGGTGAATTGAATTGCGGTTGAGTTCGATCTGATTTCTTCTTAGAAATTTCAATTGTTAGAAGAAGAAATAACACTCACTCTGTATTTCCCTGGTTCCCTCCTCTCCTCAATGCCATACCGGCACGTGCCATTCCACCTGAAACAAAATATAACTAACATTAATCACCCGCGATATAAATTAATTCTAATCTAATATGAAGAATGTAGAAAACGTAAAGTGCAGGACAAGGGTGGCCTATTTAATACCTCACGGAGAGTTCGTTATTCGGGGGCTTTGCCTGTGATTAAATGAATTATACTTCAGGTCCAGGTTTATTAACAATCACATTTGCTCTTCCAGAATTTTCCCTAAAACTACCGTAAGTACAGACGAACCTCATATGTGACTTTTCTGAGTTTTCTAGTATGCATTAACAGTTCTCGAAAATGGAGAGTATCATGATAGCGAGTCACAATTGGACGTGCTTTACCTGGTGGATTACCTGGTTCATAGCTTGAAAATTACGTCTTTTCATCAGTTTATGAATGTGATACCTGCATCTATTATTTTCGTCAAGATATACTATTTTGGGATCACAATTCTCAAGATAATGTAGAAACTCATGAAAGTAGTAATAAAAATTCGATATGATTTGAAAGATGTCCAAAGATATTGGATCCTGCATCTCATATCCCGTCTTCTGTAGGTCAGTTATTACAAGGCATCTCTCATATGACGTTTAACAGGACAATATTTTTCATTATGAGGGGTCCAAAAAAAGTATGAGGTCATAATAATATAGTTTCAATTTTTTTAAATAGGCGAATAGTTTCACACCAAATTATATTGGACATGAATTGCAAGAAAGGAAGATATGGTGATTTGGAACTCGAAAAATTAATCACTAGATTTTGCTTCAATCAAAACTGGTTCACCCTCTCTAGGACTGTTTGAATATGAGTCTACGAATATTTCATTCACAAATTTCTATATTTTTTGTTGAAATAATTCCTCCACCCAACGTCCTTCACCACTCAGTTATAATTCTAGAAAAAATCGAAAGACGGCCAACTTTATGAAACATTCCCTGGCGGAAATAAAAAGATCTAGACTGGTATGAAAAATTGATTCCATTTTCCAAATCTTTCTTCTTTGAACCAGACCTTGGTTTTGGTTTGTTATTCTATCATAGTCTTCACTTTATATTCTATATTATTTTCATCTATTTCGTTATTTCCCAAACTATTTTCAAAACTCTTGAACGAAGCAAGAAAATTATTCATGACGAAATAAATACCAGGGTTCATTCACTGAATTCACTGAATTCTCAAACAATTCTATTAAGAATGAATTCTGCGAATAAAAGTAATTGTCCCATTGACACATTCATTGTATATCAACTGATTTCCAATATCGCAAGAATCGCACTATCAATAGAGTTTCATTATATCTAGTCCATTTCTCACCATGAGGGTGATTATTCACGATTGATTTCGATAAATTCAATGACCATGTCAAACGTCACCCGATTCACTCCATGAAAACCTTGACCCACCCTCGGTTGAATCCTGATAATTATTTGCAGAACACTTGTACTGGAACAACCCTCTGCAACCTCGTTTCTGTCGACTTCAATTATCGATTCCTGAATAGAACCTGTATTCGCCCCAACCATTGTTTTCCACCCCAAAATATGCACCGAGGGTGTTTTTCTGTCAGCGTTAATAGTTCCCAGGACACTGGGACTGACCCTTATCTTTATGCACCCTCCAAAAATGTTGGAAAAGTTGCTTATCAATTTCAGTCAGATTCAAAAGTTTCACGATGTTTACTGGAAACAGAGTTTTGAAGTTTCTTGAATCTCTCATCTCACATATACAGGGTGTTTGGTTTAGCAGTGCTTGAATCAACAAGCAATCTCTTGACTGGTGAAAAAGGTTATCGGGAATAAGACAGGCCAAGAAGTTCATCAAAGAACCATCACCGAAATTCTCAGAGAAGCTACTAAGCAACAATAGGCGAACAATCAGAATCATGCTTGGCCTCCTGACCGGGCATTGTAGGCTTAGAAACACATAAATTATATCGGACTTACGTACACAACCATTTGTGAGTTCTGTCAAGATAACGAGGAATCATTAGCGCACATTCTGACCTATTGCGAAGGTCTGTCAAGGTTAAGGTTTTCTACGCTGAGGAGTAGCAACTATATGATATTGTTCATTTTTTGGAGTCAAAAATTGTATTCTATCACTTCCGGTTACACCGACCCCAACTTTCGATTATCAAATGTAACCCTCTGTATATTTTTCCATTTTCAGATTCAGGGTATCATTTTACATACACCAATAGTTTTTCCAGATCAAAATCTAAAAAAAAAATCCACAATATGTTTTAATTATAGAAATACTTAGGCAGCGAATATTAGAGGCTTGCCGCAATATACCCCAAGCATTTTTACACAACGCAATTTTAGTGTAGCTAGGAGGTGTCAGAAATACATTGCACATAATGGGGGTCAATTGGAGTATTTGTTGTTATTAATTTTTTATCGCCCCTCTCTCTATGCTACTGAAAATAATAAAGATTGATGTGGAGTTCATTTTGTTGTTATTTCTGCTTCACAAACCGGTACATTCTCGTTGGGCCACCCTGTATGCCCAATTTTTACGTAATGTAAGCTTCGAGATAAAATTCTAGAGTATTTTTGATCTTTCAATTCACTATTGAATATACAGGTTGTTTAGTTCATCGATAAATTTCAAGGGAGTTGATGAACATCAACAGTATCATAGATGTTTTCATGATGAATGATCCAATTCACAACTCATTCGGAGTTTCAAGATTTCTTGAATATTTGCTGAATATAAAGGCCTCAAAATCGCTATCGAAAAGTTGGAGCTACTCTCAAACATATGCCAAAATCAAATCAAATCATACACTAAGGGTATTCGATATTGTAGACGTGATAACATCACAACTCAGATTATGGAAACGTCATGAAGATCCTAACCTTAATATTTGTGTGAAAAATAATATTTTTTCTTGGGAATTAGGTGACGTGGGTTCATTTGAAATGTGCTCTGGAATTCTGCGTAAAAAATGCGTTCAGATGGGTACCAAATTGTTTTACGGCTAGTGTGGTGTAGTGATTAATGTTTCGAAACTCAATTCCTGTCCATTCGCATATTATCACATTGAAAAGGAATAGTAGAATTTTAAGTTATTTGAGCTAGGCCTAACGGGTTGCTATGGGTGAAAACATTGAAATATAGACCTGTTTCGGAACTGGTCAACTCATTTCTACGTCCACCCATTATGAAACTCTTTGTTTACCTGCACATTCTCTCGCAACTAATCGTTGCTGCCTAAGGGAAAATAAACAATGAGCCTTAAAATCGAAACTGACAAGATACCACAACAGCTAATCTTTTCAAACGGTTATCCCCTCTTTATATAGGCGCGAAATAACCCTTATGCATCGACGAGATACAAGGATTGGCTCTTATCTGGTATGCACCCTTCGGAAACCATCGGCATTAATCTATACAAAGAAACAAAGCAAGCTGTTCCAAGTGATAAATCAGCAGATTTGTTAGCTATACACATCTGGAGGCTTTTTTTCCTTTCCTGAAGGTTTGTTTTGGTTTTTGTGCGGGAAAACAATACATCAGTATTTTTCTAGTGATCCATTCCAACTCCAGTTAGGGGATTTTTGGGAAAATGGAAGATTAGAGCTGGGTTAACCTGAACGTACAACAGATGAAGTAATCCTCGCTCCTAAACTCATCACTGAAGATATTGAAATTTTATATTTCCAATTCAACGTACAATATTATGAATTCATCTTGAACAAATACATCTATGAGGAATTCACTATCAGATCTAAGAATAGTATTCAAATGATCACATGCTAATGGGATCTGCGGATTGAAATCAGTTTTTTAGATGGTCTCTCGCTAATTTATTAATTGGTAGCTTATCTCTACGAAGTCTATTCGTTATTATCAATCTAACAATCTCTTTGAGTACAGAGTTTAATTCAAATGCAAATCGTTGATGATATTTGTTTCATTCTCGATGCTGAATGATAGGAAATGTTTACTCTCTAATCCTGACTCCTAAACTGAAAATATAATTTTCACAAAAACAATCCATTTCGTAGAGAACATTATGGGGACAAAATTTTAAAGCATGAACTAATTCTACAATAATCTGAAATAAGATTCTGGGTGGTCTATTTATAAAAATCTAGTTTTCGCAAATCGAAATTTCCTGAATTGATGCTCATTCAAAAAACATTCTGATTACAAAACGGAACTCAATTGAGACATTTCAGTTTTTCTTCATCTTTATATATATCGAATAGATTCACCTAATTATCACTGGTACATTTTTTTAGGCAGCATCTATAGTGCACCAATTTTCGTCAAATTTTCGTCAACGAAGAATTCGATGAACGAATATACAGAGTATTTGACAAAAAAATACCCCTGTGCAACTGAAGTTTTATTCGAAACATGGCCTTTTTGGTGCCGTGTAACTTTTATACAAGACTTTTTTTTTCATATTATCGATATATCGAGAAAATGCGCACTGTTAGGACACCCAGTATTATTCTTATTCGATCTCCTTCATACCAATATTATTTTTATATTAAAATTCAATTTGATAATGTCACAAGTAAATTATATTCATCATAGATTCACATTCATTTGCTGATATCTTCACAGAACTAGAAAGGAAAAATTGCTTAATTACGTCAATTCCATACGTGATTTCATCGATATTTTCTAGAGGAATTCAAGAGTGTAATTCGAATAAGGACATGTTTCTGCATACAAAACGTATAATTGCCAAACTATGGTGATCAAGAAAATTAGCAGTGAGAATCGCAACTTCAATCTGTGTTCTGAGCAATTCAGACACATACTGGTGTTGTGTATACTTTTGTTTAGAAATACAATACCTCACACGATATTATCATTCAGAATTCACATGTGATGATTTCAATGGGCCACCCGTATAATTCAACCTATACATGATTCAGGGTATTCCGTCAGAAACAATGGCATTTGAAAAGGGGTTATCGATAAGGTCTGATTCTATGAAAATATTTTCAATATGACTGCACTTTCGATTATACCATCTATGTTTTTCATTGATAATTTGGATCTTTTTTGTTATTTCAAGATGAAGAATGTCAGGAAGAAGAGCCTGTATGAGTTAATTCACAGAATTCATAATATTGTCACATTTATATCGGATATAAGTATAAGTAGAGATAAGATGAAGAAGGAAGACACATGTCCCTTTTCAATATATGCATAAAGATGATAATATATCGTATTTAGAAATCGAAGAAGCACATATTGTATAAGGAAAATTTCCACTAAAATTGTTTTATAACTTTGGAAAAAAAATTTCGACTGAGAGTGGGGAAAAATGAACCAGATATATATTTTTTGCACTTAAATCTTTGAGAGTATCAGGTATTTCATAGAACATATAAATATTCAACCGGTCACAGTTTTCAAAAAACCTTTTCATCAGACCCTGAAATGCCATACGTTCATGTTTGTTAGAAATGAAATCAAAACATGATTTTCCTCGTTTGAAAATGTTAATGAAATATCGACCGCAAACCATGCTATGCTAATTTTGTTATCCATCCTCTCATTATTCTCATGACGTACTGCATGATGAATGTGTTGCATTTATATGTGGATAATTTAGTAAAAATAGTTAACACGGCATACAACATACGATAAGCGTTTAAGTTAAAATTTGATATGCACGTTGCATTCACTACCGTTGTTTCAATATTTCTCCTCGGTCTACGCTTTGGATGTTATTCTTGACCCCAAATGTCCCAGTCCCCAAACATTTTCGCTGATTTGAATAGAGGCTTCCATCACTAGCGAAAATCAAGCAGCGATCAGGATACCTCTGTTAGAGTTACTTCACATGGAAATTTTGGGATCCCTTAACACAGAATGCAGATGGTGCTAATAGGAAGAGGAATTAGATAAACATATTTTCAGGGAGTGCCAAGCAGTGGAAGCAGCATGAGAAACACCTCAGGAGAGTTATTTAGAACCCTGAGAGTGTCAAAATGTGTTGGTGATAAGGATGTACTCTTTCTCCTGCAAAATTGATTAACTTTACGTCAACTGATATATTCACCAGAAATTGAAATATTGTTTGATAATTGATAGAACTACAGGATTTAGCACTCTATATTTCTTGTTATTTATAAACACGAATGGTAATTGTTATTCCTAGTAATAAATAAAATATTGCCTGATCTTCCAGAGACTTCACAAATTGAATAAAAGAATCTGATGAGACTGTCTACATAGTATCAAACGAAAAAGAAATAGTAGGTCAGTTCAAGTTCATATAACTATAAATTATCGTTGGTATTTAGATCCATTAGATACACCCATGAATATATTTTGCATTGTTAAACTGGTGATGTAATTCTCCAATACGTAATATGTATATAAACAAATACTTGAAGTAATTTATATTGAAGGTGTTTATCTGAAATTTGTTTTTTTTCATAATCACTTATTGTATTTCACAAATAGTTTCGTCTATATGATGCAATGATATTATGGCAATTTTTACATGCAAATAACCGCAATAATGCATTTGTTCTCAAGTTCCTTTATAATGCATATATATTCAGACTTTCTTTTATGTCCCATAACTGCATGGTTATTTTTTAATCATCTCCGGTTTTTCGCTAGCTGTCCACAAAAACATTTTGAAATAGATTGAGTAACATTTATGTCACCATTCGTCTGGATGAAATCTGAACATGCCACAGCCTTTATATTTCATATTCAACTGTAATAACTGAGTAATGAATTAAGACATATTCCATGATACATGAGTTGTTATATTTAGGAAAAATAGATAATTATAATTGTCTGTTATATTAGAAATATTGTGAAAATTGTTTTCAGGCAACTTCAATGATAAATATGTAAATCTTACAGTGCGCGGCATAAAGAATAAAACTTAACGCGCCGACCAATCAGAGCACACTACAGTGGCTCTCCTGTTTGGTTTTGCATTGAGAGCAATACAGATGGAAGCAGAAGGTTATATTTTCGTGCTTGGGTTTGAAATAATAGTGAAATATTTTTATTGGATGTTTGAGTAATTAATTGACGATCAAGATAACCAACAAGTATAAATTAGGAGTCTGATTATTATTATTACATAGAGATGGCCAGAAAATTGGGTATCCTCCATGATGCAAACAAAATGAAGACGTAGAAATGAAACAATCCGAATAGAACATTTATTGTCACGCTGATTAGTGAGCTTGCTTATATCGACCTAACTGAGAAGATGGAAAAAATTCACGATGAATACATGAATTGATTTGATAATCAGATAATCAAAAACGAGTTCAGAAACAAAATTAAGATTAATTCAAGGTATGATCATGATTTGGATGAATATATTCATTGAAACGACTAACATTTGAACCATCATTTGTTTAAAGGATATCGTCTGCAATTACAGTGATGTGACAATCTACGTTCAACTTTAATTCCACTTTTAATTGTGCGGTTACATAAACCTGATAAAACGTAGATTTGATGTGACTCATGTATCAATTATAGTTGTTGTTCAGTTAAATTTTTCGTTAATTCTTTTAACGACCATATTCGAGTTGTTTTTTGCGTAAATCATGAAGTGAATATTTGCAAATAAAAACATTCCATGCATCATACACTATAATTGCAGAACATCTCTTTTCAAAGACTCGTTCATCCAACGAACAGCGAGGCTCTGGAACACATTGCCCAGGGAGGTGTTCCCCGAGGCATATGACCTTCAGAAATTTAAAAAGAACACCAATTCCTACCTCCTTTCCCTTGCTTCTCACGATGTTCTCTGAACATTACAGGATGTCTCCTTTCGTGAGAAGTTTTATATATAAAAAAAATAATACACCTCTTACATCTAATGGGATAACAACCTGAATGATTTTTTCACTCAGAGGTCTGATATATATTTCTTGGGTATTTTGTAGGAGATTTCAAGGCATTGAATTTCAGAGCTACGTGTCAAAGTTATCATATTTTTGTAGATTGTATATTGATTCTCTGATATGTATAGATTCATTCATTGATAGAGTTTATGCATGGACGAGAGTCATCATCAGCAGTTGTTACAAAGATATGAGTGAAATGGAATAGTTCCAAATTTGAGTGGAGCATTGGGTTTACATTTGAAGAAAATGTTTCTCATTCACACATGGAACCGACTCCTTCGTACATCCTGTGGATACTTTAGGAAATCAACCTTCAATATTCATGAATCAATTAATGCATATCTCTAAAAATTGGTATCCACATAAGAAAAACTTAAACACAGAAACGGGCTTCAGATACGAGGTATAATATCTACATGATATTAAATCGAGATCATCAGAGAAATTCTAAAATTATTCTATTTCAAATGATAAAGATGGCGTCACTCCCGGAGAAACTGGAAGTGTCACAATAACTGAAACATTTTAGCTAGATTCTCCTTATCTTCTTCAGTCTATATACAAATTTTCACAATCATATCAATCCCTGTTCTTCTTATATTAACGTTAACTCAAGGGACTCCCTGTATGTAAATGTACAAAACCAATAAAGTTTCTAAATTATTAATTAAAACCAGTCATGCGATTCTCCCTAGCAAAATATTTTTCTTCGTCAATTACGCATCAAATCATCATAGGTCTGGAAACTAGTATGGTGAGGGGTTACTCAAACATTGAGGAAATCTTCATGGTTCTCGTGTTTCGCCACCTGTAGCGGTGTCCTCTCTTTGTCACTTTGTCACAAATCAGATCTCAGCAGCTTTATGAGAATACGAATGGTTTCTGATTTATTAGAGAGAATTTCGCAAGAATAATATTTCTGTCATTATTTTTTTCACCATTCAAGTCGTTACCGTTTGTTTCGTTAATACGAACTGTCAAAGATTGATTACGTGATCATACCCCTACATACATACAATCCTAGCGGATTAGTATGGTGTATTTTTCTTCGAAAATAGTGACACCCCCCACCACTCAAAAGTGACATAGACCTGTGTGAACGAGCGTGGTTTGTCCCCTACTCAATCAGCTGATTTATGTTTGTATCTTGATAGCTCTCGATGATGTCGGGTTAACTCACAAAAACATTCGTATCAGAACGAACGTGCTATCAGAACAAGCGCAATACAGAGAATTATCAACAAAATCATGAAATAGTGCCTACATTTTCAAAACACGGCTTAGTAGTCTAGTTATCGATTTCGGTTCCATCGTTTTATTTTGTTCTACGAGACTCATTCAGGACTGGAATTCAATGGAAATAGGGCAAAAACAACAATGGTGATGGTTGCTGATTCATCATTGATATTATAGATGATTGAGTGGGATGGTAATAACACAGACAATATTCAATCTTCAAAATAGACGAAGCAATAATTCAGGGCTGGCTATCTACAGGGTGTTCCAATTCCGATATTTCTTTAAATTGTATAATTATATGTAATTAAATGTTCAAGTTTAAGAATCTGAGAATGTTTTTCAAATTACACTATCTGTACAGAGTGTTTCGAAGTTGTATTGACAAGGGCCTAGGACAGATTCCTCTCATGAATATATAGAGGTATATAAACATATATTGGGAAATGTTGTGTGAAATTTGTGATTCAATGCGAGTTCAAGAGAAGCAAGCGTTATTTGACAGATTTACTATAGGTGAAACAACTTTCTGAGAACATCTGGTATAGTCAGTAAACAATGAGAATCACTGGATTGCTAAAGATATTCTTCATTGCACGAAATATTTTATCAACGCCACACACGAAGAGTTTGTTTCTTCTTTTTTTCACTAGCGTATCACCTTCAACTGTTTGATTGCTTGAATCCTTCCTATCATCTTGACCACAGGTATCATTTCAACACTCAGATAACGTCTAACATCGCATGAAAATAGTGAAAAAGGTCATCTTCTATTGTGAAATTCAGTTAGACCACAGAGTACATTCGAGGTCGATTCACAAGTATACAGTATAATTGCTCAGCATGAAGGTCTCTGAAATGGGAGATAAAAGTTTGGTTGGATAGGTAGGAAGAGTTATGATTTTGGAGAGCTCTTGCTATCGGCGATTCAAGAAATTTCGACGCTGCATGACGGTCTGATTGTGCACTTGTCAAACAAGTAATCGTCATATTTCTGTTTTTTATGCATCTGAATACAGTTCTTCGAATACATAAGTGTAAGAAGTGATAAAGATATTCAAAACAATGCTCGGACTAGTAAAAAAGCCTGAATATAACACTCACTAACTGTGGTTTTCAAAATTGTTCAATAAATAAGAAAATATTTTCATGTTGCCTTAAAAGATATGGAAGACAGGCATAAATAAATGACCTGTTGATAAGAAAATCTCTTTGTTTCCAGTGTTTAAAGTTTCTTCGAATAGCTGAACACACTTAAGTTGATGAAAAATGTCTTGGTTTCTATGACACACAGTAAATTATTGAACAATGTTAAAACACAATCAAGCTACTAAACTATATTAGAATCATATATGTTCGTAAGAACCTTCAACACCATATTCGTTTAAGTTCCGCAACGCCCTTAATTGTACATGAAATCGCCAAAAGTCTCATGAAAGTTTCAAAATTGATATCATCACAGATACATAAAAACTTTGATATTCTATAAAAAAACGTTGAATCGAATTGGATACAACTTTTTTGATGTTACTGGAGGACCACAAATAATTATTGCACAGATGATAAAATGCTAATTCTGTACAATATCTACTCTTTCCAAGTATTTTTGGATGATGATGACCAATCTTCTTCATCATCCATCACCAACCATCATCTATTGTCTATTCATTTAATGAAGGTAGTTCTGACAGATTTGGTTATATTCCGATACCATCAGAATGAGATTTGAAGTATCTATATAAGCACTGAACTGGTTAAGACATAGTTAGGAACATTTAGGCATCAATAATCACGACAACACTCCCCAGTGACTTCACAACGATGTCGAATTCATTCGGAAATAAATCTTTGATCCGCCAAGAAATTTTCCTAATTCTTTGGGAATTTTCCAAGTATTGAAAAAACTGTTCAAGGTTATCCACAGTCAATAATTATCCAATTTCAGTATATATAATTTGAAGTTGACCTAACTTTTTGTTTCGGAGTATCGATAAAAAAGAGGACAAGCAACAACGCTGCACTTCCTGACAAGCTGTCACACACCTCTTACTCAAATAAATATACTCTACCTCATTTCCATAACATGTCTCCTGATTTTCTCATACAGAAGGTTCATAGCTTCAAAAAGATTACAAACGCACAGTTAACCGCGATATAACGTTGGCCATTGTTCAATGAGGCACAATGAATCATTGTTATACACGTAACCTTGAATTAAATGCAATGCAGTGCAAAGTGTTACATACGGTACACAAGCAAGCATCCAGGACCCAGATAGGCGGCGTAAAATGTGAACCGTGGTGACCCATGACTTATTCATTACGCATCGAAGCTCACGAACATCAAGAATATATACGAAGTAATCCGCGATCTGTGATCATGAAATGAATGGTTGGTATAAGGAAAACGTTGCTAAAGATTATCCGCGATTATCTATGCTCGCCGACTATTTTACTTCGTGCTTTGCTTCATGCTTTCCTGTTTTTCGATCGGTCGCTGTTTACATGAGACTTATTCTAGCCATTTTGATTTTCAGTTGTGATATGTGCACCTATACGTTAGCGAATCCATGTCGGAACATCGATGAAGCCCAGACTTTGTCGTGAAATGTAAACGCGCCTTTGTTTTTTTTTTCATATCGGGTGACTGTGCTAACTTAATTTTAGGGTGTTGGCACTGCAGCCGCAATAAATCAATAAATTAACATAGAATTCCATCTTTATATGTACTTCATTTACATCGAGGGGAAATATATATCCTCCCCCAGTGCTGTAACCACTACCCTAAAAATGATGACATATGGTGAGTAATACCTAATTCAGAAGGTATGGATAATGAACAACAAAAAATAATTATGTTATTTATTCTCTGGACATTCAATGTTGACGTTGAAGACTATTTGAAGACACGATTTGTGAATACATCTAGACACGCAACAAATATCAAAACAGTTTTAGATGCGTTTGAGTTAGATCTTCAGAGAAGACAATAATTTTCATTCACAATCAAATTCAAATTCAACATACAATCTTTGGAGCAGAGAAGGATTAGTAGCAGTATTTCTTCTGTCAATAAATTATTACATGATAAGATTGACAATTGATAAACATCCTAAGAATTAATTTTTTTGTGCCGCAGTATAACTCACGTATGAGTTTCACATTTCACGTTGACCAGTCCAGAACAAATAAACATTTCAACTCGTCCATTTATGCCATGTGTCGAAATTTCAACGAGATCTCTTTCCACTGTGATATCTTCATCAACATGTCGGATATTGTTTCAAAGGTTGCTTAGCATAGTTTCTGCTTTCCTCCATTTGATTTTTGATTAATTATTAATTACAAATTGTTGTAGTTATGAATTCATTTGTTTTTTTTCAGTTTTTTTCTCTTTTTCAGCTGTTGTTTTGTGTAGACACATTGTTGTTTTGTATCTTTTATGTCTTTCTTTGGGATCGTGATTGATGAGTATATCACTTCAATTGTCAGTTCATGCAGGTTTTATTTTTTTGTGTTATTTCAGTTTTTCATTATTATGGGTTTTCCTATTGGGTAAAGTAATAATAATGAATGAATAAATAAAACAAATCAAAAATAACCTAGACGTATCAGTAAAGCATCTGACATTTCCGTACCGATTCTAGCAATATACTGGATTGCTATCATTCAACAACATTGATGTCGAGTCACCGTACTCACAATTTTCAAAAATAACTTTATTTTCACCCAAGTTTCCACCACTGTGCGATCGCACTGAATACTTCTGGTAGTCATTCTGAGCACTGTCAATAAAACAATTCGATTATGAAACGAAGTGAATAATGAATCAAAAATGTCATTGATGAAGCCTTGACCATTCAAATATCAATCATTCAGAGTATCGGCTATGAAATCTATTGTAGTTTTGCATCAGTTAATTTTTGAGTCAATGTCAATATATCATGGAAATGTAATTTTTTTTTTTGGGAATATTCAAGATTTATTTAAGAATTATTATTATTTCCAATTTTAGATAAATGTTGTAGAATAATTGATGGCAGGAATAAAAATATTAATCGAGAGATAATTGAATTTTTCTTCAAAATGTTAAAGTATATACATTGAACAATAACCATCCAATCCGAAATTTTGTCAATCTGAGTAGAACTTATGAAAGGGGTTTTTATGGTTTGATTCTTCCATCCAAATAAAATATCGAATATCACTTTCTTAGATGAATTGTATTTTTTATATACATAATACTACATATTGACTACTCATTCCTTGAACATAAAAGGACAATAATACAAAGAGTTATGTCAACTAATTGTTCATCATTATTGAGCAAACTCGGAATAGCACAATTCCATCAGCTTCAATATAATACGATGAACTATTTTTATACAGACAAGAAAAGAAGTGCAAGAAAAATAGTCATGAATTTGGTGATTTCCCGTCGATCTGGAGCTGTCTATGAATAGTCACTTCTTAAACCTCCGAACATTACTGAACAGTGATTACCATCCAATTCATGAGTTCGTTCAGAATAATAGATTGTGGTGCACAAAACAACAAATAAAACAGCCGAAACGAAAAATGCCACATAACGAAACATGTGAATGTTATTTGGCGACATGCCAAGACAATTTCTAGAGTAATTCAAACGTTACATCACTGATGCTGGCGACGTTTTCCTAGAATTTAACTGACATCAATTGCGTATCAAGAACTTCAGCATCAATTCTGAGATTAATTGTCAATTGAATAGGAAGGAAGGATATCCTTCATTGCCTTCATTTGGAAAGAACACATTCCTGTTGCCAAGAAATCTACAGGAAGTGTATGATGCAATTTCAGTGATAGAGAATACAAGATCAGTTGGTGAGAATTGAATCACAGTAAAACGTTCATCAAGTTAGCAAAACTATTCATTAGAGAATGATATAAACGTATTCCCATCGATAACCAATAGCCGAAAATTTGTCGTGAATGGATAGAATTTCACACTATGCGTTCTGTTAATGTTGAGTTGAGTCCTTATTGAACTGAAATTATTATTGGTGACATTAACGATTCTATCTTTTCCATTACCTCAACGACATACACAGGGTGAGCCTATTATTATACTTCGACTAGATGAAAACAACAGTGAAGGTTCAATGGAAATTGAAGGGTCTTGAATAACCGGTTATGTTCAACTAGAGGAATTCCGAGAATTATCAACACTCCTCACTATGAAAATGGGAAGAGCGAAAAAAAATCAAGAGTCGACGTATTCAAAGTTTCTGCAGATTTTGATTTCAATAAAAAAGTTTCCATAAGGACGCCCTATATATGGAATTAGGCTCGACGCAAGAATATTGATTTTTCTGAAACTATAGTAGTATATCATTTCGAATCATCAAATAGTGAATAAATAATTGGTCATCATAAAGGGATGTATTCTAGAGCAACTTCTGGAATCGACATTGAATAAAGATATTAGAAAAAATCTAGATTATCAAAAATCACTATGAGCTCAATTATAAGAAATTGATTTACAAGATTTTTCAGATATAAAGTTCTGCCTCACTTCTTGTGCAAAAGGATGCTTTTGTATTTTCGTTCCAAAAAGAGTTGTATCCTTGAATAGCTGACTTCATCATGATACGTTTCATGTGGTTTCTTGTTACGAATATCACTTGAATAACATGATCTAGCGCAGAAGATGATATTAATTTTACTAAGGTGAGACATGTATCGGTTTATTGAGGTTCAGACTATGGAAAAAAGGACACTCTGGTTT
This sequence comes from Plagiodera versicolora, assembly GCA_037013635.1. Taxonomy (NCBI): domain Eukaryota; kingdom Metazoa; phylum Arthropoda; class Insecta; order Coleoptera; family Chrysomelidae; genus Plagiodera; species Plagiodera versicolora. The sequence goes on along the minus strand of CM072986.1, from coordinate 5,117,978 downwards.
GGTAATATGAGACTGTCTTGAAAATGTATACCAGTGCATAACAGCGAAACATAATAAGTGTCAATAAAGTTCTGACAGATGTTCTTAATGCAAATGAGTATAAATACGTGGCCAAGCACCTTGTCATGTGAATTCCGAAAAGGTGTTACTCATTTACTCGGAGTTGTCGAGGGAATCAATCATTTAGTGCTATAGTGATAATGACTATGCAAATCAAACAGATATTCAATGAAAACTTAGAAAAATTTATTCAACCATCGTTATGTTAACATGTCAAAGATAATAATGATGATGATTCGCTATTCGAATTGTTATGAACGATCTATTCACACCAAACTACTGAAATTCTTCTGAATATACAGATCTTTCGAACGTTAGATCACTAACAAATTTCACTTGAAGATTCATGCATTCCATGATACAAATTACTGCGGCAAATAAATTCTTCAATCAATGCCAACACTCATCATCCACATTATGATATAATTGCGACACATAACAGTGTTTTTTTCAATATCTTGAATTGAATTGATGACGTGAAAATGGTAATTTCAAAACATTGTCATCATTTTATTTGATTTGTATTGAAATCGTACATTTTGTGATCTGTACATTTGGACAGAAAAATTATTTTCGCATAATCTCCTCAGCATATCAAGATATCAGTGAGATATTTTCATTCCACATTACTTCTCAATCATCTTATTTTCTTCTGAATTTTCATTTCACTTGCACTACCCTAGAAAAAAACAGAATCATATTGTCTGAATTTGAAAGCAGTTCTTGTACAATCAAACCAAAACCATCCAGTTGTAAGAGTTAGGTTTTACACATATGCGATTTGGATTCTGATGGAAATTTCTATTGATCCTTGTGTTTTTTGGATCAAAAAAACATGAAATCGGTAATATTATCATGGGGAAATTAAAACAGCTCGAGTAATTACTTTTCATTTTGCGCGGTTCTCATTCATAATGAAAAATGGAGTCGCATACAAGGTATATTAGTTGATGATGTATGCTGAAAGCCCAAACGTCACAGAAAAATTCAGCTTACGTTATCGTGTAGTCCTTGAAGTGGCCATGGCAAAGTGCTATTGGTTCTACAAATCTCAAATTTTGTTTTTTTTTACTCGTGATATTAAAACTTTCTGATTGGTATATAATTAAGCATATAAATGGGAGAATAGATTAGAGAAAAAACGTCTTCGCTTAACTTACCGTTTTCCATTCAGTTCATTTTTATCTTGAACAATGTATAATGTATAATGTATCACGTTATTGATTTATTTCCCCACGATAATGTTATCAAATTAGTGTTTTTTGTACTAAAATACGCGAGTTTCATCAACATCCAGATTTATGATGAGTGCCAAATTACCAAGTCCAGGGTTGAGTTAAGCCAGATCAACACAATTTTTTCTTAATAGCACTAGTAAGGAAATTTTGCTTTTTGTTAGAAAAAAAGTTGATTAATGAAAGATTTTTCATAAGTCTGATTGTTCCTAAAGGGCTGTGTACATTTTATGGACGTAGAATTGTCGCCACATCATTCATCCTTAATATTAGGTATTTTTCAAGAATATGTCATATTCAATTAGGAATTACCATTTAGGATGTAGTTCTTGGTAAGATCCACTTTTACAGCAAGCCCAGTTCGTGTAAAACCTAATCAAGTCACGTCACAATTCGAATGCACTGGCAATGTCAAACGATCCTATCACTATCCCACAGCAAAAACTGTACTTAACACCAACACCTCAAGTAGGTATTCAAGTACGCTTAGTTAGGCACACCTACACAACACTCTACGACATTCACAACGTAACTCAACGTTAACAGCCAAAACACGTTTAATTCGACTGCACCAGCATCGCACGAAAATAAACAACGGTGGACCAACAGCTTTTCTACATTATTTTGACAGACGCGTGAACGCGCGCTTGGACTACAGAGAGCTACATTATCGACCCTGCTCGGTCGGCAGAGGACTGAGCGCCGTTCGTCTTTCGTTCTCGAGTTCCCCTTCGATTCCAACGCGATCGCGTCTTCTCTCCAGCAGAGTTGCGGAATGCGATGTCGCCAAATCGTAGGAGGCGGCGGAATATCAAAGGTATGGGCTGTTTGGTTGTTGAAACGTCTTCCCAACATGTAACGATGAAATCTAGACGAAAAACTACCGTATAACGATCTTGACTAATGTAAAAAAACAAACGTAAGATGGTGAAGGTGGAGTTGAATCATTGATTTTCAAAGGGAATCATAACCTCACTGTTCAAAGCTGTAAATAATTTCCTTTATCTTTGTGCTCACTATATTTCTGATGAATCAAGAATCAATATGAATGTACCTTAAGCCATTATTTCATTATTTGAGTGAATATTTATATTTGAATGGAACATGATAGATAATGTTCAACAAATATTGCATGGGTATAAAAACATTGAGAAACATACTTCGTTCTATGATATAAGCAAAAGGATATTACAAATAACAGTTCAATTTGCGCGGATACACAATCCTAAAATGTAATTGAAATCTCCTCAATTCATGCTTATCCAAAAAACACCCTGTATAAAAAAGATATTTTCATTCCTATCACTCATTCGATCCATATTTTACCTTCATACCCATCAAATGACTCAACTAGCTTTTTACTGATAACGTTTCAGCGTGCGGCAGCATTCATATAGTAGCAAAGATTTTTATTAATTTTTGTTTTAGTTTGACAACGTCGAATTTTTTGGATGAAAGGAAAAGAGGGTTGTGTGCAGAATTTTACGCTGAAATCGATGGAGAACGTATATGCAGGATGTCTCAATGAACTCGATGTTTTCGCGCCCTATCTGAACACCCTGTATAACTTGAAATATTTCAGAACAGTATACTTTCACACACTAATCAGCTTCCCTGTATTTCATGATATTGATACAAATCCATACATTTTTTATTCAATTTCGAAATAGAAATGGAATTTTCTAAACAAATTCAACCTGTAATCGAAAATAGAAGTAAAAAATGTGAAAATATACAGGGTGTTACATTTGAAGAAATTGATTTCTACCCATTTTTCTATACGAACAAAGCTCTAACATTTTTCAATACCCTATATCGTCACGTCAATTCAAACATCTTAGCAGTTCAAGATCGTCAGTGCTCGAAAAAGTGTTTATCTGGCATAAAAAATATTTTAATCAATTTATATATCCTAAACGATAGCCGATGAGTATAGAGAAATAGTGTATGTAGAGTTGTTGACAAAGTTATAGCAGAATGTATCTATTTGAAAAATCAAAGCAAATGCTGCCTTATAGTAGATGCGGCAACGCAGCAACATTAGAACAGAAACGTCTTATTAACGCTAATCGTGAATAACCCTCTACAGTTCATCAATTTTTTCATCTGGAGCAGTACTTATTTTCTGTGAAAATACTTCTTGTCTCAAGATGTTGAGTTTTGTGATTTCAAACCCCAAAACTCACTGGCTTGGCTGGTTTCAAGAGCGAATTATTCTAATCTGGCAACATCGCTGGATAATTGACATATAGCGTTAAGTTACACTTTCAATTTGGAATCGTTTATCTCACCTCTAAGATGTTCTTGTATGCGGCAAGGTTTGTTACGTAATAAATTGTTTTGATTGATCGTCATTATCACTTGGAGAACTTGTTTCGTGATGTGATGAACCGAATATTCAATATCCGTTTCGATTTATAAACAAAATTGATGCAATCAGAAGATAAACACGTGGTAGATGCAATTTAGTTAAAATGAATATTTATCCAGTGCAGACGATAACATTGATAAAAATTGCCTACTAACCTATATCTATTGTCAAAGAATATGCATGTCAAAGGTTATATAAGTCAACATGTTGATCAATGTGAATGATTAGACTAATTTTGTGAAACGGAATGTGAAGAACTTGAATATTCCTAATAAGGTGAAACATAAACATAGTGTACGTACCACGATCGTATACATAGGTCTTGCAACTCGGGTGGTGGGGGGTGACCCAAACATTGAGGAAATTTTCGTGGTTCTCATGTTTCGCCACCTGCAGCGCTGTCCTCTATTGTCACTTTGTCAGCCAATCACAAATCAGATCCGATCAGCTTTTTGAAAGTAAGAATGATTTTTATTTATTCGAGAGAATTTTGCAAGATATAATATTTCTGTCATTGATTTTATTTACCATTTGAGTCCGAACCGTTTGTTTTGTTGTCAAAGATTAATCACGTGATTATACCCCTATGTCCTCCTAGCGGATAATTATGGAAACATTTTCTTCAAAACTGGTGTCACCCCCCACCACTCAAAATTGCCGTAGATTCCAGACCTTATATGACCGTGGTACGTACTAGTGTTATCCATTTCACTCTCACTAATCACTAAGGGTGCGTTCCATTAAGCGCTCACAACGATCACGCTCACGACCACGAATTTTGTCGTTCCACTTGGTTCTGTGCGTCATCGAAACGCTCACGCCGACCCACCTATTGAGATGGGTCGTCGTGAGCATGAATCATGACGTCATTCATGACATTTTCGCCACCACCCCAACGATCGTGGTCGCCATGTGGAACGTCTGAATGAGTGTTTTGGGCGTTGTGAGCGCTTAATGGAACGCACTCTAAGCAATGTGTTATGTCCTAGGATGTGGAGTGCGCATATCCACTGAGTAATGGACAAGTGGACAAGTCAGGCAGGGCAGGTTCTTTGTGTTTTGACCACGTTTTAAATCACACAAAAGATGTGGAAAACAACGAAGTTCTTCGAATGCAACTTGAATATTCAACAGATGATCTATGTATATTGATTGATTATAATTTTTCGGAAAATAGTATCTTTGTATTTTTCTCTTATTATATATACAGCGGTGACGAGGTTTCCCTGCGTACTTGTCCTATAAAAAATAAAACTTGTGGATACCAACATCTGAGGGACCGACAGCAAGTGACAACTTTATGTTGAGTTAGACTGTGGTGATATATCATCCAGTAGAATTGAAAATCTCTATCAAATGATAGATACCAATATTTCATTTCATCATTTCCTGGTACCAAAAGGTAGATTTAGACGGTTCAAAGTTTTCTTTAGTGTAAAAAAACCATGTATATTTTCAATGAAACACCCAATATTCCTTCTCTTACAGAATTCGAGGGGAAATTTCGGAATTCAAAAATATTGAAAACTTTTGGCATCGATATCCATTATCATATTATCAACTCAACCAATTCAATAATAATCTAGGATAATGCGATCACTTTAGAGTAAGCACACATTATATTATTGATAACTTGAAGACATCCAACTCATCAGGGTATGATCAAGTTTCAAATAATTTAATTAAAAAAACTAGTCACTACTTATGTCCGCCATTGGTATTCTTGATAAATAAGTCCTATGAAATGGGCATTTTTCCAGACTGTCTTAAGCTAGCAGAGGTAATGCCTCTCTATAAAAAAGGAGATTCTAATGAACTTGCAAATTATAGAGCTATCAGCTTACTTTGTAGCTTTTCCAAAATCATTGAAATGAACGTTAAAAATCAGCTGAATACATTCTTAACGCAGCATAACATTTTATCAACAAGCCAACATGGTTTTCGCACTAATATGGGTACAGAGACTGCACTGAATACCTTTCTGAATGAACTCGTCTGTGGATTGGACAGGGGTGATCATGTGCTTGGATTGTTTATAGATTTTTCGAGGGCTTTCGATGCGGTTGACCATAACATGTTAATTGCTAAACTCGAACGATATGGAATAAGAGGTATACCTCTGAAGTTCTTTGAATCATATCTCTTGAATAGGACTCAGTTTGTTTCACTCAACGGCACTAACAGTCCTTCCTATACCATCACACAAGGAGTTCCACAGGGATCTGTCTTGGGACCTTTGCTTTTCAATGTATTTGCAAATGACCTCATTTATAATGTAGAAAATATTCCGAATGTCAAGATTATATGTTACGCTGATGATACTAACATCATTATATCAGGTGACAGCCAACAATCACTGATCTGTTCTACAGAAATAGTATACGATAACCTAATACGATGGTCAGAAAATAATAATTTCCTATTGAACCACAAAAAAACAGTGTTGACATATTTCGGGCACAGACGACAAGACCCACCTATAATATTTAAAGATACAGAAAAACAATTACTCTGTTCTGAAAACGTGAAACTACTAGGAGTTACTTTTGACAGGCAATTATCATGGACAGAGCATACCAACCAATTGTGTAAGAAACTTCGAAGTGCCTGCTACAGCATCGGATACTTGAGGAGTCATTGCAGCAGGCAGATCCTCATCACACTGTATTATGCCAATTTTCACTCCCACATGAGTTATGGAATACTAAGTTGGGGAAACAGTGCTAATGTAAACAGAGTTTTTATTTTACAAAAATACGCGATACGCATTATTGAGAATGTTGATAAGAGGACTAGCTGTAGAGAACTTTTCAAAAAACTAAAAATCCTGACATTATTTGGCGTATATATTCTGGAGGTCTGCATATATTTCTATAATAATTATAAAAACATTGCGATGTGCTTGCCAAAACATGATCATGACACTCGTTACCGCAATATGTTACAGCCCATTTCTCACTGCTCCGCACTTTATCAAAAAAGTTTTTATTTTATGGGGTGCAAATTATACAATAAATTGAATCCGGATATAAAGTCAGCACCAAATGTCAGAATATTCAAAAATAGACTAAAAAAAATCTTAATTGAGAAATGCTGCTACTCCCTGGATGAATTTTGATAATCTTTTATGGATGCATATGTGTGTATGTGTACTTATTTATATATAGTATAGTATTTTGTATTATTTATTTGTTTTCACAAACATAGTACGTACTAGACAAATTGTTTTCGTCCAAAGTGTACTTCATTACATGGTTTTAGTTTTCCTTTTTCTGTGTTACTATGTAACAATTTCCATACTGTTTTATGTCTCATGATTTTGGTTATGAATTCTGTGTTTTTTTTTTGACATGTTTGTCCATTTATATTTACTTGTGAATATTTTAAATGGTAAACGAATAAAGTATCTATCTATCTATCTATCTATTCCCAACTATGTTGAAGAATATCAAAAACACTCAAGTCTTGCTCAGAAGTTATGACGTGAATATAGATTTTCGATGATTTTTATCCGAACTCATGCATTCAATATAATACCTAAGATTTGATATATTTTTTTTCATTTTATTGTTTTCACTTCTACTTTTCCTGTGCTTATTTTTAATCAACTCAAAGGTAACTCTTCCATTGAATTTTGCATATTCCATTAGAAACACTGGCGGGAGATTAATATCAGCACGTGGAATCAAAAAGAATTGCATTCATATGCAATAAAACGTGTGATTGGCTGTGAAGGACTTGAGCTCTATTAGGTTGGGGTCTTTTTTGTAACACATGTGGAAGAATTCATCAATTCTCGCCCCACTGAATTGAAAATTCTATTCGAATGATGAAAAAATTCTGTTGATGCAGCGAATTTCCATTTTTTTATTGGTGCCCCATTTCACCCATTTAAAGCACGCCTCAGCGTGTTTGGATCGAACTTCAAAAAACGCGCGTTTTTTTAAGTTACCATGGCAACATCAACGAAGAAACGAGAAACGTGAAGTCTAAATAACGAAATTCTGATTATTGATCTGACAGGAGTACCTTGTAAACGTCAAATAAAATATTACTGACAAATGCAAAACTTTATTCAAACATAAAATGGGGCACCAATAAAAAAAATAGCGTAAACTATTTGTGGATCATGTCTTCTTATCCACTTATACTTTAACATACTATTTTCATAAATTGAGTCAGTGTGGCCGAAAACATAGAAAGTATTCCATATTGGTAAAATAACCCTGTCTTCTGTCTGTTGCGGGAAGAATGATGTAACCAGTTAATGAGTAGTTTAAGGCAATCTTTATGGTCAGGCGCAGAAATTAGATCCACCCTTATATGAATCTTCTCAGTGAATACGTAATTGCACAAAGCTAACTGCCGATTTGAAATATTCGAATGAGCTCCGCAGAGAAGATGCCAATTCGGATAAAAAGAGAAGGCGTTCGAAAGGATATAAAGTGGTAATGAGAATCAAACGTTCGCGATAAAAGCGCAGGGGGGTTATACACTGCGCTAGATCGCAAAATGAATTGTATAAATGGTATATAAGTAGAAAAATCAGGAATGGCGAGAAAGTGGAGCAAATCAACTCTATCACAATCCATGATTTGTTTAGGAAGAGGAGAGTTGGAGATTTTTTTTCAAAATACCCAATTGAATGTGACAAGAAATCATTCAATTCAGTATTGGATAACGCAAGAGTAGAGCTGTAACTCAGTTTTTTCTTAAGATCCTAGTGCTTTTTAGTAACTCGGAATAAACGCTGATTTCTAGTTACTTTTCATTATTATACAATACAGACTGAAAATTCCTTCGTAGTGCTATAATCCAAAGGAGCTGTCAGAAGGAGGTAACATTTTTGTTACAAAGTTGGTTGAAAATCAGAGGTTCGGATTTATATTGTAAAAAAGTAATAATATTCCATAAAATCGCCTTATATTTTTAGAGTTTCAACCACTTATATGGCAAAGGAAGTCGGAATCTACGATTTCCCAGCTTAAACGTTTTCCAACCAATCACAATGGAAATCGAACTGTTACAGATTATTTTCGAATGAATTCATAATGTTACGAATCATGCTATTTCATACCTTCGATCTCAACTTACGACTGTGCAAACAGTCGCTTGTCTATTTTCCAGAGAAAAATATATGGTAATCCATAATTCAGATATCAAGAATTCCAGAATTGACTTCATCAATATGTAAAATGATGGAATATTAAAAAAGTTATGAATACTTTGAGAACCATTAGTCATATAAGCCATTATTAATTTCCTCTGTCATCAAATATGGAATGTCCATTTAGTATTTACTCAAATGAATCAAATACCTGGATATTCTCCATATGATACTCTAGAAAATTCTTCTGAGAATTTTTTCATTCTAGAAAATTCTTTTAAGAATTCTTTCATTCTCTCCCATTTTAAAGTCGAAAGTAACAGGTACTTACGGCGAAACTGGAAGTGAAAATAAATCATTTTGATATTGAAAGTTTCTTTTCATTATGTTTATAGGATACCCCAAAATTGAAATTATTTGTTCGAGAAAAAAAAGAGAACAGTGGGGTATACCATGATTTTGTTGCACCCGGTATGAATCGGCGTATTGAAGGATCATCTCTCAGAGAAAAAACGAATGGTACGAAAAATATAGCTTTTGTATCTATATTTCTAACTATTTCACTATTGTTACATACTCACCGTTGTTTATTACTAATTATGAAATGTCAAATGTCAACTTGTCAACTATGTATCTGATTTGTATCTGATTGTGTTAGGTAGAGTGAAGAATCTGAGTGCAAAATAGGCCCTGGACAGGTCTGGGTAGACAATTCATACCCCTTCGAGATGAAGAAAACTTTATTTTCTCTGTTTGGCTCATTTCTTTTGAATATTCTTGCAGATCAGATATTCTGAAACTTGATATTTCAAGGAGCGTGATCAGTTCTATGCATGTGCACAATTTCCCATTTCTAACTGTTGAACATCATCATTGTCTTTTTTTTGTTTCATTCTTTCAGTGGATATCCTGGAGTCTTGTATGAATTTTGGCGATATTCAACACATTGATGAGTGATTGATGCATCGCCATCAGCAGCTATTCTCTGTAATGTTACATCAATGATACTCATATATCAGAAAGGTCATAATCACTAGTAGCAATCAGTTCATGATAATAATACGGTATGGGTCTATGTTGTCTGTTGACTGTTCATCAAGTGTATCAAATCATCATTTCTTTCATATTAGGTCCTCAAAACACCCTCTCACATCACCGGGGTGCAAATGAAAGTTAACAAATCGAACAACTTGGATTCTTTTAACGATAAGTGGATATTTAAACGAGAAAACAATTTCCAAATTAGTTTCAAGTCCCAGTTTCTTCTGCGAAATTAAAGTCCTCTAAGAATGTTGAAATCACCTTGACTTTTCGAGTAATCAATTCAATGAATTGGATAGAGTCTCTCGGTTACTTCAAACTTAATCAATGTCGAACTACCCAACATCCTCTTGCCACCCCTAGCAGTCTCACCCTCGTTAGTCTTTTGAGCTCACACGGAAAAGATGGTGATTTGTCAATTGATAATAATTCCTCCGACAGTGACAGTAATTTTCACCGATATTCGATGAATTTCTTTGTGGATATCAAACAATCGGAATCGAAAACAATACATGATTATAATACAAATATGTAAAACAAACTGAACATTTTCAAGTCTATTCAACACTGTTCAGATGATGTACGTGATATCCCTGATGAATTAATATTTTCGGATTGAAAATAAGCATTTTTTTTTATTTTACTACAGGGGTCCGAAGGATATACTGCAGCCGGAGGCTTATTGTATTTCCCCTATCATTCCGATACCTAAAACACATTGGTCCCTTTGACTATTTTGCAAAGGTCACTAAGTTTCAGGGTTCCCACATTCTCTAGGTTTGAATCAGGTTCTCCTAGTTGTACTACTCTTCTATAGTTTAGTGCCTCACAATAGCACAAAATGTGTTCAATAGTCTCAGGTTCTAAGCCGCACAATCTACAAGTCTGGTCACCTTCATATAGCCCCATCTTTTGTAGGTGTGTTCTAACAGGAGCATGTCCTGTAAGGAGACCTGGTAACTAGTCTTATCTGATCTCTACTCAATATAAGTATCTCATCAGTTCGTTTTTCACCTGTTATCTGAATAACAAGTTTACTATATTCTTGTCCTGGTGTGTTATCCCAGGCTATTCTTTGTAATTCTTTGACTCGTCTTTTAATGGAGTTACCAAGTAGTGTCTTGGGTACTCCAAGTACTGGTTCCGGGCCAAAGTAGGGTGTAGCTGACACCTCCCTAGCTAGTTCGTCAGCTATTTCGTTGCTTCTATTCCACTGTGCCCAGGTACCCAGATCAGTTTAACTCTGTTTGACCTTGCCAGCGTCAGAAGTTCGTTGATACATTCCCAGATGAGTCTGGACTTTACCTCATTCCCTGCAAGGGCTTTCAGGCTGGCCTGACTATCCGAAGAAATATGGATTCCTTTTCCTTGAAGGCCTTCTCATTACATATTTTTGCACATTGTAGAATTGCAAATATTTCTGCTTGGAACACCGAGGTGTTTTCACCAAGCGAATAGGAGTGTTTCTCCTTCAGGGTAGGGGAATAAATTCTCGCACCCGGAAACAACCATGATAATTTGATTATTTTTGTTAACGTGAAGGATGCCATCATGATACTTTTTGGTAAATATGGCATTTTGTTTTCTGTTCCACTCTTAACCAGTTAGTTTCCTTGTTCATATTCTTGGAATAGGAACATATTGTTTCACGTTTGGTGTGATTTTTCCTCCGAACTCTCATGTGTTTTTTTTTTATTTAGTATCAGATGAATTTCATCCGAAGTAAAAGTACACAAACACTGGATTGAATCGACTGTGGAGAAAAAACAATACGTAGATTTCGTAGAAACAAAAATATGTCGATATTGTTGCACTAATTCGCGAATATTCGAAGTGGTCATATCCAGGGATGGACTAACTCTTTTGGAAACCTGGGTTTTGGAACATTTTCAGAGTTTCACAGATTTCTTGAAGGATTTCTCGTCAACCAGCATCTTCAGCTGCAGGCTCTGAAGCCACAACACCAACTCATCAATGTATCTCCACGTTAAAATCATTCGGATTATGGAATAGCAACCAACAGGGTCAGCCACGGTGGATGGTACTTGAGACGTATAAGGAAAACAATTTATCGATCATATTTTCAGCGATGCAGCGTGGTCATGTATACCAAAAAGTGGCACCATCCTTGTTATTAACACCCTGTGGACTACAGCATTTTTCGATTAGTGACTACTCAATAAAGTGTCTTATCTTTTTTCATTTTTCCAAGAGAATGATAATTATCAAGAACTTTTATTCAAAACGTCGCTCAAATTTTATGTTTATAACTGCGTTTTCTGGGTAAGTAGAAACTTTATATTTGAGGTGAAGCACAACATTTTGTTGGTATATTGTGAAGAAGCTCGGCCTGCATTGTACATGTCCGCTTGAAACTCATAATTCTACTGGTAGATACAAAAATAGTGAGGTAGTAGAGAGATAGAAATTTTTTTCAAGTAGTCGTAGTCCAAACATAACGATATGAACACCTGACTGTTATTTGTGTCGATATTTTGACCATTATTCAATTGTTATGAAATAATAGTTTAGATGAAGTGTGGATGAAATTGCTAAATGCAATTATATCATAGCTATAGTACAATGATATTCCGAAATCAGACACTTTTACTGCACATATTTGGCCATTTGCAGCATTCTGCATTTTATCTGACCAAAAATCCTTCAGGTCATAACTCAAATTGAACAGTTTTTTCAATTTCCTCCACGCCACTGTATTGAACGATGCAAGTGTTATGAGAATCCAAAAGTCATTTTCTCCTGACTTCACTATCAACCGTGATATTCGTATCATTTATTCACAACCGAAACCAAAAAACGATAGTCAATTTCTGTTTTCACCAGTAAACTCAATTCTTAAAAAGAGTGTATTCGACCTCAATTTTCTCGTATCTTCAATAGTTTCCGACTACCCTATAGAATCATAAAAAATTTGCCCACTCTGTACAGAGTGCATCCTATCTGGTCACCCTGTACATAGTATATAAAGAAATGTGATAGTTACGTTTATATTTTTACGTTTACGTTTATACCACGAAAACAATTTTTACACTCACATTTATGTAGAGCTAGGTATAATTCTCCAAACTTTCTGTTACTCTCATGAACTTTTTATTGTCCGACCTCTATGAAGAGAATCCAAAAACCCAACCATGCCCACACTATGTGAAATTTCCATACAATAATCAGTTCAGAATCTCAATGAAAATCTCCATTCCAATCCACCCGTTTCATCATAAAACATAGGAGAAGGTTGCATTATTAAAAACAGCTGACGTGCAATTTTTCCACAAAATGATTCTTCATACGGATCCACGCATATTTCTCGAACATTTCGTATTCAAATTTCTAAATTCCATCGCTCAATTCACCTGTGCGAGGCAGCGTCCTTTCATCCCTCTTTTATGGCAATTTTTCATTCGGTGCCCGACTTGTGTTTGCGTAGGACGGGATGGAGGATTTAGAAATGAAATGGACCAGGGAAATACGCTTCATATTACAGAAGATTCTTGCGCTATCACGAACTGACCTGACTTCCGACCATACCACCGAAATCTACATCTTAGGCCTCACCTGGAAATCATTGTAGAACGTTATAACTCCGTTCGAAATTTACGGTGATTTTTCAGTCCACTATTTCTTCAGCATTCAACGTAGATTTGATGCAGAATGAATTTATTCTGACTAAACTTCAATTGACAGATTGATGATTAACTCAAAATTGAGTACATATCATTTTCATGATATCGGAGTTAGAGTTGATTTTAGCGTCGATTTGTGCTGTTCAAATGACACTTTGGTCTTCCTCCTCATCTATACATGATATGAATCTTTGAATTTCTGAATATTCCATATTAGTTTCCTCCAATTGCAATTTTGGAGTTTTACCCAATTGTGATTTCAAATATGTAAGTAGAAGAACGAAACAAAACATTAGTGCTAACTTTGGGTGACGCTATTTGAGTTCAACTTGTTTCATAAAAATATTTTCGATTGTATAAAGTGTCCCAAATAAGTATTATATCATAAGGATATATTTTTTCGATTCAATATTCCTGAGTTTTCAAACAATTGAGAATAACTATCGCACCCCCGTGATGGCTCGTTTTTACATTCGAGAGACTTTCATTTCTGATTATACAATATACGACCGTGAATATTGACAAAATGATATCTGACTACCTTCTACATACAGTGTGTAAAAGCCAAATGGAATAAATTCATTATTTCGGTTACTGTACATATTTATAAAAAGTCCCGAAACACGTCAAATTTGAATTATAACTTGACATTCTTTAACGTGAAAATGCAACCCCTACCTTCAACCCCCTTAGAATGACAGGTACAACCCCCAATTTTTTAAATGGGAAGTATAGGCTTGTGATATATCATTTGAAAGGTCTCTTCATTCTCTATTCAAAAATGTTATTGTTTTTAAATTTAATGCAAAAATTAACATAATATGAGAAAGTGAACAAAAACCGTAGCAATGTGGTTTTTAGATGGTAACCATTAAAAAACTTTAAAGTATTTCCGTGGCAACGCTATTTTAACAAGCAGTAGTAAATTGTTTTATTTGAGTTGTCATTGTTGTAATTTAAGTATAAAGTTTGTTCAATTCAATTCTGAAAAATGGTTAGATTAACGGAAATGCATAAAATAACAGTTTTACAAATGATTGGTTACGGAGATAACATCCGAACACAACAGGAAGTAACTCGCCTATTTCATGAGAAATTTCCTAATTTACCGCCTATATCCCAAGGAACAATAAGTAAAATAGAAAAGCAATTTCGCGAGTTTGGTCATGTAAGGCAGATAAAAAAAGCAGCTGCTAATGCACTGAGTGATGAACTCAAATTAGATGTGTTGCTTGAGTTTCAGGAAAACCCACATACATCGAGTAGACAGGCATCCACTACATTCAATGCTAGCCATACATCGATAGCAAACATATTAAAAGAAAATAAATTGCATCCGTATAAGATGATACCTACTCAGGAGCTCATGGAAGACGATTTTGATAGGAGAACTTTTTTTTGTGAGCAAATGATGGACATGTTGGATAACAATATTATCCAATTAGAAGACGTTATGTTTTCTGATGAGTGTACTTTTTTACTTAACGGTCATGCTAATCGGCAAAATTGCCGCTACTGGTCCACGGAAAATCCTCACTGGATGAGAGAAGAACACACTCAATACCCTCAAAAGGTTAATGTTTGGGCAGGGATTGTAGGGAACAATATAATTGGTCCCTTTTTTATTGAGGGCAACTTGAATGGCAACAATTATTTGGCACTACTTCAAAATGATGTCATTCCAACGTTGGCAAATTTATATCCTGATCCAGGTAATCCTCAAGTTCCAGCGAATACGATATGGTTTCAGCAGGATGGAGCACCACCACATTACCAACTTAATGTCCGGCAGTACCTCGATACAATATTTCCCAATCGGTGGATAGGGAGGCGAGGATCGATTGAATGGCCAGCGCGATCACCTGATCTTACATTATTAGATTTCTTTTTATGGGGATATGTGAAGAGCCATGTGTACAAAACTAAACCTTCTGATTTAAATGACTTAAAAGAACGAATAACGCTTGCGATTAGGTCGATCACGCCTGATATGTTAAATAATGTTAGAAGACAGTTTTATTTGAGATTAGGATGTTGCCAAGACGTTCGCGGAGAACATTTTGAACATCTACTTCATTAACATTCATAGTTCTTTTTCGTGTTCTACATTTTATTACGTTTTGCATTACATTTTAGTTTTTGATTGTATGTAGCGAATTTCGGTAACAACATGATATTAATTTTTTTTATGTTAATTTTTGCATTAAATTTAAAAACAATAACATTTTTGAATAGAGAATGAAGAGACCTTTCAAATGATATATCACAAGCCTATACTTCCCATTTAAAAAATTGGGGGTTGTACCTGTCATTCTAAGGGGGTTGAAGGTAGGGGTTGCATTTTCACGTAAAAGAATGTCAAGTTATAATTTAAATTTGACGTGTTTCGGGACTTTTTAGAAATATGTACAGTAACCGAAATAATGAATTTATTCCATTTGGCTTTTACACACTGTATATGATTGTTGTGTTGCGTTGAAATGATCCGGCTCGAAGAACCAAAATGTTAAGTTGCGTGATGCGGACTGTCTTGATCGAAGTACCAGACTGTTTGTATGTGTGTGTTGTACTTGATAAGACGTGCAGGACCAATACTTATGTTGACTATGACTGAAAACCTATGTTATTTCCTAACTGGGTTGTACACTTGAACGGCTTCTTGAAGGATCACCCCTGATGGGGAAATGAATGATACGCGAAATATAGCTTTCGTATCTATATTGACAAACGTAACTGCTATAACTACACATTAACTATTGTTCACTACTATTTGGGATGCTTGTATCAGAAACTTGAACTGTGTGGAAGACGTATACGCGCTTGTATTCGGTGAAACAGTGCAGGGAAAAATAGACCCTGGACAGGGCAGGGTAGACAATTTATAACCTTTTCAGAACGAAGAAATATCTCGTTTTCTAGAACATTCTCGAATCGGGAATTTGATGTTGTTATAGACCAGATGCTCGAAAAACCCGAACTTCTCCTTGTTTCCTTGCTCGAAAGTGTAAATAACTGACGTCTAAAATATATTCGAAAACGTTGAGATCAGTATTTTCGAAATAACGTGGTGGAGCCTATTATCAACATAATTTCTTCAATGCATTGATCTGGATGAAATCCGACAACTTGACGAATAATGTTCTACTGTTGATTTTTTCTAGTGATCCGAAAAAATCACAAATACTAATCCAGCCTGATAGTTGAGAAGACATCAAATCTTGGTTTGTTTCTGTCTGGTGTTCGGTCTCGAGAACTTGATATATTCCCTTTAAAAAAGTATCGCTATTGTTTCGAATACCATATCATAAGAGTACGTAAAATATTTGTATTTGTAGAAATAGATCGTGACTGCATTCTTGTGCATGCAGATATCGGTTTCGACAACTCGGTTTCAGTAATATAATATGTTGAAATCTATATCCTATGGCACACCATGATGGATCTTTCCACATTCAATTGAAGTCCGCTCGTATTCAGGAAGAAGGTGATTTTTTCTCAAATAAATTTTGGTCTTTCATACAGGTCCGAAGATCTGATGTAGGAACGTGTCCAACTAGAGCTGCGAAGTTCTGCACGAGCAACTCAGCTGCTTGCTTTCCTCCAAGCGTGATAAATCGCTCGAAGTAATCACGAAAAACAACAGGAATTTGTAGCCTGGAAGTCGAGTTGCATCGAAGATATATACTCTAATTTCAACTTGACCAGCTTTTGAACTTTTCACGTGGTGGACGATATCCATTATGTTATGGAGGTACTCCACGAGCTTTCGTGTTTTTCGAAGATATATCACCGACTTTATAGAATTCATCATAGAGAGCATACAGCTTTACGTCTCTGGCATTTAAGCGATGTAGAATTTTTCCATAACTCTGTTTTTTTTTGTAGTCGGTGCACTTAATAGTTTACCACCCTGTCCCGAATATTATTTTCTAAATAGAATGTATGTAAAATGTCCTCCTGATAATGTCGAGATCTGTGTGGATTTCTAGGTTTCGAAGATGTGACCCTACTGGAGAAAGCATACACATATTCCATCCATTCCCACTAGATAGTTTTCTAAATTTATCTCGAAAAATTGAGTGGTATTCAATGTGGAGATTTCTTGGATTCTGGCTTTTATTGCCAGCATAATAATGTTATCATCTTTGATAATTATAATAATGAATTATATTCATTCTCACACAATATTCTTACACAATTATCAGGTGAATAAAAAAACACAAACATCGTACAATATGCAATAAATATCCATTACGACTGCAAGGTTTATACAACCTGTATGCAGGTGAATCTCATTTCATCTCAAGCACTGATTCTTTTTTGAAACGATATGGTTGATACTAGCGAATCATGGCGTATACCTTGCTCTTGTCTATTCATTTATTCATTCAGAGGTTGAGAGCAATTCACTTTTAAAAATGTAATTGTTTCTTTACGCAAACAAGTAATCTTGGTAATCGAAGAGGGAACAGTATTAAACCAAAATGATTCGATAAAAGAATTACAAATTTTAGAGACAAGAGATTTCTCGCCTAGATTCGAACTGTGACTAGAAAAGGTCATAGTAAGTGTCTATTTCCAGCGAATTTGTAAGGAACATGACTAGAGGTCATAGACATTGAAATTGAAAAATCATGAAAGTTTCGAATGATTTTGTAGAAAAATTTCACATTATTATTCGTTGTTATTTCAAGTTTTATATTATAGAAGCCCACCGTTAAATAATTCGTAGCAATTTTGAAATGGAGAAACCGCTCAAATCTATTTTCACTAACCGCAATTTATGAACTTGATAATTCGAATTCCATACCACGCTGGCATAGTTCAGGTTACCATGAGAAAAAATGTAATGAATAGACTTGATGTCTGCCTCATGATCGAAAGAATTGACTTTGTGCTCTAAATGATGATGGAAAGTCCTGTATCAAAATTGAACATTAATGCCCTGATTCGTTCTATTACTTTAACCAGCATGGTTTTAGAAAAAATCATTCTGTGGAAACGGCATCATTCCAGTTTCTTAATTTTGTTTACTCTGAAATGGATTCCAGAAATTGTGTGATTAGTCTGTTTTTCGATTTGTCAAAGGCATTTGACACGGTGTCATTCGAATTTCTTAATAATAAGTTGCAAATGCTCGCTTTTCCAAGTAATTTATTGGCATGGTTGAAATCATATATGTATGGACGTAGTATGACTGTGAGAAATAGCGTTTTTAAGTCGAGTGAGCGTGATGTTAAATTAGGAGTACCGCAAGGGTCAGTCTTAGGACCCCTACTATTCGTGCTATTTGTCAACGACTTGCCCGAACACGTAACTGATTGCTGCATCACCATGTTTGCTGACGACACAACAATTACAGTTGCTGGTCCTGATCCGGATGTACTATTGACGGATGTCGGCAGAATCATTGATTCATTCACTTCATGGTGTGACAGAAATCAACTGATCTTAAATACAGCAAAATCAATTTCTATGAGGTTTTATAATAGGAAGGATAATATGCCTGGTGAGATAAAAGCTATGGATGAAATAGTTATGTCGCAAGATGTAAAATTCTTGGGAACATTTCTAGATGAGAGGTTGGACTGGAATCTACATATCGGTCACGTATGCGGGAAACTGAATTCAGCTTTCTTTGCAATTTGTACTGCTTGTTGTTTCTCAGTTCATCTGAATTGTTCTAGGTTTTATTTTCATTTTCTTTATTAAACGCTATTTTCATACAATTCTACTTATCAACAGTACCACCCAATTTACATTACGTTATTAGTACTTTCATACATCCACAATATAATGATGAAATACATTCAACACAACACCAATTCAATAATCAATGATTATTTCTAAGGTACCTCAACAATTAGCTCTTGAATATATTCAAACTGGTACTTCCCCTGATAGCATCTGGTAGCATAGTATATACAAGAAAACGTTAACGATATTACTATCGAAAGTTACAAAATTATCAAGTTAGTTATTCAATGATTTCGTATCCCTGTTCAAATATATTGCTCAGTTGAAAAAAAAAAAGATAATCGTAGAGGTCAATTTTGATATTTCAAGTCGTTAAAACGGCTATGAAGGTTTGAGAGCCTACAAACATGTATCAACTGAAAGCTGATACCTTGAATCCCTCAAGTTTCGAATAAAATATTGCCAAATTTTCAAATAGTGTGAAAGTCAGAATTGATCCCTTCTTTGCCTCCTGAATCATATTTATTGTAATTTTTGTGTGGGTCTACCGTCGACATATCTGTTGATGATGGAGGATATCTCAACTTCCCCCCAAAATTTCAAAGCTTCTCGGAGGTGAAGTATTATTTTCAGGTTCGGGGATCTTTCTAATCTGAAAATAAAATAACCCTAATGGATATTTCAACAGTAGGAATAATGTATGTGAACCAGGAAAAAATATTTTCATTAGGAGGATCCATGATGAAACTTCCTCTTCTCTTTTTTTCTCTGGCCATGTCTGGACCACACATCGGTCGAAATCCCGATTATCCAACCATAGACTCTGGGGAAATGAAATTAAATAGGGCAACTCAATTTTCTGGACGAGTTCACCGACGTAAAGGAAATTGTTGTTAAGGGAGACATGATCAAGTTTCGAAGGTGATTGGCATATAATTACGAAGATAATTAAAGACAGACATAAGCAGACCGTAACTAGGAGCCCATGTTTTGATATATCATGGAAATAAAATAAGTACGTCACTGTTTCATGTAAAACTGTTTTCGTCTGATCAATAGAGTGAGAATGAATCCTTCATTTTTATATTTCATTTGATTGCAAAATTCTTATGGAAACATTTCATTTACATTTACGATACGACTTTTTTGTATTGGCAACATGAAAAAAAAACAACGAAGGAAATGGGCTCCATTCATTCACCCCGAAATAAAAAACTAGACGGTCTTCGAATGTGTGCACATATTGCTACTGATTTTGATAGCAATGTCGAATGAATTCAATCAAAATTTATATCCACAAGCATATTCCGGTTGGTGAACTCGGATTTGGCACAACTTTCAGTTTCAGCAGAGCGATCGATACGTACGCTTTCAGGGCCGAGAGAGAGTCTGTGTTGCTGAAATTAATTCAGTTTTGTGTGTGTTTCGGCGTTATTCGGTGCAGAGCAGAGTTTTCATTGAATCAATTGAAGATTTATATATGTCTGATATGATCTAACGGCTATCTTTAGCCACATTCTGTGATTGACCTTCTCATTCGGAATGATTAATCGCAATGTAGATTTCGATGATGTCTGCTTTGCAAATGTTGATTTGAATTCGTCATGCAATTATTGGAGCAATGCTGAACTTGATTCAAGTTCAAGGAAGTGCAAATTTTCTTACGACGAATTGCATTTCAAGGTGGGAATTTCAATTGGAGACCGTTCCCTACCTAAAAACCGATGATTGATTTACTGAAAAATATCAAGCAGATGCTGATAGAATGTCTATGAATGTCAAACATTCTTATTGAAAATATACCAGTCTTGTAACGAATTTCGTTCCATTTGCTTGTATGCCAATCAATATAATTTGGTCCTCCTATCACCATGTTTTTTGTGGTACATAAAATGCTTCACTATTCGAGGTGAATGAAAAATTATTCAACTATTGCGATTTTGATTAACAGAAAAAACTTATCAGGCATCGCGTAAAGAGCCGAACACTTCAAGATATTTCTGTGTGAATCTTCATGTAATTAACTCAATCTCAGCTTTGATCGAAAAAAATAGTGCTGTGTACATACCGTACACCAAAAATCAAGGAGATATTTATATTTTCATTACATTCGAGCGGGATATCAGAGGAATTATTTCAATAATAACAATTTTGGATAATTGAAATATAACAGTATGTACATCGGTTCATAGATGAAGAATGATATCAATTACAGTTCACAAATCGAAATAAAAATGTAAGATTCACATCATCATGTATGATATTTTTTGTTGGTCATGATGAACGGTAATCGGAATATATGAAGAATAAAAATGTTTCATTTTGACGAGATCAGTAACAGTAAAATATAATGAAAAATTATACAAGCTATCCATTTCTCGATTGCTACTATTAGAATCTCTCTACTCCAAAAGATATGAAATTGAAATTATCTCCATAAGTTTTTGAGAAATTGCGAAAACCGAACAAATTTTGATTTTCGTTTTGAATTTTTGTAGGATAAACCAATCGTACTGAACATTTCAAACCAAAACTTTCAGACAATTTTCTTTTAGTCAATCGACATTATATCTTTAATTTTCGGCGGCGAGAAAACACTTCGGTTTATCCTAAAAACTCCATCTTGAATTTCAACAATTTCAGTAAATGTGTATTATTCTCTTTACTTTTTTTGGGCCATTGGACTTGAAAAATGTTTGCACCTATCTCAATGCTTTGTTCAAAATAGTTACATTCTAGAGGTTATTTCGAAGTCATCCACTCTGACTCATTCCTCAGATTGTGATTATTGGTCTATTCAGGATGTCTACAACTATCAAACTGATATTAAGGTTAGGTTCATTTACTTTACGACTTTCGCATACCCGGATTTGTAATCATGCCACGTCTGCTAATCAAATGTCAGATGTCAAAGATTAGATGTATGTTTGCTGAATAAATTCTTTTTGAGCAAGAACTCCTTGAGTTCTGTAGATATCAATACTGAAATATCGGACCGTTTATAATTAACACCAACTCAATACTGATTATGAGATCTCGAAATTTCCAATAAAATACCCAAACAATATCTAATTTGAAGTTAATAATACACAATTCTAGAGATTCCAGTCTCCAATTATATTACAGTTTGATTTAAAAGTAGTTGTTTGGGTCTGGTCGCTGAACTTTATCCATACAAACAAAATAGTAAAATACAGACAAGTAAATGATCGTAAAAATACATTGCAGGAGTTGTACCAGTCTGGAAACGTTAAATTGCCCGGTTGCGGAGGCTGAGTTAGGATATAACTAGATTGCAATCATTAGGGATAAGCGCTTTCTGCAGTGGCGTTCTTTGATCTCGAGTACCATTTATTTGGAATTTAGAATATGAGGAATCTTCATGTCTTTCAGATTGATCATACCTTGTTATTAAATATTCACTTCAATTATGTTGCAAAAACATCAGTCAACTCGAATTTGAGTGTACAAGCTTCAATACCAGTTTATAAAACAATCATCCAACCGCAGTATGGATACTGTGCTAGCCTGCTCTAATTAATGAGTAATAATAATATTGCTTCTCTCCAAAAACTTCAGAATAGAGATATGCGTATTGTTCTCAGACGTAAGAGGTATACACCTACACAACTGATTCAAGCTCACTTTGGAAAATATACAGGGTGTCCCATAAATATATTATAAATATATAAAAATAATATTTTTTTGAGAATGTTGAAATTTTGCACCTTTCAATAGTTTTGTCGTTACGGTTGGTACAATTTTACACCTTTTTGGTTAAATGTTTCAGTTAAATATTGCTGAAGAATGATTTCAACGTTTACATAAAAAACATTCTCCGAACATTTTAAAGGGGGGCTGTGAGAAATATTTTTATTGAAAATTTTGGTAGTGGCTTCTTTTGTTCATAAACTTTAGCCCATCGTAGTGGAACCAAAATGTACTGAGCTACTGCTGCGCATTACACCAATAAATTGTCTATTCATAGTGATTTCAAAGAGGTATCACACAAGTCATTTGTTATTCAAAGAAAAGAGATATGGTTGTTTTTATCCAACAGGGTAGGTTTCTGAACAATTATTACAGAACATGTTCAAAATGGCGATCTCCTTCACGTATACAGGCTCTGCATCGACTGAGAAACGACCTTTTACTGCCGTCAAATGATTGTCGAATATTTCAGCTGCAGCAACTCGGATGCGTTCTCTCAACTTTGCTTCATCACGTATGGGTGTTACGTATATTTCATCTTTAAGGCAGCCCCAATCCAGTCCAGAGGATTAAGGTCAGGTGAAGGAGGAGGCCACAAAATTTCATCTCCTCTTCCAATCCACCGGTGGGGATAAGTTCGATTCAAATGTGCGGTAACTTCACGTCCGTAATGTGCTGGGCATCCATTATGTTGAAACCACAAACTACATCGCAGCGCCAATGGCACATCTTTCAATAAAATGGGCAGCTAGTTGGTTAAAAATTGACGTGGTCTTTACGGGACACCCTGTATAACATTTCGTCATCAAATAAACAACTATGCTACTGGGAACAATAGAGATTTTTATGTTATGAGAACTAGCTATACTAAAACCATATATTCTCCATTTCACGGATTCTTGGAATATAACAAATTTCCAAACCGTATAAAAGAATGTTTCACTCACCTCATTCAAGTCAATGCTACTTGCATATATTAGGAATAACATCAATCAGGCAGGAATAATGCACTAATCATTGAAGATATATCTATGTGATAGGAATG
Organism: Plagiodera versicolora; assembly: GCA_037013635.1. Lineage (NCBI taxonomy): Eukaryota > Metazoa > Arthropoda > Insecta > Coleoptera > Chrysomelidae > Plagiodera > Plagiodera versicolora. The sequence goes on along the minus strand of CM072986.1, from coordinate 5,094,070 downwards.
GTGTATGTTCGTGTTTTATTACTAGGATAGGTTGAGTTAAACTGATTTAATATATATATTTTGTATTGATTTTATGTTACATATTTGTATATTAGGATTTCCTATTTAATAAAGACTATTATATAGAGTATGTGGTAGTTATTTTATGTAATCAAAGAAAAAATAATCGAATAACTTTGTCTTCATGTAGAACTACGAATATATCATTTTTCTCATATGTTAATTTGAATTATTTTTTACATGGTTCCCTTTTGTCCATAATGCGACTGTTTGATCCATCATGTTCTGTTCTCAGATAGCTTATGTAGTTCAATTAAAGTTGGACTGCTATCAGCATCTGCGGTTGATTACTTGGGAGAAAGTTAAATGGTCTTTGAAGCTTCCAGATACCAATCATTATAGATGTATGTGTTTGTCATGAGAAAAACGAAATATATATCAGGAAGATGATTGAGAAAAGGCATGAATGGAAAGTGAAAACCCACAGCAATGTAAGTTTATCTACATCAGTCGTGAATTTCTCCATAACATTTTCTATAGTACTGGCTCCTTCACCATTTTGATTTTTCAAGTTCAAATAAATTCGGAATAATTGAGTGTGTGGATAGCAATAATATATAATAATGTTCTTGGGGAAACCTTCATGAAACTCGACTATTGAAACTGGAATTCATTCGGATATTACAATATGAAATTACAAACTGAAATTAACTCCAACTCCAAATTGAAATTACCTCGACACTCACTCATTTCAAGCAAATGAAATCTTTTTATACCCCTAATTGGCAAAGCACTTCAAATAAGATGGCGGAAGAAAATTGTCTATCGGAAAATCGATGGCTCAAAGAACATAGCAATCGCGTGGAGGAAAATAAATGAGTATCGACGAGAACTCATCAGTGGGAAAAAACTCACCAAGATTTACTGCTCCTTTAACGTTTCCACTATCACTGAACAACTTTGTATAGAAAGGCTTTCTATTTTTTGCCTTTAGAGGGCTCTCTTCTTAGCTGAGAACCACTAGGCAAACAATTATTTATTATTCTGTTGTATAATCAACTATATGTCATTTTATATAGTCAGTCAGGCCATTGAAAATGAAGGAATTATTTCAAATCACCAAGTTATTTAGAAATGATATATTTTTTAGATTTTTGGATAATAACCCATATCGCATTTGTCGATTCATTCTTTTCTTGATGAACTTCCATTTTGAATATGAAACAGAACAGAAAATAGAAGATGACTCACAAAATATCTAATAACAAACACCCACAAATGATAGTGTTGTTTCCACATATAGATATTCATAATTGCCAAAATACTACATGTAGTTTGATGAATACTGAATATAGTGAAAGATTTGCTCTAAATCTGAAAACATATAAATATTAAAATTATAGACATCGTGATGAAATGAAAGAAAGCATTCCAAAGTAGAAATCAGTCAGTGTTGACTTTTTCCACAATCGTAACACGAGAGTTGATTTATTATCAATTTCGAAATTGAATTTGATGAGTTGAAAAAACGTTGTTGACTCAATTCTCAGAAAGTTGACAGAATCTCCAGAAAAATCGAAATGTCTAGAGAATGTCAACCTTGATACTCATAGAGCCCGAAAACTAAAGAATATGCACTAAATTTAAATCAATAATATTTTGACGAACTCAATGTTTTAGGTATATACTGTTTATCTTGAAAATGATGTGAGAATCATCTTCTGGTATAGATCTATATATGTCTCAGAATGAAAAATCGATCAGCTTAGTCACAATATTTCGTGTTCTCTGACGAATACCTGCATATGCCCGATCTGCTTGATACCAGATAATGCTCTTAGGGGGATTATCATCATCTAGAAAATTTCTTGTCTTGATTGAAATTGAGGAATTGGGTAGGTTCGTGTGGATTTCTCGATATCTAATGGAACATTCAATTCCTTGGCAACAATGAAACACAAAAAACACCTCGAACTATTTTTTTCCTAAAATTTTAGGGATAACAGACAATTTTCCCCCAAATGTCAAATGTATAGTAGTCCTTCAACATTCACTAGTATTCAGAAAATACTCCAAAATTTGATAGAATCGTTACATATGGATGAAATCTACTAAGAAATCAAAATGCGAAAACGAGAGATGGATTTGTACGGCTTGTAGAATAATCAAATTTTATTTATTAAAATGTAATAGATACTCCCTGTGTCCTTGTATCAGAATTTGTGATCATCATGTGGTATTATGAATTTCATCTATGAATATATGAAATTCCTGGAATGAATCGTTGATACAATATAATTGGATTTTCGTAGACAACAATGTCCTCTGTTACGTCAGGTATACGCTAATGTGACCATGGCAATTCAAATAATTATTAAATACCAATTATTGCATTCTCCATTATCTCTGTTCGCCAATCCAGGCTCCAGAAACGGTATTAATGACTTGTCAAATTGAATCCTGGCGTGAATTATGTCTGGGGTCCGAAGTGTATATAACTTAGGGGTTGGGAACATCTACCTAAAATCCAAATTTTACGCTTTTTCCGTCGTTAACAGAAAATCAATGAAATGAAATATCGAATAATAAAATATATCGGACATGGGATCGATACTTTTTACCATAGCTATAGATTTTTGTGTGGATTTGAAAATCCAAGTAGACCTATATTATTCAGATTCAAAATGAGGAATTAGAGGAATGCCTGAATATATCGATTTTGAATTGGTAAAGAGACTTTTTTTTTAAATATCTTCACAACTATAGCCTGAACCCGGTTGATCATTAAAATTTCAAAAAGGGCAAGGGAAGAATCAATATGTTGTTACAGAAGTTCTTGACAGCTCTGCAATTTTATCATTTTCATCGACAAAATAAAACTTTGTAGTTCTGAATATATACACAAAAGCTTCAGTAGTTCAAGCGATAGTTCTTTCTGGATCATCAAACTTACTAAGTTGACCGTACGGACGATAAAAGAACTAATAATTTTCTTTTGGGTCCACAATCGGAGATAACTCGCCCCCATTAACTAGTAGGGTTTCTATGTTTGTTTTTACAATTTTCAGATATTAATTTGATAATTAGCGATACACCCTGTACAATTATAATTTATACCATTGGATAGCATTTTTATAAGCTTCCCAATGATATTTCACTCCTCACGTCTGTGTTTGTATTCCTATACTAAAAAAGAAAGTTTAATCCGTAAGCACAAATTTCATTCAAAATCAATAATCCAAAAAAATGGTATTGATTCGAAGATACACATAAAATATAATTCAATTCTTTATTGTCTTTTGCCATTGTTTACAATAGATAATACATACATACAAGTATACACAGAAATACACAAAGTATATGCCATTCACAATAACAAACATAACAAACAACAGATCATCGTAATACATAATGTAAAGTATACCCTAACATTAAAGTTAAGAGAAATGTCACAATTAAATATTTGAAAGATATCTTTCAAACTCATCGAGATTATAAAAACGTTGATCTACGAGTATTATTTTCAACCTTTTTTTGAATATTTCACAAGAAGTATTCTCTTTGATATACAAAGGCAACCTGTTAAAAAAACGAATGCCAGTCATAATTGAAGATTTTTTACAGAAGGTGTGATTTACCTTGCTTAGTAAAAAGTCATTCTTATGCCTAGTGTTGTAGATGTGTATATATTTGTTCTTCACAATACACTTTCGATTATTAAATATATATGTTAACAATTTCAACAGATAGATTGAAGTAAGAGTAAGGATTTTCTTTTGTTTAAATATATCATGGCACGACGACCGATATGATATGCCGAAAATTATCATCAAAATGCGCTTCTGTGAGACAAAAATTCTTTCTACGTCTCGTCCTTGTCCCCATACGATTACGTTATATGCAATAGCAGCATAGAATGCAATGAATGATAAACATTCATAAGAGTGTTAGTATCAAGCATAGATTTAAATATAGTTAATAAATAATAACACTGATTGAGCTTTCTACAAACAATGTCAGTCTGCACAGTCCAAGACAGGTTACCATCAAAAACCGTTCCTAAAAATTCAACATGCTTTGAAGACACGAAATCAGAATTATTGAAAGAAAAATGATCATAAGATGGTGGATTGTAAATAGTGTGATATTCAATACAGAGCGTTTTCTTAAGATTTGCTATAACCCTGTTCCTAGAACACCAATTGTCAAATTGCATGAATGTGGTATGTATTTTTTGTGATAAAATCAGCGATAAGCATACATGTGGCATTAGTATACATTAGTACCTTTGCTTGAGATATATAGGTGGGGAGATCATTTATGAATATTAAAAAAATTAAGGGACCAAGGACACTTCCTTGAGACGTTCCGAAGTCAACCTCAAACTCATTTGACATGACATTCTCAATCTTAACGGAAAACTTTATTTTTTCCAGAAAAGAAATAAACCACTTGCCAATACAACCACGTATACCCAGGCGGTCCAGCTTTAAAGATACGAAAGCTTTCTCGACAGTGTCGAAAGCTCTAGTTAGATCGAAAAGTATAGATATGACACAGTTTCCAGCAATTTATGAGTCATGAATATATTGTGTATAGTCAACAATACTCGTTTCTGTTGAGAACCCACTATGAAAGCCATGCTGGCAATTTGTAATTCTCGAAAAGGTATTTAAAAAAAGCAGAACCCTATTTGAAACCACCCTTTCAATAATCTTCGAGAAAACACTCAATAAAGATATAGGCCGGTAATTTTCCATGCTAGTGGGGTCATCTTTCTTGTGTAATAAAATGACTGTACTTATCTTGAGGCTGGTTGGAATATACCTTGAGCGATAGAAATATTTATAATATGTGCTAAAATAGGAGCAATTGTTTCCTTACATTCTTCAATTACAATAATGGGGATTTCATCCATACCAGTAGATTTTTCATGATGTAGTTTGTTGATTACTTCAATAATTTCAGATGAAGTGACATATGCAAAAAACATTGTATGCATTGAGGAGTCGCTTGCAGTACAATTATTTCCAGGATCATTGCCAAAGTGGCTGGATATTTTTTCACCAACATTTGTAGTCAGATATTCACTCATTCATTATTTTTTTGTTTGCCCTTTACTTCATTTACAAGCGACCAGGCAGCTTTATTTTTGTTATCAGACTCGTCAATTAATTCATTATGTTTTTATCTCCCTTGTAATTTGTTCATTGACTTATTTTTTCAAACTTCTATAATTCTCATTGAGATCATTATCAGAAACTCTCTTTCACAACCAGTCCAAATCGCGCAAATGCTCTCGTTGACACCTCAACTCAGCAGAAAAATTAATTTTGTGTGGGTTCCTAGGGATGGTTTTTTTCAGATATTTTTTCAAAGCTCTGATTGAAACACCAGAGAAAGTTTGCCATATAATTATCGAAAATAACATTCAGGTCCCATTCAGTATTATTAGTATCAAGAGTCACCTTTTCAAGTTGGCTCTTGAAATAATTGATTGAGTTTTCATTTATGTCTCTATAACAAAAATACGAACTAAAAATAAATGTGACGGGAAACCTCAACGTAGTTCATTATGAAGTTTTTTTTTATATAAAATTCTTTCATAAATAGATCAGAATCAAACGTGTAAGTAGTTGAAACCAAGTATTATTATTCACATATTGCAACGTTTCTGTATTCCTCCCTTTGTCTCATGCGTTTTCACCTGAATGCATGTTTCTTCATGGATAGATTTGTTTTATAAAACATACACTAGACTTTTTATCATTATCGTTATTATTTTCCATTCCACCACTCGCGAAATTTATTTAGTTCTACTTGATTGCTAATACCAATGCCAGCTCTTCTGACAGATCTGAGTTTATTTATTTGAAAAGTTATAAACTTCCTCTGGGTCAGGCGTCCCAATTTGGATAAACTCAAAACTTCCTTAATTGTTTTCAAATCCAACAAAATACTCATCTTTCTCAATTTCTGTGGGATGTTATCTTGGAATATCATTTTCTTTGAAGCTGAAAACTTGGGGATTGAGATAGCCTCTCTAGATCAACCCGATAAAGCATTTGATGAGCTGAATTAGTTTTGATACGAGTCGAATGAAAAGTTTAGTCGTATATATACAGTGTGTCAAAAATATATTCGATTTATTTATTGTCGGAAAGAATCTCAAAATGAACTAGAATCGTTATTGAAACTCTATTAGATTTCCTGATGATGATGATTTCGAGTGTCGTTTATCAAAGTTATTGTGTGAGGAGCATATCAAAGTTATTTTCACACTTTCATGAATTCACTTCTATCAATGATGAATTACTTTGTTACATGATAGTATTGAGAAATTCCCCATTCAATTTTTCATTAGAATTCACTGATGATCAGGTGAATTTTGATATATCTTCAAGCAGTGCGATCTGAAGAAGATTCTATTGAAATTGGAGTCTCTCTTTGCAAGAGATTCATAGAATTTGGTACATTCCTCATAGGTCCTAGTTCTCACTACTTCCGGGTTAATTCACGTATAGTAAAATATTAAATAATATTTATCTACAATACTATGATTTGATGAGAACAGAAAGAGCTTGCTGTAAATTGAGAGAGCATCACATTTTTTTCGAATAGCTCAAAAAAGGGCTATCAATACGCTCTGATGGTTACTTAGCGAGATGGTAGAACGAGAATAGCGTTGCATCTATCTCTCTGATTATGTGGCCGTTCACTCTTATACAGTGTGGAACAGCCAAATGGAATGAATTCAATAACGAATAAATGAGAGCGTGTTGGGAAAAACGTTTGGACACGTCGATTTGTATTTTTAGATGCGCATTTGAAAAAAATGATATATAGGGTGTGTCATGTGACAGTGGCCGATACCAACTTTCTTATTTTAAATACAACCCCCTGTATATTATCAGTTATTTGGATTCTTCAGAAAATTCTAGACATAATTAATGTACAATGTCCCAAACCTATCTTCAACGGTTTTGTTGGTTGATCATGTCCTCCATTTGTAAACTGTTTGTGATTTTTGTATTATCAATAAACTCAATCTCTGACACTATCGATTTTTTTCTTTTTCAACGTATAGGTAATAATAATATAAATGAAAAGGAACTGAGTAATCCATGGGCTGAATGAATGACAATATTTGAGAAAAACTGTATTCGCCTATAATTTGAATTGGCTACAGTTTTTCGGAAAAAAAAGTTGAAGTTTGGAATATATAGTGGAAAAATCGAAAAAAAATAAAATGCTTCAATGATGCATATATGCATTTTTCTAATACTCGTACATTTGAATTATCACCACTGTTTTGTATAATGTTTTGCTGTGGCAAAGATATTTGAGGTGATTTTTTTCAAAGTCAAGGTACAGCTATCGGCTATCAAGCAGAATAAAACTCCGATAATAATCATAGGAAAAAGTTGAATGTTCCAAATCGATGAACTGATCAGCTGAAGAAAAGATTGCCACCATGTAAATAAATAAGAGAGGTCATGTCGAGTCAAGGTTATTGGATTGTATACTAATAGTCTTGTTTTTCATCTTACATAGGAATATTAGAATCCGCAAGTTATGATATTAATAGATATTGAATCATTTGGCGATGAAGTTGAAGAAAGATGATAATTATTTAGATGAAATTATTCCATACATTTTTACTATGATGAGTGTGCTATGGTTGGACATCATTTCACACTGTGGGAATTTATATCCAAACTTTAGTGATATTTGAAATTTTTTCAAATAAGTAAATCAAATAGATGTTACAGATAATTCGTTATTACCGTCGTTCGACAATGGATCGTGTCGTCATATAGATCATCTTGAATGATTCCTTGAAATCATTGATAAATTGCACATTCATCAATTTTCCTTAAAACAAGTCAAAACCTCCAATTATAGCATAGATAGTATAGACAAGTGTGTATAAAATATGTGTTATCATAGAAACATTTCGAATTGCACCCCACATTTTAAACCATAAAAGCTGTTGATAATTCATCAATTTTCCTTTTTTTTTTTATTTTCCATTGAAGCTTGGTTTTAAATTCTATCAATATGATTCTTTCTCTGATTTTTTTCATCACTCTAATTAACTCTGAACAGTTTAATTCTTTCATTCTGAATACTTTAGTGACAATGTTTCGTCACTTAGATCTATATAAGGCTATCCGGCAGCTAATAATAAAGCAGTTTTTTTATATCCCACGACAAAAAAAGAAATTAACTAAATTCAGCCTCTGTTTCGTAGAGCCCATGACAAGAGGCTAGTTAGACTGATGAGTTGATCTTACCCTGAAATGGAAGATACCATTATTGCCTTGTCTGCATCATTCATGACTGGCTCATCTGCTATAGAGATTAGTTTACCCAACGCAGCGTAGATTATATTAACGCGGAATTGAGTGTACCATCGTGAATTCATAGCTGAAAAGGCGAGTCGGTCAACCCACAAAATCGAGATCATTAACTTTCACCAAAATATATTGCTGGTTCTTCAACAAGCCCAAAAATGTTGCCTAGTGAATAAGCGAGATCACAAACTATTCAGTTGCATTCAAAAGGTGACCCCATACGACACGGTCTCTGTAAACCAAATCATTGAATATTTCTGAAATTTCTTCTTTTCATTATCTGTATATTCATCGTTATCGCCTTGTCCAGATCACGTTGTGTCGGTGTACGAACCTCGTTTTGAATAAATGTGAAATACGTATCGACAATATTATCCCTTCATGCTTGTTGCCTGTTGCTAGTTGCGTATTGCTTTGGTATGCGAGCCGCCTTCACATTTCGTATTGAAACTTGAGATGTTCCAATGTTTCGTGCTTCTTAAAAAACTATTTCGTCTGTGAATATGTTTTGAAAAGGTTGTGTGTTCATCGATTCAGATAGAAACGTGCCTCTGGTGCGAATAAATCACCCTTAAGTCTGTTCGTATCGCAATTAAAACTAATCCACTTCTCCTCACTTGACATAACTAACTAACGATGTTTCTAGTTATCCAAAATAGATTACACATGTTCCACTTCTCGCTATACGATTCGGTAGCACCAATTATTAGTTTTCATCACAGTTGCATTCGATAGAATCACTCACCGGTTGGAACAAATTCATCTGTCACACTTTTGTTCGTTCAATTCTAAGATTGAGAATCTGCCTTTTAGGGATTGTATAATTCCGCCTGGGAACATTTATCCCATCCTTAATGGTATCGAAATGGTGATTGTAGAGACTCTATAATCATTTGTTCACACATTAAATGTATTTAATGGGTGCTTTCGAAAAAAAAAACATGAAGAATGAACTCGAAATTTTTTTCACAAAAGACAATCTATCACCATGAGTAGAAAAAAGTGCGGATTGAAGAGAAGCGGGTTCGACAGTTTACAGTGAAATAAATGCGTTATCTGAAAGCGTTGGAACAATCTGCATGTTAGAGGTATAGTCTATTCTGGGTTGGTAGTTCTGTCAGATCACCAGATTGAGCCGTGATGCCACATGTTTTTCACTTTTTCAACGATGCTCCGAATAAAAACTTGAGTTAGGTTGACCATTTGTTTTGTTTTGAAAGTGTTTTCGATTGATGAAACACATTCATTATATTTGGATTACTATTGATTGTGGATAACCGTTGAATCGTTCAAATAATATAATGGACTGTTCTCATGTTAGGAATCGTATCGAATATTTAAAGGAAGTACATAATAACTAAATATTGATATTTAAAAATGTTCATCTTTCACTATCATATCTGTTCTTTCTTTCTCATTTGATGGTTCTATATTTCAAAACAATCAGTGTCTAACTCTACTCCACTTTTGACATTAGAATCTTGCCAAGAATGAACTGTTGGAGGAATGTAATACGTTTCATAGCAATATTATATAACTCCATCAATATTTTCCATTAAGATGTGAAGCAAATGTTGAGTAAGTTTTCATTTCAATGACTTCAATGTTATGTGTTCCTCTACAATGAAGAATGTTCATCAACTGATAATATGTGATATGCACTAAATATTCACTGTTCTTGTACATGTACAGTTCCTTATTTCATATTGTTGAGGTTGATCAATATCCACTACTGGTTTCTGTAGAAGTCCTAGGACAGTTTAGTTATTAGCTTACCTTCTGTGAAAGTATGCAGATATTCCCTACATAGTTCAATTCCTACATTTAAAGCAGCAATTAGTCTCTGTAATAATCATATTTCATAAAAACTATTGAATCATTGTAAAATCGTGGTAAATGAATATTCATGAAGATTCTTCACTTACCTTCCAAAACAAATCCAATGAAAGTAAGAGGCTCCTGTTATCCCTTTCTCGTTAAAAATGTTCTAATAAAGATGCAACTATTTTCTGGGCATATCCACTCAATCTTCTCGGCATTTTGATAAGAATACGATAAAAGTAAGCACTCAGAAGAACAAATTTACAAAAATCGCAAGAAGAGAACAATTTGAATGTAAACAAACGAGTGTTGCCATAATTGTTGATGCTTTGATGTTCCCAGCTAATGTATAAACTTATTGAGACCTCTGTCATTGCTAGATACTTTTTGTTTTGCACTGATGGCATCGAAAATTTACCAAATCTGATACAACTATCAACCCAGAATAAATAGACTATAGAGCATAACACTTTTGTGTTAGTTCTGTAGGGTTATTGGATGGAATGCCATTTATATTATCGAATCATCTGAAAGATAATCATAATACCTCTCAAATGATATATAAATGATATTCCTATACCTGAACAATAGGTTCACGGAGATTCAGCCGAATTTTTGTATAAATTGAATTACAATATGAACATCTTTTTATATCGATGATAATAGAATTGTTCATTCTTCAATCGGAATGACATTAAAAAAATAGGAGTATGCCTCGTTTCGTTTTCCTAAAAAGTGAAGTACCATCAACCGTGGCTCACCTTGTATGTCTCGATTGTCTTCACTTGAAATCATGATTATCTAATATCCAGAAAAACTCCAACTTCAATACCTGTCTAGAAATTATATGAAGTGCTATGAAATTAAACGTTTCAACAACTCACTTGAACATTCTGGATAATTTACTTCAGGTTGAAGTAAAGGAGTTTTGAAGCCTATAATTGCATGCGACTTCTATTTAATACCATACGACTTTCGAATGCAACCTTTATTTGAGCTCCTATGTTTTGTCTCGAATGTTGAAAACAACTTTGATAGTGGGTACTTTTTTTTGTTCAAAATCCATCAACATTTCATATACCACTTTATGACGTAGTAGAATAAATTGATCATTGTTTCAGTTGTTATATTTTACAGTTAGTTTGATCCACCTGTCAACCAGCATTCTTCAATCAATTGGTTCAATTTGAATTACTGATTCGTTTAAATATTCATGTTTACCTGAAATTTCATCATCAATGGGTGGTATCACCACGTTCACAAACTGCCTCAAATCCTCTAAAGCCACCTGATTGTCAGATTTCTGAGAATTTACGAAACAATACATTTTCATTTCATTCAGTATATTTGATGCAATAAGAGCAAGGCGTCCTCTTGTGGATATTCTATAATTTATCTCATTATTATAATTTCTCAAACTAATTTTTCATTTGATTAGTATTCTTTCTGTTTCTGAAATTTATGAAATAAGGTTTCCATTCACTTTCTGTAACTGGTCGAAAATGCATTGCGATGAAAACCACACCTTGAAGAATATATGTACAGGGATTCCAGAGTATATGGGAACCTCTCATAATTTCCATTTCAGATATATAGCATTTCTCATAGCCGAGTTATAGTGAAGAAATATACCATAATGTTAGTAACATAATTGGAATAATATTCGAGAAACACTCAATTTTGGATGAGATATGAGCACAAGCAATCAAAAAGATTGAAAAATTCTATCAAAATTGCACAGAAGGATATTCTTTTCAGAAACCCAATTCCTGGACTCTCCTTCAGGAAATAAATTGACACTTGTTTCAACAAAATACACAGAGAAATATCGAATTGGCATCAATGCAAGATCGAATCGTGAAAGCTACTCGTTTGTTTCTCGATAAATTCACCAGAGAACTTCAACAGAGTTCGAAGAAAGAATCAACATAATATATACTAGAAGTTGAGAATTTTTGACCTTATCATCAACTGAAGATTTGAAAAAGTGAAATTGCTTTTATAACAGAGAAGAAAAGAAGGAGATAATATCAAAAATTCAAATTAAACGTCCACAAATACAGTAATATAAATTCCATAAATTTTACAAATGAGATATTTCATTGATTTCTAAGGATATCATGAGAGTAAGAAAGAATAATGAGAATTGATATAAAACATTCACAAATGCGATGATAAAATTTTCATTAACTCAATGAATCAGAAAATTCATTTATTTCTGAGGATATCATAACCTAACTCAAAGTATTATCAATGATGAGACAGATGAGCTTGTTGAATTCCAGAAAAAATAATAGTAGATATCAGTTCCTCAGCCTTCCATATCTCAGTAACGCCGCATCACAGAAAAACTTTCAATTCATAAAGACACAAATTATTTTCATCTCAAAAATATGTGCTCAAACTGAATTTTAAACAGTCTGCATCATTAAAATAAATACGTGAAATCAGTTATTAGTTTGAGAGCCACTTCAAAGAAGTCCCAACTGCTTGTTGGACACTCTGTAGTGATGGCTGTTTACATTTAATAGATTGAAAGTGCCGAAATCAAGATGGGGGAGTCTAAACAACCGGACAAGTTAATTAGAACTGGCTCACGGGCAAACATCGAGCAGAGCCGGCAAGACCAGATCTTGTTATCGATGAGAACGATAAGGATGACAATGATAAACACCCTGCGTCTTAGAGATATACCTTCGAGTTGATGTTCCGGATGATTGGAATTCCTCTTCCGGAGGTGCTCTTCACTTATCCGGATTGAAAAGCAGAGTGTTCATTTTATTTGTAGGTTATCAAGAATATTTTGATTGAACGATGACATTGAATCAGAAACCAAAAAATTTCAGGAATTACTTAAATTTTATAAATATTCATTTCCTCTTTTCATGAAAAAAAAACGACAGTTCTAAAATGTTCTTGCTCTGTCGCAAATGACTATTACTATTAACCCTATTATGATGACTAGGTTTATCTTGTAATACCTGTTTCTTATCATCACCATCTACAAAATCTATTCGACATTCAATGTGAGCCTTTTTATTTTTATTCTTCAATAGCGAACTCAGAAAAGTTAAATTAATATCGATAGGTCCAATACACTCTTCATGATTTCTTGCACAGTTGAATAAACTTTTAATCAATTCAGTTCTGTTGATTTTTCCATGACGACTTTCTGTTACACCGAGGTTTTCAATATCTCACACACTTTATTCCGTTCCTTATTTAATTTTGTTTTCACATTTCCATTCACAATACCACTGAATTCATGGAAATAGAGTAGGGCAAGTTCATTCTTCTATTTGGGCTATTTATCCTCCAGAAAAACAGCAGTTCACAAATCATTTTATGTAACATCTTTTTCTTTATACATTCTGTTCGAAAATTGACAACATAAGTTCTGAGTTTTAGAATGAGTCATGAATGTAGAAAATGTAGAAAATATGTCAAGCCACAAGAAAAATAATGTTCGAAATGTGAATTGTTCCCATTATAATTAACGAAATGGAAAATTTTCAGTTGAAATGTCAATTCATTTGAGAATGAGAAGATATTAGGAATTCTAATCCTTTCGTGAAATCGTACTACTAATCATGTATTGTTTATATTCACATATGCCTTCCTACTTTCAAGTTGAATTATAATGGTTTGGTGCCTTTTTTATTGATTTGCTTCAGAGAAGTATTTATATCATTCCATTATTCACAAAATCAGCAAATTCACAACAGGAACGTAATTCTTGAATGAAAAAAACCTAAATAACCTCGTTCCAAGAATATCTTGAAATTTTTCACAAATCAATCAGGAAACGTGAAGAACGTTTCATCCAAATATAAGGCCTGGGTCAACAAAATATACAGGGTGGCCCGTTGGTGTGTGGAAGTAGAATTACTTACTTGGGGATGAGAATACAAAAAAATACTTCGAATAAATGTTGTTATATTTATGCAAACATACAATGCTAAAATATTCTGAGATATACATGATGATCAGCCAGAGCAGGGCAACATAAAGTTTGCTTTTTCAAATAGTGTTCACGCCCCAATTTTCTTTCTTAGAATTAATTTTAATTTCTCATCTCAGTGTGTTTCATTCATTTATTTCATTTGTTTATTGGGTTGATTGAATGAATCTTTTTTTTTCTCTTCTCTTTTTATTCGCGGATCGACTCCAGCATGCTGGCTTATCGAGAGTATCGGTCAGCTGGTGAACACTCCGAAATCGTACTCGCTGATGCCTAGACACGCTCGCCCTACGGTATTTAGTTAAATTTGTGTATCCTGATTCCTCTCAAAACCTCCTCAAAAACCTCCCTTAATACCTCATACAGTCCACACCCCTCCCCAGTGAAACAGATAGGTGGTTGCCACCCTTAGCAGCAGAAGAAGCCTCTACCAACCGGGCGACAGGATTCAGGTAAGCCATCCTCTGCTGGAATTTCGATCCAACCATCCCTACTGTTAAGTAACAAATAGTATACCCTATATAACCATCAAACTCAGCGTCGAATTCTGTATCCAATACCATCTTTGTTTTTTCAATCATTCGCGACGTCAAACTGGAGCGAAAATTCGACAATAATTTGTGCACTATAAATGATGCCAAAAAACCTTCACAGTGATGAATGGGTGCCCATATTCGGTGAATACGAAGATGAAGGATGGTTGAAATATCTGAATGCAGAAGAAGTCAAGTTTTTGATACAGGGTGTTCTCAGGATAGACGTTAACTCAGGGGATTTTAATTAACGATAATTTCATTTTCTCCATGGACCACCCAGTATATTATTCCATCATCTTGAAGGAATATTTTATGCCTTCAAATTTTGTAGATATGATATACCCTCTGAAATCGATTATTTTTGAGGAAATTGTATTTTTAGTTCAAGATTCGAAAATTTCCACGTTTTCATCAAGCAACCTTTGAATATTACGTTCAAAATAAACGAATTTTCGATAATTTCTTTGTAGATACATCGAACTATTCGTATTTCACAATTGAACTCTGTGATGAAATGAATAGGGTCTTGAAAAAAAATTTTAAATATTATCCTTACCAACGATTGAAATAAATATATCCATATTTTCAATAAGTATCCTTTGGGTTTGACGTATTGCACTAATCATGCTTTCGATTCTTCCGTAACTAACCCTGCCAGTTGTAGTACGTACACATTCTCTAATGTCCCCTTTCTTGGCTGTCTTTTATTCGGATATTTCTGTTTATAAATCCTTTGTGCGAGAGAAACATTCTTATCAGTTCCTCTACCGAAAAATTCCTAATCACAATAATTCCTTATTTACAATAGCTACATTCACAAGAAATCTTAATAATAAATAACTAACTACCCCTACTCGCGAAAACGTCAAATCCAAAGGATACTTGTTGAAAATATGGATATATTCATTTCATTTGTTGGTAAGGATATTTTCAATTTTTTTCAACACCCCACTCATTTCAAAACAGTTTTCTATTATGTAATACGAATAGTTCGTATCTACAAGGATATTATCGAAAATACAATTATTTTGAACGATATTCAATGGTTGATTGATGAAAACGTGAAAATTTTCAAATCGTTAACTGAAAATCCAATTTTCTCATTTAGAGGGTATATCATATCGACAAAATTCGAAGGCATTAGATAGTCCTACAAGATGGTGGGATAATATACTGGGTGTTCTATTCGAGAAAATGAAATTATATCGTTAATTGAAATCTCCTGAATTAACGTTTCTCCTGAAAACACCCTGTATCAAATACTTGACTTTTAGTGCCTATCAGA
This sequence comes from Plagiodera versicolora, assembly GCA_037013635.1. NCBI lineage: Eukaryota > Metazoa > Arthropoda > Insecta > Coleoptera > Chrysomelidae > Plagiodera > Plagiodera versicolora. The sequence continues at coordinate 5,078,110 of CM072986.1, read as the reverse complement.
TATTTCAAGCAACCTTTATCGTCATAATCATCAAATATGGGCAACCATTTATCACTGTGAACGTTTTTTTGGCACCATTTATATTGCACCAATTATCGTCAAATTTTTCATAAATTTTGCCCCAGTTTGTCAACGTCGCGAATCATTAAAAAACAGAATTTCACTATGAGTTGGATGGTGAACAAAAATATAGGGTGTTCTATTTGAAAAAACCAAACTTCATGCTCCCTGGCTCCCTGGCTCAGGCTGATCATCCTGTATATCTAAAAATATTTTAGGATTGTGTATCTGCGCAAATATAACAACATTTATTCGAAGTATATTCTTGTATTCTCATCCTCAAGTGAGTAATTATACTTCCACACACTAATGGGCCACCCTGTATTAAAATCTTATACCAATATGCTTGCCTCTTTCAATCAGCTGTTTTTATTGGCTAATGGCACTTTGGTTGCCTATTTTTAGCAAGGTTTTAATGTCTCCTCCAGACATATTCCACATATCAGAAAGACATAAAAATAATATCTTTGATATTCAATATTCACAATTAGCAGATATTTATGAAGAAGCTACAAAAACATTAGAGAAAATGTTACAAACATGAAAAGACTGGAATGAGATATTGAATAATATCCATAAATATACTTATGTAGATCTAAATGTAATTAATTATATAACTATAGGTTTTAGTACCTTAGCTCTCCTAAAAAAAATTAATGTTCATGTTTCAATGAGTAGAGACAAAAATCAAGGAAGTAATTGGGGAGCATGATTTCGAAGTGCGTCCATGAAATAATTTATAAATATGAATCACCATTCATTTCAACATACTTTGACCGAATAATCTGTATGATGAATTGTTTAGTTTTTAGACAGGTTATTTCTAGATCGATTTATCGAAAGACAAGGAGCAGTGGAATGGTGCACGGTATGGGTCAATCTTGTCTTGTTTTTTTCTGAATTGTAAATAATTAATAGCAACTTTTCACCGATGAACTCTGAGCCCAATAACAAAAGGACATAGGTACGTCGCATTTAGTCCCTATAGCGTACAAATACAAAGATTTTATCTCTGTTCTGTGCATTTGTCTCTCTGGTTACTTGGTAAATGGTGAATGAAATCGTATGTGAAGCAGCTGTAATTTCTAATTCAATTTTCAACAATTAATAAAAAACACTCCAGAAGAATGAAATGTAAATCAAATTATATTTCAGCATCAGTTCACAATAGGGGATTTTCAGATCAGTTAGCAGGTATCAATAATACATTGAGCTAGACCTTTAGCAAGAAGAACAACAATTTTGTTTCATCACTTTATATTTTTCATCGAGATTCTTCAATTCGGATTTGAATTCTATTTTTTATAGCTTGTTCTATTATTTTTGAATGTTCTAGTATATCCCCAATATATCCCTAGTATGCCCCGAGAAATTCTCCCATGGATGTCCTCATTGAATAGAAAAAATACTATACACCATTTTTGTAACAATAATCCAATGGATTAGAACATACTGAAGGGACATCCCAGGAACCCCTTTTTTGTCATCAAGGGCTGAACCTACACCGTCCTAGGTAAGACCCATGTCCCGAAAAATCTCCTTAAGAAATAAAGAATGTCCCTAGGATGTCCACAGAATGTACTTGTGTTAGGGATAGATGAATCCACAAATTAAAGAAAGGTAATATTTCATTGAGAAAGAAACCGGTGCCATCGTTGCCAATCGAAGGTTATCCGTCCTGTATTTGAAATATTCTTGAAGAAAATGTTGAATCGCAATTACGAATCAACCTTTTTCTGAATATGTTTGTAATGGTTTACTCTTCAAGAGTAATCCCAACTGTCATTCACAAAACCGATCCTAGCTACGATTCTGACACAATCAATAAGACCTTTTCACGAAGCTTATCCGAAACATGTCTTCCAACCCCGACCCCTTACGTGACCCACTGTCGAAAGTATCATAAAAGAGTCGAACGTTGGTATTTTCGTTTTTTTTTGACGAAGTGGAAAAAATCGTCCCGACATCACTGCTGCCTTGTAAGTCTGCAAGAAATGCGAGGGGAGATGCGATCCCCCCGACTTGGTTCGCCCTCTCTCGCACCCCGGAGTTTGGCGGGTGCCCGGAATGTATACGCATGGACGCCAGACAGAAGGGAGTTTTGTCGACCTTCGGGATATGTTACGGGACCGTTGAACTGGATCTGTCGTATGTTTTATTTGTTGAAAGGTTTACTTCAACAGGTTCCCCTTCAAGAGAATCAATTTATTATGGATTGAAGGATTATAAATAGCGGTTTCAACTTGTTTTTCCAAAACAGTTTTTAGGATCTGGAAATAGCAAAAAGCATCCAAGAAGTCACAGATTTCTTTTTTTTCTCAGAAGTCGTTACGTCAACTACTATTGGCCGGAAAAGATTGAAGAGTTTTCGACCTTGAGAGCGATTCTTTTAATTTGTTACTGCAATTCTTTGGAAAATAGTACCAACTCAAAAGAAGAGGTAGTTCTCCAATATCAATTATGAAGATATCTAGAGAAATCACAATTTTCAGCGCAGTTATTATGAAGTTATGAGTGATAATATGGAATATCTCCGAATTCATAAAGTTTGAGAATAGGGAAATGAAGTAGAGTTTGGATTTCTGGAGTAAAATTGAATTATCTAATGAAAGAATTGAGTTTTCATTCGAGAAAATTGAGTTTCGCCACATTTCTCATCCACACATTGAACAGACTTTCTTGAATATCCTGTTAGTAATTGTGATTGTTGCAAGATGTTTATTAAACTCTCAATATTCAAAATTGGAATCCATATAAGTGTTATATGTTTGATACTATAACATTTTTGGAAAAGCTTTAATAACGCAGAAATGGTCTAGGATGTTCTATTCAAATGACAAAGCTGGCGTCACAATAAATAAAATATTTGAACTGGATTCTCCACACCTCCTTCAGTATACACCTTAACAAATTCAGAATCATGCTACTCCTGATATAGATCGCGTCAACTCATAAAGGAATTCTGTCACAAAAATTAGTATGAGTTGATCGTTTCATTGATTATTATATGTAGGTACGATATCATATAAAGTAAAATGTATATTGAGGGCAAGGGCAAATATGAATCTGATCAAGTTACTATATTTGTGAAATCAAAAAATAATTGTATGCTTCCTGACATCCACCTTCAGATATTTTTTGATATGACAAAGATTCATTGAAGAAAACTAAGCTCTAATCTCTGTTGCACATCATTGTTTGTTCAACAGCTTCAACAATCTACAAATCAGAAATTGTACTAATTTCGAATATCTACTTTCATTTTGATCCAGATGTTTTTCTGATTCATTCCTGAACATATTGAAGTATCTCAAAATGTGTCTGCGGAAACAGCCTCACATTCTGCGACAATACGTTATTTTGAAACGTCAATAAACACAAACAAAATTAGTATCATTGAATAGGTTTTTTCGATACCTTTTAAAAGAGGTGTCGCTTGCGGTAGGGTTCCATTTAAAATTATTGGTCAAAATGGCCTTGTGACGTCATCTTTGACGATTTCGATATCTATCATCCCTAGTAGGGCAGTTTACAACGTTTAATATTCAGTTTCCAAATTTCACTTGTTTATGTATAATCGTTCCAAAGATAAAAGAGGGGGAGGGGACTTTTGAGAAGCACTGTATGTTGGTATGCATAATGAAAAACTGTTTAAGCCGCATTATCATGTAAAAGACTGAACTTTTCAAGTTTATTTGAAACTTCTAGACAATAGCAACTAGAAGAAAGAATAAATGTGTATTAACACATGACCAAAATGTTCGTATAATTTCGTATAATAGCAACTAGATTCCATATTCAAAAATCATTTTAATGTTTTAGTCCTCTTTCATATGCGATCCGACAAAATACTTTACAGTAAACTACCCTCGAAGGTCCTTGTAGAGTTCAGCAGTAGGAAAACTCCACCCTGGTGTCTGTATACAATATGAAATGGGGGATTGGCGGCTACGCTACATGAGTACGAGGCTCACAAATTAAAATGCTGTTTTTTAAAACGCGAAATATTGTTGAATCTGATGAACATTTAGATTTTTCAGCATCTGTTCATTTAATCTGGCCTAACAGAAGATTAACCCGATTGTTTATGTAGGTGTGAATTCATTATTCTCCTAGTTGTGTTGTTTTTTATGTGAGATACTTCTTGAAATAAGTTATTGTTATTGTTCAAGGGTGTCACAATATAGACATATACATATAGATATATCATTTGTTGAAAAAAATGAGAAATTCTGATTTTTTTCAAGAAAATAATCGATTTCAGAGTACATGATATAACATAATTTGAAGGCATCAAATAGTTCTACAAGATGACGAGGTAATATACTGGGTGTGCTATTGAAAAAAATAGTCTTATTTTTTGTTCATTTTTTTTATATTCTCATTCCTGAGTTATTCTACTTCCACACACTGATGGGCCATCCTGTATATAATATATTATATTATAAAATAATAATTCTGACATGCCAATGTCCAAAGATTAGATGTAATATTTCATAATTAGACCAATTATAATTGTTATTTTTATGAATATACGATTGTTCTTGCAAGCAAACAAGAATTTATTGCAAAAACCTAAAATTTTCGATTCACCTCAATGTTGTGAGAAATGTACTACTGAAATATTATCATAAAACTAGCTGTACTATTGTACTGACGTTTCTTTGACTCTAACCAATGAAAACTACAAAGTCGCAGTGAAATGTCCTCAAACAAACTTCGTAGGTCACCCTGTATAAAATATGATGATAAGTGGAAAAACACATTTATTTGTGATGTCATTAAGCATCTTTCAAATGAAGGTATAAATGACGAAAAAGTAGAAACCCAGCCACTCATCAGCAATATATCTTTATGTAAAACAAAGTGATTGACATATTTTACTACTGAATATCGAAATGATTTTCTTAGATATGTGAATATCTTTATTTTCGAATTCGTCTGGTCCTAAAACTAAAAATCACAATGAGAAGGTTTGGCAGATCTAGATAGGGTCTAGACAAAAGTTAGCTTCCAGGTAGGCCCATTCTAACCAATGCATCAACAAATTAGCAAGGGCCTGGCTAGATTCAATTGGGCAGGCTGAAGATATAAACTATAATATCTAGTTGAAATTTCCAACCGGGCGTATAAAGAATAAAACAGGCAGCACGCCAAAAAATATACACTCGATGTTATAAAAAATCGTTATTTTGATTCGTATGAAGTAGTAGTTATATTTGAGATTTGTTATTGTAATTTTTTCAGTATAATCATATCTCATTCAATAAAAATATCAAACGATTGAGTCGATCTAGAGATGAATGCTACAAATATAATTCTAATTCAAGTTCAAGGTATCCCGAATGGTGGAAGTTGAAATGAAGATTCCGAAACTATAAGCGTTCTCACCCTCCTATCCAATCTCTCTGCACAGGCGATAACTGAAAACTGAATAGTTTATCAGATACAGACCTTTGAATTATTTCCTGGCTTTGCTGGAATTGAATTCTTGTCCCACTTCTGAAATTGACTGTCTTTGTCTAAAGAATAATTCGGTCTCTCAAGCCCCCGAATTTCGTGTCTCTCTTGTGTGTTTGATATTGGCTTTGGTGGCAATTTGTATTCCATCTTCCTAGGTTCAGATATGAGAGAGGTTATTTTGAACGAAGAGATATGATATACGAGATGGCTGATTGAAATATTAAAAACTTGAGAGTTTTGGGTAATGATATCCTGATATGTGTGAAATAATGTTGAAAAAATCAGTTTTGAGAAAACATTTTCTGACATTTCTACAGGGTGGCACCATTCATATCGTCAAAACATTTGACAACAGCATTGAAATAATAGTAATTCCAAAACATTCACATTTATGTTCAAACTTCGATTTGACATATAGGGAATACGAATAATCGAAAAATCTTTCACTTTCTTCTTTTGTGAATAAAATAACATCATCCCTGTCTGTGTATCGTCAACTACCAGGTGAACAACTGACACATACTTCAATTTAGGTCTAAAGAATGTATCGAAAAACAATTTCAATATCTGTCTAAAAAATCACAAATTTATATTGTAAATATACTCAGCTACATGTTTCCTTCTTGTGAGCGAAAAGTTCAAAGGAATTGCACCAAACTTTGGAATATCATTCTGAAAAATTATGCATTCCGCCAGACTATCGACAGTAGTATTCAACTTATCGTCTTCGAAATATCTATCTATCAGTGAGAGGAATTCAGAATTTTGTCCAGTAGAGAGTTTGGCAATTTTTTAGGAGAAAAAAATAATTTCAAACCTGCTGTAGTAGTGTATCGAAAATATTGTGAAAGGAATGAATTCATTATCTAGAAAAGGAAAGGCTTTTCGAAAAAATCCACAGAATAATCATCTGTTATTTCAAGATCACATCTTTCGACATTTTAGTCACATTGATAACCGCTATTGTTGATACTGTCATTTGAAAGAGTCAGGTTCGGAAAGTACTCAAATTTTAACATTCATTTTATTATTTTGTTGAGTCAACTAATAAAACTTCAATAACGTGATCAATGTGATTAAAATGTAAAAAGATGTTCATCCTGGAATCGAAGTTCACAAGTCTTTGAATATCTCTATTTTGTAGATTACAAATTTATTTCCTACTTTATGTACACGTGGTATTTCAAAACTTATGCAATATCGAATAGAGAATTACTTTGATGATATTCGAGAGGAGTTTTCAAATTATTCTCATCAGGTTATAAAACCTGATGATATGAACGTTGAGAAAATATATCCAATTTCCTGAGTAAGTAACCGCCAACGACATTCTGGATAAATTATTTTCTGGAACAGTTCCATCTTGCATATTTCCTCGATCTCCATATACATTTTTCATCTGTTTTTCTGACTATATCTCGCATTTCTCCAGTTACAATGTATCACTGTAATGAACATAGCGTGAAAGACACAACCGTATCATTCCCAGCATCCAGATTTTCATATTTGGAGTGTTTCAGTCTAGGCCGCAGACGGCAGACATTCCAGAAAAATTGGACCAACAAATTATAAATGCGACGGGTCCAGAAGCGGATCCAGTACATTTACGAGAAAAGACATCATATTTTGAAATTTCTGGAAAATCAAGTCAGAGAATACTATTGATTTTTGGTATTTACTTTTCTTATACCAACTTAAGAACAACAATCACTAACATTCCTGTTTTGACTGGATGTGATAGTCAACGATTTCGTTATTTAATTCTCCATACAGAACACCTTTGCACTTCGAATCGAATTCGGGGTATCAAAATATATATTTTTTTAATTATTGATCTGTCGGGAGATCAATCACAAAGACAATTAGTAAAACTGACCTAAAAATACATTTTTGTAACATTCTTCAAGATAAGTGGAAGGAAGTGATATTCGAATAGTATTTTTTTAAATACACAATTTTTGGTGCATGAGTTTATTAATGCAAATTGTCTGGAACCGAAAACAAAATGAAGATTTGTTCTAGAAGAGAACGATGAAATTATTTCATTCCATTTCGACGGTCTTATGATATGTCAAACATTGAAGTGATTCATTGGACTTCAAGTCACAGAGTACACAGCATAAATCACCAATTCAAATGGTATACCCCAAATTTATCCTTGCTAGATCCCAATCTCGTCAAGACGTTTGACCCAAATATCGAACAAACTTCCTAGCACCAATCCAAACATCCTAACTTTCAATTGTTATCAATTCAGCGAAATTGAAGCTCGGTACAAGTTTGATTGGTACTTCTTAATCGAGCAAACATTGCATAGTTTGAATGTCTTCTGAAGTTTCCGACCTGTTTAAGATTTCAGATCTATATCTTGCGCCTTCTTGAAGGTACTCCATTAGTCGTCCAAGCAGAGGCGGATCCACTGTTCCTGAGGATTCATAAAGGAGAATTTTGTCCGTGATATCTCAAGTTAAATTATGTGACCAAGGTGAATTCTCAGTCCAGATAGTCCATAAATACATATATATATATATATATATATATACAGTGTGTAAAAGCCAAATGGAATAAATTCATTATTTCGGTTACTGTACATATTTATAAAAAGTCCCGAAACACGTCAAATTTAAATTATAACTTGACATTCTTTAACGTGAAAATGCAACCCCTACCTTCAACCCCCTTAGAATGACAGGTACAACCCCCAATTTTTTAAATGGGAAGTATAGGCTTGTGATATATCATTTGAAAGGTCTCTTCATTCTCTATTCAAAAATGTTATTGTTTTTAAATTTAATGCAAAAATTAACATAAAAAAAATTAATATCATGTTGTTACCGAAATTCGCTACATACAATCAAAAACTAAAATGTAATGCAAAACGTAATAAAATGTAGAACACGAAAAAGAACTATGAATGTTAATGAAGTAGATGTTCAAAATGTTCTCCGCGAACGTCTTGGCAACATCCTAATCTCAAATAAAACTGTCTTCTAACATTATTTAACATATCAGGCGTGATCGACCTAATCGCAAGCGTTATTCGTTCTTTTAAGTCATTTAAATCAGAAGGTTTAGTTTTGTACACATGGCTCTTCACATATCCCCATAAAAAGAAATCTAATAATGTAAGATCAGGTGATCGCGCTGGCCATTCAATCGATCCTCGCCTCCCTATCCACCGATTGGGAAATATTGTATCGAGGTACTGCCGGACATTAAGTTGGTAATGTGGTGGTGCTCCATCCTGCTGAAACCATATCGTATTCGCTGGAACTTGAGGATTACCTGGATCAGGATATAAATTTGCCAACGTTGGAATGACATCATTTTGAAGTAGTGCCAAATAATTGTTGCCATTCAAGTTGCCCTCAATAAAAAAGGGACCAATTATATTGTTCCCTACAATCCCTGCCCAAACATTAACCTTTTGAGGGTATTGAGTGTGTTCTTCTCTCATCCAGTGAGGATTTTCCGTGGACCAGTAGCGGCAATTTTGCCGATTAGCATGACCGTTAAGTAAAAAAGTACACTCATCAGAAAACATAACGTCTTCTAATTGGATAATATTGTTATCCAACATGTCCATCATTTGCTCACAAAAAAAAGTTCTCCTATCAAAATCGTCTTCCATGAGCTCCTGAGTAGGTATCATCTTATACGGATGCAATTTATTTTCTTTTAATATGTTTGCTATCGATGTATGGCTAGCATTGAATGTAGTGGATGCCTGTCTACTCGATGTATGTGGGTTTTCCTGAAACTCAAGCAACACATCTAATTTGAGTTCATCACTCAGTGCATTAGCAGCTGCTTTTTTTATCTGCCTTACATGACCAAACTCGCGAAATTGCTTTTCTATTTTACTTATTGTTCCTTGGGATATAGGCGGTAAATTAGGAAATTTCTCATGAAATAGGCGAGTTACTTCCTGTTGTGTTCGGATGTTATCTCCGTAACCAATCATTTGTAAAACTGTTATTTTATGCATTTCCGTTAATCTAACCATTTTTCAGAATTGAATTGAACAAACTTTATACTTAAATTACAACAATGACAACTTAAATAAAACAATTTACTACTGCTTGTTAAAATAGCGTTGCCACGGAAATACTTTAAAGTTTTTTAATGGTTACCATCTAAAAACCACATTGCTACGGTTTTTGTTCACTTTCTCATATTATGTTAATTTTTGCATTAAATTTAAAAACAATAACATTTTTGAATAGAGAATGAAGAGACCTTTCAAATGATATATCACAAGCCTATACTTCCCATTTAAAAAATTGGGGGTTGTACCTGTCATTCTAAGGGGGTTGAAGGTAGGGGTTGCATTTTCACGTTAAAGAATGTCAAGTTATAATTCAAATTTGACGTGTTTCGGGACTTTTTATAAATATGTACAGTAACCGAAATAATGAATTTATTCCATTTGGCTTTTACACACTGTATATATATATATATATATATATATATATATATATATATAGGTATATATACTAGCTGACCCGGCAAACGATGTTCTGCCATATAAATAATTTCCTAGTAATTTCTAGTGTAGACAAAAAATAGCTTACTTATTGTAAGAATATGGTATATGCGTGAAATAAGTATGGAGCGCTGTGAACGATGAGGGAATATAAAAATAACAAAAGGCAAACATTTTTTATAAGTTATTATAATTTATTCCTTAAAATTATATATCATTAATTAAACAATCACGACAGTAACACTATTAAACAATATCAATCTCTTAATGCTAAAGCGTGAACAATATTTTTTGTTCATCTTTAGCTAACACAAACAAACTGGATGGTTTACCCACTCGAGAGCATGCCACGTATAATTGTCCGTGTGAGAAACATGGTGTTCTTAAATCTGATTCACAAACATACATCGTTTGACCTTGGGATTTGTTGATAGTCGCAGTAGTTGCAAATGCCAATCTAATCGGAAACTGAATACGTTTGAATTGAATTGGCACATCTGTAGGTATAATAGGAATCCGTGGTATGAGTATATTTTCATCTCTGAACTTGTGACACCTGTAGACATCTAATTAACTGACGATTGATCAGTTTTCGACCGGAGCACAGTGAGTGGTCCAGAAGCCCAATTTCCTGACCAAAACCTCAAAAATCAAAAGTTACCCAAAGAGGTAAAGCTTCATATTTTCCTCAACAGGTGGAATGAAAGTTTCATAATCCAAAAGATTAGGTCGATATATTCAATGCTTGGCCGTGGGCACACACTCAAACTTGCCCGTTATCGCGCCACATGGGAAACGACGGCCCATGACCTCTGTTTCGTGCGGTTGACTAAAATTGTCATGAGAAACGCAGTTTTTTGTGAAAACGTTTGCGACAAAATGGGGGATGTTCCAGAATGTATGTAGAATATTATTATTTACTGCGGGAATCATTACGTGCATTTTTGCAGATGTTATTAAGAATGAAATGTCGGCACTCAGAATTGTATTTTTTTTCCATATTTTTTTTATATCTGTAGAGAATAAGTTATGATCCCAAGAGATCCTGAAAAAGTTGCAACGGTTTTACGCGTATAGAAGTATGTAGAATTCGTAACCGTTGGCATTACCTGCCCTTTCTTGCCCCCTTGGTTTGAAAACCGTACTGTTTGGAGCAGTGTTAGTGCATTCGTGCGTCAGATGACAGAGCACTCAGTTATGAAAAATTCGATTTTGGAGGCGACGACGCAGATGATGAACTTAATATGGATAATAATTCTGAAAATGAAAGTTGCGATGGAAGCTCTGATAGCGATTGATCTGTATTTGAGGAAATCATGTAGTTCAGCCAAGTAAAGAATAATGTTCCCCACACATATTGTGCTTGTAATAATTCTGCAATAATAATTTTTTCCTATTCATTTCGTAATAAATTTTTCCTATTCATTTTCGTAATCAGTTACCCCAAAAACATTTATAATATAAATTTCAGCACAAACGTATTATTTTTTGAAAATAATGTCCGCCATTTTGGATCCGCCATTTTGAATTTAGATTTTTTCTTCATTTTCGTAATCAGCGACCCAAAAAACACTTATAATTTGAATTTCAGCGTAAACGTACTATTTTTAGGAAAAAAATGTCCGCCATTTTGGATACACCATTTTGAATTCAGATTTTTTCTTCATTCTCGTAGTCAGCGACCCAAAAAACACTTATAATATGAATTTCAGCGTAAACGTACTATTTTTTGGAAAAAATGTCCGCCATTTTGGGTCCGCCATTTTGAATTTTGATTTTTTTTCCATTTTCGTAATCAGCGACCCAAAAACCTATGAATCTGAAAATTTGAGAAATATCCATTAACCTTTGAGGTTTTGGCCAGAAAATTGGGATTTTGGACCACTGTGCGGAGAGGAAAAATGATTAAATTACTGAAATGGCTATTAAACAATAAGGGTTGATCGTAGAAGGGTGAAAATTGAGGATCGTATGTATTTTTGTATGTCGTATCATAAAAAAATAGAAATTAAAAATTTTGTCTGAAAAATATAAAAAAAATTAGGGGTGGACTACCCCTAACATTCAGGGGGATGAAAAATAGATGTTGGCCGATTCTCAGAGATACCGGATGAGCACAAAAAATTTCATCGAAATCGGTCGAGCCGTTTCGGAGGAGTTTGGCAACGAAAACTGTGACACGAGAATTTTATATATTGGGTGTTTCACAGTGGATGGAACATTAGACGTATCTGGAGAACAGAAAGACAGAACATTTCAAAAATTTGTGAGCGTGGATGATCAAACTTGCTCTATTCGTCTAAAATATTTTCATCAATACAGTGTTGCCGCTTGTATCAGAAAGTAGTAGCTACTTTGTTATTTTCAATAGAACACTCCGTATATTATATCATTTTTGGAATCCTCATGATATTCCTCATAACTTTCACACATAATTCCCTATACCTATCTGTGACGATTTCCGAGATAAAAATTATTTTGTCAAATCTTTTTGTAAAACCTGACCAATGAAAAATATTAATTTTTTCCAAATGAAAATTCACAAAATATTGCAGTTTGGGTTATAGCTGCATGAGACCATCAAGTATTCTGTCAAGGAACTGGATCTCAGTTTCAGCATACAGGGAGGCTCAGAAGTGAGTGTCATCCGGGCACTCATGAAAATGACTGCAACTCCGTTTTTTTTAATGGAACACCCTGTATATTATCACTCATACTAAAAGCTATAACATTTTTCATTCTAATTGGGTATACTTTCCCTATACCTATCTCGTACAGTTTGTTAGTCATGATCACTTATGTTTTGAATTCGTTTTCAATAAAATAAATATTGGATAGTGCTTAAGAAAGTAGGCTATGAACTTCATTCTGACAGAGAACTAACTTGTTATTTCTTTATTGTCATCCTGTATTCAAGTTGCATGTGTGTAAGAATACTATGGCAGAAAATAATTACTTTATTCATCATTTACGGTCAATGTAACAAGATTATCATTAGAAAATGCAGCGAGTTTAATGAAAAGTATGCTGATTTACCTCGAACGAATTCGAGAAAATTCATTAGATTGAAGAGAAATTTTGAAATGCTTGTATCATCGTGAAAAGCTAAAAGTATCAAAGTCTAACATGTGTATTAATAAATCTAGACAGATTTTAAGAACATTTCAAAATTTCTCTTCAATCTAATTTCCTCGGATTTATCCGAGGTGAATCACTTCATGCTTTCCATTGAAAAAAAAAACTCTGCATGTTCTACTGATAGTCTTGTTACATTGACCATAAATGATGAATAAATCTATTTTAACCGCATTCAAGTAATTATTTTTTGCTATAGTATTTTTACACCCATGCATCTTGAATACAGGATAACAATGAAGAAATAACATGTTAGTTCTCTATCAGAATGAAGTTCATAGCCTACTTTCTTAAGCACTATCCAATATTTATTTTATTGAAGACGAATTCATAACATAAGTGATCATAACTAACACACTGTACGAGATAGGTATAGGGAAAGTATACTCAATTGAAATGGAAAATACCATAGCTTTTCGAATAAGTAATAATATACAGGGTGTTCCATTTGAAAAAACGGAGTTTCAGTCATTTTTATGAGTGCCCGGATGACACTCACTTCTGAGCCTCCCTGTATGCTGAAACTGAGATCCAGTTCCTTGACAGAATACTTGATGGTCTCATGCAGCTATAACCCAAACTGCAATATTTTGTGAATTTTCATTTGGAAAAAATTAATATTTTTCATTGGTCAGGTTTTGCACAAAAAATTTACAAAATAATTTTTATCTCGGAAATCGTCACAGATAGGTATAGGGAATTATCTGTGAAAGTTGTGAGGAATATCATGAGGATTCCAAAAATGATATAATATACGGAGTGTTTCATTTAAAATAACAAAGTAGCTACTACTTTCTTATACGAGCGGCAACACTGTATTGATGAAAATATTTTAGACGGATAGAGCAAGTTTGGTTATTCACGCTCACAAATTTTCGGAATGATCTGTCTTTCTGTTCTCCAGATACGTCTAATGTTCCATCCACTGTGAAACACCCTGTATATATACATCGGCCATTTTGAAATACTGATATTTATTCTCAAAATATGCTACACTTGTGTCTACCTGAATGGGGTGAATAAATATTATTATTATTATCATTATTATGATCATTAATATGTTCCTCTCTATTCATTCTGAGTACCTAACACTAATTTGTGGATCGTTGTTAGAAGTGGCGACCTTATAATAATTTCTCTCGAGACGATATGAATGTTGATAAAGGTGAAATAAATTGACACGATTGTCAAGTAGCAAAAACCAATAATAGATTAAAAAGAATTCAACAGAGGCTAGATTACTGGGGTCCACTGTATATCATTCTTCTGGAATATTTATATATTTTTATGATTCTTATATTTTCATGAGCGATTTTTCCTCACGTTGAGTACATAAAACCTAACTTTCAGGGACTCTAAGAGAACAGGATAAAGGGAATGAATATTAGGAAAATAGGAAATGACTCCAAAAATTTCGCTGTTCAATCGAGAAAATAATTCAGGTATGCAAACATCCCTTCTCCTGTTGAATATCCATCGTGAATAATAGAGTGAATATATTCTAGAGTAGGGTCGGCGTTTTTGTCATCCTTGTTGCCTTTATGGCCGTAACGATCTTCCTACCCTCCTTACCCCACTGTCCTTGCTGAAAGACATCAAACTCGAAAGTAAGCTCTTACTCGTCAGATTCAACTTGTCCTTTCCCAAACCCGTATTTATTGTAACGAAAGGGATATATACCATGAACAAGACTGAACTTATCCTTTTTCCTGTGTATACACATTTAATCAGAAAACACTCTTTATACGCTTCCGCAACTTCTTGTTTATGCAAATTTGCCATTCCCCAACTTCTCCAAATCCCTAATTCGGCTGATGTTGACGAGTATCGAAAGTTCGTTTTCCATTTCCTTTGTCGTTATTTACTGCAACAATGCTTTTGTCTGTTGGCTTCGTCGGTATTGCAGAGTGAAATTGTGGACTCCTTATTCCTTGTGATGTAGAATTCTTTCAGAAGTTCTGCAAATTAATCCCAAGCCAACTATTTCGCTACTTTCGACGAGATGTTGTTTATGAACTTCTATCGTGGTCTATTGTTATTTCGATGGAATTTTCAGTTGTTTTAGTTTTGGGTTTCTTGGTATGGCAGCAGTCTCGATACTCCAATAAGTACGGTTTGGTATTGGAGTCGATTCGTGATGAAACATTTGAATGCTTCTTATGTTTTGTTACCTTTCACCTGATGACCTTTTGTTGTGATTTTATTGGAGAATTCATAATAACGATTTCTTCACAAGTTCAATGGTATGTTTTTATCACTATTTAATTCTACTCTAAAGATCGTTCTGAAATATCTTGTACTGCGGTTTCGCCACATACATGGTGGCCCAACGAAAACGTACTGGAAGATATAACTACCAAGAAGAGATTTTATCGAGAAACTAGCTGGAATCAACATAAACAGAAAAACAAAGCGAATTGCTGTCGGGAAAATATTCTGAAAGTTTACTTCAACAAATGGTGAGTTTTAAACCGAAATCGATTTACGTTTTGTATTTTTTTGAGAAATGCATTAGCGACATTTCAAAGCTCCATATCTTTGCAACGAGTAGACGAAATTTCAAAAATAAAAAAGCAATGTGTAGGGAATCAAAAGAGCTTTCCAACGAGATATGACCCTAATTCCTTTCTGACAAACTTTAGGGGATGCTACTCCCGCTTAGGAGGGTAAAGTTTGCGCTATACTTTTTGCGTCAAAAGTTTATTATTGCATTTTCCACTTCCTGTCCAAAGTATGGCTAAAATTAAAAGGTTTATCAAAACAATTTTTGAATTTGTATCGATCTGAAATTTAGGACTTTTTTCATAAACCATCAATCTTATTCCTATCCGTTATATCTGGAAATTTGGTAACGTGTCGAATTGGGCCACTCAAAACTGTAATCAATTTTAGTCAGTGTTTACATCTAACACTGATGCAGATATCTTCAGTTAACATTTCGTGTGTGAATTACCAACCAAGACGTATTGTTTCGAACCACCAGATCTGATCAGTTGCACTGGGTCGGTTGGCGGTTCTCTGTTTGGTAGTAGGATATGGTATAGCATGGAGTAGACAAAGTTTAACGGAATTTGTCTAGATTGCCCTTATGAATTCAATAATTTCTTAACACTCACTCATCATTTAGTGGTAAATAGAAAACTATACAATCATTTGTGACGTCGTGTACCACCTGCTGCAAAATGATTGATTTATTGCTTGATTTCCAGTTCAATATCATCATATCTCTATTAGATGCAACTATTTTCATACTTCCACTTTTCAGAGAATTAAAAACCGAATTTGCTCGAATAGCAATCTATAAGCATAATAGGATGTGTTTTTCCATGACTTAAAAATCCCAATAATTTTTGACGAGAAACATATTATTTGACACATGGGAACTTGTATCATTCATCAGAAACAAAACTATACGATGATCAATAAATATTATTGCATAATATGAGATATAATATTTGAACTACATTCCAGAAAGACAGTATAAGATTTCCAAAGAAGAAATATAGTTAATAACCAGCATCCCTTGTTTTCTGTACCTATTTCGCTCAATTTAGGGGAACCATTAACTCCATACACAAAACAAATTATACTCGAGGGAATCTACAGACTACATGCTCTCAAATTTATCTTATCTCTCATTCTGCTATTACCATCCATGTACATGGTGAGCAAATTTCAATATTTGTATAGGGTAACCTAGGAGATACGAAAGAATAGAGGTCGCATCCTCGAGCTCTTTTTTGAGTTCTGTCTTTTGTTTGTCAATTTATCGACGTTTTTACTCATACGAATATCATGAATGATGAAGTTCTATCCATTTATGACCAGAATGAAAGAAAGGTATTTCCTTCCAAATACACAGAAATCATTTTTACATGTAACACGTGAAATGAAACAATAATTCTCTGAAATGTTATTTCACATAAATATATACTTTATGGATTCGTAGATTGAAAGAGTCACAAGAATCAAACAATATTATTATGAGTTGGTATGTAAAAAAACGAATGGTCCAGAGTTTTTTGCTGATTAAATTTCATCAAGCATTCAGCACCTTCATCAAATTACCTCACATTTCTGCAAATATTATCGTTCTCAGTTCAGCGCTAAGGAGTTCACTGTTATTAATGTTGACACTTTCTGACTTGATTATATTTTTCAGGTCACCCATTTTATTGTAGAAATGAATCTGCAGTTTGATACATTTTTCGAAAGTTCAATCATAACAACACGTTGGCTCTCAAAGTTTTAATAACATCAATTGATAGTAAACGCCAAACTCACATAAATCATAAACTTCTATAGTTCTAAAGCTTTTATCTCTCTCTGTTGCCTTCGCTGTGATGGCACAATGTTGTAATTAATAGCTGAAAAGTTTGGATCAACATTATGATGCGACGGTTGAGACGAAAAATTCAGTCTGGATACATCAGTACTGCTCTAATATTCAATCGATTCGATTCAAATTATTTGGTTATTTCATGTCACTAAAATCGATCATCGTTCAGCTGGATAATGAAGATGAAGGGGTTCAGACCAAGAATTATATACTAAGGATGATTTATTTCCGTAAGCCGCTACATTGGCCAGCTACGCGGTGCGATGGACAAGAGAAGTTAGTGTTCGTGGAGTATTTTTCTCTTGTTGTTTACATTTTATTACCATTTTAACGTCATGATGTTGTTAATGTAGATTGAGATTTCACGTAATGCAAAACTGAATTGTATAATTTTATAAAAAGACGACTTAACGATGAGTATGCAATTATTTTAGCTACAATGTGGCAAAGAAAAAATTTGGAATGCCAAAAGAAGAAGCTATACTGGTCACATAAAAATTGAAAGAAATTTGAAAATAATCAGTTGATATATTTCATGTTTGTATCAATAAAATTTAGAAAATTCATTCAATTTCATTCAGATCATTCTCAATATTTTTAAAAGTACCTCATGGAATCCTACTAAATTTACCATATCAAATTCTGGGAAATCTGAAGTAGAGCATGTTTTTTTGAGAATCCAAGAATTTGTTGAAGTGTTTTTTGTCCAGACCTGGATATTTTCATGAATTATAGTTCAGTCACTTGAGTATAAGTGAGAGTACGTGTTTACCAAATATTCAGAAAATGTACTGGATATTCTGCAAGTACTGAACTAATGGTAACATTACCTCCTGAGGCTAGTGGCAAATTATTTGGATGGGACTAAATCAGTAAAAATCATCACTTACTTGGTGTGATTTCAATAAACCACTCGTGGTTATATCCAGCACTAATAAAATAATTTTCAGGCTTGTGGCCTCTTGAGCTGGAACCCTTTTGAACAATTATTATAATTCTCCAATATAAAGGTGGTACTGTTTCTTTGAAACTCAAAATTCTAATTCTGAGTTTCACATTTTGAAGGAAAATACAATCGGAAGAGAGATTTGTTCATGGTAATATTACAACTAGAAATATGCTCAATCCAGAATCATGACATTATTCATCAGGTTATAAACTATTTTAAAGGAAACATAATCGTATTCTTACAGAAAATATCCACCCTTTCTCACTTGGAACCGCCACCTGCTAACTAGTCCACATTTTCAATAATGAGATTGTGTTACCGAGAAGCGAAACCAAAAGTCGTAAACAAAAGCTCGAAAGTGATTACAAAAGTGGTAAATGAAAATTTAAATTGCATATATGTGTTCCGCAAACGAAACTAAAACGTGCAGTAGTCAGTCGAAAGTTTTAATGGGGCCGAATTAGCAAGTGAAATGAAATGGTACTGAAGGGAGCGAGAGGTATCCCCTTCTATGCCACTTTGGGCTCTAAATTAAACTAAGTTTCAACGAAATTTTCATGCCTGTGGCCTCTTAGGCCAACCTGTTTCTAGTCAAGGTAGGAAGATGAAAGAATGAATAGATCGAAAGAGGACAGAACACTAGAGATTAGTGTTGGCATATAATTCATTATGGAAATACTCGAATGTGGGTAAAGAAACTTTGATGCACATTGAGTCTTTGAGGAAAAAAAGATTATTCATTATTATTATCAGTTTAACTTCCCCATTGAATTTTATCCAAGAAATAAAAAGATAGAACAAGAGTAGACGCTGTGAAATATGAAGTCAGTCACTCTCATTAAGTCTGCTAATATGTTATTTTTTATTTTGGGAAATCAAGGTCACATTTTTTAAAAGGACTCTAAATATCAATCGAATAAATATTCAAAAACCTTACGATAATCAACAAAACAGCTCAACTTTTAGCCAAACAGTTCCGATTCTACCTAAATGAATCATCTGTAATTTTGACCAATTGGACATTTTCATTTGAGATATTTTTTTCAAAACTCACAATTTTACTGACATCAACCTATATATTTCTGGAAGCTTCCCCATGTTTCAAGACTAAATCATCGACAGCAATGGGATAATGAATTTCAGCATCTGGATCGTAGGTGTGAAAAACATAAAAGTATTGGCACTGGTGTCTATTTCAATTCGTATTGAACTCAACAATTTTTATCAAAAATAGGATTGTGACAGAAGAATTAATAACTCGAACACATCCTCGTTCAAGAAATATTTATTTGAATTAACCTTCATTGAGAAATTAAGAATAACTTTCCATAACAGTCGATTCATTTCGATACATTATACATTTTCTCATCATCGTTTATATACATTTTTTAACAAAAAAATTATAGAACGAAGAGCCAAGTGGAGTAACGTGATGATTGAGGATTTTCTGCTTTCAGCAAGCCAAACACCTTCCAGGAAATTTCATCAACGAAAGTGCCCAGTTTATATCAAGATTTTGAAAGGCTCTGGTGAACTATGCAGTGAGCAAAGCTCGAATGAGAAAATACACTAGCTGTTTCCGTTCAGAGACAACCAAGGGAATATGATGCTATGATTGAATCGTGTTTACAAATGAATTTGAAATCATACTAGCAAATTCACAAATAGATCTATCGAAATATCTGAGGTATCAACATTTTGAGAAGGTAGTACAAAAAATGGGTAGAATAATTCGATAATTAATCATTAATGTTAAGGTCGGAGTTGGTACAGGTGGTGCCTTCATGAGTATCTCATGACGTCTCTCAGTTGGCAACTAGCGCTAATCGAAATTATTTGCCCGAAAGGAGAGGATATTGTCTATTTCGCTTTTGCATTCGAGTATCTGCAACATACCATGATCAATTGAAATTTTTATTATGAGTTCTCCTTATTCAGTGCGAGTAGTTGTTCCTCTCATTGCTTTCATTCGGTCTGGCCTGATGAAGGTTTTCGTTGTTTTACACCCTTTTGTCCGTCAGAAATAAACATTTTCGATCGAACGTTTATCAAACTACATTATCTTTTGAACAAAAAACTATTCTTGGAAAAGGTCGAAAAACCTTACCGTTTTTACGATAAACCCGATTTTAAGTATTGAAGTCACGAATGAATTCAAATAATTTAATCAAGAAAAAAACAAGTAAGTTGCTGCCAGACAAGCAAATAGTTAGTTTTCCAGTGTCAGAGAAACCGATATCATAAAAACTGTCGAAGCTATTAAGAAATTTGCAAATAAAATTTTAACTTTGAACGTACTGTATCTTTTTAACCATCAACATTTGTATAAGCGATGTTGCGCTAAATCGTCATATTTTGGTCCTTTCTATTCTCAGTTTGATTTTTTTACCATATTGATGAAACACCCTGTATAATAACTGATAATGAAGCCGTCATTAATGAAAGTTAATTGTTCTGGTTCAAACTGATTATTGATAATGCTAAAAACGTTTGGTTTTCTCTCTTAATCAATTATAATTTTTCTTTGAGTTGATATAAGACACCTTGTTCAAGAATGATAGTGTCATACAATTTCCTTGACATCCTGGAATTTTCCTTTGAAAATCATCAATTTCTGTCAAAACACTCAGTATGGAATAAGTGACGACTGGTATCCAGAAGGATAGCTAATAAAGGATAACATGCTGACAGAGAATTTTTCTCAGAACTTCTCCCGTTCCGTATGTGAAAGTCTTTCTGGATGGCACTCTTGTGAAACATAAAACTCGTTCTCATTGTCAAATGGACCGAATTTTCACAAATAATGTTTTATTCTTCGCGCAATCACTCCATGTTATTTTTCCCATGTTGTTCTGGAATATACATATTTGAAATGAAGCTGCACAGCGAGACTGATTTCTATTCAGGAAGTCGTAATAGGCTCGTTTGTTATCAACACTTGGAGGCACTACGTTAAATGGGGATGATTCTTAGACTTTTATACGTGAACGTCTCTCGGAAAATGGATTCTTGTGATATTCCAAATAAGTATAATGTAACGTTATTCGTGGGTTCCAGTGAAGAACAGACTAATTTTTAACTGATGAAATTATTTATTTTCACGCATAAACACCAACGAACTATTTATTTCAACTATTTATATTCACAATGATGTTTCTCGGCCGCGTTCTATTCTTCAACTCACAAACGTTATTTGGATGTTCGATATTTATGTTTTACTTCTGTTCTGGAATGTTCTAGAACTGTCAGTCTTCTGTCACATCTTCTCATCTCTCTTCGTCGGATTGCTCACAGGATCTTCCATCTTCTTCTATTCCAGAATATTCGAGAACTTCCAAACATATTATACAGGGGGATCATTCAAGTTCGCCAGTTCCCCAATGCATCCATCATTCCATTACAATAATGAAACATATCCTCTCGAATGCGTATAACTTTTTGATGAATACAAATTCATTATTCAGTCTGGTTTCTACATATTCAATGTTAGGTTCGGACATTGATAGCAATGAATTCAGTAAGGAGAAGTGGTACTGTATCTCAGGAACTAATTGTCGTAGAGAATTGCGGTGAAAAATTTTATCGCCGAAGTGGCAAAGAGAAAACCCTGGAATTTATTTTCATGATTCCAGGATATACCTAGTGAACTTACCGAATATACAGGGTGATTCACCTAACTAGTTCATTAGAGGTTTATGGAGAACTGGAAGAGATATCAACTTCAAATTTTGGTGGATGCTACTCAATGTGTTCTATTTTCCTAAAATATTTCCAATGCGCTGTTACTTCCCTGTTTATTCTCACATTTTCGAATTGAACGTAAAATTCTAGACATGTTGAATTTTGAATTTTCTTCCTATCGTAATTTGTTTACAAATATTCCATTTTTTCGAAAAATTTTGACATATGGACTGACTAACTGAAATGTCCATATCATCCTCAATTTTCAAGATTTGAGGTTTGATCTCCGTATACACGTCAATGAAAGAGTGTTCTATCAGGTATCCTCAGAAGTGTTTCAAAATATTCAACAGGGTGTTTGATATTTCAGTTTACTTTTTGTAAATTTCAAATCGCAATAACTGTCTTAATCCAAATATAAAAAAAAACAAATGATGATAACCATCAGAATATAATCATACGAAGCATGCTTCTTCTCTCATTTTTGTATCCTCCTCAGGAAATAATGAATAATTTTCTTATACAAAAGACCCCCATTCAGGAAATTCCCTCATTATCACGGTTTTTTATTCACCATCACGTATCACCTCTAAATAAACAAAATAATAAGCTTCTTGTTACCATCATAACGATCTTTTTCAATCTAAGAGACACTGAATGCTGAAGTCTTTTTTATATTTGAATTCGTTGAAAAGATATGGAATTGAGGCGTTGATTCATAATTATTTTTTCTGTCATTCGTTTATTACTTGAAAATTCGAGTTGTGTCTTCGACTGTAGATCAATAAAACAGAGTCGAATTCGATACGTGATTTGAGATGCATAAAAATATGACTGTGTGAACTAAATATGATTTCTTCTGGTATTCATAAAAAGTTCAACCTGTATATTTATATGTTTGTTATAGCGTATGTTAGATTGCATTAGTTCAAAAGCTGTTTCGAAGTTTCAATTTCTCCAATTTTGAATGGAAGTCATTAGCTTGATATCAGTTTCACCTGTATGTTTGTTTGTAACTGATTACGCATGTGCGTAGTACCAGACCAATAACATATACATGTACGACTATATTCAACGAATTACCAAGTTGCTAGGCATGAAGAAAAGGTTCTGCAGAGTTCTGAGAATAAAAATTGCTGGAAAAGTTTATGATACTAAAAAGTGAAAATTAATTCTAGTTCGAAAACGTAAAAACCTGAGGAATGTGCATGTCAGATGTCAGATTGTATATTTACGTTAACTTTCGTGGAACTACTTCAACTTCCTATTATTGCTCCGATAGAAGCCGACCACAGCCGAATTATGATATTTGGCAGCGATTCAAAATCGTGGAAATACATGTATAGTTTATCGGTCGGGTGAAGTGGAAATTATCTTCCATTAGCGAAACAAATACATTTCATTAAGGAAGACGACTTTGTATCTTCTGAGAAAATGAGACGATGGATTGGACGAAATCCTCATTCGAATTACGTGCAATTTTTGTGTTGAATATTCAAAAAATCATTAGTTAGAAAAGATAAAAATATGAGTCGATTTCCGATGTTCACTAAAGATCGTGTTAAATGTATGCATCGTCCAGAATCTAACCATGCATGTCCAAAATGATTTCTATTGATTCAACTTATAGTTATAAGAACTGTATAATCACTTCAAATATAAATTATTGACTAATCAAAAATGCTATAACTTCATTCATCGAACGGTCTTATTCAATATTATAGGTATACGCAATTTCATAAAAAAGTAACATTTCCGAGCTTATATTGTATTATCTCTCTTTTCAGTAGCGAGGAGATACGTATTAGAATACGTCACAGATACGTTACGTCTATGCTTCACCTTGAATGTGTATTCATAAAATATGACAACCATCTACCTTTACATAAAATAGAAATACATCCTATGCGCCGCCCATGCTCACTTATCTACGCATCATTGCTTGACGGTTCCTTTGTTCTTCGAAATTGCAATTCTTCCTTATACGAAACACACCCCGGTTACACTCTTTGATATATATCCTGGAAAATTACCTCTCTTATATAGGTGGTATGAAAATGTTTATTTCATTTGGTATACAGGGTGTCCCGTAAAGACCACGTCAAACCGAGGGAGAATGTAGATCAAAGGATAACCCACCTGCTATGACAAAATTCTCACTATAAAAGTCTCAACGTTTTCGAGATAATTTTTGACGTGGTCTTTACGGGACACCCTGTATGACGCTAGTATCTATAAGTTTTTCAGTTAATTTAATTGTTTAATTTTAATTTTTCAAAATGAGGAAGACTTTTTAATAGCCTCAAGGACAAGATGTATCATTGATTGAAACATCATAATATTCAAATATTGGTGTATCCAAACTCCAAGGATATCAAAAATTTACTCGAGTGACTGGTCTACCAGAAATTTTTCAGAATGGAAAAATGATGCAACTATTTTCGTGAAAGCTAACCTCTACTCTTCACACACTATGAATCGATTCCTTCTGGATCTTGATATCACGAAATGCCATGCTTTCCTAAGCATTTTAATCTTCAGTTATCACTCATCTTGTGAATGTATTATTGCTGATATCTTGTTCATTATTATTGATATATTCGTAAATAAATAGTTGATGAATAAGTTATGAAATAATGCATCAAAAGTGTGGTACTTTGCGTTGATTATTTGATTACGGAAGTATCAAAGATGATCAAAGTAATCGATAAACTTCAATACAGCTAGATCAGCGTTGACATACTTAATCATTGTATTCATGCAGAGTCGACTGGAATTCAGCAGAGCAGTATATATCCATGTAATCGAAAACAATTACATACATAAAATTGATCTATATTGAACCAATGGCAGACTCTTTTATGTAACGGTACGACCCTTTACGAAAGAGAACATCGAAATGACCTTACCTCAATGGATTTCAACATTCTATTTGATACTGCAAATTATCACACTCCTTTGGGCCATATTTTCATCATAGCAAAGTATTGAAAACTTGGTGTCTATGTCGATTATAAATTATTATTGTGGATCAGATACTTTTTTTGCACTTTTGCACTTTTTTTGCACTTACCTTTTTAGCAAAACTGACTGGCTCGCATATCTGAGAAAATAAGGACTAAATCAACATTAATAATACAAAAAAGACGTATAATAAAGCCCACGAAAAAGAAAAATGTCGTTAAAAGGTTTGTAACTGTTCATTTACCTTCTCCTGATGGAACCAAACTATAAACATACGTTTTCACTCATTTTCACCTAATCTCTCTCGGTGTTTCGCTCGCGAAATATGGATCTGAGCATTGCGAGGAAAAAGCCGTAATGGCATCCGTGCGTGTTTAAAAGAGCAATTTCGTGGAAGGAAGCGCTTCATCTTATTTGGCATTTCATACGAGAAGGTAGAGGGCTCGTGATTCTCTTGATTGAGTTGTTCAGAAAGATTATTTCGTATTTCCTTTTGCACCCATCTCACAACAGATGTGAATGTCGTGTGTATACAAGGACATTTCAAAATACATTCACTATTTTTTTCAAGGTTTCTGTTTTCGAAATATATTGGAAACCCCATGAACATCAACGTATGTTAGAATCAGATTTGTGGGACATACTCAATATTTTGTGATTTTAAATATATCTGGTAAAAAATGGTATCATGAACATTAATGTCACATATCATTCAGAGGACTTGTTTATGGACTGAAGGAGTGTATACTATTTTGTTTATTGTTGAAAATTTCACCTCGAACTGTCAAGGAACGAACTTGTGCATGGAAAATTTATAACAGATCGAATTCCTACTAAATAAAAATGATTTCCACACTTATACTTCAGACAGACATATTATGAATCCTAAGGTTTCACAAGCAATATTCTCATGAATGTTTGAATGAATAGGAAATACCGTATTGACACCTGAATATGCACAAATAGCCAAATGTTTATATCAGAACAAAACATCTACATTAACATGTTTTTATTAATTCATGAGAATGTGATTACACAATAATTCAATATGTTTAAGAGTAATTTATATATTTAAGGTAATTTATATTCCGAATATGTTTATTTCTTTATTTTATTCCTTTCAAGTTTGGAATGCAAACAGGTGGAAACCTATAGAAAGAAACTTCACACTACAAACACTAATTACATATTACTACAGATATTTGGACAATACAAGAAAGTCATAAAATAAATAGTCATGAATTAAATCGATTTGATTTTACGACATCAAGTGACACTACTGTGTATTTAGTTATACTATGCTATTATGCAATAAATATTAATTCATATTATTCATCTGTATTTTTCGTGAAATTCTCCAATGGAAACCTGGACATCAGGAAATTCATCAAGCATCGAATAGCAAACTTTTTTCATCGATTAGGCACATTTTCTTTTCCACCAAATGGCTCCAGATATAACTTCCGAAACATTTTACTTTCGACAGTTATATAAATTATTCAGATAAGAAAAGTGCATTCAGAAAACAGATGGAAAACGAATATACATTGAAGAAGTATTCCGAAGTATTTTCGGAGCTTGACATGATGTGGGTTACACTGAATTGTAGACTTTTGTGTTCGAATAATATCGATCATGATACATTCATCATTTATACACATTTGATATTTCTGGGGGTTGAAACGAAATCCCTTCATCAGTTCACCTGGATATGTTTCCGTCGATTTGATAGACTCAAACCTATACTAATTTAGTTCATTTGAAAATTTGATAATGATGTAAGCTACATAATCATATCATACGTAATGATCTCGAAAAATGGTTCACCTAATATTGAATGTGGAGGGAGTGCTCATAAATATAAAACAGGTGATTGTAAATTCTGGTTAGCTCCATCGAAGAAAATATTGTCATCATTGGATCGATTCTATGAATATATTCAATGAAATATTTGAGTAATAATAAACCGATATCGACATTGGAAAATGACATTTTATTCAACCCTGAGGCTGGACATTACATTTTGAAGTTTTCTCAAACTATTGCATTGGATAACATCTTGAAATATTTATTTATTCATCGTATGTGTTGCTCTCCTCAACTTGGATAGTGAAAACGATTTGGAAGTGTATTAGATAGACGTTTGTCTTGCATAAACATTTACACTGACGGCTCCGAATGCAATTTACCAAATTTCTCAGCTCGAATCCATCTCTCTAAAAAAACTTATTTGTGTACTTTAGACTGAAATACTTCCACAGAATGAGTTTAGCGTTTTCTTAAAAAATTGTATTCACTCTATAAGGCATTTAGACCAGTTGAGCAAATTGTGTAGGAATTATTTGGATTTTCGAATTAGGAAAACGTGAAAACATTAAGAAATGTGTGCAATCAATCACTCATTCAAAAACTGTTATAAATATTTTATTTCAGACCAATTCAATTTCTGCAGGGTATAATGATTAACAGTCATCGACAGATATCGACTGTTTCCAATTTTATTATCTATGAGTAAAATATACTTGATGTTGTCTTGAAGAGCAGGTTTTAGATGGATATCACTGACTCATTCAGAGCATTTGAAACCACCACATTTTATTGAGACACCTGCTGGATTTGTGATAAAATGTTCCAACTGGTCATACACAATATCCACAAATCAATAAAATGCCCGATGAATTGAGAATTCAAATCGAATTCGAAACCACCACATATCTCTGGAAATGTCCAGGAAATCGATATGCGATTTTTGATATAGGGTTTCTCACAGAAATCGCACGACAATGTAGATATTCTCGAATCAACTGATACCCAATGTATTATTATTATGAATACGATGACTTCCAAACCATTTCTCAACAACTCCTCACTAAGAAAAGTATTAGTGCGCTACCCCATATACTTTGACTGTTGGGGTAGAGAAGCACCCTCATAGGGGTGATATTTCATTGATCGTCTTCGCATGCGCTCTCTTACATCTCGCTCATGAGAACTCCGGAATATTGTATAGAAATACAACTGGGGTAACTTGATCTCTTGGGGAGGTCTGATGCGCTTCGGGATAAAATCCGAGCGTGATTATTCACAATTATGATTTCACCACATATAAGTTTCCGTGCCCGTTAGTGCAACTTTGACCTCTCTTTTGCTTTATGCAAGCTCATTATCCAATGACAATTGAAGATTTGCTTCTGGTCCATTGTTGACTCACCTGTAGAAAATTATATTCTACCAAGTCTGTCTCATTAGTACTTCATATTTCATAAGCTGACCTTATAAGAAGATTTTTTACATAATATATTAAAAAAGCTGGATTCAAGAAGATATTATATTCACGATGTCAATAAATGAATTGAATAAATGTATTCCATCGAAAATGGTTCTGCTACAACTACGCAACTTTGGATAGAAATCATCTTCCATGTAGGAATTTAATGAAAGCTAGAAGAATAGTCCGCATAAAATTGAGATCACTAGAATAGTTCAAAGAAATGGAAATTCATGATGATTTTACATAGAATAGGATCATGAATAAATCAGACCCAATCATTTTTTGAAATCAATTCGAGACTACCAATTTGGGTAAACAATAGTTGAATTTATTTAACCATGCAGCTCTGGTATTTGCAAACGAAACTTGAACATAACTGAATGATTTCTTGTCCCAGTTCATCCAAATTGTATGTATATATGTATAGTTGGCATGTTGATTGAATTTCCCAATGTTGTCGCCTACACTGTTAATCAGGAAGTCTAGCATAGGTACGAATGATTCGGGTAGGAACAGCAAGAAAGCAATTCCGGAGAAAAGCGATGATAATACACTTACTCTCCTCGTTACTCTCATAGATATCTTTCAACACACCCAATGAATTATTTCCGAAGCTGTATAATACTTGGGAGAGGAATATTACACCTTGGACTGAATATTTGAAATTGAGATCATAAAGAACCAAATAATTTATTCTGGAGTGTTGCCAATACAATAGGTTTCTAAATAATCTCAGTTTTGGAATTTTTATAGCTGACCAAACATTTTCTATATTTCACTTTGAGAATAACAAAATGACCAAATCTGTTACAACTATGGTTCTTGAATAATCAGATCATGGACCATTCTATATGGCCGCAATATTATGTGAATTGTAAGGATCTGTAAATTTTGTATTCTACCAATCTCAAGTTGATGACTCTAATGAAATGGAATTAATGGTGCGCATACAATCGCTATACAAAATCTACACCAACACTTATCAAAATTGATCGTTATATAAATACGATAATTAATGTTGAATGCTATATCGTTTGTGTTTTGTTCATCGAAATTATTTCAGAGTTTTGGTGGAGTTTTAATGATACATTTCGAGGTTTTGGCAAATTCATTCTGGACGAAATTGAAGGTACCAGTAATCGAATAATTGAAAATACTTTATACATTATCGAAGGGATAGATAGATTTTCTCACGACAAATTGATTTTTCACAATCAAATGGATAATTTCGAATCTGATATGTATGTATCAGTTATGTTTATCATCAAATCTTGTGACTGAAAGTTTACTGCATTCGACAGTCATTACTTGTTGATAATTCTTTTTTTTATACAAAATTTCAATGGCAAAAAAGTGAATGTGAGCTATTTGGAGAAATATATGTTGATTCTGTATTCCCTTTACATCAATAAACGAATAAATTCAATGATGACAAGGATTCATTCAACGTTTCTGTGTAATCTGCATAACCTGAAACTCATTATTTTCACTTTGGATGATATATCCATATCAACTTGGAATCTGGGTTATTTTTCAATATCAATGTTTACAATCAACTTTTGACTACCTCGCAAAGCATTCTTGATTAGTCACATGATGAAGAGATTAATTCAACATAAGTGCATTGTCATTATCTTCAGAAATTATAGTGTGAACATAATATATGTAGTGCACGTTAGATGGAAAATTTTCATGAATCTAAAAGGATCAACTGAATACGCTCTATGCAATATATAGAACAAACATTTGCATTTCCGAGAATTGTCAGATCACCATTCTCTATAGTCTATACCAACTGACCTAGTTTTACATTCCCGATATTCGATGTTCAGAATGAAATTGGATTTTAAAACAGGCTTATAGTTCTATATTTCATGAATTCGTGATCATTACTTTCAACAGAAAGGTGCCTTCATTCCTATTCTGCATATTTAAATTCAATTTCGTTATGTATTCGTATTCTATTTGCTAGATTGATATAGTCTCTTTCTGAAATAATTCACATGATTATGAAGATGAGGTGTCAAATATGTAAATATAAGAAAGAGTTATCTTGTATGTAAAATCATGCGAAACATTTTTGTTTCTATTTTTGTCATTCCACTTCCACACTCTGTATCAATAGACTTCAGCAAGAAATGAGCAAATCAATTTCTGGTGTATTTCTAGTCAACTCGCGAATTATATCCATCCAAGTTCCATGCCGGAAAATTAGGAATTTCTCGATTTTGTCATTTTGTCTGATTCATTTTTCCATCTGTCTTCTATCTGACGACATTGGTAAAATAATAAGAATCTTCCGGCCTGTGGTCTAATCCGATGAAAATAAATGGAAAAGCTCCATAAATCTATATAGAATAATATATTTTTATTTCATCGAAATGACGAAGGTCCGACGGTTTCGTGACAGGACAGCTTTCACCCACTTTTTTTTGTTATAAAAACCTATATAAATTCAGCTAACAACATCCCAATTAAAATCAGATATACAGATTCCAAAATAATTCAGTACTTAATATCGTGATTAGGTGAGAGCGAGAAGAATAGCCTGCTGAAAATTCAGTGAGCACAACAATTTCTCTTGGAAGCAGACTTATTGAAAAATTATTTCTGTATACGATAGATACCAGATCTAGTTGCTCTACAACTATTTGATGACTTGAAAATAAAAGGGTACATCTCGTCTCCTCTGGCTCAGTATCAGTAGGGTGTACTAGAAAAATATTGTATAGTCACTCGTGGATACAATCATGTCAACACTGTATCTGAGTTATAACCTATTATTAATTTCATGAGGAAGATTTCAAAATCTTATGATATTCTTTGAAAAGACAATCGGTATTGTGAACTGCCTATTCAATATGTATGAAAGAGTATTGATAATCGAGTTATAACGTAAATCGTTCCTAGATTTTTATTCAATCATGATTGAAAGCGACATGGCAATAATAACATATCTGAGGAAAACTTTCAAGCAATTTATCAATCGTACATAATCTGATAAACTCGCATCTATATTTCGCTAGAAATTTATATTTATAATTACGTATTTGATTTAGAACACAATAATTTGGTCCACTTGGAAGTATGAAATTCAACACCTTTCTATTGAAGTCGTACAGGAACTTGGAAATTTCTTCAATATCTAGTTAACCATCATTTATATAGGGTGTTCGTTGTTTGATATCTGGAGTTGTGATTTTCAGAACATACATTAATAGGAAGTTTTTTTGAATTAATAGAAAAATCATCCTTATAAGTATGTCTTAAAAGAACATCTTGCTTTCTAGCCCAGTTTTTCTTGATCTTTTCAGATATTTCTACAGGTTTAAAGGTATCAAAAATACATTTCAGTTAATCCGAACCTGGATTGATCACGTGAGTAGAATAAAGAGAACGTGTATACCAATATCCCGATAAGAAAACACCACACCAGAGAAAATATTGAAAAATTTCAGAATCCACAGAGAATGTGAGTTTGTGAGTATGTTGTCCATCATAAGTATAACTGGTTGACTGTATGTCTGATTAATACAACTTCATATTAATCTGATAATAATTGCATGGTGAATCCTTAAAATGTAATGTTGTTATCGAAGAATGTCCTTAACAGGTTTCTGTACAATCTTGAAGGTTTAATTTCTGAACACCTGAGGGATATTCCTGCTGTACTGATTGTTGAATATTTCTCCACAATGACACCATAGGTTGGTAGAAAATTCAAGCATAGTAACCTTGGCTCGCCTGCTCGATCTTTCAAGAACCTATATCAACCATCAAATGAACGTCATCAGAATTAAATTCGTCGAGAAATAAAATAATTGTAAGGACTTGCCTTAATAGTGCCCAAATTCAATTACGACTGAAAGGCTTCTGTCTTCGTTCGGGTCGTCATGAGTGACAAAAAGAAGGAAAGGAAAGTGACGGCCGTTGAGAACAGTTTATGACGGAATGTTTCATGCCCTGGAAGCCTCTTAATGGTCTGAAAAATTGGATAGGAACATGGCCCTGTTGTTTCATCCCATGGGGTGGATTTGGTGATTTTTGTTCTTGAAACAAAACAGACAGGGAGAAGAAACATATAAAATCGTAGTAACATATCTAGTGTTGTAGATCTCATTGAAACTTAACGGAAATGAACATATTTGAAACAGAAAAGTTATCATCTGAGAATAAAAATGTATGTTCGATTTGTCTTCCCCTCTCCTAGAAGCACAAATCGAGTATGAGATAGGCCAAAAAAAATAATTTACTTGCTTTTTTCCTGATAACAATATTATATTGACAAGTTCGTCTTAATTGTACTTCTTGACAAAAATAATATAGCACAAATAACTAATAATGATGACCCAACAAAAAATGGAATATTGTGAATTCCATAACAACTTTCAAGTTACATTTTTGATCTTTCCAAGTGTAATACATACAAAATTTTGCATACCCGGTAATGACCAGTGTCAACCAAATTCGATAAAAGACCTCAGATTTTCAAAGACCTATTCATATGTACCTTACATGACAATCGCTGTTGTTTTTTTTCAAATTAGTGGTACAAAACAATTTTTCAGTTCTTTATTCTCATCAATATCATTGAACTGAAAATTATAAACGAAATTCCAGCATAATGTAGGTCAAAAAGTGGTATTTGAAATGATGTATAATATAATAATAAATATATCCTTGGTGTGTGAGGCAGATGAGGTCTACGAAAAAACAAAATTCTTACCATCAGATGTCCATCTATCGTGAATTAAAAATAAATATTCTTCAGTATTGCTTCCAGATACCTTCAACTGATATACAGTTCACAGAGGCTCGTTGGTCTAGGGGTATGATTTCCGCTTAGGGTGCGGGAGGTCCCGGGTTCAAATCCCGGACGAGCCCAATTTTTTTATTAAATCTCTAATTAAAATCGGGCAAGAATCATAACGGTTTTGTGAACACGTTCATTTCTTATTGCTCTTTGTTTCAATCGAGACATTCCTGTTTGCTGTGTCTTACTCAAATGTTGGCAAAAAATCTATGAGATTTTGATTAACTTTTTATCACATATGTATATAAGTTCAAAACCTCTCATTCAATGATGGAACGTATGAAATTTTATGAAATATCCATATATAATTCATCTAATAAACAATCATGAATAGCTATCAATATTCATTGAGATGACATGAATCTATATTCACAAGATCATCAGTGAATTCACTAATGAAACATTTATTTTTAGATTATGCAGTCTTGTGTCCCTGCCTTTTTGCTGAGAAAACATGAAATTTTTTCCTTTTCCTTTTGTTGATAAGTGGAAAAAGCTTCTATAACACTCCGTCTTGCTTCGAAACTCCTGATCATTTTTACAAATTGGTCCATAATTTTAATTCTTCCTTTGGTACCAAAATTATTAATTCGAATCCATCATTCAATTCTTTTCTGGGTGATGTCTCACAATGTTTAAATTTTTATCTACTAGATGTATCAATCAATTCATAAATATGATCTGTTTCTATTCCTCATACAATAAGCATTTGCTTCAAATCCTCACATCTCTCCACGCGAAATAAAACAAACCAGCCTTACTCTACTTTCAAACATTCTTTCAACCCTAGTTCGGACAAGAATAAAAATAGAGCTGATGGTCACAAATGTCGAGAAATGGAAAAGACAAGAGACGAGGGTCCAGAAAACTGTCACCGATGGTTAATTTCATATATACAATTCATTCTACATTTTATTGACTTGCAGAACTGTGTATTCTTTATAGAATATAATCTCTGTAAAGAATGTTAATCCAATTGCATATTTTCAATATTTTAAATTGTATATTTCAGAATTCTTTCCTTGTGACTAGTCCGATAAGTTTTGCATGTATCTATGTATTCTCTCGTATGTATATGTAAACTCTTTAGTGATGAATAAATTCTATTTCTATTTCTATTTCTCAGAACGATAGCCTGGATATAACAGAGAACAGACATCGTAATTCGACAAATAATCCTTTCATCCTGTAATCGCTTATTGTCGCAGGGAAGAACGATATGAATAATATTCCATTTTGATGAAATACCTGGAGATTATGTAGAAGGCTAGGGAATTGATAATGATATGCCAGGGATTTTCGATTTTCGGGGTCTCCATTCTGAGTATTGAATATCATTTGAATATAAATAGAATCCAGATGTTTGCTTTATAATTCGCAGATCCTTTCCCGATATTCAACTGGAGGCAAATTTTCGTACTGCGTACATATCCTCGAAATACATAAAGGAGTATTAATGAATTTTCTATTCGATGGAAGAAACGGTATTTTATAAACTACAATTTTTCCGAATGGTACCTAATATAGGTAATTGGTAGAAAAAATCAAGAATTCTCTTTTTCAATATTTTACATTTAGAAATCAATGTATATCGTAAAAGGATGATTTCGATTATATCGACAACAGGAATCAATATTCAATCTTCTCTAGTAATATTTTGGCGTTGAAAATATAGATATTTTTATTTCATTCGTTAAAGGACAATTTTTAAATATTTTCAACACCCTATTTATTTCATTACAGTTTTCAATTATGATACACGCATAGTTCGATGTATCTACAAGTAATTATCGAAAATGCAATTAATTTGAACATGATATTCAAAGGTTGCTTGAGGAAAACGTGAAAATTTTCGAAGCGTAAACTAAAAATGCAATTTTCTCAAAAACAATCGATTTAAGAGAGTATATCATATCGACAAAATTTGAAGGCATAAAATATTCCTTCAAGATGATGGAATAATATACTGTGTGTTGAAAAAATTAAGTTATCGTTAATTGAAATCTCCTAAATTAACGTTTCTTCTGAAAACACCCTGTATCAAAAACCGGACTCCTACTGCATTCAGACACTTCAACCAACCTATACAACAAATATGGGCACCCATTCATCACTGTAAACGTTTTTTGACACCATTTATAGTGCACAAATTATTGTCGAATTTTCATAATTTTCGCCCCAGTTTGTCAACGTCGCGAATAATTGAAAAAAACAAAGATGGTACTGGTTGCAGACTTTCACGTTGAGTTTGATAGTGAACAAATATATAGGGTGTTTTATTTAAAAAAAGGACACTTTATGTTGCCCCGCTTTGGCTGATCATCCTGTTTATCTCATAATATTTTGCATATCTGTGCAAATATAACATTTATTCGAGGTATTTTCTTGTTTTCTCATTTTTAAGTGAGTTATTCTACTTACACAAACTAATGGGCCACCCTGTATATTACATTGATATGGTGTCCTCACTATGATTTGGAGAGTATTCCTTGAATCTGTAACGAGTTGGATAGCCTTTACAACAGCACAGTATGATCCAGACCTCACTATTACAGAGTTTGTATATGGCTAAACTTCATGTAACGAATCAAAATACAAAGTGGTCCGATTTTTTCGAAGAAATAGTTGAGTATTTGAATTTGGCAGTGTCATTTCGTGTAGTGAAGGGATAATTCAGTCATGACTAAATTGTTTGTTACGTGGCGTCCTACAAAACAACCCAACCCATTTTATAACTGGAAATTGAGAATACACACATGTATTAATTCGTAACTTACTTATGAGAATGAAGCATCGTAATCGTTTCATTCCATATCTCTGAGACAAGATAATGAGAAATTTGAATCATCAAAACAACAGAAAGGAGTCGAAAATATTAGTCAAGGTATTTTCTGGGACACCTCTATAATCATTATAGAAATCTTTTAGCGGTCTACTCTCACCCCTATGAGTTCATCTATCGACGAGCCAAACATCTTGTATACGGCATCACTTTTCGTTTGATTCTTACCTCCAGGTGCCTTCCCAACTATACTCTCAAGATGATTAACAATGCATAATGCCAGGCACTTATCGGGGATGCTTATCTATTCTCGAGTCCATTCTCGAGAACAGCTACGTGGTTGAGAGTTGCCTACTAGATAGATAATGCGTCTAGCGGGATTTCTCATCCGATCATCTGATATGCCATCTTTATTTTCTCATCCTGAGGTGAATAAAATAGAATGAGGTGAAGGTATAATATCGTGGTTTCAGATTCATATCCACCGCATTGTGAAATGTTTGCAAATATGAAAAACGTTCGAATAGGTTGAAAATATGGAGGCGCCTTGAACTATGTTGAATTGATTTCGATTAAAATTCGAATAGCAAAAATGAGAAAAATGATACAGAGCCTTGAAAATGCAAGAGGGGGTGAAAGTGGTATATCTGAACGAGTTTTCTGTGACATATCATTTGTTGTTATTGGTGATCGGCTCTTAGACATTATAATTACTTCTTTAGGTAGTGGCATTTTCCAAGAATCTCGGAAATTGTCAACAATTCTATGAAAAGCAACTGGAAGTTTATGTGAGGCAGCAACTACTTGAATATTGCGTCGATTATATCAATCAGGTTTACGCGAAAAACATTCCTGTGAATCTGTTGTTTTTTTTATGTAAAATTTCCTACGAGAGGAGACATCCTGTAATGTTCAGAGGACATCGTGAAAATCAAGGAAAAGGAGGTAGGAATTGGTGTTTTTCTTAAATTTCTGAAAGTCATATACCTCGGGGAACACCTCCCTGGGCAATGTGTTCCAGAACCTCGCTGTTCGTTGGCTGAACGAGTCTTTGAAAAGAGATGTTCTGCAGTTCACCAAATTAACCACAAAGGGGTGTGAATACTGGACTTGACGGGTTAACCTTGAAGAGACCGCCAAAGGAGGAACGATTGATGATATTTCAGAAGATCATCGTCCATGAAAATATCTATAGAATAGAGACAGATCGCTTACCCTTCTACAGTGTTCCAGAGAAATAAGCGAGTTAGTAAGCGAAGCATCACCGACCAGGCGAATTGCCCTTTTTTGGACAGAATCCAACAGCTTCAGGATATGTCAAGGTGCCGCACTCCGATTATGGGAACAGTATTCCAAGACAGGTCGGATTTGTGCTTTATAGATCGTAAGCAGCTGACTGGAAGTGAAATAGCTCCTGGCACGGAACAGAAAAGCAAGTTTTGGGATGCTCTTTTAGCAATTGATCTCACGTGATTTTCCCAAGAAAGGTTATTGCTGACTGTTATACCAAGCATCGAGATGGATGACTTCAAAGCTATGGTCACCTCTGACAAGCTTATGTTGGGCATTGTGAGGTCGGCTTTTTTGGAGAAAAGACATGCTTGTGTTTTGTTTGCATTGAAATCCTCCAAGTTTTTGGATCCCCATTCGAGAATTGTTGCCAAATCCATATTTATGTTGTTAACATTTCTTCCTCGTTCGTTTTTGATTTGGCGAGCTGGTATTGGAGCCCTGGAAGAGAAGGCGGTGTGAAGGGTACTATCATCCGCGAAGCTGTGTACTGGACATGAAGTTGCCTTCTTTAGATCATTGATGTGAAGTAGAAATAGTGTTGGTGATAGAATTGAACCCCGCGGAACAC
The DNA here is from genome assembly GCA_037013635.1 of Plagiodera versicolora. Taxonomy (NCBI): domain Eukaryota; kingdom Metazoa; phylum Arthropoda; class Insecta; order Coleoptera; family Chrysomelidae; genus Plagiodera; species Plagiodera versicolora. The sequence goes on along the minus strand of CM072986.1, from coordinate 5,040,306 downwards.
CAGCATTTATAATCAGAGAGTCAGATGAAACTCCATCGACCACATGGAGTGATCTGCCTGAGAGAAAACTAGTTAGCAGAGAACATAGCTGAGGAGGCAAGCCATAAGATGGAAGCTTGGCGAGGAGTCCCTGGTGCCAGACTCGATCGAATGCCTTGGAGATATCTAGTGCCACGGCTGAGGTTTCACCATATTTCTCGATAGATAGCTGCCATATATGTGAGACGTAAGCAAGCAGGTCACCAGTTGATCTTTGATGACGGAAACCATATTGCCTATCGTTGATGATTCCTGAGTTTTCCAAATACTTAATGAGCTCGATGTTAATGGCTTTTTCCATGACTTTTGAAAGAATAGACAGCAGTGCGATAGGTCTGTAGTTGCTGGGTAGGGTGTTTTTGCCTTTTTTGGGGATTGGTTGTACCCTTGCGATTTTCCAGTTGGACGGAAATATCCCCAATTTGTGAAGAGTGGTTGAATAACTTGCAAATAATAGGTGTTAGTTCTGCGACACATTTCTTGAGAACAATAGGTGGGATTCCGTCAGATCCACAGGCCTTGCCGGTGTTGAGACCCAACAAAATCTTTCGGATGGTGTAAAGTTCGGGGGTTGCTTTCCCGATGAATCCAGAGGGGAATTGCCAGCAAATAAATGGGCAAAAATATTGTTTTTTTCCTGGGCAGTCGTGGCTAGTGTTCCATCTTCCTTGGTTAGAGGAAGTTAATTTTTTCCCACATCTTTGGCGAAAGACCAAAATGAACGGGATCCGTTAGGACATTCAACAAGTTTTGATCTTATTTTGGCATTGTGAGCATCTTTCGGATACTTAATTGTCTCATTGCATACGTTTCTAGCCTCTACATATACTGCTCTAGTGTCAGGGCCCGGATTTTTTCGCCATCGATGGAATGCTGCCTGTTTGGAAGCGACAGCTTTAGAGCAGCTTCCGCTAAACCAGGTCTTATTGGAACTTGCGGTGTTCGGTATGTAAGTTTGCATCCCCAACACGATGATTTCAGAAATTGTCTCTGCACATCGTGTTGGATCCTCTGAGGAAAAACAAACCCTCTTCCATGGAAACACTGAGAAAAACATACGAAGACTTTCCCAGTCGGCCGAGTTATAATTCCACATGTGACGGGGCGGTAATGTGCTGCTCGATGGTACATTGAAAGAGCAGGAGCAGGAGACGAGGGTGTGGTCAGAGTTTCCAAGTGGGGCACAAACTTTTATGCTATAAAAATCAGGGTTGGCGGTGAGGAAAAGATCCAGAGTATTTGCAGACTGGTTGATGACATCTGGGATGCGGGTTGGTAGCTCGATAAGTTGTTCGAGACCATACGTGATGGCGAAGGCCTCAGTTTGACGACCTGCATCGTCTGTTTTGTTGGAGAATTTGAGCCAGGCTGCGTTATGTACATTGAAGTCTCCCATGATCATAATCTCTGCTGTCGGATGATTCTCTTGAATGAAGTCCAGTTTGAGTGATAAAAATTCAAAGAGGTTGTTATAAGAAGGTTCATTAGGTGAGAGGTAAAGGCAGCAAAGGAATTTGGTCAGTTTGGTATCGGCCAGCTTGAACCACGTCACATCAAAGTCTTTAGGTCCCAAACTCTACACCTAAATATATCCTAAAGCTGTTGGATTCTGTCCAAAAGAGGGCAATTCGTCCCGTCGGTGATGCTTCGCTTACTAACTCGCTTAGTTCTCTGGAACACTGTAGAAGGGTAAGCGATCTATCTCTATTCTATAGATAGTTTCATGGGCGGTGCTCTTCTGGAATATCAACAATCGTTCCTCCTTTGGCGGTCTCTTCGAGGTTAACCCGTCAAGTCCAGTCTTCACACCCCTTTGTGGTTAATTTGGTGACCTGCAGAACATCTCTTTTCAAAGACTCGTTCATCCAACGAACAGCGAGGCTCTGGAACACATTTCCCAGGAAGGAGTTCTCCGAGGCATATGACCTCAAGAAATTTAAAAAGAACACCAATTCCTACCTCCTTTCCCTTGCTTCCCACGATGTTCTCTGAACATTACAGGATGTCTCCTTTCGTGAGAAGTTTTATATAAAAAAACACGCTGGCATGAAAGGTTAGCTTTAGCAAAGAGGCAAACTCCACCTCTGAATCTGAATCGAGAATGGAGCTCATAACCAGGACAAAGCTTGTGGACCCTGTCGGAAGACGAGTTTACTTGTATTTCCGTCAGTGCCAGAATATCCGGCTTCTCCAACTGTAGGTGATGGTGGACATCATTGATGTTCTTGTTGAGACCGCGGATGTTGCAAAAGTTAATTTTCAGAGATGGGTCCCCTCGAGTACCTCTCGCCTGGAAATCCGAATGGAGAGGTATTTTGCTTCCGGATTGTTTTACTCCAGGAGACTTCATCATCTTTATTCTTAAAATGAATCAAGGAAAAGAGGAGTGGGGGAGGGGAGACCGGAAGGTATCGACCGAACACTGAAACATGGAGTGACCCATTTCACAGCGCCCAAAGTCGATATTGTGGTATTTCACCGGGCGATGAGACCATCTACCCCCATTGCTTAGAAAAACTTGCAAGTAACAATTTGAAAAAATGAAAATTTGAGTAAGTGTGTTTGACTGGTGGAGGTCGACCCCCCGCCATTGGTCAACTCCAGTTGCGCCAATGGTTGTTAGTACATGTAATGATTTTCTCAGAGTCTTTGAATGTGATAACTATGTTATGGCCGTGTTTTTGGATTTCAAGAGAGCCTTCGAGACTGTAGATAGAAATATATTGTTGAAGAAACTATATAAAATCGGAGTTACTTGTAATGTTCTGAAATGGTTCGATTCGTATTTGAGTAACAAATCCCTACGAGTAGTGTACAAAAATTGTGTTTCAGTATCACTAAGTGTTAGATTTGGTGTACCCCAAGGATTAGTTTTGGCTCCTTCATTGTTTTCATTATATATCAATGATATGGTGATGGTAGGACAGAAATGTAAAATTGTCTTGTTTGCAGACTACACAATGATCTATATAATAGGTAAAAACTTACATCAAATGCAAATAGATCTGAACAATGAACCCAATAATATTATATTCAACTGGCTCTGTCGCAATAAGTTGAACTTGAACACTAATAAATCAATATTTTGTATATTCACCAAAAAATCAAGAAACTCACTATTATAAGTGATGTAAACATCAAATGGGAAAAAATTATTTATAAATGTGAAATTGAATATTTGGGAGTAATTTTGGATTTGAATTTAAATTTTAATGCTCATGCAGATCACATCTTGAGAAAATATTCAAAAAAAGATGGATTTATAACTAGAGAGTTAGGAATAGTTTGTCTGTGCAGAACAATATTTCACTGAACAGTGCTATTGCACTTCCCCACTTACAGTTTTGTTCAACATTATTAGTTATTTTGCCACAATATAAAATACTCCAATTTGAGAAAATACAAAACAGGGCAATGAGATTCATTTCAAAGTGTGATTATTATGCACCTATTAGATCTATGTTGAGTGTTTTGAATATGTTGTTTGTCAAACAAAGAATTATGTTAAATTTATATATATTTGTATTTAAACTGAAACATTATCTTCTTCGAAGATATTCATAATTACGATACAAGAAATCGTTCTGACATTATTTTAAAAAATAGATGAAACACCACCCAAATGTTGAACTCCGTTTTATGCAGAGTGCGGCACCGAAAACGAAACAGATCGAATATCTTATAGACACATGTGTTGTGAAAAAAATGCAAAAACACGTCGATTCGTAAGCCAAGGGGGACATCTTTCTACCATAACCTCAACTGTCATACCTCTCTCTCCTCCCCTTGGTCACTATCACCCATATAATTTATATAGGGAAAGTACTAAGTGTGTCACATCACTGAAAAGGTAATTTGATAAGGAATTCAGCCATGTGAGTGTTCGCTACGTAACTTTTTATTTTGGCGCCCTCTTGCGGGAAAAACAACTGTTCCGTATTCCAGAGTATGATACTTCATTTGAAATCTACTTTGAACAATTCAGAAAAAAAGAATTAAAATTAAAAAAATGACAGTGTATGAACTTAAAAATTGGAAAGGCTTGCATGAATTTTACTCCAACCATTCCAAACTACAATAATTCACAATAGCTGCTCAAAGTGTTCTCCATTAACTGCCATACATGAGTATAAGTTAGTCTCGAAACGTTGTCTGACGTTTTGGAGCATTTCTGGAGTTATTTGACGACATTCGGTAATAATACGATGACGTAACTCGTCTAAAGAACTTGGCGACTAAGTAGCGTATATTTTACTTTTTTAAAAAAGTAATCTAAGGGGGATAAATCGGGAGATCGGGGGGGCCATTCAATGAATCCTCTTCTTCCAATCCAGTGTCTAGGAAATCTTTCATTCAGATACTGACGAACGGCTGCAACAAAATGTGGAGGATCTCCGTCCTGTTGGAATATTAGGTGATCTTCAAGGTATCGGTTATCGTTTTCTTTTATGTCTGTTAAGGTTGGATCAACGGTATCTTCGAGTAATTCCAAATACATGTCCCCGTCAAATCACCTGGTGAAAAAAATGGACCAATAACACGATCGCCAAATATTCCAGCCCAAATGTTCAACTTTTCTGGGTGTTGAGTATGTACTTGATGAAACACTCTTGGATTGGAATCTGACCAATACCGACAATTATGACAATTGACAGTCCCGTTGCGATAAAAACTGCATTCATCCGAAAAACAAATGTTGAAAAGGAAATTTGGATCTCGTATAGCACGTTCACTCATGATTTCACAAAATTGTAAGCGACGATCAGAATCGTCTTCGTTAAGTTCCTGAACCAGTTTAATTTTATAGGGATGGAATCTGTGAGCTTTCAAAATTCGCCCGACGGTACGTTGACTTACTCCAGATAGTACGGCAAGCTTTCGTGTACTAAGAGTTGGATCCGCAACAACCTGTCCTAAAACGGCTACCTCTACTGCTTCATTTCTTACTGGCTTTTCAATTTGACGGTTTTTATTTGCCACAGATCCCGTTCGTCGAAATTTTGAAACCAGCTCCAAAACGTATTTACGATTAACGTTTTTGTTTGGGTGTTGCTCATTGAACATTCTACTGGCTGTGTTGGCACATTCATTATTTTTCAAATAATACTCAATTATTTCTACTCTATCCTGAATACTATAAACCATTTTTATGTTTTACTCGTTAATAATACCTGAAGTACTACTGACAATAAACCGACACAACTAAGCACTGAAACAAAAGGTTTTTTATTGTACCAAAACATAGGCGTAGTAAGTCAATTTTTATTCAAAGGTACGAATGTCGTCAAATAACTTCAGAAATGCTCCAAAACGTCAGACAACGTTTCAAGACTAACTTATACTCATGTATGGCAGTTAATGGAGAACACTTTGAGCAGCTATTGTGAATTATTGTAGTTTGGAATGATTGGAGTAAAATTTATGCAAGCCTTTCCAATTTTTAAGTTCATACACTGTCATTTTTTAAATTCTAATTCTTTTTTTCTGAATTGTTCAAAGTAGCTTTCAAATGAAGTATCATACTTTGGAATACGGAACAGTTGTTTTTCCCGCAAGAGGGCGCCAAAATAAAAAGTTACGTAGCGAACACTCACATAGCTGAATTCCTTATCAAATTACCTTTTCAGTGATGTGACACACTTACTACTTTCCCTATTTAAATTGTATGGGTGATAGTGATCAAGGGGAGGAGAGAGAGGTATGACAGTTGAGGTTATGGTAGAAAGATGTCCCCCTTGGTTTACAAATCGACGTGTTTTTGCATTTTTTTCACAACACATGTGTCTATAAGATATTCGATCTGTTTCGTTTTCGGTGCCGCACCCTGTATAAAGGTTTGATTGAGTTCAATAATCTAATCCAATGAAACATTGTATTTTTCATGTTTTTAGCACTGATGCTTAATAAAGATCATTATTATTATTATCAATTACTCTTACATTTAAGTAATCGCATATGTGGATCAATTTGCCATTTTTGTAATGAATAATAATCTGAAGAGGAATTAGGAATATCTTCTCAAGTTATGAAGATATCGTAAAAAAAATAAACCGTTTTGACAGTTTGATTAGACCAAAGAGACATAAAATTTTCGATTTTCGTGTTTTTTATCTTCAAAGCTATGGAAGAATTTATTATTTTTTTTGCAGATCATCATTCGGCGCAAAAAATGCACAAACACTTAGGATTCAAGAGATCCCCATGGTGGTATTCAAAAAACTGACAGCATGTTTTCGAGAAAGATGAATGAAGAAAAATGAAGTTACTGTCAATACTATATGTGGGAAAGTTAGTTACAATAAAAACTGAGTTTCATGAATTGTTTTCGTGAAGCATATCATCAAAATGGTTATTTTTTGTTGAGTCTCTGAGGATGTTTCCAGAAAATAATCATTCTGATTCGATGAAGGAAGCTCCACTATGTTTAGTCATTGCAATTGACACATACAACGAATATTCTACAACGACCAATAGAACTCAAGAGTAGAATGGTAGAAGTGGTTTCAGGTTGAAATCAAGTTACTAGCGACGCTAACAAAAATTAACCAGTTGCTAACAAGTTTGTGATACAGTGAAACATAACTTCTTGCCAGTCTTCAATAATTCAATATTCCTATCATTCCTTTCATTCTTCGGACTCGATGGTTGATATTTTCGATGATTATATCACTGCTGATTGAAATCCCACTATAAATATGTCGATTCACTCACTTCACCTAGACATTCGACTGTATATGAATTGATTATTATAATTTTAGAGTTTGAACCTCCCAAGACTGATATGAGCCATTAAGCTAAGCCGAAGTAGTTAGATCGTTTATGTCAATAAATGCACAACTTGTTTCGTCGACTTGTTACGGAGTCTCACAAGGCACAGTGCTTGAGCCTTCCCAATCCTAATGAATTAAGTAGTTGATCAGTAGAATCCTTATACTAATAAACTAATGGAATGAAGATGAACCTCGAACCTATAATTTGGCATTAACAAAAATATTTCAAATGAAAATAGGGGCAGAATAGTCAAATGTCATGTAGTTTCGTACCATTGAAGGTACTTCTGAATACCTTGTGAGCCCGACATTTTGTATCATTTCGATCCGTCTTTTGATGCAGCTCTTAAGTGTGTTCTCTGGCATACCAAGAGGTGGTCCTGGACCAAGGTAGGGTTAGGCTGAGCCGATCCTAGCTACTTCATCATGCAGCTATCTCATTGTCTTGTCCAGGTACCCAGATGAGTCTAGACTTCACCTTGTACCCTGCAAGAACTATTAAGCTAGCATCCGAATAAATATGGATTCCTTCTCATTGGAGAATTGAAAAATGTCCACTAAGATCACTGAATAGAAGTGTTTCACTTTCAAGAAGGAAGATATGAATTTCCGCATCGGAAGCTTGCTCTGTCTTTGATCCGTCTTATCAGTATACCAGTATAAAGTCATAGTCAGGTCTTCCTGCCACTTCCATCGGTCCGGAATGAACACCTGGAAATTAGAAGATTTCATTTTCCAAAAAGTTCTGAATGAAAATCCCTTTTATCAATAAATACATATGGATATTCCACATTTTCTCTCCAAAACATGTTTATCTTCTAGATATAGGTAGATTTTTTTTGTTAGGAGTGTATGTATATCTTTACAGACGTCAACGACCTAATATCCTGCGGGTGGTTCATTCTGCGCCATCAATACCGCAGTGTAAAATCTAGAGGGCTTAGGTATACAACTGTCACTACGCTATATCCCCGGAGTGCACTTGATCTTCAAAGGTGATGCACAAAAGAGATCGCTGAGCAGTGGGCTGTTGCATTCGCCACCACCTATGACATTTTTCCGCCAGGATCTTTATGTAGTGAGTGAAAATAGAGATTCCTATATTGCAGAAGTGCGGGATAGTTGATGAAATGGGGTTTAAATATACACGTGGATAGTAGATAGCAAAATACAGAGATGTTAAATCAAATGTACACTACCTGATGCCCGTTTTACGTATTTGAAACAATGGTTGAACACTAAATGAGAATATTTGTGTATCGAGCACGATGAATTTCCCCATATCAATAATTTAAATATTATCGTATGGATATTCATTCAGACCATCAACGAAATGAAGTTGTTCAACTCCATGACAGCTGAACATTATGTAATATAATAAATTTATTGAAGCAAGATAGTTGAGAGAGCTCGCCAGAGAGTGCGGTGTTGCTACATGCCTTTTTTCATCCAACGATACTCCGAAACAGAAGGTTACATTAAGTTTATCATTCAAATTGTTTTGAAAAATAACTCCAATTTATATGATATATCCACTAAAATTGGATTGCTATCAACTGTAGATCCGTTAAACAGTTTGTTCAAAGTTTCGACTAAATTCAACAAACTTTATCAACGAATCTAAGATTGTGAAGTCACTCTGAAGTGTTGCCATAAATGTTGAAATTCAGTGGTCAGATAGATACTTTTTTAGCTCTAATGGTATTGAAAGATGGACAAATCTGTCAGAACTATTTTCCTTGAATAATTCATATCTGCAATTTTGCATGAAATATCACGATAAACATACAAATGAAGTCAATTAACATGAAAAACTCCTCTTGTGTATAAAATAATTTGATCTCGTTTGGAAAAAAGAAATTCACCAGTAACGGATGGTTTTATTGATTTAGGTCGAAGGCTTGTCTTTTCATGAATTGAAAATTGAAATTCATCTGGATACTTCCTCATTCATCGTGAATATTGAACTCTGTATGTAAATATGTTATTTTCATTTCTAACTTCTTGAAATTTATTGTCACCTACGATCGTCTGAATACATGAATACGTTTTTTGTAGCTTGTTTATGAACATTCTCAGCCCAACCGGCAATGTTCCAACCAATAAATATTCATTAGTTTACCTCCAACAAAAACATATTCCCGGTTGCTGTTCGAAGCGAAAACAAGAGCAATTAACTCACTAATTGTTCCCTACAAGTTCATTGAATGAGACTTACGTCAACTGTCGTCGAACTAGTGTCATTAACATTAATGCACCTGTTTGAAATAAGAAACGTGCAAACGGTTTCAAAACAGAAGGTGTATGTTATAGTGAACCAGTGGCGCAGATGAAGAAATTTTAAGGCTTCTCAACCAGCCATATCTAGGAGAGATTTTCTTCGTTAGCAACAATTTATGTGCTTGCTGAGGATATATTTTCATTGATTTTCTGACGATAATTGAATTTTGAGGTATTGAAAAACGAAAAGGTTTATTCATTGGATATCCATTTTTATGTTCGTAGTATTCAATTAATTATTTCAGTATTTCCTCTGGGTCTGTTTAACCATCAGTTCAGTTATTTATCAATATGGAGGACACTTGTGGGCCTTTACAATTTCATGGATGCTGTTTTGGTATACACTGCATGTCTGAGCTACTCTCTCTATTGCTAGCGTGTTATCTATATGCAAATAATCCAGGATCCACAATTGCCTATCTCATCTGATATACTCTTATGATCTAATCTAAATAGGCTCAATATTTTTTGGGTTGAATAGTTCAATAAAGTTACTATTGGATTTCCAAGAACCTCAAGAATTCGAAACATTTCGCAGCAAACTAATCGAATTTCCGAAAAATTTAATCGATATCAAGATCTGAAATATTTATTATAGTGTTTTCATCTGTTTCTCTAGATCCTTTTGCATTTTCGCTTCTGAACATCTCGAAATAATATGGCTATTGGAGAATTATTGATGTAAAATAGTAGGAAACAACACTTTTTTCTGATTCTTTACAGATACATATAATTTGTAACAATTCGCATAGGAAATATTGATGAAACCAAATATATGATAGGGATAGATTCCAAAACTTAAATGAGAGTTCGTTTATTGAAATAGTGGAAGTTGTCATAATTTTTCTAGAAATTGCAACAACGAATTCTAAGAATGATGCGATTTATCGCTGTCCATATGCTACTACGATATCCCCTATAGATTATTTTGTATTGAAACCATACACTCGAATCGAAGCATATTCCAGCGAATGTATTTATTCTTTTGTGTGTACAAGTTATCTATGAATATAAGATCCTCCAACCGCTCGAGGACAAGAGCATTCGTTTGATCTCAGATGTATTCATCAAGACATCATTGAACAAAAAACCTACGTTTATACCGATCCTATACAATCATCGAATTTTCAACTAATATACCTCCTCACCTAGTTTTCTAACACACTCAGCTTGTGTAACCCTCAAAGCAGAAAGCAGTCGAATAGTTAAATTGTTTCAGCAAGTTACTTTGCTGAGTTTGAAACTATCAAACCGACACCAACACACTACGTCAGAGCTGTCTCATTTCGCATTCATATGGAGTGGTGATGAGGATACGAACAGTCAGCTGAAGTAACCTCAATTTCTCTCCAATTATTTCGAAATTAGGACTTTTTATTAGTTCTTTGGACGTAATACTTTATGAACAGTTGAATCAATAATATGTCATTTATAACAAAAAAACATTCGAATGAAAAATAACTGAATTTTCTGATTATACAGGGTGAGATTTTCCCAAAGTTTTCAAAGCAAAACAATCCTGTGACGAAAAGTCCTGTAATGCTTATTTTTCAAGATACTCAAAGTATGGTTATAATAAGGTATATTTTCAGCTATATTTTGAAGTACTCGATAGATCAAGATTTTTTTCACGGAAATATGGGAAACTAATGAAATTTTGTGCTGTTTCCGGAGATACAAAAAAAAGTTTCTCAACATGATTCAAGCCGAAAGAGTAACTGAAACAAAAGAATTATCAAAGTTAAAGGTATTTCCTATACAATTACCAACGATTTTCGAAAACTAGCTAAATTAAGAAAATGGTGTAGTTTTTTGGGGATGATATATTTTTTGTATTCTCAATGTCAGATTGACAATGCGAGCAGTTACTCTTCATTTGAAAACTTTTCGAGTTTCGACCGTATCGTATACACGATAGTTTTGAAAGTATAATCTATCGAATGCGCCGATCAAATGTTTGAAAAGGAATGGTATCCCGGAAATCACCATAATCAATAATTTTGACTAAACAAATGTGCGCCAAGATTTTTCAACGTACTACACGAAGAACAATCGAAAATGCAATCATCTCACTTGTTTTGTCTTTGGAAAAAAAATCATAACTCCATCGTTTGTGCCTGAGATAACATAATGTAATATCGGACTTACCAAGCCATCGAAAACTAGTATCGGAATATTAGTTTTAGTCAATTCATTCAAAGAAGATACTTCTGACAGATTCAGCTATCTTTCCATACCATGGATGAAAAATAAAAAGTATTCAGCTAACAATTGAACTTCTAATTGGTTGAGACATAGCTGGAAATGTTCAGGCATCGATAGTTAAGTCAACACTTCAAATTTAGCAGCAGAAAATTCTGTGATCCGTTTATGAAATTTATTCTAGTGAAAATTCCAATAAATATTGAGGAACTATTCAACGGTTATCCTGAGTCAATAGTTATCCAATTTTGAGTATATATTTCAATAAAAGAAAACATTTTTCAAAACAATTCGGATGATAAACCTAAACTGAACGTTTTGGAATATCGTCGGAAAAAAAAACAAGCAGCAATTCCGCACTTTCTGTCACAACTATCTTGCTATATTTATTGCAAGAATGTCATTCTCATGCCTTTACCATTCTCCTTCTTTTGGAGATCCATAAAAACGCTTAGTTGAATACTACAGTACACAAATAGTTCTAGTAATCATGAAAAATGTTTACGATTCGTTTTTATACACCCATTTCAATTATGCTCAACAGAGAAGACACGAACAGTGGCAATGCATTTTCCAGGAACGACCAGGGAACTTCCATCATACGATATTAGCACCTTTCAAGAGAAATATCTAATCTCGTGCGGCATTAATAACGATGAAGAAAGAGTAGGTATATGGCGGGAAGTCGGGAAAGTGGTGTGTAATGCGGCATATTTCCCGTTAAAGCACATTAACTCGTGATAGTGGAGGCCAAGGAGATCTCTCTGCCAGGCCAAGAAGTATAACACATAAGTGAGTTTCAGCAGGGAAAGTTCATAACTGGAAATATTGAAATTCTGATAACCTTACATTTATGACTAATGAATTTGAGCTTTTCTTGATTTTCAATTTCAAGCTGAAAGTTTTTGACTCTGAAACTGGGCTCAACCATATTCCGATGAAAACTACACACAAAATTATGTTATACTGTATCAAGTATCAGTACCATTCAGACAAGTTCCAATCATAAAAAATGTGTTTTGATGATGTCAGCTTTCAACTATCTAATTTAGATATTCGTTGAAGTTCATAAACGTCGAGAATCAAATTGAGAATAGTGTGTTGCTCTGGATTTCATCATAATGAAGTTAGTTTGGGACGTGAAATTCACTGAACTCGGTGTATCAATTGGAAAAGCTGATCATAAATATGTTACAGGTATGAGTGCTTATTATCAATTGATTATAAATTGGAACAAATGATTATTGAAGGGTTACTCAAATTGTGATTGATCTTCATATATATTCGAAATAGTTCCCAAGCCCACCAAAGCTATCATACAGATTTTTTCATCATACGGTTCACTCATGCGTCGTTATAAAACAGCTGACAACTTGAAAAAACTAATCTATACATACCATACAGACCTGTTTTTTATAATATTTCTCCAAACCGATCAGAATTCCAAATTTGGAAAAAATAAACCATGACTCATAAATACACTCTGCCCAGCACTGAAGGCATCCAATGTCATAAACTGATAATAGCCAGCACCACAGGAATGCCCAACCGTCATTCATAATTTATATGGGGAAAGCCGGCTACTAAATTAAGAAGCCCGTTTACGAAACAAACTTTGCAATAAGAGCAACGTTACCTACCCGATACGATGTAATACAGCATGGAGGGAGGAAATATTCTTCTTGATATAAAAGGGGGAACTTTCAGGAAACAGCAATTGCCGAAGCTTAAGCGATTTATTTTATCAATTTTACGTGAAAACGTTGATCCAATCTTGTTTGTTATTCCCTAAAATATCTTGGGTAAATTTCAGGAAACAATTTTTCAGTCAATTTTCAGACTGAACACTTAGTTTCATCAATATACAAAATCTTTAACAAAACATTTATACGAATTTCATTCGGTACTTACAATGTTGTTCCTACAAGAAATCCGTGATAGTTTCTGATTTTCGGATAGTGCGCACTTGTGGAATAAGCGTTCTAGCTTGAAAAATCATTTATTCTTATGAAAAACAGCAACAGAAAATATTCCCTGATTTAGCGATTCAACTTATTAATTTTATGTGAAAACGTTAATCCGATCATGTTTGTTATTTCCTAAAATATCTCGAGTAAAATTTCAAGAAAAAATTTTTCTGTCCATTTCCAGACAGAACTCTTCAGTTTCATCAACAGTAAAAACACAAGAACTCTTTTTTAATTTTGTCAAAATTATTTCGTTACAAAAAGAAATTTATCCAAAGAAAAAGCTCGAGTGTTTTTTGGCAAGATAAATTAACGACAGAATATATCAATGAGCAATAATTATCTTTATTGATACAATTAAATTATTTAAATGAACAGTTATTAAATACACAATTGTTATAAATTGTTTGGTTTGGTGTACTGATTTCAAAATTTTCTTCTCTGGTATTCACACATGTAGAATATTCATATAAAATAAGTGGAACAGGCGTTTTTATCAGTGATAAAAACGATGCACCTTTTTTATCGCTGTGAAAATGACAAAACAGTCGCCTTTAAATGACACATTTTATACAGGAGTTGATTTATCAATATACAAAATATCTTTCTAACTTGAGAAATCATTCATTCTCGTGACAAGCAGTTCCGAATTTAAGCGTATTTCAAACTCGTAAGTAACTACTCTGAATAATTTACGGATTCTTGAAAATACTTCCTGATTTCAACCTCTAAGTGTTTCGACCTTTCGACTCTGAAGTTAATTTAGGAATTCAAACGGTAAAACAATGTTTTTTCATTTTGTTGGATAAAGTACCGAAATAAGTCGAACAGCTGTCTTAGCACTATAGCACACAGCAGATATGTTGTCTATACTTCATTTATTCTGGGTTGATACCTGTATGAAATCGCCAGATTGAGCCGTGTTGCCATATGTTTTTCACTTTTTCAGCGATGCTCCGAATTAACTTCGAATTCTGTGATAAAAAGTTGGGTTAGGTTGATCGTTTGTTTTGAAAGTGTTTTCGATGGATCTATAATTTTTATCATATTTGGATTACTATTGATTGTGGATAACCGTTGAATGGTTCAAATGATATAATGGACTGTTCTCATGCTAGAAATCGAATCGAATATTCAAAGGAAATACACAATAACTACGTGATGAAATGATGTTTATCTCTCAACATTATATCTGTTCTAAACTCTCATTTTCATTTGACGGTTCTATATTTCAAAACCAATTCTTGGCCAACCTCAATAGGTATGTTATAGAAATAATGCAGAAGTTATAAATTGATTTATTCCTGGGAAAAATAGTGGTGCATCTGCTCATATGAAAGGTTTCCATATGATACATGAGGAAAACCCACAAAAACTCATTGAACCACCATATATCATTACATTTCAACAAAAATACAATATGTATTCAAATTCAAATGTATCTTAATTCATTATGTTTGTCTTCTGCTACTTATGTATCCTCTGGAACTGAAAACTAACAACTTGACATATATTATGTTGAAAAATATCATAATTGAAACCAACCCTTCTTCTTCTTGATGACTTCTTTTTACTCCAGATGATGATGCTGTCTTCTCTGAGGTATGACTCCTGTTGATTAATCTCATCAATATAATCCATTTACATAAGAATAAAATGTATAATTTATAATTTTCAGATGTTCAATACCTTACCTAATAAACAAATTATAATTATCTCACCAATTTTTCTTATAAATAACAAATGATGAATTTTTCTTCGAAGAACTTGATGTCCATATTTTTCTGCTATCAGATCTGCCTTATAAATAGGGGCTGGTTTGTTCCTGAGAATCATAGAATATATTACAAACAACTTTAAAATAAGTTCTGAAGTCTATGGCCTACAATCGTACTAAATTAACTGCTGCTTCAACATTCCATAATCAAAAGCAATATCATTATTAGTGAGCCATTCTCGAATTGCTGCCTTGTTAGAAGCTAAGGTGGGAACTTTGTTAATGGTTGTGCTATGATAGGGTGCATTATCCATAACTATTGTGGAATGATTTTCTTAGTTTGGCAGCAATTGCGTTTCAAACCAGTGGAGGAAGTTATCCTGGTTCATTTCTCCATGGTAATCTTCATCAGCAGTTTTAGAAGAAAAAACTAATTCTGCTCCAGGAATGAAACCATTTGAACAACCAGCATGCAGAACAATGAATCTAATATACAACATAAATCCAGTACACCATCTAACCCAAATACAAACTATAAATATCTAGAACCTCCTACTTTATTTTTTTTCACACTTTTGACACAAGAATCTTGCCAGGAATGTCCTATAGTTCCATTCTGGAAGATCCAGGTCTCATCAAGAAACACAAATTGCCTCAAACCTTCATTTTTGAATTGAATATACTGTTGGAGGAATGTTACACGTTTCATAGCAATGTTAGGTAACTCCATCATTCCTTGCTGTGGATCATCTTTTCTAAATCTGAAGCCAATGTTTTTCAATACCTTCCATAAAGATGAGAGGCAACCATTGAAAAGAAAACGTTGAGCAAGCTTATCATTCAATGTTTTTAATGTTATGTGTTCCTCTGCAAATAGGTATGTTTATTATTCGATTATATGTGAATGGCATTGAATACTCACTGTTCCTATACATATCGTAAATACAGTTCCTTATTTCGGACTCCTGAGATTCTTCAATATCAACAATTGATTATTTCTTTTCTGTAGATGTCCTGGGACACCCTCTGCTGATTTTGCTGATATTCTCCACACAGTAGCATTTCTTATATTTAGTGCAGCAGCCACTCTCTGTAATAATCATATTGAATTATCATAAACTCTTCGTGGTAAATAAATATTCATTAGGATTCCTCACTTACCTTTCCTATAGAATTCAATGGAAGTAAGGGACCTCCGTTAACCTTTTCTCGTTGAAAATATTCCAACAAACTTGCAACCATTTTCTGGGCATCTCCACTCAAACCTCTCGGCATCTTGATAAGAATGCGATAAAATAAAGCTCTTAAAAGAACAAATTCACAAAAATCGCAATAAAAGAACAATTCGAATGTAAACAAACGATTGTAAGGATTCGCTCCAAACAATTTGGCATCGTTGTGAAGTGAACGGTGCCAAATCTCACAATGGTTCAATCGTTTTTATGAAATATGATTATATGTATATATATACCCAAGTTTTAATTCGGAGTTAATTCGGAGCATCGCTGAAAAAGTGAAAAACATCTGGCAACACGGCTCAATCTGGCGATTTCATGCAGGTATCAACCCAGAATAAATGAAGTATACTTACTTACTCACTCACTTACTGCAATTCAGTAGCTCAATTTCAATATGAATTGTATGGTTCATTATTATTAATTTCGATCATTTTTAGGTTGAGAAGGAATGAGCAATTTCCTCAAGATATAATAACTACAGAGAAAAATAATTTCTTTGAGCTGATCGCAAACTTGAAATTCATTTATTTATTCATCCACGGACATGCCAATTAACAATCAACATAAATATTCAAGATACAATACTCATTATATCTTTTCAACGAATATAACTAATATAATAATAACTAATACTATTACTGAGTCATAACAGATCGATGAGTCGATTTTCCAATTAATATGTAGATGCATCAAATTAATCAATGATTTCGATATTCTTATTTGCCAATCTTACTATTCTTGTGATCGATTCATTCTGACCATAATTTGTACGCTAATGAAGAACTGTGAGTTATTCTGGAATACTTTTCTTTCTGGATTGACATTCAAATTGAAGAGTTGAATGAGATTTGTACAAGTTTAATTTGCATTAACAACTCTGTGGAGAAATCTAAAATCCATTTCAGCTTTTCGATGTTCCATCCATCTGATAGTCCCCCTCCTTGATATCCATGTTTGAAAACACATGCCTTTCAAAATGCAATAAAATTATATTCAATAACTGGTCGTAGGAGAGAGCTTTCATTAGATAAATAACTATGAGAAAATATGAATATTTTCCAGGTATTCTAATGATTACTATATTTCCATGTATATTTTTGTCTTCGAAAGCAAGGTACTAAACTCTTTGAAAACTCCATAATGACAAATATCTCATATCTGAATCTGGACTTCACGATTTGATCTTCTAAGAATTGCCAATTTATACCAAATGGAGATTACTTCAGTTTGTTGATCGTGATTTGAAGCTTTACTTTACAGGTTAATCGCCATTGAAACTATGCCTTATTTTCCACAATTCTATATTCCTGATTACCTTGCCCTAGATGATACTCTCACATTAACTCATAGTTTGAGATTAATTGAATTGTATTTCACACCCAGTTCGATGTGATTCGTCATAATCGCCAAACTTTCAATTCTTGAAATTCCACATCAGTTGCAATGGATGCTTATAAATGCAGCAGCTTAGCCTTCGACGCCGAACCCTGTTGATCCCCGAATTGCACTTTCCAGTGAAATATAGCCGCCGAAAACATCCAAACACCGAAGTTCACCAACTCCGAATTGCCCCTTTCACTCCGATATGATAATTCTGGAGTGTTTATTGTTCAAGTTCAACGGTATAATACAATTTCTGAACATTCCGAAGCGGTATTGTCTCTTGGAACGGTAGAATTTGAATTTTAATGGCTTCAATCCGGAATAAATGTTTCGAGAATCTTAGATTGGGCTGGAGAAACGAAAATATGCGGTACACCGATTGTTTTCAGTACACATTGAAATTTGACTAGTTACACAGGACTACTTGAAATATAGCAATATAGATAAACACGTGTCGTTTTGACAAAGTGGTATGTTTTTTGGACATCAATAATATGCTATATTTCAGGATATTCATTTCCCATTTCTACTGTATAAGCAAATGATTAAATTGGTAAAGAGAGAAACATGTAATAACCCCAATATTAAAAATGTTCTAAAAGTTCTGATCCTGTTTATCCTGTGGTTTTAACTCTTGAAGTGTTCATGCAATCAATTCAGCATTTTTGTGGTGTACTTTTTTTCAAATACACTCAATTTCAGCACATATTTCGAACTCACTCCGCCACATTCCTGAAGTATTGACCATCAAACAAATATTTAAGCTAGGTTCTTTACAAATTGCCATATCAAAAATCGTGAAATGAATGTTTATATCGATACAATAAAACAACTTCGAACATTTCTACTCTGTTGATTCGTATTGTGTTCGTTGGACGTTCAAATTGATAATTTGTATTGTGGTACGCATTGGTAGTTTATTGAAAATTTGAAAAAGCATTCTCTACATAATGAGCTATTTTTTCAGTTATTGTTTCACTACCAAACGGTCTGATATTCGATTGTTGTGATTGGCTCTCATTGGCAGTGACGTGAGTTGCTCTATGGGTCAATAATGTTCTCTTCTAGACAGTTTCTGGTATCTGCAGATGAATTTCGGGATATGACAACTATGTTATTACAGATTCTTTCTCAAATTATGACGTCAGTTTTATGTGCTTTCGAAAGTAGCTTCGACTCTGGTGGCAATTTCGAATTGAAAATCTCACAAAAATATATGATTGGAAGTCAAACAAGCAAAATTCTAGAATGCAAAATGAAAAATAAGCCAATCAGCCATTGCTATGAAGTGGAGATAAATATGATTTTTTTATATATTTCACTTCATACGTTGATAACATAAGCAGCTCCTTCGATAGAATGGAATCAACAATTTCACATCGTATGTTATAAAATCAAGATATCGAGTACTTTCATGAATATTCAATTACTTTCGAGAATGTGAATGAAGAATATCAATGAAGAGTCAAAGTCGATAAGCTACCGAATAAAATAAATATTAGAAAGGAATAAAACATTAGTTTGAATGAGTATAGTTCGTTCATGTACAATCATAATTGAAGAATACAACCTCATTATGAGTACAACAGAAATCAGTCGTTTGAAGTTGAAATTTAATTTAAGTTTAATACTAATTCTCATCTGTCGATAACGAATGACTTGGTCGCGATCACATCATCAACATACCCATCATAAAATCAATCAATCTCTATCGCCCTCACCATCGATCGATTACCAGCGACAAATTAGATAGTTATTGGATCAATTGGATGGGTGTTTCCACGAACGGATTGAACACATAAGCTTTACTGAATCAAAGATAAGATGTTTTAGATTTATACAAAAGTATGATAGTGATATCATTACGTTGGGTACATTTCAATAATATCAATTGTAGCGTGACACCTGGTCGATGATAGGCGAAACGAAATACTCTATTGCACCAAAACTAAATTACTTATGTTATTTGGGTTGAAAATAAAAAAAAAATCTGCTGAAAATTGAGAGAACATAACAATATAATTCGAAGAAATAATGGCAACTTACCTGACACTGCTGCAGTATCATACGAGCTGTCCGTGATATTGAACCACATCGTTGTGAAATAATAAAAAATGTTATTTGAAATTATAGAAATTCAAATGATAAATGTTATGATGTGTGTAAGGAATGAAAATTATTATAATAACCGACAACTGGATAACTAAAATTGTGAAAAGATGGTAACAGTACTAATTGACACGACTATCAACCTTGATTGGATATACTTCTCATTTGTGGATACACAATCAACAGGTCTTCTCGTCTTACAGCATTTGCATTCTTTTACATACAAAAATAGTGAAGAAATGGGACAAGATACAAAAACTAGAGATAAGTAAAAACAATATCAAAATATGATTTTTTCGATGAAGCAAATGCTGCAAGAGGAAATGTCGCAGCTATCATTGATAACATTGCAGTTGTTGCGAATTCTGAATAAAGGCGAGTTTTTCTGTACATTTGTTCTCGAGGTTTCAAGGTAGAATGGAGTGTTATGTCTTGAATTTACTCTTGGAACATGAAAATTCAGCATACTCAAAACAGCACTACAGTCGATTTGGCCATGGATCACCTTATAAAGAAAAATCAGAGCAGATGTATTCCTCCTACTTGCAAGAGAGGTAACATTATGTCTCTCTGATAAATCGGTATTAGATATTCCCATAGCATAGATATTCCCATACCATCTTCCCTGAAAGAGAGATATTTTATAAAGCATCTATGGATTCGTTCAAGACTATTTGGACACCAAATGATAGATGCATACTCTGTTCTAGAACGGACATAGGAATTATATAACAGTAGCAGTGTAATCTTATTCGAGAAATCACGAGTATTTCTAACAATGAAACCTAAAGCCCTTGAACATTCATCAGTGATTTTTTTTATATGTGTAGAAAAATATAATTTTTGGTCGAAGGTGACGCCAAGGTCACGAACAGAATTGGATCTAGGGAGCACATCATTGCCAATTGAGTAATTATAGATGATGTTGTTCTGTATTCGAGTAAATGTTACAATTGAGCACTTATATGCATTTAATAGAAGGCGATTATTTTTGCACCAAGTATTTACTCTATCTGGGGCATTTTGTGAAATGGCACAATCATTCAGGCCGTTTATTTTTATATATAATTTCAAATCATCCGCATATAATAGACAGTTGACTGCGAGATCATCAATAATGTCATTTTTGAACAGATTGAAAAAAAGTGGACCCAAAACAGAACCTTGTGGAACGCCTGATGTTGGTGTAAATAAAATGGATTTCTGGCCATGGCCATATCAAAGGCCTTGGAAAAGTCCGTATATATGACATCTACCTGGGCATTATTTTCGAATGTGTTGGTAATGTACTGGGTAATACAGAAGAGATTGGTGGTAGTTTATGATGATGTTTCATTTTTGAAATCGAACCTTCAATAATAATGAGTGAAGTTTTTCAGTGGTGTTAAAATAGTTTGTAAATATAAGCATTCAATTGATAAAATAGCTTGATGCTTAGGTTCCAGAATACCACATCAAAATAAATTACGTACCTGAAAGCTTTCATCTGTTGAAAAAGATACAAATATGGTCTATTCATTCTGGGTTGATAGTTGTGTCAGATTTGGTAACTTTTCAATGCCATTAGTACAAAACAAAAAATATCTAGCAATGACAAACGCCTCAATAGGTTTATGCATTAGCTGGGAACATCAAAGCATCAACAATTATGGCAACACTTCACTGTCATTTTACAACGATGCCAAATTGTTTGGAGCGAATCCTTACAATCGTTTGTCTACATGCGAATTGTTCTTTTCTTGCGATTTTTGTAAATTTGTTCTTTTGAGAGCTTAATTCTATCATATTTTTATTTGATTGAGTGGAGATGCGAAGAAAATGGTTTCATCTTCATTAGAACATTTTTAACGAGAAAGGGATAACAGGATACCCTTACTTTCATTGGATTTTGTTTGGGAAGTGAGTGAAGAATCTTCATGAATATTCATTCACCACGATCTCACAATGATTCAATAGTTTTCACGGAATATGATCATTACAGAGAGTGATTGCTGCTTTAAATGTAGGAATTGAACTACTGCATACTTTCACAGAAGGTAAGCTAAGAACTAAACTGTCCAAGGACAACAGTACATTCAGTTGATAAATAATGGAGGTTTGAGGCAATTTGTTTTCCTTGATATTTCAAAAGGGAACTCTAGGACTTTTTTGGCAAGATTCTTGTGTCAAAAGGTATTTAGAATTTGTATTTCAATTGAATGGTGTATTGGAATTATGTTGTCTATTAGATTCATTGTTTTGCATGCTGGTTGTTTAGAGACAGAGACAGAATTAGTTATCACCCCTGCTAACACAGTTTACCATGAAGAAATGAATCAGGATAACGTTCTCCACTGATTCGATAAACAACTGCTGCCAAAATTAGAAAATCCTTCCACAATTGTTATGCATGGATAAATAATGCTACATATCACAGCAGTTATTAACAAAGTTCCCACCCCAGCTTTCTAATAAGGCAGCAATTCAAGAATGATTTACTAACAAAGTAATTGAATTTGATTATGGAATGAAGCTGCAGTTACCAACTAATTTAGTACAATTGTAGGCCATAGACTTTATGATACATTAATATATTCTTTGATTTTCAGAAACAAACCAGCCCTAATAAATAATAGTAGAAAGATATGGACATCAAAATCTTTGACTCCCACCTCACTAGTGTCTTTTATTCAATTGAGTTGATGTGGGATGTAAAGACGTGGATATATAGTGAATTGAGAGACATTTGAATTTGAATCTGTTTTGTAATTTTTGTTGATATGTAATGATGTGTAGCGTTCACATAATGAGCATATAGATAACTTTTTCCCACGAATAAACGAATCTATAACTTGTGGATTTTTTCTGAAACGCACCTAGTAGAGTTGGACAGTAATTGGTTCTGAAATATAGAACCATCAAATGAGAAAGAAAGAACCAATATGAAATATGAACATTTTTAAATATTATTATGTAGTTCTGTTTGTACTCAAGTACCTTGTGCTGACATGGTCGGCCATTTTGGATGCTTAGTTCATTTTTGACATATGTTGTGTTTGGATGTGTTTAGACTTTTGTCTGCGATTTTCATTTATTCCAAAAACGTACGTCGTGACTATATTCATTTTTCGCGGATAACATGTTAGCGATTCTTCGATTTATCTTTTGGAAAATCGCATATAGCTACAAAAAACCGGAAAATCGAATACACGTAGCTCGCGGAAATTCAAAATCTGCTATACAAAAATTAACAGACCTCGTCCACTTGAATATTGCTGATTGAATGCACTTCTGGATATCTGAAAGCGGGAGTATTTCAAATCTCAAATCATCTCATCAAATCACATTCGTAACAGCAGAGCGATAGTTACCCCATTATCAATATATCATATCGTGTATTGCAATGAAAACAATTTTCCATTCACTCTCATTCGACATCGCGAAGATCATCAATGCCTAATAGGATATTCCCGGTATCATAGTTACAAAGTTTTATAGGTAGCTTCTATAGAATCGAAAAACTTTCAATCAACACCTCGTTCGATTCTCTCGGCAACTCCAAATCCTATTGGTGGTTAGTTTTGAACGAACGGCCATTGTAAATCCCACAGAGCCGATGGGATAGAAAAATCTAGATTCATCGATTGGAGTTTGCCTTTTACATCGAAGAGATTAGCAGCTTTATTGATTGGATGACAGAGGCGTCGATAAATATTTTCAATTTTTTTCTTCAGTATGTGATGTTGGTCCATGATTGCCAACGTATATCAATTTTAAACATAATATCGTCATTGACTTCCATATATATCCTATAAAATCGACCATTTATACGTACAACTCACACGCTTGTTGTTCGTTGAATCAATAATTCAATGAACATTAAGGGCCAATGTCATAATGTAAACTGAAGCCTCCTTTGAATTTCAAAGGATGCTTTATGATTTTGATTGATTTAATCATGTCATTTCGAAAATAAATTCTCCTTCAACCGATCCTCTAGTTGAATAACCAAAGATGCACATTTAACACCTTGAAGCTATCTTTGAAAGAGGTCATCTTTGTTTACTGTCGTCCATCTTCTTCTCTAACCTCAACTCATTTGTTCAATATCCATTTTTCTGTTGTGAGTGCTGTTGTTATTTTGGGACATGATTCAACTCATATTATTTGAAGAAGTTCATCTAGTTCATCTAGTAATTCTGATGACGGTTAATGTTTGTTAGACGAAGGAAGATGCATTGGAAATGAGTCAACTAAGTACAGGGTTATCCATTTCGTGGTAGGAAAAGTATAACCCTACCATTTGACATCTGTCAGAGTTAAATGTCATCCAAAGCGTGTTTTTATTAGTTGAAGGTTTGCCATTCAAAAATATGAATCGTTTAGCAGTGGAAGAACGCATTAAAATTATTAAAAACTATTATAAAAATGGTGATTCTGCTGTATCAACATTCAGGGCATTACGAGCCGATTACGGTCGACATAATCGACCTACACAACAAACAATTTCCAAAACAGTGAGAAAATTTTAAGAGACTAGATCGGTAATTGATATTGCAAGGCCTGTGCATCATCGTAACATTCGTTCTGCTGAAAATATCGCTGTCGTTGCTCAAAGTGTGGAGGAAAACCCGAATTTGTCGATTCCTCGAGGTGCTCAACATTTGGGCGTGTCTTACGGCTCATTGTGGCAGATTTTGCATTCGGATTTGCATCTCAATTGAAGATTATGATCTGGAGAACATGTGGTTCCTACAGAACGGAGCCACAAGCCACATGACACAAGCTAACCGAGTACTTTTGCGGGAGAAATATCCAGGACGCGTAATTTCGAGATTGAGTGATGTCGATTGGTCCGCAAGATCCTGCGACCTAACACTTTTGGATTTCTTTTTATAGGGCTATGCGAAATATCGTGTTTACGCGAACAATCCTCACAATATTGAGCAATTGAAATCCAATATTCGTGAAGTTATGGCCGAGATTTCGCCGGAAATGTGCCGAAACGTCATTCAAATTTACCTCAAAAGAATGAAGGCCTGTAGGAGGTTCCGTGAAGGACATTTGAATGATGTTGTATTTCACGTACAATGGCAAGGCTCAATCTTTATATTGAATAAAAATTTCGTTAGCAATCATGAATATCCCAAGCGTTAAATGGATAACCCAATACTTGGAAAAATTCTATATTATTCTATTCTATTTCTAAAATATCAAGCACTTTCAGCACTAAAATTCGAAGAGGATTCAAATGGAGGCACTGACCTTTATTTCGGAAGTATGATTACTCATTGTTTCATGTATTAAGGTGATTCCTGTGATTCCTTCTTCTTCTTCTGGTCTGCAAAACTAGTTCTGGTGCAATAAATATGTCAAAATACTTTTCAAATGCGCTTAAAATAATACGAGCTCAATTCTATGATTCATGCATTGCTAGCATGTAGAAAACTATTTCTACTTAACTAAGTTGTTATGAGACTACTTTCCAAATGTATCACCCCATTGTTTTCTTTGAATAGATTGAATGTTTCTGAAATCAATGAAACCAGGATTGATGGTCGATGTCGATACCTAAGATATCCCTACTGTGCATACTGTGCATACATATAGAGATAATGATAATGTACAGAATTTCGAAGCGTGAAATATTTTCTACGTCCCTAGGAACAAATCTGAATCTACCAAGGCAACGTGAAATATACACAAACACAGACAACTTCATTAAGGATGCGACAAATAGTATAAATGGCAAAATACGTAACTCTGAATAAATACGCGAAATATAATTTAATTAGAAATAATTACCGCTGGGACGAGAGAGCAGAACTGCAAAGTGAATTCAGTAATTGTTCTTTCCATGGAAAATTTCAAACAGAAAGAAAAGACTGGGTTGTAAGTGAGACTCTAAGAAAGTTTGCTGGAATATAGAATGTACATTTATATCTCATCCATCTATTGTAGTAGATAGTCGAGACTGAATTTGTAGTAACATTAACGTCTTGGTAAAAGGTTTGAAGTAGACGTAATATTCCCGAATTCTAAAACCCCATTTATTCATGCCAGAAGAGTTTTCCAGTTTTTTCATACTTCAACTTGATACAATCTCAGTATATATGGATTTTTCATTGTAATATTGCATTCCTATCATGTTCACATCATCTAGGAATGACATAAAAATCTGTAATTTCTACACCATGCTAGAGAAAAATCAATGATATTTCTCACCAAATAAAAAATTTTATTGGTTTACCTTGATCGGCTTCGTGCAGGCTTAAGCAACATTTCATCCAGTACATGAACAGTTCATGTGAAATATCGAAACTTTCATGACTGCATAAATGATAAATGGATATTATAAATATTGAATGTACCCTTCATATTCGACTTTCAATTCATGGATTCAACGTTTTTCTGTAAAATTAATTTTCCATGTTACCAAGAATACCGATTCATTTCAAAACAGAGTGTCTCCGCCTGAAAATTGGACTGCAGGAAGGAGATTTGAAATGACAAATGATCCGATTATTGGGTATTCTTGAAACATTTATACAGAACGACGGCGTCATGATCGATATTCATTATAATATATTGAATATTATAGCATACCTATCATAATGGATTATCTCAATTATTTCAAAACATTTTAAGATATCAAGAATCCTCAACTGAAAAAAAAATTCATTGATTTATTTGATTCAAATAGCAACCTATCTATTATTCACAATCTCTATTCAAAATGACCTTCCTAAATTCCAAATATTATAATAACTGAAGCAGATGTTCGAATTGTTAACCAACTGCTTCTACATATTTTTCACTTCGGTGGACTAATTCACGGAAGTGACTTCAATTTCTGTATTTCTCAGTTGAAAATTCCTCGAACGAAACCAAGTTCATGGAATTTCCGAATTTTCATACCTCAAAATAGTTTAAATAACCAATTGTAACGTATACTAGGACACTGTATATATTATTTTCGATTTGAAACATAGGATCAATTTTTCACACTAGTTCACGAACGTTTTATGTTGGAATATTCATATAAGCAGCTTATCCTTACAAAATGTATTGTATTCTGATATCGAACCTCCCTGTAAATTCTCATCCCACCTCACCAACTAATTTCCTCTTGACATGTTACAAGGAAAACTTTGTGAAACAATATTTTCACTTATCTAGGAATTCGAATAAAAATTTGAAATACAAATGTTACAGTCTTAATTCTTCTACAATCTCCGACTGACTCAAGAAAAATTAAACATTTAAATTTCTAGTATGAGGTAGGTGATCATTTCTAAATTAGAAAATAATTCGGATCAATTAAGATACCTCACTAAATTCCATATTAATTAGATATTCAACGCCATTTTTTTTTTGTCTCCTTGGTACACGATATTTGTGATCACCATCAAATTTGACACTTGTCACTTACTCATTCCTCCTTGAAGACAAGTTTCAAAGAAAACACACCATGTCAGATACCGATGTTGAAGAAGAAGAAAACGCGAATGCGGGAGAAGGTGGAGAGGCAAAAGAAATTTATCCATATGGAGAATACGAAGGAGGTAGAGACGAATTGTTAGAGCGACACGGCTTTGGAAGTGCCTTGTTGCCTAATGGCGATGTGTATGAAGGAGAGTACTACCATGGAAAGAGACATGGGCGAGGAATGTACTGTTTCAAGAATGGATCAAGGTATTTCTTTCAACTTGATGTAATTTTTTCAAAATCAAACGTGGAAAACCTACAGTATAGGTAAGCAACTCCGATTTTGATGAAATTTTCACAGAAGCTTCGGAACACTAATAAAAACTCCCTGTGATAAAAATTTTTCCGCGGAAACACTTCTAACATACTTTTTTTTAGGAAAGTTTCTGAAAATCGATCACGGTAAGACCTAAGAATTTGATTGATATTGTACTTACGTAATTAGTAGGACAAATTTTGAATAGACTAAAATCTCATTAACATGTTCTAAAATCGATTTCCACGAGAAATTTCATGATGGAAAGCTATGAAAATGCCCATTTTCATAATTTAATATCGTATATTTTCAACCCAATATGGCGTGCAATAATGGAAATGTCAAATGACTAGTTTAGTGTCACTATAACAAGCAGCGTTGCCAAGTGAATACAAAATCGGAGATTTGATTTATTTCAAAGTTCGGGATAAAATCATTCAACGAATCCAAATATTTCGATGCACACGATTCCTGCGATGACGCGATAAATCAATCAAACATAGATAATTCAAAATGCAGGTAACTCGAGGGAGATGGTTCCTGCGACGGCGCTGGCGCGCCATCGCAGTGCCTGATTAAAAACATCACTCTCGCCGGGATCCACCCCAAACGTAGATCAATTACACCTAGATCAATCAAATGTAGATGATTCAAAATGCAGGTAACTCGAGGGAAATGGTTCCTGCGACGGCGCTGGCGCGCCATCGCAGTGCCTGATTAAAAACATCACTCTCACCGGGATCCACCCCAAACGTAGATCAATTACACCTAGATCAATCAAACGTAGATGATTCAAAATGCAGGTAACTCGAGGGAGATGGTTCCTGCGACGGCGCTGGCGCGCCATCGCAGTGCCTGATTAAAAACATCACTCTCGCCGGGATCCACTCCAAACGTAGATCAATTACACCTAGATCAATCAAACGTAGATGATTCAAAATGCAGGTAACTCGAGGGAAATCGTTCCTGCGACGGCGCTGGCGCGCCATCGCAGTGCCTGATTAAAAACATCACTCTCACCGGGATCCACCCCAAACGTAGATCAATTACACCTAGATCAATCAAACGTAGATGATTCAAAATGCAGGTAACTCGAGGGAGATGGTTCCTGCGACGGCGCTGGCGCGCCATCGCAGTGCCTGATTAAAAACATCACTCTCGCCGGGATCCACTCCAAACGTAGATCAATTACACCTAGATCAATCAAACGTAGATGATTCAAAATGCAGGTAACTCGAGGGAGATGGTTCCTGCGACGGCGCTGGCGCGCCATCGCAGTGCCTGATTAAAAACATCACTCTCGCCGGGATCCACTCCAAACGTAGATCAATTACACCTAGATCAATCAAACGTAGATAGTTCAAAATGCAGGTAACTCGAGGGAGATGGTTCCTGCGACGGCGCTGGCGCGCCATCGCAGTGCCTGATTAAAAACATCACTCTCGCCGGGATCCACCCCAAACGTAGATCAATTACACCTAGATCAATCAAACGTAGATCAATCAATTGGCCACATAAAAATATATTGTACTTATATGTAGACTCAAGTTCTATGATTTACCACTGAAAATAGAAATACAACTTGGCAACCTTGCTCTCTTGTGACATGACAGATCTCATTTGACATAGCATTTATTATATATTGTTTTGAGTCGAAAATATACAAATATAAAAACATGAAAATATCTTATTCCAAAGTTTCTCATCATGAAATTTCTTGTGAAATTTGATTCAAGGACATGTTAACTATGTTTTAGTGTAATAAACATTCTCTCAAACCATAACGTGAGTACAATATCAATCAAATTCTTAGGTCTTACCGTGATCGATTTTCAGAAACTTTCCTAAAAAAAAGTATGTTAAAGGTGTTTCCGCGGAAAAATTTTCATCACAGGGAGTTTTTATTAGTGTTCCGAAGCTTCTGTGAAAATTTCATCAAAATCGGAGTTGCTTACCTATACTGTAGGTTTACCTCAAACGTTACATCTCCAATTTTTTTATATTATGTCCTCAGTCGATACAGTAATCTTGGGTAAAATTTTTATCACAGGGTGTTTGTATTAGTGTTCCGAAGCTTCTGTGAAAATTTCATCAAAATCGGAGTTGCTTACCTATACTGTAGGTTTTCCTAATTTTGCTCTTATCTTGCAATAAGGATTCTCAACTCTCAAAATTACGAATTATATAATACCATCGTGGAAAAATTGTTTTTTTTTTTTCGAGATATCCAACCTTCAAGTCTGTAATTTCACCTTCAAACTTGTTGCATGAAAAATATTATGCTTCCTAATCTGTTTATTTCTTTCTTGAGAAAGCACTTCTGCTGATCAAGCCAACCTAAAAATTAAAATCGAACTCTGAATGCATCAACCAAAACGGACACTCGATGAATCCACACAAGTATACCTAATAAAATGACTTGAGTTGAGTTCCATGAAGATGATTTCAATTCAGGTCAACATCTACAAGAACATAAAATATTTTCTTCAATACTTGTCAATAATTTTTCGATCTAGAAGATATAGAATTCTAATGAAAATTATGTTCAAGATACACTGGAACCTGGAGGAAAGGTCTCAAACATGGTAAAGGCGATTTCCTGTATCCAGATGGCAGCCGCTACCAAGGTTATTGGAAAAAAGATCTGAAGCATGGCCAAGGTACCTACTTCTACGTCAATGGCGACTCATACGATGGGTTGTGGTACAAAGGATTTCGACATGGCCTAGGAACCTATACATACAAATCTTCCAACGTCACTCACTACGGTACTTGGAAAGACGGGAGGATGACTGGACCTGGTATACTGAACTATCCTTATTACAGGTATCGATTCTAATGCCAGCTCGAAAAGAAATGTATCAAATCATAAGTATAGTTCTTCCATTACCAATTGCAGAATATAAATACTCATTCCGAACCCTTACCGACAATTTTGTTTGATCTGTCATAAGCGGGGATACCTTATTTTATGAATTTATTATTTTTATTAATACGTTTGAAATCATATGCGAGAAAGTTTCACTAAAAAGGCAATCCAATCATTATTACGCCGTTGTTTAGCACTCAATTATTTTCATCCGCCCATGGTCTCCAAAACGCCATATTTCGATTTATTTAATGAAATTTCTAAAATTCAACACACCACACTACTCCACTGATATCCAGTCAATCCAATATGTTGAGTAAAAAAGATGATTTATGGCTTCCGAGCGTCCATAACCCTTCGACCAATAAAGTGCCAATGCTTGCCTGATTCACTGTTTTCATTGGTTGAAAGGGATGTTGACACATATAACTCGAATCCACGTTGACCCTGGCGGCTTCTTTGACTTCGTACGAGTACTAATCATTATTTTTGTTTCTTAATTTGGCGTGAGTGCCATGCGTTTATATAGGGCGTATATTAAATATTGATTACTCCTCGCATAACTGTGTTCTGCGATTGATAATGAAAGAAATATAACACAGTTTGATATGAAATTAAATTTAAAGCTAACGTAACCTAACCTAACCTTCGCCACTGGAAATATTTTTTGAGTATCGAAAGTTCTCAACTATATATTCGATTCTTTCTCCAAAATATTTGACATTGATTATTCAAACAATAATTTTGTTGACTACTCGTTTTTCGAAATATAAGCTAAAAGATATGAGAACTTGAATAATATCCATGATATCTTATTTTACATAGAAACTTCATATCCCTGAACCAAACAATGAAGTTTTGATCTAGAAAATAATATCATATTAGTGATTGAATATTCGATTAGGGATATACCGGGTGTTTCACATTGGATGGAACATCAGAAGTATCTGGAGAACAGAAAAACAGATTATTTCGAAAATTTGTCGGCGTGGATAATCAAACTTGCTCTATCCGTCTAAAATATTTTTGTCAATACAGTGTTGCCACTTGTATCAGAAAAAAGTAGTTACTTTGTTATTTCAAATGGAACACCCTCTATATTATATCATTTTTGGAATCCTCTAGAAATTCCTCACAACTTTCCCACATAATTTTCTATACCTATCTGTGACGATTTCCAAAATAAAAATTATTTTTTCAATTTTTTTTGGAAAACCTGACCATTGAAAAATATCAATTTTTTCCCAATGCAAATTCACAAAAATTGCAATTTGGGTTATAGCTGCATAAGACCATCAAGTATTTTGTCGATGAATTTGATCTCAGTTTCAGCATACAGGGAGGCTCAGAAGTGGGTGCCTTTCGGGGACTCTTGAAAATTACTGATTTGAGAAGCTAGAATATTTTTCAATTCAATTGAGTATACTTTCCCTATACCTATCTCGTACAGTTTGTTAGTTATGATCACTTATGTTATGAATTCGTTTTCAATAAAATGAATATTGGATAGTGCCTCAGATAGTAGACTATGAACTTCATTCTGACTGAGAACTAACATGTACTATTGCAGAAAATAACTACTTGAATATGGTTTTCATGGATTTATCCATCAAGAACTAGCCCCTCACTCCTTCAAATGGGACTGCCAAATTTCAACAAAATCGGCTGAAGGATTATTAAGATATTTACGAAAAAACTATTTCTGTAAAAAATGTTGACACTCTGTATTTTGAAAACGGAGCATTACCGGACCTTTAGATATATGAACTTTTCGTCACTCAAAGAATCACCCTTTCTAGTTTCACCACGTACATACATTACACCCTGTATGTGCAGCGCTCTGTCGTTCAAAAAATATTTAGACAGTACATTCCTTCAAAATACATTCCTTCCATCAACTCGAACTGACAGATTGAAAAAGGCAAATGGCGTTTATCGTTCACACTCAAGATTCACTTCATGACAATCTGAAGTTCCTGTGTCCAATTTATAATTACGTCATTGTCAACCGACAAAATATGCACAGGAAATTCTGCAAATGATTGGGATTTGTAAATCTGGATTAAGATTTGAGATTGATGATGACCGCAAAATGTGATGTCACCTCTCAACTATGCAGATGTTTGATATAGTCAATTTTTGAGCATTCATTCGACAGGACAAAATTCAGAAACTTCTAAACTTCTTGGTACACATAATGGAGAAAAATTAGTCAAGCTACAAAATCACATAGATTCATTGAAATTGAAGAATTTGGGCCAATTCAAAAATGATCTGGCAAAAAGTTTCTAATGCAAGGACCGGTATTTCCTTCCTCATATTCATAACATAACCTAATCAACATAACTATTCCGTAATAACTATCATAACTTGATAGCCTTATCATGTTTTGTCACACAGTGAATATTCTATTTCTTTTATGGTTATATTTTTTGCAAGAGCAGCTCATTGGTCACACTGCCTCTTTTGAGATTCTTGTATTATAAATTGTTTTCGATTTAAATCCGTTAGTAAATATTGGAGACATCATTATTATCATAAGTACTAACGACGAAATGCCCTGGAACTTCGCAGGTACCACGGAAGCTTCGAGAAGAACCTCCCTAAAGGTCCTGGCTGCTTCACTTTCGACGCCAAATACATGCAACACGGTTTCTACGTCAACCTGCGCGATCCCAAATTCGACTACGTTGGCGTAGAGGATCTGGAGCTGAACAAAGACAATGTCGAAGGTTCAGAAGCACCGGAAGACCGAGGCAATCCCAGAGGGATCGTACCTATTTGGAGGGCCAGATCCGTCACCGAATACAACAGCGATTTGTTACCACAAGAACCTGTGCCGGTGTTGGTGAAGGAGTCTGAGGAGTCGATGATCGATATTATAGATTATCTGCAGAAACAGCATGAGATGGAAGGTCATCAGGCGGAAGAAGAGCATAGGAATAATCCTTCACCTGTACCGGACGATCTAGTGGTCGATATTCCAGATTTCGATTTTGATTTGATATAAGCTGTACATGAATAAATATTCGTTGTACAGGGTGATTCATTGGGGAATGGTCATACTGTAAGGGTAGAGAGAGGTCGCCTAGCTGGTTCTGAAGAACCCCATATG
This sequence comes from Plagiodera versicolora, assembly GCA_037013635.1. NCBI lineage: Eukaryota > Metazoa > Arthropoda > Insecta > Coleoptera > Chrysomelidae > Plagiodera > Plagiodera versicolora. The sequence continues at coordinate 5,006,894 of CM072986.1, read as the reverse complement.
ATAGGTCTAGCGCCCTGTATAAGCGAGATACAGAATGTTTTATATATTTCTCCTATTTCTTCAATTGCTTACGATCCGCATTTTATATTTCAATCATTTCCACAACATAAACTCATTATCCTGTATTCTACCGAATATCGAATGAAAGAAATGATATATAATCATGTACGGACTCAAAACTCTGTGGGACGAAATTTCGAAAATTCGTTTGCAGATATGAGAAGATCAGAAAAAAATATTCCTAAACAAATGTGTTTGGCACTTCCGCGTGCCATTCATATACCTGTTAATTTGGGTCAAAATATTTTTTTCCGATGATAAAGTGGTACAAACTTTGAAAAAATACCTTGATAATGAGAATGATTTTTCTCGAACATACCGGTACTGTTTTCCTTCAGTTGCTTCCTTCATCTCTCCCATGATTTCTACCATATTCTATTCTAAATATAGTCACGTTAATAATCTAGATCTTCTTTAAGCAACTAAATTGTCGAATACAGTAAACAATGTCATCTTCGCCAGTCCAGTCTGAGAGTAACACAAACTGTAACACAACAATTATGCGTATATACTGAATCAGAGTGAAATCATCACTCGAAATAACTATTGGTACTAATCTGATTTCTCATTGAAGGAAACAGTATTGAGAAAATTTAATGAAAATTTATCATCTGTAAAACAACGATGATGCAATTACGCTCTCATTTATCTCTGCTTTTAGAAATTGATATCTCAAGTCAGGAGAATCTCATGACAAAAACATAACATTATGATTTTTTGTTCATCAAAACTTACAGGTTTCGTTGAAAGTCTTTGCGATTTCAGATATGGAATAGAATGGTAGAATATACTCTTCAAAGGGGATTTTGATCATCTCTCAGATAATCAAATAATATATAGGACATTAAAAAAATGTTTTTCCTATTTTGAGTCTACCGGTGTAGCGACCCTATATAATGTAGAACGAATTCCTCCATACCAAACTGATACACGAACCTTCGCTATACTATGCAGTTATGAATATGATAGTATTCATGTTTAGAAAAAAGGAAAACAATCATTATCTCGAAAACGGTTGAAGATAGATAGACTCATTCCTCGCAATTGTGAGGGATATCATTGAAATTTCAGCATATGACATCAATGGGCGAGGTGAAGTGTATATTCATCCTGGACTGATCCACGTAAAATATGAAACCTTTACGTGAGTTTGACTGTGGCACAGAAAAATCAATTTGACTCAGAATGTCTAGAGCGTCAATCTTCTTGTGTAGTAATTTATGAAGAAAAAGATTCCTCTTGGCATCAAATTTTCCCGCAATAAACTGTGTATTGAAAATTGAATGGTCCATTCAAAACAAATCGATTCACAGTTGAAGGAAGAAATATCTAGAATAATACTACTGCTTATATTCCTACAATTTGAATTGATATTCCGTTCATCTAGACTCACTCCATTTGATATTGTGATTATGTATTTCATTATTGAGGACGAAAAGGAACATGAAGTTTTGCTAAGCACATCACCTCAATTCCATCAATTCTAATGGTAAATTTCATTCTACACGCATAGGTAGCAGAAGTAGGTAACACCATGAGGAAATAATAGTCATAATCCGACATAATTATTCTGAATCCAGTACGTCGTAATGAATGGGAAAAAAGCTGACTTGTCATTTTTCCTTTCGTTAATGTACGTATTTTCCGGATAACCGAGTGGGATTTTGAGGAAATGTAGGTCAAGTTGCATGGAAAAACTCGGCACAGCACGATTTTTATGAAAGCTCTTCTGGATAACCAACTCGGCAACAGCTATTTTGTGTCAAATCGAGGTGTTTGGAGTGCAATCAAGATTAAACGGATCAACTGAAACGAATATTTCATGATTGAATGCATCCCACTCTATTTCCAGTTCCTACATCATGTCCATCGGAGAACTGAACAATTTTTGAGGAACATTTTATGGAAAAACCATTCATTACATGAATCATACATTTTTGGAAGACTCGTTTCTAATGCCACCTTTATCGATCAAAAAGTTTTTCTTGTCGTGGTTCTTTCATACAGATGGCTTCAATTCATACAGTGCTTCTCAAAAGTACCCTCCTCCCTCTTTGGAACGATTATACATAAGCAAGTGAAATTTGGAAACTGAATATTGAAGGTTGTAAACTTTCCTACTAGTGATGATAGATGACGAAATCGACAAAGATGACGTCACAAGGCCATTGTGACCAATAATTTCAAACGGAGCTTCTGAGAAGCACTGTAGAGTCAACTTATCCAAGAATTTCTTTCTTTTTCCCTTTGGTGATAATTTTGGTAGTGGAAGTGGACAATATGACGATCATTATTTCTTGTTGCACATTGGTATGGTTTTTCAGTCATTGAAATTATCTCTAAAAATATCAGAAAATCGATCAGATCTGAAAGTGTACAGAATGGGTAAATTACGATGTATGTATAGGGTAACTTGGCCACTAAAGGAAATACGAAAAAATAAAGGTCGCAACATTTTCCGAGTTCATGTCACTGGCAAAAACAAAAGTTGCCTCATCACACAAAATGAATTCTCCAGGAAACGCCGAACTACAATGCCTCATGAGGAAGTTTATGTAGAAACATTATCATGTAGTCACCCGTAGAGAAACTGTGAAAGATATTTCAAAATATTTCGATGGATATAATTCCTCAAAGTAAATTCCTTGATAACATAGACGACACTGCTTGGAACAAGTGAAGCGATCACCTTCGATTGAATAGATTTCGGGGCCTGTGGATTATTCATTTGAAACATTCGGTAACCTAATGTCCAGATAAATCATCAATCGTACGTCTTAACCAAGTCTTGTTGTGACTTCTGTTATATTAACCAATCATTTTTTTTTGATTATTCATCAATGTATTCGATGAACATTTATCGACTGGAATAACTAAAATTTCCACCTAATTGTGTTAGTGTCAGATAACAAAAAAAGCAGAATTCACATCGGAAGCATTTTCCATTTGGATTTCGTCATTGCGAACTACCCAACATTAATCACGACGGACTTCTCTCTTCGACGTGCAAACACAGTTCGTCCGTTTTTCGGAGTTGACACGGTCAACTACTTTGTAAATATTTCATTTGGGATGTTCGTTAACGGCACTAATCAAGCCGTTTCACACTCGAAGTATTCCAATAAAAAATTCCACGTACCGCTACACTCGTACTGAAGTTCTCAGAGAGTTATCACGAAAAAGGAAATATGAGAATAGTTTTGCATGAACAATTAATAGGGTATATTCTTCAAGGAAAATTGATCAGATTCAGGTAGGAAAAAGCACGGTCAGGTTTCTCACGATGCCCATTTACATTGAGCAGGCAAGAAATCAGATCAGTGGTGGGTATTGTTTCGTATTCTGAAACTGCTGATAATGTACGGGTTAACTCGACTACTACTTTCCTATGTTCTCCAGCAGCATTTGGTGCATTATAGGCCTATATAGCATTGTATTCACTATTTCAGTAGATTGATTGAATTGATATCAGTCTTGAAATCTACATTCAATGGATCATCATTTTATTCAATTTCCCAGATGTCAATCTATGTAGTAAAAATATACAGCAAAGTCTCATATAAAGCTGATTAATGCACTTTCTACACTCAGTTATTTGTAAAAATCGTACCCCGTAATCATATCATTTTTATCGGGGGAGTAACTAAGGCAGGAGTTTTAAGAAAATGCCATTGATATTTACTTTGACAGCCAGATGGCTATCAAAGCAATCAGCCTTCTGGAGATGGGCAGTCGAAAAATACCAACTCTAGCCTGGATACCAGGCCACACAGTTTGTAAAGGTAACGAAGAGTCTGACGCATTAGTCCAGAACCTTTCGGTGACGTAGCAAAATCAGTGGGTGCTTGGATCAACAAACAATATCGTGAATGGTGTAAAAGATCACCAACGCTAAAAAGTTTCTCGAATAACCATCGCCAAAATTCTAGTACCTACCAGGGCTTCTGACAAGACATTGAAGGCTCAACAAACACATAAACAATATCAGACTTATGGACACAACCATTCATAGTTTCTGTCAAGAATACGAGGAAACCTCAGCACACATTGCGAAGATGTGTCAAGGCTGAGGTTTTCTACGCTGAGGAAAGAAAACCCGTAACCTTCCCAATACATAGAGGACTCAAGGTCTGGTCTATGGAGTATAGTTACAAAGATAGGCCTGACACGGAACTCTAACATAACGAGAGAACGTAAAAGTCACAGTATGGAGGTTTCCAAAAATACATATACTCGAAAAAAAGATAGGATATTTCATATAGAGAAACTGCATTGGAGCATCCCATGTTAAGATACAGCCCCTTGAACGGGGTACATGAAATTTGTTCAACAATTTTTTCACAAGCACTGAAAAAGTTACAGAATTGAAATCAACTTGACATTTTCTACTTTCAAAAAGATACTTAGCCAGTAATTTAAGATTATTGTAAGAGGTGGAAAACGCAACCCCACAAATTTATTTCCAATGTAACTTTTCGTCTAATTATTTGTTTACCATTCAAAAAATCATTTCCAATAGCATGTTTCATTCTAAACAAAAAATGTCCCTTGAATTTTTTGCCCAAAATGAACCATAAAAATAATTTTACTATCTGCATTAAATGATCAAAGGGGAATGAACAAAACTAATTTATCAATAACAAAATATACAACATGTAAATGTTCAATATATCTACCTTCAGACATTACGCATGCGTCTAGACATCTTCGCATTGAGTCACGTATTCGCTCAAATAAAGGGGCTGTATCTTGATAAGGAATGTTCCAATGAGGTTTTTTTATTTTATGAAAGATCCCATCTTATTTAGTTACACCCTGTGTATAATCGAATATTATCCTCTTCATCGTAACAATTCTATTTCTTCAGAATCAATTACGAAGAATTCTCTTTTTTTTGCAGAATATACTGTTGAAGAATTTTAATTATTTCACATGCCAATGAAAATAAATACATTGCCTGTGAATATCATCACCAAATACCTCGATTCATTGTTAGTAAATATACCTCGACATTAACTGATGACTGCTATCAAGTATCATCTCTGAATTTGTTGTCGATACCTCCATTTTCCCAAATCGTTTCCCAAGGGATGGTCATTTCTTTTGCACCAGATTGATTGAGAGTTAGCATCAGAATTGGCTTTCACGACTAGGAATCCTAGAACGTACCTAATGTCCCTCTCAGATATTAATGAAGGGCGTGAAATATGACTTTCTGTTAGGATCAAATTGACGACAACCACCCATTATAGGATATCGTATGGTCCCAATTACAGTAAACGACTATGTGAGGTATGATCGATAGCGTATAGGGGAAATTGAGAAATAATTGTATCAATACATAATATACTGGGTACTGCATCTCACCTCCCGTCCTTTATTGCTCAGTTTTCAGTTGAGTCAGCTCCCAATTTCGCAAACTTCTTCTCTTACAAGGCGTATACTCGATGAAAATTTCCGATTGTATAAGGTGACTTGGAAATGTATGACGCCAAAATGATTATTCATTCATAGGACATGTCCACTATTTTCCGCACATTTTAGTGCTTCTTTATATTCACGATTGAAAATCAATTCTGCACCACAGCTCAATAAATTTATAACGAAAAAGTACTTCGATATCAATATCATGATATCATCAATATATTGGATGAAACCTGAGAATGTCGTTAAATGAGTAGAGTGATAACACGGTGTACAATATTTGTTGATACACTGTACGAATCTCAAAGCATTATATATTTTTTGTATATCGAAGTCAATGTATATTCGATACATGATAGAAAAAAATATTACATCTCTGTCCAAATATCCATGGCATCAAAAGTTATATACTGATTGAAACTTGTCTTGAAACCATTCCGAAGAATAAAAAATCGAATTTGAAATGAAATATAGCTCATTTATATACCTCATTCGAGCTGTATTGTTATTATAATAGCATAAGAAGACAAATTGTAAGAAGAACTTTGAATAGGTATGATATTAAAAAATTAAATATTCATGTTTTCTAATGTGCTATTGAAACTGTCATAAACAAGAACGAAATTAATATGATTGAATAGATTTTTTCGATATATTTGAAAAGAGGTGTCGCTTGCTGTAGGGTTTCATGTGAAATTATTGGTCAGAATGGCCTTGTGCGTCATCTTTGCCGATTTTGTCATTTGTCATTGCTTGTAGGAAAGTTCACAACCTTCAATATTCAGTTTACAAAATCAATTTCTTTATGTATAATCGTTTCGAAGATATGATGGGGGAAGGGTCTTTTGAGAAGCACTGTACTGTCCATGAAGATTCAAGTAAATCTTCATTCATCTTGTAGAAAAAAGATTACTGAAGTTTTATCTCTTCGAATAGAACCGTATATATCTGCTCGTTAGTCGTATAAATGTCTACCTAACAACTTTAACAAATTGTCAGAATCGCAGATGACAAAAGGAGAAGCATCTATATTTCTTGCAGCGTTCGCAGAAAGAATTATTATCATAAATTTTCCACTCGAGCAGGTAATTCACATATTTCCTGTGAACGAAAAGGTCGCCTCAAATGTTGGAGTGTATTCTTATATTACATGGATTTCTCTTCTCGAGGTGTTCTTTTCTCGTTCCACATGCTATTTGGAGCTGGAATTCCTGTTAAGTAAACTACATCAAAGTGAATATTTCACCCACTTATCAGCATCTAGCATCTGCGTCCCAGGTAATTTGATGAAACACATGCTAGGTTCGTTCTACGGAAAATTTCGCACTTGTGAACTTTGCGAATTATCGACACATGCTAGTGTTTCAAAGGATTATGTTCAATAATCATTATATTATCGAACTTTGAGGTTTCAGAAGCGTATAGGAAATGCAGCATATTTGGATTACTAGTTTATTTTTTGAGGATAAATTTAAATACGAAAGGGGTGGGTCTATAAAAATACATTGAATGAACCACAAAATTATTGACCTTCAATAATAAAAGAAATCAAACATAACAAGAACCAAAAACCTTATCAAAATGTCTTTCAAACTGAAAAACTCCAAAATCGAGATTTGACTTAGGGTGCAGGTAATTTGGAATATATTATAGTATTCCAAATTATATAATAGATTTTCACTTTTTTTATATTTGATAACAATTTTCCTTAGAAACTAATAGATTTATAGTATTAAGACCTTTAGTAATCAAACTTTTCTGAACAAAATAAACTAAAATAACATCTAATTAAGTAATCAGTCGAAATAATCACAGATTAGTCCTTACTTTCAACTTATAGTTTACTATTCTTAGTTACTATTCTTGCAGTAATCACAAATATACACACCAGACTCATAACCACTACAAGAACCTCCTGTTATTATGTTCTCTTTCGGTATTCCAAATTAAAAACATACCATCCTTGGCTAAAATTCTATGACACTTTATTAATTCCAGTTATATTTACAAAATCATAGTAACATCACAAACTAACAACAAACTCAACAGTTTAAATAATTACAATGAAGATTAAAAGAATTACACTAAATGATTATCATCGGTTGTATTCCTACCGATTTTTTTTCAAAGCAGTTGTCTTCTTCCCTTGTCGCTGGCAGTCGAAATGTGAAGATGGCGTCCTGTTTTCAATTAGGCAATCCAAACCACGTGACATTCAATGTGGCGGTTTGGGGCACACAATGCGATACCTTGGCTAGTAAACAGTGAATTTTATTTATTTTCGGAGTTTTTTGGTTTTTCGAAACGGTATTCAGATGGAGAGTGAATATTTGAAGACATTGATGTTGAATAGCAGAGACGTTGGTGAAAAGTATGCTTGGAACTATTCATTCAGTTCATTCTTGCAGAGATAAGCTATAACTTATTGTAACTTATCTCTGATTCTTGTCACTACATTCGTTTTCGATTTTAAATAAAGTTGGGATTAATTAATAATCTAGATCCTTTCACATTGGATACTGATGCTGATTCAGATTATTCAATTGATGCTGTTCTTCTTGTAATATTCTGGTGAAAAAAAAAGTCTACTGCAGACTCTCTGATACATCAGTTTGGAATCAGTGAGATCATATCTCTTGATCGCAGCTAAGCATAGGGCCCTTCGCTTCCTAGTTAAATCGTTCTTACTCTATAACTGCTCTATAAGAACCTGATGTGATTAGTAACCGTAGAAACCGATTACATGCCGACTTTATTTCGGTTAGTACGAGATCTACAGCCAACCACAATGCATGTGATAGGCCTTTTCTTCAGTAAAAGAGTTAATAATTAGCCACAATCAAAAAAGCACATAAAAAACGCACTAGAGATAACTAAATGTAACAGTTTTCAACTCAAGTCACATATGTAAACACCAAATGTGTGCCCCAAGCCGCCACATTGGTTTTTCGCTTTGACAGATCGCTGGATTGCCTAATACTTGATGGCTTCGTGTGACGTATAGAATTATGTTCACGGCAAAAAAATACGGATGGCCTTTATAATTATTTAGATATCTAAGTATTCCAAATCAACTGCAGTATCCCAAATATGCTGCATTTCCTCTATAAGTATATCAACAATTTTTGGATGTCTTTCACTCATGAAATTTTTAGAAAGTTTTCAATATATTCTTATCGCATAGATTTCGACATTCAATTCAAATGAAACATCACGAAACAATAAAATTCTTGACTTTGAAGGAAATGACATCGAAAGACAATGGACTGAAAACTGAGTGAAAAAGAAAAATAGAACAAAATGAGCGGAGTGTTTTTTCACTTCATGTAATACTACTTTTCAAAGGTGTAAGTCAAAATATACGCTGTTGATTCAATCGGAAATATATGAAACATAAATCATTTGTGCTACTGACACGACGGGTTCGGGATTCGAAGATAACTAGAGATTTCATTAATTCCCTATTGAAATAAAAATGAAATTTTGATGCTTCGAAACTGTTTTTGAGAATAGTAGTAGTAGTAGTAGTAGTATTTATTGACCATAATCAGTACAGGGTACAATTGGTAAGTCAGAAATTTGATAGTAGATTCCTAAAATTGTCAAGGCTTGTTTATCAGTTAGGAATGATTGATAAAAGCTCGTATCTATCTCGTTGGGTGAATGAAAGTGAACCTCCATGTTGGCCAATGAAGGACTCTTGAAAAAATGCGGTATTGTTGAAGATTGAAGTCTTGGACCAGTGATAGTAACACTTCTTTCAGCAAGCGCCACCAGTGTGATGTCTGATAACTACAATAAAATTTAAATGTATCTATCAGATCAATGATTTTGAATATCATGATTCCTGGTATAAAATGATTTATCATTTATTATACTGCATTTATTCAATCCATCCTTCAATCTATGGATTCCATCAGGACATATAAATCACAAATTAGGATTCTGAGTTGGACTCCATTCAAAGAGATAAAGATAAATTTAGTAACATATATTCTTGTATAGTTGCTTGTATAAAATGTGTATATTCAACTTCCTTATATTGGTTTTTCTTTATTTCATGTTCCTCATTTCCTTTGTTCCATTTAGAATTAGGAATAGAGAAAGAGATAACATCATCATAGAAAACGAGAACATATGGAAACAATGAAGAAATAATAGATAGATATCTGATTCCTCTTCTTACGAGTACTATCTGCATGTTGCACTATCAACAATGACTTGAATGTTAAAACGCAAAGCAGTGGCCCATGAGAAGCCCTACTACTGATTTCTTTCCTGCCTAATGTATGCAGGTATCTGCTTCTCTGAGTAAAGAGGCCCTCATGAAAGAAGAACACTATGTTTTCGGTACTCTCGGTTATCAGTCATTTGCAGCGACTATTGCGCCCTTTCTCGCAAATAGTTGAAATTTTCATTATTGATGGGAATCTCAATATGATACAAAACCCATAATAATTTCACTGAAGTGAAAAATGTTAGTTCCTGAAGATCGTCCATACATTCATGCCAGTTGCGAGTTTACTCAAACTGATGTAACAAAGGAGCATAGTTGCTACTCATTTTCTCTATAACCGGTAATTCCTATGATTACACATTCTCGAATCACTGCCATTTCTAAAAGTTCTGAAGTTTTCCAGAAAGGATTTCGATGGGAACAGCTAGTATACTTGAATACTTGAATATTTCAGCACGAGCAAATGGAAAATCAGTTATACAGTGCTTCTCAAAAGTCCCCTCCCCCTCTCTTATCTTTGGAACGATTATACAGAAACAAGTGAAATTTGAAAACTGAATATGAAAGGTGTAAACTGTCCTACTAGGGATGATAGATGACGAAATCGTCAAAGATGACGTCACAAGGCCATTGTGACCAATAATTTTAAATGGAACCCTACGGCAAGCAACACCTCTTCTAAACGTTTTAAAACAACGTATTGTTGCAGAATGTGAGGCTGTTTCCGCAGACACATTTGCAAAAGTACGAGAAGAGTTTAAAAATAAGATGTTTTACTGTCAGGAAGTAAATGGAGGTCACTTCGAGCAATTTCTTTGAGTAGATACTGATTCTTAAATCTGTTATTAACATCATACTGAATGGAATTAAAATTTCAGTGTTTACTAATGAGCCATCAAAACTGCCATAAACACAAACAAAATTAGTATCATTGAATAGGTTTTTTCGATACCTTTTAAAAGAGGTGTCGCTTGCCGTAGGGTTCCATTTAAAATTATTGGTCACAATGGCCTTGTGACGTCATCTTTGACGATTTCGTCATCTATCATCCCGAGTAGGGCAGTTTACAACCTTTAATATTCAGTTTCCAAATTTCACTTGTTTATGTATAATCGTTCCAAAGATAAGAGGGGGGAGGGGACTTTTGAGAAGCACTGTACGTAAAAACTCCACTGAGAATATTATTCTCGCTTTCAGTTAGGTTACCTCATAGTCGACAATAGAAGTTGTAACTGCTACAATCTGCTTCAACTTCAAGAAATGGAAGAAGTAATTCTCAGTAGCTTCATGCCCAATTACCTACTTGGCAATATATCAAGTACAACACAGCATTAAAAACCTTGTACATCAAAAGATCCTTTGTTTTTGGAAAACAATTTCTCTCAAGAGCTTCCTTACTGCGCAGTAGACGCTACTTTGTCGAAATCACCAAAATTATTTACCAATTCAGTGGATTATCTCTGAATTGTCAACTAAAGTTTTTCTCTTCATCTCCTGCAATCATCTTCATAATGGAAGGTATTGCGCGTTTGTATTAGAACAACATGGTGAATGAATGGACTGATGATATAGTGAAGGATCAGTTGCATATAGTAACGAGAATTCTGGCGATGATATCCCCTTCTTCGATCAGCTACGCTAGCAACAGAAGAACTAAATGGTGAAAGAATCATGCTAAACTGGTTGTACTAGTGAATATGTCTAAATCGATGGAGTTTGTGTAGAAACATACCATATGTTATATTGATATCTTATTCATAATTGTTTTCACCATCTACCTACTACGTATTCAAAAACACCTACCACTGTGATCAAAAAGTAACATGGATTCGTTCATAAAATACAAATTTCCAATTGTTTATTCCAAATAAATTTGATCCTTTTGAAAGTTATCCTCGTCTGATAAAATGCACTTTTTCCTAAGCTATTTTCAGTCCTTGAAACAGCTGGAATAGTCTTCAAAACCTTTCTCGATTTGGTTTTCATCACCTGCATCGTGTCAAAACGGTGTCCCATCATTGACCTTTTGACTTTGCTGAATAGCCAAAAGTCGTACGGAGCCAAACCAGGCGAATGCGGTGGTTCCAGATCATAGCGAAGAACCAACGCAGGTCCATTATCATGACCAAGAGTTGTTCGTCCGAGACGTTTGAGACACAAAACATTCCTCATAATGGTTTGGGCTTAGCCATATGTTATTTCAGAACTATCAGCAAGATTTCTACTTACTAATCGACGATTTTCAAACACCAATACTTAATTGTTTTAATGTGGCCCTCGTCGATAGAGCACGGTTCGTCTTCAACGCGTTCTCGGCCCTCTTTGAACTCGTTGTACCACTCGTACACGTTTTTTTGTGAAATAGTTTCATCACCAAAAAACCTCCGCAAAATCTTCAACGTGTCTTCACAAGAGTATTCGTTCTGTAATTTTTCTTCTGGACAAAATTACACATTGTAAAACTCAAAGAATTCACTTTCAAACATTTTGACATAAAGATGTTTGGTAAATGTTATAGATAGTCCTACCAAACCATGGAAAATGTACCTGTTTTCGTGATGCCCGGGAGTTTCTAATGAAAATATCACCTTGCTTTTTGATCCCAGATAAAACGTCCTGAACGTTAACATGAAACAATATTAATAATGATTTTAGGATATTTAGGTTGAATTCATCTTTTCAGAATAATTCTAGATTATTTGAAATTGTTCAATTCAAAATAGCCGTAAAAAAAGTATTCCAGAAATACAAGTTTTTGTATTCTGAACAAAATCAATATATAAATATACACTGCAAAAATAATCTTTCTATAGATTCGGAATATATTAAAAGGCTAATTACGCTAACAAATAGTGCTCCACATCGATTATAAACATGAGCTGACACAGGTGGTAGGTAACAAATGAAAGTAAAATAACTGTGCCTGTCACAGTTTTCCGCTAACACAAGAGATGGCTGAAAAACGAAAGACAATAGCTTTCACGCAGAAAAGTTGCCATAAATCTGTCGTCAGCTTCGCAGGGGATAAAATAGTCGATGAAAGGGGATGAAGAAACTTGGGTGCCAATTGTCATGATACACCAACGTAAGTAGCGACCCTCTCGCAGCATTCGACTTAGTTAATTGAACGAAGTTTTCTGATTCCAATCAGTAGAGAGTGCGGGAATGTTCCGTCTTAACGGAAACAATATTTGTATAGGATGAGGGTGACTTAGGGTCGGTCTGTCATTGAAAATATTGTTTGATGGCTAGGTAACCGACAGCTAAGAGCACCTAACGAAAACGATTACCATGTAGTTAGGCATTCCAAATCACGTGACATCCAATATGGCGAGAGTAGGCACACAGCTGTTTGAAGTGACGTCATTACGGCATTATTTCCGAAGTTGTGTGGGTTTGTTGTTGATGAGAAGTTTTAAGATGCAGAGTGTATATTTAAGGACATTATTGTTGGAAAATCCAGATATTGGTGAAAGGTCAGCTGAAAGCCCAATTTGTTTTTTTGTTTACACGACATTTTGTTTCCCATATGTGAAGAGGAATGTTTATTTACAGATATGAATGAATCTGAAGATAATAAATGATGTAGACCCTTTTACATTGAACATCCAGGAATTGGATAGTTCAATTCATTGAATTCCACCCATTACAAATATAGATATTGTTTCGTATTTAGTGCTAACCCATAGCTATTACACCAAAGAACAAATGAAGGCCTACAAAAGCTTGCATTCATTCAGTATTTTGAGTCAGGCTTTGTTGTGAATGTGGGGACAAAAGTGGTGAATGGTTTCTACATTGTAGTGGGAAAGGTAAGGTTTGTTCATTTCTATTGACTTTTATTTATTCAGCAATTTTTTTAGGTCAAACATTCTCAGAGAGGAAATGAGAAACCATTAGACGTTTGGTGCATTGTGGCCAAAGATGAAAGTGTATTAACAGCACATTGCCCATGAATGGCTGGACACAGTGAAGTTTGCAGTCATGTGGGTGCACTTTTATTTGCAGCTGAATAAAATGTACAATGTAAATACAATAAAAGTTATAAAATGTTTACTGCAGACTCTCTGATTTTTTAGTATCGATTCAGTAAGATAGTCCCTCTTAATTGCTGCTATCCATAGCCTTTCAGACAACTCGTTTTTATCCGTTAAAAACCTGTGGCTTAAAACCGCAGGCACTAAAAAGAATTTTATATCATCCTTGGAACGACTTCCACAGTTGACTAAGAGGCATGTAACAGGCATTTTTTGGTGAGAATACCACTAATAAGCTCTAAACAATATAAAAAATCATTTGACGCAGTCACGAAAACAAAAATCTCACAACTTTTAGATCAATTTATAACATAATAATATGTAAACAAAGCATTGTGTGCCTACTCCCACCATATTGAATTTGTTTTGACAGGTCGTTGGAATGCCCTGTTGGTTTCGCAACGAATATTTACGACTATCTAAGGAGACAAACATTCTATGATTTGTCATGATTTCCATAGATTCTGAGTACCATAATATAACACAGGTCTACAATAAAAAATATTGTTTGAGATGAAAATTGCATCAAAATTTTTGAGTCTGAGGCGAATTTTATCATAGAAGTAGCTTTGCCAAGGTGACCAATCACTTTGAAAGTTTCAGATGACGATTAACCCCCTGACGGTCATCCTGGAATCATGAGAATAAACTGTCACAATATGGTCACGCTCATGCGTAATTGATTCAATATGTTCCAACCCAGAAGCGATCGTAATCTGTCCAAACTCGTGACCGTCCGCAGCATGGTTTCAGGACGATAATTTCGGTACATGCTTAAAATTTAAAACTGTTTTGATTCATGAGTACTGACATGTGCATTAAGAAACTCTTTGCCAAAAGAATAGGTTAGCTGAACTAGCTTTTTGTTCAGGTATGCGTTCACTTTCATTTGTATTAATGATAATTTCTTCTTCAATCGTAGAATGTTATATTTTCATATTGTTTCAATTATTGTAACCAAAGATTATTCTTGAACAAAAGAATAATAACCTCGATCTTGTAGAACGTGGGTACCCAAAAACCGTCAATAAAACCGATACAACTCTCGAATGTTTTTGTACCGTCACAAAACTATGCGAAGTTCGTGCATGCGAACTAAACGAAACCGAAACGGCTACATTTTCGAAACCATACAGAAATGTTTGTTGGAACAAACCTAATACCTCTTCACCCTTATTAAATCACCCGATACATTTCAACGATCAAGAATATCATGCATCACTCGCAGCAATTCGAAGAGTTGAGAAAAAATACTTTTGTTCAACATGAGTTGAAAAATAATTCAACATTCCGCATAGAAATAATGTTTCACCTAGAGATTAAAAAAATAGTGAGAATTATATCATGTCGAGTTGGCTTCCCAATTATTTCTGTACTCGTTTTATTTGAGAATTGTTACAGTGAATTCTTCGACAATAAATCCCGATGGATGCTTTTCCATTGAAGTCTGGAAACGAATACAATTTCATCTTTTTCATCTATATATTTTCAATCAATGAATTACGATTGAGTTGAAATATTGTCTAGTGGAATCGTGAACTTGGAGCCAATAAATTGGAACCTCTGTTTCTTTTATTCAACGCGTTCTCTGCTATATTATTCGATTTCAGCTCCTGGAATATGCCTTAATGCTAATATCGAGACTGATTTCATGGTTTCCAATATTCGATTTATTCCCGCGCTACAAGAACAGGTGGAAAACTGAAGTGGTAACTGTATAGAACAATTCTCAACGATGAAAAGAAATTTGGATATGCTATTCAATAGGAAGTTTTTATTTTCCCATATGACTCAAATGTTCCACTATAGATATTGAGATTCATTCTCCCATATTTCTATCTTAATATAATGTGGAATTAACCTTTACGATTTCTAGTCAACGTTCAAACACAACCCACCATCTAACAATCAATTAGTTGATATTGAAGTATACCTGCATTTTATGCAACTGGTATACACTATAAATTATATTCTTTCAATTTCAGAGGATTATCGATAAAACAATCGATGAAAGAATGAGGTCAGTTTATCTCTTGACCTTTTCAAAACTTTCCACTTAACCGTGAAGTCTTCTATTACTCTACGAAACTCAATCGAAGATTCTTTCGATATGGATGACCTATCACGGAAGCTAAATATCACGAAACACATTGATATATAGGGCGAATACTATTAATTGTTAACACGAAAAGAAAATTAGATTCCGTTGCAATTTCTCTCTTACCTCAAGAGTATAGAAATAGTATATTTCATCACCAGTACAGAAATGAGGATTTTTCCGTGCGCGCGAGACAAATTCTCGTGTGAGGCGCAGCCGAACACGGGAAGTCATGCAAGAACGGAAATTCCATTTCTGGACGAGTAATGAACGATATTTTTTATTATACTTAGGTACCTGAAATCAACATAAACATAAAATATCGCAAAAAATTATTAAGAAAATCGGGAATATTTATTTTTACTTTTAAAACAGTAAAAATGTAAGTACATACAACTCAAATTGAAAAAAAAATATACAAGTAGGTAATTCTAAGAAAATTAATTTTGGACAGAACCGTTATTATTAATAGTAATATTCATTGTACAATTCGTATTATTGTTGAAGCTCAATCCCTTTTGCATTTCTTTTTGTTCAACTAAAGACTCTGCTAAAGATGTTGAAGCGGAGTGTTCGTGTGTGCTTTGGTTCTCTTGATTGACTGTTACAGATGTTGTAGTTTCCAAGTTACAAGGGCTAAACAACTTTCGTGATACTTAAATTTTTCTTTGTATGGACTCTTCTATATATCCTTCTGCTACATTGGAAGAAAGCCATCCTCCGTGTCTTTTCAAAGTGGGCAAATCACCGCCGCTTTCCACCAACATGGTTGCCGAAGAGCGCCTTAGCCCATGTCCGGTATATTCTTCGGGATTTTTTAGTTTTAGGTATTTTGCAACAAGTTTTGGAAAACCACTGATAGTATGGCACCCAACATGTTGAGCGTAACATATATTTGGTTTCGGTATGCAACAAATAATCTTCTACTCTCCATATGTTTAGGGCGGAGATCTGCGTATCTACGGTAAATTGTAAAGGGATCGAATTTGCAATTTTCATTGATAATGGTAAAACTTCTTGACCTGTGAGTTTTTCCATCTCGTAAGAACACGACAAGGAAACGCCCATTATCTTCCACATCATCTAAACTCAAACGTATTAAATCATCTCTGCGGCATGCACCGAAGATGCCAAACACTAAAATTACTCTTGCTAGTAGATATTCTCCATCTGAAGCTTCACATAAAAATTTGGTTACTTGTTCTGCTGTAAGAATCTTGGATTTCTTTGGTTTATATCCTACAGCTTGTCGTTTCAAAAAAGCAATCGTTTTTGGATATTGATGGTGAGTATTTTATTTTATTGCCAAACAACTCTTTAATATAGAGAATCGACTCCATGAAGTGGAGGATTTCATAGTGTTGGCTTTTTCAGAAAAATATACTAAAAGAATATCGTCACTCACAATTTTGATTCGTTTCTGAGTCCGCCATTCGGTAAAACTGTTATATTCTTGTTCATATCTCAACCTGGATTTCACTGGTAATAAATCTGCACTCACTTCTGCCGCTCGTTGTAAGATATTTTCGGGAATATCCCGATTTTCTTCACAATCTGAATTCATTTTTGCAAAATGTAATAAATACATAAATACTTAATTTCCACTGACAGTAAATAAAATTTGTCATTAATAAATAAATCGTTGCTATAGACACATTACTCGTAAGCGCACGGAAATAGGGATCGGGAAAAAATTTCCGTGCGCTGTTCCGAAAATGTCATATTTACTGTATTTTATAAACAGTTGAAGATGAAGTATTTTCTGTTAAGTATAATAAAAAAAATATAGTTATGGTACGTTGGGATAGTTGTGCAGAGCAGTTTGACACATAACTTTGAAGCTCTCTAGCATACAGAAATGAATCTTAGCCATTACCACTCCTAATAATCGAAGTCATCGATGAAGAGGAAGGAAAAATATTTTTGAGTAATGCAAAGTATCATTTGAGTATGAAAATTATCAATTTCCTTCTTTTCTATCACGAAATGCACATATATCGGAATCATAAGTTGAAAGAAAATATTGAATTCGTTTGAAAAACGGAGATGAAGAATGGAAATATCATATAAACATCGAAATCTGCCTATAATCATCTTCTTTATGTTCTAAAGAAGAGTTTCATTCTAAATATTCCAAATTTTGTTTGTTTGGCTGAGTATTCTTCTGAAAGTCACAGCTGGAATATATGAGAAATGTTTTCATAAATTCCTTTGAAAAAAAGTATCTGAACTGTATATATTCTCCATTTTATGTGTTTCCGCTCTTAGTAAAAAGTATGACCATTGATTCTTCAATCATAATTGAATTGAGCTTTACAGTTGAATTAGAAATTTGAGATTATGAATATCTCATTCGCAATACATTTACTATACCCACAAAAACGTATAAAAAATCCTAGCCCCACTACCTTTTTTCGCTTTTATGTAGTAAAACTCAATGAAATGAACGGTTGTTGACCATTTCTCTCACTCGATCACTTCCGGTACGTGAATATGTCCTTCATTTACTATGTCCTTTTTCGATCATCCAAATCGAAATTTCAAATGGTGAAGCTTTCTTAACACACAATGACGTTTCCTCTAGAAGAACTTTGAAAAGCAAAAAACCAGAGCAAGAAGTCCCTCAGCCCTCACATCGAAAATCTTAAAATCTTCTATGACAATTTGAAATGCATTTGTGAAGAAAATATCCTATTCAAATAGGTAGGGAAAAGCACATTTGTTATTTCAAATATCTTGAATGAGTTAAAACAGTGTAGGAAATGTCAAAAGATATGGAATTCTTCGTCACGAAATGCTCTTTCCAAATATAATCATGTTAAAAAAATATAAAGAACATTTAGAATACAATAATAATAACTCAAAATGAACCTGTGAAATAAATGAGAATTGAAATTCTACAAAACCGTGATAAAAAAATTCCCATGTTAGTTAAATCAATATTCATTACAGAATGCAATGAGTTCAATGAATATTCAAGATTTATGATTTATATTCGATTAACATCCGATGATTTGAAAAATCCTGCTTATTACTAAAATTCCTTCAATTCTCGCTTCTTTAACCCGCTAATAGAAAATTTTATATCAATCAATCACAATAAGAGGAATTAATCTGTTCCGAAATTCGAACAAATGTATAATATTGACAAATACACATTAAATTCTTCTACGTAAAGACTTCTACTAGAATTGATATTCCAAAGGTTACTGCGATATCAAAATCATTTACAAAAAACTTTGGAATCTGGTCTCATTGAAATATAATTGATAATTGAGCTACTAAGGGTGCGTTCCATTAAGCGCTCACAACGCCCAAAACACTCATTCAGACGTTCCACATGGCGACCACGATCGTTGGGGTCGTGGCGAAAATGTCATGAATGACGCCATGATTCATGCTCACGACGACCCATCTCAATGGGGAACGACAAAATTCGTGGTCGGGAGCGTGATCGTTGTGAGCGCTTAATGGAACGTTAGAGGTGAAATTTTATGTATGAGTTATACTTATAAGGAATAAATAAACATTTTTGTTGTCTGTATGAAGAATATTGAAAACAAGATATGAAATCTTATATTTAGATATAGTAGATTGTATTAGGCATGTTTTGCAATCATATTGTAAGACATTATAAATGTTGCAAATTAACTAGTTTTTGATTTTTTTCTTTTTTATTTGGCTTCCGGCATTTCAACTGTCGGTTGAATAATTATTCAGGTAATCGTGACAAATGTACTGTACGAGATGAAATAGCAATACATGAAAGATTTCAGGTGGATTAGTGATTAGTGGTTCACACAAAATTTGCCAGTTTTAGTATTACATATGCCACAAATTCTCCATCTATTAAGTCGGTGCATTGATAGTGGTAAATTTCAAGAAAAATGGATTGACCTGGAAACGTTGTCATTTATCAATGCAATTTACGGCGCATCCAAATACTCGCTAGGAGTGGATCACGCGCACAAGAATTGCAAACCACAAAATGGAGAGATTACTGGTTCTTCAGAAATATACTGTGTATATGTCACTTATTGTTCATGAGTGCCTTATGAAGATATCATATTTTGTTTCATTCATATAAATTGGGCCGATCCTGGTGATACTGCAAGACCAGGCCAACCCGCGACGGAAGTGGAGCAAGCTCCTAAGCTCCCATCAATTACCAAAAATCAGTTTAATATACTGGCCCCGCATGCGGGGCGTATCAGATATTAAGCTGATAAGAACAGATTGATACCTTTATTAATAAATAGTTTTACAAAATAAGATCAGATAATTATCGTTGGAGTACATAATAAAAAGAAACATATATAAAGTTGTAAAGATAAAATTGCATTGACAAAGCCCGAAAGGGCGGATAATAGATAGAACTGAACAAATATAAAACACAACGGACTAGTTCACATCTGAGTCACATGAGACATTAAAAAAAGAAAAAAAAGAGACACATATAAATATAACATTTAGACAGGAGAAAGGATTCAAGGACCGTAGAACTTAATTATACTGTCTTGTGCCTGTCAGGTGTTCCACGTAGATGTCGCGGGACCACCCAATGACATCACTACACATCAGCCGGCGCATCAGTGTAGCGTATCTCGGGCTAATCCCGCACCTCCCCAAGACCGCCTCATTTTCCTGGTCCCAGGAGCCAAGGGCGCCCACGATGAGAGCGTCCACAGACACTCTATATCCGCGCTCCACGAGCTCCCTGGCCAGGCCGGCATATTTATCCATTTTCAGCCTCCTGGCCTCCGCGAGAGCCCGCGGCCCATTCTCGAAAGGGATCGCCACATCCACGATGGTCACCCTCTTCTCCTCCTCGTTCGTCACGACGATGTCCGGCCGGAGTGCCGAGTCAACGCAAGGGACCCTCCTGTTCACCCGGACGGTGCCCAACCGCCCAGGCATGGCCCCGACCAGTCGGTCCTGCACCGCATTGTGCCTCCTCTGCCATGCTGCAGAGTGCATCCCACAATGGTTCAGCACATGCGGCAGAGTCTCGTCCCGGTCACGGCATCTCCGACATCGCCTGTCACCACCACCAAATCTTCTAGTGGCGTTCAAGGGGACGCAGTCCAGCCTCGCTCTGTGGACAAACCGCCAGTCGCAAAATCGCGTGGCGAACCCGGACCTCATGAAGTGGTTGCTGGCAGCACTCCGCGAAAAGCACCCAAACGTCTTCCCCTGGTCCGGCTTCCGCGACAGCGCCGACGCGTAATGGCTCCTCACCGCATCCTTGAGCCTCCACTCCAAGCACTGCCGCGTGGACGGCGTGATTGTCCGGCTGTCCGGGCCGCCGCTCCGGCCCAGCTCAATGCCAAGGCAGTCGCCGACGGCCGTCCATTTTATCTCCAGCCTCCCTGACAATCTTCTTGTGGCGTTCCTGGCTCTCGTCCAAAGTGACGAGATGTCGCCCCCGTCCCTGCCGAACTCCCCCGCGAGATCCCCCGAGAGGTAGCGGGCCAGGTCGTCGGCCGCCGGGCGGCGCCCCAACCGCCGTTGCGCCACCTCGCACAGCTGGCCGGCGGCGGTGTCGCGCACCAGCGACTCGGCACACGTCAGCATCTTGTATGCCTGGACGACAGTCGCCACGTCGACCAGGTCCGCCACCGGGAGGACCCCAGCGCCCCCCCTCTTCATCGGGATATATAGCAATTCAGGGCTGGCCCTCTGCGGCAGGTTCATCCAGGACTTCAACGCCCCCCTCACCTTCTTGTCCAGGGTTTTCAGTGGGCCCTTCTGCACCTGGCAGCCCCTCAGAACAAAGGAAATTTTTGGCAGGATGAATGTATTGAGGGCGTCGATTTTTTGCCATGGTGCCAGGAGAGATTCATCCAGCCTTTCCAGTTCTCTAGTCATCCGATCGATGGTGTCCTCGGGGGATTGGTCCACATGGTATCCCTTGGGAATGCCCAGGTGTTCGTAGGCCTCCCCCTCAGCCAGGGCCAGGAACCGATTACCCTGGACGCTGTATGTGACATCCCGGCAAACACTCCGGTGCCGGCAATCCAGGGTCAGAGACGCACACTTCCCCGGCTTGAACGTCAGGCCACACGCGGCCGCCGCCTCACCAACGCTGTCGAGGATGGCCTGTAGACCCTCAGGGGAGTCGGATACCAGCACCAGATCGTCCGCATACGCCAGCACCGAAACCCCGTGATCACCTATCTTGAAGCCCCTGTTCGTATCGATTGCGGCTCTTAGAACCGGCTCAAGGGCGATATTGAACATTATGGGGCTTAGGGGGCATCCCTGGCGCACCCCCGCCTGAACCAAAAAAGGTCTGGACTCGCCCTGCGCGATCCTGATGGTTGAGGAGCTGGACTCATAGATGTTTTTAATGATGTTAAGCGTTTGTCGGTTCAGCCCCAGCTCCTCGAGGGTGTCCAGCATGTGGCTGTGGGGCACAGAGGAGAACGCATTTGCCAGGTCGAGCCAAGCAATGGCGCAGCGTCTCCTTTTCCTCCTCGTCGTGTCCAGGATGCTCTGGAGGACGAAGTTGTGCTCGAAGCAGCCCTCATATTTTCCAAAACCCTTTTGTGTTGGAGTTATTATGTTGTTCTCCATTGTCCACGCGGTGATCCTCGCCGCCAGGCATGACGCGAACAGTTTATAGATGCAGGAGCACAGCGAAATGGGACGCCAGCTGCTGGGGTCGTCTCGGGCTCCTTTCTTATAGATAAGTACTATTGTGGCTGAGCGCCACGAGGCGGGGATGCTTCCAAGGGCGAGAACCTTATTTGATCTTAGCCGGAGGCCGAGAAGCGATAATTTAAATGTTCGAGTGCTCACTATTTGTAGGTGCCGAAGCAGAGGCTATCGGTAGCGCGTTCATAGAAATACGCCTGACCTCTAGTGGTTATATATGTAACTACTTTGATTCTGCACTGTGAGCTGGGTTGATCAATAGTTGTTTAGTACGTCACAAGCCTTGTTTATTAGTATGAGAATAGACACGTCACGTTAGGAGTTGAAGAAATACGAATACGTGATTTTATGATTCTACTATATTTTCATTGTCTAGATGAAGTGCGGATGATGAGTCTTACCCCCATTATTTAATCTCCGTTACTGAAGACAAAATTTTAAAACGCTCCGACACGTCAATTACCATTTCAAGGTTATCAGATTTATTTGTTCAGTTGATCAATTTTGAAGATTCAATTTAATATCATTTGTATTTTTTTGCATTTTTTATTTCAAGGAATAAAAAATTGTGATTTTGGATTCCTTTCTAAAATGTTCTCCAATGGGTGCGTTCCATTAAGCGCTCACAACGCCCAAAACACTCATTCAGACGTTCCACATGGCGACCACGATCGTTGGGGTGGTGGCGAAAATGTCATGAATGACGTCATGATTCATGCTCACGACGACCCATCTCAATAGGTGGGTCGGCGTGAGCGTTTCGATGACGCACAGAACCAAGTGGAACGACAAAATTCGTGGTCGTGAGCGTGATCGTTGTGAGCGCTTAATGGAACGCACCCTAAGAAAACAACTGATTCTTGTTATCTTACTCTATTATAGTAGTTCGATATTGTGTATTGATTGATGTTTCAAATAATGAGATTGCACTGACTGCATTTTCAGGAACACTTTCCTGCAAATACAGTTTCACATTCGATACCTAAACATCACACCACAACTTCAAATATACTACGTTAATTGAGTTTCAAACTCCAATCTGACCTCTGGCCAAATCAACGATTCGGCTGAAATATTAGAACGTAGCCTGGATGCTGACTGAATGGATCAATTGATGATGCGTCTGTACAAAATTCCCTCTATTTCTCTTCAAATATTCATCGGAAGTTCATTATACAGAGTTGATAAATGTCTATCCCGAAAATAAATACGTTGAAATAAGTATGAATTTCCAAAGATATGTGTCCGGAAATATCCCCTATCAAAGTTGATCAGTATTATCTGTACAAAACTAATCATCACTATTTTTTCTTTATATTTCAATATTTATAAGAATTTGATGAAAATTAACGTCAATGATCAACTACAATAGTTTGCACTTGTTTGAATTTACACCAAATCAATCACAATTCTATTCATCGAACAATCATGTTGAATTCTCCTAGGAGATTGTTGAGAAACCCCGTTGGTATCTTTGTCTCCGTTTTCGTTTTCATATTTCAGAAAAGTCTCAAGGGTGTTCTATATCCTTTTTATCATCACTATGTTGTGATATATGGCCGATGAAAATAATAAATTGCTTGCAGTTCTATCAAGAAAAACAAAATAGTGGATAAGTTTGGTTTGAAGTTGAAGAAGAAACATCAAATGAGATTCTCTTCGATTTTGTCCATAAATTTCATAGAGACTCAAAGGAATTGAATCAGGAATAAGGTGAATTCAATCGTCACCATTGATATTTCGAAGAAACAAGGATTCCTCTAATTCAATTTTAGCCTCAATATCTTGAAGGATTCCAGAATGGATCACACTCAGATTAGATTAGATTAGAATGAGGCCTATGTTCTCCTGAGAGCATCCACGTTGCGACCTTTACAAATCTATTATGTACGCCCTCTCGTTATATAAGAGTTCTGTGGGTACGCTTATCTTCGTAAATATACATACTCCATAAGTCAGAACTATTTCTTCACCCAGCTTCCACGGACTTCTCGATAGAACCTACAAATTATTCTCTGGGAGTTTTGGCGATGGTTCTCTGATAAACACTTTGGCCTTTCTCATTCCCAATGCCCTTTATCACCATTCACGAGATTGATTGTTGATCCAAGCGCCGTTGAATGTTTTCCTCGGTGCTTTCACTCAGCCACAGAAAGGTTTAGAATAAATTAGGGCACCTTGTGCTCCTTCTCAGGCTTGAAACCTGTGTGGCCTGGTACCTAGGCTAGAGATAGTCTATTTTGACTGCTCTGCTCTTGAAGGATTTTCAATCAATCAATTTTTAATCAGACATGTTTAGAGCTAGCTTGTCTTGAGCTGATTACTTTGATAGCCGCTTGACTGTCGAAGTGAATAGCAATGGAATTTTCTCTAAACTCCTGCCTCAGTAACTCCACTGCAAAGTGCTGTATTGCTGCATCACATGTTTTCCTAAGCTCAGTGAGAATCTGGTCTTTGGATATGGATCACACTTCAACATTGCTACTTCTTCTTGAAACATCCAAATTTCCTGTCTCTTGGCTATTGTCATCAATTAAGTTTTTTGTTATGAACGTAATATTGGATTCTTGTGTCTGGTAGATCTGATATCACCTTCTTAATGAAGTAACAAATTTTTGAAAAACCGAAAATATGGATATTCACAATACATTTCGATGGTTGAATCAGAATTTCTATGAAAAAGGTTTCCCAACTTATATACAGGTCATCTCCTATTGATACATGCCCTGTATTTTTGAGAGACTGAAGAAATGTTTCAACTTGAACTGGCCCAAATATAGTTTATGCATCACATCAAATCGTTATAATACACCGAAGATCCATAATATCTCGCACAAAGAAAACAAAACACTACTTATGCATTCCAACAAATATGAAATAAAAAAATGTATATTGAAACAATTCGCACCAAAATTGAGTTCAATGATTTTGAAAGATAATGTATATTATTATTCCATTAGCTTCTGGACTATTTTCATATGTATCAGGATGAGCAAGCTTATTGTTCTTTCTTGTCTACTTTGAAGAAAAAAAATCGAGTTTTTGCATCAGATCGAAGATGTTCTTTTACATAATTTATACCTTACGAATAATTCCAAGCATGTTTTCTTTCTGGAACATATGGCCATTCCAATATAAATATTCATTTATTGGCCTGGCCCCTCTCGATTCATAGAACACAACCCGAAAGATCAATTTCAACCCTTATAAATCGCCAAGTACAGCCATTTTATTTGTTTTATAACCGAGCAACTGGCCGATATATTCGACTAGCGGCCCTTTATGCCTTTCCACTTTCTTTTCTTTCCTTTTCATTAGGTGGAGTAGGAATTATGGAGGTTGTAGGGCATAACAGTGCGGGGAATACGCAGTCAATTTCTCACGAAATCACGCAATATGCCAAGACAATAATAAATATGTATTTACTGAGTGGTGAAACTCCAGACGAAATATAATGTACTGGAAATTTGTTTCACCCCTACTCAAAATATTATAGAGGCGTCAAAGAAAACCGAGAAAGATGAAAAGACATTCACAAAAATGTTGTTTCTGCTAGAACTCCGTGATCATTTCTGATAATAATGTCCTCTGAGAAAGCATTCCTAAAGTAGCCACTCTATTGGTCAAGAAATGTTCACTGGGCAGTTCTGAATATTTTTGTTTATTTTTCTTCAGCGTAGCTGAGTTCATTTCAAATTATAATCTTTTCGACTCTTCAGTTTATTCGGTCGTATAAACATTGTTTTTATAGTTTTTGGCGAGGAATCAAAATGAGTATGAGACAGTGAAACTGGTTGCATCAGATCAGAATCATCCAATAGTTCAACGAAAAATCAAAACAAATAAAAAATAGTGGAACTTAGCGCACTAACGACAATGATTGTATACTAGAAGCATCCCTGAGGTACTGTCTTTTCAAATTTCAACAGTATCTCAATTTCACAGGACTATTTTCAGCAAATATTCATTTGGAAAACAGTCCAATTTCTCTTTCAATGAAGGTTAAATAACCCTGAATTCTCGATGAAGTCCTAATATGCCTTCATTTCATCACATGTTGAAAAATATCAGACTTCACCTCATTTATGCTGTTCCATAAATTCAAGAAGTCATTTTGGTCATGATTTACATAATCGTGAACTTCCTCTTGTATGGAAAATGATATTGAATCAGAACCCCAATTCGTTAAAAACATTAGAGAATGCTATTAGAAAAAATAGTGTGTTTTAATTCGAAGTATCGAGTTAGCAAATTGTACTGATGAGAATGACAATGACTGTGATTTCACAGATGATTTAGAAATAATTTAGGATATTAGTCTGCAAATGTGAAGCCAAAGTTTCGTAACAAAGAAATACGTACTTGAATCAGGCAAAACGGTAATAAATTTCCCTTAAATATAGACACGAATTTTTTCCTCGATTTTTACTTACAAATTTTATTTCTCATGTTACCTGCACTGTAGTCGATCTCTTCGTTAGTAATAAATGGATTTTTAAACCATTCTCAATATTGTTACTGTATTACATTTTACCTTATATTTTAACTGCATCTTTCATCACCACATATACATCCCACTTTTTTTACATGTATATTTATATTCTAGTAGTTGTATATTTCAAATTTCTCAATTTGTTAACGCTGAAACAAGTGTTATCACACTCATCAGCTTTTGCTGCTTTATTCACACTCAATCTTTATTATGATATATTTCATTTTGTTTTTTTGTGTGTGAATAAAGATTATTATATCATTATTATTATTATTATTATTATTATTATTAATATTATTATTATTATTATTATTATTATTATTATTATTATTATTATTATTATTATTATAATTATTATTATTATTATTATTATTATTATTATTATTATTATTATTATTATTATCATTATTATTATTATTATTATTTTTTTATTTCACAGTAGCTTAGTTACCGGTGTGCTCAACCAGGGCGGGATTCTGTTGAATCAACGACCTAGTTGCGGGCTAAGACAGTTCGAAAAATGGCACATGTAGATAGTATAGTCGATTTTTGCATTTCTGTTATGATTTGCTTGGGCTTTTCAACACCACACTTTTCCAGATTAGGCAATAAGTGTTTATCAACTAGTCCATTGCAGGTGAGTACAACAGGAAGTATTTCTATCTTTTTTAAATTGTATATAGCTTTCATTTCCTGTGCTAATTTCGTGTATTTTGTAATTTTCTCAGTTCTAGCGTTCCGTATATTTTCATCTAGGGGAATCGTGATGTCAATGATGTGCGCCTCCTTTTTTGTTTTATGCAAAATTACTATGTCTGGTCTGTTATGCTCTACAGGTCTATCCGTTATGATGTCTGTGTCCCAGTATACTTTGCAATTATTATTCTCATGGACTTTCTCTGGTAAGTATAAATAGTATGGCTTTTCTTCTACTAACAGTTTTTCTTTTTTACAGATTTCTTGGTGGAGAATTCCTGCGACCTTGTTATGCCTGTCAAGGTAGTGTTTTGACGCTAGGTAGGTACAAGCAGAAGATATATGTTGAATCGTTTCTGTTATTATCATTATTATTATTATTATTATTATAATTAATATTATTATTATTATTATATGCGTCTGAAACCGAAAATACTTCACAAAGTAAAATACACATAAGAAAACTCAGAAATAATATAAAGTTTTTTTAGTCTTTTTTATTTGCCTCATAACAATTACGCGGTGGTTCTACACTAAAAGAACTAAAGAAATTTGCTTCGTCTTCTTGATATCTTGCTTTGAGCAGGAAACTTTTAGATAATTCATTTATCGTGAAATTATAATTAATAGCACCCAACTGGCACTTTTCTAGGAACGATTTTGTGTCTGACAAATTCTCAGACCTAGTATCCTCACAGCAACCGAATGGCGAGTAATATTCATAAAGACCTTTGAATTTCAACATTTTTCTATGTGGTATCTTTTTAACTGGCTTGTGTGTTTTCGTTGAATTCATGGGATCAGATATCGAGAAAACTTTCAGTAACTTACTTATGAAGGTCGGATATCTGATGAAATCTTCCACCAACTCAGTAGATTTAGACCAATAAGTTTTAGTAGTTTCAGTACTAGGTATCCTAGCTAATGATAATCTGAAACTTGATGCTTTATAGTCGGGAATTTTGCCTAAAAGCCTAGTTAATATGTCTCCTATATAAGGTAGGAAAGGGCAATTTTGAGATACTATGAAGAAAGTTTTCTGATAAGTTGCTAACCTAGAATCACGGTGAAACCTACATAGAAACTCGAAATTTTGATACTTGCTCGAATGTTTTTTTCTGACATATGCCCAGGTTCCTCTCAGCCTGTAAATAGCAGGACTTTGTAGTCCACTCAATATGGTCTTACAAGTATGAAAATTTGACATCCTATGACACTTATTTGCTACATTAATAAACCTAGCCATCAATCTAGCCCTAGTTTTATCTGAATCATTCCTGAGGATCTCGCTAGCCAACAAACTACTAATTCTTCGAGAGAATGCTAATATTGCTGTGATATTCGGAGCATTTTTCGTAGATCTATACCAAATAAGAGCTTCCAATTCCTGAGGAGTTATTCTCAAAAACAAATCCTTGTCGATCATCGTCAGTTGTTCGGCTAGAGTAGTGGAATCGAAATCCCATGCTGTAAGACTTCTATCTACCCTCAATATCCTCTTGAGGCAATGAAACGGGGTTTCTTGAGGTTTCCTTTCCGTTTGCAAGTCGGAGACTTCGCCTAACCTACCAGTGAACATGTTGAATATAAATCCATGTTTTTTCTTTCTACTTTTTTTCCGGAACGGTTCCTCGTTGGAATCTTCATCAGTATCCGTTTTACCTCTAGCTTGACTATTGTAAAAATGTTTCAAGAACCTCCTGCTACACTTCTTCCTCTTGCGTTTCGTACCAGCTTCATGACACTGCGTTATTTTCTTCAGTTGGGCCAATTTTTCCTCGTAAGCTTCCTTAACTGAACAAGGCCTGTACTTATATCCAGGAGTCCAAAAAAACATCACTGGAGTTTTATGATTGTTCATTGTTTGTACGTGAAGTCCTGCGTTGTCAGTGTTGAGGTACTGAAGAGATGCGGAAGATTGCAGTTGATTCTTCAACAAAAATAGTTTGATCTCTGATTCTTTCTCTGGTGTTCTCAAATTCACCCAAGACACCGCTCTTTTGAGTTGTAGAGAATATGTCACAGCTTTGGAATTGTTCCATGAACCGAATCCATAAAGGAATGATGGTTGGGGTGCCAAACCATACCGTCTTCTATGTTTGATTTTGTATTTTTGGGGATCGGCAACTTTATAGAATTCCCATAATAAGACAGCTGTTTCTGCCAAGTGCTCATAGTTAATAGAATTTGTCAAGCTCGGGGTGGACGGAACGTCTTGTTCACTGTATGGTTTTGGAATAATATATTTATCTACTGTTAGATAAAGGGGGGCATGACATCCTTCGTTAACACCAGAACCGAATCGATTAACCTTGAATAAAAATAAAAATCAATTATAGATTAACCATAACAAAAAACAAGCTTCCAGCAATAATCGATCCATAAAAAGTTGTCTCGGTCGGCCAGAACCGTCAGAAACGACTCGTGGCGATATCTAGCGGAAGAAGGCGCAAGCTGCTGCTGCGTCTTCTGAAGTCTGACCTCTTGATATTTCATATTTCAATTAGACACTGCGACTCTATCAGATTTGATAATCTTCGTTATTCTAGTTGTTCACTTGCATCTTATTCGTTATTTAACGTTTTCGAAGTAATACCTTATGGAGTTATTAAAATTGGTAAATATACAGGGTGTCCCGTAACCGTAACCCGTGACCACGTCAAACCGAGGGAGAATGTAGATCAAAGGAAAACCCACCTACTATGACAAAATTCCCATTATAAAAGTCTCACCGTTTTCGAATTTTTTTTCATTTGAAAATGATGAAATTTTGCACCTTTCAAAAGTTTTGTCTTTACGGTTGGTACAATTTCACATCTTTTCGGTAAATTTTTTCAGTAAAATATTGCTGAAGAATGATTTCAACGTTTACATAAGAAATATTCTCGGAACATTTTGAAGGGGGGCTGTGAGAAATATTTTTATTCAAAATGTTGGTAGTGGATTCCTTTGTTCATGAAGTTTAGCCCATCGTAGTGAAATAAAATGTACTGAACTACTGCTTCACATTACACCAATAAATTCTCATTTTCATAGTGATTTCAAAGAGGTATCATACAAGTCATTTTTTATTCAAAGAAAAAAGATATGGCTGTTTATATCCATCAGGGTACGTTTCAAAACTCTTGAGAAGCTTTTCAGTCAGTCAGTTACAAATATACTGTGTGAACTCTTATTCATCCAGAATAAATAATTGATAATTGATTCATAATTCAATCTCATTCATCATGAAGCATCCAAATATAGGCAATCAATACGTTATTACGCATTGCTTCTTATTTAGTAGGTCTGGAAATACTCGCATGTGCATAACCAAAGAGCCAGCTGAAACGTACACAATGTCGAAATGAATTCATTGGGTGTATGAAATATATAAGAGCAAAAAGGAAAGCGAGTATATTCACACATAATCACACATTGCTTTTTTCCGAAATTGCTTCTCTTCTACTTTCCCAACCCGACTGACTCATCTCTGTCAGATACAACATGACGGGAAAGATTGAAGGGATGGTCTTTGATGGGTGGTAGTTGCGACAACACTGAGAAATTCAATTTAGATGATCAATATGCAGACTATTCATACGACCGCGGAGAAAATACAAGACGTCAAATGATTTGGATGAACTGAGGAGAAATCATTTAGTTATGTTCGAGTTTCATTTGCTAATAACAGAACTGGATCGTTAGGTAGTTGTGAATTTCTTCAAATAAAAAAATATATACGTTTGTATCATAATCATCTACAAAAATTATTTCTATCGCTTATGTTTTTCTCAGTGTTCAATAATTATCTCTCAATTTGCCGGCGACACCTGCGAAACAATTTCGAACTATCTCAAATTGAATTCAAAATGATTGATTCGTTCGAATACCTATCCTAACTGAAATTATTGTTTTTTTTTATTATTTTCCCGCAAACAGGCGATCACGCCAACTTTTTTTGACTATTCGAGTAATGCTATCTCAATTTTATGCAGGCTATTCTCTTCGCTCTCATGAAATTCCCATATGGAAGATGAATTCTTTCCGACATAGTATAAGCGTTTCAATTTCATATCTTGGACTGACTTTCATGAATAACAATAATGAAATAAATGATGAAGTGATAATGAAACAACTTACCTGAACTAGATCCCCAAATCCAAGATGTTTTTCTTCCACGTAGGTCATTATCTCTGGACACGTCGCTGTTGTAGGTTTCGAGCGACGACGAGCCTTACCAATTTCTTTATTAGTGATAGTATCATCAATGGGTTGATAGCCAAAGTCCTCGAAGTTTTTGCCTAGGTACAGATGCTTGTCAGTCCACTTATTCCTCGACTTGATTTGGTTATTCACGGTATCGCTCAAAGTCTTAGTGTCGTAAATGTAGTTGGGTCCGAACTTGCACCAGAGCTGTTTGATTCCGTTCACAGCCACGAATTTCTTATCCAACAGGTACAGTGTGCTGCCCGTGCTGGATGTGCCGACAGATGTTTCCGATCGTGAAGACCCACTTTCACAGGGACAAAGGAATTTCACTCTTTCACACCACAAATTCCAGAACATAGCACGTTTCTCGAAGCCTCCCAACTCAAAATATAGCACTTTGTTATTGCAGAACCTCGCTTTGAGCGCTTGAGCTTGTTTCTTCCTGTAGACGCTAAGATTCACGCATTCCACTGGGTAAATGGCGATGAGTTCGAAGGTTTCTATTTCTGGATCAATGCCTGGGTTGTAACTGAAATTGACATATTCGACTGGTGGTAAAACGTCTGTAGCTAGCACCAGTTTCGATGGGGTTAGGCCTAGATGCACTTGACGGATGCCTATGCCATCCTTGGTTGTTTGAGCAAACGGACTTTCTAATAATACCATGTCTTCGAAATCACAGTATTCAGAAAAAAGGAGTTTTTGGACCCTATTCTCTGACATGACTTGAATTTTGTTGTGGAAAAAAATACCTTCATGATAAGTTATAGAAGGTGAAAATGGATTCAATATATTTTTGTCACTTGAAAATACCCATTACTGTCAGTTGGATTGTCATCAGTCATAAAATTAATTCAGAATATTGTATAGTGAGAATCGGAAAAGCAGCAACACAATTCTGGTTCCAAGTTCATTTTCATGTTGTTGTCATTTGAATAATTCTTGTTAATTTCAACTGCTGGATGAAATGGAAAAACTACATCATTAACTATAAATAATGTCAATAAGAATGTTTAAAAATTGCAAATTGACAATATACAGGGTAATCCACCTAACTGATTCATTCACCTTTCAATCAGTTCATTTTCATATTTTATGAAAAATATGAAAAATGACAAATATGAAATTTAGAACCAGCCGGAACATCCTTGTTAAAATACACAAATGATCGTCCACATATTTGGTAATATCTCTATAAATATCCATTCTAGCAATATAATGTACTCATCGATAGGAAATTAAATATTGCGTCAAGTAGTGTGAAAATGTCATGGTGTTTCCATTCGAAATTGAAAAGTTATTGGAATAAGAAGAGAAGCGATTCAAAATGCAATAGGTCCTGAATTCTACGTGGAATTCAAAAATGTTAAAATAAATGTTTGAGGGTTAGTTATCGTCGGATGCAATTTTGTTGAATTCTTTCATTTTCATGTTTTGAGTATGGCATCTGTCTGACAAATAAGTACTAAAGTGTAGGTCATGATGGCACACAACTCGAGGTCTGACAATTCAGGTCACATTTGGTGTAATATTCCAGAACTCTAGAGTATCTCTGGGATTAGAAATTCCCAAATCAGCAGGAATGACGGTTTGCCTCAGTATTTCCACAGGGCGATGACAAAAAATTGAATGATTATGTTTTGCGTCTCCACGTTAAATTAGCTTGGGCCAAGTTGAAGTTCGTGAAAGTTTTGGGTTTCCTCTAGAGAGCAATTTCCAAAATAACTTATAGTATAGTATAGTACACGAATATTCGTATATAGTGGTAGGACGGTTCCACAATGTTATGTTTCGTAGTATTCTGATGTGAATGTTTGGAATTTATTGAATTTCCAATTACTTTTGTGCTCAAATAGTGATGAAATCCTTCCAAACCTCTCTCAATCGATGAATGATGATATTGGTTCAGTGTACATCCAATATCAAGGATCAAAATCAAAGCAAAAATATTCTACAGCGTTTTGAAATCATTATTTCCATTCAAAATTTAAAAACGCCAAAAATAAGTGGGCGGTGTTATGAGCGTATGACGTGCTACACCCTTAGTCTATCTCTGTCTGTTTCCATATATCTTTTGCTCACACCACTGTAATGTTGTCAAGTTTACTTGTGGATGACAGCTTCTATCTTTGATATATTTTCTCAAAAACGTATCGATAATTGATAATTATATCATTTCATGATAATTTGTAGAAAAAATATCATTTATATTGTATTATTTTACATTTTTTATTCTGAGAATGAGTTGTGGTATTTTGGTGCGCAACACAGCAATAAGATTCACCATGGAAAAATTATCCATGATTGGACAGCTCAAGGTCGATGGGCGTGTAGGGTTAAGTACGTCACAGTGCGTTACACCAATGAGAGCAACCTTCGAAAATGGTGCATGAAATTGTATGTTTGAAAGTAATACCGTTTATTTTATCATTTTATCCATGATATAGAACGAATAAAAAATAAAAAAAATATTGAATGGTAGTTTTTGGACATACAGAACACAATTATGAGTTTGGTTCATCTAAGAGTGTGGTCTGATTAATCGATCTTCAAGTTCATCACTTAATTGGATGGATTCATCTTATTAGTATATTTATGGATAAATGTCAGTTAAAACTAGCAATGGGTGGAAAAATATATTTCGAAATATAGTACTCGCAGATTTTTAATTAATAAAAGGGAATGCTTCATCAGATTCTGAGTGCAATCACCTATATGTGTCATAGGAATTGGTTCCTACCAGTAATTGAATGGGTTTTTATGTCATAAAATCCATCAAAGTACCTTATCGCTAGATAGTTAAAATTGATGACTACCTGATATCTTTTGCTTGTATAATAATGAATTTCCAATGTTCACAACCTGAGTCTACCTAATCCAACCTTCACCTACATAGTGCTACTTTCTGGTATTTCCGGGACCAATTCAACGCAAAACGATACAACGATGGTACCTGAAGAAAATTTGCAGACAAACTCAAGGAAAGTTGTATCGAATTAGCAGATAGCATCACGTTCTTGATACATAATGTTTTTCCTAATCCATAACTAAGAAAAATGTGATGAAAAATGTAAAATAACGAGAAAAATAAAACCTTGCTCTATTAGTACAATTTTACCTTTCATTATTCTGGCCTACACTTAGTTTTCTTTTCGAAATGAACTCTATACATTTTAAATATCCACATTTCTTTTTCAATTTCTGTCATAAGTGCTTATCATAGTGACGTCTCACATATGACTTACCCTACCACATTTTAGACACAATCGAAATTGGACGTGCTGATAACGAAAATACATGCTCATAAGTAGGTCAAACTCGAAACGTAGGGTTGCTTAGACAATTCCTGGTTAATCCAACCGCCATATGGAACTTCATTCGTGAAATACACCGTGCTACTTCCTGAATTACTCTGATAAAACAGATGTGGGAAAACTAATATACGGTGGAATATTACAACAAACTTCACCAGATATCGCATCCATATTCGTATTTATCATGCCTGTTTGGGACAACTATAGACAAATAAGCATGTACGATGGATATTCCTTGTGACAAGTAGTGAGCGAAAATACTCAAACAGAAATGATCTGAGGATTGTATATTTTTCGAACTCCCATTATCTAAGTTTGTTATGATTTTCTGGGAAGGAAGCACGGTTTTTCTAGTGGAGACGAGCTACGGATTCAAATCACAACTCAATTATGGTGATAGAACTCAGCTCATAGATCGATTCGAAGAACTGCCGGAAGATAGTATAAGGTTTCATAATAAGTGAGCAGGAAGGGAATCAAATCAGTGGTAGTTTTTAATACGGGTTTTTATACGGGCCATTGCCTCTTGAAAAGGCATTTTGGGCATTCTTGATGCACAGAATGCAGTTGGTACATAAAAGAAACGAATCTGCTAACGACATCCTTACAGGGTACCAGCAGTGGCCCAATGGCAGCAGTAAACATGTCGATAGTATTGTTTCGTTACCATCACTTGGCTAAAATGAGGATAAAAATCTGAAATGTAGTAGTTTTTGAACATTATTTAATCATCAGTAGATATTTCTGATCTCATAAATTCATGACGCAAGTTACAAACCCATATACATTTGGTATATAGCCCACATCTGTGAATCATACGGGCAATTACACTTACAAAAGTAGCATAGTCGGACCCTCAGGAAGGACCATCCCAAAATCAGTCAAACACTAAACTTCTTACAAACATCATATACCATGTAAAATATAAAGTGATTATTTTTTATAGCAATCCTTTAGTCTCAAAAGATATTTATAATTCACTACGCACATGAGTAGCAGCAGCTGGACCTACCGATCTGAGATTTCTTAGGTGTTTCGAAATACCAGTTATTTTGACCTCAACACATCCACTGCTCAAAAACTGTTTGGTTACATAACGCAAATAAACTCATGAAATTGAATATGTTTATCAGCAGGTATTTTCTCTGAGTCTCATTTCAGGTCAGATGTTATGTTAGCTCTAAAAAATATTCAGAAAAAGAATCTTGTAAACAACTAAGAACTTTTATTTCGAACTTTTGTGTGTGAATCACTTGACAACATACCTGATTTCTTCAACGCATTTTTTATTGTAAATTTGACTTGTACCATCGTTCTGGAGACGACTATTACTATTGTTACTGCAATGTCATGGATTTCAATTCGAAAATGAACATTCTATTCAGAATCCTGATGTACTGTCTGTTAAACGAGTTAGTCGAAATATGTATTTCATGAAAAAAAAGGTAGGCCTGTATACCGTCGCAGTGTATTCCCGATGATCACGATGACAAGTTTCCGAAACTTCTTTGTGGTGATTACTGGAGAATTGATGATCCCAGCCACAAGAGACGTCTCGAATGCAAATACAATCAGAGAATATGTTTTTATTCTTGCAACTTTTACAACGCCAATTTGATTTCGTCGCTCATTTGAACTATTTTGAAATTGTCCATTATGACTTTTCGAATTCAGGCCTAGAGCAGAAACAAAAATTTTTGCATTGAAACAAAATAAAAATTTATTATAATTTAACCGATTTCTTTTAAAATTCCATAGGCGGTAGTTGATATCAGTTCGTCATTATCAGTCCAACTGAGATTATGTGACAAGAGACGTCTCGAATGAAAATACAAATAGTGAGTTATTTTTTGATTCCTGTAACTTTTACAACGCTAGGCACATTGAGCTCGTGGCACAATTGAATGATTTTCGAATTGTCCATTATGATTTTTCGAATTCAGATATTTATTCTTGAGATTTAATGAATTTCAAGTGGTGATTACATTCAGATGTACCATTTTTATTATTTATAATTATATTATATATTTACTTTCATAAAATGGCCATTATCGATGAGAGAAAGATACAGACACTAGATGGAAGTGCAAAAAGTCCAGATCAGGACCAACGCAACCTCACAATGAGTGCATAACGTCACTTTCTAACAGAAATATTCACAAATATGTCAATATTAGTGATTGATTCGTTTTATTTTGTTTAACCCACGACTTCTCATCTTTATTTGATACACGGGTTTGTGATATCAGTTTTATTCAATGTGAATTCAATTTTCGCCACTTCAAAGACAAAAACTATTTTGATGGTTAGTTTATTGCCGAATTGGATTATAAGATATATAGTGACATGAAAAAATCTTTATTTGTATTTTTTTGAAAACATAAAAATTGTCATCTACTCAGACCAGTCTCAAAACTAACTTAGCCCCTATCGATATACTGAGTGATTATCAGTTTTTCCAAAAAGTTACATCTTTTCGAAAATGAGTTCGATTTTGGGTGGAATTCTTTAAAGACATTATTAACTGAATCATTTGAAACATTTCGAATTTTTTTGGAGGAACGTAAAGTTTTTGTTGAATGCTTATTTGGCAAAACACCTTTCATGACCGACTGATTCTCATGGCTTTCGAAAAATTTCTGATAAATTTCAGCAAATGCATTATACTACCACGAAGATCAAAGAAACTATTTCATAGTTGGCTACAAAATATAATGTTTCAAGAGAAATGTTCGGACGAACCATCCTGTGCATTCAAAGAAACGGAGGACAAGTGTAGAGTTTTTCTCATTCAAAATATGAATTATTCTGTCAAAATAAATATTTTGAAAAGAGCGATTTTTGAAAAATCTGAAAATTACTAACAATTTTCATTTTTTCGGAAAAACAGGAAGTTTCATTCCATTTATTGCGTACTTTCTAAATGTCACTGTAGATTATTCAAGAATAAGGAGACATTTGAAACGATAGAATATAGTAGGAATCATGGGATTAAGAGAGTTGGACAGTGTGACATCAAGCAGACAGTTCTGGAATGTTCGAGAAACGTCATTGTCAAGGCGATATTTTCTACATACTTCTGGAAGCGACCTCTTGACAACTGGTTGAATACGAGACAGTGTCGTATGAACATCGTCAGTTATAAATAAGTGTAGTAAATAGTAATTTGTTATGCATGGTGTAATTAATAAGTGTACAACACTTGAGGGGGTGATTCCTCATCGAGAAAAAGATAGGATATTTCGTATGAAGAAACTTCATTGGAGCATCCCATGTTGAGATACAGCCCCTTGAAGGGGGTACATAAAATTTGTTTAACAATTTTTTTCACAAGCACTAAAAAGTTACAGTATTGAAATTAACCTGACATTAATTTATTTGGTTTACCCCATGGTTGTGAGGGGTGGAAAACGCAACCTCACAAATTTATTTCCAACTTTTTCCATAGCATGTTTCATGCTAAACAAGAATTGTCCCTTATTTTTTTCCCAAAATAAAACAGTTCGCAGCAAAAAGTTATTTTATTACCTGCATTAAAAGATTAAAGGGGAATAAACAAAACTGATTTATCAATAATAAAACATACAAAATGTAGAAATCATAATAAATGTTCAATATGTCTACCTTCAGACATTACGCATGCGTCTAGACGTCTTCGCATTGACCCACGTATTCGCTCAAATAAAGTGGTCGTATCGTAAGGGATGCTCCAAGGAGGTTTCTTTTTATGAAAGATCCTATATTTTTTTCGATGAGGAATCACCCCCCCCCCCCCAAACGTATTACACCTATTTAGTTACACCCTGTATAATTATTTGTCCAAACTTGAAATAACGTTAGTTTAGTATATTCTATTCATTGGATAATATGGAAGGTACAATTTTCAATTGATGATTCTCAACACATTTGATTTATTTCTTTTCATAGCCATCTTTGGATGATGAATTCAAGATGAATAATAATTGGTGTAGTTGCTTCAAAATTATTACTTAGATTCTTATCCTCATAATCGTAACGTAAGAAGTTCTTTTTATTAAAGGAAATACGAAATTGCAATAGAGAAATAATTTTAATAAAAAAAGCTTTATAACCTATTCATTTATAAAATGAAAACACACAGGAAACTTGAACATTGTAAAAATAATTTAACTGGCGACAGCTTCTACGTCAGAAGCTTGCTGATCCGGCTCCTCATCGTTGTAAATATTCTCGGCCATTTGCCAAACTTGCATTATATTATCTTCTGAGACAGAACAAATTACCCAAGGCTCATTCGGGTTCCAACTGAAATCGGAAATTTTCGCCGTGTGCCCTCCGTGGATGAACAGGAGTTCAGGAGGACCATCCTCCGCATCTTCCGCACTTTGTTCTTCTCCGATCTTGCTCAGGTCCCAGATGTGTAGCCTCCTGTCTGTACCGGATGATGCTAAGATGGTTTCATTGTGTGGCGACCATTGCACCTGATGTAATGAATGATATAATCTATTTATTCTGGCAGATTTGGTTATTTTTCAATGCCGTTAGAAAAGTATCTAGATAACTACTGACCTCATAGGTGGTTGAGATATAGGTAGAAACATTAAGGCATCAATATTCATGGCAATACTTTAAAGTGACTTCACAACGATGCTAAATATTCCTGTAGAGAAATCTTTGATCCGATAATAAAGTTTGTTAAATCTAGTGGAAATTTTCACAAATATTTATTAATATTTCACAAAAAAACTGTTCAACGGTAATCCATAGTTATGAAGTTTGGTGTGCATATTTTTTTGATCTAAAACTTGAACTCTTTGTTTAGAAGTTTCGTTGAAAAAAGAAAAGCAACAACACCGCACTTTCTGGCGAGATATCACAATGACAGTGGTACCTCGACCTGGTTACGTCATTTATAGATGGTCCCGTATAAAAAAAATGTAAATGTGAAAAAATCAAAAGAACGCGAACCCAAATTATGAGTTGAAAACGAGGGAAACAAGCACACACACTGAGGTCAGTCGCTCAGAAGCTCGTACCTCAAAAACTGGCATATCACGCCACTATATCTTGCTCAAGTACAGCATCAAGAAATTAATCCCTTCAATTAAAAAAAAAAAAGATTTGTTTAAAACACCCCAAGAATCATTTTATCAAATTTTTCAACAGTAACCCAGCCGATCATAAATGATCTTGAGTCTTGAAATGTTGATTTCTGTCACCAAAGTTGATACACGAGGTTTAAAAAATTCTAACAAATCTTTCCAACGATGTTTTTGATATCTCAAACGCAAAGTAAAATATTAGCACTATTTGTCAATCCATAGCAAGCACACTTTAAAGATCATATTTGAGTTTGGTATGTTACAGAGTGTGCCGATCGAGTTGTATGACTTGAGATTTATAATAATGATGCAGTAAAGGTATGAAAATACAAACCTTTTTAAAGGTATCCAGAAAAATATTATACCTTCATTTCTTGAATAGATTACATGTTTTCATCGCCACTTTATTATTACATAATTTAATTCAAAATAAAAACGATCATATTGGATTTTTTCTACTTGAAATAGATCTTTTTCATCAAGATATTTTTCTTCACTCAGTTAATCTCTGTGAATGATATTCAACTAGAATGGGAATTGTATTCATGTCATCTCTATAGAGCTGACAACATACTATGTCATGCTGTACCAATTCTCTCTGCTCCATTTATTTCTCAATGACATTATTGTCAAAAACATTCGCAAATTTGCTTTTATTTGTATTTATGTATGCTTATATTGTCCCAATCTAATTAAAATTGAAAAAGCAAGATAAATAAAAGTGAATTAATCACTATTCCTATCGTTTACAAAACGTGTATCTGCAAATATAGATCTTCATTTTACCTGGAATATTTCGTCTTTGTGCGACTCGAAGCTATGCAGCTTCAGCTTCAAATTCCTCAGGTCCCATAAAGCGACTGTCTTATCAGCGCTACCTGTCGCCAAGATAAATTCGGAGTAGGGATTGAAGCTTAAACAGTTGACTTCGGCCATATGAGCGTCCACGGTATGAGAGGGTTTGTTAGTGTTATTGCATCTAGTATCCCAGATCATCAGTTTCTGATCATCCGCTACCGAGCCAAAGAGACTTTCGTGCAAAAGATGCCAAGCGACATCTTCGACGACTGCTGTATGACCTGAAATATTCCCATTCGTTGTTTATTTCGAAATCGATGTGTTGGAACTC
Organism: Plagiodera versicolora; assembly: GCA_037013635.1. NCBI lineage: Eukaryota > Metazoa > Arthropoda > Insecta > Coleoptera > Chrysomelidae > Plagiodera > Plagiodera versicolora. The sequence goes on along the minus strand of CM072986.1, from coordinate 4,965,478 downwards.
GATTGTACGTGGTTAAGCAGAAAACTAATAAGACTAGTAACACTTCAAATTATCTGGCAACGCTGCCCTGTTGTTTTGATGAACAACGTGTATCAGTACCCTGAGAGTAGTGTTGTGGTTGTATGTTACAGTGGAATTTAAAGCAAATTTAATTCCTCAAATTTTGTGTTAGGCTTGGAGAACCGGCAATTGTGACGTCACCATACCAGTTGATGACTTTTAATGCTGTTACCAACAGTGGAAACAAAGTCAGTGTGAAACTTCCCAAAGGAGCCACTTTGAAAGAAATACCAATGGTAATTCATAAATATACAAATGTTGGTAAATTAAAAACAGTCTCATTACTTTCCTCACACACCTCGTGTATCTAGTCTAAAATTACGACTACTGATACTGTAAGAAAAACTGCATGCAAGTGTGTTGTAAAATTTTGTGAAAGTTTTAGGATAATTACTGAGTGGAAAAGTCAAAATGAATAAACTTTTACACTTTCTGCATCATCAAATAACTAATTGAAAAAAATATTAGAAAAATAATAGAATTTTATTATGGGAAAAGAATGTTCTCTTTTATTCATAATGAATTCTTTCAGGTTGAAATTTATTGAATGGTGACCAATGGATCATAGTATTTAATGTTATGTAAATAGCTAATTTGATTGGATCAATTTCAAGCATAGTCTAATTTAAAAAATCATATGGCACGTTCAATATTCATAAGACAATAATATCTTGAGATTGAAAAAAATATCAATATCATGTGTTGTAATTATAGCAGAAATAAATTTTATTCAAAATGTTTTCAGATGCGATTTTTTTATTAAATATTGTACGCATATACATACGAACTACATGGGCAGGCTATATTCTACAAAGGAAAACAAAGTATTTGACAGGCTATTTGTCAAGAACTGTTATAGAAATATTTTTAAGAGAAAATATTTTCTAGATTCTTGACCAGGAACTATATTCTGAAAAAAAATCACCAATATTGTTATACTGGCATGTGTTGATTTATCAATTTCAAATTTTCTGTTGTGTCATTCTTTTGGAGTTCAATTCTAATAATTTAGATCAGGTATTACTGTCAGTTGACAATTAATTTAATTAATCATATCTCTTATTCGAAATTTACAATTTTTGCTATTTCTATTGAATACAAAATTGATGTTATCAATATAAGATATATACATCTAATTTACAAAAACATAATATGCAACATAATATCAAACATTAATACATACAGATTTATATGAAATAACAATATTAATAATACAATAATATAATTGTAATGTCAATAGTTTTTTATATTTTGTATTATATTGATGTACACAAAAATCTTTTAAAAAAGCAAAAAAGCTCATTTTTAGTAATCTTCACATCTAATTTGAAGTATTGTTCATATATTATAGTACAATGATTATATTCCTATTGTAATGTCAATAGTTTTTTATATTTTGTATTATATTGATGTACACAAAAATCTTTTGAAAAAGCAAAAAAGCTAATTTTTAGTAATCTTCACATCTAATTTGAAGTATTGTTCATATATTATAGTACACTGATTATATTCCTCAGACTTAAATCTTGAAGTATCATCAGCTAAGTATGAAAGTGTTCCCATAATTCTTTGCAGTTCATTTATAACTTTGGAAAATAATCGACTGATTATTTTATGCTGAATAAAACATTTTGTTGGCCCAAATGAGTGAGAATGTATCATTCACAGATAGCAATAAGTGTATATTTTTTTAATTGATCATCAAATAATTCCAAAGAAATTTTGGAAAACATAATTTCTAGAATAAATGAGATAAAATACAAATCCACCATGCTCCACATCTATCCATGCATGGAAGGAATAGACAAATTACTTACATAGTGAGTCAACATTACCTGTGAACACCGTCTTGGCATCAATGATTCTACTATCTCTAGGAGTAGCATTGATATCCCATAAGCAAATTGTGTGATCATCACTAGCAGACAAGAGATAGCCATTCAAATTGGGATTCCAAGAAAGACCATAACCCTCTTTTTGGTGCCCTCTCAATCGGAGATCAGGTTGACATTCTCCATTGGGATCTGGTTTACTAGGATGTTTGGTATAGTCAAAAACTAACACATCACTAGAAGGGGTTTTAGTGGCAATCACACATGGATTTTGAGGCATATATCTTGCTCTGTTGACTTCTCCTTCATGATTTATTTTTATTTCTATTTCAATTTTGCCAGATACTGATCCAAACCCACCAAATTCTCCTTTTTCATTATCATAATGGGAAGCATCAAATTGAGCATCTTCATTTGGCAACTGAACACTTGCAATTAGGAGGTGATTTTGTTCATCTGAAGTATGAGTGCCAAGAATTAATCTGTGGATAGAATGATCCTTCCCTTCTGGACGAGTAACATCAGGTAACCATTGAGCAGTTAGGGATGGCCATTCTAAAGCATGTGTCATTACTAGGTCGTACAGGAATGGTGTATTTTTCTTCCATATTTTGTATTCTTCGTTGATTACCCTTTCTTCGACAGCATCGTCGAATGTTTCTGTATCTCCCTTATCTCCCATATTTCACTTTAATTGGAAGATACAAATGTCTGGAGGATAACTCAATGGTGACTTCCACTAAAAAAAAAACTTTTCCTTATCACCTAGCACTACTAGAGTATTGAAAAAGTTAACCAAACAAAACAAAAAAATACCGGCAAAATTACCGTTGACATATACATGAAATGATGTTGACAGATCGATTAGAGCGGGGCCACGGTAGCAGAGCACAAGACAAGTATGTTAGAGAGTTGAAGTAATCACAGTACGTGAGCAGTCCTAGACACGGTAACGTAAGAAATATGACGTACCTGATAAACATCTAAAATGGTGTTGAAGTATCTCATCACGTTAGCACAGAACTCGCCTAGGCAGGGAATGTTAAATGATTTTAATAACCTTAACTTCCATGCTGTTTTATGTAGTTTAACTGTATGTCCTGTGCCGTTCGCAAATTATCGTTTTCGTTTCGTGAGATTTCGGTTAAAGTACGTTCCCTCTTTCAGCACCCGTTAGATAGCGTGATCGCGTGAGTCTACGTCACGATCGTATACATAGGTCTTGCAACTCGGGTGGTGGGGGGTGACCCAAACATTGAGGAAATTTTCGTGGTTCTCATGTTTCGCCACCTGCAGCGCTGTCCTCTATTGTCACTTTGTCAGCCAATCACAAATCAGATCCGATCAACTTTTTGAAAGTAGGAATGGTTTTTATTTATTCGAGAGAATTTGGCAAAATATAATATTTCTGTCATTGATTTTATTCACCATTCAAGTCCTAACCGTTTGTTTAGTTGTCAAAGATGTGTATGACCGTGGTCTACGTACACCCGTAGACCCACAAAATACGAAAACGTGAAAACTTGTGCAATGCGCATGCCCAGATGTCAGAATAAATCCCAACGTTACCGTTCGTGGAACCACTTCAACCACAGAGTATATGTAAACCAGAGTGTTCATTCCAAAAATGGCGGGAAATGTCTAATTGGCCTTGATATTTTACTACGATATGTTGACAAATATTTTCGTACAAATTAATCTCTGATATTGATAACAAAACTATTCACCTGCAATGAAAGAAGAAATTTTAGACCACCAAATAGCCAGGGTGCCGGTAATTCGAGCTTAAACATGGGGATCTCGGTTACCTTGAGAGATACGATGTTGCTTAAATTAGGGCAAAGTTGCGCATTCTGGCACTGATCAATAATCTGAAAAGAAATCCCACCTATCTTCCTTGGTTTTCAAGATATCGCTGAAAAACGAAATTTCACGATTTTCGTTTTCATTTTTTCAATTTATCCATTTTCAACCGTAACATTCCCATAGCAACTTTTCGCGAGGAATTAGGAAATAATATCACATTTTTTCTAACACACGAAGAAAGAAACAAATGACAGTCAACTTTTTTTTCTTATGGACGCCATATTGAATTTTCATATTTCTGAATGCAGTTTTTTTTTCTGATTCCGACGATGTACTACACAACATGTTTTGATTTCAAATTATGGTCGAAATTTCCTAATAAACATTTTTTCGAAGATTGCCGTAGAAAACAAACTCCCCAGATTTGTTCAATTCGAATTTTGTCAGTTCAGTAGTTTTTACGCTTGGAGTCCACTCTTTTGAATTGCAATATGCCATTTTCCAATGAAGAGCAGAGGGATATGTTGAGCTTTTTTTTTTTTATAAACAGGTATAACATGTGAACCAAACAGAACAAACAAAATGAAAGCAAAATATGAATAATCAGAGAAGCTGTTCAAACTGTTCACCTTCCACCAGTACACATAATTCTCACGTTTTCTCACATTTGCACTTGCTCTTTCGATACTTCGTCTCCTGATCTGTCTCCAAGAGTCGATAATATGTTGCCGAAGGTCATTTATATCGACTGGTACAGTTTTATAAACTTCATTTTTCATTGTTCCCCATAAAAAGTAGTTTAAGGGTGATAAGTCTGGAGAACGCGCTGGCCAACGTACATCACCATTATTCGCAATAACCCAGGCAGCAAGCTGACGTGATTTTATCGTCATTTTTTCGACACCAGACACGTCCTGCTGACGAAAAGAATGACGCCATAAAGACGGTAGGATGACGTGATTATGTCACAGACCAAAGACGTCATTCTGTAACGTCATTATGACGTTATATTTCGACGTTAATGGGCCGTCCCTATTTATTATATATATATATTGATATTGGTTCAAAATTATTTGTATTCACTTGCTAGTCTCAAGCTCATATTATTTGGATATACAAATCAATATCCTATCTATGATGTTATAAGGTCTGTAAATAAAATCACAATTAGAGAACGAAAATCTATATGTTCCATCGGCATCAAATGATATAATAAAGATATAATGAAATATAATATATATATTTATATTATATATATAAAATAACAGTTTGAGTAGAGGGAGTTATTTTTTTGAACTATGAGGATCACAATTATCAAGAGTAAAATTGTTAACTCAGAACATTTGAATTAAACCAAAAATTGATTAGCTCATTAGGAAGAAAAAATGCCAAATTTTATTGTGAATAGTTGATGTAGGGGTACTTGTTCCACTTGTTGGGGATGTGAGAAGAGTAGAAATCCCCAAGGCACAGGAACTTTCTAGAAATAAAAAATTATTGTTAAAAAATATATATAATTTAATGGTTAATGACCAATAGATAAATGAAAACTCTACTATTATTCACAAACTATTAAAACAACAAATTTCAAAAATATACAGATGTGATAGTATTTTAAAAATTTCATTTGGTCGAACAAATTGTTGAAAGTTCTGTCTTCTAGATTACCACCAGTTATAACAGATATGTAGGAAAAAAACTATTGGAAAAGTAAGAAAGAAGTACCTTGAGTTGTCAGAACAGAAAGTTATTTGTGCAGACTCATCTCAAGATCTTTCATAGCTTAGAAGAGTCGACTCCACTTGTTGGGGATGTGAGAAGAGTAGAAATCCCCAAGGCACAGGAACTTTCTAGAAATAAAAAATTATTGTTAAAAAATATATATAATTTAATGATTAATGACCAATAGATAAATGAAAACTCTACTATTATTCACAAACTATTAAAACAACAAATTTCAAAAATATACAGATGTGATAGTATTTTAAAAATTTCATTTGGTCGAACAAATTGTTGAAAGTTCTGTCTTCTAGATTACCACTAGTTATAACAGATATGTAGGAAAAAACCATTGGAAAAGTAAGAAAGAAAGAAGTACCTTGAGTTGTCAGAACAGAAAGTTATTTGTGCAGACTCATCTCAAGATCTTTCATAGCTTTGAAGAGTCGACTCTATTTATTATACAGTTGACCAAAATAAGTGAATTGTGTATATATAACTAAGATTCTTTCTTTTTCTATAGGTAGATTCACTGATAAGAAGCTTCTTTTCACCAGTATTAACACATTAATTTGGACTCTCATCATATGTTTCTTGATTTTTCATCAAATTATTCCAGTATCTCGACAAAAAATCCTAGTGAGTTTAATCAGCACACAAACCTTAAGGATACAATTATTTTCACAAAAAGGAAAAAGCCTTAAAATAACGTAGCATCATGATATAGGTACAGGAATCATAGTAAGTGGTGAGTACATGACATCAAATCCAATACATGCAATAGACCAAATATTAAACTTACCTTACAAATCACTAGTAAAGGAAATGCACAATTCACAACCGACGGTCGGAAATCGACTTCTGTAATCAATAGGAAATTTCAATCGAAATCGAATACATAACAACCTCAAAATTTTTGTGATAATGGCATGTGGCCGTGTGCGTCGTCAACGTTGCGTGTTGGCTTGTGGCCGAACTTGTCCGATACCGATAACTCCGGAGATTGCCGAACGCCAAACAAATAATGAACGTTTTGTTTTGAAGCGCCAAATTCAAACTGTTTTTCAATGAGTTGATAATCATACGAACCTCATAAAAGATGGGCTGTGGTTGAATAATAATACCTATATTGCGTCTGTTTATTCGCCTAAAGAGAAATTTTATTCCATTCTGTACCTACAATGTACACTTGCCTATACACACTTTAAGGTATCTATGGTAAACTTTCGTTTAACTCTTGCAATTCGATGAAAAATATTTAGGAACCTATAAGGATCATTGGAATAATCATCAAAATGCAAAAATATAAAACAATGAGTTAACGTTTTATAATGACGTAAAAATATCGTCAAACTAACGTCCTGGTTATGACGTCTACAGTACATTCAAAAAATGACGTCAGTATTCACGTCATTTTTTGGTGATATGACGTTGCGGACCAATAAATACCAAAAAGAGACGTCATTATGACGTCAGCTTGCTGCCTGGGAACCCTATTAAGAAACATTTCCGACAAATATTCTGTAACCCTGTCTCGTTGATATGTAGTGATCTTCTTGGACTTAAGCGATATTGAATAATATCTCAACTGAAATCCAATCTGAAAATTAGAACATACCGCTTGTAATATGTTTTCTTCATATTCATTAGCTCTCTCGCGATATTCATGTCTGTATCGCCGAAATGAACCATATTGGCCCAGATTTCTATGGAGACCTAGGAAATATCCAGTATTTGATTGCTGTCTTTCAGGAAAACGTTGTAGATATGTTTCACTTGTTACTTGAACATTTCGATGACAAGCATAATACATTTCCAACATATGCCTCTGTTCTTCATTGGAAAATGGCATATTGCAATTCACAAAAGTGGAAAGACTACTGAACTGTCAAAATTCGAATTGAACAAATCTGGGGAGTTTGTTTTCCACGGCAATCTTCGAAAAAATGTTTATTAGGAAATTTCGACCATAATTTGAAATCAAAACATGTTGTGTAGTACATCGTCGGAATCAGAAAAAAAAAACTGCATTCAGAAATATGAAGATTCAATATGGCGTCCATAAGAAAAAAAAAAGTTGACTGTCATTTGTTTCTTTCTTCGTGTGTTAGAAAAAATGTAATATTATTTCCTAATTCCTCGCAAAAAGTTGCTATGGGAATGTTACGGTTGAAAATGGATAACTTGATCGGTTTTCCATTGAAAAAATGAAAACAAAAATCGCGAAATTCCGTTTTTCAGCGATATCTTGAAAACCAAGGAAGATAGGTTGGATTTCTTTTCAGATTATTGATCAGTGCCAGAATGCGCGACTTTGTCCTAATTTAAGCAACATCGTATCTCTCAAGGTAACCGGGATCCCCATGCTTAAGCTCGAATTACGGGCACCCTGTATTTCCTGTGGAAATATGTGTTGATTATATTGGTTTCCAGGATCTTGGTAAGATTAATTTATGTGATATTTATAGCACATCAACTTATATTATATAGTGCGTCCATAAAGTAACGCATAAATTCATTATTGGCTAAATGAACAATAAAACTAGGGATTCCCAAAACAGGTCGATTTTTCATTTCAATTTACTATTGTTTCAAATCATAATCTAATATACAGGGTGAACTACTTTCGTGTAATGACGTCATCACCATTTTTTTCAAATGAAACCCCTCCCCTTTTTTTTCAAGTTCCAAATTGCCTTTGCTGAGCTGATTACAGAAAAGTATAATATGAATAGAATGATTCCTGAAAAAAAAATCCTGAAATGAAATAATTCCTGAAAAAGAATAATTCCTGAAATGAAATAATTCCTGAAACAGAATAATTCCTGAAATAAAATAATTCCTGAAAGAGAATAATTCCTGAAATAAAATAATTCCTGAAAGAAAATAATAACTGAAATAAAATAATTTCTGAAATGAAATAATTCCTGAAATAAAATAATTCCTGAAAGAGAATGATTTCTGAAATAAAATGATTTCTGAAAGGGAATGATTTCTGAAATAAAATAATTCCTGAAATGAAATGCACTTCATTTGGAAACTTGTCATGTTAATCGTCAGGCCTACCTTCTTTTTCATGAAAAAGTGTTTCAAGTAACAAGTCGTTTAACAGACAATACATCAAAATACTGAAAAGAATGTTCATTTTCGAGTTGAAATTCTCAACATCGCAGTAGCAAAAGTAACAGTCGTCTCCAGTGCGATGGTACAAATCAAAACTATAATCGAAAATGCGCTTGAAGAAATCGAGCATGCCGTCAAGTGATTCACAGCTAGAAGTTCCATCGAAATTCAAATGCGGTGGGTCGAAAAGCGAATTTCTACCTACATCAAGAACTAGGAAGACTCCCACGACCACGAAAAACACTGTCATACCGACTTCTTAAGGTGACAGCCTCCTTTGTAAAGAGGAAAACTTACAGACACCAAAAGTCGATACTCTCCCCTCGTAAGGGTACCGCGCGTGTTATCGGGTGAGGTTGTCAACTGTCGTTAATGATCGGGTAGAAAATTCGCTTTTCGACCCACCGCATTTGAATTTCGATGGAACTTCTAGCTGTGAATCACTTGACGGCATGCTTGATTTCTTCAAGCGCATTTTCGATTGTAGTTTTGATTTGTACCATCGCACTGGAGACGACTGTTACTTTTGCTACTGCGATGTCGAGGATTTCAATTCAAAAATAAACGTTCTATTCAGTATTCTGATGTACTGTGTGTTAAACGACCTGTCACTTGAAAATACTATTTCACAGAAAAAAAGGTAGGCCTGTGTAATTTGGAAAAGTGAGGTTGAAATCGAGAAATTGCAATTTGGACATACTGAACGTATATCTCGACTGTAAGGATTCTCTATAATCCTACGAAATCTATAGTTCGTCGGAATATTATGGGTGCACCCGCTAAAAATTCGTGCAAAAAGTCATGCATAACCCAAAAATCACTTACCTTTTTCTAGAAGAACTACTTACTACCTGTAACAACAGAAAAAATTCATTGAATCTCAAGAATAAATATCTGAATTTGAGAAATCATATAATGGAAAATTTCAATAATAATAATAAATGTCCATTATTGAAACAATTTTCACTGATCCAATAGGCTATCGACCTAAGCACTTCTGCCCATTGATTACACAAATTGAAAGAAAAAAAATAAAACCTAACAAATCGATACAATAAAAAGAAAGTCAGTAAGTTAGAAATAGGTTTTATGAGGAGCTTAGAAGTGGAATGTGAAATATTTGAAAGTGAGGAGACAAAAGCTGAATGTGAGGTTGTAAAAGTTACAGGAATCAAAAAATCACTCACCGATTGGTAGTAGTAGTTACACCTTCTATCCTAGTTCTTTGTTTTCCAGACGTCACATGCCATCTATAACAAAATTAAAAATGAATCTATAAAATTGCATACTTTATTTCATTGCATCTTTTCTTAAATATCAAGAAAGGGTTCATTTATCATGTATTCATCATAAGAAAACATTGAAAACAATTTCACCAAGAAATCAGCAAATTTCAACAAAAAAAACCCGATGTATCATGATGGAAAATTTCGAAATCGTTCAGTTGTGTAAAGGGACATGCAAAAAAAACTCACCGATTGATTTTTCTCAAACTGTCCTCGAAGCACACACACACACACGAAATCACTGGAAACACACACGAGATCACTGGAAACACACACGGGATAATTGGAAACACACTCGCGAAAACTTTCCACCGCACGAGAAAGTCTTTTCGTCACGCACGTCCGAACCCAACGGAGGTTTAAAATCGACTGAGTAATATGTGTCGTCTTATCAGTCTGCCAATTCCTTTACGCATGATTGATAGGGTTGCATAATTGAAACTAGTCATCTCTGTCATACCGAAATGTGTGTACAGGATGATTGAAATATTTTCAAGTTAAATTCTGCTGCCTATATTAGGAGATTGTCAGAACTCGGACTCTTCTGACTGATTCAGAGATGCCTCTAGGGCTTCGCTAAATCGATGAAATTACATCAATCATGCGACTGACTTGAATGAAAATGTTAAGAATGAGTCAATGAGAACTTGATATCACCATATACAAAAAATGTCATTCTTAGTTTCAACTGAAAGAAGCAACTACGTGAAATGAACGCTTTGTTTGGAAAGGTTTTTGAGCTTGTGACGTCAAGACTTAGGCTGTCCATTTGAAAAGTTTTCCCCCAAAGGCATTTTCAAATTGTAATATTCTTGTGAGAAGGTTGTTTTTTTACTAACTAGATAGTGCGTCCATAAAGTAACGCATAAATTCATTATTGGCTAAATGAACAATAAAGCTAGGAATTCCCAAAACAGGTCGATTTTTCATCTCAATTTACTATTGTTTCAACTCATAATCTAATATACAGGGTGAACCACTTTCGTGTAATGACGTCATCGCCATTTTTTTCAAATGGAACCCCTCCCCTTTTTTTTTCAAGTTCCGAATTGCCTTTGCTGAGCTGATTCCAAAAATGTATAATATGTTGCTTCAAATTGGTACAGGGTGGGCAAAAATGCAAAAATTTTTTTACAGAGTAATGACAATTATTGGTCCATATTTTTTCGATGAAAACTTAACAGGAGCATTATATCTGGATTTCCTTCAAAATACATTAATTCCTGATCTGATCCACCTTTTTCCTGATATTCAAATACCCACTAATGTAGACCGCAGAATCTGGTTTCAACAGGATGGCGCACCGCCACATTTCGCAGTAACTGTGCGCGATTTTTTAAACATAACTTTTCCACGAAGGTGGATAGGAAAAAGGGGACCAGTGGAATGGCCTGCTAGATCACCTGATCTGAGCCCATTAGACTTCTTTTTATGAGGATATTTAAAATCTAAAGTTTACTTTACAGACCTGGAAATATCCCTCAACTACAAGACCGAATCAGACAAGAAATACAGAGCATAACACCCGCTATGCTATAGAATGTTAGAGACGAAAATAATGACCGGTTCAGTCATTGTCTAACGGTCAATGGAGAACAATTTGAACATTTATTGTAAATTTTCGTTCGTTTGTTTGTTTTTGGAAGTGTATCACATTACTTTCCATAAACAATTTTCATACTTTTTTTGCATTTTTGCCCACCCCGTACCAATTTGAAGCAACATATTATACATTTTTGAAATCAGCTCAGCAAAGGCAATTTGAAAATTGAATAAAAAGGGGGGGTTCCATTTGAAAAAAATTGTGATGACGTCATTACCCGAAAGTAGTTCACCCTGTATATTAGATTATGATTTGAAACGATAGTAAATTGAAATAAAAAATCGACCTGTTTTGGGAATTCCTAATTTCATTGTTCATTTAGCCAATAATGAATTTTTGCGTTACTTTATGGACGCACTGTATATTAATAACTTTTTATAGAATTCAGTATATTGGAAAAAATACTAAACTGCCAAAAATTACCTAGTTTTGATGGCTAGAGGTATCTACTATGCTTGGCTTTCTTCTTACTACACACTATACTTATGAAATGAATTACTTGGTGAAGATACAGAAAAAGAATCAAAGAGGAATGTGTGTTGGAACTCCAATATCTGATATGGGCTTGAAGTTCAACTGTGAAGCTGATAGTGAGGTCTTATCAACTTATATGTGATTGTGAAGATTTTCTAGAAGATATTATCAAAATAATGATATATATGATGACATGATTGATATATGTTTACAATAATACAATAAAATCTGCTGTAGTTCAATATATGCATCAACTCTTTGAATGGGTTTCCAGAGTATTTGAAAATTTACCGAAGTTGTCTAAACTATGGACAACTATTGAATGAACCTCTACATTTTATGAATTCTCTAACTGGAAGGTAGCACTCAAATAGAATATCCAAATTTACCTAAATTTGTTATACTTTTGTCATCTTATTATGCATGTTTTTGCTGGAAACACCTGAGGAAACCCATGTTTCCAAATGCCAAGTACTAGAAAATCCAAAATATCTCAAAGTAAAAGATTTTCATTATTATATTCCCACATTAATTTGTTGAAGTAATTCATTTCACAAACCAAGGATATCTATTCAATTTCGAGTATATGGAAAATATGTCAGTTGAGCCTTCTTGAAGTATTATCATTTTAATTTGAAACTTCATTTTCAGTAAGAAGAATACTTTCGAGATATAAGAAATATTTCTACAAATTGTTTACATTAATATGAACTCAATTAAAGCTCAATACATGTCGTGATCCGTTTGTGGTGAAAGCGATATATGATTGGATGAAGGGACTGACATCAAGCTAATAGAGAGTTGAAGTAATCACAGTACGTGAGCAGTCCTAGACACGGTAACGTAAGAAATATGACGTTCCTGATATACATCTGAAATGGTGTTGAAGTATCTCATCACGTTAGCACAGAATTCGCCTAGGCAGGGAATGTTGAATAATTTCAATAATCTTAACTTCCATGCTGTTTTATGTAGTTAAACTGTATGTCCTGTGCCGTTCGCAAGTTATCGTCCTCGTTTCGTGAGATTTCGGTTAGCGTACGTTCCCTCTTTTAGCACCCGTTAGATAGCGTGAGTCTACGTACTCCCGTAAACCCACAAAATACGAAAACGTGAAAACTTGTGCAATGCGCATGCCCAGATGTCAGAATGATTCCTAACGTTACCGTTCGTGGAACCACTTCAACTCTCTAATATCCAATCGAAATTCGTATAACCGACGCATAACGAATGATCTATATCTACTAGGGGTGCGTTCCAATAAGCGCTCACAACGATCACGCTCACGACCACGAATTTTGTCGTTCCACTTGGTTCTGTGCGTCATCGAAACGCTCACGCCGACCCACTTATTGAGATGGGTCGTCGTGAGCATGAATCATGACGTCATTCATGACATTTTCGCCACGACCCCAACGATCGTGGTCGCCATGTGGAACGTCTGAATGAGTGTTTTGGGCGTTGTGAGCGCTTAATGGAACGCACCTTACTTCGAATCGTTCGTAAACGTATTCTAGCTCCATAGAGTATGCATTAAACAATCGTTCAGAAATTCACTCGTAGTCATGCTCGTAGTAAACTCTACCTATAGTTCATTTATTCTGGGTAGATAGTTTCTGTCAAATCGCCAGATGAGCCGTGTTGCCAGATGTTTTTCACTTTTTCAGCGATACTCCGAATAAAAAACGTGTTAGGTTGACCGTTTGTTTTGAAAGTGTTTTCGAATGATGAAATATATTCATCTTATTTGGATCACTATCGATTGTGGATAACTGTTGAATGGTTCAAATAAAAAATTGGATTGTTCTCATGCTAGGAATCGAATATTCAAAAGAAATACACAATAACTATAGGCAATGAAGTGATGTTTATCTTTCAACATTATATCTGTTGTAAACTCTCATTCTCATTTGATGGTTCTTTATTTCAGCCAATTTGAATAGGTATGTTTCAGAAATAATTCAGAAGTTATAAATTGATCTATTTGTGGGAAAAAATAGTGGTGCATCTGCTCATATGGAAGAATTCCATATGATACATGAGGAAAACCCACAAAAACTCATGTAACCACCATATATCAGTACATTTCAACAAAAATTACAATATAGATTGAAATTCAAATGTATCTTAATTCATTTTGTTTGTCTTCTGCTGCTTATGTATCCTCTGGAACTGAAAACTAACAACTCGACATATATTATGTTGAAAAATATCATAATTGAAACCAACCCTTCTTCTTCTCGATGACTTCTTTTTACTCCAAATGATGATGCTGCCTTCTCTGAGGTATGACTCCTGTTGATTAATCTCATCAATATCATCCATTTACATAAGAATAAAATGTATAATTTATAATTTTCAATACATAATATAATGTTCAATACCTTACCTGATAAACAAATTATAATTATCTCGCCAATTTTTCTTATAAATGACAAATGATAAATTTTTCTTCCTCGACTTTCTGGCTGCTGATGCTTTTTCTGAACCTCATATTCCTTGCTGTTCATATGACCTGGAAAAAATATTCGATCAAGCATGCAATATGAAAATCCAAATTCCCCAAACAGAACTAACTGTTCCTCTTCTACCTTCTTATGCTAATCTATTTTATGTTATAATTTCGAATTGAATACTATATAAATGTTTTTAATCTTCATTTCCTACAATTTCATCAACTTTCACATTCTGACTCTTCTCTCCGTATTAGTTCATATGGTAATCTTCATCAGCAGTTTTAGAAGAAAAAACTAATTCTGCTCCAGTAATGAAACCATTTGAACAACCAGCATGCAGAACAATGAATCTAATATACAACACAAATCCAGTACACCATCTAACCCAAATACAAACTATAAATACCTAGAACCTCCTACTTTATTTTTTTTCACACTTTTGACACTAGAATCTTGCCAGGAATGTCCTATAGTTCCATTCTGGAAGATCCAGGTCTCATCAAGAAACACAAATTGCCTCAAACCTTCATTTTTGAATTGAATATACTGTTGGAGGAATTTTATACGTTTCATAGCAATGTTAGGTAACTCCATCATTCCTCGCCGTGGATCATCTTTTCTAAATCTGAAGCCAATGTTTTTCAATACCTTCCATAAAGATGAGAGGCAACCATTGAAAAGAAAACGTTGAGCAAGCTTATCATTCAATGTTTTTAATGTTATGTGTTCCTCTGCAATTAGGAATGTTCATTATTCAATTATACGTGAATGGCACTGAATACTCACTGTTCTTATACATATCGTAAATACAATTTCTTATTTCGGACTCCTGAGATTCTTCAATATCAACAATTGGTTTTTTCTTTTCTTTAGATGTCCTGGGACCGTTCAATTCTTCACCCTCTGTTGATTTTGCTGATATTCTCCACACAGTAGCAATACTTATATTCAGTGCAGCAGCCACTCTCTGTAATGATCATATTTTATATAACCTATTGAATTATCATAAACTCATCGTGGTAAATAAATATTCCATAGGATTCCTCACTTACCTTTCCGATAGAATTCAAAGGAAGTAAAGGGACCTCCGTTATCCTTTTCTCGTTGAAAATATTCCAACAAACTTGCAACCATTTGTTGGGCATCTCCACTCAACCCTTTCGGCATTTTTATAAAAATATGATGAAATTAAGCTCTCATCAAAAGAACAAATTCACAAAAATCGCATGAAAAGCACAATTCGAATGTAAACAAACGATTGTAAGGATTCGCTCCAAACAATTTGGCATCGTTGTGAAGGTAACGATGCCAAATTGTTTGGTCTCACAATGGTTCAACGGTTTTTATGAAATATGATTATATACCCAGCTATATACATTCGGAGTTAATTCGGAGCATCGCTGAAAAAGTGAAATACATGTGGCAACACGGCTCAATCTGGCGATTTGACAGAAACTATCTACCCAGAATAAATGAACTATACTCTGCTTTTAAAAAGAGTATTCATATACTCTGACAGTAATGACATTGACAATTACAGGGAACTTATTTGATGGTTTGTATTTGTATATGTGATTTGTATTGAAATAGTAATAACCAGCAACATAATGATGGTATTCAATGTATTCATTATTAATTGATTATAAAGTAATCAACTTTTGATGAAAGATAACCAAACAAAACCTCAATTTCATGAATCACTATTGACACTTGACATTTTCCATTTTGCAGAGTTTTCGAACGACTATTGAGGAGCAATGATCAACATATATTTCTAATCACGTGATCGTACTCTTACTCTACTCTGTGAGTAAGTTTATGAACGCGCCCCAGGGGCGTGGACACACCGTTGTGAATTGGCAGCTGATTGGCAGACCAGCCAGCAGCTAAACTTTCTGAGAATAACCGAATTAAGGAGTTCGGTCCAAGTTGCCAACCTTATTTATTCGTGAAAAAGTCTGCCTTTTTTTTCCTCATGATTTTGCGATTTCTAGAAAGATCGTGCAATAATTAGTACACCCCAATCATTTTTTTGAGTCCTATCGTAGTTATTTTGATGAAAATAAATACTAATTTTTGATCTGTCATATTTAGTTACTTTTCATTTTTAAGGTTATACACCAACTAGTTGAACTAGTTCCTTGTGGTTCCGTGCTTTATATTATTATCACAGATTAATAACTTATGTTGTATTAATCTGTGTTATTATAAACACTTCTCGACGTGTTCTCGATCAGAAATTGAACCACGAACCTTCAAATCCTTCAGAAACATAAGTTATTGCACCACTTGGACAAATACCCACTAAAAATTTCACAGTATTTGAATGTTTATAAGAAGAATGTGTGTTTCCCTGTTGTTGGAAGTTTGATGGCATTTGTAAATTAACCTCTGTGGCATCAATAACAAGTGTGATAGAACTTCCATCAAAATTTCTGAAACATTTTGAAATAGTTTCCATATTTCTGCCACCTCGAAACATATTTCCCCTTATGCCAATTTATGGACATGGATGATTTACTCATTGTAGTAAAATATGATAATTCTTCTGATGTAAAACCTTCTCTCAATCGATCTTCATTATTCATATAATGATGATTCATATTGTTCCTTATTCTTCCTCATAATTCTTAAATGGATATTTCAATTCATCCATTATAGTCACATCCAGACATTCATACAGAGTTTCAATTACTTATACCTGTGAAGAATTTGAAACGATTTGAAGTTCTTGACAAATTTTCGTAGGAAAAAATATTCTGAGATAGTCTTGAGAAAGTTTGGGTACTACTATATCCACAGATTGATTCGAAATTTCTTCACAATCAACATGTTTATCTACTTGGTATTCGGTCTCTATTTTATCTATGGTACCTACTTCTACTTTGATATTATCTGTTTCTGTTATTATTTGTTGAGTATTTGTGAAATTCGAGTTTTGAATTTCTGATTCGAAAGCATTTGGTAACGACTCCTTGCTATACTTTAACAAAAATGTTTATTATATATATATAGGTATTTTTAGTGATATTTTTCAATGTTAATTTTCCCACAGCGTTTTATCCATTCAAAACACCTTTTAGGATTACTCATTTTGGGGAAAGGGTAAAATTTCAACTTTTTGAGATTTCCAGAATACCTTGAATCACTCTTACAGTTTTTATAGTGACAATTCGTCATTCTATTCATTTGATTCTAGATATACAAATATTCGTAAATGGCGGGCATTTGTAACCATAGAGTTAGTTTCTAACCTTAGAGAACTAAAAGTAACTAAATATGACAGTTCAAAAATTTCCAGCAAAATAACTACGATAGGACTCAAAAAAATTATTGACGTGTACTAATTATTGCACGATCTTTCTAGAAATCGCAAAATCATGAGGAAAAAAAAGGCAGACTTTTTCACGAATAAATAAGGTTGGCAACTTGGACCGAACTCGTCACTAGCGTTCGGACAGGTTTTTCTGGTGGAATGGGTGGAACCTCGGTCATACAAATAGGTCTGAAGACTACGGCATTTTTGAGTGGTGGGGGGTGGCACCAGTTTTGAAGAAAAAGTTGACATAATTATCCGCTAGGAGGACATATGGGTATAATCATGTGATTAATCTTTGACAACAAAACAAACGGTTTGGACTTGAATGGTGAATAAAATCAATAACAGAAATATTATATCTTGCAAAATTCTCTCGAATAAATAAAAATCATTCCTACTTCCAAAAAGCTGACAATAGAGGACAGCGCTGCAGGTGGCTAAACATGAGAACCACAAAAATTTCCTCAATGTTTGGGCCACCCCCATCATACGAGTTCCCAGACCTATGTAAACGATCGTGATGTAAACTGTGTCCATACCACGATCATATACACAGGTCTGGAGACTACGACATTTTTGAGTGGTGGGAGGTGGCACCAATTTTGAAGAAAAAGTAGCCATAATTTTCCGCTAGGAGGATTTAGGGGTATAATCACGTGATTGATCTCTGACAACAAAACAAACGGTTAGACTTGAATGTTGGATAAAATAATGACAGAAATATTATATTTGCGAAATCCTCTCGAATAAATCAAAAAACATTACTACTTTCAGAAAGTTGATGATATCTGATGAGGACAGCGCTGCAGGTGGTGAAAGTACAATCTGTGGTTTGGGCCACTCCCACCATACGAGTTGCCAGACCTGTGTATATGATCGTGGTCCATACCACGTCCATACCACGTCCATACCACGTCCATACATAAAAATGTTATGTCATCTGTCAAACGTCAGATATGTTATTTTATTCTTCAAAAATAGGTTATATTATCTATATTGATTTGAGAATTTGTTTTCAATCAAAAAGTAGATTTCATTGAAGAATAGAGAGCTCGAAACTTTAATTTCTGCTTGTATATTAGGGTAAGGTGCAAATGTGATCAAAATCTCTTCATCTTTAATTTCGTGAGCATGTTGGCTTTTTGAAGGTGTCATATCTACAAATAATATTTACCTTAATCCTATTAATCATTATTTCTTCTAAGATGCAGTCTCAACTCGAAGCAGCATTATTAGGTCATACTATGTTTAATAACGAGGATGATGAAAACACTTTTCAAGAAGATGAAACTGAAGACCCTGAAGAATTTGATGAGGTTTCTTTTGATTATACTTGAGTTGTCCTTTCGTTTAAGCTTGCTCGCTAGTTGCATGCCATTCACATTGAAAATTTGGAGATAAAATTCACTTCTAGGTATATAGTTTGAACTCTTTTCATTCCTCTTCTCATAAACTTCAAGTAAACCAGTAAAATTTATAATGCATGAATTTCCATCAAAGTAATTATTGAGTAGTAATTCTAGAGGGGTAGTTAAAAAAGTCCTATGATGTAATATTTTTTTCTGATATTGAGTATATATTCCATACATTATATTTTCTTGAATTCTATATCAAGAATTCATGCATTTGCTCACTTTCCTGTTGTATGTAGCATATTTTCAATATTTTCTCAGAAGTATCTACAGCATAATTTTCATTTTGTAATGTTTTAGGAGGTTGAAGATAATGGTACCAAGATACAACATAGGCAAGTTTTTGGAAGGGAAACAAGTAATAGAACTGTCACTCTGCAAAATCTGTTATTAGCAGGGATATTAGAACCAGGCAAAGGTGCTATGACCATAGAATATTTGGTAAGAATATGTAATTCAAAGTGATTGCTTTCAATCTCTTGGCCTGTTATTCATATCAGCGCATTCATAGTTAAATTCTCTAAATCTATAATCAAAGTTGTGATAATGAAGAAAGGATATGCTAGTGTAGAGCAAAATGGAATTATTGTGAAATCAGAAACCAACACCTGTGAAAATATCAAATTACTTTACTGAAAATTTTTAATTTTCATGCATTATTCACCCTAACAATTCACATAAGAGTAAGGATATAAAATAATATTGTTAGAAGTATTGAAGTTTATCAAAATTCCTTGAATACTATCACATGAGTATTTCATTGATGTTTTGTAGGGTCAAAAATTCGTTGGAGATCTCCTTCAAGACGGAAAAATCCGGAGTCAGGAAACTGACATTGTGTTTGCATCCCCAAGTGCTTGGGCCATTGCTTGCAAACGGTTCATAAATCCAGATAAAAAATCTGGATGTGGTTGGGCATCAGTAAAATATAGAGGAAAGAAACTTGACGCCTTCAAGAACGTTTGGTACAAAAAAAAGAAGGAAGAAGACGAGAAGATAGAAAAAGAAAGTTAGTAATCCTCTTATTCATAACCGATTATATTCAAACTAATTGAAAAAATCATATAGCACCTACCGTGAATCTGGAACAAATACTGCAAAAAAATATGTTGAATTCCTTGATGTATCAGAGGATGGTAGTGAAACATAACACAATAGCAAATAGGACATTAACACAGTGAGTAATTAATCATTTTCCAATTTGACAGAGATTAATCAAATAAACTTCTCAAGATATTACATTTCAATGTACCAATGGACAATTATGATTGTTGAAGTATTCAGAGTTATCATAATGATGATATTTTATTACTTAAGTTTTTTCAACATTTTCAGTGACGCTAATACAATGATAGAGTGTGTACCATTCTCTAGTATGGGCAAAATACAACCCTTTCTTGTATCTCTATCTACTAATGCAGCTCTTGTGATGGACTTCCATTGTCATCTAACTAAGTCTGAAGTGTCAGGTTATCTTGCAGGATATTGGGACGTAAATACTCATAGTAAGTTTATTTTGACTATTTATCTGAAAATTCTCTTGTAACAAAAGTAATATTCGAAAATATCAGATTTGAATACCTGTTTTTCAGAATTCAAAATGCTTATTTCATCAAAATCTTTTAGTTTGAGGTGACATTCCTACCAATATCTGTTCCTCCAGATTCTAGTATAGGTTCAACTCTCCTTCTCCGTCAAGTTTCATTGTAGATCAGCTTATATTTGAATTTTTTTCTGTACAAAATCATATAACTTCATTACAAAATCCACTACTCAGAAGATCTTCATGTTATAAAACATTATATCTAGACATGCAGAATATAAAGAATATATCTTGAGTAAAATGAGTAACAATATAATCAATAGGAATGCAACTTTGTTCCTTTTTTATATGTGTCTGTATCTGTCTTTCCTATTACCTCATACCCCCTGGGGATATTCAGAAAGCTGTCATAAAATCATAATACCCAAGAAATATTCTCAATTGTGTATAATTCGGTACTTGACTTATTTTATTTTGTAGATCTTCAAATAACCCATGCCTATCCATGTCGCAACACTAAAAACGACAGAGACCAGGCTCCTCAAGTAGAAGCGAGCATTGCCAAGGCTATAGAAAAACAAAAGGTAATACTAGTAGGATGGTATCACTCTCATCCTATGGCGCCGGCTGCCCCAACTTTGAGAGACGTTGACGCTCAGCTTGACTATCAGATTAAGATGAAAGGACTCTCTGATAACAGTTACACCCCCTGCATCGGAATTATTCTTTGTAAGGATTTCACAAAACGTGGAAAACCTGCAGCAAAGGGAACCATCTCTGGTTTTGATGAGATTTTCACATATGCTTCAGAACACAAGAAATGTTATGGAAAACTGTGAAAATGGATATTTTCATAATTTGAATGTGTATATTTTCAACTCGATATGACGTGCAGTAGATGCAATCTCAAACAACGTGTGGCATGTCACGAGAAAGCAACGTTTCCAAGTGAAAAAAACATAACTCACCTCACAAGTAACTCGATGGACTCGGTTCCTGCGACGCCGCTATTGTGCCTTTTCGAAAACGTCACTCATAAAATGAATACAACCTAGCAACTTTGCTTTTTTTATAATACAACCCATCTCATTTGAATGCAATTATTCCATACTATTTTGGGTCGAATATGTACAAATATAAAAACATGGAAATAACTTACTTCAAAGCTTCTTATCATGAAATTTTTTGAGAATTTCACTTCAATGATATGAAAATTATGTTTTGTTCTAATACTTATAATGAAAGTACAATCTTTATCAAATTCTTATGTCTTATCGCTTTTCATAAACATGTATGAGGTTTTTCTGCAGAAAATTTTTATCATTGGGTGTTTATATTCGTGTTTCGAAGCATCTGTAAAAATTTCATTAAAATCGGTGATGGTTTTCTTCGCTGAAAGTTTACCCAAAACGTACTTGAAGGATTTTTGATTGAATTCATTTCAGCTCCTTATAACTATGAAAACGGGTCTTTGGAATCGAGCGTCATCGCCTATTGGGTTGTTCCACCTCCTGAAACGAAGCCCAACGAGTATGGCAGGCCCATGCTCATGTCTTACAGCGTGGTACAAGAAAGCAACGTTAGTCTTCATGTTAGACAAGAAATAACCAAGTGCATTGAGTATTACAAGAAAGAGAGTGACTTTGTCAACTTTAGTGATAGGTACCTAGGCAACACCAGCTACATTGACAAACTCAAAACATCCTTGATATCGAAGTTTCCCAGAGACGAGAGCGAAATCAGCTTGTGGAATTTTATTCGCGATAATTTGGGACTACCGGCAGAGGAAAAAGAAACTCTGCTCTCCATCCCGACCGTCGGCAAATCCAGTCAGCATCTATCCACCCTCAACTCCAACATGATGCTGCCCTCCGACATATCCAGCATCCTCTTCAACTCTGGTAAATTCCCGAGCGCCAGCAGCCTCCTAGGCCTCCCCGACCCCATGGCCCACAGTACCTTAGCGGCGAACAACATGTTTCTGCAGAGCAACTTTTTCAAAATGCAGGAGCTGTTGAAACCGCTGTCTTCGAGCAGCCCGGTGAGCAAGTCCAAGACGGATAAGTCCAGCCCGTCCTCGTCCCTAAAAGGCTCGCCCGATTTGAACCTTTCCAAGATCCCCAAAGACTTCTCCATGACCGAGTACATTTCGACGTTGAGTAAATCGGCGTCGAGCAAGCAGGACTACTTGGTGCCGGATCTGGGTGCCAATCGAACGTCCGGTGAGTATGCTTGGGGGGCGGGGCGGCCGTCGGAGAAGGGCGCCAAAATACCCAAATTGGATTATTCGTCAGGGATGTTGGATTTGAGCGTCGGCAAGAGTTCTGCGACGGAATCCGCTTCGGCTACTGATTCGAGTGTGGTGTTAGGGGAGAGTAATAGCGGGGAATCTGTGGATAAGCCCTTGAATCTCGCTGGGGAATGATAATAATGTGTAGTTCGAAAATGGACCTCACAAACATATTGAGAGAATAGAGTGTTTGGTTGGAAAATTAATGTACTTGGAGGGGTAAAAAGTATAAAAAAATGTCATATCATGTATGATCCAATCCGTAATCCATTTGTAGTATATCCTATTTTTATTTTTTCACTATTTTGGTCATACATTATGCTTCCACTTCAAAAGTGTATTAACATTCTTATAACTTGGCATCTATACAATTGAATGGTTTTGAAATTTTCTGTTAAAAATTGTGATCTTCCATCTCTGTTAACTTTTCATGCGTTAATGAATGCAATATGAAGACGAATTTGTTTTTCTCAAAATGAGCATAGATTATTTTCTTCACTCTGAAAAAGTTGGGAATCGTACCATTCTATTTTGTTTGACATCTACTATCACCTCCTCAAGTTTATTTATTGACGAACTTAACACGTCGTGTTGTCAGATGTATTACATAGAAAAATTAACGAAAGTCAGTGATGGAAACGGAAAATGAGTTTTATTGATATATACTATTGTAAAAACAATATAACAAAGGAATTACTGATTTTCAGTTGAAATAAATGTAATTCTAATTCTCAAAATCATAAATAGGATTTGAGGTCATTTTCTGTGAAACCGAATTTGAAAGTTAGAAGGCTGTAGATTTTTAGGATCAAATGTTTAAATTATAATCTAATAATTATTAAAACAAACTAATAAATTTTAATTCGAATTGGATTTGTGATTTATGAATATTTTATTTTGTGATTTATGAAGATCTCACAGTTCATTACTAGTTATAACAAAAATGAGATACATTGTAAATAATGATATAAATGACTGTTTTATGGTGTGAAGCAATTTAAATTTCGCATGACTAGACTATGAAAATATTTCCAGAAAACACTGCAATAACAATATCTTTCTTGTAGTTTTCGAGTTTCAAATGGGCGACTGGACTATTCATTGCATTCAATGATTATACAAAGTTAACTTACAATTCAATATTTATATGTCAATATACTATCAAAGTTGGAGCTACTGTCCAAACTTGGTCCAAACGCTCCGACATTTTTCTGTTACTCGAACATTCTATACGAATAGCCGAAAATGTAAGAATAAATAAAAGTCATCAATCAGATTAAATGTGGTATGCAAATAACGTCATTTAATCATATAGTTAGTGATTAAAAAAAACACGAGTACACAATAGTCATAGACACGATCATATACACAGGTCTGGCAACTCGTATGGTGGAGGGTGGCCCAAACATTGAGGAAATTTTTGTGGTTCTCATGTTTCGCCACCTGCAGCGCTGTCCTCTATTGTCACTTTGTCAGTCAATCATAAATCAGATCAGAAAGTAGGAATGATTTTCATTCATTCGAGAGTATTTTGCAAGATATAATATTTCAGTCATTGAATCTATTTACCATTCAAGTCCTAACCGTTTGTTTTGTTGTCTCAAAGATTAATCACGTGAATATACCCCTAAATCCTTCTAGCGGAAAATTTTGGCAACTTTTTCTTCAAAATTGGTGCCACCTCCCACCACTCAAAAATGCCGTAGATGCCGGACCTATGTATATGATCGTGGTCATAGATATGGTGGGATTCCACAACTGTGGAATTCAGTGATTTTAACAAAGAGTAGACGTATTATCACCATAAAAATATATCCAAATAGATGCAAAAAATCATTTTGATCTCTACTAGACAATACAATGACTGAATATTGAATATCCAATATGATAGTCCAGGAGTTTAAAGAGAGAATACTATAGAAATATTCTGTAGTATACTGAAAATGTAATGAATAGTAGTAAAAGAAAATTCAAATAATGAAAGGCCTATTTCGAATGAGTACTTACTGTTTGTGTGGATACAGGTGTATCATTTTCACAGGTAATTTTTTTAGTTTTCCAATTCCATTGGAGATTTGAGTGAAGTTTCATCAATAATGTATATAGTACGTAGCATATGTAATTTATTTCATTTAAACAACAAAATACAAGCATTTCATATATTCCAAGAGTTATAGATTATTTCTCCTCAATTCATCGACTTGTTAATATTATTTTGTATTTCACAATGAGATTAATTCCATTTATTCCATTCAAACTCAAATTATTCAATCATCTGTAAAAGTTGAGAGACAATGTCTTCCTAACCTGTACAAAAAAATCAAAACTTCGATAAGACTGATTACACTCACTCCCATCAGTAGAGACAGAAACCCTCCAAAGGTACCTGAAAAAATCATTTCCTAAATATTCTGATTGAAATATCAACCATTTGAATTCTCACTTATAACTTCGAACCAGGTTTGCGTTGCGTGGATCGTGTATGAATTTCCAAAAGCAGAATTAAAGAAAATATTTATATGGGTGGTATTGCTGCTGAAAATTAGTATAGACAAGTTACACACGCAAGGAAACGAAAGTATATAGCTACAAATAGAATATTTTTATTCGTAGGAGAAGTTTTCCTATTTCCTTAAGAGTTGTTTATGAATAATCTAACTGTCGCACACAAAAACTTGTTGCAGCAATCAACAATATAAAAACACGGACAATGCGAACTGTGCCGTGCGACCACAGAAATATAATAAACATTTATAAACAGTGGCAAAATTTTATGTTCGATAATGAGTGGCCTGCAAGAATCCCGGAATTTAGCCCTGCACATATAATTTATTGCTCTTTTTGCAGAACAAAAGTCATATTGATAAAATTCTGACTACATCATGCCCAAAAACAAATTCCATATCTCAGATGTGATTCCACTAAGGCATAATACACACTTCTTGCCATATCTTCTCCAAATTCCCATGAATAAGTTAATCTTTCTGCAAAACATCCCGAAGCTAGTTTGCTTCCGAGTTTTTCAATGTGATTTTCAAATTTCAATTTACTGTATTATTTATAAGCTAAATAAAATTGGTAAGGCCTACCAGTAAACAAATCGATCCCCGATTCAAGCAAAGTCGCTTTCGATACATGGAGGGCAACTCCCAAAAAAGCATTCAATTAGATATCTTTTCTTATCACCTGAAAACCTACAATTCCATTTATTGGGTAGAATAGGTTTGATAGTATGTGAAGGAGTTTGGGATATCGAGAGAATAGAGGACCTCCGTTGCGGCGGAATTTGAGACAGTTTATTATATTTCTGTGCGTGCGACCGATGCAAACACAATGTCGATTAACGTTGATTATTCATGAAGTTAATTGCGCTCTCTTTCTACATCGATTCTAATACGTGGAAGAACATTGCCGGTCGTCCATTTCTGTATGTCGATGAGTGGAAATGATGATTCATTACAAGAGGTGGATTCCGTCCCTTTCATTCAAAATAGTATTTTGTCTATCATGAAACTGTGGAATCCGTAGACGTTTATTATTAATATTATTCAACTATGGTTTGTTCCTAATTTCAAATCATTTAATAATTTGAGAATTATTCATTCAGTTTCAATCACAAGAAGTTCAACTTTTCCAAATAATCAGGCAGTAGTAAAACATTTCCGAAAATTGATCCAACTTGAATAATATAGGAATTGATGAAAAATACCTTTGATCATGAAGAGGTATTGAAACAGTCGACGGTTCATAATTAATGCTCTTGCAATCGGGTAGGCATTCTGGACATCTTATGGAATCATATTTTTCTTGATTTAAAATGTTTTTTTCAACACCATTTGGATGATATCTGGACCATTTTTCTATAAACACGAATTTTACATGTTGTTGAATTTCTTGACGAACTATCAGAAAAAGATATAAAACTATTTTATTTAGCACTTTGGGAAAAGTTACCTCTGTATTTATTTAGACAAGGTATGTCAATGAAAGTACAATGTACCATGCGTTCATCATCATAATGTTTATCTAGAACAGGCACAGTGGAAGGTATACAGTTACACAAAGATAACATACTCCTTATTTTGCAATCAACCAAACAGTCGCTGAAGGTGTAGTCACCGAATATAGTTTTCTGATCTGTTCGAAATTTGCAATTTCTCTGAAATGAAATTCAGAAAATCCTATATCTGTCATGTTAAATTGATTTCCAATTTTATTTGATGTCATTACATCTGAACGAGAATCAGGAATCTAATGTAATTAAAAACTTGAGTTCCCATTTAAAAAAAGTTTACAGTTTTTTTCATCCATACATTTCCCGACTTTCTCATACACTTCAGGAAATGTAATTCAACCTTCAATATCCATAAATCAATTCCATAACTCAAAAAACTTGTATCCACATAAAAATGCCATATGTTTATGGGCTGCATCTGTCACTTTTTTATATATATTAAATATAAAGGTTATAATACATGAAATTAAATTGAAACCATAAGAATAAATCAAAACTGATATGAAATATGGAATGTTCTATATAAAATCACAATGATGGCGTTACTTCCGGGGAAACCGGAAATGATGTAATAACTGAAATATTGAAGCTGGATTCTCCATACCTCCATCAGTGTATATACAAATTTTCGGAATATTGCTACTCCAAGTACTACCTTTATATAGATCGCGTTGACTCTTGAAAGAATATATTGTAAATTTCATATCAGTGACATCCAAAATCGCAAAGAACAATAAGATAAATCTCGGTGGATAGACTGTATTGTTGAAATGAAAACCAATTACTCCAATTATTGTTTCATTCAGGTATTATTGATTTCAATAATTTCAAAATATTTCAATATTATCGGTCGATTCTAGTTCTGAATAAATAAGAAAAGCAAATACACGATTTTAATTAAGAAGTGAACATAATAATTATAATACTCGAAGTGTTTGAAATGGAAAATGAATTGAAAACACCATCGCAATAGGTACCTATTTCTACATACCCACTTAACGGGCAGCGACCTCACAATATCAGAAGTTGTTGTTCTGCTGTATTCCATACTTATCAAAGCTTCAGTTTTAACATTCACGAACACTTCGGACAGCGATCCGCTTAATTTGTCAGGAAAGTCCGTAGAGTGAAATATTTGCACTGTAAATCCGAGAGCTGGAAACGTACTGAAGAAATAGTCATCTAGATTGTTATACAGAGTTAGCTGAAGACCTCTGCTTACGCCGGCTCCTTTGGGATATAAGGGCTTCGTGGGTGCCGATATGTTACTTTGAGTAGCATCTCTAAAAAAATCATATCAAATAGAGAGATTCTAAACAGGATCTATTTCTGGGTCTCATATTTACTTTCATATTCAAATTATTATTCATTTCAATTGATAAACAAAATATATACTGAATTACACCCCTAGTTTCTACTTTCTACGATGACTATCACCGTATAGTTTGAATTGAAATTGTATTCAAATGTCACAATTGTTTTTATTTTTCGATTTATGAGGAAACTATTCAAAATCGAAAGAACAGAATTACTGTATGAGATACAATTATAAATATAGTCGTATAGAGTTGTGACGGCTCGCCAGAATCAAAATTGTTGTGAAAAATGTAATAACAGTTGATGGATTGTCAGTTTTCAATCCTGCTATAGTATAGAATTAACCAATTCGCACTGATCCAATAGAGGCTATCGACCTAAGTCTTTCTGCCTAGTTAGTATAGAATATTCTAAAGAAATACACAATGTCTGATGGAATGTTTAAAATTTCATTTTTCGACATCAGTTATATTTAATATGATTCTTTACTTACCTTTTCTGCAGTATCAAATGGAATGGTTATCCCGTTTTTGTACAACATATAATGCTATACATGCTTATATACACTGTGTCCAAGATAGGGATCTCGGAAACGATAAGAGATACGGGGATGGTTAAATTAGAGAAAAGTTGCGCATTTCCAAGTCTAACAATGTGCCGTCCAGAAAGTTTTGAAATTCCAATTGATTCCGGAGATATTCCTAAGAAAACGAAATTTACCGATTTCGTTTTAAATTTTTGTCTGACGTTATTTGAAGAGATATAAGAAAACAAGAGACACTCTCTCATTGCCATTTTTCAATCCCTACAAAACAGCGTTGAGAGATTTCACGTACGACGTTTCGTTTCGGAGAAACCACCATCAACTTTATTTTTTTATATGACGCGTAAAAAGAGAATACCCTGTATTGAATAGCATATTTTATTACTAATACAATGATGTATGACAACAATTTGATTCCGAACTATTTAAAACGGGAAAAAAAGTTTCTTATTAAAGTTCGAACGTTTTGGTGTAGTGTGCGGTGAAATGATGACCATGAGTATGGTATAGTAGGCTATGACTTTACTCATTACACAATGCCCTAATAGTGCAGAGTATCTATCGAACCGATTTCCGGGAAAATGGATAGGTACACATTTAGCAGTTTCGTGGCCCCTTCGTTCTCCGGACATCACTCCGCTAGATTTTTTTTCTCTGGGGGTATTGCAAAAATTATGCTTACCGCCATGTTTTTGAATCTGAGGATCAGTTTAGGAAACTAGTTCTTGAAGCGTGCGAGAGCATCACACCTGATATGTTGAGAAGTGTTTTGAATTCAACAGTTAGAAGTTGTTATCTATGTTTAGAGAATAATGATAATTTGTTTCAACATTCATCTCTATAATAGAGATTAGTTTTTTAAATTTCTATTCCGTAGTTCTCAAATAAATTGGTTAATTGATTAACATATTAAGCGATCTACTTATATGAATGAAATTCTCATATCTCCAATAACGCGATTTCAATTTGATATTTTGAAACATGAGTAATCTCATACCATACTCAGGGTCATCATTTCACCGCACACTACACCAAAACGTTCAAACTTTAATGAAAAATATTTTTTTCCGTTTCAAATATTGCAGAATCATATTGTGTCATACACCGTTGTATTAGTAATAAAATATGCCATTCAATTCAGGGTATTTTCATTTCACGGGCCATATAAAAAAATAAAGTTGATGGTGGTTTCTCCGAAGCAAAACGTCGTACGAAAAGTCACTTAACGATGTTTTGTAGGGGTTAAAAAATGGCAATGAGAAAGTGTCTTTTGTTTTCTTATATCTCTTCAAATAACGTCAGAAAAAAATTTAAACGAAATCGGTAAATTTCGTTTTCTTAGGCATATCTCCGGAATCAATTGGAATTTCAAAACTTTCTGGTCGGCACATTGTTAGAGTTGAAAATGCGCAACTTTTCTCTAATTTAACCATCCCCGTATCTCTTATGGTTTCCGAGATCCCCATGATAGACATCCACTTCTTGGACACAATGTATACCCAAATCTATCAAAATTATAATTCTTAAATAAATCGACCATATTTTATATTTAATAATATTAAGTTATCATTAATGAACGATAAACCAAAATCGACAGATTAAAAGTGGATACGTCAGTGATTCGAATTCCGCTGGTTCATATGGATTAATATGTCCAATAATTAAAATATTTCCAACAGGAAGTGTTCGGATTCCACTGTGCGAACTGTACGACCTGTTCTTCTCCGCCTTGCGCAACTTTCGACAGAGGAGTTGGTTAAATACAATTTAATCATCAAATATTATGCAAAGTTGCCATTGGGAACGAAATCAATTTGTTGTTTGATATCAACTAGGAAAATACATTTCAAATGAGGTGTCAATTGCCATATGTTTCAAGCCACAAATTCAGAAATGTCGATGCAGTGTAGCGATCGCAGCTCCCCAGAGTGGAAATAAATTTCATAGCGAATGATGCCTCCCACAAAAATGTAGTTGACGCGTCAGAGCATTTTCATTGAATTTACACAAATCGGCTTCTTTGTTTTCGTGGCCAATCTTTTTATAATGTCCTTATACTATGACGGTGAGATCATCAAAGTTTATAACAAAATAAAGTTCGAATACTCACACTAATTGTTGAGACATGTTCCTCAGGTAATTGAAAACACAGCAATAACCGTCATAGGTTGTTCTGAAGAGAAATAATTTTTCACAATCATGGATTTTGCCATCCCACCTACATTCTTTCAGTATCTCATTGCATTTTGGGGCTAACTACAAGTTTTTAATTCAGGATATTGATAAGGATTCAACGTAAAGATACAATGTTTTCGATGTTAGCTTCAGATATTAGTAATGATTTTTTCCGTACCTTTCTTAAAGGTTAATATTTCCTCAAAATTTTTTAAGCCTGTCAACTTTCAGACATATATCGCTTAGGAACTCTATAATCAAATGTTTCACTCTGTAGTTTTCTTCAACAACAAATCATTGTTGATCGATATTTCGTCTTATATATCCATTAAAAATTTACAGTTCGCATAACCCAGGTAACACGGTTGACCTCAAAGACGTCTTTATGACGTCATTTATTGGTCTCAGACGTCATGTGACCAATAATGACCATAAGTGACTTAAAATCACGCCACAATGACGTCGATGTCATTTCGAAAATATGACTCTATTGTGACGTCTTTTGGGTTTACCCTGAATGCGGTACACTGAGCACCGGCATATGTCTGAAGTACCATCGAGTTGAGGTTTTAACATTTTTCAGTTCTCTTGTACATTTAAATTGCGACAACTTCAAGAACGTAATTGAAATGCCCGAAATATGTCTTAGCCAATAGGACTTTGATCCTCTTGGATTAATACAGGGTGTTTCAAAGTGAATGGAACATTCGAAGTATCTGGAGAACAGAAAGACAGATGATTTCGAAACTTTGTGGGCGTGGATAATCAAACTTGCTCTATGCGTCTAAAATATTTTTATCGATACAGTGTTGCCGCTTGTATCAGAAAGTAGTGGGTACTTTGTTATTTCAAATGAAACACCTCGTATATTATATCATTTTTGGAATCCTTATGAGATTCCTCACAACTTTCCCACATAACTCCCTATGCCTATATGTGACGATTTTCGAGATAAAAATTATTTTGTCCAATTTTTGTGAAAAATCTGACTATTGAAAAATATAAATTTTTCCCAATGCAAACTCACAAAATATTGTAATTTGGGTTATTGCTGCATGAGACCATCAAGTATTCTGTCGATGAACTAGATCTCAGTTTCAGCATACAGGAAGACTCAGAAGTGAGTGCCTTTCGGGGACTCATGAAAATGACTGAAAGACTGTTTTTTTAACGGAACACCTTATATATTATTACTTATTTCAAATGCTTTAACATTTTCCAATTTGATTGAGTATATTTTCCCTATACCTATCTCGTACAATTTTTTAGTTATAATCACTTATGTTATGAATTCGTTTTCAATAAAATAAATATTGGATAGTGCTTCAGATAGTAGGCTATGAACTTCATTCTGACAGAGAACTGACATGTTATTCCTTCATTGTCATCCTGTATTCAAGTTGCATGGGTGTGAAAGTACTATGGCAGAAAATAATTACTTGAATGTGGTTTTTTCATCATTTATGGTCAATGTAAAAAAAAATGCAGAAAGTTTGATGATAAATATGCTGATTTACCTCGAATGAATTTGAGAAGATTCATTAGATTGAAGAGAAATTTTAAAATGCTTGATTCATCATGAAAACCTAAAAGTATCAAAGTCTAACATGTGTATTAATGAATCTAGAAAGATTTCAAAAACATTTCCGTTAAAAAAACAGAGTTTCAGTCATTTTCATGAGTCCCCGAAAGGCACTCACTTCTGAGTCTTCCTGTATGCTGAAACTGAGATCTAGTTTATCGACAGAATACTTGATGGTCTCATGCAGCAATAACCCAAATTACAATATTTTGTAAGTTTGCATTGGGAAAAATATATATTTTTCAATAGTCAGTTTTTGCACAAAAATTGGACAAAATAATTTTTATCTCCGAAATCGTCACAGATAGGTATAGGGAATTATGTGAAAAAGTTGTGAGGAATCTTATGAGGATTTCGAAAATGATATGATATCTATACGAGGTGTTTCATTTGAAATAACAAAGTAGCTACTACTTTCTGATACAAGCGGCAATACTGTATCGATAAAAATATTTTAGATGGATAGAACAAGTTTGATTATCCACGTTCACAAAGTTTCGAAATAGTCTGTCTTTCTGTTCTCCAGATACGTCTTTGGGTGCGTTCCATTAAGCGCTCACAACGCCCAAAACACTCATTCAGACGTTCCACATGGCGACCACGATCGTTGGCGTCGTAGCGAAAATGTCATGAATGACGTCATGATTCATGCTCACGACGACCCATCTCAATAGGTGGGTCGGCGTGAGCGTTTCGATGACGCACAGAACCAAGTGGAACGACAAAATTCGTGTTCGTGAGCGTGATCGTTGTGAGCGCTTAATGGAACGCACCCTTTGTGTGTTTTTTTTTCAATAAGAACGTAATTGTTAGATACATTAGAACGTCAAATATGCCGTCATTTTAACGTCACAACTATGGTCATGCCGTCACCGGTGGTCTGATGGAATGACGTTAAAAGGACGACAGTGTGCCACCTGGGAACTGATATAACAATTTTTCTCACTTACTTGAATCATTCTCTTCATAGGATCATCGAAAACTGTATAATTATCATAAGCATCAAATAAATCTTGTGCAACACTTAGTCTTTCTATGTCCCTCAAGTTGAAATCATAAAGATCTCCTAATAGTTCGATATCTTTCAGAATTTCAGGAATCTTTTTATCTGCAGTAAATTGATTCCTGGAATATATTATAAAATCTTCATGTATACAAAAGAAAATTTTTATTTGGTCTTGATATAATTTCACGGTTTGTACTCACAAATATGTCGAAAATTCAGTAGCTCTTATTCGACTGATCTTATTCATACTGCAAATAGAAATTCCAGGAAATTTTATTCTTTGTACTGGCAAATTTCTGGACTCTAAAGTTACAATAGTTGGAGTTTCGGTAATTTCGCCCCATAGGTGACGTATTAAAAATATTGTTGTGATAAACACTGCCATGTTGATAATCATCCAGAATGTTCTTAAATTACATAGAAATTAGGTACTTCATCAGGGAATGAAATCTTCAGTTACCTCTCTAAAAAGGAAATTCTCTTCATGGTCAACCAGGTAAAACCAGGAATCGTCGTGTTATCACAAAAAAATCTCACCGTTTTGCGTAGATCTTGGTAAAGCATGTTTTTACTACTTTTTATATTGGAACTACCTATATTACTGAATTTATCATTTCATTAAACAATATACGAAAGGAAATAGTCATTAAAAATGCAATAGAATTAATCACAGAAAAGAGCATGCAACAAAATGCGATGAAATAGATATAAAATACATTAAATATTTAAATGAAACGCATACCTAACGAACAGTAATCGTTTAATCAATCATTTCGAAAATGAATTTAAGAAGAATCTACTAAGAAAGATTCTAGTATACATACTCGTACGTTGCAGAAGGAATATACGTAAAATATTTTGAAACCTGACTTGAACCAATGAAAAATTACACAAACACATATCATTAACGTATACATAGGTGAAAATGTATGCCATGGTGGATATTACCTTGGACATACACGGAAACCGGGAGAAGGCACACTCCTGAAAATCTGCTTACTTCAATAAGTAGTTGTGTTCTATCTATTGAAAATAGTTTTAGCTACCAAAAACTAGCACCATATTTATCATTTTTAAAAGGGGACACCTTGTGTATTTTTTATACTCTTATTGCTTTGCGAACATTTTTGCTTGATACTTCCCTACACCTATCTTCAATTGCTTTCGAGATAATATTTTCCATAATTCCTGTCCGAAACATTGCTTTCATTTTATGCTCTGCGTTACCTGGATGCGTAGAAGTTTCGATGATCAATTAGTTTGATGTTTGGTATACTAAACACCCCAAGAGACGTTAGGTCAAGTGAAGGTCTTTTCTATGGCAGAAATCGAAAAAAATAGTTTTATCATAAGTTACTGATATTGCAACACACGTTATATGAAAAAAATATTGAGAAGATCATATTGAATGTAAACATTTTCACCAGCCATTATCTACCGGTGTGAAAACAGAAACGGTCGCCGCGCCGCCCGTTCGATGGGATATTATAATCGCGCGTACGGTATTCAGGAATTGTTATCAATCATTATTGTTATGATTATTTTATTGGAGAATTCGATTGAATCTCCGAAAATGATTGGAAATGATGTGTTTTTTCTCATTTATATTAGTTATTTTAAAGTCTCTGATTTGAGGAGGAGTGTAGAGAATTATCGTTTCTGGAAATTTCTTTCACAGTACATACTCAAAATGACATTAAAAATCGTAAATACCCTATGCCATATTTTCTACGACCCCTATAGTCCACCCAAAACAACCCCCGATATCATTGATTCGTTAAAAAAAACATCAAGTTGGCCGTTTCTGGAAATTTCTTTCTCAGTACATATTCAAAATTACCTGAAAAATCGTGAATACCCTATACCATATTTTGTACCCTTATAGTTCAGCCAAAAACCACCCCCGATATCATTGATTCGTTCAAAAAAACTTCAAGATGGCCGTTTCTGGAATTTTCTCTCACAGTACATACTCAAAATGACCTGAAAAATCATAAACACCACATGCCATATTTTGTACTCCTATAGTTCACCCAAAAACCACTCCTGATAGTTTCACCTTTTTAGACCCGAGGGGAACCAAGTCTAACAATGTGTCGTTCAGAAAGTTCCGAAATTCCAATTAGTTCCGGAGATATGCCTGAAAAAACGAAATTTGCCGATTTCGTTTTAATTTTTTTCTGACGTTATTTGAAGAGATACAAAAAACAAAAGACACTTTCTTATTGTCAATTTTGAATCCCTACAAAACAGCTTTGAGAGATTTTCTGTACGACGTTTCGTTTCGGAGAAACCACCATCAACTTCATTTTTTTATGTGGCCCGTAAAAAAATACCCTGTATTGGATAGCATATTTCATTACTAAAACAACGATGTATGACATAATATGATTCTGCAATATTTCAAACGGAAAAAATGGATTTTATTAAAGATCGAACGTTTTGGTGTAGTGTGCGGTGAAATGATGACACTGAGGAAATGTCAAAATAGTTGAATCGAGATATAGTGTTTTTGAACTTTATTCTTGTGTCTTGTTGCTGTGAATTTTTTCCTGTTTCAAGATGAAACGTGCTTTTTCACCTGAAGAAAAGTTTGATATGTTGAAATGTTATATCTTATGCTATAGAAACGCTGTTGCAGATAGTCGTATGTATTCAAATAACTATCCAGACAGAAAAAACCCCAGTTCAAAAAATTTCGATCGATTGGTTACGAATCTTAAGCAGTATATGGTCCGTTCATTAAACCGGTATCGTCAAGAAATGAGCCCTGCAATGAAGAAAAAGAGAATAATGTAATATTAGCTGTAACTGAAAATCCGGAAATATCACTCAGAGAAATTGACAATACCACTGGAATAGCGAAATCTACTGCACATTTTATTTTGAAAAAACAGAAATTCTACCCGTTCAAATTCAGAATCTGTCAAGGCCTCAGACCTGATGACGATGAAAGGCGAAGAACATTTCGTGAATGGTACACCAGGGAGTGTTAGGAAGATGAAACATTTCCCCATAAGATTATCTGGTCGGATGAGAGTATGATCACAAATAATGGAATTTTTAACCGGGGAAATACCCATTATTGGTCAAGGAACAATCCCCGAGTACACCGAATGGCTAGACATCAGCACCGTTTTGGTTTTAATATATGGGTTGGGATTTTTGGAACAGATTTAATAGGCCCTTTTTTTTACAACAATTCCCTAACCTCAGAGCATTACCGCAACTTATTAGAACGCGATTTGGAAGGAGCCTTAGACAACTTGTCGCTTGCTAAGGTTAGAAATTGTTGGTTTCAGCAGGATGGTGCGCCCGCGCACAATGCCCTAATCACGATCGTATATATAGGTCTTGCAACTCGGGTGGTGGGAGGTGACCCAAACATTGAGGAAATTTTCGTGGTTCTCATGTTTCGCCACCTGCAGCGCTGTCCTCTATTGTCACTTTGTCAGCCAATCACAAATCAGATCCGATCAGCTTTTTGAAAGTAAGAATGATTTTTATTTATTCGAGAGAATTTTGCAAGATATAATATTTCTGTCATTGATTTTATTTACCATTCGAATCCGAACCGTTTGTTTTGTTGTCAAAGAATAATCACGTGATTATACCCCTATGTCCTCCTAGCGGATAATTATAGAAACTTTTTCTTCAAAACTGGTGCCACCTCCCACCACTCAAAATTGCCATAGATTCCAGACCTTATGTGTATGACCGTGGCCCTAATAGTGCGCGAGTATCAAATAGATTTCTAGAAAAATGGATAGGTACACATTTAGCAGTTTCGTGGACCCCTCGTTCGCCGGACCTCACTCCGCTAGATTTTTTTTTCTGGGGGTATTGCAAAAAATATGTTTACCGCCGTGTTTTTGATACTGAGCGTTCGAGAGCATTACACCTGATATGTTGAGAAGTGTTTTGAGTTCAACAGTTAGAAGGTGTTATCTATGTTTAGAGAATAATGGTAATTTGTTTGAACATTTTCTATAATAGAGATTAGTTTTTTAACTTTCTAGTCAGTAGTTCTTAACTAAATTGGTTGATTGATTAACATATGTCGTGACCTACTTTCTTATATGAATGAAGTTCTCATATCTCCAATAACGTGATTTCAATTTGGTATTTCGAAACATGAGTAATCATAGCCTACTATACAGGGTTGCCGAAGCTACTCCATTCCATTCCCTTTGATCATTTTCTACTCCGCTACTCCAAAAGATTGATTTCTAATCCGGTTGAATGTACGGATGCATATTTAGTTCGAAAGGGACAGTTGCCGATATACGCTTGAGAGAAAATAAAAGATGAAAACCGCTAGATGCTAGACAGAGTTGTCCAATTGTCATCATGTTATATGCGTTTTATCTCCTGATTCTTATTCTTTTTTCCGCGATAGTTGACAATTGACATTTGATTTAATGACAATGGTAAAAGATGTTGACTGAACATGTACTGAGTACTACTCCGCTTTGGTGTCTATCTACTCCACTTTCAATCTCCAATCTACTACAATTTTTTAGCCTGGTGCGGCAACGCTGCTACTATACCATACTCAGTCATCATTTCACCGCACACTACACCAAAACGTTCGATCTTTAATAAAAACCATTTTTTCCATTTAAAATATTGCAGAATCATATTGTGTCATACATCGTTGTTTAAGTAATGAAATATGCTATCCAATACAGGGTATTTTTTTTTCACGGGCCATATGAAAAAATAAAGTTGATGGTGGTTTCTCCGAAACGAAACGTCGTGCGGAAAATCTCTCAAAGCTGTTTTGTAGGGATTAAAAAATGGCAATGAGAAAGTGTCTTTTGTTTTCTTGTATCCATTCAAATAATGTCAGAAAGAAATTAAAACTAAATCGGTAAATTTCGTTTTTTCAGGCATATCTCCGGAACTAATCGGAATTTCGGAACTTTCTGAAGGGCACATTGTTATACTTGGAAATGCGCAACTTTTCTCTAATTTAACCATATCCGTATCTCTTATGGTTTCCGAGATCCCCATGATAGACATCCTTTTTTTGGACGCAGTGTATATGATGTATCATCAATTTGAAAAATTCACATAAAAGTCAATAATGTTTGCAACTCATAGGAACCACTTTTATTATGATAGTTACAAAAATATTTTTAGGTAGTCATTTGTTAAAATTAATTTTGACATATGTCGATTAACCACCAATATGGTGGTCATTTTGTAAATTACAATCATAATTAAGAAAATTTGTATATTGAAAGTTCAAAAACTGATCTAAAATGAATAATTATACTTTCTATATATAATAATATACTGATACATTTTTGAAATATTCTCAGAATATTCTGTACTGGATGAAATCCAAAGGATTATACTAAAGAAACAGATGATGTAGGTAGAAAATACATAATTAAATTACGTCACAAGTGTGATATATCTATTTTTTAATCAAAATATGTAATTTATTTTGAGAATTTATTTAATTATTTGCACTACTCCCCACTTCGTCAATGCCATTTTCGTAACGTTGTTTGAAGATATTTGTTCTGTGATTTGAATCCAGAATTGGGGCAAGAATATTTTCTGTTCGACTTATGCGTTTACAGAACCTATCTCTATCTCTGGCATATTCTTCCCATGGACCTTTTCTCGCTGAATGATATGCGTATGCCCACTTTATCATTGGATGAATTTCACATAGATCCTTGTCTGGAGCAAATGAAACCTGGAATGTTAACATAATGAAACTATGAAACGACGACCCATCTCAATAGGTGGGTCGGCGTGAGCGTTTCGATGACGCACAGAACCAAGTGGAACGACAAAATTCGTGGTCGTGAGCGTGATCGTTGTGAGCGCTTAATGGAACGCACCCATATGGTGATATCTGCAACTTTGTGAGCACGAGCAGGTGACGTCACAACTTGGCGACCCTGACTGATAAAAGAACAAAAACTTTGGTACCACAGCTGTTTGACTTTTCTCACGTTATTTTGTGGTTCAAACAATGTTTGGAATGTTTTTCAACTGGTGTATCCATTGACAATCACAGTGAAGTAAAACAATGTCAATATCCATTTGTAAACCATTGATATTTGTGTGGTTCCTAGTACTCGGAATAATAGAAATGAAATAATATAACAACATGGTGGAGAAATACCATCATCATGAGATATTCATAGAATTCTTATAATAATGGCCACCAATTTCAGATCTGTTCAGTCAAATCAAGGATCTAAAAATCATTCAAACAAGTCACTAATGACCAAAATTCTCAACTTTGTTTTTGTTTTTCTAGGATAGATTGTTGTTTCATCAAGAGTTCTACAATAATAATTGCATCCAGATATAACTCACCAGATACCCTTTTACCATATATAGCTTGTTGAATACAAACACAAAAATTCAATAATTTGAACATTGAAATAAATACATGAAATCTGATATATTGGTACTTTACCTTCTTGCATGGTATCACCATAGCTACAGATGGGCTACAATAATCTTCATAATCAGATTCACTATCACAAACAGAATTGTCAGAATTATCAAATTCAAGTCTTGGATTACCACCATCTTCAAAAACTATAAAACTGTCTTCAGATTCAGCTAATGAACACTGGCGATCTCTTTTTGGTTTGTTGAACGGAAGGTTTTGATCAGTCTCATCATCAAAAACTATAAAACTGTCTTCAGATTCAGCAAATGAATACTGACGTTCTCTCCTTAGACATGTGATTTTGGAAGGTGAACATGATACAATTTCTGTTAGCAAACCACTGTTGGAATCCTCAGAACAATCAGATTCTTGATCACTTCCCTTTTCAAATACTATAAAACTATCTTCAGTTGTATCTGATGAACATGACATATTTTTTGGTAACAAGTCTTCTTTTGTATCAAGAACTTGAGCAGGTGATAGCTCTCCAGCATCACCCAGACTCAAAGATTCTGAATCAGTACTAGTATTCTGAACAATTTGTGCAGCTTCTTGATCACAACTGATATCCATCATTTCTTGAATATCATGTATTCTTCTTTTGGAATGCCTGTTTGGTATTTTTCTTCTAGGAATTTTCCTTTTTTTCTTAGCATATCTTTTATTACATATAGCCAAAGTACTAGATGAACAATTTCGTTTAGGTTTTTTAATGGTACTACTAGGCTCTCCCACCATTACATTGTTAGGACACATGCTGTTACTGGAATTTGCTGTATTCTGAATAGATCTACTCACTGAAGATTTACCAGCATTGTCATCGTTCGGGATAAAATCATGACAATTCTCAGATTGTGATGAAACCTTGGCAATATTTTGTAATTTACTTTCTGCAACTACAGAAACACCTTGAAGATCAAGACAGAATTGTCTATTTTGATTCTGAAATTTAGAACACACAGATCCCGAACTGGGTTTCGAAAGGCTTCCAATCCCAAGACTCCACATGGTTTTATTTCTTGAGAAAAAATTGTATGACTCAGATATTTTTTCCCAAAATATCGAAATCAAGGCGGACCTGATGTGTGGCTAACTTGCATGTGTCTTCTTGGTGGCACTATTTGAATAAACCAAACATTCGAAATGGAAACAAATATTCAGGCTAAGAGTTGGATAACTATTGTTTATATTATTTACAGAAACTTTGATATTCGCCATTTTTAAGAGTAATTGGGTCTGTCAATTCCAAGCAGGGTTACCACTTTCAAAAGAATTGACAGTTGACAAATTTTTGGTATGTGTCAATGAACAACAAAAATAAGTGTTGAATACATAAACCTACTTCCTGGTTTGACTTTTGTCACTTTCGCAGTTTAATGTCAGGTCACTTTAGCGGTTTTAGCGATGAACGCATATTCATATGATTCATACCACCAGAGATACCACGTTCATACGCTATGCTGATGTATTCATGTCAACTGTCAAGCTGTGTTGTCGAGTTATTGCCACAGACCACCTCAGGATAGGTGGTCTGTGCTTATACCATCGTGCTTATACCACAGCTTAAACTCTGTGCCGTCACTGTCAATACAGACACAGCGAATGTAAATAAATATTAAATCGAATTTGGCTACTCAACAAAAAAAAATGAGTATATCATCAATTACTTTAAGAAAAACTAAATCATTTCTCTGTATTTATTCAAATGGTAACAAAGTGAAGATAAATAATAAATATTTGAATCAATTAAAAAAGTTACAGCACAAAA
Organism: Plagiodera versicolora; assembly: GCA_037013635.1. Lineage (NCBI taxonomy): Eukaryota > Metazoa > Arthropoda > Insecta > Coleoptera > Chrysomelidae > Plagiodera > Plagiodera versicolora. The sequence continues at coordinate 4,923,721 of CM072986.1, read as the reverse complement.
TGTGACAAGGAAGTCATCCAATGAAAATATTACTCCACGAATGCAGGAATTCAAAAAAAAATTGAGAGAAAAAACGCCTATTGGAAAATTAGATGAGCCAATAGGCAAACATCCATATGAAGAGAAGGAGCCTCTTCAACCATGGCCCAGTAACACTAATCCTAATACTGGAGAAATTGGAGGACCTAGGGGACCAGAGCCAACAAGGTATGGTGACTGGGAAAGGAAAGGAAGGGTATCAGATTTTTAAATCATGATAGATGTTCGAAATTATATTACATATTTCATACAATTCTCCAGTGAAAAAACAGTTATTTCATTGAAAATATTTTGTGAATTGCCACAAACATTGTTTCAATAAAATATGATCTGTTTATTATTTGTTTTTTTATATGAGTTTTTTGGCCTGAATAGTAGGACCTCTCATATGTATTTAATTTTCATTCCACTAGGTATTTCAGTTGTCAGGACCTTGTTGCTAATTTATTTTAACCAGATTTCTATTTGAAAATAGTGAGGAATGAATTACGAATTCAAAGCAACCCCATAAAATAGAGAGCAAATTTCTCTATACAAAAATAATACAGTTTAGTTTATGCAGTTCCCACAAACTTCCATAACACAGTCAAGACCAAAAAACTAGAGCCATGCGTTTTGAATGAAATCTATTGAAATTAATTATCACGAAAACGTCGGAGATATGTTAGGGAAGATTCAAGCAAAAATATTTATATAGTAACAATAATTCAAGAATTCTTCAATATACAGGATGTTCCATTTGAAATACCAAATATGTGTGCTTATTTGAACTAAATTTTCAGCGGTATGTCTTCACCCATTTTTTGTATACATATGAGGTATCATCCAACTCGGCCCACCCTGAGCTAAATTTATCATCAGTTATCATCATTCTGTTCAATATCTACCTGCACATATATCTAAAAACCATTATTCAATCTATAGTCTAAAATGGTGTAACCTAACCTGTAGGGCCCGCCCTTCTTCACCCCGCACAAGTTTCGACTTATGGGGAGGTGGTTGAAAAACTAAACTTTGAAGAGATGAAAATATTTACATTTACTTGGTGCGGCAGATGTTGATATCTGTATAAAAACTTGCATATGAATGATTAAGTTATGATATGATTAAGTAATTATTACTCAAAGGTGTTAGAATCTAGCTGTTTAGGAAGAATTCTTTGCAAACGGGGACTTCTTGTCGTACAGTTGTGACGTCAAGACTTAGGCTGTCCATTAATGGTATTGTATAGGGATTCGCTCCAAACAATTTGGCATCGTTGTGAAGTGAACGATGCCAAATCCTTATTACAATCGTTTGTTTATGTACGAATTGTTCTTTTATTGCGATTTTTTAAAATTGTTCTATTGAGAGCAGCTCAATATCATCGTATTCTCATCAAAATGTCGAGAGGATTGAGTATAGATATGCCCAGAAAATTATTGCATCTTTATTAGAACATTCTAAATACGAAATGGATAACAGGAACCCTTTACTTTCATTGGATTTTATTCCAAATGTGAGTAAAGTATCTTCATGAATATTTATTCACCACGATCTCACAATGGTTCAATAGTTTTTATGAAATATGATTATGTATATACCCAAGTGAGGCTGAAATAGACTATACATACGGTGACCATGCGTCCGAAAAAATTGGGACAGTCCCGATTTATAGAGCGTTGTCCCGGCGTCCCGAAATATAATATATTTTTCCCGAATTTTGAAGATCTGAGGAAAAAGTAGTAATTTTTGTAAGAAGTAGTCATTTGAACTGTAATCTTTTATGCGTAGAAATGTATGATGAAGTAAGGAAGAACAAGACCTTGTTGAAAGCTTTGGCTTCTACAGAAAAATATGATTGGAACAAAAGCCAGCCTTCTTGTTAGACCCTTAATTACATGTAATTTTTTTTTCGAACAGTCTAATCTTGATGATTCTTTACCTGAGTTGTATAATAATAGGTACATTATATAAATATTTCAAAGTCTTGTGCAATAAAGTATAATAAATACTGCCGTAACTATATATACACCATTTTACTTTCGATTGCTCTGATTGGCTCTGACGTCAGGTGCAGATGGTCCATAGTGTCCAGTCAACTGTCTTCCAAGACGATGTCACTTGTAGTTCATGACAGTTCGATTAATATTTTTGGTAATTTAAATCATTTTGAAAACCTTAAAGTGCTCAAAGTTTAGTAATTCAAAAAAGGAAATGGCTGCAGAAATAAAGTCTCCTGCTCAATCAAACGAAAGGTTTTGTACAACGAAAAAACCTGTTCTTTTATCAAAATTGGATGCATCGAGTGATGAAATTAATGCTATCGTTTTAATACCAGGAGAAGAAGGAATTATCAGTGTTTCAGATGATAAGTGAGTCTAATTCGATGATACTATCAAATATTACTAGTACAATTTCCTTTTAGGTCCGTACGAGTCTCACTGAAAAGAGATTCAGGGCAATATTGGCCAAGTATCTGTCAGTATATGCCCAGTGGGGCCACTTCTATTTTCTATACTATTGAAACTAGACAACTTTTTATTGGACAAGAAAATGGCACAGTATCTGAGTTCTCATTGGCTTCTGATTTCAATAGGATGACACTTGTTAAAGAATATCTTGCACATCAGGCCAGGGTAACAGATATCATCTTTGCAATAAACTGTGAATGGGTGTTAAGTGTTGGTAGAGATAAGATTTTCTCTTTCAATTGCACTCAAACTGGTAGAAATTTAGGTACTTACATTGCTGAGGCTTGGTGCACAGCATTACAGTATCCTTTGATGAATAACTGTTCCACCATCAGATTGATAACACAATTCCCTATTTTTATCATCATATCAATTGAATTTAGAGGTAGGATAAGGTTTCAAATATCTTCCATTGAAATTTTTTCAGCTCTACTCTAAAACACAGATTTTTTCTTAATATTGCAATTATGCAAAGAATAGAAGGAACCAACAATTTTATGGAAACTGTGTTACTCTTCTCTCAGAATGAGAATTATTGAATTGTTATAATTGGGACCACATTAATATGCTGTTGTTTAAACTGGAACTGGACAATGATTTTCAACAATTTCTTAACATATGTTAGATTTGATGTCCAAACCAAACATGCTTTTGTGGGTGATTATTCGGGACAGATTGCCATGCTCAAACTGGATAACAATGGTGCTACTGTTATAACCACTTTGAAAGGCCATTCTGGATCCATCCGTTCTCTAACATGGGATAGCGAAAGACAAATGTTGTTTAGTGGCTCATTTGACAATACAATAATTGTATGGGACATTGGTGGCCAACAAGGGAATGCTTATGAACTTCAGGGACATCACAATAAGGTGAAAAATTTATATTTTGTATGTATTTGTAAAAGATTGATTATTGCAGGTTTATGTAATTTCTGCACCACACTAAATTTCTGAAAAATCTTAATTATTTCAATGCTTTTACTTTCATTGACAAAAAAAATAAAAGCTTTGGTCAAGTAATCCATCCAGGAGACATTTGAAACTGAATACAATAGCTTTTTTTTTAACGCTTTGGCCGACCATTTGGCCAGATTTTAATATTTTTAAAAAACCGCAATGAAATGTAATAAGTGAGCTGTTAATATTATTTTTTTTTGTTTTTTTCTATCTTAAATAAGATGTTTCCATTATAGTGGTTAACAAAACCAATGTAGCAAGTGCCCATCTCTTGAGATGGGTCGTCGTGAGCATAAGTAATGACGTTTTTGCCGCGACCACAACGATCGTGGTTGCCATGTGGAACGCCTGAATGAGTATTTATTATTATTATGCTATCATTTGAGATTAAACATTGAGAAAATCATGTTCATCTTGGTGAAAATGTATGATGTATTTACTACCCTAGTACAGATCATCCAATGAAAGCAATTGCTAGATCATGTTCAATTTATTGAATCACTGTTTTAAGAAATCGATAATTTATTTCACGAATTCAAAAATATATAGCGGTTGTTCCTTTCGTTCATAGATAAACATGAAGAAATTTCATTGAACCTCGGAAGTAACAAAAAAGTATTCATGAGGAATGGTTTTCCACTATTTGCTCTTTTTAAAGATATATTCCGCTTTTACGCCATAAACATTTGTTTTCAAAAGTTTGTTTAAATTGACATATCCTTAATTTTGTCACTACTCAAATATCTTTAACTTGATATTCAGAATAATCTCTTTTCGAATGGACATAGTGTATATACTAGTATATAGGCTTTTTGTTTCAAGTGAATTTTTCGATGTGAAGTGTAGTAAGTAAATTTCTATCATGTCTCTTTGTTCTTCTACCACATAGATGAATAGCATGATTTGGAGTCTGATCAATCTGTCAAAACTGTTGACAACCGGCGTACAATGGTTTTTCCAGAATACTTCTAGCCAAAAACGAAGAATTAGATTTAGGACAACATCGTGATATTCAAACACCATGTATGACATTCAAAATGGCGTTGATATGAAAAATCAAAGTTGATAGGTGATGCTGTATTCAAAAACTTCATGAAAAACTGTTTCAGTTAAAAATGTCTAGGAAAATTTGTTAATCCTGAAAAATCTGGAAAACGAAAATTGAAAATATCTATCAGAACTATTTGAAATATTTTCAAATTCCTTATAGATTATTATTCAGTACAAAAATGCGCAACTTTGCCCCAGTTTAACCAACTTTTTATCTGTTAAGATGAGCGAGATCCCAATAGTGACACTCGAAAAACAGCCTTAATAAGTAATTGTCATTTCAGGTCTCCGCCTTGTACTATTCCAACACTACCAAACAGTTGATAAGTGCCGGTGAAGATAGCACCATGATCTTCTGGGATATGAGTTGTCCTCGTCAGGAAACACCCGAATGGGTCGAATCCGATCTGTGCCAGTTGTGTGGCAAGCCGTTCTTCTGGAACTTGCGCGCCATGATGGATCAGCGCCAATTGGGTTTGCGCCAACACCACTGCCGCCATTGTGGCAAAGCTATATGTGAAAAGTGCTCGACAGCCAGACTCACCATTCCCATCATGGGCTTCGAGTTTCCTGTTAGAGTGTGCGAACCATGCCATAATTTGCTGAAAGATAAAGAGTTAGTATTGCTTCGAATCGAGACGTTTTTTTGAATTTATTCGTATATACACTTCTCTTGGGCGATTTTGAATAAGCTGAATTTCGGTGAAAAATGATCGTACAGGAATTGAAATAACAGACACTTGGAATCTGAATCCATATTGCAATCCATAAATAACCACGAGAAAATTTGTCATCTACGGACATGAGAAATTTTTTTCATGCTGATATGATAATTTTTCTCCGAGATATCGAGTTTTGAAGTACCGATATCTCCGTAACGGACGCTCGCTCCATGAACGGACAAAAAAGTTCATAATCTCTAATAAATCCCTCACGAATTTCAGCCGCAAGTGAGTTTCACATCCAACTGGAAAAAGTGAAAACAGATGGCTTTTCCCCATTTTCGGTTAATTGGCTGTACCTTTGCTAATTGAGCGAAAAACCCCCAGAATGTTTGAATCGATTGGTTCAGCAGTTTTTCTGGATAATTTGATTGAATTTAAAAAGAAATTAAAGGAATAAGGTCTTTGTTCCAAACTTTGTTCTAAACGTAATCTTTCTAGAAATAAAAAAATCTTTTTTTTTATTATATACACAATTGTTTATTTGTTGAAGATCAATTTCGAAAGAAATGTAAAAAATACGAGGAAAAAAAATCATTCAATTTCCGTATCAGGGTCCTGGAAAGAATAATTTGGAGCTGAATAAATAGGCTATGCGAGCTTCCATGCTCTTGTAAGGAAAAATAAAATGTGAATAATTGCAAAAAAATGTGTTTCCACTACTAGACCAAGGAAAATACCCCATTTTATTATTGATTTTCTCACTTGTTAATTCTAATCGTTATTTATTGGAAATATGTTTTAGTTTTTTTAGTCTACCATAGAAGCAGTGAACATTTAAATTCGTTGAATTTTGAACATGTCACTTCATTGAATTGTAGTAATGTATAAAGCACCTACATCACAAACAATAACTGTAAACAATATCTCGTTTTAGAACTCTTTTTTCGAAAATTAAATAAAACGGCATTTCGAAACACGAATTATGAAATTGGACGACGAAAGAACACAAAGTTGTTTACCCTCAAATTAGAAAAACACGCCCATTTTGTGATGCCTCGCAGATACTCCATAGCGACTTCATGAGTTTTTGTGGGTTTTCCTTATGAATATGGAAAATGTAATGTGAAAATGCATCACTTTTTTTTCTCATACATCATTCTACATTGTTCGCCTGCAATTTGATCGAATGAATGTTGTAAATTCGTCATTGTCAATATAGAGATTACCAATTCATGGAAACACATCAATCACCATTTTCGAGCACACTAAAATCATTCTCATCCGAGGTATACTGGATGTGCAATTAAAACGACACAGAGTTCATATAGAAAACCTCCTTCATGCTTGCATGCTCCAATTGAAATCCTTATAGGTCACTAACAAATTTACAGAGTGATATTATTTAAAATGAAACATACTGTGTATTCTTGTCTCCAAATACTTCAATAAAAATGAGAGAAGGTCTTTCAATATTCCATATCATTTTATGTTTTCCGAAATATTGGTTGATATGCATAAAACCGACTATTCCTGTTATATTCTAAAAATTTAACATTGTTTCAGACGGCCATCTTTAGCTACATTTCATGATGTCAAGCATGGTGTGGTAGCAATGAGTGTTGATGAAACAAGTAAGCGATTAATAACTGCTGGTCAAGATCGAGTTATAAAAGTTTGGGATATAACAGCATTGCTTTGAATTGATTCTTTGATCCTAAAACTTAAGTACTAAAATGTGATTGAACAAAAATATGGTCATTGAAAATACTACGTGCTATTTTTTGTTAATACTTTATATTTACTGTAAAAATACGTTGAAAATTATATATTATGTATTATAGGAACTATTATTATCTAGTACAGATATTGTTTTAATTATTTTCGAATATAATTATATATCTAAACACCAATGTTTATCATTTATAATGAGAGTACATGTTTGGGAATGTTTACTTTTTAAAGAAATCATTATTGAATTGAACTTGCAATGAACCTGGCCCTCAGCTGTCTAGGCAATGTGTCCAGCCCTACGATGGTCACTTTGGTGTGGAGGGCGGATGTAAACGACCTACTGTGCGCCCAAAGCGGATTCGTTTGCTAGGTCTGGCATCTTTCCGTATCCTAACCTAATTCAAACTTCTCAATAGAACAGCTCGAGATATAGTTATGAAATTTGGTATACAGGGGTGAGCAGTATTGCTGTATTCGAAAATTGCTTCACAACGTCGTCAATGTTGGGTTACTCCTACACAGCCTTCAACTCTATTTTTTCAATGTTTTCAAATTTCTAACGGAATCACTGTGATATAATTCAATTCTTATAAATATTTCAATATGAATACCTCGTGAATATGATAAGAATAAAAATTATACGAGTTTGATCTAGTGATATCATTTTCAAAATTTCTAAATATACATGTTGTTTTCATTGAATAATATTCATTAAATCTGTCATTTTGAATAATTCATTTGATGTTATCGAAATTGAATAACCTGAAACAGTCACTATATACCTATCAATGTACACAAAATATAGCGAAAGATTTCCAAAAATAATCTGTCAAACAAGTACCAAAACTGTAAAATTCACCTGAAATATTATTTTACTCTTGAATTAAGAATAATAATCAAGAAATGGTGATCTACACCCTTCATCATGTGTAAGTCTTATAAGTATAACCAAAAAAATATTTCGATAGGATATGTTTGTGCGTCCATGAGAATAATGTGTGGAATTTCCAATAGATTATCCATGAATATAATTTCAATATTCGATATACATACAGCGAAATTTTTTGTTATTGGATAGACTCATGATGTATTTTCATTATTTACACATTTATTAACGTCCATTACAAGTTTACGATGTTCCTAATTATAAAGTTCTGAGAATAACACGAAACACGAATTGATGATGAAATCCATCCATCCTAGCCTCGGTCCCAATTTGTTCGGATAATCTACGATCCACTGTAATACAATTTCATAGTCAAAACTTGCAGATGTCGAAATAACTATTGATTTCTACTGTGTGAGTTTTTCTTCAAATTGAACCTCTTATTTCCATGATTGTATCAAGTATTGAAGATGGGGCTGAGAAATATACAATGAGTTAATACCATGGTAAATAATCAATGAGAGAAATCGACAGACACGCAGCATTTCTTATTGAAGCGGACTATACTATTCGATAGAGTAGATGAAATATTGGGGACAATTTCGAGGATTATATATACTGATGGTTCGATTAGGGAAAACTTTCAATCATTCACTTCCAAACCTAAATAATTGAAATAAGGTTACTTGACTGCATATATGAATATTTTCATAATTCTCGAAGTTTTTCAAAACATCGCACCTTTGAAACAGTACACCATATTTCTTTCGAATGCAAAAGTTAAGAAACGTGTGTTATAATAAAGTTTTTATTTTTTTTTCCAATTAGGTAATCTTGTGATTATTTATAAATATGACAGGAAATTACCCATTAATTCTGAAATAATAACGACACATGATGCATTTGAAAATATAAGTATTTTTTTATTGTATCGATAAGTTTATTTCAAAGGATCTTGATTTGAAAGTGAAAATTGACTATTTACATCAATATATTTTACAATGTATTGCGAATAGTTGCTACTATATATACCGGGTGATTCTTCAAGGTGGCTCGCCCCTATAACTTTTTTATTATTGGAGATAGAAGAACAAAATTTGGGGGTTGTGTATTATATGTCAATTCGCATTATTGACGTATTCACTTGCTTTGCAGTACTTCCGGTTTGACCGGAAATGACCTCAACTTTTGATTTTCAAATGGAACACCCTATATATTTTTACTTATTTCGATCGAGGATGACATTATTGATTAATTAATTGAGAAAGATAGTGAAAATAAAGTGGAAGTGTGTGGTATCAAATTGTTCGTAAGAAAATGATCTTTCACAAAAACCCGACGAGCCACCCTCTTTCCATTTGAAAAAAATCGACTTAACTGGAAAAAATGATATTTGTGACATTTTTCCCATGTCACTTGATCAAAAAGGAAGCGTTTCAATCGATCCATGGCACGCTAGATCGAAAAATAAAAATTGAAATAAAAATTCTTTAATACGTCAAATATTCACAAACAAAATTTTGTTGGATAGATAATGTCATCCTCGATCGAAATAAATAAAAATATATAGGGTGTTCCATTTGAAAATCGAAAGTTGAGGTCATTTCCGGTCAAACCGGAAGTACTGCAAAGCAAGTGAATACGTCAAATAATGCGAAATGACATATAATACACAACCCCCGAATTTTGTTCTTCTATCTCCAATAATAAAAAAGTTATAGGGGCGAGCCACCTTGAAGAATCACCCGGTATATAATAAATAGTCTGCTAAAAATTGAGGTAGCATTACAATGTCTCTTGGAATAGCTCCTCCTAGATGGCACAATCATATTCCAGGGATATCCTATGCATAACAAGGCAAAATATTGGCATATGCCATTGATATTATGAATATCCAGTCACCATGAAGAACATCCCGGGAATATTCTGTGAATATCTCATTGGGATATTAGCATATTCTATAGGTATCCACAGTATTTTTCATATTATGAATACGCATGTAAAATCTATCCGACATTTGCATACATAGTTCTCACTGGCGGATCCAGGGAGTGTTTCAGGGGGGGGGGGCATGGAAATTTGAACAACAAAATGGCGAAACAAACAAAAACATAATTCCACGAATATAATAAACAATAAACTCTCAAAAATAAAATAACTAGAACAAAAACTCAAAATAATTGATCACGAAACAAAATATTATGCCTTCGGCCACTGTTGGCAAATCTATTGATCGCAATGTCCGGATGGGCGTTAATAATGGCCAAGCCAGATAGCCTTTCTACTGAGATAGTGGATCGGAGCCAACTCTTTAATCGCCTCAACGTGGCCTCAACGAAGAATATTTGGAACTCTAGAGGGGGGGTCGTGGCCATGATCCGCCAGTGATTGTTCTGCGGTTTGACAGTTGTTCATTAACCAATGTTTTTGATAGAATGATAATGTTCATATGATGTAGAATCTGGATATTCTAAAATACTTGATTTGCAATGTTTTCTCAATATATAAAGTGTTGCGTTAAGGAGAAATTTTGCCAGGAAACTGTAAATCTTGTTGCAAATTCACCATTTATAGCTCCGCTTACATGCGCGTGAGAATCAATTTTCAGTTGCGAAGTCGAAAAAGTCTCATCAAATGTGTCGACAGCGAGTGGATAAATAGCATTTTGTTTTTAATCCAATTATAGGAAATGCGCAAAAATATACAAAATACAGTAATACCAAAATGAATAGAGAACACCATCGAAGATCATTATCATTAAACTATAATATATTTTGGCTACGTTACACTTCCTATTTCGATTCGAATTGTACATAACCGACTCCTTCCAGCGATAGCCGAATATATTCGAATATTTACGACACTAGATCAACATCAGCTGATGACGGTGCCAGTAGAAAGTAAGTCGGCGCTTTGTTGTAGTTTAAAACTGTGGCCGAAGTCGTGTAGTAGTTAGCTCGCTAATAATTGATACATTATATTAGAAAGATTACAGTTGACATTTGAAGACATTTCCGAAGACATGTCTGCACCAGTGGTGGAGAGTGAAGAAGGGAAAATTCGTGGATGTGTTGGTTCCGATATCGATGGAAATCCGATTTTATCTTTCTTGGGGATTCCGTTTGGAAAACCAGCTATCGGACATCTCAGATTCAAGGTACGAGAGTTGAATATTGACATAACTAAGGAAAAAAGATCATTTCATATTGATGTCATAGTTGCTGATAGTTACATATAATCCCAAAGTCAGCGATCATTTGAGATAAACTAATGTATGAAAATTTTGAAAATTTCTATTCTATTAAATTTCTATTTCTATTTCTATTAAATTTACAATTCTGTAGACGTAAAAGTGACACATTTTTTTCAATTTCAAATGGAATAATATAATGATAATTAGATTTTTCGTTATATTTCATGGGTTTTGGATAGTTTGGAGCTGCGATAGATGAATAATTTATTAATCATTATCGAATGCAATTTGAATTGATACGCCATTAAAATGATACGAAATATATGCACAAATATCTTGAATTGAGTAATCATCAAAAATGCAATACAAAAAACTTGCAATTCCTGAAAAATGATGCAATAAAAAAAAACAAAATTAACAGAATGATAATACGAAATGTGGAAATGTTCTCAATTCTCAACATGAAGCAATTTCAGTTTACGTTTCAACTGAAAGAAGTTCGTTTGATTTCTTATTTCAAATTCATAATTCATAAATATTTATGTTCACTTCATGAACTTCAAAAGAAAAATGAGGAATGATAAACTCTTGATTTTATAGTGTTACACACTGAAAACTGCATGTTTGGAATTTGATGATACTTCAACTATTTTTGAATGATTTACATATGCGTAAAACTATGCACTTTTTTTGCCTGATCATATCGTGAAGGAATATATCATTGTTGGAAAAACGAAAAGGCGGAAGCGACAATTTGGTAATTGGACAGGAGAGCGTTTTGAAGAAAATGGGTTCTGCTTGAATTGCGGTTATCTTTTTAATGTTTATTAAATTATTCTATATTGTATGGTATTGGGTGGTTGGAGATACATGCCTTCTGAATACATGTACGGAATCTGAATAAAAAGGGATTATCAGCGCTAAAATTGTATCCTATATTGAAATATCGGATGGTCTTTCATACTAACATACGATGCAACAAAAATTCACTTGTGGTATTTTCTGAATTTTATTACTCATAAAACGTAGATTTATAAAAAATATGTTTGAACACCATCAAAAATGAATTCATTTATATAAATAGATAGAGATAGATAGTTTATCGATCCATATGCGAGCTTATAAAGCTATAGGACAAGTCCACATAAAGTACATATGTATCAATAAAATGATACAAATAATACTAATAATAATACAAGTTACAGTATAATCATAAAGAATATCTTTCAGCTTAAGGTACATGTCTGCTATAATAGTAAAAAAAGAACGCATGTCATTCAAAGTAAGAAAGGATAAACTCTTCAGCACGTTACGTCTAATGACATTTTTTTAACATGATCTACTGAAGTAGGTAGATTGACCACCTCAGTATGTTTTCGACTTTCGATTTCTGCACTGGGTTATACAGATTGCTCGGCGGCATATTCGAGTTTTTTGATGGTTTTATCAAATTAATCAGTGGTACATCATCCCAAGAGTACTTGTTCCTTCCGCGATAACAAAATAGGGGGGGGGGGCAGTACATTTTCACACTTGTTCCACATAAAGCATTATAGGTGTCAACAATTTCCAGATCTTTTGACGAGACTACGTTTCATTTACCATTCTTCCACTTCACCAGAATGACCATGTTTAGAGTTGCTGCAAACAAAAGAATACTCTGAGTATTTATATTTACTTACACAATAAAAGTTTAATTTGAAAACACCTGGTTTTTTGTAGTCTGGAAAACATGAAATGTTTATGTGGATGCCCTCTCAATCAAATTAGACCTAACCCCAATTAATTTTGTAGATTTGTTCTAGTAAAGGTTTCTAGATTAATCATCATTCAAATAATGAATCGATACATAGATTCTCTCGACTCTTGAAGGATTTCAATAACAAGCTTTACTTACTTTATGGACAAAGGTTCAGAGGGATTGAGATCTGCAAACAGCACTTTTGCCATCACCTGTGACAGAAATCAACGCTAACAAGACCACAGGGGCGGTACTATGTGCCCTAAGAGTATTGTCGCATCATTATTGGCAACTCATAATTATGACAATTTAATACATGTATAAAAAATCGCATATGCCACAGTGCAATTATCACTTTGACAGCGGCAAAAGTTAGCTCTAACTTTTACAGCGACAAATACACTAGTGTTTTTTTCACTTATTCATTTGTTCATCGATTATCGCGGTGTTGGTTACCAGAATAAATAGTTTGTCAACAACTTATTGAATTTTCAAGAACTAACAATGAGTCGATTCGGTGTGTCTATGAACGCCGAAATTAGTCAAATTGTTAATACGTGTGTGCCTAATAATACAGTTGCGACGCAATCATCTGGCGACAATTTTCTACGTCTTGCGATGCAAAAAGATACACATTTGAGCCAGATAGACCATTCCAGGTTGACGTCATCGACAGACGGCCATATTGCTTGTGGGGCACACTAATCTATAACCCCATTAGAAACAACGTAATCACAGGTCAAAATGAATTGGTTTTTCTTAAAAATGCCAGCTTTTTGTGCAGTTGTTGGGTGTTCTAAAAGGAGGGAAAGGGATAAACTTCGTCTTTTTCGAATTCCTAGGGCGTACAAAGGGCGTGGAGAAAATTTAGATGCATTATTACAAGAACGTCGTATGACATGGATTCGAGCACTAAAACGTGGAGAGTTGAATGAATCGTTTATAAACAATGCAAGAATATGTGAAAAACACTTTGTAACAGGTATATAAGTTGTCTTTTTAAAATAGGTGAACTAATGAGAGTATTTTTTTCTGTTGGTAATTCGTTTTTTTTATATATATTTTGATTTTAGTGGTGCCAGCTGAGCTCAGAGGATGAAAACAATCCTGATTGGGTACCCTCAGTGAACATGGGATATCAAAGTATTGAAAGTCAGGATGGAATAATTTAATTATTTAGTAATAAATAGTCTCAGAAGTAAAGTGTACATTTTTGTTTTATCTCTTCTTGTTTTCAATAAACAAGGCAAAACTTATGAATATTTCATAACTTCCATCTATCAAACAAGCTTTTGATAATATTCAGGTATATAATCTACCTACCAACAACAACAAAATGTGTATCAATTTTCTTAGCTAAAACTTCCAAAACAAATCATCTGCTCCCCGCTATAAAAACTATGACTTGTAATTAAATAAGTCTATTTGGCCTACACTGGGCAGAAAACTCAAGTCTCTGGTCATTTCTGCTGGCACTAAAGCGTACGGGTCTATATTACTCTATATTGTTAATAAAACCCAACTTTTGTTCATATCACACTCTAATTTATTTCTAAAGCGAAAGATAATAATCACTGCGATTCATTTTCAACAAAATCACTCGGAAAACACAAGAAAAAACTTTATTATCACCAAATTAAGCACAACAGGTCAGAAACATCAATGTTAAATAAATGGAGATCGATTCTTTGTGTGCCCCACAAGCAATATGGCGGAACTGTCAAAATCAGGTGACCTGGAATGGTCTATACCACGATCACGGTCTTATACATAAGGTCTGGAATCTACGGCATTTTTGAGTGGTGGGGGGTGGCACCAGTTTTGAAGAACAAGTTTCCATAATTATCCGCTAGGAGGACATAGGGGTATAATCACGTGATTAATCTTCGACAACAAAACAAACGATTAGGACTTGAATGGTAAATAAAATCAATGACAGAAATATTATATCTTGCAAAATTCTCTCGAATAAATAAAAATCATTCCTACTTTCAAAAAGCTGATCAGATCTATGTATACGATCGTGGTCACGATCGTATACATAGGTCTTGCAACTCGTGTGGTGGGGGGTGACCCAAACATTGAGGAAATTTTCGTGGTTCTCATGTTTCGCCACCTGCAGCGCTGTCCTCTATTGTCACTTTGTCAGCCAATCACAAATCAGATCCGATCAGCTTTTTGAAAGTAAGAACGATTTTTATTTATTCGAGAGAATTTCGGAAGATATAATATTTCTGTCATTGATTTTATTTACCATTCAAGTCCTAATCGTTTGTTTTGTTGTCAAAGATTAATCACGTGATTATACCCCTATGTCCTCCTAGCGGATAATTATGGAAACATTTTCTTCGAAACTGGTGCCACCCCCCACCACTCAAAAATGCCATAGATTCCAGACCTTATGTATTAGACCGTGGTCTATACTTTCATCGAGAAATTGAATGTAATGTTGCAAGATTGGGCATTTAATATGCGAAAAAGTAACGGAGAAGACTACAAAGAAGCGGTAGTTAAAACAATTTGGAACACCACCGGTAAAATGCTACGAAAAAATAATATTATAACGAATTCAATATTGTATTCAACCCTTTCAGTTTAGTTCATCACGAGCTGCACGTAATGCTAAACGTAAAATCCTACAAGCACAACCCGAATATAGCAAATGTAGTGCATCAGCTCTTAATAAATCTGAAGTATTTGCGATGGCCAGATTATATAACGAAAATGAACCGGAAGAACTTCAAAAGAAATTATATCACATTTTGGCGTTTGAATTAGCTTGGCGCGGATGAGAAGCAGCTTACTACAAAACCACTTATTTCGTATCTGAAATTGAAAATAATAGAAAAGAAACTGGACGTATCGAGTATAATCTTCTATCTTCGAAAACGAGACAAGGCGGCAACAATAAATTATGTGACAGCAAATTGATCACGCCTAATATTTTCCACGAAGATATTTGCCCCCAATACGTTTATTCAAAAAGTTAATGGAAAAACGAAACACTTTTATAACTTCGGACAGAGTATTTCTTACACCAAATCCTTTTTGGAAAAAGGAAAAATTCTAAGGGTTGCCGATTGGAATTAATGAAATTTCCAAATGGACTAAACGCTCAGCACAACGCATTGGTTCAGATGTCAAACGTATCGAAATTACAAATCACTCAAATTGAGCGGCAGCAGTTAGCGAACTAAGTAAAAGCGGAATTGAAGTACAAGCTCTAATAAAAATAACAGGACACAGCAATTCATTATCAATAAAACCTTACTTACAAGTTGACAAAGAGTATCATTCAAGCATTATTCAATCAATTCGTTTGGAAAATGGAAAAACCTACTACAGAAACGATTAGCTGTATCACTGTTCCTAGTATGAATTTCAATAACTGCGTTTTTAATAATTGTACATTAAAATAAAAATGTGTTTATTTTTAATGTTTCATAAATAAAGTTTGCATTGATATGTTTCTAAATTTCTTTTTCATTAAATTGTCCTGCCGAATTACACTCGAGGTTTGTATTGATATTGATCTGTTTCCTTTAGCAATTCGACTAGAATAACTGTCAACTATTGAAAACACGACACCGAAGGTCAAATTGCTAGGAAACAGTTTCTCATTAAAGAACCCAAATTTACCCGATAAAATACAAACCACTTGTGCAATTATAAGTGACAAAAAACATATGAAATCCAATTAAAATAACCTGATAGCGATTTAATTTTTTCAGAAATAATTACTCAACGTTACCCTAAGCTAAAAACAATAAACCGGAAAAATGGAATTTATAAGATGCGGGCGTAACTGCCAGAAATACAGAGATCTAAACAGTACTGTACAGGGGAAACGGCTCTAGATGGAGGTTCGCCAATTTGTATCTATTAGTGATCGTAACTCCAAATCGTCAAAAATATCGCTTTCGTCCCTTTGTCTTGTCAGCTACAATATGATGAAGAAAGCCTGACAATGGTATAAAATAATATTCATATGTTGATGTTTATTTATTCAATTCATGATGATACCCGAGATTCCTGAGATTGTAAATACTCTTATCTGTTTGAAGTGATATTTCCTCTGAGTGTTAACAACTAAGTATCTACTGGTTTACGACATGATGCATTCTGATAGGTGAAAATTTTCTTACAGCGTTGCCGGACTAACGGTTTTTCATTCGATTATATCCTGGAATCAATATTTGCTAAGGAACAAATTGATTTTTTCCTTCTTGTGAATGTTCGTTGATGAATTATTCATACAATATTAAATAATGAACTAATTCATGATAACTCTATCAGAATTGTTATTCCTTCACATTTGAATCATGTTTCTATTAATTTCGCTGGAAAAATGGACAAATATCTTATTGTATACATCAATAATCGTAAAATTTTTAGATCATATTTACGGTTTGGACACAGGAATATGATACCATTTGAAAGAAATTATGATTGTCTTTCAGATAAGTTCGTAATATATATAGGGCGCTCCTTTCGAAAATTAACATAAAATAAGGGTCCCGTGTTGAGCAAAAATTATGAAAAATATTAGTAATAATTCAAAATAATCTCAACAACTACAGAGTAAAATGTTGAGAAAGTAATCACAAATCGGAAAATGCTGAAATATTTAAAATAACAGAGGCAACTTTGCATTGTTCAAAATATTTTCAGTCGCTAGATCACAAGTGCTCATTGGAGTAAAATAAATTTTTGCCTCATCGAGTTTTGTGTAAACGTCTAAGGTAATAAACACCATGACCAACTAAGTATGTGGAACCTACTATGGATTTTCGAAATCTTACTTGTGTGTATGTTATGTGTATGGAATACATTTCTTATTTTCCTCAGAATATTAATTCTTTGATGTAATACGATAATAATTTTTTGAGATATTGAAAATTTTTCGGGAATTATAATTAATATTTTTGGTTGCAGTAAGAATAAATGACATTTCACCATTTTCATGATTTGAGTTTTAGTAGGAAAATTCTCAACTCTTCTGAAATATTTCAGGCACCGGAACCTGTTGAATCATGGGATGGTGTATTAGATGCTACCAAAGTAGGACCACGCTGTTGCCAAATGAATATTTTCTCAGGTGAAATTCTGGGCTCGGAGGATTGTTTGAATCTGAATGTTTTCACTAGAAAGGTTGGTTCTATTATGTTTCACTGATAAAGTGATCGATAATGATATTATATGGCGATAACTTTCATGTCAAGGATACACCCATTTGTTCTATTTATATTCATGTTGAAATACGCGGTGGTCATCAGTGAAATATAATACTTTACGGATATAACGGATAAAAGTTGTTATGTTTACACAAATACACATTTCCAAAATATTTTTTAGGGTGTTCAGCTTAGCCTGGACATCATAAAATCAACCTCTTACAAAATCTTCATGTATATTTATTTTCCATCGAATGCATTCTAAAATTTCGCATAGTCCCATCTATCGTTTTTCTATCAAACAATATGAAGATTTTATTCGAATCTTCACTATATTATAGGGAAATACTGAATGTTTTTTATTCTTTACTTCATATATTATACATATTGTTATTTTATTATTGTGAAGAAAAAACAAATTTAAAATGTACCTTCATTTCCCCTGACCTACTATAAAAAGCGCAATCATATTCTAGATATTGGAAAATATACAGAGTGTTTCATTAAAAAAAAAAACATAACTTTGAGTTATATCTGAAAAATAACCAATAAAAGATACCTCAGGAAACTTTGTTCGTGGCATCATAAAAATAAGAGAGATATCCCGTAAGGATGTACTCTTTCAAATGGCACTATCAACAACGTTAACAAATTGAAAAACATTTCCATGCTTGTATATTACAATTCATTCAATCCGAAATATCTTCAATAGATTTGGTTTAATCTCTTCAACGTTGAATACTTATTCGCCTGTTCTGTGTGTAGATACCTTTTTCAATATTACTCAAAATTACATGAAACTTTCAACTCATTTCAGTTGCCAACAAAAGATGATCCGCTGAAGCCAGTGATGGTATGGATTCATGGTGGCGCATTCCTACATGGATCTAACGAAACCGAGATGTTCGGACCTGAATTCCTGATGACAGCAGACATCGTACTGGTAACAGTAAACTATCGACTCGGTTTTCTTGGATTCTTGAGCCTTCAAGATAACTCCTTGAAAGTACCTGGTAATGCAGGTCTCAAAGATCAAAATCTGGCGTTGAGGTGGGTCCAGAGAAATATTAAGAATTTCAATGGGGATCCTAATAACGTCACATTATTTGGAGAAAGTGCCGGTGCTGCATCAGTACATTACCAACTATTATCACCAGCAAACGAAGGTGTGTATACCTACCAAGAAAAGCAAGAAAATCGACAATGACAAAACTACTTAGCCGAAATTTCTCAACAGACACGAGGCAGACCAGTTAACATATTCTGATCGCTTAGTCAATCAGAATAACATTCAGATGTTTCAAATTAGACCCTTGACCCAAATAAAAACTGATACTCACATCACAGTAACCTTTTTTCACTATTTCAATCACAAACTAATGTCCATTAACAGTCGAAGTTTATTATATTATGTGTGACCCTGGTTCAACTGACGAAATGAGGAAATATTTTAGATTATTTTCGAATCTTCATACATGTTCATCACTTAATGATTGTTATCCAGCAGAGCAATCCACTGAAATTTTTGCTGGGTTAACTACAATCAAACTGAACTACGCAAAAGCTTATCAAACAACAAGTAAACCATCGTTTTGAAAATCGAACGAAATTTTGAGCACCAATTGATTTGACAACATTACACAATAATAATAAATTGAAATTTCTTTTTGTGAGTGCTCCTAGACTTATTTAGTCGGAGAAACAGATGTGAATAACGGAAGTTATAAAATAGAAATAACATATAAAAAATTATTACACATAACGTTCAGTCTCGAATCTGCTTGTTTAGTACCTATTTTCATAGTCAAGAATTTCTATCGGATCAATAGAAATCAATATTATTGATATATTTTAATGTACAATATATTTGAAAAACATCGAGTTATCATTACACATGGAATATTTTTTAAGTTCACAGGAAATTTGAAGGTGGTATAGTATTTAGGTTAGTCTATCTATCAACGGCATATTCGGAAATGTCACCACCTTGAAAATATTCCAATCAAATTTTTTACATCGATTTCACAGGGATATGTCAGAATTTATACAATTCCAAACTATATTTTCCAATAATCAGATTGCAGTTATCGAGCACTACTGTTGATTCCTCTAATAAGCAATCTTAGTCGTAAGAATTTTCAATTAACTTTTCTGTATATTCTTTTTGTAGGTCTTTTCCATAAGGTAATTCTACAAAGTGGTAGTGCTTTGAATCCCTGGGCAGAAACGAGACAATCTGTCGTAGACTTCGTTAAATTCATGGGAAAAGATGTGAATAACGAGAAAGCAGCCTTGCAATATTTACAAAATATTCCTGCTGAAACGTTAGTAGTTGAACAACAAAAGTTTATCGCGGTAAGTGGAATGTTATACAACATAATAAAAGACAGTTTTTAAAGATAATGAATGAGATATTTCAGAATTTAAAGAAAATGCGGAGTATTTAAAAATTCACAGGACGTGTGGAATTCGTGATTAGATCTCAATCAGTTGAATAATGAATGCCAATTTTTCTTCTGATACCCCGTATCATACTCCAATACAATTCTATGAGAATTGTTTGCGAAATGAATTAGACGACATCATCGGGCGTTTCTGAATTTCACCTCTAAGGATTCAATCACGGGGTGTCACTTATGCATATTTCGTATAATTCTGAAAAACAATTTCATTTTGTCGTCATCATTGAACAGTTTGATTATTTCTATCCAAATGATTATAGTATTTCATGAAATTTGAAATTATTCGAACTTTGGGTTCATTTTGCTTTATGAATGCTTGTCCAATTATACCAATTATTTGTGATCCGAATGTTTGTTTTTCAGTCACAGGAAACGGGGCTTGGTATAATTGGTCCAGTGGTAGAAAATTCTAATGAATCCGAATTGATCTCAGAGCGTCCTCTAAACCTACTGAAATCAGGAAGTTATCGTCAGATACCTATGATTATCGGATATTGTTCGCACGAAGGATTGATAGCAAAAACTGATAAAATATTCCATGTTCCTCATTTAGAAAACGAAAATCACAATTTAGATCTATTCATTCCTTGGATCATGAATATAGAGAAAGATTCTGACGAGAGTAAGCTAGTTTGTGAGAAGCTCGCAAATATCTATTTCAAGGAAGAAAATATTCAGAGCAAATACTTGGTGAGTAAACTGAGATAAAGTGCAATTTTATACAGCGTGGCGCATTATTGTGTGGAAGTGGAATAGCCGATTTAATTAAATTGATATTCAGCTAGTTAACAAACTTTATCGAAAATGAAGAAAAATCGCTTTTTGGATTGAGAAAGTTCAATTTTTCGATTTTGCTATCTCCGAATAAATTTCAGATTTAAATAAGTGTGAATCATTCCAATTATAATCGAAGAAATGTTCAAACTGACATCCCTACATAATTTATTTCTCTTCAAAACACTTTGAATTGAAATGGTCGCTGCAACGTCGAATAATTTCTGTATTCAAATCGGACTTTCGGCTACCTCACACAATCTAGTAAATTCAAACATGATGCCTATTCATTCCAAAATGAATGAAAATTGCAAATTTTTCATTATGCCAATGGATTTGTCTCAAGAAATATAGACAAATATCGATAAAACCTATATACATTGAAATTGTATTTTTACAGCTGCCTTCGGATTTCTATTTTATTTCTGGCATTGTAGCTAGTGCGTTACAGCACGCAAATACATCAAATAATCCGGTCTATCTCTATAGAATGGACTTGGATACAGATATAAATTTCCTGAAAGTTGTATCGGATTTGAGAGAATATTCAGGTAAGGTGGAATATAGTTCTTGTATCACCAAAAAGTTCATATAGCTAGGAAAGATTGAATTGATTTGAAAATCGCTGATTCTTTCAATATAAAGACGCAAAATTGAATCCTTTGACAAAAATGGAGACAATTTCATTGACGTATACCAAATCTCAGAGATCTGCTTAACATTCTTTAAGAAATCTCATTTGTTTTTTCTACTTCCCATAGAAACTTGAAGCACCAATTGAAACAAATTTCAAATTACATAACAAAAATCGCATTTCTAATATGGTGGTATTATTTATAGGCATTTTGGATACCCTGTTACTACAGCATTTTTTAAATCCTCATTTCTTTCTCAACAGTCCTCCTTGCTACTTCCCTATATCAATTTCCAACAATTTTCGAGATAATTATTAAGAAAAAAAATGTTTGAAACGTAGTTCTGTTTTTATGTTCATAGCTGTTCTACATTATACAAGGTCACAATTCGTAATGAAAATAGGGAAAATCTTCTTCGAGTCAAATTCCTTGTGTAGTATCAGATTTTCTGGATGATAATTGAAATGCCTTTGAGATGATATATTATTTTTCTATACCTTAACAGTAAAGATACAACAATTAATCCTAATTCCTTTATAAAATGGAACTTATATTTTTCGTGAACAGCTATGGAATGTCATTACAAAAACATAACATTTATGATATTGTCTTCATCAGAAGTTAGAGGTTTCGTTGGAATTCGAAATTAATAAAAACATTTTAAGGTTGCTGTCACGCCGACGATTTGGGTTATGTTTTCAATATAACAAGTGTTCCTGGAATGAAACTAGGAGAAGTCGAAACTAAAGCTATGAGACGTTGTGTAGAATTGTGGACCAATTTTGCAAGATATGGGAATCCTACTCCTCCAGAAAATAAAACACTGAATATTGAGTGGAAACCAATCGAACCAAACCACCTTCATTATTTGAGCATTGAAAACGATGGACTTTTCATTCAAGAAAATCCAGATTCAGAGAGAATGGATACCTGGAGAGATATTTACAATGTTAGCCAATTTACTTCTGGATTGTTGTAATTTCGTGTATGCGATGATCAAAGGTCCTCATGACGAATCAATGTAAACTCACTAATTCATTAAAACAAAACACCTGCATTTGAAACGGAGTTTTTTTTTGTGGAAATATATTCTCTCTGTTGGCCATTGAGTGAGCCTTCACCAAATATGATTTTCATCCACATCTTACTCAATTGTTGATATTTACTTCATGCATTCAAGACATCATACATCATGTCATAGGACAATACAAATAGGAGATTCAAGGTACTTCGTACGTAATAGAACATATTGGATTTTTCAAGCAAGTTTTTATCATCTGCATAAACTTCTTCTTACTAGAAATACCCTTAATTTCATTATTGAGTTTATTGTATAGGACTGAACCCATAAAATTTGATTCATACAGCTTCAGACTATGACCTGTATATTATAAGTTCATGGCATTACATGTATCATATTATTTTTCACAAATTTGTTAAAAGTAATTCTTCAATTGAACTATTCATTTGTCACTGATTATTGATTTTATTCGAGTAACATTGCATTACGATTATTAAGATTATAACTTTGAATGATTTTTTTTTCATTAGAACTCATGGAATGAACTAATGATTCCAGCTGAAGTCGATATAAAAATACATACAATGGTCGTTATTAAAAACTATAGAGATCTACGGTGATCATGGTACCAAAAGTTCGTGAGATGATGATCTCTACTGCATTTGTTGAAGGATCGATCAAACGACACTTCAATTCCTCGGATCCCAAATTTACCCTGTAATCTGCGAAGTAATAAGTGTTTCACACTCTTCATTTGAAAATTTTATTGGTTGACGAATACCTGGGGTAATAATAATACTAATCATGCGATCTATATTTCGAGGAAAATCTCTGTTGGTACCTACGAATTTTGACCGGAATAACACGGATTGTATAATATTATCGTGGGGGAAACTAATTTTTGAAATAATTCACTATAAGTCCAAAATTTCACTCTTTTCCTCGGACAATTTCGATGAAGATACGAATAAACTAATGAAGAAAAATAAACAAATCTTTAGATGAATCGAATGGTGAGTTAGGAATTGGTGGTAGGTTTAATTATCCCAGTCTTAGTATGAATGAGATTGAAAGATCAAGAAGATATAAAATTTTATTCTCCAGTCTGCACAAACTCCTGATCTAATTCAATGACCTGATCTTAATAAATATTACAGGTGAGTTTACCCAGTTTGCAGATGATACTACTATTGCATAATAAAGATGCCATGGATCTGAATAAACAATGATGATATTAAAATTGAATATATTTTCTTCGATATTGCAAAAACTAACTCACTTGAACTGAATGTGATGGGCTAGATCTTTACCTGGGAAATTTTGAATTGAACGAAAAGAGAACTAAATTCTGAGATGAGAGGTTGAAATTTGAAGATCATATAAGGTTACTGGGAAGAAATATATCCTCTGGATGAAAACCACTTCACGAGAGCAGTGATCAATTGAAACAGATAACAAATAAAAGAAAGTTCAAGGGTTTTGTGAAAAATATACTAGAGAAAGCATTTCATTCAGTGGACAAGTTCTATTCGGAAAGGTTTCAGATTCATTTTGAATTTCAATTTTAAGGTATGAAAATAAGCAACTTTTGGAAAGGTTGAAGAAACAAAGAAACGTTCTCATAATATGAATAAACGCATGCGCAAATTATTATTGTCGATTACGATGCATCGTTAATTTTCTCCAGTATGAAGCTTGTATAACAATACTGACATCTTTCTACTAGTTGCTGTCATTGTTGGTGATATGTGACGTGTACATTTGTTCTAAAGGATCTAGTATAATTAGTAAATAATCAGGAATGTCCACGTGATTATTCTTAGGAAAAGTTTTGTTTTGAATTTTTGAAATAATGGTATAGTAGACACCTTTTCGAAATGAGTCCAACAAACATTTCTAGAATGAAATAAAAGTAGTAGGTATTATCAACTATGTTTGAATTAATCGAATAGATACAATTGTTTCATTGGAGCTATATGCACAACATTTATTAAAACATACTTTTTTACTCTATTATCTACATTTCATATATATATTTATAATTTTATAATGTTATAATAATAGTAATAATTAATATGGGAATATAAAATCATGTGAATGCGTTCAAGCAGAAACAGTTTCGACTATGGATTTTTTGATTATTTCTCCAAAATTCTCATCGCAACTCTCCGAACGAGTGGCATTAGTCGAATCAGCAGTAGAATCGTCTTTCAAAGTTTCCACCACTTCAACAGCACCATTTGACGCCGTTTTGGCATCTGCAGACGTTGAGGACTCAAAATTATTTCCATCTTGATATCCCGAATAATTGCCGTATCTGTCGGTCAATATGTCAGAGAAGGTATCGTTCTTGTTACATGCCATAGGAATGAGGTTTGCGTAATGAACGTCTTTCGACTCGGCTATCACAGACGCAACATTTCCATTCGGATAAGTTTCGTAGTTGGAAGCCTGGTGGAAATGTCCCTCCGTTTGCTTCACGCCACCAAATTCGGGTACGTACACGCCGCCGTAGGTATTGAAAACTGGAGGGAAATCATTGAAGCCGCCAGCCTGGAAGGGCTGCGAGTATTGATTCGAAGTGGGTGAGGAGTAGGGAGCGGAGTTCGCCGGAAAATCGACATCGGTGAATCTAGGATCGGGGAAGTGAAATCCTTGGGTGGGCGACAAAGGATGTTGTTTCCTCTCGCTTGTCGTGCTTTCCTCGCCGCCGACGTAACAATTATCCCTGAACGAATACAAATCCAAAGAGTCCGCTCGATCCGGAAGAGCACAATGAATCGGAGTCGTCCCAGAACTCTCCCTAGCAAAACCGTAATGGAGATTCGTGAAACTGCCATTGTGCACACAGTTCTCCACCTGTACATTGCTCTCCAAACTTACGTCCCTCACCAAACTATTATTCAACTTGACATTCGCACCTGCTCTATCATTTGAAATGGTTGCCTGGTCGTTTCCACTAATCGTCAGCCTCTCGTTATCCATCCAGCTCGATGGCTGTTTCTCCGTTTTCATTTCTTCCTTTTCTTTTTCCAATTCTAATTTCATCAGCGTGTGAATAAAATGTGTACGGACTCTGACGGGGTTGAACTCTATTCGACCACTAGAATTGCCGCAATTATCGTGAGTGCATCCGCAAGGGAAATTCAATCTGTCCACTTGGCACTTGATGCCAGCCTGGCTACAAGAACACGTATCAGGATCACAGTAACCTTTACAAGCACAACCACAAAATTCTCGGGAAGTTCTTATGTCTCTACATTCGTCCTTTTCTTGGGCATCAATCTTCCTGACACCGGCAGCTCTCAGCAAAGCTCTCCTCTGTCTGATGGGCACCGACTGCAAAAAGTAGTAGTTGTCGGGGTCCATTTCGGACTCGGACACGTCACTAGGCTCGTCTTCGCTATCGCTTTCCTCACTAGACGAAGGAACGGTGGTTACATAACGTTCCGATCTCGATTTGCGTTGTTCCAAAGCATGTTCTGGCAGAGAGAATTTCTTGAAGTGGGTGTGTCGTGCGCCCATACCCAAAGTGGAGCCTCCCTGTGACGGAACGCAAGTGAAACCTTGTGCTCTAGGAAAATAAAATACTGTAACACTGTCGAATGTGATTCCTCGTCGTTTTTTCATTCGTGGCTCCTCGTCGCGGTCTATGGATAACTTCCTCTTCAGACTACTCTTTTTCGGCGGGCTCGACTTGACTTGAGCGCTGCTCAAAATATCGCCTAGATCTTCGGCCAGTACCTCAGCTTCTGTGGGATCCAGAACATCCTCCAGAACTATGGGAGTTTTACTCACTTGACTAGCAAACTCTTCGAATTGGCTATTGGTGATGGTACCCTCATTCAATCTGTACAAGAAGGATACTTCACCACAATTATTTTCTACATTAGTAACACTCTCTTGTGGCCTTTCTTCGTTCACTTCAGAACCGAGTCCGGAGTCCGACCCGTCGGATCTGTCATGAGGTTCTTCGATAATAATTTCTTCGGTTGGAGGGGGCAAACTTTCTGTTGCAGAGTCTTCGGTATCGGTGCCGAACTGCCGCGAACTGATCTCTGTCCGTTCATCACTTCCTACTTCTTCTTCGTTGCTCGTGTTTGGTGCTGGAAGATGATTTGGTGTATCTTCGATTGGTCGTTGAGCTAGCGATTCCGAATCGGCGATGTTATGTTCCTCCATCTGGAAGCTGGCTGGGAAATTGGTCGATGTCGATTCGTTAGACCCCATTGATTTTCAATCTACTGATATGCTTCTGGAATTCTTCGCAAGACGTCATTCTCATCTGTAACAGAAAATCAATATTAATCAATATTATTATATTTGGTAATTCGAAGATATTTGAAACGAGATTCCTCCAATAGCATTTTTTAAAAAACAGATAATGAGACATTAGTTTATGGAAATGGGATAGCTCACTTCGGAACAAACGTACGAAAAATGTCCAGATTTAAGATTGTTATAGTTATACATACAGGGTGTCCCAGATGTCCACGTCAAGCTGGAGTCGGGCAATAGGAAAACCATATAAAAAATCTAATCTAATACGAAATTAAGGAAAGAATCGAGAAAATTTGCATTGGGTTTTTATACGAATAAAGAAATTGTCTACAAGTTGAGAAACATTATAAAAATATCATAATATTTTGGGGAATCAATTGAATCAACTTGTAATGTTACTTGCCAACCTAGCATAGTGCATTTTTTCGTCAGTATAGTCAGTCACAATTGGGCAAAATGGTAATTTTGAAAATTTTGTTTGAGAAAAAGTGATAGCTTCTTCCAATGGTCGACCAGTTGGCTTCACATTTTAGACAAGGGTTTACAGACACAGGAGTGTGAAAACTGTTCTAGGGTGCAAATTCTCTATTATTTTTTTGATATCCGTATTTTATAAAATATGCGAATCAGATTATGACCTGACATATTGCCCGATTTTTACGTCGACTTCTGGGACACCCTGTATAAATTTTTAGTAGAGTAGTTTCGATAATATGAAACGATAAATGAAGAAATGGAATGTGGCAACAGAAATTCAATTATTATTGAGAAAACTTACATTTCCTTAAAATATTTGGGTGATAAGGTAAACTTTTTTTGAAAACCTTTATATTGGTTCGACATCAAATTCAAGTATTTCGTCTATTTCTAACTTTATTGTTTTCATTATTTGAAAATTTGAAGCGAAAAATATACAGATGAAACGATAATTGGTGCGCAATAAATACTACCACGGAAACGTTATCAGTGGTAGGTACGAATATACCCTATATGTATACTTGATTACCGTTTTCAATAGAAAATTACTAGTTTGATTTCGTCACAAATATTATTGATAGTAAAGGTATTCTGGACGTTACATTCAGAGCTTGTTGTTAAAAGTATGCACATTCCCAAATCATAAAGTAAACATACAAATTTCTCTATAATAATATAATTAACCCTAGTATATTGTATAATTTGAGGGCATGAAATAGTTCCACAAGTTGAGTAACATACTGGGTGTTCCATTCGAAAAAAAAAAATTGTTTGCGCATCGACAACTCCTGAATGAAAGGTTATCTAAAAAACCAAATCCTTCTCGATTTGATCTCATGATGAATTCAATGGTAGATGACTCAAGAAGGGTGTTTAAAATTGAAATTTTCATCCTTATCAACTCAATTTTGGTCAAATATTTTCTGAATCTCATTTTATATGACCTGTCTTCGAAATATTCTATATATTTCATTTATAAAATGTGTGGAATATAATATACAATAAAACTCGATTTGTGTTGATATATCGATTGGAAGAGTAAAGACAGGCTACCAAAATATCATTTCAATTTACTGCCTATTGAAAATTTAGTTGACGTTGGATTAGGAGCAATAAAAATACGAATGAATTGTTGTATTTATCATAAACTGTTGCCATGTAAACGTTAGCAAGAAATCGAAAGGTTTCAGCACGTTTCAGAGAGTAAAAAGGCGAAATTATAAATGAAACAAATTATGGTCTGAAAATGTTATACACTGCGAAGGCGAACTCAATTCGCATTTATTTTGGTGACAATTTTAGACTTGAATCGTGGCCGTGGTAACGTTGTTGATATCAAAAAGCCGCAAATCAGACAGTATATTTTTATCATCCAGTGCGGTTAGGTGTGACGTATTGATTTTGAGATTCATTTTTAGAATCCAAACCAATCTGAATTTCTCGTAAAATAATGAAAAAATCGGGAAGTAGAGTTTTGCAAAATAACATTTATTGAACGTATACATGGAGTACCTCAATATATCATCGCGATAACGTGCGTATAATAAAAACTGCAGTTTGATATGATTTGGAATATTTATAAGAACTGATGATATTTTGTCATATTTGATCAAAGTGTTAATTGGAATAAGTCTGTGAATAAATAGGTTGTTGGATTCTCAATCATATATTTTTTGGGTCATAATATCGCTATTACAGTCGAGCTACTTCCGAAAGCTTTAATATTTTCGGTAAATGGTAAATGATGTCACAAAGTCATACAAAGATTATGATGAGTTGCCATATGCCAAATTCATACCCAAAAAACGGCTTGGAAATCAAAATTACGAATATTTTTAATTGAATATTGTCGGAACAAAGTGTGTTCAAAAGAAAAGGTGAATTTTGAATATTCTCAGGCTGTGTACATTCGATTTTTTTTTCGTAACACATGTTTATCATATGTTGCCATAATCAGCCAATTTGGATAAGTAGTGTTTGTTGTTGACAACGGAAATGGTTATTCACGTTTTGTTCGTTTTCCGATTTTTTAAATGAAGAAAATTAATCAAAGATTATGTATATTACGATAATACTTCAGCCCATACATCATACTTGTTCGTGATTTTATGGCCAAAAACAACACCATCAATAAGCCCCAACCTCCATATCCACCTGATTTGGTTCCATGCGACTTTTGCTTTTCCAAAAATTGAAGATATCACTGGAACGAAAGCGTATTTCCTGATTTGATTAACTTTGAGGGGTATAAAATGAATAATTATGAATAAATAAATACTTTTGGAAAAAATCAAAATTCACCTTTTCTATTGAACAGACCTCGTTAATAAATATACAGAAAAAATGAAATTGATGTGAATAACGAATTTATTCGTAAAATATGCATTAAACCATTCTAAGGTCATTTGACCACCACAACTCCGAGTGATGTTAAGTAAAGAACTTTGTTAGATATTTGTAGACATCTTGAATGGACTAATAAGAAAACAGTTTGATAACTGACGTCACTTCATCAAAAATTTGGCGGAATGGCTGGATTCATTTGAAATATGTTTTCGAAATCACTGAATTCCGCTGTAACTTAATAGTCTTGTGTTTTATTACTGGAAATTCGGTACTACTCAATTCAAGGGAACAAGGTATATTGTCTAAACTCTTTTGACTGATTGAAAAATTATCTGCTGTGTATTATAGCAACAATGAATATAAAGTGGATAGGATGAAATGAGAGTAATTAGAGTATGGAATGAATTACAATAAACCAAATCGAAGAATAATGAAATAATCGGTAAAAACTTGATGAAATTCGGTTGAGGAACTAGAAATTTTGTTTACTAGTCCGCCCCATTATCAATTGAATCATTAATTATCGCGATAAAATCGTTCTCATTTAATGTTGAGCGTTTTGAATAGAATACGTTGGTATGACTATAATGAAATAACGACATGAGTAACGATACTTTTGAAATTGGTGAATAAGAATATCCAGTACATTTGTCAGAATCCTCTCCATGAATTTGCATCGAGAGAAAGCCTCAAATGTTCCTTCACCTTTACAACGTGATCCACTGAAATGGAAATAATTCGACATTAAACTAAGGTAGATAATGTCCAGCGAACTTTAATGACCTTGTATCAAGCTCAAGATATACAAAATATCTTGAAAATGAGAATCGTATCAAGAAATACCTACAGAATTCGGTTAGCTATAGATTTGAAAATTCAGAAATTATAACTAAGTGAATGTAAACAATTTGAAAATGAGTTGTTTCCTATACAGGCTGTTCCATATTAGACAAACTTTGGACTTATTCGAAGTTCTCGAATAACATAATTCGATACTCCGTTATTTTGAATGGCTGTATTAAATCACTTCAATTTAATCAATTTTTTTGGGAACCCAATCGTACTGGACATTTCAAATTAAAACTTTATTTTGTCATTTTCCTTAGTTTTTTGAATATGACATCGGCTTTTCAGTGATTCTCAAAATTTTGAATTTCAACATTTTCAGATAACAATTTTGATTCTGATTTGATGTCACAGCTTCGTCACAAATCTAATTTTTTATTTTTTGCCAGGAGTGCTTGACAGTTCGATTGATTTCCAGTCGAGAAGTTGACAGTCAATTTCTTTTGAAATTATTATTCAGCACAAAAACGCGCAACTTTGCCCCATTTTAAAGAAAGTTATGAATTATTATTGATCTACACTTGGGGTATGATGGGGGATGAAATATTACCAAAAAAAAGAGGGTTATTCATAGAGCAACCGTCCACCTGAAGAATCGCATTTATATGAGCAAATGTGATGGCTAGCCACGTGTTTTTCGTTGAAAGCGGTGAAAAATTACCTATGGCGGGCGGGCGTCCAACCTTCGATTCGTGGCTGGAACTCGTGGCTGCTGTCACACTCGTGCATATCGATAGCTTTTTATCGAAAATTATTATGATCACTCAATCTTTTGTATGGTGTTGTAGACATTTCCATTGAACATGTTGATAGTCAACAAGATATCAAATAAGAACTTATTTAATGCGAATGTTGCAGACAAACTGATCAAACTCCTAAAACTTTAAGAGCAACAGAGAACCGGAAAGCTCTTTATTTGCGGCATGTACGTTCCGTGATCCGTAAATATGCCAGATACCGTAAATATAGAATTGTGAATTTTATGGGATTATAAGGGATACGTGCCTAGGTGATCGAATGAATAACAGATATATCTAAAAAATCAGCTTGATTGTATTTTTGACTATACTGGTAATGAGTGTATTATATCAAGGCTTAAGAAAGGTTTAAAAGTTTCTGTTAGTCTTTTTTGCTTGGTATTTCTGAGAAGCTTCTTTTATTCCGGTATCACAAATCGTTGCGTGAAGCTGCTAAAATCTTGAGGCTATATTTAGGTTTGTATCGATCGTCAAATACCTAAAAAATGTATAATTTTTCCGCCTTGATTAATAATTTCGATATGTGGTTTTCAAAAAGGTGTTATATAATGATCAAAATACATTTTGTTATATTTGTGGTGTATATGTAGTAAAAAAGATATACGTTGATTAAGGTCGCTGAGATGATGGCAGATTACTGTTGGAGTATATCCTGAAGACATCCATCGGAGAAAAAGAAGTTTCTAACCTTTAATATGCAATCGTATGTTCTGTTTTCGAATACACTGATTGAATGCTTTTTATTTATTTTTCCTTGTAATATCTCGAAAACTACACGAAGCTTTGAAAAAGTAAGTAAGTGTTTATTGATGTATTTGGAATTAGATTTACTTTTCGCGGCATCAAAATCGTTATAGACCTGTGTATTCAACAGGGGCATTGCATCCTGAAACAAGTCTTTTGCAAGATCTGATTATACCATAATTTAAGGCTCACCGATTATTTTGTTCTTCATCGAAAAAGATCAGGGTCTTGCTAGCTTAACCGTCAAGCTAGTAGAACAGAGGAGTTTTTGGAAATTTTGGATACGCCATGATTCAAGGCTCTTTTAAGGCTCTCATTTGAACCTCCTTTTGAATTTTTTGCTTTTCGTTCAAGAAAAAAAACGCGAGTTCCTTTCCTTTTTTACAAGTGTCTATACTAGGTGTATCAAACATCAATGTTAAAGTGAACGAAATAAATTAAACACCATTACTTAAGGCTCTTTTGAGGCTCTCATTCTAGCTTATCACCGAATTTTTTGTTCTGCATTAAAAAAAATCCTGGGATTCCTTAAGATTGATTTCGAGTGGGCTCACTTTATTTGGTTAATTGAACCAACTTGCCATAATTATAATCGAATTCTCCTCCCGTTTTTTTAATGTTAGGATATTTCATAATCGATGCACAAAATTCACAAATATGTGCAACTTGACCCTATTGACCCAAACTCTTATATTTCAAGATAAGCGAGATGACTACAGTAATGGAGGAAAAATGGACAACCTGTATACCAAGACTTCGTTCCGAGGCTAAGGTCTGAGTAAGGTAGAACAATATGTGCAAATTTTCACCGTATCAAAATCAGTTTTCATGAAATATTACAGCTTTGTCATACCACATCAAGTATTTTACTAACCGCAGTCGAATTTGGTAATTCTTAAAAATCTGCTTTTCATCAGAATGAACTAGCTATGTATAGCTTGAATCAGTAACATTACTTTCCGTAACAATTATTATTATTAGCATAATCGACTTTTGAAACTCCACATGAGATTCAAGAGAACAATGAGAACTGGACGAACAAAGTTGACTATCACCAGTTGAATGCATGATATCAAAATACAACCCAAAGTATTTATCGAGACCAATCGAGGAACTTTCAACTGTTGGAATCAGGTTGAGGTTAGAGACCACACCACCTTTTCAATTTGAAACTGAATCCAATGTAGCTCCATTTCAATTATATCGAATTGAACTGTTGCAACATTTGCTAGTGCTCTGCTCTAGATATCGGTGTATAACTGTTACAAAAATTATTCAGTTGACTACGACATTCACTTCCAAAGATCTAGCGAAACAGATGCTTACTTTCGAATGGATGAAGGTAACTTGGATATCGAGAATTATCTATTATCTTGTTCCAAAACGATAAGGTTCAATTTCCGTATGAAATTTTGACTGGATATGTTGACATCATGAATAGTGCATTAAAAAACAATAAGTCGAAATGTCATCTGCATAAATAATTTAGATAACCTGTTGTGTGCCAATGTCAAGGAAACAAACTTATAAGCTTTATTTACGAATTAGTGAGTATGAATAAATATTTATTCACCTGCTCATGTCGATTAGAACACCTTGTTGCATCTTAAGCAATAGCAGTGCCTAGCACAAAGAACAATCAAAAAGTAGGGTAGGATCAATACCGAGAGTTTCGGTGTTTTTCACTTCCAGAGGCTACCGTACCAGTAAACTTATTTATATTAGATAACTTTATCAACCTACCCACTATTCGAAAACAATCTCCACTGCACTGGATATTCACTGAGTCCTCGTCTGTTTCACTTGTTTCTACGTATGGGGTATTCGGAGTGGTCAGCCGCTGGATCAACTTTCAATTTTTCGATTTTACGTTCGAATGTAGCGTCGTTGTCAGCAATGCAATGAATTCATTGTCCCAGTATTCACACTTGTAGCAGCAGCACTTTTACATTTCTCTATTCACTGACGCACCGTTGCAAACGTTCACGTAGTAGTGAGAAACCTTCCGATCCTACCGCAAGATGCGGTACGCATGCGCCTGCTATTGCTACAGCGGTTCGTCGGGTGACGTTATTCACGAAGTAGGTATATTCGGTCATTCGGTATATTATTGTAGATTATAAACTTGGGGGACTGAAGTCGGATGACTCGACCGACCATTCCGTTTAGCATGCTGCACAGTCTTTGTGTATGGTACAGGGTGTCCTGGGCCCAGACTGCACAGATTCAGGTAGTTTATACAGAGTGTGTCGAATAGATGCGGAAACATTCGCGAAATCCTGATCTAATAATATCTGAGGAAGATGTGAAAAATAGAAATGAAAATATTTTTCGAACTCCGTACTATGGTCATTTTGAACATATCTCAAAATAGTTTTTGATTCTTTCTTCTTTGTTGGCTTTTTTTTTAATTCCTTTCTTTCGAGTGTATACTTTCATAGCTGCTGGAGAGTTGAAGTATAATCGCAGTGCGTAAGCCGTCCTAGATACGTTAACGTAGGAAATACGTCCATGATGTACACCTAAAATGGTGTTGAAGTAGTTCATTTCGTTAGCACAGAACAAGCCTAGGTACGGAACGTTAAATCATTTCAATATCTTTATTTCCATGCTGTTTTATGTTGTGTTTGCCTTTTATAGAATATGTTTTGCTCATAGAGATCTTTCGATGAACGCAGATCATATTCGCCATTAAAACGGAATCGAGATTTTCAACATCGATATGAAAGTTTCCAATTCACTCAACGACTACAACTTAATGAGGCCTGTGATGATAGGAAAACTTTCATGTCCTGTACCCTTGACAAATTTTCGTCCCCATTTAGTTATATTTCGGCTAGCTCACGTTCATTTATTTAGCACAGATTAAATAACGTGAGTCTACGTAAACCCGTAAAACGATTGCGCATGCCAGATTGAATCTTTACGTTAACGTTCGTAGAACTACTTCAGCTCTCTACTTAATGAGTTTACTTATCACTGATAATATTGGTACCATTTAGTGCACCAATAGTCAAATCTCAATATTTTTCACTCTACCTTGGTATCGACACAATTCATGATGTAAAGAAAAATAGGACAGCCTGCAGACTTTTCTACTGAATTCAATGGTAGACAATGTATCTTATTGATAAAACTTGTATTGTCTCATCTAGGAACAGAAACACACTGTATAGTGCATTTTTCAGAATCCAATTGAATTAAAAACCAAGTATATTTCAAATTCAATTTATAAACAAAGCACTTCTGTTAACAAGTCCATAATTAAAGGGGGTCACAACAAATTATATTATGTGAAGTGTGTTATCACAAGAAGAAAAAACTAATGCGATTTTGATGATGTTGCTGATTCATAAACATAGATTTGATAAAAGTAATTGAAGACGGAGTTTTGAGTTAGTCCTGATAGAGTTCTGGGAGAGTCGCGAATGAGTCTTCAGAGAGTCCTAAGTTTGTCTAGAATTGTAGATATGCGTCCGAAGGGGTAGTTCGGACGCCTATGCTACAGAGTTTCTTGATTGCCCCTCACTCCCCCGACCCCTGACTGGGTTTCCAGCATTATTGTGTGATCAGGGGTAAGCAATTATATTTTTTGTTTATATCATTGAATCTCTCTTAAAGAATGTACCATCAAAATTATCATTGAATTATATGTTTCTGTTTGTATTCCATTCTGTATTTGAAATCATTTCACTTATATTTCCTAAGTACAACCCAAAGACACCCCCTGTACGCGACAATATCACTAAATATTACAGAAATACGAATCTGCACGAATACATCAACTTTCATCTGAAATATCTACTTGTATTCTTGTTTCTAAGTTATTCCACCGTGTTGAATGTTTTATTTTTATTTTTAGAAAAATTAATTTTTTGTATGACAAAATCAAAATTGTTGTAGTGATTAGACAAAATTTGAAGCATTTGAAATTGTGAACACATAAATCAACTGTTACTAACACCTTATTCGTGTCGAATCAAAATACGTTTCACATTTTGACACTCTGCATTTCCGTATTGAAGGTAAGAAGTTGTAGTATATCGTCATACTATAGCCTAAATAAGAATTTGTGGTAACATTTTCTCCACAATGATTAGATTGAAACAGAGATAAGTATAGAATCCTGTTGAATTTGAAATGTCAATAAGAATCAAATTCGCAATAGAATAGGTAAATGAAACACCCTGTGAGAGAAATATTTATTAGAATAAAATAGATGTGTATTTTTCATTCGCACCTACAGTGAATATCGATGTTGAGTCAAGAATATCGATTGTTAATGAAAATAGAATCTTGCGGTTTTCACGTTCCTGACCTACTTTTCATGAATCTCTTTCGATTCATCTTTCGTTCATTTGATAATTATCAGAAGATATTCAAGATGAATTGAAGGAAATACCTATCTTGAATTGCTGATCTTGGAATATAATACAGGGTGATTCATTGGGAAATGTGCGTACTGTAAGGGTAGGTATAGGTCGCTTAGCTGGTTCTGAAAAACACCCATATGATGGGTCTAGCCCCCTGTATAAGCGAGATACAGATTGTTTTATGTATCTCCCCTATTTCTTCAATGGCTCATAACTTACGATCCGCATTGTATATCTTATTCTATTTCACAACATAAACTCATTATCTTGTATGCTACCGAATTCCGAATGAATGGAACTAATAATCCAGGTACGGACTCGAAAAAATTAAAGGAACTTTACCAATTCAATACAACACCTTGTATGACGAAATTTCGAAAATTCGTCTGCAGATATGAAAAGAGCAGAAAAAAATATTCCCAAACAAATTAGTTTGGTACTTCCGCATGCCATTCTTGTACCCACGGAGTATAGATATAAGGAGTCCGAACGGTATAGGCTTTTCTGCAGAATTCGTGGTATACAAAATTAACCCAAGATCATAGTTCTCTTTTCTGCCACTAGCTGCGCGAAGATTCGGGAGTCCTGAATCATGACGAATTAATGTTATTATTATTATGACACGTAAATACGCGCTGGTTCGAATATTAATGTAATTGTTTGAAAATAGTCTTGATAAAAAATGGGAAAGTGTTGTGCTGTTCATGGTTGCCTCAGTGGCCGAAAGGCAAGTGGAAATGTGACGAAAGTCGGTATATTCAAAGTGCCGAAAGTGAGTAACCTAAAAATAATATTAAACATCAGTGTTGTTAATGAATATTATATTTATAAATTTGCGTTGTATTTAAATATAATTGGAAAAATATTATTATTTTATGTATCTTGTGAAGTTAAAGGTATTTTTTTTATAGGATGATGGAAAACGTAAGAAATGGAGCATTGCTGTGGATAAATATTTAAAAACTACTAGTTACATATGCGAATTGCATTTCAATCCTGCAGATGTGATTAAAAGTGATCGGAAGATTTTAGCGGATGGTAGTATATATGTGTATGAGTATGAGAAAATTAATTTACGAAAAGAAGCTGAACCCTTGAAGATTAACAGAACTAATAATGACAACTTGCTATCAGATGATATGTCTCTGAATACTTCTGATATGATTCATGAAGATGAAGTTAGTGACTGTAGCTTACATGCTATGGAGACAAATATTGTTAATGAATTATCAAATGAAGTAATTGGGCCTGAGACAATCAATGAGACTGAGACAACGAGTGAGTCTGAGACAATCAATGAGACTGAGACAAAGAGTGAGCCTGAAGCAATGAGTGAGCCTGAAGCAACGAGTGAGCCTGAAGCAATGAGTGAGCCTCTATTTTTGAAGACACTATGTGTCGTGATAGACTTAGGACTGTTCGGTAATTTATTAAATATTCTGATGCACATATATGAGGGATTTTTTTCTGTGAGTGTTAGTCTGTGTATAGGGAAGTTAATATTAAATGTTTGTGTATTATAGTTGGGATTCATGTAATTTTCTGTGAAAGCCTCCTTGTGGTTATGTAAAAATGTTAGACATTGGAATAAATATAGTGCAGAGACTGTTAAAATTTGTTTTTCTTTGAATACACCTCTACAGGATTGTCTGAAGGGCATTTTGTAGATAGTTCTCAAAACTCTTTTTTGCGCAATGAATATTTTTTGTAGATGAGGTTCTGTTCCCCAGAACATTATTCCGTAATTCAACACTGACTCAAAATTTGCATGGTACAGAATTTATACAATTTTTCCATTCATGTATTTTGATGTCATTCTGATTGCATGAATGAATTTGTTCAGTTTTTGATAAACGGAATCAGTCTGCCTATTCCATTTCAGGAAATTATCTAGCCCTGCCAGCTTATACTCAATGGTTTCTCTTTTCTACACCTGTTGGTACTAAAAATCATCAAATTTGGTTTATTTGCATTCCACAGTAATTTATTTTTATCGAACCAATTCTTCGCTCTTGAGAAAAAAACATCTCCCTGGCTTATAGGTCATCGCATTCTTCAGCACCAATTATTAAATTTGTGTCATCTGCGTAATTTACTACAGTTTCCTCTACGTTCTGGGCAATGGTGCATATAAATCATTCAAGTAAATTATGAATAAAATCGACCCCTTTACACTCCCCTGTGCAATTCCTGTTGTGTTAATCAACAAATCTGATATTTCTGTAACCCCACCCTTTATTGTGATTGTTACCCTTTGGGCTCTTCAAGATAGGTACGATCGAAACCAGTTGTGTGCTTTTCCTCGGTTTTCATAAGTTTCAAGTTTTTCCAACAGATATTCTTGATTCAACGAGTCATATGCCTTCGATAAATCTAGGAAAATGTTTGCTGCTGATTAATATTGTACTTATTCATTTCCTAATATCACACATTTTTAACTTTGCAGATTATCCCTTCATACTATCGGTAACGTTGGAATGAAAGTGCTTGAAGTTCCTAAAAATTTCCTGAAACTTAAATTTCATTTCACATTTTTCGAAATAATATTTTCCGAGCTGTCAGTATATCAACAACATTACCCGCGTAAGGATTTAAACGAGTTCTCACAAACGCGCGCGCGCTCTACCGGCAAAACATTTTGTCCCATAAAATGATACCATTTATTTAACATTACGTTCGGACTCCTTATATCTATACTCCGTGCTTTTACCTATAAATTTGAGTAAAAATTATTTTTTTCGATGAAAAGGTGGTACGAAATTAAAAAAAAAATACATTTTTCGTCTCAAAATGCCCTTCTTTCACTTTCAATCAATCGAATTACTAATCATTTTATGATATCCTGAATTTTGGATCACAACCTTTGATGTAAAGTAAGCCGACAGGTCCTTATTTAGGACAAATTGCTATTTCAATAACCAGTCACAAATATCCCGTATGAGTGATGAAGATGAAGATTATAATTTTTTTCTGCTCTTTTTTTCATATCTGCAAACGATCTTTCGAAATTTCGTCATACAACGTGTTGTATTGAACTGATGAAATTCCTTTAATTTTTCCAAGTCCGTACCTGGATTATTAGTTTCATTCATTCGGTATTAGGTATTAGATCATGAGTTCATGTTGTGAAAATGAATAAAATATACAATGCGGATCGTAAGTTATGAACCATTGAAGAAATAGGGGATATACATAAAACACTCTGTTTCTCGCTTATACAGGGCGCTAGACCCATCATATGGGGGTTTTTCAGAACCAGCTAGGCGACCTCTACCTACCCTCACAGTACGCCCATTTCCCAATGAATCACCCTGTATTAAGTGAATGAATGAAATATTATTGAACTTTTCCGGCATTCGTCCAATATTCACTTGAATTCACTTTTAGTGGAATGATGATTGATATACAATATAATAGAAGATGTACTATAACAATTACGTTATGCCTCAAATGATTCTTTGTATATATGACTGAAATATTATCCCTGAAACGTACCACGTTATCTTCAGAATAAAATAACTCGATACAAGCAGATTTACCACATTACAAAGTTGTTTATTTTGGACGCTAGACGGCTCTGAAGTACACACTTTCAAATCGTTTTTGCTTTATAACTTGAAACGACTAATGAGATTCTTCTTAATTTGGTACGTTGGCATTGTTTTATCGGCAATAAAATCCATATCACAATCATATTCAATATATCATTCCATAAGCATAAAACTTAACTTCTCCAGTAATTGAATATCTAAAACTACGCTCGCTGATAAAAACAATTGGCTTAGGTATATTTGAATTGTGCAACATACTTACGACACAATGGGCAATCTTGGTTTCAACAAAATTGGAATTTCAGCGATTTAGAGTATTACATCTGAAAATATGGCCATCACGTTTGGCAGACTAAACACCGATCGATTATTCAAGTCCACAGTTTACCTCTGTCAATAGTATAGAACAACCATGACAACGTATCCAACCAGCAACTAATTTTCACAAGCGATGAACAATGTATTATACAAAATTACATTCAAACTTTTCAAGTCTTTGTATACACGATCACTGGAGCTCAAAACCTTTAATATGCAAGTTTTCCGATATTTCGGTGTTCGATGACGAACGCTCAACATTTTTCAACAAATAGCGACCTCTTTCACGTATCGATTTGATCTACCATTTCAGAGGAAACCAAATGATGTTGAAGTATTTTATTACAGAAATATAGACTTCGCTCAGTACTTTGATAGAGCATCTGCAGCGCGTTAAAAATGGGAGTGTCTTTCAGGTCTGGAGGTAAGACAGAGTTGTGAAAGTTTATAATTCGTATTGTATTTCGCAATGGTATACCTAGTATATTTCTGAGAGATTAGGTAATCTTCCAATGCCAGATGAGCAAAATAAAATGTATCTATAAGCTGATCTTGTAATTTTTTGAGACAATTTTGTTGATTCTAGTCGAAATTTTTACGAATATTTCCAACGGTTATCCACAGTCAATATTTGTCCAATTTTGGTGTTACATATTTTATAGATCTGAGATATTTTTCGAAACGATTTGTACCTTAATATAACTTCCTGTTTCGGAGTAACGTTGGAAAAAAGACAACCAGCAACACCGCACTTCCTGGTGAGCTGTCACTATTTTGCTTGAATAAATAGACTATAGTTTATGAATGTTTGAAAAAGCATTTTCTGCACATGAGATATTGTTTCATGTTTTATCTCCATGCTTTTTGACATTCTATTGCTGTGATTGGCTGTAAATGACTGTGACGTTAGGAGCAGATGCTCTGTAAGCTTCTGATCTATCAATCGAAAATATTTTCAGCAATGCAGCGTTGCCAATTCTACCGAAAAGTAGCACATCTTTGTTATTTGAAATGAAACACACTATACATTGAAACACTTCATGATTGATTTTCATCAAGGAAGCTAGCAGTCTAATGACAGGACATCCTATATAGTTCTGATATATTCAAGTAATCGGACGAGCACTTTTTCAATTATAAAGGAGTTGCTCAATTTTGAGACGAATGATATAAAAAGGAAGTTGCTCCAGGGGTTAGGTTAGGGTTAGGTCTGAAGTGAGTGGATCAATACGGCCCCTAACTGCGACCCTGGCGGGTCTATTGTGGCTCACACCAATTCAAATTTCACCAAATAAATCCAGCTTCCTGACGAAGCCGATTATGGTATCTGGTGAGTGATATTTTAGGTCCGAGGGCGAGAGAGCCACCCTGCCAACCATCGAGAACCTGATTCTAGCCGCAGCGGGGCAGACACAAAGTATGTGTTCTGCTGTTTGATCATCTTCCAACCATAGGCGACAAGTCGGGTCTTCTGATAGACCGAGTCTAGTCATGTGATGATTCAAACGACAGTGACCTGTGAGGAGGCCTGTTAGGCAACGTAGAACATCTCTGCCGTAATCTAACAATTTTTCTTCGAATGATGTATGAATGCCTTGGAATGGGTCAATCCTGTAATACTCTGCCAGAAGTTTGAGAAACTTTCTGTTGTCCAGGTATTCAGTGTCTGTTTGGCAAAACTTAAAGAGATGCCAATAGCGGGTTCTGGTCCAATGAAATCGCTCGAGGCGCCTTGCCTTGCAAGAAAATCTGCCATTTCGTTGCCCTCCAAACCGGAGTGGCCAGGAATCCAGATCAAGGATAATTTGTTAATTCTTCCAATCGAAGAGATTCTCTTCTGGCAGTCAAAAACCTGTTTGGACGTCACTCGGTTCGAGCAAAGGGCATTCAGTGCCGCTTGGCTGTCCGATAATATTCTTATTGTTTTATTGTGGAGTTGATTTCTACCAGTTTCTCGACGCATAGAGCAATGGCATAGATCTCTGCCTGAAAAACGGTCGCAAAAGATCCTTGGCAGGCAAATTATTCTGTCCTAGGTCTGCGACCATAAACACCTGCACCCGAACCTGCAGGTGTTTTAGATCCATCAGTGCCATCTGGCCTTTCTCTCCAGGAATATGTGGAGAGGAGTTAGGTCTAGAAGGCGTTCCATGGCCGCTGACGGTGTGGTACTTATGGCACCAGTTATAGCCAGACAGGCCTGTCTCTGTATACTGTACTCTGTACGCTGTGAGGCTTTCGTCCACAAAGTAATAGCACCATATGTGATCATTGGTCTGACAATCATTACATATATCCAGTGAATTTGTTTGGGACCCAAGCCCCAAGATTCACCACAGATCCTCCTACATGTCCATAGGGACAGTGTGGCTCTGTGAAGAACCTTATCCAAATGAGCGTTCCAAGTGAGTTTCCTATCGAGGATAATACCTAGATATTTCACTTTCGTAGCAAATGGAATGACTTCATCATTCAAGAAAAGTGGTGTTAAAGCATCCAAATTTCTTTTTCTGAGGAATGGAACAATCACAGTATTGCTGGGATTTATGGACATCTGTTCCCTCTGGCACCAACTGTGAACGTCATTCAACGTGTTTTGGAAGATATTTGATGCTATCCTTCCAGACGCTGTCCTTGCAAGAATGACAAGGTCGTCTGCATAGGCTTGCAGTTCCACCCCCTCCCTATCGAGGACCTCAAGCAGACCATCCATCAGAAGTGACCACAAAAAGGGGGAAAGCACGCCACCCTGCGGGCACCCTCTGGAGACCTTGAACCTTACGACCTGACTCTGAAGGGTTGTAGTTGCTGTGTAGTTATGTGAATAAGCGTCACAGCTCATGATAAACTGAAGTTTATTCCTTTTGCAGTAGTCGATAAGTCGGCGTACATCAAGCGGAGGAACAGTATCCGTGACTCCTGGGAAGTAAGCAGAGCAGACGATTATGTTCGTCTTGCCCTTC
Source organism: Plagiodera versicolora (assembly GCA_037013635.1). NCBI lineage: Eukaryota > Metazoa > Arthropoda > Insecta > Coleoptera > Chrysomelidae > Plagiodera > Plagiodera versicolora. The sequence continues at coordinate 4,880,281 of CM072986.1, read as the reverse complement.
TTCTCCGGTAGGGAAACTTGGATGGCTACAACATCTTTGGTGCAGAAACCTGTGAGCAGAAATAACTCAATATTCTTCCTGACGATCAGACAAGCTCTGGGTTTCACCCCAGGGCATGCCAATACCTCACCAGGAATGTTGCTTAGACCGGTTACACGATCCTCATTTCCTAACCAGGGTTCTTGTAGGAAGGCAAGGTCGTTGCCAAGCATGTAGGAAGCTGCCTTGGCATGTTGTAGGTTAGCCTGCAGACAGCGGAACTCGGCCAACAGTGGGAGTGGGCTTCTGGCCAAGTTGTAATTTTCCTCAAACTCGGGGGGGACCAGATGGTGAGTCATTTACGACGTCACCATCCACCACCACCGAGGTCGAGGCATGGGTTGGGGCAGTTGGCGAGGATTTATCACCCATCGCCTCTGAGGAGCCAGCTGATTTCCTGGATGTCCTCGAAGAGTCGTTGGTAGACTTCTTTCCAGAACATCCAGACACGGAGCTTTTCATGGGTACTGACGAGACGATATCCGTCTTCCTTGAAGCAGTACCCGATGATTTTTTCCAACTCCAGTATTGCTGGAGTCATGAGGACGAACCGGTAGTTTGCCTCTCTACCCTACTAACCTCCCCTACTAACTCCATTACGCCACATCTACAACTTAATATTGAAGACTTCTACATTCCCGGAAGTGTGGAAAGTGGCTCGAGTCTGTCCAATTTTTAAAAAGGGTGATAGAACATTAATAGAAAACTATAGGCAGGTCTCCGTGCTAAACAATTTTTGTAAAGTATTCGAAACAATCATGTATCGTTTTTTCTATGACTCGATCAAGAATGTTATATCGGAAGATCAACACGGATTCGTAGAAAAAAAGTCCTGCGTTACCAACTTAGCGTGCTTATCACAATGTGTTGCCGAAGCTCTGGATAAAAAACTACAAGTCGATGTTATTTACACTGATTTTCAAAAAGCCTTTGACCAAATTGACTTTCACATTCTCCTACATCGATTAAAGATATTTGGATTTTCCACGAACTTAATGAACTTATTCAAAACTTATCTGTTTGGTAGGAGACACTACGTGGAGTACGAGGGCTTCCGGTCCCCTTTGTATACCCCTAGCTCCGGTGTTCCCCAGGGTTCAAACCTGGGGCCACTTTTATTCCTTCTATTCATTGATGATTTAACGAAAAAAATTAACTGCTCTAAACTGCTATATGCTGATGACCTGAAGTTATTCAGAGTTGTCAAAAACCATACAGACTGCGATAATCTACAACAGGATATAGACTTGGTATTCGACTGGTGCCTACGTAATCATCATCAACTGAATATTTCAAAATGTTTCATTCTGTCATTTTCAAGAAAAAAAGAGACGATGGAGTTTCCCTACCAAATAAATAATAAGATCATCAATAGGGTTACGGAGATAAAAGATCTTGGGGTTAGGTTTGACTGTGAATTTAAGTTTTCTCTGCAAATTGATGAAGTTGTTTCATCGGCAAATAGGATGATGGGTTTTGTTATGAGAAGTACCAGGGAGTTTCGCAATGTTAAGCCAATTATCGCGTTGTTCTATGCGTGTGTGAGGTCCAGGCTTGAGTGTGGGGCTTTGATATGGTATCCCATATATGACTCAGAAATTAAATCTGTAGAAGATGTTCGAAAGAAGTTCTTGAAATTCTTGTTATTTAAACAAACAGGAACGTATCCCCAAAGAGGGATCGACAATACAATCCTTTTGAATCACTTTGATATAATTTCGTTGAACACTCGTCGTCTCTATGGAACAATATCTTTCCTTTACAATTTACTACACAATAATATTACGTGTGCCTCTCTTTTACAAAAAGTCAACTTTCATATTCCTCGGCTGAGTTCTAGAAGTGAGACGACCTTTTATTGTGAAAATTCCCGAACCAATGTTATGCGTAGGGCACCCGTGTCCTTGATGTGTTCTAATTATAATATGATCTGTGGTATATGTGACATCAATGTAGACCCTATCAAATCTATTTTGGAATGTATAATCAATAGATTCTGAACTTCTCATTATCACTGTACTGTATATGTATATAAATGTTTTCCGATTTATAATTTGTATGATAATATTACCTTGTAAGCATATCCTGTAATTGGGTGTATACTTGTTGGAAATAAAAAACCTATCTATCTATCTATCTATCTATCTATCTCTCTTCTGTTTGGTTCCACTCACCTTAGAAGGAGTTCCCCTTATCGGACCTTGTGCCTGCTGGGAGGGTGCCTGGTTTTTGGGTCGGAAGAGAACCTGCCCAAAACCCAGTCTCTCCAGCACAGACATGGATCTATCGTCAATACCGAAGGTCCATGTCTGACCAGGGCCTGTGATTTCCTTGTGTAGAATAGTCCACTCAAAGGTTGACAGACCATGGTTCATTTTTCTCAGTCTTTTGAGGACCTGATCAGACGTCAGCCTACGATCATCCTCATCAGGCAGGTAAGCCACACATATGTGAGGCTTGGGAAGTAGGTTACCCGTGACACACTTCAAGGAGACACCTTCCCATGGCTGAAGGGTGTAGTGACTACGCCCCCAAGCCAATAGACGCTCTCCTGGTCCGCACAGGTGACTTGTAGCCAACCAGGCCGGAAAGTGCAGCCCTGGAATCGCACCTGTAGACCATCATCTGGGATCTCCTCCACGGCAGCCATGATGGCATGCTGGAGAGACCTCAGCTGATCAGTCTGAATTGTGGTTGTTGGATGTTCAAGGTGCAGGACTCCCACCTTGATTCCCCAAACAACCTTCCCATATGAGGGCTTTTGTAAGTCAGTTTCGCCCGACGAGTTTGTATCCTCTCTTGTTGTTTCTGCTCTCGCTTCGCCAGGATTTGATTAAAGGCGGATTTGTAAGGTATTCCGCTCTTGAGAAGACGACTAAGTGGCTTCCTAGCAGCACCGCCTAGTTTCCTAGGCTCGCTTTCAGAGTCAGGAGTTGGAGAACTCAGAAGCTCTCGTTTCTGATCCGATGATACAGGGAGGTCAGCTGGAGTCGATACGTCGACATCCATCTCCACTGTAGGTTCAGAGATGTTTACATATTTTTCGTTTACTTTAGTATCCATAAGAATCCCACGAGTAGCTATGGAAATCACGGCAGAGCCCCGCGTACCATGACAAGGCTAAATACGACGAGAGGGCGCCCGGTATCTCGAAGGTTCCGTTAGTGACAGCTGATAGGCTCAGTGTCATACAACCCGTCGGCACGGATACGCACACCTTGGGCTTGAGCCATCGATGGGATATCATTTGATTAGGGCAAAACAGCACCACGTATGATCCTGCTTCACCCATATCCAGCGGTGCTAACGTGGAAGCAGATACCCGATAGCCAAATTTGCCCAAAACACCCCCACCCAATCAGCAGCTGCTAAAGGCAGAGCGTAACCCAGCAGTGAGATAATGAACAGATATAGTCAACCCCGCCATTTTTTTTTAGGTTAGAGGTGAAATTTTATGTATGAGTTATACTTATAAGGAATAAATAAACATTTTTGTTGTCTGTATGAAGAATATTGAAAACAAGATATGAAATCTTATATTTAGATATAGTAGATTGTATTAGGCATGTTTTGCAATCATATTGTAAGACATTATAAATGTTGCAAATTAACTAGTTTTTGATTCTTTTCTTCTTTATTTGGCTTCCGGCATTTCAACTGTCGGTTGAATAATTATTCAGGTAATCGTGACAAATGTACTGTACGAGATGAAATAGCAATACATGAAAGATTTCAGGTGGATTAGTGATTAGTGGTTCACACAAAATTTGCCAGTTTTAGTATTACACATGCCACAAATTCTCCATCTATTAAGTCGGTGCATTGATAGTAGTAAATTTCAAGAAAAATGGATTGACCTGGAAACGTTGTCATTTATCAATGCAATTTACGGCGCATCCAAATACTCGCTAGGAGTGGATCACGCGCACAAGAATTGCAAACCACAAAATGGAGAGATTACTGGTTCTTCAGAAATATACTGTGTATATGTCACTTATTTTTCATAAGTGCCTTATGTAGATCTCATATTTTGTTTCATTTATATAAATTGGGCCGATCCTGGTGATACTGCAAGACCAGGCCAACCCGCGACGGAAGTGGAGCAAGCTCCTAACCTCCCATCAATTACCAAAAATCAGTTTAATATACTGGCCCCGCATGCGGGGCGTATCAGATATTAAGCTGATAAGAACAGATACTACACTTTGATCTTAGCCGGAGGCCGAGAAGCGATAATTTAAAAATTCGAGTGCTCACTATTTGTAGGTGCCGAAGCAGAGGCTATCGGTAGCGCGTTCATAGAAATACGCCTGACCTCTAGTGGTTATATATGTAACTACTTTGATTCTGCACTGTGAGCTGGGTTGATCAATAGTTGTTTAGTACGTCACAAGCCTTGTTTATTAGTATGAGAATAGACACGTCACGTTAGGAGTTGAAGAAATACGAATACGTGATTTTATGATTCTACTATATTTTCATTGTCTAGATGAAGTGCGGATGATGAGTCTTACCCCCATTATTTAATCTCCGTTACTGAAGACAAAATTTTAAAACGCTCCTACACGTCAATTACCATTTCAAGATTATCAGATTTATTTGTTCAGTTGATCAATTTTGAAGATTCAATTTAATATCATTTGTATTTTTTTGCATTTTTTATTTCAAGAAATAAAAAATTGTGATTTTGGATTCCTTTCTAAAATGTTCTCCAATGTTATACGTATCGCACCACCTCTTTTTCTATTGAAAAAAATAGGGGGGGGGGACATTGGCACGTCTGAGGGTTTTTCAGTTTTGCCTTCAGTAACGAAGATTGAAGGGTAGGGGTAACACTCATCATCCGAACTGTATATATACAACCAGAGATAAGTTACTAACTTAGAAAATTCGAATTGCTTATTATTGCCAAAATAAATGGGACTGAACAAACAAGTTTAGAAAAAATTGGATCCTGAGAATAGTTTTCACTTGTTCTTACAAGTTCAACAACTTTTCATCACATGCTTCATCAGAAATATATCATTGGATAAAGTAAAAAATAATCTATCACTATCTTGCAAAAAATATGAAGAGCTCCTCGTATATCTAATCTTTCTGTGTTGAAAACTGAAATGTTTGGTTTGGCAAAGAATTCAACTCGGAAAGTACCCCCATTGAATTATATTTTCTATCAAAAGTATAAACCATACTCAGATTCTCTTTACATCATCAATATTCATGATTTTAGTATACAGCACTTTCAACAAATTGATAATTACAGAGGTTATAGCTCGTATTGTATCATCACACAAGTTGTAATGGAAAACGATGCCTATTGTATTCGGATATTAACGCTAATGCTAACGTTATTCATTATTCGATCGTTTAATCGGACTATGAAGCGACATGAAATTGATAAAAGTTGTTCAATATATTCTTGTATTTTGAATAGGAAAATATACATATTTTGGAAAAGATGAGAAACCAGTTTAATTTTGTGATCAGTCCATATTATGCAGTAGAATCATTTTCTGTATTAAAATGAGTTTTGTTCGATACGATATCTCAGGTTGGATGGTAATGAGTTTGTTGTGCCTTATGTTAATAATAAATACTATAGACCATGGTATGATTCGAGAATTATTTGAAAACCAAAATATAAACACTAAGCTTGGTGTAAATGCATGAAAAATCGCATGTTCATCTGTTAATTTTAATTTTCGAAAAATCAAAAGAGGAATGAAGCATGAAACCGAAGGGAAAATACCGAATTCATTTATGAAATATTTGATATTTCATAAACAACTCACCTATCAATGAAGTGGTGGCAATCTTCAACGAACTTGCTGTTTTAATCAAGAACAATGCATCTAACAAGGAAAATATAATCTTCGGATTCTCATTCATTTTAGAATGAATATGATCTCTCAATTTTCTTTCAATCGATACATAAACATTTTCACGCCGTATCAGATTTTTGAGGAATAGACCCTGAAGTGAAACGATTATTATTTTTTAAAGCGAAAACCATGCGTCGGAAAAAGAAAATTCATAAGATTGAATTTGCTCAATAATGAATGAGGATCTAGGAAGTAAATTTTATTCTGGAAGTAAGCAGTGGTGTAGTATTTTTTTTCTTCAAAAATATTCAATGCAAAACCCGTACGAACGCCTCTGGTAGAGGAAATGAGAAATTCCGTACATCACAAAATGCACCTTGATGTATAAAGATGTCTGGAATATTATCTCAGTTATTAACAAAAAACTTTTTTTTTCAAAATTCTATCGGCCTGTATCTCAAGAGTTAAGACTCTTAGGACATACGTCTATGGGAAGTTTTTCTCTTGAAATATGTCGAAGAATGACCCCGTCATATATTAGCATGTCTTTAAGGAACACCCTGTATAACAGTGCATTTGCGAAAGTTTCGTTCGAATCATAACGAATTGGTATTATCTGACAAAGTTACAGAAACCGAAAAACATCGTATCTTTGAGTCTCAACAGAATATAAAGGAAAGAAAAGTAATAATTCGATTATTCATTGATTACACATTTCACTAATTTGTAAATAACTTAAAACTATAAATTGACCTAGATTATCGAATTCTATATACTTCTTTCGATAGATAAACTATGATGATGTCCTGTTACTATAGGTTTTTACTTTTAGATTGCTAAAAAAAGTTTTCAGAAAAATAATAATATGGGTATTGTAATCGTGAAGAACTGATTCGATTTTGGTCATTGCAATAATAATATATATTTTTAGAGACATTTCATCACTCCATGAATGAAGTCCAGATCTAGTCAATGAGAAATGAGTGTTATCCCTTCTTATATGTATATGGTTTTATAAGGAAAAACTACAAATATTTCAGTTGATAGGTGTCATTTTGACTATATTACAGCTTCATTTCCTATTCATCTAATCAATAATTTTTTGGTAACACTCATAACTAAGTAGCAATAAATATTTATAATCTTAGAATAGATAGTGTGATAAGTAGATTTGCGCAGATCAAACGAAATATTTTTTGTCAAATTGTGATATCGATGAATTTTGTATGATATAACCATTTATCTCAACTATTTTCACATGAAATGAATCAGTTACTTGCTCAGTTGATTTCTTTGAGATGGTTATGAATTTACAAAAAATACATGAAACACTCTTTCGCCACAATGTGAAAAATCGAATTTAACAATCATAATGTAACGTTAGCATAATTTGTCTTCATTTGGTTATGTGTAGAAAGCAGTGAACATACGATGGGTGCGTTCCATTAAGCGTCCACAACGCCCAAAACACTCATTCAGACGTTCCACGACCACGATCGTTGGGGTCGTGGCGAAAATGTCATGAATGACGTTTATTTTTATGACGCACAGAACCAAGTGGAACGACAAAGTTCGTGGTCGTGAGCGTGATCGTTGTGAACGCTTAATGGAACGCACCCAAGGTGATCTATTATTGTATGGAAGTACAATAACTCACTTGAGAATAGAAAACATTGTTTCGAATAAAAATTGTGAATACTTTCGCAGATTCATAGGAATTTTCGAATTGTAAACTAAAATTTGCCATAAACAATGATTTTTCGAGAGTTTATTATGAAAACCTAATTTGAATGCATAACATATTTTCACAAGATGATTGAAGTTTCTACCAGAATGGGTGTTTATCCAGGAAATACCCTGTATACAAAACGATTATTCTACTGTTTTCAGATATTTCAGCCATACTTCACCTTTGTACCCAACAAATAAGTTCCATAACACATCTCTGAAAGCGTTTTTTTTGTAGTGTTAGTCCACTAATCAGAGTAACTTTTTTGTTTTTTTTGCCGACGTCAAATTTCATGGAAAAAATAAGATAGGACTAAATATCATATTTCATGCTGAATTCGGTGGCGAACGAAAATACAGGATGTCCCATTCAAAGAAGTGAACTCACCTAAACTAAACACCCCGTAGGTATTTAAGTATTTTAGAAATGTGTATCTCCAAAATGTAACTACTTCCATTTGAGAGTTCATTGTTATTCTCATTCCTAAGTTATTTTAATTCTACATATTTATACGAAACCCAGTTTTTATCTATAACCTAAATATCAAAATAAATAAGATATATTCCTGATAAAAAAACACATCATAGTAAATATTAAACGATATGGCAACAAAATTCAAACGCATGGAAAAATATGTGAATTATTTAAATTATGTATCATTTTTTTTACTACAGGGGTCCAAAGGATGTACTGCAGCCGGAGGCTTATTGTATTTCCCCTATCATTCTGATTGCCTAAAACATATTGATCCTTCTGACTATTTTGCAAAGGTCACTAGGTTTCAGCGTTCCCACATCCTCTAGGTTCAAATCAGGTTTCCCTAGTTGTACTTCTCTTCTATAGTTCAGTGCCTCACAATAGCACAAAATGTGTTCAATAGTCTCAGATTCTAATCTACAAGTCGGGTCACCTTGATATAGCCCCATCTTTTGTAGGTGTGTTCTGACAGGAGCATGTCTTGTAAGGAGACCTGTTACTAGTCTTATCTGATCTCTACTTAATCTAAGTATCTCATCAGTTCGTTTTTCACTTGTTATCTGAATAACAAGTTTACTATATTCTTGTCCTGGTGTGTTATCCCAGGCTATTCTTTGTAATTCTTTGACTCGTCTTTTAATGGAGTTACCAAGTAGTTTCTTGGGCACTCCAAGTACTGGTTCCGGGCCAAAGTAGGGAGTAGCTGACCCCTCCCTAGCTAGTGCCCACTGTGCCCAGGTACCTAGATCAGTTTAACTCTGTTTAACCTTGCCAGCGTCAGAAGTTCGTTGTTACATTCCCAGATGAGTCTGGACTTTACCTTATAACCTGCAAGAGCTTTCAGGCTGGCCTGACTATCCGAATAAATATGGATTCCTTTTCTCTTGAAGGCCTTCTCATTGCATATTTTTGCACATTGTAGAATTGCAAATATTTCTGATTGGAACACCGAGGTGTTTTCACCAAGCGAATAGGAGTGTTTCTCCTTCAGGGTAGGGGAATAAATTCCCGCACCTGTTCCTTGTTCAGTCTTTGATCCGTCTGTGTACCAGATCATTCTGTTTTGCTCTTCTCCAGTGTGAACTTCGTGCCACTCCCTTCGATCCGGGATTAACACCTCGAAGGGTTTTTCGAAGATGTATTTAGGGACCATATTATCTCTTGGCATCTGCAAGATGTTGTCCCCATTGAATTGTAGTGGTGTATTTTTTCCACTATCTTTTGACGCTACAGGCAATCTGAGGAGCCCCAGTCTAGCCTCCCCTTGCACTTCAAGGTGAAGCGGGGGATGACAGAGCATTACCTCCATGGCCGCTGTTGGGGTAGTCCTCATTCCCCCTGTTATGCATAGGCAAGCAAGTCTTTGTACCTTGCTTAGTGTTCTAATAGCGTTATGCTGCAATGTCTTGCTTCACCAGGCGATTGCACCATAAAGTATGGCTGGTTTAACTACCACTTTATACAGCCAATGTATAATTTTTGGTTTCAAACCCCAAGTTTTGCCATATGTTCTTCTCACAACCATAAGGCTCATGTTCTTTGTAACCCTTTGTAGATGTTGGTTCCAAGTTAGCCTGGAATCTAGTATGACTCCCAGATATTTAACTTCCCCCGACATCTCTACAGGTGTACCATTCAAGTAGAGAGGTCCTAGCTCTTCTTTTCGTTTTCGTTTTGTGAATGATACTACTGTAGTTTTGTGAGGGCTAACTGCTAGGTTCTCCTTATTGATCCATTCCGGGGCCGTGGTAGACAAGAAGTCTGAGGCGTACACTATACCTGAATAGCCAAAATCCATAGCGGATATATCAGTGGTTCGAATCCGCTGAGGCGAACGCACTTTTCATCCTACTGGTATGTCCGTTCCCCCGAAGTGGTTCGGATTCCACTATAAACTGTAGGGCCAGCCCTTCTTCGCCCCGCACAAGTTTCGACTTATGGGGAGTTGGTTGAAAAACCAAACTTTGAAGTGGTGAAAACATTTACATTTACATTCAGTAGTGGGGTTTAATGCTTGTTGCATCCTTTCTTTAACAGTGGTATTGAAATTCCCCTGTTCCATGATAACCAACCCAGATTTTGATGTTATGATGAGCGAGAGCTCGTGTGATGGATTTTAGATGGATGTTATTGAATGCCCCCTCTATATCTAGGAATGTGCATAGAAGCACTTCCTTTTTCTCTAGCGCATTTTCTGCTCTTTTAACGAGCTTGTGTAGTGCTGTCCCAGTGGAGACTCCTTCCCTGGAGGCATATTGGTCATTATGCAGAGCTTTCTTCTCAAGCACCCCATCCCTAATATACATATCGAGAAGTTTTTCTAACGTTTTCAGTATGAAAGACATTAGGCTTATTGGTCTAAATGCTTTCGCCCCATCCTGTTCCGACTTGATAGCCCATTTCATTTTGTGCCACGTGATTATCTTCTTAGCACACGCCCAGCTTTCCCTAGTCACTCTTCTGTTGAGAGTTACCGGAGAAAGCGGTCTTTGTGCTATAGGTGCGTCGTCAATTACCTTGGATTCGGGAAAGTGAACTCTGAAAAGTTCCATCAGTGTTCCTCTTTCATCCTGGGTGTATTTTCCATCAGAGCCTACTATTGCTCCGATCGGACTTTGTGGACCTTTTGAAAGTACCTTTTGAAGTCTAGCACCTGCGGCGGTTTTTTAGATATCCTCGCAGTACTTCCTCAAAAAGTCTCTCTTAAGTTTTCTCAATTTTTTGTTGTAGTCTGTTAGAATGGTTCTAAATTCACCCCATTCTCCATTACTCTTCGCTTGGTTAAATTTGCGTCTAACCTGTTTTTTCAAATCAGCGAGGTCTTTGCACCACCATGGTGCGTTACGTTTGTAACTCCTTGTGATTAGAGGACAATTTCAATTGTAGGCTGAAACCATCGCGTCAGTCATTTGCTCCGCGATGTCATCAAATTCTATGGTATTATAAATTTTGCTAGGAATGTTGTGCAATTGCATGTCTAGGTCTGCCTTATAGGCTCCCCAGTTAGTTTTGCGTGGATTCCTATAGTTTGAAGTTTGGGTTTTGATGCCCGTTATTTCATATCTAATGTGTCTGTGATCTGAGCAAGAAACCTCGTCAGATACACGCCAATTTTTAATGTTATTAGAGATACTATTAGTACTCACAGTTATATCTATAACCTCATTGGCCCGTGTCGTCACGAAGGTTGGTGTATTCCCTTTGTTGAGCACATCCAAGTTGTTAGCTAGAATAAACTGCAGTAGTGACTCATCTCTGAGGTCTGGGGAAGTAAGCAGAGGTTATTAAGATCTCCCCTGCCTTCGTTTCCCCCTTCTCTAGGGCTAACTTTATAACAACAAGGTCCCTAGAACAAAAACTCGTTAGAGGAGATACTTTCAAGCCCTTTTCAACAAGGATACAGGCCCTAAGGCGATCAGTGATTCGGCAATAGAATAGCTCCCCACCACTCGCTCCTAGCCCCCTGATAAAGCCCCCATTAATCCAGGGTTCTTGAATCAATGCTATGTCAAATGAACCCATTAGCCCAGATAAGACAGTTGAGGCTGCCTTACTGTGTTGTAGGTTCGCTTGAAGTACTCTTACCTTTGTCTGCATCACTCGGACCAGACTTCAGGGTCCTGAAGAATAACTTCCCCAGTTTATAGTAGGCCCTGAGGTTGTTCGTCTCCGAAGCCTTCATGGACGCCTCATCAATAGAGTAGGCCAGCGTCTAGCCCTTATCCTCTACCTTCCGGCTGATCTGGATCCACCCGTCTGTCTTCAGCAACGGATTTTGTTTGCTGATCCAGCTTCGGACCTTCACTTCAAATCGGCACCCTCCCAAAAGTTCCCAAGCGAGACAATGTTGGCCTTCAGCCAGTTTTTCGTCACGTCGTTTGCGCAGTACATCCAACAGACCCCTGCGACAAACGACGAGCGCTCAAATTGAGGTGGGGTTGAACTTCCCGACGGCGTTCCAGTGATCAGTTCCAAAAGCTTCCCCTGTATAGCGTCCGCTTTCCCCTGATCTAGGAGCACCTCAGGATGACGGCGATCGATGATCGCCATCTTCAGCCCCCTAGCTACTACGTTAAAGGACAAAGTCTGCTCTTGGCTCCTATGTCTTTTTGTAGGATTTTGCTTTCCGGGGGTACTCGAGTCGGAGCGAGGCCGTTTTTTTGGCCTCTTCCGCCCTTTTCCCCGGAGCCTGCTTTTGTGGAGCAGCTTTGTTAGGATTGTCCTCTGTCCATTTTCCAGAGGCAATCTTCTCGGCTTTCCGGAGTTTTCTTTTAAGGGCACCAGAAAGTCGAGGTTTGGAGCCCTTGTCCATGTCCATTGCTTGCACAACCCCATGAACCGCTCCAGCTGCTTGTTGAGAATCTACCTTTTCGGGTTCCTCTCTGAGGGAGTCTATCTCTTTGGATTCCTCCTTTTTGGAAATTTTCGTATCCGTGTCCATACTATATCCCACGAGTACCGGGGTCTTGAACGGCCACTCTCCTGCTACCCCGATTCACAGGAAGAGATGGCTTATACAATGAGGTGTCGCCCAGTGCCTCGATGTGGGACCAGCATTGGATGAACTTCTACTCAGCCACGCATCCCATAAGCCTGGTCCACCCACCGTAGGATTCAGGTTTTTATTGAGGTTGTCTCCTCTTGGTTCAGGTGTTTAAGCCCAGACCCCCTGCATAGACCTCCCGTAATACATGCCTACAACAGAGGTCCTGTAAGGTGTATCAGTCCTGCAGACCAAGGTCTAGCAGATACTGGTTCAATAACAAAAAAATCTAAAATGAACATAACATACATGAAATATTTCGACACTCAATACTGATAATACTTTGGACGAACAAATATATGCCCCTTTGACAGTTTTTACACATGAATTGGTGCATATAGAAATTCATGTAGCTGTATCGAAAAACCATGAGAGAACTAGTTTTCTTCAAAACCCTGTTTGATTGAAAATGACTATTTATCTTTCCATCAATACTATGTTCAACTCATGTGTAGTAACAATATTTTATAATGTTTTTGGCATCAACAGCTATTTGAACAATTTCGTACAGTTTCAATGATTCTGAAAATGAAAAGAAAGATATTTTTATAAGTTAGTAATTTCTTCGATAAGAATCATCATTACACAAAGTGTTAGCATCGAATATATTCAGATTACTGTTTACATAATTTAGAAGTGATTATAGGTACTTACTTTGTAATCTTTGAAATATTGTTGAATGTCAGATGACAACACTTCAAACATTGGTCGTGTTATTTTCATTGAGTGCTGCTATTATTGCCTCAATTATTATTTTGAGGCATGCGTCATCTAGTTTTTTATTCTCATTGAATGTTCTGAAATCATGAATCCTCATTCACTGATTCTCTGACAACCTCGAGAAGATTTTGTAGAATAGGATAAAAAATGTTATTGAAGAAAGAATCATTATGAAAACTGAGCAGGTTGCCTGATGGAAATATAAAAACTAATTTGCATCATGAAACTTCATAAAACTATTTATATATAAGTCGATGAGAACAATGCTTCATGACTTCTCCTTGAGGTTTTGTTATTGAAATGTTCTATGAATATTGTATCTAGCTAAAATAGTAGAGTGAACTGTAATGATATTATAGATATGAATATAGTTGAGAGACTATATATTGTAGGTACAATATCATATAGTTGAAATACAATTTTCAGTTCGATTTGACAAAATTCAACAAATTAGTAGTTGTTTAACAAAGTAACGGTTTATTCCAACCAATATTTGTAGTGGACATTGGATTTGTTGATGAACAATTTCGTCTCAGTTGATTTAACCAAAACCTCATAATAAAATATACCATTTATGTAGTTTGATTCAATAATAATAAAGATGTTGTTGATCAAACATTTCATTTCGTTGATTTCACCTTTACTATTTCTCTGAGTGTATGCGACCTGACCAAGACTCATTACGGACTGAGAGGTAATGTCCTGGATCTCATTAGTTCCTACCTGAACAATAGGTACCAATATGTTGACTTTAATAACAAGAAATCCAATCTCAAACAAATCAAACATGGTGTACTTCAAGGATCCGTACTTGGACCGTTTTTGTTCCTAGTGTACGTAAACGATTCATGTCAGTATATTGAACCTATAAAATGCGTCTTGTTTGCTGATGACACCACCCTCAAAAGCTCAGGTGAGCAGCATGACGTTCTATCAAAAGCTGCCGAACACAATAAGAACGTTGCCAAAAGCTGGTTTACTCGAAACTAACTCAAATTAAATGACAACAAAACTCAGAATCTGATTGTCCCCTCGAACCCTCTGTATCAAGGAGGGCAAAATATTTCACTACTGGATATAAAAATCGATGATGGATTGAACTGGTCCAGCCACGTGGAGCAGGAGCTTAGTAAGTTGTCCAGTATTCTGTTCATCTTGAGGCAGATTAAACCTGTTACTAACTTGGATGTACTGAAAATTGCATAATTTTTCTTGTTTCACTTCTAGTAGTGCGATAAGGGTATTCAGGTCACAGAAGAAAGCTATAAGAATTACGGCTAATCTCGGGTACCTATAGAGATCATTGTCAACAATCCTTCATTAAACTGAGTATTATGCCACTACCTACCCTCAATATTTTCACAGTTTTGATGGAAATGAATAAGAACAAGAGCAAAATCATAAAAGACATACAACACCAGATCTGCGACTTGCCAAATCACCAGAATTCTTCAAATCCCAATCAATGTCCTCGATAAATCAGTTAAACTGTTGGAATCGAGAAGAATCAAAATGACAACCAAACGATTCCTTCTTTAGAATTGCTGCTGCAGTGTATTGGAATACCTCCCAAAAGCCAACTCTCTCAGAGTTTAAACTTATACAACACAGCATAGACATTGCTTTTGCTACTGTCCATTTCTGTCTCTCATATTGCGCTGTTTTTTAATGTTTTCTTTATTTCCTTCTTTCACTTCATTAATGATCTCATTATTTTTATAATTTTTCATCATTATTATTATGGATGTAATATTTCACCAGATATACACATACCACATATACAATTGTCGTGTCTTTTCTTGGCATTTTATAAATACTTATCAATCTCTTTTACCATAACCATTGAATTTATGTTTTGACATGTTAAATATTGACAGTTTACTGTGTAATTCACTGTTCTGACCTGCTTTAAACCTACTTGTATGTAACATGGTTGAAAAAACTATCGATCTGTCTATATTTTGGTTTTCAAATCATTCTCGAATCATACCATGGTCTATATTATTTATTATTATTAACACGAGGCACAACTAACTCATTAGCATCCAACCTGATATCGTATCAAATAAAACTCATTTCAATACAGATAATGATTCTACTGCATAATATAGACTGATCACAAAATGGAACCGGTCAAGTTATTGGTAGGAACGAAATATGGAAATATTCAATTTATGAATTGCTACCTGGTTTCTCATGTTTTCCTTTTTCAAAATATGTATATTTTTTTATTCAAGATACAAGAATATACTGAACAACTCTCATCAATTACATTGAACTATGATTTCTGCTCATTATACACACGTCCATCGTTAGCATTACACTGTCGTTGATATCCGAATACAATAGGAATCGTTTTCCATCACAACTTTTGTGATAATACAACACGAACTATAACCTCTGTGATTATCAATTTGTTGAAAGTGCTGTATACTTGAATCATGAATGTAAAGAGAAGTATGGTTTATACTCTTGATAGGAAATATAATTCAATGGGTTGAATTCTTTGCCAAAACCAAACTTTTCAGTTTTCAACACAGAAGGAGCTCTTCATATTTTTTGAACTTTCAAGCAAGATAGTGATAGATTATTTTGTACTTTATCCAATGATATATTTCTGATGAAGCATGTGATAAAAAGTTGTTAAACAGTTACATAGTAAGAACAAGTGAGAACTACTCAAATCCAAGGCAATACCATTCTCAGGGTCCAATCTTTTCTTAACTTGTTTGTTCAGTCTCATTCATTCTGGCAAATATTGTCTGAGTTAGTAACTTATCTCTGGTTATGCATATACAGTTCGGATGATGAGTGTTACCCCTACCCCTCAATCTTCGTTTCTGAAGGTAAAACTGAAAAACCCTCAGATGACGTGCCAATGTCCACCCCCTGTAGCTATTTCCTTACTTTTTTTTTCAATAGAAGAAGGGGTGGTGCGGTACATATAATATTGAAAAGAATTTCAGAAAGGAATTCGAAATCATAATTTTTCATTTGTTGAGATAAAAACGGAAAAAAAAAATACAAATGATATTGAATTGAATCTTAAGCTTAAAAACCTTTCTAAACAAAGCGTTCATTTCACGTTTTTGCTTCTTTCAGTTAAAATAAGGAATAATTTTTTTTGTATATGGTGATATTAAGTTCTCATTGACTCATTCTTATAAAAATTCTTATGGAGGAAACAATGCAAATATTTCTTTGACATCAGACTTAGGTAATCCATTACTGAAGCTAGTTTTAGGGGGTAGCTGTCAAGGGGAGGGAATGAGAAGCACGAAGAAATTTTGTCAAAAAACACCCCGCTTGAAATAATAATTGAAGTGTCGGAGCGTTTTTAAATTTTGTCCTCAGTAACGGAGATTAATTGGGGGTAAGACTCAATATCCGCCATTCACCTAGACAATAAAAATATAGTAGGATAATAAAATACAATGCTATCACGTATTCGTATTTCTACAACTCCTAAGGGCCATTCTCCACGAGCAACAAAAACGCGAGCCTTTAGTCGCGCAATCGCGTGAAAAGCTTCCCTATTCTACACGCGCGTTTGATTATCCGCCGATAAACAGCGATAAAAACGCCTGAGAGACGCTTCTTCCATTCTACACACACGAAAAAATAAAAACGCCTTGCCCTTAATGTCCGGATGGATTCCATCCAAGTTAATAAAACAGCTTGAAAAACGCCACGTGTAGAATTACACGCCGTTCTTCGGCGGGCAACTTTTTCGCGTCAGGTGGCGTTCAAAACGCCTCGACACTAGTTTACGCGTCTAGTCGCGACCGGTAAAACCCCCGTGTAGACAGTCCTATTTGAACTAGTTGGTTCTGTAACACAGGCATTTTTTTAACCGGTTAACAGACGCGTTTTTATTGCTCGTGGAGAATGGCCCTAACATAGCTGGTGACGTGTCTATTCTCATACTAATAAACAAGGATTGTGACGTACTAAACAACTATCGATCAACACAACTCGCAGTGCAGTATCAAAGTAGTTACATAGATAACCATTAGAGGTCAGGCGTATTTCTATAAACGCGCTATCGATAGCCTCTACCTTGACACCTACAAATGGTGAGAATTCTTTGAGGAATGAAAGTAACAAGGAAGTCATTTCGGAAAAATTGTGAGTTTCAATAATTATAAGTCTTTGTGCATTATCTAGCAAATCAGCATTTCCAAAGTTTCCAAAACGTTTACTATACCATCATCAGTATGAGAAAGTGGTTTTCTCGATTGGCAATCACCACTTGCCTATTATTGGAAATACAGATTTTCTGAAGAATTGGTAAATTCAACTCTGATATCCAATAATTTTCTGGCCACACGTTAGCATGTGGTGATTGCCAATCGACAAAACTACTCATACTGATGATGGTATAGTGAACGTTTTGGAAACTTTGGAAATGCTGATTTGCTGGATAATGCACAAAGACTTGTAATTATTAAAACTTACAATTTTTCCGAAATGACTTCCTTGTTACTTTCATTCCTCAAAGAAGTCTCACCATTTGTAGGTGTCAAGGTAAAGGCTATCGATAGCGCGTTTATAGAAATAGTGGATTTGATAGATAAATTTTGATTCTTCTCGATTCCAACAGTTTAACTGATTTATCGAGGACATTGATTGGGATTTAAAGAATTCTGATGATTTGGCAAGTCGCAGATCTGGTGTTGTATGTCTTTTATGATTTTGCTCTTGTTCTTATTCATTTCCACCAAAACTGTGAAAATATTAAGGGTAGTGAGTGGCATAATACCCAGTTTAATGAAGGATTGTTGACAATGATCTCTATAGGTACCCGAGATTAGCCGTAATTCTTATAGCTTTCTTCTGTGACCTGAATACCCTTATCGCACTACTAGAAGTGAAACAAGAAAAAGTATGCAATTTTCAGTACATCCAAGTTAGTAACAGGTTTAATCTGCCTCAAGATGAACAGAACACTGGACAACTTACTAAGTTCCTGCTCCACGTGGCTGGACCAGTTCAATCCATCATCGATTTTTATATCCAGTAGTGAAATATTTTGCCCTCCTTGATACAGAGGGTTCGAGGGGACAATCAGATTCTGAGTTTTGTTGTCATTCAATTTGAGTTAGTTTCGAGTGAACCAACTTTTGGCAACGTTCTTATTTTGTTCGGCAGCTTATGATAGAACGTCATGCTGCTCACCTGAGCTTTAGAGGGTGGTGTCATCAGCAAACAAGACCCATTTTATAGGTTCAATATACTGACATAAATCGTTCACGTACACTAGGAACAAAAACGGTCCGAGTACGGATCCTTGAAGTACACCATGTTTGATTTGTTTGAGATTGGATTTCTTGTTATTAAAGTCAACATATTGGTACCTATTGTTCAGGTAGGAACTAATGAGATCCAGGACATTACCTCTCAGTCCGTAATGAGTCTTGGTCAGGTCGCATACACTCAGAGAAATGTTTCATCGACAACATCTTTATTATTGTTGAATCAAACTACATAAATGGTATATTTTATTATGAGGTTTTGGTTAAATCAACTGAGACGAAATTGTTCTTTAACAAATCCAATGTCCACTACAAACATTGGTTGGAATAAACCGTTACTTTGTTAAACAACTACTAATTTGTTGAATTTTGTCAAATTGAACTGAAAATTGTATTTCAACTATATAATATTGTACCTACAATATATAGTCTTTCAACTATACCTATTCATATCTATAATATCATTACAGTTCACTCTACTATTTTAGCTAGATACAATATTTATAGAACATTTCAATAACAAAAGCTCAAGGAGAAGTCATGAAGCATTGTTCTCATCGACTTATATATAAATAGTTTTATGAAGTTTCATGATGCAAATTAGTTTTTATATTTCCATCAGGCAACCTGCTCAGTTTTCATAATGATTCTTTCTTCAATAACATTTTTTATCCTATTCTACAAAATCTTCTCGAGGTTGTCAGAGAATCAGTGAATGAGGATTCATGATTTCAGAACATTCAATGAGAATAAAAAACTAGATGACGCATGCCTCAAAATAATAATTGAGGCAATAATAGCAGCACTCAATGAAAATAACACGACCAATGTTTGAAGTGTTGTCATCTGACATTCAACAACATTTCAAAGATTACAAATTAAGTACCTATAATCACTTCTAAATTATGTAAACAGTAATCTGAATATATTCGATGCTTACACTTTGTGTAATGATGATTCTTATCGAAGAAATTACTAACTTATAAAAATATCTTTCTTTTCATTTTCAGAATCATTGAAACTGTACGAAATTGTTCAAATAGCTGTTGATGCCAAAAACATTATAAAATATTGTTACTACACATGAGTTGAACATAATATTGATGGAAAGATAAATAGTCATTTTCAATCAACTAGGGTTTTGAAGAAAACTAGTTCTCTCATGGTTTTTCGATACAGCTACATGAATTTCTATATGCACCAATTCATGTGTAAAAACTGCCAAAGGGGCATATATTTGTTCGTCCAAAGTATTATTATTATTTAGTGTCAAAATATTTCATGTATGTTATGTTCATTTTAGATTTTTTGTTCTTGAAGTATTTTATTTACTCTATATGTATTTACTTTATTCACAGACCTACCCATCAAAAAAGTTCAATGAAGCAAAAATGAGTTGTAATCATACAATTCTGCTGTACAATTTCAATTTCACTATAAAATTCGTTATTCCACGAAATATTTTGACTATCAACATAATAAAAGTATAGGAACAAAAATAATGGTTAACGTATCACTCATGTTGTAGTGGTACAATCTCAAATTATCACTGAACTTTATTGACGATTTGATGAAAGAAAAGAAGTTGAGCAACAAAAATAATAGTTAGTTTAGTATTATTTGCTGGTTGATAGAACTATGAAACTAGATAGGATCATTTTTATATACTTTTTCTGGTTAATTCTACCCATTATTTTCTTTGATTGTAGTGATGAAGAGGTATGTCTGCCCTGATCGAGGCCCTCCACTGTGTCAGTCATTATGTGGTCGACATATTCCTACGGAAACCATATTGTGACCTACTGACGTAATGATTTTTTCTGCTATTTCTTTTATCATATGCATGTTCATACCGCGAATGTCTCGGAAGCTAGAATTTTTCAATTTTATTATAGCACTGTGAACATTATAATAACAAACAGGTTCATGGAAGAAAGTCTTGGCAGAAGAAGGGAATTTTTTGAAATTCTTTTCACCGCAGCGGGAGAGATTTAATGGTTTTTTCAGCTATGGAACAAAAAAGTCATTGAATTCATTTTCTGAAAATTCATCTGAGATCAAAATTTAAAATCCTTTAATTTTTCCGTTATTTCTTCCTTATAATTATCATTCCTCATGTTGACTTTGGAAAGAATTGCTTATGATAATATGTTGGTGACGTGAATGAAATTCTGTCTACTGGGTGGTTTCAGGTTACTCGCGGAATCTAAGAAGTTGACGTCGAAACGATTGCTATTGATGATGAAATTTTGTACCTTAGCGTACTGTTCTGCAACCCATTTCTTATCAGATGCAAGTTTCTGAATAGTTGTGATCGCTTTGATCATAGCCAGAAGGCCGAGAAGCGATCAAAAAATTTCATAGCGGATCAAAGATATTATTATTATTATTATTGTCGACCTAGTGTCGACTGTGGAGTTGGGGCACGTAGCGCCTCCAGACGTATGGGTAATCCCTTGACGTCCCTCAGATAGCTGGTGGCTCTAATCGAAGATCTCCCCCCAAAAGGTCAGGATATTCCTGATAGTGCCTTCCTCGCATTGAAACCCCTGTGGATCTGGGTCGCCTAGGTGAAGGCGCCTCTTCTCCATTACTGCAGGGCATTGGAAGATGATATGCAGTGAAGTTTCATCTTCTAGTTCACAGAATCTACATAATGGGTTTTCTTCCAATCCCATTCTGTGTCTGTGCTTCCGCAGAGTACCGTGATCGGTCATAATACCGATGATCACTTTTGCGTTCTTCCTACTCAGCGTGAGTAGTTGTTCTTCCCATTTCTTCATTTGATCTGTTCTAATGAAGATCTTGGCTATTCTGCACCCAGGGGCATTTCTCCATGCCTCCCTGCACTTTGCCGCAGTCCAGTCATCAATCTTCTTCCTGATGACTGTGTTGCAAATTCCAGTTGCCGGTTCTGGTCCTATAAACCTCTCTAATCGCGCTAGTCTGGCCAGTTCGTCTGCAATCTCGTTGCCCTTTATCCCTTTGTGACCCGGCAGCCACATCAAGGTTACAGGTCCGACTTCGGCCAGGCGATTTAAGGTTTGATAACAATCGTACACCAGTTTTGATATTGTGGTGTACCCTTCAAGAACTTCTAAGGCGCTCTTGCTGTCCGTACAGATGTACAGGTGCTCCTGGCTTCTGACATCCAATGCCTGAAGCGCGCTGTTCAGCACTGCCACCAGTTCGGTTTGTAGAACCGTGGTATGGCTCCCGAGCGGAAAGATGAGCTTCTCCCCTCCTCGGCGCCGATACACTCCGGCACCTGTTTCGTCTCCTGCCTTGGAGCCATCCGTATACCAGATGTCCCCACTGGTAGGTAGTTTCGCCCGTTCTTCAATCCACTCAATTTTACTTGTGAGACTGATGCGGTATTTTTTATCAAAGAGATACCTCGTGACCATCTTGTCAGTGGGCATTTCGAAGATGCCTCCTTGTCTCATGATCTCCGGTTTCTTCTCCTTGTATTTCCCTTCTGAGAGGATGTCTTTAGCTCTTTGCATCGCTTTTGCGGCAGCGGCTTCAATATCCAGTTGAATCGGTCCTATCCCTAGGGCTGCCACAAGGGCTGCTGTAGGCGCTGACGCACTTGCGCCCACAGCGCACCTCGTTACCAGACCTCTCAACCTCTCCAATTGTTTCGCCGCCGTTTTTAGCTTCGTTTTATCCCACCAGACTACAGAGGCGTACATGAGTCTGGGTTTTAGAATTGCCTCGTAAAGCCATTTCATTGTGCTTGGTTTGATGCCCCAACTGCTGCCCATAGCCCTCCTAAGTTGCCATAGGGCAGCCACAAATTTGCGGCTCTTGTTCTCTAGGTGTCTTCCCCATGTTAGCTTACTATCTAGGGTGACTCCCAGATATTTCACTTCTCTGGCTAGCTCAAGAGCCTTTCCATTCAGTGTCAACGAACATTGTCTGTTCCATTTATATTTTCTGGGTAAAACCATAACCTCCGTTTTACTGGGGTTGACATTAAGTCCAGTTTTCCTGCACCAGCTTTCTACAGTCCCTATTGCTTCTTGTGTGGTCTCCATGAGTGGGCCCAGAAAGGGTCCGCGCCTTATGATCATTGTGACATCAGCGTATCCCACTACCTGTTTCCCCCCTCGGCTGAGTCCCACCAATAGGCTGTCTACTACCAGGCTCCACAACAAGGGTGACATGACCCCACCCTGTGGGCATCCCGAGGAAACATTTCCTCTAATTGTTGTGTTGCCCTTATTCGCTTCCAGTTGTCTGTTTCTCAGCATGTGGCTTACCCAGTCAACTAGCATTGTAGGTGTGTCAAACTTCTCCATGGCATCTTTGATGTCGCCACTGGCCGTATGATTGAACGCACCCTCTATGTCCATGAAAATACTGATAGCAAAACCTCCATTCTCGAGTTGGGGTTGTATCAGCTGTTTGACCTTCAATAGAGCAGTCTCGGTGGAGAGTCCCGCTCTATAGGCAAATTGGTTCATGTGAAGTGGTTTCGTCCGGAGTACCTCGTCTCTGATATAGCTATCGACGAGTCTCTCGGCCGTCTTCAGCATGAACGATGTCAGGCTTATTGGGCGGAAATCCTTCGTAGAAGTGTATCCGCCTCTACCTGGTTTCGGAATAAACACAACCCTTGCTCCTTGCCAGGCAGCAGGTACGTGTCCAAGTATAAGGCTAGCCCTTACCACTCTGGTCAGGGGCCCTACAATGGACTGACCCGCCTTCCTCAGAAGCACAGGGTATATTCCGTCTGGCCCTGGTGACTTGTATGGTTTGAAGGATCTAATTGCCCATCTTACCTTGTCCGGAGTAACAATTTTGTTAGCGAGCTCACGATTGCGGCGCCAGACTTGTGCCTTCACTCTGACTGAGCTCGCCCTTGTCATCCTGTCTTCCTGCTGATCATTGTGACTCCCTTCCCGATCCTCTAGGAAGCTGGGAAAGTGTGTCTTCATCAGGCATTCCAGGGTCTCTTCGTCTGAGGTGGAGAACCTGCCATTGGGTAGTTTAAGGGAGCCGAGTATAGCCTCTGGATTTTTTGAGAGTATTTTATCCAGCCTGGCTGCCTCAGTCCCTGCACTAATCTCTTCACAGAAAGAGGTCCAACTAGTCTGTTGGGCCCTCCTAATTTCTGTTCTGTATTGATCCCTCATTTGTCTGAGATGTTCCCATCTTGCTGGATCTTTACGTTTCCTGGCTTCTTGCCTGATGCAGATAATTTTCTGCCTCATACTTGCCAGCTTATCATTCCACCAGTGAACTTGACCTCTAGGTCTCATTCTCCTTAGTGGACAGTTGCCTTCATAGGCTGATCGCAGTCCCTCTTCTAGAAACTTGGCGGCCCTATCCAATGTAGGTATATCGTCAATTTCCTTAGGGCATTCCTTGAGTGCCTCTTGGAGTTCTTTTGCATATCTTTCTCAGTTGGTAAGTCTAGGATTTCTTTTCCACTGAGTTTCTATTCGGATGTCCGTCGCTATTTCGAATCTGATTTGCTCATGGTCCGACAGCGACGGCTCCTCAGAGACCCTCCAGTTGGTGATCTTGTCGCAGAGATCTCTAGTACACAGGGTTAAGTCCAGTACTTCCTCTCTCCGAGCATTGTGAAAGGTCGGTGTGTTGCCGACATTGAGGATATCTAAGTCCGTTGCTGCCAGGTATTCCAAAAGGTCGTTGCCCCTTTGGTTGGTGTTCGTGCTCCCCCAGATAACATGATGCGAGTTGGCATCGCACCCTATCAGTAGGGGAAGCTTCCTTACCTTGCAGTAGTCTACCAGTTGTATCACCTCCCGAGGTGGTACGTTTGGATTATCATGTGGAAAGTATGCTGATGCTATCACCACTTTCCCTATGTTGTCGAATTCAGTGATGACCACCATTAGGTCCCCCGTGCAGAGTTCCCACAGTGGCACAAGATTGATTCCTTTGGCGATGATGCATGCTCTGGGTCTGGTTGACTTGGTGTCTCTGAAACAGCCCTCCCATTCCCCTTATAGTGCCTTTCACTACCCAAGGTTCTTGGGCTAGTGTTAGGCCTGTGTGCTCCGCAGTTATGCCCCTCTGCACTACAGCAGAGGCACCTTTACTGTGGTGCAAGTTAATTTGAGTGATTTTGAGTGGATGCGGAGCCATCAGGACTATTCCGCCTCCATCTCTCTTACCTCCTTATCGTCCTGGTTGGTCGGAAGTGTCACCTTAAAGGTGACCCTTTCCAGCTCCAACCAGGGCCTGTTGTCAAGGCTGTTGAGAGCCTTGACTTGAGACTCCGGCAGCTGGTAGATTTGGACATACTTGCCCACCTCTCCCTGCCTTCCGGAGTCTGTTCTAAGTGCTGGCTGATTGACCACCCGCCACGCACTAGTATTTAAAGTGGGGTTGTAGGCCCCTAGTCGGCTAAGCACTTCGGCTGGCTCCTCCGGTGGTCCGGGGAGCCATACCGTGGCCTTGTACCGCCTTTGCAGGAGCTCCACTCCTCCCACTTTGAGCGTTGGGCCTCCAGTCTCAAGAGTGGCCACTTTGGACAGTAACCACTCCTTCGACTTTTCGTCGGAGGCCACAAATACAAACACCCCACCCTTGATGAACGACACCTCCAACCTGGGCATCTCAGAGGGGGGTGTCTTTTTTGCCAGATCCCTGAACACCGCCCTGAACCGGGTGAAGTTCTCCTGGAACAATGAAGTCTCAGGGTACTCCTCGGCCGTGGCGATGACCGTCAGGGTCCTTTGGGCGGCGGTGAGTCCCACCCCCCCAGGCACGCCTCTACTGGCTGCGCCCAAGGGGCCACTACCCCCTCCCTCCCTTCGGTTCCCCCCGACAGCGGGATCACGCTGGCGCTTCCTCCCTTTGGAGGCATGCGTCGCGGCTTTTTGTCAACCCTGGAGGTCGAGGGCGGGGTCGCGTCGGGACCCTTCTTCCTCTTCGACATTCCCGGGGTTGGCTCTTTATGCTGGCTAGCTTGGAGCGGGGGTCTGGAGTCACCTCCTGCCTCCCTCCTCCTTAGCTTTGCCAGCTTTTTGCGGTATGCTCCGCTTTTTCTTTTAGGTAGGAACGGGCCGTGTAAGTCCTCGTCCCCCTCGCTTGGTTGCAGCTGTCCAGGGGTCTGTGGGCTCTCCAATGTTACATTGGGGCCCACTGCCTCCTGTCCAGCTGCTTTTTGCTCTGCGGCAACAGTCAACGGGCGGGGCGTCCGAGAGGTACCCTCGGACTCCTCCGTCCCATCTCCCGTCACCACAGTGAAGGGTTCATTTTGTTTTCGTTTTAGTTCATCCATATGAATCCCACGAGTGGCGGGGAAAGAAAGGTCCACCGACTCAGAGCCCCGCCTGAGCCGGTAAGGCGACTTACTTACCAAGGGGTTGCACCAGGTGCCCCTTGGGCTCCGTTCGGGACCCTCATTAACCCATGGGCCACGAGCCTCTTCAGCACGGGTCGCGTAACACCTTGAGACCGGGGAGCCGTTTCTTAGTTCCCTCCAGCCAGCAGGCCGTGCTCTGCGCCAAGGATTCCCCACAGCACCTACCCACCCTACGCCCCGGGAGCCCTTTACGGGATCAGGCGAGAGCTATCGTTGCCGGGCTTCCTTCTCGGCACTGAGCTGCCCGCCTGCCTTTGGTTAAGCCCCTCCACCAACGACAAGGTGCTACGGATCTTAGGGGAGGGGATCAAAGATAACTCTCTAAATAAATTTGGTATCGTTGTGCAGTTGTCTCAACAAATCACAAGGCTAGTGATAAGCTATTTTAATAATAATAATAATGTCTTTATTGGACAGCGAATTGACAAAAAAAACAGTTCAATATTCAAATAAATGTCCCAGGCGAGGTTCAGGTACTCCCCCTAGGAGGAGCCCTGCTCTACCACCTAACCTGTGGAATTAAACTAAATAACAGTATCATTGGTCTCCCAGAAACCAATCCATAAACCACATATTACTCATTATATAAACATGCCAAAGAAATAAAGAAAATCAACAGTATGAACGATGACACATCATAATATACAATGTGGATGCATACTTGAACGACAATTTGAACGATTTTAGTAGAAAAGTGAGAAAATAGAAATAATTAGAAAGGTTAATAGAAAAGAGATATAGAATTAGACAGAAACAGGAAACCAGGGAAGGTATACATCAGGAAGTATTATCAGCAGTAGGAATCAATAGTAGAAAAGTTGGTTGGATGGCTGAATGGCTGAATTAAAATGGTTGCGTGAGGGACTCATTAAGAATTGATTCCTTTAATGACATACGGACTGATGGTCTGTTGGTGTTGGCAAGACATGGTAAATTATTGTAGATTTTGGCAGCTGTATAGGAGTAGCTCCTTTTGAATAGTACCGTTTTATGAGATGGAATTGTGATATTATTTTTATACCGAGTATTAGCATCATGTGAATTTCTACGAAATTCCAACTTATTCATGAGGTATTTTGGCTGATTGTTCGTTATTACATTATATATGAGACAGCTATAGTTCAAGAGCCATCTTTCTTTCATATTGAGCCACCCCATTTCTTTAATTTCATGTGATATTGGACAGTTTCTTCTGATGCCATTAATTAGTCTGGCACAACTATTTTGCATACGCTGTATTCTGTAAGTGTCATATTGGGTAAGACATTGATAATAGACAACATATGCATAATTGAATTGGCTCAATACAAGTGTATCACATGGAAGTCTTTTAATTTTTTTGTCCAAGATATGTCTGAAACTGTATATCAATTTCAAGTTAGTGAATGCTCTTTTCAAACAAATGCTGACATGACCACTAAATCTTAGATTATCATCTACCAGCAAACCTAGGTTGCGCCCCGATGTAACAAACTCTATAGGACTAGTTCCTATATTAATATGCAGATGATCGCCAATACTTGCCCTCTTAACTTTATTACCGAATAGAAGACCCTGGGTTTTTTTGCATTTGTGGTTAGACAGTGATCTGATGATACGTGGGATATTTTTTCCAAGTCCATGTTGATTAGTTCAGAGGCTTCGATTGTGGATGATTCTTTGAATGAGTAGTATACTTGTGTATCATCGGCATAAAAATGACATGAACAATAATGATCAAGAAATTCAGACATCTTACTAGTGTATAGGGTGAATAAAAGAGGCCCTAAAATAGACCCTTTCGGAACACCCCTACTGATATTAAGCGCATTTGATTGGTTTTCTTCCAGTTTCACAATTTGTTTGCGATCACTTAGATAGCTGTTCAAAAGCCAGGTAGCTGTATTACTAAAACCAAAATAGTGAAGTATTGCTAAAAGAAGTTGATGGTCTATTCTATCGAACGCTTTACTATAATCAAGTAAAATAAGTGCTGTGAATTCATTTTTATCCCATGCTCTCAGAATATCATCACACACGTTCAGCAGGGCCGAAGCACAACTATGTTGCGGTCTAAATCCAGACTGATATTGAGGTAGCAAGTCGTTTTCGTTTAAGTATGCTCTGATTTGGTTATCCATTATTTTTTCGATTATCTTAGACAGTGTAGGTAATATACTGATCGGTCTGAGATCACCAAGCTCGTTAGCGTTTATGATTTTCGGAATAGGCGAGACCAGGGCTATTTTCCACGATTCTGGAAATGTAGATGTTTCAAAGCAATAGTTAACTATGTGAGTAATGTACGGAAGTGTGACAAATAAAGATATTAAAAGCATTTTTGAGTTAATTCCATCGTAACCCAAAGCATTGGATTTCATATTGAGAACCACCTCATTAACAATATCAGAATCAACTGGTTTGAAATAAAAAGTATTCGAATTAGGATGGACGTTATTATTATAATAGTTCAAAGTTGAGGGATTAGGAGAAATAGCAGAAATAGAGTTGAAGAAATCATTAACTTCATTTGGGTTGAAAGTACCAGATGAAAGCACATTGCTAACTTTGGATTTGAAATTAAGATCGTTCAAAGCTCTCCAGAGTGGTCTTGTGCCCATTCCATGAAGCATCTTGTTTTTGATAAATTTTTTTTTCGTTTATTATAGCCATATTACAATAATTTCTGAGTCTTTTATATGATTCCCAATCTTGTGGACTCCTACTGGATCTAAATTTTGACAGAGCGTTTTGTTTCATTTTAAGAATTTGTTTGAGATTATTAGTTAGCCATGGCGCGTATTTTTTTGTAATACGTGAAGTTGTAATTGGAGCGTGCTTGTCGTATGTGTTTGTAATAAATCTATCAAAAATTCCTACTTTCTCATTAACATCATCTATATAAAGAATATTGTTGAAGTGACATGCTCGCAAGTCAGTAAGAAATGAGTTTGTATCGAAATCTTGAAAATTCCTATAAGTTGTGTATTTAGCTTCCGTAGTAGTTCCCCCCATATTGATTTCACCGTGTGCTAAATTGTGATCTGAGGAGTCAAGTAAATCAAAAACATCTGAAGATAAAATTTCGTAATGGTCTGGACAAATAAATAGATCTAGTAAAGTTGAACCGGTATAATATTTTATTAGTATTATTTTATTTGTATACATTGTTCATGGCTTGTGAAAATTAGTTGCTGGTTGGATACGTTGTCATGGTTGTTCTACACTATTGGCAGGGTTCAACTGTGGAATAATCGATTGGTGTTGAGTCTGCCGAACGTGATGGCCAATTCACTAAAAAAGGGGTCGTGCGATACATAGGTATATCGTTGAAAAGAATTTTGGGAAGGAATATCATGAAGATTCTTCAATTACCTCTAAAACGAGTGAAAGTACGAGTGAGAGCACAGAGTATCCAGAGTCGCCACTTGCCCTATTCGTGAATGAAATAGTAAAATAGTGAAGATGGCCGTGAAGAGAAAGGTAGTGGTGGAATGGTACCGGTAAGAATGAACGGGTACCGTTTCTGATTGGTCAATTATCATGTTGGTAACGCTTGGTTATACGAATTTCAATTGGATATTAGCTTGATGTCAGTCCCTCCAACCAATCATATTGTCAAGATATATATTTTTCAAAATTCAATCCAGTAAAACACCAAGTATAATTATATTCTAAATTCAATTTCATTACTATTATAAACAAATCACTTCTGTTTACAAGTCCATGATTAAAGTAGGTCAGTACAAATTATATTATGAAAAGTGTGTTATCACAAGAAGAGAATAACTAATGTAATTTTGCTGATGTTGCTGATTTATAATCATAGATTCGATGAAAGTAATTGAAGACGTTTTTTTCGGGGAGTCTTCGGGGAGTGTTCAGAGAGTCTTGAGTCAGTCTAGAATGGTAGATATGCGTCCGAAGCGGTAGTTCGGATGCCTATGTTTTTTCTTGATTGCCCTTAACTCCTCCTGAAGACTGAGTTCTCAGCATTTTTGTGTATTTTAGGGTAATCATTTATATTTCTGTATTTATCATTGAATCTCTCCTGAAGAATGTACCATCAAAATTATCATTAAATTATATGTTCTGTTTCGTATTCAATTCTGTAATTGAAATCATTTCATTTATATTTCCTGAGTACGGCCCAAGCGACAGGGGTGACCCCCAAAAAACACCCCCTGTACGCTTTCATCACAAACGGATTAGATTATGATTTGAAACAAAAGTAAATTGAAATAAAAAATCGACCTGTTTTGGGAATTCCTAATTTTATTGTTCATTTAGCCAATAATGAATTTATGCTTTACTTTATGGACGCACTGTATATTATTATTTTGATAAGGTCTTCTAGAAAATCTCCACAATCACATATAAGTTGATAAGACGTTACTGTCAGCTTCACAGTTGAATCATTCAGAACATTCCAGCAAATCAAAGCCATTGAACTTCTTGATAGCATCTGAACTGCATATTTTCAACTCCGATTTTTATCAATTGTCGGACCTTCTGCATGGTTGTATATAGTAATTTTTCATGTTATCAAATGAACGGTAAAATGTCTACAGAATATTTGTTTATTCTTGGGGAATTATTACGATTGTGAATCATGTTCATGTCATGCTTTTCCAGTCAAAGGTATATCTCCTCTATGCCCTTTCAATTTGCTTCTTGACTATAAAATACCTCTGTATTTTCAATTTGAATATTTTTCCATTGACTTTGGTACATGCAACAAATAAATGGAAGTTTTTTTCATCAACCTGACATGGAATCATCAGTATTTGTGTCCAAATGCTTGAATAACTTCATGAACTTCAAGCCCATAATATCAGATATTGGAGTTTCAGCACACATTCCCTTTCGAATTATTTTCTGCATCTTCATCAATTTATTCATTTCATAAGTAGTGGGTTATTTTTGGCAGTATAGTATTTTTCCTAATATACTAAATTCTTTAGAGTATCAATCTTACCAAGATCCTGGAAATACATAATTCCACAGAAAATATATCATCATATGGTGTTATAAAATCTCTTCTTATTTCATTCGAAATATTGCAGGTGATATTTTTGTTATCAATTTGTACGAAAAATATTTGTCAACAAATCGTAGTAAGATGTCAAGGTCAATAAGACATCTCCCGCCATTTTTGAAATGACTACTCTGGTTCTCTGTGGTAAGAGGCTCCTGCCTGCTTTCAGCATTTCATAAACAATTCGCAAACGATTTGGAGGATTCGCTCCAAACAATTTGACATCGTTGTAAAATGACAGTGAAGTGTTGCCATAATTGTAGATGCTTTGATATACTCAGCTATTTTTTTATAATGTATAAACCTATCGGGACGTCTTTGATTGTTAGATACTTTTTGTTTCACACTAATGTCATCGAACAGTAACCAAATCTGTCACAACTATCAACCCAAAATAAATGGATCTTAGATACTATTCCAAATTTCAATGGTAATGACGAAAGTACGTTGGAAATTTTCATTGAACATTGTGACGATCTAATGAGAGTATATAGAAACGAACTCTAACTAGTTTTCTCTGAGGTGGTGGTCGATGGAGTTTCATCTGACTCTCTAATTATAAATGCTGGTGTTCCGCAGGGATCAATTCTATCACTAACACTATTCCTACTCCACATCAATGATCTGTTGAAGGCAACTTCATGTCCAGTACACAGCTTCGCGGATGATAGTACCCTCCACACTGCCTTCTCTTCCAGGTCTCCAATATCAGCTCGCCAAATCGAAAACGAATGAGGAAGAAATGTTAACAACATGAATATGGATTTGGCAACAATTCTCGAATGGGGATCCAAAAACTCAGTGGATTTCAATGCAAACAAATCACAAGCATGTCCTTTCTCCAAAAAAACCGACCTCACAACGCCCAACATAAGCTTGTCAGAGGTGACCATACCTTTGAAGTCATCCATCTCGATGCTTGGTATAACTATCAGCAATAACCTTTCTTGGGAAAGTCATGTGAGATCAATTGCTAAAAGTGCATCCCAAAAACTTGGTTTTCTGTTTCGTGCCAGGAGCTATTTCATTTCCAGTCAGCTGCTTACGATCTATAAGGCACAAATCCGACCTGTCCTGGAATACTGTTTCCATATTTGGAGTGCGGCACCTAAACATATCCTGAAGCTGTTGGATTCTGTCCAAAGAAGGGCAATTCGTCTCGTCGGTGATGGTTCGCTCACTAACTCGCTTACTTCTCTGGAACATCGTAGAAGGGTTAGCGATCTGTCTCTATCATATAGATATTTTCATGGGCGATGCTCTTTTGAAATATCAACAATCGTTCCTCCTTTGGCGGTCTCTTCGAGGTTAACTGAGGTTAAAATGAGCCAAAGAGTTGCTTCTC
The DNA here is from genome assembly GCA_037013635.1 of Plagiodera versicolora. Taxonomy (NCBI): domain Eukaryota; kingdom Metazoa; phylum Arthropoda; class Insecta; order Coleoptera; family Chrysomelidae; genus Plagiodera; species Plagiodera versicolora. Next base: position 4,847,989 of record CM072986.1, on the reverse strand, counting down.
TTCATTTGCACAACGTATTCAAAAACACATCTGACGTTTTTTATATTGTCTAGGCTTGTTGGGACTTTGTGGTCGAAAGACATTCTCTTTTCAATACAGGCGACTGGGATGGGATTCAAGCTGTGAACGACGGCTACGTTAAAAAACTGTGAAATACTGAATGTGAAGTACGAAGAAGTCAGCTTCTCCAAAATGGAACAGTCCTAGAAAGAAATTGATGCAGACGTTGAAATTCTGTCGGAGCAAAAAGAAGTAAGGAGATGTTTCAGTATGCAGAAGCAGTCATGCAGAAGTCTGTATTCACCTCATTAAAATTAAGAGAGAAGTAGTCATTTTTGAGATCATCTTGAAATGATATAAAGAGTTATAGCAGAAACATGTACTTCATATTTTGTTCGGTAGCTACTTTCAAAAATTATAATCGGAAGACGAATGGAACAGACCTTAGATACTTTAGATTCCCAAATAATGAAGATGTGGCGAAGCAATAGATTACTGCATGCCGGAGAATTAAATTGATACACAGAATTAACATAGATCATTTTCAATCAATATTTTCTTATTTGATGATACGATTATTCCTTTGGGAGCGAAATTATCATACCGAACTAATTATATTCTTGATACCTTAAATTTTGAAATTAATTTTCTGCTAAACTAGGCGCTTTGTTTTTGTGTCGAATTCAAAATTTCCATGTCCTCCCAAAATTTTGCGTAAACCGTACTATCGTAATTTTACAAATAGAGTGCAAATTTCAATTCCAATATTCTTCCAAGGAATTTTAGTCGAATTCGTTCGAAGTAATTTCATTTTTGGCCCAACATTCAAAAAATGCCCAAATTCAGACGAAATGCGATAGCGTCCAAGGAGGAGCGCTCAAAAATAATAAACGAGTTTTTTTCAAGCGACCGCGTGTGTACAGTTTATTACAATTAGATATCACTTGACAATTTTTCATTATTGAGTTTAATGTTATCATTCAGAGCATATTTGAAATCGTTTTTTACCAAAAATTCGAAAAATATGCATCAAGTACTGAAATGATACTGTCCTGAAAAAAGAGCTCAAACAGATTCAAACAGATCTTATTAATCAAATATTTCTGTTTTAGAATCATGTCAGTAGATAACCCTCCAATTATCTTGTTCCCATGCTTCTATTCTTTGCCCTATCCAAAATTGAGTAAATTTCAATGATTTTCCCAACTAAATGCCCTGTTTTGTTCCCCACATGTGCGAGAGAGACGAACTTCCATCTCCCGATGCGCAATAGCATAACACGTTTCTTATATCATATAACTATAAGCAAGTAATTACGGAAAAATCGAAGGTTTCAATCTTTTCAGGAAATTTGGTGACTTCAACTGATATCTGTATATACAATAATTTCCTGGCCACAGGTGACTGGCATGTCGTGATATCCAATCGACAAAATCACCTTTGATGATGGTATAGTGGACGGTTTGGATACATTAGAAAGTCAAAAAAGGCGGGGAGATTCAGAATTGCTACATTTTGCATTATATCCTTGTATTATTGAAATCTTCTGTTTTTCCGTAGTGACTTCCTGACTCTCACTATTTGTAGGTGCCGAAGCAGAGGCTATCGGTAGCACGTTTATAGAAATAAGCCTGAACTCTAGTGGTTACCCATATGTACTACTCTGATACTGCACTGTGAACTGTGTTGATCAATTGTTGTTTAGTACGTCATAAGCCTTGTTTATCAGTATTAAGAATAAAAACCAGCTATGTTAGGAGTTGTAGGAATACGAATAGTATTGTATTTCATGATTCCACTTGAAAATAAAGAACATAGAATTGCTTAAGCGCTTGATTATGTGCGGATGATGAGTTCTAGCCCCTTTAATCTCCGTTACTGAAAACAAAATTTTAAAACGCTCCGACACGTCAATTATTATTTCAGGCGGTATGTTTTTTTGACAAAAAAACATCTTCCCTGATATCTTGCATGACAGCTCAGAAAATATGAAGAGCTCCTTTTTCTATGTGGAAAACTGAAAAGTTTAGTTTTGATGAAGAATTCAACTCGGAAATATATTTCCTATCAGAAGTATAAATCATACTCAGATTCTCTTTACATCATCAATATTCATGATTTTAGTATACAGCACTTTCAACAAATTGATAATTACAGAGGTTATAGTTCGTGTTGTATTATCACACAAGTTGTAATGGAAAATGATATGCCAATTGTATTGTGCTGAAATTATAGTTCGATAACTCGAATGAAAGTGATGTAAAATATTCAGTGTATACCTGTATGTTGAATAGAAAAATATACATATTTTGGAAAAGGAAAAGATGAAAAACCTGGTTGCAATTGATGAATTGAATATTTCGATATTTCCATGGTCAGTCCATATCATACAGTAGAATCATTCTTTGTAGTTTTATTCCATATTATATCTCAGGTTGAATAGTATTGAGTTTGTTGTACCTCAAGTTGATAATAAATACTATAGACCATGGTATGATTCGAATACTAAAGTTTGATGTATAAAATATCAGATTAAAAACTGTTCGAAAAATCGAAAGAAGAGTAAAGCCTAAAACCGAAGGAAAAATACCAAATTCACCTATGAAATATCAAGCATCAACTTCCTAAACAACTTACCTGTCGATGAAAACCAATCTTTAACGAACTTGCTGATTTCACTCACATAATCCTCAGAGGAAACTTTATTCTTAACGACCAGAAGGGTCACGACACAAATATCATGAGACAAATTCGGTATATAATTGTCTTCAAATACATACGAAGTTTCATTTGTGAATGCTGTTCAATATAGAATTGTTTTAAGCGGGCTGAAAGATCTCGGTCGATGGTATTTTTGGTGATAAACAGTAAACGATGTTATGATATTCAAAGACAGCACCGGATCTTCATTTTTTAAGGTGGACAGAAACTGAAGAATGCCGTCCCCGCTATATATTCACAATACTCTTTTCACCATTTCAGCTGTTGTTTCAATAAACACATGTCTGGCAATTCAATTAGCGATACTCAGGAGTTTTATTTATTACTAATTGGAGAGATGTTCGATTGGAAACACAAACATTCCTGAACTATCAAATGATAGTTCTAAAACGTGCTCTCGAAGAAAAATATGATACCTCACGTCAGGAATAATGATATTCGAAAAATGAAGTTCATATATCACAATATTCAAATTTTATTGGAAGGATCTCCATTTTTACTAACCAATGAAAGATAAATTATATTTATTATAAAGCAGTGCATTTGCGAAAGTTTAGTTTGAATCATAACAAAGTTGTTATTATCTGACAGAGACATAAAGGAGAGAGAAATCATAATTCGATTATTTATTGATAACACATTTCACTCATTTGTAAATAACTTAAAACTATAAATTGACTAGATTATTGAATTCTATATATTTCAATAGATATACGCAGAAGATTAGGATTTGTTCTAGACTCACTTTATGAGTAATATCTATCATTTTATGAGATTTTGATGTACAGAATGTGTAAATATTATATAGAAGAATGAACCAGCTTTCCCACCTCTACGCGCTGTAATGATGATACATTTTTCATATTCTCAAATCATTGATGAAAGTTCGAAACAAATTCATGAAATATTATTCAAAGATAAAGTGGTATCAGATTAATTGTTTTCAAGATCGATATAATTTAAATAATTCACATATTATACCATTCGAATTTTTTTGTCATATCGGGCAATATTTACGACGATGTGCCATTTTATCAGGAATATATTTTATTCATTTTGATAATTAGTTTATAGATGAAACTGGGTTTCACATTAGTGTGTGGAATTAGAATAACTCAGGAAAGAAACTAACAATAAACTCTCAAATGGAAATTTGGCAGATACACAATTCTGAAATATTTTGAGATATAGGGGGTGTTTAGTCTAGGCGAGTTCACTTTTTTGAATGGGACATCCTGTATTTTCGTTCTCCAACGAAATCACCATTAAATCCGGTATCCAGCCCAATTTAATATTTTTCCATGAAATTTGACGTCAATATTTGCAAAAAAACTCTTTGAAAATCATTGTATTTGGCAAATTTTAGTTCACAATTCGAAAGTTCCTCTGAATATGTGAAAGTATTCACAATTTTTATACAATAATAGATCACCTTGCATGTTCACTGATTTCTACACATAACCAAATGAAGACAAATTATACTAACGTTACATTATGAATGTTTAATTCGATTTTTCACATTGTGGTGAAAGAGTTGTTACGTTTCATGTATTTTTGGTAAATTTATAACCATCTCAAAGAAATTAACTGAGCAACTAGCTGATTCATTTTATGTGAAAGGATTGGGATAAATGGTTATATCATACAAAATTCATCGATATCACAATTTGACAAAAAATATTCCATATGATCTGCGTTAATCTACTTATCACACTATCTATTCTAAGATTATGAATATTTATTGCTATTTAGTTATGAGTGTTGCCTCATCATATTATTGATTGAATGAATAGAAAATGAAGCTGTTATAAAGTATTAGAAATACTTGTATTATTTTCTTTATAAAATCATATACATATAAATGGACAACACTTTGAAGCATTTCTCATTGACTAGATTTGGACTTCATTCATGTAGTGATGAAATATCTCTAAAAATATATTTTATTATCGCAATCTCCAAAATCGTGTTCTTCACGATTACAATGCCCCCATTATTATTTTCCTAGCAATCTGAAATTGAAAACTTGTGTTAAGTTTTATGTTTCGAAATATGATCACAACATCGTTGAATATATTTTTTTCTTATTCAGGCATCTCTGATGGTTTAATAATCATACATACTAGTCCACATAATCTTGGACACTGTGATCAGAAAATGAGATCAATATCTTATGGATTCTATATCTGTATGAATGAAATCCACAAAGAAAGATCTAACAGAAATGAAGACACCGCTGAAAAACGGTTTCCGTCATTTTTGAAAAGTTATGGATCAATATCATTTCATTTTATATGTTTTATATTATCTTATAAATTACGCTTATCACTATTCTCCAACAGAACAGTAAATTTCATCAATATTACATTATTTAAGTGAAGAGGAAATTTTAGCCAACTTCATTTATTTCTTTGTCAAAGATTTTCCTGGAACTTTGATTATCGGAGTATTAATCTTGATTCACCTCTGACAAATTGGTTTAGTCTAGTATCTTTCACATTCATAATGTAACAAGATTTTTTGATAGTCAATCATTTCGGATTAGTTGAATTCTGACTATTTCATAATGAATTCACGGAAACATTATAATAATAAATATGATAATGATAATATGATTCTGGCTCCAATTATCTGATAATAGTCTTTTTCAAACAATTAATTGTTATGGTATAATGAAGATTATTCAAATCAAAATCTACATATTAGAGATACATATACTCAACATTAAATGAATTGATTTGATTCATCCTTAATATCGACGACAATCAACAAATAATATGAGGATGTCCATCCTTCTGCAAGTGAAAATGTATCTAGCGATTTTGTTCAGAAGGAAGTGGAGGTGTGATTGGTTGATGACTGATGACAGTAAACCACAACTCGCCTGTATATGAACATATTGGAAATCTTCATATTATTCATCTCCACCATCTATAATAAATGAGGGCTACGTTAAAATATTTTGAGGTCACTCTGATGACTCGATTTTGAGAAAATATATCATGTATTATATATTCAAAGTAATTTCCATCACTCCACGACCCACGACTAGTTACCATAACCTCAAACTCAAGTTGATCCTATGCTAAAATCGTACAAACACCTCGTTAAATAGCGGGCGGACCCGAGCCTCCCCCGCTTCCAGCGCTGCTGCGCGCATGCTCCTGCTGCTGCAGGAACTTGGCGGCAGCAGGAAAGCCTTGAAGGTCGAAGCCTGGTGGGGCCACTATCGCTGAGCCCACTGCTCCACCTGCCGTTCCTTGGAGGTATGCGATCAGCCTCTTCATTTCCTCCAGAGCGTTGGCCTGCATAAGGATGTAATTTTTGGCTAGTAGTAGGGTGGCAATCTTGGACAGCTTCCTCACGGAGGGGGAGTGAGCGTATGGTATGACAGATCTGTTGGAAATTGACAATAATGAGATTTATGCTGAAGTGTCGAATGAATCTATTAATTTTTTTTTGGATTAACTAAGATACCGAAGATGAGAATAAACCTTTATTTCATCATTTGAATGCAAGAGGTTACATAAACGATTGACGTCAGAATTACGGTTACATTCAGCAAATACATATCAACAATTACAGATTCATTAATGCATGTATATATAAAAACAACAGCACTACAGTTTACAAGAGTTAAAAATAAAATGAAAATATTACAGAAGGAAATCATCCAAGGAGTAACAACACTTTGATTTGAAAATATGAACATTGGGGGATGATTTAGTATGATCATCAAGAACATTATAGAGCCTACATTCAATACAACAAAGTTTCTTTGGTAAAGCGATGTGTGATGAAAATCAGGTTGCAAGAGATTTCTATGACGGGTGTTATAGCAGAGATTATTATCCATTGCGAACTCATTTTTATTCTTATAGATATAAGTGCAAGCCTCCAGTATATATAAACTGTGAACTGTTGAAATACCAAGTGCTATAAAGTATTGGCGGCAACTGGTTTTCATATCAATACTCTCAATAATTCGAATTGCATACTTTTGAAGAATGAAGATTCGACCCATACCAGCACTATTACCCCAATTCAGAATAACATACTTCATATGGGAGTGAAAGTGTGCAAAGTACAGCGTTAGCAAGACATTTTTGCTGCAGTGATCTTTCATATATTTTTTGCTGTAGCAACTTACAGACAATAGTTCTGTATAATTTGCCTACTGCAGATGTTTGTCGAAAATTATTCCTAAAAGTTTAACTCCATCACTACAAGTTATTTCCTTTTCTGTAATTTCAAATAACACTGGTGCTCTTTCTTTAAAGCGCCCAAAAATAAATTGTGACTGTAGCTGTGATTCAACAATAGATAGTTTCTCCCGGACCACCGAATAATATCTTTATAAACCCTTTCAGCCTTATTCAGTAGAATGTCTATGCTTTTTTTTAAAATTAATAAATGGGTATCGTCTGCACAACACACTATTTTCATACAGATTGATAAGATCAATGGGAAATATATTAAACAATTGAGGTCCTAATACAGACCCTTTACACCTTTATTAATTCCACGGTAACTATGATTATACTGATGCTGATTGAAAATTTCAAATAATATAATCAACCATTTTCTGTGAATTCGAAAATATCTCAAACTGATACCTGGAACATTTTGGGGAAATTTGAAATATTTTCAGGTTACATTTGGAAGATGAATCCTTCCTTAGTGACATACCTCAGTTCATCTAAGGCATCATTCAAATCGTGCATCCTTCTTCGTTCTCTGGCGTTTATGTTCAGTCTGACAGTTTTTCCCTGTCTATTCTTGCCTTTGGAAGAATTAGAGTTCTGAGGATTTTGCATTCGAGATTCTTGTGACCTGAAAAAAAAGTGAAGTAGAAGAATCTTACTATGTGAATAGAGTTATTTTCGATGCCTCGACCTTATTGGGGGTCGGGCTAGGTAAGCTTCAGTATCTCATTATTTTTTCAAAGAATATAGTTCGTTTTTCAAAGAATTGTATCTACCTGGACCCCTGAGATGAACATCCAGTTTCGGGATTATTTTCATCAGACGGAGGTCCATGTCCAACTGACATATTTGGTGGTCCACTTTGGAAATAAAATCCACCGAGACCAACAGCTCCCAGTGGTGTTCTTCTTCCAGGTAGTTGAAGGTCTTCTGGAGTGCTGGAAGAGAAGGTCGGGAATGATGCTTGATCCAAACTGGCAGTGGTTTGTGAAGATCCAGCTCCAGCTGTCGAACTACACTGTGAATATTAATGAATTTCGTATGGATTATTCTCAATTTTGATGGAATCTTGTGATACTGAATTTTAATCTTGTAGAAACTAATCACGGCAGATCAACAACAAATGTTAACGTATGAAATAGCAGCTAAACATCTGCAATTTCGATTTTCTCCTACGTTACGGAATATGTTCAGGCTTAAGGCGTGATAAACGTTCGACGAATCGATAAGGTTTTCTACATACAAGTAGATTGAATATCTTAACGAGATCAGTAAATACAGACATTTGTTCGGCCCCAACACCACAACCCTTTCATGCCAAGTAGGGATATGTAAATATTACTGTTGGTTGCTACTTTATTGGTCGAATTGAATTTCGTCATCATTTGATGTGTGACAGAGCTGCCATTACGGAGCAAAAATTGGAGTGCTGGTGCTGGTATTGACAAGGTGATATTTATGAATATTGAACATCATTCAAATATTGAAATGGGCAATAAGTGTTGATTATGGATATGAAGTGGTGTACATTTGTTGTATTAGGCGGCGCATCGCATCTACATACTTCAAATGATGATTATTTTCAGATTACCGGATGATAATTTGAGGAGGCGATAGTGGTTTACATCATCAGAAAAAGAGCCAAAAAAATGGCACTCGAATTGAAGTCATACCCTGATATGGAGCACTCTTGGAGTAGCTGAATAAACAAATAATTCTCAAAAATAAATGAAATTAATCTAAGTGACAACTGTACTACTGCAGGAGGTATTTAAAATTTACTTCCTCCTGGTCGAACTGAGTTTTTAATTATTTCATCCTTCAGTTTCGAAGATTCAATTCAATTTTATTTGTTTCACTCGTATTTGTATCACTATAAACAGAAATGAAAATGATAATTTTTGGATTTTACTCTTGCAATCTTTTCCAATTAGGTATCAAGGGGAGGGGTAAAGGGGATAACATTTTTTATTGTTTGTAATGAAAATTTGGTTTTTCAATTTCGTCTTCAGTGACGGAAATCAACGAGAGGTGAGACTTATCATCCGCACTGTATATGGTATCACGTAACGTGGAAGGAATCAAAGGAGCGCATGTTAAGCTGAAATCAGACGCATCAACATATCTTGCAGCTTCAATCAAACCTATATAATATATTTTGGTACAACATTGCGCATGAACAGAGAAAAAATAAGTATGCCATTCGTGCAATACAATTTTATTTTTTGCATCGGATACAGAACTCTGGAATTTGAAAAATTATGTTGAATATTTTTCTCTAGTTCTGAAACTTATGAGGTTATTTTTATTATTGTCTCAAAAATATTAGAACATCTAGTGTGGTAGTGTATTTTTGAAACCGTCATTGTGGCTAATTCAGCAAGAGAAAATCGATGAGAAAGAATACTTACAGCATTCTGCCACCCCCAATTGGATGTTGAACCGCCTCTCAACCACTGAGGCGGTTCGTTCGCCCCTCGAGAGATGGCATGAAGGGTAGGTTCATCGCCTTCAGAAGACGATTCACAATCGAAAGATTTCATTGTCAATTTTGAATAAAAATAAACAATATTCACTGAGCGATCAAATGAAATATACGTTCAATTTATTCTCGGTCACCGATTTTGTACCACATTTATGCAATACAATTTTCTACATTTCGTTAATCTCTACTTACTAACTTCTTTGGAGCAATTAAACTGCTCATTTTGATTATTATTCGCGATGATTTCTACTACCTCCACAAGAAATATTTTCTTAATTATTATCACTCGCACTATCACAGTTGCCACATACAATTTTGAAGAAATAGATTTCGTATCATGAGTTTTCACTCCAATGTTTATTTTTTATCATCGTTCACTGTTCAAGATTCACTCACTACAGAAATAATAATTTTTAGAGAAGATTTAACATTGTTGTTTACATATCGTTATTTTTGTTCCGTATCTTTAAATTATTAATCTCGAACACAAACTAAGCCGCCACACGACACTAAGCGAAACTAGAGTTGAAAAATTGACAGATGCGACCCCACGGAGCACATTATTAGGGTTGGAATGGTAGGATTCCATAGACGGGGTTAGAGGACAACGAAGTATAATACGAGAATTTGAATCATAGAATTGGATTCAATGAATTAATATTTCCTTCATTAAACAGTAGAGAATTTAGTTCCACTGTGGTATTTAAGAAAAAAATCGTTTCCCAGGTGAATTATATGACGTGATGTTTTCTAGGAAATCCTTTTATATTTTCATACAATTCATTGTTCTGTTGATAAATTTATTTGTATCATACTCACCGAACTTTTCGAATGAATCCACAGAAATTTCATGATTTTGAATAATCTGATTCATAAAAGACCAAGTTCTGAAGTGTAAAGTTTTTAATTGAAATTAGGAAAGCTGACGTATCAGTAGAAATGTTTGGGCAACAATAAAACTGTCGTTTGATTTTTTTGCCCTCACGACGTAGAAAGGAGAATAATATCACGAGCAATATGATGGTGAAGATTGAGACTGAAATACAGATATAAGAGTTACATTCCTTTCAAATTCAATCATCTAACGATATATTATAAATTGGTGAATATATTATTATCCTAAAAATCAAGAGAGAAGTATGTTATGTTTGTTCAGAATATTTGTCGAACTAGGAGGTACACATTTTTATTATGTTGACGTCATAGAATGATTTGTTTCACATTTTTCATTTGATAAAATCAATATGTCTTCTAAGAATGTATAACAATATTAACATCCAAACGAAGCAAATAATATCAAATGTCATCAGGTTATTTTTTCTCTTAAATAATGCTTAAATATATTATTGAGTTTGCACAATCGCCAATTAGATATCTTTGCTTATTAAATTCTAGACAATTAGAAAAAATTCGAAATGACAGTGTGGTAACCATTCCCGAGTTAATTGGATATGGATTTCCAATAGTAATCTCGCATAGAATAGGGAAATATAGGAAAGGATTTAAATAACAAATTAAACTACGAATAATCGTGTTCTAGTTCAAGCGTATTTGATATTTATTTGATATAAGTATTACTCAAGAATTCGATTGCACTGACGGCGATGAAAAGTATGAAAACAAATTTCACAATAGGTAGTTGTAAATATTGTGAAAAATTTGCATGCACCCTGCATTCATTTTGGCCTCGGAGGTCAATTGAACATAGTTATGGGGAATTTGAAGAAAAGTTCACTATTCTATTGCCACAAGTTTTATGTTCGAAGAGTGCATTTTGAATTCACGGAACATATTCCCGATATCTCGATACCAATAAAAAAATTCAAAAGTCGGCATCTTTCGTATTAGTAAAGCGAATTTTGAAAAATGTTCAGATTATGTGTCATCGAAATATGAAATTGTTATCGCATTTGAATTGCATTGAATTCTGGAGATATTCATTTTTTACAGTGATTTCTACTTCCATCAAAAATTATGGTTGGAATAACTTTCTGTAACTTATGTAGCTGATGAATTTAGAACACAATTGAAATAACTTCAGAGTTCACCCAAACCAATCCAATTGAAATATTTTACAGCCTCGTAACCTTCATGGATTGGTGAATGGGTTTCAAATATGAAGGTGTGTCGACAGTTATTCCTCCTAAGAATGATTTTTGTTGGCAGGTATGCCTACTGGGATACTTCTGATGCTAAGATGCATCGTGAATTGAAAAATAATATCGGATTATTCAAAACATGTTTAAGGACATTCAAGTTTGGTGCGCCACTGGCACATATACACTGGTTCCATTATGTGAAACACCCCCTTGCCAAAACACGAGAGCTAAAGAGAACAAAAGAAGAGACGCAGTCGCTATGGCAACGAGGGATGAATTGAGCTGTGCTGCAAAGTGCTGCCGTTTAGCGGAATTCAATTTAACTATCATTTCCTGCACCTCTTTATCCCTGGACGGTGAGGTAATTGTATCGGTTTGAATAGATCGATACCGCTGTTTCCATTTCCACCATACTAAAAAAATGAAAACGAATGGTACAATTTGTTTCACGAATTATGGACTTTTGTTCTCGAAAAGTATGTGTTCATATCTAATCAATGAAATCAAAAATCAAGTTAATCTACAACATCTCCTGAGGATTTTCTGAGGTACATGGTACACTCTCACTCTGAGAAATTTCCGGAAGCCACTAACGAAATCTTCTACATTAATAGTCCATTCGTTGAAGGAAGTGATTCATTTATTTTTCCACACCACAAATTTTGTTCAATGCGATCTCGGATATTCTGAAGCATCTTTGGGATTATTCGATGACATAAATCTTTTGTTCGTTGTCGCTGATTCTCCATTGAAGTGGCATACATTTCATTCTTCAGTGGCCTCATGAAAAATCAAACGTAGTTGAAGTAGTGAGGAGCCATTCCACTAATCTGATTTCTCTCGTGCTCAATGTGAGCAGGTCTCTACTTATTTGAGGGGCATTTAAAATGAAATTTCGATTGTCTCCTACTGGGTATCGACTTTTTATAATTTTTTTCCAAAGTTGTTTTCATGACCAAAGAACATTCCCAGTTTTGGTTCTGGTTCAATCGCTGTGGTTCTTGCATCCTTTCACCCAGGTATCCCGGTGCGAACCGAAACCTTAATCAATGTTACCTTATTGAACAAGACTATCTTCTGCAAATCATCCATACATTTCGATATTAACCGTGACTTCACTCTAATTGATGCAAAGGTGTCTTTCCGCAGAACGCAGCAGATGGCACTGGTATGTGTACTACTTGGTAGTGTCTATTTTTAAGAGTCTTGGATCTTCTGCTACTGCCTGCCCTCTGCAGCGTTCTACGGAATGGCACCAAGAGCCTTGATCATTGCTTGGCTGTCAGTGCATATCGTTATTCGCAAGTATGGCATACACTTCTGCTCAAATAATTGTAGCAAAACTTTCAGATATATTTTCGCGTTGAAAGGTCTTAGTGAACGGTTAACAAAACTGCCTGCCCAAAAATTCAAATTTTCCGGATGTTAGCAATCCACTTCATATACATTCTTGGACTTAAATTAACCAATAACGATAGTACGTGACGATCGCGGTCTTTTACACAGGTCTGAAGACTACGACACTTGGTGAATGTTACCATTTTTGAAGAATAATTCCCCATACTTATCCGCTAGGTGCGTATGTATCTAGGGGTATGATTACGTGATTAATCTTTGACAATTCGTATTGTAAAGACAACAAACGGTTAGGACTCGAATGGTGGATGAAATCAATGACATAAATACTATATCCTGCAAAATTTCCTTGAATAAATAGAAAAAAATCGTATTTTGACGAAGCTATTCGAATTTGATTTGTGATTCGCTGACAAAGTGACAGAGAGAGGGCAGCGCTACAGGTGGCGAAACACAAGAACCACCAACATTTCCTCAATGTTTGGGCAACCCCCCCACCCTACCAGTTTTCTAGACCTCTATGTAAGACTGTGGTGACTTGCATCAGATATATTCGATATTTAATGAAATTTTTTTGGTCTTCCAATATCTGAATTTTATCTTCCCATTTTCTTGTACTTGATGTGAGCACTTGAAGGATACGTCCTAAATTTACCACACCCTAGCAACATTCATCACAGCATTTTCCACTCCACTTTTGATTGAGACTGGCAAACGATGTTTATTGCTTCCAAAATTACAAAAATACGGGTTTTCTCCTGAATGTATAAATGGACGTAATAAACATTATCACAATTTCAATTAGGAATACTCTGAATACTAATCTTCAAAACACAAAATCATTCAGGAATTTTGGAACAAACAAACTTGAAGATTTAAATAACAATCTAATTTTATGTAATTGGGAACTTAATAGTACAGATGTTAATCAAATCTACCAGGATTTTATGAGTAAAATCACAGAACAGGTTAACTTTATTTCTCCATTGAAACTGTTTAATATGAAACAAAATAATTTACCTTGGTATGATTTTGAAGTTGCAAATATAGCCAATAACAGGGATAGAGCATATAGAATTTTCCGAAACAGTGTCACTCAAGTCGACAAACAAATCAATAATTGGGACTTATATAAGAATTATAGAAATGATGTTGTGAATGTACTGAAAAGAAAAAAGTTTGAATACTATGAAAACAAGATCGATAACTGTTCACATGACTCAAAAAAGATGTGGAAAACACTAAAAACTATTATCAAACCAAATAATAATCCTATATCCCAAATGAATATTGATATTGCACAGCTATCCCACCAGAAGAAACAATAATTTTTATGTTCAAAGAACAACTTATGCTCGAACTACAAATTCATTGTTTCATAGAGGCTTGTTAGAGTACAATAACCTTTCTGTCAAAATCAAACAATCCCACTCACTCAGTGAGTTCAAACACTAACTACTCCTGAACATTAAAAAAAGACATGAATAAAATAGGAAAAACCCAAATTTGGATTAAATATGTCAGAGATGGTTGGTTTAGTTTAATTTTTAATTTTTTTTTTAATATTATAGAACAATGTACTGTTATAGATCTTGTTAATTGATAATGTTACAGATTTAATTCTGTTGTAACATGTGAAGCGTATGTATATTAAACCATAAGAGATACGGAGATGGTTAAATTAGAGAAAAGTTGCGCATTTCCTAGTCCAACAATGTGCCGTTCAGAATGTTTCGAAATTCCAATTGGTTCCGGAGATATGTCTGAAAAAACGAAATTCGCCGATTTCGTTTTATTTTTTTTCTGAAGTTATTTGAAGAGATACAAGAAAACAAAAGACACTTTCTCATTGCCATTTTTCAATCCCTACAAAACAGTGTTGAGAAATTTTCCGTACGACGTTTCGTTTCGGAGAAACCATCATCAACATTATTTTTTCATATGGCCCGTGAAAAAAAAAACCCTGTATTGAATAGCATATTTTATTACCAATACAACGATGTATGATACGATATGATTCTGCGATATTTAAAACGAAAAAAAAATGTTTTTATCAACTACTATCACTACACCAAAACGTTCGATCTTTCATAAAAACATTTTTTTTTTCGTTTTAAATATCGCAGAATCATATTGTGTCATACATCGTTGTATTGGTAATAAAATATGCTATTCAATACGGGGTATTTTTTTTTCACGGGCCATATGAAAAAATAAAGTTGCTGATGGTTTCTCCGAAACGAAACGTCGTTCGGAAAATCTCTCAACGCTGTTTTGTAGGGATTGAAAAATGGCAATGAGAAAGTGTCTTTTTTTTCTTGTATCTTTTCAAATAACGTCAGAACAAAACTAAAACGAAATCGGCAAATTTCGTTTTTTCAGGCATATCTCCGGAACTAATTGGAATTTCCAAACTTTCTGAACGGCACATTGTTGGACTAGGAAATGCGCAACTTTTCTCTAATTTAACCATCTCCGTATCTCTTATGGTTTCCGATATCCCCATGCTGTTCATTCTTATCTTGGACACAGTGTATACCTGCGTTCGGCACAAAACAATGAATCCAATATTTTTCTTGTCCTTTCTTATATTTGTGATAACTCGAATGATATGCAGCACATCTAACCCAAATATTCATTCAGAATGCAATCACAATTTTTAAAAAGCACGATAACGAGTTTATTCAAACGAAGGTATACGGTTGGAGAAATTTTTCATGTTCAGTCAGCAGATAACACGAAAAAAATTTGAAAATATATCCACGAATTAACCCAATTGAGATTCTCTTTTCTTTTGTCTGGTGGACGATATCATCTTGAAAAGAAAAATAAAAAATTAAATAGGAGCATTCCATCAGACGCAGACACAGATTTCCATCTAAAAATACTCATTAGTTTTTCATTGCATTCGACATGAAATGATTAAAATTAGAAAATTGATTGAAGTACTCAAACTTTATGTTTGCAAATTCTCATAATGCTAATTTTATATACTACAATGGAATTGAAAATTAAAAAAAAACTGTCAGAAGTGGGATTCGAACCCACGCCCACAGAGTGGACCAGAACGCTCACAACCCGTGCAACGGGCAAGGAAACCTTGAGTCTGGCGCCTTAGACCGCTCGGCCATCCTGACAGATGCTGGTTTATGTTACTGTCAATATATACAGAGTTTTATGCCTAAATTGCTTCATGCATTTTCTTGGAAATATCTGATTTAGGTATCAATCTCAAAATACACAATGAACAGTTTTCCCCAAGCAGCATTCTCGATATTCATATCAAAGTTTCATGAGTTGTTCGGAGTGTTGTTGCACCATCTATATTATAATCGTTGAACATCTTCTCCGATCGAGAATTTGACTTCATTCATAGATGGCGCTACTAATATGAAATCTAGATTGAACCATAATTGAACGGTTTTGTCAGTTCCATTCTTCTGATATTTGGAAACTGAAATATTCTTATATATGTTTTCAGGAATCGGTACTTTTGGTGGTTCGGGCAAAGCAAAAAGTTCAAATGATGTGACATTTCTGTAGTGATATATTTGATGAGTAAATTTGTTGAACTTGTAGTCAAAAAAAGAAAATGTTTTCCTGAGGTATATATATTCCGATTAGAATTCGGAATTAAATGATGAAACAAAATAAAATAGGTTTACTTACCTACTTGACTGAATGAAACGATTTTGAGCGTGATTGTCGCTTCGATTGACTGAAATAACCTAGAACTGCTATGCCTCTGAGTAGTTAGTACCTTTCAATACAATCTGAAAACAGTCAGGGCTTCTGATACATATGATTTTTTGTGAAAATAAAAAGCTAGATCCTCTATTATTTTATGATAGCCTTTCTTAATATATGCACTGGTAGTTATTCTGTTTCAGTATTTGGCATAAGGATTATAGATTAGTAATTTAGAGAGCGACGGTTCTATGAATTCAAAGTAAATAGTCATTGTTTGCGATTCCATTGGTTGTCACCTCTGCCAGACAGTACGGGATATTTTAATATATCTTTATGCTGAGTTAAAGTTGATTATGATTATATATCATTAGGAAGCTATATTGAGGCTGAAAGTTTAATTGAAGGATGCATCTAAGCAGGACTCTTATAAATATATGATGAAATATAAAATGATTGATTCTAAAACATCGTGGACAACAAAACGAAATTCATTTGTTATGATCCATGTTTGCATCAAAATCATATTCGTTATCCTTGTCACAGTCCATAAACTGCTCAAATTGAAAGTATACATTTAAATAAAAGTGTTTTAATAATCTCTATCATGTGAACCTTGAAAATTCGTGATTCAAATTGAAGGTCAATGTGAGTTATTATTATAATTATCAATCATTGACTGAATTTTTTTGTTTTGGAACTCCTTAACAACAACAAAACTACATGAATATTATTGTTCACTATTATTCTCCACAAGCATATATTTTATTTGGATAATAGAAGGAAATTCAAGACTTCAGTCTGTGACCATGATTTATAACATTGTTTTAACATAATTTCACTTGTTTTATCAGAAACAACTAACTTTAATCCTGATTTGAATGATCTATTTATAATACGTCATCAATTATATTTCACAACGACACAGGTAATTCTTTATACTCTTCAATTATATTCGTACAATTCATTAGAATGATTATTTATTCTGAAATATGGTAATTCAGACGTCAACTGGAGATGTTTTGACGTAAAAAAGTATAATTAATCAACTCAGGTCAAATGAGCTCCAGGATGAAACAAACAAAAAAAATCTTCGCAGACGAATGAATATGAAAATGAAACGAACTCTCAGATTTTACCATGAATACCGCGATGCCCAAATTCCGTTGTGGTTTATTCTAAGGCTAGGCTAATAGCAGGAAGAATAGCTGGTAGCCCACAAAACTATTTGTTTTTCAGCCACACACCATGAATTGTTGCGGTCAGTCGTTTGATACGGTAGTTAAGCAAATATGATAAAAGAACAGATGAAAATGAAATAAAGATGGAACAAATTGAATTGAATGAACGAATTTGAAAGCATTAAATTGAACGAAAAGAATTAATCTGAATGTTTATAAATGAATGAAATTGAATAACAAACTGAGCGGACGTCTAGCAAGGTTGCCTGATTTTGAATAAAAGAGGTGAATCTGAAAGTAATCGAGGAAATGTTTGGTTTATCAAAGAATCATCTAAAGAGACAAAACACATCCAACAAATCATAAAATACAGATGTCTAAAACTATTTGACAAATATCCAAGGTCAGGTTCTTCATCTACTTTAGTGCCATGTATGCAATATCAAATGTCCTTAGTAGGATTAGGACAATTGGGACAATTGAGGAATACATCCTTCATGCACAGGATGATGAAATAAATGTAAGGATAACAAAATTTCATACATGTACTGTACACTTATATCAATACTGAAATTATCTAAATTTTGTTTTTGACGTTATTACTTTAATTTCTTTTAACATCAAATTGTCCTGAAAAACCGCTGAACCGATCGATAAAAAATCATCAGGCTGTGAAATTTCATTTCAACCTTATCAGCACAATATCAGCAAATATACAGTCAAATGCCGTAATATGAGGAAAAAGTCAATTATTTTCACTTTATCCAGTTAGATGTTAGAAGCTACAAAGAAAATTTTCTCCACCTATTCTCCAAAAACTAATTATTAACCTAGTATTATTTTATATACTAAACGGGAACAATAATAAAGAATCTCCACAAATCGCTTGTGGGAAGTAGCTTCCAAATGGCCTTTTAATTATAGACACGGACCTATAAGTGTCCTCACTATACCGAATCTTACCAATGTTTATGTGTATGACTAGTGCAGGTGATGGAGGCGGATATTTCACATTTTACGGGCATCGAATGCACTTTTAATCACCGGACCAGTTGACTCGCTCCTCACAGAATCGAGGGTGTAGGAGGGGCGTTTGATTGTTATATTGATCTCGTGTTGCTAGGAAACCTTGATACAGCATCCACTAGTAGCTGTATTTTAGGTGGGTACCCACTTTCCATGTGTATTTGCACGAAAAGTTTCGAATAAATTCTCGATGAAAAATCAATCAGCAACATGCATACGATTTAATGATTTTATACAGGATGTGTCGTATCCAGTGGCCCATTAAAGTTGTTGTATGAGGTGATTGGAAAAACTACATTACTAAGATTCCCTAAACACTGTGTTTCAATGTATTACTGTACGAGCCTCTGTCTTAGGATGAATCCAGAGAATCAAAGACAGTATTTTTGTTGAAAATAAGCTAGATGGACAACTCGATTAGTGTTGGGCACTTGATGATGATAATTCATGTATTTATTCACCTCAAGTTTGGGATACGAACAGGTAAAACATCTGTACAAACATATAATAATAAGAGGTATTTTGGTAACTTGATGAAGTACAGTAATGAACTGGATTCATTGTACATGAGAGCAGAAATTGAACTTATGGTCACAGTTTCTTTGAAATAATACAGGGTGATTCATTGGGAAATGATCGTACTGTAAGGGTAGGTAGAGGTCGCCTAGCTGGTTCTGAAAACCCCCCATATGATGGGTCTAGCCCTTTTTATAAACGAGATACAGAGTGTTTTATGTATATCCCCTATTTCTTCAATGGCTCATAACTTACGATCCGCATTGTATATTTAATTAATTTTCCGAACATAAACTCATTATCCTGTATGCTACCGAATTACGAATGATTGAAACTAATAATCCAGGTACGGACTTGAAAAAATTAAAGGAAATTCATCAGTTCAATACAACACCCTGTATGACGAAATTCCGAAAATTTGTTTACAGATTTAAGAAGAGCAGAAAAAATTATTCCTTAACAGATGAGTTTGGTACTTCCGCATGCCATTCTTGTACCTATTAATTTGAGTCAAAATTAATTTTTTCGATGAAAAGTTGGTAGGAAATTCGAAAAAATACCTTTTTCGTATCTAAATGCTCTTTTTTCACTTTCAATCAATCAAATTACTAACCATTTCATGATATCCTGAATTTTGGATCACAACCTTGATGTAAAATAAGTCGACAGGTCCGTATTTAGGACAAAGTGCTGTTTCAATAACCAGTTACAAACGAAGATTGCATTTATTCATCATGCTACATATGGTTGAATCAGAAAAATCACATTCCGAAAAACACAAATTTTGAAAAATTCAATTCATTTAAAAAAGAACCAAGATAGAAAATAGAATAAATTTTATCCATTCCAAATTATTTTTTTTATTATAGCTTCTTGCAATCATTTTATCATTTGAATAGTGTATAGTATAGCATGTAGCATGTTAAGTTACACAGTGCAACACGAGAAAAAATAACCATATTCGGACACCACTACGTGATAAAAGACTAAAAAAAAGAGACCCGTGTCTCCCAATTTTTCCCAAAGTCATGCACTTTTTTTTATGAACCGCCAAAGATTTGGGGCCTCGGTATGATTTTCGCAAAAAAGTGATAATTTTCTCAGGCTCATACCTTGCAAACCGTTCAGAATTTCGATTTACTCTCTGAGGCAAAGTTGTAGCTCTTGTCATGAAGAACAAAAATTGCGAACATACCGGGTGTTTCACAGTGGATGGAACATTAGACGTATCTGGAGAACAGAAAGACAGATCATTTCGAAAATTTGTGAGCGTGGATAATCAAACATGCTTTATCCGTCTAAAATTTCGTCAATACAGTGTTGCCGCTCGTATAAGAAAATAGTAGCTACTTTGTTATTTCAAATGAAACACCTCGTATATTATATAATTTTTGGAATCAACTTTCCTACATAATTCCCTATACTTATCTGTGACGATTTCCGAGATGAAAATTATTTTGTCAAATTTGGTCAGGCTTTGAACAAATATTTTTATCTCGGAAATCGTCACAGATAAGTATAGGGAATTATGTAGGAAAATTGTGAGGAATCGCATGAGGATTCCAAAAATGATATAATATACGGGGTGTTCCATTTGAAATAACAAAGTAGCTACTATTTTCTTATACAAGCGGCAACACTGTATTGATGAAAATATTTTAGACGGATAAAGCATGTTTGATTATCCACGCTCACAAATTTTCGAAATGATCTGTCTTTCTGTTCTCCAGATACGTCTAATGTTCCATCCACTGTGAACCACCCGGTATGTTCGCAATTTTTGTTCTTCATGACAAGAGCTACAACTTTGCCTCAGAGAGTAAATCGAAATTCTGAACGGTTTGCAAGATATGAGCCTGAGAAAATTATAATTTTTTTGCGAAAATGATACCGAGGCCCCAAATCTTTGGCGGCCCATAAAAAAAAAGTGCATGACTTTGGGAAAAATTGGGAGACACGGGTTTCTTTTTTTTTGTCTTTTATCACGTAGTGGTGTCCGAATATGGTTATTTTGCCACGACTTAAAAAATTACACACAGTGTTATCTAAAAATACAAATAGACCTGTCCGAGCGTTTTTCCCAACACGCTCTCATTTATTCGTTATCGAATTTATTCCATTTGGCTGTACCACACTGTATATGAATTTCAGTTGTTAATATAGGATGTTTAAATTCCACGATATCGATATGAACTTATTTTATTTCTAATATGTCGATAACGATCTAAATGTCGAAAGCATTTAGTGGAGATGGTTGCAACTTCTTGATCGAACTGACAATTTTTTCATTCAAATCATTGAACAGGTACACACATTGAATAGTCTACCACTTTTGGTGTATTCATTTTATAAATCAGGAACATTTTTCAAAATTAATACTATAATAATGAATATAAATGAATATAATGAATGTAATGAATGAATATATAATGAATTATAAACTCAACCTAGCTTTCTGTTTGGGAGTATCGTTGAAGATAAAGACAAGCAGCAACATCGCATGTTCAGGAATGTTGTCACAACTATTTTGCTTAAATACACAGACTACAGCTTGCATAATATCATCTATTCGAAAGTAACGTAAATGTTGATCATTCATTTAATTCATTGCACTATGGAATTTCTATGAGAGGGGAGTTGTCACACTGTAATGAAGGAATAGGTTGATGACAGGCGATTTTCATATAGAAAATAATAATCGTGCATGATGATGAAGGAATTGAATTCATCCGTTATGCCAGGCAAGATTTTGATAATTTGATTTCAGGAACATATCAACTCTCTTTCTCGAAAAGAATAAGGAATTGTATCCATACTTCAACCTCAAACATTGTCCAAGTATATTTCAACCACATACATTGAACAAATGAATTTTGTGAAATTTCATTATCGTGATCCCAATGTATAGAATATTGAAATATACCTATTATCACTGGTTGAATCCCTGCACAGTTGAATATCGATTAACTTGCCTATTACGTGGCAACGGTATAATTTTTATTGAATCGGAAAAACGAAAATGAAACTCACAAAGGCAACGATATATTCCGACATGATTAATTTGCTCCTTGAAATATCCCTAATGGAAAATTGAATATTTCAATCTATTTCGAATAACTCTGAAAGAACACAGCCGAAAATAAATTATGAATTGAATCTGATGGGAGAGAAAGAGACAAGCGTTCGTCGGTCTGCACGAGAGAAACAGAGACAGATAAACATGAAATAAATTATGCGAAAGAGAGAGCCCGACCCAGGAAGGAAAACGATGGATTGCAGTATCCCAGATGGTTTCCATAGTGACTCTCCAGGACTGTGACGTCAACGAATTCATCCTGTCCACGGACAGAAGGTACAACACAGTGACGTGGCAAACGATCACTTGTTATTATGGCTCCCACACATTTTTGTTATCGAGTTGGCTGAAGAAAGAACAAAGGATAGTGTTGATTTCCGAATGGATTTAATTCAGACACACAAAACATGAGAAGGAAATCAAAAGAGGTGGTGATTATTGAACTTGTAACTAACCTTAGGTGGAGACTAGATGGAATCTTAGCATATTCATTTTTTTTTCTAGTTGTATAACCAATCTATAGATTAGGTTAGTGCTTGAGTGCTTTTGTAGGTCGAACAATAGGTCCTCCATATGTTGCTAAATGGTTTTCCGTCTTCAGTCTTGGAAAGAATCAGCTTTGACAGGTCTTTGTTATAGCACAGCATGTATGAGGTTTACTCGTCTTCTTTGCAATGCAAATAAATAGTCCTTTTTGACAGCTAGATACTATTTATGTGTATATAAAATCTACAATGCCCTGTCAGGAGTTTAACCATGATCCTATTTGTTCTTCTGCGATGTTGTTTTGGCGGTGGTTCTTTGATCAACTCTTTGATCTGTCCCATTCACGGTGCTTTATTCCAACATTCACGAGATTGCTATTTTATTCATGTACTTTTGAATGTCATAATGAGGGATTGCAAGCTCTATGTGTCTTGGTACACAGGCTGATGACTGTCTGTTCTGATTACCCAGGGGGTTTTTAAGCAATTGGAGAGAAGTTTGAAATAAAGTTGGCTGTTTCTAGTTGTCATTTGGTTGTCGAAGTATGTAAAAGAAGCTTCTCTCTTGTAAAAGCTCAAACTGAGTTCAATGAGATTCACATTATCCAAAGGTTGGTTATGATCTGTGTACACATACATGCGGACTTCATTTTGATCACATAGCCATTTTCTCGCCAATGTAACAAAGGCAAGACCATTGTCTGTTTATTTGAAGAAGGTAGTCCTGACAGATTTGGCTATATTTCAATTTGATTGGTCGAGACATAGCTGGGAACATTTAGTCTTCCATAATTATAGAAATACTTCACAGTAGCTTCACAACGATGCCAAATTCATTTGGAGAGAAATCTTCGATATGCACAACAGTTTCACTATCCTAGTCGATATACTTTTCACGAATATTGGAAGCAAAAGTTCTTTTGACAACTTACTCTTATTATATTTCGATGAGAATCTGAGTGACGAAAGCGTTTACTAGATATGGTTTCGAAAGCTTTCTACTAATTCGATAGTGTCAGAAAGGTTAGTAATGAATCATATTGAATGATAATAGTAATGAATATTTCTTATACACTTCCTTGAAAGATTCCATACCTTTCCTAAATTGGGAACTAACAAATCTAAGACTCAAACTGTTCAACACTTATTCAATTTTGGTGAATATATCGCATGAATCGAAAACATTCTTCGAAAAATTCGAATGATAAACTCAACTCTTTGTTCCGAAGTATCGTTGAAATAATAGACAAGCAACAACACCGCATTTTCTGGCAAGCTGTCACATCTATCTTGCTCAAATAAATACTACCCTTTAAGGAACTCCCATTCAGTAGTCTGCGGCAGTCGCTTCACACGTTATGAATTATTGTCACCCTATATAATCAATTCAAAATTCCCGCTAGTCCGGATAAAGCGCATGTCCTCGGATATACAATCGATAAGTCTCCGAACCCAGACCCACCACCCCATTAAATGAAAACTACTATAGTCACCTCCGACTAGTCAACAAAGAATAGTTTTAGTTGTCTCACATCAATAATTCATCGTCGATACAGTTACTCCTGCAAAGGGGTGTAAAATAGGAATGGATCTGAAGAGTTTGTTCCTCAGAACACAGTAGATATAAAGCTTCGATCAGAATAAACGTGAACTATTCAAATGACGAAATTAGAGGAGTGAAATGAAGAAAAAAGAGCGGAATGTCCGGCTTATATTTTTGCTGAAACATATCCCTGTATGACGAATGGCGAACGGTGTGGTAGGGATGGGAGAGGGTTGTAACGGGGTGCAGAGGGGTGAGTTTTCTGCGCATGGGGTGGCTCGGCTTCGGACGGCAAGCGTCCGGGTCGTCGCGACGGCACAGATAGTGAGTAGACTGAGTGGCGTCTCGACACATTTGTGCTGCCGGCTGGTGAGGGCGTTTAAAGCTGGTACTATCTGTTGGAGGTGGAATTGGTAAGTCTGTTGTTTGATTTTTTGGGACGAATGCAACTGAGGAATACCGAGCGTGAGTTTTTGGAAACGGTTTTTTCCTTAACCTAATCGGTAGTTAAAGGTTACACCCCTTCACAGTGACGGTGGTTTGTTTTTAATTGTTGTAAGTAGCGAGCGTTAGGATTTTCTATGAAGTCAGACATCCATATTAATGCAACCTCATTTGTAGAATAGGTACGTTCATATTATTTGTTTGTATGAAAAGATATATCAACAGCAATACTCGATAATATTGCATACTCATAGCATCCGGAAAATTTTATAGGTACATTTGTTACTTGTCAAGAAAATCCATATGAACGCAATTAGGAAACTTGTATGAATCATGAAGACGCGTAGTTTCGATTCAGCTTCTGCAACTTTGATAATTGGGTTCAATTCTTTCAGAACTTAGTAATAGTTGGTTTGTCAAGTACGTACACTTTCGTTCAATAAGAGAGAATATGTACGAGGACCAATTTATAGAATTTTTGGTAACAATCAAGATTTTAGCTAGGTATGAATTATTTAAGATGATAAGTGAAACGTTATCCTTAATTTTATAACTCAACCTACGATTTTCTTGATTAATTGGAACAATATCATGATAATATTTTCAAGATATTTCTGGTTTTCAACAAACTATCGGGATATATCTCATAATTTTATTTTAGAATAGTGAATGAGTTTACTGCATGATATATTTTTAATATTTCGAAAGCACGAAAGGAAACTATACAAAGTTCGTGAATAGCGACTGAGTACTGCATATTTCATTTAATGATGGGTAATAGATAAAACCAGTATTTGGGTTTTCTGTACAGTGTGTCTCAATTTTAACGTTAGAAATTTTGAAACGAAATAAAATCAACCTGATTTTTTTTCCAACGTAGTTGTATCGAAGTTCAGTGATCAGTTACTATCGACCATTTGAATTTATGTTATTCATCAGCTAACGATCCACCCATTTTTTTATCGAAATAATAATGTATATCACAATCCGACTCTTATTACTCTACTTGAATAATTATATAATGTCATTGCTTTTGGCATGCATTCCGACGGGATGAATGAAAGTGAAATTCCACATTACCTATTGATTTTTGCGATCTCATTACTTAGTACCTCTGCCATAAAAAGAAATATTCATCATAGATGAATTTTTGAATATAATTTTTGTAATGGTAGAAACTATTCAATCACTCATTCACTTAATATGTCATAGTATCACTGAAAATGTTCTTTGAATCCTATGTGGAAAATTGTGACTAATGTAACGATTATGATACTTGAATACTCTTCCTCATTTCAACTTGAACTTTCCAAATCTAAAATTGTAGGAATGTAAAATATTACAAATTTCATCATGACAATTAGAGTTGAATCATCTGATTACAAGAGAAGATAGCTCTGTATAGAGATCCAAATTGGGATTCCGATGAGATTCCTGCTCGAAATTTTCTCAACAATAGTTGCCCGTAATTGTGAATTGGTATCGCCATCAATATCCACCCACACAGTACAATTGTAATCAACTGGAATTGAATGCAACTGACATTAGAGGTAATTGGAAATGTATAGTTGAATTTTATATCGACTTGATCCTTGCATTCAATATTGATGAAAAAATCGGAGAAAACTGCAGCAATGTGCGATAGTATTAAAATCTTTGAAGTTTTTCGTGTTTATCATATAATTTCAAGTGATTTATTTTGCTTTTAGAATAGTGGTCGAGAAAAATCGCCACTTCCAACTTCTCTATAACTTTAAAAATGTTAAATAGATTTCGTGAACATACATCACAAAACCAAATTTATTTTATTTCTCATCAACATGAAATTTGTTTCAATTTGTTTAGAAGGAACCAATTTCTAACCCAAATGACAACTGATACAACTTTCACTTAGTTCCATCAACATTTTACAGGAAATAATCGAATTACGTATCTATTTGAATCGGTATTGAATAGCATCTGAACTCTGAACAGAATATTGACTTTATAATCGAATTAAAAAGGATAATGCTCAATTAGTGTATCAACATAATTTGCCGATAATCCTTCTAGTTCACAATAACTTTCATTTCAATCAGTGATGAAAATGTGAAGATCAAACTTGAAGAATTGACATACGATATTTCATTTGATTTTTTTATAGAATCCACTTTGTCAATTTTATATTATATATATATTATATTCAATCAATTATATGATCATTTTGTGATCATTTTTCGGGTATATCTTTCTTCACAATTGAAATATCAATGTTTATAGGAGTTTAGGCGGGGTTAAACAATCCAAAGAATCTAGAATCAAAGATCTACTTATCGAGGAGGAAATTGCTTCATGACTAAAAAATAAATTTGTGAATTTTGAGTCTTGCCAACTTGATTGGTTCTGCAAATTCGAATTTCACTGGAAAACTGAATACTTTATATTTCGCTCTCGTGGAATTGGATTCTCACGTCATACATTATGCTTCCACCTAAGTTCGAAAACATTATATGTATTTAATCCATAAAGTTGATAACATTGTCGAATAAAGTTTCGAGACAACGTTGCGCGTCCGTTATCGATCCTGCACCCCTCATAGAAAAAATATTCACCGATTATATAACTTACTACACGAAATCAATGTGACCAGACGGTTGTGTCTACATTTCCCAATTACTAATGGGAATACATTGGCGTACGTACGGTGGTCGGAATATTCGTCATGACCTTCTTAAATGATAATTCGATATAGCGAATTTTTTGTTCCCAAAGTCATAATCTCAATATTGGGAACATTTTGAAAAAAAAATTATACACACATTCTTCAAACTGTATTTGAATATACATAATTTTTTATTTTAATATACAAGGAGTGCTATACTTTTTTATTTTGTTGTCTTCTTTTCTTGTTTTACAACTTTTCATATCCATGCTTGCCAAAATCTTGATAATTCTTCTTGTCCGTGAATGATAAAACTTTTGAACAATGAAATTAGAGAAATGGAGATATTTCAGGACAATGATCATCGAATGGATGAAGATATAATCGATTCAATAACAGTATTTTCTATTGGATCTATCGAATTCATCAAATTGAATACATTAAAAATTATCTATTATTCAATTCCTGTGATTTTGAATCGATGATTTTTTATAACCCATCGTGTCGAATAATTGATTCTGCATTGATACATGATGTCGATCACACTGATTTAAACTTCCTTGAACAGGCATATATAAGCAATAACATTTTTCTGATATATGAAAAAGCTTTCGGAGGAGTTTCGAAGGACAACTGTCGAACTATCATGCGTTGTCATTCCTGAAGGGAAATAATGTAATTTTGCAAACCTTCTCAATCCGGTCAAGAATGTCATTTGGTATGCAGATGAGTCCAAGATGGATTTATCGGAAATTTATCAGAAGAATAAATTTATTGAAGGGCAAGGAAAAACCTTACCGAAGTCTCGCAGTCGCAAGAAACAGACACTTCTTATCAATACCTATTTGATGGCGAACTACCGTCTAGATCACATAATTTTCATGATGTAGACTGACTTATAAAAGTGACAATGACAATAATGCTATACTTTTGAGACATCAACCAATTAAGAAAAATTTAAACTAACGATTTATTGATGTCACTAATAACCTTAATGTATGATACAACAATTTTCTTCTCTTTTTGGAAATGATAGTTTCGAAATCGTAGTGCTCTTCTACCTAGAGATCAAGTAGCTTGATATTCTGAGAAACTACTTGACTTGAAAATCAAGCTCGTGAAAATTTATATATACTTGACTTGATTTGAAATATTCATTACTTGACTTGAAATCAAGCTACTTGATATTACTTGATCTTGATACGGACGTGTCGAACGGCATATATTTCTGCAAGCTCGCGCGCGCTCAGACATAAAACGGAGGTTCCCCGACTTCCGAGCTGACTGAATCAATTTTAAATTGGTTTATATTTCTGGTTTTTCAATATGATAAGTTTCATAAACAAGAGTTTTTTTTCGCAACTTCCATTCCCATTACATCATTTATTGAAATACAACAAGACTGCTGAAAATCAAGTTGCTTGATAGAAGTACTCGATTTTTTAAGTACTTGATAAATACATACTTGAACTCGACTTGATATCAAAAACTACTACTTGACTTGAACTTGACTTGATTTCAAGTCAAGTCAATTCGAGTAGCTTGAAAATCAAGTCAAGCCGTGAATCTCTATGCCAGAAGTGAAATTCCATATGACATTTGACATGAAACAATGATATACCTTCAGCATAAGAAGAATCTAGACTGGAAGTTCCTCACGGATCGCCACCAGAGATTACTGATGTGCAGAATGTAGAAGGTGCTTACAAGAAGAGGAATCAGTTACCCATAACCTCACGAAATACCCACTAGTGGCAGTAATAGGGGAAATAAACTTCGGAAGCATTTCCATAAACCCTAGGAATTTAAAAGAACTTATCGGCGAAGAAGTAGGTCTCGCAAAATTATTCGCCATCGTGACTGATGATCCGTTGAGGTTCAGATGATATGGGACTCTTTAGACCACCCGTTATTTGGATTTGAGTGAGAAATCATTTTTCAATGATGTCCATGGATGAAAACAATTATAATGAATGATCACGTTCATGAACTGGCGTTAAAAATGGTAGATTGACATATTCAATGAATATCCTTGAGGAACATTCATTAATTTTTCTCGATTGAAATAATGCACACCATATAATGAACATTGTGGGAAATCATGGATTATTCTATACGATTCAAAAAACGATTGCTGACCCACCACTGGTTTACTAGACTATTGTACGTAGGGTGGCTTTACAGACGCCCTATTGTTGTCCCCATTCAATGTTTCCACCCATATCTACGACAAACGACGTCATTCTTTTGTGTTCGACTCTAGTCACGTGGCCTATCACAAACGACTAACTACATTCTCATGAACGATGGCCATCCAGATGAAAGTTCGAGGAGTAATGGTCAATAAATGGAACAGTGGACCGATAATACTTCTGGAGCGTGAGAAATCATGACGGAAAATTATCATCGGGAAATAGAGACAGTCCGAGTCTAGGAATGGGCGATTCCAGAAATCTCGGCTCGCTTTCTGGTGGTGAAAATGTGAACTTTCGTAAACGGTTTTTGTAAACTAAGTTCTTTCAATAAAATGTGTAAAAATATATATTGATTTATTATTCGTGGATATCAATATGAATAAAGAGTCAATATCTTTATGAATCTATAAATTCCTTCCACACATTGTTCTTCTATAATTCCACAAAGAATCTAATAAAGCTTTTTCGCCCCCAACGAGAGTTCTAGCACTTGGTTTTGCCTCCGAATAGATAGATAGATAGATAGATAGATAGATAGATAGATAGATAGATTTATTGGTGCTTAAATACATTTAAGTATTTACACAAGTCAGTAAATATTTAAAATTCAGTAAAAATTCAAAACACTTATACATGTTAGATTATAGAAAATCTGGGTCACATACAAAGATGTTAAAACAATAATAAATAATTGAGCATTATGACTTAATCAGTATATGACGACAAATCACTGAAATCATTATTGAGGTATTCCTCAAATGAGTAAAACACCTTCATTATAAAATATTTCTTTAAAATTTTGATGAAACAATCTACATTTAGATTCTTCATTCTATGTGGAAGAGCATTGAACATTTTTGGGCCAAAATAACTAGTTCCGTTTTTAGTCTTATCAAGGCGATGATATTTTAGGAGCAGTTTGTCTCTATTTCTTGTGTCATAACCATAGGAACCTCCAGCTATACTATATGAGGCCAGATTTTTCTTTACATAGGTAACACATTCGAGGATATATGCACAAGGCACTGTTAGAATGCCCAGTTCTTTGAATTTTTGTTTGCAGCAGTCCCTGTAGGATTGACCGGCAATTACTCTCACACAACGTCTTTGAACTCCAAAAATTTTGTCCAGGTGGCACGAATGACCCCAGCTTAATAAGGCATATGTCATGTTTGAGTGGAAATAAGCAAAGTAGGATGTCAAGAGAACATCCAAAGAAACATTGTTTTTGAGATTTCTTATCATATAGGTAATGGAAGAGAGTTTTTTACTCAATTTATTTGTATGGAATTCCCAAGTTAGGAGAGGATCGATATAAACCCCTAAAAATTTAACAGGATCAGCTAGAGTTTTCTCATGATGACGTAGAGTGAATACTAGTGATTGAGATTTGCTCTCATTTAAGGTCAATTTGTTGGCCGTGAACCAGTTTTTGATGGTTGTATTCTGGGTCGCCACGTCATCTCTGAGTGTATCAGGGTTTTTGGATGAAGTTAATGTTGTGGTGTCATCTGCAAACAGTATAGCTTTGCTGTCAACAATGTTATGCGGTAGGTCATTAATATAAATAAGAAAGAGGGTAGGTCCCAAGATTGAGCCCTGTGGCACCCCGTGTTTCATCCAGGCCCTGTTAGAAATGTAACCGTTATGTGTGACATATTGTTGTCTCTCTGATAAGTAAGAGGACATTAAGTTAATGCTATTTGGGCTAAAGCTATACTGGGTTAGCTTTATTAATAGTAGGTCGTGTTGAACACAATCGAATGCTTTAGTTAGGTCATGAAAGTCCGCATGGACATATAAACCCTCTTCAAATCCATTATTTATGACTTGTACAAGTTCATTTATGGCGAGAGTTGTGGAAAGATTCTTACGAAAGCCAAATTGGCATTTGTTGAACAGGTCGTTTGATTCAAAATATTCAGTAATTTGTATCTTCAGCAGTGTTTCAAAAATTTTTGAGAAAATCGGTACCAGAGAGATAGGCCTGTAATTTGATAGTTCCTCAGCCGATCCTTTTTTGTAAATAGGAATTACCTTAGCCAGCTTTAGAATGTTTGGGAATATGTTATTTGCTATGCATGAGTTTATCAAATTTGTCAGGGGATATATTATTAGGTTGGCTATGGTTTTTACAATTTTGACATTGTTGTCATGAGCATCCGTACAATTTGAATTCTTCAGTTTTCTTTCTCGGACTTTCTCGGACCTCATTGTAGCTTACTTCACGGAAACAAAAATTTAGGTTTTGATCTAATTTAATTTTTTCTGCGGGATTTGAAGGAGTCTGGGGTAGATTTTCTACTAAGTCTTCGGCTATCCTAGAGAAATAAACATTGAAGTTTTCTGCTGATAGGTTTTGACCATTTTCAGATTTTATGATGGGGTTGTTTCCTTTGATTACTTTCCACATTGCTGTTTGTTTATTGGAGGAATTTTTTATATAAACATCATGAGCTTCTCTTTTTGCATTGGAAAGGCTTGTACGATAAAAGCGCTTGTACTCACGGATATTTTCTTTGGGGATAACTTCGGGGTTTCTTTTATGTACATCATTCATGAAACGAAGTGTTTCTCTGATTTGAATTAGATCATCATTAAACCAGTTTATCTTTGGTGTGTTTTTGTTGGAAGATGTGCTTAGTTTAGATTTTTTGGGCAGGGAGAATTCAATTGCGTCTTTGATGATATTGATGAAATTTTCAAACCTTACCTGTGTTTCTTGGTTTTTGTCATTTATCTCATTCCAATTCACACTTTCTAGGGTTTTGTATAGAGTGAACAATCCTGCATCTGTGATTGGTCTGAAATTTATTCTAGACGTTGTTACCCTACTCTTTTCTTTTTTGAAGTAGAAATTTATGGCAGAATGATCCGATATGCAAGGGTCAAAGACATCTGCCTGATAGTACCCCTCCCTAAAGTTAGTGAACACATTATCAAGACAATTCCTACCTTTAGTTGGTATGCTCACGGTATAGTGCAATCCGTATGATGCAAAGAGGTTGCACAGCTGGTGAGCCTGGTTTTCCATAGGATTGAATTTAACATTGAAATCACCAGTTATGATTATATTTTTTTTATGATCTAGCTTGCCAAGCAGCTCATTCGTTTTTGACATATAGGATCCAAACTCACCGTCTGGAGACCTATAAATTGTTAAAAGCTGGAGATTACCATGACATAGGCCAGAAACTTCAAAATGCAATTCTGAGGAAATATTTGAGATGTTATTAGGTAATGGGTAGGCTTTCAATTGCTCTTTCACATATATACAAACCCCCCCATGTCCCAAGCGAGTCCTGCAGAAACCAGAGACAGGCTTGTAACCCTTGAGATTCACACTGTGATATTCATCGAAAGTTAACCAATGTTCATTTAAACATATAAAATCATAATCAAATTCTACTGCTAGAGCCTCTAGCAGGTTAAACTTGAATCTGACACTTTGCACATTCAGATGTAGCAGTTTATATCCTGTACTTTGGATGTTACTTAGGTGGTGGTGTGGTTCTGTTGTTCCTTCGGAAAATTTTGGTGGCTTCTGTAGATTTGGGGTGTATATTTTTCAACAATTATGCCCCTTGGCCAAAATTCAAGGGACCCTACTTGTTCTTCAAGCTGTATAGGGACTCCAAGCTTGAAGGACAGCATTTTCGGGTTAGGACGTTTTGTTATTTTTTCACAAATATATTGGTCTGCAAATTTGCCATCCAGGCATTTTAGTAGGTCCTCTTTGGTTGTGTCAGGGTGGAATCCAGAAAGGTAGATCCAGCCAAGCCGATTTATAACTTTTAAGGATGCCATAGCCTCATTACTGCTTCGACTTCCTATAGATTAGGGTTAAATTGTCGAATCATAATTCGAATAATCTTATATGTGTTTGTGCTCCGTATTCAGTGGACTTTTGGATGGAGTGATTGAATTCATACATATCAGTTGTAGATCTAGTAATAAGAGCAATGTATGTTGCGATTGTATGGAGGGGATAATTATCACCCTCCCACCCTGGAAAAATATGTCAGGACGGAAATTCATGAGAAAAAAAAACTAATGAAACATGAATTGTAACCAACGCAAACTATTGAATTTGTTAGGGTTCATCAAGCGAGGATCAAAAAAACCATTACATTTGTGATTTTTTTTTTTTCGAAAAAAGGTTTGAAACAAAGTTGAGTATTTCCTCGTGACGTATTTTTTTTTTGAGTTGAGAATTGGTTGGTAGTGTACAATTCGATTGTATTTGCGTTTTGAATTCTTTCATCCAATCGCTGTGAGAAATAGGGTCATCTTGTGAAAGTATAAGTGTTATCTAATTATTGTTAGTAAGCCGTAAATGCGAATCAGGGAAACCCTTCAAAAGAGACAATAGATATCATACGAGTATATGTAAAGTACGAGTGTCTGTGATGTCTGTCTGTCATAACACATTATTTTCGATGTACTTAAATAAGAGGCCAATAAATATGACCTTTTTTATTCTGAAACCATCATTCAATCTACTTGAACTGCTGGTTCTGTTGAGATAATGTTATTCCATTGTACCATATCTACTGAAAACTCAGACGCCTTCAATTTTCCTTTCATGTTTCACTATCGAATACTGTAAATGAAGTAACTTTCGTGTCGCTTTCGCCCGTACCTGGCCCTATTCAACAAAATAGCTTGTAATTCCTAATAATCGATCACACATCGAGCATGATCGTGGCAAGGGGTCGGTCGCAGACATGATGACATGATTTCGTGGTTCCACATTTACCACTACATGAATAACCTTAGTCTGAATTCGGAATCGATGACGTATAGATAAGCTGAAAGATGCAAAAGGAAAGTATCACAAATTCCAATCAATTGATTTTTTGTCACGATATTCAGCTAGAAGAAAGAAAGAATCGAGTCTACTTCATTTTTATTCTAGAATTCAGAAGCTTTCTGCAGTACTTTTTCGAGCTACGTATTTTACTTTTCTTGGCATCGAATTCATTCGCATCAAATCTGTTTATAAACACCTTTTTATTTCCATAGACGAAGGCAAGATAATACAGAACGCATTCAATTGGTTGAAATTGTTATTTCATCACAATATATAGTTATAGCCAGAGTAAAAATCATAGTTATTGGCTATAAAACCTCAAGAAAAAGACTTCATTATCACTTCAGGAAATTAGTTTGCTATCGGCATAATTTGTGGAAATCCACGTCTGAGAGTTATTTTATTTGTTTCACGATCATATCGTAACATAAACCAATATTGGCGAATCCCAATTTCTCGACGCATCTCTGAGCTTTTTCATTCGATACTTTCACAAACACGATTGGATCTTCTCCATCTTCAGCAATATCTTTGACCAATTTCTTGATTAGCAGAGTACCATAACCTTTCTTTCTATGTTCTTGGGCTACGTATACCAATTCTATTTGTCCCAATATAGATTTGAGGATCCAGCCCAAGAGTTCTTCCTCAACTTTTGAGAATATTCCATATCCACCATTCATATGGATAAGAGTTGAAACCAAATGATGTGAATCTGGTCGATTCTCCAACCATAATGAGTTTATGATTTTCGCATCAGAATCTTGAAGCTCCCTGATTTCAATTTCATCCGTCGAACTAGAATAGAAATTCAACGAAGATTAGTTGGGACTGATTATAACCAGACACGATAGAGGAACTAATCTAGATTAACTGAAAAATGTGGAATAGAATGTTGCTGCACTATTCAATAAATATTGATTTTGTTACAGGATTAGCAGCCTGAATTCTGGAAGCTCGTTATAATCGGTGAGTGTTTAACCATATAGAATATCATTAGATAACTAACTATCAGTTTCAAGTTGTTCATATCAACTTGATTGTGTCAATTCACTGGATATTTTGGGTGATAAATATGATAATTTCAGTTTTTATTCCTTCGTAAACAATGTTCAGATCTGCGATTTTAGCAGCTTCCTCAGTATAAGTTTTCTCTCGACCTAAATATCCAATACTATTTCAATTTACGAAATCCAATGAAAGTGATTAGAAGTTTTTTGATTATCTCGAATGAAGAATCCTTCCAACTTATTGGGTAGGACTCATCTGAGGAATACGATTGAAATGTTTGCCATGTGATTCAGAAATATATATGTTTCACTGTTGTACTGAGATTTGAGTAAGGAATAAAAAGGGTGAGGAGCTACAGAATCTATTTGGAATAAGGAAAACATCGTATGATTCATAGTAAACATATAAATAGGATGTTCATGAGGATATTATTGAAAATTTCTGGTCCAGTTTAATTGTTTTCCTATTCCACAAGAACTCTTGTGAAAATAATTATGTTTCAGTCAGTCTGTATAAGATCTAATATATGATTTAGTTTTGATACTACGTCTTAATGTGTCACCTGATGTAGACATTGAGATTTCATTAAAAATAGTTCTCAGTAAACCCTCAAAGATCTCAAAAATAGCTTGCAAGTTTTTATTTTCAGATTTCAATAAAAATATTGTGTTGAGAAAGTATCAGTTGGGTTTCATTGGGATTCTTGTAGTTGTTTTTTCCTGAAATCTCAGAAATATTTCGATGTTCTCAAGGATTATTTGAGTAATAATATTTTGATTTTCCTAATTAAATCATAGCATTTTGAATAACGAATACAGATCAAAACACAAAACTGATGAATATACTATGAATTAATTCAAGAATCATAGAAGCTGATGCATACATCAATAAGAGACCACACTAAGAGAATACTATGAAGTATTTTCGATTATGTTTTCGTTGAATCCGTACTGAAGAACGTCATTTAGTTATTGCAAGAGACTTTCTTGAATTCCTGATCTGTGAACTACTTTTTTTCTGTGAGCTGATAAATTATCAAGGGAAATAAGAAATATATTTTCCAGTAACTAGGGACACAACTTCATAGCATTACCCATTTATTCAATTGAAATCTTTAAGAATAACAATTCAACTTACTCTATTTCAAGAGACTTCGCTTCCATTGTAGACATTCTGTAAGTGTGATAGGAAATTTCCTTTTCCAGTTTCAACTCCTTATCATTTATTATATCCTTCAGAGTTTTCTTCAGACTGTGGTGGATATATTTGAAGACGATCGGCCTTTCAAAATGAACTCTCTTTGTGTACATAAGACCACGGTAAATATCATTGTAACTTTTTTCATTCAGAATGAATGGTAAAAGTTCGTACCTGGAAGCATACTGAGTAACGTTCATTAGATATTCACACATCAAAATGTTCATTGTATCAGTAAGTTCAACTATCGGTATCAATAATTTTAAGGAGTTATGATGAATATTTTTTTTAACATCAAAGATAGTAAAATAAAAAGATGGAGTTGCATTCACGAATGGAGAGTTGAGCTTGGTTACTGTTATATATTATAACAATGTTCTGAAAATATGAATCGACACGTCTGAATGTTTTCTGAATAAATGCATTATCATTTAATTTGACTGGTACACACTGTATATCATATAAATATTGATGATTTTATTTCATTCAGTGATAGAATATTTCATATTCTTCTTAATTCAAAAAAATATATCACGTCTACTAGAGTTGAACATCGATATAAAAGTCTGAAGGACTTTAGGCAAATATCAGAAAACAAATTCAATTTTTCGTTCCTAAGGAACAAATTTTTCAATCAGTGTTATCATTGGTTGAAACAACGAAGTCATCATACCTCTATCAGAACAAAAAAGCTTCCATCTTCTTTCCACGATTCTTCAACTGACATAAAACGAATTGGATACCATCCGAGATGTTTGATTCTGAGTCCATTCATCAATGTACTACTAGCATATGGAATATCTCCACAATTTCTATACCTCGCAGCCAGAATTTCTAAATAAGTATCATCAAGGTTCATTAAAATCTCGATATGGACCATTTTTTCTCGTGACAAAAACACTTGTCATAGTTCTGGGATCACTGAAAACTGCATTGTTATTAAACACATTGTTTTCGTTTATGGGTAGTTTATCTAATCGAAAGATAAACCGAATATCGAAGGAACAACATTCATATTACGTTGAAGTACTATATTTGTTACCCATTTGGCGATAACTGTTTGTTTTTGGAGGAACGAACTGACTAAACAAAATTAATTTATGGATACTTGATAATTCCATGTGAGATATATTAAAGATAATTCGACCACGTCATATGTTTATGACAAGTCAAAATGTGAAAATTGTATACATATACATATATTAGTTTATCGTTGAATGAACAAGCGGTTTGAAATAATCATAATTGGGTATTGGGTTTTCCGGACTCATTGAAAATTCATATTTGTTCGATAATATGAATTTATTTCGATATTCCTGGAATTACTACATATTCTGCTCTATCACTAACGATTATAATGTAGATATTGCTTGTTTGAAAGGCGTTCAGACATTCTGGATATTTTCCTTCAGAATTTTTTCATGCACCATGATATTGGTCTGGTCTAACTACTGCACTTCTTGTACCTTTCCCAGCTAAATAGCTTGCTCCTATATAATCAGGTATCCCAATATTACTTGAAATCCAAAATAATATTATCTGCGAGCTAACTCCACACTTATTTCATCACTCCTTCAAAGTTGTCAACCAACTCTTCGTACATTGAAATTTGTTCGGGCCCTAAAGTTCATAGTGGAATCCAAACCAATTCTGTGGAGAAATACATGATGCGATAGCAATAATTACCGGTTGGCTTTCCATACATATCGTGATAACTTGGTGGTAGTATTTTCTAATCGAGTTTCCTCAAAGTGGAGGTGTAACATGCTCTTGAAATAAATACTGTGGTGAGAATCCATACTGTCTCAATTCTTCTCCCAAATTTAATTGAGGCGACTGAGATGGATTCAAATTTGGTGCGGTTGAAGTCACCCGCTATGCAACATGAGCAAAACTTCACCGATTTTGTTTGGATTCATGGAGATGAACTTTGGATTCCATCGTATTATTTTATTGAAGTAGTTCACTACAACACTGAAACTTTATCCGAACTTTGGTATGATATGAAACTAAAACTGCTTCCAGATTGTTGAAATTGGCTTTGATGGAGCGATTTCCGCAACTTTAGGAATGCACTTTGGATTGAATTGAAAGTTTCAAATCGGCAATAAGTCGATATTGAAATTACTCGAAGAAGAAGAAGTGAGTAATGGCTTATTATTCAACTAGTACTTTGATACATGATGACAAACTTGACTTGAATTCAAGCTATAGTTCATGATAAAATTTTCGAGAGAAGATTCGTGATTAGAATGCCTAACGGATGTTCATTCATATTGGTATTTTTCAACTGTCGTGGTAGCATCGATTAATGTCCTCAAATCCAAAAAAAATGGTTCGTTTCTACATTGTATCCATACTCACTCGCAAATAATGCATGAGGAATTCCTCGGAAAATTTCGAATAATGTTATTCAAGTTCATATATCTGATGAATCAGTCAAAAAAAACGTATCGCACCTCATCCTTTTTCTTGTAACTCTTATTTTCGATACACTTTTCATGCTCTGTTTACTCAGCTGACACGCCGATACATCAAAGTGTTAATCAATTAGTCATATTATTGGCTTTTCTGTTAGCCAACGCTCTAACTATTGTCAAACCCTTCCGATA
Organism: Plagiodera versicolora; assembly: GCA_037013635.1. NCBI lineage: Eukaryota > Metazoa > Arthropoda > Insecta > Coleoptera > Chrysomelidae > Plagiodera > Plagiodera versicolora. The sequence continues at coordinate 4,808,696 of CM072986.1, read as the reverse complement.
TGGAAGATGATTCAAGTGGTCACGCGACGAAAAAAACAGAATTTTTTCAACGACTTTTCTTGAGGGGAAGGTATTCTTATATCAAGAATAGTTTATTCCATGGAAATTTCAACATAATGAGAATGACAGTAATTATAATAAATAATTTCTTTAGTGTAGGTGGATTGATTTTGATGAAGAAGGAAAATCAAAAATTGATTCATTTAAATGACGATAGTTTCATTCATATCAAAAAGAGAATTCACAAATGAACAAATATTCGGTTGATGTTAATTTACGATACGTGATTATTATGCACCAGAAAAACAGTCACAACAAAGAGATTCAGTATACTTTTTTCAATCACATGAACGTAATAGAGTATTTTATGATCATAAGAAAAAAACTGTCGTGATTGAAAAAACCTAGATTTCAAAATTGCGTAGATATTGAAATAGAGTCCTTTCGCTATAGAAACCCCATAATCTAGATTCCTCACACAAATACTATAGTTGAGATATTCTGCCAACTTGAAATATAGAAATGAAGCTGATTTGCTGTGCTGTTCACATCGCTTGAACGGTTGCGCGGTTTGCGTTCTCCACCTTTGTTGCACATTAAATCACTCTATTTTTCATGATCCTCAAGGGTTGATACGGAATATCCAATCATGGAAGTAGACCTCGACATTTTCGAATTGTCATATTTATTGGAGATCAGCAATCCACGAATAGTGGACGTTTCCCTTATCCATCTAGGCGAATGACCTACAAACCATTTTGTCGAGCCAGTTTACGATTTTTTAATCGGAAGACTGACCAGGGTTCTGACGAATGTGGCTGGTGGTGAAAAAAAGTTATTTCCACAGAAGCTTCGGCTATAAATATATTCATAGAATATCAGATATGCAACTCATTTTTTATGATCTAGTGTATTTGGGTTATCTGTCAGAGCTATCTACCCTCTGTATAGTATAGAGAAAATAAAAACTCCAATACTCCAGAATATTTTCGAAATTTCACAAAATCTAAATACTTTCCCGCTCTTCGTGAAAAACTCAGCTTCTGGTTCTCTGTTTTGTGAATTTTGCAACAAAATCCTGACAAATTATCATTTGAAATAAATGTCTTCGTAGAAGGTTATCAATGCTTTGAAAGTTATCATAATCAGAATGTACTTTTTTTTGTTCGTACTTATTATAGTCTTTGATGATTCTTATAACCTTTGACATTATATCCAAGATACTCTGCATTGCGTCACTTGTGTCCTAAAAATTAGGCTATGAAGTTCGCTATCTGACAAAATGCACATACTATGTGTTCACATATCACAAAGTATATAATAAAAGCCATTTTGAATGGAAGAGAGAATTTGATTCGATTATTGAAACAATTAACTCAATTGATAAATAGATTTTTTCAAATTTTATGATGATTTGACCTCTAGCGTTATCTGCTTCTCTGAGAGTATAGATATTCATTCTGCATCATGAAGATTGTGAATATTTTTTTTCAATCTTGTCTATATTCCATAGTCATCATCAACAAGGGTTGATTATTACTTGCCATAGAAATTATCTTTCAAGATCTGGAGATTCTTCGGGAAATCAATTGGATTTTCTTGTATCGAAACACTAAATATTGACATTTTTTCAATACAGTATCTGTAGGTGTATTCTCTCTCTTGGTGGTTGGAGTTTTGGAGTTATCCGAAACTAACAAGATAAGGAATTCAGGCTAGTATTTGCAGAAAATCAAGAAGAAACGTTAACACTTCTTAATGGAACAACCATTACGGTAGAATCAGAAGTAGTTTCGTGAGAAAAAAAAAACTGAAATGATCTGAGGATTTTTTCAGGATATCCTGAAGTGTTTTGAATTTTCTAAATCTTCTGAAGAAATAATGTTTTACAAAATCTTTTTCATTATTGATATGGTAAACGAAAATTAGAGGACCTACCCATCCTGTGCATTACATTCATTGCATAATAAATATATTGAGGATCAATGCTATCCTCTTTAATATAATATCTAGCATTTATTATCCGATAATCTGGACACGCAACCTTCCCTCTATTTTTAACGCTATAATTATTTCCGTTTTTCCTTATATAACCTACATAATAAGTATCTACATTAAACGACATCTAGTGGGTAGAACTAGAAGTTCATACTGGGATCAAACTCAGGCATAAATATTGATTGGATACCTTATATATTTGTGTATCATGTACTTTAAAATTCACGAAAGATGATGTGTATGCTATGATTCCTGAAAAAAGAATAGAAACCTGCACTCAGAGTTATTGATTGGAATGACGATATGTTTTCCATGTGTCGTTTGATTCCATTAATCAATGTCAGAAGTCGATTGCTTCACTTTGGTTTCTATTCACTAAGCGAACTAAAGACGGCGTTTCAAACATTTCGATATTTTCAATAGATGCATGACGTCTCGACTTCACTAAAGAAGAATGACACATTCATAATGTCTGACCTAAGTTCGATAGTGAAAACGTCTGTGTCGTTAGTTATTTTCTGGAAACATGGAACATTCATTCATGATTGGAATGATTCAACAGGTCAAAAATAAATAAAGTAGTGGAGTAGATATTTGTTTTGGAAATTTCTGTCTACAACTCTCACCTATTTCATTTAATTGTTGTTTTTGTGCATTCCATGATATCTCCACGATTACACAGGCAATCGAAAAAAAAGAATTTTGAAATGAGTCTACCAACATCTTCAGAACATGAATTAAAAGGGGTTATGGTGATTTCTATCTTCCCAAGAAACATTACAGGTTTGGTCACATCTTTGAATAGAATCTGTTGAGTATTATTCCATGAATTTTCATTTCTGAAAAATCAGTAGTGTTGTAGATTGAAATTATTCATACTGTATGAAAACCGAGTATTACATAGGAGAGATATTAGGTCCATAATAACTTTTTTTAAATGATACAGCCCCATGTAGATATCAAATGGTTATCAGAAAATTTGTCGAATATTCTATTCCAAACCTTTTCTTGAATAAAATCGATACATGAATGAACGTGAGAGTTTTTTTAGTGACATCGGAATGTAAAAATATTCTGAATATTACGAGAATCCTATTGTGAGAATGCAATCTAATCAGAATTAATACAACAAAATCACAATAAAACTAATTTTGTTGATCGCATCTCAACTTCGTTCGTGTTTCGATATCAATATAGTTGAGAGCAAAGCTCATATGTGATTGTTAGTGTTTCAGTCAAATTGATATGAAACAAGAGAAATCTAGCTTATTAATCATCTTGATTCATTCATGAAGATCTTTATAGTGCAAATTATCCAACTAAAAAATCAACAGTATCCAACAAAATAGTATACCAATTCTGAAATTGAAACGCAATCGGGCTATTTTCTAAAGAATCTATTGCACTTGAATATTGTTACCTTAGTGACCCTTCTCCAAGGCAGTGATATTCGTTTTTGACAAATGCCATGAGAAATAATTATAACATTTAAATGAATCAATCCGAAACACGTCAAACTCATTTCTTGCAGAAATTCCTCCCTCTTATAGCCTTAGTTTGTAATAATTTCTTTCCCAAGTATATTATTCATGATGGAGGATCAGTTGAGAACTCTTGCTTTCAGATTGGATAATACTTATCGATGCCTGAGAAGATACCATTGGATGTCCTTTTCGGGCCAGGACAGATCTGAAAAGTCTCAGTCTAAAGGACTGATGAATTCGATATTGCATCAAATTATCGAAGTGGATTAGAAAACATTTGTTATTCTCCTCGTGTTCACTGTGAGCCTTTATGTTCCATTCTTGTCATAAGGCACGCGGTGAATGCCAAGAGCAAACATTATTCAACATAAAAGGACATCCAGTCATCAGGTGAGTATTAGAGAATAGATTTCATATCGCTAGACTAATAATTTGATTCGATATGTAAAAATTTCGAGATCCACCAGCAATATTGATATGACGAACCTGCACTAATACTCATAGATAAACAGGAAGTCTCAGATATCCACTACAGCATGAATATCTATGAAAACAGTCACAAGTGATGTTTCTTCCCACTTCCTATATGTACAGAATATCTGTTATTTGTTGAGGACGAATTTTCCTCTTTATTACACATCTCTATTAGCTATCGAACCCATCCAAATATTATTCAAGATTTGAGACTGATTTGAAATTAGTTGTACCGATTTTGGTAATTGGAATTGGGAATCATACACATAATGGGAATGCCATCGAACTAGAAGATTTTTTAATACAAAATTTCTTGTCTCAGGACGAAATAGTCAACACGCGAAACGGACTGATTTGAAGATGGCTTGAAAAATAAGGATGATGCTTTACAGATGCAAGAATTTTGTAAAAATATTGCCATATACTAGCAACAGCTAAGCGATCAGCCCAAGCCAAGTTCACTCCAAACTCATCTGGAATTGCTTTTGACCTCTACGAGAGTTGGTCAGTCACCACAGACTGAGTATGATACCACACACGTTACAATAGTTGGAGATACTGATTCACTAGTTCAAAAAACAGCATAAGATGACAAATCTTCGTGTGGATAAGGCAAAACCGATGAAAAAGCTATTCAGCAATAGTGATAGTGAAACAAGGCGTTGGAAATTCAAGAATTCATCAGATACTCATGGCCAGAGTTTTTTATCATTATTATGTTGACCTCGAGTGTCGACTGTGGAGTTGGGGCACGTAGCGCCTCCAGACGTATGGGTAATCCCTTGACGTCCCTCAGACAGCTGATGGCTCTAATCAAATATCTCCCACCAAAAGGTCAGGCGATATTTCTGATAGCGCCTTCCTCGCATTGGAATCCCTGTGGATCTGGGTCGCCTGGGTGAAGGCGCCTCTTCTCCATTAGTTTCATCTTCTAGTTCACAGAATCTACATAATAGGTTTTCTTCTAATCCCATTCTGTGTCTGTGCTTCCGCAGAGTACCGCAATCGGCCAAAATATCGATGATCACTTTTGCGTTTTTCCTACTCAGTGTGAGTAGTTGTTCTTCCCATTTCTTCATTTGATCTGGTCTAATGAAGTACGTATACGATAAGACACAATACAATAAAGTTGTTAGGAATATAATATATCTAATTCTGAAGATATCCAATGAGCAGTCTTGCAGTATCTACTCGTATGTTTAATTCTTTATAGTAAGTACCCAGAATCTATTTTTCCATAGATTTTCAGCTAATCAACTCGAATGTTGATTTTCAAAATGTTTAGGACCACAGTTGAACTCTTGCATATTCTTATACTTACATTCCAAAGAAATAACAATCTTACCTATCGCTTTATATTATTATGGCGTGGCCATCGAAAGCTTGACATAGACGTTTGAGTAATGATATCGCAGATGTAGGAAAACGTTCAGACAGATGGATTATATTTTCGAGGGGGAACTTTTTACCGTCCAGCGTTTGAACTGAGGGGTGAACAACCCCTAGAATTTGAACAAAGCGGAGAGGGATCAGGTGCCACAGTTTTCGAAAGCCCTTTAAAATTTCTACACAAAGGCATTACATTTTTTGTAGAGATGTACCATATTAGGCGTAGAATTGAATTTACAGACAGTATGAAATCTTTGGTCGAAATGGGCACACCCTACTTTTATGCAATGACTCATTCTGCTGAAAACGGTCTCGTACAAATCAAATTTGTTATTTAACAGACCGTTAAAAAAAATACACATCTGAAAAGTATGACAAATATGAAAATAAAAAAAAAACAATTCCAAAGTCAGGCTGAGGTTATTTGTTACCGAAAGTGAAATAGCATGAAATTTGTAGCAACGAAGAAAAGGCATCATGGAATCATTAGAAGGATTCAGTACTTGGAGTCCCTTAACTTTCTTTGAACTTTGCAATTCGGCTCTTATTCAACAATTTTCGTGTAACTCCCAATGGAAGATATCACATTTGAAACATTTATGATGTCTTTTCAATGAAGGACTACTTCTGATAACTCTTCGCCTGTAAAATATCATATCATATCATATCATATCATCAACCAATCACAACATTTGCATGTTGCATAATAGTCACTGAGCGACCGTTCAACATATCAATCATATCTATAGCTATATTTTTTTCATTATTGTTAAAAGTTGAGAATAATGGAAATATCACATTAATAGTTGAGTTTTCCATTTCCATCAGAGGTTTCTTAATTGAATCAATGTAGGCTATAGTTAAAATCAATCACAATAGTCCTATTGAATTGTACTTGACTGTACTAGGTTGAATTAGTGAACGTAGTAGCTGTCTCCGATTTTCTATACTAGGTTAAGTGTAATCACACTATTAACATCTTTGAAATTTTCCATTAGCCAATCCTTTCTCATTAGCGCTGAATTGGGTTACAGACCATTCAAAACTAAGATGATCAGTTTAAACATTTACTGTTACTCTTAATTTGCTAGTCTATGCTGGAATTGAATTGTATGATTCTGGTTGAATGATTACGGATGGTATTTCAATAATATATTTGGATTTGATTTTTCGAATAGTATTTGATGAGCTCTTATCGTATGTTGCGATAAGATTTTTTCAATTTCTTTTTGTGTACTTGTTCACATTCTATGACTATCTGTTGTGCTGAGAAGCTTTACTGATATATTTCAGTTCAGATTTTTTTTTCATGACGAAGGTAGAGTCAACCAGTGTTCATATCTATTATTTATTTTCAGTAGATATCATCTTCAATTTAGATCTATCCAATCAAATCATGGTTATTTCTCAATCACTACTTGTGAAACAAGAATACAAAATCAGCAAGAAGAAACAGATTGCAAATTCTACTGGAATTGCAGAACAGATAACTTATCTAACTCAACAGAAATTCCACTCATCTCCTCATCTTCTGATTGAGATACATATTCAATTATGACTATTGAGAGAAATAACCTCCCAGTCCAATAATAGCGTTCTTGTCCCTTGTTCCTCATATTCAATTAATAACATATAAGATAATGAAAATTCGTGCAAATATTTGAAACTGTCTCGATGTATTGAGTTAAAGAGCGAAGATATACCAGAACAAAAAATGTTAATCTCTAAAATGACAAACGAAACAATGTAGAGAAATATTTTAATAACAACTCTATCGGAATTCCTATCGTATCAAAGGTTATTTGCCGACAACTACTTCCATAATCTATTCCAATAACTATTTCGAAGGAATTTAGGAAAGTAGCCATGATAAACTCTGTGTAAACAACAATAATGATTACTTCTGGAATCGATGAAGTAGATAATACCTAAGTATTGAAATGTTTTGTTTGTCTGCATTTCTATCACTAGCACAAACAAATATTTTCTGATTATTGATTAGCAATATCTTCCACATGGCTGCACAATATTCGATTTAGTCACGTCAGGGAACTCTTGAGTTTCAATACACCGATCTGGAAAGTTGTATTGTTAACTTTTTATAAATTGGTAGGTATATTGTCATATGAAGTTGGCAATTACCTTGGAAAAAATTCCATATTTTCGAAACCAAATTTCTTTTGAAAAAGTAACATGTTCATTAATTCACTTCCTCCATACATCAATAGGCCATCTATACTGTATATCAATCTACATAAAAATTTTTGGATTGTGGTCGTGGTGACAATTCATGTATCTATTTCTATGGTAGGTTGTCTCACCAGACAACAAATACTAACCAGAAAAAATGAAATCCAGAAAAATTTCAGTATATGATAATAACCGCCTGAGGCTTTATTTAGAATCAGTTTATGGTAAAACCAGCCAAAGGGTTCTCCAGGCTTTTTTTATGTTGATGTATTTTCGGATATCGCTGTGGATACACATGACTTACCAAATAATATATCACTTGCATCCTACTAATATTTATATTATATGGTGCCAAAAATAATATCTTATTATAAATAATAATAATTAGGTGACAGTATAGTTTCAGCTAGTTATCCATGCCCAAATGTACTCAGGATTTTTTTTTGATTATTTTGAATGTCAATTTGCATATACCCAACGATATTGGTTGTTCATCATTTGAAATTGACCATCGATTGACTAAAAAATATTCAGATACTCGAATTCACAGAAAATATATGAAGTGCTGAGGAATTCAAAGAGTTGGCCAATGAATTTAGCACACTCGGTGAAATAGGCAGAAAATAATTTGGATTTCGAAAAAGTATATGCTATACTAAAAAGTAATAGTATTCGTATTCAAAAGGTAAATAGATTAAGGAAGATATTTTCGTATTCGAATACTGAAAAACTTGAAGTGTACAATATTTTGAAAAACCAATTCGATTTCTTCAAACCCAATAAACCATGTACGATTGCAAAATTAGAATATATGTACAAAAATTCAATCAGTCTGCCAACGCAATTGGTGTTTCAATGGTCCTGGATACTTTAAATTTCAATGGTTAATTAATTATTTCCATTCTGCACTATAAACACCAAATATATCAATCGATTGGAATACAAATATTTGTTATTCATGAAAATTCATATTCACCATTCACAATATTACATGATAGGTTATAAATCAAAAAAGCAACTTACGAAAAAAATCAGGATACAATAACGTAGCGAAAAATACAATAACATAACAGATCAACGAAACTTCAACCATGCATTTTAAACATAGAAAAGATACTGCTCGATATTTCTAGGATTATACTCAAGCTGATACGAACTATGTATAATTATTACAAACTTGAAGCGTTGCCGGTTCTACTCGAACTTGCATTAATTATTTTCAATCTGATTCCATCGTCCAGATCCAATTCAATATCAAATTGTCCATAGTTTCAAAAATTGAGAAAAAATAATCATATCATTCCTCATTCACTATTATTGGCTGTTTATCAAGAAAATATAGTGTGAGGATAATCAATTATCAATCAGCTGGAAAAAATTATTCCGGAAAAATAAAAATTTAGTTTTGACTATAAGTTACGGGGAGTCCAAGGTATCTTTATGCTACCATATACACTGTGTGTTTGTGGCTTCTTTAGAATCATCAAACAATCAGGGAATCCTCGTAAATCGGAAGGATTCAAGTCACAAATAGACAAACACGTTAAACCTAACCAAACAAACGTAAAATGTTTAGTGTCAAGACGATAAGAAGATACCGTCTGGGCCAAATGCGCCCTTCATAAAGCTTGAGGGTCCACAATTTGTGCAAGGGTGGCAAAATAGGGGACGGAGTTTAATGCCTACTACTCACTCTCCTACTTATACAGGGGTGGTTGATTAAAGACAGACAGCAGTGCACTTGCCAACACATTCAGTGACCATGGAAGTACGATAGTTTTTTCTTTCTATTCTCGACCAGGAACTGATTTTGAAATATACAGTGTGAGTCTCAGAAATCCAGAAAATCATAAACAATGGCTATGGCATTGATTTTGAAATGCGCTTATTTTAATGTTTTGAATAGTGATCAGTTTGAGGGTATGACGTTATTGACTATTTTTGTGAATGGTAGATAATTTTTCATTTTTCGACTGGCATATCATGTCAGCAATGCCCACCAAATATCAAATTTGTATTCCTTTTCGTTTGAAATATATTCAACAGCCATACTGTCATTCACGCTTTGTATATGTAAGGAAACACAGGAAAGTTTCCATTCGCCATAACGGAGTTCATTTGAACTCGAAGTTTTTATCTGTGGGACACACGTGAATGAAACGTGGAGCATCATGCGACTAGAATAACTAATCAGATGAACAACTCTGCTCTGAATAAAATGAGCTCAGGCTGCTTCGTAGAACATGAGGATGATTCATTGGATCGTGAAGGAGCTCTTGGCAGCAAGAACGAAATGGCTGTGGATCTGTTTCGACGGAAATTAAATTAGTACATAGGAAAATCCTACCATATCAAGCTGAATTGAAAGAAATCTAGATGATAAACGGAATCAATAATAAATAATGAGGTGGTAGGGACGGATTCTCCTAATTTTTCACGAATATTCGTCAAATATAGGCATAGGCAGGATATCAACTGCTTTCTATATTATCCTGGTGGAGAAAATGTTTTATTTTTTCATGTATTCATTAGCAGAATTCACATGTGAGTACATTGATATACCAGTGATCGATATGTTTAATAATTCTATACATTTCAATGGGGACAGCATCCTATAGATGCCAGAAGATACCATGGTCCTTAAATATTCATTTGAGAAACCCATCCAGCTATTAATTCTAGATGGAAAAAAGTTGGTTCAATGGAAGTAGGTTCGAGGGATATTCAAAGTAAAAAAACCAATGGATGCTTGCGTCAAATATGTAATCTCAAATTCTACTCCTAAAAAGAATAATATTTTTTATACATGTCATTTCAGTATTTTCAGAAAATTTGGGAGCGCAAACCAGAGTGAATATTGAAGAGGAATTCAATATATGATACAGAATAATACCAGAAAATCGAAAGAAGCGTTCAGAAACCGTGTCGAGAATGAATTCGACAAAATCTGGAGTCCATGAATGTCAAATACCGAAAAAGCCCCATAGTGATTTCATGCTCCTCTTACTACGAGAAGAAGGAAAATTCTGGATGATTTTCCATTAGCTACGGCAACAACACAGGATATATGTTTCTGATTGATCGCGAATGTTAGGTGTGAAATTTTCAAGCTCAGTGCCAGTGATTTCAATTCCAGTTATATCCACTACCCAGCATAACTATCTACAGGGTGGCCACTTTTTTATTGGGAATGTATTGGTAACTTTCAAACCATAAGATTAAGAAGGTCAGTCAAATGGAGAAAAAGTTGCATTCATAGAAGCATTGTCAAGCAGTTCAAACAAATCGAGATCATCAGGGCCGGTAGATATCATAAAAAGGTAAATTCTGTCATTTTGATTTTTCTCCTTTACCCACTTTATTTCGAATATTATCAAAAAATGTTACAGGAATTTTTTATTCGACAGTAAATTATCCTCAATTTGACGTGAGCAGATTTCGTATCCAACGTTTCGTACGCACTAGGCCACCCTCAACTTCATTTTTTTCAATACAGACCTGCATATTTCATGACACTAATCGAAATAACTTTTAACGCTGAATTCAACGACGTATCATACAATGTCATTCAAAGTTGTTTTTCAGGTGATTTTGACCCTTATCCAAATTTCTTTGGGTCGGATCTTCTCCATTTGACCGACCCTCTAAATCTTACAATCCCAATAAAAAAGTGGCCACCCTGTATGCTAAGATGCGCCACTGTTTGTAGATATTCGTATACCGAAAGATGTCAAGTGCATCGTTGAGATTAAACGCTATCAGTCATTCCACCATATTAAACGTGTAACTCGGACAAACGTGGGCAAAGCAATGAATAAGGCAATTTCTCCCGCACTGTTGTGATTGCGATTTTTCTACAAGGATGGGCGATTACGAAGCGATCTGGAACGGAACTTCCAACGCTGATTCTTTCGCAGACTCTACAGGGTGTATCCAATCTTGTCACTTTTTTTATACACGGAGACAGTTTGTACCCAAATTCTTTAGAATGCACATAAGCTAGCGCACAGTTCTATTATAATTTTTCTGAATGAGCTTATACATGAATTGTGAGAAGAATCATAAGCATGATTCAATATTCTTCTCAATGGTATCTGAGTATGAATCACATGAAATTAATTATTATGAATATTATTACAATTTTCAATATTTCAGTATTTTTCCAGACTCTTCCATCGCTTTCAGTTCTCGACACATATACAGTCATTCATGATGATTGATCAATTATTTATCATTGTTATCGCCAATAGAATAAATAATTATAGTTGATAATAAAGATTAGAGTTATCCATTGTTTAGCATCTAGGCATCTTTCCGAATTTCCTTGAACCAGTTAATCGCGTGAAATAGTTCTGGTTGCTCATCCGATTTTATCGATGAATGATTGGCTTTTTGAGTAACTGTCGATATTAGACGGTTTGGTTTGCATCTGATGATGAAAAATAGTTTCACTGTATCAGATAAAGATTAAATTTTCTCCACCTTCGCAGACAATCCCCTGACGTAGGAGATACACAGTGATAGTCGCATTGGCTCCCCATTTCTGTAGGTTTTGTTTTTTGCAGACCAATATCTGTTTCATCCAATTGATCATCATTTCTCAAAATGTACTAGACTAGAAAACTCATTCCTTTTCTGCGAAGGTTGATATAACGGTCAACAATTTATACATTCTTCCTCTCTTCATAGAGCCATCATAACCTCATTCGAAATTGGGCGATAATGTCATGTGAGTAGATTTTTTGTTAGCTGATATATGCTACTTGCTTTACAGTCACTTCTCTTCCACGTAAATAAGAAGGACATCATGTACATTATTGTGATTCCGTCTCCACTCTGAACTGTATAGATGGACTCGTGCTGTTGAGTTATCAAGTACCCTGTCTTGATTGTTGGATACTGTGAAAATGTCGTCTTCGTATCTCAGTCATCCACTATAGATTTTGAGAATCATCAGCGACAATATTGATGGTTAAGGTTATTAGAGTAGTTTAAAAAATTGACGAGGGAATCATTCAAGATTGAGAAACATAACGAACCCTGTATTTTTGGGAGATATATATATAGATATATATGAGTTAACGTTCCGGTTCAACGATCTACCAACAAGAAGTTTTATAGAAGTATATGAAAACATTGTGGTCTAGTTGTGTTTTGAGGTGATTTACGTGGTATTGTTTTAGTGAGTATATCTCTGATGGAAATATGGACGATCACGAATTTCCTTCACCTGTAGCTGCTATATGCAGCTAAGTAGAAGAAACTACGTTAAAGAAGAACAAATTCTGAAAATATTTTATGTTGATGCATCTCATAAAATATACATAATCGAATCAATTCACTATGGCATGAGCTCTTCATTAATTGGGATTATAGAGTTCACGTTTTCAGTCTTGGATTTTTCTCCTGTGGAAATATACACATGTGTAGAGCATTCCTCCATAAATTCTTCCTTCGAAACCGAAAACATTAATAATGACTACAATTAATCACTCGACCTATCTTTCAAAACGTTTTTTGAAAGTACGTTTTTTTTTTAACATAACAGTCTACGGAAGTTCTCAATTTCACCATCAGGCAGGGTCGAGATTTTTGCAATCGCCAAACAATTTTCTCTGACTTGGGACCACTTCTAACGTGCTGAAAACAATGACTGAGTTATTTCTATTTCGATTTACAAGACTGAACTTGGTCGAAAAGCAATTCACCCATTGCTCTTCATGTTGAAGATGTGCTTGCTTGATGGCAATAACATGGTTTCGAATTATTTTTCAATGCCATTGGTTATTTGATTCTAAATGAAATAAAAAATCATCTGAAGTCTTCCGTTACTTCACCGAATCGAATGGAATAGAATCGATAGGGACTACTCCACACTTTCATATCCTATTAGCCTTTTTCTTTTGATCACGGGGGATTAGGAAAATTTCGTTACGTCATCCTCTCTCCTCGTGGACCCACCCTACTTACATAATACATATTCAATCATGGAAAATGTAATTATATCCTGGCAAGGGATATAACTGGGACAATCCGCCAGAGGCAGACTGAATAATCGGGAATCAAAATTACAATGGCGGGAATTCCGAGCGTGAAGCTAGTTGGAGTAATCAACTCAGACAACATACATGACGGGGGTTGCGAGTCGTGGTTGGGGGTGGGGGGATGGCTGGAGGCGAGAGAGCAGTCGATTCTGATGCTGATAGACGAATGAATCATATTGATTTCGGTGTTTCAGTGTTGACCAGTGGCGGCGAAATTATGAATTATGAATTGTTGGAAGGCTTTCTACAATGAACCACATCGATATGATCTATTACCTACTTCTTACTCGCCAAGAAATCCGTTACTCTTTCAAACCTAAATGAAGAATTAGAATTCAAGGATATACTGAATCTTGGAATAATATTCAATTAGTGGAAAACTCGAACAATACGGACAATTGACAAAAATCCTCAAAATTTGCACCCTGTTACAACTTTTTCACTGTTGTTGTTATAAACGGCTTTCAGCACCATTTTCAGTACTTATAATGCTCGAAGATATAACGAAGGGTACCACCCTACGACGTTTAAAAAAAATCAAGTTATCATAAAGTCTTCGAATTCACTGAAACATAGAAACATATCTTTGGTAAGTATACGCTGGCGCTGTAGAGAGCTCTTGTCCACGAAGCTGAATTGAGGTCCCTGGATTGTTACCGATACGCACTGCTTCGATATTGATATAAGAACGGGTCATTTTTGGACGACTAGTGTGTTTGGCGTCTCTAACGGAACCTGTCTGCCAAAATTTTTTACGTTCAGTCTCCCATAATTGACGAAGTCAATACATTATTCTAATCATTTTCTATGGAATTTTCGAACTGTGGTCGCCAAGTTTCCATCATTTTTGGAATATGGTTCAACACATTTTATCGAATAACACTCTATTTTTACTAACCATGAACTGTCAGCTGTCGAACGTTCTTCGTTCGTTCAATCGCTTTCGGTTTTCTTCGAACTTCCTCGAAGCTTCACCTTTCTTCCTCATTCTTGTCTCAAAATTATTACCAATTCCAATAACAGATAACTGTATTAATCATCTACTTCAATTTTGATCCATAGAAATTTCGAGAAATCGACAGGGAATCCCACATGACATGTCATGAAAATGGCTTTTCCTAGACATAAGTGTCACAAGAGTTAACATCTCAATAACATGTGAATCGAATTTTGGATCACCCTGATTTCATTGACTAAAAGAAATTCGGAATGATTACATCGTCAGGTGATATTTTCGGTTATAATTGCACAAGTGCATAAAAATTACCGATAATTTTGCAAGAAAGCTTGTTATCTAAAAATTGCACAAGATTTTTTCATATTTTGGCGAAAGAGCCCGACTCCGAAGGAGTAAAAGTTTTTGGCATTCCGACTGGATGGACCCGATACAGGCGCATTAAGAGCTGCAGCTGACACATTATCGGAATTCGACACAAAACTTAGTTGTGGTGCTACTTCATTTCCACGCATTTTTTCAACTATTTCTTCATGGTGACCTTCGTCTAACTGCAGATACGGTGTAATGGATTTAGTGGTCGAATGTCCGGTAATTTTAATAAGCTGTTCCTCACCGACGCCTTTTTTTGCTAAACTTGAGACAGCTGTAGACCGTATCGAATGATTAGTTATCTTCACGTTTTTTGTATCCAAGCCAATTTTTGCTGCTTCTTGGGCTGTCCAAGAGCTCATTGTATTTCGTCCTACAGGAATATTCTTATACCATGCTCTGCTTGACATCCAAAAGGGGTTTGCAGTAATAAAGAATCGATCTGACTTAATTCCCTCCCGTTTCTCCAAAAAAATTTTGTATAATCGTATGGGACACCAATCAGAATTCGTTTTATTCCTAATTAACCATTTTAATGGAACACACGGTTTTTCCCCGCCTTGTGTTGTTTTTGAAAAAATGGGATTATAAATTATTCTTCCCGTCTTTTCACCATTATTATTCTCTTCTTCCTTGAAGAATGACGTTAAACACTTGCTACCTTCTCCACCACGCCAAGCTAAAACGAAAAATACCTTTTTTTGCAATCCATCTGGTGTCTCTTCGTCACAATTCTGGACCAAATTTTTGTATTCGTCACCTTTGAGAAACACTGAACTCTCCTTTCTTTTCTCGGGTATGGTTTGGAGTTGCTTTCTCTTAGTTTGTTTAGCGTCCCTTGCTGATTTGAATTCAATATCGGTTAAAGGGTTAAAAATAATACCATACTCCTTGTAATACTTTTCCATCAATAATTTTGCTGTAACATTCCAGATTGTCTTTATTGTGAAGTCCTTATATTCCTGACCATTCTGCTTGCGCATATTGAATGCCCATTTCGTTAATATTTTTGCCAGTACGCTTATAGACATCTCTTTGTCCAGGAAATATCCTTTGGCCTTGCAAAAATCCATGAACTGTCGCCATATATACTGTCTGTTGGATTTGGTATTTTTTGGTTCACTTTCAACTACATTTTCCTCAATTGATTGTATGGACCACTCACCAAAACGCGACATTTTTTCACTTTTTGAAGTATATCTGACATTTATCAGTATTGTCAGTCAGTGTTGTTGTTATTTGTGTCATGCCGACGGGATGTTTTCGCAGTGCAATCATCGCTCCGCAGTGCAATTACCGCTGTAATTTTTCGATAATTGCATTCCTCTTATGACATATATTATACATGAGGGAAATATTCGATTGAACAAATTTTTTGCCGCTGAATTATTTTGCTTAGCTGGAGATGGCCAATGTTGCCGTGTCAGCTTCAAATTGACAGTTTACAGAATAGAGTCTCAAAAAGTACAAACTCATGGAAACACAGGCCAGTGACTTTGGAGATGTGACAGAAATCTAACCGTGGAAGGTTAGGTTAGGTTCATACACTTTATCCTTTTCAGTACTGTTACTATCTGAGTTCTTGGCAAGATCATCAGCCTTCAGAGGAACTGGTATCCAAATGTCCTTTGCACACCATTACACACGCAATTTCAGGGTTGATGAAATCAAAAAGTAAGAAATGGATCATAAAAATTGCAATAATGTAACCGAAAAGCGAACAATAGTTCTTAGTACACGAATAAAATTGATGACACGTTATACAAGCGTGGAGTTCCGGAAAGCTGTAATTTTACAACGTTTTCTCTTCAAAGTGACATTTTTTTTGAGTTCCATTGTTTTCTTGATTCGATAATAATGTATTGCCTTACGCTATCAGTTGGTATTCTGCAATTTAGCCCTGTGAAATGGCTTAGTTACGAAAAGGTTTTATATAGACTCCTGCAAAATTGGATTGGATATTGGAATTGGATAGTCATTTATATGAGATCATAAAACTGTTGTTTCGAATAATATGTTCACGAATTTTCTGAAAGATACAGTGGCTAAGTCAGGTGAAGAAAAATATGACTATGTTGAAGAATTCAACTTCAGAATAATGACAAATTTTTATCAATCTCGATGATGGTAAACTTATCGTCAATAATCCAATGAATTTTTCAGAACATAAAATATAGGCCAATGAAACTGAAAATATTTTTAAAGTTCATCCTTAGGGAAAAATAATACAGTGCGAAATAGTGTTCTTTTAGTGGTTGTAATTCGAAGGGTATAATATATTTATTCAGAAATGAGTTTTATTTCGACCGAACAATACGTCTCTGAAATATCTTCGTAATCATTTCATTTCATCAAATTCGAAATCATTTTACTAGAATATTCACAAGTTCACTTTTATTCTCAATTCAGGAATGCTCTAGTGATGTGATCATTTTGCACGATGATTACTTATGGTTTTGTTACTTTAATTTTCAGTTATTTAGGTTGAAAACTAGATTCATTATTTTCCTCGTAGCCCAACTAATGAATTAAGATCTATTTTTCGATTTTTTTGTTCATATTTCATTATTATTCAAAAAATATTACAAATATACTACTGATTTTGGTAGACCCTATAAAAATATTGATATGAACACATTTTGAGTTGATGATGATCATGAACAATAATTTTATAATGATGATAACATAGATAGATAGATAGATAGATAGATTTATTAGTCCTTTGTGCTACAATATGTAGATGGGACAGGTCATATTTCCTAGGTATAATATATATATATATATATATAATTGTAAGAGTATAAAAGTATATCAAAGCAAGAATTAAGTCATATAGAGAACATGTTACAGTGTATTCGTCACAATGAAAGTGACCTGACACTATTAACCTCAAGTACAAATTCATCCACCGTGTAAAAACATTTTTTTGATAAAAAAATCTTCAACTGTTTTTGGAAACTTGAGATGACATTGTTTTTATCACTTGGCAATATGTTATAGAGACTGATACCAACATACATAGGGGACTTTTCATACTTTGCATGATTGCGTTTTTGAGTGATGAGCATATGGTTGTGCCTGGTATTATAATTATGCACTTCTGATCTCGAATCAAGTTGCCTTCTATTATCATGGATATACGTTAATATTTTTAGAATGAACATACAGGCTGTAGTTAGTATGTTATTTTGACGAAAGATCTCCTCACAAGACCTTCTGTAATCTAGATTGAAAATCAGTCTCAGCAATGATTTCTGTTTTATGAAAATTCTGTCCATGTCGGTTGCTAACCCCCAGACAGCAATGTTGTTGTAAATAACGGAATGAAACTTGGCATAGTAAACTGATATCAGTGCCACAGTATCTAATTTATTCTTGAGGGATTTAATAAGATAGTACGATTGATTCAGCTTCTTGGATGTGAAGTCTTTATGTTCTCGCCATGTGAAGTGTGAATCAATTATTGTTCCTAAGAATTTTGTTGAGCTCGCCACGTCCAATGATTCATTCCGAAAAATGAAACTGAGATTATGTAGACTTCGGGGTGAATTTGAAAATTCCATAAAAACAGTTTTCTTCGGGTTAACAATGAGTATATTCCTATAACACCAGTCATCAAATTCGTGAAGGACTGAGTTAACGAGATTATGCATTTCCTCTGATGTTTTACTCGAGAGAATGATGGACGTGTCGTCGGCGTTAAGGTATATCGCCCCATTACTTATATTATTCGGTAGATCATTCACATATAATAGGAATATTAGTGGACCGAGAACGCTGCCTTGAGGTGTCCCAGTTGTTACGAGGAATTTATCGGACATAACATAATTCTGTTTCACCTGGAAATATCTATTTGATAGGAAAGACACAATGAGCTCATTAATGTTACCTCGAATAGCAATGTTGAACAGCTCATCTGATATGAATTCAATATTCAAGGTATCGAAGGCTCTAGTCAAATCAAAAAAAATTCCTACCACAATATTTTTTTTATCCATTAGATCATGTACTTGTTGTACAAAGTTGAACGTTGCAGTTTCTGTCGAATGTTTTTTTTTGATAAGAATAATAAAAACTCTATCAAGATGTTTTGTTTTCCGATGACACTCCATAATGAAGCTGAATATTATTGTGAAAACCAATGAAGTTCGAAAATATTCCATGATATTTTGGTTTTATCTACGAACCAACGAACCGGTATTCTGAGATAGTCACGGCTGCATAACATGTATCAAATGTTATTCTGTAGGTTGTCAACTTGATATATTCAACCACTCTGTGTACAAAATTATCTCGTTGTCGTTATTTTTCCTTAATATTTCGTATTATATTGATGATATGTATGTCTTACATGCTTGTTTTGTAGTTGGGTGTAACCTTTAGAACAGTGTGAATGAGTATATAAATAAATCAATGAATAAATTAATGATTAAATGAATGAATTTTCAAACGAGGATTTTCGACTAAATTGATATTCACAATCGGTACTAGCTTCACCATAATTTATAACAAGCATTCGATGAGATCGAAAGATTGAGAGTCTACTGTCGATTGTGTGAATTAGACAACGATGTCAACACCGGGGACCGGGAGAAAAGCGCGCGTGAGAGAGATCAGATTCCGGCGTTTCGGTTGCCTTGGCAACTGGATCGATAGCGCCGGTCGCTGATGCTGCCGAGCTTCCATCGTTTCCCAGGGAATTTGTGCCCGCTTCCCAGAGCTTTTTCGCCGTTCGCTGCCTCCTATTTTCGTCGCTGCGGAATGCAGGCGAACGGGAAAGTCGAGCGCGGAAATCCCGCATGGTTTCCCGGATATTTAATATTTCCATCTGGCATAGATTTTTTTTATTGGCGAAGGTGCCGTATCCTCAACGTGTAGATTCACCAATTTCAAAAAACCTAAGCTCGATCGAGTGACGATAATGTTATTTTCAGATACACTATAAAAATAAGAAAACTACAAAGAACTAATTTTGAAAATTATATATACAATCAAATCAACCTCAATAGTATCGGCCGTGCGTAATAAAATAGGTGTGTTTCTCAGGTCTGAAAGTAAAACAACTTCTGACATTTCTGTTCTGTTGATTTTCAATGTGTTCTTTGGACGTTTCAGTTGATATTTCGTGTTGTGTTTCACACTGGTAATTCATTGAATGTTTGAAGAGAGCATTATCTACACAATAATATATTGTTACAATTAAGTTTCACCTCCAAATCGACATTCGATGGCTGTGATTGTGACGTTAGATGCAGATGCTCTACAGTGACATTCACAAAATACGCAACCAATGGAAAGAATCTCGAGAAAACCAAGAATTTTATCAACTCAGGTTCGTCTCAAGACCAAATTCGCAAACTGAATGATTTTCCAAATTCAGTTAGTAAGTTATATTTTCCGAAAAATAAATAACTTCAACAAATATGTTCTTGAACAATTTCATCAAAAATGTTCTTATTCTTCTAAAAATATAACTCAAGATTTTTCTAATTCTGAAATTTTCAAGAAACTGGAATAACTTCTGAGTTGATAACAATTTTCATTTTCTCAGGGAAATACTATTCAGTTTTGTTCAATTTTGTTCAGTTTGTTTTGTACTATGAGAATGTCACTGTATGGAGAAAGAGTATTGTTCGTATTCTTCTCACATGACTCATTGATTGGGAAATTTATTGAAGAAATCATCAATTTCATAGATGCTACTGTGACATATTACACAATCCCACTGTACAATTTTATAACAAGTATTCAAAATGATATTGGGGTACTTTCGCAGTATGGAGGCTTCCAGTAGCACCATTATAATCTAATTTGATCTACTCATATGAATACCATATCATACAATCCCCAGATTCTGCTTCAAAGCATTCACATATTATTTTGTGGATTGGGTCTGAAATTCAGTTACACAAACTTTTACAACTCCGCATTTTCTACAATGCCAGTAACGAAGCAGCTCATCAAATGTTGGCTTCGCAGTTTATTTCCGCTTATAGTCGACTTCTTCCATCGGAAATGTTTCTATCCGATCACGATCACAAAATATTCTCGTTTCTCTTATTCGATACACTTCAATGTGTTCGAGAATTGATAGACAAGCTGAAATGTGTGAGGGAGTCGATCAAGTGAGAATTCGTTATTGGATGAAGGAGATATAAAAAATATGATGCAGAACAAAATTTTACACAAAGTGAGACATCAATAGCAAATACTTTTTTTCCAAGAGAACGTATTTTTTATTCAGTATAATAAAATTAATGATACATGCGCAATGTGGATATAATTACAATCGCAAATACAATATGGAATATAGTTATCAAGAAAAGTATTCAGATGGAAGTTACAAGATATCGAAGAATAGCATGTGCATGATTGTGTTTCCGCTATCCATCTGTTTTGTCGTTGGATACTGACATGTCAAGCTATCTTCCGGAATATTTTTTTATTATCACCTTCTGCATTAGATCACATGCTATCATGGGCCTTTCTAGTTGATTTTTTCTTCTATACCGTCACACTTTCCATATTGGATGCCTTTTTGCAAGATTCAATGAATTCCTACTGAACTATAGAAACTCATATTCTATTGACACACACTTTG
This sequence comes from Plagiodera versicolora, assembly GCA_037013635.1. NCBI lineage: Eukaryota > Metazoa > Arthropoda > Insecta > Coleoptera > Chrysomelidae > Plagiodera > Plagiodera versicolora. The sequence goes on along the minus strand of CM072986.1, from coordinate 4,787,189 downwards.
TACAGATGTATCTCTAGGATAGGATTTGTAACCGAAAATGGGCTGAAGGATAATCGTGGAGGAGTTATATCACATCACAAAATTTCCACAAAGGAGATATCACATTCTCATCATTGACTTTCATTGACGTAAAAGGTGTAAAAGCTTTCAGAAAAGATACGTGTCCATTTCGAGATTACAATTTCAGACGTTTTAGTCACATCGATGACTTCGTTTATATTTGGGTTATGAAGTCATACACATTCTCCTGATGCCATTTGAAAGAGCATAATTATTTGGACACGTTAAGACAAAAGTTTTGTTACATAAGGAAAATGTGGGGATAATTAATGATTGGTAGATTATGATTAATTAAACAAATTATTCAATTAAGTGTTCAAAATGAAGTATGTACTTTCTATCTTCGATATTCTTAATTTTAATCCAAACATTCAATTATTTAATTTGCACAATCAACTGTATGAAATAAATTAATATGACACAAATTTCTTCAACAATTTTTTTTCATAACAAAACAGATGTCTGTTTCAAAAGAAGAATAGGTTTTTCCAAATATCACTAAAGAAAGAAAAATGTCTACGCCGAAGCATTATTGATGAAATATTCGCATCTTTTCATGGAAGATGATGTGTTCTCGGATTTTCGGGTTTTGAGAAGCTTTCACTTCAATTTTACTTCATTCAGCTCATTATTTGAACTTGAATTTGAAGATGTGTAGAAGGATAACGTCCATCGGATCCGCTTATTGCGTATGAAACTTTCAACACAGCGTGTCTTCAATCAAAATATCCTATACATTATGCTATGAGAAATTGAATAGTTTTCCTGTATTGAGGATTTATATGATTTGTCGTCAATCTAACGTTGATGAGTGAAGCGTGGTCATCGACTAATCATATTATTCCACGAATATTCATTTCTCATTCAGATTGAGGCAAAATTCCTCGCAAAGCAAAACAACATGATTAATCGCATATTAAGTTTCATAGCGAAGTCTACACACATTATTCAAGGAAATGAGATGTTCCTTATGGATGTCCAAAAAACTGTAACCCTAACTGAGATGAATGAATTCGAGTCTCTGGAATAAAAGCGCTTCATTATTCTTGTTTAAGGCTGCTTATTTCTTGTTTCGGAAGGATATTTCCTTCTCATTCTTGGCATTGAGAAAAGCGGTACATTTATCTCCATATAAATGAGTTACGGAAGTCTGATGGTGCTGAAAGTACCAGAATATTTGGAAGAGGTTGATGTACAGTATGATTCTAGTTGGGATTCACTAAATAAAAACTTCACATTTCTCATTGGAATTAGGTTTGACATGTTCCACTAACCTCCATAGTGAAGAATTCAGCCGGAATAATTTGATAGCTTTGGTTTTTGATGCAGTGATTTTCATTTGATAAACAATATCGAAAATTCCAAGTAGGTAACAGTCACAGTTATATGCTTTTCCTTTCGTGAGAAGTTTTATATAAAAAAATATCTCATGACTTACATTATTGTAAACGATATGGGTCTTGAACTATCCATTGGGTACTGTTCGTATAGAGTTTGTCGTCAAAGCATTCCATACAGAAGATGATTCAGTGATTAATTATAACCCAACCCACACGGATATCCTCAGTACATTGAATCGTGGAAAAAGAATTGTTGATCTAACAATTTTCTATGAATATTTCCGAGACATTTTCACAACATGAACTCATTTTCTTGTATGCTACAGAATTCCGAATGAATGAAACTAATAATCCAGGTACGGACTTTAAAAAATTAAAGGAACTTCATCAGTTCAATACAACACCTTGTATGGTGAAATTTCGAAAGTTCGTTTGCAGATATGAGAAGAGCAGAAAAAAATATTCCTAATAAAATGAGTTCGGTTAATTTGAGTCAAAATAATTTTTTTCGATGAAAACGTGAAATAAAATTTAAAAAAATATTTTTTTCTCTTCTAAATGCTATTCTTTCACTTTCAATCAATCAAATTACTAACCATTTCATGATATCCTGAATTTTGGATCACATCCTTGATGTAAAATAAGTCGACAGGTCCGTATTTAGGACAAAGTGCTCTTTCAATAATCAGTTACAAACACCCCGTATGTGTGACGAAGATTGCATTTATTCATCATGCTACACTATACAAATGATGGAATGATTACAAGAAACTATAATAAAAAAAATAATTTGGAATGGATAACATTTTTTCTATTTTCTACCTTCGTCCTTTTTCAAATGAATACAATTTTACAAAATTTGTGTTTCTTAAAAAAAGTCATACTTTTTCGGAATGTGATTTCTTCTCATTTTATCATTTGTATGGTTTAGCATGATTGATTGAAAGTGAAAGAAAAGCATTTAGAGATGAAAAAGATTTTTTTTTTAATTACGTACCACCTATTCATCGAAAAAATTGATTTTGACTCAAATTAACAGGTACAAGAATGGCATGCGGAAGTACCAAACTCATTTGTTCAGGAATATTTTATCTGCACTTTTCATATCTGCAAACGAATTTTCGGAATTTCGTCATACAGGGTGTTGTATTGAACTAATGAAGTTCTTTTGATTTTTTTGAGTCCGTACCTGGAATATTAGTTTCATTCATTCGGAATTCGCTAGCATACAGGATATTGAGTTCATATTGTAAAAATGAATAAAATATACAATGCGGATCGTAAGTTATGAGCCATTGAAGAAATAGGAGAAATACATAAAACAGCTTATACAGGGCGCTAAACCCATCATATGGGGGTTTTTCAGAACTAGCTAGGCGACCTCTACCTACCCTTACAGTACGCCCATTTCCCAATGAATCACCCTGTATACTTGCTACCCACCATATTTCAAATTTCGATCGATTCAGTAATCACAGCTCTGGCCAATTTTTGTGCACACCTCTGTATATAGAATAGGCGGAATATCGATAGATAGAAGATGGAAACAGACTATTGTTGATGTGGGATTGAATTTCTTTCAAAGTGTGGTACTCAAATAAGATTCAGATAGATGACTGTAACATCTATACTTCATTGATGACTAGTATTGAGTAATCATCTAAATGCCAGTTGAGGATACAGTAAGCAACATACGTAACTGAAGAATCAATCTTCAACACTATCGGCTATTTCCATGGAAAATTCAAAAATCAATCATTTCATATTTCTAATAATACACTCTATGACAGGAAGGAATAGTTTTATGATTTCACCCTCTTCAACATGACAGCCTGTACAATTTTCTCTCATGAACTCGCTGAATAGAATCGGTTTTTCAATTATTGTTCATGTTCTTGGATGAGTCTACTTTCCAACTATATGTGAATTTCTGAAATATATATTTTCAAAATGAGACTCCACTGGGAGTCTTGATCCGTTTGAAACAACTGAATGGGATGGATTGCATCGGGTAAGCATTTTCAAAAGCCACGAAGCGATTCTTCAAGATATTGATCGAATTATTCCGATTGAAATAACAGCAAACTGAAATTCCACTATATCACATCGCTCAATATCTTCAAATAATTTGAACCAATATGTGAATTGAAAGAGGAGGAACTTTTTGGCCAGCAGAGTATATGTCGATGTGTTTCTTTAGTGAAGCTATTTCGACAGTGATTTCAAGATTCCACAATCAAACAATACAATAAACCAACAAGGAACCATGAGAAAGTATATTGAATATATTATAGTCCCACCCTGTATTCTAGGTGGGCTTTGTATGATAAACAACCAATTAATACAAAATAATCAGGAAATATTTCATTCCAGGTGAATCATCGCTCCATATGTTGTGTTTCAATTCATCAAATATTTATAGTAAAAAGTGACAAAATGAGACAAACAATAACTGATTTTTCCATCTGGCACTTCAATGATACGATCATCACCTTAAGGAGGAGCAAATTGAAAGAATTTTTTAATGTCCGTGAAGTAGCCTGGAGTACTCATAAACTTATCGAAAAAGTCAGTTTGTGCCAGGAAATCTATTTCAGAAAATAACTACCATCAATATCTGGAAATGTTTATTACCCGGTCTTTCATAACAGAAAACTTGTTATTTATGTCCTCCATTGCACCACAATTTCTGCAACACTGAAAGTTTCCTGTTTTCTCTGGGCTTGCGTTAAAGCCACAAGAAAATACTCCGCCACTGCGCTAACCGATATTTTTCGGGAAAGACAGAGATAGAAAGAGGCAGAAAGAGAGATAGAGAGAGACCTCTCGGATCTCTCTGATTCCCCAAAAATCCAGAGAGGAGAGTTTCCCCAAGGCCGCAGATCAATATCTGGCCGGGCGGTCGACGGCGTTGCCACGGCAACCAGCTGCTGCGAGACCGAGTGCCGCCCACGCCATAGTTGGGAACGCCCCTTTCACGAGCTTTTCATCTCGCTTCCCTCCGCTTTTCCGACACTTAATCGCTTTTCGAAACGTCGTTGGGAAATTAATTACGACCGTTAACGAAATTCAGTTCCACCTGCAAAGAAAGGGTTAGTTTTTAATCTTCAGCGGCTGCCCTTTCTGGCGATAGCAAACATGCCCGTGCAAGGAAATCCAGGGTTCGACGAATACAGTTTGAGATTTTTTATGTAAATGAGTATGACTACTTTTCGACATATTATGTCACTGATTATTTCTACAGAACAATCTCAATTTCTCGAATTCACTCTGTAAGGGAAGGATGTTTGATTTTCCTCGAAATTATATGAGGTATCGTTCTTTGTTTAGTTAAATCCTTGAAATGTTCGACTTGATGTCGCTTTGATTAAAAAATAATTTACTTGGCTGGTGACCAGCTATGGCAAGTATGGGGGAGGGATCAAATTATCATAATGAATTTCATGTGACGTAAATTATGGATGACCCTCATCTGGTCAATTCTAATTTATTCGGTTAATTAATATTCACGATGTTCTGTATCAACTAACGGTTTTCGTAATAGGATTCAAACTCATTTTAAAGATTTCTTATTACTTTGGGAAAATCAGACTTATTTCCAGCCGTATCTTTGTATTTAAAATTTTCCATAAAGAATATTCCATAGGTTTCACAGGTAAACGGGAAGGTTTACCTTCTTGTTTGCACCTTATGTTCCAGGACATCGGCCTCATCTGGGTTGATTTTGAATCGTTTTTCAAACATGAACTTTTCAGGATGTTTGGATCAGATTTCTACATTTCTGATGTTTGTTGAATATCTGATGAACAATAGGAAAGACAAACAATAGTTGACATTATATCAAGTATCGAAGATGGGTCATAGAACACTTTCTCATATTCAGGAAAGCTCAATTGAAAATATCTGTTGGCCAAGTATATTCAATATAAATATCGTCTTCAATTCACAAAATTCATTACAAGAGACTCGCACTGTGATCAAAGAAATATTTGCTTTGTTGTCTTGTTTTGTTCACAGAGTTGTGTTGTTGAAGTTTACGGAATAAATATTTCCCAGGTTATTTTTGGGAGACCCAAGAATATGTTCAAATTTTTCAACCAGACCTAGATGTTTTAACGATTTATAGGTATGTCGCTTAGGTAGAAACAAGATAACGTGTATACCAAGTATCTAAGAAATATTGTTGATATTTTGCTATATCTCGAGATCCTACGTATAAGGTATTCTCTGAACCAGCTCGGTGAACTCTACATGGTGTTAACTCATTTTTGTTACCAACGGAACACCCTGTATAAGGAATATACTCTTTTTGATCGACATTTAGATTGTAAAATTCCATATTCTTTCTATAATACTATCCAAAAACCCTGCTAAAAATATGGTTATTCGCAAACGCTGCACCCGTTTCCATTATCATTATTACATTGTATTTTATCTACTAACGTTTACTAATGAAAACATTTTGTCGTAACTTTCAACCCAAATTAAAGAGTGATGCACCATTGCATTTATAATTTCAGGTGCTCCTATATAAAATAGTGTGAATAGAGCATTTCTATCTGAGATGGGGTTACGGCAGATTTCGAGTATGTATCCTTGCTCAATTCTAAGGGTAGTCATTTTTTTTTTTTAATTTAGTTAGTTTAGTCGATCATCTGGAAAAATCTCAAGTATCATTGTTCACGAAATATTGAAAAAAGAAATAGTATCAATGCGAGCCTTCAAAGAAAAATTTGTATAACAACACAAGTTATGATACATACACAAATTGCATATGTTCAATATAACTTCTTCAGAGGAACTCAAATCGATAACGAGACTCTAGTTTCACAAAATTCTGATTCTTATCGGATTTATGTTTCATATTCTTTCGAACTTTCACAATTTGTGATCTCGTCATTTTTTTCTGCTCTATCAGGAGAATCAAAACTTCTACAAAAGTTTCCTCTCGCTCGTGAATTCTGATTCATTCAAATATTCCGATCCTAGATATTAACACTACTTCACTGTTATAGAATTATTTGAAACCATGAGCAAAGGACGGAGGAGCTGCCTTTCAGAATATTGCCAGAAAGTTTCTGAATGTGCCATTTCACAGAATCCTTTTAGCGCCTAAAGAACAATTTTACGAGAAAAGCAATTTCCCAGATTAAATGTGAAAACTTTATGTTGTGAAGTTTTTCTCAGTGAGTCAGTGAATGGGAATTGATGATAGTGATTTTATTGCCATTGACTGTTGGTCCATCACAGTTTTCATGTACCATCAAAATGTTTTAGTCTAGCTTTATTGATATAGTATGGGAAATGCTGTGATTACCCAATTTCTCATTGACTTGTTGTTATAGTATTCTTGATTCAAATAAATCATCGTACTTGGTGGATTATTTTCTATCACCATTGCACTAGACTGGATATCAATTTTGCTATTACATTTTCCACTGTTTCAACATTTTCGATAGGAACCCATAATTATCGTATTATTTTATCAATACTTCATTACTTCGAGTAAATGCTGTGATCAACAATAATATTCACAAATGAAAAATATCACAATAATAACTTGAGAAGTTCCGTGAATCTCGTGTACAATACTTCAAGTTCAACAACATCACAACAATATTCAAATGAATAAAAAATATAATGTTGAATTAGTGAACACACTTGGGCAGAGACTTTCCATCCAATGCAACTTATACTATTTCCCTCCCAACTATTTGCGAGAATTTTTTAAGATATCATTTCTACCAAATAACCAGCGTCAATAATCTTACCCAATTCTTACTTGAAGATGGAACTTTTTTTTGGCAACAATTCATACAACAACTAATCCCAATTTTTTGTCATCTTCAACGAAGGACTGTGTGATATTTTAGACGTTCATCTGATCATTTGCACTTGATATAGTGCTAATTAGTATTCACAATTCACAAACACATTTTTGGTTACTTTTCATCTATACGGTGAATGAGTAATGAAACAGGGTGAGACTGAACAGCAAAAACATGGGGTTGCGAGTTATATAAAAAAGAAAAAATATTTGGGATAGTTCCCCGAAAAATACTCTCACATAATTTTTTCCTGTAGATAATTGAAATATATCAGCTTTCCGTAAAGCTCTAGGACGACGGTATATTTGATCGAGTGAATGATCCCAGATTGGCCATCCTATATCCTTCCATCCATCCATCCAAAGCGCAAAATATTTCGGTCCAGTTTCCGGTGCGCCGCTGCTCCTCCACAGAATCTTTCCCCCAGGGCAAGGGGTGAAACATCGATCTTGATGGCGTTACCCTGGCAACCGCATGGAAGTATTATCTGTAGACGTTAGTTATATAATGCCGACCTCTTGCACACACACACATTCTTATGGTATAGTGTTTAATGGCGTCTTCCGAATGCTACCGGCAATGGCCTAGGCTCAATATCATCTACAGGGTGATACATGCGTATTAAGAAACAACCTTTTGTCAATTCTTGATATGGTCCTTTATTTTTTCTTTTTTGGGGAAATTTGATCTTGAGGTAGGTAATGGTTGAAAGGCCTAGCCAGAGCAAAATATAAATAAGACACCATTATTCACGTCGGTGATTGTTTATGTCGATTGAAGTTTCAGAACAATAATTATTGAATGTAAAGGAAAAATAACAACTAATTCAATATACAAAGACGTTGGACGTTTTCAAAATTATATTAAGAGGCTTAGTAGGACTTTCGAAATCCAAATTCTACATATACTTGATTGATCAGGAATAAGTAAATAAGAACAATAATTATGGGTGCGATTTATTTATTTTTCATTGGGAACAATATTTTTGTCGAACGCCATCAGGGCACTCGGAATTTCATCTAATATCTGTCATGTTATTCTTCTCACATCCATGAGAGTAATAACTCATTGAGTCTGTTCTATACTTCTTTCAACTGTGAAAGTTGAATCGTTTTCATTATCTTTCCTACCTTGTGTTGAATTTGGTAGGCTTCATTTACCGATAACATCGTGTGAGTTTAACAGCAAAACAAATATCACTGGGAGAATCACATATATCTAACTACAAAGATCGCAGGAGAGACAGTAAAAATAATAACAGTTCATTCGACTTTTTTATTCTTGCCGGGCGAAAGATTTCCAACAAACGGGCTGCTCTATAAGAATGTTCAAATTGTTATATGCAATGATCTAACCCGAGGAGCATGACCAATTAGTCCAGAACCTAACAATATCGGACTTACAGACACAACCATTTGAAGGTTTCGCCAAGAAGACGAGGAAATCTTAGCACACATTTTGTCCTATTGGCAAAGTTTGCCAAGACTAAGATTTTCTACGCTAGGCGGAAGAAAACCATAACATTACCGGTAAATGGAGGATTAGTGGTCTGGTCTAAAGTATTGTTACAAAGATTGGCGTAGACATAGAATAAAATAGATCAGTAAGAATCGCAGTGTGGAAGCTTCCAGGAGGCTCATTTGTCCCATTTTGATCTAATCTATTAGCAATGAGATTATAAAACTAAATTATCGTTATACTTCAGAAAAGGTTCGGTTTTTAGATAAGTCATTAGTCAGTAGAACATGTGCAAAGAGGAAAAACATCTATATATTCATCAATTTTCAGAAAAGTTTGCTTAAGATCAAACCCGAAAGGTGAGCAACTTAAAAAAAGCTATAGAAAACAACGAAACTACATTCTTGGAAGTTATGCAATAGAACGAAAATTAACGGAAAGTAAATATTTTTCGTAAAGTTCAAATGGAAGGTGAAACTTGGACTATTTCACCGTACATATGATGAGAATGATATCTTCTCATTCACGTCCTCTTCATTGCATTTATGGAAAGAAACAAATAATCGTGATTCTTGACTAACGTGTAAATAACTAGTTCTCAGATTTTCAAGTTGATTCCCCACATTGTCGATGCGTATCCCTATTAAGAATAACGCTAGGAAATATTATACCATTTCATATTAGAGTCCATCGAGGACTCGATGAAGTTTTCATTGAACCAAATCTCTAGATTGGACCGCATCTAGCGGCGAAAGTTTTTGCGCAGTCGCAAAAAATGTTTCACCGTAGAATTCTGTAGCATATCAGTTCCACGTCATTTTAATCTTGTAGTTTCTCGTCAGATGTCTATGTACGTATTCAGAAGTATCCAATGAAAACAGATTTTCTGCGATTGGACCAAAAATGCTGCAATTTCGAGTTAAGGCATGAATCCATTGAGCAGATGAAACAAATTTTTCTTCGTGTATGTCAAGTCGCTCTCAATAATTTGTGATCTTTTTGGTCACTAACGATACCAAAAACAAAATGATTGTACGATTCGATTCAGATATTGTCGAGAAAAATTACACACACATAAATAAAATTGCGTAATCACATCAGGAGCAATTGAAAATTCTAAACCCGATGTGGTAGATAGGCGTCCGCAGGGACAGCCTATGCCATGCACAGTACTTCTTGATTGTCCCTTACTCTTTCTACTCTAATTGCGATTTTCTTGTGGGAGTTTTGTTTTGTATTTGTTATTTGTCTCTTGTGAACAATTGTTCCATCAAAATTATTTTCATATTGCATGTTTGTTATAACAACCGCATCAGTGTTTCATTTGGTTAGTCGTCAGACATAACTTTTTTCATTTCACCGATTTCCTGAGCGACACAAGGCGAATTTTGAAACATTTCGCGACTTCCTTATATCAGTCTTCTCTCGACCTACAGGAAAAATCAAAATCAATGTTTCGAAGTGAAATTCAGTCGCGTAATTCATTATGGAGTTTGCTGTGTTTCTTTGGATATTTGGAATCTGACGAAATGAGTACCATCTTGAATAATGAAAGGAAAATGATAATCATCTGGAAATCAGATTTCTTCGAAAGGACCCTCGTTTAGGAAATATTGTCAGCTAGTACATGGACAATAACTCGATTGCAAGCATATATTCGAGCGGATATCACATAGATCAGTATATGAGCTTCCTTCATTTTGTAATCAGTTGCTGGTTGTTGAATATGTTTTGAACGAAGAGGTGTACGATTTGATATTTGGTGCGCATTTTTTGACATACCCTTGAAATTTGCTAATGAAAAACTCAAAGTACGGACACGGTGTTCACCATTTTTTCCTAAAACAAACAAATTCCTTTTTTGTTTCATTCTTGCAAAACGATATCAACATATGAAAGAATACACACAAAATAAATATAATAGTAACATAATTACAGTCACTATTGAGACAATTGACACAACATTGCAACACCGCGCATAATCCAGTGCGATTCCGGTTTCGACGAGGGAAGTTTCATGGAGATCACGAAATTAGTTGAATGTCCTGTGGTGGACAAGACGCCTTTTCTCTCAGAAGTTTTGTACACTGGACACGTGTAACTCTCTCTCTCCACCAAGTCGCTTCGTTTAATTGGTTTCAGCCACATCTGAAGAATCACGATTAGAATTCGAGTGTTTTCACATTTTGATCGGTATAGTTCTGGTTGAAAACAAACCATCATCCGTTTCTTCTGATATATTCATCACTATAATCACTACTAAATACTCACTATTGGTACAATGTCAGAAAGGACCTTCGGCAAAGATTCATCCAGTTCCATTATATCAGGGTTCCAACGAGCACCATCCAGGAACAACCCATACACGTACACACCATCTGCTGGAGGCTTTGGAAAATTTTTCGCCTCTTGGACCTGTGATAGTAGATTATGAAATCATGTCCTTTCTGATTGGTCATTTTTTTTGACAAATTGAACGATAAAATTGAAAATAAGCATTGTATTATTCGTCACTACGAACATCAACGATGAAATCACTTCATCATCTTATATAGCATCTGTACCCGATGTCAGACAGCCAATCACAGTCATTGAATGTCGAACGGTTTGGAGGTAAAACATAACTGCAACAAAAGCTCAATGTGTAAAGAATACAATACGAATAATCAACTTGAACGTCCAGCGAACACAATACAAATTAACAGAACAGAAATGTTTGGAGTTGTTCTTCCAGAAAGACACGCCCATTATAGGACGCGCCGAATATGCTCTATCAGGTCAGGATTTGAATTAGAGTAGTTCTGTAATATATTCATGGAATAAATAATTCACCTCATAATCGAATGCCAGTAGATCAATGGGTATCGTATATTTTCTGGCGAAATTCTGTTGAGCTCCAGTAAGAAATGCTTGAGTGAAGAAGAAACCAGATAACCAAAATGTGGGAGGTGGTCCTTCATCCATCCATTTCTAGAAAACGATCTCGTTACATTTTTCAAATCATTTCCTTCCAAGAAAATGTATTTATGAAGTGAGCACTAAATTCAAAGTAAACATTAATTTTCTACTCCATTGAGTGTTCTGAAGGGAAAATATTGACTGAGACTAATAATTGGTATCTTTAGAGAAAAAAATACCTTTCCTATATACTTTAGTGTAACAGTTTTCCCATAATTTTTAATGAAATGCTTGGTTTCGAACGTATCGAAACCATATATACTTTAGTAATGTTGTTTTTTTTTTCTTTTTTATTCATCCATCATAAAAAAAACTGAAATATTTGAGACAGTATTTCTCATCGACTGGGTCATGAGGAAGATGTCATTTTTTGATTCAGTACGTATGATCGATGACCGCTGTAAAGGAATAGTTGAATTTGAAGTTGAAGTTTTTTTCGATGAAGCGTATTCAGGGTAATTAAAAAAATAATTGAGACTGGATAGAGTACCATTTGAAAAGACACAATTGATCTCATTCAAGAGTTGCTACTGTGCCGACTTTATTCATGTGTATCCAATATCTTATATCCATGTCTTCATTGGAGAATATGTTCGTATAAAAACAACAGCAAAAAACTCAATGAAAAAAATCTGAATTGTATCTTACGCAATAAACAAAATATAGGAGTAAAATATATTGAGTGATATAGTGCCTTCGTATTTATTACTGATAAATGATGATGATATAATTAGTTGTGATTCAATACCTGCAAGAAAGATAGTCTGGCTAGGAAATCGTTTACGTAACTTCCAAGAGGCTTCAACGAAGGATAAGATTTCTTGACCCACATCTGTGGTATTTTTCCTGTCAACATGCTAGTTACCACCTCCTCGAGATCCACTGACATAACAATCTGACCTACAAGGAAATTTGTTCATGTCAAGTCTGAGAATAAGTTTTTGGATTAGTTGTCCAGAAAAAGTTTGAATAGAGGATGCTGAATACTTGTTAGAGAAGAAATAATTGCCTATATCCATCATTCTCAATTGGTAGAAGTGTTTTTGTACATGGCTTCTGAGCTTCAAACTATTATATCTGAGGTATCTCTAGAATTATTTCTTCCCAATCTTCATTAGTTTCTCAGTTCAGCCTACACACCTCACACTCTAGGTTACCATTTTTCTCAACATACTCGAGAATCATGGAAACCAAGAACGATTCCCCAATATATGAAAATCAATAGTCTGAATTGAAATGCACTTGTATAACTCACCCTTGATTGCTTTCTGAACATTCTTCAAACTGCTCCTGATCACATTCAGCAGAATATTGAACCTGTTCATCTCTTGCACGAGAACCGTGTTCATGCTCTGCGAATACGACACAGGGTACTTCTCCATGGCTGCGTCACGATCAAAGTTTTCGGGCAGTTTACTTAATATGTCGGCTGCGACTTCCATCACGACATCGTCAGGAGATTTTGCAGAACCACTTGAAGACATCGCATCCTATTCACAGTAGAATTACGGTTATCTGACAAACGCTTTGCATGGCAAAGTCGAATTCGTAGGATTTTAGAGTACTGCTTATAACCCCCTATGATCCAGGAAGTAACATGTAGCTCAGTGTCTGATTTAGACTAGTTGTAGACCAACTCTTGATAAAAAAGTTTGGATATCTGTCGATGAAACATGAACCTGTGATTCCATGAGGATTCTCAAATTTGAATTATATTCATACAAACTTTGGATTCATGTTTACTCAATTCCAAGGACATGTATATTTGTCTGCGATTAAGTTCAGAATTTATTGAGTCATATAGAAGTATTCGATTGGATGAACTTAGTAATCACCGATATTTTTTTATTCATTAGTAATTTTCGTTGAAAAAATATACGTTCAGTTATGTGCCAGGGTTATTCGATTGTTTACTCACCTTCTCCTTCCTCAGTTGCTTTGAAAAATAATATCATGTATTTATTTACTTTTACTGAAATCAAAGGAAGATATTCACCTTTTCTAGAATTATATCCTGGAGAAAGCATGAAAAAAAACGTTCATTCAATTCAATATACAGGAGTGTGCACAAAAATCGGCCACAGCTGTAAATTCTGAATTATTCGAGATCGAAATTTGAAATTTGGTCGGTAGCAACTATATGATATTGTTAATTTTTGAAGAGAAAAATTGTATTCCATCACTTCCAGTCTAACCGGTAGTGACCCCGACTTTTGATTTTCAAATGGAACCTCCTGTATATTTTTCCATTTTCAGATTCAGGGTATCATTCTACATACACCAGTAGTTTTTCCGGATTGAAATGCCAAGAAAATATATGGATGGAATACTATTTTTCTCCTAAAAAAAAACAATATCATAAATTTCGATATCGAATGATTCAGAAGTTACAGCTATGATCGATTTTTGTGCACACTTCTGTATATAAAAGCAACTACTCTACGATTGAATGAAATGAAACCTTATATTATCTCAAGAATGTGTTTCAAATTATCGGCAAAAATGAGCTGTAGACTCTGATATCATTTTGAAACGAGCACAAAAAAACGTTGAAAGGATTCTAACACGATCGAAATTAATTTGGGAAAAAGAGAGACTTCCCACTCTCCATGATATTTGGATCAGGCTATTGATTCGTAAATATATAATCAACACCTAGACAAATAGCTTTCCTCCATGTAGAATCTCCAATATTTGTTGAAAAGCTAAAACTGAAAATTTGTCAGACCAAAAATAATGATTTCCAAATAAAAAACTGCTATGGTATAAGGAAGCTTTTCGCGGAAAAGGAAAATAAATGTGAAGAATGTAAGTATAATCGTCTCATGAAAAGGTTTATTAGACAACGATATCAAAGCAGTAAGGTAGGTATTTATTGAAACAGTCCGTGAAATGACTGATGTAGAGAGTGTCTGGTTGTGGGGAAAAATACTACGAATTCTTGTTCCTGATACTAAAATATGACAACGATCTATCAGATGTGTACCGAAATATCGAATCGACAATCGGTAACTGCAAATATACAGACATTTAAAAAAAAATGTTTCTTACCGTTCTATCCTGCAAGCAGCAAAGAAATAAGTGAATAATTGAAATATATATTTTTAGCAAGGTATAGTTATTGCGAGTATTAGTTATAGCTGGTGATTGGTTGATGTATCGGGAAAGTATATTCATACAGGGTGAATGAAAAATGTGTAACAATATTTTTGTGGGTAATAGAACATTTGAAAAAATGTTTCATGATGATCCAAAATGTATTTATTATGTAATTAAAATATCGGTCGATAATCGCAGTGAACATAATAATACAAGGCAATAATTTATCCCAAAAAATTATAACTCACCCTTTCTAGCAATAGGAGAAATTCAGAAGTGAATTTGAAAATGTATTCAAACAACGAATATTTATGCAGAAAATCAGCTGGCTTTCACCTTTTTTTTGGAAGGAGTTTTTTCATCACACTGCACTTTTTTGTATTGTAATCGCCCTCAGAAAGATCGGTGAATATTTTCAACTAATCCTGTATATAAAATCTCTTTCCACATTCACGGTAAGTTTATACAGCAAATATAAGAACAAGATAAAATAAGAATGCACCAATGAAATCTCTCATGTAATTCCAAGTCGTATCAAATATTTCGTTTGTGCATTTTTATTTTTATTCTCATTTTCTGTATGAACTGATAATTGGACGAGAGAAAATATGAAGAATAGTTAATCAGGAATGAGTGGCTACCGGGTGCGTCACAGGTCGCGGATAGTGAACGGCCACAGCAAATGATCAGAAAGTGACGCAGTGGTTAGTAGAGGAATAAGAGCTCGTATGATCTAAAACTGTACTGGTAGCTCATAAATACTCTACCGCAAACTCCTCCTGCCTAGCTGTCGTGTCGTGGCTAAAGGCCTGCACAGGAGCATAACGGCGCCAGTATCTGCTAGACCCTGGTCTGCAGGACTGATATACCTTACAGGACCTCTGCTGTAGGCATGTATTACGGGAGGTCTATGCGGGGGGTCTGGGCTTGAACACCTGAACCAAGAGGAGACAACCTAAATAAAAACCTAAATCCTACGGTGGGTGGACCAGGCTTATGGGATGCGTGGCTGAGTAGAAGTTCAGCCAATGCTGGTCCCACCTTGAGGCACCGGGCGACACCTCATTGTATTAGCCTTCTCTTCCTGTGAATCGGGGTAGCAGGAGAGTGACCGTTCAAGACCCTGGTACTCGTGGGATATAGTATGGACACGGATACAAAACTTCCTAAAAAGGAGGAATCCAAAGAGATAGACTCCCCCAGAGAGGAACCTGAAAAGGTAGACTCTCAACAAGTAGCTGGAGCGGTTCATGGGGTTGCGCAAGCAATGGACATGGACAAGGGCTCCAAACCTCGACTTTCTGGTGCCCAAAAAAGGAGAATCCGGAAAGCCGAGAAGATTGCCTCTGGGAAATGGACAGAGGACAATCCTAACAAACCTGCTCCAAAAAAGCAGGTTCCGGGGAAAAAGGCGGAAGAGGTCAAAAAACGGCCTCGCTCCGACTCGAGTACCCTCGGAAAACAAAATCCTACAAAAAGACATAGGAGCCAAGAGCAGACTATGTCTTTTAACGTAGTAGCTAGGGGGCTGAAGATGGCGATCATAGATCGCCGTCATCCAGAGGTGCTCCTAGATCAGGGGAAAGCGGACGCTATACAGGGGAAGCTTTTGGAACTGATCGCTGGAACGCCGTCGGGAAGTTCAACCCTACCTCAATTTGAACGCTAGTCGTTTGTCGCAGGGGTCTGTTGGATGTACTGCGCAAACGACGTGACGAAAAACTGGCTGAAGGCCAACATTGCCTCGCTTGGGAACCTTTGGGAGGGTGCCGATTTGACTGTGGTTGAATCGAAAGACCTCCCGAAGCTCCCGAGAGTGTTGGTACATGTGCCGGACGCCAGTGAAGAGAAAGAGGTCCGAAGCTGGATCAGCAAACAAAATCCGTTGCTGAAGACAGACGGGTGGATCCAGATCAGCCGGAAGGTAGAGGACAAGGGCCAGACGCTGGCCTACTCTATCGATGAGGCATCCATGAAGGCTCTGGAGGCGAACAACCTCAGGGCCTACTATAAACTGGGGAAGTTATTCTTCAGGACCCTGAAGTCTGGTCCGAGTGATGCAGACAAAGGTAAGAATACTTCAAGCGAACCTATAGCACAGTAAGGCAGCCTCAACTGTCTTATCTGGGCTAATGGGTTCATTTGACATAGCATTGATTCAAGAACCCTGGATTAATGGGGGCTTTATCAGGGGGCTAGGAGCGAGTGGTGGGGAGCTATTCTATTGCCGAATCACTGATCACCCTAGGGCCTGTATCCTTGTTAAAAAGGGCTTGAAAGTATCTCCTCTAACGAGTTTTTGTTCTAGGGACCTTGTTGTTATAAAGTTAGCCCTAGAGAAGGGGGAAACGAAGGCAGGGGAGATCTTAATAACCTCTGCTTACTTCCCCAGACCTCAGAGATGAGTCACTACTGCAGTTTATTCTAGCTAACAACTTGGATGTGCTCAACAAAGGGAATACACCAACCTTCGTGACGACACGGGCCAATGAGGTTATAGATATAACTGTGAGTACTAATAGTATCTCTAATAACATTAAAAATTGGCGTGTATCTGACGAGGTTTCTTGCTCAGATCACAGACACATTAGATATGAAATAACGGGCATCAAAACCCAAACTTCAAACTATAGGAATCCACGCAAAACTAACTGGGGAGCCTATAAGGCAGACCTAGACATGCAATTGCACAACATTCCTAGCAAAATTGATAATACCATAGAATTTGATGACATCGCGGAGCAAATGACTGACGCGATGGTTTCAGCCTACAATTGAAATTGTCCTCTAATCACAAGGAGTTACAAACGTAACGCACCATGGTGGTGCAAAGACCTCGCTGATTTGAAAAAACAGGTTAGACGCAAATTTAACCAAGCGAAGAGTAATGGAGAATGGGGTGAATTTAGAACCATTCTAACAGACTACGACAAAAAATTGAGAAAACTTAAGAGAGACTTTTTGAGGAAGTACTGCGAGGATATCTAAAAAACCGCCGCAGGTGCTAGACTTCAAAAGGTACTTTCAAAAGGTCCACAAAGTCCGATCGGAGCTATAATAGGCTCTGATGGAAAGTACACCCAGGATGAAAGAGAAACACTGATGGAACTTTTCAGGGTTCACTTTCCCGAATCCAAGGTAATTGACGACGCACCTGTAGCACAAATACCGCTTTCTCCGGTAACTCTCAACAGAAGAGTGACTAGGGAAAACTGGGAGTGTGCTAAGAAGATAATCACGTGGCACAAAATGAAATGGGCTATCAACTCGTTTGAACCATTCAAATCTGCTGGACCCGATGGCGTTTATCCCAAAATGCTACAAGAAGGGCCAGAACTTCTACTTCGAAAACTTTGTATGGTACTAAGAACCAGTCTTGCAATGGGATATGTACCAAAAATATGGTCTAAAGTAAGAGTCGCTTTCATACCTAAACCTGGCAAGTCAGAACAGGATGGGGCGAAAGCATTCAGACCAATAAGCCTAATGTCTTTCATACTGAAAACGTTAGAAAAACCTCTCGATAGGTATATTAGGGATGAGGTGCTTGAGAAGAAAGCTCTGCATAATGACCAATATGCCTTCAGGAAAGGAGTCTCCACGGAGACAGCACTACACAAGCTCGTCGAAAGAGCAGAAAATGCGCTTGAGAAAAAGAAAGTGCTTCTATGCACATTCTTAGATATAGAGGGGGAATTCAATAACACCCATTTAAAATCCATCACACGAGCTCTCGCTTATCACAATATCGAGGAAACTATTAATAGATGGATCGAGAATATGCTGAAGAGCCGTGTGATAAAAAGTACCATCTCTGACACTACACTGCAGGCTAAAGTTACAAGAGGGTGTCCACAGGGCGGGGTTCTGTCACCGCTTCTGTGGAGTCTTGTTATTGACGGACTGCTGCGTATTCTAACCCAAAATCACCACAGCGTACTAGGCTTTGCAGATGATTTGGTTATCATGGAACAGGGGAAATCAATACCACTGTTAAAGAAAGGATGCAACAAGCATTAGACCTCACTACTGAAAGGATCAATGAGGAGAGCCTAGCAGTTAGCCCTCACAAAACTACAGTAGTAGCATTCACAAAACGAAAACGAAAAGAAGAGCTAGGACCTCTCTACCTGAATGGTACACCTATAGAGATGTCGGGGGAAGTTAAATACCTGGGAGTCATACTAGATTCCAGGCTAACTTGGAACCAACATCTACAAAGGGTTACAAAGAAGGCAACCATGAGCCTTATGGTTGTGAGAAGAACATTTGGCAAAACTTGGGGTTTGAAACCAAAAATTATACATTGGCTGTATAAAGTGGTAGTTAAACCAGCCATACTTTATGGTGCAATCGCCTGGTGGAGCAAGACGTTGCAGCATAACGCTATTAGAACACTAAGCAAGGTGCAAAGACTTGCTTGTCTATGCATAACAGGGGGAATGAGGACTACCCCAACAGCGGCCATGGAGGTAATGCTCTGTCTTCCCCCGCTTCACCTTGAAGTGCAAGGGGAGGCTAGAATGGGGCTCCTCAGATTACCTGTAGCGTCAAAAGATAGTGGGAAAAATACACCACTACAATTCGTTGGGGACAATATCTTGCAGATGCCAAGAGGTAATATGATCCCTAAATACATCTTCGAAAAACCCTTCGAGGTGGTAATCCCGGATCGAAGGGAGTGGCACGAAGTTCACGCTAGAGAAGAGCAAAACAGAATGATCTGGTACACAGACGGATCAAAGACTGAACAAAGATCTGGTGCGGGAATTTATTCCCCTACCCTGAAGGAGAAACACTCCTATGCGCTTGGTGAAAACACCTCGGTGTTCCAAGCAGAAATATTTGCAATTTTACAATGTGCAAAAATATGCAATGAGAGGGCCTTCAAGAGGAAAGGAATCCATATTTATTCGGATAGTCAGGCCAGCCTAAAAGCCCTTGCAGGTTATAAGGTAAAGTCCAGACTCATCTGGGAATGTATCAACGAACTTCTGACGCTGGCAAGGTCAAACAGAGTTAAACTGATCTGGGTACCTGGGCACAGTGGAATAGAAGGCAACGAAATAGCTGACGAACTAGCTAGGCAGGGGTCAGCTACACCTTACTTTGGCCCGGAACCAGTAATTGGAGTACCCAAGAAAGTACTTGGTAACTCCATTAAAAGACGAGTCAAAGAATTACAAAGAATAGCCTGGGATAACACACCAGGACAAGAATATAGTAAACTTGTTATTCAGATAACAAGTGAAAAACGAACTGATGAGATACTTAGATTAAGTAGAGATCAGATAAGACTAGTAACAGGTCTCCTTACAGGACATGCTCCTGTCAGAACACACCTACAAAAAATGAGGCTATATCAAGGTGACCAGACTTGTAGATTGTGCGGCTTAGAACCTGAGACTATTGAACACATTTTGTGCTATTGTGAGGCACTAAACTATAGAAGAGTAGTACAACTAGGGGAACCTGATTTGAACCTAGAGAATGTGGGAACCCTGAAACCTAGTGACCTTTGCAAGATAGTCAGAGGGACCAATGTGTTTTAGGGTATTGGAATGATAGGGGAAATACAATAAGCCTCCGGCTGCAGTATATCCTTTGGACCCCTGTAGTAATGAAAAAAAAATAATCAGGAATTCAATACACCGAGTAATGTTGGCTCCTGAATTCGACTATGTTACGCAAAAAATCACCTAATATGTACCCACACTTTATTCGAAATCACCGATGGTGATATTAATTTCTTCAATAGAAGCCAAATCGGATTTTCATGAAAAATCAATAAATTATTATCGATGTAGTATACTTGTGCTCCACGTAGAAATCTGGATAGAGTATTTCATCACTCAACAAGAATATGAAGATTTCATCAGTTTATCTCCACAGATATTTCAGTAAATATGGAAGATATTGTCGATTTCTACAAACTTTCAAATTATACATTTCTCTTTCGTAATATGATCTTATCCGCACCACCTCCTTTGGGTGAACAAATTATGGAATTTGTCTTGAATAGTCTAGATCTATTCTAGATACATTATTATACATTTCAAATGAAGTTGCATTCTCAATCTACTCATAAAATTGATTCCACGAATTCAATTCCATTTAAAAATCGCAATCGTTACGTTCATTTCGGAGTGGTATTGCATTTCCCTAACAAATTGGGCAATATACATCGGAAGTAGTCTCCAGATTTCAGTTCCATGTATTTCCACATTTATTCTATTGAATTTCTATTGAATGTTACGGTTACGAGATTCCAAGAAAGGGAATGCCAGAACGATTACTATTCAAACTTCGAGAAGTAACCAATTAATTATTAATTCCTTGTAATTGCCACTTGAGCCAACGAACGAAATATTCACCTGAGTGAGCAGAGTAGAGGTGAACAGCAACGAAGTTTCTTGTTGGTCCTTCATGATGTCGGCGTTCTCGTGCATCCCGAATACTTCCGGATGAGTGATCAAAGGCAAAGACCTGGTGTAAGTAATGAATTCCTCGTATTCCGTTTTGTCTGGGCAATAGTAGATACCTGATAAGAACATATCGTCAGATTGTATCGAATTAAACTCGAATATTATATACCGGCAATTGAAATGCGTGATTACAACATCATGGAAATTGAGGTATTGAAATACTTTAACGTTTTCTGCCTGGGTTATTTCGGTGCTAACGTGATGACCTACTTCAACATCATTTTATTTGAACATCGTAATCGTTATTTTTCCTACATTAACGTATCTAGGATGGCTTAAGTACAATTAAAACTTCAACTCAGTTATTAACGTTTCAAAAATAAATAACTTGTAATTTGTTTTGGTACAACTTCAATTCAGTTCAAGTAACTGAAATTAATTGTAGACCAAACATAGTTTCGAGAATAACATTCATTGATTCATAAAAAGTAAGCGTAGTACCAACCTGTCGGATCAAATGCGAAGCAGGGTTCTTCTACGAGTTCTTTGCAGTAAAACTTCTTCAAAATCGTCGAAAGACATCTTCGATCCCAGTCATCGGTTACTCGACCACCGTAGTTACATTCTCCAGTCAAGTAGAGCAGAGCCTCATATTGTATATCCTTCAAATATCCAATTAAACATTATCGGTTATCAAATGAAGTCTCAATAACTTTAACAATCTGATATTTATCATGAATAGCTTCATTGTGAGAATTTTATTTGAGGAAATGATGAATGGTTCACCAACACTTCGCCTTCCTCGTATTTCATTCTCATTTAAATTACGAGTTCCTATGGCTGAAATGATAGTTTTATTCGAAGTTCTTCAGTAGATATACTTTTCTACAAAATTATCCAAGACGTATCATCATTAAAATCCATCTTCGCCAAAAGAAGCAGACCATTAGCGATAAATGTTACATACAGAGCCACACGAAAGGAAACAGTTTTATATCGAACACAACATTACCTAATAATGAAACATTTATTGATAACTGTCCATTGTTAAACATATGAACTTGTTCTTGTTCGCAATCGTTCGAATTTCACTCCTACCAATCAATACCGTTTGATTATCCTATCCAAAATCAGGAGTTTTATCTATAGTGGCACCCAAAAAATAAATAGTTTGTATATAGCGATAAGCGTCTTCTCCATACAGGGTGGGGCACCCCATACGACACGGTCTCTGTAAACCAAACCATTGAATATTTCGGAAATTTCTTCTTTTCATTATCTGTATATTCATTGGGGCTGCAAAAAGAGATTATTTGGGATTATACAGGGTGGCTCAAAAAAGTGACATATCAAAGTTGTGTTTTTTTAAATGGAATAACCTGTATTTTGTTACAGTTTTGGATAGTTCAGGGAAAATAATACGATTTCATAGAAGGTACCATGTACCTTACTATAACCGTTTTCGAGTTATTATTTTCTTGGTACAATTGAAGACTGAATAACATCGGAATATATGAAAACTATCCCTTCCAATTCTGACCAAGCATTAAAAAGTTTTCAAGCTATTGATTCCGATAGAACCCGTTTCCCAATATTGTACAGGGCGTTCAAAATTCGTTGTCACTTTTTCATAATTTCAAACGATATCTTCGTTATTTTAAATAGAACATCTTGTATTTTTTCAATCTGAACAATACAAAATTTGATAATCTTCAATTTTATAATAGGGTTCCCCATACCTAACTTCAATAGTTTTCAATACATTGGCATTTTCAAATAGTTGTTATCATTTCAATGCATTATTTGATTCGAGAGAGCTGTGACAAGCCATTCATTTGATTTGGTAACACAATTCTCATTGACAGTTCCAATGTGGTTGGAGGAGTGTCGTCAATCTCATTTTTCAAATATCTCCTTGAAAAAAATCAAGGCAGGTCAAATCTGGCGATCTCGCTGGCAAATTTCGTGGTCCTCCCCTACCGATCCACCTTTGCGGAAAGCCCGTATTCAAAAACTGTCAGACAGTGAATTTGAAATGAATATGGATCAGAATAACAGTGAAATATTCGATGAAGTGAAGTTTAATAACTGTCAATGAGAATTCTGTTACCAAATCAAATGAATGTCGTTTCACAGCTTTCTCGATTCAAAGAATGCATTGAAATGATAACTACTATTTGAAAATGCCAATATCTTCAAAACTATTCAAGCTAGGTATAGAGAACCCTGATATAAAATTGAAGATAATCGAATTCCGTATTGTTCAGATTGAAAAAATACAGGGTGTTCTATTTAAAATAACAAAGTTATTTGCGTTTGAATTTATAAAAAAGTGACAATGAATTTTGAACGTCCTGTATAATGTTGGAAAACGTGTTCTATTGGAATCAATAGCCAGGAACCTATTCAATGCTTGGTCGGAATTGGAAGGGATGGTTTCTATACATTTCGATGTTATTCAATCTCCAATTGTACTCAGCATTTCAAAAAGAAAACAACAACTCGAAAACAGTTACATGGTACCTCCCATAAAATCGTATTATTTTTCCCTCAACTATCCAAAACCGTAACAAAATACAGAGTATTCCATTTAAAAAAACACAACTTTGATCTGTCACACTTTTTTGAGCCACCCTGTATACTCCAAAATAATCTCCTTTTGCATCCTCAATGAATATACAAATAATGAATGGAATAAATTTCCGTAATATTCAATGGTTTACTTTACAGAGACCGTGTCGTATGGGCTGCCCCACCCTGTATATACACTGTGAATTTGCCAGAAGAAATGTTCATTGATCTCACTTCATATTCATTCAGGAACATCTGCAACTGCATAACACTGATTCTCAAGTCTGTTTCATTGAATTCATAAGAAATATTCCACCCAAGTGGACCGAATTTCCTTCTTTCTTGTATGGATGCATGGAAGAAACACAAGCCGTAGAGGAGCCTCTTGAAAGCTATTGGTTGTTTACAATTTTCAAACCACTCTAGATCACAAATGGGATCACTCAAATAAGACCTGAAACGATTGATTGAATGGATCATTGAGTGAATCAAGATAGTTTAAATGGATCTTTGAAGTTGCCAGTTAATATCTACTGTATCTCCAGAAGTATGACGTAAAAACGTACCTATTAATGTTGTTCTTCAATCCTTTTGGTGGTTCGTTGGTCATCTTGACACCATTTTGTAATACCAAAACAGGGAAATGTTCAGCAGGGTATGAAGTGAGCCACAGTCGAAAATCTGGATGTGTTGAATCGGGCGTTAAATTTTCACATATCTACAATAATAAAATGACTGGAAAATTATCATGGGAATAATTGGATTCGACATGTAAATTACACGAATACATTTCTTCTTATCCATATTGAAATATTGAAAACTTATCACTCGCAACAACATCTTGAGGAATTACATTTATATATTCGGGATTTCCAATAGTAGTAAAAACGTCTGATGAATATACAATAATCAGTTAAACGAGTTTTGAAATTTATAACCCCAATTAATGTGTTTATAAAAGACAGATTGACGCAAAAGAATGAATTATTGGGCACAGAAGTTGATTATTTTTTAATACCAGCCATGTATGAAATTGAGGTTTTCAATTAACCACGAAAAAAAATATAACAATACAATATATAATTATACGGGTAAGTATAAATGAGGGTTTTCCCAACATATTTTGTTAGTCGCATACTTTCACGTCCAAACAAGTGAAAAGTAAAAATTTCGAAACATTTAATAATAATAATAATAATAATAACATGCCTTTATTCATCACATTCAATGGTTTACAATTAACAAATATGATGAATGGGCGGGGTTCAGCTATTGAAGCTGCTTTTAAACCCAACCTTGGACGTACACACTTAATCTATAAATCTGAGACAACTTCAATATCAAATATATATATATATTTATAAACCTTCAACAATAATACATGCATACATAAATTAAGTAGCTAGGAATATAAAGGAAATATAAACAGAAATAACCAACAAACTTGTAACGTTCTTTTTGCATTTTTGTTATTTAATAAGTATAGTTTACAAATGCTTCAATTATTAGACAGAACTGAGATATCATTATTCATGCACCAAAAATCATTTCGAGAGTCATCAGAGTAGTAAAGACATCATCACCTTGTTTTGAGGACGACCTTCAAACGTTTTTTAAAATTTCTCAAGCTGAGGTCTTTGAGTTCATGTGGTAATGCATTGTATAGCTTTGCTGTGTTGTATGAAAAACTACGTGTATACAAAGCGGTCTTGTGTTTCGGAATTAGCAAGTGATATTTATTACGTGAGTCTTTCTTTCGTGATAAAAAAACCATTTTTTTCCGCAGATATGCTGGACTTCCCGATTCCAAAATTTTATGTGTTACGGTTAAAAGGTGTGACTCTCTCATTTGACTCATTTTCAACCAACCTGAGTCGTTGAATGAATTACTGATATGTTCATATTTACGTATACCATATGCAAATCGAATACAACTATTTTGGATTTTCTGCAACCGTAACACATTATTCCGATCTAAAGCCGGACCATAAATAATGTCGCAATACGCCATTCGTGAGAATATAAGAGACTCGCATAAATTCAATTTAAGTTTTTTTGACATCAAGTGCCTACTGGGATATAGCTGCCGTAACACGTTATATGAAGCCTTACATAGCTGATTAACATGTTTTATGAATCTCAGATCAGTGTCGATCCACAGACCCAAATTCCTGCTCTCATCCACCAATTCAATAGGACTGTTATCAATTCTTATGGTAAGTATCTCAGAAACAAAGTTTCTCTTACCCTTGGAACCAAACAGCATCACGTGCGATTTTTTTGAATTTATCTTCAAATTGTGCGCGAGGGATACATCAAAGAGTCGTTCTAAGTTTCTATTTATTATATCCTCAGCTATGATGACCTCACTGAAACTGAATGACATATATAATTGAGTGTCATCCGCGTAATGATGTATTTTGATTGAACTGACGCACTCATGAAAATCGGATATGTAGAGAGCAAAGAGAAGAGGTCCCAAGACAGAGCCCTGTGGTACTCCGTAATGTCTTCTTAAGGAAGAAGATCGTTCACCATTCAAAATGACAGTTTGAGTACGTCCAGTTAAATAACTCTCCAGAAGTGAGACTGCACCGCAAGAAAATCCAAAATATTCCAGTTTCTTACACAAAACAGACGGATCCAAAGTATCAAAAGCCTTACTATAATCTAATAGAATGAGACAGGTCAACTTTCCCTCATCAATTGCTTTAAATATATCATCTGTTATCAGACTCAGTGCAGTGGTTGTACTGTATTGGGGACGGAATCCAGACTGAACGTCAGTCGTAAGATTAGTCATACTGATATATGTCGTCACCTGTTCTTTAATTATCATTTCGAACGCTTTCGAGAGAGTTGGAAGAATGCTGATTGGTCTTATATCAGACAGCTCAGCTGGATCATTACATTTTGCTAAGGGTTTGACATTGGCGTGCTTCCACAAAGAGGGGAATGTATTAGATTTAATAGCAAAGTTAAAAATATATGCAATATACTCCAATAGATGAGGCACCATCAAATGTAGCATACGAATAGAGACTCCATCATACCCCACAGCATTGCTCTTGATTTTATTGAGGCAACTCAAGACGGTTTCTGAATCCACAGCACTAAATTTGAAATGAGGATCGTGTAAAGGTGTTGTATATTTATCAAGCAGGGCTGTTTGTCGTTGGGTAATTTTCAGTACTGGTGCATCAGTAAAATGTTCATTTAGTAAGTACACAACAGCATAACAATTCCAGAAATTAGATTTTTGCAGAATACAACATGTTCTATTTGTCTGGAAAAGGTATGAATTGCCTACCCTGTCCTTTAGGGGGAATATTTTTCAAGTTCCAAATTTGATATTTCGTGTATAAATGAAAATAGTTTAATTAATAAAACAGGAGTGTGATATTGAACCACCACATGTCATATATCGTTGTTTGAGAATGTTTCAATTGAAGTTGGCGTTTATTAGGCAAACCGAAGTTGACAGTCGCCATTTTGGCCTTCACTGAAAAGACGATGCCATATTCTAAAACTCCATGAAAATTTTCGTTTTTTCGCGATATTTTTGAAACACATATTATTATTCAGCTTTGGAATACGGAACTTCTCCCCAATTCAACCTCCAGTGGAGTTTAAAACAGACATTTATGTACAGGGTGGCCCACGAGGTATTGGGCAGTATATATCTCGAAAACTATTTGGAGTACGATATTGAAATTTGGCAATTATAAACCGTTGGTGATATAACACATTTTAAGCTAGCTGTAACTTGTTACAACATCACATTTTGGATCACGTGGTATCATTTTTAACAATTTTTATGGGACACCCTGTACATTATTCCAATTTTCTTGAACGATTTTTTTTGCAGGTTATTTATCTAAAAAAAGATAGCTCAGAAACAAAAAACGTGTTGTAGCAATAGCTATTGTAGTTGTCAAAAGTCGTCAGTGTCAGTGAACAATCTTTAACTATACGTTTTTTGTTTTTGAAAATTGTTTTACCTACGTAAGAATTTGTTTATTATTTCAAAGTACTTACCTACAAAAAAAAAGAAAAAAGCTTTGGCTGAATGAGCATAAGAGGGACTTTCACAGCGGTGAAAAAATATTCTGGGTATCCCATTGTGAATTCTGAAAATGATACCACGAGATCCAAAATGTGACGTTGTAACAACGTTGCAGCTTGCTTCAAATGCGTAATATTACCAACGGTTCACAACTGCCAAATTTCAATATCGTACTCCAAATAGTTATGGAGATGTATACTGGCCAAAATCTAGTGAGCCACCCTGTATATTTCAACGAAACGTTGGCAAATTACCCTCTCTAACGTGGGCATGAAACTCTTGGCCAGATGGCAGTTCTGCAGCACCACCCACGTGCCGTTCTTGACGCCTTCGTCGATGAGTTTGACAGCGATCGGTCCCTGTCCTTGGCCCAACGAGAGCGGATAGAGGCGAGCAGCGCCGAAGCCTTGGTCGTCGGCGAACTTAAGCAGCACCGCCGTGGGGTCTGCGCCAGGCGTCAGGATGAAGATGAGCGGAATGCAGCAGTGGGAATCGGCGTAAGAAGAATTGAGGTCGAAAGGCGGTGGCTCGATGTATCGTTTGCCGAGATTAACTACGAGGAAGGATATTTTGGGTAATGTTTTCAAGACCCCTGTTAGATAATTTCAATTCGACCAATGGATGATTGGACTAGTTTTGGATTTTCAACGATTACTTCACCATGTTCGCATATTTTTTGACATTCGCATCTGTTACAAACGATGCGAATGTTTTTTATAAATAGGAAAGCATGAGGATGGATGAATGTGTAAGTTACCGAATTAATGATGGAAGCTCTTATGTGTTACCCTGTAGGGTGAGAAAATTTCGATGTTTGTTTAAGGTAACTTGGTAACTATAGAAAGTACAAAAAAATAAAGTGATTAACTCAAACTCTTTTTTTGTGTTGAATTCACAGGCTAAAACAAAAATTGACTATTAAACTTTTTTTAAAGAAAGGAATCATTTCCTGCTGCTCTCAAGAAAAAAAAGTAGAAGTACAATAACTGAAAAAAATAAATGAATCGTTATGGAATTTAAACTGGAAAGAGAAAAAAACAAATTAAAGGCCGGTTCTCATCTAAGCGGTGCGGAGCGGCGCGGCGCGTTGCCTTGCTGCGCGAACCGGCTATTTGTACATTTGTATATTTTGTTTAAGCGAAGCGGTGTGTATTTCGAGTTTGTGAAATTAATGACAATGAGTTCACAATTGCCAGATGAGGTTTCTACATCCTCATCATCAGACGATTTTGTGTTAGTAGCTGCATTATGTCATGAATACGAGAAGAATAGACGAAAAAAGAAGCGACAATATTGGGCCCATGACATATTTGGTGCAAGACTTTCTAGTTCTTCTGAAGGAGAATTTCACACGCTGTTTAGGCGACTGCAGATGGATGAACGCAAATTTTACAAATATTTTAGAATGTCTACAGGGAAATTCAATCAGTTATATGATCTTTCACGCATTCCACTAACCAAGCAAAATACCAAATTTCGTCAGAGTATTGTAATATTAACATATACCTACATTTTCCATCTTACCGGCGCGTTTCAGAGCAGCAGTGCCGCGAGCCAATGCTTCTGGAAGCGTTCGTCAATGAACGCTCCGTACCGCTCCGCACCGCTCTGCTCAAGTGGGGCGGCTTCACTTAAATACACGCAAACAATTGCGAGCAACTTTTTGCCGCGCCGCGCCGCACCGCTCTAGTGAGAATCGGCCTTTATTCCAATGTTTCATAAATCCGCTCAAGATTGATCTCACAAGTTAAATGAATTGTTCACTTCGATTATCCGAATCAATTGTTATTTTTTTTTTCTGAGGGGTGTTACAAAAATATTCCGATAGGATGAAACAGATGAGAGAAGAAATATGCCTTCGATATTCTTCTTGAAATTTTCATATTGTTATTGACAAGGAAAGTGACAAAAGTTTATATCAATAAATTTGCAGAATTCCATTGAAATATATCGTATATGTGGTGGCAGATTTGCCATTAGGCCCATGAGGTCTAGGGCAGACAGATATTGGCAATTCATACTTAATAAAAAACTCACTGCTGATAACAATATAAACAATAAATAACTCGAATGCAATATAAGTTTCCTAAAATCTTGCTCATAAATTATAGACTATCATGATGTGCGCTGAGAAAAGGGCGGCACATGGCCTGGGGCCTAGAGCGGCTGGAACTGCTAATCTGCCACTGTGTATGTGTCATTTGAGGATAAGGATTTCGGGGAAAATAGCAAATATACAAGAATGTTTCGTTGACTTTCTGAATCTACCTTGTAAATATTAGGATATAAAATCATAACAAACGGTAATTCAGATATTGACTTAAATTCATATTTTTGTCATTCAGAGCACAGCTTATAGAAATAGCTGAAGCAACGCAAATAATACAGTATTGTGCGATTCTTGAAGCACTCATCGACTTATTTTCTGTCAACCCTATCAAGTCACGGTGATTAAATAATCTGATTTTCGTTTTATGTTATATGAATACACTTGAGTCCTGACTTTATGCGTTGAGTGTACTTTTCACACGGTATGAAAATATGCTGTCAAAATTGACTTATTTTTGATGGAAACTACAAACGGTGAACCACGATCCTATACATAGGTCTTGCAACTCGTATGGTGCGGGGTGACCCAAACATTGAGGAAATTTTTGTGGTTCTCATGTTTCGCCACCTGCAGCGCTGTCCTCTATTGTCACTTTGTCAGCTAACCACAAATCAGATCCGATCATCTTTTTGGAAGTAGAAATGATCTTTCTTTATTCGAGAAAATTTTGCAAGATATAATATTTCTGTCATTGAATTTATTTACCATTCAAGTCCTAACTGTTTGTTTTGTAGTTAAAGATTAATCACGTGATCATACAAATATGTCCTCCTAGTGGATAATTATGGCAACTTTTTCTTCGAAACTGGTGCCACCCCCCACCACTCAAAAATGCCGTAGTCTCCAGACCTATGTGTATGACCGTGCGGTGAACCGAGGAAGTTTGATTATCATTGTTAACTGTGACAAGCGTTTTCATACTATTGTCATCAAACTATCTCTATTCGACTCAACTTCAACTATCGCATGACCGTCAGGAAAGTGACTCATCGAATTGTTCGCTGCGTAACTGAACCAGCATCTCTTTTGATTCGGCGAAGGTGGTTGCAAACCCGAAGAACCAGACGCTTGGAATCCGGAAGGAGATAAGACCAGGTAGATCCCCATTCAGACGGTTATTTGATAGAACCATTTTCGTCATTTCAACTCTCGTGTAAACAGTAGGAGATATGTATTTGTGGATTGGAAATTACCTGATACGAACTTCTGGATCGCAGGAACTACTTTATCGAACCGTAAACATCTGAGTATCAAGAGTTTTTGGAATACGCTCAACTTTTCTTCCCAAGGTTCCGGCAATTGGCATTCCTGTGGTTCTCCTGAATCGAACACTACTTTCCATTGATCGGAATTGTTTGAGAAATGATCGATGATACCACTGTAGAAAGAATGAACACAGTAAATTTTAAGTTAACAACTTCATTCGTGCAAGATGGTGGCTTCTGGAAAGCTATCTCCATAGTAAAAGTGGAAGATTTTGATGAAAAAAATGGACTGAATAAAGCAAAACTATAGTATGTGTAGAATATGGAAATGTTTATCTTTCGTCAGGTGCAGTGCAAAAAAAATACCAAGGAATCTGTGGCTCGAGAATCAATTGTTGTGGTTTTAACAATATTACACCCAATCAAGGTAACAATTAACTGAAATATGAAGAAATTCAGAAAGTACAAAGTGAGAATGAACTCTTGAGGGAACTATTGAAGGAAAAGGGTGAGAAAAGGTTTGTTCTTTTGGATAACATAAATTTGTTGAAACAAAACAATCAGTTACTTGGATGATATAATGAATTTGGATAAAGATCAAGATGAAAAAAATCGAGTGAATAGAAATGATGATCATACTGGGGTTAAAAAAGTGAAAGCAATAGAAGGAAAACATGGGCATAAATGAAACTGTGGACTTTGGAGTGAACAGAAAAGTTTGGTTATATCTATACAGGCTGAAGAGACATGTTACTGATGAAAAGATCCTGAAATATCTTGAAGAACTTCTACAATTCAAAGGGGCAGAAATCAACATCAAAAAATTATAAACATCTACTACACAAAACAAGTGCTTCATGATGAGTGCTGACTTCAGTCTGAAACATGAACTGTATAACCCGAACAATTGGCCAAACAGCGTAGATATAAGACGTTTCGACTCCAAGAAATACCATTCACATCAGCATCATTGAAATCGCTTCGACTATATGCGGAAGGATTTTCAGGAAAAAATGCATTCTATTCTATTGAAGAATTTCCACATTAGATATCATTTTATAATTTATTTATTTTGCTCGTGCAAATGTATACAACTATATGCAATTGTAACTCAGTTTACCTACTGGAATATCCTATTCTATCACTGCTCTACATTTTTTCTTCTTTATATGTCTGATTGACTTCAATATGTATGTTATGCACTGTAGATGGGCATAGTTGCTTCATGTTCTGATTAGTCTGATAGAGTTCTGTACAGTGTGGAACAGCCATGTGCATTTAAAAAAAATAATTATACAGGATGTGCCATGTGACAGTGGCAGATACCAATTTTATCATTTCAAATACAACCCCCTGTTTATTATTAGTTTTTTTGGATTCTTCAGAAAATTCTAGACATATCCTATATATTTTTTTTTTAATGCGCATCTTAAAATACAAATCGACGTATCCAAGCGTTTATCCCAACACGCTCTCATTTATTCGTTATCGAATTTATTCCATTTGGCTGTTCCAACTCTATATGTATGTACCACATGTATGAAATTTTTAATCATGATGATGATTCCTATTCCATTTTATTCTATAAATTTCTACTCACTGAAATTCCGGTAAATCATTCAATCGACACAGTTCATCCCAGGATTTTGTGACGAGCCAATTTGTGGGATTAACGTTAGGATTATCCAAACCGACGCCGCCTGTCAGTAGAAACATCCACGCTGATATATCGATTTCATCACGACTTTTCATCAAATTGATTGTTAGTAGCAGCGAATATAATAGTTTATCCTATAAATGATCCATGGTAAGTAATCTTGGAAACTGAATATGTCGTTGACATCCACTTACTTTTTCGAACAAACTGCGACAAATATTAACGTAAAGGGAGTATGTGAAATACTTTTCGAGATCTTTCAGTCTCAAAGTGACATCCTCAACTTTCTCTGTATTATCGATCCCTGCCTTATACAGATTGATGAACCACACGAGAGAATATTGATACATTGGATCAATATTCGCCAAATCAGCTGGAACAACGAAAATAACAAGAAGTTGGCTCCACATTTCAGTCAATGAAATGGTTACTAACCGATAGTAAAGAACAGAATCGTAGAATGAACTGCGATCGGTTTATATTCCAATCTGGCTTTGTCGATTTGTATTTCGGTGACCTCAGCTATGGCTTGTTTGGCAGCAATATCATTAGAAAGAATTTTTGACGAGCTGAGAATCTGCACTGCAGTCTCATCCTCTAGAATATTTCCCTGGGAGGTGCTTAAAACTTCTAGAATTTTATCTTCGATTTCTTTCAGTGCTCTGGAAAAATGAAAGTTTATAAAAGTTATATTTGTGGATTCTTTTGAGAAATTCGTTGAATTTCAAGTATTGCCAGATAGATTTATTTCCATTTTTGATACAATTCCAATACTCGTGACCAATTTCTATAGAACACTATATTAGATCTCATTGAATTATTTCTGATAGACGGGCAAATATAATTGATCATTTTTTATTGAGAAGGTGAAAATAAAATGAATGATGATTGCGGGAAGACGAAATATCGTGAAGCAAATCTATTCTTTGAAGTAAAGATCGAGATTCCATCGTGCCTTTTATTTTCTGCTCCTTGCAATATCAATGCATTTTTTTCTGCTTCAAGATCAGGCCTCTCTTTGGCAACAGTAATGCCTAACAGTTGGTCTTGGAGACCAACACTAGTTATCATGAAGTTAACCAATGTTACTTTCACAGCAACTTCTGGAAGGTAATGTGGATTCCTTAGTTTCGTTGTGATGTACAACCTGAAATAATAAGTGAAAAAATCTCTTGACACTACTTATTCATTATAATTACTTGAAATCGCTACTATATTCCACTACAGAATCTCCTAATTTCAGGCAAAGGGCACCACCTTGTTTGAATATTTGTTGGGCGAGGACTGGTTCTAAAATCGGGTCAAGCTCTTCTCCAATATTTTCTAATAGTACCTAATCGAATAATGATTATAAATGACCGATTATCCGTCAAAGAAGGTTATGCAAGAGAATCCAGGAACAATACTCAATATGCTTAAACCTTCAATAATATTCCATTCTAAGTAGAATATCGCTTTGATCCTACCACGGTCTAATACATAAGGTCTGGAATCTACGGCATTTTTGAGTGGTGGGGGGTGGCACCAGTTTTGAAGAAAATGTTTCCATAATTATCCGCTAGGAGGACATAGGGGTATAATCACGTGATCAATCTTTGACAACAAAACAAACGATTAGGACTTGAATGGTAAATAAAATCAATGACAGAAATATTACATCTTCCGAAATTCTCTCGAATAAATAAAAATCATTCTTACTTTCAAAAAGCTGATCGGATCTGATTTGTGATTGGCTGACAAAGTGACAATAGAGGACAGCGCTGCAGGTGGCGAATCATGAGAACCACGAAAATTTCCTCA
The DNA here is from genome assembly GCA_037013635.1 of Plagiodera versicolora. Taxonomy (NCBI): domain Eukaryota; kingdom Metazoa; phylum Arthropoda; class Insecta; order Coleoptera; family Chrysomelidae; genus Plagiodera; species Plagiodera versicolora. The sequence continues at coordinate 4,752,612 of CM072986.1, read as the reverse complement.
ATGTTTGGGTCACCCCCCACCACACGAGTTGCAAGACCTATGTATACGATCGTGGATCCTACTAAAACGATTCTTCTGTCCATTCAAATTTTGATGGCTAATTATAATGTATCTATCTGTTTTATCGAATATATCGTATAATATACTTGTATTAGGTGCGCAACTAAGTTCTCGCTGAATTTTCGATAAATATGTAATTTTATTATAAAAAAAATTGTTACAAATGAATCATTCAAAGTATTGTCCATCGCTAGACACAACTTTTTCCCATCTTTCTGGCAGAGCTCGAATACCTTGACGCCAGAAGTGTTTTGAGGCTATCCACGAATCAAGACATTTTCTGATGTCTTCATATGAGTGGAACTGTTGATCAGCCAGGCCATGTGCCATTGAACGGAACAAGTAAAAATCGGACGGCACAATATCTGGAGAATATGGCGGGTGGGTTAGGACTTCCCATTTGAGTGTGCCCAAGTAGGTTTTAACAGGCTTGGCAACGTGAGGCCGAGCGTTGTCATGCAGTAAAATCACTTTTTCGTGCCTTTGCTCGTATTGTGCCCATTTTTCGCACAGTGCTCGGCTCAATCGCATCAATTGAGTTCGATACCGTTCCCCAGTAATGCGCTTGAGCTGCCGTTTTTTTCGAATGGAAGAAGAAAATCAACACTTCCCGCAAATGACGATTGTTTGGCACAAAATTAGACATTTTTACTTAACCAAAAGTATATAATGCGAAAACAAAATCACTTATATGTCGTGATGATTTGTTTACCATGTGTCTAAGCTTGGTTCATGACGTTTTGGATATGTCAAAATCGACCAGCTTTTACTGCTAGAGCCATCTACTGACAAACAGCGAGAACTTAGTTGCGCACCTAATAGAATGAGTGTTTGATAGTGTAGTTATAGTGAAAATAGAATTGATATTTTTGAATTTGAATTTTGATTTCGAAATTTGGTACTATTATTTTTGATCATGAATAATTTCTTGAAGATATTCATTCCCTCCATTTGAATGAGAATATATCACAAAACCAGACTATATAAAGTATTGATGATATCATTAAAAACTTGAAAAACAAATGGAATACGAACGGGCTGGCCAAACTGTATAGCATTCTCCAAAATTCGGACATAATCTGCTTGATTGAGCCTTATTATAGCCAGATTATTAGACCTTTCCATATTTTTAATCCACTTATTGGCTTGACCTTGAGGATCGATTAGCAAAGCGTATCTTCTAGCGTTACTATAAAGAAAATATTCTAAAATCCATTACCAAAACCACTCAGAGAACTCACGAGATAATAATTCCGTTATCAATACTGAAATTATCAGTTGGTAGACCGTATATATTCCATTGTCTTATAACGACGGGTTCCCCCAAGATTTGTGTCAGTTGAAAATCTTTGCTGCACACTATTTCGAATCCTATCAAGTCTGATACCCATTGGTCTACTTGTTTAGCCCTGAACTGCATTGTGAATGGACCAAGATATGCTACAACACCTGCAGCTATCAGAATGTCTCCTGTAACAGAATGATCCAAAGTAGAATCACATCATTTTATAAAACCAATCATCGATACTAACGGTATCTAGAAATATCCATAATTTATCTCCATCGGACAGTGACATTAGGTAAGTGGACTAATATAGAACTTTATCAATTAATCAATACAACATGTAATTATAGCATCTGCCTGAATGCATTTTTGTGGCGTATAACATTACAATGTTTAATTTATGAGGTAGTGATGTAGGAGATTGAATTTTTTTATTGGTTTTTTAAACATTGATAACTGTCGAACAATTGTGAAATTACGTTATTTATTTACGTTCGCATAACCGGAATCATGGTGGTGCCACGTTTTTAATATCAAATAATTTTTGTATGATTTGCATATTTGACCAATGAATCTCTCACGCACATTATAACAAAACACATATTGATCATAAAAAAATGAAGAATTTTATGAGTTCTGTATATACATTCACGTGGCAAACCTAATGAGCCGTAACGTGATTTGATAGTTGCAGAAAATGCGGAGTTTTTGACTTTAATAACGATATTGATGCCAAAAACCTATTTAAAACGCTATTGACGATCTTGAAGTGATGATAGCTTATTTGATATGAAATATTTATAAAAAAATTGCATCCTAAAACGCCCGATATATATCACAAACGGTCAATGCAAATCTTCATTTCTCATTCAATGAGTGTAGACCCTTTCAAATCAAACAGAATCATGTTCCAAATGAACCATCCATTACCCACATTTTCCAGACCGTATATGCCCCAAAGGCTCTTTGGCTGAGTTTATCCTTTCAGGGGAAAGGAAGCAACATTATTTATTAATTTGAGCTCACTGGAACTTGGCCAAAACTCCATTCTTTATGGAGCTATTCAACCGAAATACTAGTGTAGTGGTATGCTCCATATAAATGGTTCATCTACTTTTGGAACTAAGAAAATACTAAATATTCCCATTTCAGGACATGGAATTCCTTAGAGCATATCTTTCAAAGGATAAGTCTTGAGGTATATTCCGTTTTTAGAAATCAGCAGGTGAATCGTTCATTTGAATAGATGTATTTTTGCTGTAGAATGAATAAGCAGGGTTTTCCACAAATAATAAGCGCCTGACCTAGCAGACTTTTGAATATTTAGAAGATCACTAAAATATATATATTATCAACTCTTTCAAGAAACTCTTCCAGTTATACGGGAAATTGATATTGGAACTACTTATGCTTGTTAAATAAATATCTCGGGTACTATAAGAAATACGAACTCAATATTCTTTATTGATTCTTTCGAATTCTTCTGTCACGTGTTATTTGTTGAAGTGAATCGGAATCTCCATTACTCGCTCACTTTGGAGGTTTAAAGTTTCTATAAAGGTGTGCCCCAAAATGCACCACCTCTCAGATACGAAGTGTCAAAGGTACGTACAAAACTCCTCGAGGAAAAAATGTTAAACCCAGTACACCATTCAAGGTTTATCAACGTGATGTTTTGAATTTGAAATTTTCAATTTTCGTAAACTAGCGCATAGTTACAGTGGTATGTAGCTATACTGTTCTTCTTTCATTCATTGGAAAAGTTAATGAACAAAATGTTTTTGTTAAAAGTAAAGGTTTATGAAATATTTGCGATATATTGTGATATAATTTCATTTGTGCAATAATCGTTAGATGCAAATTTCAAAGTTAAAATAGGACTGGCAAAGTCCGTTATTACCAGTCCTCTACGAGTGTTAGAGAAAAGAAAAATCTTCATGGAAACTTTTTCCCTCGATATGAAGTGGAGAATCTATCTTCGGAATTTTTCGGTCTAATTCTGATTCATTCTGCTTTATTTTTTAACCTCTATTCTAGCTGGCAGGCCTCAGAAGCAACTATCCTAGTGATTGGGGATGAGAATCACGATACTTTAGGTAATATCTGTAAATTCGTTCCAATATATTTCTCAAATTTTCATTCATTTCTTCAACTTCACCCTCAACATTTTCACTGTCTATTTCATCTATCTCCTCGAGTTTATGCGGGACCTCAGTTGACGAAATCCATTTTTCATTCAGGTTGAAAAATTCATACCTCGAATGCACTGAAGGGGACCAATCAAAACTTCACTTTGATGAAATGAGAAAACCAAAGATCTGTTCATATCGATCAAAATCCATATTGACGGTAGGGCTCACCCATCAGGAATCAGCTACTCATATACTCAAAAAATATTGATAAAATTACTAGAAAAATACTTCGGAAGTTTTGTCCTAAACACCGAGTAGAAGAAAATATTGGTCAGGATAGTTTACTCGCAATATTGATCATGTTAGTGAGTGACAATCCATTTCCTAGCATCAATGGGTTATCTTTGACCACCCGCAGTTCATCAAATGGCCTTTACTTTACCTGTTAGCAGGTAATATTTCTCTCCTAGCTCTTTCGCTATCGCTTTCCACCGATCTTTCTCTCCTCCCAAACCCCCAATCAATTCTTCTGCTCTTTGCAACTTCAGTTGGCAAAGGTTAACTTCGTCGGTGAGATTGTTGAACTTTTTTGTTTCACCTTCCAGTATGACTTCCAATTTGCCAACTCTTTCTCGCGCCTCACGGAGCAGACCTCTTTTCAGTTCTAGTGCTGTCATTGCTGTTTCGAACGCATTCTCGGCTATAGCCAGAGCGGCCTTCTTGGGGGCAACTACTCTAGCTACTTTGTCGTATTTGGATATAGCAATCACCCATTTGCATAAACCTAGAACGAAAAGAAGTTCAAGAGAATTGAGTTATTTTCGATTAGAACTTGGCATAAATTCAAATCAAAGTTGATGAGAATAGGTTGAATATTCCACAAAATATGTTTTGTGAGTTGTTTATTCTTTCCGTCACAGCATATCAATGATTTTAGAGAATTATAGGTTGCTACCCAATATAGGATCATTTCGCCATATTTTGTATTAGATAGCTGAGAAATATCATGGAAACATGTCATTATTGAGATTTTAAACGATCGCGCGTTCATTTATGATAATCTGATTCGAAAATAATCTGATTTTTATACATATGTATGAACTTGATTTTTTTTTTTCGAAAACATGACTATTTTGGTATAGGAACATAATATATTTTATGCACGACGGGGCGTAAAATGGCACTTTATCGCCCCGATATGCGGGCGTAAACTAGAACTTTACTGCCCTCGGACTACTTTACCGCCCGCCGGGCAGGGTATTCCATTTGAAAAAATGCACTTCTTACCATTTTTGTAACTATCCTCGAAGTTATCGAATTAAAACGGCCCTGTATAATGGAGAACGGATTTCCTCAGACATAAATGATACATTGATGAAGTACACCCAAAATTTCAGCATTCTACGAATCAAAATACCGCAGTAATAAACATTCAATTGAAGCTATATTTTGCACGAAAAATAAGGAAATTAATCAATTCCTCGAAAACCTTTAGAGATAGGTATAGGGAAGTATCATACGAAAAGGATTGAAAAGTATTAGAGAAAAGAAAAATTGATAAACAACAAAACTCGGGAAACCAAATTTTCAGGATAATCCTACGTCCCGTTCTCCATATACGTCTGACCTACCATCGAGCGTGAGTGACCCTGTATATTTCATACCTTCTGCAGCTGTTGAAGCAGTTTTAACTTTATCTGGATCGAAACTTTCGTCGGTGAGAATCTGGTGTTTCAGTTTATCCATTATTTTAGGTGGAATATTATCCTTATCGAAATTGATTAAACTTTCGAGGAATTTCATATCACCCAAAACTTTTAGGGACGGTCCCCAGTAATCGTCAACTTGTCCAATACCACTGGGAGCTGGAACTCGTTGAGGCTTAACATCCTATCGAAAAATCGAAATAGCATTCAATTCAATTGAGCAATATAGTTGTGACAGCTAGCAAAAGATTATGGTTTTTCTGCTCGTTTTTTACGACGATACTTCGGAACAGAAAGTTCATTATTTAAACTGTTTCGGAATATATATAAATCATTTTTTAGCTATCGACTGTGGAAAATCGTTGAATGGTTTTTTCTTTAATATTTGTTAAAATTGTCTCAACCAATAGAAAGTTATGTGGTAAGCTAGATACTTTCTATTCTGCACCAATCGTATTGAAAGATAACCTATGTGTCCGAACTACACTCCTTGAATGAATGAACTATACCAAAGTTGTTAACTGAAATATTGATGTAAGTATGCCTAACAGAGCATCCTTCTACTTTTTCACCTGAAGCGGAATATTATCTGTAGACCAAATGAATTTTCTACAAAAATAATGATTCCAAAGAGACCCAAAGATATATACAATTGTTTTTCATAAAACATCCTATTTGTTTTTGGATTTTTGAAATCTACTGATTTTATATTTTAATTCACTGTGAGGCATCGATTGTTATGGTAGTATTATCATATCATATATCATTACATTTCAAATTGAATATCTCCATCAATTTCTGAGATGAATACTTTTCCAAATTGAAAATACAAACAGATGGAGCGAAAAAGTGACTTATCGGATTCTTTATGATTTTTTTTTAGATAATTTATCACATATGGGCAGTCTCTATTCGGTACTGTTCGACTTTGTCTATCATAAACCATATGGAAATTAGGTAAATTATAATTTTTGATTGAATATCTAGTCTAAATAAGACTTATACAGAAAGCACACAACGACTTAAAACCAACCCCATGCTATCAAACTGTCATATGATGTCCAACCTTGAGAATACAAACAGCCTCCATAACGAGCTTCACTCCCTTGGGAGGATTCTTCATCGTCTTCACCACGCTGATATCAGCCTGCGTCAGCGTATTCAAGGCCGCTAGAGCCGCATTCAGTATCGGCATGGCCTCAGCCAAATCGGCGTCACATTCGTCCTTGATCGCTTGAGCGGCCTTCGCCTGCTCATTGGCCAACGCCTCGTCCACTTGGACGGTCTTCTCGACCTCGGCGGCCTCGGCCGATTCCGCTTCGACTATCTTCACCGTCTCCTCCACCTTGGCGGTGGCGATGACGAGTTGCGGCTCCAAGGCCGTCAAGCTGGCTTGCATCACCGACACTTCGGCGCCAGCTGCCGCGAGTTTCTCCAGACCTACTTCGTATCTTTTCTTCAACTGGAGGATCTCCCTGTGGATGAGTTTCTTTTTTAAAGGTTGCCATGTCGTAGTAGCATTTGGAATGTATTGGTGAGTCAACATAATTCTCTAGGTCGATTGCTCAATTATTGTAATTCATCTTTATACTCAATGTGGAAAGATGGTTCTGACAGGTTTCAATACCATTTCAACTTTGGTATTTCTATTCCTATTCGCTTGGTGGGTCAACCTATTTCGATCATATCGATATACATTGTGACAATTTGAAAACTCACAATGGGCTATATTCCACAAACAAAATATGATATCAAAAAATACTCAAATCTGTTGCTAGGATAGAAAAAGGGGAACAAAATGGCATAGACATTCTACTGATTGAAGCAGAGAAGGTTATGGAGATATTATTCGGTGGTCCGAGAGAAACTGTCTATTGTTGAATCACAGCAAAACAGTCACAGTTTTTTTGGGCGCTTCAAAGAAAGAGCACCAGTGTTATTCAAAAATACAGAAAGGGAAATAACTTGTAGTGATGAAATAAACCTTTTAGGAATAATTTTCGACAAACATCTGCAGTGGAAAATCATACAGAACTATTGTCTAATAAGCTGAGAAGTAGTTGCTACAGCATAAAATATATGAAAAATCACTGCAGCAATAATGTATTGCTTACGCTGTATCTTGCACACTTTCACTCCCATATGAAGTATGCTATTCTAAATTGGGGTAATTGTGCTGGTATGGGTCGAATCTTCATTCTTCAAATGTATACAATTCGAATTATTGAGAGTATTGATATGAAAACCAGTTGCCGTCAATACTTTATAGCACTTGATATTTTAACAGTTCACAGTTTATATATACTGGAGGCTTGCACTTATATCTATAAAAATTAAAATAAGTTTGCAATGGAAACAATCACTGCTATAACACCGGTCATAGAAATCTCCTGCAACCTGATTTCCATCGCAATCGCTTTACCAGAGAAACTTTTATTGTATTGTGAAAAAATCCTACTCCGTAAGTGTTGTTACTCTTTAGATGGTTTCCTTCTGTAATATTTTCATTATATTTTCAACTCTTGTAAACTGTAGTGCTGTTGTTTTTATGTATACATGCATTAGTGAACCTGTAATTGCTGATATGTATTTGCTAAATGTTTCTGTAATTTTGACGTTTTTAATCATTTATGTAACCTGTTTGCATTCAAATGATGAAATAAAGGATTACTATTATTATTATCATCACTTCTTTTCTTTTGCACTACTCGGCTTAGCACCGGTATATTTACCTATCCCGGTTACTACATACCAAAGGGATTAAGTTCAATTCACATACTCATAAACTTGCGTACTGTGTGGCAAGTATTCAGAATAACAGCATTTTGAATCTCAGAGGAGGTGTTCTTAGGTAGTCCCAGTTTGGCGAGACTGTCGTGCAGGGTCTTAAGCACTACACCGGTTGATGATATTGTGACTGGGACTATTTCGACATTTTGGGCGTGCCACATTCGTTTATTATTATTATCATTTTTATTATCATTATTATTATCATTATTATTATATATATAATATATTATATAACTCGCACCCATCAACTCCCTAGTAGGGTTCCTATGTTTTTTTTTACAATTTTTAGATATGAATTATTGTACATTTATTATTTATACCATTGGTTAGCATTTTTGGGCTCCCAATTCTTACCTTCTCTGTTTGCTGAGGAACGTCTTGAAAGTATTGATCATCTCCAAATACGAGGTAGGCGTGACGTAGTTATGACGATTCAACCTCAAATAAAACTCCTCAGATAACTGTTGAGTCGACATGTGGAAAATCTGACACATATCAATACACACTGTACGTTCTCTATCAACAAGTTCTATTTCACCCAGAAATCTTGTCGCTACAGCTAACAGAGCATCTTCGGGCCAAGCCTGTAATTAATCAATTCTAGAATCGATTCGTGAATCAGCGAAGAGTTAACTGGAATCTTTCAACAATTTTCAACTGAAAGTAGTTTGTTTTCATTCACAATGACTCTGAAATAAATCGAAATTTATCATCTTGAAACATTAGATGACTGAAAGACAGAATTGAATAACAGGGTAAAATAAAATAGTGCTGAAATTGAAATTTTGATGAAACCAAGTTGTGAAATGTATTCAAATTTTCCATTCCATTCAATTTCCTTTCATTTCGAATCAACTTTTTGTGAGCTTTCTTGTTTCATTTTCAACGTCGAGATAATATATGATTCGAAAACCTTTCAATTCAGTTTATTGAAGTTGATTTAATGGAAATCTCATGTTCATGTCAGAAAAATCTGTGAATTTTCATTAATTCTTCCTATTCATTACGATTCATTTCCTCTTTATCTTTGAGTTAGTTATCATCTGGTGATCATGGTGACGAAATGAAAAAAATCTGAAGCTGCAAAATGTCCAGCCAAAACGTAGTATTTTTGTAAAAACAACAGAATCAAGTGGTTCCATGAGTAATCACTCCATCTCACCTGGAACCAATCAATCGTACAACAGTTCACTAACGCTGGGAATTTTCTTATCCTATTCCGGAAACTGTCCCCTATCGGACTCATAGTCAGTATCAAATGCAATTGTTCCCTGACAACCTGAACGAAGAAGTTAAACAGGGCCACAGGACTACCATCGGTTTGAAGTGATTTGTCTCTTTGTCTATCCAACTGTCGCATCTTCTCACAAAGCTCCAACTTCTCTTCTATCGTGAACATATTCGGCACCTCCCCAGAGTTCATGAGATTGCTTACGTCTTCTAGAAAGCCTTCTTCTTTTATTTGGGTATCGGAGAAGAGGAAAACACCTACCAACAGGGCAATCTTATAACAGACAATCAACGTCTGAAATTATCCAGAAGCAGATATATTCTGAGACATATATTTTTGTATATACATTTCCTGATCGCAAGAAACGTTTTTGGATATTGTAAATTAAATATATTAATATATAATATAATATATGTAATATTTGCATCGAAACAACAGAGCAACAATTCTGTGAACTGTCAGTAAGTTGTATGGTGTTTGAACAAATATAATGAATGAATACAAAATTTAATAAGTCTTGAAAAATATGTGCGAAACATTTTAATAATTTTTTTTTTGTATTTGGTCCTTGAAAATCCTCGAAAGGTATTGCTATTCTAAACTCACCATGTTGATCAGTAGCACTAGCTTTTCTCAATATACTCTTGACATCCTCACGCCATTCATTAGTCCCATACAATCTGGTAATTTCGACTTGGAATAGGTCGTATTCTGAGATATGTGCTGCTAGTCTCGTCAGGGATTGTCTACCTGATCCTCCTACACCAACGCATAAACCATGGCTTCTAGGTTGCTTCAAAATTCGGCATATCTTAGACAGATGCTCTATTGCAAACCTATATAAACATTTACATTACATATTTAACCAATGTGAACATGTCAATCATGGGTTTTCACCTGAATAGAACCAGATTCATAGGTTTTTTGGTCATATTGTTGAATTCAGCCAAATAGCCTTCTACGATATTTCTTAGATGTTCCAAATCTTGAACTTCGATGTAGTGTCTTTGATCGGCCTTAGGATTAGCGAAGTCACAATACAGAAGATTTCGAAGTTCTGTTTCACCAATCTGTGGAGATTTTCAAAATTCAAAATATATGATAAATTTGATAAAGTTGAGCTACAGGGGAATTTCAAATTTATCACATGCATATTTAGAAAACGAAGTGGACTATAGAAGATTTTCCACGACCACAAGTCGTCTTCTAACAAAATGAGAGAAATACCCAAATAATCATCGAAAATGACTCTACGTACATGGATAAAAAGCAACAAAACAATTATTCAAAAGTTAGAATCTCCTTAAAGATATGTGAGAAACATTTCGGAAGAATAGAGTTATCTATAACCTATGTAAGAATGTACATTGTTTTAACAACAATCTCTAGTCAATATTCTTCACAATAGTTTGTGGTTTCTGGTCCGAAACATTACATATGAGCTTGTGCATGACAATTATTGTATGTATACTGATTTACTCACTGAAACACCAGGTTTTTTCAGTCTCTGAAACATAACGTCCAGCGTCTCTTCCATTTTGTCCGAGCTGACAGTGCGTAGAGCTTCGATTATGAGTGATCGATCATTATCATCAACCAAGCGATCGTAATAGACGCGAAGTACTTCGTGGACCCACAATCTCTTCATCGCCATCATGTCTTCCATTGCTTCTGGGACCGACAAGAGGACACCCTACATAAATCATTCAATTCCATTAGGATTCAGATCATGGAAATTTTTCAGTCTAAAATACACATGGAAAATATTCAGAGTTCGAAATTTGCAGAATCTTTTCTCGTTTTCAGTTTTCATCTTCTTATTCGAGCTTCATGCTCTCTCCACATTCAGCAAGCCATTTTCAAGTATTTATATAACAATATCTCAGATGAATTTTCGATACTGTGAATAATTATTTTTAGATTTGTTTGGTGTTTGTGATATTTCGTTGACCATAGTTCAGTTCAATGGTTGATAGAGCTGAGTATAAATTGATGAAAATATCCACAGTACCTATCCTATGGAAATTTTCATCTCAGAGTATATTGTTTGGAAACAGATCAACATACGCAACGTGAAAGTGACATCAATCCTTTTTCTGCCTGCTTAGATGACCTCAATTGCGCAGCTGCACTCTCCTCTACCAAAATGAAATACTAGTAAGATACACCTACCTGTATTACTCTGGAGAAATCTCTCAAATTGAAGAGGTAGTGGGACTTTGCTGGCGTCGGTAGCAAATTTGATCGGGCCCACTTGTATATGTCCAAGGTGGCGAGAACAATTTCCTCGATGCAAGGATCAAAGTCCTTGGAGAATCCTCTAAAGGAATATGTTCATCATTAATATTCAGAATATGAGATCTACACTGAACTTTCAGCGCAAGCATTATGAATTATTTATGCCGGTAAGGTTTTCGTAGGGATTCAAACTACGAAACGAACAATGACGAAAAATATTGAACTAGGTATGAGTTCATCAGGTTACAATATACAGGATAATAGATCTAAGAATCAAGAAGCTAAATTTTCATTCGCATCTTTCTTTTCATATTATGTCTTATGTCATCATTAATGTTTCATTCGAATAATGAACCACTAATTTTTCCAGAATATCTCTGAAAAAGAAGAATGGCTACAAAACATATTGTGTGCTCTCAACTGTCTTCCTCGAATCAATAGACTATTAATATCTGACGTTATAGACAACAAATCAATTGAATTCAAAAGGGAATTCCGAGGATATTCCAAGAATATTTTCACATGCTTGATATTAATCTATGAAAATAAGTCAATAAGCGAGTTTCGCATATATTAATTGATGATAGATTGAAATTCGACCATTTCAGGATTCTTTCTGAGAAATGAGGAAAAACTAGATGTTGTTTCAAACATATAATTATAAATATAAAAACTTGGTGTATAAATTTCAGATTTTTTTCAGATAATCATCACATTCCCTTTACAATACAGTAGATATTCATTAGATCCAATTTCACTATAGTTTATCACTGTATTTCTACATACTGTCATGGAATATTTCTTCGAGATCGATGGTGAAGACAAGTCAGTCGTATCGGAATGTTCGAACATAAGACAATATTGTGCAGGCATCAGTTGACGTTTGACACATGATCCTAATAGTCTTCAATATTGTGTGGGTATATAATGGAAAGAATTCCAATAAAGACTGTCGCGTTTCTAACTGGAACAATTTAACTGTCGAATGCAGCAGCCGTTACTTATATTCCTTGTGCCTTTTCATTGGTATTTGCGATTTTCATAGCGTTTTTGTGATTTTTATGAGCTCCAGTACTTCCATTCATTTCGATTTATGCATGAACGCTGTTTCATCAAATCTTTATAAATTCGATTATAATATATTCGTAAATAATATTGCTTTGTCTTTTTGAAGTAGCAGTTACTCTAGACCCTCAAATATGAAGTTACTGTTACTATGAGATAGCAAGATGATGAGAAGATTGTGAATAAATCGAGAGTCTATCAGATGTGCACCGAAAAACAATTGTCAAATCAAAATGAAATGATAAGACATAAGATGGAAAATACAATAACTGTAATGAGACGGGATTTGCTTAGTCAAAAAGTATTTTCAAAAAGAATGTATAATTTCATTTCATCCAGTTGTCCATCATTTTCATCTCGACAGCAACTCCAAACTCTTCAAAATGGTTATCGAAACCTTGTATTATTCTTACATAAACGTACCTTGTATCAAGATGCCAAAGCATGATTTTGCTGAAAATATTCACCAAAACATTATCTTGGAATTCGTCAATACAGAGGTGGTTGAAATGTCTGGAAAATCTTGGTGTGATAGTATTTCCACTTCCTCCGGGTGGACACATGGCACACATAAACTGCAAAAAACCATAATTATAATTATAAATGAAAATAATTTCTACTGGTATCTGACTCCAAGAACTTGCTGATTTACATAATGGTATTGCAAGTATTATCGATATTTGTATACTGTTTCACACCTCATACACATTATTTATTATTACCAATAAGCATACACGTGAAAGTTCTGAATATATCTAATGGTAAACTTCATAGGGGTGGAATTTGGCGAGCCCCCCTAGTGGTATATAAAACAAATAATAATCCTCTTACATAGTAGTTTTGTATGCGGCGATCTTTGAAGAAGTAAAGTTAAGAAGGAAAAACCTTTATGTGTCATTCGTGACAATATTCCAGAATGCGGATGGAAGTTTTGGTTCTCAACAAACCTCTGGTAGATTAATTAGGTGAACCAATTGCATTCCATGACGTGAAAGGAGTGTTAAATGAATTATCTTACTTGTATATCAATCAGTTTCATCGGCACCACTTCTTTCCGGTCGTACCATATTTCGTGATCGAACCATTGTCGTAACAACTCTATCGGTGGTTGAGCTCCGTATGTTTCCTTGAGCGGCATATTCACATCATCCACAAATATGACACATTTCTTAGTTACCGGTGGTCCGAATACACCTCGAAATCAAAAACAGTTGTTAATTAATTTTTAGTTGAAAAACGAGGAATTTTGTACAATTTGTCAAAATGCGATTCGCAACCAAATTCTTCTACATTCCCCAATTTGCAATATAAAAAAAAACATATCCATATTTTTAATGGGTAATGATATTTCCGCTGAATCGCTAAACTAACCTTTTCGACGTTTATCCAATTTCGCCATAATCATATCCTGAGTTTGATTCGCAGTCGTCTGAGCAGAAAAATTTACGAACAACGGCAAATACGTATTCGTGTCATTTCTCTTCAGGAGAAAATCCTGTAACCAATGAACCGTGTGATTTGTATATACAGGGTATGCCTTAAAACCGTTCACTACTTTTTTGTGGTTGAAAATGTTCATCTTTTATTTTATCGTCGTAGACACTAAATTGGAATCGAAAACTGTAACAACTACTCAACTTGATTTCATGAAAGCTTTCATGCCTCGAAAAGGTATTATTATGAAAAGTGTATCATTATAACCAAGCAGTCATGGCCAATATAGTTGAATTATTATTGATACCTAACCTTTTAAATTGAATTATGGTATGTTGATATCGGTATAGAAGATATACATTTCCTATGAAGTGGGTGCTACGCTATTTTGGATTGGTCTTCGATGAAATTTTTCAATGCTAATTTCCGTCTTTGTTTGCCATGTAATAAAGCTAAATTCGAGTCGAGTACACATTATGTACCGTCAAAATATTCTCTCATTTTACCATCTTACATCTTATCTACTCTAAGAGCAACCACATTCAAATTCAGTTAGAAAAATTCAATAAACAAAAAAGAGTCTGTTTTTTGTCTACCTTCACAAAAATATCAGAGTGGAAATTGATTAAATCTTAATCAAATCTCGAACACTTGATGAAATCAAATCTAGAAAACCAAGTCTTACCGTCACGTAAACTGATTTACCAGTTCCAGTCGGCCCGATGATCATCATGGCTTTCTGATGCTGTACCAGTAACTGCATTAACGCAATATTTCTAATAGTCTCAACAGTGGCGACTATGATTTGATTCACGGGAATATCTCTGGGTATCGGAGGAACTGTCATCAGTTCGTCTGACCATAACTTCCATTTACCTTTTCCCTGCGAAATTGTACATTAGTGATCGTTGAGATTTTAGAGGTACTCAGATGAGAATTCACCTCTTTGATGAAGCGATAATCGAAAACAGTCTCACCGACTGGCAAAGTGAAAATATACGGTTTCTCTGGTTTATTTATTTCGAAAGGTATTTCGAGGCTCTTGAGAATCTTTTCTGGGAACTCTCTCTCCAGTAGTCCTCTGAAGAGTATGTTGAATTTACTCCTGCTGTCATTATCTAACGTTCCACCCATCGACCAAATGCACGAGAAGAAGAAAGAGCCTTCTATTTGGGCTCGAACATCCAGATCTGACACCTGCTCTCGGTATTTTTCATCGTGAAAATCGTCCATGAAGCAATCGAAAAGATTGGTTGTTGCTTTGATCAAGTTATGATCTGATGTCGTAGCTATTTCCTGAGAGGACAAATTTTCAATACAGTACGGATATTTGGTGATTTTTATTCGAAAACTGATGTTACCCATTGATTTTTGTTGTGAACAAAATATCTGTAAAATACAATTAACCCAATCTCGAAATCTTGAGAAAGATTACATTTTGTTCTATAGTTTTTTGATGATTTTTCAATTCCAGAGCTGACTCAACAATATATTTCAATTCATGAAAACGTGGGATTAGATATGGCATAATATTCTCAACTAGAGCTAAATTCAACAGGTTTATTGAAAACTCGTTCCGATATCCAAATGAAATTCAAAAACATCTCGAGACTTCATTTCGCGTCATCAGTATTTATTTTCGAAAAAGTAACAATTGTGGAGGAATATTTCTATCGGTACTAATCAATTATATTAGGAAATATGTTTTTTCCTTTCAATCAAATACATACCCTGACTCCTCCTTTTCTTATTAACCATATCAATGGCTTGCAGAATCTGATGAACAAATTGAAGATCATTGTCTTATAAAAGTCGTTATTGATAAATGGCGGCAATGTATTCAGCCACGATGTCAAAAGTGGTGTCCAACCTAAGGAAGCTGGTTCCATGTATATCATTCCACATCGAGAGACCTAAAAAATAAAATACGATAAAAATGAGGAATTATTCAACTGAAACAAATCATAAGATTTTCACAAAAATCGGTGTATAATTGGTGTAGAATGCAGTTTTGGACTATTCTTAGTACCAATTGTTTTGAAATTTCACGTACCGTTGCTGGTGAAGCTACATCCAGGTCCATCGGTTCGAAAATCAAATTTGTTGTATTGGCTAGCTGAATAATCTCCCCAGACATCAAACATAACTTTTTATTATCATCTAAGACAGTGTTCATATTCTCTATCCACACTGCATCCACTGGACCATCAAAAATCAACCATTTCCTACAAGAAATCGAATAAAATGGCTTTCTTAAACAATTTGAACAAGAGTAGTTTTCGGATTATTATAATATGGAACAATAACAGCCGAAATATTAATGAAAGCAGATAACAAATGGGGGAACAAAAATTTCAGATTATGCTTTATACACTGAAAAATCTCGATTCCACTGACCGATCTTCATTGATAGACATTGCAAATTGTCTGAAAGATACCGCCAAAACGCCATCTGACCACTCATGAGAGACTGGGTCAAATTGACCATACAATTGTCCCAGAGTTATCGATTTTGGGTTCATAACTGTATAAACTGCCTTGTGCTCATCCATTGCACCCTAAAAAAATACCTCGTTTATAGTTACAGAACAAGATTATGAATTCGGTGAATTAAAAATAGTATTTTTTATTGAAAACATTCTCTGCAGGTCGGTTACTATTTTATATGTTATGTAGCTTGTTAGAGTTAAATATGTGTTTCGAAATTCCAACCAGTATTTTTTATTTTTCGAAAGAAATTGATCATACAGAAATTCAAACTGGATGACGGAAGAATCCAGTGGAAGTCTGGATAAGCGACGTTGGGCAAATTTTGGGTGAAAGATCAAAAATTATCAGAACACAGTGATATTTCAAGTTACTTCAAGAGTTCAGCGAGTATTGTCCCGACCAGAAGTGATTCCATGAATAACGCCTATGCTATTGAAAGTATTCCTTCTGTTTCATCGAATGAAACATAACATTCTCATTTTTCATGGTTGAGAAAAAAAATTCTTTCAGAAAATCAGTAGTCGCCAAGGGACCACCAGAAAGAGTTCATTTCAATCACCCTACAATATAGTGAAAGTAAATTACAGAAAATGACTATGGTTATTACCATTAAAATCAGTCGATGACATCGTATATTCAATTTGAGAACGGAGTATTCAACATTTTCTCGGATAAAAAACGTAATGTGCAACACTAAATGACCTGCCTGCCAAGCATGATTTCAACAAAAATACTCCTTTCTTTGGTTGGAGATCTGCACTGTATAATCAATGAGATATACTGAAAATCTCAAATACGATATTTTATGTTATTACTTGTTCTTCAATAAGTGCTAGAGCTTCAGCCAACATCCGATAACAAGTCGTTTTCCCTGCGAAAGGTAATCCCACAATCATCAGTCCGTGCCGAACTATTATCATTTCATATAACTGCTGAACTTTCTCCAAAAAGAACGGTGTACACTGTATATTGTTCATTTTGCAAGCATCGTTCACGGCTGCATTCAAAGTGACATAATCTGGTACTGGCAGAACAACTCCAGGAAATAAATCTGAAGTTATGCCCTATGAAAAGCACATAATTATTATTATTTGGTATCAAGATAGGTTCATTAGACATTACGTTGAAAAGTGGGACATCGTGGTGTAGGAATTTGGCGAGGTTCACGTCGATTATAGACCTCAATACCAGGATCTCCTCTTTTTCTTCTGGATATCTGAGCTTCAGTGCTGCTGCTGCTCTCAAAACTGATTTCACAGCTCTCATTCCTAAATTCACAGTTAGAGTTCTATCAATAAAATGTTTTTACACATTCAATAAATATGTAAGGTGATAGATTTCACAAGATTTATGAAAATTCTCCTTGTGTCCATAATATATACTCTTATATAACTTCATTGTGTATTGAATCTGATAGATATATCGATTTTTTAACCAAATATATTCTTAAATTCAATTGTAGAAATCTTGTTTTTGATCTGGCAGCAGGATTCAATGTACGGTATCCAAGGTAATGTGTTGAATATTTTGGATTCAAATTGAAACTGAAAATATTAATTGATTATAAAGTTCACTATCACAGATTTCCTGAAAAAATTTCCTCGTAAGATACTAATATATATTCAAGTTATGTACTGATTTTCAACCCGATGAGTATTTTTTTTCAAATTCAGACCTGATACTACGAAAAGCTACTCTTACTCGATAAATGAACCATTTTCAAGAATAATTATGCAACAATAAGTTTTTGAGTTTTTTGAAAATTCCATTCCTAAGCATGAATACAACACAAGAAATAAAACTGATCTAACACCCGATCTAACTAAACTCAGCTGTGTACAGTGAAGTGCCCCATTTCATCTGGAACAAGTCCATTAACACTTTGAAAAACAAATTGAAAGCATATCTCACAGATAAAACATATTATAACATTCAAGACTTCCTTCTAGATCAACATAGTGTAACGTTATTCGTGGGTTCCAGTAGAAAACAGACGGATTTCCAACTGATTAACTATTTATTTTCACGTACAAACACCAACAAACTATTTATTTCAACTATTTATATCGACAACGATGTAACTACTTCGCGTTCAATTCTTCAACTCCCTAACGTTGTTTGGAAGCTCGATATTTATATGTTTTACATCTGTTCTGGAATGTTCTAGAACTGTCAGTCTTCTGTCACATATTTTCATCTCTTTTCATCAGACTGCTCACAGGATGTTCCATCTTCTTCTATTCTAGAATATTCGAGAGCTTCCAAACATGTGATACAGGGGGATTATTCAAGTTCTCCTGGATTCCATTACATTGCCCCCTCCTTAAGAGACATTCCTCCTGGAATGCATTTTGCTCGTTATGGTGGAGAAAGGAGCAGTTGGTTCCGTTTCGGCAGTGTGAAGTCCGATTGAAGTAGCATGGTACCGTTTTCTGTCTTGGATTTTCCCTAGGATTCCAGCAACATATCAGAATTTCAACTTCGGTAAACCTGAATATGATTTCCAACATATTCCTGACAATTCTCCAATCCAGGCCATCCAAACCGCAAGCCAGCTTTGGTACAGCTATTTTCTGTATTCCTTTTCTCAGTAAGGTATTTCTGAGATCAACTAATGCGTCCCATAAGTCCTTGTAAGATGGTTTGTGGAAATGTCTTTCTTTGATTGTCAGATAAAAGATCGATCTAACTCCTTCAGGACTGCTATCTTCAATTTCCAAGGCTCGACCGATAGATGGGCATTGTTCTTGAAGTTTTTCCAGTTTACCAAACTTTTTCCGGAACACATTGCCTATCCCTCGGAACATCTGAAGGTCTTGGGCGATGCAGTGAGCCAATGCATACTCTACAGGAGTAGTGAACAGGTCGCGACTCTCTTCTCTGGTGACGTCAAACCTTGCCTTCGACGAACCGCTATAGGTTTTCATGAAATTTTCGTAAGTGGGCTCGTCCTCGTCTTGTACTTGAATCTGCCTCACTGATTGATCTGAAGTTCCTTCAAATGGTGCCAGTCTATTGAAGTGGACGACTTTGGGTTTGCCGTTGGGTACCTTACTGATGCGGTAGATAACGTCGTTGATTTTCTTTTTCACGCAATAGGGTCCTTCCCAAGATTTCTGCAGTTTAGGACAGAGCCCCCATTTTCTCTGTGGATTGTGGAGCCACACTAAATCACCTTCTTTGTAGAAATTTTCTTCAGCCTGGATATCATAACGGTCCTTCATTCGTTCACTGGATATTTGGATCTTGGAACGAACCAATTCATGGATATCGTTCAACTTCCTTCTCAGGTTCGTTATGTAGTCTTCACCTGCTACGTCCTCGCCAGGTCTGCATCCAAATACCAGGTCACAAGGAAGCCTCATTTCTCGTCCAAACAGTACCTTCGCTGGAGTCTGTCCTGTAGATTCTTGTACTGCTGATCGGTAGGCCATCAAGAAGAAGGGTAGATGTTGATCCCAGTCTCGTTGGTGTTGATCTACAACTTTGCAGAGGTACTTTCCAACAGTTCGATTCATCCGCTCCACCATTCCGTCCGATTGGGGGTGTAATGGCGTCGTTCTGGTCTTCCTGATTCCTAACCTGTCACTCATTGTCCGGAATACTTCACTCTCAAAGTTTCGGCCTTGGTCAGAATGGAGTTCCATTGGTACCCCGTAGCGACTAATAAATTCTTTCAACAGGACATTAGCAACGGTTACGGCTTCTTGGTTAGGAATCGCATATGCCTCCACCCATTTCGTGAAGTAATCCATGCAAACTAGGATATATCTATTTCCATCATCAGTAACCGGAAATGGACCTGCGATGTCTAGGGCGATTCTTTCAAAAGGGCTACCTACGTTGTACTGTCTCATAGGAGCTCTTGGTTTCCGGTGCGGTCCATTACTGGCAAAACAGATGGTGCATTTACGGCACCAATCTCGTACGTCATCACTGTAGTTCGCCCAGTAAAACCGCTCACGAACCTTCTGCAGAGTCTTATTCACTCCCAGATGCCCTCCTGAAGTTCCATCGTGTATGTAGCGCAGCACCTCTGGAACTCGGCTCCTAGGAATCACTAGCTGCATTCGATGATCTGATCCATCATCGTTTTCCAGTTTTCTCTTCAGCAGGTCATCTTCCAGAACCAGGGAGTCCCATTGACCCCAGTAGGCCTTCAAGGTTTGTGATAATGGTGCTACTTCTTGCCAATTGGGACGACGATTTGCTTTCTTCCATTCTCGAAGTTTTCGGACTTCTGGATCTCTTTCTTGTTCTTGTCGGACTGCTGCAGGTAACCAATCATCGCTGACAACAGTAGTTCTATTGATTGATGTTTCTTTAATCTCCA
Source organism: Plagiodera versicolora (assembly GCA_037013635.1). Taxonomy (NCBI): domain Eukaryota; kingdom Metazoa; phylum Arthropoda; class Insecta; order Coleoptera; family Chrysomelidae; genus Plagiodera; species Plagiodera versicolora. The sequence goes on along the minus strand of CM072986.1, from coordinate 4,731,848 downwards.
AACGACTACAATGTGGGCATCCGGGTGGACAAGGTCGTCTGGACAAGGCATCTGCATTCTTATGTTTTGTTCCAGCTCGGTGTTCTATCTCAAAATCATACTCCTGAAGTCTCTCAATCCAGCGAGCTACCTGACCCTCAGGATTCTTGAATTGTAGAAGCCACTTCAACGCTGCATGGTCTGTTCTTAGCAAGAATTTTCTACCGTAGAGGTACTTATAGAAGTGCTCCACCGACTTAACCACAGCTAGTAGCTCCCGTCTAGTAACGCAGTAGTTTCGCTCTGGCTTGGATAACACTTTACTGAAGTATCCGATAACTCGCTCCTGTCCATCCTGATGCTGTGAAAGTACTCCTCCGATTCCGATGTTGCTAGCGTCAGTATCGAGAATGAACTGACCTTGTGGAAGTGGATAACCCAGGATCGGTGTCGTGGTTAAATGTGTCTTCAGAGCATCAAAGGCTGTCTGACATTCCATATCCCAGCAGAATTGTCGGCCTTCTTCAGTGAGGCGAGTTAGTGGTTTCGCGATATCAGAGAACATCCGGACGTAACGTCGATAATAAGTGCAGAGTCCAAGAAAGCTTCTGAGTTGATGTTTATCTTTTGGTACTGGCCATTGCCTAACTGCTCGTACCTTTTCAGGGTCGACCTCCACTCCTTCACTACTTACAACGTGTCCCAAGTAGTTGACTCGTCTCTGCAGTAGATGACATTTCTTCAGGTTCAATGTCAGGTTCGCAGTCTGTAGTCTTCTAAAGACTTCTTCTAAATTTGCCAAATGGTCTTCGAATGTTTTACCAATCACAATAATGTCATCTAGATATACTAGACATGTCTTCCAAGAGAGTCCTCTGAGCACATTTTCCATGATTCTCTCGAACGTAGCAGGAGCATTACAGAGTCCGAAAGGCATAACATTAAATTGCCATAACCCAGTTCCGATGGAAAACGCCGTCTTCTCCTTATCTGCCTGATCCATCTCTACCTGCCAATATCCACTTTTGAGATCCAAAGTGGAAAACAGCCTTGATTCTGCCAGCGTATCCAGTGTGTCGTCTATACGTGGCAACGGATAACTGTCTTTCTTCGTCACATCATTCAATCGACGATAGTCTACACAGAATCGGGTACTTCCATCTTTCTTCTTCACCAAAACTACTGGTGAAGTCCATGCACTGTTGGATGGTTCAATCACGCCTTCTTGTTCCATATCCTGAATTATCTTATCAGCCATTTCCCGTTTCACTTGCGGTAATCTTCGAGGTGGTTGACGAATGGGTCGAGCATTCCCTGTGTCAATTTTATGCTTCACAATGTCGGTTCTTCCCATTTTTCCTCTTGCTGGTACAAATATGGCTTGATATCGCTGCAATAATTCGATTAAACGTGTCTTCTCCCGTTTGTTGAGAGAACCGCATGCATTGGAAACCATTTCCTTGAAATCGATCATTCCTTTGTTTGTTGTCGTCTCTTGTTGAATTATCGAGGCTGCTGTAGAACATGTACCAATTTTCGTTCCCTTGGTAATAGTCAGAGGATAATTGTTGACGTTGATCAATCGGACAGGGATGATTTCTTCGGATGTCAATAGAGCCTTGCCGACTAAGACTCCTCGACCGACCTCTTCGTCATGATTCCAAGGTTCCAGGATGATGGGGAAACCTCTTTCGAATGTGCCATTGATCCGTGCTGTCACTATCGTCTCGCTTCGTTCTGGTAGCTGTACATCCTCCGCTAACGTCACTCGAGCCACTACCTCTTTACGGGAATGTAGAAAGATTTCCTCGGCGCCCACCTTGATTGTTCTTTTTCCAAAGTCTAGTTGAATTTCTTGTGCACCCATGACGTCCATTCCCAGAATGACATCTTCCTCGATATCCGCCATAATTGCTCGATGTGGAATTGTGAGGGTCCCAATTTTAATTTCCACATCCACTTCTCCATAAACGGTGGCAGCTTCGCCTGTGGCTGTTCGTAATCGCCATCTTGAACGTAAGATCCGCTTCTTCGGAGATGTCAGAAGTCCATGACGCAAGATGGTTTTTGTAGCACCAGTATCCACTAATAGTGCGCACTTCTTATCGTCGATCAGCCCGTTTACATAGATGCTGCCATGGTCACGCCGTAGAGATGCCACAATAATGAGGGGGTCCTTGGAATAACGGGTCGAAGCTGCCCCCTTGGAGTCGACCCGCTTTAGTTTTCCTGCTGCTGCGAGGAAGATGGTACTTCCTTAGCAATTTTCTTGGCTCGTTCGCATGCTCTTTGAAGATGTCCCAGCTCTCCACAGTTCCAACAGCGAACCGTTCTCTTCGTCTTATTCAGATTCAGAAGACTTTTGATGGCATCGACCAGGCCTTCAGTAGATTCCTGGTTCAGGGAACTGTTACCGTTATCGTTAATGTTGCGGACTCTTGCAGATCCACGTGAAGCTTCTGTTGCCGCTTCGAACTCCAACGCCGCTGCTAATGCATCAGTGAGGTCTTTGGGTCGAGACAAACGTACGGTCCTCTGCATCTCGTTATCTCTCAACCCATCAACGAATGTCTGTACAGCTAGACATTCCATAACAGACTCTGGAGCTGACGGATATGCACAATGAACCAATCTCGCTACGTCTGCTTCGAATTCCTGTAGGCTCTCATTGGTTCTCTGTCGACGGTTCTTCATCTGTGATTGGAATACCTGCTGTAAATGTTCATGACCATATCGCATATCTAGGCGTTTGATGAGATGTTCGTAACTGTCAGCTTCACTTTCTGGAATGGCTTGCAAGATGTTCAATGCATCACCTCGTAGAGCAACTGTAAGCGCCACTGCCTTGTCCTTCAATGTCCACCCATTGGCTTTTGCAGCTGCCTCGAATTGCTTCAAATAATTTGGCCATGATGTCTTTCCGTCAAACGTTGGAGGCTTCACTCGATTTGAAGTGGTTGCGATGTCCGATTCTATTTTAGTCACAATTTGTTCACTGACCTCAGATTTTTCTGATCTCTGGACACCTTTTCCAACTTGTAGCTCTAATTCTTCTAATTTTTTCGTTATTGCGTACACTTCTTCTCTCTGCTGAGCAATCTGAGTCGCCATTTTGTCTTGCTGAGCCGCCATCTGCACTGAAAACTCTTCACGAAGTTCCAAGGATTGAGCCAAAATCTGTTCCGAAATTTCTTCACGATGAGCAATCATTTGGTTAACGATCTTGTCCCGCTGAGCCACAATTTCTTCACGAAGAGCCGATGATTCTTCACGTTGTGCAGAAATCTGTTTCACAATGTCTTCTCGAAACGCCGTTGATTCTTCACGTTGTGCAGAAATCTGTTTCACAATGTCTTCTCGAAACGCCGCTGATTCTTCACGTTGTGCAGAAATCTGATTAGCAATCTTGTCCTCCGGTTCTTCAAAGATGAAAGTTTCTGGGTCTTGACCAACGTCAATCAGATACTCTTTCAGACGAAGCTGTAGCACCGCTTTCGTCCCTGTGGTCTCGAGATCCCTTTCTTCCAACTCTCGTTTCAAGTCTGCCACTTTCAGTTCAGTAAGTCTCTTCATTGTCACTGTCTTTTCACTTCAAATGATCAAAAGTCCAACTAAATTCACGAATATCCCACTTCTGACACCAATTGTAACGTTATTCGTGGGTTCCAGTAGAAAACAGACGGATTTCCAACTGATTAACTATTTATTTTCACGTACAAACACCAACAAACTATTTATTTCAACTATTTATATCGACAACGATGTAACTACTTCGCGTTCAATTCTTCAACTCCCTAACGTTGTTTGGAAGCTCGATATTTATATGTTTTACATCTGTTCTGGAATGTTCTAGAACTGTCAGTCTTCTGTCACATATTTTCATCTCTTTTCATCAGACTGCTCACAGGATGTTCCATCTTCTTCTATTCTAGAATATTCGAGAGCTTCCAAACATGTGATACAGGGGGATTATTCAAGTTCTCCTGGATTCCATTACAATAGTCTTTTCTCAATATGAAATCTACTTTTGTACTGTATACCGTTTAAGGTGTTTTATTTATTTTATCTTTTTGTATACCCAAATTGTAATTGTAATGTGGGCAATGTATCATGGCGCAGACTATTTGTTGTTATTATGTATGTATACAGAGTGGAACAAAAGTCTGGAAACGCTCAATTTTCTCACGAATGGGTGGTACAATTTGTACAAAATTTTGGATTAGTATATTTTGAAATACGAAGATTCCAGATTTGACATCTGCAATGTTGCTAGATTTATCATTTTTCTGATATTATTACTAAGTTTGGTTTTTTGAATAGATCACCCCGTATATTGTATCATTATTGGAATGTCCTGTTTGGTACGAGTTCAACCATATGTAACACTTGATATTTGATAAAGTCAGGAAGGTCTCAAATAAATAAAACAAAAGTCTGGATACGCCTAATTACATCAATAAAATTTTTAATACAAACTAAATAACAACGAACAATCGAAAGATTACTACAGTACCAAAATAAAGTCTACTAACTCAAATATCCAAAATGTGCCCCGTTATTAATTTGACAGTACCCTAATCGATGGTAGAATGCGTCATTTCTTCATAATTCTCTAGAAATCAATCTAGATTCATCGGTAATTCGTTGTCTTAGCTCTGCAAGACTTGCTGGTTTAGTTTTATAAACTCTGGTTTGGTAGATTCAATTACTTGAGTTCTATTCTGCACTGAAAGTTTTATTTAAGACCTTCCTGACTATCAAATATTGAGTGAGTGAGATGATTGAGCGTTTCCAGACTTTTGTTCCACTCTGTATATGAGGCGAAATCTTTTTATTATTTGTATGACGTGCTCAACACGCTATACAGGGTATTTTAATGAGTAAATAAATGCTCTTTCTTCTTCTTTCTTCTTCTTCTTCTAGACACTTTTTCACTTTTTTTAGTGAGGTTCGAGACGTATAAAGAATTTGGGCAAATTCCACTGTAATGAGTGCCTACACCAAGCATTTTTACAGAAACTTGTCGATTCATTGAATTCTATAAATTTTCTACAAATTTCACACCCTCTATGTAAGATATAAAATATATATCAATGATCTAATAACACCTAGTGAAGAAAATTATATCAATTTCTCCTTCAACGATCCTCTAATTATATATTTAAAAAAACCCGATGATTCAATAAAATTATTCAATAAATATAACCAATCAAAACCATGATTTGTTCTGGTTGGCATATCTTCCACCTAAAAATATTGATAAAATCGTCAGAAAATATTGAATTATATGTTTTTCACTATTTTTTACAAGACATTCATCTGGATATGAGATGTGTGCTATGTGGACGAATTCCATGATTATTATTCCCTAATCATTTATAAAAAAAACAATGTTACCACATATGATTATGACACGAATACGTCATGTTGAAATATAAAAATTTTCAGTTTGGGAGTATTACCATAGTCATAATGGTGCTGCGAAGAGAGCTGCTCCGAACATAACCTATAAGTCGCGACAATCTTGACCGACAAGGGCTTGGCCGTTAAGAAACCGGAAGCATACAATTCGATCTCCGATATCATCGCATAATCCGGCACCATCATGGCGACGGACCGGAACAAAGCTTTGAGGTTATCCGGCAGCTCGGATCTGCCTGCGTAGCCAGGATTCATGGTTATGAACACCGAGCAGGTGGGGTCCAGTTTCAGTTCTGTTCCTTCGAAGAGGAGTTTCTCGTTGCCCGAATTGATGCCTCTCTGGATGGTCAGGATTTGTTGGGCGACCACCGAGAGGACTTCCAAGTCGATACGGTTGAATTCGTCGAAGCAGGACCATGCTCCGCAGGATGCCAGTCCCTTGACGAAAATTAATCAAGTTATGAAATAAATTCAAATTGATAGTTATCTATACAGGCTATCCATTTTTTGAATACCACCATTGGGATGTCGCTCATCTCAAGAGGTACGAAGTTGGTTAAATTGGGGCTAAGTTACACATCTTTGTGCCGAATAATAATCTGAGAAGGAATTGATAATATCTTCGATAGTTTCGAAGATATCGCGCGAAAAACGAAAATTTTCGAGGATCTGTCTACCTATTACTATTAAATGGCTCAATGCATTGTTTAATATCATATACAGAGTGTTTCGAGTTGAATTCTCTCCGTTATGAGTTCGGGAACTATAAGAGAAACGAAGTTAGAATTTGTTGAATTTCGAGCATTTTTAGAAGAATACAGAGACATTATTTTAATAGGACCTTTTATTACCTTCCCAATGATATATCACAAGTAACTATCCTATTGAAAAAAATAGTATTATTAATGAAAAGTATCAGTCTCATGGTTGTCTTCGACTCCAATTGACAATTATGAATTAAATCCCCGACCAAACATTAATCAATCAGTTATTTTTTTCTCGAATATCTCCAATGATAAGAATATACATAACACAATGTTGATGATTGAAACGCTATCGTGAGGAGCACGAGGTGTCCTAATTGGTTCAGAATCATGGTTGGATTCCTGAGAAGGCATTGTAGGCTCAACAAACACATGGACAATACCGTACCGAATGATTTGTAAGTTTTGTCGAGAAGACGAGGGCACCTCAGCACATAATCTGTTCTATTTCGAAGGTTTGTGTAGGCTAAGGTTTTCCAAGTTTTCCCAAGACATGGAGGTCTGGCTTGTGGAGTATAATTGCAGAGATAGGCCTAGACAAGGACTCTAACATAATGGGAGGGTGTACAATGTGGAGGCTTTCAGTAGTTCATATGCCCAATTTCAATATAATTCAAAATATACGAACCACCATTATATACCACATTCATTTCAAATTCGTCCTCATAAATTATTGAATCATATGAGTAATACAGATTCTTCAAATAATTCCAATATGGTCCCATATCAACCGACAACAATATTTTTACATAATCAAATCGATATAATGAATATATTAAAAAAAGGGAATTTTATTCCAAATAGTAGTTACATTTTCAGTGTTATCACATGTAACACACGATTTTCTTTATAGAATGTGTGTGTGTTACTTCTAAAAAATAAAATTTACAACAATTGTTGATTAATGGTAATGAGGTACAAGTATTGGTAATATGAATGAATGTTAAGTAATGGTAATAATAATAATAATAATGATAATAGTAAATAAAGTATTCGTTGTATAGGTAATAACATTAAGAGTGAAAGAAAACAAGTAGGTCAAAGCTATTCAGTACTAGCATAATGTATCCATCAGTAGGCTGCAATTTTATCATCTAACAACTAGGATATTATTTTTGTTTTATTATACTCAAGTCTATTTTTAAATTGAGATGGTATGATATTGAATATTTTTGGGGCAATATAATAAAGTGATCTTTGTATTGATGTAAAGGAGGTGCTTGGGAATGTAACGTGATTTAGACTTACAGCTCGAGTAGTGATACAATTCGAAACTTATATTCATTATTCAGTATTAATCTACAAACATTTTTTATGTGCAGTTGTTCAAGATTCGGAACTCTAGCCTCGTCAAACAATCGATCTGAGGAAAATCTTCTGTTTTTAAATAGCATTATTTTTAAAATTCTTTTTTGAGCTATAATTAGTGGGAACAAAACAGATTTACAGGCTGAGCCCCATGCAAAAATACCATAATTCAGAACAGACTCTAATGCTAATGCCCTGTATATGTTTATTAGGTTTTTCTTTGGCAGCCAATCTCTAATTTGATAAAATTTGTGATACATTTTCCTTAATTTTGTTGTAATAAACACGACGTGATATTGCCATTCCATGTGTGAATCAAAAAACAATCCTAAATATTCAGTTTTAGGTACCAATGAGATTTTTTGAGTACAATTGCAATTTACGAAGTCATGGCAATTAGTGGTGTGAATCTTAATTGTATTATTACAGGGATATGTTCTCTTATGTTCTCTTAAGGTAAAGCACATGAAATTGGATTCATTCACATTAAGTGTCAGCAAATTGGTATCAAGCCATGTTTTAACTTTACTCATTGCCACTTCAGCTTTTTTATATACAAGATCCCACGTGGTATCATGATATAACCGTGTCATCAGCATAACAGACCACATCTCCCCCACATACCAGTTGGGCTAGACTATTTATGTAAATGGTGAATAAAACCAGACCCAGCAATGTGCCGAATGAAAAACATTTTCATTACCTTGAAGAATTTACCCAGCGCAATATAATCCAGTCCGTCAGAGCAATTGAACACTACGCATTGCTTCGCAACAGCTTTCGCCAAATCCTTCGTGGTTTCTGTTTTACCAGTCCCTGCTGGACCTTCTGGTGCTCCTCCTACGAAACAACCAAGGTACATTCGAATCGATTACTTCACCTAAATTCTCGAACTTACCCAAATGGAGATGTAACGCTCCGAATAATGTTCTGAAACACCTGTCGGTCAGAGGAGTCACTACTAGTCTTGACGTATTGCCAAGATATTCGTAGCCATATTTCAATGTGGAATTGATCATCGAGGTTATCATTTGATTTGACTGGAAAAAAATTTTTAAAAGTTAAATAATCTGGTAAGGCCACATTGATTGATCATTTATTTCAATCGGTCAAATATTAATTCATGATAGTTATTGACGTTGGATTAATGCGCATTTCAAACTCGTTTAGCAGATAGTCAGAAGAATTAAGGGATTTGTTGGATATTGTTCTGATGAATATGTGCAATTTTTTCTAAATGCTGTCAACGTTGCTCGATTTGGTTCAGAACCTTTCTGTATATAGCGAAAGCACTCAGGAAAGCATTCAGTGCTTGGATCTAGTGAAGAACGTCATGAACCGAAGAACCATCGCCAAAATCCTCAGAGTACCTACCAGTTCTGGGGTGAACATTCAGAAACATTATTGGGATCCTGACAGGGCATTGTGCCCAACACACCAACAATATCGGACATTGTCATATTAGAAAGTCAGTCAAGGCTAAGGCTTTGTACGATGGAAAAAGAAAAACCACAATGTTTCCTATGGAGGACTATGGAGTATATTAAAAAAGATAGAACTAGACCTAGAGTGTTTAGAATAGATGCATAGTATGCAATTCATCTGCACTTATGTCTGTTTTAGTACTACAGAAGCGGGCTGTCAGGTATATGTGTAAGATTCTCGGTGAATCGTGTAGATGTGTATCCGTAAAGAAGGGGATTTTGACAGTGATTGCATTGTTCATTTTGGAATCGATATGTCTCGTTTATAAAAATATGTGCCTAGTCAAGAGGTCGTACAATTCTTATAACACCCGTTCCACCGCATTGAAATTGCCAATTCTTTCAACAAACTTGGCCAGGGATTCGATTTATTACAATAGGGTCAAGATGTTTAATCACTTGCCCTCAGATATAAGACAAGCAAGATTAACCAACAAAATGTTTAGATTAAGAGTAAAGAATTTTTTTTCTGATATACCCTATTATAATTCGCAAAAGTTCTATGATGATAGATTTACGTGACAGATTGACTGTTATATCAGATTTTTTCTTTATATTTTTGCATTGTGTGAATTATGTGTGTGATCACTTATGTATAACTTTATATATTGTATATGTTGGTTTGTGTATTATACCGGGTGATTCTTCAAGGTGGCTCGCCCCTATAACTTTTTTATTATCGGAGATAGAAGAACAAAATTCGGGAGTTGTGTATTATATGTCAATTCGCATTATTTGACATATTCACTTGCTTTGCAGTACTTCCGGTTTGACCGGAAATGACCTCAACTTTTGATTTTCAAATGGAACGCCCTATATATTTTTACTTATTTCGATCGAGGATGACATTATCTATCCAACAAAACTTTGTTTGTGAATATTTGACGTATGAAAGAATTTTTATTTCAATTTTTATTTTTCGAGCTAGCGTGCCATGGATCGATTGAAACGCTTCCTTTTTGATCAGGTGATATGGGAAAAATACAACTTTGAGGCATATGACTTCAGAGTCGTTTCAATAATTTTTTCAATGTCACAAATATCATTTTTTCCAGTTAACTCGATTTTTTCAAATGGAAAGAGGGTGGTTCGTCGGGTTTTTGTGAAAGATCATTTTCTTACGAACAATTTGATACCACACAGTTCCACTTTATTTTCACTATCTTTCTCAATAATTGCAAGAAGCCCAATACCTAACAAGAAATAATACGTATTCGGTATACTCATGCACTAAGTGTTCCCCGAGGCATATGACGTTCAGAAATTTGAAAAGAACACCAATTCCTACCTCCTTTCCCTTGCTTTTCACGATGTTCTCTGAACATTACAGGATGTCTCCTTTCGTGAGAAGTTTTATATAAAAAAAATAAGTCTCAGTTAATCGTGACAAACAAAAAAATTATATTTGTGACATTGAAAAAATTATTGGAACGACTCTGAAGTCATATGCCTCAAAGTTGTATTTTTCCCATGTCACTTGATCGAAAAGGAAGCGTTTCAATCGATCCATGGCACGCTAGATCGAAAAATAAAAATTGAAATAAAAATTTTTTCATACGTCAAATATTCACAAACAAAGTTCTGTTGGATAGATAATGTCATCCTCGATCGAAATAAATAATAATATATAGGGTATTCCGTTTGAAAATCGAAAGTTAAGGTAATTTCCGGTCAAACCGGAAGTACTGCAAAGCAAGTGAATACGTCAAATAATGCGAATTGACATATAATACACCACCCCCGAATTTTGTTCTTCTATCTCCAATAACGAAAAAGCTATAGGGGCGAGCCACCTTGAAGAATCACCCGGTATAGGTCCTGTCAATATTTCCAAACATCCATGTAGATGCGAAATAACTTGACGGTGATCATTATAGTGTATGCTCTGACCTTGCTTTTTGTAGGTTTCATTATTTTTACTTTTTTATACATTATATTCATACCCAAATTTGTATTTACACTCCAGAAACTTTGTCTCCAATAAAGTATATTTATTATTATTAGATTTGTCAAGGTCACATAGTGATCGGTTCTAGAAGTACATTTGCCTCATTCTGACGTAACCTACGAAATTAATTGAAAAACTCACCTCCCAGTAATAACGTAATTGACACAACCATTTGAAATCATGGTCATTTTTCACTCCATCGTTGATAAGCCCAATCAGAACATCTCTAGCATGTACGTCTAGGACAACTAAGGCACCTGAAAACGAAAGAATCTGAACACTATACCAACTAACAATAACTCAATTCAGGTACTCACCTAAAGTGATTCTATTCTGTGCATTCAGTTTGCCTCTCACCAGATCGACAATCTTCGAAATCTGCTCTATGGATTTATCCAAGTACTTCTTCATGCCCTCAAGACCTTCTCCGATAGCCAACGTAACTTCGGTGGTCCAGAAGGTGCATCCGACCGATTGCACGCATTGTCCAGGCCATTTCAATACCCACTGATCTCTCGCCACTTTCGGGTAGTCCTCTATGGAAGCGGACACCCTGTTGTGTACTGATTTCTTCATGTCCGTCTCCAATTCCACCAGCCACTTCTCCACCTGTCCTCTTGCCAAAGCTGTTTGGATGACGTCCACCAAAGGTACGATTTCACCCTCGCTTGATTTCATTTCCGTCACGTCTAAATCTTCGGTGAACGTGAGTTTGGCTATTCCTTCGAAACATTTCTTCAGATGCGGTTGAACCCTACATAGGAAAGAAGATGATGTTTTTATGTGAAGCTATAACATTCTGAGGCAATATATAACCAGCTATTTCGTCAGATGAGTGCAAAAATGAAAGTGCATAGCGGCTTGATTTCAATCAATTGGTTATGTTTCTCATGAGGTATTCAGTAAAGAACTTGGGAAATGTATTTTATGGAATTATGGAAAGGTAGTGTTCATCCAATAGGAAACCGTCTTGAATAAAATATATATTCACAGTTGAATGTATTATATCATCTGATCACTTTCAGATTCTTGAAGTGAGTACGATCCAGGAAATATCAAATACTATCGGACCTAGTTCAAATTTGTCGATGATATTGGAAGTCAAAAAATGATTACTATGGATTCCAATATTGAAGAGTCGAAGATTTCACGTACTCCTTTGAAAAATGAGAATAAAGAAAGGAAATAAGAATCACAAAAAAATCGAAGATGAAGACTGAATATTTCCCGAGAATGGCTCAAACTCCTCAAAATAATGTACGCGTTAAGGAATAATAATTTCTACTATAAACAACGATACTTTCAATACATCCAACCAAAATTGCCATAATTGAAATTAGCAAAGCAAGTATGGATGTTTGTGTCTTCACAATTATGTATAGAAATTCTTGTCGAATAAATGAATGATTCACCATCGAGTCTTGATGATATTCAATCAGACATTATTACGAGTTGAAATTGTTTTAATGGAAGCATTAGTACATTTTCCGTGTATCACAACAGACTAACCATATTCCCAATCGCATTATTGAAATATGACCTTGAAAACGACCTGATTCCAACTGTTAATTTTTTCAGATAACTTAAACTAAAGAACACTAAATAACACTTGATTTGTAATCATTCTCAAAATTGAAAACAGGCCTTATAACAATTAAGATATTTCGAAGGATGCACTTCTTGATTATTACCCATTGGAAATTCTCAGTTTATGAATTCTAAAAATATTAGGGAAACACATGAATATCTTTATGATCATGATAGTAATTGAGTATAATGATTATGGTGTGAGATGGCTAACATAAAATATACTTATACTGTACGAAGGATAAATATTGTAAAATTCAACACGTGTTTGCAGATCACACTAGTTTTGATTTTGCTTCGAGGATCGAAAACATAAAATACTAAACAGGCATCTTCTTGATTCAATCTGGATATGTCTTGCCTTGCCATACAAATATCAAGATCGAAACTATAACTGTCACTGATACATTCATTGCGACGAACATGGAGGCATAAAGCATCGAACGCTCACCTTGTTGGATCTTTCGTCTCGGACAAAATTTCTAATAACTCATCATTGGACAAGAAAAAGAACCGCGGGAAATACAATCTCTTCTTCTCCAAGTAATCGTTGAGGCCTCTCTGGATCAGTTCTAATAGGTTGTTACATTTCTTCAATCTCTCAACCATTTTATCTATTTCAACCACTGCTAGTACTCTACAATCGCTGAACACTGTTTTCATTAAGTCTCTCCAAATCTGGAAGAAAATCATATATCCATTACATCTTCTCAGTTGTATTTTCTCGAATCGAAAAATCTGTTTCTCTGATATTCCAGTTGGTACTGATAGGTGAGTTATCACAATTTCGATTTATGTTCAGCCTTTCGAATAGATTGCATCAAACAGTTTTTATTTTCATCCCATTGATAATCTCAATATATTGTTTTCAAATGCAAGTTTGCTAAATTGCGACAATTTTGATTGATTTTTTTCTGGAACAACAGCTTTGCCCTCCTGATTCCTGGATAATTTTATTTGGATTAAGTCTTTAGAGTACGGTTTTTATACTAGAATATTCGAGTCGATCCCTTAGTCGAGAAAAGATGCAGAAGTATCAATTGTTCAACATTGTGAAATATATTGCATGATCATTCGAAAACTCGAAATTCCATATTTCACAGAGATAAAACTACCATTCATCAAACAACCAGAAAAATTACACACTCCTGAAAACTGTATGAATCAGCCTTGCCTCTTAAGAAATTGAGAGTGTGCTGTTCCAAAAGACAGGTATCGTTCTAGTTACATTTTTTGAAAAAAATCACTCAATCTATCATTCCTTGAGAGAGAAAAACAAACGAGAAAAAGAAGACAAACATTCAATATCACTGGAATTATGCAATACGTTATCTAAATAGTGATATGGCAGATCATAAACACTTTATATATTACTTTGTCAACAGCACTGAAACGTCGTCCTTCTTCAGGCATTTGTTGTTGAATATCAGGTGACGAGAATATCGGTTCCAGATACATCCAAGTAGATTGGACTTTGAGCCATTCGTCCAGAATCTCTTGCAAAAGTTGTAACTTGGCCTCCCATTGCCTATAACGAAAGAAATATAGGATGAAATCTGTCGTAAACGAGTTTTCATTGATTCACAGATGAGATTATAAATGATCACAACTTCATTCAAAAAGAAATTCCTATAGGTAATGAAGCAGAAAATGTGGATACAGATCCAGTGAAATAGGTAGACGAGAGCCAGTACATTGGCCTACAAGATCACCAGAAATCACGAAAAATATCGAGTGGGTCATTACAAGTCCGACTAAGACTACTACTTTACTAGCCCGATTATGATATTTCACAGCATTTCTATGGTACAGCGAGGCTCTCAGAACAATAGTACTGACGAGAATGAAATTTCATGAATGATGGTCCAAGACTCTGGGAATTCATTTTCATTTCAGATATCGCGTTGTCCGATGCTTCGAAATCTCCAATATCATGAGGAATCAATTGAAGATTGCAATTATCCTTGAATATGTCAGAGATGTGTACCTTTCAAGGCGTGAATCTCTTATTATTATTGATCTTTTTTTTTCATTCTTCGAGATTAATTATAAAATTCGTAATGATTTGTTAGATCACATCAAATAGCGAACTCAGATGATGAAAGAAAAGTTCTCTCCTCAGAATGAAATAATAATAATAATAATAATAATAATAATACTAATAATGATAATAATAATAATAATAATAATAATAATAATAGTAATAATAATAATAATAATAATAATAATAGGATGTGATGCTCTTAAGAAAATAAATCATACAATCATGTAAATACCAGGGAATTTAAACGATTCAGTATCGAGTGAAGATTTTCATTTGAAAAATAATTGTTTTCTACAAAACTAGTCGCAATCAAGTTGAAAAGAACTGATTGACATATGAATACGAATACTTCTACTCACAGCATTTCCTTTTCGAATGGTTTGATGTACGGTGAATTTTTCATAGTTTGACTCTTGACGATATGATCATCGAGCAACACTTGAATATCGTCCACCGCCGACAATATGTAAGTGCCAGTGTCTCTGTATACCAATACGGAAAATTCGATGTCCTGCCATTCGTTCTTCATCTTGTTGAGATTCTTCTCCAGATTGTTCTCTTTGGTCGCTGCTTCAGAAATAGTTTCGAATTTATCGATGTAGTCATCCAAACCGTAATCGATGATTTTCTCCAAAGTCAGATCAGCATCGACTTTTATAGGGAATCCCACAATTTCTGATACTTTCTCCCAGTGACGGTCTTTCATTCCAGGATTACCCAACGTCTGAATTATAGGCATGTGTTCTTTGAATTCTTCTATTTGCTCACGAACCTGAAATTCAAATGAATTATAAAATTTGATGAAAGTTGCGAATCTGTGGACGTTATTGGCAAAAGAAAATTGATATCTCCAATATCTGAAGAATTTGTGAGTTGCCCCATTATAAATAACAGGGAAGCTATGAAGTTCTTTGAATGCAACTGAACCATTCAACAGATGATCTAATGAATCATTCAGGGTGTCCCGTGAAGACCACGTCAAACCGAGGGAGAATGTAGATCAGAGGATAACCCACCCACTATGACAAAATTCTTATAATAAAAGTCTTACCGTTTTCGAAATTTTTTTTTCCTGAAAATAATGAATTTTTGACCCTTTCAATATTTTTGCCTTTACGCTTGGTACAATTCTACACCTTTTTGGTTAATTTTTTCATAAAAATATTGCTGAAAAATAATCTATACGTTCACATTAAATTCCACGAAAATTTTCAAGGAGACCTTGTTGAAATCACTATTAAATGGACAATTCAATAGTGTAATGGGCAGCAGTAGCTCAGTACATTTTTGGTTCTACTACGATGGGCTTAATTTCATGAACAAAACAATCCACTACCAAAATGTTCAATAAAAATATTTCTCAAAGCCCCCCTTTGAAACGTTTGGAGAATGTTTTCAATCTAAACGTTGAAATCATTCTTCAGCAATATTTTACTGAAAGAATTAGCCAAAAAGGTGTAAGATTGAACCAACCGTAAAGCCGAAGCTATTGAAAGTGGCGAAAATTCAATATTTTCAAAAAAAAATATCTCGAAAACGGTGAGCCTTTTATAGTGGGAATTTTGTCATAGCAGGTGGGTAATCCTTTGATCTACATTCTCCCTCGGTTTGACGTGGTCTTTACGGGATACCCTGTATATCGATCAATTTAAAATCTTCATAAAACACAATTTTCGTTCCGATTTCATATAGGATATTGAGTGAGCCTTCTCCAAAAAATAATTATCCCAACTGAGTACTGAGTAGCCGAACCTGGTCCCATAATATAAGGCCGAGGAAAGACTAAGATGAATCAAATCTAAGTTGGAACAAAATGTGATATTCTGGAATATCGCAAATATTCACCTGTTAATCGATGTTTTTATGAATAAACGTTGGTTGACGACTGACATTGCCAGACAGAAAAAAGTAAGCGAAATATCCCTTAAAGGTACTCACATTCGTTGCCAGTTTCAGTGTAGCTGGCTTATCGGTGAATATTTTTTCCAATTTATAAATATTCCTGTAGCAAGTACCGACGTCCGTTTCAATTGTTTCGGGGTCATACGACCCGACTTGCGACTTCATCCAAAGATCGTGCTTATTGAGGAAGTCGGTGGCATTGTCGTAGAGCTTCTTGTAGGGCGTCAATTTATCGTGGATTTGTTTTCTCAGCGGATATTGGGATAATTCGAAACCGTATGCTTGTTCTTCTTCGTTGAAAGCGTCTATACGAGCCATTGCATTTATCAACCTAGAATCAGCAGAATTGGATAATTTGACCAATTATCAATTCGGAAAATATCGACTTCCGATAAAGTACGAGGGTTAGTGAATGTGCCTTTCAATTGGTGTACCTAGGTGTGCGGAACTACTCGGGGTGTTTCAGCTTCTACTATACGCTCGTCAGCTCTGGTTCTCGGCTGTCGAATACTGTGTTGCGGTATGGCTCAATGGCCCACTTGTCCACAAAATAGGCGCACGACACAATAATGAAATTAGAATGCTTGAGATTTTATCAAATTCACAGCCACAGAACGGCTCTGGTTCTGAACCACACTTGATCCAAGTCTACAACGCAAAAACGCTATGTACAAAGAGTTTCACAAGATACTCGACATCAGAGAACTATATATTAATCCATAAAGGCATCGCAGATGATAACCACAACTGCCTCTGATCCAGAAAACCATCCAGATCACACTAAATGTTGGTATCGGGAATGGACGTCGTTACAAAACAGTGACACCCCATGCATCAACAACTCACCACCAGGAAAACCTGGTGCACGATAAACATAAATACAACCGTCGAATCGTAGAGGAATGCCCTGAAACGGCTCATAACGACAGACCAGAAGATTTTGTATTTTTTTTCTGCCATACACATACTTTTTGGCTCAAAATTCCATACGCTCAATAAATGAATGAATGTGTTTGATATCCTTCAGAAGCAGACAGCATCGTTGATTTAAACGAAAATGGAAAAACTGAATTCCGAGTTCTGATTAAACATTAATTAATTGCACAATTGTTATCACCTGTCGTCCAGTTTACTGGCTTTTTTGTAATATCTTGGTAAATCTTCGACATCTCCGTTGTACTGTAGATCATCCACCATTTTGGCGTACAAATCTAAATCATCCTTGAATTTCTTTATTCTAGCAGCTAGTTCGATCTGGAATTCCTCTATTTTAGAATCCACCATCTGCCTATGATCTTCCAACACTTTGGGCATATGCAAGTACCTGAATCAATTCGAAAAGATAAAAATTCCATAGTTACTCGTAGTGATGGTCGACTCGAGTTGGGTTTAACTCGAATCAACTCCAGTTGAAATCTCTCTGACTGGAGTTCGAAAACTCAATGAAATCAGAATCGAAATCAAAACCAGAAATGCTTTATTGTCATAAAAAACATTGATTTTGTTGACAAATGTTGACAAATCTGAAATAAAAAATATACAATATATACATACACATTAAAAATGAAAGCGGCACGCTGTATGAGTTGAAATAAAAACCATGTGAATATGCATACGCAGTAACACAATTTGTGAAGCTGTCAATTAGGAATTCATCTGTATTGTGATAGACTCCCAGAAGAAGGAGTTTCTTTAACCTCTTTGCGAAATTTTTCATCATTATAAATTCTTCTGATGAGAACAGGAAGATGATTAAACAGTTTCTTTCCATTATAAAATATGGAGGATTTGATTTGAGGAGTTGTAGGAGTAGGAAGACTGACGTTATGTATGAGTCGGTTTTTATAATTTCATTGATGAAGAATAATGTTCTCCTTGCAGTTATTGTGGATTAGGCAAACTGTTTCTGGAATAAAGAGGCAAGCTAGGGGTGAAATTCGATGAGATGAAAAAGGAGGTCTACAAGAATAACTTATTCTTGCTCGACATACATATCTCAGAGCCCTTTTTTGGGGCATAAAAACTGTGTTGATTAACGTTTGCGAACTTACGCCCCAGGAACATATTCCATAGCGCAAGTGACACTCGCAAAGTATGCATTTCTTGTTGATAGTGAGTCCATGTTGAAGAAAATTGACCTGAGGCATGGCAACATAAGAATAATTTCCTGCTTAGTTTGTTGATGTGGTTTTCAAATCTCAATTCATTGTCAATATGTAGTCTTAAAAATTTGACCTCAGTTTTGGACTCGATTATCTGTTAATTAAGCGATTCATAATCTATAATACATTTGAATGTTGAAATATTTGTTTTAGAAATATTGAACGTTGATAGATTTGCAATCGACCATTGTTTGATTTTTCGCAGATCATATTCTAAATTATTTCGTAACGTTACTGTGTTGTTATTGTGCCAAAGTATGGATGTATCGTTTGCAAACATAGTAAACTTTCCAGTTATAAACAAATCGGCTAACTCGTTTATATATAATAAAAACAAGAGTGGACCGAGAACTGACCCCTGAGGTACCCCGGATAAATAGGATTACTGTAGAATATTTCCTCTAAAACCATAAATTCCGAGTTTCCGCAGCAATATGTTGTGATTGACGCGAAATACTGCCGCTGCAACCTCTCCATTATTCAGTAGAAGATAAATTTCTTCTAGAAAAGTAAACATTGCATCGCTTGTACTTTTTGCAGCTCGAAAACCAAACTGTTCTGAATGGATGAGCTTATTTTTCTCGAGAAAGTATAATATTCTTTATTTCATCAGTTTTTCAATGAGTTGGTAAGAAAGAGATGGGCCTGAAATTAGCCAGTATGTCTGGATCACCCCCTTTAAATAATGGAATGACCTCAGCAACTTTCAGACATGATGAAAATGTACCATTCAATGTAATAACAGTATTTTCAATAAAATAATTTTCCATCCGGAGGAGATTTCATTTTTGATTTAATTCGTTAAATAACATCATTTCAAATCAAGACTGAAATATCAACATATAATGCGACTTCTGTAAAAATATTGTTTGTGATACTTATTAGCTAATAAGTGTACTTAAATCATTATGTCTGCTTTATAATTACATAGTGTGATTGTTAATAAATATTAATATTTTCTCAATTCCAAATTCAAGCCAGAAAAATATGAATGAACAGGTCGATTTCAAACAAAAAACTCCTTTTCTACTTTAGTTAGTCTCTCAATAGATAGATAGAAATAGTTCTCTGTTTCAACTTCTTCCAACTATGCGAGACTGAAGGAATAAATTATTAAAAATCGTTTACACTTCCATATAGTTAACTCGGGTTACGTAAATCTGAGTTCAACCGTGAAATGTGAATTTTCACTCGAGTTAACTCTAGTATTGTTTTATCCTAGTTAGCACATCACTAGTTACTCGGAGTGGCATAAAAATGGAAATACTTAAGTTATCTATGTTTCAAATTAGCATAAATTGAATGAAAAGGACGAACCATTGAAATGCTATATTATTCAGCTTCATTTCCACTGGTGTAAATAGAACATGGTCCGCCAAAAAAAGTATGTACCCCATCACCTCTCTCAGTCGATCTTCCATGGCTATCAAAGTTTTTGTCTCTACTTCGTCAACGTATCTCATCAAATCCATCAGCTGAGCTGTGTTTTCTGGTACAGTCAGAGCTCTATCTGATATAGCTTGATATTCTTCTCCTAACCTGAAAACAGAGAGATCATCACGAATATACAGGGTGATTCACCCAGGTTCATTAGAGGTTTATGGAGAACTGGAAGGGATATCAACTGGAAATTTTGGTGGCAGCTACTACTCAATGTGATCTATCTTCCTAAAATATTTTCAATACGCTGTTACTTCCGATTAAAACGGAGGTGATAACTTTGTTTTTTCAAATGGAATACCCTGTTTATTTTCAAATTTTCGAATTCTACGAAAAATTCTGGACCTGTTGCATTTTGAATTTTCTTCCTATCGTTATTTGTTTCCAAGATATTCCATTTTTTCGAAAAATTTTGAGATTGAATTGGAAACAAATAACGAGAGGAAGAAAATTCAAAATGCAACAGGTCCAGAATTTTTCGTAGAATTCGAAAATCTGAAAATAAACAGAGTGTTCCATTTGAAAAAACAAAGTTAATATCACTTCCAACCGGATGTAACAGCGTATCGAAAATATTTTAGGGAGATAGAACACATTGAGTAGTAGCATCTACCAAAATTTCAAGTCGATCTATTTTCCAGTTCTCCGTAAACCTCTAATGAACCAGTTAGATGAATCACCCTGTATTTTCATCAATAAACCATCATCTGTGTGCTATGAAATTATCATACAGGGTACCTTTGAACGTTGCTGATTAAATGCAACCACAGTTTTGTGGCTTGAATGATCAAATTTGTCACAATAAAAAAAGCACGTGCTTGTTGATTGTTGTGAAATTGATTTAACATACTTGATTATTCTAATAATTCATATATGCATTCATTCATTTGTTCATTCATTCATGTGATGAATAACTTCGGCAAAAAAAAATTGACCGGAGGCAGACATTTTTGTGGATATTACATCATACCACACCCACTCGGTATCTGGCCTGACATTGACTGTTGTAGTTTTTATTACTTCCGCACACTACCCTCTGGAATGATTTCCAATTGAAAAAAAAACTTGAATTCTCTCAAAAATTCTCAAATGTACGGAAGAAAAAAAAACGGAAAAAGCAAATCTTGAAAACATCCGGACTTGGAAGAGCTGAAGAAGATGATATTAATAAGAAAAGCATGAATGTTTTGTAAAAGTAGTGAAAAAATACAGCGTTCTATTCTAATAACGAAATTCATTACGTCAAATGATAAGCTTTGTATAGAAATTAACAAAAAAATTCATGCCGAAATTATTGAAATATACAAAGTCATTCAATACTGCATTATCCTCTGGAAATAATAACTATTTCCAGGTTTGTTTGTTTAAAAGCTTTAATTATCGCCAAGGGCGGATTTAGCTCCAGATCATGGCAAGGGGTAACGAAAGCAGAATCACAGTATTTCTTCTAAAAGCTTTGATTGATTTTTTGATCATTAGAAAAACGAATACTCATGAAAATTCAATGAAACATTCTTGGTGGGGGGGGGGGTTATTACTCTGTTAACCTCCTCTCCCCGTAAATCTGCCCTTGATTATTACACTAGTATCACTATCCTCCACAGGAAGGGAAAAATTACTCGGATCTTCGCATTCAATGTAAATCGAAAAAAAAAGAATAATCCAAGATCAATTTTGTTTTACTATAGCACGTGACTTCAAGAAATCATCTTACGTTTTACAGATCTGCTGGTAATCCTTCGTACATCGAGAAATCAAGAGATTTTTGAAATCATCCGCAGCCATTTCTAGTGCTCTGATCAAGTCATCTCTATTCATGTCATACATTCCTATACGTATGACGTGTTCAGTAGATAAAGGAATAGCGTCCATGATTGCTTTATATTTGAGAATCAGTTTAATATATTCGTCGAAGGAATGTTCTTTTTCCAGAAATCCCTTTACGAATCCTTCATCCACTCCATTCATCAATGGTAAAAACTCATCGAAATCTTGCACTTTCAGTTCGGGTCCTATTCTTTGATCTTCCAACATATCTCTTATTTTTATTTTATAGCCCAATATAATTTCGTCCAGAATTTTTGGCTAAAAACAATGATAAACTATCGAAGGTGGTCCACAGACGTTCTATGCTTGATCCATTCAAAGGATCTAAAAAAATTAAAGTCTTCAGCCGGAAGGCCTATGAACACAATCGACAGTTTAATCTCGAGAACATCAGCAACATTGTTATTGTCAGAGAAGATATTAACCGGTCCAGACATATTAACTGTGCAGATAAGGATGCAAAGAGCGGTATATCAAAAACTATTTGCCGAATAGACTTGCGGTGATAAAGCAGACTATAAAATTTTTGGAAATCATTATCAGATTCTCGAACATCGCATAAAAGATGTCAGAGTGTTTTTTCCATAACACTTTTACCAAAAACCGAATGTTTTCAGAATGATTAATAGGTAAACTGAATTTATAATCATGAATGTACTCAAAAAAAAACATGAATAATTGCCAATATTTGGAGAATTATATTTTTATGACACATTTGAAAGGAAATTGAAAATATATATTCAATCATTCCCATACCCTCCAAATGATAGACCACTAATTTGTCAAAACAGCATAATCGTGTTCTGTATGTCCAAAAACTACCGTTCATTATTTTTTTTTTTCATCATGAATGAAATAATAAAATGAACGGAATTGATTTCGAATATACGATATCATGCGTCATTTTCAAAGGTTACTCTCATTGGTGTAACGCGGTGTGACGTTCTTAACCCTACAAGCCCATCGACCTTGAACTGACCAATCATAGGTAATTGTTTCATGGTGAATATTGCTGTGTTGCCGCTCCAAAATACCACAAATTATTCTCGGAATGAAAGATGTTTAAATTTTTAATGAAAATGCTGATTTCAAAACGCTGTAGAATCTATTTGCTTTGATTTCGATCCTTGATATTGGATATACACTGAACCAATATCATTAGTCATTGATTAAGAGAGGTTTGGAGGAATTTCATCACTTAGTGGTCTTCCCCTTTACCCGACCCCCTTTAGCATTCAAAGAAACAACGACGAAGCGCAAAAGCAGCGCGT
Source organism: Plagiodera versicolora (assembly GCA_037013635.1). Classification (NCBI taxonomy): domain Eukaryota; kingdom Metazoa; phylum Arthropoda; class Insecta; order Coleoptera; family Chrysomelidae; genus Plagiodera; species Plagiodera versicolora. The sequence continues at coordinate 4,708,711 of CM072986.1, read as the reverse complement.
ATTCTGATGAGCTGTCACAATTATCTGTGAATAAATGAATACCAAGAAGAAATCATCAAGTTTTTTCCTGATTATGATTTTCAAATTACAGCCAACCTATACAGATACAATTATCATACTCACACTCAGAAATTCTTCTTCTTGCCAGTCCAAATATAATTTTGTCTCCAGCCTTGGAATATCCATTACAGCATCCACTATATCATCCACCAAAGTTATCAGAACCTCTCTGAAGTTTTTGAATGACGGTTCGAAAACTAATATATTTATTCTTTGCTGCAACTTGATCTGGAACCCTTTATTCGAATACTGAAAAAATGCAATAGTGAGTTTCTTCGTAACTACACGTGAATCCCATGAGTATATCACCTTGACATCAAGTATGTAATTGACATAATCGTATAGTGATTTAAGACAAAGCGTTTGTAGGTGGTAAGACATGATTGTCGCGACTGCGTTATAGAATGATTCAACTTTCTTTGGTTTACTGGCATCAGGAAGCTTTTTCTTTTTATTTCCTTGCAGAAATATATCAGTTACATCTGCATAATATCTGTTCATCAAAATATCTCTGCAACGCTCGATTTGTTTGTTGGTAACATATTTGAATTCTTGTAGTTCGAAAGCACCTTCATGAGCTTTCAAATCAGCGACGTTTATCAAACGTAATGATCTGAAAAATAATTGGATAACTAGCAATGCAGTTTAAAATTGGAATCAGTCCAATAGAAATGTATGTAAAAATCTAATGTACTGGATATTCACTGAACCATTTTGTCTAAGCATATTGAACGTTATTAAAAAAGGAAATATCCACCTGAACCAAGGTACTCACTGAAAGGGCGTCGCTGTGAAAAATCAGTGAGGCAAGAAATGCATATATCGCCCAAAGTAAATAAGAGAGACCAATTATCAAAGGATCAAATCTGGGTGTGCTGCATTTCCGAAGCAGAAATTAAGATAATGGACTTTCCAAATTTCCAGATATTGAAAGCGTTATTATAATAACTATATATAGTCACAATTTCAAATAATGATGTTCGAATGGATTCATTCTGAAGTACATATGATTTGAAATAAAAAGTTTTTCGCTGGTCCCAGTACCTGTAATTTTTGTACCATAGATCCAGCACTGCCGCCAAACATGGATTAATGACATGCAAGTTTCGTTCCATCTTATATCGAGCAGAGTTAAAGCTAGGTCGAAAACTATTCCCAATTTCTTTCAGTTCTTTCTTGTGAGATGTTTCGGTTTCCCCGTCACGTTTGACGAAATTTGGATCTTGCAAGACGAAGTCTATAATTGCTTTCTTCACTGCCATCATGAAATCCTCCTTCACGTCCTTGATAGACTCACCGAGTGTTTTTTCCCATACCATGAGTTTTCTGGGTACCAACGCCAATACCTATAGTATTAGTGAATGAATTCAAGAAAATTCGAATATTAGGGTTCAAAATAAACATCGTTTCTGTTTGATTTTTAAAGATGCAACAAATTCATTGAAGAATTCTAATCTTCTAACTTTACAACATGTGATTTCTGTGAAATTGTGTCAATTGTATTTTCTGATTCAGATAAGACCTGAGAAATTGGATTGACAAGTTTCTAGCTGAATGAAGATATGAATGGTCATTCCAAATTATGGAATCAGCTGACAAAATATGATCCCGACTCTTACACTGCCAAGATACGAAAAAAACAGCGAGTTATTATTCTTGGAAGAGAAGAATAGTTTGGACATCTTATGCCAGGCACGAGTATATATGTAGGTTCAAGACAGATATGGATCACAAGATTACGCTCTTGAAAATTTCGCCACAGTATTTCATATCGGATCACGCTACAATTACTCAAACTGAGAATACCACCACCAGCTGACCATGTACTGGTAGCTAGTAGGAGGCTCTCAATTCGTGTGTTGAAATATAGGAATGACCTGTGAACTGTCTGTCATGATAAAAAAGGAAATAATACTTTGGATTCCTGATAATACCAGAACACCTGGTAATATGAAGGCAGACTATTGGGCCAAAAAAGATGCAGAAAGCAGAGTGATTGAGCCAGATCCATTATTATCGATTTCAAAATCATGAAGAAAATCCTGGGAGCGAAATTCAGGACTGCACAGGAGAGAAAAACTAAATTTCACTTTCACTGGGTATCAGTGATAGATAATGCTCAGAAGAAAGAGGAATCAACTCCTCACGGACTGTCCAGACGTGACGGAAAACACTCTTCGGAAGCTACAAAACCCGATTGGGTGAATAACTTTTCGGTCAGGAGGATAGGCTATTCATCTGTTCGCGAAATTGGTTACTTTTATGAATAATGTGTTTCGTAGCATTTCAGACTTCCAGAAACTGGATTGTGGAATTGAGGAAGGAAAATATGTTTCAAGAGTGAAATTTTCAGGAGTCCTTCATATAAAATATCATTGAATTACTTCAATTACTTCGAAAGTAATCAAACTCGTCATCCTTTTATTTCACAAAATTATGAATTCGAAAGATTTCCAAATTTCTTGGTCACCCGGTATTTTCTGATAGATGGATATCCGACCCAATCATTATAACTTATTGATTCTGATCATGTGTTTGAGTCATTCAAAAAAAACTTTTCTCGGCAATTTCAGAACCTTGTAATGAAATGCTTTCATATTGGTTGAGTCTTTTTCAGGACAAATTTGACATTCGATATCACCAATTCCTTCTTTGTATCAGTACGAGCGTGTTGATTACAAAAAATATGGGGTGATTTATATTTGACGTACGAGATGAAACGTACCCTACTCAAAACCTTTTGATCCAACGGTGCTACGTGCACAGTATCCACTCCGTGTTTCACGTAGTAATAATATCGCAGCATTTCCTTCTCTTCTGAGGACGGAATCTCATCTTTTCCGATTTCACGTTCTTCATCATTACCAACTATCAATTTGACCAGACGATTTCTGAACTCTTCTCTCTGTTTCCTCAGTGCAGTGTATGATTTCAGCTGGGATTGATGTGCATCGGCTGAAAACGAATAAATATAGATAATTCTACTCATCATGCCGTCTATATTTCGTCGAAAATGTTCATTTATACCTTCTTATTTTGACCGAAAAAATGGATTCGATAATTTTAACATGAACGAAATGATACTTTCCGAAATAATTTATTTTAACTAAAATCTCCAAAAGGCTCCAGCCTCCTCAGCCTACTAGTAAATCCTTCACTTTCTTCTGACTATTCACTATTCGCAGTCGATAATAATAATTTCGTCATGATTACACAAAAAAATATACTGCTATCTAGTGACAACCTATAAATTAAATATCTTTTCAGAAAACTATTAGATGTCTTCGAATTGAGAAATAACAGGAGAGCAATTGTCATCATTATATCTACCAATAGCAAGTGGGTGAATATTTAATCTTAAACAAAATTGTGGACCTACGTTCACATTTCCTGGTTCTATCGTGAGATTGCCTGAATTGGGGTATTTATAGAGAAATCATTAGTGAACGAACCATCGGTCGATTTTCCATTTATTTCATTTACTAAAAAATATGATTTCAACAATAATATGGGCCACTGAATAAAATGCAACGGTGGATTGGCTAAAATGAAACCATGCTAATCAGATCCAAATTAGCACCAAAATCTATTGGATAATGACTATGTTCATTTGAAGAAAACTATAGATTCTAAATCCAAATAAATTCAATACAGGGGCTACAATACGGAGACCAGTCATAATTACAATTAAACCGAATTTCCTTTCGGAACTGAAGTGAACCACCGCAGAAATTGATTTTCTCGTTATCATCCATATAGTGAAAATACAGGGTGGTTCATTAGAGGTTTATGTAGAGCTGATAGAGATATCAACTTGAAATTATGATGGATACTACTACGAAATATTCAACAGGGTATTTGATATTTCAGTTGAAAATTTCAAATCGCAATAAAATCCTCATTTCAAATGGAATGACCATGAAATTTTCATACCATCCGACGCAAAATTTTATTTCCTATCGATTTGTATGAGCATACCATATTGCTTGAATGGATATTCACAGAGATATCAACAAAAATGTGAAAATACGCTCATTCGTCCCATGTGTATTTTAACAAGTGTGCTTTGGATGGTTCTAAATTTCATATTTGACGGATATATTGAAACACTTTGAAGGATACCTCATAGAACACTCTTTCATTGGTGTGTATACGGAGATTGAACCTTAAATCTTCAAAATTGAAGATAATATAGACATTTTAGTCAGTCTGTCCATCTGTCAAAATTTTTCGAAAAAATGGAATATCTTGGAAAAAAATCACGATAGGAAGAAAATTCAAAATGCAGCAGGTCCAGAATTTTTGTGGAATCCGAAAATCTGAAAATAAACAGGGTGTTCCATTTGATAAAACAAAGTTGATATCAATTCCGGTTCAACCGGAAGTAACAGCGTATTGAAAATATTTTAGGAAAATAGAACACATTGAGTAGTAGCATCCACCAAAATTTCAAGTTGATATCTCTAGCAGTTCTCCATAAACCTCTGATTAACCAATTAGGTGAATCACCCTGTATATGAATTCCATAAAAAATCATTCCATATCGTCCCATCAAATCCTACAACAAAAATTACCAGAAGAAACCCTATGAGAAATCACAAAAACTTATTGGTTCAAATGGAACCATAATTCTATCTATCATTGTAAGCATAGCACATTTGTCTCGTCTTCTTTTTCATCTCTTTCAATTGAACGTCTATTTGAAATCAGTTTATGTTCAAATGCTGACTGGATAATGAATGTGATCGGACATGTATTGGACGAACATAAATGAACATTCGATAGCTTTTTACCTCGTACGTCTATCATATGTACAGGGTGGGCAAATTTCGATAGAAAGATGATAGCCAATTTTAGTTTTCACCAGTGAACTCGAAAATCTCGAAAAAATCGATTGAGGATGCGACCTCCATTTTTTCGTATCTCCTATATTCACCGAGTTGTCCTATACAAACATCGAAATTTGCCCACCCTGTACATCTGAAGTCGATGATTACATAATATGTATTGTCTATTTATTGAAGAAATATAGTTCTGAAGTATATTGCTACCTTTCAATGAGTACAAAAAGTTTCTAGCTAACCACTGAACTTCTAATTAGTTGAGACAAAGCTGGGAACATATTTAGGTAACAATAATCATCACTTCACACAGAGACTTCACAACGATGCCAAAAGTATTGGGAGAGAAATTTGGTTTCACATATTTCATAAATCGAAAACATGTTTCAAAAGAATTCGGAAAATAAACTGATTTGAATTTTCTGTTTCGGGGCATAGTAAAAAGAAAACCATGCAGCAACTGGCGATATATCTTGGTTGAAAAAATAGACTATAGTGTGGATATCGCTAATCGTTGAGAAAGTAAACATATCCGTTATTCAATTTGAAAGCTTTGAAATTATTCAAAATTGGTAATGGATTGAATGTGTGTGGAAAATTTTCAGATAGCTCAATAGAAAAATCGCACGTCAAAAAGTTCAAGTATCGGCAATTATTTCGGAAAGTCAAACTGGCTACGAAATAACCTGAATTCGGTGTTGTAAATTTCAAATAGTTCAAGCCTTACTTTTCCGTTTCTCGGCAGCAAACTTTCGTTTATATTTCGATTGTGACGATGCTAAAATTGGTTTCAATAATTCCGGTGGTAAAGAAAATATGCTTCTATCTTCTATATTGAAATCCGACGGTAATGTCAATCTTGGAACTTTGATATTCAGATCACCTCTAGCTTCCAACTTAGCTCTTTTTTCTGTGATCCTTTTCACCAGCCGATCCCTCTCGACGTCTTTAGACATTTTTCAGGAATCTCTATAAATCGATATCGATGACATTTAAAAATTCCGTCACATAAATTACATATCAAATGTCAATACGAAATAAAGAAGTCAAGGAGATTGTGAATTTTTCAATAGATCAAATAAATGATATGATAAATTCTCCAGCATAACAATATGATTTAGACAATTCAACCCCAATACAAAGTTTTTAATTTCAAACATCCAGACGACTGTGGAGTTACTCGAACTCTGTTGGCCCATCTTAATCCTAATCACGGTCCTAATCTTTGTAATGTTACAAAAATTGAGACTGAAAAATATTCACCGAGGAAAAAAATGCAATTTCGAATGATCTTTCGAATGAACGTGTATGTTAAAGATTAGCACTGTTACACAGATGACTCAAAAACTCATCAGGAATATACGACAGGTCTGTCCACGATGGCATAAAACCTGGTTATTCATATAAGCACCTGTTATCTATGGGTCGATTATATTGTCATCAATACAGTGTTACTGCGCTCAAGCCAAAAATTAGCACTATATAGCGTTACAGGTATCAACCCAGCTGAAATAGGCTATATCTTTGTTATTTCAAATTAGACATCCTGTATATTAAAAATCAATTTTCGGTATGTGAAACCTTTCATATTGTTTCTGCTCGATACTTCTCTATCATTTTCCATAATTTTATGCAGAAATTTCACATTCCAAGTATGTAAATGACAATGTTAATGAAAACAGGTAATGTTTAAGGAAAGAAAGAATAAGTTACAAACTTCAAATACTAGCTACGCTACTGTGTGCCCAAGTAACAATTGACTGTGATGGCACAGTATGGTGATGGTTGAGAGTCGAAATTTAGAATAATCTGTGCGGTGAGATTGAGGTTAGGAGCAGTGAATTTGTTTTCTAAAATTATTCAAGATTCATTTAATTCCAAAAATGGTAAGTGAGTTCACTTTGTATTCCAGTTATTACCTCAATTTTATATTCAGCTGAATTCAAACACTCATTATCAAAATGCCACTAACAACTGATATTTTCCAAACTAGATGTTTACTTCCAGTTTACCTTACCATAGTAACTCCCTTCCAAATTAAAACGTTTCATTGTTTATTGATTCAGAATTATCTCCACAATAAATTTTCGTAAGTAGTGTCAATAAGGCTATTTGAATATGCTCTTTTATTTTGCCAGCTTATGTGTAAGCACTGCAGCATTCCTAACTATTTTCTTAATAATCCAGCAGGTATTAACCAAAACCGTCTGGAGGTTTTTCCATTCAACTAGTACAAATTTAGCTGTTGAAAAATCTCTTCTGGCCACTCTTCGAAAAAAGACTGGTTACACATTCACTAACTGTAAAAAAGCATTGGAAATGCATAATAATGATATAAACCAAGCAGAAACTTGGTTGAAACAGCAGGCTCAAGCCTTGGGTTGGTCTAAAGCGACAAAATTAGAAGGTCGTCAAACTATGCAGGGTCTGATAGGAGTGGCTGTTAAAGACGATGAGGGTGTATTGATTGAGGTGAACTGTGAAACAGATTTTGTTGCTCGAAACAAAGAGTTTCAGAAGATTGTTGAAGAAGCTGCAAATTCTTGTTTAAATTTCACCAGAAGTCAACAGAAATCACAGGACACCATCACAAAGGTAAAGTGGAGTTTTTCCAAATTTATAGACAAAAACTTCTTTCGTCTAAATTATTCAAAGACAATTAACTATTGTTCCATATACTACATAAATTATTGTCTTCTTGTGATTTCTTCATTTGGGGATTCTCTTGAAGAATATAGAACTATAAAATTATATTATCAAGATTCAAGTGAAGATGGATGAGTGGTATGATTAACTGAGTTATTTGTATTGGTGGGATAATCTAGATATTGAAAAATATCGATGAAGTAGTTTTTCAGATGTAAATTTTGATATAATATATTTACAAAGATATTGTTACAACTCAGTCTCACTTGACTATAAGGATTTTCCATTAAAAACATTAATTTTCAAAAAATAAAACACTCGGACTGAAAATACATTTATTGAATGAAAAGTGCAGTTATGGAAATATAAAGTCCAGTTATAATCGACAATAGTAACAATATAAAATAGAAGAAACAGGATCTCCAGCAAAGGCGAATCAAGTGAACTGAAACTATTAATATACACTGTGTCCAAGATAAGGATGTCTATTATGGGGGTCTTGAAAACCATAAGAGATACGGAGATGGTTAAATTAGAGAAAAGTTGCGCATTTCCAAGTCTAACAATGTGCCGTTCAGAAAGTTTCGAAATTCCAATTAGTTCCGGAAGAGATACTAGAAAACAAAAGACACTTTCCCATTGCCATTTTTGAATCCCTACAAAACAGCGTTAAGAGATTTTTCGTACGACGTTTCGTTTCGGAGAAACCAGCATCAACTTTATTTTTTTATATGCCCCGGGAAAAAAATTCCCTGTATTGAATAGCATATTTTATTACTAATACAACAATGTATGACACGATATGATTCTGCGATATTTAAAACAGAAAAAAATTGTTGGACTAATTGGAATTTCGAAACTTTCTGAACAGCACATTGTTAGACTTGGAAATGCGCAACTTTTCTCTAATTTAAACATCTCCGTATCTCTTATGGTTTCCGAGATCCCCATGATAGACTAGACATCCTTATCTTGGACACAGTGTAGATTAGACTAGGAATCTCTCAATAAAGAATGGAGTGTTACTTGAGATCTCAAATGTTCATATAATAATAAATTCTTTTTCGAGATTCAAATGAATTAGCAATTTTTTTTATTGATAGATGAATACAAAAATTTCATTCATCAATAAATACAAATGAGTAAATGAATGAATTTATTCCTGAACATTATTGATAGCTATAGCCTATAGAAAATTAATAGGAAATATCATGGCATGGATGTTTTTGATTTTCTATTCTGAATTCACATAAAGAAATCACCTAATGGAGTTCATGTATTTGACAATGAAACTGAATTTTCTTTGTTTAGTATGAGATCCTCAAAATTTTTAAAATTTATGGACATTTTCAAGTTGGAAAATAAATAATATAAATAAAATTTATTGCACAAAAGTAAAAATGCTCAATAGATCATTGCATGAAAAAAGTAATAAGTAGTAAAATTAATTGATACATGGCCGTGTACTCGAGAAATTTGATCGATTTTCAGATTTGTCTAGACGCAGAACAGCTTAAAAATTTGAAAGCACTGGATGGAAATACATTGGCAGACAGACTCGCCCTGATGATTGGTATAGTAGGGGAAAATGCGACTTTGAATAGAGCTCTGTGTCTGAAGGCTGGCAATGGCATTCAACTTTCAGGTTGGTATTCAAAAGAAAAGTTCCCATAAACTTTTTCTCATTTGATAAGATTCCATTGAAACTCAAAACAATTATTAAAAAAGGTGTCCAAGCGTCAACTTATTACTTATATGCGTGAAATCAAATATCTGCTGGATATTGCCAAATGAATGCAAGAGTTTCTTGGGACCGAATTCTTGTCTGATATGAAATGCATTCCCTAAAAAAGGTTACGCCTTTGAAAAAGAGAAAAAAAAACTGAATTCTTGTTTCTTGGAATCATCAGAGAGTTAAAGAAATGGCATTTAGTGACAATGTTTTACCAAAAAAATGCTACCTATAGATATTTTCTCAATTTCTTTATGAGTTTTGAACCTGGATCAAGCCACCTCACTTTCTGACACTTATGAATTTGCCAATAACTTCAAAAAAGATAAAGCGGAATTATTCAAATCAACTTATTGTAAACAATAACGAGAATTTGACTCATAAGTTAACGTCTCATTAAGTACAACCATATGATGTGAACACAAATCAACACCTGGTACTTACCTGATAAATTCACAAGATACGATGAAGACTTGAGAGAGTTGGCATAATCGATGTATCTTTCGATTGTATCGATTTACTTAACGACACTCTATAGCAGAACAGTTTCCATATATTGTTGGTAATTTGAGTAGATACAATTAATTTCAAATAGAATGGAAATAATGTAGTTTATATCATCCTATACTATGATTATCATTTTATAAGCAATATTATATTTTTAGGATATGCTCATCCTTCTGGAAATTCGAACAACAACATCCTCATGGGGAGACTAGGTGGTTTGTTAGCATACAAAGTAATAGAGCCTACAGAGAATGTGGATCAAGTTTGTAAAGGTAAGATGAATGAATGTTTTGCAATTCTATATAATTTGTGTTAGTGCTCGTTTTTTACTTTAATTAAGTGAAATTCTTTATGAAAATATCCACGCTTCAATCGAAAAACCAATGGATCCTGCTTAATTATTTATTGGCGAATTCATTCAGAGTAGACCAAATGAATTTTTTCAAGGTCTTTGTCAGCACATTGTTGGAATGGATCCGAAAAAAGTCGGTTCTTCCACCGATCAACCATCCAAAAACAAAGACGAAGAAACTTGTTTGATTCATCAGGACTACCTGTTAGATGATAGCGTCACTGTGAAAGATATTCTCAGTGAGAGCAAACTTGAAATTGTGGACTTCAAGAGATTTGAATGTGGTGAAAGTGTACACGCTGTAGGAGACCAGCCACTAGACTATGTAGAGACTTGTCAGTGATCTATTTTGGACTGTTAATTGTTGTTATTTGTAAATAAATAATTTCGGAGATTATTTAATTTTTTTAATTGGTGGTTTTTATAAAACAGGTGAGTAATAATGCTACCGTTAATCTTTGAGGCTAGACGACTAGATTCACACCACAGTACATATTCTAGAGAAAGCTGGATCACTTAACACTTCTGGTATTCTAAAATTTTGAGTGCGTATATCAACTTGAGTTTTAATATCTTCAGAGTTCACGTAATTTTTTTAATTTTTCAATACCAGTAGTGCCTGATAAAAAGTAGAAGTGAAAATTTTCCATAAAGGTATGCCCTAAAATGTACCCTCTCTGAGACACAGGATACCCAAAGTCCAAAAAAAATATATTTATTCCCATTAGGGGAATCTTTCATATCTACTCGGATTATTGTCTGGACAATGTGTTGTCAATATTTTTTGTTGGAACTTCTTGTTTATACTTGACGAGTGAGTAATTCATTTCTAACTACTTCAATTTCAATATTTAAGGTTCTATTGCTTACTTGCAGGTATTGCAAGCATTATTTTCTTTAGACAATTAATGAACAAATGAGTTTTTGTTATCAGTTAGACTCATCAATACTCAACTCTCAAGTCATAACATTTCATATGCCTGAAAGTTAAGGTTTCTGAGATATTTGCAAAGAACTGATGAAGATTTGCGCATAATCGCATGATGCAAATTTCTCAAAATACACAGGAATAATTGTCAATCTCTTGAAAATTCTTCAATGATGGGAGTATTCAAAACATTGGTAAAGTCAAAATAAGGCCGCAAAACTCCATTTCATCATTCGACATTTTATTTGATGGAATTGAATAATTTTTTTCGTTCCGTTTAGAAATAGGGAAGAATATAATTTTCTTGCTAAGAAGGTACTGGTATGTTTGCTCAAACAGGCTGTCACAACTTGTTAGTAATAGTAATAATGCTGATGTGGATCTAATCAATTGTTGATATTTTGAACGAATAATTCTGTCTCACTAATACATAACCGGTCAAAAATTCCTAAATTCCTAATTAAATTATAAATTAATTTGACATGATTTATAATAGTTTTGGAGTTGAGAGCCCAATAATAAATCTCTATGGGTAATACATAGTCTCAAGGTTTTGTTATGTAACTCTTTAATATATATCAATAGTATATTAGGATGTTTTATTTGAATATTCACAGAAGAATGGATAATATATTAAAAACGTTAAAAAGTTCATATAAAAATATACATCAGGTTTCTTTCACTTTCTTCGCGTCTGCTTTATTAAATCTGTCTCCGACGGATTTATTCAGCTTCATCTCTGAGCTGTTTTTCCACATCCATATTCTGCAGTCTTTCTTCCAGCGGTAAGCCAAGTCTCTCAAACAGTATTGTTTGCCTCCTTGTTGAAGGATGTCAGTCTTGACCATTACGGTGCCATTAGTACAAATATCTATAGTTTCTACGTCATCTCGAACTGCGTTCACGTTAGTCATCAGTTCTCCAACTTTAAAGGCTTTCACCTAAAAGTTCATGAAATATTTTACAGTATTATCATGAAATGAAAAATGACATAACATAGAATGAGCATGAATTTTAGTATCAGTGTATCTCTTAGGACAAATAGTACCTACTGAGATTGAATATACAAAGGTTCGAAGTGAAATGACAATTATACACATTACAGTCCTGGTATTTCAGGAATAAGAAATGTCGGGGCTGCGATTCGGTTTAACTTTTTCATGATTACTCATTTTAATAAATTATGTTTTGTCACAATATACGGTTTTGGGGTAATTTTGTGCACTTCGCTCTCAATTATAATGAAATAACTTTTTCGAGGTACTCAGTTTTTCACTCTCGTTTAAAATATCTTGATATATCTACTTTCATCATAAAGTAATTTCGTGAATCTGGAAACAAGGAGCTGGGAATAAAACGAATAAAAAAAATCATCCAAAATTTACATTTAAATATACACTCTTCAGATATCACCTTCTTTTGGACTGTATCATATTTCAATATTGGATTTTTGTATCAGCATTTTCACGCCCCATGAGATATCCTGTATTTTATTTTATTGTTGCAAACGAGTCGTTGAACTACTGAAGAATACCTTATAGTGACATTGTTGTACTTCTTGGTATACATTTTGACTAACTTTTTGGAAACTGCTTCTTCTCTAGTCAACACTGGCGATTTTTGTAATTTTTTTTATTATATTTCGAATGTTTATTCTCCCAATTATGATTATTTTAATTGAAAAGACTCTATATTAATGAGTAGATAATAAAAATATCTCCATAGTAATGTGGCGGGGTCTCGTTTCCAATTTCAATCTCTTAATCGATACCTTTTCAAAGGGATTCACTGGACTATAATCGGCGAAATGCTTGATATCATTGACTGGGTTTTATTGTTGCTTAAAAACTATAAATAACTTATGGAAAATTTCCAGACTAAGCTCTTGCTCAATTATTACTAAGCAATTAACTATATTTCAGGAAAACATTCATAAATAATATCTCTCAAAATCCATTCGCAATATATGGGAGAATTCCATGACATAGCCACAGCTGGTGTAGTCTCATAGAGTCTCCATTTTCTAGAAGACGCAAGAAAAAATCAGTCTGAATTAATAAGTCAATGATTTTCACAGTGTTGTTGTGAGTTTTTCGGAAACAATTATCAGAGATGAACTGATGAACGTGCTGTGATGAAATCAACTGAAATGAGTCCAGAATATACAGAGTGTTGCCAAATAAGTGTAAAATTGTTCTTTTTTTTAACACTCCACTAATTCCAAGGAACAAATGAAAACTATTTTCTTTTTTTTTAATTTGTAATTTCTCAAGAAGATTCCTGAGATAATCACGTCTTAAACAATGTTACACTTTGGTAACACCCTATATCAGAATTCATTCGAAGTATGAGATAGGTGTAGGTTCAAAAAAGTTATACTGAAGTGAGCCGAAAAATAAGATTGCAAAATGTAAGTGAAAACCGATTATTTGCACATTTCATATAAACATATAGCAATTTTCAAGTTATCTTTCGAAATGTAACGTAATACAGGATGTTTCATTTGGAATGAAGATGTTGGGTTCACTTTTAGCGCAACTCTATAAATGCACTCCCTTGTAATATTTCATATCGATTTCTTAAAGAACAAATACCCACATTTATAATTTTGATAGGGTTGTTATCAGTTTCATTGGCTAAAATTTAGCTGAGCTACTCAGAATAATTTTTTTAAAATTCGAAAATGTATCTAGATATCTGTCGAAAATTTGGAAACGTTTTGAAAAATGACACCTCGAAATCAGAAATCTAGAATTATTGGGTTTTCATTATATTCGTATATTTATTTCCTGTCTGTTCCTCATAATTTATTTTACAATTACATAAGTTTGTCATTCTTTTTCTTCAAAATAAGTACATATTTTAGTCCTGTTAATTGCATAGCCATACATTTTCAAGATAACAAAAAATATTCTCATTGAACAGGATCCAGTCGATACAATATTTCACTGAAAACTGTGCTGAAACTATATTATTGAATTGTTTTCATAAATACCATTTTTCGTTGATATCGATAGATATTATTCCTGTTCTACATATCAACTCAAAATAGCTACGAAACAAAACAGAATTTCACAACCAACAAGCACTCAGACTATCGACATCAGATAGACTCATCGGGAAATATAAATATTTTAGCAATGTGGGTTGGAATTAGCTATACCTACACGCAGATATCGTTTTTCAAACGCAAAAACCTCAATCGCATTAATACTAGATGATAAAACGGACAACAATGAAAACAAAAAACTGATTGATTCTAGGAAAAAAATATGGAAAACTGCGTAAAAAGGGTGTCAAATTTCAGGTTCTCACGAGACGAAACGAAAATAACAATAATTTCCGTTTACCGAATTTCAGTTGAATATTCCACTATTGAATTTGTAAATTTTACGATAAATCATAAACTACGAAACATAATTCCAGGTTTAAACAGAATGGATAGAATAAGATGAAAGTTGAAAACCTTCGTTCCTCATTTTCATTCTAGCTTATTCCTTGTGATCAAACACTATAGCATCATTGAATTCACATCAATTGGTTCCTTGGTTTATATTCTTTGATGTATAAGCTCTCCTTTCAACTGTCGAATTAGAAACTTCATTTGTAACGCCAAAAAACACAATGCCATGTTAACAAGTTGACTCCTCAAATTATGCTTTGAATTTGAGAGTCATTGTAAGGTCTGATATTTCACCTTCTTTGCATTTTTGCAGTTACTTCGCATTAGATCACATGGCACGATAAATAGAAATTTAATTAGTTTTCCAGAAAACAATAAACTGTATCAGATCTCCTCTGCTACATTATCTCTGTAATAATCAAGGTTAGGGCCGTCCACTGTCGACGCAATAGGTCTGCATAACTTATCACGAGAAAAAAGTTTATACAAAGTTACTCACCTCATTTTCATCCGAACTATCATTTCTCGTTTCTTCTACACCTCCAGTGTATGACTTGGTATCTCTTAAATGGATATGTGTCGAAAGCATCAACCCCAAACTCGTGGTGGACACTGACCTCCTCAACGGGGAGGATTTATTGAAATTCAGCTTCCTGGAAATTATATCGTCTGAAGTCATATTTAAAAGTTTTTTGACACATTTGCCTCGTATGCCATTGACATACGATTGAATGAATCGTGAACCTGTTTGATCTAGGAAAATTTTTTCTATAGAGGGATAATCCAATAGCTTTCCACAGATAAAAACAATTGTCGATAAAAATGTTCGCATAATCGATTTGAAATAGATATTATTTGAAATCTACATGTACAGGAAATATTTATCTGGTGACTTTCAGCGTCTTTCGCTATTTAAAAGTTACGTGGAGAAATGTTTTGAATATTATCAACTTTTGAAGGATATATCTTCTTTAGTATGTATTTTGGCCCATGAGTTCATTCATCAAACTATACTCTTCTTAATGGACTACCAGAAAGCTCGGTACACATTTTTACCTCATCCCATATAATGTACGTTGCCGTCGCGATCGCCTAACATGTCCCCCTTGGAAATTCACAGAACATTGTCAGTCTACAGTAATGAAATTTCACGAAAAATTTTTACGACTCTGGGATAACACGATGGATAATATACATATGTGACATGAACTATAGCCAATCTCAAGAATATTGGCATTTTGTGGGGTTGATTTTATCACCTATGTTTTCTCACAATAATCCCTGATAATTCAAATTGAAACATTCTTGTAAAATAAATATTGTCCTGAGCTTTCTAACTGAAACTTGAGGTTTTCATCAATTTCAATTCATGACAATCTCGCAATTGAAGAGGCATTGAAATGTAAAAATTTGTTGGCAACATAATATTGTTTTTTCAAAGCATTCAAAAACTGTTCCACATAACAATTCAGAACAAAAATGTGCAAACTTTGCACTAATGCATGTTTATCTTTCATTCAATAGCCTAATTAAGTGGAAACTTGGGCTCCATCTATAAATTGCTATAGTCACCGTTTCCTTATTCTACTCAAAAAGGAACGCATCTTATCCAAATTACATGAAAATTATTGAAGGAATATGTGGAATTTCTAATGAAAGACCATTTAAATTTTTTCATTTATTTCAATAATATATTTTTCAAAATATAAACAATGATATATAACATCTGAATATTTATATAAATTTTTATACACGTAATATACAAATATATCAATAACTCTGGAATACAATGTGTGTATATTTATAATATAAATATGTTAATCAACAAACACAACAAATCAAAGAATAAAATCTAGCATATGTTTCACAATATGTATATGTATATGGATGCTTTCATGGAAAACACTGGTAAAATCAAGTCTTTCCGTTGGCTAGATGAAACACAATTCTAGCATATTCCAAAGAGGAACGAAAAACAATACAAGATCAAATAAATAATTTCAATTCAGGTGAATTGTTCATTTTTGAGCACCTCAAATCAATTGATAGATTGTGTGGCCTCTTAAAAAACATTATATTACATATTGTATTAGTACTTTCGACTGATCGAATCAGATTTAAAACAAATCTGGTTAGTGAATGAATCCAGAAAGCAATAAGACAATAAATTTATGGAAATATACGAATGTATCTTGTACAGATAAGTACGGAACATGATCATGATGCCTCCACCAATAAAATTATACTGAAAAAAAAACAAACGTGGTATTAGATACAATTGAAATCATACGAACAGTGAATGAATCAACAAGCTGAAGAGAAGTTCTTGCCCTTTATCACAGTTATGAGAACGTTGAAATCAACTAATTTCTGAGATATTCAACACCGATTATCAAAAGATTATAACGACACCATCGTAATTGTATGTTAAATTAGGAATTTTTGCAGGCGATTGATTTCGTATATTTGTATTGCAACAATTGAATAGCAGACATAGAACTAAAAATTTTGTTACTTAGAAGATAGTAGTGAAAAAATCAATATTTGTTACTATTTCAAAAGAATACTGGTCTCAATGGTCTTACAGAAAACATGAAATAGTTGATTTTTTATGGAAAATTTCGTATTGTGAACAAGCAATTTGCATATTTCACACAAAGATTCAGATACTTTAAATGTTGTTATTCTACGTGAATCTCTAATGAATCATCTTCTTGTTTCGTGTTGTAATCAAATGAATAATACATCAAACTTCACTTCAGTTGTATATCATATCTAGAATAAACATAGTCTATAGGCAAGCATTTGAAAACGGCATCATGCATATTCTACAAAAATTTTGAGTGGAAAGGTGTGCATTATCTCATTGAGGTTTTCTATTTAGTATACAGTTGAAAAAGTTTTGCCGATAAATACTCCATTTTACAATTCGTTCATTAGTTAGAAATCAGTCAAAGTTAATTTGCAAGAGAAACATAGCAACAGGTATTTTAGATAGCTGACAAGAAAGCAAAACTATCATTTGAGGAATACATTGTATTTTACGAGGGTGCATCCTGTACATCCGATTAATACACATTCAATCTATCATATTTGCTGAATTGATATGGAAATATAAGAAAAAATGAAAACATACATAGGAATGCAAGTGAAGTTTGACATGTGAGATCTAGGATCGGTTGGTTGAAGTTGTTTCCGTGATTTCCGAAATTCGCACTTTTGTTTCTGTGAAAGATATCCGAAATAGTCGTAGTATTTCAACATTTACAGTATAGGAAACAATTTATCTTGGCATTATGATTGGAAGCGTAACTGACTTTTGAAAGGGCATTACAATTTTTCCCCAAACAGTTCCAAGATAAGCTCTGTAACTCGCTATGAGGTCACTTGACGAAAAGCGTTGTGTCTTTCTTGATTATGTAGTATCATAATCGCTTAAATTTTTACTCTCATAGAGTTCAGTCTGTACATGTAATTATTATTATATTGGTGATCGTCATATAAAATCCAAGTTCTTCCTGCCATGCATCGTTATCTATCTTCGACTAATAAATAAAATCGAATATATAACACATTTTATAAAGTGCCCATTAAAAACGAAAATACAAAATTTCTAGGACGGCATCAAAAACGAAACAATGTTTAGAAATATAATAGTTATTTATGTATCAAGGGCGTAAAATAGGCTTTTACGGACCGTAGCGTGTAAGTAATAGCTTGAGCGATAGCGAGGGCTATTAACACGCCTAGGTCCATAAAAGCATATTACGCCCGAAATACATACAATATTTTATGCACGACCAGTATATTTCATTGTAAATACCACTTCACTTCTCAAGCATGATAGGAATACATCACCGATGCAGTGAAGTTCAGATTATATCGGAAAAATGAGTCAAGAAGTGATGGAATCCACGTTACCATGGTTACTCAGTCAATATAGATTTCCGTTGATATGACAATGAAATTCAGTTGAGCGCCTGCTCAACTAATTTATTGCCTAGCGGGCAGTAAAGTGCCATTTTACCGCCCGGCGAGCGGTAAAGTAGTCCGAGGGCGGTAAAGTGCCATTTTACGCCTGGTCGTGCATAAACATACATAGAATCGATTGAAGTTTTCTTTGAATCAACCGATCCATCTCTCACATATCTTATATATTTTCAATTTCATAGACCTACTAAGATCATTAGTGTTGTTAATGAACAAGAAATTGCAAAAACTTTAGAAGAATACAGAAGTTCATAAATCTCACATTTTAGGCAAAAACTGAAGATGCTACAAGCGAAATAATTGATTCATTACATCACTCAAGCATGATCGCTATATACAGAATAAAAGTACAATTACCTATAAATCATATGCAACATAACGATATGAAGAATATCATTGAGTAGAGTTTCTGGCCTGACATAAGAATGTTTCCAAGATTTTTATCGGTAAATGTACCATCTTTATGGAACATGTTACTTGCTCAATAATAAGCACTACAAGAAACCATGCTCTTCAATACTCACAATTAAATTAGTGATAATTATTATTACCTTGATCAAAACAACTTGGATTGATAAAGTTAATCAACTCATTTTCCGTAAAAGAAGTGAACGCTTGAGGAATCATCCTATCTTCATTCTTCTTCTCGTTGTGTACCGTAGATGCCATATCTTTCACAGAAATCGGTAAAATGAAGCCAGACTTCTGATCTTTGCAGTTCATTGAAGAATTCAATGTTGATGAAAACGACTGCGCAAAAGTATTTTCGTTACTTTGCAATTGACTGAGAGTATTATTTGTTTTCGTCGTACTCGTTTCCATTTCATTCAGTTTCTGTTGCGTTTCTAAGAAGTCAACAGCAGCATTCAATAAAAGAGCCTTCTCTGGTTCGGTAGTCAGAGTCACCGAAATAGGTGATGAATTCTGAGTAGCGGTCGGAACAATAAGTGACTGTCGAGATGGAGTAATGCTACTAGGAATCAAAGTCGATTCAACATTGGAGTTCGACTGACATAAACTCATATTAGGTGTAGCCATTAATCCTTCCTGTTGCAGAGCATTTGTATTTCGACACATCAAGCTGGGTGAAATTTGCGAGTTCAGAATGACGTCAGAAGTGAGGTTAGGAGTAGTCATTTCCTGAGAACTCAATCTTGTATTAATTATAGGCGGCACCATCAAATTTGTTCTAGGATTCAACATCACATCCTGCGAAGTCAAAATGACATCCGTAGAACTATTGTTGCTTGGTACCAACGACATATTATTGATCAACAAGTCTTTAGGCGATGAGTCGTTTCGGGGACTGAGATGCGATTCTACTGTGGAATTCACTAACGCGTCCAGTCTTTCAGTGTTGATAGGTGTGGGAACACTTCTTTCCAAAGCCGTAGCGATTGTGGTGATGGTCGAAGAAGCCATGGTGTCGGTTTGCGGTAACGTTGACTGTTCAGCAATGTCTGCGCTCTCTGACTTCGAAACGATACTGATGGCTTCATTTTGTGTAATAGTGGAAGACAAGAACGGGCGGGCAGAGCTCAAAAACACGGGATCCCGTCCTGCAACTGTCGTACTCGTACTCAAATTCGTCATAGCGCACGTGTTCAACATTCCGCAGCTCTGATTAGACAGCAAAGGCATCTTTTGAGACTGGAACATATTAGAGTCGGCAGAGATTATTTGAGATAGCTTGGTGCTGAGGTCATTTTTCATCAATAAACCTGTTGGGTTCCCGAATGGAACTGCCGAAGGCTTTGCTTCGATTCTGGTAAGGTAGTTTTCCACGCTTTGTCCGCTTTGGTTGGGTAACGGTGCAGAGGCATGTTCGATTGTGAAACCTTGCAGCGCATTCATGGATGGCGCTGTAGTATTTACGAGATCAGCTGTGGATATCGGCATTTTCATTCTTAGATCTATCACCTTCTCCAAAGTTTGATTTGTCAGGAGTCCTGGGTGTTGAGGAATTATTGTTATATCACTAACGATAGGTTGTGCGATGGTACTACAAATGTTGTCTTCGTTCACTGCTGATGAATTCGAGTTAGCACATTCCAGGGAGCTTTCACAAATTGATGAAACTTGCCTGCTCAAGGTTTCTCTGTGTGCCATCATATCAACACTATCATCATTCGTCATACTCGACTGACTAATGGAATTTCTACGAACCATCATTTCGACGCTATTTTCATTACCAACACTTATGTTGGAATTTTCATTTATATGACTCATCATGGAGTTTTGATTCATGATATCCAAGGAGTTCTCGTTTATCATCGACATGTTGGAATCGCCATGATGAACGTCGAGAGAACTTTCAGACACATGCCTGTATCTCTCCTGCTCTATAGTAGAACTCTGGCTATTTTCGTCCATGTATTCTTGCTTCAGAGCATGCATAGGCGATGGATGGTCCTCGCTCGAAGATGGCACGGTGATGGAAGGTCTTCTGGTCGCCAGGGGGACCAAGCTAGATTCTGGGGGAGGCATCATATCTAGGTCTTGTTCTCGTTTGCTCAGGTTCGACTGCCAGAAAAATGAAGTCGGTTGGGTTGCTGGTGGAGTGTCAATGAGAACTGTAAAATGTAAATATATCAGCGACATGATCACGACATTTGAATACTAATAATAATAACTGCCAGCAGGCCCGCTGTAAGAAAAGAGGGGGGGGCAGTGCCACTCAAGCCAAGTACAGATAGGATATTCCTCAAGAACAAGAGACTGCAAATTTATAGCAATTTATAACAACATATTAAGATATTCAAGAAAACGAGGCTTGATAGACATGATCCACAATGTTGACGCCTCATGCGCTCTCGGAAACGTTGTTTCATCACCTTCCATACACTCTCAACCGATTTATACCTTACCTACTTGTTTACAAAGGGTTTACAGGATTCGTGTAAAACGTGAAGAGAACTAGTAATATCCAGACAAAGCCTTTCGTTTATAATTCAAGCTTTGAATAAAGAACAAATTTGCCAAAGTTGACTTATTTGAGATAGATAGTTGTGACAGCTTGTTATATATACGCTGTTGTCTGAAGTTCTACTCTTTCCATTTGGATTATTCATTAAAGTATTAAAAATATTACATTCAGTTGACATTAGGAAACTGGCATTATTTAATTATGACGAGAAAATTTATAGAGGCTCTGTTAGAATAATACAGGATCAAATAATTTGAAGGATTTCTATAAACTATTGATTAATTAAAAATTGAGTTTTCCATAGAACGGCAACTATCTACTGAAAACTATTATTTTTTACCGCTGATTCCACCACCAGTACTCAACTTGAAGTATTAATACATTTTCATATAGCGAAGCTTTCAGTTTCAGTAGATTTTACGATATCAAATGAATGAAAACAAAAATGGCCAGAGGAATTTCGAGAATTACGTGTTATATAGCTCAACCACACAGAAAATAATTGCAATTTGAATCAGTTCTGATTATGAAACTATACTTAAAGCAATAGGAAATAAATTTAACAATTCTATTGCATGTCATTTGGTGACTTCTTCGAAATTCAAGGTATGCTTCATGATCATAATCAGTCTTGATCAAATCACTGTCACTATCATAGTCTTGAATACATATTTTTGTTCACGCATCATAGAATTTCGAAATTATTTCAAGAGATATTTCTAGTCTTGAGTATATTAAGTCAGTGTAAAAGTAGAAAGACTACGTGGAAGACAAATTAAGAATTTTAATGGTCCATCCATCTGCCGGTGAATAAACAAATATGAGTAACTTTATTAGTTTTATGGCGAATTATTGTTGAATTGAAGAAAACAAGAATTGAACACTAACATTATAGCTAATGAAAATTATAGCTTCAATTTTTTTATCTACTGTCAAAGTTCGACGGAAAATAAGTTTTCGACAGGATATAAAATTGACACCTGACTTTATGTCTGACTTTTGGTCATAGTTTACTCAATTTTCTGTAGGATACCTTTCTTATATTTCTTGGTTTCAACTCTTTAATTTTGATTGATGCTTGTACGAATATACGAAGACAGAGACTATAATAATAATGCATAAAAAACATCAAAATATCGATATCCATAATATGTACGATAAAAAGTTTCAACAATCTATAAGCTGCTCAGAATTTTCTTATCATTGAACTCAGTTGTTTTTCTCGTTTCTTCATGAAATTGTGAAAATACTTGAATTCGATGTACTGATTAATTACTTTTTTAAAAATGCCACCAT
The DNA here is from genome assembly GCA_037013635.1 of Plagiodera versicolora. NCBI lineage: Eukaryota > Metazoa > Arthropoda > Insecta > Coleoptera > Chrysomelidae > Plagiodera > Plagiodera versicolora. Next base: position 4,686,030 of record CM072986.1, on the reverse strand, counting down.
ACCATTATATTTTGTAGAAAGGACTATTTTGGAAGCAAGCAAGGAATGAGGTAAAAAGGAAATATATGATTTGTAACCACATGCATTTCAAAGATTCATCTCAATCACACAATGCGTTAACATTACGGGTCGAATACAGGGTTCTCCAGAACTTGGTGTACCTGGAAAATAGAAATAAGTGAACTGCCATTGGTTAGGAGAGCTGTCTTTACGTAAAAATCCTGTAAAACTTAAATATCTACCTTATAAATACTTAAATATAGAGCAATACATGAGGAAATTGTGGTTTATACCTCAAAGGTATATGTATATTCTAAATTGTGTAAAGGTAGCTAGTATACGTTTGGTTCGGGAAGGTTTATATGGAAATAGGATCAATCAAAATTCACTTCGATAGTATTGAAATTGCCTGATTATGAAATTATGAAATAATGAAACGTGCAAATATTTTACAAAAGTTGGACTTACTTATAATATCAAAAATACGCTGAAGTAAATTTTCCACAGAAAACCAACTGAAACTGAAATAGGTGTTTCCTATAGCATTGTAATATAATCAGAATATACCTATAGTTCAACAACACTTTGGGTATTACCAAAATGAATAACGAAATATTCGATTTCTTCCCTTTTCAAAATTTTCAAATTGTGTGGTACTTTTCAATTCAGTTTATTCATAACATAACATTTCAAAACATTTTCCACATCATTTTTACTATGAAAGCATTGTTTAAAAAGCATTATATGGAACAGTTCATCAATTTGTGAATTATATAGAAAGTGAATGTCCTAAGCAAATAATTGTTATCAAAATAAATTGAGATAATGAAAATATCGATAGAGATATCTATAATAGTATAAGATATCCTTCGATGATTGAAATACAGACCAGTTCACAGCAAAGAATATTTAGAAAGTATAATATCATTCACATTTTCTTTTTTCAACAATAAATCGATAATTTATTCTTGATAACCTAAATTACTATTTGATATTACAGTTTTGTCCATCTGATTATTTATTGTGTAACGAAATGATACGCCTATGGCTTGGCCACGCCCACTCCAGGTGACGCGGATCATGAACGTTCGAGACGCGAGGTCTGAAATGTTCGCGTGCCGCCAGGAAACTTCTGGAGAAGCGTGCAGGTATAAAGCTCCGCGGACAGAGGCGCAGGAATCAGTTGATAATCGAGCGTTGTAAATAAATCGTGTCAGTGGAAATAAAAGTGTATATAAATCGAACCCAGTGTTTTAGTGAATAGAAACGTTACAATTGTAACTTCATTATGAATACCATATTTCTAAATGTTTTGAAAGGTTGAATATCAAGAAAAAAGTTATGATGATATTAGAAATTTCCTAAAATTATTTATTGAATGAGGTGACTTTTTTCTTGACTGATCGATAAAAAATTACAAGTATCTTTTTATTTTATCATCATAGAAAGTCCATCTCTCTTCATGCAATATCGTTGAGAAGTGAATTTTGATCAAGGCAATGAAACCTTTCAAAATAATTCAAATCATGTGAAAATGTTGAAGCAAACCACTTATTTCCTGGAGATTTTCATATTGAAAACAATGAATTTTATAATTATTTGGAGATATTATTATTGAGATATTCAGTTAAATTTGTGTATACGAGATGAGCTATTGGCGATTCAATTTATATTTGAATTGACAAAGCAGATGAAACAACTTATTTTACTTATTTTAACTGATTTTCACGTACTTCCCTTGTGAATACAAGTTTGACTATTCATTTTATCAAATATTATTCATAATATTCGGGTTTTTCATTGCGTGCATCAACTATAACAAATTAAATCTCATCTTGAAATCTCTCATAACAAGACACCAATACTTTAATATTGAGCTTTTTTTAATGATCTGGGTTTTTCAACTTTGACAATTGAGGAAATAAGTAATCATTTTCAAATAGAATCTACCGTGTGTTTGAGTGTATGTGTGTGAGTGTATAACGTGAGTCAATAAAATGCGTTTGGTCAATTGCACCGTTATGAATTACAATTTACATTTATTATATTTTTTTACCATAGTTATAGAAGCAAACCATTGGTATATTTCAAATAGAACACTCGGTTTACTCTCACATACTCGAATTTGTTGTTTCATAGGTTGCTCGACGATTCTTAGAGAACTGAATTCCCTTATTTGAAAAATAATAATTTTCAATAAACACCGACCTCAAATTACACGAAATATGTTCGAAGATTATCTGGAATTAATAGTTGGTATGATGATGTTTATCAAGAATTTGAATGAAATTATATCGACGGAAGATTGATATTGTGCATTAGTAAAAAAAGTCGAAAATCCTAAATAAACCTCAGGAAAAATTTGGTAATGTGGAATATGTGACTGATCAGGAGTCTAAACATTTTTTTCTCTTAAATAATTTGGCAAAACTGCAACAGAAGTCTAAAAAATCGTTGAGTAGCCCATACAACAAAATATACAAGGTGAAAAGGACGTACACTTGTATGATTGATGATAAAAACATAAAAATCGTAATAAAATTTATTAATAACAGTGTCATCGGCCAAGCATCTTCCTGACTTGCTGTAGTGTAAGAAAGTGTGTGCGGATGTGAGAAAGAGGAAGAAGAACAGAATGGATGTGTTTTTTTAATTATGTATCTGGGAGATGTGAGTGTGTGTGTGATTTAAGTACCCGTTAATCTAGACCTGAACTGACGCGTCATCGGAGGCGTAGGTTAGGCCCCGCAGGCTGAGAGAAGACGGCAGGCGGCACCTCTACGAATACAGAGCTTGTACGCTGTATGAGACAAAGTGAAAAGCAAACGCAAATGAAAACAGTTGGAAACTTCGATTGAGACTCGTACAATACATGATAAAAGCAATTACTCTCTTCACACAAACAAGGTTGCAAAATTTTTTGACATAAAATGGAATTGACAAATTATAAACGGTGGAGAATTTTGAAACATTTTTTTAATTAATGTGTGCTTTCTGTCATAGCCTTCAGAATGATGATCAAGAATAACAGTCAAAATAATGTCGAGTCAAATTAATAAACACAAGACAAATCCAGCAGCAATAAATATAGAAGCTCATTATCACAGTTAGTTATATTCAAAATAATTATTTCTTGAGACAAATTCTTCATTTCACAGGAAGACATTCACAATTTTGAATTATTCATTGGAAGCATGAACAATTAACGAAACAGAATAACATGAATTGAAAACACATGTGACATACAAATATGTGACATTTTCACTACACGTAATGATTAACAATTGTGAAACTAAAAAAGTACTACGACTGATGAAGGAATAAACAATAAATAACATATTAACTTTTAATATGGGATGTTGTGGGGTGATACGTAGATGGTTGATTGAATGCAAAGTTGCACATTCATGTGACTGACAATAAGCACTTTCGACATTCCTAGTATTCTGGAATAGAACCAAATTATTTTGGAATACTTTTCAGAATGTTCAGAGGACTGAAGAGAACGGTTTATCTGGCGTTCCGAAATAAGAATAATTTCTCACATATGTTGTGCATGCATTATTCTATACACGATATTTGGATTTTACTTCATGATAATAAAATATTCAATTTTTAGTCTAGTAGCATATTCGTTCTCATGTCAAGAAATTTTGCAGTACAAATATAAAAAAATAAATGACTCTGGTATCATTACAAAGTTATAAGGTTATACAATAAAATTTTTTAAATAATTACATGTCACTTTGTAAGAATTCAGAAGTACATTTCACAATTAAATAGTTACATTTCATATATTTGCATGAAAATTACATTTCAAGTATTTATAAAGAGCAACTATCAAAATGCGAACTTTTTCGTTGTAATGGAGAGTCGTCCTAGATAAAAGACAGAATGCAAAGATCAAAATTTGTCTGCTTCCAAAGCCACTGAAAGTATTCGGTGGGCTACATGATCAATCATTTGCAAATCAACAATATCAATTGTATCTTACTTGAATTACGCGCAAAAATACTATGTAAATCGATTACAAGAAGGTACGAATTTGATAATGTAGCCCAAATTTTGAAGAATTTTGGGACAAATGAAGCACTACTACATACATGAAACACTCATACACAACTACATTACGCAAGATGATAATAAGCAAGCGTTCGTTACCAAACATCGACCATGGCTCATTCATATCTTCCAATTCATATTTTAGTGCTTATTTGCCACCGAACGTTTTTTTGTTTTTATAAGAAATAAGGTGAAAAATTCTTCAGAAACTCATATATATTATTTATCATCTAAAAATGAATATATACTGTAGTAATAAAATTAATGTATTCGTAGCTAGAAAGGATTCAAAATATATTCAACATATGACATGTTGAAAATTGTAACACAAATTTTTCACCTTCATTCATGAAAAAGCATTACCGAAGGAAAATCTCGAGAAATGAGAACTTCTAGTGAAGGATGATTCAAAATTCATTCATAAATATCTGCACAGTAGTGAAAATGTTCTTAAGTAATGCTATTTCTACCATTCATCCAATATTTGCATGCCTTTTGTGCTTCTTAGCACAATTTGACTCTATGATCAAATAACGATGTATCACACAATTTAGAAAAACAGTTGAAAATAAATTGTTTGGTATGTGTGTGTGTGTTAATATGAATATTAAATTTTTAATATAATACACATATTTTTTTAAAACTTACAAAACTATATATCAAAATAAGTAGAAAGTCTACTGTGAGAATTCATGGAATGATGAGCAGATTGTGAAAACTGATATCCATATGAAATAGATTAGCATAATAGTGTCTGAAATGTGTTAAAAAAGGATTTCTCATCATGAAAAAAAAATAACCAGATTACTAATTGGTTAGAAAAATCGATCAAAACGCTCTAATGACAAATCAAGTCATCTTTTCAATTATTACTTACTTCATAAAAGGTATTGTGGAAAAAATCATCTTATAAATCATGATTCGCAACAAATAAGATGGAGAATAAACGAAATTATATTGTGATATTTTATCCAAGAATTATATTCAGCATTGAAATGTTTATTATCCGAAGGAAATCTTGTCTTTTTGTACTAGATCTAGATGTACTTTAGACTTTTGTAATATAATAGAGTTGAAGTATTTCCATAAACGTTAATGTAAAGATTCAACGTGGGCATGTGCATTTCTCAAGTTTTTACCTTTTCATGTTCTGTAGTTTACGGGTGTAGGTAGACTCGCATTATTTGAAGAATAACACAATTTTAGGTGTACATCATGAACGTTACATCATTAACGTTAATCTAGGACGACTTACGTACTGAGAATACTTAACTCTATGCTGGGTACTGGTAACAGTTGCACACGAATTATGATGAGCCAAATGTTTTTGCTGAATACTTATTTTTTTGTCATAAGCGATTTACTCAATTTGAATTGAAAAATGACATGATGTAATGAATAGGTAATTCAATACTTTTCAAAAATGAATATTATTCACATCAGTAGTGGTAGTTTTCTGAAACATATATCCAAAAATCATGATTTCGACACAATCACATACATGACACTTGTATGATACATCAATCATAGGGTCAATATTTCTCATTAAATATCTATTACGTAAGAATTCAAGCTTACCACTGGGCATAGACCCATTTACGGGCGTATATACAAACGGATGTGATTCACTTGTTTTACCACTTGATACCACACATAACCTAACCGTCGCCGGTTCTGTTATGTCTGGTCTGCGATATGGAGGAACAACGCACACTAAGTGAGTCTGAAAAAAATGAAAATATGTCAAAGAAACATTTAGCAATTGTCAAAATGGTTATAGTCACGATCGTACACACAAGTCTGGAAACTGGTAGGTAGGGGTTGCCCAAACATTTTGCCACCTGTAGCGCTGCCCCGTCTTTGTCACTTTGTCAGCCAATCACAAATCAGATCCGATTACCTTCGTGAAAATACGAATGTTTTTGATTCATTCCAGAGAATTTTGCAAGATATAATATTTCTGCCATTGATTTCATCCACCATCCTAACCGTTTGTCTTGTCAAATATTAAGATAGATACATACGCTCCCAGCAGATAAGTATGGCGAATTATTCTTCAAAAATAGTGACACTCACCACCACTCAAAAGTGCCGTAGTCTCCAGACCTGTGTATAAGACCGTGGTTATAGCAGTAGATTGGTAATCAACTCTAGTATACTCAAATAATGAAATTGTGGCAGATTTGGTTATTTCTCAATGAGAAATGCAAAATGAGACGTATCTGGTCTATTGAAACCATCAATTATTGGCATCACTTCATAACGATGAAGAATTATTTTATTTTATAAAACAGCCAAGTATTTGATTAGCATTACCTCTCTCTTACACATTTCGAGGTTTCTCTTGGGTGTGAATTTCTAGTAATTTTTAAAAATGAACAAATGCCGTATATGCAAAACTAACCTGCTGTAAATATTCCTTATCTGGAGATACTGCTTGTTCCCATCGAACATGGCCATCTTCATACTGTTGAAACATAACCTTGGTGTCCTTCAAGAAGTTTTTACCTATCACAAACAATTCCAACCCTCCGCTAGCCGGGCACGATGTCAGAGATTTCTTACATATTTCGGGAATACCTGGAGGTTGAGCTAGAAAATGAATAACACGGAATCTATTAATCACGTGATGTTTTTGATATTGGTATTTGTAAACCCCCCTCCGCCTTGATTATACATGGTGAGGTTCAAGACTAACCCTCCTATAACGGGTGTATCTTTTAGTACCTACAGAAAATATTTTCATTTACAGAATACAAGCATTGAAAATATCTGATTAAAGAAAACAATTATAACGTTTTGGAAAAGAAGGTTGCAAGTGGTATATTACTACATCCACCCTCCTTCTTTATAATATTTCATGATTTTATAGGGACGCCTCCGCCCAATTCGTATTTGATGGAGTTTAGTAGGAAAGGAATTTCCCACATTTTTTGCGGACACCTGGTATATTATATGTAATTTCCACAAGATAACCTTGACATGCCTCAAATTGAGTAGATATTTGTTCCAACTTACATACTCTTGAATCGAAACATAATCTTTCTTATGATTGTATAATGAGAAGTCAAGAAAAAATTATCCAACTTTCTTATAAACTACTAACATTCAAGGCGCTTCCAGAATTGAGAATATTGAAAATGCACGAAGCAATTAGATGCAGAAAGATGACATAAGAGTGACATTTAGAGAAACCTCGGCCAAATAGAATAGAATATGTATTCATTCTTTCGTTCATATACGTGTAATAGGACATTTTAATGAAATGTGGAGATAAATGTCAGTACAAAATATATAGTATAGCATATTAAAAAACACATTCACGTGGCTAACAAAAAACATTTGAATACGGAAAGTCATTAGTTAAAAATTAAACTCCCAGTCTCATCACCAAGATATTCAGTGGTAGAGTAAAAACTATGCAATACCAGAAAATCTCTTACTATTTGTTTGAAGAGGTTGTACGATTGTATATCTTTCAGCTCAGATAGTAGATGGTCATTCAATAGATAATAGAATCATTCTCAGCAGAATAGCTACTACGAATGAGGTTTTGTTTTCATTTTATTGTAAGTCATACAGGACGTCGGATGTAATCGGCTTCTATAGGAGTGACAAATATCGTGTTTCGATACGTATGAGGTACTCATCACCTAACCTGGAGTACATTACAATACTTACTGCATACTATCGGTTGTGAACACACTTGCAACGTCTCCTCAGAACCATCGCCGAGAGTAATTGTCGTCCTGAAAATCATTCTGCATCTTGTCGACTTCTTCTTGCTCCTGTTTCCCAACTGATCTGGGAACCGGTGTTCGACATCTACGTTCCTTTCCTTCAGGATGCCGACGCAATCGCAAGTCGCAAACATATCTTTAGCGGGGTCCAACTGGAGTTCGATGACGCAGGTGCCGTCAATTTTTTTCTCGAGACAAGGAGTCGAGTTTTTACCGCTCACTTTGCATGCTTGGTAGAACATGTGCGGAGATACTTTGCCGACGTCTGTACCGATGAATACCTGCAGTAGCGAGTATATAAATGACATGAGAACATTGAGAACATTTTCACCAACGTCACAGAAAAATAACGATACTCATTCTGGCGAGGGAGTTGTAGCAGAACAACTTATTCCTCAGTAACACAAGCACAAAAAAAATTGAGGAAGCGAGTTGTGATCCTCTAAGAAACAAAAAAAAGTTAATTACAATAATGTCTAACTGTCTGCCTTGTGCTGCCATCGAACGGCTACTTCACGAGTTCCAATGTAACTGTTTTCTACAGATTGACAATGAAAGAATTATTATGAATATTGATTGTTTTTGAAAGTATTACTTCGAATGGAAAGTAATATAACGAGGTTTAATCAAAACAATATCACATAATTGAGAATTACAAAATATAATCATCTGATAGTATTTTGATAGTTTTGCTAAGGCAGTACCAGTTAAAACGAGATGCAATTGAATTGACTTTCAATAGATAAAATTGAAAATATTTTCAATAACATGATGCAAAAATATCGAACATAGAATGTTCAGAAGATGTACTTACTTGTAATGTTGCTGGTTGATGGTACCCATTTAGCTGCACAATTGGAAAACCGTTACCATCTCTATCTTTCACAGCACCTCTGCTGCCTTCAGTCTGATATCTCGCTCTATGCTGCTGTTCTGGTTGTTTTATTATAGTCAAAGAAACGTCGACTGAAAATATAATTCGCGATGAATACATGATAATTGGAAACAATAATATACACAAGAGAGTCATAGAGACCAAAATGGGATACATGATTTCTTCAAGAATGCAGATAAAAAATTATGTATTACTAATTGGAAAAGCGTATGAAGTTTTTTTGGATCAGTATCTGTACCTGACGTCACAGTATCGAATTGCGAAAGCTTGGAGGTAAACATCAATTGAAAACAATAGCTCACTGTGTAGATGATGTTTCGAAATTTCAAAAATATTTGAAGTTTACCCTCCAGGCGAGAATAACACGCCCATTTCATGACGCGCATCTTTATTAATTTTTCAAATATTCTCAGTATGTAATATAAACTTGATAATCATGTGCAATCTTGGATAAATCACTTCAAGCAGCTAAAAATTGAAAACTTCTTTCAAATAGTATAAATAGTTGACTAATGGGTAAACATCTTAACGAGCCTGAATATCATATTTCATTAATTTTCATATAATGATATAAAATTATATATGATTTTATAAAAATATGTACGATCGTTTTTGAAATATTATTTCATCGGATACGATTTCAACATAAAATCAAGTTATTATATGCATTTTCGACTTTGAACTGCCCATTTTTCAAATACAGCATTATATCCTCAAGTGTTTATGTGAAAAATTACTCAAAAATGTCTTCAATAATTTCAGTTGAAGTAAGAACAGTTGAATCATGTGGTAATTAAACGATACACATTAAGTGAAGTTTGATAAAAACTATACATATTCTAATTTATCTGCCAGAATCGAGTATTGGTTAGTCAGAAATCAGAATCATTAGATATATAAAATATTCCGGAATGTGAATAATAAAATTTGCATTGAAAAGATTCATACATCGTATTACCAAAATTATTAATATTAGAATTCGATTCACTTCATATTCAATATTCCCATTATTTTTAATATTAACGAAATCAATCTATAGGTTCTTCAGTTATCAATTAATTGTTTCAAGTGTTTGCACATCAATGTCACTGATCGATATGCGTCATTCACCTAAAATTTTGTTACCAATACAGTTATCGCTTTTATCAGAAACAGTTCATCCAAAAAATCTAACTAATCAATATATCATTCTAATTGATAGTTCATTTTTCTCGTTAAAATATAAAAGAAGAAATCTTGTGAAAACATTTTTTTATATATTCTCATTGGAACTCCTACTATCAAAGACTACTTCTCGGTGAAATTTCTTATTCAGAAGCATGTTAAGTATGATGGTATTTTTGTCATTCTAGATCACTGACAGAATAAATTTACTAGGGAACTGTGGAATACAATTCAATTTATTTCAATAAAACATTGAATATTTTCACACTGATTAAAAACAACTATGTCAACTTACAAATATGTTTTTTAAGACATTTCGGGCACTCTCCGTATAAAAGATAATCACAGTAAATTGTTTCCATCATAACATTATTGACTCCTCTACAACATTTCTGATAATTACTAGTCAATGTAAACAAGACGTTTAAAAGAAATCAAATTTGAATATTGTGAATAGAGGATCTGAAAATCGCCTTCAAAGGGAATTAGAAGAGTTGATATGAAAAAACACTTGAAACTAATTTGATAAACAAAAGGTGACGATCCTATCATTAGGTATTGTATTACTAATGACATGTACTAAACACTATAAATTAATTTTCATCGGATAAAATAAACTTAATTGACCGCTACCTCAGCTTGATCATGAAGTTTGAAGACATTTAATAGAAAAGGCCACAAGTGAGGAAATTCTTTCAAACATCTCTTGATCGATGAATAATGATATTGGTTCAGTGTACATCCAATATCAAAGATCAAAATCGAAGCAAATAGATTCTGCAGCTTTTAGATATCAGTCTACCTCTGTCTGTTTTCATTATATATATATTCTGCTCACACCACTGTAATATTGTCAAGTTTACTTGTGGATGACTCTTTATTTCTTTGATATATTTTCTCAAAAACGTATCGACTATATAATTTCATGATAATTTGTGGAAAAACATAAACTATACTGTGTTCTTTTACATCTTTTATTCCGAGAATAAATTGGGGTATTTTGGTGCGACAACACAGCAAGATTTACCATAAAACAATTATCTATGATTGGTCGATGGGCGTGTAGGGATAAGCACGTCACACTGAGTTACACCAATGAGAGCAACCTTTGAAAATGGCACATGATATTGTTTGTTTGAAATCAATTCTGTTCATTTTATTCCTGATATAGACCGAATAAAAAATTAAAATAATAATGAATGGTAGTTCTTGGACATGCAGCACACGACTACACTGTTTTGAAAAATTAGTGGTCTTCCCCATTGGCGTTTGTGTGTCTGGCAGAAATTATAAGATTTTCACATTATCAAAAGTATCCACATGAATATTAATTAGGGTAAAAGTGAAAAAAATACAATTATTTCGGAAATAGAAGATTGTTGATATGGCAACACTTTTTAGCAATTTCTGATTTTGCACTATGCATTTCTGCTCACAACTCCATAAACCCGGCTTCTGTAACATAACTCAAAGTTTACATAAAAATGTGTATTATGAGGATTCACACAAGAAATGGTACAGAGGTGAAGTACGAAAATAAGACGATCTTTAAATAAATAGGTAGAAACTTACTATATCGTGATGATGATGAAAGTTGTGAAGTCAGTGGTATCGGTCCAGTGGAAGTTTGTCTATTTGCTATAGATATACATCTAGGTCCAGCCTTAGAAAGTGACGTACTAGGATTACTGGAGATGCTCAACGAAGGTACGGTACTAGTAGGTGCAGTTCTGATCAAGCTGGAAAATCCGTACCAACTTTATGAATTATGTATATATAATATGGTGACATTTTCTTAATTGAGCAATGAAACTGAAGAATTACTTGCTCAATATAAAAGTCTACTAATATTTTACTGTGTATGAATTAATTTTTTTTTGTTTACATAAATGTTCGAGTGGAAGTGAAATACATGCATCAAATAATAATTAATTTTATAAAAATGAAACAAGACAATAAGCAAGGCGGTGTTGACTAACACTGTTGAGATTCTTTGAAAACAGTTAAAAGTATTAACGTTGATTCTCTCTTTCAATTAATCAATAGTATTAGATCTGTTAGCGAAAACTTTTGACTTGAAGCATCCTCAAGAAAAAAATTTATAGGAGTAGAACAGAAAATCTGAGAATACTCACTTGACAATTTATTGAAAGGAATACAATCGAGGTGAAATTCGCAAAATTAAATAATATTAGGGAAAAGTAGGGAATTGTGACATATTATTTTTGCACTATATCTCCACAGAAAAAAAAAGATTTTTCAAATCTGTAAAGTATTGTTGCGTTAACTATAACTAAATACAAAACTTCTGGGTTTTACCGATACAAAAAATATTTTTTTTCTGAAAATTCGTGCGACTTTTTTGTGTCATTTTCGGGTTTTCGAAAAATGGTGGGAACACTGCTTAAATCCAATTAAAAGTCAACAGTTTCAAGCCAAAAACTTTATTGGAGTTGAAGAAATATTTATAAAAATAATATTGGATATAAATTAAAGGAAAAGTCAGTGACTTTCATAATTTTTGCACGCAAAAACATTGCTCGACACAGTGACGCATTTTGCATGAATCGTCGAATTGTTTTTTTGTTAATTTAGCCGGCAAATCTTACTAGCTAATAATACAGAAGTCTATATATTTCTCTTCGTCTGATGATAGTTGTAACTTCCGATTTGTGGTTCGTGAAATTCGTCTTTTATTCGGCGGCGGTCCTTGCTTCTTCGCAGCCTTCTCCTTCAACTTAGCATTCTCCCGCAAATTAGTAAATACTTCGAGTGATATTGAAATCGCCGTTTTCATTGGTTTCTGACCACGATCAGACTTTTTTTTGCTTCTCCATTTTCAGAGGACCAACTCGTACCAGCGCCAGTTTGTACGATTTAGCAACTGGCCGAATGGAAATATTGTGGAGTAAAATCTCCCTCATTCCATCCAAAACAGCAACATAGTCAATTTTCTCTCCCCTTTTGCGTAGTAACGCGGCATGCTGGCTGCAAAAAGGAAAAAAGTCAAGATTACAATAAGTAAAAAAGGATGTAAGGGTACGTGTGGAATTGATTATTACGTCTCTCACGTTTACACGTGATATTACGTTCCTCCCAGCTTCGCTAGTGCATCAAAAAACACTGATATCAAGTGTCTAGCAATTCCCTACTGAAATTTTTTCACGATTCCCCACAAGCTATGTTTTACAATATAGCGGAGTGTAAACGACTGAGAGACTTTTCATGCAAAATGCATCATGTGTATCGAAAGGCCCAAGGATGAAAAATACCATATTTACCTGAGTATACTTGAAACAGTGCTTTCGAAACACACAGAATAGCGCGAAAACACACCAAGACGCATTCACTCGCGTACACAAATGCAAATATGACGTACGATCGAGAAGCAATATCAGTTGTTTCCATATGTCTCCGTCGACGCATGCCCAAACCACAGCCCTGTCTCACGATTCCCTACGACTCACAATTCCCCACTTTCCCCTACCCAATCTATTATTATATTACGCGAATTACATCCTAATAATCGGATACACATTTGAAAATTAGTTATAACAATAATATTCAGGAATGAAGTGGAAAACCAAATATGTTGACCTAAAAATTCCTGATCATTATTTGCACTCATATTGACACTTGTATGTGGCGCGCTGTTGGGTATCATTAGCAATGGATATTTCTTCCATATTTTAGGATCTAGTACAAAAGAGAGTGATGATAGTTAATAAACTGTCTATTCATATCTTGTTGTTTACCTATGCAAAACTTTCAACTTCTCAGAATCGTTTATTTTTGTAATATATATATTATTTTTATTGGTTATTTGGTGAATATTTTTTTGTTGTAATTGTAGAAATTCAATTAATAACGATGTTATAATATATTTTCAATGAACATATTTTTGTTTGATGATTATGGTTGGAATTAGAAGGTTCGAAGTTTCATTGTGAAATAATTGGTGAACATGTCTAAAAATATGAAGTTGTTTTCATGACATTTCTATACATCTACAATCATCTTCGAGTTCGAATTATTTTCATTCGCACTGTTTCGACAATGTATATCAATCTTTACAAGCTGTCACTCTCTCTCTATCTTTTATGTAATATTAGCCTTTTTCTAATGTAAACGTCATTGACCAACCTATCATTGACCGACATTTCTGACTAGAATATGAGTCAATAGTTCATAATCAAAATGAAACACTTTTTCAGAAGTTCAGAAGTTTACAACGGTTCAGAATAGTGTAGACTAAAGTTCAGACAACCTATATAATGAACAATTACTCACAATATACTGTATTTGAATAAAAGGTCATAGATTATTGGTGCAGAAGTTTTTGTCCAAACGATGATATAATTCAGAATAAATTAAAGCTCTTATGTGATTTTGATCAATTATTATTAATTTTTTAAATGTATGTGAAGAATCTGTATAATGTTACCAATGTTATGTCTGTTCATATCATGTCAAAACATAAGAACTGAATACAAATTGATATTTGATGGATTAAGTGTTTTCTACACAAATATTCCTAACGAAAGGTAGAGTCGTAGAAAGTATTTATGTTCGGAATATTAGTTCCCAGATACCACAAACATTCTAAGAATATTCCTATAAAGTGCAAAAAAGTTATGTTGTAGAATATTCCGATGAATGTTCAGGAGATGTTCTCAGAACATTACGAATATTCATAAAAAGATTCAAGAGAATATATATAGAATCTTTCACAAGAATATTCTAATCACTTTCTGAAGGTACATTCCTAGAACTTTCGTTGTTTTGCATCAGTTTTGTAGGTTGTCAAGTGTCAAAAATTGTTCACATTCTGGAGGAACTTGATGCAAATTTCAGATCTTCAACTCGTGTTTGTGAACTGTGATATATAAAAATTGTTGCTGGTATATATACATATAAGGTATGATAAATATGTTGTTTGAAATATCTATGATACTATTGTTTTTCAAAAGCTAAATACATAACCCCTCTATTCATATATTCAAGGGGGCATTGTTATTGATTACATGTTTGGTTATTCATATATTTTCTTGCACTTATTACAAAATTGTTGTGACTATATATGGTTTACTTAATGAATCTCGCAAATCAATTTATTTGAAGCCACATTTTAAATCGAATAATTTAGTAAGATTACCATCATCAAAATTGTGATGCCTAACCTTAAAATAGGAGAGAAAAAGAACTCTGGTAAGATATGGATTTATTTATATAAATAATATGGCTGCACTGAGTTTCTG
Organism: Plagiodera versicolora; assembly: GCA_037013635.1. NCBI lineage: Eukaryota > Metazoa > Arthropoda > Insecta > Coleoptera > Chrysomelidae > Plagiodera > Plagiodera versicolora. The sequence continues at coordinate 4,670,911 of CM072986.1, read as the reverse complement.
TTTTGAATATTTTAGTGATTAAAATAGCCTTTGCAATTAATGACATGTTCTTTCATGAAAGGATGTTATATTTCAGTTTCAGTATCTGATTTTGGTATTTCTTCTACAGTACCCCCTTCAGATGATGATTTAGAGGAATTGATTCATTCCCAGGATCTAGAAATGCAGGTGAGGGAAAATGAATTCTATCACTACCTATAAATGAATATTTTGTAGGGTGATACTTGATATTGATATCATTAAATCAAAAAAAGTCTACTATTATATTTTTTTGCAGTTCTTGATGAAACAAGCTGTTCAGGAAGTGACCCAAAAAATAAACCAAATTCTAGTATAAAACTGATAACAGAGATCGAAGGGAGCTATAACAACAACTCGAAAGGTGATTACTTTTATTATTTTTTTTTCATTGGGAAATTCAACTATTTTTTTAAAAGCAGTTCTAGCCTCAAGTACTCAGAAACCTGTCAATTCTGAATTTCAAATTGGATCAATTGGCTGAAGATGAAGAGAGAATGGCATTGAAGGAAAAAAGAGAAGTGACCGTTCCTCCATCAGTATTTTTAAAATTCAATTTTCCTTCGTTGACTGAGGAAGAACATGGTAGATGGAGAAAAGAATTTTTTCTATCCTGGTTAGAACATGGTGAATTTTGAAAAAATAATTTCTCACTTTAATAAAGGCATTTCAATGAATTTTCTGACATCAATTCAATGAATCCATCTGAAAGAGTCAAAAAAACCTGAAAATGCTGGGATATCTTTCTCTTATTTTCCAACTAATTTAAAATTACTGATTACCACACAGGTGAGTTTGTGTTTTTTCAATAGGTAAGTGATTAAATTAAAATCATAAAAACCAGATTGAATAAGTCACATAAAAAATGTACATTTTTTTTACCTGTACTATATAGCTACTATTTCATGTTAAATGAATGATTATTTAAGGATACTCTCAAATGAAAAACTGCATGAATGAACTTTCAACAAGAACAATTCGATATTTTTCAGAATATTTTAACATGTCCTTAAACTTCCACTCAATATCCAATGAACTTTTTATAATCGGTAGAAATATTTTATCAAGCTTCTATGAATGTACTCAGAAAATCCTCCAGAATATTCGGAAAACATTTATAGAACATTAAACTCAGTCCACTTTTAATGTCCATAGAATGTGCCCAAAATATATAAAGTATGTTTTGGAAATATTCTGAGAACATTCAAACATTCCATCCAGTGCTTCTTTGAATATTCTATGAATGTTCTTGTGCTATCTGGGTTATAATCATATGATAGTATCTACAAGAGAAATGACTGATGGAGAATGAAGCTATAAAATAAATAAATGAACTGGTATTTCGTTAAACAAAAAAGGGCTAACAATGTGATCACCGCTGCCCCAGGTTTGGTTGAAATATATCAACACCTTGGAATCATGAGTATTTGAGCAGCGTAAGATCATCTAATAATATCGATGTTATTCCATCAACTATAAAGTCGAATGTTATTTACGTAAAGACAGAGGTATATCACAATTTCGATCAAACTGAAATACTGAACTAGGCAACTAAAAGAAGAACTCCAAAACGAAAATAAAACATCCAGGAAGAGGAGGAGACACTGAAACCATCTACAGAACCAGTATTTGCAAATTTCCAATGTGAACCGTTTAGTATTTCAGAACTGGAGCCATTTTTGTATATGTGTGGAAGTTCATAATCTGATGTTAACTATAGGTAATACTAGTGAGAAAATAACTCACGATATGTTGTCTTTACAGGTTCTCGCAGATTCTGGAAATGAGTAGGAGTCGTTTATCTCGTCGTTCTCCAATTTGATGTCTAGTTTGGGTCTTTTGGCTTCAGCTCTCTCACCAGTCCAAGCCATCCTGTCTGCTATATCCAAAGTATGATGGTGCGGGTCCAAGTGATGTTCACTGAAACTGTAAATAAATTTGATAATCATTCGAAAATATTTTGGAAGACTTCCATAAAACATCATATCATAATCTGTATTGAAACTAATGAAAATTAAAAATAATACAATAATAAAATGAATGATAGAATTGAAGTGGGTAAATGAAAATGAAATGAAATTGAATTATTGAATGAGTAAACACTAAACAGTACTGGAGCAGAGTTTCGAAGCAAATCTAGAGTACACCTGTAGTTTAACAATTCAAGTTCTGTTTATAAATACACCTTTGAATTATTTGATTCCATAATTTATTCACTTCATTTCTGCTTTCTGTCTTCATTTCTATTATTTTAACTGTATATACCTAATCATTTATTCTTCTATCAATAATAAAAGTGAACAAGCGGTATTCGAAGAAATAAAAAATCGAATTTGTCGGATTATGGAGTACTGTCTGAAATCTTCTTATAATCCGTTTTTTATTGAAGTCTATCCTGTTATCCAACAATTTACAAATCCAATTATATTTGTCAACTTAAGTAAATAAAACAATATCGGATTTCAAAGGTTAGCGGACTACCGAGGGTCTACTGTATATTCCTTGAATATTTCTCTTAGGATTGGCCTCTTTCATGAATTGTTATTTGAACGGTTTAGTTAAACAGAGTCTTCCATGGCTAGATGTCCAAAGCTCAACCGCATATTTCTTGAATAATTTCATGTCGAAAGTGTCCTATAAACATTTGCCCAAAACCGTACAGTCGAGGAATTATGAGCAATATTGAATCCAACAGAGGGCGTATGGTATGGTATGGTATGGGTACGAACCAAAATTCTGAAATGTTCTCCATACTTTCATTCGACCAACATGAATACGATTCTTCTGACGCTAGACGGACTATTTTCAATATTATCAAGAATATATTTCTCTACGTCAAGTTCTTGCTGTACGGAACGTTCAGAAGTACCTTTAGGAAAATCTTAGATGATGCCAATTGATGAACTCTTTCTTATGGGGTATTCTTCGATTGAGAAACCTCTGGTGATATTTCCGTCAAATGGAGTGAATATCGACATATTCTTGATTTGAAAACGTAGCCATTACAAGTTGATCTTATAACAACGTGAAATAAAGTCCACCATAACAATATGACAGAACAATTACATGGCCTAGCAGATTTCTCTACTATTAAATTCTGTCCATAACTTCGAATACAATTACAGTAATCCCATTATAACGCATTTTCATATTACGCCCCCATATAACGCGGGGATTTCTCACATACATTTGATTTCAATAAAACGTACATTTTTTGTTTTTTCATAATATTCAATCTAAACCCCCTGCAGCGAGAAAAGTTAAATGTGATGAAACATATATACGTTACACGTTATAACAGGTTGTTTAAACGCGAAACCAATCAACCGCGTTATAGGGATGTTTACTGAACTCACATAGCCTACCAGATTTACTGTTGAATTTGAAATTGCTCATGACAACCTCGACTTTTGGGCAAGAGTTCATTAGTCACTTTCGACTCGAAATTGTTCTACGAATATGCCCTTAAGCTATGAACATCGAGTCATGGGACACCCTGTATAGTTGATGAAATCCAAGTCATTGTACTAACCACAGCTTTCCTTCCCTATACAATACCTGACTCGGTCTCAAAGAGAGCATAAATTAGGTCTATCATTACTTAATTCAAGAAATTCTTTAAAACATTGAAAATTTGAGAAAATATGTGCTCGCAAGAATATACATAGTTATATTAAACGATATTGGAATCCTCAACTTCGAAATAAAATGGCGAATATTTTATTGGGATTAAGGAAGTCCCAGTGAACGTGACAAGAGTAATAAATAATTCCAATGAAAAACTGAGAAATCAATCATTTCAGTCACAATACCTTGTTAATTTGAAATGAATACCTGAGTGTAGTATTTTTTCAATTGAGAGCGAATATTATCTAAAATTGTTGATAAATCTCATTCCTTAGTTCACTCCAAGCCATTGTGTAGCTTCTAATATAGATCATCCTGTAAATTTGATTCCCCTGTTTACGGTACTAATTCCATATTTACCAGGAACAAAGTAAATTGACGTAATGCTTCATAAACAAAGTGATTAGCAGTGAATGTACACGCATAATATTTACTAAATGTGCATCGCAAATAAAATCATCGGTCAAAGGCTATTCAGATCGCCTTACTTCGCACATGTTGATGGCTAATTAAATTTCATCTTAATTTTTTGAGGTTTTCAGAATTGCTATGCTACGCGTTACAAGAACATTGCGAGTGTTTAAATTTGAAATAAAAAAATATTGTGGTCGGAAATATGCGCGGTGACAGGTCGATTGGTGTTTTTTGTTACAATGTTTCATGTTGCAATTTGAAGATTCAGACTTCCAATGTCTTCCAATGTCTAATTATCCATTAAAAAAATAAATAAGATATCATAAAAGAAGAATATCATAAATGGAATGACAAAATTATAAAGATAACATACACTGAACACATTGAATGCGATAGAAAATGAAAATACAAAAAATATCGAATGTAATCACAATCAATCAATGAAAAGATATCGGTAGACCATGATTTCGGCGTTCGTGATGATGAAGATGTAAGTAGATCGAAATGTCATAAAATCAACTCAACCCTTTCTCAGTTTTCGTTCTTGTTTATAATTATTCTCTCATCACATTCACATTGTTTACATGTTATTCCATTTGAATTACTTTACTTTTAAAATTAATTATTTGTATCATTATGTTTTCTGGAAATCTAATAATTTAGACAGGCAAGTCCGAACCTAACAATTGCAACTCGTTTAGTATTTCATAGTATTTCAGTGTTATTTTCATGTTGAAAATGTCGTCGAATTGATATATTACGACATCGACTATTTTTTCAAATGGCTATCCTAATTTGCCATCAATTACACATGCTTACCAGATATCAAATTCTTATCCCTTTTTTAACACGTACAAATTCAAAAATGAATAAACTTGATCAACTGATCTGATATCAATACAAATATACGAAAATGCTGACAGAGTTTTTAATTAACTAATCGATAATGTCCTGAACAGAACTCGTTTTCAACATTTTCAATTATTTGCACAGAAATTAATCTACATTTCAATTTTATTTCTTATTGTTACTGCTGAAAGTTTCTTTGTTCATTGTTGAAAAGGGTGCTTCTCTCCCATAAGATATGGTTAAGAGATGTTGGTCCAGGAAAACTGTTTATAACTTATTATCTACCGATACATCTGCTTTTGGTCGTTCAATATTCTGTTGGCAAATTTTTGACATTTAGCTAGAATGACGAACTTGATTAAAAAAGTTTATCGTATATTTTTCCAACGTACCCCCAAATTCACTGAATCTATTTTATTAGGTCTGTTATGTAAACGTCGGATGTTGAAATATAAAAATGGTTCCGCAATTCAATTACCATATCGAAAGTATGTACTACTTGATTTTATAACCCTATTTTTTATAGCAAGAATTATTAAAAAATCGTAAATCGATGTTTCTCAGGAATTATTCAATTTATAAAGTGAGTTCATTCGGAAATCAAATGCTCACCAATTGTTATACACTGTGTACATAAAGTAAGGAACAAAATTAGTGTGAAGTTACCCACAGATTTCAAGCCACAGATTCGGACTTGGAGGAAATTTTGAATTTGTGGCTGGTATACGAATTAATTAGCACCCGGCCTAAAATCTATGGCTGTGACCAAGATATATGCATGAATTTCGTATGCGTCTATGAGAATGATGTAACAAATGGAAATTATTGTGTGATATACTGAAGTCATAATGATTTTCTAGTTGTCACGGTTTTCCAGAAAACAAATTTTCCATTTCGTAATACTGAAAATGAAACTCCTGTGTAATCGGGACCTGAAGATTTGCCCCGATGAAAATTATGTCAGATTTGTAGATTTCGATGTAGAATATTATGGTGAAGACGATTTTCTTGTCACCCATACGGTTTTTCAGGAAACGAATTTTCCATTTCGTAATACTGAAAATTGAAACCCCTGTATAATCGGGACCTCTCACGTCAGAATCTGTGGCTGGAAATCTGTGGATAACTTCACACTAATAGGAATAATATCGTTATCTAGAAATATGAAATCTTTTCGGAAAAATTCGCGGACTCGTTAACTTTTATTTCAAGATATGCATATTTCAACATTTTAGTCGCATTGATTACATCTTAAATTTTTCATCTATGATCATCATGGACAAGCCCTACCTGAGTTTGGCAGTTTCCAAGACGTCAATAAATCTCGATTAACCTTCAATATATTTCTTACTTTATGTACACAAGGAACACAAATACTTTCATACAAAATTAGGATTGTCATTCCAAAAATAATCGATGACGTAGTTTCTCAAACTTTGAACAAGTCGAATTTTTTCACATCAATATATTTTCCAGGCTACAGATTTCTATTATCTGTAATATTAGCTCAAATTTGTAACAGTTTCACTTGTAGTACACATTCTGTGCTACCCACAAGAGAGATAATACCTTACCAAATTCCACTGTCATTCGAATTATCAGAAGGATCCAAGCTGCGTCTGTAGGAGGATCTGGCTTTCGAGGACATTTCTCTGGTTTTTGCAAGTGCCGTGCATGATTTTCCACCAGGGGGCCTTCCTTTTCTTGTGTGTTTAGTACTGACAATAGGTATGGTACAAAGCGTCATTTTGGAAGTACCGTCACCTGAAAATATTAGATGATCGAATATCATTTGATGAATTTATCATTTCTTCATTTATATCAGATTCGATTCCGTTGAGTATTTCAGAGTCGATCGTCGCAATATGCTGTTGAGAAAGTTGAAAAATTCAGAGTATTTCCACAAAAAACGGATTTTTCCGCTCTCAATTTGAAAGAAATCGAAAAAATTTCACCCCATGACAGTTTTTTCACTCCTCCCTACAAATATTAACTTCTTAGTAATCTATATGTCTTGTTTTTTGGACACATACTTCAACTTTTCGCTCAATTTGATAGTGTACATGTTATTATGTTTTCCAACTATCCAATATTTCACACTAGATTTTCATTTATTTGAGAGTATAATATTTGAAGTTTTATTTGACCCTGTTATCAAACTCGATGTCATAATAATACAAATATAGCGTCATTATCGTTTAGCAGCAAGCTATTAATTCCTACAGACGATAGTAAAATAATCTAAGGAATTTTGAATACAATACGAAAAATATCCGTTGAACAAATCAAAATTCCCACATATTCCTCATACTTATTCAGTTACTTATGGGTATGCACAGTTTTTTATTGTTTCATATCATTCACCTATAGTGTCATCGTTGATATTGTATAGTTTATTTCTTTAAGGAAGATATTTCTGACAGATTTAGTTATGTTTCAATACCAAAAAATTTGACTAAATTTTGTGTACAGTCGACGTACTGCCTTGCAACGCAATACGATTATATGTTTGATTCTATTATAACATGCTTATCTATGCGAGTAGATATGACATGACATGATTTAAGTTGTTTAAGATGAATTGATGAATTGAATTCAAGGTCAGAACTCAAGTCGTTTTTGAAATTTCGGTTTTATAATATGGTACATTCAAAAAATGTCGAGAAAATTGATTCCCCATAACTAAATTTCTTTTTGAGTGCATTTTTGTATGCGAATCTATAAAATAAACCACTTGATAACTCATCAACCTAGCCAACCTGACAGATGTTGTCCTACACACACGTTTCAAATTTAACAATTTCAAACTTCCATAAATAAGCTGTAACAAATTGATCCGTTTTGATGTAGATGTTTATTGAAAAGTTTTTATACGACAATGTCATAATGTTATGCACTGATATATATCAAGAGAATTATATGTACACCTCTAAGCGTGGCAGGTACAGCTGGCTTATAAACGAAAAATGGAGAGTTAATGTAGATTCAATTGTGTACCTGATTTCGAATCCACTGAAACACACATAACACGGGTCAACAAAAAAATAATAATTTTTCGTCCTACTACGATTTTTCGATTATTTAGACACAAAAACTAGAAGAAAATACATTTTTTGGTATAAAGTTTGCTTTATTTTAATTAGTTGCAATGCGTTCAAAAATACCGCGAGATCAAAATGGAGCTTTTATATTCAGAGAGTGCCTCCAGGTGGCACTCAAGTGATAAATAACGATCAGATGATTCATACATGTCCAGAAAACGTTAAAATGTCATCGAGAAAGTATAAATACGATGCTGGTGCATTTGGTTATGTATGTGTTGAATTCATTAAACTTAGAGACACAAAATATGAGTTGAAGTCATGTCAAGTTTTCTGTGATGCCTATGAAGCATATTTTGACTGTGCTGTTCGAAATCAAGATAAATCATGGACTCCACATGTTGCTTGTGATTATTGTAAAAAATGTTTAGAAGGTGAGCGATTTTTAATTTAGCGGCGAATTAACTGTGATAAAAATTAAATCAGTCCTATTGAACGGTGAACTGTAATGATGTTTTTTATTCTTCTGGTTCCGTCTATTTCTATTTTCTAAATAGGGTAACCTGTGAAACTACATAAAAATAAATGGAACTAAGCACGCTCATAAAATATAATCCTAGTCGAAATCATAGTATGTCTAAATTGTGTGTGCCTTGCAAGTATTTTGTTGATAATACTATTCAATTGATTCAATTCAATCGTTATAAAATAGTTTACCAACTCTTCAAAGATATATTTCTACATTGGGTTCAGTGTTTATCAACATATCACCACATGTTGGGGAAATGAGGCCGCAAAACCATGAGGTCTCCTTATCAACTTCTCGATTTTGTGGCCGGTTAAGAAGGTAAATATGAATTACTATAAAAAAGATTATCATTATCAAACAAATACTTTTCAGAAATTAAAACTGTAAATATGAATGAAAAACCAAAGTTGTTATATTCCACATGAGGTTTGTACAAGAAGAGTCCTCATGAAAAAAGGTCGAAGAAAAGTATAGAAATGCAATAAAATATAAATAATAAGGAAGTATTGAATAATAATTCTTAGGGTAATAAAATGATCGTACAGTCAACTATTTTCATCAAGTTGGATAAAAATATTGACCCATTGTTCGAATATTCGTTATGCCTGTTGTGGAATACCGCCAAGGACCTCATTTTTTCCAAAACCACCTCATAACTATATCATTTCGTATTTATTTTATGCACATCGTTCAGTCGGTTCAGAGATTTTTCAGTTCCCTGCTAAAAAATTACTCAACTTACTATTGATATCTCCTGTATAAAATCCTTCAATCAGAACTGGTTTCTTTTTATAGACGGAGAAGCATTTAATTGTTGAAATTTTGCTCATAAAGGGAGATGAAAAACTCAATTTCAAAAAACAGGTTGAAAATATATTTCATCAAATATCAGTCACATTTTTTAATAGTATTTATTGCTTTCTAAAACAAGGATTTGTTATTCTTCGAAATATCCTCAATATCTCAACGTTCATTACGTATTGACATTTCACCGTGATGACGTAGGCGTCCGTGTTATAGTTACATAAATTTATCATGGCTCTTTGAGCCAAGCATAAAATATCAAATGGATTTGAAAATACAAGTAAATATTGACGCAGCGACAAAGGCTTTGGCATAACTGATATGTTCACGAAAACATTCTAAATTTAGTTGGGTGTTTATCGCGAAAGCATTCGTCACTGCAAGTGAAGAATGCAACGATATACCTGAGTATCCTTAAAAAAGGATGAAATAAATTGAATTGAGAAAGTTGAGCATATGCATCGTTTTGCGAGCATTTATACAAGAAATGTGGGTTAGAATAAACATTATTCATTGGAAAAAAAATTCAGCAAGTAGGGAAATGAAGCAAAAATGTTGAGAAATAAATGACTATGTAAATATGCCGCAATAGAGTGTTCCATTTGAAATAGCAAAGATGGTGCTACTCTTCGGTAGAAGCGACAACGCCGGATTTCTCAATCAAAACAACTTAAATCGATGGATCACAAGCGCTCATTGAAGTAACCACTATATTTATATAATATACCAAACATTCATTTCTTGCACACCCCACAATATCAACGACGCGACCGGTGAGATATAACCTCATTTTTTAAGATTCGAATTATCATCATTTAGACAATGACAGTGTTGACCTTGTACAATAGAATTATCTAATCTAAGTCAAACAACGAAAGTGGTGTCAATTATTTCGAAAAAATAAATTATTCAGAAAAATTGATGAAGTTGTTATTATGCAAGAAATATTGAAATTTGAACCAAAAAAAATTCTCGTAGGTATTCGAATGCAAACTTTTCGTACTCACTTTTAGTAACAATAGATCTGTATAGAAATGTTTTGTGTTGGTAAGACAGAAACTGAAACACTAAATGAATTTTGTAACAAGTAACTGAAACTGCTGCTGTTTCGGAACGAATATCGGTTGCGGCAAACGAATTGAAAAACTTGTTCCAATGACAAAATTCGTCTTTTGAAAATTATCGATAAGAAATTTCCAAAAATCATTATTTGTACATTACCGTCGTACAATGCTGTGTTTATAATCGAATCGTGTTCCAACGTGATTAAACGTCAATTAGTCGAAACGGGAGTTCATTAACCGAAGAGAACATGTTTGGTGAGCTTGTTGCAGAGGATCATGATATCATTATTGAATACCTGCTAATATTTACACAATTTTTCAATTCTAAGTGGACTGCATTATCAGTAATTCGGTAAACAAATATAGCTTATATACGATAGTTTTATCAACATTGAATGGAATTCGAATTTGTTTGTCACATTGATATACCGTAACGGGTTACAACGGTTTGAATCGAATGATTCTTCAATTTCAATCGTGGTTTGAAACACGGTTGGACACGGTTGCTACCGAACTAATGCAAAAAAGTGCATCTTCTATTACAGTCGATCATACCACATTCTTCTGTCGGAAATTGGCGGAACATAGAGTTACCAAAAATGGCCTCATAGGAACCAAGTTTAGCCCCAAGAACTCAGCAAAAACAACGGCTGAGACAAGGGATAATTGGAGAAACATCACTTAAATGACAAAGACTAAGCCACTGATCGTGAGTATATTCACAACAATGTTTATCTGTAGTGGAATAGCATGCAAGAGTTTGTTCCAGTCTGTAGAAATCGTAACACGCCCGTACTCAGTAGTACGCGCGAAAACTGTGGTTTGAATCAAAATTACAAGTTGCCAAAATAAATACCTCTCGAGGAAATTCAAAATGGAAAGATGGTTTATAAAAAAGAGAAAAAGTGAATATTTACATACATTATGTGTGTGAAAACATGAATAATCAACTATCAGTCTTGCAGTAAATATTCATGAACAATAGTTCATAATAATCAATATAATAAATTACAACGAAAATTTTTAACGAATACATAATTGGTTTTATTATCCATACAATGAACATAGTCGTTACTCATCCGGTTAATCTATACAAACTCAACATACTACATATTTTTTCAATTGTAATACTTTCAAAGGAAAACTAATCAGGCGGTTTTTTAGATAACAATTATTCAATAAATCTTCTGAACTGCATCGACATTATGTTGGGATTTCCATCAATATAAAGCTCTTCAATTTTCCAGAATTTCTTCACTAAACAGTCGATATAAGTATCAAATTTTGTCAGGAATTGAACTATTGATGACAGGAATACACTAGGAAGTAGCGAATTTCGAAGCATATTTTTTTGTTGGATCTAGAATGGTTGGACATTTTTTGGCAACAGAAAGTGAAGTTTTTGTTCCGAGGAGATTCCTAACTGACAATCTAGATACGGAATATTCTTGTGTAAATAGAGACGAAATTATATGAGGTCTCTATAGTGACTCTCAGGAAATCGACATCACCTGAATTTCTATCATATGTATACTTTCTACTATAAATGTCTGTCTGTCTGTTAGTCTGTCTATAAAAACAGTATCTGATTAATTGTTTAATGACGAATTAGGCAACAAAAACGTTACTCATTTTTGAAACCAGTTATTTAATTCATATTTTATACATATCAATAAATTTACAGGGTCATTCAAAATAAACAGAATCGATTCGAAGATAAACTAATTGTTAAATAATCCAGAAGTAAAACACGTGCTTTTGACTGTTCCCTTGAAACAAAATTTAGTACATTTGATGAAGTCATTACAACAAGTAGTTTTAATTATCATCACCTAGCATTGTCCTGACCACCCAAGTTTGGTTCGAAAAAAGTTGATGAGGAAAAAAATTTATAATTTAGATTACTGAAAGTACAGATCGGGTTTTAATTTGACTAAGACTGGATTGATCTGATTCTTGAGAATGAAACATTTATAGAACTTTAAAAAAACATACCAATCTTCCGAAAATTCGATACGTTATTGTCGTCAGAAATTGAAATGATAGTGATAGAAATTTAATTGATATTGTTTAGGGTAGGTCGAAAAAAATATCACTAATTTTATGATATATGAATCGAATTTTAATAAAACATAATTATTATATGTGGCGTCATTTCCATAAAGCGTGATTTTATGACATTTTTGACACTACATAATGATAAAATAATCAAGCAAATAGTCATTAATGGTGCGTATTGTCCAACAGGAAGTAAAAGTGTACTTCTTTGATATTCCACAAACGAAAGAAATAATCAAACATATCTAATGACCTAGGAAATTCCTCGGGTTTTCAAGTATGCCATAGAAACCAGATAGGTAATCGCAATAAGTGTTATAGTGATTATAATCATTAAAACCTCGATAAATCAAAGCTCTTGAAAGATCGATGGACTGGACATCAAATCAAAATTGTTAAGTTTCAAATATTGGAAATGGTACAGGATATTTCATTTGAGATAATTTTAAATCATATCTTAAGAAGAAAAGCTCATTTCACATATACGACTTCTCTACTGATCCTACGTAAAAACCTATATAAATGGCAATTTCATCATTTTCTTCTGAAATTAAAGATAGCTGAACTAGAACTTTTTTGGTATCATGTGTTTCACGAAAAAGTAGTTACGTTGCTAATCTCAAACTGACAGACTGAACAAAGTCCTAATTCCTATATTATAAAAAATAATAATAATACTTCAATTACTACCTATTACCAAGCTCGAATTGGCAAGAATATCACGATGCGCAAAAATATAAGCGATCGCGTTCATTATTTGAAAATGATATTAAGTCAAAAATTACCCAACATATGTATGTGTAGATACAAAATTTGCTTATCCTGGCCAATCAGTCCATTAATTCGGAATCAAATAATTAATTTCATATATGTTTTCGTTACGTCGAAATATGAAAAATCTTTTAACACACATAAGTAGTGAGTTTACGCTTACGACACCTTGAACTTCAAGAACATAAATTTATAGATAATGAATATATGATAACGAAATAAATATTACGAGGAGTCACCGTTTCAACCGGTTATGAATTAAAAAATAATAATGTAGTCAATTTACGACCATTATCTACCATTTTCATGAAATTACGTACAAAATTATGATATTGGCTGTCGAAATTTCGTATATATGGTATGAACTCGTTTGTTAGATTCTGGAGCTGTCACTCTTATAAAGCCCAGCAAATCCCGCTCATTATTTTTAAACAGCCAATCGTAACGAGGAAAAATCGACCAATAACAACAAAATTGCCCTGATAAATTGATATTAGTAGTTACATCGACAACATCTCACGATTTTAATTGGATCTTTGTTCAAACATAGACTTGGTTTTCAAGGTGAGTCAGCAATAGTCTATTTATTTTACGTTAATAGTTACATCGAGTGTTGCCAGCATTATTATGCTGAAGCACAGTTACTGTGTCAATTCCTGTGTTGAAACTTTTGTCTCTCTCTTCTCCACCCATGGGATTATTATTTAGAATGCGCATGAGTGTGAAGAAGTCAGTGGCGTAACTAACAGTGAAAAAAAGTGACGTAGAAAGCACTCGAATTCAAGTCCAACGCTTATAACAATTTTATTTCTGAGGTCACGACCTCTCTGACTGGGGATCACTTGAGTTGGCATTTTGCCAGCCCTGCATATAGTTACGCCACTGCAAGCAGTGCATCACTAGCACCGCCTTGGGATATAGTTTTTAGTTGCGCAGTAGAAAATTTCGACCACAAATATCGAACATAACGACCAGGAAAGAGCCACGATCATATACATAGGTCTGGTATCTACGGAATTTTTGAGTTGTCATAACTATCGGCTAGGAGGATTTAGGGGTATACGTGATTAATCTTTGACAACAAAACAAACAGTTAGGACTTGAATGGTAAATAAAATTTATGACAGAAATATTAATCTTGCAAAATTCTCTCGAATAAATAAATATCATTCCTACTTTTAAAAGGCTGATCGGATCTGATTTGTGATTGGCTGACAAAGTGACAATAGAGGACAGCGCTGCGGTGGCGAAACGTGAGAACCACAAAAATTTCCTCAATGTTAGGGCCACCCCCACCATACGAGTTGCCAGACCTGTGTATATGATCGTGGAGTGAGCTTTATAACTGTTTCTATGAGCATCAAACTGTGGTTACAGTTGGGAACACTTCTCGATTAAGCCAAACGTATTCAGTAATTTTTTAACGATTGTTAATTTTTATCGATTTAATCGGAAATCATAGATCATTTTGAAATGACGTCACGACCATATTACCAGTAGGGCACACAAAAAGTTCTTGTCATTGTAGTATTCACTACAAGCCATTGTAGAAGAAGTTAATAAAACACGCAATACGCACACTAAAAAGTCGAACTGAACAACTCAAAACTGCAGATAACAATGAAGCTAATGGCAGACGCACCCTTGTATGCCCCACCGTTAAAATGACCGCATCTGTCAAAAGTGACGTGACTCAAAATAATCTATTGAAACACTGATTTTTGTGTGAATCTACTATGGATGCAGTGAATTATCGGTTAGGTTAGGGTCTATCATTTGAAAAATCGAAGATGTTGCTATTTTATCATATCAGCGACAACAGATTGTTGACATATTTTCATCTTCAATTTGGGACACTTCCGTACCTCTTGGAGTGCTTATCATAAATACCTAGTATAAACTTAATTTATGAGATCTCACAAAAATTATGCATTAATTTTCATCTGATCTTATCTAACTTCCTAAAAGAGAAATAGGTAAACTGATGTTGAGTGATATTGCCACATAAAAGTGATCACTAGGTCATGTATTCATTGGTATTCGGAGAATGTCACTATATGAGCAGAACGGAAAAAATAAATTTGCATTAAAAAATTCTTTTCGAATAATGCCAGTGTCAGTCTCAATGTATATCTAGCTTCGTGAAAACATTGATTTATCAATTCGTTGCAAGCATACAAAATACAGGAGTTTCCAAAAATTTCTAGCACAAATTTATGAGGTTAAAATATAACTATTTTGTTAGATAGTTATGTTTAACCTAACCCTCACCAAAATTAGATGACTTTGAAAACCAACTTATCTTTCTCAAATTCCTTTAGAAAGTTTGTTTGGTTCAATTTACAATAATACAGGAATTGTTCCAGATCTTGACCAGAAATAAAACAAAGCATAACATTCCGATTACCCTCTTTCTTCAGCGAATTGTCAACTATCTTAAAAACTACATATCATCAAAGATCGTTGAAACTGGCAATGAGATGAACGCAACAAACAAATAAACATAGGGGTGCAATTTGAAAAACAAAAATTTGAAGTGGTTTCTGGGGGGTTTGATGCGATTGGATGAAATTTATGATGCATATTTCCTTCCTATTTTCCCGTACTGAAAAATGGAAATATCTGCAGTTTAAATTCATTGATTAATCAATTCAATCCCATGAACAGAAACAAAAGCACGACCATTTCTTTACATCAAACTTTCAAAAATTATCATGGATTTTTTTAACCCCATAGAAAAAGCTTCATCACCGTTTTCTCATTTTCATTTATTCAAAAATTCTATTTTGTGACGCATAAGAAATTAATACATAGTTGACATGAGATTACCCCAGTGAAACTGAATTTAAAACACTCTGTATACATCACGAAGACGCACTTCATGTGCCGAACAAAAGTACATTGGTGAAGAAATATTATGTGTCTGATGAACCCTTATGTTCGAATCATAAACAAATTATTGTTAAGACAGCCATCCACATTTTTCAATGTAGCATATAACAATCAATTCAAGAGGAACAAACTGAGATAGATATTCGATGTCACCATAGGCGTAACGTGGAGTGGTTATTGGGGACGTAAACCCCCCATTGCTTAGAAGAAATAAAAAAATTGCAAGTAACAATTTGAATAAATTAGAAAGGTTTTGTTTTTTCGAATTTATTTTGGGGGAAGGGAAAATAATGCCAAAAACATAAGATAAAAAAGAAAGTGCGAAAGGTACACTAAAATGGCAAATTAAAACGTAATACTGTTCATTTACATATTATGTCTATATTATGAGAAATATATAAGTGCGTGGTTGACTGGTGGGGGTCGACCCCCCCCCCATTAGTCAACTCTAGTTACGCCAATGGAATTCTAGTAAGCAAGATATGAAGGTTATCAGTAATATATTAAGAAGTCAGCAGATCAAGAATGCTAAGTAATAATGCAGATTATAAGGAAATCTGTCCGGAACAACAAGATAAGTACCAGAGGATACATGACCCAGTCTTTGAGATGAAATCAAGTTTATTAAAAAATAATTATGATTCAAGGAATACTAAAAATTTCACGCTCTGATAAAAAACGAGCTGAATTATCAACAAACAGGGTGTTCAACAAGATTTACCCGATCAATTGATACGAATTCGCTACAAATTGAAATTATTTTCATTCATACCGGGTGTATCATTTGGATCTTTCTCATTAATGGAGTCCGAATTTATTACTTCTTGGAATTCGCAAAGCAGTATTTTGAATATGCATCTCAATTTTTTTTTCAAAACAGTTATTTCACCATATGCCTTTTGCTCATGTTTCTTCAAACGTACAGTAGCCTAGGTATCTTCTTGTGATTCCTAATAATATTTTTACTTGTCATATTTTCCGTAGCTTTCATGAATAGCCGGAAATATCGAAATAATCCGGTCATTTGAAAGTTTCATTGAAAGAAAAAAAAATTGAAAATATAAAGCAAATTCCATCCAAATTAGAAATAATAATTGTTTGATAATGAAGGTTATTTGCTAGAGTTATTTTCTATTTCAAGCATTTATTTATTTATTTATTTCAATCAACGGGACTAGCCCAATTCATATGAAGTACAGTTCTCTGGAACAATCAAAAATAACAAAGTAACGGTAGTGAATTGAGAAGCATAAAATTCGAGCTCAAGGTTTTTTCGGTGAGCCCTCGAGAAACATAGATGCATTGATCGGAAGAAGTTCTGATGCTTTAACGCCTCACGTGACAATCTTGAAAACGTCAGATTCACTCAACTTTATTAAAGTGGTTAAACGACGCTGCATCCATTCGCAGAGGATCGTTAACGACATACAGTGTGTAAAAGCCAAATGGAATAAATTCATTATTTCGGTTACTGTACATATTTCTAAAAAGTCCCGAAACACGTCAAATTTAAATTATAACTTGACATTCTTTTACGTGAAAATGCAACCCCTACCTTCAACCCCCTTAGAATGACAGGTACAACCCCCAATTTTTTAAATGGGAAGTATAGGCTTGTGATATATCATTTGAAAGGTCTCTTCATTCTCTATTCAAAAATGTTATTGTTTTTAAATTTAATGCAAAAATTAACATAAAAAAAATTAATATCATGTTGTTACCGAAATTCGCTACATACAATCAAAAACTAAAATGTAATGCAAAACGTAATAAAATGTAGAACACGAAAAAGAACTATGAATGTTAATGAAGTAGATGTTCAAAATGTTCTCCGCGAACGTCTTGGCAACATCCTAATCTCAAATAAAACTGTCTTCTAACATTATTTAACATATCAGGCGTGATCGACCTAATCGCAAGCGTTATTCGTTCTTTTAAGTCATTTAAATCAGAAGGTTTAGTTTTGTACACATGGCTCTTCACATATCCCCATAAAAAGAAATCTAATAATGTAAGATCAGGTGATCGCGCTGGCCATTCAATCGATCCTCGCCTCCCTATCCACCGATTGGGAAATATTGTATCGAGGTACTGCCGGACATTAAGTTGGTAATGTGGTGGTGCTCCATCCTGCTGAAACCATATCGTATTCGCTGGAACTTGAGGATTACCTGGATCAGGATATAAATTTGCCAACGTTGGAATGACATCATTTTGAAGTAGTGCCAAATAATTGTTGCCATTCAAGTTGCCCTCAATAAAAAAGGGACCAATTATATTGTTCCCTACAATCCCTGCCCAAACATTAACCTTTTGAGGGTATTGAGTGTGTTCTTCTCTCATCCAGTGAGGATTTTCCGTGGACCAGTAGCGGCAATTTTGCCGATTAGCATGACCGTTAAGTAAAAAAGTACACTCATCAGAAAACATAACGTCTTCTAATTGGATAATATTGTTATCCAACATGTCCATCATTTGCTCACAAAAAAAAGTTCTCCTATCAAAATCGTCTTCCATGAGCTCCTGAGTAGGTATCATCTTATACGGATGCAATTTATTTTCTTTTAATATGTTTGCTATCGATGTATGGCTAGCATTGAATGTAGTGGATGCCTGTCTACTCGATGTATGTGGGTTTTCCTGAAACTCAAGCAACACATCTAATTTGAGTTCATCACTCAGTGCATTAGCAGCTGCTTTTTTTATCTGCCTTACATGACCAAACTCGCGAAATTGCTTTTCTATTTTACTTATTGTTCCTTGGGATATAGGCGGTAAATTAGGAAATTTCTCATGAAATAGGCGAGTTACTTCCTGTTGTGTTCGGATGTTATCTCCGTAACCAATCATTTGTAAAACTGTTATTTTATGCATTTCCGTTAATCTAACCATTTTTCAGAATTGAATTGAACAAACTTTATACTTAAATTACAACAATGACAACTTAAATAAAACAATTTACTACTGCTTGTTAAAATAGCGTTGCCACGGAAATACTTTAAAGTTTTTTAATGGTTACCATCTAAAAACCACATTGCTACGGTTTTTGTTCACTTTCTCATATTATGTTAATTTTTGCATTAAATTTAAAAACAATAACATTTTTGAATAGAGAATGAAGAGACCTTTCAAATGATATATCACAAGCCTATACTTCCCATTTAAAAAATTGGGGGTTGTACCTGTCATTCTAAGGGGGTTGAAGGTAGGGGTTGCATTTTCACGTTAAAGAATGTCAAGTTATAATTCAAATTTGACGTGTTTCGGGACTTTTTATAAATATGTACAGTAACCGAAATAATGAATTTATTCCATTTGGCTTTTACACACTGTATAATATCTACGGCTACGTTAACATCGACCTCAAAATATAAATAGACACTTAGGGCCACATTGCCAACATGGGTGAGATCTAATCAGGTGCAGTACTGATTGTTTCGATGTTACGTATCGGTGCGTACACTCTGAAGGCGGTACTATCGCCGACCACATACGACAATATTACTCGGCATAATGAGAGCATAACCTGATTAGAAGCACCTCTGAAGACGATAGTTTCATTGAGAATTATAAGACTGTTTAGATTGATATACAGAATTCATCATTGGAACACATGTAGTTCGATAATAATAATAATAATCTTTATTTATCATCAGTGCTATATACATAAGAATACGAGTGACATTATTCTCAATAGAGAGAAAGTATAGTCAACAGCAACAAAACATTGATAAATACCAAGACACATGTATAGATAAAACGAATAAAACATGAGTTACAGCAAAAATCAAATGAACATTTAACATTTATTCATTACAAATTCCCTCAAGAGCCGTCTGAACTGGTTGAAATTATCACAGTGTTTCATTATCACAGGTAGTTTATTAAACTCGATCAAACCTTTATATAGAACGGAGTTCAGCATTTGGGTAGTGTTACATCTATTTTCCAAAATAAAGTCAGAACGATTTCTGGTCCCATAAGTATGAATATCTTTGAACGTTTTCAATTTATCACAGATGTATTCGTGCGCAATAGCCATAGTACAATGAAATTTTGGTCTGCATAGACAAATTCTTCCCAACTCTAGTTATAAATCCAACTTTTTTCGAATATTTTCTGAAGACGTAATCTGCATGAGCATAAAAATTCATATTTGAATCCAAAATTACTCCCAGATATTTGATTTCAATTTTAATAAGGAATCTTTTCCTCATTTATAGTAATGTTTACATCACATATATCAGCGAGACCTATTCTTGATTTTTTGGCGAATATAAAATATGTTGATTTATTAGTGTTCAAGCTCAACTTATTGCTACAGAGCCAGTTGAATATATTATTGAGCTCATTGTTCAGATCTACTTGCATTAGATGTAAATTTTTACCTATTATATATATATCATTGTGTCATCCGCAATCAAGACAATTTTACATTTCCGTCCTACCATCGCCATATCATTAATATATAATAAAAACAATAAAGGATCCAAAACTGTTCCTTGAGGTACACCAAATCTCACACCTACTGATTCAGAAACACATTTTTTGTATACTACTCGTTGGGGTCTGTTACTCAAATACGAGTCAAACCATTTTAAAACATTACCTCTAATTCCGATATTTTCTAGTTTTTTCAACAATATATTTCTATCTACAGTCTCGAAGGCTCTCAGATTCACAGGAATGTTTCTCGCGGAAACGATGGGGAAAATTTCAATGTCAAAAAAGATTGTCTCTCACTAGCTTAATGAGCGTATTATAAGGATGACGACCCAAAATAATAGTTATAGATGAATTTATTAAAGTGTCAAATTCCAATTGAACACCACTTTACTGATACGTAGCTTTTTAGCAAATTCATTTTGCCGTAACTCTAATTTCAGTCACCATAGATTAAGAAGACTTCTTCATCTATGCTTTTACTAAAGTGTCTGATAATAATCGAATGTTCGTATAAATAGACTCACTGATTTAGCCAAAGTAATTCAGCTCACGGATGGTGTATGTGCGAGTGTAAATACTCGTGTGAAGGTAGTACTACCTCTTAGATAATCAATATTTTTAATAATTCTGTGTAGTCTTGATATGGTTCTAAAGTCCCTGTCTAAAATTTCGATAGTTCCAGCAAATTTCAGTTCATTCGAAATAATGAATTCAAATTGTTCTAATTCCACAATAACATAATAATAAAATGAACATAAACATCGTTTAATTGTTATATTGATCAAAGACATTCGCGCGGTCAAGAATTGACAGATAAACAAACCACAGTACTGAATTTATAACTCTCTAGCCAATAACAAATTCTCATCCATAGTTTTTTTAACCTTTTGCTCTATCTTTATTCTAATGCGTTTCGTTATAGTAAAAGAAGAAATAATTAACAATAATAAACAAATTATTTAAGGAAAAATACGTGATAAAAAATATTATCAAAATACATCTAGTTATAATACAGAGTATTTTGAAAGAATGAAATGAAAATAAAGGTTGGGGGATGAGATCGAACAAATTGAACGGTGAAAATGTCATGAAAAAAGCAAATATAGGGAAGGGTAAAATGGCAGTGAAAAGTCAAGAGTACAGAAAAAATATGTAGGTATGTTGACTGCTTATGTTAAAGTCTAAACCATGAACTCGAAACATTTTTATAGTGTTGAAAAATGTCCGTCCCTCAAACAGAACCTGTTTCGCGTCTGTCGCTAAATAAATATTAATAATAACAACGACAACAACTAACTTATTCCTCTCACCTTTTAAATATCACAGTTCAAATTTCAAAATCACAAACACTGATCTCGTAACAAAACATCACACGAATTTAGAGGAATCCAGGAAATCACGCATAAATCGTCTACAGTCTACATAAACAAACTATTTTTAAAGTTTCTCGAACATTCACTCTACGAACAGCACGACGGAGCAACGTAAACTGAATGAAAATCCAAAGCAACGATAATTATTTGAGAGATAGCGGCGATACTAGCGCGCAGCCGCAGGAGGCGTCAAAAATGTTCGGGTAGTCGAATTAGTTTTTGAATTTTATTGAATTTTGAAATGACTGTCAATAAACTCAACTTTATTTTGTACCGGGTGTTTCAAGTGTGATACTCTGCATTGGAATCTTTAAAATATGAGGGATACGTTGTTGTTGACTTCACAACATGGCGGCTATAAACAGATCACATAAAGAGGGTTTGTTTGTCTCCTCAAACAGACCCATTTGTGTCATTTCATTGCATGTTATGCTTGTCAGTTTTAAAAAATTATTATTTCGGAAAATTGAGGCGATACTGTTGAACAATTACATATTATTCAATGGAAAAATATTCAAACTAATCACAATAGTAAATATATGACGTTTAGATTCAACTCTACTAAACGTAGATAGATAAAAATAATGAACCGATGATATGGCCAGCAAGATCTCCAGACTTCAATGTCCAAATACATTCTCGTGGGGTAAACTTGAGGATAATAGTTTGCAACCGACAATAATATCAATCTTGTTGGCGTGTGTAAGTAAGACACAGAGAGAGAGATATATAAAGAATATTAAAAAACGTTATGTTGTGTTTTGATGTAAAGGGTGGGCCAAATTGGACACTTTTGAAGGATGAGTCCTGTTTCTAGACTAGGTAGATGAAAACTGATGGCAGCGTCTAAGGGTCAATTTATATGACAAACTTCATGTTGAAAACTGCATATCCATATCCATAACCGTTTCTGATTACAGCATGTTTTCTGAAAATGTGCATTTTCGAAAAGTTGCTGTAACTTATTTCCTGTTGAAAATTGTTTGTTTCTATAATTACATTTTCAAAGCATTTTTTTACGTAGAATTCAATGGTTAAACTTGTTATTTTTTTAAATCATAAATAAATATTAACATGAAAATCATTTTTTCAAATGGGACAACCTGTATATTCCTTCATATTTCAAATTACCATTTCAAAAATATAGCACACTCAATGTTTTGCTCGAGACATCTTTGAAATACAGGGATTTTATGATTTTTGATTTGTATAGGTGGACTTTAGTACGAAAACTTTGAACAAGTAAGGCTTTGGACAATGCAGCGACAAAACAGAAAGCCAAAATTCACTATTAGTTGTCAAATTGAACATCTTGTTGATGTATTGCCTCTATCAAAGCTGCAATAATTAGCAGTTTTTTACATAAATTTGCAGGATTCCAATAGTGATGATCAAATAAGAAACACCCGGTACACACTACTATTTTATTAATTTTCAGTTCCTCGGCCATAGTTCAAAGTAGAAAACGTTCTGGGGTGCTATTCTTGACATCGTTCGCAACTGAGGCCGCATTCTGGATAAGCGTATCTTTCGATGCGTATTAATACCAAAACGAGTGGTTCATATCGATGGTCCCAATTAAGAAAGTCGTATCTACAAAATGACCACTTTTCAGTAGAGCAGTTCAAAGTTTCTTAATGCGCGCAATCTTGTACGGACGCGCGATCACTGTCGACAATTTTAACATTGAAAAATGTGTCAAAATAAAGAAATCATTCTTGCGAATACATTTATGCGAAAAATTTAAAATCGACAAAATGAAACTATCGACTTTCTTAATTGGGACCATCGACATGTGAGTGCTTTTTGAAAGTAGTATCCTTGACATAGCTATCATTCGATCACAACATCCGACATCACTGTAATAGTTCACGAAATACATTAATTGATTTATTATTCCATGTTTATTAACGTTCTGTAAATTCGAATACTGTCAATGATACGATACTCCCCCGAATACTTTGGCTTTTTTCGAATATGAAAGTATAAGCTTTATGTTATTGTTGATATATCTTTATCACAATGTCTCAGCAAAGAAAATGTAGTTTTATATAATAAACAGTCATAAAGATTGTCTAGTGAATTTTCGAAGAAGAATTCCGATGTTTCACAAGTAGATATTTCGAGAGTTTATCAATTGAAATATTGCCATATTAAACAGCTTTCCGGGTACTACCCGGGATTGGAAAGGTTGACGAAACCATTAATTGGAAAAAAACTCGAAGTCTAGTAAGTCAGAGTAAGTAGAGAAAAAATCTATGATAGAGAAGCATAGTAGCATCTTAGACGTGATGATAGTGGTTTCCACTCGTTTTCGTGCGTATACGCATCAAAAGATGGTGGTTTCTGTTGAGAGTCACAGATTGGCATCTGAATCGACAGTGAACATTGATTTTGGGGATATGTTGAAGAAATGATTCTGGGAACTTCAGGAACATCACATATTTCAACTCCATTCATCAATATGTTCCTCCGATTAGAATATCATTACAAAAAAACAAAACTTAGAGGAACACTGTTGATGTTGATTAACATTAATTGAAACACTCCGTCTTCCAGTATCGATTATCAACAAAACACAACCTATATTTATCTTTTATTGCAGATAATACGTTCACCAATCAAACATTATTATTATTATATCTGGCGCCATGATATCATAAGAATCCATTCAGATGATGAACAGAAAATATTGTTTGTAATATTTTTTCGTACGATGTTTTCGTGATAACAAAAATGGGATAGGTTAGTGCTCGATGTCAAACATTATAACATGATACGTTTCGATTTCCTCAAATAATTCTACTGTCTCTCACGTACAGGGTGAGCAGCCCACAGATGTAATGATTGAATATTACTTTGAAGAGCTGTTCTTTGACAACATTGATCACCATACATAAAAACACGAAATACTAACTCGTACAGTAATTGTGGGTTCATAATTTCATCATCAGAATGATATTTTTGGAATTGCCAAATCAGATACGAAAAATTATATTGCAACGTTGTATTTTCTTTCTATGCCATAAAGTTTGCAATCTAATTATCACTCATACAAACAATATGAAATATTTATCACATAAATTTTTTGTAGTCGAAAAATCCAAACTTCATAAAATTCGATACGTAGATACTAGATAATTCCACATCGGATTGTTTTATACAACTTTCAATATTTTTCCAGAGACTTTCAATAACAACAATCAATCTAAACATGCCATGGAATACAATTGAAGTAGAATACTCAGTAGAACATGATTTGCCATATTGAAAAAATATACGATAATTTCAAAATGATAAAACTGATGTAGAAGATATTCGAATGTCAATGAAATAATACAATATCTATCACAATTATGTCGAATCGAAATTGTGGATTCAAATAAGAGATAAAGATATAGATATATAGATCACAGTCTTTTTCAAAATTATAAAAATGTAACCTTGAATGTTGCCATGATAGCACCAACTGACTTAATGATTAAGGCAACAAACAAAATGGTCATCTGGTGAAATTAGAAAACTAATGAAATACTTGCATATTAATGCTTACATTAATTTTGAAAAACGAAAAGGTGAAATACAACACTCTTATATCTTACGATGATGCAGTTCTTAGTCTATTAAAAGTTGCAGACATTGCAATGCTATCTGATTTAATGAAGAAGGATTGCCAGAACTTTCCTCTGGCTATTCCAGTGTCTCCTAACGTGAGGTCCACGACCTATAGGGGGCAATTCGACTGTTGAGGGAGGCAATTGGAAAATGGACTCGACACGAGTTAACCCTTTCGTTGCGAGTCATTCGAATGCAATGCTAGATTTCGATACACAATTTCATTTAGCGAGTGGTTTCTTCCTGAAAGATTTTGTTACCTCCGTATATTATTGAACAATATACGATTACTTGTTTGGTAAGTTGTATCGTTGTATCGTTTATAAATACGCTAAGAAATGGTGGATCTATTTTACTTCCTGAGGAACAACTTGACAAAACAAGAATGATTCATGTAATTGGTGTACATGTGTCGAATGTGATCGTGATTCGTTGAATCAAGATCATCAATCATTAATCATTCATTAATGGATGCATTCAATATAAAATTATCGCATATTTATTCGAACATCGATTGTTCTTATGAGCTAATGCACTGACAATTATCTGTAAATGACTTCTAATCATAGCCTGTCGGAACTTGATGAAGAACCAGACAGACAATTCAAACATCGATGTTGTTATTGGAACGATTGAACAGCACTTGCTATAACCATCATAAAACATATATGGCTATTGAATTAGTGTGGCGTACTGCTCATGGGGATCAAACAATATAGCTAACGAAAGAAACGCCCTCTCGCAAATAATGTTAACCAATAATCAAACTTCATCTATGTGTTTGGTGGATATCAGTGCGTTCCATCAGTAAGGTTATGATTCCTGAACGGTTCTGATGTCTCCAGGTTTTCCCCGGGCTTCCGTCTCCCTAGATTCGAATATCAATGATTCCTTGGAAGACGTCCCTGTATGTGTCTGCTATGTATCTGCTTTTTTCCTTGTTTAAGCCTTAATCCTCAGGACGAGATATAATAGTCCTTGGTCGCTACTACCCAGACAGCATGATATATTCCTAGATTATTCCTCAAATATCCGTGAATGGATGTATATATTCCGAATATTCATAGAATAATCCTGGAATATATATATGCGTTAGACACATTCATAGAATATTCTAAGTGGAATATATAATGTATATTCATGAAAGAATGTTCCAGGAATATTCTCATTTGAATGTTCATGGAATATTACAGATTGAATATTCTGCACGGTGCATTCCTAGAATATTATGTACGGAATATTCTTGGATAATTCCAGAAAATATGTTTACATATCATGCGCATGCGCAATGACGCCTTATAGATGGATTCCTTTCAAAATACAATTTATTGTTTCCAATGAAATACTTTGCATTAGATATTTGGCACAAACATATTTTTGAACCAAATCTGTGTGGGCACTGAATTTTGAACAATCGAACATTTTGAATCTACTATTATAATCTAGTTCTGTAGTGGTGCCTTGGTGGAGTGATGCACTGTCATTTGACATTCGACATTGATGAGACTCATGTGACTCTATTATTATGAGTGCTCTGACTAGTGTGTACTGAGTGCGTTTGTTCTTTGTTGAAAGTTGAAATAACCGTTAAAAAAGCCGAAAGAGGTAAAATTGAGACCAAAGAAGTCCTCTGTTTTTTTTTTTACTTTTGTTGTTACGATTAGCAGTAAAATGCATAAAGTTTAAAGTGACTCTCATCGATAACAGGTTTTCTTATAGAACAGGTAAGTAACAACGAACAATGATTCTTGTGCTGTGAGCTATTTATAAACAATGGTGTATTATTATTTTCGTTTAATTTTCAAGAAACAAAAGACCAAATTAGTTGGCACAATCAAAATGCACATAGCCTGTCAGAGTTCTGGTATTTGAGGAAACAACATTTATGTATAGACAGTCCTTTCTTCCTGAACTACTCTAGGATAGAGTTATACAATGATTCTTGAATGATGTTTCAGGTAGAATACATAAATAAATACAAAAATATAGGAAATGTTATGGAAGGATATATTACTGCTTTTCAATAATAATTCAATATTAAATTGAAATAAATGTCTTTACCCAAGGTGAGATTTGTGAAGTTATTCTTTCATTGACTGTAATGATATATCGACTGTATTGGCTCAGAAAGAAATGACTATCAGTGAGTGGATGAATCACACAAATAGTGGAATATATATATTTCTTTTTTCTATAGATGCAATTCAAAGATGTCACGATAATAAAGTCTCTCTGAAAAAGATTGAAATTGTTGTGTCTGTTTATCTTGCTAAGCCACCCAGCGACTAAAAAGGAATGAGTGGGTTTTTTTTCAACAGATATGTATTTTGCTTGGGGAAGGTGATGAAACCAAAGATCAATACTTCCTCTAATTTTTTTAGTTGTCAGAATCATAGTGCACAATTATTCTGAAGACACAAAATTAATTAAAAAAACACATCTTGTACTATCTGGTTCCACCTTACTTGAAGAGTTTTTCTTTTCAGAGTTGCCAATTCAGCAACAGAAATGGATATTAAAAAAAATAGAACAAGAAAGGACGAGTTTTGATGTCAAATATTTATATATATACATGTAACTGTTGTTTGGAATATTTGTTCATTTGTCATTTTATAATATTTTTTTGATGTTATATATATTGTTATGATTCCCCTATAATAAACTTTGGAATATTCCATAGATATCCCCAGAATATTCTGGATATTCATGGAATATTCTCCAAGGATATTGCATGAATAATCTCTATCTGAAATTTTTGAATATTCGATAGATATTCTGAGAATATTCTATGATTATCTGAGGAATTCCCATTCGCATGTTCAGGGAATATTCCACAGATATTCTTGAATATTCCAGAACAATCCGAGAATATACCAATATTCGAAAATGAATATTCTAGGAACATTCATAGAATATCTGGTGCTATCTGGGATAGAACTCTCGATTGACTCACTCCTTTCGTGCAAAGTGTAACATTTACTCAGGACCTGCGGCTTTCCTACAAAACATTTGACTATTCTCCCCCATTTCGCATAACCATAATCAAGACAGCCATTCACTCTGCCTTATCTCTCCTCTTATCGACCGTCACTGGTGATCTCCCAAAAAAAAATACTTAGTGGGTTGAAATTTCACTAGGCTTTTGGCGTTAAAATGTGTACGTACTGACAAACGTGGTTTTAGATTCTGCCGAAAAGTTCTTTCACACCCTGTAATGACAGTACGTTTTCAATCAGCCACCCTGCAGATGCGATAATTTTTATGTACAACGATTATAAGGAGGTTTCTTTGACATACATTCAAATGTTTTATTACAGTAAAATATTGAAGGAATCGGCTAAGGAATATATTATAACTTCTTGATTTGAGCACTTGTCACAGAGAAGTTTTCCTACATAAACCTCATTAAAATTACAAATTGTCTCCAGGTTTGTTAACCCCCAATCAGCTGACGAATGGTTAAAAAGTGAAGATTTCCCATTCATTGATAGGGGAATTTGAATTGTAAAATTCGAAAAATGTGTATTTCATTATTAATGAAAAAGTTATATGATATTGTTGATTTTCGAATGAAATGACACGAAATTTTCGATGACAAAAGGTGTCATTTGAAGAAAAAAATGTAGGTGGATACCACAGAGCTAACAAATGTTTGAGATATTTAGTCATTAGGAAAGTACATTCATACTATTGAGACTAGTTTTTTTTTTTATTTTATAATCATCTCATTAAATATGCGAGATATTGCCTCTATACCATAACTTGGGACACCTGATATCATCAATGATACTACTCAAGTCATTTGAACTAGCTTATTCGAACATCCCCTGTATACAGAAATGAAACATCAAACAGTGGCAAACAAGCTCGGAAATATGGTTATATCAATGTCGTTAAGCATATAAATACGATAAAAACAAGGTTCATCAACCATTCCGCTATGACCCTTGAGGTCTTTCTTCTTGATAACTACTGTGCATCAGTTGATGAATAAGCCTTTATCCCAATTGAAAATAACTACCAAGTTATTGGTAGTAAAGTCCAAAGTTTCAAGAAATTTCAATCGAGTTATTCGGAATGAAGTTCACAGTTTCAAGTTGATTCAATGTTGATATATTTTTCGAAATTATATTGACAAATGAATTTTTATGTCAAGTCAATTTGACGAAATTTAATTTCTGATTCATTACATTCGAAATGAAAATAGGAATAAGCAAATATTAAGAAAGGGCGATCAAAGTTAATCTTCTATGGAACACCCTGTAATATTCTTAGATTTTTATATTATTTCATGAATTTCAATGATAAATTCTAACTTTGTGATAGAATCAACTTTTCATTTTTGGGTATATTATTTGATGCCATGAAGTAATGTTTGTTACCACTTTAACAAATCAAACCCCACTGATTATATTCAAATTATGATTCTGATTGATTGTAGGAATTGATAAAATTCAATAACAAAACTGTGATGAATATATGAGATTAAAAACAATGGAACACAAACTTACTTAGCATTTATTTTTCGATGGTGCCATTAAAACAGCAAACATAGTGGGTATTTTCAATGCAGATAACGCATCAGATAATCAATACTATTTATTCTAGAAAATAATGGAGCATGAACTCATTGAATGTTTTTCTTTAATGGTGGCATTCCTATAATGTGGAAGATACTATGTTTCAAGTTCAACAAAGAACATATACGACTAAATGTAGTGATACTAAACTGTACGGAACTATATCTATGTTTTTCATCAATTCTATCAATAAAAACAGAAAAGTTCATTATTTAACTCTATCAGATTGATCCATTTGGTTTCGATGGAAATGGATTTCAAAATCATGTATACAATAAGACCCTGCTTAACGCTGTTTGTTTTAGCGTTATTTCCGTTTAGCGCTCTTGTATTCAAACCCGGAAAATATCAAAACATACCAGTTTATATGAAGTGATTGTGGAAGACGTCGAAGACATACTTCAAGAAACAGCAGGTAATCTTTCTAATGATGAGCTCAAGAAATTAACTGAGCAAGAACAAAATAAATATACAGTGTGCAACGACAACGAATTTATTCCATTTGGTAAAAAAAACAAAAACACATTAATTCCAATGTGAGAGATGTTCAAAATGTTACATCATTTGTGGAATGAAATAATTTTCTTTTTCACGTGTTGATTTTTGTAATACATCTGAAACATTCAATATTTCCGAAACAGTTGAAGATAGGTATGGGACATTGTACATGAATTATGTCTGGAATTTTCTGAAGAATCCAAAAAACTAATAATATACATGTGTTTGAAATAAGAAAGTTGGTATCAGCCACTGTCGCATGACAAACCCTCTATATATATATATATATATATATATATATTTTCAATACGCATCTAAAAATACATATCGACGTGTCCAAGCGTTTTTCCCAACACGCTCTCATTTATTCGTTATCGAATTTATTCACTTTGGCTGTTCCACACTGTATGGATAGTAATGATTTTGAAGAAGAGCAAAAAAAAACTTTCGATGACAACTTCAACTGAAATTATGGACCAAGTTTTTGAAAACGATCCAATTTTTGACAGGAGTTCAAAAGCAAACCGCAAACTACATTGAATGCTTTCTCAATAAATAGGCAGAAAATTGAAACAACAGTTCAGACTTTCATTTGTTTTTATAAATAAGTATATTCGTTAACATTGTTTTTTTATTTATGCAAAAAATTGATTTTTATTGAATTTTATACCTAACCATCTAATGTTATTGAATAATGTTATTTGACGAAACTACCAATCAAAAATAAACTATACCTACTTCTAATAATTCTTCGCACGGTTGATGTGTTTGAGTACCTACAAAATCTACTTTATAGCTGGTAAATTGTCTTTTTGTTTTGAATCAATTTATGTGCATCAAATATCGCATCGCAGACGTCATAAATGACCTCGACTTCGAAACTGCATGTTTGGTAAATATTAAACAAAACTAGGGATATTCATACGTAACAATAGTCTACAAGATCGTGTGGATTTGATTACGATTAGACAATATGAAATGACCTTTTGTTACGCCCAGCATCGTTTAATCAACGGCCTGCTAGACACTCCGTATTAGATACTATTGGATGATCGTTATTAATGATAATTACTAGTCATTAAACTTCAATAAAACAATCGATTCAGATGTGACTTTATAATATGCTACTTAATGATATACGTTTATATGTTCCTGGAAACCATATAAAAAACGTTGAATAAAAAATTGTTCATCTGACATTATTTCAAATGTGAATTTTCGTGATAGATTTGATATTACTTGATAATTCCAGAAATGAATTGAATACAAGGTGTTGCATAGGATAGGTGAAAGTTGGAATTGACCACTGTTACCTGATACACCGTGTATGAAAGTGTTTGTTAGGAAAATGAGCTTTTGAAAACATCAATCGACGTGTTTACTTATTATTGAATTTAAACCATTTGGCTGATACAAATTGTAGGTGTAAATAAATTCGAATATAAATAAAAACGACCTCTTTTGAGACAGTTTTTCATATTAAAGATTGCACTATACATTTTGCTTTAAGATTCCTTATGGAATTCTAGATGTATTTTTGTACTGTCAAAAATGGCGAACGCTAACATTTCTCCTTTAGAAAAATATCATTACCCAAGTGGTGTCTTGCTCATTATATTTGTTATGGCAACGTATTGTTTATGTATAGGTATCAGATTTTTTATTTTCCCAAGTTAACCGTTTGAGAAATAAAATTCATTTCATCCACAAAAAATATACTTATTGAATCCACAGCAAGACTAAATAACCTCACAAAATATTGAAAAATGGAAACCATCATTAAAAAACATTTTCAGTTCATCAAATGTATGAGGTCTGTTCCGTAACCTTTGACTTGATGTAATCCCACAAGAACCGTCAATTCATTTATTGTAAAAATTATCTCTATGTATTCATGCACATGTTGAACACTAAATATAAATCTACAACTTTTCCAAGATTTGCTCGAAATATCTCATGATTATTACATGATTTGAACTCTGTTTTCATCCACCACCTTGACTGAATCAACTTACCTGTACCAGATAATTCTGTAGCACAAGATGCTTTCTTTTTCCGGTCATCTGAAAAATGAATATTCTTGCATTATGAATGTGTGATTCGATGTAACACAGTGGGCAAACAAACCTATCAGATTCAAACACTAAAGTAATGGATAATTTATACATGCAAGCGTTTATACAAAAAATGAAATTAGAATTAGGAGGTGTACAACTTTTATTTTCTTCTATCATTAATTCATTGTATAATAAAATTGAAAGATAATTGTTCATTTTTATAATACGTCTATTTTTTTTCTTAATTGTGGCAATTCTTCAAGTTCTTGAATTTCTTGGGCTTCATCAACTTCCTTTTCTGTTGCAGCTTAATTTTTTAGCGATCTGTATTTTTTTCTTCATGATTATTTCATTTTGTGATGATTATATTTCATAACTTTTTATTTATTTATTTTTTCATGTGCTGTATAAACGTTCCTCTAGAAAGCAAGCTTTTATACCAAAGATGAGCTGAAAAGAGAATTAATAGACAAAATTATTATATCATTAGACAAAAGGCAGTTGTGGATGCGCCACGTTTGTTATATCAAATGCTAGTATAATTGAATGATAATATTCAGACAATATCAGATAATACTCATTTCCATTTTCTTTTGTCTACAGATGAAATTTGGCATAAGGCAACTATGTAGTTACAAATATCTCGTCATGAAATTATTGCGTCAGTTACTATTTGTGGAAATATATTGGAGCGTTTGAAAGCAGATCCGAGTTCGATAGCAATTTTGAAGCCCTAATTGAGGGTTAATAATAATCCCAGAGATGGATCGCCCCTTCTACAATAATTTCCATACACTTCACAACCCGATGTGAATATGTCCTTATGTTTTATTTATGCGTCCGTGTAATCAACAGTCGATTAGATGATCGATAAAATATCGAGTAGGTATATTAGTAGCAGTCATGTCGTTATGTCATATCGATCACGTCTCGAATACCACCCTAATTAATAATTATTGATCACCAATCCAACCGCGACACGTTTATAACCAACATACAACATAATCATCATTAACCTGAATGGTAACAATGACAATTAATTGGAGACTTATTGAGATACACGAATTTTCGAATATCAATCTCCATAAATAACATTCTCCACATAATTAAAATCTTCATCAATCTCATCAACTGGGGTTTCGAGTAGAATTACGATACTCGGTCGTCTATAAGTTTCAATTTTCGTACGCACGCGTATACAGGGTATATGTGGATACAGAATACCTGTCTTATCGTTTTGCAATGAGAGGTTGTGATATTTTCAAACTACAACGATTTTGGTGATAATTGAATTTTGAGATTATTCCACAAAGCTTCATTATAAGAATATGTGAAACTGAAATTTATAAAAAATGTGTGTCTGCATTCCACGATGAATGTGTGTTTTTATTATCTTCATCAGATATACAACATTGCTCCCGTTGCTCTTTTTTTCGAATATCTTATTATTCCCAGATTGTTGAGACGTTTTGAAGTTGCTTAACAGGGATCATTATAGCATAGTAAATCGACTATTATGTATTTACTCTTAGATTTTTTGGAGCGAATCTTTATATTTCGTTCAATCTACACATTATATTTTCATCTTTACACTTTGTATTCATACACTATCTTTTAACCACACATCATACTATATTTCACGAATAATTGTAACCATTCGTAAATGTATTTTGTACATGACATGATGAAATAAATCTATCTATCTATCTAAATAGAAAAGTATCGGAGTCTTCTGGCGTCGGTTCGAATCCCACCCATCGCCGAAAAAATGACACTAAAAAATGAGGTATAAATATAGTTTTCAAAAACTAAGAAACGTGCTTCAATGGTGAAAAGGTAATATTGTTATTGCAAAAGAAGCATGCCATGCTGTAAAGCCCCACATAAGTTTTTAAAAACTATATTTATTTCCTAGTGAATATTCTTTCAATTAGAATATTTTTGTGTATTGATCATACAGACCTATACAATGATACGACGTATCATCACAATAAACAACATCTAGTATATCAGAATTATCTCTGAAATTACTAGGATTTATTTTCAAAGCTATTGTCATTCGGTCATGAATCTCCATTGAAGAAAATCAGAAAATATTGCGTCAATAAAACAATCCAGTCCATCCTAAAGGGACTACATGAAACCTCAGTTGTATTAGGAATTTCAATGTATTTACCTTTTTTTGTTTTATTGAATTTGCAGGGTCGGGGATGACGAAAATTCCGAGTAAATTATTTCAATTGACAAATATGTCACTATTTATATTTTCCTTGAATATAGTTTTATAATACCTTATTATATAGATTTTGCAAAAACGATGTTCAGATTTTTTTATTCTAAATCATTGTCTCGGGCATCTATCCATCCATCTCAAACAGTTATGTAATTCAATTATTATTTCGGAAACAGTGAATAAGAAATACTTCCATATATTTTTGAATTGGTAGTATTTTTAAATCTTTTATCTTTAGCTCTTGTTCATTCTCTGAAATTGAAGTAGTAGTTTAAATCAGAATGTAAAGAGGTCTTCTTTTCTTTGTCAACATCGTTACATTCTCATTTATATTGTGCCCATAGATGATTCTCTCTTTCAACACTGGCTGATCTTCTCCACTAAAAAATGTTGCCAAGATGTGCAGAAATCCTTCACTTGAATAGGCCTAATATACAATTTGTTCTCAAAGCAAATGACAATGAACGACCTCGCCACTTGTTTTGCTCTATCCACTATTACCTTGGAAACAAACCGGGCAATATCAGCGATTGATCGATTTCCACCATTTTCACCTTATTTACACGTCTGGGCAATTATTGTTGACCACTCGAGACGCGCCCATAAAACGAGGACACTGACGCCTCCTGGTTGAGTCGCGACAGAAACCCTTCGTCAGGTTGCTAAGGGAATCAGAATCCACAGATGTACCAAATGAGGAAAAAAACAATCGATATTTCATATCGTTGCAATAAAATTGCAACGCTTTATTCCGTTTACTATAGGTGTTCTTTTCTGCTTCAGAAAACTATCTAGCCTATACAGAGATACGCTATCACTCGAAAACAATAGAGAAGATCAGCCATTGAGAGAGAGAAAACGATTCTCTATTTTTGTCTTTGTCATTTGGGTTCCAAGTTGAAATAACGAAAAATGAAAATGTTGGCAATATAAAGAGCTTTGATAATTCAACCCTTATAATTAGTTCTTTGAATTTTCTGTTGCTATTGTTTTAGTGCAGTCTATTTATCTAGGGAAGTTAGTTCTGACAGATTTGGTTATCTTTCAATACCATCTATCCAGCTAACAACTGAACTCATAATTGGTTAAGATATAGCTGGGAACATTCAGGTATCAATAATTATCGCAACAATTCAATTTAGCCTTACTTTCTCTTTCGGAGTATCATTGAAAAAATATATAAGCAGCATCATCGCACTTTCAGGCGAGTTGTTGGTTAAATAAATGAACTATAGGCATGGAGGAATAAACATGTGTACCTTTCACAGTCCCATATATCTCGATTTTGAGGGAGTATTTGGTGTAATTTCATGAGTTGAATGAACTCTCATCAGCAGAGGTGGATTTACAGATTTTCCGCTTGTAGGCTATTAAATTTTTGCCGCCTCCGAATTTTGACACCATAGTCCACAATTATATCAATTACATTTTCTATGAATACAATTTCAACTTAATGATTTGGTTATAACTTAAATTTTCCTCCAATTTTCGAAATTTTGTCTTCAAATTCTGCCGTCCCTTAAAATTTGACTAGGTTTCAGCCTACTCAACCTACTGATGAATTCGCCTCTGCTTATCCGAAAAATCCTTTTTTAAATAAACATTATGGTACATATTTTAGTGTTTATAATTTCTGTATAATTCTCCTGTCTCTGAAAAAGAAAAGACAGTACTGTCTCCATCAGAATTTTTGGTGAAGTCTTGAAACACTATGGAATAGTGGTTGCGTCCCATTAGATAAACCACCATAAATATCAAGGTTTGACATAATTCCAAGCTCAATTTGAATTTTAAATATGACATTCCTATGATTCGGTATTACTATCTCGCATACAAATTCACTCCTGCTGCTTTTTCATAAATGATGTAGAATTATGGAAATTGCTCAATGAATGCTTGTGTCAAAGTCAATCAAGAGGAGTTGACAATATCACGTGAGCCTACAAGCAGTTTCAAGTTGTATGCCCAATACAAGATATGGACATTTTTGCAATCATTTATTTTTTTTAACCTCATATATACAGGGACAAGTTTCTTGGACAGCTAGCTTATTTGATATACAGGCTTTAGAAAAGTCTGGAAACGGTCGATTATTCGGTGAAATATACAAGGTATCAAAAAAAGTTAAATACAAAAGATTTAGGGTTTTTAAGCGTCTACTAGACAGTTAAAGTTTTAATTATACAGGGTTGGTTATAAAGTCGTGACACACAAAAGTTGCATTTTTTTTTAATGGAAACTCCTGTATATTATTGGATATATCAATTTTTCCTTCAATTTTGAGCAATAATTGTGATCAACATATACACTTGAATTCAACCGTTTCCGAGTTATCAAGTTTTGAAAATTTTAAATATGTTATAAAAAGTGAGTCAGTTTACATGGAGATCATCTGTCGTACCTAGTTTTGACGACGTCTTGTTGACGACCTATTGTCATATTTAAAACTTTCAAAACTCGATAACTCGGAAACGGTTGAATTTTTTTTTATTCGTGCCCCATTTTACCTATTTTAAGCATGCCTCAGCGTGTTTAAATCGAACTTAAAAAAACGTTTTTTAAAGTTACCATGGCAATATCAACGAAGAAACCAGAAACGTGAAGTCTAACTGACAAATTTTTGATTATTGATCTGACAGAAGTACCTTGTAAACGACAAAAAAAATATAACTGACAAACGCAAAACTTTATTCAAACGTAAAATGTGGCACCAATGAAAAAAATAGCGTAAAGTATTCGTGGATCTGGTCTTTAAAACACTTCACGTCACTTTTGACAGATGCGGCCATTTTAACGGTAGGGCATACAAGGGTGCGTCTGCCATTAGCTTCATTGTTATCTGCAGTTTTGAGTTGTTCAGTTCGAGTTTTTAGTGTGTGTATTGCGTGTTTTATCAACAATGGCTTGTAGTGAATACTACAATGACAGGAACGTTTTGTGTGCCCTACCGGTAATATCGTCGTGACGTAACCTCAAAATGATCTATTGCTCAAAATTGAAGGACGAATTGATATATCCAATAATATACAGGGGTTTCCATAAGAAAAAATGCAACTTTTGTGTGTCACAACTTCATGACCAACCCTGTATAATTAAAACTTTAACTGTCTAGTGGAAGCTTAAAAACCCTAAAACTTTTGTATCTAACTTTTTTTGATACCTTAAGGTATTTATACAATTTTACCGAATAATCGACCGTTTCCAAACTTTTCTAAAGCCCTGTATACAACTATGATCATTCTGGAGAGATTTTTTCCTATTCAGAATGCTTCAAATTATCCAAGATTCAATTATGCTTAAAAATTCTTCATTGATAGCCCTGGTTGGTAGGATAACTGAAATAATTGGCATTTCTCTCACTACATATATTTATGAATGCTGCAATAATCAAACTGAAAGATATTGGATACTTGTAATAATTGTACCCCCCAGTATGAATATTATTTTTCAATGAAGAAAGTATATTTCATGTCAGTACCTTTCAGTTGAAAAATATGAGATTAAATCATATTAATCAAATGACCACTGATGGGCTAATATAAAATATTTTCTCATCACTCACCTTCGTGTTTCGAAACTTTTATTTGTTTGTTAACTTTCTTGACCGTCGCGTTAGCTTTGGATAAACGTTTTTGGGGCATTTTAAGAAAATGTCACTTGAAAAACTGTGGTTAAACGTAATAAACAAACATCCATGAAATAATAACCTCTTCCATTTTTAGACAGCTGAGCTGTCTCGATCTTAGAATTATTTCCTAACGTCAAACGTCAGCAATGACTACACCACGATCATATACACATGATCGCCACCTGCAGCGCTAAAATCAGATCCGATCAGCTTTTGGAAAGTAGGAATGATTTTTATTTATTCGAGAGAATTTTGCAAGATAATTTTTCTGTCATTGATTTTGATTGAAGTCCTAACCGTTTGTTTTATTGTCAAAGATTAATCACGTGATTGTACCCCTACATCCTCCTAGCGGATAATTATGGCAACTGTTTCTTCAAAACTGGTACCACCCCCCCATAACTCAAAAATGCCATAGTCTCCAGACCTGTGTATATGATCGTGGAATGAGTTGACAGAAAATTGACAGAACTTGTAAGGTTAAGTTTACGTTTTACTTAAATTTGTTCGGTCATTCTACAGAACTACGAGAGATATAATTTCATTAATTGAATACCATTAGAAAACAATATCAACTTCGGAAAGAAGATGTCTATGTTGGGAGTAGAAAATACCATTATGCATGATTCGAATGATTGGAGAAATGCAGCTCATAGCACAGGAACATCTATTATGGCTGCAGAGTTTGATGGGGGTGTTATAATTGGTGCTGATTCTAGGACGACTACTGGTGCTTACATAGCAAACCGTGTCACCGACAAGCTAACCAAGGTAACAAACAACATCTATTGTTGCCGTTCTGGATCTGCTGCCGATACACAAGCAATTGCAGACATAGTTGCCTATCACCTCAACTTCCATGGCATGGAACTTGGAGAAGAACCCCTTGTTGAAGTTGGAGCAGCAATATTCAAAGAGCTGTGCTATAATTATAGGGATTCACTAACTGCTGGTATTCTAGTAGCTGGGTGGGATAAGCGTAAAGGGGGCCAGATCTATTCTGTCCCAATAGGAGGTATGTGTGTGAGACAGCAAGTATCTATTGGAGGATCTGGTTCCAGTTATGTTTATGGCTATGTAGATGCCAATTTCAAACCCAACATGTCCAAAGATGATTGTATTAAATTTGTGTCAAATACTTTGGCCCTTGCTATGTCAAGAGATGGATCTTCTGGAGGTGTTATCAGATTGGGAATACTTACTGAAGCTGGCATTGAGCGTAAGGTTATTTCAGGAGATGATTTGCCCAAGTTTTATGAAGGTTAAATACTTTTTCAATCCAATTTTGTAATTAATTCATGGGATAAATAAATAAATGTCTCAAACTGAATATTCTGTGACTATCTTATTGTTTACTCCTATCTGTTAGCTCACATCTCAAAAGGAATGAAGAAGTTCATGTTGCATTTAAAATTGGGTTGAATTTATTCAAAGAAAGAAGTTATGAGATACTCAAAAGTGGATGAAAAATGTATACTTGGCTCTATTCTTTCAAGATTTCTTTCAATAATATTTATAGTAAAGTTGATGCAGATAATCAACCTCATTCAAAATGCTGAAAATATTTATTGAAGATAACTAATACTGTACTTATTTTAGATTTCAAAATAAAGGAATTTGCTATGCAAAACCTACTAGTTTCTGGAATAAAAAACCTTACACAAAGCTACCCTACCGTTCAATAATACGATAAAACAATTGAAAGGGTGATTCAATTTTGAAAAAATTACTATTCAATGATTTTCCTTCATTTGATTTCCAATATGACGATCATTCTGTTTTAATTTATTATCAAACTATCAACATAGCTCCCTAATGTACAACCCATTCTTGCTAATTTTAATTGACTAACGAATCTTTACATTTAAAACTGAATAGTTATGTGGAGGTGTGTTTGAAAACATCAAAAATAAATTATGTGAATTATCCAGCATGCTCCAGATTAAAGTAATACAAACCAATGTGGTCGAAATATAATTTTGCTTTTTATTTTCATAAAAATACATTGTGGCAATATTATCCAATATGCGAATTTACAAGATAATGCATATCAAGTAGGCACTTGGGAATGAAATATTGAGAATAGTTTTTTCACTCAACATAAATAATATAAATAAACCTGAAGAGATTTTATAACTATTGCTAACAACTAAATACACAACTATATTACAGTATTTGCCACCGATAAAACAAAGGAACCAATTCAGAACATAAGATGTCATTCTTTGTAACAAATCTAGATGTTTTGATTCAATAATAACAATTCAATCAATTTAGAAAGAGATTCGACATCAGCTACCATTAGCAGACTTCAAGTGATGATTTTTAACGTATTCAGGAGCTATTTCAGATAGCCAATCACTTTCTATCGTCGTCAAACCTCTCAAATAGCACTTGGTAGTTTGTACGACTTCCGTGAACAATACCAGGCCAGGTTGTTGGCCGTGCAAACTCGAACTCGGGTGGATTTGGACCGATTGTTTTTTGTCCAGCTGAAAAGAATGATAAAGAATTAAATGTAATGTTGAATTATCTCGCGTTTTCCGATTACAGTATGTATCGAAAATGAAAAAAAAAACGGAAGGTGTGTTCGAAAAAATGTCGAGTATTATATAGAGCGTATTTTCCATGCTAAATTCAATTCAGATTTTGGATTTTTCGGAATACTCTAGACCATTGTCTCCTAACCTGTGGTCCGCGGACCCCTGGGGGTCCGCGAGCATATGTTTGGGGGTCCGCGGTCCCATACGCATCTATCTTAGAGCATTAACAAAAATAAATAAATTAACTACGCCAAATATCTCGTAATTATTACGCTTACTGAGCAACGCAAGCGCACCGGGAATAGGTCGCGGCTCAGGGCCGTGTAACTCCCATGCATTGGCATTTTATGCTTCAATGCGACATCTATTGCATCTATTGCAGTACTACTTTTCGTGGATACCGCCACGAAGCCAATTAATAGAAATATCGTGTGAATGTGTGATTCTGCCTTGAAACGTAATTTCAAAGAACGCTCCTTGTGTAGTTTCTGGGTGAATATAAAAAAAGGAAAGGAAGTCTCAGAAGAAGCACTGAAGCATTTGCTGCTTTTTTCCACCACGTACCTATGTGAAAAGGCATTCTCTACTCTTGTATATATCAAAAACAAATACAGGAACAGGTTGAAATGTGGAATCTGATTTGAGATTGCAATTGAGTAATAATATCAACCCCAACATTTCTGACTTAGTTGCACAAAAGCAGCACCAACCATCTCATTAATGTTTTTTCGCTTATTTTGAATAAATGTTTTTCTACGAAAAAGTTTGTTTTTTCACTCAGGGGTCCTTGGCATTATGCTTGATTTCCTTGGGGTCCGCGGCTGAAAAAGGATAGGAACCGCTGCTCTAGACGTATTACTTCTACAGGGTTGACAAATATAGTAGCCAAAAGTGGATCTCTAAATCTCTTTTTCCAGACTAAAACTAGAAAATCGAAATTGTAATTTTGGAAACTACATGCAGGAAACAAAACAAAATGGGGCACAAACTGAAAGAAAGTTGAATATCTTAGGGCAAGCTTTTACACAAAGAATTATCTGAAATATGAAATAATAATCAAGAACAAGGGAGTTACATTTTCATCTCATTATTTCATTATAACCTAAAATTATGCTATATTCTGAATTCAAGAACTTATAGATGGATAATATAAATGAAATAAGTGAAAATTCTTGTTATTTCACTCAATTCTTGGGAAAAATTAAATAGTTATAAAAAATCGCGATTTGATTGGTACAATACTGTATCAACTCATATTCTCCTTTTTATTTCGTGTTTTGTTTTGTTTGTTGTAAAACCTCTCTTAGAATCATAGTTTGATTGTGAATTCAATATAACAACGGATATATCGTCCTACCACTAATGCAGACGTTTTATTTTTATGTTATTTGTGCTGCGACGTGTATGCTGCATGAAATAATACATGGCCATTTTTATGGAAAAATAGTACAAAGAACGCGTGTGCAAAACAAAAATTTTCAGTGCGTACGAAAATAGAGAGTAAAAAAATGGAAGAGCCTCGAATATGCGTCACTCAAGAATATATGTATAAGTATATTGAAAAGAATATTTACCGTTACGTATTGTTTGTCCCTCACCAACTCGGCAACGTTCATAAATAGCCCCGTAATCATACACTTCCTCAGCTGATCCATCTGACTACCGCACGACGTCAAAGTCATATCGGCCTTCTTGCAAATCTCCTCCAACTGATTCCTGATTTCCCTGGCGTGAAATATATTCCTCATGTTGATAAAATGCTCGTGGCACCAGCTCCTCTTATTATTCTGACCCACGCCGCTAAACTCTCTGTATATATTCAAGAGCGT
Organism: Plagiodera versicolora; assembly: GCA_037013635.1. Classification (NCBI taxonomy): domain Eukaryota; kingdom Metazoa; phylum Arthropoda; class Insecta; order Coleoptera; family Chrysomelidae; genus Plagiodera; species Plagiodera versicolora. The sequence continues at coordinate 4,628,042 of CM072986.1, read as the reverse complement.
TAAGTGGTCTCCGTACGCCGAGCAAAATTTCTGCCTCGCGTTCTGCGCCTGCTCGCGTCTACTCGCCGGACTAACCAGGATGGATTCGCTGCTGAGGAGGGCTACCACGGTCAAGGCTTCCTCCAGGCAGCCGTACTGGGGAGCGGAGAGGAGGATCTTGGCGAAACGCGGCTCTAGCGGAAACTTGGCCGCCTTTTTCCCTAGCGCGCTCAACGTCGTCGCTGTCACGTTCTCCACCATGCCCAGCATTTTCAACTGCTCGAAGGCGGCCAGAACGGCGTCGTTTTGTGGTTTGTCCATAAAATCGAAGTTAGCCGAGTGTATGCCCAAGGCTAACAGTTGTAAGGCGACTGTAGTGAGGTTGGCTCTTTGTATTTCGGGTATGATGCATTTTCGCATCAGTTCGAACTGGGAGCGAGTGTAGAGACGGTAACAATGGCCTTCGGAGTCTCTACCCGCTCTACCTGCCCGTTGCCACGCTTGTTCTTGCGAGATTTTCTGGGTTTTGAGTAGCTCAAGACCGGTAGAGGGGTGGAAGGTTCTAAAAGAGTTTGAAAATATTTTAAATGACGATTTCAATATACGATTCATGTGCATTTTTTGTTATGATATTTTAGGAAATCGGACATCTGTAATAATCTCTAGAGTATTGATTTTTCCAATGGTGTTATTACACCAACATGTGGAAGAATAGAAAATCGTCGAGTTTACATATTCGTTATTTGTTGATACTGAATTCCATAATGATTTCCCGATTGTCAATGGAGAAAAATACATATAGTTCGTTCAATGAAAAGATTTTATGTTACATCTAAAACGCGCCTTAACGTATTGGGAGTTTCAATAGTAGTCCTTTCATAATCATCATCATTAGTTTTTCATATAATTAAGGCTTCTAGATCAGGAAAGAAATAATTCCTAAATCTAAAATTGTAAAATCATATTGAAAATGAGTATTTGGTGGTTACTTATTATACTCAAGAATCGAAAAAATACATGATTCTAATACACATTCAAATCTCAAACAGAAAAAATCCAAAAACAGAAAATGTGAAATCTTTCTTATATCAAAAAACGATCACAGGTGGCAGATGGAAATTGGTTATTTTGGAAATCCTGATACTTCACATACCTCGCTTTAACCATTCCACTATCGATGACGTATTTGATTCCAGGAATGGTAACACTTGTTTCAGCTACATTCGTACTAATTACTACTTTCCTAGTATTAGGTGGTGCAGGTGTGAACACCGCAAGTTGTTGAGTGCTTGGCAGAGCAGCATACAATGTGCAAACTTTGACGGCGGGGCCTTGCACATCTGGATCTTTTGATAAAAGCCTGATTTGGTGAGCACAAGCTTCGATCTCTTCTTGGCCGGTAAGGAATATCAGAACATCGTGACTGTGAAAAACATTATATTTTATCTCTCTTCACCTATTCAAGGAAGAAACTTGTAATAGCTTGTCAGAATATGCACAATGGCTGCTGGTTTATTTTCCAGTGAACAGTTTACTACTCTTCATAACTCCATTTAGAATGAAAATTATTTTTTGAATGATTGTGATGAAGGATATCAATATCAATAAACTGTTTAAAAATTCTCACTTACTCAGGTGGTGCTTCTTTATGAATCTTGAAAAATGTTGCTACACAACTAGTTTGATAGTCATCATGGGGTTTCATAGTATAATAAATATTGACAGGGAATGTTCTCCCCTCTAAATACACTGCTTGACAGTTATTGAAGTACTTAGAGAAATGATCAACATCCATTGTAGCTGACATTATCAATATCTGAAATTCCAAAATAAACATATTGAATTTTTACAATGTACGCATGGCAAAAATGATAATAGTAATAATATCATGATTGCAAAAGGTTCAATAAGGTATTAACCAAAGTTCTTCTACCTATTGGCGATTACAAAAGTATTATTGATAAATGGTGGCTAAATTGTGAATCAACTATATCGGGTGTTTCACAGTGGATGGAACATTAGACGTATCTGGAGAACAGAAAGACAGATCATTTCGAAAATTTGTGAGCGTGGATAATCAAACTTGCTCTACCCGTCTAAAATATTTTCATCAATACAGTGTTGCCGCTTGTATAAGAAAGTAGTAGCTACTTCGTTATTTCAAATGGAACACCTCGTATATTATATCATTTTTGGAATCCTCATGAGATTCCCCACAACTTTCCCACATAATTTCCTATACCTATCTGTGACGATTTTCGAGATAAAAATTATTTTGTCCAATTTTTGTGCAAAACCTGACCATTGAAAAATATCAATTTTTTCCCAATGCAAATTCACAAAATATTGCAATTTGGGTTATAGCTGCATAAGACCATCAAGTATTCTGTCGATGAACTGGATCTCAGTTTCAACATACAGGGAGGCACAGAAGTGAGTGTCATCCGGGCACTCATGAAAATGACTAAAACTCCGTTTTTTTAAATGGAACACCCTGTATATTATCACTTATTCGAAAAGCTATAACATTTTTCATTTTATTTGAGTATACTTTCCCTATACCTATCTCGTACAGTTTGTTAGTTATGATCACTTATGTTATGAATTCGTCTTCAATAAAATAAATATTGGATAGTGCTTAAGATAGTAGGCTATGAACTCCATTCTGACAGAGAACTAACATGTTATTCCTTCATTGTTATCCTGTATTGAAAGATGCATGGATGTAAGAATACTATGGCAGAAAATAATTACTTGAATGCGGTTAAGATGAATTCATTTCATTTATGGCCAATGTAATAAGAATATCAGTAGAACATGCAGAGAGTTTAATGAAAAGCATACAGTGATTTACCTCGGATGAATCCGAGGAAATTCATTAGATTGAAGAGAAATTTTGAAATCTTTCTAGATTTAGATACATATGTTAGACTTTGATACTTTTAGCTGTACATGTTGATATAAGCATTTCAAAATTTCTCTTCAATCTAATGAATTTTCTTGAATTCGTTCGAGGTAAATCAACATACTTTTCATCAAACTCGCTGCATGTTCTACTGATATTCTTGTTACATTGACCATAAATGATGAATAAATCCATCTAAACCGCATTCAAGTAATTCTTTTCTGCTATAGTTTTTTCAGACCCATGCAACTTGAATATATGACAATGAAGAATGTTAGTTCTCTGTCAGAATGAAGTTCATAGCCTATCTTAAGCACTAGCCAATATTTATTTTATTGAAGACGAATTCATAACATACTTAAGGGATCATAACTAACAAACTGTACGAGATAGGTATAGGGAAAGTATACTCGAATAAAATGGAAAATGTTATAGCTTTTCGAATAAGTGATAAAATACAGGGTGTTCCATTTGAAAAAACGGAGTTGCAGTCATTTTCATGAGTGCCCGGATGACACACACTTCTGAGCCTCCCTGTATGTTGAAACTGAGATCCAGTTCATCGACAGAATATTTGATGGTCTTATGCAGCTATAACCAAAATTGCAAGATTTTGTAAATTTGCATTGGGAAAAAATTGATATTTTTCAATGGTCAGGTTTTGCACAAAAATTGGACAAAATAATTTTTATCTCCAAAAACGTCACAGATAGGTATAGGAAATTATGTGAGAAAGTTGTGAGGAATCTCATGAGGATTCCAAAAATGATATAATATACGAGGTGTTCCGTTTGAAATAACGAAGTAGCTACTACTTTCTCATATAAGCGGCAACACTGTATTGATGAAAATATTTTAGACAGATAGAGCAAGTTTGATTATCCATGCTCACAAATTTTCGAAATGATCTGTCTTTCTGTTCTCCAGATACATCTAATGTTCCATCCACTGTGAAACACCCTGTATAAGTCATCTTGCTTTTGTACATATATGAAGGCATTTTTTAAGCAATACATTTTCAAATACATATTAACTTCTGAAATTTTGGTACCAATATAAATGAAATGCTGCATTGCAGCAGGAAACTCTATATGCTTCATATTGAATGCTAGAAAAACAAGGTGATAGTGATATTTTTGAATATGTAATCGATATCTAAATAGCTATATTACTTATTCAAATCTACAATTTTCAGGTGGAAAATTCACATAGGGACTAATTATAGGTGGAGAAAGAACTGGTGAGAAAAGACAGTTTAAAAAAATAACTGTTGTGTTCATAGTGGTTCCTGAAGAAAAGAGTGAAAATATTAACAATTCAATTCATAATAATGGTTTACCTTTAGAGGTGCAAGGTTTCGTTCTTCTCGAATTTGTTGTGCTTTTTTCACAATACCAAATAAAACATCAGTATGGAGAGTTCTTTCATGAGCTTCATCCAATATAATGACTGTGTATTCCATCAGAAGACGGTCGAACATTGCTTCTCTCAATAGCATACCATCTGTCAAAAATTTTATTTTTGTTTTTTGTGAAGTGACATCTTCAAATCTAACAGTATATCCAACTATGTCTCCAACTTGCATCTGTAAAAATGGTGTTTAAAATATTTTATTTGAAATTTCACAAAAAGTTGTCAAGTTTCAGTCTAATGAGAAATCAGAATTCTAATTATGATGTATATTTTTTATAATTTAATGATAAAAGGCAACAAAATCATCTCACATGAATTTTCTATTAGGCTTAATCTAAATATACTATATAATTACCCCTTGTCCATATTCTTGTGCAACCCTGAGAGCAACAGTAACTGCGGCAACCCTCCTAGGTTGTGTTATTCCAATTTTTCCATTTTCTTGTAACCTAGCAGAGTTGATATATTGTGGAACTTGAGTTGTTTTACCACTACCAGTTTCACCCATAATAATGAGTGTTTTATGTCGCTTTATCAGATCCAATAACTTATTGCGTTGTGCAAATACAGGTAACTTCCTTCTGTGTTCTTGAATACTGAATTTTGGTCTGTTATTAAAATTACCATTTCGATTCGTAGGCTTCTCATCTTCATTGGAAAGTTTCATCTTCTTCGCATTTGGAGGACCATTTTTATTGTTGAATACAATAGGAGAAGGTTTCTTTTTCATGAATTTATGAACTTGATTACTTGTTCCTACGTTGTATTTAGAATCCATCATGATGTGAAATTAATACAAACCGCGAAAAATTAGGTTAACCACGATGTTATGTTTATAAATTTTCTCACGATTCTCACGTTACGCCACAGATTAAACTTAAACCAACTTATTCATCTGTGGTCAGAATCAGAATACGAACTGTCTACTAACCGTCAAATTGCTAGTTGTTCTGTGCTACCAGCACAAAACCATAATGCACTTGATATCACAGGGTGAACAATGATGCATCTGCGTTGCGTCACAAAAGACTCTTGTATTTCAGGTTTGGTGGTAAGAAAGCTTGAAACATTTCCGTTCTGTTAATTTGTATTGTGTTCGTCAATAAAATAAGGTATATTTCAGAAAAGGGGAAATAATAGAAGTCACAGAGAAACAAACGTTTATAAATACAATATAAATTTTTTGTTATACTGAATAAAACAATAATAAATGATCTACCGTTTGTCGATAGTTTTAACTAAGTCTCTGCCAAGATTCCAAAAATCTTCAATCACAGCGTCAACATTAAAAATAATGCTATTGCCTTTGAGTTTGCCAGCATTAACATTGTTAGGTGTGAATTCCAGGGTTCTGTTTACTATGGGTTTCCACAAAACTCCTATCACCATTCCTCCATAACTGTCGTGGAAGAACACAGCATATTTCCCATAATTATTCCTCAGAATGTTCAAGTATCTTCCCACCGGGTCGAAATCAATAATAGGAATTTTGTCATCCTCAGATTTCTCGTATTTTTTCAAGACTTTCCGATCTTCCACAGTTGAAAATGCGAGTTCCTCGTATCTTCTAGTATTCAAAGAAGATTCGATGTGTATCAACACATTGAAACCGTCCAAATTGGGTTCAAACAATTCTGTAAGGCAAACTGCAACATTCGGATCAGCTGCGACTCTTTTTAAATAGTCAACAGATTGTTTTGCTAATCTTTTTATATTTGCCAGAACCTCTTCTGTAGGTGTTGTTTGGGTGAGCAATGACAAACCTTGGTCAGATTGTGTGAGGATATAAAGTGGGGAGTAACTATCTCGATTGGCTTGGAACTTTGATTCAAACGTAGATACTTCTTCTTTGCTCATTTCATCATTGAAATTCACAATGATGGGCTGCATTTTCCAATCAAACTCCGAGAAGAATTTGATGAATCTAATAAATGCGCCATCTAAGCTATTGGGAGGGTCTTCTGCAGAATTTATATAGAGAGAAGCATTGACCAAGTCAATTACTTTATCTGGAATATGATATTCATCAAGCAACTGTGCTCTTATCCAACGTTTTATGAGAGCAGTGCCTGGGCCATAACTGGGGTATAAAGACTGAACACCTTTCAGAGCATTCACAACTTTTGCCATAATATGTCGTCTTTCCAATTCTTGGCTTTGTATTGAATCCACAAATCTTGTGGTCCCATCTTCATCAATGGACTTTTTAACTAACACAATTTCTTTGGGGATATGTAATCGAATTCTGAATGTCAGACCCATATAGAACACATCAATGAAATCTTCACTGACATTTGAAATTATGCTGTGTTTGTTGTGCAACAACTTAGATACTTCTATGAGGAAGGACAGTTTAATTCCTTTCAGAGCTTGTAGATTATTAGGCCATTTCGAACTGTGTTCCAATTGCAGAATGCATTGAAGTGGTCGAACATAACGAGGAAGGGGACCACTTTTTTCAATAGGTTTTGCAAATATCAGATTGTTTCCTTGAGCTGTCGTGGCATTTCCTTCCTACAAATAAAATATGGGTGAAAATAATGAATCAATAAAATTTATATATAAAAAATATATGATAAAAATAAAATCACTCATTCTAAAATGTTTCATCTACTTGAGTCCAAACTTGTGCGCAGTGATGGAGAGCGAGCCATACAGTTATAGCTTTCAAACCACTTTCATGAAAACTATTTCTTCAACAATAAAAGGGAAATTTGAAAAAAGGTGAACTATATTTTGATTCAAATTTATATATGGCTAAGTTTTTCAACCAGAAAAACACCAATTAGATTAGATAATTTCACTATAAAAAATTCAATATCACAAGAAGTCCTGTGACAGTTCAAAACACATGAAGATAACACTTTGAATTTTTTCATTCATACTTAAACTGAAAATACTCTTTTCAGCTGAACTAACTATAGTGGTTCATTTTATGCTCTGAGTGACTCTGAAGTAACATTACCTCATTCAAGTTTGTCCTGTATAGATAAAACCCTCATAAAACAAAAATAGTAAGAAATACCTACCTTATAGTTAGCAGGGATTGGTGGAAAAACTTCTGTAAAGCAAAACACATCAGAAACTCCTTGTACTCCTGTAATCTTCAGTGGTATCTCCAAATTTCTTAGTATCTTTCCTAACTGGTCAAAGGCGTGAGTAGCCTTCAAACTGGTTTCTTCGGTAGTTGCAGATGGATATGAAGGTACTAACCTTTTGCTCAGCAAGGTATCCTCCAAAACACCATAAAACAAAACTTTATATTCTAAACCCAATTTTTCTTTGAGTATGAAATCAAAGATATTCTTCATTATCTTTCTTTTGCCATGGGCTGTATTAGTTTTGAAATGCACAGCAACATTAGTACTACCATCTCTGAAACGCCTGTCACTTGATAAATGCCCCCAGAATTTTCTAAAAGCATTTGCTTGAGTAGTATCATCTAGGGCAGGGCCCTTTTCTATCACACTGAATGCTGTCAGGGGGTTCAAATTCACACACAACAGGAATTTTTCAACATTATTCTTATCCATTTCAACAATGGGTACTAGATTATTCACCCTAGTGGACACACCTTTGTTAATAACAGAGAGAATTTGTTGTAATTTGAATATTTCTTCGTACCCAACATACATAGATCTTTTCAGTTCATTATCTCTGTATAGCTGTTTGAAGGGAAGTGAAGTTGACAAATCCAACACCAAATCATATTGCAAATAAAATGGTTGATTTATGAGAAATAGTTGATGAAAGGAACTGTTCAAGTTTCCATCTAATAACTTCAATGCTCTTTGACATTCTACTTGAACTTTTTTGAAGACTTCTTTGGTTATAAAACTTGCAATATTGAAGCAACCAGTCTTGTCCAATATCAAAATAGAATCATTACTATTATAAATAGAAAATGCAGAAAAGTCCACAGTATCAGCAAGAACAACTGGATCTACCATCAAATTTGTAGTTGCCAGAAAACTCCAGAAATTTCTTGCCACTTGATAAGAACTCATGAACTGGTTGATCTTTTTTTTCTGAATTAGGTAAACAATTATGAAAACAATCATGTTTTCAGTAAATGAACCAAAGCTAACATTCAAATCTCTTTGTTTGAGCCAGATACAAAGTAATTTTATACCTTCCTGGAAATTGGGCTGATTGTTGAGGGTTTCCCTTATGAAATCATTGTTGACTTGTAGAGATACATCATGTGCTATTAGGTTATTATAATATACTGTAGGCTGTTCTCGTAAAAACTGTGCATCCAAATCTGTGTCATACAAATCACACCTCATGTTATTCATTGTGGGTACGAATCTGTGAGGTTTGAAAAAGTCTTGAGGTGGAGTCACATAAATTGAAATTATTATTTTGTCACATCCTGCAGCTTCTAGCTTGACAATAGGTAAAAGTGGGTTTCCTTCATGGAAATCTATCTGTAAAGATGTTGATAACTTGGAAATTATCAAGTGTTCTGCCAAGTACAATAGGTAATAATAACGCTTTGTCAAATAACGGTTGTTTAAAAAATCCTTTGCTTGTAGAATTTCCTTGGGCAGTTCCAAATTGTAACTAGTGTATAATTTGGGACCAATTAGTGCATTATTTTCATAGAGACCGAATCTATTGTAAGCCTGAGGTTTACAAAATTTTAGTGACAGTTCACGGTCAGTTTTGAATAGCTTGGGATATTTTTCAAACTTGTTAATCAGGTTTGCCCCTTTTTTGTTCTTCAAAATATCTTCTAATTTGCATTCAAATGTTGGCAATGCATCAAGAAATTCCTCAAATTTTCTACTCCAGTCTAAGAAGTGCTTCTTCCTTTTGTGCTTGATTTCTACCTCAGAAATTAATTCTTGTATTTGAAGCCGGAACAGGTTACTGTTGAATAAACTCTCTGTTTCTTTCAAGTCATTCAACTCTTCCACTGTGGGTTGCTTGAATTTTGATTTCTTGAATTTCTTCGGTGTACCTCCCGTGTTCGAAACATCCGTTGTTTTCCTCTTCTTCAAGCTGCCTTTATCTGCCTTCATTTCGATGAAATCATCAGCATCAGACTGGTCACTCATGTCTTCCGACAACATATTTTTCATTTTTACGACAATGTTTATTACAAATCCCTCATAAATTCGTTGAAGGTATCTGAATCACTGAATTCGAAACGACTATTTTGAACTGGATGCAGCAACTCACAACATGTTTAAGTGAGGTTACAAAAACATTCTAATAGGTTAGGCATGCGTCAAAGATGCTCTTCCTTTTATTTGTTTCGCGTTCAATTCTTCTTCTGAGTTCCCAGTAGAACGTTTAAGAATATGCGTATACCAGAGCATCTGCACACGTCACTGTCAATAATTACAGCATCCGAATGTCGAATGGTTTGGAGGTAAAACATATTCGAAAAACGGCTCATTGTGTAGGAAATACCAATACTTGATAACTGTGAGTGTTCAAAATGTTCTTCATTTATTTCTTGTCCAATTCATTTATTTATGAACATTTAATTTAATATTATTTGAATATTAATTTTACTTTTTATTTAAAAGATGGTGATTCTTGAATTCTATTTGAAAATAATTTCCAACGATGTATAAAGCACGATCCCCTTTATTGGTATTTGAAAACTTGAGGCAATTTACTATCAAGGGGAGGGAGTCAAAGAGGTGACTTTTTTTTGTTAAGAAACATTCCTTTTGAACTTAGAATCGATGTGTCAGCATTCTTCAATTTTGTCTTCAATAAAGGAGAATAAAGGGGAATAAAACTCCATCCGCACTGTAGGTGTGTGTCAAAAGTCATTTTATTTTGCAGGACCCCTATATAAGAATGCATTATTATGGAATCGATTATTTCAAATCATAACTATACAAAATTAAACAAGGGTCTGCTAGTTGCCACTCTTATTCGACTCGTATCAATTTCATTTTTTTAGTGCTTATTATTCATTTGTGAAATTAGCTTTCCTTTTTTCAACAAATGCAGCCATTCCTTCTTTTTGGTCTTTTGTGGCAAAGAGGCCATGAAACATTCTCTTCTCAAAATGAAGTCCCTCTTGCAGCGTTGTTTCATATGCAGTATTGATACATTCTTTAGCTACCATGTTCGCAATCTGCGAATTACTAGCAATTTTCTCTCCCAGTTTGATACTTTCTTCCAAGACTTTCTCTACCGGGAATAGTTTACTAACTAAACCAATCTTCTCGGCTTCTTGTGCAGTGATATGATTACCTGAAAAAAGATAAAAGATCAGCAATCAAGTACGCTATATTGGTGAAAGCGCAAAAAATGAATGCATATGAATTTACTCTTTGGTAAAAGCACAGTTCAGGATTAACAGTTATTCTACTTGGTACTTTCAGTGCCCTTAAATTTGGAGTGCGCATGATTATCACATAGTTGTGGAACACGTGATACTTATTTTTTATTTTATTTCCACCATTCAAATCCTTCATTCATTCATCGCACCTTCATTTCATACAATATTTACTCCATATCATTTATATAGGTTCTACTTTCTTCTATATTTTTAAGGGTTCATCATGATCATTTTCAACAACCTTGAACTATATGGATCGCGTGGTAAAATTTTGGGACCGCGAGAGATTTTATTATCAAATTTATTGTGTTATATTAAATATTGATTTCAAGAAAGCAGCTTGAATTCATAAGCCATTTTGGAGTGGCTTGAGTGAGATTGATCACTGGAATTTGCTGAGCTTTGCAGTGACTCAAACTAAATGAAGCTACATTTTTCAAAAAACACCTTGACTGAATTCTGGATAGGAGCTATAGAATTGAATTTCCCACAATCGCTGATATAGTGTTAAATGTTCTGCCATTCAACACCACATATTTATGTGGATCCACAGCTTTTAACACATATTAAATCCCAATATCGTTCATCACAAAAAAATGTTGAAGAGGTCTCGCATCCAACAGTGTCAAACATTCCACCATTATTTTTTTATGCAATAAAGAACAGACATATCCATCTCATGAGTTTTCTTCCTTTGATTTTAATTTATTGCTTAAATTCCCTAGGGATAATAGTTATTTATGGTACTAGTGTGTTATGTTGAAAATAAGTCACGCGAGAAAGATTTATACCACTCGGCCTGACGGCCTCGTGGTATAAATTCTCAAGTGACTTATGAAACATAACACACGAGTGGCATACAATGTTTTATCCAACAAGTGGAAGAAATCGTTTTTTTATGAGTTAATAATTAATAAGTTTTGTGATCAAATTAAAGCTATTTGCGTGTCAGTACCCTATAAATGTCAGAATGACTTGACAGTGACTTTTTTACATTTTGGTCAGAGTAGGTTGTTTGTTTGGTTGCCACGGGCAAGATACATGTTAGCAAATGTTTAAATAAATTTTGATATTTGTCAGTTTTCTCTGCAGAAAAGGGAAGCTTTTTTAAAGAAAAAAAACATATAGAAAATGGAGGAAACGGATGAAAATTACGTTCCTGAGGATATCCTTATGGAAGCGGAAGAAGCAGCGATGCAGATATTGCCAGAAAAGTCCCGAGATGCTTACGACAAGGAGTTCAAAATGTTTGAGTCTTGGATGAATTTACGGAAAATAAAAGGTATCGATGAAAATGTTGTATTGGCTTATTTTTTACATTTGCAAAAAAAATTAGCCCCATCGTCGCATGGACCAAATACTCGATGCTTCGCTCGACTATTCACCTTTATAAAAAAATCGACATTTCAAAATATGGCAAACTAACGAGCTTTTTGAAAAGCAAATCACAGGGATACAAACCAAAGGAGTCCAAGACATTAGCAGAAGGATACCTAGAAGAATCGGTGCACAACAAAATACAAATTGCAGAAAAAAATACAAGGTTCTAATGTGTCGGCGTCTTCCAGCACTATCAGCAGCTGTACCGATATGGGAGCGTCTGGTTCCAATGAACCAACGAATTTTACAATCACTTCAGATTCAAAAAAACCGTTAGCGTTTTCCTTTAATTTCAATATCAATGTAAATTCTGCTTGTAATAGTAATAAATAAATAGAATACTACTTTAAATATGAACGTGAGTTATGGATTATAACACACTAGTGTGTTATTTGATACTTTACTTGTCTAAAATGGCATTAATAATGATAGTCATAACTGTCATGTGTTGGATAAAAGCTTTTATCCAAGTATCAAATAACTCACGTTCATATTTAAAGTAGTATTCTATCTATTTATTACTATTACAAGCAAAATTTACATTGATATTGAAATTAAAGGAAAACGCTAACGGTTTATTGTAAAATTCGTTGGTTCATTGGAACCAGACGCTCCCATACAGCTGCTGATAGTGAATGTAAAGAAGTCACTGTCAAGTCATTCTGACATTTATAGGGTACTGACACGCAAATAGCTTTAATTTGATCACAAAACTTATTAATTATTAACTCATAAAAAAACGATTTCTTCCACTTGTTGGATAAAACATTGTATGCCACTCGTGTGTTATGTTTCATAAGTCACTTGAGAATTTATACCACGAGGCCGTCAGGCCGAGTGGTATAAATCTTTCTCGCGTGACTTATTTTCAACATAACACACTAGTACCATAAATAACTATTATTCATCTTATTGCAAATTTGATGAAAAATAATATATAATAAATAGAGTTTCGCAACTTTTATTCAAGATTTTGTTTCGTTTGAAATGTAAATGAATTTTAAAACTGTATATTTTTATAATTATAGGTATATTTCTACCTAATAAATAAATCATCTAAAACATTTATTTATCTTTCTTCATATATGGGTCGCCAGCAAACTCGGAATCATAAATGAGGTCGTAAATGGAAAAAGTTTGAGAAGCCCTGATTTTAAACAATGAAATTTTTCAATGTTCAACTTGAAACATTGTCAACAACTTTCCAATCAATTTCGTAAGAATTTGTTGACTCATAATTATTATTGATGTGTAGTACCTCACCTGTTAGTACCATCTCCATCGCCTTGGACTTTCCGATGGATCTTACTAGTCTCTGGGTACCTCCTGCCCCTGGGATTATTCCTAAAAGAATTTCGGGTTGGCCAAATTTGGATTTCTCGCCGGCATAGATGATGTCACACATCATCGCCATTTCACAACCTCCTCCTAGCTGAAAATGTTTGTTGTCAATATCAATTACCAAAGATATAAATGGATGATCTCATAATTAAGTAAGTTCAGATTGTAAAAAGAAATTATGCAAGAAATTGAATAAAATAAAGTAAAAAGAAATGAGAAGTTGAAGCACGATAACATTCGTAATATTTGACTGAGATGGAGAAGAAAATATAATATAATCTGAAATATTATATAGACATCTTCATGCATAAAATTCCTCTACCATCAATGGCGTTCATAGTTCGAGTTTTGAATTTGAATATTCCTGAGGAAGAAAATACTATGTCACTGCTTTCTCCCAAAATAGGCATTATACTTGGGGATCCTTATTCATTTTTGATCAAATTTCATCATTTTATTTTGATTTGTCCGACGCATGGTTCAGAATCACTTATTTCTGGAAAATCTGATGATGCAGAAATGTTTATGAATCGACTGAAGCAGATTATGAGATTATATTTGTTTCAAAATGAATCATATCAGGATTCAAAAAATATATTTTTCTTGTCAGATGCTCTGCTTTTAATCGCGATTAATATATAATATCCATCACTCTCTGTATCTCAAAAGGAAATGTTTTTTCTTGAATTGAGTCAAAAAATTGTCTCCTTGAATATTAGCATGTTTCTAAGGATCATCCTGTATATTTATCAATTCTGTCAGAAAACTTTTTTCTTCTTCTATAAAATACTTTATTTATTTATTAATTCAAGTACTTATCGAAGAGATAACAAGATCTATAATGAGTAATATCATGTAAAGATTATACAAGTGACATATGCATGTTTTGGAGAACCTGGAAGATCCAAATGTTCGAACGGAATTCAATATTAAATTTTTTTTTTTAGATTTTTTTGTTGTATACTCATATTAGTAATAGCAATAATGGAAAATGATTGCGTGGAATTGCAGAGGAATTTCAAGGAATTACCATATGTATATGTGTATATGAATAATTAAGAGGAATTGTGAAGTATTAATTGACCAATATAAAAAAATCAGGAAATTTAAGGGAAGTATTTGAGCACTTAGGGATGTGTATACACTTTTTCGTTCTTCCCCGAAACCACCAAAAACTTACAGCATATCCATTCACAGCTGCTATAACGGGTTTTCTAGTTTTCGCCACGCTATGTAGACCGTCTTGCAATTCGCCTTTCATCCAAACGGAATACGTCTTGTCCTCCATTTCCTTGATATCGGCCCCTGCTGCGAACGCCTTCTCATTTCCTGTCAGCACGATGGCTCCTACCGACGAGTCTTTCTCGAAATTAGCCAACGCTACAGAGATTTCTTGCATCAAGGGGTTGCATAGGGCGTTTAGGGCTTTTGGCCGGTTCAGCTGTATCAGGCCGACGTTGTTCTGGCTGCCTACTTTGGATACTTTTATGAATTCGTAATTGCCTGAAAAAAAATTTGCCGATTGATTAGAAAATTGTGAATGTACGATTGTGAAAAAAAAATCATCGAGTCTATGAAATGCGGGAAACACTTTCGGCGGGTCATCCCTTCGATCCTTCAATATATTTTATTGAAACTTATACATTTTCATGAGATCAAATTTCCGCACGGTCAGATTGCCCCTTATTGCACCCCTGCACACAATTCTCCCCCTTTCCACTTCGAATTTGAAGAAAATCACAGTGCTATTTCACAGTGGTAGAGGGGATACTCTGTGGCTATTTGATCCAAAGATTATTGGATCATTTATTCATTTGAAGTTGTATAGACTTACCGACTGCCGAACTATTTAAGAATCTCACATTGTTCGCATTTTTCAATGGAAATTTTATATTTTGAACTATTAATCGAAAAGTCGTGCAGCTGGTCATTTTATTTGGTTTTTAAATGTTATTAGCAGAGAAATGATACACAATAATGATTCGAACTCTCACTAACAACCCGTTATCACAATTCAGAAACCAATCTTACTTAAACTTGTTCGAAATGAATAAACAAACTGATAAAAGATGATTATATTGAGGACCATGACATTGCTACTTCTCAATGAATTTCATCAATTAACGAACCTTTCTACTAGTCCCATATATTCATGGATTAGTGAAAGTGTTAATAAGATAGAGGCAGGCTGATGATACAATAAATACGTTGTATTCGTAATATGAGGAATATATTTTTAGGTAGAGATCAAACATTATCAAATATTTACGTGCATATAACCATATTTTTTAAATATATCGTCAATCGTAAAAGCACAGGTAAAATTGAGTATAGCAGTGATCTAGAAATTGGTAGTTGAATTTGTTATATACAAGCCTGATACAAGCCAAAGATAAGTAACAAACATATATCGAGCGTTTGCAGCTGACATCACAGCAATCGAATGTCAAACGGTTTGGAGGTAGAAAATAACTGAAACAATAGCTTATTGTGTATAAAATTCTTTTTTCGAAGATTCAATGTGATATCTGAGAAACACAATACAAACTATCAACTTGAACGTCCAACGAACACAATACAAATCAAATTAACAGTGATGTTTAAATTGCTTTACCTCCAGACCTGACCACAAATGCTCTATTGGATTTGATGCATCAAAATCATTCAATCTAAGATCTTAAACGTCATGTCAAATGTATACTTTTCCGTGGCAGACAAAGGGTGCGTTCCATTAAGCGCTCACAACGATCACGCTCACGACCACGAATTTTGTCGTTCCACTTGGTTCTGTGCGTCATCGAAACTCTCACGCTGACCCACCTATTGAGATGGGTCGTCGTGAGCATGAATCATGACGTCATTCATGACATTTTCGCTACGACGCCAACGATCGTGGTCGCCATGTGGAACGTCTGAATGAGGGTTTTGGGCGTTGTGAGCGCTTAATGGAACGCACCCAAAGAGAGATCCTCATTCCACAGCATTATGAAGTTAATCGACAGGATCTACCTAGATTGAGCCGTTTTGTATGTTCTGATTCCATTGTTGGAGAGTCACCCGGTACATCTTTGATTGACATCACTGTCATCAGTGTCATCTGTGATTGTTGTCCCGTGAACAATCAGTAATAATTTTATATTAAAATGGCTGTTTGTCTAATAGGAAAGTAAATAATATGATTTTTTTTTTCGGTGAAATTCAAACAATATTGTTTATTTCGATAAGTGATTTAAGGACATTCTTGGAAACTTCTTCTTCGAGTGTTTTAGTATGATTAGGTAATTCTTCTCAACAGTTGCTAGGATGTCACAAAGAATTAATAATTTCTGAAAGAACAGTATTTTGATTTCTATATAAAAATTGTGGAATCAAAGAGATTTAAAGATATTTATATGTTCGTACAACTCTCTTGAGTACATATTGAATGTACTCATATTGTAATTTGAATAACCAAATCAATCTATTAGTGAAATGCTAATGAAGGGTGGCAACCTGATGTTGATATGTACAATATTTGTCTGCTTTGTGACAATACACACAATATTTATTGTTGCAGCATAAGAATATACTGAACTATTTTCATTTCAATTAATGGTTAGAAGATATAGACAACTTCGAAATGGATTCCATCAATGATGAAGATAGGAAAAGGAGACTTTATCTTCTTGAGCAACAAATCCAAGACCCCAGAGGAAAAGGAAATATTGATTCTCTGTTGGATACAGTCCAAGCATTATATACTGATTGTGATCATCCTGCCATTAAAAAGCTCAAAAATGTGGAGGTTTACTTAAATAGGTGTAAGTAATAATTTGTAATAATATGTCTTAACAATCATGGTTTCACTTTTACCTACAGTATTTCAACTAAATATTTTATTTCCCTCTATTGGTTTTGATTGACTAAAACATAAATTATAACATTTTTGAAACTGGTATTTCAGCTATTTTTATTGTGCACTTGCAATAGTTAATCCTTTGAACCTGGTAACCTGTTCTTAATATTGTACTCATAATATGATCCTTACTTTTTATTATCTCTACAACTTTGTCATGAATGGACCAATACCTTTTGGGATAATCCTTGTTAGAGAATAAAACAATCCCTATAATGATAGACAATATCCACACTAGATTGAGTATATACCAAAATTTTTAATGGTTTTGTCTTTTGTCCCTCAGAGAGTACTTTCACTAATCTAACCTAACCTAAGCCTTGATTATTACAGTTTTTTTTTGAGAGATAGATTTAATTATTTGAACATTCCATTTCTGAATCATTATGTAGGTTATAAGGGAATGTGGCTTATGTATAAAAGTTTTGCTACAATATTATGACAGTGGTTCAATGAAAGTCTTTATCAATGTGTAAATTATGGCCTTAAACTATGTGACACTGGCTGACAATTTATCTGAATTGAATATTCATTGAAAAATTTTCAAATATCATAAAGTGCTCACTCTAAGCCAGAAATGTGAAATCCATTATCTGTTGAAATTTATCAAAATATAAAAATGAATGTATGATAATTAGGTAATTTCAGCTCAGGCTCTCATATAGTTGAGACTTCCAAAAAATAATCAACTGATCCACCCTGTACAGTCGATACACATTTTAAAATTTCAGGCAAATTTATTTCCTAAGTGTGTTCTCAAAAGTGTATCCCTCATTTTGCAAAATCAATGTGTGCCCTTTTATAATGATTATTATTTATTCATTCTCAATCAAATCGAAAATTTTCTAAAAATGTATATTTGGTACTCCAAATTCATGAATTGATTTCTGACTCCAAAAAGGTAATTGCCATTTGTTGTTATTAATCATCAATGATAGATGAAGAAATTTAATACTAAAAATTAACGTTACAATTTCAGTTTCCACCTAATAGATTTTCTCTAAATATTGAGACACATTTCTGTTTTCAAGAACAGAAAAGAAATTCACATCTCTTCCAGTTGTTGTTTTCAATATAGAATTGGAAATGCATTGGAAAACATGTTTACCAGAAAGTAAAACAGTATTTGTTGTGAAAGCATTTTACATCAGGTTAATTGCAAAGTCTGCGTCACCGAGTAGGTGAAACGTAGAAACCACAATGTTGAAAGGTCGAATGAGAATCGCGCGTCCAGTTTCAACATTGAAACATTCAATTGAAAAAAATCAAAAAGACTATTTTCGAATACATTAGGATCACCTTCAGGTTTTCAACAAAACTCGTTATGATTTTCCGCTATATGGATTTCAAAGTGTACGGGGTGTTTCGTCTTAAATTAGGAAGCTTGTATTTACTTCCAGTTCTATAAGACAAACTCTCAAGATGTTTTCATAGGAATTATTCTAGAAATGATGGGAGAACACTACAACTCTTCTGATTTTCAATACAGTTGTATGTTCTATGAAAACATTGGCAAACTTTTCTTATGCAATTACTCCAAGAAAAAAATGTTCAATACCTTATCTCAATTCGTATGAAGTTGAATACATGTGATTCGTATTTGATGAAAGCGATCAATAATATAGTCTACTCATTCCAGGAACAGATATTCGACAAATTTGGTTATTTTCCAAGATTATTGTTGCAAATAAAAAAAAAACTATCAAGTTAATCATAAAATTCTAACTGACTGGGACGATTTAGGTCGGAATCAGTTGTGTTAGCAGCATTTCTAGTCCCTGTTTTTTATTTATCTCTATTATTGGGGAAAATATCAACATATTGAATCAAGGATTCATTATGAATAAGCTATGACAAATATTTATAATTCTAATGATACGCATGGATACTGGCTAAATATTGTAATTAGGATTCTAGATAATTCGGCTGTCAGATGGAATTAGTCAGTAAATTGAAACATCATTCCAATCTTCAAATGAAAAATAAGATGACAAAATCGCAATTAGTGGATCAGAAATTTATCGGCCTTGTTGATGTTCTGAGATGATATTTTTACTAAATTTTATTTGCAGCAGCAAGTAGTTTGGAATGGTGTGGTTAATAATTTTTAGAGTTACTAGATTAAATAAATAAATGCTTTTATTTCTACAGAAAGATATATTTCACAACGATGAAAATGGTCCCGAAAATGTTTTAAGTTCCTAATAGTTATCATTGAATTTGAAGGTAATTATTTTTTCTGTGAATGTTCCATCTATCCCAAGCTAATTCTTCGTGTATTCTTCATTTTAGTATCTGTCTATGATTCGATGTCTAACTCTCTCCTTGAATGAACAAATCAACCTGGTGTGATATGTGTACCAAGTTATAAATGACTTCCGTTTTTTTTTATTTATACAATACGCATCTTTGAAACGTGGCTGACTAAAGTCATTCTTTTCTTCAATGTATATATTTTTACATATTTTGCAGAATATTCCACCCTATTTATCCGCTAGGAGCGTCATTGTTCCGAGATGTTAATCTTATCTTTGACTATTCATATCGTAATTGTGAACAAAACAAATGGTTAGTTATTGAATATTGAACAAAATCATTGGCAGGAATATTATTCCTTGCAAAATTGTATCAAATAAATTTGAAATTAAAATTTTACACCGTATTTACGCTGCAGGTGGCGAAACACGAAAACCACGAAATCTTCCTCAATATTTAGGTAATCCCCAACCCTACCAGTTTTCAGAACTGTATGTAAGACCGTTATAAGAACAATCACAATGGACTACCTAAGTCTGACGTCAAAATGGGCGGAGCCATAAAATCTTTCCAAACAAAGAAATATTTGCATTGTTTTTTCCATAAGAATTTTAATAAGAATGAGTCAATGAGAACTTAATATCACCATATAGAAACAATTTTATTCTTAGTTTCAACTGAAAGAAGCAAAAACGTGAAATGAACGCTTTGTTTGAAAAGGTTTTTGAGCTTGTGACGTCAAGACTTTGGCTGTCCATTTGATGTGATTTGGTATCAATGTCCGAATGGATATTCAGAACTTGGTATACTTCGATAATTATTTGTAATATATCAAAAGTTTTAAACTGAATTTTCAATCTGACAGTAATGTCAAATTAAAATAAATTTTAATCTTAGCTAATTCTTCAGAATCATAAATCATTACGGTACAACTCATAAGCAAATAAGACGACGAATTTGAAAATCTATCTGATGAGTTAATACTATGAACAATAATACATAATCTCAGAGAGACTGTATGGTAAAAAATAAAGAAATCATTTATAACGGAGTATATGACAGAGAAAATCTTGTTGATTGACTTTGTATTATCCTTGAGATTTATTGAGACTTTTTGTGGAAACCTCCCGTTGACTTTCTACGTTTTTCTATTGTTACAGACGATGATTTCGCTAGGGACATCATTAATTTTCGAATGAAAACCGATGACTTTGAACACATTAAGGTGATAGGTCGAGGTGCATTCGGAAAGGTCCAACTGGTCCGCCACAAGTTCACTAAAAGAGTGTTCGCAATGAAGCGTCTCAGCAAAGCTGATCTGATCAAGAGATCGGATTCGGCGTTTTTTTGGGAGGAACGTCATATCATGGCTCACGCCAGGTCGGAGTGGATTGTGCAGTTGCATTTTGCCTTTCAGGTAATTGATTGTTTTTTTATCAGGCTTGCGACAGTGATTGCTGTAAAATAAATGACGAAAGCGAGTAACCCATCACAAAAATAGGAAGAATAATTTAATGTCGCCGTAATTTTTCAACTCTGAAGTAAAAGAAAGTATGTGAATTCAAAGTCAATATATCAATAATCAGAGACAAAATCAGTAAAAATCGGTACGAATAATAAAGAACACTAAACACTATCTACATATTGGGCGACGGCTGATGGTACTTCAATAAGCTCTAGTGATCTAACGATGGTACTTTCAGCGATGCTGCATTGCCGCTTGTACCAAAAAGTAGAATCATCTTTGCTATTTCTCATGAGACCTTACACATAATTTTTTATTACATCCTAAATTTTTAGCCTATTAAATAGTTTTCGAGATAATAATGTATTTTATATAATGTATTGGTTCAATACATAATGGGGAATAAGAAAGTAGTAGTAGTAGTCCATACTCAAAATGGAAGACCAAGTTTCGTGTTTTTTTTTAATACATAATGGGGAAGACCACTAAGTGATGAAATCCTTCCAAACCTCTCTCAATCGATTAATAATGATATTGGTTCAGTGTACATCCAATATCAAGGATTGAAATCAAATATCAATTAATCGTAAGTATTATTGACTGATACTATTTTTTATACGATAATCCGTATATTTTATTGATTGAAGTTGAAGTGTGATCTCAAGTACTGATAGTCGAATACAATTTTTTGTGTTCAATGTATCATCAAGTCTTGGTTTTGTATATATAGGGAGTAAAATATATTTGAAAACTTTTTCTTATATTTTTTTTCGATAAATTATTGATAATCCACACTATTTGTGAATTCATGGTAGACTTGATTTGGAGTTTGAATTTGAATTCAGTATCTTGAAAAGTTCATTGTGTCAAGAGTCATTCAAATCTGTATTCCAAATAATGGAAATATGTGGTAAAAATTCAAAGCGAAATTTGCATTTACCCCTATGCTATGAGCAGTTAAATGAGAAGACCAGTTTAGGAGGCCAAAATTTGGATGTTATTCGTGATTTTTTTAATAGACAAGGAATATTCAAAAATTGTCCAGACGTTAAAGGCATTTCATTAATTTTTAAGTACATTTTGATTTTCACTGCCGAAAATAATGGCGTTAGAACGTCCAATTATTCAGGTGGCATTCCTGCAGTTGCATTTTTTATGAAATGCATTTTTTCAACTGGTGGGCATTCTATCTCAAACAGTTATCGATCTTTGAAATTTCATATCGATTGCGGCACACTGTATATACATAATCATCCCTCGCCTTCGAATTGCATTAAATACAGCAAGTTACCATCCCCATCAATACAATTCGTAGGACGCCAAGCACCTCTACATGGTAATGGACTACATGCCGGGCGGAGACATAGTCAATTTGATGTCAAACTATGACATACCGGAAACGTGGGCCAAGTTTTACACGATGGAAGTGGTCCTGGCCTTGGATGTCATCCACTCGATGGGTTTCGTGCATAGGGACGTGAAACCGGACAACATGTTGTTGGACAAGTACGGTCACTTGAAATTGGCCGATTTCGGTACGTGCATGAGAATGGACGAAGACGGTCTGGTGAGGTCGAACAACGTTGTCGGAACACCTGATTATATTTCGCCCGAGGTGCTTCAAAGTCACGGAAAAGGTAAGCTAATGTCTAAAAATCACAATAAAGCTATGAGGATGAGTTTGGGTAGTGACCATAGAAATATATGAAATGATGGCTGTGTTGGTCGATATTTATAAGTATACGAACTTCTGAAATGCTACTTCAATGAGCGCTTGTGATATTCTGATTGACGATAATTATGCTGCATTGCCACTTCTACCGAAGTATTATCATGTTGCTTATTTTAAATGGGACACCCGGTGTATAACAGCAGTTTTTGTTTCCTGATCACTTTCTGAACTATCTCCGACCGATTTCGACATGATAATTATTTTGTAGGATATTTTTACTGAAGACCCTGTATATTATCGAGCTACCTGAAATAATTCCTACAGCTACAACTAAATAGTGATGCATCAGAGATGAAGCCAAGTTTCTGTTTTGATTGAAATTTTATCAAACATAACGATATTGAAATTATTTTTGTTGAACTCGTGCATTCTGCATGTGCGAAAGTTTTCATGTGTCAACAGAGACCTATATTGATATCTTCAGTTTGTTGTAGCTTTGGAAGTCGGTAACATTCCATTCCTTAAAGTTGTTCGTCCCTTCACATTAATTTCCCTATACTTTTCATGGAACAATATTGAAATTGTTCATTTATAATCTGATTCTTTACTGTTCTTCTTTCATTTCACCACTCGTTAGACCTAGTCAAGGAACAGCATCAAATTTTGAATTGCAAGGAGTTGAAAGGATTAGTGTCAATATCTGTTGATTTTTAAATTTCTCATTTTGGTAGCTGCAATCCAATAAGTCTCTATAAAATTTCATAAGACTCAGTTTTCACAATTCTATGGTAGGATATTGATCAGTGCTTTCCATATCTGAAATCGCCTGAAACATTATTTCAAATTATTAAGAGATATCTGCTTTCTAGCATAGGGATATCAACTTCCTATCCAACGAAACAATGTAGTCCGCCTGCTATGGATACGTCAATAGAATAAATTTCACTTATTTATTAATTAAAAATTAGAAAAGCATTATCGCGAAAATTATCTAACCTAAGATATAACGTCAAAAACCTTGAAACTAAAGGAGTACAATCGAATAACACAAAACCCACATCGAAAATGAGATTTTCAATTTCTTTAGGTATTTACGGAAGAGAATGCGATTGGTGGTCAGTTGGAATTTTCGTCTACGAAATGCTTGTCGGGGAAACGCCATTCTACGCCGACAGTTTACTAGGAACCTACAATAAAATCATGTATCACGAAAACAATTTATCGTTTCCCGAGGAAGTAGAAATCTCCAACGAAGCCAAGTCACTCATACAAGGTTTATTATGTGATAGAAACAAACGTTTAGGTAGAAATAGCGTAGGTGAAATCAAATCCCATCCTTTCTTCAAGAACAACGAAAATTGGACGTTCGAAAATTTGCGTGATATGGCGCCACCAGTCGTACCCGAATTGACAGGTGACGATGACACGAGCAACTTTGACGATTACGAGAAGGACGAAACACCCGAAGAGGTGTTCCCAGTGCCAAACGCTTTCGTCGGCAATCACTTGCCATTCATCGGATTCACTTACAATTCGGACCACAAACTCTTGTCTAACGATTCGGTGGATAGCCGGATGAACAATGTGGTGAACGACAGCAAGAATTCTAGTGCTCAAGTTAGTAGGTTAGAATTACTCTTAGAACAGGAGAAGAATAATGTAGAGACGTTAGAAAATAAACAACGACAATTATTAGCTCAACTGGAAACGATAGCTCAAAGAGAAAGCGACGTTAGGGAAGAAATGACCAAGTACGAGAAGGAATTGATGATACTCAGGCATAATTGTAAAGAGGTGCAACGGAAGGCTGAATACGAAATGGACTTAAGGAAAAATAGCGAGAAGTATCTCAACGAGTTGAAGAAGAGGTTCGATGAGGAGCAGAGCAAGAGGATGAGGGAGTTGAACAATAGCCAGCAACACAATGATAAAATTCAGGTGCTCGAGAAACAGGTAAGTCTGCAACCAATATAAAAAATATTGGGGAGAAATTTAGATAAATGAATATATCTCTTGCACATGCCTATTTTGAATAGCATGTATTCTTATACAAAATATTAGGAACTAAAATTGCTGAACGAAATTTCTCCAAAGATTTTTTTGCATCAACCACTAGGGTTATTCGCAACAACAATACATCGGTTTAGATTTTTTCCTAAGAGGTTGATGGTTCTAAGGTATAACATTATGATTTTCACTCAATAAAAGTTTCAGTTCATTGTCTATTTTGTAGGACAGCCTTTCCACTTGCATTGGGCACTCTATCAAAATATGTTTCATAGACATTTGTGAACACAAATACACAAAATGAAAAATTCAGAGATATTCGAATAAGGTTGATTTACGAAGAAATATGCAATTCATAATCCAGTGTTTTGTTTTTGAACATAATATATATCAAAGAATTGGTAATTTTATGTAATTTTAATATGGAGCGACCGTTCACTATTATTATTATTATTATGTCGACCTCGAGTGTCGACTGTGGAGTTGATGCACGCAGCGCCTCCAGACGTATGGGTAATCCCTTGACGTCCTTCAGATAGCTGGTGGCTCTAATCAAAGATCTCCCCTTAAAAGGTCGGGATATTCCTGATAGCGCCTTCCTCGAATTGAAATCCCTGTGGATCTGGGTCGCAAAGGTGAAGGCGCCTCTGCTCCATTACGGAAGCTTCCTTACCTTGCAGTAGTCTACCAGTTGTATCACCTCCCGAGGTGGTATGTTGGGATTATCATGTGGAAAGTATGCTGATACTATCACCACTCACCCTATGTTGTCGAATTCAGTGATGACCACCATTAGGTCCCCCGTGCAGAGTTCCCACAGTGGCACAAGATTGTTTCCTTTGACGATTATGCATGCTCTGGGTCTGGTTGACTTCCATTTCCCTTATAGTGCCTTTAACTACCCAAGGTTCTTGGGCTAGTGTTAGGCCTATGTGCTCCACAGTCATGCCCCTCTGCACTACAGCAGAGGCGCCTTTACTGTGGTGCAAGTTGATCTGAGCAATTCTGAGTGGATGCGGAGCCATCTGGACTATTCCGCCTCCATCTCCCTTACCTCTTTGTCGTCCTGGTTGGTCGGAAGTGTCACCTTAAAGGTGACCCTTTCCAGCTTCAACCAGGGCCTGTTGTCAAGGCTGTTGAGAGCCTTTCATATAATAGTTTTATATCTTCTAGAGAATATTTCATTTGTTCATCCTCTCTAAAATGAAACATTTTCCTTGTCATGTATATTTTCCTTTTTTAGTATTTCTTCTGTCAGTTGCCTGAAATATTTTATAATTTGATAATTTTGGTGCACTTTCATTGCCTGTTTCAAATATTTCGTTCAATATACTGAGTGTTTCAAATTCGATTGTCATTGTTTGGATTTTTTTGAATATTTACAGAGAAACCGATCGTTATGAATTTCTTATTCATTCGAATCATCATCAATTTTTAATCCTCTCACATGGTCGCTATATATTGTTTTTTTTTGGAATATTTTCATCTCAATGATTTATAAGTCATTTTCATCGAAAAGTATACAAAATTGACGTCTATTTATTGAAATTCCGATATTTTTAGTTGATAAAATGTGAACTAATAAAAATTTCATTAATTTGTGTTATGGTTGTTATTTTTAATGAAACTAATATATTTCATAATTTGTTGATTGGGATGCATGAAGAATTGTACTTTCTTTCACACTTTTTTTTGATATACTTGGATATATAATTGATAATTATTGCTTAATTGATTGTTGATAATTTTCGACCAAATTTCTTCTTGTGGGTATTAGTATTTTGTATTTTTTGTCCGATTTGGGATACAATAACTAAATTTCAATGGATAAATTGAAGGTGAACGACATGCAAGAGAAGCTGAAGACTGAAACCGAGAACTGCCAGAAATTGAGGAAGCAGGCTAACGAGCTAAGGATAGAAAAGTCAAACTCTGAGGATAAGGTGACGGAATATCAGTCGATGCTTCAAACGTTGCAGATTCAAAGAGATGGCCTACAAGCTGAGGTGGCTTCACTGCAGCAACAACTTTCTCAGGAAAAAAAATCAAGAGCACAAGTGAGTATTTACACGTATTTTCGAAATACAAAACTTGAAAAAATCGCTGACAACTACACAGGCTTGCATTGGATTACTTCATAATTTACACGACTACTAATGAGCAGAGAAAAATCATGCCTTCCTTAGTGTTGTCATTGGCGTCGGAGTTCCAATATAAAATAATGAAAATGTTATGATATCGACGTCAAAGAACTTGTAATAACTACTGATTGTTTTGGAGATAGCATCAACGCATCTCATTATGTTTCTTTTTTTTTTTCGCGTGATAACATGTGAACTTTTCAATTTTTAGACCAACTATTGTTTTTGGATAACCATGATTTTCTGATAGCAGTGGCTGTATTTTTGAAAAACCTCGTAAAACTGCCCGTCAAACTATTTTCTCAAATCTTCATGTTGTTAAAATTGCACTTAACCTAGTTTTTTTCTTCTCCCAGGCGTTCGACCAGCAGCTAGTGCTGGAAAACAAGTACCAAAGTCTGACCGCCGAAATGGACAGAGTTCGACAAAAAGAAATGAAGACGGCAGCCGACAACAGTCAGTTGAGCGAAAAAATATCTTCCCTCGAGAAAGAATGCGCCGGTCTCGATTTGGAATTGAAGGCTGTCAAGAATAGGTACCACCAAGAAGTGAAAGCTCACGAAGAAACAGAAAAAAGTAGAGTGTTGAATAAGGAGGAAGCCAACTTGGAAGTTGTTAAAGGTTGGTATTTCATTTAGAGTTTTTTTTTGTTGTTGCACTAATTGTGCAATTCAAAGATTATTCTCGTTAATACTGACCGAAGAAAATAAAAATTTAATCATTTAATCCCGAACTTATACTTGAAAATCAAAATTTCACCTTCATCTTTTCTATTTCTAACATACAGTGTATAACAAGAGTATTGACAAGACCGCATTGAAAACCCAATTATAACTTCTGATTTTGAATGAAAGTCTTGATATGACGAATTTATAAGCTGACAATTTCTAAACAAATCAAAATCTAATATCTTTAATTAATGCTATATAATTAGAACTTTTTTTATGAGAAGTCTAAGAGGTGAATAGGGTGAATATATAGTACAGTCAAGTTGTCTTGTCTTTGAAATGACATTCACCAAACCCACTGATTGCATAATAGCTGTTGATGAGTAACATCAAAAGTTGTTATTTTTATTATTTACTGTTTATTAATAGCATTACAACAAATATTACGATTTTTTCTATAACGGTAACCAACTGTTTTTTTTTTCAAACTTTTGCGCAGAGCTCATGGATAGAATAATAAACGGTAATTTTCGATTTTCATATCAATTTAAGTAGAGCTATTATAAAAGTAGACAATCAAATAATGAATCTAATAATCAAGGACATGGAATATTACTGAGTGAGAACACATTTTAGCCCTTCAGTCTAAACTGAACGAAGAAAAGAATGCCCGACAGAAAGCAGATTTGAATTACCAAGAAAAAGAGAGGCAAATTTCCATGTTGAACGTGGACTATCGTCAGATTCAACAGAGACTTCAAAAGTTGGAGGGGGAATATCGGCAAGAAGTGGAGAAAGTTAAAGCGTTGCATAGCCAACTGGAGCAAGAACAACAAAAGAAAACGATACTTCAGTCTGAAATTACTCACGAGGCAGCTGAATTAGCCAAATCTAGAACTAAGGAATCTCAACTTGCTCAAGAGTTGTCCCACCTCCAGGTGAGCACAGTTCGCCATTATCTGACGGTTCGCAATTAAAACGGGACATACCACTTCTCAAAATTTTACTGCTTCAATGAGTGCCTAAGATCTATCGACAGAAAATATTTTTAACGATGTAGCGTTGCCGCTTCTATCAAATAGAAAAATCCTATGTTTGTTAGAATTTTATCGACATTTTTAGTTGTTATTTTCCTTAACCTATATTGTCTTATCTATCATTTTAGTGATACAAGATATATCTGAAACCCCTAAAAGTTTTGTTCTGAAAATTGCAGTATCTAATATGAATTGCGACACTACAATAAGACCGATGTCCGAAATAAATACAAATGACTTCAACCCTTCTTAAATGCATTAGTAGTCAACCAAAAGATGAAGCCATCACGAAATGTTTGTCACTCGTGAAATTTCAACGTTTTAAATATTGGACGAGGCTTTCCAGCCTTACATTTGCAAATCCTTGGAAGGCTATACCGGTGTGACAGTTTGTGAATTTTTTTCGCTTGTTCGATAGCTTATATTCAAAAATACGCCATTTTGTTGAATCTTAATACTTTCGAAAAATTCATTATATAGGAAATACCATCAACTTTAAAAACCTTTTTGAATTTTTTGTTTCGGCTACTCGTTCAGCCAGACTCATTTTAGCAGTTGGGAACTTTTCTGGCAGAAAATTTGTCCTGGTATCAACGAGGCTACGAAGAGGATAAACAGAAATAATGCCCATATTTTGTAGTATTAGCAAATCATCATTTGTCAAAAATCAGTCTGTATCTTCGTATTTGACCATATTCTTCGCTTATTATTACAGGAAATCAAAAAAACAATCGAGGAAGAGCTCTTGAGGGTAAAAAGTAACTGGCAGAGAGACCAACTCCAAATGAAGGAGCTACAGGAGAACTTGGAAACCGAGCAGTATTTCACGACATTATACAAAACGCAGACGACAGAGATGAAGGAGGAAATCGACGAGAAAAACCGAATCCACAAGGAATTCGAGGAGGAACGAGCCTCGCTCAAACACCAGTGCCAACTAGCTTTGGCCAGGGCCGATTCGGAAGCTTTAGCTCGTTCTATAGCAGAAGAAACGGTCGCCGATTTGGAGAAGGAGAAGACAATGAAGGAATTGGAACTGAAAGATTTGTTGTCCAAACATAGAAACGAGGTTAACTGTAAAGACGTGGTTATCAATGGTCTTAAAGATCGGGAATTGGATTTGAAAAAGTCCAACGAGCAAATGCAAAAGGACAAGGAGGAAGTTAGTAGGCAGTTGAAACAGGTTCAGGAAGAATTCAATCGGAAGGTTAGCAACAACGAAGAATACGATAAATTGGTGAGTATTCCTTTTAGTGTTAAACAAACTCTTGATTAATTTGTTTACTATTTATTATATACTAGAAGATTTCATTGTAGTTTTCACTCATTCCAAGAAGCCCTAATTTGTTTTTTTTTGTCTTTTTTCTTTATAAGACAAACTTTCAATACAAAAACACAATTTACGAATGTATAAATATCTTACTAACCTTACCTACGATACTCATGCATTTATTCTGTACATTCTGTTTTTTCAGCTGAAAATACGTTGAATGGCAAATATGCATTTTCTGGCAATATTTTCAATTCTCTTTCTATGTTTATTGAATGTTTTTATTAAAAAATCCTAACTCTATTTCAAAATAATATATTTTCAGGTGATAAAATTGAACACGGAAAGTCTTCTCAAACAGCAAGCTGTGAACAAGTTGCATGAAATTATGAACAGAAAAGATTTGAGAGAAACTGGAAAAGGCAGATCCAAAGTTTCCAGTAGCGACCTGAGGAGGAAAGAAAAGGACCTGAAGAAATTGCAACAAGAGTTAAGTCAAGAAAAAGAAAAGTACAACCAGTTGATCACAAATTATCAGAAGACCATCCAGGAAGTTAATGTAAGTTTTTTCGTGTTCTATAAATTACATTGTGTAAAATGAAAGCAAAGAAATGAGATGTAGGTTTTGCAAATAGTTTTTTTTGTTGATTTAAAAATTGTTGATATACTAGGCATGGCAAAGAAAATGTCTTATACACTGAATGAATCACATCACACTTTTATAATTGAAATACTCACAGGATTCAACACTTTACCTAATCTCGAGGTGTCTCCATCGGAAGCTGTGCACTTCAACAGCAACTCAATAATGTTATGAAAATACCTAAATAGTCGCATGAATCAAATTATGTTTTCGTTAACATTGTATATTTATTTTAACGTACACGGCATTACTTCATTTTCACTTTCAATCTTCTAAGGCGCAACTTAACGAGGAGGTGGCCGCCAAACAACGCCTTCAGATGGAACTCGACAGTAAGGACGCCGACCTGGAGCAACTACACCTGAAGCTGTCGGCAATGAACAGCGAAACGGCTTCGCTGAGTTCGGCCGACAACGAGGTCGGAGACGAGATAGACGCCGTCTTCGAGGGGTGGCTATCGATACCTTTCAAGCAGAACATTAGGCGACACGGCTGGAAGAAACAGTACGTCGTCGTGTCGAGTAGGAAAATCATTTTCTACAATTCGGACAGCGACAAACAAAATTCGGATCCCGTCATTGTCTTGGATCTCAGGTTAGTGTTAAATTATTTATTCAAACCAACATCCAATGTTCTAGATATACTGAAGCTGACAATTGCAATTCTTACGAATGTCTGACTGGAAAACTGACTTTTTCTTATTTTAGAAACAAATAATTAGTTATAAATGATTTGAAGTTATGAGAGTTCCACAAGCTAATGTTTTGATACATCTGTTATTTATTTTGAACAATAATGATATTGGGAATGGTTTGACTACTTTATTCATTACTTTTGCTGATGACATCATATTATTTAACAATATTAAAATAATATTTTGATAATAATTTTGATGCAAAAGTCAATGAAAAATCTATTTTCACGATCAAAAATCGCCATTATTCCAGTATGTAGGCTTATTTTTGAATCGTACACATCGTCTGTCCTTTCGTTTTTAGCAAAGTGTTCCACGTGCGGTCGGTGACGCAGGGCGACGTGATTCGCGCCGACTCGAAGGATATTCCGCGCATATTCCAGCTGCTGTATGCCGGCGAGGGGGAGGCACGCAAAACCGACGAACCATCGACGCCGGTCGCCGATCTCAGTCAATCGATGCGCAGTCTCGAGGAGAAAGGTGGAGGTGGAGGAGGGGGCGGTGCCGTGCCGCACAAGGGTCACGAGTTCCTCAACATTTCCTACCACATGCCAACCACGTGCGAGGTGTGTCCGAAGCCGATGTGGCACATGTTCAGGCCGCCGCCGGCACTCGAGTGTAGACGTGAGTAATCATTCGTTCGTCTATATATAGTATTACCAATTCCAAGTGGCCAGCTCGAACAAAGTTAATAACGTGCGATCGTCATATTCCAATAAGCGAGATAACAAAATCATAAATTTGCTTCAAACCTGTTTCAAGATCAAATGTAATGATGAAATGAAATGTATATAAAACTCTGAAAACTATGATGTAATCCATATTCGGCGAAACTTCAAAAACAACGCTACTCGTCTCTGCTAATTCTCGGCGCCTGTCAGAGTTTCCAGCTGTACTACTTTTGGGACCTCTGTGGATATTCCATTCAGTTTCGTCCACCGGAAAAAAAGATGAATTCAGTCTATAGTGAGAAAATATACGTGGGTCTATGAATTGTCATAATTTTTCTGGTTTGCTAACGATGTGAAGAAATATGATGAATAAAGTTTGGCTATGCTGTAGTATATCATTCTGTCGCTAGCGGCGTACTTGATTACGTGATTTCCAAACGCACCCCAACCTTGGGAATTTACTTTGGTGAAACTATCGCAAGAACAATAACAAAAGTCGTCTGAAACCACGTTTCAATGAAAACATATTTCAAACACATGAGTGATAATGTGATGATGAAGTAAATAATCATTTCAGAATATAATAGTTCCGGAGTTGTATAACAGCTGAGAACGAACCAAAACCGGACCACCAATTTTTCTTTTGAAATGAACACCAAACGATTGAGAGTCGTAAACGATGAACAGTACATTCTGTGATATTTCACAAAAACCCAGTTTCAAATATAGAATACATCTCAGTGTCATCACATTCTTGATGCATGATCGATGGTATCATTTTTAATTTACGCCGAATTCGTTATTTTCAGGATGTAGGATAAAAGTACACAAAGATCACTTGGAAAGAAAAGAGGACTCTGTCCCGCCATGCAAATTGCACTACGATCCTTCGTACGCCAAAGAATTGTTGTTGCTCGCTACTTCACAGGACGAGCAGAAGCAGTGGGTATCGAGGTTGAGCCGAAAGATACAGAAATGCGGCTTCAAAGCCAACAACTCCAATGCCATAGAGTCCTCATCTAAGGTATCGCCCAGGTGAGTTTCTTCTTGATCGCGGTTTTTCAAAGAGATAAAAATCGATCATGAGATGATTGAGTATTTAGTAATATTCCTGGTGGAGTTTCGATTTGAAAGAACTATAAATAACAAGGATTTAGAATATCAATCAATCAATTCCAACACAGGAGCCTACATTGTAACATAATAACTTAGGCAACACGTCAGATGAGCTTAAAAAAATGGCGCACAAATCAAAACATTGAGACTAGCCCTTCAGAAGCAAAAAACAGCATCTGTAGAAAGAAAAAAAAACGGTATTTATAAACTGAAAAATATGCACCAATTACAATTAATAGGCAGCACACACTATACTTGACAAGACATATTAAAGGCATCAGTTTTCTAAAACAATCGGTGAGAGAATAAATTCATTAACGGAGTAGTGTGCTTTCAGCTCAAAATGGGTTTTCAGCTTAGCTTCAAAGGAATATAAGCTAGGGACAGATTTGATATTGTCGTCAAGAGCATCAAAGAGTCTAACACCAATCGATATACGTGGAAGTTCCAGTCAGTTTCATTCATAATTGTATAAACACAATTGAAACTACATAATATTCGAATCAGGTTCCCCTGACCTGTGCAATTCACAATTGAAGTATCTGAAGGAAATGAATTATCTACATTGAGCGATTGAAGATTGTAATAATTTGACTGCACTGGTCAGTTTAAATTGCAAAACGATTTCTACTAGGTATAGATGACGTTCGAGTTACATATCCTGATAGCACCAATAGTTGATTTTTTATTTACATGATTCTTGAATAGAAAAAAGAATCTGAATTCTTGTCATCTGCAGTGTTGATTTATTTCTCCAATATAAAAAAATCAGGATACTCTCAAATGAGTGAAAAAGGACAGGTAAGTCGCTTGAGGAGCTTTAAGACCAGTACCTTTTGCAAATGAAATGAAAGATCAAAAGTTCTTGGAGAGGAATTGCTCAATGAATCTCGTGTTCTAATCGGGGGTAGTTGGCAATATTATTGCAAGTGTGCCAACAAGCAGTCACAACGTCTAATTGATTATAATTAATTCTAATAAAAAATGACGTCATCAAAGTTGTACACCTAAAATGATGAATACTAGTAATGTGTAAAAATGATTTTTTAATATCAATAAATATTTTGGTCTGTATACTCACTGTCCACCATAAACTATATGGTCAATTAGTTAATCAACATTTTTCAATTGCAGATCTTACTCCATTCTTATCAAGGACAACTACTAGCTGTATGTGTTTGAATCACGAAGTCGTAAAGATGATTTTTGACATTTAGATATTTCAAATATATCTGAGAATGTAACAATCGCAGACTTTGAATTGGGAATTAACAAGTTAATTTTGATGAAAAAATTCGAATGTGCAATATCATTCACCTAAATTATATTATCATTGTTCTTACTTAGGTCCATGACAGCGATTATTAAAAGGCATGTTCAAATTTATTCCTCCATTTCTATTACCGAACTGATAATTTTATTAAAATTCCCTCTCAACTGAAGTTTCATATTCACTTAATAAACTTGTACCAGAGGTACCTAACACCATCGAAATTGTGTACTCATACTAAGACTTCTGATTTAACCACTCATATAATATATTATCACCAATCTGCAATATTCGATATCAATTCTGGAAATACGAAAGCATTCGTAAAGTGTGTCATTTCCGTTTAATTCTGCAGACCGCTTGAATCATTTTCGTTCTAGGAATTTTTCAATGTAACACTTTGACTTCCTCACAATGCGTCACAAAGTACGTCATTTCCTCATATTTCTCAAATTCATGACTAAGTTTGAAAAGACGCACCTGTTTGTAGAATGTCACGAATAAGACCAAATTACTCACATACCATTCGAAGCTCGATTGTTTGAAAAAAGGACAATAGTAATTTGTTACGAATAATATTCAATCATAATATGCATCGCAAAGTTCATGTCGATGCCTTCGACAAACCATTGAAAATGCTTCTAGCATTTAACGCATTGCAATACAATTCGAAATTTGGCAATATCAAAATCAATGTTATATGCAGGACGATTCACCTAACTGATTCATTAGGGGTTTATGGAGAACTGATAGAGATATCAACTTGAAATTTTGGAGGGAGCTACAGCTTAATGTGACCTATTTTCTTGAAATATGTACAATATGTTGTTACTTCCTGTTTAACCGTTTCTCTATCTTGAATTGTCAATATATTTGATGTCTTCATCAATGAAAGAGTGTCCTATCAGGTATCCTCAACAGCGTTCTAAAATATTCAATAGGGTGTTCAGTTCGGTGAATCACCCCGTACATTTTTTTCTATCGATAGATGGTAGAAAATCAAACTGTGTTTGCATCTAAGTTAAATGAAAGATCTGAATCATGTCTGTCGTTTTCATTCCATACATTTCTTTCATGTTTTAACCATTTCATCCGATTAATAATAGCTCGACCTTTTATTAACAGGGAATCAACTCGTTCTAACCTGAAGCCATACTTGAACGTTCATCAGCGATCAGCTACACTCCCCGCTAACTCCTCCATGAGCGGGAAATGACACTATAGTGACGTAAATTGAGCATCATTTCTTCTCGCAGAATGCGCTTTCTCTCATCACTAATTTATTTGATGCAATCTGTGATATGTGTTTCTCGTCGCAAGCTTGTATCAAAATGATGTTGATATATTGTTGGATATATATGGAAAAAAGTCTATTTCAGTAAGGCATTTTAGGATCGAATGAATTTGGAGCCTCATTCATGATGAAGCTACAGGTATATAGGAAGTGAGTCAGTGAACAGAATTTGGTACAGAAAAATTAAACGGTGTGGTTGCTTATGAAATGTATTCCATTGATATTTTCTCAAGAATATATTTAAAAATTACTCGACTTTCCTTATAGCTCTCCTAATGTAACAGCGAATTCTCCAAGTTTAGGAAATATCAAATAGTACACAAAAATGCTATACTAGGTATACTTCATCATAGTTTAATAATTTATGTATCAAATCGTACTGTTTCTGATTTAATTTACTTACAAATTACGATATAATCGTCGAAAAATTGTGAACGAGAACTCGATTATGTATATTTATATATTGATTTTTTTGTAAACTGTTGAATATTTGTTAAAAAAGATATATCAATGTCATACAAGAATGACGATGAATTTGACAACAAAATCAAGGTTTCGAATCATAATAGCGGAAAGTAGTTTATTGAAACAATACCAACACTATCTTCTTTCTCAATGTCATTTTTTATTATTGGGACACCCTGTATAAAGAATCTGCTGACACTCAATGAATAATATTTCACAGGCACGTTTTAGTTTTCATCTATTTTTTTTACGTGAATGATTGCACCTAATTCCTATTATTATTATTATTATAGCATCCTTTTTCGAATAGATGTATTTCTATTAAGACAAAAACGAAATCTAACTTGGGACAGGAGACAAGTTGTAACATCAACATCACTTCTCTGAAACTTCCTCATGATATACTGGCTCTGAATTTCGATTAGAATCATCAGGAGCTTTAACATCTTACTAAAGTATTTACATTCCTTATTTCAATAACCAATTATGATTTATGTATATTTTGTTGTTTGTTTTAATCTGTACAAAACAATATTTTAAAGAAGAATAAGTAACATTTCGTATCCAACGTATTTATGATTTTTCTTGAGAGTCGTAGAGCAAGTTTTTTAACATAGATTAAGTAAAAATTGAACACTACTGACTTCTATATATTGGTATTGTTTTGAGGAGTTGTGCCTTATCGTTTTTTGTAGTTGATACTTTTGTATAACTACTTGATGATTTGATGGTGATGTAAAGTAGATCTTAAGATTTATGCCTTATGTATACAACAAATTGTAAACCAAAATGGACATTTATGGATTAAATTGTTCTTATTTATTGATGAATGTTTCTTTATCCTCGTCCTTCTTTACTGCAACCATATAGATTTCAAATGAACCTTTATTCTTATGAATAATAATAATAATAAATAATAAAATAAAAATAATATTATTTATTCCAAATAGGTGACTCTAATACACAACGATATATGAAAAAAAAGTAGAACTTTAAATGAAAATACGTTGAAAAATGTAGTTTAAAAAATTAGCATAAAAATTCCAGTGTAAATAAACAACACGCACACATATATCACTAAAAGTTGAGGATACATGGGTTGTCAAGTAACTTAATGCACTTTTTCAAATAATTCTTTAGCCGTTCGATTGAGAATTGAACATATAGTTTGATACTCAAAGGCAATCTTACGATCATTGATTAACAATTTCCATAATCTTAAAGTTATATCAGTGTGCAGATAATCGTTATAGTGACGTTCAAGCGTTACGTAAATATGCTGGAGATATATTATTTATTGAATTAGAAAGAGCGGGATTACTAATAATGCTTCATAAGCCTGAAAAGTCGTAGTTTTATGAATGTTTTAAAGTGGTGACTCATTTCACCATATGAGGATTTGGACTTGGCTTGCAACAGAAACGAAGGTTTTTGCAATAGTATTTATTTATCAACAGTATTATAATTAGGAATAGGAATACATTCTGAATATAGTACAATAAAATATATTATTATATGAGACCACTTCAAAATAACCCTACTTTTTTCTTCATCTCCTGCTGCTTCCATCGAGGTAATTTTTCAAAATCTATATACGTCATTTTGAATAAGGATACGAAATCGTCATGCGTTAGATGTAGCTGGAAAATAATCATCAATAGTTTTTATACGTTCACGGGTATAAATTGAAAAAAATAACTCTTAAATACCTTGTGAACGTAAAATAAAATATTACTGACAAATGCAAAACTTTATTCAAACGTAAAATGGGGCACCACTAAAAAAATAGCGTAAAGTATTCGTGGATCTGGTTATTAAAACACTGTATTTCGAGCCCTTCGGCTGCGCCGTCGTGCTCGAAAAATCGCGCGTTTTTTAAAGACCTTCTACTTAAATATACTATTTTGTGTACATTGTAACTATCTTTGACTGCGATTTCAAATTCATTGCAAAAATTTATAGTCTGATACCTACTCAGAGAGTTAAAAAATCTAGAACGGTGTAGGAGCATGTTCAACCATTTTAGTTCGTATATGTGGTACTCACTTCTTTATTCAGTGAATCTATTCTAGCTGGTAGCTTCTCATTCGGTTCTTTCAATATACTTATAGGGTATTTATCGAATTGATCAAAGTTGCTATGGCAAGAAGAGTCATGATTTGAGACCCCATTGGTAACATTGCCATTTTGATTCACATTATTCACCTCTAATTCTTGTCGTACTTTGGAGAATGTTTTGTAATGCTAAAAGTAAAGAATCATATCGATTGGTATTAGAACAGTATATGTAACGCATATACAGTGCCTTCATTTCAAAACTTCCTACCCTTATTACTTCTTTTAGCAGGGAAATTTGCCGTAAGCAAAAAACACGTCAATTAGTTTGAAAACTGAAATTGGTTGAGCCGTTCTCGTAAAATAGGGCAAGTCAATCAAAGTCAATGAAGGAGGCAACCTGCTTTTGAATGAACAAAATTAACATTTTCAACAGGACGGCGCACCGCCACACTACGCATTGCATGTCCGACAGTGGCTCGATCAACGGTGTCCTGACAAATGGATTGGCACAAGAGGCGCTCTGGAATGGCTGGCGAGATCTCCGGATTTGACGCCATTGGATTTCTTTTTCTGGGGTTATTTGAAGACAATGGTATACAAAACTACAGGACATTCAGGACCTAAGACACAGGATTACTGCAACATGCAGACAAATTACTAAAGAAACATTTACAAATGTCCGACAGAAATTCGAGAATAGATTATACTTTTGCTCAGCTACCAATGGTGCACATATTAAACACCTAATAACGTAACATACATTTATTTCATTGCAATAGGTATTATTTTATTTTTCATTATAATTCATTTTCTTTTTGCCCTTTTTACGAGAACGGATGAACCAATTTCAGTTTTCTAAACGGGATTGGGTTAGGATTTTTAAGATCTTTGAAATGATGTGTTACAAGATAGGGGGTGACTTTTGAAATTATTAAGTGGGGGTAGCTAGGGGTAAGGGGGTTAAACCTAAAATGCCACTGTCACTGGTTTTAAACTTTCCCATCGATATCTAAATTGACGTTCTCCTGCTAAAAAAAGTAATATGGGTGGAAAATTTTGAAATTAAGGCATTGTATGTATTTTAAATTGATTCTCACTCTCCAAAATTCATTATCCCACGTTGGAAAGAATCCTTTGAAAGATGGTGGCTCTTTTTCTTGATTTATATGTATCACAGCTATGTTCATGTCTCTACCAGATGGATCTGTGAAATTATACGATTATTTTTCTCATTTCAAAGACTCAGAACTTTAAGAAAGAACATTTCCTGCATTCTGGTCGTATTCATGAGATAATTTTGTATTGAAATTATGAATAACTGACCATTTCGAAAATTTAACTATACAAATTGTATGTAAAAAATTCAATGAGACCATTGTTAGCGTGAAGTGTGTGAACTCAATATATTGAATAATCAAATCTGTCTACTCTCTGAACAGACTATGGAAATAGTTATTTCATATCAGAAATCTCTTCACCGGTTTGTAAGTAGTCTATTGCGGTTCTTGCAGTGGATTTGTTCTCCTCCATACTAGTGAGTTTTCCAATCCACATATAAATTGTATCATTGGTGTCTAGAAGCATCACGTGTTCTGGTATGAGATCTTTTTGTCCGAAGAAAATCATCTCATTAGCTAAAAAATGATTAAAACAGAATTGAATCAATGGAAGCAAATTACTTCAATTGCGACATCAACATCCTAGTCCATTTTATGGGAGAAAAATAATAATTCTTGTTAATGGAAGACCACTCTCATTTTCATTATCTTGTCTTAAAAAATCTCTGTAGTAATTTGAAAATTCAAAAGTTATTGCGAATATGGCTTCGGACAATAATGGTGAGTATATCATTAGCATTATTATGAAGGTGTTATAATTTCTGGAGAAATTTGAAAATACGCCATAGTTGATAGAGATTGTTTAGTCTGTATACCTCGAAGTGTATTCGAATTGACTATTGAATATCTACTAGAGATAATTTCCTCATACCTGTGAAGTTTCCATTGAAAGTTCTGCAATGAAATAATCTAGGTGGTCTGGGATCAGACTCAGGTTTTATCATTTGTGTAAAGTACGATGTTTTTCCTCCTAGAATTTGGAAAAAATCTTCCTTCTCTTTTCCTGTGGAAGGAAAAAATTAGGATGTTTCTAGAATTTACAGCATACTAGTCATTAATGGTACTAGGTGGTACTAGTGTGTTTAATTTGAAAATAAGTAGGGGGAGGGATTTTTCTAGTGACTTAACAAACGTAACAAACGAGTGGTATACAATATTAACTTTACGATCAAACCAATGATACTTGCGTCTCAGTACCCAAAATGTGAGAATGACTTGACAGTAACTTTTTTTATATATAGGTTGTATGTTTGGCGATTAATGAATAGTGAGTTATGGATTATAAACACATTGTTTGATAATGCAGTCATAACTGTCATATGTTGGATAAAATATTCAATTTATGGAATCTAAAAATCATGTTATCACTTTATTCTCCAATACTTTTGGAGGGAACGTATCTCTTTTTTATATTAGCAATGTATTTTTGAAATATTATAGTAAATCAAGTAACTTTTATTACCTTCCGATACAAGTTCGAAGTCTTTTCCAGCGAATCCTTTTGCCATCTCTCTTTGATCCCCCGTCGAATAGGTGCCAGACCAGATGTACGATTTTTTACCTTTCTTCAGCACAAAACAAAAATTTGAGTTGAATGATGAAGCTTTAACGCTAACTTGAACAGCTTTGCTTGTATATGTGGTGCAGCCAAACACCTGGAGAAGATACTGACTGGGAACCTTCAAGTTTTTCCCAGTTTCTGAGGAATAAAATTTAAAAAATTAGTAGGTATACAGCTTTGCACGAATAATTGTCGAAGATTTTTCACCCACCATCGTAGTCGCTGCCTTTTCCTTTGAAAATTGTCAATTTTCCTCTGAATATTTGAAGTAAATGTGCCGTTTCCCTGCCCTGGATGATACGAGCTTGGAATCCTATTTGGCCCAGATCGTCATCGATTTCGTTCAGCTTCTTTATGGTGCTATTTATTTCGTCTTGACTCGCATGAGATCCCTGAAATTACCAATTAACTATTGTGAACTTTAGAGATGACTACTAATACATGGCGATGCATTTAACAACAAAAGAAATCAATAAAAATAGATGATTGAAATTTCTACCACTTATGTCGTTAAAATATGAAAATGACATCAAAATATTGGATAGGAGAATGTTATTTAATCACCTCATGAGTACTAAGAACGTTTTAAACACAATCTCCACTATTATGGAGGACAGAAGCGATGTAAAACCCAAAAAAAAAATCCTTCAGAAAATTATATCATCTCATAATCTCTATTGATTTTCGTCTGTATAACAACTTTTTTATTTCGAACATAGGAATTAAATTTCAATGATGCACTACACGATGACAAATTTAATTCTACAGCTTGGAAAATAAAATGCATAATTTGAAATTGCATTATTCAAATAATACGAAGGAGGGACATCAGACGATGATTTTACATTAAGTGGGTATTTGAACTGCCACTACTATCCATCAAAGACCGCCTTTTCAATCTTTTCCATCGTATTATGTCTGACGACTGGGTCGGGCGGGGGCAGTGGAAGAGAAGCAATTCACTTTATGTGGGAATATGATACACTTGCTCTCTTTATCTCTATATACACAATGAATTATTTCCGAAGTTGTATAACAATTGAAGCGACTTCGATAATTCACAGTTACTCACCATCCAACTGTAAAGCAAATGTTTCTGCTCGTTCAGTGCAGTCTGGTAAGAGTACAAGATGATGTAGCAATCTCCGGAGAAGAAATATCCGTGTCTTTCTTTCGGTACCTCTACAAGGCTCGATTGTTTCAACCTCCAGATGGTAATGTTACCGCTACCGTCGTCGATCAATTGGGTTTCCGCCGAAAGGCTGGGGCGGTCCTCCATGGCGGTGGCGTCGTATTTGGAAACGATTATTTTTGGTATTGTACCTGAAGAGGATGTGCAATGATATTGTCAAGAAATACGTTTTCAATATTTCAAATCATTATTATAAACGAAACACTGCTGCTTACAAGTCTGTGAGGAAATGAAGTCAGTACAAATCAAACAGAGTATATCCTCATAGAACTAGATCACTAATACAATTTTACTGATGGTGCTGATTCAGAACCATGGACTTGGGGTCAAGAGATTTGATAATAGTGATCAAAGACAGATATTGAGCGTTAGTCCTGAGATAGTTGGTCCTCCTTTAGACTTGGTTTCAAGCAGAATTGTAGATCTTAGGGTGAGACATTCTATTATTTAGGTAGTATTTATCGTTAAACTTTATCCTCTGTATGCGACAATATTCGGAATGGAAGCTGCCATTCCACGAGATTCAAGTTCAGTAGTAGAAAGAAAAATAAACCTCACACTAGGAAGACATCAACGTTACTTTTCAGACAATAAAATGTCGTTATTTTAATGCACCATATCTGTACGAACTCCCGAAAATGCTATCATATTCAATCCTATCATACGTTTGAGGAACTCGGCCACACACAACCTAACCAAACGTTCACTACTCATACAACTACTTATAGGAGGTATTCCGTCAGTCATAAGGAATTCTAGGCATTCTGTTGGGATTTTGGAGAACATCTAAGCTACAGCGAAAGGGCAACTCTAAATCTTTTCTAGTATAAACACAAGTTTAATGACATAATGGGAAATGAACAAGAGCTTGTAGATATATGCGATTGAAAAAACTACCATTGAACAAGCTCCTAGAAATTTCTTGGTTTCATTAAAATATATCGAAGATACTTCCATACTTTCTTGAACCATGGAGAAAAGACATCATACAAATTTCTGCAATATAACTACGTGGGTGGTTCATCTATAGTAAATAATTGATAAAGAAAACCAATAAATGTCCTTTCTGGACGTGAAAGAGGCAAGGTTAAGTTTGTAAGAACCAACACATATAGGATTATATCCTAATTTCGAATCGAATCATCAGCATTCAATGGGAAGACATTAGTGAACTGTACCTTCTGTTTCCGTTATCATGAATAATGTCCATTTCCTGAACGGAAACACGCCAAGAAAGAAATCAAACAAATTCAATCTTTGGCGAAATTGGTGTAACAAATAATGGCTCGATGAGAAAAGAAGAATGTATGTAAATAGGAGCAATTCTTAACCTAACCAACATTGTGTCCCTCCCTTACGTGAAAGGATTTTCTGAGGAAATGTCTAAGCACAATATGAGAACATTTTTCACAGCATCATCAATCGCGGTCATATGACGAAATCCAAACCGTATAGTGTTATAACGCATTTTTTATACTGATTATGAAAATCTACAAAATCAATGGACTAAGGTGGCTACTCTGGGAAATTCTAGAGTGCACTAGATTTCAATATATAAACTAGACTTTTTTGTATTATCTTGTTTGAGATGAATAAGAGAAGTATTGAAAATTTTCGAGAGGTCTCTATTGGTGGATGCACATTTCCAAAATGTCAAAAGTATTATCTATTCCTTTTTATGAAAAAAAACTTTTCTATTTGGAATTGTTGAATTGTGAAAGAAATTCTGAAAC
This sequence comes from Plagiodera versicolora, assembly GCA_037013635.1. NCBI lineage: Eukaryota > Metazoa > Arthropoda > Insecta > Coleoptera > Chrysomelidae > Plagiodera > Plagiodera versicolora. Next base: position 4,584,488 of record CM072986.1, on the reverse strand, counting down.
AATATAAAATATACTACTTTACTTTTCAAAATAATCCAAATAATCTCATTTCCGTAAAGAAATAGAATATTTCAGTTGCATCCTTCAATCTCTTCATTAAATGCTACAAATCTTCAGAAACGCGATAATTCAAGAAGAATATACTTGTTTGTAAAAATAGAAATCACCTTTAACGCTATCCATCCAAGAAGTAAACAACATTTTGAACTCAACTGGTTCATGGCCGTCTACTACCCTGGTTACTTTGGTGTTGGCAGGATACGCCTTTTTTTTCACAAAACCACGTGCATTCCTTAACGCTTCACTTCGTTCCTTGTCGTTTGCTTTTTTGCCCGCCCACACCCAAATCCCGCTGATTTCGTGGTCGATTATAAAAACGTCCTACAAAAAGAAACAATTATGGATCTAGTTCATGTTCAGATGTAAAAAACACAACTTGCTTCACGAATGAGTTCTGAAAGAATATTTTAAATTCATACGTTGTATCTGATAACCCTACAAAAAATAGTCCAGTGGTTTAGATCTGGCGAGCGGGAAGGCCAAGTTATTGTTCCATAAGAAACCAAACAATAGGTAAGTCGTTAGGAGAAGTAGAAGTCGTTATTTCTTTATTTCAGACAGATAAAATGAGCAAGAATTTCATGAATCATTTCCACTGCAGAAAAATCCAGTGATCTAACATTTTTATGTCAAAAATATACGTACTCCACTGTCGATGAGTTGACAACGATCATAGTGAAAAAAAATTGTTTTCCTAACAAATCTATTCGAATTTCATTTTCATATCATAACAATTAATCTTTATATATTTTTGGCGACATTTCCGTTTCCGAACACATTGTCGAGTTAACTTTTCGATCTATATTTTGATCAGAGTAATCGTCTCCAGACTCTCAATTCTTCAATTCTGAAACTTTTTATACTCTACCGATATATTTTGAAAACGAAGCTAAATAAATGGAGAATAATTTTGATACAGTAATAAGACCAGATTTGAAATAATTTAAATTGAACATAGTGTTGCATAACTCACTTCGGGACCCAAGTCTTTTTGATGGAGTGGACCATTTTTCACTTCCACTACCCTATATTTTCCATTATTTTCTGAACATTTGTACAATTTTATAGCGGATCTTTGGTAATTTCCGTTTTCATCTGCATCATGACTTTCTGGTAATATGATTCGATTCTCCAGTGGAAGGTATTTGTTGAATTCTTTTTTTAAATCGTCTTTCAGAGTTTTTTCATAACCATCGTCGACAAAAATAATGTTAGAAAGTTTGATGTCTTCCTTCATTTCGATAGCGATCTGAAAAATTCAAACTTCAAAATTCGATTTTCTACAAAAAAAACTTGTTTTAGTACTCGTTAACTGCTTTGTTAAAAAATACGCCGTCATTCAATAAAATAATAAAGTATAATATTTTGAGAAGAATTCGTTGATGAAAATATAAACTACATTGAATGACAATTTTGTGGATATGATTAAATATCACATTATATATTATAATAAAGGGTGTATCACAACGAACAATTTATCCATTAAAAAAATATGTTTGAACTTAGAATTCATACAATTCTTGAACATTTCCACAGAAATTTGAATGAAAGAACTTATCTATTCTCAGTTTATGGAAATAATATGAAATAGAGTTTCAATTTGGCATCGTTATGAAGTGTTGTCGATAAATTGTTGCCTCAACAATTTCAGCCAATCAAAAATCCAACCTTTAACTAGATATTCGTATCTTTCATTAGTGAAATCGAAGAAACCTGTCACAAATCTTCAACTGTCACATAGCTTCTTTATTAGTTGGCATTGGCGACAATAACAATGAGCATTTCCAATGGAACACTACAGGAATATTCCTCTTCATTTGATAGTTTCTTATTGATCATTATTATTTTTATTCATGACTGAATAATACCATATTATTCGAATTCGTTTTCTATCTGTGGGGATGACCAACGGCAGATGAGTGTGTTCCACACTGTATATTCAGAGGTGCCAAAGATGTTCAAAATTTCAGGTCGAGTATTTCGGATACTTTTTATAATGAGTTGTTTTCATGCTGGTACAGTAGTTTGACATTCGAAAGTGCTTTTTAGTCATCAAATATTTGCATTATTCGTTTCACACTGTTTCACTGAACTTCTTTTTGATTTGGATGTCAAAAACTATGTCTTATTTTCTTGATGAATGAAATCTCCCTAAATTCCTCATGGATAAAATGAAAGAGACTACTATTTTGACTTATCCAAATTTTTTTCGAATGATGAATATTTGTCTGCATCCATATACAAAATCTTCCATTCATAGTTCAATGTCACGATATTCCTTCGTATTCTTCACTTACCTTGGTGGCGTGTAGTTTGTCCACAACATCAGCAGCTCTTCCTGTCCATAGGAAGATATTCTTGGATGTCACCATTAAGAAAATATCAGAACTGTTAAAAAAATCCCATGAAACTTTCGACATTTCCTTCAGAATTGGAACCCTTTTGCCTCTTACTCTATACAATCGCACAGTTTGGCATACATCACCAATATCTTCACTTCTAAATATTCTACAATAGATAATGCTCAATATTAGGAAGGATGTGAAAAGTTCATTATTGAATTACTACAAATTCATCACAACGTTTTGGAATCTAATTCTTCTCACTACTACTACTACTACTAATTTATGATAACCTAACTTGCCTTCTTTAATTCATTTGCTGATTCTTCAGATAGACAGACGAGTACAAATTCTAATCAGATATATTTCAAGCAATCATATACAGAGTTGCTGGATAAAAACAGACTGTATCTCGAAGTATATTTTACTTACACTCTGTACATAACGATTGAAAAAGAAATAAGCTGAGCAATGCGGGAGCTTCCAATTTTCATACTCTCGAAGAAATATCCACATATAAAGCTTTCCACTGTAACTTACCTTATTCCATTCTTGAAGTAGCTCAGAAACCTGGAACTCTCATTTCCTTCTGTTTCCCTGTGTTGAGTTGTAGTGCTGTTCAGAAAAGTGTCCAATTCGACAGTTTTATACGCAGCTACTCCAGACCTATCCGCATTGGATTGAGAACCCAACCAGAAATGGATATGATATTCCACTGTGCCTCTGACCTCTCGAGCCTGAAAATCATGATTCACATAGAAGCAGCAAATACGAAATTGTGTTGATGAGGAAATGATAATTCAGAAGTGTATCATTTTTGTTTGAGGAATATTGTCATGATGAACCAACCGTTGGTGGTCCGAGTATTCAGTCACTTGTCATTATTATGCGGCGTTATATTTGATGTGTTATTAGGTGACAAAATGAAATAACATGTATAAGAAAATAACTATTGATTGGCTTAATTTTCATGAGGAATTCGATAAGCTCATTCGCCATTTTCAACCTCTGCTATAATGTTCTAAAATTAAGTCACGTGTTCAGTAATTTCCTACGATGGGCTATGAATTGAAGACTTCTCCCAATTTTGTTTCAAGCAAATATTCATCTTGTCATTCGAACTCATACACCATCTGTTTAAACTCATATTTCCCTTCTCCTTTCGCAATTTTGGCAATGATTGTAGTTGGAATTTTAATTTGTGCATATTCTTCGTTACTATCCGTAGTCAGTTAACAAAGCTTATTGGATTGCATTTTTTTGATCTGCGAATAGTGAAAACTCGAATGAAGGAAACACAAATGAGGCTCTTTCAATGTACTCAAAAGCTTCCAAAAACAGGAACCTCACAAATTCAATTCCAACGTATCTCCTTGTTCCCTTTCATAGTTTATTGTGTTTCTTCTGTCAGTTTGTGATTTCCATACTACCTAAATCTCATCTAATATCGTCATCCTGTGACTTCCTCTTGCGTTTTTCATCACCGAAACTTTCGGATAATTTCTTCTGGATTCCGCCCATGTAAATGACCATATCATTATGACCTTAGTGCCTTAACAATTCTGATTATATCTTTTCTCTCCATTCTGTCTTCCATTTCATTAGTAATACTTTTTGTGTATGAAATATATTTGTTTAATGTTTTGGAAGAGAAATGAATGATACTTAAAATTATCAAATGAAACAACTAATTCGTACCATTTTGTGAGATTTGCACAAAGAGAGAGGAGAGAGGGAGAAGGAGAGGAAGAGAGAAATCAGAAACCACACCGAACCTATTGTTTGTATTCATGCTGCAAAACAAGTAAACATATGATTTTATTGTCTGTTTACCGCAACAATAGGATCGTTATGTAAATACTGAGAGAAATATAAGTAGATCAACACCTTCTTCTGTTTTTCAAATAATGATTTGCATTGTTTTCATTCTATTAGTTGACAGAAATTTTTATACTCATAATGGGTATCGATGGTATTCATAATAGTATAATGTTAAGGTATACAGGGTGTCCCGTTAAGACCACGTCTAATCGAGGGATAATGTAGATCAAAGGATAACCTACCTGCTAATACAAAATTCCGATGATAAAAGTCTTATCGTTTTTGAGATATTCTTTTCGAGAATGATGAATTTTCAATAGTCTTGTCTTTACGGTTGGTACAATTTTACACCTTTTTGGTTAATTGTTTCAGTAAAATATGAAGAATGATTTTAACATTTACATCAAATTCATTCTCCGAACATTTTGAAAAGGGGGCTGTGAGAAATATTTTTATTGAAAATTTTGTTAGTGGATTCTTTTGTTCATGAAGTTTAGCCCATCGTAGTGGAACCAAAATGTACTGAGCTTCTGCTGCACATTACACCAATAAATCATCTATTATAAAGTGATTTCAAAAATGTATCACACAAGTCATTTGTAATTCAAAGAAAAAAGATATTGCCGTTTTTATCCAAATGGCAATGTTTTACTGAAAAATTTGTAAAAGGTGTGACATCGTACCAACCGTAAAGATGCAACTATTGAAAGGGGCAAACAATTTCTTATTTAAAAAAAATCTCGTAAACGGCAAGACTTTTATAGCTTGTCATAGCAGGTGGGTTATCCTTTGGTATTTACGGGACACCCTGTATTGTAGAAGAAAATAACCTGATAAAAAACTTAGTTTCAATGAAAATGAAATTGAAATTATTGAATGCTGTGCTTTCTCAGAGAAAAATCCACGTATTACCATGGTTCAGTGACAGTTGGTGAAAGAATTCCTGATAGTACAATAACTCTCAAAACCAGTTAGAAATGATAATAGGTCTGTTATGGTAATTTCATGATAAGAAATAAAATTCATCACTCACCACAGTGTCAATTCCGCAGACTTGACCTTTTTGTGAAGCTGCGAATATGATATAGGCATCTGTATCGTGAAATGTCCCGTATTGGTCTCTTGGGATAGCAGTAATGTTCATATTCTAGAAGCAGAACGTTTCGTTAGAATGCTGGGTTGTCGTTATTTGTCGTTTATTTCATAGAAATTAGCATATAAAGTATATAACAAGGAAAATATTCATCGGATAACAGAAACGATGGAATGGAATAAGAAGGTCTCCTAAGTAGTCTAAGTGCGATGTATTGGTGATAGACCTGAATAATTTTTTTTTATTTTTCATGTAATCAAATCTTCTTTATAAAAAACTTCAACAATTGAGATTTATCACTCGACATTCAAAAGTTTTTCAATAAAATTTATAATCTTTAATATTGTCATCAGAATCCTCAAAGTTTATAAAAACATATTATGTGGACGTTTTATGGGAATCGTTAAGACAAAAAAAAATGTTTTATAGGGTTTTGAAATTTGTAGCCGATTGTGAGTTCATCGATCGATACCCTGTATATAACTAAGTAAACTTACCTCCACTTTCCAAATGAAGAAGGCAGTCGCATTCCTGCTGATTTTTCTAAATGCCGTATCTAGTGAGCTTTCGACTCCATTAGAGAAAATTTCTTCCTGCAAAAGAAATATTTTTTCATTGTATGTTTGGTGACGAATTTTATTATCGATTAATCAGCTTTTAATAGATAAAATTGAAGAAATCACTGCGAATTGGATCAGTAAATTTATGTGAATACTCTCAGATTTACCTTCATTCCTGAATATGGTTATCTTGTCAGACGACCGCTTGGATTCATTCACTTCACTCAATTCATTCAGATTCACAATTCATCCATTCGTTCATTCGATTTTCTTCCATTCTCGATTGATTGATTGATTTCGACTCGATCGTTTTTATCATTTTCTATACTGTTAATTTTTCTTATCTACCGTTATTTACCGCATCGAACATTTAGCCTTAGTTATTCCATCGCTTTACGATCAATTTTGTGGTGAATCGCTAAAAGAAATAATAGCAGATCGTTTCGTGGGTAATCATCTATTTCTTTCTGATGATCATCACATAGTTTCGGAAAATTCACAATATACAGTGGATCTGCGATATTTTGGCCCCGGTCTAATCCGGTACCTCTTTTAACCTAACATTCTTTATTTACTAAATTTCACGTACATAATGCAGTTTGAAATTTGATATATACCATATAACAAGATAGTCTTCACTTCAAAATAAGGATTATGAGGGGTCCTAGGCAATACCCTATAATCCGAAAAATTCGATTATTTGACACTGAGCTTCATCGGAATTCCGCGGGTCCACTGTACTTGCAAATATCTGAGAGTTCGCTTTATATTCATAGATTTGTCAATTTTTCTGATTCATCGACGTCAACCACAATCCTTACACAGTTTTTACAGTCTACTGTATTTTATGAGATAATTTTATCTGAGTTGATCAATTTCATTCTTCACTTCAAGTAGCGTAACATATTTGGTCTTCGAACCGAATATTAATAAATTTATTATGTAGGAAAACTACGAAAAACGAAATGAAAAATAATAAATTCGAGATGAAAAACCTTCTTCATTTAAGAAATACATAAACTTTCATTGAACACAAGTTTTCACTTTTCTACTACTACATAGATTTGGCCTGACTTATGTAGTTGTTGCGAAATAATATCCGAGGGTTTTTATTTAGGAATAATGAGGTGCTTAATTACAATAGCACAGAAATTATAAATTTCTGATTATTCGTAATTTTTTGCATACATTGATACAATAGCATATTGCTTCGTGATCTCATTTCAACTTCAACGATAATTTCGATATAACAATGTGGTAGGAGATGGATGTCGTGATCAAATCGAGATTAGAGTGAAAAGAGATATTTACATGAACAATGATAATATCACGAGTCGAATTCAACAGGCCAATTTAATGTATCACGTGATATAATCCCTTTTAGATTTCAATAAGATGTTTCACAAGAACCTCTCTAACTAGTATCGCCTCTACTTTATATAACCGATCAATGAAGAGTACTCTTCGAATCATTCTATTACTATATCTGGAAATGTTTTTGAAGCAACTCCTTCTATCTCGTTTTCGAGAGTCGTAATATCTAATAACCAGAGATTTGCTTTTCTGTGGAGAACTAGAACAACCGTTGACGATGTATAAGGATCGAAAGGGACCTCTACAGGAGTAGTGCTCGTAAACGAGTTCGGTGCCGAAGAAAATTCTTTGCATTTTAGACTCCTCGCAGGCAAATACCATTCCATTGATAAATCATAATATGTTGGATCCTAGAAGAAGAGTTGTTCTAGGTATAAACAAGCGTTTATTCTACTACTGATATTTGAATACCATATAAAGGTTAAGAGTTCAAGAGTAGCTTTAGCTAATCTTCGCCTTTTCAGGGCAAATGTATGTGCATTTGTTGAATAAAGCCGATTTATTATTATTATTATTATTATATTTTATTTGATGATGATGATACAGAAGAAAAAACGACTGTAGGCTGATGATTTTATCTAATAAAGACTTTAAATTTTCAACTTTTACCTGGGAATTTGTGAAGAAGGAAATTGCATATAATTCAAACATTTAGTGTGAATTCATGCAGCATCAATTAACAGTTATCAAGTAACAATTAACAATTATCAATTATCTTTTGAGTTCGTTGTTCATATATCAAATAATTATTATTTGGCAAATGTAAAATATATCTCCCCTCTGATATTCAATCTGTATTCAGAAGAGATATTTAGAGAGGCTCTGGAAAACGATGGTAATGGAATTCTTGTAAACGGTGAACGGCTGAATAATATCCGATATGCAGATGATACTGTCATATTTGCAGATAGTATAGAAGGTCTACAACAGCTAATGAACAAAGTGAATGAAGTAAGCAAAAGGTATGGGCTAAAAATGAACATCAACAAAACGAAATTTATGGTCATAAGTGAAAAGAAGAAAGAAAATTGACAACTATTTATTAAAAATATACCAATACAACGGGTATCCAAACTTGTCTACTTGGGAACCTTAATAAACGAACAGTGGGACCATTCACAAGAGATCACATGTAGAATAGAAAAAGCAAGAGATGCCTTCATCAAAATGCCTAAGCTCTTCAAAAGCCATAACCTCAGACTGGATATCAAAGTAAAACTCCTGCGCTGCTATGTGTTCTCCACATTGTACTATGGCATGGAATCCTGGACATTGACCGAAGCAACACAAAAGAAGCTTGAAGCCTTCGAGATGTGGCTATACAGGAGGATCCTTAGAATACTATGGGCAGATAGAGTGACCAACGAAACAGTACTGGAAAGAATGAGGAAGGAAAGAGAGGTGATGAAAACGATTAAGAGAAGGAAGCTGGAATATCTCGGACACATAATGAGAAATTACAACAAATACAAACTCTTAAAATCCATCCTCCAAGGAAAAGTGTTTGGAAAGAGAGGGCCCGGAAGAAGAAGGATATCATGGCTCAAGAACCTAAGGACATGGTATTCAAAAACAACCACAGAACTGTTTAAAGCAGCAGTCAACAAGGTCATCATAGCCAGGATGGTCGCCAACATTCGAAACGAATAGGCACTAGAAGAAGAAGAAAAATAGTGAAAATGAATGTAATCTACTAGTTATTGTAATAATGAGGATTTTGAACATAAAATATTTCCATACCTTTTTCAATTTTAGTCACTATAGAAATTGAAGTTTGACCTTATTCAAGTTTCTCGAATGTATTACAAAAAATGAGAAATAGTCATGAAGAATTAGGATTTCCATTCAAAACAGGCGATAATGTGAAATCTCAAATTTGGGACAGCCTGTATAATATTATTCCAAATCAAAGCGTTATGTAGAGTGAAGACTTGCTCTTTATATTATTTATTTATGGTTGAAAAAATCTCCAGATCTCAGATTTATAACTGTTATAGGTATACCCTATGAATTATTTAGATAAAACAAAACGAAATATTTAAGTTGAAATATTTCCGACCTAGATGAATGACCTTGTTCGGTCCAGATCGGATGAATTCCTTTTTGCGCAGAATACAGTAAGAGTCATTATTTTATGCAAAACAGATCAATTATTTGAAAAGCAATAGGAAGTGATCTGTCTCTAACAGATGCCGAAGAAACGTTATTCCATCTGCGATTCGATTCAGTAAGATCAGATTTCTGGTCGAAATGATCGTATTGAAACCAGGAACACGGTATCGAATAGAAAATATCGATACTTTACCCATGAGTAGTATCGGAAAAACGATTGGACTCATGAAATTATCGATACAAAAATATCGATACTTCATAGTATTGAGTACTTTTCTTAAGCTTAATGGGCAAAGAGCATAGATTAATATCAGTCAGTGAACAACGTCAGTTCAATTTTAATGGTCTTGGTACACAAATCCGATACAATGATAGGAAAAGATAACTGTCACTTCATAAATTGAAAAAATAATAACACACTTGAATTATAATTCAGTACTTCAAGTCATGTGAATTGATGTCTAACATTCTCAGATCGTCGGTCTTTTTTAGCAGTTTGGATTCTTGCGGTGATGGAACTTCCGGCTTTATAAAATAATAGTTTTGAAGGCACTTATGTCGCAGGAAGTATATACTTTTCAACCATAATTAGAGGCTTAGAATGAGTGAACTAGACGGTGATGCCATAAACGTAAATGCAAATTTGAAATGGTTGATTCTTAAGATTACCGAATTGATTGAACTTTATTTCTCATTCAATACCATCCTGCTGAAAAGTACTTGGGTAAAAAGTATTGAGTACAAAAGTATCAGTATCGAATGGAAAAGTATCCATACCACAAAGTATCGCTATTTTTTCGTGTCCTTAATTAAAACGTTGATGATCAGTATTGGAAGTTTCGTGATCATGACATTTACAAGATACATATTTTTTATCGATTCATAGCTATATATCATTAGAATTGCATATCATCAAGTATAGCGATCACAAATGAATTAATTCTTATAATTTTACATTCACAATTGAAAACAAGTGGAAACCACAATTTATTGGTATATTTTTCATTGCGTTGGCAGATGACTTATTAGTATAGCACTCAGTATAGCGCGACCATTTTGACGATAATTATTCTATAATACTGGTATTAGTTCAACAACCAGTGCAGCATTATGTATTTATATGATTAAATTGAGTGTGGATATAATTAATCATTAATTTTATTTTTTACGTTGAGTAAATATACCTACTCATTTATATAAATTGGACGTGATGCCTTCACTGTCATGTACAAATTGAATTCAACAGTTATGAAATGATTAGATATAGACTATTCACACTTAGCAGAGAGACGAGGGAACAAATTTATTGGGACCTCAATTAAAATTATTGCGATTACTTGATCAATGATCAGAGACGTAGTGAACTACTTGATATAGTAAACTGATTTGTCATTCATTTCCAGATCAAAACCAGAATAATATGAGTAAATAAGGCAACCAAATTCAATTTCATGTTCTTTTTGTTAATTTCCGAATGATCTTGATTTCTGGAAATGATTGAATTCGTAAAATAAATAAAAATAATTCCTGATACATTATCAATTAGAACTCGAATCACCATCATCAAGTCTGTTTTTTTTTACAGTTCGGTAGATCCCCAAACCATATTCATAGTAATTTTTTGAAACTATTATGCGGATAATGATATACTTTTCTAAACAATGTTGTTCTTAAACACGTGTTTGACACGATCGAATTTTATGTCTCTTGCGTGGGGGCAATGCTATCTTGATTTCTTCATGTGTCTCATGATCCTGAAGGAAATTTTTCAATATTTTTAAAAATGGTGGTCTCCATAGAAGTAAAGAGAAACGAATGCTTTCGATTAGAATTTGAAATCTAATAATAATCTAAAAATGGATCAAGGTATTCTACTTCTTTTTTTAATCGTCTTCAACACTCAATACTTGAACGTAACCAAATATATGACATATTTACATAATACGTTGTGTTCATCCCGAACTTTTTGACACCTTGTATAAATAACTATTCATAGAATTTTTCGTTCTCATTTCAACGAAAGAAACATGCTGCGTAATTTTATACACACTATATACCAGGAGTTCATTGAAATTGTAATAAAAAAGCTTAAAAGCTCCATACATTTTCAAGATTTACAAATTGTAGGTCTCCTAGTAATGTGCTTTGTAATAGTTTTGGAGAGCTTCATTCTTTAGACTTGAATTTATCGGTTAGATAATTCTGTACAATGACCTGAAAGACGCTACAACTATGTTAGCGAAACGTATATAATTAGGTATATTGTTTTGTGGTAGAAGTTGAACCATATTCGTTGACATTTTTTTGGAGTCTTGTTAACACTAATTATTCTTTCATAATTGTGAGAGCCTTCGATTGTTCTATTTCCTGTTTGATTATGAACATAACAATTTCCTGTTATGAATATATTATTCATGATCAAAAATGCATCGAAAAATTCCATAAACCAAATTGACTATGTTAGAGATGAAATTTCGGATGTGAATGATTGTTATACAATTCGATTCTCTAACGTGCAATCAATCCGGTATATGCGAGGTGAACACTTCGAAAGTGTTTTATAAAATAGTATAGAGGCAAATTCGATCTTATAACTCAATTTGATATGATTTTTCTGAAAATCAAATCGATTATTCTCTCATGATTTTTTTTTTTTTATATGATATGAAAAAATAAGGAAATATAATCTTCATTTCAGAACTATTCATGTATTTCTACTGAGCTCTCAACTGGAAATAAAAAATACTTTTCAGCAGGTAAGGTATCGAATAATGTCATTTCATTGGTGCGTTCTCATTCCAATGTATTGATACATAACTTTAATACGAGAACTTAAACTTCACGACCAGTGAGAAAATGCAAAAACTTAAACAAGTATTTATTGTTTATCATGACAGTTGTTGAACTTGCTTTCATCGATGCTATATGTCAGGAAAATAAATTATTATTATTAGTAACGAAAATAATAAAATGGGTATGAATAAACATCGAAATAGGAACAAGATTAAAATTGGAATCGACAGTACAAAGAATTCTGTTTTCATCCAAAATATGACTATTCTAATGTTGATAAGGATAACGAAAGTGAAGTTTTTTATGTATAATGTTGAAAGTTACATACAAAAACTAGATTATTGTTGCATAATTACATGAAAGATTTCACGCTTGGTGCTTAAATGGCTCCAACCGATTGAAATTTTAATGGTAATCTAGATACTATCCTTTCGCACTGATTGTATTGGAATGAGAGAATGTAACACATTTCTTCCGTTCTTTATGTTTGTGACCAATTTTGAATGAGGTGCGCGATTCATCCAAAAAACTTTATTACCACGGTAGATACTAATTTTTGAAAAGTGAGGGAAATTGGAATTGAGAGAAAAATGAGAAAATTTTTCGACTACAAAAGTCGATTTATTTATTCAAAGAATTGAGCTATCGTTTCTCATTCTTTAGTGATTCTATGAGTAAATAAAATATGATTACTAAAGATTCTGATCACAATGAAAAAGGTACAGTTTCATTTGTAGAATATATACACCAAAGTTGAATTACTACCGCACAATGCAAGAATTTAAAAATTGGTGCCTATTTGGTTCCTGCCAATTGGAATTTCAATGGTAGGTAAAATACATACAGTGTGGAACAGCCAAATGGAATGAAATCGATAACGAATAAATGAGAGCGTGTTGGGAAAAACGCTTGGACACGTCGATTCGTATTTTTAGATGTAAAAAGCAAACAAGAAACATTATTTTCAATGTAAGATATGTTCAAAATGTTTAATACGAAAATAAACAAAACTGTTTTTTTTATTTCATATCAGTAAAAATGAACCGAAACAGTTGAAGATAGGTATGCGACATTGTACATGAATTATGTCTTGAATTTTCTGAAGAATCCAAAAAACTAATAATATACAAGGGGTTGTATTTAAAATAAGAAAGTTGGTATCGGCCACTGTCACATGACACACCCTATATAATTATTATTTTTTTGAATGTGCATCTAAGAATACAAATCGACGTGTCGAAGCGTTTTCCCAACACGCTCTCATTTATTCGTTATCGAATTTATTCCATTTGGCTGTTCCACACTGTATTTTTATTCCATACTAATAGTATCAAAATAAAACCAAATCCAATTTTTTTTCCTTCAACCACACATATTTCAGAATCATTTTGTGTGACGATATTTAAAGAAGGTCCAGGAAACAGGAGTCCTTAATGAATATATTGTTGAGACATGCTGCGATATTATAGGAAAACGGCCGTTCAAAAATTGTGTTAGAATGGCTGAAACTAGTTTGTTATAGTTAGCTTTGTCCAATTTGTTGGTATGAGCACGATGTCGTTTCAAAAAAACTCATTACATAGTCATCAGGCTGCAAATCGAACACCTTCATCTTCACCATGAGACATTCACTAGATTTGAAGTACGCACTAATCACTATGTTCCCACAATTTCGAATAAAGACGCGAAAACAACTATTTACGATCGTGACAACGAAAAGTCGAAACTCTATTCTCACGGTAGATTCGAAATTGTCGGTCGAAGACAATGGTACGACGCTCGACCGTGATGGTAGAATGAAGCGACTGAATTGAAAAGTCGCGGAAGGTATCTAAGTGCAAGCAGACGGAAGTCGACGGTCTCGGTAATACCTAGTCTAGCACCTAGCCAAGAATAACTGAATCGGAAAGCGGATGGACTGTGATGGAGCCAGTTTGGTGCCCTTATACAAAGTGGGCGGCAGTGGATGGAAAATGAGAAGAGGCATACTTTTGAAAATTGGGCTACATTAGTGAGCGCTTGTGATCTATCGACTGAAAAAAATTTTAACGATGCGAAGTTTTGCTGCTTCTATCAGAAAGTAGCATCTTATTTCAAATAGGATATCCTATTTATTCCCCTATACTTAATATGTACTGTTTATTACTCTCCATATTTTTTATTGGATACGTAGTTTTGATTCGATGTTCTCAAGTTACGTTAGAACGTTCATATTTAGAATAAAAATGACGGTGTTTATCGGTTCTGTTTTGAATAGTATTGAAAAATTTCTAATTGGATTATTGTTGTATTGTTATGAATTCTATACGATTGAAGCAAATTATAAAATTTTTCGATTAAAAAAATACGCGATGTATGACTATATCAAATGAAGCATTTCTGGTGTTTATGATATCTTCCAATTTTCAGAAACAAATAAGATCATTTAAATGACCATTCCCTATGTTGCAACCATTCTTGAAAAAAACTCACTTCATCGTCACGTCTGACATACAACACTTTGTAAAAGAAAAGAAAAAATAGAGGTGTATTGAATACATCGAGTCCAAAAGTTAAAAATTAGAAGTCTTTGCGAAATAAGAAATTATCCACAACCTTTTAGCAAGTATCATACCATTTTGAAATCTTCAATAAATAAATGCGTCAATTTTAAATGTTAATTGCCCAACTAGCATCGTACATCTCAAAATTGAGCGAAATGTTAATTTTGAATATTCGGTTGAAGAAAATGTAATATTTTCTTACAACAGTTAGCTTTACATTTTAGGCAATAGTTTAACATTATTCAGCATCTCACAACAAAAATAAAATGATTTAGAAGTTAAAATTATCAGTAACAGGATTGAAAATACTGTCACAGATTGCAAATATCTTCGATTTTTTTAAATGCCCATATTTTTCGAGATACACAACTAAGTTTTTATTTATTTCTCTGATCGAAACTTGGCCCATTGCGCGATGCCAGCTTAACGTCGACTTCTGGGACACCCTGTATAAATTTTTAGTAGACTAGTTTCGGAGATCTAAAACGATAACTGTAGAAATGGAACGTGACAACAGTTGAAATTCAATTATTATTGAAAAAACTTACTGGAGTCATTATACGTGAATCTTTCATATCCCACAATTTCCACACACAAACACAAATCCACTGAAGGTTTCAATAAAACATTTCGCACGTTTATACTCGTTGTGAAATAAGAGAAACACTCGCAGTCATCTATTGAGGCTGATGAACCAGTACTTCCCAGCGATGGTAATTTAATTCTACCCACAGAACCCACACAATGCACATAATAAATGCCCTTGGCAGATTTCAGCTGGTATCATAGAGAGCCAGTTGCCATTGCAGAAAAAGTATGCTAAAACGGAATTCATTCAGTATCGAATACGACAGAGGAAGCGACTCTCGATCTGATTTCCGATTTTCATAAATGTATCTGACGGTAGCGGAAATACGGGCGGTGAGTCTGAATAGGTAGGTGTTTGGCAATAGGGAAATGCGGTGCATTGCATGTAACAATCGTTTTTTTACCTTGTAGGTCAGTCTGCCGTGACAGGATCACGTTGACTTGTTGTACAACTAAACACCAAGAGGTAAAATGGAAACAATGTTTGATTGTTACCGTTAATTTTCAGAATTTTATAGTCTAACTCTTTGCTCATTATTATAAGGAAATTCATCCTGCTGTGCATCGGAGTTACTAAGGCAAGGGTTCAAAGAAAATACAGCCAAGCAGGTGTCAAAACAATCAGTTCTAACCAAGTTTACTCAAAACTTGTCTGTTATTGCTTGAAAAACCTCCAAGAGCTGGGCAGCCAAAATAAACTATCCGTATCCTGAGTACAAGGGCAAGCACGAGGTAGCCCAATTGATCCTGAATCATTCTGTGGTTCAGCAAAAGCACTGAGGAGGAATGATGGAAAAAGGTGCCGGGAATAAGACAGGCCAAAGAGTTCATTATAGAACCATCGCCAGAATTCTATGAATACCAACTAGGTCACAACAGATGAACATGGTTGATCTTCTGACAGGGCATTATAAGCTGGATGACCTAAGGTCTGGCCTATGGAGTATAGTTACAAAAATAGTCCTAGATCCAGAACTCTAACATAACGAGAGCGCTTACACAATATAGATATGTGAAGAATGGATCCCGGGATTGATTCCGGTATCGAAAAATGTTGATCCCCAAATACACTGATCCCGATCCGGGACTACATTCCCTACTTCAAACGGAGTTCAAGCTATTTCCATTGTAGCACGTTAATTTTGGCAGTATTCAGATAACTATTAGTTATCACCTCTTCTAGCTAACGCTGATTCGCTCTTCGTTTCTTCGTATGTGTTCAGTTATATATTTAACCCATGAATAGAGCGTCTGTTCCTGAAACCAATTACTGCAATTGAATATCAAAAAGTTTGAAGGTAAGTTATAATTGAAACAGTAGCTCATTATGTAGGAAATGCTATCAGTGCGAAACACAATACGAATTATCAACTTGAATTTCCAATGAACACGTTATAATTAAAAGGAAAAGAAATGTTCGAAGTTGCATATGCTCTATTGAAGTATTGAAAGAAGAATATGCATCAATAATGGAAATACTAGAGCTCCACAAAGGTAAACTCAACAAAGTTTGGAATTGAGACAATGAGTGATAGAGATAATGAATTTTTTTCACCTACATAACTTGAAAATATCGATAAAATGTTTAGATAAATATAAATCTCTTAGAATGTATGAAAAAATTTTTACGTAACTCGAATTGATAGTTTCCATTATTAAATGATTCATTCATCAATTTCACAATTGATCTGGAAACAATTTCAACTTGAGTTTATGTAAAGGAAAATATTGGCCATATCAGGATAGAAAAGTAGATAATTTTTAATGCCAGCTGTGAAGAACGTAAGTAAAAATGATGAAAGATAGTTGATGAAATGAGTTTGTGGTCAATAAGTGTTGATACATGTGGTGCAAAATTGATTTTTTGGTTATAATTTTTCCGTAAAAATCAATGAACCGATTTCAATGAAATTAAGGATTACAATAAAAACTGCCGAAATATGCATTAGAATAAACACAGGGTGTCCCGTAAAGACCACGTCAAACCGAGGGAGAATGTAGATCAAAGGATAACCCACCTGCTATGATAAAATTCCCATTATAAAAGTCTCACCGTTTTCGAGATATTTTTTTTTTGAAAATGATGAAATTTTGCACCTTTCAATAGTTTTGTCTTTACGGTTGGTACACCTTTTTGGTTAATTTTCCAGTAACATATTGCTGAAAAAGGATTTCAACGTTTACATAAAAAACATTCTCCGAACATTTTGAAGGGGGGCTGTAAGAAATATCTTTATTGAATATTTTGATAGTGGATTCTTTTTTTTTCATTAAGACGTGACATTTTCCTGAAACACCTAGTAGAGTTGAGGACATTATCCTGATTAACGTCCTAAGACACAAATCGAGTCTCTGATCTCAACTGAACTAATCCCTGTAGATTATAAATACGTCTTTCCCGTCTCAATATACCACGAAACTGGACATTTTGTATATGCCACCCTTTTCGTCATCATCTGCGCTTGCTGCATCTGTCCAATCGATATCAACAGAATACTTCCATGTGCAACTGAACTGAATCGCCGTCTGGTCGTCTCAATTTCGACGATCAAGACGATTCACTCAAAACGGAATACGAGCAAATAAATTCGGCAATTGTTTATGTTCATATCAGCAAGTTCCTCTTTTTGGTTAGATTCATCAATATAAGCTATATCAGAAGCGTTCACTGCGTTAATTACAGTTAGTTCAAGTTGTGACCATCGTACTTGAAATCATGGGAAAACCTCTGCAAACTGTTGCTGCTATGGCCTGCTTGAAGAGTCTGTTGATGATTTTCAATTTCATTTTTTGGGTAAGTTATCTTGAATAATTTCATGAGGGGGCATCGATTAGAACACATGAATTTCAAACAAGGAAAAATATGACGACATATGGTAGGATATCCAAAGCGTTGTTTATACATACGTTAATCGAACCATTAGATTGCGATAGCTAGATAGATAGAAATCAACCGAAATACCTGTATATATTACTGTTCACATTGTTTTAGTGCCCCTGATGATGGAATAAAATAAAGATTCCGAAAGCTTGGATAGATTTCAAAGAGTACATTTTTACTTGCTGCAATTCCCCACTACATTTTCTAGTTTGTACTTAATTAGGCAGCAACGACTTCCTCTTCCACTTACTGTATATATATATATATGTATATATACAGGGTGAATCTTCCAATTAATTCATCAGAGGTTTATAGAGAACTAACAAAGATATCAACTTGAAATTTTAGTGGCAGGTACAACTCATTGTGATCTGTTTCCCTAAAATATTTTTCAATACGCTGCTACTTTCGGTTGAACCGGAGGTGATATTAATCTTAATTTTTATAATGGAACACCCTGTTTATTTTTACATTCTGGATCAATTGCATTTGGAATCGCTCCTCTATCTTCGTTCTGGAGATATTCCATTCTTTCGAAAAATTTTGACAGATGGACTGACCAACTAACTGTATTATCTACAATTTTCACGATAGAAAGTTCAATCTCCTATCAAGTACCCCTGACAGTTTCACAAAATATTCAACAGAGTGTTCGATATTTCAGTTTACTTTTTGGAAATTTCAAATCCCAATAACTTCTTTATTTCAAATACAATATGACTATGACATTTTCACACTATCCGACGCAAAATTTCATTTCCTATCGATTTGTATATAAGATAAGATTTGAAAGTATGAAAGACGTTGTCAGGTACTACATTCTTCCATCAAAGAACACATGTGGAATGCCGGAGTAATAGGTTAAAAATTGTGGGAAATTAGGATTGACATTTGACATAATAACAACAGCTGATACCAACAAGTGGATGGTACCAACAAGTGGATGGTACCAACAAGTGGATGGTACCAACTGTTAGGATTATTAATGAGAATTACTGAATTTTGATGGTACCAATTGGAGGTCGGATCATAATTTCCAAGATCAAGAAAAAATTTATTTACTTCATTTAATATACTTTATTAAGAAGTTGAGATGAGACTAGGTTGATTGATAAGAAGGAATAAATTTCACTTAGGTGTTGTACATTCGGTTTTTTCATTCATATGAATAAGTTCTTGAGTGATGAAGGCCATCTTTAGAGAAGTCCTTTTATCAGTGTGAGGTTCGTTCGCTAAAATTTTGATATCATTATAGTTATGTGATGGTCATTTTTATTCACATAATCTGCAAGTGCACATCTTCGAGGATGAAGTCTACAATCACTTCTGTGTGCACTCAATCGTAGTTTTAATAATCTGGAGGTCTGATCTATATATATTTCATATATTTTATTTTTCGTTTTAGATAACAAAAATGTGATATACAGTATTCCTTGTCAAAATTGTAATGAACAGTCGACGTCAAGCTGAAATCGTGTATAAAAGTTATCAGAAATATTCAAAAAGTCCAAGTTGTATATTTGAAGAATACGGACATCTAAAAAAAATCTAGAAAATTCGCACCATGACAGTTTCTTCACTCCTGTGGCACAAACCCTAATTTTTCAATTTTTTTATTTCTGTTATGGGATGCTGAATAATGTGTTTGTAAACTCTTAAAATGTGATGCCAACTGGACTAGTTTCGAAAAAATTTATTACTCTTTTCCCGACCGAATATTTAGAATTAATATTTCGCCCATCTTTGATTGACTGTAATGAGAAAAAATAAACTATACTAGTTTGGTAAGTAACATTAAAAATTTGCGAATTCAATTAGGATTCCAAATGGGAACATGTTATAATAATATCTCATTCGACTGAAAAACTATTATTTTCGAGTGGAATTGATCGAAATTTCATATAATTCTTTATTAAACTAACTATATTGCATTTTTTTTAGGTATCTGGCATTGCTCTTCTGGCCATAGGGATATGGATGGAGGTGTCACTGTACAAATACATGGAGATGAGTACCGAATTCAGCGGTACCGCTCCGTATGTGATGATTGGAATTGGATCACTTATCATCATCATAGGCTCTCTGGCTTGCTGCTGCACTGTCAAAGGGCAACCAGAGCTACTGTACGTGGTAAGTGAGGCATGACATTTATGGAAAATCTAGTTCGTTGAAATCCGTTTACCCGATCAGAAGTTACAGCTGTATTTAAAAATACTCACACTCAAATATTCATGTCGGGAAGTGATTGGCTGAAATTACTCAATTCGAGCATATATTCATTCCATGAATTTATCACCAGGTATATTTCGGTGAAAAACAGTTTGAAAGTTTATGATCATAGTTACGACCAAACGCGATCCTATTTCTTTACTCGCGTATTTTTGTGTTTTCATGTTAATAAAAAGGAATCATTATTATGTATGAATTCGTTGTCAACTGACAGAAAAAAATACAAAAAATCAGTAACTACATTTATAAACTAAACTTTCAATATTGCGACTAGTCTTTGTGTCTTCATATTGTTGAGTCATCATCTTTCATATTACGCGAGAAATATGGTCCTGAAATCATATTGTGTGAAACGTTGCAGTATTCACAATGAAAAAATTTAAAATGGAGTCGCTTCAGGGTATACTTTTGTTTCGAACCATATAAAAATACAAAGTTGAAGATGTTTTCCAAACGACGAAACGTCACGAAAAGATTCTGCTCACGTTATCGTGTAGTCTTAGAAAAGTGACCACGGCAAGTGCTATTCATTTTACATTTCTCTTAAAAATAAAGTTAGGAGAAAATTGGTAGTAAATTCTCAATTCTCATTCATTTTTGATTTTCGGAATATTAAAACTTTCTAAATGGCATATTTTTAGGCACGTAACTGCACTACTTTTTTTCCAATTTGACCTTCTTCGTGTCACTTACCGTCTTCGATATCCCCATGCTATTCATTCTCATCTTGAACACACATTGAATATTTTCATAAGCAATTCAGTCGGACATTCGTGACAAAACAGAACAATGAACACGATTTTCATTATTGCGGAAATGGCTATTTAAGGTGAATTAAAATAAAGCATATTGCTAGTTCCAGAAGTCATTCCAATGTTCTTCCTACTTTTCAAAAAAGTTGTATAGAGTATATGCACCTGACGTCATAGCCAATCACAGTAACGGAATGTCAACTGGTTGAAGGGTGAACAATAACTTGAAACAATAGCTCATTGTGTGGAAAATATTTATATGTAAATTATCGTATTGAACAAACACATTACAAATTTATTCATTTTTTAATATCATCAGTGCGAAATAAAAATTATCTAATTCACCATTGGACTTCTTATTGGTTGTAATCCACTAGGGAATTCTTTTAGCATCACGATTGAGAAAAAAATTATGATTTTCCAAATGGAAATAGGTACATGAAATTTGTCATTGAAACTGTTATATAATAATTCAAATTTTGAGTATGTAGTTCAATATTACAATGGAGTGTATCCTTGTTTTTTATTTCATTGATTTTGAGGGCTGCTATTATTTTTTTATCATCTCAAGTATATTCGTTAGATATTTTGGACTGAGCTCATTGTTATTGCCTTAATAAGAACTAGAATTTTTAATGGCATAGAAATGAAAGAATGTGTGAATGAAAGTAGAGTCAATAATAATGGATCCAATCGATCAAACTATGAATCCTTTCATTTTAATCTTTTAAGATTTGTTCTCTATCAAAATGTGTTCTTATTTTTTTTTACAGGTATCATTTTGTTGAATGAGCTGAAGTTTTCTCTTATATTTTTTTTCAGTATGGCGCATTTCTGGTATTAGTATTCATGATGGAGTTGGGGGCAGGAATATCAATCTTCGCTTATCGTACCAAACTCTCAAACGGTTTCGACAAAGGTTTGACTCAAGCCATGATAAATTATAGGAATGACAGTTCACACCTGGCTGGAGATTTCGATCTGATGCAAGAAACTGTGAGTAACAAAATAATTAAAGTATGGGATTCAATCTCACGGCACGATTTCGTCCATTGGATTCATTGTGCGTTCTTTCGCATAATATCGAAGTTTTCTTCTTCCTCATTGTGGAATACGTATATATTTTCGTAATAGGAGAAGGTTTCCAGCACAGGTTTCCTCGTTTGCTTGGCAGAACCTATAAATTGTTGTGTTTGTTGAGTAGGTACTTTGTAAATTTTGGCGATGGTTCTTTTATGTACTCTTTGGCTAGTCTCATTCCTGAGATTGCTTCTTCCGAAAGGAATAGATTGCTCTTCTTCTTCTGCTTCTTTTCAGCCTCTTTTTGTACTTTCGTGGCTTGATACCCAAGCTTCCATTCCAATAAATACTTTCGCGACAACATCCCTTATCTATACCGACCGGTTCTCAACAATGGTAGACGTCTATGTTGTTTTGGAGTCCGCGTGAAAAACCAACAATTTGGGGGAGTACCGATTAATGCGAGCAGCAGAGGCAGGAGCACGAGAAGTATAGTGTTTACACTCTCGCGTCTTGCCAATTGAGCTGAGATTCCTGCTTCACTTACTTCTTCGAATAGAGATGTATTCAACTCATTTCTTCAATAACATCACATGTTTTCCGAAGACTTGATTCTTGTCTTCCATTCATCTTCCTTGGTTTTCAAGCTGTCTGTTGAGTTGGCAATTTTTGCATCGATTAAAGGTCCTTCTTTCTACTTTTATACTTATACTTTCGCAACAAAACATTTTTATACCAAAATTTCCTCTGATATTATCTTATCTCAGTTTATATTAACAAAAAATGTAAACGTTCGTTAGTTATGGACTTATTATTATTTGTTGATGATGAATATTAATTTACAGTTGAAATGTTGCGGAAACCATAACCCCAGCGATTGGCTAAATTTGAAATATTCTCAGCCCATTCCAGTTTCTTGTTGTATTGAGAAGAACTGTCACACGGATGAAGATGCAATATATTCCGAGGTAATGGTTTGAATGTGATTAAATAAACATATAGTATATACAGGGCGATTCACCTAAGTGGTTCATCAGAGGTTTATGGAGAACTGGAAGAGATATCAACTTGAAATTTTGGTGGATGCTATTACTCAATGTGTTCTATTTTCCTAATATATTTTCAATACGCTGTTACTTCCGGTTAAACCAGAAGTGATATCAACTTCGTTTTTTCAAATGGAACACCCTGTTTATTTTTGCATTTTCGAATTCTACGAAGAATTATGGGCCTGTTGCATTTCGAATTTTCTCCCTATCGTGATTCGTTTGCAAGATATTCCATTTTTTCGAAAAATTTTGAAAGATGGACTGACTAACTAAAATGTCCATATAATCTTCAATTTTCAAGATTTAAGGATCAATTTCCATATCCTTAGAAGTGTTCCAAAATATTCAACAGGGTGTTTGATATTTCAGTTTACTTTTCGTAAATTTCAAATCGCAATAACTTTTTTATTTCAAATAGAATGACTAGGCAAATTTTCACACTATCCGACGTAAAATTTAATTTCCTATCGATTTGCATAAGCATACCATATCGATAAAATGGATATTTTAAGAGGTATCAACAAAAATGTGAAAAAACGTTCATTTGTCCCGTGTGTATTTTCACACGTGTGCTTTGGATGGTTCTGAATTTCATATTTGACGAATAATATGAACATCAATCGATTAGGAAGTAACTATCTCCACTTCGTCTATGGATATACTTATGCAAACCTATCAAGAAACAAATAATATGGCATCAAAAGTGATATTCTGATAAACGGATAAAACAAAACAAGTAATTGTTCAAAATGTCCATGTTGTTCACGACACATAATAATTCTTCTCCGGACACCTTCAGTAGTCGACCTTTCAATTTCTTGTGACAATTTTGCGAAAGCCAGACGCAATTTTTTGGCTCTAGGGAATATTTAGAGTCATCAGCCTTTTTGAAAACTGATTTTTTTCTGAAACCCCAGAGATGGTGCACCATATTTGTTTCTTTTCGTGTTAGGAATCAATTAATATTCATATTATTCGTCAAATATGAAATTTAGAACCATCCAAAGCACACTGGTGAAAATACACACGAGACAAATGAACGTTTTTCCACATTTTTGTTGATATCTCTGAAAATATCCATTTTATTGATATGGTACGCTCATGAAAATTGATAGGAAATTAAATTTCACGTTGGATAGTGTGAAAATTGCATAGTCATTCTATTTGAAATAAAAAAGTTATTGCGATTTGAAATTCACAAAAAGTAAACTGAAATATCAAACACCCTGTTGAATATTTTGGAACACTTCTAAGGATACCTGATAGAACCCTCTTTCATTTATGTGTATACGGAAATTGAACCTCAAATCTTGAAAATTGAAAATTATATGGACATTTTAGTTAGTCAGTCCATCTGTCAAAATTTTTCGAAAAAATGGAATATCTTGCAAACGAATCACGATAGGGAGAAAATTCGAAATGCAACAGGCCCAGAATTCTTCGTAGAATTCGAAAATGCAAAAATAAACAGGGTGTTCCATTTGAAAAAACGAAGTTGATATCACTTCCGGTTTAACCGGAAGTAACAGCGTATTGAAAATATATTAGGAAAATAGAACACATTGAGTAATAGCATCCACCAAAATCTCTTCCAGTTCTCCATAAACCTCTAATGAACCAGTTAGGTGAATCACCCTGTATATGAAGTGGGTCCGTTTAGTATGTAAAAATGGCGTAAATTAGGATACCACAAACGAAATTTTTATTATCCTCTTCATTCTTGAGGTAAAGGGTGGAATTTTAAATATAGTACTGTGGTACCTTGTTTTATTTCAATTATTTGTTAACTGAAAATAGTAAAAATTGCCTCTCACTCTTAAAATTATGTTTTTGAATTGATCTCATATGTAAAACATGATTCTTTTGCGTTATATAATCTCTTGAGTACATCTTCATCTGAATGAGTTTCAGTTTATAGCGAGTCATTAAAATATAACTGAATAGAGTTTTTGGTGCAAAAAATAAATACCGTTCTCATTTATAAAGAGGGAAATGAATTAGTGTTTTCATATGAGATAATATATGTGTCGTCTCTAAATTGTCTTGTTTTTTTACATTTATTGATGATTTCAAATAAATAATTCTTATATTTTCAAGGAGCGCTTATCTAACATGTTTCAATCATCTGAACGCATATACAAATTTATAAATGATTCCAAAAAATTTATTGTGCTACTAAATTCTTTAGTAAAAATATATAATTTCTACTTAAAATATAGTATAGATACAAGAGGGGTCTCAAGATACGGGTAGGAAAAATTTTCTTTTTGCACTTGCGAAAGCCAACAAATTGTAAGGATATTGCAATAGCTAAAACTGATCATTAATGACATTTTCAGGGTTGCTACTCGAAAATAATTGCTTTTCTGGATGCCAACATTGGAACAGTGGCTGGAGCTGCAGTAGCAATCGCATTCTTCCCTTTAGTAGGGGTCGTGCTCACTTGCTGCCTAGCAAGTATGATCAACAAGACCAAATACGAACAAATGGCTTAAAAATTAATTGAATCCATCATAGGATATACATATATTCACCTTCTTACTTACAGTCTTGAAAATCTCGATGTTTTATCGTAACATAAGCTTCGTCAACTGTAATAAGGTTCAGCAAATTAATGACGCAACCAGAGTGTTTAGATTTTTCACGATGGGACTGAACAATTCAACAAACTAGGAAACATTTATAAAAACAATGTGAACAACAAATTACGACCAAGTTCCAACAGTATAAAGATCTTTCTCCTGACCCTTTGGGAACCATCTGGCGAAGAGTTTTCAGTAGGATCACAAAAAGGAATTTATAACACGATGAAGGATTCACGTAGATTTTGGTTGACCAGTTATGAGAACTCATTTCTTCCAAGTGATGGATGCTCACTCTAAGTGGCCAAAAATTTCTACTATGAATTCATCGTCGCTTCTGACACTCTATCAGTTTTAGAAAAATATTAACCAAATAAGGCTTCGATAAAGATTTTTTCAGAGGGATAGATTTTACATTATACAGTGAGCACCAAATGTTTCGTATAAATGTCGACTATAGACATCAAAAACGCCCAAGTAATGGTTAAACATTTTTCATTGGTCGCCCTCAAAAAAGTTCTTAACACTGTGTTGGAAAAAATCATGAAATTATTAACGTTTGAGAAAACCTTATTTTGCTGAACTGAATTAAATTTTTTCTACATTTCCCGTCTGACGAGTTCAGACATGAATAATAATCTGTCTTTACTACCTACATTCAATATTCTTCCTACATTTCTGCATATCATATATTTTTGAAATACTTCAGTTGTATACATGCATGTACAGGGTGTCAATTTGAAAACTTCCCACCCTTAATATATTCCTTTCACTAAACAATGTGAGCATGGAATCGGAAAAACAGTTTCAAGTACTTTTTATAGCGCATGTGTTTAACCCCCTAAAAGGGGTAGATGTTACCCTCCGAATTACAAATAGGAACGGGGATCAAGTGGCACATTACTTTGATTGGTGTTCAATTCTGTTTCCAATGGAACCATGACTCATTATTTTTGGACGAGCATTTTCCGAAAAATGTTGTTCTAAACGTGAACATGTAATTAAAATTTGCCGTGTCTTTCTCGAATTTAGTGTTTGTTGGTTTTTTTCTTTTCACATTATGAAATTCAATTTGCTAGAAATACATTCAATTGTAATTGTAAGGGTAAAATCTACACCTCCTAGGAGGTTGAACCAGGGGCGCTACAAATAGTCCTTGTTTTGTTGTTTTTCAGATTCCTCCTTGTTTACTGGAAGTAAGATATTAAGGGTGGGAAGTTTTCAAATTGACACCCTGTATATTATAAGTTAACAAAATGATCGTACCCGAAAGATAAATCCCGTTAACCAGTTATATATCAATTTGTTTGATGGATAGCTGAAAAGGATTGTAGTGAAATTTTGAGAATATAAACGATTATAACTTTATGGGAAATCTTAACAGATCGACTACTCTAGCTTGGCCTTTGATGCACACTATCATATACATATACCGTGTATATATGAGTAAAGATCAAACCAGATATCTATAACAGAAACCGAAAAGCTTCTCGGAAAGATCCGTGGATACGTCAACTTTAATTTGGAAAAACGCGTGCATCTTTTGACGTTTTAGTTGCAACTGCTATCCTCGATAGTGCCATTTGAGAAAAGAGAATACTTCATTGTACACGTTAATCCAACTGTTCAGTCATGTTACATGAGAAAAATGTCGACAAAATTGGTGTTTTGATGTGATTTAAATTGAAAAGTTATTTGAATAAGCTAATTGATCAAATGCTTTCATTGAGGTCCTACCTCAACTTGGCAGTATTCAAGATAATCAACAAATCCCAATTAACCCTTGATTGAAAATAAAGTGAGTTGAATTTGTTCATTACTTTTTGCATACACTGCGTTCTCTAGCTGTTTCTGATACCTGTAGTCTTTCGTTTGCTCATCTCAGAGGCAGAGTTAGAATTTTCGACCATTAGGTGTGTACAAGAAACACATTGAACTGATGTTACTAGAATTCTGACGAAATACGTAATAATTATATTATTATGTTTGCATGATGAATATTTTATATATCAACATTTTATTAATTGTAAGACTGTAATTGATATGATATTTGAAATATTTGATGTTCCATATTGAGTGTAATCCAATAAAAATTGATATTGTTATTAGGGTTGATTATTATTATTATTATTATTATTATTATTATCATTATTTTAAAATTATACTGTGAGTCATAAGGACAGTATAATTAAATTTCCAAAAAAAAACTATACCTTTGTCAAAATTTTATGTTATACATAGTTCGTGGCTAATTTCATACGTTTGTGAATTTATTACCATTCATGAGGAAAATGTTACGGCTCTCCTAGCTTTATAGAATAACTTCATCACCTACAAGGAGATATAACACAGGGGGCCTCACCTATTCGTCAATAGGGAGTTGAAGTGGTTCCACGAACGATAACGTTAGGATTCATTCTGACATCTGGGCATGCGCATTTCACAAATTGTTACGTTTTCGTATTTTGTGAGTCGCATTATTTAATGGGTGGTAGAAAAGGAACGTACGGTACCTAGGGCTGCCAATAAGTCACAAAGGGATAATTAAAGGACAACGAGATCGCAGACAAGATCAGAGAGTTTTATAGGACCAGAATCGGCAACTGGAATTTGCAACACATTCATCAGGAAGAAGATTGATGACTGGACTGCGGCAAAGCACACAGGGAGGCATGGAGAAATGCCCCTGGGTGCAGAATAGCCAAGATCTTCATTAGACCAGATCAAATGAAGAAATGGGAAGAACAACTACTCACACTGAGTAGGAAAAACGCAAAAGTGATCATCGGTATTCTAACCGATCACGGTACTCTGCGGAAGCACAGACACAGAATGGGATTGGAAGAAAACCCATTATGTAGATTCTGTGAACTAGAAGATGAAACCTCACTGCATATCATCTTCCAATGCCCTGCAGTAATGGAAAAGAGGCGCCTTCACCTAGGCGACCCAGATCCACAGAGATTCCAATGCGAGGGAGGCACTATCAGGAATATCCTGACCTTTTCTTCGATACTAGAGCCACCAGCTATCTGAGGGACGTCAAGGGATTATCCATACGTCTGGAGGCGCTACGTGCCCCAACTCCACAGTCGACACTAGGTCGACAATAATAATAACATAATAATAGGTAACCGAAATTCATAGGAATAAAGACTTCAATTCACGAATAGCACAGAAGAGAACTGAACAACCGGAATGGAAAATGAGATAATAGGGAGTTTTTGGGCTACTTAAAATAACATAAAAAATAACAACTTTTGTGGTTATTGTTAATAGAGAGTTGAATTGGTTCCACGAACGGTAACGTTAGGATTCATTCTGACATCTGGGCATGCGCATTGCACAAGTTTTCAAGTTTTCGTATTTTGTTTTCGTGAGTCTACGGGTGTACGTAGACTCACGCTATCTAACGGGTGCTAAAAGAGGGTACGTACGCTAACCGTAAGGTGCCTACAACTTAGCTAACCGAAATCTCACGAAACGAGGACGATTACTTGCGAACGGCACAGGACATACATTTAAACTACATAAAACAGCATGGAAGTTAAGATTATTAAAATTATTTAACATTCCCTGCCTAGGCGAGTTCTGTGCTAACGTGATGAGATACTTCAACACCATTTTAGATGTATATCAGGAACGTCACATTTCTTACGTTACCGTGTGTAGGACTGCTCACGTACTGTGATTACTTCAACTCTCTATTAACGATAAACATAACGACAACGACTGATCTCTCTCTCTTCTTCATGTAGTGGCCTTAGCTGCTAGGACTATCCGGCCAATGGTTAACGAATCATCCTTTAAGAGCCCAGCGCGGTCACAGCAAAGTGAATCTGGGTCCAGCCCATCCACACTGGGTACCGAAAGAAGGAAAAGTCATGTTCACATAAGTTGCACATTTGTTCTAATAAGGATTGCAGGTCGCGCACAAGCATCACTATTCTATTATTAAGCGCATGCATTGCTGGTTAAAGCTCGAGGTTAGAGGATGTTAGGAAATCAGACAGGATATTGATATTGTCCAGGGAGAGGAGGTCAAACAAAACATCGTTGACTGCTATAGGCCTGGTGTAATTACATGGGACTTTCAAACAGCTGTGAAGGGTTTGAATATTCCTTCCATTATTAGGACAACTAAAAAGAATATGAGTTAAGTCCTGCGTCGCACCACATTCACATTTGTCATTGTCTTTAATTTTGATTTTGTGTAGGTGGGCCATTGTAAGACAGTGTGTACTTCTCATTCTGCATAGGGTAGTAACTACCTTTCGGGGAAGGTTCTTAAACTTGTGAAACCAAGGTTGTCTATGTGGTCGGGAAACAGATGAGAAATAGGTCGTTCCTTTGACCTGCCCGACATTCCTGTAGTCTCTTACCCAACTCGTCCAAAGATTTTCTTTAAACAAAGGTTGAAATTCCCTAAAATCAGCTTGAGGAGTATTTGTTATAGATTTTCTACGTCCTAGGTTTGCAAGGTTGTCAGCAATCTCGTTTCCAGTAATGTTACAATGACTAGGTATCCAGGCCAGTTCAATTTGCTGCCCACTTTGTATGGCTCTTAAAATAAGGCTTTTTGTTTTAAGCGAAAGTTGATCATGGTGAGCGGATATGCCGGTTCGTGTTATCTTCAGAAGCGCACTCTTAGAGTCACTAAAAATCACAGCTCGTGGTAGATGTAGTTCCTTTATACGTTTGACCGCTTCCTGTATAGCCCATACTTCCGCAGCGCAAATAGAGAAATAACTAGGGAGGGAACAGCTGATCTCCACCATATTGACAGAGTAGACACCAAATCCGACTCCCTCTGAGATATCCTTTGACCCGTCTGTGAAAAAGAAGGTATGGTCTGGAAATTGATGGTGTGCTAGCCTCAAGAAATCCTCTCTATTATTATTTTGTTTTTGGAGATCCATTTCTACAAAGGAAAGTGAGAATGTTTGGGTATTCAGAGGAAAGATATAACAAGGGAGATTAGGCAGGAGAAGAATATCATGCAAGCGTGGTAAGATGTCATTATAGGCTTCAATAATGGGGGGAACAGCTGAGCGTTGCCAATATTGTGGATCTCTGAGATAAGTGTCATGAAGTTCAAGGAAGAGGTGATAAATAGGACTTTGGTATGAAAGTAGTTTAGTAATATACTTAATGGCTAGCCATGATCTTCTATAAGAAAGCGGGGTTTCACCGCTCTCAGACAGGAGAACATTGATCGGTGTAGATCTCATTAATCCCAGCGCTACCCTTAGAGCCTGATACTGCACCTTATCTAACTGACATAGGACTGGTTTCGAGCAGCGTCCAAAAAGGATGCTGCCGTTATCTAAATGTGACCTTACCAAGGCCTTGTAAAGAAGTAGCAAAGTTGAAGGTGCTGCACCCCACCATGTCCTACAAAGAGATCTCAATATATTTATACTCTTCTGAGCTTTTGCGCATATCATGTTAATATGAGCTTTCCAGGACAGTTTGTTATCAAATATTACACCTAAATATATAGCATCCACACTCCATGACAACGGAGTGCCCTTAATGTAAACGTGGGTCTTCGGAGCAGTGTGTGATGGATGGAATGCCACAGCAGTGCATTTATTTAGGGAGAGCTGTAGCCCGTTCTCCTCAAGAAAGACGGATAACACATCTATTGATGCATTGATTTTATTAATGACTTCAGTTATGTTATCACCACACCCAATCAAGGCAAAATCATCAGCATACCCAAGAATAGTAATACCATCCACCATAAGATTTTTCATTGGATCACAGTAAATATTAAAGAGTAAAGGGCTTAATGGCGAGCCTTGGGGTAGTCCTTTTTCGGCAATCTTGGGTCCAACAGTATTTCCCGTGGTTGGATCAAATACGGATACCTGTCTTCCCCGAAGAAGTGACAAAATAAGATCCGTTAAATCCTGAGGTACAGCATAATCCAATAATCGTTCGTACAATTTAGAGAAGAGGACATTGTCATAGGCCGAAGAAATGTCTAAAAGTACTAAAACGGTACCTTCATTCATCGCCAAGGAAGAGGCAATTATAGAGTATAGAGCAACTAGATTGTCCTGGGTGCCACGACCTCTTCGGAATCCCGACTGAAAAGGGCTCAATCGTTGTTGACTCTCTAGATGCCATTCAATCCTATTCTTAATCAGTGACTCCAACACTTTACCTGGACAAGATGTCAATGAAATTGGTCGCCACCCACGTAGGGTAGACAGGTCCTTGCCTGGTTTAGGGATAGGATAAACCAATTGGGTTTTCCATCCAGCTGGAACAATCTCCTGTTTAGTTAACAATTTGTTGTAGAACTGAAGTAGGGACTCCTGACCTCTGAGAGGAAGATTCCCAATCATGCTATATGTAATCAGGTCCTGCCCTGGTGCCGTGTCCCGCTTGTAACGGATAATCGAGGAGAGCTCATGAAAGTTGAAAGGTTCGCTGAAGCGAGAGTTGTTGTTAGTTGGTAGGCAAAAATCTTCGATAGCTGGTTGGGTAAGAGTTATGAGCAATTCCTCTGATATGCTTGAATTGAGGGGAGGGGCACGGCGTATAACTTTTCGAGCAGAGGCGAACGCTCTTACAGCTGCCCATACTTTGGAGATCGGTGTTTGAGGAGATAATTTCGAACAAAAATCCTGAAAACCATTTATCTTAAATCTTCTCAGGACTTTCCTTGACGCAGCTGCACAACGTTTCACTTCGATAAAGTTTTCCAGGGACGGATGTGCTTTATAAACTCTGAAAGCTGCTCTTCGTTTTTTAACAGCGAGTGTGCATTCGTTAGTCCACCATGAATGTTGGGGTTTCATAATATAATTAGATTTCTTCTTAGGAATAGCTTCATCGGCAGCAGCTATGATAAGTGATTGCAGTTGGTCATAAGAAGCAACCTGTTCGGGAAATACAGAATCAATACATCTCGAGAACCTTAACCAGTCCGCCCTACGTACATTGTAAACCTCCCTACGAGTGCAGTGAATGGGTTTTGTAGAAGGTTTTGAAAATGTGCAAAGAATGGGAAAATGATCACTCATCCCAGTGTCTTCGATAAGTGTCCAGTGAATATCAACTGAAAGTTGGGGAGAGCATATAGCAACATCTGGAGCGCTAGTATTGGAATTGGGAGGGGTTAATCGAGTTCCCCTACCATCATTTAAAATGAACCATCCCTTCGAGTCTACTAGGTCATATAGAGAAACGCCAGTACGATTATTTGTACCTGACCCCCACGAAGAATGTTGTCCATTGAGGTCTCCTACCAATAAGAAAGGTTTCCTTGAGGAGTTGATAACATTATGGATGACATTGGGCAATAATGGCGAGTCTGGGGAGAGGTAAATTGTAAAAATTGACAATGTGTCAAATTCAATGCCAAGTGCTTGCATCTTGTAAGGAAGATGTATATGGGATAGATCAATTACATTATATGGTATCTGCGACTTTATAAAGAAGGCAACTCCACCTTTTCCATCGTCCCTATCATGCCTTAAGCAGTCAAAGCCTTTAATAGATATACAGTAACCGTCTCTAAGCCAAGTTTCATTCAGGGCCACGACATCTAGATCAAGATCCCTAATAAGGGACACCAATGTATCTCTATTACTGAAATAGCTTCTTAAATTCCAATGAAGAACCTTAAAATCCATTACCCTGTATAAGTATCTGCTCAGGTAACCAGTTTCGCATAAAATTAGGTGTCCAAATAATCTCCCAATGTTGTATCTGATGTATTATAAGTGAAATGCAAGCATACCAAATAGACATATCGAAATACAGGAGGATATGTTGTGGAGGCAGGGAGGGTAGATGAGGAAAAGCCGAAAGAAGAAGATTAAGATAAAAAGGAATGAGGAAGGGGTTGAAAAGAGAAAGTAGGGGGAAACAATTTAAGATAAGAGAATGAGAAATTTCGTTGGGATCGGCTGTTCGATGAATGGTTATGAAAATTGAAATGAACAGATAAAAATATTGGTAGTCAGGAATAGGAGACGGAAATTTATCAATATTCATTTTCTGTGTTATCCGAAACCCGAAAATTATCATCATTCTTAGTATTGAGCATTTTTGTGAAAAATTGTCGGAAAAATGGAAGAAATTGTTCATTGATCAAGCTATCAATATTTTCAGAAGGATTCGAAGTTGGAGCTGTCGCAGATGAATGAGGGGGTGTTTGGTTTTGTGAATTGCGGTATGATAAGGAAGCTGTGTAGTTGGGAGAATGGACTAGTGATACGTTGGATGATGGCATCCGACTTGGTTGAGGTAAAAGTGCCTCTCTGTGTGCAGTTACATCATATCCCGGGATCCTTTCAATGATGTTTGGCTTACGCTTTTTAGTCTGTGCAACTACTCGGGAATATGCTGGTTGAGTATTTGGGGAATAGCCGGTTATATTGGGAGCTCTTGAAGCTCCTGGCAAGCTGGGAAAACCTTGTGCTGAACGTTGGAAGTTCCTTGGTTGTTGTTCCTTCGGAATAAGTGGCGGAAAAAGTTGGGCAGCTTCAAAATATGACAGATCATGATAAGACATAACTTCATTAATGTTTTTCTGCCTCTCGAATTCTTTGCATGAGAAGTCTGTAGCTTCATGAGGGCCTTTGCAGAAAATACACTTTATCGGTTGGTCACACTCACTGTGGTTCTCTCCACATCTAGAACATCGTTTCTTGCTTCTGCATAAATTAGCAGAATGGCCAAATCGTAAGCAGTTCCTGCATTGATTTACAGGTGCAATATATGCATCAACGGTAGCAGTATAAGAAAAAATTTTCACTGTATTTGGTCTGGTTCGGCCTTCGAAAGTGATAAGCATTGTATTGGATGGTACGTATGAGGTCTGATCTCCAGTTCGCATCTTTCGGTTGAGACGTCTTGCTTCAATGATTTTCACTGATGATTCTGCACATTCGATAATGTCCTCTGGAGTTATGGCTTGGCCTACGTCTCTTATAATACCTTTAGTTGTCAAAAGTTTCTGGGGAATGTATGCTTTGAATCCTTGTTGCAGGAAGGAGTGATTTATTAATAAATTGTTGGCATCTCGTGATGTAGAAAAAGTTACCCCAATTCGGTTAAAACCTTTTTTCTGAATCTGAGTGATATTATTAATTCCTAGTCTAAAAAGTTTCTTTCCTAGTTCCATTGGGTGTAATTGAGAAACATTATTCCCTTCCACGATAACGGTGAACGGCCCGAAGTCCGTGTCAAAGTAAGAATTTTTCCTTCTTTTCGCAGCAGATATTTTTTTTTGCAGGTCCTGGGCTTCCTTGCCTATTTCTTCGTCGTCTGGAAATAAAGTAACCACAGCCAAAATTTCTGATTCTAGCAGTTCAACACTCTTTTGATGATAGGGGGAAAGTTGATGTAAGGATTTAAGCATATTAAGGGAAGGGGGAGAAAGCTGTTTTAATATGGATTCACTATTCATTAAAACGTCTGATTGGACCCCATTGCCGGGGCCAGGGGACTCGGTCCCCATATTGCAGCAGGGCACTACCCACTACCAAAGCAAAGCTTTATCGCTAGTCTACTTAATATTAGGTTAACTCACAGAAACGTCCAAGAAAAGAGTCACTTAGCTCACTCACTAATAACTAAATCAAATTCAAGAAAGTAGTCAATCTTTTCCGAATTCGTGAAAAAAAAAAAAAAAAAAAAAAAAAAAAAAAAAAAAAAAAAAAAAAAACCGACAACGACTGATTGATACTGACAACTGACGGCTGAGGGAGCCGCACGATCGTATACATAGGTCTTGCAACTCGTTTGGTGGGTGGCCCAAACATTGAGGAAATTTTTGTGGTTCTCATGTTTCGCCACCTGCAGCGCTGTCCTCTATTGTCACTTTGTCAGCCAATCACAAATCAGATCCGATCAGCTTTTTGAAAGTAAGAATGATTTTTATTTATTCGAGAGAATTTTGCAAGATATAATATTTCTGTCATTGATTTTATTTACCATACGAGTCTGAACCGTTTGTTTTGTTGTCAAAGAATAATCACGTGATTATACCCCTATATGTCCTCCTATCGGATAATTATGGAAACTTTTTCTTCAAAACTGGTGCCACCCCCCATCACTCAAAATTGCCGTAGATTCCAGACCTTATGTGTATGACCGTGGGGAGCCGTCTATCGTTTATGGCAAATATGTGTTTCGTGAACCAAAAGTTCTGATCTGTGGTAAAGATAACCACAAAACTCGCTATTCCAATCTATCGTAAATAAAGTTCGTCGGTATCGCTATTCATTTTACCTCCCCTCTTTTCCCTTACTACGCAGTCGCACGAATGACGATAACCACAAATGTTGTTATTTTAAGTGGCTTAAAAACTCCCTATTGAAATAATTTAAGATTTCCTTCCTAGGCTGTGATTGACTGTGATGCAGATGCTCCATGAGTGCGGAAAAGTCACTTATCTGAAAACTGACGTATCCTACCTACTCAGGGTGCGTTCCATTAAGCGTTCACAACGCCCAAAACACTCATTCAGACGTTCCTCATGGCGACCACGATCGTTGGGGTCGTGGCGAAAATGTCATGAATGACGTCATGATTTATGCTCGACGACCCATTTCAAGAGGTGGGTCGGCGTGAGATTCCACATTCCACTTGAGTTTATTTTTATGACGCACAGAACCAAGTGGAACGACGAAATTAGTGGTCGTGAGCGTGATCGTTGTAAACGCTTAATGGAACGCACCCTCAGAAATCAGGTGCTTCATGTCAACTTGTCAATTGGTCATCTGTAGCACAGAGTAGAGGGGATACTTTATGTCTGTAGCTCAGCTGGGGTTGGAATGTTATTAAACAAAGATATTTTCCCTCATTAGAAGCTAAAAATTCAATAGAATATTCATTATTGAGGACGAATAATTCGATTGCGGGTATGCTCTTCGATCTGCTTATCCTATAACTGTTTATTACTTGGTTACTTTCATTTTATTTTAATAGGTGTCACAACATGAGTGCTCCAACAGTTCCAAACGATTGGCAGACAGCAAGAAAATTGGTGAAGGAAAGGGGCCAATATTTACTTGAAACTGGAACATGGAGTGATTGTCGCTTCATTGTTGGTACTGAACCCAATCAGCAAGTTTTGGAAGGCCATAAACTATTTCTTGCTATGTCAAGTCCTGTATTTGAAGCAATGTTTTTTGGTGGCATGGCTGAAAAGGACCCCATTGCTATTTTAGATGTACAACCTGACGCATTCAAAGCATTGCTTGAGTAAGATATGTTTGTCTTATCAAATATCAAACACATGTAATTTGTGATTTTATCCAAGAGAAGTTACATAGTGGTGAAAGATCAATTTTAGACACATGTCGAAGGTATCATTATGTAAGCAGTTTCTGAATACCTGAGCAATTTAGACCAATAAAACCTTGAGATGAATATGGAATCAAATCGGAATATACCATATAATATTTTTTTTATTTATATCAAGAATCTCTTTAGATTTAGAACAAACTTATAAAAAGTCAACTTTGGCAAACATTGAGAGGGAAATATGTTTTCAGTAAAGTAATGCAAATTAGAAATAGTATATTGACATTTTTAAAAGTTAGTAGAGGATTCAAATTGATTTCAGGAGTTACAGAATGATTTGTATTACTCTAATATTCTCTTGTTTGGAATCTCTATAGATACAAATCTTACTTGAGCTTTCTGTTTTTGTAAATACATGTTCAAGATCATATTTCTATAATTTTTTCAGATACATTTATACTGACAAAATAAATCTAACTTCATTTGATCAGGCATGTGAATTATGTTATGGTGCTAAAAAATATATGCTTCCCTATCTAGTTGAAGAATGTACCAAATACTTGTGGTCTGATCTCTACCCCAGAAATGCCTGCAGAGCATATGAATTTGCAAAACTTTTTGAGGAACCAATGCTCATGGATAAATGCATTAGAGTATGTATTCAATTCTCAAGTAACATGCAGATCACATAACAATTTGAAAAATCTTTCTGTTCCAGATTATTTGCAATCAAACTCAAGAAGTTCTGCAGGAATTAAGCTTTGATGATGTTGAACTATCTACAATAATGACTGTGTTTGAACAAGAAGAACTAAATATCAAATCTGAGCTGGAGTTGTTTTCAGCAATTGCTCGTTACGCTGCAAAGCATAATCAAATTTCAGGTGCGAAAGTACCCAGACTAGATGGTATAGGTAATTGTGCTCAATTTTTCATTAACTAGTTTCTATCTCTATTTTCTTAGAGGTCATATTTTGTTTTATGTTCAATTCAATGACCATATTTTGTGTGGTGCAATGTAGACTAAAACTATCTCAAAAATTTCCTTACATTGGCTTAGACCATTTTTTTGAATCAAAATATTTTTTCACAAATATTTTATGGCGTTAATATCAAAATAAATAATAAATGATGATTAACTGTGAGGGATGACTCAATCTTCATGCTGCAATGCTTAACTGCCGATGTTTTTCCGATTTCACTGTTAATAATTCACTCTAACTATTCCAGCATGAGTCCAAGATAAAATAAAGAAATACATTGATTATTTCAATTACAAATGATGGTATTGATGCTAACTACATGGCTAACGTGTGACACTATAAAATCAATAATAATATTTCTAGAGACTATCTCTTATGTCAATTATCAATTCTTGTAAGATAACTGTTTTGGTCCACTAGGCCTTTATCAGTTGCACTACCTCGATTGGTGATAGTCCATGCACATTCAGTCCACATATAACTACTCCTATACGATTGACGTATATAAATTGCGAAATTAATTATAGGAATAAAACACATCCTTATCCAGAATAGAGTCTGACACATAATTTTATGTTGAGTGATGCTGAAGACACCTCGAGAAATGGTACAAGAGTGAGGTTTGTCGATTTGTGATGTCCTTATTGCAATTTCCAGGGGTTGTATCAGACTCTATTTTAAGTATGGATGCGTCGCATGACGGGTGAATTTATCAATAAGAAATATGTGAGCGTAAAATTTTTCAAACAAAACTCCCTGTTAAGTTCAGTTATGTAGAAGGGACGCTTTCACTCTCACGAATCTGAACTCTAATCTTGGCCTCCCAACGACTGCTACGCCTATCGGCTTTCTCAAGTTGACTATTTTGAATATCTAGACATTGATTTGAAAATGATGTTACGCCCCTGGCGTCAACGCTAGATGGACCGTTTGTCGAAAAGATGACGTTATTCACTAGACGAGTAGGTATTTCTCTAGGAACGTCAAACAAGAGTTTCTTGATGTTTCCCGAAATCTGTATGGATATAGTATGGAAAGTCAGCATTATCGTGAATACGGTCGATTGCGAGTGTAATAAAATAGTAAGCCTTATTTGAATGTAGATATATTAGTAGTTATTATTTGCCAAGGTGTAACAAACATTTGAAGAAGTATTTTGTAATTGCCAAACCCACAGAGACAATATTCATAACAATAATGATACGTCAATTGTAGCATTATGAAATGAAGCAAGGTTTTAATTGGGTCTATGATTTGACTCTTTTTTTATTATCTTAGGAAATGCAACAAGTGAAGCTAATAGTAGCCACCCGTCGATTCGTGACGCAATCAAGAAAATTCGTTTTCTTACTCTATCACCGCAACAGTTTGCTGAAGGACCCGGCAAGTCAAACTTGCTCTCGGAATCCGAAAAATTTGCCATCTTGATGAATATATGCACGCCAAGTGCTGCCGTCATGATGCCGGATGGGTTTTCCTCTTTGACTACTGCACGGAGAACGAGATTTTCATCGGAACCGTTCGCTGGGGTAAGTTTTAACCTATTCTGAATTACATAATTCATTTGTTTCGGTGATTCCTTATTCAAATATATCATGTGGTTAACCATTGATATGTTCTATTTATTCAAGGAAGGCTTTTCAGAAAATACATAGTTGTCGCTCGTCTATATTCGAATAGGGATGAAAAGTGTATTGTTTCATCATACAATTCACAAACATATCACACAATTGAAATGCAGTTCAAATTAGAAAACGGATTTTCTGTTCTCAGAAATAGAAATTTCATCAGACATTGTTGTGAAGTGTTGCCAAATCAATTTGTTCTCATAGTCCTAGCCAATTATAACTTCGATTATTAACAAGCATGTGCAGTTTTGATATTCTTCACTTTATCAATATGGTTTTTAAGCACTTTCTGAAGTCGTTTTCTACTCCGCCGTTTTCTACTCCGAATACCTAAGAAGACTGCTGCGAGTTTATGTC
Source organism: Plagiodera versicolora (assembly GCA_037013635.1). Classification (NCBI taxonomy): domain Eukaryota; kingdom Metazoa; phylum Arthropoda; class Insecta; order Coleoptera; family Chrysomelidae; genus Plagiodera; species Plagiodera versicolora. Next base: position 4,544,450 of record CM072986.1, on the reverse strand, counting down.
GCATTGACGGGCTCATGTCTGCTTTGCCTCGACTGAAGTAATCGTGTATATCTGATATTATACTAAAAATTGTCCCATTGAAACTACGAGGACTGATATTTTACACACCTAGTTCAGTGATAGCGAACAATATTTCGTTGAAACTGTCTTCTAAAAGCTCATCTGGAGGGTAAACATATCTACTCTGTTCAGGTGCATATGCTATACAGTGTGGAACAGCCAAATGAAATAAATTCGATAACGAATAAATGAGAGCGTGTTGGGAAAAACGCTTGGACACGTCGATTTGTATTTTTAGATGCGCATAAAAAATATATAGAGTGTGTCATGTGACAGTGGCCGATACCAACTTTCTTTTTTTAAATACAACCCCTTGTATATTATTAGTTTTTTAGATTCTTCAGAAAATTCTAGACATAATTCATGTACAATGTCCCATACCTATCTTCAACTGTTTCGTAAATATCAAGTGTTTTCAGATATATTACAATGATGTTTAAAATGTTTTTTTACATTGATTGTGAAATAAAATAATTTTCACATTGTACATAAATTATGTCTAGAATTTTCTGAAGGATCCAAAAAACTTATAATATACAGGTGGTTGTATTTAAAATATGAATTTGGTATCGGCCACTGTCACATGACACACCCTATATAATTATTTTTTTATGCGCATCTAAAAATTCAAATCGACGTGTAGAAGCGTTTTTCCCAACACGCTCTCATTATTCGTTATCGAATTCATTCCATTTGGCTGTTCCACACTGTATAGAGTTCCGTTGTTTATACAATCACGGTGACCTGTTGGACGGGATCAAATTGCTGCGCAGACATCGATCCATTCTTTACTTTACGGTCGAACATTGTCGTCATGAGGCAACGCCTAACGGTAACGGTCATGGAGACACCACGTTTAGTTCAAGTGATGTTTTGCTTTTGAGGTTAAAACGGAAAGTTAACGTGCGAATGTTTTTCAATTCAGAGTATTAAGTTCTCGAAGATGTTTCTTAATAATTCTGACAAATTAGAAGTTCAACCCTTGACAGAGTTGCGACATGATCTGCTCTTAAATTCAAGTGAAGAAAGTCTTTTCCAAGGAACCGACAGGTCAAGGACCAATGTTGATATTGGACTTCCATATCCAATCACTAGACCATTGAAAAGATCCGAAGATGCGGTTACGAAAATCATTCTTGAAAAATCAGAGTATGTTAAAACTTTGGATATTAAAAAAAAAGGATTCAAGTATGACGAGAAAGAAATATTTCAAGAATCTTATGCTGGCCATGAATATATCAACTTTCCCAAACATTTACTGAAATTTTACATGAAAGATGATCCTGACAGATTTTTCAATTGTGATTACAATTTTTACTATACAGGAGGTGTTCTAGAACATATAAAATTAGATGGTCAGGACTATCTTATCAGGCCAGATGTGAATAATAATCTATGTGCTACTAACATATCAATTCATGGATCAATAGAGAAATTATTTTATTGTGTACCGTCATTAATATACAACATAAATTCTATGCAAAATGATAGAGACATATTTTTGGTTGTGAGAGAAAAACATAGAATTGACGTAGTTCACCTTGAAGACCTAAGTTCTCCCCATTCAATTTGTAGTTTCAATTATCAAGTGCCTGTATTAGATGCTAAAATGAATACATATGGTCTTCATAGTTTGGGAGTTGTATCATTTGATGAGTTTCAAATGAAGGATATTGAAACTAACAAGACATTGTTTAGTTTGAAGAGTAAGTCAGGATCGGATAGTGATAATTTTCAACAGTTCCAGTTTCTCAATGAAAATATAATCTTGTTGATGAATAGATATAATATTAAGTTCTTAGATTGTAGGAACCAAAAAGAAGAAACTGTCTTTGACCCTAAAGTGATTGACTGTAATTCCTTATGTAATTTTAATACATTAAACAATGACTTGTTATTAGCAACAAGACATTATCTAATGAAAACAGATATAAGGTACCTGACTCAAACTTTTCATTACTCTCATTCACTCAATGTACCTCCTTGTTACATGGATTTCACTAAAGATGGTGATGATACCTATTTATGCTTATCTGGACAGAATGTTGACAGTAAGGTAATGTTTACTGGAAGAGTTCCATATTCTCTACCAACCAAAATTCCTAGCATCCAACAAACATTGAAACAATGTAGATTGCTGAATCCTAGTTTAGTTTTGAAAGATTACTTGGATAAAAGATTGGATTATTCAATAACTGGAATTAAAATTTTGAACATGGATGGTGAGAAATTTATATTCACTACAAACTGTCTAGGAGAAATATTTGAACAAGCAGTTTCTGATGAAAAGCAGGATTACAAGAGACCACTAGATGGTTTATGTGATTGGATTGATCAGTTACGAGAAACTGAACAACCACTATTCTTGACCCATGTTGAAGAAATGAGTAAAGCTAGGTTTACTTTGAACAATTGCCCAAATGAAAATCGCTTGAAAAAATATAGAAAAAGAGGTACAGGAGAAATATTTTTAGCAGACTTTGAAGATACATATTCAAAAGAAAACATGAAAAGCTTGTTAGCAAGGGATTTTCTTGATGTTTGGGATGATGAAGCAGAGCACGAAGATATAATTGAGAATGGATTTCCAGAAATTCCTGGACATGAGAAAGTCCAAGATTGGATTGAAACCACTGTGTTCTCTGATGATGAAGATGTTAAGGCATTTTTGGATATGGTTGACAGTCAGAAATGAGAAAGAATCATTCTGGTAATTATTTATTGTGTACAAACCTTACAAGAATAATAAAATGATACTCAAGCTTGCACTTTGAGATTTTTATAATTGATATACATTGATATGTATTTCAAAATAAATCTAATTTGTATAAATATTTTGAATTATTTGCTTCCTTGCTGAAAATCGTTTTGATTGTTTCATCAAATATAATAGTCATCATTTTCATTACTAATATTTATTTGTTTATGCACGACCGGGCGTAAAATGGCACTTAATCGCCCGGATATGCGGGCGTAAAGTAGCACTTTACCGCCCTCGGACTACTTTACCGCCCACCGGGCGGTAAAATGGCACTTTACCGCCCGCTTGGCAATAAATTAGTTGAGCAGGCGCTTAACTGAATTTCATTGTCATATCAACGGAAATCTATATTGACTGAGTAATCATGGTAATGTGGATTCCATCACTTCTTGATTAATTTTTCCGATATAATCTGAACCTCACTTCGGTGATGTATTCCTATCATGATTGAGAAGTGAAGATGTATTTACAATTAAATATACTGGTCGTGCATAAAATGTTGTATGTATTTCGGGCGTAATATGCTTTTATGGACCTAGGCGTGTTAATAGCCCTCGCTATCGCTCAGGCTATTACTTACACGCCTATTTTACGCCCTTGATACATAAATATCTATTAAGGAGTGTTGACAAATAGTCAGATATACCATATCACTGGTTTTATAAATCAACCACAGTCAGGTGTGTTGGTTCATAACTCATGTTCGATTTGCTCTAGCATAAAGTTTTACATGTTTTATCTGCCAGCACCTTCCTTTCTCAAGGTTAACCCTTTTTAGGATGAGTTAGTATAAACATGTATTCTTCTGTATTGTCAAACTACTTATACAATATATAGTTTTGGAACAGTCTGCCAAGAATTGAGAGAGCATTGTAATTTCTGTTTGAATAGCTCAAATAATGGCAATACATTGGCTTTCCTTGTTATTCAGATGTATTTTTTAAATACTCTTTACTTGTAACCAATCACCAAATCACAATCATTCTGAACTTTTACACATGTCTTAAACTGAAAGTATTTAAAAAATACGTCAAAAAACTTTGACATTTATACACTATGAAAACTAAAAAAGTATGATTTTAAAGTTTTATGCAATATTGATGAATGAGCGTGTGAATGAATGTTTCTAGAACATTTTGATAATGTTTCTAGTTTATTCTTACCGAAATTAACAATGATTATCAAAACTTCCAGCTGTTATTTATACAGAAATATATAAAAAATCTTGAAGCTTGAAAGAAAATATCACATTCTTCCCCAACCAAAAATTGAGAATTAACTTTTCGCCAATTTTGATTGACTATTGAAAACAAAATGTATTATATTAGTTTGGCAAGTAACAATAAAAGTTTGCGCATTCAATAACAATTCCAAAATTGTATGATACATCTCTACTTATAGACAATTTCTTGTTTAAAAAAAAACTCTATTCTTAACAAAATTATTTACTTACTGAAACATTATTCTAGTGTACCCAATGATTTCTTTGAGGCCCTAATTTCATTAAGTGAGATGGGCAGAATAGTTTTATACAGGGTGTGTCACAGTGGATGGAACATTAGATGTATCTGGAGAACAGAAAGACAGATCATTTCGAAAATTTATGAGCGTGGATAATCAAACTTGCTCTATCCGTCTAAAATATTTTCATCAATACAGTGTTGCCGCTTGTATAAGAAAGTAGTAGCTACTTTGTTATTTCAAATGGAACACCTCGTATATTATATCATTCTTAGAATCCTCATGAGATTCCTCACAACTTTCCTACATAATTCCCTATACCTATCTGTCACGATTTCCGAGATAAAAATTATTTTGTCAAATTTTTGTGTTAAACCTGACCATTGAAAAATATCAATTTTTTACCTATGCAAATTCACAAAATATTGCAATTTGGGTTATAGCTGCATAAGACCAACAAGTATTCTGTCGATGAACTGGATCTCAGTTTCAGCATACAGGGAGGCTCACAACTTTCCTACATAATTCCCTATACCTATCTGTCACGATTTCCGAGATAAAAATTATTTTGTCAAATTTTTGTGTTAAACCTGACCATTGAAAAATATAAATTTTTTACCTATGCAAATTCACAAAATATTGCAATTTGGGTTGTAGCTGCATAAGACCAACAAGTATTCTGTCGATGAACTGGATCTCAGTTTCAGCATACAGGGAGGCTCAGAAGTGAGTGTCATCCAAGCACTCATGAAAATGACTGAAACTTTGTTTTTTCAAATGGAACACCCTGTATATTATCACTTATTCGAAAAGCTATAACATTTTCCATTTTAATTGAGTATACTTCCCCTATACCTATCTCGTACAGTTTGTTAGTTATGATCACTTATGTTATGAATTCGTCTTCAATAAAATAAATATTGGATAGTGCTTAAGATAGTAGGCTATGAAATTTATTCTGACAGAGAACTAACATGTTATTCCTTCATTGTTATCCTGTATTCGAGATGCATGGGTGTGAAAATACTGTGGCAGAAAATAATTACTCGAATGCGGTTTAGATGGATTTATTCATCATTTATGATCAATGTAACAAGAATATCAGTAGAACATGCAGAGAGTTTGATGAAAAGTATGCTGATTTACCTCGAACGAATTCGAGAAAATTTATTAGATTGAAGAGAAATTCTGAAATGCCTATATCATCATAAAAAGCTAAAAGTATCGAAGTCTAACATGTGTATTAATAAATCTAGAAAGATTTCAAAAACATTTCAAAATTTCTCTTCAATCTAATGAATTTCCTCGGATTCATCCAAGGTTAATCACTTTATACTTTTCATTAAACTCTCTGCATGTTCTACTGATATTCTTGTTAAATCATAAATTAAATAAATCCATCTAAACCGCATTCAAATAATTATTTTCTGCCATAGTGTTTTTACACCCATGCAACTTGAATACAGGATAACAATGAAGGAATAACATGTTAGTTCTCAGTCAGAATGAAGTTCATAGCCTACTATCTTGAGCACTATCCAATATTTATTTTATTGAAGACGAATTCATAACATAAGTGATCATAACTAACAAACTGTACGAGATAGGTATAGGGAAAGTATACTCAATTAAAATGGAAAATGTTATATCTTTTCGAATAAGTGATAATATACAGGGTGTTCCATTTGAAAAAACAAAGTTTCAGTCATTTTCATGAGTGCCCGGATGACACTCACTTCTGAGCCTCCCTGTATGCTGAAACTGAGATCCAGTTCATCGACAGAATACTTGTTGGTCTTATGCAGCTATAACCCAAATTGCAATATTTTGTGACTTGGCATAGGGAAAAAATTGATACTTTTCAATGGTCAGGTTTTGCACAAAAATTTGACAAAATAATTTTTATCTAGGAAATCGTGACAGATAGGTATAGGGAATTATGTGTGAAAGTTGTGAGGAATCTCATGAGGATTCCAAAAATGATATAATAAACGAGGTGTTCTATTTGAAATAACAAAGTAGCCACTACTTTCTGATATAAGCAGCAACACTGTATTAATGAAAATATTTTAGACGGATAGAGCAAGTTTGATTATCCACGCTCACAAATTTTCGAAATGATCTGTCTTTCTGTTCTCCAGATACGTCTAATGTTCCATCCACTGTGACACACCCTGTATAGCTGTGTAATAATTTGGGACATACAATGTTGACAGAATATTCAGTTGTGTTTATACATTTTCATATGATTCCAAACGAAGGCATTAACAAAAAAATCGAAGATAGAATATGGCATGGATAATTGCTTTGTTGATGAAAAAACCAGCAATCGACATCATGTGAGTATAATCTGAATCAACTGTCTGTTTTCTGAACTTGCTCGTTTTCAATGGAGTTCCTACCACTATGTGTTATCTCTAAATAGCAGGATACAGCAGTTAAAGTTGTACACTGTTGTACTCTTTGGTTTTCGAATATTCTATCGGTGCGCATACTAAATGAAAAAGAAACCAAATTGAATTGGAATAACATTCGTTCACTTGATTTTCGCTATATTCGATTACGTTTCGCTGCGCTTTCAACTTCATCTAGAATTTATCGGAATAAACGTTAGATTTATAATAAAAGGTTGACAATTGTTTCAGGTTGGCGTCTCTGCTATGGACACGTCCCGTACGTCAATGATAAAATTCAGTCCGTCGAGTTCCGAATCTGGATCAGATTGTTTCAAGAGAATGTATTGCAGTAGACAACCGCAAAGAATAACGGAATGCATGAATACAAGCGTTTTAGATTGTGCAGTCACTTTTACATGCGATAAGAATGTTTGTGTCTATGGAATACAGGTAAGTGGCGGCAATCGTCATGTTTTTCTGTAGTTACGAAATATATTAAATCTTTAGAGGAAGTACGAAATAATTAGGTGGTGGAGTAATGAAAAAAAAACTATGTTCGATGTTGTATACAAACATTGATTTCTCTTAGAATTGTGGGCAATTTGATCGAAATTTTATGGTATAAAGTAAGAAAACAAACGTACGTAACTACATTCTATCAAATGCCACGAAACTTGTCGACCTGTCATTAGAATTAATACGTGCTGTTTTTATATGCTATAGAATTTGATTCAATGTGATAGAAGACGTATTGTCTGTTCACTGAATCAATAGCGTTATTCTTCAATTGAAAATATTTTAACGGATTTCCTTACTCAATGTTCATTATTGATTCAAAAAATCCACTACAATAATGTCTGGACACATTGGGGTGGTGTATACAAGACATGCTTGAAACCCTTAGAAGTTATTCAAAGGAGATTCTTAAAAATTATGCTCAACAAAAATAACCGATATCCAACCGAATCACTTTACAAACTGACAAACGTTTTCGATCTGAGAGAACTGTACTTCCTCAAATTAGCGATAACACAGTTCTTACACCCAATGGAACTCATCACTCTTTCCCACAAATATGAGACACGAAAAAGAAACAAATTCATTCTCCCACTCATGAATAAGTCAATCGGGCAATGCAGCTACCAGTATCTGGGACCAAAAGCGTTTAATAACATTCCAGGAAATATAAAAAACGAACCAACAATTTATCGTTCCAAAAAATCATTAAAAAAATTCATTCATAATTCGCCGCCACTTTATGTCTGCTCAGTTCTAAATATTTGAAGATTATTTCCTTTGCCAATCTCACATTTTACGTACCAATCTCATTTCTATTGTTGTATTCATCTCATTTTAGGCTCTTTAATTTAACTTATTTCTATATGCAATCCCGTATTATTTTATTTGTATTTTGCTACTAACTGTATGCTTAGATCTATCTCTATTTTAAAATATATCATAATTTAGAATCACTATGTATATACTAACATTCACTTTCAACCACTGAAACCTACACACAGATGCATGTATATCTTGATATATGTGCATCTCGTAGATATTTGTCCATTTATTCATACGCTTATCTTTACTGTGTAATTCGATTTTACTCCCTTTATAAATGTACTGTACATGTGGTTGTGAATAAATCAATTATTATTATATTATGAAATTTCAGGTACCTGCACAAATACCATTGGATGAAGATCGTGCCCCATTCAGCACTGTATACCCAGAGTTATTATATGCCCATTTGTTGGATGCCGATGGTAGCCGATTGACTTACACCCATTTTACCAGTAGGGTTAATTATAGGTCGCTAATCGAGATCTCATTCAATAGACCCGTCTATATTCAGAGAAATAAGGTAAGTCTTTTTTATTGAGATTGAAACATAATTTTACAATCCACTCTGAAACACCCTGTATACGATTTATCTAATTTGACTAAGCCACTATATAATGAAATATTCAACTATATTGAGCTATATAAAGTCTACTACAATAGTATCAGGCATGAGCGCTTCTTCGAAAAAAGTAAGCATTGATGTAAATATTTTGGGCTTCAGTAATAATAATTATTTCTTCATTAGATATGATTGAAAACGTTATGGTTCTTTGAAAATATCGTGCTATTAGTAAGACTTCCGTAAGCAAAAGCAATTAGCAAATAGATTGAAATTTCAAACAAAAATCTATTAACATTGAGCTTTCTTGAAAGCAAAATCTTTGTTGAATTTGCATTTTTGGAACGATGGATTTCTTTTCATAAATTTCAACAAGTCTTTTGATTTGACAAATTTCTTTTCTTATATTTTTTTGCAATAATCGGAAATTAGATGAATCAAATGAAAAACTGTCTCATGACACAGATTGTAATCTTCTTCTACAACATTGAGAAACAATACATAACAGCTAAGTATTGAAACTTTGTCACATCAACATGTGCGAATATTAAATTGAACAGAAAAACAGATTCAAGTTTGAACATGGCACCCAGAAAATATTGTTGAAACCACATATCCCCTTTCGGGATATCAGCTTTATCCGTATCAGCTTACATTTTTAAGTATTTCAAATATCTAACTTCATTGAGATGTACTGCTCTTTTCGATTACAAAAATACTTCAACTCACAAAAAAAACAAAGTGCTAGTGAATAAAATCTCTTGACTCATATAATGTAATATATTTTCATTCTCTATCTAGATCTACAAAGTAGGCGTTGTCCTCAACAAAATAGGTTGCTACCCCATCGGCACTTACCCCACTCAGTCTGTATGTAACGGTATAGTATTCACGTTTTCCCAAGGCCAATGCGGAGACTCTGTTCGAGACGGTTTGATCAGATCTATCGTCTTCTCCTTATCTTCATCCAACAACATACCGCTTGGGGTACCAGGTGATCATAACAAGTTGCAATCGATAAATATTATCTAAGTCTGGTGAATGTTACGTGTACTATTGATTTTGAAATGGAAAGTTTATTTATGATTTTTTTACATAGATGTTTATTTTATAGATTTATTTATGTAACACATCATTGCATCAGTGGCGGCTAGTTGGGAAGAAACTTCAAAACTCTCAACTGTTTTAGTTTTGTGTGGAGTTGTTCATGGGTTGCTTTTTGAGATTTCCAATTTCATGTTTGTTACAATGACGTATGTCACGATGTTAATTTTTTGAGTATTCGGGGAGCCGTAAGTTACCGCATCTTTAATGAAAGGAGTGCTTGGAATAGCAACCTGAATTGGCAGCCTTTTGTTAGCTGACCTTAATTTTTTATTTTAAAATTGCACTCCCTGTACATTCATAATGGCGTATCCATAAAAACTTTTCGTTCTTTGAAACTATTTTAATTCACAGGTTGTGTTAAAGAAACAAAACTTGAAATTACTCTACCAAAAATATGTTCATATCCACTAATACCCCCATTTTGAAAAAGTGTATCGTGATTGCTTTAATACATTGTATACCGTTGAGTAAAGTGGATACGTTCATGTTTCAGTTGTTATTTATATAAAATAGTTCCTGAATTTTCTCTGGCAAAATACAGGGGGTTCCATTTGAAAATTGAATGTGACGGGAAGCTTATAGATAACTTGGGACACCTGGTATATGTTACATTGGATACTTCGAAATAGATAAATAATACTGAAATAATGATGAAAAGATCAAAAAAACTTGAGCTGTACTGCTATTAATGTTTTTGATGAAAGTTGTGACTACGATAGATTTTGGATAGGATAATGATAGAAAAAGCATATATGTATTAGTAGTTTTGTAAATGACACTGATCTCAAAATTTGTATACAGAAAGCTATAATTTTATTATTTCTCAGTATTGCTCATGTTATTTTGAGATGACGTCGTTTTCAAGAAATTTGGATTTTTTGATTTTCACCTTTCCCTTTGGGAACAAATTTTTTTGATATGGTGTATTGATTGAAGGAAACGATTTTAAACCTTTAAAATTGAGTACTTCACAATGCAAACTACAAATTTTGAAGACAACTTATGAAATAGTCAGTTTGGGAGTATTGGCATTTCAAATAATTCTTGTTCTAATTTTGTTAACGTTGCAAGTGTTCCATAAAATAGTAATACAGAGTGTCTCTAAAAGTTGCGGTTGAAATTAAATCACAACTACCTGAGTCCTCATGAGTAAGCTCAATGAATTTATGGTGTCATTTTTTACGAAACATATAGACATACCCTGTATATTTTGTGAATGGATGGACCAAACTAAAGAACTAACGAGTATTGATTATATAAAACAATGTACCGGTTCTTTCGTACTCAACTAATTCTATGGAACACTAGTGGGTCCTCTAAAACAGATTTAACAATACCAAACGTGATATACGTATATTGTCTGTGGTGCTATTTTCTGCCGTCACTGATGCTCATAAATGTTATTTTTCAAGTCATTCAGCAATAAAATATGACGAAATTTCTATTGCCGAAAGTTTTACATTAAACAATGTAGTTCTAAAGGGTTTCATCTTCATTTCTGAATGAACATTTTGAGAACGTCTTTGTGGAAATTCTGTTTCTTGTTTCACTTGATGTTCAATTCGAATATAAATAGATGTAAGATTCAAACCCAGTGAAATGAAGTAATTAGGTAAAAATTATAATACTTATCAATATCGACTTTCATTTTTTCACTTACTTTTTCAGAAAATAAGTGTTCATAGGAGACTTAAATACTATACAAAAATTGAACTAATACAATTCAGGTTATTCATTGGTTGTGCCGTCAATGTCCATCTCAGTTATGCTGAAAGTGGAAGTAGATTTCATGTTAATACCAGTGCATTCATAAAGAAAACAAATAATGTCACAAATAGAACACATGTGTGGAGCAAAACAGGGCATTTAGTTGGGAATTCATTCAGATTTACTCAATTTTGGATGGGAAAAAGAAAAGAACCATGGGAACAGGATAATTGTAGGGTAATCTACTGAAATTAATAATATAAATGATTGCAAAACAGAAATATTTGATTAATAAGACCTGTTTGAATCTGAGCTCTTTTTTCAGTACTTAATGCATATTTTTCGAATTTTCGGTAAAAAACGATTTCAAACGATTACAATAAACTCAATAATGAAGAATTGTCAAGTAATATCTAATTGTAATAATCTTTACACATGTGTTCGCTTGAAAAAATCTAGTTCATTATTTTTGAGCGCTCCTCCTTAGAATTCGACACAAAAACAAAGCGCCTGGTTTAGCAGAAAATTAATTTAAAAATTCAAGGTATCAAGAATATAAATAGTTCCGTATGATAATTTCGCTCCCAAAGGAATTATCGTATCATGAAATGAGAAAATATTGATTGAAAATGATCTATGTTAATTCTGTGTATTAATTAATTCTCCGGCATGCAGTAATCCATTGTTTCGCCACATCTTCATTATTTGGGAATCGAAAGTATCTAACGTCTGTTCCCTTCGTCTTTCGACTATAATTTTTACAAGTAGCTACCGCGCAACCCGGCATATTTCGTTTTAGAAACTTTAGAGATGTCCAACACACAAATAAATATTCATGATTGAACTGAAAGGTTCCAGAAACGCCACTAAAATGCTGTAAGCTCCCCTCGTGACGTCATGCTCGAAGACAGACGAAAATAAGAAAAGTTAGTAGCATACCTGGAATGATTCAACTGTGAAGCTGATAGTGACATCTTATCAATAACACACTACTTAATTTATACAATTATTGTTATTCTTTAATTTCTTTCATGTGATTGTGTAGATATTTCAATATTTCATTTTCTAATGATTGTAATAATTATTCCTATCTGTTCCCTACCTCACCTATAACTTGTGAAATAAAGTATTGCATATATTTCCATCTATAATTCTTCGCTTAAGCTGTGTTCCTCAACAGGAGAGTGAATATCCAGTTCATGATGTACTTCCAATTTAAGTTTGCTCAAGAATACATGTATGGCTATTTATTCTGGGTAGATAGTTTCTGTCAAATCGCCAGATTGAGCCGTGTTGCCACATGTTTTTCACTTTTTCAGCGATGCTCCGAGTTCACTTCGAATAAAAACTTGGGTTAGGTCACAGAGTATAAGTGAACCAGAGGGTTCATTCTAAAAATGGCGGGAAATCTCTAATTGACCTTGGTATTTTACTACGATTTGTTGACAAATATTTTCGTACAAATTAATCTCTGAAATTGATAACAAAACTATTCACCTGCAATATTTCGAATGAAAGAAGAAATTTTAGACCACCAAATAGCCATATGATGATATATTTCCTGTGGAAATATGTGTTGATTATATTGGTTTCCAGGATCTTGGTAAGATTAATTTATGTAATATTTATAGCACATCAACTTATATTATATAGTGCGTCCATAAAGTAACGCATAAATTCATTATTGGCTAAATGAACAATAAAACTAGGAATTCCCAAAACAAGTCGCTTTTTTATTTCAATTTACTATTGTTTCAAATCATAATCTAATATACAGGGTGAACCACTTTCGTGTAATGACGTAATCACCATTTTTTTCAAATGAACCCCCCCCCCTTTTTTTTCAAGTTCCAAATTGCCTTTGCTGAGCTGATTCCAAAAATGTATAATATGTTGCTTCAAATTGGTACAGGGTGGGCAAAAATGCAAAATTTTTTTTACAGAGTAATGACAATTATTGGTCCATATTTTTTCGATGAAAACTTAACAGGAGCATTATATCTGGATTTCCTTCAAAATACATTAATTCCTGATCTGATCCAGCTTTTTCCTGATATTCAAATACCCACTAATGTAGACCGCAGAATCTGGTTTCAACAGGATGGCGCACCGCCACATTTCGCAGTAACTGTGCGCGTTTTTTTAAACACAACTTTTCCACAAAGGTGGATAGGAAAAAGGGGACCAGTGGAATGGCCTGCTAGATCACCTGATCTGAGCCCATTAGACTTCTTTTTATGGGGTTATTTAAAATCTGAAGTTTACTTAAACAGACCTGGAAATATCCCTCAACTACAAGACCGAATCAGACAAGAAATACAGAGCATAACACCCGCTATGCTATAGAATGTTAGAGACGAAAGTAATGCCCGGTTCAGTCATTGTCTAACGGTCAATGGAGAACAATTTGAACATTTATTGTAAATTTTCGTTCGTTTGTTTGTTTTTGGAAGTGTATCACATTAATTGCATAACTACTAATTCCATTTCATTTGTTTATTACATTCAGTAACGTATTACTTTCCATAAACAATTTTCATACTTTTTTTTTTGCATTTTTGCCCACCCCGTACCAATTTGAAGCAACATATTATACATTTTTGGAATCAGCTCAGCAAAGGCAATTTGAAAATTGAATAAAAAGGGGGGGTTCCATTTGAAATAAATGGTGATGACGTCATTACCCGAAAGTGGTTCACCCTGTATATTAGATTATGATTTGAAACGATAGTAAATTGAAATAAAAAATCGACATGTTTTGGGAATTCCTAATTTTATTGTTCATTTAGCCAATAATGAAATCATGCGTTACTTTATGGACGCACTGTATAATTATTTAATTTTGAATGAAATGATCATTTTCAGTTGAAACATCACATTCACATGAAGAACTCAATGATCCTAAAACTGAATCATTGGAAAACATCACTGAAAAATTTCACAATCCGTCAGAAAATAGTACAGATTCTGAAGAAGCGCAAGCTACTAGATGAAACTTTTGCAAGGTACAGAAAAGTGATGGCAATTGGCTTATTTTATAGGCGTATTTAGGCAAAATAAAATACATTTGAACTCGTTTCCTTCATCACCCAAGAGGTAGAGTTCTCGATGCGTTGCTTTTTTTAATGGAAGCATCCCCAGTAGGCCTACAAACCATGAATGTGGAAAATATTTACCCCTTCCAGAAATTAAAATTAATTCCTGAAATTCGTTTATTGGCATTTGTACGAATTCGCAAAATGCACTTTATAATATGTTGTTTCAGATTACGTTTCTGAAAAGTCTACGCGGCACTTATTTCACGATTTCACTTATTTCACTAAGGACTGATCATCTGAATGAATTAACCAGATGATAGTCGAACAGCATTTACCCCTTCCCGAAATTGAAATCAATTCCTGAAATTCGTTTATTGGCATTTGTACAAAATTGCAAAATGCACTCGCACTTAATTGTTTCAGATTTCGTGTCTGAAAATTCTACGCGGCACTTATTTCACGTTTTACAGTTATTTCACTGCATTTACCCCTTCCAGAAATAAAATAATTTCTGAAATTCGTTTACTGGCATTTATACAAAATTACAAAATGCCCTTTCTATTGTTTAATATCTGAAATAAATAACTCCTGAAAAAAATGAATCCTGAAATGAATTGATACCTGATATAAATCAATTCAAGAGAATGATTCCTGAAAAAAAAATCCTGAAATGAAATGATTCCTGAGAAAGAATAATTCCTGAAGAAGAATAATTCCTGAAAAAGAATAATTCCTGAAATGAAATAATTCCTGAAAGAGAATAATTCCTGAAATAAAATTATTCCTGAAAGAGAATAATTCCTGAAATAAAATAATTTCTGAAATGAAATAATTCCAGAAATAAAATAATTCCTGAAATAAAATAATTCCTGAAAGAGAATGATTTCTGAAATAAAATAATTTCTGAAAGAGAATGATTTCTGGAATAAAATAATTCCTGAAATGAAATACACTTCATTTGCAAACTTGTCATCTTAATCGTCAGGCCTACCTTCTTTTTCATGAAAAAGTGTTTCAAGTAACAAGTCGTTTAACAGACAATACATCAAAATACTGAAAAGAATGTTCATTTTCGAGTTGAAATTCTCAACATCGCAGTAGCAAGAGTAACAGTCGTCTCCAGTGCGATGGTACAAATCAAAACTACAATCGAAAATGCGCTTGAAGAAATCGAGCATGCCGTCAATTAGTGATTCACAGCTAGAAGTTCCATCGAAATTCAAATGCGGTGGGTCGAAAAGCGAATTTCTACCTACATCAAGAACTAGGAAGACTCCCACGACCACGAAAAACACTGTCATACCGACTTCTTAAGGTGACAGCCTCCTTTGTAAAGAGGAAAACTTACAGACACCAAAAGTCGATACTCTCCCCTCGTAAGGGTACCGCGCGTGTTATCGGGTGAGGTTATCAACTGTCGTTAATGATCGGGTAGAAAATTCGCTTTTCGACCCACCGCATTTGAATTTCGATGGAACTTCTGGCTGTGAATCACTTGACGGCATGCTTGATTTCTTCAAGCGTATTTTCGATTGTAGTTTTGATTTGTACCATCGGACTGGAGACGACTGTTACTTTTGCTACTGCGATGTCGAGGATTTCAATTCGAAAATAAACGTTCTATTCAGTATTCTGATGTACTGTGTGTTAAACGACCTGTCACTTGAAAACACTATTTCACAGAAAAAAAGGTAGGCCTGTGTAATTTGGAAAAGTGAGGTTGAAATCGAGAAATTTCAATTTGGACATACTGAACGTATATCTCGACTGTAAGGATTCTCTATAATCCTACGAATTCCATAGTTCGTCGGAATATTGTGGGTGCACTCGCTGAAATTCGTACAAAAAGTCATGAATAACCCAAAAATCACTTACCTTTTTCTAGAAGAACTACTTACTACCTGTAACAACAGAAAACATTCATTAAATCTCAAGAATAAATATCTGAATTCGAGAAATCATATACTGGAAAATTTCAATAATAATAATAAATGTCCATTATTGAAACAATTTACACTGATCCAATAGGCTATCGACCTAAGCCCTTCTGCCCATTGATTACACAAATTGAAAGAAAAAAAAATAAAACCTAACAAATCGATACAATAAAAAGAAAGTCAGTAAGTTAGAAATAGGTTTTATGAGGAGCTTAGAAGTGGAATGTGAAATATTTGAAAGTGAGGAGACAAAAGCTGAATGTGAGGTCGTAAAAGTTACAGCAATCAAAAAATCACTCACCGATTGGTAGTAGTAGTTACACCTTCTATCCTAGTTCTTTGTTTTCCAGACGTCACATGCCATCTATAACAAAATTAAGAATGAATCTATAAAATTGCATACTTTATTTTATTGCATCTTTTCTTAAATATCAAGAAAGGGTTCATTTATCATGTATTCATCATGAGAACACATTGAAAACAATTCCACCAAGAAATCAGCAAATTTCAACAAAAAAACCCGATGTATCATGATGGAAAATTTCGAAATCGTTCAGTTGTGTAAAGGGACATGCAAAAAAAACTCACCCATTAATTTTTCTCAAACTGTCCTTGAAGCACACACACACACACGAAATCACTGGAAACACACACGAGATCACTGGAAACACACTCGCGAAAACTTTCCACCGCACGAGAAAGTCTTTTCGTCACGCACGTCCGAACCCAACGGAGGTTTAAAATCGACTGAGTAATTTGTCGTCTTATCAGTCTGCCAATTCCTTTACGCATGATTAATAGGGTTGCATAATTGAAACTAGTCATCTCTGTGATACCGAAATGTGTGTACAGGATGATTGAAATATTTTCAAGTTAAATTCTGCTGCCTATATTAGGAGATTGTCAGAACTCGGAATCTACTAGATGTAGAGAGAGAGGTATTGATTCCAACATAAGAGTGAGACACAATGATCGAAATCAGCTGAGGAAAGGCAAAACATTCTGTTGTTCTTATGGATTTAATAGGTGCTAACAACTATTTTTCAAATTTTGGTTTTATTTGAGTATATATTACTTTCATTTTTATAGTGCATTATTTAGGGTGTTTCTGAGATTTGTGCGTGTAGTGAAAATAACTTTTTTTTTTCATTTGACTTTATATATTATAAACTATATATCATAATGGTGACTTCTTGTTCAAAGAAAAAAATATATCATTTCATAGGTAAGGCATGTGAGGCTTCAGAAATAATGATTTTGATGTTGTGAGATTCAGATATCCAAAAAATCCGAGCATCAGGAAAAAATGGTTAGTTGCTATGAGAAGGGAAAACTTCATTCCAGGAAGTGCTGCAAAATTATGTTCTGAACATTTTTGTCCTGATGATTACGTTGTTAATTTTGGAAATGAATCTTTGAAAAGTGGTACAGTTCCTAGCATTTTCAAATTTCCAAAGCATTTAGTGAAGAAGCCAAGTATTAAGGTCTCAAAGGCTAACCAATGCAGTTATATAAACAAGATATACCTGTGTGTGAGTTCAATAAATGAAATGAAAGAACGAATCAGACATAAGTATACAAAATTAATTTTTTATTATACTTAACAGAAAATACTACATTTTCAACTGTTTATAAAATACAGTAAATATGACATTTTCGGAACAGCGCACGGAAATTTTTTCCCGATCCCTATTTCCGTGCGCTTACGAGTAATGTGTCTATAGCAACGATTTATTTATTAATGACAAATTTTATTTTTCCGCAAATCGCTAGGAAATTTTGACATTCCTGTCAAAATTTCTTGAGGAAACGTCAGGACTTCCTTACTGTGAGGAAATGTAATTTTGTTTATGTTGATTTCAGGTACCTGAGTATAATAAAAAAATATCGTTCATTACTCGTCCAGAAATGGATTCTCCGTTCTTGCAAAAGAATAAAAATTATTTTTAGGTATACCTCATTATATTTTTGTACCCAATAAAGTGTATACCTACTTGAATCGTTGTAAAACAATTTTTATTTTTATACCTGTTTGATTTTTCAACGTCAGTTTCCACATAAATACTTGAAACTTTTTTTAAATATTCAAATCATGAAGCCAATCATAAAGGTGCTTCATAAGTTATCAGAAAGGAGGCAAGTTAAACTCATATTTTTTGAATTTGAGAGCCTATATAATGATCAGATATCATACAAAAAAGATTCATTATCAACAAATGCTTGGCAGGCAATGGATATTTTCAATTAGAATCACATAATTCTTCGAAATTTTGAAAAATTCAAAGTATCTCCCATATAACGCAATGTTAAATTTATTGCTTTTTGCCTCTCAACTCTACCTTTCTCAGTTGCTCTCAACATATAGTCTATAGCTCTTTCTCTCTTTAATGTTGGAATCGATGCTTTGCACAGCACATCGACGCAAGGGATCATCTAGTAGAGTATATTATCAGATCATTGCGCATAACTAACGTCGTATTGTGTACCAAGCTTTAGCATTGACACATACAAACGTCAGCTCTCGATAGTTGTTATTGACCAATCAGAAAACCGTAACCTGGTTACCGTTCCACCTCTCCTTTTTTTTTCACGGCCATCTTTACTGTTTTGCCATTTCTTTCTTAAATAGGGCAAGTGGTGCCTCTGGGTACTCTGTGATATTATATTGTTGAATATGCTAATCGAAAATTTCAGGTAGAACAAATGTTCAGAAGACGAGAAAAGAAAAATAGAAAAATGGAGATTTTGAGACACACTTGAATTAGGGCATTTGCTTATACTAAGATTTTATGTGAGTATAACTATATTTGATAACCTTTTTATAATTTTGATCCATTTTGATGTTCTTGGTTCTGATGTTGAATAAATTCTGGATATACTCTGTGGTCATTCTATGGGTGCGTTCCATTAAGCGTTCACAACGCCCAAAACACTCCTTCAAACGTTCCACATGGCGACCACGATCGTTGGGTCGTGGCGAAAATGTCATGAAAGACGTCATGATTTATGCTCACGACTACCTATCTTAAGAGGTGGGTCGGCGTGAGCGGTTTGAGAAATTGCATTCTATTTTCAAGCACATGGTCAAGCTCTAAACAGCAAATATGGCGACGAATGAGATTCCACATTCCACTTGAGTTTATTTTTATGACGCACAGAACCAAGTGGAACGACAAAATTCGTGGTCGTGAGCGTGATCGTTGTGAACGCTTAATGGAACGCACCCCATATGAAATGAATCACGTGACCAAAATAAGCAATCTGATTGGGGACTCCTCCGAAATGATTTTCATGAATTGAGTGGAGTACCTGCCATTTAGGGGCCATCTTTACTATTTTACTAGCATTCATAAATACGGAGAGTTCTCCCTCTGTGAGTGCGTTCCATTAAGCGCTCACAACGCCCAAAACACTCATTCAGACGTTCCACATGGCGACCACGATCGTTGGGGTCGTGGCGAAAATGTCATGAATGACGTCATGATTCATGCTCACGACGACCCATCTCAATAGGTGGGTCGGCGTGAGCGTTTCGATGACGCACAGAACCAAGTGGAACGACAAAATTCGTGGTCGTGAGCGTGATCGTTGTGAGCGCTTAATGGAACGCACCCTCTATACTCTGTGGCAATATGTTTCATTGAATTTTACTGTTCTAAGCTTCTGTGGTTGTTGTTTTGATTTTGAAGTGAATTATCTGGAAGTTCCAGAAAAAATTAATCACTCAGTAGAAAATATATTAAATAACTGAATAACAGTCAAAATTGAAAGTGTGGGTATACTAATGTCAAAATATCATTAATTTTTCGAATTAGTTAATGTTTCACCATATTGTGTAATAATCAACTTTAAATTTTACTCTAGGTTCGAATACTGCCGATGAAAAATGGCTATGATGATAGCTACCAAATTGTGTAGAGCACCTGTTCTTCAAAAAGCTGCACTATTACGCCAGACACAACCACAAGTGCAAAATGTATACAGAACGTTTGCTGAAGAAAGCAGAGATGCTCTTTCAAGAGCAACTCGCAGAAGGCAAGCTACTCTGAAAGAGAGAATTATGGCTCCTGCTGGAGATACCGGTAAGGATTATTTAATGAAAAGAATCCTATAACTTGCTTGTCATGAAAAAACACCTGTCATTTAGCTGCATATGTGAGTTGGTCTAACTAATAGCAAAAGAGAAAGGAATTAATAAAAAACTGTAGGCTCATTTGACAGCAATTGGTTTTATCACTGAAACATTTATATACCAACTATGATTAAGTTAAGAATGATAATTCTTCTAAGCATGATTCAAAGGTTGGCTGTACCTCTACCATTGGTAGGTTTTAAGGATAATGTGTAGCTCGCCATAACTTTTACTATTATCAACATGGATTTTAATATTTTTTCTTTGGATAGTATATTTTTATGATATTCTTTAACTTCTGTATGTCACCTGCCTATGTTTGAAAGTATTTCAGTCTCTATTGTAGATTCATAACTTGGAATAACTACACTTTCAGTGATGTCATGAAAGTTGAAGGTAGGCGCCCGGCCTAGTTGTTCTCAACAATAAACGCATGGCTGGCCAAAACTCGCATGAGAATTTTAATTTTTTTATTCATTTTCAATTTTGTTTATACAGAAAGAATTATTCAACTTCCAGAAAAGCTGTTCAAATCAATTATAACAAGTTTTTTTGTTAAATAATTAAGAACAAAAGAAACTAATGTTGGATATGATATTTTGTACTTCACTTGCTACAATAGTCTTGACATAAGTCACTTGTAGAATAATATTGAAGATGGTTGGAGAGGCAACAAAACTCTGTGTTCACTGAGCACACATCGTAGAGACTTGAACAAAAGCACAGACTTTTAGAAATCCTATGCCTCTTAAAATTTTCAAAAAACCTTGTAGATCACATCTTCACATATGGAAATCATTCCTTTCAGCATTCAATCTTGGAAAAGGTGCTTTAGCTGGTGGATCAGTTTTGGGACTTGGTGCTCTGTGCTACTATGGTCTTGGATTAGGAAGTGAGGTTGGAGCTATGGAAAAACATCAGTAAGTTTGATTTATATATCAGAAGTGGGTACACTTAAAAATTCAGTAGTTACATTCTTCATTCAAGTATTCACTGTTTTAATTTTTCTTTAGTTTATGGCCACAATATGTGAAAGATAGGATCAAGACTACCTATATGTATTTTGGTGGTTCCATTGCTGTGACTGCTGCTAGTGCTCTGGCGGCAGTTCGTTCACCAGCTATAATGAATATTGTTATGAAGAACGGATTCATGGTGGGTATCAATTTGCGTTCAGAGCTAATAAATAATATCCTCATTGAATGCTGAGAAATTATTAAAATTCAACTGACTATTTTGTAATCATAACTCACTCTCAGTTTGGCGGATATTAATCTATACCCCTGTCATATCTGGTTTGGAAAACTTTGATTATCAATATTGTTGAATCCGGTGGTATAGGTAGTCATTCAACTGCTCTTGAAAATCGATCCATCTGTTCTTTTTTGTCTTGTATATGTTGTAAGGCAGGCAGATATTAAATAATTGGAATACCTAAACCTATCATTCATGATAATACGTACAAACGGTTTTTTATTTATCCCCTGATACAGGGCATGGCGATCAGTCTAGCAGCTATCATGGGCACCGGCATTTTGGCCCAAAGCATAGAATACAAGGAGGGATTTGGTGCCAAACAAATGGCTTGGCTGTTGCACACTGGTACCATTGGAGCCATGTTGGCTCCCATGTGTTTCTTAGGTGGGCCTTTGTTGATTCGCGCCGCCTGGTATACTGCTGGTGTTGTCGGTGGTCTTAGCACTATTGCGGTAAGTACTATGTCGTTCCATTCATCAGTATACCTTTTATTCTCGCATACTGGTTCGATCCTTAGTCAGGGCAGATATTTTCAATTCTCTTTTCTGTTCAAATTAACATCATGGCACTGCGAATAAAGTGTTTAGTTTATGATGAAGACTGTGTAAAATAAATGCATCTCCCATATCATAACAGTCATTGTCTTTTCTCAGAAATGCCATGTACAAAATGATATAAGCGTATTCACCGAACTTTGGATTACAAACTATTACACCATTTTATAGATATGAAGCATGACTAACTGCTTTTGCCCTGATAGTTTCAACGGCGAGGATATATATTTTCATATTGGGTTTACGTGACCTTGAAAGATTCTTGTCATTGCTTTGTTCTGAGTGTCTATCATGTCGACCATTTTCACAGGACATAAAGTTTATTCCTTTGGAAAACCGATACTTTTGGATTGCTCTTATTGCTCTTATTATCGCTTAAGAACCAACACCGCCTAACTCATTTTTAAACCGAATTGAGTTATGACCATATCCTTATGTAAAATTTCGCGTCCTGTCGTCTGGAGTGTTTAGTTTCCCGATCCGGCCAACAGGGAACGCGCAAATCGCTAACAAGACCACACTGCCTATCTCAATCTTTAATGCAACAGGTCCTATCTCAGTTAAAAGTGGTGCTTCTGGAAATGAGATAGGCGGTGTTGGTTCTTAAGCGACGATATGTAAAATGTCCTATACTCAAGTCTAACGATTTTCGAGATAAGAAAGCATTTTGTATTCAATTGAGATACATTTTCTTGTGTTGAAATTTCGATTATAAAAGAATATAGGGAACTTCATTGGAAACTAATATCAGAAATTGAAATGAAAAAACGTAAAACCAGTTTATTCCCAATAAATATAATTCGTCTTCACAACTGTCGAGTGTGATTCCATGATATGGTCATCGATTCCAGAAATAACTTCCAAAAAGGAAAACATAAACTGAAGAAAAAATTAAAAA
Organism: Plagiodera versicolora; assembly: GCA_037013635.1. Classification (NCBI taxonomy): domain Eukaryota; kingdom Metazoa; phylum Arthropoda; class Insecta; order Coleoptera; family Chrysomelidae; genus Plagiodera; species Plagiodera versicolora. The sequence goes on along the minus strand of CM072986.1, from coordinate 4,521,239 downwards.
TTTTGGATATCTTGTAACGGCTAAGCTAGGCGAAAGTGTCGCCATTTACATTGGACAGGATCAAGTCCATTACAGATAACTAAAATAATGAATGCAACCATCAAAACATATGACAACAGAAATTATCATTCATTGAACTCCATTCATATTCTGCTAAAAAATCACACAAATTGTAATTTCAGATCAGTTGATTTTAATTGTTATTTCAGCTTATTTTTTTATAAACTCTTCCGTGAAGATGCACATGTTATTCGAAACAGTCGATGTATTTTTCAGAATTTTGACGACCATTGTAGACAATTTCCCATTTCAACTCTGAAACAAGTATATAGGTATTTCCCTGCTTCGGCCAGTTTGATATCAAACTAATATTTCTCGCAGGTATGTGCCCCTAGCGAAAAATTTCTGTACATGGGCGGACCATTGGCCATGGGATTGGGCGTAGTATTCGTATCATCCGTGGGCACGATGTTCTTGCCTCCTACGACGGCCTTGGGCGCCGGACTCTATTCCATCAGCCTTTACGGTGGATTGCTCTTGTTCTCGGCCTTCCTGCTTCACGACACCCAAAGGATTATTGCACAAGCTGAGAAGTATCCAACGAGTCCCGCTTTGTACGGAGTGAAGCCGTACGATCCGATAAATGCGTAAGTATTATTTCGCATGTAGATTGGATTGGTTCGTTAATTCGCTTTGTAGTGAAACATATTTCTTCTGTGTACACCGATTTTTAAGGAGTGGAAAATTAATTTATAGGGTGTATTTTGTGTATTAACAACTTATCTCTATAATTTATTAATTATTTATTGTTGTCCTAAAAGGATTTGTTAACGACATCGATTCGGTGGTATTGTTAAGTTTGAATACATGTTGTGAATTATTCTATTACCACATATTCTAATGTATAGTTTTGTTATTTTTTATTGAATAGAATGAATCATAAGGTTTTAAATTTCGAGCATTACAAGCCGAAATCCACAAATAATTTAAAAACTTTAAAACCAAATGAAATATTGCAAATATTATATATAAAATCAAAATAAATGCAACCCTCGCTATAATTCACCATTATCAATTATTTGTTATTTTAACAAAATACTTCTCAATTTCAGATCTATTGGAATTTACCTGGACACCATAAATATCTTCATCAGAATAGCCACCATTCTAGCAGGAGGTGGACAGAACAGAAGAAAGTAAAGTTATATTCAATACTCTTATATTTAAATTGCCTCTCATGAAATAAGTTGTTTTTGAAATAAATTATTTTTAACATTGGACTTTTGTACATATTTCAGTATAAGATTTAATGATAGGAAAAAATAACTACTTGATAGTTAATCTTATGTTTTTTTCAACTGTTGATGAAATATAGTATTTTCGATACTCTGAGAGTTGACTAATATATCCACAATCCTTGGCTTGGCTAATGAAACTGATATGGATCCACAGTCATCAAAATAACCTTTTTGCGATCATCTGCATATATCTATTCGAGACATATTAGATTAGGTGATTACATTCGGATATCCATATGGATAGAAGAGTGGTTGCATTCAACTCAGCATCTCAGTGAATATAAGCCTTACATGTGCATAAAAGTATTGTATACCAGAAGCAGAAGCTTCTAGCGTATCGGATATTTTATGTTGCCTACCAAATGAGAGTGCACAGGTTTGTAGACGAAGTGCCAAGATCTTTGTAAGCTCCTTAAATTCTTAACATACATCACCAATATAATATTCAGAATGTCTTAGGAAATATTAGCACGTAATTGTGCATTCTTTATCCATGCAATTCTGATTACACTGCATAAATGAAAGAAAAAATAGAAAACTTATTATCCAGAAGTTTTATTTAATTAAGCATTTTGTATTCACAATTATTGAGTTTTAGAAATTACAATAAACTCGATACTAGGTTTTGTGAGTCAACATGATTCTTTGGATAGAAGTGCAGTCTTTGAAGAAAAAATTATACAGTGATGTGAAAACAAAATTTCGTGGTCATATTGACCACGTTTCGAAAACATATTATGAAAAAAAAAACAAAATATTCATGTTTTACATTCATCAAAGTAACAAACGACTCGATTGTAATAAAATCTGAATCATTTGAAAATCTATTCTAAAATATATCAATGTTTCATTCTGCTTTTATTGTATTCAGTACATTTTGAGTTCAAGAGCAAATTCTAGTGGAGAATGAAGATGAAACTAATTATACTACAATAGAGATACATACATTGAATTTTCAAATATGTAGACGAATCTTGTAGGTAATACTACAAAATATTACAGACGCATCTTTTTTGAGGTAATGTTCGTGTCTAAATATGGCAATAACATTGTACAAAATGTAACACATTAAGATGTGAATGTTGTTCAAGCTAAGGATATTTGAGGGAACAGGATAAATACATTAATCTAGCTTAAGTAGTATCTATTCATATTTACAGTGAAAGCATCAGTCAATTGGGTGTCTACATACCACTGATAATATTTGAGAGTAGAAGAAATATCATACAAATGGACCGAGATCAAAAAACATTTGTTTCTGTCTATTGATATGCTGACATTTTAGACAGAGGTAGAACTGTGTGAACCCATAGTTCGTTTTTTTAATCCATACTAATTGGATGAATTCATGATGAATATTGTCCAACATATAATCCAAGTTTTATCTAAGATGGTCAATTTCACTTGGATGAGTCATTTGATTCAAGAGATTCCCAACAGTTCTCATTATAGTTTGAGATTCATTTTGTTGAATTGAGAACTATTGTTCAGAATGATGGCAAGTAGATGCATTTGAATATTATTTCCTTCGTAAACCGATTATTTTCTTTTATGAATGTTTATGCTACGACGTTTGATCATAGTAACATTGGGTTTTGATCAACATTTATTGAATTGAGCATAATTGGTATATTAGACCAGAAATAGTACATTCTAATTCTGTTTTTGGAAATCTATCGGCGTTGGTATTAATAACTTTGAAGAATTCGAATCAAAAGTGTGCACCAGAGACAACATAAAATAGACAATGGTCGAAAATCAACAAATTTTTGTGTGCCTGTTTTCAATATTATGTGTCATCTGCCATTGAATTTTATTCTATAATGATGAATACTTTGATTTAAATGAACAAAACGTTTGTTGAACCTTTTTCATTCAGTTTTTGAACGAATATCAAACGAAAATATCTTCTATTTTCTTATCTTTATATTTTAGGAATTAAATGTATTCAGAAAATGTTAATGTGTGATGTCTATTAAGGAGGTATTCTGGTCTAAAAAATTGAAAAAACTTTTTTTTTTGCATATTTTCAAAGCTTAGACTTTCAGAAATATGCTCTCAAAAGGATTTTTCAAAATTCGAATTATTTTAAGAGATACAGTGGATTTTTTGACGCGGCACTTAAACCGGCCGAGCGGAGTGAACACACAATGAATGGCAGATGTTTTCCAGGAATTCTTTTGTATCCGACTTGAGCTCATAGTATACCTTTTTAATTAAGTTTTTATATATACCTGACTACCAGTACGGTCCAATGTATGGATATGGGATCGCCGATTAATCCAAAGTGAGTATTAAACATAATTATCCGAGTTATTTATCTGGAAATCTTTCTCAAACTTCAAACGCGTGTTTCTCAAACCTCCTTTTGTTGAGGTGGTTGACACGATATCTCAAGTTCTATCTGACCGATTCCTTCGAAATTTTGTGAGAATCTTCTTCATGCATCTCTTTATCACTGGAGCTAAGGATTTGAAAGATTTTAATTTGAAGTATTTTTAAAAAATTCGTAAAGGTCGAAAAACAAGGGTAAAAAAATTTTCAGACGCCATTTTGTAAATTTTTTTTGTTTGTTTGATTTAGATGACTACAAGGGTTGGAATCATTGTCAACCAGGTAGCACTGTTTGACTTGCAGCCCCCACTTCACCGACCTGTCACTGGATGAATTTTAGACTTCTTTTCTTTTAATTTTTTTATATACTTTAAAAATCAATAAATATTATATAAAAAAATGGATAGTAAAAATGTTTTTAATTTTTTTTATCCTAGTTTGAAAAATACCCAAAAAGTAGGGCTCTAGACCAGAATACCCCCTTAATATTAATGGTAAATTTTTGTTTTGCTGTGAGTTTTCGAAGATGTTTTATTTAGATTTTTTTCTTCCAATATATGGAGCAAACTTGGATCGAAGTTATTAACATTGATTGATTATTGTCTATTGTATGTTATCTCTGGTGTGTACAGGGAAAAATATCAATATCAACTTTAATTGATTTCTTAGGCAAGAGCTGATTTGAACTATATAATTTCTTACTATATAGAAAATACGCAGCTATATCATTAGTAATACAATGAGTGATGCTATTTATTCTTATATAACGAAAAGCTATTGTGATATGTCGAATGTATACAAAAATAAATTAGGTATCTAAATTAATATCACTCATGTTATCGGCTAACCTTATGAAAAACTCTAGCACTACTTTTTTGTTCTCACTTAAACTACTTCCATTTCAAACTATTGTTATTTGAGAAAAATTATACAATGAAGATAATTGTAATATATCTTCTTTTTCAACTTTTTTTTTGATCAAGTTTTTTATGCATTCATTTTCATTAGTTTTAATTAGTGGATCCTTTGCTTGTGAAGAATACAGCAGATTTTATGCAAACTGTTAAACAATTATAATCGAGTGTTCTTGAACATTGAGCACAAATAACGATATAATTACATACATTTTTCAATATGATTGTATAATCAATTAGATATGAATTCAGTGATTGTTTTCAATATTATCCTATTCTTGTACAAATACGCCTGATTATAAACTTCAAATGAAGCATAAGAAACTGCGCAAATTAATTCAAATATTTCAGGAATTCTACTATACATCAAACACTTTAATTGTTCTCGGAACAATTCTAAAAAACTAGATTCCTACATACAAACTACCCTCAAAATAATATCTGTACCAAATTATTCTTCTTACTATATGAAATCGTTCAGTATCCGAATCGAATCATCATTAATGTCTGACAATTTACATCGAATAAGAAGTAGTTTGTAAGTTATTTGTACACACGTAACTGAACCATTTCGACCTTCTAGGTTATGTATGGCGATGAGTCATCTATTCTATAATAAGCATCAAATGGCATGATTTGAAACTCTATATATGGACATTTATTATTGATTACAGAATATCTTCAGGTTATTGAAGTCATGTAATGAGCATTAAAGAAAAATGCTAGAAAGATCTGTTCCTAAATAGTTCTTTTCCATTTATTCAACTCATTCTTTGATATCACACTAAACCCAAGAAATAAACTATTTTCAATTGATTAACGAGTGTGAGAAGTAGTTTTAGCAGATGAAAAAGGATTCAGAATTTTTTTATACCAAAAAAATTCAGGATCCTTCATGTGCTAATTAATACGAGAATTGATGATTCATATTGAAGCTGATGCTGTTTCCGTTCTGTATTTTTGAACTATTGTGGAAGTTATATCATTGGACATTTTTTATCAGAATAAACCAGTGTTGAAACTAATATCATATGTATGGAAAATACTTGTGTCACATGAATATCAATATGCAGCCTCACAAAATGAAAAAATCTAAATAATTCACAAGGGCCCAGTCCTGAGATATAACTTAAGAAATTAATTTATTTTCCAAACGACTGTCTTTATTTGTAGTGTTCTTAAGTTCCACCATCAACGTTACGAACGTTTATCTTGCCAGATTGATCAAAGTAACATTTTTTTGATATCGATTTGGAAGAGTACGTTCAATAATAGTACTATTTGATTGTTCGATTCCAATTAATTTGAAAGACTTTCTCACTCGAGGGTATCTCGCGTTTTTTACAGAAAACTACCTCTATCTACATGCTCGATGTGAATTAATCATGACTTTCTTGAGCCTGAGTTGCATTAGTTATTTGATGTATGAAAACGATGAATGTTACTAAAATAATGATTAACATTTAGAGATTACCAGTTTGAGAGTTTAGTGTGAATCAAGTCTGTGACTTCATATACATCTGCCCGATTTCTACTTCTAGGAACTTGTATTATGCATGAAAAAATCAGTCTAAATCCATCACACATCTTCACCTGACTCTTTTAGCAATCTTCATTTTCTTATCCTCAAACATCAAGCAGTCAACATTCAGTCAAGCTTATTGGAACTATATACAAGAGATAAACGTACAGTATTTCAGCTAGTTTGATACCATTGAATTTGTTATTTCTTGACAAGGCTCGCTATCCTGTTCAAGTGCGGCTTCATAGTGCTATTCAAAGCTGTGAGGGGTGAAGATGGTGCAGGTGATGGAGGAGTATTGTTGTTTTTCGAATGGCTGGTATTTTGGTCTTTGTTTACTTGTTCTTTGGCGCCCCTGAAACAATGGATGAGATTAATCAGCGATAACATAGAAAATGTGTTTCCTTCAGTGTTATGAATTTTTTATTTTTCTCCAGATAGCAGTCTGTCTCTAGCAGCTAGAAAAGGAAGAATAAACAATGTGTATCCTTCTAGATCCAATATCTAAGGTAAAACCTCATCTGTTATTGTTTTGTTTCCTCCAAATCTACTCTAATCAGATTATACAGGACTACTACCAGGAAGAGATTTTATTGAGAAAAATCTGACACACGTCAACTTTGTAAATGAGGGGGACAATTTTTGAAGTAAAGATTATAGCCCAAACTTTACCCTTTTAAGCAAAGGTAGCATGTCCTAAATTTTTTCAAATGGGAATGGGAGTCAAATGATACCTCGTTGAAAAGCCCTTTTGATTCCCTACACAGAGGTGTGCACAAAAATCGGCCAGAGCTACAACTTCTGAATCATTCGAGACCGAAATTTGGTGGTTAGCAACTATATGATATTGTTAATTTTTTGAAGAGAAAAATTGTCCGGTCTAACCGGAAGTGACCCCAACTTTTGATTTTCAAATGGAACCCCCTGTATATTTTTCCATTCTCAGATTCAAGGTATCATTTTACATACACCAGTAGTTTTTCTGGATCATTTTGTGTGAAACAGAAAGAAAAACAAAATGAACTCCACATCAATGTTTATTATTTCAGTACCATAGAAAGAGGGGCGATAAAAAATTAATTACAACAAATACTCAAATTGACCCCCGTTTTGTGCAATGCATTGCTGACACCTTCTAGCTACTCTAAAAGTTGCGTTGTGTAAAAATGCTTGAGGTATATTGCGGCAAGCCTCTAATATTCGATGCCTAAGGATTTCTATATCCTCTGGCTGATATAGATAAACTTGATCCTCCAAGTAACCCCAAAGGAAGAAATACATGACTCTCAAATCTGGACTGCGAGCTGGCCACCAAACTGGCCCATTTGTTCCTATCCACCTTTCTCCAAAGTGTGTATTCAAATAAGTCACATTCAAACGCGTATTGTGTGGCGGTGCGGTGTGGTTCAGAAAATTTTTAATAATACCAGTAAGCAATTCAAGATACTTATACTAGTCTGAAGAATCGTCGATGAAAAACGGGCCTACCAACCTATCATCAAGAATTCCGCACCATACATTCAAGCAAAGTCTTGTTTGAAAGTTAGTTTCTAACAATGGGGATTTTCTTGAGACCAATATCTGTATTTTCGTCTATTAAAAATACCATTTCCCTGAATGTGCATTCATTTGACTACATTATCTTTCTATGAAATGCAGGATCTTGATAAAACCTATTAAAAAAAAATATTGTCATTATCGTGCTGCAAGGCGTGAATTTTGCGGGGAACGTATAGCGTGTACTTATGTTTTTTCAAAATAGAAAGAACTGTTTTTCGTGACGTACCAAAAACATTCCAATTCCAAATCTGCATCAAACTCTCGATGTTGTTTATTTGGTTTTTTGAAACTATCAAATTGACGTAGATTAGCTTTCAATCTGCCGAATTTCTGATGGCTAGGATTTTTTCAAACATTCAAAATAAACTTGTAACATATCGGTTAACTCGTTATTATTATATTATGTTTAGAAAATAAAAAATATCACCAACTGTATTGAAACTTATTATTGGATGTTACTGTCACATTGAAATTGACCTACAAGGCTACTTCGATATTGATTACTATTACCAATCAATGGGCACACTGTTTAAACACATATTGAGGACATTTTTTTTGACATTTTGATCCGGAAAAACTACTGGTGTATGTAAAATGATACCCTGAATCTGAAAATGGAAACATATACAGGGGGTCCCATTTGAAAATCAAACGTTGGTGTCACTTCCGGTTAGACTTTTTTATTTTTGAAATTCCGTCTACTCGTTGCAAAGATATGGACCTTAGAAATACAAAAAGTAAATCGATTTTGCTTAAAAACTTACCGTTTTGCTAATAAAGTAAAAGTTGAGAATATTTTCCTAAAAACAAGTAGCTTTTTTTCTGTTTTTGTTGATTCCAGCTAGTTGGTAGTTTTTATTGAGTAAAAAATTATCGTGTTTTTGCATGGCAAAAATTATTTTTCATTTACACAGACTCAATAGTTGCGAGTGGAATTCATATAATAATATTACACTGACGGACACTACAAACGTTGTCCATACTTAAGACGTATGGACAACGTTTGCATTTGTTTGGACAACTACAAATTCTCAAAAGAGGGTGACCAATCATCCCGTATGACTGCAAATTAAAATCTGTATTCTTCTGAATAACGAAAATATGTTTGTTTCCTCTCTTGAATGTGACACACTGTATTCTGAAAAATACGAACTTCGGCCATGTTTCAATAACACACCTTATATAAATGAATAATTTCTGAAAATGTTCTCAGAACTTATATAGATTGAATGAAAATTCAAATCGTCATCCTATGAATGATCCTAGTAATAATAATTTAATTGGAATGCAACTTACAAATATCTGGTTAAATCTTCGATATCCACCAACATGGAGTCTTGCTCCATGTGCAAATCGTCGCGGCTCATCAGGAACTTAACCAAGCCCTCGTTCAAAGTCTCAATCTGAGTATGGAGATCATTCACGATGACCTGCAACTGGGCCACGTTCATGTCGGTGAGTATTTGTCGAGATAAACGTCGTTTTTCTTCTGGAAAAGGAATTCCCACCTTCTCCATGCTATTGCGGATCATTTCTGTTATTGGACTCTTTTTTTGTCTCTGCTTCTCGATCTAGAATAAATGCAGGAATTGTTGGTCTTAATATTTGTTTTTGAAAGAGGAGTTTGAACAATAAGTTCATAACTTTATTTTATCAACTATTATCATTTATTTATTCTATTCAATTAGATGGCATTGTCACTCAGAAGTTAGTCTAGAATAGCATTTGTGTCCCAACTGTACAAAATTGAAATAGTAAGGCCAGGAATAACATAAGATTTTCACTCCCTTTCTTATGTTACGAATGATGTAAAAATGATTTGTACAGAGTGGGCAAATTTCGATGTTTGTATAGAGTTATTCAGTAACTTAAGTTACAAAGAATTGTGGTAGCATTCTTATTTCAATGCGATAATGAAAATGCCTAATGGTCTTCTCCTTCTTTGACATACACAAATAACATAATTTAGAAACTAATTCCAACAAAAAAAAACAAAATTCACTACTGAATTCCCTGAATGAGTGACTAGGTGCACCCACCCTTGACAACCCTGTGGCATAGTAAGTTTGTTAGGTGGTTGACTTTTTTCCGATTACAATTCATCTGGTATTATTTTCAAGTTCCTGTTTACTATCAGGTATCCAATATGGACCATTCTGTTCGTTTATTGCCATTTTCTTGGATAGCTATTTATTTATTTTCCAAATATAATTTCGAAATTCTTGTGCAAAACTGATTTTTTAGATGATTTGCACTACAGTTTTTCGACAAGCAACGTTTTCCGAATAAGCCACGATATCACATCGACCTGAAACAAAACACAAACTTCACAGTCACCTACCTCCATCTGCATTCTGGCCATCTCCTTGGCCTGTGCCAACGCCATCCTCGCTTCTGTCTGAAGTCGTGCCTGTTTCGCGAAGAAATCCGTTTCGGAAGCGGGCCGGTCAAGAGGCCGAAGCGGCGGCGGTCCAACGGCTAGAGTTGCCGGTCGGGTAGCCGGCTTCGCCAGCTGGCCGCCGCGGAGTGTCGCTGGGTCGGCCACTTTGGCGTCGGCGCGCTCGAAGGTGGGCGGTGAGTCTGCCGAATCAGAGGCAGGGCTGTCCGTGTCCGAGAGGGAGTCGTTCATAAAGCAGATCTGGAGGTTCATGCCTGGAAATTAGAGTTATTATTTTTCGTTGGGATAGGTTCGAGAAAAAAACACGAATCGGGTACACAATCACTTGAAATGTGATCACATGTTACCAAAATATCACATACAGTCTTCAGATTGAATATTTGATAGTCCTGGCTCATTGAACTCCCAAAATGCCATGTAGAATAAGTAGGTAATACATAAAAACTTTCGAACTCTTTACTGCAATAAACCTTGCATATTAAAATTTCAAATATGTATGCGGGTTACCAAGATATACAGGGTGTTTCACAGTGGATGGAACATTGGACGTATCTGGAGAACAGAAAGACAGATCATTTCGAAAATTTGTGAGCGTGGATAATCAAACTTGCTTTATCCGTCTAAAATATTTTCATCAATACAGTGTTGCCGCTTGTATCAGAAAGTAGTAGCTACTTTGTTATTTCAAATGGAACAGCTCGTATATTATATCATTTTTGGAATCCTCATGAGATTCCTCACAACTTTCCCACATAATGAATTCCCTATACCTATCTGTGACGATTTCCGAGATAAAAATTATTTTGTCAAATTTTTGTGTAAAACCTGACCATTGAGAAATATTAATTTTTTCCCAATGCAAATTCACAAAATATTGCAATTTGGGTTATAGCTGCATAAGACCATCAAGTATTCTGTCGATAAACTGGATCTCAGTTTCAGCATACAGGGAGGCTCAGAAGTGAGTGTCATCCGGGCACTCATGAAAATGACTGCAACTCCGTTTTTTTTAATGGAACACCCTGTATATTATCACTTATTCGAAAAGCAATAACATTTTCCATTCTAATTGAGTATACTTTCCCTATACCTATCTCGTACAGTTTGTTAGTTATGATCACTTATGTTATAAAATCGTTTTCAATAAAATAAATATTGGATAGTGCTCAAGATAGTAGGCTATGAACTTCATTCTGACAGAGAACTAACTTGTTATTTCTTCATTGTCATCCTGTATTCAAGTTGCATGGGTGTAAGAATACTATGGTAGAAAATAATTACTTGAATGCGGTTTAGATGGATTTATTCATCATTTATGGTCAATGTAACAAGAATATCATTAGAACATGCAGCAAGTTTAATGAAAAGCATAAAGTGATTTACCCCGGATGAATCCGGAGAAATTCATTAGATTGAAGAGAAATTTTGAAATGTTTTTGAAGTCTTTCTAGATTTATTAATACACATGTTAGACTTTGATACTTTTAGCTTTTCATGATGATATAAGCATTTCAAAATTTCTGTTCAATCTAATGAATTTTCTCGAATTCGTTCGAGGTAAATCAGCATACTTTTCGTTAAACTCGCTGCATGTTCTAATGATATTCTTGTTACATTGACCATAAATGATGAATAAATCCATCTAAACCGCATTCAAGTAATTATTTTCTGCCATAATATTCTTACACCCATGCAACTTGAATACAGGATGACAATGAAGAAATAACAAGTTAGTTCTCTGTCAGAATGAAGTTCATAGCCTACTATCTTGAGCACTATCCAATATTTATTTTATTGAAAACGAATTTATAACATAAGTGATAATAACTAACAAACTGTACGAGATAGGTATAGGGAAAGTATACTCAATTAGAATGGAAAATGTTATAGCTTTTCGAATAAGTGATAATATACAGGGTGTTCCATTAAAAAAAAAGGAGTTGCAGTCATTTTCATGAGTGCCCGGATGACACTCACTTCTGAGCCTCCCTGTATGCTGAAACTGAGATCCAGTTCATCGACAGAATACTTGATGGTCTTATGCAGATATAACCCAAATTGCAATATTTTGTGAATTTGCATTGGGAAAAAATTAATATTTTTCAATGGTCAGGTTTTACACAAAAATTTGACAAAATAATTTTTATCTCGGAAATCGTCACAGATAGGTATAGGGAATTAATTATGTGGGAAAGTTGTGAGGAATCTCATGAGGATTCCAAAAATGATATAATATACGAGCTGTTCCATTTGAAATAACGAAGTAGTTACTACTTTCTGATACAAGCGGCAACACTGTATTGATGAAAATAATTTAGACGGATAGAGCAAGTTTGATTATCCACGCTCACAAATTTTTGAAATGATCTGTCTTTCTGTTCTCCAGATACGTCTAATGTTCCATCCACTGTGAAACACCCGATATATAGTGATGAATCCAAAACAGAAACATACATTAAAATTATTTCTTAATTATAATTTGTTTATAACTGAAATTATGATTTAATGTTACCCAAATATGTCTCAGGCTGAGTTAAGTGATTTGCTAGGTATTGATATTCAATTACTTTGAAAGGTACTCAACATATTTAGAGAAAAGTTTGAATCAACCTTATTCTCATGTTTTCCACAAATTTTTGTTATATCATGCTAAACATTGATCAGCATTACAAAATACACATCAGTCACTTGACAATAATATTAAATTTTGCTATATTAAGATAAATAACAGAAAATATACAGGGTCGCTGATATGTATGGAAACGGTCGATTATTTCCTAAAGTAAGATAGCTAGCGAAAAATGTTAGGATACAAAAGTTGTAGGGTTTTTCAAAATCCATTAAACTAATGAAAAATTAAGTATACAGGATGAGTCAAAAAGTCAGGACGAAACAAAGTTGCTTTTTCTCTAATGGAACGCCCTGTATATTATTCCACATTTCAATTCTGCTCGAAATTCTGAACAAAATTGATGAAGCGCTTCATTTCCTAAATTCAACCGATTTCGAGATATCGAATTTTGAAAATAACTTATAATAAATTATCCAAAAATGTTATTTTAGTCCATTAAGTTCATAGTCCATCAAGTTACCTTTGAAAGTTTCCAGCTCCATAACAACGCCGCGTCGTTCTTTTGTCTAACAGTGATGATCTTAACAACACATGTCAAAAATACATTTAGGATAAATAAGTTTCGCGCAAAAATGGCACGTTTAACTAATACTGAGCGAATTGAAATTTTAATGATCATAGGATTCGGTGATAGAAGACGAAGTTGTGACCAAGTAGTGAATATTTTTAATGAATTGCATCCAAATCGGGAACCAATTTCTAAATCAACAGTTTCTTTAATAAATTTGAGAGTAGTAAAAAGTTATTTTCAAAATTCGATATCTCGAAATCGGTTGAATTTAGGAAATGAAGCGCTTCATCAATTTTGTTCAGAATTTCGAGCAGAATTGAAATGTGGAATAATATACAGGGCGTCCCATTAGAGAAAAAGCAACTTTGTTTCGTCCTGACTTTTTGACTCATCCTGTATACTTAATTTTTCATTAGTTTAATGGATTATGAAAACCCTACAACTTTTGTATCCTAACATTTTTCGCTAGCTATCTTACTTTAGGAAATAATCGACCGTTCCCATACATATCAGCGACCCTGTATAAGAAGTAGTGCCTACATAGCTGATATTGACATCTTAGTTGTGCCATTGTAACATTTCGGAATTTTGTAAGTGCATATTTTGAAATGAAATTGCTCAGAAAACATGAAAAAGATTGGGATAAAGTGAATGATGACAAAAATTTTCACAATGTATTGTTATTTTTAAATTTTTGATCACAAATTTTGAGTTCTGTTCCTCATTGTTTTTATATATTTTGAACCTAGTTTTGAATTCAATGTATATCAATCACCAGACCTGAACATCATCCATCTGAATATTCTGTTAGACACTTTTCAATAGTCAAAACTATATTTTCTGAAAAAGGTGATTTGTTTAAATGTTGAAATTTTTTTATTACTATTATGTTTATGTAATATTCAATAAATACATCATGGTATTTTATGTTTTGCAATATTATCCAGAATATCTACTAATAACTTCACAACCTTACAATGCAATAGTTGAATATTGTAATGATTCAAATGACTCATTACTGTTTTGATGTATGCAGTGGAATTTTTATACTACTCCATATCTGAAAAGATTGTTTTCAATTCTACTAATAAAGTAACATTCAACTTGAAGGCAAACAACTGTATGAATTTAATTATAGAAGATAAATGGAAGATCATACCACTTTGAAGTCGAGCTTGCAGACTTGGTTTCCTTCCAGGCCTATCAGAATAAAACTCCTCCTCCGAACCTGTGGCTAGCCGTCTCCTGATTTCTTCTCTGTCTGTCCTCCTCTGGAAAAAATCAAACATAACATGAATAATCTGCTCCCTAACAATTGTGTTGTCCAAATAACTCACATCCATTGTATTATCTTCATCAATAGTAATAACTCTTATAAACCTATCCACTATATTTTGTTCATCATATGAAGGTGGTACATAAGGAAACCACTCCATATTTTCATTTACAGCATTGTAATCCATACTGAAGGTAGTCATAGAATAAGCCCTAGGAGACAAGTAATCGTTTTCATAATAATCTGTGTCTTCTATTCTGGTGATGGTATAGTAAGTAGTCTTTCCTCTGTATGAAAAATTGTTCTTGATGGAATTTATGTTCTGGGAAATTCGGTAAGATTTAGTTTTAATGGCATCCCCGAAGTTGTTGGTGTGTTTCTTTATAGCCGCAATCCAGTTATCAAACATGGTTCAAATATATCAAAATGTTATTCACGAAAAACGACAAAAAATAGGTAATAAAATATATAAGCTAAACTACTAGGCACATTAATTCACTCTTTGTTTTGTTATTATCACATGGTTCACTTATGTCACTTAAATGTTTTTGTTTTGTTGTATCTAATTTTTATCTTCTATCTCTGTCATCAGTGCAACCGTTGAACGAAACGTACAGAGTTGACTACATCCTTTGGGTGCGTTCCATTAAGCGCTCACAACGCCCAAAACACTCATTCAGACGTTCCACATGGCGACCACGATCGTTGGGGTGGTGGCGAAAATGTCATGAATGACGTCACGCTCACGACGACCCATCTCAATAGGTGGGTCGGCGTGAGCGTTTCGATGACGCACAGAACCAAGTGGAACGACAAAATTCGTGGTCGTGAGCGTGATCGTTGTGAGCGCTTAATGGAACGCACCCTTTATTCGAAGGTGAAAAAAGGAAACGGGAAATCTGGAGATCGAATGAAAAAGCAAGAGACACAACCATGAAGCTATTGTCAACACAATACCAGGGTTCCGTTTTGTGACCACAGATACCAATGTTTATGTTCTTTGTAAATTATGTTCAAGGCCACAGAAGATGATATAAATACGAGCGGCAAATTTAAATACTCAATATGCAAATTGCGATATACATATATTGATTTGATTTTGAATCGATGAATCATGAGAGAAAAAAAATATCTAGAGGTGATGGATCAGTGGATATTAGTTCAGAAACTGTATTGAAAAACGAAAAAAAACTGTAATCATGTGTAATTTGTCTCTTCATCGAATGACTTCAATCAATACAATCTTGGATCCTGAAATGAACCAGCAATATTCTTAAATGATGTTGTAGTACGAACCATATTGAATTACTAGTTATTAACTCTCACTTTAATCTTAAGTTTCTCGATTTTGTTTGAATCCAACTTCGAACCTTATCATGTTATATGAATAATAAATATATGAGATACTCACTGTCTCATCTAAGCTTTCCAAAGTTTCATTTTCATCGAATGTAAGTGTGTACAAATCATACAAGAACGCAGTATCCTTTTTGTAGTGTCTCTTGCGCTTCAGAGAAGACATGGCCTATTATTATAGGTGTCAAATTCGAAAAAAACTCTTTTCACACTACACATGAGGTTCTCCGCACTTGAACTTTAAGGTATTTAGTTTATTCACTATTTGTCGTAATTCGCTTATAACGGTCAATGATTCCGATTAACACCTGATCGAACTTTTTCTGCTACTAAGTAGACTTAACAGCAACATATTTCAACACTCTATTGCAATAGAAATGAGTCACTGCTGGTTTGATATTAATAATGGCAATAAATAACAATTGATTGTTGTTACGGAAATGCAGAAAAACTTCGAGAACGTATTGAAGTATCTTTACTGGTTGAATGGATAAGTATTCCTCCGCAACTAAGTAGTACACAATTCAGTTTGAAGAGATCCAAGTAAACTGCATAGTATTTTTCTTCGTTTGTTTCCCCCAGTTTCTATTGTTCTGATGGAATGAACGATGGGAGATGTGGTGCGGAAACGGGCGCTTTCAAATCCTCGATTTATATTCTAATTTAATCTAGTAATCAGTGAGCAGTGGCGTAACTAATCTGGCGTCTATTTGATAACCGATGATATAGTCAAATGAAGTACAAATGAGAAACATCTGAATTTTTAATTCGTTGACAGCATGTGGGCAGGGCCTACACAAAACATGTACATGATAATAGAACTATTCTGAAACAACGATTTCTACGAAAAAAATTCGACATTGTACGAACCGGATTTTTGTAAGAATTCTTAGATGCAGAGAACCACATTATCATGCCTTGACCCGTTTCCTGTTGAAGAATTCAAAAGAATTGATTTAACAAAAACTAAGAAGGATTATTATGACATATATTGATAGAACATTATTCTAATCCTGCTATATTCATCTTGATTATATACCGGGTGATTCTTCAAGGTGGCTCGCCCCTATAACTTTTTTATTATTGGAGATAGAAGAACAAAATTCGGGGGTTGTGTATTATATGTCAATTTGCATTATTTGACGTATTCACTTGCTTCGCAGTACTTCCGGTTTGACCGCAAATGACCTCAATTTTCGATTTTCAAATGGAACACCCTATACATTTTTACTTATTTCGATCGAGTATGACATTATCTATCCAACAAAACTTTGTTTGTGAATATTTGACGTATGAAAGAATTTTTATTTCAATTTTTATTTTTCGATCTAGCGTGCCATGGATCTATTGAAACGCTTCCTTTTTGATCAAGTGACATGGGAAAAATACAACTTTGAGGCATATGACTTCAGAGTCGTTTCAATAATTTTTTCAATGTCACAAATATAATTTTTTCCAGTTAACTCGATTTTTTCAAATGGAAAGAGGGTGGCTCGTCGGGTTTTTGTGAAAGATCATTTTCTTACGAACAATTTGATACCACACACTTTCACTTTAATTTTACTATCTTTCTCAATAATTGCAAGAAGCCCAATACCTAAATTGAAATAAAAATTCTTTCATACGTCAAATATTCACAAACAAAGTTTTGTTGGATAGATAATGTCATCCTCGATCGAAATAAGTAAAAATATATAGGGTATTCCATTTGAAAATCGAAAGTTGAGGTCATTTCCGGTCAAACCGGAAGTACTGCGAAGCAAGTGAATACGTCAAATAATGCAAATTGACATATAGTACACAACCCCCGAATTTTGTTCTTCTATCTCCAATAATAAAAAAGTTATAGGGGCGAGCCATCTTGAAGAATCACCCGGTATTATATGTTTTCTTTTCCAGAGAAGAAAATCCAAAATGATTCGTCTGTGTTTTTGTGTCTCCGTCGTATCAAATGGATTTCCTTTTACTGTATAGTTTTCATTGTACAATTTCTTCAGAACTCGGTCTAACTTATTATTTCATTTGAATGATTGCTGAGTTCATTCCTATTGAAAAATGGACAATTCGACATTCGACACAAATGAGTGTCAGGAGTTTATACTGTTTTGATTTTTTTTTTATATTAAACGTTTAGGTATATGATTTTGGTGATCTTTTGAGGAATAAGATGATATTAAGGGCATTCATTTTCAAAATAATGAATTTTTCCTATGTTTGTATACACGAGAGTGAATTTCGAATTTCAAAATATTCCTGTAAAATGCACGAACCTGTCCATACAGAACCAATAAATAGGCCTTTTTCAGACTATATCCAGAATACGAAGTTTTTATGACGCATTTATGAACATAAAACCAGAACAATGTTTTGAATGGAAATTATGGTAGATTATTATTATGTTTCTCGGTATAGGTATAGGAAAGTATCAAGCAAAATATTTACAGAGGGATAAAAAATCAAAAATGCTGTAATATAAGGGGTGTTCTATTTGAAGAAAATAAAAATATATTATACAGGGTGTTTCATTGATATAGTAAAGAAATTGAACGGAGAGTAGAGAGGACCAAAATATGACGATTGAGCGCAACATCGCTTATACAAATGTTGATAGTTGAAAGGATACAGTGCGTTCAAAGTTTAAATTTTATTTGCAAATTTCTTATTAGCTCCGACAGTTTTTATGATTCATTGATTTATTGATTTTATACTTTCAAACCACAGAGCTATTCATGTAAATGTGGGATAGATTGCATATTGATAGTATGCATGCCTTATGTTTATCTGGGAATGAATGTTTGGTAAATCCCAAGGATATAGGTACATTCTGCAATTTTTCTATATGATTTTAGTATGTGACTTCAAACATTACTCGTTTTTGTGTAAAAAGTACTGTGAATCTTCTCCATCCTCAGGAGTTTGAGAATATATTATACATATAATGAATATTGATCATATTTTATCAGTTGTGATAGCTATGTGTCAAGCTAAACAAATAAATATTATCCAGGTGAAAGATGTATGTCAAACCTATTTTTTTTAATATTGAAAATTTTACATATAGATGAAATTGAATGCAATTTTTATTTTATTCATACAAACAGAATATGTCAACTGATTATTTCCAGAATTTTTTATTTCATTTGTTTGTTTCTAAAGTTTTTCCTCATTATTATTCGCATAATCTGGCTACTAATTACGTATACACAATTCGCATTCATAAAAAGGAAAAAGGTGTAATCACAATCCACCATAATCATAGCATAAAAATCGAATAGTTATTACATAAACAAAGCGAGGTCCGTCAAAGACCTCACGAACACACCCCCCCCCCCTCTTGCATGGCGAAAATTGCCAACATTGTGTATGGAAATGAATCTTCTAGTTCTGTCTATCATCATTGGGTACGTCCTTTCTTAATATGTTAGATGTGTCTCGTTCATGGATAAATTTACAATGAAGCTATACAAGCACCAGTTCAGTTCAAAATTCAAATGTATTAGAAGTTATAGAAACTGGAACTAAAAATCTTATTGAATTCACCTTTCTGAATTCCTGTTCAAATTTCAACTTGGCAAACAATGGATCCTCATCTTCAGGTGAGCACTCAGTCAACATTTTGATTTTTTTCACAATTCAATCAAAACTGTCGATTACTATTTCACAACATGAACAAGGCATTCTTCATTCATATCACAGATAAAATTCGAACATTTAAAACTAGGAAGTTTTTCAACCACGAGGTATTCAAACTCGTATCACGTTGTCATATTTTTCCGACCGAGGAACTTGTGATGGGTTATAAAACGTCTCACGAATGTGAGCACGATATATCAGTTATAATTATCATCCACAACGATAAATGAAACGAATAAGTGTGAACTGATAACTCTCTACTACCAAGGTCAAGTCAATCAGACTCCCATGTGAAATACCTGTGGAATATGGAGACAAATTACTGTCTAATGTAGGCACAATTTGTTATCGCTAGTTATTGTTTCAGACATATTCGAAAATCGTTTGGTTGACACAATTTTTGAAATATATCTGACGGGCTATTCATTTTACGAATGTTACTATGGAAATCTAACTTATCTCAATTGAATTTTTAACTAATCTACAAAATGTCCTCTAACTACTTCATTGTTGATTATGATGACGTGCAGTGGTTAGCGCGATCGCATGCCATAATTCCCTTGCACTTTTTTATACATAATTGGTTATTGAATTTGGAAATTGAGTGGATGCATTCATCAAAGCAGTGAATATACGCCTTGCATTGACCCAAGAACAAGTTGATTGTTGTATTTCTGAATATGTTACGAAAGTATACGGGCTGTCTGGTTTTAAAATTCAGTGCCAACATCTCGACTAGAGACTTATCAAACAGGGAAAATTTTACATAGCACAATATTTTTTTCCAAAAATGCACTCCTCGCAAAAAATGAAAAATTAGAATTTCTGAATAAAATTTCAAAGCACTTAAACACAAGGTGCAAGACAGCTAGCAACTACTTAATAAAAACTACCAACTAGCTGGAATCAACAAAAAGGTCCATATTTTTAAAACGAGTAGACGGAATTTCGAAAATAAAAAGCAATGTATAGAAAATCAAGGGGGGTTTTCAACGTGGTATAATTTGACCCCCATTTCCATTTGAAAAAAATTAGGCGCCCCCACTCAGGAGGGTAAAGTTTGGGCTATACTTTATGCGTCAAACGTTGTCCCTCTCATATACAAAGGTTGACGTGTTTCAGGTTTTTCTCAATAGTTACACCTTCCGGTACGTTTTCGTTGTTGCGAACATTTTCCATTGTCAACGTGAAATTTCATGTGAATCAATGTGGTGAAATCGATTTCCATATCCCTCGTACAGTAATGGTTCAGATCACTATGGAGGAATCGAATCTTCATCACTTTAAGATGAGCATCCCTGAAAATCATTGCTATGATGTGAAATTTCATGTAGATTACTGTAACGAAACCGGTCTTCGTGTCACTCATATAGTTTTTGAGGTAATAACCTGTGTAAACCCCTATTTATATGGCATTTCTGGTAGTTTCATGTAGTTATGAAAAATCCATTAATTGGAGTACCCCAAACAGTGTAGGGCTCTTTCAATTATTAATGTATGACATCAAAATATCCTTACTTTATGCTTATGGTACTTGGGAAACTCCATTTTTCAAGCAGTCAAGCCGAAATCAGCCAGCAGGCACCCTTGACCTATATCTTGACCCACAAAACTATAAACTAGTATTCACTTTCACGTCAAACGAACGCGTCCATCGCGAAAAACTATAGGCACATCACAGGAAAAAATCATCCAACAGGAATTCCGACTGTCACGGGCTTCGAAACCAGTGACATCATTTCGCGAAACAAATGAACCCGAACGAATTCGCGCCAACTTCGACTATTCGGCTTTATGGCGTCAGCGGGAAGGAGCAATTTCGGTGATCGCTCTAGTTTTCATCGAGTTTTATTTGATTAGTGTAGGAGATGCCAGTGAATCAACATATGTTATTATCTGGCTATTTGTTTACATGGAATAACTAGACATGGGCGGAGAAAAAATTATCTGTTTAACACTCTGTGCAGATATATTTATTTACAGCATGTTGATGTATGGTGTAATCAGCAGATATCTGTTTCTTGTTTCCTGGCAGAGCATATCTTTTATTATTCTTCATCGTTAATTTCGTTTCATGAAGAGAATTTTATATATTTTTTTTGTTTTCATACCTATCTACAAAATGTATATTTTAATTTCGTTGATTCTGAAGTGTACCTATTTGACTAGATTCAGATTCAGATCAGAAATATTTTCCCTTCTGCACTTGAAAATATATGTCAGCGTAAATAAATTTCCAGATCAATTTCTCCATAGCAGGTATATCCGACCAAACTGAATAAAAAGAAAATACGTTCATGATATTCTCAATGATCGTACCTATTATTGGCTCTTCATTTTCATGAGGCAATCTATCGAAGGAGTGGCGAAAACAGAACTGAAATATTCCCGTCTGAACACGAAACAGTCAGACCTCTCAATTAACGGCACTTAAACCAAATATTTCATTTTGAGAGCATGCAAATGGATGTACAGTTCAAGAAATACCAGTTTCGGCAATTTTCTGTTTTCATTAACACAGTAACACCCTTGTTTGAACTCTTTTATTCAGACGTCGAAGACATAGTTCAAGAATCAGCAGCTAGTCTTCTTAATAATGAACTCAAGGCATTAACAGAGCAAGAAAGGAAACGAAAATGTTGATGGTAGTGATTTCAAAGAAAGCATGGCATTTGTTAAAAGGAGTTTGACTACTTATAACTGAAACTATGGACCAATTTGTTGTAAATGATCCAAATTTTGACAGAAATTTAAAAGCAAGACGGAGAGTTGAAGATGCTTCATCCACTTATCAACAGAACAAAAAAGGAAAATGCAAACTATATTATATGTTTTCTTGACAATAAGACAGAAAACTAAAAGTACAGAAAAGACTGAATGATCTGACTGACTGTAATTTGCTATGGTAATATGTTTGATTTTATTTCCATCGAAAAAACAAAACATGATTGCCCAGGCAGCAAGCTGACGTCATAATGACGTCTCTTTTTGGTATTTATTGGTTCGCAACGTCATATTACCAAAAAATGACGTGAAAACTGACGTCATTTTTTGAATGTACTGTAGACGTCATAACCAGGACGTTAGTTTGACGATATTTTTACGTCATTATAAAACGTCAACTCATTGTTTTATATTTTTGCATTTTGATGATTATTCCAATGATCCTTATAGGTTCCTAAATATTTTTCATCGAAATGCAAAAGTTAAACGAAAGTTTACCATAGATACCTTAAAGTGTGTATAGGCAAGTGTACATTGTAGGTACAGAATGGAATCAAATTTCTCTTTAGGCGAATAAACAGACGCAATATAGGTATTATTATTCAACCACAGCCCATCTTTTATGAGGTTCGTATGATTATCAACTCATTGAAAAACAGTTTGAATTTGGCGCTTCAAAACAAAACGTTCATTATTTGTTTGGCGTTCGGCAATCTCCGGAGTTATCGGTATCGGACAAGTTCGGCCACAAGCCAACACGCAACGTTGACGACGCACACGGCCACACGCCATTATCACAAAAATTTTGAGGTTGTTATGTATTCGATTTCGATTGAAATTTCCTATTGATTACAGAAGTCGATTTCCGACCGTCGGTTGTGAATTGTGCATTTCCTTTACTAGTGATTTGTAAGGTAAGTTTAATATTTGGTCTATTGCATGTATTGGATTTGATGTCATGTACTCACCACTTACTATGATTCCTATACCTATATCATGATGCTACGTTATTTTAAGGCTTTTTCCTTTTTGTGAAAATAATTGTATCCTTAAGGTTAGTGTGCTGATTAAACTCACTAGGATTTTTTGTCGAGATACTGAAATAATTTGATGAAAAATCAAGAAACATATGATGAGAGTCCAAATTAATGTGTTAATACTGGTGAAAAGAAGCTTCTTATCAGTGAATCTACCTATAGAAAAAGAAAGAATCTTAGTTATATATACACAATTCACTTATTTTGGTTAACTGTATAATAAATAGAGTCGACTCTTCTAAGCTATGAAAGATCTTGAGATGAGTCTGCACAAATAACTTTCTGTTCTGACAACTCAAGGTACTTCTTTCTTTCTTACTTTTCCAATGGTTTTTTCCATCACATCTGTATATTTTTGAAATTTGTTGTTTTAATAGTTTGTGAATAATAGTAGAGTTTTCATTTATCTATTGGTCATTAACCATTAAATTATATATATTTTTTAACAATAATTTTTTATTTCTAGAAAGTTCCTGTGCCTTGGGGATTTCTACTCTTCTCACATCCCCAACAAGTGGAGTCGACTCTTCTAAGCTATGAAAGATCTTGAGATGAGTCTGCACAAATAACTTTCTGTTCTGACAACTCAAGGTACTTCTTTCTTTCTTACTTTTCCAATGGTTTTTTCCTACATATCTGTTATAACTGATGGTAATCTAGAAGACAGAACTTTCAACAATTTGTTCGACCAAATGAAATTTTCAAAATACTATCACATCTGTATATTCTTGAAATTTGTTGTTTTAATAGTTTGTGAATAATAGTAGAGTTTTCATTTATCTATTGGTCATTAACCATTAAATTATATATATTTTTTAACAATAATTTTTTATTTCTAGAAAGTTCCTGTGCCTTGGGGATTTCTACTCTTCTCACATCCCCAACAAGTGGAACAAGTACCCCTACATCAACTATTCACAATAAAATTTGGCATTTTTTCTTCCTAATGAGCTAATCAATTTTTGGTTTAATTCAAATGTTCTGAGTTAACAATTTTACTCTTGATAATTGTGATCCTCATAGTTCAAAAAAATAACTCCCTCTACTCAAACTGTTATTTTATATATATAATATAAATATATATATTACATTTCATTATATCTTTATTATATCCTTTGATGCCGATGGAACATATAGATTTTCGTTCTCTAATTGTGATTTTATTTACAGACCTTATAACATCATAGATAGGATATTGATTTGTATATGCACTAACATCCAAATAATATGAGCTTGAGACTAGCAAGTGAATACAAATAATTTTGAACCAATATGAATATATATATATAATAAATAGGGACGGCCCATTAACGTCGAAATATAACGTCATAATGACGTTACAGAATGACGTCTTTGGTCTGTGACATATTCACGTCATCCTACCGTCTTTATGGCGTCATTCTTTTCGTCAACAGGACGTGTCTGGTGTCGAAAAAATGACGATAAAATCACGTCAGCTTGCTGCCTGGGTGTTTAGCGCTGTTTCTCATATTATGCTTTAATGAAACGTATCCTACGCGATAAGCAGGTCATACTTTTGCACTTTTCTGCTCTCCCTTTGTGTACATCGGTCTGCACATATCTTGTACCATAAAAGGGCTGCCTACGTGGTTATTTCTGATAAGAACATTGTATACTTATATGGGAATAAAAATACCACGAACTTACTAGAGTACAAATTTTCAACCAGAATAAGTGATAAAATTTGCGCCATTTTTCCGCTTACCGCGAAAGAAAGGTGGCCTCATTTTCTTCGCTTTAAAAATACTCTATTTTCAACAATATGCTCTGAGCGCATTGAGCTTCTTGAAGAGCTGACGAAAACAAATCTTGTCAACTCGTTTGGACCCCTCTCCCCTGTGGTAACTAGGGCTATGAGATGGCGGAAAGGTTATCGAGACCACGAGGTCACTTTCTGTACCAGATGATTTCATCTGAAGCTCAACGGATTAAAAATCTGAAGGCTTGAAACCAATGTTATGCTTCACACCGAAGCTCTTTTTGAGAGACCCTTCAAGGAACTAGGAAGCTGACAATCAGTCTTGAAGGAAATTAGCCAAAACTAAGGTAATATGGCATAACAGGAAATCTAAACCCAGTGAAGATCAACCAACAAGACACCAAAAGAAATACCGCAATACCCACATCAATTACAAAAAGAAAAATTAACTATCAAGCTAATAGTGACAATCAAAAATTGAGTGCATCCCTTCGTCCTCGATGTCAACTATGTATTTGAATGAAGTACAAAAGTTATCCGGACACGAATAAAAAAAATCTGATTTATTGATTTTCATGTATTTTATTGTATCTCCGCCACTGATCAGATGAAACAAAAACATGTAGGTCATAGTTTAGATCTTGAACATTCAATATCTGCAACTGAATTATTTTTAGCCACATACATATATCTTTATTGAATTGTGGTAAATACTGAATCACATCTGAAAATATCCCTTGCACCATACTCTGGTGATTGAATGAGGCACCCAAAAAACAAATTTCCACTTCTAATATAACTAGAGCTTCATTTATTATTGGAAAATTTTAAGTGGACACGGATAATTCGAGAATTTTTGTATTTAATATTGAAGCTAAAGTAATAATCGGTGAAAAAATTTTGCATCGGAATATTATGAAAAACGGTTTTTGATAGATTCGAAGTTTTGATAGAAGGTTGCGTATGTCACTCAGTACATACATTCTAAAGACGATACACATTAGTGAAAGGAGACATTAACTTGGAGTTTTGCTATGATGATGATACAAAATAAAGGCTTCTAATTGATCTAATAATCGATGTCGTATTTTTTTCAACAAAATAAATTTGAATTTTGATTTCCGATATCTTATGTACTGGGAGGTCAAATCGGACAATTCGATAGGAAACACCGATAACTGAACGAGTCGTGTTTGACAGCAGCACTTGGATTTTCAAAAGTTTCAATATTTGGGTTTACATTTTGAGGAGAAGGTTAATCGGTCTCTGTATTTTGCCATTAACGGAAAGTAAAAACGAATATTCTCAACAAGATATCTCCAAACCACTTTCGGAGTAAACATTTGGAGTCATTCCTTTTATTCACCATAATGACTTTTCATTCTGTCCTACTACAGTTGATGAAGACACATTTTCATCCTTATTTTCATTGGTATCACACATGATTATTTGCTTGTTTTTATATAAAACTTCCCACGAAAGGAGACATCCTGTAATGTTCAGAGAACATCGTGAGAACCAAGGGAAAGGAGGTAGGAATTGGTGTTATTTTTTCTTTCTGAAGGTCATATGCCTTGGGGAACACCTCCCTGGGCAATGTGTTCCAGAGCCTCGCTGTTCGTTAGATGAACGAGTCTTTGAAAAGAGATGTTCTGCAGGTCACCAAATTAACCACAAAGGGGTGTGAATACTGGTCTTGACGGGTTAACCTCGAAGAGACCGCCAAAGGAGGAACGATTGTTGATATTTCAGAAGAGCATCGCCCATGAAAATATCTATAGAATAGAGACAGATCGCTAACCCTTCTACGGTGTTCAAGAGAAGTAAGCGAGTTAGTAAGCGAAGCATCACCGACGAGACGAATTGCCCTTTTTTGGACAGAATCCAACAGATTCAGGATATGTTTAGGTGCCGCACTCCAAACATGTGAACAGTATTCCAGGACAGGTCGGATTTGTGCCTTATTGATCGTAAGCAGCTGACTGGAAGTGAAATAGCTCCTGGCACGAAACAGAAAACCAAGTTCTCGGGATGCACTTTTAGCAATTGATCCCACGTGATTTTCCCAAGAAAGGTTCTTCGAAGGAAAAAACAACAGTTTTTCATAAGAATATCAATCGCTGTTATCAACTGTAACTTCTTTCGAAATTTCCATTTACCATCGCAAGGGAATCGCGTGCATACGAGAAAGAGAAAAAATAAAAAAGCACATCAGAAAGCACTTACCCTCCTTTCTTCTTCACGTGCAGCCCTCAGGTGACATTCGATCGCTTCTAAATCGATCTTCGGCATGGCAGTTTCGATATTGTAAACGTCGAATCCACCTAAGAAAACGATGGATGATGAACGAAGTGAATTGAAATAGTTTATTACGTTATTAGTAACCGTTATTCGGAATGAATATGGAAAATATCAGCGAGAAAAAAATATCTATATACATTTTTCTTCTTCTGTTCTATGTTCGAGAAAGGCATATAAAAATCACATGAAAATTTAAATAGTAAGTCTGACGAAAATATATTCATAATCGAAGATACGTAGCAATTTCGGCACCAGAAATTTTAAATAAACTACCTATTGAAATGAGAACTTCGGAAAAATATTACCACTGTTCAATGCAAGATATTTATATTTTTGAATAGTGGCCATTTCGATAATATCTAATGTATTTGAATAAAATTAAGTGTATTTATAAGTATCCAATTGAAGATTAGAGTTGATTCATAGGAAGATAGGAAAAATATGATGTTCAATAGCACAAATAGATTTTCATTCACTTAGGTACTTTTTTTCTTTCTATCAATGTCTGTATCTAGAAATGAAAATATGATTCCTTCACTTCTATCACTTCATAAAAGTGTTATAAATTTGGTTTTTATCGTATATAATTGAAATTTATTATCATTAATTTCGTAACTTGAATGTTGTTTTGTTTTTTCTTCCTTTCTTATCGTACCCTATAATTATGGTCTTGTTGAATGATTGATGATGATTAATAATAATAATCATAATCGTAACTATTCTACAAGATTACACATATCGAACTATTCGAATTTGTAATATACCAATGTGGATATAGGTGTTTGATTGAAATAAATAAATGAAAAAACTAAGAAATATGTTTTTTTCAGGGGTCACTTTGCAAAAATGTAAAAAATATAGATAATGTGAAATAAGGTTAGTAGCTGACGATACATCGTTACGAATTTAAGTTGATGGAATTTGACAGGTGTCTCACTGCTACAATAATAATTTTCCCAAGGTGAAATGATGATGTTCTACTTAATTGTGGAACAGTTCGAAACAATCAGAAAATATATTTTGAATTAACTTCCAGATGATTATTCAGCACCGAAATTCGCAACTTCATCTTAGTCACACAGGATGAGAACCATATACAGTAGCGGAAATAATTAATCTTGGGTAATGTGGTTTAATGAGAACGTAAGGAATGTATATTAGGAGAATATAATGATAATGATTTCTCCTCGAATTATTCAAAAGAAATGTATCGAATCGTTCTCCGACCAAAAATAAAGGAGTTTTGGATTCTCAACAGTATTCGGCGATTTGCTTCTTGCGTTATATTTGTGTGACGTATAATAATACAATTGTGTTTCTTGTTACTCTTATAGAGTTCAGTCTGTACCCAAAATATATTCTCTCAGTTTCTGTTTTTTGAGTATATTGAAACATGTGTCTACCATTAGAAGAAAAGAATATTGATCGTTGTTTGAGTATATTTTTGATTCAGCTGTAGTGGAAACGAAAGAATATCAAATGATTATCGACTGAGCACATGGAAATGATATACGAGAATAATTGTTCTTTAATAATTACCTAAAGCGTCATCATTCCTCTTCTTTTCCTTAGCCATTGGCACAGATCTCCTATTAATAGGATCCCTATTCCTAGCACCGTTTTCTCTTCTAGGAAAAGTAATCAAACTTCCAAATTGTTGATTATAATCTCTTCTCCTCTTAACAACAGTATCGATCTTTTCTTTCTTCCTAAGAACAGAGTTGTCTTCATCCCCTTTCTCTTTTACTTCATCTTCGTGTGACTTTGAGATGTCTTTCTCTCCTTTGATCTTTTTGCTTTGGCAATTGACTTCTTCTTGCTCACGGTTAGAATCTTTTCTAGCTAGCTCATTTTTTCTTGTGGTCGTATACACTTCCATTTCGGTAGGAGTTTTCAGGTTGAAGTTATCATTTGGATATTGAGTGAGTGGAGATTTTATACTCTCAGTAGCAGTTGATAAAAATGCATCTTCAATCTTCATTTTGATAGGCTCGTCCAATTTGATACCAAATGATGAATTTTCTCGCAGCACCGCCATGTTATCAGTGATCTTGATGGCTGTGGTATCGTTCAATACTTGATGAACAGGCATTTGTTTGGTTGGAGAGAGTTTATTGAAAGGTTCTTCAATATTTGGCTCGATGTTATATTTGGTGGCTGAAGGTTCAACTTCTTTGATAAGAAAAAGCTTTTCGACCGCTTCTTCTAGTTCCTGCACGATGGCCGTTTGGACTTTGGGTAGTTGATAGGGATCTTCGAAAACCTCTGTTGTGTCGTATGTCACTTTGACCAGCGCTGCTTCTATTTCACCGCTGAAGTCTCCTAGAAATTCAATGGACGCGAACTAAAGACCTTTTGGGATTTATAGACATTTCACAAGTACTCCCTACAAATTAGGAAAGGGAGATGGTCGAAAGAGCTGGTATAATAATAATGTCAATAATCACCATTTCATTTCTATGATAATGAGTTTTCAGATATATTGTGGAAGTCTTGGTATTCTTGGGTGTTCTCCATAACAGTCAAAAAATTTGAGAGAATTTTGAATGTGATTGAACAAGAACAATCGATGTGAAATATTGTTCCAGATGTATTCATTATTTTCAGTACTTTTTGGATTCGTCCTGAACTTTATAGGCGTACAAAATTGATGAAATACAGATTCCGATTTGGTGCATTGAGATATATACAGGAATATTCAGAGTATACATCAGAATCACACGCGATTGAATTAGAGAAAATTAGTTTCAATTGCCCAATTTTAAAGTTCCATGATCATAAAGTACTGGTACATAGTCCAGGTCTGGCTAATCTACTGTTCATTTCAGTTGCCAATGCAGTTATCGAAGATGAATTAATGAAGTGGCCATAATCATTTCAAAACAAAATGATATTTTCTTCGATGTGAATTGATTTGAAGAATGTTTCGATCAATATTCATAAATTATTTCTCATCATATGATATTGCCAAATGTATCATAGGTTTGTTTTCCTTCCACCATCTGATTAATAGTTGACACTCGATATCACTGCTAGAGCTTTATTTTTCCTACCTGAGGGATGGGTGAAAGATATTCGTGAAAAATTCTTGTATTGAGGATACTTTTACGTGAACTCAGTATGGACCCAATCCTAATACAATCACATTTCGCAATTATGCATAATGACACCGGAAGCTGAAGCTTAAAGGCTTAAATAATTGAATTGGTGATAGGCCTCAACGTCTATGAATAATTGAACTGTCATGGATTTTCATAACAATCGGATTCACGAATTGATTGACAACTTGACATAGCTTCACTCAAGGCAAGCTTATTAAGTGGATGTAGTTCGTCATCTCGCATCAAATAACGATCGATTCTATAACAACATCGGACAGTCAGAGTTAGCTCTCTCAGGGAATAAATGTTTAGCTAGATTAGTCAATGAAATTGCTATATTCTATTATGTCCATTCTTACTATGGAAGAATATGATCACTTGTCGAAAGTCTTACGAACTATTCGAAAATTACAGCAATGAAAGAAATATACGCAAATTTTGAAAATCAGCCAAAATACTACTGGTTGTCGATGTCTCTATTATTTTGGAGAATTCTATCATGATCTAATGAACCATGACTTGAAAGGTTAGTTTATACAGCAAATAACAAGATAAAATAAGAAAGGAGCAATGAAATCACAAATGCCAAAGTCAAGTCGTGACAAACATCTATTTTCATTGGTGCATTCTTTTCCAAATTTATTCTTATTTGCTGTATAAACTAACCTTGAAATCATTACAAGTTTCATTCTCCTCTGAGATGTAGTCTTCGCGATGATTTGTGGACGAGTATCATTCATTGCAAGAGGATACCATACGCTTTTCCTCAGAATAATGGAGAGTTAACGTATAAAATATAACATTCATGATATACATCTAGAATGTGTTGAAGAAGTTCATCACGTTAGCATAGCATATTTCAATGCTGTTTTATGTAGTTCTGTTTATTCAATGTGTTGTTTGTATCTATTTTTTTAGTACCTGTTATAAAACGCGAGTTTACGAACACATGTGATCCCAAAAAATGCGTATGTCCAGATGTCTGATAGAATCGTTACGTTAACGTTCGTGGACATACTACAACCCTTTAATACCTGATGTAGCAATATACGGTCTACTTCAGGGATGCGTAGTTTCTCTGGCTATCCTCCATATCGATCTTACGTATTGATTTATACAACCAGAGTTCGTTGGAAATATCAGATAGTTGTGAAGGGATACCTCCTGAGTGATAATATTTCCTGGTTGTTAAATACATTTTCTTGGTCCTATCTCAGTATTATGATCTGATTATGAATGTATCGTTCCTCACTCATGCTCCTACGATTGCCGAATTACGATTCACTGGACCTTACCAACAATATCCTTGGCGATCCCTTTATCATCGACATTGATATTCAGTGGTACTAAAATCTCGGTATCTTCGTCACTAGTGTTCGAATTACCACTGGCCGAATCACTCTCTCTATCCCGATCATCCCCATCTCCGCCATCGATATTGAACGCAGGTTTATCGTAGAACACTTTTTGGATGTTCTCGATACTGTCCAACCGATTCACGCTGTCGATTTTGTACTCCGTCTCTTCCACATTGTTGTTGTTGGCTTCCAGCAAGCCGGCGGGGACGTCGAAGTCGTCGTCGTCGGTGTAGTCGTGGTCGGAGTTGAGGGTGTGCGCCAGGTGCTGGAAGCCGGGATAGTTGGGGTTGACGATGCCCCTGCGTTGGGGCAGGTCGGCTGCGTTACTCAGGTTGCCGTCTTCCGAGGATTCCGAGTCTGAGAGCTCGAAGGGGGGGTCTTCGTCTTGGGGGCTGGCGTCTGCTGAGGAGCAGCTCTGTTCGGCATCTGGAATGCAAAGTGACAGAACTGACAGCAACAAATATGCTTCTATACCAAACTGAGGTGAAGAGTAAAAGGAAAATGGCACACGTCTACAATTTTTTTGTTCTGTTACCGTTAATTCTATGCTATTAGAGAGATTTAACAAGACGTCGCGAAATGCTACTAAAATGTTAAAGCTACGTTCAGGTTTGTATAGATCGTTGATCACCTGAAAAATGTATTGATTTCTGTCCTTGTCGTCGAAAAAGTTGTATAAATGGTACAAATACATTTTGTAATATTCAAAGTGAATATGTAGTGAAAATTTTTAGGCTCGGATTCAGTGAAGAAGAGATACGTTGCTCATATTGATTATGGTCGTTGGGATGAGGATATGATGTCAGGTTATTGTTGGAATATTACACGGAAATGTCCTGAAAACATCCTTCGGAGAAAATCGGAAATAATCATTTATAACCTTCGAAACGATGTGTAATCAAATATTTTGAATAAAATGTTCTTTTGTTTTTCAATAATTTAATTGAATGCTTCTTGATTTATTCACCACTGTGAAATCAGGAAAGCTACATGTAACTTTGGAAAAGTAAGTATCAAGTTTTTATGGGGGACCGCATATACTTGAAATTAGTTACACTTAAATCATTGTAGACCTGCTTAATTTATTTTATCAATATAGGTCTTTGAAAACTTTTATAGTAAAATCCGTGCGATATCAAGACTCACAATTTTTTATTGGTGAGTAGCTACTCTGAGATATACTATATTAGATTATGTGTCACTTGGACAATTTTCTGAAAATTATAGGTTATTTTGTGTCGATTCCACTAAAGCTTGCTCAATCCGAAAAAACTTCCTAACCTCGCTTCAAGAGTTTTCTTCAAATTATTCAAAATCGAACTGTTCAAAGTGCAAACTTTACTTCATTCCACATTGACAATTCTATTGTTTATATGAAAACAATGCCGTGGTATTCAATAATGAGCAATTTTCAATAACAATAAGCAGCGAGTGTAAAGTAGAAAGTAGAGAGCTGAGGAACGTAATAGATTTTATATTTGAAGTCATCAGAAGGGAGAGTAAATGCCATTGAAAATAGTTTTTCAATCATTTCATCAAATGGGAAATATATGAAAATTCGAACCGAAAGTATTTTATGTGCACAATACCTAATACACTGATTCAATGTTGAGGTTTGGAATAATGTTTATGCTTGTTTCTTTCATTCAAGGGGTTACACAGGGTGATTCACCTAACTGGTTCATTAGATGTTTATGGAGAACTGATAGAGATATCAGCTTGAAATTTTGGTGGATGCTACTACTCAATGTGTTCTATCTTTCCAAAATATTTTCAATATGCTGTTACTTCCGGTTGAGCCGAAAGTGATGTCAACTTTGTTTTATCGAATGGAACACTCTGTTTATTTTTAGATTTTCGATATTCAATTTTTACAGAAAATTTCGACAGATGGACTGACTAACTGAAATGTCCATATTATCTTCAATTTTCAAGATTTAAGGTTCAATCTCCGTATACACATCAATGAGAGAGTGTTTCATCAGGTATCTTCGGGAGTGTTTCGAAATGTAAAACAGGGTTGTCAGTTTACTTTTTAAAGATTTCAAATCGAAACACAAATCACGGTATGATGAAAATTCAAAATGTAACAGGTCCAGAGTTTTTCGTAGAATTCGAAAATCTGAAAATAAACAGGGTATTCCATTTGGAAAAACAAAGTTGATATCATTTCTGGTTTAACCGGAAGTAACAGCGTATTGAAAATATTTTAGGAAAATAGAACACATTGTGTAGTAGCATCCGCCAAAATTTTAAGTTGATATCTCAGTTCTCCATAAACCTCTAATGAACCAGTTAGCTGAATCACCCTGTATACAGTTAGAATTTTCGAAATATCGTTTTGTTTTCTTGATGTACATTGTATATTCAAGAATACACACAGAATATTTCATATCGTTCCGGTGAATATTTTCGAAGGTACACGCAAATTTAAAAAAGCGTTTCAGTGCTTGAAAGTGCTTTCCAAACTTTTAACGCGTTTTTCTCGGAATGGTGTTTCAAAAGTCGGCGATCAACATTACTCGAAAACGACTAAACCGATTAGTCTCAAATTTCAACACGAGCTTCTTGAATATATAATTCAGTAATAAATCGAAGATTATTTCTCACCGATGATTATTTTTTCTTATAAACAATTCAAGGCCGAAATTTTGGTCAAAAATCATTTTTTTTCTTTGAGAAGCCGCCATTTTGTCTAAAACAAATATTTTGCTTATTCCTTCGATTGATTACTGGATTCAACATTACTTTAACGAAATCTGTCATAGTGGTCACTGCAAAACGTCCTTTTTGAGAGGAGTTCCCGGAGCTCAGCTGTAGCTCCTTTCCAAATAAATATTTCACTAATATACCATAATATGTGTACAAATTATTAGATCAATAATGTCAAAAGTTTTCTCAGAAAAAATTCTAGGAAATCCGCTTTTTTTCGGCCCTCTAACTGAATATAACCCCTCGAGGAAAATAGTTTTGGTAGATTTGACTATCCACAACACATTTTTCAAAACAATTCGAAAGATCATTGATAGTATCATTGAAAAAAAAAAGACTAGTAGCAATACCGCACTCAATGGTGAGCTGTCACAATAATTGTCGCAGATGGTAGATTCTCGACATTGCTGACAGAATATTCGTGAAAATGTCATCTATAGACATCGTTGTATCATTTAATGGTTCTATTTTCTCTTTCACATCATTCTGGAGGTAAAATATGAATTCTAGTTTTCCATTTCGAAAATTACCTTCAAAGTCGAAGAGGCTATCATCTGGTGAAGATTCCGAGCAGACGGAAGAGGCGGTGTTGGCCCGCCTGCCTAGAGTGGCAGCCAGCGTGTTGTTGATGTTCCGGCAATTGTTTGCTAACTCCCGCCGGTTCACCTCTAGCCGAGAAGGGTTGCACCATTGCACCTGCAACGGAATTGCAGAGTTTAGTTTAAAACAATTCGAAAAATATTTAATTAGTAACAAAAATGATTGATAAATGTACAAGATTATTTGAAGATCAGATTAGATTAGATTGAGAGGAGTTTTGGAACCGGTCTATTCATTCCCTAGGCACTGCAGCATTATTTGCTTTTTGTACCATTCCAAACTCCCTAGTTTAGTCCCATATCATCAATTCTCCTGTTAAGGAGTAGAAGCTCAGAGACTGCTATTGCTCCAGGTGGATCATTCCCTTGGTCATGTACATCCCCTAGGTTGTGCCTCCACTGAGCTGTGGCTTCGCATTCGAAGATTATATGGGTGGCTGTTTCCTCCTCCTCATTACACAGTCTGCATATAGATTCTGTATCGAACACTCCTATGTTGTGCAGATGTTTCCTCAGAAACCAGTGCCCGGTACAGAGGCCGGTGACCGTTCTGAGTTTTTCCCTACTCAGCAAGAGTAATTTAACTGCTTGCTTGGGCGAGGGCTCTTTCAGCATTAACTTGCTGTGCCTAGCTCCCTCTGATTGTGCCCACCTCAGTTGGTGTTGAGAGTAGACCCAATCATTGATCGCTGCTTTTACGTTTGCTCTGGGTATTCCTATCACTGGTTCCGGCCCAATAATTGGTGTTCCAGAGCCCCACATTGCTAGTTTGTCCGCCTCCTCGTTGCCAAAAATACCCCTGTGCCCTGGCACCCACATCAATGTTACTTTGCTATGGTTTGTCAGGTCCTGCAGGTTTTTGGCACATTCTTTGACAATTTTGAGTCTATGCTCCGGGATGCCAATGCTTTGAGAGCGGCTTGGCTATCTGACCTAATGAGAATCGTCGCCCTCCTATATTCTCTCCTCAGGTTCTCGACAGCACAAGCGTTTATGGTATGTACTTCAGTTTGGAAGACCGAGGCGTACTTCCCCAATGAGTTTGATTGCTCGAACTTGGGTTTTGCTGAAAAGACACCTGATCCAGTTCCTTCGCTGGTTTTTGAACCATATGTATACCACGTGAGGGCTCCAGGGATCCTCATATCCTTTGTCATCCTTGAGTTTTGTGTAGACCTCATAGTTTTTTTCAAAGGATATTTCTCTACTCATATAATCAGTCCATGTGTTTTAGTACCCTTCCAACAGCTTTGTTGTTCGAGTCTATAGGCGCATTGCCTTGCCTCGCCCCGGATGTATATATCCAGAGGTGGGAGGTTTAGCATGGTTTGTAATGCATAGGCACGCTAGCCTTTGTATACCGCCGAGTGTAGTTAGGGTTTGGGATTGCCGTACCTTAGTCCACCAGCATATTGAGCCATAAGATATCTTGGGTCTTATCACTACCGTTTATAGTCAGTTTCGGTTTCAGTCCCCAAGACTTCCCCATGACCCTCTTTGTGGCCATCAGCATCATTTTGCTTTTGTTTGAGATGAGCTGCATGTGAGAATTCCATGACAATTTCTTGTCAAGGAAGACTCCAAGGTACTTCGTTTTCTCGTTTTCCCATGAGAACGTGAGCCTTGTAGGTTTACGTTTCGTTTCTTAATGAAAGCTATTAGTGCAGTTCTCTAGGGGTTGGCCTTAAGCCCCCTATCCTGACACCAATGTTCCACCTGGTTTAGAGCTCCCTGAGTTATTTACTTCAGTGTATTTGAAAACTTGCCCTGGGTTAAGATGACAATGTCATCTGCATAGCCTTGGGCAGATACGGTCATCAACCACTACATTCCATAACAAAGGAGAGAGAACTCCTCCCTGGGGACAACCCCGGGCTACCCTCGTCTCCACGCTGTCGCAGAACATGGTTGCATACGCTTTCCTATCTCTCAACATGGCTTTTATCCACCTGCAGCTGGTTCCATCAGTTCTCAATTGCAGATGTTTTGAAAGTAATAATATAAATCAGAGCAGAAAATCGGATTGAAATAGCGCTTATATGTTTTAGGAACATTGTGTGTTCTCTCTCGTTATGTTAGATTTTTCTGTCTAGGCCTGTCTACATAACAAGCCTCCATAGGCCAGATCCCAAGTCGTCCATGCGTCGTTTTCCTTTCCCTGTTCTAGAAAATCTAAACCTTGTCAGACCTTTATTGTGGGTTTGACAGTCCGATGATATGTATGTTGGTGTGAGCCTAATCATGTGTCTGATTGTTGTGATTCTGAGCTAGTGAACTAATGAATACCGATTATTAAATTATTTGGTCAACTATTATACATTGGTTCTCTGTTAAACTGTCAAGGAATTCATGTGAAAATCTTTGATAAATACAGTGGTTCTCAAAAGTCCCTTCCCCCCTCTTATCTTTGGAACGATTATACATAACAAGTGAAATTTGGAAACTGAATATTAAAGGTTGTAAACTGCCCTACTAGGGCTGATAGATGACGAAATCGTCAAATATGACGTCACAAGGTCATTGTGACCAATAATTTTAAATGGAACCCTACGGCAAGCGACACCTCTTTCGAAAGGCATCGAAAAAACCTATTCAATAATACTGATTTTGTTTGTGTTTATGGCAAATTTGACAACTCGCTTTTGAAAAAACGCAAAGCTGTGATGAATCAGTTAATACTAAAATTCAAAAATCGAGCTCCGCCTGTGGATAGTTGTCGAATTAGCTGACGTTTTTGTTTGGATTTTTTTCTATGGGGTTACCTTAAATCGAAGGTTTACGTTACTGAACCTGACAATATTGACGTTTTAAAACAACGTATTGTTGCAGAATGTGAGGCTGTTTCCGCAGACACATTTGCAAAAGTACGAGAAGAGTTTAAAAATAGGATGTTTTACTGTTAGGAAGTAAATGGAGGTCACTTCGAGCAATTTCTTTGAGTAGATACTGATTCTTGAATCTGTAATGAATATCATACTGAATGGAATTAAAATTTCAATGTTTACTATTGAGCCATTGAAACTTCCATGAACACAAACAAAATTAGTTCCATTGAATAGGTTTTTTCGATACCTTTCAAAAGAGGTGTCGCTTGCCGTAGGGTTCCATTTAAAATTATTGGTCACAATGGCCTTGTGACGTAATCTTTGACGATTTCGTCATCTATCATCCCTAGTAGGACAGTTTACAACATTTAATATTCAGTTTCCAAATTTCACTTGTTTATGTATAATCGTTCCAAAGATAAGAGGGGGAAAGGGGACTTTTGAGAAGCACTGTATAATCTCTCTGTTGTGGAATATGAACAATTTGAAAAATACTGCCTTCTCAATGTTTTTCTGATAATGAATGTATAGTAAATTCTTTCTTTATGTGGAATTCATGTCGAATCAATTTGCCTGGAAGCTATTCAATTTTGACCGAAAACTAATACATAAGAAGAGAAGGGTAGGTGTTATTTCGATTTTCCTAAAATGTTTGAGATAATTGGGTATAATATACGTGAGTGTCAACAAAAAGCTCTTTGTAATTTATAATAAATATCTAAATAACTACAAAACAATGGTACGATTCATTTAATTCTAAAAGGCAAATGTATAAGTCATCGAAATTATTTTTATTCAATGAAACAGTGGACGTGACATACCCTGGACATTTTACAAACTTTAGAAAACATTAGACAAGACATTGGAAATTTATCTAGTGAAAATTTGATGAACCACTATATTTGGGCATATTAGAAGGCTGCAAACTCTCTTTATTGTGTGCTTCTTTAAGATCTTCAAAGGACGACTGCTTGCTCTGCACGATTTTGTGAACTGGAACCCGTTCCTGACACACCCTGTATCTTATAGAGTTGGCGTCTTTTGCCGTATTGTAAGATTCGAGATCGGCATCCATTTCAGCAGAATTATCTTCTGACTTTGAGCTGTGGTGGTTAGCTTGGTTCTGGATAGACTGAAGCTTCGGTTTTGTGGCCATATACCTCTTCAACGTGCTGAAGGCTATTATTTTTGTGGATTTCAACACGTTTGCCATGGTGTACAACACTTTTCAATTTCTTATAATTTAGGTGAACGTATTTTTACTTTGATGTCATATTATATGACAGCTAGGCGATCATTTGATTTTTTCGTTAGAGTTACTGGGTACCTCTTTATCTTGAACGTTTTCGGTCAAAATGGTATAGGTATTGACTAAAAATGGTGATGCCAGAAAAATACGTTATCGATGTTCAATCATCAATACCAGTCAATTAATTCACCACCATGACCATATAATGTACTAACATTCTAGAATTGCTCACTCCTAAAAAATAATTGCACTCATCTGAACTTGTGGGTTATTCCGAATTTTTTCTAGAAGTAGCATACACACAGATATTCTTCAAAACAATCGTGTGTTACATTTATTTAAGGTGAAAATGGGAATTCTATAGTATATTTATTTTGTCTCGATAGTTACGTCACATAAGCAACAGATGCACTGTGTCAGATCATAAATTAATTATTGAATAGGGAGAAATTGAGAAAGCTCAAAACAGGATAGTTATGGTATACATACATATGCAACAACTTCCTTTCGAATTTATAGAAAATTTCATCTGATTGAAATGATTGATTCACTGCATGGTAGATCCAAATATATACTGTACTATATATGAGATTATTTGTGGTGATGTTTGATATGTAGCTAAACACTGTGTCCGTGAAGTATGGAACAAATTTAATTTTGGCTAAGCAGGTTATTTCAATGAATAATCCTGAAACATGTCGAATTTTTATGTTAATTTAGCGTAATTGAAATAATAATCTGATATATAGGGTGAATTACGTTCGTACGTACGATTTTTTTTAAACGGAACACCTCCATTTTGTCTTAATCTTCGGATTGCTCTAGCTGAGCTGATTCCAAAAATGTATCACATGTTGATTCCAATTGGTACAGGGTGGACAAAAATATAATAGTTTCGTGTGTGCTCATGAAGTAACGCGTAACATTCTTTATTAGGTGAAGTAACAATATTATCAAAAATACTCATTGTCTAGCGGACAGAATATGCTGGAATACATGACCTTATTAATATTCGAACTGCCGCTCTTGCTGTTTTTGACAGTAACCCAAACGGTGTACAAATTCTTGTTTAACCTTGTGTATGGTTTCTTCAATATTCGCTGGTTTCGTTTTATAAATAACATCCTTCCGATGGCCCCACAGAAAATAATCCAAATTTTAAATCTGGTGACCTCGCTGGTCATTTTATTACTCTGAACATGTAGCAAACTACGGGGTGTTACTGAATGTAGATTCTGCTAGACAATAAGTATTCTTGATAATATTGTTAATTTACCTAATGAAGAATGTTATGCGTTACCTAATTAGAACACTCACAACTATTGTATTTTTGTCCATTCTGTACCAATTGGAATCAAAATGTGATACATTTTTAGAATCAGCTCAACTAGAGTAATCCAAAAATTGAGCCAAATTGAGACATAATGGGAGTGTTCCATTAAAAAAAAATGACGTGACTGTATATTAGATTATTATTTTAAAATAAGGTAAATTAACATAAAAAATCGACGTGTTTCAGGATTATTTCTTAAATTGACCTGTTTAGCTAAAAATGAATTTGTTCCATACTTTACGAACACAGTGTAGAATTGGCAACATTGCCTAATATGACAAGCTGTCTCTCTAAAACGAGTGAGTGGATACAATGAATTAAATTACCTTATCTTGAATCACGTTGCTCAATACGTTGAGATCGCCTGTTTGCAGTTCCCTTAATCCATTGACGACATCGTTGTTCAACGTATTGGTGGACGTGAAACGCGAGTTCTCTGTGAAGTTGGAAGTTGTGGAGTTGTCGTAGTTAGCGGTCACGTTGCTATTCTGTATGGTATTTATCCTTTTCGGAGAGTTGATGATCGCGTTGTTTCCGTTATGAACGGACAAAGGTCCGTCCATCGTCTTGAGACGCATCTCTTTCTAGATCTGTAACAAAATATTTTCGTGAGGAAACTTGTTGGTTTTGTTCATGAGTGATTTCATTTTTAATCTAATTGTAATGGTCCAAATTTGACAGGGTCCTATTTCTATAGGGATAAGGTGAAAACTAACCTACATGTTTCGAGTTATTCATGGCTACTTGTTCCAGTAACTCATA
Organism: Plagiodera versicolora; assembly: GCA_037013635.1. Classification (NCBI taxonomy): domain Eukaryota; kingdom Metazoa; phylum Arthropoda; class Insecta; order Coleoptera; family Chrysomelidae; genus Plagiodera; species Plagiodera versicolora. Next base: position 4,480,084 of record CM072986.1, on the reverse strand, counting down.
ATTTATTTTTATTCAAGGGGAATCCAGTTTTGAATCTTATTTTTCGTGATAACTGTTTCCGGAGTTATGACAATCTGTGTTTTTTTTATGAATTCTCATGATTTTGCGCGTATGTTCTGAAAATGTAATTTTTCACTTAAAATATACTGTACGAATGATAAGTTTTACCCCTTCTTTAATCTCCGCCACTGACGATAAAATAGAAAAACGCTTGGCACGTCGATTTTTATTTTAAGTGGAGTATTTTTTATTTTAAACGGAGTATTTTTTTACAGAAAAATTGTCAACCCTTTCACCTTCCCCCCTCAATAGCAGGGTTGGTCGTGCGATACATGAAATATTTAAGATGTAAAATTAAAACAATTGTCATTTTCATTTCTTCGTCAAGAAACACTCTGAAATTAAAATTGACTTTTTCAATGGTAGCGGAGAATAAAAGGGGTTAAGACTTATTATTCGCACTGTATGATTCTTGCAAAATTCATATTTCTTATGACTTTTGTTTCATTGATGTCCTCAGATTATTTTAGATGAATATTGAAACATTTTGCGTACTGTACTCGAAAAAATAATACATGGATATGTCTTTCCATTTGCAGCAAGATTTATAAACATAGATATATGTTTGGAAAACTGAGATCAGAAATGAATAAATTTTTCTTAATGTAGAATATTGTCAAGTGCAGTTATTCTGAATATCCCAACAGGTCAGGATGTTCCAGATATCATCTTCCTCCATTAGCACAGAGCAGTGAAAAGAGGATATGTAGTGAGGTTTCATCTTCTTACTGATAGAATCAGCATGATAGGCTATTTTCTATTTTGATTCTGTATATGTTTTTCACCATGATTCACCACCGACAAAAATCGAATAATATCCATTTGGGGACCATTGGATTGGAAACCTGGTCAATCTTCGTAAAGAGAAAGGGTTGAGTATGTACAGGATTTAAAACCATCCTGTCATTCTCAAACAGTTTCAGATATCGACGTATGATTTGCTCCATCTGAATTCTCGAAAGAATAGAGCTTATTACGAGTAGGTCAGTTCCAAGCTAGATTTTCTATAAATCTTTTTTCCTATCAAAGGTGATAGGAAAAAAAGTTCACCCATCGGTACAATCCACATTGCGTACATTCATGGAAAAAATATGACAATGTATAACGAAGAGAAATGTATATCAGGAAGTGAATTGGAGCATCTAAAAGGATCAGTTATATAAAGTTATGAATAAAAGTTTCCATGAGAGATAGACATTATATTCATATAGTCATCTATGTTTTAGAGTTTATATTTTACTATTAGGTGCGCAACTAAGTTCTCGCTGTTTGTCAGTAGATGGCTCTAGCAGTAAAAGCTGGTCGATTTTGACATATCCAAAACGTCATGAACCAAGCTTAGACATATGGTTAACAAATCATCACGACATATAAGTGATTTTGTTTTCGCATTATACAGTGTGTAAAAGCCAAATGGAATAAATTCATTATTTCGGTTACTGTACATATTTCTAAAAAGTCCCGAAACACGTCAAATTTAAATTATAACTTGACATTCTTTTACGTGAAAATGCAACCCCTACCTTCAACCCCCTTAGAATGACAGGTACAACCCCCAATTTTTTAAATGGGAAGTATAGGCTTGTGATATATCATTTGAAAGGTCTCTTCATTCTCTATTCAAAAATGTTATTGTTTTTAAATTTAATGCAAAAATTAACATAAAAAAAATTAATATCATGTTGTTACCGAAATTCGCTACATACAATCAAAAACTAAAATGTAATGCAAAACGTAATAAAATGTAGAACACGAAAAAGAACTATGAATGTTAATGAAGTAGATGTTCAAAATGTTCTCCGCGAACGTCTTGGCAACATCCTAATCTCAAATAAAACTGTCTTCTAACATTATTTAACATATCAGGCGTGATCGACCTAATCGCAAGCGTTATTCGTTCTTTTAAGTCATTTAAATCAGAAGGTTTAGTTTTGTACACATGGCTCTTCACATATCCCCATAAAAAGAAATCTAATAATGTAAGATCAGGTGATCGCGCTGGCCATTCAATCGATCCTCGCCTCCCTATCCACCGATTGGGAAATATTGTATCGAGGTACTGCCGGACATTAAGTTGGTAATGTGGTGGTGCTCCATCCTGCTGAAACCATATCGTATTCGCTGGAACTTGAGGATTACCTGGATCAGGATATAAATTTGCCAACGTTGGAATGACATCATTTTGAAGTAGTGCCAAATAATTGTTGCCATTCAAGTTGCCCTCAATAAAAAAGGGACCAATTATATTGTTCCCTACAATCCCTGCCCAAACATTAACCTTTTGAGGGTATTGAGTGTGTTCTTCTCTCATCCAGTGAGGATTTTCCGTGGACCAGTAGCGGCAATTTTGCCGATTAGCATGACCGTTAAGTAAAAAAGTACACTCATCAGAAAACATAACGTCTTCTAATTGGATAATATTGTTATCCAACATGTCCATCATTTGCTCACAAAAAAAAGTTCTCCTATCAAAATCGTCTTCCATGAGCTCCTGAGTAGGTATCATCTTATACGGATGCAATTTATTTTCTTTTAATATGTTTGCTATCGATGTATGGCTAGCATTGAATGTAGTGGATGCCTGTCTACTCGATGTATGTGGGTTTTCCTGAAACTCAAGCAACACATCTAATTTGAGTTCATCACTCAGTGCATTAGCAGCTGCTTTTTTTATCTGCCTTACATGACCAAACTCGCGAAATTGCTTTTCTATTTTACTTATTGTTCCTTGGGATATAGGCGGTAAATTAGGAAATTTCTCATGAAATAGGCGAGTTACTTCCTGTTGTGTTCGGATGTTATCTCCGTAACCAATCATTTGTAAAACTGTTATTTTATGCATTTCCGTTAATCTAACCATTTTTCAGAATTGAATTGAACAAACTTTATACTTAAATTACAACAATGACAACTTAAATAAAACAATTCACTACTGCTTGTTAAAATAGCGTTGCCACGGAAATACTTTAAAGTTTTTTAATGGTTACCATCTAAAAACCACATTGCTACGGTTTTTGTTCACTTTCTCATATTATGTTAATTTTTGCATTAAATTTAAAAACAATAACATTTTTGAATAGAGAATGAAGAGACCTTTCAAATGATATATCACAAGCCTATACTTCCCATTTAAAAAATTGGGGGTTGTACCTGTCATTCTAAGGGGGTTGAAGGTAGGGGTTGCATTTTCACGTTAAAGAATGTCAAGTTATAATTCAAATTTGACGTGTTTCGGGACTTTTTATAAATATGTACAGTAACCGAAATAATGAATTTATTCCATTTGGCTTTTACACACTGTATACTTTTGGTTAAGTAAAAATGTCTAATTTTGTGCCAAACAATCGTCATTTGCGGGAAGTGTTGATTTTCTTCTTCCATTCGAAAAAAACGGCAGCTCAAGCGCATTACTGGGGAACGGTATCGAACTCAATTGATGCGATTGAGCCGAGCACTGCGCGAAAAACGGCCACAATACGAGCAAAGGCACGAAAAAGTGATTTTAATGCATGACAACGCTCGGCCTCACGTTACCAAGCCTGTTAAAACCTACTTGAGCACACTCAAATGGGAAGTCCTAATCCACCCGCCATATTCCCCAGATATTGCGCCGTCCGATTTTTACTTGTTCCGTTCAATGGCACATGGCCTGGCTGATCAACAGTTCCACTCATATGAAGACATCAGAAAATGGCTTGATTCGTGGATAGCCTCAAAAAACGAACACTTCTGGCGTCAAGGTATTCGAGCTCTGCCAGAAAGATGGGAAAAAGTTGTGTCTAGCGATGGACAATACTTTGAATGATTCATTTGTAACAATTTTTTTATAATAAAATTACATATTTATCAAAAATTCAGCGAGAACTTAGTTGCGCACCTAATAGTAACTCCTGGATTTGACACGATGATTCTCACGATGTTCTCTGAACATTACAGGATGTCTCCTTCCGTGAGAAGTTTTATATATAAAAAAAAGTTGACACACTGCTTTTATGCTGTATAGGTTACATTTTCCTATTCCAGATGCGGGGACAATATGTAATATATATTCTATTGGTTCGATACGGCAATTTCCTGGCCTAATATCAGTTAGGGTTATATTTGGGTCGCAATAATTCCATTCCTTGTTGAAAAAATACAATAAAATTACATTTTATTGCTTGTGGACAATACAATATCGGTTCAGTCCATACTCGTGATTGAGAAATTTCATTTCGGAAAAAAGTAGGGCATTCTGACTTCATCATTCCGAAATGGATAACGAAGAATTATATAATGGAGGATATGGAAAGAAACAGTTACACTTTGATATATGTCATTATACATGGAATATAACTAGGGTTTCTGGTATAATCGGAAGTGACATCTAGCCGAGTGTCTCATCTATTTTAATGATACGTCGTGTTTTGAAAATGTTTCAAGGTTTATTTTTCAAGAAGTCGTTTCAATTTATTACTTTGTATAGAATGAAACAATATCAGAAGACAAGAATTTTGATCATTCAATCATTTGGATTATTTTAATCATTTGGATATTGTTCCACCACATTTTTATATGTATACAGTACATTCACAAATCTTTAAATTTAGTGTATTCATTTCAAGAAACATCACTTCATTTCAATAAATAGTTAAAAGCGTGATGCCACATGTTTTCTCACTTTTCAGCCATTCTCCGAATAAAAACTTGAGTTAGGTTGATCATTTGTTTTGTTTTGAAAGTGTTTTCGATCGATGAAATATCTACAGTATATTTGGAGAACTATTGATTGTGGATAACCGTTGAATGGTTCAAATAAAATAATGGAATGTTCTCATGTTAGTAATCGTATCGAATATTCGAAGGAAGTGCATAATAACTACATAAAACAATGTTCCACTTTTAGTATCATAACTGTTCTTTCTCATTTGAGGGTTCTTTATTTTGAACCGAATTACTGTCCAAATCTACTAGGTGTGTTTTAGTAAGAATCCAGAAGTTATAGATTCATTTATTTGTGAGACAAAAATAGTTGTGCATTTGCTCATTATGTAAACTCTACACATCATTACATTTCAGCTAGAGTTACAACACAGATTCAAATTCAAATGTCTCTCAATTCACCATGTAGCCATGTCTTTACATTCCACATCAACTCAATTGGATAAAAAACACAAATGTAAGGTGGGAGTCAAAGAGCTCGATATCCATGGTAAACCGTGTTAGCAGTTTCAGGGGTGGAAACTAATCTTGTCCCAGGAATGACTCCATCTAAACAACCAGCATGCAAAACAATGAATATAATAAACAACAAATTGCCTCAAACCTTCATTTTTCAACTGAATGTACTATTGGAAGAATTTGATACGTTTCATAGCAAAATCCATCAATGTTTTCCATGAAGATGTGAGGCGAATGTTGAGTAAGCTTTTTTTATGTAACTTCTCGCGAAAGGAGACATCTTGTAATGTTCAGAGAACATCATGAGAAGCTAGGAAAAGGAGGTAGGAATTGGTGTTCTTTTCAAATTTCTGAAGGTCATATGCCTCGGGGAACACCTCCCTGGGCAATGTGTTCCAGAGCCTCGCTGTTCGTTGGTTTGAAAAGAGATGCTCTGCAGGTCACCAAATTAACCAAAAAGGGGTGTGAAGACTGAACTTGCCGGGTTAACCTCGAAGAGACCGCCAAAGGAGGAACGATTGTTGATATTTCAGACGAGCATCGCCCATAAAAATATCTATAGAATAGAGAGCTAACCCTTCTACGGTGTTCTAGAGAAGTAAGCGAGTTAGTAAGCGAAGCATCACCGACGAGACGAATCGCCCTTGATCTTCCCAAGAAAGGTTATTGCTGATAGTTATACCAAGCATCGAGATGGATGACTTCAAAGGTATGGTCACCTCTGACAAGCTTATGTTGGGCATTGTGAGGTTGGCTTTTTTTGGCGAAAAGACATGCAAACAAAACACAAGTTTGCATTGAAATCCACTAAATTTTTGAATCACCATTCGAGAATTATTGCCAAATCCATATTTATGTTAACATTTCTTCCTCGTTCGTTTTTGATTTGGCGGGCTGGTATTAGAGCCCTGGAAGAGAAGGCAGTGGGGAGAGTACTATCATTCGCGAAGCTGTGTACTGGACATGTAGATCATGGATCTGGAGTAGAAATAGTGTTGGTGATAGAATTGATCCCTGCGGAACACCAGCATTTATAATTAGAGAGTCAGATGAAACTCCATCGACTACCATATGTAGTGATCTGCCCGAGAGAAAACTAGTTAGCAGAGAACATAGCTGAGGAGGCAAGCCATAAGATGGAAGCTTGGCGAGGAGTCCCTGGTACCAGACTCGATCGAATGCCTTGGAGATATCTAGTGCCACAGCTAAGGTTTCACCATATTTCTCGATAGATAGCTGCCATATATGTGAGACGTAAGCAAGTAGGTCACCAGTTGATCTTTGATGACGGAAACCATATTGCCTATCGTTGATGATTCCTGACTTTTCCAAATACTTCATGAGCTCGATGTTAATGGATTTTTCCATGACCTTTGAAATAATAGACAGCAGTGCGATAGATCTGTAGTTGCTAGGTAGGGTCTTTTTGCCTTTTTTAGGGACTGGTTGTACTCTTGCGATTTTCCAGTTGGACGGAAATATCCCCAATTTGTAAGAGTGGTTGAATAACTTGCAAAGAATAGAACTCTATCAATGTTTTCCACAAACATGTGAGGCAGATAAGACAATGAAGAATGTCCATCAACTGATAATATGTGATATGCACTGAATACTGTTCTTGTACATATTGTGAATACAGTTCTCTATTTGCTATTGTTGAGATTGATCAATATCCACAACTGGTTTCTTCCGTTGCGTAGTTCTGTAGAAGTCCTAGGACAGTTTAGTCCTTAGCTCACCTTCTGTGAAAGTATGCAGATATTCCCTACACAGTTCAATTCCTACATTTGAAAAAGAAATCACTCTCTGTAATAATCATATTTCATAAAAACTATTGAACCATTGTAAGATCGTGCTAAATGAATATTCATGAAGATTCTTCACTTACCTTTCAAACAAAATCCAATGAAAGTAAGGGTCTTCCGTTATCCCTTTCTCGTTAAAAATGTTCTAATAAAGATGCAACCATTTTCTGGGCATCTCCACTCGATCTTATCGGCATTTTGATAAGAATATACGATAAAATCAAGCTCTCAAAACAACAAACTTACAAAAATCGCAAGAATAGAACAATTCGCATGTAAAAAAACCATTGTAAGGATTAGCTCCAAACAATTCGGCGTCGTTGTAAAGTGACAGTGAAGTGTTACCATAATTGTTGATGCTTTGATGTTACCAGCTAATGTATCAAATCTGATACAACTATCAACCCAAAATAAATAGACTATATATATCTGGTTCACGTCCTTCGATACTTTTAGATCTATTGATCAAGGAAGAAAGTACTGACCTATTTGGTCATCTTTCAATGCCATTAGTGCGAAATATAAGGTTTCTAGCTAACCACTGAATTTCCAATTGGTTTAGATATAGCTGGAAACATTAGATATCAATAATTATGGCAACACTTCAGTGACGTATGATCCGCTAATAAAGTTTGTCAATTCTATACAAAAACAATATGACTATTAAAGAAGTTGTTCTAATCTAATCTATCCAATTGTAGTGTATGAAAGAAGTGCTAGCAGCACTGCACTTTTTGGTGAACTATCTCGTTTGAATAAATACACCATAAGTATTCAAGTGACTGCTCAATATTAGTGGTGGATATATTTATTGCCGAGCACTCACAAACATTTTTTTTATTATTCATTATATTTACAACATTACATTCTCGTCCAAGATAGTTTTTCTGAAATTTTTGTAAGGCTTGCTTTGACGAAAGCTTTGTTGTTACTAGAAGTCTATTTTCTGATTAATTTATCGTATCAAAAAAACTCCAAATGCGGAGAAAATATTTCCCAGTTGAATAAAACATTAAATTCGAATTTCACTTATTCGAACCGGTGCGGCGTTTCAGAAGAATTAGGCACTCCTGGAAACGATGGTCGATCGATGTCGTTTAATTTTATGGATGCCACCATTTCCTTGATGGACAAGTTAAGAAGTTTTATTGAGTGTAATAAAACTTCCCAGGGAGCAGCGATGAGCGGAAACGAGGCATGACGTCGTTATCGAAAATATTTTTCATTTTCATTTTATAGGTTATTGGACTTCTTCGTCTTTTAAATTTGTTCAGAAGAATACGTGTTGAATAGTCATAACAATTATAATATAAAATTATACAATCAATGTTCTCATGAGTTCCGTTTTGTTTTTGCATTTCATATATACAGAGATAGATTGGGTCAATTTTAATGTTTGTATATAGGTATAAGGAGGTCACCTAGTCGATCTCTTTTTTTCGAGTTGAGATTACTGGTAAAAACGAGAGATTTTGTGACTTTTCGACATATTGTTCATTTCAATCAATCAACACGAAAGATAGCGCACTCATTCTAATACTGAATTCGGTAGAAATGAGTTTGAAAACTGTTGAGAATGGAAGTTCACTTGTGAATAATTTTCAAGAATCATTATACTGCGATCTAGAATGCCATGGATCGTGAAAATCCCTTCATTTTTGTAACATGGAAAAAATACGACTTTGAGGAATATGACAGTCGTTTTAATAATCAATCGAATGTCTCAAATATAAACTTTTCTAGTTAACTTGATTTTTTCGAAATGAAAGAGGGTGGCTCATCGGCTTTTTTTTGGAAGATGTTTTTCTTACGAATACGGAACAATGAAATGGCTTTACAAGGCAATTCTAAAACCCAGACTTATGTACGTCTCTGTAGTCTGGTGGGATAGAACGAAGCTGAAAACAGCGGCGAAACAATTGGGGAGGTTGAGAGGTCTGGTAACGAGATGCGCTGTGGGCGCAAGTGCGTCAGCGCCTACAGCAGCCCTAGGGATAGGACCGATTCAACTGGACATTGAAGCCGCTGCCGCAAAAGCGATGCAAAGAGCTAAATACATCCTCTCAGAAGGGAAATACAAGGAGAAGAAACCAGAGATCATGAGACAAGGAGGCATCTTCGAAATGCCCACTGACGAGATGATCACGAGGTATCTCTTTGATAAAAAATACCGCATCAGTCTCACAAGTAAAATTGAGTGGATTGAAAAACGGGTGAAACTACCTACCAGTGTGGACATCTGGTACACGGATGGCTCCAAGGCAGTAGACGAAACAGGTGCCGGAGTGTATCGGCGCCGAGGAGGGGAGAAGCACATCTTTCCGCTCGGGAGCCATACCACGGTTCTACAAACCGAACTGGTGGCAGTGCTGAACAGCGCGCTTCAGGCATTGGATGTCAGAAGCCAGGAGCACCTGTACATCTGTACGGACAGCAAGAGCGCCTTAGAAGTTCTTGAAGGGTACACCACAACATCAAAACTGGTGTACGATTGTTATCAAACCTTAAATCGCCTGGCCGAAGTCGGACCTGTAACCTTGATGTGGCTCGAAGGGATAAAGAGCAACGAGATCGCAGACGAACTGGACTAGCGCGATTAGAGAGGACCAGAACCGGCAACTGGAATTTGCAACACAGTCATCAGGAAGAAGATTGATGACTGGACTGCGGCAAAGCACAAGGAGGCATGGAGAAATTCCCCTGGGTGCAGAATAGCCAAGATCTTCATTAGACCAGATCGAATAAAGAAATGGGAAGAACAACTACTCACACTGAGTAGGAAAAACGCAAAAGTGATTACGGTACTCTGAGGAAGCACAGACACAGAATGGGTTTAGAAGAAAACCCATTATGTAGATTCTGTGAAATAGAAGATGAAACCTCACTGCATATCATCTTCCAATGCCCTGTAGTAATGGAGAAGATGCGCCTTCACCTAGGCGACACAGATCCACAGGGATTCCAATGCGAGGAAGGCACTATCAGGAATATCCTGACCTTTTGAGAGGAGATCTTCGATTAGAGCCACCAGCTATCTGAGGGACGTCAAGGGATTACCCATACGTCTGGAGGCGCTACGTGCCCCAACTCCACAGTCGACACTCGAGGTCGACAATAATAATAAATACGGATACGGTGTTGTTGGATTTATAATGTCATTCTCGATAAAAGTAAATATACATAAGGTATCCCATTTAAAAATAGAAGGTTGGGGGCATTTCCGGTCAAATCAGTGCAAGCAAGTGCTTTTCTATCTCCAATAATGAAGAAAAAGTTTTAGGAGTGAGCCAGCTTGGAGAATCACCCGGTAAATTCATTAAGTAACTAATCAATCAGTTTTTTACCTCGCCATTAGCTTTTTATAAAAAATTACTTCACACAAGTTTGAAAAATTTTCACTACAGATACTTACTGCAATTTTTGTTCTGTTGATAGTTTTGCAAACAAAACCCTCAGAAGTACATGAATGTGTCAAAGCAATTTCTCCATAAGGATTATCCATATCTATATTGAGTTCTTGCAGATTTGGATTTTCAATGTGGAGAATATTACGAATTCATCTTTATTTTCATACCAGCAAGTATAAATCGATCAATAAATTCCGTTAAACGTGTACTATTTCATTCTCATGAATTATGTAGCACAATCACTTGATATAACGTACAATATTTCATTATAAAGTACGGTTGGCTAAACTATTCATATTGCCTATTGTGAGTGAGAGTTCCTAACAACATTTTATTCACCGCTCATTTCGTTCTCTGAAAAATGCTAGTTTCGTTGGCTTCGAGTGAGTTTCTTTCTGAGAATATTATGCAATTATGTTGCTGGACTAAGCTTATTAAGATAAGAGCTTGAATGCGAAATTCTTCCAGAAGCCACTTATCCAGTATGATAATTGAATGAAATAAACTCAATTCACTTGTTTTTTTCGATATCATTTACATGCACGAGCACGTGTAAACAACTTCAGCAATTACATTAGCATTGTTCGATTAGAGCGTCGCAACGCTCGAGTTCACAATGGATGCTAATGTGCAGCTAGATGCGCTCTTATAATTCAATATGACTTGATAATCGCGTTTACGGGAATTGCATTATCGACTATTCAATCGGAAGATAATTCTACCCCATTTGAAATTCTAATTTTGGATTTGAAATTGAATATGTCCAGGTCTATTGTATTAATGCATTGTGATAGGTAATTGCAGGGAATGATTACTTTTTTAGTCTTCGAAATTTTATGATTTAAGAAGAATCAAAAATCAATTGACACAAATTTGATTCATTTTATCGATTCCATAAAGAGATTCATGTTCTTCTTTTCATTTCGGATTTTTATTTAACGATGTCAATTGTCATAACTATCAACATTCCTGAATTTTAGGATATTGAGAATAAAACTCAAGTTTTTGAATGCCACCATTAGGATTTCACTAATCTTAAGAGATATGTTGATTTAGTTGGTACAAAGTTGCACATAGTTCTGAAGATATCGCAAGAAAACGAAAAAAGCAAGGTCAAATAGAGTTAAACTGATCTGGATACCTGGACACAGTGAAATAGCAGGCAGTGAAATAGCTGATGAACTAGCTAGTGAGGGCTCAACTACATAGGCATCAGTATGGAAGGAAAGTACAATGAACCTTTGCAGTGCATCTTTTGAACCCCATCAGTAAAATGAAAGAAAGTATGTCATAGGAAGAATACTAAATGATCATGTCATATCACGACAGATGTGGATATAGTTGAAATCCTGATGAAGATCGATTTGAAGTAATATCACTCAACCCGACAATGTTAATGTTATGATATATATCGGGGTGTGCAGCAATATGCAAGAGAGTACTCTTTTCCAAGATTTCGGAAATATTTATTTCCTTTTTCAGGGAGACTACAAAATACATGTGATTGGCGAATTACGGTGAACATTATTTTTGCAATACAAACTTACATCTTAGATGAGAATGTTTACCTTGTTGTTAGTCAATGTATAAAATATGTACATAGTGATAAAATACTGAAAGACGTCAATGGTTAAAACATGATTCACAAATAACATACATGTAATTAATTTCTCATCGGAAATTGATGTACAACTTTTGTTTTTAATTTAATAAACGTGAGAACGTTACCTTCATTTTTCATAATTACTTTTTTTTGGATCTAAATCATCATGAAAACAATCTCCCCCTCTCATCCTCCCCAAAATCTCCACAGGTGTCAACGTCACTCCCTGTGGAGGATGGTGTGTTATTGGTCGTTAACCATAGTGATTAGATTATCCTAACCTAACAAGAATTCGAGAAAAAGCAGAAGCAGGAACTCAATCAACAAACCCGGAGAACCACAAAACAAAATAATCATCAATAAAAATATGAGCCTATTGGATCCGGATTCTCAACACCTGCCCGAGACCCACCATCAACTGTTAAGAGGTAAGAATATATCTCACTCAAATGCTTCATATCCGTTTTTTCTATTCAAACTGTCAGTCTCCTGATAAATGAAAGCCTTCCCCGAAAATATATATACAGAGGTGTGCACAAAAAACGGCCAGAGCTGTAACTTCTGAATCATTCGAGATCGAAATTTGAAGGGTAGCAACTATATGATATTGTTCATTCTTTGAAGAGAAAAATTGTATTCCATCACTTCCGGTTAGACCGGAAGTGCTCCCAACTTTTGAATTTCAATATGTTTTAATGTTTATTAATTGCCCATAAATTGGTGATAGTAATCAACATCGAGGTAGCAATGTGACAGTCACATCCAATATTTTATAAATCTTGATTGCTATTACCAATCAATGGGCACACTATTCAAACATTTGAACATGTTGAGGCAATTTTTTTGACATTTTGATCCGGAAAAACTACTGGTGTATGTAAAATGATACCCTGAATCTGAAAATGAAAGAATATACAGGGAGTTCCATTTGAAAATCAAAAGTTGGGGTCACTTCCGGTTAGACCGGAAGTGATGGAATACAAATTTTCTCTCAAAAAAAAAATGAACAATATCATATAGTTGCTACCCATCAAATTTCGAATTTCGATCTCGAATGATTCAGAAGTTACAGCTGTGGCCGATTTTTGTGCACACCTCTGTATATATATTCCATTCATGCATGACTTCAACACCTTTTGAAAAATGTGAGTCTACGGAAGTCCGTGAACGTTGACGTATATCTTTACAAACACTCATTCATATTATTACGTTTTTTATATATATTGATGCGATATTTTCAAACACTGTGTACTCCATTGAATCATTTATTATAGTACCTCAATCACAACTTGTACAATATCTCAATACTAAACTGCACTGTGTTCTACTCAAGACAAAGTTCCCCATTAATTCACATTCCGAAAAAAACTTACTGACCCTGTAACATCTTTATATATCTGAATTACAAATTTCGCGATCATACTAGCTGATCCCTTATGTTCTACATCATTCGAGCTACCGCTCTCCGCGGTGAGATCATTCCCTTTAGTAAAGTCTGTCTGTATATCGTCGTCTGTAACAATACACCCCTGTTGTTGGATATTCATTCTTTTCCCCGTGAAACATGTATAGAATTTTGCTTCACGACCTTGGAAGGAGAATAAGAACTAGTTAACTCTTTCACAATTTATCGCATTTATCAATTTACATACCCGGTTCCGATCGTTCGGAATATTTTCCAGATAATCTGAATATTTCCCATTAGTGCGCGCTTGACCACTTATCTTTTTTTTTTCCAGCGTGACGCATAACCTAACGTCACGCACGGCTACCTAAAATGGCCACGAAAAGAAGTTGTCACGGAACGTAAACGGTTTCGTCCCATTCCTCACGGAACACTTCTCCGGAAAGTCCGTTCTCGTCTATTCGCAAATTTTATTGGTCAATAAAAATTGAGTATTCCATCGGTATTCTGTAACGACGCCGGTAACACGATGTTCCGAAACTTTACACGACCCTAAAAAGTTTTCGTAGAAGGCAGAAGCAGCTCCCGTGAATTCGTGGTGGACTGAAAACTCTCGAGGTACTTTTCAGAACTACTTGACAGAATTAGGTATTTGAAAAAAACGATAGTAGAAAAGTTTGTGGATTGAATCCTTTCTGTCGCTGACGGAAATAACTGATTGATGGATCGCTCCCTAACTCTTTCCCTTTGGTAAATTTCTGGAATTACTTCCCTTCATTATGTCCCTACAGTGTCGTGAATATTCATGTGAGGAAGTGGATTTGGTTTGGACGTTTTTCCGCATATTTAACAAGGGGAGGGCACGACCTTGGGATTTTATTTGGGATGAGACTTCGTGTAATAATTCTACTCCTTCAAGGTACTCATCCCTTACAATAGTAATGCGCAACGCTCAATGGATTTGGAGAAAAATAGGTTCACAAATTCATACTCAGCTTATACACCAGAAAGATTTTTCTCTGGGCATCGGCTAAATAGCATAGTCGGTCCGGTCTCTGCTCACCGCTTGGGCGCTCGCTTTTCGAATCCTGCGTTCAACTTCCATTTCTTTTATTTATTTATTTCAACAATGAAATAAACTTATCATTTATTTTCTTTGTCCACGAAAAAGAATCCTCAACTTTTAAATTATAATTTATTCATATCAACCATTCTACGTTTATTTTTATAGACAGGTTTAGAATCTCAAAACATTTACAAAATTTGGCGTATTTAATCGAACAAAATCGAAAACTGAATCTACGAGAAGATTGTATTGAAATTCAATCAATTGTTCATCATCAATTATCATCACCAATTTTTTATAAAATGATTCAATTTGCTTGGTACGCTGCTAACCTTTCTGAAAATAGAGAAATTTTTGTAAATGTTGTTGATGTTTGTTTTTCAACTGATCTATTGAAAAAATATTGTTCTTGTAAAAATTCCGTTTTTATTAACTGTGCGAGATGCCAAAACATTTTTGGTTCCAAATGTTTTTATGTTGATTACCATTCAGTCTCATCTTTAGAATAAAAATAATGAAAAATGTACATAAAAGAAAATCAAATATCACAAATGAAATTTTTCATAAATACCATCATAATTAGATCATCATAAGTTAAGGAATCTTTTTCGGCAGCAAAGTAATATAATTTCAATCCAAAAAGTAGATATTACTGAATGATAAGTTTATTTCATCGTAAAAATAATTAAATAAACCTCTAGTCCACACATCAGAATTTTAGGCAAGTTCTTCTAGAACACCTCTAGGATATACATTACCGATCCAATTCCTGTACTCATCCATTCCATGGAGTTTTCAATAGCTTGTTGAATTACCTGTGAAGATTGGTTATGCGTCCCAGTTCCTCGGTACGTAGTTCACTTCAGGTTAATATATTTGTACACAGACAATACCGGCGGCGGCGCCAGCGATCAATTCAATTTTCCGCCTGAATGATCCTATTCGCGGGTTAGTTCGACTGAAACTGACAAGTCGGTTGGTAGGTACGTGGCAGAAGATGTTAAATAAGGGCACGCATGTTGGATAAATAAACCAAATTGGGTCGACTTCTGGGATCGAAAGCGTCTATTTTCAGGCCGTTCACCCACGCAAATAGCTGCACTAATCATGAGTGACTGACTATTTAATAGGTTCTGACAACTGCAGCTTTTTATTATGGAATTTGGATTTTTTCTCTACGACTTTCGGATTGCACGGAAAGCTATCGAGAACTGGTTGAAATAACTACAACAGTTCTATGGCCAACTGTGTGTGAATGACAGTTTAGAGCCGTGCGAATGTTGTTTGGTAAGTGTAACGTCAATAATTGTTAAAGACACGGTCATACACATAAGATCTGGAGACTACGGCATTTTTGAGTGGTGGGGGTGGCACCAGTTTTGAAGAATAAGTTGCCATAATTATCCGCTAGGAGGACATAGGGGTATAATCACGTGATTAATCTTTGACAACAAAACAAACGGTTAGGACTTGAATGGTAAATAAAATCAATGACAGAAATATTATATCTTGCAAAATCCTCTCGAATGAATAAAAATCATTCCTACTTTCAAAAAGCTGATCGGATCTGATTTGTGATTGGCTGACAAAGTGACAATAGAGGACAGCGCTGCAGGTGACGAAACATGAGAACCACAAAAATTTCCTCAATGTTTGGGTCAACCCCCCCATTAGAGTTGCAAGACCTATGTATACGATCGTGGTTCAAGAAATGTGGGCTCTGAATAATTCAAAAAAAAAACGGCGATATTTCATGATGAGTGTTCTATAAACTCTTTCCTAACATATAATGTGTGGCGTTATTGAAGAAATAGGCCAAAACGCTGCACAATCTTGCTCAAGAAGTGATATGGAAAATACGATGAAATTTCAACTTCAACTCGAAAAGTGTCAATTTTCACACGATGATATTGTCAAATTTGCGTATCATTTCCAATGTTTTTGCAGTCAAGGTGTCTAATAGTCTGTTTTCTTATGATCATGTTCCCAACATTTAAAAAGTAGCAAGCTCGAATTGCAATTGCACCAGATAATTCCTTGAACTTATGGAGTACGGCGCCAAAATATTTTCCGTTTTCAAAGAGTCCAAATAGAAAAATATATAAAAAAAGTTCCCAAACTGTCCATATTCAGACAGTTTGACGTTGTGAAAGTTACTCTTCCACGTTACATTATGTAAGAATGAGCCACCCAATTCAGATCTCCTAAATAACCTTTTCTTCAGAATTTAATTTTCAATATACTATCGATTAATTGTGAATATTTGATGTGTTCTTATTCGTTATTGTCTCGAAAGAATTCTACTATTTTTCGTTTGATTTTATCCCGATATATATGGGTAGTTGGATAATAGAACATTCAGCGATTTTATTGCTACCATCAAATGTTAATGTTCTCTTCATAAAATCTTTTTAATAGTTATTGGCTTCGGAATCAATTCAGTTCTTTTCCTACATGACAACGGAGTCATGACGTGTACAAAAATGAAGGTTATTCTAAAAATGAAGTGATTTCGCATCACGCTTATCGATACATGGATCAATAATTAGACCAAGGTCATCTTTAACTAGCGTTTTATTCTGGAAGAAGCTGAGATAAACGAGACTAATTTTAACAATAATAAGTAAACAAGGCACAGCAGCTCCTAGTAATTTCTATAGCTTGGTTAGTATTTTTCATAACTATACAATTATTCAATATTTTTCAGAGGCTTATTGAGTAAGAAGGTCGCAGTTGTGATTATAACAGAGCGCAGCATATGGAAGATTCTATCCCAAGTATATCTTTCTAGCATAACCTCAATTGTCTTAGCTCTTTCCTCCCCTTGTTCATTGTTATTGATACTATTTGAAAAGAAAAGGGTCACTGACATCATTGAGAAGGTTATTCCCTGTGTAACTTTTTATTTGGACACCCTTTTGCGAGAAAAAAACAACTTTCCGTATTCCAAGTTATGATATGGACTTTCACTTTGTGTAACGTCTTATTAGGTATTCATGTGGTATTTTTTTCTGTTGGAATGGACTGTCAGAAGATAAACAACCACATCCTTTAGCTGCCATTCCACTCAAATGATCGAAATACTCGTTAAGGAATAAATTTCATTCTTAGTGAATTTAGCAAATAAACTTGATGGAAAGGATTTGTTCATTGAACTAAATGTATTTAATCTAAGATCTCATAACACTTATTTTGTCGTGCTTATATAAAACTTATTTTCATTTGTTTCAAATGCATATGAATACTCTCGTATTTTTCAGTTCGATATATTGTTGAGATATATTTATTTATATGTCTACTAAAAAACAAAATCATATTGTTATTCTCGTCCTCTTCTTATAATTATTTTGAGAAGAGAGGCATATTCCATCGGTATCAGTGTGAGCTAGATCAGCTAGTCAGTTTCTTGCCTCGAATCTCCAGTGATGTTGAAGTACACCAAACGTAAAGGCTTATATACATGAAGCTGCAAAATTTCATTTACTTTTATAGCTTTGATGTTCCTGAACCAAGATTGAGCTATGTGAATGAAAGCCGGTGCTTCCTGTATCGAAAATAGGAGGAAGTTCATCAGGAATCGAACATGTTGCTCTCAAAGGAAATACTCTTCCAGTTTGTAGAAAATTGAAAGCCCGAGGCCTATCTGGGCCAGAGGATTGTAACAGAGGAATGGATGAAAACGGATGAAAAATCAATTTGGAATTGATCATTCGACTTCATGTCATAGTTGAAGGTTGAAAATAGGAAATTAATGTTACATTCCTCGTTCGAACGTATCCTTTGAATGAATGGAATAAAAATAGGATAGTTCACAATAAAGAAAGTAGAAGACTAAGAACAAAAAGTTTCATTCAAGGCATAACATAACATATAACATAAGGATACTTTTTCTACCTTTTCCAGATTCATACAAAATATTGTTGTGTACATTAAAATTCTCTATTGATGTCTAGAGTTTATTGAACTGGTATTGCAACTTCAATTTAGTTTGAAGAAGGACTATTATTCGACGTTTCTACACATATACAGAGATCTGAAACTGCTTCAGTATCATGTGACTGAAATCACCAATAACTTTCAAACTTTGGGGTGAATTTTCTTAGGATTTGGATTCAGTAAATGTCAAACTCTCTAAAAATCAAATTCAGAATATTATATTTTATGTAATGAGTGTAGTGGTACAAATGTAGGAATGACAACTCAATACTTGGAAAAAAGAATACAGTAACATCACTTTAATAAACAGACCAACAGCATTAACAAAACACTCGATAAATAATTATGTGTGGTCGAGAACAACGTGAAAATACTCAAGAAACGAACTATATTATAAGAGATGCATTAAAGAAATGATCTATATCAAAAAAGACAGGAACTCGATAAACGATAGAACCGACATAAATAATCTCAGCAGCATCTAAGATACAATTATATAATTAGTCATTGAACCTTTGAGTTAACACCAATAAAAACAGTTGAAGCAACCTATCACCCAAACGAACAACCATACAATGAACTATACCATACCCTTCCACACAGCAGAAATCGTATGGGCAGAACTAATAAAACAATTGACATAACTGATAATTCCGAGTCACGTAGGAATTGTTTATAAAATGAAGATATACACGGTTGAGGTAGCACAATGTGGTTGTAATTTCACTGATTTTATTTTTTGATTTTAAAATGATTGATAAAGCTCACAACAATGAGCGAAACGTCTTATGAAAAGAAATATATAACAGTATATAGAGTTTGACATTGACGGAATCCAAATCCTAAGAAAATTCCCCCCAAAGTCTGAATAATAACTTGAATCTGGGAAGTTAACCTCGGGGAATTTGCTATTACCACCCTGAAATAAGACACCATGAGTTACAGTCACGTAATTGAATATGTTCTTGAAGGAATTCTCTGATTGAATATTCGATTAAATCCCCATTTCATCCGCAGAACCCAAGAATGAATTGAAAGCTCTCTCGATCATGTGGGATTATGATATCTTCGTGTGCTTTTCTTATTATTCTTCAAAGTTTTGGCCTATACTCCAGATATATTCCGATATTAATCAACAATATGACAGTCACTACCTTTCAATCAGTTCATATCAAATCACCAAATCAATCTCATCGAACAGGTCAGACATCTACACAGTAATAATAAATAACAGGGATATATTGTGTCTCCAGTACTCCACCGTCCAATATACCCGCCTAATGGCGCCTCATCTCATAAAACCAAGAGGAGAAGGACGTTACGGCTTCCGAATCTCCGCCAACATCTCACTTTATGACACCTCATTCCGGCCGAATCAGACTTTTTTTGAAAAAATACGGAGCACGCGGTCCGTGACGTAGATCCCAATAAAAGAGCATCAGGTTTACCACACGCACAAGCCGAATTGCCTGCCCTGCGTCGACTTAATGGCCTAATAAATCGTAACCGTTACCGTAACGAGGGTAACAAGGTATGCGCTTGCACTAGGCTTTATTGAATGTACTGCCACCGTGGGTTGGGAGTTCAAGAGGGAAATGGAACGGAAGCTGTAAAATCCAAGATCAAGATCACCCAGATATAGTCCAATTGATTCGAGTAGAGTAATAGTGACAGCTGTTACTACTTGAGAGAAGAGATATTGACGCAGGAGCGTCCGTCTTGGAGAGCATAGGTTAGGGATTGTAAATGATTCATATAGGATGTCCTCAGATAATCGTTACGGTAACCTACATGTTTTCGAAATTAACAACATTTCATGAAAATAAACGCACCTCACTACGGAATTGCATAACAGTTTGGAGCTAAATGGCTCAGAAATTATCATTTGCTTTATAACTTGGAAACAGTTTGAATTCTATACGTTAGTGAAGATTCATTGGGTCATAAAACCCGTATCGCGTTCATGATACCACTTCATGAGCTTAGAATTTCATTTATTCAGTAATTACCACAATATCATCTCAGAATCGACAGATGAATGGACTCAAAGAATAGAAACAACTCAACGATTGAAAAAACGTGAAAACCGTGCTCAAAGATGTTTCCAATTCACCATATGTTTCCATATCACAAGCTGCAATGTAATGTATGTACAATTTCACTTGGCCAAACCATTATCGTGCCAACCAAGCTTCTCAAAACGCTTTGAATAACCGGATAACGTTCATAATAAATACAATCCTTCACGAAACACCATAAAACATCAGTTCGAAACTACTTACAGAAACCTGTGGTAGACCAAGGATTGCAAACTACAAAGGATGGTTTATGTTCAGAAGTTTTTTTTGCCTACCAAGAGGCATGGCTCCCAATGGCACGAATTACGTCAGCAACCGACCAGAATTCAAAATTAATTTATTCTGAATAGTCCGGCTTTGGAAATCATTTAATTGACGTTATTAAATATATTACTATAATGTATGTTCTATAATATTTGTACGTGGTTCGTTACTGACCTCAGATATTTCTTGTTTTCGTGAAAATAGTAACTTGAATCCTCATTACTCCGAAAACATTTTCTTATAGTCAACTGCAGCCGCGCCATCTACCGGAAGTGACAAAAACGTTCGCTTCAACAGCTAACCGAAACCACACAGCCCACAATGCTAGGGCATATCAGGTAATCATGATATATTATACGAATATTGTCTCACAGGTTCTTATGAACCGCTCCAGCTCCATATTCATCATTTTCTTTTTCAAATTTCACTCTGGGCTATCTGGTTGCGCTGATTACATCTCATCAATTTGTATAAATAATTCGACATTCCACAAATATAGAATATATTATGTGAGGGTGAAGTTGAACATATACCCATTGGCATCAGACGAGAAACGCATTTGACGTGATAAAAATCATATAGACTCCTTTTGAACGATCGATATGAAACACCCTGTGTTACAGGCGCCACATTTATTCATTTAATCTTGAATCATCACTTCATTTGAATAACTTATTCATTTCTATCACGTACTGAACCCCCAATTTATCACAGCTAATGAAATCGAACGAGCTCGCTGGAAAAAAAAACTTTCTCTCGCCCTAACTAAGGAGCTGCCTGTAAAGAAAACATAGGATGCTTCAATCCATTTACCGTGATTCAAAGTTTGTTTTTTCTTCTGGTAGGAAGGTTTCCGAAAGAATAGGTAATTCTAGTCAATATCACTTTCGAATGCGGTTCACGCTGGAAGAGTAAACAAATTCTTTCAGGTAAACCATGATTGTTATTCCCTGTTGATGAATTGACCAATGCATTGAAAATAGATAATAGAAAATAGATAAGAATGATTGATTACACGAAGTTATTGCTTCACTGAAAAATATCTTATATTATTCTTATTGAAAATATATATTACTAGCTGACCCGGTAAACGGTGTTTTGCCATATAAATGAATTTTAATTTCTAGTGTAGACAAAAAATAGCTTATTGTAAGAGTGTAAGAATGTGGTATATGCGTGAAATAGGCATGGAGCGCTGTGAACTATAAGGGAATATAAAAATATTAAAGGGCAAACGTTATTTTTAAGTTATTATTATTTATTCCCCAAAATCAATTACGACAGTTACACTAACAAACAATATAAATCTCTTAATGCTATAGCGTGAACAATATTTTTTGTTAGTCCATCTTTAGCTAACACAAACTGCCCAGACAGCACCAGATATTCCTAGAATATTCCTCAAATATCCCTGAATGGATGTATATATTCCGAATATTCATAGAATATTCCTGGAATATATATAAGCGTTGGGCATATTCATGGAATATTCTAAGTGGAATATATTAGGTATATTCATGAAAGAATGTTCCAGGAATATTCCGATGCGAATATTCTCATTTGCATGTTCATGGAATATTGTATATCCTGAACGATTCATTCCTAGAATGGTATGTACGGAATATTCATGAATTATTCCAGAAAAGATGTTTTCATATGATGCGCATGCGAAATGACACCTTATAAATGGACATCGATTCCTTTCAAAATACAATTTATTGTTTCCAATGAAATACTTTGCGTTAGATATTAGGCACAAATATATTTTTGAACCAAGACCAATTCTGTGGGCACTGAATTTCAAACAATTGAAAACATTTTGACTCTACTATTATAGTCTAGTTCTGTGGTGGTGCCTTGATGGAGTGATGCACTGTCATTTGACATTCGACAGTATTATTATGAGTGCTCTGAGCTCTGACTAGTGTGTGCGTTTCAGTTTCACGTGCGTTTGCGTTTGTTCTTTGTTGAAAGTGGTGAAATTGAGAACAAAGAAGCCTTCTGTTTTTTTATTTTTTTGCAACGATTAGCAGTATAATCATATGAAGTGACTCATCGATAACAAGTTTTCTTATAGAACAGGTAAGTAACAACGAACAATGATTCTTGTGCTGTGAGCTATTTATAAACAATGGTGTATCATTATTTTCGTTTCATTTTCAAGAAACAAAAGACCAAATTAGTTGGCACAATCAAAATGCACATGCCTGTTAGAGTTCTGGTGTTTGAGGAAACAATATTTATGTAAAGACAGTCCTTTCTTCCTGAACTACTCTAGGATAGAGTTATACAATGACTTGAATGATGTTTCAGGGACAATACATGAATAAATACTACATAAATAAATACGAAAAATATAGGAAATGTTATGGAAGGATATTTGTCACTGCTTTTCAATAAATATCACACAAGGTGAGATTTGTGAAGAAGTTATTCTTTCATTAACTGTAATAATATATCAATTGTATTGGCTCAGAAAGAAGGGACTATCAGTGAGAGGAGATTTACACAAATAGTGAAATATATATATTTATTTTTTCTATAGATGAAATTCAACGATGTCAGCACAACAAAGTCTCTCTGAAAGAAATCGAAATGGTTATGTCGGTGTATCTTGCCAAAGCCACCGAGCGACTAAAAAGGAATGAGTAAGTTTTTTTTCAACATATATGTATTTTGGTTGGGGAAGGTGATAAAACCAAAGATCAATACTTCCTCTGATTTTTTTAGTTGTCAGAATCATTTTGCACAATTATTTTGAAGACAAAAACTTAATTACCCCAAGAGAACTGAAAAAAACACATCTTGTACTATCTGGTTCCTCCTTACTTGAAAAGTTTTTTTTCAGACTTGACAATTCAGCAACAGAGGTGGATGATGAATAAAATATACCAAAAAAAGACGAGTTTTTATGTTAATTATTTAGTTTATATAATATTTATATATGTAAGTGTTGTTTGAAATATTTGTTTGTTTGTTTTTGTATTTATCATTTTATATTTTTTGATTATGTTATATATATTGTTATGAATATATATCTTTCACTAGTGAAAACATTTTTATTAAATAAATAATCCCCTGATTCCCCTATATAATATGTTCGGAATATTCTATAGATATCCCCAGAATATTCTGGATATTCATGGAATATTCTCCAAGGATATTGGGTGAATATCCACTACCTGAAATTTTGGAATATTCCATGGATATCCTGAGAATATTCTAGATATCCATGGAATATTCTTCAAGGATATTGCATGAATAATCTCTATCTGAAATTTTGGAATATTCAATAGATATTCTAAGAATATTCTAGATATTCATGGAATATTCTTTTCAGAATATTCTATGATTATCTGAGGAATTCCCATTCGCATGTTCAGGGAATATACCACAGATATTCTTGAATATTCCAGATTATTCCTAGAATATACCAATATTCGAAGATGAATATTCTAAGAATATTCATGGAATATCTGGTGCTGTCTGGGTGGATGGTTTACCCACTCGAGTGCATGCCATAATTTTCTGTGTGAAAAACACTAAAATGGCTATTAAAAAATAAGGGTTGATCGTAGAAAGGTGAAAATTGAGGATCGTATGTATTTTTGTATGTCGTATCATAAAAAAATAGAAATTGAAAATTTTGTCTGAGAAATAAAAAAAAAAATTAGGGGTGGACTACCCCTAACATTTAGGGGGATGAAAAATAGATGTTAGCCGATTCTCATAGATACCGGATAAGCACAAAAAATTTCATCTGAATCGGTCGAGCCGTTTCGGAGGAGTTTGGCAACGAAAACTGTGACACGAGAATTTTATACAGGGTTATGATAAAGTAATGCACAAAATTCATAAAACGTACAACGATCACTTTCGAGAAAAATGCAAAAACAGGTCAAACTGTTCTTTTTATTCCGCATCTTTTGACATGAGTTACAAAAATAACACGTCAAAGTTGTCAAAGTTATGACGTCATCAACAAATTTTTTTAATGGGAAGCTAAGATTTTTATGACATTATGTGATAGAGCTTGTGTTTTTACACACGGGAAAAATAGTTGCAGTAGGGCTCACATAGGAAAAAAACAAAATCCTGGTACATCATCAAAAAAGGCAAATCTAGTGAGAATTGATTCGGGTATACGTGTTCGGTATATCTAAAAACTTTCATATTTCAGTTAAATTGAATATCATCAAAAGGTAAGATATTTTTTCATGAAATTTCCTATTGAAAATATATGAATCGTCCAGATTCAAAAAAAATCTTATATAAACTGTCGGTTTACAAGGTGGCATTTTGTAGAAAATCTGAATTATAAGGTGTCTCAGGCAGTACTCCATAATTCGACAAATTCGCTAGTTGGACACTGCCGTGCAAAACGTTTGTCAAGATATCGCGAGTATTTTGATTGAGATTATTTTGTATAAAATTTAGGAACTGAAGTCATCATTCGACATTACTCAGGCAGAATTAACGGATAAAATATGGAATACGTCAGTCAAAAATGTGTATCGAACTATCTAAGAGTGATAGTACATTGAAAAGAGTATAGTTTGGTGAATGAACTTATGGCTCATAATGCGTACTGAGAAAGATGTATCTTTCCAAATTTGAAGAAATTGAAACAATTTTTCACATAACTTCTAAACAGTGGAAGCCACAAGATTGACACATGAATATTTGTTGTTAAAATTAATTTTTGAAATACGATTTCACACAGAGACGAGGAAATTTCATGAAACAGATGCACAATAGGAAAAATTTAACCATTGTCAACAATATTGTTGTAGTTAATATCTTCGTATGGTTTTTATACTATTATGTATATTACTGTAATTTTCAACCGAGATTTCAGAGATTTTCAGGATTGGAAGGATATATCTTTCTTAGTGCGAATTTTGGGCCATAAATTTATTTATAAAACTATACTTTTTTTTCAATGTACCGGGTTATTCATTATATTTTGACCCCCACCCTATCTCCTTTATTTTTGGTTTTACAGAAAAAAAGTTTCAATAAAAAGTTGACGGGTTACATCTAGACTTTTGTTGAAAACAATTGACATGCATAGGTCATGTGATACAGGATTAGAAGTAATTTTTTCAAATAGAATACCCTGTATATTTTTTCATTTCTGATTTCTTCGATTGGTTCTAGACGTTTTTTATTAAGCATGTCCTATACCTATCTTCAACGGTTTTTGAGTAACGGGGGTTGGAAAAGTGGCCAAATGGGTTTGAGAATTTTCTAAAATCAATGTGAAGATAAAAAATAAAAAATCTTCATTTAGTTATTCGAAAAATTACCTTCAAAATGAAGAAAAATATCTGAATTTTCATTTTCATTTACTATAATGTTCCGTCGTTTTCTGCTTAAACTGTGAGTATCCCTCAAATGGCGAAACACATTTAAAACTGTGTTTTCACTAGGGGCCAAACGATTTGGGCATATTTTTATATACTCTCTCCTCGCAGCTTTTTTATTTTTATTATTTTTTATATAGAGAGATAGTATTCCAAGTTTTTCGGCCTCGGTGTAAACCATTTTTTGTGATTTTAAGTGAATTCTTGCCTTTGGTGTGAGCCTTTTTAATGACACAAAATAATGAATTACTGACAAATATCCTATTGTTTCTGTCAACATTGTCATGGTAAGATCGGCAACAGCCTACCATTTTTACAAGTAGGCGTGCGTTAAAAAACAATATGCATATTACAGAGGCCCAAAATACCCATTTGGCCACTTTTCCAACCCCCGTAACTCAAAAACCGTTGAAGATAGGTATAGGACATGCTTAATGAAAAATGTCTAGAACCAATCGAAGAAATCAGAAATGAAAAAATTTACAAGGTGTTCTATTTAAAAGAATTACTTTTAATCCTGTATCACGTGACCTATGCAGTCAATTGTTTTCTTTGCAGTATATAACAAAAGTCTAGATGTAGCCCGTCCAGTTTTTACCGAAACTTTTTTCTGTAAAACCAAAAATAAAGGAGATAGGGTGGGGGTCAAAATATAATGAATAACCCTGTACTATCACCCTCAGAAAGCTTGGAACATATTTTCCACTCACCCTGTATTAATGAAATGAATTTGTGTTATTATTGAAGAATGAAGTGATTTGATTGGTGCGGTCCTATCTCATTTTAGTCACCTGTATGAAGTCGTATGTCAACTTTGTGGTTTAATTTCCTTTTATCTCTTCAATTATTTATTATTTCGTTTGCTGTTCAAACTCCCCTTCTGTGATGAATTTATGTTCAACTGTGATTGATTATATCTGCAGCTATTTGTCTACATAGACTATGAACCTAACATGCAAACGATATCGGAATATGCAGTTGATGCCCACTGACCAAGATCCCTGCAGCAGTCAATGCATCACTCTCATTTGAAATTCCGCCCACAACTGCAGACCGTATTGTCAGAATGATGGATAGCCTCGAGGAGTAGAAACGCATTTGCTGCAGAAAATGCACCGGTACGGAATTTCAGCGCCAGATGCTGAAAGAGTTTTTAATGTACAAAAGATCGATGGAGAACTAACGGTTCGAAGATTCTACTAGAGAATCGCCTTTTTACAGCATTGAAATGTCTGTAGTTCGAGCCAAAATTGGATTGATTCGGTAGCAGAACGGATAAGAATTTATTTGAAATGATTTCAGGAAATGTGGAGGTTGATATACTTATGAACTATTATCTGGATGAAATGTAAGATTATTCTTTTCCGGATTGAACAATGTAGCAATTCTTTTTATAAACTTTTTAGAGACCGAGTATGATGAGATTCTTGGAACATGAATTTCACATTACATTGTGACCTGTGAAGTTTTTTATAGACATTCTAGATAATACAAAAATGTTAGTTCATGCCTCATATAAACTCACAACGTTATGTTCTTGTTATATATCATGAAGATGTATTTGTATTACGTGATTTTGATGTAAAATCGTGATTTATGATCAGTATTGCAATATAAACAATATTCTGAGGACAGTTTCGTAACATTGATGAATCATACATTCCAACTATATTACTTGGTTCAAGAGGATTATTGCCAACATACAAAGTGTCTGCTAGGTCCAAACAAACCAAATCCAAAAAACAAACAGAATCATGGTTGGCCTCTCAACAGGACACTGTAGACTCAACAAACAAATGAATAATATTGGAATGAAAAACATAACCATCTATAGGTTTCCCCAAGAATATGTATATCTATACTTAGAGAAGAAAACTATAACCTTTCTGATATACGAAGGATCTAGAGTTGCAAACAATCGGGCCACAATTTTGAGGCTTCCAGAAGCATCACATCTTGATCTAATTTTCACTAATATAGTGTATGGTGAAGATGTTTTATCACTAGGCTTTTTAAATTCGAACTTATTATGATGGAATGCATTTCATATTCTGAGGATAATCCATCACGGTACCTTCTCTTTCATGACATAATAGATTAGTGCAATTTCAAGTTACTCCAATCACTTATTTGTTTCGCAATGTTGAAAGATTTTGTAGGAGAGTTTGATGTTTTCCCAAACATTCCTTCCGTTGTCTCAGGTCAAATGAGCACGTCCATTGAAAGTCCATGGACATTTGGACCTGAATTGGATGATTGATTATCAGACACTTTTTGAGCAAAGTTCAATTTCTTGAAGTTTCTTTTTGTTCATCCTCACTATTGACTGATTGATACGTTTCATGCAGTGACATCTGATAGGAACATTTAAGTCAAAACAGAAATCAAAACCTGATGAGTGGAATGAATATAATGATCATATTTGATTATCGAGTGGCATTATTATTTGTATTTTCCATCAGATAGCGTAGTACTACTTTGTTAGGTTGTAAATTGTATTCATGTTTCAACAATATGGCGAATGCCGTTGTGCGATTCGACTGAATTCGTTCATTACTATTCCTAAGCTATCACGTATGAACGAACTTCAGCTCGTCCCATCTTCAACTGGAAATTCTGCTTGCCATTCACGGTCGATCGACTCCCAATAGCCAAATCTCGCCAGTAGCCATAAAATATATAGCAACTAGTTCCGAATCGAATTGCTGGATAGAAGTTCTCATTCCAGTTTGGATTACTTTCATAGAAAGCTACATAAGAACTGCGATTTCTTTGATTCCGAGTTTGGACTGCTTTCGATTTCTTGATAGGGCAAGGTGAAACTTGTTAATGTTCTCTTATTCACCCGTTTTGAAGGGTTTCGAAGAATTTGCGTTACTGAACAGAATAGGTGAAGTTCGATATTTCCATAAGATAGCTGGGTAATTCTCTCTCATTCTTAGAGAAAAAATCGCTGACGAAAACAAAAATTTCAGATCATTTGGGAACAAAAGTTCAATTCAATTTGGGGTTCTGAAATGAAGTTGTATTTTTTCCATTTTATCTATTTCGATTGAAAGGGTTTTCTTGTTTCTCTTTTCCCCAATGTATTGAAGGTCTTTTTACATTTGTAGGTCTTCAAATGCGACAAAAACTCCCGTGTATAATTTGAGATCATTTCAATGTGGTATGCCTACTCTTTGTTTTGTGTAGTCGTTATGTTATTCTCATTTCTTCAGTTGAATTCTTGATTTAAATAATTCATCCATTGAATTATTCTTTCTACAAAATGAATTTTGATGAATAGTGTATTCATTGCATTCAACAAACAATTCCATAATGTGTTTCTGAGGAACAACAACTGACCATCGACCAGATATATTTCATCTCCATCATTGTCTGTCGGCCCAAGGAACAACTACCATATTCCATTATTTTCATTTGACAAATCAACTTCAAACTGTTCTATAGAGTTTTCACTTTCGAAAATAACTTGTCAATTCAATCTGAATTGATTGGTTTCATCTATGAATTCAATACCTAATATACCTCATATTATTATTATTCTGAAATAATTTTTATTGTTTTTCTTCCAAGTGTTACTTATCTGTCTATTCGATGATCTTCGTGATTTAAGAATATATAAGGATCAATTTACGAGGTCAATAAAATATTATCATCATTCAATTCAACCAACATTCGGGAGAAACAGGTTGCAATCAATTTGGGAAAGTTCGAAAAAAAAATCATTTCACTTAAATAATGATAATTCATTTCTGCCCATATAATTTCAGGACAAGATTATATTCGAAGGCTTCTCAATGGTGATATAAAGTTAAGTTCCAAATTAGGTAAGCCAAAATTTGTTTTTTCTGAGAAATGATCTCGTTATGCTTTTGTATGAACATGCAAGAATTTCAATTGAGCAATTTCTTTCCAAGACTCGTTCAATAATGGTTTATGAAAATACGATAACTTGGGCAGGATGAAAGCGGATCGAAAGACAACGTAGGTCGACCATTTCGTGAATTCCTGCTAGAGACAGTGATGTCAACCAACGGCTCATTTCTTGGATCCATTAAGGAAAGGGATTCATTTGTACTCCTTCTTTTTTAGGTGAAGAAACTCATGGAATTTTACCACGAGGTTATCAGTCGTAAGTAGAAAAATTGCTGCTATATACGGAGTGTGCTAAAATACTGTATGAACCGTACGAACGGTATCCCTACGACCAATGTGTTTTTCATATACAAAGCTTCATTATTCTCAGAATGTTTACCAGTTTCGAAACTTTCAATGGCATCGTAAACTCCTTCCGTTCTTGACAAGAGTTTTCTTGAAAGCAATGGGTGAGCCTCAGCCGTAGTTTTTTCAACATTGAAAAATATTAACACGAAAACGACAAGAATTCATCTACAAAAATAATATTGGGAATAACTACTCGTATATCATGACAAATCGACTACTGGTGTTATTAGATTATGTTCATGAGATACCTAACATTATCGTGAGTCGGAGATAAGTTCATTCTGCATTATACAGGGTCGCTTAAAATTCGTGATTGTACACTACTAGAACCAACTGGGAAAGAGTCATTATTTTCAAATGGAACGCCTTGTAGACTATTGAATTACCTGCATCATAATCATAATGCTTTTGGAATAGTACATCCATGCCCTGAACCATAATTGTTTACGGGAATGAAGACGAATTTCTGTATAAATCGACATTCGCCAAAATAGGATCTTCATCGATATAGATTTCAATTCAACCTAAATATGCTTGTAGAATATCGATATGAATTCGAATCATTGAGAAATATATTACGCAAATGACAAAACATTTTGCTGAACAGAAGTGGAATACTAGTTCTTCACAAAATATTTCAATCTATACATTTTATTACAGTTCATAGGGGAATAATATAGCTGCTATGAAAAGGTCACAATCGATTTCTCATCATCAATGATTCTTCAACAATATACCATTCTTCATTTCTGAAATCCTGTATTCTTGATGTGGTTCTATAAACAATGTAAACATTTCAGTTCATAAAATCATAGGAGTACATTTTATTGAGTAAACTATATTTTCAAGTAAACCCAATAAGTACGCAATGGATATTTGACTTCTTTGGTTTCGTTGGTAAAGTTAAGAAGTTTCAATTACAATATAGAAGAATGGATAAATTGAAAGTTCGAAACAATCTTTTCCTGTTATTTCCACCAGAGCCTATTTTCTTGCTCGCCTGTTTTCGTTCACAATAAACTAAAGGACAGTCTGCGACGATTCAGTTGAAAAAAAAAGCATTAGCAGTAATGAGATTGAAGGATATATGGCAAAATCCAATTGAATGGATACCTTCAGAAAAATTCTGAGAACAAGGATTTTCGATTCCTTTTATATCTGATATTTCAAAGAAAGATTCAGAAGATATTCCTACCTTTGACTTCTTCAGGTTCTGGGATGAATATAAAAAACCGCCAAAACTGTATATTCAACCTGGAAATTGTAGGCAATGAATAATAATAATAATAATAATATTTATTTCTCCGATTGAAAAGTACATAAGAAAAATTCTATGCACAATAAACAGAGGAAAAGTCAAGTTCATGTTACAACAAATGTATAAATAAAACATAGAGAGGTACAATCGACATATAATGGTTCACCTTATAACCTTCACACAGTTTGCCAATATAATAATAATGATAATTATTGTTTCTTTGGTGAAAGCAAAGAAAAGGTCAGGTTTATATTAAGAATCATTTAAAACATATAAATCTTAAATCTTGAAAAAAACAAAGTATCAAAGTACTCATATAAGCATTCAATTTATGTTCTTCATAGATATTGCCAAAAATAAAAAAAATTATAATTAAATTTGAATTATTTATCCCAGACCATGGTAAATCAGTATCGGGTACATAGGAGTGAGCTGTTAAACTGAGTTGTCGTCGGTGATTTCAAGTTAAGTGATCAATAAATTCTTGAACGGTGTAACAGGCCCATTGAAGCAACATTTTTTTCAGCCGACTCTTGAAAATATGAATGTTTTGCGAATTTTTGATAGCTACTGGCAGGATGTTATAGAACTTACACCCATTGTACTCTACACCCTTCTCATACATGGAAGTTCTGTGAGTCCTTGGAAGGACCAGATCTCTAGATCGTGTATTGTGGTTGTGTGTTGGACGATATGACTGAAGAATAGATTTGTGTCTGTATACATATGCACTAGCCTCCAATATATAAGTGCTGGCGACTGTGAGAATTTTGAGTTTTTTGAAGGCATCCCTACATGAGTCTCTGTATCCTACGTTAGCAATTATTCTAACCGCATATTTTCGTATGAGAAATACCCTCCGGACTGAAGCACTCATACCCCAGTTGAGAATCCCATATCGGAGGTGTGCCTGGAAGTTGGCATGGTACAGTGTTAACAATACGCTAGAGCTGCAATGATTCGACATAAATCTGATAGAGTAGCAGCTCTTCTTCAGTTTGGCACATAATGCATCTATATGATGATGCCATGCTAATTTTTTGTCTAGAACAATTCCAAGCATATTCACAGTTTCTGCTGGACTAATTGCATTGTCACTATTTTTATATAGTATTATATTTGTGTCACGTTGGTTACGAGTGTTGAATAATATGCTATTAGTCTTGGCTTTATTAAGTTTCAAATTGTTCTTTTCAGCCCATAGTATTATTTTATTGTAGATATTCTCAGCGGTCCTCCGAAGTACGTCCATGGTGTCTTCAACAATCAAAATATTTGTATCATCGGCATAACTTGTGACAAATGCCGACTTTGTATCATTTATGTATGAAATAAGGTCATTGGCAAACAGCAAGAAAAAAAAGGGGCCTAAATTCGAGCCCTGGGGAACTCCCTGGATGATATCGCATTCATTGCTAGTGCATTGGCCAATTCTCACTTTTTGCCTTCTACCTATGAGATACGATTTTACCAAGTCATGTGGTATTCCTCGTACACCTGATCTATGAAGTTTTAAAAGTAGCAGTTCATGGTCCACGCAATCGAAGGCACGTGAGAAATCTATAAAAATACCCATTACACATTTTTTCTTTTCGAGAGCATCAACAATTCTTGATTGGAATTCGCATGGTGCTGTCTCTGTACTCTTGAATTTGGTGAAGCCATGCTGCGAAAGTGACAATAGTTTATTACTTTCATAGAACAGAGTTAGTTGCTTCTTCATATTCAGTTCGAAAAGCTTCGAGAGACTTGATAGTAAACTTATTGCTCTGTAGTTGTCTAAGTCATTCTCGTCACCTTTTTTAAATATAGGGCACACTGTTGCAATTTTCAAATTTGTTGGAAAGATTCCATTTGCTGAAGAGAGATTTATTAAATATGTCAAAGGTTGACAGAGCTCAAGACGACAGCACTTTAGCAGGTTATTGGAGATATAATCGTGACCAACGGAATTTGAATTCTTCAACTGAGAGATGAGCTCCAAGACGTCATTCTCACACACTGGTGACAGGAAGAAACTATTAGAATTGGTTGATACATTTTGTTCTAGGAAATTTATATCATAGACCCTGTTTTCGATTAATGGTTTGGTAAAATTGTCATTGAATTTATTAGCTAACTCTTCGTCTCTAATATTTTTACCATTTTGCTTAACAATTATTTCATTCTTCTGTTTAGGTTTTTTTGAAATCTGGTTGATAATATTCCACGTAGTTTTCGATTTATTATCAGAGTTCAGAATTTGATAGTCATGGTATTCTTTTCGTGCACAAGCCAATTTTTCTCTATAGATTTTATTGTAGTATTTGCTAATTTCTTTATAATCGTCATCCTGCCTGGCAATTGATGTATACAGGGTTACCTTATTTTTTAGGTCTTGTAGTTCAGGTGTCATGGTATAGTCATTTCCCTTTCGTTTATTTAGAGTGTATCTTCTCAGTGGAAAGGATATTTCAAAATAATGTAATAGGGTCTCTGAGAAAATATTGTAGGCTAAGTTTGGACAGTCCAGTGCATATATCTCAGACCAATTTTCGCGGTTTAAATAGCCACGAAAACTGGAGATATTATCTTTGCATAGGTCCCTACGATAGTAATAGCGTTTTTTACAGTTACTTTCTTTACTGATTCGGTCTTCCATGACTGCGAACTGTGCAAAGTGGTCAGACAGATTCAGGTCCTTAACTGTTACTTCAAAGTGTCTGCTAGATTTAATAAAAAAGTTGTCAATACAAGTCTCCGAGTTGGATGTCACTCTGGTTGGAGATTTGACACATACCTCAAGATTGAAACATGCTAGTAAGTCAAGTAGTTTTGAGAGGTTTGCGCTAGCTCTCAGGAAATTCAAGTTGAAGTCGCCCCCAATAATGATATCACTATTGACGCTACACAGCTTTGTTAACATACCATTAAAAAGATTCAAAAACTCATGAAAGTCGCCTGAGGGTGGTCTATAGATAACAACAGAAATGAGCCTCTGGGGAATTAATTTAATACTACAACATTCAAGTACCCCCTCAACACAAAAGTTATGTACATCGTACTGACAGATGTTCTCGTTTTTGACATTATCGTGTTTGAAGATAGCAACCCCACCATGTATTAGGTTCTCTCTACAAAACGAAGAGCATATGCTAAACTCTTTTAGCTTCAACACATCCAGTTGGGTTTCATTTTGCCAGTGCTCTGTTATCAACAGAAAGTCGCATTTTTGTTCACTATCGAATATATCATTTAGCATCATGATCTTATTATTCATACACTGAATGTTTTGGTGGCAAAAGGAGAGACAGTTCAGATAACTTCTCTTAGATACAGCGGTGTAATTAGGGTGCTGAGAAGTTACAGTTTCTCCAGCTCCCATCTGACAGTCCTTATTTATAATATTCATATTATGTGGGTGACATGTTATTGCCACCTGAGCCTCGAAAAAACTGTAGGCTTTCATTTGCATTTTCACTAACAACAATTCTATTGATAGTTTTCAAGGTGAAATTGTGTTTTTGGTTTGAAATTTGTGTCAGGGTGACTTTCAATTCTTAATAAAAATTATACATAATCGTCACATTCTAATGAGAGGTATTTCTATTTCATTTTTTTCATTAGATCATAGAAAAAATCTTCGAACAGAAATTGCGTTGCTGCGTTTCGCTCTTAATACACAAGCTATTTTTGATTTATAACGAATAACTTGAAAATATTGAAAGAAGAAAATATTACTCTACATTGATGTATTCAATTTCGACAGAAATGTCTTTTGCATTTCCGTTAGGAAACTTTGAATAACTAGAATTTCTTCTACATTTTCTGAACACTTTAAGGTTCTCCAAGAGAATACCGTTACGGGTCTACCTCTACATTTTCAGGCGTACAGATATAAAGAAAAATTATACTAAGTTGCTCTCGGTGAAGTTTATCTTACCAGCAAATGGCTGCGATAAAACTAAGCAAGAAGATTCATTGTTCCTACTCGCCAACTGTATCCAACCGTTGGTGAGTCAAAATATACGATTCTACATTTTCGCTATTTTCATTCCCGGATGATGAAATATTCAGGGGCTAGTAAGTGTGAAGGAAGACCCTATCTGTATTCCTACAAAAGACGGCTTGATATAATCTTGATATTCTACAATTGGAATGAAACCACACTATTATTGATTGTATGAATCATATATGCATACAGAATGACCAATTGAAAACGAAACAAAGCTAATATTGGCCATTCAGAAGTCACGTTTGGATCGGCCAATTTTATATTTCAGGAGGTTATTTTTCGTCATTCAGCATGAGTAAGATTAAATCCTAATATCTTGAATAAAACAATTAAGGTATTCTGTTATAAGCTCTTTTATTGCTGTTATTGCCTTTTCTATTTTTTACTATTTTCATTTTCTTAGATGCGCACTTCATCAGCCACTCGAGTGAATGTTGAAAATTCTGATCATGAGCCTTCAAGCGATGATGCAAGTTTTGTTCTAAATGTTCCTGGGAGTGATTTGACGACATCCACCAATTATCCTTTGTCACAGATTTTTTAATGATGTTGATTAGTTAACATGACTTTCAGTATTTAATTCTTAGAGTTGACTTTCATTCGAGTGACTCGGGTTAGCTTCCGAGAACGTGGGATTAAGTCAATACTTTTTTCTCTCATGATTCATTGGTCTAGAAACGACTGATCGAAACACTTACAGTTAGTGCATTGAGGTAGCGCATCGCCTTGCTAGAATATTCGTTAGAATAGATCGTTGTTTTCAAATATTTATTGAGTGCTGGATGAATTCCGTTTCCGTTCACGTTTGAAGGTGAAAAAGTGACAATTATAAGGTTACCAAAGTACCTGGCTAAAAATTCAGGTTTTCTAAATTTTGCATTAATACTTCTTGCATTTGAATCGGACCTTTAACATCAGTTTCGACGATTCACCATAACATTCGGGAACATAATGTTCTACTTGGAGGAACACACGTTGGAGAAAACTGCTGATATTTTTCATCTGTGTAATAATTTCAAAAAATCACAGTCAACTATCGAAACTGTCTCCGTTGAGTTATATATCAAATGCAGTTTGTAGCGATGTGAATTATATTTCTCAATATCTTCTGAACAATGTTTTTCCCAGAAACTCTGCTGCCAAACGGAAACTGCAGTTTCTAGAGGTGATTTTAAGTCGATTCACCTCAAATTACTTCAATCCGAAAAATCTCCCTAAGGGAACTACAGCCCTTTGAAAAAGACGTCTTTATATAAACTTTCTCAAAATTATTCAAAAAGGAGCTTCTAGTTACCCTGTATTTGAGTAGAGGTGTATTTTTGAACATTATATCCAAAGCGCCACCTCTGTACTCTAATTTACTGAAACATTTTGTTTTGTTTGATTTGGAACTCTATCGAAGCACAATAGATGAAGATTTTTTATATTAATCAATTCATTTGGTGAAAGATCGAATTCATTCATTTATTCATCAATCGACAAAGTCTATATACTGTGACAATTCAAAAACTTACAATGGGGTTGATGGTGGTGAGTTATCTTTCATACCATTTCAGTTCCTCCGTTCTATCCTAGAAATAGTTTTGAGCATTTTTTGATATCATCGTTTGTTTGTGAGATATAGCCCATTGTGAGTTTTCAAATTGTCACAGTGTATAACGAAACATAACGTACATTTTAGCTTCTACATATTCGAAAACACCTGATAAAATGTGAGATATAAAGTATTGATGAATTTCTATCCACTGTCTATATTTATATAAGATGAAACAAACCCGGTTATCTCGAGAAAACACATAGCGAAGCAAATATTCAGAATCATCATAACCTCTTTCACTGACCTCTGAAAACTTAAGGTGATATATTGAATGAAATGTTTTTGTATAACACTGATTTCCCAGCCTCATTAGATGGGAAGATGAATACTCCTGAACCTTTCTATTTCCTTAGAAAATATTATTTATCATTTCCAGAAGGGAATTTAAGTTCACAACAATTCCCCAATGATTCCAAATTCTGATTCTGGTTTTTCAAAGCTTTATTGCCCAAACTTGTAGGTATTCTGCAACGGCCTTCATCGAGCATTTCATCTAATTCTTCATCTTCGAAACCGCTATGCCAGGTTTCCACACAAAAGTCACCCATGATAGCTATTTTCTCACATAGCAGCTTCACCATAAGCTTCTGAGAGTATTCGGTTAGCGTCAGTCGCATAGTTTTCAATATCAACAAAATAATTGATGACTTTCCACTTCCCAGAAAAAAAAATCGGTTCATCGAACACTTTCAATAAAAAATTGCGGGAGCAGATCTGTATATCCAATGTATATCTAATAGTACCCGATTACTCTGATACACAACATTTTTATATAAAATTACACATATGAGAGAACGGCTCTCGTATCTTCCTCACCGCATGGGAGTATCCTTAGAATTAAAAATTCATCGAAAACTATACGGAAGACGGAGGCAATATAACATATCTGACCCGTTGCCGTGGAAACGGCAGGAATAAGGAACGGCGAAAGGAAAGCATCTACGTAGTTGGAGGAAATCGAATTAAATATAGAAATGAATTTTCGCAGTTGGCTGGTCCTGGGAGACCGGAACAACACTGCTGAAGAAATACTTAAAACGAAATGATTGGCTTCAATTCGAGTAGAGTGTTATTCGGGTCTTGGAGAATTCCCTTCCGTTTTTCTTCCAGCCCAATTTCTCACGTTTAGACGTCACGTTTAAATATTAA
Organism: Plagiodera versicolora; assembly: GCA_037013635.1. Taxonomy (NCBI): domain Eukaryota; kingdom Metazoa; phylum Arthropoda; class Insecta; order Coleoptera; family Chrysomelidae; genus Plagiodera; species Plagiodera versicolora. The sequence goes on along the minus strand of CM072986.1, from coordinate 4,441,709 downwards.
CTCTGAGTTATCATTAGACATTTCATGTGGGACATTCAGTAACAGGAGCATACTCGGATTCACAAATAGCATTTTCGACCTTCTTGAAAATAATATGAAAAAAAGTAGAAAATAAAAATTTTACACTAACAGACAAAAACTATATACAGGTTGGTAGGATTTTATGTCTGATATTATTAAACACACTAGATCTTATATCCTTCTATAGTTTTTATTGCCAATATCCTCCAGACTGGTTGAGGCTGTGTTGAAATGAACATGATGCTCTGAAGGAAGAGGATTTAAACTCTGTTAACTTTGACCTGTGGAAATTTGAAAGAAAATATCAGATCCTTGATAATTCAAAAACATATATTTCTCCATTTTCACGATTATCGTGTGATTGATCGACATTTAAATACTTTTCATCGCATGAAAGAGTTAAGAGAGCACATTTTATATCAGTATACATATAATATGGGGAATATTCTTGAATACGCAATTAGTGAGGGAATAATTTCCATAATGACCTGTTATATGTGATGGACTCCGCTTCATTAGGTATTGAAAAGTCAGAATCCTTTTGTCGTAACAAGATGAGAGATCCCTTGAAAATGGTAATAGGTCGTGAATCTTTGACTCGTTTTGAGATATTCATTTAATTTAGTTTGACAAAATGATATTCCATATTCTTATACCGCATTCATCAACGATATTGTCATTCAATGAGAGCGGAAAGAATAGCTAGCTGATAATTGAGATTTATTTCAATTTTTTCTCGAATATTTTGAAGAACGGCTATCGATATGCCTTGATTGTGTGGAATAAAAATATATTCGTTTCTCTTTTCACTCTTATAGACTCCTGTTTACAACCCGATATGTTTTTCAGAACTGTTTATCTTTCAATTCATTTTCATTCATTACTCGTTCCAAGCTGCCAGGAGATGAGCAGATCCTACAGTTTATAGTGAAATCCGACCTACTGCTGTGGAAAATGCACTTATTCATAGGATTAACACCAATAAACTAACATTTTTTGATAGAAAATGTCCAATAGAAGATACTTTGACTGCTGCAGGAATATAACTGCTTCAGATTAGACGATCTACGTGAAGTTTTGAATTAGGAATGGAATTGAGAAACAAAAATGACAAACAGAAGTGGTTCGATTTTTGAACTATGTGCTACACTACAGTGAAGGCTCACTAATTTGAAAATATTCCCAAAAAATGCTTATATTGTATAAATAAAATATGAGCATATTCTTTTTAACAAATACGATCCATTGAATTGCCAAACAGGTATTGGATGTAATACAAAGTTTCCGTTTTTAAAGCAGAAGTGATATTGAGAATATTATTCATTCTTCTCATTATGGGTTGTTCAATTCGATTCTAGATTTTTCTACTCAATTCTTTGAAGATCGAATTTGAAACACCCTTATGTATGCATATAACTACGTACAGCCTTGGCATATGCATATTTAAACTTTATCGATTTGTGTACATCGTAGTTGGAAGAAACTTCACTTACATCTGAATCGATCAAATTGTCCTTGAATATTAGGAAGGATTTGATATCACCCATTGGTTGAATCGATTTTATAACCGTGAGATTGTCGCAAGACATATTCTAATATTTTTTTACATATGTGGTCTATTCACTTTTGGGATTACGGGTTATGACACCTTGTCAAAATGCGTACTGTTCGCCTTTTTTGTCAACGATATCTTGGGTCAAGATATCTTCTAACCCAGAAACTTCGTTTTTCTTTATCGATCCATTATATCGCCAATAAACTGTGTCCTTGGATGACTGAAACATGAGCACAGGGCGATCATCTGGAAACCATCTTTTCGGGTTTTCTCTGTCTCTTCAGATGTTTCATCCACTACAGGAAGATTTCTAATCATCTCTATTGTATACCAATGATGACGTGATAATTCATTTATTTGTCTATTCATTTATTCAATTATTCATTTACTCACGACATTGTCAATTTAACAAAAGTCTTCATACATTATAATCACAGTACAATTACCCTACCTACTATTCAACTGCATATAATAAAGAAACATACATGTATATTATAGAAAAAAATAAAAATAAAATATTATAGAAAAAGTGAAAATAAAACAAGAATGCATCATAATGTTTCCACAACTCTTTCGAAAGTGGTTATTGACATATTGAAGAAATCAATTTCAGAACTGCGCCTATTGGCTTGGCTAAGCATTTCAACAATCGACTCATTTTGTCCATAATTAGTGTGATGAAAGGGAATATTAAATATTTCAGAATTTCGTATCCTTCTCTCATTCACATTAAATGTTACAAGCTCTAAGATTTCTGGTGAATTTATATTTTCATTAATGATTTTATATGAAAATATGAGATTTGCTTCCAACCTTCTGAGTTCTGATGTGTTTAAATTAATATTTTCCATGATTGTTTAATATTCATATTTTTCTCTATCATAACCCAATCTACATGCACAGCACCCAAAAACCTCCTTTGAATGCCCTTAATGTTCCTGAGAATGAATCCCAACATTTTCAAGGAGCGTGAAACTACATCATTTATGTGCTGTTCAGAGGACATTTTTGGATCAATTATAATAATACCCAAATTTTTGACATTATCTGTTTCACTAAGAACTGTTCCTTTGATTTAATATTCGAACTGTATACGGTGTTTCAACCTGATGAAAGTGATATTATGACATTTGTCAGTGTTCAACTGTAGCATATTATTATCACACCAACGTGAAAAATTATTCCTGTCATATTGCGATGATTTGGCTTCTTTCAAACCATTAATTGTAAAGAACATCTTGAGATCGTTAGCAAACAGAAAAAATTTACTCTGCAGTATACTGCAATCTACATCATCGATGAATAAATTGAATAATTCGAAATGTGATCATTGAGGCACTCCTGAAGTTACTTCAACCGGCATCGAAACAGAGTTTCCATATTCAACATATACTCTTCCATTGAGATAACTTCGAATCCATCCTGAAACTTTACCACTTATGTCAATAGCATTAGGTTTTGCTATTAATTAATTAATTTTATATTAATTCACACGATCAAATGCTTTTGCTGAATCTGTATAAACGGCATCGACCTGTTTCTTATTCTCTAAAGCGTTTATAATGTAATTTAGGTATATAATTAAATTAGTACAATTAGATCTATCCTGGCTAAAACCATGTTGTTGATTAGAGATAATGTGTCTGCAGTCCCAAGAAAGTTTTTTTGTTATTAAGTTATCCAGTATTCTTGGAAGTTCAGACTGATTGCATTTTGCCCTGTAGTTCTTTATGTTATTATAGGTTTGAGATAACTATGCTTCCAAAATCAGGAAATAGTGTGGTTTTTGAAGACGCATTAAATAGTGAGTGTGTGGGTTGAGCCAGTGCAAATATACATTTTTCAATCAAATAGAGAGGAATTCCATCTGGACCAGATGTTAATTTCCAAGGCAGTGACAAAGTCAGGTCAAGAAGTTTTATATAAAAAAAATTATTTCTCTGATATCTATTGTATAGGAACTAACATCAACACTCTTGCTGAATCTATAATCAGGGTATTTGACTGACTGATTCTTTACTGAAAATAGTCGAAAAATAAGTAGCGAAAAAGTTTACTATGTCCGAATTATTATCGACAACAGAATCTTCATAAAACATTTATACTGGTAACGTATATGATTTCATCTTATAATTACGAATTTCCCAAAATTTCATTGTTCATTTACAATATTATTTTCTATTTTTTGTGTGTAGTAGACACTCATCTCTTAATGTTTTACATTTTTCTTCAACAATAAGACTACAAAATTCTTCAAACATCTAGGACGAAACAGGCTCTAATTTATCCCGTATATCAAAGTTGACAGCAGTATGGTGTATGGAATTATGAAATATTACATCAATTGGCTCTCTTCCAATAATAGGAGAAAAACAAAATATTAAATCCAAAAACACATTTCTAGAATTGAGAATGCTATTTACCTGATAAAAATTAGGGTAGCTGAAAGCATGCGGAATTGCCAGGGTTGGGGAATTTTCAGGACAGTTCACACCAAAATTATCATTATTTCATGTTGCTTCAGGAATGTTAAAATCTCCACAAATAATCAATATGTGATCATGGTACTCTTCTAAAATACCATCAACAACATTTGTATGTTCTAAGTAAACATCCAATCTAGATGATGGTGGAATATATACCCCTCCCATTATGTACTAATCTTCACCTAAAGATAGGCTGATGAAAAGTTGTTCTACATTTCTTAAAGGAATCTTCATCATGTTTGAAGAAAAGCAATTTCTGACAGCTATCAATATTCCGCCACCTCGGGTTTCCAAAGAGCGCAGTCTCGTCTGTATGTAGCCTAAATAACTGAAATCCTCCCAATACCAATTCCATACTAGAACAATATTTAGTGAGCCATGTTTCTACCAGAATAATTACATCATAAACTGAACATACAATATTTCTTAATCATTTTAATAATAACAACAACACTTCATTGTTTTTTACTTTTTTGGAAACTGCTTAACTATCTGAGGCATCCCATTTTTGTATCTAATAACCAAATCATCTTCAACTTTTCGTTTCCTTTCCTCAACTTATTTCTTAATTTTTTTCCAGTTATCCATTTGACGAGATGTTGAATCAGCATTAACAAAAATGCTTTTATTCTTCAAAGCATCCTTCTTTGATCTGATAACTTTGCTAGCATCTTCTGGACATGTGAAGATTACCTTCAAAGCACGGACTCCATTTTTTTTATGTTTTCCCTTTCTTGAAACCTTACTGATGTTCAGATCTTCATTGGTAACCTGTTTTACCAATTCCTTCGTTGCATTTGGATATGACGAACCTCCTTCAGGAAGGTTGAAGATCATTACATCGTTAGATCTTTTTGGCCTTTCATAAATTTCATCAATGATCATATTCTCATTCATAGAAGAATCGGGGCTAGCTTCTACCTTCACTTTTATTTCATCTAATTCCTTCTGTAGATCATCTAATTGTTTTGTTGACTTTGGAACTAACCTTACACCAACTAATCCGTCATCACAGTAGAATCTAAGCAAACGTTTTCCCTTCAGGGCCATCACTTCAAGTCCTGACCTGTTTCCTTTCCTTTCATGTTTATTGTGTTTTATCAGAACTCTTCTTCACAGAGTTTCTATTTTTATAGGATTTCCTATTCCACTTCGTCACTGGGTTGATAAAAGACTTTGTTAATTATTCAATTAACTTTTTGGAGTGACCACCAATAATGAAAAATCCTGTTTGAATGTAATCACCACGAATTAAGGATTCCTTCAATATCAGATTTGACTTTTAAAGCGACTTTGAATCAACTGAAATAGCACGTTTTCTAAGAGAGCAACATAACACAGCTTGCACTGTGACTTTCCACAACGTTTTTTTATACGTGAAGGAACTTATCAAGGCCTTCATAACTGTTATTACGATGCGAGATGATTCAATTTATTATTTCCATAATTTTATTAAAGGTTCTTCCAAATTTCACTTTCACCAAGAATATTAATCGGAATAATTTAACCATTAAAATCTCAATCCAATTAAATACTTTGATTTCATTATTATCATTATCATTATTAAGGTAACCTAACATAACAGAATACCGACACCGACTTTATAAAGTTAACCGTTTTAAAAAATTTCCTATTAAAAATAATCTTCTATATAAACGTATTCCAAATCAGATATTAAAACACAACGTGAATGTGTCATTGCCAATAAGGACTAATCGACCATTCGTCCTTCCTAAGAGAGGTACATAAAATAGCAGAATGTCGAAAACATCACCATTAACCCCCTCACAACCATATTTCCTGGATCGCACTAATTGCTACCGTCTTCCATTCCGTGAGTTACTCTTTTAATCTAAATGGATTTGATTCTTCCAAGGGGTATCTAGAAGGAACGGAGGTGGATATTTTATTCGATTCCATTCGTATCTTTATTCAGACGTGCACTCAGACAATGAGGGGAGATTAATGAATTTTGTGGCAAGGGATAAGAACACGAAAGACTCCTTTGGTATTGGAGAAACAATTGAAAGCTTAAGGGCCGCAGGAGACAAAGAAATCTCTCCACACAACAGGTATTGAATTCTGTTTCTCACTCCTGATATATTTTGGGTGATCACGCGGTGTTCCTTCAGTTTCGAGAAGTTTATAATTATGCTCAAACCGTTTCAAGACTTATCAAAGAATATAATTGATTTTACTCACGTTACGATTGTATCATGAATCATTAGAATAATTGATGAAACAATAAACTATTATCTATTGATTGATGAATAGATCAATGAATAAAGCATGATTTTATTTACATGAAATCGACTGTCACTAAATCAGAATTGATATGCGCTGATATCTAACTTTAGCAAAATACTTGAGAAAATAATGAAGAAAAGATCACAATTTGGTTTTAGAGAAGGGAAATCGACACGAGAGGCTATTAGGGCATTAACAACAAAAATTTACTGTGCTATAGATGCAAAGAAACCAACAATAGGAGTTTCCATAGATTTGGCAAAAGCCTTCGACACTGTCGATCACTCAGTCCTCTTAGAAGTCTTGGAAGACGTGGGTGTTCGTGGTACAGCGCATAGTCTCATGAGGTCATACCTAACTGGCAGAACACAGCGGGTTCAAATACGAAACCACATCAGTGAAGAAAAACCTATTACGTGTGGTGTACCTCAAGGCACGGTGTTGGGGCCAATTCTCTTCATAATATATATGAACAATCTCTTCTTCGCAAAAGGAGACTGTGAAATAATAAGTTTCGCAGATGACACTGTTATTATATACGAAGATGAAACCTGGCAGAAACTGAAAAACAAAATTGAAAATAACTTTCCTCACATTATAAAATGGCTAAAGCACAGACTGCTTTCGATAAACTTAAAAGAAACCGTTTACCTAGAAAATTGTTCAAAAAATAGCTGATATGATTTAACTAGTGCATTTTTTTTTCAATTCGATGGTACGAAACTCATCATATTTTCTTTGAAACCCTATTTCTTTCATTGGTTTAGTTCGTTCTCAGATGTTGTGAGTCTTTAAATTGCACGAAACTTTCCATATCCTCTATTTATTGATTCAATTAATCCCAACCATAAACATGAAAAGTTATAAAGATGCCAATTTCGTTCCTGTCCCAAACCTGCCTCCTCTATTTTTCCTTCGAAACAAGTTTGTCAGAGTTGGGCTCTGAATAATAAAGTACGTACAAATCATGCGTAATATCGATCCTCAATTCCGTTGGCGAGCTTGAAGAGAATCGTCAAGAGCGAGTTCAATTTCAGGCAAAGTTGCTCACCGAGTACGTGCTTGGACAAACAAATCTACATGCCTATCATCATCCATTGTAGAATATGAGCATACGTGCATTCATTTCACGCTGCAAATATTTTTTTTCTCGTGATTGCACCCGAAATGAGTTGTCTGTCTAATTAACGTTGATAACTACGTCACAGTTGATGAATATTTTGTGCCACCTCCGCAAGATATGCCTTTTCTACAGTCTTGTTAATCAATAGTACTGGGACATTATCCAAAACAACTAATGTCATCAAAATCACACTCAAAATCTCTGAAAATAAACCAAAAACATATACGGAAATATATATTATTTCACAGATAGAATAATGATACGGTTTGATTATGTTTACATAAACAAGCTGGGTTAGTCGAAGTAATTGTCAAATGTGTTGTGAAGAAATGGAGATAATCACAACTATTGAAATTAATGAAAGAAATGAAGTAGAAATACCGGAAGAGAGTGGTAGATAGGCCACAGTTCCTTTCTATTTAACCCTCACGTCTCTTGAAGACTTAGTTCGCAGCACGGTCATACACTAGAGACTACGGCATTTTTGAGTGGTAGGGGGTGGCACCAGTTTTGAAGAAAAAGTTGCCATAATTATCCGCTAGGAGGACATAGGGGTATAATCACGTGATTAATCTTTGACAACAAAACAAACGGTTAGGACTTGAATGGTAAATAAAATCAATGACAGAAATATTATATCTTGCAAAATTCTCTCGAATAAATAAAAATCATTCCTACTTTCGAAAAGCTGATCGGATCTGATTTGTGATTGGCAGACAAAGTGACAATAGAGGACAGCGCTGCACGTGACGAAACATGAGAACCACAAAAAATTCCTCAATGTTTGGGTCACCCCCCACCATACGAGTTTCCAGACCTATGTATACGATCGTGGTTCACAGCAATAGCATATTTCTAGGCTAAAAGTTTCTTATTTCGTATTTATTTTCACCCTATCAACATTATTATTACATTTTACTTCATATTGCGATGAGCCTGTGAGATTGATTTATTTTCCCTGACTACGTCTCAAGCGACAGGGGTGACTTCCAAAGACATCCTATGTACGCGATAATAAATACTTCCTTGGTATCAAATATAATAGCATGAAATTGCATTCTGAATGGTTTGAGGTTTTCCGGTGAAATCATATTCACATCGTTAATTCCAGAAATTACCTGTTTTTTTGGCTTTATCAGTTGGAGTAAAAAAATGACGAAAATGTTTCTGTCAAATAACCGTCAGTTCAGGGACCTAACTGGTCTTATTTGCTTCCGGAGTCCAATCTTCTGGTTCTTCGGGGTTGCAACCACCTTCCCCGAGTTGTGGAAAATGCTGGTTCAGTTTTTTACATTCGCAACAAACAGATTATCGAGCCACTTTCTTGGCGGTTAGAAATATTCGGATTACAGAATTTGTAGTGTCGAAAGCGTGTCTCAGTTGACAAAAACAATACTAATTCCTCGATTGACCGTGCGTAATCCCCATCGAAAAAATGTTTTCTACAGATCATTTCATTGTTTGGAAATTAGCTCAGCGCAAAAGCCAAACTATTTTTTTGAATATTATGCGAAATCGCGATTTGATTGAATAACAAAAAAAAAGAGAGAAGAATGAATCGAATTTCTTCTCTAGTTTAATCCTAGTTTTATAAAACCAAACTGAAAATGAAAAGTGGTGTTGGAAATTTTAAAGGAAAATTTGTTTATTTCACTCCAATAAAAAAAAAACTTTTATTGTCCAAACAGGCACTAGGTCCAATTACAGGACACAATATACAATTTTCGGGTTCAAATGTTAAATATAAGAAATGCATACCTATCGCAATAGCAACACTCATGGAACACACAAAAAAAATAAACTTCAACATAGCAAATACACACATATTGCAAAACATTTATGGAATATGATAAAAAACATCAAATGAGTGTGTGTTGATTTGCAAACATAATGTTTTTTACCAATTTTTTGAAGATATTTAATGGTGATGCATATATGTCTACTTTTTGAGAGAATTGGTTTAATTTATGACACATTGCAAATGGAGGAGATTTCCGTAATATGTTGGTTCTTGGTGTTGGTAGGTAAAAATATTGTTTATTTCTACCATTGATTCTTGGCACATGGAAATCAAGTTGAGATAGCAGCCTGGGTGAGTTGACAAGATTGTTTACCAGTTTGTATATGAATACACAGGAATAATAAGTTCTTTCTTCAAGGGATAGAAAATGAAAACGTTGTAATAATATATTATCTGAAGTCAACTATACAGGGTTATGATAAAGTAATGCACAAAATTCATAAAACGTACAAAGATCACTTTTGAGAAAAATGCAAAAACACGTCAAACTGTTCTTTTTATTCCGCATCTTCTGACATAAGTTACAAAAATAACACGTCAAAGTTTTCAAAGTTATGACGTCATCAATAAATTTTTTTAATGGGAAGCTAAGATTTTTATCACATCATGTTACAGAGCTTGTGTTTTTACACACGGGAAAAATAGTTGCAGTAGGGCTCACATGGGAAAAAAAAACGAGAAAATGAATAAAAAACTAAATAACATAACTGATTATAAAAAGAGGTCAAATTTACACTTATCTAGTAATAACATTTATTCTTATGAATTTTTCCAATTGTTTTACTAAAACAACAGATTGTCAGTGTCAGTCGTACAATTCGTGTCACCACAGTTTTATTATTATGGCTCGTTTAATTGTTAGGTGAGTAGATTAATGTGTGTTCTTACTGAATTTTCTATTGATCATCCACGAAAACCAATAAAAGATTGAATTTGGGTCAAGACTCGGTTGATTCAATAAACACCAAGAGGAACAACAATAAAAAGGAAGAAGATTTCAGGGTCCTGATTTGAAAGTACTCATAAGGTTACTACATGTAACGAATCAAATGAGTGGAAAAATTATCAATCGAAATAAATTTGGAGAACGAAACTACAGTACTCATCCTGGAAGCATGATAAATATCGATGTTTTGGTGCTACTAATAATGAACATGATTATATATCTGATGAAGATCCTACACATAATGATGATAAAAATAATAATTATGGGACTTCATTCAATCATCTATGGATAATACAAGGGCAATATTAAAATATAGGTACTTATTTGATATTGAATATGCGGAGTGTCACTGTCAAACAGAACTCAATCTTTAGCATGGAAACTTATAGAATAATGTGGAAACAATGGAAAATAGTCAGGATAATGATTGATAATAATAATAATAATGGTTCGATATCGAATAACTTGGGAAAACTATTTTAATACATACATAGTTCAAATGAACAGACGATTACATCATATACCTACCTCGAAATTCAAAAACATGGCTGCATAATTTTTTCAATCAATCATTATTATTATCATTATTATTATTATTATTATTGTCATCATTATAAAGCATGCAAGCGGTATAGGAGAAGCTACGTTTGAAGGTGGTAGTGGAGTATTTAGGAATTACTAGTAGACGCCTATTCCTTGTTGGAAATTCTGATGTTCTGAAAGCGTCAGTTTATTCATCAAGTACAATGGTTTCTTGGTGATTAATGTTTTATCAATAAAAGTTGAGAAAAGAAGTTAGCGAAGCAATGGAAGCTTTCATCACCTTACTAATTATCTAAACGGGTATGTTCAAATCCGTAAACTATAGGCATATATAATAATAACATATCGATGTATCGTCGGCAATTCAAAATACCTCGACTTTTTCGTGATACATCTCTTCCATTCAACATTTGGACATAGACTTGAATAATGTATAATGCGCATATAACTTTTCGTGTGAATACCCTGAATGCATAAAGTGGTTGGAAGGAGTCCAGATCCGAATGGTGGAAACTCGACAGGAAATGGGATAATTTATCAAAATTCTTGACAAAAGTGCAGTCCAATTTGTTGGAAGTAGTTCCCATGAGTGCAATTTTGTGATTGCAACTGAAACGGGACTCTTAGTTGATTGATGTCCATGCCTTATCTTCACGGAGAATCATTCATAACAATTTTTTTTATTTACATCGGAATGTTCATAACTTTGTACATACAGTGAGGACCAAAAGTCCGTCGCCCCCCCTGTAACTTCTTTATTCTACATATTACAAAAAATGTTAGATACATAAGTTGTAGGGTTTCATTCGATCTCCTCAATGGTTTGAGTTTCATTTATACAGAGTGTCTCAAATAAGCACGGTGACTTGGAAGTTAATTTTTTTGAATGGGACACCCTATATTTCATTGCATTTTTAAATTCTACGTTGAATTCTGAACAAGTTTGATAAATGGTTTTCAATCAAAAAAGTTAATAGTTTTGGACTTATGAACACTTGTAAATAATTATTTATGTGTCAAGAAATGCATGGTGGACATGTCGAACATCTTTTGAAATAGATAAAACTCACCGTTTTATAAATTAAAATATCTCTTCAGTTTCTAATGATTCTTGATCTGTATTTATGGACTACTTTATTTGTTAATGAAATGTTTCAACTTCATTTGTACTAGTTTTTCGTGAGATTCAACAACTCTAACAATTGTAAAATGGTACGAGGAGGTAAGTTACACATGGTGCCATCAGCAGTTTGCAACATTACATAGCTTTCAAAAAGTAAGGATAGGGAAGTGGAATACATTGTGATCCATTTGTTACGATTTTCTCATTGAACTGGCGCAAAAGTAGTCGAAATAATTATTTACAAGTGTTCATAAGTTCTTTTAACTTTTCTGATAGAAAACCATTTATCAAACTTGTTCAGTAGAATGTAAAAATGCAATGAAATATAGGGTGTCCCATTTAAAAAAATTAACTTCCAAGTTACCGTGCTTATTTGAGACACTCTGTATAAATGAAACTCAAACCATTGAGGAGATCGAATGAAACCATACAACTTATGTATTCAACATTTTTTTGTAATATGTAGAATAAAGAAGTTACAGGGGGGGCGACGGACTTTTGGTCCTCACTGTATAATAGTTTTCATTAGAGGCCTAGTGGTGTTGTGAAATTGTTTATATCATGGAAATCGTCAAATGAATAGAATTATGTTAATTTCATAAGGTATTCTTAGCGCCACCTATATAATTTTGATTACTTTAAAGGATATTGAGATTCCCTTACACACATTTTGTTTTGAATTGATTCTAGTGAGAATCCAGTGTGAATGGATCTGGAAATGCATCTGACCACTTTGTTTCTTTTATTTCAATCCATTTGCCCATAAACATCTCAGCACACTGAATATATTACGATGTTTTTGAAGAACAATTCATTATCTTCTGGAAAATTATATTCCAGCAAAACATCGATGAGGAGATTGATGAAATAAAAAGAAATCACTGAAGAAAGCCTATATACACCACTATAGCTGTTGTGTTTATAATGAATTACTCGTTTAGCATGAATGAAGAGTGGATATTACAATTTCATGTTTCTCTGAAAGAAGACTTCAAAATCCCTGAGTGAAGGATGAAAACATCAATAAGTGCTCTATTTATGTGAAATTCCAGTAAATATCTGTGTGAATTTTTATTTAAAATTTGTTTGCCGTTTTAAAGGTCCAACTAGTTTGTTTCGCATTCGAATGGCTGGATTGTCTTCGAAATTATTTATTTTTCATCAAATCTCTGTTGAAATACTCACTGATCGATAGAATTATATAAGAACCATATTCGTTTCCGTTTTTTAGCGTCTTTAGCTTTTTAAAATTGCCGTGCATTTTTAATTTCGCTTCATTGCGCGTTTTCTGGCTGTTCTTATGAATCTAATTCCGACAGGGTGTTGACAATGCATTAAATTGAAAACTTTCTTAAGTTTCTCCATCTTCTTTCGTCTGGATAATTTGAAAAGTCTGCAGAGAGAAGCAATCTCTGCGAACATATCTCTGTGTAAGTTCTCGGTTAAGTTATCTTTCTTTCTAGTATGTTTTTTTAATAATGTTCTCAAACCTTCATATTTCTTGTTACGATTGCAGCATTTGAATGTTGTAGCATGATGAGATGGTTGAGATGGAATGACTGTTCTTATATTACTTTTATAATAGGCCCGAATAAACTCAAACTAGTTCCGAAAGTTTGATTTTTTTTCATTCAGATATCTCTTATCGACCACAGAGGGCCATTAGTAGTTATATAATGTACATCAAATTATTACGCTGGTGAAGAGATTTCATGTAACACGATTTCAATTTATGTATAGAGTTTAAATGTGGTGTTGGTTTGGAAATATTTATGGCTGAATTCGAAAAGATAGTGTGAATTCGCTTTTTCATTTCCTCCAAGTTGATAAATGAATATCACAATGTTTTCAGGCATCTCCCTTGCTTTTACAATCACTTGTGATGCCGCATATGTATATCTCGTTACCAGTTTGTGGTAGTTTTGGTATTCACTACTGCTTCTATTAATCACATCATTCATTTTTCATGCATTGATATAAATGTGGTTGAAGTTCTGATAGCATTCAATGTTCATCGAGATGCTTGTTTTGAAGTCAGTGACCCGTAGGAAGCCGTTATCTGATTTCGTTTCTTCTCAATATAATCTGTGGTTCTCTTAGTAGATGTACAATCAAATTGAAGTTACGAGAGATCTCCTCCTAGTTTTTTTTCGACCATCTGCAATTTCGATTAGGTTCCATCCACCCATTTTTGAGATATATATTTTCAAATCCATATTCCAATTCCATTGACCTCATTGGATTGAATGGAAGTCGTTAAAAATAAGTGAAATATATCAATTACTCACTTTTCATACATATGTCATGCTCTCTTGTTCTCACTATTCATTTAAAGAAATGAAGGAACTGAATATGAGTAGGGAAATAAAAATATTTTGATCAATTCGAGTCTGCTTGTTCTGAATGTTCTCTCCATAATTCTTCTATTCCATTAGCAGGTATGCATGATACACTGAAATCCACATGTCAAACTTGTCAAATAGTCCATTAGTATCCATTAATACATCTTTCATGTTCATCATCTAGTTCTTGATGTTGCCTTCAAAATAATGATACATTGATGAATCATAGTGTCACACAGAGTGTATCGGCCATATGAAATGAACCCGATACTAACAGAGGCGTGTTCGACAGAATAATCTTTGGGCACGTATCTCATACGAAAGCATCTCATTGATAGTATGATATGACATAGCAATGATACAGAATTTTTCAGAAAATTCAGACAATTCTAGCCGTACAGTGTGTACATGAAGTAAATGATAATTTTTTTCTATGGAGCAATTGAGGAAATGTCGCATACAAAAGTCAGATGATATCGAATAATTGAGAAATAAAAGGAATGTAACCGAACAAATATCTCGTGAGTGCGGCCAATTGTATATCAGTGACCAAGAGATCACTACGAATTCAAATCAATCAATCAAGAAATATATCCAGCTAGACATAATCAGAAAATCAGAAGTAGCAGAATATATCTGAAGCAATCAACATAATATTGAATCATCCATAAAGAAGAATATTGGTTTAAGGAAGGACTCGAAGAAGCTGTCTTCATATTTGATAATGACACTTCAGTCAATCCAATATGGAAATTCTGCCTGGAAACCGCTAGTCAGTTACGGCTCACTGAATAGGTCGTGATAACAATTCAGTTCAAAATCCTGATATGATTCTGAACTAAATTCATTTCAAACTACTCGAATGAGAAGAGAAAATAAAAACGTATTTTCCTCCTTGAAAGAAGGCAATATCAGAGGAAATTTCATGAGTGATATTTTAGTTGTATTTGGAATGGTGGATCATTAATTCAGATACCGGACTTTCTGGGCATCCATATTATGTTTGAGTTGAAATCATTCTGAAATCATTCATCAAATCAGATCGAAGGTACTTTCTGCTTTTCTATCGTGAGTTCTGAGCGAATGGAAACTATTCACAGTATCCTGAAAAACATTAGTAGATGCATCAACTGGTGTGCGGTATCTCAAAATGTATGGTCACGATTCGAGAACTCCTGGGTGATCTGAATTCGATGAATAGACGAGAGATCTGTTTTCAACAAGATGCCCATAATGTTCAACAGATTGTTATCATCTCACGAAACTTATTTGATGATACATATGTATCGACTAACAGCCCCGTCCGCATGCCTCCGCGTTCACCACATATAACACCAACATATTTTTTTTTTTTGGATATTGGAAGGATGTTGTCTAAGAAAATCTATATAATAATATCGAAAATCTCCAGTGAAGTATTATCCATGCTATCGATAATCTTGATGGTAAAATCATTGCCAAGGCTACTAGTAGCAGTCTCAAACGAGGCAAAAAATGTTAAGAACTAGGTGAGCAGCTTATTAATGCCATTTTTGAAGATTTGTAAAATGATTTGAAATGAAAAGATACTGTTACACATCCTGGATATTTCTCTTCATTTATACAGGGTGGCCCATGAGGTTTTGGTCAGTATATATCTCGTAAACCATGTGGAGTACGATATTGAAATTTGGCAGTTATAGACCGTTGGCAATATTAGGCAATTCAAGCAAGCTGCTGCGCATCCTGTGGTATTATGTTTGGATTTTTAATGGGATTCCCTGCATATTTTTTCTCTGCTATGAAGGTCCCTCTTATGCTCATTCAGCCATAACTTTTTTTTGAGGTGAGTATTTCGGAACCATGAAAAAATTTTTATGTAGGTTTTTTAATTGAAAAACATAGATAGCTCAATAACAAAAAAACGTATGTTAATATGCTGATTATTTATGGAAAATGTGGAAAAAAAGCAGACATGCTACAGTGAACGACTGTTCACTAACACTGACGACTTTTGACAACTACGAACTGTTGCTAGGATACGTTCTTCGTTTTCTAGGCTAAGTTTTTCAAATGAAAAACCTACATGAAAATTTGTTCATAATTTCGAAGTACTCATCTCAAAAAAATAAGAATAAAGTTATGGCTGAATGCGCATAAGAGGGACCTTCACAGCAGTGAAAAAATATGCAGGGTGTCCCATAAAGAATTCAAAAAATTCAAAAAGAATTCGAGAAATGATGAATGTGACATTATAACAAAGTTGCAGCTTTCTTAAAATGCGTAATATTACCAACGGTCTATAACTGCCAAATTTCAATATCGTACTCCACACTGTTTTCAATATATATATATATATATATATATATACAGGGTGATTCACCTAACTGGTTCATTAGAGGTTTATGGAGAACTGGAAGAGATATCCACTTGAAATTTTGGTGGATGCTATTACTCAATGTGTTCTATTTTCCTAAAATATTTTCAATACGCTGTTACTTCCGGTTAAACCGGAAGTGATAACAACTTCGTTTTTTTAAATAGAACACCCTGTTTATTTTTGCATTTTTCAATTCTACGAAGAATTCTGGGCCTGTTGCATTTTGAATTTTCTTCCTATCGTGATTCGTTTGCAAGATATTCCATTTTTTCGAAAAATTTTGACAGATCGACTGACCAACTAAAATGTCCATATAATCTTCAATTTTCAAGATTTGAGGTTCAATTTCCGTATACACATAAATGAAAGAGTGTTCTATCAGGTATCCTTAGAAGTGTTTCAAAATATTCAACAGGGTGTTTGATATTCCAGTTTACTTTTAGTGAATTTCAAATCGCAATAACTTTTTTATTTCAAATAGGATGACTATGCAATTTTCACACTATCCGACGTAAAATTTAAATTCCTATCGATTTGCATGAGCATACCATATCAATAAAATGGATATTTTCGGAGATATCAACAAAAATGTGGAAAAACGTTCATTTGTCTCATGTGTATTTTCACAAGTGTGCTTTGGATGGTTCTAAATTTCATATTTGACGAATAATATGAATATTAATTGATTCCTAACACGAAAAGAAACAAATATGGTGCACCATCATATGGTGTTAGAAACATTATACAGAAATTGATGACTGATGGATTCGGCAAGGGTGGATCATGGTGATTGCCTTCGAGGTCACATGACTTGATGTTTCGATTTCTATCTCTGGGGTTTCAGAAAAAATAAAGTTTTTAAAAAGGCTGATGACTCTAAAAATTCCCTAGAGCCAAAAAATTGCGCCTGGCTTTCGCAAAATTGTCACAAGAAATTGAAAGGTCGACTACTAAAAGTGTCCGGAGAAGAATATTATGTGTCTTGAAAAACATAGACGACATTTTGAACAATTACTTGTTTTGTTTTATCCGTATACCAGAATATCATTTTTAACGCCATATTATTTGTTTCGTGATAGGTTTGCATGAGTATATTCATAGACGAAGTGGAGATATAGTTACTTCTAATGGATTGATGTTCATATTATTCGTCAAATATGAAATTCAGAACCATACAAAGCACACTTGTGAAAATATACACGAGACAAATTAACGTTTTTCCACATTTTTGTTGATATCTCTGAAAATATCCATTTTATCGGTTTGGTATGCGTATGCAAATCGATAGGAAATTAAATTTTACGTCGGATAGTGTGAAAATTGCATAGTCATTCTATTTGAAATAAAAAAGTTATTGCGATTTGAAATTTACAAAAAGTAAACTGAAATATCAAACACCCTGTTGAATATTTTGGAACACTTCTGAGGATACCTGATAGAACACTCTTTCATTCATGTGTATACGGAAATTGAACCTTAAATCTTGAAAATTGAAGATTATATGTATATATATATCTCTCGACAAATTTGAAAAGACATCAGGGTAGAAGTTTAAAGATATATTCTTTTCAAGAATTAAATTTCTCATTATTTGAAAATATTGTATACTGGGTATACGATCAAGAAAAAATAGACATTTCGAAATAAGTCTTTGACACGATTCGATTTTTGTTCCATGTTCATATTTTTAATCAGCAAAGAAAATTTTACTAGTTTGTCCATTCAACTGACTTTGTAGCTTCAATAATAACTAAGTTAGCAAAAGTGCCGGCTTGATGAGTCCAGAATATATTGGAATCATTCTCTCAACAATGTTGTGGTCATTCTCTGAGTTGACAGTAATTGTTAAATTTAAAATCTCTAATTGGCGCCCTGATATTGAAGGATTCAAACATTATATCATTGTATTGTTCTCTCCATAACCTATAAGCCTAGCATGAAAAAACAAAACTGAGGGACATACGTAATAGCTGCGGGTACCCTACTAATAATTGCAGGACACGCTCAAAAACAACGTGCGAGGTCACGCATCCAGAAAAAAACCTCACTCACCGAATTCCATCTTGTCCCATTCCATCAACACGCAGTCCTGATAATCAAACGAGAATCCCAAACCGTCGAATTATCTAATGAGACGCGAACGAACGAAGGAACGAAGTACCGGACGTCGTCTGGACGTCCACCTGTTTAGGGACTCGAGTATGGGAATGCAGGTTTGGCGACGCCCTGACTTCGACTCCACGTTTGACGCGACAGCGTCGCGATGCCGACAGCTACGCCGTCGGCTCGCGCACCCCATTATCCGATTCGAATTCGAAGGGCGAGGGTTAACTGGTCATAACACTCGAATTCGATGTCCGGAAGCGGTTCGTGTTGGATTTGAGTCAGGTGGAATGGCGAGA
The DNA here is from genome assembly GCA_037013635.1 of Plagiodera versicolora. Lineage (NCBI taxonomy): Eukaryota > Metazoa > Arthropoda > Insecta > Coleoptera > Chrysomelidae > Plagiodera > Plagiodera versicolora. The sequence goes on along the minus strand of CM072986.1, from coordinate 4,422,761 downwards.
AGAATGGATATGAATCGTTGAAATGGAGTAGGAATTACAGCCTGGAGGCCAAAGTGACGAAACGGACTTCACTGCCTGGAGGAATGTCATTTATAATACTTCTAACACGAAACTAACGACGATGGTCATCTCCATCAAGCACACGGAATCTCTTGGAGGTCCATTGTACGTCCAGTTAAGGTCCAAACGTCCATGGACGTTGTTGTAATATCCATTGATTACATCCATGAACGTTCGATAGCAATATTCGTCATATGTACATTGTTGGTGAATTTATCTAATATATGGAACTTTCATCATCAAAATATCAATCGTTGTAAGGTATTCGTGATCGTTCAGCCACCGTTCATATCTGTACATCATTTGTACTTTCGATAGTATGTCCATTGAATGTCCAGTCAATTTATTATAATCTGTAATTATGATGAAAGTTATTTCCACCAACTGGTTGCGTAAAACTTAGTAACTGCCATAATATCGTAATGGATATAATCAATGAAATTGAGAATTATGCACTCACCATATATTCAAGTTTCATGGTTGTTTACAGGTTGATTCGAAGGGTTTTGAACTCACCTGAAACAGAAGAATTGTTCTTTTGAGACAACAAATTTGACCTAATATTATATTTGTATAACAAGGGCAAATGAACATAAAAGTCACATTATCCTTCTTTTCATGGAATGAGTGATTTCATGATTGTTTATGTGAAAGAACACAAAATATTTTCCTCGACACCAATGGATGCTACTGAAAAAAAAGGAAGGTCTTCAATAAATGCAAGCACTACTCACATGAGATACTGAGATAATTTTCACCACTTCGTATGATGAAGGCCTAGAAAAATTTATTCTGATAATTATAATTCAGGAGTTCAAAACTGGTTCACCATCGTTTAAGTTTGAGTAAAAAGAAGGAAATGATTTTTTATGCCAATAAATGTAAATCAATGATTCGTTTATTAATATTTTTCTTGGATCCAGTGATTTCATCGACAATAAACAAGGATAATCCTTTTATACTTTGAGGTTGGAACTATCAGATTCAACTTTTGTTTATCTTCGTGATATAGAATCATTGAATTGTATGAATTACTTCATAATAATTACTTGGACTTTATTTCAGAGAACTGAATTAACAGCAGTGTCCTTTGGACATGTAGAAATATTTTTTCCTGAATCAGAATATGTAACCTATTCCAATGTCGATATAACACCCAGTAGGTTTATATTTCTATCTACCACAGATGCCTGTTTCGCCATCAGTTCAATAGCATTGCCTTGTTTAACATTCACGTAACATTTCGTCCCAATGAATTTGTGTAATAAGGAGTATAGAAAACATAAAACCCAGATGTTAAAGGATATTTCTTGTTGTTTATACAGCGATTGAATGAAAAAATCACGTTCGCATGGAAACTCAGAATTTCCTATCCTTTTTTCCGAATACTGTTACTAGAGGGTTCTTGGCAAATGTAGCCATTCTGGATGTTTGTTTTCCCAGAGGATTCCCGATATGAAATCTCCTGGAAAAATATGTAGATATTGTATTTGCAGCGACTGCGAAGAATCAGTTTCATCCCAAAATTTTTTCCTGCCTAAACCATTGGGATTTCCTTGAAACATTTTGTAGTTAATTGAAAGAGAATTGATAGAGGACGTTAAAGTGAATAAATCATATATTATGGCTACAAACTTTTATTCTAGAACGTCAACACGAATCAATCGAAGAATATACAGGGTGTCAATTTGAAAACTTTCAATACAAATTATATCTGAAACTAAAAAAGCGCAATTTGGTGTAAATGGTATACAGGTAGTGGAAACTGCAACCACTATATTTTGGTTATTTGGTGAGTCACTCCTTTGTTACGATGCACCCCAACCCCAAAACTTAAAATGGAGTTGGAGTGGAACGGGCCCAACAGGTGACTCACCCTATAACCAAAATATGGTGGTTGTAGTTCCTCCTACCTGCATAACATTTGCAGCAAATGCGCTTTCCTAACTTTTTCAGCTTAGAGATATTTGCATTGAAAATTTTCAAATTGACACCCTGTATAGGACTGCCACCAATTCATAAACATTGATTACGAAGTGATCTGGCGGTTTGATGATTCTGAATTGTTTTTCAGAAATTTTCAATTTGATGCTCTTTCCATTTCGACCAATTCAAATGCTTTCATTCAATTACCTGCTCTTCTAGTTTTAGTTTTGTTCCTAGTTTCATATTTGCATTGCATGTTTTTTTATACATCAAGTTTCTATAGGTAGTTTTGCGCCAAACATTAGTTATATATTATTATATTCAAGCATGTGTTTTTGCGTATAGCCATTGATTGAAATATCTCGACCAAATTTGTCATTAATGAGCATAGTAATTCACCTTTTTCATAGTTTGTGGCAACCGTCTCTTATTTACCCTACCACATCGAGGATCTGGACCGATTGGAGCTCCGTGTGCTCATTCTCGGGATAGCTTTTCCATTTTCCTTGTAACATGTATGTTCTTCAAGCTATATACAATTTCTTCACTACCTAACCCCTTTTAAGCAAATATAGATTACTTTTGAGTTAACTATAAGCTAGGGCTGCTTGCTTGGCTATCGAAGTGTAATAATTATACATGTCCATCAATAAGAGTGAAAAAAAACATCATGCAATATCGAATAAACAGCGACCATCCATAGAAAAAAAATATGTGGAGGAAATTGGTAGCGTAGATAATGAAATGAATTTGAAGAAGTACAACCAAACATCATTACAAAACAAACAAACAATATCAATGAAATATATCATATATATAATCACATGATTGAAATCTTACAAGTTTAACTATCATGATAATAGAAATAATAATAATTATAATAACAATGATAATATAACATTAAATAAAAAATAGTATATTTATGTATACAAATATACAAACAAACAAAACGAATACAACAAAACAGTGTTGAATATCAAAAACCCGGGAAACAGATTAAAAAAATAAAAATATAAATTGTTTGAACAAAATAGGTGAACATCTCAGCGACAAAGTTGATTTCAATGAATTGAGTCTCTATATCTTTTATACCCCTGACAAAGTAAGTTGGGCATTGAAACGCATCGATCAAATGAGAGTCATTTTTTTGGCCTGATCTTGTATCATACTCATGAATTTGAATTGTGATTTAATTTTTGTTTTTATACTGCAACCTATAATAATAATATGTACATAATTTTCTGATAACAAGGTGAGATGGAGAAATGGTCCAAACTGTCGGTTGTAAACTGCCCTACTAGGGATGATAGATGGCGAAATCGTCAAAGATGACGTCACAAGGCCATTGTGAACAATAATTTCAAATGTTGGTTCAAATGGTTTTTTCGATACCTTTTAAAAGAGGTGTCTCTTGTCGTAGGGTTTCATTTGAAATTATTGGTCACAATGGCTTTGTGACGTCATCTTTGACGATTTCGTCATCTATCATTCCTAGTAGGCCAGTTTACAACCTTTAATATTCAGTATCCAAATTTCAATTGTTTATGTATAATCGTTCCAAAGATAAGAGGGGGGGGAGGGGACTTTTGAGAAGCACTGTATCTTTACATGTATCACTGTTCTTATACCTTGCCTGGTTTTTGAGCCACATATTAAAAGCTTTTTTACGTCAATTGGAATTCCTTCCGTGCTTCTCTGCTATTTACAACAACATATGGAATGTTTTCTGAAGCTATATTAGGAGAGCATCTCATCCGATGACATACCCTCATAACGAATTCGGTTTTCAACTTCAGAAATGGAGGATGTTTTTTGAGTATGCGAACAGAGTATTTCAAGTGAGGATGGACTAGTGTGCAGTAGGGTGAGTATTGAATTTTCTCTTCTAAATGTCAGAAATTATGCATCTGTATAGAAATGTTTCGGGGGATTTCCCACAAATGAATATTCTGGCCAGAAAAGTAAACTTTATGAGAGCGCTAATGATATTTTACCCAAAATGAGCTTGGATGGGTTTCATTCAGAGGAATGAATGAGAACCTGTGGACACATTGCGGCATGCCGGTGAGGATGAGTGATCAAAGCGATATCAGCGGCAACAAGTGGATCATCGACTTCCCCAATTCTACCTAATACTGTTAAAATCCAAATAGTCCTGCCGCACGTACTTAATTCGTCGATCCCTGTACTCAGCGAGCGGTCCTACCCAAACACTGGAGAAATTACAAGGCAAACAACCGCTGGATGAGGCCCTGTCCGATGACGTCATCCATCGATCTAGTTGTCTGGAAACGAGGTCAGCATCCGTCTTGCCGCCCCCACCGCAATCGCTTTATTCCGTTCCCCGTTCGATGTTGGCGGAGCCCAAGCCTACCCCACAATAACTTGTACGGAAACCTCATTTGATGGCGACGTGGATGCAACAGGGTCGTACTCAGGACGTGGTTGAATGATCGATCGAGGAATTGAAGATACAGGCTACATTCGTGAATTTTTTAGTGATTGTGTTGTAGAAACTCCAAATCGCAATAAACCATGACTTGAAGAATATCACTAGGTTTTATAATTCCATTAACTAACATAAGTCTCATCGTTATCTCTTCGAGTGAGAAAACTTTCAAGTATAGGGCTTTGATTGATATGATGGGCAAGGAAATTGATAAATTATGAATAATTTACAAATTTTATCAATTCATCATATATTTCCAACACCGGCAACTGTAAATATTTGGTCTCGTCTGAAGAATTACCTATTTCAAAACCATATAGGATCAACCATGATGAGTGGAGTAAAATAATATAATATTGGTATAAAGTGGATTCGAGGAAGAAATTCGAAATGTAGGCAAGCAAACAACAGTATCTTCCTCATTATTCATTTATTCTAGTATCAACTAATCCACGACAATAATAGTAACATCGAATCCTACTTGAATAAAGAAAGTAGTACATCAGATACCCAAAGAAAGAAGTATCTAACAATTCATCGAGATGAAATTCTCATTTCTCTATGCAGTTTTTTTTGATTCACTTGCCTCACTTAATGTTGAAGATAGGATTTCCCATTTCATCATTCTATATAATTGAATTTTTATAAGATCATCTGGATAATCTTCTCATACTTAGAAACCGAAGAGTACTCTCTAGATGATTTATGCCAACTATTCTGAATATGATCTTAGTGCAGATTAGATTAGATTAGATTAAGAGGAGTTTTGGAACTGGTCTATTCATTGCCTGCAGCATTATTTGCTTTTTGTACCTTTCCAAACTCCCTAGTTCAGTCCCATATCTTCAATTCTCCTGTTAAGGAGTAGAAGCTCAGAGACTGCTATTGCTCCAGGTGGATCACTCCCTTGGTCTTGTACATACCCTTGGTTGTGCCTCCACTGAGCTGTGGCTTCGCATTCGAAGATTATATGGGTGCATATAGCACTCAGCAAGAGTAATTTAACTGCTTGCTTGGGTGAGGGCTCTTTCAGTATCAACTTGCTGTGCCTAGCTCCCTCTGATTGTGCCCACCTCAGTTGGTGTTGAGAGTAGACCCAATCTTAGTGCAGAATACTAACTATAGTTGGCGTATTTATGATTTCCATCCTATCGCCATCTATATCTCGTTTATATCAATCATCATGAAGAGGGAAGTCCCACTGTGTCGGACACTTACTGCTTCTAGGAAAATTCAAAAAAACCTTTCTGAAAAATGTATTGTTATTGGCTACTTAATTAACTTAACAAATATTGAAATCATTATGATCAAATGAAATTACAACTTCTGTATAAACATATACAAAAATATAAATTGGCATTTGGTGACAATCAATGCGTGATTCGACCATACTATTTCAGATCGAGAAATGGTACAATCTGTTTGAATTCAAATAGGATGCAACGAAGCTTTCTCAAATGGCAATGTTAGTTTCCTCAGATTCATGCAATAGTTACTTCACCACAAAGTGAGACTCTTGTATTCAGCTTCGTTATATACATGTATCACTGTCTTTACACCTTGCCCGGTTTCTGAGCCACATATTACAAGCTTTTTTGCATCAATTGGGATTTCTTCCGAAAAATGTATTGTTATTGACGACTTAACTAACTCAACAAATATTAAAATCATTAAAAACAACTGAAATTGCAAGTTCTGCATAAACATACACGAAAATGTAAATTGGAATTTGGTGACATGTCTCTCCAAATCGCACCTAGCACCGGACAGCACTCCAATCCCTTAGAATCGGACAGTTTTGGCACCTAACCCTTATAAAGTGCTTCTTCAAGTGAAATTCGGAAACTGAATATTGAAAGTTATAAAGTTTATGTTGATGACAAAATCGAAAAAGATGACGTCATATGGCTGTATTCGGTCTTCGTCGTCATCCTTTAAGCTTACTACGCAAATAGTTTTTCCGATTGTATAATTCAATAGCTATTTTTTCTTAGCATTACCATTTCCTTTGCTTTCAGCTTCCACTGATTTGAACGTTAATTTAACGTCTATGGACGTTTGGACTTTGAAGGACTGTGAAGAATAAGAAATGATTCATCTACCAATTTTGAATAGAACTTGATATATGTTTAGGCCACATACAGACGCGTCCATACCCTAATAGATTCTGATCACACTTCCAAGTGGATTCAGCCTCACTTGTCCTCGAAATATGTGACACTAGAGAATCAATCAATAACGATATATTTCGAAAATATATCAACCTTTGCTAGACAGCTGTTTCGTCACACCAGTTCTCATCAGTGCAATCGCATGATACACAGGTGATGTCTGCGGAAATGTGACAATCCTAAGTTGCGTCAAACTCTATTCTAGGTATAAAGCATATGCATTCTAAATTCCTATTTCTGCTAATAGATGGCAATCCTTTATTCTTTCCATCAATAACGTCAACTTTATAAGAGAAGATATAGATAGACTGAACGTGTGTGGATTGTCAACAAACATAGTGGAATTGATGAGACCAAGGGTGCGTTCCATTAAGCGCTCACAACGCCCAAAACACTAATTCAGACGTTCCACATGGCGACCACGATCGTTGGGGTCGTGGCGAAAATGTCATGAATGACGTCATGATTCATGCTCACGACGACCCATCTCAATAGGTGGGTCGGCGTGAGCGTTTCGATGACGCACAGAACCAAGTGGAACGACAAAATTCGTGGTCGTGAGCGTGATCGTTGTGAGCGCTTAATGGAACGCACCCCAAGTGGGTCGAAATGGTTATCTAGCATTGTTCAGTGATTTAAAGTTGGGATACTCCATAGAAATATATTCGTTGTTTTTCACAGCACAAATAAAATTTGAGGTTTAGAATATTCCACTTACATTGAATTGTATTCACAAAATCAACAAATACAGAGATGATTAATTTTAAAATTGATTTTTGCCGCTTTTACTCGAACTAAAATCTTCAATTGAAGCACAATAATGTAGCGAATGAGCTACGTCATTTTCGATGGAAAGAATAGCAAGGGCTGAAAGACGATCTAGTGTCATCGAATTCCTTAAATATGTTTTAATAATTTTAAGCCTCGAAAAACTCCTTTCAGCAGACGCAACCGTAACAGGTGTGGTGGCAATAACTCTCAGAACTATTTCGATAGTGAGCTGAAATCCAGTTGATTTTTTTTTGTATTACCTATGTATTTCAGCACCGAGGTATCATCGTTGCAGACGCGATATTGAAGTACATAACGAATTTGGCAATTATGATTTGATTGCATGAATGAGTTAACTAACTTTATTTTAATTACCGTTGTGTTATAACATCAATGGATAATTAATAATCGAGAACAAATGTTTTGATTAAGAAGAAAAATAGTCTAAAAAATCTGTATTTCTTTCAAATTTGCTTGATGCGAGGCCCCTGCAAGAGCGAGGCCCCGGGCGATTGCACTTTTCGCAACCCAATAAGGCCGCCGCTGATTTTTCAAACGAAACAAAATTCATGATATTGTTATTCTGTTGAGATTAATAGGAAAGCGAAAGTATCTTATCTGGGAGTATTCATGGCAGCGAATTCTTTTTTATTTCTAATCGGAATAATTTTGCATTTCACTCATAATTATTACTCACTCGATGGATTCATTATTATTCGAGATGATTAAAGTTGATAATTTCATTCAACATTTGATAATAGGTTTAGATTTCTTGATACATAGTAATCTCATTTTGTTTTCAGTTATTGAATTGCCACAAATCAGTGAATACTAGTTAACTGTCAATTTTATGAACTCAAATGGTAAATCAACCTATGGATAATACGAATCAACCATGATTCATTGACATATTCATATATATAGATCAAATTTGAAATATCTAGGTTGGTGAGAAGATTGAAGTTGAGGGGGTGAGTGAAATATCAAAAATATTCTAAAACTCCCTGTATTTATCAATGTATTCATTTCGATATATGATTTTCAATAAAAATCTAGCTCGAAAGAAAAAGGTAATTTATTTTGCAACTATACTCTCAAATTCTGAAGTAGTGTTCAATTCGAACCACCCTGTACACAAAATGATAGATGTTATTGATAATATTTGTTCTGTTAATCCATGTCCATTTAACAGTCGAAGTAAAGAAATTTTAAAATCAATAAGCTATGGCAAATTAGAAAGCGAAACCTGCTATATGCTTGTAACATTTTAAATCCGTGTCCTAAATGTACTAAGTATATGTCAACCACCTAATGTGGCTTTGAGTATCGAAGAGTAGTAATTGTGACCAAAGAATCTCCTGTATGCACAAAGTATCTGCAGTTTCCTTCACTTGATGCCATCTCCATTTTCCCGTTGGAAGCTGGAAATCCATAATAAGTAGAGAGGAAACACCAACCCACTCCCCGGAAAGGAATCTGCGCACTTCTGGAGAATCAGATTTCCTTCCAGAGAGTTTAAAATCCAGTCTAGTTCCACCACTTTCTGCTCTGTGGCGCTGATTATTGAGATTCCTTGAAACTTTTGGAAGTTGGCGAAAAAAAAACCTTCAACAAATTTTCAAATAATAGTGTATTTTTTTTTCATACCGATTTTAATTGACCATTAACCTGATAAAACTATATGGGTCTCTACGAACTAACATAGCACCACATGCACTATAATACAAATACAAATACAAATACAAATCTTTATTTCCATAGACTTTACAGTATTGGATAATGTCAAGATCAAGTTTAAGAAACACAAAAAAAAGTTTACAGTAAATATAAACACAAATAATTGGGAAAATACAAATAAAACAAAAAAGTTTTACAATCAAACAAAAAATACATCACAACAAAGTAATAAACGCGAGGTCAGAGACGTTGCAATTAAAAAACTCATTGATAGAGTAAAATGAATTTTTGATTAAAATAACCTTCAGAGTATCCCTAAATTTAGCATTATTTGATATCTTCTTCAAGTCAATTGGCAGTTTGTTGTATAATTTAATAGGTAGCACGATAGGACTGTTAGCTACCTTAGTCAATTTGTGCCTGGGTAAGGCCAAATCCATGCTCACTCTGAGACGATAACTATCAATGGACGTGGAATATAGGTAACACTTCCAGTGAAAAAGTATATGGATACCACTTTGAACGTCCATTAATCAAACTCACTCGTGAATCTAGGTAAATCATAATATATCCATATCCAATATACATGGTGTTTCTAAAATATATTGATAATGATAAAAGATATTTTTCATACACGTGTCAATTAATTAACCCTTTGATAATTAGGAATGTTTTGAAACAGATGACGTAATTGACATATCCATATTATATATCTAAGAGTTGGAATATGAGCATTCTCATGGAAAAACTGAAGTACTAAAAAATGGAAGACATCATATCCGATTCTTCTTCAGCACCAGTTCCCATTACTAATCAATGGATCCGAAAATAGTTCCAACTAGCAACCAATGAAAACATCATGGATTTAAAAATGATAATTCGATAATGCTCATTTCCAGTACTGATAATTCATGAATACAGATAAAGAACACAATACGGATTAATATAGGCTGCCCGTTTTTCGTGTGCGACTATAGGGAGTTGGTAAAATTGGGACAATATTGGGCATCTTCGTGCTGAATAATAATCTGAAGAGGAATTGATCATATTCCCAACAGTTTCGGTGATATCGCGAAGTTTTCGATTTTCTTTTCTATTTTTTTTCAATAAACTAATCGTAGCGGAAATTTTCAACCAAGATTTCATTCGGGCACATTTTTATGGAGAATTCCGATATGGTATCGCTTTCTCAGTTATATTCAAAATGACAGCGAAACACCTGTCCCCTTAGTCATTACTTATTGGTACCATTTTGAATTTCAACATTTCCAGAGAAGGTTTTTTATTCTCTTCAAATCCCAAATGATGGTTCAATATTACGGTTTTGTGAAAAATCTCATTTTTCAATATTTTCAAGGCATGCTTTCAACGAATCTCGATAGATTTTGCGTCTATTCTTTTACTTGTGTACATTCAAAATTTTTCTCCAATATCGAATTTTTATGATCATCGTAGAATAAAAAATATTTCATCACTTCATATTCATTATCCAAAATATAGAAAAAATTAAATTCCATTCTCAATCATGTGGTTTGATAAAATAAATATACTTATTGGAATACATTTCCGATTTTCAAGAACACATTCATCAAGTACAAGGTCGAAAGAGAGTTCAATGAATTGTGAAAACAAGCTGAGCGAACGATAAATTAACGAGACATTTACATATAGGGAAATCGATGGAATATGTATAATTAATTAATCTATTATGGTTTATATAATCTATAGAAGCCCTCTCTCTATTACAGTCACGTCCTTCAAATAAGTGTGCTTGGAATGAGATTTCTATGAATATATAAAAAAATTTAGGACTATTTCTGATTTGAGAACCATGCATGAATAACTTTTGAGTAGTTACTCAATCACTATCGGAGTTTCAAATCATATCATTTTTCAACCTCCTATGAAACAACTATATCATTTGCAAAATCTATGATGTTTTTTTCGCTGTTAATAGGAAAGAAGTAATTTTTGTCCAAATAAGAATGCATGAGTCCTAGTACAGAACCCTAAAGTCACCGTATTCGATCGTTTTCTCATTACTCACCATCAACTCTAACAGTTCGACGAGTTTCTGAAATAGTCTCTCGATGAATCTAAAAATATAGGCAGAATTTCAATCATTCAGTTACTGTATCCCATTAGTCAACTAGCTTCCTGACTAAACATTTGATTCGACAATTTGAAACGAAATGTTATGAAAAATGAAAATATGAGATTGGTCTGATTTCAATGAACTCTTCAGTCATCCAGGAAGATGGGATATGAATCGATTGAATTAGTATCCACTGGAAAAAGTGTACTTCAGACACACAAGAAATAGGGATTGGGAAAGAGGTAAAACAAAACCTGTACCACTAACACCATAACTGATAATAATTCATAACAACCAGAATATATATTGATCTCAGAGAAATATTCATTTCAGAATAAACAAAACACATATTCCATTTTTCCTACTCATGTTGTCGTTATGGTGCATTTGTTATCGTTGTGTTTCCTGATGTCATCGAGTAAATATTTGTAAAAGAGATCTTTGAGATCTTTGGCTACTAGGAAATCGATATGACTCCATTTCTTGTAAGGAACTACATTATATCCACAACGGCTTGATGGTTGGATTGCTGAGTAAATTTCCTCACAATTCTGCAAGAAACGTGTTATTATCATCATTGTATACAATTATCAATTGAAAAAAATCCAAACAGGGAAAATAACAAAATTTCACCCAAAGGATTCATGAAATATAATAGAATAAATCTTAATATACAGGGAGTTTCTTCATGAGTTGAAGCGACTTTCAAACAGACGAAATAGATTTACTGGAATATAGGATTTGGAGAAGATCGAGAATTTTGCATTTTTGACAGATTATCGGAATACATTTTTGTTAGTCTAACCATTGTTCATATATCTGGTATCATGTCAGGTCACTATTTGCATTTTTTTTCCTACTGCGCAATTTAAAACCTTATCCCTCGTGATGATTTTAGAAATGATTTAACATTAAGACAGATAACATCAAACATCAAACATAGCAGAAATAATTTTTCAGTTAGCAACCTTCTATTTATATATCTCCTCAATTACACAGTGCAACACGAAAAAAAAAAACATATACGGACACCACTACGACGTGATAAAAGACTGAAAAAAAGACACGTGTCCCCCAATTTTTCCCAAAGTCATGCACTTTTTTTTGGGGCCTCGGTATAATTTTCGCATAAAAGTGATCATTTTCTCAGGCTCATATCTTGCAAACCGTTCAGAATTTCGATTTACTCTCTGAGGCAAAGTTGTAGCTCTTGTCATAAAGAACAAAAATTGCGAACATATAAAATCAATAAAACATCTCCTTCCAGATCAAAATCGCAAAAAACTTAAAAAAAAAACGATTTTTATTCTGAGTCAGAGTCAGATTCGGACGATTCGGACGACGATTTGGATCTACAACTTAAGAGAGCGCGATTTGCAAGTCCAGGGCCATCAACATTATAAACATAATACGAATACTTTTTTTTATATTCTTGTGATAAATAGCATAGTATCTCAATGTTGAAGTAAATAAAAAACGAATGAAATTAAAAAACGGTCTTAAGAATTGTTCCCAGGAAGTTTTTATGTTCTAGTAATTTGTTCATTGAGATCTTAGGTAAATTTTTGTAGTTGATTGTTTCCTTGAATTTTGAACGGTTTGCTACCTATGGACCTGAACACGGGAAAAAAGGTAAAAAAAATCGTTTTTTTTTAAGTTTTTTGCGATTTTGATCTGTTCGCAATTTTTGCTCTTTATGACAAGTCACTTTTTTGCGATACCGAGGCCTCAAATCTTTGGCGGCCCATAAAAAAAGTGCATGACTTCGGGAAAAATTGGGAGACACGGGTCTTTTTTTTGAGTCTTTTATCACGTAGTGGTGTCCGTATATGGTTATTTTGCCATGACTTAAAAAATTACACACAGTGTTATCTAAAATGATGTCACTTTTGTGTTGGTTATATCTCAAGAATTTTATTCTATAACAAATGTGTCGAAAGTATCGTAAGTGAATATCACGATAAAAATTGAAGCTGAATGAATTCATCAGTCTACAATATCATGACAATACGTCAATTATTATTATATCATCTGTTTTTTTTGGGCTGCAAAATCATCATACTAGCATTTTCCGCATCCTTTAGAGATAGTCCACAAACATTTCAAAAACAAAACTATCAAGTTCACATTACCGTAGGTGTGCATAACCAGTCATTTGCTCCAACGAATAGAGATATCGGTACTGAAATTTTCTTCAAGTTATATAGGGGTGGAGAAGTAGTTCCATATTTTCGGGAATTAATTTCTTCGCCATAGTCGTAGTTTTGGAAATTTCCTGAATTATAAATTTGCATGTAATGGCTGTATACTTCTACACCTGCTGTGTCTACCATTTGAGTAATGAAGTGTGGATAATGCGACTGAAATCAAAATGATGAAAGGTATAAAAAATAGTCATAGGCTGAAACCCGATTACAAGATGAGAAAATCTATGGTAGCTATGTTATGTGTAAATGGAAGAGCATAGTTGAATATTATGAACTGAAAGTACAGTAGATGAAATAGAAAAAGAATAAAATGGAAAGTACTTGAAAAAAAAACAACTGAATGAAATAAGAATGCACTCATCAAATTGAAGACTTTTAGACGACTCATGTATGTGATGAACCTTTTCTGAATCCTTGATCTCCACTTAGGTAATCCATCTTTGAATTCATAAATTTGTTCAATAATCATAAACTCCAAATGATTGTTTGTTCTCAAAATTGGCATACATACTGTAATGTATTAGTTACTCCATTATCTCAAAAATTTTGAACTCAAGTATTAGGCGTATCCCGAACAATCACAGAACTGCACTATCACAATAAATACAGGGTGGCCCAACGAAAACGTACCGGAAGGTATAACTACTAAGAAGAGATTATATCGAGAAACTAACTGGGATCAACAAGAACAGAAAAAAAAGTAAATTGTTCCTAAAAAGATATTCTCAACATTTAGTTGAACAAAACGGTAAGGTTTTAAGCGAAATCGATTAACGTTTTGTATTTTTTGAGAAATGCACAGCGACATATCAAAGGTCCATATCTTTGCAACGAGTAGACGGAACTTTAAAAATTAAGAAGCAATGTATAGGGAATCAAGAGTGCTTCTCAACGAGGTTTCATTTGGCCCCCCATTTCTATTCGAAAAAATTTAGGGGATGCTACCCCCGCTCAGGAAGGTAAAGTTTGGGCTATACTTCTTGCGTCAAAAGTTGTTTCTTTCATATACAAAGTTGACGTGTTTCAAGTTTTTCTCGATAAAATCTCCTCCTCATACTTATACCTTCCGGTACGGTTTCGTTCGGCCAGCCTGTATAATGACGTTGACATTGAATGTCAGCACTGAAGGGTAGAGGGATAAATGGGTTGAAATAACTAGGTTTCAGGTCAATTGAAGAGTCCCTGGCCTGATTCATAGATAGCGCTACTAGAATTCAATTCAGGTTTACCAAATCAATCATCAAGGATTGGTTCGCAAGTCAGTGGAAACGATGGCAAAAATCTACGAATTGGCCTTCAAATTACTTTCGCATCCACCGTATTCTTATGATATGGCGACTATTTTTGTTTTCAGATCCTAAAAGAAAGCTCGCTGGAAAGAAACTTTCGTCTCATGAAGAGGTGATCGCCGGAACTGCGGCATATTTTGAAGTAGAGGATGAATCATATTTCAAAAATGGTATCTTAAAGTTAGAGGGTCGCTATAATCAGTGTATCACCATTGAGGGGAATTATGTTGAATAAAAAGGAAAAATGTATTTCATTATGGTAGTCCGGGGAATTTTCAATTGACCTATTATTGATAAATTAGACAAAGAAAACTACGAGATCATTAAATATTTCATTCATATTGGTCGCTTCAGAATTGGTGAGCTAGATAAGTATACTCACTGGTTCCATTTGAGAAAAATCATCTCCAAACAACAAGTTCACAAAATATTGAATTAGGTACATTCCTGGAGGAGATGTCAGTAGAGGTTTGAGTAGGTTTGAATATCCAGGTAGTATTTCACCGTTCCAAATTGAATAAACAGCTTTCTGGAAAGTTATTGACAATATTGTTTCAAACAATATTAACAAAAAAATAGAATTACTATAGAGTCAGTCAAAATGACGACTACTACTTCTACTAAGATTCATTCAATCGAGGAATAAAGTTGCTCGTGTATCAAATGTTATTCAGTTGAAACGGGAGTTACACTCGAAAAATATCTGCTAGGATAACTATTTTTTGGCTTCATTGACTAGAACTAAGTTCAAAATAGACCCGCATTGCATACGGTGACAATATATGCTTACTTTGAGAGTTGGCCATACGTAGGACGTATATTTTATGATAGATTTGACCTTGTGAAAATTGATACATGGAGCCAAAGCAATCATCCCTTTAACATTCTTTTGTGCTTCGTCTGGAAAAGTGGAGGAGTAAATGAAGAATCCAGTGGATCCCATAGAATATCCAATGTAGATGGCCTGATGGTTTGTT
The DNA here is from genome assembly GCA_037013635.1 of Plagiodera versicolora. Taxonomy (NCBI): domain Eukaryota; kingdom Metazoa; phylum Arthropoda; class Insecta; order Coleoptera; family Chrysomelidae; genus Plagiodera; species Plagiodera versicolora. The sequence goes on along the minus strand of CM072986.1, from coordinate 4,407,139 downwards.
TTTTCATATACCATCTTGACAGTTTCTCGCACGTCATATATACCCAAATCATTAACACTGAAAATTTATACGACTCAATATACAAGGTGTCCTGAACCACCAATCTTGAATTTCATTTGTCAGAATAGGCTGATTACGATAACGGAACATCAGTTGAAACTGAATAAATCAGATAGTGTTTTCACATCCATCCTTAGAATTTTACATCGGTAAGACTGTTATTTGGTGACAATTTTCTTTGAGAGTTAGAGTACAATATATCTACTTACTTGAACTTCCAATACTCTGGATCAGTTGTTGTTAAGTTTACATGACCTCTGCTATACCTAGTACCTCTATAGTTGAGCATCCATACATCATAACCTAATTCTCCAAGAAGTCGAGCTGAAAATTTTAGTGGGATATACAGGGTGTCTTACGACGATCCGGTGGAATTCGTCAAGTTTACAAAATAAAAGGGAACAACTCAGTTAAAACATTAAAAAAAGTTGACTTTACCTATTATCATATTATTGGATAATGATTTATTTAATATGAAAAGGACTGATTCAATATAAAACAGATTTTCTGAGACAACATTCACACAGTTGGTCACAAAATAATGACTTTCAAAAAGGATTGAGAATTGTCAAAACATTGGAAGTAGTTAATGATATGACTGAGGTTAAATTGATAATCGACTTCAACTACCTTATGACAACAGACCAAAAGTAATGTCATGTAAGTTTTGAGCAAATTCCGAGTGTTTCAAAAACTACCCTGACAAAAGCTACTTCAACAATAGATTGGCTAACCGATGTTAAATCGTCAATTCATGTATTTTATATGTTATATGTATTATATGTTCTAAAATGAAAAAGAAATCACCAGTTTTAATTGTTTTCGATTATATCTTCACTATAAAAACAAAATGAAAATATAAATTCATTACTTGATCACAAAATATACGAAGTATACTCCTAGTGGCACCAGGTCTGTTGAAACTTGGTTTGACTTGAATTAACAACAATTGTGTATGAAATATAGACTTTGAAAAACAACATCAGGTCTCTTTTGAAAAATTGAGTGTATTTCTATTATTCACTGTTCTGGAGTTATGGTTCCATAATCCATATGTCAGCTTTTTGGCCAAGAATTTGGGTTTTTCGTTAACGTTAATTAATCGAGCTCAAATTTTGGCTACCTCATTATATGAAAGGGGAATCGTATTGTGGGACATTTTCCTCCTCATGAGATCCAGTTAACCTAATACTCGGTAGTTTTTTGAAAAACAAATTCAATAATAAATATGGCTTTACTTGGTGGTTATTTCGACATCAAACGATTTCGAAATATGTATTTCATACCAGAATTATAGAACGTAGACTTTATTGAGCAGTCGAAACTGTTTTTGGTCTACCTTAGCTGGTTTATAGTTTTTCTCTAATGTCCTTAAAGTGCTACATAGTTTTTCGTACTGTCGCTCCATAAGAAGGAGAACTGTTTGGAGGTTTGGGAGAGTATCGTTGAACAAATTGATGTTATTATGAAATCAACAGGTAGCTAACAGCATCTCCTATCTACTGCTTGATCACGGCCATTCACCCTCCAAAATATTCTGCATAATTGCATAGAATTTTCGAATAAATGTAAATTCAAAATATTCCTTGAAAGTGGCATTACACTTATTTTAGATGAATATTCTCCTTCCACTGTAAAAAGTGTGGTATGTTATTTCATCGCTGTATGTTGTTACTTACATGGGTACTTTGGAAACATAATCTATTTAATTTTTCAAGTTGATATAATTATGTGTATCAAACAATGAAATGAAAATTATCTTAATCACTCCTTTTGACAGACGAAATTTGTCTCAGGTATGTATGAATTCTATACAAATATACTTCAAACTGAGTACTTTTTCTATTAACATGATTATTCACTCACTCACCTAGAGATATATTTCCTCTGTTAACCCATCCCAGAGCATTCATTGCAATACCGTGCACAATTATAATTGGTGTTTTTTGGGTGATCTTCGAATATGACCTCTCAATCAAAACCCTGTAACCATCTTCGGTAGTGAGATAGTGTTCTTCAGCTGTGAATCCTGGCCAACTTCGAATTATTTCACTCTTGAATTAAATTTGTTCATCATTTATTCAGATTTTTCAAAATATTTTCTTCGTCGTATATCAATAATCGGAATGAAAATATATATTTGAATATCGACAGTGCTATAGGTACTGAATTCGATGATAATATATGCTTTTGATTCCTAAACATCTGGAAATATGTGAATTATCACATTGAAAGCAAGAGTTCTGTTTCAGCTCTTTCGAGTAAATACATAATGAAAGCTTCTTTCTGTAGAGTTTATTTTCATTATTTTTCACGATTCTTATTTTCCCTACGAATTAAACGAATTGGTTTGAATATTTTTATACCCTCATCAATATTTCTGTTATAAGTTTCATCAACACACTGAAATATATCATTGAATGGTCACTAAGGGAATTGATGAAATGATTGTAGATATGAAATAGATTCACCAGTAGTGAGGTATTTACTTCAGATTCATTTTGTATATATTTTTATATTTTGGAAGAATAACTGAATATTTGTTCTTCTCGAAATTCGTTTCCTCAATGCCAAACAATCGATTTCTTATAATGATGTTGGAATTGAAGGACCAAATGTGCTGAAGCTAAGATTCTTCGATTTCTACAGGAGCTATAGTCTATTCATTTAGGCAAGGTAGGTGTAACAGCTCGCCAGAAAATGCGGTGTTGCTGCTTGTATTTTTGTACGATACTCCAAAACAGGAAGTTAGGTTGAGTTCATTTCTATAATTGTTTCAATTTTGAATCTGAATCTGTCAGAACTATCTTCCTTAAATAAAAATACTCTAAAAATGTAACGAAACGTTTGTAATATCCACGAAAAATAACATAAAATGAAGCAAATAATTCAATGTTTTTAAAAAATGAATGAGGATCTCAAAAAGTGTTTTTTCCTCAGGAATATTTAATACAAAGCCCTCACGGACTCCACTGGTGGAGAAAATGTGGAAAATCGTAGGTATACAAGAAAGTGTATCTCGAACGTATAGAAAACACACATTGAATTCCATGAAGTTGATTATTTGAAAACTGATTTTTTCAAAAATTTATCACTTATATTTAGACTTTCAGGACATACTTTCATGAAGTGAGCATTAGGCAAATAATCACCCATCCGCATGTTTGCATTTCTTTCAAAAACACCCTGTATAGTCTGGAGTGAAACAATTTAACCACGACAGTGTCTAACAATTACTTGACCTAATTTGAAAACCTGATTATTTTTCGCTTATTGCAATGAACCTAAGAAATCTACAAATCGAGCAAAACAGATGAATTCAATATAATAAAGGGATAATTTTGGTATGGTAAGTTTATTGTTAGAGTATCAATGAATTATATTCCATGAAGGAGAAGATGGATTATCATATAGAAATGATTCAAGAATGACAAATCAAGTTTTTGATCCTTATTGGAAAATTATTGAATTGAATATCCTTAACCATATTTAAACCAACCTGAGCTAACCAAGCCTACGATATATCAAATATGTATATTGAAATTGGTGAGTACTCACAATATTCATGTCCACCTCATAATCCTCATAACAATTTCCAGATGCTGTATTGAAGAAACTATAATCAGAAAAACTTTTGCATACTCTGATACATTGAGCGGTTTTCAAATTAATAACCACTATATAACATGCTATCAATATGATGGATGTCGCATACCGTGAGTACATTGTAATATGTATTGAAATATATAACGAATGAGCAAAATATTCGCAGTTTTGTTAACAGACTCACTTGTTCTCAAATCAACTCAATCAACGACCAACCAAAACAAGTTCCTACATAAACCGAATTAGGACGAGACATACAGAATGTCAGTAAATATAAAACTTATTTATAATTGGTAAATTATCTTGATGAACTTGAATTTGGTCAGTTTTTATTATAGGTATGTGACCTTGAGATGTAAGTGAATTTATGTGAAACGATTGTAGGTTCCTCGATTTGTCTCCCCTCATCCATTACTTTTCATTGTTATATTTCAATAAAAAAAAGTATTACAAATCCAAACGTTAGATTATAGGAAGAAATCAACAGATATGTCGTTTTTCTTAAGATAGATTTCCAATATTGTCTGCTTATTGCCATGAGTGATGATAATAATTCCAAACTGTAAATTAGTTTCCAGAACTCATTCGTTCAATGCTACGTGACAAATTCTACATTATTGTAATATATTTCCTTGGTTCTGAAAAATAATAAGAATCAACCTGATTACGTTTTTTTACAAATAATATAACGCTAATGATGAATTTATTTCCTTCTTCGAGACCGCACTGTGAAGATGATAAAGATAACATATCCACTAATTTATTAAAGATTTTCCAAATCATTAGCTGTTGATCGCTTTTTTATGAACGTACGAGTAAAAAGAGCTTGATAATTTATGGAAGTATAATGTATGTGACCATCAATTTCAATTCCATTAGAGGTTATCTGTCATTTCGAGTTATAAGGTGAATTTATTGTGTTGACATATGCACAATTTGAACATTTGACCATATATTATTTTTCAGGAACTTGACAGAAACTTTGGTAATCTATAATATTTTTCCTTAGATTTGACATATTGAACAATGGTAGTTGAATACTCTGATTTACACGTTACATAAAAATCACATTAGCGATTGGAAAGGAACTTTCAAAATAACAGTAGTGTTCCGTTACGTTTCTGTCCACTTCAACCGAATATACTACAGCTTTGGTGATAAAGCGATTTCATTTATTGAACCTCTGGAATATTCAGAACTATAGTCTATGCAAAACAAAAAGTATCTAACAATGACAGACGTCTCAATAGGTTTATACGTGGTTTATACACTAGCTGGGAACATCAAAGCATGAAAAAATACGGCAACACCTCACTTTCACTTCACAACGATGCCAAATTGTTTGAAGCGAGTTCTAACAATCGTTTGTTTACATGCGAATTATTCTTTTCTTACGGTTTTTGTGAATTTGTTCTTTTGACAGCTTCATCGTATTCTTATCAAAATGCCGAGAGGATTGAGTGGAGATGCCCAGAAAATGGTTGCATCTTTATCAGAACATTTTTAACGAGAAAGGGATAACAGGAGCCCCTTACTTTCATTGGATTTTGTTTGAAAGATAAGCGAAGAATCTTTATGAATATTCATTAACCAGGATCTTACAACCCAGGCAGCAAGCTGACGTGATTTTAACGTAATTTTTTCGACACCAGACACGTCCTGCTGACGAAAAGAATGACGCCATAAAGACGGTAGGATGACGTGATTATGTCACAGACCAAAGACGTCATTCTGTAACGTCATTATGACGTTATATTTCGACGTTAATGGGCCGTCCCTATTTATTATATATATATTGATATTGGTTCAAAATTATTTGTATTCACTTGCTAGTCTCAAGCTCATATTATTTGGATGTTAGTGCATATACAAATCAATATCCTATCTATGATGTTATAAGGTCTGTAAATAAAATCACAATTAGAGAACGAAAATCTATATGTTCCATCGGCATCAAAGGATATAATAAAGATATAATGAAATAATATATATTCATATTATATATATAAAATAACAGTTTGAGTAGAGGGAGTTTGAGCTATGAGGATCACAATTATCAAGAGTAAAATTGTTAACTCAGAACATTTGAATTAAACCAAAAATTGATTAGCTCATTAGGAAGAAAAAATGCCAAATTTTATTGTGAATAGTTGATGTAGGGGTACTTGTTCCACTTGTTGGGGATGTGAGAAGAGTAGAAATCCCCAAGGCACAGGAACTTTCTAGAAATAAAAAATTATTGTTAAAAAATATATATAATTAAATGGTTAATGACCAATAGATAAATGAAAACTAAAAATTTCATTTGGTGGAACAAATTGTTGAAAGTTCTGTCTTCTAGATTACCACCAGTTATAACAGATATGTAGGAAAAAACTATTGGAAAAGTAAGAAAGAAAGAAGTACCTTGAGTTGTCTGAACAGAAAGTTATTTGTACAGACTCATCTCAAGATCTTTCATAGCTTAGAAGAGTCGACTCTATTTATTATACAGTTAACCAAAATAAGTGAATTGTGTATATATAACTAAGATTCTTTCTTTTTCTATAGGTAGATTCACTGATAAGAAGCTTCTTTTCACCAGTATTAACACATTAATTTGGACTCTCATCATATGTTTCTTGATTTTTCATCAAATTATTTCAGTATCTCGACAAAAAATCCTAGTGAGTTTAATCAGCACACTAACCTTAAGGATACAATTATTTTCACAAAAAGGAAAAAGCCTTAAAATAACGTAGCATCATGATATAGGTACAGGAATCATGGTAAGTGGTGAGTACATGACATCAAATCCAATACATGCAATAGACCAAATATTAAACTTACCTTACAAATCACTAGTAAAGGAAATGCACAATTCACAACCGACGGTCAGAAATCGACTTCTGTAATCAATAGGAAATTTCAATCGAAATCGAATACATAACAACCTCAAAATTTTTGTGATAATGGCGTGTGGCCGTGTGCGTCGTCAACGTTGCGTGTTGGCTTGTGGCCGAACTTGTCCGATACCGATAACTCCGGAGATTGCCGAACGCCAAACAAATAATGAACGTTTTGGTTTGAAGCGCCAAATTCAAACTGTTTTCCAATGAGTTGATAATCATACGAACCTCATGAAAGATGGGCTGTGGTTGAATAATAATACCTATATTGCGTCTGTTTATTCGTCTAAAGAGAAATTTGATTCCATTCTGTACCTACAATGTACACTTGCCTATACACACTTTAAGGTATCTATGGTAAACTTTCGTTTAACTTTTGCATTTCGATGAAAAATATTCAGGAACCTATAAGGATCATTGGAATAATCATCAAAATGCAAAAATATAAAACAATGAGTTAACGTTTTATAATGACGTAAAAATATCGTCAAACTAACGTCCTGGTTATGACGTCTACAGTATATTCAAAAAATGACGTCAGTATTCACGTCATTTTTTGGTAATATGACGTTGCGGACCAATAAATACCAAAAAGAGACGTCATTATGACGTCAGCTTGCTGCCTGGGAATAGTTCAATAGTTTTTATGACACATGTTTATTACAGAGAGTGATAGCTGCTTCAAATGTAAGAAATGAACTGTGTAGGAAATATCTGCATATTTTCACAGAAAGTAAGCTAAGAACTAAGCCGTCCTAGGACTTCTACAGAATAACACAACGGAAGAAACCAGTTGTGGATATTGATCAACCTCAATAATATCAAATAAGGAACTGTATTTACAATATGTACATGAACACTGAGTATTTAGTGCATATCACATATTATCAGTTGATGAACATTCTTCATTGCAGAGGAACACATAACATTGAAGTCATTGAAATGAAAGCTTGCTCAACATTTGCCTCACATCTCCATGGAAAACATTGATGGAGTTACCTAATGTTGTTATGAAACGTATCAAATCTTCCAATAGTACATTCAGTTGAAAAGTGAAGGTTTGAGGCAATTTGTTTTCCCTGATGAGACCTGGATATTTCAGAATGGAACTCTACGATATTTTTAGTAAGATTCTAGTATCAAAAGTGTGAAAATACGAAGAATATGAGATTCGAGGTATTTAGAATTTGTATATAAATTAAATGGTGTATTGGAATTATGTTGTCTATTATATTCATCGTTTTGCAAGCTGGTTGTTTAGATGGAGTCATTCCTGGGACAATATTAGTTTCCACTCCTGAAACTGTTAACACGGATTACCATAAAGATATGGACCAGGATAACGTTATCTACTCAACTGCTGCCAAAATTAGAAAATCCTTCCACAATTGTCATGTATGGATAATGCTACTTATCACAGTACGATTATTAACAAAGTTCTCACCTCAACTTTTAATGAGGCAGCAATTCAAGAATGACTTAATAACAATGTAATTGATCTTGATTATGGAATGTTAAAGCTGCAGTTACTAATTTAGTAGAATTGTAGGCCCTAGACTTTGAATTTATCCTTTGAGATACATGTAATATATTTTTTGATTCTCAGAACAATCCAGCCTCAATAAATAAGGCAGATATATTAGCAGAAAGATATATGGACATTAAGATATTTGACTCCCACCTTACATTTGTGTTTTTAATCCAATTGAGTTGATATGGGATATCAAGACGTGGGTACATAGTGAATTGAGAGACATTTGAATTTAAATCTATATTGTGATTTTTGTTGAAATGTAATGATATGTAATGTTTATATATGGAATAAACATATACCATCGAATGAGAATGAAAGAACATATATGATAATGAAAGATGAACATTTTTGAATATCATTATGAAGTTATTATGTTCTTCCTTCAAATATTCGATACGATTCCTAAATTAGAACACTCCATTATATTATTCGAACTATTCAACGGTTATCCACAATCAATAGTAATCCAAATATAATGAATTTATTTCATCGATCGAAAACACTTTCAAAACAAAACAAACGGTCAACGTAACCAAAGTATTTATTCGGAGCATCGCTGAAAAGTGAACAACATGTGGCATCACGGCTGAATCTGGCGAAGCGTCACAGGTACCAAACCAGAATAAATAGACTATATATTCGAATGGGAAGATCGGTAACTTCTCGTGAACAGATTCCGTGATAAACACTATATAAGTAAGAAGGTAAATGTTTTTCGTATCTTCTGTAATAAATACCCTACTATAGTTTCGATAACATCATCGTAGATTTTTATTTGAAACTTTCCAGTTCATTGTGAATTTATTTCAAATAAATTGATTTCCGATTGTTTCATAATAGGTGAACGAATACCAAGTGTATCATTCATTCCTAGAACAACGATATTAGAGAGTTGAAGTAATCACAGTACGTAAGCCGTCTGTAGAACGGAGGAAATGTTCAAATTCAGGATATTGTACGTTTTCCGTTTATTTCTTTTAAAATGTTTCACTAGGTTTGACTAGATATTTACTGTTTGATGTTGTAGGTTAGGAAAATAAAGGATGTTACAAGATTGTCGAGAGGCTCAGGTGAAGATGTGTTATGGATTTAGACTGATTTTTTGTATACAGTGTGGAACAGCCAAATGGAATAAATTCGACAACGAATAAATGAGAGCGTGTTGGGAAAAACGCTTGGACACGTCGATTTGTATTTTTAGATGCGCATTTTTTTCAAATAAAAAATGATTATTTAGGGTGTGTCATATATGTGACAGTGGCCGATACCAACTTTTTTTTAATACAACACCCGGTATAATATTAGTTTTTATGGATTCTTCATAAAATTCTAGACATAATTCATGAACAATGTTCCATACCTATCTTCAACTATTTCGGAAATATTGAGTGTTTTCAGATTTATCACAAAAACTAACAAATAATGTGAAAAAAACAAAAAAACACATTGATATCAATGTGAGAGAAGTTCAAAATGTTCGCTCCGAAAATAAACAAAACTGTCTTCGTAATTCTTTTATTTTATATCAGTTTTATTATTACTATTATTATTATTATGTCGACTGTGGAGTTCGGGCACGTAGCGTCTGCAGGTAATCCCTTGACGTCCCTCAAACTGCTGATGGCTCTAATCAAAGATCTCCCCCAAAAGGTCAGGATATTCCTGATAGCACCTTCTTCGCATTGGAATCCCTGTGGATCTGGGTCGCCTAGGTGAAGGCGATGTGCAGTGAGGTTTCATCTTCTAGTTCACAGAATCTACATAATGGGTTTTCTTCTGACCCCATTCTATGTCTGTGCTTCCGCAGAGTAATGTGATCGGTCAGAATACCGATTATCACTTTTGCATTTTTCGTACTCAGTGTGAGTAATTGTTCTTCCCATTCCTTCATCTGATCTGGTCTGAAGAATCTTGGCTATTCTGCACCCAGGGGCATTTCTCCATGCCTTCCTGTGCTTTGCCACAGTCCAGTCATCGATCATCTTGCTGATGACTGTGTTGCAAATCTCAGTTGCCGGTTCTGGTCCTATAAACCTCTCTAATCGCGCTAGTCTGGCCAGTTCGTCTGCAATCTCGTTGCCCTTTATCCCTTTGTGACCCGGCAGCCACATCAAGGTTACAGGTCCGACATCGGCCAGACGATTTGAGGTTTGTTAACAATCATGCACCAGTTTTGATGTTATTGTTTATCCTCCAAGAACTTTGAAAGCGCTCTTGATGTCCGTACAGACGTACAAGTGCTCCTGGCTGAAGCGCGCTGTTCAGTACTGCCACCAGTTCGGTTTGTAGAATCGTGGTATGGCTCCCTAGCGGAAAGATGTGCTTCTCCCCTCCTCAGCGCCGATACACTCCGGCACCTGTTTCGTCTCCTGCCTTGAAACCATTCGTGTACCAGATGTCCCCATTGCACAGTGGGACGAAATCCCAAATCGACGGCCAAAAGTCCAAAAATAAAGTTTGGATTTGAATCTGCAATGGTGGGTTAGATATAGTAATAGTCCAAGGGTCGAATTCCAGACTTGTGAGGGGACGATCCTTTACACCTGCTATTGTGTCCCAATTCAAAAGTGCCCTTCGCTAGAGCCAGACGCGTCGCGTTCTGTGCTTAATTTTCGGTGCGCTCTTGAAAACGTCGTAAGTTATAGAAAAATAAACCGATTGACGATCTTCAAAATGGATTCGGAAGGGGAAAGTAAGTAGAATATCATCATGCAATGAGAAATTTGTAATAATGATGTATGTGATATCAGTTAACGAATGATATTTGCGAAAATCAACGTAGAATTGTAAACACGTAGAGAAAAGTTGAATTGTAAGACGTTGTAAAGCGGCCGGACTTATTCTAGGTTGTAAATTATTATATAGTTCAATGGAAACAGCAAAAAAAAATTGCGCATTAGTGCGCAACCGCTATTGGTACAAGGTTCAGTGATTCAGATAAAACTTGTATGGTTTAAAATTATCTCTTCAGGGGTTTACTAGGTATAATATTATCTATAATATTGTGTAATGAGTAGGGCTGAATATGTGATTACTTATTCATATGTATTATACTTTGAAATTTTAGAATCGGCCGACTATGATCCTGCAGCAACTGGACTAACGAGGAAAGATATATTCGCAAAATAATTTGAATCGTGGGCGTGGTGAAGATGCAGCATCAGCATATCTGGAAATTGAGAAGTTCATGTCAGAGGAACTTCAACGACCTTTTACTCTGTCGGATGACGCGAAACATGCAATACGCTCATTATTGTCCCAATTCAAAGAAAAGTGGAAGCAAGTTTCGAGGCACGAAGATCGATTTTTCAACAAATTTTCCACGTGGCTCAGTGTGTTTGTTCCTCTGGAAAAAATCCAAGAGGCTTCAACACAATCCAGCAGCATGGGTCAGCCGTCTTCTGGATTTGCTGAAGTTAGTGTGCGCACCAAACGGAGGAAAACTGAACTTCCACCTCGATTCAATTCGTTTTTTGTGAAAAATTTTTTCGTATTGGATTCGCCATTTTGTTTTTCGAAATTTTGATTTCAAATTCGTAATCAGCGACCCCAAAAACCCCCGGGCACAAACTTTCACCTCGATTCAATTCGTTATTTGAAAAAATTTTTGTCGTACTGGATTCGCCATTTTGTTTTTCGAAAATTTGACTCCAGGTTCGTAATCAGCGACCCCAAAAACCTTTGAGTACGTCAATTTGGGATTTTGTCCCACTGTGCACTAGTAGGTAGTTTCGCCCGACTGATGCGGTATTTTTCAATAGAGGTACAGAGGGCATTTCGAAGATGCCTCCTTGCCTCATAATCTCCGGTTTCTTATACTTGTATTTCCCTTCTGGGAGGGTGTCTTTAGCTCTTTGCATCGCTTTTGCGGCAGCGCCTTCAATGTCCAATTGAATCGGTCCTATTCCTAGGGCTGCACCAGCGCATCTCGTTACCAGACCTCTCAACCTCTCCAATTGTTTCGCTGCCGTTTTTAGATTCGTTCTATCCAACCAGATTATAGAGGCGTACATGAGTCTGGGTTTTAGAATTATCTCGTGAAGCCATTTCATTGTGCTTGATTTGATGCCCCAACTGCTGCCCATAGCCCTCCGAAGTTGCCATGGGGCAGCCACAAATTTGTGGCTCCTATTTCCTAGGTGTCTTCTCCATGTTAGCTTACTATCTAGGGTGACTCCTAGATAACCCCCGTTTTACTGGGGTTGACTTTAAGTCCGGTTTTCCCGCACCAGCTTTCTACACTCCCTATTGCTTCTTGTGTGGTCTCCATGAGTGGACCCAGAAAGGATTCGCGCCTTATGATCATTATGTCATCGGCATACCCCACTGCCTGTATACCCTCCCGGCTGAGCCCCACCAATAGGCTGTCTACTACCAGGCTCCACAACATGACCCCACCCTGTGGGCATCCCGAAGGTAAATTTCCTCTGTTGTGCTGCTCTTATTCGCTTCCAGTTGCCTGTTTCTCAAACTTCTCCATGACATCTTTGATGACGCCACAGGCCGTATGATTGAACGTCCCCTCTATGTCGTGGCCTTGAACCGTCTTTGCAGGAGCTTCACCCTCGGACTCCTCCGTCCCGTCTCCTGTCACCACAGTGATGGATTCATTATCAATTGGATCGCTCATCTGAATCCCCACCGACTCAGAGCTTCGCTTGAGCCGGTAAGGCGACTTACTTACCAATGGATTGCACCAGGTGCCCCTTGGGCTGCGTTCGAGACACTCATTAACCCATGGGCCACGAGCCTCTTCAGCACAGGTCGCGTAACTCGTTGAGACCGGGGATCCGTTTCTAAGTTCCCTCCAGCCCACAGCTCGTGCTCCTCGTCAAGAATTCCTCCCAATGAAGATGTTACGAGGTGCGTTCAAAATATACAAAATATAAAACCACTCTGTATATTCCGAACGATTCAAGATATCGATGTGGACTTTCCAGCAAATGTTTTGAGCCTATTTCTCATACATAGTGGTCCATCAAAGTGATGCGAATTCAAAGACATCAAACTCTGCATCTAGTCCTATCTTTCTCATTTCCATGTATTGCGACGTTGTCAAATCAGAGCGAAAAATATAATATTCAATAATAATTGTTGCCCAATCAATTTGAGATTATGTAGATATAATTTGAAGGCATGAAATAGTTTTTCAAAATGGAGAAAAGTATATTGCGTGTTTCAATTGAAAAGTTTCTGCTGATTGAAATCTTTTGAATGCATACTTATTCAAGAACATCTTGTATACAAAAGGAGACTCCTACTCTTTCCAGAAATTTCAGTCATCCTCCACCTTCGTACACACTAACATTTATAACGTTTTTCGGTAGCATTTATCGTAAAATTCTTATATTTTTCGTTTCTGTATTTTTATTCCTAAGGGAGTTATCCTACTTCAATACACTGATGAGTTACCCTGAATAGATTTTATCTTCATTCTCATCATTTGCAGTTGAATTATTATTTCGATTAGTCTTTCAATAGATATAGTGAATAAGAAATAAATGTTGATAAAAAAAATCTGTGACTTGTTGTCATGGGGCACCCTGTTTGTTCCTTGGTCGTCCTGGGATTGAAATCTATCGCAAAATATATTTATTGAACACATCGATTCAAGGTTTCCTTCTTTTCAATCAGAAGCATTGGAACAAAACAAATCAATGTCAGGAAACTATCCTCATAGGAAGTAGTTTCTCTCGTAATTTCAGTGCCATCTACTTTTGAGTAGGTATATAGTATTGTTACAATGTTGTAACAATTATGACCATGCACTTTGACCGACCTATTTTTTTCTGATGGTTTTGTTTATTATGAAAGGTCTGATTTTAAGTGAGGTGAATCAATAGAAATTCAAAATAGATGGTGATAGATAACAGATTGATAAAAATGATTCCTTCATTTATACAGTCCATACAGTACTTTCAGTGGTATTCTCAGAAAATATTTTCGTTTATACAGAATGTAATATTGGAGTTACTTCGCATAATTTGGAGAATATCTGGGGCCGTATTCTGGACTAGTGAAACTTTCGATGCGTATACGTATTTCGAGCATATCGCTCGTTTTCGTATTCTTGAGATTCAAAACGTACACGTTTTCAAAACGAGTGTTCACAGCGAGTGGTTTTTATCGCTTGCAATGTCAAAAACGAGAGTTTTTTTGTGATTAATTCGTTTCGTGAATACGTGGTTGACTTGTTTCAAATTGATAAACATCGTGATTATACATATCGTGTTCAACGTTTTCGGATTTTACACAATTAATTTTCCAAAAGATATATGTATATCAGCAGAAGAAGCGGTCCAATTAATGTTCAACGTCACAGAGGTGCCTCAATAAAGCTGTGTTTCTTGTTATGATGTTCTTATCGGAATATTGGTGAATGGAAGTGGAATATGTGATGTTCCTGAAGCTCCCAGAACTATATCTTCAACAGGTTCAGCCAATGCATCCTCTAGAATTGAAATTCTGTTGCCAGAATCATTATTTACTGCCGATTCAGATGCCACTCTGTGACCCTCAACAAAAACCACTTTTAGGTGCTTCTAGGTTCCTCTTCCATACATTTTTTACTACCCCCTCTGAATTTCATTCTAGTTTTTGAGTCTTGCCAATAAAAAATTACGATTCGAGAATTTAGCCGATTGGAGATCAGAGTTCTTCTATGAAAACTCAATCAGACAGTCGTTGCGACTGTTTATTATAAAACTACGTTTTCTTTGACGAGACATTGTAATAAAGATATACCAACAATTACATAAATCTTACTTTCATATTCGAAAAAAGCCCTAGCATTCGCGGGAGTCTCGTATCATTGACAGTATTCGAATTTGCAGTAAGAAAATCAACAGGGAATAATAAATCAATATATTATTTCGTGAACTATTACAGTGATGCCGCATGTTGTGATCGAATGTTAGCCGTCGTATACATTTCAAAAAACGAGTAGTTAGTAGTAGGAATCAAGAAGACCACTTCCAAGAGCATATGAACCACTCGATTTCGTGCGTATATGAGAATTTCTCTGTAATCTCTTTTGATTACACAATTCCACTTATTCATATGTATATTTGCTTCTGAAATGTGCATTAAATCATTCGTAGATTTAGACTGAGGTACAAAGTCCGTTAATAAACGATTATTTCATGTTTTTGAAGCAAAAATCGTACAGTGTTTGAAAAACTCTAGTCATCACGTTTGATCTCAAATAGATGAATGTTTCGGAAATAATCTCAACTGAAATAAAAAGCAGTGGCGTACTGTTTTTGCATTGGAAAATTATTCATTGAAAATGATAATGTACTCTATATCACCGACCACTTGCGAGTAAACGAAATACGATAAAAATTTGATAATGAGTTCCAGTAATTATGCTAGCAAATGAAGAGAACGCTCTGTGTATTAATTAGATAATGTATCCATAATAACCGCATGAACATTGCAAATCTACTTCATTTATTACTGTTCTGTTTGGGATTTCAACACATTTAATATTTTTGTTTAGTTTAGAGGAATTAATGGAATAATATCGAAACAGTTTATATAGAACACATTGAAAAAGTTTGTTTGTTTGTTTTCATTGTTAAAATGCTGTTCATTGACTACCAGCGACCTTCCACTATATCGAAAATGGATGTCAATTTCAACATTTGAAAGAAACATTATAATTTGAAAGAAACATTGTATATCTCATCGAATTCTTGAACCACATTCAATCGACAGTCCCTACGAAATCAATATTCATGAATGGAAATTGTTGGTTATTGATGTTTATAATCTTTATCTATTGTTAAAGTTCCTTCATCAATAGATACGTCCAATAAAAACATGGAAATGATTATTCTCCTACACTTCCTATCTGAACACATGTGAAATTGTGTATAGAAAAAATGCAATAGATGGAAATTGCTAACATGTGAATAAAAATAGATAGTAGTTTTCGGTTTGAAGATCATTTCTCTCTATTATTTACCTACTTATTTCGATTGATGATTTGACCTCAGGAAGAAGTGATACACGACATGAGAATAAACAACATGTATATTTTGGAAATAAATTGAGAGACAGTTTTGATCAGATGGGATGAAGTGGCATGATTTGTGAAACTTCTATAGAACATTCGAGACCGTGATTACCAAAAATGATCCCTCACTTTAATGATGTTCTTGTTTCAATCAGTGAGGAGTGCCCTTTGAAAAATTGCTTAGAAATGTCTTATTCACATTGTGTTATGACTCAATGTAATCGTTGATTACAATTATAATAATAATAATGTTCCCCTGCACATTCATCTGAACTGGCACGTTCTAAGATTCTGTTTCTTTATTTGTTACACATCATTGGGCACTCAAACAAGGTAGATTCAGTCCGATCGATAAAAAACAGGAAATGAATGAACGATTAAAACCATTGACATATAGAAATGGGCTGGCAATAAGCGCAATAAATCGTAGGAATAGTCTGACTCTGTCGCCCCCAGTAGCGGCAATGGGGAAGACCACTAAGTGATGAAATCCTTCCAAACCTCTCTTAATCCATGAATAATGATATTGGTTCAGTTTACATTCAATATCAAGTATCAAAATGAAAGCAAATAGATCATACAGCGTTCTGAAATCAGCATTTTCATTGAAAATTTAAAAACGCCAGAAATGAGTGGGCGTATGACGTGCTACACCCTAAGTCTATCTCTGTCTGTTTCCATTGTATATCTTTTGCTCACACCACTATAATGTTGTCAAGTTCAGTTGAGGATGACTCTTTGTTTCTTTGATATATTTTCTCAAAAACGTGACAACTACCGGGTAATTCTTCAAGGTGGCTCGCCCCTATAACTTTTTTATTATTGGAGATAGAAGAACAAAATTCAGGGGTTGTGTATTATATGTCAATTCGCATTATTTGACGTATTCACTTGCTTTGCAGTACTTCCGGTTTGACCGGAAATGACCTCAACTTTCGATTTTCAAATGGAACACCCTCTATATTCTTACCTATTTCGATCGAGGATGACATTATTTATCCAACAAAACTTTGTTTGTGAATATTTGACGTATGAAAGAATTTTTATTTCAATTTTTATTTTTCGATCTAGCGTGCCATGGATCGATTGAAACGCTTCCTTTTTGAACAAGTGACATGGGAAAAATACAACTTTGAGGAACATGACTTCAGAGTCGTTTCAATAATTTTTTCAATGTCACAAATATAATTTTTTCCAGTTAACTCGATTTTTTCGAATGGAAAGAGGATGGCTCGTCGAGTTTTTGTGAAAGATCATTTTCTTACGAACAATTTGATACCACACACTTCCACTTTATTTTCACTATATTTCTCAATAATTGCAAGAAGCCCAATACCTAACAACAAATAATACGTATTCGGTATACTCATGCACTAAGTCTCAGTTAATCGTGACAAACAATTGAAGCTGTTGCTAGGATACAAATGGGTATTTTTCCCATGTCAGTTGATCAAAAAGGAAGCGTTTCAATCGATCCATGGCACGCTAGATCGAAAAATAAAAATTGAAATAAAAATTCTTTTATACGTCAAATATTCACAAACAAAGTTTTGTTGGATAGATAATGTCATCCTCGATCGAAATAATTGAAAATATATAGGGTGTTCCATTTGAAAATCGAAAATTGAGGTCATTTCCGGTCAAACCGGAAGTACTGCAAAGCAAGTGAATACGTCTAATAATGCGAATTGACATAAAATACACAACCCCCGAATTCTGTTCTTTTATCTCCGATAATAAAAAAGTTATAGGGGCGAGCCACCTTGAAGAATCACCCGGTATATCATTTCATGAAAATCTGGAAAAATATTATTTATATTGTATTCTTTCATATATTTTATTCCAAGAATAGGTTGTGGTATTTTGGTGCGGCATCACAGCAAGATTTACCATGGAACAATGATCTATGAGACCGAAATAAAAATAATGGTAGTTTTTGGACATACATTGATTTTACAATAGTTTTCCTTGCGCTCTCTCTCTACCGTTTTTAATGCGCAGAAGCACATTGCCAGTCCATGTCTATATGTCGATGATTAAAACCAGTTCGGTGGGATGTGACCGTGATAACCAGCCTAATGGTTCGTAAGGTATACCTGCGCAGGATGGTCAGATTGCTGACCGGTCCAGCGGACCATTTGAGCTCACCGAAACAGTTTAACGCTATAAACAAGTAGAAGCGTCAGAACAGTTCATTGTTCATAAGAACAGTAATTGCAATAATTTGAAAACGGAGCTTTTTTAAAAATGTTTTCAAAAAGCAATTCTCACCAAGAAATGGGCCGCTTACGAACACCACTGGAAATCGGTTTTCCATTAATAAATTTTGAAGTAATCGATCAACATGAAGGACATTAGTATGATTCTCCTGAGATGGGAACAAGTTTCTCTTTGAGTTTCAGAAAACACTCTTTAAGAATGATAAAAACATAAAAGTATCAAGTTGACTATATTCGAAATCATAATACGGAATTCTTTTGTTTTAAATTTGAAAAATTACAGTCTCCGAAGGAAATACCATACAAAGCATTCCACCTTACTTCTCCTATAGCCCAGTTATTAGTTGAATCTTTAAAAAAATATTTCATTAAGACATCATATTTTTGTAGGTCATATTTTCGTAAGTATTTTCTTTTTCTCCCTAAATAATTGATTGACTAATCATGATTCATTCCGAAAACGATTCAAGCTAGTTAAATATTAAATAATTCACGTAAACTTCCATTATACGATGTAATAAAAATTTAGGCCGATTTTTCGCGGCGTCCTTTAGGAGCCCATGTGCCTGTAGCAAACATTTCTATAGGAACTTATTTCTATCTGAATTCAAGATGTCTTCAATAGTTTCGAACAACTTCAAGAACCTGAATATGAATTTGTTACTTAAATACATCACCATAATGTTCGCTATACATGCAAAGTGGATTTTTTTACATTTCTGAGCTTGATTTCGTTAATAAGATTCGCCTAATCAAGGACTTATGAATGAAAAAATTAAACAATCACAGTCCAGTTTTTTATAATCTGGATCAATTCTTGGTTCGATATATTCCTTATTTTTCTATACTTACAATATTTTGATGTAAAATTGGATCACTGCAACATATCTTATCACTTTTGATGATAAAGAAACTGATGAATATAAACAAAAATCCAATCACAGTAGATGTTTTGGAAATCATTATTATTGGTCGATCGGTATCACTGTTTTTTAACTGCATTCAAGGTTTTGTTGCTAGTAAATAACCTATCGACCCGTAAATTCCAAATATGAATACGTAGTTCCACACAAAACAGTCAAGAGAAACCGGTAGTGTGACGACTATAGACTATATCGACGAATGATACGTGTTGAAAAATATAATACTTCCTGATAAATAAATCGTACATTTTCTCATTCTTGATGATATCATATCAGACTATATAATGAAGATCAATTTTAATTGTTTCGGGCTAGTTTGATAGGTATACTAGGTCATCAACTCTCGAACGATACGTGTGGCGTTTATAATGACATACAGATACCTCAAAAGCATTGAATTTATCAGTGTTGTTTTTCAAATGGAATGTTCGGAATTCTTTTTAGATCTCCACGAAATTTCAAGTTTTACCGAGTGTGTCATGTTATCAAGTTTAAGTTACAGCAGAGTAGCTACAAATAGGTTCCTCAAATGTAATGAATCTTTCATAATTCTATTCGAAATACTGTTGATGTTTTTGTTCTCAAAGTATTTCATCAAGTGAGCGAGATATTGTCCGAAAACGAAATTACTGACAATCTGGTATATTATTTCTGTATATTCATTACCTTTTGCACACATTTTTTTCGCACAAGTATGTAGAGTATGGAGAATGTAACTCACCGACTAAGATTAAATTGAAATCATCTAACATCAATTCATGCGATGTTTATCGCAAGCATATCGTACTCACCTTTTGAAAGTGAATGCTGCTCGCTGAATTGGTGTTCTGAAAAAGAAATTTCGATATGAAACATTGTTTCATTGAAATAATATTCAATCTGTAGGGTGTCCCTCGAATTTTAATGTCAATATATTTTCACGCATACCTTCTAAAAACTTTTGTATTGACCTAATATATTACAGAAATGAATATTAGCCCGATATATAAACGATAACCCGTGCCGACTTGAGTTTTTAACTTGTCCATACAAGTTGCGCGGATGCAGCGCTGCGACCTGTTACTGCGAGTTTCAATTGTCATTTCATACGTGATTTCTAACATCATTAGTACGTTGTTGTTCATTGTGTGAAGATGTCTGTGGTGTTACTAAGTGATAAACAAAATATTTACCTTATCGGACTGCCAAGGCACCAGATAAATGGTGCAAAATTACCATCTGATCGACAAGTTCTGACCGTTTTATTTTACAATATACGTGAAGTCAAGCTGACTATTAGTGAAAGTGCGAATCTTGTTATAAGAGATTGCATAATATTTTGGGAAAAAGCCAGAATTCCTACGAAGGCATTTACTAACTGCGTGAAGAATTTAGTTGATTTATATCATGTTTGGAGGGAGCTGCAAAAAAACTGTAAGAAAACTTAGGTGACGTTCAAGAACCGTGAAAAAAAATTGCAGAAGACCTTGCTGATGCTTTCGACAAAATTAAGATAGAGGAAGACAAAGATTTTTTAAGGATACAGAGAGTGGGATGTCGACCAGGATGCTAAGGTGGAATTGACAAAAAATTGGCAGAGAAAGGAGAACGAGTTAGGCAAAGACGATTGGAAGAAGAGGAACGAAAGGCTAAACAAAGAGAATTATTGGCTGTTGCATCTACTTCTTCGATAGATAGCTTGGAATGTCTGGAGAATTCGGATGAGGAACAGATTTCGACTCTGAACTTAGTACTCAGCTTTTTTGCCCTGAAAAAGTTCTAAAAGAGCCACGAAAAGTTTCATACCTCCTAAACTGGTAGCAGCTTTAGATCGATGCCAATTAAGCATAAGAGACTCAGTTTACATTCTGCATGCGGTTGTAGAAGCGCTTGGTCTGAACAGCGATGATTTTCCCATTTCCTAATCTTCGATTCAGGCGAGAAAATCCAGGGCAGAAGCAATAAAAACTGACTTACAGAATAATTTGCCCAAAGTAGTCACGGTCCATTGAGATGGAAAACTATTACCTGGGTTGGATGTACGAAGTTCAAAAGAAGAACACTTGCCAATTATTGCTTCATTTGACGATAGAGAACAGCTTCTTGCAGTGCAAAAATTAGCTGAAGCCATTTCAACTACACTCTTTGACTGAAACCTCCATGATAAAGCACAGATGTGCTGCGATACAACAGCTTTAAATACTGACCGTTTCAGTAGAGCTTGTGTTATTTTGGAGCAGACTTTAGAAAGGGAATTACTGCTTTTTGCTTGTCGCCATCATATTTATGAGTTGGTCCTCAAAGCTGTTTTTGAAACCAAGGTAAAGCAAATCACAAGTAGCCCAGATATTCCAATTTCCAAAAAGTTAAGAGATAATTGGAAGAATATCAACACCGATAATATTGAGCCTCCTCTGAATTTCGTTAAAGGACATATTGTTGAGACAAAAATTACATCTTTGTTAATTTTCATAAGACTGAACTGGCAAAACCGTTTTTTGTAGACGATTACCGTGAATTGGTGGAACTATGCGTTGTATTCTTAGGAGGAGATACAGAGAATAAACTAAAACTCAGGCCCCCTGGAGCTTTGCATCAAGCGCGATGGATGGCGAGAGCGATCTATTCTATAAAAATATGTTTGTTTCAATCGCAACTTGGAATTACTGCAAAGGGCAAAAATGCTCTACAAGATGTTTGCTTATTTCTCGTCACCTTGTATACTAAACCTTTGCTCGAAAATATGAAAGAAGAAAATAAAAGTAGACGCGACAAGTTTCAAAGCATCCATAAACAAGTTTGTTCATCATTTATGGTATTTGTGTGAAGAAACAATCACTCTTTGATGAAGAAGTTGATTTCAAAACCAAGACAAAATGATCAATAATTTGAACAGAGATGAAAGTGGGTTTGTTCGGTGCTCTTCAGATTGCTTTTTCTCCAAGTGTTGGGTTTCGCAACTTCTTGCGGAATGTACTTCTGATGGGGTGTTGATTACTTGGCCGTGAAGGTGTACTTTGTTATGAGTTTATAGAAAGACCTTTGAAACATCACATCTTCTGTGCGGCATATATACGGTTGTAGAATCGAACCACCAGTGGTGTTACTCAACACGATCTCCAAAATATGTCAAATTTATCGACAGACGAACTCTACTCGCGCCTTATTGAGACGAATGAGAATCAAACAAGAGCTATTGAGGAATCGATCCAAAAACAAACATCAATTTTGAAGGAGGAATTCAACTCGTATTTGGGTGATATCTCCGCCAAATTAAAAAGTGTCACTTTGGAACTGGAAGAAGTTGAAAGGAATCACTTGTTGTTGGAGCGTAAGATCGCAAGAATAAATATTATTGTTTTCGGTCTCGACGTTAACAGGAAAACTCTTTTATAAGGGACCTTTGCAAAATTGAATAGCATTCTTGGTCTGGACATTTCTGAGAAAGACATTAATTATATATATACTACTGGCAGAAACCAAAACCCTCCTGTTATTGTGGAATTCACTTCCTATTTCAGAAAATCTTAGATATTTTCTTTGCTTCCAAAATTCAAGGGATCAGGTATCTCGATTGCGACTTGGCAGTGGTGGACAGACAGCAGCAGAAGTATCTGAAAAAACATTTGAAGCAAGCTAGGGAACAGAATCTGAGGGCAAAAATCAGGGGTAATACGCTAGTTACTGATGAAGGAATATTCACTGTAGACGACTTGAAGGAATTAGAAGAAAAGACTGAAACCGATAGTAAATTCGAAAGTGCAGATCTGAACAAAGGGGAAGCTGATAGTGGAATAATTCAAAACGATCGACACAGGGTTCATTATCAAATACAAAGTAGAAACGAAAAAAAAAATATATAGCCCAGAAATCTCAAACAACCGTTGGTGGAATAAGATTACTCAGAAGTCAAGCAAAACAATATCTAACTCGAATTGTTCTTTATAATATGCTTTTTCTTTTGCTGAGTAGTTTTTGTGATTTTCTTTTTCGTTGAGTCTGTATATACCTAGTGGGCACGAAATACGTATTCAATTCTTTATCAATATGAAATATTTTGGATTATCTTACACATTCAGAAATAAATATTGACAGAATGGTGAATGTTGCATTTGGTCGTGGATGGTTTCGATCTTTTGAAATCTTATATTTTGGATAATTCTTTGGATTTTTTTGCAGTAACTGAGACATGATTAAGTGACACAATTGATTCCAATTTGATCGATTTGCCAGGATATGCGTTTGTGTGGGCTGATCGTGTCGGGAGAGGCGGAAGTTTGGGAATTTTGAAAAAATTCATGCACAAGATACTCCATATCGACATACCGAGCCCCTTAGGCTAATATTCATTTGGCACTAGAAAAATTTGTGTCAGCAAATTTGTAGAAAATGGTGATATTATCCTCGTCGCGGCTGATCTTAACATTAATTTACTATCTACTAGTTCGTCATCTAAGTTGTTCGATGACAAAGTTACAATCTTGCACAAATTGTTACCGAGCCTACTAGAATAACTTCCTCGTCTCAAACTCTCATTGATATTGTAATTATCAGTGCACCTGAAATCATAGAAACATGTGATGTAATAGATATTCCTGGTATTTCTGATCACTTTGCTACAATTTGTGCTGAAAATGTCTGTACCTCGATCAAAACCCCATTATATTTCTAGACGAGATTTCAAATATTTTCAATCTGCCTTATTTACAGAAGATCTAAAGAGTATCCTTTGGGAGACAATTCATGCATTGCGTACTGTTGATGAACAAGTAGAATTTTTCAACACAAACCCTACGCGTCTTCTGAATACGCATGCACTCTTTCGAAATTTAAAAGTAAGCAAACCTTATTCACCTTGGTTCACTTATAACATTCAACAAATGACAAAATCACGTGAGGAAGCCCTTCAGAAATTCCGTAGAACAGAGTTAGAAAGAGATTGGGTACTATACAGGGTGATTTATTGGGAAATGGGCGTACTAAAAAACCCCCATATGATGGGTATAGTCCTTGTATAAGCGAGATACAGAGTGTTTTATGTATATCCCCTATTTCTGCAATGGCTCATAACTTACGATCCACATTGTATATTTTTTTCATTTTCAGAACATAAACTCCTATCCTGTATGCTACCGAATTTTTAATGAATGAAACTAATAATCCAGGTACGGACTCGAAAAAATTGAAGGAACTTCATCAGTTCAATACAAGACCCTGTATGACTGACGAAATTTCGAAAATTCGTTTGCAGTTAAGAAAAGAGCAGAGAAAAATATTCCTAAATAAATGAGTTTGGTACTTCCGCATACCATTCTTGTACCTGTAAATTTGAGTCAAAATTAATTTTTTCGATTGAAAGGTGGTGCGAAATTCAAAAAATACCTTTTTCGTCTCTAAATGCTCTCCTTTCACTTTCAATCAATCAAATTACTGACCAATTCTAGATATCCTGAATTTTGGATCACACCCTTGATGTAAAATAAGTCAACAGGTCCTTATTTAGGACAAAGTGCTATTTCAATAACCAGTTACAAACACCCCGTATATGTGATGAAGATTGAATTTATATATGATGCTACGCTATACAAATGATATGAAATGATTCACATTCCGAAAAAGTATGCCTTTTTTTAAGAAACACAAATTTTGTAAAATTGTATTCATTTGAAAAAGAACGCACCTAGAAGATAGAAAATAGAAAAAATTTTATCCATTCTAAATTATTTTTTTTATTATAGCTTCTTGCAATCATATTTTCAAACAACAAATCTCCATTACCGACATGTTGACAAATAACATTAACATGATGAACACACATTTTATTACCATACCTGATGCAACTCAATCGTCTAATGTATAGTATCTTTTGAATAAATATAATGAAAAAAAAAAAGTCATGATAAATTTAAATTCAGAATCATTCCTTCAACTGAGGTATCTACTCGAGTCATTACAGAAAATAAAAAGTAATTGTGTTGGCTCCGATGGTATTTCTTTAGACACTTCACTGTTTGTTAGCAGATATTTGATCGAACATATCACTTTCATCATAAATACAGCTATAAGCACGCATTTCCGTCAGCATGGAAACACGCAAAGATTATACTCATCCCCAAAATACTCGATGCCAATAAATTTGGCAACTTGAGGCCTATCTGCATTTTGCCAACCTTTTCAAAGATTTTAGGAATGAAAAAAAAAACAATGATGAAATATGTTCTTAAAAACGGCATTATTCCTGATATCCAATCAGGCTTTAGAGAAAACTATAGTACAACAAACACTTGAATATAGGTGATGAAATTTTCAAATCTTTGGATCAATGTAGACTGAAGTATCTGGTTCTCTTGGACTATAGCAAGGCTTTCGATACGGTAATGCATAATTTACTTTGTCAAAAACTTAGTTTTTTTTTGGTTTTCAGTCTCATTGATCCAGAATTATTTACCTCTCCCAACGTACCCAGCGGGTGGTAATTGGTAACAGAGAGTCAGATACCTCAACAGTTAGATCTGGCGTGCCCCAGGGATAAATACTCGGACCGTTGTTATTCAGTTCATACATCTCAGACTTCCATGAGCACATACGATCCTCTGGAATATTTTATTATGCTGATGACACACAATTCTATAGGAATTTCACAGATGAGGATTCTGATCACAGCGCTGTACAAATCAACAATGACCTGAATAGTCTCCTTAACATTTCGTCCGCACATAATCTGCAATTGAATGCTAATAAGTCTAGTGTCATATTTTTTGGCAATAAAAATGAACGTTATCTTGTTGAACATAACCTCAAATTAACCATCAACTCTAATCCAATCCCTTGCGCACGGATTGCAAAAATTTTGGAATTTGGTTCGACTCCGATCTTAGATTCACTAGGCATATCCAGATGTTATGTGGTGCGTCTATGGCTACATTGAAGAAATTATATCCCCTTGAAACTGAAAATAAAACTATGTGAAAGCCTAGTTTTTTCTAAGTTGTCTTATTGCGATCAACTTTTTGGATCGGCAATATGTAAGACAGGACTAAGGAGGCTACAACTAATTCAAAACTCATGTGCTCGTTTTCGCAGTCGACTAAGGAAATTTGATAGAATCTATAATAAAATAACAGAACTGGGATGGCTAAAAATTTATCAATAAATTAAATTACATACTCTCTGCTCAACACATACAATTTAGAAAACGGTAAAACCTACATACCTATATAAAAAGCTCAAACTGCTGAAAGACAATGAAGTGAATACTAAGAAAACTCAAGTATTGAATATTCCTAGGCACCGCACCTCATGTTATCAGAAAAGCTTTGTCTATTCTGCTAGCAAGCTTTACAATCGTGTACCTGGTGGTTTTCTAGATTTTTCTATCATAAACTTCAAATCTAGATTGAATTGGAATTTTTTACTTTGATGATTGGGTCACTTAATCTGTCATCTATATACATGTATATTCTTCATTATTTTTTTAATGAAATATTTTACATATACTGGTTCTTATACATATGTACGTATCTGTGAATATCTATGAATCTATATATGTATATTTTTGTTATTTTGATTGATTGGGATACTTGTAAGAATAAAATTGATTATTTGAAATCTATTGGTTAAGTTGAAAAACAGCCTTGGCTGACACTTCACCATGTCAAACGAATAAAGACGATTAATTATTATTAAAGTTCAGATTCCGCCAAACGCTATAATTTCTTTAGTAAGCTTGATATCTTCTTGTTTCTATTTTCAAAGTTTCGTGTCTCAGTTTTTACTTTTTTAAACTGCTTTTTCTTTCTCTCGGATATGACGTTGTATGATTTTGTGACTCGACGACAGTTCTATTCGGGAGGATGTATCTTCTTGTGGTGACAATCCTACTTTTTTGGAAGCTAGAAGACGAATATGTCATTTGAAGGTCGTTAATGACACTGTTGAAATAATGCAAGATTTTAATGAACTGAAGAAGAGCAAAAACCGTTTTTGTCGACGATGGGGAAAAAAATATTTTTTTGTAAAAAAAGATGGAAGACTGAAATACAAAATTGACCTGTCCGAGCTTTACCTCTGAAAATAATTATATCGTAAGATAATGGAGCGTTTCCACACTTTATGAACGCACTGTATAATATATAATAATGATAATAATAGCAATAAAGCTCAATGCGGTCTATGTCAGAATGCATGGAGGAATTTCGAAAGGCAACTACGCTTATCTGATTGTGGATGAAAATATTCTGGTCAATACGGAGATACCTAGTGATGAAAAAACGTACTATTTGATCATGAAGGGTACATAATGCGTAGTGGTCGGACCAAAACCGATACTATGATCATGGTGCTACTCGACAGTGAAGAAAATCCTGAAAGTAGAATCTCGAAATGCGTTGGTTCCTCTGATGAGTGAGCCAAATACCTACCTGTTCACATTGATCAGACAATTTTTATAATGATCAATAATATCACAAATGTTTTTGCTTCTAATTTTATAATTTGATATGCCAGGTGTACCTGAAAGGGGCGGATATCATTGAGTAACATTCTCTCAATATACGATACGATAGAAAAATCCGAATATTCATACCTTATCTCAAAAATTATTTCGATACTATGTATACTACTAAACTCATACTCTTCACAACAATCATTGAAACATTTGAAAGTAATAAGTCCTGAAAATGTTCATTCTTATATATGACAATTTTCCGTGCATTTCTTATTATCTTTTTTGGTAGGTCGAATATTCATTCAACGTCAACACGAGTTCTTGAAAAACTATAAACTGAAGATCGGAGTTTGAAAGAAAATCTCATAGAGAATGATGAAACACAAATAGCACACATGACGTATCAACCCTGAATGAATGAACTATAGTAGCAATTACTAGATTCAGTAATAATAGTAATCCCAAAATTGTTGATTTTTTCTGCGCAGTTATAATCTTGTATCTCTCTCAAAAAATAAAACATCACCGTGGAATAAACTGCCTACTTAGGAACACCGTACATAATTAGAGATTCTGGAAAATACTACGACGGACGCAGATAATGAAAAATATAAGCAACTGTTATTCACAGGAACATGTTGACGACAAAAGCCATTTACTCGCGACAATTTTCTGAGAAATATTAGCTCATTAAAGGGTCCACCTAAGTTGCACAACTTCAGAGCAATCTTGCTCATCTGGATGGGGTTTGGTAGCTTCTTAATCCAGAATGTGTGTTTGTAACTAGGTTCCAACTACACACGAGTTTGTCGCAGCAGACTTGAAATTGTTCAAGTTGGAAAATCCACAGAAATTGATTATATCACTATATGTTGTAGTTGGAGAGTGAGTCTATTCGGGATTGCATTCATTTCCACTTAATTGTACAGAGATTCAAGGTTTCCCTGCATCAACTCGCACTCTTCGAATCCGAAGATATATTTCAAGATATATTGCTAGGATTAGATAGGCTAATTTTTCGACAAGTGTTTACTTCCATACAACTACTGTATGCATTTTCCACTTTTATTTATATACAAATTCATTTCTTGGTTGCAGTAACAAAAAATGAATTCAAGCTGACAACTCACGATAATACTAAAAGTTGGTTATGATTATTTGTTGTCTATTGTTTCTATTATGGTAGCTAGAATTTACGGAGTATATTCAGCTTTGAAAACTCATTTCCAACAATGAGTGAAATACTCAATTCAACAATGATCTGTTTTTTTCGTATTTATGCATTCATGTTTTCGATAGGACAATAATTACCACTAGATACTCCCTGAAGCAGAAGACTTCTAGACACATTAACAAAGAATAGGTCGTTGCTGTCTAATTAAGTACAAACTAGAAAATGTAGTGGGGAATTGCAGAAATTTATCAAAATATCAGGATAGCTCACTGTTCTCTGTTCTCACCATAAACAATGTCCATAGTAGATCAAAAGATAAAACTCCTTTGACTTCGGGAGCGGGTCTCGTGTATAGTATTCCTTGCCGAGAGTGCGGTGGGAACTATGTTGGTCAAACTTCACGCACCTTAGCCTCAAGAATAACCTCACATAAAAGTGATGCTAGACTACGTCCTGAAAGATGTACTCTTGCAGAGCATGTTAACAAACTTGATCACCGTATGGACTATGATGATGTGAGTGTCCTCATGTCTGAATCTTTGCTGGACAAGATAATTCTCTTGGAAATGGCATGTATCTATCAACTACTTGCTGCAATTCCCCACATCATTTTCTAGTTTCTAACATTTCACTGTTATTCAGATCCATATTCATTTAAAATTCACTGACCGACAGTTTTTGAATATGTGCTTTCCGCATAGGTAGATTGGTAGGGGAGGACCACTAAATTGGCCAGCGAGATCGCCAGATTTGACTTGCCTTGATTTTTTTTTATGGGGATATCTGAAAAATGATATTGACGACACTCCTCCAACCACATTGGAAAATATGAAGGAGAGAATGAGGGCTGCTTTTCGAAGAGTCTTTGTAGTTATCATTTCGAGCACCTAGTTTGAATTGACTACATTTGTTCTTTATGTTTTGTTGAAGTTTTTCAGTTGAATGATAAAAAAATTGTCTGCTTAATGAACTACGGTCGGAACATGGATCTGAATAAAACCTTCATTTCAGTGAACAGTAATAGTTCAATGAATTGAAGTATAATAACTATCAATGAGAATTCTGTAAGCAAATCAAATGGACGTCTTTTCACAACTCTCTCGATTCAAAGAATGCATTGAAATGATAACAACTATTTGAAAATGCCAATGTATTGAAAACCATTCAAGTTAGGTATAAGGAACCTCGATATAAAATGAAAGATAATCGAATTTTGTATTGTTCAGTTTGAAAAAATACAGGATGTTTTATTCAGAATAACAAGGGAAGGAAAGGGATTGTTTCTATACATTTCGATGTTATTCAGACTCCAATTGTACCCAGCATTTTCAAAAAGAAAATAAAAACTCAAAAACGGTTATAGTTAGATACATGGTTCCTTCAATGAAATCGTATTATTTTTCCCTGAACTACCCAAAACTGTAACAAAATACCCGGTGTTTCATTCAAAAAAACACAACTTTGATATGTCACACTTTTTTGAGCCACCCTGTATACTCCAAAATAATTCCTTTTTGCAGCCTCAATGAATATAAAGATGATGAAAAGAAGAAATTTCCGAAATATTCAATGATTTGGTTTACAAAGACCATGTCGTATGTGGTGCCCCACCTGTATACCGAGGGAGAATGTAGATCAAAGGATAATCCACCTTGTACTTGTACTGAGCTTCTTACATTACTTACATTACATTTTGGTTCCACTACGATGGGCTAAACATTTTGAACAAAAGAATCCACTACCAATATTTTCATTAAAAATATTTCTCACCCTTTTAAAATGTTCGGTGAATGTTTTTCATGTAAACGTTGAAATCATTCTTCAGCAATATTTTACTGAAAAAATTAACCAAAAATGTGTGAAATTGTACCAACCGTAAAGACAAAACTATTGAAAGGTGCCAAATTTCATTATTTTCAAAAAAAAATCTTGAAAACGGTGAGACTTGTATAATGGGAATATTGTCATAGCATATCCTTTGTCTACATTCTCCCTCGGTTTGACGTGGTCTTTATAGGACACCCTGTATATATACGAAAAGGAAGTATTTTCTGACCAATATTACCTATGTTGTATTGTTTTACATATTTCATTCCGAAAATAAGTTGTGTTATTTTGTTGCGGCAACACAGCAAAATTTACCATGGAACAATTATCTATGATTGGTTAGCTCAAGGTCGATGAGCATGTAGGGCGAAGCACGTCACACTGCGTTACACCAATGAGAGCAACCTTCTAAAATGGCGCATAAAATTGTATGTTTGAAATCAATTCCGTTTATTTTATTATTGTATTCATGATTGAATATAAAATGAAAGAATAATGAATGGTAGTTTTTGGACATACACACGATTATGCTATTTTGGAAAATTAGTGGTCTCTCCCATTAGCTGGTTTACAGGCATAAAAAAGCTATAACACAGATAGCGTTCCATTGAACATCGAATTAGGTAACTTTACTCTCCTCCTACTGCATAGAGATCTGTTGGGAATATTTCAACAGTTAACAATCATTCGAATGTATTACATTATTCCTGCAGCCACATGGCGGTGGCTCAACTCGAACACGTTTTGAATTCGAACGAAAATGGAATGTGAATTTCGATTCAATTTGTCAGAAACAGGCTCCAGAGGGAGGGAGAGCGACTACTAAACGGCATTCATCAGATACGATGATGAGGAAGCCATAACGAAGGGGGACATGTTATCAGGAAAGGGTGGAGAATACGTGTCAAATACAAATAGTAGAATAATTGCTGCTGGTAATAAGATATGCTGCTTGATTTAGGAAAGAGAATGATTATAGTTGGTTGATGGACAGAGTTTATCAGTGTGAATGTTTTACTCATTTGCCTAGGCAGGTAATATTGAATTATTTCAATGCCTTACTTTCCATGCTGTTTTATGTAGTTCTACTTTGTGTCCTGTGAAATTCGTGAATAATCGTCCTTATTTCGTTGGATTTCGGTTAGCGTACGTTCCTTTTTTAGCACTTGTTAACTAACGCTAGTCTACGTATATCCGTAGATCCATAAAACAGGAAAACGTGAAAACTTGTGAAATGCGCATGCCCAGATGTCAGATTAAAACCTAATGTTAACGGTCGTGGAACCACTTCAACTCTCTATTGGCTAATGAACATAAGCGATACACAACCTGGGGGCACTAAAACAATATTTAGAGATCTTGACATAACTCTTCTCCAATCCAGGCACAGTCCTGAAATTTTTCTTGAATAAAAAATAAATAAACACAATAACGTCATAATTCATTTCATTACATGAACCATAATCTTGTTAGCAGTGGAAGAATTCAATTTTCTTCATGATATCACATGGCCAGCAATCAAAACTTCTACACATTTATGGATACTCCTGAAAGTGTGTGTGCCTTCAAAGTATCCCAAAACAAATTTTGCTATTCGAATATTGATAAATATTAAAAAAAAGTTATCAGAATCCTGTATATATTTTGATTGAACCTTTCACATTCACAACAGTATTCCAGCCTCGGATTATTTTCAATATGATACCATGAATAGAACAAATGATAATGCTCACCACTTTCAGAAAAATAAAAATACATACATATTAACACCCTAGTCTGAAATGTCTCTATTGTTATCATGAAGTAACACTTTATTAACGAAAAAACTTATCCTCAACCATAATATGGTGCCCTGGGTGGTGTTGATTCAATTGTTGATTCAATTAATGGTAAAATGAAATACCATTTATACAGTGCGGTGGAATAGGTGTTAACCTTGCCACTCCACTGTTACTGAAGACGGAATTCGAAAATGCTCTGATGTTTTCGAACAAACAAGAATTGTCACCCCTTTGATTCCCTCTCCTTCCCTACCTTCTCAATATTTTTAAATAGCAAGAAATGTCGTGCGATCAGGATGCTGAAAGTAGAATTGAGTAATCATCAGTTTCAATCTCTTCAAATGAAAATACGAAGAAAAATAATTACAAATGATATGAAATGAATGTTCGAAATCAAAACAGGTGGACTAATTATTTCAATGAACAACTCAGTTCTGCCAGAAAAAGAATGGATAACATCAAACACCTCCAGCGGTAATCAGGTTTTGACATTGAAAATTATAATTTCTGAATTCTTCCTCTGAAATTCTCTTCAATGACAACGTTATAATTTTGTCTTTAGTAACGGAGATTGAAGGGGAGGGGGTAACACTTATTTCACCGCACCGTATGGTGCATACTTGAAATAAGGAAATATGAAAACATTTCTGACATAGAATGGAAAATTGATTGAAATTATGGAAAATTTTGGTTGTGTGAATGAAATGGGTCACCGATTTGATATTCTTAATATTACCAATCATCCAGTATTGTTAATTTTTCACGATAGTTCTTCACTGTCGACGACGAAACGTTCCCAACTGTTAACGGCCGATATCAACTTCCATTTTCATTGTAACTGTTGATGATATTATAAAGTATGAAAATTGGTATCTATACTATTTCTGAACTGATAATAAAAATGCCATCACATTTCCATGCACGCACTGTCTATATCATCTTGTATTCAGCATCCAATGAGATTCCTCGCAATTTTGGTTGTAATCAAGGACAGTCAAACAACTAACTGATAATTATTACGTATACGTTCAGTTATCTCCCAGCACCATCTTAATGGCATTTCCAAAACACGAAATTGTGGATATAATCATAAACTCGCATAACTATTCTGCGATATCATGAGCCTCTACGTGCCATTTTGGTCAATGAGGAGCGGTGAAACTCCAACATTTAAGAGGTGACTTAATAGAGAGATAACTCATCATGTTTTCATAAGTGACTGAAAATAAGGAAAATTCATCCTGTATTCATATTTTTTAATGAGTTGAGAGAAGTATCGAACGATTCTCTTCTGAAACTGGCCACTGAGAGGGTTTTGTATTCGTTTGCAATGCAATCGGTGAACGAATTCTTATATTGTCAAGTGAGTTATTTAGGTTCATTTATTCATTTATTTATTTATACTGTGTCACAGGATAACTCAATCACCAAACAATAGAAACGAAAAAAAGAACTGAATTGAAAAAAAAAACAAAATAGGTGAATCAACAACAATCACAAATGTTCATTCGTAACCTAAGATTTAATATGCCGCAATAAACAGTGGAAGATATCCAATTTTCTACCCAGAGCATTGAAATGACGATACATTACATGCAAATGAGATTATTTCAGGATATCCATTAGTGTTGTAGATGAATAGAAAGTGAAACCCGGAATGAGGAGAATTTCTGGGAATGTAAAAAATCAACATACATAATAATTCAGAAAAGTCAATATCTTATTCATCGAATGATTTGAGAATGTTATTGATTTTCACATCTTCATATCATAAAGACTTTCAACAGTATGACGCTCAAGAAACCGATAGTGAGGAAAGCCGAGCGATGAATAAATATGATCAATTTTGAAACTTGAACAACACCAGAAAATGTCGCTGCAACTGATTGATTGATTTATTCACACGCACATGTACAGTAAATTTATAAAGGGAGCAAAATCGAATTACAAAGTAAAGATAAGCGTATGAATAAATAGACAAAATACCTACGAGATGCACATATATCAAGATATACATGCATCTGTGTGTAGGTTTCAGTGGTTGAAAATGAATGTTAGTATATATATAGTGATTCTAAATTATGATATATTCTAAAATAGAGATAGATCTAAGCATATAGTTAGTAACAAAATACAAATACAAATACAATAATACAGGGTTGCATATAAATATAAGTTAAATTAAAGAGTCTATAATGCTGTGATGCATAAGATATAGATGAATACAACAATAGAAATGAGATTGGTACGTAAAATGTGAGATTGGCAAAGGAAATAATCTTCAAATATTAAGAACTGAGCAGATATAAAGTGGCGGCGAATTATGAATGAATTTTTTTGATGATTTTCTGAAACGATGAATTGTTGGTTCGTTTTTTATATTTTCTGGAATGTTATTAAACGCTTTTGGTCCCAGATATTGGTAGCTGCATTGCCCGATTGACTTATTCATGAGTAGGAGAATGAATTTGTCCCTTTTTCGTGTCTCATATTTGTGGGAAGGAGTGATGAGTTCCATTGGGTGTAAGTACTGTGTTGTCGCTAATTTGAGCAAGTACAGTTCTCTCAGATCGAAAACGTTTGTCAGTTTGTAAAGTGATTCGGTTGGATGTCGGTTATTTTTGTTGAGCATAATTTTCAAGAATCTCCTTTGAATAACTTCTAAGGGTTTCAAGCATGTCTTGTATACACCACCCCATCCGATGATGCCGTAGGTCAAGTGAGATTCGGCCAGGCTATGGTAAAGAATTTTTTTCTGTTTAAGGTCTACTATAGACGACACTTGTTTGTATTTAAAAAGGACTCTTCGAAGTTTTTTGAGTAGATAATCTACGTGTGCGTCCCATCTAAGATGATTGTCTATCATTATTCCCGAATATTTGATGTTCTTTGGTTGTAAGATCTCGATGTCATCTCCTATTGAATTTTTTTTGAATCTTGGGAGGTTCGCAGATAGATTACAGAAAGGTAGATGAAGCGTTTTTTTGGCATTGATAGATAGCTTCCTGTTATCAAACCATTTTTTTATTTGGACAAGATCGTTTTCAACTTCATTTTTCAGGTCACTCCAATTGTTATCTTCGTAAAATATAACGGTGTCGTCTGCGAAGCTGGTTATGCTACCTTGTGTGTCCACAGAAAAAAGATTATTCAAATAAATATTAAAAAGTAAAGGTCCTAAGACCGTTCCCTGGGGTACACCGCATACTATTACCTGCTTTCCACTAACTATAGTCTTAATTTTTGTTTGTTGTTCTCTGTTGGTTAGATATGACTTGAAAAGGTCTTGTGCTGTGCCTCTAACCCCCAGGTCGTCCAAGCTTGTTAGAAGAATAGCATGGTCAACAGTATCAAAGGCTTTTGTTAGATCTAGGAAAATTGCCATGGCTGGTTTTCTGTTATCTATGGCTTTATATATTTTCCCTGTGAGTTCTTTTATTGCATCATCCGTGGACTTTCCTTCTCTAAAGCCATATTGTGCTTCTGATAGTAATTTATTTTTATTTAGAAAACTGTTAAGTCTCGTTTTAATTATCTTTTCTATGATCTTGCTGAGGTTAGAGATAAGAGCGATTGGTCGATGATTTGAGACTTCGGTTTTGTCACCATTTTTGTAAACAGGTACAACAGTGGACAGTTTGAATGCAGTAGGAAAATATCCTCTTGCAAATGATCTATTAATTATAGATGTAAGTGGTTCAGCTATATATTCTAATCATATCCGTTGATATGAAACTGACAACTTGGACACCAGACTACCGAAGCGTTTTCAAGTTTTGATCGCACAAACGCATAAAACGGTTTCGAAGAAAATTAAATAACTTTATGTCACATGTTTTGTATTATTCATCGATTGAATTCATTGGGCATGCAATTTTTATGCATTTATAAGCAAAATCCAATGATGTATGTCACAAAATTCACCAGGATGTCGATTTGTTGGAGAGAACAACGGAATGATATGTCTAGAGTTACACAGTGATACTCTCATTCAAAACCAATTCCCCAGTAAGTGATGAAAGGGAGGAACGGTCGAAATATAGTAGAATCAGAAATATATATTTTGTGTAGATACTTCATGTCAAGCTTTTTTAATGTCGAGTGCACAGGTGACAACTCATTTGAACTGTAGAAATAAATAAAACTAGAAATGAGCTGTCGATGAAAAAACAATAAAGAAATATAAGTAGAAAAAAAGTAGTGAAGAATATCAATATACAAAATAAACTACACGTACTCATATAATTTCAAAAAAAAAGATGTGGAAGCAACCTCATCACAATACTGAATACTAATGAAATACAAAACAACACATATTCATTCAAAATCATTGGATGGATCGTAACACCTGCCCTTTAAACATACTCAAAGATAGATTAGATTTAACTTCATTTGGAAATTCATTGTATATAGCGAAGCCCTTGAGAAACAAACTTTCTATTATCTAAGAAGCAGTAAAAAAAGCTGTTTGTAGATATCGTCGAAGATTTCAAGATGAATTCGTATTCAAAATATATAATATACACGGTCTCTGTAAACCAAACCATTGGATATTTCGAGAATTCCTTTTTTTCACTGTCTGTATATTCATTGTGGCTGCAAAAGGAAATTATTTTGGAGTATACAGGGTGGCTCAAAAAAGTGTGACACATCAAAGTTGTGTTTTTTTAAATGGAACACCCGGTATTTTCTTACGATTTTGGATAGTTCAGGGAAAAATAATACGATTTCATAAGAGGTACCATGTACCTAACTATAACCGTTTTCGAGTTATTGTTTTCTTTTTGAAAATGCAGGGTACAATTGGAGACTGAATAACATCGAAATGTATAGAAAGCATCCCTTCCAATTCTGACCAAGCATTAAAGAGGTTTCAGGCTATTGATTCCGATAGAACCCGTTTTCCAATATTATACAGGACGATCAAAATTCATTGTCACTTTTTTATAATTTCAAACGGAGATAACTTTGTTATTTCAAATGGAACACCCTGTATTTCTTCAATCTGAACAATACAAAATTCGACTATATTTCATTTTATATTGGGGTTTCCTATACCTAGCTTGAATAGTTTTCAAGATATTGGCATTTTTAATCTTGTAAGGTGGTGGGGGAAAACATTATTTTTTTGTAAAAAAAGATGGAAAACTGAAATACAAAATCGACCCGTCCAAGCTTTACCTCTGAAAATAATTATATCGTAAGATAATGGAGCGTTTCCAAACTTTATGAACGCACTGTATATATAATATATTTATTGTCATCAACTGAAAGGTCATGAGCCAGTCAGTTTCTTGAAAAATTTCAGAAATAATAATATGAATCATGAAACTGTGGAAGCTATCAAGGAATTTTCAAATGAAATTTCAACTTGGAACGCTTTGTAACTTTTTAACCATCAACATTTGTATGAGCGATGTTGCGCTCAATCGTCGTATTTTGGTCCTCTCTACTCTCAGTTAAATTTTTTCACCATATTGATGAAACATCCTGTATATCCCCAACCAAAAGTTATTGGAAAAGAGAAGATGCTTGCAACTAGATATTGTACTTGTGTATTACCATACCGATGTTTGAAATATGTTTTGTTCGAGAAATTGCCATGATCCAATCAACCCTGTGTTCTCGAGTTTACCATGCCAATAATGCACTCAAGAGAATCATCATAGATAAGGATACAGCCTCTCCCTACTCTCCTATAGAAGATTCGATGGGTGGAGTTGCGAATATGAATATTTCGTAAGATATTGAACATTATCGTAGAAATGGTATTAAATGCCCTCATTTCACAGAGTGTGTAGCGCACTGGAGGTGTAATTATAAAGATTAAAACATGATAGATAGTCATGATAGATGAGCATGGATTAAACAGAAAAATGAGCAACGCTTCCAAAACGCAAATAAAACATTTGTATGCAAATTCTGAAAACTGTGAATTAGTGGAAGATAATAAATGTTGAAAAGACTAATCACCGACAATTTCCTCAAGGTTCAATAGTGTCTACTCTCATAACTTAAACAGGCTATATTTCAATGATGAGTTGAAAAATTTCGATTCATCTCGAGAGATATTCTACTCTTACCATATTCGAATATAATTGTATGCAAAAGAGAATGAGGCTAATGGAAGCTTAGTGCTACTGTGGTTGATGTCAACATCAATCCATTTCATGAAGAACCACGAAGCTGAAACGCTGGATAATTCTGATATGATGACAACTTCATCGGCAAAAACCAATAATGATTATATTTTACTGTTCATACGCCTGAATAAATTCAACAATCGAAAGGGCGAAACGCTTTCAGGTTGAATTGTTTTTATTCCCAGAACGGAAATTATTTACTTCTCATATGGTTGGCAGTTCCCAAAACGAAATATAAAATTGACTAAATAATTTTTTCAATGTAACCAAAAGATGAACAAGAATTTGAAAGATAAACAAAAGAACCAATAACAGACTAGTATTATTTTCACATCAATGACATTGATGGTAAATAATCTATATGTACAAGGTGTCCCAGCAGTCGACATCAAAAAAGAATCGGGTAATAGGCCAAGTTATAATAGTTATCAGAGAAATAGAAAAAAATCCAAGTTGTACATCAAAAAAGAAATTTGCAAAAAATTGAAAAATTTTGTGACAGTTTTTAAATTTCTGTCGGTATAAACCTCAACTTATCATTTTTATTGTCATGGAATAATATGTCTGTAAACTCTTGCTTGAAATGTGAAGTCAAGTAGTCTAGATTGAATAACACTCTCTCAAAACCATACTGTACTGAGAAAAAAATGTACTTCACTAGTTTGGCAAGTAGCATTGAAAATTGGTGCATTCTATAAGGATTCCAAACTTCCTGGAATATTCTTTAATATCTTACATGACATCTTTTTGATATACATTCAACTATCATTCGATTTATATACTATTTGCTGCTTATTTGCATTATTCATTAGTACTAGGTTAAGACTTGAGTTTTATACTGTGTACATACATATAATTGTATAAGCATGTTTGTGATACAGTTTAAATAAATAAATTATTATCATTATCAGATTGAATAAAATTTCCTGGTCAGACAGAAAAAAGATGTCCTTTCGCTTGTTACTGAACCGATACCGATAATCACCTCTTACACTTCTTACAACACATTTACCTGATTTGATTACCTTTCTAGTGTATATGTATATAATATAATATGTAGTAATAAGCTTATTTCCACTGTCATATCATTATTTGAAAGTGAATCCTGCATTGTTCTCTGATATGATTTATTCCTCAGGGAAAGAACACGTCTATGGAGTAATCGAACTGTCGACTCGGAAAATATGAATTCCAAGCCATTTCAATACGAAGAAATGCAGAGCTTTATGTTCTCTCGATTTGTATTCCAAATTTGCTTCCTGGAATATTTACATAGCTTGGCAATATTTTCTGTTCGGTAGTTTGGGAGCCGATCCCTGATACGCCAGTTTATAGTATGTCCTCGGCTCCAGAGCGGAAATATGAGACAGGAAATAAAAAAAAATATTTAATCATAAAAAATACCATGTGGGCATCCGTTGATCAAGAAATATATTTAGTAGAAGGCGTAAAGTTGTAAACATGAGTATATCGCTGAGGAACTATAATTCATAAGATTTGAATATACAGGGTGAAACTTCGGAAACGAAAATGAAATATTCGTTGAAATTCAGGAAAGACATTCCACGAAGCATGTCCACAAAGTAAGTTCCGTTTGGTTATATAAAAAAAGGTGTATAGATACTGAAAAAATATTCATTGTACACAAATCTAAAACTCTAAAATGAAATGAATTTTCTACAAAATTCCAAAAATTTTGTAGGCACTTGTCATAGCGTGGCATAAGTTTTTGTATGCCTTCGTCATAGAAGGTTATCGCCAGTTTCAGACCATGTGATAACTTGGTGTTTCAGCTCGTCATCATCGTTGAAGTATTGACCTCCAGAAATTCCATAGTGAGAGCAGTGATTGTAAACTTATGGTTTTCGTTAAGCTTCTCTTCAATGGCGTTAACCAGTTCATCAGTAATCAAAGACGGGCGACCACATTGCTCTTCATCGTACACTTGATCACGTCCTTCATTAAACTGCCTAACCCATCTTCTAACCATTGAATCACTCATAGTAGTTTGGTCAAAGACTTCACAGATTTGCCGATGAATTTCACTTGGTTAAACTTTCTTTGCATTCAGAAAACGAATCACTGTTCTGATTTCACAGCGGCGGCATTTTCAATTAAGGTTGACATTTTGAAGACTTGCTAAAAACAACACGGCAGCGATCTTAAAATGGCGTAGTTTTGTTGTCCTTGGGTCGTATTAACTGCCGCGCATGCACTAAACTGCGATTGCAACGCTACTGCGGATTGAAATAGAAACGGAACTTTATAAACACACCTAGTATATTCTTGAGTGCCATTCTCCAGTGGCGTAGAGAAAATATCCAAAAAACTATTCAGTTTCGAGTTATGATCTGAAGTTGTATCTTAAACAATGAAAATCATTTTTGATCATGTATCACATGTTGGCTCGCTTTCGATGTGTGAGTCTTCAATATCGAAAATGATGCTTTACTTCATTTGTCTCCACATTATTTTTCACAAGTAGGCGGAATTATGAATAATAATACGTCATCGGGTTGTCTTTCCTCTATAGAAAGCGATTCATTGATTACCATCCATTCAGCAAATATCTGAGGGTTTGTTGATATACATAATATTTTGTTGTTCATTTCAAACTGCAGCTCCAAATTCAGTAAAATGAAGATCAGAAATGAAGCTACAAATTTTTATTGCCTATTCCGAATTTGATATTCTCCGAACGATATCATTGTTTCCTATATTTGAATTTCAGACAATTTTCAGAAAGAAAGAAAGAACACCAATTCCTACCTCCTTTCCCTTAGTTCTCACGATGTTATCTGAACATTACAGAATGTCTCCTTTCGTGGA
This sequence comes from Plagiodera versicolora, assembly GCA_037013635.1. Classification (NCBI taxonomy): domain Eukaryota; kingdom Metazoa; phylum Arthropoda; class Insecta; order Coleoptera; family Chrysomelidae; genus Plagiodera; species Plagiodera versicolora. Next base: position 4,365,710 of record CM072986.1, on the reverse strand, counting down.
AAGTTTTATATAAAAAAAAAGTGAGTTATAACATGAAAACTACCATCAATCGATCATTATAATTATTATTTGACGCTTTTTTCCCAAACATATTTTCCATTCATCAACATCTTCCGTTCAGTTGGTAAAGAAGCAAAATGATCATCTACATGAAATATTTTACCGAGTCAAATAAAATGTTTATATCAACGGAATCAATAATCTTGAAACCCATGAAAAAATAGTGTAGGAAAACTGGAAAATCTCATAGCCATACGTTTCTAAAAAACGATTAGAGAGTTTCTGTTTCGACATTATGTATAGAAAATTATTCGAAATTGATGATTCTCCCAGAAAAATGCCCAACATAAGAAACTTTCAAAAATTGGACAGTTTTTCTGAACAAACTAATGAACCATCAACGAATTCCCAATAATAAATTCACTTCGAAGGTCCCTCTTATAAGAGAATCAAGAACCTGATCATACTTTACAGGAAAGATATGGCTTCTCACAGACCACTGCCATTTGAACAAACACCTCAACATTACGATGACACTAACAAGAAGAGGAATCAGCTATCTACATTTCCACTGAAATATCTAACAGTGATAGTATGGAAAAGATAATCCGTGAATCTTGATCTCTCTGAGAATGTGAAGAACTCGTCGGTTAAGAGCTTTGTGTCTAGCTCGCGAAATTGGTCAACTGACCCGTTTCCTAGCACTGGTAGATTATACATTTAACTGGTCCCAGTTCGGTGGTCTAAATGTCAGTGGCTCCTTTTGGTAAACTCACAATAATTATCTTTGGTATGGATAATCTCAAAACTCTGAAACAACATCAAAAGAGACAACAAAAACTAATTTTATTCTGTGAATGTTGACACGTTCTCATCATGTCAGGTGGGACCTACTTTCTGAAAAAGAATACGAAAGTGTTACTGTGAAAAAACATTGAACTCGTTTATCTCTTCCGTAATCCACTATTCTATGCCTAAATAGAACATTTTATCTGGTCAATGGCACCAATGGGAGTCGTTCCTACTTCCCCCCAGACGTATGTTCACAATTCCATCCGGTTATCCTAGACGGAGAAATGCCAATAGGACATTCGCCGTTATCCTGATGAGCCACACGCGCTTATCCGAAGGAAATTTCCGTGCCGGAATGAAGTTCTCCCGGTTTCTTTGTCCCTTGCACTTCTCAAAGGGATAATTCGTATAATAAGGGAGAGTTGGTAATTGGAGATAGCGAGTCGCGAAACTGTGATTCCCACATACCGTCATACTCGAAACTGATTGGATGGGCGTTCGTTAGATAATATTATGATATGCTTTCCGGGATATTCAGAATTTATTTAGAGCTCGTTATCACAGAATTTATATGATGACTTTATCGTATTACGAGATATAGAGAAAATTTCATTCAGGATGAATATCCCCAGAGGCTTTATACTCGGGGATTACGTGTTTAGCATTGTTTTCATATAGTTCACGAGAGATCACGTACTTTGACCCAGACAAGTTAGTTCTCATGAGACATCGTCCAGTTAATGAATTATCTCTTCATTTTTCCCACCTGAATCCAACTCTCTGAGAAATATTTATTCTCAGGTGCATTTTTCAATAACTCAGCCTGTCTTGTTTGAAATGTGACAGTTAATTCAGCAAAGGTATGACTTCAATTATTCATAGTTGATAGGGACGGTACATCTGTTGAATTATTCATGACACAACTTCAGAAGGAAAAATCTCCCATAGCTGTGTGAAAGGGATATTTCCACTAACTTCACTTAAATAATACAGATCACTTCATAATTTTCAACAGGTTAAACAAAAGAGAACACTTGCCGTACAAGCGATTAATATCAGAGTCAGGAATATAGTGTAGAGTACATCTCATTTTGAGTTGACAGAAAAAGTCTAACAAGCATAATGCATCGGTCAGTCTCAAGGTACGATTCCGTTGGATGCACAGGTGTCCACCACAGACGAGGTCGTAGTGTGGGAGTCACTAGAAGCAGAAAATCCTCATACTCATACTCATAATCAAATTTACGCCTTTGGATTGATAGTTAAGTAATACTTCATGGATATGTCACCACTACACGTGGATATTATTAATGTTAAAAGTTTGATGTTGGTAGTCAATGGAAATTGGTTAGCTGAGAGTTTCATGTACAGGGTGGGCAAATTTCGATGTTTGTATAGGGCAAATCGGTAGCTATAGGCCATACGAAAATGTGGATCTCGATCGCTTTTTTCAAAAAAATCTTACTTTCGTTTATAACTCAAGAACAGAAGACGATAGCCAATTTTAGTTTTCGACAAAAAAGGCGATCGAGGATGCGACCTCCATCTTTTCGTATCTCCTATAGTTACCGAGTTGCTCTACACAAACGAAAATCGAAATTTACTCACCCTGTACCATAGTTAACAATTTGATAATAATCAAACGATAATAGGTAACCAAAAACATAAACACCGTTGCCGTATTCATCAGATCGTTACTTTTATGATGACTCATTATACCTCAATTCCTCAAAATGTCATCGAATCACAATATAAGGACTCAATTGTTTTCAGAATATTGTTTCGTAATTACATCGCCTATATTTCTGAAGAAGCAAATAAAATTCCCGGGTTCAATATTAGGATATGTTAAAGTTTCAAACATCTTACAACTCTCGGTACGTTTTTATGACTTATGTTGTTTATTTATATATCAATACATCAATGACTAATCGAAATGGGTCCATATCTTTAATGGGATAGTGATGATCATTGGGCCATGGCTTATGTTAATAGTATCTTGATTTATGCCTTTACAATATAGACCCTCAATAGGTCGATCATTTGAAATAATTGAAAAATATTTAGAATGAATCAATGATACCCCAGTTATAAGAAGTAATGAGGAAAAAATGTAATTAACTCCCTATTGAAAATAGAAGAGATATTGCTGGTATTAAATCTACGTTAAAGTTAGTGAACAATATGATTCAGTTTCAATGAATAATTCCATTTGCTGCATTCTCTCTCCACTCATGGTTGACAATTGTCTCAAACAGTATTGTTAATGTTTGTTAATGTTTTTGTATTAAAAGTGCGTTCGCCTCATCGGGATTCAAACCACTGATAACGCTATGGATTTTGATTATTTTAGATATACTGTACGCCTTAGACTACTTGGCTACCACGGCCCCCACGAATTATTATATGACGTCTCCTCATCATCGTTGTACTGAAAATTATAATTCCGTATCAAACTTGATAAATGTATTCCATGATTCATTAATCACCTTTGTAAATAAACTCAAATCATATTTCTTTTCAAATCTTCGAATGCCATGATTCTTACTGGTTTTTCTTTTATCTTGAATAACACATATCATATATAAACGTATAATTACCTCTACTGAATTCAATATCTCTTTCTTATCGCTATAATATTTTGTCTCATCTTCGTGTGAATACTGTTCTGGGTTCGTCCTGTTTGTATTACTCAAGATTTAAACGAATAGATAAATAAATGACCATACGAAGGAAATTCCGAAAATTAGTTCAACCTATACCGGTTGAACCAGAAGTTATTTTTCATTTTCAATATTGGTATTATTTCTTACCTAACAAAATTTCTGTAAAGTCCATGGAATTATATCCCACTGATATAATTCCCACCAGCGGTCAATACTAATTGAATGGAAAAGATTTCTAGAGAGAAACACTTAGCATGTTGAGAACTAAGTGTTATTAATATTAGTTTCCGGCACATGCTTGTCAATGTTGATGTTATTTCGAAGATTATATTTCCATCAAACAAGTGATCTCCAAAGTTGTTACGTATCTTTAGATATTTTACAACACCTACGAGCAACTTACATTATTGATGAGATCAAGCCTTCTTTATCAACGAATCGTCGAGTCGCCTATACTCATGAAAGTTTTGCGAGAGTTTATCAGATTATCTATGACATATATTTGTGAATCTCGAAAAGTTGCAACAAGTAAGAAGCCTTCGACTCATCTAAATTCTCAATAAAGCTAGATAGTAAAACTTTGGAGTTCGTGATCGACTCGGTCGCATTTTTATGATGGTCTTCTCCAAGAATTCATGAGAAAAGTGGTTGAGTACTCCTTTGAACTGTTGATGAAATGGCAATGAATAATCTAAACAAATCCTAGGAATTACAGTAGTATATATGGTTTAATCCCGACATAATGCCAATGTTATGTAAAATCGTCGAGAAGTGTCGATTTTCTTTGTAAGATTGTTCACTGGATAATCTATTATATAGTGTTTACATAAAATGAAAGAAATAAATTGATTATTAAGAAAATGACAAGCTCTCATAAGAAAACCGTGGACACGTTAACTTTTGTTCAAAGATTGCTTTGACGCTTCATTGAGCAATCATTACGTCATAAATGTTTCGGCTTTGATGTCATAGCCATTTTTATTGTGATAGCTATTTTGATAGTGTCATTTGAAAAAGCGTACTTTTCCGTACATGTTGAATCAAAAATTTCGTTATATCACATGGGGAAGACGTCGAAGAAATTATTATTATAATGATTTTACAGGAATTTACTCTACAGTTGAGTGAATAAACTGATTAATCCAATGTTTAAATTGAAGACCTTCCTGTGCCAGACAGTATCCAGGACGTTCTAATCCTATTGAATCCTTCTTCGAGTAGTTTGTTTGATCAACCAAATCAAGTGAGCTCACTTAAAATCAATCCCGAAAATTTCCCCATGTGACATGACAAAACTTTTCGTTCAACATGTACTGGGAAACATACCCATTCAAATGGCATTTTCAGATATAGCGGAAACAATTACAAAAAAATGTCCATGTAGTCATAGCCAAAATAAAAATGACGTCGTCAATGTGACTCAAACATTTTTTCTATACGATTTATTTTGTGTGTGTACAGAGACATATTCAACGGTCGGATATCGAAGGAAAATAATATAGATGGATAATAAAATCAGATTTCATGCAATATAAGTAATCTACATGAATTCGGTTACTGTGATTTTTTCACCCATCTGAGCCTACTATTCCAAACATAACCAATATGAGGTTATCCATTTTTCTAGGACATCTAGGACATATCAAATTAAAATTATCCGAGAAATAAACAGATCCAAAGCCCATTGAATAGCACTTCGAAATCGCAGATAATGTTTCGTAACTATTTCATAATTGGTGTCCTAATTCTTGAATATCAGTTCTTATTATTGCTAAAAACGTCATTACAGAAAGATATATTTCGTTTTTAGTCAGTGAGCTATGATTACCATTTGATAATAATTTTGTATCGTTTATATCATTATATTAAAAATTTCAATTGAAAAATGGACAGTGAAGGAAATAATTCAAATTAATTCACGCCTATTTTTTATTCACTGGAAAAAATGGAGAATGTTGTCTACTTCACACAATCATCAATTATACTAACTTAAGTTACTTTCAATATGGGTCATGAGTTAACGAAGTTATTTGAAATATCGGCATTTCTAAAAGTTACGATTCTTTAAGGAAAAAATATAATGCAATTCTCATTCCACGGTGATCGACAACTGAAGAGGAGTACGTACCAAGAAAGAAAGTCAGGAAATGAGTGGATATCTGTAAAATTCTATTGTTTTCAATGTAGAATAGAAGTTTCAACTGCTTCCTGGTATAAGCGACATCACATTGTTTACAGTTTTCATATTGAGCAACAATTGGTTGTTTCTCTAGAAACGTCCAATACGTAATCGTTCGAAAAACAGTCTGCTTGTAAATTAAAACATACGAATCTAACTCTTCGAACTAGCATGGTAAGTGTCTGGAAATTGAAAAATTTAAAACTTATCCGTTTCTCAAGAGCAAAAGACGATAGTAATTTCTCATTTCAACCACTAGTTTCATCTGATAAAGAATACCCACTCCGTGCTGGCCCTGCCATACGAATTGGAAAACTCCCAGTGAACCGAATTCAACTGTAGATATACCCTCACCATCAGAAATGAGGTCAATCCATTCGGAAATGGGCAATAGTACATTTGTGACAGAACAGGGCCGACTGTTATGACATTTTCTTGTTGGGCTCTACAAAACGTTGATGATAGCCGGCAGTCATGAATAGCATCCTAATCGTCGGATTAGGATTTATTCGAGACTATTCCAACGACTTACGAGGCTATAGCGAATAGGGAAGGAATAAGGAATTCAGCAAATTGACTATATTGCGAAATTATACTTGTATTATGGGTGAGCTGGATTTTTGGAGAACGTTTTCCATAATTCAAGAACTCCTACTCTGAGAAAAAGATTCTTGTGATCATTATGCATGGGTTATGAAACCTAAAAAGACAATTAGACACTTGAGGTTGCACATTGACAACGTACGTAAACGTATCCTATGACAGCTGAGCATGTACAGTTTTGGTTTTCTTCACGTTAAAAGATACGTCAGACGTTTTCTGCATTCACTCAAGACGATGTATTGAAGAGTTGAAGAAGAATGTGATTGTGGAAATTAAAATATGAATAAAATCATAGAAATCAATCCACTATTGTGTTGTGCATGGTGTTTTCCATCATCACAGGCCCCATCAAGTTGTGTTCGTTAATGTATTAGAAACTTCAGCTTATCTGTTGTTTTTGAAAATGATTGTATCGAAAGCACGATTCCGTTTTGATGATGAATATGTTCTGCATTCATCAAGGGAAGTCAATGGGCAAAACCCATTCGTGGATCTAAAATGATGGTTTCGAAAACATAATACAAATAACAGAATATACCATCAGCATCTAAGAGAAAGGTATTCTGCACTTCAAGGATCCCTTCCATCTTAGTCTCATGTTCTTGATCTTATGAATAAATATTTTTTTTATAATTTAACAACCGTTCAGTTATTCAGGAATAGATATTGACAATCTAGATTCACGAAATGCATACATACAGTTATGTTTCCTGCGTTCTTTATTATCACTCCGATAGAAGCCGACCACAGCCGAATTACGAAATTTGGCAGCGAATAATAATGCTAACAATAATTAAATTGGAATGTCTTATTTTATGTCTCTATTCTGCTGTTCATTATTGTAATGAGACTACAAATACTGATGTTATACAAGATTCAAAATCGCGTGAAATAGAAAATGTTAAGTTTATCACTGGGGAAGTTAGAACATTTCAATTGTCTGCGAAAAATTATCTTCCATAGCTGAACGAATGCATTCCATCAGGTAAGACGACTTTATATCTACCGAGAAAGTTGAACAATGAATTAGACAAAATTCACATTCGAATAAATACATGTGGAATTTGTGTATTTGCAGAATTCAGAAATTATTATATTATCGTCATAATGATTGTATAAAAGGTATGCTTCGTCCAGAATCAAGAAATCATTATCGGAAAAATTCTGTTCGATTCACGGAGTGAAGTTAATGGAAACTGTGGAATGAAGTTAATACTGTTATAGAATGTGAGGTATCACTCGAAAATTTGGGAGTGGTGTTTACACCTCCGAGACTTTTCATCTATTCTTCCCAACTTTCCTTGAAGAATTGACAACATATAGTCTTATGGGTGACCAGCTATTTTGTCCTGATATCCTGGCCGGCCGACTCCAGTAGCCGAAACTCCGCATGTGGCGTCATATTTTGAACGAATCAAAAAGTTTTCCAGCACAGGTATCTTTCAAGGTCTCACAAATATAATAGCGGATAAGTATTGCGGATCATTGTTCAAAAATGGTGACACTCGAAAGTGCGGTAGTTTCCAGACCTGTGTATATGACCGCGCCCTAGTCTAATCGGCTGATTACAGTCATTGAAAACTTCATATCATGCGTTCACTTGTCACTTATCTGGGACTGGCCTAAATAAGATATTATCAATAACGTTTCAAGGGGTCATAGCAAACGTTCAATAAATCTACTACAGAGTGGTGTACATACGATCCATTGTTTGAATGTGAATTGTTTCTAGTGTTAATAGTAATGTTAGTACATCCCGTCATTTGAAGTTAGATCATTGGCCAAAGGAGCAAGTTTAAGTCAACATGAAAGGTCGCAGTCTTCGAGCGTAGGTTCATTTCCCGTCCAACGCCGAAAGAATAAAAAAAAAGGATAGAAAATAAATTCATTCTCAAATTATGTGTCTTAGTTCTTACGAACTATATTTATCTTTTGATTCAGGATAATCAATTCATGTGATGCTTATGAAATATAGATTTTCCAGAAGTAATTAGAACGAGACACGATCAAGAAAATTCCGTATTTACAATTACAACGTGATCGCAATAAACAAGAACAGTGATTTATCTAATTACCATGGAAAACTTCGATTCTAAATTAATCATCGGTGGTAATGGTTAGGGTACACAACACACAATATAACGGTCATAAAATTAACCCTGTCACGTTCAAATGGTGTACGTGTACGGATTCCACAACCCTCGTGGAACTTTTGCAACCGTTAACGCTTACGGAATATTGGTTGAAGTTTTTGCAGCACCAGAAATCCATGATTTTTCGCCAATACCGTTGAACTTCGCTTCCGGTTCGAGACGAATTTTCAGAAAGAAAATCACTTTATTTGGACGGCGTGAATTGTGGAAAGCAAGTTCCTGTTAATTTATACAATCTCGACGGTAGTTTTCGAGCACAGCGAATTGAATTATGGGGAACGGTATGGATAACTTTTGAACTCCACGGTGAAGTTACCACGGTAAGAGGTGTTGCTAGAATTCCAAGCATAATTCAACTCGGATCAATAAATCTGTGGGTTTATTGATGAATTCGAACAGAGAATGAAACGAGCATTTACGTTTTAGTTACATCGACGTTTATAAACAATCAAAAAGAGCCCAAGTATTTTCTCAATAACAACAACATTACATAAATAAAAACACCATGGCTCATATACACATTCTGCAAAATTATGTGGTGTTCAGAGGCAATATAAAATTCATTTACTTCAATAAAACAGCAGTGTTTTGGATTCGAAGTATTCGGAAGAATTCAATTAGCATAATCCACTTCATTATGTGATCATCTCATGGTTTCATGCTTTAAAATCATGTCCCTATGATATACTTTGTGGAATCATTATTTTATTAGTATTCATTATGTATAAATAAAACTATTCATCTTTCTAATGGCAAGGTCTAGATGTAACGTATGAAAATATTCCTGGAAAATTTTTTGTGGCGAAATCAAACCAGTAATACTTCATCATTCAAAACTTCAATAAGATAAATAGATCGTCGATCTTTTAAGTAGGTAATATCACTACTGCTCACTAATGGGTAGAATTCGAAAGTGTAAAAATAAACAGGGTGTTCTATTTCAAAAAAGTTGATATCACTTCTGGTTCAACCAGAAGTAACAGCGCATTGAAAATATTCTGGGAAAATTAATCACAAGTATCTTCGTTAGTTTTCTATAAACCCCTAATGAATCAGTTAGGTGAATCACCCTGACTCGAATTTTTACTGACAAAGAATACCAGTCTGATATTTGGTAAGCACGTGAAACTTATCATAACATTCACACTAACAATCATGTCTCAACTTGCGGATGGAATCTGCTTCACTAATTTCTCAAAATTCCTGTTCTTATGGAGTTTGATATGTTTCAGTTCAGCAGTCACATATTTTTCATTGTCGCAAAAGCTGAAGGCGCAATCAACTAATGTCTTGATAGATGTCTACTACTTGTATTCAATAAGCCTCTTAACTTTGTCAAGCCAATTTGTCCCAAAATGTCTTCTTCACTGTGAGCTTTATGAACAGACGGTCGTAAGTTACAAAATGTTACAGGAATTCTAATCCTCTGTCTCCGTTTCATCCCAATATCTACAAGAAACCAAGGATCATTTGGATTACTTCAATGAAAGTTGTTTCTAATAATTTCAATCAATAACACCATCTTATAGGAATATAGGTAGAAAAAATTCTTTAGATAACGTTACTTTTTACCGAAATCAGCTCATCAAAGGAAAGAAAGTGGGTTGTTACATCCAGAAAAATTACCATTATTTTCTGGACTGTATAATAGATTATTTTATCAATGAACAGTAAAAGACGATCAGAAATCAACGTGTTCTGAGTTTCCTCTTGAATGTAATTCCCTGTACCTTATCCAGTTTCTAGTTTTCAATAGAAAATAAATTCATAGTGAATTCCATAAAAATGAGACACTCTACTATAAAGACAACGATCAAAAAAATTAATGTCGACTTTCCTTAACGAATTTACTGAAACAACAAGCAGAAGTTATTCGAATATAAATAATTATTATTGTTGTGTGACCATCATCTCAGATATGTAATTAGAGGAATTCTAGGAGAAATCAGAAACAGCAGAGACCAAGGAATTATGGGAAAAATTGCATTATATTCTCCAATTATAGTTGAGATGGCATCCCAACAATACAATAAACAGAATTTTAATTCATCTGGAAATCTGTAGTTTATATAATAATAATAATACTTTAGTCATCCAAGAGATCATAGAACAGGTCAAAATTCAAGTAGTATGCAGTGATTAATTAGGAGACTGAAGGTACTCCTCATCAGAATAGAATGCCAGCAAATGAGATCTTATCGTAGACATGAATCTCCTCTTGCTGGAAATGCCCTTATTTTCATTGCTGAACCTGTTGTACTAAACCGAACCCATATAATAAGGATTCTACTTATACAGCTCTGACCTATGACCTGTATGTTGTAAGTTCATGCCATGACGTGTATAATGATTATGGGATTCATTTTGATAGACAGAATCATGGAGATTGTTTTTCACAAATTTCAAAATTTCTTAAAAATATAAACAAGGCTGGGTCAGTATTCTTCTCCTGATGAATGCAGTTTTACATGATTGTCTGTATGATATAAAGGTATCGTATTGCCGTTTTTTGTATGAGAAAGATACGATCTGTTGCTGTTGAGTTTCCCCAGAATATAACGTCTTACCGAATATGAGATTCAATGCATGCGAATTAGTATGTCTTTGTAGTATTGATACTGAAATTGTGCTTCAATCTCTTCAAAGCAAAGCAGTTTTTGCTGATATTTGCTCTTTCCAATTCAATGACAAATCTATATGAATACCCAATAGTTTGAATGAGGTTACTTGGTGGATTGACTGACCAATTCTCTTTATAGGTAGTCTTTCATTGTAACGATTTGCTAGTGTATAAAACTGCATGAAGAACGAAAGCAGGAAAGAATTTGATTACCCTCAACAAATGCCAGAATTCTGGTCGCTAATAGTTTTTCAAATATTTCAGAGAAACCTGGTAGTATAATGTTTATCGCAAATACTGGTGGATTGGAGTTTGTTATACTGTATGTTCAGTGGACAAACTTGGATATTTTCAAACATCGGTATTAAAAATTTTGTGAATATCATGTTTTTTTCAGATTGAATTTTTTTGGGGATGAGAATAAGTGAAGGTGAACCGTGATTGTTATACGTGTTGTGGAAATCGAACTATTGCCGAACTTTTATCAAATTGTTTTATTGTCAATAAAGGATATATTTTTATATTTTTCATATCCTATAGAAGAGTTGCTTTGAGTTCTCGAAAAGTTTTACACCGAACGATCTCAAATTTTGATATGATAGACATCTTGCTTTGAATATTCATATCTTTTTCGCAGTAGTAATCTACAATAATTGGTTATAGTTGCGCCATCTAGCAAAAACGAAAGACGTTTTTTGAATCGCAAAATAATTTACAAAATTCGACTCGTATAAAAATATATTTTCCCAGATACAGAATCTATCACTTGTTTCTTCCTTGTTTTCCTAATGCTGACAACTCTCCAGTCCACTGTTAACGGAAGCAATGCACAAACAATGTAACATATCTTCATTGCCACGAACGAAGTTTTCATCACTAGAAGAAATTCCAGATGCAATTTCATGAAAGTGAATCGACCTACTTCATGCGGTAACATCCACAGACTACAGGATCCAGTTGGCATTACAAGTTTGAAACAATTGCCCAACTCAACTAACAACAAACATTTAGAGAGTTTTAAAACTCATTTCAAAACGATGGGAACTTCCATGTGCTTCTACTATATCTGCACCATTCTCCAGTTGGAGAACTCGAAACTTCATTTACATAAAAAAGTTGACACTAAAAGTGTTTCTTGGTGAAAAAATATTACCTAGTTGGATTTTAGAATTTTCTTCTCGCAAATGCTCAAGTAGGGAGAACATATTGATTGTGAGATATTTTCACTAATTTGTTATGTAACAGAGTTGCATAATACAAGGTACCTTCGGATAATCAATTAGGACTTTCATTCCAAGAAGATTGAATAATTTCTCCATACCTAAACGGACAAACTCAACTTGAATTCGCTGAACTCACTGATGTAATGAGTTTGATCACCTTATAAATGTCATTCACCAAATTATATTTTCATCCTGCCAGTTTACTGAGATAAATGAATTCAAAAAAGGCCATCAAAGCTACTACGAATCACAATGATCGTTTAAATTTTGTTTACTGAGTTTCCTTGGTATCTTGGTCGAGACACAGCTAGTTTTCTTTCTTATTCATCTATGTTATTTCGATGAACAACGAATCATTATCAGAAGTTGTCAATGGTGCTATAAGTTATTCAGGACTTGAATATTCCAGAATTATGAATACTGAAGAATGCTGAATCAGGTGTCATCGTGTCTTCAATACAATTCTTCGTTAAAATAACGGGATGGTATGAAATATAATAGAAATCTTCAAAAATGGGACTATTTTGAATTTGCCATTCAGAACTGCTTATTGATAAACTAAAGATATTCGAATCAGATCGTACATTATGTGGACATATTTTAAAGGCATAAAATAGTTCGCTCCAGTTCGACAATGTCACATTCGATGGAAGGCAGAAAGATGGGACTGGGAATTATATGCTGAGTTTAATAGTGCAAGAATGTATGGGTTATCATCTTCAGAAAAATTCAACTCAACTTGGTTTTTGGCGTGACTTCTACCTGTAGTTTGTTAGTGTTTTCACACCACTATTTCTCTGTCATAATCATATATATAATTTTCAGTAATCAGGGAATAAAAAATTGAGAGTGAAGGATGTAACGAAATGGCTTCTATCTAATCTATCAACGACATTCTATTGACAGACATAGCTTTCAGCATTTATTCTAAATCAATCGAGGACAATTCGTCTTCTTTCCATCAGAAACTTTTTCACCCACCGAATTATAATGATATAAACGTCAATGTCGCTGTCCTTTATGGAGATTAACTAGAAAGAACCCCTATTGCGCTTCCTTCCCCTCGACCGAGTCTCTCTGGACCGAGAAAGTGTATTGTCGCCTGTCAAGGGACGGTCGATCCTCCAAGGATAAGTGCCCCTGACTGTCGGTGTCTTTCCACTTTTCCGCTACACGTAATAGAGCGTGAGCGCGACTTGAAACTTCTGACGAAACGTCGTTGCTTTAGGATGAAACTTCATCCGAAGTATGCCATGTGAGACTTTGAGCCACCTACTTGAAATGCATCAAGACTGTTTGAGATTGGGATAGCTCTTTTCGATGAGTACTCTTCAATATTGCAATTCCATCAGCTTTATAGTGAAGTGTATCTTAAACACATTCCAACATTGATTCGATTTTGGGACGATGCAATATCCCTGTTCGTTATCTGTTCGGTACATTTGGGAGATGATCTGGATTCATAGATTAACATAAAGGTTGACTTTGAAATTGAGAAACTTCTTCAATATCACAAATACAGAATACTTATACCATATATAATATACAAAAATTGTTGAATCGGGGCTAAACATATTTCAAGGTTTTAGTATTACTAGAAAAAAATCTCTCGTCGGAATTTTATTTCTTGAAAACACTTTTATTACCTCCTGGATGTTATATCACAAGTAACGATTCTCTCTTCTTCAAAATGTTAGTGAAATTTATTGTTCTGTTCTCATGGTAGGCTTCGACTATGTATGGCACTGAGACATGATGCATGCTCATTTTCTGTTGGATCGAATATTATATCGAACTTTTGTTAGTACGGACCTGAAATAGCCTATGATTTATAGGTCAGCCGCTTGAGTGGAAGAGAACGTGTGTACCAAATTGTCAAATTGTAAGAGTAAGAATTGTACTGTGTATTTCACAAGTTATGCAACAAAAAAAAAGGCAAAATGATGAAACTCTGTGTCCACTGTATCCAAGACACGATCGTATACATAGGTCTTGCAACTCATGTGGTGGGGGGTGACCCAAACATTGAGGAAATTTTTGTGGTTCTGATGTTTTGCCACCTACAGCGCTGTCCTCTATTGTCACTTTGTCAGCCAATCACAAATCAGATCTGATCAGCTTTTTGAAAGTAGGAATGATTTTTATTTATTCGAGAGAATTTTGCAAGATATAATATTTCTGTCATTGATTTTATTTACCATTCAAGTCCTAATCGTTTGTTTTGTTGTCGAAGATTAATCACGTGATTATACCCCTATGTCCTCCTAGCGGATAATTATGGAAACTTGTTCTTCAAAACTGGTGCCACCCCCCACCACTCAAAAATGCCGTAGATTCCAGACCTTATGTATAAGACCGTGATCCAAGATAAGAATGTCTATTTCACCGCACACTACACCAAAACGTTAAAACTTCAATAAAAGCCATTTTTCCGTTTTAAATATTGCAGAATCATATTGTGTCATACATCGTTGTATTATAAATATTAGTTATAAAATATGCTATTCAATACAGAGTATTTTTTTTTCACGGGCTATGTAAAAAAATAAAGTTGATGGTGGTTTCTTCCGAAATCTCTTAACGCTGTTTTATAGGGATTAAAAAATGGCAATGAGAAAGTGTCTTCTGTTTTGTCATATCTCTTCAAATAACGTCAGGAAAAAATAAAAACGAAATCGTCAAGTTTCGTTTTTTTAAGCATATCTCCGGAAGTAATTGGAATTTCAAAACTTTCTGAACGGCACATTGTTGGACTTAAAAATGCACAATTTTTCTCTAATTCAATCATCTCCGTATCTCTTATGGTTTCCAAGATCCCCATTATAGACATCCTTATATTGGACACAGTGTATACGGCTTGTAAAACTTGAGACCCTATGAATATGGTATATCCTGAATCAGCTCGGTGAATTCTTCATTGTGTCGATATTACGTAAGAAGACTGTAGAAATAAAACTCATCAGGAAAATAATCAAATCACAGATTTTTCGACGATGAATTGATATAAACTCCTATGATCCTGAAAAAGCAACAAAAACTCATGAATCATCTTCCTTCTTATTTCGTTCGGTTTGTCGTCGAAATGGATTAGACGAGTGAAGAAAAGAGATCTCCAAACTGAATCACATTATGATGAAACTTGAGTACACAATTCATGACCTAAGGGATATTGAATTACTTCAATATTATAATCATAATATCAAGAAAAACAGTATGGAACTAGTATATAAAACATCAATGCAGCAAGTTGGAAGATATTGTTAGCTTCAAAGTATAGATGCTGCTCCAATTGGCAATATCGAATGAAATTTCCGATTTTTACTTATTCCAAACGGGCAACTTGTTTATTGCCGATTAAAATCGTGGAATATTTCATTTCAAACTACTGTGTGGTCATTAAGATACGAAGCAGGTCAAATTGGGGTGAGAGTAATCATCCACCAAAAAGTTTCCCTTCCTGAACGGAACCCCTCTAGCGGAGTGAGACCCTCCAATATTTGATGGAAAGTGGAGTCAGGTGCTTATAATGAAGATATTCTCAACAAGATTGAAATCCCCTGAATTCCATACTACGAAGCACAAAACTAGTTTGGAATGAATTTTATTCGATCGTGACTTGTGATAGCTATCAAACAATCAACATAAGAATCAACGAGTTATCCAAGAGTATATCTTGAAATCTACCAATGATTTGGACGACGAGGTAGCTAGCAAAAAATGAAAAATGCTATGGTAATTGAAGCTAGGGATATGGTAGTTTCAGAACATGTTGTTCAATAATCTACATCGAGTACAAGAAAGTTTTCGATGAGTATCATTGAGGAGATAAAAAAATACCATTCAGCAAGACGGTCACATTCCACACTGCCATTTCAAGTTTCATCGTTCGGAAGGAGAGGAAGTATTGAGAACCCCAACGGTCTCACGATCTGACCCCATTTAACTTTTTCATAGCGATACTCAGAAACTTGAATGTGAACCCAGTGAACATCACAGAAAAATCAAGAATGAATATATAATCATACGAAATCTTCAAACATATTTTTCAAAGTATCCGAGAAAGTTTTGAATAAAACCCATTTTATTGCATGGGGAGGCCCAGGGTGAGCATTTCCAATATTAAGATAGGAAAATAGTAAGGATTTGATACTAAGAATTTCATTTGACTCTCCTTTCCATTTGAAATTGTATAGCTGAGTCGAATCTCCTCTGATGGGGTTTCCGTTCAGGGGGACGAAATGGCTGAAGAGTATTTTGCTCAAAATTGAAAATCGACGGGTTCGAGCGTTTTTGGGATATCTAGAATATGTTCTTTTACGCTTCCAAATGGTCACCCTGTATACATTTTCATAACTTCCCAATGTGATAATAGTTTAAATAAAACAATTATACAGTACTTTTGAGACAACTCGAAGTTTTCTACTATGTACTTTACAGTTCCGCTTCTATTATGGACTACTTCCATGAAAAAATATTCCATTGAATTATGTTCGTTTCAGAAAATATACGAAAGAATGTATTCTTAACTTTCGGAGCCGTATCAAATGAAAAAGTTCTGAAACTATGTAAATATCAGCTGTAACATAAAAGTAAAAGGCCGACTTTCGGTAAAATATCTATTTTATATGATAAATGGTTATTCGGCGAACAAAGTTATGAATATTTAAAGATGTCGTGACTCTAATAAACGATGATATATTGCTACTCTCTCGAGTTTTTGAAAAGGTATTTAGATATGAACACGAATTCTCTAACGACCAACATCGTTTGTGAGGATCGTGTATTGTATGGAGGTGCCATTTTTCTGGCAGTAAAATGATTTATCTCAAAACATCTGATGATAGGGTATTTATAGACCTATGATCGCTTTCTTGCAGAAAAGGAATCTCATTTCATGCAAATCGAATATATGAAATGTAAATATTTCACTACAACTTATGTAGTAGAATTCAAAAAGAGGTGACGAATGAATTTGATCACTTATAAAATCCCATACTTGGCCGAATGAGAGTTTGTTATTCATAGTAAAAGCAACATTTTTGAATTTTCTCTGAAGCTAATGTATTTCTGTATGAGTCATCGATGCTTCTGAGTTCTGCCCGATTAATAACATGCTAGTTTTTCCAGACCTATGCTGCAACTCCTGATTTGCTAATTTATACTCGCTTGGTATTATTTCTGTTTCCGTCAGTTTCCCTTGTACTGAGTATTTTTTTGATTCGTCCACTTTAATTTTGACCTCTTTCAGGTTTAGATGGTTTGATTTCCGTCAGATGGTGTTGCTAGATACGGAAAAGGTTCCAATATTGAATTATCTCCACAGACACAGTGTTTCTTGTGGTAACTCCTGTTTTTTATTCTGTTTCAAGCTTCTATTCGTTCCATCAGGTACATCGAATATCTATTCTATTGTTTATGTGATATAGTTCGGAATGCAGACATCTCTCATTATTATAGTGGCTGTAGGCATAGTCCACCACTACTTCTAGCTTATTCTTCTTCTCGTTAATTGATTCAGAATTGGATATCGTCCTACTTGTATGGGTCTCATATATTATATTGACCTATATCACTTTTTATTCAATCTTATCACTTTCACATCCAAGAAAGGCAATACTCTTCGTGAACTTTGTGGATGGTTGTACAGATGTTGCAAAAATTTGTCTAATCCCTTGTGAATGCCGAGTAGGCCTGAAACTACTTCGGGAAATTATATAGAGGTGAGTTTTGTGGAGTTGCGACAGCAGTGCCTGTCTCTCCTTATCGCAATTGAAGGGGGTTGCGTCAGAGTAGTGAGAGTGGGATGTGTACGGATTCTGCCAAGACACCCCTACTTCTTATTATATTATCAATTATTTTCCTCCCCTCACGATACGTTTTTTTTGAAGATACAGTGTTCGATATTTCACAAAGAAACAATCTTAATCAAATTTGGGAAAACAAAGTTGTCGCATATGATATACCCTGGCTTCTTTGAATATATTCATTTATTTATGTATTTTGAAAAATACAAAATCAGACCCAAAGTGGACATAAAAAATATTGTTCAACTTAGGTTTTCCTCATTCATTATCAGAAATTAAAATTGAAAGTTATTTCACATCAAACTACCTCAACTTCAGATTGCAGTTTATTATCGACATAGAGTCAACATCAAGGTTGAAAACAATTCTGAATTAGTTTAAACATATTTTGAGGTTGATGTATTTGGTTCGGTAGACTTTCTTCCATCACCCATTTCTTAGGTTCTTTCGAAGTATTCAAGAAAAAAAATCACTTCACAACACAAAAGATAGTCGCTGGGAAATAGCGAAAGATCAATTGAGATGTGATAATATTTAATATCATTCGAAAGGGGATTCTATTGTTTTCCAGATCATTCCATTGTTAATGGTTTTAAATTCAACTTCGACCAATCTTCATATCAATATACAGGGTGATTCATCTAACTGAGGAGAGGATTATGGAGAACTAACAGAGATATCAACTTGGAATTTTGGTGACAGCTACAGCTTAATGTGATCTATTTCCCTAGAATATTTTCAATACGCTTCTACTTCCGGTGAAACAGGAAATGATATCAACTTTATTTTTTCAAACGGAATACCCTATGTTTATTTTCACATTTTCGAATTATACGTACAATTCAGGTTCATTTGCATTCTGAATCGCTCCTGTATCATCAACGATGGAATAGTATTCTATCAGGCACCCGTGACAGTTCTACAAAATATTCCACGCAAAATTTTATTTACTATCGATTTGTGTGAGCATATCTATCATATTGCTAAAATGTGATGGTGCTCCATATTTATTTCTTTTCAGGTTTGCAATCAATTAAAGTTCATATTATTCGACAAATACGAAATTTAGATCCATCCAAAGCACACTTGTGAAAATATATTCGAGACAAATGTGCGTATTTCCACATTTTTGTTGATATCTCTGTGGATATTCATTTTAGCAATTTTGCGTCGGATAGTGGGAAAATTTCATATCCAAAAATTAAACTGAAATATCGAACACCCTGTTGAATATTTTGTAAAACTGTTACTTGGTACTTGATATAATACTCTTCCAACAATATGTATACGTGGATTGAACTCTCTATCGTAAGAGTTGTAGATAATACAGAAATTTCAGTTCGTCAGTGAAGATTCATCGAAAAAATATATTATCTCAGAAACGAATTACGATTCGAAATGCAACCGATCCAGAATTATTCGTAGTATTCTGAAATCCAAAAATGAATAGGGTGTTTCATTAAAAAAAAAGTTCTAGGGAAATAGATCACATCGAGCTGTAGCTGCCACAGAAATTTCAAGTTGATATCCTTGTTAGTTCTCCATAAACCTACGATGAATAAGTTAGGTGAACCACCCTGTATATTATTAGAATAATTAACTTTTGACAATCCTATATGATGCAAAACAAACCTCTAACTTCCATGCGCCGATGTACCGCATTGATGAATATCAAATTGACTCTCAGTTCAATATATTCGATAAGAAATAAAGTTCGTAAATAATGTTGTGTGTATTTTAGGGCTCTATCATATATTTCGTATTGGTCTTGATGTCAGGGTAGAAAATTCAGCGAAAGAAACAGAATGACAATGAAAAAAAGAGAGCAGTTCGTACAATCATCGTTGCAGTCTCTAGAGTCTAGAGAGAATCACATCGAACAAGCCATATTTTGTCAAGTCGCTCGTTCTGAGAACCCAATTTTCTCGGCACGTATCTAGCTACCCTTTTATTCGATAAACTCCTTTCATTTCAATTTCGGTAAATGATAATATGATAACAAACACATTGTGTAGATTGAACGATAGCCTTTCTGATTCTGAAATGTTCAAGAAGTTTCGACGAGAGCCGAATGGTAGAAAACTACCTCGGAAAATTTCTAGAATTCAAGAGTTTAGAGTCGCTGGAATAAATATATTCGCAAGGTAAAGAATTAACTATGGTCTTATCACTTGAAAATGATTATAGATATACTAGTCCAGGGTCGATAATTTTTCAAACCAAAAAAAATTATAATAGAATGAAACCCATTAGAAAAGGAGGGAAATATGATAAAAATGAAAGGAAAAATAAATTACGGGCGATCTGAGGTTGGGAAGGGGATGGGGGTGAGTTTTTAAGGGTAAAAAACGGTTTTTCCCGATTCCCGGCAAAACTAAGAGTCCTATCGAAAAAAGTCAAATGGGAAAGTTGTAGATAATAAAAAGATCTAAAACTTTTGTATCCACACTTTTTTCACATAACCTCAAAATTTATGTGAAAAATTCAAAAAACCAAGTTTTTGGTTTTTTATTATCTTTTACAAATTTTTTTTTTTAACGAAATTTTGTGAAATATATGTTACTATGGTGAATCTTCTCAGAAAACGCATAAATTAAATCATCTTTCGTTTTGGCAAACCTCCCACCTACAGAAGGAGCAGCAGAACAACATTGTTACAGGGCATATTATCAGCTTCAAACTTGGTTGGGTAACGAACTAACAGCAACAGATTGGGGCTGGAAGCAATTTCAACGTGGAATTATGCCCAAATTTACACAAAAAGAATTAATTCCGGAAATATTGCTCAAAACAATTTGCTGCAGCTGTGAAACTGGATGTAACAGTTTGCATTTTCTGAGAAGATTTACCATAGTTACATATATTTTTTTTTCACCATCGGAAAGTAGAGATTCCAACGAACAGAAACCACACCAACTTTTTGAAAAAAGCTGATATTTTGACGGGTGAATTTTCGATTGAAAATTAGGCTGTTTTTTTCGATATTAATTCAAAATAAGGTGAAAAAATAAATAATTTTAATTGAATGAATTACAGCGTATTTGGGACATAAAAAGGTAAGTTTTCACAAAATTTCGTCGAAAAATAAAAATTTTTGTAAAAGATAAAAATAAAAAACCAAAAACTTGGTTTTTTGAATTTTTCACATGAATTTTGAGGTTATGTGAAAAAAGTGTAAATACAAAAGTTTTAGATCTTTTTATTAACTACAACTTTTCCTTTTGACTTTTTTTGATAGGACTCGTAGTTTTGCCGTGAATCGGGAAAAACCGTTTTTTACCCTTAAAAACTCACCCCCATCCCCTTCCCAACCTCAGATCGCCCGTAATTTATTTTTCCTTTCATTTTTATCATATTACCCTCCTTTTCTAATGGGTTTCATTCTATTATAATTTTTTTTCACTTTTCATTATTTTTAAAGGCTTCTACCCTGGTCTATACACAATCATAACGTCTTAAAAACATCGCTCGGAATTTTTAGGAAACCAATTATTTGAACAACGGACCTAACCTCCAAAAACTCTGTTAAAAAGGTTTCGATTTCAGGATATAGGAAATTGAGTAGGGGTTATCATTTTTCGAGGCCGAACCTGGTCGCATTCGATTCCGTTAATACAGGGTGTCCAGGAACTCCCCTGCCAAACGGAAACTGCAGTTTTAAGTCAATTTATCTCGAATTACCTCAATCAAAAAATGCTTCCTACAGCAACAGACCTTGAAGAGGTCATCGTTATACAGTTTTTCCATGAATTGATTTAAAATGCCTTTAATTACTTGAAACATTTAAACGTTGTATAAAATATACAGTTACAAATGATGTTAATTTTAATAACCAACTTAATATAACAGATATAATTTTATAGGAGTGGGCCGCCTTGGAGAATCACCTGGTATATTACTGTCTTAACTGTAATATTCTGAAAATCTGTCAGCTTATTCTATCTTGAGCTCTACACTGTTTTGCTATTTACTATTCAAGCCACTCACACCCATACTACCAGTAGGAGAAATGCTTGAGAACGCTACGAAGAAGAAAAATCTCTGCGGAAATTTAGCCGCCTGAATTTGAATTTTTATTTGCTGCGCACATGCAACAACCCAATAAAGAAATGCATAATGGCAAATTTCCGCAGGCAATAATACTCGTACGAAGAGGAAACTATGGCCTCTGAGGAGCAGACAGACGATGCCTCGTAGATATTCGGTCGATAATGTATGAGGAAAGAATTGGCTGTTTCCCAAGGACCATCGCTTGTTCCAAAAGGAATTGCCTCTGAAAAAGGGTGTAACGTATTACCGATAAATTTCCATTCTTTTTCTGCAGCAAGCCATCATGTTCGAACGGGATTGGTGATCGGGTTTTTCACTTCACAATGTCTTTCATACATGGTGACTCAGTTAAAAGAGGCGATTTGCATGCATTCCTTGTTTCAAATTTCGAGAACCAACTCATTGTATTATTTTTAGGTACATATTCGACAGGTCAATTGGACTGCTCGTTCTTTATTTCATGAACTTTTTATGTTATATTGTTTTCGGTACATTTCAAGTCCTCAAAATCACAATCAAAGTCGGGACTACTTGGGACAAATGTTTCGATATTTCCCCACGAATAGTAACTGACGTCTCGATATCACAGGGAGAAATCTGTGATGATTATACATATCAGCTAATATCGATCTGCAGGTACCTCAAATTACCACTATTGATATGAATATACAAACCTTGATTTGATTACCGATCAACATTGATTTCTTCATCATGTGAATGATAGATTTAGTCGAATGCATAATTCATACTAAAGTCATTTGATATTGCGAAAATTGTATCGCCACAACTCCGAATAACCAAATGTTGTAACACTCTGTATGTATGAAAATTAGAATAAAAGTTATGGTAAGATGAAAATGATAAAATGGTCGATACATAAAACCAACTATGGGCGTGCAAATAATCGTGAATTTATGCAAATCAGGATGCTAATTTATTTAAGGGGAATATATTAAACGTCGATTATAATCTGTCGTACACCCTCTTATCAAAATTTACTTTTGGGGAAATTGCTCTGCATCAATAAGTCAACTAACTAACTGCAAAGCATAATATCAATTGATTTCATAACATTCCATACTTTACAATTCAGTATGAATAATCATTCTTTACTGTTTTTTACTGTATCGAATAC
Organism: Plagiodera versicolora; assembly: GCA_037013635.1. NCBI lineage: Eukaryota > Metazoa > Arthropoda > Insecta > Coleoptera > Chrysomelidae > Plagiodera > Plagiodera versicolora. The sequence goes on along the minus strand of CM072986.1, from coordinate 4,342,485 downwards.
AATCATTCAAAATTATATGAAAAAAAAATGGAAAGTATGGGTGAGATGATAAAAATTAATTATTGATAGCGAGTTATCATATTGAGTGGATATGAGCTAAAATATCGTGAAAATAAGATGGAATGGGTGGTTAGCAATTCTCAATTCCGAATGAAAACTTTTCAAGAATCAACAATCATCAGATACGTTCCTTCTGTTTTCTTCTTCCTCATTCACAGTTTTGCTCAACTTTACTCTACAATACGTCAAAATTCAAGCATGACACACTTATGAATATAATGTTGAGTATTCGAAATCATTATTTTTTCGCACTGAAAAAAAAAAGTAATCAACTCCGGATTAATTTGTACGGATGCCTCTTATCTCATAGGTTTTGTTTTCTTTTGATTTTTCCTTAAACAACGGTGACATGAAAGTATTTTTTTTGTGCATTATTAAATACGAAGAGGTTATGTTGATGTTTCCATCACGATCGTATACATAGGTCTTGCAACTCGGGTGGTGGGGGATGACCCAAACATTGAGGAAATTTTCGTGGTTCTCATGTTTCGCCACCTGCAGCGCTGTCCTCTATTGTCACTTTGTCAGCCAATCACAAATCAGATCCGATCAGCTTTTTGAAAGTAGGAATGATTTTTATTTATTCGAGAGAATTTTGCAAGATATAATATTTCTGTCATTGATTTTATTTACCATTCAAGTCCTAACCGTTTGTTTTGTTGTCAAAGATTAATCATGTGATTATACCCCTATGTCCTCCTAGCGGATGATTATGGAAACTTTTTCTTCAAAACTGGTGCCACCCCCCACCACTCAAAATTGCCATAGATTCCAGACCTTATGTATATGACCGTGGTTTCCATGAATGACATCACTTACATTTTCAGTATATGATTGCACTACTGTTGTAAAGTATAAATAAACCTAATTTTATATGTCAATCAATTTCTTGTTACTATCCATGTAATTTTGTATGTAGAATCATCATCAAAAAATTCATCCAATTTGCATTAATGAAGTAAGATGTATTTGAAATGATGAAACAAATGACAGGAATCATTAAAAACTTGAAATTCAAAGGTTCCGATTGTTTACAATCGTCTCCGAATGAGAACTAACAAATTTCGAGAATGCGGTCATATTTATACGAAGATGATTCCTGTTCAATGAGTCGTCACCGTTTCATTCTGTTGATCACTGGTTCTCAAGAATTATAAATATGAAAATTTCATAATTCTTATAGACAGCCTTCTTCCTGTGCCAGTATTATTTTTTATGGATTACTACGTCCCTATTCATTTGATGTTATATTAGTTGTTCTAAACGTGCTCTGCCACTTCTGATTAGCTGTTTTTTTGTTAAGTATTCTTTCTATGCTTTTTTATTTTTACTGTTAGTGTTACACGGTTTATTTCAACAAGAAATATTGTCAATAACGTTCGAACATAATAGAGAAGCTGTTTTTATATTTTGGTACGATATAGGAAGATCCTGATAGGATACTCCTTCATCAACAAGAATACTGAAAATGGATTTCAAATATAAACTTCTTGATTTCACACTGTATACCTAATTTCGACAATTTCAAGGAAAAATGCATGACAGCATCAGGTAATGAATAAAAATAAATGATTCAAAAATAAGTACATAGCTCTATCCAAAATAGGAATTTCTCATGAGAAAAATATAATTACTCCATAGTGAAAAAATGGTTTAGAAGAATCATTCTTCCAATGGTAAAACGGTTTAGAGTCCGGCCCTGTACTATACTCTACGTTTGCATACTATCTAGCATATTCATATAACTTGCAAAACTTCAGATTCAGAAAGTGTGAAGATTTACGGTTCTTGGCCCAAGTTTTCGAATAAACGAAGTCTCGTAGGCCAAAAAGCTATCATGAACGATAGAGTTGATGATTTATGTTCGTACTATCGATAAGTCGCTGGATATTAGCTTGAAAGTTGTAACCACAGTTTGAGAAGATTTTTAAATATATTTCCTTCGCAATTTTAATTCGTAGTTTTTTTGCGCAGGACTTTCTGTACTGAAAAGATGATATATTCCTAAATCTAAACATGTTTGAATTTTCAAATAATGAGACAGGAAATCGTATTGAACAGGCCATCTAAAAATTGTAAGCGTGAAGAGAGTATATTTATAACAGATTTCGAAATCATATAATCCAGAACTTTTTCAAAATTTCATGATGACAGTCTGAAGAGGAAGAATTTTTTTTTTGAAATTATACTGACTGATAAAAAACTCTAAATCCAAAGTTAACGTAATGGAATAAACATGTACTGATAAAAATCAGATAGAAATGAATGAAATCGTTATACGTGCATGAAAAATATCAGATCGTATTATTAGTCTCTCACAAGATATTTCACAACTAAATACAAATGGACTAGGTGACCAAACCGGGAACAATGGAGTCTGAAAATCGAGTATTCATACCGGGTGTCCCAAGGCACTAGGGTACCATCATAATGACTTATGAAGAACACTTGACAGGCTTGTGCATTCACCTGTCACATCGTTGTATTCCGTTGTATAACAGAATAACATGCAATTTTCAATGACAATACACAGGAGGTACCATTTCATAATAAAAAGTGACAGGTAGGTGCATTATGGAATTACTTTAGTGCCATTCAAAACAGTTTTTAGAATTTTTAGATTATCTTGTCAAATAAGCGAGATATTTTATGTATATAATTTGGGACACCTGGTATAACTGAAAATAGAAGACGACACAAATTTCTGATTCCACTGGTAGATTTGTTCCATTATCTCGGTCAATATTCAGAAACCAATTGAGCAGCTATCAGAGAAGTCTCAGCCAACTGATTTTTCGTTCGAATTGACAATGTCTGTATAGTAAACTTGTGGTCAGTGAAAGTTCTCAAATTAATAAATTTCTCTTGCCCTTTTCACAATATCCAGTGACATTCATGAAGTATGCAATAGGAGGAAGGAAATATTGTATTTCTTGAAAGCTATGAAAGGTATTTTGCCAAGAAAGTACAACAAAAACCCTATGTTTTTGCATTAAATTCACGAACGAATTCTATGAAATGTAAGAAATGATCGACAGTTTTCAATGGTTTTACCAATCATCACATCGCTGAGGTCATCCTGAAAAACAATCGTAGTTTTCTAATCAATTTTTCTCACCTTCACATTGTTCAATTAGCCCCAAAAATGATGTTCTTGCAGTATTTTATACAAAATTTCAATCATTTTCCAAAAAAGATAACTTTTATGATTTTCCTAATTTTGGAAAATGCGATTTTTGAAGGAACTGAAAATCATCCAGTATATTTGATAGGGCCTTAGTTGGACTGGACACGAGCCGATGATTTTTTTCCATTTGTTGGGTATATTATGTGACACAATTCGAGCCTGAAGCATACAAATGGGTTTATCTAGCATTTTCTACTCGAGACATGACAACTTAGAAATATTGCTCATTTCACGTCATAGGCATATCAAATAGGGGTATAAAAAAGACGACTCAGCATACATTCATAGCGAAAACTCCAGCGATCGACGATTGATATATTGAAATGGGAGAAAATGCTTGTTCTGAAGCCCATCGAAATACCGCATCGGTAAATCTGTCATTCTCATATCGAATTTATCTTTTCTGCGTTTGCAGTCAGTCGTCTTCTTTCTCGAATAACCGGCAGACGTACAGGAAAATCTCATTAAATGGTTTTCGTTCTCTGGCCGACGAAAGACTCAGAGCTATTCAATAAAACATTTTTCTCGAATTCCTATGGGAACTTGTGGGTAGGATCTCACGCCAATACTTGGGACAGGTGATGTACCGGATGAAACGATATGAACCCGCACCATTTGTTGGTTTGATCTGAATATGAAATACAATATGGAATACTGGTTTGGGGAGCACTATATGAAAATTCATTGAAAACCTTCTCTACAATACAAAATTATATACTCAAAATTATCTACAAAAAAAGGAGATGATACCCAACCAGACTACTTTATGGAAGAGATATATGCAATATGAGATCGCTGAGCTTTCATACATTGGTAATATTCATGCATAAAAAAGAACATCTAAAAAATCATATCTCGCATAATATTGTGATTCGTAGTATGACGAGCAAATTGCTGAAAGTTTCTAACTCTAATAAAAATGTACATGCAAGATTTGCTTACCATCTAGCCCCAATGGCTATCTATTACCTTTGACTATTTTTCATTTATAACACTGATTAATTAATTCATTTTACTTTGTATTCATAATTATAAATTTATTCAATATAGTATAGGAAAGATGTTATGTTATCATGATAAATAAGCTCTGCACAAAACAAGTGTTAAATCACTTGGGTGCATATTTCTAGAAAATAATATAGTGGTAGCGAAGTGATATTGTATTAGATATAGTATGAAAAAACACATGAATTTATTGTTAATCTTAGCAAGAACTGTCGCATGAAACTATGTATTTGTTTTTGTATGAAACTGTTTATAAACTTGAGCTCGACAAAAAAAAATAAAAAAAATAGGGTGACTGGATCTCATAGAGAGAAACAAGTCGGAATCTTGTTCGTCTGGACCTCACTAAATGATTACCCTTTCCAGATATCAAGAAAAACTACTTCAACAAAAGCTCTAGAATAGATTAGATAACTATGAATAAATATTCACTCATATGGGTACTAGGTCTGTTGGTATTATACAGGGTCACTCACGGTCGATGGTAGGTTAGACGTATATGGAGAACGGGACGTAGGATTATCCTGAAAATCTGATTTCTCGAGCAATCAGGTTTGTTCTGTCGATCTTAAATATTTTCAGCGTTGCGGCGTTGCCGCTTCTATCGAAAAGTAGGAACAACTTTGTTATTTTGAAAGGAACACCCTGTATTTCATACCATTTTTCGTTTCTCTGATGCCTTTCAATCATTTTCGTATGATATTTTCCTATACCTATCTCAAAAGGTTTTCGAGAAATTGATCGATTTCCTTATTTTTCGTGCAAAACATGGCTTCAATCAAATGTTTGTTACTGCGGTATTTGGATTCGTAGAAATGCGGAAATTTTGGGTATAGTTTACCAATGTCCTGTGTATCAATTATGTCTCAGAAAATTCGTTATCTATTGTACAGGGCCGTTCTAACTTTGACGATGGATACAAAAATGGTGAAAAGTGCATTTTTTCAAATGAAATACCCTGTATCTGATATCTTGAAAGACAATTGTGATTCCTTTCAAATGATATATCATGTTTCTATACCTAAATAGTCAGAATAATCCTATATTCCGTTCTCCATATATGTCTAACCTACCATCGACCGTGAGGTACTAAAAAATCATGCTTATCAGTACTACTTGTTCCTACGATTTTTAACTCGGAAGTATACGGAAAAAGAGCAGAATTCATCACTTGATGATCAAATATACGAAATATGTGCCTAGTGGTAACTCCAATTTCGGATCAATATATAGATAAAATAATTGTTTTGTGGGATCCAGATGCTAAGGTCAAAGCTAAGGTTTCCTATGATGGGGAACAAAAAACCACAACCTTCCTAATACAGGTAGGACTTACGGAGTCTCATTTCAATGACAAACGTAGACGGAGGACGGGAGGGCGCACAAATGATGGAATTATATCCTCGGATAGAAGTACGCATTATGATAACGCTCATTGATAACTCATTTCTACTCACCAGTTCTGAAGTTGGTTGGGAGTTAAGATATTTCCTGAAACAAAAATAAATTGAAAATTTTGTATGAGTATGAATATTTGAATATATGAATTTTGATATACAGAATCAGGGGGATTCAAGATAAAGAAGAGGAAGTTTGACAGTGCTATGACAAGCCATTTGAACTAAAGAGTTCAAAAATAATGAAAAATATGAGGCATCACATATTTATGTTCCAACACATCCTGTATAGATCAAAATAATCCAATAATGTGCATACTAAAATTTTTCGTGTTACCAACTGAAAAACATCCATGATTTCCAATGTTCTTTTCAGAAATTCAGTATCGAATTCATTACTCCACCCAGTATTCTATTATATTCACTGGTTTCTAATTAAATGATTCCTTTGTATATGACGAGATTTCCAATAGAACCAGAATCATTCACTGAAAGTAAGTAAAGTAAGAAAAAGCTTGTAGATTTTTACCAAACAAGACAAGAAAGAAAAAGTATTGCCATAAATATCGATGCCGCATTGAATTCATCTCCTGATAATCTTTATTGAGAGGCTTCCGAGATAAACCCATTTTTTATGGCAGAAACTCCTTATCGAATTGACAATCAGTGATGGAGAATGACTAGCACTTCGAAGTTTACAAATAATTTCCGATTTACTGAACTTGAGAGATATACGAATGCTCAGCTCAAACCCAACCAAAACGGACGTTATTTTTTCTCCGGGCACTGCGATAACGATGATTCATTTCTTCATGATTCATGTTATGTCACTTCCTTCGATAAATTTTCGCTTCTTTTGGCCATTGTGTATTTATGAGGGCTTTTTGTTGGTTACGTATACAGAATTTTTCACAAGTCCCCATCTGGATGAATCTGGAGATCCAAATGATTGTCAATATTGTGAGTTTAGGTTCAAGTTATTTTATCATGAGGTCGACGAACAGAATAGAGATTTTTTTCTTGTTTTTCTGGTCCTCTCACTTGAACTTTGTGGTCACCATATTGCTTATGATGTTTGTGTCGTGTTTGTCGTTAATAATATTTTCCTATTCTACTTGATTCTTTGGTTTTCTTACTCGAACTTTGTGATATGTGCCTAATTCGGTGCCAGAGAGAAATGAGCTTTCAGTGCTGCAGGAAGGCCATGAGTTTGTGGATAACTTCATGGTATTCTCCTTGTTTTGCAGGTAGCTCTTGGCCTTGGGAGATGTTGGTGTTTTTTTGTCCTTTAGGTTAGGTGGACTGGTTTCTTTCTTGTTGCTCAGGATTTCTTCCTGTTATATTCGATGAATTTTTTCAATATTTTAAATTTTTTCAATATTTTAAATTTTTTCTCGTAACAGCGGACAATTTTCGTGCAAGTTATTTTTCTTCTAGTTCCGTAATAATGCCCTGATTGCAGGCGTGAGCCTTTTAATGGGTTAGTGAAATTATAAAACAAGCCTCCTTGGCTACTATGGACGTTAAGAAGACAACTTAACTCAACCCAATAACAGTATTTCATTTCTACATACAAAGTGTAGGTTAGTCACTGATAAATTGACCTTAGAGCAGACACCTACTCGTCGTTATACATCCATGATTCAAAATAAAAACAAACAGCTCTGTCAATTCAAAACTTGTCTGGGATTGCTTAGGAAACCCCGAAAAAATATGCAGTCGAAATAAACTATATTTAGTCTGAGGCGGATTCACTGGCTCAAGAATAAAGATAATGTGCTTCACCACATCTAAGAATCATACCATATCAGAGTACACGAAGACGATGCAGAATGATGCCTCAGTATATGTGCTATCACGAAATTCTGTTAACAACGACAGAGAAAAAATTACAATCAATACATGGAGGACCTAGAATCTGGCATATAATGTATTCAAAACTGTCTCAGATAAAGAACTCCAATATACATACGATAGATATGTGGATTGTGAATTCCTGAAAGCTTCCTAATAACAAATGATCTCATTGAAAATTGTTGTTTGAAACTGTGACATGAAGCTCTTCCTTCTTCTCAAGGAAGTAGTACATGTCATTAGAAAAGTACACAAAATTTCGTATGCCTTGTGATTTATGAGAAAAACTAATTACAATGTTTGTATATGAATATGATTGGAATATCGAATCAAACTTTATTTCGTTAATCTTCTACTCACTGAGATAAGATAGTGTAGCATTTCATGTGGATCATTCTATTCCTCTCGGCAACAGAACTGATTTCCTGAATAGAATGCGGTTGGGATTAACACATTGGATTTAATGTTCGGCTTGTTGGGGACGGCACATGGAGATTTCAGTTGGGATGATGTGGTCTCACGGTGCAGCGGCGGTTTCGTATTCAAATTGATTCTCTAATTCCATATCCTCCTTTCCTCAGCGAGTGAGACCGTATAATGGGAGATTCGAACCGACGAAAGGCGAAATAGCTGGAGGGTCCATGCCCAAATATTATATTACACCTATTTGAATTGATGACGATAGCCCGAGGATTTTACGAACCCCGAATTGGTCAATTTTATTTTCACTTTCATGAAATGGATGGATGTTTCATTGGAAATTAGAAGCTTCAACTCCCAATAGCCAGAATAATAATTAAAATACTTAAGAAAGAGTAAATCAAAATAATTATTCACCTACTCATTATGTTTCACTGATCGAACTCAACTTCAAAGCCGAAATTAAAGTTGAGAGTATTAAATTAAATGAATCTGAAATAAGAGAAAAATTACAACTTCAATACAGCAAGTGTGAAAATGTGAACTGAAAATATTCATATATTGAACGTCAGACTAAGATCGTTGAAAGTGGTTTATCAATGATGTCATGTTGAAAATAATCAGATTTCAATTAATTCTCATATTATATATTGTTGGTGTAGCCAAATTCCCAGAAGTATATTATGTCCTCTTTTTTAGGGGAGACCTTTCAAGGTACCATGACAGACCCTGTCTTCAATAAGGTAACTTGGAATTGAAAGATCTACTTTATCGTTACTTGAACAAAAATCTGGCAAATTTGTTGCATGCAAAACGTCTTGAATACATATTCAAAAATTTATTTCAGATTCAGTATTTTTTGAGTATTTTTGGCCTTTCCTTCGAGACGATCCTATGATTTTCAAGTTCGATTGAGGTTGATGTCAAAGAGTAGCAAACCCAGAATGATTCCTTGAGGTACCCCGCATTGAAGGATTATGAAATAATTATTCGTGTCGTTGATCTTCGCACATAGTTTCCATTGACCCAAACTACAGAGTGATAAGATAAGCAGGCCTCTGATCCGATATTCTTCAGGATTTCTAGAAGTTCACAGTAGCTGACAGTTACAAATGTATGAATGAACTCATTTAAAATTGACGAATATACATATGAACGGTGAATTTTCATCGTAGTGACTATTTTAATTTGTGAGATATTACGTCATCAGTTAATTTGCACTGATATGTTCAACGTAGGGTAATTTGAATATAATAATGGAGCTCATTCTCATTGAATTTTATTATTTTCATTGCATGAAAAAGAATTAAGTATTATGAATAGGTATCATGTTGGTGATTATTTGTTCATAATCTGCTGTGCGGTATCCAATCTTTGAAATCCTGTATGGTTGACATAGAATGTCCTCAAGGAATAGAGCAGAAATAACCCAGTTCTAAGTGTAGAGGAATTCTTAGACATTCTCAAATACCAACTGAGGAAAGGTCTTCGGCGAAAACTTCCTTTGATGCGAAGAGCGTCAGAAGTTTTCAGATTACTACTACTAAAACTTTTATGAGAAAGGGATTCTTCGTATAAGTGAAGTCATTCTCGACAAACAACTATCAAAAAATCCCAAAGTAATTCACTGAAATGAATATCTTATCTTGAAATTAGAAATAACGGCTCAATGTCATGAAATGTGAGGAGAATGATATCAGTTTTGAATTTCGCTTTTTAGTAAACATGTCATAGTTCCTCAAATTCATTTGAATAATACTTCTACGAATCTAATATCGAAATAGAATTTTTGATACTCTCTATTCCATAATCACCAGAAATTTCATTGAAACAAGTTGTGATATGAGTATGGCGACTAACCAATTACACCTCACCGGATCTAAAAGCATTGATAATGGTAAGATTGAAGTTAATCACCAATTTCATTTCAATCCGTCTGTTTTTGTATCGAATATAAAAAAGATCAACAACAAACCGAATTCATATGATAATTTAAAAAATTCACCTTTGTTTTTTTCAATGAGAAATCATAAGCAACTGCATCTTATCTACTGTTCACTACCGATTTTGAGGGAAATGTGCCTCTCTTTAGATAGAATAGAATGCACACTCGTAGTCTTTTGAATCGGTTATTCCTTTCTTCTACCTAAACAAAATCTATATAGGTTACGCTATGCAAACAATAAATACTCTACCAAGTGAGTAGAGGCTGGCATAGAGAAGCATTCAATTTTCGTTGCATAGTCATTTCCTTTCGAACTCCATAGTGCTTGCCAGACAATGCACTTTACCGAATACGTTCCCCACAAGTATATCGAGAGTTTCGATGGAAGAGAATTTGCGAGTGTAATATTTAACGAAAATTTATATGAATATGGAAATTGCGGTGTCCTGAGGTGTGGATTTTCACCCCAATGTTTGCGATTCAGACAGGCTCGGTAGCTGCTAGAATATTTCCGCTGTCCCATTATAACGATGTCGAATAAAGTTAAAATGAAATGTACTTTTGGAAATAATAATTAACTGAAACATCATTGGAGTGATAACGAATGTTTCGATTGTACGTGATTGAGCCAAACATGAAATATTAATTATTATAGAATATACAGGGTGTCAAGAAGGTGTAACGAGCATTGATAGTGCATTGGAAAAAAAGTATAGTTTGGCGAATAAACTAGGATGAATTAGAAATAATTTCTCCATGCGTAACTTTTGAACGGTGTAAGCTACCAGGTTGAAATTTCCTTGACAAATGTTTGTTGTTGACATACATTATTCAAATATATTTCTGACTGACTATTAAATGGTGTTTCTTAATGGTGAGTTGTGATTTTTTTAGGAAAAATTATTCCTTTGAATTTGTTATGTTCAAAAAGGAAGCATCTGATAGAGGGAAAGGAAATTACATGAAAAAATATGAAAAACGAGATTTTGAGGAATGGCAGGATTGGAGAGATATATCTTTCTCAGTGTGTATTTCGGGATATAAGGTATAAAACCATATATTATTTTTCATTCACTATCTCCATTAGAAAGCTCGGTACACATTTCCACTCACCGTGTATATCACTCAAATAATGAAATATACAATAAACATCTAGAAAACACATATTTCTAATGCCAATCATTCCAATAGTGAGTCAGAAACGTGTCATAACTGGGTATAGAAAAACGCATACATGAAATGACGAATGATAGTCGTGAGGCTTTGTATTCAGATTTTATGAACCCTATTTCACAGCGAAGTTTTTTCGAGAGTTTAGGCGAATTCTATTACCATGAGAGTATCAGTTTTCTGACGATTATTTCATTATTTCATACAACGTAGTGTACGCGTTGCTGTTTGCACGGTTGTTCTTTTTCTTTTATATTGTAATTGGACTTGTTAATGGACTATTTTCAAGTATAGTGAAAGTATTGAAGTGATCCTGTGTTTTAATAATACTGAAACAACAAGTATTCCATAGTTCTGACAATGGTTACTTTATTCTTATCATTTCGATTTATAGTTCCAAAATTCACAAAAACGTATAGTAACTTGGACAATGGGTTGGAAGTCTTATCAAGTCAGAAGAAAACAAGAACTTCTTTTATTTGGCGATGATATTCATCCAGAATATTGTCGCGAATCAGTCACACTTGGCGATTCAAGGAGGATTTCAACACGAGACTCATCACCCAATTACATACTATTACATGACAATCGAAACCGTCATTTGTATTGGAAGAAAATATCAAATATGACAGAACACACATAATGAAGAAAATAATGTCACCACAAAATGGCCAACCATTGTCGTAGGGCAAGTTGATCAGATTAATAATTCTCGATATTTTTATAAATCTGAATGCTTATTCGGCAATTATCTACGACTCGTATCGGAATTCGCTGATTTTATGTGTTCCATAAAGCGAATGATTTCTATATCCCATATTCTATATCATAAACTAGATTTTTTCGATTGATGGCCAAGAGAAATGAAGATTTTGTACATAAGGAAATTAACATCATCGTAGAGTTTATTTTTTATATCAGACAATATCAGGGGTATCCACCCTGGTTATCCATTGTCTCTTAACTCCTAGCTCTTAGTAAATTCCATTTGTATAATCCTAAACAGTTATCTCTCGATATGCCCTGCAATACGATTATTTGTCACGCAACTCTAACAACCATTGTGAAACACAAGTTCTTGCGACACTATAGAGTGAAGAGGACTCAACTATACCCTCGGCTCCAATAAAACGTGGTAACTATCCAGGAAAAACCGTTTGGGAACAGGAGTGCAGAATGGGTAGAGCACACGTATGCATGCATCACATCTAAATGGCTACCTCCAACATTTTGCAGACGTGTGTGCATAAATAGATGTTATAATAACACTAGAACTTAGGATTTAGTGAGAGGTTGAGGAAGCTTCAGAAATCATAACGCATCAGTCTAGATCTAAAACACTTGAGCAATCAATATGCGTGGTCCAAATCGAGTTGAGTGAAGTGAAACTGAAATGGCAGCTCTAGAGTTGTCATTTTACTGTCCATGGAATGAACCAATTGTATATCCAGTATAGTACTGAGAAATAAAACAATTCGATTTCTATGGCAATTTCTATTCTCGATTTGATAGCTAAGTGTATGAAACGGAATTCAATTGTAAGTTGACTTGTATAACAAAGACACAAATATTCTTATTTCACATCCATCACTTTCGGATGCGCTTTATTTTCTGAGAAAATCAATTCATTCAAATCTATCTGCCTCCAGAAAAACCCATGAATCCTTCAAGTGTCCTTTCCTCTCCTACCCTCCTCCAGAGACGAGACGAGAGATTTTCTTTTGAGCTAGAGAAGTATTCTACTATTCTAGTATTCTACTAACTGTTTTTTGCAAGTTTCGTCTTCGTTTCTTCACTTTTATACTGAGATTTAGTTAATTAATTGATGTAGCGAAGAACAATATTTCTCTCTGACTATATTTCTACCATACAGCTGCTACGTAATGACATAAGGTCAACATAATGTTCAGTATCATTCTATTCATTTGTTTGGCTTCAAAATTAAATGTTCGGAACAATATCCATTCGCTTCTCAAGAATGAGCAGGGCAATCTTGGAACTTTCGCTGAAAATTTCGTTAGACCTTAGAAGTTATGTTAACACCCGACATCCCAAATTGATACAGTATTCCTATATTCTAGAATGAATCATTCACAGTTCACAACGAGAAGACATTTTCTCGATGTTTATGAACCAAATATTACTGATGATAGATAGAATGCTAATAATATCGAATAGTTGATGTGACAGTTTTTGATGAATTCTTGGAGATATTTCAATGAGTTGCGAGATCTTACAAACGTTATGTATGGACATTGGATAATTGCTCATTTCCAGAATGAGTTTTCTTCGTTATGAGTGCATCAATGAAAAAAATCTTTGAATGATTTCATCAAATTGTGTATTCGGAAGCATTGGAAACACCGGACTTTTTTATTTCGAATAGGATACGACAGTTTATGTTATTTGGTGAATTTCGATTTCAGTTTTTATGAAAAAAGTTATACTTAAAATCAAGAATCCATAACATATATTGTCAAGATATACATTTTTCCATATCCAATTAAGTTAAACATCAAGTATAATTACATTCCAAATTCAATTCCACTTTTATTAAAAACAAAGCACTTCTGACCATGATAAAAGGAGGTCATTATAAATTATGTTATGTGAGGTGTGTTATCACAAGAAGAAAATAACTAATGCGATTTTGATGATTTTGTTTTATAATCATAGATTTGATTAAAGTAATTGAAGACGATTATTCTGGAGTTAATCCTCAAAGAGTCCTGAGTTAGTCTAGAACGCATATGCAACAGTTTTTCTTGATTGCCCCTCACTCCTCTTGAAGACTGGCTTCTCAGCATTTGTGTGTATTTCAGAAATTATTATATTATTTCCTGAGCACGACCCAAGCGACAGGGGGGTGACCCCCAAAGACATCCTTTGAGGTATTTGAAATCATCGTGGTTCAGGCCAAAATTGATTATGTAAAAATATTTCGGTAGCAGTTATTAACAGAAGAAATCGATAAATTTTTGCATAATTTCTTCAGAACTACATATTCAAAGATAACTTAAAATTCGATGAAATGAAATAAGATGAAATGAATCACAATGAAAAAAGAGATATTCGTTTTACCACACATTCGTATTATAATCTTATACCTAACTGTCTGATTCGTCAGATTTGTCACTGCATTCACCCCTGTTGCTTGGGACATACTCAGAAATGAAATCTCCTTTCATCCTAGAATCACAATGAAACTGGAAATCAACTCAGCCAGTTTCAGGGACAATCAAAATCTGCAGTCTCTTCGAACACTTATCTACCACTCTTCTGTAGTACATCGAATATATCATTTCCATCAATTTCTCGTGATATATTCGTATTAGAAGTCTGCATTTCGTTGAATGAATGTATGGGTTCGTTACAAGTTCAAACAAGTTTATCTCAATCCATGAATGTTCGATCATTATGCAAAAAATTTGAATATTGAATATCATATGATGAATGAATATGATATTTTTGTCCCTCTTGGCAATATTTTCTGTTTTCTGTCGACATCTGTGTGACAAAAATGCATCAACATAGGTGCAAGAATTAATCCTGGGCTATGAATACAATGTGGGAAGATCAATTGTCGAATAAATAATCAATACAAGTTCAGATGTCCATTCTCCTATTAAGTTGAAAATGCGTACTGATGAAGTTTCTGATCATGGATATTCGATTCTCCAATAACAAAATTTTCTTCATACATTCTTTGATTATCAGGGTTTCAAAAGTTCTTTCAGTAAAGCCCTTTCAAAAAATTATCTCTGTTTCTTGTAGCATGACAGTTAGCAACCGGTTTTTCCTAATTTATTTACCTGAATGAAAATATTTTTCGAAGCAAACCACTCTTAATGCACTACTACAGTAAGCCAAATAACCCGCCGAACGTTTTTAATAACATGTCGAGCATTGTCTGGCAACGTATTCGGAAAATCCATCCTTTGTTTAATTTCATTCCTCTCCCGTCCCGAAATCCCATATCGGTGGTGACGCCGCCGCCATTACGAAGCTGACCGTCACCGGACAAAAGAACAGGCATCCGGATTAGTGGCGGGAAACCATCGGCCGTTTCCGTATGAATTCACAAACTAATCCGGACGTATTTCAAAAGAGGTTAATTGGGATCCTGCCGTTTTCCCATTTCCATGACAATATGGTTTTCCACCGCAACATCAGCGGAATTCAAAAATGTGAGTGAGATATTTTGTTACTTGTGTTCGCAATTTCGTTAGACCATCAATGGAGACGTAGATGTCGAGAAAATTTCACGATATTAAATTTTTATTTATAAAATTTATATCGAAATAATAGAAAGAAGCATCGGCAATAATGTTTTATCAATTTTATTTATATACAGGGTATACAAATGCATACAAAAGTTGCATATCCCTACAATATTTCCGAATAGACAGGGTGTTCAGCCTAGGTGAGACAACATTGATCTAACTTTCTTTTCAAATTGGAAATCCTTTCAATTATGCACCAATCAGTCCCATCCTTATTTTTTCATAGTCACTGATAAGTAACTCATTTGGTGGGTAATGGTAAGAAATGACTGAATTGTCAGAACAGATAATCTTCCCTGTCTCGCCATTTGATGTTTTCAATCAATATCAATTCGTAATTGTTTCGTTTCCAATATTGCATTCCATTATTTCAAATTCAATGTGAGTTATGTTCTATTTTTTTTATATACATATATTAGACTTCCCACGAAAGGAGATATCCTGTAATGTTCAGAGAACATCGTGAGAATTTATAATCTTCACGAAGTCGAAAATGCTCTGAGCCTTCTGGTATCCCATCTTTTGTAATCAGATAATTCGAATCATTCACGTATACAATATTTTCAATTATATTATTAGTTAAATCATCAATACCTGCTATTCTTAGACTCTTTCATACTCAGTTACTTTATCAAAAACTGCCTTCAGGTCTACGAACGCAGGATAAATATTGTAAATATTCATGGAGGACTTTTTGTGGCCTGAGCCTACTTTGTGATTTTGCTTTTTGTATTTGATATTCAAGATGAGTTATCGGAGTTTTTCAGCCACAAAAATATCCCATTTCCTTCTTTGATAAACGTGAATAATGTATCCTACCTCAATTTCAATTGAATCATTTTACATATACGACTTTGAAATAAATTCGAGCAGTTTTCTCAAACTATATGATGAATATTAGTTCATTTATTCAAATCAGAATTGACGGTGTATTTCAAAACAAAATGTAAGAGTACGTCATATCTATACCATGAGGGTATTGACAATTTCAAAAATCGCGATACTATCTGGTGGTGAAATTGTTAATTTCCAAATAAAGTTATTGTAAATATGGTGGTTGTGCATCTTGACCCATTCTTTATTTCGATGATACCATAGTATAGTTAATATAATATAGATAATATAGTTTTTACATTCATCAAATTAGAAGAAAACCGAAATAATAGTTATACATCTGAATATATTATATATATCATGACTGTATTTGAAAGATAATGAATGTAATTTGGAATTTCCTTGCTATAGACTTCAGTAAAATATATCGACTCGAATGCTATGGAAGGATACTCTTATAATAGTAAATAATTTTGAATTTGTTCTACATTGCATCAGGAATTCCAAATATTTCAAATGTTCTCTAGTCCCACAAAAATACATGTACCATTTTCTATCCGTTATTTTTGTAATTATGGAGTCACATTTTTCCTTTATAATAACGTATAAAATCATTGCTCGACCTCATTCAAGTTCCTATAAAATTTTTCTTAAATGTTCATGTTTCCACTGAAGATGCACACACTGAATGAATATACAACGTAGAATCACAATGCTTTCGTATATGAAATGAATACTGTTCTCCGCCATATCTATTTACATTTGACAGCGCCTTGTACGGTGGTTGCAATTGGCAAATGAACATAAGCGATACGCCACCTGGTGGCACTAAAAATAACTAGACGGAGGGACATACTGAATTTGAATATTTGAAAGATTGTAAAACTCCGAATCGGTGAAATCAAAATTCCAATATCAATTCCCATGCTTTTCATCAAGCTGGTGATATAAATATCGTGAGATGAAATTCTGTTTTTATTAATGGTCACAATTGAGCATAGTATTGTTCAGGTATCAATAAAATTGAAACAAGATCTCACATTATCCATTTTATTCAGCACTTCTCACCAAAGAACATCAAAAGAAATAAATACTATAAATTCATAATCCACCAGTTATCATGTCCATTGTTGTCGTCACGTTGAGTGAAGGTATCCTAATTTCATTTTCTAGAATCCTCACGTTTTCACAAACGTTGTACATGTAGCACATACAACAAATTTAATTGAGTGTACGAGCCCGAATCATCTCTATATCCATGTAGCTTCCAGATCCTAATTTTGTACCATTCAAAACCAACATCCGTAACATGAATTTGCTTATTTTCACGATTCGCTACGGAATACGAATGGGGTTGATTGAATAGCGAATCAACTCAACAAAAGGTTTGATTTGACAATAAACTACATTAGTCACAATGTTTTTCATTCAGTGGTTATTTGTATTTCTGGAATACCAATTCCATTAGGAGCAAAAACGATACTACAGATTTGTTAAAACTTTGCTGATGAAACATAAATAACATCAATTCATTATTGATAATGATGTAGAATTCGCTAACATTACAATTTGCAACTCATCAAAAAGTATCAGTATTCAAATTGATTGAAAGTGTTCATGAAAATGGATAAACATTAAACTTAAGAAATAACTGGAATCTCATTCCTGTTTTCACAATTCTTCATCAACCAAAATAAATTTACGGTATTTCAATGAAGCATCTAAAGTGGATATCACCAGAATTTTTGTTGTGAAATGAAAGGTTGATGAAAGGCATGGATGAATTAAATAAACCAACAACATGGAAATACAACTGAACATGAATTAATCATCATGGAATCTTATATGTTCGTGAAACATATTAAACATGCTACGTTTTCGCCATATTTGTTTAGCAAAAAGATGTCTAGTAATAACTACGCTATGAAGTATACAGGTCGCCTTATGCGCCCAATTTACATTCACAATCTTCATTATACAATAAGTGGCGACCGGTCGAATTTTCTGAAAGTTTGGTATGTTGTTGTACCCGACTCAGTAACCAAAAGTGTCAATGGGCCCAACCCAATCCTATGGCTAGTTTTCTAAATACGGGGTGTTAAAGTTGAAAATTGCCCAGATTTTCGTATTTATTTTTTGTTTATTGAAAGTTGGATTGGATTTCTGTTGCATGCAGACGTTTACTACATGTTCTATTAATGAAATTAGTGTATACGTATGATTGAAAATATTTATATTTACAAGGTGATTCACGAATGTATGTCGGTAGTTATTTGCCAAAATTCATTTTTTCTACTGTGACGTCAGGGAGGCATAATTTTGAAACGTTCTCTTCGATAAAGTATTTTAACGAGAAAATGTTGCACAGTACACATTTTTTATACAGGGTGTTTCACAGAGAGAACCACTAGACATAATTATTATTTTTTAGGATTAATTCGAAACCCTGTATTTATGGATTGATTTTTGGGAAAAGTAATACCACGAACATATGTGTGTCTCTAATCTCCAAAATATTCAAGCTGGTTCATTCATAGGAAGGTATTCTATTTTGGGAAAAGTACAAAAAACATGAACAACCTGTATTCAAAAATGTCCTCGGTCAAATGTAACTATTTTCTCACTATATATTGATTTTCATAACATCTTCAGAGGTATGGATTCTAAATCCGATACTATGACCAGTTTTCGAGATACAGGGTGTTGAAGTGGAGATTTTCTGATTTCATCAGTTTTTTTTTCAAATTGGAAAGCCGGATCGATTTTATGTTGCGCCTATGAGTTTAATATGAGTTTTGGTCAGATGTACATGGAAAGGTTCAGCTAAAAATATTTACTGTTACAGGGTTATTCACGAATAAATCAGCTTTTGCTAATACTCAATAATTCTACAGTTCTGTCACAGAGAAATTATTCCGTGGAGTTAATACCTAGTCGCTTACTATTTTCAGTCGAAATACTTCATTATGATTACTTTTCATACAGGGTGAGCCGTACAGCCAACCATACCAAAAATAATTATGCTGTGAAATAATTGAAACGAAAACTTTTTTTGTGAATTTTTGAAATGAATAGGTGCACATTACTGGTGATTTAAAATATCAGTAGCTGACCACTTCTGTTTCAAAACATGTCTCATATGTAGAATCACTCATCACCCATTTTATTTGCACATCTTTCAAATATCAACTCTACCTAAGCTGTATCAGATCTGCTCTGCCTTTTCACGTCACTTGTTCATTTCCTCATATATCTGGTAACTGCACTCATCAGTCTCCACATTTTCATATCAGTTATAAGCATTGTATGTGTACGTTCGGAGTGGTTAGCTCGCTACCATGTTCCCTATCCTACAGAACCTACTATTCAATTTAAGATGCACTTCTACAAAAAAAAGAAACGTACAGAAACCTCTACCTCTTTGGTAATGAGTTTAATGTTTCAGTTAATTTTTCTGGTAGTATTTGCAATACACCTTTGGTATAATTCTTGCCTGCGTGGATGATCCAAAATCAACATAGTTTTCTGCTGAAAATAGTGCATTCATTCAGTTAATAGCGAAGAAATAGCTATTATGAGTTTTGAAACTATGGTTCCACTGGGAGATGCGAGAGGAGGAGAGGTTTTAGTCGGTAGGAATCCGGCACTCCGGAACGACCGAGGTCTTATGAAAGATTTCCTCTCCCCGGACAAAAAAAAATCATTTCTAAATCCTATGAAAAAGGAAAATAGTTACTCCTCATTCAAAATAAACCTGATCCAACATATAAATCTAGGAAATACTGTATTATTGTGAATATTTCAGACATAATTCTTAATATTATTTATCAACATTATATTGTATGTTAAATTCTATAGCTTTATGTAAAAAACACTTGAGATTATAATGTTCCGTTACCAGCACTCTGATGCTGATTAGGAACAAAATGCTTCATAGATATTGTACCTATATCATAAAAGAATCATTTAATGTTAAATTATAATTGTTTATATATATGAACAAATAAAAAAACTTCTTATTATAATCTTTGTTGCCACGGTCATAAAATCTTGTCGATTACTTATATCTGGCAAAGATGTATATTTTTGGTAGGTGATTATAACTTGATCACCTTGTATATTTAAAATTCTTACGGTTATGCATACCTGATGTAATGTTAATAATAGTAAATTCACTAAAAAAGTTCTCGTTTCAATTATTTCACAGCATAATTATTTTTGGTATGGTTGGCTGTACGGCTCACCCTGTATGAAAAGTAATCATAATGAAGTATTTCGACTGAAAATAGTAAGCGACTAGGTATTAACTCCACGGAATAATTTCTCTGTGACAGAACTGTAGAATTATTGAGTATTAGCAAAAGCTGATTTATTCGTGAATAACCCTGTAACAGTAAATATTTTTAGCTGAACCTTTCCATGTACATCTGACCCAAACTCATATTAAACTCATAGGCGCAACATAAAATCGATCCGGCTTTCCAATTTGAAAACAAAACTGATGAAATCAGAAAATCTCCACTTCAACGCCCTGTATCTCGAAAACTGGTCATAGTATCGGATTTAGAATCCATACCTCTGAAGATGTTATGAAAATCAATATATAGTGAGAAAATAGTTACATTTGACCGAGGAAATTTTTGAATACAGGTTGTTCATGTTTTTTGTACTTTTCCCAAAATAGAATACCTTCCTATGAATAAACCACCTTGAGTATTTTGGAGATTGGAGACACACATATGTTCGTGGTATTACTTTTCCCAAAAATCAATCCATAAATACAGGGTTTCGAATTAATCCTAAAAAATAATAATTATGTCTAGTGGTTCTCTCTGTGAAACACCCTGTATGAAAAATATGTAATGTGCAATATTTTCTCGTTAAAATACTATATCGAAGAGAAGGTTTCAAAAATATGCCTCCCTGACGTCACAGTAGAAAAAATGAATTTTGGCAAAAAACTACCGACATACATTCGTGAATCACCTTGTAAATATAAATATTTTCAATCATACGTATCCACTAATTCCATTAATAGAACATGTAGTAAACGTCTGCATGCAACAGAAATCCAATCCAACTTTCAATAAACAAAAAATAAATACGAAAATCTGGGCAATTTTCAACTTTAACACCCCGTATTTAGAAAACTAGCCATAGGATTGGGTTGGGCCCATTGACACTTTTGGTTACTGAGTCGGGTACAACAACATACCAAACTTTCAGAAAATTCGACCGGTCGCCACTTTACATAAGAAAAGTGCGGGGTCCTTTCGATAAGCCGCTATTTTTGCGCTGCAATGTTGACAATTCTAAAAAGCGAATCCACAACTGACAAGTATAGTGTTAATCAAAATGAACCGTTACAAGATAGAACAACTTCGCAGAATGGAATATTGGGTAGAAACAAATAAATGCCGATTATTCGAGCAGAATTATTCTAAGAGACGAAGCAGATGAAAGGTTAATTTATCGCCAAAACTGTCACCTTTAGGGTTCTGATAACCCACATATGATTATCGGAAACAAATATATTCAAACCGTGTCACTGTTAGGTGTGAATTTTTTTGGACAAAAGTCATAATTGTGCCATACTTACTTGGAAATGGTCGATCAAGCAGTGACAGTTTCAACATGTCATACAGCATGAGACATTTCCAGGTCATGTAGTCTCTCGTTTCGGTTATTGGAATTAGCCACCTCAAAATTTTTTTCATAGATTATTAAACCACGCGTGCATCAAAGGAGGAAATTCAATGCTGTGTCAATGAAATTCAGCCACTCTTATGCAGAATTGACATGGAAAAGACGTGGAAGTTATTTGCCCGATGTATAATTCCATAAATAATTCTATCCTATGATTCAATGAAATATCGTCACTTCGAATGGAATATTTCTGAAAGTTTTCGAATACAGTAGGACAAATTCAAATTCCATCACAACATTTCATACAACTGGTTAGGTTAGTTGAAATTGTTTGAATTATAAATAGAACTTCATTGTCAAATCGATTAATCATTGGACGTTTATTGGGTTTCCACTAAATTTCAACTATTTGAAGGATAGATAATGTGTACATATAAATTGTGGCTGAATGGTTACATAAACCACATGAAGATCAAAATTT
The DNA here is from genome assembly GCA_037013635.1 of Plagiodera versicolora. Taxonomy (NCBI): domain Eukaryota; kingdom Metazoa; phylum Arthropoda; class Insecta; order Coleoptera; family Chrysomelidae; genus Plagiodera; species Plagiodera versicolora. The sequence continues at coordinate 4,320,203 of CM072986.1, read as the reverse complement.
TGAGAAAAGCTTTCCATAGTTCGTCGTATTGATATCCAATCAATCTCCAAAGACATTTCGTCCTGAACTGGATGGTGAATGGACGTCCAATGAATGTGGTCCCGTATATTGCAGGTGAAGGCTAAGAGGGTGAATATATCAAGACTCACCGTAAACACCAATAGATTTGCTAACGGTTCAATCCTGACGAGGTCGATTTCACGTGAAATGGTCCGTGATTTCCTCTTCCCGGTATAGTCGAAGACCTGATCCTTTGGCCGTCTTGACCTGAAATGAGCCGTTCTGAATGCGTGTTTATGGATAGACGGAAAGGCGTCCATGATACTACGTATATCTGCATACGGTGGGAGGGCTTACGGTCATTTTTCATTCCTTTACACCGCGCTGTTGGTGTTTTAGGGCCATTCCAGCTGTGAAAATTGCGAGGAAATGGAGGTTTTCACGGTTTCAGATGGCCTTTCCATTTATAACATTATACGGTTGGAAGAGCACTAGAACGATGAAGTGAAGATTTTCCATCCAGAATTACAGCTCTGGTTCGAGTTCAAGAAACCATTAGTTCTCAAAGCACGGTCATTCATATTAGATGATGTATAAAGAGTTTTTATTATGGTATGAATATAGCAATGTGCATTGTAACGCATATTTCATTATCGTTTAACAAAATATCACGTATATGGAAAATTTTTGAATTGAGGCTTCTGAATCTCGTCACTAGGAATCAGTTTCTCTCGAAAACTTATATATTTTATTGATGTAAGATACAATAATGAAACGTGGATTATGAGATGATCAAACATTCAAAGTAATCAATTTAATTCAATGGAAATTTCTACTACTACGCTGATTTTGCTCATCTAAAGAGATAGGAAGTTGGTGAATTGGGGCGAAGTTATGCATTTTCATGAAGAACAATAATCTGAAAAGACATTGCCTGATAGAAACATATTTTTTTCTTCTGACACATACATTAATGGCACTATTTGGGATCTGATGAAATTGTCAGCTCTTTGTCGATAAGAGGAAAAAATTGGAATAACCGTGATATTGAACCATCTTGTGTGATACATCGTTATAAAAAAACGTCATCTAAAAATTCTGGAATTGAAAATGGCGTCCATGAGAAAAACCAAAGTTTGCAGAAGTTTTTCAATTTGGGAACATCACCTTGAAAAATTAAAACCGAAAATCGAAAAATGTCGTTCCATCAAATTATCGTCGTAACCATAAAAAATAATCTCAATTCCTTTTCAGATTATTATTCAGCACAAAAATACGCAACTTGGACCCAGTTCATCTAACTTCCTTTCTCTTGAGATAAGCGAGATCCCATAGCGGCACTCGAAAAACCTACAACCTGTATTGAATTCGTTTTATTTATTGCGATTATATTCATTTGGTTGAAACGAAAAAGTAGAAAATGATTCTCAAACCATCATGAAAAATGCATGCTGTATTGTTGTGAAATACTCGATATGCAACGATTTTTTCATTGTTTTTTCTTGAAAGATGTTGAGCTTATGGTCTTATGATTTATATTTTTGCAAAAAACGGAATTATCTACTGATGCGGAGATTTTTTAACACCCGGTATCGCAGAATAGAATTATCAATATGAATGTCCAATTCAAAAAACTGAGACAAAAAAACTCGGATAATATTTGGAAATTTCAAGTTTTCTGTATTTCATAACTATATCCATATTGTAAATCAAATAAATGAGTAACTTTGCCCCTCACGACACTACCAAGGATCGAATCTGTAACACTCCGTATAGACGCATGTAAGGTTAAAGTTGTTATTTATAGCCAATCATGAATTCAGAAGGAGTCATCAAGATTGTCAAAACAATTTCATGGCTGTTCTACTCCAGCAATAAAACAATCGATAATCGTCTGACGTGAGTACAAAAGCGATCAAGTTTCCTTAATTACAGTAGAAGAGGAGAAGGAAGGATAGCAGGAGAGGTCGTAAATGACAGTGATTACATTCCAGGAACGTTCTTTCAGTATGCACGTTTTATAAATGATGAGTTTCCTGCGAAACTTCAGACACTTTAACGTAGAATGATAATGGACAATAATAAGATTCATTATGATACGACGAAAACCACACGACAAGGCTTTCTGAATTCGATTGTATATGAATGAATTGTCGTACATTTATTTCCTAGAAAAGGGGATAATATACAGATACTATACAGATACCATACTATACTATACTATACTATACTAAATTTTCGTGTTTTTTTTTTCGATTCTCACTGTTTATTCACTTACTATTTAAATGTACTTCAAATAGTGTATACTTTCGAACTTTCGTGAATAAACATTATTATTATTGTTCATATACTACAGGAACAAATTCTCCAATCCCAAATTGTCATATTATGAAGGAAAAACTGAAGAAATTCACAGGAATGTAACTATTCTTAAGATTGGTAATTCACAAGTGGTAATCAAATGATTTCATTCAAGTGATTTTTTCAGATATGCAATCAGATGTCTCAAATTAAACCCAAACGTTTGCTGAACAATCTGAATGAAGAAGATTCCAGATCTAGGAAGTTCACAAAAGATCGAGAAAAATTAATGATCCTTTTTTTTGATAGAACTGGGGAAGATTTTTGGCAATTTACCCACTCCATGTAAATTAAAAAAGACAAGGATCAATCCGGACTCTCAACATATTGCATTAAACCTCCAGTACAGGATGGTTACTATAATTTTCGTATAAATAATTTGCCTGTGCTGTCTTATTCATGGATCATGAATAAACCCTAAGTGAGCTTACTCTGGTAAATTTATATTCGTAATTCAATGAATTATACATAATCATAACACATTTTTTATGCAGAATATTATTTCATCAGCAAGATTTTGAATGAGATATCCTCTATACTTAGAATCCTTTGTGACAGCTGTGAGAAGAAGGTAGGGATCTTATTCAACATCAATCCCAATTAAAGAATCTGAAGGTGCTGTATGTTAGGCATATGGAATTAATTTAGACTGAAGAAATTCCATGAAAGAGCTAGAGTACATGTGCTATGTGGAATGGAGCTGAAAATATTCCAGAAAATCTCTTTAAGGTAATGAAACAAAATGTTTAAAAATGTATGTAAATTCAACTGGTCGAAAATGAAGGTGTGGAAATTTATGAAATAGTCCGTTGAAAAACTTGTATTCAGCAATGACGGTAATCCGGTAGAGTACCAAATCTCAATTCTCGTGCTGGAACAACGAATTATTCATGTACTTTTCCACGTTCATTCACCACAGCATATCCACTCTCTGTCGAACTTGCCTTAGCTCATAAAGTTTGATATATAAGATTGTGGATAGTAATATCATACGGAATCACAAGAAAGATGAGTGCCGTATATCTGGAATTCATAAATATTTCAGTCGATACCTACCTACTGAGCTCGTGAATCAGATTTGTACGCTTTGTTCATGAAAACGCGATGGGCGATAAAATGGCTATATTGTACGAATTACCTCACATGATACGTGTACAGTGTAGAACATTCTATGATGGTATTATCATATTGATACGTGGATGCGTCTTCAATTTCGGTCACAATGAGTGCTGGAAAGGATTAACGTGGTGGAAGTATACCCATTATTTCTTATTGTTACTCACATGTGCGTTTTGAAAAAACATTTTACATATTCAGCATGTTCGGTTATTGATAAATGAACTGAAGAGATTGATAGTGAAAAAAATAAAAGTACCAAAAAGGTTTCTATTACGTATAGTTTGAAAGATCAATGCTTCTCAAGGGAATATTCTGTTTTCAGCAATGATGCCAATTCGTGAAATTAATAGTTATGGCATGAAAACATAATTCTTCTTAAAAGAATTGTATGGGTCGAGAATCGGACACATAACACAAACTTTTTTGTTAGTTGATTGTAGTGAAGATTCTGAGTATTTGTTATATCAACAGTTTAGTGATTCGAGGTTAATAGTTACATTTCAATGAGTAACTTATACTAAGAGACGTCCATTTCACCATTGAATTCACCTAATGACTTTATGGATACAATTCATAATAATTTACACCAATGTCAATAGTGTTCCAAAATTTTCGATGTGATTTATTTCCAATCAGCTGTTATCTATCATTCATTTCTACCCACATCTGTGTGGAAATTGGAAATTTCATTCCAACAAAAACTGATTTTTATGTTCAATGCAGATGAATACTGGATCCATCAACGATATCAGATTCAAGAGAAATTTTTGTGAAATTGAATGCATATTTCGGACATACAATGACAACTCATTGCTTTAGACTATTTATTATTGTCATGATTCCCATTCCCGAATGAGATGTTTATGTTCACATATTTGTAATCCATATGTTCCACCTATCATCGAAATAGTTTTCTAACTTGAATCAACTGATATAATAATAGTTTAATAATTGTACATCATATAAAGGCTAACACATCTGTTACATATTGCATATAGTTGTGCTACGAAAAAATGTTTATAGAATATCCAAATTAATTCGTCAGTAATTACAAATCATGCGTACATATTATATACTACAAAAACAATGATTTTTACAATGCTAATAACTATAATCAGAAGATGAATACTGTCCATTTGAAAGAAATGTGAAATTGAAAACCTTGATCCCTCTTGGTGATACTTCCTGGAAATATATCTATCAAGAAACACTGTAGTTGCTACTTATTTCGAGCTATTCACAAAAGCTTTTCAAACTCAGAATTAATTATTCTGACCGATCAGGAAAGAACTGAGCTCTGTGACATTGCGTGTGGGTTGATTCTGATTCGTTTCAGAAAGACTCATGATAATAAGATTTTGGAACAAATAAACAACAAAACTTACCCTATGAATGCTGGGACTAATCACCAATGACACTTCATCATATAAATATGATGAAACTGTTGAAGGAAACTTGATCGTGATCAACATCATGTTAATAGATTCTCCATTAAATTGAGTATATAATAATTAAAATAATTCCGAACATAAGAATGACGAAAGAATATTACACAAATTTCCAATGTATCATCGAATCCATCAATAGTTATTTCTTCAAGTACATCTCAATAAAAACAACGATCTGACAATCCGATTGACATCAAATATTCGAGGTATTATTGACAAGACGTAGTTTCAACAGGAAACCGAGCCGTTCATCTTGAATTTCAAAATCAATGTGTACATCCAGTATTGCACATAGTCAGTATCATCAGCGTCCCTCTAGATATTCCTTGAAATGAATAAGTCCTGCATAAAAAAAAATCAGGATCCTGCATCCCACCTCCCGTCTTCTATAGCTCAGTTAGATGTCCAGTTGGGAACTTGTTCGTTAGTACAAAACTTGTGATACTATAGGAATTTCGATGAGGTTATAATTTGAAGAATGTTTGTATCTGTTAACAACTTCATCCACCATGATTTCATTCACGAGGTATCATCTCCTTCATTAATTTTGTGTGTAGTAGTGCATAGATTTTCACAGGTATACGTAGCTCGATTTCGACAGTACAAATTTCTGGGCTTCATTGTGGATTTTGTTGTTACCCTATACAAACAGAACTATCAATACTATACAGGATGGGCAAATTTACGAAAGATACGGAAAAATAGGTATAGCATCCTTTTCTGAGGAGCTGGCGAAAACGAATATGGGCTATCGTCTGTCGCCTTTGAGTTCAGGAAAAGATAACTTTTTCATAACTCGTACCCTACACTAATAACGAAATCGAGTGAAACAAGATTCCCAGAAGATCAATTCAATGGAAGAGGTACTCAACTATAGGAAGATGACATTCAATTAAACAGGAAGAACCATCTTTGTTCGAAGTATAATTAGTCCCGTCGACATCGCAACGAAGCGATAAACATTGAGAATTGGAAATCTTCCCAACAAGAGCAAAGTAACAATGAAGTTAAGAAACTCTGTTAATTGATTCGGGTTCAAATGAATCGTGTCAGTGAAATCTGCGTCGTCACAAGCTGCGTGAAGAAGCATTTTGAGACCAAAATCTAACTCTTGAACGCCAGCGATCCAAATACTAAGGCAACGGAATTTTTAGGGTTTCCTGCATAAAATTTTATATTATATTATAGAACTATCCAGTATCCTCGGACACACAAATCCATTGGACAAAGGAGCTATCATTATTTGGGTACAAAGTTGTTAAACAGCCTACCAATGGACATTCTAGAAAATCGATCTATTTATTCCTTCAGAAAAAAATTATAAACCTTCATAACAAATACATCGATACAATCAGCACTCATTCATAGAATCGAACCAACAAAATTTTCATGGAAGAAAAGGAGAGAGAGTTTTTTATTTTATAATGTGAAATGCTACACTTGGTTAATATGTACGTAAGTTTATAGAGAAGTGTGCATGTGTCTATGTATGTAAACCTTATGGATACATTTTGTTTAATGTTATGTCAATTTTCATTCGGAATACTTATATTGTAGGATTCCATTCGGTTGACATATGTGTATTGTGACTGAGTTTTGGAGTGTCCTATGTATGTGAACCTATTTGGTAATTTATTTATTGAATATTTATATTGTACTAACAAGTGTCAGTGGGACATTTATGTGGGTATTTGCTACCTATATCGAAGTAATTGAGCTATACTATCTGCAAATAAACACTTTCATTATCCATGCCCTCTTGGTTCTAACTAATGGTCGTGTTTCACAAATCTATTTTTCGAATGTTCCTCCGGAAGAATAGATTGAACCATTTGATTATCTCATTAGATTAGACCATTAATTCGCAATATAATACGTTTAAACCTCATGGCCATATATCCATTTGTTTCAGAGTTTTGGCTCGAAGGCTATTTTCGAATGAATTCAATGAAGAATTCATATTTTTTTCTTCGAAGTTGAACATACCATGGACAACTATAGAGAAGAAATTCAATTATTATTTGTGAATATGGAGTTGGTTTCATTTTCAGAGTATGTAATCACTGCACTGTACATATGTTAATTCTGTTGTTGAGTATGGTTCAGTTTCATGGTCCCCAAACAATGAATTTTATACCCGACAAATTGAACGGGTTTAGAAACGAACTTTGAGGTGCTGCGAATGTGTATTTGATCTGGCTACTGATGAATATTTATATGTTGAAATCAGGACATCGTTGAAATCAGGCCATCGTTGAACCCACAATCATCCATTCAAGTGATGTATGTCAATGACTTGAATAAACTTCTAATGATAACAACTTCCCGTGGTCCTCAAGACTATCAATCTGGGATCTCCAGTCTATTACACTCGCACTCAAGAAATATTCACCGTTTTATCCTAAACAACCAACTATATGTCTATTATTCTCATTTTATTGATCGTGGACATTTTTTTATGAAATGTAATATCCACTCTACTCTATGGTAATATTTCTTTCTTTTATTGATATAATTGCCATTCTTTCGTGACTATATGGGCTGTCTGTTCTTCGATTGCCATTATGGGAATCTTGCTGGGTCAATCTGAAAAAATGAGAATATCGAATATATCGCGAAAAAACAAAACTTTTCGTTTCGAATTTGTTCAATATAAACGCATCGTACTGGATAACTGAAGCTACTCTCAGGCTCATGAATATACAGTGCGTCCATAAAGTAACGCATAAATTCATTATTGGCTAAATGAACAATAAAATTAGGAATTCCCAAAACAAGTCGATTTTTGATTTCAATTCACTATTGTTTCAAATCATAATCTAATATACAGGGTGAACCACTTTCGTGTAATGACGTCATCACCATTTTTTTTCAAATGGAACCCCCCCTTTTTTTCCAATTTCCAAATTGCCTTTGCTGAGCTGATTCCAAAAATGTATAATATGTTGCTTCAAATTGGTACAGGGTGGGTAAAAATGCAAAAAAAAAATGAAAATTGTTTATGGAAAGTAATTCGTTACTGAATGTAATAAACAAATTAAATGGAATTGGTAGTTATGCAATTAATGTGATACATTTCGAAAAACAAACAAACGAACAAAAATTTACAATAAATGTTCAAATTGTTCTCCATTGACCGTTAGACAATGACTGAACCGGGTGTTATGCTCTGTATTTCTTGTCTGATTCGGTGTTGTAGTTGAGGGATATTTCCAGGTCTGTTTAAGTAGACTTTAGATTTTAAATAACCTCATAAAAAGAAGTCTAATGGGCTCAGATCAGGTGATCTAGCAGGCCATTCCACTGGTCCCCTTCTTCCTATCCACCTTTGTGGAAAAATTGTGTTTAAAAAATCGCGCACAGTAACTGCGAAATGTGGCGGTGCGCCATCCTGTTAAAACCAGATTGTGTGGTCTACATTAGTGGGTATTTGAATATCAGGAAAAAGCTGGATCATATCAGGAATCAATGTATTTTGTAGGAAATCCAGATATGATGCTCCTGTTAAGTTTTCATCGAAAAAATATGGACCAATAATTGTATTTCCCACAATACCAGCCCATACGTTAGTTTTTTGTGGTCTTTGCGTATGGTACTCTTGCATCCAGTGTGGATTTTCATCAGACTAATAAAGGGTGTTTTGCCGGTTAACATGACCGTTCAAATAAAACGTTGCCTCGTCCGAAAATAAAATGTTATCAATGAAATCGTTATTTTGGTTCATCATATACTCCTGTCACTTTCGGTTACAGGCATTTTGTGAAAAACGTTCACGAACGTACCTTCTCTAAAGCGTTAACAATACGAAACTGTGCTTCAATGTTTTTGACAGTCTTGTCAAATAAAAAAAATGGTGAAAGATAATGCCAAACAAAAAGATTTTTATAGTCCAGCGGCTTGGAAAGCTGTAAGATACAATTATTAAGAATAATGCTGTATGTTCTTGATAGTTTATCAAAGTAGTTGTATAACAATACGTAATTTCATTTAATGTGTTTATTACGTTTATTCGTTATTTTCATTACTTTGTAAGTAGATTTTTGCATTTTTGCCCACCCTGTACCAATTTGAAGCAACATATTATACATTTTTGGAATCAGCTCAGCAAAGGCAATTTGGAAATTGGAAAAAAAAAGAAGGGGTCCATTAAAAATAATGGTGATGATTATGAATTGAAACAATGGTAAATTGAAATCGAAAATCGACCTGTTTTGGGAATTCCTAATTTTATTGTTCATTTAGCCAATAATGAATTTATGCGTTACTTTATGGACGCACTGTATAGACGAATACAGGATGGTCCACGAGGTTTTGGGCACTACATATCTCGACAAATATTTGAAGTACGATATTGAAATTTGGCACTTATAAATCATTGGTAATATTACGCATTTTAAGCAAGCTGCAACTTTGTTACAACGTTAGATTTCGCATCACGTGGTATAACCTTTAGAATTTTCAATGAAACACCCTGTATATTTCTCACTATTATGCTCATTCAGTCATAACTTTTTTTGGTAGGTAAGTACTCCGAAACGATGAACAAATTTTTATATAGATTTCCTATTCGAAAAACAAAGATAGCTTAGAAATATGAAATATTTGGAATAGAATAACACTTTTACAATAGTTTATGCTCATATTGGTTTCCACTGTCAGTAATGCAGCATTCAAATCTTCTAAGTAAATTACTTGTGCATGCTGCTTGAATCTTTTCTACTTGAATCTACATTGGTAGGAGCTGTAACATACTCTAATCCTTTTAAATATCCCCAAAGAAAAGAATCTAATGGGGTTATATCTGGTGAACGAGCTGGCCAAAGTATTATACCATTTCTCCCAATCCATCACATTTGGAAATACACATGCAGAAATATAAACCATTGTAAAAGTGTTCTATTCCAGATATTTCATGTTTCTAAGCCATCTTTGTTTTCGAATAAGAAACATACATTAAAATTTGTTTATCGTTTTGGATTACTCATCTACCAAAAAAATTAAAATTAAGTTATTACTGAATGACAGTGAAAAAATATACGAATATATAAATATAAACCTATCAAACTATCTTACTCTTTACTGTCGACACTGAGAAGTCGTTACAATTCGCAGTTGAAAAGGCTCTTCAAATTCCGACTATAATAATCTCTGCTCAGAAGTTGCGAATAATAAGTTAAATTTGTGAAAGTATTGTTTTCCACAGTTTGTTTTTATTTCTTTACTATGAACTGGAATGACGAGTTTTGCCCTAAATGTATGATGGAGTTGCGTCATTGTGAAGAGAAAAAAAAATATTGTCCACAAAGAGTGGAGAAATGATATAAACAAGGATTAACATACAAAGTGCTATTAGTATTCTTCAAACTTTATCAGAGCAATAGAAATGCAGCTCTAAAAAAATCTGGATAATTTCTCCATGCTATCTGAATTATAGTCAAGATTTTATGCAGGTTTCTGAATATCATTGACGATATCGTGAGGGCAGCAAATTGAGGGAATTATACGATTCCGATTCAATTGTGTTCCAGTAGAGCATTTAGTACCAATAATTTTGAATAGTGATAATTATAAATCTTCACTAAGACTGCGAAAATATTGTGTATTTGGTTGGGAATATAACTACTCGAATTTATTCGCATCCAGATATTACAGTGGAGAGATTCAAAAAAATTTTCAATTGAATTACAAGTAATAGGGAAGTTGAATATGCAAAATAGGAGGGTGAGTGCTACATGCTGCAATATCATTCATTGGAAGAAATGGAAATTTTGGTATAAATTAGTACAAAATGGTGATTTCATGAAATTCACAATAGTGCAAATCACAAATTCGCAATAATAATGATCATACAGTGAAAGCAGAATTGGAAAAATCGTATACCTAGTAGTAAAATCATGAAAATAAGGTTTAACCGAACGAGTTGAAAATCGGAACATGAAATATTACAATTTTTCAAATATCTATGATTCCATCATCCCACCATTTTGAGTTTATCTACCGATAAAATAAACATTCTATATCTACACGTCAGAAATTTCTCTGGGTTGAGTGGAAGAGCAAATGATGATTTTACATAAATCGAACCCCAGTATTTATTTCAATTCATTCGAATATATATCCTGTTAATCCTCCTACAACTCTCAATGAATTTGATAACATCATGATTATTTCGATAGATTACCTTAAAGAAACTATGAATTACACAACGTGTTCCAATTCAACCAGCTTTGTTCTCCAAGATAAGCAAGATCTCCATAAAAACAGTCAAAAATGGACTTCTTGCACAGGATTCGAAAGTATAGAGAAATAAAGAAAACTGCGGAAGAGACACATAACTCCTGGAATATCCAAATTCAATCCCTCTTCCTTGTTGAATAAATGATAATTGTTAGCTATTGCTCGTTGAATTTGTTCTCATGTAATGAATTGATTCAATTCGTTCCATTCAGAAAACTTAAGGCGCTTTGAGTTATATTAGGAAAATCAATGTATCAACCTTCATGTTCTAGAAATATTTCGAATTGTTCATCGATTCATTCGGACTTTATTGTATAGCTCAACCGAGCGAGCCCTAACTCACAACTTCCAGAGATTCAATCAATTTGTGATAGCAATATCGAAACTTTATAGAAAAATATGGGCTATATAGAGGCCCCGTTCCCTTATTCATCCATCAAAAGAGTCTATGACTCGTGATGATTTTATCCGTCGACGTAAAAAGGAAGCCAAAGAGGGGTCAAATAAAGCATGGTTTCCTGCTATTCAGGTTATCGGTAAAGTTGTTCCATTGCTTGGCACAAGTTCTATAATTTCTGCAGCCGTCAAACAAGATGAAACTTCAGTTTTCTTTGAGAGTTCCATCTTGTTCGGTGGGCTGAGAATCGTTATTTTTCTGTTTAACGGTTCGCTAGATTTCCAAAGAAAAGATAATTTCTGAAAAACTAGAAAAATCACAAACACCTATTATTTTTATCAAAATTTATATACAACAGTTGAATTAAATGATTGGCCCATACATCCAAATGCTGAAATCATATCAGTTAGGCGTTGTTGTGGAGTGTTTCCAAATAAATCAGTGCTCGAATGGTGAAAATCTCAATGGTGGACTCGATCTTATTTTGCACCTGAGATGGTGAATTTGATAAATATTGAACGATGCATAATAAATATAATAAACTACCTGCAGATATTAAGATCTTGGATTCTCTCAAAGCTTTCAGAAGAAAGTTACATGAAAGACTAGCGTCCAAAGCTTATTATAATTTAACAGAATATTTTAATGACGAAGGGATACGATACTATTGGTGCTTATATTTAATGATATATGTGTATATTTATCCGAATGTGATTAATTATATGTATTGTGTCCACGTAATTTGTAAACGTAAACTTATTTCAATGTAATTATTTATATTTATTTATTTTTTCTCTTTTTACCAGTGTTTGTCAATAAAGTTTTGTATCTTGGACAATAAACACATACTCTCTCTCTATCTCTCTCTCTCTTTCTCATTCATTATCAATTCAAGCATCATCGAATTAGATCCTGTCTAACTAAAATATCATAGTTTTCTCTCCTTTTGTGCTCTTGTGACCTGGTTGGCCATTATGAAAGTTGATTTTGTATTTTTCTCTTCTCTTATCATTTGTATACAACGTTTTGAAAATTATTTTAATTTCATAATTTCATCAGTGCACTCTCATTTCATGAAAAGTTTACCAATGCCAATTACAAGTATTTCATCTGAGAATTAATGTATTTGGGCGATTCAAAGATTCCTTTGTAATGCCAAGCGAGACTGAGTGGCAACAGTATTGAAACGTATCCAGTTTTCTTTGGTCTTTCGTTGGAACATCCCTACTTAAAATCAGGACTACCAAAGAAATATCCCAAATTTATACGATCCGTAGTTGACTCAATTCCAACTCACTCTCTCATTCCGACCCATCTTCCGACTAACTAAACTTCTTGAGAAACAGCCTGGAATAGTTTCGTGACATCTTATCTAGTGTGCGCTGTATTATTTATTAAAGTCGTTAATCAAGGCTATCGCCGCTATCGGGAACTTTCCTTTCGGTTCGTAATTACGCGACGGAAGTGACGAAGTGGCCTGTCGTGATGCTAGCCGGCAATCTCATTCGCAGGTGAAAAACTCGACGGCGGCGGGACGGAGTAAATTACGGGAGAGTTGCTGAAGGTTATAACCCTACTTTTAGCTGGAAAATCTATAATAATATTTACAAAACACAATCCAATATTTCATAGTTTCTTTTCTTCATTTAAAGTATGAAATAATTCTTCGTTATTTATTTTTTTTTTTATGTAAAACTTCTCACGAGAGGAGACATCCTGTAATGTTCAGAGAACATCGTGAAGTACCCATTCCATAGTCCCATTCAGATTGCTCCTGCATTCAACAATTTCAGTTGTATCACTTATTTGTGTCTACCTAAAAAAAAATGGAATCATCTCTTTCCTTATTTATATTACCGATCCAAATAAAATTCTGATTTATATCTACAAGGGGATATACTGTACGTTCCATGGACGTTCTATGGACATTCCTCATCCATTTAGAGGATGCCCCTGGGACAACCTTTGTTGGGACATGGGACATACCAAGGACGACCTAAGCACATCCTTTGTCTCCCCAGTACTTCTCACAATATCCCGAAGGTATCTCATGGGCTTACTGTTAACTGAGTAGTGAATCCGACCTTAGAAAATTCTGATTAAGTTTTCTGTTCATTAGGGACATCCATGTATATATTTGTTGGAACTTACTAGGCATGAACTAGGAATATACTGTGGACATAAAATTCCATACTTTCTAAATAAGTGATAAAATATAAAACATTGAATTCGTTCAAATAAAATCCACTATTGAGAACTAATGTCGATGCAAAAAATAGATACTTGAAGCAATATTCGAAGTGAACAAAACTCACACCAGCTTCACAAACGATTTCATAAACCATTTACCACGCCAGACAAAATAGTATATACATTGAACATACCCTTTGCCAGATACCTCAATCACAGAAAGACTGAAAATAAATTATGGGTGATATTCAAAAAGTATTTTCCAAATTCCATTAGCGATGCTTTCAGTACACAATCATGGCTTCACCAGTGAATATTTTTTATTTTTACAATACGCACGCACCAATTCCGAGGACAATTTCCAATTTATTCAAGATTTTACATCTGATTTGTGGTCAATAATAATAATAATAATAACAATAATAATAATAATGATAATAATAATAATAATAATAATAATAATAATAATAATAATAATAATAATAATAATAATAATAATAATAATAATAATAATAATAATAATAATAATAATAATAATAATAATAATAATAATAATAATAATAATAATAATAATAATAATAATAATAATAATAATAATAATAATAATAATCCTTATTCATCCTTTGGGATCATACACATGATATAGGACAAGTCATAATATGTATATACACACACATATATAGGTACATATAAACACATATAAATATATACGTTAAACAAATAACCATAATAAACATATCGTCGATACAAGCACTCAACAAATTAAAAAAATTATGAATTGGCAAAATATTCACCAATGTTATAAAAGCAGGATTCCACTAAATATTTTTTCAACATTGTTTTGAATTTATTAATATTTTTTCGTTTTTTATATCACTGGGGAGATGATTGAAAAATCGTTTTCCATTATGGTTAGGACAGTTTTCGTAAAGTGAAGTACGATGCTTTGCACTTCTTAACAAGTCACCACGCCTCGTAGAATAGTCATGAGAGTCAGAACCATTTGAGAAGCTCCTGATGTTGAGTTTAACGTATAGGCTATTTATTCTGGGTAGATAGTTTCTGTCAAATCGCCAGATTGAGCCGTGTTGCCACATGTTTTTCACTTTTTCAGCGATGCTCCGAGTTAACTTAGAATAAAAACTTGGGTTAGGTTGCCCGTTTATTGTTTTGTTTTAAAAAAGTGTTTTCGACTGATGAAATATATTAATTATATTTGGATTACTATTGATTGTGGATAACCATTGAATGGTTCCAATGATATAATGGACTGTTCAATGAAGTACATAATGATATCTAAAAATGTTCATCTTTCAATATCAAATCTCTTCTTTCTCATTTGATGGTTCTATATTTCAAAACCAATAACTGTCCAACTCTATTAGGTGTGTTTTAGAAAAAATCCAGAAGTTATAGATTAATTTATTTGTGGAACAAAAATAGTAGTGCATCATGTGCTCATTTTGTAAACGCTACACATCATCACATTTCAACAAAAATTACAAAACAGATTCAAATGTCTCTCAATTCACTATGTATCCATGTCTTTACATCTCACATCAACTCAATTGGATAAAAAACACAAATGTAAAGTGGGAGTCAAAGATCTTGATATCCATGTTAAAAATGTTCTAATAAAGATGCAACCATTTTCTGGGCATCTCTACTCAATCCTCTCGGCATTTTCATAAGAATACGATGAAATTAAGCTCTCAAAAGAACAAATTTAAAAAAATCGCAAGAAAAGCACAATTCGAATGTAAACAAACGATTGTAGGGATTCGCTCCGAACAGTCCGAACAATTTGGCATCGTTGTGAAGTGAACGATGCCAAATTGTGGAGCGAATCCTTAAACACGAAATGGATAACAGGAGCCCCTCACTTTCATTGGATTTTATTCGAAAGGTAAGTAAAGAATCTTCATGAATATTTATTCACCACGATCTCACAATGTTTCAATAGTTTTTATGAAATATGATTTTATACCCAGTTATATATATTCGGACATAATTCGGAGCAACGCTGAAAAAGTGAAAAACATCTGGCAACACGGCTCATCTTGCGATTTGACAGAAACTATCTACCCAGAATAAATAGCCTTTATGTTACCGTTTTATAGATGAAGATCGATGGTACCGTCAGTAATTTATATTTTTTAAAATGATTTCTACACGACATTCGGTAATCTAAGTCAAAGATCAGACGAATCAGTCTTTCTTGACTGATAAAAACTTTCTGAGCAAGTGCCGTACTTCCCCAAAGGACAATATTATGAGAAATATGTGAATATGAGAGGGCATAGTACACATTTATTAATTGCTCTAGCGTGAATATATTTTTCAGCTGCAAAATTGCATAATAACTACTATTGACTTTTTTACACACCTGATCAACATGTGTATTCCACTTCAATTTTGCATCTAAATATGTGCCCAGAAATTTTATCGAATCCGAAAAACATATATTTTTGTCGTTTACGCAAACAAAATAATCATTTGATATTTTTGTACGAGAATGAAACTGTAGACACACTGTTTTGTCGGGATTGACAATTAAGGAATTGCTACCACACCAATCAGTAAACTCTTTAGACAACTTATTCATCTTCGACACGTCAAGTTCCTCAGGGGTTTCAGCATCAGTGGCGATCGTCGTATCATCTGCATACAAAAATATGTGTTCAGTGCTCAAATAATTTAATTAAATCATCAAAATAGTCAAAAAGTTGAGAGGTTGAAATTGAAAGAAAAGCAATGCCGACAACTATTGAAACAAAGTGTGCATGTCTACCAATTCCCAAGATATTCCCATATTCTTCTGACTAATTGTTAACGAGTTTAAAATACAATGGAACATTCTGTCCTAAGAATCAGTGATTTTTAGATTAGAACTCCAGATTGTTGACTACCTTGCAGATATAATTTTGTTAAGATGAAAAAGTATTTTGTGGAAATTAAATTTTGAAATAATCCACTATGCATCCAACAATATAATCCAGATGGCAGTCTTTCATTTTTCCGTTTAGAGACTTTTTTATTATTTTCTGCTGCATCTCCCCGTCTCTCCATTCAATGTAATCAGGTTAAAGGTTTGCAATTCTTTGTTTTGTAAGTAAACATCATTCTATTCCGATTTGCAGTAGGAAAGTGAATAGAATTCCCAGAGACACTTGACAGTGAAGATTGAGAAATAGCAAGCAAAGAATCTGGTGATCAATTCAGAAACAGTTCCTAGAAAGCAACACCATATAGGATTTGTCAGAAGATGTTTATATGTATCCAAGAAATCATGATTTGAAATGATAATGAGATAATTTATAATAGAAGTCATTCTGAATATCTATTATGCCTAAGCAACACATATAGGATAATTTGTTTGGCAAGTTCACAATTTCTCCATCAGGTGACGTCGAGATCATATGAATTTAGTCACGATTTTTTCATCGACAATGACAACTGTTTGATTTATCGAAAGTACTGTGCCGACTTCCGGTATAAGTGGAACCAAATACAAAGTCCCGAATATGACTGTGGAGCGGAGAGGCAAACAATCCAGCATATTATAGCCAAATGCCCTATAAGAAAGTACGACGGAGACCCAAGTGACTTCCTCTATGCGACTCCAGCGTCGATTGAATATATTCACAACTTAGACATCAAACTGTAGTTCAGTAATATACCGTGTATGCATGCGCCATACACTAAATAAATGAAAATATCGAAAGTACGTCACACTTGGAGTTGAAGAAAAAGCCATATTCTTTTCAGAGCCTAAGAAACAAATTCAAATTTTGATGTATCTATGACGTTATTATGTAGAAAATGAAACTATTCTAACTATGATTAATTGTATTTTCTCTGATATAACGGCAGAGGAAACCGATATAGCTTCATTATGGACTACATAATTCAATCGTCTATGAATTTTAATTGCCATTTGAAGAAATCCATTTTTTTGGACCAAATTGGAATATCTGGATTATTTAAGAAAATTTGATTGCATACTGTGGAAACTGTTTTCCTTAACTTCATAACAATCATTTTTACGACGTGAGTTGAAACATTGAGGAAGTAAGCTTGTTGAAGCTATGGATGAAGGAAACCTCCATAACTGCAGATAACTTCGTCGTTGATATATTTACCATCTTCCATTACAGAGATACAGTTGAATAAGTAAAATATTATTATCTTATTTAGCATAACCTCATATATGTAGGTTATTTATTCTGTTTTTTCCATGGAAGTTGTTGATAACTTTTTATATTTTGAATCAATCAAATCAGGAGGTAAACCACAGCGTTTCAACCCTACAAGTCACTTCATCTATACACAACATATATTTATTGCAACAAATTGCAACAATTAACAAATTGTACGTGAATCGATTAGAGAATGTGGAAATTATGATCGGTTCGAAATGAATCTCAAGAAAAAAGAAAACGATATTTTTATGTTTTTTTTTTCTATCAATTGTATAAAATAATCACAATTCCCCATTTCTTTAAACGTAAACGTCGCAGATCACACTTTTTCTGATTGCTGGTTTTTGCTAATATGGTGTCAATGAGCGTGATACTGGGTGAGGTGAAAACGTTTCTAGAGAGTATTCCCAAGATATATAAAGATGTATTAATTTATCGTATACTACAATACCGAAAGTTATGGCAGAATATCACTCGGAATAAGTGTTATGAACATATGAAGACACGATGATTATAACGACGAATATAATCTGGAAACTACGTTTTGATTTCATACAATATTCAAACGTTCTCGAAACTGAAATGTATGGTAATGTATGCTAGATTTCTCTTTCCATTAGTTCTTCAATGAGGGATCACAACCCATGCATCCCCTGAAAGGACGAGTTTCGCGCTCATCATACGATTTCTATATTTATGAAAATCGTTGTTTGTACTTAGACCCTGATATATGAATTCAATGAACTCATTGAGAACAAACTGATACGTGACAATACTCTCCATAATAATATTTTAAAATTTCTCTGTGAAATTGATAAAAACACCTATATATGTCCATCATACACTTTCGGAGTGCAGGGAGATTGAATTTTAGTTGAATGAAAAGTTTGATATTGGTAGGAAATCTACTCTTACATCTCTTTGGTTACTGTATATAACTGTCAATTTTCAGCCGTGCAAATGCTTTGTGTTATGAAATTGCAGGAATTTATAATTATTGAAAATATAATAATCCAAAGAATGCTGCATCTTCAATATTTTTCTGAATATGAATACATAATCCCTTGCTATATATTTCAGAACAACCTAATAGTTTCGAATCGGTGTCTTTTATCAAAATGCAAAAACAAATAACCATATAAATCAGAAATATACAAAAAAATACATCGCATGTTAGGTACTGAATCGATTTCGATAGAGCTTTTATATTATAATATTTTGGAACACCACCCTGTATCAGTTGGTAGTTCATAGTATGTTCGCGAATCACCTGAATATTGAATGCTCCATTTCACCAAAACTTACCACGCGGAGGCATGTCTTATCATTGTAAAAATTTCTGAATGACAGAACGTTGACACCTGTCAAAAAAATCACGTACTTCTAGTCACTGCGTCTCTTTTCCAGTCTGAAAGCAAGGTGAATTCGTGATGGATTCCGTAGTATATTTGAAGAAACAAGATATAATACTGAATCACAAACAGGTGCCATTTCAACAAAAACTCGACAGCATCATTAAAATATGGAAAACTATCGTGAGTATTGATGTGGCGCTTTTTAATTTGGAGAATTTGATCCATATAGTTGATTGGGCTATTCTCCATACTCTGAATCTACTTCTGGCTGCAGATTGGAACAGATGGCAAAAAACGTACGAGTTGGATCTCACCAAAGAGATGGAAAGTGCCTGTTTGGTTCTAGTTCAAAAAAACAATGGATTCCACAGTAGATGTGAAAAAGTAATATATGTCCTAAAGAATCCTTGGTCAAATCCAGTTCTCATGAGAGTGATGAGGATAGAGAATGTGGAAATAGACCAAGAAATAGTCGACCTATTTCGGTCTGAAGAGACCCACCTCATATCGCTAAGGTTGAATAAACTCTGTGAATCTTGTTGTGAGGATCTGGCTTTGAATTTAGTCAGAACATATTTCAAAATATATGAATATTTGAAAAGCATCGATAGTAAGTGGAAAACGAGCCAGAATCAGATTTTTTTTATGTTGGATATTCGTCTTGTTCTTCTATACAAATACAAACACTACCAAGAGGTTCAAGAAATAATAGAAGGTATAAGTTTAGAGGAATGTTTTTTGTTGGTCAAACGATTCGCACGCAAGAGAGTAGATTTCCTCAAAGTTTGGAAATACTCTTTGAAAATTGCCATGTTTACTATCCAGATTCGTATGAATAAAATCATACCCAGTTTAGATGAACCGGCTTACTTACAGGATTTCAATAGTCTGTTGGAATCCTACATCAACTTTTGTTCCTATGATAACCTCCTCCCCAATGTTTATCGATATTTACAGCGTTTGAGTTCATATGTGAGCACTTCAATTACTTACAAAATTAGTGAAATGCTTAACGATAAACATACATCTACACTGAGATCACTCACCATTGAATTATTCATAAGAGCACTGACTTATGACATGAACCAACTAGAAAAAGAGAAACTGTATAAATCAGATAAAGTGATGGAGTTGACGAAGAGATTGGCATCGAAATTTGGAGTGTTGGCGACTTTCTTTGAAGACTTTGTGGAGGTAGCTCGTGAATGTTTGCTGACTGCTTTCAGTTTAGATCCAACTGAGGAGTATCTAGATGGAATAGAAGATATGGCAAGGAAAAGTGGATGGCAGGTGGGTAGTGTTGGTTCATTTTACGAAAAATTGCACACAATATATCAAGCTTTTCTTTACAACTCTTCTTTGCCCTTCGTTATCATAAGGGATATACCAAGACTAATATTCAGAATGGGTGGAAGCAATTTGAAGTAATTTACTTCACAGTTTAGATCAGTATATGTCTTTTTTGAAATGGCGAGAATACAGCCGATTTAAAGTATATTAATCAATAATGGTGCATTTGTTACTTACTGTACTAACATTGGGATGTGATGATTCAATACGATTCAACCCAGTCTGAACGTGAATGATTTGGAAAAGAAAAAGTGTGTAAAGTTGAAATGGTGTCAGTTGGTCATAATATTTCGCACAATAATCGAATTGAGAGAAAACACTATTGGCATGTGATCCATGTGTGATGTATTTGGTCTCACTATGCCAAAAACTTTGTGGTAGCATTCTTTGATACTATTCGAAATACTTCATAATCCACAAGTTTTGAATCCCTTGATGAAGCAATATTGCGATTAATATCGCAAGAGTTAGAAGATACTCGCATGAAACTCTTGAAATATTTGTTAATGATCTTCCATTTCATATTAGGATTGAGGTTGTTGGGGTTGTTGGTATTACCATGATACCTTCGAAAGTCAAATTCTGGAAGTGAAATTCATATACATTAGGAGAGAACTGAGTGTGA
Organism: Plagiodera versicolora; assembly: GCA_037013635.1. NCBI lineage: Eukaryota > Metazoa > Arthropoda > Insecta > Coleoptera > Chrysomelidae > Plagiodera > Plagiodera versicolora. The sequence continues at coordinate 4,298,919 of CM072986.1, read as the reverse complement.
GACATCATCTAAAAATATGTTTTTGAAACTGTTCGCAATATAACTTTTAGGTTTGGCATCCTCTTGTAAAAAACTGTTTTTCAAATTATGATAACCATTTGAGAACTACTTTGAAGAAGAATAAACATTGTATGAACTCGAAAATATTGAAGAAAAACATAACCCAGTTCCGTCCATTGTGGTATTCTACCACAATTGATTGTTTCTATTCGACTAACAAAATATGCTATCCTAACAAATCTGTTATAAACAGTTTTTTTTTCTATTCCATAAAAGAATGATTCATCTTCAATATGGAACAATAGTTTATTTATAAAGATCATAACATGTCCATACCGTGCCTTCATTTTTAAACTTCTCACCCCTATTACTTCTTTTAGCAGGAGAATTTGCCGTAGACAAAAAACACGTCAATTTAGATATCGATGAGGAAGTTTGCAATCAGTGTCAGCGGTATTTTAGGTTCAACCCCCTCACCCCTAGTATTTTAGTTTAGCTACTCTCACTTAATAATTTCAAATGGCACCCTATCTTGTAAAACATCATTTTAAAGATCCCTAACGCAGCCCATTCAAAATTATTAAGTGAGGGTAGCTAGGGGTAAGTGGGTTAAACCTAAAATACCACTGGCACTGGTTTTAAACGTGTTTTTTGCCTACGGCTAAATCTCCTGCTAAAAGAAGTAATAGGGTGGGAAGTTTTGAATTGAAGGCACTGTATATACATCCAAGAATACTGAAAGTCTAAAAAAATAAACAGATGTTTCGAAATTATTGATAAGTTTCATCAACATCGGAAAAAAAAAATTATTTGAAAAATGGCAAGGTTACTTGAACGTTTTCCTGTATTCGGAATAATTATGATTTTATTTTCCAATTTAAATAAAGATTCGAATATTTTCTGGATTGATTTTCATACATGATTCCCACATGTTGAATGAAGATAAAGTTATCTATTCCCAAAGAAGAAGGTGCGAATTGAAAATTGTTTCAGAAAGTCGACATATCTTTCAAACGGATAGAAAAATATCTGGGGAAGTATTGAAAAATAAAGCTTTCAATTCAATAAAATGAATTTGATGTCCTCTTCCGATTATTGATAGTTCAATCTTAGTTCTCCCGCACTATTTTGGTCTACATTTCAATATAAATAACTTGTGATACTAATCACATTTGCTGGTTACTCTAAGAGATCAAATAATTTCGAATTTTCTAAAACTCAGAAGGAAAGGCATGAAACACCGCGTAGCCCAACGTCTGAGACATATTTTCATTATCGACTTTATACTCAACGAATCTTTCCCAAAATCTATACTAAACAACACCCACCAAAGCCACCATGACAGCAACTAAATTCGTTTTCAGGTAACAAAAGAGCAAAAGAAATGGAAGTGTAAATTGCATCCTCCGGCACTGCCATCAGACGAAATAACGTGGAAATGCCCGGAATGTCAAGAATGGATGTGCAAACCCGTTTCAAGTGTCTCCATCACACCGAACACGGCTCTGAACGAAGCAATCAAAAACACCGACTTGAGCCTACCAGGGAACCTTTGCGACGATCTAATCATCTGTCTTTCTAGTCCAAGGTATCGCATCCTCAATTGGTCTCTTCCTTGGGACGTGCTGCACAGACTCTGCATTATGTACCATAATGACCCCAAGGCTACCATGAATTTGGTTACGGAGCTGAAGTTCATCGATATCGACTACTCCATTTTCGATAACATAAAACAAGAGCCAACCGATGAGTGCTCAGGGATCGAAAAAGGCTACGAGAAATATCTTAGCAACAGTAGTCTTACTACCAGAGACCAAGACCAGAAAGAAAATCACATCGAAAGTGGTATGGAAACCACAAAACCTCATAGCGAAATGAAAACTAGAAAAACAAAGAAAAAATTCGACGACACTTATGATCCAAACTCATTGACAAGTCTGAAACGATACATCAGATCCAAGAAAGAATCCAAGGAAGGCATATCATCAGTTAGAAGATGCTACAAAAGATCAAGTGATGCGGTAGGAACTGTTATCGCGTCAAAAAAGAAGCGATCTAACGATAAGAATCGTTCCAAGAAGAAACAAATAGGTTGCGATGAAAACTATGACCCGAATTCTTTGACAAGTCTGAAGAAATACGTGAAGTCTAAACAACTAAGAAAGGAAATTTCATCTACGAGGAAGTATTACAAAAAATCGTTTGAAGCATCGCAATTTTATAACACGAGATTCGGCAATCCTCTGGGAACAGAAAATATGGAGAAGAAAGAACAACAGACTAATGTTGTGGAGAATGCTGAAAAAAGTCTGCAAAGCTTCGTTGAGGGCGAAGAGTATGATCCTAATTCTATAGAAAGTTTGAGGAAATGTGTTGACTTGGAAAAATCCAAGAATGACTTATTGTCAAAATTTAGAATTGCTAGTAGATCCGATCTTTATCCAGGTTCACGGTGTGGTGGAACTGTCGAGTTCGAATACGATTAATAATTACCTCTGAAAGAAGAGTGACAAAGGTTATAATCAATCAAGATGGATTCACTAGGTAGAGTTGAATCAAAAAATTGGACAATATTAGATTATGTGTTTAATTAATCGAAATATATAGTTTGAAATATTATTATCATTTCATATTCGATGATTATATCATGAGCATATAATTCCTATCGATCAACTAGTGGGTAATTCTTTGACTATTCAACCATATCTATGTTATCAAGAAATTATTTTCAAAATATACATTTTCATATCACAGTTATTCGTGAGTTGTTTATGAACTTACAGAAGAGAAGCAGTTTCTCAATGCCTTTGTTCTTCATCAAACATTTTTTTACGATGCATGAATGATAATTGAGGAAATGAGTCTGGTAGAAAAGACAATTGAATACTTTTCAAAATAACACTCACTTCATTTGCATGGGTTGTGAAGCAATATTTTTGAGTCAGAAAATGTTTTTCCGGAAACATAAATTGACATGATAATAATATTTTCACACATTTTCAATATATGATATTGTAGAGCTACTCAAAATTCATTTTAGAACTACTTCAACTTCAGTTTCTTGTCATGGAAATTGTATTCAAGTTGGAACTCGAATTCGCTAGTAACAGAAATTCAACTTCGAGTAGACGCTACAGAAGAAGTTTTCAAATGCTGAAAGAGAGTCGAAAATGATTTTACAGAAACGATATTCTTTTATTTCAACTTTCCGACCACTACTCAGAATTGCTCATAGATTCTAGTCGATATTGAGAATTTCTATTCTGAATCTCCAAATTCGAAAACGTTTTTCATCAATATTTTCCAAATCGTTTTCATGATTTCTTCAAAAATCCAATATATTTCGTCTCCCACATAGTAAAAATGCTTTCCATGTCTTACTGACTCGTTTAACTATCGTTAAATGAGAACAACACAGCTATAATTGTCACACTTCCATGTAATGATTTCTTCTCTTACCTACATTCGTTCTCAAATAAACTATTCTAGGAATCACATATTAATACTGGTTTATCTCCTTAATAATAATCTCGTACACCTAACTCCAGTAACAACGGCCTTAAGCAGTCTAAAACCCGACCATCATATTGCTGAAAATGGGATATACTCAGATCTAGAGATGATATTATAGCAGGAATATAAGATGGGTATTTTCTCCATTCGGTAGACGTAATACTGGGATTTTATGATCCACCAATCCAGTTCCATGCACATGTTCTTTGCATATTAGGTACGACGTGTAAAGAAGCTGTCTCCTTGATATCTAATATACAGTCTGTTATAAAATGCACAGACGTATTCGGATGACACTGTCGAATTAAAATATTTCACAATTTGGTGACAGTTCAAGTTATAACGAATGTTGACATTTACATCGGTAAGAATAGAAATTGAATAGAAATTCATATTTCCTTATCATCTTTTCATATCCCATTTTTATAGAGTGAGCCACGGTGAATAACAACCAAGTCGTGTCTGGAAAGCAGGAGGAAGCATACCTCTGAAAATTTAGTTGAAGTAATGAGCTCTCCTGATCGATTGAAGAAGAATATCTGTGCCTACTGAAAGATTGATGCCATTGAATGAAAATTGGTCGAAAATTTTCACACCTATTATTCAACATCTTATGTTACAAATTAGATTCGATGTGAGGAATACGAGGGTGGAGATTAAGACTTACGAAAGAACGAAGAATATTGCAAATCTACAGAAAGCTGCAAACTTTGTTGAGGTAAGAAAATAATGAAAATTGAAAGCATTATTTCTTCATTACCAATTTGTCTCAGGCTCTTGTTCTATTTCGTACGGATGATCACTTTGTGGAGAGTTTTATAATTAAAGATGTTGAAACTCCTAAAGGAGAAGATCAATCCAGAGCCATTGGTAGAATTGCTGGAAAAGGAGGGATGACAAAAATCACCTTGGAAAATGCTACCAATACTCGACTCGTTATAAAAGATAGCAAAATACATATTCTAGGTACTTATGAAGATTTTGCTATGGTCAGAAGAGCGATTTGTAGTTTGATAATGGGATATCCTGCTGTAGATAGAAGAATAGTTGTATATTTTCGAGAATAAATCATATCATTGTTATTGTATGTTGATTATAACCAATATGAATAAAAAACAATTCCAAATATTTATGCAGATGAAATGTCATGAAAGAATGAATATTTCATCGACAGAGAAACTGAGCTGATGAAAGTGGATACTAAGTGGAACAGAAAGGGACTAATATCTATCAAGGTATCAAAATGATACAATAAGCCTCTGGCTGTAGTGCATCCTTCGAACCCCTTAGCAAAATAAAAAAAGGGAAACAGAATATCAGAACATACAAGTGAGACATACAACGGTGGATGGTACCAAAGACGTATCTGGATATCAGGAGGAAGCACACTTCTCAAATTTTTATTATTTCAGTTAGGTTTTGTGATCTTTCAATTGAAAATATTTTGAGGAAGGCAACGTTTTCGCTTCTACATGAAAGTAGCACCATCTTTGTTCTAAGGTGATACCCAATTAATTACAGAATTTTTTAATTTGTCATAGCTTTCTCAACAGTTCTGCACGAATAATATTTCGAACTAACATTCATTGGCTAGTGCCTTATGGTGTACCTGCCAGCTCCAAAAATGTAATCAATCATCCAATATTTCGTTATCGTTGAATAGGTTCTCGAGGAAGTCAATTTCTTATTCGGTCTTTGACCACGATCCTAGGATAATATTCCACAGCTCATTACGCAACAGCTGATGACTTACTTTGTATAATAAAAATATAACATTGAATTTTTGTTCATGCATAATAATTTCTTCAGTGATTAATATTCAACCGGAAGGTTTTCGATGTCGATATTTTCATATTGTCGATAACAAATTGTGAGTATCATACCAGATCCAAGAATGATTACAGTTTTCCGAAAGTCATTTTATACAGGGTCGCTGATATGTATGGAAACGGTCGATTATTTCCTAAAATAAGATAGCTAGCGAAAAATGTTAAGATACAAAAGTTGTAGGGTTTTTCAAAATCCATTAAGCTAATGAAAAATTAAGTATACAGGATGAGTCAAAAAGTCAGGACGAAACAAAGTTGCTTTTTCTCTAATGGGACGCCCTGTATATTATTCCTCATTTCAATTCTGCTCGAAATTCTGAACAAAATTGATGAAGCGCTTCATTTCCTAAATTCAACCGATTTCGAGATATCGAATTTTGAAAATAACGCAGGGGAGCAATTGAATGGCCAGCTAGGTCTTCCGATATGACCCCACTTGACTTTTTTCTATGGGGTCACATAAAAAATGTAGTCTACAAAAATAGGCCGCCAAATATCGAAGAGTTGCAAGAAAGAATAAGGCATGAAATTTCTACCATTCCTCCTCACATGATTTTAGATTCACTACAAAATTTTGTTCAGCGAGTTCATTACTGTCAGGAGGTAAATGGTAAACACTTTGAGCACCTTATTAAATAGAATTTCAAAGAAAAATTTGTTGTTTATTAAAACTTGTTTTCTCTCTTTTCCTCCTGTCTTAACTATTGTTTTCATAAAATTTTAAATATCCTGGACATTCATTAAAAAATACATTTTATTGTTTCAATTGCATTTTAATCAACCCTGGACAATTATGCTTTTTTTATTTTCTGTAAAAAAATTATAATCAAATTGTAATCATAATATCCACATACCCCACCTTTTGTGACTTTCATAATAAATATGCATCATTTCGTGCTTTTTCCTCAATAAATTCGAGAGTAGTAAAAAGTTATTTTCAAAATTCGATATCTCGAAATCAGTTGAATTTAGGAAATAAAGCGCTCCATCAATTTTGTTCAGAATTTCGAGCAGAATTGAAATGTGGAATAATATACCCATTAGAGAAAAAGCAACTTTGTTTCGTCCTGACTTTTTGACTCATCCTGTATACTTAATTTTTCATTAGCTTAATGGATTTTGAAAAACCCTACAACTTTTGTATCCTAACATTTTTCGCTAGCTATCTTACTTTAGGAAATAATCGACCGTTTCCATACATATCAGCGACCCTGTATTTAATGTCAGTCGACACACCCTAATACCGGGTGTTTCACAGTCAATGGAACATTAGAAGTATCTGGAGAACAGAAAGACAGATCATTTCGAAAATTTGTGGTCGTGGATAATCAAACTTGCTCTATCCGTCTGAAATATTTACATCAATACAGTATTGCCGCTTGTATCAGAAAGTAGCAGCTACTTTGTTATTTCAAATGAAACACCTCGTATATTATACCATTTCTGGAATCCTTATGAGATTCTTCACAACTTTCCCACATGATACCCTATTCCCTGACTCATGAAAATGACTGAAACTCTGTTTTTTTTTAAATGAAACACCTTGACACTTTTCAAGAGATCATGATTTTTTCATTTTGATCTACAAAATTCAACATTTATATTATAAAAACGTGACACATGACACATACACTAAACAGTTCCGGAAAGAATTCATTGGCAGACGTCGTTCTTCTCCTGAATTGCTTCTCTCCCACTGTACCTACCCGACCCACCCGTTTCTAAAGAGACGGTCTTTGATGGACAGTAGATTCGATAATATTGGGAAATTTGATTCACGGACAAACTGCTAAATGTCTGCGTACCTATCCATTTTCCCGGAAATCTATTCGATAGAAACTCGCGCACTATTAGGGCCTTGTGTAATGAATAAGTAATCATAGCCTACTATACCATACTCAGGGTCATCATTTCACCGCACACTACACCAAAACGGTCGATCTTTGATAAAAACAATTTTTTTCTGTTTAAAATATCACAGAATCATATCGTGTCATACATCGTTGTATTAGTAATAAAATATGCTATTCAATACAGGGTATTTTTTTTCCATGGGCCATACACAAAAATAGAGTTGATAGTGGTTTCTCCGAAACGAAACGTCGTACGATAAATCTCTTAATGCTGTTTTGTAGGGATCCAAAAATGGCAATGAGAAAATGTCTCTCGTTTTCTTGTATCTCTCCAAATAACGTCAGAAAAAAATTGAAACGAAAACGGCAAATATCGTTTTTTCAGGCATATCTCCGGTACTAATTGGAATTTCGAAACTTTCTGAACGGCACATTGTTAGACTTGGAAACGCGCACTTTTTCTCTAATTTAACCATCTCCGTATCACTTATGGTTTCCGAGATCCCCATGATAGACATCCTTATCTTGGACACAGTGTATACTTTGTTTCACAATCTTCTACAAGAATGATTCATTTTGTTAATGTTGATGGTAATAATTTTCTCTAATTTCCGTGGCGACTCCTGATTCGAAACAGATTCGAACTATAATAATAATAATAATAATAGCTTTATTTGTCCAACAGTCGAAACCATTTACAGGACAATCAATATATATATAAATACAATATAATATAATTTTAAATTTCAGGAACGAAAAACCTCAAACACACAGCAAAAACAAAATAGAGAGAAAGAGTGCACTAGTTAGATAAGTAAACCTTGGCTACCCCAATGAGTTCATTAATCTTACAGATATGCAAATCACAATAATTACAGATCTTGTTGTAATTGTTACACATAACATAGATAGGGGATTTGAATAAAATATTAGTTCTAGCTTTCTGGGTTCTGAATACAATTTTCGATTTTGTTTGAACATAAGGTACATTGAACTTGATCTGAGCAAGCAAGGTCATAGAGTCAATAGAATTATGCAACAATTTGTGGAGAAAAATTAGAGAAGCACAATCCCCACGCGACTCAATGCTGGAGAACCGCAGACGGTCACACAAGTCATCCTTTGCCATCCCTCGTTGCGGATAAGTTCCGTCAATTTTGAATATTAAAAATTTCATAAATTTTCTTTGGACACGTTCTATTTTTAGCTTATGGCAATCGTAGATGGGATACCAAATGATAAGAGCGTAATCCAACTTAGATCTAACGTAGGCAAAGTACAGGGTTTTCAAAGCCGTGACATTTGTAAAACTTTTACAGTTTCTATAGATGAATCCATAGGATCTCATAGCTTCAGAAGTTCCCCTATTTATGTGATCGATAAAAGTTAATTTCGAGTCAAATATGACTCCCAGATCTTTCATATTATTAGAGTGTTCCAGTGCTTGATTCCCTATATGATATGTGAATTTGTGTGGCTCACATCTTCTAGTATAAGTAAAACTTTTACATTTTGAAATATTCAAATTCAATTTATTATTCACACACCAATTTTGCATGATATTTATTTTATACTGGAGTCTGTGACAGTCTGAGATATTTTCTACTTCTGAATATATTTTTATATCATCGGCAAAACATAATATATTATTATCAACGAGTTCACATAAATCATTTATGAAAATCAGAAACATCAATGGCCCCAAATTCGATCCTTGTGGGACTCCAGACGTCGCAATATAATTATCAGAATGATGGTTATTATATGCAACAAACTGTCTACGCCCCACTAAGTAAGACCTAAGGAATTGTATAGAGTCTTGATTGAAACCAAAGTTCACTAGTTTGTTGAGCAACACATTATGATCTATCTTATCGAATGCCTTCGAGAAGTCAGTATATACAACATCGACTTGTCCACCAGTGTCTAGAGATTCAGTTATATATTGTGTAATAGTGAGTAAGTTTGTAAGTGTTGAACGTTTGTCAACAAAACCATGTTGGTGTTCTGATAACTGGCTTCTGATTGATGGATAGAATCTATCACACAGAAGTATCTCGAAGACCTTCGAAAAGTTGCATACAATGGTGATTGGACGATAGTTCTCAATTTTATTGAGGTCCCCACTCTTGAAAATGGGACAAACTTTGCCAACCTTCCATGTATCAGGAAATTCTTTCTGTAATATACATAGCTATATCAAATTAATTGAATGAATTGTTCAGTTCAATTTGTTCAAATACCTATCGTATGTGAAATCATCGTATTTTCTCATTTATTTGCAGATAGGCGATCCCGTCAACTACCCGCATAGGAAGTGTTATGCCCATGTGTAACGTCGTCCGATATACCTTCTCCAAACTATTCTAGTAATGTTATCCCAATTTTATGCAGGCTATTTTTTTTCAAGTATAACTAAACAACGAAGAAACACTGAATCACGATTGAATCATATACATTCGTGATGCCATATTGTTTACGTTCCACAGCGCCATCGGCGGAAATTAGAATCATGAAAATTAATAGATATGATAATTGACGGTCTGATCAAATTGATCATTACATTTTTCCATGTGGTTATTTGAGAATATGTTTATTCGACAACCACTTCATCAAACATAATATAAAATCTCAAATTAATTTCAAATTATTTTCAAGTTACTAGAAGTTGACTCTCCCTGACACATTCTACTTCATGAGAATCTTCTTGGGTTTCTCTAACGATTCACCTATTTTAGGAAACAAAACAGCACTGAATGTACTTCTCTCTCGAAGAACTCCAAAGTTTCCAAACCAAACTAGTCAGTCATTTAATTAACCTTGCAGCATGCACTTTGAAAGTTACCGTTGTTCTCTAATTAGTTTCGTTGTGATCGTCAAAGTAAAATTGTTGTAAGTAGCTAGCTCATTGTCAGAAAATAACAGAGAGCTCGAACGTGCCAGATTCTTGCTTATATTAAGTGTGATGAAAGCGATTGTAAAGTGACGCATTTAGCGTTTATTCGATGTACTGGGTGGGCAAATTAAATCACTTAACCGTCCGGTCAATGACAAGGTACCATTACAACTTCGGAGATATAATTTGCTCAAAAAACTATAACCGTCTGGATATCAAAAATTTGAAAAGTTTGAAACACAAACTTGATACCGGGGAACCCGGGTCGGGTACATACTGAAGTTATTATGCATTGATGTGGGTCTTATAGACATTGAAGTGACTAATTATTGAATAATTATGGTGATTTTATTTTTGAATAAATAATGAATAATATCGTTTATGAAATCTATCATCTGAACAATTTTTATTATAAAAAATAGCAAAGATAGAAAGTGTAAAAACATTATTCATTCATTCATGAAGAATGTTTTCTTCAATTATTAATTTGTTACATTGTTTAATTTTTTTCATGTTCATGTTCTTCGCAAATAGGGTTCTAAAATACTGAACATGTTTTTGTCGTTATGCGACATTTCTGGAATTTTCCGTTCACGTGATACAGCAATTGTAAGTTTCAAAATTGACAGCCTGTTATATATTTCTCATAATCGTCCGAGACCCTGAGGATTCAGAAAAATAACACTGAAAGCATATTCGGAGTGGACAAAATATTAGAAAGGCATTTTTGTAATCCCTCGACCGACCGAGATTACCGGGAGATTACATGCCTTCATCTTCTCTCGAAATACCAATCCTGGATAAGTTTTTAATCAGGATTTCCTTCTTCATATCCGTTCCTCAGCAGGTCCAATCAATCCGTACCTCGGGGAGAGTACTAAAATGTTATCTTGTGACGAAAATACACAAAACATGTCTAACGATCGGGAAAAAGAGAAAAAGTCCATCGAGTGTAAAATATTGTGGAACGGTGGGGAAATGTTTACGAGGCGAGGCAGTGAATTACTGATCTCGAATTACGAGCCTTGAATGGAAATCAGATTGACTGATTTATCGAAAGCTGTATCAGTAGATTTAGATTTGGTGGAAAAGGTAGCGTCGATTTTAAAAGACTTGCTCTACAAGTAATGATAAATTTAAAACAGTAATAACATCTCTGAAAATAATTTATTCGTGATGTGGTTTATTGAAAGCGGAAAAATAACCTATCTAGAATTGGGAGAGGATTACAATAAACAATCAGGGCACATATCCAAAAGTAACTCTGCGATTCAACCCCGATACAAACGAGTATTTTCTCGTTGCTGAAACGAGGGCAACATAAGTTTGGAAATATTACTCATCTTTGAAATGACATATAATAAGTTTGAATTCGACAGTTCGATGAATAAAGCCATAGCATTAATTTTTGCGTATATATTCATAATTATACTAATTTAAATCAATAGAAATGATTTTGAATATGATTATTCAGACTCTAGACGATACATAATTTGTATTGGGAATCAAGAAAAATCGATTCATATTCAGACCTTTTCGATCAGGAATAATAATTTCTTCGATTCCACATTTCGTTATTCGAATGAGGATTCCGTCTAATCCATTTCCTCTGTAGATATAAAGTCATCTTTCTCAATGAATTGTATTCGTTTAGGTAGTGGAAAATGTGAAATTTTCCTCATACCCCAACTGATAAACTGAATATTTCTTTCCACGAATATGAATGTTATATAACATCAGTAACTGTAATGATCATCAGAATTTTCACATTCTTATTAGTTGCCAATTTTGATAATACGGTTTTGGGTATACACATGAAACTGAATCTCGTAACGTGGAGAAAATCAAAACTGCGCATGCTCAGCTGTCATAGATACGTTCACTGATTTTTTCAATTTGCAGACTTGAGCATCTAATTCCTCCTTTAATTCTTATATCCCTCAATTATTTATATATTGTTTTGCTGGTAAAGTCGTGAAAATCAGAGGAAATTCTTGTTAAGATTAAAAATAAATATAACACAAAGTTCAACGGATTTTTTTGCTAAAAAATTTTAAACAGGAAATCTAGTATCCGCAAAGGTGACTGATGTTATCTGAGAAGTAAACTGAATATTTTATGAAAATATCAATTATAAAAATCACTCAATGAAATGTAAATTCTCTGGATCACTGTCATTGAATGTTTGAATTCTGAACATCACAGCATAATCGAAAATGGGTTTATGAATATTGATAATGAACACATCGTTCCTAATAAAAAATGTTTTGTTGTTCCAATGGATATCCTTTAAAATTTATTGACCATTGTTTTCACGAAGAATAAAATTCTGTCAATTGCCAGTTCCGAAAAAATATATCGAAAATGTATTTCGTGATTATTTGATTGTCTACGATATATTTTTCCGATCAACTTCAACGCTGTAACGAAATTCATATACTAGAATGGTGTCAAGCAACGAATCTGAATACTCGATTGTGAAAAAGACCGAATTTGTGTGTGAAATTGAAAAAAAAGATGAATTATATTCAGTTGATGAACTCTATCAATCATATATTCAATATTATACTCAACTATTTGATCTATTTTCATTCAGTTTCGAGAAGAAACCTGTATTTTCAGAACGGTATTATAGTAGAACTTCAATAGCAAATTTATCTTTAAGTCACTTTATAAAAGATTTTTTCTGGCAATAATGTTAATCTTTTTCGCTTACTCATCATTCGAAATTCGAATCGATACATTCTCATAAAAATCAACTTGAAATAAACAACCATTCAGTTTGTACTGATTGGTTCAGGGCCTTCGTTTTCTCTAACGTATAACAAGAGAATGAGAAGACAGGATTTCATTGCTAAGTAATGACGTTTTCAATCAAATGAATCCTTCGAGTCGATTTATCTTCGTTTTTCCACCGATGCGTCAGTAGAAAAGAACAAGTCTTGTTCTTTCGATATTGCTTTTCTAGAATGTAATGAATGTTCTACTGTTATTCCAAGTAATCGATTATTTGATTATGGTCAATTTTGCGTTCCTTGTTTTTCGATCAAAGACTGTCGGAATATTTAGAAAGTTGCAAGTGGCCAGAAAACTCTTGATTCTTCACACTGTTTCATCTGGAGATTGAAAATAAAATAATGAAAAAATTAACAACATCACATATTTTAATGTTTATATGAAAACGCCATTTATCAAATATGGAATTCAAAACCATCCGAAGCACCCTTGTAAAAATACACTAGAGACGAATGTGGGTATTCCAGCATATTTGTTGATATCTCTGTAAATATTCATTTTAGCAAAATTGCATACTCACACGAATCGACAGGAAATGAAATTTTGCATCGGATAGTGTGAAAATTTCATGTAATTGGGATTTGAAATTTCCAAAAATTAAACTGAAATATCGATCACCCTGTTGAATATTTTGTAATACTGTTAGAGCTACCTGATAAAATACTCTTTCATCTATGTGTATAAAGAGATTGAACTCTCTATCATGAAAGTTGAAGATAATAGAGACATTTTAGTTGGTCAGTCCAGCTGTCAAAATGTTTCGAAACAATGGAATATCTCAGGAATCACGATAAAGGAGTGATTAAAAATTGTAACCGGTCCAAAATTGAATTTTTCGTAAAATACGAAAATCTAAAAATGAACATATTGATATCACTTCCGGTTTAACACTGTCATAATACATAAAATGAAATTCAATTGATTATAATATTGGACGTTATTATAATGATATCGATAATTCTGAATGAAAGTATGTAGGGAATAGCTGTTTTCCAAATACAAGGATAATATAGTTTTTCAAGATGAATTTAATGAATTATGAAACAGAATCTTATGTACACGATCAATGTAACAGTACTGATAATGATAACTTTTATCAAATGATATGTTCTTTCCCTCGGGAGATCAGTTCACTTCTTTAATAAACCGACAGAAGTTGAATTATTACTCGGGGGACAATAATACTATACCTAAGCATCTTCTAAAGTTCACTGATTTCACATCACATCGATCACTTCCAGTCAATGATAAGAATAACTTCTGAATCTATCAATAGTGGCCTAGAAATAATCTTTGAATGGATAATCAATAATTAGTTAGGCTCAGAAATCACAATGCGGCATAAAAGCAATTTCCCAAATCAATCCATCACTATGCCCGGAAGTTCCTTGAATCGTCTTCTTTCTTTTAGATTTATAAAGTCACGGTGTCTAATGTTCAACATTACATGTTGAGAAAATTGAAAAATCGACAAATCAGGGACTCAGTTTCTCGAAAAAAACTAGAGAATATTCTACTCCTGATCATATGACATCCTATGCTTCAATCCGAGCTCTGAAGTATTTCTTGTACAGGGTGACCAGATAAAAGTGCTTTATCTGAGGAACTATTCGTCGTAGAGACTTGCGGCGAAACTCCTGAATGACTAAACGGAGTAAACTTAGTGTCGTTAAAAAAAGGCATTCATTGATCTATCACATCCATCGCATTTGTGATTTGTTATTATATCAAAAGGTACCCTCTAGTGGTATCACGAAATCAAACACATAACCTAAATTCAACTGTTTTCGAGATATCAAATTTTGAAAATATCTTTCACTACTCCAAAAGTCATTAATGAAAAATCACGAAATGATGGATATTTATCATGAGAGTCATACGAGGTGGAATATGCGGATGTGATTACAATTAATCAATTTTTTACAGGGAATCGAAAACACATAGTTGTTCAGAGTTCATAAAACTTCATGAAACGATGAAATGTATCTTCTAATTTTGTGGTTATTTTAATATTCGATATCTCCAAAATGGTTAAAATCAGAAAATGATGTTCTATATCAAATTTGTTCAAAATTTCGAACAGAATTGAAATATGGAATAACATATAAGGTGTTCTTGTGGAGAAAAAACAACTTTATTTTTGCAAGACTTTTCGAGTAATCCTTTATAATCATTTTTTATCCGATGTGATAGATTTTGGAAAATCCTAGAACTTTCGTATCCTAACATTTTTGCTAGCAATCTTAGTTGAGGAAAAAATCGACCACCTCCATACATATCAGCGGCCCTGTATAGATCGCCTGTTATAAGCAATATAACCCGTAATTCGTTTCAAATAGAATGTAAATGTTATTCTCTTGCCTAATGAAAGGGATATATTAATTATAAGTTAATGTCTGGTAATTTTCAAATTATGACTAGAAGTAACTAATTTGCCTGGAAAAGGAAATTTTTTTATGTCAGATCACTACTTTTGTGTAGTTTGACGAGTGAGAAAATATAGAAATTCAATGAGAAATAACATATCTTGAAATTTGAAAACAGAACTCAAACTTTTCACAGTTCGGGAAAACGACAGTATCAAATATATAACTGGCATTGAAATTGAATAAAACAAAATGTTCTTCCGTTCTCAATAACTAATATTCAACTATCAAGCTCAATTCAAGACATCAATCTCTCTCAACTTTTGATACAACCACGAATAGTAGCCTTTTTGTTTTCATCAGAAATTTCGTCTCAACATACAAAAATATGACTTCAGTTCTTTTGCATTCTTCACAGAATTATTCGATACACACATTGGAATTTTTCTGCTCCGCACATTCAATGAAACGTGTTCTATAATTCTTATACAATATCTCATTATTTTTTGATAAGACAACAACAACACAAATCATCGAAATATCGATCCTTTTTCGTGTTGATCAATAATTCAGCAAAATAAT
This sequence comes from Plagiodera versicolora, assembly GCA_037013635.1. Lineage (NCBI taxonomy): Eukaryota > Metazoa > Arthropoda > Insecta > Coleoptera > Chrysomelidae > Plagiodera > Plagiodera versicolora. The sequence goes on along the minus strand of CM072986.1, from coordinate 4,283,084 downwards.
ATCCCTTTTCCATACTCACCCCAATGCACGCCTTCTTCGCCACGTACGCCTGGAAATGGTACACGGAAAACACTGACTAGAAGGCGCCTAGCCACCGGGGAAGCACGCGTCGCGACGCCAAATACTGAAGGCGCCGAACGTACCCTCACATTTATACAAGCTACCGTTTCGTGTTAGTTTCACGCGCTTGCTCTTTTTCAACTAGTGAAATTACTTTTATTCTGCCACCCTTCGTGTGCACCACCTCCAGCGGCTTGGGGTAGGTAAGAAGAGGTTCTTTTCGAAACTTCAAAGAATCGTGACTCCGCCTCTCTATTGAACTTTCAACTTCTCTTATTTTCATTTCATTGTGAACGTGAGGTGGATGTAACGACAATGACGGTAGAACGGTAATAGAAACAAGGAAATTCCCTGATTTTTTGCACTTTTTATACGAATATATATCTCGATGACATTTTTTATTACTGCTCAAGTATCGTTCCATTACATTTCGGTCAGTGGAAACCAAACTAACATTTTGAAGGCATCGTCACTTATCGAATAAGTCAAATTATAGAGTGCTACACCCTCTATAGATCATTTTTTCGACGAAAAACAAAAAAAAATGAAATAGGCGGAAATAAGAGCCCTAAATTTTTTTAACTGCCTCCAAAATTCGTATTCTGCTAGCTTGACGGTTAAGTCTGCGACTTCCGTGTCGAAGCATTGAGAGAGCCTTGGATTATATTTGATTTGATCACCTGAGATTTCTTTTTTCAAAAAGTGGTTTCCTTAGCTTAACGATGAGCTAGCAGAACCCAGCAGAAAAATATTTCGTGTTGAGTTTCGGAATTTGTGCTTTTCTCCTTGCCAGTTTTCAGTGAAGATTGTATAGCTATAGTTCATTTATTCTGGGTAGATAGTTTCTGTCAAATCGCCAGATTGAGCCGTGTTGCCACATGTATTTCACTTTTTCAGCGATGCTCCGAATTAACTCCGAATGTATAGTGCTGGGTATATAATCATATTTCATAAAAACCATTGAACCATTGTGAGACCAAACAATTTGGCATCGTTACCTTCACAACGATGCCAAATTGTTTGGAGCGAATCCTTACAATCGTTTGTTTACATTCGAATTGTGCTTTTCATGCGATTTTTGTGAATTTGTTCTTTTGAGAGCTTAATTTCATCATATTTTTATAAAAATGCCGAAAGGGTTGAGTGGAGATGCCCAACAAATGGTTGCAAGTTTGTTGGAATATTTTCAACGAGAAAAGGATAACGGAGGTCCCTTACTTCCTTTGAATTCTATCGGAAAGGTAAGTGAGGAATCCTATGGAATATTTATTTACCACGATGAGTTTATGATAATTCAATAGGTTATATAAAATATGATCATTACAGAGAGTGGCTGCTGCACTGAATATAAGTATTGCTACTGTGTGGAGAATATCAGCAAAATCAACAGAGGGTGAAGAATTGAACGGTCCCAGGACATCTAAAGAAAAGAAAAAACCAATTGTTGATATTGAAGAATCTCAGGAGTCCGAAATAAGAAATTGTATTTACGATATGTATAAGAACAGTGAGTATTCAGTGCCATTCACGTATAATTGAATAATGAACATTCCTAATTGCAGAGGAACACATAACATTAAAAACATTGAATGATAAGCTTGCTCAACGTTTTCTTTTCAATGGTTGCCTCTCATCTTTATGGAAGGTATTGAAAAACATTGGCTTCAGATTTAGAGGCAATTTGTGTTTCTTGATCAGACCTGGATCTTCCAGAATGGAACTATAGAACATTCCTGGCAAGATTCTAGTGTCAAAAGTGTGAAAAAAATTAAGTAGGAGGTTCTAGGTATTTATAGTTTGTATTTGGGTTAGATGGTGTACTGGATTTGTGTTGTATATTAGATTCATTGTTCTGCATGCTGGTTGTTCAAATGGTTTCATTCCTGGAGCAGAATTAGTTTTTTCTTCTAAAACTGCTGATGAAGATTACCATGGAGAAATGAACCAGGATAACTTCCTCCACTGGTTCGAAACGCAATTGCTGCCAAACTTAGAAAATCCTTCCACAATAGTTATGGATAATGCTCCCTATCATAGCACAATCATTAACAAAGTTCCCACCTCAGCTTCTAACAAGGCAGCAATTCAAGAATGGCTCACTAATAATGATATTGCTTTTGATTATGGAATGTTGAAGCCACAGTTAGCTAATTTAGTAAAATTGTATGCCATATATTCAGAACTTATTTTAAATTTGTTTGTAATATATTCTATGATTCTCAGGAACAAACCAGCCCCTATTTATAAGGCAGATCTGATAGCTGAAAAATATGGACATCAAGTTCTTCGACTCCCACCTTATCATTGTATTTTTAATCCCATTGAGTTGATATGGGGCATCACCAAAAATTATTATAGAGACCATTTAGATCCAACTGGAAGTTCTGATATTGATTCAGATAGTGATAGTGAGGTGGAATAAGTAATTTATTAAGTCCGTGGATCATCAGATATCAGATTATCTGTGTATTATTAGATAATCACATAATATTATAGAAGAGGAAAATGAATATTGTATTTTGGAATCAGTTATAGGCAGAACAAAAATTAGGTGAGTTGATATAAATCAACAATACCCAGGAATATCACATTATCACATATTTTATGTCCTATGAATATTTTTTGATTTCAGATGTTGGATTGGATTGGTTGGAGAATAAGAACAACCAATGCAAAATTATAGTACTTTCCAAAATTTGGTAAATCATCATAATTTTACTAAATTATCTCTTCGACTTATTATGTCATTAATTTTCTATTTTATATGTAGGTGATACATGAAGAATAAGAATATGAACTAATACGGAGAGAAGAGTCAGAATGTGAAAGTTGATGAAATTGTAGGAAATGAAGATTAAAAACATTTATATAGTATTCAATTCGAAATTATAACATAAAATAGATTAGCATAAGAAGGTAGAAGAGGAACAATTAGTTCTGTTTGGGGAATTTGGATTTTCATATTGCATGCTTGATGGAATATTTTTTCCAGGTCATATGAACAGCAAGGAATATGAGGTTCAGAAAAAGCATCAGCAGCCAGAAAGTCGAGGAAGAAAAATTTATCATTTGTCATTTATAAGAAAAATTGGTGAGATAATTATAATTTGTTTATTAGGTAAGGTATTGAACATTATATTATGTATTGAAAATTATAAATTATACATTTTATTCTTATGTAAATGGATGATATTGATGAGATTAATCAACAGGAGTCATACCTCAGAGAAGGCAGCATCATCATTTGGAGTAAAAAGAAGTCATCGAGAAGAAGAAGGGTTGGTTTCAATTATGATATTTTTCAACATAATATATGTCGAGTTGTTAGTTTTCAGTTCCAGAGGATACATAAGCAGCAGAAGACAAACATAATGAATTCAGATACATTTGAATTTCAATCTATATTGTAATTTTTGTTGAAATGTACTGATATATGAAGGTTACATGAGTTTTTGTGGGGTTTCCTCATGTATCATATGGAAACCTTCCATATGAGCAGATGCACCACTATTTTTTCCCACAAATAAATCAATTTATAACTTCTGAATTATTTCTGAAACATACCTATTCAAATTGGCTGAAATAAAGAACCATCAATATAAGATATAATGTTGAAAGATAAACATCACTTCATTGCCTATAGTTATTGTGTATTTCTTTTGAATATTCGATTCCTAGCATGAGAACAATCCAATTTTTTATTTGAACCATTCAACAGTTATCCACAATCGATAGTGATCCAAATATGATGAATATATTTTATCATTCGAAAACACTTTCAAAACAAACGGTCAACCTAACACATGTTTTTTATTCGGAGTATCGCTGAAAAAGTGAAAAACATCTGGCAACACGGCTCATCTGGCGATTTGACAGAAACTATCTACCCAGAATAAATGAACTATATATATATACCTAATAATTTCCTTCAATAATACCAGACATATCGCATATAAAGCAAGAGTTTACCATGTATTAATCTTGAACACATTGATAATGCAGTACGTTGGGAGATATTCGCACGGCTAAAAATTTTCAGTCGCCTGTGTCAATAATATTGTATTTTTTTTTATTGGTGCCCCATTTTACCTTCTTGAAGCACGCCTCAGCGTGTTTGAATCGAACTTTAAAAACGGGCGTTTTGGTTGAGCTTTCCGGAATTATAAAGTGTTTCGTAAGATTTCGATATCATGCACGATGCGTATTTCAGTAAAGACTATACAATCGAAGGTCTCATTTAGCGACTTAGCTTAACTACGGATGTTGCTGTGTATATTCTTGAAATTTTCATATCGACTGTTGTTTTCTAAAACCTCCTACACTTCTTCAACAGTTTCTAAAGAGAACGAATCTAGTTTAGTTTTAACAAAATCCTTCATATAAGGATTCATTTTGAGTTTTTGAGCTCTCTTAAAAGCTGGAATGTGATGAATTACATAAGGGAATTGACCTAGTCTAGGGATGCATGAACTATAGATGTTTGATTTAGACTTATAAACCTGAAGATAAGAAGTGTGAGAAGGCAGTGGTTACTTTGTTATTGAATTATGTCTTGTGTTTGTCGTTCGGTGGTGTTTCGAGGGTTGTGTGTTACTTCTGTATATTCAGAGGTTTTTCTTCGTGAAATTTGGATATTGAGGGGTATCTCTTCACTTTCTTCTTTCTGGGTTAGTTTTCGTATATTCAATAGTATACCCGGGTAACTGTTTGCTTTGGTATCTTCAAATATAAGTGGGGTTGCTCCCAGTTCGGTAGCTGTATAAATTTGGTTGCCAACACTGAAAAAAATTCTATTCATAATATCAATTAACGGTGGTTATCAACCTGTTCAATAGAACGAAATAAGCTTATTATCAATGACGCTATTAATTGATAATATAACTTAATGATCGGGTTTCATTGTATTTATGAATTTTTACATTGTACTAAAATTAACGAACTTTTTCATTGTATTCACACCACTTTTTGTTTCAGTGAACAAACAACTGCCATGTGAATGTTTGATTAACACACTTTTTCTGTTTGTTTTTCTGAATCCTTATATTATTAAATCTTAATGTATCCTGTCCTTATCAGAAAAATTCGTCAGAAACTTTACAAACAGGCGAATAAAAGTCAATAAGAATTATTTCGAAATACGTGAGAGCCAGAAATATTTTCTCATTTTCTTTCGATCGCAATGTGCATCAATGCATTGAATATCATCCCGTCTTTTCAATGCTGGATTTTAGGGAACTTTTCACAAATACAATATCGAGAGTATTTTGAAATATTGAATGATCAATTGAACTGAATTAGATCAATCGAAGTTTCAAATGAATTGTCCCATATATAATGAATAAACAAACGAATAATTATTGGAATATAAATTAGATGAGACAATTATACAATACGAAAACATTCTATATGATATCTGAATTGAAAACCATCAATAGTAATTAACAACAATAATTCGAATAGAAATAGATGATAATTCAGATAGAGTTCTGATGAAATTGTACAATGTAATCGAATTATGACTAGTACATGTTAAAAAACAATGAAATTTGTCCCATTCAAATTATTGTTCAATTAATTTCGATTGAAAATGGACGAATCTATTATCATCAACAAAACTCAGTTTCAGCTGTTTAGACTACGATAATATGCCAAATTTTAATTCATACAAAAATTTGGGTGTACCTCCGTATTCTTACTGTTTGGGTATAGGAATACGACGGACCATTAGCTAATTCGATAATATACAAGACGTTCCATTTGAAAACGATTACTTCTTCATACTTTTGTATCACCGGTAAAATAACAAATTTTAAGCGATCCTATGTATTGCTTCTCTACCCAGAACTAATAAATAAGTATTTGTTATGCTATATCGCAAATATGGAAAATAATTGTTATCTCGAAATCGGTTGGGATAGGTATGGGGAAATAACAATCAAACATGTTTAGAAAGTAATCAAAAAATTATCTAATGTTGGGATGTTACATTTGAAATAACAAAGATGGTGCTCATCAATAGATCGTAAGTGCTTATAGTAATAAGATATATATATATATATATATATATATATATATATATATATATATATATATGTATAATTTTCAGGAATATGCATGCTCCCGTTTTCCGACTGAGGTACCATCCACCGTGGCTCACCCTGTAATATTCATTCCTCAAATATGCAAGCCCAATACACGAAAACACAATCTAAAATATTCAACAACGTTGATGAGCATGAGTATATTAACATCTACGAGTCGAATAATTCGATAAAATTGTCATTTTATAAATCGAATAATATAATCAATACTTGAACGATGAAAAGCATTTTCTATGACTTTTTCAACGACGAATTACTAGTAGACGGTTTCCCTGTATATTATTTAAAGCTACGGTTATATGTGTATAATAACACTCATCTGAAAATAAACAATCAATTTGAATTCGAATTGTACTTCAAACCCGGTATACTTAGTATTTGTTTTTACAATCTACCAAAATTAGATAAATTTGAATCAGGTCTGTACTGGCCCAGTTGAAAGCAGATAAAGTATCAGAGAATAAGCTTGTACTAGTGTACGATATCGGAATCCGAAAAATTTAATGGAAGGGATTCTGAGGTAAATTGGTTATAATACATTCGACCCGTAGATATAAGATTGACTTAGTTTGTACCCAATTTTCTCATATTGTTGTATTTTCAGATTAGATTTTTTCTTTAGAATAAGTACTGCAAGATTGTTTTATAGAAATAAGTGATCTACTGCAATCTCAGAAATTCAGAGTAAGTGATATTTGTAAGCGATAAGCCATCAAATGGAAAGAAAATACATTGATGTGACGTGACCAGCAACTGTAAAAAATATCACATATAACATGCTAATTATTTGTATTGATATGTGGTACACTCAATCAAAACAGATCGAAAAAACTAAGATTGAACTCTCAATAAATTGCGTCAGTTAATCATTGGTGTGTTCCAATAATTGGATCATGGATCTCTGTAACTGAATAGCTTCAATTCTGATGTAATCACCATAAAACTGAAACTGCAGCTGTGTGATTAGTAAAACAACTGAATTAATAATAAACCCCCATTATAAAAATTCAAATATCTTATAACGGTTAACAATCCTTTGTAAATACGGCCCTGGTTCATTATCATACGCTTTCCACTTCACACACATTATTATCACTTCTCGTTCAAGATAAATCAAGAACACTTCAAAATCGAGAACACTTCAAAATCGAGAATCATCCACACATATAATGTCAAATAGTGTCAATAGTATTATGCTTTTATTGTAACTTTCAATATGAACGGTGCGGTTGTGGTGTCAAAACTGCGTCATCTAAGAAGCCCCTTACGAACATATTGTACAACTTCGGATGTGTTCGCTGGGATCATTCGCCAGCAGAATGTGGCCAGTATTAATAAACCCCCGATTCCCACTTACGGGGGTAGACATATAGTTACTATGTTGCCAGGTGAGTGATAAGAAATATTTCTAAGGAATGTGTGCATACACTGTTCCACTCTGAAATACCTCGAAAAGTATAAATTTCCCCACGATGAAACTGTGGATTTCGTGTTTTTAGACCGAAATACGTAAGTTCCGACAAAAATCATATCAGAACATGAAGCGGGCTGTAGACACAAAATTACTAAAAAAACAAATAAAACATTGGGGGTGCCTGTAGATAATATTCCGAAAGAAACTTGACGTCATCTTATTTTTTCGGATTTTTTGTACTCCCAGATACTTTATATTGAAATGGAGTTGATCGTACATTCATTCTGACAATTGTCATTCTAATATTAATTGAAAATAATCGCACGATTTTGTACTAATATCAAATTTCATTTTGTTGTTCAGTTTTCCGTTTACTCCCTTCTGTCTATAAATTTTGTTTTCGGTGAAATCACTATCGAGGAAAAATGTAAGTTGTCAAATAGACAACTATGTTCTGTGGTTATCGATCTCATATGGGAGATCTCTCTTACATTCAAGTAACTTTCAATTTCTTGATTCTCTCAATTATTCCTTTGTTGGTAACACGGTCATACACATAAGGTCTGGAAATTAAGGCAATTTTGAGTGGTGGGGGGTGGCACCAGTTTTGAAGAAAAAGTTGCCATAATTATCCGCTAGGAGGACATAGGAGTATAATCACTTGATTAATTTTTGACAACAAAACAAACGGTTACGACTTGAATAGTAAATAAAATCAATGACAGAAATATTATATCTTGCAAAATTCTCTCGAATAAATAAAAATCATTCCTAAGTGACAATAGAGGACAGCGCTGCAGGTGGCGAAACATGAGAACTACAAAAATTTCCTTAATGTTTGGGCCACCCCCCACCAAACGAGTTGCAAGACCTATGTATACGATCGTGGTTGGTTACGAGTCTAAAAAAACTTAACGCTTTGGTATTCAATGTCTACTACGTCTCAATCATCAGAGTAACATTCGCCTTTGAATTTTCATTGTTTTCATTTTTCGGGTAAAATAAAATAGATCAAAATAATCCTCCTATTTCAATCAGAAATTCATATAACTTTCATTGCATAACAAAAACAAACAACGAACATTACCGAAAATATTCATTATTATCGTTGATAATTGAATTCACTTCATAACGGTCTGTGATTTTCATCAATCCATCCTCCCGTGGAAAATAGTGGGAATCAAGTATCGAATTAAATTTTAGTGATATTATTCCGTCTCTACTTCTCTTTGTGTTTGTCTGATTTTTGTTTCATTATTTATTTGCGCGACACGACTGTGGTTTTGTTCGCTCCTCGTATCTTCAAGTGTTCTACAAAACCGCATACGACTATACGTGAGTTCGTTTACGCCGGTCGACAAGCGAATCGTGATACTCGGCTAAAAGGTAAGGAATCACAGCCTCGATATTTTATTTCATATGTTTCTTCATTTCTTTATTCATATTATCTCATCTCAGAAAGCGACTTTGTGTGGGGTATTTCTCTATCAGCAGTTTCCCCGATATATTAAAAGATATACAGTCGGTATCGGATATTAGTTGGAGAGATTGTTGGTGAGAAGGACGTGATATAGATTCGTTTTTCATTGTTTTTTTTTCGAAGTTGGACAAACACATTTTCTCGTTGTTTTGCTCTTTTATTGTTTCGTATAAGTTGAAAGCTCGTACATAATTCTCATATTCATCAAATCATTGTGACCTTTTTGCAATAAGAAGTTATCCACTTTTTGCGCTCATAAGATTTGCACCATTTGAGGTTTTCTATTCATTAATTCTCTTTATTTTTTTGTGATACCAGGGGCATTCGATAATCATGGCATCGCAAGAAAATAAAATTAAACAACTCACTGCTCTTCAAAATCTTTGTATGGAGCGTATGAGTGAATTAGCTGCTGTAGCAAAATTAGCTAAGATGTCTTCAGGTATGCATGATCTATTCAAAGCTCGATATACTCACCTTGACACAATTCATACAGAATTTGATGGTTATAATCAAGCACTCATTCCATTATTGATTGCCACTGACACATACGATATTGATACGTTTCAACAATCGTCAAGAACATTTTATCAACAGTATTACAATGCTAAAGCAATATATTCGCAATTATTCGATATTGTAACAAATGATCAGTTTGACACTACCCATATTAACGAAAATATAAGATTACCAAAAATAGAATTGATTAAATTCGATGGTAACCTCAAGCAATGGAAAACATTCATCAAAATGTTCGATTATTTAGTTCATGATAATTCTGCATTAGGAAATATTGAAAAATTCAACTATCTGATATCTTCTCTCAGTGGTACCCCTCTGGCTTTAGTTAAGAGGAATGACCTCACTGATGCAAATTATATGATTGCTTATGAATCATTGATGAAGAGGTATGAAAATAAACGTAATTTAGCTACTGTCCATTATCTTGAAATAGAAAATACTCCAAAGCTTCCTGATAATAATGTGACTGCTCAAAACTTGCGATCTTTAATAGATATATTCACTGAAAACTTGGCAGCCTTGAAAAATTTAGGATTTCCAACTGACTCATGGAGCTTTCTCTTATTCAATATGCTTTTGAAACGACTCGATTCTAATACAGTGTATCGTTTCGAATTAGAATTTAGATCGGATGAAATTCCTACTTTCGATGAACTTGTTAATTTCGTTTCAAATCAGTGTGATAGTATTGAGCGGGCAGCAGATCTTACTCAGAATATTTCTTCTAGTAGTAATATAAAACATCAAAATTCTTCAATATCATTGCCTAGATCTTCTTCTAAACACCTATCTTTCCATACCCAGGTTCATAACTCTTCATGCTCTTTGTGTACTGGTGAACATCTCATTTATAAATGTCCCCAATTTTTAACGCTTCCGGTTCGCGAACGTTTCGATATCGTCAAATCTCATAAGTGGTGTATCAACTGCCTAGGCTCTTTGCATACCATTAGAAATTGCTCTTCCCGATCTCGTTGTGTGAAATGTGGTCAATCACATCACACTTTATTACATTTTCATGACTAACCCTCTATCAATAACTCCAACCAAAGTCGTCTCACAAATCTTCCCCGTCCATCATTTCGTGCTCATAATAGTCACCCTATATTGCATACTACCTCAACCTCTACCTTTCGACACGGGGTTCATATCAAAGTGCTCGTGCGTTACTCGAAATCATTTTAGACAAAAAATATCAACATTTCTTCATCAATACAAGCCATAAATCAAGTTAGCTCACGTTCATCAAAGTCAGTCTCTTCACAAATGCCCTCTGGTCAAAGTCCGAATCTGGTAATATCGATGAACCAGTTACTTTGAATACCATATTTGGATGAATTCTAAAGCGAACTGTCAATCAACAACCCACTCAATCCTTGCTCAACTCTTTGCATTGTTTTTGTGACGCTCTTCCTGATTTTGCATTGAGAAGATACTGGGAAATTGAAGTAACTCCGAACTGTTCAGCGTACAGTTCCGGAGATGAAAATATTTCAGGCAAATATCACTCAAGAATCTTCAGGTCGATTTATCGATATCGCTTCAAAAAGGTTTTTTTTTATTCAGAAAGTAGATTACTAAATAATCCTCCTGTTTATCGACAGTATCGTGAATTTATAGATGATTATTTGAAACAAAATCATGTGTCTCTCATCAATAAACCAGATATTTCAAATTGTTATAAAAACTTTGAATTTTATCGGCTGAAAGAGTAATTTTGGTGAAATATGGGAGGCAGGCATAAAATCCTTGAAGTCACATTTGTCGAGAGTTGTTTAAGAACAGATTCTCACTTTCGAAGAATGTAATACTCTATTGGTTCAAATAAAGGCAGTTCTGAATTACCAACTTCTTTGCCCTCTTAGCGTATACCCAATGACTGTTCAACTCCTAGTCACTTTCTAACGCTAGAACCGTTGAATTCCCTTCCAGATGAAATATACGACTCTTAAATTGAATAAACTCTCCCGTTGGTAATTGGTTCAATAATTACATCGACATTTTCCTCCACACTTTATTTCAGCTAGGTACATAAAATGAACCTTTCGCAAATATAGAAATCAGATCATTATTTCTTTTTAACGATGAAAATTGTCCTCCGTTGCGTTGACACCTTGGTCATATTAAATATTCATCCAGTAGAGATAGAATTGTACGAGTTGTCACTGTGCAAACAAATAGTAATTCGTTCGAACGTTCTATGAGGAAGGTCTCTCCTTTGCCATTGAACGAAAATATTATTCAATAAAATGCAACATTTTAGATGGGCGGTATGATCTGTCTTCACTTCTCTGTGTTTGTCCGATTTTTGTTTTATTAATTTGCGCGACACGACTGTGGTTTCTTTTCGTTCGCCCCTCGTATCTTCAAGTTTTCTTCGAAGATTTTACAAAACCACATAGAGGCACGAGCAGAGTTCATTACGCTTGTCGACGAGCGAATTGTGATACTCCAAGAACGCTAAAAGGTAAGAAATCACAGCCCCATCATCTAAGAATGCGACTTTGTGTCAAGTGTTTTTCAGCGTATAAATTAAAATGAAGTCTAATGAATTCATAACAAATATACTATTTATTAGTGTTCATTTCAGCGAAAAATGTTGCGTGTTTATCACTCCGTTAATAAAAAACCCTACAGGTCTCTCACAGATTGTAACTCAGGAACAGATATCAATTATTAATTTCATTAGGCTTTGTTTTACCATCTTTATACAGGGTATTTCATTAATATGGTAAAAAAATTAAACTGAAAGAAGAGAGGACCAAAATATGACGTTTGAGCGCAACATCGCTTATACAAATGTTGATACAGTAAGTTAAAATTTTATTTGCAAATTCCTCAATAGCCTCGACAGTTTTTTATGATATTGGTTTAAAAATTGATACATTGGGAGTTTTTAGGACGGGAAACAAGCATATATCATCAATATTGACGTAGTCCTTAGACGGCGCTACTTATCCCCTTACAATTATTTAAAAATACACACAACTTATATGTCCGTCGAAAATCAACATTTTCGATCGATCATTTATTCAACTACGTAAAATTTTGACTTTGAACGTACTGTATCTTTTTAAACATCAACATTTGTATAAGCGATGTTGCGCTCAATGAAACACCCTGTATATTCCTTTTGCAAACGATTTAAGACTCGCATCTGCTAGACCACTGAATCCTGGATCATAATTTTTCAGACTTGTTTCCACACCCATGTTTGATTTCATTCGAAAGTTTCGTCGTGATTCGTGACTACTATGTGAAATGATAATAATAATATATCATTTATTGCTACATGAAAGAACGAACATAATCTTATTACAATAGCATAAATGATGATAATCGATTGCTGCATTTTTTTTGTGTTTTTGTGTTCTATATTTGATTATGTTTGATTATGATTATGTTTAATTATAGTACTTACTCTCTTCTGTTTTCCCTCTTCTACTGATGATCAGATCAATATTATTGAAATTGTAGAGGATTCTCTTTTATGTTATTTTTGCTTTATTTCTATCTTGTAAACTGAAAAGGTTAAGAGTTCAAGAGTAGCTTTAGCTAATCTTCGCCTTTTCAGGGCAAATGTATGTGCATTTGTTGAATAAAGCCGATTTATTATTATTATTATTATTATTATTATTATTATAAGCGTATTCACGCTTGTTTCGAGGAAATACTAGTTTGGAAGTTGGAAACTAGATACCGTAACCATGTGGTGGGACCTTGAATACCTTATCTTTTGGCTGCCTTTATAAAATGCTGATAATCTGCGGTTTGACAGTATCACGAAATTTATTCTTTAGGAATTGGTTCCGGGCCCCAGATGATGGAATATGTAAAAGATGTATTCAGAGCGGCGTATGTTCCTATCGATTTCGAAATAATAGAGAATGAAGATAACGATGAAATAGCATTGAAATCAGTTACACGGAATGGTATCGCAATAAAAGTACGTATCTAATAGGTTTATGATTTGTATTTTCCATGTTCAGTTTCAACTGAGCTAAATGCTCTAGGTACAATTCAAAGTGGAAGCATTGAATATACAGAATGTTTTAGAGTTGTAATTACAAATTTCTCTCATGATGATATGAAAAAAAGTCCTGTGTAACACTGAAAGAAAACACAAGATTATATTATTCCATTGTATAGGGTCACATTCCTTCGCTGGCAGATAACTCATCCAATGTCACCTTTCGGTCCCATTTGGATCTCTTCGTTTATCTAGTCCACTGCAAGAGCTATCCGAATATCAAAAGCAGGTTAGTAATTCTCAGAGATTAACCAAAATGTGTCGATGTTGGCAGCTTTATATAAGTGGCATTGATATAGTTCAGAATTCTCTATGACCATTCGATTTGAATACAAAAATTTCGGTTTTATGATCGAATCGAAATTTGCACAACTTTCCTTTTCTCAGGTTGAAAATAACAAACGAAAATCCAGTTGGAAACGATGACTGAAAAATAAAGAGAAATAAGAAAAATATGCATGGTTATGTATTATCTTTTTATCTACATGATTTGGTTTCACTTTCCACTAGATGATTATTTATGGTAAATACAAAGTGATTCACCTGGTTCATTGGAGGTTTATGGAGAACTGATAGAGATATCAGCTTGAAATTATGGTGGATGCTACCACTCAATGTGTTCTATTTTCCTAAAATATTTTCATTGCGCTGTTACTTCCGGTTAAACCGGAAGTGATATCAACTTTGATTTTTCAAATAGAACACCCTGTTTATTTTCAGATTTTCGAATTCTACGAAAAATTCTGGACCTGTTGCATTTTGAATTTTCTTCCTATCGTTATTTGTTCTTAAGATATTCCATTTTTACGAAAAATTTTGACAGATGGACTAACTAAAATGTCCATACTGTTTTAAATTTTCGACGTAAGGTTCAATATTCGTATACACATCAATGAAGAGTGTTCTATCAGGTATCCTTCAAAGTATTCCAAAATATTCAACAGGGTGTTTGTTTACTTTTTGGCAATTTCAAATTCCAATAACTTCCTTATTTCAAATTGAATGACCATGAAATTTTCACACTATCCGACACAAAATTTCAATTCCTATCGATTCGTATCGGTATAATATTTTGCTAAAATAATACAGATATACCAACAAAAATTTGGAAATACGCTCATTCGTCTAATGTGTATTTTCATAAATTTTGATCACTCTAGAAATTCCGTAGATTCGAAAAATTGCGCCTGGCTTTCATAAGAAATTGAAAGGTCGACACTGAAGGTATCCGGAGAAGAATTGTTATGTGTCGTGAACAACATAGACGATATTTTGAACAATTACTGGTTTTGTTTCATCTGTATACCAGAAAATGATTTAAAATGTCATATTATTTGTTTCGTGATAGGTTTGCATAGGAATACCCATAGTCGAAGTGGAGATAGTCACTTATCAATAGATTAATCTTCATTTGTTCGTCAACTATCCAAAGCACACTTATGAAAATACACATGAGAGGAATGAGCGTATTTCACATTTGTTGATATCTCTGTGAATATCCATTTTAGCAATATGGCATGCTCAGGCAAATCGATAGGAAATGAAATTTTGCGTCGGATAGTGTGAAGATTTTATGGTCATTCTATTCGAAATAAGGAAGTTATCAAAATTTTAAATTTCCAAAAAGTAAACTGAAATATCAAACACCCTGTCGAATATTTTGGAACACTTCGAAAGATACCTAATAGAACACTCTTTCATTGGTGTGTATACGAAGATTGAACATTGAATCTTGAAACTTGAAGATGATATGGACATTCTAGTTTGTCAGTCCATCTGTCAAAATTTTTCGTAAAAATGGAATATCTTGAAAACAAATCACGATAGGAAGAAAATTCAGAATGCAACAGGTCCAGAAATCCTTGTAGAGATCGAAAATCTAAAAATAAACAGGGTGTTCTGTTTGATAAAACGAAGTTGATATCACTTCCGGGTTTACCGGTTTATCAAGTGTATAAGCTTTCATGAGAAAAAATGACATCCATTAGAAGAATCCAATGAATCTCCTATAGTGAGATATATAAACCTCAAAATTTGTCCACTCTGAGATGTGAGAAGGTCCTTCCTCATTATGTTTTTAGTCAAAATATTCAACTGATATTTTACTTCCTTCTGGGCATCTCCTCTAAGAAGAGTTGATAGTTCCATAAAATATGAATATCTTTGGAAGGACATATTTTCAAGGACAGTGAGAATTATCACGAAAATAAACACTTATTGATATGAATTCAATAATCAAATCACACTATATGTTTTCGACTTTTGAATTTTTTTTTGCTACGGTAGATCAGAATGAGATAGGGTAGGTTGGAGAAGAGTACATTTTTCTTGAAAAGTTAGAGTGACCATTTTCTTATGCTAGCGATAAGGAAAGGTTCAACTGTGCATGGCTGTGTTCAGAACATCTTTAGAAGAATTATATTTTAAAAGAATATCAACGTTCAGATTTTCAGGTCTAGACATCTGTGTATTCAGGCAGAATACAGAAGGTGAATATGCTATGTTAGAACACGAATCGAAACCAGGAATTGTGGAGAGTCTAAAAATTATAACCCGGAACAATACCGACAGGTTCGCGAGATGGGCTTTCGATTACGCAAGAAGAGAAGGTCGAAAAAAAGTAACTGTCGTTCATAAAGCTAATATAATGTAAGTAAATACCCATAATATAATCGTTCGAGAGTTTTCCTGAGAAACGAGTTCGTTTAGCAAAGTGCTTAATTTCAATTATCAACAGTCGAGAACTTTCACATGGAACATCTCGATTATTAATACACAGGTTGTTTTAAAAAAAATGCGACATATTTCAATGGTCGCTCCTTGGATTATTCAAAGGATATTTTGTTATTCGATGATTCTTTTCAAAACTTTTTCATTCCAAAGATACCGAGTGAAAAAAATTCCACACAATTTTGAGATTGGCAGTTTTTTGTCTCAATAAAAATCGAAAATGTTTTCCTTCAAGATGAGTAGTATGAATTCGATAGCGATGCGATAGAAAGTGAATCAGTAAGTGATTATTGACCCATATCAAACTATCAAAAAATGTGGTTTGAAAGTGTGGTTCTGTTATATATAAACAGGGCTATTCAAATTCGAGTCTATGCATGGGGATTTCGATAACGGTAAGAGATAGAGGGATGGATAAAAAAATCTGACATAGCTTCTTTAGTTCTGGAGTTATACAGGAAAAATCGAAAATTTCGAAATTCTTCTTTTGTCTATATCTTTTTATTTTACGAAGATTTTTTTAAATATTGCCACTTTGCCGTAGTAACTTTCTGTGGGCTATCCAAATATCTGAATAAAAATTATATACAGGGTATCGTATAAATTGGGCCACTCTCAACTTTTAATTTTTAAATACGGACCTGTATTTTTATTGCATTTTTTTGAATGCCAAGAATTCTACGTCAATATGAAACATGACTCCAGAACTAAAGAAGCTAGGTCAGATTTTTTTCATCCATATAATTGACCTCTGAAATATGCTACTTTGCCCCCATTTAACCATCACTCTATCTCTAACCGTTATCGAAATAGAAATGAATAGCCCTGTATATATAAATCTAGCAAAGTCATTTTGATAAAACTTTACCAATGTGGTAATCAATAATAAACAATTAGTAATGGATGACTGCCATTTTAATTCTAACGTTTTCGACTACGTCTGCCACGTTGAACGAAAGTTGATTACCGACCGATTTGTTTGAAATTATTGAGGAGAAAATAAAATATTCAAATTCTGTACAAAAAGTATCGATCATTTTCATAAATCTAACTTCAATTCAACCAAATTTCAATTTCTTCAGAGCCCCTATATCCCCATATTAGCACTGGAAAAATTAACATGTTCATTATTCAAGGAAATTATCAGATGGACTTTTTCTGAAAACAGTATTAGAAGTGGCCAAAGAGTATCCGGAATTCGAAGTAAACGATCTGATCGTCGATAACTGTTGTATGCAAATTGTCTCAAGACCACAAGACTTCGATCTAATATTAACACCCAATCTCTATGGAAATATCGTTACAAATATAATTTGCGGATTGATCGGCGGTCCAGGATTGTATTCCGGACAAAACTACGGCGAATACAATGCTGTATTTGAAGTTGCTTCAAGACATATCTCTTTCGAAGGTAAGTATGATCAGTGATCACTATCAAAGATATAATTAACTCACAACAGTTCACTTATGAATAGTTATGATACAGCGATCACACATAATTGTGAATAGAATTGATCAAGGAAATTGAATTCGGCAGAGAAGGAAAATCGAGAGATTTGAGAATTTTATGACCTTCGTTCTTGGCAATCTTTTTCTCAATAAAAAATATATTTTTCATCGCAATGAATCCAACATTTTCTGAAAGTAGAAGAATATATATATACACTTAGTTTCAAGGTTACTTCAACAGTTTGAACAAATGCATAGATGGGGTCCATGCAATATGTTCATTTCGTAAATGCTGATTTGCTTCATTGTTTGAAGAAGATTATTTCTCAAACATAATATATATGTGGATTTTTGGAAAGTGATAATGATGAAGTGGTTGCACTCATGAGAGCCGATTATATGATAGTCATTACCAAATACCTCACAATAATATAAATAATAATTATTTTTTATATTATATATATAATATTATATGCATTTTCATATAGCTTCTCACGATGTTCTCTGAACATTACAGGATGTCTCCTTTCGTGAGAAGTTTTTTATGAAAAAAAGCTCACAAAAATATAAGTCGTAAAAGAAAATTTCGATAGTTAAAATTCGTGGGTAACTGCTTTGTTGATAATAAAACCTGTTACTGACATCAAGTGAGTACGTTCGCAGAATCAAATGATTCTATTTGAAACTCGCTTCCTATTACATACATATTTCCTCCAAACAACGTAGTACATTCTTCACCATCAATTGGCGATATTAAATACCGGTCTGGCGCTGCAGGACGAGAACAAATTTTGAGTATTAAACGAGTAATTCACAAGCTCGTAAACGGAGTTACAATTTCTTCATCGCGTCGGGACTATTCATCTATATCAGGTATAATAAGCGACTGTATTAGTATTGAATTCTCAACAATCAACCACTTCATCATGTAGTTATAGCCCTAAAAGAATTTTTGCACCTATCTAAATATATTTTTGTGACGTACAACATTAATAAACCTTGTTCAAAATCGATGATTTCCACTGCATATTCCAAAAAGATGATCGCCCCGCCATAATTCTGTGGTATAGTAACGTATAGTGACGTCAGCTGTCTCGTCAGTTACTATTTCCCCAAAACACTCCTGCTAGAAGACCTGGCATCATTGTAGGAATTGACAAGTGAAGTGAGCACATAGCTGGGTTCATCGGCGTCCTCAAGGGGTGGCGAACAGGGCAATCGCCGGGGCCTCGCACAAACACCTTTTTAGATTTTTCCAACTATATTTTTCTTATTCGAAACTTCGATCCTACAATCATTTGTCCAGGTCGTAATATAGCGGTAAATGAAAATAAAGTTACTTAACTGGTTCATTCGAGACATAATTCAATGCATTATGTAGTATTCGAATATTGCGCTTATTATCATTATTGCTTGAGAGATTATTAGAGAGTTGAAGTGGTTCCACGAACGGTAACGTTAGGATTCATTCTGACATCTGGGCATGCGCATTTCACAAATTTTCACGTTTCCGTATTTTGTGGGTCTACGGGTGTACGTTACTCACGCTATCTAACGGGTGCTAAAAGAGGGTACGTACGCTAACCGAAATCTCACGAAATGAGGACGATAACTTGCGAACGGCACAGCACATACAGTTAAACTACATAAAACAGCATGGAAGTTAAGATTATTAGAATTATTTAACATTCCCTGTCTAGGCAAATTCTGTGCTAACGTGATGAGATACTTCAACACCATTTTAGATGTACATCAGGAACGTCACATTTCTTACGTTACCGTGTCTAGGACTGCTCACGTACTGTGATTACTTCAACTCTCTATTGAAACATGATGAATTGAATTACACAAGATCGGCATTCAGCTCTTGCTATTCTTTCAATCGAAAATGAGGTAGCTCATTCGTTCGATTATTGATTCAATTGAAGATTATTATGAAATACCGCAAACATCAATTTGTAAATTTATCATCTCTATATTTGTCAATTTTAAATAAATATGAATGTTTCAATGTGAAATATTTCAAAATTATCATTTTATTCATTTGTATAAATTCATCATTTCTCGCCAAAGAGCTTCGCAATGGGTAAGGTCACCACTGGCTGAGTTTATGGTTATGGCACAGATTAATCTGTGGTTATGGGGTACTCGGGATTGCGGTGTTACTATGGGTGCGTTCCATTAAGCGTTCACAACGCCCAAAACACTCATTCAGACGTTCCACATGGCGACCACGATCGTTAGGGTCATGAATGACGTCATGATTTATGCTCACGACGACCCATCTCAATAGGTGGGTCGGCGTGAGCGTTTTGAGAAATTGCATGCAATTGTCAAGCATATGGTCAAGCACTAAACAGCAAATATGGCGACGACTGAGATTCCACATTCCACTTGAGTTTATTTTTATGACGCACAGAACCAAGTGGAACGACAAAATTCGTGGTCGTGAGCGTGATCGTTGTGAACGCTTAATGGAACGCACCCTATGTCAGCAATATGATGACATCGTGACGTCAGTTACTATTGAGCGTTTAAAAGTAGCACCGACTTTGATAGCGATTTTGATGCCCTTATATTGCTCCAAAAATTCCCAAAAAATATGTAATTGAAAGTCAATGTATAATAATTCAAACCAAAATTAAAAAATAGTCCAGTCCTCCATTGAATGTCTCCGAGATCTAGAGCCGTTCCAAACTTTATGGAAGACAACATTAATTCCTTTTTTTTTTAGATAAAAGATATGTGAATCCAGTGGCTATGCTGAACGCATCTATCAACTTGCTTTATCATTTAAAGAAAAACGATCATGCAAATTTGATCAAAAACGCTATCTATAAGACCTTGGTTGAAGAAAGGATTCACACTCCGGATATAGGAGGTACACACACAGGCCAAGAAGTAGTAGAAAGTATTAAACAAAATATAAAAAATGAGATTCCCAATATGAAGATATCACTTTTTTGAAAAAAAAATATATGTATTGCAATATTGTAATTGGTTTCATTGGTGACAATTGCTTGGCTGGAAAATGAAGAGACAATATAAACTAACCATAACTGATATTAACATTGTATATATGTGGCGCCCCCTTTCGTTTACGCCGGGTCAAAACGAATAGACACGAGACCGCATATTCTATAGGGCATCTGTACCTGACGTCACAGCCAATCAGAGCGATCGAATTGGATGATTTGAAGGTAAACTTCCAAACCATAAGGACCCACCCTTTCTGTGGCACCCCGCAGATGCTCTATAGAGGGTTCACGTCAATACTAACCGGTAAGGATGAAAAGAATCAGCGCTAACTGATGGTTAATTGATCCACCAAATAAGAAAAAGATAAAATGAACATGCACTCATGTAATTACACATGTCGAGTCGTAACAACTATGTGATTTCATTGGTCCATTCTCATTTTGTTTTATTCCTATTTGCTAGCATAAGCTAACCATTAAGCTCATTATCAGATCAATCAGATGATTGAAAAAATTTTATTTTCCAAAGCCTCTCTCATCATCATTTTCATGTGTCAAGTTATTACAGAAATAAGCCAAAAAGATTTTCAAACTCGTGTTACAAAAGTAAAAAAAAAAATCATCAATATCCTGATCGCTCAATTTGTGCATTTTCACTTTTACATGATCATGATAATATTAGATATTTACCAAAACATGAGCACCATCAAAAAAATCGAAACATAGATGGCTACACAGAATCATTTGAAACCCACGGAAATATATTGGAATGCAACATAGAACAAAAATGGTGTGTTATGCTTCAGACGTGACGTCACTTCTGGCTGAGGCTCATTCTTACATTCTTGAGATTCAATAAAGTTCAATTTCCACTGTAGCTCTGTTGCACCCACGCTAGTAAGTTCACCGGCCCTAATTCAGCTTGTTTGCAGAGTGGTTACCCCATATTTTCGTGCGACACTTCAGTGTGAAGAACTAGACTAGTGAAAAGTGTCGAAAGGATCCTACATTTACGTACCGAACCGTTGAAAGAAGGTAAACAACATCAAAGCCTTTGTTTTGCCAGTCACGTGACCACAACAAAGAAAGTTTTCGTTCATTCCCGCCATTTCGTTTCAGTCGAAGCACGTGACCAACAATCGCGTGAGTTAAAGACCGCCATGGGATCGGAAACGCTTCAAGGTAGAATATCTGTCAGCAACTGCAAACTGCGTGCATTCTGGAGGTGCTGCCCACAGATGTGGTTCAATCAAGTAGAGTCCGAGTTTTACACTCATCATATCACAAGCGACGAATCGAAGTACCACTTGGTGGTCTGTGCGTTGGACCATGAGACGGTCGCCGACGTTTCAGATATAATCAGCATGCCACCGGCGTACGACAAATACGTCGCCTTAAAAAGAGCCATCATCTATCGTCTGAAATGCTCGCTCCTCACGGGGCTGAAACTTGGTGATAAAACTCCGTCTCAACTATTACGCCAAATGCGCCATCTCGTCGGCACGTACATAGAGGAGGATGTCCTCCGTGTGAAATGGCTTGCCCTCTTACCACCACAAATTCAGCAGATACTGCGCCTCATTAGAAGCCAAACTTTGGAGGAACTTTCCGTGGTTGCAGATGAAACTCACAAATTGAGTCTCCTCGTTATGGATGCCTCCAACAAACCCCCGAGCACAGCTATGCCCTCTGACCTTGTGGGGCAGGAGTTAGCGGCTATCCGCCAAGCTATTTCTAAGCTGACAACTGCTACCCAAGAGACCCTGCAAATCCACAGCCAGAATACTCCGTCAAGAGGACAATCAGCAACGCCAGGTCCGCATACAGGTTCCTGCCGGTACCACAGCAGATATGGTGACCGAGCTATCAACTGTCAGCAGCCTTGTTCATTCCTGGCTCAGAATTCGTCCGCCATGCAGTCGAGAAACTAGTGGCGCCAGCAGCTTGCATGGTCCAAACCTTCGGAATCAAACACCATTCGCTCGCCTTAGGGCTACGCAGCCCCATCAAATAGCTCTTCATCATCACAGACGTCAGAACAGTTTTTCTCAGAACCTACGTTTTGAGCTATTATTGTCTGCTCAGCAGTCGACAAGCAGCTCCCTTCAAACAAGCCCCCAGCCCACATTCACGTCGACCTAATCCATCTGTAGGAAATCCAAGGCTTCGAAAACTGCCTGACCATCCCATATTCAGATTGAATCTTTTAACGCTCAATACTATATAATTCTCATAATTTTAAATATATCAATACATTTTACCACAATAGTATAACAGCTGAATAAAATAACTACTGGTTTCAGAACTGAAGAGAGTTCACTGAATTCTTTACGATTTCATAATTTCAAGACAAAATATATTTTTTTCGTAGATATATGATTGCATTATTAGACCAAAAACCCAAACACTCCAATGTCCGAATGTCCAATATTTCATGAAGTAAAATTGTAAACGAATTATATAACAAATTTTGTCTAAACAAAGTGCCAATGTTTTTATTTTGCAAAATGAAGCAACAGATATTTATTGTGTTTCATGTCTGATACTTATGATACAAAATAAAATTCACTTCTTGTAATTGTTATTGGATTCAAATATCTATGTTAAAAACGTCTTAAAAGTTATAATTCTGTTTCGTTCGGTTATTCTGTCAATGTTCGGATGAAATTATAATTATGAATAAGAAACCCTTTTGATAACTTCAATTCAGTAGTTGCACTTTCCATGAACATCTAGACGATAATATACGTTGAAAACAGGAACTAAAATAAAGTTGCAGAAAACATCAAATACGAATGATATAACAGTCAATGCCTCACAACAAAAAATTAAATCACTTCTAACGCAGAGAATCATAGATAATACCCGTGTTCAAAAAAAAACATGAGATGTGTATAACATAATGCAAGATATATTTATTACAGCATTATTGAAATTTTTATACATATCAGATAGAACTAAATTAGGAATACATCACATATTGTTGGGTAATAATGTCGAGTGTATCTAGTGAGTTAGATGAGTACTAGAAGTCACAAAATGGGGTCCTTGTTGGGGTGCCGTTTGGATGTTCGTTTGCGGATTAGGTCCCGAGGGGGTGAAATTTTGGGGTACCATACCGGGCGGTCCAAAATTTGGTAATCTGAAATTTGGCACAGTTTTAGAAGGACGGCAATTTGTATACTACAGCATAATACGTGTCAGTAACAGAACCTACAACGCAAGAGTTTTATGCTGTTATCTTATAATTATTATGATGGATAATAAATTTTAAATGTAACCACTAGTGGCAACTATCAAACAGAGAAAACAATATTTCGTTATTTTTGTTAAGAAATTCAACATAATTTTTTGAATGTTGCATGTTGAGATATAATGTTGATGATTAATTGATGTGTGACACTTAACCCATTAGCGCCTACCGTATGTAAGGTGTCTACTACTCTTCATTTGTTTGTGGGTCAAAAGTGTCGATGGGAATTTCATGGAACATGTCCTATACGACTACTTATCGAATCGTCATGAGATGGCGACACAATCGTGTTCGGTAACATTGTTTTCTTCCACGTCAGTCAGAACTGGCGGGAAATCCAAGCTTCTCTAGTTCATTAACCTACTTTTGAATTTGTAGTCGTATATTTTTTGCTGTGTGGTGTTTTTTAGTTAAAATGAAGTTTTGTGTAGTTTGTGGACAAGCAGAAACCGTCTCTCGTCATCTTTATGGAATTCCAAAGGTAATTTGAAAGTTTTTGGAGTTGGAATCAATAATTTACTTTTTCATTACTCACAGAGGACGAAACCGTTCGGAAAGAATTGATTCTCGCATTGGGAAAACATTCACAAGTATATTGAAAACATCTACTATTCAAGTTTCCGACTGTATGTATATTCAGGAATCAATAAAAGATAATATTTTCACGAGAATTTGTCATTTCTCAATCTGCCTGGCAACTAAACTGACGAGCATAAAAGTCAGCGTTGCCGCTTCTAAAATGAATAATTCACGTTTTCTGCGTAAAACAAATAGTCCCTTCCAACAAAGCCAAAGTAACATTTCTTTTTCAAAATACAATTCTACGTCCTGTTATCCCCACAGATTCGTGAAATAGTGTCGAATTAAGACTTTGTAGACAAACTATAGTGGTGCATTTCATTAACAATTAGCAACGTTGCATTTCGCATTATTATAGCGCCGACGGTGTCGCCATCCGTGGTGATTTGAAAAAGCGTCCGTGTCGGTTCGAAAATATGCTTTTTGATCGAGGGATTTTGGTCACGGGTCGAGATAGGGACTGGTTTCACCATAGTTGTAGGCACCTTAACCGTATGAAACTTCATACGCCAATGACGTTACAATTCAGGGTTTTGTTTTTAGACTTCACTGTTTACACTATGCGTTTTGCTGTTCACGAAATTTTATTTAGTGCTTATTCTTCAGACAAATAAATGTACTACCGTGTTACTAGTGCTGTTTAGAAGAAACGAGTTTTTTATGTAAGACAAGCAGTATTGGCAGAATTAACAGGCTGTAAGTTATTATATACCTCGGTGCATGCATCACGAACAAAGGTGGAAGTGAAAAGGAAATAAAAAGGAGGCTCGGGACGGCAAGGACAGTGTTACCCAAACTAACAAAAGTATGGAAAGACCACAACATAAGTAAAGCTACAAAACAACGCCTCATGAAATCCCTTGTATTCTCGATCGCTACCTACGGCTCCGAGTCATGGACTATCAATGTGGCATGTAGACGCCGGATCGAAGCTTTCGAAATGACATGCTATAGACGAATGCTTAGAATTCCATGGACGGCCCGCAGAACAAACGTTTCAATCCTTCAAGAGCTAAAAATTGCAGAGAATGAACGGTTGCTTCCAGTCATCCAAAGAAACACCCTCAAATACTTTGGCCATGTCATTCGGAGAGATGGGTTGGAAAAACAAGTCATCCAGGGAAAAGTTGACGGAAGGCGCCGGAGAGGAAGATCACCAAACAGATATATCGATCAAATAAAATCCTGGACAAACCTCTCCATACAAGAAGTGATGCGGACTGCTGAAGACAGAGAAGCCTGGAGAAGCATGACTGTCCCGGGCATAAATCCAAGGGGTCACGACGTCTGAAACCAGACATCGACTGAAGAGAGAGAGAGAGAGAAGTTATTGCTAGGTTATCTAAGGTTATAATCATTGATTGTCAAAACTAGCTACATAGATTCACCAATCATAGTCTTAGGGACATGTCCTTATCATTTTTTTGGTTCGATTTCTACAAAATTTGATATTTTTCGGATGTATGAAAAATCATACGATGGGAAAATGTCTACACATACTAATTATTTATTGCAGCTATGATCCAAGCAATCCCAAAGACGCCGAAGAACTTTCGAACATATCCAAAATCTACTATATATCTAGACAATTTTTTCAACTCATTACCTTTGCTAAATAGTCTAAAGATATATGATATCAACTGTATAGGGACAATCCGTGAAGATAGAGTAGAAAAATCAATAACCAAAAGTAACAATAGATAGAAGTGAATATTAGTCTTTCCAAACGGTCATGCCGGTGGTGGTCTAGAAAAGAGAAATCTGTTGTTTTAGTCGCGCAACCTACCGTAATAAACATGTATAACCAAGGTATGGGTGGAGTAGACCTATTTGATAAAATGAGAGGTCTTCATAGAACACGAATCAGGTCAAAAAATGGTATTGGCCATTTGTCCGATTTTGTCTGAATGGAGGAACAGTGAATTTATGGATACTGTATAGATACTGCCATCACATAGTGAGCTTGCACGAGTTCATTCGAGATATAGTCTTAGCTCTATTAACTAGTCCTGAATACTGGACCTAAGCCCAAGTGTTCCAGATCAGTGTTGACGGAGGTCCGGTTTGATGAAACGGACCATCTCATTGATAACCAAGAAACGCAGGGAAGATGTGCCAATTGCAGAAAATGCACCAAGTTTCATTGTGTCAAATGTAATGTAGGCCTTCACCCTGCCATTTGTGTTAGAAACTACCACACACCTTCACAATGACACTCCATCTCTCTTTGAAATATCGTATTCGGTATTTCAGTTTTTGAGGTTATTTTCTTAGCGTATAAATGAAAATGTTATTCAATCAGGCACGTATCCAGGAGAGAGGCCCGGGAGACCGCCCCTCCGAAATCCTGAAAAGATTGTTCAAACTTCTTTCAAACATCATAATAGTTAAACGTAATTTTGAAGTGATTTCTGTCCTTGAACCCCTTCCCCGAAACGAATTTCTGGATACAGACCTGAGTGTCTCATTCATTTCAGACACATTTAACTTATCAACTAGTGCCTAGTCTGCATGATCAAATATCAGTTGATATGGAGGACAATGAATTGAGTTTTCATCAAATATTGAAGCATTCAATATAGTAATTCGAACTGGATAAGCTTTATCATTTTATTTTCCGAAAGATATTTCTATAAGGCATTTCCCCCCTTGCCTTGTAGAATCAAGAGTGCCTCCTAAAATACCCTATTCACCATTTATAACAGTTCAAACATACAAAAAAAAAGAACTCACCCAGGTCCAGGGGGATAATGAGCCACCTGTGGATCGTGCTGATGTATCTGCATCGGCATGGGTGGCATTTGTCCGGGCCTTCCGGAAGCCGGCATCTGACCCATTGAGGGCGGAAGATGTCCTGGAGGTATCGATCCCTGACCAGCGGCCATCATTGGATGAAACTGCTGCGGCATGTTTCCTGGATGCATGAATTGGGATCTGTCGTGGTGGGGCTGAGGCATACCCGGCAGGCCGCCCATCACGTTTCCCATGTGCATGGTCGATTGTGGAAGAGTGCTGTTATATCCCTGTGAATGAGAAAGTGTTAGTCAAAGAAAGCCATCAACACAGTATGCGCCACAGAATACTAAATATGACGATGAGACATTATTTCGCTTGCCGAATGGGTCTGGTCACTAAAAAAAAGTTTACAATCTCGCTTCTCTGAAAAGATACGACGTTGGTAGAATTGAGGCAATGTTTTTTTCAAGGCATTCCTGGCAAAAAATTAAAAATTGTATTTTTGAAAAAATTGTAATATTGAACCACCATGTGTGGTATATTATACATATATTGGTATTCAAGATGGCGTTGACAGGTGTTTCTTATTCCTCTTGGGAATCACTCAAAATGCGAAACCATATTCAAAAATTCCATGAAAAACTTCCTGAATGAAGTTTTAGATAAACATATCCAGTACGGTCAGTTTATCCTAAAAAAATTAAATACTACGAGGATATTCTCGATTCCTTTTCAGAGTACTATTCAGCACAAAAATGTGCAACCAATTGTGTATCCCATTTTAAACAACTTCGTAATTAAGCGAGATCCCCATAGTGTCATTCGAAAAACGGATATTCTGTACGTACATCTTTTGTTGACAATAATTCTTAGTAAACAATTTTTTTGTAGGTGAATTCCAAAGAGTTTATGCCAATACATGAGATAGTGGAAGTGAAGCCATGAAGTGAAGATACGACAATCTATGCATGCACATTTCTACAGATTTCATGTCTTTAATAATAATAATAATAATAATATCTTTATTTCTGGAGAATAATCACAGTGCAAAATATTACAAAATAATACAAAAACAGCAATAACGTCACAATAAATATGGGTCAAGTCAGAGAGTATGGCTGAGGTATTCAGCGATAGTATAAGGTTCTATTTTCAGTAGAATCTTATGAATTCCTTTTTTGAATTCACCGAGTTTATTCATTTGTTTGATACTGGTGGGGAGTTTGTTAAACATTTCAATGCATTGATAGAAAGGGCTCCTCTCTGTAACAGTTAGTCTATGTTTTGGGTACACATAATCAAAATTTCTAGTGTTATATACATTTTGTGGTAGACTATTTTCAAAAGGATGTTTGTTTCTAAAAAGGAATAATAAGAGTTCTTGTATATAGACTCCTATAAGTGTAAGGATTTTTAGACTACTGAATTTGCCTCTACATGATTCTCTTGATTTTAGTTTCAGCATAGTTCTTAAGGCTCTTTTTTGTACAATAAAAATTTGCTCTGCATTTCTACTACCTCCATAAAAGATAATCCCATACCTACAAACAGATTCAAAATTTGAATGATAGACCATTCGGATTACATCTGTGTCAAAATACTGACCAATAACTCTCATTGAATACAATACTGAGTTCAACTTTTGACAAACATTTTGGATATGACTGTTGAAACTCAGTGTGCTGTCTATGTGCAGACCTAAGAATTTAAATTCATTTTCTATTTTGAGTGAAATATTTGTCAGCCGAATTTCTTGAGGTGCGTCAAGTCCTGCATGGTTTGTTTTGAACATTACGGTTGTTGTCTTATTGTCATTCAGTATAAGTTTGTTTCTCCTGAACCACTCATCTGCCTTACAGAGGCTTTCTTCAGTTACGGATATCAGACTGGGATAATCCACTGCATTGACCAGCAAGTTTGTGTCATCCGCGTAATTTGTCATTTTGCAATTTTACATCTGCCATCCGTAACCACTTATGAATTTCAATGCAAAACACCCAGTATTTTGTTATATCTTTTTTATAACAATCGAAGATTTGATTTCATTGATATATTATGAGAACGTGAAATGTCGATCTTCGAAAAATACACGAATTCAAAAGTGTTGTAGAAACTCGTTATTCTATGTCTCAGGAAATACATAAAGAAGTAGCTGAAAGCCTCGAAGAACTTACCATTGGAGTGGATGGAGGTTGAAAACCATGACTCATTTTCGCAACATTTGAAAGAGGCTGCTCCCTCATCAACGTATGGTACAGACCTAACGCTTCAACTAGATCAGCACTGAGTTGTGTTAACTGAGCATGTTTTCTATCAACTTTTTCTAATTCTGTGTCTATTAAAGGTCCCATGCTATTAACTTCGTCTGAAACGTAAATCATTGTTTAGAAGAATATTGGCTGGGAACATTTAGACACCTCATAATGATGACATAAAATATTAATCATAAAGTGATTGAGCTATGATTAGGTATTGTCAAGTCAAGTCAAATTATACAAATGATAATTCCTTTGACCTTCAAAGTGACCAGACCCCCAGAAACATTTTTTTTACTGTATGATAATAAGCATCAGACCTATAAATTTCCTTTTTTTATGTACAATACCTTCGAAAAAAAAATCACTGACAAAAACATTTTTTTTCATACATCAATACTCACTTTCTAGATGTAGCATCTCTTCAGTATCTTTCTCTGGATTTGTAGGATCAGCTTCATGTAATAAATGTAACAATCTATCAATTTTTTGCTCATTTATTTCTATTTCTTCTGGTTCGTCTCTCATTAACTTCACATCAGCATGCTCTTTGAACTGAACCACTTTCTTTGATTTTTCATTCACTAAAATTTGCAGAATTTCAATAAATTTGACATCCAGCCAGTAAGATAGAAAAACTCACTAAAGCTTTCTGGCTCTGCTGATAAATCAGCAGTAACAAAGTTAGCTGGAAATAGTCCTTCACCTCTGTGGTTACTTCCTTTCCACCAGTTCGGATCACTATCGTCCAATACGAAAACTAAAAACAAAAATAAATATTATTTGTCCTTCCACCGCAAATTTCACCTTTCTATAATAAATTTGAATTATTTTCTAGATAATTGCTCACAACTTCGAAAGTACTGTTGTTTTAGAGAAAATGGCAAAGAAGGTAAATATTTTTTGCCATAGTCGAAGAATCAAGTTCATTTGTCGGGGGAACTAATTTAGGCGTAAAAGCATAATTAAACCTCTTAGATAATATGGAACATGGAAGCTCCACCAATATGTATGCACGTTGGTGGGTAGCAATTAGAAAATTTTCTTGACTAATGCCACCCTGTATAATAAATTCATTTGAAAAACTTCAGTACCTTTTTTATTGGATTACTGCTTTCAGGAATCCATAGAAAATATAACTAAACTCACTTCCTGGAGTTTTTCAAAATTTACATGAAAATATATTATTACAAAAAAACAAATATGTACTATATGTATCAATAATATAGATATGATTGCTTCATTACTCCTCAATTTTCTGTGAAGAAGAGATATATGGTCTATTTATTTTAGGTAGATAGGTCCATATCATGTAAGTTGGGAACACTTCGGGAAGATGCCAAACTTATTTGGTATTTCTCACA
The DNA here is from genome assembly GCA_037013635.1 of Plagiodera versicolora. Taxonomy (NCBI): domain Eukaryota; kingdom Metazoa; phylum Arthropoda; class Insecta; order Coleoptera; family Chrysomelidae; genus Plagiodera; species Plagiodera versicolora. Next base: position 4,252,133 of record CM072986.1, on the reverse strand, counting down.
TGATTTCCCAAACGAGAAGTGTTTATTTTATTGTTTCGAGAACCTATTTTTCATGAGAAGTAAATGAAGTTGATCTGTTGAATTGAACATATCGAGACATGAATGGATATGCCCAGAATATGCTTGAATACTATAGAGTTGTAAGTGTGAGTTTTCACTAGGACTTGGTGGTTATGAGTTCGTAGGTTATTAGACTTCAATAAATTCTCAATATTTTCTCTGTCCATTGTAGACAGCTGGTGCTACATCAAAAATGTAGGAAGAAAATATTATTTTGTTGAATAGCACTGTATATGGATTTTCTCATGGATCATATGGAGAACATAAAATAAGAACCTTCATTTATATTTTATTATTCACAATATGATTAAATGCACCACCATTTTTTCCCACTGAATAAATTAATTACTGCAAGTTTCCAATCAAATTCTGATATATGTATAATTGCATAATCGTTTGTCATTAAGTGAATATATTCAAGAAATGATTCCATAAATTGCAATATAAACAGGATAATCCATTCTTTCATTTCAAAATCTTTTCACTTTCTCTTAATTCAATGATTAAAATATGATCTCGCAACATTGCAATCAATGCTTATGTGACATAACTATCTAAAAAAATAAACTAAAGGAGCATTTCATGCGAATCACCGTGTACATAATTGGTGTAAATCAAAACTACTCACCGATTTCCCCGGCAGCAAACGTCAACTCGTTATCCTCGTCTGCTTCAAAATCATACAAAGCTCGCACTTTCCTGGGTTCTTTTTGGGGGACGGAGCTGGTCGGCAATGATGTAGATCCTGCCATATTCACTGAAGGGTACAGAGAACTAGATTGGCTAGACTTCCCGGTGGATCTCGGAGAACCGGATTCTTTGAGAGACAATGCGATGGCTTGGAGAATCTGGTCTTCTTCTTCTTGTGTTTCGACTACGTTCGGGTCTTTACTCACTGGTGTTGGTTTTTTGATGGGCTGTAATGAGTGGTAGGAAAATTACGAATATTAATGGAAACTTCTAAATGTCTGGTGTCTATTTGTTCTAAAAATACAGTTAACACATACAAGTTATTGAGGGCCCATTTTTTATGTCCATAACAAAACAATTTGGACATAAAATAAATTTTGAGTACATGGAAATGCTAAATAAAGTATAAACCTCGTTTCCCCATTTTGGACCAGAAAGATTCAGAGTTTTTTTTTCTGATCTGTTATAAAAAATAAAATCTATAAATTATCCAAATAGACTAATACTAAAGATTATATGAAACACACAGACCACATGAATATTACATATTTTTGTAGAATATATAAAACAATCATATTTTAAATATTGAAAAATAAAAAGGTGTTGCATCAAAAACAAAATATAACTTTATATTATGTTTTATATCTAAAGAACAAATAATTTACAGAACCAAAATAAACATAAACTTACCAATTCCTCTGAAGAAAAATCAAAACCATTACTTTTCAATTTTGATAGCATAGATGGTATCAAACTGAGCTGGGAATCAGACTTGAATTCGTTGTCAGCCCACTTTTTCAACGACTCTCTGAGTTTTTTTGCTACATTTGTATGTGCTTTGGTCATCAATTTTGTGAATTCATTCTCAAATTCTCTTGATGCAACTTCTATGTGGAATTTCCTACCAGAATTTTTAATGCAGGCATCCAACAACTGAAATAAAAGAAAATATTCCTAAACATCTCTTCAACAGAATATGGACACATCTGAAAAATTGATAAGGAACTCAGACAGAAAATATTTGTTTTAGTGATATGTGTATTTTTTTATCTGAATGATTATGTAAATAAATTTTCCTTCATAGACTGATTGAAATCTACATTCACTACATTACACTCAACGTCCTGAGGGGAAATGTTTGAACAGAAAATTCCTTGATTTTTCTTGACCTTAAGAAGTGATAGGATGACAATGTCAATTCAAAAAAATGTATGACATTTTAAACAACAAAGCACCACTATATTAAACAGTTAGGAACCCTATGATCCAGACAATATAGAGAAGTTTTCCTCTGTACTTCCCCAGTAAAGTCCAAAGATGTGTTTAATGGATGTAATATTTCTCAAATTTCAATCTACTTATCATTTAGTGATACTTACAGTCACAGCTTTTATACCAACATGAGGATCAGCATTCTGTAAACGTTTAATGATTGCTCTAAGATAACTTTTTGCATCTTCTTGTGATTTTCCAGCTTTGTCACAAATGTTCATAATAATACCCCAATCTTCATCAACATTTTTCTCATTTGTTGCAGTCTCTAAACAAGGGATATCCCGGTTCAGATTATATTATTCGATAGCTACTAATGACTGACATATGTATAACAAAAAATGATATGACTCACCTACGTCCTCATTTGCACCATCATTGGATGTCCCAAATAATCCCATTATTGGAATCAATTCACCCCTGTATGACCAACGTAAAACAATATTCCACGGTGTGTACTAATTGAAAATTAGAAATCACAAACCTTTTATGAAAAAGAGTTCATGGTCTTGGGAAATGTGAAATTAATTTCTTTATTGTTGATAAAAATGTTTTTCTACGATGTTATCAAATCAACTGTTAAAGTGACACATAAATTTATAATATGTTTATTTGACCGTTTGGCGGCATTCTAATATTGGATATGACTAATTGACCAGCGACGTAAACGGAAACGTCAGCAATCACAACTTAAGAGCATCTTTTTCTGACGTCACAGTCAATCACATATTTATCGAATGTCTGGTTTGAAGGTAAACTGAAACAATAGCTCATTGTGTAGAGAATACTTCATTTAAATATTCAATAAACTAGCACTACGAAATACATTACAAATAGAAATAATCAGCTCGAATGTCCAACGAACACAATATACACAACAAATCAGATATGTTTGAAGTTGTTTTAACTCTAGACCTGAAAGACACGCCCATTTTGTGACGCGCCGCAGATGCTCTATTGCAAATTTAAATCAAATTAATGGACTACCTAAGGGTGCGTTCCATTAAGCGCTCACAACGATCACGCTCACGACCACGAATTTTGTCGTTCCACTTGGTTCTGTGCGTCATCGAAACGCTCACGCCGACCCACCTATTGAGATGGGTCGTCGTGAGCATGAATCATGACGTCATTCATGACATTTTCGCCACGACCCCAACGATCGTGGTCGCCATGTGGAACGTCTGAATGAGTGTTTTGGGCGTTGTGAGCGCTTAATGGAACGCACCCTAAGTGTGACGTCAAAATGGGCGGAGCCCATAAAACCTTTCCAAACAAAGAAATATTTGCATTGTTCTTTCCATAAGAATTTTTATATGAGTCGATAAGAACTTGATATCACCATATACAAACAATTTTACAATTTGAATATTATTCTCGAGTCATTTCAAATCATCGATATGATTATCTATAAAATTATTTTGTTATTTTATTCCAAAAATTGTGGTATATCTGAATGGTGCTCATATAAAGGTTTATAATAAAAGTAAATTATATATACTTCAGGTTTTACTATTCATTATTGAATTCATTTGATTCATCAATATATATGATTATGATAAGACGAACAGCAAAATAAAATGGCAATATAGGTCATACAAAAAAAAACAACTTATTTCGAAGGTAATAGATCATTCCTTTCACCGTGTACTTTCGATAAATGTTTTCTGAAATATTTCTGTGTGTAAAACCGCTTGCAGTGATCGCAGTGAATCGTTTTCTTCTTCTCGTGTTCTAAATCAAGCTGTGAACGATATCTTGAATGTACTCGAATGTGCTTAACAAGATCTTCCTTCAATAAAGTTTTGTAAGGGCAATGATAACAAAATAAAAATTGATCTTCTGTTGACGGAGTTCTGCTTGGGTACCAATCATCTTCAACGGCGTGGAATAGAGATGTATGTCGGTTGAGGGCCGATTTCCAAAGTGTAAAAAAGTTACACAGGAGGCAGTGGAAAAATTTCAACTCCTTGTGTTTTGTCATGGTATGTTTGTAAAGGCCTTCGGAACTTTTGTACTTTATACTGCACAACTTGCAGTCGTAAGAGCCCTCTTCGGATTTCTTATTAAAGAAACTAAAAACCAATATTATTACTTTGTAATCTTGATCACATTTGGATTGTTCTTATATTTTTGGGTGGAAGTATGCTTACACCCCTTTTCAATTCTTTCGTGATTTCTCGATCATTTCAGTTTCCACTAGAGATGTTCATCATTTCAAGGTTCAAATTTTTATTGCCGATAGATTTCATTTCAATTAAAAAGGTTTATGTTGGTGAACATTAGTACGATCTCGATCGGTAGCCGAACTACAATGAATATTTAATTACTATCTTCTATTGATTGAAATATATATTGCACAGATTTGTAAATATTCAGCTACCCAATTGGGTACATGATACTAGGTTTGTTCCAACAAACATGTGGTATGGTTTCGAAGCTGTTTTGTTGCCGTTTCGGTTTCGTTTAGTTCGCATGCGCGAACACCGCATAGTTTCGTGACGGTACAAAAACATTTGAGGGTTGGATCGGTTTTATTGGCGGTTTTGGCTACCCACGTTTTAAAACGATAAAATAATAAATATAATATGACAATAGAACATTCTACGATTTTTGATCCTCGTTTCATTGAACTAAATATCAAAATCATCTTCACTTGTTTCGTGTAAATAATCAGTATCTCCATCACTTATATTAATTTTTTCTTATTTGATTCGAACGAAGAAATTATTATTAACACAAATGAAAGTAGATAAATACTCAAACAAAAAGCTATGTTAGCTAACCTATTCTTCTCTCAAACAGTTTGTTAATGCGCATGTCAATACTAATGAATCAAAACAGTTTTCAATTTTGAACATGTACCGAAATTATTACCGTCCTGAAACCATGCTGCGGACGGTCACGAGTTTGGTTGGAACAAAAAGAGGTGATGGTCAGATTACGATCATTTCTCGGTTGGAACAGATAGAAGCAATTGCGCATGAGCGTGACCATATCGTGACGGTTTTAAGACGTGTTGGAACAAACCTACTATTGAAATCCTTCTGGAAATGAATAAACATCTGTTCCAACACATAATGATTTCGATTTTGTTTCAATCTGCTTAAATTTTATTCTGGGACAAAATTATCGAAAATGCAATAAAAATAAAAATTTTCTAGAACGGACAGTCCTGCATCTCATGGATAATTTGATTCTTGAAAGATACCCTGAAGCAAAAAAGTCTCTAAATTGAAGGATCTGCCCAATTTAGTAATTGAAAACATCAGGATCAATCAATAATTATTTTGTGATTTTTGACAATGGTTTTTGCAACTATTAAAGGGACATATTCATGTCTACAATATCAAAAGTCTGTAGATAATTTGAAGGGTATACACTGTGTCCAAGATAAGAATGAACAGCATGGGGATATCGCAAACGGTAGGTGATACAGGGTCGATTAAATTAAAGAAAGGTATCGCATTTATGTGCCTAATAATATGACATTTAGAAAGTTTTAATATCCCAAGTAGTTTCGGAGATATCCGGGAAAAACCGAAATTTGAGAATTTCGTTTTTATTTTCTCCTAGCTTTATTTTCGTAGGAAATGTAGAACAAATATCACTTCGTCATGGCCACTTTTCGAGGATTACACGATAACATAAGCAGAATTTGTTGATATTTGTATCCCAAAAAACTTGTTCTCCGAGTTTTTCCTTTTTTTGTTTATTTCTAATCTATGGGCAACTAGCTGTTTAGGTATAATTTTGTAGGACATTCGTTTTGTATCTGTTGTTGTAGTTAGTTATTCTCAGGATATAAAATAAAAGAGTTCAATATCGTTGCTACGTTTTTTACTATTAATAACAGGTTATGGGCCCAGACGATTTCTGGTGTTGCTTTGTTTTTTGATATAAGTAAAAAACAGTTGTGTAGTTCGATAGTTACTTGGACAGTACTTTTTGGAGAAAAATGGCAGTGAATTATCTAACCAGTGTGCCAAAGTTAATTGGCAGGGATAATTACGACGAGTGGTCTTTCGCAGTTGAAAATGTGCTAGTACTAGAAGGACTCAGTAGTTGTATTGAAGGCACTGAAACAGACACTACGTTGATAGCCAAAGCAAAAGCAAAATTGGTGTTAACCATCGATCCATCCTTGTATCCTCACGTTAAAGATGTAACCACAGCAAAGGAAATATGGACCAACTTGAAGAACCTATATGATGATAGCGGTTTTACAAGAAAAATAGGGCTCCTCCGAACATTGATATCGGCAAGATTAGAAAACCACGACTCGATGGAATCCTACATCAATCAGGTAGTCGAGACTTCCCAAAAACTGAGAAGGACGGGTTTCAAAATCAACGAAGAATGGATAGGGTCACTTTTGTTGGCAGGACTTCCAGAACGCTTCGCTCCGATGATCATGGCCGTGGAACATTCTGGTATAAAAATCGCAACAGATTCCATTAAAACAAAATTACTGGACATGCAAGTAGGTGGCTCTACTAGTAGCGGCGCTTTTGTTGCAAATTCAAGGAATCGGCGTTATCCACCCAAACAAAACTACAAAGGTACGTCAAGAGATGGCAGCAGCGACAACCAATCAGCACCATCTAAAGGAAGTTCAACTGGAGGTTATGTGCATTATGACAGAAATAAGTCAGGCAAAGACAAAAATAATGTGACATGTTTCAAATGTAAGCAACGTGGACATTATGTTTCCCAATGTCCAACAAAAATGAACAGCAATTTTAATGCAGTGTTCACAATGGGAGATTTCAAAAATTCAGACTGGTACATAGACAGTGGTGCAAGCATTCACTTGACTGCACGAAAAGAATGGTTGATAAATGTTAGAGGACCAGATCTACCAGAGATTGTAGTGGCTAACAAGTCAAAAATTCCAGTAGAGAGTGCAGGTGATGTTAATATCAGATCTATGGTGAATAATTCTGAATACAATATACTGTTGAAAAATGTACAGTATGCACCAAATTTGACAACCAATTTATTGTCAGTCTCACAACTCATAAACAATGGGAACAGAATAAATTTTGATGAGAAAGGTTGCCAGATTTATAATTCTCAGAATAAGTTAGTGGCTACAGGCACATTGAAGAACAGCGTTTACCAACTCAATTGCAAAGATATGAGTTCATGTTTTTTTGCTAGAACTATAAGTAATGAGACTTGGCATAGACGCCTAGGACATTTAAATTGTGTTTACATGGAAAAATTGTGTAACTTGGTTGATGGTCTTGACTATAAAGGTCCTGTTTACATAGATAAACAAAATTGTGAAGTTTGTTGCCAGAGTAAGCAATCTCGTTTACCATTCCCTATTAGGGGTAGCCGAGCGAATGATATTTTGGAACTTATCCATAGTGATATATGTGGTCCTATGGAAACAACATCATTAGGTGGGGCAAAATACTTTCTAACCTTCATAGACGATTACACTAGAATGTGTTTTATATATTTTCTGAAGACGAAAGATCAAATGCAAGATAAGTTCAAAGAATTCAAGGCAATGGCTGAGAGGCAACAAAACAAGATCATTAAAGTACTCCGAACAGATAATGGTGGGGAGTATTGTAGTCAGGAATTTGAAAATTACCTGAAAAGACAGGGTATCATACATCAAACAACCAACAGTCATACCCCAGAACAGAATGGTATGGCAGAACGGTTCAATCGAACTCTTGTTGAAAAAGCAAAATGCTTGTTGTTTGATGAAAATATTTCCAAGTTTTTGTGGGCTGAAGCTTGTAATACAGCTTGTTACCTAAAAAATCGATCAGTGACCAGTGGTGTCCATAAAACTCCCTATGAATTGTGGACAAAGAAAAAACCCAGCCTCAACCATCTAAGAATATTTGGAAGTAAGGCTTTAGTCCATGTTCCAAAAGCCAACAGACAGAAATGGGACACAAAAGCCATACCACATATTCTTGTTGGATATGATACAGTAACCAAAGGTTATAGATGTTATAACCCAACTCTCAAAAGGGTAATTACTACCAGAGATGTCACTATAATGGAAAACATAAAGCAAACAACTATAGTCAATGTCATGAATACAGATACATCAGATTCAGTGGGGGAAGCATCTTCTTCATCACCTGAGAGGAAAGATTCTTCATTACTTGAAAAGGAAGACACTGTAGATGAGACAGATGAAACATTGTATGAAGATTCAACTGAGTATTCAGAAGCAGTTAACAGCTATGGCAGTGACGACAATCCTATGACAGAGCATAAAAACTCTGAAGTTGTGAGGCGATCACAGAGAGTCCCGAAGAAAACAAAATTCAATGATTTTGTGACATATATGACCACGGAGATAAGCTCAAATAATGTTGGAGAAATACATGATGTTCCTGTGACTATTTCTGAAGCACTTTCCAGAGCTGATGGATCTAAGTGGAAGCAGGCCATGTTGGAAGAGATCAGATCTTTCGAGGAGAACGACACCTGGGAACTAGTAGATCAACCAGAGCAGGGGGCAATAGTCGACAGCAAGTGGGTTTATAAGTTAAAGTGCAAAAAGGGTGCTTAGGTATTTGAAGGGTACAAAAAATTTCAAACTTAAATTTAGAAAGAGTACTAATTTTGAACTTGAGGGTTTTGCTGACGCTGATTGGGCTAGCAATAAAAATGACAGAAAGTCTTACAGTGGCATTGTTTTCACTTTATCTGGAGCAGCTATAAGCTGGGAAAGTAACAAGCAAAAAACTGTAGCACTCTCGAGCACTGAGGCTGAATATATAAGCCTAAGTGAAGCTGCCAAAGATGCCATATATCTGGGTAATATCTTGTCAGAGTTGATCGATTATAAGAGTGTTGTGACGGTTTTTAATGACAATCAGAGTGCTGGTAAATTAGCTATGAATCCAATTTTCCACAAAAGATCTAAACATATAGATGTTAGGCATCATTTCATTCGGGAATTGATACAGAGTAATCAGATCAATATTAATTATCTTCCTACAAATGAAATGACAGCCGATATTTTGACTAAGAGTCTGCCAACAGTAAAACATAATTTGTTTGTTAATAAATTGGGTTTAGTAACTGAGAATTAGGTTTTTTGTGATAGTGGGGGTGTTGATATTTGTATCCCAAAAAACTTGTTCTCCGAGTTTTTCCTTTTTTTGTTTATTTCTAATCTATGGGCAACTAGCTGTTTAGGTATAATTTTGTAGGACATTCGTTTTGTATCTGTTGTTGTAGTTAGTTATTCTCAGGATATAAAATAAAAGAGTTCAATATCGTTGCTACGTTTTTTACTATTAATAACAGAATTTTCGTGCGACGTTTCGTCTTTTAGAAAACATCATCAACTTTGTATTTTTATATGGGCCGAAACTAAAGTATACCCTGTATACGACTCCATTTTTCATTGTGAATATGGTTTCGGAACCTTTTCTCGCGCAAAATGTAATTTAGTGATTACTTAATCTGTTTTTCTTCAATTTTAGATAGTAGGCGCTGGAAAAAATGACAACATAATGTTCTGTTGTCATAATAATAGTGTAGTTTGGTAGAATATTTGACATATTACTGTTCCTACTTTTACATCTCTTTACCTACCTAATTTGTGTCAAAAATGGAAAACGGCAGCTTTTCGAATACTGAAAAATTTGATATGTTGTCATGTTACATTTTGTGCCATAGAAATTGTATTGATGCTGAACGTGCGTACTTTAATAAGTATCCAGAGAGGCGACAACCTGGTGAATCAATATTTAGACGGCTAGTTTTCAATTTAAAAGAATACGGATCATTTAAAAAACCTGTGGTTTCCCGACAAAAGCAATCTAATGACGAAAGTTAGCGTGATGTGTTACAGGCCGTTGTTGAAAATCCTGAGATATCCACTCGCACCATTGAAGATAATACCGGAGTAGCCAGATCCACCGCTCACTTCATTTTAAGAAAAAATAAATATCATCCATATAAATTTAGGATTTGTCATGGACTCAGACCAGGTGACGATGCAAGACGAAGAACCTTTTGTGAATGGTACACTAGAAAATGCCAAGACGATAAAAATTTTCCTTTCAAAATAATTTGGTCTGATGAAAGCATGATCACCAACAATGGCATTTTTAATAGGCGGAATGTTCATTATTGGTCACAACAAAATCCGCGTGTACACAAAGTGTCCAGACATCAACATCGTTTCGGTTTCAATATGTGGGTTGGGATTCTTGGTACGAATATAATTGGGCCTTTTATCTACCGAAACAATTTAACAAGAGAGCGGTACATGAATTTGTTAGTGAATGATTTGGAAGACGCTCTAGATAATTTGCCTTTAGCGGTTACTCACAGCTGCTGGTTTCAACAAGATGGTGCTCCAGCACATAACGCTAGAATTGTTCGTGATTATTTGAACCGTCGATTCTCAGGACAGTGGATTGGTACTCATAGTGATACAGCCTGGCCTGCAAGATCCCCCGACTTAACCCCACTAGACTTTTTCCTTTGGGAATATATCAAGAATCAAGTGTACTCTAATCATGATTTTCAGAATGAAGAAGATTTGCTAAGATTGGTTACTGAATCCTTTAACAATATTTTTCCGGATATGTTACATCTAGTTTTAAATTCGTCTGTGAGACGAGCGTACTCGTGCTTAGAAAGTAATGGCGGGTTATTTGAACACTTGTTATAAGTTTCTGTTCATTTCCTGTAATACATATTAGCTCCTTGTTATTTATTACATTATAATTACATTTATAAACTAAACTTTTGATATTGCGACTCATCTTTGTATTCAACAACGCAATAATTCCGGCAAGTGGTTAGTTTAAATTTATACTTTTATGAATAGGACTATTCAATTCACTACAGGTATCAAAATATGAAATTTTTTCCAGCGCCTAGTATATAAAATTGAAGAAAAACAGATTAAGTAATCACTAAATTACATTTTGCGCGAGAAAAGGTTCCGAAACCATATTGTGTGATATGTTGCTGTATTCACAATGAAAAATGGAGTCGTATACAGGGTGTACTTTAGTTTCGGCCCATATAAAAATACAAAGTTGATGATGTTTTCTAAAAGACGAAACGTCGCACGAAAATTCTGATTATGTTATCGTGTAGTCCTCAAAAAGTGGCCATGACGAAGTGCTATTTGTTTTACATTTCCTTCGAAAATAAAGCTAGGAGAAAATAAAAAAGAAATTCTCAAATTTCGGTTTTTCCCGGATATCTCCGAAACTACTCGGAATATTGAAACTTTCTAAATGGCATATTATTAGGCACATAAATGCGCTACTTTTCTCTAATTCAATCGACCCTGTATCACTTACCGTTTCCGATATCCCCATGCTGTTCATTCTTATCTTGGACACAGTGTATATGTACCATATGAAAACAACAAATCACATCAATTTCCGGTTCGATCAGAAATTCTATGTTTCAGATTATCGCACAAAATCAGAATCAATGTACTTCTGAGATTCTTCTACAAAATCGCTGATAAACATATAAAAAAATACTAATCTTTAGCGCATCTGATGTTGATTATCCGATTTATTATATTTGCACGTTCCTTTAGTTGCATAAAAATAGATGAACAACTGAACTTTTCTCGAATAATGAATTGTTAAGTCTTACCAGAGGTCTTACCTAGGATTCACATCAGTATCCGGTTCAGTTTTGACAATGGTAATTGTGGATTTGTCTTCAAAGACATCATCCTCCTCTTCCTCCTCCTTTTCCTCCTCCTCTATGAATTCGTCCTTCAAATAGTCATTGAAGCTCGATATTGATTCATCATTTATTTCAATTTCCTCATCATCACTTATTTCAATGATATCCGATATCTGTTCTTGCACCTGTTTGGATGTCGTAGGTTTGATCACTTGCAACTCTTGTTTTTGCAGTGATTGTTCGGGTACTTGTATTCCTATTTCTTCAATTTGTTGGAATAACTCGCCTGACCATGTATGTTGAGGGATCCGACTTCTCTGCACAGCGAAAATGCATGAGATTGGATGTGTGAAGATGCCATTATTGTGGTTCATATTCATCAATATTGTTTGGTTATCAATAACTTTTTGTTTAAAATTATCAATGTTTTTTAGGAAATAGTAGCACTGTGTGCATATTACCGATTCCTTGGTCAAATTCGGCCACTGAAACATGTAAAACGTAATTTGGTAAACTCAACCAGGTGTCAAAACGCATGTATAACAATCTGTTTTATTTGGATCTTTCTGCTATTGTTCATGTATTTTTTTATTATTCTAGTTGTGCATCATGACTTTCAGATCTTATGATAAGTTATATTATGTTATACAGATGTTATATAGTGAAATATGGTTCTTATAACTTGCAATTTGAAGCATCCAAATAGCATTTTTGGATATAAAAAAAAGGTTCGGTTAATGAATATGCCAAATTCTTTCATGGTAATGAACTGTGGCAGCAGAGACAGTGGGGAATTTTATCTGATTTCATCAGTTATGAATGATAATATAAAAGAAAACAGCCTATCTACTTAGGATGCTGAGATGTCAAGGGGAAGGAGTGAAAGAGGTGAGATATTTTATCGTTAAAAACACCCCTTCGAAATAGAAACTGACGTGTTCGAGTGTCTCTCAATGTTATCTTCAGTAGCGGAGATTACTCACGTATATTCTGACCCAAACATAAAAATCTGAAAATATTATTGCAAACGAACCAATACTTCAAGATATTTCGAGTTAAAATACTCGAAATTTACCATTCATGTCCTTGTTATCTTTTGGTGAAGTTTTCATAATCACACATTATACATATACAAACACTCTCCTTCTCAGAATAACCTTCTGTTTTTTTACTCTGTATCGAAGATATAAATTATTTTGCTACTCAATAATCTGTAGATACAAAAAACGAACTTACTATTGTTGGTAAAATCATCTCCATAATATTCTCCACTTTCTCCATAGTTCTGAAAGTTGTTATATTTTGGCATGTATAAAGACATAATTTACATACAAAGTGGTCCATATTATAAGTGTTTCTGGAACAGTACCAACACGAAAAGAGAATGATGCCAATGTGATAAAGTGTTACGAGTAAAAATATGCTGAGCTTTGCAGAGAGGTGCAATTACACTTATGTCAACATAATTGCACATAAGCATAGATTCTTATATTTTGGTACGTCAATAACCATATTGATACTAATATACAAACTCCTACTTCTTTAAGGCACCTATTACACGTTTATAGTTCTAAAAATGATACCTGGCTGATTTTACTTGTTCTATATAACTGTTCAAAATTTCTTGTTGTTTCATGTTGAATTCGGAATCTTTTTTTCTCGAAATAATTCGAAAAAGATTACAAAATGATCACGATCGAACAATTTCGAGAAGCCAAAAATCTTATGAACTATAGGGTGCATCATATTAAAGCAAACTTCAAAATCGTTTCAAAATGTGAACAGTGAGTTTTATAATATTTCCAATAGGATATATATTTTTTTCAATTTAATCAAATAAGGAAGATCGGACTCTTTCTCGCGGAAAATAGATTATCAAAGGAACAGATTGCAAATCAGTAAGAATAAAGAATTAGCACAAATAAACAGCTGATCGTAAAAAAATCACCTAGAAAATATCAAATACGTCCCTAACTGTACAATTTGCGTAATGTAAAGTATGTGAACCAAATATAAGGCCTACCTTAATTTTGTTAATGCCTAACTAGCAGGTTTATGATGGGAGGCACTGGAAATTCAGCATACCAATATTTATTCATCTAACTTTATAATAAATGGAACAGAATTGCTTCAAAAACAAAAATCACACTTTTGTGAACACGAATAACTGAAATGTCACTATGTCCTTATTGGGAACCCCGTGTCTTAATAAGATCTTGATAAAAACAAGTAAGTATTTAACTTCCCTACCGAAAGAAAACGTTATTACTGTCATTTGAGATCAGATTCAACAAGATTCTCATCATGAATGTTCTATATTCATATTATACAGGGTGGGGCACCACATACGACACGGTCTCTGTAAACCAAACCATTGAATATTTCTGAAATTCCTTCTTTTCATCATTTGTATATTCATTGAGGCTGCAAGTGGAAATTATTTTGAAGTATACAGGGTGGCTCAGAAAAGTGTGACTCATCAAAGTTGGGTTATTTTAAATGGAACACCCGGTATTTCGTTGCGGTTTTGCATAGTTCATAGGAAAATAATAAGATTCAATGAAAGGTACCATGTACCAAACCATGACCGTTTTCGAGTTATTGTTTTCTTTTTGAAAATGCAGGGTACAATTGGAGACTGAATAACATCGGAATGTATGGAAACCATCCCTTCCAATTCTGACCAAGCATTGAAGAGGTTTCAGGCTATTGATTCCGATAGAACCCGCTTCCCAATATTATACAGGACGTTCAAAATTCATTATCACTTTTTTAAAATTTCAAACGCAGATAACTTTGTTATTTTGAATAGAACACCCTGTATTTTTTCAATCTGAACAATACAAAATTCGATTATCTTTCATTTTATATCAAGGTTCCCTATACCTAGCTTGAATAGTTTTCAAGATATTGGCATTTTCAAATAGTAGTTATCATTTCAATGCATTCTTTGAATCGAGAGAGCTGTGAAACGACATTTATTTGATTTGGTAACAAAATTCTCATTGACAGTTATTATACTTCACTTCATCAAATTTTTACTGTTCACTTAAATTAAGTTTTTATCCCGATCCATACTCCGACAGTAGTTCATTTAACAGCCAATTTTTTTATTATTCAACTGAAAAACATCAACGAAACATGAAATACAAATGTATTTAATTCAAACTAGGTGCTCGAAATGATGACTACAAAGAGCTATATACTCTTTCTATGGAAAACTGCCAACATTTAATAACATTTGAGGCGACACTCTTCGAAAAGCAGCCCTTATTCTCTCCTCCATATTTTCCAATGTGGTTGGAGGAGTGTCGTCAATCCTATTTTCCAAATATCTCCATGAAAAAAATCAAGGCAAGTCAAATCTGGCGATCTCGCTGGCCAATTTCGTGGTCCTCCCCTACCAATCAACCTTTGCGGAAAGCACATATTCAAAAACTGTCGGGTCAGTGAATTTGAAATGAATATGGATCTAAATAACAGTAAAATGTTCGATCAAGTGAAGTATAATAACTGTCAATGAAAATTCTGTTACCAAATCAAATAAATGTCGTTTCACAGCTCTCTCGATTCAAAGAATGCATTGAAATGATAACTACTATTCGAAAATGCCAATATCTTGAAAACTATTCAAGCTAGGTATAGGGAACCTTAAAATAAAATGAAAGATAATCGAATTTTGTATTGTTCAGATTGAAAAAATATAGGGTGTTCTATTCAAAATAACAAAGTTATCTGCGTTTGAAATTATAAAAAAGTGACAATGAATTTTGAACGTCCTGTATAATATTGGGAAACTGGTTCTATCGGAATCAATAGCCTGAAACCTCTCTAATGCTTGGTCAGAATTGGAAGAGAGGGTTTCCATACATTTCGATGTTATTCAGTCTTCAATTGTACCCTGCATTTTCAAAAAGAAAACAATAACTAGAAAACGGTTATAGTTAGGTACATAGTACCTTCCATGAAATCGTATTATTTTCCCCTGAACTATTCAAAACTGCTACAAAATACTGGGTGTTCCATTAAAAAAAAACAACTTTGATATGTCACACTTTTTTGAGCCACCCTGTATACCTCAAAATAATTTCCTCTTGCAGCCTCAATGAATATACAGATGATGAAAAGAAGAAATTTCCGAAATATTCAATGGTTTGGTTTCCAGAGACCGTGTCGTATGTGGTGCCCCACCCTGTATATAGCCTTTTCCATATTTTTTCTCCAACGATAAAATATTTAATCAGCGGGCTTGAATTCAACACACATCTCATGATACCAAACACCGCAAATAGGACATTGTCGCATATCATCAACTCGATCTTCTTCACAAGCTGGGTAGTACCAAGAATGTTTATTAACGTGACGTTTTGTTTTTGAAGCTGTAACCTGTTGAATAAGCATTCTTTCCAAAGATTTGCTTTCACGTTGCACTGCAAGTTATCCAGATATGCAGCAAATTCTTTTAATTTTATAAAATGTATGCGCAACATCCTTATTAGATCATATTATATACAGGGTGGGACACCACATACGACACGGTCTCTGTAAACCAAATCATTGAATATTTCGGAATTTTTTTTTCTTCTCATTATCTGTATATTCATTGAGACTGCAAAAAGAAATCATTTCGAAGTATACAGGGTGGCTCAAAAAAGTGTGACATATCAAAATTGTGTTTTTTTAAATGGAACACCCAGTATTTTGTTGCAGTTTTGGATAGTTCAGGGAAAAATAATACGATTTCATGAAAGGTATCATGTACCTAACTAATCGTTTTCGGGTTATTGTTTTCTTTTTGAAAATGCAGGATACAATTGGATACTGAATAACATCGAAATATATAGAAACCATCCCTTCCAATTCTGACCAAGCATTAAAGAGGTTTCAGGCTATTAATTCCGATAGAACCCGTTTCCCAATATTATACAGGACGTTCAAAATTCATTGTAACTTTTTCATAATTTCAAACGGAGATAACTTTGTTATTTTAAATAGAACACCCTATATTTCTTCGATCTGAACAATACAAAATTCGATTATCTTTAGTTTTATATCGGGGTTTCCTATACCTAGCTCGAACAGTTTTCAAGTTATTGGCATTTTCAAATAGTAGTTATCATTCCAATGTATTCTTTGAATCGAGAGAGCTTTGAAACGACATTTATTTGATTTGGTAACAGAATTCTCATTGATAGTTATTATACTTCACTTCACAATAAATTGAAAACTCGTATTATTTTTTTCCGAACTATCCAAAACTGTAAAAAAATACAGGGTGTTCCATTCAAAAAAACACAACTTTGATATGTCACACTTTTTACTTCGAAATAATTTCCTTTTGCAGCCTTAATGAATATACAGATAATGAAAAGAAGAAATTTCCGAAATATTCAATAATCAATCAATCAATCGTGTCGTATGTGTTTACTTATACTGTGGCATTATCTTCGGCTAGTTTATGCTACTGTACCCAGAAATTATCGGAATATTTTATAGAGCATTTGCGGTGCGTCACATAATGGGCAGGTCTATCTCGTCTGGACTGTAAGCAGCTTCAAACATTTTTTATTAGTTTGTATTGTATTCGTTGGATGTTGAATTTGATATATCGTATTGTGTTTCGCAGTGCTAGTTCATTGAATCTCTGAAAAAAGCATTCTCTTCACAAAGAGCTATTGTTTTCAGTATAGCGATTCGAATTTCCTATTTATTTACATGGCGTTTTGATTCGTATCGAGCGCTCATAATCGCTATGCAGTTATTGTTTGCCCCATTAGATTCAATATCTATACTGGAAATTTCAGTGTTATTATTCATTGCTGGATTTCTGTTATTAATAAATATAATAGTCTAAAATAACATTACGCAGGCAAGTTTGTTGGTCACACTTCGAGTATTTCGAACGATTAATAGTAATAAATGTCACCCACTCCAAAGTTCTTTCCTATACTTCGTTTTACATTTTTTTTTTTTTTCACCATGGATACATGATAAACCCTTTCCCAGCATGTGTCCTGTTGTTAAAGCTATTAGCTGTACAATCTTTGAAAACATTCAAAAAAGGTGAAATTTCAACTTTGTATAAATTTTCCCAAAAAGATATTAATATTGAATTTGTGTTTTCGTACCGAAATACGTGAGTACCAACAAACATTTTCATTAAAGTTGGTCGCATGATGAATGTAAATATTTCAATCATCCTGTACGCACATTTTCAAGTTTCAATTATTCAAACTTATTATTCATACATAAAGGAATTGGTAAATTGATAAGACGGCATATATTACCTAATCATTCCATTTTAAACCTCCGTTGGGTTCGGACGTATGACAAAAAGACTTTCTAGTGCGGTGGAAAGTTTTCGCGAGTGTGTTTCCAATGATCTCGAGTATATGTGACTGTGATACACGTCCCTTCACACAACGGAACAATTTTGAAATTTTCATCATGATTCATCGAATTTTATTATTGAAATTTACTGATTTCTTGGTAAAATTCTACTTTCAAAGCGGCGTTTTCAATGTTTTCTCATGATGAATACATGATAAATGAACCCTTTCTTAACATTCAAGAAAAGATGGTGAAATTTCAACTTCGTATTCATATCGAATTCGAGTACTTGCACGAAATACACGAAGTGCCAACAAAAATGTCCATAAAAAATGCAGTTTTATAGATTCATTTTTGATTTTGTTATATATGGCATATGTGACGTAAACGGATGATGCACGGTGACGTCTGGAAAACATAGAACTAGGTTGGGAAGCGCAACTACTACCAATCGGTGAGTGATTTTTTGATTCTTGTGAATTCTGAAATTGTCCATTATGTAATATTATTTCGATTTCAGAAATTTATTCTTGAGATTTAATGAATGTTTTCGGTTGTTACAGATGGTACGTAGTTTCTTCTAGAAAACGGTGAGTGATTTTTTGATTATGCATGACTTTTTGCACGAATTACAGCGGGTGCACCGTGCACCCACAATATTCCGACGAACTATGGAATTCGTAGGATTAGAGAATCTTTACAGCCGAGATATACGTTCAGTATGTCCGAATTGAAATTATTCAATAGAGAAATCAATCAAAATTTTTCTGTAATTACCACAATTTCGTTTCGGAAATTTGTCATTGTGATCGTACTCGAGCCTACTTTTTTTCATGAAAAAGTGTTTCAAGTAACAGGATACTGAATAGAATGTTTATTTTCGAATTGAAATCCTTGACGATACAGTACAAATCAAATCTACAATCTGCAAAGATGCGCTTGAACACGCCCCGTACCCTTCCGAGGGGAGAGTATTGACTTTTGGTGTCTGTAAGGTTCCTCTCTACAAAGGAGGGTGTCACCTCTAAAGGTCGGTATGAACAGTGTTTTTCGTGGTCGTGGGAGTTTTCTTAGTTCTTGATATAGAAATTTGCTCTTCGACCTACCGCATTTGAATTTCGATGGAACTGTGAATCACTCGACGGCATACTCGACTTCTTCAAGCACATTTATTCTGATTGTAGATTTGATTTGTACCATCGCACTGGAGACGATTGTTAATTTTGCTACTGAGTTATCTAGGATTTCAATTCGAAAATGAATATTCCCTTCAGTTTCCTGAGGTACCGTCTGTTGAACGACTTGTCACTTTTCATGAGAAAAAGAGGTATCATCCTTACGATCACGATGACAAGTTTCCGAAACTTCATTGTAGTAATTTTTGAAAAATCGATGATCCCAGCCAATCAATAAAATATAGCCATTTTTCTCATTTAGTGAAACGAATTCATTTTATCATGAGCTCGAATATTTTTCTGTGAACGGCTCTTCGTGAAATAATAGTGCTTTTCAGTTACATAACCTGGAACAATGAGGTGCGTTTTGCAAATTCGCAAAAATACTGATGTACGAATTCCAGGAATTATAATTTATTTCTGGACAGGGTTCATGCTGTTTGAGTAAGTATATTAGTATATACCTGATGAATCCATTCAAATGAACAGTTCTTCGTGAAATAATACAGGGTGCGCCAGAGAAACTTACTTATTTGAAAATATTCCCGCGCGGTGAGTTGGGCGGGTAGAGGGGCAAGAGGAGGCGCATCTGGAGGGGAAAATTCCCAAGTTTGTTTCTCTCTCCAGTCAGTTGCCATCATGCTCTGGTCTAGAGAGCAGCGGGCCTTCGCAGTTGAGAGCTTCTTTTCTAACGGTCGCTCACTTGTTGCTACGCAACGTGCCTTCCGCGCTCGCTTTGAAATTCCTCCTCACAGACTCGTTCCTGGCCGTAATTCGATTCTGTCGTGGGTTAACTCATTTCGGGAGTGTGGAAGTGTCGCTAAACCCAGAAATGGACTTCAACGGACCATCAGAATTCCGGAAAATATCGAAAGAGTGAGGCAGTCAGTTGTGCGTTCTCCCCGGCGTTCGGCTCGCAAACACGCAGCTGCTATGGGAATTTCTGATACCACTGTTCGACCAATTCTCCATGAAGACCTTCAATTTCATCCCCATAAATTGGCTGTTGTGCAAGAATTAACTGAACGCGATTTTGTTGCCCGTCAAAATGCATGTGAAATTCTGATTGACAACCTGCCTGAAGACGCGGTCGTTTTTTTCAGTGACGAGGCTCACTTCCACATTTCCGGCTGCGTCAACAAGCGAAACATGCGTTATTGGTGTGATGTAAATCCGCGTGAGCTTCACCAGAAGCCACTTGATTATGAGCGAGTTACTGTCTGGTGTGCGATGTCGGTAATGGGAATAATTGGTCCTTATTTTTTTGAAGAAAACGAACGCGCAGTTACCGTGAATGGAGCTCGTTACAGGAACATGATTGAGGAATTTTTTCTTCCAAGACTCGAAGAAATGAACGTTAGGAACGTGTGGTTTCAGCAAGATGGAGCCACAGCACACACAGCACGAGACTCAATGAATTTGTTGCGACAACATTTCCCCGACCGCCTCATCTCTCTCAGAGGCGATCTCCAATGGCCGGCACGCTCTCCAGATTTAACTCCATGAGATTTCTTTTTATGGGGTTATTTGAAATCCCTGGTTCATGTCGATCGACCACGGACCATAGCACTACTCAAGAACAACATTCGCGACGCCATTGCCAACATACCGATTGATATGCTGCGAAGAGTGGATACGAATTTCAAAAATCGACTTCATCAGTGTATGCGCAATGGGGGTCGCCATTTATCCGATGTCATTTTTAAGACTGCATAAAAAAAATTGGATATTGTATTCTCAAATTTATTGACCTTTCAAATAAGTAAGTACCGTTTCAATTTTCATTTATTAAATTACGAAAATAGCAACAAAATTTTTTAAAAAATTCTATGGTCTTATTATAATAACTTATTTCTTTTTGAATTTTTCCATAGGTGGTACGGGTAATAAAACTGATATTAGGTAATAAACAAATGTTTCGGCAGGGATGATTCGGCACAGTGAGAATTAGTACAAGACGGCATGTGGCAAGAGACGTCTGGGATACAAATACAATTAGTGAGTGATTTTTGTTCATTCTGTAACTTTTACAATGCCACATTTGAACAGTTTTCAGATTGTACATTATGATTGAAATCATTTGAAACAAGAGACGTAATCTGAAACAATATTGAGTGCATGTTGCAATTTTGTACAAATGCCAATGAACGAATTTCAGTAATTAATTCATTTCTGGAAGGGGTAAATGCAGAGAAATAACTGAAAAACGTGAAATAAGTGCAGCGTATACTTTTTAGAGACATAAATCTGAAACAATATTGAGTGCATTCTGCAATTTTGTACAAATGCCATAAAACGAATTTCAGAAGTCTGGAAGGGGTAAATATAGAGAAATAACTGAAAAACGTGAAATAAGTGCAGCGTATACTTTTCAGAGACGTGATCTGAAACAATATTGAGTGCATTTTGCAATTTTGTACAAATGCCGATGAACGAATTTCAGAAATTATTTTATTTCTGGAAGGGGTAAATAGCTGAATATTTCTGGAAAACATGGTTCGTAGGCCTACTGGGGATGCTTTCATTAAAAAAGCAACGCATTAAAGAGATATCTGAAGTACCATATTATGATGAGCATTGAGGAACAGAGCACATTTTTCGTGATGTTATCTCCACGTTACCCCTTCCAATCCGCTCCATTTTCAGATGGTATGAAGTTTATTTCAAACAATTGTTCATTAAATATCATCCAAATATTATACAGTGCGTCGATAAAGTAACGCATAAATTCATTATAGGCTAAATAAACAAATTTTATATAAAATTAGGAATTCCCAAAACAGGTCGATTTTTGATTTCAGAGAGGATAGGTGGTCTGTGGCTATAACGAGAGAGCTGTGGAACGACATTTATTTGATTTGGTAACAGAATTCTCATTGAAAGTTATTATACTTCACTTCATCGAACTCTTACTGTTCACTGAAATTAACTCTCGATTCAAAGAATGTATTGAAATGATAACTTTTATTTCAAAAATGACAATATCTTGAAAACCATTCAAGCTAGGTGTAGGGAACCTTGATATGAAATGAAAGATAATCGAATTTTGTTTTGTTCAGATTGAAAAAATACAGGGTGTTCTATTCAAAATAACAAAGTTATATCTGCGTTTAAAATTATAAAAAAAAGTCAATGAATTTTGAACGTCCTGTATGATATTGGGAAACGGGTTCTATCGGAATCAATAGCCTGAAACCTCTTTAATGCTTGGTCAGAATTGGAAGGGATGGTTTTCATACATTTCGTTGTTATTCAGTCTCCAATTGAACCCTGCATTTTCAAAAAGAAAACAATAACTCGAAAACGGTTATAGGTACATGGTACCTTTTTATGAAATCGTATTATTTTTCCCCGAACTATCCAAAACTGCAACAAAATACCGGGTGTTCCATTTAAAAAAACCCAACTTTGATATGTCACACCTAGTCTTCATAGGAGTATTCCTGGTTGCAGAATCCAAAAGAAGCAATATTTCGAAAATTATGTAGAAATATTAAAAAATGTTAGATATTTTCTAACGGTGCGAGTGATGGAAGGTAAATGGAACGCACCCTCTATATATCTATGGGTGCGTTCCATTAAGCGTTCACAACGCCCAAAACACTCATTCAGACGTTCCACACGGCGACCACGGGCGCTATTCTTGACATCGTTCGCAACTGCGCGTATACGCTTTTTGCGAATGGCCTATTTGCGAAAACTTACACGATATCGTATTCTCGACCACCGTTCGCAAAGGCATACGAACGACATCGTTCGTATGTACGAATTAGTTTGGCAACATCGCTATTTAGCCACTAAACTACATCAGAATTCGAAATATGAAATGTGAAGTTAACTTCGACGCCATTTTTGATATTTGTTGTTATACCAAAATAATAATTATTTATTATCAATCCAAAAATTTAAGTATGGATTCAGTGAAGAATACCCGAAGAACAAATACCTCTATGGAACAAAAAAGAATCATGTTAGAGTTCATGAAAAAAAATCCTAAGCTGTCGTCAGGGAAATTCACTTACGATTTTACGCAGCTAGTTGCCAGAAATTTGTGGCAAGAACTATCGAATGTTTTGAATAGCTGTGGTGGCGGTACATACAAGGATTGGAAATACTGGAGAAAGGTGAAATACATCAAAAAGTCGATTTAGTTTTGAGCTTATTTTACATTTATTTTAGACATGGCAAGATATTCGATCACGGACGAAAACAAAATCTTGTGTTAACAAAGTTTACTAAAGAGGAACAGGTGGTGGACCCCATAAAGAGAATTGCACTACTGAACCTGAGAATGAGGTACTATAGATACTATAAATTTTGTGACTCTTAAAGGGAATCCAAATGTTGAGGAATCATTCTCAGAGTTCTTGTTTGATAATCCTCAAGAGACCCCTGATGCAGGGTACATAATGGGAAAAATATCAACCCAAACACCAAATCCATTCATTCACCAATATGTGAATTGAATTAACCAAAAAATCCCATAAAGAGATTTCCAGGAGCACCAAAGAAAAAGTTGATTTATGCTTCAGAGGCTGCAGAAAGTTATAGAGTGAATTAAAAAAAAATTATATAAAATCATCATATTATATAATGAAAATTGAGATGTTGGAAAGATTGTCTATAGCGAAAGAGAAATCTGCAGATGCCAAAGAGCGAATGGCAGATGCCAAAGAAAGAATGGCAGATGCACTAGTAGTAATCTCAGATACTTTGAAAGAATTCATTGAAACAATTCAATAAGACTATCTTTTAGTTTTTTTTTTTCAACTAATATGTGATATTTTGTATTGGATGATTAATTTAGATTTATTTATTTTTCTCATATATGGTGATTTTCGTGTATTTCTAATTTTTTCAGAGTGTTATTTTTATTTTAGTTCTCTTGTTATTTGTTTTCATGTTATTTTTTGAATTTGTAATAAAAATATTTCAGAACAGATGTTATTATTATTGCAAATATTTTTGCTGTTTAATAAAGTATACACAAATTCAGAATCATATAAAACATATAATTAATAAATAAATTTAATGAACAGAATATACATTCTATGAATATATCAAATGAAAAGCAATAAATATACAAAGTGTCATAAAATATTTTCTACATTGCCATTCACCAGAAACTTCTAAATTTTCCAAAAGGGCTATATACTGTAGATCATCCTTGGTTTTTCGTATACTTTACTATACTCTTAACTCTACTATACTATAGTAGAAATCGTGGTAGAAATAATGACTCGAAAACATATACATTGTGACATAACCTTGCGAAAAGAAACAAATCGGTGTTCTAAGACGTCCTAAAACCAGTCGCAAGTAAGTTACGGACGCCCAACACCACTCGTTGTACAATGCGCACGTTCACAAAATCGCGAATAGTCAAGAATAACCAAAGTCAAATATCATTCGCAAATTCATGACATGCGAACGATCCTCATAGATGCGAATGGTCAAGAATAGCGCCCCACGATCGTTGGGGTCGTGGCGAAAATGTCATGAATGACGTCATGATTTACGCTCACGACCTCAGATTAATGAGGACAAGATGAGTAACGCCTATAACAAAAGCATTAGGGGAAGTGGCCCCAAGATAAACTCATGAAAATCGGTGGTGGGGATGTTTTTCTTGCGCTCTCGTTGTTCTAGAGTACACACTGAACAGTGGCGTAACAAAATTTATTCTCGTAATATAATACATTTACAATAACGTTACACAGCAATTATTTTGGTTTAATAATAACGGAAGTTATTTCAGAAAAGACACATTCATTACATTATTTTATTACATCACAAATTCCATACTTTATATTTCAACTTTTTATACAAAACAGTTCCCATAGATAGAATAAATAGAAATACATAAAATCGAAATGATTCCTTACATGAATATATTATGTTGATTAAATCAGTTTTTTTGCTATACCAAAAGGTTTCTTGGCTTTGGATGGACTTCATCCCCAAAATGGGTTTTTCTTTTTTTTATTCTCATGTATCTTCTTGGTGTGCCAGCTGAAATTATTTAAAAGTGTGCTGTAATTTAATTGAAGTATGATATGAAAACTATCCAGATTTTCTTGAAGATGTATCAGAAATACTCCTTCTTTTGGGACTCAAACTCGATTTAGAGCTAGGTGGACTTGAACTTGGTGAATCATTTTTCCTCCTTTAAATTAGACATCATATAATGATCCAAATAAAAAAGTTTCATGAAAGAACATACTGTATACTTCCAAATTCTTTAGGTTCATTTCCCAGGTCCTCCATAACAAATAGTACTGTGGAATATCAAATTTCAAAAGCTGTTATTGTGCCATTTTCAGAATCCGAAGCTGTTAGAGTTCTACCAAAAATTTTTGCTGTACCATTCAAACTAGACCTAAAAACAGATTTATATTGATAAGTATAATACAGATTGATTATTTAATTCAGTTACATACCTTGTACATGAAAAAGAAGTGTTCTCTGTATACTTTGAGGTACTTGGTCCTTGACTATCAAAAATTTCAGTGTTGGAACTCGTTCAGTGATAATCTACTTGTAAACTACAGAATTGACATTGAGAATCCTTAGATATACCCCAAAAAAATCATAAACTGGATACTCATTCATCATCTACCATTGATAAAAATGGAATAGCTTCTCCTCTCAATACTATTTTTCCAAACTCATTGACAATCTTGGGAGAAAAACAGGTTGTCCAAACACAAAATTAAGATTATTTGCTTCTCAACTTTAGAGCTATTCACCAACATCGTATCATTGAATTGTCATGGGGAAATCTGAAAATATTCATTATTTATATATAATGTAGGTAAGAATAAGAAATGTGTGTCACGCCTATGTTGATCCTTCATTGACAACGTACCTGTGAAATGGTAAACAAACACCAATGTTTACTGTATAATCACAAACTAAACATTTTTTGCTCATTTTCACACTTGGATAATGTCAAATATACATAAATATGACCTGATCAACCTTTAACAGCACTCAAACTTCTGTAATATAGTAAACTCAAGCTAATAACTGCGCGTAATGGCGGCTTTGTTATGAAACATTAACACGGGACACAATTGTCAGAACTTTTTGAAGGCGCGAAATTCAAATCAACCAATTAGAGCAGCGATAAGCCAAAATATTTGTATTCCCCTGATAGATATAGAAGGGATGTGATGTTGGGGCCAAACAAATGTTTGTTGTTACTTATCTTGGTAAGATATTAAATCTATGCTCACGACGACCCATCTCAAGAGGTGGGTCGGCGTGAGCGTTTTGAGAAATTGCTAAACAGCAAATATGGCGACAACTGAGATTTCACATTCCACTTGAGTTTATTTTTATGACGCACAGAACCAAGTGGAACGACAAAATTCGTGGTCGTGAGCGTGATCGTTGTGAACGCTTAACCTGCGCTTAAAGGAACGCACCCTATATATGCGTTTGACGTTCGAAGCTGCGACGTCAGTTAAAGATGTTCTATGAAAATCACTTTTTGTAAGACTCACATTTTTTGATATGGAATATTATAAAAAACCACAAAAAACACTATGGGTGAATCATGACGTCATTCATGACATTTTCGCCACGACCCCAACGATCGTGGTCGCCATGTGGAACATCTGCATGAGTGTTTTGGGCGTTGTGAACGCTTAATGGAACGCACCCTATGTATGTCAAATTACATGCCATATGACAAAGACAAATATGGCCGACGCATTGAAGGAGCATAAATTGAAATTAGCTAATTCTAGAAAACGGGTAAGAAACATTTACCACTAATTTCTTAGGATTTTGTAATATCCGTAAAATATTAACACAAAGTATTCATGAACGTGAATGATCTAGTGAAGGAAAGGGCTGTGTTGTTATGGTCCTTTTTCATGCCACATCATCCTGGTGTTGATTTATATTCATACCGGTTTTTGCAGTCATGTAGCTGAAATTCACGAATAATCAACATGCACAAACCTCTGTATCAGATTTTTCCACAACTGAATTATGTCCGCAGAACATGACCAATTTGAATATTGATCTGAAGAGCTATTTGAATTTCAATGTAATTTAATATATTGGACAATTTTCTTACTGGTACTAATGGATAACATCGCAACTGCAAAATTGATGACAATTTCAATGTATATTCTGTAAAGAATAATCATTACCCAAAACTTTAGCTTATTTCTTGTAGAATGCTCAGTTCTGCATATACAAACATCCGTTTTTTTATATACATGTCAGATACATCTTCACCGAGGATTGAGTTTTTTTATTCAATTCTAGGATAGGCTAAAGCATGCATTTTTTACAACCAGAATATGCACTTTCTCCTTTCAAAGTCCTTTCAAACAATCATAACCAGTGGCATTTTTACCTCTCTACTCAGAGAGGATGGGCTGCAGAGTTATATTCCTATATGGTATTTATTTCACCTTAATTTTGTATTAGTCACATTATTTCAATGCTTGAACTTTCATTATTTGAAATAATAGTTATAATGTTGAAAATAAAAAAATTGAGAAATTGATGAAACAAAATTAATGAATTGAAGAGTGAAAAATAAATGAAATGTTGTGGGAAAATACACCTAAGTTGAAATATTACATTAAATGATTGTATTATAAGTAAATAATGATTCAAAACTGTATTGATACCATGACTTCATTGTCAATCATCGCATATTGACATTCATCAAAAAGCTAGAATTAAAGGAGTTTCAACTTGCAGTAAAAAACTAATAATCATAGATATGGATGATTCTGTCCCATTTAAACTTGAAAATGAAAATCTTGAAACCACTTCTCATAAGGCTGATAAATAATTTGAATACATATGGCATGGGTGCAAAATAATTATGATCTTAAATCAACTTTGATAAATAGAAGCCACATGTCATGAAATAACATTAGACTATTTGTGGTACGTCACAAAATGTGTCTTTCAGGTCTGGAGGTAAAACAACTTCAAACATTTGATTTTTGTTGATTTGTATTGTGTAGTTGGACGTTCTCTAAACAATGAGCCATTGTTTTAGATATGTTTTACCTCCAAACCGTTTGACATTAGATTGTCCTGATTGGCTGGTCAGGTGCAGATTCTCTATTATTTCTGGAATGTGATTAGGAATAACAATTTCATGATTCATTCAATAATCTTCAATATAGTCTGAACTAAATCAAAGTATCGTTCACTTGTTTTGTAGAATAGGCCATATTGCATTGTAAAATGAACAGAGTAGAATTACAATAGAGGTATAGAGGTATACAACAATTACAATCACAATTTACATTTCATGGTTTTACACTATGAATTTTTCAATTTGTGTGTGCACTAAAAATTTATTCGATTTCAAATTAGCGTTCATTAGAAAAAGTAAAACTTCTCCATAAAATTAAAGCATAAAAAACTTCCTGATCA
The DNA here is from genome assembly GCA_037013635.1 of Plagiodera versicolora. Taxonomy (NCBI): domain Eukaryota; kingdom Metazoa; phylum Arthropoda; class Insecta; order Coleoptera; family Chrysomelidae; genus Plagiodera; species Plagiodera versicolora. The sequence goes on along the minus strand of CM072986.1, from coordinate 4,223,532 downwards.
GAAATGTCCACTTGGTTATTGAATCAATTTTGTCCCAAGTCGACTAATTTTTAGTAGCACTCGAGAAATTGAAAACTTTATAAGCCGTATGTCTTCAACATTAGATGCTCTGCCAACATAGCGTGACCATTTTTTTCAATAGTGGTAACAAATGCGTTGCGTATATAACATTCTAATAATTTCAAGTTCGCTTATATGTGCTTTTGTTTTTCTTTCGTGGCCTTCACTTCAAATTTTACATACTTTGCAACTGTTTTGCTTATTATTCCTTAATATGTTCATACATTTTTTTGAAATGAGAATAGTACAATCGAAAAAAATATGGAATGTCACATTTTCATATCATTTCGAGAAGAATTTTTTGAGATATTGGCAACATTTTTATTCTTCGATATTTCGGACTAGGAACGAGATATCGATATGCTGTTTGTGTTAGATCATTTTAATATTGTTCCACTACATTTTCATGAGAAGAAAGTCATAGTGGTGCATTCGATATTTCAGAGAATTTCGCCATTTTTTTGTTCTCCTATCAAAAGATGTCCTCTAGTGGTATCACTCGGAACACAAATGAGATGGATAGATTCACCAATGCTCTTTCTAATGACAATAAGTTGGTTGAAATTGTTTCAGTCATTCAGGAGTTATAGCTGTTTATCTGAAAAAACTTTGAACCACCCCCACCACTTTATTTCAATAGATACGTCAAAAGGTTAACGGTAAAAATTACCCCAATAAAGGTCAACTTTTAGATTTAAACATGTATTCAATAAGTTCACTACGTATTTCGGTAAAAAATCACTTTCAAATTTTCAGATGACGATTACGCCCATTGGTGGCCATCCTGAAAACATGAAATTGTCCATTTGGTTGAAAAATTTTTCACCGCATGCCTCTATGACGAATAGTTTCCGAGAAACAGATTTTATCATTCTTATGGCCATCTCAGATCTTATTTTTCATTCTGTCTGCTCTATGAATTTACATTTGGTTATGTTGAGAAAACAGTGCCGTTCTACCGTAGAGGGCGCTACGTTATTGATGATTTCGACTAAGAACTGTTGAGAGCACTACGGAACAATAATGAATATGGAGGATGACGAGTGAATGTTTAACATTATGATTCATATGTGTTTCTATCTGAATTACATAAATGAATGGAGTTGAAAGAGTTCCACACTGTTATCACAAAACATAACTATTTGCCAAAAAAATCTGTGATTTTATTGATGCATTTGTATGAATTCGTGTTCGTACTTCAACTGGTAATGTTTTTAACAACATTTTTATCATTTTAAAACCTGACTATGTTTATTTTCGAAGGTATTAGATAGGCAGTAGATAAAAAATTGTGCGACCGTAGAAACCTTCAAGAGCTCACTGTATTCAAACTAGTACGTTCAGTGGGTAAATTCGTTACTCATATTCAATATCACAATTTTCATGTATTCATACATTTTTCGTTTCATTCTAGTTCAAAGAACTGCAAGAACAAAAGAGAAAAAAGGAAGCTGCCGCTCAAAAATCTGAACAAACAACAGATGTCGATGATAGTAAACATACGCCAACTGAGAGTCTGACAGGCTCAACCCAAAGTTTGGTAAACAATGATGTCAATGTTGAAATTATTCCAAATAATGGCAACACTTCTGTGCCACTAACAAATTATTTTTCTGAGACCAATTATGGAGATAACTTCGTATTTTTCGATAACATTGCCCGTAGAGAGAGCAATACTATAAGTGATGCTTCTAACAATCGCCAGACTAGTCAAGATGCAACATCTCTTGAAAATATGGTATCCAACATAACAGATCCTACAACATTCGTTGAGAACCAACCAAATCAATACAGTAATAATTATTCTCTTTTTCCTGAAAATAGTCAGCACAAGTATGTGAACGAGACACAACAGATTTTACGTCCAAATCAAGAGATTCCAGAGAATGACGAAAATTATCAGCGATATAATTGTGCAAACCCTTACACTACCGGCGATAGTCTGGATTACCCTGAAATTAAGCAGAACGAGATTTTTGACATCCACAATACCAATCAGAATATCAGCATATTTCAGCAAGATAACAAAGTGTGCTTAGAAGTGGTAAACAACTCGGCCATCAAAGAAGAAATCAATGAAAATTCTAACAATGCACAAGAAGAAATAAGGCACTCAAGCATTGAGGGTTTGAAGCAATTATCCAGTGCCATGGCACAAATGGTAGAACCTGAATATGCTCTTTCCAGTTCTATAACTGACTTGGAAAAACGTAATCTTGAACTTGCAGCTCTATTAGAACAAGAACATTCGAGAAATGTGCAAAAACAAACCCAACTGGATGAACTTCAATTCAAAGTTAATAAAATGGAATCAGACGGAAAAAAGCAGCAGGAAATCTTGGAACTACAGTCTAGTAGTGAGGTTGGTCGGTTGAAAGAAGAATTGCAATGCCATATTCAAACTGTGGGAATGTTAGTAGCAGAGAAAACTGAATTATCTGCAAGTCTGAGTCAACTAGAATTGACAGCAAAGCAAAAGGTTTCAGAATGCGAGGAGCTTCAAGCTCGTTTAAAAGCTTCCAGGTCAAGAGCCTTTGAATTGGAGCAGGAATTGAATGTTTTGAAGAATGATAAAAACAAAAAGGAAAATGTGGGTATTGAGCAATCTGCTGTAATAGAGAAGTTGAGACAGGAATGTGTCAGTCTAAGGGAACAGAAAGAAGAACAACATCAAGACTTGTTAGAAGCAAGAGAAAAATTGAAGAGTAGTTCCATAGGAAACCAGAACCTACAGAAACAAGTTCAAGAAATTGAAAGTAAACTCTCACTTTCTGAAATTAAAATCCAACAAATCACCAGTGGTGAGCAACAGCAGCTCGAAAGTGAAGTGGAAAAGCTGACACATGAGAAATTTGAGCTCATGAAGCAAATCACCAGCCTCAACTTGATGTTGAAAACGATGACAAAAGAACGAGAAGAATCAACAGCACATTACCAACAGTATACCCAGGAATTGAATGCTCAGATGACCAACCTAACTAACCAAGTTCAGCGTTTACAACAGGAAAACGAACAGTTGAGTATGCAAGAACAAAACCGAATCAAACATATTAGTGAACTAGAAAGACAGCTGCAAAGTTTTCAAAGTGACCAGGTTGCTTTTGCAACTAATAGGACAAGTGGGGATCAAAGCCTTAAAAAAGAGCTGGAATCTGTTAAAGAGCTATGTGTCCAGTTACAGGTAAGTCTATAATTTCTAGAATATTTGTTTCATGATCTTCAAGTTGGAGTTCAATAAACAAAATTTATAGAGAATAAAATGGAAAATTGTCAGTTGAAATCACCATTTTCAAGTAGATCAATATACAGAGTGATTCAAATTAGCTCATCTCCCTTGTGTTCTGCACAACTATGAAACACACGAAGGTGGTTAAATAAAGACAAATATGCGTAGTTTTTCAACTTACAATATACTGCTGAGAAATTCGTAAAATGCTAAGTATTTCCGGTTAAGTCCGCAATTTTTGTTATTGATTCCATTTTTGTTACTTTCATGCTTTTATATTTGGTCTATCAGCCATCATCACCAATATTATCATTTTCGATTTTTTATTCCCCTTTCAAATATGTATCTTTTCATGAAATCATCAATATTAAAATAACATTACTTTATATACTATAGATACTTTGAGTTCGACTTCATTTTCTCCACACAATAAGTCTTTTCTCAATATTCGAAAACAGAAGAGTTATGTTTTAATGTAATCAATTAATATTGATCTTTTAATATTTCTTTAACTTTTTTAGTCGATAAAACTAGGACGTTATTAATGAAAATTTATGTAGTGAAAAAGATTGATAACTTATAAAATATCAAAAACAAAGCTTATTACAGAAATTGTTTTCCAAACTTCTTAGTTTCGAAAAAAATAGTAACTTGCGTAGAAGTTAATGATCAAAATTAAGATACTAACGATGGTGGAAATGTCAATGTGAATGTACTATTCATTTTGTAACCCTTTCAGCAAATTTTATCTTTTTATAATTTTTCGTGGTAAGTTCCGGAACTGCATATCGTTTTTCACATTATTTCGCAATTTTCTCCTTATTCATCCATTTTCGTAATTCTCGTAGATTCCAAAATCCTTATGGTGAGGAAATTCGAGTGCTTATTGGTCTTGTGAAAATGACCCGTGAAAATGGAATTCCCAATTTCAGTTTACATCCCTTCAATAGATGCGTCCTTATTGATCTTGGAGGAGTAAACCTCGATAAAAAATCCCCAATACCAAAGTGTAAGTTATCGTGCTGAAGGTATGAATGACACTGGGGTTATAGTGTTTTTAACGATACTCTTGGGACACCAGGCGAATGTCCCATTATAATGTAGCCTTGTCTCCACATGCGGGGCTCTGTGGAGATGTACTTTTAGTTCCCTAGCTACTCGTGGGATTCAATATGAGACAAAATAATAATTATCAATCAAAGGATTCTTATCAATCTCCTTGGGCACATCAAAACGACCAATATCCATCTAATACCTGGATGCCCTACCAAAACATCGGCTATAGGTACAATCAGAGACCTGTACCGCACAAAAATTATCAGAGACCGCAAGAAAGTAGACCCAACAATTACTCTAGGAAAAAATATACACCCGTACCACAAAAACGCAAATACGAAGAAAGCAAAGCTGACATCGAATCAACTCAGAAAAAACACGAATCAACATCAGATGCTGTCAAGGCGGGAATTGAGATGGTCGTCGTACCTACTCAATTTCCGAATAAAATAATGTCTTCAGAACAACTAACCAACTTGAATGCTGCTATCTTGAAAGCAATTGATGATGTAATAGAGGGTACCGTCTATCCTCAGTTTTTGAATGCCAAGCAAACACGTGGTACCCTCCGGGTATCTTGTAGTGACCAAGAAAGTGTAGACTGGTTACGAAGAACCGTAGAAAATTTGACACCGTGGAATGAATGTCAATTGAAACTTATTGATATCAAGGAAATGCCGGTGTACGTTAACATCGAACTTAAGATTCCTGGATCTAACGAAGAATCTGATAAATTACTGGAGAGGTTAGAACGTCAAAACCAAGGCCTTCTCACTAATACTTGGCATGTAGTCAGTCAGAAAATCGAGGATAAAACTCAATGCCTTACTGTTTCTGTAGACGAAAAGGTTATTGAAGCACTGAAGAGGCTGGATTTTAAACCGTTTCTCAATTTCTCTAGGATAGAGGTCAAGCGATTGGAATCATTCACACCGAAAGTTGTGGAATGAATCGACAAAGGACTCCAGTAAAGAACAGCCGATAACAAAGGAGTAAGAAATTGAAAGTTCAGTCTGAAACAGAAACAAAAAGTTATGAATAAGTAAAATTCTACCCATACCATTTCAGCTTGTGATGCGTTAGAGGAGTAAACCTCGATAAAAAATCCCCAATACCAAAGTGTAAGTGATCGTGCTGAAGGTATGAATGGCACTGGGGTCATGGTGTTTTTAACGATACTCTTGGGATATTGGGCGCCATCCCATTGAAATAAGCCTTACTTTCACAAGCGGGGCTCTGTGGAAGCGAACCGTTATTTCCCTAGCTTTTCGTGGGAACGAATATGAAGCCAAACAATCATTATAGTTATTCAAGTAGACCTTTTCGTGGTGGTCGAGGAGGCTACCGAAACAATTCTAACCATCAATCGAACAACCGCAAACGACCTGGAGATGCTGCATCGGTGTCTGGACCACAGAAAAAAAGTTACAGGGGTAATTCGAGGGGTAGAGGAAAACCGTTTTCCAAACCCAAAACCCATACAAACACTTCAAATAACAAACCAGAAGAAAAACCCGTTGTTGGATTACCAATGTTGGTTGTACCACAAGAATATCCAATGGAAGTAATGACTACTGAACAACTTGACAGTCTACAGAAAGCACTATTGATCGCACTTGATAATATTGAGATAGGGGCTTTCCGCCCACAATTTTTAGAAAGCACGAGACAAAAGGGAGCACTTTCTATCAGTTGTAATAACGAGGAAAGTGTGGAATGGTTGAAAAACACAATTCCTGGTATAACACCCTGGGAAGGTGCTCAACTTAAAACCATGGAACCCGAAAAAGTCATCAAAATGGCTATCATACCAAGCGGGTACCCGTTGAATGTTTTGTCCATCGAGGAATTGGAAATATTACAAAGTGAAATTCTTAAAATGATCGATTCCATTCAAGAAGATCTGTTTATGCCCCAGTTTTTGAATTCTCAAAAACATCGAGGCTGCCTCATATTGGATTGTAACAATAAAGAAAGTGCAGAGTGGTTGGTGCAAACCGTAAATAAACTATCTACTTGGGAAGGTTCTGAACTCAGTGTACTCGAGCAGAAAGACATACCCGTACGTACTATGCTCCAATTGTGTGTTCCAGCAAGTCCAGAAGATCCGAAACAGTTATTAGATCGTCTTGACCGACAGAATAAGGGTTTAAAAGCTAAGGAGTGGCATTTAGTCAGATGTCGCAGAGATAACAATGCTGAAAATCAGTTGATGTCAGTATGTGTTGAGGATAGTGTTGTAGACACACTCAGAAGTTACGAATATAATTTGTATCTCAATTTCGGTAAAGTTAAGGTAAAAAATTTGGGCAGGTATCGGCCACGTGTAAAAAAAGATGATATTAAGGAAGTGGTTGATAGCTTGACCGAAGGAAAGACTACTGAGGTTACTGCAACATCATCTGAAGATAAACAAACCATAAAGACAAATATAACGGAAAATATTGAAATCAAAACTGAAAATGGAGATGTTCAGTAATACTAAAATCTTACTGATATATATGTATATATTTCTCAAATCAGCACAACCAGAACTTGTTGATCGTTCTTTATTTTTCATAGACACATCTAAGGAAATATTGTACCACCTGGTCAAACAAATCTGTAATTTCCTTTCTACTAGAAGAAAAATTATAACTAACTGAAGGTGGTATAATTATTTTCAGGTGTGTATCAACTCAGTTCATTAGAAAGCATTCCAATATTTATACAATTCATTGTATTGTCAAGAAGTTTTCCAATGATTGAATTCTTGTGTCCAATGTTTATGTTCAATTAATTTTCTTATTTGTTGTTAGATAGATATCTTATTCAAATGTAGCTAAGACAGTTTTTTCAAATAGTCACATTACAATAACTCCAACTTGTCACTATAATAGTATAGCTATTAGAAAGCCAACGGCATATGATTGATTTTGATCTACGGGTACATATTGGGTAAGTCGTGGTAGAATTCAATATAGAACACATAAACATCAGATTCCTTACAGGATACTGCAGCAAATTATCTGCAGATTATCTCTTGGATTTTATTACCAAAACCTCATACAAGTCAAGAAACATCAATCATTCAGAATTGGGATAACTAGATTCATTCAAAACTGAGGTAAGTGAATTGGGCCATATCCTCAAGTTTTGATGAAAGTAGAATCAGTAGATTTGTGACAGGCAGAAAAGGGTCCACTGGCTACTCTTACTAAGTTTAGTAAATGATTTTGTAGGGGCCAGTGTTTTTTGCTTGGTATTGAATTGTTTATTTCAGAAACAATTGCATGATTGCATTGACATTTATATTTGGAGAACAAACAACCTAAGTGGTTTGTTCTTTCCATCTGGTAACTCATAGTTGAAATTTTTACCAGTGAACTGATCAAGTTTTCTCGTTGACGAGGAACAATATCGGATCAATCGCAATTCAGTAACCCACCTTATTATAAAGCCTACAGTGTACAATTTATGGACATGTAGTTTAATTACTTGGCCTACTACGGTGACATTGTTTGTAGTAAAAACATTGAATAATCTACTAAAAAAACACTTGTATATCAGGATTATTATTTGAATTGCCTGATATGAAAAACATACATGGGATATGTTTGCTGTAGATAGAAATCTCTAAGCCTGGAGTGTGTTCGAATATCTTCTCATTAATGAATGGATCAAAAGAAATGGTTGGGAGAACAAATTTGTCGTACTGACACATAGGCTAAGCTGGAAGTCAGCACCCGATGATGGTTCCGTTGCTTCTGAGCAATTTGTGAAGTTTTCACAAAATATATTTGAAGGAACAAACATAAGAAGATGAAAATTAGGGCTGCAAGGGACAAAATAATTCCTAATGGTTTTTATTCTGTGCTAGGTTCGATGGAATCCTCGACATTTATGGATAAGAAAACATGGATGATCAAGAAACTGAATTGTAAGAGAAGGATTACACGTTTTTCGAATAGAAAGCATTGGAAAACTTCAATCACCTAATTACATCAATCGAAATGTGAAATAATTGGACAATTTCAATATATTGTAGCAACATTCTCTTAGATAATTGGAATAACGGAATTCAAAATTAAGAAATTGAAACATGCAAAATATAATATACTAAATGAATCTTCCGAAATTATATGTGAATAAATGTTTAATAGAACATTGAAGAAAATTAATTAACAAATATATTGGGATTTTCAATTGTATTTTGTAAAATGCATATGGACATTTCTCCTTTAACTGTTGTATTACTAATATATTGAGATTTTCAATTCATGAATGTTGTCAAATTTATGTAGACATTTTTTCGTTTACTGTTCATGATATACCGGAATATTTTGGTAACGGTAATATGGTTTGGAATGTTATATAATGCGCATGAACTTGCTTATCAACATGATTGAAAGAATGTATATTGACGGTATTACCAACCGCATGGATAAAAGATTTCATCCTCTGGAGAATCTAAAAAGTTTATTCCGAGATAACTTGAACATCGACAAATTCTAACCTCTAGTCTGATATAACAACTGAAGACAAAAAGCTGCTCAGCGATTGGGAGTAATGACCGCCTTCAACATGTAGTAACAAGTTATTTCTTCGGAGATAATCTCTGAAAAGCTATAGAGTACGATTAGTTAAGAAACAATCGGAACTCTATTTTCACCTCTCAAAATTACGCCATCTGTATTTGGTACATAATTGATATGACTGAAAGAGACGTTTAAATACATCAGAAGAAGAGGCGTTTCTTTATTTGGATAAAAAAATTTAATGGTACTAGTTATCATCAGTTGTTAAATGGGTGATAATCAGGAATTTAATTTTGTTTGATACCACAAAATATGTTCAAGAAAAAAAGAAGACTGAAAAAAATTATTCCAAATATTGATTGACACAATTCCGGTATTATTTATATATGAATTACCCCCATCAGGATTTCATTATAACACGCAATAATTTTAATAAGTTCAGTTTACAGGGTGAATATTTCCTTGTTATACCAGGATTTTGAAAATATTTTATCAGATATATCTCTTTCAGTACTTGACATATTTATAAAAAAAAAATAAGTTTCAAATTCACTTGAGGAACAGAATTGTGACAATTCATCAAAATATTCCATAATAAAATCAATATATATTTTAGGAAGCAGAAGCTATGGTTGTGGCCACGGTTCTACATGCAGGTCTAGAAACTATGGCACTTTTGAGTGGTGAGAGGTGTCACTATTTTCGAAGAATAATTTGCCATACTTATCCGCTTGGGGCGTAGTTTCCTTGGGGTATGATCACGTGATTAATATTTGACAGTTCGTATTGTAAACAAAACAAACTGTTAGGACTTGAATGATAGATAAAATTAATGACAGAAATATTATATCGTTCAGAATCCTCGCGAATAAATCAAAAAACATTCGTATTTTCACAAAGCTGATCTGATTTGATAGCAGCGCTACAGGTTGCGAAACACGAGAACCACCAAAATTTTCTCAATGTTTTAGCAACACCCTACCAGTTTCCAGACCTGTATGTAAGACTGTGATTATGAATGGAGATTGTAAAAACTACTTTGAAGATAAATCTGTTTTTAGTTTAGTGTTTCATATTATGGCAACATCAACAAACCCGGTCTCTTTTGTCTGAAATTTGGAGCAACTAAAATATTCGACATGCAAAATTCACGCTCCACCAGATGGTATTATCTTCTACGGTTTGACAGTAATATCATAACTGAAGTGTTAACGAAATCAAATAATTACAAAGCGATTTCTGCTCTGCAGTAGCTACTGAACCTATCGAAGCTCTATCTTCTGAATTTATTCGTTTTTCAGTGTTCAATTTTTCTATAATTCTAATATAACAATGTGTTGATGTTGAGAGAAATTCTTCATCTTTGATTTGTTCACCAGTTTTTTATGTAAGTTTTCATTTCATCTTGCTGGACGTGGTAAGCTGATAGCATGCCAATTCTATTCTTAATTTTCATTTATCAAAAGTGTGATGTCCTCCAATAATGTAACAATCTGTATTAGTAGATATTCTTGATATACCAAATATACCCAGAGGTATGTGTTCATATCAACCAGGTTGTCAAATTTTATGGATAATATGTTATGATGTCAGCTGCTTGTGCTCTATTGTAGGAGCGACAATGTCCAAACTAGATTCAACCAAATATTCATATCTGTTACTAACTGAACTGAACTTACTCTTTGAATACCAATATAATGTGTTATGTACAAAGATATAGTGTGAATCTGTAATGCTTTCAGCTCAATGAATTCTTTATATTTTGTTAAAAGGGCGGCGTTGCCAGTTCAAGTATCGACTTGACAGAAATGATAAAACGCTCAAAGGACAAGGAATGATATACTGATATATATTGTGAATCCAACCAGTTTTTCGCACGCTATTTTCTCATCAGTTAATAAAATCATGCGCTCATAATCGTTGACACAGAACTGTATATCAATCAACTTATAGTGAACTCGTATCGTTTCAGATAGAAAAAACAACCACCGAAGAAAAGTATACTCACGCGATGAACGAGAAGGAAATGCTTCTGAAAGAACTGGTCGCCAAAAACGATTCATTGGGTCAACTCGAGAGTATGGTGGAGCAATTGAGAGGCAACCAACCGGACAGCGTCAAATTGCTTGCCACGATGGAAAGTGACAAAGTAGCCGCCGCTAGGGCCGTCCAACAGAATAAGGAACTCAAAGAACAAATGGAAGGGATGAAAGAAGTCGTTGCCAAATTGGTGAGTTTTTGATACAAACTAATATGCCATGACGAATAGTGATAACTTCAAGGTTAAAATAGATCCGCTAACATATTAGAAAGTTGAAGTAATCACAGTACGTTAGCAGTCCTAGACACGGCAAAGTAAGAAATATGACGTTCACGATATACACCTGAATTGGTGTTGAAGTATCTCATCACGGTAGCACAGAAGTCGCCTAGGCAGATATATTAAATTATTTCAATATCTTACGTCCAATGCTATTTTATGTAACTCCACTGTATGTCCTGTGCCGTTCACAAGTTATCGTCCTCATTTCGTGAGATTTCGGTTAGCGTACGTTCCCTCATTGAACGTACGTTGAATAGTGTGAGTCTACGTACACCCGTAGACAAAATACGAAAACGTGACAATTTGTGAAATGCGCATGTCCAGATGTCAGAAAAAATCCTAACGTTACCAATCGTGAAACCACTCTATTGAGTTAAAAGCATAATAAATTACGATATGTGTAAGAGTACAGGGTGGGCAAATTTCGATGTTTGTATAGGGCAACTCGGTAACTATAGGATATACGAAAAAATTGAGATCGCATCCTCGATCGCTTTTTTCGAGAAAAGTTCACTGGCGAAAACAAAAATTAACTACCGTCTTTTGTTTTCGAATTATAAACAAAAGTTCGATTTTTCGACTTAACGACATACAAACGCGCGTTTTTTAAAGTTACCATGGTAATATCAACGAAGGAACGAGAAACGTGAAGTTTAAATGACAAATGTTTGATTATTGATCTGACAGGAGTACCTTGTAAACGTCAAATAAATTATAACTGACAGATGCAAAACTTTATTCAAACGTAAAATGTAGCACCAATAAAAAAATAGTGTAAAGTATTCGTGGATCTGGTCTTTAAAACTCGCGCTATACTATATTCGTATATGTCGTAAAGTCGAAAAATCGAACTTTTGTTCATAACTCGAAAACAAAAGACAATAGCCAATTTTTCTTTTCTTCAACTTATCTCGAAAAAAGCGATCAAGGATGCGACTTCCGTTTTTTCGTATCTCCTATAGTTACCGAGTTGCCCTATATTCGTGGATCTGGTCTTTAAAACTCGCGCTATAGTATATTCGTATATGTCGTAAAGTCGAAAAATCGAACTTTTGTTCATAACTCGAAAACAAAAGACAATAGCCAATTTTTCTTTTCTTCAACTTATCTCGAAAAAAGCGATCAAGGATGCGACTTCCGTTTTTTCGTATCTCCTATAGTTACCGAGTTGCCCTATACAAATATCGAAATTTGCCCACCCTGTACAGTAGGGATCGCCTGTTTACGGAAAGATGAAACGATAAATTTAGGATAGGCATTTGAACAAATCGAACTGAATCATATTTTCAATTCAATTTAAGATAGTTGAGATAATTATTAAACGTTATTGAACATCAATATTGAAGAGATTCCGGTCCTGCAAGTAGTACGACTTAATGTGTTCTGCTGGCGGTCCCGATTATTGTGAAGAAAAAGTGTTAGAATTAACAATTTAATTATTCCAAACAGTGAATAGACATATATATCTCTTTTATAATATTGGCATCTACCATAATTCGGAAACGTCACGATTGACTCAAATCAACCGAATTAAAACAACACCAACAGCCGCGTATCAACTGCCTTATCCCGTATATCTGAGACTCGCCAGGGGCGGACTCAGATTGCGTTCGGGATGAGCGCTGACACTAAAAAACAAACCATCAACTTCAACGCTACCATTATTGAAATCACGAATGATGCAGTTCACAACAGCAACAGAACTTCTAACACAAAATCATACTCAACTGCCTTATCTCAAACTTCATACCAACCACCCAGAAAAGACCAAGCAATTGTATTCACTTCGTTAGACGGACTCAAAATTCAAGACTATCTACTGAAGCTTGGACCCATAGTAAACCCAAAGAACATCACTTTCTGCTCGCGTATCTCAAACAACAGAATCTGTGTTTATCTGAACAGAAAAGATTTGGTAGATAATTTCTTGAATGATCACGGTGCTATCACGATCAATGGCACAATAATACCTGCACGTCGACTGATCACTCCATCGGAAAGACTTCTCCTTTCAAATGTGAGTCCTACTATTCCTCATGAAATCCTAACAGATACTCTCCACAATATGGGACTAAAACTCATGTCTCCCATGTCGTATTTGAAGATTGGTGCCCCAGATCCAGACTATAACCACATTCTCAGCTTCAGAAGACAAGTATATGTCTCTCCGCCTGATAATAATCCAATTCCAGAGCATATTGACTTGGAATTTGACGAAATTCCATACAGAATCTTCATCACGAGGGATAACTATGCCTGCTTCAAGTGCAAACAAACCGGACACAATGCATCACAATGCCCAGGTCCTATGAGCTCCCAATCCTCTCCCCCAATCCCTGAAGCTGCACCCCAATACTCCAATACCTCATCATCTCAACATCATCCAATTTCACAAGTACTCCAACCAACTGCTGGAAATTCTACTAGTGAGTACACCACAAAAGCAATAATTCATGCTTCAAATCCATCAGAAACAGCAGCTCCTTCAACAGGCACTAAAGGAAAGATATATCTTATTGATGATATTGTACTAGATCCTCCTCAAGTACCTTCAACAGATTGTACCTCAAATAAGCGGACTGTCTCTGATATATTGACACCAACACCAGAAGACTCTGAAAGAATATTTGCAACGCCATCTTACAATCAGATGAAGAAATATAAAGCCGAGAAGAATCAATTGTTATCAGCTGTAAAGTCCCTGATAGCGTTAGTGATTTTATAGATAACCACACCCCTCAATTCCCTCTCAAAAGTCAACAACTTGAACATTTCATAGAAAACTCCAATGGAGCTAAAAATTTATTAGTTCTCGCCAATGACTACACCACAGAACCGATGAATATTGTCACAATGGTTGAAGAAATTCGCCCCCAATTACCTGATAAAAAATTCAAAACCAAATATACTAAACTGAAGAATAGATTGAGGAAGCAAATTGTTTCAGGTGGCGTAGATACCGAAAGCGATTCATCCATTCCCTGATTCACTCTTTCTGTCAAACCGATGAATATGTACAATACAATTATGCAATGGAATATTAACGGATTCCGAACACGACTGCCCATGCTGCAACTTCTGATTAATCAACAATCCCCTGATATCATATGTTTACAAGAGACAAATTTCAAGGATTCCTACCATCAGGACCTAAAATCATATAGCTCATATTATAAAAACCGAACAGAAAGATTTCGTGCATCCGGAGGGGTCGCCATCTACTCGAAATTCAACCTCAACTCAAAGCAAATCCCCATCACGACAACCTTGGAAGCAGTCGCTGTAGATCAGATCCTTTCACCCAAAATGATCTTAGGAGACTTCAATGGGCATAACATCATCTGGGGGTCTCAAAAAATTACAACCATGGGACGCAAAATAGCTAATTTAATCAATAGTACGAACCTTGCACTCTTAAATGATGGTAGCTACACCCATTTCAACGTTGCCTCAGGAAGCTTGTCAACCATCGACCTTTCTATCTGTAGCACATCTATCTTAATCGATCATACATGGATCGTTGCTGAAGACCTATATGGAAGTGACCACTATCTGATTATAATAACCAACAATAAATGCACCAAAGCACCCCACTTACCTGAACCAAGATGGAAACTTGATACAGCTAATTGGGGTCTCTTTCAAGAATAATAAAGGCGAAAATAGGTACAATCTCAATGGACGACTCCATTGATAACATACTTTCCCGATTCAACGAAATCCTAATACAATCAGCCTCACAGGCAGTGGGAAAGACGAAACATATAGACAAGAAAAAAATTGTACCCTGGTGGAATTCTGATTGTGATAATGCAATAAAACAGTAAAAGAGCATTAAACACTTTCAAACCCAACAACACACCAGAAAACCTGATAGACTTGAAGAGAAAGAGAGAAATTGTCAAACTAGTAACCAACAAAGCTAAAAAAGATTCTTGGCATAGATATGTGCAAACTATCAACATAAATACCCCACTCAGCAAAGTTTGGCGTAAAATTAAGAAAATTACTGGTACAAACGGCATCCAAGAACTTGAACTGGAAGGAAAAACAATAACCACCCCTTTTGAAATTGCGGAAGAGCTATCCAAAAATTTCTGTGAAATCTCAGCTGATCACAATTATGATTCATGAAACATTCCTATCATTCAAAGGAAAAGAAGAAAGGAATCCAATACGCATTATTCCAAATGACGATCCCATCAATGCACCAATCTCCGAATCCGAAATACTACATGCAATTGCTACATTGAAAGATACATCCGCTGGTCCCAATGATATACCTATGTCTTTCCTCAAACATCTACCCGAAGAATCCCACGACTTTCTTCTGCAATTTTTCAACATGATCTGGACACAACATTCTTTCCCCGAACTATGGAAATTAGCTGATGTAGTGCCCATCCTGAAACAGCACAAACCTCCCAACAAAACTGATTCATACCGACCGATTTCACTCACATGTGCTCTATGCAAATTATTTGAGAAAATCATCAATAAACGTCTCATATGGAACATGGAGAAGAACAACCAACTGATTATGGAACAGGTGGGCTTTTGACCACTTTGGACAACATCATAGACCTTGAAACCAATATAAATGAAGCATTTTCGAACAATCAGAAATGTTTTGCAATCTACTTCGATTTATATAAAGCCTTTGATATGGCATGGCATCACAAGATACTCAAGACCCTGGAGACATGGGGATATATCAAGGAAACATCCTGGCTTTCATAAAAAATTTTCTAACGAACAGAATGTTTCGAGTAGAAACTAATGGAAATTTGTCATCAAACCGACATCTACAAAACGGCAGCCCTCAAGGTTCCGTGATAAGTCCCACTCTGTTTCTCATAGGAATAAACGACATACTCGAAAATCTTCAGAGACCCATTCACGCAAGACTATATGCCGATGACCTCATCATGTAAGTAAAGGGAAGGAATATACAGAGCCTAGCCTGTCTTTTGCAACAAGAGCTTGCGAACCTGGAGTCCTGGTCCTCGCGAAGCTTATCATATGCAGCAAAACGTCAAGAGAAGAATATCCATCCAATCAGATACTTTTCCATAAGTCTTATCCAACTCCAAGAAATACCTACAATTCAATCTCCCGATACTCACATATTTCCACCTTGGCTCATTCCTCCACCTACCTTAAATACCCAAATATCCTCTTATGATAAATACGAAACCAATACGCAATTGATTCAAGCAACCTACCAATCTATAATCTCCCAATACCCTTCATATAAAAAAATCTTCACTGACGCATCCAAGACAGAAAGTGGTGTGGCCTGCGCATTTGTAACGGATAACATTATGAGAGAAAGCAAACTACCTTAAACAGCCAGCATCCTCACCGGAGAACTTCAAGCAATCTCAAATGCCCTTCAGTATATAAAAACGTCTCCTGAAAAGAATATACTGATAATTACTGACTCTCTCAACTCTCTGCACATAATCTCAAATATGTACACACACCACTGTCTGGCAAAATCGATCAGAGAGGAATTGAAATCAATGGGCTCGAGCAGGTCGGTGATTTTTCTCTGGGTTCCATCTCAGCTGATAAACAAGCGAGAGAAGCCTCAAGGAACCCAGCACTCGCCCCTTGCATGGGAACATTGGCAACAGATCTGAAACCTTACTTTCACTTGAAAATGATTAATACTTGGAATCAACATTGGCAAGCAAAGGCCCCCAAACTATATGAGATCAAACCAACAATGCAACCATGGTCCAGTACTTCTCTCAATCGGTTTCATCAGGTAGTCATCACTCGACTTCGTCTAGGTCACACTCGTCTGACACATGAGCACCTGATTACGGGGGAGCCTCAACCGGAGTGTTTTGCCTGTGAAGTGCCTATATCGGTCAAGCACATACTACGCCCTCTCTTCTCAGCACAAAGACTGAATAATAATATTCCTGGGGATTTCAAAAGAATTTTTACTGACTGCAGAGCCGAAAATGTTATCGCATTCTTAGAGGGACTAATTTACTATTTCTCATATAACAAATGATATGTTTATTTTCTTTTATTTATTTTTTTTTATGTCTCTGCTAATAGCCGATTGGCTGATGCGGATTTTTGATCAATAAAAATAAAATATTGAAGAGAATGAAACTAAAGTATGTATTTTTTCATTTGAAGATATTATTTCATCACATGTTCGAATCGACTATCAATTTGGGACAAACAACAACCAAATTCATTCAACGATTCAACTCGAACTGGAACACAACTGAATGATTTCTTGTCTCAGTTCATCCAAATTATTTGACAATTTGTACTTTCTCTGCGGTTGTATAAATAGTTGGCATGTTTCAAATGTTAATTAAATTTCCCAATGTTGTCGCCACCATTGTCCATCAATGATCGCCTTTTTGATCTTTTCCGTCGTATTGTGTCTGGCAAAGGGACTATTGGAAATGGAAATTTATTGACGGTTCTGTGAGGATTTGATTTCATTATTTTTTCTAGGATGACGACAAAGTACAACTCACAGAAAAATTGAGCTTCGAACGATCCAGCAATAAAGAACTGATTGACAAACTCCAGAAAACCGAACTTCAACTTCAACGCCTCACCGACGCAATTGAAATCAAAGATCGCGAGCTTTCACACTTGAGAGAAAGTTCTTCGATGCTGCAACAAGAACGGTCGACTGATGACGTGCAACATGACGAAACACACGATCATTCGTGTCACACTTCACAAATCGATCTTCAAGAATACAAACAAACCATTGTCAATCTCACTAACGAGTTAAATGCATTGAAACAAGGCAATAACTTTGAACAGGATGTGGCAAATATCTCGGAACTAAGAAAGCAACTGGAAGAAATGAGGATGCAGAAAGACGAACTGAAAATGAAGTTGGAAAACAACACCACAGACGACAACGACAGTGCAATCGATAAAGCTGAAACCGTGAAACGTTTGGAGGAAAAAGTAAAACGCACCATGGAAAACATTGCCGATCTAATGGAAGAAAAACACAGACTCGAACACCTGGTGTTGCAGCTTCAAAGCGAAACAGAGACAATCGGTGAATACGTAGCGTTGTACCAACACCAGCGAATGGTCTTGAAACAGAAGGCGTTGGAGAAGGATCAACAGTTCAAGCAACTGGCCAGCGACAGAGAGGACATGAAAAACAAACTTGAAAAACTAAACGCACTCGTGAAATCTCTGGTTGGTCGAAAAGGTGTAGTTACTACAGAGTTCCCCAAGCACCAAGGGCGTTTGGCGGAGACTCACGGAGAAGTCGGTGAGAACGAGTCTAGCGTAGGAAAAGGGTCCGAAACAGCTGAGGAAATTTTTACTCTGCTGACGGAAATAAAATCAAGTAATTTGGTACAGCCAAACGAAAACTTCCATCATTGCCCATGGTGTTCGGGCCAACTTATCACCGTCTAGTACTGAGGTCAAAAAAGTGACTACTCGACCTGTTGGCCCGTTACAAAAAGGAAACAAAAGTCACACACAGGGTGTTTTTTGTTGGATACAACGAAAATTGATGAGGACGTAAGGCATATATATATATATATATATATATATATATATATATATATATATATTTCTGAAATGTATATTTCTTGGCTTGGGAAGGTTATTGTGGATAGATCCACACAACGTATTTCTGTGATAATATGAAAACCGTGTTGGAGTATAGAGATTTTAGGTTATTATAAAGTTGCTAATTTAGAAAAAGGAGTTGTTGATAATGTGCAAAAATAATTTCTTTAATTTTCATTTCGGATACAATACTTGCTCATTGTAGTAATTGCCATTACATATTCATAACTTCTTTCTTACTACTGTTGTGAATTTGTAATTTTAAACCATAATTTTTATAGAGTTGTTAATATATATTTGCAAGCTTATACAACAATTTACCATGTGAAATTTTTATTATTTTCAATCGAAGTGTATGTAGATTGAAGATTTGATTGTCCTAGTCATTTTGATGTTTGCTGTTGCTTCTCACTTGAATATTGACATTTGACAGCAACTGTCAAGAATGATTTATTAATATGTGCTGATTGTACTGATTATTTTTCTATTCAATGTGATTTTTCGTCATATTAATATAAATACAATGATTCCAATATCTTCAATTAATTTCATAACTTTCATTCAAGACTAGTGCCGCTGTTTCCAGAAGAGAATTCATTCTTGATTCTCACTTGTGTTGTCATTTGTGAAAGTATTGTTGGTGATCATTTGTCCCATTCAGTAATACTAATTGAAGTTTACAAATTCATATCAAAGTAATTTTTTGAGTTATCGAAGGTAATTCAGAATTCGAACAAGTATGATCAACATGGGAGTTTTTCAATTAACAATATTTGAATACACCGTAAATTTAGAGCTACATTTTAATTAAACGGTTGACAAAATTTATCAGAAATCGAAGGTAATTCAGAATTCGAACAAGTATGATCAACATAGGAGTTTTTCAATTAACAATATTTGAATACACCGTAAATTTAGAGCTACATTTTAATTAAACGGTTGACAAAATTTATCAGAAATAGCAAATACTATCAACCCACTAAAAAATTTACAACCTTAGTAAATTACAGAAGTCCTTTAGTGTGTCGAAGTAGAATTATTCGAGAACATGAATATTAAATAAATAAATAAATAAATAATTTTATTGAATTAATGTTACATTACAGGGTAAATGCTATACTTTAACAGAATGATATTGCACCTAACTTCTGGAGAAGTTGTAGTGTGCCTGACTGGTAGATTTGAGTAGCAAGTAGATTAACTAATCAGTATTTTTTTTTTTTTTTTTTTTCATTATAATAATAATAAAGAGATAGTAAATTACAGGAAAGAATGTACATGATAATAATAACCTATCCTCATAATATACAAATTAATAATATAAAAATAAAAATACAAATTAAAAATACAAAAATAAAAATACAAAGTGAACAGATCAATGAGCAAGAAGATCCCAACAGGGTGTTTCTGGCGCGCATGACATTTTGTTTTTTTGTGAGTTTGTTATAAATTTTCCGTCATAGAATGAACTTAAAGGTTTCTATGTTTACGAGTATAAATTTTTTCACTTTATTGCAAAATGATTTGAAATTTTTTATACTTTTAAGGTGTTGGGGGAGGCAATTGAAAATTTTTGGTCCTGTTGTACAGATAAATTTTTGAGATAGGGTTGTTTTAGTTTGGGGTGTTTTTAATGTGTCTCTTCTTCTTGTGTTGTAATCGTGTTTATTTATGCTTTTCTCAATTTTATTTTTGTACATAAATTTGGAGGCGCTAAGAACATAAAGTTGGTGTATGTTCATGAATCTTGTATCTGAAAAGAGCAGTGTTGTTGAAAATCTTTTTGGTTTCGATATTGAATGAACGATTCAAATATAAATTGTTATATCTGCAAATATTTCTAAAATATTTTAAAATTCACACTGTGTTCGACCTAAGGAGAAGGCAACATATTGGTACTTGCTGCGAAAAAATCGTTAACAATGACTTATTGTTAAAATTTCCATTATGAATTCTAGGTGTTTAGTATAAGCATCAAAAACTGAGAATATTTCAAATGTATCACCCAGTATACAGGGTGATTCATTGGGAAATGGGCGTACTGTAAGGGTAGGTAGAGGTCGCCTAGCTGGTTCTGAAAAACCCCTATATGATGGGTCTAGCGCCCTGTATAAGCGAGATACAGAGTGTTTTATGTATTTCTCATATTTCTTCGATGGCTCATAACTTACGATCCGCATCCTATATTGTATTCATTTTCACCACATAAACTAATTATCCTGTATGCCACCGATTTAATGAAATAATCCAGGTACGGACTTGAAAAAATTAAAGTTATTTCATCAGTTCAATACAACACCTTGGGTGCGTTCCATTATGCGTTCACAACGATCACGACCACGAATTTTGTCGTTCCACTTGGTTCTGTGCAAGTGGAATGTGGAATCTCAGTCGTTGCCATATTTACTGTTTAGTGCTTGACAATTGATGCAATTTCTCAAAACGCTCACGCCGACCCACCTCTTGAGATGGATCGTCGTGAGCATAAATCATGACGTCATTAATGACATTTTCGCAACGACCCCGACGATTGTGGTCGCCATATGGAACGTCTAAATGAATGTTTTGGGCGTTGTGAACGATTAATGGAACGCACCCCTTGTAAGACGAAATTTCGAAAATCCGTTTGCAGGTATGAAAAGAGCAGAAAAAAATACTCCTAAAAAAATGAGTTTGGTACTTCCGCATGCCATTCTTGTACCTGTTAATTTGGGTCAGAATTAATTTTTTCGATGAAAATGTAGTACAAAATTCAGAAAAATGCCGATTTCGTCTCTAAATGCTCTTCTTTCAATCAATCAAATTACTAACCATTTCATGATATCCTGAATTTTGGATCACACCCTTGATGTAAACTAAGTCGACAGGTCCTTATTTAGGACAAAGTGCTATTTCAATAACCAGAGAGTTGAAGTAATCACAGTACGTAAGCAGTCCTAAACACGGTAACGTATGAAATATGACGTTCCTGATATACATCCAAAATGGTGTTGAAGTATCTCATCACGTTAGGACAGAACTAGTCTAGGCAGGAAATGTTAAATAATTTTAATAATCTTAACTTCCATGCTGTTTAATGTAGTTCAACTGTATGTCCTGTGCCGTTCGCAAGTTATCGTCCTCGTTTCGTGAGATTTCGGTTAGCGTACGTTCCCTCTTTTAGCACCCGTTAGATAGCGTGAGTCTATAGTCCATTTATTAGAGAGTTGAAGTAATCACAGTACGTAAGCAGTCCTAGACACGGTAACGTAAGAAATATGACGTTCCTGATATACATCCAAAATGGTGTTAAAGTATCTCATCACGTTAGCACAGAACTCGCCTAGGCAGGGAATGTTAAATAATTTTAATAATCTTAACTTCCATGCTGTTTTATGTAGTATAACTGTATGTCCTGTGCCGTTCGCAAGTTTTCGTCCTCGTTTCGTGAGATTTCGCTTAGCGTACGCAGTACGCACCCTCTTTTAGCACCCGTTAGATAGCGTGAGTCTACGTACACCCGTAGACCCACAAAATACGAACAGTGAAAACTTGTGCAATGCGCATGCCCAGATGTCAGAATGAATCCCAACGTTACCGTTCGTGGAACCACTTCAACTTTCTATTAGAAACGGCCACGGTCATACACATAAGGTCGGGAATCTACGGCAATTTTGGGTGGTGGGGAGTAACACCAGTTTTGAAGAAAAAGTTTCCATAATTATCCGCTAGGAGGACATAGGGGTATAATCACGTGATTAATCTTTGACAACAAAACAAACTGTTAGGACTCGGATGGCAAATGAAATCAATGACAGAAATATTATATCTTGCAAAATTCTCTCGAATAAATAAAAATCATTTTTACTTTCAAAAAGCTGATCGGATCTGATTTGTGATTGGCTGACAAAGTGACAATAGAGGACAGCGCTGCAGGTGGCGAAACATGAGAACCACGAAAATTTCCTCAATGTTTGGGTCACCCCCCACCACCTGAGTTGCAAGACCTATGTATACGATCGTGGAAACGGCACAGGACATACAGACCTGTATCAAAGGGTGCGTTCCATTAAGCGCTCACAACGCCCAAAACCCTCATTCAGACGTTCCACATGGGGTGCGTTCCATTAAGCGTTCACAACGCCCAAAACCTTCATTCAGACGTTCCACATGGCGACCACGATCGTTAGGGTCGTAGCGAAAATGTCATGAATGACGTCACGATTTATGCTCACGACGACCCATCTCAAGAGGTGGGTCGGCGTGAGCGTTTTGAGAAATTGCATGCAATTGTCAAGCACATGGTCAAGCACTAAACAGCAAATATGGCGACGACTGAGATTCCACATTCCACTTGAGTTTATTTTTATGACGCACAGAACCAAGTGGAACGACAAAATTCGTGGTCGTGAGCGTGATCGTTGTGAACGCTTAATGGAACGCACCCATGGCGACCACGATCGTTGGCGTCGTAGCAAAAATGTCATGAATGACGTCATGATTCATGCTCACGACGACCCATCTCAATAGGTGGGTCGGCGTGAGCGTTTCGATGACGCACAGAACCAAGTGGAACGACAAAATTCGTGGTCGTGAGCGTGATCGTTGTGAGCGCTTAATGGAACGCACCCAAAGTAACATGTCAATGACCAGTGATTGGACCAGTGTCACCGAACCACAGAGTTCACTTATACTCTGTGACCGAACCTTAGAGCTGACACCTGTCTGGTGTCAGTTATGCTTTTTTTCAATATACTAATTTTTTACATTTCTTTTTTGTAGTAGTCTTATTCCTCTCCTCGTAATATTGTTCCAACCTGGGTATGGATTAATCAGTAGTTATCGCATTTGAACAGTAAGATAATACGGCACAAAATCAATTTTATCATAACAAGAACCACCTAATCAACTCTAGTTCCTGTACTACTGAATCTCTTTCAAATTGTTAGGGTGTAAAATGTGACCATGAATGTGTGAACATTGCAATTAATACTGATATCAGTTCATCCCAAGTTTATTCTAATATTAATCATTGATTTCGATTAAAAATGTAGGCGTATTCTGACTCAAAAACACGAGTCCAATAGTATTAGCAAATGGAAATCAATAATTCTTGAAATATGCCCAAATTTTACTTTTATTCCCTTCTTCCTATCCTATATAATTGATATGTTTTGAGAAAAGTATGTGTTCAATTTGTATTAGTGTATATTTTTTAAATTTTATTATTATAAATTTATGATTCACCAGTAACTAAAATTTAAATATCTATTCCTGTTGAATAACTGAAGTTGGTTTTATTATAATTTATTCATATATTTTTTTGTTGTAGAATGTGAAGACTAGAGAATCACTCCTGAAAAAACACAACTGTAAAAAGAAGTTCCAGTAACACAAAGGTATTTATGTCAGTATAGTTCACTACAATAATTCATAATGCAATTAATGCAGTGACCTTTTAAAACCTGAAAATAATTCCAATTCAGTTAACCACTGCAAGAATTCTGAATTTGTCCATAGTTCAGTTTATAAAAAATGAATCCTTCTCCTCGATTCAATCAATCAAAACAATCCCTTAGAGGTTGTGGTTCTCATGGAATAACAAAATCTTGTAGACCTATAGGGCAAGGTTGTTCAATAGTGGATGGCCAACATATAAAGAATAAAACAGTGAATAAACTGATTAATACAAAAACATCCAAGTATGCACCACCAGCACCACCAAAAGCAGGAGCTGAAAAAAAGTTACTTCCTCGTACTACCATCATTGTACCAAAGAAATTTCCCTCAGAAACTATGAGCAGTGAACAGCTGGATATTTTGGAAAATGCAATATTAAGTGCCATTGACAAAATGGATGATGGGCCACAAACTAGAAGGCCACAATTTCTTAGCTATTCAAAAATCAATGGAATGTTCACTATAGAATGCTATAACTCGAAAAGTTTTTTGTGGTTATCCAGAAAGCTAAAAACCTTGAAACTCTGGGAAAATGCTCCACTGAAGATGGTCAATCCTGGTGAACAATTGGTCGCACTAATATTACCTAAAGCTTATCCCAAGCATCTGCTTTCTTCAGCAGAATTGACTACTCTAGAAAACGAAATACTTGCAGCCATAGACCAAATACCTTTTGGTTCTTTTGTGCCTAGATTCATTTCTTGCCAGAAAATCAGGCATTCCCTCAAAATAAAATGCCTCAACCTGGAAAGCTTTCAGTGGTTGCAAACTACATTGGAAGATCTGACTTGGAATGGTCCACAGGCCCATGCATTAGCACCAGATGATGTGCCTGCTCTTTTTAGGATACAATTGATCATTCCAGGAGTACCTATTGATAAAGATGTAGTAATGCAGCGTTTGATACGTCAAAACAGTGAAATCAATATCAATGACTGGTTTTTTCTTTCCCAGGAACAAGGTGAAGATAATTCCATGATATATATGTTAGTAAAACAGGAAGATATAGATTCCTTACAGAATATAGACTTCAAACTGTTCTACAACTTTGAACAAATAAAAATACGTAATTGGAGACGATTTTATCTCAATCAACCAATTGATACAAATGTTTCAAAACATCCAAACTCAAGTACTACAGGAGTTGTTCACCAGGATTCTACTGAATTACCCAATGAATCTACCAATAATTTTTCAAATGAAGACAATGAGAATGACATCAAGATTATTGATGATATTGAGGATTCATAAACTATTCTTGCTCAAGTGGACAACATAGGAAATTACATTGATGAACAGACAATTGATGAAGACAAAAAATAGTCTGTTTCAAGTTTATGAAAAGAACATTCTAGAAGAAATTTATTTTAGATCATTATCACAATGATTTTTCAGTTTGATTGCAGGATAAATTTTGATTTTTGATTGATTTGATTGTTGATTGTCGAGTTGAAATATTGGATGGGATGGTATAAATTCATTTTAAAAAATGCATATTTTTCTTCATCAAGGATGATAGGTAGTCAAATAATATTTACCAAATATATTGCCAGATGAAATTTCTCCTCAATTTTCAAGGCTTTTAGTTATGAAAATTGTTGCAATCATCACTTTTGAATTCGACAATGTACTTGTCAAAAAATTCAAGAAATGTTGTAGAACACTGTAGTTATCAAAACCACTCGATATCCAAGCTGGTGGTTCTTGTATATTTTGAATAGCACACATTAAAGATAACTCTATTTTCAAATTTCACGTAGAATTCTAGAAGCGTTTGGATACCATCGACCGTGAGTGATCCTGTATATCTCGAAAGCTATACGTACGTAGTACGATATTGAAATTTGGCAGTTATACACCGTTAGTAATATTACACATTTTAAGCAAGCTGCAACGTTGTTACAACGTCACATTCTGGATCACGTAGTATCGTCTTAAGAATTTTCAATGGGACACCCTGTGTGTTTTTTCACTGTTTCAGCCATAACTTTATTTCAATTTTTTTATTTGGTAGGTAAGTACTCCGAAACGATACACAAATTTTTATGTAGGTTTCTTATTTGAAAAACAAAGATAGCTTAAAAACATGAAATATTTGGAATAGAATAACACTTTTACAGTAGTTTATGCTCAAATTGATTTCCATTTTCAGTAATGCAGCATTCAAATCTTTCAAGTAAATTTCTTGTGCATGCTGCTTGAATCATTTCTGGTTTAAAAGGTTGGCAAGCTGCCCTAATTCTGTTTTTCAAATCATCTACATCGGTAGGAGCTGTAACATACACTAATCCCTTCAAATATCCTCAAAGAAAAAATCTAACGGGGTTATATCTGGTGAATGAGCCGGCCAAAGTATTGTACCATTTCTCCAATCTATCTTTCTTGAAAATACACATCCAGAAGCATGAACTATTGTGAAAGTGTTATTATAAATAACAGGGTGTCCCATTGAAAATTCTAAAGATGATACCACGTGATCCAAAATGAGACATAACAACGTTGCAGCTTGCTTAAAATGCGTAATATTACTAAAGGTTTACAACTGCCAAATTTCAATATCGTACTCCAAATAGTTTTCGAGATATATACTGCCCAATACCTCGTGGGCCACCCTGTTTATTTTCGCGAAAAAACATCAGCAGGAGATAGAAACAAAAATATTGTGGCCTATTTTCTCGCTTTTTCTCAAGCTTTTAACATAAGTGCAGAAGAAAATTTAATTCGTCTATAGTTATTTCTCAACATTCCAATTATTGGTTGATTCATTTCGTTCGAAGAATGCAAAAATCTGTCATTATCAACATAAATAAATGCCAAATGTTAATTCGTTAAGATTGGTCTATGATAAATAAGCCAATTTCCAACTTGGTTCGAAATGCACTTCAGAAAACTAGTGATACAGCGCAACCCTCCAGAATTCAATTCGAAAGAGAAAAATCTCCACTTTCAATAATGGCCGAGAAATATCTCATTCGGTTGAGAAATCAGAATCCAGCGATTGAGACTGTGGTAAGACCTAGTCCAGCTCCAAGTTAAGATTCTGAAGCCAATTACCTAGGTTACAGTCTGTGACACTTGTCAACGAAACCTTGTTTTTAGAGGAGTAAACCTCGATAAAAAATCCCCAATACCAAAGTGTAAGTTATCGTGCTGAAGGTATGAATGACACTGGGGTTATAGTGTTTTTAACGACACTCTTGGGACACCAGGCGAATGTCCCATTATAATGCAGCCTTGTCTCCACATGCGGGGCTCTGTGGAGATGTACGTTTAGTTCCCTAGCTGCTCGTGGGATTCAATATGGAACCTTACAATTATCAAATAAACACACCTTATAACGAAGGTAGTAAGAGTAGGAGGAGATCAGAAGATGGAATTCGTGCAGAGTATCCAACGAAACATATATTCCAAAATAAAAATTATGTAACTGTGGGTAACTTAGAAAGATTATCAGTTACTGGATTGCAATTCTGGCGTCAGGAACGTGGTGGTCAGAATGAAGCATACAACAAACGTTCACTGGATCTGAGACTACAACATGGGCATAGATCAGAATGGAGACGAAATGAATCCATTCAACGCATTACTGGGAATGCAGTATCACACGATAACTTCACTAGTACTTCTAGGTCTTCAAAGGATCGGAGAAGATCCTCATATAGTAGTGATTATGGCTATTCTCAAAGATCACCTAGTGTAGGGATTAATAGTTATGAGAGAAATAGATATGAGTCACCTGAAGCAAATGAAAGGGAACGAAGTTATGGTTCCAAAGAAGATCATTATTCACGAAGGTCACCAAATCTCAGTAACGAGAGTTATAGACGGAAACTATCGCCAGATTATTCAAGAAGGGATGTACAAAATAGAACAAAATCATCAACATCGAACGATAGAAATGAATATGAATCTAATAGAGATAAATACAGTTATCGAAAACGTTCTGCTCAAAGGTATTCAAACTCAAATAGTTACAACAATCGAATACCAAATGCTGGGAGGACATTTGAATCTAATACCAAAGGGATAGACTTCCTTAGAGAGGAGCCTGAAAAGGTAGAATCTCAACAAGTTGCTAGAGCGGTTCATGGGGTTGCGCAAGCAATGGACATGGACAAGGGCTCCAAACCTCGACTTTCTGGTGCCCAAAAAAGGAGAATCCGGAAAGCCGAGAAGATTGCCTCTGGGAAGTGGACAGAGGAAAATCCTAAGAAACCTGCTCCACAGAAGCAGGCTCCGGGGAGGAAAGCGGAAGAGTTCGAAAAACGACCTAGCTCCGATTTGAGTACCCTCGAAAAACAAAATCCTACAAAAAGGCATAGGAGCCAGGAGCAGACTATGTCTTTTAATGTAGTAGCTAAGGGGCTGAAGATGGCGATCATTGATCGTCGTCATCCTGGGGTGCTCCTAGATCAGGGAAAAGCGGACGCTATACAGGGGAAGCTTTTGGAACTGATCGCTGGAACGCCGTCGGGAAGTTCAACCCCACCTCAGTTCGAGCGCACGTCGTTTGCCGCAGGGGTCTGTTGGATGTACTGCGCAAACGACGTGACGAAAAACTGGCTGAAGGCCAACATTGCCTTACTTGGGAACCTTTGGGAGGGTGCTGATTTGACTGTGGTTGAATCGAAAGACCTCCCGAAACGCCCGAGAGTGTTGGTACATGTACCGGACGCCAGTGAGGAAAAACATGTCCGAAGCTGGATCAGCAAACAGAATCCGTTGCTGAAGACAGACGGGTGGATCCAGATCAGCCGGAAGGTAGAGGAAAAGGGCCAGACGCTGGCCTACTCTATTGATGAGGCGTCCATGAAGGCTTTGGAGTCGAACAACCTCAGGGCCTACTACAAAATGGGGAAGTTGTTCTTCAGGGCCCTGAAGTCTGGTCCGAGTGATGCAGACAAAGGTAAGAGTACTTCAAGCGAACCTACAACACAGTAAGGCAGCTTCAACTGTCTTATCTGGGCTAATGGGTTCATTTGATATAGCATTGATTCAAGAACCCTGGATTAATGGGGGTTTATCAGGGGGCTAGGAGCGAGTGGTGGGGAGCTATTTTATTGCCGAACTACTGATCGCCCTAGGACCTGTATCCTTGTTAAAAAGGGTTTGAAAGTATTTCCTCCAACGATTTTTTGTTCTAGGGACCTCGTTGTCATAAAGATAACCCTACGGA
Organism: Plagiodera versicolora; assembly: GCA_037013635.1. Taxonomy (NCBI): domain Eukaryota; kingdom Metazoa; phylum Arthropoda; class Insecta; order Coleoptera; family Chrysomelidae; genus Plagiodera; species Plagiodera versicolora. The sequence goes on along the minus strand of CM072986.1, from coordinate 4,194,148 downwards.
AGGGGGGAACAAAGGCAGGGGAGATCTCAGTATACTCTGCTTACTTCCCCAGAGATGAACCTACTCCCCCACCACCAAGTGGAGTAGAGGAATTGATGGCTAGTTGTAGAGGTACTGGATCACAACTAGTCATGGGATGCGATGCCAATGCCCACCACCACATCTGGGGAAGCAAAAATACAGACCTCAGAGGTGAGTCGCTACTGCAGTATACACAATCGAAGACCAAATGCTGGGAGGACATTTGAATCTAATACCATCATACCGAGTAGAAATAATTTACACAACTATGAGACTCGTAAGAGATCAAATAACTTTATAGCACCTATGGAAACTTTTACCAATCAACGCCTATTTGATTATACGACCATATCAAATCAGAAAAGACAACAGCCTGAAGGATTCGAAATAATGAACAAGAGATCGAGAATCCAGGCACCAAATAACACAATTGAAGGAAAACTGTTAACTATGGCAGAAGAATATATCAGAAAAAAAACTCGGTTCAAAATGCAGTACAGAAAACTAGTAATGTAGCGTAACCCTCCAGAATGCAAATTGAAAGAGAAAAATTTCCACCTTTAACAATGGCCGAGAAATATCTCATTCGGTTGAGAAATCAGAACCCAGCAATTGAGAATACTGTGGTAAGACCTCGTCCAGCTCCAAGGAAAGATTCTGAAGCCAATCTCGATACCTATTGGTCAGATAGGTATAGGGAAGTATCGCGCAGAAATGTGTAGAAAAATCAAAAAATGGCGTGAAATAGCTGCATCGTTGAAAATATTTTCAATCGATATATCACAAGTTCTTATTGAAGTGACCAAATCTTCAGGATTGTACCTTGTCCCATTTTTTTGTCTAAGAAACCATTTACCATTGGCCACCCTGTATACCTAAATGTGGACCGCAGATAATCCGCTTTATAGGATTGCAACTATAATTACACATAGTCCTCTAGTTGCTTATAAAAATATCATCTACCTCGGTTTCAGTCTATGACACTTGTCAACGAAACCTTGTTTTTAGAGGAGTAAACCTCGATAAAAAATCCCCAATACCAAAGTGTAAGTTATCGTGCTGAAGGTATGAATGACACTGGGGTTATAGTGTTTTTAACGACACTCTTGGGACACCAGGCGAATGTCCCATTATAATGCAGCCTTGTCTCCACATGCGGGGCTCTGTGGAGATGTACTTTTAGTTCCCTAGCTGCTCGTGGGATTCAACATGGAACCTTACAATTATCAAATAAACACACCTTATAACGAAGGTGGTGAGAATAGGAGGAAATCAGAAGATGGAGTTCATGCAGAGTATCCAACAAAACATATATTCCAAAATAGAAATTATGAAACTGTGGATAACTTTGAAAGAACATCAGATACTGGATTGCAATACTGGCGTCAGGAACGTGGTGGTCAGAATGGAGCATACAACAAACGTTCACTGGATCTGAGACTACAACATGGGCATAGATCAGAATGGAGACGAAATGAATCCATTCAACGCATTACTGGGAATGCAGTATCACACGATAACTTCACTAGTACTTCTAATAATGCTCCATCTAGGTCTTCAAGGAATTGGAGAAGATCCTCATATAGTAGTGATTATGGCTATTCTCAAAGATCACCTAGTGCAGGGATCAATAGTTATGAGAGAAATAGATATGAGTCACCTGAAGCAAATGAGAGAGAACGAAGTTATGGTTCCAAAGAAGATCATTATTCACCAAGTCTCAGTAACGAGAGTTATAGACGGGAACGATCGGCAGATTATTCAGGAAGGGATGTTCAAAATAGAACAAAATCGTCAACATCGAACAATAGAAATAGTAGTGATTATGGCTATTCTCAAAGATCACCTAGTGCAGAGATCAATAGTTATGAGAGAAATAGATATGAGTCACCTGAAGCAAATGAGAGGGGACGAAGTTATGATTCCAAAGAAGATCATTATTCACGAAGGTCACCAAATCTCAGTAACGAGAGTTATGTACGGGAACTATCGCCAGATTATCCAAGAAGGGATGTACAAAATAGAACAAAATCATCAACATCGAACGATAGAAATGAATATGAATCTTATAGAGAAAAATACAGTTATCGAAAACGTTCTGTTGAAAAGTATTCAAACTCAAATAGTTACAACAATCGAAGACCAAATGCTGGGAGGACATTTGAATCTAATACCACCATACCGAGTAGAAATAATTTACTTACCTATGAGAATCTTAAGAGCTCGAATGACTTTGTAGCTCCTATGGAAACATTTACCAATCAACGCACAGTGGATTTTACGACCATATCAAATCAAAAAAGACAACAGGCTGATGAATTCGAAATAATGAACAAGAGATCGAGAATCCAGGCACCAAATACCGCAATTGAAGGAAAACTGTTAACTATGGCAGAAGAATATATCAGAAAAAACTCTGTTCAAAATGCAGTTCATAAAACTAGTATTGTAGCGCAACCCTGCAGAATGCAAATCGAAAGAGAAAAATCTCCACCTTTAACGATGGCCGAGAAATTTCTCATTCAGTTGAGAAATCAGAACCCAGCGGTAGAGAATCGGGAAACTGTGGGAAGACCTCGTCCAGCTCCAAGGAAAAATAATGTGATTCTGGTACCGAAGAATTTTCCGTTCAACAAATTATCAGTAGAAGAAAACCTGGAGCTGAAAACTGCTTTATTGGGTCAGTCCGAGACTCATCCGTTTGCAGTATTTTGCAGAAAGAAAGCTCGTACATTACACTTCGTATGTAGTAGCCGAAACGATGTCGAATGGATAAAAGAATCGTATAAAAATTGTTCTCCTTGGCACGGGACTGAACTGAAACTTATTGAAATCAATCATGCCCCTCCTCCTCCAGTAGCAATCTATACAGATCTGTTTCCAAATCATGCCATGACCCAGGAGCAACAACAGAAACTAACACAATATTTTTCTGCAATTATGTTGGAATCTCCAAACGAACAGTGCATTGAATTAGTTCAACTCGTTCAAAAGCGTGGCAAAATGATTATTCATTGTAACAATCGTGAGTCTTTGGATTGGTTGACGGCTAGAATACGAGATAATAAACAATGGGAGGGCAACAAACTTATCATGATACCTTCCTTGATGTTGCCAAAGTATTACCAATTTGAAGTTTTTCTACCAAAAATTCACACTGATGTGGAAAAAGCTTTTGCCAGATTAGATAGACAAAATGACGATATGAAAACGAAGACCTGGTATGTACTTAACAAAGTTTCGACTAGTACTGGGATCAGAGTGTCGATATCGGTAGAAGAAGATGTAATGAAAGCTTTTGAAATAGTTGAATTCAAACCGTTTTTAGATTTTGGTAGAATAGAAATAAAAAAGCCAGGTTCAAATTAATATTATTCCCGATATTGAAAATTCCTGTTTCATTTCAAATATTTTTCATATTGTGATGCCTGTTAGTTTGTTGATATAATAATTATGAATTGTATGTGTGTTCATTGTTGTACTATAAGTCATTTCTCCTATCGTTATTGTCCAAATGACTAAGTGATGTGTTAATTTAATTGTGCAGCTGAAAACTATTGTCTACTTTTTTGTATTTGATATTTAAATATGTTTGTCGATTATTGTGTGGAGCCCCTTTGTCAATGACATCATAGCTATGATTTCAAATTATATGGAATCTGTACTAAACTATAAACAAAAAATAAACATCTGATGGGTTGGAAACTAAGAGTGTCCGTTTGGATAATGTTGCCTTTGCTGTATCACCTAATATTCAAGCATTTGGTCTCTGAAAGGTGACTTTATATGTGAAAACTCACATGTCACTAGCACCTTTGAACCAAATGATGATAGACAACTCAGTATGACGGTGACATCCTGAGTTATCTACGTCACACGTTTTTTGGAAATAAACTGTATGTGTGATGGTATCTCTGGAAAAGTGCAAGGTAAGACTACATTTTTGTGTTCGTGCAAAATTCATTATACGTGCTATTTCTTCATAGCATCTTCCACTATTTGGAGGACTGGATGAGATAAGCGGAATTTAAATATTGAAATTCTTAGTATCTATCTACGTAATTCTACCTAACACATCACAAGGAAGTTCATGCCAGGGTACGGATATTCGACAAGATATTTCAGTTAGATGTTTGATGGTAAGTTGTGAGTCTTGTATTTCCAAATGTCCGCTAACAACCGTTTAGTGGACCCCATTGGTGATCTTTATATTTTATCTTTGAAATGGCGCCAGGGGCACTATTCTTGACCGTTCGCATCTATGACGATCGTTCGCATGTCATGAATTTGCGTATGATATTTGACTTCGGTTATTCTTGAACGTTCGCAAGTTTGGGAACGTGCGCATTTTACAACGAGTGGTGTTGGGCGTTCGCAGATTACTTGCGAATGGTTTTAGGACGTCTTAGAAGACCGATTTTATGACTAGCAAAATTATTTGCAATAATAAGAACATAAGAACTGTTTTGAAATATTGTCAATAAGAATTCAAAAAACATGAAAACATATAAAAACAATAAAATAAAAATATCACACAGAAAAGTTTATTGTTCCAGTGTGGTATTTGTTTTTCGAGTATTCTTCACTGAATCCATAATTGAATTTTTAGATTGTTAATTAATAATTAGTAATTTGGTATAGTTACAAATAACAAAAATTGTATCGGTATTGGTATCCAAAAGTGAACTTCACATTTCATATATCAAAATTGTATGTGGTTCAGTGGATGAACAGCGATGCTGCCAAACTAATTCGAACATGCTAACGATATCGTTCGTATGCCTTTGCGAATGACGGTCGAAAATACGATATCGTGCGATTGTTCGCAAATATACCGTTTGCAACTTTGCTTATACGCGCAGTTGCGAACGATGTCAAGAATAGCGCCCCAGGAACTTCAGTTGTAGGATTCTATTCTCAGAAGGGAGTCTTATGACTCATTTATGAATAATCAAAATACAACAGCACAGTTTCCTGGCAAATAATTTATGGTTTCCATAATTTTTGACAATTATTGTCTGGTCAACTATTCAAGATTCACTGATGAAAAACAAAATCCGCCATATTCGGTTTCTCTCTGATTTCTTCAAAACCATTCGATCGATAGTACACCCAGTGTATTCAAATGCCAGTAGACTTATATTCCATATACAAAATATTCATGACTAGATTTTGGATATCCATCTTCGTGATAAACACAGTATAGTCAGTGTATAAAATAAATGAAATATTGAAGATTTAGTGTGGATTTATGCAGCACAAAATAACAAATATCACGTAACAAATAACAAGTATAAGTTGAAGTTCATATTTTTCAATGACAGTGTTTATGCAGCCAAGTATCAAATAACAAATGAGAAGTTGGCCAACTTTAACTTTCTACGTTAATTGAACGCGATTTTCTTATTGTTCGCAACCAGTACGCAGGTGCCTTTGATTGGCCTGTCCAGAGAAGAAATAACCTAACTTCTGTCAAAGCAAACTATATTTTGTGTTTGCTCTTATCGACGGTTTTGTTTGGAACAAATATATTTTTTTTAAATGGAATTTTTCGAAATATTACAGAATTCTAAAAAGTTTGTTGAGGTTCGGATCATTCAAATTTCAAATGGCTTGTGCGCCTGCGTACCATTTTGTGCTAATTGTTATTTGGTGTGCATGAACGGTAACATTTTCACTATTTGTTATTTGTTACGTGATATTTGTTATTTGATATTTGTTATTTTGTGCTGCATAAATCCACACTTAGAAATAACTGAGTTATTGATTTGTGAAATTTAATTTTCCTGTAATTCTAGTTTTTCATTTTTTGACGCTGACAATAGACCACATTAGTGTGACGTCAAAATGTATGCAACCAACAGTGTCACAACGAAATATTTCTGAACGAAGATGCGCTAATATGAACCTCAAGTAACCATTATCTAAGGTTCAGAATCTGTGGTTAGAATTATGATATTATTCATTGAATTATTTCGCTGTTATAAGCAATATTTAAGAAATGTATCTGTTTGAATTCGATATAAAAAGAATGAATACGTCGTATGGAATGGGTAACGTAAAGAAAGTTTTCTCAAACACTTCTGAATAAATTCCAGAAAATCGTTTTACGAAAATATCGTTACTTCAATCCTTCATATCCAAGGTCCCTTAGATGCAATTCCTTAAATATCAACTTATTTCATGTGAGAGCATAAAACAAAAGGGCCTGTTACGATACTTCTATTATCGTTCTTATGCCATCCGTACTTAAGGTCGAGTATAAAACATATCATTTCGCGCCAAACGATTCAGGACTCAGTGTAATGTTGGTTGCATATTCGTGATGTCATCACTAATGCGGTCTATTTCAACTTCGTTGTAAAGTTTTTTGAGGGTTAATTCGATGCGCAATTGTGTCTATAATCTTTTCCATAGCATTTTCACATTGTCACATGAGAAAAACTATAATTTTTTATGAAAATATCAGTCCACATCAAGAGTATAATAGTTATTGAAATAATGGTATATGAACATGTACAAATAGCCATAGTAGATATTCCTTGTAGATCTGACTAGACCACTTCCTGATGCAACTTAATCGAATTTGTCAGAAAATAGGACGTGCATTTGGCAGACGAACAAGTTTCAACACCCCATGGAATTTATTTCTCCCGTGTAGGATCACTGATAGATCTTTGAACTCGCATTCAACTCTGTGGAATAGGACGATGGAAGGATATTGAATGAAGGAAAAATAATGTTTCTAGAGCCGCCTGTGTACCGAATGATTTTTCAGAAGAAAGATCAGACGATATTCAATCGGTTTCCCGTTCTTGATGAACAATATCCTCGTGTAACAAGTATTACAATATTACTTGTCATGTGGTAAATATTCATCCACTACGTGAACGGTCCTGAGGATGCCATTTTCGAGGAGATAAGCTATAGTCCATTACTCATTCGAGTAGGACGAATAGAAGAATATTAAAAGCAGACGGTATTATCGTCATTCAAAAACTGAAAAGTTCAATTGTAGAATCCTCAGACAGAATTGTTTCAAGGAATTCTGAGGTTTTAGATGAACACGTGAGTGATCCTTACGAGCTAGTATAGTTCTGGTGAATGTATCTTCAGAAAACTGCATTTTCAAATTATAATATCCTATCTAACAACGTTTCCGATGAAGGTTGGTACTTTCCTGCTTTTATTCTTTTAAACAGTATTTCTGTCTACATTATTCCCTGGTATGACCCCTTGTATTCAAGGATGTTACAATAGGCCAAGCAATAAGGGTCTGGAACGAGTTCGTATCACAAATATTAAAAAGTAGCAACCGGTAACATTAGGCGCGAAATTGCAAACCAATCATACTTGACAACGTTTCCACTCGGAATTTCTGTTTTCTTTCTTCTCGAGCACAAACATAAGTAAAATAAGATGAGCGTGCGGAATTGTCATACAGGAAGCATACTGTATCGGAAAAAATATACCTGTGGGATGGATAAAAATTTATAGGAGTAATAGAAAACGCAATTATATTATTATATCACAAAATCAAAAGTCGCAACGACATTCCACTAATATTACTACACTCTAGACTGTCAAGTGACCACGTCACAGTCAGCTTTAGTTGATAAACTTTCTTCAATCTATATATTCAGCAGGCTATTCCAGACGCTTTCACTAACCTACAATATCATAGATAAATTATTTCTGATATTTTATACATATGTATACAGGGTATTCAAGCAAGCATCGTACAATTTTGGAATCATTATTGATTACGTTTAATGTTACTTGTCAAACTAGTATAGTACATTTTTTTCTCAGTACAGTCAGTCAAAGTTGGGCAAAATATTAATTCTAAATATTTGGTCGGGAAAAACGTGATATTTTCTTCTAAGCTGGACCAGTTAGCTTCAAGTTTTTAGCAAGAGTATATAAACACATTATTCAGCATCTTATAACAAAAAAAATATTAAAAGCTGAAGATTTGCAGCGACAAAAGTGGATGAACTATCACAGGGTTCAAGTTTTGCCGATTTCTTCGAATGTCTGCAAAATACACAACTTTAATTTTTTTATTTTATTCTTCTGATAACTATAATAACTTGTCCTACTGCCCGATTCCAGTTTGATGTCGACTTCTATATAAGTCCGCTGTAGCAACAACCGATCCTCGACAGTCCTCGATGTCCGATAGTACAGGTTACATGCTGATCTATTTGCTTGGCTTATAAACATACCTATTAAATTACTGTTGGGATACATATTCAAACTCGATACTATTAAGTCTCAATTGGTTTTACATGGTTGAATTTTCTTATTTCAGAGTGAATATCCATCCATATCTACTTCCAGTATAAGTTTGGAGATGACATATTAATTTGGGGAAAATATACTCGAATCGAAGTAGAATTAGAGCAATGAACATTACATTTCAATTTTGATGAACTCATCAATGTTTTGATTTCTGAATTTCCTAGTAGTTTCATATATAGATGATTATCCGTTGATATGATTGATATATTGATCTTATCGTAAGGTATTGCAAAAATTATTACTTTTGTTATTGAATTTTAATTGACTCATAAATACTGTATATGTATACAGGGAGTTCCTTCAGAAGTTGACGCGATTTATATAAGGAGAACCAAGAGTAGCATGATTCTGAGAATTCTGGTTTATCCGGAAGTGATGCCATCTTTGGTATTTCATATGGAACACACTGTAAGATTTTTGAATTCCTTTTATAATTTTTTTCAATTTCATATATTTTACACTGTATTGCCATATGTTTGATGAGCTGCATCTGTCACTTTCTTTAGAAGAACTTGAATAGCTCAGTCAATTTTAGATTCAAGGTATAATATATGAAATTGAATCCTCAACCTCTCAAATTTCAGAAGCATGCTACTTCTGGTTCTCCTTATATGTTAACTCATGAAGGAACTTCCTCACCTAACGAAATCGATCAATTGTTCAATGACATTCTTGAGTGAGAGTCGTAATTTATTCAGTAACAAATACACTGTATTGGAAATACACATTCTACACTAAGTATTTTCATTTCAATGACATATCCCAAAATAAATTGCAAACATTAATGAGATAAGAGATAAATGTTATGTTTTTAGGTTCGGTTTATGTCTGGTAATATCTGGATATCCTCTTGTATTCCAATGTTCAGTCAATTAATCGATGATAGCCACCAAATGTTTGTAAACAATTTATAAATCCTGTTAAATGGGCCATAAATATGTTGACCATAACACAAGTAGCTGGCGAAGGTTATAATTTATTGATATGCAAGTCGTATGGAACTTGTATTAGTAGTATATTAAAACATTCATTAGCCTTTTTTACAACATTCAAAATATGGTTTTCAAATTTATGGGTATCTTGATGTTATTAATCTGATGACACACTTACTCAGATACAAAATACAATTTTCGTACATTAACATTAAATCGAGCCTACGGAGCTATGAAAATTCTCTCGATAGTTATTTTTTACTCTTCGAAGTTGGTAAATCAGTATTTAATTACTAATAATTAGTATATTTTCATTCGACTCTATTTTTGGAAATGGCTCCCATCAGAAAAATAAAGTTTACAGGACTTTCACCGCCATTTTGAAAACATTTGAAAAGGAAATGTCATATTCGAATTCTCCATGAAAGAGTGCAATCAGTACAATCAAAAAAAAAATGAAAATCGAAAATGTTCTCCATTTTTTCACAGAAATGCGCAACCTTGCCCCAATTCAATCAACTTATTATTTTTTGAGATGAACGAGATCCATTGGTGACACACGCAGGTTAAAGTTACAAGAGGTTGTCCACAGGGTGGGGTTCTGTCACCGCTTCTGTGGAGTCTTGTTATTGACTGACTGCTGCGTATTCTAACCCAAAATAACCACAGCGTACTAGGCTTTGCAAATGATTTGATTATCATGAAACAGGGGAAATTCAATACCACTGTTGAAGAAAGGATGCAACAAGCATTAGACCTAACTACTAAATGGATTAATGAGGAGAACCTAGCAGTTAGCCCTCACAAAACTACAGTAGTAGCATTCACAAAACGTAAACGAAAAGAAGAGCTAGGACCTCTCCACTTAAATGGTACATCTGTAAAGATGTCGGGGGAAGTTAAATACCTGGGAGTCATACTAGATTCCAGGCTAACTTGGAACCAACATCTACAAAGGGTTACAAAGAAGGCAACCATGAGCCTTATGGTTGTGAGAAGAACATATGGCAAAACTTGGCAAAAATTATACATTGGCTGTATGAAGTGGTAGTTAAACCAGCCATACCTTATGGTGCAATCGCCTGGTGGACCAAGACAATACTATTAGAACACTAGGCAAGGTGCAAAGACTTGCTTGCCTATGCATAACAGGGGGGATGAGGACTACCCCAACAGCGGCCATGGAGGTGAAGCTCTGTCTTTCCCCGCTTTACCTTGAAGTTCAAGAGGAGGCTAGACTGGGGCTTCTCAGATTGCCTGGGAAAGAATACACCACTACAATTCAGGGGACAACATCTTGCAGATGCCAAGAGATAATATGATCCCTAAAAACATCTTCGAAAAACCCTTCGAGGTGTTAATCCCGGATCGAAGGGAGTGGCACGAAGTTCACGCTAGAGAAGAGCAAAACAGAATGATCTGGTACACAGACGGATCAAAGACTGAACAAGGATCGGGTGCGGGAATTTATTCCCCTACCCTGAAGGAGAAACACTCCTATGCGCTTGGTGAAAACACCTTGGTGTTCCAAGCAGAAATATTCGTAATTCTACAATGTGCAAAAATATGCAATGAGAAGGCCTTCGAGAGAAAAGGAATCCACATTCATTCGAATAGTCAGGCCAGCCTGAAAGCCCTTGCAGGTTTTTTTTACATCTCAGAATTTTTTCAACGAACTTCTGACGGTGGCAAGGTTAAACAGAGTTAAACTGATCTGGGTACCTGGGCACATTGGAATAGAAAGCAACGAAATAGCTGACGAACTAGCTACATGCCTATTTCAGGCATATCTTACATACTTAAAATAAGTAAGCTTTTTTTTGTCTACACTAGAAATTCCTTGAAAATAATTTATATGGCAAAACAACGTTTGCCGGGTCAGCTAGTATATATATATATATATAATAGAAAGAATTATTGTGTTTGAACACATGCGCAAAGCACAGAGTATGAAATGAAAAGCACGTTCTGTTTAGTGCTAGTAGGTAGCACTGTACCGAACATCTGTATGCTACTGTCAGACGCTACATTTGTAGCGTTCTTAAGTGAGCCGATTCGTGGGTGGTTTGTCTGCTGGTCTAGTGCAACTGATGAGGCTTGGCGAACCGAAACAGATCTGTATTGCACCGGTAGACATTCCACACACGAATCGAGATTAACCTACAACCTTTCATTTATATATAGTTATATATATATATATATATATATATATATAACTATATATATATATATATATATATAACTATGTCGTGTATTATTATTTCCAAAGATAACACCTTGGGTACAAGGCTGTATACTAACCTTATATTGTTTTGAATAACCCAAAGCTTGAAAACTGATACCAATTATTACTGGGTCAAGTAGTCTAGCAAAACATTAAAGAGTTCATCAACACGATGATATTGAACAGTTACAGTACTCGTGATCAATAATAAAATTTTCAACTCCATCATTTTCTGTAACAATCCGAGATAAAAAACGTTGATGTGTTATCTGAATACGACTTTCGTCTATAAAAATACTATTGAAATACTGCACATTTTATTGAAACCAATGATTTATGTAGTATAAATATCAATTTCACATTTTTCTCAACCTTGACTCTTAACTTCACCAAGAGAAATACAAAAATATTAATTGAAACGCAGATTTCGGTTGTGCAACAGCTTCTCTGATCTAACAGGGTGTTCATCTACTATTTTCATCCTGGGCCAGGAAGAAATTACCAGCTACTGGATTTCCCAAATGATATTTCTTAGAAAACTGTGCAGTGGAGAATCTTCCACGATTTCCATCGGTAGCAGCCAAGTGGGGTTCATCGAAAGTTAATTTTTTGGGCTGTCTGTACAAGAGGAATATGTAACGGTGTAGATCTGTGCCGCTAGGAGGCGCCGAACCCATGTACTCTCTGATGTCATCGCCTTCAGATACTTTCGATCCAGGAATATTCACAACCTAAAAAAAATTTAAGATCATACGATATATGAATGTTCACACAGAACAATTTCCACATCACTGACATTGTATAATGCGGTGAAATAAATGTTAACCATCCTTCAATCTCCGTTACTGACGAAATTGAAAAAAACTCGGATAAGTCAAATTTTATTTCAAACAGGGTGCTTTTAAACAAAAAAGAATTGACACCCTTATTACCTCATTCCATTGACAGCTATCCCTTCAATATTTTTAAATAGGAAGGGGGGTCATGCGATACATCGTTGAAAAGGTTTCAAAAATCATCAATTTAAATTTTTTTTTTAAATGAAAATACGAAATAAATAAATTCGAATGATAATGAATTGAATCTTAAAAAAACAAATCAACTGGACAAATTATTATATATTAACAACTCAATTCTGTTAAGAAGTAAATGGAGAACATTTTGAACACCTAATAATAATTTGTCCAATTGATTTACTATTGAATTAATAATTTTAATTCTACTTTCAAAATTGTTTTCAACGATGTATCGCACGTCCCCTCCTCGAAGGGGATTGGGTGAAAGAGGTGACATTTCATTGTTCTTCAGAAATATAAAATTACGTTTCCGAGCGTTTTTCAATTTCAATAATGTAGGAATAAGTTTTCAGAAGAAAGCTGGAACCATCGAAAATTATTATTATTTTAGGCATTCTTTCAAATTTTGTGAATACAGTATACTGTAATGTACATGTAAACTCTCTAAACGTACCAACCAATGGTTGAATTCCCTGACGGTAGGATTTACTCTACTTGGTGCATCTGGATCGGTCATGATTAGAGTGTAATAATCATTCGGGTTCGACTCATACCCAACCGTTGGAGCTTCTTGGACCTGCCTCGGGAGTAATTCGTTGCCCAATTTCACTTCGACATTCGACTCATATTTTACTTGTAGTAATGTTTGTGGTGCCACGCTGACAACATCTGGTACAATCTGGTTATCTACGAAAACCTTAAAAATCCCCAAAAAGTATAAATTTTGGGTACGGGAAAATCTAGAATAATGAATGAAAATTATTGGATATACCTAATCTGTCATAACTGAAATAATTGGTTTCGAATATTTTGTGATACGAATTATTTCCAGGTTCCATAGCTTATTATCATCTCGCTCCCAACTAGGTTGGGAATCAATCTTTTATTTACATTTAATATATATAATCAAGTTGGTTTCAGAAAGGTAACGAATGAATACTTGTATTTTACTCAAATTTGTAATATTGTTCCATCTTTTATGATGACGCTTCAACAAATTGAGTATACATTTTCCAAATATCAGAAATTAAGGGTCTTAGATATTGAACGTTATTTTCTATATCACGACATTGAAAATTAGTTCATTTCGTGTGGGTATATTTTCCAGTTTTGGAATTTTTCGATATATTTTTCTATTCACGAGAACATGGCATCTTATTCATTGAAATTAATCAACTGATTAGCATTCTGATGAGTAATAAAAGTCGCCAGTTGTATTTTAGAAATCATGAAACAATATTTGATTAAATTAATATATACTTGATAACGTTTTCGATAAATAATAATTACCAAGTATCATATAAATTATAAACTGGTTTTCAAATTCATTATACAAATTTTATTTTCGTAAACAAGTATCCAAGAAACCATGGAAGACATTTTTGCTGTTTTTGTTTCTCTCTTTCTCTATAACTAGATTTTTCCCGATTGAACCGGCTCTAAATTGAATACATCCATCAACAGTTCAAAAAAGGTTAACGCTATAATTTTCCCACTATATTCTATTTTTATTTTTATTCATCATTGAACTTGTGATTATTCCGGAAAAGAAAACATGACCTGAAGGAATGCTATGCATGATCATTATCTTTTTGATGTCTCGCCTATTCTGAGCTTTTGGTTTATCTTGAGAAAGGTTACGCGATCCAGATAAAATTATCGGTCACAGTATAGATAAAACTTCGATGTGAAGAATGGTGTACTTCACTGCATTGTCGAGACAAGATCAAGTCGTCCGATGAATGTGTGTTAAGAATAAAAAACTGGTGCTGGCATCAAGTGTGTGAATTTTTACAAAGATAAAAGGTAAATGTGAAAAAATTATATTTTAATAAAAGGACCAACAATTAAGTCTAACTATCGATTATTGATTTATTGCATTGTGTTTGGTGTCGAAGTCAATGATTGAATTGGCACTTTTAAATATCGAACTGAAGTATCGCACTTGCACTAAATCGTTCTTCTTGTTCAATTCGAAACTAACCTTTAAATGCCAATTTTTCAATAGTGAAATTCAGTCGACGTTGGATGAGAACAAAAATGTCTGTCCTGGTGTTTTTATAACTCAACTTCTAGAATTGCATTTGCCATTACGAAGAATAGTACGAAACCTGAATGTGATCGCATTATTTGTCTGAAAATTCGAGTCATGACATTTTTTATCCAATCAAATGTTTACTAGACGAGTTGGCACGATGGGTTGACAGTCGAAATTAAATTGGAATGTGAGAATTTCGATTCCAAAGTTAACCAAAGATAGTCCTAAACTATTCGCTGCTGAGTTCAAAAACAGGGCTGCTCCTATAAGGAGGCGTATAGCGTTAGTAATAAATCTCTGGGAACATTGACTACCAAAGCAGTCGTTGCATCACATCGAGAAGAAAATATTCGCCATAGGGTTGTTCCCTGACATCAGTGTTTAGTAAGCGTTTCAACTTAAAATTACTGATTCTAATGACTAACAGTTAGGCGATCTTGCGTATTTAGAACTCGTTATAGGAGCTAGTCACAATAATTTGTGGATTTCTTAGAAGTTCTTTCAAGTGTAGTGTGTTTCAATTTGTTACCGGTGTTGCTCGTCATTTGATTTTAAAAGCATTTTGACTGTTGATTTCTGGCGGAGAATCACAATTAGTAAATGTTAAGTTGTCTTCATCAAATCAGAATTGTTCAAAATCTATGCCAGTGATATTGCACTGATCATGTGATCTGGATTTTGATGAAAATGTTTGTAGGTATACTCACGTATTTTGGTCCGAAAAACTACGATCATGATAAAATTATCATGGAGAAATTGATACTTTACGAGATATTCCATTTTCAAGTCCGAAATTTCGCAATCTTGAATAAGATTGTACAGTTTTATTGCAAGTTTCTTCATTACATCACACATAACATATTGAGAAAGGATTACTTGCATCCGACATTTGCGTAAATAATAGTGCTGTTTGACAGTTGTCAATTGACCAATGGTTGATGAAATTATTATGTTCACATGGCTGAATATTCTACAACTACTGCAATTTTAATGTTTTCTCAGGATGACTCCCATGATTAACCCTTTTCAAAATATTATGCGTCACGTTAATGAAGAAATTTGCCAGGAAGTTATAACCTTGTTCAAAAACGATTAACGGAAGAAGGTGAAAGTGAAATATCTCTAAAATGATCAATTTTTCCATGATAGTATTCTCCAATTCGTGTTTTTTGGACCAAATTACGTAAGTTCCAATAATAAATTTTATCAAAATCCAGATTGCATAATAAGTGCAAAATTACCATCGTCAATTAAAATACTAGAAATAATCACTGACAAATCCATCATTGTTTACTGGAAACATATGGAAAGTATATAATCTCTCTGATTAGCTAAGTACATAAAAAGAGAGAAAAGATGTACGCTTACCTTTGCGACATCTTCATCTCCACAGCAAAGGGAGACGATAACCAAAAGGACAAAAGCATTGCTATACATTTTGAATGCTGCGGTCTCTTATTATACTACTCTTATACTACCTATTCCATGGCCAACACTTTAAATAGCTATATGATCATTATTTTTATAATCACAAGACGTGTATTATTCAAAACTGCATACCTTATCGACTCATTCAGCAATAATTTATTTTGAATGCCACTTATATGACGACAACAATGAACGATTACACGAAACTATCAATTTTGTAAAAGTCAAATTGGAACTAGGACCTAAAATTAGTGAGTCCACATCCATATCTTTATTAATCTTTTTCTTCGACCACATTTTGAATCTCAACCATTTTCAGTATGTTTTCCATTTTTTTTTAAATCTCGTTTGTATGTCTAACAGAACTATGGGATCAAATTTTCAGGGGTTATTAAGTGCAGCAGAGTAGAAAACATTTTAGTAGTGGGTCGCATTTCCATTACCTACGGCCTTAGGACGCCTTGAAATTCAGAAAGTTGCGAAAAAATATGGTGATTTTGCACTTATCATATACAGTCTATATTTCGTGGAAAATTGTTTGTACCGAATCTGTAATAGTTTTGATTTTGCCCTAATTCAAGCAATTTCGTATCTCTTAAGATAAACGAGTTCCCCATAGAAAAACGGACGTCTGATTTGTTGGCAAGAAAGATTCAAAAACTTGTAAGTTTTGTGAATATTAAGTTTTGAGTATTTCGACTCAAAAATTGTTCGACCCTTGTTCTAGAATAATAAA
The DNA here is from genome assembly GCA_037013635.1 of Plagiodera versicolora. NCBI lineage: Eukaryota > Metazoa > Arthropoda > Insecta > Coleoptera > Chrysomelidae > Plagiodera > Plagiodera versicolora. The sequence goes on along the minus strand of CM072986.1, from coordinate 4,177,449 downwards.
CATATTCTCACATACCTGCGAAACATCTCCAGAACGTGTCCTTGGTTGGTGGTTATAATGATGATGATGGTGGTGGTTATATCCCATAAAGTAACCACCTTCTGAACATTGAGTCGAATATAATATGAGAAAAATCGAAAAAACTAAATGCATTTTGCTGAATTAGATTATTGATTTCCAATCTTATATATGCAGCTATTCAACCGCGCGTTCTTCTTTATGAGATTTGAATGAATTATCTTCTGAATGTTAGTAAACAAATTGTATTATTGAGGTTACATTGTTCAGAGCCGGCGCAAGAATATTTGACCTAGTATGATTAGATTTCCATACAATACTGAAAATAATAGGTGAATTTCAACTATTGCAATGAATCATACCGCAAGACTTATTTTCATAAAAAAACAACCTACATTATTTCCCATCAAAAATCATAATTAAACGTGAAGTTTATGAAATACAAATCAAGTACTGAAAAAATTTATATATTTTTTATGTTTTGTTGACCCCGTAAAGTGTATAATTCGAATGTGAATTCTCATTATTAATTAAATCAAGATTGAAACTAATAAGGATTATTTCGATATTATTCGATATAAGTGAGCACGGAAAGGTTGACACCGTTTATTAAAAGCTTTATTGGCTTTATATGTAGATTTTCTTTTCAGATGCACATTTCTTGATATAATCAACTTTTCGGTAACGTAATTTTTATGAAGTGCATTATTATTGAAGTAATATCTTTCATTTGATCATATGATTATCAGGCATAATAGGAATGTTTTGTTTCTGAAGTTATAAACAAAATTAGATAGGTATTGTCATTAAAAAAATATATAACGATTATGGCGTCATCAAAATTGTTGAATCAAAAAATGCACATCTGAAAAGGGAATTTCTTTTGTAATGGCCTAATTTTAAGAAATCTGTTCCAAAACCTTTACGTGCTCACTATATTACCATATATTTATTGTACAGCGGAATTCATCTTCAGTAATCTATTGTTTAACCAATATTATGTCTACACAGTCTTATCAAAAATTGTATCATCATTCATTTTTTCATTGTTTCAGATAGTACTACCAAAAGTCGACCCTGAGATTCACTAATCTTCATCAACCTAAAAGCTATACGTATAACCTATACTCGGTTTTATTAGTGGAACGAAAATGGCGACTGTAATCCCAGCTGTAACTAAAATTTCATCGAGAACCATAAGAATTCTTGGGTGTAACCCTGGAATTATGACTCTCCAAGGAACGAACACATACATTGTGGGAACAGGAAAAAGGTTGGTTGATCAACTTGAATCTTTTTATTTCGTCTCAGAATAATACTTTTAATTCAACAAAAAAACCAGTTTCAAGGTTATTAGCAGATACTTCACGTTGGATATACTGAAGGTTAAGACATAAAAATAATAACTTTTATTATCCAATAGTAACTTTTAATTCTATAGGATGTCGGTGCTAATGATGAAATTGCAAAATAACCGGAAACTTTGTCCTTTTCATACAATCTAAAATAAAACGAATTTAATATTTTCATCCTGAGCAAACTAACTAGTAGTAGTGTCAGTCTATTTTAAATTTAATTTCCTTTGTCTCACAATAAGCTTTCAATAAACACTGTCACCTTCCCGTCAATGGACATAACACTGCGGCTCAGCGTTGTTCCTAGGGTGAAAATTTTCGTACTAGATTGTCTTCATAAAAAGTACTAGATTTATAGTAAAAAGTACTAGATCTTGACCTTGACCATATTCCTCATTTTAAGGAGCTACGAAAACAGAACTACGTACGTAAGATATATAATATTATGAGTTTTTGTGGCTAGGAAGTAGAAAGTATATACCATGTTCATATATATAATATGAAATTTATAGGCTACGAATAAAATTCTGATTCTTGATGAAAAGAATAGTTATTTATGTATCAAGGGCGTAAAATAGGCTTTTATGGACTGTAGCGTGTAAGTAATAGCCTGAGCGATAGCACTTAAAAGTAAAAAGTGTCACAATTGTCACAAATCAGTCAAATCACTGAAATCACCAATCACATCACCAGTAATAAGGAAAAGGGAAACAATATACAACAAACGGATTGAATAGACAGAAAATAATTTACAATTTTAACTGCTGGCTGATGATGTTTCGTGGTTGAAAAGCGTTCGTGATTGCTTTTGTCTAAAAAGTACTAGATTTTACCAGATTTTCCCAAAACCGTACTGAGGTACTTGGTCTCATCAAAAAGTACTAGATCTAGTACGAAAGTACTGACAGGAACAACGCTGCTGCGGCTCTTTGAATGTGATGTTGTGGTTCTTCAATTACATACGCAAATATTATTTATTTTGTATAAAAACGTTTGGGAATCGTTTTCAATCAGTCTGATAAAGTCTTGATAAAATACAAAAAGTTCTCGCATATGGGAAAATAAATCAGTTTATTTTAGCGCTAATATATAATTTATTGTACTCAATAATCAGTGATTGTACCATTTAAATATTATCTAATTCCTTGGCAAGGTTGTCGACCTCTGGTTTATACCCTAGCATTGAGATTCATGTATTCTAATGCATCAGTTCAACCCTGTATTGAAATATATATCATGGAAAATCAATAGGAATTACGAAATATACTGGTATTATGAAATTTCAGATAAGAGGGGTTTTTCCTTGTTTTTTGTTGACCTTGTATAACGATCTAAACTTTGACTAACACATCTTATAGATGTCCGATGGAATTTCAAACAGTACCCACATAGATATATGTACTATACTGGGTGTCCAGGAGGAATTCGGATTTTTGTATCTTCATTATTGTATTGTTATTCTCTCAAGTGATTTTATTTAATTTTTATTGATCTACTTCAACAACTAAAATGAAGTTTTAAGACTACTTTTTTTGGATTTCAATCATACAATGGTATATTTTTGATATCATCAAAATGTGATTTTTTTTTCAGGCGAATTTTGATTGACACTGGTGATGCTGGCGTGCCACAATACATAAACCATTTGAGAACGGTTCTGCAATCAGAAGAAATTGATCTAGCTCATATTTTCATCACTCACTGGCATCACGATCACATCGGAGGACTGTCTGACATTTTTGACGATATAAAAGATAAAACAAGTAAGTTGAAGAGAGGAAGTCAGTTTTTTTTTTAATTTTCCAAACAATACTTCTCACTGAATACATTTATAGTAACACCATCACATCGTCAGGTGCTTTGATATTTTTTTTATTGGTAGCTATTCATGTATAGATCTAGAATTTCACCATACTCAGATTATTGTGACCTTTGACCATGGAATTTAATAGCTGCGTACACCCTACCATATGTAGGTTTTGAGACAACTTTTAGGGTGTCAATATACAAATATTTCAAGTGATTTAATGATTGGACTATTTCTCCCCTTTTTATATGATATCAATTTATCGACTCAAATTAAAATACATATATTGAGAATGGACACTATTTGTCAATTCATAATGAGCTTAAGTTTCATATTTGAGTTAGGTGTCTGTATTCATTCAAATATGGAAATTTCTTCGTCTTAAAGGCGACATATTCCATGAGTGAAATTATTTGTTTTAGAACATTGTCAGGTCTGGAAATATCCTGGTGCTAAAGACGATTTCGGAGAAACGGCCCTCGAATCTCTGTCAGACGGCCAAGAGTTTTCCATAGAAGGTGCCACATTGCGGGTTGTTCACACGCCTGGACATACCGACGACCATGTTGTCTTTCATCTGCTCGAAGACAATGCCATTTTCAGTGGAGACTGTATTTTAGGTGAAGGGACAGCCGTTTTCGAAGACTTGTACAACTACATGACTTCTTTGGAGTTGATAGCAAATATCCATCCTTCTGTTATTTTCCCCGGCCATGGGAATGTCATTCAAGTGAGTGTTACAGCAGTAGAACTTGTGCGATTTTTCTTTCTGTTATTATGTTCACGTGTGTATGATGTTTTCCTCTATAGTTCGTGTATACATTTCATTAATTTTTGTCCGTTATAAATAGTTCTTACATGAGAAAAGAAAGCAAAAGGAGTTATCGCTTCCTAGATAGCGCACACTCATTATTCTATGAAGTTACCCTCAGAAGATTCGTATATTCAACATCTTCACAAGAGACTTGTAAGATTCTGAGGACATTCTATGAACTATGAGATGAGACAACATAGGTTATTCTAAAAACGTGCTATGAACGTACTTTGGAATATTCTGAAACAAAGTTCTACAAATATTCTGTTGTAACTAAGACGTTCCCAGAATACTAATTAAAAATGAGTCAGGACATAATGAAACACAAAACTCCAACTGAAAACTTGGTCAGTCAAAGACTTACTTGAATTAGTGTACAACCTGACCAATAATATTCACTCAAGTTGAAATTACTTAGATAGATAGATATAAGAGATAGATAGATAAGTTAGAGATAGATAAGTTTATTGATCGAATAGGTCACCCTGTATTTTATTCAATATCCTGAAAGACAATTGAAGTTCCTTCCAAATGATATATTATGTTCCTATACCTAAATAGTCAGGTTTTCGAAAAAAATCATATTTTTACATATGTGTAAAAATCAGATAATTTTCAAATAAGATTATCGTAAATGAACGTGCGAACGTTTTCAATCTCAATAATGACATATTTCCATGACATTTCATAGCAATATCTAATACAAAATATGGCAAAATACTCTGATTTTTATACACATGTATAAACTAGATTTTTCTTCGAGAACCTAGACTATTTAGGTATAGGAACATTATATATCATTTGGAAGGAACTCCAATTGTCTTTTAGGATATTGAATAATATACAAGACATTCCATTTGAATAAATGAACTTTTATTCATTTTTGTATCTATCGTCAAAGTCATCAAATTAGAACGAATTTCCTCAAACATAACTGATACACAGGACATTGGTAAACTAACTACACCCAAAATTTCAGTATTCTATACGAATCCAAATACCGCAGTAATAAACATTTGAAGATATATTTTGCACGAAAAATAAGGAAATTAATCAATTTCTCGAAAACCTATCGAGATAGGTATAGGAAAGTATTATACGAAAATAATTGAAAAGTATTAGAGATACGAGAAATGGAATAAAATACAGGGTGTGCTATTTGAAATAACAAAGTTGTTGCTACTTTCTGGTATAAGCGGTAACGCTGCATTACTGAAAATATTTTAGATCGATAGACCAAGAGCAACTACTTGAGAAACCAAATTTTCAGAAAGATCCTACGTCCCGTTCTCCGTAAACGTCTAAGGTACCATCGACCGTGACCCACCCTGTACACAAATAAGTAGATAGAACTGCGAGATACAAAAACATACACAGTCGGATATAACACACATGTAAACAGACAAAATCACAAAAACCAGTTGAGGCAATCAGCAGGACGCTGGCAGCATAGTGTAAATTCCATTATATTGAAAAACGCATTTTGAAGAAGAAAAGACTTCAACCTAGACTTGAATCTGGTTGATTCCTCGGGTAGCATATTGAAAAAAATTGCCCCTGCATATCTTGGGATCTTTTGTTAGTGTTGTAAGTAGCTAGTTCAAGTCTGAATTCATTCCTCCTACGCACAGTGGTCCAAAAGCCCAATTTCCTGGCCAAAACCTCAAAGGTTAATGGATTTTTCTCAAATTCTCAGATTCATAGTTTTTTGGGTAGCGGATTACGAAAATGGAAAAAAAATCAAAATTCAAAAGGGCGGACCCAAAATGGCGGACATTTAAAAAAAATAGTACGTTTGCGCTGAAATTCATATTATAAGTGTTTTTGGGTCGCTGATTACGAAAATGAAAAAAAAAATCCAAATTCAACATGGCGGACATTATTTTCAAAAAATAATACGTTTGTGCTGAAATTCATATTATAAATGTTTTTTGGGTCACTGATAACGAAAATGAATAGGAAAAATTTATTACGAAATAAATAGGAAAAATTTATTATTGCAGAATTATTACAAGCACAATATGTGTGGGGAACATTATTCTTTATTTGGCTGAACTACATGATTTCCTCAAATACAGATCAATCGCTATCAGAGCTTCCATCGCAACTTTCATTTTCAGAATTATTATCTATATTAAGTACATCATCTGCGTCGTCGCCTCCAAAATCGAATTTTTCATAACTGAGTGCTCTGTCAGCTGACGCACGAATGCACCAACACTGCTCCAAAGAGTACGGTTTTTGAACCAAAGGGGCAAGAAAGGGCAGGTAATGCCAACGGTTACGAATTCTACATACTTTTATACGCATAAAACCGTTGCAACTTTTTCAGGATCTCTTGGGATCATAACTAATTCTCTACAGATATAAAAAAAAAATTATGAAAAAAAAAACAATTCTGAGTGCCGACATTTCATTCTTAATAACATCTGCAAAAATGCACGTAATGATTCCCGTAGTAAAGAATAATATTCTACATACATTCAGGAACATCCTCCATTTTGTCGCAAACGTTTTCACAAAAAACTGCGTTTCTCATGACAATTTTAGTCAAGCGCACGAAACAGGTCATGGGCCGCCATTTCCCATGTGGCGCGATAACGGCCAAGTATTGAATATATATTGACCTAATCTTTTGGATTATAAAACTTTCATTCCACCTGTTGAGGAAAATATGAAGCTTTACCTCTTTGGGTAACTTTTGATTTTTGAGGTTTTGGCCAGGAAATAGGGCTTTTGGACCACTGTGCTACGTGTCGTATAGCTGTGGAAGTTTGAGTTTTGTGCGATACTGCACCTATGAATTATGTGTTAGGAGTTTATATGGATATATGCTCGTGAAAGTTTTTTTTTCTTTAAAGAAACCTCTGCAGGACCCTCGATAATCCAAGTGAAAAATAAGTCGAAATTATTATATGATTGATATGTATATGTGTGTATTCTATTATTTACTGAATGAATCTTGATTTTGAATAGTATACTGTAAATCAGGGTGTCCATAAAACATTTTCGAGAAAAAAAACATGTTGTGTTATAACGGCACTTTTAAATAATTCGAAGAAATATTGTTGTTGAAGTTGAACCGACATAGAAAAACCACTAGTACCTGTTTGGCAAAAGATTTTCTTTTGTATATATAGAAATATTTTTTAGTGGAACCAAAATGTACTGAGCTACTGCTACACATAACACCAAAAAATTGTCTATTTTCTGGTGATTTCTCACAGCACCTCTATAAAATGTTCGGAGAATGTTTTTAATATAAACGTTAAAATCATTCTTCAGCAATGTTTAACTGAAAAAAATAACCAAAAAGATGCAAAATTGAACCAACCGTAAAAACACAACTATTGAAAGGGGCAAAAATTCATTATTTTCAAAAAAATACTCTCGAAAGCGGACTTTTTTAATGGAAATTTTGTCATAGCAGGTGGGTTATCCTTTGATCTAGATTCTCCCTCGGTTTGACGTGGTCTTTACGGGACACCCTGTATATACTGAACTCATTGTTACAGAATCCAGTTGAGAGAATCAAGTTCTACATTAACCATCGATTGGAACGTGAACAACAAATAATGAACGTCCTTAACAACAATTGTTCGAAAGCTTTCAAAGGGGAAGATCTAGTGCGACTGATCTACAATGACCTTCCTGAGAACCTAGTGAAGGCTGCAGAGAATAATGTTCAGCATCATTTATCGAAGCTTTTGAAGGAGGGTAGAGTGAAGACTGTAGAAAATCGATGGCAAATCAATGAGTTACAATCTCCCAAGGGCCGCTAAGTATTAACGTATCTATTATTTGTGGAAGAGGAAAAAAGGCTGTTATAAAATTTAGAAGGTATTCGAAGATTGTCCAGAAATAAAATGTTTTTTATTACAATGGGTTTATTCTATCGTGAAATTTTGAACGAATAATTGTATAGTATATATTTTAGATGAATACACTGCACGTATTCGCAGATCTGGTTACAGTTTGAGACCACTACATTTTACACTGAGTGTTTCAAATTCACTTCTCACCAGCTATTGGTGAAGATCAATTATTTTTTATTAAAACTCGATTATTTTATTTCAAGAGATATGAAGATAATTGAGCTAATTTGCGAAAGTCTGAATATTTTCGGAGCAGTCCATAAGGACTTCATGGGAAGAATATAAGATAGGCTTCGACCTTGTGAATGTAATTTTCAATATTTTCACTTGAACGTTGTCAAGTAGTCGTGAAACTGTTGGAAGAAATAATTTTCACGAGTCAAGGCGGTGTTAGTGATAAACTGCTTACAGAGGATCGCAGAACTGGAAAATGCCACGGATGCCCGACTCAAAAGAGCCCCAGCGAGCTCAGAGTAGAATTTGTTGGACAAAAATTCAATCAATATACAATACATGTAGGTATATGTTGTTATATTTCAATAAAGTATATTTCAAGCTTTTGATACTTCATTGTATGTAGTTATTTCAAGTAATAAAATATAGTTATGACACTGATTCATTTCTATTGTAATGATGTCTGATACTTATTCGACGGCTTCAAAACGAGCGAAGCCGGGACAAGAAAATAATGATGATTATTTTTCCGACCCAAATATCGACCAATAGAATTGCACCATTCGACGTGACGTGGTACAACCTACACGGTATTATCACAGGTATTATACTGAATATTTCCCTCATGTATAATATATGTCATAAGAGGAATGCAATTATCGAAAAATTACAGCGGTAATTGCACTGCGGAGCGATGATTGCACTGCGAAAACATCCCGTCGGCATGACACCAATAACAACAACACTGAGACAATACTGATAAATGTCAGATATACCAGAATCTAAGGCAGTGTGGGGGGTAATAAATGATATTCAAGGGAAACACAACAAAGTTCATAGTGGTATACAGGTAGTAGGGGTTCCAAATAAAAACTGCGAATGAATACAATGAGTATCTCTTCAACATGGTAAGGGAGGTGGTAAAAGATCAAAAAAATACTTCGGTAAATAATACATATAAAGTCTAATGAAAAATCTATATTTTAACACCGGGTGATTGCAAAGAAATCTTGGATTTGGTAAAAGATTTGAAAAATAAAATGAGTAGCTGAGTGGATGAGGCTTTCCTCAAAAATTATTAAACAATGCATAGATGCCGGGCGGTAAAATGGCACTTTACCGCCCGCTTGGCAATAAATCAGTTGAGCAGGCGCTTAACTGAATTTAATTGTCATATCAACGGAAATCTATATTGACTGAGTAACCATGGTAACGTGGATTCCATCATACTTCTTGATTCATTTTTACGATATAATCTGAACCTCACTTCATCGGTGATGTATTCCTATCATGCTTGAGAAGTGAAGAGGTATTTACAATAAAATATACTGGTCGTGCATGAATTGTTGTATGTATTTCGGGCGTAATATGCTTTTTATGGTTTTTATGCTATTTTACGCCCTTGATACATAAATAACTATTTTTACTCAACAGATTGGATAGTCTGGATATCAGTGGAGTAGTGTGGTGTGTTGAATTTAGAAATTTTATTAAATAAATCGAAATAAGGCGTTTTGGAGACCATGGGCCGCCTATGGCAGACCAAACAAAATTGTCGGTAAGGGTTCGGAATAAGTTTTATTCTGCAATATTCGGCAATTGATAATGGAAGAACTATACACAGGTCTGGCAACTCGTATGGTGGGGGTGGCCCAAACATTGAGGAAATTTTTGTGGTTCTCACGTGATTATACCCCTAAATCCTCCTAGCGGATAGTTATGGCAACATTTTTCTTCAAAAATGGTGCCACCCCCACCACTCAAAAATGCCGTAGATTCCAGACCTATGTATATGATCGTGTTTTATGTAAACACCTATTGTTTTCATCGACGTTTGTAAAAACGTCATTTATTCCAGGAAAACTAGATTTATGTCTTCAAAAGTAATTAATTGGTACTGCGATATGAAGCCATTTCAATTCAATTATTTTAATCAAGAACAGAGCATATCTGACAAGTAAAATATATTTTTCGGATTCTCATTAATTTTGGAACGAATCTGATCTCCTAATTTGCTTTCAGTCGATGCACAAACATTTTCACGCCGCATTAAATTTTTGAGAAATAGATCCTGAAGTAGAACGATTTTTATTTAAGGACAAAGAAAATCCACGAGATTAATTTTGCTCAATAATGAATGAGGATCTTAAAATCTCCAAAAATATTCAAAGCAAAACCCGTACAGACGTCACTGGTAAAGAAAATGAAATATTTTGTACGTCACAAAATGCACCTTGATGCATAGAAGACATGTACCAAATTTTTTTGAAGATGTCTAATATGCCGTATGGGGGCGGCCCTCAGAATAACCCCATGGTAAATCCTGCCTGTCGTAAGAAGCGACTAAAAGGGTAACCTTAGGTGGTAGATGGTCTCATCGCCCGGTGAAATACCACCATATCGACTTTGTGCGCTGTGAAATGGATCACTCCATGTTTCAGTGTTCGGTCGATACCTTCCGGTCTCCCCTCCCCTAATCATCTGTTCCTTGATTTATTTTAAGAATAAAGATGATGGAGTCTCCTAGAGTAAAACATTCCAGTAGCAAAATACCTCTTCATTCGAATTTCCGGGCGAGACGTACTCGAGGGGACTCTTCTCTGAAAATTAACTTTTGCAACATCCGCGGTCTCAACAAGAACATCAATGATGTCCGCCATCACCTACAGTTGGAGAAGCCGGATATTCTGGCACTGACGGAAACACAAGTAAACTCGTCTTCCGACAGGGTCCACATGCTTGGTCCTGGTTATGAGCTCCATTCTCGATTCAGATTCAAAGGTGGAGTTTGCCTCTTTGCTAAAGCTAATCTTTCATGCCAGCGTGTAGAGAGTTTGGAACCTAAAGACTTTGATGCGATGTGGTTCAAGCTGGCCGATACCAAACTGACCAAATTCCTTTGCTGCCTTTACCTCTCACCTAATGAACCTTCCTATAACAACCTTTTCGAATTTTTATCACTCAAACTGGACTTCATTCAAGAGAATCATCCGACAGCAGAAATTGTGATCTTGGGAGACTTCAATGTACATAACGCAGCCTGGCTCAAATTCTCCCTCAAAACAGACGATGCAGGTCGACAAACTGAGGCCTTCGCCATCACGTATGGTCTTGAACAACTTATCGAGCTACCAACCCGCATCCCGGATGTCATCAACCAGTCTGCCAATACTTTGGATCTTTTCCTCACCACCAACCCTGATTTTTATAGAGTAAAAGTTTGTGCCCCACTTGGAAACTCCGACCACACCCTCATCTCATGCTCTTTCAATGTACAATCGAGCAGCACATTACCGCCCCGTCACATGTGGCATTATAACTCGGCCGACTGGGGAAGTCTTCGTATGTTTTTCTCAGCGTTTCCAAGGAAGAGGGTTTGTTTTTCCTCAGAGGAACCAACACGATGTGCAGAGACAATTTCTGAAATCATCGTGTTGGGGATGCAAACTTATATACCGAACACCGCAAGAAGAACATCTTCCAATAAGACCTGGTTTAGCGGAAGCTGCTCTAAAGCTGTCGCTTCCAAACAGGCAGCATTCCATCGATGGCAAAAAAATCCGAACCCTAAGACTAGAGCAGTATATGTAGAGGCTAGAAACATATGCAATGAGACAATCAAACATTCAAAAGATGCTCACAATGCCAAAATAAGATCAAAACTTGTTGAATGTCCTAACGGATCCCGTTCATTTTGGTCTTTCGCCAAAGCTGTGGGGAAAAAATTCACTTCCAGCTTGTTTCCTCCTCTAACCAAGGAAGATGGAACACTAACCACGACTGCCCAGGAAAAAGCCAATATTTTTGCCCATTTATTACACCTTTCAGTCACATGCCCGAGATCACATTTCGCCAACGAACTATCCGAAAGATTTTGTTGGGTCTCAACACCGGCAAGGCCTGTGGATCTGACGAAATCCCACCTATTGTTCTCAAGAAATGTGCCGCCGAACTAACACCTATTCTTTGCAAGTAATTCAACCACTCTTACAAATTGGGGATATTTCCGTCCAACTGGAAAATCGCAAGAGTACAACTAGTCCCCAAAAAAGGCAAAAAGACCCTACCTAGCAATTACAGACCTATCGCACTGCTGTCTATTATTTCAAAGGTCATGGAAAAAGTCATTAACATCGAGCTCATGAAGTATTTGGAAAACTCAGGAATCATCAACCATAGGCAATATGGTTTCCGTCATCAAAGATCAACTGGTGACTTGCTTGCTTACGTCTCACATATATGGCAGCTATCTATCGAGAAATATGGTGAAACCTTAGCCGTGGCACTAGATATCTCCAAGGCATTCGATCGAGCCTGGCACCAGGGACTCCTCGCCAAGCTTCCATCTTATGGCTTGCCTCCTCAGCTATGTTCTCTGCTAACTAGTTTTCTCTCAGGCAGATCACCCCATGTGGTGGTCGATGGAGTTTCATCTGACTCTCTAATTATAAATGCTGGTGTTCCGCAGGGATCAATTCTATCACCAACACTATTTCTACTCCACATCAATGATCTGTTGGCGGCAACATCATGTCCAGTACACAGTTTCGCGGATGATAGTACCCTCCACACTGCCTTCTTTTCCTATGCTCCAATACCAGCCCGCCAAATAAAAAACGAACGAGGAAGAAATGTTAACAACATAAATATGGATTTGGCAACAATTCTTCAATGAGGATCCAAAAACTTTTTGGATTCCAATGCAAACAAAACACAAGCATGTCTTTTCTCCAAAAAAGCCGACCTCACAATGTCCAACATAAGCTTGTCAGAGGTGACCATACCTTTGAAGTCATCCATCTCGATGCTTGGTATCAGCAATACCCTTTCTTGGGAAAGTCATGTGAGATCAATTGCTAAAAGTGCATCCCAAAAACTTGGTTTTCTGTTTCGTGCCAGGAGCTATTTCACTTCCAGTCAGCTGCTTACGATCTATAAGGCACAAATTCGACCTGTCCTGGAATACTGTTCCCATATTTGGAGTGTGGCACCTTAACATATCCTGAAGCTGTTGGATTCTGTCCAAAAAAGGGCAATTCGTCTCGTCGTTGATGCTTCGCTTACTAACTCGCTTACTTCTCTGGAACACCGTAGAAGGGTTGGCGATCTATCTCTATTCTATAGATATTTTCATGGGCGGTGCTCTTCTGAAATATCAACAATCGTCCCTCCTTTGGCGGTCTCTTCAAGGTTAACCCGTCAAGTCCAGTCTTCCCTGTGTGGTTAATTTGGTGACCTGCAGAACATCTCTTTTCAAAGACACGTTCATCCAACGAACAGCGAGGCTCTGGAACACATTGCCCAGGGAGGTGTTCCCCGAGGCATATGACCTTCAGAAGTTTAAAAATAACGCCAATTCCTACCTTCTTTTCCTCGATTCTCACGATGTTCTCTGAACATTACAGGATGTCTCCTTTCGTGGGAAGTTTTATATATATATATATATATAAAAATAGATATTTCAGTTATTGAAAAACTGTTTTTTTTTTCAAAATTCTATCACCCTGTATCTCAAAAGTAAGGACTTTTAGGACATACGTTTATAGGAAATTTTTTCTCAAAATGTGTCATGTGTCTTTGAGGAACACCCTGTATACTCTACATGTCTGTTTTTTACAATCAAAAAAATTTAGACATCTTTAATTCCACACTCGAGTAGATTACTTTTTTGAAGGTAATAAATCTTTAAAATAAAACAACTACCCAATAATGGAAAACGATTCTACCCTTCACGAAGCAACTCAACTTTATCAACCAAACAATTTTCAGTCGGCTCACGAGCTCATACGGGTCTAACTGGCTTCAAATTCTGATTCAGCGCATCGAAAAACACGATAATCATGATTAGATTTTATATTTCTCATCAAGGCATCTCAAATGTTCATACATAATCAATAAATCAACAGCAAATAATACATCTGAAAGTTCTCAACTGTTGACTATATTACAAACTGAAAGGAAGAAAAAATAGACTCTATTGACGATTTCAAATACCGTTGAGGTTGATGTGGAACTTCAATGAATATGGAAGATCAGTAGCGTTACTTCTTGGTCTTCGCATATTTAGATAGAAAAAGGATGCCCATTACAGAAATTTTGTATAGTGAGCAGGCAAATGTAGTATAGCAGGTATTTGATTCAGGACTTACTCAAATGGTGTTAGTGAATGATTTTTCCAGCATCACATTGAATTTGAAAAATGAATGATTGGTTTTTTAACAACAAAAAGTCCTCCGCTTGAAATGAATGTGAACCATAAATTGAGTTTTTCATTGATTTATTCAAATTACCATCATTAACATTGTACAGTACCATCATGAAAGGAGAGGTAAATTATCTACTGTCACTTTCTTTTCAAGCAGTACAGGAACTAAAAATTACTTCATCTCTTCGTATAAAAATAACATTAAATAAATAATTATCAATAATGATATTCAAAAACTACAATAAAATTATTCTAAGATTATTAATCATCTTCTTATTAATTTCACTTGTTTAGATGGAGGCGGCATAATATCACTATCGTCTTGGAATCTTTTCCTATTTATATAGTCGAGAAGAACGTGTTTTGATATTGGGTCTAGAATGCTATTGACTACCGCTGAAAAGACAATCAAATTAGAATGAATAGAAAAAACAAAATCGAACTACTGAATAAATATGAAATGTGAGATTGATTTCAATATTATATACAAAATCTAGGATACATACTCATATATAATATGGGGGGGGGGGGGGGAGAATCAAGGGGGATAGATGGCTACGGATACTTGTCCATTCGCCAGTTTTTCATTTTTCGAGGACACTCACTAGATATAGATGTATTTTTCCATTCACACTGTGTTCTGGGTAGGCTTTGTTACTAACTCCATACGCCACCTAGGAGTAGCGCTGTTAATTTGAACGCAACAGCGAATCGTAGGGGACTATCCTCGGTCTGAGATATTGAAAAATCTCTACCTCGACCGGGGATCGAACCTGCAACCTCTCGGTTGGCAGGCGAGCACTCTTCCACTGCGCTAGCCCCCCCCCCATATATAATATATTTTGAATATTTGATAGGATAAAACTAACTCGACGATTTCTATAATTCGGCTTTCAATGTAAATTTTTGATTTATTCATCGAAATTTCAAGTTAATGTAAAAAATTTTAAGATATGACAGATCAATTGAGATCAACAAACATTTTCGACAAAAAATATGGCTTTGAAAGGATGAATCGATTATACATGAGATGTGTCTAAAATTCCTAACGGAATCTAGAAAGGAAAATAATAAATGGAATGCGCTATTCAGAATAAGTGAGTTTACATTCATGCCCAATTCAATCGTAAATCCTATGCCCATGAACTCCGTATATGAAATAATTACGAATTGATGAACATGAGAAATCCAGAAAAATCATATGTAGACAATGTAATAATTAAGCAAGTGAAATTACGTCAATATCTATAGGAAAATTAGACAGTTAAAATCAATAAGGGGATCGATGAAGCAATTGATTCATTAAAAACATAAAGATATAATTGAAAGCAGAATAATGGTATGAAGTAGTTATGCTACTTAACAACTAAACATTCGTACCTTGAGCTGTTTCGTAACTATTCGGAAACGATTTATCAGTTCTTTCTCTCATGAACTTCCATTCGTTATCTTCAATTTTACATTCAACGATTTTGTTATCCAGATCTTTCAGTTTCTTTGTGTATTTCATTCTTCCATAGGGAACTCTTTGTTGACCAACAAACAGTTGGCAGATTTTACGAGGAACGATCCTGAAAATACAAAAAACAAAATTATTTGTAATCAAATCAACAAATCACCTGTATATTTAACAGACTTCTTAAAAGTGAGCGCCCTATGAGATGTTCACTAAAAACCTATATCTGTAATCTTCTACAATTGAAATTTCTCAGAAGAAAACGACGACTTTACATACTATCAAATCGAAAATTTGTAGTACTTTTGTAGAAATTTCAGTTAACATGATGACAATTGTAGAGAAAGATCTTCAATTTAATATCAAATTAATAATTTACTTCAAAGTTAGAGTATCCACGATGAACGTCAATATTTAAACTATTAAGTCTCATGAATCTTGACCAAATTCTCTAAAGAAACCTACACAATACATTATTTCCGAATAAGTCGAAAGGCAAAAACACATTTCAAAAATTCTTCTAGCAGTCGATGAATCAACATGTAGGGTGATTAAAATATTCAAGCTTCAATAGACCACATTAGTGTGACGTCAAAATGTATGCAACCAACAGTGCATCGAGTCACAACGAAATATTTCTGAACGAAGATGCGCTAATATGAACCTTAAGTAACCATTATCTAAGGTTCAGAATCTGTGGTTAGAATTATGATGTTATTTATTGAATTATTTCGCTAATATAAGCAATATTTAAGAAATGTATCTGTTTGAATTCGATAGAAAAAGAATGAATACGTCGTTTGGAATGGGTAACGTAAAGAAAGTTTTCTCAAATACTTTTGAATAAATTCCGAAAATCGTTTTACGAAAATATCGTTACTTCCATCCTTCATATTCAAGGTCTCTTAGATGCAATTCCTTAAATATCAACTTATTTCATGTGAGAGCGTAAAACAAAAGGGCCTGTTACGATACTTCTATTATCGTTCTTATGTCATCCGTATTTAAGGTCGAGTATAAAGCATCATTTTGCGCCAAACGATTCAGGACTCAGTGTAATGTTGGTTGCATATTTGTGACGTCATCACTAATGCGGTCTATTATATGCCCTGTGTAAATGAAAATAGTTTCAGGGGGTTTGTATGGTGAAAAAAAATCGTTTTATATTCATAAGAAAACAATTGACCAAGAGAATCTTGTTGTTTCACCCTTAAGAGTAGCATAAATAACTGTCATAAATGCACTCACCCTTCCCCTTCTTCTCTCACGATCTTCAGTCTAAAATCTACAGAATTCATATCGAGTGGTTTCCACTTCAGTACATCGTCGCAGCGTCCAGCTGTATAAGGCTAAGGATTGTGATTTTAGAACGAATACATCTCACGATACAGTATGAAAGCAATAATCTCTTAACGTTCTACCAAACTCACCTCCTTCGAGGGCTGAAAAATGAGACCGTCCGGCTCGTGCGATAACGTTTTAGCAAACTTCTCGCCTAACAAATTAGCTGCCTGCGTTATATCCCAGAAATCCTTTTTTCTTACGCTGAAGGGTTCCAGAGATTTGTTTATCACTCCTTGTTCCATGGCAAAATATCTCGGTTTGATTATTTCGATTTCTAAACAGTGTAACCTGGTAGGGAAGAACGGCATCTTGCCTACAGATTGCCCGTCGAAGATGATTATGTCGTAGGCAAGGTATCTTGGTATGTCTTCACCATTCACCTTGTCTATCACCATTTCCTTAAGAAATTGAATGAGAACACAACTGAAGATTTTCTGTATTGAAGTATTGCAGGTATGTTTGGAATTGTGAAGTTTTATTTTTTTTATTGTTAAAAATACTAACCCCATCCAAAAGTGTCTGCTTCAAATGCTGGTTAACATCTTTCCTACTTACAAATCTGAGTCCTTCAACTTGAAAGACATTATGATCCCTATCAAAGAAATATACTTCGTTTTCACCATCTATCAACATCATGTACCTCATGCCATCAGCTTTCCAAGATACTCTGCAATCAAAATCAATCATCACTCAGTAAATAACATTTAAAAACCAATGAGAGAATTTGATATGATTTATTCATAAAAATATCTACACAACATCTACGAAAAACTCAGGAATAATGATGACACCAAATTATTAAAAACTACTTAATAATCTTCTAATTTGTGCTTCAACCCTTGAAATCGTATAATTCAATAAAAAACAGCTATTTTGCAAAATGTATGAAATTGTAGGTTCATCTTTTGGACGATGGAATTGAAAAAAAAATTCACAATTTTAAAATAATCGGTTAATTATCTTCCGAGTTACAACACGAGTCATTTCAAAAATAAAATTTTAAGATGATCGCGTTCGAAGTTCAAGCATATCTTAGACATAATTTTTTTGTGTCTCCAAATATAGAGTGCGCATATCCACTTGTGATACAAGTTCGTGTGGACAAGTTAGGCAGGGCAGGCTTTTTGTATTTTGACCACATTTTGAATCGTACAAAACACTCTGTAACAGTGATAGTGAGATTAATTGTTCAGTGTTTGCTTTTGTTGTGATTGATGTTTATATTTTTAATTAGTACATAATTCTAGCTATGACTTAGATTGCATAGTTGCAAAAATATTGAAATAGATCCGAATTTTCAATAAAGATTTAAAATAAATCCATCGATTTAACCTGCACTAGTTTAATAATACAGATCTGAACTCTCTACAAGTCCCTGACGAAGTTTAGAAAATGAATTCTAATTTTTGATGGTATAGTATAACATTTTTTTGTAATGACAGTAAGTTATTCAATGTAGCCATTACTCATTAATGAAATCATTATCGTATGAAAACTACGAAATATTTTCAAAAAATATCTACCTAATTAGTATATTAATAATTTTTTTTTTAAACAGTATTTTTGTCTCGATTTCATTTCGGATATTGAGTAGAGGTTACTACTTTTTGAAGCCAGACCTGGTCACATTAGTTAAACATTGGTTGGTTACAAAAAATGAATTTGTGGATACCACAAAGGGAGCGAAAGTTGTAGTTATACTATAATTATAATAGAGAATAATACTCGAGAACTTTGTAAATATTCATTACTTCATTCTTCTTGTTCTCAACGTTTTATATTTCCTAATAAAAAATTATACGATTTTTCACACGAACCTCCCTCGATTCATGAAAGAAATGAAGTATGTACTAGCTTGACATATTTAGTGAATTACTACTGTGAACGATATAGTCACCATTGGTTGATAAGATATTTGACAAACGAAAGAGATCAGGGATATTTTGAGGAAAGATATTAGGGAATCAGGTTGTACCATTGGCTTGTTGATATTGAAAAACCTATTCTGGGAAGTAGTATTCATTTTCAAGATTATTTGAAAATAATATTCTAGACATTCAATGCAAGCTCAGAAAATCTCAAACATCCAGGGTGTGAAATAATATTTCCAAACGAAGCTTTATACAGCATTTTGAAAGTCATTGGAATATATCGATAAATATATGCAATTTGAAATTTCAAGACTACTTGATATGTGCGTAGAAGTAGAGGAGTTCAACTGTCAGTTGAAAGAAAATACTTACCGGTAAGGTTTCTGATGTAACAGACTGATATTTTTCTTGTCCATAGATACGGGTTGACTGCCTGGAAATCCTTTTCCTTTCCATTCGCACATAGTCTGCACTTTTTTTTGCAAATGGAAAGCCTTCGGTTGAACTTGAAATAGAGTCACGCCCGGTACACCGTCCATAAACTTGGGAGTGTTTTTATTTCGTGACTTCTTCACTTTTGTACCGTAATTGTTCTGGCTGAAACCAAACGAATTATACAATTATGAAAAAAACTTTTCAATTTCATTAGTATTCAAAACTTGCTTGTCGAAGATATGAAAATTTTCGAATCTTAAGCTAAAAATGCAACTTTCTCCACAATTATCATTTTAGATACATTCTACAGATTCGTGTAAGGAAACGGTCGATTATTTCCTGAAATTTTAGGATACAAAAGTTCTGGGGTTTTTCAAAATTAACACTAAATAAAAATTTTGTAAAATGGATTGACCGAAAAGTCTTGAAGAAATAAAGTTGTAATTTTCATTCGACGTAAAAAATATTTATATAAAAAACCCTAGAACTGTATAGACATAATTCGAAGGCATACAAAAATTACTTAAGATGATTTAGTAATATGCTAAGGACTCATATTCTGTTCAGTCCTTCAACTTCGTATGTTATTATTTATTACGATCAGAAATAAAGAGAAAAGAATGGATAACTAATGGGATAATCAAATCCATTGATACAAAAAACCAACTACACAAAAAAACTCGTGACAATCCGAATAATGAAACCATAAAAACCCAATACAAAAAATATAGAAATAAATTAAACGAGACGATCGAAACAGCAAAAATAAGATTCTTCAAAACCCAACCCAATAAATTCAAAAACACTCCGAATAAACTATGGAACACACTAAAAACAATTGAAAAGCCAAACCCAGAAAACAACTCCATCAGGAGTATCAAGACAGAACACGGAAACATAATATCGAACAGCCAAGAAATATCAGAATATTTTCTAGAGCACTATACAAAAATTGGCCACAAATTAGCTACCTCCATAAAAAATAAACACCCAAATAAATTCAAAGAAACAAGTCTACCCAACTCCTTCTACTTAGAAGAAACGAATTACAGAGAAGTACGAGAAACAATACTCAAACTGAAAACTGGCAAATCTCCAGGAATAGATGGTATCAGATCAGAAATCTTAATCGAGTATGTAGAAATTTTGACACAACCCATTACACACATAATAAATAAATCAATACACTCAGGTACCTTTCCCGAAGATCTCAAGCACTCAATTATAAAACCAATATACAAAACAGGTAATAAAATGCAACCCATATACTATCGACCTATATCACTAATTAGTCATATAGCGAAAATATATGAAAAACTGCTTAAAACCAGGATAGACAAGTACTTGGATAAATACAAAATACTATCAGACAAACAGTATGGATTTCGCGGAGACAAATCAACCCAAGATGCAATGATCAGTCTAACCAGTAAACTTTACGAGGCAATAGACAAAGGTGATGCAACCTTATGCATTTTCATTGATTTAGCCAAAGCGTTCGATACAGTTTCGCACGAAAAACTCCTAAAAGTAATGGAAAACATTGGATTTAGAGGCTCAGTCCTAAACCTCATCACCAACTATCTAGTTAACAGAAAACAGTGTGTTCAAATTGAAGACTCATACAGCTCAAGTCGAACCATAGAATATGGGGTGCCACAAGGTACTGTCCTTGGACCCTTAGTATTTAACATATACATTAACGACCTTTATGAATCCAATGTTCAGGGGAGTATAGTGAGTTTCGCTGACGACACGGCTGTATTGTACCGGGACAAAAACTGGAACGACCTAAAGAGGAAAGTAGAACATGACTTTATCAATATAGTCCAGTGGTTTGAAAGCAGACTTCTAACAATAAACCTTACAAAAACTTTTTTTGTTCCTTTCTCAAACTACAATAGTGAAATACCAGACTACGACAAAATTACACTGGACAATGCCGGCACAACCATGAAAATAACAATGAAACCGTATATTAAATATTTAGGGCTCATCATAGACAAAAATCTAAGATGGGGCAAACACGCTGAATATGTTGCGAGAAAAATACGAACTTTCCTGAACAAATTCAAATTAAAAAAAAAAATATTCTGCTTGGCCCAGCTAAGAACGTTGTATTTCAGTTTAGTCCAAACACATATAAATTATGCAATAACCGTGTGGGGTGGAATAACAAATAACTACCTTTACATTATAGAAGTTACACAAAAATGGCTGCTAAAGATAATATATAATAAGAAATATACATATGCATCTGATAAACTCTTTGAAGAGTCGCAGGTCCTAACCTGCCGCCAACTATACTTTCTCAATCTGGCCATCCACCACCACAGACACAAAAGAGACCTAACTCCCATCAACCATACACACGACACAAGATTTAAACAAAAAACAACAAAAATTCCAAAAGTTCAAACAACAAAAAACCAAAAATTTCTCACATACCTAAGTCCAATTATATATGCAGAAATTCCTAACGAACTGAAACAATGTGAAACAATGCAAACATTCAAGAAAAAAATCAAAGCTTGGCTCCTAACAATTCCGACTAAGAAAATAAATGAAATCATTGAGAGGAAAGTATACTAATCTACTAATATAATAGAAGAAAAAAAAATCAACTCATAAAATCCAATTGGCACTACTGTTTCTCTAATGGTCTACTCCGTAGAAGGAAAAAAAACCGCTAAGTTACTATGTGTGATTAACTACGCCCTTGATATATGTTATATGTGTGAAAATTCAACTGTGTATTTAACTATTCGCTAATGTAAAACTATGAATCAAGATGTACATATGTGTCGATGTCTGCGTGCGTGTGTGCGCATATGTAGCAAGATGTATGTAATTAGCCGAACCCATGCACAAGTTCTGACCTTTTGTGGGATCCCTACTTATTTGTCTATTATGTTTTATTATTATTGTCTTATATTTATTCCACATACTCCATATTGATGGCAAATAAATTATTATTATTATTATTATTATTATCACGCACAAATTAACATAAAATTGTAATTTCTTAAAGTCGCATTTAATGGAAGATAGATGATCACGCACAAATTAACATAAAATTGTAATTTCTTTAAGTCGCATTTAATGGAAGATAGATGATACTGGGTACAAAATTCAATATACGATGAACTAATAAACAAAGTGTCTTATTAAAATTAAGTAAACCCAATGCTGTCTCGCCTAGACTAAACGCAAAACACCCTGTATATATCGGAATATTTCAGGATAATGTAACTGCGCAAAAAATATAACGTTTATTTGACACATTAGTAGGTCACTGATGTGTCACCCTGTACAATTTCAAATATTTTTTCAAACGTACTTTTTGAAATATGTGATTATTTTAATATGCCTGAAAATGGTTTACCAAACATATTAGTTTTCATTCTGAAATATGAGAAATTCGATTGAACATTGTGCTCAAGAATTACCAGCTTGAAAATAAAATTTGAAATAATTAAACTCTAAATCCACCAAATTATGAGAATTGGGGTACTTACTCACTTTCAAAAGTGGAGTAGTTATGATAATTGCTTCATTTATATATCTGAGAATATTCACGTGAAAACAATAAAACGTGTTGGGCAATTATGAGTCATTTAGTTTTCCGAATCACTTAGTGTTTTCAGGTTAATATTCTTAGAGAGCAAGGGGATGTATTTGAAGCATGCAATCAGTTCCTGAAGATTCTCGGCAGAATATTCATTATTTTTCGAAAAATCATGTTGTCTATTAGATTCATTGTTTTCCATGCTGGTTGTTCAGATGGATTCATTCCTAGGACAACATTAGTTTTTATCCCTGAACACTGCTAACAAAGTTTACCATGGAGAAATGAACTAGGATAATGCACAAAAATTTTTCTCATAAATTAATGAATCTATAACTTCTGGATTTTTTTTAAACACACCTATTAGATTTGGAACAGTAATTATGAACCATCAAATGAGAAAGAAAGAACAGATATGATACTGAAATATGAATATTCCTAAATTGTCTTATGTAGTTATTATGTACTATGAATATTCGATACAATGGACTACCTTTAAGTTAATGGAAATCGGGAAAATAGTCTGAATTCATTTAAATTGTTCAATTAAAAAAATCAAATGTATATCGTCATGACACCCTTGTGAGAAAATTGAATAAAAAATATCCCATGAGTCAATGTGTTTGTCTTCTACTTTGATACAGTATAGTATATTTATTTAAGGAAGGTAGTTCGGACATATTTGGTTATCAATACCATTATTGCAAAATAAAAAATATGTAGCTAACCACTGAACTTATGATTGGTTGAGAACATTTAGGTGCATAATAAGTTATTTGGAGACACTTGATCTTTTAATAAAGTTGGTTATTTCTAGTTGAAATGGTTCACGGATATTGAATATGTTTTTTTTTATGAAAATTAGTGTCTGACCGAGTGTTTTGACAGAACTTACTCAGATGAAGTTGATGCACTCTCGTTCGTACCATCGTCATAATCATCGAGATTGTTGCCGGTTGAATCATCGCTTTCAAAGCACCAATCGGGAATAGCAGGTGGTGGGGGAATTTCCTCATATTCATCATATCTCCTATACAACTCTGTGATGTAATCTTCCTTATAAATACCATCGGGTCTAAAAAAAGTCCACATAAAAGATAAATGCATATGACCGAATAAGTAGACAAATATTTGAAGGATTTCTTTGTACTATCAATTTTGTACAAGATATCTGTATGTTGTTTGATTTGTAGGTTTTTATACAGGGTGTCCAATAAAGACCACGCCAAACCGAGGGAGAATGTAGATAACCTGAAATGACAAAATTCCCATAGTAAAAGTCTTACAATTTTTTTGAAAATAGGGATTTTTTTCCAGTTTCAATAGTTTTGTCTTTACGGTTGGTACAATTTTATACCTTTTGGTAATTTTTTTTCAGTGAAATATTGCCATTTGGATAAAAACAGCTATATCTTTTCTCTTTGAATAACGAATGACTTGTGTGATACCTTTTTAAAATCTCTATAAAATAGACAATTTATTGGTGTAATGTAGCTCAGTACATTTCGGTTCCCTCTTTAAAATGTTCGGAGAATGTTTTTAATGTTAACGTTAAAATCATTCTTCAGCAATATTTTTCTGAAAAAATCAACCAGAAAGGTGTAAAATTGTTACAACCGTAAAGACACCACTATTGAAAAGGTAAGACTTTCATAATGAATATTTGGCATAGTAAGTAGGTTATCCTTTGATCTACATTCTCCCTCGGTTTGACGTGGTTTTTACGGGACACCCTGTATACACAGAAAAATAGTTAGAGATCTGAACAAAAAGTTATGAGTGTTTTGAAATAGAACTCATTCCATCTATTTTTTTCATATTAGTGTATATTTGTCTGATATCAAATATATACAGGCTCTACATTTTACAGTATCAATGTGAGAAGTTGGTTGAATTGTGACAAATTAAAAATAACACAAATTTGTTAAACATACAAAAAATAAACAAGAAAATCACAGAAGCGCTTGATGTTTCATGAACAACCCTACATATAATATTTTTTCAATCAGCAATACTAACCTAGCTCTGGCAAACATTTCAAGTGCTACTTCCAAACTACAATCTGTTTTTAATACTAAATAAGAAACTATCATGAATCCCGTTCTATTGAAACCATGTGTACAATGTACAGCTATACATTTCAGTGGTTGCAAGGATATGAATTTGTGGACTTTTTCTATAAAAGAGTCAGTTTGTTCTTTTGTTGGAGTTTCGCCATGTCCTTGACAACTTAGTTTTTCATAAGTAATTCCATGTACTTCTATTTCTTTTTTGTCATAAAATCTATTTGTATTTGTCAAATCTATCCATAGCCCAATTTCAATCTGAAAAAATAACACCAATTAGTAATAGAAATCCTTAAAATCCTTCAAGTCCTTTCCCTCCATCAATTTTTATTCATTCACTATTAAGACAAACTCAAATAAAGTAGTGAATGATTCATATTTGGTGAAGATTTGAAGAAGTATATATTTTAATGATGAAAAATGCATTGTTTAACATTGAAATGAATAAAATTTTTCATAAGATTAAACATCAAATTATACCACTTTTTTTCAACCGAATTGAAGAGAACAATATTGTGTACACCCTAGCAGAGTAAATAGTGGAGGTATTGGCACATTATTACAAAATTTATTCATAACCATGAACCCCAACAGGACCTACAATAATATATTATCAATAAGTGACATGACATACTTCAAAGAAGAACCAGAAGCACATATCACCACCATAGAAAATGAGTACTGGGGGCCATGGTAGCCAAGTAGTCTGAAGCATACACTATATCTAGAATAGCCAAAATCCATAGTGGATATATTATATTTTCAGCAAAGTGATCGATTTGTGGTATTAATCCTACTGATATGTCCATTCTACCGAAATGGTTTGGATTCCACCATAAATTGTAGGGCCCGCCCCTCTTCACCAAGTTTCGACTTTTGGGGAGTTTGAAAAACAAACTTTGAAAGGATAATTATAAAAAAAGGAATACTGCTACAAATAATATCAAATTTCTTAGGGATCTCTTAGCAAATTTGAGTAATAGATTCACAAAAAATTCAAGAAAGCATGTGCTATTCAAAAATTCATTGCTTTCCTAATATGAGAAAGCAGGAAACCAAAAATAATAGACCAATTATGCTCCATTTAGTTTTGGAAAAGCATCATGATGCTTTACATAATGGAATTGGCCACAAAATATCCATTTTTTTTAGACATGAACTAGTCATCTCTGAAACTTGCATTAAATCAATTCATCTGAAAGAATTTGATTTAAAAAATAATAATTTGAGCCAGATACATGCATCAACTTTTTCTCAGAACCCATATCTATCACATTATGGGAATTATTTTGGAAGGATTTAAATGATGTATAAATTATTAAATTCACAAGATGACACCTTAGGATAATCAGATGTAATGTCAATATCTTGAGAACTCCAACATATTGCTTCTCTCTTAGGTTGTTGGTGCTGCTAGAAGGCAATTTGCCAGATCATTCATATTTTTATACACTCAAATGACACGTCATTGACGGCTGGACAACCAATACATACAGGTGAATTCTCCCATTCACACTGTATTCTGTGTAGGGTTTGTTACTAACTCTATATGCCACATTAGGAGTAGTGCTTTCTATTAGAATGCAACATTAAATCATACAAGAATATCCTTAGTCTGAGGTCTGAGGAAAAATCTCTGCCTCAACCAGGGATCAAATCTACAGCCTCTCGGTTGACAGGCAAGAACACGTCCTCCCATCATATTGCTTTTACAAATGAATTTTGATTTTATAAGTTATGGAAAATATCACAAATTTGATATAATGAAAAAGAGGACCTACTTTCTTTGACTTGCAGTAATCTAACATCATTTTAGGTGGAAATCTACACTCCATTGGAACATCGTCATCATAATCAGAACTCAAGGGAGTTTTCAAAGCCATGAATTTGTTTATAATCAAACTATCTGACTTCCTTGGACAATGCAGCCACCTAGGTGGTACAGGACCTGGACTTCTCTTTGGTCTACTACCCATTATTTATTATATTCTTCACAGTAAGGAAAAAAATAAGGTTAAGTTATCATATGAAATATTTTTCAGCTATGCATTAGTATGGCACTCAACATTCACTCATGTATTAAATCAATAAACAGTTCACAATTTAAACAAGAATTTATCAGGAGACTATATCCATTATTATTTTTCTACACTCCAAGTTTATTTTGTCATTTTATCACAAACACTTTACTACAAGACGTATTGATATTGACATTCAACGATTCAACCAGGAATCTGAGCAAGACAACTGACAATGACAGCAAAACGTGATCAAAGGGCGTAGGATCCACGATATACTCAAGTCTGGAATCCACGGAGTATAAGGAGTCCGAACGTATGGTGCTTCGTATCAGTACTATCGTGCTGCGGGAAATTCAAATCTTAAAATTGAGTGGGAAATTCAATTTATTTGAATTTGTTGGTCGTGTACTAATATGTACTAGTAAGCGAGCTTAGGGATTGTGTTTATAACCATCAAAAAAGACTAGACTGGAATGAAAAACAAATGATGTCATTTTTTTATGGGATTTCCTTTATTCAAGATGATCTATACTGCTTGGTTGATAACATGTTTGGGTTGTTTGACATTTTTTTTCTTGATTCTATTTGCACGGATCTTATTTGCCTGAATTTTCACTTTATTAGATCCCTTATATAATTCACATCTGCCTTGTATAATCTGGTTCACACGTTTACACCAGTTATGTGCAATTGTTCTTAGAGTGAATTTTATAATGGATTTAATTATTTTAGATTTGTGATTCTCTTCGCTGCAAGTTAGGAATTCAAAATCTACATTGCAATCTATCATTGTCTCAATTTGTTGGACTAAATATTTGAAATATGGTGTTTCATCCAGACAAACGTTTATTATCCTTACAATTTCGTAAAAAGAATCAACAAATTGAGATGTAGGCTAACATAATCGTCTGATGAAACCACCATATTCTCTCACTGAAATCAAAGAATTTTGGTGTGAATTATAGTCGATTGAGTACATACAATTTTTACAATCAGAACATGTTACCATTTTTTTATTTTTTTTAGTACATAACCAGCTACATAATTTGAAGCTGATTCATTTAACTTATTTGGAAGAGTTTGTTAATCGGAATCAGCCACTTTCTGAATATTAGAAACCTCAACAACATTTGTGGCATCATCTTGATGAACGAACAGTTTCTTCAAGGTAATAAACATTATCATCTTCACAATTGAGAGAATTTTTGTGAAATGACAGAGCTGAATTGAATAAATGCATTTTAAAATTTCCTATAAATTGACTGCATGATGGATTAATATTTTGAGCTCCAAACATCCCTGATTGATTTAATATTTGTAATAGTGAAAGTCCAGTTTTTCAAACTAGGAAGTCTTTTTTGTTCCCTAGGCATCCTCGTCTGGAATTCCATTGTATCCAGAAGTGGTGAAGCTTCCTTATTCCAGAAGTCCAGGTGACCAGACATATCTGTCAAACCACAGCGTAACACTTTACCATGATCTGGAAGTTTATTGGAACCATTCACTGAATCGAATAAATGGTCAAAGAAATATAACAATTCTGCAGTCTCTTCAACTTTTTCTCCACATCTTTTTTCTGTATCTGCAAGAATTATTAATAAGGTTAAATATGAAACCAATTCTTAAAATTATTCACTCACCAATTCTACCAACTAAATGAAGTGTAGCAGCCAGCCTTTGGCTGAATATCTGCGCTGCATGCTTGACCTTCATCTTTTTCAATTTATTTTCATGAATGTGCTCATCACTTAGGTGTGGTAGAACTCTCAAGCCATCAACAACAACATTATCACTCTCATACAGATGTTCAATATGTTTCCATTTTGCTACTTTCTTTACATTGTCTTTGATATAATGCAAGTCTTTTTTTATTAAATTATTTCTCAGGCCTTTCAATAGATGTGGTGGGTCATAGATGGGATGAATTCTGAAATTTTCAATTTCAAATGACCCATTTCTGTAATTATCTATATCAACTGTTCTAAGATATCTTTCTCTTGTTCCATTGATCAAGTTATTTATAACACTTGTATTATTCTGGTCACAAATAACTGTTATTGGTTTGAGGCCTATATTCAGGAGTCTTTGTAAAATAACAACTAATATATGTTTCATCTGTAGAGTTGTTGTACCTCCCTTACTTGAGAAATGGTATGATATAGGTGCTTTCCACTGTTTTTTTTTTACCTCTCACCATAAAAACTAGCACATGATCTGCTAATAAACCTTCTCTTGAATTTTCTCCCATATCTTCAAAACCATCTATGGAGCCAGAATGTTCATTAAAATGGAAATTAGGCATTATAGCCATCTCATCAAATAAAACAGCTACATATTTTTAAGAATCCATTCCAGTGGTCATTTCTCTCAAAGATTCAAAAATTACATCATTTAGACCTGGTCCCCCAACAATTTCTGTCAGAATCCTAGTCAGTGTAGATTTACTAGGTAGAATGAATATCTTAGATAATACTGAGTAAGATTTTGCACATTGTTTATACAGGATCAATGCTAATAGTTTTTCATGTAGTGTGAACCTTCTCAAGTTTTTCAACTTATCAGATTCTCTCAATTGACACTGAATGAGCATGGATGCCATAGCGTTCAATTTTGATACATTTTCTTCAAACTGATGAGTTTTTCTGAATTTTTCAGCCTCATGTAACCTATGTTTGAATGATATTTGTTTATGTCTTTCCATTGTGAATTTCTTATGCAATTGTTTAATTGCTTAATACATCTTCTTCTTCTTTGGAGTTATTGTATGCTTTTCAATTCCACTTCTTTTTAATAACTGTAAAGGTGAAAATAAAGCACTGTCTGCATTGGCTCTTCCTTCTTGGTTCTCCTCAACACTTTCAGAAGTGTTAGGTAATCCAGGAATCTCAATGAGCAGTTCAGATGGTTGCATATTTCTTGATTCAGTGGATGTTGATGGTGTTTCATTTGAAAAAGTAATGCCTGAAGAAATCAATGATTCATTTGGGTTTACATACAAGTTTCTCATACTCACATGCAAGATTCAGTGTTGGAATGGCGTGTGGAAATAACTTGTTAGACCAAGTAGAAACATATTTGGCCTCAAAATGTTGGTGACACAGCCTTTTAGATGTATACACCTTCTTTGGGTCCATTTCCACCAGCTCTGGGTTATCAATGGCATCTATCCATTTCCTAAATCTATCCATATCCCTATTGGGATTTGGGAAAGTATGTCTTATTAGACATGTGCTTTCACAGCCAGGAACACAACATTTATTGTGGTAAACCATTATGAAAATTTACAATTCGATTAAATCACGAGCACTAGCCAACTGCACACAAACACATCGACAAGATGAATAAAAATAAATTCACTCTAAATCACACGAACAAATGATAAGCATGGTATTATTCTGTGGTATTAAGCATGGCAGTCATGGCACACCAATGGCACAGAGTATACAGAGGGCGCACTCTCCGTATTAATGAATGAGATAGTAAAATAGTGAAGATGGCCCCCAAATGACAGTTACTCCACCCCATTCATTAAAATCATTTCTGAGGAGTGCCCAATCAGATTGCTTATTTTGGTCACGTGATTCATTTCATATAGAATGACATCCTCAATTGGGCAAGGCTAGATTACACCGTAATCTGTCGTTTGTCAGACTTCAATTTCTCGGATTCGGATTGGTTGTTTGATAGTTGTCTGTCACGCAAACCAATTTTCAGCCAATCACAGGTATCTATCTATTGTCATGTACAAGTCCAGCTTTATGATATTGTTTACAAAACAAGATACGAAATCAATGTTGATAAATTTAGATATTCT
Source organism: Plagiodera versicolora (assembly GCA_037013635.1). Classification (NCBI taxonomy): domain Eukaryota; kingdom Metazoa; phylum Arthropoda; class Insecta; order Coleoptera; family Chrysomelidae; genus Plagiodera; species Plagiodera versicolora. The sequence continues at coordinate 4,146,626 of CM072986.1, read as the reverse complement.
ATTCTATTATACTTAACTTCTACATGGCAGTTGCAGAACTTATCAAATGTAGAAATTTTAATAGTTTTCCATAGTTTCGACAACTTCGATGAATTTTCAAACACTCTGAAAACCCATTCACAGAGTTATTGATACATACATTCTTGAGCAACTTAAATTGAAAGTACATCATGTACTGGATATTCACTGTCCTGTTGAGAAACACAGAAGAATAATAGATTGAAATAAAAATGCAATACTTTATTTCAGAAGTTATAGGTGAGGTAGGGAAAAGATTGGAATGATTAATATAATCATTATATATTACAATAATTGTATGAATCAAGTAGTGTGCTTTTGATAGGACGTCACTATCAGCTTCAGAGTTGATCATTCAGAACATTTCAGCAAATCTAAGCTGTTGAACTTCTTGACAGTAGCCAGGAACTGCCCATTTCCAACTCCAAATTTTATCAACTGTCTGGCTCTTTGTATGGTTTCATAGTTACTCTTGATAAATGATAAAATGTCTATAGCATATTTGTTTGTTCTTGGGGAATTATTAGGATTGTGAATCATGTTTACATCATGCTTTTCTTCTGAAAGGTATATCTTTTCTATATATTTTCAATGTGCTTCTTGACCATAATAAATACCTCTGTATTTTCATTTTGGATATTGTTCTCATTGAATTTGGTACTTCAAATAAGTGGAAGGTCTCTTTTTTTGTCAACCAGACATGGAATTGTCCAAATGCTTTGATAACTTCATGCCTATATATTGGAGTTTCAACAGACATTCCAGTTTGATTAATTTTCTGGATCTTTATCAAGTAGTTTATACCATAATGTAGTGTGTGAAAAGAAAAAAGCTATGGATTGTACTTGTAGTCATAAAAACTGGGCAATTTGTGGCAGTTTAGTATATTTTCCAATACCTACCTCTAATAACATGCCCATAATAGTTATTTATGCAACATGTGCATAAAGTAGTACTTTTTTTCACGAATGGGAAGTTTGACGCGCGAGCCGTAGGCGAGTGCGGCAATCCCATGAGTGAAAAAAAGACACTTTATGCATGAGTTTCATACAATATTTTTTCTACGACTGTCATCAATTAGAAAAATAAATTTCAGAGTTAATTTACAAACCTTGTGTACACACGTACTTAAACGTCAAAACACAAATCTAATTAAATTTGACGTTTCTAAAACGAAGATCGCGAGACAACTACAATTTGTTTTCAGCGCACTCTTATGATTCGGTGCATGTAGTTGCATCACGCCAGAGTGAAATAATGACCCGCTACGACACTTTTTTTCACGATTTTTACCTTTTTTTCACTATTACCATAAACAAGCGTTTTGCGCACAGAAAATAGTGAAATATGGTACAGTTTTTTTAACAGTCGTAGAAAAAAATTATTATTATAGAAAATAAGTAACTGTGTTGGAAATATTACAGGAACTATTCTTACCAAGATCATGGAAACCAATATAATCAACACATAATTCCACAGGAAATATGTCATCAAATGGCTATTTAGTGTTATGAAATCTCTTATTTCATTAGAAATATTGCAGCTGAATAGTTTTGATATAAATTTGTACGAGAGCATTTGTCAACAAATCGTAGTAAAATATCAAGGTCAATTAGTGATTTCCCGCCATTTTTAGAATGAACCCTCTGGTTCACATATACTCTGTGCCAATGGGTGCGTTCCATTAAGCGCTCACAACGCCCAAAACACTCATTCAGACGTTCCACATGGCGACTACGATCGTTGGGGTCGTGGCGAAAATGTCATGAATGACGTCATGATTCATGCTCACGACGACCCATCTCAATAGGTGGGTCGGCGTGAGCGTTTCGATGACGCACAGAACCAAGTGGAACGACAAAATTCGTGGTCGTGAGCGTGATCGTTGTGAGCGCTTAATGGAACGCACCCAATGTTATATGACATTTCACCACAGAACACATTATTTCACGTTACATCTCTGACGGGGCTAACTACACTACACAGCCCCCTAGAGACTCGCATCTATACTATAAAAGCGATTCAAGGTCAAGTAACCTACGTGAATCGTCTAGAGGATAGGTGGTCTGTGGAAGTAATCACAGTACGTGAGCAGTCCTAGACACGGTAACGTAAGACGTTTTGGTCTAGTTTCTTGATAGCTTTTCTTTTATATACCGGGGAATTCAGTCATAACTTTTCTCTTGGGAGGGTATTTTTCAGTATTGCGAACTTGGCTAATGTATCCAGTCTGATACCATTTTAATTTTTAGGGTTTTAGTAGGGGGGTTGAGATTAATAGTTCCTGGTAGAACTTCGTCCTGGGATAATGGCAGTCCCATTCTGATGGCTGATTCCTGTTTCCTGGTGGAGAACTGAGGAGTATCCGACACAGAACAAAAAGAAGGGGCCCTACTGCTCGTTCTGCGCATTGTAGTTATCGGAAGGAGGGCACGCAAGTACTATAAGGAAGTGAAGATACAATAACCGGAATTTTTGTTAATTTATTTTATATATGATTGTTGTCTCGGGGTTGTTTACGACCATACGCCACAGACAATTGAACTGTATCAGCTGCGACGGAATCCAAGTGCCACTACCTGACATTTGATTTTACTATCTTATCATTTTGATTTTTAATACCCGTTACTCTGCGCCTGCGCTTAAGCTTAAGCTACGGATTTGAGAAGACCTTGCGGACATTACCTTAGTATATGCATTTCATTTTTTTTTTTTATATAGGCACCTTGAATTCTTGTCCCTTACCTGGTTATTTTTTTTTATGTATATTTCTGGTCTACATCCTTTGAGATTTTCTCCTACTGTTACAACTCCAATACAAGTCGTTATATTTATTGTATTAACCGTTGCCGTTGTCAATCTACATTCCTGAGGATAACTTCCAAGATTAAAGAACTTACGTCGTTCTGGGGGTTTTATTTTAGTCAGATCGTCTTGACAAATTAGACGAGTTGATGATAGATTGTTAAAGGGTACTGCGTGGAATAATTTGTCTGGCGCCCTGATCATCACCGAGAGAGATACCGGTCTCGAAACAGACCCACTCCCTACTCCACTAGAGTTAGCCGCGAGTACCACTGTTAAGAGTGACAGTGACCCCTGCTTATAACCTAACCGGGAAATTTTAGGTTATAACCCCATTAGGCAATCCAGCGATCTGTCAAAGCGAAAAACCAATGTGGCGGCTTGGGGCACACACTTGGTGTTTACATTTGTGACTTGAGTTGAAAACTGTTACATTTAGGTATCTCTAGTGCGTTTTTTATGTGTTTTTTTAATTGTGGCTAATTATTTACTCTTTTACTGAAGAAAAGGCCTATCACATGCATTGTGGTTGGCTGTAGATCTCGTACTAACCGAAATAAAGTCGGCATGTAATCGGTTTCTACGGTTACTAATCACAGGTTCTTATAGAGCAGTTATAGAGTAAGAACGATTTAACTAGGAAGCGAAGGGCCCTATGATTAGCTGCGATCAAGAGATATGATCTTACTGATTCCAAACTGATGTATTAGAGAGTCTGCAGTAGATATTTTTTTTGACCAGAGTATTACAAAAAGAACAACATCAATTGAATAATCTAAATCAGCATTAGTATACAATGTGAAAGGATCTAGTTTATTAATTAATCCCAACTTAATTTAATATCGAAAACGAATGCTGTGACAAGAATCAGAGATAAGTTACAATAAGTTATAGCTTATCTCTGCAAGAATGAACTGAATGAATAGTTCCAAGCATACTTTTCACCCAACGTCTCTGCTATTCAACATCAATGTCTTCAAATATTCACTCTCCATCTGAATACCGTTTCGAAACACCAAAAAACTCCGAAAATAAATAAAATTCACTGTTTACTAGCCAAGGTATCGCATTGTGTGCCCCAAGCCGCCACATTGAATGTCACGTGGTTTGGATTGCCTAATTAGGCAAACCAGCGATCTGTCAAAGCGAAAAACCAATGTGGCGGCTTGGGGCACACATTTGGTGTTTACATATGTGACTTGGGTTGAAAACTGTTACATTCAGTTATCTCTACTGCGTTTTTTAAATTGTGGCTAATTATTAACTCTTTTACTGAAGAAAAGGCCTATCACATGCATTGTGGTTGGCTGTAGATCTCGTACTAACCGAAATAAAGTCGGCATGTAATCGGTTTATACTGTTACTAATCACATGTTCTTATAGAGCAGTTATAGAGTAAGAACGATTTAACTAGGAAGCGAAGGGCCCTATGGTTAGCTGCGATCAAGAGATATGATCTCACTGACTCCAAACTGATGTATCAGAGAGTCTGCAGTAGACATTTTTTTTGACCAGAATATTACAAGAAGAACAGCATCAATTGAATAATCTAAATCAGCATCAGTATCCAATGTGAAAGGATCTAGATCATTAATTAATCCCAACTTCATTTAATATCGAAAACGAATGCTGTGACAAGAATCAGAGATAAGTTACAATAAGTTATAGCTTATCTCTGCAAGAATGAACTGAATGAATAGTTCCAAGCATACTTTTCACCAACGTCTCTGCTATTCAACATCAATGTCTTCAAATATTCCCTCTCCATCTGAATACCGTTTTGAAACACCAAAAAACTCCGAAAATAAATAGAATTCACTGTTTACTAGCCAAGGTATCGCATTGTGTGCCCCAAGCCGCCACATTGGATGTCACGTGGTTTGGATTGCCTAATTCATAAAAATCATTTCTGAGGAGTGCCCAATCAGATTGCTTTTTTCGGTCACGTGATTCATTTCATTTTGGGTGCGTTCCATTAAGCGCTCACAACGCCCAAAACACTCATTCAGACGTTCCACATGGCGACCACGATCGTTGGGGTCGTGGCGAAAATGTCATGAATGACGTCATGATTCATGCTCACGACGACCCATCTCAATAGGTGGGTCGGCGTGAGCGTTTCGATGACGCACAGAACCAAGTGGAACGACAAAATTCGTGGTTGTGAGCGTGATCGTTGTGAGCGCTTAATGGAACGCACCCCTAGTAGAGTATATCATTAGATCATTGATTAGGGGTATAACCACATGATTAATCTTTGACAGTTCGTATTGTAAACAAAACAAACGGTTAGGAGTTGAATGGTGAATATAATTAATGACAGAAATATTATCTGTGATATTGTAAAATTATCTCGAATAAATAAAAATAATTTCTACTTTCAAATACCTGATCGGATCTGATTTGTGATTGGCTGACAAAGTGACAATATAGGACAGCGCTACAGGTGGCGAATGAAACCATTGAAACATGAGAACCACAAAAATTTCCTGAATGTTTGGGTCACCCCCCCACCATACGAGTTGCCAAACCTGTATATATGAGAGATTGAGAGAACAGATTGGCATTTGACTCTAATGATGTATCGCCATCATGCGGTGTTTCTTATGATTAGAGTTAAGTCCAATGCACACGACGCTTGTTTTGCTGCTATATAGCTTGCTAGAATTTGCCGCTGGGTTCGGAGTTGGGTGTGGCGCTGGGTTCAATGATGGCTCCCTTGGTAGGTTGGCTTCACACGATGCTTGTCGCTAGGCGTGCATCGAAGTGACGCGACGAGTGTTTCTAACCTCAACAGTACCATGGACGCTCAAGTACAACAAACTATTGCTACTGAAATAATTCGACGTAGGAGAGCAATTATCTCAATTCTCACCACCAGTGATATTCAGTACTTTCATTAGAATGAAAATATCAAGTATAACTTTGTTACACGTACCTGATAATCGTCAATGTTTGTTTCCCTCATACTGGCTCAGTTTCATTGAATATTTATGCCAAGAGTATAGTTATTAGACCTACACAACTAATGAACCATCATGGTTCTGTAAACCCTGACCCTCTATTAATAATATTGAAATTATGAGGATACCGCGATATTTGAAGGTAAAACTACAATGAGAGTAAAAATAAGGAATTTAATAAATCAAAACTACATGAGTGACAACAATTGATTAGCAATAATTTTGAGATGGTGTCATTGTGGTAATTCGGAGTATTTGTTGCATACAAACATGGTTCTTCTTTGTATGCGTCAATTAAAGCATTGATTTGCTCCGGAGACCACCTTTTCGACATATTTTTTCAACAACGGAGCACGAAAACAATGAAACACGCAAGCTAGCTCTCACGAAAAATAGCACACGTTCTATCACCGACAGCCCGCAGAGCAGCCAGCAGTGACGTCACTTTCTCGCAGCGCTGCCAGCAGAGTAGCTAGCAGAGGGCCCCGCAAGCAATCCAGCAGCAAAACAAGCGTCGTGTGCAGCGGTCTTTAGCAAAGTAATCTAAAAATATAAATAGAGATGGCCTCCTGTCCTTTCTTATGACGCCAACATCTACAAAAAGTTGTTATTTACAGTAATCCATTGGCAATATTTTCTGAATGTGTCGTATATTAGTAGATTATACCACGAGTCAATAATGATAGCTATTATTGCGAGTAGTATCTGTGGTAGTATACTCTACTTTATTTACGACAAATTTATTTATTTTAGATTTTCAATGAACAACTTTATTTGTAAATAACATTTAAATTAGTGACAGTACAATTAATAAACTGAATTGAGTTTGGTTATATTGTTTCCATGGTATTATTTAATTCGAGAAATTTTGTGATAGGAGTACAAGAGGGAATAATAGTTATTTATGTATTAAGGGAATTATGAGGGCCTTAATTATCGATGGCAAAGTTTGCGTCCCGAGGGCCTCTGGCCTGTATGTTTTTATATTTTTTTAAGTGTCGTTATAATTGACGTGAAATATTGTTTTCAGTTATTTTGCTATTTGTATTATTATTACTCTCAAATAAAAACATTTTTTGTAAATATTTTTTGAAAATAGGAGCAAATCAAGCTTAGAGTCGCTCTTCGACAATAATTATAAATACGGTTCTGCGAGAGCCATTTGACTAAGCGGTAATACTTCATCGAGTCACTGCGGGAACCGTGTTGATCAGCAACGGGATTTAACAGCCACACAGGAGACAAGATTGTTTAAAACGCCAGCCGCAGTGAAAAGGTTAATCCCTCGCCATTATTCCCTAAGGGATTAATATATGGCATTATACTTCAAAAACCACAAGTATAATACTTATATTATATATATATTAGTCGTAAATAAAGTTATTTTTTATTCGTGTAGTTTCGAGTGCGTATTGACTGAAATATGGACAATTAAATTGAATAGTACTGTTAAAAATGATGAATACGTACCTTGTTTTTGGCTTAGTCCTCTGGTCCACGTAAACAAACCACTCGTCCCTCTGGCCTATATTCTATATATGTATATCCATTATTGATCTCTTATGGATGCCTGGATGTTACCTGATATGGATATCCAGAAAAAACGTATTTGGATATCCTATGGATGTATCCAAGAAATTCGTTTCGGATATCCTAAGTACATCTGCAATTGGATATCTTATGGATATACATTTTATGTCCACGGATATTCCGCCTTGAATAGGACTTGAAATGGACATCCATAAGATATCCTGTGTTAATTGGGTAATTAAATCTGTTGACCTATCACTCCGTCGAAGAAGTAGTGGAAGTCAATTAGGATAAAATCGATTTCTTATTCAGTACCTAATTCGTGGAATGCCGGAATTTTTGAATTGAATTTGATATTTTTACTACCTATTTTACATTTGGATATTTTATTTCTATGTACGGACGTAGTGCATTGTTACAAAGAACATTGATTTCGATTACGTTTGATATCCTCGTTTTGATACCGAAAAAAAATTTGCGTCTTGATCGTTTTCAAATTCTACAAACTCTTCATCTTTATGTACGTAGTTTCAATCGTAGGGATCGTTCAACTCATAGGGATTTGGTCTTTATTTTCGAGAGTAATTGGGAATTCTGAGGATGGGTAGGAATAAATGTAATCGTTTGAATGCAATTCTTCAAATGTGAAATTTGGATTTCCGATAGATCGGAAATTATTAGAAGTATTCATCGATGGATTTCTATTGCCGAAATTTGGATACCTTCGATTTTGGAATTGCATTCTTGTTGTGGATAATGTTGGATTTCTCGAGGTTGTCGACATTGGTTCTGGTATTGGCATTTGATTTGTTTGAGTTTGATTAGGTCTGAAAACATTTTTTGGTGGACCAAAAACTTCGCAATTTGTACAAAATCTTTGACGTTAACCGGTTGGTTGGGCCAAATAGGTTTGTGAAATTTTGAGTATGCGGTTGGTAATTTTGCTGCGTATTGTTCAGGGATATACAAGGTGTCCCGTAAAGACCACGTCAAACGGAGGGAGAATGTAAACCAAAGGATTATCTACCTGCTATGACGAATGATTTTAACGTTAACATTAAAAACATTTTCCGAACATTTTGAAGGGGGGCTGTGAGTAATATTTTTATTGAAAATTTTGGTAGTGGATCCTTTTTTTTTTCATGAAGTTTATTCAGCCCATCGATCGTAGTGGAACCAAAATGTACTGAGCTATTGCTGCACATTAAACCAATAAATTGTCTATTTCATAGTGATTTCAAAAAGGTTATAATGAATCCTAACGTTACCATTCGTGGAAACACTTCAACTCTCTACTATAGCCACAGAGTAGTACTCTGTTGAGGATAGACATATAGAAATGGACCGGCAATGTGCTCTGCGCGCGTGGAAACGGTGTGAAAAGAGCGAAATGAACTTCATGAATAATTTGACTGACCCACAAACTTAATGCACAATGCGAATGGTGGTCGAGAATACGATATCGTGCGAATGTTCGCAAATAGACTATTCGCAACTTTGCTTATACGCGCAGTTGCGAACGATGTCAAGAATCGCGGCCCAGGTCTACGGTCAGGAAAAATCCAATATTTTTCATGATAAAAAAACGCCCTTGAAAGTGAAATTTTGTAAATCTATTTTGATATCTGGAAAGTGCAAAAAAGCTGAATAAAATCAACTACTTTTCATGAGCGCGCATCCGGTTTTACATGTGCAATGGCTTATTACAACCCAGTAACCCTGTAAAACCTTGGTTGAGAAACTCAGGCCTAGGAAAAGATGCAACGACACACGTCTTGTCAAGTCATAACAAATATGCGATTTAATTATGGTGCATTCTTATTTTATCTTGTTCTTATTTGCTGTATGAACTAACCTTGAATGAATGAGTCAACACCAACATCCGTTTAACAGGATATCCTCCGCCCTTGACGATATTTCAAATTGGGAATATCGAAAACGTCATATGAACGGGTTAGGAGAAATCAATAGAAAATTTCCTCAACTGGAATCTGTATTAGGTTTTAACATTATGAAAATCAGTCATCAATTATAAATATATATATAAAACTTCATTTATACTTTTTATTTAAATTAGTGATATTTTTCAAGGCCTCTAATCGAGCTTCCTGATTATCTAGATTGCGCTCAGCTTGATGTGTCAATCTATTCTCTACACTTTCCATGATTCCTCTCATTTCATTAATATTTTGCCTCGCTTGACCATTCAACTCAGAAAAAAAATACAAGACATTGTTGGCGAGTTCGGTAAGATTTTCCCGAAGGTCTTTCAGTTCTGATTCCAATTTCATCGTTTCGTCTTTCTTCACTTCAATAAGTTCACTCGTTTGTTGGTTATGGGTATCCTGACGAATGGCCTTTTTTTCCAGCTCCCAATTCATTTGTGTCTGAAAAATCATTAAACCAATCATCACAACCATCGAAAAGACAATACGTGCAGGTAACAAAAATATTCAGGATCCAACATTATTTAAAATTTGGTTGTAGGAAATTTTATCATAATCAGGTGAGCGGTATATTTGGTCGTTTCTATTAATAATTTGTGACAGATTTCTTCCAAAACCATCAGTACGAAAAGAAAAATATTCACTCATTTATTGAAATTATAGTTATTTATTTAGCTGGGACCATTTATATACAGATTGAACAAAACAGTTAATTCTCTCATTACGGTAATCCATTTTTGCTTACAGGGTGTCCCCGAGCGCCGGGTACGAACTTGAATATCGTGGGGGGCACAGCTACATGAAAAACCATAGCCGAAAAGAAATAGGTGGGTGGGTGGTTTCGCAAGTTCGGTTATTTCATTTTAGACACGGACAGTGTGCAATGAACATGGATCGTTTCTTTCCATATGGATCATAGTTTAATTCATTTCGATTGAAAGGCAAAAAATTAATGAATCCATATCGACATAAATGTTTGGGAAGTTTCTTTATGAGTTATCGCAATCTATATAAGAAGATCTAGGTGTAGCATGATTCTGAAAATTTGTATATACACTGAAGGAGATCTGAAGAATGTCACTTTCGGTTTCTCCGGAAGGGGCACCATCTCTGTTATTTCATATAGAACACCCTATATTTTATATACAGGGTGATTCACCTAATTCATCAGAGGTTTATGGAGAACTAACAGAGATATCCTGTCATGAACTTTTCATCGTGGGAGTCGTAGATAATACAGACATTTTAGTTTGCCGGTCCATCTGGCATTTTTTTTTGAAAAAAAAAAATGGAATATCTCAAAAACAAATCACGATAGAGGAGCGATTCCAAATGACACCGGTCCAGAATTTTACGTAGAATTCGAAAAGAATCACACTGTTTATGATATTTGCATTCATTATGATTTTTGAGGTGCATTATCTGATAAACGAATATTGAATGAATATCTTACAAAAATCATATTTCCCAAAGTATTCACAGGGTGAACGAAGAAGTTGGTTCAATCCGTGAATTACATAATTCGATACTATACTCAAAATTCACGAATTCGGAGACATTCCAAAGTATCACTCATATCTTTGTATCAACTGCTAAAAATTATGAATTTTATTTTATGTTTGGTCCTGACATTTCATAGCTGTCCAAGATAAATATGCCAAATTCCAATTTATACTGAAACTTGTCTGTATATACCCGTCACCTTAATGTTTGGGTATAGGAACATGATATACCATTTAATAGGAAATATGATTATCCTTCAGATATTCAATAATATACAGAGCGTTCCATTCGAAAGTAAACACTTCCCTTTATTCTTGTGTATACCTGTATAATTGAATATTCAAACGACCTCGTATAATGCAGAACGAACTTCTCTTCACAGAACTGATACACAGGTATTTCTTATGCTGATCTCCATACATGGAGTTTCTACGTATCTAGATAACACAATTATGAACATAGAATCAGGTTTTCATGAAAAATCACTTCTCACGAAAGGAGACATCCTGTAATGTTCAGAGAACATCGTGAGAAGCAAGGGAAATGAGGTAGGAATTGGTGTTCTTCTTAAATTTCTGAAGGTCATATGCCTCGGGGAACACCTCCCTGGGCAATGTGTTCCAGAGCCTCGCTGTTCGTTGGATGAACGAGTCTTTGAAAAGAGATGTTCTGCAGGTCACCAAATTAACCACAAAGGGGTGTGAAGACTGGACTTGACGGGTTAACCTCGAAGAGACCGCCAAAGGAGGAACGATTGTTGATATTTCAGAAGAGCACCGCGCATGAAAATATCTATAGAATAGAGATAGATCGCCAACCCTTCTACGGTGTTCCAGAGAAGTAAGCGAGTTAGTAAGCGAAGCATCAACGACGAGACGAATTGCCCTTTTTTGGACAGAATCCAACAGCTTCAGGATATGTTAAGGTGCCACACTCCAAATATGGGAACAGTATTCCAGGACAGGTCGGATTTGTGCCTTATAGATCGTAAGCAGCTGACTGGAAGTGAAATAGCTCCTGGCACGAAACAGAAAACCAAGTTTTTGGGATGCATTCTTAGCAATTGATCTCACATGACTTTCCCAAGAAAGGTTATTGCTGATAGTTATACCAAGCATCGAGATGGATGACTTCAAAAGTATGGTCACCTTTGACAAGCTTATGTTGGGCATTGTGAGGTCGGCTTTTTTGGAGAAAAGACATGCTTGTGTTTTGTCTGCATTGAAATCTACTAAGTTTTTGGATCCCCATTCGAGAATTCTCAACTTTTACATGTGCTTGTGTTTTGTCTGCATTGAAATCTACTAAGTTTTTGGATCCCCATTCGAGAATTCTCAACTTTTACATGTGCAATGGCTTATTACAACCCAGTAACCCTGTAAAACCTTGGTTGAGAAACTCAGGCCTAGGAAAAGATGCAACGACACACGTCTTGTCAAGTCATAACAAATATGCGATTTAATTATGGTGCATTCTTATTTTATCTTGTTCTTATTTGCTGTATGAACTAACCTTGAATGAATGAGTCAACACCAACATCCGTTTAAACAGGATATCCTCCGCCCTTGACGATATTTCAAATTGGGAATATCGAAAACGTCATATGAACGGGTTAGGGGAAATCAATATAAAATTTCCTCAACTGGAATCTGTATTAGGTTTTAACATTATGAAAATCAGTCATCAATTATAAATATATATATAAAACTTCATTTATACTTTTTATTTAAATTAGTGATACTTTTCAAGGCCGCGAAGCATCAACGACGAGACGAATTGCCCTTTTTTGGACAGAATCCAACAGCTTCAGGATATGTTAAGGTGCCACACTCCAAATATGGGAACAGTATTCCAGGACAGGTCGGATTTGTGCCTTATAGATCGTAAGCAGCTGACTGGAAGTGAAATAGCTCCTGGCACGAAACAGAAAACCAAGTTTTTGGGATGCACTTTTAGCAATTGATCTCACATGACTTTCCCAAGAAAGGGTATTGCTGATACCAAGCATCGAGATGGATGACTTCAAAGGTATGGTCACCTCTGACAAGCTTATGTTGGGCATTGTGAGGTTGGTTTTTTTTTTGGGAAAAGACATGCTTGTGTTTTGTTTGCATTGAAATCCACTTGGATCCCCATTCGAGAATTGTTGCCAAATCCATATTTATGTTGTTAACATTTCTTCCTCGTTCGTTTTTGATTTGGCGAGCTGGTATTGGATACCTGGAAGAGAAGGCAATGTGGAGGGTACTATCATCCGCGAAGCTGTGTACTGGACATGAAGTTGCCTCCAACAGATCATTGATGTGGAGTAGGAATAGTGATGGTGATAGAATTGATCCCTGCAGAACACCAGCATTTATAATCAGAGAGTCAGATGAAACTCCATCGACCACCACATGGAGTGATCTGCCTGAGAGAAAACTAGTTAGCAGAGAACATAGCTGAGGAGGCAAGCCATAAGATGGAAGCTTGGCGAGGAGTGCCTGGTGCCAGGCTCGATCGAATGCCTTGGAGATATCTAGCGCCACGGCTAGGGTTTCACCATATTTCTCGATAGATAGCTGCCATATATGTGAGACGTAAGCAAGCAGGTCACCAGTTGATCTTTGATGACGGAAACCATATTGCCTATCGTTGATGATTCCTGAGTTTTCCAAATACTCCATGAGCCCGATGTTAATGGCTTTTTCCATGACCTTTGAAATAATAGACAGCAGTGCGATAGGTCTGTAGTTGCTAGGTAGGGTCTTTTTGCCTTTTTTGGGGACTGGTTGTACTCTTGCGATTTTCCAGTTGGACGGAAATATTCCCAATTTGTAAGAGTGGTTGAATAACTTGCAAAGAATAGGTGTTAGTTCGGTGGCACATTTCTTGAAAATAATAGGTGGGATTCCGTCAGATCCACAGGCTTTGCCAGTGTTGAGACCCAACAAAATCTTTCGGATAGTTCGTAGGCGAAGTATGCCTTGTCTCATATTCCAGGAACGTTTAAAGTACCATCCTTCGTGACACAAAGAGAATGTTTCGTAGATTGCAGCAAGTTAAAGAGTATGGGAAAGTATTGAACGAAGTTGTTGAAAAAGTCAAAGAATGCTGCAATATACAGGGTGTCCCATTAGAAACAACAAAGATGGTGCAATGTTTTCATAGAACCGGCAACAATGCATCGCTGAAAGTATTTTCATACTGCTTATAGTGGCAGTCCAGTTTTCCGAATACCCTATATACATATTATATGAATTAATCATTAAATATAAATTATGTACAATAATAAGCCGCTCCCTCAGAAAATCGATGGGAAATTTGTTTTACTCAACTTTACTTATTACACCATCATTGATGATATATTAGTTACCTGCTCAAGTTGTTTTTCTAGGAGATTGTTCAATGCAGTCTTTTCCAGCAGATCTTCTTCTATCTGTTCGAGTCGATTCTCTACACTATGTATTTCCATTTCTAAACTTTTCTTTTGTGTAATTGCCTCCTTCAATTCGGCATCGATCTTGCCAATTTTCTCTATAATTTCATTATCGATGATTATTTTTTCATCTACCATTTTCTTTATTTCATCAAGGAAATTCGGTTTATGGAAGCCGGTTTCTCTTAGCATGAGTTTTTTTAGGTGCGGTTTTTTGATGGAGTCTTCCAATAAAGCTTTGTTCCATTCGATAACTTTGTTTTGCAACTGTAAGAAATTTTTTTGAATTGTATAAAATTGTTGTGTACCATGCGAATAAAATTATTTGGTCTCATTTATTGGTCTATTGAACTCATCTTATTCGTAGAGTGTCTGATTTCCAGTGATGCTGCAAGAAAGCATTTTGATACGTTAACTACCCTTGACTTTCTATGGAAATGTTATGGAACAATAACCAGATGATCTAGTCATCTTAATACCAGGCTAAAATTTTGAAGAAAGAAAATTTTGTCATATTATAATTGAAAGTGGTTTCCTCGTAACAAAGAATTTATAGATTTTGAATTTTAATCAGAATCAAATTAATTCCCAACCCCCAGGGGTTCGTTCTCTTGACTATTCAAGATTGCTTCATTATTTTCAGCTGCCCTATACCCTAACTTCTAGTAGGCTACTATTTCTGCTTTTGTTAAGGGCATGCGCTATGAAACTTATCTTTACAATAAAAATTGTTTGTAAAAACTAAGAAACATGCATGTGGGGCGCTTTATGAAAACTGATAATTATAGCACCCCACGCTTTTTTTACAATAATGTTCTTCTAAACTTATTTTATTCAATAAAAATTTTCAATTTCGATTCAATTCTGTATCAATAATCATTTTCGCCTTTTCAGTTCATAAATAAAGCATGTTCCTCAGTTTTCGCAAACTATATTTATTGTTCATTTTTTATATATATTTTTTCGGTGATGGACGTGATTCGAACCGACGCCCGAAGCCTTTTTACATACAGGTCTGGAAATTATAGCACTTTTGAGAGTTGGAGGGTTTGAACAAAACAAACGGTCAGGACTTAAATGGTTAATGACAGAAACATTATATCTGGCAATTCTCTCGAATAAATAAAAAAACAATCGTATTTTCATAATCGAGAAGAACTATCAAATTTGCTAATTTGTTACATGTACGAATCAACTCACCATGGATAATTCCTTATTGAGGTTCTCATCGTATTCGTTTTTGATTTTCTGAGCATGACTGATTTTTCCTTTGATAATTCCAATTTCTTTTCGTAAATTTTCATTTTTTTGTAATAATTCCACTTTTTTTGCATACGTGCAAGGTTGGACTTTGATGGCTTCCTTCAAAGTTTCTATGTGTGCTTCAATGGTCTCTCTTTTGATTCGTATTTTATCGATAGCTTTATGTAAGCTGCTCAATTCCTCTTCCATTTCTTTTTGTTGCTGGGCCATAATTTCAGTGCGGCTGTCTATTTCTTTCTTAATACCTTTTATTTGACTTTCCAAGTTCTAATGAAATCAAACAAAGAGATCATATTTTCAATATGTCAAAACAAAATAACAAATTCATCAAAATATAATGAACTGCTTACTAAGCTTCATCAATATAAATTGAAATACATGTTTCTGCTATAACTTTTAGTATTATTTCAAGATGATCTCAATCATGACTACTTCTCTCTCAATTTTTATGTGATAAGTATCGAACTTCTGCATTACTACTGAAACATACTCCTTACCTCTTTTTTCTCAGACAGAATTTTAACGTCTGCATCAATTTCTTTCTGGGACTCTTCCATTTTGGACAAACTAACTTTAAGTGTACTATATTCTTCGTAATTCACATTCAGTATTTCACTAAGTTTTTTAACGTAACCGTCGTTCACAGCTCGAATCTTATCACTTCCATCCGAGTCGCTTGTGTTAAAAAGAGAATGTCTTTCGACCACAAAGTCCCAACAAGCCTTAACAATGAAAAACGTTAGAGGTGTTCTTGAATACGTTGTGCAAATGAAAGGAAATAATTCTTTGTCTCATTTTATTTCATCATATAACAAACCATTTTGAAACTGTTAATTTCGTATATAAAAGAACAGAACATTGTTTTTTATTTTTTTCGAAAAAGATACAGGAAAATAAGAAGATAGGAAATGAATCGAGAAAGAGATTTTGTACTTGAAAAAAAATCTTCCTTATAATCCTGTACTTCCTGTGAATTTACGCAAACGTTTGGAAAACAAATCCAATGATGAAAGCCCTACATCGTAATTTGTAATTAAAATTTATGCAAAATATTCCAGAATTTGTAAGAGCTGCGGTACGTAAATAAATATGACCGACAAAATGGTAATCGTTTCATAAACGTATAGGAAAGCATTGTGATTCAGATTTGGTTTGAGATGATTCTATGTTGTATAGTTTTTTGTTGCGTTTTTGGTGGAGACACGGTCAATCATGAATTTTCTTTACATTTAGCAACTGTATAGTGTAGCATGATAAATAAATGCGATCTTCATCACACATACGGGATGTTTGTAACTGGTTATTGAAATAGCACCATTGTCCTAAATAAGGATCTGTCGACTTATTTTTACATCAAGGTTGTGATCGAAAATTCAGGATATCATGAAATGGTTAGTAATTTGATTGATTGAAAGTGGAATAAGAGCATTTTCGAAATTTCGTCATACAGGGTGTTGTATTGAACTGATGAAGTTCCTTTAATTTTTTCAAGTCCGTACCTGGATTATTAGTTTCATTCATTCGGAATTCGGTAGCATACAGGATAATGAGTTTATGTTGTAAAAATGAATAAAATATACAATGCGGATCGTAAGTTACGAGCCATTGAAGAAATAGGAGAAATACATAAAACACTCTAAGAACCAGCCAGGCGACCTCTACCTACCCCTACACTACGTCCATTGTCCAATGAATCACCCTGTATGATTATTCATGAATTAATTGTCCTATAAATACCTTCGTAACATATTCTGAAATGAAACTACCATTTTGTTCCATCATATGATGCCTGACACATATTCACCTAGGATTAATGCAAACACTTTTTTTTATTATCCAAAAATACTCACAAAACTTATCTTTGAACACGTATTACTGACATAAAAACGTTGTGTACAATTACTGTTTACGAAAGTTCACAATTCACCACTCCCTGTGGATCGGCAACGAATAATTATTTCCTTTCATTTCTACGACATATTCAGGAACACCCTGTATAAATAATATGAGGGTTAATGAAAAAAACTCTCACTTTTGCCTTCAGCGCTTTCTGTCTTCCTTCTGAATCCAAATTGTCCATTATACCATCATCAGTGATAACAGATGAATTGATTTTGTCGATTAGAAATCCCCACATGCCTATCACCTGTGGCCAGGAATTCATTGTATTTACTGCAATCAGAAGTATATCATTACTCAAACAGAAAACAATTGTATACATGGAGAATGATAACACGGGAAATACTTTCAAGATGGCGGCACTTCTGGTAACATTTGAAATTTTCATCAATTTCGTGTCAATGTTAAATAATAATGTTCACGGCGAACATTTCGAACACCCCTCACATTGAAATTACTATATTTTTTGTTTTTTTTACATTATTTGTGAAATAAAATATTTTTCTTTTTTTAATGTTAATTTTTGTCATACATCTGAAAACACTTAATATTTCCGAAATAGTTGAAGATAGGTATGGGACATTGTACATGAATTATGTCTAGAAGTTTCCGAAAAATCCAAAAAACTAATAATATACAGGGGGTTGTATTTGAAATAAGAAAGTTGTATCGTCCCCTGTCACATGAAACCCTATATTATTATTTTTTTAAATGCGCATCTAAAAATACAAATCGACGTGTCGCGTTTTCCCCAACACGCTCTCATTTATTCGTTATCGAATTTATTCCATTTGGCTGTTCCACGCTGTATGTTTATGGATGAGGAAAACAATTGAAAATTTTTACGAATATGGCATCGCCTTTTCATTGACTCCCACAACAGTTTTTTTTTTAAGAAAGCCATTTTGAACTTCGACGTTTTCAGATAACCTTTTTTATTCTCTTCACAACGATGCATACTAAATATTTTTTATTGATATACACTGTGTCCAAGATAAGGATGTCTATCATAGGGATCTCGGAAACCATAAGAGATACGGAGATGGTTAAATTAGAGAAAAGTTGCGCATTTCCAAGTCTAACAATGTGCCGTTCAGAAAGTTTTGAAATTCCAATTAGTTCCAGAGATATGCATAAAAAAACGAAATTTGCCGATTTCGTTTTTATTTTTTTCTGACGTTATTTGAAGAGATATGACAAAACAAAATACACTTTCTCATTGCCATTTTTTAATCCCTACAAAACAGCGTTAAGAGATTTTCAGTACGACGTTTCGTTTCGGAGAAACCATCATCAACTTTATTTTTTTATATGGCTCGTGAAAAGAAAATACCCTGTATTAAATAGCACATTTTATTACTAATACAACGACATATGACACGATATGATTCTGCGATATTTAAAATGGTTTTAATTAAAGATCGAACGTTTTGGTGTAGTGTGCGTTGAAATGATGACTGAGTATGGTACCTATAGTAGGCTATGATTACTTATTACACAACGCCCTCATAGTGCGCGAGTTTCTATCGAATAGATTTCTGGGAAAATGGATAGGTATGCACACATTTAGCAGTTTTGTGGCCCCCTCGTTCACCGGACATCACTCGGATAGATTTTTTTTCTCTGGGGGTATTGCAAAAATTATGTTTACCGGCGTTTTTTTGAATCTGAGGATCAGTTTAGGAAACTAGTTCTTGAAGCGTGCGAGAGTATCAAACCTGATATGTTGAGAAGTGTTTTGAATTCAAAAGTTAGAAGGTGTTATCCATGTTTAGAGAATAATGGTAATTTGTTTAACATTCTCTATAATAGAGATTAGTTTTTCAACTTTCTAGTCAGTAGTTCTTCTAAATAGGTTAATTGATTAACATATGATGAGACTGAGACCTACCTACTTATACGAATGAAGTTCTCAAATCTCCAATAACGTGATTTCAATTTAGTATTTAGAAACATGAGTAATCCTAACCTACTATAGCATACTCAGGGTTATCATTTCACCGCACACTACACCAAAACGTTCGATCTTTGATAAAAACCATTTTTTCCGTTTTGAAATATCGCAGAATCATATCGTGTCATACATTGTTGTATCAGTAATATGCTATTTAATACAGGGTATTTTTTTTTTCACGGGCCATATAAAAAAATAAAGTTGATGGTGGTTTCTCCGAAACGAAAGGTCGTACGAAAAATCTCTTAACGCTGTTTTGTAGGAATTCAAAAATGGCAATGAGAATGTGTCTTTTGTTTTCTTGTATCTCTTCAAATAACGTCAGAAAAAAATTAAAACGAAATCGGAAAATTTCGTTTTTCTACAAGCGTGCGTGATTCACCCTCTACCCGCACGCAATTCAGTTTGGAAAGTGTCATTTTCCCACAGTTGTGCGGGAAAATTTTTCCCACACTAGTGCGGGAAAACATTTATATGATATCCTCGCAAAATATAAGTAGTGGGTGACAAAATATGAAAGTTCAAGCTTTTTTGTTGCAATACTAAGTGAGTTTGTTCAAAATCATCCATCATTTTGCACTATTCATTGAAGAAATGAATAAATATTGATAAATAAAAATGTATTGTTATGAAAATTACCCTATATATAGGCTTTGATTGATCTGATAACGAGTAGGTAACAATTGATGTTGTCATGCCTATCAATATACAAATTTGTTTGTAATTGTCAGAGTGACAGACAAAGCGTACTTATACAGGGTCGCTGATATGTATGGAAACGGTCGATTATTTCCTAAAGTAAGATAGCTAGCGAAAAATGTTAGGATACAAAAGTTGTAGGGTGTTTCAAAATCCATTAAGCTAATGAAAAATTAATTATACAGGATGAGTCAAAAAGTCAGGACGAAACAAAGTTGCTTTTTCTCTAATTGGACGCCCTATATATTATTCCACATTTCAATTCTGCTCGAAATTCTGAACAAAATTGATGAAGCACTTCATTTCCTGAATTCAACCGATTTCGAGATATCGAATTTTGAAAATAACTTTTTACTACTCTCAAATTTATTAAAGAAAAAGCACGAAATGATGCATATTTATTATGAAAGTCACAAAAGGTGGAGTATGTGATTACAAAATCTCAAAAGAAATGTCGAACACAAGGAACAAACTGGAATTACAAAATCTCATCAAAGAAACAATCAGTGAATTATTCGCGAGTGAGGAATTCCTCAACAAAATAACAAAAACCATCACTGATAAAATCGAAAAAAAAAATGAAGGAACTTGAAGATACAGTAAAAAGTATGGATGTGAAGATAAATGGTCTGGAACAAAAAATGTCGAATTTCGAGCAACTGGAAAAAATCAACAACATCTGTTTATACGGGGTACCCGAACAATCAAATGAAGATTTAAACTCACGGATGCTACAGATTCTCAATCAGAATGGAATGGAAAGACCTCTCAAGAAAGAAGACCTGCTAACAGCCTTCAGAGTAGGAAAACAGGGCCAGCAAAATAAAGCCAGACCAGTTATACTCAAATTTTACAAATTTGAACATAAAATGCTAGTTATGAAAAATCTTGGAAAACTAAAAGGTAAAAGAATTTTTGTTGCTGAGGACCTTACTAAGCAGCGCAAAGCTCTTCTATTTGACGCTAAGACAGCTTTTGGAGAAAGAGCGGTATGGACTTTTAAAGGGCAAGTTTACACAAAAATAAATGGAATGAAGGTCAATATTAATAACAACTCTGATATCGCAAAGTACTTACCATAATGTTCAATAACTGCTAAGTTTACTCTCACTGTACCAATCAACTAAACCATTGGCTAGGAGCAAAACTACTCGGATACTACTTGTTACTGAATATATTTATAATAGTTTAGTTAGAAATTTTAACAATAATAATTTCCTCCCCTCTTATTCATCTAGCTTTTCTATCTAGCTTTCTATATGTGGATATTATGATTACAATTTAATTATAATTTTTTTACAGAAAATAAAAAAAGCATAATTGTTCAGGGTTGATTAAAATGCAATTAAAACAATAAAATGTATTTTTTAATGAATGTCCAGGATATTTAAAATTTAACGAAAACAATAGTTAAGACAGGAGGAAAAGAGAGAAAACAAGTTTTAATAAACAACAAATTTTTCTTTGAGATTCTATTTTATAAGGTGCTCAAAGTGTTTACCATTTACCTCCTGACAGTAATGAACTCGCTGAACAAAATTTTGTAGTGAATCTAAAATCATGTGAGGAGGAATGGTAGAAATTTCATGCCTTATTCTTTCTTGCAACTCTTCGATATTTGGCGGCCTATTTTTGTAGACTACATTTTTTATGTGACCCCATAGAAAAAAGTCAAGTGGGGTCATATCGGGAGACCTAGCTGGCCATTCAATTGCTCCCCTGTGTCCAATCCATTCATTAGGAAAAGTTTCATCTAGATATGCCCGTACCATACGTCCAAAATGTGGAGGAGCCCCATCTTGTTGAAACCATATTTGTTCTGCCGGCCAATTGGGATTGTTATTATTCGGGAATAATCGTCTAACCTCTGGAATAATATGCTGTTGTAAAAGTGATAAATATCGTTCAGAGTTCAAATTTCCGTTTATAAAATAGGGTCCTATGACGTGTCCACTAATGCCAATAATGCCACACCAGACATTTACTTTTTGTGGCCGTTGAGTGTGAACTTCCTCCATCCAATGTGGATTTTGGTCTGACCAATACCTACAGTTGTGTCGATTCACGTGCCCGTTTAAACAAAATATATGTAGATTCGTCAGAAAACAATATGTGGTTGACAAAGTTGACATTTTCGCTTAATTTATCCATAATAACTTCACAGAACTCGATTCTACGATCAAAATTGGCTTCACTCAATTCTTGTACCAAATGAATTTTATATGGATGGAATTTTTGCAGTTTGCAAATTTTTTGAATGGAATATCGACTCATGTTATGATTCAAAGCCCTCTGTTTATTATAAATTATTTTCAAAATTCGATATCTCGAAATCGGTTGAATTTAGGAAATGAAGCGCTTCATCAATTTTGTTCAGAATTTCGAGCAGAATTGAAATGTGGAATAATATACAGGGCGTCCCATTAGAGAAAAAGCAACTTTGTTTCGTCCTGACTTTTTGACTCATCCTGTATACTTAATTTTTCATTAGTTTAATGGATTTTGAAAAACCCTACAACTTTTGTATCCTAACATTTTTCGCTAGCTATCTTACTTTAGGAAATAATCGACCGTTTCCATACATATCAGCGACCCTGTATAAAATTTTCGATTCAGTGAAATTGCCACAATGAATGAATTCGTTTCCTACGCTTGTAGAATTTAACGGCAGTCGCGTGCGGGAAAGCATCACTTTCCGCACTTGTTAGGAAAATTACTATTTATCAGGCAAAACTTTCTGAACGGCACATTGTTAAACTTAAAAATGCGCGACTTTTCTCTAATTTAACCATCTCCGTATCTCTTATGGTTTCCGAGATCCCCATGATAGACATCCTTATCTTGGACACAGTGTATAGTGGCAACCGGAAAATCAACAACCTATAAACGGGAGTTTTTCTTTGGATTCAATAATAATTTTATGTACTTTGTCGAACATAGAAACAGTGATCAAATAGGTATAGACTTACCAGATATTAAAGTTGAGTTTGCCAATTTTCCTGGATATTTTAAAACTTTCAGTTTTTCCGTAATTACTTCCTTGTAATTTTCATTTCTCATATTGACATTGGAAAATATTGCTTGTAATAATATATTAGTGACGTAAATGAAATTTTTTATACTGGGTGGTTTCAGGTTATTTGCGGAATCTAAGAAGTTTACGTCGAAACAATTGCTAATGATAATGAAATTTTGTACCTGAAAATAATCAATGGAATTGATTTCTCACAATGAAATTATTATACTCGTAACACGAAACAATGTATGCTTGTATGAATATTCATTTCTTGAAAGTTGAACATCCTTCTGATTTCAATATTTTTCTTCATGTCGTCTGCACGAACACTCGAATAATAAAACGCGGTTCGTATACAAACTTTTCACGTTTTGCCTTGTTATTGGTAAAGGAGAATCGAACTGATAACTGTTACCTACGTAATTCAAAAATAATGAATATCACAACCGCAGGAGATAAAATGAACATGTGTAAAAAGCAGAACGTGGAAAGTTTGATTGTGAATTGTGAACCGTGCTCTAGTGAATGACGTTTACACGAATCCAGCTGATTCAATCGAATAATTTAGATTTATACCCTTCTTCAAATATCATTGTTACGTCATATCATGGATACTATCATAATGGATGAATCAGTCATAAGCATGCTTAATGGATTGATTGTTAAGTTTCAAGAAATCTCATCCAAAAATGTTTCAAAATCAAATTGAAATACCTTAGCGTACTGTTCTGCAACCCATTTCTTATCAGATGCAAGTTTCTGAATAGTTTTCCTTTCTTTGGTTGCTGATGGTTGTGTAAGCTAGGAAAAAAATATTACACCCTCGCTTGTGACTATATGAAATTTTACATACTCTTCTTTTACTCATCGTACTGGAGACAGGAGTTGACTTAGTCACGCTGTTAGTCATTCTTTTTTGTAGATTTGATGGAGTTGGTGTTTCTTTCGACATTGGTGTCATCTTTGACAATGGTGTTAACTTTGACAGTCTTGTTAAACTGGATTTTCTATCTAAAGACGAGTTGCGCTTCGTTTTCTTGTTTGCATTATTCTCATTGTGATTCAGCCTAAAAATTGGAGTAATATCTGATGTTTAATATGCCGCAAGGCGAATTGTTACTAAAATAAAAACGGATTATTAGACTAGTGGTTAACCACCTCCAAGCGGGATTAATTTTTTCAACAGTGGTCAGGGACCTGTCATCCCTTCTAGATGGAAGGGTATTGTGTTTCTTATTCTATTTAATTGATTTCTTCAAATTTTCTTATGAAGAAGTAGCCTTAGCAATCACTAATTTGAGTAAATCTATTGTATGTTTTGCAACTTTGACATTATTACTATATTTTATTATTTATAAATGGCCTCTTTATAGTGAATCTTTCCCCGTTCAATCAATAACTGATTCTCGCTATTATTCAATTTATATCCATCTCAAATCATGAAATGTTCAACACCAACATAAACAATATAAGTTCAAGAAATGCTTAGGACATATTAAGATTTGAAAGGGTGCAAAAAAATTCAATGAAAATTTAAATTATTTTAAGAAAAGTTCCACATAAGTTATTGAAAGTATTGTAACAATGAGCTCGGCCTCCTTTCTATCGCATGCTATGATATAGAATGAATCGGATAAAAAATAGTTTCTACATTATTAACATCAAGACAATTTTTTTTCGATATTAACTAGAACATTTCTATAGGTTCAAGAGCCTGTATTTGAAATAAGCACGAATTAAAGGTACTACACAATAATCCATAATCTTTTCCTTAATTATGAACCCATAACACTTCTACAATTGATTTTCCCTCATAGATAAACTTCTTAGCCTATTTTTGATTTTTCAATTTTAATTCTAGGAGATTATTTTTTTGAGTACTGATAATCGAAAATTTACGATTTTTAGATTATAAACATCTCCAAGGAATGACGTATACCTTTTAAGTAACTCAAGTATTTGTTCACATCATAACAAAACGATCGAATGATTATTGTCGTAAGTTTGGATATATGGTTGAACCGTCGAAAATCATTTCGTGGGTTAAAGGACAGGTACGTGACAACAGCGCAAATTTTATGCCGACGTTTCGTCTATATATTCAGACTTCTTCAGGGCAAAAAGTTACAAAAGTTCGCATTTCGTTCATTGTATTATATATATTTTTTTCTATTTGTCTCTTAAAAGCCTTCAATATCTGATAATTAGCGCTGAGCAAAATAAAGGGTTTATTATTTTATCGAGTTGTGACGATAAGACGAAGATACAATGATCGAAATACGAACATTTCAAATAGTTCTTTGTGGTCAACAACTTTTGTAATTTTTTGCCCTGAAGAAATCTGAATTTCTAGACGAAACGGCATAAAATTTGCGTTGTTTTCTCGTACCTGTCCTCTAATCCACGAAAAAATTTCGAGATATCAATACAGGGACAAGAAACCTCATTCCCCTACCCTGAAGGAGAAACACTTATATGCGCTTGGTGAAAACACCTCGGTGTTCCAAGCAGAAATATTTGCAATTCTACAATGTGCAAAAATATGCAATGAGAAGACCTTCAAGAGAAAAGGAATCCATATTTATTCGGATAGTCAGGCCAGCCTGAAAGCACTTGCAGGTTATAAGGTAAAGTCCAGACTCATCTGGGAATGTATCAACAAACTTCTGACGCTGGCAAGGTTAAACAGAGTTAAACTGATCTGGGTACCTGGGCACAGTGAAATAGAAGGCAACGAAATAGCTGACGAACTTGCTAGGGAGGAGTTAGCTACACCCTACTTTGGCCCGGAACCAGTACTTGGAGTGCCCAAGAAACTACTTGGTAACTCCATTAAAAGACGAGTCAAAGAATTACAAAGAATAGCCTAGGATAACACACCAGGACAAGAATATAGTAAACGTTTTATTCAGATAACAGGTGAAAAACGAACTGATGAGATACTTAGATTAAGTAGAGATCAGATAAGACTAGTAACAGGTCTCCTTACAGGACATGCTCCTGTCAGAACACACCTACAAAAGATGACTTGTAGATTGTGCGGCTTAGAACCTGAGACTATTGAACACATTTTGTGCTATTGTGAGGCACTAAACTATAGAAGAGTAGTACAACTAGGGGAACCTGATTTAAACCTAGAGAATGTGGAAACCCTGAAACCTAGTGACCTTTGCAAAATAGTCAAAGGGACCAATATGTTTTAGGGTATCGAAATGATAGGGGAAATACAATAAGCCTCCGGCTGCAGTATATCCTTTGGACCCCTGTAGTAATGAAGAAAAAAATAAAAAAAAAATCTCATAAACATTAAGAATTAATTGGTGAACCTGTTAATCTTTCCTTTTCATAGTACAACAACGCATTCCAGGAAAACCTTAAGTTGATGAAAACTAATGTATAACCTGTCGTGATACGATCTGAACTTGAGCGTGCTTTATATCTTACCAGAAGTCAGAGTCATGGTAGGATAATAAAGATCGACCATTGATTATATGAACTGTTCGTCTCATAATCACTCAAAGAATCATCTTTTAGAGTTTAGTCAACTACTTACGCAACACCCTCTATGAATCTCGCAGAGCATTGTTATTCTCTCCCTATCGATTGGTAATAAATTAACCAACTCAGTATTTCAATTAAAAAAATTTCGAATGACTCTGATAAGTTTATTGAGGTAAAATATAGGATCCAAGCTATGGCATGAAAAAAGTATTAGTTCCCCATTTGTAACCAAAGACATGTATTTCCAAAATTCGAAAAATGGGGATGAAAACTTTCCATTGGTCTCTACTGTCTCTCACTTCACGTTATATTTTACCTGGAAGAGGACTGTGATCTTCTTAATCTACCTCCTGTGGGACCAGGAATACCAGTTTCTCGGATACCAAATAAATTACTTCTAACAGGAAGATTAGCACTACTGTTTGATCTCCGATACATCTTGAAATCCTAGGAAAGTTTTTGGTAACCTGAAAACCAAAGAAAAACATCACAATCAAAAGCTTACAATATGTTACACAGTTGATGGTTGTATAGACATTAACGGAGAAGGAAGTATATTGCCACATACAGAGTGACATCTTTGGTCTTTCACAAAATATGACATTCAAGATGGAGACAACTGTATGGTTTCATTATTCGAAGATTATATCTGTTTTTTCGTTAATAATTGTGACTGTATAATATAAATGAAGAAATTTCAGTCTTATGCAGTGAACTAGGACGTTAATGTGAAGTTTTGAATGCTGGATATTATGATGAAAATTGAATTCTTCCACTCTTCCACATTGTTTGTTTCTTCTGCTGTTTATATTTTGTTTCAAGGGAAATCTTGAAGAGTTTGAGAACTGATTACAAGTATTGTCTTCATCTACCTATCTATCCAATAGCATCCTGTGACTTTGTAACTTCAAAAACAAGTCACTTTCATGAAAGATATTTTTATCAGATACACTTCCGCCATAGGGTTCACTATTGAAGGTGATAAAACCTCCAGGAGAAACACACCTGTCATAAATTCAAATGTATTATTATATTTATACTGAGAATAAAACCTGATTCTACAAAAAAGGCAGTTTGGTTTTTGTATAACAATTTCTGTAAGATCAAATACTATCCTAACATCAGAAGCTTCTAAAATATTCAGGTACTTTTTTTCGTATTTCAGAAAAACCTGGAAATCCATCAGTAGCATCAGTAATACCATCTTTATTATTTTTTTTAATCTTACATGTTGTATTTTCATATGATCAATAGTTTGCATGTTTTTCTTAATTTCCTCTTCTGTAAAAATAGTATCAATGTCTTTGATATATAGCTTTTGAGGTGATTAGATTATTAGGTATAGTGGCTCTAAATTTATTCGAGGATAGAAAGTGTACATCCTCCAACAGATTGTTCGCTTCTTTGATCTTTGAGAAAGAAATCATGAGACAATTCTTGCCTCTCCTTTCTATGATACTGGGATCATATAAAGAATTTTGAAAAAATATTTTTCCAACAGCCAAGTTGGAAAGATAACCAATATTTTTAACTATTGATTCAATATATATGTTGAAAGAACCAAGTTCATAATTGTTATATTTATTTATATTTATAATTTTGGATGTGTCTGCATATTCTTGAAAGTTATTTCCTTCCATTTGATCATCTATTTGAATGTTTTCATTCGGTTTTTGTATTTTAGGTTTTCTAACTTCATTTGTGTTCATCTCAACTTTTTTACCTTGTAGAGCAGCTTTTTTGTTCGCTTCAATGAAGCCAGCTTCTTTTAATACTGTGTCTGAAAGAATGTTGATATTTGATGGACACTTGAGTTTTATATAATTTTCTTCATTTAGGAGACAGCCTTCCTCAATTGGATCACATACCTCATTCGCATGATCATTATTAACATTATTTATATTTGAGATTAGTTCTTCACATGCTTGGGAATTATAATTATATTTATTTGCAAAAATCAACGAATTATATACTGCCTCCTTGGTGGTCGGAGACATATTAATAGCTTTTTTGAATGATCGAATGTCGTCCTGTATAGAGTTATCTGTCCCTCCAGGGTCTCCGGGGTACTGGTCCCCCATACTAACTCAAAAAACCTTATTTGAGAGAAAAAACCAAACAAAAAAAATTTATATTCCTATCTAAATAATCACTAATTGTTAGTCAACCAATCACTGTATACACTTACTCAATTTGTATTAGTCTACTAGGATGTTAACCACACGAAGTTTACCGCGAGAATCTCCCTAATAACTTTATTTTGAAATTTTCAAATATCTTCTGAAATTCGTTGTTACAACTTTCCATTCAAATTGAACTTTGACACAGAACCACAGAACAGATCATCGTGTATATTGTTCTATATAGGGTGCGTTCCATTAAGCGCTCACAACGCCCAAAACACTCATTCAGACGTTCCACATGGCGACCACGATCGTTGGGGTGGTGGCGAAAATGTCATGAATGACGTCATGATTCATGCTCACGACGACCCATCTCAATAGGTGGGTCGGCGTGAGCGTTTCGATGACGCACAGACCCAAGTGGAACGACAAAATTCGTGGTCGTTAGCGTGATCGTTGTGAGCGCTTAATGGAACGCACCCATAATCGTATCTACATCTGACGTCACACACTTGTAATATATATATATAGACAAGTATATAACAAAATATATATAGGCCATTTATTCTGCATTGATACCTCTGACGCGTCGCCCGATTTTGGGTATATAATCATATTTCATAAAACTATTGAACTATTGTGAGATCGTGGTAAATGAATATTCATGAGATTCTTTAGTAAGGGGCTCCTATTATCCTTTTCGTGTTTAAAATGTTCTAATGAAGATGCAACTATTTATATATAAAATTATAGGTCAATGTGTGGAGAATACATTTTTCTTAAATTCAAGAAACTAGCACTTTTAAACACAATACCAATTATCGATTGTCTATTTTTAAAACGATACCCCGACGTATAAGATTGAATATTTTTTAGATACACCATTGAAGAATGCTATTCTGAACCAAGCTACAAAAATACAAAATGAACTCTTTATATCTTTTGTATTTAATTTATGGTTTAAGAAAACTTTTATTAATTCTCTCTCAGAAAACTATATCGGATCATCGCCAGAAATTGATATTTCGACTTTTTTGTGCATGGGGACTTATTAAAATCACCGATATTTATGAGCTCAAATTTCGAGCTAATATCTTTTGTGATATTCAGAAATATTTGAATTATGAATGTTAATTATTTAGAACATATGGAACATTAGTTTTAAATCTGTGTATTGAAATTTCAGTATGATATGTGAAAGATTTATTATCATCTGTTTATGGAAAAAAATTCTTCTAGTGAATAAAAAACTTTTTTAGAGAGTACATTTTATTCATATTACAAATATAGGGTCAGTTAATCAATCATGACATTGAAAGGAATTACACCAAGTTACTTGCTCTCAACCTCCTGCTTCTTCAGATTTAGAGGTCTTGAAATCCATAAATTTCATTCATTGGACATCGAGAGTGACAAAACATTGTTTTATTTAAATGTAATACAACTTTTGAATGAAGCATAAGTACCTCCAGCTACTTTGAATGCATAGCAGCCAGTAATAGCTAATACTACATAAAGTGGTACAAGACATGCAGAATAACGCTGATATCTATTCAATAATGTCAAACATGATACAAACAAATGAGACACAATTACAAATACAATTTGCAACATGTTCTTATTGTCAAAAGCACTGAAATATATAACACCCCAGAATGTATGGAGCAGAATGAAACACAGTCCAATTGCTGAACTGGTGATGAAAAACAATTCATTACCTGATTTGAGTCCCATAGTACCAGGACCCAAAGAGTCAGCTATTACATTAATTAGTGAAAAAGCACCACTCATTAGTCCAAATCCTAAGCCACTCACATATGCTAATATGTGTTTGTTCTCAATAAGGGTAGCACTATCTTCTGTGATTTTCTTCAGTCCATTCTCAGCTCTTCTAAGTATTTTGTAGATGAGGAATCTAAAAGCCTCTTGAAATATCACAGCAAAAACTAATCCAAATGCCAAGTCTTTTCGAAGTGGCACAACCATAAACCAGAGAAGTGATGATAGTAACAATGATAATAACCAGAAGAAGGCTGCAGCTATAAGAATTATAATTCTTATTGGATCATGGACAATGGTGAATAAGAACATGGCAAAAGGTGGTCCAAAAGCCAGTAAAGTACAACCAAAAAACTCTACCACTGTCATTTTACTTAGTTGATGTAAACATTTGGTTTGTACTAAAGTAAATATATATTTCGTCTATTTCGATACAATAATTATTGCTTATCAGTAATACCTATAACAGTAACGTTCATATGCACAAATGATCATAATAAATACACTTCCACAATCTGTGCCATAATTTTCAACATTCATCATTTGTCAGACGTCGTTTACATCGTGGTAGTGACTAGTGGGACTAGTGGGGCACAGAATTTCATAATTTATATAAAGTTATCCACGGCTCTGTCCACCGGTGTGAACTGGCAGACCAGATCAGCGGCTGAACTTTCCGAAGATAACCGAATGACCAGTAGCGTCCGACGAGTTTTTTTTGTGAAACAGATGTATTGATATACAAACGAATATATTATTACAAGAAATGTTTTTTTCTTAGAACTAATTGACAATAACAATTGAATGAGAAGAATTTATTGAGTTATGAAAAATATATGAACATTATATCACATGAAAAATTTTCGTCACCTCCTTTTCATCTTCGTTCATTCTCGAAAATGGCATTCTATTCTGGGGGTCCGCACGGGATGCCCAAGATGAAATATAGTGGAAACGATTTATATAGACCCAAACTATCATGACCATTTCGAATTTTCACTACCTCACCCTGCCCACTATATTTTTTTCCATTTTAATTATTTAAATTGAAAAATTAATTTCGGGGGTCTGCACGGGATGCCCAAGAAGAAATATAGTGGAAACGATTTATATAGACCCAAACTATCATGTCTATTTCGAATTTTCACTACCTCACCCTGCCCACTATATTTTTTTCCATTTTAATTATTTAAATTGAAAAATTAATTTCGGGGGTCTGCACGAGATGCCCAAGAAGAAATATAGTGGAAACGATTTATATAGACCCAAACTATCATGTCCATTTCGAATTTTCACTACCTCACCCTGCCCACTATATATTTTTTTTTATTTCAATTATTTAAATTGAAAAATTAATTTCGGGGGTCTGCACGGAATGCTCGAGATGAAATATAGTGAAAACGATTTATATAGACCCATACTATCATGTCCATTTCGAATTTTCACTACCTTACCCTGCCCACTATATTTTTTTTCGATATTAATTATTCAAATTGAAAAATTAATTTCGGGGGTCCGCACGGGATGCCCAAGATGAAATATAGTGGAAACGATTTATATAGACCCAAACTTTCTTGTTCATTTCGAATTTTCACTACCTCACCCTGCCCACTATATTTTTTTCCATTTTAATTATTTGAATTGAAAAATTAATTACGGGGGTCTGCACGGGATGCCCAAGATGAAATATAGTGGAAACGATTTATATAGACTCAAACTATCATGTCCATTTAGAATTTTCACTACCTCACCCTGCCCACTATATTTTTTTTCGATTTCAATTATTTAAATAGAAAAATTAATTCCGGGGGTCCGCACGGGATGCCCAAGATGAAATATAGTGGAAACGATTTATATAGACCGAAACTTTAATGTCCATTTCGAATTTTCACTACCTCACCCTGCCCACTATATTGTTTTCCATTTTAATTATTTGAATTGAAAAATTAATTTCGGGGGTCTGCAGGAGATGCCCAAGATGAAATATAGTGGAAACGATTTATATAGACCCAAACTATAGTGTCTATTTCGAATTTTCACTACCTCACCCTGCCAACTATATTTTTTTTCGATTTTAATTATTCAAGTCGAAAAATTAATTCCGGGGGTCCGCACCCTGCCGGGTATTTTTTTTTTCAAGGATTTATCGGGGAAGGAAAAAATTCTGAATGAAATAGAATATATTATATTGGTGTTTCTGATATAAACATCATAACACAATTCGAAAGGTACATGATGATACATATGTTTCTAGGTATAATAATAATATCGTCTTTATTATTCTCTTCCTTTTCAAGGGTACAGTCATCTTAAATAAAAATAAAAAATATATAACTTTGGAAGAAAATTGAAGGCGGAGTTCAATTTCAATAGTGACGAATCACCATGAAAATTGCTCTTCCACTCAACCTTGAACATATCGCTCAATGCTACTCTTAAGAATATGAAGGTAATTTTTTATTTCCAACTGGTAGATAAATCTTAACAATAAAAATAATAATAATAAACAATACAATCGCTAAATGATAGTTATGATTAGGGGTGATCTTCACATAGGGATGAAGGGATGAAACAGGTGGTCCGAATGCCAGAATCAGCTACCGCAGAAGAAATTCAGTGAAATCATTTTTGAACCGATATAGATTGTTCTGTTTGATTGAATCAGGAATGCCGTTATACATTGCGTATATCTGGTACGTGAAACATCTTCGAAAAATCTCTGAACGAAATATTAGAGGGGTAAGTCTGCCTTTGTTCCTTATATTAAGATTATGCACGTCAGTCCTGAAAGAAATCTTATCATGCAGGTAAGGAGGCCTTTTTTCCATGATTATTTTGTGGAATAAAGTGGCAGCATGTAGTTTTCTCCTATTTTCCATGTCTAACCATCCGATAGCTTTCAATTTGTGAGATATTCTTTCTCTCTTCCGGATACCAAAAATAAATCGTAGGCACGAGTTCTGAACCTTTTGGATTTTTTGTTTGAACTGAATGGTTAAACATGGGCCATACAACACATCAGCATAACTGAAAACAGACAGGACCAACGCTTCACATAATGTTGTCCTCACTTTAGATGGTAAAAAATACTTGTTGCCATAAATAACTTTCAGTGAATAATATGCACGATTTACAAGTTGAGCTACATGCTTCTCAAATCTCAAGTCTTCATCTAAAATTACACCTAAGCTCTTTGCTTCATGTACCACCTCCAGTTGCTCATCATTTATATTTATATTAGTATGGAGTCGAACAGTATTCCTTGTATGCTTGGGACCAAAAACAATGACTTTAGATTTACTACTGTTTATCATCAGACAATGATCAGAGGCTTTCTCTACAAATGAATTCAAATCACTATTTATTCTACTACAAGCATCATCCACCATGTCCGAGGAAAAACTATAATACAACTGTGTATCATCCGCATACAGATGGATATTACAAAACTGGAGGCATTTCATAAGCTGCGAAGTATAAATGGCGAATAGCAACGGTCCCAAAATGGAACCTTGGGGCACTCCACAACGTAGATTTAAATATTGTGAGTGATTTCCATCAATAGAGACAATTTGTTGGCGGTCATTGAGAAATGATTCAATTAAAGATACTGCACTGTTAGATATTCCGATGTAACCCAATATTGACAACATTAAATTGTGGTTGATTGTATCAAAGGCTCTACTGAAGTCTAGAAGAACTAGTATAGTGTTTTCGCCCAAATTACTGGATCTTACAATATCATCAACTATATGCAACAGGGCAGTTGCGCAGCCGTAACCTTTACGAAATCCAGATTGAGTATTCGGAAGTATGGAGAAATAGTTAATATGTTCTTTCAGTTGTTCCTCAATGGCTCTTTCCAGTAGCTTAGATAAAGTTGGTAATATGCTTATAGCACGTAGATCTTTGTAACTCGATGGATTCGCTTTTTTAGGCAACACCCTCACAATTGCCCTCCGCCATACAGATTCATTCTCATTCATGAGGCAAAAGTTGATAATATGTGTTATGTATGGAATAATATGTGGACAGCACATTTTAATCAGTTTTATGTTCAAAAAATCACTACCCATCGCATTTGATTTAATATTAGAAATAGTTGAGAATATAAACATATCATTTACTTCATGGAATTTGAAGTCATGGTCTATTAGCTTGTTTTCCCTATAAAAAGAAATGAGTTCCACAGGCGGCTCCTGAAAAGGAATAGAATTAATGAAGAAATTG
Source organism: Plagiodera versicolora (assembly GCA_037013635.1). NCBI lineage: Eukaryota > Metazoa > Arthropoda > Insecta > Coleoptera > Chrysomelidae > Plagiodera > Plagiodera versicolora. The sequence goes on along the minus strand of CM072986.1, from coordinate 4,111,979 downwards.
TTGAGCTCATCTGGATTTTTCAAGTCGTCTGGAATATCACGTTTTTTTTCTGGTAAAAAATTATTAGATTTTAACGTTTTCCAAAAATTTTGCTTGTCATTCTTACTGTATTCAGAAGCGAAATAAGCTCTTTTTTCTCTCTTGACTGCCTGATTTGTGTAATTTCGCATGTCTTTATAAAACTGAAAATGTGCTAATGATTTTGATTTTTTATATCTGTTAAAAGCTTTGTCCCTTATTATTTCCATCATTTCTTTCAAAGTACCTGTCAGCCAGGGAGCAGGCTTTTTAGTTATCCTCGATGACGTTAATGGTGCATGTCTATCAAAAAGGTTCGTTAAACAATTAACCAGGAATGAAATCTTTTCATCAACTCCCTCTTGATCAAAACTATTAAAAAAAGGTATGTTATATAAGTCTCTTCTAAAATTATTTTCATTCAGATATTTGAAGTTTCTATAGGTATGAAATTTGATTTTTTTCTTTCCGCCAGTTATTATATTTATTTTACAATAAACCAACATGTGATCAGTAACCCCAATCACATCAACAACACCCCCCTGTCTATCACCCACTCCCTTTCAGTAACCACCACATCTAAAAGTGAGGATGTGGTTTCAGTTATTCTTGTGTGGTTCTCTATCACTTGGCTCAAACCGAAACATTGCATAACAGATAATATTTTTTCAACAGTGGCATTATCATACTGTGCGAAGTTGATATTTAAGTCTCCACCACAAGTAATTCTATCCACCGAGGGATAAATTAGACTCAATGTGTCCTCAAACTCATCAATAAAAGAAACGTCATCCTGAGCTGGGGGTTTATATATTACTCCAAGAGCTATTTTCATTTTTTGAATTATTACTTTGATCCATAACTGTTCACAACAGATACCCCGTATATTGATTCCTCCACTACAGAAAAAATCCCTAATAAAAATGCATACACCGCTACCTCTGGTGCCACGATCAAGTCTATAAAGTTTGTATCCTTCAATATAGATCATATCATCACTTATATTATTTGTGAGCCATGATTCACATATGAGAAAAACATCAAAATCGTGTACCGAAGCCAATAATCTAATTTCCTGCAGTGATGGCAACAATGATCTAACATTCAAACCACCCACCCGTAGAAATCCAGTTGTCATGTTAACAAGATAATTCCCCTTAAAATATCAAGCTACCAAAATAATAACAATTGAAAAAAAAATAAAAAACAAAATTTATAGAGAAAAACTGTTCTAAATAAATACAGCGATAATGGCAAGTGAAATACCAGAATATAAACCTATTCGGGTGAGACTCAACTGCTCGCATTACTGCTGGTTATAAAAAGTAACAATAATTATTATTAATTATGTGCAAAAACTTTTATTTTCAATATACGTGAATGGATTAAATAACTTTCTCCATAATGACGATGATTGCGAAATATATAATGAATACAAAAGAAATTAGATACATGTACACCGAGAAAAGTTGAAATAACGACTAGTGTATTTGTATATAAAAAATAGAAAAATAATCAGATTTTAGCTAAGTCTTCCATTGAGGTGATTTTTATCAGTATCGAGCTTGATGAATAATTTCCCCTGATTTGTCCATACTTTTCCAGTTTCTCCCACTCTTGAAATTGCAGCTTTCAATACTTTAATTTGTTCATATGTCAGGTCCTCACGTATGATGATTCCAGTTTTCTTCAGAAGCTTCTTATTATTGTAAACAATGTGTTTGTGATATCTATTATAAAATTTAACCATAATTGGCCTATTTGAATCAGTCACAAATTTTCCCGTGAGGTAGTGAAAATTCGAAATGGACATGATAGTTTGGGTCTATATAAATCGTTTCCACTATATTTCATCTTGGGCATCCCGTGCAGACCCCCGGAATTAATTTTTCAATTTAAATAATTAAAATGGAAAAAAAATATAGTGGGCAGGGTGAGGTAGTGAAAATTCGAAATGGACATGATAGTTTGGGTCTATATAAATCGTTTCCGCTATATTTCATCTTGGGCATCCCGTGCAGACCCCCGAAATTAATTTTTCAATTCAAATATTTGAAATCGGAAAAACATATAGTGGGCAGGGTGAGGTAGTGAAAATTCGAAATGGACATAATAGTTTGGGTCTATATAAATCGTTTCCACTATATTTTATCTTGAGCATCCCGTGCAGACCCCCGAAATTAATTTTTCAATTTAAATAATTGAAATCGGAAAAAAATATAGTGGGCAGGGTGGTGTAGTGAAAATTCGTAATGGACATGATAGTTTGGGTCTATATAAATCGTTTCCACTATATTTCATCTTGGGCATCCTGTGCAGACCTTCGGAATTAATTTTTCAATTTAAATAATCAAAATCGAAAAAAAGTATAGTGGGCAGGGTGGGGTAGTAAAAATTCGAAATGGACATGATAGTTTGGGTCTATATAAATCGTTTCCACTATATTTCATCTTGGGCATCTCGTGCAGACCCCCGAAATTAATTTTTCAATTTAAATAATTAAAATCGAAAAAAAATATAGTGGGCCGGGTGAGGTAGTGAAAATTCGATATGGACATGATAGTTTGGGTCTATATAAATCGTTTCCACTATATTTCATCTTGGGCATCCCGTGCAGACCCCCGAAATTAATTTTTCAATTTAAATGATTAAAATCGGAAAAAAATATAGTGGGCAGGGTGAGGTTGTGAAAATTCGAAATGGACATGATAGTTTGGGTCTATATAAATCGTTTCCACTATATTTCATCTTGGGCATCCCGTGCAGACCCCCGAAATTAATTTTTCAATTTAAATGATTAAAATCGGAAAAAAATATAGTGGGCAGGGTGAGGTTGTGAAAATTCGAAATGGACATGATAGTTTGGGTCTATATAAATCGTTTCCACTATATTTCATCTTGGGCATCCCGTGCAGACTCCCGAAATTAATTTTTCAATTGAAATAATTAAAATCGAAAAAAAATATAGTGGGCAGGGTGAGGTTGTGAAAATTCGAAATGGACATGATAGTTTGGGTCTATATAAATCGTTTCCACTATATTTCATCTTGGGCATCCCGTGCGGACCCCCAGAATAGAAGGTCATTTTCGAGAATGAACGAAGATGAAAAGGAGGTGACGAAAATTTTTCATGTGATATAATGTTCATATATCTTCCATAACTCAATAAATTATTTTCATTCAATTGTTATTTGCAATTATTTCCAAAAAAAAACATTTCGTCTAATAATATATATCGTTGGTGTATCAATACATCTGTTTCACAAAAAAAACTCGGCGGGCGCTACTGATCATTCGGTTATCTTCGGAAATTTCAGCCGTCAGCTTGGTCTGCAGTTCACACCGGTGTTCTGTCCACGGTTTCTCAAACACGCTTTATGACGTGGAGTCTGTCGAATTCGGGATAGAGAAAACTGAATCATCAACTCTGATCGAAATTTACTCATATTATGCCCAGAGATAAGTTATCTCTGTTATGCCTAATACCCACGATCATATACACAGGTCACACAGGTCTGGCAACTCATATGGTGGGGAGGCCGAACATTGAGGAAATTTTTGTGGTTCTCATGTTTCGCCACCTACAGTTCTGTCCTCTATTGTCACTTTGTCAGCCCATCACAATCATATTTCTGTCATTCATTTTATCTACCATTCAAGTCCTAACCGTTTCTTTTGTTAATAATATGAACTGTCAAATATTAATCACGTGATTATAATAATAATAATAATATAACTTTATTCAGAGAAACTTAGGTTACAAACAATGCAAATATATTTGAATAAAGTTGGTTGGTGCCGCCCCCCACCACTCAAAAATGCTGTAGTCTCCACTCTCCAGACCTATGTGTATGACCGTGAGGTGCCTTGGGTCTAATATATGATTCGATGGGTTTAATTTCAATTATTTACATTATTACTCATTAGCGTGCTCATTACTGATATCGTGTTAACGATAGACTGAAAGTGTATACATATTTGATGAGGTTAAGACCCATTTTGAAATAGGCAGATTTAAAAATTTAAAATGGTAAGCTAACAGTGACTTCTAATAAATGTTATTCTTAATACGCTTATTTCACTTTCAGTCTGGAGGTAGTGTTAATATTTGTGAAGTTACCTTGGAAGTGAAACAGGCTCTTAAAGAATTCAGGTTCAGAAAAACAGAGGATACTGCTGCCTTAGTATGTAAGTGAGCTCATGGTTCTGCTGTAGGAAATAATTTAAATTCTTATTGATGTTCAAAAGTGTAAAAATAATTATGTAGCTGATATCTACATTTCAAGTTATGCTTTTACTCACTCACATAAAATAATATTGAAAATGTTCACCGTGTGTGTACTGCTTTGCTAATTTATTGCTTTTATCAAGTACTAAGTTTAAGTATACAACATCCATATTTTGATCTCTTGATCACATAAAGTTTTTTATAGTCTCACAGAAGACATTTATATTTATGTTGATAACAACAATTCACAAAAAAATTACATACACAATAAATAAGATTGAGTACATAAAAAATAGTATGTCTCCATTGACCTTATAATTTAATGTAAATAGTTTCATTTCAAGAATTATTAAGCCACTTTTGGGATATCAATATCACTACATGACATAAAACAGAGTCGCTTTTTATTGTCTATCCCATTGTATGCTCAGATCTTTGAAACTATGCATCAGATTTTGATTCTGTATTTTTGTTAGATGTAGTGATTCAAGAGGATGGTTTATATGAGCCCGCTAAATGCAAAACTCTGTATGTGACATTTTGTTGGTTTTATAGTTTTATACGATGAAAACGTATTGTGCTTATGTTTCTCTTCTCAGAAACCCATAGAGTGTTTCTAATAGTAGTAACCAATAACTGTTTTCGAACAGCCTTGCAATTGTTCCTAAAGATGGTCTAGCGGATTGGAAAAATAGGTATAAAATATACACTTACAAAGTATTGCATTTGAACTCAGACAAATTAATTTTCCCATCAAAATTCCAATGATGAGAAAAAATCCATACGTTTTTTCACAATATATTGCAACATAGAACATAAAATGAAAAAATTATTCTAACAAAATCAATGAAGAACATTTTTTTCAAAAATCCTGACTACTGGTTCTTATAATTTTTCGACACGCGGTCGCAAGTTGTCACGTGTTCACAATGGACAGCCTAAGTCTTAACGTCACAAGCTTAAAAACCTTTCCAAACAACGCGTTCTTTTTAAGTTTTTGCTTCTTTCAATTGAAACTAAGAATAAAATTGTATATGGTGATATTAAGTTCTCATAGACTCATTCTTATAAAAATTCTTATGGAGAAAACAATGCAAATATTTCTTTGTTTGGAAAGGTTTTACGGGCTCCGCCCATTTTGACGTCACACTTAGATAGTCCATTGCACCCTGGGATTGGTTGTTTGACTTGTAACATGTAAAATATGAAGTTGTGCATCTGACAATCTGTACAATGGTTTTGTCCATTACTGAATCTATCTATCCTACGATTAACCTCGTTTTGCATGTTTTTGCAAATACAGAGTTTTTCATTTAGCGGGCACATATGTATAATACATGCCTACTATAGTAGACAAACACTGATAATTTTCGAGGTTTCAAAGTGAGATTAGGGAAATCCTACTAGATAGATAAAAAAATGTGCTGAAAGTAGGTTATTCAATTTAGAAATGTGAACCCACTCAAACTTTGCAATGGCAGGCGTTTGCTAGTGAAATTACTAAAAACGTTCATAATGGAGTGAGCAATACTAACCGGATAGAAGATGTATTGATTACGCGAATCCTTCTGATACCATCGGATTCATCGTTTCAAACGCCTACGATTTCTGGTGAAAATATCTTTTGCAATGACAATTAATAAATGACAGGGTCAAACTTACAACGTTGCTTATATTTAAGCGTTGAGTGTTTTTCATGTGGCCACATACGTAGCTCTTTCAAGAGTAACCTCTTATCAGAACATTTTGTATTGTCTGATGACAATGATGCGATATAAAGATATTCTGTAGTATATTTAGTATCAGCATTGCACCCGTGTGAAGCCGGTGCGGATCGCTAGTTGTCAGCAGCCTGTTGATATACTAATAGGATGTAATTTGTAAGCATGCTACTTTGTGAAGCATCAAACGCAGTTGAAGACGAGAAGGAAAACAAGAACATGAACTATATTCAATAAAAAATTAATTGTTTCATGATTCATTTTTTTCAATGAGTGAAATAGAAAAATGTCAGTATGTAAAAAGTAACTATAGTCTATTTATTCTGGGTTGATACCTGTGTCAGATTTGGTAACTTTTCAATGCCATTAGTGCAAAACAAAAAGTATCTAGCAATGACAGACGTCTCAATAGGTTTATACATCAGATGGGAACACTTCACTGTCATTTTACAACGATGCCAAATTGTTTGGACCGAATTCTTAAAATCGTTTGTTTACATGCGAATCGTTCTTTTCTTGCGATTTTTGTAAATTTGTTCTTCTGAGAGCCTAATATCATCGTATTCTTATTAAAATGTCGGGAGGATTGAGTGGAGATGCCCAGAAAATTGTTGCAATGATTATTACAGAGAGTGACTGCTGCTTTAAATGTAGGAATTGAATTGTGTAGGGAATATCTGCATATTTTCACAAAAGGTAAGCTAAGAACTAAACCTTCCTAGGACTTCTACAGAACTACACAACGGAAGAAACAGTTGTGTATATTGATCAACCTCAACAATACCAAATAAGGAACTGTACTTACAATTAGTACAAGAACGATGAGTATTTAGTGCGTATCACATATTATCAGTTGATGAACGTTCTTCACTGCAGAGGAACAAATAACATTGAAGTCTTCAAATTCGTTTCATGAAATGACAGCTTGCTCAACATTTGCCTCACATCTTTATGGAAAACATTGATGGAGTTACCTAAGGTTGCTATGGAAGGTAATACATTCCTCCAACAGTACATTCAGTTGAAAAATGAAGATTTGAGGCAATTTGTTTTCTTTGATGAGACCTGGATATTTCAGAATGGACCTCTAGGACATTCTTGGCAAGGTTCGAGTGTCAAAAGTGTGAAAATATAAAGTATATGAGATTCAAGGTATTTAGAATTTGTATATCAGTTAGATGTTGGAATTATGTTGTGTATTAGATTTATTGTTTTGTATGCTGGTTGTTCGGATGAATTCATCCCTGACACAAATTTTTTTTTATCCCTGAAACTGATAACAAAATTTACCATGGAGAAATGAACCTGGATGTTCTCCACTGATTCGATGCACAACTGCTGAAACAATTGTTATGTGTGGATAATGCTACTTATCACAGCACAGTTATCAACAAAGTTTCCACCTCAGCTTTTAGTAAGGCAGCAATTCAAGAATGAATTACTAACAATGTAATTGAATTTGATTATGGAATGTTGAAACTGTAGTTTCTGTTATTAATAGTAAAAAACGTAGCAACGATATTGAACTCTTTTATTTTATATCCTGAGAATAACTAACTACAACAACAGATACAAAACGACTGTCCTACAAAATTATACCTAAACAGCTAGTTGCCCATAGATTAGAAATAAACAAAAAAAGGAAAAACTCGGAGAACAAGTTTTTTGGGATACAAATATCAACACCCCCACTATCACAAAAAACCTAATTCTCAGTTACTAAACCCAATTTATTAACAAACAAATTATGTTTTACTGTTGGCAGACTCTTAGTCAAAATATCGGCTGTCATTTCATTTGTAGGAAGATAATTAATATTGATCTGATTACTCTGTATCAATTCCCGAATGAAATGATGCCTAACATCTATATGTTTAGATCTTTTGTGGAAAATTGGATTCATAGCTAATTTACCAGCACTCTGATTGTCATTAAAAACCGTCACAACACTCTTATAATCGATCAACTCTGACAAGATATTACCCAGATATATGGCATCTTTGGCAGCTTCACTTAGGCTTATATATTCAGCCTCAGTGCTCGAGAGTGCTACAGTTTTTTGCTTGTTACTTTCCCAGCTTATAGCTGCTCCAGATAAAGTGAAAACAATGCCACTGTAAGACTTTCTGTCATTTTTATTGCTAGCCCAATCAGCGTCAGCAAAACCCTCAAGTTCAAAATTAGTACTCTTTCTAAATTTAAGTTTGAAATTTTTTGTACCCTTCAAATACCTAAGCACCCTTTTTGCACTTTGCCAATGTAATTCTGTGTAATTGTTATTAAATTGGCTAAGAAAACTCACACTATATGTTATATCTGGGCGAGTAAGTACAGCTAGGTACATAAGGCTACCTATTAATTTTTGATAGGGAATATTTCGATTACAGATTTCCCCTTTAATATTCTCAAAATCAATATTACTGTCAAGTGGAGTGGAGACACTCTTACAATCTGACATATTGAACTTTTTGAGTATTTCATCAATATAACTTTCCTGATCCAATGAAATTGAATTATCAGAGTAATTTTGTTCAATTCTCATTCCTAGACATTGCTTAGCATTACCTAAATTTTTGATCTTGAAATTATTGATTAAATGCTTTTCCAAATCCTTAAACTCTACTGTATCATTGGAAAAAATAAAGAAGTCGTCTACATAGAGAGCCACCACTGTTATGAGATTATTATTCTTTTTGACATATAAGCATGGTTCATATTGAGATTTTTTATAATTTATTTTACATAAGATTTTATCTACTCTTTCATACCAAGCTCGGCTGGATTGTTTCAATCCATAAACTGCCCTTTTTAGTTTATAAACTTTATTTTCTGATCCCTTCAAAATGAAACCTTCTGGTTGCTTCATGTAAACACTTTCTTTTAAAATTCCATTAAGGAAAGCTGTTTTTACATCCATATGGACAATTTTTAAATCAATTTGCACTGCTAAGGCTATCAATAACCTCAATGTGGAATGCCTTACCACTGGTGCAAATGTTTCAGTATAATCGATACCCTCTCTCTGAGTGTACCCCTTTGCCACTAAACGAGCACGATAACTAATGTCTTTTTCACTATTGCACTTTAACTTATAAACCCACTTGCTGTCGACTATTGCCCCCTGCTCTGGTTGATCTACTAGTTCCCAGGTGTCGTTCTCCTCGAAAGATCTGATCTCTTCCAACATGGCCTGCTTCCACTTAGATCCATCAGCTCTGGAAAGTGCTTCAGAAATAGTCACAGGAACATCATGTATTTCTCCAACATTATTTGAGCTTATCTCCGTGGTCATATATGTCACAAAATCATTGAATTTTGTTTTCTTCGGGACTCTCTGTGATCGCCTCACAACTTCAGAGTTTTTATGCTCTGTCATAGGATTGTCGTCACTGCCATAGCTGTTAACTGCTTCTGAATACTCAGTTGAATCTTCATACAATGTTTCATCTGTCTCATCTACAGTGTCTTCCTTTTCAAGTAATGAAGAATCTTTCCTCTCAGGTGATGAAGAAGATGCTTCCCCCACTGAATCTGATGTATCTGTATTCATGACATTGACTATAGTTGTTTGCTTTATGTTTTCCATTATAGTGACATCTCTGGTAGTAATTACCCTTTTGAGAGTTGGGTTATAACATCTATAACCTTTGGTTACTGTATCATATCCAACAAGAATATGTGGTATGGCTTTTGTGTCCCATTTCTGTCTGTTGGCTTTTGGAACATGGACTAAAGCCTTACTTCCAAATATTCTTAGATGGTTGAGGCTGGGTTTTTTCTTTGTCCACAATTCATAGGGAGTTTTATGGACACCACTGGTCACTGATCGATTCTTTAGGTAACAAGCTGTATTACAAGCTTCAGCCCACAAAAACTTGGAAATATTTTCATCAAACAACAAGCATTTTGCTTTTTCAACAAGAGTTCGATTGAACCGTTCTGCCATACCATTCTGTTCTGGGGTATGACTGTTGGTTGTTTGATGTATGATACCCTGTCTTTTCAGGTAATTTTCAAATTCCTGACTACAATACTCCCCACCATTATCTGTTCGGAGTACTTTAATGATCTTGTTTTGTTGCCTCTCAGCCATTGCCTTGAATTCTTTGAACTTATCTTGCATTTGATCTTTCGTCTTCAGAAAATATATAAAACACATTCTAGTGTAATCGTCTATGAAGGTTAGAAAGTATTTTGCCCCACCTAATGATGTTGTTTCCATAGGACCACATATATCACTATGGATAAGTTCCAAAATATCATTCGCTCGGCTACCCCTAGTAGGGAATGGTAAACGAGATTGCTTACTCTGGCAACAAACTTCACAATTTTGTTTATCTATGTAAACAGGACCTTTATAGTCAAGACCATCAACCAAGTTACACAATTTTTCCATGTAAACACAATTTAAATGTCCTAGGCGTCTATGCCAAGTCTCATTACTTATAGTTCTAGCAAAAAAACATGAACTCATATCTTTGCAATTGAGTTGGTAAACGCTGTTCTTCAATGTGCCTGTAGCCACTAACTTATTCTGAGAATTATAAATCTGGCAACCTTTCTCATCAAAATTTATTCTGTTCCCATTGTTTATGAGTTGTGAGACTGACAATAAATTGGTTGTCAAATTTGGTGCATACTGTACATTTTTCAACAGTATATTGTATTCAGAATTATTCACCATAGATCTGATATTAACATCACCTGCACTCTCTACTGGAATTTTTGACTTGTTAGCCACTACAATCTCTGGTAGATCTGGTCCTCTAACATTTATCAACCATTCTTTTCGTGCAGTCAAGTGAATGCTTGCACCACTGTCTATGTACCAGTCTGAATTTTTGAAATCTCCCATTGTGAACACTGCATTAAAATTGCTGTTCATTTTTGTTGGACATTGGGAAACATAATGTCCACGTTGCTTACATTTGAAACATGTCACATTATTTTTGTCTTTGCCTGACTTATTTCTGTCATAATGCACATAACCTCCAGTTGAACTTCCTTTAGATGGTGCTGATTGGTTGTCGCTGCTGCCATCTCTTGACGTACCTTTGTAGTTTTGTTTGGGTGGATAACGCCGATTCCTTGAATTTGCAACAAAAGCGCCGCTACTAGTAGAGCCACCTACTTGCATGTCCAGTAATTTTGTTTTAATGGAATCTGTTGCGATTTTTATACCAGAATGTTCCACGGCCATGATCATCGGAGCGAAGCGTTCTGGAAGTCCTGCCAACAAAAGTGACCCTATCCATTCTTCGTTGATTTTGAAACCCGTCCTTCTCAGTTTTTGGGAAGTCTCGACTACCTGATTGATGTAGGATTCCATCGAGTCGTGGTTTTCTAATCTTGCCGATATCAATGTTCGGAGGAGCCCTATTTTTCTTGTAAAACCGCTATCATCATATAGGTTCTTCAAGTTGGTCCATATTTCCTTTGCTGTGGTTACATCTTTAACGTGAGGATACAAGGATGGATCGATGGTTAACACCAATTTTGCTTTTGCTTTGGCTATCAACGTAGTGTCTGTTTCAGTGCCTTCAATACAACTACTGAGTCCTTCTAGTACTAGCACATTTTCAACTGCGAAAGACCACTCGTCGTAATTATCCCTGCCAATTAACTTTGGCACACTGGTTAGATAATTCACTGCCATTTTTCTCCAAAAAGTACTGTCCAAGTAACTATCGAACTACACAACTGTTTTTTACTTATATCAAAAAACAAAGCAACACCAGAAATCGTCTGGGCCCATAACCTGTTATTAATAGTAAAAAACGTAGCAACGATATTGAACTCTTTTATTTTATATCCTGAGAATAACTAACTACAACAACAGATACAAAACGACTGTCCTACAAAATTATACCTAAACAGCTAGTTGCCCATAGATTAGAAATAAACAAAAAAAGGAAAAACTCGGAGAACAAGTTTTTTGGGATACAAATATCAACAGTTTCTAACTGATTTAGTACAATTGTAGGACATAGACTTTATGATACATGTAATATATTCTTTGATTTTCAGAAACAAATCAGCTCTCATAATTAAGGCGGATATATCAGCAGAAAGACATGGATATCAAGATCTTCGACTCCCACCTTACATTCGTGGTTTTTATCCAATTGAATTGATGTGGGGACTTATTGAATTGAGAGACTTTTGAATCTTTATTGTCATTTTTGTTGAAATGTAATGATGTGTAGCGTTTACATAATGAGCAAATAAATTAATCAATAACTTCTGGATTTTTTCTAAAACGCACGTATTAGAGTTGGACAGTAATTGGTTTTTAAATATAGAACCATCAAATGAGAAAAAACTGATTTGATACTGAAAAATGGGCAATTTCAGATATCATTATGTAGTTATTATGTACTTCCTATGATTCGATTCCTAGCATGAATAATCAATAGTTATCCAAATATAATGAATATATTTCATCTGTCGAGAACACTTTCAAAACAAAACAAACGGACAACCTAACCCAAGTTTTAATTGGGAGCATCGCTGAAAAAGTGAAAAACATGTGGCATCACGACTCAAACTGGCGACGCGTCACAGGTATCAATCCAGAATAAATAGACTGTAATTCTAATTGACTAGATCCATTTAGGCAATAACTGTTCTGGCAACAATTTTGGTTTATTTATATTTCAAGAGTGTATAGATTGAATCGTAAATTCTTCTTTTCATTTCGGATTATGAACATTGAAAAAATTACACAGATAACAACATTGATTCCCTTTGTTTTTTCCATAACATAATTATATCTATGAATGCAGTTTTTATAAGAAATATTATGATATATTTTATTTACTTCCTCAGTTTCATCCACTTTATTTGAGTCAAATTATCATTCGAATTATTACTTTGCAGTAAAAGTAGACAGAGAGAAGCAAAAAATTATCCTTGATGAAAAGTTGGACACAATTTTGGTGGACGATCTAAGGGAGTCTCTGCCAGGCCATCAACCAAGGTATATTGTATTATCATACCGACAAGAACACAAGGATGGAAGAATATCCTACCCACTATGTTTCATTTTTTTCACTCCTAGGTAAGAAACTGTTATGAATGCGGCATTTAACTATTGTTTCAATGTGTATTTTAGTTGAGAATAGACAACATACAGAGGTGTGCACAAAAAACCGGCGAGAACTGTAACTTCTGAATCATTCGAGATCGAAACTTGGTTAGTAGCAACTAATTATTTGAAGAGAAAAATTGTATTCCATCACTTCCTGTCTAACCGGAAGTGACCCCAACTTTTTATTTTCAAATGGAACCCCTGTATATTTTTCCATTTTCAGATTCAGGGAATTATTTTACATACGCCAGTAGGTTTTCCGGATCATTTTGTGTGAAACAGAAAGAACGACAAAATGAACTCCACATCAATCTCTATTATTTTCAGTAGCATAGAAAGAGGGGTGATAAAAAATTAATTACAAGAAATACTCAAATTGGCCCCCATTTTGTGCAATGCATTGCTGACACCGTCTAGCTACACTAAGAGTTGCGGTGTGTAACAATGCTTCGGGTATATTGCGGCAAGCCTCTAATATTCGATGCCTAAGGATTTCTATATTCTCTGGCTGAAATAGATGAACTTGATCGTTCAAGTCACCCCAAAGGAAGAAATCCGTGAAATCATCAAGAATTCCACACCATACATTCAAGCTAAATCATGTTTGGAAGTTGGTTTCTACATTACAATGGGGATTTTCTTGAGACCAATATCTGTGGTTTCGTCTATTAAAAATACCATTTCGCCCGAATGTGCATTCTTCTGACCACATTATTTTTCTATAAAATGCAGGATCTTGATAAAACCTATTCAAAAAAATATTGCAGGAATGTGTCTCACGTTCTCTGTCATTATCGTGCTGCAAGGCGTGAATTTTGCGGGGAACGTATAGCGCGTACTTATGTTTTTTCAAAATAGAAAGAACTGTTTTTCGTGACGTACCAAAAACATTTGCAATCTTAATTGTAGATGTCCTGGGCGTTTCTTGTACACTGAGTAAAACATTCAATTCCAAATCTGCATCAAACTCTCGATGTTGTTTATTTGGTTTTTTGAAACTACCAAATTGACGTGGATTAGCTCCCAATCTACCAAATTTCTGATGGCTAGGATGATTTCTATTCGGATATCTGATTTTATAAACACGAGCAGCATCGTGCGAATTTTTTAAACATTCAAAATAAATTTGTAACATTTACTCGTTATTATTCATGTTTATAAAATAGAAAATATCATCACCTGTATTGAAACTTATTACCCCGATCTTTATCGATTACTACTACCAATTAATGGGCACACTGTTTCAACATTAAAACATTTTGAGGAAATTTTTTTGACATTTTGATCCGGAAAAACTACTGGTGTATGTAAAATGATACCCTGAATCTGAAAATGGAAAAATATATAGGGGGTTCCATTTGAAAATCAAAAGTTGGGGTCACTTCCGGTTAAACTGGAAGTGATGGAATACAATTTTTCTCTTCAAAAAATGAACAATATCATATAGTTGCTACCCACCAAATTTCGAATTTTGATCTCGAATGATTCAGAAGTTACAGCTCATCATTTAGAAGTTGTCATTGCAGTCTTGGACGAATTAATAAATTGATGAGAGGTATTCATCTTTTAAATATCAAGGAAAATATATTTGTTGGAACATTGGATCTTGTTTTTGAGATATCCAATGCTAAAATTGAAAAATCACTATGACAGCTCCAAAATACCTATCTCAACTATGAAGCAATGAAAAACTGCTTTTTGTGAATTTTATTTTGTTTTTTCAGAGATAGCCATGCAGAACTGCAGATGATGTATGCCGGTTCAAAACTTGCTCTGCAGCAAGAGGCTGGACTCTCCAGAGCATTCGAGATAAGGGAACTGGAAGATCTGACAGAGGAGTGGTTGTTAAGCAAATTGGGAAATTGAGGTTTGATTTGTGCTTTCACAACAATACAACCGGCTCGACCAAAATAAATTCTCACAAATTAATTGGGAATAATAGCTGAAGTATGGTACTTGAACATACAATAATATTATTTGGATCCGAGTTTGTGTACATTGGGATTTTGAATTTGCTATAGAGAATGTTACCTGGTTAACCATGAAACCTGGTTAACATATGAAATTGGGAAGAACAGATACTGTTTCAGATGTGCCAGATGAATGAACCACTTAGGACATTTGCTTTTCATACAAGTCGTTATTGTTTGGTTATAAATTGGAAAACCTTCCATGGATGTTTTAGTCCTCAATAGATCAAAACTATTCTGACAATAAAGACAAATGAGCACTTGACAAAAAGTTCTTAATCTTTATCAAGAGATACGAACGATCGAGCGTTTAATACCAATTTATGTTTTCAAATTTTGAAGTTCATGAAATGCAAATTTTCTGAATATCTGTTTAAGAACACTGTGACATGAAAGGTTATGTAGCAAACATTGTGAATTATCAAATGATTTCTTTTATTGGTGCCCCATTTTACCCATTACGCCTCAGCCCGTTTAAACCGAACTTTAAAAAACGCGCGTTTTTTTGAGTTACCATGAAACGTGAAGTCTAAATGACAAAATTTTGATTATTGATCTGACAGAGGTACCTTGTAAACGTCAAATAAAATATAACTGACAAATGCAAAACTTTATTCAAACGTAAAATGGGGCACCAATAAAAAAATAGTGTGAAGTATTCGGTCTCTGAAAGACTTATTTCGCGCGTGTTTTAAAGACCTTTTCATCAATTTATACTTTAACATACTATTTTTTTCGATACTATACTGGGTATATAATTCAAAATGTACATGTTAAATTTTTCAAAGGCAAATTCAGCAAAATCAAACTCATTTTATTTTATAACCAGTACTTCAAGATCACAATTTATTATTCGATTCAGTTATCAATAATATAATTTCTCCTACATACTACATCTTTACCAGTTATGTTCAGTACCAGTCAAGTATATTTTTGAAAATACGACAAAGATAAGAACTAATACTAAATTAATTAGGCTCAGATTGAATGCATAATTATTTTTGTTACAGTAGTGTTGTTAAATTTTTTGTGTCAAGATATTTTGACACTGTATGAGCTGTAGATGTGTCGCATTTCGACAATAACTATGTACAATTATAATATGAATTGATTCTCCAAATTATTGTGGAATGACATTTGGACGGAAGAATCTGTTTATTATATTTGATCCAAACATCATGGTGACTCAATAGGCTACATTAAAAAAATATCTTTCCTACCAATATTTTCCCATATATTGTATTCTCAACCTTTGTATAACAGAAAGCGATGTAGATAGATGCTTGATAAATGTTGCTGATATAAAGTGGACCGCGATATTCCACAAACGTTATGCAGTGAAGAATCGAATATGTCTGATTGTAGGGTACTGCTTATATGTGAAGACACTTATAGAGGCGGATTTTTTACATGAGACTAATTCGCAATCCGATAAACTACAGATTCATTTTCAAGATTCTCTATGTATGTTATACTCTGAAGTACTGAATCAGACATGACAAATTTAGTAAACTAGACCGGGGCCGGATTACCACGGGTCCACTGTATTAGATAAATCCTGCTCTCAAGTCATTTACTATATTCATCTTTGTTTTCAATAAGAAAGGCTGATTAGTTTGGAATAAAATACTGAACGGACAGTAGCTCACAAAAGTTGATTGATATTATAAATGCCATTATGTATAAGTATATTCAAGCAAGTACAAAATATAGTTATATCTTTTTATATTCAAATTTTGAATGAACCCTGCCAATAACTTCAAAATATACTATTTTGTAAACAATTTCTTCTAAACAATGGTAAATATTTCCAAGTTTGAGTAGACTAATATGGAATAGACCGATTGTTCTTACGGTGAGATTCAAATTTTATGCTTCAGTAGCACTAGTGCAATTTCAATTATTGAAAATTCATTAGGGGGAATAACACCTTATCCCATTTCGAAGCATTGTTTGTATTACAATATGCATTTATACGTGTTTTATTGCTTATATAAAAATTAGTTAGTAGTATATGCCTTGAACATTCCAATACTATAAGAAAGTATTAGGACCAATTTCAAAATATCATGTAATAGTAGTGGTAATTTTTGGGGTTTTAGCAACTATAAGAGACACGAAAACAGTGAGGCACAGTTGCGTATTTATGTGACTGATAATATGCCATTTAGAAGTTCCAAATTTCCAAGTATTTCAGGGGCACTTTATATTTCGCGAAGATAAAGTTATTTGTGGAAATATTTGATAAACATGTAATGATGTTATAGCTTGAAGTAATCAAAGATATGATCCAAAAAATGCGCAACTAACAATGAAAATCGATGCCTATTCCTAGCTTTCCAAAAAAAGTTTTACAATCTTAAAGTGCTTATTGTTATATCTGCTAGATGTATGAGAGATCGCCCTGGTTCTGTAAATTTCAGATTGCTATCTGATATTTCAATTTTATTGTTAAGGCATTCCAAAGCTATATCAAAACCAAATGTAAATCAACTGTAATTATAATCAATATCTATACATAGATAACCTATTTATAATTTTATGAAAATGCTTAATCAATCTCTATCATTCTGTATATTAAGAAAAATAAATTTGATTAATGAACACGTTAGGCGTTTTTGTGAGAATAAAATTAATAGTCTTATTGAGGATGAGAGTAGTGATGAATAGAAAAATATGTACATATGTTCATGTTTTATCGTTTTCAAGTTTTGTAGTTTTTGAGTTATTACTAATTGAACTCATCTGAAAACTTATAAAATGGTTTCATATATGACACATCCATACTCTAGTTGAAATCTGCAAAATGTACAAGAAGTTGTTACACTGGGTTATACACTAATATGAATAATTTAAAAATTACTCAATTTACAGTGTGCCCCAGGATGCACAGCATGGAGATCTTAGTAACCCCAGGAATCATACAAGAGATCAAATTGGTAAAAAATTACACGATTAAAGGGTGAATAAACAGATCCCTGAGAGGGGAGGCAAGAAAAAAATGTACCGCCCTACATGACATGCAATGGTATACGGTACAATTTCATTTCTCATGCTTTCATTCAAAAGAAAAGATGAGAGAGAGAAAAATCATGCAATAGTACAAGAACGAAAAATATATCACTTAAACTAATTTAGAAAGTTAAAAAATTAAAATGTCAACCTTATAGATTATAGATGACAAAACGTAATATTCGTCTTGAATAAGTTTTTTCGTTTTTATTCTCAATTTTTTCTACATGAAAATGGAGGGAGGTATGGAAACTAATGAAGAAGATGGGCATGGGTCGTCCTGCTACATTTTATGGCAGAGAAATTGAGTATAAGCCATGCATTCAAACAAATACCCGGAGTGAAAAAAACTGATTAGTTGATTTTCAAGCGTTCATTATTTGAAAAAATGGTTGATTTAAAGTCATGTGGTATCGCAACAAAAATAAACTGTTGACGAAAAAGAACAGGTGTATGTACCTTAATTGGCAGACAATCATTTTACCGGAAAATGAAAATTGTAATTTCAGAGAGTAGAAACCCGATTTATTAAGAAAATAATAATAATAATATAGATAGATGAATTATTTGAGGATTTCGCAGTACAAAAACAGATAGTTATGGGGATCTGGGTAGTTTCATTAGAAAGATGAAAAAAAGTCAAAAAATCAAATTTCCATTTATTATGAAAATTCCAAGTAACTGAAGAACAAAATCAACAAAACATACATGTGTATGCATTGTTCCACATAATCTATTACAATAATTGAAAAACTTACTGCATATCTCATTAATGGGTTATCCAGTTCTGTCTATTATGCATTCCATTATGTAAGTCGTTCGGTTGGTGTGGTTGCATAATATTTAGAACCGAAACCCCACTGTCTTTGTATTTGTAACTGATCTATGTGATCTTCACAAAACTGCTGCAGGCCTTAACTTAGTTGGAAATTAACACGTATATCATTCTGGAACAAATAGAAAAAACATTAGGGATTTCGGTTCCATTATACGATAGGTTTGTTCTAGCATAAGATTTTGAATGTTTGCAGCTAAGATTTGTCCATAGACAGTATTGCAAATTCCTTGGAAAGACCTGCTATACGATATCGATAAGAATATATCCTGGGTACAGACAGTCTCAAGAGTAGCAAGGAACGCAACATAATCAAAAGACGGGATACCATTTCCCATCTCCTGTTCCCAAATCGACTCATCAAAGTCAGTTAAAGAGATTTTCGAAGCTATTAGAAGAGAAATTGCGATGCTTTTTCAATATTTAGCAAATTATTCTCTTTGAATCACAGATCACGAAGATCTAAGTAGAAAATTGTTGTGAACTAAATATTTCTTGCTCATATTTGTTGATGGAAGATAATCGAACATTTTTCCACGCCGCAGAAAGTATTGTTGTCATGTTGTTCTTAGCAATATTTCAGTTCATGAATCAATCTCAATCCCATTTATTGTATCATGACATGTGACTATTTTTTTTTAATTCAACAGAATACCATAAAACCTGTTTCGTTGTCTATCTCAGAAATGGTGTCTTTCAAAAATATGACATAGATAAGGAGAAAAAATTTCGTAATATAATTATACATGATGTTCCATTCAATAAATTGAATAATCATGAGTATGACAAAGTTTGTATTGTTTAACTGAACATTTATACAGTTATAGGGAATACAAATCATTCAGAAATTTACAAGCTTTTCTAATAAATTCGTGGACACGTCAACTTTTTTTCAAGATGCATGTCTTTTGACGTTATAGTCGCGTTAATGACATTTATTTTTGATTAAGTACAAGTCATGCCAAAAGTTTTGTCATATTACAATGGAAAATTATTGATTTCGAGTGAGCTTTTTGGTTAATTGAACAAAATATTCAAAAAAGTATTCATTCTTTATGGATACTGCCAGGTTCAAGCAGGACTTCTATTTGAACATCTAGTTTGTTCAATGAACTGTATGGTGAATTACTGTAAAATCATATCATCAATTGTCTAACCAATTTTCTTACTTTTGATACAACATGCACAGAGAAATAAGCTCTTTCAAATGGTGCTATCAGAAATAGATGTTAAAATTTGATAAAAATGACATCTTGGTCAAAAATCAAATGTCGTCACGACGCGACTGTAACTATGATATAGGCATCTTTAAATAAAAGTTTACATATGTGCAGATTTTTTGGAAAAGCTTGCCATATTCTAAATAATGAAGTCATTTCTTATCTTATGTACACACTATAATCTATTTCAAATTCAATATATTTATGATGGGCATCGCCAAGTCCAATATTGGTTCCTAGAATTCCAAATATTTCAAAATATCGGAGAACAGAAGAACTGAATCTATATGCAAGTAAATATACAAACAAATATATACATTTGGAAAAGACAAACTTTGGCAAGCCACCCTTCAAAGATCACTCAAATATTTTCAGACAGAAATCCTAAAAAATCTGTAATAACAGTAATTCATAACAGCAATCTACTGAGGAAATCTTGATGACATTTCAAATGATGCTGTTGAAATGTAAAGTTTAAATCTGATATTACTATTGCTACAGAGTCTGAATAAAGACCATGACTATGATATATTAATTGACCATTAGATATCCAAGCTGTCCAAGTTTCCCCTTTTCAAAAAATTATGAGAAATTTTTATAGTTCATTGAATATTTATGTCAATATAATAAAATTATGTCTCTTTTACAAAAATATGAGTGAATACTTTTTAGAAACATGTACTGGCAAATAAATATAGCTACTCTTGTTCAGATGTCAATAACATCAACACAACAACAATATAATAATTTTTAATGATTGAAACAGGTGATATACATTTGGGAAAATATCATTAAATGAAATAGAAAAAAAGCACAGGTCAGTTCATGATATCACTAATATAGTCTTGAAGAAAACAAACTTAACACATCAAGTACGTTCAATGTGATATGTTTCTAAGGCTATGACATACCCATAGAGATAGTAGAAGAAACTGAGCAGGTAAAAAGCGAGTTTGATCCATCCTTCTCTTTGACACTTTGTGAGAACATCTGCATTCATAATGCTTGTTGGGTCATATATACCATAAGCAGACATAACTGGTCTGGTACGATAGCGATTTATGTGATATGCTATCAGTGGAATATTCAAGCACAGTGATAACCACTCTCCAGAAGCAGCAAATAGAATGTTGAATAGGAGGTGAAGTATGTATTCAGGTAAAACTAGCTGAAAATAAAATACATTCAGTGACTACACTCACAGATACAAATTGTGGATCAGTAGGAATTTGCACCTTAACCATTCAGCATACAATCAAATTTAATGGCCAAAAAGGACCAACTTCTTCAATAGGTTCAAATTAAATGCAACTTGTGAGATACTTTTTCACATACATGACTTCAATTTGATCTGAGTTTGAAAAATTGAATTTTTGTTTTGGGACTGTAATTCTGCAGTTGACTAAAGATTTAGTAATGCATTTATACATAGAACCTGTTATTCAAGTGAAATGTATTGTATGGAGTTCAAAAATTGATGACTCATGAAAAGGAATGATTCATAATCTGCATTTGCCTGTGGGGTTGAATAAGGTCATCCCTATTTTCTAATTCAATAAGATCAACTTCCTATATACATGAATTATTTAATTTATTAGCTGTACTTACTGGATTCAAGCTATTGCATTGATCTATCGGATTCTTATAATCGGTTTTTAGTTCATCAAATGCTATAACATGAAATAAGGAAAAGAAAATCAGAAAAGCGTCAACTATAACGGCCACAATGTATGAAAAAGCTGGAAAATTGAAAGCCATTTTTCAGTTCTTGAATGAACAATTTACTGTCACAGTTAAGATTTTTCTGTATTTGTAAGGAAGAAAAAAATCACTAGCGTACTCCGTAAATACATTAAAATTCAAACATCAAATAATTGAATTGAAGGTTAAAAAGGACACAGACACTGCTTCTGTTTTTTAGTTTTGGGCAGTCTTAGTTGCGAAGACTATCCGGCCAAATAAACTCTTTTCAAGGGATTTTCTGGCATCGATTTTTATTTGAAGACTGCTTTATTCATCAATACGTATTACAGTATTACCATTTACCACACATTAAACCAATACAATAGGTTAATCTGGTATCGTGTCTGGTATAGACCATTCAGGTCACCTGATTTTGACATGTCCGCCATATTGCTTGTGGGGCACACAAAGAATCGATCTCCATTTATTTAACAGTGGTTGTTCTGACCTGTTGTGCCAAATTTGGTGATTACAAAGTTTATTCTTGTGTTTCCCGAGTGATTTTATTAAAAATGAATCGTAGTGATTATTATCTTTCGCTTGAGAAATACATTAAAGTGCGATATGAACAGAATTTGAGTTTTATAAACAATATAAACCCCTATGCTTTAGTGATTATGGAAGACTTAAGTTTTCTGCCCAGTGTAGGCCAAATGGACTTATTTAATTACCAGTCATAGTTTTTATAGCGGGGAGCAGATGAAGGCTTACAAGTATTTGCGAGCCTATAACTATTATGAGGCTGGATTTGTTTTGGAAGTTTTGGCAAAGAAAATTGATCCACATTTTGTTGTTGTTGCCAAGGTAGAGATTATATACCTGAATATTATCAAAAGCTTGTTTAATAGATGGAAGTTATAGTACTATTCACAAGTTTTGTTAGTTTTCCCTTGTTTATTGAAAACAAGAAGAGATAAAACAAAAATGTACACTATACTATATACCAAGACTATTTATTACTAAATAAATAAATTATTCCATCCTGACTTTCAATACTTTGGTATCCCATGTTCACTGAGGGTACCCAATCAGGATTGTTTTTATCCTCTAAGCTCAGCTGGCTCCACTAAAATTGGAATATATATGAAAAAAAAACGAATCACCAACAGAAAAAAATACTCTTATTAGTTCACCTATTTCGAAAAAACAACTTACATACTTGTTACAAAGTGTTATTTACATATTCTTGCATTGTTTACAAACGTTTCATTCAACTCTCCACGTTTTAGTGCTCGAATCCATGCCATGCGACGTTCTTGTGATAATGCATCTAAATTTTCTCCACGCCCTTTGTACGCCCTAGGAATTCGAAAAAACGAAGTTTATCCCTTTCCCCCCTTTTAGAACACCCAACAACTGCACAAAAAGTTGGCATTTTTAAGAAAAACCAATTAATTTTGACCTGTGATTACGTTGTTTCTAATGGGATTATCAAAATCAATGAGGAAGTTTCCTTATGACGAATTCTCATCAAATAAGTACTCAGCTATTTAGTTTGATATCTCTACTTTCTAGAATGACAATACAAATCATTCAACTCCATTCTATTTTCAAAATAAACCAATTTATAAATTTTGAGGCGGAAAACTGTGACGTACTTAGTGAGTTTAGAGTGAATATAGCTATCGTAAGTTATGTTATGGTGTAATCCGGATGATCGCGGACGAAATCTACGAATGCATTTGCGCAATTGCCAGATCTACCTTTCTATTTTCATGAAAATAAATTGAAAGCTGTTCCGAAAATTCAAACACAAAATTATATTGAAATAATTCACTTCAAGAACAAATTCGATTCATTCATTCATTTTCTATTCAGCCATAGCCCTCGATTATATCATCGCATTCATATATTTTCGCATGTTATGTGCTAGTTATATTTCATAAGACATATGATATTATATCATGAAAGGTAAACAATCAATGATTTGGTATTACAAAATCCACGACATATTTACCAAGATATTCTGGTAAGTTTTTCCGAATATTTAGAATAAATTAGAAGCAGGGCAACACTGTACTTCCGCACGCAAAATCTCAATTTGTTCCTGTGTGAACCCGGGTTTTCACTTGGTACGTCATCAGAATGGTGGAGGAGCCAAAATTAGTTTTTCAAAACGAAATTCTGGAGTCAAATTCGATCGCACAAAAAAAATGAAAAAATACGGGTGTAATAATTTTTCATATATTTTATGGAAAAAATAATATCTCTATATTGGAAACTTCCTCATTACATTGTTAGTAATCTTGAATGCTTTGCTGCCTTATCAGGAGCTGTGGTGGAAACTTTGTTAATGACTGTGCTGTAATAAGTAGCATTATCCATACATAACAATTGTGGAAGGATTTTTTAATTTTGTCAGCAGTTGTGTATCGAATCAGTGGAGAACGTTATCCTGGTTAATTTCTCCATGGTTAACTTCTTTAGCAGTTTCAGGGATCAAAACAAATTTTGTCCCATGAATGAATCCATCTGAACAACCAGCATGCAAAACAATGAATCTAATAGACAACATATTCTAACTCATATACAAATTCTAAATACCTTGAGTCTCATATTCTTTGTATTTTCACACTTTTGACACTAGAATCTTGCCAAGAATGTAATAGAGTTCCATTCTGAAATATGCAGATCTCATCAATGAAAACAAATTACCTCAAACCTTAATTTTTCAACAAAACGTACTGTTGGAGGAATGTATTACGTTTCATAGCAATATTAGGTAACTCCATCAATGTTTTCCATTAAGATGTGAGGCAAATGTTGAGCAAGCTTTCATTTCAATGACTTCAATGCTATGTGTTCCTCTGCAATGAAGAATGTTCATCAGCTGATAATATGTGATATGCACTAAATACTCACTGTTCTTGTACGTATTGTAAGTACAGTTCCCTATTTGATATTGTTGAGGTTGATCAATATCCACAATTGGTTTCTTCCGTTGTGTAGTTCTGTAGAAGTCCTAGGACAGTTTAGTCCTTAGCTTACCTTCTGTGAAAGTATGCAGATATTCCCTACACAGTTCAATTCTTACATTTAATCAGCAATCACTCTCTGTAATAATCATATTTCATAAAAACTATTGAACCATTGTAAGATCGTGGTGAATGAATATTCATGAAGATTCTTCACCTACCTTTGGAATAAAATCCAATATAAGGGTCTCCTGTTATCCCTTTCTCGTTAAAAATGTTCTAATAAAGATGCAACCATTTTCTGGGCTTCTCTACTCAATCCTCTCGGCATTTTTATAAGAATATGATGAAATTAAGCTCTCAAAAGAACGAATTTACAAAAATCGCAAGCATAATTCGAATGTAAACAGACGATTGTAGGGATTCGCTCCGAACAATTTGGCATCGTTGTGAAGTGAACGATGCCAAATTGTGGAGCGAATCCTTAAACACGAAATGGATAACTTGGATCTCTGGATAAATGGAATCTTCATGAATATTTATTCACCACGATCTCACAATGGTTCAATAGTTTTTATGAAATATGATTATATACCCAGTTATATATATTCGGAGTTAATTCGGAGCATCGCTGAAAAAGTGAAAAACATATGGCAACACGGCTCAATCTGGCGATTTGATAGAACTATCAACCCAGAATAAATAGTCTATATGTAATCGCTTGACATGTCTCTTGATATATTTTTTCTAACGAACAACAACAAATAAAATTCACAGAATGTTGCAGGGCAAATGAAGTCTCGACAGTTTGATTCGTCTGTCTAGTCAAGACGTTAGCGCTGATCAAGTTTTGTTTATAAAATTCAATTTTCAAATGACAATATGAAATGAAAGTCTAGACTACATCCCGAACATTTCACTCTCTGATGCAAAAATCTCACCAGCTTACTCCTTATAATACCGTAATAGTAACGCCATTGCGCATGCGTTTACTGACAGTTGAATCCAACCGAGATCCGGGTCTCCGGAAAGATGACCTCGATGTACATAGACCGGCAACATGAAGGGGTTTCACCAATAAGGGAGAGCCTCGTGAGACTTTTAAGAATGGCGTTATTGGAGGCGTGTCCTCTTGGGATCTCTGTGAGCTGACACGCCTCAAACATTCGTTCTTCGATTCTTTTATTGTCTCGAGGAACACGGCAGTGTAGCGATGTAAGGATGAGTTTTATGTCGGTTTCGGAAACTTACCAGGTTGACACGATCAATATAATCTTCGTTCTTTCACAAAACTAGGTATAATAACAGGTGATTCAAATTGAACATTTTTCATAACAAATACTAATTTCTAAGTGATTTAGAAAAAAAAAAACTACCCTAATCTCCAATGATTATCTATACACCGCGATAGAAAACAAGTTGTGAACATCATGGCAATTCAGTTCGTACTCTGGCATCCTACAGGCAGAGCTACAGGGAAGTGTTTTCAGAAATATACTTTTCACAAACTATGGGAAAGCTGTTTGGAAACGTCAAAAAATGAGAATAAGTTGTTTTGCTGTTGATCTGACTATTATCTATCTAGCTTCAACTTGTGAACAACCTAAAAATAAATCAACAGTATACCTATCAACAAATTGACAAAAAAGAGCTCCAAAACCTGCGATATCGAGTCTTTCATTTCTTTTTTACGTAAACAATCTAGCAAAAATCCAGATTTTAGAGAACTCAATTGAATACTTAGGAATCAACGACGACACTTCAGATCAGATGGGATTTACAAATAGAGCATTTATTCAATAAACTGATGAGAATCCATTAAGTAAATTCACAATACTCCCCCTGGATATAAGTAGTTGGTTAGCGAGCGAGATATAATAGGAACAGCTGGGAAATGCCATAGTGATTGAACATTTTTGCGATCGTAAACACTCGTCCAGTTCCTTCAACCTTTGAGAAATTTCTCCTGACCGGTTGGAGATGTTAGTGTTATGCGTTTAGTCAGGAAGGACGGTGTTCATCTATCCAGGCTTATAAAAAACTACGGATTGCCAGCGCCAAGGCAAGCATGAAGTTTCATTTTGTTTATACTCATTACGTCTGTAGATTAATTCACTGACTAATCCAATTAATTAATTTTCAAAATGGTGGTCAGCGGGAAATGGTAGCCTATGATGGCTATCGTTTTCACAAGGAAGCTTTATGTGCAATTTGTTTAGACGCGAGAAAATGTGAGGAGATAACGTACCGATGCAGAAGTGCAGACACTGGTCTCATCAAGAATATTGTGGGAATGATGATCCAGATTCTTTACTTCTTGAATTTATCTTCATTGTTATTATTTTAATTTGAGTTGTTATTCCATTTGTGTTTAGTTTATGTCCGTAGTAACGAAGTAGGATCAAATGTGAATTACGTCCCATCTCTTTTCTCTTCATTATTTCTTCATTATTTTTATCATTTTTGTTCCCTCTGTTTCTAGTTATACATGGTTTTTCACTTAAAACTCCGCTTGCCAATATCTCCAAAAAGGAATAGAAATATCCAATTTCTGTTAAAAGTAGTCAATAGATGAGGTCGAATAGATTTTTTTCACAGTTTGAAAAATTCAACGTCTACTAAGAGCTGAGAGTCGCGACGCGTCGAAAATATAAATCGATTGCAACGAGTTTGAAATTACGCGCATGTGAAAGTACGTCATTTATAAACTTTCTTGTCATGTCATGATTTTTACAAAAGTGCCATTCATTTTACTCATATCTGGTCAAACCGACGAACAAAATGATTATTGCAAATAACAAATAACAAATCAAGAATTTTGTTCAAAATCATGTCCTGCTCGGATATAGCTTTAGGAGCGTACTTTTTTGTTAATAGCAGCACACGCTGCACTAATTTTGTTAATAAGCCATATCATCGAATAGTTCTTCATAGACAACGTCCTACACAGTTTTGATGATTGTTGATCGAATCAACCAAATATTTTGCCGGGCAGGATTTCTCTCCAAACTTACTCCTGTAACTTGAGAGAAATACGTTATCGCTCGACCTTTGGAAATGTGTGGTGAATGATCGAAACAGAATGAAATTGAAATATTCACATTTTATTATTACATAATCAATTATCTCACATTTGTCGAAATATGATTTTTCAAAGTTCCAGCTATACCTAACAAATTCCTCTCAAGTTTAAGGGGTAAGTTTGGGAAGAAATCCTGCCCGGCAAAAAATTAGGTTGATGCTATTCGATTAACAATCATCAAAACTGTGTAGAACGTTGTCTATGAAGAACCAATCGATGATATGGCTGATCTTATTAACAAAATTAGTGCAGCGTGTGCCGCTATTATACAAGAAGAACCCTCCTACAAGCGACCCAAGCTCCTCTGGTCGAAGCTTTTGATAGCTGTATTCGAGCAGAAGGGCATAATTTTGAACAAAATTCTTGATTTGTTTCAACATTTGTAGATTGCAATAATCATTTTATTCGTCGGTTTGACCAGATATGAGTAAAATGAATGGCATTTTTGTAAATATCATAAGTAATCCCATTTTTTGTCAATCAAAAAACGTTTACTAAAAACCGGTATAACTCAGAAATGAGTAAAATAAATAAGTTCGAGTACATAACAAGAATATAATACAAGTTTATAAATAAAATGTACTTTCTCGACGCGTCGCGACGCTCAGCTCTTAGTAGACGTCGAATTTTTCAAACTGTGAAAAAAATCTATTCAACCCCATCTATTGATTACTTTTAACAGAAATTGAATATTTCTATTCTTTTTCGAGATATTGGCGTGCGAAGTTTTAAGTGAAAAACCCTGTATATACCAATATTCCTCTTATATCCTCAATTCAAGTCAAATATTCACAACATTCAGTATTTATTGTTTTGTTCTGTTTTTTGTACTTTGTCAAAGTTCCCTGGTGGGCTTATCGAGAAACAGAACGAGTAGCTCTTCGACTCTCAACTTTATAGGACACGGTAAAATCGGTATCTCTCCGTACTCGATTCGAGTGTTATCATTATCTAAAACTCTCTCAGGAATTAAAATATTCGCTGGCTTTACGTCCCAGTCAAAATTACAGTCCACTTCCCAGAGGATAGGTGGTTGCAACTCCCGTCCAGGCGTGCGAAGGAGATTAGATCGACTTCCGGAGTACCAAGCAAGTCCTCCTTTGGGCAGCTTTGACAGATTCCGAAATCTTTTGTTATATTGTAGCCAGACCTCATCCTGAATTTTGTGTTCTCTAAAGCCCGCCACTCACGTTCCAACACCGCAGTACGATTTTGTCGAATGCGACAAAATTGAACGTAATTTGATCGTGTATTTTCGCTGTTCGATCAAGTCGGTGCGATTTGATCGCAGACAAACCTGCCAGTCTGCCGCAGTACAACATTGTTGGTTGGGTCGTTTATTTGATCGTGTATTTCGACTTGCGATTAGATTGTACGATTTTAATACTGCGAAACAAATCATTTGCTGGTGAATTTCGAAAATGGCTTATAGCGAGACTTTTTTAAGAGATTTTTGACTTGTATGAAGAGCGAGAATGTCTTTGGAAAATCAAATCGCCATCATATCATGACAAAACCGCTAGAAAAAGAGCTATGGACATTTTGGTTGCTAAATTTCAAGAAGTGAAAGCAGACGTAAACGAAGATTTTGTAAAAAAGAAAATTAATAATTTTCGAACATCGTACAAAAGGGAATTAAAATTAGTAAAAAACTCCAGCAAATCTGGAGCAGGGTCAACGGAAATTTATAAGCCAAAGTTATTGTATTTTGAGCTGCTATATGTTTTTTGGGTGATCAAGATTTACCACGAGCACCTGTCTCTAATGTCTGATGAGGAAGAGGTAAGTAAATGAAAAATGTATATTCCTACAGCTTTATTTTGCCAGATTACTGCTCCTTCATTATTAAAATAATTCATAAAATTTTCTCTTGTGACCTTTGCAACCTGTGACAAACTTCTGTTACTCAAACTTTGTTGTAGATCAGTAGAATCATTTGAGGTAGGACTCTGTAAGTGTTCCAGATTCTCGATCTCCATTATCCAAATGCTCAGTAGGAGTATATACTTGCGGACATTTTGTTCGCAACAGATTGTGCAAGACGCAACATGCCATCACTATCTTCTCAATTGCTTCTAAATTAAGCCCGTAATAGCATATGTGGATTCATCCATTCGAAGGTAATTTTTCCAATCCTCTGGATATAATCGCAATTCTTATAATAAATGGACGTGACTGTATGTATGTCTTTTTAATTACCAGATTTTGCACCACCACCTACGTATATTGTGTTTTTTTCATCTTTTTTCGGTTATACAAAACGCAAGAGCCGCTAGGAGTACATTTTCATTCGACATGTTTATCATTTGAAAGTAAAACTCGTACTGCAAAATCGTTACGTGTGTATTTACATCCGATTTCCAACACAATTGTACTGCAATCGCATTCGACAAAATCGTACTGCGGTGTTGGAACGTGAGCGGCGGGATTAACAACGTTTAATTCGATTTTTGGGAAGATATTATGCCTCCCATTAATTACCCGCACGTGTCGGAAAATGAGAGCGATTGATTTGTTTTAGTAAAAAATATATTTTGCCTTAACGTATGGCTGTAAATCATTCTAACTGTGATTGAAACATACCTTAATAAGTGTCCTAAAAGTTCCTAATTGTAAATTATTAGAAGATGAATAAATGTGGTTTTTATAAGCTCCTATTACCCTGCGCTCCCCTACACATCTTGAAATTTTTTAATTTTAAACATACATTAGGAGTTCTGCAAACAGTGGAATAACTAAAGGATGGCAAGACTGGGAAAATACCAAGGGCCCTCGACTCAAGAAAGCTCCAGCCCAAGCGGCCATGAGCTCAGACATAAAACTGTCGTTAGTGTTGGAAAACAAAGTGAAAATTGTTACGTGATATGTGAATGTAGTGATAGTGCCCCGTCCTAAGATTCAGCCACGGGCTCATAGTATAGTTACGCCACTGTCTGCAAAAATTGATATTGGGAATAATTTTCAGAAAGAAAAAATATAAAATTTATTTGGTCAATGTATTCATATCCATTAAAATTGAATTGAATTAAACTTTTCCACAAATTAATTAGATGAGAGAACAAAAGGACGATTGGACAACGCTCGATAGGAAATTTGGCTCAGAGGTTCTAGAAAGTATTGCCAACCGAGTTGGAAAGTATTCAGTATTACATAATTGTTTATTTACTTGTATTTCTGGAGGTCCACTGCAATCCTTCACCAAATATCGAAATATAATTTTGCACTTCCACAATTGAACCTTCGCCATTTTATCGAAAATGGGAGAAGTAGAATTCGTAGATGAATTCATGTATCAAACACTAAATTAAGATCAGTGTGAAATATTCAATATAATAAGACTGCAGTAGCAGGGACATCACACATTGAGCACAAATCAGCAAATGTGGGGATAAACAAATTTTTCTTCCATAAGACTGTGTATAGCTTCAATGTGAATTGTAGGTAATGAGGTTACGAATCTTTTGATAATTTGTAACGAGTAAATTGATCAGTAAAAGAGCTCGTAGCTTTTTAAAGTTTCCTTTCACCAGATTTTGAAACTTTTTTTCTTGAAATATTTCATATATATGAATATTTGTATGACAAATGCAGACATAGGCATAAACCAATAAGAGAACAATTTAATATCCTCAGAAATATGGCGAAGTGTGTGACTTCGTTAGAAATATGTTGTGAAATTCAATATTTTAAAATAAATCATATTGCTGATATATTCCACGGAAAGGTTAATTGTTTCAGGGCTTATGGCGATTGCAGACATAATAAGTGGTCACCGCTGGAGTACTACGATAGAAAGTGCAGAGAGAGCAATGACAAAAATAAAAAAAGTGGTTAGAAAATAGCCTTTTTCTTTCCCTAAGTAAGTAAAACAAAATGTATGACCTTCGCTTCCTGAAATAGATCCCTACCTATTAATATGCGAAACAGAAAACGACATGAATCCAATTGCATCTTAAAACAACAACAATGAACATGCACACAAAAAATTGAGAGAAAGATATGTGTTAAATACTTGGGCATTTTTGTATATTAATTCATTACATGGAAAAGGCACATGAACTATGTAAAAAAGAAAACTTATTTATAAATTCTATGAATTGCATAACTCCTTGTCCTATAAAACCATAAAAGCAATATATTCTTTACTTGTGAAATCTATCATAAATTATGGCATCATTGTGTGGGGAAATGCATGTAGTATACAGGGTCACTCACGGTCAATGGTAGGTTAGACGTATATGGAGAACGGGATGTAGGATCATTTTGAAAATTTGGTTTCTTGGGTAATCAGTTTTGTTCTATCTATCTAAAATATTTTCAGCATTGCGGCGTTGCTGCTTCTATTGAAAGTAGTAATAACTTTGTAATTTCAAATGGAACACCCTGTATTTTATTCGATTTTTCGTTTCTCTAATACTTTTCAATTATATTCGTATGATACTTTCCTATACCTATCTCAGATGGTTTTCGAGAAATTCATTAATTTCCTGATTTTTCGTGCAAATGATAGCTTCAATTGAATGTTTATTACTGCGGTATTTGGATGTTACCCGCGCTTAGGAGGGTAAAGTTTGGGCTATAATTTTTCTGTCAAAAGTTGTCCCCTTCATATACAAAGTTGACGTGTTTCAATGAAAATCTCATCCTTCCGATACGTTTTCGTTGGGCCACCCTGCATATATTGTACAGGTCCCAAAGTTTACGATGCTTCACCCCAACATCTCAGATCGACGCCATATATAATAAAATTAAAAAAAAAATATTACAAAATGGATTGTACAAAGTAACTTCTCACTGGTGTATCTAGAAGGAAAAGACATAAAATATATATTACATTCACGCAAATTAAATTGAATTAAAACTATTTTCCCCCTCTCTTTTTCAACAAAATACTTACTATACAATATCCTGTATCTATGTGGACGTTGACATAGTTATAGAACCTCACCGGAAAATCTACAATGACACACACAGTATCTCAATTTCAGTATTCTTCTGGCCATATACATTGCTCAAATGTTTATAATAATAATAATAGTTTATTAACAACATTAAGATATGTTAGTTTTCATTAATTATTCATCATTGTAAATTAATAATTTCTTGAGATTTGTATTTTGTAACATTGTAATAATTTTTCTAGAGACTGAATAAATGATAAATATATGTAAAAGCATTGTGATTCAATTGTGTTTTGAGTTGATTTTACGTTTATAGTTATTTGGTGTATGCATCTTTGGTGAAAACATGATCAATCACATTTCTTTACCTATTGCATCTTTGTACAACTGTTTACAGGCAACACCAAATAGTAGAAACTTCCTTGAGGGCGAACAAAAGTGTTTTATAGTAGGCATTTGATTTTGTTTGGAGTATATACAATTTTGTTACTTTTCGATACCATCATTACAGAACAAAAAGTATCTAGACATACCTGAGAAAATTAAGGCATCAATAAATAAGGCAACACTTCACAGTAACTTCACACTGATACCAAATTTATTTGAACAGAAATATTCGACTCGTTAATGAAGTTCGTTAATTCTAGTCGAAATTTTGAAGAACAAATATCGAAAAGACTGATCAACGTTTATTCAGTCAATAGGTTTCCAATTCTGTTCTGGTGTATACATTTTATGAATAGAAAACATTTTCCGAGATGATTTGTATTATAAACTCAACCTAACTTTCTGTTTTGAAGTATCGTTAAAAAAAAGATAAGCAGCAACGCCGCATTTTCTGTCAAGCTCTCACAACAATCCTGTTCAAACA
This sequence comes from Plagiodera versicolora, assembly GCA_037013635.1. Lineage (NCBI taxonomy): Eukaryota > Metazoa > Arthropoda > Insecta > Coleoptera > Chrysomelidae > Plagiodera > Plagiodera versicolora. The sequence continues at coordinate 4,078,373 of CM072986.1, read as the reverse complement.
GAAGAAAATTCAATTAATAGTGATATGTTTATTCATATATTATTTGTCCTTCCTAACTTATTGAGAAATTAAACTATTATTTTGTTTTTGTCATATAATACTAGACGATCAATGCAAAAACTTCATATTCATATTGATATTCAGAAATTATCTCTGAATATAACTGTGAACACGAAATTTTGGAAAAAATGCATCAAATTGTACAAGCACGTTGTTTACAATGACCTTTTATGGAACATCCCAATTTCACCACCAGATAGCGTCGAGATTTTTGGAATAGCCAATACATTGTGTAAGTAGATATCATTCGTTGAAAATTCAATACTAGTCCAGTTGACATTGCTAGTCCCCTTATCGCCCTGGTATAATCTCCGAAGAGAAAGTAATCGGATCGAAAGGACGAAGACGACAGTTGATGGACTAACGTACGTACGATAACCTACACGGAGGGCGGCGCCAGGGCGTCACTATTACGCAATACGACCGTCCGCCCCTAGCGATCTCGCCCCCCACCACCAGACAGTCGTCACGGGGCCGCGTCCGCTACAGCACCGACGAAGCGCCGCGAAGAGCCCCACGCTCGGTTTATGTTAATCTCTCGCTCGCTTCGACAATCGAGGCGGCGCGTCGCCTTAACAAAACATAATCGGCCGCGAGGGACTTCGATGACATATTTTGTAAATAGCGAGTGGCTTGTTTGAAAATAGTGTTCGCGATAATTAATCAGGGTAGGCGTTCGTGTGACATGTGCTTGGTGATTGTTTGTGTTTAGATTTCGGATATTTTCTTGTTCTTGCGCGGCAACTTTAAAATGGACGATATACCGGAAGCGTTGAATTTCACCGAAAGGGGTAACGTTGGTATACATGCTCATCATAATATCCTCAGTAGGGTAAGTACCGTTTTTTTTTGTAAGTAGTTATTCACGTGAAGCAAACTGAGCAATCCTAATAGAAAAACTATATACAGAAAAACAAACTAGTTTTTTTTTTGAGATTATGCGGCAAAAATAATGAAAATATAAAAAGAAGTTTCGTACTTATTGAACGATCTATATCTTGTAGAAAATTTTTGGATTCGCCTTCACTTTGAAACACCAATATCTTCAAACATAATTTCAGAAGAAAATTCAAAATTTCGTTTTCTTTTACTTGGTAGTTTTCGCTCAAGATTTCTTGGATAACGTGACATATTCCATTTGAAGAAAGGGTTCATCAAACCTTTGAGGCAACATTCAGAATGCAGTAGGAATATTTCAAATGATTTCAATCGCACAGTATAAGAATATATTATTAATAAATAGTAGACATTAGCATACACAGTTAACAATTAGTATTTGAATACAGTTGGTACAATCACAGAACTGTTAATCTATATTTCATGCTGACACCAAATTTAGGTTCAAGGGATTCAGTTGAATACCCACCCTTCATATTTAACGTGAATCGTATTTTTCGTTCAAATATATAAGTATAAATGAAAATAATCAACATACAGAACACATGAGAAGTACCAAAAAAGAAGTTGAAAAGTTGAAAAGTATGACATGCACTCCTTCACATAAAGAAGTGCATGTTATATTACTTTTGAAAAAATAAGAAAAGGAATAAAAGGAATTGACGATTTAGAAGTAGAAACACAAGTTATACAGAGTAGTGTCGAAAAGCAAATGAATAACCCAATACAGCAGGCATTTTTACTCATTGAAGTTGATTTAAAATGCAATAATGAAATGAGAAGATGAAATTTTATCATTCTGCTTCCTATTCTGTTATTATTTCATTACATATTTCGTTTTGTTCACTGTATGAACTCCTAGAGTCCATTCGATAAATGAGAGTTAAGGAAATTACCTCGGAAATTACCTTCTTATCTTGACTGGCAAGAGTGAGTTTCTTTTATTTCTGACTATTTCGGATTTCGTTTTGTCAGTCGCCATTTTAGCTCATAATTATACTCCTGTTTTTTTAATATATCGAATCAATATAGAAACTCTTCTTTCATATTTCAACACTGAAAAGATAGATTTTCGTGAAAATTTTTACTATCGTATGAAAGGAACTATTTTTCATAGCATGAAAATATGTCAGAACATCGTTTTTTAATGAATGTTCTCAAATATACTGAATTCAAAAGTTGATCTATCTATTCAATGTACAAGTTTCGCTCACAAAAAATTCTCATACAATTTCAACGTTTTCACATTGAACATGGAAAGTAATTTTTTTCGAAATAGCTTGCCTAAGAAATATCAAAGGAATACCTTCTAATAGTATACTATCTCGAAACCTTGAAAGCTATTTTTTACCCTGATTCAATTGTATTCGCGCTTTTTATTCGATTTGGTGACATTGCACAAAGTGAAATTGTGTAATCATTGTTCCATAAGTAGTTTTATACAGTGTGTACGTAATGTAAGGAAAAAGTAAAGCTATTATAAAAATTTTGCGGTCACGTTAAATTTTATTTCACTTCATAAAACTACTTTCTCCATCACACTCATTGAAGTTAGCACTTTTAAGAAGAGCTTTGGGTACACTAGAATTATTCTTCAATAAGTAAATAACTTTGTTAAAAATTGGGGTTTCTTGCAAAATATGAAATTGTCTACACGTTGAGAAATAGTCTAGCAATAATCATACCATTTTGGAATCCTCATTAAACGCGCCAACTCAATGTTACTTGCCAAACTAGTATAGTCATCGACATATCGAATGGATTGACAATGTGCTTCGCGCATTGGAATCGGTGTAGAGAGGGATTGCACTAAACCGTATGAATAATCCAAATTGTGTTTGCATCGGTCGCGCGACACAGTTCGCATTATCCGCGTTTTTATATCGTTAATTGCTGCAACAACCTGTACTATATGGGTGATAACCGGTTTCAAATTTTACAGTTGATATTGAAACAATATTTTGTAACGAGAATTCGCCATTTTTGTAAATCTGAAGATGGTAACTTGCAAAGAATTCGGAATAAATTAACGAAAGTTATCCTCTTCAGCAATCAATAGGTCACCTAATTGATCACATACAGGATGACAATTTGAAAATTATCAATGGGCATAACCTCGGGCATAACTCACAAACGATCAGAGATAAAAAATTCTTCAATGCGTTTTCTCAATATGTAGGGGTAACCAAATTAATCTATGTACTAAATGAACTTCCCCCACTCCCCTTTTCACCCCCAGCCACCCCACGTAAATAATCTTGAATGACAACCCCCCTTCGTGATAGCTCAAATTAAAGATCTTAATCAAAGTAATTTTTGCATACTCCCCTTTCCTTAGTAAAATTATCATCTTCATCATTAATTCATCTTGAATTAAAAATTGTAGAAGAACTTAAATTAATTTCGATCGTAATTCTCTCTTTTGTTCATCAATAGTATTAGGTCGAGTATTAGGTCTATTTATGGGTCAGATCATCATTAGCTGGCTGGGTTTATTTAGTCCTGTTTTAGTCTCTCTTATAAATTACATTATCATCAATGAAATATCTTTCATTTCTCGAATACATAGCTCAAACAGTGATGACGTCATTAAAAATATAAGAACAACAAGACTAAAAAATATAAAATCGACGTGTCTAAGCTTTTTTTCCCAATAGCTGAATTAACCATTCAACAAATGTGTTCAAACCTCTACGTGCTCACTGTATATGTCGATGAGTAAAGTACATTTTTCCCAGTACAGTCAGTCAAAGTTGGGCAAAGTGTTAATTTTGAATAGTTGGTTGGGTAAAAAGTGGTATTTCCATTCAAGCTCGACCAGTTGGCTTCACATTTCAAGCAAGAGTTTACAGACACATTTTCAGCTTCTCATAACACAAGCAAATTCATCGAAAAGTTAAGATTTGTAGCGACAGGGGTGAAATTTTCTCGATTTTTCAAAAATTTCTTGAGAGCAACTTGAATTTTTTCTATTCTTCTGATGATTATTATAACTTGGCCTATTGCCCTACTCCAGATTGACGTTGATTGCTGGGACACCCCGTATATCCGCCTTTTGTAAGCGGCGAACGCCCTTCAGATATTAATTTAATTGTTGTAATTACTTGAAATGTCATGTTGTTTCTTGAAATTCTGTGGATGTCACTATATCACATAATCTGTTCAAATTATCGATATTGTACCAGAATTCACATTATTAAATGTGTTTGAATGTTGACCTTTTTTTTACCGAAGGCACCTTCGCCAATTGCATAAACGATTGACGAACGACCAGTTTGAATGAATTTTGCGAATTGATATTCGACCTCTACGTCATCGAGTTGTCTTGAATAAAAGACACATCCATGGTATATTGGTACAGATTCGAATTTTTCTACTTCGATCTCTTGAAAACACTTAAATAATTTCTTGTTGAAGAATTCTTTTTGAGGATTGGTAGGCATGTGTAAATAAGTGATGTTGTAAACATTATAGAAACAAGGTCTTCCAATCATATAAAATTTTCACTTTCGATGAAGAATATACACTGTGTCCGTGAAGTATAGAACAAATTCATTTTTAATTGAACAGGTAATTTAAATAAATAATCCTGAAACACGCCGATTTTTGATGTTAATTTATCGTATTTTAAAATAATAATACAGGGTGGATTAAGTTCGAGTTATGACGTCACCGTCATTAAATTAATTGGGACACCCCCATTTTGTCTCAATTTTCGAATTACTCTAGCTGAGCTGATTCCAATTGGTACAGGGTGGACAAAAATACAATAGTTTTGTGTGTGCTTATAAAGTAACGCGTAACATTTATATTAGGTAAAGTTACAATATTATCCAGAATACTTATTGTCTAGCGTACAGAATTTGCTGGCATACATAACTTTACAAATGTTCGAACTGCAGCCCTTGCTGTATTTGACAGTAACCCAAACGGTGTACAAGTTCTTGTTGAACCTTGTGTATGGTGCTTGCGTAATATTGTTTATTTCTGTTCGAATCTTCACTTGTACATCTTCAATATTTGCTGGTTTCGTTTTATAAATAACATTCTTCAGATGGCCCCACAGAAAATAATCCAAAAGATTTGAATCTAGTGGCCTCGCTGGCCATTCAGTGGGTCCACGTCCACCAATCCACCAGTTCGGAAAAAATTATGTACCTTCTAACATCTACAGCATAATGTGGAAGTGCACCATCCTGTTGAAACCATGAACGAAAAACCTGCAGCAAAGGGAACCAACTCCGATTTTGATAAAATTTTTACAGACGCTTTGGAACAATAATATAAACACCCAGTGATGAAAAATTTTCCGCAGAAAAACCTCTTATCTTCTTCTTCTATTCAACCTAACCTACCCTCCTCTCAAATCATAACCTAAGTACAATATCAATCAAAGTCTTACCGTGATCGATTTTCAGAAACATTCCTATAAAAAGTATGCTAGTGGTCAAAATCGGAGTTGGTTCCCTTTGCTGCAGGTTTACCCTTATCCATAATTTCTTCGCAAAATTGGATTCGTCTATCGGGATCATCTTCGTTTAATTCTTGCACAAGATTGATTTTATAAGGATGCCATTTTTCAAGTGTCAATAATAGTTTACGTACCGTTGTTTTGCCAACACCGATTTCGCGACTAACTTTACGAACAGAAGTGTGCGCATCTTCAAAACTCAGTAAAACATCCAATGCTGTACCAGCATTTGCAGGGGGACGACCTGATTTGCGTACATTTGCAGCCGTACCAGTTTCTCGAAATTTCGTTTCCATCTTACTGACTCTTGGCAGCGTTATAGGTCTTTCTGGATATTTATCATTGAACAAATTGCACAATTCCATCTGAGTTCGCGATCTGTCTCCATACCCAATCATGTCATTGGAGATCAACGAATTACTAAACAAATAATGACTATTCACAAAAAACTAGACGACTATGTTTTTCATAAATGTAGATAAGTAATAATTTCTTTCATATTCTGTCTGCTAGACCACAAGTACCAAACATGTTTGGAAACAGCTCATTTTTATTACTCTAAACATGTACCATGTTGTTTCTCTTACTGTATCATAATTCTCTAATTCGAGTTCTCAAATGTGCTGATAATTGTCTTATAGAGCAGAGGCCATTAGAAAGAAGAAAAAGAAGAAGTATTTGAGTCCTCCTTAGGACTTGTATAATTTGCATCGTGTTTTCTAATTTTATTTTTAATGGCGGCCTCGAAACGTATCAAGTAATCCCATTGCAGGGCAGTAACACGCGCCCATTCTCAATAACGATTTCCGCCAAAAACGATAAAAAATCCGACAATAACGGCCCGCCTTGTTCTTCCCGAGAATTATTTCTAGAAATCGTAACGCTGCGATTTATCGTACGAATTCAGCTGAATCTATTGGCTTATTATTTTCGGTCCGATAGATTTATACGTTCCTCCGGCTCGATAACCTGATATTTATGTTCGACGAAACAGATTGCCAAAGCACGTACAAATCGCTGACCAAGTCAAAAGGCTGTTCTTTATTGTCTTCGAGATTGTGTTACCGCAGCCGGTCGATTGCCAGTCTGCCTGCTTGCTCACTGATTACTGGCTGATTTTTATTGGTTTTTCATTTTCCTCTCTGGATTTTGTGTATACAGCGCGAGACTCTTACTTAAATTCAAGTCAATGACAAACAGTATATAGTTTCAGAAATGATGTTACATAGAACTGTGGTTCAATGAAAGAGAAGAAAATATCTGGCTTGAATTCGAAAGACGTGGTCATTTGACGAATTGTTGGGATAAGAATAGTGTCGCCTCTCTCTTGATTATGTGGGATTATAATACACTTATTACTCGTGTAATTCTATCAATTCACTGATTGTTGAATGGTTGTACAAACTCTTTGCGAGGCAATATATTCGACGCTAGATTAGAAATCATTAAACAATTGCAGGAAAGAAAATTTTTCAGCCCTGTTTGGGATATTGCCAGTTACTTGAGAGAGTTTGGAACAATTGTTGGCATTTATTGAATAAACATATCCGAGATAGATTACACAAGTCAACATTTAATTTATTGGGGTGTGCTAATCACGAATATGTACTGTACACGTTTTTTTCCAGCACGTCGAATTTTCAAGATAATTGTGTTCGATATTTTCCACAAAATCTGCTGGAAATATTCATTTAAACTATATTTGATAGAAAATCACACTGCAGAATTGAGTTTTATGTTTTAATGGAGAACTATACCAGGCCAACAAAAAACGAAGGCCCCTTGAATCCAACTTGAAGTTGTTTTTGTAAACTAAACAAAAAATATGGGACCTTGTAGTGTTTGCAATCAAGGAATTAATGAGAATGAATCTGTTATAATATAGATTGTGACTCATGCTCAGGATTAACAGAATCTGAATTGAAATGTATGCCACTCAAAAAAAGAACTCTGAAATTTGTCTGCAAAGAGTACAATACAGGCTTCTCACAGATAACATCTATGGTTCAACTAGTACGAGAACTACGATCAGAAGTTGAAACTTTGAGAAACGAAATCAAAAATCTAAAGGACTCAAAATCTGATCAGCCCAGTAATGTTAACCCTTCAATTGAAGAGATCATCGAAGTATTGAATGGGCGTAATAGAAGGAAAAAAACTTGATGTCATCAGAAATGCCGAAAAGGAAGCAATAGTCAATGTCATGGGAGTGATAAATCCGGATAACCACTAACCAGCTTCAGAGCTCCAACATAAGCATATTGGGCAGGTTCAACAATAACAAAGTACATCCATTAAAAATTACACTGAGAGAACAGAATTATGTTCATCGAATAATAAAAAACGCAAAAAATATTAAATATCATCAGGAGTACCGAGGAATATCATTAGCTTTCGATCGTACACGACGACAGTTGGATCACTTTTGAAAATAGAATTGACGGAACGTCATAACCAAGGATATACAAATTGCAGAATTAAATATGTTATTGGTTCTCCGCAAATTGTGTCCACTTTAAACTAAGTCTGCCCAACCTCACCCATTCTTGTAAATGCAATCGTAAGTGGAATGCGAACCAAAGTTTCTAATTTTTACTACAGAGCATCTGAAGGGGAAAATGATTCGGTGACACTGAGTGAAACATGGTTACAAGAGGACATCACCAGCAGCGAAGTATTTCCTGATATTTCACAGTGCACAGATCAGACCGCAACTTGAATGAATCTAATCTGAAAACTGGTGGTGTTGTGTTACTAGGGTGTAAAACGTTCCTGAATAGTGAGAAACTAAACCTTGATGTGTTCAAAGGAAATGTACCCACAATAGATATTGTGGGGAGCAAATGTTCAATTGGTCATACTTCATTTTATGTATTTTTCATATAGGTCCCCCCAACTACTACTTTAGCTAACTATGAGTTCTTTTTTGAATTAGTTGAGCAACAGCATAACATATTTAATAGGAATATAATTATTATGGGAGATTTCAATATAACAAACTCTGCGAACAACCTGAATAATGATGCTAAAACATTAATTGCAAAAAACTTTTGAGACTTTTTCAACTTTCAACAGCTTAATAGTGTACTGAATTCCTCACACCATCTACTCGATCTTTTTTTTGCAAATGTGAAATGTGATATTTTGCGTGACAATGCCCTACTACTAAGTGAAGACCCATATCACCCCTCATTAATAATCGATTTTGAAATCACCTCCAAATCTGAATTCAAAACCTTCAAAATGGAAAAATCCGAAAGAGCAGATTAACCATCCCCTTATAAGGCCTTGCAGGAATGCGACTGGTCATTTTTAAACAGCTACTCCAACGTCAATCTTGCAGTAAGTATGTTGTATGAAAAGATATATACAATTCTTGATGACAATATACCACTATATAAAAAAGGGGTCATAAATATCCAAGCTAGTACTCCAGTGAAATTATTCTAAACATACGCCAAAAATCTAATTACCTTGAAAAATATGAAAAAAAATAAGTCTGAGTTTTACTTAAAAAATTTACGGAGTAACATTAAAATACAAATTGATCAGGCCTACCAATCTTACTTGCTGAACGTCCAGGCATCTATTCATAGAGACCCAAAATTTTTTTGGAGTTACGTCCACTCAAAAAAACAGAGATCAAGGATTCCAGGCAAAATGTATTGTGATGATCAGGAAATAACTGAACCTTTAAATATAGTGAAAGCATTCTCTACATTCTTCAGTAGTGTTTATCTCCGACCAAACGAAAACCCGGTTGAGCAAGCAATCTTTGTTAATAACAACGAATTTATTATTAAAATTCCAAAGCAATAAAAAAACTCAAAAATAAAATGACCTCTGGCTTAGACTTCATACCATCTTTCTTAGTAACAGATGTGGATCTGTTTTGGCCGCTCCTCTATGCTTCATCTACAATCTCCCATTAAAAACTGCAAATTTTCCTGTTGCCTGGAAACTTGCTAAAATCTGCCCTATATCGAAAAATGGAAATTCTGCCATAGTATCAAACTATAAAGCAAAATCCATAAATTACAATTTTGCAAAGGCATACGATACAATTCTGTATAAACGTATCTACCTTGCTACCAGAATTCAAATATGTGAATACCAGCATGGATTTATGAGCAATAGATCCACAATAACAAACTTAGCAATTTTCTCGCAATATGTTTGTACTGTACTGGACAACCAAGGCCAGGTGGATGTGATTTATACAGATTTTTCAAAGGCTTTTGATCGACTTGATCATAATATATTGATCGCGAAGTTTGGTGAAAATGGTTCAAGTCAGAATTTAATGGCACTTTTCCATTCCTACCACTCAAACCGTAATCAAATTGTGGCTTATAACGAATACAGATCTAATAGAGTAATTGTCACTTCGGGTGTACGTACCACAAGGGTCAAACCTGGGACCTCTGTTATTCTTATTATTCATTAATGATCTTACTTCTCAACTCGGCTGTATGAAGCTACTTCTCGCGAATGATTCACAGATCTTTACTTCCATGAGAAATCAGATGATTGCCCTTTACTTCAGCAAAACCTAGATAGCTTGCAAACGTGGTGTTCAAATAACAACTCACATCTCAATATTGAAAAATGTAAAGTCATGGCATTCACGGCAACATTCTAACTCGATGTGAGGAGTCTAGAGATTTAGGTGTATTCTTTGATCCAACAAAATGTTCGGTTTCATTATAAGAAATTGTCAACAATTCACAAATATGAATGCACTAAAAATACTGTATTATTAATATGTGAGATCAAAATTAGAATGCTGCTCAGTAATTTGGAGTCCTCACTATTTATGCCACAAATATACCCTAGAAAGGGTACAAAGGAAATTCTTGAAATTTACATTTTTCAGATCAAAAGGTTTTGATCACAGAGCTCTTCTTGAACACTTTCAAATTGTCTCACTGGAAGCAAGAAGACAGTGTGCCTCAGTAATATTCTTATATAAATTACTATACAACCAAGTTGATTGTAGCATGCTCTTATTAGAATTGAATTTCAGGGTACCAAGACTTGCGTCACGTCAAAATGTCACATTTTATTGTAATACGGCCAAATGAAATATAATATTACTGTCGCCTATCAGGAATATGTGTGAGAACTTCAATTCAGTTTTTGTGACATCAATACTTGTTCGCTCAAACACATAAAATATATAACGTTAAAAAAGCTGATATAAATCGAACTAGAGTAGAATGTTTGCTTCTTTGTTTATAACTGAGGGTTTTTATATAAATGCTATTAGTATGGGTATTACAAACTTGAAATATTAGATATTTAAATTCAATTATGTCCTGTAATTGGGTGTAACCTGTTGGGCAATAAAGCATTATTATCATTATTATTATTATTATTATTATTATTATTATTATTATTATTATTATTATTATTATTATTATTATCATTATTATTATTATTATCATTATTATTATAATAATTATATAATAATAATAATAATTAATATTATTAAACAAATGAACATAATAAAATACTTTCTATCGATGTATCAAGTATTCTGGAGAAATAATCACAAAGCAATTTTTGAAATTTCAAAAAGATACTTCTTTACTCTAGTAAACAATATCCCACAATTTTGTAGAGAGTTTTGACGTAATGGGCTCGAACCAAATTCACATTTAGAATCAACGTACCCGTGTCAACTAATCTTACACTTATCAAATTCAAAACATCAAAAATCATGTATGCCTATACAGGGTGTGTCACAGTGGATGGAACATTAGAAGTATCTAGAGAACAGAGTGACAGATCATTCCGAAAATTTGTGGGCGTGAATAATCAAACTTGCTCTATCCGTCTAAAATATTTTCATCAATACAGTGTTGCCGCTTGTATCAGAAAGTAGTAGCTACTTTGTTATTTCAAATGGAACACCTCGTATATTATATCATTTTTGAAATCCTCATGAGATTCCTCACAACTTTCCCACATGATTCCCTATACCTATCTGTGACGATTTCCGAGATAAAAATTATTTTGTCAAATTTTTGTGTAAAACCTTACCATTGAAAAATATCAATTTTTTCCCAATGCAAATTCACAAAATATCGCAATTTGGGTTATAGCTGCATAAGACCATCAAGTATTCTGTCGATGAACTGGATCTCAGTTTCAGCATACAGGGAGGCTCAGAAGTGAGTGTCATCCGGGCACTCATGAAAATTACTGCAACTCCATTTTTTTAAATGGAACACCCTGTATATTATCACTTATTCGAAAAGCTATAACATTTTCCATTCTAATTGGGTATACTTTCCCTATACCTATCTCGTATAGTTTGTTAGTTATGATCACTTATGTTATGAATTCGTTTTCAATAAAATAAATATTGGATAGTGCTTAAGATAGTAGGCTATGAACTTCATTCTGACAGAGAAATAACTTGTTATTTCTTCATTGTCCTCATGTATTCAAGTTGCATGTTTGTAAGAAAACTATGGCAGAAAATAATTACTTGAATGCGGTTTAGATGGATTTATTCATCATTTATGGTCAATGTAACAAAAATATCATTAGAAAATGCAGCGAGTTTAATGAAAAGTATGCTGATTTACCTCGAACGAATTCGAGAAAATTCATAAGATTGAAGAGAAATTTTGAAATGCTTATATCGTCATGAAAAGCTTGAAGTATCAAAGTCTAACATGTGTATTAATGAATCTAGAAAGATTTCAAAAACAGTTCAAAATTTCTCTTCAATCTAATTTCCTCGGATTTATCCGAGGCGAATCACTTCATTCTTTTCATTGAAAAGAAAAACTCTGCATGTTCTACTGATATTGTTGTTTCATTGACCATAAATGATGAATAAATCCATTTTAACCGCATTCAAGTAATTATTTCTTGCTATAGTATTTTTACACCCATGCATCTTGAATACAGGATAACAATGAAGGAAGAACATGTTAGTTCTCTCTCAGAATGAAGTTCATAGCCTACTATCTTAAGCACTATCCAATATTTATTTTATTGAAACGAATTCATAACATAAGTGATCATAACTAACACACTGTACGAGATAGGTATAGGGAAAGTATACTCAATTAAAATGGAAAATGTTATAGCTTTTCGAATAAGTGATAATATACAGGGTGTTCCATTCAAAAAAATAGAGTTGCAGTCATTTTCATGAGTGCCCGGATGACACTCACTTCTGAGCCTCCCTGTATGCTGAAACTGAGATCCAGTTCATCGACAGAATACTTGATGGTCTTATGCAGCTATAACCCAAATTGCAATTTTTTGTGAATTTGCATTGGGAAAAAATTCATATTTTTCAATGGTCAGGTTTTGCAAAAAAATCTGACAAAATAATTTTTATCTCGAAAATCGTCACAGATAGGTATAGGGAGTTATGTGGGAAAGTTGTGAGGAATCTTATAAGGATCCCAAAAATGATATAATATACGAGGTGTTCCATTTGAAATAACAAAGTAGCTACTACTTTCTGATACAAGCGGCAACACTGTATTGATGAAAATATTTTAGACGGATGGAGCAAGTTTGATTATCCACGCCCACAAATTTTCGGAATGATCTGTCTTTCTGTTCTCCAGATACTTCTAATGTTCCATCCACTGTGACACACCCGGTATAAGACCAGACTCTTATATATTATGAATTCCCAGTATATTGTAGAGAAAATGTAGTAAAACAACAACTTGGCCATTTTCAAATATCGATATTTTATTTTTGATGAGTTTTTCATTTAGATTCAAATGATCCAGAAAAGGTTTTTTAATGTGAATCGTGAAGAAAAAAAAAGTACAATAAGTCACACAATCAACGTAATAACTAACGTAATTTCGAACTAATGTACACACATATACGTAATTCGAAACCTCATTGTTCATAATAATAAGTGTTAAACACATTCCACTCACATAAAAAGCTATTTCGAAGTCCTATAGAAAATATGCCTGTACGATATTTCAACTGCATTACCCAATAAAACACCAATGAAACTCTCCTAAATAGGTAGTTATCCAATGGGAAACAATGAATAATAAAATATAAATACAAGTTCGAAAATTTTCCAATGCAGGTATAAAATTTTATCTTCACGTCAAGACTCATTCGCTGGGTTATTCATGATTTGATATTAATATTTTACAACTTTCTTATATTCATTCTCAATATTTTATATACAGTTTTGAAGATGAAAAACGAAAATTGAACTTTTGAACCCTTCGTCTTTCACATTTTCAAAACCCTCTCCCTCCTGATGTAATATTATACATTTTTCGAAAACCGTTCTTACAATTGTTTTTACAATTGTCATCAAATAATTTTTTATTTAATCAATATACAGTCGAATAGAACGTTGCACTAGAAATTTTGTGGTGAGTGATAATCTCGTAGCGAGAGTGCTGAATTATTGATAAATATGGATTATACTCGTGAATCGAAGTTTTTTATGAATGAAAATTAAGTGTGTTAGAATTTTGCATTTTAACATGTAATGTTCCGAAGCTTCCAACATGTGACGTACTAGATAAACCATATCAATGTTTGAATTGATTATGAGAAACTTGTGAATTGTGGCTGAAGCTAACCGGCCTTAGAATAATAAAATAAATATTATTATTATACGTAAATACGAAATTGATGAAACCTATATGGCGAATATTACAAAATGATGACTCTAATAAAGCAATTGGTCCTGATCGCATTTCAAGGACAGTTCTGAAGGCTTGTTCTCAGGTAGTCATTCCACTCTTGACTTGAAGAAAATAACCATTCTTACGTATGCGCGATTTGACTTATTGATGCTAGACCGGTCCTGGACCCACGGAAAAAAATATTATCGATGTCCGTTTATATTTCATTTTTGAATGCCATACTTATTCAATATGACCAAATAATATATTGTAAAATACTGTTCATCGTTCATTGCCAAAGTGATTATAGTCTATTTTTTTTTTCAGTGATACTCTGAATCCAAATTTCGAGAATGATTTATATGTGTTCATAATTCAAATTGAAATGAAACATGTACATTTGTTTGTGTATTAAAGGAAGCGAGTTCTGACACCTTGTCAAAATATACGCTGCTTGCGTTTTTAGCGATACTATACGGTATGAAATGACAGAACTCGACCACTGATATCAATTCAGGTTACAATTGAGATTGGAAGATGGACAAGCGTTAACCAATTATCATCTGATGATTGGAAAAATCAAGCAATTCCTCGTAGACAATGTGTCATTGAGAAAACATTTCAAATTAATTAGCACTTCTCAGGAAATAACCGAGTGACATCTATCTGTGTGAATATTTTATCACACCCAGAATTGTTGTTTGATACTTCTCTGTGGAATACACCATTGTCAGACAAAGATTGGTTAAGACGTTTTGGCCGAAATGTAAATTCTCATTACTCACTTTCTCGTCACTTAGTTCCAACTAGGAATGAATTATTGAGTACTGTAGTCCATTAATATTTTTACAATGCGAAAACAGGTATTCTTTCCGAGAAAAAGGAAATATAAGAACTTTACAATATCAGTTATCAATACAAATTACATGAAAATAGTGTGGTAGGTGAGGTAGGACGCTATTAGCGCCAAAAATGAAAAGAAAAAGATGATAATAAATGAACCTGGGCGACTAGCTAGAATCTGGTTCAATATTTTGAGTTGGAGCCTTGAATCACCGTGCATGTTAATTTCCAACTGGATGAACTTCTGATAAAGCTTCCCATTTGGTCTGATGGTAAAAAATGCTTTTGCTTTAAAACATTGGAGTGTTTCATAGTTGTGATATCGTATGTATAATGAATTCAAGAAATCCTCAAATCCCTCAGAAAAATCCTCATGTAATTTGTTCAAGCAAATTGAAATTGTATTATGCAATATTAGAGACATTACAGAGTTTTATTGATAGAAGTCGATTTTCATGCCCTGATGATCCCCAAAATTTTCTTCTTTCAAGATTCGAATCGACATATTTCAAAGATTTTTTCGAATACGCCACCATTTGCTTGTTTTCGGATTAGTTCCTTGAGGCCCATACACCCATTGAATAGTATTGACTTATGAAGAAATTCCATTTCAGTAGCTCACCCGATATAATTGCTAAATATACATATAGTATTGTTTATTTTTGTTTGTTTTGGAATTTTATGCTCGGAATCTGAAATTCGAATAACATTTACAAACTTCATTGAACAATCAATCGTGAACACAGCACACGACTTTTCTTGTTTTCTTTTCGAGCAAAATATTTATATAATTATAATAAATGAGTTATGAAAACATTGGAAGGAACAAACTGCGCTAAATCAAACTTTTCCTCGATAAATGTGATGATTCTCTATCGATCTCATTGACCTCTCTGCGCTGCTCGGGCCACGATATGTCAGTATTTTGTAATCCATAAGGAGAAACTCATTTCTTACTTATCCGAACTGTACAAAACAAGAAAGATAAAGTTGTGCCGTATCAGACGATATTTCTCGAAGGTTCATTTCGGATATTAATGTTCAAGTACATCAGATAATGAGTCAACCGGCCATATTCACTCAAGGCCTGAAAACATTATGTAACATCTTGGATTTTAACATAATAGTACCGGGTGCAAAACATGGAAAGTCCGTCAACAGTTGTTCAAAAAAACACGGGTGTTTTCGAGTTAAGAAATTACTTTTTTCATGAATTATACAATGTGTAAAAACGAACTGGAATAAATTCGTTATCAAAGGTACTGTACATATTTATAAAAATCACGAAATCACGTCAAATATAAATTATATATTGACAATCTTGAACTTTAAATGTGATCCCTACCTTCCCCCTTCGAATGACACGTACAATCCCCAATAGCCCCAATTTTTCAATGGGAAGATCTCTTTATGAAAATAAAATAAAATCATGTGAATATATAAATTCGCTATACTACAATGAGAAACTGAAATATAATGCAAAACGAAACAAACACTACAAATAACTCTGAATGTCAATGAAGTAAATGTTCAAAATGTTCACAGGGAACGTCTTGATGGCAACATCCTAACCTTAAATGGAACTGTCTTATATCACTATTCAACATAGCAGGCGTGACCTACTCGCAATCAATGTTCGTCTACTTAAGTCATCTGAATCAACGGGCTTAGTTTTGTACACGATGCTCTGTACGTGCTCTGTACATGTCCCTATAAAAATAAATCTAATGATGTGAGATCATGTGATCGTGCTGGCCATCGTTCCTCGCCTCCCTATCCACTACGTTACTGCTGAACATTGTGGTGGTGCTCCATCCAGTTGAAACCATATTGTATTTCTGGAACTTGTAGCTTTCCTGGATTGGATATAAAACATTAACCTCTTAATGGCATTTCATGTGTTCTCTCATCCACTGATAATTTCAAGAGGACCAGTAGCGGTTTTTTGGGACATTCGATTGAAAAAGTGTACTCATCAGTGGAGTATCCATCAACACCCCATGACCTCAAGTTGCCAATTGCAACGGTTCCTTTATCACGAAATGCACTAAGAACGCCAGTCCTTATAATGTTGTACCTGTCAACATCTTTTCTAACTGCAATTATTATAGTGTATAACAAAAACATTTATTTAAGACTTTAAGAGCGAGTGTCGTTGTTGTTTGCTATCGAAATTGTAATTAAAAATGAGTGGTTGATTCGATTTTATATTATCATACATTACAACAGATAACAGCTACATAAAATGTGGTGTTAGTACGATATGATGATAATATTCAGAAAATCCACAACTTACAGATGCCAGACAAACGAAGAAACGATTATACATATATATTGAAGAAATTAAATATAATAATATTATGTAATAGATATAAGTATGCCCAAAATAGTGAGTATGTTTCTATTGATGAGATTGAAAATGATGGGAAATATACTCATGAAGTATTCTCAATGGATAGTGTCATTACATTATTATGAAGAATATTGATCATATGTATAAAATATGCAAAAGGGTATGAGTATATTTGAAACCATAAAATCGATTATTTCCATTGTAGGATCTCACATAAAATAAAAAATTACGGAAGTTCCATAGTTGATGCTGGTATAATTCTGTTCTTAATTTGGATTAGACTTGTATAATCTTAATAACTATCATTAGACAATTTGAAATAATTCACCAATCTTGAGAGTTCTACTTATAAACTGTTGTTTATTTTCAATATCAACATATAACGTTCATTATACAGTGTGGAACAGCCAAATGGAATGAATAAATGAGAGCGTGTGAGGAAAAAAGGTTGGACATATCGATTTGTATTTTTAGATGCGCATTTTTTTCTTAAAAAAAAAATAATTATATAGGGTTTGTCATGTGACAGTGGCCGATACCAACTTTCTCATTATGAATAGAACCCCCTGTATATTGTTATTTTTTTGGATTCTTCAGAAAATTCTAGACTGTTTCGGTTCCTTAGATATTATTGGTGAGAAATAAAAAAAATACAAAAACAGTTTTGTTTATTTCGCGGCGAACATTTTGAACATCTTTTACATTGAAATGAATGTTTTTGTGTTTTTTACATTATTTGTGAAATGAAATAATTTTCTTAATGTTAATTTCTGTAATACATCTGAAAATACTTAATATTTCCGAAACAGTTGAAGATAGGTATGGGACATTGTACATGAATTATGTCTAGAATTTTCTGAAGAATCCAAAAAACTGATAATATACAGGGGTTGTATTTGAAATAAGGAAGTTGTTATCGGAAACTGTCATATGACACACCCTATATAATTATTTTTTTTAAATGCGCATCTAAAAATACAAATCGTGTCCAAGCGTTTTTCCTAACACGCACTCATTTATTTGTTATCGAATTTATTCCACTTGGCTGTTCCACACTGTATGATGGTTTCAAGTTGAAACACAATTAATTGAATTGTGATATGAACATTGCATAGTCAATAATTTCAATATTTCTTAACGACGACAGAAAAAACTCAAAAATGGATATGATTATAGCCAAGTACATTATGAGTAATAATCGAACAACAAGACAGTTTGATATATCATGAAAGCTGAACTATTAGTCACTTGACACGCTGACAAAATGATATAAATATCAACCTCAAATGAAAAATACATTTGGATATCCACTAGTCTCGGTTTTGTTGCTGAAGAGTATTGTGTACCAAAATATGTGATTATAAAATGACTCGATGATAGCCACTTCTGGAGAAATTTAATATTTTTATTTTGTACCTCTAATTCTTGAAAAATTTGACATGAATCCTTATGAATTATTGTCCTTGAATGACCAAATAAAATCTGGTGGAGATAAATCCGGTGACCACGTCGGCCAAAATAATCATTTGCCTATTGAGAGGTTGTTAAACTTTCCTCTCAAAAACATTTTGCATGCTCATTTGAAGTCAGGTGTTAGAAAATTCATGATGTAAGGTTTTTCACACCGTTTACACGAATAGAGAATGTGTGCTATTCTAGGAAATCGGATTCATAGATGGAATAGTGCAGAATCTATAAAATTGTAACTAAGCAAGGTCGATGAACTAATTTTCTTTCATGGTAGATCGAATTGTCTTAGGACAATGAATGTATGTCTCAAATATGATTCAATTTTGATAGTCGTCTACTTCATTATTATTTGTTTCAATAAGTTTATGAGTTATGCAGTCTATTTCGACATTTCTTGTAGTTTACACCTTCCTCTTCGAGAGGTAATAACTCTGCCATTTTCGAATATGAGTCTGAAAATTTTCAGGAATAAAAAACAGTTTGGGAATTTTCAAACTTTGATGGAACATTTTACACTAGATTCGAACAAATACAATACACAAAATAAAGGGAGAATTCAATTCTACATTGATCTGTCTTGATGTTCCATATATCAAAGTGCGAGTACTTTGACACCTCACATTTTTGGCCAATTTAAATCCGCATCGTTCTCAAAGGTACTTGAGAAACGTGAAATTAGGTTGGAAATTTGTAAACGAATTAAAACCCCATAATATAGGTAATCTTTACTTTCGATAATACGCACATTACTTATGTTACTCTTTTTGATTGACATACCAATCCTATTATTTGTATTTGAGAAATATCACCAACCTAGTATTTATGAATAATTCCGAGAAATATCCTCACTGTATACCACTCGAACTGCATAACAGATTTTGACATGATTATTTTGAAAATTCGTGTTCTTAAATAACTCGAGTAATGATCAAAGCTCCAGTGATAATTCACACAACGATCTATGCAACAATAACTATAATAATAATATCTTCATTTAGCACATCGCTACATACAAAATCAATGAATTTAAATAACACAACTAATAATTATAAACATTGGAAATATAACAAATAATATCAGATAGTAGTAAATTCGTTGATCAATACGCATACTCTCACAAAACTTTTGAAAGCAATAATGTTGTCAGAAAATTTGGCAATGCATTGAAATCCAACAACCCCTTATAATACGTGCCATCCACAAGAAAATTAACTTATGAAGAAATATACGGTGGTATTATTTTATTTTAAAACTCGAATGAGGACGCCTGTAATAAAATATATGACGATCAAACATCGTTTTATGATAATTGTTGAATATTTATTGCACTTCAAGATATAGTTACATAATAATAAATTCGTACTAATCGACAATTTGCCATCTCCTTTTGCTATGAAATATTTTTCTATGAGCAACTGGGCAATTGCTTTCGATCCGGATTCTAGAATTATGTATTGATTTTCGATAAGATATTGTTGGAATATTTCTCTTATTCTTGTATACGTCAAATATGCATCAAGTCGTACTAGGTATGGCATCATTGTAACTCCCAGTATGCAAACGTCGTGAAATGAATGAAAAACGTAACATGATTATTTATTTTACGTTTAAAAAAACTGACTGTCACGGAATGGGCGACTTTGAACGAAGCATTGTATTTATATGGAAACACTTTCAAGAGCTATAACTAAATGTGGAAGTGATTAGGGGCTATCAATAAATCACTTCACACGTTAAAGAGGAGGGAGGGAGTCGTGTGACAAGGGGATGGGAGGTGAAATATCGTACGTTACATTTCAAAATCTATTTGTTATGACACGAACTTTGCAGTGTTGATGAAAAATGCAAAATTTCAAGAATTTGCGAAATATGTGAGAGGAAATGGATTTCGTGTGACGTAAATTATAGATGGCTCCTCAATCGTCTTTAGGGGGTATTCTAGAAAATCTAGAAAATTGAAAAAATAATTTTTTTTCTTGCATATTTTCAAAGCTTGGACTTTCAAAAATATGCTCTCGAAAGGATTTTTCAAAATTCGAATTATTTTGAGAGATACAGCGGATTTTGTGACGCGGCATCTAAACCGGTCGAGCGGAGTGATCACACAATGAATGGCAGATGTTTTCCAGGAATTCTTTCGTATCCGACTTGAGCTCGTAGTATACCCTTTTAATTAATTTTCTATATACACCTGACTACCAGTACGCACCCAATATACCTGGAACTGTTCAGTTTAGTCTCGATCTTGGAGCTAAGTAGACACGAAACTGGAAATCTTTCTCAAACTTCAAACGCGTTTTTCTCGAAACTACTTTTGTTGAGGTGGTTGACACGATATCTCAAGTTCTATCTGGGCGAAAAACAGGCCCAAAAATGAATGTTTTTTTTTTCAAGTAGACGCCATTTTGTGAAATTTTCATATTTTTTTTTTCGGCAGTAGTTCAAACGATAGCGACATCTTTACTAATTAAGAATTTTCTTTGTTTGTTCGATTTGGATGACTACAAGGGCTGCAATCATGTCAACCAGGGAGCCCTGTTTGATAGGCAGCCCCCACTTCACCGGCCTGTCATTTGACGAATTTTTGACATTTCTTTCTTCTGAATTTTCTTCTACATACATAAAGGATCAATAAACTCAATATAAAAAAATTTATGGTGAAAATGTTTTTATTTCTCTTTTATCCTAGTTTGAAAACTACCCAAAAAGTACGGCTCTAGACCAGAATACCCCCTTAAAATAATTGTTACCAAACAGAAAATCAAAATGAGGTTGAACAAAAAAAGAAAAAAAGTGTAAAATACAGGAGAAAGATTATCGAATTTAGGATTCTGTTAGTTTATTGTGCGTACGTGAACATATCTCCGGTACATGCGAGGTCATCCATGACATATTAGAAGCGAGCGCGAACATAGAAAATATCGCATCGTCAGCGGAACGTGAGGTCGGTAAGTAAGTGTCCACAAGTAGAACGCATAATTTTGCAACTTTAGCTGGAAAACTACAAACTATTAGTCACTGGCGTGTTAGTTAATCTCGAAATAAATTTATGATCTGGGAACTGCCCGGATGAATGTTAGTACGTGGTTTTGTTTACTATAATCGAAATTATTGTAAGTCGCGTTTATCATACACGATTAACGATTTCGAGTAGGCCGCGAATGTTTGTAACTGAATATGACACGGTACGGATTGCACGGGTAACTTTATACAGTAGTGCTCTCGTCAAGTCCTATTCAAATCCGAAATATTCGTATTCAAGATAAATCCCCTAAAACATGGCGAATTTTCATTTTCGTTACCCTTTCGTAATAACATTTTTTCATACAAGGTTGTACGTGCGTGAAGAATTACGACAGTTTTTTTTTATTTTATCCACACATAAGATGTATTTCACCAAAAAAATATCGATAAAATTATTAGTCCTATATGCATTTTTCATTGGGTACGCGTTTATCCAAATTGTGAGAATTACTGAACGAAGGTTGAAAAACAATATATCTAATGTTCTTGATTTGATTCAAATACCTTATTATGTGAAGAATCATATACTCTCCAATTGTCATCTAGATAAGTACTTCCAATGTTTTGAAAGAAATATCAACATAATTAAAAAATTTGGCAATTGGACCCGCAAAATTTTTAAATTTTCATTATTTTCTGAACACACCTCGTACATGCGATACAGTGTGATTCATTGGGAAATGGGCGTACTGTAAGGGTAGGTAGAGGTCGCCTAGCTGGTTCTGAAAAGCCCCCATATGATGGGTTTAGCCTCCTGTATGAGCGAGATACAGAGTGTTTTATGTATTTCTCCTATTTCTTCAATGGCCCATAGCTCACGATCCGCATTGTATATTTAATTCATTTTCACAACATAAACTCATTATCTTGTATGCTACCGAATTTTGAATGAATGAAACTAATAATCCATAGGTACGGACTTGAACTTCATTAGTTCAATACAACACCGGAAGTACCAAACTAATTTGTTTAGGAATATTTTTTTCTGATCTGCAAACGAATTTTCGGAATTTCGTCATACAGAGTGTTGTATTCAACTGATGAAGTTCCTTCAATTTTTTCAAGTCCGGAATTCGGTGGCATACAAGATAATGAGTTTATGATGTGAAAATGAATAGAATATACAAGGCGGATCGTAAGTTATGAGCCATTGAAGAAATAGGGAATATACATAAAACACTCTGTATCTCGCTTATACAGGGGGCTAGAACCATCATATGGGGGCTTTTCAGAACCAACTAGGCTACCCCTACCTACCCTTACAGTACGCCCATTTCCCAATGAATCACCCTGTATAATAATGAATCAAAATCATGAGTAGTGTGAAAACACATATCTTTCAGGCAGCCAATTCGATTTCATTATGCAGCCATAGATATTAGGAATGAGTCATGACGATAAATGGTTTCAGAAGTAAAAGAAGCACATTCCGTGATAATGTAGGGTGTTGATACCTCTACTATAAAGTAATATTGTATTGTTATGTTAGGTCATCTGCAGGTCATCCATGAATTCCGATACTTACTGGTTCTTCAAGAAAACTGAATTAGGGAACCATATAATGTGGACGGACCTTCAATTTGGTTTAACCAATGACAATACAATATAAAGGAACAATTCAAATTCATGATCCAGATATACAGTGCGTCCATAAAGTAACGCATAAATTCATTATTGGCTAAATGAACAATAAAATTAGGAATTCCCAAAACAGGTCAATTTTTGATTTCAATTTACTATTGTTTCAAATCATAATCTAATATACAGGGTGAACCACTTTCGTGTAATGACGTCATCACCATTTTTTTCAAATGGAACCCCCCCCTTTTTTCAACTTCCAAATTGCCTTTGCTGAGCTGATTCCAAAAATGTATAATATGTTGCTTCAAATTGGTACAGGGTGGGCAAAAATGCAAAAAAATAATATATATATATAAATATAAAATAAATAATAATAAATATAAATATAATCACATATTGATTCGAACGTAGTTTGACGCACTGATTCCGAAAATATGGATATTTGAACTCGTAGAGAATCAGGAACCTGCGAAACTCGCGAGAACCCAATCGGAAAATTTCGAAGTCGGTTTTTCGACCTCAATTCATAGTGATTTTCACGTGTTTTGACGCGCTGATTCCGAAAATATGGTTATTTGAACTTTTCCGGCGAATTTCATTTTCAAAATAATCCGTATTATTAGGGTCCCCCGAATTATTAGGGTCCCTCGTATTATTCTGCGTCTACTGGATTATTCCGGGTCTCCTGGATTATTCCGGGTCCTCTGGATTATTAGGGTCCTCCGGATCATTCCGGGTCCCGCGGATTATTAATCACATAGTGATTCTTACGTATTTTGACACGCTGCATTTTTGCCCACCCTGTACCAATTTGAAGCAACATATTATACATTTTTGGAATCAGCTCAGCAAAGGCAATTTGGAAATCGAAAAAAAAGGGGGGGGTTCCATTTGAAAAAAATGGTGATGACGTCATTACACGAAAGTGGTTCACCCTGTATATCAGATTATGATTTGAAACAATAGTAAATTGAAATCAAAAATCGACCTGTTTTGGAAATTCCTAATTTTATTGTTCATTTAGCCAATAATGAATTTATGCGTTACTTTTTGGACGCACTGTATATGAATAAAATATATACTAATAATGAAGTGTTGACTCCAGAAATAAATCATTCATGGAAAAGTATTAGGTCAGCAATTCTTCTTCTACGATCTAGTGTGTGGATGGTATCTGTTGAGTTATTGATTAACCGAATGGTCCTCCTCTGTATTCAAACTAGTAACAGTGTAGACTCTGTACTTCATTAACAGTTGTTTAGTTTGGAAATATAAAAATCCATCATCATTTTCAATGTGGTAACATTGTTATACCATAATAACATGTCTCCTGAAATCATGATGAAAGCAATCGTTTTTTCGGACATAATATGAATGATTTGAAGAGTTGACTTTATTAGAAAACTTTTCTGGGCATTGAGTTGAACCGGTTGGTTTCCATTAAATTGTGTCCCATTCGATGACTGATCAAATTTTCTTCCTACCTGAATTTCTTTTTATATCATTGATGGAGAGTGATCTAGTGAATCTCGTGTAATTTGCAAAACTGTAGATGTGGCTCATGATAGAGGTTGTTGATGAGTGAAACAAATGGGAGATGAGAGACAAACCATCACAGCGTAATTTCGTACCATTGGCACAATTTATTTCTTTCTCTGGTTTTGAAGTTATGAAGATTACTCTGTTATATTATTGAGATAATTTGAACCACGAGGTTAACATCTTAGTTTTGATTTTTCATATGATACCATAGATAAAAAAAATTATCACGCAAGGTGTCTCATTCAGAATGACTCCGAATATACACAAAATTTTTATCTTGATGAGATCATCGTAAACTTCTAACGAATATGTTATGTAATGAACCAAGTATTCATTTGCAATAAACAAGCTTGAATACTTAATAACTACATGAAACATAATGTGTTTATTATGGTTGCGAAACATTTGAGCGATATCAAGATTACTCAGCTGATGACTTTTCAACCTAGGTCTACAAATAACTATTGTTATCAATATAACATACATCATGATAAAAATACAGCATAGTGCACAAAAGATATTCCTATGAGTCAATGATTGTTTTCATATAATTATTCTATTTTCTGGAATGGCACCTACAATTAAATAATACACCTAAAATTTTGTTACGGGAAGGAAGAATATCGCATGAGCAAGACAAAAAAGTACAGGAAAGTTAATACATATTATTAGTTTGAAAATTCATGATTTTCATTGATTAATATTACATTCTATAAAAATGTGTGGAGCATCTCAAACATCAATGACTTTCCGAGGTTTTTTTGGAAAACTTCTACTATAATTTTGCCCTTGGTCCATCATCGTCCAAAATTATCCTTCTGAAGTTGCTGCTTTGCTGCCAGTGAATCTTCATCAGTGCGGTATTTGAAAAATAGAACTTATTGCATTTCCGTTGAATGTTGGGTATGCCAGTAACGACTCGGATAGACGGTTAGGTTGAATCAACTCAAATTAATTTAGAAGAAGTTTCAAACCATATCCACCTCTTGACTACACCTTCAAATTCTGCTCCATGTAAAATTTTGAGTTATAGACTTCCCTTGTCCAAAGGCTGGATTCGCCGCTGATAACACTAACATGTTTTGCAACCATAGTTAACTAATTATTTTTAAAAAAGTCATTGAAATCGTTGATCATGATAATTTCAAATAAAAACTGTGTTTATCACGTAACATATTCGTTAAAAGTTTTTGATGAACAGAATGGAATCTTTCTAATGCTTTCGTTTCTGTATTGAATGTTCTTTCGTTTCTTTGTGGAATGTTCGAATATCTTTTGTTTGAAGGATGACAAAAGTCTCCAATAATCTCACAACTCTAATACTCTACTTTCAACCATGTGGTTATAATCATTTCAATGATGCTATAGAGATATCTTCGAAACTCGTGAACCAGAAAAATAAACAAAATTCGTCAAAAATTCTATTGCCTCTTTCCTTTATATATATATTATTTTTTGACTGACACCCTCTATACGTTTAGGGACGAAGATACCGTTTCTGAATTGGCATCTTGAGATCATGGGTTGTTGACGGACAGTAACAGAACACTCCACGTGATATATAATTCACGTATTCCAGCATTCCAGTGTAGCAATACAAACAATTTCAATTTATCAAAAATATCAAAGCACTCAAGAAATAAATTACCGTGCTGTTCATTCACTTCTAATATTCCTATCGGGCAACATCTTTTTTGCATTTCTAGGAATTTAACCTAATCAAAATGAATAATGTGCATAAATAAAATCACACTTTTTTATCACAGAACAATTCTGTCTTAACACTTAATGAAATATGTTTATCACCATGTATGGTTCATAAACAAATGCATAATATTATAAACATAAATTTTTCTCCGAATCTCATGTTTATCATTCGTGTATTTAAATTCTTTGAAGAAATAACTTTTCGAACATACGGATTGTTTCATGAGGTGGACGATATAAAAATAGTGCAGCATCGACTACATTACTAAATAGCCAAATTTCCATTTTCATTTGTTGTATTAAGCAATCGATTGAGACACCACGAAACTTGTATTTAGAACTCGTAACGTTTTTGCTGACTAAAAAGAATGATCTAGCGTTTGCTGACCATCATATTTTCTGACAAATTAGGTTCAATCAATACCACTGGTAAAATGACCTAAATAATATTATAACATTATACTTAATTATTGAGTGGCGATTAGATATGAGAAAAGCCGAAAAGGTCAAATGTCAAACAGAGTATATGTTTAACGACATTTGTGATTATATACTACATGATACAATCTACCTACTAGATGATTCCATACAGTGTATATCTGACTTCAATGCTTAAATTTTTTTCGGATACTCTTCAAATTGTCTATTGGTATATTGAAATTTAAAATTGTGAAATATATTTATCGCACTAAAAATGTAATAGTATGAGGTGAAATTTTTATTTTATGGGACGGAAATTAAATCAACGATTTATTTTGGATTCGTTCTCACGAATGCAATGTATGAAATATATTTCTATCAGTTCACTCATTCAATTTAATTTTGTAACTAGAATTGCAACTGAAAACACAGCCAAATCTTGTGAAATATATGTTGGGTTTTCAAATAAGAATTCACAAGTGTTTCAAATGGTTTCAATAATGATACTTTGAAAATACTTTGATCAGGTCTATTTTTGGATAATGAATTCTCAATGATCGATAGGTCTCATTTAGTTATAGTTTCAAAAAAATTTCATTCTAAAAAATCAAAAATGAAAATCGAAAATTTTTATTTCCGCGATATAATCAAAACTAGAGAAGATATTGTCAATTTCTTTTCAGATTATTATTCAGCATGGTGGCATTTGAAAAACAGACAGCTTGTATAGCTTCTCCCAGAAACTATTTTGTAAATGACAATTCTGGTTTTTCATAGAATGGATTTGTATTCCTTGTTGTTCAAAATATATTCAATACTACTGATTTGAATATGCATCTTATATGAATTCCAAAATGCGAAAATTCCGAAAAATCGCCATGTTTCTTTTTTTGAGGATCCGAGACTATGTTTAATTTCAGTTAGTCCGGTCCTGGATTTTTCTTATGTTTTAAAGCCAAACGCTCGACTAGAAGAAGTGAGCGCATAAATTAAATATCTTTCGAGACTATAGAGGATTTGCTGTTCACTAATAATTCCTTTATTGGGTATAAATTCTACATTATATTATATATACAGTGAGGACCAAAAGTCCGTCGCCCCCCCTGTAACTTCTTTATTCTACATATTACAAAAAAATGTTGAATACATAAGTTGTAGGGTTTCATTCGATCTCCTCAATGATTTGAGTTTCATTTATATAGAGTGTCTCAAATGAGCACGGTGACTTGGAAGTTAATTTTTTTAAATGGGACACCCTATATTTCATTGCATTTTTACATTCTACGTTGAATTCTGAACAAGTTTGATAAATGGTTTTCTATCAAAAAAGTTAATAGTTTTGGACTTATGAACACTTGTAAATAATTATTTATGTGTCAAGAAATGCATGGTGGACATGTCGAACATCTTTTGAAATAGATAAAAACTCACCGTTTTTAGTTATAAATTAAAATATCTCTTCAGTTTCTAATGATTCTTGATCTGTATTCATGGACTACCTTATTTGTTAATAAAATGTTTCAACTTCATTTGTACTAGTTTCTCGTGAGATTCAACAACTCTAACAATTGTAAAATGGTACGACGAGGTAAGTTACACATGGTGCCATCAGCAGTTTGCAACATTGGATAGCTTTCAAAAAGTTAGTATAGGGAAGTGGAATACATTGTGATCCATTTGTTACGATTTTCTCATTGAACTGGCGCAAAAGTAGTCGAAATAATTATTTACAAGTGTTCATAAGTCCAAAACTATCAACTTTTTTGATAGAAAACCATCTATCAAACTTGTTCAGAATTCAACGTAGAATGTAAAAATGCAATGAAATATAGGGTGTCCCATTTAAAAAAATTAACTTCCAAGTCACCGTGCTTATTTGAGACACTCTGTATAAATGAAACTCAAACCATTGAGGAGATCGAATGAAACCCTACAACTTATGTATTCAACATTTTTTTGTAATATGTAGAATAAAAAAGTTACAGGGGGGGCGACGGACTTCTGGTCCTCACTGTATAATGTTTACTGTAAGAAGTTTGGTGTCGGACTGACTATGCAGAAGAAATCAGGTATAAAAGAATGTCCGTGAACCACTTGAGGGTTCCATCCCTCGTCGCGGGTTACTCTGGATTGCATCACTTCAGCTCATCTCTGTAGGATGGGTGGTGATGATATAGTTCATATACCATATATCTAATGAATTTACTTTGTATTCAGCTTGATCTCGATTATGATACTTCTGATACGTTACTAAATAAACAACTTCGACTATTAACAATTTTTAAAATAACTTTCAGGAGCTGCTGTCATCCCCAGACTTACTCAAAGTGAAATCCGAGCCTGATGTTGTACCTTACAATCTCCCTTCCCTCTCAGCTATTTCGCTACAGGGCCATGGTAAGTTGATACTATTCAAACATGTACCCCATTATTATTCAACTGATTACGAAGTGCCAGTAGACTCCGTGATGCACCAAATTAAACATAATAATACAATGATATATATTTATAATAATACATATTTTGACAGGTTATTGCATATCACAGTCTGGATGTTCCATCCATTGAAAACGATACGTATTCGATTTTTGCAATAAAAATTATATTAATCACACATGCGGTGAACCTATGGGCCATACAGTTGATCGCCCATTCAAGTTACTTATTTTCTCCTACAACACATCTGAATAAACTTTTTCATAGATAGAGTAAAAGGTATAATATTAATTATTTTATTATTATTTTTTTCCCTTTTCGCGAGTTGCCCTAAAAAACATGGAAATTTACACAGGTTGTACATACATATAAAAAAAGTAAAAATGTGTCTGATATGCAGCATAAACAGAATATATGTAGGTCTGATTCGCAATTAGTATGATGTGTACACCCCGAGGGCAGCACGATTCCATTTCACCAGTAATTTTAGACAGCTGAGGGCGTCGGAGTTCAACTACCCCTCGTTACAATCTTGTTGTTTAATTGAATGAAATCGATAGGAGTTCGGAGGGTTCCTAGAAACAACGGTGGTGATTAATTCTTTTTCAGATTTTTTCCTGTAGTTTCATCCCTTAGGGTATGAGTGCTAAATGAATAAGGATAATTCACTTGTAGAATTGCATTGTAAATAGCTCATCGTATTCCATGCAATTAGTGAGAAACTTATGATCAACTGTCCAGTTTTCGAAATAAAGTTGAAATAAAACATTGGAAACTAAGTTTATATTTTCAAAAATAGACGACTTCCGAAATAAATCCCAACAGACAGGATTTCATGTAAGTACATAGCCGTACTTGAAGGGTTTCTTGTATGATTCGAAGTCGAAAAGTTCGAACAAAGGTCCGGTAACGTTTTTTTTTGAGAAACAGGGGTTCGAAAGAAACAATTTTCATTTATGACTTCTGCAAATAGTCAGAGGCTGAGTTATAGACTATTGGTTTGAAAAATAACACTTCAACTGTGATTATTTGAAAGATATTTCAAAATTATTGCTAAGGAGTGCAATTAAAATCTAGATGTCAAATTATGTTAACGAGATCGAAAAAGATTTTTTCAACTGAGTTGCTGAAACTTACAACTTTTTCAAGTCAGAAAAATCTTTGGAATAGTAAAAGGTATGAGTTTGTGATAGGAAGAAGTTCGAAATATGATGTTTCCGATGCATGATAGTTTTCGATAACATTTTGTATAAGGCTGAATATATGTCGTTATTCGTATTTGAGAAAGGTTCCATAAGATAGGTTGAAAATTATAATTGTGACTAACAACTATCCAATATTCAAAATTCGAATTGAAGAGACCTGGTTAACATCGAATTATGGTGAATTATGAATGAATATTGACCCACAACTTGATGTCGTCACTGAAATAAAATGCGATGCCAAGACCCAAATTGTAACATACATTCATCTCGTTCACTCTC
The DNA here is from genome assembly GCA_037013635.1 of Plagiodera versicolora. Classification (NCBI taxonomy): domain Eukaryota; kingdom Metazoa; phylum Arthropoda; class Insecta; order Coleoptera; family Chrysomelidae; genus Plagiodera; species Plagiodera versicolora. The sequence continues at coordinate 4,047,443 of CM072986.1, read as the reverse complement.
CTCTTCCACAAGGCCGACGTTACTTTCTCACTACTTTATTCATAATAAATATATAGGACAAGTAAACACAGAGTGGATGATAAATCTTACCTCCCCTCCTCCCTTTTCTGTTATCTTCAACACGTCGATTTTTATTCCAAATGCGGTGTTGTTTAACAAGAAAACTTTTACCCCTCTCACCTCTTCCCCTTGATAACCAGGAAGTAAATGGAGAACTATCTAAATTGGAATCATTTGTCCAGTTCATTTATTTTTGATAATTCAATTTAATTAATATCATGCATTCATTTCACTTCGTTTTTTTTATTCGAAAAGAAAGACAATATGATGATTCTCGATGTCTACTTTTGGAATCTTTTCCAATGATGTATTGCATGACCCCTTATCATTAACAAAGGGGTAGCTATCAAGGGAAGGGGGTTAAAGAAGGAGGAAAGGTTACTTTTTTTCGATAAAGATCACCTCGTTTGTGATATGTTTGATTTCGTGCGATGTCACTAGAGGACGCCTTTTTATATGATCAATTGCATCACTATGACTTCCTCATGAAAATGTAATACCAAAATGATCTAGTAAAAACCGTATCTCGATATCTAATTCCCAATCCAAAATATCAAAGAATAAAAATTTTGCTATCATAGTCTTAAAACTGACTACCCTATACTTTTGTCATCCGAAATCGCTCTGATAAATCACAATTAATCGTGAATATGGAACAATATCAAAATCACAGTATATTTATAATCAGTTATGCCTAATATGTTGCAAATCTTGTTCGTGCAACTTTGATTCCTTCTCTTTAAAGTGTAGTTTCGATTGTCTCATGCCAGGTATTCCAGATTTTTTTCTAGGATTCCAGGAGAAGCACTATCATATTTTGAAACTTCGGTATCCATGACTATAACCTCTTGCTCTATACAAATCAAGAGTTCTGTACTTCTCAATTTTTCTTTGTACGCTTTTGAACTTAAACAAAACTCCCTAAACACATATTGCATGATTAAAACTAAGTTCTTTTGGAATTACAACATTGTTTGGTCCAAGGAAAACCACTTTCGAATTTTAATAACCCTGATAAATCTTTCAGGCTGTTCACATGAATTCTATCGTTGAAACTGAACCTAATATTCATAAATGGTGAGTTTTTTCTCGAGATCTGCAAATAATGTGGTAGACGATGATAAACTTCATGTGGGGTTATCGAGGCCATAGACGACATGAGCCTTGTTAATGAGGACATAGTTTTTTATCAGACCTAAATATTATATAGACGTGGAAAACACTTATTTTTTATATATCTATAGGATGCGATGCAGTTACTCGGTATTTTCTAGGATACTTAAGAGGTTGCTGGAATGAAGTCAACAACATACTTCAGAGATTTTTTGTAAGATTCATTATTTAAAAAATTAGATGTTCATTTATTGGTGTTTGAGAAGATTCGTTGAAAAATACTCAATATCGAGTCAAACTTTCTGATTTCAATAAAACATTAAACAGATGACACGAATAATGCGATCTACTTTTGATGAAAATTTTTATGGGAAAATTAACACCTTCTCAGATATTCCACTTTGATATCCAAAACATTCCACCATCTTTTCTTAAACGTTTCAAACAAGAGAAGAAAAGCAGGTGGAATTTCGGACTTAAAAGTTGCATATCTCGGAAAGAATTAATTTCTTCACCATTACATTATCATGATAAGTTATGGACCAAAATACTTAAGTGCCCCAAAAATGTCAAAAATTCAGATTCCATGATAAATTCAAAATCACCAAAAATATTCAATATCGATTCGATTTATCGTCTTCTGAATTAAACGAAACAGGACGATTTTTTTGCATCGCCTATTGAAAATTGCATTGACTAACTGATAACGTTCTTTATGAAATGTGCTCGCGATAAATTTTATTCATCTTTCAAACATCTATTATCAATTCTCGAGATTTTATAAACGGAGCAATATCAGTATCGTAACTCATATTATTTTCGGACAATAAAGCAAATGTACAGTGCGTTATCATGTTCTTGTAAAGGAATTTGAAACAACTCATTTTCAACAACTCACGGTATAATGTTATAAAAATTTTTTGATGTCTCTCGAAGTGGTCTTGTATCATCTTGTTCGGAAGGGATTATCATTATCTGGTAAGCACGTTTTTTGAAATTACCGCAATCATAGCTGACATGTCAATGTACCAAGACGAAGTTCTTACTACAAACTAATTTTTCAAACATTTTATTGAAGTGTTCAATAAATGAAATGAACTTCCTGAATATCATTCCACATTCCACGTGAATTATAAGAAATTCATTTTCACAAAATAATTTTTTATCAAAATAAAAAATTTGATAGATAATGGAAATCATTTTCGAACAAAGAGAACTTGTTACATTGAGTATCTTTCAATTTCATATCTATAGACCTTATTGTATAGAATATTTTTGGGTGGAGATTTCCGCTAATTTTATCTGTTTCAATGTATTCGAATCCAACAGATCTCGTATACGGATTCAGCACATTCAAAAATATATGGATTGTGCTTAGTTGAGATGGAGCATATTTTTGTGAGGATTGCATATTCTCAAGTTCAGCTACTCTCTGCTTATACAGTGTTTAACACTACAAAACAACTTGAAATACTTCATTAAATATTCTAAATACATCTGTAACGCATTGTTGAATCGTAAATAGTCGTTTTCAAAATGAATTTCTTGTTTAATAATTGGACCATTAATAAAGATTACTCATACCAATTCAAAGATTACAAATAAGGAGTTTTTATAGGTGGTGTAGGCATGGACCGAAGGAATTGATATCCTATCGGTTGATGATATTATTTTAAACAGAATGATTTTAACAATCATTATTATATCACTATCATTCGTTTTCTCTGTTTATTTATAAAATATGTTGGTTTATTTTAATACACCAATACAATTATTGTTGAAATGTAAAAATTGCTTACTGAAGCATAGCATAAACATAATTTCTGTGACAAAATGCGATAAAATTCACAGTAATTTAATCATGTTTATCTATATTTTGACAAAAATGTGCATTCGTGTTTGTTTTTACCAATATATTGTCACCTGAAAAACATGAATTGATATGAGGTAAACATTTCACTGCATTCCGAGATGATTCATTTTGAATAACGCAATTTTGCCTTTTTTGTTTCGCAAGTTTTTGGTAGATATTTTGCACAATTTCCATTTATTACATACGACAATTTTTGTATTTAGTGTGATTACGTAGTGTGACTGATGTCAGTTAGTTTCTTATATATAAGTTGTGCACTTCTCAAAGACACCCTGTGATAATGAAATCATTACACGGGGACAAACAACTACCTCCAAAACGCATTTTCCGAAACTCAAAATTCAAATTCAGAAATATAACATCTCTCTGACAACATTTTCAAAAAATTCTTGCTGACATCTTCATTGTGCACTGCCGATCAGTGCTTTCAGGAACATCAGAGACCTTCTGATTATTGAGGATTATTGTTCGATTAAACAGTCATAGATTTGAATAATTTCGTTTAGTTTTGCAATATTTTTTTGTGTGCTCTCACTGTCACATGTTAGCCGTGTTATGAAATATAATTTTCTATCTTTCTAAAATTCAAATGTATTCCTAAAATACGTGACGCATCTATGACGTTCATATACAGCATTTTGTTTGTCCCGCTGACCCTTGATCTCGTTGATACTACCATCTTCAGGGCCATTTGAATGCTATCACACCACCACGTTCTAATTTTAATTCTCGGCGACTAATAGATATATATTTCATGCCATGTAAACCTCGGTGTTTCGAGTAAATATCTCGGAGTTTATCTTCCGTTTTTGATAAGTTTATAATGATGCACTAGTATATCACGAGTATACAGTACATTTTAATGAAAAACCAACCACCTTCAATGGCATTCACTGAAAGATATGAAGGTTATGTAGTATATGTTCTCAAATATATCAATAGGATTTTTTACTGGACCTTGAAGTGACATTCGTACAGAATGGAAAATAATCGTTCTGATATGTAATGGATGAATGAACATCTTCAGCTTTTTTAAATGTTGGTAAGACGTTATTTGATAGTTATTTTTCTTCTTCTATGAACAATTTGGGTTTCTTTTGAATAGTATATGTACTGCTTGATTTTTCATTAATACAATGTCTTCAAAATCAATCAAACTTTTGATCACTAATTTTATGCAGGCGATCTTGAGAAATACTATGAAATCCAAACCAGCAATAATTATTATCTAATCTACGTGTGACATTCAACAAAAAACAATCATTATATCGAATAGTTCATCAGAAAAACGTATACTGAGTTTGAGTGTCGAGGGTATTTTATTAAAGAAATATATTTTCGGTTTATACTGAATTGTTGCTTATCTAAAATAAATCGAGTTTACAAAACGGAATATCTACTTCCAACGATATCTACCAATCGAGTTAATTTTTTCATAACTGATTAAGTTTTCTTGGCAGCATTCATGGGGCATCGTCATATTTTCATATTTTTCGCTCCAGTTTGACGATATCGCAATTCATGAAGAAACAAAAGAAGAACTGGTTGCTGAATTCAATACCGAATTCGTTAGTGAATAAATATACAGGATATTCCATAAAAAAAACTACTGAAAATACTGCATTTGTATTTGCGCAAAAAGGTATATGTTCTTTTATCTGAACCATTTCATGGTACAGTGGAGCGTCGATTATCCGAACGTCGCTTAACCGAACGACCGCTTATCCGAACAATAGTAACGCGCAGACGAAGATTCAAGATTTTTTTAAGCGTTAATTGTAACTAGTAAAGACAAGTTTTACAACAAGATTTTCTGCACTTTTATTTTGTTTATTTCCAATTTGTCATTAAAGATATAAATGTGAATAATAGGGTTTTCATTTACATACCTGTACGTAAATATGTATGGCTGAATCAATATATGTATGTACATACAATAGGTAGTTCGATTATAATCGGTTTTCCGAACACCCACGTCCCCCAATTAGTTCGGATAATAATCGACGCTCCACTGTATATTTGTTCCTAAGTATGTAGAAACTGTATCAGCATAAAGAATAAGTCATTCGTTTTTTATGTTCTCTCTGTTCAATATGACTCAGTATTCTCTTCCCCATTTTTTGAAAATATTCATTATATCCCAATAGTTCATGTGTAAAAATCAAAAATGCAAAAAAAGGTAATTTTTGCACTGCATAAACAGTGGGAGGTTCGGAATGTAAAAACACCTTGGTGCATTCGGTTAGTTATCTGACTCGTATCAACCTTATCATCTTATTGCTAAACCTGTATTTCTTCAGCTACTGAAAGGAGCACTTAACTCTTCATAACTTACTGAAAAACAAAAAGGATAACAACACTCTCATACACACATACACTAAGGCCCATAAATTTAACAACTTGAAAAGTAGTCTCAAAAAGCAATTAACGGTATAAACACCATCTGTAAACTCATCGCAACTAAATCAAAATAATGTATAAATGAGGTGGTAATTCGCAGTGAAATTCTTGAACGTCATCAGTACTGAGTAAATCATTCAATTTCTCAGCGTTTGCTGGCTCATTCTATAAATAGCCTCGTGTCGAGATCAAACGGAGCTATTTGCAAATATCTTTCAGAAATGCGAATTAAAGCTCCTAAACAATTTCTGCTGATTTGTACGGCTCATTTTGGGATGACGTTACTTTGTGAAAATCAAAGGAGACGCAGGTTGGAATGTGAAATGTATTAGAATGGAATCGCATATTTCAATTGACGTGTTTCCTTAGTCTACAATTCAGGTGACAACTTCAATAAAGATGGGCTATAGTTTGAGAAACGTTGAAAAAATACACACTTCAATAGAAAACCGAATGGAAAAGCAAAATTCATGTTAATAATTTATTATTTAGAGTTTTCGTTGTAACGATAGAACGAAGTCTAACAATCGATGATAATTTTTTGATTCGGGATTGAAATAAAATAATAACTTATATACCGGGTGTTTCACAGTGGATGGAACATTAGAAGTATTTGGAGAACAGAACGAATAAATCCATCAAAACTACATTCGAGTAATCATTTTCTGCCATAGTATTTTTACACCCATGCAACTTGAATACAGGATGACAATGAAGGAACAACATGTTAGTTATCTGTCAGAATGAAGTTCATAGCCTCGTTCATGGCCTACTATCTAAAGCACTATCCAATATTTATTTTATTGAAGACGAATTCATAACAAAAGTGATCATAACTAACAAACTGTACGAGATAGGTATAGGGAAAGTACACTCGATTGAATTGAAAAATGTTATAACTTTTCAAATATGTAAAAATATACAAGCTGTTCTATTTAGAGAAACGGTGTTTCAGTCATTTTCATGAGTCCCCGAAAGGCAATCACTTCTGATCCTCCCTGTATGATGAAACTGAGATCTAGTTCATCGACAGAATACTTAATGGTCTTATGTAGCTATAACCCAAATTGCAATATTCTGCAAGTCTGCATTGGAATAAAATTTATATTTTTCAATGGTCAGGTTTTGCACAAAAATTGGACAAAATAATTTTTATCTCGGAAATCGTCACATATAGGTAAAGGGAATTATGTGGGAAAGTTGTGAGGAATCTCATGAGGATTCCAATAATGATATGATATACGAGGTGTTCCATTTGGAATGAGAAAGTAGCTACTACTTTTTGATACAAGCGGCAACACTGTATTGATAAAAATATTTTAGACGGATAGAGCAAGTTTGATTATCCACGCCCACAAGTTTACGAAATGATCTGCCTTTCTGTTCTCCAGATATTTCTAATGTTTCATCCACTGTGAAACACCCTGTATAGACATACTAATTTATGATGTGAAAAAGTGTGATGTTCCTGATATTGAATGTTGATAACTATTTTATTGATACTATTTATACAATTAGGATAAAAAATTCGTCGCCTTCTCTGCACGTTCTTGTTTGATATATCATAAGAGTTTCAATATATTTTTCTAATGGTTGTGTCCCATCAATACATATTAGAGAGTTGAACTATTCACAGTACGTAAGCCGTCCTGGGTACGTTACGTAGGAAACATAACGTTCACGATCATCTAAAATTGTGTGGAAGTAGGACATCACGTTTAGCACGTTTGGTACAAAACTGCCTAGAAAACGTTAAAATATTTCAATATCTTAATTTCCATGTACTGTTAGCATATCGTATTATTGTTTTGGCCTGGATCATTTTTATAACTAACCTAAAATTACTTTCTGGTTGTTCAATTCGAAAAAAAATATATAATCACGAGACCAAGATTACAAGACTAAGATGGAAGAGATCATTGAAGTGCAGAAGTGCATTCTGCATTTTTTTCTCGGAGTTCTGACACTGATCCAATGCTTTGTTATTTATTAGATATTTATCTGAATTATTTACTATCTTTTGAGAACCTTAAACATATTCTGCCTATACACTTATCTTGCAGATCTTTCTCATCATCAAAAAGATATTGTGCTTCAAATTCAATCATTTTCAGGAACAAAAGATAAGCTTAAATTTCCAATTGACTTGATGATACCAGTGATGATGGAAATATAACATTGTCATATGAAACACAATAGTGAATTTTATGATTTTGTGCATCTACTTTATATCGCAAATCATCATACTCATTTTATTAGATTGAAATTCCGAATAAGACACCCACCTATATGGAAAAATTCCTGAAAAATTATGTTTGATGTCCTCACTCAGTCTAGTTGTCTTAGACTTACTTGAAGGTTTTTGTCAAAAATTACAATTGCAGACTTCAACTAATGATTTCTCCTACACCTATAGAAAAGTTTATTATTCAATTATAATAGTTGGTTTTCCCATTGAAAAGGATATATTCAATCGTCATTGTCATCAAAAACTAAATTGAAGAAAATATTGTTTAAATATCTTTTCAAACGACAACCTTATAATTATATGTTTCATTTAATGAAGTGAAAATGAGGGAAACTTTTTTGGTAGTTTTGTGAATTCCTGATTGAGTAACGATACATCGTTTCTTATCAAAAATATGCAAATGACTTCTCGAATTGTTAATGTTGGTTATGACAGAAATTTTCTATGCCAAAATACAATCCATGTAGAATATCACCCCATGATGCGTAGTATATCCGATTAAACCGGAATTGAACACAAGCAACCAAATTTCAAATAGAAACTGTTAATATTTCCATGCTCAACTCATTACAGAATTATCTATATTTCCAATACTAAATGAAATGAAATCATAAGAGATTGAACACGACAGCAGCAGACATTATTTGTTTTACAATTCGGGAAAGAATACCCGCTTCTTCCAGAAGTTTTTCCTATTCCATTATAAAATGTAGAGACCACTCTTCTTAACTCTGCACAAATTAATACTTATTTTTCATTTCTAGGGCTCTCCCCCGTTTCGACCTTCACCGCCATCAGCCAACAAGCGAGCGTCCTATCGACGAACGGCGTCTGCCTCAGTCCGCCCACGCCTGTCGGGACGCCCGAAGAGTCTCGTGCCCCCTCGGCCTCGTCCATCAGCAGCTCCCCCCAGCCGCAACCCTCCTCCTCTTCGTCTACCTCTACGGCGGCGCCCTCCTCGACAAGTAGCCCTAGCGGGGGCGGTCAGACCAAGCCGCCCTACTCGTATGTCGCGCTCATCGCCATGGCCATCCAGAGTAGCCACTCCAAAAGGGCCACTTTGTCCGAGATCTACCAGTACATCACCTCCAAGTTTCCTTACTTCGAGAGGAACAAGAAGGGCTGGCAGAACTCCATCAGGCATAATTTGAGTCTCAACGAGTGTTTCGTTAAGGTCAGTACGTGAGATGAAAAAATAATTATTCGCCATAATTTATAGAAATATGAATCATAATGGTGATTTCGAAAATTGCGACGCTATCTGGTGGTGGAATTGTGAACTGTCGTAAACGGTCATTATAAACAACTTGCTTGTACATCTTGATCTTTTCTTCAATGATACGTGTTCAAAGATATATTTAGTGATTATTTTCGGATATTGATATGAATAATTATGAGAATAAATAATATTTATTTGTGAAATAAGTTGCCGTTATTGCAAAATGACAAGTACCTAGCTAACCACTGAACTTCCAATTGTTTTATTATTGGTTAATATTTAGGCATTGATAACTATGGCAACACTTCACTGTCATTTCACAACGATGCCAAATATATTTGAAATAAAATTTCAAAAATTTTCTAATAGAGTCCATTTATTTTCAACACTTATTGAAAACTTGTTCTGTACAAAACTTCTTAATTCAATATTTTGATTACAATCTCAATAGTGGGTGAAACCAGTCAGTATAAATGACCAGAAATTGGTAGCATAATATTTTGTGCAAAAACGGAGACCCCTCTGCTTCCATTTGAAACTGATTGATGTATTACCATATTCAAAAACGAACCACTTTCATCAATTTGAATATGAGTTGAATTGTAAACATAACAAGATAACTTTCTGTTTCGGAGTATCTTTGAAAAAATATACAAGCAGCAACATCGCACTTCCTGGTGAGTTGTTATAGCTTGCCTTGCATCATATGATAAAAACAAAAAATAATTTTATTTCTGAATATGTTACGGATGTATGTAAAGGACAATTAATATATGAATAATTATATGACCGTTCATTCATTTTTCTTCTATAATTTCGAATCAAATGCCTACTATATAGAACTTTTTGTTCGCTCTCAAAAAAGTTTCTTCTACTTCATGTTTCCTCCAAATAGCTGTACACAGTTGCTACAGATGAAGAAAATTCGTGAATGATCATGTTTTCACTGAAGTTGCATGCACCAAATATTTACATATACAACATAAAATCATCCCAAAACACAACTAAATTGCATTGCTTTCATATACGTTTATGAAACGATTACGAAATTTATTCACAGTGCCGTTTACGATAGTTGTGATCGCCGATTATACTCAACTGTAGCCTATTTGTTCGATAGTTACGTCATATCAACAGGGGTGATGATCATAAATTATTCATTGAACTGATAATTAAATTTTAAATGGAAGAATTATGTTTCAAGTCAACATTTGAATCATACTGCAATGTTAATTTTATATAATTTTTCATATGTTTCCAGCTGCAGACAAATCAGAATACAATGAGAATATCTCTAAAATACTTCATAACATAGTGGAAAAGAATAGTGGTGAATACTCATATTGAGCAAACGAAATGAAAACAACCATACATCATTCAAATTTCACAAAATCACATATTCAAAGTCAACTAATCCAACTGTTCGATAATTGTGGATCTACACTAGAAAAAAAAAATAGATTACCAATTCGCATAGATCATCTGGTCGTGAGGAAATCGTTTGGAAAGAGCCTAATTCGTTTGGCATACTCGTAAAATGTTTCCAACTGTGGATATTGGAAACTGATTGATAGTCCTTACCCTAAACAAATTTCTTTAGTGCAATGAAGACAAGACTAGATTTTATAAATAATTAGCAAAAATAATCAGAACTATATCATTATAGTACCCGCAAGTACATCAACTAGAAAGAAATCCATATAAAAACCAGATCGTTAACAGTTAGCAAATTATATATTATTATTATATTATATTATTATATTATTATATTATTATATTATTATATTATTATATTATTATATTATTATATTATTATATTATTATATTATTATATTATTATATTATTATATTATTATATTATTATATTATTATATCATTATATTATTATATTATATTGAAGCGATTCTAGTTAATGACTGAAAGTAAAAAGAGATAAAAATATGTAGGAATTTGTGGTGGAAAACAATAATAATAAGAAGACTGCGACAATCTTTTCATATGTCCCTATTACTGGAATTATAGGGAATTAGACGTTTGATTGATGTGATTGGCTGAAATTGGCAGAGATCAGGTGGAAATGCTCTACACTGATCAACATGTGTACTATTCATAATTTCTTGTATATTTTTGAACTGGTAAATGAACAAATTTTGAAAGTCTGTCACCAAATATGACGTTACACACAATTACTCATAGGATGGTCAATGAATCTCTGAATATTTTTAACTCCAACATTTAGTAAATGGTTTTAAGAATTCTTCTTCTTTCAAATAATAGAATTTATGAAGGCGCTCAAAATCGGCCCTAGATTTAGCAACGTTCTTTTCATTCGATCCAAATGTTCTATCATTCATCCATTTTTTCAAGTTGAAAAATCATTGAAACTTTAGAGAAACCCAACTTTATTCAAATGTCAATGTATGTTGACTAGTTTTATTCACCAAGCACAACTGAGCTGTTATTGTTCTTATTGAATGTTTTCTCTTCCATTGTTTCAGGTACCTCGAGAAGGGGGCGGCGAACGGAAGGGCAACTACTGGACGCTTGATCCCCAGTACGAGGACATGTTCGAGAACGGTAACTACAGAAGAAGGAGACGCATGAAGCGCCCTTATAGGTCGGCAGGTGCCGCCCATCCCCCCTACCCGAAGGCCTTTTTTGGCGACGCACTCGCCCAGCATGGTCTGCCCATCGCGAGGAACATTTTTACGCCGCCCGCATACCCACCGCCCTATTCGAGGTGAGACAAAAACGCCATGTATATAGATTGGATTTTGGATTAGTATAGGGCTTCTCTGCTTCTGGAAGCCTCTATTCTATTTATAATCGTGTGTGCTAAGCGAATGCATTGAAAACATGAATAACTCTTTTAAGAAGGAAATATAACGTTTCCAGAACTAAGAAAAGAAACAGTCACAGATCTTTTGCCATTTTCGATTTCATGTATTTTTATACATTTTATTTGATTGAGAAAAATAATTATGACATATTGTCGATATCTTTCAAGAACATTAGTGGAACATAAAAAATCTTGGGTTCATATTTTTCTAATCGCCATTTTGTAACGATTTTCCTTTGTAGCCCTGCTTGACTAGTATGGAATTGGATGACGATTGATGTCATGTCGCATTTTTGTTCATTAAATTAACTGAGCCAATTAAGTACATATATTTTTTACATGCTGATTGAGAAACAGAATCAATTTATTATATTTATTTCTCCTTGATGATGAGCTTATTTCTTCTGTTTGTTTCCTTGCTATGACATGAAATATTATTTTATAATAAAATTTACAAATGTATATCCCAACATTCACGATTCGAGAAGCAAGTTCTACTTTAATTTTCGATGAATTTAGTAAACAATCCATTTCATTCCAAGGACATATTTTGTAGGCATGAAATAGTTCTTCAAGATGATGAAATTATATACTGGGTGTATCAAAAAAGCTTCCAAACTGATGCAAATTCAAAAAATACCCCATTTGGTAGCATTTATAGTGCACCAGTTTTCGTCAAATTATAATTTTTTGCTCTAGTTTGGTAACGCCGCATTCAATGGAAAAATGATGATGGTATTGGATGGAGAATTTTATATCGAATATATTGAAAAAGTGAACTCAATGTTGTACCGCTTAGGCTGAACATCCTATGTACCTTGAAATATTTCAGGAATGTGTATCTGCGCAGTTATATATTTTTTGTATTATTGTTCCTAAGTGAGTTAATTCACTTCCACACAATAATGGGCCACCCTATATGTGTCGCCTTGGAATAGATAATTGCAGTTTTCGAAAACTTCTGTAGATGAGTTTATGGTTCTTTATGCAAATTCTCGGATCAATTAAATTTCTTGTAATTGATGAAAAGTACGTTGGAATATTCCGTTACAAACATTAATTGAGATCAAATTAATAATCGTGTTAGGATGATTCAGTTTTGATATTTCGTATATTCAGTGGTGCTTATTCAAATTCCATTTTATTTTACTTCTCTTACATATCATTTCCTTTTTTCAAGATGCATTTATTCAATTTGCCAGAAATAGCTTCTCATTTCATTTAAAACAACGGTAGTTTCATACGGGCCACGTCTAATCTTAGTCTCTTCCTATTTTCATTGGCTGTTGTTCATTCAGCCTCCATTTCATTTGTGATAACAATAAAGGCTCGAACGATTCTCACCTGTGGTGTTAGTTACCTGTCTTTTCGATTGGATTCCGTTGTCCAAAATGGCCGCACCGATTACGGTATATTTGAACAGCCATTTCATTGTATTTAGAAATGAGGTTGTTCCATAAACAAAATGAAACGAGACCTGAGTTGAAGTAAGGGTGCACCAATCAGATCACAGATTTTTTGACAATGATTTCAATGTTATATTTACTTTTTTTTTAATTCAACCCATCGAACTACATTCAAATCTATCATTCTATTTACAAATTCTACAAATTCTACAAATTTTACAGCACAATCATGATTTCAGCTTGAATTGTATTAAAGGAAATAAACCAATTTACCACTTATGCTCTGCTCATTCTTCATACCGTATAAACGCATGCATGAAGATATGCAATGTTAACATTTTTTCAAATTGCTGTATAAAATCATTCTAAGTCACACTAGTTTGACGCCTACTTAGTTATTTATTATGCAGGATCGCTGACAAATATAGGTATAGTCGATTATTAGGTGAAAAAACTTAACGAAAAATAGGAATGAAATATACAGAATGAGTCACTAAATGAATATGGGTAGTATATTCAGGAGAAAATAAGGATATAGGTGAAAAAAAATTATTTCATCTACATTTATTGAATACCTCTATTATACAGGGTGTAACTAAATAAATGTGAAACATTTGAGAGGGTGATTCCTCATCGAAACGAAGATAGGATCTTTTATATAAGGAAAGTTTATTGGAGCATCCCATGTTAAGATACAATTCCTTGAAGGGGGTATAAAAAATTTGTTAAACATTTTTTTTTCACAAGCACTAAGAAAGTTACAGTATTGAAATTAACCTGACATTTTCTACTAGCAAAAAGACACTTAGCCAGTGATTTATTTGGTTTACCCATGGTTGTAAGGGGTGGAAAACGCAACCCCACAAATTTATTTCCAATGTAACTCTTCGTCTTATTTTTATTTGTTAACTATTTGAAAATTTATTTTCGATAGCATGTTTCATTCCAAACCAAAAATGTCCCTTGAATTTTTGCCCAAAATGAACCAGTTCGCAGCAAAAAATTATTCCACTACTGCATTAAATGATTGAAGGGAAATAAACAAAACTGATTTATTAATAACAAAACCTACAACATATAGGAATCATGGTAAATGTTCAATATGTCTACCTTCAGATATGAAGTTTCCTTTTATGGAAGATCTTATCTTTTTCGATGAGTAAACAACCCCTCAAATGTTTTACACTCATTTAGTTATATACACCCTGATTACTCGAACGTCTTTCCATTTTTCACTTCAACCTGCTCATTGTTAATCACAATGTGGTATCTTCGTTTTGCTTGTCCTTCTCAAGATTTTATCAAACAAATCGTCAAAACTACATGATTTTTTTGGGACACCATGTATATAACAATTGCAAGATTAATGATACTATTCTGGGTAGACCAGAAACGTTCACTGATCTAAAGTGGTCTTTTCGATTTATAAAATTTATGTACTGATAATGAATTTTCAAATAACTCTAAAGGCATTATACTATGCATTTATGCACTTACACTTTCTAAAGTTCCAAAATTATATCATATTAATACACCGATCGGCTTTCCTCATGATCGACTTGAGCTTTATACTATTGAAAGTCTTCGTGTTCGAAGGTTGTGTTATTCAATAACTTTCGTATACCATTCGATAAACAATAAATGAATAAATAACAGGAACGAGATTGCGCCAAGACCTGTAACCATACTCTCTAGATGCAGAATAATGTACTTTGAGGACAATTCCAATTATATGACCTGAACCATGACAAAAGAGTGCCTCCGAAAAATCGGTAATTTCATCATCACTGAACTTTCTTTTCTTTTCCTTCCAGATACGAAACGACGTGGCTGAGTCAACCGCAACTGACCTACACAGCCTGCAACACTGCCGGCTACGCACAACAAGCCTACGCCGCTCCGGCCGCCTTCAGTCCATGCGGCGGGCGGCAAGAGCCGCCCTCTGCTAGGTATCCATATTGGCCACCCGAAGCGGAGTACCCACCCGGGGCGACGCACGGCTCGCCGCCCACCGACCCGCAAATGCTGATGCAATGGTGACAGCGCCAGCGGTACAGCAGGTTCGAAAGTGGCGAGTGAAGTGGCCTATGAGGCGGGAGGAGGCAGGGTGGAGTGGTGGTCGAGAGAGGCGGTAAATAGTTTGATCTGGAAGAAGAATCAATTTTTTTATTCGAAGTCGTGTATCACTATTTGCTGTCTGAAATATTTGGTGCCTACTAGAAGAGATCTGCGGTCTTGAGATTCGTCGTCATAAGGATACACTGTAGCTTATTGCATTGGCGTAACGAGAGTTAACTTATGAGGGGGGTCGACCCCCACCAGACAACCACAATCTTTATTTTTTCAAATTGTTACTCGTAACTTTTTTTATTTCTTCTGAGCAATGGGGGGTGTTAACGACCCCAATTACCCCCTCCCTCATTACGCCTATGGCTTGTTGAAATCATCTTCATAATTGTGATTATTTTTATTGAATCATTCAGCGTTATATGAAGATATGTTTCTCCTACAAAAAATGTCGAAATTGAAAGTTACGTAACGATAAAATTACCTTCTCATTTGAGGTGTCACACTTGGTATGGATTCATGCAAGCAACAATTGAGACTAGAAAGAATTTCAAAATATAACTAATAAAATGATATAATCCAATGTGATGTGAAATTCTTAGAGATAGAAGATTGGAAAGGTAACCATAACTGTCACAGAAGAGATTATTTCTTCCATGAATGTGTCAATTAAAATTATCTTACCGGATAGTGTGATGCCATAGATATCTGATAGATGAAGGTTGGAATTTAAATTTTCTGGAGTTGTAATATTATCATTTTGTAGTACAGCGTGGACAAAAAAAGGTGAATCGGTAACTATGGAAAATACAAAAAAAAAGGTCGCCGCATCTTCGATATCTTTTTTCGAGTTCAGTTCTTTGTCAAAAAGAAAAGTTGACTATCGTTGTTCGTTTTAGAGTTATAAACAGACGTCCATATTTTGATACATACAAATATAATGGGTGTTAAAACACAACTTTAGTTTCTGTTTGATCCAATCGCTAAGAGACAATTTTCAGAAAACGGTTAAATTTTG
Organism: Plagiodera versicolora; assembly: GCA_037013635.1. Classification (NCBI taxonomy): domain Eukaryota; kingdom Metazoa; phylum Arthropoda; class Insecta; order Coleoptera; family Chrysomelidae; genus Plagiodera; species Plagiodera versicolora. Next base: position 4,031,200 of record CM072986.1, on the reverse strand, counting down.
AGTTATGATCCAAAGTCGTATTTTTTCAAATAGAAATCAAACTTGACTATGGTTCATTTGGGGAGGATAATGGTTCACCTTTTCAATCAAATTATACTTTACTTCTTTGCGTTTTTTTGGTTATTTTTCACAATGAATCAGAATCATGAAGAATAATACACAGTTTATCAAATCATGCATTTTTGAATTCTTGAAAATAGCTTGTTTAGGTTGTCTCCTCTCTGGACAGCGGTTCATTGATTACTCACCATTCTCATTACTTTGAACTGAGATTTATTTTAAAAAAATACACCTCCTGATCATGACTCGAAAATTTTTGAAAATTCCTTCTACGCCATGTTTACTCCAAACTTCACTAAGAATCGCGATATTCGTATTTGTCGAAAAGTAGAAAAATCGAACTTTTATCACTCGAAGACGTTAGACAATAGTTTATTTTCGCCAATGAACTGAACTCGAAATAATAAATCGAGGATGCGACCTCCATTATTTCATATCTCCTATAGTTACCGAGTTGCCCTATACAAACATCGAAACTTGCCCACGCTGTACATGTGTAATTCTTAGTTATTCAAAACTCATTTTTATCTTACATATAGTCTATTTGTTTCAAATTGATTGGTTGTACGTCATATAAGCAACATGTGCGATGTCACCGAATCATGAATTCATCATTTAACTGAAAGAATCGTTTTTCATATAGAAGAATGGACTTTCTGTTATGTGATATATTGCAATATTCGTTACATTTTCATTTAATTTTCGGAATGTTTTCATTTGCAGGCGAATAATTGATTACAGTAATTCATTCAATCGATAATGAATGATTAGTAGCGTAATAGACTTATATTGTGTAAAATAAAAGGATAATGATAATTTTTATTTTATGTTCTCTATATGATACACAAGGAAAATCCACAAAAACTCATGGAACCACTATACATACACTGCATCTATAATATATTCACATAAAAAACGGTTTTTATAAGAACTGATGTTCAATGATAAATAGAAAATCGTTTGAAAAACGCCAAATACATTAGCATAATCGTGAAATTTTTCCAAATGTAGCGTGATAATGGAAATTCAGTGATAACATGGGGTATTTGACTTCTGGGGGTGTGAATTTACCTTCAGTAATTCTCATTATTTCACATTACATATTCGGACAGATTTGACAAATTAATGATTCTTGAATATTATTCTCAATAGACGTTGCACGAATCCCACCAATTTCACAATTTGAATTATTACACATTCAGTGTCGCCTCAATCCAACTCACGTGTCATGAAGACATTCGATATATTACGTTCTTATTGTCCCACCCTGTATCAAAACCAATAGTGATTAATCGACTTTTGATAGGACAATGCGACCTCATTATTGTGCTAATAGACTTAACTGTCTCTGAAACCGATTTGAGCAAATACTTCTCGAATTTTTTCGAAGAAAAACATTTCGTGATCAAACTTTTACAAACCGTAAAATGGCCTCTCGATTCGATGTACATAACTGCCTGTAAAAAAGGTTGTACATAACATAGTGATGTATTCTGGGATATGCTTTCCTTTTTTGGGAGAGTCTATATGGGTATCGATTTTCTGATTATGTAACTGTTGTAGTGATAATTTTTTTGTATAAAAACTTTATTCAGTTTCTGTAAGTGGGGTTATATACATAGATGATGTAGATAAAGCGATCAACGAAATAATAGGCTGGTTGAATATAAATATAGAAAATTGGACACTGAAGTGTTCGCCCTAGATTTGCTGAATAAGCTGAATAATGATCATAAAAATTTAAACGAATAATCGGAATTATTAATATAAGCATTCAGTGAAGCGGAAAGATACCTACTGGAAAGTATTTTAGTGCCAAAATGACGACTACTAAACAGATCGTCTCAGTTGTCGAAAGAAAACAAAAACAATTTATTTTCAAGCCAGTTTTGCATTTCGTTTTTCACTTATCCATTGTTAGATAATAGGTATTTTGTGTTCATAAAACTATATGTATATCATTACAGTCCGTGTATTTCAATTACTATTTAAACAATTTGGAAGTTAGACTCAATGCTGCATCAATAAAACTTGGTTTGATTGATTTTGATTATTATATTCCAAAATTTCGTAGGTTCAGACTTTTTTGGTTTTGTTTTATTAATATTGCCGATTGAAAATAATCTATTCATCGATTCAGTACACAACTATTCTGTACTCATTGAAAGATAACAATATTTCAACAAAGTTTATTTGATATACTATTATTATGTACGTTTATTTACACTCCGATCAATGAAAAAGGAATCTTCTATTACGATATTTATTAGGTTTTTTCTAGCCATAGGAACTTGAAGTCATGATTCTTCACAACGATATCTAATTTGAAAACGGGTTAAATATAGTTTTCATTTTGTGCAATTTGCAAATGACTTCAATTCATTTATATATTTCATGAAATTAATTTTTCCTTCATGCATTTCCTCTTACGTTTATACTCGAATCACATATCATTCATTGGAAAAAACTGAACTGACGAATGAACCTCAAATAATTTGCAAAATTGTTTTATGACGAACATGCGCACAATACAAAATTTGACACCAAATCAATCATAATTTCATACTAGTATAATTTGGTAACAATCACTATAAAAATCTTTTGTATCATTTGTGTTATATAAAATTTCGCACTTGTCAATTAACAAGTTATTCTGCTGCCTCTTTTTCGTACTGTTGATGGAGTATCGTGTAGTATTTCTGATTTATCTGCTTCATTGACGTGCTTACGTACTTTACAGATTTCCACCTAGTTTCCCAGAATGAATGTAAAATATTAATATTGCTAATTGCCAAAAGTTGCCAAGATCTGTGAACCTATGAAAAAACGGTGTGAAAAATTCGTTCATCACCTACAGAACTATCGTTGATTCATATTTTGAATAACCAAAGTCTGTGAGATTCAAATTGTAATAAAAAATGTCGAGTTCGAAATATGATATCATTTTGAGGAAATGGAAAAGTGAAAATGAAAATGTTTTAATACATTCTCAATTATCTTTCCTAATTGACCCAATATTCTTTTTATTAGATATTTTTAGTAGTTCTAGTAGTTCCACTGGTGATAAACAAATTTCTTGAGCCTTTTATTTCGAATATTTGGATACCAAAATAGAAACAAATATTTCATCTACGACTGTTTTTAACCTCTTCTGAATGGTATATGTATACTTATCAAAACCACTTTTTTATGGCAGAATCTAGAACTGTTTTTCAGTGAATCTAAACAATAATAACGCATATAAAACAACAATTGGTTACCTAGCACTATGATCAATTAGATATGCTCTCTAAATAGAGAGAAAATAGTTTCCCAGTATGAAGTCCACAGATTCTGAAAACCCCCATCGTGAATTAGGATTTACAATGCCTTCTGGTCTTGCAGGTTTTTCGAATAACATGCGATGAAACTTCTAGAATGCATCAAAAACAATTTGATTGATTGTGGACGCGTCATTTTTCGGTACCAAAATTTCATCAAAGAGTGAAAGTGTTTCAATCTAGATTATCAGGAAAGAGACTCAACGGACTTTCATTGTGAGCGACACATTATCAGCTGAAATTTGTGCAACAAAGTGATTTTTCTTGAAAATGTGTTATACGGGTCTCTTTTTTATTCGATTTGAAAACGAAATTAATTTTACCAATTGAACAATATAAATCCAATTCATATTTGATCTGTTATTTGTTCAGGTACATAAAGCGAGCATGTAGAAGTTGGATCAAATTATTTGTAAGTTTGGTATGGTCATTGTGGAAATTAATCTCAGACACATCGATTTGCTTCTTCAATTACATATTTTTGATGCCGTTTTCTTCAAACCAATAGTGTGTGCAAGTGCACGAATTGTGAGCCATTTGCCTCTTGACAACACGTAAGGTGCATTTGAAACTCGATAGTAGAATATGGTATAGAGAAAAATGTTACATTCATTCACGAAAAAATCACAAAATAATGCCAGGATGAAAACGATGATAACGATGATAACAGCGATGTCGTCATCAGAAATATGAGTAGAACAATGAAAGTACAACTGAAAAAGTCGACGTGTCTGAACTTATTTCCCTGAATGGCTGTAGCTTGTATGTACGTCGATGTATACTCATCGCATATTTTTTATATTGTCTACTGTTCAATGGAATTGCCAGCAGCTGGATTCCTGATCGAAAGCATTGAAAGTCTCATCTTGCGTTCAGATACTTCCGGATATGTACTGTAATCTATATTCTCAGTTGTTCAGAATGCGTCGTTATTGCATCAATTCAATGAATACTAACAACAGCAAATATTATTGTCATAAAATTGATATTTATGAAATCATTAGCAATAGTTTCATTGTGTTTGAATATTATAATAAAAATCGTAGAAATGTATGACGTAAGTTGCGCCCTACAATGATGGTGAGAAATGAGTACCTACATACAATTATTTATCTAACTTCCGTTTGTGTAAAATTCATTAAATACTGCAATAGTGGAAATATGGTTATTATTTTGTTAATTCCGTCCGTTGATTTGAGCATTAGGGCAGAAAAAGCCTTTTCTGTATTTATATAACTCAAACCTGTACAATAAATCATTTGTCCATTGAATCTTCATTATTTTCCTATTTACATATTTCAAGAGTTAAAAAACCTAATTCATGATAATTAAACGAAACTATCATTTAATGATGAAAGAAATTATTATTACTTGTTTCTTGCTTTGATTATGTTACGTTCCATTCAGTTTATGATGAGTAAGTTGATTTTTTTATGAAAATGTATTGCATGTTGTTAATTAAACTAAAGGTAAATGTAATACAGATCCGACCCAAAGAAATTCGGATAAGAGTCAAAATCACCTGAAGATCAACTTCGAATGACATTGTATGATATATCGTTGAATTCAGCAAGTTATTTCGAAAAGTATCATAAAATATGCAGGTCCGTATTAAAAAAATGAGGTTGAGGGTGGGCCAGAGAGTATGAAACGTTGGTACGAAATCTGATTGTATCAATTTGAGGATAATAATAAAATCCTGTTACATTTTTCGATAATATTTGAAATGAAGTGGAAAAAAAGAATAATCGTAATGACAGAATTTACTTTTCTTATGATATCTCAATAAACGGCACTGATAATCTCGATTTGTTTGAACTGCTTTACAATGCTTTTAACTCTTATGGTTTAAAAGTTACCAATACAATCCCATTAAAAAAGTAGCCACTCTGTATAGTAGGATCAATGTATTCAACATATTCCACTATATTTTCATTATTTGAAACATAAGGTAAGTTAGGGTCGTAAGAACACGGTGAGGAAGGTATGAAATAAAATTGGAAAAAATGATTCCAAATCAACAAATCGAATGAACTATGAATAAAAAATCTTGCTGCAATATCAGTCAAATTGTCCTTCTCACAATCGTGACAATATCAATTCAATTGGTTCTGTTATGTACCTTTTCTGTCTTTTTCTTTATAAAACTTTCCACGAAAGGAGACATCCTGTAATGTTCAGAGAACATCGTGAGAAGCAAGGGGAAGGAGGTAGGAATTGGTGTTCTTTTTAAATTTCTGAAGGTCATATGTCTGGGCAAGTAAGGTACATTCCTTGTGTTTATTTATGATCAATATGATATGACATAGGTCAGAGAGTGATTCAAAGAACTCTCTCCAAATATAGTATATATACAGTGCGTTCATAAAGTGTGGAAACGCTCCATTATCTTACGATATAATTATTTTCAGAGGTAAAGCTCGGACAGGTCGATTTGGTATTTCAGCCTTCCATCTTTTTTTACAAAAAAAAATGATTTTTCCCCCACCACCTTACAAGATATGACGTCATCGATATTTTTTTTAAATTGAAAGGGTATATTTTTATATCAAAAATTGAATGCCCATATTTTTCTGAGTTCAACCATACCACATACGTCATATCTTACACTTCAAGTTACAGTATACTGAGTATAAAAGAAACCAGTGTTCATATTTCTCAACATTCATTTAATTATTTATTTGCAATGAAAATATCATAAGAAGTAGTGAAAATAAACAAATAACAAATCTACAGCAAATGCTCGAACTGAGCTCCTTGGGTTAGTTGACAATATCCAAGACGTCTGGTGAATTCTTGGGTTACGTTTGACAACATATCTGGTGTTATTCGTTGAATTTCAGTTCGAATTCTCTCTTTAAGGTCTTCCAAACTGGGGGGTTGGTATACTCAGTATACTGTAACTTGAAGTGTAAGATATGACGTATGTGGTATGGTTGAACTCAGAAAAATATGGGCTTTCAATTTTTGATATAAAAATATACCCTTTCAATTTAAAAAAAAACATCGATGACGTCATATCTTGTAAGGTGGTGGGGGAAAAAAATATTTTTTGTAAAAAAAGATGGAAGACTGAAATACAAAATCGACCTGTCCGAGCTTCACCTCTGAAAATAATTATATCGTAAGATAATGGAGCGTTTCCACACTTTATGAACGCACTGTATAGTAGTCACAACGTCAAGTGCGAATTGACGAGCACGGGAAGAATATTTAACAATGAGCGAATCGGAAGCTGCGAAGACTAAAAATTAAAAACATCAGAAGATTTGGGAATTCAAAATGGCGTTCATTGAAAAATAGAGTCGACAGATGTCTCTTCACCATTTATAAAATCCCTGAAAAAGCAATACCATCTTCAAAACCTCCATGAAAAACTGCCTGAATAAAGTTTACGATTAGTTTATTTAAAAAAATAGAATGAGAATCAAAATGTTTTCGTTTCTTAGCAATATCTTCGAAACTATCGAAATTCGAATCGCCGAATTCCATTAAGATGTATGTTTATATTTACATTCACCATCATATCAGCTAATTTTTCGAATATAAGTCTGTATTGTCACCACGAAATGAAACTGACAATTAACAACTAAGAATTATAAGAGGGTTTTCCACCCATCAGTTGATAGCCACCATCTTGTGCTAGTACTTCAATGTAGCGTGGATTGATTAAGTTTCGAGACTAGAGGATTTGTTGTTTAATTTGTTGTTTACTTAGTTCAATGAAAATAAATTCATCTTGGTATATGATGTTTACTGTGAGAAGTTGGATGTCTGACTAACTGTGCATAATGATTCAGGTGTAATGAAAATGTTCTCAAACAACTGAAGGGTTCCATCTCGGGTTACTATTGAATGCGCCACTTTAGCTCATCTATCTAGCGATTAGAAATAAAACACTATCTTTAACATCATCTCACTGTAATATTGAAGAATATTTCAACATATACGTCTCAATGGAAGTAAGAATGAAAAAGTAATCGTATGCATACTAACTGCCATCAACTGGATTTCCATACAGAAATCCATAATCGAAAACTCGAATTGAAGTCACGTAGGTAGGGTATACATCAAAAGAGAGTTGATATAAATAATAATTCAATTTACTCTCAAATTATGTGTTTGTTATACATAAATTAATGTTTGTTGACAGTATTCACTTTCGTTTAGTAAACATAACGATTTCTAATGACACTTTTCAAAATAAACACTGAATCCGACCCGTTTGTTTTGAATAAATATAAAAGCAATCTATTTAGTATGATGTAGGTTAGTTACAGAGAGGTGTGAATTGATCAACAGGCATGTTCCACAAGTTATATTTTTGTATGCGTTCTCATTATATTACGTGACAGAAATTCAACAAATATGAATCATTGCAAAACTATAGACGTCTCTTCATACATATATCAGTTCCTAAAGTCTATTTCATAGTGATATTCAGCCAAAATTGATAGAGACAACAAATGTCTACCCTAGCAAAATACTCAATACTTAATTGATTTCTTTCAGAGTTTATTTTTCTGTTTCAATCTGTGATTTGGCGAACTCTTGCCAGTCAGTTGGTCTCAGTGTGCCCTTCTTGATCACATAAGAATTATCTCCACCAGGCTCTTCAATAATGTTCGAATCATCAGATGAAGATCCTTCAATATCATCACTGATTTGATTACTTCACGCATAGACAACAGTGATTTTTTTTGTTAATCATCAATCACTAAAAAATATAAACATACTTCGAAATACTGCACTGAAATCCCATTCAAATATTTGAATTTATATTTCTGGACAAACGTCAGTTTCATGATTGACTGTTAAAGCAACTTGTAGAATTAGTCTTTACTTTCATTTTCACACATGAATCACAATTCACAATTGAAATTGTTAAATTGATCACAACAATCTAAAATATCGTTGTCGATGAATCTCGCGATTAATCGATCTCCATACAAGAGCATATTTTGTAATTTTCTTTCTTTTATCGAATGCCTGCATTTTTTGACCATAACGAATACAATAAGTTGTCCCAAAAAAATCACGACTCACCTAGAAATCAGAAATGAAGGAATATATTTGAGAAATTTATTCTGACTACAAACATTTAGGCAGAGAATTTCAATCTCAATCAACTTCCTTAGTATGCATTTGGGGCCATAAGTTCATCCATCAACCTATTTATTTTTTCAATCATACTCAGTTCGTGAAACATTTTCGACACACCCTGTATATTCTTAAATGCCTCATGCGTCTATCAATCACTAACAATTATCTAGGTTCAGTTATTGATATTGATTCTAGCAGCATTTTGATGCTTAAATTGAGTTTATAAATATTATGAGCCATAACAAAACTATTCAGCCTGAAATTCTGTTTGATATTTAATGGATTATTCAATTATTTTTTGTCAGTGAATTACTCATGGTAAGGTTTACGAACCTGAAATTTGGATTTGACATCCGAGAGAAATTGTTACCCGATCACAAAACTTATTTTTTACGATGTCACACAATGTTTAGTGGCTTCTGAGCTGGCAAAGGTATAATTTGAGTTTCCATATTCTAAGGAAATCATTATAACTATTTTGACCTTAGTCCATCGTGTAAAATTTAACACACATGGATCATCATGGCTAAGGATCAAGCAAAACATCGTAAAAAAAAACTTGATGGCAAATCAAATATTTTACGATTAGGAGAAAAGGGCAACCCAGCACCAAAACACATAAAAAATTTCGATTGAAAATCATTTTAATCTCACATCGTCAGCTCATGTCGAGAAATTAGATATTGCTAACTTGACAGCACATCACTGTACCCTAATTCTTGCATGTTAATCTACGTGAACGTTAATGTGTTTTTGGTGACATGTTTATTTTCACCATAAAATTTTATTGGGCTCGTAGAACTCGAACCAAGTCCGGTCAGTGCGTGCTGCAGTTATTTTGGAAGTAGGCATAGCGCTTCAACTGTTTCTTAACCTCCGCATCTTTGGCCGTTCGTGGTGCCTCGATAAATCAACTTTTATGGCAATGTTAGTTTTGAGATGGTTTTGAGTTTTATGGTCTTTTGATTGACGACTTCAAACTGAATATTGTTTTTTCTTTATGCGCCGGTGTCAAAATCTCTAATGGCGTTACAGTAATTCGATTAGTAATGCCTATGTTCGAGCATGATCTTGAAACAGAATTCATGTGTACTTACATCACAAATTTAGATTTTATTGAAAATAGGATTCTCTCGGTTTTCTGATGCGATTGACTACAGCAAATTATTCTTTCCGTAGGATTGGATTTTTGGACCGTCTATTGAAATAATTTTCGTTTGTACGAGGTATATAGTTGAACCGGTGTTCACCAAAATATTTGAAACCTTTTTCGTATAAATTTATTTCAATAACCTCCATATACCATAATATTTAGTGACGATGTTCTTGGACTATGGGATGAAATTCATTTTCATTTCATTTCATATCATCCAACAGCCTAGCCAATTATAGAATGGAAACACAGTTTACTAATTATAGTTGTAACCAAGTAAATGGTAGAATAATGAAAGAACAAATATCATCTGATAAACAATGCATCAACATTATATTTCACGTATATGAGGAATATTGAGGAATGAAAAAACAAGCACGAAAAAAAAAAGACCCTCTCCGTCCCCAAACATTAACAGAACGAAAGAAACTCGATGCTATGCAAAAATGAACATTTCAGATTGCACAACAGAATATTAATGAAACATTTTTAATAATTGCAGATTTTGATGCTAATTTGTTTGGTGAAATACTGAAGGAAAGGGAGTTCTGAAGTTAGAAACATCAAACAATATTCAACTGAGCAGGTTTGGACAATCCAACGTATTATTTACTATCTCATTTGAAGTAACTAAGAAATAGTTCTTTCGACAGATTACCAAATCAGTCAATTGATTTCGATTCAGCAAAATATTGTAAGATGTTTGGGTGTTACCCCATTCAACTCAAACCACAAATGTTCAACATTTTATCTCTTATCATTATTATTATTATTAGTAGTAGTATTATCATTATTAACAGCACAAAATCTACAAAACAGCAACTTATGATAAAAGTTCAAATACCCGATTTTATAATTCATATGAAGACGATAATTTGATTTTGCGTCCTGATTTTACACAGTGTATCCTATGACGAATCAATGTGATAATGTGATCGGTTTATCGAAAAATTCACTCTAGAATTAAATCTCATAAATCACTGAAATCGGTACCTACTAATATTTCAGAAAAGCAGGTTGATATCAATTTGTGGTCAAAACATATGTCTACTGAGTTTCTGTAATTGATTTTAGTGGAAATTGATTGCCCTGCATTCTTCTACGGTATTATGAAATGACGAATCCAATATTTTTCCTACAACACGAATTTCTTCAGAGGAAAATAGAACAGCTAGTATAAGAAGACAGCAGCGGCGGCAGCAGTACATCTGATGACAGGAAGAGTAGGTGAGACGTAAGTGGAACAGCTGACAGAACTTTAGATCTATTCGCCGGATACACCTAAATGTATCACTTCCATCCCTCTTAACACTTGTCTTCACTAATCACACAGCAGTGGCGAAGTAACGTCGAAATTATTTTAGGTTATGATATTATCATTAACATTTTTTTTCAATAGCTCGATATGTCGTAATAAAGTTTGTGAATCACAGTTACCCTTTCTGTTCACTTCCTAACTTTGTGAGGTTTTTACATGATACTTTTGCAGTAAACTTGTATTGTTTCAATCATCATCAGTCGGAATATACCTATAATGGTGGTCTTTCGTTGAGACTTATGCACAACTGTTCTAATTTCCACATCAATTAAATTCTACGAAGTTAACCAATTCGTATTCCTTCCGATATGTGATTTGAAAATGAGCGAATTCTACTTAGAAATGCCCAATCAGCAAGGATTTTTGAAAGTGTGCAATACGAAGCAATATTCATGGGAAGGTAGTTCAGAATTATTTCATAAGTGATATTTGTATCATTGCAATTATAGATATATTAAATTCAGGACTGCTTGATCAGTGAATTTTCAAGGTCAGTTATTTGTATACGTTTTTCAATTGTGATTGAATTTCTAATAACACATGAAATGTCATTAATATTACGTACAGGAAGATAAGATTGAATGCGTTGAATTGTTTTCATGATCAAATTATGTACACTGGTTTATATGGTTGCTTGAAATTCCAAAATTTATAACTTATAATAATTGATTAGTTATATAATTCATCACAATTATATAACTTAGTTAACCTAAAATGATCGATATCGAATGAAGAAACATTGCAAGAATTTTAATAATAACCAACTATTAAATTCGCAATATATCCTAAAAACGTATAGATATTTTAATTCCTGAAGAAAATTAATGCGTAGAAATGAAAAATTGTCATTTAAAAAAAATGTTTTATTGTTCAACCTTTGGAGCGATTTTTCAATCACCTTGAATTTATTCAATCGTAAAATTTCAACCTAGTTCTTCAAGAATATCGGGTGAATATAAAAATGTCCTCTTTGAATATCTCAAATAATTTTTTTTTTATATAAAATTTCTCACGAAAGGAGACATCCTGTAATGTTCAGAGAACATCGTGAGAAGCAAGGGAAAGGAGGTAGGAGTTGGTGTTCTTTTTAAATTTCTGAATGTCATATGCCTCGGGGAAGACCTTCCTGGGCAATGTGTTCCAGAGCCTCGCTGTTCGTTGGATGAACGAGTCTTTGAAAAGAGATGTTCTGCAGGTCACCAAATTAACCACAAAGGGGTGTGAAGACTGGACTTGGCGGGTTAACCTCGAAGAGACCGCCAAAGGAGGAACGATTGTTGATATCTCAGAAGAGCACCGCCCATGAAAATATCTATAGAATAGAGATAGATCGCCAACCCTTCTACGGTGATATCAAGAAGTCTTATCAGAACTCGTATTCGAACACCACAGAAATGCACTAGCACTCGTATTGGATGTCACCTGTCAAATTTGATATGATAAGATACATAATAAAACCGATTGTTTTTTCATGATTACCCACCCTACGCCACTGCTAAATCCCACCACCTTTACAAAACGCCACCCCTCTTTTAGTGTTAAATACTCGAGGAGTATTTAGTAAACAAGATATTTTACTCAAGCTTTTGGTGACGAGCCGACAAATAAATATGTCAGACATAAATCAAATATCGGTCCCTCTTTAAAGGACTGTTGAGGAACGTGTTTGCACTCACAAATTTCAACAGAAATTTATTTCGGTAGCATGCGCGTGCTTGAGAAAAAAATGTTAGAATTCAAACAGATTCAATAAAGATTTTTGATTTGATTTCTGAAGGAATTGCATGATACGAGGTCGTTTTTTTGGCAAAAATTACTTTCCTTATGATCCATTATGTGAATATTTGCAATCAAATTATCTCTTCGAATATATGCAAAACTTTCCTTCTTATTTTAATTCTAATTTGAATTATATCTTCAAATTATTTCAGATGAATATTAAAAAATTTTGCATGCCATACTTGAGTAATTAAAGAAACTTAAGCAACTAATATTCCCAAATATTTATTCATAGTTTATTCATATAACATTCTTTCTAAATCACGTATCTTACTGAGAGAATAGTTTTCTAATATTTCCAATTTTTTTTAAAAACAAGGGAAAATTTCAAAATTACATAAAGTTGATTTGCGGTAGAAACTCGGTGATACTCGTAATCATGTCAGAAAGCGTTCAAATATTGAAATATTTTGATCTTTCAAACATTACACAACGATATTTTCAATATTCATCTGAAATATGTTTGAAGTATCCAGGAATCAAAAGTTTCAACAGAATATGCAGAAAAATGTCGTTATGTTGAGCCAGCTTCTACGAAAAGAAACAACATTTATTTCTCTCGAAAAAGTTATAGTATAATCTTTTTATAGAAACAAGAAATCGATGAGTGGTTTTCAGCATCTGATCTCGTGATAAATAGAATTGAAAATTCGAAAATAAAACTGATACCAAATTGAAATGCCTTGTGAAAGATCCAAAAATTACATAGGAAAATATTGAAATAATAAATATAAATCTTACTGAAATGATTGACAGGTTGAAGAATAATACATGTTCTTTTATAGAACATAAGGTGTCTACTCCAAATCAAAATATAAGTAACTATGATTCATCAACTGATCTCATCATCTGATTCTAGATTCTCAACATTGAATCTAATTGTACATACACGATATTCTAGTTTCATCACTTCTGTAGAATTGTTGAACACTTCCATAGTTTCAACTTGCCTGAATTGAATTGTTTTAATAAATGTATCGTAAAAATAAATTTATTTCAATTGATTCTTCAATGCAATGCGGGAATGTCTCATTTCCCACTGTTCTAAAATTAGAAACTCAAAAATATTTTACTAAATCGATAATAAATATCTGAACGAAAAAAACTCTGTCATTTAGAACCACAAATACTCTGTTATTTTCAGCAGAAACAGTAAACACTTTCAGAATCGAAGGAATTAAAAGTAAAATTATGTTACTCTTTCTCGGGAATTTATATAGACAGTATTTATTAGAGGATTTGGAATTTGTAGTGTGGATTAAATTTCTGTAATAAAGAAGAGCTGGAACATCCATTTCCAAACTTTGTGTTGGTCATTATCGAATGTTGTGGGTGTATGTATGTGCACTTGTGCCTGAATTCAATTGGAGATGTGATCGGAAATGATAAAACTCTACTCTGCTTAAGTATGAATTGCGAAAAAATCGTAACCATACGTTTTCTATGATTTCTGATTTTTTTTTTGGAGGATTTACTGAATTGGTGAATTTTTTATATCAATAGAAAATTAAATGGTTGCATTGTCCGGGTAAATGTAGAAAGAGATAATGAAAATATTACGACTATGAAACATATTATACAGGATTTATCACGTAATCCGTTCGTTGGAAGATTTCCATTGCAATAAGAATTGTAGATATAAAAACTAAGAAACATGCTTTAAAACATGTGGAGCGATTTATGAAAACTGTACTTTAGAGCATCCCACCCTTTTTACAATAACTATGTTTTTCTTAATCAATTTAATTCTATACAAATAATTTTTTTCGCCTTTTTGGTTGACCATCAGAGTATGTTTTTTAGTTTTTACAAACTATACTTATTTCCCATTTTTCAATTTAATTTTGCGGCGAATGACGGGATTCGAAACCGACGCCCGACGTTTTATGTTGACTAAAACTTGCGCCTTAACTCACTCAGCCAATTGGTCAACTTTAAATGACTATTAGACTGAAAAACAATTCGCATGTAAACAACGGATGGTAAGGACACTTCTCTGTGGGAGATTTAGGATTATATTTGTGCGATACAATTAGGCTAGTCTCAGTAGCTAAGTAACAAGTAAACGAATGATATAAAGTTTTTAATGGCGGTAATTAGCCGATTAGACCAGGGTTATTGAGAGAAATATTACTATTGTCCGTACGATGAATGAAAATTCCTGGTATCTTTTTTTGTTGCTCCATATAGAACCCTGTAGTTTTCGTTGTATTTAATTTCATTTCCTACTTCTTACGAAATGCATTTTGACGTGCACGTTATACAGAAATTTGCGATTTCTGGATTGTGCAATTTCATATTACACTCTTCAGTGTTGAGGATAGAATGAAAATCACTTAACTCCACTTTCCTAGCAACGATAACGACGCTGTCTGGTCTAACAAGGCACCTATTTATTTAATTAATTGAACCATATTATGGGACCGTTGAAAGCCCGAAAACACTTTTGTTCGTGTCGGTAAAAATAAAGTCAAGTGGGTAATTTATTCGAAACAACTGCTAGTCTAGAAGTAGCTGCAGTGTATTAGGTGGGAGGTGACACCTCAATAAATTTATTCGTCCACAAATTCAACGGACTGGCATTAGTTCTGGTGATAGATCGGTATTTTTACATTTTAATGACCAGTATACGTGTTTTTTATGCAACAAAAATCGCTCATCATTTTGAAATTTATTTTGTTATGAATGAGTTGAGAAGGTATATGATATATTGCTCGGTAAGCATTATCTGGTTAATTAAGTTCGACTATTCTGTCGTATATTTTTTCAAGGATAGAATGAAGAGTACCCTGTTTACTAGAAAAACTCTGATTTACTAGGACCATATGGGCAAAAAAATAAGTTGGCATTATCGTGAAAGTGTTGCCAACTATATTTAACATCTTTAAGGTAACTTCTGGAAATTGATAAGAACATATTATTAATGTTAATTGATTTCAATTCATTAATTAATTAAATAAATCAATTATAAACTCTATCCGAAATACAAAAAATATTGGTAGGAAGATCCAAAAAATATACGCCTTCTTGATCAAATGTATAAAATATTGATCTAGATATGTCACTTCCACTGTAAGAAAAGTGAGTCAAAAATTATGTTTCAAGTAAGGTACTTGAATATTGTTCTTTCTTCACCGTACAGCGTATATTTTCATTTTCTCGTTTCGATGAAACGTGATGAATGGAAATTTGTCTTTTGTGAATGGGAAATTCTGTATATTTTCATGAATCTCGATATATGTTGTGTGATAAGATGCTCAAAAATATTTAATTTGAAGTCCGTTTCAACGTTAGTTGAAGAAAATTATTTTGTAGACTGTCCATTCGACAACCACTTATTTAATATCACAAAATATTCGGTAAAGATTTCTTGTAAATTGTTAGTCATTCGTCGTGAATGCTATGAATACAAATTCGATTACAAAGTGTATGAAATTTTCGAATAAAACACCTTGCATACTTCAATTTAGGCCATGATGGAATCTGTTCCTTTTTCCACTATTCAACGAATAGTTCCCGAGGAAACGGCTATACATATTCAAAAAAATTATTATCAATGTTCTAGTGAAAATCTTTTAAATTAAGAATACCCACGATTGACATTATCATGACAATAAGCAACAGCCTGTATGATACCGAATAATCACTTATGTCAAATCTACAAGTTTTGAAAATTCGAAATTTAGTACCAAAGATTGAATCGTGGGAATCATCCAATTTCAATGATATTCCAATTCTCTCAGTTTATAAACTCATTACATTTTCAGAAAAGTACGAGGATCTTGAAAATATGTATACAATACTAAATTTGATCTGGAATGAATTCATTCATCACGTGTCGAATAATTTCTAAAATACATAGGCAGAAAAATCGTTTTGATTATAATTGAGCCTTTGTTTTGACAGTGTGTTGTCATGTTATGATTGTGATTAAAATGCATTAATTGGCACTAAATATTCTCTTATGTTTTTATGATGCAACTAATGTGTCAATAACATCACAGATTTTTCCACTTCGTTTCATTTTTCAGCTGTTGTCAGTCCGTCTTGTCAACCGCATTCGAGAGGCTTGTCTTACTTCAACTAAAATATCTACTTAACGGTTAAACCCGAAGGACTTCCATTCCGAACATCCTATAGAGACATCCGATTAAATCTACGAAGTGACTCAGACCCAGATTAGCCACGTAGTAAACCTACAGAAGGACAAATTAAAAGCAAACAGCTCTGAATATTTTGAAACCACGTCCAAAGACATATCGGGGGGCACAATTTTTTAAGTATTCATGTTCTGAAATTTCATAAAGCAACCCTCACTCATTTTGCTAATCTTGGTGTTCTTACGTATTTCCAGATGAGTTACATAAACTTTTATCTCGATGTAACAAATGATATTGCCAACTTCTTTTGACTTAGAAATAAGTCCCCAAATCTTAAATATTAAAAACATTGAAACTACACAAGATATTTTCCTTTTACTTATAATAGCTCAATCTTAAATATCTGAGAACAGTCGCAGATTTTTCATACTATTTCTGAATTTTTAAATGCGCACTCGCTGGTTTTGAAGTTTCTTATCGGTCAGACATTAATCAAAAAGTCGAAACGCTTTCAAAAACAATTGACAAGCAACGTCAACATCAGTTGAAACAAACTGTTTTTTAGAATTCTCAACAAATCCCCGAATTCCTCGGACTAGTTAACGAGTTTCGCTTTAGAACACCTAACTGTTATAAGAATCAATAATTTTGAAGTTGGAGCGGTTACTTTACAAGTCAACACATATCCAGGCCTCAAACACCATCAAAATCCACCACGTATTCCTATAGGAATAGCCACTGTAATCACACAATATAGAGCATCTACACCTGACAACACAGACAATCACAACCAATCCCAGCATCAAAATGTGAAACATTTGAAAAGTGAACAATAACTGAAAATAATATAGCTCATTTTGTGGAGAATGCTTTCATCAAAAATTCGATAAACTACCAGTCCACAAAATACAAATCACCAACTTGAACAGAACCGGAATGTTTGAAAATGTGTACCCTCTAGACGAGAAACACACGCCCATTTTGTAACGCGCTAATGCTATATGTTTACTTGTCGCGAACGACATCTATTGAAAAGCAGCGAGAGAATTGAAATTTCAAACGTGAACGAAAACATGTCAGTATCATTGGCGTAGCTAGAGTTGACTAATGGGGGGGGGGGTTACGACCCCAATAAATAACCCTCCCTCTCTTTACGCCTATGATCAGCATCAGGTAGATATTAAATGGTAAAAAGAAGCATCCATATATACGAGAACTGAATATTTGAATCAGATAATTCTAGTCAAACCAACGGAGACGATCCATAACACACAGTGGAGGTGAGACAATATTCGGTAGACTGTTTTTTTTCGTCTACCGAATATTCTAGTCAAACCTCGTCCTGAGTCCAAAATCACTACAGTTCCATATCTCAGAAAAAATGTCAGCATCAGATTTTCAGATTTCTCAAGTTAAGAAGTGAATTCACGAGAGAATTCCTTCTTTCTGACGGGACTCAATAGCCCTCCAGATTCTTCATGTATTTATCAAGTTGCAGTTTCATCTTCGTGAAAAATTTTTACAAATAGTCAAATAATTTGGATGAACTGAAAGATGAAATTTCAATTTTGTATTAATGTCGAATTCGTGTACTTGCACGAAAATACGAAGTACCAACAAAAGTGTTCATAAAAAATGCAATTTTATAGATTCATTTTTAATTTTGTTATAGATGGCATGTGACGTAAACGGGTCATGCACGGTGACGTCTGGAAAACATAGAACTAGAATAGGAGGCGCCACTACTACCTATCGGTGAGTGATTTTTTGATTCCTGTAATTTTTATAACCCCACATTGAGCTCGTCGCACAATTGAACGATTTTGAAATTGTCCATTATGATTTTTCGAATTCAGATATTTATTCTTGAGATTTAATGAATTTTTTCGGTTTTTACAGATGGTGCGTAGTTTCTTCTAGAAAAAGGTAAGTGATTTTTTGATTATGCATGACTTTTTGCACGAATTACAGCGGGTGCACCCACAATATTCCGACGAACTATGAAATTTGTAGAATTCTAGAGAATCCTTATAGCCGGGATATACGTACAGTATGTCCAAATTGCAATTCCTTGATTTTAGCCTACATTCCTCCTTTTCATGAAGAAGTGTTTCAAGTGACAGGTCGTAACGGACAGTACATCAGGACTGAATAGAATGTTTACTTTCGAATTGAAATCCTTTATATCGCAGTAGCAAAAGTAACAGTCGTCTACAGTGCGATGGTACAAATCGAATCTACAATCAAAGATGTGCTTGCAGAAATCGAATACGCCATCAAAAGTGAATTACAGACGGAAGGTCCCAAGTTCACATGCACCAAAATTATTTTCAGTGATTTTTCGACACGATCAAGAATGACAGTTGACGTACCTCACCCGATAACACGCCAGGTACCCTTTCGAGGGGAGAGTATCGACTTTTTTTTGTCTGTAAGGTTCCTTTCTACAAAGGGGGGTGTCACCTCAAAAGGTCGGTATGAACAGTGTTTTTCGTGGTTGAGGGAGTTTTCTTAGTTCTTGATATAGAAATTTGCTTTACGACCTACCGCATTTGAATTTCGATGGAACTTCTAGCTGTGAATCACTTGACGGCTTAATTGATTTCTTCAAGCGCGTTTTCGATTGTAGATTTGATTTGTACTAAATCGCACTGTAGACGACTGTCACTTTTGCTACTGCGATGTTGAGGATTTCAACTCGAAAATGAAATTTTTCTTCAGAATTCTGATGTACCGATTGTTAAACGACTTGTTACTCGTGAAACACTTTTTCATGAAAAAGAAGGTAGGCCTGACGATTACGGGAATTAATTTCAATTTCTGGAAGGGGTAAATGCGGTGCGAGTAGGTATTATCTGGTGATTTCGTTCAGATGAACTATTCTCAGTGAAATAAGTGAAAACAAATGAAATGAGCACGGTTTATACTTTTCAGACCCATAATCTGAGACAATATGAAGTGCATTTTGCTATTTTGTACAAATGCCAATAAACGAATTTCAGGAATTAATTTCAATTTCAGGAGGGGGTAAATGCGGTGCGAGTAGGTATTATCTGGTGATTTCGTTCAGATGAACTATTCTCAGTGAAATAAGTAATAACAAATGAAATGAGCACGGTTTATACTTTTCAGACCCATAATCGGAGACAATATGAAGTGCATTTTGCTATTTTGTACAAATGCCAATAAACGAATTTCAGACATCATTTTATTTCTGGAAGGAATAAATATGTGAATATTTTGAAAGACATATGGTTTGTAGGCCTACTGGGGATGCTACCATAAAAAAGCATCGCATCGCATCGTAATGACGGAAACGAGTTCAAATGAATTTTATTTTGCAGACGCCTACATACCATTTCTAGATAGTACATAATCAGCAGAATTTTTTTGAAAATGTGTTTGAGGAGAATGAGTACCTGCAAGATGATTTGCCCTCGCAACAACCTGCACATTTCTTATCAACAGATAATATGAATTCAGTGAAACAACCTCACACGATTCTTCAAATCACTGAAATGAATCAGGTTAATAAATAGGTTTTCCCAAGATTGTCTGCCATTTCTTAACTGCCTTGGGATTCGAAGGAAATTTGTGTGAAGCGATATCTGAAGTGCCATATGATTTTTCGTGATCTTATCTCCACGTTACCTCCCAATCCGTGGCATTTTCAGATGGTATAAAGTTTATTTCAAACAATTGTTCATTAAATATAACACTTCACCCATAGGTTAAGTTGTTGGTCACACCTCGAGTATTTCAAACGATCAAAAGTAGATGTCACCCACTCCGAGGTTCTTCCCTATTGGATAAATTTGGTTACTGTTTGGTCAAAATTGCTAACTCGTTAGTGTTTGTTGGTTACCTTCCTTTTACAAAATAAAATTCAATTTGCGAGAAAGACATGTCAAACATAAAAAATCCCACGCGTAATATATTTATTCCTGTCACGCAAGGCATCCACAATTAATTGAATTATATGACGAATTCATAAGAAGCCTCCCCCAAAACATTACCGCCCCGGGACTCATGAGTCCTCAGTCTGCCACTGCCAAATATTGATTATTTTTACGTGCTAACAGAAAAAAATCTTTGCATATCTCATATTCTTCATTCTGTTCTTGTACTTGGTAATCACGTGACATTAAAGAGTGATCGTTTCGTTGAATGACGTAGTATTCAGTAGTCAATAGAGAAAAAAGTCATAATTGACGATTTTTTGTACAATTTAGTCGTTTTCATCTAGATTGCGGTTCCACATCAAAGAGTGTAAGATATTTCTGAAGTTATCAAGATATTAGGAGAATTTCCAAATTCAGTATATTTTTAGTTCGTACCGTTCGTACGTGTACCAAAAAAGAGCATCGCGATAAGTCGAAAGCAGCCTAATGTCACACAGCTAGCAACAAGCAAGACACCTCTGTCGCATACCCGCGCTATTAAAAGAAAGATTTATGGGGAAAAAAGTGCCTTTCCTAAATGTCTACAAATTGTCGTAGCAGCAAATGAGATTCATTTATCACGCGTCTAATACACGCATCCGAGTTAATTTCGTGTGAGTCGCATAAATCCGCATTGTTGACATTTTTATATGTTTGGAATTTCTGGGGTCATTCGGATTTCGCATCAAATATTCAAGAATACAAATAGATTGGATATACATACTTATCACTCAGCGAATTTCGAACCAATATAATATATCCGCTGTAGATTTGGCGATTTAGGTGAAGTGTATGCTTTAGATACTACTCGACCACGACAGAAGTCACAAATAAATGTATATAACTAGAAAATAGGACAATATACTGGGTATCCCAGCAATCTTTTTTGAATGCGCCAACTTTCAATGTTACTTGCCAAACTAGTCAAGTAGATTTTTTTCCCATTACAGTGAAAATGGGTATTTGGTCGAGAAAGAAGTGCTATTTTCCTTCGAACTAGACCAATTGGCTTCACATTTCAAGCAATAGTTCACAGACACATTATTCAGCATCCCATAACAGAGAGAAAATAATTGAAAATCGAATTCAGCGCAAAATTCTACATCTAGGCGTTGATTGATTATCGATCAACGATCTAGGCCATTTTTTTTCATAAAATGTGAACGAAAATTTTGACGATAATTGGTGCACTAAAAGCACACTGAACCTGAGTCAAAGCTAATCACCTCATCGAATATCAAACACACGGAGGGTAAACAATAACTGAAAACAAAAAACGAAGTATTACTTTTGGTATTCTGAAATAATTTCTTCATTGTATTTGAGTAAATTCAATTTTTTTATCATACTCTCTTTGAAAGTGTCATTTTGTCCTTAGTATATATTCCCAATATGTCTTGGGATATCTTCTTATATCCCTAAAACGTACTGTCGGGATATCCTATATAGGTATCCCCTTCTTTGCCACCGAGGTTGTCCCAGGGATATCCTCCTGATAAATGAGGGATGTCCATTTGATGTTTCTGAAACGTTCTTGTTTTAAATGAACAAAATTGCGTTATTGCGAAACACAATGCAAATTATCAACTTGAACATCCAATGAAAATAACACAAACCATTTACCCTTCAGGCGAGAAAGACACGTCCATTTTGTGAAAATAATTGTCGTGTATCATGGAAAAATGTGAAATGTGGAAGTGATTCATCACTTCAAATTATATACAGATATTGTTTTCTATTGAATGAATTTCTATTGGCGAATGAATTTAAGATTGCAGCGCCAAAGTAGGCAGTCACAGAACTATAAATATTGACATTGGACGGAGATGAAAAGGTAGTGAAGGAAAATTGTCCCAGCCAGCGTGAAATGTTGCAGGAATGTTGCAGCAACGTAACTTTCGCAACGATGAAGGTTGCAGGGAACTTTGCTGCAGCATTCCTATGTCCGCCTCTCTGCAACGTTCAGAATATTGTGGGACCATACACGGAACATTGCGAACATTGCCGGAACGTTGCAGGAATGTTACAGGAATGTTGCGAACGTTGCAGGAATACACTGAATTTTAAAGACAAAAATTATAATTTTAGTTTAATTCTCTTTTATTCATATCTTGTATGCGCGACTTTGTCTCGTCATCGAGGTTGCGACAACTCCACATGTGAGTACAGATATGATCCTGTGAAATTTGGTCTCAACAGGCCGACGTTCAGGCCACGATCGTATACATAGGTCTTGCAACTCGTTTGGTGGAGGGTGGCCCAAACATTGAGGAAATTTTTGTGGTTCTCATGTTTCGCCACCTGCAGCGCTGTCCTCTATTGTCACTTTGTCAGCCAATCACAAATCAGATCCGATCAGCTTTTTGAAAGTAAGAATGATTTTTATTTATTCGAGAGAATTTTGCAAGATATAATATTTCTGTCATTGATTTTATTTACCATTCGAGTCCGAACCATTTGTTTTGGTGTCAAATATTAATCACGTGATTATAACCCTATGTCCTCCTAGCGGATAATTATGGAAACTTTCTCTTCAAAACTGGTGCCACCCCCCACCACTCAAAATTGCCGTAGATTCCAGACCTTATGTGTATGACAGGCTATTATAATTATTATTGTTGACCTAGTTTCAACTGTGGAGTTGGGGCATGTAGCGCCTCCAGACGTATGGGTAATCTCTTGACGTCCCTCAGATAGCTGGTGGCTCTAATCGAAGATCTCCCCCCAAAAGGTCAGGATATTCCTGATAGTGCCTTCCTCGCATTGGAATCCCTGTGGATCTGTGTCGCCTAGGTGAAGGCGCCTCTTCTCCATTACTGCAGGGCATTGGAAGATGATATGCAGTGAGGTTTCATCTTCTAGTTCACAGAATCTACATAATGGGTTTTCTTCCAATCCCATTCTGTGTCTGTGCTTCCGCAAAGTACCGTGATCGGTCAGATTACCGATGATCACTTTTGCGTTTTTCCTACTCAGCGTGAGTAGTTGTTCTTCAAATTTCTTCATTTGATCTGGTCTAATGAAGATCTTGGCTATTCTGCACCCAGGGGTATTTCTCCTGCGCTTTGCCGCAGTCCAGTCATCAATCTTCTTCCTGATGACTGTGTTGCAAATTCCAGTTGCCGGTTCTGGTCCTATGAACCTCTCTAATCCCGCTAGTCTGGCCAGTTCGTCTGCAATCTCGTTGCCCTTTATCCCTTTGTGACCCGGCAGCCACATCAAGGTTACAGGTCCGACTTCAGCGAGGCGATTTAAGGTTTGATAACAATCGTACACCAGTTTTGATGTTGTGGTGTACCCTTCAAGAACTTCTAAGGCGCTCTTGCTGTCCGTACAGATGTACAGGTGCTCCTGGCTTCTGACATCCAATGCCTGAAGCGCGCTGTTCAGCACTGCCACCAGTTCGGTTTGTAGAACCGTGGTATGGCTCTCGAGCGGAAAGATGTGCTTCTCCCCTCCTCGGCGCCGATACACTCCGGCACCTGTTTCGCCTTGGAGCCATCCGTGTACCAGATGTCCCCACTGGTAGGTAGTTCCGCCCGTTTTTCAATCCACTCAATTTTACTTGTGAGACTGATGCGGTATTTTTTATCAAAGAGATACCTCGTGACCATCTTGTCAGTGGGCATTTCGAAGATGCATCCTTGTCTCATGATCTCCGGTTTCTTCTCCTTGTATTTCCCTTCTGAGAGGATGTCTTTAGCTCTTTGCATCGCTTTTGCGGCAGCGGCTTCAATGTACAGTTGAATCGGTCCTATCCCTAGGGCTGCCCCAAAGGCTGCTGTAGGCGCTGACGTACTTGCGCCCACAGCGCACCTCTCTACCAGACCTCTCAACCTCTCCAATTGTTTCGCCGCCGTTTTCAGCTTCGTTCTATCCCACCAGACTACAGAGGCGTACATGAGTCTGGGTTTTAGAATTGCCTCGTGAAGCCATTTCATTGTGCTTGGTTTGATGCCCCAACTGCTGCCCATGGCCCTCCTAAGTTGCCATAGGGCAGCCACAAATTTGCGGCTCTTATTCTCTAGGTGTCTTCCCCATGTTAGCTTACTATCTAGGGTGACTCCCAGATATTTCACTTCTCTGGATAGCTCAAGAGCCTTTCCATTCAGTGTCAACGAACATTGTCTGTTCCATTTATATTTTCTGGTGAAAACCATAACCTCCGTTTTACTGGGGTTGACATTAAGTCCAGTTTTCCTGCACCAGCTTTCTACAGTCCCTATTGCTTCTTGTGTGGTCTCCATGAGTGGGCCCAGAAAGGGTCCGCGCCTTATGATCATTATGTCATCAGCGTGTCCCACTACCTGTGTGCCCCCTCGGCTGAGTCCCACCAATAGGCTGTCTACTACCAGGCTCCACAACAAGGGTGACATGACCCCACCCTGTGGGCATCCCGAGGAAACATTTCCTCTAATTGTTATGTTGCCCTTATTCGCTTCCAGTTGTCTGTTTCTCAGCATGTGGCTTACCCAGTCAACTAGCATTGTAGGTGTGTCAAACTTCTCCATGTCATCTTTGATGACGCCACTGGCCGTATGATTGAACGCACCCTCTATGTCCATGAAAATGCTGATAGCAAAACCTCCATTCTCGAGTTGGGGTTGTTTCAGCTCTTTGACCTTCAATAGAGCAGTATCGGTGGAGAGTCCCGCTCTATAGGCAAATTGGTTCATGTGAAGTGGTTTCGTAGGGAGTACCTCGTCTCTGATATATCTATCGACGAGTCTCTCGGCCGTCTTCAGCATGAACGATGTCAGGCTTATTGGACGGAAATCCTTCGTAGAAGTGTATCCGCCTCTGCCTGGTTTTGGAATAAACACAAACCTTGCTCCTTGCCAGGCAGCAGGTACGTGTCCAAGTATAAGGCTAGCCCTCACCTCCTGGTCAAGGGCCCTACAATGGACTGACCCGCCTTCCTCAGAAGCACAGGGTATATTCCGTCTGGCCCTGGTGACTTGTATGGTTTGAAGGATCTAATTGCCCATCTTACCTTGTCCGGAGTAACAATTTTGTTAGCGAGCTCACGATTGCGGCGCCAGACTTGTGCCTTCACTCTGACTGAGCTCGCTCTTATCCTCCTTTCTTCTCGCTGATCATTGTGACTCCCTTCCCGATCCTCTAGGAAGCTAGGTGTCTTCATCAGGCATTCCAGGGTCTCTTCGTCTGAGGTGGAGAACCTGCCATTGGGTAGTTTAAGGGAGCCGAGTATAGCCTCTGGATTTTTTGAGAGTATTTTATCCAGCCTGGCTGCCTCAGTCCCTTCACTAATCTCTTCACAGAAAGAGGTCCAACTAGTCTGTTGGGCCTTCCTAATTTCTGTTCTGTATTGATCCCTCATTTGTCTGAGATGTTCCCATCTCGCTGGATCTTTACGTTTCCTGGCTTCTTGCCTGATGCAGATAATTTTCTACCTCATACTTGCCAGCTAATCATTCCACCAGTGAACTTGACCTCTAGGTCTCATTCTCCTTAGTGGACAGTTGCCTTCATAGGCTGTTCGCAGTCCCTCTTCTAGAAACTTGGCGGCCCTATCCAATGTAGGTATATCGTCAATTTCCCTAGGGCATTGCATGCGTGCCTCTTGGAGTTCTTCTGCATATCTTTCCCAGTTGGTAAGTCTAGGATTTCTTTTCTACTGAGTTTCTATTCGGATGTCCGTCGCTATTTCGAATCTGATTTGCTCATGGTCCGACAACGACGGCTCCTCAGAGACCCTCCAGTTGTTGATCTTGTCGCAGAGATTTCTAGTACACAGGGTTAAGTCCAGTACTTCCTCTCTCCGAGCATTGTGAAAGGTCGGTGTGTTGCCGACGTTGAGGATATCTAAGTCCGTTGCTGCCAGGTATTCCAAAAGGTCGTTGCCCCTTTGGTTGGTGTTCGTGCTCCCCCAGATAACATGATGCGAGTTGGCATCGCACCCTATCAGTAGGGAAAGCTTCCTTACCTTGCAGTAGTCTACCAGTTGTACCACCTCCCGAGGTGGTACGTTTGGATTATCATGTGGAAAGTATGCTGATGCTATCACCACTCTCCCTATGTTGTCGAATTCAGTGATGACCACCATTAGGTCCCCCGTGTAGAGTTCCCACAGTCTTAAAGTCTTAAAGACGTACGTTCTATATCTTATCTTGGTCCGAACGTCTTAGTCCCTGGATAAGACGTCTTAAAGATGTCTTTCTTCAGACGTCTTAAAGACATCTGATTCTCACGTCTTAAATACGTCTTCGAGACATCAAATAAATAACATATTACGTGTGTACTATATAGCATGGTAAAGTAGTAGGAGTTGGTATTATCCGTGATTCATTTCAATAATACGATCATTATATAGTTGAAAGAAATTATGGACGCACTCGACAATGCGCGTGCGCTTGTGTTGTGTGACGTAGTGGAAACGGTAAGTAAACAACCAACGTCCTCTTCACCCTCCTTGCTCTTTAACAACTAGTATGCTGTATTTTGATCAAATCAATCATTGATCATGATATGACACTGTGATCATTTGTTATTTCCATTGAACTGAAAAAGTATATTCAGTTATTTCTCAACCTATCTGTTGCCTGTGCTAGTATGCTGTGAGTGTCACTTCTGTCAACTTCTTTCGTGTACTGTGTTTCGTGTATTAGATCATACGGTCCTACAAGCGGGTAAGTCGTCGAATCTATTTATTTTCGTCCCTTTGTGGATTTTTTACTTGAAGAATACCTAATTTCTAATGATATCAACGTCCCCATGATATTTCATCATCAATTATATTATTATATGCTGCAGAATGAGCTAACATGTCCCAAAATAGAACAGACACGGAAACAGCTATGCAAACGTGGCTTAAGGAGGTATTCTGGTCTAGAAAATTGAAAAAATCATTTTTTTTTCTTGCATATTTTCAAAGCTTAGACTATATAAATATGCTCTCTGAAGGATTCTTCAAAATTCGAATTATTTTGAGAGATACAGTGGATTTTGTGACGCGGCACTTAAACCGGCCGAGCAGAGTGATTACACGATGAATGGCAGATGTTTTCCAGGAATTCTTTTATATCCGACTTGAGCTCGTAGTATACCCTTTTGATTAAGTTTTTATATATACCTGACTACCAGTACGTACCCAATATACCTGGAACTGTTCAGTTTAGTCTCGATCTTGGAGCTAAGTAGACACGAAACTGGAAATCTTTCTCAAACTTCAAACGCGTTTTTCTCAAAACTACTTTTGTTGAGGTGGTTGACACGATATCTCAAGTTCTATTTGACCGATTCCTTTGAAATTTTGTGAGAATCTTCTCCATACATCTCTTTATCGCAGGAACTAGGGATTTTGAAAATTTTCAATTCGAAGTATTTTTAAAAAATGGGTAAAAAGGGGTAAAAATGAATGTTTTTTTTCAAGTAGACGCCATTTTGTGAATTTTTATTATTTTTTTTCGGCTTTAGTTCAAACGATAGCGACATCTTTACTTATTGAGAATTTTTTTTGTTTGTTCGATTTGGATGACTACAAGGGCTGGAATCATGTCAACCAGGGAGCCCTGTTTGATTGGCAGCCCCCACTTCACCGGCCTGTCATTAGACGAATTTGTGACATTTCCTTCTTCTGAATTTTTTTCTACATACATAAAGGATCAATAAACATTATACAAAAAAATTTATAGTGAAAATGTTTCTATTTTTTTTATCCTAGTTTGAAAACTACCCAAAAAGTAGTGGTCTAGACCAGAATACCCCCTTAAGCGAGCATAGAAAAAACAGCAGACTGAATAAAACATAAAATCATAAACAACAGTTTATTTCATTGGATTTCGTATTTCTTTTGAGTAAATATTTTTCTCAAATTAAAATATATTTTTATTTAAAGACATCACTTCAACCAATTCCCATAGATAAGATAGATGAATATGAAACCCAGCTACGAATAACGTATTTTCCATGTCTTTTGTTAGCCTGTACAAGACCAGAAATGGACCTTATGAAGACGTCTTAAAGACGTCGTGATTTTTAACATCCGGCCTAAAAAAGACGTCTTATAGACGACTCTAAGGCGTACATGGACGTCTTTGAGACATCGTAAACGTCTGAAAAAGACATCATTAAGGGTGCGTTCCATTAAGCGCTCACAACGCCCAAAACACTCATTCAGACGTTCCACACGGCGACCACGATCGTTGGGGTCGTGGCGAAAATGTCATGAATGACGTCATGATTCATGCTCACGACGACCCATCTCAATAGGTGGGTCGGCGTGAGCGTTTCGATGACGCACAAAACCAAGTGGAACGACAAAATTCGTGGTCGTGAGCGTGATCGTTGTGAGCGCTTAATGGAACGCACCCTAAGACGTCTCAAAGATGTCTTTGTGCTATCTGGGTTGGCGATGATGCATGCTCTGGGTCTGGTTGAGTTGGTGTCTCTGAAACATAAAAGCCCTCCCATTCCCCTTATAGTGCCTAACACTAGCCCAAGGTACTTGGGCTAGTGTTGGGCCTGTGTGCTCCGCAGTCATGCCCCTCTGCACTACAGCAGAGGCGCCTTTACTGTGGTGCAAGTTAATTTGAGTGATTTTGAGTGGATGCGGAGCCATCAGGACTATTCCGCCTCCATCTCTCTTACCTCCTTATCGTCCTGGTTGGTCGGAAGTGCCACCTTAAAGGTGACCCTTTCCAGCTCCAACCAGGGCCTGTTGTCAAGGCTGTTGAGAGCCTTGACTTGAGACTCCGGCAGCTGGTAGATCTGGACATACTTGCCCACCTCTCCCTGCCTGCCGGAATCTGTTCTGAGTGCTGGCTGGTTGACCACCCGCCACGCACTAGTATTTAAAGTGGGGTTGTAGGCCCCTAGCCGGCTAAGCACTTCGGCTGGCTCTTCCGGTGGTCCGGGGAGCCATACCGTGGACTTGTACCGCCTTTGCAGGAGCTCCACTCCTCCCACTTTAAGCGTTGGGCCTCCAGTCTCAAGAGTGGCCACTTTGGACAGTAACCACTCCTTCGACTTTTCGTCGGAGGCCACAAATACAAACACCCCACCCTTGATGAACGACGCCTCCAACCTGGGCATCTCAGAGGGGGGTGTGTTTTTTGCCAGGTCCCTGAACACCGCCCTGAACCGGGTGAAGTCCTCCTGGGACAATAATGACCTCAAGGACCCAGCCGTGGCGATGACCCTCAGGGGATTGGTCCTTTGGGCGGCGGTGAGTCCCACCCCCACAGGCACGCCTCTACCGGCTGCGCCCAAGGGGCCACTACCCCCTCCTTCCCTTCCGTCCCCCCCCCGACAGCGGGATCACGGCTTTTACCGCTGGCGCTTCCTCCCTTTGGAGGCATGCGTCGCGGCTTTTTGTCAACCCTGGAGGTCGAGGGCGGGGTCGCGTCGGGACCCTTCTTCCTCTTCGACATTCCCGGGGTTGGCTCTTTATGCTGGCTAGCTTGGATCGGGGGTCTGGAGTCACCTCCTGCCTCCCTCCTCCTTAGCTTTGCCAGCTTTTTGCGGTATGCCCCGCTTTTTCTTTTAGGTAGGAACGGGCCGTGTAGGTCCTAGTCCCCCCCCCCCGGCTTGGTTGCAGCTGTCCAGGGGTCTGTGGGCGCTCCAATGTTACAATGGGGCCCACTGCCTCCTGTTCAGCTGCAGTTTGTTCTGCGGTAACATTCAACGTGCTTCAGGCTAAGCTATATTTAAACACTCACAACCGAACGCTGTCAGAGATATGATAGTGTCGCCATCTGAACGTTTGAGAGATGCTAGAAAAGATAAGCCCTATTCGGTGAAAGGGCGAACTTTCATGACACTAGTTAGAGATAAATCTGAAAATATTGTCCTTCCCTGATCACGATACGCATCAATATAAATATTTTGGTGTAATGACACGCACCCTCTCTCGCCATCCATACTCCTACCGAGTCGTACGTGTGCACCAGATTCATCGAATCTAGTTTTATTTAATGAGTTTTCCTAAATAAATATACTACCCGCAAAAGTTTGGCCCTTATTCACATCTCGCAATGTTGCTGCTGGAATGTTGCAGGAATATAGCTGGAACATTCATACTGCAATGTTGCTACTGGAATGTTGCAGCAACGTTGCTGCAACATTCGGAATGTTGTGCAAGGTTCGGAACATTGTTGCAACATTCCACGCTGACTGGGGTTTATATATCCACCATAACTCAATATATTCTTCATGTTCAATTGTTACTGTGAATTTGTTATCAGAAAAAATATGGTCTGCCAGTTCCACGATCATATACACAGATCTGGAATCTACGGCATTTTGAGTGGTGGAGGTGGCACCATTTTTGAAAAAAAAATTGCCATAACTATCCGCCGAAGGATTTAGGGGTATAATCACGTGATTAATCTTTGACAGTTCGTATTGAAAACAAAACAAACGGTAAGTACATGAATGGTAAATGAAATCAATGACAGAAATATATTTTCTGAGCATGCGCATTTCACAAATTTTCACGTTTTCGTATTTTGTGGGTCTACGGGTGTACGTAGACCACGATCATATACACATGTCTGGAAGCTACGGCATTTTTGAGTGGTGGGGAGTGGCACCAGTTTTGAAGAAAAAGTTGCTATAATTATCCGCTAGGAGGATCAGGGATATAATCACGTGATTTTCGACGGTTCGTATTGTGAACAAAACAAACGGTTAGGACTTGAATGGTAAATAAATCAATTATAGAAATATTATATCTCACAAAATTCTCTCGAATGAATAAAAACCATTCCTACTTTCGAAAAGCTGATCGGATCTGATTTGTGATTGGCTGACAAAGTGACAATAGAGAACAGCGCTGCTGGTGGCGAAACATGAGAACCACAAAATTTCTTCAATGTTTGGGCCACCCCCCACCATACGATTTGCCAGACCTGTGTATATGATCGTGACGTAGACTCTATTTAACGGGTGCTAAAAGAGGGAACGTACACAGAGGACATACTATTAGGCCACGGAGTATAGATATAAGGAGTCCGAACGGTATAGGCTTTTCTGCAGAATTCGTGGTATACAAAATTAACCCAAGATAATAGTTCTCTTTTCTGCCACTAGCTGCGCAAATGTTCAGGACGTACCGATGTTATTATTATTATGACACGCAAATACGCGCTGGCTCGAATATTAATGTAATTGTTTGAAAATAGTCTTGATAAAAAATGGGAAGGTGTTGTGCTGTTCATGGTTGCCTCAGTGGCCGAGAG
Organism: Plagiodera versicolora; assembly: GCA_037013635.1. Lineage (NCBI taxonomy): Eukaryota > Metazoa > Arthropoda > Insecta > Coleoptera > Chrysomelidae > Plagiodera > Plagiodera versicolora. The sequence goes on along the minus strand of CM072986.1, from coordinate 3,999,225 downwards.
GTAAGTGGAAATGTGACGAAAGTGGGTATATTCAAAATAACCTAAAAATAATATCAAACATCAGTGTTGTTAATAAATATTGTATTTATAAATTTGCGTTGCATTCAAATATAATTGGAAAAATATTATTATTTTATGTATCTTGTGTTAAGTTAAAGGTATTTATTTTTTTTAGGATGATGGAACACGTAAGAAATGGAGCATTGCTGTGGATAAAGATTTTAAAAACTACTAGTTACATATGAAAATTGCATTTCAATCCTGCAGATGTGATTAAAAGTAATCGGGAGATTTTAGGGGATGGTAGTATATACGTGTATGAGTATGAGAAAATTCATTTACGAAAAGAATAAGCTGAACCCCTGAAGATTAACAGAATTAATAATAAAAGCTTGCTATCAGATGATATGTCTCTGAATACTTCTGATATGATTAATGAAGATGAAGTTAGTGACTGTAGCTTACATGCTATGGAGACAAGTATTGTTAATGAATTATCAAATGAAGTAATTGGACAATCAATGAGACTGAGATAACGAGTGAGTCTGAGACAATCAATGAGACTGAGACAAAGAGTGAGCCTGAAGCAATGAGTGAGCCTGAGAAATTTCCTTCAAAATATTCTTTCAATATGGTTCCAGATTCCACAGAAGTTGTTTCACTTTATTTTTGAAGACACTATGTGTCGTGATAGACTTAGGACTGTTCGGTAATTTATTAAATATTCTGATGCACATATATGAGGGATCTTTTTCTGTGAGTGTTAGTCTGTGTATAGGGAAGTTAATATTAAGTGTTTGTGTATTATAGTTGGGATTCATGTAATTTTCTGTGAAAACCTCCTTGTGCTTATGTAAAAATGTTAGACATTGGAATAAATATAGTGCAGAGACTGTTAAAATTTGTTTTTCTTTGAATACACCTCTACAGGATTGTCTGAAGGGCATTTTGTAGATAGTTCTCAAAACTCTTTTTTGTGCAATGAATATTTTTTGTAGATTAGGTTCTGTTCCCCAGAACATAATTCCGTATTTCAACACTGACTCAAAATTTGCATGGTACAGAATTTTTACAGTTTTTTCATTCATGTATTTTGATGTCACTCTGATTGCATAAATGAATTTGTTCAATTTTTGATAGACGGAATCAGTCTGCCTATTCCATTTCAGGAAATTGTCTATATACTTCTAAAAATTTTGTGTATTCATTAATTTTTATTTCATCGTCCTGCCAGCTTATACTCAATGGTTTCTCTTTTCTACACCTGTCGGTACTAAAAATTCAGTTGTGTGCTTTTCCTCGGATTCCATAAGTTTCAAGTTTTTCTAACAGATATTCTTGATTCATCGAGTCATATGCCTTCGATAAATCTAGGAAAATGTTTGCTGCTGATTAATTGTACTTATTCATTTCCTAACATCACACACACGTTGGAATGAAAGTGCTTGAAGTTCCTAAAAATTTCCTGAAGCTTAAATTTCATTTCACATTTTTCGAAATAATATTTTCCGAGCTGTCAGTATATCAACAACATTACCCGCGTAAGGATTTAAACGAGTACTTCTTCAAAAGTGGCGCGCTCTACCGGCAAAACATTTTGTCCCATAAAATGATACCATTTATTTAACATTACGTTCGGACTCCTTATATCTATACTCCGTCAGAGATAAGCTATAATAAGATGTGCACGTCAATGTTAAAATTTGGAAATATTTTTATCATGCTTTTGGAATCAACCACCAGATGGAGTTACTATCTTTGCATCCACAACAAAGACGTTAGCTCTTTTTACTGCTAATTTGGCTGTCACGCTATTCATTTGAATTATAAAGAAAGAAGAGGAAAAGTTTTTTCTAGATGTATTAGAGCTCGATTTGGTCAGCATTGTACATATGATTATTGCTTGACCTGAATTACTTGTAGTCCAATAAAATTTCGAGAAGTTCGCATTGTCGCAATAAAGGTTAACTTTTTGATATATTGTTTGTGAAGACGTTATAAACAAATTTGCAAATCCCAAAAACAGCCCCTCATTGCTGGTTTTTGGGCGTTTACGAGAAAATTATGTACTTTACAAAAAAAAAGGTGTAGAGCTCTCTTTCCTGCGTACTTTGAAATCAAGTTCGTTCGATTTGGATGCACGAGTTATTTTCTGCGGGCCCGAAAAGACGCGTGTTGGGAAAGTGCGACGACACGAGGAGTGGGACAGACAAGGCGCGAAGACGGCGGCACCGTCTCACCCTTTGTTCTCGAGCCCACTGACCGACAAAGGGGACTTTTTTTTATTTCATCGAAATCATAATTGATTTGATTACGAGTTTCGAGCGCGCCTTCTTCCCTCACACCCTTCGTCGGATCATAGAATCAGACGGGATAAGTAAATGAAATGTTGCGTTATCTATTTGATTACATTGCACAAGATTATATTTATTTATTTATTTATACAGGAGGAATACAAACGGGACTGTCCCGAAACAGTATTCACATATAGGTTATAACGTCAGAAAGCGAATCTTTATAAATCCAAAATGAGTTTCGATGTATCTAAAAATTAATAAAGAATTCAAGTAATGAAAATGGTACATGTGGTAAATGAAATAAGTGAATATTGAAGATAAACATTATTTTTGTTTAGCATTTTTTATATATCATGAAATATATACGTCCCAAATCGCTTGCTTGTTAAAAACATTAAAAATTTTGACTCGAAAACTGAAAACACAATTTTCTCAGGAACAACCAATTTCAGAGAGTACATTATGAAATTATGAGGGAAGGCATGAAATAACTCTACAATATGAAGACATAATATACATTTGTAAAAATAAATTAGCTAATTGAAATCTCCCGAATTGATGCTTATCTAAAAAATACATTGTATACAAAATGAGACCTTCATACCTACCGAATGGATTCACTCAAATTATCAAGGATAACGGTTTTTAGGCAGCATTTATGGTCCACCAATTTTCGCCAAATTATTTTCCGTTTTAGTTTAAAGTCGTATTTTATAAAAAAAAAAAAACATGGAACTGGATGCAGAATTCAACGCTGACTTCGATGATGATAAAATATACAGGGTGCTCCATTGAAAAATATACTGCTTTTGTTATTACGGAAAAATGCAATACCCTGTCCATCTGGAACTTTTTTCAAAACTTAACTTTGGTGCCGTGTAACTTTTATATAGGACTTTTTTTCAAATAAATCAGCCCTATCTATATATCAACAAATGCGCACTGTCGGGACATTCGGTATAAGTTATGACATATTTAAATCCACAAAGAATATTGAAATTGTGAACGAAATGATCCAAAAGCATTTTATGATAATTACAGACAATTATCATATATTATATAAACATGATTAATTATGTAGAATAATCATCGTAGTTGTATCAACAATAAGTTGATCAAGTTATTATGTTTAGATTCAACAGTAGAAAGTCAAGAAATATTATTGAGAGGAATGAATTGAAAGGAAGGGAGGGCAAAGAAGTATCATTTTTTCATTGATATCAATCGTAACATCGTTTATTCACACCTCTATTAAACAGATGAACTGTACATATATCATACCTACATTTTACAAATAAATCGCTTCAATTACATTAATACTAAACATATGGACCTCGTAAACAGTCTTTGCACAAAATATGCACATCCTCGTGAAGTCAAACCTCCTCACATCCATTCGATGCTCAGAACTTGAATTCTGCAGATGTTGGAAACTTGACTGTACAGAAAAAGTAGTCGTAGGCTGAAAAGTGGAGCATACGTCCGCATGTCGTATCGATGATTCCTTCTGGATCGAGGGCTGAGGAGCAGGCCCCTCTTCTCCACTGGGCACTATGGGCACGTGCCCAGGGCCCCGCGATCGAATGGGGCCCCCTAGTTCCTGCCAGATTACCAAATGATAACCGATATTTGGGTATTACCGAAAAACATTAATTTTGAAAAATCTGATGATAATGACCTACTACAATACCTACGCTTATTAGCTTTAGTTTGCCGCATGCGCATAGCTATACCTTGTACAACATAGCTTGAACTTTTTGACAGATGGGTCAGTGATGGGAATCACAAAATATCTATTGGTGTAAAAAATATGTGGCTGTATGTATGTTTTCAACTATTCAAAATAAATTAATTCATTCATCAATCAATTTTATTGCACTGGACATAAAAACATTGAGTAGGCAAGAGACCATTGTTTTCCGTTTTTCTATTCAAATTTTACTTTGAAGCAATAAAAACCACTTAAGACCTTCGGAAAATGCTTGAGTCTTCAACAGGTACTTTTGTGTAGTGTGTCTATTCTTATGATTATTAACAATTATTTAAATAAAAAAATATTGTTCGTCGTTGCAAAGTTACATCGATTTCAGATTTGATATCCGTCAAAAATAAAAAAATAGTACTGTTTGATTTAATCGTCGTTCGTCTGTTTTGTGTTGGCGAATATTTTCGTAATAAAATTAATTAAATACTGAATTATTATATAAAATGTCGAAACGGTCATATCCTAGTGGATCTGAAAAAAGGAAAAAAGCTCTACATCAGAAAGAAGTAATTGAAAAGTTACCAAAAATAACATCTTATTTTACTACTACTACTGGAGAAACTTCTGTAAGTAGCAATCAACTAATATATGTTCCACATGATGAGTCAGCTCAATCACAAATTGCGGGAATTTTCAAACCTTCATGTTCCAATTTTGAAAAAAAGAGATTTAATCAGAAAGCGAATATTCCTACGACGATAGTGCAACAACTTCAGTAACTTCACTAAAACCGACAACTGTGTCAATTGAACAGCAGTTTTCCAACACAGAAGAATTAATATCACACGACCCCGCCGAATATTTTCACGAAAAGTTTATTGAAATGAATCGCGAAATTTTAATTAGTAAGGGACCAGTATATTTTCAAAATGAAGATTCTGACTTTTCCGAGGCATCTAGAACCTACAAAGATGGTAATAAATTAGTGAAGAGATATTTCAACAAAGCATTATTTATTCGCAAATGAAAGAACAATGAAAGCGTCGATAGAAAATGGTTGCTGTATTCGCCTTCCAAATGCTCTGTATTTTGTTTTTCATGCTGCTTATTCAACCCAACTGATGTTTATCTTTGCTCTCAGAATGGATGTAATGATTGGAAGCATATTAATAACAAAATTTTATCTAATGAAAATAGCCAAGCGCATAAGCAATCTATGATGACTTATCTGGCACGAAGTGAAGCGGTTGGTAGAGTAGATATAGACTTATTATCTCAACATCAAAAGGAAGTGGATTACTGGAGAAACGTACTTAAACGGATTGTAGCTGTTATAAAATTTTTGGCATCGAGAGGGCTTCCGTTCCGCGGCGACAATGAAATCCTAGGATCTCCAAACAATGGAAATTATTTGGATTGTGTGATTATTGAGTGAATTTGAACCATTTCTTGCAGATCACTTAAAAAAATTTGGGAATCCTGGAAAGGGTAACATTTCATCAACAAATATCTGTAATGAGTTTATTGAAGTAATGGGAAAACAGGCTCTAAAAAAATTATAAATGAAGTTAAATCAGCAAAATATTTTTCCATTAGCGTTGTCAGTACTCCCGATCTGTCTCATATTGACCAACTAACTCTCATCATTCGATACGTGAAAGACTGTGTTCCTGTTGAAAGATTTTTGAAATTTATACCTATTAAAGAGCATAAATCTAAATATTTAGCGGAGACTATCTTAAATTTTTAAGAGATACATGATATTCCCATAAAAGATTGCAGAGTACAAAGCTACGACAATGCTTCAAATATGTCGGGAAAGTATAGTGGTCTATAAACAAGAATCAAGGAAAAATGTGAATTTGCCACATTTATACCATGTGCGGGACATTCACTAAACTTGGTAGGTGTCCATGCTGCTGGGTGTGTACCGGAGGCATCACAGTTTTTTGAAGTAGTTCAGAAAGTGTACAATTTTTTTTCGGGCTCTACCCACAGATGGAATATGTTAACAGAACATTTAGGTTCGAAAAAATTTGTTGAAAGTCTCTCACAAACCAGATGGACAGCCCGAGCTGATGTAGCGCTTTGCATGGGGGTTTTAAACGAATAAAAGAAGCTTTAATCACCATCGCAAACGATACTGAACAGGAACGAGAAACTAGAGACGAAGCCCTTAGTCTGTCTAGAAAAATAGGAAATCTAGAATTCATTATACTGACGGAAATCTGGCGCAGTATATTGGAAAGAATAGACAAAACAACTAATTATCTTCAGAAAGAAACAATAACACTGGACGTTGCAACCAATTTGTTCACTTCACTTTATGGTTTTATTACTAAACTCAGAGATAAATTTGATAACTTCGAATCATCTGCCAAAGAAAAGAACCCAGAATCTGACTACAAGGATCTATCTCAAAAAACAAGACGTAGAAGCTCTCGGCAGAGATTTTTTGACGGCTCTGCGCCATCAGTCCAATTGAATGGAAAAGAGCGATTCAACGTAGAAACCTTTCTCCCAATAATCGATACCTTGAGTGTTCATCTAAAACAGCGACTAAGTTCATATGAGACCGTTAGTCAACGTTTTAGTTTATTTTTTCAGTTAAAAACTCTAAATTCCGAAGAGATACGACAAGGATGCAAATAATTTACTGAAATCTATCACGAAGATGTAAATGAAAAAGAGTTAGAAATAGAATTTCAACATTTAAAAGAATACTTAAAAAATGTTCACCTAACAGGGTACAGGAATTATATAATCTATTAAAGCAAAACAAAATTGAAGAAACATTTCCTAACGTAGAAATTGCATTGAGAATATTTTCAAGCATGATGATAACTAACTGCAGCGGAGAACGCTCCTTCTCCAAATTGAAACGAATAAAAAATCAATTAAGAAGTACAATGTTTAAAGAGAGATTAACTAGTTTGTCGCTGATGTCCATAGAATGTGATATTCTCAATACCATAGATTTTGAAGAAGTGATCAACGATTTTGCTCTTCTTAAATCTAGAAGGGTACCTTTGCAATCAACATAGAATTAATCTGAGGATTTTATGCTAAGCGAGTTACTTTTGTAGATTATTTTTTTATATCCTATTTTTTATAGTTAGTAACTGAATAAAAATAAATTTACCTTGTTTGTCTATTTTCTTTATATATTATAACTAAATTGTGTTTTCTCAAGGTCATAGGGGCCCCATGATCCTAATGTGCCCAGGGCCTCAAATAGTTTAAAGACGGCCCTGCTGAGGAGGTCTGCAGATATCAGTTGTGCACTCACGACAGCTGATACTCTGATATGAATCAGACGATGAAGGATGGTCACATTCAAGTCTAGTGCGTTTTATTGGACCCTGGCAGTTTGATATCTAACACTACAAAGCTTATAGAAAAACTTTATATCATCGTTGGCCTAACACTCCCATTTGTCGTCGTTTAATGATTGGCTTTTCTAAGTCAATGTCTGCAGGCCTTTTTGATGAACGACTACAGTGGTGTCCTTTCCACAATCGAGCGGTTCATCAGATTCCACAAATTTGAGAACGGTCCATGATGGCGACTGTAAGCAATTGAAATGTAACCAATTGATCTCATAGAGGGAAAAATGTCGGACAAAACAATTCTCATTTTCAGATATTGACATCGCTCGCAGATTGAAAAAATCCAAATTTTTGGCCGAGGTAAGGGATGGCAGAAATGTCTGAACTGACCGAAAGTCTCGTTTTGTGAATGCGACTTCAACGAAGACAATTTTTTTTATAGGATCATATGTCGAAAAGGAACATAGTACAGTACATTATCGACTACTGAGGAAGACATGGAGAAGTACATATGATCATGTTTTCTGATATGCTGATTTATTGAGATATTCATCATATTTGTTGCTGGTAATTTTCGTTCAGTTTTTTTTTTGAGGTATTTAGGTACTACGTCTGATTTGTAAAATAAGTTTCACTTGTTTTTTTTTCAATTATATTTCTACTTTGAACTCGAAAATATACCAGAAATATGCAAAATTTATCACCTGATAGGTCACGTTTTTGGGGCTGTTGTATCTCGATTCGACATGAACATGTATCTAGAGAGAAGTTAGCATTCTTTTGAGATATTGAGCGTGTTTTTATGATTTATCGTTCTAAATTTATGGCTGTTTATATCGGCTGCTTGGATTTTTTCAACTTTGAGCAAAGAGCGGCACTGCCTAACGTCGTTTAATCGAGCTCAAACTCCATATACAAATAATATTATACTAACCTGTGAAATCAGCAAACGTTTACACCCACAAATATAAGAAGAGCTTTTTGGAAACCAAAAATTTGATTTACTTCTGTTCAAGACAAACAACAAGCAAATTCTACAATTACATTCGGAATAAATTCTTACAATTAGATGTTTACCGAAAGTCGTTAACAATTATTATTTCGAAGAAATCGAAAAAAAAAGTCCACTTTGTCGGTCAGTCGGCTCGACAAAGGGTGAGACGGTGCCGTCGTCATCGCGCCTTGTCCCACTCCTCGTGTCCTCGCGCTTTTCTACACGCGTCTTTTCGGGCCCACAGAAAATGTCTCCTACAACCAAATCGAACAAACTTGATATCAAAGTACGCAGAAACAAACTGTACAACTTTTGTCTGAAGATTTTTCCGTATAGTAAATAGTTTTCGCGTAAAGCCCAAAAAACCAGCAATGAGGGGCTGTTTTCGCGATTTGCAACCCCCGTGCAATAGATATCGATTCGCTGCTTTGGGAATTTGTTTATAACGTCTGCACAAACAATATATCAGAAAGTTAACCTTTATTGCGACGATGCGAACATTTCGAAATTTTATTAGACAAACAGAAATCTCACATGCAATTATTTGTTCCATTTATCTTTTCATGACTAATTGGACCTTCATTGTAGAATTTTTACATTGGAATTTATTACCTGCAATTAAATAAAAAATAAGTGGGAACCCCTTCATAAAAGAAGAAAACCTTTTTCGTACTCATTCTCCAGAATCTTCAATTCTTATATTCCAGTGTTACAATAATTTCAAATATATTTCATTTAAACTTTCAGTTCGTGACTTTCATCAGAATCCGTAGAGTCCTGGTAACCTAGTATTTTTTCCCACATGGAACCTTCTTCATTTCATAAAACTAGTCAATAAATTATATAACGTTGGAAATTATATAAACACTTTTTTTACTTCTTGTCTGAAACAGCCAGCTTGAAATAAACAAACCTAAATATTCAGTACTATTTTTCCAATCACTAAAATAAATCATTACGTTCATAAAATTAGCTGCCAACTGCTAACTTCACATTGCCTAAAATAGAAATTCATGCATTATGCGACATCTATGATATCACGTTGAAATGAAAATCAATCACGTGACCATATTTCCAAACCTTCCATAAGACGTGCACATCTTATTGTAACTTATCTCTGACTCCGTGTATTAGGCAATCCAAACCACGTGACATTCAATGTGGCGGCTTGGGGCACACAATGCGATACCTTGGCTAGTAAACAGTGAATTTTATTTATTTTCGGAGTTTTTTGGTGTTTCGAAACGGTATTCAGATGGAGAGTGAATATTTGAAGACATTGATGTTGAATAGCAGAGACGTTGGTGAAAAGTATGCTTGGAACTATTCATTCAGTTCATTCTTGCAGAGATAAGCTATAACTTATTGTAACTTATCTCTGATTCTTGTCACAGCATTCGTTTTCGATATTAAATTAAGTTGGGATTAATTAATAATCTAGATCCTTTCACATTGTATACTGATGCTGATTTAGATTATTCAATTGATGTTGTTCTTTTTGTAATATTCTGGTCAAAAAAAAAATGTCTACTGCAGACTCTCTGATACATCAGTTTGGAATCAGTGAGATCATATCTCTTGATCGCAGCTAACCATAGGGCCCTTCGCTTCCTAGTTAAATCGTTCTTACTCTATAACTGCTCTATAAGAACCTGTGATTAGTAACCGTAGAAACCGATTACATGCCGACTTTATTTCGGTTAGTACGAGATCTACAGCCAACCACAATGCATGTGATAGGCCTTTTCTTCAGTAAAAGAGTAAATAATTAGCCACAATTAAAAAAACACATAAAAAACGCACTAGAGATAACTAAATGTAACAGTTTTCAACTCAAGTCACATATGTAAACACCAAGTGTGTGCCCCAAGCCGCCACATTGGTTTTTCGCTTTGACAGATCGCTGGATTGCCTAATAGAACTACATAAAACAGCATGGAAAGTAAGATATTGAAATCATTCAACATTCTCTGCCTAGTCGAGTTCTGTGCCACGATCGTATACATAGGTCTTGCAACTCGTATGGTGGGGGGTGACCCAAACATTGAGGAAATTTTTGTTGTTTTCATGTTTCGCCACCTGTATCGCTGTCCTCTATTGTCACTTTGTCAGCCAATCACAAATCAGATCCGATCAGTTTTTTAACTCGTGTGGTGGGGGGTGACCCAAACATTGAGGAAATTTTCGTGGTTCTCATGTTTCGCCACCTGCAGCGCTGTCCTCTATTGTCACTTTGTCAGCCAATCACAAATCAGATCCGATCAGCTTTTTGAAAGTAAGAATGATTTTTATTTATTCGAGAGAATTTCGGAAGATATAATATTTCTGTCATTGATTTTATTTACCATTCAAGTCCTAATCGTTTGTTTTGTTGTCAAAGATTAATCACGTGATTATACCCCTATGTCCTCCTAGCGGATAATTATGGAAACATTTTCTTCAAAACTGGTGCCACCCCCCACCACTCAAAAATGCCGTAGATTCCAGACCTGGTTTTTTGAAAGTAGTAATGATTTTTAATTAAATTGGAGAGAATTTTGCAAGATATAATATTTCTGTTATTGATTCCATTAACCATTCAAGTCTTAACCGTTTGTTTTGTTGTCAAAGATCAATCACTTGATTATATATACCCCTATGTCTTCCTAGCGGATAATTATGGCAACTTTTTCTTCAAAACTGGTGCCACCCCCCACCACTCAAAAATGCCGTAGTCTCCAGACCTTATGTGTATGACAGTGTTCTGTGCTAACGTGATGAGATACTTCAATACCATTTTAGATGTATGTCATAAACGTCGTATTTCTTATGTTACCGTATCTAGGACTGCTGACGTATTGTGATTACTTCAACTCTCTATTATTACGAGTCATCAACTTGAGCATCCAATGAACACAATACAAGTTGACAAAAAATGTTTAGAGTTGACTATACTCCAAACTAGAAAGAGACAACCATTTTGTGACGCGCTACAGATGCTCTATGGTACAACAAAGGTGAAACAAATTCGACTCAATGAGGACCACTGCTCTTCTGTTCATTAAAACAAATAACTTTTGACATCAAAGAATTGAAATGTGAGAGAACATAGTCAAACTTTAGTTTGTGTGAAGTTAGCCACGGAATTGCCAGCCACGGTTTCTGACGTGTGGGAAATCGAATACGGTATAGAGTAAAAACCGTGGTTAGCGAGTCGTTTCGGTCACAGCTTGAGGTGTGTGGAACTTTATGCGATTTGGATGGATATGGCTCTTGGCGAACACCCATTAAAAAAAGTAATGCAATTGACCATATTCATCAGCTATCGGTGGCAGCTTTTTGAGTGTTTTTGGGTTGGTAACAATCTGTCATTAATCATAATGTCAATGTCAATCACCATTGATTTCAACTATTTATTTACATTTTGAACGTGCTCGTGGTGCTAACTAATCTATACTAAACGGACATTTTCCACAATATTTCACCAATCTAGTTGGGATTGATAAAACAAACAATTTATTAACATTTTACTGATATATATTTAGGTTTCGTATTAATTCTTTAAAAAATTTACATATGGATAAAAATAGCAACAGGTAATGATTCTATATTATACACCACCAATGTTGGTTCCAATGTTGAATCTATTCTAGATTTCCACTTCCAAAGGGACCTTGGACAAGGAATCTTGATGGGTTTCCCAAGAATTTCAAGGAAGAGAGCATCTTGCAATATAAAGACACGTCTAAACATCATCTTCTGGGTTACAGGTTGTTCAAAGCAAATAAAATAACTAATATGTTTATTCACTATACCCAAGATGGTATGAAGTCTATAGTGAAAGCCAAAGTAGATGCAGCTATGAAAAAAAAAAGTTACCTTAGTAGTACTTTTCTAGTTAATGGTATAGTTTCTGGAGGATATTGTGAATGCATTGGTGGTGTCTCTGGTAGATGTAAGCATGTGTTTTCAATATTGCGGCAGTTACTGGATTACATCAGAGATGAACGATCCTACATCCCAGAAGATATTTCTTGCACATCTAAACATAGGTAATGGGGAACAGGCTCAGCTACATCAGTAAATTTACCACTACATCAAATGAACTTTCTCAAACCAGACCCAGCAAAGAGAGAGAAGTCAACAGAAAAAAACTGGGACAAGCGTAGGAAACTGTCTAATAAACATCATATAGCAGAAACGCTTACCCAAGAAGTACTCCTAGAGCATGTGGAAGTTTTTAAAAGTCATGGGTTGAGTTTTTTAGGAGAGGTAATGGAAGCAAATGAATTCAAACCAGTAACTATTCTCAATGCCAATGAAAAGATTATAACAAATGAGGATTATGATCAGGACAACATCAATATTCCATTTTTAGTAAAATGGGAACATGAGTTTCACCAAATTGTGAAAGAGTATGACCTTCCTTTAATGTTGTTGAAACACTGTCAGATATCTGAGAAAGATGCTACAGAATTGGAGAAACAGACTCGAGGTCAAAATCAATGTAGATTATGGTTTGAAGAGAGAAAAAAAAGATTGACTGCCAGTAAGTTCGGTGAGGTCATTAAAAGAAAACTGCCAGTGAATCAAAAAATGATTAATAACATTTGGCCGAAAAGTCGCATTCAAACTGGTATTATGAAAATGGGGATAGAAAATGAAAAACAAGCAGTTGATAAATACTTGAAGAAATATCCTCATTATAAAGCATTCAGTTGTGGTTTATGTGTGAATACTGTTGTTCCTTTCTTAGCTGCATCCCCTGACAGAATAGTGCTAAATACCCTTAGTAATGAATATCATATTCTAGAAATAAAAACATTGGTAAAAGGGGGACTTTTGTTAAATCTTAATATTTCTGAATGCATTGAAAGAGGTTTTGCACCATTTTTAGAAGTGAACAGAAGTGGAGAAGTTCATCTTAAAAAAACACATTCTTACTATTTTCAAGTCCAAGGGCAAATGGCTTTAACAGGAATCTATAAGTGCCATTTTATGGTAGATAGTCCCATGGATGTCTTTATAGAAATAATTGATTTTGATGAAAACTCATGGGTAGCCCAGAGTTTACCCATTCTGACAAAATTTTATTTTGATCATTTTGAAAAGTCCTTGGAAATGTGGAGCTGATCTGTGTGAAAATATTCAAAGTGATACCTGAAAATATTAGTTTATAGCTGTAAAAAAAAATTACGCTTATTTTTGTGATTTGAATAGGCACTAAAATTATTTTTCCTTTTGATTATGAATTTACCTATTAGTTCTGTGATTTTTTCTAGAAGAATATTTTATTTATGTTTTTATTTGAAGATTGTTGGTTATTTTTTTGTATATTGTTATTTATTATATTCTTTCTTATTCAATTATTATTTTACTTCTCATCTTTATTATAAAAATTCCTTGTATTTCCAACAGAGATACAAATGAAATGAGTGGGAAACCAATTATGTAGTATCAGAACTATATCTCAAAAATTGTTTCCATTGGACCCAACTTGAATTTATTAATATATCAACATTATCTGCACATTCATAGGGGACATTTTGAGTTTGGAAATGAAAACAATTATCGAAATTGAACACTTATATATTACTTATATACTTCTATCTAGAAGGGGTGCTTTAGAGAAATTGGGCATCAAAGTACAAACTGTCCATATCTTATTCAGTTGGTCCATGGTACTGATGGGAATCGTAGATTTCAATATATTGAAAATTTTCACTTCACCAATCTTCCTCTCGACATGAATTCTCAAACCTACAAAAATAAGAATTGTTCCTAGTACTGCACAATAAAGCAATATTGGCTCCAAGGATTTGTATGAAAATAATAAAAGTTGAATTTCAGGAGTAAATTTAATTGAAGAGCACAGGGAAAAAACGTGCAGTCAGGTTGGCCTAAATTGAGTTAACCTAGCCAATCACTCGCTTTTTACCCATATTATCATCTCAAACATTAATGCTGGGAATAAACAGTCCTTGTAAGCAGATAGTTGAGAGTTTTAAAATAGTATACAGGAAAAAAACGTGCACTTTACTATAAAATGACTGCACGTTTTTTCCCTGCACTTTTCAATTGTTAATACTATTTTTCAAGTTGGGCATATACTCACTAGCAATGTCTTTGGTGACTTGTTCTTCCAACTCATCCAGTTGATTATCCTTGATAACAAATGGTGGTATATTGAGATCACAATCCACCTGTCGAAGTTCATTATCAATGGTGAAACCTCTGTCTGCCATCACAGAATCACCAGGTTCTAGTTTATCAATAAGGCCACTTTTTAAAAATAAATCTCTGTCACTGATTCTACCTGGATAAATTTCAGATACAAATGACACAAAACCATTAGGACTTACGGCAATTAATCCTTTTCCAGTATTTGTAGATTTATAGTGGGAATACGTCTTGCTTTGATTATTATAATCAGATGGTTTTTGGATTTTTATTTCTGTGGCATCTAATATAATTCTTGTACTTGGATACAGTTTCTTGAATGCATCTGGCATATGCTTCACAACCAAACTTTTAGCTGGCCACAGAGGGAGTTGTATGAAATATGTATAAATTACATTTAGCCAAAAATTAAAAATTTTTGACACATATGATTGGGAAATATTATGTCTATATGCTAAGTCATGTTCTAGAAGCCCAAGTCGCACTCTGGAAAAAAATATAAATATTTGATGGTCGTAACTGAGTTTGGTGTTTTGTGTATTCTGTTTATGGAAAGAATGAGTTCTAAACAGTTGTCCCTGGTTTTTGATAATAGTTATGAAAGAGAAAAATAGTTTTCCATCATCAAAACCAGTGTAGAAATTCAGTAGGAATGACTTTCTTAGAACTTCATCTATATTAAAGTTGCTGTGAGTTTTCAAGTATGTATTCTCCATTTCCAAGTGATGATTGGCAATTTGCAGATTTTTTACTTGGTCAATGGATCCTGTGAAATAATAATTATGATCTTCATGGATATATTGGGGATCTGATGAATTAATTCTACTCAGAATGTTTTCTTTTGAAAGATTCACATTGGCCTTATTCTGTGTTTCTATTTCGATCTCAACCACATTTATATCATCATCTTCGAAATAACTTTCTGTTTGACAAGCTAAAAAACAATGTTCATGAGTGGACAGATATAAATAAAAAGGTCATGATTTATTACTTACTAGAAATCATAGGTTTCCTCAGGAATATTGTAGGAACTTTATTTCTCTTCATTTCATCTTGCAATGTGAAATGTAAACCACATATTCTCTTTCTCTGGAAATAGTAAAGTGAATGAGCATCTTGTTTTATTCCTAGAGAATGTAACCATTTTTTAGCAAGTGTGTTATTTTTAAGGAACCTATGAAATTTTAATTTGGAATCTTTGGCCGAGCTACGACTTGGACAGTGCTCCACACAACATGTCCAGCCACCTCCAACTTTGGGGTTGCTAAAATAAAAAAAGAATCATGGACCCAATTGTAGAATATTGTACTCCTTGACATGTTGGATAAACTCAAGATATACTTACACCCTTTTAGCATCCATTTTACGAAAAATTGTTTGTTTTATCAATCCCAACTAGATTGGTGAAATATTGTGGAAAATGTCCGTTTAGTATAGATTAGTTAGCACCACGAGCACGTTCAAAATGTAAATAAATAGTTGAAATCAATGATGATTGACATTGACATTATGATTAATGACAGATTGTTACCAACCCAAAAACACTCAAAAAGCTGCCACCGATAGCTGATGAATATAGTCAATACCTCTTGGGTGGTGTGGAAATTTGCTCTTGAATGATTCTAAGAAAATATATCTCCCCTACGGTGGTACAAATTCTGTAATATTTTTTTTCGGATTCTTCGGATGATTTCTTATCGTCCTACGAAAGAATTTTTTATGAACACGACCTAGCTCAGAAGTTATAACTCAAATTCGCGTATTTTCGTTGCCCCTATCTCCCCTACGGTGGTACAAATTCTGTAATATTTTTTTTTCGGATTCTTCGGAAGATTTCTTATCGTCCTACGAAAGAATTTTTTATGAACACGACCTAGCTTAGAAGTTATAACTCAAATTCGCGTATTTTCGTTGCCCCTATCTCCCCTACGGTGGTACAAATTCTGTAATATTTTTTTTTGGATTCTTCGGATGATTTCTTATCGTCCTACGCAAGAATTTTTTATGAACACGACCTAGCTCAGAAGTTATAACTCAAATTCGCGTAATTTTGTCTCCCCTTTCGCTCCTATGGTGGTACAAATTCTGGTATATTTTTCTATTTTTTCAGCACTGCGATTTTTCAGAAATGTTATCAGGTATACATCCATCCAAATCGCATAAAGTTCCACACACCTCAAGCTGTGACCGAAACGACTCGCTAGCCACGGTTTTTACTCTATACCGTATTCGATTTCCCACACGTCAGAAACCGTGGCTGGCAATTCCGTGGCTAACTTCACACAAACCAAACTTTAACCTCAATTAAAATTTAAGTTCGAAGTGTTATTTTCAAAAAATCATAATTCTTCCAATTATGAAAATTTGTTGATTCGATTTGAATTTTATGAAAGAAAATAAAACTTATATCCAATGCGTTATTTCAAATTTAGTTCCTAAAAACTTTCCAAGTGAAAAATGGTTTGGTTTGCTCTCAAACTATCTAAGAGTTATTTTGCATACATCAATAAAACAGCTACGTCTCGTAGATTATATAGTGGAAAGAAAGGAATAATACTTGGTATTGAAACTTCATGTGATGATACAGGATGTGCTATTGTTGATACTGAAGGAAATATATTGGGCGAGTCTTTGAATTCTCAGCATCTGGTACATCTCAAGTAAGATTGTTGTTTCAGTATAATTATTGTGATTTCAATTAGTTCCTTTGTGAAACTATTTCAAATTATGATAAATTTTTTGTTTTTTCAAATATTCTCATTCAATCTACAATTTATTCAATATAAACTCTCTTCAGATTCATAATAGGAACTAAAATTTATACTGTTAGTTTGAAACTGAAACAATTCCCATATAATCACAAATTTAGTTTTAACATAATTTCAGTAATGGAGGTATCATTCCACCAATAGCCAAAGATTTACATAGGAAACATATTGAAACTGTAGTTAGTGAAGCAATAGCATCTGCCAATCTAAGCTTTGATGATGTTGATGCAATAGCAACCACTGTGAAACCAGGTGAGTAATATGTTGAAGACCAAAAAGCTTTAAAAGGTCAAATAAACCTACATTTCACTTAGTGAACTCTTGAATCCATCTATTCAAATTAAAAATAATCTGTCACCATATTTTCCTTAACAAAACTTCAGAAAACATTTGAAAATCACACCCACTTTACACTTGTGGCAAAGTACTAACATAAAAATATCCAAGAACTATGATTTTTGCAAATACTTATGAAAATTAGGCATATTTCATGGATGAAACAGGCAGCTTGCACAGCAGTTATTGTAGAAGATTAAAATATACTCTTCCTCCAAAAAGTGGCTGGTTGAATATCCATGTGCTAAGTGAATCTGAAAAGAAATTGAGAATATCTCTGATGGTTTCAAATATATCAAAAAAAAACAAAAATTTGAAATTTTTTGTCTCAATTTTCACGAGACAACATTTTTGCGTCAATAATTAAATATCATAAGCAAAATAAACAGGTATTCTTTATATTACAGCCTTTTTTTTGTTTATATTTGCCATATTTTCCAAGTTAGATAAATCTTTATTTTTATACACCCTAACAGTATGTTGGAACTACTGAAATCATTGAGATGACGTTATTTTCGCTGGCCGAAGTTCTCTATTCATAAAGGACAACTTTCGAGACGTAGAAGTGCAGAAATAGATTAATACAAAGATCGTGGGACATACGATATAATAATTTCGTGTATATAAATTCAGCTGTGATTTAAAAAATAGTAAACGCATTTCCAATGTCATCTCCACGTAGCTCCGTTCCTTTTACAACGACCCAACTACATCAAGCATCGGAGCCTCCTCGCCTTCCTTCTCAGCGACCGTGTTTCCCGATTCGGGACTTTGACGCTCGTAGCAATCCCCCGGAACCTCACCGCAATCCCCACCGGACTTCCTTCCCGACACCCCAGCCTCGTTCTCGTCGTTGGAGTTCTCTTCTCTACCCACTTCGGCGTCGTACACTTCGACCAGGGGCTCCGGCTCGCTGAGGTCGCTCTCGCTGCTGCTGGTCACTAGCATCAACGAGACGGCAGAGTTGAGGAGGTTGGGCGAGCTGATGGAGACGCCCACACCAAGGAGGTGGTGTTGTTGGGCGTCGTCGGCGACGCTGTGGCACGAGGAGTTACCGTTGGACTTTTGGCCGCTCACCTAGAGGGGTGGTGAAGGGGGATTATCGAATGTTTTCAAATGTTTTTCGAAAGAGTAGTTTTGGACATTTATGGTGGTTCAGAGTAATTACAGGGTGGTCAAGAGTTTGATGTAGTTTCATTCGTTAACTCATTTTTGAGATCAAAATGAAATCGAAGAAAAACGTATTTTAAAATTCACTTCTCGCAAAAATTTAAGGAACAAAACTGAATTTTTCTGTGCTTTTCAGTAGGCTGTATTTCAGTGAGAAATAGTCGTACAGGAAATAAAAAAAATACTCGTGAAGCTCGAACATTCTAGTTTCAAGATTTTTTGGTTAAGATATTAGAAACTTCGGTTCCCTTGCACGATATTTTCTTCACAACTTGTTTTTCATTCTTCAGGCACAGATTTTTTTTATGCTACGCCAATGCATACCGTGTTTATTCAGCTTCAAGTTGCTTTTTTCGTGACCCTGATATGATATTTTTTATCCATGATTCTGAATGCAAAAGGTTCTTTTTTCATTCAACTATCGATATCCCCGTAACGACTGGTCGCATAGCGAACGGACAAGTAATTTCATGATCTCTAGAAAATTTCCTACGAACTTTAGTCGAGAGTTAATGGAGAAAAAAGTGAATATATGTGACTTTTTCGCCATTATTGGTTAATTGACTGTCTCTTTCGGTCACAAATCCAATTTAGTAAGTATTTCTCTTCACATGAGTTAGGAAGTATGCATGTAATACTGTTTTCCTTTATCTTTATTTCTTGCTCTCTCTGTATATTTGTTGATTATTTCTCTTTTTTTCATCAGAGATTCTGGTATAAGTTGAAAAAATTCTATTTTATAAATGGGAATGGTGACTATAACTTGAACAAAATCACTACCAATTAATAGATTATTCACCTGAGTTTGTATGGATGACTCTGAGGTCGAACTGCAAATAGAATTATTACCGGAAGGATCTTTGGAAGTAGATTGAAACGGAATATCTGTGACGATGCAACTTTTGGTTCTGCCAGGAGATTGACTAGCAGCAGTAGTTCCCTGTTCGATAAATTTTGGAAAACTTACTGACATCAAATTCATGGGCTCCACAGTTTTTGAAGTGGATGGAATTGGTTCGATTGTATCTGGGCCGCAGGACAAGTCATTTTGACATAAACTACCTGAAAAAGTCAATAAGAACTATGTATTGCTTCGGCTTACAATTAATTCATGTCTAGGGACATTGTCAAATGAGTCCTAATATAATCCGACTATTCGTTGAAATGTTTAAATTAAATTACATTAAACAACCGAACTCTTCTGATGATGACTAGCAAATTCTAGAACACACATCATTATGATAATAGTGTATCAAACTTACTTGTGCTGTTGTTTTCATTATCATTGGTATTTGTACTTGTGTTCTTCAAAATTTCTGTTGCCAATCTTTCCTTGGATTCATTTATCTGAGCTAGATATTGATGCTGAACTGTTTGTAGTTGGTTGATGTACCATTGTTGATCGCGACATCTTTGGTAATATGTTGGAGACCGAACTTGAAACCTTTGAAAGGAATGTGAATTTTATTCCTTGTAGCTTAGGTTGAGCTCATTGATTTTTTTTTTTGGTTTGCTAAGAACTACTGCATGAACTTTAACAGTTCAAACCAATCTGATGAATATTCTCATCAAATAGATCTTAAAGTATTCAAAATCATTGCATGTGCGTGATTACAAGAAGTTAGCACCGATTGTTTTGACAAATTTTGGCGTGATATACAACCCGTTTCAAAGATTGTCAATTTAGTTTTCGTATCAGAAACGTTCTCAAAACCCGGAGTAGACACCTTTTCTAATCGTCAGTTGCAGTCGCGCCATCTAACAAACGAAAATTGCAGCCATGTTAATGTGGAAGTATACAGCTAGTTTACAATTTGAACATGATGATGAAACATTGAAATGAATAACTCCAGCATCCACTGGAGGAAACAAATGATTTCCTCAAAATCGGTCTATTTTTAGACGATGTTCAATTACATAAACACAGAACTATATACCTATATTGGGATAATTAAATACCTTTACCTTAATACCAGAGAATCCGATGCTATATTCAAGTATCCTTCAGTAGCTAACAGATCTAGTCGAAAAAATCGGTTATATCCCCAACATTCTCCCACTTCGAAATCACTTGCGAATTCTCTGACAATATTCTTCGATGGGTCTCTGCTGGACTGATGAATCATTTCAACACTGTCGAAACATAAATTAGTACTAACATTAGTTTACGTTATTGACCATTTCGAGGGCAAACACCCTTTGATATACTAAAAATGCTTCGTCGAATTTTTAATATACTTACTTTATGAAAGAATAATTATAAAATCACACCTGACAGTAGAGTGAAATATTGACTGTCTTTTGTGAAAGAATTTTTCAATCATTTATATTTTTGATCGAACAATTTTTACGACGCACCAATGAAATGAAAAAAAAAATAGGTATAACTGAACAGTCAATTGTATACCTTTCCAAATGAGGAATTAGCTGTCAACCTGAGTGGACTAACGGAGGATACATTTTTGTTAGACTATAATGAATCAAATTGAACTAAAATATCTTAAAGCACTTCATATTTTCCCTGGCACACAAAAACTTTTGATTTACTCTATGTTATGGTTAGTTCATACAGCAATGAAATCACATATTATTTAAAATTAACAAAGAAATGTTTTATTTTATGTAATATCTTCTAGCTTGTAATAATTGCTAGCTAATGAGTTCCGTCAATGAGAATATCTATGGTGAAACTACATAACATTTGAATTTTTCTTCACAGCGTTCATATATAATTGTTATTACCCGGTCAAAATTGTTGTTTTTGCTGTTGAATTATGTTCCTCATTTACCTTCATTGGAATGAAATGAGTTCTTGAAAGAGTAAATTTTAAAGCGAATAAAAAATAAATCATTCATCTTAGTCAGGAGCGTGAGTCCAAAATTATGAAAATAATATGGAGGAATATGGAGGCATAAGTTATTCAGCGAGTGTGATACAACCTCAATTAAATACAGTTTAACCAAACTCAACTTACCGATATTCGTATTTTGAGGTCTCCGGATATCCGGTAGTTAGTTCGAGAAAAACGGATAGGTAATTCCCGCGTACTGCCCCGTTACCTTCTGGATATACTTTCAATCTCCAGCAGAGGCCGTTGCAGTGTAAGGGTTCCGAATATACTGGATCTGACTTGCTCTGAAGAAGGGAGAAAGCTTGCATAACGAAAGTGGCTGTGTCGTACGAAGGGACGATTTCGCTGAAAAGAAACATGAATTGGGTTTGAATGCATTTAGGATTCAAATTAGGAATTGACACTGAGTAATAAGTAGATGGAAAATTCGTGATAATGAGATTTTATAACAGAATGTGATATGTGAGTGGGTGGTGAGGATACTAGCAAAAAATGCAGAATAAAGACAACTACAAGGAAAAAGGGAGACGTGAGTGCACATGGAACGAGGCGATAGGAAAGGTTATAAGAAGAAAGAGAAGCCCTGGAGTAGATAAGAGTCGAGAAAGAGAAATATGGATGAAATTCAATAGAATGAAAAAACTCATTTTGACACTACGATCTCTTTCGACAGCGAGTGTTACGATCCAAAAATCTAACTATTGATGAAATTGTAAACTTAGTTTACAAGTATGTTGGCTGTAGTTGCAGAAGGAGAGTTTCAGATATCGAATTTGTTGGCTTTTGGAAAATAATAATGAAGTTGCGTTCGTATTAGCAGTGATCAAGACATAAAGTAATAGAAAGAAGAGTTATATTTTTGATTGATAGTTTTCTGAGAAACTATATTCAGGTCCAAATTCCGCGAACAAGTGATTGATAATAATAGATGAAAAAAAAAGTTGTGAAGTAGGACCATATAAAAGAATAACTGTTGTATTCGTGATTCTTCGTTTAGCAAAAGTAAAATAGGATATTCTCATATTATTTCAAGTAAAACTGCGAAAGAATGTTCTGTTGAGAAAATCAGTTACTAACAATATACAGTGCTAGTCAAAAGTCCCCTCCCCCCCTCGTATCTTTTGAACGGGTATACTTATAATAATGAAATTTGGAGGGTGGAAATAAACGGATGTAGGCTTCTCAACTGGTCATAACAGGTTACGCAATACTCATACACAAGGCCACTGTGACCAATAATTTTAAATGGGACCCTATGGCAAGTGACAGCTCGTTTGAAAGGTATTGAAATTACCTATTCAGTCATACCAATTTCATTCGGGTTTCGGCTGATTTTGATTAATAAATTGAAGAAATACGAAAATTATAGTTTCACATTTAATTAATAAAGATTTTAAAGTACGCCTCTGGTTAATTGTCAAACAGGTCAAAGGACAGTACATAGGGTGTTGGCTAAGAACAAATTTCATCTATACAAATTAAAACCAGCACCAACTTTCAGATGATGCCCCGACCGAAGACTAGAATTCTGTGAAACTATGTCCAATAAAATGAACCAATAACCAGGCTACATACAGACAATTTGTTTTAGTAACGAGAGTACTTTCTTTCTCAATGGAAATGTTAACACTCAGAATGTGAGGTATTGGAGTGACACAAATCCTCATATCTTTCGTGAAAAACATACTCAATTTCCAGAGAAAGTAAACGTTTGGGCAGGTATTTTGGGAAACCACATAGTTGGGCCTCTTTTTCTCAATGCTAACTTAACCGGTGAATTGTATCTGGAGCTGTTGCAAAACGCAATAGAACCGTTAATTCTTGAAATTTTGGAAGATAATCCAGATGAATTCGACAACTTGGAAATAACGTTTCAACAAGATGGTGCTCCTGCACATTATTACGGTGCTGTAAGACGTTACCTAGATGAAGAATATCGTGGTAGATGGATTGGACGACGAGGTTCGATCGAATGGCCAGCTCGGTCACCGGACCTTACACCATTAGATTTTTTTCTATGGGGGTACTCGAAATCTAAAGTTTACGCTACAGCACCTGACAGTATTGCCATTCTGAAACAACGAATTGTTGAAGAATGTAGGGCAATTTCCGCTGACACAGTGGGACGAGTACGACAAGAGTTTAGCAATAGGATGCATTACTGCCAGAAAGTAGATGGAGCACATTTTGAACACTTATTATAAAACTGGTTCTTAAATCTTTATTAATTAAATGCGAAACTATGATTTTCGTAGTTCTTCAATTTATCAATCAAAATCAGCCGAAACCCGAATAACATTGGTATGACTGAATAGGTATTTTCAATACCTTTCAAACGAGCTGTCACTTGCCATAGGGTCCCATTTAAAATTATTGGTCACAGTGGCCTTGTGACGTCATTTATGACTATTGCGTCACCTGTTATGACCAGTTGAGAAGCCTACATCCGTTTATTTCCACCCTCCAAATTTCATTATTATAAGTATACCCGTTCAAAAGATACGAGGGGGGGAGGGGACTTTTGACAAGCACTGTATGTATATTCAGAATTGAATTTATCATAATTAAAACTCGCCATATACAAAGTTCCTACTACTACTACTAATACTTCATTTTTAGATATACCATTGAAACCATGACCAACGCGAGAACAACTTACCTGTGGAAATCTGCAGGAACAGGAGCTGTAACAAAACTTGTCATTGGTTTTTTTCTCATAGTATTGATCATTCTTGATAACTCGTTGCTTCTCGAAATCAGCTCAGACCTTGTAGAAGTATGCAACTGATGTTCTATTTCGTGAAGTAAATGTTCTAACTGTTCTGTTTCCTACAAAAATTGCGGAATTATTTAAAAAAAATGGGTATTTTCGAATTCCTCAAGTGGTCTATTGCCTGGGGAACATTTTAGATACAAACAATCTACTTATTTTCAACAAAAAAAAATAATTTCATTAATTTTGTAGCAATCGTAATGATTGGGCGAGTGATGATTTTTTTCTCCAACCCTATTTGTAGGTTCAATTATTCGTGGAGTTCGTAAAGAAAAAGCATGACATCGAAGATGAAACGAATGTCTTGACTCTTGATACATGTATCAGATCTAATAGATATTCAATAACTGCGATGTTACCATGTTTGAAATACATCAAGACCATATAATATACAGTGCGTCCATAAAGTAACGCATAAATTCATTATTGGCTAAATGAACAATAAAATTAGGAATTCCCAAAACAGGTCGATTTTTGATTTCAATTTACTATTGTTTCAAATTATGATCTAATATACAGGGTGAACCACTTTCGTGTAATGAAGTCATCACCATTTTTTTCAAATGGAACCCCCCTCCTTTTTTTTTCAATTTCCAAATTGCCTTTGCTGAGCTGATTCCAAAAATGTATAATATGTTGCTTCAAATTGGTACAGGGTGGGCAAAAATGCAAAAAAAAAAAGTATGAAAATTGTTTATGGAAAGTAATACGTTACTGAATGTAATAAACAAATCAAATGGAATTAGTAGTTATGCAATTAATGTGATACACTTCCAAAAACAAACAAACTAACGAAAATTTACAATAAATGTTCAAATTGTTCTCCATTGGCCGTTAGACAATGACTGAACCGGGCATTACTTTCGTCTCTAACATTCTGTAGCATAGCGGGTGTTATGCTCTGTATTTCTTGTCTGATTCGGTCTTGTAGTTGAGGGATATTTCCAGGTCTGTTTAAGTAGACTTTAGATTTTAAATAACCCCATAAAAAGAAGTCTAATGGGCTCAGATCAGGTGATCTAGCAGGCCATTCCACTGGTCCCCTTCTTCCTATCCACCTTTGTGGAAAAGTTGTGTTTAAAAGATCGCGCACAGTTACTGCGAAATGTGGCGGTGCGCCATCCTGTTGAAACCAGATTCTGCGGTCTACATTAGTGGGTATTTGAATATCAGGAAAAAGCTGGATCAGATCAGGAATTAATGTATTTTGTAGGAAATCCAGATATAATGCTCTTGTTCAGTTTTCTTCGAAAAAATATGAACCAATAATTGTATTTCTCACAATACCAGCCCATACGTTAGTTTTTTGTGGTCTTTGCGTATGGTACTCTTGCATCCAGTGTGGATCTTCATCAGACCAATAACGGGTGTTTTGCCGGTTAACATGACCGTTCAAATAAAACGTTGCCTCGTCCGAAAATAAAACGTTATCAATGAAATTGTTATTTTGGTTCATCATATTGAGCAAAACACAACTTTATGCGACTCTAGCGGCCATAATATGAACTTCCTGAAACGCGTATTGTTTCTTATTTTTGTTTCGCTATCGTGTGTGATTTGTAAAGTTATTTCGATTTCAAATCCCATTATAAAATGTCCGAAGGAAATATAAATAAAAACGCCAATTCTTGTGATATTGGGTGCCACAGAAAATGAAAATGAAGTATATGTAACCAACAAAATGGGAATTATCGAAGACATTGATGAACGAAAGGCATGTGATAATAATTTATTGTGCTTGGTTTTATACATATTAATGTTTATTTATAATAGCATAACCATGGAGCTAACATTAATCCTGAAATCCAGACCCAAAACTAAACAATAAATTCGATACTATAGGATGAGTAAAATTGCCAGGGCACAATAATTCGCCATATTATAGTAAATACAACCTTGCACAGTTCAATAATAATGCTGAAATATGCTTGTGAATTTCAGATAAGCCTGATTTGCATGTGCACTCCATCTTGGTGATTTTCAAATCTTCCATTATAGAAAATGTACTTTCGATTCGATGGGGCTGTCCTTATAGAGCAGACATTTGTAGACAGATACCTGCAATATTAATACTGTCCTTCATACTCGATTTCATACCACATCAAATTAAGTGATTGGCATGAAGAATTTGCTCTTCCTTCAAAATACATCCATTGTCGGGTGTTGCTTGTAAATATTTAAAAATTTCTGATAGTTTTACGAACATCTTGCTAGATGATCTAAAATATGAAATAATATGGCTTGATTATGCTTAAAAGTAACTTATTTCTGTACTTACATAAAAAGTCCAATTACTGAAAAAAATCCACCACAAAAAAGCCTTTTCACACAAAATTTCGAATATTAACAACCACTATAAACACGTAAGAACCATATGAAACTGCTGAACAATACGCGTTTCGGGAACAGCTGATGCAGCGAATGCAGCGCCACCATCGGTAAATATTTTGCTCAATACTCGCAGAATTCAGTTCTTCGGTCAAAGTCGTCTTCAGCCAATTCATGGATGAGACGTACTTTATAAGGATGGTATTTTACCTTTTTGAAAATGTTTGATACTGAAGACTTTCCAATACCAAAATCCCTAGATAATCCTCGCACTGTACAGTGTGGATTTTCCACAGCCGACAAAATTATGTCTTGTTGAATATTTTCATCAATTTTTGATCTACTTTGCTTTGCTGCATCCCTCACATGTCCTAATTCTCTGTATTTTCGCTCTATTCTATTTACCGTAGATTGTGAAATAGGTTCACGATCTGGGTGCATTTCATGGAATAATCGGCATACCTCTTGTTGAGTCCGCATCTTATCGCCAATACCAATCATCATTAATATTTCAATCCTGTCACTTTCGGTTAAAAGCATTTTGTAAAAAAATTTCACGAACGTACCTTCTCTAAAGTGTTAACAATACGAAACTGTGCTTCAATGTTTTTGACAGTTTTGTCAAATAAAAATAATGGTAAAAGATAATGCCAAACAAAAAGATTTTCATAGTCCAGGGGCTTGGATCACTAAAAAAAGCTGTAAGATACAATTATTAAGAATAATGCTGTATGTTGTATAACAATACGTAATTTCATTTAATGTGTTTATTACGTTTATTCGTTATTTTCATTACTTTGTAAGTAAATTTTTGCATTTTGCCCACCCTGTACCAATTTGAAGCAACATATTAAACATTTTTGGAATCAGCTCAGCAAAAGCAATTTGGAAATTGAAAAAAAGGGGGGGGTCCATTTGAAAAAATGGTGATGACGTCATTACACGAAAGTGGTTCACCCTGTATATTAGATTATGATTTGAAACAATAATAAATTGAAATCAAAAATCGACCTGTTTTGGGAATTCCTAATTTTATTGTTCATTTAGCCAATAATGAATTTATGCGTTACTTTATGGACGCACTGTATAATGTTGATTGATGAAAACATCGCATGATAATGTGATATTGAATACGAATATTTTTGACAACCTGTGTTAAAGTATCTTTTTGTCCCATCAGAGTTAAGAGTTTGGTTTTGAGTTGCGAATCCAATCTTGATATCATTAGTTCTACTGCATTCCTTATTTCTCTGACCCTTTCATCTTTTGCAGATCTGACAGACTCCACATTCCTCTCAACTTCTTGTACGATGCTTACCAGTTCCATCAATCTCTCAAAAAATAATATTTATCTTAATACTTCATATCACTAGTGATATCAAAACTATGTTTACAATTAAAAAAAAAATAGTGACGGCATGTATGTATGTGAAAAACAAAATGCACCATAGTTTCAATACAAAATAAAAAAAATAATTTTTTTATTCCATTCGCAGAATTTCGAAAAAAATATCAGTCTCCTAGTCAAATGGCTCCTAGGCTATACTATGTGTTCTACTTTTTGACTATTTTCTTATTTTAGATTATAAATAGACTAGCACTGTCAGTTGTCAATAAATCATCAACAGATAGATTGATTGAGGGCAAACCAAAAACAAATTTCATTACAATGTTTCAAGTTTCAAATCTGAAATACTGACTTTAGCATGCAGGGTTTAACTGTCTAAGAAACTTAAGAATATGTATCATTTTTATTATCATTTAAAAGAATTATATGCTGTCATAGGACATTATTCGCAATACTCGAAGTTACGCATTTCAAGTTCTCCTACCTCCTTCTCAGCTGTGCTACCTCATCCTTTATCCTGGTGACGTGCTGGTCGTACACCTCGTCGAGCGGCTTGAAAGTATGACCCGAATGAGTGCCTCCCCAGAGGGCGCACTGGTGGCAGATACAGCACCGGCACGTCCAACAGTACACCGACAGTTTCTCCAGATGCAACGGACAGTTATCGCCTCTGTCAGCCTCGCCGGTTTTGTTGGCAATCACGGTGATCGATTGCAATGAGTCCAGTTGCTGTGTGACCTCCTCCACCCATCGGCAATTGACAAGCTCATGGAGGTGAAGAGAGGCTCTAGAAAAAAATTGAGAGAAGAAGATGAAACGGGACACCTGTCGACAGTAGGGTTGGAAATTATGAGGAATGTTGAGAGCGCCTGAGAGATTTAATGAATATAAAGAGACATTGGCGATCCAAAAACTCAATTCAGAGAAATAAATGATTCAACTTTTGGATACCTGGATATCAAAAATGAAGTGCGATTGCATTTATATCAACTGTAAAACATGATATATTTCTTTTATGATGTATCAACCAAAAATACAATAAAAATTTCACTTTGACAACAATAAAAGAACAATGTTTTGAGTCGCTTTTATTCCTAAACTTGGTAAGTCGGAACAGGATGAGGCGAAAGCTTTCAGACCTATAAGCCTAATGTCTTTCATACTGAAAACGTTAGAAAAACTTCTCGATCAGTATATTAGGGATGACCAATATGCCTTCAGGGAAGGAGTCTCCACTGAGACAGCACTACACAAGCTCGTTAAAAAAAAAAAAGAAAATGCCCTAGAGAACAAGGAAGTGCTTCTATGCACATTCCTGGATATAGAGGGGGCATTCAATAATAGCCATCTAAAATCCATCACACAAGCTCTCGCACATCATAGTATCGAGGAAACTATTAATAGATGGATCGAAAATATGTTGATGAGCCGTGTGATAAATAGTACTATCTCTGACACTACACTGCAGGCTAAAGTTACAAGAGGCTGTCCACAGGGTGGGGTTCTGTCACCGCTTCTGTAGAGTCTTGTTATTGACGGACTGCTGCGTATTCTAACCCAAAATCACCACAGCGTACTAGGCTTTGCAGATGATTTGGTTATCATGGAACAGGGGAAATTCAATCCCACTGTCAGAGAAAGGATGCAACAATCATTAGATCTCACTAATGAATGGAATAATGAGGAGAACCTAGCAGTTAGCAATCACAAAACTACAGTAGTAGCATTCACAAAACGAAGAGCTAGGACCTCTCTACTTAAATGGTGCACCTGTAGAGATATCGGGGGAAGTTGAAGGGTTACAAAGAAGGCAACCATGAGCCTTATGGTTGTGGGAAGAACATATGGCAAAACTTGGGGTTTGAAACCAAAAATTATACATTGGCTGTATAAAGTGGTAGTTGAACCAGCCATACCTTATGGTGTAATCGCCTGGTGGAGCAAGACATTGCAATATAACACTATTAGAACACTAAGGGGGAATAAGGACTACCCCAACAACAGCCATGGAGGTAATGCTCTGTCTTCTCCCTCTTCACCTGGAAGTGCAAGGAGAGGCTAGACTGGGGCTCCTCAGATTGCCTGTAGCGTCAAAAAATAGTGGTAAAATACACCACTACAATTCAATGACGACATCTTGCAGATGCCAAGAGATAATATGATCCACTTAGTGAAAACACCTCGGTGTTCCAAGCAGAAATATTTCCAACAATTCCAATGTGCAAAAATATGCAATGGGAAGGCCTTTGAGAGAAAGAATCCATATTTATTCGGATAGTCAGGCCATCCTGTTAGCCCTTGCAGACTCATCTGGGAATGTATCAATGAACTTCTGACGCTGGCAAGGTTAAAGAGAGTTGAATTGATCTGGGTACCTGGGCACAGTGGAATAGAAGGCAACGCAATAGCTGACGAACTAGCTAAGGAGGGGTCAGCTACACCCTACTTTGGCCAGGAACCAGTACTTGGAGTACCCAAGAAACTACTTGGAAACTCTATTAAAAGACGAGTCAAAGAATTATAAAGAATAGCCTGGGATAACAAACCAGGACAAGAATAAAGTAAACTTGTTATTCAGATAACAGGTGAAAAACGAACTGATGAGATACTTAGATTGAGTAGAGATCAGATAAGACTAGTAACAGGTCTCCTTACAGGACATGGTCCTGTTAGAACACCCCTCCGGCTGCAGTATATCCTTTGGACCCCTGTAGTAAAATAAAATAAAAATACTATCTATCTTCGCCCACCCTGTATTAGGTGTATCGATATCGAAGAAATACATCAGGTATCATGAGTTGGTTCCCTTTGCTGCAGGTTTTCCAAACTAGGAAAATAGTGGATATTTCAAAGCTCAACACGTTTTATCTGGAAAAGTATGAGTTTGTTAACGATATTATCAAAGAGTTTTAAGTCGAAATAACTATGTACTAACAAATACTTTTATGAAAATATGTGTAGCGTGATAAGTGCAAGATTGTTGTTTATGTGAACTAGTACAGGACTGTACAATGGTATAATAATAGGTTGTCAAATATCTCCCTTCCGCCTTTTTGTCTTTCGAATTTCGCGGCTATGTACAAAGCGCTACAGAGCTCGTATCTGGCAATACTATACATAATTTGAAAGGTCTTGACATAACCTACAAAACGACGCTATGCATGATCAGTTTGGATATTGCGTTCAACAGTTACAGACGTGTAAACATGGAGTTCACTAACGCCGAAATTCGCGCTATTTTAAAGTTTTCCTTCGTTAAAGGCAAATCCGCTAGAGAAACGTTCCGTGAGATTAATGGTGTTTTGGGGGATGGTACTCTATCACTTCGAACCGCGGAGGAATGGTTTCGACGATTCAGAGCCGGTGAAAACGACACCATGGATAAGCCAGCCGGCGGAAGACCTGTGACGACAAATACCGATCAAATCATGGAATAC
The DNA here is from genome assembly GCA_037013635.1 of Plagiodera versicolora. Taxonomy (NCBI): domain Eukaryota; kingdom Metazoa; phylum Arthropoda; class Insecta; order Coleoptera; family Chrysomelidae; genus Plagiodera; species Plagiodera versicolora. The sequence continues at coordinate 3,967,729 of CM072986.1, read as the reverse complement.
ATCGAGTTAGACCGGCATGTGGCATCTCGTGACATCGCCCAGAAGATGGGAGTTAGTCACCAAAGAAGGGAATCATCTACTGTGAGCTGCTCCCATATGGCCAGACGCTTAATTCTATCATCTACTGCGAACAACTGGACCGCTTGAAGCAGGCGATCGACCAGAAGCGTCCAGAATTGGCCAACAGGAAGGGTGTAGTGTTCCACCAGGACAACGCCAGACCACACAGTTCGTTGATGACTCGTCAGAAGCTACGGGAGCTCGGATGGGAGGTTTTATCGCATCCACCATACAGCCCAGACATAGCGCCAAGTGATTACCATCTGTTCCTGTCCATGGCGAACGCCCTTGGTGGTGTAGAGTTGAACTCAAAAGAGGCTTGTGAAAAGTGGCTGTCCGAGTTCTTCGCAAATAAGGAGGGGAGCTTCTACGAGGGAGGTATCATGAAGTTGCCGTCCAGATGGAAACAGATTATCGAACAAAACGGCGCATATTTGAACTAAATCCGATCACTGTAACACTTTTTATAAAGCATTGAATAAAGTGCAAAAAAGCGGAAGGGAGATATTTGACAACCTTATAGATACAAATTTCCATGTCCACTCACACAATATAGGCACACAATACCATTCCGACGATCCTAGATGCAGAACAAAGCAAGTGCCTCAAGCACTTAGGTCATAATATTTAACTAATACATGGGTATGTATATGTGTGTTTGTTATCTAATTTTCACCATGTAATGCAATTTCAATTCAATAAATTCAAATTCAATTCAATTTGACTCACCTACAATGGGGGCATTGAGACCTCTGTTCCGTCAGCCATCTCCTAATGCAGATGTAACAACAAAGCTTGGAACAGTGTGGACATAAATGAGCATCTCTCAACTTTTCCATACATATGAAACACCGGAAAACTTCAGACAATGTACATTCAGAGTTTGAGTTATAACATTCCATGATTTTGAAGTGATATCAATGAAAGAATATCGAAAATAAAAAATATTACTGTCTTTTTGACAAGTTTTTTGTGACATCAAGTGATTATTCAATATTTATAGTTTATTCGTTTGTCACGCAAGATAACGTGACAAGAAATGCTGAAGTCATAAACTGGAGCCTTTAGGAATAAATATGATTTAGATACATCAAAGTCAAATTTTCAATAATATGCAGAGTCTATTCGAAATAGTCTCGTTCAATGAATCAAATTCAGTTGGAAATAACAAATTTTGTTATATTTTTTCTCTCTATTCGAAAGTTTTATTGTTCTTTTATATTTTTTGTGAATCAACATTATATTATTATTTGACTTTATTGTGTATAATGATGACATTGTTTGTCTATGTATGAGCTACCTCGAAACTAATCTCCTATAGGAGAAGCTTACTATAGTCTATTTATTTAAGCAAGATAGCTGTGACAGCTCGCCAGAAAGTACTTTTTTTTCAACGATACTTCGAAAAAAATCCATTTTCAAAATATATACACCACAATTGGAAATTGGATTCGTTGTGAAGTCACTGTGTAATAATTATTGATGCCTTGATAATGTTCCCAGATATGTCTAAACCAATAATAGAATGAATGCGAAATGGTTCGTTCATGATATCATCAAATTCATGTAATTTCGATCTAAATACTTAGGAAGAAATAAAAGTTTCCACTATTATATAGATAGGACAAGAATCAGAAGAGTTTGAAAGAACATCTGTTTGTGTTCGAAATAACGAAGCTGCTACTACTTTCTGACAACTCCGCATAGATAAAATGTGGAGTCCAAAAGTCCGAACCTAAACAACAAAGCAATATCCTTACAAAGGATTTAACCAAGGCATCGTACACTATCAATTTAGTTTTTTAATACACTGTATTTTTTCATGACAAAGCCGTCTTCTATATTTTTCTTCAATTAGATTCTAAATTCTGCCTCACCAATTAGAAACGTCAAGCAAATGTTTCTTGTCAATGCCGAAAAAAATGCTTTTGTTAAATTTCAGGTTTACCCTTATCCCTCCTCATTGGTATGAGATATGGAAAGCACCTGTGCCGAAAATTTAAGAAACCTTTCATGCCGATCCACCACATGGAGGCGCATGCTTTGACAGCTAGAATGCGTGATCCAAAAATAGAATTTCCTTTCCTTGTTTTGCTCATCAGCGGAGGTCATTGCTTGTTGGCCGTGGCCGTCAAAGTTGACAAATTTTTGCTTCTAGGAGAAAGTATAGATGATGCTCCAGGAGAAGCTTTCGATAAGGTAAACTAGGATAAAGAATATATCCAAGAACATCATATAAATTCAGTCTGAAATAAAGAGTGATGTGCATTCACAGGAATTCACAGAATCAAAACAATTAAATAAATATTAGTGGATAAACTATGATGTACTGAAAGCTGAATCGATCGGTAAGGTGATCCGAAAACGATATAAAAAAAATAACAATTTAGTCATAAGTCGATGATATCTGTCTAATAAAATACGCCTGGCCATCGTCTGCATTTTTTCAGGTTGCGAGAAGATTGAAACTGAAAAATATTCCAGAATACTCTCAATTATCTGGTGGACAATCTATCGAGAGAGCTGCCTCGAAAGCAACTGATCCACTGCACTTCAAATTCACAATTCCAATGTTGCAGTACAAACATTGTAACTTCAGCTTTGCTGGCATCAAAAGTCAATTGATATACCAAGTCATTAAAGAAGAAAAAGCAAAAGGTACAAAATTGTAAGGTAGGACTATTATTGAATTGATACTGAGGACCAAAATTTGCGTAACATTCAAAATTTGATGGATTTTTTCACACTTCACTCTGAAAAAAAACAAGTCATCATGACATATTAACGAAAGACGCACACAATAAAACGTCTCAGAATAGAGACTCTCAGCAGCTCCAAAGTGTCACAGTAATCCCATCAAATCTCTAACATATTTTATTTCGAAAAATTTTGGGACGCGTTTGATAATATACTATACTATTCATTGATTATGATTCATTGTTGATTTTTTATCGAATGCTCCTATTAACTTCCATCAATCTCAATCGTCTTAAGGCTCCTGTGATACCTATTATCGATAATCTGAATTGAAAAGAATTAACTTTTAAATATATTGGGAGTTAATTCTGACATTTCTTCATTTTATTTTGGGTATAGATGTAGCAGCTGACAGTCCCATACCAGATGTCAATGACATGTGTGCCAGTTTTCAGCTTGTTGTAACCAGGCACATCTGTCATAGAGTCCAAAGAGGTATGGAATATGTTGAACGTAAAGGGCTCATTCCTCCAAATAGAAAAACTTTGGTAAGAAAATTGCCCGGTTAATTATGTCTAACAATCTCCACAAAAAATTCACATCACTTGCCCACATTACAAAATCAATTATAACGAGTCACATTGAATTTCGACTTCTGAAAATCCAAACAGGAAATTTCAGGTTTTGTGAATTAGTCAAATATTTCAATCAAAGAGGATGTTGAGGTGTGAGATCTCATCTTAATATTATATCTGGCTTGTAGGTGGTTTCTGGAGGAGCAGCTTGCAACAATTTCATAGCAAATGGATTGGGTATGGTGTGTGGAGAATTAGGATATGAATTAGTCAGACCAGAGCCCAAATTATGCACTGACAATGGAGTTATGATTGCTTGGAACGGTGTAGAAAGGTGAATCAACATTTACATAACGCAACTCACGGTGTACGGTCGGTTTTTCAATACTCGATTGATAGCTATTTGTGTATTGAGAGCGGAAAGTGATACTTTGCGTCAACGTACTTTGTGCTAGGAGTGCACACAAGATTTTTTATACGATCACATTATTTTTACACAAATGATACATAAAAAACATGAACAATACACTTTTTTCATTGCGAAGTGCTTCGACGCATCGAATATTGTGACCACAGGGTTAAAGATTTTAGAGTTTTCGATTTTTCACCAAAATAAGTCAGACATACATTCTCCGATTATTTTTTACCTTTTGAGTGGCACCAACCAATGTAATTTTATTTTTCGTATCCACCTCTGTATTCAGTTGGCAGAATATTAAGAGTAATATTTTTAGTAAAATAGTAGGTAGATATTTAAATATTCAAACACTATGGCATAAGGTGTATAATATATTGCATACCTTCTGACTGTTTAATTTTCATGTGAGATTAAATTTCGTTTGAAATAATTTCAAATTTTACTATTCCAACAAAAATATTCAGACTGCCCTTTGTTTTAATATACCTAATTTTTAGTACCTTCCTTTAGTTTATTGTAAATGAAAACAGGCGAGCGGAAAAGTGCGCTCTAGAGCGGAAATAATGGCCAATTTTGAAAAAGAACACCAATTCCTACCTCCTTTCCCTAGGTTCTCACGATGTTTTCTGAACATTATATCTCCTTTCGTGGGAAATTTTATAAAAAAAAGATCACGAAAATCATCAACTTTGCGAATAGATGTGAGTGTGAAAAAGCCTACTTTGGGTAGTGACCGTAATTTAGTCATCAGCTAAACAGCAACCTTCGGTAAAGTGTTTATTTACCTTCGGTTATTGACCAACGGGTTATTCTTACTATTAAAGTAACTGTCACTCACAAGTTGCTGTTAGACGGTTAACTGCCAGCTATCCTGCTCAAGCATTCGATTGTTTCTATTCGAAATGTATATTGACGATTTCATTAAATCAGAACATCTTTAAAGATAATGAAATAACTTACCTTAAAATTAGTTCACACAGCAAATGATGGAATAAAATAAGAGTGCACTAATGGAATCACATTTTTGTTACGACTTGACATGTGTAATTTCATTGGTGCATTCCTTAGTCTTACTGTTATACACATTAACGTCTCTTTGAATTATTATATTCTGTCTCCCTAGGATAATAAGTCTTGGGGGGGGGGGAATCAAGGGGGATAGATGGCTACGGATACTTGTCCATTCGCCAGTTTTCATATGTCAACGGATATAATCGTATATCTTGCTATAACCAGTTTTGATAAGTTTTTAATTCTATGTTAGCTCATATATACTTATATATATTTTCATATAGATGGCAGTGTGTTTTTTTTTGTTTTTTTTTATACTTTTAAATTTATTTTTATACTGTGTCTATACAACTTTTCATATATTTCTACATTGTTTGTTGTTAGTAAAGTTATTAGATTAAATGGACGTATAATAGCATATTTGTTTAGGTCTGGGACAAGTACCTTGACTTCATTACATATTTGTTCACATCCTGAGAGTTTGTGTTCCATATCGTCAATTTCCCCACAATCACACAAAGGCGAATCTAACATATTAATTTTGAAAAGATGAGAAGGAATCAAAGCATGGTTGAACCTAAATCTACAGATAGTACTTATTACATGTTTTCCCAACAGCATTTATGAAACCAAGGACTTGTACTAATTGAGGGTTGGATGGCTTTATAATAAGCGCCTTTTGTGGAATCAAAGTAACCCTTTTCCCATTTGTGGAAACTTTTTTCGAAGGATACAATTGTCATATCTTCTACTGTATTCTTATATGTGTTTTCTATCAAGTCCATAGTACTTTCGGATTTTGCAAAACTATCGACCTTCTCGTTATCTCTGATGCCACAGTGTGCTTTTACCCATGCAAATTTCACTGTCTTATTGCTTTCACTAATGTGTTGGATTTCATTAAATATATCTGATACTATATAATTTATTTTTGATTGTGTATTCACATTGTATATTTTTTCTAATGAGCTTCTGCTGTCTGAAAAGATCACAAAATTGGCATGATCTATTGTTCTAATACATTTTAGAGCCTCCAGAATCGCTACCAGTTCTGCTGAATATATTGAAAAAAAAAGGATTTAATTTAATTTGATTTGCATAATTTTGAATAGGATCCCAAATGGCTGAGCCTACATTACTATACGACTTGGATGTATCCGTAAATATATTATAACAATCACCGAACAAATTGTTGCAATAATCGAAAAACATATAATTTCTCATTTGTACTGGGAAATTTGAGTAGTCCTTTAAATAATGCACATCGGGTTTTATGGCTTTATGGAAGTCTATAGTATAGATCTGGTCGAAATCGGACGAGTGCATATGTTCGAAATATGCTCTAGCATCCGAATAAACCTCAGTTATTAGTATTTGCTTCTTTTTTTGCCAAAACTTCTTTGTCAATTCCAGGATGAATAACTTATGTATCTTGTGCACCAACTCACTTTTCGAGCTATACATTTTCCATATAAATTTATAACAGAGGTGTTGTCTCCTGAAGCTCAAAGGCATTTCACAACATTCGACGTACAAACTATCATTGGGGGTGCTTTTCATAGCTCCCAATGACAATCGCATGCATTTTGTTGTAATGCAATCCAGTTTTTTCAAATGGCTGATTGAGGCTTGCGCATAGAATATGCTGCCATAGTCAAACACCGATCTTATGAATGTTCTGTACAGTAAAAGTGATATGCTAGGATCCGCTCCCCAATTCGTGTGGCATACAGCTCTCATGATGTTGATTCCTTTTTCGGCTTTTGAAATGATGTTTTCTATATGTTCTTTCAATGATAATTTTCTGTCCATCGTCATCCCTAGGTATTTCACTGATGCTTGTACATTGTATTCGATGTCTTTAACTTTTATTTTGTTGGGAATGCTCCTTTTCTTAGAAAAAATACAAATCTGAGTTTTTTTGTTTGATATAGTGAGGCCTTTTTCGAAGCACCATTTTTCCAAATTTCTGTATGTGCAATTTAGCTCAGTATTCCCTCCTGTAGTCAGAGTAACATTATCTCTATATATATATACAAATATCGTCGGCGTACTGTAGAATTTTGATCTCTCTATCTGCGTCTGATATTCGACATAAATCAAAGGTGTAGATTAAATATAACTTTGGGCTAAGTATGCTGCCTTGGGGTAATCCCAGATTGGTTATCCTCGGTCCTAACACCTCATTTTGGGTCCTGATATGTAGTTTTCTATTTGAATACATACTAATAACTCTTCAGCATCTGTTCATATAATATGTCTAATTTAACATTGTCGTACGCCCCTTCTATGTCAACAAACAATGTGATTGTTGACTTGTCATTGGAAAAGGATCGGTTCACATCTATAACGAGATGAGCAATATTTTCCACCGTTGAATGCCCTTTTCGGAAACCAAACTGAGTATTTGATATTTTGTGGTTCCTTTCCAACCAAGGTTCCACTCTTGATTTTATCATTCTTTCTACCGTTTTCATTATACATGATGCTAAGGAAATACCTCGATATGAATCACCGAGTTCTGGATCCTGGTTAGGTTTCAGTATGGGTATCACAAGATATTGTTTCCAACTATCTGGAAATTCTGATGTTATCCAGATTTTATTTATTATTTTTAGTAGAATATTCCTTGCAATAGTTGGTAGCATGAATATCATTATATAATGTATGTTATCCATTCCAGGTGCACTGTTTCTAAGCGACTTTAAACAAACCTCTAACTCCTTCATAGTGAATTCCTTGGAGAGATCCTCGTTGTCCTGTTCATTTTCTTCCATCCCATTGCTCGTTGAAAAGTGAGAATTCCTTACCACCCATGGTGGTGCAATTTTGTTATAAAAAGGCTCTATACACTCTGATGTTGGTATACCATTACAATTGCTCTCATAAAAAACATTTTTGATTTTTTTAACCTCTGTCCATATATCTTTAATTTTTGTGGATTTGTTTAGTTTTGAGCAGAATTCCCTGCAAGATTCCTTTTTGTTTTTTTTAACTATTCGTTTCGTATAAGCTGCTGCTTTTTTGAAATTTATAAAGTTTACCACATTTGAATTATTTTTGAAAAGCAAAAAGGCGTCGTTTTGAAGTTTTATTGCTCTATCACAATTTTCGTTCCACCATGCTTTATTAAATTTAGAATTAGACACCTTTTTCTTTTTGGGAATTGAATTCAAACCGGCTTCATTAACTATTTCTATAAATGTGTTATATAATATCTCCTCATTATCGCATTGTGAAATTCTTTGTTCTACTAGGTTCGAAAAAAGTGACCAATCTGCTTTATTTAAGTTCCATTTATTCGTGTTATTGTGACTGGAAAACGATTCATAATTGAGGCTAATCACTATAGGGTAATGGTCGGAACTACCTAATGCCTGAAGATCTCTTTTCCATTCACATTTCGCTGTTATATCCGTTGAGCATATTGTTAAATCCACAGCTGATTTATGAATTTCATGTGGATACATTATTCTTGTTTCTGAGCCGTCATTCAAGAAATTTAAATTTGTTTGTTCTAACATTTCTAGTAAAATTTTTCCCGCGGTATCCGTAGTATCACCTCCCCATGCTCTGTTATGACAATTAAAGTCTCCACCTAATATAAAGGGCTTGGTTGATCCATTTAAAAAAGTTAACCAATCCCTCTGTACTATTTTCAAGTTTGGGGGTATATAAATTGAATAAAGATTTGTGGAAGACTTTCCATCGAACTTAATCGTTACCCCTAAACATTCTACCTGATTTGGGACATTCGAAACTGCTATTCGTTTTACAACAAAATTATTTTTTGCAATAATTGCGACTCCCCCGTATCCATCGTCCCTATCATTTCTAAAAACTTTAAATCCGTTAAAATTGATTTTTGAATTTTTTTTTAAACCATGTTTCGTTGAGTAGTGCTATTTTATTATTGTTATCAAATATATATTTTTCCAAAGCTCCTTTATTAGATATCACCGATCTGCCATTCCATTGAAGAATATTAGCCATTTTATTTGTTGGATAAAATTCCTATAATACTTCTTTTCATCGTGTTTATTACCGATTCCTCATTTTCTATACCTGAAATTTCTTGAATTGTTTGAATCATTGTTTTTATTATTTTTTCACATATTTCTAAATTTTTATGTTCAATGCTATTTGGACTTGACTGCGATAATGAATGATATGTTGGCGAGTTGCGATATGATTCATATACTGGTCGTGACGATATTGATGGTTGAGATAGAATTTCTTGATGTTGTTTTTGTATCAGATTTTGAATTGAGTTTTGCGGTTCATTTTCTGAATATCTTTTTTTCTGTGTGACTACTGTGTAGTGGTGGCCTGCTTGGTTTTTGGTCATAGTAGAATAGCTATTATTATATTTTTCTCTTGCTTCAATATAGGAAATATTTTCGGTTACCATCATGGATTTTATTGACTTTTGTTTTTTAAATTCTGGACAAACTTTCTTCTCTGTAGCCGCGTGGTTTCCTTCGCACATTATGCACATGGGATTCGCTTGCGTAGCGCATGCTTCGCTCTCATGGTTTCCGCCACAATTCCTACACCTCAACGTACCCTTACACTGACTACTCAAATGCCCATACCGCAAGCACTTTAAGCATTGTAGAACTCGTGGAATGTACATTTCTACATTATATCTGATTCTTTCGATTATGACCTTACTAGGTATCATTTGTCCCCTAAACGTAACAATAGCTGTTCCGGTAGGAACAAATTTGTCCCGGTTATCTTCCTCCCTACGGTACATTCGTTTTACATTCAAAACAGTAAAATTTTGTCCGTACTGTGGTTTTATCATGTTTACCAAGTCCGCCTCTGTGATATCTGTATCGATTTCTTTAATGACTCCTTTTTTCTCCGTGAAAAAATTTGGAATGTAAACTTCGTAGTTTTTATTTTTCAAGACTTCGCTGTTTACCAATTTATTTGCACTCTCTGCATTATTTAATTCAACCTTAACCCTATTTTTACCTAGCATGGATATATTAATTATATTATCTTGTATTTCGGGTGCCGCTGTCAAAATTAATCTAGCAGTCCCAATTTTATGAAACCTACCTATGTTTCCCGCTTTATTTTCCACAAAAACAAAAAATGGCCCTTGGACGGTGTTTGCATAAATATTTTTAGGCAGTTGGTCCCTATTGTTCTCTTCTGGATTATGTGCATTTCCTACCTGATCATCCATTTTTGGTTTTTTTGTCTGACTCTGAATTTCTTTTTCATCAGTTTTTCTATCTCTTTTATTGAATACCTGACTTGGTCCTTGTACACTATTCACATCTATATCCATTGCCTGAACACTTTCATAATATATATTAGTTTTTCCTCTGTCGGGAGGAACCGAATGGTCTTGAGACATGTTTATTGGCTTTGAATTTACCTATTCACTCCGATATTCGCACGCACAACCTATCTGTATGAATGCTAACACGAAAGTGGATAATAAGTCTTCGGTGCATTCTTATTTTATCTTGTTTTTATTTGCTGCATAAACTAACCTTCAATAACCTTAGTAATTACATATACACAAGTCGTCTTCATAGAGAATTAGTCAACTCAGTTTTGGAACATGTGAAATCACCATATAAATTAAGCATTATACATTAGCGATAAAACAAGCAATGAAAAAAATCCGGCAGTTACGTCTCGATTATTGATTAAGTGAAATTATAATACACTTAGTTTCCTTATTTATTACTTTTATGGATTCCTCCATATATCACAAATGATTTTTTCGAATCTATATGATACAGCTCCACATTAATTTGACAGATTAGCTGAAATCTATATGCATTAATTTCTTTTTTTTTTCAGGTGGAAGGAAAATATAGGAATTTACACAGATTTTGATAATATTACTATAGAAAATGACTCACCTCTAGGTGATAGTCTCATAGAAGATGTTCAAAATGAAAAAATTACTTGCAAATGGGTCAAGCTGACCAAACTGAATTATCCACAATCGAGTTGGACGAATTACTAATCATAATTGCATGTAATGAAACTCACTAGTAATTGTGATAAATAAAATTATTTCGAAAATATCATATATTTGTTTTTTATATGAGCACAGGCCCTCTTTCCCTCACTGACTTCTTCAAATCGTCCATGAGGTCTAAGTTATCATCTTCTTCTTTCTTTTCTAACTCTGCTAGTACATCTAATAGCTTACGTAACTTTTGTTTAACATGTTCCACATCTTCAGGATGCTCTTTTGCAGATATAGGAATTATATCACAGAATTTCAATGTTTTGTTGGGCCTCATTTCTTCTGGGTATTGTTTGAAAAATTCTGAAAGTGGAATATATCTTGATGCTGAATTTTAAAATGGAATGAATCCTATTAACTAGCTCGGGAAATAATATACCTGGTAGGTTCTTCAGATGCTCCCGAACTTCTTGAAACTTGGTTAAGGATCCTTCAGAATCCATTTTGTTAATCAAAATCATTGATGGTTTTTCCAATAGGTCTTCATTATACATTTCGAGTTCCTGTAATAAATTATCTCTTTAAGACAATTTATGCATTATTATCTGAGTTTTTATGCTATGGTAGATATTTTATCACAACAACTAAACATTTATTATATTTTATAACCAAACCAAGCACATTCAGAATGTTGAGCTTGTGACAAACACAAAATCCTTACAAAGTACATTGAACTACTTTGACAGCTTACAAACTGGATTTGTCACTAAATCACGTGACGTTACTTGCTCATGCCATAGTGTTCTGATTGTAAAAATTTCACTGCAAGTGGTGAAATAACTGCTTACAAATATACATCATTTTTTTTGCAAAATTTGAAATTCGCTTTTCTTTGAGTTACACAAGTAATAACTTTGCTAATGTTTTCCACAGTACCTTTGTCAGCAGCATCACAGTCTCCAAACAACTCCTATGAGGGTACTGGGGACTCAATTGGAAACCATTGACATCAACAACCATCAGTATCAACTTCGTTCTTTCAACATGTTTCAAAAATTCATGACCCATTCCTCTGTTAGCATGGGCTCCTTCTATGAGACCTGGTAAATCGGCCATGGATATTTGGCGATGATCTTTATAAACCATTATACCAATATTTGGTTTGACAGTCGTGACTGAAAGCAAAGAAATAGAATAAAATCATGATGTTAGATTTAATTACCGCACATGGATAGCTAGCAATTTTTGGTTTAGCTTGAGATATTGACTTCAAGAGAGTACTTTTTCCAGCATTTGGAAATCCTACCAGTCCTATATCTGCAATGAGTTTGAGGTCCAGTTTCACAAAATATGCCTGCCCTTTTGTACCCAAGAAACCATTTTGTTGGTGTCCCCCAGTACCTCCTTTTGCCAACACAAGTTCATCACCTTCCTTATTCAATTCACCTAAAAAGAAAACGTTTTCATTCCAAGCACATTTTTCAATTGAAGGTATTGCTTATTCTTGATAAACAGAATGATTTTTGGGACTGCCCTCTAGAAGTATCTCAAGAGCAGAAAGAATTATTTCCTGAAATTTCCACCGAGATACCATACATGGCAAGATATCATTTCATTTGAAAAATTGTCTTTTTGTTGATTTCATATAGTTCAGAAATATCGTCGAATTGAATTCTAATGAATTTTTCAATGTTTTTCCACATCATCAGTAGATCTGAGTACTTTATGTAGCTTGCATAAAAATCTGGAATTTATAGATGTAAAGAACTTTGAATGAAACCAAATTAAACACCAATCGATCTGAAAAAACAAACAAAATGGTATTATCCCATTTGAAATAACAAGTTAATGGTATATTCGGAAATACCACAATTTTGTAGTTATAGTAAAAGTGCTCTTTATTTGCTTATTCACCATCAGTGCGTACACATTGATAAAAAGGATTCCAATATGTAGGTATCAAAACAATGGCCTGCTCTGACTGTGAAAAACAACAAAGAATCTGTGTACATTAAAACTTTGACTATGAACAGCCAAAATTACAGGTCACATTCAGATGTTGGTATTATGAGATGAAAATTTGACTGAAACTAACCTGAAAGAAATGTTAAATTCACAGTCCATTGAGAAAGAGGATTCAACAAGCACAGGAAACCTTGGTGAAGATTTAAGGATTGCAAATGAACTTTGTGACTTTTTATGAAAATTGATCTGTCTATGGAAAAAAATATTATTCCTAAGAAGTAAACTGCTATTACCACTGCTGAATATTAGTCTTGATTGAAATAACTTCTAAAAACTGCCAGGCATGAAAAAATTACAGAATTGCATAAGCCTGAAAATAATATTTAATCCATGTGGTCAAAAACTTTATTTAAATAATTTTCATAGCCTTGTTTGATATTTGTTCATCCGGGAAAATATCCCCTATGATTACATAGTCATTCAAAAACATTTACAGCAATAAGATTTTCCCTTCTTGAAACATGTACTCTGGTCCATACCTAATTGTTTTCCCCTTTCAGTTACAATAGACACCCCAACTGGAACTTCAAACTTCAGATCTTCTCCTGGTGGTCCTAATATAAAATTGTGTGAGGCATGCCTTCCTCCTTTTGCTATGAACTGCTTTGTTTTGTTAGCTTTAAAAACATTGTCTAAGGTAATATTTTCTTTGGCTGCAACTAAAACATCTCCTCCTTTACCTCCTACTCCTCCAAACCTATGAATAAAAAATTATATCTAAACTATAGAACAGACGATGAAATAATCTATTTGAAAATATTCAGGATTTTTTATTGAATTGGAATTACTTTGGTAAACCATTTCCACCAGCTCCTCCTTGAACATATATCTTCAAATTATCTCTGAAACCCTCACGTAAGAATTTCCTAGTAATTTTTCTAACTTTTGCTAATAGTGCATTTGTTAATTGTACCATTTTAAATATTTTCAAATCAAATACTTTTATTTACTTCACATCTTTTGATGGTTATTATTCTCTTTATTTGGTCGTTTACTCGTTTGTAAGTTTTGTTGCGTTGGACATTAGATCGCGGTACACGGTACCTGCACGGTACCACATACGATACTTTGTTACAAAATGTGTTATGGACATCTGACATTCTGACGTTCATGACATGACGTTTTCAATCTGTGTTTATCGTCGTATATACATATTACTCGCATTTTCATGAATTCGGTAATTTGAGTAAATAAATATTTGGCAATAATTATTTATTGTGAGTTGTGATTCATGTTCATGTGTGGAAGTGTTCTTAATGTGCCACAGATATATTTTACTCACGAGGTAGGATTTTTTACTTGCTGTTGAATATTTAAAATATATACTCATTGGTTATAGTGAATAATCACATAACTACAAGGATAATTAATAAAAAAAAAAATTCGCAACATTATATTATTCTCTTATTTGTAAGGTTTACTAATTGAAAATTTTTGCAAAATCTTAGTAAGTTGTGATTCTAATTTGGTTATTGTAGCTTACAAAATTTCCAATTTAATGTCTATCAAACATAATCATTCCCGTTAAAATAAAAATTATCACTGATCATGAACATATCATAGATGTTATGTGGAACCATATCACAAGAGTAATAGTACTGTTGAATCATTGAAATAAAGGATAGAATGGACAATAACAACAATCAGTACTTCATCTAGATATTTAAATTGATTAACCTTGACTTCTACTAATATTGAATCTGAGTTATTCAATTAAAATTGATTAATTGTACAGGTTCATGCTCATCAATTTATAATTTTTCAAATTTATAGTGGCTTTCAAAATTTTCTGAAACCACTGCATTTGTCTGCAGGATTGAGAGTTGAGAATGTCAGAAACTATAACATAGTAGATGGTCTCAAGAGGAGAAGAACCCCTTCTCAGTGGGGTAAAAGGAAAATCTACTCTACAAGAGAAAGTTGCCACCTTTTACTATACCTTTGGACTATTTTGTATAACATATCCAGTGTGTGTATTGGGTTTTGCAATTCTAATTATCATTGCATCATGGTGAGTTGTTCTATTTTTTTATTTCAGTTCAAAATATTCTTCATTCATAAGCAACAATTCATATATTTTTTACAGTACATTTCTGAACCTTAACAAACATCCAACTTGCCAGACAAACCATTGAAATTCCTCATCAATTTCCTGTAGAATTCCTACAATTATCTTGATTTATTAGATGTTCATCAATCTATACTAGGTATAGTATACATATTTTGTTCAAGAAATATTAAGCAAAGATTTTGTAAAGTAGTGAAAAACACAGTTAGTCAAATTAAGTGCTGCTCATTATTCATATTCATAATTTCAGAAAATTATAAAAAAAAAATTTGGTAGCAATTCTGAAAACAAATAAAACTGATTCTTGTGCTACCCATCAAATACAATTTCTCAATTTCAATTGACTCATTTATACTATTATGAATATTTGGAATCTGTATTTTTGATGAAATTAGTGACATTTGATTTGAAAACCAACAGTGTAACATGGGGAAACATACTATTTTGATCAATTACTTGAATACTTCTGTTCTTATCATTGTGATCAGCTGCAAAATGATAATAACTTCATTTTAAAATTACATCTAATGTGAATATCCCTCGGGGACCATGTTTAGGCTTACACCCAACCTAGAACACCAAATCTTCAAGGAGAATTGATTGGTGCACAAGTTTTGACTTTGAGTGACAACTATGTAGGTATAATAGAATGAATAAAAACGAACAAGTGATGAGCGAAGTCAACCAGATAATGTTGAATTCTTTAATATTCACACATTTAATTGTTCTCGATGTTGAGTTTTTTGCTTCAACATTCAATAAAATTGTCATTTTAATATATCATAAAACAAACAAAAATAATTCTTCATCTTCCAGCATATATTAAATTTCAAATGATATGGGTATGTGTATTGAGTAATGTTTGAGAAAATAATATCCAGTTGTCATGCACCTACATCAAATAATCCTGATTGTTGTAGTGAATTACTTAACATTTAATTAATCGAAATAATATACCTACAGTTTATATTTTGTACAGTACAGTAAAAAGTAGGTCTGTAATGAGTTGGGCAAATCAATTTTACAATTGGAACTTCAATTTGCTAGGACAATTTGAGCACCAATTTTGATAGAATTCATTAATATCTGAGTTAATTTGAATCTCAGAAGAATGGAGAAAAATAATTAGGGGTAATAATGGCAAGATCGTGATAAATAAGATTATTTTAATTGCCTTCAGGTCTCGACCATGTCAGATCATAAATGTCAAATTAATACAATACAACAGAAATTCAGTAGCAATAAGAATAGTAGTTTGATTGTGCAGTATTTCATATTTTTTCTTGAATAAAAATATATGTCTCAAAAAGGCATATTCACAATATCCAAACAGAATGTCCAATTGAAATTTCAAACCCAATTATTACATGTACTATTCTCACCATGTGTAATTTGTGACATGCAAAAGCTTATCATGCTGAATGGTCGGTAACTATTGTTCCTCACAAAAAATTTCATATTTTGTTGTAGCAATAAAACTGGTTAGCTAATGTTTTTTCAAGATAAATGATGTGACCGATGTAAGATACATTTATTGAATTCTTTAATTAATTTGCATTGATCTTTTCATAGATGTATTTCATAATTGGAAAAGTACTTGTTATTTCTAGAACCATTTGTTAATTCGTCAGTCTAATGGATTTTTAAAGTCATCAAAGGTCATCAGCTAGTTCAAAAGTTGAACACATTCTTGATTAGTTTCCTTATAAGAATTAATCTCGGCTAATATTGAACTTCCTTAAGAATCCATTTATCACAAAGTATTACTCAATCATGCAACTTGAAAAAAATATAATGATTTTCAACTTTCTCATGTGGCCTTGTCTCTGCAATTACATATCGCAAATAGAATAATGTAATTTATATAAACGATCAACATGCTTTGATAAACACAATATTTAGATGATGCAATATAAATTTGATATTCAAACAAGCTATAGAGTGTTTCAGAATATATGTTCCTGTTATGTCAAATGAGAGTACTCTTATAAACAGAGTGTATGATGATATATGGAAAATAGGTGGACCATTTATTTATGTTAATAAATCGAAACATTTCATGCAGTGTAACTTCATTTTTTTCATCGAATATGAACTATATTCATAATAAAATCTACAAGTTATAGATGAAATATGATATGGGATGTTCCTGAACTATCTTCACAAAAATCTGCCACATATTCTACCAAAACAAACTTAGTACAAACTTCATTAGTCTTTAGAGTTTTTCTTACAGTGTGTCCAAATGAAATGAATTCCTTAAAATTGTCTCTGAAGCAGAACGAATTTTCTGAAAATTTATACTTTTATGTCATAAGGAATTTTTATTGTATTTTGTGTTGATGTTTGTTTAAATCATTATCTATGTAATTGCAGGATATCATTACAAGATTATTTGAAGTTGGCCTTGATTTTTTAGTAAGCACTAATAGAGAAAAGTGCGTTCCATGTTTTGTCATGAAATATACGAAACATATAATCTAGCTTAGCCTCTGAGATACACAAACAGTATTTATGACAAAATTTTGATACATTTAAGCTAACTATATTCTTAAAATCATCAGATTTATCGCAGCATTTCCGATAAAACCGGAAACTTGAAAACCATTTTTTTTTTCATAGACTCCACTACCTCATTTTTCATACCCGAAAAAGTATGACCATTCCAAAAAAACAACTTTCGATTTTTGAATCATCTTTATCAACCAATTATATGAATTTCGATACATTTCAATAAACCCCGTTCTAATAATAAGCCAATTCTAATTAAAACCTTTATTATTCAAAATGAACAAGTTGACAACTTCTGGTCCAACCAGAAATGTTACCCCTCTTACGCTATTCCGCACCAATTGCTCGTATTGCTTGCCTCAAAAAATCTGAATTTGATTTGAAACTTTTCTACCGTTCATTTTATTTTGAATCAAATTTATGTTGTTAAAGGTTAGTTTATACAGCAAATGAGAAGAATAAATAAGAATGCACCAATAAAATCTCATATTTGTGGCGACTTGACATGACATGTGTAATTTCATTAATGCATTCTTATTTATTCTTGTTCTTATATGCTGTATAAATTAACCTTAACTTTCAGGTTACCACTCGTGAATCTCCCATTTCCTGGCAAAGCACCGCAGGTGTGGACTTCGAATCTAAACTCCACAGACGGACTTCAACCTTCTTGTTACATACAGCAGGTCGTCATGCGCATTGGCGTTATGCCATGGGAATCCGACTTGACTTTAGGTGATGCCTTCAGGGCGCCTCTCTATGAAACTTTCAAGCTATTGGAAATCGTGAGGAATTATCAGGATACAGAAAGGTGAGTCTTTTGACAATGTGAATGATGAAAAATCAACAGGTGTTTTGAATATTTGCAGAACGTTGATAATTTTAGCAAAAATATTGACAAATAAAATTTCTTGAAATATCAGCACTTAACTATTCAATTACCTGAAATGATCAAGGAATTTCATTGCTGTTTGAACCCTGATGATAAAAACAACAGTAGAGAAGACGTTTTTTTTTCTTCTAAATGTACGGTGAATTTCTTATTCATAATGAGCAAACTTCGACTATTTGTACAATTAGAGAACTTTTTACTGAAAAGTTACCATGTTCAATTTTCATTCCTGCTTCTGTTTCAGTTCGAAAACTCTGGGCCATCTATGTCTTCATATTGAAGCAGTAAAGAGAACAAAACATGACAAATTAAATGTTTTGCCTCAGTACAGTTGTTTAGTACTTTCACCAGCAAATTTTTGGCATCAAGATGTTCAACAATTTGCAGATGATGAATCATTACTTACCACCATCTTCAATCATCATGTAAGGGTTGTATAAGCTTTTTTCAAATCCATCTGTAATTTAATCATCTTTTCAGAGTTTTCAGAAAGGAAAAACGTCAACTTCTGATATGTTATTTGGAATGCACCTTTTCGATACAGGTATCAAAAGATACCCCATCAGAAACAGGCAGCGAATTATCCAGTATAGCATTACACTATTTTTTAAAGAATATGATCATCGGTAAGATATGATCTATTTATTCAAGTTTGCTAGTTAGTCATTTTGTTAAACAATGCGATGATATCAGATACATTAGAATAATCTTGATGATGTGTTTTGTGGTCCAGTCTCTCATAATTTTCTTTTGTATTGCCAAAAAATGTCTCTCAACAAAATCCATAGATCTCTTCTATGCTATGAAAATATGCCATGCTTTTAAGCTTACTCCACAACCATTCTTGAAGCAAGTATTCCTATCGCAAGTATTAGAGTATATAGAAGTCGAGTCGGCAATACAGGGTTGGAAAGAATTCATCTTTCATATAGGAATTTGATGAGAGCAAATAGAATGGCATTTATAAAATTAAAACGAGTATTTTTCCTTTGAAGAAACTATTTCATCGCATATTAGAATTAACCACCAATTACAGCCAAACAACGGAATCTATTTAATGATTCAGCCAATGGGGAGAGTGGAAGGAAAATGATTCAGGAGAAGAATGATGTGCCCCTCTTGTACACGTGGGATTATAATACATTTGCTCTCTTTATTAATCTGATAAATTTCTCTCTATATGGAGGAACAATCATTTTCAACTCTGTATAAATTGCTATGAACCTTGTGCTTTAGACACATCCAGTGTATGAAGCGGTTTATGATACAGATGCAAAGTGCAGTGACAAGCTTTATAATAATTAATAATTTGTTTTTAATACCAGTTCTCTTGATCACAGTCTAGACGATTTTTGTAAACAGTATTTAATGTATCTGATTGAATAAATTCGATAGTACAATTGGATATTCTGTTCAGTGCAGTAGCATTCACGAATGATGTAACCATCAACCATAAATAAATAAATAGACTAATACAATTCAATTCAGCCATGAACCATACTGTCTTCTTTTCAGGTTTGTTGAAGGACTTCGAGAAAGACTTAGAACTGTTTATCCTCTACACCAAAACGATAATAAATCCACGGGATACAACCTCAACGACACGGTTTTGATACAATATCCAGGAGAAATCAATTACATAGAACTCGTCCCAATTACAGTTTCATTTGTTCTCGTTTTTATCTACTACTACTATTGTGTGCGCAAAATCGAGCTGATAAGATCCAAATTTGGTATGGCTTGTACGGCAACTTTCAATATTTTCTGCAATTTGACCATGACTATGGGTATCTGCTTCTTTTTTGGGCTCACATTGAATTTCGAAGGAGGTAAAGGTATATTTCCTTATCTCACTCTACTCGTTGGCCTTGAGAATGTTATTGTGCTCACGAAAAGTGTGGTAGCAACGCCCTTACATTTGGACGTCAAAATCAGGAATGCTCAAGGGCTGAGCAGGGAAGGGTGGTCGATCACAAAGAATCTTCTGATAGAAATAACCGTACTGACTTTCGGTTTGTTCACCTTCGTGCCAGCCATACAAGAGTTTTGTATTTTCTCCATAGTGGCTTTAATCACAGACTTTTTCCTACAAATGTTTTTCTTTTTAACCATTCTTGGCTTGGACATGAGTCGCACTGTCAATTCAATAGAGAACATGAACCAGAATTTCCGGAACAGCATTTATCATCAACAGAATTTCTTCGACAAGACAAATATCAGTGTAAAGGGCATGATTAGGTCAAAGTCTCATCCGAGACTAACATCGTTTCCCGCTACTATCATGGCTGGGCAAACACAGGGTGGTCAAGAAAAGAAGATACCCAAAAGGGTTAAGTTGGTCAATATTTGGGCGCGTACAAGATTTTTCCAACGCTCTTTCATGTTGTTTATGGTTATTTGGATTTGTATAATTGCCTATAACAGCGATCTGATGAACCACCATGCTCTGAAGGCGGTATTTAACGAGAAGACTAGTGAAAATACTACAGAAACCCACCTAGAAACGTATCAATCTATAAGGCTGCTTCCGACACACGTAACAATTAAACCAGTTGAAGTGAACTACGTCACTTATATTCCTGTAGATACTAATTATCAACTGAATGAAACGCAGGGACTGGAAAGACTGAAACATACGGATTATTCGCCTTGGTTGAAATTATCTTCGCGGCATTGGAGTTCGATATTGAAAAAGTACAATATTTCATTGAGCGGTCAAATGGTTGCAGTGTTGCCAAATATCAAGCTGTCACATGTGGTGAGGCCAGAGCAAGCGGTGTTGCTGAGGAATCCCAAGGAGAAGTATGGGGACAAGTTTCAATGGCATGCTTTGGCTGCAGCTCTAGATCCTCTAGATTTCAGTGGTGAGAATTTTCATTGAGATCTATTAATGTGTTATTATTTTTATATGTGTATTGAGAGAACAGGGTAACCTAAAATCTGATGTCTAGATTGAATCCTGATTTTTTAATTAACATCGATTTTTTTCTTTGAGTATGGAAATAACGAATTCTAAAGTAACTTATTTTCATTATAATTCAAGAAATATTGGCTGGATAAAGAACTAATACAAACATTTCTAATGCCGCAAAATACTTCAATGTCTTCCAATCGAAAACTTGTTTGAAATCTCATGAAAAATCTATTACATTGAAGCAGCATCTGTCGAAAAAACATTTTAGGCATTTGGTTTGATATACAGGGTGTTACAGAATTGCGCGGATACGTATTCTCTGGTACAAAATAAGGAGTTACAGGGTGTTGAAAGTTGAAAAAATGTTTTTATTTTATTGTGCTTGATCTACTGCAGATACAGCTTTCAAATTTTGTATGAGTATCAAGCAATAGCCGCTGCTTAATATGAAAGTGAATGTTTTCTAAATACCATACAGGGTGTTTCATTTCTCGAGGTCTTAATCCATAAAAGCCCTAAGAAAAACTTGCTCGTACGCCACATGTGAATTTTAGTATTTTTTCAAGTTCTTCAACTTATTACCTAAATTTTGTCCCTCTTGACTTTTGGTCGAATTCTGTTCAGTTTTCTCAGAGGTGTTCTCTTTTTTTTTTATTAAAAAATTTCAGAGGAATTGTTCAAAGTGGATCAAGCACGATGAAATGAAAACTTTTTTTTTACGTTCAACACCCTGTAACTCCGCTAATAATGGAGATCTGACACATGTTCGTGAATCCTATTTAAAATTACTATTTATTATATATACCTCGATATTTTCATACATTATATTGGTATTGTTAAATTCAATTGAAATTTCAAATATTCTTCAGTGACTCTTTTTTACGAGCTTCCTTTATGGTGCTACTGAAATGATTGTATTATCAGTATATAAATTGGCTAACTACTTCAATAGATTAGTCATATATAAACATTCTTTTATGTGTCGTAAAGGCACATTTTAGTGGATCATATTTCAATGTTTACATCAGTAGAAGAAGCGTTGATTCCGTGAAATATTCATGTGTTTTCCATCTTATTCATATCCTGTATCAAAAACATTCAGCAGCATTCCAGGTATTATCGTAAGTAAATTTACAGTATTAAATTCAGTTTATGAAAGCAATTGGCTCAGAGAAAGGAAATGGAAGTATAAACTAATACCTACCAATAGTTAGTTTATACTATACGGTGATCATCCTTGGAATAGCCAATATTTTATACCATGAACACCAGAAACTGTTGAATATCATATTGGGGATTATGGTATTGTATGAATTATTCAACTAGAAGATTATATTATTGAATAATCGAGATTATGTAGAAAATAAATGGTATGAAACAATTTTGACAGCAGAATACAAACAAACCCAAGATGTCATATGTATTTCATTGCAACCTTGATATTTTCCCTAATTTGTACTATAGTTAATGATATCAATGACCAAATTTTTGATAATTCGGTAAATCGACAACATTAGTAATATTGGGGAACTTTTCTTCTCAATATGTACTTTTAACGTAAACAATTTAAAATTCCTAAGGGAGGAATTCATTTATTTCGGTGTGATTTCTTTTTACATGAGTGGTCAGGTTTTTTTTTAGAGTTCTGTATTTCATCAATTAATTCCATTATACCGCATCGTTAAGAATACAATGATTTTCCAGAAATTCTCTGAGTCGCTTGTTCAACACATTTTTCATGGGTCGATGTCATCCAAATATATCTTAACTGTCAAATATTCAGTCCAGTATGCATCAATTTGAATCATTCTATTTTTCTGATGATCATATTTAGATTTTTTTTTCCAATCCGACATCAAGCTGGAATTGAGCAATAGGTCAGGTTATAATATATATAATAATTATCAGAAAAATATAAAAAATATATAAATTACGTATTTTAATAAATACGGACATTAAAAAAATCGCAAAAATTTGCACCCTCAACAGTTTTTTCGCTCATATTGTTACAAGTCTTAATTGTTTCCTCTTTTTGTTGTTGTGGGATGCTTAATAATGTGTCTATAAACTCTTGCTTGGAATGTAAAGTCGAATGGTCCAGCTTGAAAAAGAATAGCACTTATTCCCAAATAAATATTTAAAATTAACATTTCGCCTAAGTTTGAGTGAATACACAGAGAAAAAGATGAACTATGTTAGTTTGGCAAGTAAAATAAAAAGTCGGTGCATTCGATAAGGATTCAAAATAGTATAATAGTTGCTAAAATATTTCTTGATTTGTTAACAATTTCTTATTCTTCAAAGAAACCCAATTTTGTTCTTTTCGACCATTCCATTTGTTATGATAACTGTTATAGTGAAAATCACATAATTTTGAGTTGGATATGTCAATAAATGATTCTTATTTACTCCTTATCATGTCGATTACAGACAGCGAATCTGCGATGGGAACAACAATACCCCAATCGGAACAACCCTTCTATCCGACCTCCCCCATGGAGATTCTTTTGACGACCATTCTTTGCGTAATCAGCGTCGTCGTGCTGGCGTACGCCTTGGTGGTCCTGTACCGATGCGTCTGCTCCAGGAACTACGCCGAATGGCGGGCGTCGTGGTCGAATGACAAAGCAGAAGAGTCGCAGGACGAACAAGTTCTCCTCGAAGCTGTTCCGGTGATACTCGAGGGACATCAGCAAGAGGTCGAGTGCGTGACAGCTGACGGATCGAATATTGTCAGCGCCTGCTTGGGTGAGTTCATTCGTGATGCAATTCCGAATTATAGTATGTTTTTTAAGCAAGATAATCGTCCTTTTCTTTTTTGTCTCAACGATACTCTGAAACCGAAAGTTAGGTTGATTTTTTTTCAATATTTCAAAAAATTTTATCAATAGATCGAATATTTCTCTCCAAATAAATTTGGTAAAGTCACTGTAAAAAATTACCATAATTATCAATGCCTAAATATCCCCAGCCACATTTCAGCCAATTAGAATTTCAGTGGTTAGCTAGATTTTTTTGCACTGATGGTATTGAAAGATAACCAAAACTGTGAATATGAGTAACATTCGTTTGGCCCCAACATCACATCACATCCCTTCCATGCGAAGTAGAGAAATGTAAATATCATTGCTGGTCGCTAATTTATTAGTAAAATTGAATTTCGCGCCGTCAAAAACTTCTTGATATTTGATGTATGACAGAGCCGTCATTACGGATGGAGTGGAAGCAGAACTTTTATTCGTGGATATCTTACATAATTCAACTGTTGAAATGTACAATGAATGTTTGATTTGGGATATAAAGTGACGCAATAGTATTTAATATCATTGAATTCTAAAAGAACCAACAAATTGCATCATGTGTGTGGCAAATCAATTTGAAAAAATTGCTATACATGTAATACGAGTAAATATTTCGTAACGACACTGATATATTTTAACTGAGGCACTACAAAACATCCTCACCACCAATTTTCCTTCGTTTATGTTGGTGCCATAGCATTACTCATTTTGTCCGATAGGATTTATAATTTATGGATCAATTGATTGCGCTGTATAAAAAATTAAATATTGTGTCTCCGCATCACATAGAATATTTTCATTTCAACGTACTTCATGAGAGTGAAACGTGCACAGTTTTAATTTTTATTAACTTTTGGGTAGGGCTCAGAAGATCTTCTCGCTTGTAACGGAAATATCACACATTATTTTTCGAATAAAAAAGACAACTGGACCTGGATAAAAAATATATTAACAAAATAATTAGATAAAAAGTATATTTATCAAATATATATGATTCAAATTTGAAAAATGGATATTTTCGAAAATATCTATCATTTCGAATTTCATAGGAATTCATAGAAATTCGTGTTACAATTATTTTCTGAGTTTTTCCGAATCGGAAAGATTTCTCACATTCCCTTGACCACCTTATATGAAATAGCATTTCAACATTTTCTTCACTCAGGTGGCCAACTGAAAGTTTGGGATAGCAACACCGGAGAGCTGATATCTCACATCGACCGCAAATTCTTCTTCTCGTCCAACAAATCTGTGGATCTAGCTGCAGAACTCGACGACACCCTATCAGATTATGAATCCGGGTCACCTCCCTCACGAGACGAGTTGTTTCCACGATTGCTGAACAAGATAAATACAGATTTTTCTCACAACACCGAGAACAATACGTTTGCCACCTATTCGGATTCCAAATATGACTTCAACAAATCCTACCGCTACTTTTACTACAATCACAATTTTGATGTGAGGCAGCGACACAAATACGACTGCGTCGAGGACGATTCGGTTCGCAGACAGAGTTTCAGTGAAACTCCAGGGAAACGTCGAGGTCTGAACGATGACATTGACGTCGGCGCGAGGTCTAGTTTTAAAAATGACGTTAATAATTGTAGGAATGATAGTGCTATAGGGGTTAGGGTTAGTGATTCGTTGAATTTTTCGGATTGTAGACTGTCGCCGATATGGTGTATGGACTACCAAGATAATTTGATTGTGATAGGGTGTGCAGATGGTAGGTTGGAATTTTGGGAGGCCACAACGGGAAAATTGAAGGTACGACACAAATCAATTATTGTGATTATTTCCAATTTCAAAAGTATTACATATTTCGATCAGTTCTCGAGTAATATCTAATTTCAAACTAATGAAAAACTCACTCAAAATATAATAGTTTCAAATATTTCAATACAGCACTTCTCATGTTCATAATTTCTGCAAACACACAGGCTGTCCATTACATGATTCTTTTTGCATGGAAAATAAGTTTCATCAAGTACAATGTATTAAACTGAAAGTCTGATAGCCCAAAATACCTTAATGAAGAACACATATCGTTTATTGTGGAATATACTGAAACTAGAAGATCCTAGACCAAATTGGCAACCTTTTTGTTCCTTTTCTCCAGTGTATATTCGAGGACGGTTCCGGATCCAGCTTAAACCATTTGAAAATAGTGGGTGCCAAAGTTGTGGCTGCAAGATTATGTGGTACTTTGGAAATTTTTCATCTTCAGACATATAATCAAGGTCGACCTATAGACTGGAACTTCACGTGTGCCTACAGAAGGATGCATGTGCGAACTGCTTCTGCTGGATCAATTTCAGAACGTGATTTGAAAAAGGTGAGAAAATCTAATTAATTGTTTTTCTGAGAAGGATCACAATGTTATTTTCGTGTATTGAGATAGAGTGTGAGTCTTGTAATCAATTCAGTAAAGCAAATACAATATTATTTTGCTGAAAATGAGGTTGGCGGTCTAGTAGATTACACAGTGCAACACGAAGAAAAATAACCATATACGGACACCACTACGTGATAAAAGACTAAAAAAAAAGGCCCGTGTCCTAATTTTTCCCAGTCATGCACTTTTTTTATGGGCCGCCAAAGATCATTTTCTCAGGCAAACCGTTCAGAATTTCGATTTACTCTCTGAGGCAAAGTTGTAGCTCTTGTCATAAAGAACAAAAATTGCGAACATATAAAATCAGAAATACATCACCTTCCAGATCAAAATCGCAAAAAATCGATTTTTGTTCTGAATCAGAGTCAGATTCGGACGACGATTTGGATCCACAACTTAAGAGAGCGCGATTTGCAAGTCCAGGGCCATCAACATTATAAACATAATAGGATAACTTTTTTTGTAATAGATAGCATAGTATCTCAATGTTGAAGTAAATAAAAAACAAATGAAATTAAAAAACGGTATTATAAATTATTCCCAGGAAGTTTATATGTCCTAGAAATTTGTTTATTGAGATCTTAGGTAAATTTTTGTAGTTGATTGTTTCCTTGAATTTTGAACGGTTTGCTACCTATGGACCTGAACACCTGAAATCGAATTTTTTAAGTTTTTTGCGATTTTGATCTGGAAGGTGAAGTTTTTTTGATTTTATATGTTGGTAAGTTTTGTTCTTTATGACAAGAGCTACAACTTTGCCTCAGAGAGTAAATCGAAATTCTGATCGGTTTGCAAGATATGAGCCTGGGAAAATGATCTTTGGCGGCACATAAAAAAAAAAGTGCATGACTTTGGGAAAAATTGGGAGACACGGGTCTTTTTTTTAGTCTTTTATCACGTAGTGGTGTCCGTATATGGTTATTTTGCCATGACTTAAAAAATTCCACACAGTGTTAGCATTTCAAGTTGTGCTCTTCTTTATGTAAGAGAGTGATTTTCAGCGTATCCTCAATTTGAGATATTATGTCTTCAATAGATATAAATCCTATTATTCATATACATCCAAGAACATATTGTACTAATATAAAAAAAATTCTTGTCATTTGGAAAATATTCAGCATATATCAATCAAGCCGGAAATGTATTAAATCTTATAATAACTCAAATATGTTTCTTTGATAATATAAATGCTCAAAATGTTTCCGTCAACATCTTGACGTCATCAAACTAAGCGGAACCAGTCCCAATCTCAGTCCGTGACCAAAACCTCACGATCAAAACGCTGACCACCCAACTAGGTATCTCACATATTCCAAACTAAGCTTTTTTAAATTGCCACAAATGGTGACGCAGTCGTGCCCCAAAATGAATGCAAATTGCAACGTTGTCAATTGTTGTTTGTCTACAACGATCCAATTCAACAAAATTTTTCAAGACTGAGATAAATTGATATCATGGAAACGTAGAAATACAGTTTGTATTTTGAAAAAGAAATATAACTTTGAGAACACCGTTTCTTTTGAACAGAAAATGTACATTAACTACAAACTATAGCGTATTTCAGCTGGGTTGATACCTGTATGAAATCGCCAGATTGAGCCGTGTTGCCATATGTTTTTCACTTTTTCAGTGATGCTCCGAATAAAAACAAAGACTCTGTGATGAAAACTTGGGTTAGGTTGACCGTTTGTTTTGTTTTGAAAATGTTTTCAATAATTTTCATCATATTTGGATTACTATTGATTGTGGATAACCGTTGAATGGTTAAAATGTTATAATGGACTGTTCTCGTGCTAGAAATCGAATCGAATATTCAAATACACAATAACTACGTAATAAAGTGATGTTCATCTTTCAACATTATATCTGTTCTAAACTCTCATTCTCATTTGATGGTTCTATATTTCAAAACAAATTACTGTCCATCTCTAATAGGTGTGTTTAAGAAAAAATCCAGAAGTTATAGATTAATTTATTTGTGAGACAAAAATATTTGTGCATTTGCTCATTATGTAAACGCTACACATCATTACATTTCAACAAAAATTACAATACAGATTCAAATTCGAATGTCTCTCAATTCACTAAGTACACACATCTTTACATCCCACATCAACTCAATTGGATAAAAACACAAATGTAAGGTGGGAGTCAAAGATCTTGATATGCATATCTTTCTGCTAATATATCTGCCTCATTTGTTAGGGCTGGTTTGTTTCTGAAAATCAAAGAATATATTACATGTATCATGAAGTCTATGACCTACAATTTTACTAAATTAGTTAGTAACTGCAGCTTCAACATTTTTCATAATCAAATCAAATCACATTGTTAGTAAGTCAGTCTTGAATTGCTGCCTTATGAAAAGCTGAGGTGGAAACTTTATTATTGCCTGTCCTGTCATAAGTAGCATCATCCATACATAACAATTTTGGAAGGATTTTTTAATTCAGGCAGCAGTTGTGTATCGAATCAGAGGAGAACGTTATCCTGGTTAATTTCTCCATGGTAAACTTTGTTAGCAGTTTCAGGAATTAAAACAAATTTTGTCCCAGGAATGAATCCATCAGAATGATCAGCATGCAAAACAATGAATCTAACAACATAATTTCGATACACCATCTAACTATGATATACAAATTCCGAATACCTTGAATCTTATATTCTTCGTATTTTCACACTTTTGACCCTAGAATCTTGCCAAGAATGTTGTAGAGTTCCATCGTGGAATATCCATGTCTCATCAAAGAAAACAAATTGCCTCAAACCTTCATTTTTCAACAGAACGTACTGTTGGAGGAATGTATTACATTTCATAGCAACATTAGGTAACTCCATCAATGAGTTCCATAAAGATGTGAGGCAAATGTTGAGCAAGCTCTCATTTTGATGACTTCAATGTTATGTGTTTCTCTGCAATGAAGAATGTTCATCAACTGATAATATATGATATGCACTAAATACTCACTATTTTTGTACATATTGTAAATACAGTTCCTTATTTGATATTGTTGAGGTTGATCAATGTCCAGAACTGATTTCTTCAGTGATTTGTGTAGTTCTGTAGAAGTCCTAGGACGGTTTAGTTCTCAGCTTACCTTCTGTGAAAGTGTGCAGATATTCCCTACACAGTTCCATTCCTATATTTAAAGCAGCAATCACTCTCTGTAATAATCATATTTCATAAAAACTATTGAACGTGATCGTGGTGAATAAATATTCATGAAGATTCTTTACTTACCTTTCGAATAAAATCCAATGAAAGTAAGGGGCTCCTGTTATCCATTTCGTGTTCAGAATGTTCTAATAAAGATGCAACCATTTTCTGGGCATCTCCACTCAATCCTCTCGACATTTTGATTAGAATACGATGATATTCAGCTCTCAAAAGAACAATTTTGAAGAATCGCAATGAAAGAATAATTCGTATGTAAACAAACGATTGTAGGGATTCGCTCCAAACAATTTGGCATCGTTGTGATCACAACGATGCCAAGTTGTGGTTAGAACATTTTTAACACAAAATGGATAACAGGAGCCCCTTACTTTCATTGGATTTTTTTCGAAAGGTAAGTAGAGAATCTTCATGATTATCTATTCACCACGATCTCACAATGGTTCAATAGTTTTTATGAAATATGATTAAATACCCAAGTTTTAATTCGGAGCATCACTGAAAAAGTGAAAAACATGTGGCATCACGGCAAAATCTGGCGAAGCGTTACAGGTATCAACCCAGCTGAAATAGGCTGTAATTCCAAATCACGATCGTATACATAGGTCTTGCAACTCGGGTGGTGGGGGGTGACCCAAACATTGAGGAAATTTTCGTGGTTCTCATGTTTCGCCACCTGTAGCGCTGTCCTCTATTGTCACTTTGTCAGCCAATCACATTTCAGATCCGAGCAGCTTTATGAAAGTAGGAATGATTTTTATTTATTCGAGAGAATTTTGCAAGATATAATATTTCTGTCATTGATTTTATTTACCATTCGAGTCTGAACCGTTTGTTTTGTTGTCAAAGATTAATCACGTGATTATACCCCTATGTCCTCCTAGCGGATAATTATGGAAACTTTTTCTTCAAAACTGGTGCCACCCCCCACCACTCAAAATTGCCGTAGATTCCAGACCTTATGTATATGACCGTGTTCCAAATATATGTTGACGAACAAGAAAATATTGAATTTTTTGCTAGTTCTGACTGATGTTAAAGCAAACAATTTTACTGAACACGATCGTGTCTCAAAACAATTCGACAAACAATTAGGGAGTAGTTTCAGCATTATATAGACACCTTACATCAAACGTAGTTCATTGTGCATGACTTTTAGAAGTTAGTTGCCAATTACAATTCATGTTTCATAAAATTTCTTTTGTGTGTCTCCAAAATAACACTTATTGAATGCTAAGCTGAATAAATTTATTGAACGATTTAATGACAGACTGAGACTGACGAAGACCTACGTTGCGTCAAAGTGCATACGATAAAGGCCCATCAGCAACCCATCACGTGTCTGGATTGCGAGGGAGGCAGGATTCTCACGGGCAGCCAAGATCACACATTGAAGGCTTTCAGATTGGAAGACGGCGGCGCCCTCTATACGTTTCACGGCCACTGCGGTCCCATCACAGGGCTTTTCATCGACAGAATAAACCCGGCGACATCAGGCAGCGGATCTCAGGAAGGAATGTTGTGTGTATGGGATCTGCTTACAGGTGAGAATTGAAGAGTATTTCGCCACCTTTTGGATATGAGTTTTCCAAAGATGTTAAGTTGAGGAATGAAAGGTATTTTGTTGATTTTACACAAAATTTGTATATTTGAATTATTATGGAATTATATAATGATATAGTTAAATTTATGAGAGGTGCTTCTCCTGGAGGTTTAATCACGTTCATTAGTGAACCCTATGGCGGAAGTGTATCTTCCATCAAAGTTATTTCATTTTGAAGTTACAAAGTTCACAGGATGTTATTATGGTAGATAAAGGCTTTTTAATAAATTTGTAATCAGTTCTTCTTCATGAAGACTTCTTCTGTGCCTTCTTGTGTCTTCAAGGTACCCCAAACTAAATCTTGCCATTCGAATATAAAAAACAAAACGAGTTATCAGAATTTTGTATATATTTTGATTGAACCATTCACATTCTAAACTCGGATTATTTTCAATATGATACAATGAATTGAACAAATGATAATGCTCACAACTTAAAAAAAGAGAAAATACATACACATTAACGCACCAGGTTCACTGCAGAAGTCAGAAATTTTATTATTGAAAGTTACACTTTCTTAACGAAAAAACTCATAACCAAATGCAAGGAAACTATCCAATGTCAATATTTATAGTTCTGTCATTGCTCACTTTGGCGCTATATTCTTAAATTCATTCGCCAATAGGCCAATTCATAAAAGTTAATAGTTGCGTAATTTGAAAAATACAGACATTTGAAATAAATCGAGATAATTTGCACTCAATGACAATTTTTAACACTCCTGTCGCTACAAATGTTAACTTTCCAATTATTATTTTTTCACAAATGAATAATCAAAATCAACATTTCGCCCCACTTTGACTGACTGTGAAAAAAATGTAATATGCTAGTTTGACAAATAACGTTGGCGCATTCAATGAGGATTCCATTTTTTCTCAGTATAGTCAGTCAAAGTTGGGGAAAATGTTTATTTTGAATTTTTGATTTGGGAAAAATGATATTTTCTCTAAAGCTGGATAAGTTGGCTTTACTTTGTGAGCAGGAGTTTATAGGCACCATAGATGAAAGAAGACCCTGGATAGTCAATACCTGTACAAAGTATCACTTCTAATTTGTACGCGAAATTTGAGTTAGTAGTACGCTGAGAGGTTAGATGGCACTTTCTCGTTGTCGTGAGATTTGTTGATATTCCCGTCCTGAAAAAAGATCAATCTTTCTCATCTATTATTATTTCAATGTGTTGTGTCGTTTTTATATTTAAACAGAAAGAAATGTATTTCATTTGATTTTCTACAAATCGTTCATTCATTTAAATTTAATCGCGTATCAAGTTGAAAATCGCACATATTGGACACGGCTCCCTCTATCGAGGACGCAAAACGAGAGTCAGTCGAAGACAGCGAACCAATACGCACGTATCGACAAGTTAATACACAACCGCATGTGCTTTTGTTAATTTATATTTTGTGCACCGCTTTTGCCGCTAAATCCGCTACATACAGTCCACATCGAAGAGGAGTTGGAAGTTGGAATTTGTACAACGAGAGGTCCGAAAGGTGAGTGCATTTTCAACTTGCGATTTTCTCCGCCCATTTGAACCAAATTACGCGACATTTTGGTCCATTCGATCCAGGGATCGCTCCGCAAAAGAAAAACTGAAATACATTTCTTTCTGTTTAAATATAAAAACGACACAAAACATTGAAATAATAATAGATGGAGAATGATTGAACGAAATGGAATAATATAAATCATTATATTTCGTATGGGAAAATAATAGCTCATTACAGCTTGACTGACGTCCACGTCTGGAACGTCTCTTTTATTTACTATTAATCAATTACCAACCATCTGAAGTTCAAGTGTTGAAATCGAATAGTTAAGAAATCATTAGTTATCCGGTCGTTAAACTTTTGTTAATAACGCATTTGAGGATAATCAAATTATTAACGAAAAATGATGTCACAGAATAATAATAATTAGAAATTATCCCACGCTCGTAAACACAGGTCTGGAAACTACAGTACTATTCAGTGGTGGGGAGGGTCACCACTTTTTAAGAATAATTCGCTATACTTATTCACTAGGAACGTATGTGCCTAGGGGTATAGTCACGTGATTAATTAATTTATTTATTTTACATTGTTTAATAGGATAACCCAAATACAAGACAGGAGATTGAATAAAATTAATATTTGACAGTTCGTATTGTAAAGAAACGTTCAAGACTGGAATGGTGAGTAAAATCTATGACAGAAATGTTATTGCTTGCAAAATTCTCTCGAATAAATCAAAGAACATTCATATTTTCACAAAGCTGATCGGATTTGATTTGTGATTGGCTGACAAAGAGAGCGCAGCGCTACAGGTGGCGAAACATGACCAGTCTCCAAACCTCTATTTAATACCTCCCCTCGCTATCGGCACGTTTGATTTAAAATTATTTCACTTGAATTATTTCTCTGAATTTGTTCCTCCGAAGTGAAGAAGAGAGACAAACTTGAACAGAGTGAACTTACTTCTTGTAAAGGCTAATGTTTAAACCACGATTCAACATTCGTTCCAGGTGCCTGCGTATACAGTATTCAAGCCCACGACGGTAGCATTACATCTCTAACCTACTCCTCCAGCTACGTAATATCGCTCGGCACCGACGAACGTCTCTGCGTATGGGAACGTTTTCAAGGTCACTTACTGAACACCATTTACGTCTCGCAAACGTTCTCCAGCCAAGTATTGATGTTGGCGCAACACTTGGTGGTCACTGGAAGGAGCGGCGGTCTCGTTATTTGGGACGTCCGAAGCGGAGATTGTGTTCGAACAATCACTCTTGGCCGGGCGCCATTCGTTTTCATAAATCAGCTGATTTTGTTACGGGACGCCGTTTTGTGCGATTACGGGAAACAGTTGAGGATTGTCAGGTTTCCGTTGATTACACACAAGTTTGATTAGCTTTCCACATATCGACCATATTACTTTAGCACTATCGATCAAAAAACTTCATCTATTGTGCTTTCATCTGTTATACGTACGGAATAGGCAATTTCGCTCGGTCACATCTTAATTAATTTAATTGAAGTCTATTGTTACGTCACTTGAATAACTTGTGTTACTTGATGAAGATTCGAGATTTTTTAAATGATTTCCTCGAGTGATCTCTGCGAATATTTTGTTCGTAACAGTTTCATCGGAAATCGTTTTTTTGTGAAATGGATAGGAATTTATAGAGCATCTGTAGCGAATTACAAAATAAGTGTGTCTTTCCATTCGTTTGTAATGTATTATAATAATATCTTCTTATTTGTGATATGAGAAAATGCTGTTTGGATGCTTCAAAGTTACAACATTTGAGATAATGATGATGAATTAGAATTATAAAAAATTGGCATGAATGGAAGTAGAAAGGTCCAAACAAAACCAACAAATTCACATTCTCTACGCGACGAGCGATGATGTGACGTCAGTTGCAGATGCTCTACACAGCAATTGAAAAAAAAATGAAGAATATGATAAGAATGCACCATCAAAGTCAGATATTTTGACAATTACTTTAATTTATGAACAAATATGAATTTCACATGTCATTGTATCCAAAATTCTGAAAATGTCAATAACAAATGATAAAAAGATTTTTTTTGTCTTCTCCAGGAAATTAGTTTCGAAAACAGTTATCGAGAATGTGATCTCCAAATTCGTCTACAATGGAAAAAAATATGAAAAAAAAAACAAAATGCCAGGAGATATAATTCTGTCACAAGCAGTGTTAACTATAATAACATCAAATATGTCAAAATATACCAATCGTCTGTTTCCAGTAATAATCGCACAATCCTATATTCAGAAAAGACAGAGTTGTCGACTCACAAGGAAGAAGGTGCAAAATAAAATCCAGAAAAGTCTGCGTATCTTCAAAACCAGACTGATGCATTCTATCTCCTTGAAAAAGATACATTTTTTAGACACTTGAGACAAAGAATAGACGAACGTATATCTATGAAACGTAACTTTGATACGAGCATGTATCTTGTTGCTACTGAAACGAGAGTTGAGGTAAAATAAGGTGGTCAATGGTATGTGTGCTCTGACAGTTCAATGAATTCACATCAATATTATTTTTCGTGTTCCATAGTTTATTTTTGCTTTTTCCAATCCAGTGGTATCAATAATGGCCTTGCGGTTCTGATAGGCCGTTATCATCATGTTTATTTTGAATATTTGAAGCCGATGATATTTCATCGATTTTGATTATTCCGAAACAAAGTAAAATGGATACTAGCTCAAATTTGCAATATTTCAAATCTCAAAAATTATTCATACCTTTGCCTTGTTTCTTGAATAATCGCTGGAAGGTAGAGCTTCATTTTGAATATATGAGGAGTTGAGAATAAGACATTTCAAACTCTCAGTTCATTCAAATCCATATTTTGTACTGAATATAAGTTTTTCGCGAATTCTAAACAGTTACTGTAATAAAACCAAAGTTGAATTTTGCACCAGAAAAACTGAATATAAGTTTTTCTAATCTTAATAACGACAACTTCTGTTATAAAATTTATGTTAAAAGAGATATATTTCAACCGATTTTGAAATAAAAGTTGAAGATACTTTCTGCCTTTATTGTTTGTGTTTTCCACATTTCTGCAAAATCTTGTGTCTTTATTAAACCATATTGACACAATATCGTTTCTGATATTACAATTCGAGGTTTTTCAAATTTGTCGAAGATGTGTCATTTTTTCGAATGCAGTCGAAAATTCTAACGGAAACAGAACTGTGAAAAAAACTATGAAATGGATGATTGTAAACTGTTGAGAATAGTCACGATAGATTCCCTATTGTTTGTGTTTTTTTTTACATTTTTAATTTGTTAATAGTTAATTCTAAATTATGTCCTAATTTATTGAATCTTTTTTATTATATATTCAACAGACTTTTTGAAAGTATTTATGTATAGTAAATGAACTATTTTTGTAACTGTTGAATAAAATATTTACAAATAAAGGACTCTATTAATTCATTTATGTGGTACTGCAAATATAAAGGTTCACTAAGTTGATATCATTTTTGGAAAATTTTGACGTTTTTTGACAATACAAAAGCTAATGTTCCCATTAATTTATCATGGATTCGTCAGTGATTATTTCTGATTGTTAGAATGCTAACAAAAAACACGAGAAACGTTACTGTTTTAATAAACTCCCTGGATATCCCTCCTAATAGTCTATTTCACGGAGTATAGATATAAGGAGTCCGAACGTAATGTTAAATAAATGGTATCATTTTATGGGACAGAATGTTTTGCCGGTAGAGCGGCATAATAACATTAATTCGTCCTGATTCAGGACTCCTGAATCTTCGCGCAACTAGTGACAGAAAAGAGAACTATGATCTTGGTTTAATTTTGTATACCACGAATTCTGCAGAAAAGCCTATACCGTTCGGACTCCTTATATCTATACTCCGTCCGTGGTCTATTTATTCTGGGTTGATACCTGTGACACGTCGCCCGATTTAGCCGTGATGCCACATGTTTTCACTTTTTCAGCGATGTATGTATATGTATCGAGTTTTGCGCCACCTTTAAGCTGACAGCAATGCTGA
Source organism: Plagiodera versicolora (assembly GCA_037013635.1). Taxonomy (NCBI): domain Eukaryota; kingdom Metazoa; phylum Arthropoda; class Insecta; order Coleoptera; family Chrysomelidae; genus Plagiodera; species Plagiodera versicolora. The sequence goes on along the minus strand of CM072986.1, from coordinate 3,931,096 downwards.
ATAACTAAAACAAACTGTGCATTTTTGTCAGAAAGAAAACTGTTATTTCTTTTGATTAGTTGCTAACGAGTTCGAGTTCAACCTCTCAGCGTATTTTAGATTCGATTAAGAGGAGTTTTGGAACCGGTCTGTTTAATCCTTAGGCACTGCAGCATCATTTGCTTTTCGTACCTTTCCCCTAGTTTAGTCCCATATCTTCAATTATCCTGTTAAGGAGTAGAAGCTCAGGGCCTGCTATATTGCTCCAGGTGGATCACTCCCTTGATCTTGTACATACCCTAGGTTGTGCCTCCACTGAGCTGTGGCTTCGCATTCGGAGATTATATGGGTGGCTGTTTCCTCCTCCTCCTTATACACACAGTCTGTCTGTATCCACCGACCCACCACCCACCTATTGAGATGGGTCGTCGTGAGCACGGAGTATAGATATAAGGAGTCCGAACGTAATGTTAAATAAATGGTATCATTTTATGGGACAAAATGTTTTGCCGGTAGAGCGCGCGCGCGTTTGTGTGAACTCGTTTAAATCCTTACGCGGGTAATGTTGTTGATATACTGACAGCTCGGAAAATATTATTTCGAAAAATGTGAAATGAAATTTAAGTTTCAGGAAATTTTTAGGAACTTCAAGCACTTTCATTCCAACGTTACCGATAGTATGAAGGGATAATCTGCAAAGTTAAAAATGTGTGATATTAGGAAATGAATAAGTACAATATTAGTCAGCAGCAAACATTTTCCTAGATTTATCGAAGGCATATGACTCGTTGAATCAAGAATATCTGTTGGAAAAACTTGAAACTTATGGAAACCGAGGAAAAGCACACAACTGGTTTCGATCGTACCTATCTTGAAGAGCCCAAAGGGTAACAATCACAAAGGGTGGGGTTACAGAAATATCAGATTTGTTGATTAACACAACAGGAATCGCACAGGGGAGTGTAAAGGGGCCGATTTTATTCATAATTTACTTGAATGATGTATATGCACACATGAATGAAAAAACTGTGAAAATTCTGTACCATGCAAATTTTGAGTCAGTGTTGAAATACGGAATTATGTTCTGGGGAACAGAACCTAATCTACAAAAAATATTCATTGCACAAAAAAGAGTTCTGAGAACTATCTACAAAATGCCCTTCAGACAATCCTGTAGAGGTGTATTCAAATAAAAACAAATTTTAACAGTCTCTGCACTATATTTATTCCAATGTCTAACATTTTTACATAAGCACAAGGAGGTTTTCACAGAAAATTACATGAATCCCAACTATAATACACAAACACTTAATATTAACTTCCCTATACACAGACTAACACTCACAGAAAAAAATCCCTCATATATTTGCATCAGAATATTTAATAAATTACCGAACAGTCCTAAGTCTATCACGACACATAGTGTCTTCAAAAATAAAGTGAAACAACTTCTGTTGAATCTGGAACCATATTGAAAGAATATTTTGAAGAAAATTTCTCAGGCTCACTCGTTGCTTCAGGCTCACTCGTTGCTACAGGCTCACTCTTTGTCTCAGTCTCATTGATTGTCTCAGTCTCATTGATTATCTCAGGCCCAATTACTTCATTTGATAATTCATTAACAATACTTGTCTCCATAGCATGTAAGCTACAGTCACTAACTTCATCTTCATTAATCATATCAGAAGTATTCAGAGACATATCATCTGATAGCAAGCTGTAATTATTAGTTCTGTTGATCTTCAGGGGTTCAGCTTATTCTTTTCGTAAATGAATTTTCTCATACTCATACACGTATATACTATACCATTCCTTGAAATCTCCCGATTACTTTTAATCACATCTGCAGGATTGAAATGCAATTCGCATATGTAACTAGTAGTTTTTTAAATTTTTATCCACAGCAATGCTCCATTTCTTACGTGTTCCATCATCCTAAAAACAAATAAATACCTTTCAACTTCACAAGATACATAAAATAATAATATTTTTCCAATTATATTTGAATGCAACTCAAATTTATAAATACAATATTTATTAACAACACTGATGTTTCATATTATTTTTAGGTTACTCACTTTCGACACTTTGAATATACCGACTTTCGTCACATTTCCACTTGCCTTTCGGCCACTGAGGCAACCATGAACAGCACAACACTTTCCCATTTTTTATCAAGACTATTTTCAAGCAATTACATTAATATTCGAACCAGCGCGTATTTACGTGTCATAATAATAATAACATTAATTCGCCATGATTCAGGACTCCCGAATCTTCGCGCAGCTAGTGGCAGAAAAGAGAACTATGATCTTGGGTTAATTTTGTATACCACGAATTCTGCAGAAAAGCCTATACCGTTCGGACTCCTTATATCTATACTCCGTGGTCGTGAGCATGAATCATGGCGTCATTCATGACATTTTCGCCACCACCCCAACGATCGTGGTCGCCATGTGGAACGTCTGGGGTGCGTTCCATTAAGCGCTCACAACGCCCAAAACACTCATTCAGACGTTCCACATGGCGACCACGATCGTTGGGGTCGTGGCGAAAATGTCATGAATGACGTCATGATTCATGCGTGCGACGACCCATCTCAATAGGTGGGTCGGCGTGAACGTTTTGATGACGCACAGAACCAAGTGGAACGACAAAATTCGTGGTCGTGATCGTTGTGAGCGCTTAATGGAACGCACCCCTGAATGAGTGTTTTGGCACAGAGTACCAGAGTCACCACTTGCCCTATTAATGAATGAAATAGTAAAATAGTAAAGATGGCCGTGAAGAGGAAGGTAGTGGTCACGGTCATACACATAAGGTCTGGAATCTACGGCAATTTTGAGTGGTGGGGGGTGGCACCAGTTTTGAAGAAAAAGTTTCCATAATTATCCGCTAGGAGGACATAGGGGTATAATCACGTGATTAATCTTTGACAACAAAACAAACGGTTCGGACTCGAATGGTGAATAAAATTAATCACAGAAATATTATATCTTGCAAAATTCTCTCGAATAAATAAAAATCATTCCTACTTTCAAAAAGCTGATCGGATCTGATTTGTGATTAGCTGACAAAGTGACAATAGAGGACAGCGCTGCAGGTGGCGAAACATGAGAACCACAAAAATGTCCTCAATGTTTGGGCCACCCCCCACCAAACGAGTTGCAAGACCTATGTATACGATCGTGGTAGTGGTGGAATGGTAACCGGTATGAATGAACCGGTACCGTTTCTGATTGGTCAATATTAACCGTCAAGATCTGACGTTTGTATGTGTCAGTGCTAAAGCTTGGTACACAATACGACGTCAGTTACGCTTCGGTTATACGAATTTTGATTGGATATTAGCTTGATGTCAGTCCCTCCAACCAATCATATATCGCAGAGACAACATATCCTATAGACGCATCACGTCAATGCATTTCGCGGAGCCGGAATACAGCGGCCCCTAAAGACTCGGATCGGTACTAAAATGAAGTGCGGGAATATTTGAATCTTGTGCTTGTTCTAAATTAATATTTTTAATGTTTTGATAATTTTTAGCATGTTGTTTTGAATTTATACAACTTTTGATATTATCCAGCGATTGAAATTCTAGAAATATCAAATGTTGTATAAATTCAAAACAACATACTAAAATTTGGAATATGATCAGTCTAGGAATAGGAATTCATATTTCGAGTTATTCAAAGTTTAAACATATGATAAAATTTATTTAATAACATTTGTATTGATTAATTACATATGATTATGAAAATAAATGAATTTACCAGAAGGAAAATACAGGATATATGCAATCTATATACAAGAATGCATTCTCAACATCAGCAGAAGTTGAATACAATTTTCAAAGAACATTATTTAAATTTCAAACTCAATAATGTTATTTCTCAGAGGCAACACTGCAGGAAAAATCAAATCAAACTAGCTGGCAATGATTACATTAAACAAATAATATATCTTCCATTTTTTTTTATTCTGTTTGAATGTATCTTATTGGCAGCTAATTTAGTTGAATTCGAACCTGTATAGAGCTTTGCTTTTCCATTTATTATTTCATTTACACATTGAGGCCATGCTGTTTAATTTGCTCGTTTTCTCTAAATCATGCTTTTCTGCAAATTTTTCAGCTTCACATAATCTATCTTTGAATGATTTCTTCCTGATTCTTTCATTGGTGTATTGTTTTCAGAGTTGTTTCATTGCCTTGTACATAATGAGTTTTTTGGGTGTTATGGGCATGCTTGTAATGCAGGTTTCTTCAAATAACTGGTAGAGTGTCAATGGAATAGAGTGTCCTTAAAAATATAAATTCAATTTATCACATGTATATGTATAGAAAATATAATTCCTACCTTCAATATCAGATTCTGAAGAAAGTCCAACAGTATAAGGAATCTGTTGTAGCCATTGGTTAGATGTTGATGCAGCTTCATAATTTACACTTTCTCCAAGCGAATTTGAAGCTGAAAGAAATTTGAAGATTGAATTGAATGAATGAACTCTGGATATTCAATTATATCAAATATTGCAAATATCAAATTGATTGAATACAAAATGAATAAGTTGTTATACTCACAAGAAAGATTCAATGTAGGAACTGCTTATGTAAGTAGCTTATGAGACCATGTCGAAATATATTTTGCCTCAAAATGCTCATGACACAGTCTTTTGTTTTTGGAAACCATTTTAGGTTCCATTTCCATCAACTCCAAGATATTTATTGCTTGTAACCATTTCATGAACCTATTTATATCTTTATTTGGATTCGGAAAACTATGCCTTATTGTAGTTACGCTCCTACATGAGGGAATGCAACATTTATTGTGATAAACCATGTTGCAAATTAACTCAAACACTCTAGCAAAAGTAGAAATATTCACAAATAAAACTGAACCGTCGTTTACTCGGAAAAAACGCTCACTCTGAAATAAACACATGTGCACAGACCATATACAGACACGTGCTTGCTTAATGACAGTGTTTTGAATTTATCACAGAAAACAATTTTTCTCTGTTCTGTGGAGCGCAGAGACCTCTTGAGACTCGGATCGGTACTATGTACCATTACTATCAAAAAGGCTCTCCAGGTCGAGTAACCTGCGTGAATACCCCCTGATATATCGCTCTCATCACAAACGGATTACGACATGTATTGAGCTTTAATTGAATTGATATTAATGTAAACAGTATGTATATTGTATAGGAATATTTATTATATCTCGAAAGTATTCTTCTCACTGAAAATGAAGTTCCAAATTGAAATGAAAATACTTCAAGAAGGCTGAACTGACATATTTTCCATATACTTACTCGAAATTAAATAGACATCTGTGGTGTGTGAAATGAATTACTTCAACAAATTAATGTGGGAATATAATAATAAAAATCTGTTATTTTGAGATACCTTTTGGATTTTCTGGTATTTGGCATTTGGAATTATGGGTTTTCTCAGGGGTTTCCAGCAAAAATATGCAAAAGAAGACAATAGCATAACAAAGTTTAGTACATTTGGATATTCTATTAGAGTTTCACATTGCAGTTGCAGAATGTATAAAATGTAGAGGTTTTAATAGTTTTCCATAGTTTAGACCACTTTGGTAAGTTTTAAAATACTCTGGAAACCCATGCAAATAGTTGATGCATATATTCTTCTGGGGCAAACTCAACTAATTGAAAGAGTGTCATGTAATCGATATTCACTATCCAGTTGAGGGACACAGCTTAAACAAAGAATTATAGATTGAAATATATGCAAAACCTAATTTCACAAGCTATAGGCACGGTCTAATACATAAGGTCTGGAATCTACGGCATTTTTGAGTGGTGGGGGGTGGCACCAGTTTTGAAGAAAATGTTTCCATAATTATCCGCTAGGAGGACATAGGGGTATAATCACGTGATTAATCTTTGACAACAAAACAAACGATTAGGACTTGAATGGTAAATAAAATCAATGACAGAAATATTATATCTTCCGAAATTCTCTCGAATAAATATAAATCATTCTTACTTTCAAAAAGCTGATCGGATCTGATTTGTGATTGGCTGACAAAGTGACAATAGAGGACAGCGCTGCAGGTGGCGAAACATGAGAACCACGAAAATTTCCTCAATGTTTGGGTCACCTCCCACCACACGAGTTGCAAGACCTATGTATACGATCGTGGCTATAGGTGAGATAGGAAACAGCTATGAGTGATTATCAAAATTATTAGGAAGTTGAATATAAAACTATAACAGCATTCATAATTACATATAAATATATATGAAGAGCTTCACTTGAACTACAGATTTTATTGTATTATTATATTATATATATAAATCATGTCATCATATATATATATATATATATATTTTTGATAAGGTCTTCTAGAAAATCTTCACAATCACATATAAGTTGATAAGACGTTACTATCTGCTTCACAGTTGAATAATTCAGAACATTCCAGCAAATCTAAGCCATTGAATTTCTTGATAGCATCTATGAACTGCTTATTTTCAACTCCAATTTCGATCAACTGTCAGATCTCCTGTATGGTTACATAGTTATTCTTCATTTTTCATGATATCGAATATTTGTTTATTCTTGGGGAATTATTGGAATTGTGAATCTTGTTTATGTCATGCTTTTCCATACAAAGGTATATCTTCTCTATGTCTTTTCAATTTGCTTCTTAACCATAAATTACCTCTGTATTTTCAATTTGAATATTGTTCTCATTGAATTTGGTGCATGCAACAAATAAATGGAAGTTTTTTTTCATCAACCTGACATGGAATCATCAGTATTTGTGTCCAAATGCTTGAATAACTTCATGAACTTCAAGCCCAATCAGATATTGGAGTTCCAACACATGTTCCTCTTTGATTCATTTTCTGCATCTTCTTCAAGTAATTCATTTCATAAGTAGTGTGTAGAAAGAAGAAAGCTGAGGATTGTAGATAGCTCTAGCCATCAAAACTGGGTCATTTTTGGCAGTGTAGTATTTTTTCTAATATACTAAATTCTATAAAAAGTTATTAATATATAAGTTAATGTGCTAGAAATATTACAGAAATAAATATTACCAAGATCCTGGAAACACATAATTCCACAAAAAATATATCATCATATGGCTATTTGGTATTATGAAATCTCTTTTTTCATTTGGAATATTGCAGGTGAATATTTTGTTATCAATTTGTACAAAACATATTTGTCAACAAATCGTAGTAAAATATCAAGGTCATTTAGACATTTCGCGCCATTTTCGGAATGTGGTTTTGGGCGTTGTGAGTGCTTAATGGAACGCACCCATTGGTTACTGTTCCACCCTCGTTCAACCCACTCCACCTTTCCTTCTTTTTCACGGCCATCTTTACTAGGACAAGTGGTGACTTTGGTGCAAATACTCACCCAAATACACTCTGTGATATTGTTAAATATAGAAGAATCTTCAAAATGGGAAGGAAATGTGCCATCAAACATTGCACCAGTCGTATTAACAAGGCTGGCTGCAGACATTTAAGATTTTTCAGGTTTCCTCATCCTTCTCAACTAAAGCAGATGATGAAGTGGAAATTGGCATGTGATGATAATGATGTTATGATGATGGATCCTGTTGAATTGCATAGTTCCTGGAGAATCTGTAGTTTACATTTTGAACAATATCATATGAAGAGACACCATTTGAATGAAGAAGCTGTGCCTACTCTAAAATTGAAAGTAAGATCAAGATTTTGGTAGATGTATTTTCACAATATTGATATTTTATATTCTCATTTAGGTTCAATCATCAAATAGAAAACATGAAGAACATTTGTATTTCATGGCTGTAGATGATTTAGATGTTGGTCACTGTGTTGAAATAAGTAATAGAAAAGAGGAAAACACTATAAAGAGCATTGGTTGTCAGACAGAAGAATTTAAACTAGATGTGGAGACTCAAACTTGTTTTATGGGTTAGTATCAGATTGTCAGGCAGACAGAAATGAGGCCCTCAGCAAAGGCACCAAGAGGATTGAGTTGATGGTCTGTTCAATTATCTCATTAGAATTTAGATTCAGTCAGAAGAAAGATAATTGAAGAAAAGGTGGTTGAACTTGATGAACAAATCAGAGTGTGAAGGAATCTTTCTCAAGGCTTGTAGTGAGCATTTGTTTCCTTCCTTTGGAAGACTGGCTAAGGAGGTAAATAATTTCAAAGATGATGGGGAGAAGATATACTTTGGAATTCAGTAAGTTTGCTCTTTCAGTTCATTATCAAAAATGCACTAAAACTTTGTCCATTTCCAGTCTATTCCAACTTTGAGAAGAAAGACTGGAAATGTTCAGCAACTTCCTAGATTGAATAATGTGATGTGTGAACATCTAATAATGAGTAGAAAAGGTATGTTTCCTATGTATTATGGTAACCTCTAATATTTTCCACTTGTAATAACTATTGAATCTTGAATAACATGTTTGTCCTCACTATGAATGAGGTTTCCTTCAGTGCCAATTGTACTAAAATAGAGAACTAGATGGAATTAGTGGGTTTGAGAATATTGGTAGGAAATTCAAATACATATTAATTTCATGCACGACCAGGCACTTTACCGCCCGCAGGCGGTAAAATGGCACTTTATTGCATTTTGAACTGACTATTGTCTGTTTTGACAGCAAATATGGCTACTACCATATTTATTCCTTATGAAAAAATTGACTGAGTAACAATGGTAATGTGGATGTGGAAATGAAGAGGTATTTACAATGAAATATACTGGTCGTGCATAAAATGTTGTATGTATATTTTTTTATTAGGTTTCACTAGGTTTCAGGGTTCCCACATTCTCTAGGTTCAAATTTCCCCTAGTTGTACTTCTCTTCTATAGTTGCCTCATAATAGCACAAAATATGTTTAGTAGTATCAGATTCTAAGCCGCACAATCTACAAGTCTGATCACCTTCATATAGCCCCATCTTTTGTAGGTGTGTTCTAACAGGAGCATGTCCTGTACGGAGACCTGTTACTAGTCTTATCTGATCTCTACTTAATCTAAGTATCTCATCAGTTCGGTTTTCACTTGTTATCTAAATAATAAGTTTACTATATTCTTGTCCTGGTGTGTGTTATCCCAGGCTATTCTTTATAATTTGCTTTTATGGACCTAGGCGTGATAATAGCCTGAGCGATAGCGATTACTTACACGCTACAGTCCATAAAAGCATATTTTACGCCCATGATACATAATAGTTATTATGCCCGGCGGGCGGTAAAGTAGTCCGAGGGCGGTAAAGTGCTACTTTACAACCGCATATCCGTTCGATAAAGTGCCATTTTACGCCCGGTCGTGCATAAATAACTATTATACATATTCCATATACAGGGTCGTAAAGAATTCTTCCATATAGGGAGAAATGTATTAGAGTGAAGAGGAAGGCAAACATATTGAAATCCAATATTAATAAGAGATATACATTGTTTTTTTCCTGAATTGCTTCTCTTCTACTATCCTCACAACTTTCACTCGTCTGTATGCCAGACACAATAATAAGGCGGGAAAGATTAAAGAGGTAGTCTTTGATGGACAGCAGTGTCGACAACATTGGGAAATTTAATCAACGGATGCCACTATTTATGTAACAGAGAAAGTATAAATCACTATATAATGTGGGTGAACTGAAAGAAGAAATAATAATTTTTCCACAAAATTTGCTCTCATTGAATTCATGTATGATTTCATTCATAAGAATTCTTTCCAACCGCATATGTTTCAAAAACGAAGGATATGTATAAACCGGCTATACATTGGTACTTTTATGGCAATAAGTGTAAATTAAAAGACATGGTATATTTTTTCCTCAATTCAACATTTGTAGTGGAATATTTAAAAATAATCATAACCGATAATGGCATTAATAATTCTTAAAATATATTTCAGGAAGATGGAAGAACAATTTATTATCTACACACCTCATCTCATAAAGGCTGCAGTTAGGAAGTTTCATCATGGTTTCATCAAAAGGACAATCGAGAATACCCAAGAATATCCAGATGTATAACTTATATAAAATATATTATTTATATTAACCCAAGTTTTTCTTCAACTGATTTTCATTTCAATGTGAATTTTTTTTATATGCTTTATATTATACAGGGTGTTTCATTAATATGGTAAAAAAAATAAACTGAGAGTAGAGTGGACCAAAATATGACGATTGAGCACAACATCGCTTATACAAATGTTGATGGTTAAAAAGATACAGTGCGTTCAAAGTTGAAATTTTATTTGCAAACTTCTCAATAATTTCGACAGTTTTTATGATATCGGTTCAAAAATTGGTACATTGGGGGGTTTTTAGGAAGAAAAACAAGTATATTTTAACAGTATTAACTTAGTCCTTAGAAGGCGCCACGTACCCGCTTACAATTATTGAAAAATACGCACAATTTGTTTATCCGTCAAAAATCAACATTTTCGATCAAACATCTATTAAACTACGTTATCTTTTGAACAAAAAAGTATTCTTGGAAAAAGTCGAAAAACCTTACCGTTTTTGCGACAAACCCGATTTTAAGTATTGAAGTCACAAATTAATTCAATTAATTTTATTGAGACAAAACAAGTTGCTGTCAGACAAGCAACTAGTTTTTTAAGTGTCAGAGAAACCGATATCATAAAAACTGTCGAAGCTATTAAGAAATTTGCAAATAAAATTTCAACTTTGAACGACCTGACAGGAGTACCTTGTAAACGTCAAATAAAATATAACTGACAAATGCAAAACTTTATTCAAACGTAAAATGTGGCACCAATAAAAAAAAGCGTAAAGTATTCGTGGATCTGGTCTTCAAAACACACAATTCGTTTTTATCCGTAAGATACCTGTGGCTTATTAAAACCGCAGGCACTGAAAAAAATTTCCTTCATCCTTGGAACGACTTTTTAGTGAGAATACCACTAATAAGCTCTAAACAATATAAAAAAGCATTTGATGCAGTCACGAAAACAAAAATCTCACAACTTTTAGATCAATTTATAACATATATGGAAACAAAGTATTGTTTGCCTACTGCCGCCATATTGAATTTGTTTTGACAGGTCATTGGAATCAAAGAGTACACCAGCTAACAAGAGGCGAAAGAAAGCCGTTTTCGCAATCTCAAATTTGTGAGCGCATGCGCGATTTAACTGGTTTAACTGTCATGTCAATCATCACTTCCTTTCTTCTGATTGTGTCGCAGTGTTGCCGGCTTGCGGATAATTACTGGAAAATACTGATCCTTGAAATAAAGTGTATATGTACTCAATAGGTACATGCCAAAATAATAAACAATTTCCTGGAAATTGCAAGGATTATTATACTAAGATTATAAATGCCATGAATGCAATCAAGTTCAATTATTTTATTTTATGTAATAGAAATTTCATAATACATTGTTACCGGAGTTATGAAAACTTGCCAAATTTCAAGGCAATCGGACAACTAGAAGTTGGTCAAATTTCATTTCAAAAATTTGTACAGACTGACGGACAAGAAAGCGAGTTAATAAAAATGTTCGTCTGTTGTTGAAAAAAAATTCCACTCCAATTTGAGAATTTTATGTCTAAGAAAATGGCTATTTTATATCAAAATTAACGTTTTGTGTCAAAATACTGGTAGATTTCAATAAAAATTACATTCACGAAATAAAATACCTAATAAGTCAGTATTTCAGTCAGACAACTATTTTGTGGTCATAATGGGCAAGGATGTTCAACAACTTATTTTTCTTAGTGTAGTTCTGTCACTATGTTAGTTTTCTCCGTGTACGATGTAGGTTACAGTTCAGTGCTGTGACGTATTTTCCGCAATATCGTGTGTGTCGAACATCAAAGGAACCGACAAAGCTTTCGCCTCTTGTTAGCTGGTGTACTCTTTGATTGGAATGCACTGTTTCTACCGTTACCACAACCTGTGCGACACTGTCATTGACAGAAATGAATAATCATCGAGTATCTGTACCTGAAGTCAAAGCTAATCAAAAAAACACGTAACAAATCACCAACTTCAACGTCTAACTGACGCAATACAAAATAATAAAACGGAAATGTTCAAAATTGTTTTTATACCAGACCTAAAAGACACGTCTGTTTTGTGATGCGCCGCAGATGCTCGATACAGTACCTCTTCATTCTCTTGCACCAGCATGAATTCTGTGGTATGACAGTGGACTGCTTATCAATTTTGGTTGTCACATTTAAAAACTTTCAGACGTTAACGGCTAAAACCGCGGAAAAAAGTGATGCTTTGAGCTAAATAATTAAATATTGAATTTTCAGACCTAACATTGCTCAAAGATAATTTCTGTTGTGTTAATTTGTTTACTTTTATTCTGCCAAGCTATGATTGCATTGAAGTGAAGTTATTTGAAGTGTCCACTACCAGTTGTTGATGCTCACATTTGTAAACAAGTGAGTTACATGAATTATATATAATCTGATAGATTATTAGTGTTGGAATTGTACTGTTCAACTGAATTATAAATAACATAGCTGCTGGAGTAATTCAAAATGAAAAAATACAGTGGGTGGAAACAGTAAATTTAAACAAAAAAATTAATGTTATAAGAAATTGAACTTAACCTTTCAAATGAACATATTATGAAGTGTATTAATTTTTGGAGGATTTTCTTATTAATTTCAAAAAATGGTTTTGGTATCAATTCAAATTTTGAAAAAAAAATAACTTGACTTCTATAATTATGTATCTTGTAAACACATTCATTCACATTTTACTTTATTATTACTCTAGCAGCTATGTGGTTCAATGTTAGATCATGCTGGGATTCTATCGGATTCTATAATTCATTTCTGTGTAGAATTCAAGCATATCTGGTACTGGCCAATCTGGTCAATGGTCTCTATTGTACTAGGAGGAAGTTACAATCTTTAATAGGCCAAATTACCTTCGGTATATCTTTCCTTCAAGGATCCATAATTGTTTGTGCATATTTTTAGAGATATTGTGTCATGAAAAAGAGTATACAGACATAATATCAACTAAATAAACCTAACAGAGTTGTTCAAAGATGATGTGAAAAACAAATGGCTCTGCTAACTTTATACTCATCAGAACCTCACCATTAAAATATTGAGTTGATTGATATTGGTCAAAATCAAAAACTTCAGTTTAAATTAGTAATTTCTTATTTTGACACAAAACATACAAAAATTGGTAATTTTGCTATTTTCATCTCAAATTTCCCGTTGAACAATGTATTTGACAATTTAAACATGATCTTTATATTTGAGGTCTAAAAAAGTTTGTTGGCAAAATATTTTCATGGGTTGTTATTTTGAAGTAATGAATATTATAAAAGCCTTGATAAATTCAATGAACTGCTGGAAATTGAGGGATTCTAATTCATTGATGTGAGACAATTCAAGTCATTATTGAAGAAGTATATCAGTCAAGCTTTCTCATATTCCTTTATTCCAATTTTTATTTTTGGTTATCTGATACATGTGATTCAACCTGTGGGTAATCTTTTTTTTTACTTTTTGTTAATGTAAATTATTATTGTGGGATATTTATACATTAGTAACTTGTGTATATTGAAATGCCTGCAAATGAAAGACTTATGGCTAAACAATAATTGAGAAAAGCCTAGCAGTTAGTCAATTTTTAGATGTTTGAGTGCATGGGGGCTATATAGTAGTCTAGATGCATGACTGAAATAATTTTACCATGATAAAATATATTGTCTGCTATTCATCACCCCATACAAGATTCAACCTATTGGGAGTTGGCTTATAACTTTGAAAGAATGATGTAATAGTAGGGGAGCCCAAGCGGGGATTTCGGGATTTACTGAAGCGCGTCAGATTAATATACAGGAGGATACCTTGTACCCGGATACGTACCTCCACAAAACATGAGACCCATATATAAGGCCGCCCGTGAAGGATACAGGATCAGATTAGTAAAAAAAATTGACCATCAGAAATTCTCGAGCGCGTCAGATTAAGGTAGGGTGAGTTAATTACATCCCAAAAAGTGTATATTCCACTAATCTGACAATTTGAGAGTGACGTAAAAGAAGGGGAGGGCAACAAAGTTGCAAAAAAAAAACGTCATCTCGACATTCTCGAGCGTAGCTATTTTTTTTTATTTCCAAGGAAATAATTCAAGAATAATGAAAAATATATAATCTGACAATTTCCGCAAGCCGAAATAACAAAAATTCGTCGATAAAGTTAAATGCGTGCAGCTGCGTGATGCCTACATTTCCTTCTCCGCGCTCTTATTCCTATGTGTATGTGTGTGTGTGTAACTCGCTTATAACTTTTGAACGACTAAATCGATCGGAATTTACTAAACGGCGTTCTAAAGATTTCCCTCAGAATTAGATTTCCTGTGAATTCGGGCCGATAGATTTTGAGAAATTTTGAAAAATCTCGAGAAAAAAAATTTTTTGAAAGTGTTTTTTTTTGATAACTTTTAACCGGCTGTATCGATTAACTCCAAAAACTAATCCATCTTTGAGCTTGAAAAACCACATCGATCGCCACCAAGCTGGTCAAAATCGGTTGATTCGTTCGAGAGATATCGTGAACGAAAGAAACCCAAAAAAGTGTTTTTTCGGGATTACTCCGAAATTTGTGGTTCTATCAATTAAAATTGCGAAACCAACCGCGTGAAAATTGCTTGATCCATTCAAAGGTTATTGCGGTTTCAAAATTCCAAAAATAGTGTTCTATGAAACTTCTATCAGACTTTCGAGCAGGGAGAGCTTAAATGCACAGAAATATTATTTCTTTGAACTCAGCGAGCTGAAAATATCACATAAATTATATTTTGAGCTCAAAAATATCATAAGTACAATTTTAAGCGCCCAGGAATGGAATTAGCGGGAAGTTGCAGGGATGGCCTTTAAGGTGAAGCGTTTTTCAATGTTTTTTTGTCAGATTAGGCGAATCCCTCTAGATAATCGTCAGATTATGAGACAGTACGTTTAGAACATAAAGATGAATCATATATATCTTAATCTGACGCGCTCGAGTATTTCAAAATGGCGAATTTTTTTTGCACGTTATGAAAATGGCCACGAGTTTGCGTCCCATCGAAATCGTCAGATTAGTGAATGAGAGCTTTTTTTTGGTGCACTTAACACTCCCTCAAAAAATCTGACGCGCTCGATTAATTTTATTTTTTTTACATTTTCAACCCTTAAATACAACCACCCGCATCATGCAAACGATCAGATTAACATACGTACATTATTAAAAATACACAGGGTATCGATGCTATCAATATCTGACGCGCTCGAGAATGTCCATGCAACAGTTTTTTTTTACATATTCAAAAATCTATAGCCGCTTCCCCCACCGATGTAAAGGTATATATCATATAACATTTTTTTCTTCTTATCATCTAAGCTTTGCATCCCACTAGGTCTCTACGACGCTCGAGTAAATCCCCATTTAGCATCGTGGGCTCCCCTACCATAATAAAGCAACATTTTTAGATAATGGAAGGCGATTGCACATTATGTGTGTATCAAACATCTATATCAACCCAAAGAATGTTTTAGGAATACTAGTTGAATTGTTCTATCCTTCCTGTGATAAAATGTTCATTAATGGATTGTTTCAAGGGAAATGTTGTATACTTTTCTGGTCACTGATTGTTATTTTCAACAAGCTTATATTAGCTCCACTTAAGTATGTATGTATATACATATGTGACCAACTCACTGTCGGTTATGAGTATTGTTGATGTCTACAATCAGGGTTAATTTTACTATGCAACAGTAAATCCCTGTCATTTGAAGCTGGGCATCGGTAAGAATCCCGTCCATCTCTGAAAAAATGAAACTGAAAAATGAAAAAAAAAGTTGAAAAAATTAATGAGGGACTTACAAGCAAGAATAGGTATTGATTGAGAAAAATATTGTACTGTAACAATATTTTTCTTAATATATATGTTTTTCGTGTTAATGATTATTCTTGCTTTTCCAGTTCATCATAGAGGCATGTTTTTTATTTTATTTTATATATTTATTCATCATAAATTTCCACGATTATCATAAATGGTAGAATGAAGATTTTGTGGAAGAATAGTCACTACCTACAATGAATTGGGGATGAAAGAAATTGTTGTCATCCTATTTTTTAAATTGTGTTCAGGTGGACAGTACACTACCGATAATGTTATTTCTACTAATTCGACTCTAATAGCTTCATTTTCCGATAAATGATCAATTGTATTCTTCATAAGAATTGGTGATCCTGCATGGGTTGCATTATCCGAGAGATTTGTATGATAGATCTGGTGCCAGATATTTAAAAGTATGATTTATCTGTAATAGGATGTCGGATATTAACCCATTAACGGCCAACACATCAGAAATTTTTAATTCAGAAAAAAACATTAATTGTGGCACGTTTAGAATACACAAGCAAACAACAATTCGTCATTAAAAAAGTTATAATCTCACATATTTGAAGAAAAAAAGTGGGTGCGTAAGCGCCCTTTGGCCAAAAATGGATAAAATAATCGAATAAAAAAAAACGAATATAGAGTAGGTGCCCTATTTCTTCATATGATAATTTTCGAAACAATCTGGGTTCACATGCACTTTGCATTTCTGTATGGTTTCGAAACTGTTTAGTGGTCGTTTCGGTTTCGTTTAGTTCACTTGCGCCAACTTCGCATTCGTGACGATACAGAAACATTCTACGATTTTTGATTCGTTTCATTGCACTGAATATCATGGTCATCTTCATTTGTTTCGTATAAATAATCAGTATCTCCATCGTCACTCATATTTTTTTTATTCGAACGGAAGAAATTATCAATAACACAAATGAACGTTAAAAAATACCCAAACAAAAAGCTAGATTAGCTAACCTATTCTTCTGGCAAAGAGTTTCTTAATGCTCATGTCAATACTCATGAATCAAAACAGTTTTCAATTTTGAACATATACCGTCCAGAAACTATGCTGCGCACGGTCACGAGTTTGGTTGGAACAGAAAGATGATGGTCAGATTACGATTACTGTTCTGTTGAATTTGTTGGTTGAACATGTTTTTGAAATCCCCAAGAAATTCCATAAGCAGTGAAATAATATCTCCGTTGTTGTTTTATTTGGTCTATTTGGAGTACTGTTTTCATTGTTTTTTACTGCATTAGCTTTGCTAATCCCGTTGGTCTGTATCTGATTGACAATTTTTTGAGAAGGCACAGTGTTAGTGTTTGAAACTGTTTTTAGTGGGTTGTGTAACGTTACTATGATTTTTTAATAGTTTATGGAAGTACGAACAACCCTTATAATTTGATGGGGTCCATTGCTGTAAGTCCTCTATTAAGCTAGCAGAACCATTTTCGAATTCTCAAAATTTTTGACGACATTATTGTTACTTGTATATTCTTTCTAGTTCCATAATGATTAGGTTGTTTTGATTGATGAGAATGTTACGATTGTTGTCGGCTTTGCATGATGTGAAACTGTTCCTGTTTTGGTCGTAGTACACTTGAGACACTTGAGGCTGTGCGGAATTTAAGGTCGGTGATGCATACTGAAAATGAGTAGTGTTCGGAAATCCTGCGAATCTCGTCCCATTTCCCGTTGTGAACATATTTGGTTTTTGGTACATTTATATTTCAGTGCGTTTGTATCACCTTGTATAAAATTTGAATTTGGTTCTATTTACTATCGAAACAAGTTATTAAAAAAAAATTAGAAAATAACATCTTGTTTTTGTTCCGGCTGACACGTCTGTCTCTCGAAACTCGGATGAATATGTCCTGAACTTAACAACTGGATTTTCATTGCTCGGTACGCGGGGAAATTAGAAAACAAGTACAAATAGTTTTCAGTTTGCAGTAGGTACGAACACAGGTTGGAAAACCCAAGAAAATCAATTATGATGAGGAGTTTTTAAGAAATATATTTTTTTCATTGTGCTAGAATTATTATTCATTCTGAGGGTAACCCCAATTCATCAATATAAATTCAAGTATGATTAGTAAATTTCAGAAGTGGATATTGAACAATAAGAGAGCCAGAAGAAGAAACAAACATGTCTCTCTTCGACAAGTTTTTAACCGTCAACGAGGGTGTGCAAAAATCTGTGAATGATAAGGAATCCACTTTCAAAAAGGTATGCATTTGTCTGATGAAACATATTTCCGTAATTATTACATATTTTATTTCAGCATCTTGTGGAACTGTTTGCACCAATAGACGAATTCATTGAGAAAGGAAATCGGAAAGTATTGTTTGAAGGTATGTTTGATGAGTTGATTTTTAATTAAATTGTGTCTTTACACAAAAAATACATTCTGGATAACTTTGTGAGGTTGTCGTTTCAAAACGTTGAAATCATATAAATTGTATAACTCTCAATTTCAGTGCATTGGCATAGTTTCAGGCCATGGTCTATTCGGAAAAATTGTACTTATTACCCGACTAAAATTTTCATGAAAATTCTTGTTGATACTTAGATATTTTGATAAAAAACAAGAATTCGATAATATCATCATGGAGAAATAAATTATGTTAGAGATGAGTGTAATTTTACATTTTAAGATATCATTCAGTGATGATGCATAATATACAATAACAAAAAAATTAAAGTAACAAGCGTGTGACAGGAAAGTTACCTAATGAAAAAAAACTCGTTTTCAGTACTAGAAAAGGAAAATATCCAACCAATAGAAGTTGAGAGTCAAAAGAGAAGAGCAAAGCAGAGAAAGATTAATATTCTAGACGAAATATCCGAGAATTCCCAAGAACTTGACAGTATCAAGGTGAAGCAAGAGAAATTATCAATTGTTTCCCCAGATACTGCCAGTTCTGGTGGCTCTGCAACATTTATCAAAGGTATTTGTTTTTGAATCAAATGAATATTTCAATTATATTATTATTATTATATTATATATTTCCTAATATTAATTCCATTTCTTCATTCAAGAAATTTCTCCAAAGACAAAAAGAAATACAAGAACAACTCGTCTAGGTAAGGCATCCGAAAGTTCAGAAACTCCTGCTGTGATTAGTAATGTGAAAGTTAAAGCTGAAAAGTTGTCAGCAGATCCACTTGCAGGTATTTGAGTTTTCAGTATTTACTAATAATTCAATGTATTTTAACTATGAGTATCCCAACCACATTGGTTTATTTCGGACCAATTTGCGCATTTTGTCATTGCGCGTGTTGTCAATGAGCAATGGAATTTAGATACAATCAATATAGCTTATCAATTAAAATCGTTGAAAATAAATTCAAATCACACAAATATCAACAACAGTCAGGAAATACTTTAGATTCCTCTGTGAGTTGAATTGATGAAAATAGTTGCTAATGGTCTGTATTTTGGTTTACATCCGGCACCAGGTGTGGGGAATATTGATATCTGGAGTTGACACATTAATATTTTATAACTCGATTGAAATTAAATCATGTGCGTTTCTCTTAAAATTTTCACAAAATCAGTATTTTTGAATGTCCGTATTGCAGTATCACTCTGCTGCTGATATCAATCATATATTCCTACAATGTCCCAAATACGCAACACACATGGCAATGTTGAATAATAAATTTCTCAAAATTTTAATTACCAATTAAAATCTTATCACTAACCTAACCTAACCACAAATAATGAATCCAAATACGACAGTTTAGTTGAATTCCAGTTAAATTGAAACCGAAATTTGAAATTTTTCAATTAAAATAAGTTTATCTGTGTTTAGACCAAATGTAATTCTTATATTCGATTCCAAAATAAACAAATAAATTTGCACTAACTGAAATATGCATAATTTCAATTATGGAATCAAACTTTTCTGTGTCTAATGGACTTAGTCCGATGTCATCCCCTCCCCTTTCTCCCTTTTTAATCACTGAAAAAATTGATTCGTTAACAACAATATCATTGAAATACAGATTTGATTGAGTGCAAAATTATCATATTGACCTTTTTCAGTATAGCGATCGTAAAGTATTCCAAAAATGATATCATCATCATTACTTTCGATGAAGCTTTCTGAGATACGTTATATAATTTTATTTTATACTTTCAAGATCTGAATATCAAAAACGAAGATATGCCGGCACCACGAAAACTGCCACCGAGAAAAAAGAAGACTAAACCTGAGGTCCAAGAACCGTCTGCGAGATTTACGAGAGCAGTAAGTTTCACTGACTGCTTTATAACCTTTTTGATTGTGTGAAATCGATATCGATTGAGCAACAACATTC
Organism: Plagiodera versicolora; assembly: GCA_037013635.1. Lineage (NCBI taxonomy): Eukaryota > Metazoa > Arthropoda > Insecta > Coleoptera > Chrysomelidae > Plagiodera > Plagiodera versicolora. The sequence goes on along the minus strand of CM072986.1, from coordinate 3,910,901 downwards.
TAGAGAAATATATTGATAGATATTGAGAAATGATGGTTTCAATTTATCCAAAATTGAAAATGTATGAAATAATTTCTTCACAACGTGAAAAATTTAAATCATGAAAATGGATATTCTTTCTGAAGACTACTCGGTTCCTTACTTTACATCGTAGTATATTTGAGGATGTTTTATTTAATATTTCGATGCACACATATACATGTATGAATGTTACCTTCTCAATTGCTTCATATTGTATTGATCTTATATTTTCAGTCGCAAAGAGGAAAGGAATCTGACGTAATTCTACAAGACACGTCAATTATCAAAATAGATATAACCGACACCGATTCAGACATACAATCGGAAAAAGAAGTAGTACCAGAGAAACTTGCCCTACAAAATATGAGAACCACTAGGTCCAAAATGAGACAGAAAAAACCCACAGGAGAAACACAATCTGATAATGAAAAAATGGAAAACCCTGAACCAGAAACCAAAAAAGTGAGAAGCACTCGTACGAAAACAATTAAACAAAAGAAAAGGAGTAGGTCTCATTCGTCTGGTGAAGAATCAGTTACTTCGCATGTACGTATTCTTTTTGGATATTTTCACTATTTTGTTCTAACCGTTTGGTTGAATTTATATTTTTTTTCTTTCGGCGATTCTTTATAAAAAAAATTGTGAGAATCAACATCTCCATCAATATTGTAATAATTTTTTCATCTATTCATTTTCTCATAAACTTTTACTATCATTAGAGTACGTTGTTTGTGGAACAGCTGAACATACAATGGTATTATGCAAAGGTCTAAATTCTTTTTTAAAAATTGAATTCTTCTGTTTTTTTTTTTAATGACTGACTTTGACTTCTGGTAATCTCGGAGTAATAGTTTTTACTTCTATTGTGTAGTGCACCTGCATCAGTGAGTAAAAAATTTGCATTGTTTGTTCGTGTAATTCGGTTTAGTGTCTCGAACTCATACACGTCAAAAATTAACACGTTTTTAAGCTCTAATTACATCCCTCAAGGAGGGCATAATTTATATAATTTCTGGACCAGAATTCCCCCTCAACTGATACCATAATGTTAAGCAAGTATCCAGCAGTTTATTCTGATTGTAGAACGAGCAAAAGAAATCCAGATCCAGCACATCGTCTGAAAACGATGACAAATCGGCGCAGACGATATATGAAGACGCTACATCGACGATCGAAAACGAACTTCCAACCGATACGACTTTTGTCGCCAAAGCAGTGTCGAAGGTGCCACTCGACCAAACTATGATGGTGGAGAATCCCAAAATAGTGAAATCCAGCGGAGATAACTCGGCAGAAGCGACCGTCAAGAAAGTGAAAACTCCTCCCTGCCCGAAATCGAAGAAGCCAACCAAGGAGATATTCAGTCCGTTTGAGAAAACGCCGCTCAAGAAGAAAATAGAAGCTTTCGAAAAACTCGAGGCTGCAGCAGCAGTGAACCAGCAGAGGTATGTGTTTTACTGACTGTATCCATAGACTATATGAAACATTGAACAATACGCCTATACCAAAAACATAAGGAGAAGTGGCTCCAAGATAAACTAATGAAAATCGGTGGTGGGGATGTGTTTCTTGCGCTCTCGTTGTGCTAGAGTACAAACTGAACAGTGGCGTAACAAAATTTATTCTCGTGATATAATACATTTACAATAATGTTACACAGCAATTATTTTGGTTTAATAAAAACGAATGTTATTTCAGAAAAAAATATTCATTACATCATTTTGTTACATCACAAATTTCAAACTTTATATTTCAACTTGTTATACAAAACAATTCCCATAGTATACGCAAATAGAAATACATAAAAACGAAATAATTCCATACATTAATATATTATCAATGTTAATAAATTCGTTTTTTTTTGCTATACCAAAAGCTTTCTTGGCTTTTGATGGACTTCATCCCCAATATAAGTTTTTCTTTTTTTATTTTCATGTTTTTTTTTGTCATACCAGCTGAAATTATTTCAAAGTGTGCTACATTTTAATTGAAGTATGATGAGATTACTCTCCAGATTCTCTTGATGATGTATCAGAAATACTCCTTCTTTTGTGACTAAAACTTGATTTAGAGCTAGCTGGACCTGAACTTGAATTTGGTGAATCATTTTTTCCTCCTTTAAATTAGACATAATATAATGATCAAAATTGAAAAAATGTCTGTACTATTCAAACTGGACCTAAAAAATAGATCTATATAAATAGGTACAATACAGATTGATTATTAAATTCAGTTACATACCTTGTACATGAAAAAAGTATTCTCTGTATACTTTGAGGTACTTGGTCCTGGACTATCCAAAGTTTCAGTGTTGGAACGCATGCAGTGATTATCCACTTGTAGACTACAAAATTGACATTGAGAAACCTAAGATCCTAAAAAAAATCATAAATTTGTGATCTTGATACTCACTCATCATCTGTCATTGATGAAAATGGAATAGCTTTTCCTTTCAATACTATTTGTCCAGACGGAAGAAAAAATGTTTTCCAAACACGAAATGAATATTATTGGCTTCTCAAATTTAGAGCTATTCACCAATATCGTCTCATTGAATTGTTATCAGGAAATCTGGAAATATTCATGATATATATATATATGATAATGTAGGTTTAAATAAAAAATTTGCAACGCCTATGTTGATTCTTCATTGACAACGTACCTGTGAAATGGTAAACAATCACCAATGTTTTCTGTATAATCACAAACTAAACAATTTTTGATCATTTTCACACTTGGATAATGTCAAATATGCACAAATATGAGCTGATCAACCTCTAACAGCACCTAAACTTTTGTAATATAGGAAACTCAAGCTAAAAACTGCACGTAATGGCGGCTTTGTTTTGAAACACTAGAAGGCACGAAATTCAAATTAACTAATTAGACTAGCGACCAGCCCAAAATATTTGTATTCCCCTAATTGATATGGAAGGGATGTGATGTTGGGGCCAAACAAATGTTTGTTGTTACTCATCTTGTAAAGATCTTAAGTCTATGGTTTATGCCATGTATATAAAACATAGATAAAGAACTAAGTATAACGCATATGCCAAACAAGTTAAGAGAATTGATATCGAGTATTTATATGAAATGATTTAGAAGCTTTAACAAAATTTGTGCTAGTTTTGTGTCATTTTGGATTTGGATATTCATTTCATGAACGCAATATGTCAGATTTTTTCCACTTTCGTTGTCATTCCATACTCAATTTTTCTTGAAATTCTTGCTCCTACTTGCCACTTTATATATATTAATTAATATTTTATTCATAGTACCAAGAGCAAACTGAGATCAGATACAGCCGCCGATTCTAGCTTACGGCCGAAATCCAAACTACTCACACCGTTTACATCGAAATTCATGCCTAAAACGTGCAGCACGAACAAAATCAGCAAATACCTTCCTAGTAGCAAGCTGGATACGTCCGTCAGCAGCGAGAGTAACTTCTCAGTAAAGTCGCTCAGTGCCCTCAAATCCTCACAAGCCGAATTCAGGGAGAGGGAGAAACGAAGAATAGAAAAGGAAAGGGAAGCTATAAAAAAACGAGAGGCCATCCTTGCAGCCCAAATGGAGGAGAAGAAGAAGAAGAGAGAAGAGAAACAGTTGAAGGTAATTTGAATCTCGGTCAAGTTGATATCATCTGGCCTATTTTAAATAGTACGTCCCATGTATTATTGAATTCCTATATTCGATGCAAAATTCTAAACCTATTTTTGTGATGTCTTACACTTGGACTAATCCGTTTCAGAGATATTTCAATTTTCTACGCGATGAAAACGCAAATATCCCAATATACATTGTTTAAATGGAGCTGGCCATTTGGCGACAGAGACAAAACTGTCACAGAGGTGTCGCGTAGAAGTCGTCAACATTCAACAACTTTAGACACTTAAGGCAAAGGAACAGGCACAGACGTACGGATACGTTGGATGAATGAAGTCGTACCATTTTTCGTTATTAAATAGCAATTATTTGTAAATTTCACAAAGTTGAATCTATAGAAATCATTTTGGGCGTGCTGATCTTTATGATCGAGTCAACAATTTGATTGAAAATAATAATTTCCGATCGTCGTTATTCGAATGAGGATTTTAGCAATTTCATCACTATAATAATCAGCAGAATAGCGACATCAAAAATTGCTACCAATTAGGTTATGTTTTCATTATTCGCTGCCGATTTTCATTGTTCGACTGTGGTCGGCCTCTATCGAAGCGATAATACCACGTTTTGAGTATACGTAGAAAACCGTATCTATATGTCGAACAAATCTCGTAACGTGAAGAAAATACAAACTGCACATGGTCAGCTGTTATGAGATACTTTCTCGTATGTTGCCAATGTGCAAAGACAAAGTCGCTGTACATGATCTGTTACGAACATGGCCATACTAACGTATTTTCCGTTGCATTACGTACCTTAGCGTGATAGCAATCCTTTCCTCGACGGGAATCGGTTCCCTCATTGAAGTTTTTTGCTCGCGGATATGGTCAGCAAGATAGCCACATAACTCGTCGAAAGGAATTATTTCTTGTTTGGAAACATCGCCAGAGGCGTAGCACTTTCATTTAAAAGAAGAGGTTTAAAAATATTACAAGAACGCACTCTATTGAGTGCCTATCTGATACACAGGATAGGCCATGTATAAGGGATATAATGCAGATTTTTTTTTACTTCTATAAGCACTTGCCACTACTTCTTGTCTCTACCAAAAAGAAACACCATCTTTGTTTCAAATGAGACTTCCTATATCTCATTTTTGATTGATAATTCTCTATTCCTATTTCCCGTTATTCTCATACTCATTCTTGATTTCTAGGCACAACTACAAAGAGAAATTTTGGAAAAAGACAAACTGAAGCAATTAGAAGAACAGCAACGCAAAGAAGAAGAAAAATACAAACTAGCTATTGCCGAGAAGGAAGAAAAGTTACAGAAACAAAGAGAAGAGGCAGAAAAAAGGAGGCTTTATGCGAAGAAAAAAGCACAATCCATCAAACAGCAAGAAGAGAGGTGAGTCAATAAGTGTGAAGATCTTCTATCAAGATTTTCTTCGTGACAGTTGATGAATTCAATATATTTATGTGTCGTTCATTTTGCAGGGAAGCAAGAAAGGCTGCTGAGAAAGAAGCGAAGTTGGCCGCTCTGACAGAGGCTAAACAGAATGAAATCAAAACGAAAACTCAGCATAAAGAACAATCGGCACTGCCTCTTTACATGACTCACAGACCACCACTGTTGCCTACAACCGACTGTTATGATTCGGATTCTCCAGATTACGGTTCAGATTACAAGGTACCTTCGTGGGCTTCAGGTATGTGCTTGTTTTTTTTCTATCTTGGAAGTTGCCTAGATTATAACCTATTTATTTAGGGAAGATGTGACATATTTTATGTGATATTTGAAATGAAAACGCATGAGTCAATTCAAACTGTTCAACTATTTTTGTTTTATTGTTTGAATGAAGTTACATACACATCTTTTATTCCAATTCGAAATTAACATTCATTACTGAATATTGTTGTGAACAAAGATGAGCAAAAACCCCCTTTTCCTTGAACGAAATAACCAAATCAAAATAATCTTCAGACTATTTAAGATATATTTTATAAACAGGGTGGGCAATTTTCGTATGTCTGTATAGGGCAACCGGTAACTTTAGGGAAAAAAAGAGGTCAAATCCTTGATCGCTTTTTTCGAGACAAGTTCACTGACGAAAACGAAAATTGGCTATCGTTTTTTGTTACAAAAAATCAATTTTTCTACTTTTCGACACATACTAATATATGTTAGTGAAGTTCGAGGAAAATTGCATTTACATTCTTCAGGCACTTTTTTCCCTTCAATCCATTGGCATAGAGAAGATTCCAAAAAAAAACCCTCAATTTCGAGTATAACCCATACTTCATCAAATAGAAATTATACTTGGCTATGGTTTAGTTGAGAAGGATTATTTTTAACTTTTTAACCATGTATGCATGTTCGGTCGCTTTCGATGTGCGAGTCTTAGCGAAAATTATACATTGCTTCATTTGTCTGCATTTTATCGTTCATTTCAAGTGATACTGTCGCAAAAAAATTTGGTCTGACCGAACTTTTTGTCGTTGCAGATGAGACATTGAAGAAGAGTCTAATTATCCAGAACGCCGTACCGGAAAATCTGAAGAACACATTCTTCTGTCGGCAAACGCACACCCCAGACTTGAGAGAAATATTCGAATTGATCGATGATAAGAAATTGAAGAGGACTTCTAGTGCAGTGTGGAAGAAACCACCTAGGTATACTCAGTTTTCGGTGACAAGTATGGTTCAGTTCAGCGACGATGAAGATATTATCCTATAGAACGTGTTCAAGGTCATGTGTCATATGTTTATATTGAGTCGGTCAGATTATTTACCACTACTTTATTTCTGTAAATGGGCTCTATATATTTTTCAGTGATCAGATTTTAGGCTGTCAAATGAGTCTGTATTTTAATTATCAACGAAGTTTTTTCTTCATTTGGATTTTTCAATCATCGCTCAGATTATTTAGCTGGATTACATAAGTTGAGCAATAACTGGAAGATGACTGTGAGGAGCAGATTTAATAAAATATTTTGTATGTTCACATAGTTTCATTTTTATAGTATTGTGTTATGGGGGCGTCCATAAATTACATGAGGCATTTTTTAGGTTTTTTTTGACACCCCTCCGCCCCCTTGGTGAGATTTCGCAAGATTTTCCTCAACTACCTCCCCCCCTCCCCAAATCTCACGTGAGATTTTTTAAATTTTGTGTTCTGGCTGTAATTGCGTTGGATTATAGAAAAAAACAAGAACATAATTTGTTCCATTACTTTTATTTGACTAGGAATAAAATCCTAAAAAATGCCTCACGTAATTTATGGACGCCCCCTAATCTATAGCGCTTGAACAATCGAAGGGCTACTGCACTGCTCTGCGGGGTTCGGGTAAACACGACAAACACTAATGTGTGAAATTTCGCCATATTTTCACTCTAGCAATATTTTTTACTCTAATTCAACTTTACTTTCACTTAATTTTAAATCGTTTTATAATAGAAAAAAAAACGTGATATTTGCTAAAACCCCCCCTCTCCCCTAAGTGAGATTTAGAAAGATTAAGCTTGACCCCCTCCCCCCTTGAACACCTCACGTAATTTATGGACGCCCCCTATGGTTATTATGGTCATTCAAGTCGTATGTATGGGTATATTTAATAAATCAAAATTTGGGATTGGCTGCAGAATCGTTAGGTTTCCTTCATGAATCCTCATCTGAAAACACTGCTAAGTGACAAAATCTGACCAAACATTTTTCCGTTCGCCTTATTATATAGATACAGGAAGTTCTTTTGTGAGTTAGCTCGATCTATGCTGGGTGTCCAATCCGTCGATGTTAAAATAGAAAAAAGTTTGCACCCTGTCGCTACAAATCTAAACATTTCCAGAAAACTACGCTCCTAGCAGATGAATATGGCAAACGTTTCTTCGAAAATGGGACACCTCCCACCTCTCGAAAGTACCGTAGTTTCCAGACCCCTATATGAAATCGTGGTTAAAGCCTAAAAATCATACTTTTCCTTATTCGAGACCTCCTTGAGTCTCGTATGATTCGTATCGTATTTTGCTTTGAACTTTGTGTTCGTACTTCCAAATATCATTTTCAATTGCGTACTCGAAACAATTCGAGTGTTAAGGCGCGTATCCATTATGCGTTATTGGCGCGGGTACGAGCAGCAGCAGCTTTTCTAATTATTCACCGTATTATAGACAAGAAAAAGCAGCAACGATAAGTGCGTTGGTGGATTAAAGAGCTGTACCGCCAGTGATTTGACTTTTAGATATTCTCCATTTTTTCCTTCTGTAGGACGATAGGAGCACAGTCATTTTTTTCTTTAACTCCGGCACCGGGACTCCCATTTCACTACTAATTTCTTTCCGAGCATCTTCTCTAAGCGACCTATTATGATAGGAAGAAATTTTGGTATTCCACAGTAGTTCTTTTGTACCATAGAGTTGTATTAATATATGGCACCGTTGGTTATCCATAATTGGGAGCGCAACAAACACAAAAATATACAACAACCGTTTCAATTGGAGCGCGCTGACTCGTCGGAACGGTCCGCTCCGCGTTCAAGCGCTCCAACGAACGCATTGGCGCGCGTTCCAAAGTGGTCTCCATTTCGCGCGGCTGTAGCGCGCGCCAATTTTCGATCTGTTGGAGCGGGTAATCGATATGCAGCTTTAGTAATTCCACTACTGTCACTGCTACGATCGATACACTAAAATGGGCGAAAGACGAAAACTGTACAGTGATTGGGAACCAGCTGCTACTTGTTGTTCCTCTCATTGGATTGTACCTACCACACTAATTAAGGGATGTATCACTCTCAACATTAAGGGTATAAAAAATAAACCAAAATCTCTTTTTTGTAATGAATCGATAGTTACTTCATAAAATGTAGCGACACATTTATCTCCATTGTAAATCACTTTTAAAGAGCTTTAATTTGAGCTATCAAAGAGCAGGGTGGTTGTCATTTAATTTATGCCCAAAAAGAAGAGATGTGAATATATAAGGAAACATATATATTTATGTGCGTGTATTCATATATTTCTTATGAGCTAAAAACACAGCAATTCACTTTCAGAATAATTGAATATGTTCACATTGAAAGTTACAATTATGAACTTTAGCTCGAAACTAGCTCTAAAATTGGTTATCACATTAGAGATTTCCCAAAACACCACGACTTTGTTTTACTTCTAGTAACAGGGGATGAATGAGTTTGAATGGAAATTCGAATACATTATGTGTGCATTCATTACAGCTTGCACCGACTACTTTTTTCTCGATCCAACACCCTGTAGCGTTCTTTATGAGATAAGATATTTCTTCCTCGGCTGATTTACACTCTCCATTTTTGTTCAAACATACTCCCTAAAAAAATCAAACTAATTTTACTGTGCGTTTTTCAATAGTAACTAGAGAGTTGAAGTAATCACAGTACGTGAGCAGTCCTAGACACGGTAACGTAAGAAATATGACTTTCCTTATACAGGGTGATTCATTGGGAAATGGGCGTACTGTAAGGGTAGGTAGAAGTCGCCTAGCTGGTTCTGAAAAACCCCCATATAAGGGGTCTAGCCCCCTGTATAAGCGAGATACAGAGTGTTTTATGTATATCCCCTATTTCTTCAATGGCTCATGACATACGATCCGCATTGTATATTTTATCAATTTTCAGAACATAAACTCATTATCCTGTATGTTACCGAATTCCGAACTTCATCAGTTCAATACAACATAATATGACGAAATTTCGAAAATTTGTTTGAAGATATGAAAAGAACAGAAAAAATATTCCTAAACAAATGAGTTTGGTACTTCCGCATGCCATTCTTGTACCTGTTAATTTGAGTCAAAATTATTTTTTTCGATGAAAAAGTGGTAGGAAATTCAAAAAAATACCTTTTCCGTCTCTAAATGCTCTTCTTTCACTTTCAATCAATCAAATTACTAACTATTTCATGATATCCTGAATTTTGGATCACATCCTTGATGTGAAATAGGTCGACAGGTCCTTATTTAGGACAAAGTGCTATTTCAATAACCAGTTATAAACACCCCGTATGTGTGATGAAGATTGCATTTATTCATCATGCTACAAATAGTTGAATTAGAAGAAATCACATTCCAAAAAACTATGACTTTTTTTAAGAAACACAAATTTTGGAAAATTGTATTCATTTAAAAAAGAACGAATATAGAAAATAGAATAAATTTTATCCATTCCAAATTATTTTATTTATTATAGCTTCTTGCAATCATTTTATCATTTGTATAGTGTAGCATGTTGAATAAATGCAATCTTCATCACACATACGGGGTTTTTGTAACTGGTTATTGAAATAGCACTTTGTCCTGAATACGGACCTATCGACTTATTTTACATCGAAGATGTGATCCAAAATTCAGAATATCATGAAATGGTTAGTAACTTAATTGATATTGAAAGTGAAAGAAGAGCATTTAGAGACGGAAAAAGTATTTTTTTTAATTTCAAGAATGGCATGCGGAAGTGCCAAACTCATTTGTTTAGGAATATCTTTTTCTGCTCTTTTCATATCCAAAAACGAATTTTCGAAATTTCGTCATAGAGGGTGTTGTATCGAACTAATGAAGTTCCTTTAATTTTTTCGAGTCTGTACCTGAATTTTTAGTTTCATTCATTCGGAATTCGGTAGCATACAGGATAATGAGTTTATGTTGTGGAAATGAATGAAATGTACAATGCGGATCGTAAATTATGAGCCATTGAAGAAATAGGGGATATACATAAAACACTCTGTATCGCGCTTATACTGTGGGCTAGACCAATTACATGGGGGTTTTTCAGGACCAGCTAGGCGACCTCTACCTACCCTCACAGTACGCTCATTTCCCAATGAATCACCCTGTATACACCTAAAATTACGTTGAATTATCTCAACTAACGTTACTTGATAGAACGAAATGAGGTAAAACGTCAGCACATTTCATATGATAGAGAATGAATTTGGAAATATACAGTGAGATATTTTTTAAGGCCCATTTTCATGCCCATTTTCCTTTCTTCGTGTGGAATAACTTGATCACGTCGAAAAAAAAACTACTATTATATATGATTAAATTCATTAATAGAATGGGAAACAAGAGTATAGGGGTTCTATTGCGGTTATTTATAATCTCTGGATATTGTGAACTGATGAGCTTATCGCTGCGATTTTAGACAAAGGTAAAACAAATTAATATATTATCAGAAAAAAGTGAATTTTTCATGAAACTTTCCTATATAACGTTTCACAATAGTAATGTCCAGTGAAATATTCATCATGGAAAATTTACAACTTTGCTATATTACACCTTGGGAATCACGAAATTCCAATAGAACACTTGCGGCGCGTCACAAAATGGGTGCGTCTTTCAGTCCTGGAGGTGAAAAAAAACTTCAAACATTTCTGTTCTGATAATTTGTATGGGTTTGTTAGACGTTAAGAATTCGTATTTTGTTTCGCACGGACAGTAAATTGAATGTTCAAGAAAAGTATTCTCTAAATAATGACCTAGTGTTTCAGTTATCATTTTAACACTATACCGTTCGACATTCGATTGCTGTGATAGGCTGTGAGGTCAGGTGTAGATGCTCTATGAGACTTGAATTTCTGTCATCCAATGATCCAACAGGTAGACTTACCTTGTTATGCCAATTTTCTATCGTTAAATTTCCATCGAACTCCATACATTTATGATCTGTATAACGCCTGGGTTCCATTTGATTCGAGTCATGTGTTCTGTAATTTTTTTTGACATGGCATAGAATATAATCTTTTTTTGGTTTCCGCATATGCTTTTTTATCTTCAATTCTTGAATGGAAGTTGGAAGTTTCTGAAAGGAATACCCCATGATAATGTATGATACTAGAGAATCAATGAAGATTTTTGTAGGAAGAATTTCGTGCGTGAATTACTAATAAATGTAAGACACTCATTTCAACTCACAAAGACTTCTCTCATATAGTAGAAATCGATGAGAAGAATGAAAATCTTCCTCATCGTAATATATCTTCAACATTTCGACTATTCATAAGTATATCAGATTCATGATGGCATATCGATATATTGACAATAATTTTTAGTCTAATACCAAAGAGACATTTAAAATGTTCTCACAACAACCATTATTGATTGTTACGAAATGGTAATAAAGCAGAATTACGTGAAATCGTGAAATGCTTGACTGTCAACTTCTTGATATTATCATGGGAACTCATGTGTAAATTAATGAAATGAGGTACCAATGATGAATATTCCAATTTTGTATAAATTCATCCAAACCTTTCACAGTACCTATAGTAATTCGATAACAAACAAGTGCTCAGAAATGTTTTCGATGTATTGACAATTCCCAGCAAGCACGAAAACATCTCATATATAAAACGTTTCGAAAGTTAACATTGAGGACATTAAACCTCTCATGCGATGTACTTTTGATATCACATAGACATGTATGTAACCTCCGAATTTCCGCAACAAGAGCTGTAACAAAAACAGTACATCGCACGTGAAATATCTCATGGACTTCACGACCGTTTCCAAGAAGAACGCTAACTATGGCCAAACAAGAGATTACATTCCACGATCATGTTAACAAGATTATCAATGTTTTTTCATCAGTTGCATTTTTGCTCTCATGCTAGTAAAACGTTTTTCATAGATATTCATGAAGAAAAAGTTATAGAAAAATAAATCTTTTCAAAAAAGAACTCGAGCATTCCGAAAAGTTATTTCGTGTCAATGAAATGTACAACTAATATTCATGAGATATTGAGAACATACGTAACATTTGTGACACTTAAAGAACATCGTAGTAGGGACTGTTATGTTCCGTGCTTGCCGGGCTATACAGGGTGATTCATTGGGAATAGGGCATACCGTAAGGGTAGGTAGAGGTCGCCTAGCTGGTTCTGAAAAACCCCCATATGGTGGGACTATGCCCTGTATAAGCGAGATACAGAGTGTTTTATGTATATCCCCTATTTCTTCAATGGTTCATAACTTACGATCCGCATTGTATATTTTATTCATTTTCACAACATGAACTCATTATCCTGTATACTACCGAATTCCGAATGAATGAAACTAATAATCCAGGTACGGACTTGAAAAAATTAAAGGAATTTCATCAGTTCAATACAACGCACCTTGTATGACGAAATTTCGAACATTCGTTTGCAGATATGAAAAGAGCAGAAAAAAATATTCATTAAAAAATGAGTTTGGTACTTCTGCATGCTATTCTTGTACCTGTTAATTTGAGTCAAAATTAATTTTTTCGATGAAAAGGTGGTACGAAATTCAAAAAAAAAAACACTTTTTGTCTCTATATGCTCTTCTTTCACTTTCAATCAATCAAATTACTAACCATTTCATGATATCCTGAATTTTGGATCACAACCTTGATGTGAAATAAGTCGACAGGTCTTTATTTAGGACAAAGTGCTATTTCAATAACCAGTTACAAACACCCCGTATTTGTGATGAATGGTTGATGATGATGATGACGAAAAAGGTATTTTTTTTTTAATTTAGTACCACCTCTTAATGGAAAAAATAATTTTGACTAAAATTAACAGCTACAAGAATGGCTTGCGGAAGTATCACACTTATTTCTTGAGGAATATTTTTATCTACTCTTTTTATATCAGCAAACGAATTTTCGAAATTTCGTCACAAGGTATGAATGAAATATACAATGCGGATCGTAAGTTATGAGCCATTGAAGAAATAGCAGAAAACATAAAACACTCTGTATTTCGTTTATACAGGGGGCTAGACCCCTTATATGGTTTTTCAGAACCAGCTAGGCGACCTCTAGCTACCCTTACAGTACGCCCATTTCGCAATGAATCACCCTGTATATTTACGGTTCAGATTGTGATCAGTGATTCCCAAAGTGGTCTATATCAACCCCCAGCTGCAAGGGGTCTACGTCAGCGAAAAAAAAGGGGGTTCATGAAATGAAAATAGGAGTCCACGATAGTTAATCTCAACATTTACTGATAGTATCAATTTACTTACATCATACTATCTAATAATATGAAGACATACACATTGTTTATAAAAAAACCTACGAAGTAAAAAAATATTATATATGTTTATAAAATTGTGTAAGTTGTAGGATGTAGGCATTCACTTTGTGGCATTTCACAAAATTTGAACTTGTTGAAACCTTCACAACCTGCACATAATGAGTCAGCGATTTATGCCAAAACTACACTGGTCATGCGAAATATTAGATGGGGCGAATTTTCCCAGTTTCCCATTCTGCTAGGAAGACAACGTTTCACCCTATGTCAACATTTGAATGCCCTCTAGATTGCGAAACTAGATGTGAGAATGTTTTGACAATACAGTACCACCGTGATTGATAAACCTATATGGTGACAGAAGAAACGAATGCCATAACACAAGAGGAATTGACTGAACTAAGTACAAACGAAGGACTAAAGGTTCAGTTTAGAAATGGATATCAGCATTTTTGGCAGCAAAACAACATACCCGTTACTTATCCAGTATTATGAATATCGCGAGAAAATTTTCAATTTTCTTTCCATCTTCATACTTGTTGGAAAAGGGGTTTAGAGTTGTTACCTAACAAAAAAAAGGGAACAAATTGGACATCATTAACAGAGGATTTTTTTTACGGAATTGACGCCAAATATTGATAATTTCTTATTGAAGCTTTAGGTTCATCCTTCTCACTAAAAACATTTACTTATATTGCTTAGTTTATTTTATGTCACGTATGTTTTATATAACAGGTACGAAATTTTGTTGTGAGTAGTTTAAATTAAATCCAATGAACAAATGTATAACAATCAACATGTATTTTCACTTCAAGTTTCAAGATTAAACTTCACTACAGTTAGAAATTTACAAAAAATCAATATCGAGTAAGTATATAGGAGGTCTATCCAAAACCGCAAAACAAGGCAAGGGGTCTACGACACAAAAACGTTTGGGAACCTCTGATCTAGATGAACTGAATACACTTCAGAATATTTTTTGAGAACAGGAAAACTAAAAGAAAAGGACAAATGATCTAATCGTTTATTATAAATGTATTTAAAAGTACTGACAGTAAGTAGTAAAATATTTCGACGCGTTAACCATTCCAATTCAAGTATTCTTCACTTAACCAAGCACTACTCACCTCATTTTTGAAATTGTTGAATTCTGGTTCGAGATAGTCATTCTGGAGATAAGAATCTATATCATTTTCTTCGGGTAACTCATCTACAGAGTTGTATTGAAGATAATCTGAACGATCGTTTTGAATTCTCTGTAGGTATTCCATTAACATTATATTATTTTTTTCCATGGGGAGTTTTCCCAGAGCGTTAAAGACTGCTACCATCAATAATAGAATATTCTGAAATGAGAGTTGGTAATAATAATGATAAAAGTTATAATAATAATCAGGGTTATATTTAGTTATAATGCCCATGCTCAATGCTCATATTTTCAACATTCCAATATTCAACATAGTTATGGTATATGTACCCTCATTTTCTGAAATCATTGTTTTCAAAACAAATTATTTATTTTCATGAATAACCTTTTTTGTAAATTCAGGTTGAAGCTACCCAAAGAAAAAATTCTTCATCAGTCTATTTCTTTGTGAGGAATGCCTATAGGAAACATTTTTATAGGAATTCGTCATCTGAAAATAATTATCTCGAAAACGGTTAGAGATAGGAATAGGAAAATATCAAGTGAAAATAAACGGGGTATTTTATTGGAATTAACATAGATGATATGGTACTTTTCGGTATGAACGGCAACGCAGCATTGCTGAAAATATTTTCAATATACAGGGTGTTAGTGAATAAGTGCGACAAACTTTAGGGGGTGATTCTTTGTCATATTTCATGAAAAAAAGTTCATGTAAACGTGTGTCCTAACTTGCTTCATTTCCGAGTAACGGGGTGTTAAAGTTTTCTCTTAAAAACTGACTATTTATTTATTTCTCTGTAACCGGTCGAGTTATGCAAATGAAATTTGGTAGGTTCCAAGAGGTAGTTATTGCGCATTTTTTGACATGAAATTAAGAATTTTATGTTCATCATTGGCGTGCATATGCGTAATGATCTCAATTTTTTTAAAGAAAAAAATGGTACGCCACTGAGATATTCCAAACTTAAATTCAATTTTGAATGTCTCGTTCAATTTGCGACAAAAAGTCTATCATGCCTTTTTTTCGTGAAGGGCGCTGTTTTTATGCAAAAAATTAAACAACTCAATGCGTATTTTTCATTTCTTTAATCCATTATCTAGTAGCGACGCAAGTAGGCTACTGTCAACATTCCTGTCAAATACGATTAGCGTCCCTTCATTTTTGAGCTTTCAGTTTGTTATAACATTGTTTTTTATGAGTACCTAATTAATTTTTCTTTTATCGAAAAGGATGGAAAATTATACAAATGCGGAAATGTCAGACATGCATTTTGTCTATGGTCGAAGTAATGGAAATGGTCGGCAAGCTCGACGATTGTATGCTGAGTTTCATCCAGAACGTAGGGTACCCCATCACACAATATTTGCTCGTCTTCACCAACGTTTGCGCGAAAATGGTACATTTAAGAAACAGACAGCTGACTGCGGGCGCCCTCGAGAAGTACGAACTGTGCAACTAGAAGAAGCAGTTCTCGAGTTAATTGCGGAGTCACCTGAAACGAGTACTCGAAAGATTGCCAACATATTGAATGTAAGCAACTTCAGTGTATTTAAAATTCTTAAAGAACAGCAATTGTATCCGTTTCATATTCAACGTGTGCAAGCTCTACTACCTAGAGACTTTTTTCCGCGCCTAGTCTTTTGCCATTGGATTCTTCATCAAATCGTTCAAATTCCTAATTTTTTAAATGGCGTTTTGTTTACTGACGAGGCTAATTTTGGACGACAGTGTATACAAAATTTCCATAACAATCACCTCTGGGCCGAGGAAAATCCACATGGAATCTTCGAAGCTCATTTTCAGCATCAGTTTTCAGTAAATGTATGGCTTGGAGTACTTCATGATCATTTAATCGGTCCATATTTCCTCCCACAACGACTAACAGGTGACTCTTACCTCAATTTCCTACAGGAAGAGTTACGTGTTCTTCTTGAAGAAATTCCTCTACAGATGAGACAACATTTCTGGTTCATGCATGATGGTGCACCAGCCCATTTTAGCATCAATGTACGTAATCACTTAGATAGAGTATATCCAAATCGTTGGATAGGTAGGGGAGGTACGGAACATTGGCCTGCTCGATCGCCGGATTTAAATCCTCTAGACTTTTGCATATGGGGTTTTCTTAAGTCATTGGTTTATTCCACGCCCGTCGAAAATGTTGAACACCTGAGGAATCGAATTATAGCCGGCTGCGAGACAATAAGAAATACACCAGGAATATTTGCGCGAGTACGACAATCAATGAGGCGAAGAGTTGAATCTTGTATCACGTCTGAAGGTGGTCATTTTGAACATTTGTTGTAGCTTTGCGCCTTATTCATCCTTTAGTGTTATTTTTTGTTATTGTTCTGGTTTAATTTTATTGTGTAAGATAGTTCTTGATAATGTATTAAATAAATGAAAAATACGCATTACCTACGATGTTTTATTTTTTGCATAAAAACGGCGCCCTTCACGAAAAAAAGGCATGAGAGACTTTTTGTCGCAAATTGAACGAGACATTCAAAATTGAATTTAAGTTTGGAATATCTCAGTGGCGTACCATTTTTTTCTTTAAAAAAATTGAGATCATTACGCATATGCACGCCAATGATGAACATAAAATTCTTAATTTCATGTCAAAAAATGCGCAATAACTACCTCTTGGAACCTACCAAATTTCATTTGCATAACTCGACCGGTTACAGAGAAATAAATAAATAGTCAGTTTTTAAGAGAAAACTTTAACACCCCGTTACTCGGAAATGAAGCAAGTTAGGACACACGTTTACATGAACTTTTTTTCATAAAAAATGACAAAGAATCACCCCCTGTAGTTTGTCGCACTTATTCACTAACACCCTGTATAGATCATGAGCGATTATTGAAGTAACCATATTTGTATGGTACCTCTTATTTTCCAGATACACCTATGGTACCATCCATCGTGGCTCACCCTGTATATAGTGTACTATTCAAAATAAGCAATTTGGTATCAACTTCCGGTTCAACCAAAGATGACAAGCCCCTAGCTATTTTTCAAATCGACTCTTCGTGTTGATTTATAACGGCTTAATTTTTTACAATTTTATTCTAACGGGTGAGCTTCTTTTCTAAGTTCGGATTTGATTCTTCTCGTTGCATAACACGAATACAATTTATTAGTTTTCGAATTAATTTTAGTCTCAATTGTCGCTTTCACGAATGCAGGTTAATAAATTTTGGCATGGATATTAAGATGGAATTATCATCTCATCGAACAAACAGTACACACGCAAGTATATATCACCTACGTCCAACTCACTAATTGACTTTAATAGATAAATTAGAGTATTAGCCAGGCCCCTCTAACCTGACGATTTAGAGGCCGTACAGCCAACTACCTACACGCAAGAAGTATTGTTGTTGATTGCTGCTACTGCTGCTGCTATATTTCTCTCAGGAGAAAAATACTGAATTCTACAACTCATAATACACAGTCAGATAAGTCGATAACATAATCTTAGTTGGCTTCTACTTTGTTTATTATTGATCGCGTTTTCTTTTCATTTATTGTTTCTGGTGTTTGACAAGAGCAGGTATAAGTAGTGCGGTTCACTTTATCCAAAACAAACAATATACTTGATAGTATGAATCGATTTGTAAAAACTACTGTGTAAGGAAGAGTAATGACTTTTAGTGATATATATATGGATATTATCGTTATTAACAGGGGTTATATTGTTTGAGTCTCCCGTTTTGGAAGACTGAAGAAATGATCATGTTTACTCCGTCTGGAAACATGGAACAGAATGAAAATAGTGGTGGCAACAAAAGGTGAGTGAACTAAGAATATTCCGTATCTATATTCAAATCAACGGGAAGATTTTCGTGTGTTTGTAATTTGAACTCATAACACGAATTAAATAATTCTGATGTGTCCAAACTATTATTATTTGTCTTGTTTATTATTATTTTGGTACTTGATATCAATGTTTTCTCAGTTAATTTGTCCCGAAGTTCAAAATTTACCCTTATTCC
The DNA here is from genome assembly GCA_037013635.1 of Plagiodera versicolora. Lineage (NCBI taxonomy): Eukaryota > Metazoa > Arthropoda > Insecta > Coleoptera > Chrysomelidae > Plagiodera > Plagiodera versicolora. The sequence goes on along the minus strand of CM072986.1, from coordinate 3,892,092 downwards.
ATTCAGTTATAACAAGAGATATCATATATGAATAACAGATTTACCATTCATTAGAAAAGAAATCGGTAAATTTGTGTCAACAGTCCGCTTCATGTTCATGAAATCAATACTTTTCGAGATATTCTACTTCAATTTTAAATTTCACCTTCTTTTCCGTGTCACTATTTGAACAAGATTTTACAGCTTTTTGACAAATTTCTGTTTCAATGAGACACATTACATATTGAGAAGGGATTTACCATGCTTTCATTCCCAAACAAACATTGAACATTTAATATTTTCCATATTTTAAACTTTCACGTCGAATCCATCCGAAACCGTGGTTTGACAGTTGACAATCAACTAATGGTTGACACTGTGAACGATTGTTCACTAACACTGACGGCTTTTGACAACTACAATAGCTGTTGCTAGGATACATTTTTTTGTTTCTAAGCTATCTTTTTTTCCAAATAAGAAACCTATATACAAATTTGTTCATCGTTCCGAAGTACTTACCTCAAAAAAAATTAAAATGAGGCTATGACTGAATGAACATAGGAGGGACCTTTACAGCAGTTTATAACTGCCAAATTTCAATATCGTACTCCAAATAGTTTTCGAGATATATACTGGCCAAAACCTCGTGGGCCAACCTGAATAATGTGGCACATTATTGAATAAATTAGCCATAAAGATGGACAACCTTGTACAAAGAGTGACACGGAAAAGAAGGTGAAATTTCAACTTTGAAGTGGCATATCTCGAAAAGTATAGTCCAAAATATGTAAGTTCCAACAAAAATTATATCCAAACATGAAGCGGACTGTAAACACAAAAATGCAGTGTTTTTCAAATTATTCAAATTCAACAATATATGAATCTCATTGATCAAAGACATAATCGGTTTAAAAGTTTGACGGTGAACAATTCATTCCAAAGTTGTTCATTGTTTGAACAATTGAAATCGAAACTATCGAATCTGAAAATAATGGAAAAATCATATTATCGATATAAAATTTACGAATAACTACGTAAATTGTTAATGTAAATTTTTAGCCGTCCAAATGTTTCTTATGTTTATTGTAGAATCTGTATAATCCAAATAATCTGTCCAAATCCAAATACTGTATTTCCAATGTTTTTCCAGAAGCAATATACAATATTGTACAGGGTGGGCCAAATTGGACACTTTCAAAGGGAAAGTCCTGTTTCTGAACTAGATAGATGAAAACTGATGTCGGTGTCTGAGGGCCAATTTTTATGACAAACATCATGGTGAAAACTGCATAACGATATCTATAACCGTTTCTGAGTTACAGCATGTTTTCCGAAAATGTGCATTTTCGAAAAGTTGCTGTAACTTTTTTCCTGTTGAAAATTCTTCGTTTCTATAAAAACTTTTCCAAAGCACTTTTTCACGTAGAATTCAATGGTGAAACTCATTGATTTTTTCAAGTCATGTATCAAAAGTTACTGATAGAGAAATCATTTTTTCAAATGGGACAACCTGTATATTTCTGCATATTTCAATAGAACTTGAAATTTCCATTCCAAAAATATAACAATAATATAATCAGTCACCGACATCAGTTTTCATCTATCTAGTTTAGAAACAGGACTTTCCCTTTGAAAGTGTTCAATTTGGCCCACCCGTTTTCAGTGTACAGCTCCTGTACAATCTTTACCGAAAACGATCTAACGAATATCTCAGATTTCATAGCGATTATCTCGAAAATAATATTAATTTGTGAGTCAACATTGAGAACTTCGAAACAGAACAAGAATCGAATATGTTCACCATAAAAAATAATGAGATTTACGTTGAATCCTGAATCACCATTATCTAGCAGTGAGTGGCATCCCAAGAGTTCCATTCGTTTTCAAAATCATTTCGAAACAATGAAGATATATTTTTATATTCTTCGGAAATGCGCTTCTTTGGCCTAATTCAACCAGGTTTATAATTTCATTAATCAAATTTGAATATTGATAATTAGGTATTACTTTTCTCCCGTCTCAATGGTATTCAGTTTTGATGAGGAAGTAGGGTTGCCTGCTTCCATTATCATTAGTGGTTTATTTGTTCATTTAATCACACTCACACAAACGAACTCGAAAATTCAATTCCAAGTTACTGCGTTATTCTAATACTAGGTTAGTTCAAAAATTACACATGTCATGTCGAGTCATAACAAAAATGTGATTTCATTGGTGTATTTTTATTCTGTATTATTCTTATTCGCTGTATAAACTAAACATATCAAAAATATAATAGATGGTGACCTCTTCATAACTATAATTACAGAAAATTATGCAACATGAAAACAATAACTGAACACAATAGCGTATTGTGTAAAAAATACTCTTTTCAAAAATTCAATACACTTCAATAGCACTTATTAGACATAAAATGTATTATTAATTTGTCCGTCCAACGAACGAGTAGAACAGAAATGTTTGGAGTCGTTTACCCTCTAGATTACAACGATACATCCATCTGCAAGTGCTATATTATTTTGTCGTCGTTAAAATAAATTGTTGCATGAACGGCTAGACTTCATTTCAATCATGGCGAGGTTTTGAATTTGATTATTTAGGGAAATATAAAATACAAAATCAAACAATTTATTTCTTATTTCCTATTCAACCATGACCATATATCTATCTCATCATATCCAAGATACCCAAGCGGTTTGTTCATTGGTATAACTACTATAGTTCAGTCTATGTACGAATTGGTTTCTCATAGAAGTATGTTTACCATATATTCAATATTCAGAGGTTAAACTATTTCTCGAATGACATTATGTTTACGTTTCTCTTATCACGTAATTATCTACTAGATTACATCTGTACATAACATTTAAAATGTTGGGATTCTACTACGCTTTAATTCGTTTCACACAAACAAGAAGTATTACAATCCCATCACTAAGTTAAACGATGCTGTTTTATTTCGTACGGAGGTCATTTACCTTTATAACAAAACAATTGTAATATTCTCTACCTATATGAGAATCACGTAAACCTGAAGAAGTGCTTTGGAATCGAAAATTTATGTTAATGAGAACACATTTTTGAACCAAAAAACATATGTTCAATATGCTATTGACCGAAGTGTGTCAGCCCATTGAAAAATAATACATATTACATTAAATTATCAAATTCTGAGGTGATACAATGGAAACAAATGAGAATAAATGAATTTGCTTATAAAAAAATTTCGAAACAGTTTAATTTTAGTTCCCTAGTATATTCACCAAGCACACGATTTCAGCTGGGAACAAATTTTTATTGAAGATTCCATCATTATCGGCTCAAACCAATTTATTGTATTGTTTCCTTACAAATCATCTATGAATTTGAAGTTAATTATTTTGTTTCACAGAAACGTATTCAATAGAACGCGTCGCTAGATATTTTAGATATTTTTCTTTTAATGCGCTCAGGTTCTCTTCAATATAGGTGTCATTATTATTCAATTTTCAACAATCTCTTCTATCATTCCTCTACTTATTTTCCATCCTCTCCCTTTATCCTTCTAATTATTTTTCTTTCGAAAATCGTCCGCTTTTCTTGTTTTTTTTCAAGATTCAACGTTTCGGCTACAGAATTTAGTACTGGTGTTATTGTGGCCATCAGTAACGTCTGATATATCCAATATTTTCTGTTTTCTGCTTTATTCCTTTCTGAGATCTGAACGTCTCTTTGATTTTTGACATTCGAAGTTACTTTAAATTACTTCTCATTGTCGATACTTGAGTAGGTTTTGGGGTAGTTTTACAGTCGACAACCTGTATAATCGAAAATATTCCCCTGCCTTATGAGGCAGATGAAGTCAGCGAAATCACAATGTTCTCAACTAACTCAACTAATTACTGATACGGGATGAACATGCGACATGTGCGTATATCAGGCACCCATTATTATAAAAAATGTGACCGGAAAAGCGTACTTATACTCTTACTATCAGACCGTAAAGTTCTTGTTTATCCTGATAGGGGTATCAAATTTGCTCGCGATCATTAACATAAATAAACAAGTGCTAGCGATCTAAATATACTCGCCAAAGAATATTCAATATCAAATTGCTAAAAATAGAACACAGTTCTTATATGGTAATGTACTCTAAGGTCAAACTCATTGAATTATTGAGGACCTTGCATACACTGTCAACCATTGAAATAAATTGATAGGTGTGAAATATTCGTACTTTGCAGAATATTGATTGCTATCCTTCGAACAAGTGATGTTTCTGGAGAAATAGGAGTGTAGTATTATACCCACTTTATTCTATATCCTTTTTTCTCAGTTTTCAATCACTTACATGTATTCAGCTAAAACAACTCATAGATAAGAATAAATCAGTTGAGTCGGAAATATATTTTTCTTCTAGCATCATCGAGAAAATCGCGAAAATTTTCACGACAAAAATATTTGAATTTCAGACTTTGTCTTGATTTATCAACTACCTATTCGAATTTCCTAAAGTATCCACAGGGTGTACGAAAAAGTTGGTTCAAAGTGTGAATGAGAAATATTGTAAAACTCAATATTTTCAAATAAAAACAATTTTTTTCAATACATAATCCAATTCTACTCCAGAAATAAACCGTGATTCTATTTTACTTCCTTATACTCAAAATTCAAAAATTCGGAGATATTCCATATGGTCGCTGACAAGAAAAGGGGCGAAAGCGACATTTTTGACGATTTGCTGTTACGACCACCAGTCGATTCGATTTGATGGTATCTGTGACCTGACAAACTGTGCATGTGTCTCACCCACCCAACACCATACAATGTTAAATTATTTAATGAACATTAATAAGATAACCGTAATTCAAATATGACCCATTTTCTTCAAAACGCTCTCCTGTAAAATTACCAAACTGTCGCTTTCGCCTTTTCGTTTTTTCAACGACGATATCATCACTCATATCTTCGTACTAACTGCTAGAAATTATGATTTTTCTAGTAGGACATGCATGATATCTATCAACAAATGGGGAATGTAATGAAATTTCTTCAAGTAAATGTGATATCTATACGAGATATTCAGAAAAACTTGAACTACTCATAAAATTTAGGAAAAATTGTGCAGGTGAATTCTAATCCAAAAGACCTTCAATTTCAGGTACTACAAAAGGGGTATGGGGGGCATCAGACCCAAGGGGTGACTCACCTTATAACCAAAATATGGCGGTTGTAGTTCCCCCTAACATTTGTACCACATTGCGTTTTTCTAACTCTTTAGTTTGCTTCGGAAGTTTAGCGAAATATTGATTCTCGAATTTCACTTCAACCATATATTTAAATAAATATATTTTTTATTCTAGTAATACTCGAAGAAGGAGATCAGGAGTTTACAAAATAGACACAGCTACTGAAGCAATCGTTTTTCATAACAATAGTTTCTTGAGCTCCTTGAAAACAATTGGAAAAAGGTAAGAGTTTTTTTATGAATAAGTCGATTGTTCTGATGAAATATTCATTGATTATATGTGATAGAGAAATTCAGATGAAGACGAAAATTACAGGATGGCAATCAAAGTAAATATTGCGATCTGAACGGCATGTTTTTATACATATTGGAAATATCAGAGAAATGTCTTTCGAATTCGTTTAGTTCAAGAAGGAAAATTCGAAGAAAAACAATATTTTACTTATTCGACTATGATAGTTGGAAACTTGTTTTGTTTCATATTTGTAGTATGGCACGCCAAATCCTTCAGTGGCGAGTAATTTAAAATTCGAAACACTCTGGATCTTTGAACGGTTCAAGATATTGATCAGAAGTGTACAATTCATACCACCTCATAATATTAGTTGTACTTGATGAGCAGATTGCATAAAACAAGCTCTGTTATTCCTTCTCGCATATTCCACTTTGGTAACATCAACTCAATTCCTTTATCAATGTCATTTGTAGCTAATATATCAGCTCACAATTTCTATGTGAGCTGATATTCAAGTTCTCAAACTCTGATTTGATGGTGGTGAAGAAATATCAAATATTATATAAAATAGTAGTAGAAAGATGACACAAAGAACACAACAAAACAAACTCGAAATAATTATACTTACTGTCAAAAGAATCATTTTATAAACTGGTGAATAACGTTAGTACGAACACTGAAATGTTTCATAAATGACAGTTTATCTGAGTTGCCGACTTTTATAAAATGTTGTCTCAGCGACAAATAAAGTAAACCCCCCGAATCATTTATGTCAGATGTGGCAGATTTCATTTTGGGAGATTAACACAGATCTGTTCCTGTTTGGAGTACGATTAACTGAAATTAGTAATCCAGAAATACTAATTAAATGTAATACTCATCTGTCAGTGGCGGATCTGCGATTTGTGAAGAGGCTCGATATTTCACATCAGCTACTTAATTTTCTGAACATTTTCAATAATTATCACACAAACAAAAAAACAATTAATAATTTCAATATAGAGGATAATTCAAGATTAAAAAACATTTTCAATTTGGATTATTCAACAGTAATTGAAAAGTTTTGGGTATATATCAATATTGTATCAATTGAACCAATTCCGTTTCATTTCGATTAGAGTTATCAATAATTTCATTAGAGGATCACTAGAATTGACGACAAACAGCAACTCTGCTAGTCTATAGAAATTCAGCTGTATTTTTGTAACCATGCGATTTAGATATAGAAATATGATTTACCATTTGAAAGGTATCATGATCTTTTGAATCATTCGATAATATTTTTGTATGTACCAGTAGAATAAGGAACTTGGACGACCCTGTATAATAACGAACGAACTCATGGGTACTCATGTTACGCTATACCCTAAATATGAAGTTTCTACGCACCCAGATTACGCAGTTCTGAACATGAAATCAAAGACACGTTTTGAAGCAAGTATGTGGAAAATAATTATTATCCTGAACACTAAAAGAGATAGGCATAGAAAAGTATCAATCAAAAATATTCCGACAATGATCACAAATTAAAAAATGCTGTAATATACTAGTTGTCCCATTATAATTAACAAAGACGGTGCTATTTTTGGTAGAAACGGAAACGATGCACCGCTGAAAACATATTCAATTGATAAATCACAAGTGCTTATAGAAACAACAAAAATTTTAAGTAGTATGCCTCATCCCGTTTTTCTTGAATATCCAAGGTCAACTATGGCCCACCCTGTATATCAATTCATAAAAACAATGCATGTTATAGTGGAAATTATATCAGTCCTTGGTGTTCCATTTGCTTATAATATAGAAATATTGAAATATTTCAGATTATACGGTTTTTCGGAATTAATTTTCGAAATCAATCAATATGTCAAAGATTGTCCAGGTTTGTAGATACATTATTGTTCAAGAAAGAATAACAGGCAATCAATATAATATAAGGTACTATGAATTCCTTTTACCAAAAAGTATGATCAGTTGATTTGTGCCGTAATTTTTCAGTTGAAAATTATTTTACGTATATTCAAACTGACCTTAATAACTGACGGGTGTCGCATAAAATTTTCTGAATATTTTAAGTGCATGTTGAATTTTTGAAAATCTGAAACATATTTTGTGGACTATTTCCCGAATAATTAAAATAAGGTGCGAATAAAAAAAACTGTCAAAAAATAAATTACATTTTATTAAGTGAAAATTGCCCTTTGTCACCTGCTAGCGTGCAAATTTCCAGCGAGAATCCCCCTCGCCACCTGCTAGCGTGCAGATTGTCGCTGTAATCAGTAACAATTTTGTCATTTTTAAATAGGAATTTTAACAAATGAGGGAAATAGTCAATTCAAGCATATTATGCCTTTATACATTTGACATTCTATAATACCGAAACTCAACACTTTTGAATTACAGGAAGTTGTGTTTTTAATTTGAGGAATTTGTGGTATCATTTCAGCATCATTTAGACACATTCAATGAAGTTGAAGAATCAAAATCATTATTAATTATTCTAAGTATTGTTAGTTTTCAAAATACCAGAAACTCACCAGCTGGAGAGAACGATGAAAAATTGACGATGCTGCCAAGAAAATGTTAATCAGTGTTAAGTAAGCGAACTCATCGTTCAAAGATAAAGATATCTGAATAGAGTTTTGTATGAAGAATGTTCATAGAATCATTTTATACGTTCAAATCATGTCCATATAATGTACTCTCTGAAATTCATTGTTTCTGAGAAAAATCGCATATCTGCTTACAATTCTAAAATTATCATGTTTTTAACAAGCAAACTTCAAATGTGTCTTTTGAAAACTCATATTCTATTAGAGATGCGCAGAGATTTGTTACCATTGAGAACTTGACCAGCTCACCATACCCAACTAATCAATGATGAATATTTGGATAATGACTTTTCCGATCAATAATAGGCAGAAGAGTCCTAATAATCACTCAAAATATACGGGGTGTCAATTTGAAAACTTTCAATGCAAATATATCTCCGAAACTAAATAAGTTACAAAAGCGCAATTTGGTACAAATGTTATACAGATAGGAGAAACTACAACCACCATATTTTGGTTATAGTGTGAGTTACCCCTTGGGTCCGATGCACCCCAGCCCGAAAATTTTAAATAGTCTAGAATTTTTTCAAAATTTCATCTAGGATCAAAAAAAGTATTACTTAAAATAAACTCTGTTTTATAAGGTGCTATTTTATTTAATGAGATGCTCAAAATGCTTTCCATTTTGGGCTAAACAATAATAATATTTTTTGAAGATAATCAAGTACTCTGCGCTGAACTGTTTTTTCTTGTTCACTAGTGAATGAATTGAAATTATTTATATTTATGGTTTTCAAAATCGGTATGCTTTAAAGAGTGTTGCACAAAATGTAAATCATACTTACGTGAGAAAAATATATATCAAATTTGAAGAAACAGGATCAGTGGCAAACAAAAAAAGAGTTCAGTGTAGATTACTTGATGAAGCGGCACAAGTAGAAGTATTAGGACATTTTGCTATAAATCCCACATTGTCTCTACTCTCAAATTAAGGCGTTTCCATCCATACAAAATTCAAATTCTTCAAGAATTTTATGAAGAGGACCCAGACCGAAGAATAAAATAATATTGCGAGGAAATGACAGATAAATGGAATCTATTCCAAGAGAACTGTTTCAAAATGTGAGAAATTAGTTTAAAAATAGATTATACTTCTGTTTACCCCTTAATGAAATGCATTTTGAGTATGGAATTAAATAAAATAGCACTTCATAAAACAGAGTTCATTTCATTTGAGTTATACCCTTTTTCGAATCTGTATAAAATTTTGGGAAAATTCTTGTGCAGATGAGTCCCACTCCAAAAGACCTTATAATCAAGGTATCACAAACAGTGGGGGGGGGGTGCCATTTGAAATTTTGTAGTTGAGGTGCATCGGGCCCAAGGAAGTGACTCACCCTATAACCAAATTATGGTGGTTGTAGTTCCTCCTGCCTGTATTACATTTCTACCTAATTGCAGAAAGGCTCAATTCACTGGAATGAATGAATTGATACACAAAAAGTTTTTTCGTTTTTTTAGCAGTTTTCCGACACACAAGTCAATTCTTTATAGTTTTAGTTGTCATAAGAAACTGAATAATTGTGGCTACACAATGATGAGAAGTAAATGTTTCATTTTATTTGATTGATTTGAAATAAAGTCAATTACTTCTTTGAATTGTTGAGGCTCATTTGAAATCTTGTGCATATACAGGACGTTCCGTTAGGAAACGAATAACAATTTCACCAATTTCTTTTGTGGGTCATAAGTAGCAAAATACCTAGTATGTTCATTAGATATTCGGTATAAAAGTTCTAGTTCTACTCAAGAGACATGAATCGTAGAGAAAAATCCACGTCTGGACTGATTCAGATTTCTCAGAATCTGAAAGGTTTTATGAAAAGAGCATGAAAAAACCCAAAAACCGCAACTTTTTAATCTCAGGGTTCATGTAGAGGTCTGAACGGATTATTGAGTCTCAAAGAAATATTTCAAGATGATATTGTATTGTTTCTTTGATTTTTTCAATACAATACCATCTTGAGATAATGATATTATAATAATAATTTTGATTGATACATTTTCGTGGCACACGTGATGTTGAATACGAATTAGAAATTGTTACGTCGAGTTTATAAAAAATATCATTATAGATAATCTAATTTTCTGTGAATGGTTGTAGCGAAATATTCGATGATAAATTAATTGGACTACACCCTTTACTTGTGACAAATGCTTGTACTTTTAAAAAATCTGGATCATTAAACGATGACAATAATGTATCAGGAATATACTTTATATACAACTGGATAGAAAATAACTGAATTGGACAATTGGTCTCCATATTTGATTATTTTCTGAGAGAGAATCGATTAGAAATATTTTGAAAAATACACGAATTCATAGAATAAAATAAATTTCTTGAAAATATGGAAAATCTGAATACACATTATTTGAACTTGAGTTGAAATTACATCAACACGAACTTGTGGATGTCCACTGGCACATTCTTGCAACTCATCATTCCATTCAAACCCATTTGATGAAAGGATGAATGCACATTTTCGTTTTGAGCTCTTTTCAAATGTCAGATTGTGATGAATCAGAAATACAAAGTGTCTTTGAGAACCCCAGAATATGTTGAATTTTAGTTAAATCGGATATATGGATTCTAATAATATGGATGGACTACGTTCTCTCCACCACTGATTCATTATTGATTGATATTCTGTGTAACTGAACAATTAACTAAAGTAAATATTATTTGACATAGATATACGCCATGACTAGTTCTTAATCTCTTCACCGTATGTTTCGGTATCGACTTTGTGACAGTGATATTTATTCACTAGGTATTGTTTATTGCAACATTGCAGAGACGTGTATTGTATATTTTATAATTTCTGTATTCACAATGATCTGAAGCTCATAACAATCCTAATTGATTTGTTGGTCATTCAGTAATCATATAATCCTCACAACTTGATATGAAAACATATTTTTATTAATGAACATAATCAGTTATTAGAGAAAAAATCACAGTACGAAAGCTATCCTAGATATCCTAGATACGGTAACGTAGGAAATATGACGTTCATGATATACACCTAAAATAGTGTTGAAGTATAGTTCATCATGTTAGCACAGAACTAGCCCAGCTAGGGAGTGTTGAAGTATTTCAAATACAGGGTGATTCACCTAACTGGTTCATTAGAGGTTTATGGAGAACTAATAAAGATATCAACTTGAAATTTTGGTGGATGCTACTATTCAATGTTTTCTATTTTCCTAAAATATTTGCAATGCGCTGTTACTTCCGGTTAAACCGGGAGTGATATCAACTTTGTTTTTTCAAATGGAACACCCTGTTTATTTTTACATTTTCGAATTCTACGTGAAATTCTGGACCTGTTGCATTTTGAAATTTTTTTTCTATCATGATTTGTTTTCAAGATATTCCATTTTTTCGAAAAATTTTGACAGTTGAATTGACTATCTAAAATGTCCATATTATCTTCAATTTTCAAGATTTAAGGTTCAATCTCCGTATACACATCAATGAAAGAGTGTTCTATCAGGTATCCTTCAAAGTGTTCCAAAATATTCAACAGGGTGTTTGATATTTCAGTTTACTTTTTGCAAATTTCAAATCGCAATAACTTTCTTATTTCGAATAGAATGACCATGAAATTTTCACATTATCTGAAGCAAAATTTTATTCTCTATCGATTTGTCTGAGCATACCATATTGCTAAAATTGATATTTACAGAGATATCAACAAAAATGTGAAAATACGCTCATTCGTCTCATGTGTATTTTCACAAGTGGGCTTTGGACGGTTCTAAATTTCATATTTGACGAATAATATGAACATTAATCAATTACATAGTGATTTATCTCCATTTCATCTATGGATATTTTTATACAAACCTATCTCATCAACAAATTATATTGAGTTGAAAAAACATACTACTAAACAGGTGGAACAAAATGAAAACTAAAGTAATTGTTCAAAATGTCTTCCATGTTTTTCACGACACATAATGATTCTTCTTCGGACACCTTCAGTCGTCGACCTTCGAATTTCTTCTTGTGACAGTTCTGTGAAAGCCAGACGCACTTTTTGCTCAAGGGACTCCCTAGTGTTGATAGCCGTTTTGTAAACTTTATTTTTTATGACACCCCAGAGATAAAAATCCAGAGGCGTCAGGTCAGGTGACCTCGGAGGCCATTCCCATGGTCCACCTTTTCGAATCCATCGGTCATCAAACAACTGGTTCAATTCTTGTGTGATGTTTCTAGCACAATGTGATGGTGCGCCATTTAATTGATACCAGCAAGAAAATCTCTTGTTTAAGGGTAGTTCATCCAAAAAATCACTCACTGTAGAATTCAGAATGGCTGAGTATTTTTCCGACGACAAATTTTTGTTGAAAATACAAAATGATAATTTATTGTCCATCATCAAACAAAAAACATTGAAACTGAATTTATGTTGGTGATTAGTTTCCCGAATTATATGGGGATTTTGGTCTGACCAGAAGTGATTATTTCTGGAATTGACTATGCCATCCCTTGAAAACTTCGCTTCATCCGTCCAAATAATTTTTTCTAGAAACGAATTGTCATTTTCAATTTCATCCAACAATCTGGTACAAAACTGTTCTCTTTTCAGAAAATCCACATCTTTGAGGCCTTGCACAGATTGAAATTTGTAATTATGCATACCGGCTTTCTTGAGTATCCGCTGAGCAGATGAAAATGAAATTCCACTTGCAGTTTCAACTCCTCTAATAGAACCACGGGGCTCTGCATTGAAATACCCCAAAACATTGATCTGATTATCTTCAATTCCTGACACCGTTTTCTGCCTGCTTCTTTTAACTTTGACTTTGCCGTGATCAATAAATGTTTTCTCTATCTTTCGAAATTTTCGTTTGGTGAGAGGAGTTAAATGAGAATACCTCTCATTAAAAGTTTTCACAGTTCTTTCCAGAATTCTACAACATTCACCATAAGTATAAAACATATTAAGAATATCACAATTAGTGTATTCGTTGTCATCAGCCATCATGAAACAATCAACTATTCCATTCATATACTATTTGACAATTATAAAATTCAGAACCATCCAAAGCCCACTTGTGAAAATACACATGAGACGAATGAGCGTATTTCCACATTTCTGTTGATATCTCTGTAAATATCAATTTTAGCAATATGGTATGCTCAAATAAATCGATAGAGAATAAAATTTTGCTTCAGATAGTGTGAAAATTTCATGGTCATTCTATTTGAAATAAGAAAGTTATGGCGATTTGAAATTTCCAAAAAGTAAACTGAAATATCAAACACCCTGTTGAATATTTTGGAACACTTTGAAGGATACCTGATAGAACACTCTTTCATTGATGTGTATACGGAGATTGAACCTTAAATCTTGAAAATTGAAGATAATATGGACATTTTAGATAGTCGATTCAACTGTCAAAATTTTTCGAAAAAATGGAATATCTTGAAAACAAATCATGATAGAAAAAAAAATTCAAAATGCAACAGGTCCAGAATTTCACGTAGAATTAGAAAATGTAAAAATAAACAGGGTGTTCCATTTGAAAAAACAAAGTTGATATCACTTCCGGTTTAACCGGAAGTAACAGCGCATTGAAAATATTTTAGAAAAATAGAAAACATTGAGTAGTAGCATCCACCAAAATTTCAAGTTGATATCTCTTCCAGTTCTCTATAAACCTCTAATGAACCAGTTAGGTGAATCATCCTGTATATTAATTTCTATATCGTTTTATATACTTCTAGATTATGTCCTGTTCATTCGTTGATTATCGTCCTTATTTCACTAGAATTCAGTTGACGTACGTTTCTTTTCAGCATTCGTTAAATTACGCTAGTTATCAACGCTACCAACTATTATAATACAGGGTGAGTCAGAATAATAACGACAAACTCCGAATACAGTTTCATCGCCTCACTTCGAGGCGAAAAGTTTCTATAAAGGTATGCCCTGAAATGCACCATCTCTGAGATACAGGGAGTCCAAAGTATGGAAAAAATAAGCAGATTGGATCCTATGTTTTGAATACTCCTAACATTAAAAAATATTCAGGAGGTTGACAAGTCTAGACCTTAGGCGGCATTGATTGCATTGGCACTTGGCACAGTTTACCACGGTCATACACATAAGGCATTTTTGAATGGTGGGGGGTGGCACCAGTTTTGAAGAAAAAGTTGCCATAATTATCCGCTAAGAGGACATAGGGGTATAATCACGTGATTAATCTTTGACAACAAAACAAACGGTTAGGACTCGAATGGTAAATAAAATCAATGACAGAAATATTATATCCTGCAAAATTCTCTCGAATAAATAAAAATCATGCCTACTTTCAAAAAGCAGATCGGATCTGATTTGTGATTGGCTGACGAAGTGACAATAGAGGACAGCGCTTCAGGTGACGAAACATGCGAACCACAAAAATTTCCTCAATGTTTGGGTCACCCCCCACCATACGAGTTGCAAGACCTATGTATACGATCGTGGGCTTTACTATGGTTTGACAGTTGACAATCAACTATAATGGTTGACGAAATGATTATGTTGACATGCTGTTGAATGACTAATTTGTCACGATATTGGAGACATTAGCGAAAAACCTCTACAGCCTTGTGCAGAAAGTGACATATAAAAGAATGTGAAATTTCAATTGTGAAGTAGAATATCTCGAAAAGTATCAATTTCCCTTCGATATATAATATTGTGAAATTCGTATTTTTTTTACCAAAATACTGTTTGATGTATGTATGATTATTGCACATGACATCATCATAATATCACGACATACCTTGAGTTTTTGGCAAATATTTTAGAAACCTTTACTTTCAGGCGGTGATGTTAGCTTCCGGCCAGCCAGCTCCAAGCCGCGCAATTACACCACGGTCGAATATAGTTTTACGAACTCAGCTAGACCCGATTCTCGTCTGTTCTGATTCATTTTTTAGGTTGCTTCTGAGACAGCCAAAAACAAGAATAAGTCAATCAGATGAATGGACACAAATTCTTCTGTTTCATTTCATCTACTCTAAGGGGTTAGCTCCAAGGATAGAAATATAGTTCATTGTATGGCTCGAAAATTATTTCGTTTTTTTTTTCAAATATTTAGAGTGGCCGGCCAAAACAAAAGTTGGTGGGTCTTATAGAGGGACATGGAAACTACTCCTCCTTATTTTTTCGTTACATTTAATCCACTTCAGCTCCAAGGATCGAAATATAATTCACCGTAAGACTCGAAAACGATTAATTTTTTTTTCAATATTCAGAGTCGCCGGCCAAAAACAAAAAATGGTGGGTCTCATAGAGGGACATAAAAACTACTCCTCCGTATTTTTTCGTTACATCAAATCCACTTCAAAGGGCCAGCTCCAAGAATCGAAATATAATTCACCGTAAGACTCTCGGAAACGATTTCGTTTATTTTTCAATATTCAGAGTGAACGGCCAAAAACAAAAGTTGGTAAGTCGCATTTGGGAATATGGAATCTTCTCCAACGTATTATTTCCTTAAATTTAATCCATTGAAAAGGGCCGCTCCACGAATCAAAATATAAATCATCGTAAAACGATATTGTTTTTTGCTGATACTTAGAATTTGGCGGTCAAGATAAAAAACCACACCGCATCGGCAAAAAATCTATGACGCGGTACGATCCCTTTCCCTTCAAAATAAAGTGGGAATAGTCTCCCATTATTTAAGCTACGATCAGACGAGTAACAGCTCAAAAAGTTTCAGGTATGCGGTCTGTGACTAATAAAATTTCATTCGTTTTTAACAATTCTCAATATTTCGTTAATTATTCATCAACTTCATCAGGAGAAGGCTAAATAAGGATGTTATCATGCTCACGCACGCAGAACGCACGACTGACTCACCCGGTATATTTGAAAGAGAAATATCAGGGTGATTCACCTAACTGGTTCATTAGAGGTTTATGGAGAACTAGAAGAGATATCAACTTGAAATTTTGGTGAATGCTACTACTCAATGTGTTCTATTTTCCTAAAATATTTCCAATACCCTGTTACTTCTGGTTGAACCGGAAGTGATATCAACTTTGTATTTTCAAATAAAACAACCTGTTTATTTTTACATTTTCGAATTCTACGTAAAATTGTAGACATGTTGAATTTTGAATTTTCTTCCTATCGTAATTTGTTATCAAGATATTCCATTTTTTCGAAAAATTTTGACAGATGGACTGACTAACTAAAATGTCCATATTATCTTCAATTTTCAAGATTTGGGATTCCATCTCCGTATACACATCAATGAAAGAGTGTTCTATTAGGTATTTTTAAAAGTGTTCCAAAATATTCAACAGGGTGTTTGATATTTCAGTTTACTTTTTGTAAATTTCAAATCGCAATAACTTTCTTATTTCAAATAGAATGCCCATGAAATTTCCACAGTATCCGACGCAAAATTTAATTTCCTATCGATTTGCACCAGCATACCATATTGCTAAAATGGAGATTTACAGAGATCTCAACAAAAATGTGAAATTACGCTCATTCGTCTCATGTGTATTTTCACAAGTGTGCTCTGGATTGTTCTAAATTTCATATTTGACGAATAATATGAACATCAATCAATTGGGAAGTGACTATCTCCACTTTGTCTATGGATATATATATGCAAACCTATCACGAAACAAATAATAAGGCATCAAAAATGATATTCTGATAAACGGATAAAACAAAACAAGTAATTGTTCAAAATGTCCATGTTGTTCACGACACATAATAATTCTTCTCTGGATACCTTCAGTAGTCGACCTTTCAATTTCTTGTGACAATTTTGCGAAAGCCAGACGCAAATTTTTGGCTCTTGGGAGTAATTAGCCTTTTCGAAAACTCTATTTTTTCTGAAACCCCAGAGATAGAAATCTAGGGACGTCAAGTCATGCGACCTCAAAGACAATTACCATGGTCCACCCTTGCCGAATCCATTAGTCATCAATTTCTGTATAATGTTTCTAACACCATATATGATGGTGCACCATATTTGTTTCTTTTTGTGTTAGGAAGCAATTAATATTCATATTATTCGACAAATATGAAATTTAAAACCATCCAAAGCACACTTGTGAAAATATACATGAGACGAATGAGCGTATTTTCACATTCTTGTTGATATCTCTGTAAATATCCATTTTAGCAATCTGGTATGCTTGTGCACGTCGATAGGAAATTAAATTTTGCGTCGGATACTGTGGAAATTTCATGGGCATTCTATTTGAAATAAGAAAGTTATTGCGATTTGAAATTTACAAAAAGTAAACTGAAATATCAAACACCCTGTTGAATATTTTGGGACTTTTTTGAAAATACCTAATAGAACACTCTTTCATTTATGTGTATACGGAGATTGAACCTCAAATCTTGAAAATTGAAGATGAAATGGACATTTTAGTTAGTCAGTCCATCTGTAAAAATTTTTCGAAAAATGGAATATCTTGAAAACAAATTACGATAGGAAGAAAATTCAAAATTCAACATGCCTAAAATTTTACGTAAAATTCGAAAATGTAAAAATGAACAGGGTGTTCTATTCGAAAGAACAAAGTTGATATCACTTCCGGTTCCACCGGAAGTAACAGCGCATTGGAAATATTTTAGGAAAATAGAACACATTGAGTAGTAGCATCCACCAAAATTTCAAGTTGATATCTCTTCTAGTTCTCCATAAATCTCTAATGAACCAGTTAGGTGAATCACCCTGCATACATGAACATGACCATAATGTGATATTCAATCCTGATGATACTATAAAATGTATACAGTGCGTCCATAAAGTAACGCATAAATTCATTATTGGCTAAATGAACAATAAAATTAGGAATTCCCATAACAGGTCGATTTTTGATTTCAATTTACTATTGTTTCAAATCATAATCTAATATACAGGGTGAATCACTTTAGTGTAATGACGTCATCACCATTTTTTTCAAATGGAACCCCCCCTTTTTTTCAATTTCCTAATTGCCTTTGCTGAGCTGATTTCAAAAATGTATGATTTGTTGCTTCAAATTGGTACAGGGTGGGCAAAAATGCAAAAAAAAGTATGAGAATTGTTTATGGAAAGTAATACGTTACTGAATGTAATGAACAAATTAAATGGAATTAGTAGTTATGCAATTAATGTGATACACTTCCAAAAACGAACAAACGAACGAAAATTTACAATAAATGTTCAAATTGTTCTCCATTGACCGTTAGACAATGACTGAACCGGGCATTACTTTCGTCTCTAACATTCTGTAGCATAGCGGGTGTTATGCTCTGTATTTCTTGTCTGATTCGGTCTTGTAGTTGAGGGATATTTCCAGGTCGGTTTAAGTAGACTTTAGATTTTAAATAACCCCATAAAAAGAAGTCTAATGGGCTCAGATCAGGTGATCTAGCAGGCAATTCCACTGGTCCCCTTCTTCCTATCCACCTTTGTGGAAAAGTTGTCTTTAAAAAATCGCACACAGTTACTGCGAAATGTGGCGGTGCGCCATCCTGTTGAAACCAGATTCTGCGGTCTACATTAGTGGGTATTTGAAAATCAGGAAAAAGCTGGATCAGATCAGGAATTAATGTATTTTGTAGGAAATCCAGATATAATGCTCCTGTTGAGTTTTCATCGAAAAAATATGGACCAATAGTTGTATTTCTCACAATACCAGCCCATACGTTAGTTTTTTGTGGTCTTGCATCCAGTGTGGATTTTCATCAGAACAATAACGGGTGTTTTGCCGGTTAACATGACCGTTCAAATAAAACGTTGCCTCGTCCGAAAATAAAACGTTATCAATGAAATTGTTATTTTGGTTCATCATATACTCGCAGATTTCAGTTCTTCGGTCAAAGTCGTCTTCAGCCAATTCATTGATGAGACGTACCTACTTTGTAAGGATGGTATTTTACCTTTTTGAAAACGTTTGATACTGAAGAATATTTTCATCAATTTTTTATCTACCTTGCTTTGCTGCATCCCTCACATGTCCTAATTCTCTGTATTTTCGCTCTATTCTACTCACCGTAGATTGTGAAATAGGTTCACGAACTGGGTGCATTTCATGGAATAATCGGCATACCTCTTGTTGAGTCCGCATCTTATCGCCAATACCAATCATCATTAATATTTCAATCCTGTCACTTTCGGTTAAAGGCATTTTGTAAAAAAAGTTCACGAACGTACGTACCTTCTCTAAAGTGTTAACAATACGAAACTGTGCTTCAATGTTTTTGACAGTTTTGTCAAATAAAAATAAGGGTAAAAGATAATGCCAAACAAAAAGATTCTTATAGTCCAGGGGCTTTGATCACTAATAAAAGCTGTAAGATACAATTATTAAGAATAATGCTGTATGTTCTTGACAGTTTATCAAAGTTGCATCTTCGCCCACCCTGTACCAATTTGAAGCAACATATCATACATTCTTGGAATCAGCTCAGCAAATGCAATTTGGAAATTGAAAAAAAGGGGGGGTTCCATTTAAAAAAAAATGGTGATGACGTCATTACACGAAAGTGGTTCACCCTGTATATTAGATTATGATTTGAAACAATAGTAAATTGAAATAAAAAATCGACCTGTTTTGGGAATTCCTAATTTTATTGTTCATTTAGCCAATAATGAATTGATGCGTTACTTTATGGACGCACTGTATATGTGTTACCAATTTATTATTCATAGAATGTTCAATCTGATGTTGGTTTCTATGTCTAAAGTTTCTATTTATTATGTTATGTAGAATTCGAATGGAAGTTCGATTTTTAATTTTTTTTTGACCAGTAATGATGAGAAAATAACCTGATGTTTCGGATATAATGAAGATTTCAAATCATTCAATCATCACATTTTCCTTTCCTTCGAATGATTATTCCGGATCTGAATATATGTGATATTCATATGAAAAATTAGATTTTATTTTAAATCGGCGTGGACAGTTGAAAAATTATAAGGTCTACAGCTGGAGTCGA
This sequence comes from Plagiodera versicolora, assembly GCA_037013635.1. Classification (NCBI taxonomy): domain Eukaryota; kingdom Metazoa; phylum Arthropoda; class Insecta; order Coleoptera; family Chrysomelidae; genus Plagiodera; species Plagiodera versicolora. The sequence goes on along the minus strand of CM072986.1, from coordinate 3,872,073 downwards.
TATGAAAGACGCCGATGAAGGTGGTAGTTTTTATATTCCTTTATGAAACTTATCAACTTTTGTTCTTGGCTGGCCACTCTGAATTGAAAAAAAAAAACGAAATCGTTTCCGAGAGTCTTACGGTGAATTATATTTGGATCCTTGGAGCTGGCCGTCAAAGTGGATTGAATGTAACGGGGGAGTAGTTTTTATGTCCCTCTATATGACCGACCAAATTTTGTTTTTGGCCAGCAACTCTAAATATTGAAAAAAAAATCGTTTCCGAGAGTCTTACGGTGAATTATATTTCAACCCTTGGAGCTGGCACCTTGAATTGGATCAAATGTAACGAAGAAATAAGAGGGAGTAGTTTTCATGTCCCTCTATAAGACCCACCAACTTTTGTTTTTGGCCGGCGACTCCAAATTTTGAAAAAAATGGATAAATCGTTTCCGAGAGTCTAACGGCGAATTATATTTCAATCCGTGGAGCTAACCCCTTAGAGTAGATGAAATGAAACAAAAAAAAATTGTCCATTTATATGACGGACTAATTGTTATTTTTGGCTGTCTCAGAGGCAATCCAAAAAATCAATCGGACAGACGAGGAGTTCGTAAAATTATATTCGACCGTGGTGGAATTGCGCGGCTTGGAGCTGGCCTGCCGGGAGCTAACATCACCAACGTGAAATATTATTACCGTTATGTTGAGTCTAGCTGAAATCAAACATTTATCCATTAAGTCTATTTTTTTATTACTACAGGGGGCCCCTATTCTTTCGATACCCTAGAAAATATTGGCCCCTTTGATTATTTTTCAAAGGTGACTAGATTTCAGGATTCCCAGATTCTCTAGGTTTAAAGGTTCCCCTAGTTGCACTTCTCTCCTATGGTTTAGTACCTTACCAGATCACAAAATGTGTTCAATAGTCTCAGGTTCTAAGCCGCACAATCTACAAGTCTGGTCACCTTGATATAGCCCCATCTTTTGTAGGTGTGTTCTAACAGGAGCATGTCCTGTAAGGAGACCGGTTACTAGTCTTATCTGATCTCTACTCAATCTAAGTATCTCATCAATTCGTTTTTGACCTGTTATCTGAATAACAAGTTTACTATATTCTTTTCCTAGTGTGTTATCCCAGGCTATTCTTTGTAATTCTTTGACTCGTGTTCTAATAGACTTACCAAGTAGTCTCTTGGGCACTCCAAGTACTGGTTCCGGGCCTAAGTAGGGTGTAGCTGACCCCTCCCTAGCTAGTTCGTCAGCTATTTCGTTGCCTTCTATTCCACTGTGCCCAGGTACCCAGATCAGTTTAACTCTGTTTGACCTTGCCAGCGTCAGAAGTTCGTTGATACATTCCCAGATGAGTCTGGACTTTCCCTTATAACCTGCAAGGGCTTTCAGGCTGGCCAGACTATCCGAATAAATATGGATTCCTTTTCTCTTGAAGGCCTTCTCATTGCATATTTTTGCACATTTTAGAATTGCGAATATTTCTGCTTGGAACACCGAGGTGTGTTTACCAAGCGCATAGGAGTGTTTCTCCTTCAGGGTAGGGGAATAAATTCCCGCACCCGATCCTTGTTCAGTCTTTGATCCGTCTGTGTACCAGATCATTCTGTTTTGCTCTTCTCTAGCGTGAACTTCGTGCCACTCCCTTCGATCCGGGAATAACACCTCGAAGGGGCTGTATTCGAAGTTTGTCGATCTTATTCTGACTCACCTTGTACAGTAGGTAGTTAAATCTTAATATTTACTTAAAAATTGTATGGCGATGCTGCGATATTTTTTCGAATATACAGAGGACAGGACATTAATACGTCTACCCACATATTATTTGAGGTGATTAAAAAATGGTTTTTATTAAGAATGTCCATTATAATACATCGCTTTTGGCACTTTAGTTACATTCAGTCTCAAAATTGTCCACTGATTTATAATTTTTGGAAGTTTTTTGTATAAATAATTCCGTGTGCAAATGTGTGAAATCCGATGATTGATATGTTTCAAATGTACATTTACAGTGTTAGAGTACATAACAATAGTACATTGTTTACCGGGTAGGAAAAGCTTAACATTCCTGGGCGACTGTGAAGATTGCTACACAGAGTCCAGGAATGTGGCTTTTGCTACGAGGTAAACATACTATTTTTCCGCAAATCGTTTAAAATTCGACAGATATTGATTGATTTAAAAAAACGCGATAATTTTATTCCCAAATAAATGGTGCTTTGAAATTCCTAATAAAATTACTTGGGCTACTATGGAAACGTATTGAGGTTTAATTGTCAAACTTGACAACTGTACGGAATAGTAATTTTCCTAACAAGTGCGGAAAGAGATGCTTTCCCGCACGCGACTGCCGTTAAATCGAACGACGCGGAGCGGAGTTCGGGTAAGCAGTCGAGTACGGGAAAGACACTTTCCGCACGAGTTAGGAACAATATTTTTTCTACAAGCGTAGGAAACGAATTCATTCATTGTGGCAATTTCACTGAATCGAAAATTTTATATGAGTACGCTTTATCTGTCACTCTGACAATTACAAACAAATTTGTGTATTGATCGGCATGACAACATCAATTGTTACCTACTCGTTATCAGATCAATCAAAACCTATATATAGGGTGATTTTCATAACAATACATTTTTATTCATCAAAATTTGTTCATTTTTTCAATAAATAGTGCAAAATGATGGATGATTTTAAACAAACTCACTTAGTATTGCAACAAAAAAGCTTGAACTTTCATATTTTGTCACCCACCACTTATATTTTACGAGGATATCATATAAATGTTTTTCCCGCACTAGTGTGGGAAAACTTTTCCCGCACAACTGTGGGAAAATGACACTTTCCAAACTGAATTGCGTGCGGGTAGAGGGTGAATCACGCACGCTTGTAGAAAATCAATACGTTTCCATAGTAGCCCAAGTAATTTTATTAGGAATTTCAAAGCACCATTTATTTGGGAATAAAATTATTGCGTTTTTTTTTTATCAATCAATATCTGTCGAATTTTAAACGATTTGCGGAAAAATAGTATGTTTACCTCGTAGGAAAAGCCACATTCCTGGAGTCGAGGCGCAAGCCGAGACTTAGCAATCTTCACAGTCGCCCAGGAATGTTAAGCTTATCCTACCCGGTAAACAATGTACTATTGCATGATTAGTGTAAAAATATAAATAACAAGTATATATGACACTCTTATCATAATGATATTACGAATTTCAGAAAAATTTCAGAAGAAATTCTTCCACCAGGAAGTCCTGGCATCTTCCGTTCAAAACCTACACTACCTACAGCATGTGAACATTTAACTTTTGGCGATTACGCTAGGGCGGCGAGACAATCGTTCGGTAATCTGCTGTCAAGAAAAATGGCTACCAGCACAAGTCAGACGTCTGTGCCTTGGCCAAATACTAAAGATGACTATGAATTGGGAAAAGTTATCGGTTAGTATACATCAGATCCGTATTCACAGTGAAAATAGCTTAATTTTAGTGTACAAAACTTTCGTGATCAAGTTGTTATGTGATGTGAAAAGTGAAGATAAATGTTGAGATTAAGGTTATGTCTTTTTTTGGTGTTTAATCCGGTACATTTTTTTATCATTTACGTCGAAAATAGAACACGAATTGAAAATAATTCATTTCTATCAATTATATATTTCTATCTTCGATTGTTCAATATGAATTTTCAATCTCTATTCTAAGCCTTACATATCTAAAAATAATATATTATCTTCATGATCATTTCAGTTGAACCTTAATTGTTTGTTTTTTTCTACTAGGCCTACTTTGATTCATTTCAATTGATCGACTTATCTTTATTGGTCCAATTTGTACTCATCAATTCATAATTTATTTGTGTACAGGGTATGTTTCACTTTTTCTAGGCTCAATGAAATACCAAAGCTATCTGATACTTTATAAACATTCTACAAAATGAAAGGATTACCTTAATAGGTATTATGAGTTATAAATCCTTGTAAGATCCCGAATTTCTCTGAATGATATATTAAACATAGAAATTCCTGAAACTTCTTGACCCACTTGAAGCCATTGAGAAATGAGGCATCAATATATAATAGATTGTCACTTTTTCAGTAAAAGAGTCATTATTCCTGTACTAAGTACTTATTTCATCTATAAACTCATTCAATTGTAATATATTGCTTATGTTTTATTAGGTCAATGATTCTGAATGATTTATATTCTCTCATTATTTGTGTGGATAGACAAATGAACAATACATAATAATTTCAATGATTTCTCTCAATTAATCATTGTTGAAAATTTCAGACAGAGAATGTTCTAATTCCTCAGAGATTTTCTTTCTTTCTACCATCTTTTACTGGGAATATTTGGAGATTACATTCAGCCTAATAAAGCTACATTTTCTGAAATTAATTGCAGACTTATGATTTCATAATTTTTGTCATTTGTCATGGAAGTGTATAGAAAAAAATTAATTTTGAATTTTTTTCAAGGTGTTGGAGCCACAGCTGTTGTGCATGGTGCATTATGCAAGCCACGGAATGAGAAATGTGCTATCAAAAGAATCAATCTGGAGAAATGGAATACTTCCATGGACGAACTTTTGAAAGAAATACAAGCTATGAGCAGCTGTAATCATGAAAATGTGGTTACTTATTATACCAGCTTTGTTGTCAGAGAAGAACTATGGCTTGTACTCAAATTATTGGAAGGTAGGTGATTTCAGTGAATGTCTACTTGATATTTTTGAATCATAGACAGGGCGTTGAATAGAAATTAAGATCATAATGCAGGTCTGTCTTCAGGAAAAATTTTATACATCCTATGTTCAAAAAACAACACCCTGTAAAGCGAAGTTTTGCAAATCTGTTTTGATATCTGAAAAGAGCAAAAAAAACTGAATGAAATTAGCAACTTTTCATGAACGTGCATGTGATTTTACATGTGAAAAGAGTGATCATGGATGCAACCTCCATTTTTGTATATCCTATACCTATATACCCTATACAAACATTGCAAGTATTCTATTTTTCTGATGCTTTTCTTTATTATTTTTTTCTTGATATATGTATACAAACTTCTATGAAGTTAGCACAAACTTTTTTGAAAACATTAATATTTTAAAGTTCTGGTTAATTTTGGTATAGTTCTGGAGGTTTTTTCCAAAATTTCGGATAGTTTCAGCATATTATGGACGGAATTCTAACTGAAGTGCTAACTTCACATATTCTTTTTCAAAAAAATTAGTCCTGATTGTTTTTTTCTGCCTATTTTGAAGAGTTCTAGAATTTTTTGATGACATTGGAAATAGTTCTGATCTATTTATAATGTCTTAGTTATAAGCGATTTTCCCGTTCCGAACAACACACTTTTTGATAAAATAAACCTGTTCTAATCAGAATTTGTGTTTTTCGAAATGGGAATTTAACATCGCAAATAACTGAAAAATTATCAACTTTTCCAGGCAGTCTCAGAACTGTTTTGGTACTCAATTTCAATGTGATACCGAAAAATGTGTTTTTTTGAAAGAGAACTTGGAATCGCATGAAACTAAAAATTTTACATTTTCAGTTTTGATAGTATCGCAACATCTCATGTTGGTATAACAGTATAAATATTTTTTTTGAAGGGAACACCCTCAATCACATATTTGAATTCACCAACCGAACATATTTTTTTTTGCATTTCTGAATTTGCATAAATCTTAACTTGAAATATTGACCATACTGTATATATCGGGTGTTTCACAGTGGATGGAACATTAGACGTATCTGGAGAACAGAAAGACTGATCATTTCAAAAATTCGTGAGCGTGGATAATCAAACTTGCTCTATCCGTCTAAAATATTTTCATCGATACAGTGTTGCCGCTTGTATCAGAAAGTCGTAGCTACTTTGTTATTTCAAATGGAACACCCCGTATATTATATAATTTTTGGAATCCTCATGAGATTTCTAACAACTTTCCCACATAATTCCCTTTACCTATCTGTGACGATTTCCGAGATAAAAATTATTTTGTCAAATTTTTGTGTAAAACCTGATCATTGAAAAATATCAATTTTTTCCCAATGCAAATTCACAAAATATTGCAATTTGGGTTATTGCTGCATAAGACCATCAAGTATCCTGTCGATGAACTGGATCTCAGTTTCAGCATACAGGGAGGCTCAGAAGTGAGTGTCATCCGGGCACTCATAAAAATCACTGCAACTCCGTTTTTTTTTAATGGAACACCCTGTATATTATAACTTATTCGAAAAACTATAACATTTTCCATTCTAATTGAGTATACTTTCCCTATACCTATCTCGTACAGTTTTTTAGTTATGCTCACTTATGTAATGAATTCGTTTTCAATGAAAAAAATATTGGATGGTGCTTTAGATAGTAGGCTATGCACTTCATTCTGACAGAGAACTAACATGTTATTCCTTCATTGGTATCCTCTATTCAAGATGCATGGGTGTAAAAATACTATGGCAGAAAATAATTACTTGAATGCGGTTTAGATGGATTTATTCATCATTTATGGTCAATGTAACAAGAATATCATTAGAACATGCAGCGAGTTTGATGAAAAGTATGCTGATTAACCTCGAACGAATTCGAGAAAATTCATTAGATTGAAGAGAAATTCTGAAATGCTTATATCATCACGAAAAGCTGAAAGTTTCAAAGTCTAACATGTGTATTAATAAATCTAGAAAGATTTCAAAAACATTTCAAAATTTCTCTTCAATCTAATGAATTTCTCCGGATTCATCCGGGGTAAATCACTTTATGCTTTTCATTAAACTCTCTGCATGTTCTACTGATATTCTTGTTACATTGACCATAAATGATGAATAAATCCATCTAAACCGCATTATTAAGTAATTATTTTCTGCCATAGTATTTTTACACCCATGCATCTTGAATAGAGGATAACAATGAAGGAATAACATGGAAGTTCATAGCCTACTATCTAAAGCAGCATCCAATAATTTTTTCATTGAAAACGAATTCATAACATAAGTGAGCATAACTAAAAAACTATACGAGATAGGTATAGGGAAAGTATGCTCAATTAGAATGGAAAATGTTATAGTTTTTCGAATAAGTTGCAGTCATTTTCATGAGTGCCCGGACGACACTCACTTCTGAGCCTCCCTGTATGCTGAAACTGAGATCCAGTTCATCGACAGGATACTTGATGGTCTTATGCAGCAATAACCCAAATTGCAATATTTTATGAATTTGCATTGGGAAAAAATTGATATTTTTCAATGGTCAGGTTTCACACAAAAATTCGATTAAATAATTTTTATCTCGGAAATCGTCACAGATAGGTATAGGAAATTATGTAGGAAAGTTGTGAGGAATCTCATGAGGATTCCAAAAATTATATAATATACGAGGTGTTCCATTTGAAATAACAAAGTAGCTACTACTTTCTTATACAAGCGGCAACACTGTATTGATGAACATATTTTAGACGGATAGAGCAAGTTTGATTATCCACGCTCGCAAATTTTCGAAATGATCTGTCTTTCTGTTCTCCAGATACGTCTAATGTTCCATCCACTGTGAAACACCCTGTATAATATTATACCAGCAATAACTATAAATTAATCTGGACTGCTAATTAGGACACATCGCGTCCCATGCCAAACATGAATCAATTTTGTGACATTTCAAATTTTTGAAGCCTTTTAGGATAACCTCGATTTTTTTTGAGAAATTAAGTTTTCATTCGCAATAGAAAATTATGGTCCCTTCATATGAGACACACATTTGCGAACGTGAGAATATTAACTAGAATGATCGATTTTTCTATATTTGATTAAGTACTTAGCAATGTAATTCCAATAATACATTTTTATCCTCTCAAAGAACTTGTAAGGGTGAAATATTCGGGTTGATACATGAAAATTTCATTCAAAATGTCGAAGTTGCTACTACTTTTTGATAAACGTGGTACACACCATCTCATCTGAAATATTTTAATAGTGTAGAAAATGGGATATTATTTATTTTGTTTCAATTATATTGATTGATAACCAACTTCTTTCTTCAAGTTCATACTTACTGAAAAAATATTAGGTGATAAATATTTAGTACATTTGTTATAGGTGGGAGTCTCTTAGATATCATCAAACATAAAACAAGAGCTTCGAATTGTAAACATGGAGTATTTGATGAAGCCACCATTGCCACAGTGCTGAAGGAAGTCTTGAAAGGCTTGGAGTATTTTCACAGTAATGGCCAGATCCACAGGTACCAGATGGGGTTGAACATGTTTTATCAAAAGGAAATTACATTCATAACGTTCTCGAAACTGGTCATATTTTTTACATATTTCTCGCTATGTATTAAAAAATATTTCAAATGTTTTTAATTATTTCAACGTCAGTGACTTCGTGACATTATTTGCAGAGATATTAAGGCTGGTAATATCTTACTTGGCGAAGATGGGACTGTTCAGATTGCTGATTTCGGGGTTTCTGCCTGGTTGGCTACGGGAAGAGATGTATCGAGAGAGAAAGTGAGACACACTTTTGTAGGAACACCGTGTTGGATGGCTCCCGAAGTTATGGAACAGGTAATTATGATGTTGAGGAATATGGAATGATATATGCCGTGCAAAATCGAATAATTACTTTTGTTTCTGATGCTTTTCTCATAAACGGCATTCGCGAACAGTACACGTCGAATAAATATTGCATATTGATAAAAATTGATTTGCGTTCACATTATACGGGGTTGGAAATAATTCATCTCCCATATAGAAATTTAATAAGAGCCAGAAAAATAATCTGCTTGAGATTCAGAATAAGCATTAGCATTTCTTTTCGGATAGTTCGAAGAGGGGATACCGCTGGGCATCTCTACGCAGATTGGTTACGTGCAGAGATGTACTAAATGGTTTTACAAAAAGCATTTAAATACAAAATGCAAAATACTTTTCAGATTTACTATTTCAAATGCAAAATACCAAATAGTTTTGCGTTTTGTATTTCAAATGCTAAATGGAAAATAGGTATTTTCAAAATACTTTTACAAAATAAAATGCCCCCTGACCAAATCACAGTTATTTTTATTTATTATAGGTACATACTTATTTATCATACATGAGCAATAGAGACACTCAATGCCGAGCCGAAAAACAAATGTTTAATAACACATTACATATGATTACACTTCTCTTATTAAAATTAATAACAACTGGAACTGGCCTGGTATTGTTATAAAGTGATAAAAATAAATATCTTTTTTTATTTATTATGCTTTTTAACAATACCAGTTGTTCGAATACATCATCACTCATTTTTCTTCTGTCAGGTCTCATAATCATCCCACCATACGAAAAAAGTCTTTCTATTGGTGCTGAACTTGGTAAGGATGTGTTTTATTTAAAAAATACTTTTTTTATTGTAGGATAAGCATTTAGCATCTCCAGACGTGTGCTCTCATCCTTTAAATATTGTAGGGTTTCTAGATCTATTGTAATATTATTAGCACTACCATACCCTCACTGGTTGCAGAGGAGTCTGAATCTTGGAACATGTAATAAGACTCACTATTATCTCTTTTTCTTTCCGATGACTGTGATGGGAAGCAACTTTTTAAATTTTCATTTTTAAATTTCCTGACTTCTGTGATAAACAGCTCCCTAACATGCTCCTTCTTATTTTTAGACACACACTTTAATTTGAAAAATGGATACGATACTGAAATTTTTCGAAACGCGTCAACGGCTATGCGTTTCATTCTTAACCATAAATTCATAGCCAATAGCCATAGATAATGTTCGCCGTTTTTGTTGGAAATTGACACAGACATAAGGCTCTGACCAAAGAAGAAAAAGATGTCGCGCATGGTTAGCAGGCGCCTCTATCGGTCGAATTCGGCAATATAAGCATTTTGTTTTGTTTGACTGGTAATGTTGGCTAAACTTAATCACAAAGTATTTTGCATTTTGAAATGAATATTGAAAATACAAAATGCATCTCGAAAGGCATTTCAAATAAAATACAAAATACTTTTTACTGAAAGGTATTTAAATACAAAATAGGTATTTTGCATTTTCTATTTGCATTTAAAATAGAAGTATTTCAAATAAATCACATCTCTGGTTACGTGACACTGCCACACACCGCTTTAGTATTATGCGGGTGTCGGTAGGGTCATGTGTTTGCTTGAAAATTATGAGAGGGTATTCAGGAAAGGTTGTTTCTCTCGAAAATATTCATAATAGTCCTCTCATTTAAATCAACTTCGTCGGCAATTTGTCTATTCGGACACGGTATTGTTTCTGCCAATGCACACACTTTTTTTTATTATTATTGTCGGCTTCTATTGTCGACTGTGGAGTTGGGGCACGTAGCGCCTCCAGACGTATGGGTAATCCCTTGACGTCCCTCAGATAGCTGGTGGCTCTAATCGAAGATCTCCTCTCAAAAGGTTAGGATATTCCTGATGACGCCTTTCTCGCATTGGATACCCTGTGGATCCGGTCGTCCAAGTAAAAGCGCCTCTTTTTCATTAGTACAGAGCATTGGAAGATGATGCTATGAGATTTCATCTTCTAGTTTACAGAATCTACATATTGGGTTTTCTTCTAATCCTATTTTATGTCTGTGTTTCCGCAAGGTACCATGATCGGTCAGAATACCGATTATTACTTTTGAGTTTTTCCTACTCAGCGCGAGTAGTTGTTCTTCCCAGGTCTCGACTGTTCTGTACCCTGGGGCATTTCTCCATGCCTTCCTGTACTTTGCTGCAGTCCAATCATCAATCTTCTTTCTGATAACTGAGTTGCAAATCCCAGTTGCCGGTTCTGGTCCTATAAAACTCTCTGATCGCGCTTGTCTGGTCAGTCAATCTCGTTGCCCTTTATCCGTTTGTTACCCGGCAGCCACATCGAGGTTACAGGTCCGACTTCGGCCAGGCGATTTACAGTTTGATGGCATTCGTACACCAGTTTTGATGTTGTGATGTACTCTCCAAGAACTTCCAAAACGCTCTTGCTGTCCGTACAGATGTGCAAGTGCTGTTGGCTTCTGACTTCTAATGCCCGAAGTGCGCTGATCAGCACTGTCATCATTTCGGTTTGCACAAAATGTTGATTGAATATTCTATTGTTTTCGCAATCATTGTCCAATACAGAATGTATCGACCACCTGTTGTGTGGCATAATAGATGGAGAGGTGGAAGAGAAGCAATTCAGTATAGTGCGATGTCTTTCTTGTTTATATTAAATATAAAAGAATTGTTTCCGACCCTGTCTACTTATTTTCAACTGTTGATATTCAATATATGACGTGCATCATAAATGAGAAGATCTGTTAGATGTGACTTGTCAATCTTTTAGGTGATATTGTCTGAATTAGATTATGTATTTGTGTAACTATTCGTTTATGGTTGTTTCTAGGATCACGGTTACGATTTCAAGGCAGACATATGGTCTTTCGGTATAACGGCTATAGAAATGGCTACCGGTACAGCCCCCTACCACAAGTATCCTCCCATGAAGGTTCTTATGCTGACGTTGCAGAACGATCCACCAAACCTGGATACTGGTGCTGAAGAAAAAGACCAATACAAGGTAACTCTCATGAAATATTATTCAGCATACTCTAATAAATCATGTTCGAAATTTGCTTCTTTTTCTTGCGAGTTATATATTAAGATTGTGCAGTAGCTACCTGATAAATTTGATAAGAAGCGATTCCCAAATGAAGAAGAATCTGTTTATCATGCTTTTAATTCAAGAAAAACGTGCAGTATTTTTCGAATTGTTCAGATTCTATCATATACAGGGTGGCCCACGAGGTTTTGGACAGTATATTTCTCGAAAAACTATTTGGAGTTCGATATTGAAATTTGGCAGTTTTAAACAGTTGGTAATATTACGCATTTTAAGCAAGCTGCAACGTCGTTACAACGTCTCATTTTGGATCACGTGGTATCATCTTAAGAATTTTCAATGGGAAACCCTCTTTTTTTTCTATTGTAAAGGTCCCTCTTTTGCGCATTCAGCCATAACTTTTTTTTTGGTAGGTAAGTACTCCGAAACGATAAACAAATTTTTATGTAGGTAACACTTTTACAAATAGTTTATGCTTCTGGATGTGTATTTCCAAGAAAGATGGATTGGGAGAAATGGTACAATACTTTGGCCGGCTCGTTCACCAGATATAACCCCGTTAGATTTATTTCTTTGGGGATATTTAAAAGGATTAGTGTATGTTACAGCTCTTACCGATATAGATGTTTTAAAACACGGAATTGGGACAGCTTGCCAATCTGTTGCACCAGAAATGATTCAAGCAGCATGCACAAGAAATTCACTTAGAAGATTTGAATGTTGGATCACTGAAAATGGAAATCAATTTGTGTAAAAGTGTTATTCTATTCCAAATATTTCATGTTTCTAAGCCATCTGTGTTTTTTAAATATGAAACATGCATTAAAATTTGTTAATCGGTTCGGAGTACTTACCTATAAAAAAAAATAAAGGTATGACTGAATGAGCATAAGAGTGACCTTTACAACAGTGAAAAAATATACCCATCGTGTCCCATTGAAAACTCTAAAGATGATACCATGTGATCCAAAATGTGACGTAACAATATTGCAGCTCGCTTGAAATGTGTAATATTACCAACGGTTTACAACTGCCAGATTTCAATATTGTACTCCAAATAGTTTTCGAAATAAATACTGCCCAAAACCTCGTGGGCCACCCTGTTTGTATTAACAGGTATCATCAAATTTGTGTTTTTCACACTAATACCATTAGTGTTTCGTAATTTGAGAATATTTTTTAGGCTTATGGTAAAACATTCAGGAAAATGATTACAGACTGTTTACAAAAAGAACCATCAAAAAGACCTACAGCAGCGGAATTGGTGAAACATCCTTTCTTCAAGAAGGCGAAAGATAAAAAATATCTGCAGTCTACGTTGGTGGCTATTGGACCTAGTTTGGAAACGAGGGTTCAAAAGGTGAATTGAAAATATAAAATACTCATGGAAGCTTTGGTGCAATCATAACTGATATTGTAGTGATTAATTTGACGCTAATAATACGGAGCTTCATCGCATCGCACACATATTATTCGAAGATTATTTAAACGAAAATTTTCCCAATAATCGAATGCATATGATTCGCGCGTAATAAATAAACATGGCTTCCGACCCACAGCGTTGTCACTCGGATCTCATTTTTTCTGTCTGTTAGGCATCGAAACGGCAACCGGGCACTTCGGGTCGCCTCCATCGCAAAGAGACCGGCGAGTGGGTGTGGTCGAGCGAGGACGAGGCAGAGGGCGCAGGTGCCGACGGCGAGTCTAGCGACAGCGACGACGGAGCCAAACCGATGAACACGCTGGTGAGCGCCGATTCGCTGAGCGGTTCCGATCAGGAAGACGCGGATGAAACGCCGCCGGTAAATCTAGTTCTCAGGATGAGGTGAGGCTTTATATTTGTGTTTGTTACTTTTCGTGGCGTGTCCGTCTGTTTAGAGGTACATACAGTAAGACCCCGCTTATCGCTGTCTCGTTTTGATTTAACGCTATTTTATTTTAACCCGAGAATTTCCCGAAGTGGACGAGATATTTTTTTTTAATATACCATCCAGAACATTGAGAAATGTACCCATTTTTTTTAATTCTCTTCTCACAATAGTTTTGCCATAATTTCTTAACGTTGGGATATATTTAGAAATCACGCGAAGAACGCACAGCGTTGATACGTCACAAGTATTCCCGTACATATAAGCATTGGACTTGCCGCTCATCATATTTCTTCACATCGTCAGCAGATCAAAAAATTTATGATAATTTTTAGTCCCTCGTTTATTTTCCACTGGTAACTGAATCTACAGGGTTTCCCGTAAAGACCACCTCAAACCGTGGGAGAATGTAGATCAAAAGATTACCCACCTGCTATGACAAAATTTCCATTATAAAAGTATTATCGTTTTCGAGATTTTTTTTTTTTCAAATAATGAATTTTTGCCCCTATCAATAGTTTTGTTTTTACGTTTGGTACAATTTTACCTTTTTGGTTAATTTTTTCAGTAAAATATTGCTTTTATATGATTTCAACGTTTACATAAAAACATTCTCCGAACATTTCAAAGGGGGACTGTGAGAAATATTTTTATTGAAAATTTTGGTAGTGGATTCTTTTGTTCATGAAATTTAGCCCATCGTAGTGGAACCATAATGTACTGAGCTACTGCTGCACATTACACCAATAAATTGTTTATTTTATTGTGATTTCTCACAGCTCCTTTCAAATGTTCTTATGATTGATTTTATGATGATTTTCATGATTCATTTCCTAACTAATTTTCTATACTTCTTCCCCTAATCCTATTATTAGCATGATACATCGTTTAGCGTTGTTTCGCATTACTCTCTACTTCGATGGTTTCCTACACGTTGAGCGGAGTCTTACTGTATTTGAGGTTGTATGGTCACAATATACTTAAACTTATTTGAAGACAATCAAGCACGTGCATACCTTTTTCCTGCTACATGATCTGTGTTCTCAGACTTTCTATAGAACGTTTCATTCTCTGACAATCACTTTCAATATATGAATTTCAAATAGATCATAATATAACCTTCTTGATGATGTTACCAGTCTTTCTTCAAAAAGTTGTCATATAAAATATTCTGCTCATGGTAGGTTACGGTGTAAATATTCATAAATTCAGAAAAATTACCATCGACTTTTGACCGTCCATTGATTTAACTACGAATATAGTAGCCCTATCAATTTCATCTGATTTCAAATACTCTGGCAATTCTACCAAGCAGTTCATCATTCATCATCGAGTGGAGTTGCATAAACCTTATTCTCCTCAAAGATTAATAACTACTTGTGTCAATTCGGTTGAGCTTGTACGCCAATCCTATGGACCGAAACTTTACCTATTCTCACTACTATGTTATGAATTTCGTTACTAAAATTATTTCCATTTAACACCCATTTTGATCCTTTTCAGAGAACCACATAAGCAGTTTTCTTCCTTCAGGTTTGTATATCCTTTCCCTTCCTGAAAATGCAATATCAATTATTTTTAATCGTGATATATAAAAACCTTGTAATAATATTTATCCTTCGATTTCGAATGTCTGGTTCATCCAGGTTTGTTGAATATAAAGAACAACTTCTTCAGGAATTTAGAGCATTGCTGTCAATATAAATCTCACCCCATCAGGAAACAAAACACGAGAAAGTATTGAAACATAAAAATAAGTAAATACTGCGTCAAACGAAAAAATTTTATAATTCTGTATGTTATTGTGCTTTTTCATTAAAACTAGATTAAAAAAAAGTCTTTTGCAGAAATTCCAAACGGGAACTGAATGATATAAGGTTTGAGTATGCTGTTGGGAAAGATTCAGCTGAAGGCATCGCTACTGAACTTGTTGGAGCTGGTCTAGTTGATGGTAAAGACATAAATGCCATCACCGTTAATCTACAAAAACTTATAGACCAACGGGATCGTCTAAAAATAGTGACATTTCAATTGGTGAGTGAGTATTCGACAATAGCTTTCGATCATTTTCGAATATCTCAAAATTAAATGGATTCGTGAAATTATACCACTTATATGGGCTAGTAGATCAAGTAAATAGAGGCTTCCACGTGACACAAATGAAAGAATACAGAATGCAACAGTACTATCGCTGAATCGCATCTCGATCATAACTTCCTACTTTTATACTCCGATCTCTTTTGTTCTTTGGTGTTATTTAAGAATTCATTGCATTGCTCACATACATACACATATGGATAGTTTCAAAAAAAAACAAATGACAGATAATTAAAAGACGAAGAGAATGCAGGGTCATAAGCCCCGATGAGTTATAAAAAAAATCGGTTCTCAAACATTTTCTGGTCCTGGGAAAAATATTTGTTAGCGGTAGGTGTACAAAATCTAGTCGCTGTCCGATAATAATTTGCATATTTGCAATTCTAATTTTTTTAATTTCATTTTTGGACGAGACTAGGTGCTATGTTAGTCATTTGATTTCTTTTGCCGATCGAATTCGAGTGCGACTATCTAGATATTTATTATAAATCTTTATCTTTCGTTTGATTGCCAAGAACTGCATGTGCAAAATGGTCTAGCCAAAGAATAATAATCCTAGGGAGACAGAACATCTCATTCATGAATCTGGGTTTGTTTTGTTGCAATGATTGAAAGAGACGTTAATGTGTATGACAAAAACTACCTATCGGAACTCATTGTCACGCTGACAGTTTTGTTGGCGAATGAACATAAGCAATACGCACCTGGTGGATGAATCAGTAAAATAAAACTTCCAATACTAATTCCCACGCTTTTCCTCAAGCTGGTGATATAAATATCGTGAATATATAGATGAAATTCTGTTTACATTGAAGGTCACAGTCGAGAATAGTATAGTTCAGGTATCAAAAAAATTGAAACGAGATGTCACATTATCTATTTTATCAAGCACTTCTCACCATTAAACATCAGAAAAAACAAATACTATAAACTCATAATTTATTCCATTACAAAAACAATTTTCTTGTCATCATGATATTATGATGTCCAGCATTCAAAACTTCTTCACCTTCATGAACACTTCTGAAAGTGTTTGTGCCTTCAAAGTACCCTAAACTAAATCTTGCCAGTCGAACCTAAAAACAAAACAAATTATGAGAATCCTGTATTTGATCGATCATGTGATCGAACCATTCACATTCACAACAGTATTCTAACCTCGTATTATTTTCAATGCATAAAACAAATGATAATGCTTAACACTATTAGAAAAATGAAAATACATACATATTGACACCCTAGCTCACTGCAAAAGTCTGAAATGTCTTCATTTTCATTATAAACACACTTTAAGAACGAAAAATCACATGTAAACAAATACAACTAAACCATTCAATGACTCTTCGTATGGTTCTCTGACTGCTCACTCTGGCGCTGCAATCTTAAATTCATTCGCCTATTCAAGTGTTTAAGTTCTTCAACATCAAGATTTCGAACATAGGCGTGCTTTTCAATAATTAACAGGGGACTAATCATGGAGAAAAGCTCATTCACATATTTTTATGAACATATTCCTCACGCGATTTTTCGAAAAAAGTAGCGGGCAATATCAAATCACTTTTAGTTTCTTTAAAAAAATAAACAAACAAAAGGGAAACATCACTTTTATTTTGATCACTGAATGAACTTTTGTAAAGGTTTAAAACATTGACTATAATTGAGATACGAGGTGCAATGATGGTAGTACTTGAAAAAAATATGACCAATGTCCACATAACCAGTGAATTTGCAACCAGTCCATTCCACCTGTCTTCTCATCCAAATTTCATCCATCACTGGATTTCAGAGAATAAGAGCTCTTTTATTTTATTTTTAAGCATTTAGAGTTTCTTTGTAGTTCTTGGGCTACCATCAACCAATCTATACGACTTAGATCTTGTCTCTAAACGAGACACACTTTGATTGAACATTTTTCTCACAAAATGGCATGCCTTTGGTGAATAAGATGCCTAAGTTTGAACTAAGATCATATTTCTGTTTCGTGGGTCCCTTTAAGAATCTTCTTAAGAAACAGAAACTCCTCAGATTGAAACCTAGAAAAAATGGGTCCATCAATGTTATATCTTTATATCAACTTACTATAGTAACCAGACATACATTGAATCACTTGTCTATCTCTAACTAAATGATAAGATACTTTTTTTCATTAATAGATGCATTATCTTTACACAAACTTTCTAGTGGTTTACTTACTGTTATGGTAGGCTCAGATTTTTCAGATATGAGGCATTTCTCTGTCATATGTGTTACTTAAGATTATATTCTTTACAGTCTTCGGACAGTAGTCTGCTACTTGTGTATCTGTTTCATTTGCAAATAGTATTTTTCATGAACACCAAATTCTCTCTTCTTTTTTCTGGAGTTGAAAAATCATTTCTTGACAGGTCTCTAACAAAATCTCTCATCCTGCAACACATGAAAAACATTTGTTAGAAATGCAAATTTTAAACAGGAAGAAATATCATCTGAAATCATTAATTTTCTTGGAAAACCTACAGTATAGGTGAGCAACTCCGATTTTGATGAAATTTTCACAGAAGCTTCGGAACACTAATACAAACACCCACTTATAAAAATTTTTCCGCGGAAACACCTCTAACATACTTTTTTTTAGGAAAGTTTCTGAAAATCGATCACGGTAAGACCTAAAAATTTGATTGATATTGTACTTACGTAATTAGTAGGACAAATTTTGAATAGACTGAAATATCATTAACATGTCCTAAAATCGATTTCCACGAGAAATTTCATGATGGAAAGCTGTGAAAATGCCCATTTTCATAATTTAATATCGTATATTTTCAACCCAATATGGCGTGCAATAATTGAAATGTCAAAGACTAGTTTATTGTCACTATAACAAGCAGCGTTGCCAAGTGAATAAAAAATCGGAGATTTGATTTATTTCAAAGTTCGGGATACAATCATTCAACGAATCCAAATAATTCGATGCACACGATTCCTGCGATGGCGCGATAGATCAATCAAACGTAGATCAATCAAAATGCAGGTAACTCGAGGGAGATGGTTCCTGCGACGACGCTGGCGCGCCATCGCAGTGCCTGATTAAAAACATCACTCTCGCCGGGACCCACCCCAAACGTAGATCAATTCACCTAGATCAATCAAACGTGGATCAATCAACTGGCCACATAAAAATATATTGTACTTATATGTAGACTCAAGTTCTATGGTTTACCACTGAAAATAGAAATACAACTTGTGACATGACAGATCTCATTTGACATAGCAATTATTATACACTGTGTCCGTAAAGTATGGAACATTCATTTTTAGCTAAACAGGTCATTTTAAGAAATAATCCTGAAACACGTCGATTTTTGATTTTAATTTACCGTATTTTAAAATAATAATGTAATATACAGGGTGAATCACGTTCGAGTAATGACGTCACCGTCATTTTTTTTCAATGGAACACCCCCATTTTGTCTCAATATTCGGATTACTCAAGCTGAGCTGATTTCAAAAATGTATCACATGTTGATTCCAATTGGTACAGGGTGGACAAAAATACAATAGTTTTGTGTGTGCTCATAAAGTAACGCGTAACATTCTTTATTAGGTAAATTAACAATATTATCAAAAATACTTATTATCTAGCGGCAATTGGTTTAAATGTAACACCCCGTAGTTTGCTACATGTTTAGAGTAATAAAAATGAGCTGTTTCCAAACATGTTTGGTACTTGTGGTCTAGCAGACAGAATATGAAATAAATTATTTCTTATCTATTTATAAAAAACATAGTCGTCTAGTTTTTTGTGAAATGTCATTATTTGTTTAGTAATTTATTGATGTTCAGTGACAGTTTAGTACTACAATATTTTTGGTTCGTGAATATTCGAATGATTGCTTAGATTTAATTGGAAGTATAAATGGAGTTAAGTGTAACACAAAGAATTGAAATACTTATGATGATTGGGTATGGAGACAGATCGCGAACTCAGATGGAATTGTGCAATTTGTTTAATGATGAATATCCAGAAAGACCTATAACGCGTTCAACAGTCAGTAAGATTGAAACGAAATTTCGAGAAACTGGTACGGTTGAAAATGTACGCAAATCAGGTCGTCCCCCTGCAAATGCTGATACAGCATTAGATGTTTTACTGAGTTTTGAAGAAGATGCGCACACTTCTGTTCGTAAAGTTAGTCGCGATATCGGTGTTAGCAAAACAACGGTACACAAACTATTGAAGCTTGAAAAATGGCATCCTTATAAAATCAAACTTGTGCAAGAATTAAACGAAGATGATCCCGATAGAAGACTCAAATTTTGCGAAGAAATGATGGATAAATTTCAGCGAGACCCTCTCTTGATACAAAACATTATTTTTTTCTGATGAGTCCACTTTCACGTTAAATGGTGAGGTTAACCGTCAGAATTGTAGATACTGGGCAAAAGAAAACCCCCACTGGATGCGTGAGCATCATACACAATACCCTCAAAAGGTGAATGTATGGGCTGGAATTGTACGAAATCGAATCGTGACGTCATTACTCGAACGTAATTCACCCTGTATATTACATTATTGTTTTAAAATACGGTAAATTAAAATCAAAAATCGACGAGTTTCAGGATTATTTCTTAAAATGACATGTTTAGCTAAAAATGAATTTGTTCCATACTTTACGGACACAGTGTATATTGTTTTGTGTCGAGAATATACAAATATAAAAACATGAAAATATCTTATTCCAAAGTTTCTCATCATGAAATTTCTTGTGAAATTTGATTCAAGGACATGTTAATTGTGTTTTAGTGTAATAAACATTCTCTCAAACCATAACGTGAGTACAATATCAATCAAATTCTTAGGTCTTACCGTGATCAATTTTCAGAAACTTTCCTAAAAAAAAGTATGTTAGAGGTGTTTCCGCGGAAAAATTTTTATCACTGGGTGTTTGTATTAGTGTTCCGAAGCTTCTATGAAAATTTCATCAAAATCGGAGTTGCTTACCTATACTGTAGGTTTACCATTGTCTTTTTAAAGGAAATATCTACAAGTACCTTTTCATTTTGATAGTTGACTAGTTTGGGAGTTTTTTTTTAATAATATAATAATAACATATCATCTCTTCCCTCTGAGGCAGTAGCTGTACTTAATAATATGAATGGATTTATAGTAATTTTGGATATTCAACTTCTTTCACAATTGAAAGTTCTGGTATTCTGAAAATGTTGAAAATGGTATATTAAAGTATAAGTGGATAAAAAAGTCTTTAAAACACGCGCGAGGGCAAGTGTTTACAAGACCAGATCCACGAATACTTTACGCTATTTCTTGAATGAAGTTTTGCATTTGTCAGTAATATTTTATTTGACGTTTACAAGGTACTCCTGTCAGATCAATGATCAAAAATCTTTCAAAAGTCTTTTAGACTTCACACGTTTCTCGTTTCTTTGTTGATGTTGCCATGGTATCTTAAAAAAACGCGCGTGGGTAAAATGGGGCACCAATAAAAAAAATTTTCAATGAAAACTTCAAACTGTTTATATGAAACAATTACTTTTTAATTACAGTCAGATGTTCTTGTTATAATAAACTGAAAAAATACTTTCGAATCAGAGCTCTGAAAAAAGAGTAATAGTTGGGAATTGTTTTTCTCAGTTATTCACACCATTCAATAAATACAAGCATCGTTGCCGGCTGTCAAGTAATGAATTTTTTTGATACATAAAAATTAAATAGCTCTATTGAATATGTACCGGGTTATTCATTATATTTTGACCCCCACCATATCTCCTTTTTTTTGGTTTTACAGAAAAAAGTTGGAATAAAAAGTTGACGGGTTACATCTAGACGTTATATAAAGTAAAGAAAACAATTGACTGAATAGGTCACGTAATACAGTATTAAAAATATTTTTTTTTAAATATAACACCCTGTATATTTTTCCATTTTTGATTTCTTCGATTCATTTTAGACATTTTTTATTAAGCATGTCCTATACCCATCTTCAACGGTTTTTGAGATACGGGGGTTCGAAAAGTGGCCAAATGGTGTGAGCCTTTTTAATGACACAAAATAATAAATTACTGACAAACATCCTATTATTTCTATCAACATTGTCATGGTAAGATCGGCCACAGCCTACCAGTTTAACAAGTAGGCTTGCGTTAAAAGACCAATATGCATATTACAGAGGTCCAAAATGCCCCTTTGGCCACTTTTCGAACCCCCGTATCTCAAAAACTGTCGAAGAAATCAAAAATGAAAAAATATACAAGGTGTTCTATTTAAAAAATTACTTTTAATCCTGTATCACGTGACCTATGCAGTCAATTGTTTTTTTTGCAGTATATAACAAAAGTCTAGATGTAACCCGTCAACTTTTTACTCAAACTTTCTTCTGTAAAATCAAAACTAAAGGAGATAGAGTGGGGGTCAAAATATAATGAATATCCCCGTACATCAAAATTTCCTAAAATCTAGTAATTATAATGAAATATCCACAATCAATGATATATTAGTCAGGAACCACTTAGTTTTGTTATGTTTATTATATATAAGCTTCATTTGGATGTCTGTAATAATTATAAAAACCATTTCCTTACCCAGAATTGGCAACGTTACATCGGAATAGGTCACACCAGGAACCTACAGTGGACCAGATTTTGGCAATGTGTGCTCGTGTACAAATGTAAACAGTTCTGTCTCTTTAGATAAGTCTATGGGTCTAGCGCACTATACTATCATGCGGAATTTTTGTAACGAAATGTGAGCATTTTCAATGATTCTTACTCGTGATTCTGTAAGTAATCAGCTGTATAATTCATCATTATCTTCGACTTTTCAGAATTCACCTCTGGGAAATAGTGAAGTTGCAGATGATAAAGCCCTCATAGGGTTTGCCCAAATATCCATAATGGACTGAAATAGACTGTTTTTCTTTATCCTTCATTCATGCCAATTCATTTCTGGAATCTACTGATCATTGTATGTAAATAGTGTAGATAGATTTTATAAACTATTATGGAATTCAAATGTCTCGCAGTAGGTAATAATAATATTTTTCTCTTCGTCTTAGGATTTCTTTGAACAAATATTCCATCTATTGATTTACTAGTTCTTCAATCTAATCTGAGGAGAAAAACGTGTGTTATCAGAGCATTTATATTTTTGTTGGAGTTTGATAGATTACAGGAACTTTATTATTCATGATCAATAGATTTCAAATATTATACTTTGTACTTAAAGTTCCACGTAGTACCGATATTTATCACTTGTGTTTATATATATTTTAGGTTACTGTATTTATTCCACAAATCGATTTTTGATCAATTTTAAAACCTAGTTTATAGAACACCAACAGAATGCCTTGTTTATACATTAAAACGAAGTTTCAACGAGTTCAGAATATAATAATGATTCCTTCTTTCCTATCTTGAAGGAAATAGTCTGAGAGTCGCCTTGTATATAGATATTTGAAATGTAGGGCCTACTGCAAAGGCAAGCCAATAAATTAGTGATCTACAACAAGAGATTCAAGAGCTGTAATACTGTAGTTCAAGTCAGCTGATATGTAGATATTAGAGAATATAGTTCTGAAATATTTGAAATAGTACATCATAACAGCTGATTTGGATTTAAAATGATTCCATTCCGACTCATTTCAAATGATTGATTCTTTAATCATTCTCCGATTATACAAAAATGCGACACAAGTCTGCAGTGGTAATTGAGATTTTTTTTATTTATCTCTATTACGTAAAGTATTATATGTCTGGAACATCAAAGTTAAACATAACCTATTCTTTACCGATACGTTTTCGAAACTTTGTAAAATTGACATTTTTTCTAATAATCAAGGGGAATCAATTGAAATGTAAACGTTTTTTGTTCATCGCAACATTTGCAATGATTGTATTTATTTTCTACTTATCTTTCCTCCTGGGAAATTTGGTATACAGGGTGGCCAACGAGATTTTGGCCAGTAAATATCTCGAAAACTATTTGAAGTACGATATAGAAATTTGGCAGTTGTAAACCGTTGGTAATATTACTCATTTTAAGCAAGCTGCAACGTTGTTTCAACAATTTTTAATAGGACACCCTGTATATTTTTCACTATGGTGAAGCTTCCTCTTATGCTCATTCAGTCATAACCTTTTTTGTAGTTAATTACTTTGAAACGATAAACAAATTTTCATGTAGGTTTCTTATTTGAAAAATAAAGATGGCTACTAGCAACTGCTATTGTGGTTGTCAGTGTTAGTGAACAATCGTTTATTGTAACACGTCTGCTGTTTTTTCTACATTCTCCATGAATAATCAGCCTATCAACATACTCGTCTTAAGTGAAACTCGAAGGCATGATAAGTTTCAAGTCATAAAAAGTTCAACAACAATTAAACAGTGTCCCATTGTTCACTAACACTGACAGCTTTTGACAACTACAATAGCTGTTGCTAGGATAAGTTTTTTGTTTCTAAGTCATCTTTGTTTTTCAAATAAGAAACCTACATAAAAATTCGTTTATCGTTTCGAAGTACTTACCTACGAAAAAAATTAATAAAAATAAAGTTATGGCTGAATGAGCGTAAGAAGGACCTGAAAAAATATACAGGGTGTCCCATTAAATATTCTAAGAATGATACCACGTGTGGCGTTGTAACGACATTGCAGCTTGCTCAAAATGCGTAATATTACCAACAGTTTATAACTGCCAAATTTCAATATCGTACTCCAAATAGTTTTCGAAATATATACTGCCCAAAACCTCGTGGGCCACCCTGTAGATGATAGAAAATATTTTTTTGTAGTCTGATTCAGTTTCAGTATGTTGCAGTTGGAGAGCATTTCTCGTAGTTTTATGAAAGTTTCAATCCAACAGCTACTTTCTCTTGATATCGGGAACTCTTCATAACGGCACAAGGCGAAAATTCTTATACAACGATTGAAAGTTTGTGGTGTTCACATCAACAGGAAGATAGGGACCACATCTGAATCTTTTTTATTATGCGTCTTAGGAACCGCAAAACTTATAAGGAAAAATTCTCAAAATTTCTTTTCAACTCGGACCCGAAAATAATTTCGGAAGTACAGTTATTGGAACATACATATAAGAGCGTCTCACATAATACGAAACACCCTGTATTTGTCTTCATCTTACAGTACCTCCTCACTTAATTGTTGTTTATAATGGTAGACTTGTATATATCATGAAGTGTGGAATTACAAACTATTCAAAAACCGTAAATTTATCATATCAAAATGTATTTTTTTCTTTTACCAATTATTTTACTCTGACGGCAAAATGAACTTCATAATATATCTCTGATCGTCAAAACTTTGACTTGTGATTTTTGTCGCCAACAAAATCAAATAATTCGCTTTTTTATGAAGTAATCTTGAGACTATTTGCAGCTTAATTGAGAAGCTTTAGATTGAGAAAGCATATTATGTAAATCGAAATCTACATGGACATTGGTTATACATGTAAATAGAATATTTATTTATTCCAGTAAAATAGTTGAAAAATTAAAGAAGTGAAATTCAGAATGATTTATTAATTTCCCTTAATTACCTTACTTGTGTCGTACAGGATACATGTATCATCTAAATTGGACATTTTTTTTTTTTATTTTCATCAAATTAAATTGGACTTAAGTGAGACTGTGCAGAATAGTTTCCTGACTATCGAAAGACGATAACTAGTTCGCCTTGAATAAAAAAGGCTGATATGCTGTATAACTGGTTGTGATAGGGTCAGTTTGTTTGCAGATTTGCTACACGACATTGTGATTCGATCATTCCCATTAACTCATATTTTGCTATGGTCGTCATATGAGACATTTTTTTTTATCTTCTGAATAAAGTATTTTGTCTTTGGAATATTCTGGACGAACAGACTTATTGAATAAGAGTGTAACTTGTGATACATTATTGGAGTTATAATGAAATCTTGAATGAATGAAAAAAAAATCGAATTTCAAATTCAAAAAATGTAGAGAAGAAGAAAAAGTAGTTAGTATGACCTCGAAAAATCTCTCGTATATAGGCGATTCCATAAATCTCAACATTACCTGGTAATGAAATTATGAACTTCCGAAACAAGTCATCGTAAATGTATTGCTTGAGCAAATATCTGTTCAAAGACATAATATCAAATGATAATATTTGGATATTGATACGATTTGAATTAGATTAGAATGAAGCTGTGCGGTTCTGTGAGCCTCCTCCTATGATCTTTACAGATCTATTGCATAGGTAATTTAAAAAAAAAATACCTACAAAAATCTGCCTGGAGAAGTAAGTGAATTTCTCCTAACTTTACTAACAACAACCAAGATATTTGTGTCACTTTTGTTTAAAATTTGAAAACAGAATTAAATTATCTGAAGAAAGAGAGAGAGGATAGTGATTCCATTTTTTCGTATCTCTTATGTTTACAAACATTTACTTACCCTGTACACTTTCACATTACATCAAGTGTTAATTATTCAGGACTGTTTCTCAACGAAGTTTAATCTTTTATAACTTGCCGCTAGATAGCTCAACAACACCGTTGGAGTTGAAAAACTTCCTGGTTTTCTATGACTACACTGTCGATGTCGATACACACACAAAATACAATAGAATCATATACGTTCGTAAACCGTCTGTAAACGCTATATACAGTGCGTCCATAAAGTAACACATAAATTTATTATTGGCTAAATGAACAATAAAATTAGGAATTCCCAAAACAGGTCGATTTTTTATTTCAATTTACTATTGTTTCAAATCATAATCTAATATACAGGGTGAACCACTTTCGTGTAATGACGACATCACCATTTTTTTTAATGGAACCCCTTATTTTTTTCTCAATTTCCAAATTGCCTTCGCTGAGCTGATTCCAAAAATGTATATGTTGCTTCAAATTGGTACAGGGTGGGCAAAAATGCAAAAATTTACTTACAAAGTAATGAAAATAACGAATAAACGTAATAAACACATTAAATGAAATTACGTATTGTTATACAACTACTTTGATAAACTATCAAGAACATACAGCATTATTCTTAATAATTGTATCTTACAGCTTTTATTAGTGATCCAAGCCCCTGGACTATAAAAATCTTTATGCACGACCGGGCGTAAAATGGCACTTTATCGCCCCGATATGCGGGCGTAAAGAAGCACTTTACCACCCTCGGACTACTTTACCGCCCGCTTGGCAATAGATCAGTTAAGTTATCATACCAACCATACCAAGTTGTCATACCAACGGAAATCTATATTGACTGAGTAACCATGGTAACGTGGATTCCATAACTTCTTGATTGATTTTTCCGATATAATCTGAACCTCACTTCATCAGTGATGTATTCCTGTCATGCTTGAGAAGTGAAGATGTATTTACAATAAAATATACTGGTCGTGCATAAAATGTTGTCCATACGGTCCATAAAAGCCAATTTTACGCCCTTGATACATAAATAACTATTATGCACGACCGGGCGTAAAATGTCACTTTATCGCCCGGATATGCGGGCGTAAAGTAGCACTTTACCGCCCTCGGACTACTTTACCGCCCGGTGGGCGGTAAAATGGCACTTTACCGCCCGCTTGGCAATAAATTAGTTGAGCAGGCGATTACGCCATAAATAACTATTTTGTTTGGCATTATCTTTCACCATTTTTTTTATTTGACAAAACTTTCAAAAACATTGAAGCACAGTTTCGTATTGTTAACGCTTAAGAGAAGGTACGTTCGTGAACCTTTTTTACAAAATGCCTTTAACCCAAAGTGACAGGATTTAAATATTAATGATGATTGGTATTGGCGATAAGATGCGGGCTCAACAAGAGGTATGCCGATTATTCCATGAAATGGACCCAGATCGTGAACCTATTTCACAATCTACGGTAAGTAGAATAGAGCGAAAATACAGAGAATTAGGACATGTGAGGGATGCAGCAAAGCAAGGAAGATAAAAAATTTATGAAAATATTCAACAAGACATAATTTTGTCGGCTGTAGAAAATCCACACTGTACAGTGCGAGGATTATCTAGGAATTTTGGTATTGGAAAGTCTCAGTATCAAACATTTTCAAAAGGGTAAAATACCATCCTTATAAAGTACGTCTCATCCATGAATTGGCTGAAGACGACTTTGACCGAAGAACTGAATTCTGCGATTATATGATGAACCAAAATAACAATTTCATTAATAACGTTTTATTTTCGGACGAGGCCACGTTTTATTTGAACGGTCATGTTAACCGGCAGAACACCCGTTATTGGTCTGATGAAAATCCACACTGGATGCAAGAGTACCATACGCAAAGACCACAAAAAACTAACGTATGGGCTGGTATTGTGAGAAATACAATAATTGGTCCATATTTTTTCGATGAAAACTTAACAGGAGCATTATATCTGGATTTTCTACAAAATACATTAATTCCTGATCTGATCCAGCTTTTTCCTGATATTCAAATACCCACTAATGTAGACCGCAGAATCTGGTTTCAACAGGATGGCGCACCGCCACATTTTGCAGTAACTGTGCGCGATTTTTTAAACACAACTTTTCCACAAAGGTGGATAGGAAGAAGGGGACCAGTGGAATGGCCTGCTAGATCACCTGATCTGAGCCCATTAGACTTCTTTTAATGGGGTTATTTGAAATCTAAAGTCTACTTAACAGACCTTGAAATATCCCTCAACTACAAGACCGAATCAGACAAGAAATACAGGGCATAACACCCGCTATGCTACAGAATGTTAGAGACGAAAGTAATGCCCGGTTCAGTCAATGGAGAACAATTTGAACATTTATTGTGAATTTTCGTTCGTTTGTTTGTTTTTGGAAGTGTATTACATTAATTGCATTACTACTAATTCCATTTAATTTTCATATTACATTCAGTAACGTATTACTTTCCATAAACAATTTTCATACTTTTTTTTGCATTTTTGTCCACCCTGTACCAATTTGAAGCAACATATTATACATTTTTGGAATCAGCTCAGCAAAGGCAATTTGGAAATTGAAAAAAAAGGGGGGGTTCCATTTGAAAAAAATGGTGATGACGTCATTACACGAAAGTGGTTCACCCTGTATATTAGATTATGATTTGAAACAATAGTAAATTGAAATCAAAAATCGACCTGTTTTGGGAAATCCTATTTTTATTGTTCATTTAGCCAATAATGAATTTATGCGTTACTTTATGGACGCACTGTATATGTTACCTCTTCGGGGGTTTGTTTGATCACACAATAACAAAACACCCGTACTTTAGCACATGCGCTCGGTACCCTGACTCATCTGGGGTTGTTTGGGGAATAACCTAACACGGCCATCCTGCAGTCGGAGCGCCCTCGCTTCGCCAGTGTGAGAAGCCAATAGTCATCTGCAATAGAAAATACACAGCAGAATCTATGCCTCACAAAATTGAATTTGTCGTTGAATTGCTGTCATTCACAAGCTGTGTACAAGTGCTATGCCACTTAACAACTATCAACTATCTTTTCAACACAGGTTCATCCAACCTCATTTGGGCTCCTACCTCTTTTTAGCTACCAGGCATAGTGGGGTTGCCACTATCCTCTCAACACAGTTGGATGCCACCTCTCAGTTACATAAGGGCCACTGCCACTTATCAAGCTACCATGCATAGAATCGAATGATTGCTCAAAACGGTAAACAAAACATACCGTACCTTTTGTCTTACAACTGCTGTTCAATGGTAGGCCAACGTCTCAATTGTTCATGGGCGGCGACAGTGGACCGATGCCCTTTCCGTGTGAACGCATATCGTTCGTTTGACAGGACCTTCCAGACAGTATATGGTCCTCTGAATTTCGCTTTGAGCTTTCCTCCACCAGCGACTTGCGAATCTTCTACTGCTACCAGATCGCCCTCATGGAAACGGTCGGAACAATATCGCGTTGCGTTATATTGTTGCACCTGTTTCGACAAATTCTGTTGTATTCGGGTTCGCGCTGCCTGTACAGCTAAAAAATGTCGAGTGGCACTTAAGTGCAATACAGCAGGTACCTGACCTGTAGTTGTGTGAACTGTCGAATTTAGATTATCTTCGACTGCGGCTAAAGGGGTCGGCCAATTGTTTTCGTTATCTGCAGTTAATGTTGCACGTAACAAGTTGAAAACAGTTCGCAATAAGTCGCTCGACTTTAGCATTTCCTCTTGGAACCCCAGTTTCCATATGATGCAGTTCAACATTTTGTTCACTCATGAAATTCTGAAAGCTGATCGATGTGAAAGCAGTAGCGCGGTCGGCTATGATTCGTTTTGGTTTTTCCAACTCTTCAAATACTGCCAATAAAGCACATATCGAATCTTCAGATGTTTTCCTTGGTATTGGCTGAAGACGGCAATATTTTGAAAAAGCATCAATGATGACCAAAATTTGCGTACATCCTTTTGATTTGACCATAGGACCGGCATGATCAATGTGCCATGTATCCAAAATATCTGTCGGTTTTTTACCACGTTGCCATAGTCCAGCACGAGGACCCGTATGTGATTTTCCTAGGACACATGCCCGACAATTTTTAATGTACTTTTTCTCACATTGTCCCATTCTTCAAACTTGCTCTATCCCTCTAAAATATTTTTATGGATACAGTGTTGCCGCTTGTATCAGAAAGTAGTAGCTACTTTGTTATTTCAAATGGAACACCTCGTATATTATATCATTTTTGAAATCCTTATAAGATTCCTCACAACTTTACCACAATAACCTATACCTATCTGTCACGATTTCCGAGATAAAAATTATTTTGTTTAATTTTTGTGCAAAACCTGACCGTTGAAAAATATCAATTTTTACCAATGCAAATTCACAGAACCTTGCAATTTGGGTTATAGCTGCATAAGACCATTAGGTATTCCGTCGATCAACTGGATCTCAGTTTTAGCATAGGCTGGCTCAGAAGTGAGTGACTTCCGAGGTCTCATGAAAATGACTGAAACTCCATTTTTTCAAATGGAACACCTTGTATATTATTACTTATTTGAAAAGCTGTAACATTTTCCAATTCAATTGAGTATACTTTCCCTATACCTATCTCGTACAGTTTGTTAGTTATGATCACTTATGTTATGAATTCGTCTTTATTCTCAAATTCATTCGAGGTAAATCAGCATACTTTTCATTAAACTCTCTGCATGTTCTACTGATATTCTTGTTACATTGACTATGGTTGTGGTGGTTATCGTCTGCTTCAACGTAAATAATGTCTGCAAGAGATGCATTTCGAAGCGTAAACAATTGAGGAATTTGAAGGAGATCGTGATGTAATTCGAGCCCTTCAACAATACGTAAATAAGGTCGACTTATAACGTCCCAACCAATGATGAAATCTGTTTCTCCTGGAATTACATGGTCGGGTACAACTAAAAAAGTAACCGTCGGAAGAATAACAATAAGATCACACGAACCAACGGCGTACACTATTTTGGCACCAAGTCCCGTAAATGCACGTATATTTTGTTCAGACTGAATTTTACCACCTGTAACTACTGTTATCGAGTGTCTTATGATTGATACATCGGCACCACTATCGATGAGATATGCAAATTTGGAAGCACTGTTTTTGCACAATATAGTAGCAAGCGGTGTAGTAAGAAGTTGTCATTTTTCTAGTACGAAAGCTTTCTTGGGTTTTCGTGCTTAGACCAGCAGTTCGTTTCTGTGTGGCCTAATTTGTGACAATGGGCACAAGTGGGCGGTCTGTTTTCAACAGAACACATGTTTTTAGCAATGGGCTTGTGGTTGTCGTCGCTCGTTTGTAGTTTACAACTGTCCTGATGTTGTACCTTCTGACCGCACTTGAAACATGTACCTTTCGGTTTTCTTTCTAGCCGTTGACGGTGATGACGTGCGTCTGATCTTGTAATATCGTTCGATCGCTGATTTTGACTTTTTCGGTATTCTTGTCGCCGTGCATCGTATTCGCTAAGCAATTTCAGCAGGTCTCTATCCGTAAGTGGTTGTTGCATACCAATTGCAGCTTGAGCTTCATTATGATCCAGACCATGTTCTATCATGCTAAGGGTGGTTTTCCATGGCAATCCACTATGAAAACGGTCAATTGCCCGTAGTTTCCGAATACCGTAGTCACTCAAAGTTACACAATCACTGCTTCGTAGGGTTGCGGCCGTAAAAGCACGTGCACCAGCTGTTTCGCTGTCTGGGAAAGCAACAATCAGGTCTTTGTAAAACTCATCCCATGTACGTAGTACTGGTCGCCAGTCACAATAATAGCGATGACCACGCCCTTTCAGAGCTTCGCCTGCTTTTGCAATCATCAAACTGTCGCCGACGCGTTCTTCTTCCTTCAGTTTAGATGCAATTAACAGCCATTCATCAATCGCGTGGTCACTATCATCAGAGTCGAACTCTGCTAAGCGAAAAGATATTGAGGTTGATGTGGTTGGCAGGGTAGAAGACGCCGCCACTGGTGACTCTTGAGAAGTTGTTGCTCTTCGAGATAATTCCATTATTTGTTGATGTTGGAGGGTCATGAGTGACATCAACCTTTCTTGCCAAGTTGTCTTAGCTCGCTTAGGCGGTGCCACTTCGGTGTCGCTTATATCATCGAATTCCTCCACTTCAATGTGATTTTGCATCGTTTTTTCATTCCCATCGTAGGATAATATATATCAAAGACGACCTACGACAATTCAGGATGATCCTGGTTGAACTTGGTTGATCCCACTTCTGATGTTAACTCTTCGGGGGTTTGTTTGATCAATCAGACACTCAATAACAAAACACCCTTCATTGGCCTGCACAACTATACGAATGAGACACTAGTCTATTGGATGAGCTCTCAAGCACTACCGCCTCCGGCGTTCAAGTACTCCCGCCTCTGGCGTTTCGTCAAGAACTCCTCGTCTGGCGTTCCCGCAGGCCACGCTCGCTGCCGGCCACACCCATACTTTAGCACATGCGCTCGGTACCCTGACTCATCTGGGGTTGTTTGGGGAATAACGTATACAGGGTGGGGCACCACATACGACACGGTCTCTGTAAACCAAACCATTGAATATTTCGGAAATTTCTTCTTTTCATCATCTGTATATTCATTGAGGCTGCAAAATGAAATTATTTTGAAGTATACAGGGTGGCTCATAAAAGTGTGACATATCAAAGTTGGGTTTTTTTGAATGGAACACCCAGTATTTTGTTGCAGTTTTGGATAGTTCAGAGCAAAATAATACGATTTCATAGAAGGTACCATGTACCTAACTATAACCGTTTTCGAGTTATTGTTTTCTTTTTGAAAATGCAGGGTACAATTGGAGACTGAATAACATCGAAATGTATGGAAACCATCCCTTCCAATTATGACCAAGCATTAAAGAGGTTTCAGGCTATTGATTTCGATAGAACCCGTTTCCCAATATTATACAGGACGTTCAAAATTCATTGTGACTTTTATATAATTTCAAACGCAGATAACTTTGTTATTTCAAATAAAACACCTTGTATTTTTTCAATCTGAACAATTCAAAATTCGATTATCTTTCATTTTATATTGAGGTTCCCTATACCTAGCTTGAATAGTTTTCCAGATATTGGCATTTTCAAATAGTAGTTATCATTTCAATGCATTCTTCGAATCGAGAGAGCTGTGAAACGACATTTATTTGATTTGGCAACAGAATTCTCATTGACAGTTATTATACTTCACTTGATCGAACATTTTACTGTTATTTAGGTCCATATTCATTTCAAATTCACTTTCCGACAGTTTTTGAATATCTGCTTTCCGCAAAAGTGCATTGGAAGGGAAGGACCACGAAATTGGCCAGCGAGATCGTCAGATTTGACTTGCCTTGATTTTTTTCATGGAGATATTTGAAAAATGGGATTGACGACACTCCTCCAACCACATTGGAAAATATAAAGGAGAGAATAAGGGCTGCTTTTCGAAGAGTGTCGTCTCAAATGTTATTAAATGTTAGGCAGTCTTTCATAGAAAGAGTATCTCTTTGTAGTCATCATTTCGAGCACCTAGTTTGAATTGAATACATTTGTATTTCATGTTTTGTTGAAGTTTTTCAGTTGAATAATAAAAAAATTGTCTGTTGAATGAACTACTGTCGGACTATGGATCTGAATGAAAACTTCATTTCAGTTAACAGTAAAAGTTCGATGAAGTGAAGTATAATAACTGTCAATGAGAATTCTGTTACCAAATCAAATAAATGTCGTTTGACAGCTCTCTCGATTTAAAGAGTGCATTGAAATGATAACTACTATTTGAAAATATAAATAGATAGAATAATTTGTTGATAATATAGACATTTTAGTTTGTCAGTCCATCTGTCAAATTTTTTTGGAAAATGAGGTATCTCAAAAACTAAACACGACAGAGAAGCGATTCGAAATGCAATAGATCCAGAATTCTACTTCGAAAATATAGTTATCCATAAACCTCTAAAGAATCAGTTAGGTGAATCACCCTGCATCTGATACACAACGTTGTGTAACTTCCTCAACGGTAGTTGAAATCGCCAATATGACATGAGTTTCCTGACTACTCTACAGTTGTTAGTGTTCATTTCAATGTAAAAACCCGGCTGCTAATGCAATCAGTGGTGATACCAAATCAAATATCATGCTTGAATTTCAGGAAAACCCACATCTGTACTGTTTATTTTTGTGAGTGTAAGTTATGAAAATGTCCTTTAGTAGTTCTTCATACCAAACGTTATTTTTCTCCCATTACATGAATATAGATTTCACTCATAAAGATTCACTATTGACGAAAAAAATTATATATTACATTTTATTGTAAAAACTGCAATTATCACAGTTCTTCTTGAGAAAAACAAAGATTACAAGAAACAAATATTTTCGTCGTACTCCACCAGCAAAACAAAATGTCTTATATGTCTACTTTTATACCTAATCTGTCAAAGTTATAAGTCGTCTTATTCAAACAGTACTTATTAAAGTGGTTAAAAAATAATTATTGAAATACATATCGCTCGCATCACAAGGCACATGTAAGGAGTCATGGCATTTTTATTTCGAAAATGTTATTTCCACAGGATCGAATGTGTCTTTAAAAACTAAATGATGGGTCAGAATGATCGGACCAATATTCAGATACCCATGATATAACCAAACTTAAAATTTTTAAAATTCTTGAATATCCTCGCATTGGAAACGGGATTCTGTAGATTCGTTTCAGAGGTATCTGAGTTGGAAAATCACACCTCAAGTTCTAATATGTAAAAGTTTATTATTTTCAATTCAATCAACAAAGAGTGATTTTCTAACCTGAGAATGATAATTTCACATTTGTTTCCTGTATTGTTTGGAATTTTATATTTTTCAACAACAATGATATGACCAGTTACATGTTTCTTGTCATATGTCTGTTCGCAATTATTGAGTCATTTACAAACTTGTTCAGATATTTTCAACACTATAGAACCTATTCATGGGTGCTATAATAAATTGAATAGTTTTCCATCAGAAATGGCAATTGAAACAAAATTCTCTCAATAAAACGAATTCACTTGAAATGGTCGGTTGGTTTGAATTTATAACTCAATACATGGAGCCAAGATGTTTATTTCATACTGGAGAAATTGGCAGCAATTCTAGTCTTCCTTCCCCTCCTAGATTTGATCTCTCGGCCATTTGGAGAATCCACTTTCTGAAACAGATACCGAAAATTTAACACTTTCACTGACACCACAAATTTTATTAACAATATAAATGGAGTCCTGGTTGAAAATGAAATGAGTCATCAGGAAATTACGTTGATGCAATTGAATGCAGTACTTCATTTCCAAATTATCTTGTCTTTTATTAATTTTCAAGACTATTCTTTCATTACATTTACTGATTAAATTACGGCATAAAATTTTTAGGATTTTCTTTTGGTCACTTCGATCATAAAGTCTTCATGCCGAGATACAACACTATGCGTTCTTATCTGGCCATCCTCTACATAGTTCAAACTTTTAAAATCTTTTTTGTTTCGTTTATTCAATTAGTGAATTGAGTTTCATGTGTGGATGATGAATATATGAATAAAATAAATGATATGAATAAAATAAATGAGATGAATTTAATACAGAAAACAGCTGATGGTATTCTCGAGAATGCGCATGTGTTCAACAACTACAAAAGATGAAAAGTTTCTGTAATTATTGAACATTTGAAGACCGTTAAAACTGATTTCTGATCTTATTACAATAAAAAGTTAAGAGTTCCTGAGCCGCAAACGCCATTTTTCATACTGCACATACAAATATAATCTATTTATTCTGGGTTGA
Source organism: Plagiodera versicolora (assembly GCA_037013635.1). Lineage (NCBI taxonomy): Eukaryota > Metazoa > Arthropoda > Insecta > Coleoptera > Chrysomelidae > Plagiodera > Plagiodera versicolora. The sequence goes on along the minus strand of CM072986.1, from coordinate 3,836,207 downwards.
TGGTTGTGTCAGATTTGGTAACTTTTCAATGCCATTAGTGCATAACAAAACATATCTAGCAATGACAGACGTCTCAATTGGTTTATACATTAGCTGGGAACATCAAAGCATCAACAATTATGGCAACACTTCACTGTCACTTTACAACTATGTCAAATTTGGAGCGAATCCTTACAATCGTTTGTTTACAAGAGAATTGTTCTTTTCTTGCGATATTTGTAAATTTGTTCTTTTGAGAGCTCAATTTCATCGTATTCTTATCAAAATGCCGAGCGAATTGAGAGGAGATGCCGAGAAACTGGTTGCATCTTTATCCGAATATTTTTAACGAGGAAGGGATAACAGGAACCCCTTACTTTCATTAGATTTTGTTTGAAAGGTATGTGAAGAATCTTCAACAATATTTATTCATCACGATTTACAATGGTTCAATAGTTTTTATAAAATATAATTATTACAGAGGGTAATTGCTGTTTTGATAGGACTGGAATTGAACTGTGTAGGGAATATCTGCATACTTTCACAGAAGGTAAGCTAAGAACTAAACCGTACTAGTACTTCTACAGAACTAAACAACGGAAGAAACAAGTTGTAGATATTGCTCAACCTCAACGATATCAAATAAGGAACTGTATTAATATGTACAAGAATAGTGAGTATATAGTGCATATCACATATTATCAGTTGATGAACATTCTTCATTGCAGAGGATCACATAACATTGAAGTCATTGAAATGAAAGCTTGCTCATCAATTGCCTCACATCTTTGTGGAAAACATTGATGGAGTTACCTAATGTTGCTATGAAACGTAATACATTCCTCCAACAGTACGTTCAGTTGAAAAATGAAGGTTTGAGGCAATTGGTTTTCTTTGATGAGACCTGGATATTTCAGAATGGACCTCTAGAACATTCTTAGCAAGATTCTAGTGTCAAAAATGTGAAAATTCAAAGAATATGAGATTTAAGAATTCAAGATTCAAAGAATTTGTATATCAATTAGATGGTGTATTGGAATTATGTTGTCTATTAGATTCATTGTTTTGCATGCTGGTTGTTTAGATGGATTCATTCCTGGGACAAAATTTGTTTTAATCTCTTGAACTGCTAACAAAGATTACTATGGAGAAATGAACCAGGATAACGTTATCCACTGATTCAATGCACAACTGCTGCCAAAATTTTCCACCTCAGCTTTCCATAAGGCAGCAATTCAAGACTGATTTACTAACAATGCAATTCATTTTGATTATGGAATGTTGAAGCTGCAGTTACTAACTAATTTAGTACAATTGTGGTCCATAGACTTTATGATACATGTAATATATTCTTTGATTTTCAGAAACAAACCAGCCCTAATAAAAAAATAGCAGAAAGATATGGATATCAAGATCTTTGACTCCCACCTTACATTTGTGTTTTTTGTCCAATTGAGTTGATATGGGGACTTAGTGAATTGAGAGACATTTGAATCTGTATTGTAATTTTTGTTGACATGTAATGATGTGTAGCGTTTACAAAATCAGTAAATGATGCACTACTACTTTTGTCCAACAAATAAATTAATCTATAACTTATGGATTTTTTTCTAAAACACACCTAGAGTTGGACAGTTATTGGTTTCGAAATATAGAACCATCAAATGAGAAAGAACAGATTTGATACTGAAGGATGAACATTTTTGTACCTTTGAAATATTCTCATTAATGTGTTGTTTCTGTTTTACTTATACTTTTTATTATATATTTTTAATATGTAATGCTTATTTAGTAGTATTCCTGTATTGTATCAGATATTCATTGTGTGATTAAGTTAGTTTTTTTTTCGTAATGTTCTGGTTTGTTTTTTGTGTAGTTGAGTAAGGTTTTTTATCTCGAAACAAGTGTTTGCTCACTTATCGAGTATTCATCACTTATGCATTTTTATTTCATGGCTGTATACATTTCTTTGCATCAATAAATGATATTATTTTTAGATATCATTATGTAGTTATTATGTACTTCCTTTGAATATTCGATTCCTTGCATGAGAACAGTCCATTATATCATTTGAACCATTCAACGGTTATTCACAATCAATAGTAATCCAAATATAATAAACATATTTCATCAGTCGAAAAAACTTTCAAAACAAACGGTCAACCCAGGTCAATCTAATCCAAATTTTTAATTCGGAACATCGCTGAAAAAGTGAAAAACATGTGACATCGTGCTCAATCTGGCAATTTAACAGAACTATCAATCCAGAATAAATAGACTATAGAGGATGCATTGGTTGGGAATTACATCCACGAACGAAGGTGTAATGAGGATGATAATTGAGCATAAAGTTTTCACAACATCAATCGTTATTTTATAGCTAGCTCTTTAATCTAGTTCAACAGGATGAAGACAGATAACTGAAAAAACGATAAACAAGAGAGTAGCTAAAAATGACAGAAATTAACTATAGCACCACTGACCTTGGGTGCGACACCTTTCGATTCATTGACATTGAACTTTTCTGCCATTTTATTGTCTTTATTTTTGTCCGGTTTACTTGTGCTGGTATTGATGATATGATTTCTCACAGCTTGCAGTGGAACGAAAGAATTATTCAAAAACATTCGAGCTTCGCCTTTTTTTCGAGACAGTTTGGTTGAATTTTCCTCACTTTTAGCAAGAGTTCCATTGTTTTTTGACTGAAGAATATATTCTTCATTAGCCATTGTTTAGGATATATCGGACGTACTTACCTGTATATTAACATCGTTATTTCCTGTTAGCTCTGGCACTTGATTTTTGGAAGAAATGGACCCACCAGCAGAACTTATTGATTCATCGTTGACATTGTCCTGAAAATGAGAATTTGTTCATTCATTTTAACTCTCATACTAACGAATTCATATAAATAATAGTATATTAAAGTATAAGTGGATCTCATAGCTATTGATCTCGTGAATGTAATATCGGGAGACTTTTGTCTTTCATTGATACTTTCTCTGCTGACAAAATGTCTTCATATGGTTCAGGAAGGTTACCATAGATAATTTGAGAGATTTTTTTTTTGCATGATCAGCAGCTCTGATGTTATACATAATTAACAATTGAGTTCGTATCAAACACTTTTCGTTTTGTGAGTGTTTTGTCGTAAAATTTACGATAATATTGAAATCTAGAGAATTATCAATTTTTGGTATAGGATATTTTGAATGAACTTACATCAAATTAGTAGTATGCCATTTGTAACGACGTATACCCGAAAATGCATGCATTATCACTGTTCCAAAATATTCCGAAATCTTTCAGGGGACAGTAAAAATCAATCGCATACTTTAAATTGTAATCGTGTACAAGTTTGACTTTCAGAAGGAGACCGATAATATTCTCAATGAAAATTTTTATTATAATTTTCGAATGAATAATGTATAGGTGGATGAAAATTGTACCTAAAGGGTGAAAAAATTCGTTCATATAGTAGGGGATTGCGTATATGTATGAAATCTACCTTCGGGAGACTACTTCTGCCAGTGGATGGCGAAGGTATTATTCGTTTCTTCTGATTTACATATTTCATGTATATTTCCTAAGGAAAATGAGAAATGATACATGTGAATATCATTCTCCTGTAATGTCTTGAATAGCAATCATTTGTTTTTGACATTGCCACAATATATTTTTTTACTCGTCGAATATCGACAGCTCACTGTCATCCCATTGTTTCTGTTCTGACCATAAAGCAAATGTTTTGTATTTTTTTTTTCAGCGCCTCAACCTGTTTAACATACGCTTGTGCAATTGAGCTGATCTTTATTCGAAAATAATCAAACATTGCCAATTATTCTGGTATAGCATCATCAAATGACGAATATATCTCGTTGTTTCTCAAGCATCGACAATACCTTTTTCATCAATACTATCAAAACCTCAGCAGCCACATTTTCACTAGCCTCTTCCCTTGTAATGGCTGGTTTCCCGACGACCAGTGTTCCATTTGAAAGCTTTATTTGAGCTTCAATCATATTTTCCACGTTACAATATTGATATCTTGGCAAACCCAAGGCGTTCGACTGATAATAGGTCAATAGTCTAATGCTGGCTGGTATATTAGCTACAGGCTACAAATGAGAAGAATACGTAATATAGTAGATTGGTTCAACTGTCTAAATCCATTATTATGGCATTCTTTTATATAATACTAAGAACACGGCACTGTTTCCATGAAACTAGAGGTGTTAGATAATGAAAGACCAGTAAAAGTTTCGAAAGAAGATAATTCGGCACAACAGATGTCAATGTCATCAAAATATCAACTTTGTTGGCAATAAACCGTTTCTTTATATATTTTCGAAGATGCATCAAAGCAAGATATATCTATAAATCAAAAAAAAAATCCAGAGTATTCACGAAATCTGTTCCTCAAAGTATTGAATATTTTTGTAATATTCCACGAGACCAATTGTAGAAGTTGGGAATATAATTATGCACAGATGCAAATAAAAATATCCGAATCTTATCCTGACTGTTTTTGTGAAAAAAATTTCAGAAACAAGAATTTGACGTCACTTACCTTCAGCATGTCGAATGATATGTTGTTCGATGCCATAGAGGTATCCTTATTATTGACAACAGGTGTCGTCTTTTTGACATCGTCTTGAGTGATTTTAGTATTGTTTTCTGTGGTGCTACTGCCAATCTTTAAAAGATTCTTGAGGAAATTGGTGTTGACAGTTGCCTAAAATAGTAATGAATTGATTTTCTTCGAACAAAAGTAAAAAAAATACGAATAGTGCTTCAATAATTTTTTTCTATCACTACGCATTTTCTTTATTTCGACGCTCTCTTGCTGAAAAAACAATCCAGTTATACATTCATTGGATAAAAATGTACATACTGCGGCTATGGTTTGTTTTTTTGTAGTACTACATGTCTATAAATGACTAAGACTTTTTCAACTTGCAATATGCAATATCCATGTTTCAGATTTTTTCATTAATTTTAGTTATTTCTCCGTGAATTGTTTGAAGGAGCTTTCGCATAAATGTATTTCAATTATTGAAAATACTCAACCAACTTTACTCCATTTCATGAAAAACTATTCAGAAATTAAATTAAATATTTAAACAGAGGACACGAGAACATCGACATAAATTGACGCGAAATTGACTATTCCTTGAAGAAGGAACATTGGAATTCTATTTGAAAGAAATTGGCTTCGATTACTTCAAATTTCACAAACGTTAATCTGAAGAATTGTAGAATTATCGATCAGCAAAGAGGAATGGGAGATCTAAAAAGGAATATAAAAAACTGCATATCTGGAAAACTGAAATTGAGGTATGGGGAAGAACTTATTATTGGTTTTGCATGAAAACTAGCACGATAAATGTAAAGTTGTAGTATCTTGTAAAATATTATAATATCATATCGGTACCAGAAGAGATGGAATTGAACTCACCTGTTGTGGTCGTTGCATCTCGTCATTTGGTGGTCGATCCACCATAATCGACCTCAAACCATTATTCGAGAAGTTTGGCACGAAACAGTTGTTGTCCCGTTGATTAATATTCGAATTTGGATTATAACATTGTGGCTGTCGCCACTGTTGATATTGTTTATTGTGGGGCTGTCCATAATATCCGTTTGGTTGATAGCTACCGTAATGCCTGTAACTGTGAGTATTGTGAGCCTGTTTACCGTCCCATTGCCAGAAATCCTGTTCTTGTGGCTGTCTGCTGGTTTCTTTCTCAACACTGCCGCTTTGTGATTTCTCCTGTCGAGAAATTTCACGTTCACTTTGTTCTTTTTTTTGGTCGTCTATGTCAGTTTCATTTTTATTCAGAATTTGCTGTTGTTCCCCTTGGACAATTTCCTCTTTCTGGAATCTGGTGTATTCATTTTTGATTTGGTTGATTTTGTCTTTATTATAGAAGGCTTCGACACTATTATTATGTCTGCTTCTTTGTGCGTTCGCAATCGAAAAATGAGCAAACGCTGATTGGTTGAAACACGGTGGTGGTATTGGATCGACACGAATTTGATGTTGTGCGGGGATCCACTTTTGTGGAGACGCACTAAAAACATCGTTCCTACGGCTGGCTTCACTTGAGAGTTCAGCAGGATTTTCTGTTCTTTCGTCTACGAACAATTTTTTGAAATTCGCTTAGGAATGATTTTATAATGATGATTAAATTGAAATATTAATGGAGAAATATTTGAAGATTGATGGGAAATTAATCAACATTCCTTGTACTTTCTCTTGAAACTCGAAGATTGGGAAATTAAATTAGTATATTTGAAAACAAAAAAGTCAATAAATGTTAGCTATGAAAGTATTCGAAAATTACTTTATACAGAGTATTGTTGAAATCAAAATAGAACTTTTCATTTCTAATAAAGATGTATCTTCAAATGAACCCCCTTCAAGTTACAGCTCTTGTAAATCGTTGAAATCATGATTTCAAGAAATTGTGACTATAGCAGATAATTTTTTTTTAAGGTCTTCATTTGATATTTGAAAAGAGAAACTCTGGATTCAGAGAGCATACTCTTGTTGGTCATGGAATAATTTCATCTCTCAATTTATCTTTTGATAGCTGACCAGCTAGAAATTTAAGAATGAAAAATATGTACCCTTCTTAGTCGCATTTCTTGAAATGTGAAAATCAACTTCTGGAACCCCAATCGGTTATTGAAAACAAAATTATTACCGTTTTGTCCACTTTTCTGCTTTAACAACCTCCGTCCGTATGACAGGTTTATAAAAGAGGTATCTGGCAATCTATACCCTCTATTTTCAGAGCAATTCAATTTCATGCCGTCTCTGAAAGGTTTATCAAACAAAACGTCATACAATATATCTCTGTCGGATCCGGTAGCAGACTGCTGAATGGCAATTACGGTGCCCTTCAGTCCAAATGGTACTGAGTAACCTTCTCTAACGTTCACTATCCGGTCCAAGATTTGCGTTTCCGTCTTGGGATCCGGCATAAGAGTACCGTTTTGCACTTCCGGCTGAAAATTTCAAAATAAGAATATTTGGAAATAGTCATAATAGTTATCAGGAAAATACCCAAAGGAGGTGCGTATTCAAAAAAATACGGACTAGAAAAAAAACGAGAAAATGTGCAGTCTGTGACAGATTTTTTACTCCTGCCGATACAATCCTTTCAATTATTTATTTTTGTTATGGGAATATTGTGTGTGAACTCTTGCTTGAAATGTAAAGCCAACTAGTCTAGCAATTTAAAATCAACATTTCGTCCAACTTTGAGAGACTGTACTGGAGAAAAAATGTACTACGTTAGTTTGGCAAGTCACATTGAAAGTTGACGCATCTGATAAGGACTCCAAAATGGTTAACGCTTTAACGTTAACAGGTAATGTAGATAATCTGTATTGCTTCGAAAGTTTGAATCATTTAAAGAGATCCAGTGTGTAAAACGTGAGTGAAAGAGTGCAAACCCATCAAAGTTAGTAATCATTGATCTGGAAAAGATGTTGATCAGAAACAAAAACTCACCCTGTATAATACATTAGGTTTAACGGCCATCGTCACTTTTTTAACATGACCCACTCTGGCGTGATCCACAATTCTTTCAATTTCTTCCACAGTTTCTGGATCGGCGAAAATGCTTCCACATGTTTGTTTTTCTATAGAATATGATGGTAACGATTTCAACCAATTTTGTAGCTCTTTAATCCGTTGTTCCCTGAAAAAATAATGACATTATGCTTCAATTGAAGATCGTATAGTTGAATTTATTACCAATTGTCACCAAAAATTCTTTCTGCAGTAACCTCCTCGAAAGTATTATTAACAGATAAATATGAGACGATTTCTGGGAATAATTGACTATAATTTATTACTAAATTGGCGGCTTTTTCCGTATAGTGCCAATTATTATTGATTTTCCTGGTGTAACCAGGTGTTTCTTTATTCTTCTTATTGAGCTTTAAATCCAAACCTACATTGATAGATTTGAATTCTCCAGAATTACTTCTTACAGTTACGAACACGGTACCTGTTACTCTCGAAAATATTGTGTTAGGGATACCTGAAAAATTACATTTACACTATTGGTATTGCTGAAATAGTGTCATTTTACATTATACAGGATGTGGAAGTGTGATTGGTTGAGATTTCATGTAACATGACTTTTGGCAGAGCAATAAGCGAATGGCATTATCAAAAATAGCGGTAACAATTTGGAAAAAAAAATGTCGATGAAGTCATAGCTGATACAATAACGACGTCACCAGTGTGACAAAAACATCAACAGATTTTTTATGAGAGCTTTCTTTCTATAGATAATGAATTTATCCCTTTCCTTAATTCATGTATACAAAAAACATGATTTTGATTAATGAAAGAAGAAACAACTCACCCACTTTATTCGACATTGCATAGAGATTTTTATAGCTCTTTAAAGTTTTACTGTAAAGTACATTCACTGTATGGAATTTCGGTTCTTCAGCCACAGATAAACTAATTTTCACTCGACCAGTTTTTTTCACTTCACTACTATCTAGGACCTGTTGAAGTAATTAAGAATCAAAGGATAAAATGACAAATTGATATTTTTCTTTTATATAAAACATACCACTCCTTGTGATCCATAATACAGGCTAGTCAAAGTAAAACAAATACTGTTGTTTGGAAATACTTGTTCTACGTCTCTGAATACTGACGCATTCGAATCAAAAGCAGCGATATCATAAACGACTGTCTGTAATGGATAGTACGAGGTATTTTGCGTGAATTGCTTTTCCAAAGTTAATCTTCCATTTGGTGAAAACATGTATTTTCGTCCGATCATCACTTGAACGTGAACAAGTACTTTGGTCTCGCCAAATTCTATGCCCATCCTCTTCTGGTAACTGAAAAATTCGATATTGTACCGAGTTATTCAATAACGGTGATGAGGTACTGTATTTTGGAACAATTTGTCATACGATGGGTCATGCGATGAAAACATGTATTATCGAAGTGACCGAGAAGAAAAACATCGGATCATCTAAAATTTGAATTTTTCATTGAAACATGCTCAGAATACGTTGAAATCTATTCAAATCGATTTTGATTCATATTATGTTGCGAATGCGCATCAAAAACATTGTTGTAAACGCGATTCATTTAACAACTCGCGATTTTTTAAATGTTTCAACAAAATATACAAACAATAATACAAAATAATGTTATAAATGGAGCAAAGTTGAATAATCATGATTAATTTCAGATATAATCATAATACTGTTTTATTATTTTTCTATTCTATTTATAGTCTAATAGCAAAATCGAATGCGCATCACCGGTGGCCGTGCTGACAGATGAGGCAAACCAGCCGGCGTGAACGTGTTTTAATACGAATATATCACCAACTCTATCAAATTCTACGATCCATTATATTGAATAACTACCATTACTTACTGTTCTTGAATTCCTTGCAACTGCTGTTTGAACGTTTGGGGTGAACTTTGGTCTTCTACATTAAACTGGTTAGGTCCTCCCATACTTACAAATTTCTTCTTGCTATTCGAAATCGCCACTACCCTGGAATTGTTTGTTTTGGGCAATAATGAGAATCGTGATATCATGCAATGCTACGAAAATGAATGTTCTTACTTTGCCTCCACTAGGTGAGGCCATCCAACGAAAACAGGCCTTCCTAATAAATCTACGGGTATCGCTTCACTAAGGAATTTTTCATTTGGAATCAGTGTAATTATCATGTTTTCACTCCTGCTTGGGTGTTCGAAGACTTTGATTTTCGCATTTTTCAATTCAGCCTAAATAATAAACCACAGTTGAAAATAATCGAATATCACCAGTATAACTCCCATAAAAGTTTTACCACGGCTAATATTGATCTGATATGAGTATTTATTTGTATGTCAATTGAAATATTATTTATATGAATCAATAACGATAAAGCACTAGCAAATAACGTCACACAATTTTTTGAATTAGTTATTGGTTCCAACAACTTTTTAGAGACCTGTGATGATATATTTCAGAATTTGACATGTATCTAATTCTCATAAATTTTGTATATTCATACCAGCTAAGTGCATCCTTTCGATTGATTGAAATCATATTTAATATCATGAAAGAAAGTATGAAACAGATATCTCTTGATATTTTTGATGATTGATATTATTATTTCAGGTCACTTTATGAATAACTCTTGATACAGGAATGTAATCTGTGTATAATTGAAAAAAAAAGTGGAATACATTTACACATTATACATTGAATATTACTCAAAAAAGATGCTATAACAAGTTGATTTTTTTGTATTCTTGTAATCTTATTTCGATTTATTATGAATAATTTTACTGAAATTATGTATTGTTTGTTATCACTCCATATACAGGGTGTGTCAGAGTGGATGGAACATTAGAAGTATCTGGAGAACAGAAAGACAGATCATTTCGAAAATTTGTGGGCGTGGATAATCGAAATTGCTCTATCCATCTAAAATACTTTTATCGATACAGTGTTGCCGCTTGTATCAGAAAGTAGTACTTTAGCTACTTTGTTATTTCAAATGGAGCACTTCGTATATTATATCATTTTTGGAATCCTCATAAGATTCCTCACAACTTTCCTACATAATTCCCTATACCTATCTATGGCGATTTCCGAGATGAAAATTATTTTGTTGAATTTTGTGCAAAACCTGACCATTGAAAAATACCAATGCAAATTCACAAAATCCTTTGGGTTATAGCTGCATAAGACCATTAGGTATTCCGTCGATTAACTGGATCTCAGTTTCAGCATACAGGGAGGCTCAGAAGTGAGTGCCTTCTGGGGAAAATGACGGAAACTCCATTTTTTCAAATGGAACACCTTGTATATTATTACTTATTTTCAAATTCAATTGAGTATACTTTTCCTATACCTATCTCGTGCAGTTTGTTAAATGCTTGTATCATCATGAAAAGCTAAAAGTTTCAAAGTCTAACATGAGAATTAATAACTAGAATGATTTAAAAAACATTCAAAAATTTTCTTTCAATCAAATGAATTTTCTCGAATTCATCGGAGGTAAATCACTAAGCTTTTCATTAAACTCTCTGCATGTTCTACTGATATTCTTGTTACATTGACCATAAATGATGGATAAATCCATCAAAACCACATTCGAGTAATTATTTTCTGCCATAGGACTTTCACACCCATGCAACTTGAATACAGGATGACAATGAAAGAATAACATGTTAGTTCTCTGTCAAAATGAAGTTCATAGCCTACTATCTAAATCACTATCCAATATTTATTTTATTGCAGAAGAATTCATAACATAAATGATCATAACTAACAAACTGTACGAGATAAGTATAGGGAAAGTATACTCAATTGAATTGAAAAATGTTACAGCTCTTCAAATAAGTAATAATATAAAAGGTGTTCCATTGAAAAATGGAGTTTCAGTCATTTTCATGAGTCCCTAGAAGGCACTCACTTCTGAACCTCCCTGTATGCTGAAACTGAGATCCAATTAATCGACGGAATACCTAATGGTCTTATGCAGCTATAACCCAAATTGCAAGATTTTGTGAATTTGCATTGGCAAAAAACTGATATTTTTCAATGGACAGGTTTCGCACAAAAATTGGACAAAATAATTTTTATCTCGGAAATTGTCACAGATAGGTATAGAGAATTATGTAGGAAAGTTGTGAGGAATCTTATAAGGATTCCAAAAATGATATAATATACGAGGTGTTCCATTTGAAATAACAAAGTAGCTACTACTTTCTGATACAAGCGGCAAAATATTTTAGACGGATAGAGCAAGTTCGATTATCCACCCCCACAAATTTTTGAAAGGATCTGTCTTTCTGTTCTCCAGATACTTCTAATGTTCCATTCACTGTGAAACACCCGGTATGTTATGTATTTGACAGGTATTATACTTCACTTCATCGAACATTTCACTGTTATTCAGATCCATATTCATTTCAAATTCACTGTCCGACAGTTTTTGAATATGTGCTTTCCGCAAAGGTGGATTGGTAGGGGAGGACCACGAAATTAGCCAGCGAGATCGCCAGATTTGACTTGCCTTGATTTTTTTCATGAAAAATGAGATTGACGACACTCCTCCAACCACATTGTAAAATATTTTGAGCACCTAGTTTGAATTGAATACATTTGTATTTCATGTTTTGTTGTTGAAGTTTTTCAGTTGAATAATAAAAAAAATTGCCTGTTTAATGAACTACGGTCGGAATATGGATCTGAATAAAAACTTCATTTCAGTGAACAGTAAAAGTTCGATGAAGTGAAGTATATCAACTGTCAATGAGATAGTCCGGTCATTTTAGACAATTGAAATAAAGAAAATTCCGATAGAGCCAAATCTTCGTAGAGACCTTAGGTTTACCACAAGGAATAAAGTTTCAAAAGTCCCCATCAGTCCCATGTGAGCTTAGGGACTTATTCGGGGCCCAAGGTCAAAATTTTAGGTTTTCTGAATTTTCCTCGAAAACGGTAAGTTTTATCGAAAAATTAACTTGGAGCAAAGTTGTAGATCTTAAAATTCTCTATAAAAATGGTCCCTATGATTTTTTCTCTAAGACCCACTATTTCCCAGATATTGCGCTTGTAAGAATCATGTTCTACATAATATGCACACATATGCCACGTGTATACATATTTAGGAACTCAAGCAAGCAAAATGCCTACTCGTGTCTCTTTTATGTACACATTATACTATTTTAAGAAAATTTACTCTAAAATGACCGCCGGTCCCGTACCGAATACCCTCTACTTGAAAAACATCTGCCTGAACTGAACCCTGAAGACTGGGGTTGGAAATTGATAAATAATACTTTGGAACCGATTCGAACTTTACTGCCCCGTGCTCCAGAAAAACTTCTCAACACTATTTTTTGCAATTGCAAGAAAGGTTGTAGTGCTAAATGTGGCTGTAAAAAAGTAGGGTTGCAGTTTTCTCCAGCGTGTACCAATTGCCAAGGTGTCTTTTGATTAAATCTTCAATTAAATACAAGATGTCTAAAATGACCGGACTAAGAATTCTGTTACCAAATGAAATGTCGTTTCATTGATCTCTCGATTCAAAGAATGCATTAAAATGATAACTTCTATTTGAAAATGCCAATATCTTGAAAACTATTCCAGCTAGGCATGGGGAACCTTGATATAAAATGAAAGATAATCGAATTTTGTATTGTTCAGATTGAAAAAATACAGGGTGTTTTATTTAAAATAACATGGTTATCTGCGTTTGAAATAAAAAAAAAGTGAGAATGAATTTTGAACGTCCTGTATGATATTGGGAATCGGGTTCAATCGGAATCAATAGCCTGAAACCTCTTTAATGCTTGGTCAGAATTGAAGGGGATAGTTTCTATACATTTCGATGTTAATCAGTCTCCAATTGTACCCTGCATTTTCAAAAAGAAAACAATAACTCGAAAACGGCTAGGTACATGGTACCTCCTATGAAATCGTATTATTTTTTCCTGAACTATCCAAAACTGCAACAAAATACTGGGTGTTCCTTTAAATAAACACAACTTTGATAACTTTTTTGAGCCACCCTGTATACTCCAAAATAATTTCCTTCTGCAGCCTCGATGAATATACAGATAATGAAAAGGGGAAATTTCCGAAATATTTAATGGTTTGGTTCACAGAGACAGTGTCGTATGTGGTGACCCACCCTGTATAGGTAGACTCACGATCATATACATAGGTCTGGTATCTACGGCATTTTGGAGTGGTGGGGGGTGGCACCATTTTTGAAAAAAAGTTGCCATAACTATCCGCTAGGAGGATTTAGGGGTATAATCACATGATTAATCTTTGACAACAAAACAAACGGTTAGGACTTGAATGGTAAATAAAATCAATGACATAAATATTATAGCTTGCAAAATTCTCTCGAATAAATAAAAATCATTCCTACTTTCAAAAAGCTGATCGGATCTGATTTGTGATTGGCTGACAAAGTGACAATAGAGGACAGCGCTGCAGGTGGCGAAACATGAGAACCACAAAAATTTCCTCAATGTTTGGGCCACTCCCTACCATATTGAGCCGTATGGGGGCGGCCCTCAGAATAACCCCATGGTAAATCCTGCCTGTCGTAAGAGGCGACTAAAAGGGTAACCTTAGGTGGTAGATGGTCTCATCGCCCGGTGAAATACCACCATATCGACTTTGTGCGCTGTGAAATGGGTCACTCCATGTTTCAGTGTTCGGTCGATACCTTCCGGTCTCCCCTCCCCCAATCCTCTTTTCCTTGATTTATTTTGAAAAAATGAAGTCTCCTAGAGTAAAACACTCCGGAAGCAAAATACCTCTCCATTCGAATTTCCGGGCGAGAGGTACTCGAGGGGACTCTTCTCTGGAAATTAACTTTTGCAACATCCGCGGTCTCAACAAGAACATCAATGATGTCCACCATCACCTACAGTTGGAGAAGCCGGATATTCTGGCACTGACGGAAACACAAGTAAACACAAGTAAGCTCGTCTTCCGTCTTCTCACGATGTTCTCTGAACATTACAGGATGTCTCCTTTCGTGAGAAGTTTTATATAAAAAAAGGGTCCACATGCTTTGTCCTGGTTATGAGCTCCATTCTCGATTCAGATTCAAAGTTGGAGTTTGCCTCTTTGCTAAAGCTAATCTTTCATGCCAGCGTGTAGAGTTTGGAACCTAAAGACTTCGATGTGATGTGGTTCAAGCTGGCCGATACCAAACTGACCAAATTCCTTTGCTGCATTTACCTCTCACCTAATGAACCTTCCTATAACAACCTCTTCGAATTTTTATCACTCAAACTGGACTTCATTCAAGAGAATCATCCGACAGCAGAAATTGTGATCTTGGGAGACTTCAATGTACATAACGCAGCCTGGCTCGAAACAGACGATGCAGGTCGTCAAACTGAGGCCTTCGCCATCACGTATGGTCTTGAACAACTTATCGAGCTACCAACCCGCATCTCGGATGTCATCAACCAGTCTGCCAATACTCTGGATCTTTTCTTCACCACCAACCCAGATTTTTATAGAGTAAAAGTTTGTGCCCCACTTGGAAACTCTGACCACACCCTCATCTCCTGCTCCTGCTCTTTCAATTTACCATCGAGCAGCACATTACCGCCCCGTCACATGTGGCATTATAACTCGGCCGACTGGGAAAGTCTTCGTATGTTTTTCTCAGCGTTTCCATGGAAGAGGGTTTGTTTTTCCTCAGAGGATCCAACACGATGTGCAGAGACAATTTCTGAAATCATCGTGTTGGGGATGCAAACTTACATACCGAACACCGCAAGAAGAACATCTTCCAATAAGACCTGGTTTAGCGGAAGCTGCTCTAAAGCTGTCGCTTCCAAACAGGCAGCATTCCATCGATGGCAAAAAAATCCGAGCCCTGAGACTAGAGCAGTATATGTAGAGGCTAGAAACATATGCAATGAGACAATCAAGCATTCGAAAGATGCTCACAATGCCAAAATAAGATCAAAACTAGGTGAATGTCCTAACGGATCCCGTTCATTTTGGTCTTTCGCCAAGGCTGTGGGGAAAAATTTCACTTCCAGCTCGTTTCCTCCTCTAACCAAGGAAGATGGAACACTAGCCACGACTGCCCAGGAGAAAACCAACATTTTTGCCCATTTATTTGCTGGCAATTCCACTCTGGATTCATCGAGAAAGCAACCCCCGAACATTACACCTATTGACAGTCACATGCCCGAGATCACATTTCGCCAAAGAACTATCCGAAAGATTTTGTTGGGTCTCAAAACCGGCAAGGCCTGTGGATCTGACGGAATCCCACCTATTGTTCTCAAGAAATGTGCCGCAGAACTAACACCTATTCTTTGCAAGTTATTCAACCACTCTTACAAATTGGGAATATTTTCGTCCAACTGGAAAATCGCAAGAGTATACAACCAGCCCCAAGAAAGGCAAAAATACCCTACCTAGCAACTACAGAACTATCGCACTGCTGTCTATTATTTCAAAGGTCATGGAGAAAGCCATTAACATCGAGCTCATGAAGTATTTGGAAAACTTAGGAATCATCAACGATAGGAAATATGGTTTCCGTCATCAAAGATCAACTGGTGACCTGCTTGCTTACGTCTCTCATATATGGCAGCTATCTATCGAGAAATACGGTGAAACCTTAGCCGTGGCGCTAGATATCTCCAAGGCATTCGATCGAGTCTGGCACCAGGGACTCCTCACCAAGCTTCCATCTTATGGCTTGCTTCCTCAGCTATGTTCTCTGCTAACTAGTTTTTTCTCAGGCAGATCACTCCATGTGGTGGTCGATGTAGTTTTAT
The DNA here is from genome assembly GCA_037013635.1 of Plagiodera versicolora. Lineage (NCBI taxonomy): Eukaryota > Metazoa > Arthropoda > Insecta > Coleoptera > Chrysomelidae > Plagiodera > Plagiodera versicolora. The sequence goes on along the minus strand of CM072986.1, from coordinate 3,819,893 downwards.
CTGACTCTCTGATTATAAATGCTGGTGCTCCGCAGGGATCAATTCTATCACCAACACTGTTTCTGCTCCACATTAATGCTCTGTTGGAGGCAACTTCATGTCCAGTACACAGCTTCTCGGATGATAGTACCCTCCACACTGCCTTCTCTTCCAGGGCTCCAATACCAGCCCGCCAAATCAAAAACGAACGAGGAAGAAATGTTAACAACATAAATATGGATTTGGCAACAATTCTCGAATGGGAATCCAAAAACTTTGTGGATTTCAATGCAAACAAAACACAAGCATGTCTTTTCTCCAAAAAAGCCGACCTCACAATGCCCAACATAAGCTTGTCAGAGGTGACCATACCTTTGAAGTTATCCATCTCGATGCTTGGTATAACTATCAGCAATAACCTTTCTTGGGAAAGTCATGTGAGATCAATTGCTAAAAGTGCATCCCAAAAACTTGGTTTTCTGTTTCGTGCCAGGAGCTATTTCACTTCCAGTCAGCTGCTCACGATCTATAAGGCACAAATCCGACCTGTCCTGGAATATTGTTCCCATATTTGGAGTGCAGCACCTAAACATATCCTGAAGCTGTTGGAAACTGTCCAAAAAAGGGCAAATCGTCTCGTCGGTGATGCTTCGCTTACTAACTCGCTTACTTTTCTGGAACACCGTAGAAGGGTTGGCGATCTATCTCTATTCTATAGATATTTTCATGGGCGGTGCTCTTCTGAGATATCAACAATCGTTCCTCCTTTGGCGGTCTCTTCGAGGTTAACCCGTCAAGTCCAGTCTTCACACCCCTTTGTGGTTAATTTGGTGACCTGCAGAACATCTCTTTTCAAAGACTCGTTCATCCAACGAACAGCGAGGCTCTGGAACACATTGCCCAGGAAGGTCTTCCCCGAGGCATATGACATTCAGAAATTTAAAAAGAACACCAACTCCTACCTCCTTTCCCTTGCTTCTAACGATGTTCTCTGAACATTACAGGATGTCTCCTTTCGTGAGAAATTTTATATAAAAAAAAAATACGATTTGCCAGACCTATGTATATGATCGTGGGTAGACTATTGCAACTTTTCGAAAATGCAAATGAGAAAACATGGTGTAACTCAGAATCAGATATCGATATGCAGTTTTCATCTAGTTTAGAAACAGGACTTTCTCTTCAAAAGTGTGTAATTTGGCCCACCCTGTACATTGTAAGTACTTCTAATTTCCGTTACATTTTTTTATTGAAATAGTTTTCGTATTCGTCGATAACAGGTATCCAAAACTCTTTCAATTTTCGTCGTTCTCCAACAATTATGTTTTGAAAATCGGAATATCTACTCACCTTGTACTTCAAATGCTTCAATGTGGGGAAACCTGGATAATAAACATCCATTTTGACCCCTGGATATGCCCCTTTAATCAATTTGTTTTGAGGCAGTATAATTTCATTATACATCATGGTTTTAACGATTGTGTGATTACGAGGAATATTCGGAAAATATCCAGGAGATTGGTAAACTCCATTGCTCCTAGGGCTAAACATGTATATCAACATCGGACCATGCTTATTCCTTTCTTTTTCTGCGGTTGTCAATTTGTCATTGCAATAACTCATGGCTTCTAGTAGGAGATTCTGAAAATATTGAAATATTCATGAAAAGACCTACTTATATTTCTTAACGTCCAAAGATTTCAATGAAATTTACTATTTCCGAAAATATTTCATTCGATGAATATTATATTCTTTTGTCGGCATTTCTTTTCAGTTTCAATTAACGGAGTTCAATGAAACCTTGGATTATACATCCTATGAGATGAGTAATGCTTAAATCAAAAGCATCAGAAGTGACCCCAACATAAACGCAAAAAAAATCGGTTTAATGCTGTTAACTACTATTGCCATCTTGGAATATTATCCGGAAATCTGAAAATAATCGATATTCGAAATATGTATATTCGAATGAAACACTTGGCCACCAACTTATATACATTTGTGCCCGGCTATGTTGATTGATTATAAACATACATAAAAAAAGAAAAAAATAAAACACATATTGTCCGTTTTAACACTTGAATTCTGAATACGACCGGTTTTTACTCGAAACGCTTCCGAAATTCTGATATTTCAGTAAAATCTAGTTGCAAAACTTGCTTCAAAATGGCGGCTGCGTCACACAATCATATATCCGAAACTTTATCTGGGGAATAGAAGTAGCGAACATCAATAATATTTACATTTCCCTACTAGATATGGGAGGGAATAAAAACAGATAATGGCAGGGATGTGATGATAGGGCCAGACAATTGGCAGGCTTAATTATCTTGTTAGATATATAATCTGAAAATGACGCAGGTATACAAGACTATCCCTCATATAATATTGTTTCTGTGAAGTTTTGGTAGATTCAGCCAATAAAATAGTTTCATCAGCTCACCAATTCAGATGATCTTGGAAAAAATATACGACAAAAATATACCTGAGTATCAATGTTCTACAAAAATTGTTTCTAAATATGCATTGAAAATGATTATTCAACTTGTTCATGAATATGTCTGCTGTTGGAGAATCATTGTATCTAAAAAAATATCAAATACCTCATCAATGAATGGAACGAGAACAACAGCTTCCCATTCTTGTTTCTTTCCATTCAGATCTGTTTGAAATTCTTCGGGGTAATATTTCTTGATCATAGAATTTTCGTCAACCATTAAGCTGTGAAAACAACTTGGCAATAATTCCTTACTGGCAGTTGGCAAAACAGCCAGTAGCTGAAAGAAAAACAATGACTATTGTACACAACTTACAACTGGTGATCATTTGGAAATCGAATGTTCGAACTTTATTGCCAGAAAAAGTAAATACTTATTATAAAATATCCTAGTGCATGAAAATATTGATTATTATCCAGTTAAAAATACTCAAATCTTCTGTGTAAGAGATGAAAAGTAATTTTTGATAGTCGAAATGGAAATAAAAATACATATCAAATAATGTGAGATCGATTACAAATTGTTAATTCTTGTAGTTTATCAATATTTATCCCTGAAGGAATATTACAAACATACCTAACACAAGAACTCTATATTCATTTAGTTTGTATTTTTCTATATATTGTCAAAAAGGAGAGATGAATCATACAGAAATAAACCATTAGAAAATTTATTGAATACTCTAAGGGAACGGACACTCAAAATAATTGTTGGAGCATATATCGGCAGGAATACCCAATAAGACAAGGAGCTATTGCAACCATCTCTGCCTTCTATATGTGAATAGAAGCAAAATAAATTGAATCTGAATACATTACAATCCTCCTCAAATTCAGCAATACTATTCGCAGTTATCTGACGAAAACTCAACCGTCAGAGTGATTAAAAAAATGTTTGAAGATATAAAGGAATTAAATTCAAGGATGCTGCTGGCTGGTCAAACAGTTGCGCCTCACCCAACTGGAAACATCTACAATAAATGTGTCTGTTTCTCTAGAATTATCAGTTTTTACCCGAAAATGACTGTAAATTCACAAAAAAAACATTGTAATAATAAATACTGATCGAAGTTTTTTGTTTATTTCTTACTTTGCAGGATTTTAACTGTCACTCTAGGCAATGAAAGTTCGACCCATCAATTTAAAAAAGAAACACTGTCAAGAATATTCCAAAATAATTGTCATTTATGCTTATTACTTGTTGATAAGGTAAAAAAGGTTTTCCAAGGTCGAATTCTATCTTCAGATCAGAGAATCCTTTGATATCTGAAATATACGGTGCGTAATGATGTGGATAGTACCAAGACCAAGAACAGCAACCGTTGTAGTAATAGTTCAAATTCCATTGGATAGCTCTAACATAGCCTTCAGCCTGACTTCTTAAGACATCACTGAAAAACATTGGGAAACCATATTCACTACTTTTAAAGGAAAAAAAATCGCAAAATCCACATACGCAGTTACTTTTGCATATTCCAGCTTATTCATGTAATATTCCTTCTTATAATTGCTGAAAGCTATATCATCTTCAGATAAACTATCTTCTGTTTCCCCATCATCATCATCTGACAAGGCAAGCTGTAAAATATTCTAGTATTGAGTGAAATTGTCAGAGTATTTCACTTACTTCATCAGTTTCTCGTATTAGCGCGGCTAATCCACTGTCTCTAGGACACTCAAGTTCAGGTTCTAAAGTTATCAAGTCGACATCTTCGGGTGATTCGTCTGACCATTTTTCCAACGTTTTCGTCTGGAAATAAAGTTGAGTTGGATATGTGGGTATATAAAAGTTCATTTTAACTGTTTGGAAATCGTTTTATATCGCTATGTAATAAATATTTCGACAATTTTTCGAAATGAGATTGGGAAGCTTTCATGTGACAGGTATGGACCATTTATTGAGAAAGAGTATTTAATACGTTAATTTAAACCAAATGCTTTCGCTTGAGTTCGAAAGTTAGAGAGCCTCACTAATGTAATGAACAATAATTTCCCGATATAACTTTCAGAGGAATATACATCAACTGTCCTGCAACAATTTGAATTTTTCTGTATGTTCAACCTATTCAATATCAAAATTGAATGAGGAATCAGAGTTAGTTGGCAGTCTTCTTCTGACTTGAACAGAATAATATCATTTCTATCCTAGTTACTATTGGTGTAACATTTACGTGAATAAAAAATAATGGAACTAGCAAACTACATACTCACCGACACTTTCGAGTGTGCACTATACTTTTTCCCCGTTTTCGCTTCCATGTACAACAAATCATCCCTGACTTCTTCGAAATTTTCCATATCTAGAGCTCCAAGCTTTTCCATGAATTTTTCGAATCTAACTAAATTGAGTTTACCACCTTCATTTATGTACCCTGAAATAAAAAAAAAACATATATTTGAAATATACAAGAACCAAATAATTCAATATTCATTCTTACCGTCCAGGGAAGGTAATATGTCCATGTAAGCTTTGTACAAAATAGGTAAGGCCCCATTTGTTATATGTAAATTTGGCAGATGGGGAATGAAATCATTTCCAACCAAAAATCCCATCAGAACCTGAGAACAAAATGTATGGGTGAAACTCAAAGTACGTCTTGTTTTAACAGAACACTATATTTTTATATATTCAAATTTGTTTCATGCCTAGCTCGACGTTTTTTTTTATTGGATTTTGTATCAGCATTACCAATGATCTTATATTTTCATTTCAATAACCAATTTGAAAATATCTGGTTAAATTATTCTAAGAATTGATGAAATGAATTTATTTTCTATATACACTGTGTCCAAGAAAAAGATGTCTATCATGGGAATCTCGGAAACCATAAGAGATGGGGATGATTCTGAATGTCTTACATTTTTTATTTCATTATTAATAACAACAATTTTTTAACATACCCAATCATCGATTATTTTTTCAAAGTCATAACTGAACCCTATCAATTTATCCTTCAGGGAGATAAATTCCAGTTCTAGATATTCCCTCATAAGAGATAAATGTAGCAGGAAAAATGTTATTTCTTCAGGAACAGATACTCTGGATTTACTGGATTTTTTACCAAACTTGACCTGAAATAAATTAATCATCAATAAAGTATACGATAGATCAGGCCATTCCTAAACTATGGGTCGCAACCCCAAATGGTGTAACGTAGCAAAATTCTGGGGTCGCGAGAGATTTTATTGTCAAATATTCATTCAATTTACATTTATATGGGATTTCCCGGATACTGGAAATCATGAATGGGGTCGTGAATGGAAAAAGTTGAAGAAGCCCTGCAATAGAATCCTTATGACCATTGATGCAATATAAGGTAGTTATTATTAGCTTTATACAATTCTAATATTTTCAATGGCTGGAAAATGTTCATATAATCTTTTCTACAAACTAATCATACCCTTTCAAGCGATTTTCAACATGCGACTGCAGTTTTTGTTAGTTATTAAAGCGAATGCTTCGCTCGCTTCCCCCGTAGATGACGAGAGTAGCAGGTCTAATACCGATGCCATAATTAGATATAAACAATCTTCGATGCGGATTATGTAAATGTTGGTTTAATTGGTCCAGAATTTTTTGTGATGAAGATAGATGGAGTAACTTAATTTTTTTTATCAGAACTGTCTGTTACAGCTCATCAAGAAAGTTGAGAATTTTTGAATGAAAGACGTGTAGGACAATGTCTGACCGGTAAAAATTGTGCGCAAGATTTTTTGTAGACCGGTAGATCCCACAGAATATACACTGTGTCCAAGATAAGGATGTCTATCATGGGGATCTCGGAAACCATAAGAGATACGAAAAATTAAAACGAAATCGGCAAATTTCTGGCATATCTCCGGAACTAATTGGAATTCTGAAACTTTCGGAACGGCACATTGTTAGACTCGGAAATGCGCGACTTTTCTCTAATTTAACCATCTCCGTATCTCTTATGGTTTCCGAGATCCCCATGATAGACATCCTTATCTTGTACACAGTGTATAATGATTTGCCTGACTTCTATGTTTAAGGCGAAAAAATTTTATCAAATGGAACAGGAACATTTCAAAGATAAATATTTTTATTTATCATACTATACCACTTACAAGTTTAGTATTTTGTCAGGGCGTCCCTACTTGCAATATGCATATATATTTGTCCAACAAAGTGTTGCATATGTATAATATATAACATGACTCAAATTCTGCCTTATCAGAAGAGCCTGGCGGCACCCTTCCCGGCGAACACTTTGGGATCTTCTGTATTGTACTATGAATTTAATTTTGTTGACGATATCTGTACTTGTAATAAACATTGTAATTCTAATTTTCTCAAATGCACGGTGAAAACATTGTTAAGGCAAATATGTAGTCAAAATTGTTAATGCAATAGAACTTTTCTCCAATTTACAGTAGAAATACGTACATACGTACCTCTTCTCGTAGTAAACTGAAATGTGGCTCGTGGGTACACAGTCCCAACATAATGAGATCAGCATCGAGACCGTAAAGGCAATGTCTTGTGTTTGGATCATATCCAGGTTGTGCGCGCATATAACGAATGTAGTCCATTATTTTGTGTTCGCCTTCTCCAGGAGTCTGTATTTTGAAAATTTTCAGATTGGTAAATAATATTAGTTCAATTAGTGACAAAGTATTGATGAGTGCAATCAATGAATATGAACATTGTTTGATAGAAATCTCTTCGATTTTTTCGTTCCTAATTCAATCAAGAACCGATAAAGACAAACGACCCTGCAATCTTTGTATTTCAATTGTCAATAATTTGTATTTCGAGGCCGTTTTTATCAAGTTCATCGAAAGATTTTGATGGTGTTTTCATTCACATAAAGTTCATAGAAGGTCATGAAAGTCAATTCAATATAAAAATCAATGAGGGATTCTATTGAAACAAAAGTTATGTCGAGTTGCTCATTTTTAATAATACCCCTATTTATCATCTCAATTTTATATCAATGCAAAATTGAGATGACATGTTTTTTTTTCAAACATCAACGTATTTTTATAGTTTTATTTAACGTATTAAAATATACTGAATGTTTCAAGATTATTTTGCTGGATAGTTATAGTCATTGTTTCTACATACTAAGGAATTAACTAGGAGAATTTCTATTCTGGAATATAAACAGTGATAGCAAAACATGAACAAATACATAAGTGAATGTAATTCTGATTTGAAAACATAACAGAACCAAACTGTAGAATTTTATTCTTTAATATTAAATGCTAAATACAGGATATCAATGATGGTGATATAATATGACAAAGTATCTTTCGAATCAGAAATCATTCATAATAAACAATGGATTTCAAATTTTGATAAAACGAAATATTGAAATTCAACAATGTCAACAAACTATTACATTACGAGAGTATCTTCTGGATGTAGTTGGTTTATAATAAAATATTTTGGTAATATTTTAATATAGTTTGGGATGGATATGAATAAATGGTGACCATGATGCATGATCCATATAAATTGAAAGATAATTTTCAAACTTGATATGTCATTATATTATTCAATATACAGTTTTTCACCGCACTTCTTCCTGTACCTTCACTCTCATTCATTATGAAATTATGAAATTTGGATGTTGAATTAGTGGTGATGATACCAATATCAAAGCTATTGAGAAAAACAAAATCAGATATACATATACATGACTGATGAATTTGTTTTAGAAAAATGATATGAAATATGAAAGATATAGTCTATTTATTCTGGGTTGATAGTTGTGTCAGATTTGGTAACTTTTCAATGCCATTAGTATAAAACAAAAAGTATCTAGCAATGACAGACGTCTCATTAGGTTTATACATTAGCTGGAAACATCAAAGCATAAACAATTAAGGCAACACTTAAATGTCACTTTACAACGATGCCAATTTTTTAGGAGCGAATCTTTACAATCGTTTGTTTACATGCGAATTGTTCTTTGCGATTTTTGTGAATTTGAGAGCTTAATTTCATCGTATTCTTATCAAAATGCCAAGAGGATTGAATGGAAATGCCCAGAAAATGATTTATTTATTAGAACATTTTCAACGAAAAAGGGATAACAGGAGTCCCTTACTTTCATTGGGTTTTATTTGAAAGATAAGTGAAGAATCTTCATGAATATTTATTCACCACGATTTTACAATGGTTAAATAGTTTTTATGAAATATGATTATTACAGAGAGACCGCTGCTTCAAATGTAGGAATTGAACTGTGAACTGCATACTTTAACAGAAGGTAAGCTAAGAACTAAACTCTCCTAGGACTTCTACAGAACTACACAACGGAAGAAACGAGTTGTGGATATTGATCAACTTCAACAATATCAAATAAGGAACTGTATTTATAATATGTACAAGAACAGTGAGTATTTAGTGCATATCACACATTATCAGTTTATGAACATTCTTCATTGCAGAGGAACACATAACATTGAAGTCATTGAAATGAAAGCTTGCCCAACATTTGCCTTGGAAAACATTAATGGAGCTACCTAATATTGCTATGAAACGTAAAACATTCCTCCAAAAATATGTTCAGTTGAAATATTAAGGTTTGAGGAAATTTGTTTTCTTTGGTGAGACCTGGATATTCCGGAATGGAACTCTTGGCAAGATTCTAGTGTCAAAATTGTGAAAATATAAAGTAAATGAGATTCAAGATATTTAGAATTTGTATATCAGTTAGATGGTGAATTGGAATTATGTTGTCTTTTAGATTCATTGTTTCACATGCTAGTTGTTCAGATGGATTCATTCCTGGGACAAAATTTGTTTTTATCCCTGAAACTGCTAACAAAGTTTACCATGGAAAAATAAACCAGGATAACATTCTCCACTGATTCAATACACAACTGCTGCCAAAATTAGAAAGTCCTTCCACATTAATTATGTATGGATAATGGTACTTATCACAGTACAGTTATGAACAAAGTTACCTCAGCATTTAATAAGGCAGCAATTAAAGAATTATTTCAACAATGTAATTTATTTTGATTATGGAATGTTGAAGCTGCAGTTACTAACTAATTTAGTACAATTGTAGGCCATAGACTTTATAATACATGTAATATATTCTTTAATTTTCAGAAACAAACCAGCCCTAATAAATAATAGCAGAATGGATATCAAGATCTTTGACTCTCACCTTACATTTGTGTTTTTTATCCAATTGAGTTGATGTGGGATAAAAAGATGTGTTTACTTAGTGAATTGAGAGACATTTGAATGTGTTTTGTGATTTTTGTTGAAATGTAATGATGTGTCCCACAAATAAATGAATCTATAACTTCTGGATTTTTTCTAAAACACACCTATTAGAGTTGGACAGTAATTGGTTTTGAAATATAGAACCATCAAATGAGAAAGAAAGAACAGATTTGATACTGAAAGATGAACATTTTTAGATATCATTATGTAGTTATTATGTACTTCCTTTGAATATTCTATTCGATTCCTAGCATGAGAACATTTGAACCATTAAACGGTTATTCACAATCAATAGTAAACCGAATATAATAATAATAATAATAATAATCTTTTTTTGGAAAAACAACCACGTACAAGCAAATACACCTGTAAGAGGAGGTAGAAACAAACGGGCGTCAAAAAACACATTTTAGGCAACTAAGTCCTTCACAGAAACATATTGAAAAATAGGTACACAAAACTAAACAGACCATGAAAACTATTCTAGTTGTGCTTCTAAATACTGAATATATTTCATCAGTTGCAAACACTTTCAAAACAAACCCAATCCAAATTTTTTAATCGGAGCATCGCTGAAAAAGTGAAAAATATGTGGCAACACGGCTCAATCTGGCGATTTGACACAACTATCGACCCAGAATAAATAGACTATATAATAGCAGAAAGATATAGATATCAAGATCTTTGACTCCCACCTTATATTCGTGTTTTATATCCAATTAAGCTGATTTGGGATATGTGGGTACTTAGTGAGTTGAGAGACATTTGAATTTGTATCTGTATTGTAATTTTTGTTGAAATGTAATGATGTGTAGTGTTTACAAAATGTCCCACAAATAAATTAATCTATAACTTCTGGATTTTTTTTAAATACACCTATTAGAGTTGGACAGTAATTGGTTTTGAAATATAGAACCATCAAATTAGAAAGAAAGAACAGAGTTGATACTGAAAGGTGAACATTTTTAAATATCATTATGTAGTTATGTACTTCCTTTGAATATTCAATTCCTAGCATGAGAACAGTTCATTATATCATTTGAACCATTCAACGGTTATTCACAATCAATAGTAATCCAAATATAATGAATATATTTCATCAGTCGAAAACACTTTCAAAACAAAACAAACAGGCAACCTAACCCAAGTTTTTTATTTGGAGCATTGCTGAAAAAGTGAAAAACATGACTCAATCTGGGGATTTGACACAACTATCAACCCAGAATAAATAGACTATAGCACACATTTAGGCATTAATATGAACTGATACTAAAGGAGTAATATAAAGCCATACATTTCAACAATTACGAAGTACTAGGTACTGAACAAATTTTTAAAGTTTGAAAAGTATTATTCACTATGAACATTGAAGAAATTAAGAAAAAATGCAAAATTCTGATAATCACAAAAAATCACACTTACTTCATGTCCTGATAAAATCACATTACAGTGCTGCCACAAAGGATCATTAGATATTTTGTCAACAACAAAATATTTAAGTTGTTCTTGTAACCTAGTCATAAATACTGTTCCAGGGGTAATACAGTTTGAATCAAATCGAGCTTCCTTGGGAAGTTGTTCACCTTTTTTGATAGCATCTGCTTCTTGTTTTTCAGCATCTTTTGCTGACCTGAACCTCCTTCCCCTTTGTTGATTCATTTTAGCTCGAGGTGCTACTCCGTCTACAGCCATAAAAAATAGTTTTTGAGGCTTGATCATTCTGAATAATACTTCAATGTAGTGAAAAACATCTTTGAATATTTTTTCTTCAGAGATTCGGAAATGAACATTTCCATCATCAGGATGAGAGCACATATGAATAATACCATTCATGTCCAAGTATAAATTGTCAAATTCCGGGATCTACAATTAATTGTAACATTGTAAGTAAAAATATATATCAACCATATGAGACTCATATTTTGCATACGTACTTGATATTCTTTAACCAATTCACTGAGACATGGATATCTTTCGCTGATATATCGAAAAAACTTAGGAACCCCCATGTTGAATAGTTAGACGAATAATATGAGATTTTGGTTCTGTAATGAATTATAAAAATGAAGTTAGCCGGATACTATTTATCACAACAAATAAAGAACCATTTGCATTTACGAATTTTGCTACGTCAAATTCAATTCAACTTTGAAGTTTCAGAAATTTGTCATTATTGACACGTGAAAAGAGATAAAATGTAACCAGCCGTGGATGTAACCAATCTTATATATCCGTCGTTGGTTATTTAGATAGGTTTGGTTGAGAAATTTGAAAAATTCCTCACTCTTTTTTGTTTATCGTTGGTTTTCTATCAAATACATTACACCGATTCAGGTGTAATTCTGATAATAATACTGATAGGAAACATCGGTTGATGATGGTTGCCACAGATATAAATAATCTTCTTGTACAACTAGAAAAACAAGAATTAGAGGTAATCATTATGAAATAAAATATAGCCTATTCAATTTGAAAGTTGTATAATATGAACTGAGATCGAAAATCATTACAGGCACCAAATGCTGTTCCTGACCCACAAGTTTATGAACAGCTACTAGCCATATATTTGTATCAAAATGATCTGTAAGTGTGATGAAATGCTGATATTCTAAAATCTTCCAGAAATATACATATATTTTGTAGATGTAATGCGAAGTATTTGTGGAAACGAATTCCCTCAAACTTAAAATCTTCCAATCCAGAACTTGGTCATATCTGGGCAGTAGGACAGGCCATGTGGAATAGAGATTTCTCAGCTATATACAAAGCCCTCAATGCTGTAACATGGTCAGAATCAGTTGCTGAGATAATGAAACTTGTTCAAGGTATTTATCCGTTTTTTTATTGAATACATATTGTCTATAAACTGCTCTGAATTGATGTAATTATTTAATTCCAGATGTGATCAGATCTAGATCTGTTGATTTGATTTCCCAAGCATACTCATCCATCTCTTTAGATACAATAATGGCCATGACAGGACTTTCAGCTGATATCTGTATTCCTGCTTGTACAGAGAAAGGATGGAAATATGAACCAGATACTAAAATGGTTCATCCAGTACCCCAGAGTACTGAACATATTGGACACACAAATAGTGAGGATCAACTATACAAATTGACTGATTTTGTTTCTTTCCTGGAAAATTGAAATAACTAATTATAATTCTCATCCAATCTCAATTATCTTTCACTGTTATTATTTAGTTTGAATCGAATTTATACATCTGTGAACCTGTTCTTTTGGTGAAGAATCAGGCATGGAAAGATGTATTTGTATTTGATTCAATGCAAATGTTGGATAAGACATAATCACAATATTTTATTATATTATTATTATCCTGTAGTAATTAATAAACTTTTTGAATTATGTTCAATGGGATTTTCTCAAGTGACGTCAGAAATGTATTAGGAACCTTCCCTGATCATGTTGATTGATAATTACATGTTGAAAAAGCATGTATCTTCCATCTGGATAAAGAAAATCTAGAATTTATTGACTATATGGAGAAACTATTTTTTTTAATTGATTTATAATTTCACAATGAAGGATCATGACTGTATCCAGCTACTTGGAGGCAATGCATAGCAGTAGCAGACAAAAAAATAAGTGTAAGTTAAGCAGTTTTGAATAGCAGACATTTGATTTGGTAAACACTCCTGAACATATATATATATATATATATATATATACTCTCCTAACTTCTTAACTGTTGTATGTGGTCTGTGACTGTTCCTAATCATACCCATACGCCACCTGGTGAAGTGGTGACACTAAAAATAACTAGACATGCTGATGCAGACATAACATAGCTCTTGTGTTTGGTATTATGTTTTGTTGATTTTATACTGAATTTGAATATTTGAAAGATTGTAACTTATATATCTCTGGTAGCGTCTAGCGTCGGATTTTTAGATTCGTCAATGCACCTGACGTCATAGTCAATCACAACAATCGAATGTCAAACGATTTGGTGCTAAAACATGCTTAGAGAAGATTTTTTGTTTCTAATTTGATGAACTATCAGTGTGAGAAAGACTACGAATTATCAACATGAACGTTTCACGAACACAAAAAATTAACGAAACAAAATGATTTTATTTTACCTCTAGACCTGAGAGTCGCGCCAATTTTGTGATATGCCGCAGATGCTCTAAAAAGGTGAGTCTGTTATATCCACGGTTACTTTATGGACAACAATTTTTTGACATTGACATCACAAATGACAAACGTATGACTTTATTTACAATATTTTATTTATTTGGTTATGTCTAGGGTGCGTTCACGATCGTATACATAGGTCTTGCAACTCGTGTGGTGGGGGGTGACCCAAACATTGAGGAAATTTTCGTGGTTCTCATGTTTCGCCACCTGCAGCGCTGTCCTCTATTGTCACTTTGTCAGCCAATCACAAATCAGATCCGATCAGCTTTTTGAAAGTAAGAATGATTTTTATTTATTCGAGAGAATTTCTGAAGATATAATATTTCTGTCATTGATTTTATTTACCATTCAAGTCCTAATCGTTTGTTTTGTTGTCAAAGATTAATCACGTGATTATACCCCTATGTCCTCCTAGCGGATAATTATGGAAACATTTTCTTCAAAACTGGTGCCACCCCCCACCACTCAAAAATGCCGTAGATTCTAGACCTTATGTATTAGACCGTGGGTGCGTTCCATTAAGCGCTCACAACGCCCAAAACACTCATTCAGACGTTCCACATGGCGACCACGATCGTTGGGGTCGTGGCGAAAATGTCATGAATGACGTCATGATTCATGCTCACGACGACCCATCTCAATAGGTGGGTCGGCGTGAGCGTTTCGATGACGCACAGAACTAAGTGGAACGACAAAATTCGTGGTCGTGAGCGTGATCGTTGTGAGCGCTTAATGGAACGCACCCCTACTGATATGAACATGAACTAGAATAATTTTGAAGAATTCAAACATAGTTCTGATTTATATATTCAAATATATAGAAAAAAGTCGATCGGTCTAACAAAAAGTTGAAAGATGGTGAATTAGCTCATGTGACATCTTCTCTTCATTTACATTTGAAACGTTATCTTTATTTTAGCACGGCAGACTCAAAATTCGTACTTCAGAGGAGCAGAAACTACTGAAACAAAAAGAACAACAAAAAAAGCTAGCAGTATATTATAAGGGTACTGAAAAAATTCTATCTACTAGGAGCCAAGACACCTATGATCCAGTTAGTGTTTCTATATGCACTCAGATTTTAATTGCAAATCCTGATATATACACTTTATGGAACTATAGAAAAGAAGTAATTCTTTTGAAGAAACAAGAAAGGTATGTTGAATGAGGAAATATTTAACAAACTATCAACATTTTGGTTATATTGTATCACAGGCAGAATATACTTTGGAATATTTCTCCATATTAATGAAAATTATCATTCTCAAAACAATATCATCCAAAAATTCTTGGACGATAATCTGAATCAATCAATAACATTATTGTTAATTGTTTTACAGTATGGATAATGAAATGGAGGAAGAAGAAAAACTTATGCAATTTTTAGAGAATGAAATTGGGCTGACTGAACAGTGCCTTTTGTCAAACCCAAAATCATATGGAGCTTGGCACCATCGCTACTGGGTATTAAATGTCCATCCAAAACCAAACTGGGAAAATGAGTTTTCTTTATGTACAAAATATCTCAACATGGATGACAGAAACTGTAAGACTATAATAGATATCAAATTTTGCACACTGTCCATGGAACATGTCTAGGTCACCACATTTTATCACCTAAAAAAATCCTTTTGTATGTGAACGAATAGACTATAGTTGTTTCATGCACATTAACAGACATATTTCAAGATTCAGATTGCTTTCCTGATAGATTTGGTAATTGAAATTTTGGTATAAAATCATAGTTATGTACCATATTAGTCACCTGTGATACATCATTCAGAAGGTATAAGATGTATTCAAAACAAAAAAATCCAAAATGTCGTTCACAATAAAAATAGTATTGATGATGATGGTTGAATTGTATCAATCATGAAAGCAGGAGAAAAATTTCTGCTACTTTAATGTTTTGCCATAAATATTTAATTATTCATTGTATTGATGAACAATGGGGTTTATGATGTATTATCCTTGCAGTTCATTGTTGGGACTATAGACGCCTCTTAGTGAATAAGATTGGAATTACTCTGACAGACGAACTTCAATTTTCCACTGACCGACTGAATATCAACTTTTCAAATTATTCTTCTTGGCACTATAGGAGTACTTTAAGGAAATTGTTGGATACTGATAGTGCTGAATATGAACTGAACTTGGTGCAAAATGCTGTTTTCACTGATCCAGCTGATAGCAGTGCCTGGTTCTACTTGAGGTATCTATACAATAGGTCAATTATTCAATACAATTTTGCATATACAGTGATAAGCTCAGGTGTGAAATCAACTGTGGAGCTCCGAAATGTTTCCTCTAGAACTTGCCATTTTGGTTAATATATCTGAATAATGTGATTCATTTCTCATCTAGCACTATTTGAGTTTATCTTATTCAAATACTATTATAAATAGTTTTCCACATTGAAAAATGAGAATACAAGCCATTGAAATTCAATAATTTGTATTCACAATTTCACAATCAGCTTTGGACTGAAGATGTGAATAACTTGCATTTTCATTTAAAGGTGGGTACTCAGTAATCCTTCCATACTTAAAGAAACTAGGGAAGAACTTCTAAGTGCACTGGAAGAGCTAGAGAAACTTGAACCAGACTGCAAATGTGAGTAATAGCAACAAATATATCAGTATTGATTTTGGAATGAGCACTTGCATGCATATTTTACTAAGGCTGAAAACTAAAATTCAGGTTTTATAACAAAAACAGTTGAATTTGCACTCATCATGAGAGGTGTTAGTTGTCATTTTATCGTCAACAAACGAATACTTTTCATGATAATACGTGTTGAAGATCCACCTTCTTTGCCTAACTTCAAGAAATAAACAACAACCATTCATACTACACTGACATCAGGTAATCATTATCAGTTACATACAGAAGGCAATTGAATGCCATCTTTCGTTTAAATAGATCATTATTTTAAATTATCGTGTATTTGTATTTCTAAATTCGTAAAGAAATTTGAGTTTCCATATTGAGTGGGCTTTCAGATTTCAACATGAATAAAACAATTCAAACAGTATAGTTTCGGATATTTTTCCTTAATTTGTGGACTATATTGACTCATACCTCATTTTTCAGTAATCTATTCGAATGGTTTGACTCTTTAACTTTGAATCAGCAATATCTTTTTATATCTTTTTCCAAGACGAACATAGTGTGACATTCATAAGGTATGCAACAAATGGAAAAAAATCTTTATTTATATTATATTTTTTCAGAAAAATAATAATTGTCATTGAACTAGGCTCCTTTCAAAAGCAACAGCCCTCATCAGATATATATTTTTTTTATTGGAAGAATCTGGAAAGTTTTAGTTTTCGTAAAATGAGTAATATTTTGTATTAAATTAAAACAATGAATAATTCCTAATTTTCTCCGTTCTTTTCAATGCACAATGTCAATTAACTTGGCTTAACTAGCGCGGAATTACCAAGCTCCCTTATATTTCGGAGCCAATTGTGAAACAGTTTCTCTGATCTTTGTGATACTATGTAATTCATTTGAAGGAATCCATTACGAGTTTTTAAAAACCATTTGAATGAGAAGTTCAGTTGCCGAAAAAGTCCCATGCAACCTTGGGTTTTTGCACAAAATTCAATCACAAACGAATTCTATGAAATGTGAGGAAAAGACAAACGTATAACAAATTTACTTTTCTCAATGAAGATAACATTTGAAATTAAAAAACATACTACTCAGTGATTTCAATTTGTCAAAATATATCGTTTATTTGATATGGATTCATAACATTCGATCAATGTCTGCTGAATAGGCTGATAACTTTATTATATACAAGCTTCGGAGCATCAACGCCGAAAGTGAAATCCAAGTGATTGAACATATAATCGGAAACTACAAACTTCCCTTTGCTATTTCCGAGTTCAGTATGAAGCTTATCGACATCACGAGGCGCAGCCAGCCAGTCATTTTTACTGTAGATTAGGTAAACTGGTGCAGTGATCTCACTCAATCGATAGTCCGAAGGCCATAGCGATCCGTACTTTTTCAAGTTGTACATCATCCCGTAATCGTACTGACGAAATTTTCTCGATGAAATCTCCTGGCCGTAGTGCAGAAGTTGCTTGGTCGAAGCGCCAGAAGGAGTATGTGTCATGATGACGGGTATCTCCGTTAAGTTCATTTGCGCCGGGCTGAATCCGCAAACTGCAAACAAGACGTTTCCGCACAGAAAAGACCCTAACTTTCCCTGACAAATGGTGCTTCCAAGGAGACTCAGAAATCCCGTGCTGGGGAAGAATTCGTACATTCCAATTAGGTCTAGTAGAAGTGAAGCTGGTTTTTGCCAAAAAGCCACTATCCTCAGTAACGGACTGGTTAGGTGACTCATGTAAGCGATTGGTGCCAAACTGACTTGTGCTTTGATCTTGGAGTTGTATTCCGGCAACGTAGACGTCATAACGTAGAAGACTGTGGTGCCCTGAGAGTGTCCAGCGTAGTAAACACCCTCTTCTCCGGTCTTTGCGAGCACGAAGTCTATCATAGCTGGAACATCAACCACACCGATTTCGTGCCAGCTGAACTGCCAGAATCTCGAATCGGTATCAGGATCGAGAACCGTGTGGTTGCGAGAGTATTTATTACCTCTGACGTTACCCATCCAAACGTCGTATCCTTCATCCGCCAACATGTAAGCTAAAGCCTTTCCTGGTCCGTTGAGAATCCAGTCAGAAGAAGAAGCCAAGATTCCATGTTGTAGGTAAACTACCTTGTTGTTGTTCTTACCGCTCAAACCGTATGGTATTCGATGGACGTTCAGAATGTAACCATCTCCGGTTACGACGTAGTAATTTTCTGCGGGGTATCCGTTGGCTGTGATCATTTCTGGTACTGTTTGTGCCTTGAGTAATTGTGAGATTTGCTTGTTCCTCTCATCTTGGATTGGGGTAGTTGAAACCAACACACTGTGAAGGAGTGCTACTATACAGTTTATTATCATAAATTTCATTTTTGGACTACAAATGATTTGGCGTAACGGTATTTATATTGAAAAACTATGATGAAATCTTTATATCAGATTGTGTTGTTCAAGTTCATCTCATTTCGAAATATGCATTACACTATTTGGTAATAATCACTGTGTGCATGCTTCATTGTAGTTTCCACTGATAATTTTTTTGAGTGTTTTTTCTGTGATACGGATCTTATTGAATGTTTTGAATGAGTATTTTTGATAATATTGCTAATTTACCTAATAAAGGATGTTACGCGTTACTTTATGAGCACACACAAAACTATTGTATTTTTGTCCACCCTGTACCAATTGGAATCAACATGTAATACATTTTTGGAATCAGCTCAGCTAGAGTAATCCGAAAATTGCGACAAAATGGGGGAGTTCCATTAAAAAAAATGACGATGACGTCATTACTCGAAAGTAATTCACCCTGTATATTAGAATATTATTTTGAAATATGGTAGATTAACATAAAAAATCGATTATTTATCAAAATGACCTGTTTAGCTGAAAATGAATTTGTACCATACTTCACGGACACAGTGTAAAATAGAACAATGGAGGTCCGAACCATTGGTTTTCAATATGAATAATTGTCAATAGATTTCAAATAACTCAGTAAATATCGTATGAAGATTCAACTTCCTGAAAAACATGAATGTGGACTCTTTTCATCCATTCTATTTAAGAACTTTGTCTCAGTTTTCTTGATTGTTGTGAAATGTGATTTTTTCAATTTTATCTTTTCAAAAATTGTTTGACTTCTTATTATTCTGAAATAGTTCTAGACTAATATTTTATTCAATGAAATTTTGATGAAACATAGTTTGGTAAAATCAGATGAGAAATGAAAATTCAGAAATATCAGATGTAATGATACTAATAGGACTTGCACTATTTTTCTTGTTGATGTTGCATATTACTGATTATTGGGTGAATTACTATATTGGCCAAATTCGATTGAAATGTTTGCATTAATAGGTATTATTTGAGATTTGAGTTATTATGGTTGTTTTTATTTTAATTGAACGAATGAATGAATGTGAAGTGTTGATAGTATTGGTATAGTTAAGGTACTACTGAAATAATTACTCGATATCTTGATTCTCTTGTAGAACGAACAACTTACCATGATCTAATTGAAATATTCAAAACTCGTGAATATCGAGGTGAAACACTATAATTGTGAAATCTGCTTTATCACTACTAGGTGATTATTGGTGAATTGATGCATTAAATACATGCTTATCCAGTATCCGTGCATTGTAGAGAGTACTAGATATTAGAAAAGGCAGTTTGAAAAATTTATCATTGATTTGTGTCGGAACCTCGAGACGAAAATTTGAGAGGTAACTAATTTCGAAATTAATAACTATTTCAATAGTTTTTATATTCACGAAGTTATTGATTGTTGTTGTTGTTTTTTTCTATTGTCTTGGTATGTATTTTCTAAGGAAACACTTGTTTAGTTCGTTTATTATAACAATAGATACAGTTAGCACCAAAAGTAACAGATGAACTGATTTACATTTTACGTTTGAATTCGTTAACTGCATATCAGAAACATCACAATACCCTAGACCAGTGGTTCCCAAACTGGGGGGCGCGCCCCCGGGGGGGCGTGGAGAAAGTCCAGGGGGGGCGTGACACCCAAATGAAATAAATAAAAAAGTACAAAAATAATTTCCTCAGATTTTTAAAATAAAGTCTTTCTGAGTTTTCAAAATCAGAATATTCACTTGACATAATGGTCAAGTGTTTGTAAAAAATTAAAGCCATTGTTTAAAATAAAACAGATCAGAACACACAAGAGTTCAATATATTCAATATTCAATTATTTTCATGTAATACTTGTTTTAATTTTCACTATACGTACAATTATTGAATCTTTCCATTCTGCGTTACCGCATTCAACAGTTATCGAAAAATCTACCTACTCACCGTATCAAGTAGGAGTTGGTATGTACGGCACCGTGGAAATAGGGTATTGCAAAATGGAAAGCTGATATGTGTAGGGGGGCGTGGGGGGTCTCCAAATCACCAGAGGGGGGCGTGGTACAAAAAAGTTTGGGAACCCCTGCCCTAGACGAATCACCTCCTATACTGTATAAACATCAATACCTTTTTTCCAGGTTTCTGGCAGAGACTTTTTCGAATTAAATTTTTCGCATCAAATCTGTTTGGGGATCTTCATGAATAATGAATAACTGACAGGAACATGTAGTTATTTTATTGTATGGTTTTTAGTTTATTGAGGATTAGAGAGAGTGATTTAGAAAACTATCTTTTTCTGAAAATTCACCATGAAAGTGACGTCAGTTGAATTTATAATAGTTGTAGCGTACAGCTCTATTGCAACTGCTGCAATAGGTATAAAAGATAAATATTTCAACACGTCATTGGCAGAACTAGTTACGGGTGATGGCTATCCTTTAGAAAGTCATTACGTAATAACAGATGATGGTTACATTCTGAACGTCCACCGTATACCGTACGGATTGAGCGGTAAGAAGAACAACAAGGTGGCCTATTTACAACATGGAATCCTGGGTTCTTTATCCGACTGGATCCTTAACGGTCCAGGAAAGGCTCTAGCTTACATATTGGCAGATGAAGGATACGACGTGTGGATTGGTAACTCTAGAGGTAATACATTCTCTCGCAACCACACAGTTCTCGATCCTAATACCGAATCGAGATTCTGGCAGTTCAGCTGGCATGAAATAGGTGTAGTTGACATTCCTGCTACAATAGATTTCGTGCTCGCACATACAGGAGCAGAAGGTGTTTATTACGCTGGACACTCTCAAGGTATCACTACCTTCTACGTCATGATGTCTTCTAAACCGGAATACAACTCCAAGGTCAAAGCAAACGTTGGTTTGGCTCCTATCGCCTATATAAGCCACTAGTATAAGTAACTAGTCCGTTACTGAGGATCCCAGCTTACTGGTGGAATGAAATCGCAGAACTGTTAGATATAATAAAATTTTACGAATTTATGCCTAGTCAAGGATCCGTTAGCTTGTTCAAAGATGATATTTATACTGGAAAATAGGATTGGCACTTTGTTTTAACGTGTTTCGTGCATTGTGCGGATTCAGTTCGAAGCAGTTGAATATCACGAAAATACCTCTTATTATGGAATATTTTCCCGCTGGCTCTTCTGCTAAACAATTATTGCATTATGGACAAGAAATTTATTCAGGAAAATTCCGTCAGTATGATTATGGAATCATAGTGAATTTGATGAAATATGGATCAATGCAGCCTCTATCATATGATTTGGGAAAAATTACTACTCAATCGTACTTGATATACAGCAAAAATGATTGGCTAGTTGCTACTCGAGATGTTGATAAACTTTTTAATGAATTAGGGGGACCCAAAGCGAAGTTTTTAGTATCGGATTATACTTTCAATCATCTAGATTTCATTTATGGTATAGATGCCCCTAAACTAGTATATTCCAAAGTTATCAGTTTGTTCAGTAGACATTAATAAACGTATGCTTATAGAAAATGTTTCATTTGAATATTGAAATAGCCTGAACCATCGAGACATCGTGGGTGTCAAATAATGATGAGAATTATTTGATAGCCACGATTTCTTCAAAGATTGCTGCCAGTCATTGAGATTCTGGAGAATCGAAATCTTTTTTCAGAACGTTTCCCTGTAGTATGGTGATGAACTGCAATACTATCAATACTTATTTCATACTAATCGAATATACTTCAGAGTTATTATAATATCAGTATACAGGGTGTTTCACAGTGGATGGAACATTAGACTTATCTGGAGAACAGAAAGACAAATCATTTCGAAAATTTGTGAGCGTGGATAATCAAACTTGCTCTATCCGTCTAAAATATTTTCATCAATACATTGTTGCCGCTTGTATCAGAAAGTAGTAGCTACTTTGTTATTTCAAATGGAACACCTCATATATTATATCATTTTTGGAATCCTCATGAGATTCCTCACAACTTTCCCACATAATTCCCTATACCTATCTGTGACGATTTCCGAGATAAAAATTATTCTGTCAAATTTTTGTGTAAAACCTGACCATTGAAAAATATCAATTTTTTCCCAATGCAAATTCACAAAATATTGCAATTTGGGTTATAGCTGCATAAGACCATCAAGTATTCTGTCGATGAACTGGATCTCAGTTTCAGCATACAGGGAGGCTCAGAAGTGAGTGTCATCCGGGCACTCATGAAAATGACTGCAACTCCGTTTTTTCAAATGAAACACCCTGTATATTATCACTTATTCGAAAAGCTATAACATTTTCCATTCTAATTGAGTACTTTCCCTATACCTATCTCGTACAGTTTGTTAGTTATGATCACTTATGTTATGAATTCGTTTTCAATAAAATAAATATTGGATAGTGCTTTAGATAGTAGGCTATGAACTTCATTCTGACAGAGAACTAACATGTTATTCCTTCATTGTTATCCTGTATTCAAGATGCATGGGTGTAAAAAAACTATGGCAGAAAATAATTACTTGAATGCGGTTTAGATGGATTTATTTCATTTATGGTCAATGTAACAAGAATATCAGTAGAACATGCAGAGAGTTTAATGAAAAGTATGCTGATTTACCTCGACCGAATTCGAGAAAATTCATTAGATTGAAGAAAAATTTTGAAATGCTTATATCATCATGAAAAGCAAAAAGTATCAAAGTCTAACATGTGTATTAATAAATCTAGAAAGATTTCAAAAACATTTTAAAATTTCTCTTCAATCTAATGAATATCTCTGGATTCATCCGGAGTAAATCACTTTATGCTTTTCATTAAACTCTCTGCATGTTCTACTGATATTCTTGTTACATAAATGAAATAAATCCATCTAAACCGCATTCATGTAATTATTTTCTGCCTTAGTATGATAGATATATCTACATTCTCAAAACTTCGTTCTTTATTGAAACGGCAAGCTCAAGGTTATAGGGCAAAGAAATCTAAGATTTTAACGAAGGAAGAAATTGAAAAATTCATCCAGGAAGCTCCAGATAAAGAAAATTTAATGATTAAGGTAATTTACAAGGTTTTAATTTTTATTTAGATTGTACCTTCATTCATTTTTTAGGTTGCTGTAATATTTGGTATTTCTGGGCCTGTAGAATGGATGAGTTAGTCCGAATGACTGTACACAATATAGAAGACCTAGAATCTAAGCTTTTAATCAGCATACCTGATTCGAAAACCAACAAACCAAGATCATTTGTAATTAATCAGATCTACTTGAATGTTTATCGAAAGTATGTTTCGTTCAGTCCAGGAAAATATGAATAGTGTCCGATTTTTCTTTAAATATCAAAGCGGAAAGGGTTGTGAACAAGTGGTAGGAATTCATCAATTTAGAAAAATGCCCAAAATAGTTGCTACTTATTTGAACTTGGTGAATCCGACAGAATACACTGGTCACTGCTTTCGTCAGTCTTCTGCAACAATATTGCTTGACTCTGGTGCCGACATAACTAGTTTAAAGAGGCATGGCGGATGGAAGTCATCAAACGTTGCTGAAGGATATATCGAAGAATCGCTTAACAATAAGGTTGAGGTGGTAAATAAAATTTTCACAGTACAAAATATTCAACAAAATAACCCTACCACCCCGCATGTTGTCCAAAATGTTTCTCATAGTTCTAACAGTGTTCCTCCAATGTTCAATAATTGTACTAACTGTCAAATTACTGTAAATATAACAAATTGATCTTAAAAATGTATTCAGCAATGACTTGATGTTTTCAAAATATAAATTAATTCCTTATAAGCAATGTGTTTTCAATCATTTATGTAGAACACCTGTACGGAAATATCATTTCCTTACAGTAAGGAAATTACATTTCCTCACAGTAAGGAAGTCCTGACTTTTTCTACAAGAAATTTTGACAGGAATGGCAAAATTTCCTAACGATTTGCGGAAAATTATATTAACGACATAATCATAGCTCAGTTACCAAGAACATAATAGGAATACTATTTTCGCTCCTTTCCTATTTTTTGATCGGGGCGTCCTATCAAAGTTGGTCTTTTTCAAATTGAACACTCTAGGTTTGTTCCAACAAACATTTCTGTATGGTTTCGAAACTGTTTTATGGCCGTTTCGGTTTCGTTTAGTTCGCATGCGCGAACATTGAATAGTTTCGTGACGGTACAAAAACATTCGAGGGTTGGATCGGTTTTTTGACGGTTTTTGGCTACCCACGTTCTACACAAGATGGAGTTTATCATTCTTTTGTTCAAGAATAATTTTTCGTTACAATAATTTAAATAACATGATAATGGAACATTCAACGATTTTTGGCCCTCGTTTCTTGTACTGAAAATCAAAATCGTCTTCACTTGTTTCGTATAAACAATCAGTATCTCTATATATCGTCACTCATACTTATTTTTTCTTATTTGATTCGAACGGAAGAAATTATCATTAACACAAATGAAAGTGAATAAATACCCAAACAAAAAGCTAGGTTAGCTAACCTATTCTTTTGGAGAAGCGTTTCTTAATGCGCATGTCAATACTCATGATTCGAAATAGTTTTCAATTTTGAGCATGTACCGAAATTACCGTCCTGAAACCATGCTGCGGACGGTCACGAGTTTGGTTGGAACAAAAAGATGATGATCAGATTACGATCACTTCTCGGTTGGAACAGATTTAATCAATTGCGCATGAGCGTGACGATAACGTGACGGTTTTGAGACGTGTTGGAACAAACCTTCTATAATACTTCACATACTTAGTATGTATGTTCCCTTGGCTACTCGATTGATAGTTGATTTGATCATTTTCATCTTGATCTCAAACATGTATGATATTCAGAAGAATAATTAAGTCTCAAAACGAATCGAAACATTTCACTTTCTTGTCACTGGTTAGATGTTTCAAACATATAAAATTAGCAGAAAATGTCGATTCAAGTGACTATATATGACAAGATTCATTTGCGGGAATTTACCGATTAGAAATTCAGTGTAAAATTAATGAGAAATATGAAGAAGATGGTCACTAAAATGGCCGCCAAGATCACCAGACGTCATGGAAAAGTTACGTTAAGGATACAGTTAGTGAATCTCGTCTTCTAGTTCCGCTATTCTTACCACTTATTGACGACAAAAAAGCATGAAGCTGCCCAGCTTCGAAAAAATTTCCAATTTTATACATAGAATGCACATCGGTCATTTCAGTCTATGAACAGGCTATTAGAAATCAAAGCGACTCGACAATCGCCTACTAGACTTTTTCGATTTTGAAATAATACTACGTAAAGTCACAATTTCTTGAAATCTCAAAAATTTTCACTAAAAAAACAATTTATTGAAACACATGATAGTTAAAAACAAAATATGATTGAGTTATCACTTATGCACATCATTCTGTTAACAAACTTTAATTTCTCAAAAACTCCTCTGGTGAAAACTGGAATAGGCAAAACTTGTTTTACCTTTTAGAAATATCACAAAACTAAGCCTCTCTTCATTGGTCGAACATGATCATAAAATGCCATTTTTGAAGACGTATACATTTTCGACAAGGATTTTACTCCATATTCATTAGGTAACATCCTGTATAAGGTATAATCGACAGATATGGATCATGAAACACAAAGAAAATTCATGATAATACTGCAAATTGTAGAAAACAATGAGAAATTCAATGACTTTATATCGATATTAACGTATTTTGTAAATTGAGATAAAGAGATTAGGAGATTATCATACCCTATTGTATAAATAACTGACCATATTGATGAGTTGTTCAAGTCAATCAGGCTTTTATCAATTTCTGCAAACAAATCATGAATCTGATATTCGTTGGTTTTGTAATAGTTGTTGCTCACCGTTCATTAGCAACTGAAACTATAGACGTAGAAGCAGTATGCAGGAATGCTTCAACATCTTTAGCAGAACTAGTTACAGCCAATGGTTATCCTTTCGAAAACCACTATATCACAACCGGAGATGGATATATTCTGAATGTCCACCGTATACCATATGGCTTAAGCGGTAAGAAGAACAACAAAGTGGCCTACTTACAGCACGGAGTCTTGGCTTCTTCTTCCGACTGGATACTCAACGGCCCCGGAAAGGCTTTAGCTTACATGTTGGCGGATGAAGGATACGACGTTTGGATGGGTAACGCGAGAGGCAATTCATATTCTCGCAACCATACGGTTCTCGATCCTAATACCGATTCCAGATTCTGGCAGTTCAGCTGGCATGATATCGGTGTGGTAGACCTTCCAGCTATGATAGATTTCGTGCTTGCACAGACCGGAGTAGAGGGTGTTTACTACGCTGGACATTCTCAGGGCACCACAATCTTCTACGTTATGACGTCTATGTTGCCGGAATACAACTCCAAGATCAAAGCACAAGTCAGTTTAGCACCCATCGCTTATATGAGCCACCTAACCAGTCCGTTATTGAGAATAGTGGCTTTATGGCAAAAACCAATTGCAGTATTAATGGATTTGATCGGGATGGACGAATTCTTGCCTAGTCACGGATTCGTAGGAATGTTGAGCGATATTGTATGTACTGGAGACATAGGATCTGTACTTTGTGGTAACGTGTTGTTTGCATTGTGTGGATTCAGCCCGAAACAAATGAATGTCACCCAAATACCACTTATAATGGCTCATACTCCCGCTGGAGCATCTACTAAACAAATTTTGCACTACGGACAAGAAATTTCTTCAGGAAAATTCAGACAGTATGATTTCGGGACTATGGCTAATTGGAAAAAATACGGATCAATCAAGCCTCCGTCATATAATTTGGGAAAAATTACTACTCCGTCGTACTTGATCTACAGTAAAAATGATTGGCTAGCTGCTACTCGAGATGTCGATCAACTTTATAATGAACTAGGCGGACCCAAAGCGAAATTTTTAGTATCAGATTATACTTTCAATCATTTGGACTTCACCTTCGGCATAGATGCCCCCAAACTCATCTATTCTAAAGTAATCAGTTTGTTCAGTAGACATTAATAAATTGACAAACCGATTTCTCTAATCAATTATTCGTTTCACTTCATTTGTCATTGTTTTTATTTCAGCCTACTCGTCGTTACTTTCTTTGGGTGTGTGTGATAGTGTACCTATTGTTTTTTGAAATTAATATGGTTTATTCTTTATGGATAAATTAGAAATTTATATCAAACTCTGCAGAAAGTTGTGCTTCAACTAAGGATGTGAATATCACCGAAATTCAATAGTTGCTTTAAGCACAAACAACAATGAATGTGCAGTGAATTTAACAACAATGCATAAAAACCAAACATTAACCGCACTCAGTGATAAAAAGTTCACATCACAAAAAAGGGTCTATCGACACCTGCTTCTTTCAGGATACCAGGTCAGGTCTCAGGATATTTTCTAAGATGATTGAGTGTTATAAATGCAAGGTAAATAAACCTGATGAGACTAATGAAATGTTTCCATGTGACAGCTGTAAACGTTTGAGCTGTGCTAATTGTGCAGACCTATCTGCCTCCGAAATTCGGTGTTTGGCATTGAAAAACCGAAAATTGATGTTCTTTTGTGGCGATTGTGAAAAAGGAATCTTGATGATACCAACTTTAATTAAGAAAGTCAGTGAAATGCAGGTGGAAATTGAATCAATAAAGCAGTCAAGAAGGTAAATACAGGAAGAATCATCGACTTTGGATAAGGAGGATATAATTACCGAAATGGGGGAAAGACAGTCACGCATGTCAAACATTATAATCCACAATTTGAAAGAGCCCCAACACAGTACACAAGCTGAGCGGATTGTATATTAAATGTACTTGAGAACATCAACATCGAAAAAGGAAAACTAAATCACTTCAGATTAGGAAAATTCTCACCAACCCATTGAAGGTAGTTCTGGAATCTCCGTCTGATGCCAAATATGTTCTCGAAAAGCACTTAGTGAAAATACGAAGTATTAAGATTTTCAGTGATCAAACTTAAGCACAAAGGGATTACTTACAACAAATCAAACAGCGATTACAAGAAATTATAGCAAATGGCAATAACACTAAAACTATCAAATTTATCAACAATAAACCAACAATTGTGAAGACAACAAATGAAGTGCAAACAAACTATAAGAAGTACCTAGTATACAATTGAACACTGATATCATATACTTGAACATTCAAAGTCTTTTAATGAACAAGGATCAGATTGAAGGAAGTTTAATTTGTTATAATCTCAAAATTATATTGGTAAGTGAGGCGAGAACAACAAATGATATCGAACTTAATGAAATTAAGATAGATAATTATAACTGTATAAGATGTGACTCTAGAAGTAGGCACACTGGTGGCGTTGTGATATATATTAAAAATAACATTGAATTCAAAATCTTTAGATCATTTATTCTGGAAGGAAACTATTGGTGTAAAGTATTGAAAATTAAGCTTGGTATATCAAACTGGATTCTACCTCATCATCTGATGCAACTTTCATAGATAAATTTGAGGATATTTGTGATTCAATGTTTCTCAATAATGACAAAGGTATTCTGGTTGGTGATTTCAATTTGGATTACTCAGTTTATTACAGAACCAACCAGGGTTACAAAACCCTATTAGATTATGTTTTGTCAAACCAAAGAAATATTCCAGCGAAAGTACAGGGTTATTCATTATATTTTGACCCCCACCCTATCTCCTTCATTTTTGGTTTTACAGAAAAAAGTTTAAGTAAAAAGTTTACGGGTTACATCTAGACTTTTGTTATATACTGCAAAGAAAACAATTGACTGCATAAGTCACGTGATACAGGATTGAAAGTAATTTTTTGAATAGAACTCCCTGTATATTTTTTCATTTTTGATTTCTTCGATTGTTTCAAGACATTTTTTATCGAGCATGTCCTATACCTATCTTCAACAGTTTTTAAGTTACAGGGGTTCGAAAAATTGTCGATCATAATATTTTCTACAAAAAATGTATCAATACATTTTTTCTTGAGAGCCACCGTTTTTGAGATATAACGAGTTAAAAAGTTGTAATCGTCATTATATGCACACGTTTCCACGCCACCTGAGGTAGTGTTCTCAACGCTTTTTTTTTTAACGTGGTTTCCCCAGGAGGCCCATTCCACATGTCTGTTGTGATTCTGTATAATTGAAAACTTGCATAATAAAATATACCGGGTGATTCTCCAAGGTGGCTCGCCCCTATAACTTTTCTATTATTGGAGATAGAAGAACAGAATTCGGGGGTTGTATATAATATGTCAATTCGCATTATTTGACGTATTCACTTGCTTTGCAGTACTTCCGGTTTGACCGGAAATGACCTCAACTTTCGATTTTCGAATGGGACACCCTATATATTTCTACTTATTTCGATCGAGGATGAAATTATTTATCCAACAAAACTTTGTGAATATTTGACGTAAGAAAGAATTTTTATTTCAATTTTTATTTTTCGATCTAGCGTGTCATGGATCGATTGAAACGCTTCCTTTTTGATCAAGTGACATGGGACAATACAACTTTGAGGCATATGACTTCAGAGTTGTTTCAATAATTTTTTCAATGTCACAAATATTATTTTTTCAGTTAACTATATATAAATATATATATATAAATATATATATATATATATATATATATATATTAGAGCTTTTTGTATATTAGGGAAACCTACTTAATAAATATTTCTTCTTCTTCTTCTTCATGTGATAACTGCATTTGATATTTAAAATCAACGCCATTATTTGTATAAGTGAAGGAGTCTCATTTTCCATAGCTTTCATAATAATATATATCGTATTTTTCGAGGACTGACAATTGATCCACTATTAAATTTGAAGTGGTTAGATGTTCTCGAAACAATATCTTTATTTTTTGCTGTCAACAACCAGCTTGATGAATATGAATATACATTCCAATTTGACATTTGGCAATCGTTAGATAAATCTTTAGTGACTGATGATGTATTGTACTTAATCCAGAAAATATTGATACCTGATATCATATTCAGCTAACAAATTACACTTAGACGAAAGAAACTATTTGAATTACTATTCAACATGTAATGTTTACAGCTTGAATTCTGTCAATAATTTTCATATGAGATAAAAAAGTGCCATTCCGTCAAATTGTTTCATTATTAATATCGAACAAAAATAATTTTTAATAAATTTTTTCTTCTACAGAACCAATACCCAAGGTATTATATGAGTATTATACACTGTGTCCAAGATGAGGATGTCTATCATGGGGATCTCGGAAACTATAAGAAATAAGGAGATGGTTAAAGGAGAGAAAAGTTGCGCCTTTTTAAGTCTGATAATATGACGTTTAATAATTCCAATTAATTCCGGAGATATGCTTTAAAAACGAAATTCGTCGAAGTGTCTTTCGTTTTCTTATATCTTCAAGTAACGTCAGAAAAAAATTGAAACGAAATCGGTAAACGGCATTTTCTTAGACTTGAAAATACGCAACTTATTTAACCATCTCCTTCAGATTCACACTGTATATTGAAAACGAAATGAACTATGAACATATTGTTTGTTCTTCATAATTTTTTTGGGGATAGATTAAAGGGAAATTATACAAAGAAACGAGAAACGACTTTATTCATAGGCAATTGGCAAATGAACATAAGCGATACGCCACCTGGTGGCACTAAAAATAACTAGACGTGTAGACATAGTTCTTGTGTTTGGTATTATGTTTTGTTGAATCGGTAAAATCAAAATTCCAATATTAGTTCCCATGCTTTTCCTCAAGCTAGTAATATAAATATCGTGAGTAGATAGATGAAATTCTGTTTACATTAATGCACAATTGAGCATAGTATTGTTCAGGTATCAACAAAAGTGAAACAAGAGATCTCACATCTCCATTTTATTTAGCACTTCTCATCAAAAAACACCAGAAGAAACAAATACTATAAATTCATAATTCATTCCATTACAAAAACAATTTTCTTTTCATCATGATATTATGATGTCCAGCACTAAAAACTCCTTCACCTTCATGAACACTTCTAAAAGTGTTCGTGCCTTCAAAGTACCCCAAACTAAATCCTGCCATTCGAATCTAAAAACAAAACAAATTATCAGAAACCTGTATATATTTTGATCAAACCATTCACATTCACAACAGTATTCTAACCTCGTATTATTTTCAATAAAATACAATGAATAAAACAAATGATAATGCTTACCACTGCTCACTTTAAAAGTCTGAAATGCCTTCATTTTTATTATAAACTCACACTTTATTAACGAAAAATCACATGTAAACAAATACAACTACACCATTCAATGTCCGTTTGTATGGTTCTCTGACTGCTCACTGCAATCTTGAATTCATTCGCCTATTGGATAGAAACGTTCTATTTTCGGTGTGGACAATTCACAACTGATTTTTGTTTATTCTTGTAAAAATAGTTTCATTGAAATAACAGGTGCAATTATGAAATTCGTATTGCTTCGAATTATGATTTGCCTTATTTTGGTGTTCACTTTTAAGATTGTTAATTCATATCCTTATGGATACAAATGGATATACTCGATAATCCTACAGCGTACTTTAAGATTCAATAACGCTAATAGCAATCTAATGATATTTTGTTTTTGTCATCCGATAACATACATAGTCAGAATTTTGTCCGATTAAGATTTATACTCCAAAACTACTTATTCCCTCAAAATATTCAGGTCACCTACTTTTCTCGCGATGCCACTCGATTATACACAAAAACGTGCATCAACAATCATAACTTGGCAACATTTTCATTCTTCACCATTAAATTTTTGTAGAGATTTGAGAACTCGACCTCATTTATTATCTCCTAATACTCAGTAACCAGCATTGAAATTAGTTCAACCTATATTAAACACTTATTGCATATATAATGTAGATAAATATGGATTTTCTCAATAAACAATCATCAGGAACTTTACAGATATTTTTTTTATTTTCAGGGATCATCTTGGCGAAATGTTGGCTTACCGGTAGCCTAGTCATAAACGATAAGGACTACGTCGACCATAGGGTCCAGTTCTACAGAAGATTGGTTGAACTCGATCAGTTGAGGAGAGGACAATATCTAGATTACATAAAAAGTGGAGAAGAAAAAACAAAAACGAAAGGGGACCAATAAATAATCTGTTGATCATTTTTCTCTTCGATGAATGAAATGCGTGTAGGTGCTAGTAGGTGAACGATAAACGAAACTTTTATTTTATTAATTTTCATAATTCATTTCACTGGATGGAGTGGAGGATTATTCAGTGACTATTTACATTCCACCGACCTTAATTTTGAATATAGTGTTCAAAATTTGTTGAAAATATTTAAGATACACAGGATCATGCAGCTTACCTCATCTTCTTTATAGCTAGGATATAGTAAATTCACAGACATCCTGTACAATGGAAAATATTCTTCTGCTATATCCTAATTCAACTAATAACTAAGCTATGGAAGACAGGAGGTGAGTTGCAGAGTCCTGTATATATACTTGTTTTGCAATATTTGAACTACTCGCTATTGTATGTCAAAAGTTCTCTAATAAAAATATTCAGTGGACGATGTTAACTAGAATCACTCGACTGACGCTATAAATAATACAAGTTCAAAGTGAAACTATGCCTCAATATGACATGAGTCCTTTATTCATGAAAATTTAACACAGAACATTCCCAATCACCTATAAACAAAAAGTTATCTGATGTTAGACTCGTTTGAATTACCAAGTGATATAATAACATAAACATATATTTGTATTCCATTATCGAATTCTATTTACAATAGAAAGTATATATTCCACGTATATCTTGCTCTTAGTAGGTCTTGATATAGTTGTCCGGTAGTTCTGGATTATAATACTGCCTGATTCATCTAATTACTCGCTTTTTTTTTCTGTAATTCCATCGCAAGTTTTTGTTCTACTTTATCTTGATCTATCTGTATCTGAAATTAGAGTTACTCAACTACATGGGTATTTTTATTAAGCGAGTACTTACGGTTGTACGAAGTGTGTTGAATTTGTTGTTATTCTCAGGCTTTCCTAAGCTGTTGAGATATTTTTCTCTCAAATATAATACCGTATCTATGTGGGTTTTATGTTTTATAGCGAGGTCTAATGCTCTGAAAAATAAAAAATATTAGCGTTACATCAATATCGGCGAAGTAAGTGAAATTATGAGAATGTAAATCCAACGGCTCATCGAAATAATTCAATATGGCACTTGGTAGAGCAACAGTAGATTTATAGGTAATTTGGGACATATTATGGATTTAACAAAAATTTTTAAAATATTTATGTGTAAATCACGTGAAACTTGAACTAAAAAACCTCTATATGTGATATTTTCTGGTTGAATTGGATTACTAACACCCTACCAATAATTTCAATTTCATATTTTGTTCTTTGATATTTCAATTTAAACAAATTCACTTCTTATAGCAGAATTTTCTTCGATTGTGTTATGTGTGCATTTTCAGGTGAATGTTTGAAATAAGTTATCCATTCGTATTGGACGAATTTTGAATGCCCACTGCATCGTAGTCCATCAATCAGAACACGAAACTGGATCATAGCATTGCACATTTAGTAGGAAATGAAGTAAAGTTTCACTGCATTCAATTGGTTTCCATGTGTGTAGATAAAAACAGCACCATTCACCTTGTCCAGTTGTGCAAATTCATATTCATATAAATCGCTTGAAAAACCATTCCATTGTGCAATAGTATTAATTCTGCCTCATGAACTTTTCCTCCTAGTAACGCCATCTGAGATTTCTGTTCCACTTTGTTAGGTAAAGTCTGCGGTAGAAAATAAAACAGAATCCAAATGTGATATAATTGACAATTAATATGAAGCAAGGTTGAGTACCTTTATGTGTTGTAAGAAGAATACTTTCTCGTGATGGTTAATATTTGCGAAGGCTTCCTCAGCTATATCGATGGTGTCAAAATTTGCCTGAATAGCCAATACCGATAAGCATGCCCAAACTTTTTCATTATTTACTGTTCTGCATAGATTCAAGGCTTCTGTCCATTGATTGTCTTGTGCATGTCTATTGAAAATTGATAATAATCAACCAAATTACAAACAAAATTACAAATCACACGAATTATCGAAACCACTCAAATTTATATTTGAGGAATTGGGTAAATATTTTTAAAATTATGCTGACATTACTGTGCATGCAAAAAATATAGAATAGGATATGTGAAAAAATTAACCATTCTGAAAAAAAAACAGTTTTGACAATGATTATTTCGATATTACTAAATGATACTAATGATGATGAAGATTTATTAATCATCTCTAGCTTACATTTCACGAGCTCGATTTTTGTGTGAAATCACATGCTGAATCCGCATATTTGGAATATTAAGGGTGGTTTTGAAATTCGTGGATTTTACCCATCGCGTGCATCATTTATTTATGATTTCCATGAATCCAATTGAATGCATAGGGTTTGTTGATTTGTGTGAGATGGAAAAATACATAGTTTCAGTAAGGTACTGTTGAGAGTCATTTCGAGGCGAATTATATTTTAGGTAAGATTGCCGTCGCCAAAAATATCGGAATTATAAAAAGTTCCAGACGCTACGCAAAGTTTGAAATTTTTTCCCTCAGGAGTTTTGGAGGAAAAAAATCCAATCCAAATCTTTTTCGTACTTTTGACAGTCTGTATCTCAAAGGAAGTGCATTTTAGGGCAATTTTCACCTCGGAATGAGGTGAGGAATCTGTATTCGGAGTTTGTATAGACGAAAAAGGTATTTTTTTGAATTTCGTACCACCTTCTCACCGAAAAAAATAATTTTGACTCAAATTCACAGGTACAAGAATGGCATGCGGAAGTACCGAACTCATTTGTTCAGGAATATTATTCCCTACTCTTTTCATATCTGCAAACAAATTTTCGAAATTTCGTCATACAGGGTGTTGTATTGAACTGATGAAGTTCCTTCAATTTTTCCAAGTCCGTACCTGGATTATTAGTTTAATTCATTCAAAATTTGGTAGAATACAGGATAATGAGTTTATGTTGTATAAATGAATGAAATATACAATGCGGATCGAAAGTTATGATCCAAATATATCTCGCTTATACAGGGCGCTATACCCTTGATATGGGGGTTTTTCAGAACCAGCTAGGCGACCTCTATCTATCCTTACAGTACGCTCAAATTAATCACCCTGTATATTTGGGGGAGGTCTAATCGTTACGGGAATCTCAATCCTGAAGAAAGAATTGATACATAAAATTATTCAATAAAACTAAACAATGAATTCTATTTCAGTGTTATTTTGAAACTTGATCTAAAGTACAGAGATCAATATCGTATTATTTCATCAGAGTCTATTGGATTAATTGATTATTAATGTAACAGCCGTAGTAGAGTATAGTGGGTACATATTTTCTCCAATAAGAAGCAAAACTGTTCTTACTTGTGTATCAAACTAGGAAATGGAGATACAGGGACATCCACTAGAGCACCATCTGCTCTTCGCACAGATACAGAATTGCCAACGAAATCGTTTATCCTAGGATTTCTACCCAATTCTGGTGAATCATATTGCATTGAGCACAATTTCAGTAACTTTGCGTTGAAACATGCCGTCGGACAGTACCAAACCACCAAATGAGTATCCTGAATTGCTGCTATTATATTGTTACTTGCATTCCATTGAAACGATTCAATCTTCCTACCTGGAATCAATAAAATTGAAACAAACTATCTTTCAAGAAGTCTCGCGTTATTACCGACTTTGGACAATGTTTTACTTTCATTCTTCGTTTGCACCAAATACAAGTCTCTAGTTTTGTCTAGAACTGCTATCCTTCTTGAAGATGCTTCTCCGCATTGGTCCAAGGCGATATGGAGTATTTGCATCGAATGTTGAACGATTGTAGTTTCAGTTGATGTTCTAGTATTCGCCAGATCGATGATATGAATAGCTAAAATAATGAATAGTTGAAACCTTATCATGGTTCTTGAATTGTTTTACTTTTGAAGTCTCCAGCATCCCTGACTGCCAAAGTATCTGGGGATAATGTGATATGTGAACTTCTCAACTGATGCAATCTCATATTTGGCCATCTTGGTGATGCAATTAGTCTGCCTTGGTAATTATATAATCCGACAGTTGTTTTTTCCACTAGTAGCATGTGCCTTGATAGAAAATAATATAATATCAATATTTATTAATAACTTTTTATCGCTATGTAGGTAAAAATTAAAACATTATATTGAAATTTTAAATGGGGAAATTCTAAATTCTTCGCGTCGATAAACTGCCAAAATAGACATAATTCATGGTTGGTATCATTTTCACTGTCCCATGATGAAATTCATTTTTCAATCACTGGTTTAACGTAACACCAAAAGCATAAAATGATTCGAAATTCAATTTAAATTTTTGAATTTTATCTTTATTCCCCACTTGAAATTATGGACTGAATAATTGAAAACGCAGATAACTTATCAAGACCATTTTATTTATGATGCAGCAAACTAGAGAAAATACATTTGAAAGAATCTGCATTTGAGATGACATATCAGTAATGACGGAGAATGAAGCAGATCTATGAGAGATTATCGGAATATGGATAGATATTAGTAAGACCAAAATCTTGATAGTGAGAAATCGAGAAAGTATGTAGATGAACGTGGAGAGCACACAACAGAATAAACTGATTATTTCGTATATACATAAGACATACGGAGATGGTTAAATGAGAGAAATGTTGCAGAATGATTAGAAAGATTTGAAATTCCAATTAGGTCCGGAGAAATGCCTAAAAAACCAACTTTTGTATCTCGTATGGTTTCCGAGATCCCCATGATAGACATCCTTATCTTGGATACAGTGTATATGGAGATCATAGTAGAAGACAAGTAGAGTCATGATGTGACCATGACTGGTAGACAATAAAAACAAATCAAGTTTATTATATTTTGAACAACAAGTTTTTATCGATAGAGAGATATCGAAAAATACAAAAATGTATGTATTCAAAGACGTTTATAAACCGGTATTCACGCATGAAAATAAAATTTCTCAGTATGTAAACCGTATAGTAGAAATACATTTAGGATGCTGTGAACATGAAAGAAAAATACAAGAAATATAGGGTGACCGAGAGAAAAGTAGATCACAATCAGCAAAATGTGGGAAAACAAATGAAAGACATGCCAATAACAGTTTTGACGAGGCGGAATGGACGGATTTTTTTTGAAGCAGAACATTGATTCCAAAACATCCAAACGAGTAAGAAAAAGTTTCCAGATCAGATGTCGCGATCAGTTGAAACGTTTCCAAATACATAAATTTAGAATAGTATTCAGTACGATTCTCAGTTTATTTAATTGGGAACATCTATAGAAATACTTACTTTTCACACAGAAGAAGCAGTATTACCGAGCCATCTCTTAAATCAAATATGGCTGGTGTATTCCAATTACTGGTGTTGTAAATGTAGCACTGCGTTGGCGTGGTAAGTACCAAGTGGTCGTACCGCAGTGCCAACTGTATCACCCGCTCGGGCAATTCGAGCTGTTCATATGATTCGTCCAATACGTTTTTGACAGTAACCAGTTTCTTCTCACCCACCAGAGCACTGAAGTTTTGGTAGTGGACTTCCCGATCGACTACGTGTGCGAAGAGGACTTGGCCGTTTGCGCAAGCGCCAGCCAATTGGGTACCGTCTGCCGACCACGCCATCTTGTAGATGCAGCCTGTGTTCGGTTTTACCAATGATCTCGACCACTAAAAGAAGCAAACAGAACTCAGCGAATATACAGTGCTGATGATAAGTCACACCCCCCCCTTCAATCTCCGTTACTGAAGACAAAATTGAAAAACACTCGGACAAGTCGAATATTATTTCAAACAGCGTGTTTTTTAACATTCGAAATTGTCAGCCCTTTCACATTGTTCTCTTAAGAGCTACCCCCTCAATTATTTCGAAAAGAAAGGGAGGTTGTTCGATGTATCCTTGGAAAAGATTAGAAGATCATTATTTTTTATTTTATGAAATAGAAATACAAATGGATATGAAAAAACAAATGCTATTGAATAGAATCTCCAAAAATGAATCAACTGGACAGATTATTCTAATTAACCTATAATTATGCCAGAAAGTAAATGGAGAAAATTTTGAACATTTCCTGCACTAATTTTATACAGTGCGTCCATAAAGTAACGCATAAATTCATTATTGGCTAAATGAACAATAAAATTAGGAATTCCCGAAACAGGTCGATTTTTTATTTCAATTTACTATTGTTTCAAATCATAATCTGATATACAGGGTGAACCACTTTCGTGTAATGACGTCATCACCATTTTTTTCAAATGGAACCCCCCCCTTTTTTTCCAATTTCCAAATTGCCTTTGCTGAGCTGATTCCAAAAATGTATAATATGTTGCTTCAAATTGGTACAGGGTGGGCAAAAATGCAAAAATTTACTCACAAAGTAATGAAAATAACGAATAAACGTAATAAACACATTAAATGAAATTACGTATTGTTATACAACTACTTTGATAAACTATCAAGAACATACAGCATTATTCTTAATAATTGTATCTTACAGCTTTTATTAGTGATCCAAGCCCCTGGACTATAAGAATCATTTTGTTTGGCATTATCTTTTACCATTTTTTTTTTATTTGACAAAACTGTCAAAAACATTGAAGCACAGTTTCGTATTGTTAATGCTTTAGAGAAGGTACGTTCGTGAACTTTTTTTACAAAATGCCTTCAACCGAAAGTGACAGGATTGAAATATTAATGATGATTGGTATTGGCGATAAGATGCGGACTCAATAAGAGGTATGCCGATTATTCCATGAAATGCACCCAGATCGTGAACCTATTTCAGAATCTACGGTAAGTAGAATAGAGCGAAAATACAGAGAATTAGGACATGTGAGGGATGCAGCAAAGCAAGGTAGATCAAAAATTGATGAAAATATTCAACAAGACATAATTTTGTCGGCTGTAGAAAATCCACACTGTACAGTGCGAGGATTATCTGAGGATTTTGGTATTGGAAAGTCTTCACTATCAAACATTTTCAAAAAGGTAAAATACCATCCTTATAAAGTACGTCTCATCCATGAAATGGCTGAAGACGACTTTGACCGAAGAACTGAATTCTGCGAGTATAAATGTTCATACTTTTTTTTTGCATTTTTGCCCACCCTGTACCAATTTGAAACAACATATTATACATTTTTGGAATCAGCTCAGCAAAGGCAATTTGGAAATTGAAAAAAAGGGGGTGTTCCATTTGAAAAAAATTGTGATGACATTACACGAAAGTGGTTCACCCTGTATATTAGATTATGATTTGAAACAATAGTAAATTGAAATCAAAAATCGACCTGTTTTGGGAATTCCTAATTTTATTGTTCATTTAGCCAATAATAAATTTATGCGTTACTTTATGGACGCACTGTATACATAATATAAACAAAGTCAATCGTATCCATATTCACGGATATAAAACAATTGTTGATGTGAATCTTTCAGATATGATCATGTATACAGAAACAATATGATCAAAAATATCTAATACTCGAAAAACTAAATATAGTCCTCAACATCCCATGGTGTTTTATCCAATTTGAATGAATCGCAAAATAGAATAACGTTCTAGTTGGTCTGGTGTATATCTTAATAGTGTAGCAATTGTTGATACTGCTTCAATCCCAAATGATTCTTCAATTTGAATAACTTTGATGAAGAAGATCTTTCTGTATTGCTATATCTGGTGCACCTGCCTCTTCAGAATAATTTGGACTCCTGATGTCACTAGAAACCAAAGGATCAAAATCGTTTAGCGATTGTAGAATGAACGTACTTATTTTTCCAAAGCGTTCAAACACTAGTTCATCTTGAGTCGTCAATAAACTGGTGAGTGCTAATCTCAGCATATGCTTTGATCGAGATCAGTGTTTATTTTGATAAGCCAATAATCCAGAGCTGACAAAAGGGTAAAATGATCAGTTCCATAATTGTGTCGAGTATATTCTAGCAGAGCGAAATTGTCTCATCAGATCTTTGGTGAAAATAGGAAAATATCCCAGGACTATTGAGTACAGTTCCAGGAAATGCTACAGCAGTTATTTAAACTTTTAAGCGATGTATAAATACTTACATTATCGCTGGCCTCATTGTCCTACGATCTTCGTATTCCTCAAATTTCTGAGATAAATTCCGAAGATAACATAACTATCATCGTAGTACATTATGTCTAAGACGAGGAATCATCCTATTTAACACTTTGTTTTACGATCTCTACATTCTTTCAATAGAATGAAATGTGAATTGAATCAGTCCCATATGAAATCATTGCCCATGTCACCCTACAGCCTATTGCCTAATTCGAAGTATTAGCCATTCAGCTATGTCTTCATTTGGTGGGAGTAGATTGTTTTTGATCACATGAAGACTCGCTGTGTTTTCTCATTATTAATAGAATTAGTCGCAGAAGTTTCCTGTATTTTTTGTATTCTGTTTGCAGCTCTCGGATCAGAGTGTTATCCAAACATTGAGCGAAAGCAAATTCGCTTCGCAAACCGGGTGAATTTATATAAAAATTTACGACATAACACACGGATTCAGAATGGCCTGTATAAATGAATAAAATGATAACGCAAATAATCTTGGTTTAGTCAAAATGAATTTCTCACCCCTGAATAATCACACAGCCTCAGAGTGTTGAAAGATCCAATGGCGAAGAGGTCGCCATTCGGAGACCACGCTATGGAGACGATGTGGTTATCATGGAAAGTGCTGGAAAACATTTGTCGTCCTTGACTGTCCCAGACTCGATATTTGCAATCCTCTCCACCGGAAACTAACAGCTCTGAAGCGGAACTCCAGGCAAGACAGAGTACTAGAGCTTCATGCGCTTTCCACTAAAGAAAAAACAATATAAGTGGATTCCAGCTGTGATCAACAAAGAA
Source organism: Plagiodera versicolora (assembly GCA_037013635.1). Classification (NCBI taxonomy): domain Eukaryota; kingdom Metazoa; phylum Arthropoda; class Insecta; order Coleoptera; family Chrysomelidae; genus Plagiodera; species Plagiodera versicolora. The sequence continues at coordinate 3,778,064 of CM072986.1, read as the reverse complement.
GTGATTTGGATTCTACTTAAAATTAAGGTCGCGCTCTTCCACCATCAGTTATGGTTATATAGGGTATTGTAAAGGAAACTTTCAACCTAAGTAAAATCAAATTATGTTCTTATAAATAGATTCTTTTCGAGAAAATCGCATTTTCGGTTTACGATTTGAAAATTTCAGTTTTTTCAACAAGGAAGCTATGAATGTGACTTGAAATACTTTCATTTTCTATAATGTCTTGTAATAAAATGAAACTAATGATTTTCTACCAATAAAAACTATATCATTAAATGTTCAAAATGAACACGATCCACGATACATTAATTTATTCGATCTTTGAAACCTCCAGCAATTCAGAAAACATAATTCCAGTTTTTTGACATAATCCTACCCAAAAAATCTGTTTCGTAAAATCTGAATAAGCAGTTGGCAATTCCTGGGGTTTCCTCTGCCTTTCTATCGTCATTATGTAGATAATCATTGATCAGTTGGTATGGGAACTTATCGAAAATTATTTTATATGTAACATCGAGAGCTTGCTTGTTGAAAATAGAAGAAATGCAATAAGAACATAATTTGAAGGCATAAAATAGTTCTGCAAGGTGGTGAAATGATAAACTAGGTGTTTCATTCGAAAAAAGTTTTTGTTAATTTTCGGACTCGATGCTCATTGAGAAAAGATCCTGTATACTAAACAAGACTTCCACTTTGTTCAGACATTTCGGCCATCTTATACTTCTGAACTCCAAATGGGTTCACTTACTTATAATGTTTAGTTTTTGGTAATATTTATAGTTCACCAGTTACCGTAAAACCTTCCTGTTTTTGCTCCAGTTTGACAACGTCAAATATTACGAGGAAGATGATACTGGATGCAGAATTTTATACCGAATTCGATTGTGAAAGAATATACAGGGCGCTCTATTTCAAAAAAGTGAACTGAATGATGTCTTGTCTAGGCTGAACACCCTGTGGAATATTTTAGGATTGTGTATCTGCGCAAATATAAAAACTTTCATTCCAAACATTTTTTTGTTTTTCGATATAATTAAAGAGTATACAGGACGTCTCACGTTGATTAGGACAGGAAATATCTCGGAATACGAGAATATTGAAAAAGAGTGCAAGAAATAGCTTGATGAATATTGAGAGAGCAACACAATTTCTCCTCGACGTGCTCGAAAAAGGAATAAGAATAAGCTATTCAAATGACTATGACATAATCTGGTATATACATTTTTGAGGTATGAAATATTTCAATAAAATGATTGAGTAAAATGTTCGCATTTATTTACCTTCAAAGGTTTGGTGTTGGGAGCCAACTGTTTTATTACAAGACATTTGCCTTGTGTGTAGGCGATGGCTTGACCGTCGGGTGACCAAGACGCGGAATAAACTGAATTTTCACTGGAAACGACAGTACTGCGCAGCATCCCACTTCTGGACCATATCTTGATGAGGCCGTCTTCTCCGGCTGTGAATTATCAAATGACAAGTTTGAATTTTATCATATTGCTGAATATGTAACCGCTTGTGGGTATGAAGACACTTTTTCAGTTCGCATCTGTCTCTAATTTTGATACCTTTGATGCAGTATTCATGATTGGATAAGAAATATCATTCTCGCATGAACCCTCCTTTGAAATTAGACTTCCTACAGACTCACGCAGCAAATCATATACATTTGTTTATTGTCTCAAAGGTTCAATTCACAGTTTCTTGATAACAAAGAACATTGAATATATGAAAAATTACATCCTTACGACACAGCCGAGAAGAAATTCATACAAAAACTGAAAATTATATTCAAACTATAGTTGTTTGAATGCATACACATTTTTTCCGAAATAAACAGTGAAAATATCTGAGGATGGGGCTGCTGTGGTTTTCACGTGCACATAGACGAAAAGGATTAGTGTGAAGTTATCCACAGATTTCCAGCCACAGATTCTGACGTTTCTGAAATTTCAAATCTGTGGCTGGTATACGAATTAATTAGTACCCGGACTAAAATCTGTGGCTGTGACCAGGATATATGCATGAGTTTTGAATGCGTTTATTGTATCACAGGGTATTGTATTGAACTGATGAAGTTCCATTAATTTTTTTAAGTTCGTACCTGGATTATTAGTCTCATTCATTCGGTATTCAGTAGCATACAAGATGATGAGTTTATGTTGTGAAAATGAATAGAGTTATGAGCCATTGCAGAAATAGGGAATATACATAAAACACTCTGTATCTCGCTTATACAGGGGGCTAGACCCATCATATGGGGGTTTTTCAGAACCAGCTAGGCGACCTCTACCTACCCTTACAGTACGCCCATTTCCCAATGTATCACAGATTTTAGTCCGGGTGCTAATTAATTCGCATACCAGCCAGAAATTTAAAATTTCCTCCACGTCAGAATCTGTGGCTGGAAATCTGTGGATAACTTCACACAAATCCGATAACGATAAATTTCTCAGAATTTCTAAGCAGTCAGAAAATTCAAGATCTGAACAAAATATCGATTATTAATTGATTCAATAATGCTCTATAAAAAATACCAGCAAAACAATTGAATAGATCTAGTATCAATACTTGGGTGAACCTTCACACCTTCAAAGTTTGTTTGAAATTCAAGATTCCATATACTATAGTTACATATTCCCACCCAGACCAAACAAATGGTTGATTTAAATTTTTCAACGAAATAATGTCGACAGCGTTTAGAATTATGGTTTATTTTTGGTTTATTTTTATGGTTTATTTTATTTACACGAGAAATAAATACATAACAATATAACATAACATTTGTGTGAAATATACGGGTAAACATGGCCAGGGTTCAACTGAGTTGATCTTCCACCCTGCCATTCGATAAGTTACTAATGACTAATAGGTACTTATACTTATATAACTATGATAATACTATGAGCTACGGAGAGAAAAGTTACAGAGATTCATACCTAGACATTAAACATAAATAATATTGATTCTATCCACAATGATGACAGTAGTAACATACATATTACAACGCTATAATATACAGGGTCGCTGATATGTATGGAAACGGTCGATTATTTCCCAAAGTAAGATAGCTAGCGAAAAATGTTAGGATACAAAAGTTGTAGGGTTTTTTAAAATCCATTAAACTAATGAAAAATCAAGTATAAAGGATGAGTCAAAAAGTCAGGACGAATCAAAGTTGCTTTTTCTCTAATGGGACGCCCTGTATATTATTCCACATTTCAATTCTGCTCGAAAATCTGAACAAAATTGATGAAGCGCTTCATTTCCTAAATTCAACCGATTTCGAGATATCGATTCATTAAAAAATACATTTTATTGTTTTAATTGCATTTTAATCAACCCTGAACAATTATGCTTTTTTTATTTTCTGTAGAAAAATTATAATTAAATTGTAATCATAATATCCACATACTCCACCTTTTGTGACTTTCATAATAAATATGCATCATTTCGTGCTTTTTCTTCAATAAATTTGAGAGTAGTAAAAAGGTATTTTCAAAATTCGATATCTCGAAATCGGTTGAATTTAGGAAATGAAGCGCTTCATCAATTTTGTTCAGAATTTCGAGCAGAATTGAAATGTGGAATAATATACAGGGCGTCCCATTAGAGAAAAAGCAACTTTGTTTCGTCCTGACTTTTTGACTCATTCTGTATACTTAATTTTTCATTAGCTTAATGGATTTTGAAAAACCCTACAACTTTTGTATCCTAACATTTTTCGCTAGCTATCTTACTTTAGGAAATAATCGACCATTTCCATACATATCAGCGACCCTGTATTAATCAAATTATACTAAAAAAAAATTATACTAAGTGAATTACAACATTTATTATCGAGCAACAGCTAAAAACGAGAGACAATGAACACTTAATGAATGATATGTATAGAAATAAATATTAAATCAGTTTTTAAATTTCTAAGGCTTGATTCGCCATTAGATATTCTTTAATTTTTTTCCTAAAAACAAACAAATATGTATTTTTGAATTCAGCTGGCAAATCATTCCACAGTCGGGCTGTGACACAAGAGAATGAGTTATGGTATGTCGTCGTATTATGCTTTGGTATTCTAAAATTATCGTGATATCTAGTACTATACTTATGAGCGTGAGAGTGTAATCGAGTAAACAAATATTTTGGCTCCTTATTTTTCAGAATATTGAAAATGAAAATATAAAAATGTAATAGACGTCTATTACTCATGCAAAGTATTCGCTTCGAGTTTAGGTGAGGCGTTATATGTTCCCTAAAAGGTACTTGGAATGAAAATCTTATGCAAATATTTTGCAGTTGTTGATTTTTTTTTGAAATGTTAGAGGTTAAGCGACAATTATAAACTATGTCTCCGTAATCGAGTAGTGATAGTACTAGTGTATTGCATAGATGATATTTTGTGGTTTCATTAATTGTGTACTTATACGGGAACAGGGCTTTCAATCGCATGAAAGCAAGCTTTCGCCTTTTTTTTTACGTGTTGCTCGAAAGTTAATCCAACATCAAAATCCATGCCCAAGTTACGAGCATACGTCTCAAATGGAATATTGCTATTACCCAATTTGACAGAGAAATTCACGGATTCTAAAATATTACGAGAACTCGAATATCAAAGCTTTTGATTTGCTTGGATTTATTCTCAGATTATGATTTTTGGCGAAAAAAATTATTTTAGAAAGTTCTGATTGAATTGTTACTTGTGTTTGTAAATAATTTTCCGGGTCGAATCTGAAGCATTTGCGAGTCATCAGCATATTGATGCAACTCACTGGAATCTAAAAATGATATCATGTCGGAAACATAGATCGAAAAAAGGAGTGGGCCAAGGATTGTTCCCTGAGGAACACCACAAGTTACTTTCTTAAATAATGAATTATTTGATGTAATCGTAACACATTGATTACGATTACGAATGAATGATTCGAACCAATCAATACTCCTTCTTGCCAATCCCAAGAAGTGTAGTTTTGAAAGTAAAATATCATGATCTATGGTGTCAAAGGCCTTAGAAAAATCAAGCAATATCATACATGTAGCCTTCCGTTCATCTATGCCTTCATTGATTGCGTCAACTATACTAATCTACTATATTATCCGTAGAATACGATTAGAAAACTATCAAATAGATGAGGAAGCTGGAAATGCATGATTAGAATGCAGCAATTCTACAAATGTTGCTTTGATATCGATACGACAGAAACTATAACTAACCCATTTGTCGACAACGTCAACAAGCACATTCCAGAAACACGAATCATCGAAACAGTCTAGCTGAAGGTTCCATCCACAACGTTTTGATTGGATTTGCTTGTCTTATTGCTGATATGTTTACCCTCGGGCTCACCTCCGTCTTGTCACATAATCAGTTTTCCTTCTTAAGGTGAATGCTTTGTCTTGTTCGATGCCAGTAACCACAGGAATCGTTGATGGAAACTTCTCTGTGAATTATCACAAACGCCTCAAATCCCCCGTGAAATTGTCTAGTTTTGTTCGGGCGACGAAAGATTTAATTTGATTGAGGATTAGTTGGGAGGTTGAGACTGCTGAGAGATGCTCTGATGCTCATGGGAATGAAGCACTTCGAGGGACACGAAGGGTTGGAGAAACCCTTCTTCTAAGGTTACACGAGCATTAGGAAATAACTACTTGCGGCCATTCATATTGATGTTCGGTTTGTCGATTAGGTTTCCATACAGTGTGTCACGGATTCACTTCTGTATGACGAGGATTATACAGGGTGTGTCAGAGTGGATGGAACATTAGAGGTATCTGGAGAACAGAAAGACAGATTTCGAAAATTTGTGGGCGTGGATAATCGAACTTGCTCTATCCATCTAAAATATTTTCATAGATACAGTGTTGCCGCTCGTATCAGAAAGTAGTAGCTACTTTGTTATTTCAAATGGAATACTTCGGAACAATGGAACAATTAATCGACGGAATACCTAATGGTCTCATGCAGCTATAACCCAAATTGCAAGATTTTGTGAATTTGCATTGCCAAAAAACTGATTTTTTCAATGGACAGGTTTTGCACAAAAATTGGACAAAATAATTTTTATCTCGGAAATTGTCACAGATAGGTATAGGGAATTATGTAGGAAAGTTGTGAGGAATCTTATAAGGATTCCAAAAATGATATAATATACGAGGTGTTCCATTTGAAATAACAAAGTAGCTACTACTTTCTGATACAAGCGGCAACACTGTATTGATAAAAATATTTTAGACGGATACAGCAAGTTAGATTATCCACGCCCACAAATTTTCGAAATGATCTGTCTTTCTATTCCATCCACTGTGAAACACCTGGTATATCCGCAATTCTTCCACAAATAGTTGAAGGGGTGGCGTTTTCGAAACAGACTGATTAACTTGACAGACATAGTATGAATAGAATTTGCGAATTTACTTCGAAGCCAACATGCTTTCAATTTCATTTTGGGGAAGGTATTACGGTTGCTATTGTAGTCTCTCCATTTCAATATACCTTCACTTCAATCACGCTTATATAAGTTTGAAAGTGAAACACGCTGTCAATTTTCATGAAACTAAAGTTACACTGAAAAATACTTTGATACTTTGTCTATCAAAGATATTCCAGGTTCAATGAATTATTTCCATTGTTCAGTTCAGGATAATAGGTAAGGCTGCATAAACAATTGAATACTCTTCAATTAGAAGATCAGTTTACCCCTTACTCTATTGAAACACTTGAATAGCTGGCGGTCACACTGATGTGGGCGAAACAAGGGTATTTTTCTGAATTTCAATAATAATAATAATAAACCTCTTTATTACTCACAAATGAAGGAATAAAATTCACGTAACAAAATAATAATGAATATAATAATGATTTGTAATAAAAGGCGAAGTTCAAATTTGATGGTGATATCAAATCAACCTTTGCCTATCTTAAGTTACGTGCACATGTCTCACACCTTGAAAACCAAAAAACCAAAGCAGAATCTCTAGAACTTGTGGAAGGAGAGAAACAATACGTTTGAGATATCCTTCACCCATTCACACATTGCCGATCGAATAAAAATTTCCTATATTTCATTTTGAATTCAAGCACATCCCCAACTTTCATCACCTGCGGAACGGAGTTATATATTTTGCATATTTGATATGAAAATGACCGCTTGAATAGTTCTAACCAAAAGGATGGTGGTGTCAAAGTACCCTTATGTCTAATATTCAAACTGTGAACATCAGAGCGAAATTTAATTTTCCTACGAAGGTACGAGGGTGTTTTATGAATAATGAGTTGGTGATAAAAATAAGCACTATGCTGAGTACGTCTATTTTCCATGTTCAACCAGTTAGCTTCCCGTAACTGATAAGTGATTTTTTGCCATCTATGTATGCCATGTATCAACATCGAACAAGAGATTTGAACTTTTCGTATTTTACTCTTATATTGGCTAGTCAAACTTGGGCTATACAGAACATCAGCATAATTGAAGACCGACAAAACCAATGATTCACAAAAGATAGACTTGACACTTAGAGGGAGAAGATGCCTACTTCCTTATATTAGCTTCAATGAGGAATAAGCCGTTTGTAACAAAATGTTATAAGTTGATCCTGTCTGAAAATTTCTGCAGAGTACAATTGAGTCCTGCTTATGGAAATATTTCTGGTGAAGCGGATATCAACAACTATATTTCAAATAAAGAGTTATATTTTATTACTTTCCATATTTACGTGTCTTACGAGTCGTGTTCATGACTGACATACGCAGACTTTTTTGAATTAATTTAATCTTAACAATCTTCTTTGGGAATCGCTAATTGATTTTTCAATATATCCAAATAGATTCCATGAGTCAGTAACATACGATTAAAAATATTCCAAATTAGAGAGAACTTTCAGAAGAATACAAGTCATATCAGACTAATTACCTTACTGCTTTGAAAGCTCTGTATGAGTTACTTTTCATTATTTAGTAACTTTTATTTTATTTTTGCTCTCGCTATAAGTACCAATTGAGTTTTTCTTCTTTTCTTCTCTTTTTTTTTTCAATTTCCACACTCATGGAAATCCACGATATAAAACGTAGTGTTCTTGCAAAATGTTTATGAATATACTATAATCTGCTGTATGATGAAATCTGTAGGAGGGGTGGAAGATAGCCTCAGGCTAACCCCTACCTTTTGTGTATATCTCTACATGTGTCTCACTCTGTAACAATGCTATAACTGTTATGCACAATAAACGTTATTATTATCATTATTATTTCAAAGGAAGTGCTATTGTAATTTCGCATGAGTTGGTGTTTTGCATACCTTTGTCCAATGACTTCCAAGTTGTGTTGATTTTTTTATAACATTGTTGAATTTCAAGCCAACTCAGAATTTCCATATATATTTGTTATGAAAACAGCATCGAGGACGAGCTATTTGGTGAATTTAACTTTCATTACTTTCAATGCCCCGTATTTTTCTGAAGAAAGTGTTTTATTATCTGTTTTCGTGTTGACAGGTTCATGAAAAATACATCACGAATGAAACCGTTATAGCCTACTCTGATCTTGGGATCCAAGGTGAAAATTGAAACATTTTCCACCATCTTTGTATCACATACAGGGTGTCCCGTAAAGACGACGTCAAACCGAGGGAGAATGTAGATCAAAGGATAACCTGCTATGACAAAATTCTCATTATAAAAGTCTTACCGTTTTCGAGATATTTTGATTTGAAAATAATTTTTGCGCCTTTCAATAGTTTTGTCTTCAAGGTTGGTACAATTTTAAACCTTTTTGGTTAATTTTTCCTGTAAAATATCGCTGAAAAATGATTTTAACGTTAGCATTAAAAACATTCTCCGAACATTTTGAAGAAGAGCTGTGAGAAATATTCTTATTGAAAATTTTGGTAGCGGATTCTTTTGTTCATGAAGTTTAGCCCATCGTAGTGGAACCATAATGTACTGAGCTACTGCTGCACATTACACCAATGAATTGTCTATTTTATAGTGTAAATGTTTAAATCATTCTTTAGCAATATTTTTATGAAAAAATCAACCAAGAAGGTGTAAAATTGTACCAACCTCAAAGACAAAACTATTGAAAGGGGCAAAAATCCATTATCCCGAAAACGGTGAGACTTTTATAATGGGAATTTTGTCATAGCAGGTGGGTCATCCTTCGATCTATATTCTCCCTCGGTTTGACGTGGTCTTTCGTGACACCCTGTAAATCAAGATTCCGATGATGATGATCGAAATTGAAACACTCGGTTCATGTTTTTGAACATTCATTTTTTGAAACAATGAATTGTAATCGTTTACATCTGCACCACCAGGTAGCCTCGAGATCTTCACGATTTCCAATTGACATCGATGTGAAGTGTTATCAACTGTATCAATAACTTGATTCGCGAAGTTCAATGGTGAATGGAAAATTCATGATCATCAGTGTAACTAAATATAAACCTCCAATAAACAAACTCTATAATCCCTGTTACCTGTAAGAAGTCCTGTTCCGTCACTACCCCATTGTCCTACGAGGATGGCCCCTTTGTGTGCCTCCACCGTTCTCTCGATTTTGCCTGCCCTGTTTAGTATATGGAACCGTCCATCGACACAAGTGATCAGGACAAGCTCACCGTGCTTGCCCGGGGCGGCTGTCGCGGCGGCTCTCGGTAGGAACTGCAAATCGGTTGGGTAGACATCAGCGGCTAACTGGGCGACCTTCGTCGATTGGACGGTGCTGACGGCCCACGAGAGCAGTTGACTGTCGTCTCTATAGAATGAATAAACAGTAGGTTAATAAAGTATTGTAACTGTCGAACGCGAGTCTTTGTATACCGGCAGGCCAACAGAACACGAAATCGTACGAACTTCAACTCTTTAATGTCGCTTAGAGTGACAAAAAGTCGGACTTCACTCCTCACGATAATATAATCAAATTAATGTTTTTTTTATATATTAAACTTCCCACGAAAGGAGACATCCTGTAATGTTCAGAGAACATCGTGAGGATCAAGGGAAAGGAGGTAGGATTTGGTGTTTTTTTTTTCAAATTTCTGAAGGTCATATGTCAGAAACCACAAAAATTTTCATTAAAATCCTGGAAATTATCAATTTCTATCATCGCTTATACATACAGTGCTTCTCAAAAGTCCCCTTCCCCCTCTTATCTTTGGAACGATTATACATAAATAAGTGAAATTTAGAAACTGAATATTAAAGGTTGTAAACTGCTCTACTAGGGATGATAGATGACCAATAATTTTGAATAGAACCCTACGGCAAGTGACACCTCTTTTAAAAGGTATCGAAAAAACCTTTTCAATGATACGAATTTTGTCTGTGTTTATGGCAGTTTTAATGGCTCATTAGTAAACATAAAAATTTTTATTTCATTCCGTATGATAATAATTACAGATTTAAGAATCAGTATCTTCTCGAAGAAATTGCTCGAAGTGACCTCCATTTACTTCCTGACAGTAAAACATCATATTTTTATACTCTTCTTGTACTTTTGCAAATGTGTCTGCGGAAACAGTCTCACATTCTGCAACAATACTTTTAAATCGTCAATATTGTCAGGTTCAGTAACGTAAACCTTCGATTTAAGGTAACCCCATAGAAAAAATCCAAAGGTGTGAGATCCGGTGATCGAGGTGGCCATTCCGTTGAACCTCGTCGTCCAATCCATCTACCTCGATACTCCTCATCCAAATGCCGTCTTACTGCACCGTAAAAGTGTGGAGGAGCACCATCCTGTTGGAATGATATTTCCAAATTGCCAAATTCATCTGGATTATCTTCCAAAATTTCAAGGATTATCGGTTCTATTGCGTTTTGCAACATGTCCAGATAAACCTCACCAGTTAAATTGGTATTTAAAAAAAGAAGCCCAACGATGTGGTTTCCCAGGATACCTACCCAAACATTCACCTTCTGGGTATGTGTTTCACGAAACAGGTGAGGATTTGCGTCACTCCAATACCTCACATTCTGTGTTTTCACATTTCCATTTAGATAGAAAGTACTTTCATCACTAAAACGAATTGTTTTGACTGGCTGTTGGTTGATTTTAGTTTCCATATCTTCACAAAATTCTAGTCTTCGGTCTGGGTCATCGTCTGAGAGTTGATGAACCATTCTTAATTTGTACGGATGAAATTTATTTTTTTTCAACACCCTGTGTACTGTACTTCGACCGACTTCACAGGTAGATGCAACGTGAGTTGTTGAAGAAGTAGGGTTGACTATTACTTCTACCAGTATATCAATTTTTTTCTCGTCAGAAATTTGTATACTACCCGTTGTTTCGAATTTACGGAGGAGCTCCCTTAAATAAGTCCTCGAAACGGGGCGATCGGGAATCCTCTCATTAAAAATGCGTTCTGCTGCATGAATATTTTGTTCAGTGTCACCAAGAATTAGGATCGCTGCTACTTTATCACCTAAAGCACGTACCATTTCGCTTCTTAAAGTACTTAAACGTTCGGCTCACAACAGTTTAACAAATTATTAAAATGTACAAAAATATGAAAAGTACCAAAAGTTCGATTAACAATACACAAATTTTTAAATGTACAAAAACTTGGACAATTACAAAAACGTCGAATTAGGGAGACTAACAAAAACGTCAGCTAATTTGACAACTATCCAGAGGCGGAGCTCGAATTTTGAATTTTAGTATTAACTGATTTAATTCATCACAGCTTTGCATTTTTTCAGAAGCGAGTTGCCAAAACTGCCATAAACACAAACAAAATAAGTATTATTGAATAGGTTTTTTCGATACCTTTTAAAAGAGGTGTCGCTTGCCGTAGGGTTCCATTTAAAATTATTGGTCACAATGGCCTTGTGACGTCATCTTTGACGATTTCGTTATCTATCATCCCTAGTAGGGCAGTACTTTTGAGAAGCACTGTATGATATAAGTACAAGGTGACAAAAACAAAATTGTTTCAACCGTACCCAGTTTTCCCTATCTCACTATCATTGTATTAAAAAAAATATGTTTTTGATTATGATTGATTTTTGTGTAATTTTGGTTTGTGAGTTGTCATTTCTTATATTACAATCTGTGAGCTTGATGCATAAGCACAAACATTAATTTTCCACTAAGGTAAACCTACAGTATAGGTAAGCAACTCCGATTTTGATGAAATTTTCACAGAAGCTTCGGAACACTAATTCGAACACCCTCTGAAACACCTCTAACATACTTTTTTTTCAGGAAAGTTTCTGAAAATCGATCACGGTAAGACCTAAGAATTTGATTGATATTGTACTTACTTTATGGTTTGAGAGAATGTTTATTACACTAAAACATAATTAACATGTCCTTGAATCAAATTTCACAAGAAATTTTATGATGAGAAACTTTGGAATAAGATATTTTCATGTTTTTATATTTGTATATTCTCGACCCAAAACAATATATAATGATTGTTATGTCAAATGAGATCTGTCATGTCACAAGAGAGCAAGGTTGCCAAGTTGTATTTCTGTTTTCAGTGGTGAACCATAGAACTTGAGTCTACATTTAAGTACAATATATTTTTATGTGGCCAATTGATTGATCTACGTTTGATTGATCTAGGTGTAATTGATCTACGTTTGGGGTGGATCCCGGCGAGAGTGATGTTTTTAATCAGGCACTGCGATGGCGCGCCAGCGCAGTCGCAGGAACCATCTTCCTCAAGTTACCTGCATTTTGAATTATCTATGTTTGATTGATTTATCGCGCCATCGCAGGAATCGTGTGCATCGAATTATTTGGATTCGTTGAATGATTGTATCCCGAACTTTGAAATGAATCAAATCTCCGATTTTTTATTCACTTGGCAACGCTGCTTGTTATAGTGACAGTAAACTAGTCATTTGACATTTCAATTATTGCACCCCATATTGGGTTGAAAATATACGATATTAAATTATGAAAATGGCCATTTTCATAGGTTTCCATCATGAAATTTCTCGTGGAAATCGATTTTAGGACATGTTAATGATATTTTAGTCTATTCAAAATTCGTCCTACTAATTACGTAAGTACAATATCAATCAAAGGTAAACCTACAGTATAGGTAAGCAGCTCCGATTTTGATGAAATTTTCACAGAAGCTTCGGAACACTTATAAAAACACCCTGTGATAAAAATTTTTCCGCGGAAACACCTCTAACATACTTTTTTTTAGGAAAGTTTCTGAAAATCGATCACGGTAAGACCTGAGAATTTGATTAATTTTGTACTTACGTTTTGATTTGAGAGAATGTTTATTACACTAACACATAATTAACATGTCCTTGAATCAAATTTCACTAGAAATTTCATGATGAGATACTTCGGAATAAGATATTTTCATGTTTTAATATTTGTATTTTCTCGACTCAAAACAATATATAATAATTGCAATGTCAAATGAGATCTGTCATGTCACAAGAAAGCAACGTTGCCAAGTTGCATTTCTGTTTTCAGTGGTAAACCATAGAACTTGAGTCTACAAATAATTATTATATATTTCTATGTGGCCAATTGATCACAATCGAATTTTCGAATACTTGACTTACCAAATTCTGTCTGTCTCGCCATCTCAAATGACATATATTCAATAACAATAATATATCATCGATTTATCATGCTCATAACAGTCAAGACTGAATTATTCAAGTGAATTTCAATTCAATTTAATTTCAAAAACATAGTAGGCTTTGACGTATCCTAGCAATAAATGTTTGAAACAAATGTGATTTTGTTTTCGTGTTTCTTTTGATGAATAGTTTACAATTTTTTGCATTATGAATGTTATAAAAATTTACAACATTTGTCAAGATAAAGAATCACTTCTTATTCATTTAAGACAATGGAAATTAATCCCTGAAGAACAGAATTACCTCTGTCCTATATGTAAAGGTCACCTTTCTCTGATTGATGACCCGTCTTGGTAAGAAAATTATATACTAATAATTTTTCAAATTTCACTTTAGTGCGTTACTTGCATTGTGAGTCATCTGCGTTTGATCTAGGTGTAATTGATCTACGTTTGGGGTGGATCCCGGCGAGAGTGATGTTTTTAATCAGGCACTGCGATGGCGCGCCAGCGCCGTCGCAGAAACCATCTCCCTCGAGCTACCTGCATTTTGAATTATCTACGTTTGATTGATCTAGGTGTAATTGATCTACGTTTGGGGTGGATCCCGGCGAGAGTGATGTTTTTAATCAGGCACTGCGATGGCGCGCCAGCGCCGTCGCAGGAACCATCTCCCTCGAGTTACCTGCATTTTGAATTATCTACGTTTGATTGATCTATGTGTAATTGATCTACGTTTGGGGTGGATCCCGGCGAGAGTGATGTTTTTAATCAGGCACTGCGATGGCGCGCCAGCGCCGTCGCAGGAACCATCTCCCTCGAGTTACCTGCATTTTGAATTATCTACGTTTGATTGATCTAGGTGTAATTGATCTACGTTTGGGGTGGATCCCGGCGAGAGTGATGTTTTTAATCAGGCACTGCGATGGCGCGCCAGCGCCGTCGCAGGAACCATCTCCCTCGAGTTACCTGCATTTTGAATTATCTACGTTTGATTGATCTATGTGTAATTGATCTACGTTTGGGGTGGATCCCGGCGAGAGTGATGTTTTTAATCAGGCACTGCGATGGCGCGCCAGCGCCGTCGCAGGAACCATCTCCCTCGAGTTACCTGCATTTTGAATTATCTACGTTTGATTGATCTATGTGTAATTGATCTACGTTTGGGGTGGATCCCGGCGAGAGTGATGTTTTTAATCAGGCACTGCGATGGCGCGCCAGCGCCGTCGCAGGAACCATCTCCCTCGAGTTACCTGCATTTTGAATTATCTACGTTTGATTGATCTATGTGTAATTGATCTACGTTTGGGGTGGATCCCGGCGAGAGTGATGTTCTTAATCAGGCACTGCGATGGCGCGTCAGCGCCGTCGCAGGAACCATCTCCCTCGAGTTACCTGCATTTTGAATTATCTACGTTTGATTGATCTATGTGTAATTTATCTACGTTTGGGGTGGATCCCGGCGAGAGTGATGTTTTTAATCAGGCACTGCGATGGCGCGCCAGCGCCGTCGCAGGAACCATCTCCCTCGAGTTACCTGCATTTTGAATTATCTACGTTTGATTGATCTAGGTGTAATTGATCTACGTTTGGGGTGGATCCCGGCGAGAGTGATGTTTATAATCAGGCACTGCGATGGCGCGCCAGCGCCGTCGCAGGAACCATCTCCCTCGAGTTACCTGCATTTTGAATTATCTACGTTTGATTGATCTATGTGTAATTGATCTACGTTTGGGGTGGATCCCGGCGAGAGTGATGTTTTTAATCAGGCACTGCGATGGCGCGCCAGCGCCGTCGCAGGAACCATCTCCCTCGAGTTACCTGCATTTTGAATTATCTACGTTTGATTGATCTATGTGTAATTGATCTACGTTTGGGGTGGATCCCGGCGAGAGTGATGTTTTTAATCAGGCACTGCGATGGCGCGCCAGCGCCGTCGCAGGAACCATCTCCCTCGAGTTACCTGCATTTTGAATTATCTACGTTTGATTGATCTATGTGTAATTGATCTACGTTTGGGGTGGATCCCGGCGAGAGTGATGTTTTTAATCAGGCACTGCGATGGCGCGCCAGCGCCGTCGCAGGAACCATCTCCCTCGAGTTACCTGCATTTTGAATTATCTACGTTTGATTGATCTATGTGTAATTGATCTACGTTTGGGGTGGATCCCGGCGAGAGTGATGTTCTTAATCAGGCACTGCGATGGCGCGTCAGCGCCGTCGCAGGAACCATCTCCCTCGAGTTACCTGCATTTTGAATTATCTACGTTTGATTGATCTATGTGTAATTTATCTACGTTTGGGGTGGATCCCGGCGAGAGTGATGTTTTTAATCAGGCACTGCGATGGCGCGCCAGCGCCGTCGCAGGAACCATCTCCCTCGAGTTACCTGCATTTTGAATTATCTACGTTTGATAAAAAATCATGCGGTCCAATATGAAACTATAATCAATTTTTGTTTTTTACAGAGTTGATGGTTGGAGATGGGTTTGTTTGAATTACAGTACAGTCAGGAAACAAAAACGTAAACGGTGCTCCTTCTCAACATCTTTTCGCGATGGCACTTTCTTTTCTAAATCAAAATTAACTATTTTCCAAATTTTGGCTTTCGTCAATTTATGGGTAGCAAATGCCACGTTGACTCTGATAAAAGATCAATTGGATATTGCTTCCTGGAATACAGTTACTGACTGGGCCAGTTTTTGTCGGGAGGTTTTAATTGAGCATTTTTTGAATAATCCCGAGAAATTAGGTGGGCCAGGCAGAATTGTTGAGATTGACGAAAGCAAATTTGGAAAACGCAAATATAACAGGGGTCATATGGTTGAGGGGCAATGGGTTTTTGGTGGGTACGAGCGGGGAACAGGTTGAATTTTTATGGTTGCTGTTGAGAAGAGGGACACCAACACCCTTCTCCCGATCATTGAAAAATGGATTGAGAAAGGGACAACCATCCTTTCTGACTGTTGGAAGGCTTATGACTGTCTTTCCCAAGAGGGTTATAACCATCTAACAGTCAATCATTCTGTTCATTTCAAAGATCCGGAGACGGGTGTTCACACAAATTCCATTGAAAGTTCGTGGAGACACGCCAAAACAGTGACTCTATCTAACGGTAGAGTCAAATCTCATATACCAGGAAATTTAGCAAGGTACATGTTCTTCAAAAAATGTAATGAACTCAACATCAATAGGACAGAGGAATTCTTCAGGTTGGCAGGAAGTTTGTACGATGCCACCAAACCTTCTGAAATTTCCAATGAAATTTATACAGCGGATGAGGAAGAAACTATGGATTTGTTAGAGTAACTTTCTCATCCACACAAAAATGGCCCTTTTAAGGGCCGCCAATTTTTCAGACAGAATTCGTTAAATAATTTCATCCCGAACTTTGAAATAAATTAAATCTACGATTTTTTTTCTCACTTGGCAACGTTGCTTGTTATGGTGACAATTAACTTGTCAATGACATTTCAATTATTGCACGTCATATCGACTTGAAAATATACAATATTTAATTATGAAAATAAGCATTTTCGCAACTTTTTATCGTGAAAATTCTTGTGGAAATCGATTTTAGGACATGTGAACGATGTTTTAGGCTATTCAATATTTGTCCTACTAATTACGTAAGTACAATATCAATCAAATTCTTAGGTCTTACCGTGATCGATTTTCAGAAACTTTCCTAAAAAAAAGTATGTTAGAAGTGTTTCCGCGGAAAATTTTTTATCACAGGGTGTTTTTATAAGTGTTCCGAAGCTTCTGTGAAAATTTCATCAAAATCGGAGTTGCTTACCTATACTGTAGGTTTTCCCAATCAAACTCTTAGGTCTTACCGTGATCGATTTTCAGAAACTTTCCTAAAAAAAAGTATGTTAGAGGTGTTTCCGCTTACCTATACTGTAGGTAAAGGTATATAAGTGATTCTCTACCCTGCTGAATATACTTCCTCTGTGCTGCTCCAACCAACACATGTTACTGGTGCACTATGAGAGGGTTTCTCAGCTAAAGATATTTTGAACTTCATTACCAGCACATTGAAAAAATTATTCGTTTCTCTATATACTGACAAATCATCCGACTGAAGCTATTGAAACCGTGACGTTTTGTTTGTGTTGTTGTATTTATCGTCTCTTAGTTACGACTCGATTGTTACAACTGTTGCTTCCTGGTCGATAGTACGGGAAATGTTTGGATTTATTCGAATTTCCTAGGAATGATAAAATCGTCAACCTGAGTGATTGGGTGGGGGAAAACTATAGGTTACGCTACGAAATATTTCTATCCATTTTGAGTTCTTCAACTAATCGGTACTATTTTGAATCCAACACTTTTTGTTATTTGCACTGAAAGCTCAAATGATATCAACAATTTTATAGGCTATATAATATGTTACGTCGAAAATATTCTTCTAATATGCACAGAGTTGAGTTGTTATTGAACATGACAATGACAATCTGGATACCTGTCAAACCATTCATCATTATATGAAGTTAATCAAATCAGTATATTCAATATACAAAACTTAATTATGAAATAAATACGGATGCATGATTTTATATGTCACTGTATAAAGACAATCTTATGATTCTATAAACTTTATATGCTGAATAAATAAAATATTGCATTTCTGCCTAGGGGGCAACTTTCGAAATAGCTACACATCTGTTACAAACCACCTAGAACATCCTTCCAAAGATAGTAGAAAAAAAGTTACAACGGGGTAGGTATATGTTCCGATAATATGCCGCGAATACAGATATCGTAGATATGGAATGGTAATTTACATTCCTGGGTAACAAAATAAGGAACAAATATAAAAAAGTTATAATTTCAGTTTTCGACATATTAATCAATAAAACCTCCTCTAAGAGCCGTAGCATCTTGTCGTTGGTGGGGGGTCTTAACCAAAGGCAGAGGTGGGCAGCTCAGCGCTGAGGAGGAGGCCCGGCTACGACAGCTCTGGCCTGATCCCGTTAAGGGCTCCCGAAGCGTGGGGTGGGTAGACGTTGGGAGGAATCCTTGGCGCGGAACACGGCCTGCTGGCTCGAGGGAACTGAGAAACGGCTCCCTGGTCTCAAGGTATTACGCGACCCGTGCTGAAGAGGCTCGGGGCCCATGGGTTAATGAGGGTCTTGAACGGAGCCCAAGGGGCACCTGGTGCAACTCCTTGGTAAGTTGCCTTGCTGGCTCAAGCGGTGTTCTGAGTCAGTGGACCTCTATTTTCCTAGCTGATCGTGGGATGAATCGAAAGAAAAAAATTAACCCATCACTGTGGTGACGGTAGATGGGACGGAGGAGTTCAAAGGTACCTCTCGGACGCCCCACCCGTTGACGTTGACGTCTCTGAAGAGCCATCGCTGTCGGACCATGAGCAAATCAGATTCAAAATAGCGACGGACATCCGAATAGAAACTCTGTGAAAAAAAATCCTAGACTTACTAACTGGGAAAGATATGCAGAAGAACTCCAAGAGACACCCATTGAATGCCCTAAAGAAATTGACGATAAACCTACATTGGATAAGTTCTTAGAAGGGGCAACTGCCCACTTAGGAGAATGAGACCTAGAGGTTAAGTTCACTGGTGGAATGATAAGCTGGCAAGCATGAGGCAGAAATTACCTGCATCAGGCAAGAAGCCAGGAAACGTAAAGATCCAGCGAGATGAGAACATCTCAGACAAATGAGGGATCAATACAGAACAGAAATTAGGAAGGCCCAACAGACTCACTAGGA
The DNA here is from genome assembly GCA_037013635.1 of Plagiodera versicolora. Lineage (NCBI taxonomy): Eukaryota > Metazoa > Arthropoda > Insecta > Coleoptera > Chrysomelidae > Plagiodera > Plagiodera versicolora. The sequence continues at coordinate 3,758,765 of CM072986.1, read as the reverse complement.
CCCTCTTCTGTGAAGAGATTAGTGAAGGGACTGAGGCAGCCAGACTAGATAAAATATTCTCAAAAAATCCAGAGGCTATACTCGGCTCCCTCAAACTATCCAATGACAGGTTCTCCACCTCAGATGAAGAGACCCTGGAATGCCTGATGACACACTTTCCCAGCTTCCTAGATGAACAGGATTCACAATCAGCGAGAAGAAAGGAGGACAAGAGCCTGGTGCCGCAATCGTGAGCTCGCTAACAAAATTGTTACTCCGGACAAGGTGAGATGGGCAATTAGATCCTTCAAACCATACAAGTCACCAGGGCCAGACGGAATATATCCTGTGCTTCTGAGGAAGGCGGGTCAGTCCATTGTGGGGCCCCTGACCAGAGTGGTAAGGGCTAGCCTTATACTTGGACACGTACCTGCTTCCTGGCAAGGAGCAAGGGTTGTGTTTATCCCAAAACCAAGCAGAGGCGGATACACTTCTACGAGGGATTTCCGCCCAATAAGCCTGACATAGTTCATGCTGAAGACGGCCGAGAGACTCGTCGATAGATCTATCAGAGACGAGGCACTCCGGACGAAACCACTCCACATGAACTAATTTGCCTATAGAGCGGGACTCTCCACCGAGATTGCTCTATTGAAGGTCAAACAGCTGATACAACCCCAACTCGAGAATGGATAGGTTTTGCCAACAGCATTTTCATTGATATAGAGGGGGCGTTCAATCATACGGCCAGTGGCGTCATCAAAGATGCCATGGAGAAGTTTGACACACCTACAATGCTAGTTGACTGGGTAAGCCACATGCTGAGACACAGGCAACTGGAAGCGAATAAGGGCAACACAACAATCAGAGGAAATGTGTTTTAGGGATGCCCACAGGGTGGGGTCATGTCACCCTTGTTGTAGCCTATTGTTGGGGCTCAGATGAGGGGGTACACTGACAGGGGGATATGCCGATGACATAATGATCATAAGGCGCAGACCCTTTCTGGGTCCACTCATGGAGACCACACAAGAAGTAATAGGGACTGTAGAAAGCTGGTGCAGGAAAATTTAATGTCAACCCCAGTAAAACGGAGGTTATGGTTTTTACCAGAAGATATAAATGGAACAGACAATGTTCGTTGACACTAAATGAAAAGGCTCTTGAGCTAGCCAGAGAAGTGAAATATTCTAGAGTCACCCTAGATAGTAAGCTAACATAAGGAAAACACCTAGAGAATAAGAGCCACAAATTTGTGGCTGCCCTTTGGCAACTTAGGAGGGCTATGGGCATTGGAAGTCAGGAGCCAGGAGCATTTGTTCATCTGCATGGACAGCATGAGCGCTTTAGAAGTTCTTGGAGGGTACACCACAATATCGAAACTGGTGCACGATTGTTATCAAACCCTAAATCGCCTGGCCAAAGTCGGACCTGTAACCTTGATGTGGCTGATGGGTCACAAAGGGATAAAGGGCAACGAGATCGCAGACAAACTGGCCAGACTAGTGCGATTAGAGAGGTTTATTGGATCAGAACTGGCAACGGGGATTTGCAACACAGTCATCAGGAAGAAGATCAAATGAAGAAATGGGAAGAACAACTACTCAAACTGAGTTGGAAAAACGCAAAAGTGATCATCGGTATACTGACCAATCACGGTACTCTGCGGAAGCACTGACACAGAATTAGATTAGAAGAGAACCCATTTTGTAGATTTTGTGAACTAGAAGATGAAACCTCACTGCACATCATCTTCCAATGCCCTGCAGTTATGGAGAAGAGGCGCCTTCACCTAGGCGACCTAGATCCACAGGGATTCCAATGCGATGAAGGCGCTATCAGGAATATCCTGGCCTTTTGGTGGGAAATATTTGATAAGAGCTATCTGAGGGACGTCAAGGGATTACTCATACGTCTGGAGGCGCTACGTGCCCCAACTCCACAGTCGACACTCGAGGTCGATATAATAATAATAATACTAATGAATAAAAGAAGATTTTTCAATCCAGACTGATATTCAGCAGTAACATTAGCAATTTGGCTTTCGAAGTAAGATTTCGTTCCATAGACGGATCATTTTTCATGAAGAAAATCACAAAGCTTATTTGCCATTATCAAACCTTCACTAAGATTTCTCTATTGAAATGTCACGTTTGTTGAAGCCTCTTCATCAAAACCTTTCCAATGATGTATCGCAGGACTTAGACGTATTGAAGCGTTTTTCATTTTTATTTTTAGTAACAGAGACTGAAGAATCTCTGAACAACCTCATACCAATTGATATCATTCATGTTTTTTTTGTATCGCCTTTCTACTCCAGGAGAGGAATATTTTTTATGACTGAAACTCACTTATCTTTTCGGAATTCCAACCATTTTTCAGTAAAGTAGAGTTATCTGTGAAATCCGAAACGTTCAACTATACATGGTTATTCGATCTGCACTCCATCACTTGAAGGAGGATCTCATCGTTATCAATCTAGAGGCTGCAAACCAACCTCATGTTTCCCCCTGGCAAGTCCCTATCGGCCTCTACTAATTTTGATTAATTCCTCGACCAAATCCGCCTGAACAGGGCTTCGCATGGGGTTGGGTAAAGCTCTTCCGCCAACAATTCGGTCGACGGCGGTCTTGGTGGCGGTCGCATAAATAAGACGACGCAGATGGGCCCGCACAACTGTTAAGTGGGATTAAAAAGGGTCTACCCTTCCTCCTCTTGCGGTATTTCGTAGGAAGCTGTGATCTGGTAATTGGCGAAAGGGATTGTATATTCGATTGTTCGTTAAAAAATTCAAGGTTGAAGGTGGAAACCACACGAACGTATGGGGTGATCTTTCATACCCTAATATGCTCTTAAACATCATCTCAGAAAATAGACCAACACAAACATTACCGAATCACAGATAACTTTCATTTGAAATTGATATAACAAATACAGGATGTATTGTCCTGTCATGATAACATGACGCTCTAATTCTAACTTCTGTCATGACAAGTGAACTGATTGATTTTTCTTTAAAGAAACAGTTCTCGAAACATATGATTAAATCACACTTGCAGGTCCAAGGATTGTTCATGAATTCAATGACGGTATCTCACTCTTCATGTTATGATTCACAGAAATCCATTATAATGGGTGTCCATGATATCAATAACTATTGAAAATTTCTCTTCAATCTAATGACTTTTCTCGAATTCGTTCGAGGTAAATCAGCATACTTTTCATTGAACTCTCTGCATGTTCTACTGATATTCTTGTTACATTGACCATAAATGATGAATAAATCCATCGAAACCACATTCAAGTAATTATTTTCTGCCACAGTACTTTCACACCCATGCAACTTGAATACAGGATGACAATGAAGAAATGAGAAGGATGAAGTTCATATTCTACTATCTAAATCACGTTTCTATATTTATTTTATTGAAGACGAATTCATAACATAAGTGGTCATAACTAACAAACTGTACGAGATAGGTATAGGGAAAGTATACTCAATTAAATTGAAAAATGTTACAGCTTCTCAAACAAGTATCAATATACAAGGTGTTCCATTAAAACAAAAAGGAATTTCAGTAATTTTCATGAGTATCCGGATGGCACTCACCTCAGAGCCTCCCTGTATGCTGACACTGAGATCCAGTTCATCGACAGAGAACTTGATGGTCTTATGCAGCTATAACCCAAATTGTAATATTCTGTAGATTTGCATTGGGAAAAAAATATTTTTTTGAATGGTCAAGTTTTGCACAAAAATTGGACGAAATATTGTCGCGTACAGGGGGTGTTTTGGGGGTCACCCCTGTCGCTTGGGTCGTACTCAGGAAATATAAATATAACTATTTTAATTACAGAGTGAAATACCAAAGAAACATATAATTTATTAACAATTTTGATGGTACATCCTTCAAGAAATATTAAATGATACCAACGAGAACAAATGAGAATATACAATCGCTTACCCCTAATGTACAGGGTGGGCCAAATTGGACACTTTCAAAGGGAAAGTCCTGTTTCTAAACTAGATAGATGAAAACTGATGTCGTTGTCTGAGGGTCAATTTTTATGACAAACTTCATGGTGAAAACTGCATATCGATATCTATAACCGTTTCTGAGTTACAGCATGTTTTCCGAAAATGTGCATTTTCGAAAAGTTGCTGTAACTTGTTTCCTGTTAAAAATTCTTTGTTTCTATAAAAACATTTCCAAAGCACTTTTTCACGTAGAGTTCAATGGTGAAACTGATTGATTTTTTCAAGTCATGTATCAAGAGTTATTGATAGAAAAATCATTTTTTCAAATGGGACACCCTGTATATTCCTGCGTATTTGAGTGGTACTTGAAATTACCATTCCAAAAATATAGCACACTCATTGTTTTGCTCAAAACATCTTTGAAATACAAAGCTTTTAGGTTTTTTAGGACTTTAGAACGCAAACTTTGAACAAGTAGGCTTTGGACAATTCGGCAATAAAACAAAAAGCCAAAATTCACTAGTAGTTGTCAAGTTAAGGAACTGTCCACAACAGTAATTAAAACTGAAAGTTTTATCAAGAGTCTCATCCTATACTTACTAATAAAAAAAAACTCCAACAATAATAATAATTGGAAACAATCATGAACAAATTTCTTTAGAGATGGTAATCGAAATATCCACCAGCTTCTCTTAAACACAGGCGGCACCTTTCTTGAATATTTCTCACCGAATTTATTAATCCAACGGTGGTGAGGAAATCGTGTCTGGAGATGGTCGGCAGAGTCCATAGGCGTTAGGTCAGGTGACCTGGCCGGCCAATGTTTGGGTCCTTGGTTGGCTACCCAATTATTGTCAAAATTTGCAACCAAAAAACTGCTAATTATTGCAGCTTCAATAAAGGCAATTCATCAACAATCAATTTGACAACTCCTACTGAACTTTGGCTTTCTGTTTTATTGCCGAATTGTGCAAAGCCTACTTGTTCAAAGTTTGCTTTCTAAAGTCTACCTATAGAAAAACCTAAAAGCTTCGTATTTCGAAGATGTCTCAAGCAAAACAATGAGTGTGCTATATTTTTGGAATAGTAATTACAAGTACTACTTAAATACGCAGGAATATACAGGGTGTCCCATTTGAAAAAATAATTTTTCTATCAATAACTCTTGATACATGACTTGAAAAAATCAATCAGTTTCACCATTGAACTCTACGTGAAAAAGTGCTTTGGAAATGTTTTTATAGAAACAAAGAATTTTCAACAGGAAAAAAGTTACAGCAACTTTTCGAAAATGCACATTTTCGGAAAACATGCTGTAACTCAGAAACGGTTATAGATATCGATATGCAGTTTTCACCATGAAGTTTGTCATAAAAATTGAGCCTCAGACACCGACATCAGTTTTCATCTATCTAGTTCAGAAACAGGACTTTCCCTTCAAAAGTGTCCAATTTGGCCCACCCTGTACAATAATGCTGGAAACCCAGTCTTCAGGAGCAATGAGAATGATCAAGAAGAATTGTAGCATAGCCTACCCTTCTAGACCAACTCAGGACTCTCTGAAGACTAAGTCAAGAATCTCCTAAGACTATGTCTTCAATTACTTTTATTCGTTTTGATTGTTATGCCAACATGCCTTAGTGAGTTCAACGTGATTATTTGCGAATTGTAACAATATGTCTGGTAATGAACTCGTGAACTTGAATTAACTCACATTCGGGTCATGTAGGTTCAAACGCACCTGAGGTCGAACATAGATTGGTTTACATATAGTGAGTGACTATAATTCTCGGACCATGTCTTGCGGTGTTTGTGACAATATTTTTTATCAGAAATCGTCGTAGATGGGTAAAGGGAATTATGCAATAAAGTTGTGAGGAATCTTATAAGCATTCCAAAAATGATATAATATATGAGGTGTTCCATTTGAAATAACAAAGTAGCTACTTCTTTCTGATACAAGCGGCAACACTGTATCGATGGGAATATTTCAGACTGATAGAGCAAGTTTGATTATCCACGCCCATTCTGTTCTCCAGATACTTCTAATGTTCCATCCACTGTGAAACAACCGGTATATAAACACTGTATTAGATAGATGATCTTAATTCACGTATAATATTTGACAGGATGTGGAAAGTCAGTTAAATGGTATCATATTTTTTACAGTCATATATACACCATACATTGAAATCATACATGAAAACATTACATATATACATCACTTTGTTAAAAACAAGTATTAAGTTCTACCTTAATGTCCGCGACTTTTTCATGTCTGTATGATCAGTTTAATCACCATTGATTCTGATGTAGGAGAAGTTCTTCTGGAAAAATATTTATTCGTTCCTTTTTTGAATCATCAAGCTTGTTAAAGAGCTCAGGAAGATGAGAATTACTGTGATTGGCTGTACTTGGGCAGATGCTCTATTGTGAATTAGGCCGAAGCAAGTTACATTGATTATCAGTAAAAATTATGTTATATAAATAGAAACTCAACCAAACTACATTCAAAAAGTGACATGAAATATTTTCTCGTTGAAAGTCGCTTTGTCAGGTACACCCACTTTGACCACTCAATAATACGACTTTAATGTTAACGTTCCACCAATCCACGCATATTCCGATTTTTTGCTTATTCTATGCGAAATTAAATTTTCCACCCTCGCGAACCAAGCACACCCCCCACATAATACAACACGTAATGCCCCTCCGTGTCCGATCACTCTCCTCATTAATATTTGATACAGGGCGTCGCGACAGGGCCTGTCAATCCGGATATATTTGACAGGCCAGACTATTATGCTAACACCCTGACCGTGTAGGCACTTACACCGCACTCATATATCAGAGCATATTGAAATCCGGAATCATATTGGACGGATATATCAGCCACGAGTCGAGGGCGCGAATTCAATAAACATCCCCGTCTGGTATCTTCGATGGGCCGCAAATGTGCCCATTGTGAGCGTCTAGCGTGATGTCAAGATAGAATGGGGTGGGTTCTAAACGTCATCGCGTCATTCGGCAGTCGAAAAAATATGTTGCCATTCTTGTACCTGTTGATTTGAGTTAAAACATTTTTTTTCGATAAAGAGGTGGTACGAAATTCAAAAAAATACCTTTTCCGTCTCTTAATGCTATTCTTTCACTTTCAATCAATCAAATGATTAACAATTTCATGATATCCTGAATTCTGTAGTAAAACCTTGATGTAAAATAAGTCGACAGGTCCTCATTTAGGATAAAGTGCTATTTCAATAACCAGTTACAAACACCCCGTATGTTTGATGAAGATTGCATTTATTCATCATGATACACTATACAAATGATAAAATGAGAATGAATTACATTCCGAAAAAGAATGACTTCTTTTAATTAACAAAAATTTTGTGAAATTGTATTAAAAAAAACGAAGATAAAAAATAGAATACATTTCATCCATTCCAAATTAATTTCTTATTATAGCTTCTTGCAATCATTTCATCATTAGTAAAGTGTAGCATAATCATCACACATACGGGGTGTTCGTAACTGGTTATTGAAAAATAGCACTTAGTCCTAAATAAGGACCTGTCGACTTATTTTACATCAAGCTTGTGATCCAAATTCAGAATATCATGAAATGGTTCGTAATTTGATTGATTGAAAGTGGAAGAATAACATTCAGAGACGAGAAAGGTGCCACTTTTTCATCGAAAAAATTAATGTTGACTCAAATTAACAGGTACAAGAATAGCATGCGGAAGTACCAACCTCATTTGTTCAGGAGTATTTTTTCTGCACTTTTCATATCTGCAAACGAATTTTCGTCATACAGGGTGTTGTATTGAACTGATGAAGTTCCTTTAATTTTCTCGAGTCCGTATCTGGATTATTAGTTTCATTCATTCAAAATTCGGTAGCATACAGGATAATGAGTTTATGTCCTGAAAATCAATAATATATACAATGCGGATCGTAAGTTATGAGCTATTGAAGAAACAGAAGAAATACATAAAACACTCTGTATCTCGCTTATACAGGGCACTAACCCCATCATATGGGGGTTTTTCAGAACCAGCTAGGCGACCTCTACCTACCCTTACAGTACGCCCATTTCCCAATGAATCACCCTGTATATTTGTCTATGAATTGGAAAGAGCACGTATCAGCGATAAGTAGTACTTGCGCAAAATTTCGCGCTTTGCTTTGAAAATATTATTCCAGTATTGAAATAGACATAGAGCAGGGGCATGTAGAGGGTCCCAAAATATGGCAATTTAACGCAACTTACCTCTATACCAAGTTGCTTTCCTAAGGAGTTATAGGCTTTGAAAGTGAAGTTATAAATTTTGAAAAAAATCAATATCTCCGTTATTCTTGAACTTGAAGCAACTAAATTTGGTACACTTTGTGGATGTATTTAGGGCGTTACTTGACAGTAACTAGAGTTTAATTGAAATTTGTAAAGGGGGTATACCGGGTGGCGCACCATTAATATTCAACAGAATTTTGTTAACCCTTGATGGATTTCAAAAATCTTTGCTTTGTTTCGTGAGCAATTCAATTCTGAAACTTTTCTTACTCTAGTAATTTTTCGAAAAACCTCATCATTTTCATCAAAAACTCGAACAACTTAAAACGCGCGCTCTAGGTGTGTTATTTAAAATCATCGAAAATTCTAAAGCTGGTATAGAGGTAAGTTGCGTTAAATTGCCATATTTTGGGACTCCCTATATGCCCCTGCTCTATGTCGGTTCTTATGTGAATCGCCCTGTATTCTGGGGAAACTACATCAGATCGTATCTTCACCCAACAAAAGAGGTCACAAGATATCTTTATGAACTAAAATACAGATAATCATGAGAAACTTCGTTTATCAGACACAAAATATATACCCAGACTTAATTATCAAAATGTATCTCATAATTATCATTTACGTCATGGTATAATCCTGAAATGAACAGGTCATAGACTGAAGCTGATAAATAGTTTTAAAACTACAAGTCTTCAAGTCTCAGAAGTCATTGCAAGGAATATAGCGATAATGAATTTAAAGGTGAACACCAACGACTTCGATCGTTAACTATAATAGATCTCTAACCTTCATTGAATTGACTATTATATGTTTCAATAGACAATTGACACTTCAGAGTTGAATAACAAAATGTCACAAGCTACTGTTGGAAAACAAACAAAACAATTTTTGCATTTCTCAAACTGTCAGGTAAGTTGTTGAAAGTTCTAGGGCCAAGAATATCTGGTGTATTAATCATAATATTTGTCCTGCTATGTAGAATATAGAATTTGTTCCTTAAGCGAGTATTGCCATCATGGATATCACTATTGCGGGTGAAAAGTTACTTGTTGATAAACACATGGATGCAAAATTCAAATATAAGAAAGGACAGCGTTAATATCTTCAACCTTATGAAGATGGGCTTACAGGAATCCGTTCTAGAAATGCCCAACATACTTCTTATGCCTTTTTTGGGCCAGAATTAATTTCTTAACATTAGGCACAATACAGTTCACAGCATAAACAGAATTGTAAGTGGAAAAGAAAAATATAATATTGGGGGAATTATCCCACCGTTCGTCACCCTCCATCGCGTCTATCGTTCCCCTCTAGAGATTTATTTTCAATAGCTCTCCTTGGATATTCAGAGCGAGTACATCACGATTTCCTTTACAGTGGAAAGCTAAAAATGTAATCCGGTCAAACAGGACGGAAACATTATTAAATTGACGCAACGGGACTTCATAATTTCATGCCCTCATCACTTACGCCAACTGTTTCTGTTGTTTGTTATCTATGCCTGAGTGACTTATTTTAATCTCGATACTATGGAAAAGGAATCTTCACTACACGAATATTTGAAATGAGTTTATAGAATAAACATAATGAAATAAGAGATGAGTTGAATCGAAATGAATAGTTGAAACACTAGTTTATACCGACGAATTAAAAAAAAAAAACAAAAGTTGACTAAAATATCAAGAATTTTTGCTCATTCAGCTTCATTTATATGATTCATTCTTATATCTACGAATTCTGTTAGACAATACCAACCACAAATCATGATTTCAAAAAAAGAATAAATTGAAGTTATTTTTCATGAACGTTTGCTTGACGATGTGCATGCTGAACTGTCTTAATTCATTTCATCTGATGATCTTTTTTATTTTGAATGCTAGATGAACTCAATCAAACTGACAATGATTCATTAAGAAGTTACGTATCCGAAAAGGAATATTTTCGGCTTGGTGATCCATAAATACGCAAAAAAACTTGACACTACAAAAATTTTCATTTAAAAAAAATAGACAAATAACAAAACTACTTATGGAAACATTTGAACCAAAAACGAATACCTATAGAAGAGCATATGTTGAAGCTAGGAGAATCCTGAAAATGCTACCAATATAATGAAGAAAAGGTAAAGCAAGATCAATGGTAAGTTCATACAGCAAATAAGGAATAACATGCAATAAGAATGCACCAATGAAATCACATATCTTATTCAAGTCGTAACGAATATATTACTTCATAGGTGCATTGCTATTTCATTTTATTCCTGTTTGGTTGTAAAAATTAAACATTACTTGTATTGCCGAGACCTGATGAACATTTTTGTATATGAGAAATCTCTGGACCAGTTGAACATTCCCATTTGTCGTCTCAGGATAATAAGGGCTACCCTAGTCAGTCACCCTCACACGTTGTGAGAGATTTAATGGGTTGAACAGTCTATTGTTGCATGTTGAAAATGCTCTCAATCTACACTGTGTGAAAGAGATCCAAATTTAATTAGCGTACTTGACAGTTGTGAAATCACTTGCTATCAGTTACCTACTCTTGAAAATAATATAACATTGTCTTTGCAATAATCCACTATTTTGATCGTACTTGAATGTCAACTAGATATACTTTCAAAAAAAGATTGTTTCTTAAAATCAAAATATCGAAAAAATATCACCAAAATTCAGGTCATCGAATTATCTATCCAAAACATCAACATGTGAGAAAACATTTTCAACTTGTGTGATTTTCGACGCTTATAATGACAAATATTTGATAACAACAATAACCGATGCGATTTATTTCCACACGAACACTTTTCTTCTATCTTTCTTCTAAATAAAAATAAAAATGCATCACATAGGTTTTGTATTGCACATTTAATCAATAATGGAATATTTACACAGTACGTTTCAAGCTAGTTCTATCAAAATATCATCATCACCCACTGTATCTCCCGGGTGAATATTTATGCATCTGATTTTTCCACTTGCTTGTGCCACCATGGAATTCTGCATCTTCATAGCCTCTGCAAATAAAAATATAGTATATACTTGTATCCTCAATTGATATGAACACATTTACCATATATATTCATTCATGAGACGATAACGAGAACCAGAAAAATTAATCAGTTAGTGAATGAGACGGATTTTTTTTGTTTTCATGGTTACATTAACATCATCAAGATTATCTGATTTTTCAATCATTGCATATTTGTATATTTCCATTTGATTCATCTGGAAGTCGATGTCAAATCGCTTTCGAATACCAATTACAATTATAATAAATGTTTAAATGGAACGGCAATATTATTATGTTAAAGTTCACTCCACGACAGTTTTGATATTATTACGTATGGGTCAGCTCAGAGCAGAATGATTCTTTGTCAGAATGAATTTTCGGATATTTTCTAGTGTTTTCAGTTCCAGTGAAAATTGATAATCCTAATGACCAAATGACTTTCACTATACATATAGCTGTTTAAATTCTCAACAGATATGTATTATAATATATTTCTTACAGGGTGTTCCATTTGAAATAACAGAGTTGTAGCTACTTTTCGATAGAAGCGACAACGCCGCAATGCTGAAAATATTTTAGATAGATAGAACAAAACTGACTCGAGAAACCAAATTTTCAGAATGATCCTACGTCCCGTTCTCCATATACATCTAACCTACCATCGAACGTGAGTGACCCTTTATATCTGGTAATGATGGATTAATTATTCTTCCATCATTAAAAAAGACAGTTCAACTCACCTATCACACACAACTCTTGACCTTCAGCTACTTCATCGCCAATACTACATGCAATTGATTTAACAAGACCGGGCATTGGTGATCGGATTTGTTTAGATACGTCGAATTTAATTTTTTCTGGCATGAGATGAAGATATTCTGCAGATCTTCGAGAAATTATGTACAACTTGTATGTTGTGCCTTTGTACCTAAAAAAAGGAAGATGTTCATTATTTTTGATATTCGCATACAAAATAATTCTTGATTGTGGGAGAAACTGATCTATTGTTTACGATAATAAAACCAACAGAGCATTCTCATTCGAATTCGTGGAATCATGAATATCGTTAATTGATGAACATACAAAATTGAGAACTATCGTCAAAAAATAAGGAGAGTATCAACAACATATTTTCTGACGAACTGTCACAATTCTTTTCTGTGAATGAGTAAACTGTGGCACTTACGCTATGTGATAATATCCGCTGGCGTTCTTCGAAATCAATTGAACAACTTCATCATCTTGGTTCAACTTGATATTCAATATTGGCTTTGACAAGTTAATGTCAGATTTTTCTATCTCGAACTCTGTTCCGCTTATATTTATCTTGAATTTTCCATTAGTTTGCGAGACTTTCAGATGATATTCCTTGCCGTTGAGTTCTACGTGAAGCAGCCACTCGTCGAGATTTCTTCCGTAGATTTTGTGCTTCGGTGCGTTCAGGAATTGCATACTTCTATGTTCGTTTGTGGCGAATATGGCGGATCCAATTGCGAGTAGTTTTTGTGTTTCATGAGGTTTCAGTTGGAGGCCTACAAACGGAGAAAAATATTCTTATTTATACTGAGGTTTTACGCGATTACATGTTGTGAGAAAATGTTCAGTTGTGTTCCCAGAAAACACTAGTTTCCAGATGAATTTGATTATTGTTTGGCCCAAGTTGGTAGTTGAAAAATGTGGATGAAATTATTACTTCAAATAATAAAACATATACATTTGTAAATGTTGTCTCAAATTTAGTGCAACAGATGATTTAGTTTTTATTTAAATATTTATCGCAGATTTTTCTTAAAATCCAACTATTCGAGGATAAATAATAATGCTATCTTAATATTATGCAAACTGTTCTTTCCGCTCTCTTCAAATTCCCATGTGAGAGATGAATTTTTTCCAGACAGATACAGTTTTTGATTTTTTGAACGATTTCGAAATAGAAAACGATATCACCATGAAACTCAACATTATTTCTATTCAATATGTTCATGCTCCTTGGAAATAATTATTCCACTTCCATTCAATGGAACATACTGGATGTTCTTAGTGATTGTATAAAGACAATATTCCTCTCATTGAACAGGATAATTGCAGAATGAAACAGGTGATCTGAATGGCACTGACGTATTTGCCTATTGGCATTTGTTAGATGTAATTTCATCTTTAAACTTACTTTTCCCAACAACAACCAACACATTAGCAGTTCATGAAATAAGAATCCCAACAAAAACAATCAGACAATTCGACAGTTTCTTGCAAAATTCATGTTGCAAAGCGTGTTAAAAATGTTCTTGTGTAGGCTTCGACAGGTTTCAATCACGCGTACTTCGAGGTTATAATGATTTACCTATCTATTGCTCACCGAAATGAAAATTGAACTCGTGTTTTTCATCAATAATCATATTTATTGAAAATCCTGATATTTTCAGATTGAGATGGATTATTGTATTATAATTTAATCGAATTCATACAGTTGAGCCATGTATTTTCGATTTGGAGATATTCAAAAATACAATGTTGAATGTGAACTGTGTTGCTGAAGTGTTAACATATGAGGATATGAAAAATTTGAATCTAACGATTCTATCCTATCGAATCTACCTTTGAAACCATCAGGATAAATCTCAGGCAGGTAGTTTGTACTGATATCTCCCTTGTTGAACCTCTCTTCAGTGAAAATATCTCTGAGCAGAGGAATGTTGTGAGTCACCCCTCGTATCACATATGAATCCAGAGCATTAATGCTCCGTTCTATTGCCTCTTTCCTATCTTTGCCACAGCACACCAATTTACAGATCATCGGATCGTAGTATACGCTGATTTCACTGCCTTCTTGGATGCCGCTGTCGCATCTGACTCCAGGTAGATGGTTTGGCTCGATATATTTGTACAGTCTACCTGAAAAATATCTTCTCAATGTTCAGCCATTCAAGATGTTAATAAATAAATCTTACATGATGGATATTTCGTTAATTACTACAATTATGACAGGATAGCAGACAGAAATATGGAATGATATCTTCGCGATCTATTGACCAGGGTACAGCAACTCCTTACAATGTTGATAAGGAAAAGTAGTGGTTATTTCACCTTTGTAACAATCTTTTAGCGAAACTTTGCGAAATATTTTATTAAGCAAAATAATCCGATGATATATAGGAAGTACCTCGTATATGTGTTGTTTTCATTTACCAGGTTGATATGCTATATCCATTCAGTCCACCTATATATATTTCAATATAATGGATATTTTTGATCATAATAATCGTGGAAATCATCTTGAATAATCACTTTATTCATTTGTCTGTATGCTCTAGTTATTTGAGAAAAATAATTCAGAAAGATTTGGCTAATTTTCCTGCTATGTATCTAGCTGATCACTGAATTTCTAATTGGTTGAGACAAAGCGGGCATCAATGATTATGGCAACGCTTTACAGTGATTTCACAACGATGTCAAATTTATTTGGTCGAATGGTGAGGAATCTTTGATCCAGTGATAAAATTTGTTAATTCTAGTCGATAATCAATGATTATCCAATTTTAGGGTATATATTCAATGGATCTATCTTGTTTGAATAAATAGACCATAGCATCAAAATCTTTGCACTTCTGTGGATGATTCAGAGCGAAGCAAAACTTTGGAGGTTAGTCTGATTATTCAATATATATATACAGGGTGGGGCACCACATACGACACGGTCTCTGTTAACCAAACCATTGAATATTTCGAAAATTTTTTCTTTTCATTATCTGCATATTCATTGAGGCTGCAAGAGGTGATTTTGGAGTATACAGGGTGGCTCATAAAAGTGTGACATATCAAAGTTTGGTTTTTTTAAATGGAACACCCGGTATTTCGTTGCAGTTTTGGATAGTTCAGGGAAAAATAATACGATTTCATGCAAGGTACCATGTACCTAACTATAACCGTTTTCGAGTTATTGTTTTCTTTTTGAAAATGCAGGGTTCAATTGGAGACTAAATAACATAGGAATGTATGGAAACCATCCCTTTCAATTCTGACCAAGCATTAAAGAGGTTTCAGGCTATTGATTCCGATAGAACCCGTTTCCCAATATTATACAGGACGTTCAAAATTCATTGTCACTTTTTTATAATTTCAAACGTAGATTACTTTGTTATTTTAAATAGAACACCCTGTATTTTTCAATCTGAACAATACAAAATTCGATTATCTTTCATTTTATATTGAGGTTCCCTATACCTAGCTTGAATAGTTTTCAAGATATTGGCATTTTCAAATAGTAGTTATCATTTCAATGCATTCTTTGAATCGAGATAGCTGTGAAACGACATTCATTTGATTTGGTAACAAAATTCTCATCGGCAGTTTTTATACTTCACTTGATCGAACATTCCACTGTTATTCAGATCCATATTCATTTCAAATTCTCTGCCGACAGTTTTTGAATATGTGCTTTCCGCAAAGGTGGATTGGTAGGAGAGGACCACGAAATTGACTAGCGAGATCGCCAGATTTCACTTGCCTTGATTTTTTTCATGGAGATATTTGAAAAATGAGATTGAAGACACTCCTTCAATCACATTGGAAAATATGTAGGAAAGAATAAGGGCTGTTTTTCGAAGAGTGTCGCCTCAAATGTTATTGAATGTTAGGCAGTTTTCCATAGAAAGAGTAGCTCTTTGTAGTCATCATTTCGAGCACTTAGTTTGAATTGAATACATTTGTATTTCATGTTCTGTTGAAGTTTTTCAGTTGGATAATGAAAAAATTGTCTGTTAAATGTCGGAGTATGGATCTGAATGAAAACTCAATTTCAGTGAACAGTAAAAGTTCGACGAAGTGAAGTATAATAACTATCAATGAGAATTCTGTTACCAGATCAAATGAATGTCGTTTTACAGCTCTCTCGATTCAAAGAATGCATTGAAATTATAACTACTATTTGAAAATGCCAATATCTTGAAAACTATTCAAGCTAGGTATAGGGAACCCTGATATAAAATGAAAGATAATTGAATTTTGTATTGTTCAGATTGAAAAAATACAGGGTGTTCTATTTAAAATAACAAAGTTATCTGCGTTTGAAATTATAAAAAAATGACAATGAATTTTGAACGTCCTGTATAATATTGGGAAACGGGTTCTATCAGAATCAATAGCCTGAAACCTCTTCAATGTTTGGTCAGAATTGGAAGGGATGGTTTCCATACATTACGATGTTATTCAGTCTCCAATTGAACCCTGCATTTTCAAAAAGAAAACAATAACTCGAAAACGGTTATAGCTAGGAACATGGTACCTTGCATGAAATCGTATTATTTTTCCCTGAACTATCCAAAACTGCAACGAAATACCGGGTGTTCCATTTAAAAAAACAACTTTGATATGTCACACTTTTTTGAGCCACCCTGTATACTCCAAAATAATTTCTTTTTGCAGCCCCAATGAATATACAGATGATGAGAAGAAGAAATTCCCGAAATATTCAATGGTTTGGTTTACAGAGACCGTGTCGTATGTGGTGCCCCACCCTGTATATAAAATATTCACAATATTCTGAAGATGCGTGTTCCTTTTTCGAGCATGCACAAAATTTCTCAGGAGCTCATACTTAGGATAGTCACTATCAGGTTTGAAAAAATCTTTTACTCCTTCATCGTTGCGCGTTAGTTAATATTTGGTATAGATCGATTGGTTCAGAAATTGTAGGCTCAAAAATTATGATTTTTCGATGAACACTGGTTTCTAGCTTGTAATTAATAATTTTTTGTTTGGACGCTTTCATGTAGATATGTGTGTTGAAAATTTTATTTTGTCGTATTCCATATTTCATTTCATTTACTTTTTATGAACTAATTTTGGAGAAGTGCAATTGACTAACCTATACTTGGTAGTCCGAAACTTTTAAATGGATCCTCGGCATAGACTCTACTCTCTATCGCCCAACCGTTGATTTTCACATCATCCTGTTTGATGTTCAGTTTATGCCCTTTCGCAACTCTGATCATCTGCTGGACAAGGTCCACTCCGGTGATGGCTTCTGTAATGGGGTGTTCGACTTGTAGTCTGGTGTTCATCTCCAGAAAATAAAAGTTGCGGTCCGAGTCCACTAGAAATTCCACGGTTCCAGCCGAAGAGTATCCTAGTTTTTTGCAGAGAGATACTGCCTGCTCGCCCATAGCTTTACGCGTAGCATCATCCAAGAAAACGCTGTGGATTTACAAGGAATATGCGTGAATAACGGAAATTGATGACCAATTTTATAAACAGAAAAGGATTAACTCCTGAACGATAAGTTCCTTCGAGGTTCATGATAATTCTCTCGAAGTGTTCCATATTGCTGCCATTGCACCATCTGCTTCTGATAACTGTAGTAATGCTCATAAAGTGGAGGTGTTTGTTAAAAGGGCAGTGGTCCATGAGGAGAAACTTCAAAGTGGACTTTCAATTATCTCATACCATCCCTATGCATTATATACTTTTTTCAGAACTTTCTTGGTGATTTCAAGTTTCGTAACATCGTATCTGATCCAATCACAATGCTTTTGACATATTTTCTGACCGAAAAGTTTGCTCTTTGATCACCAGATATCGCGAAATAACCCGATGTCTAAATAATTCATAGATAATTTGATAGTGTCAGCGAAAACTCTCAAGATGGCAGACCAAACACCCAACTTGATTCAAATGGAGAGTACTTGATTCTGTGAAATATTGGACTCTTTTAAAATTCGAATGATACAGTGAAATATATGGATAGGAAATTACGCCCATAAAAAGTAATACAGGCATATAACCATCAATTTATCAATCATTGAAGTTGAAAAAAATCACACCAACAGAATATTATTTTTCGAAGAACCCAACTCCACTTGGATGGTAAATGCTTTCACACAAAGAAATAATAAAAGAGAAAGTGAAATATTTATATCTATACATCATTTTTGTTGATAATTCATGATATTCATGAGTAAACAAGTATATTCGGATTATTTATCTAACAGCTGTACTTATCGTTCACTATGTAACCATTCATGATATATTATCAGTAAAGAGAGTGGAATGTTTATTTCTTAGAAAATTGAACTTATTCATGAGAAATAAAGATTTAAAACTCTAGATTGAATTTAAATATACTGATATTTTTGGACATGATAATGAGATGAAAAATCGCAATTATTTGCGATAGTTTTAAATGAGGTCAATTCAAGTAGAATTCGTAGATTCTTTGCTGATTTCGCCGCAAAAATTAAAGGATATTCTCAATCATCATCATTCAATTTTGATATCTATAAGGATGATAGGATACTTTTATAACACGATACCCTTATATCGTGATACCAATCTACCACGATATAGGAGGATTACTGTATTGTACTGTGGCAGGTGGTAGTTAATATTCGAGAGCATAATCTTTCGAAATTTTATTTCTCAAGTTGTCCGAACTCGCACGTACGACTGAAAGGCTATTGATAAAATTCGACAATGATGTTTAGAAACGATAATAGTCCTATATCTCAAGTAAGCTTGACCTTTACTGTATTGATATCTAGGTAGATATTATATTTTATTGAACGACCTCGATTTTTTTTTCAATTCTGCCAACGTGTTTACCAAACGAAATACATTCTAGTTAAGGATTGAAATTAAAAGAAAAAAAAGAATTTTTCTTGACCTTGGTTAAGGATATACAGTACTGAAAAGTATCCTGGGTATTATAATTAGCAAAAACTTTGCGTTTTCTGAGAGAGGATTACAATTAAGTACGAAAAAGGTATATCGATAAGCTATGTGACTGCCTGTGACGTGACAATTGACGGGTCCAAAAGATAACAGATATAGCAATGCATTGCTCTTGAGAGTGTGCATAATTTTCATAGAATGGAAAGGAGGAAAACAGAGTGGATTTTTTGAGAAAATTGACGTAATTTCCATTCTTCTACTGAACGATAAACAAAATTGTATGCGAATATCTTGAGTTTCGTGGGGTACAGCTGTTGTGAGGCATTCTTTTCTATCGCATGTAATTATAAAATTGTATTCTTTCTACTTTGAAGGCATTGCAACCGTTACATATGAACGACATTTCTCTAATAATCCAATACTACTACTAGAATCACTATCACATCACCTTTATCTCGATTGGTTAACGAAGGAGTACAATCATTGATATCAGCTCTTCTGTCGATACGTACCTACTAGGTATGATTACCAGTTATTTCTGGAAGTATTTGATGTAAAAATAGTTACATTCTCTCAACAGAATGGTGAAGGTTGTCCCTTTATGAGAAATGATACATTATCGATTTTAATTACCTTGGTGCTTCTTCTATAACTTTTTGGTTTCTTCTTTGTATGCTGCATTCTCTCTCATTGAGGTATATCACATTACCGTGCTTATCTCCCAATACTTGGATTTCTATGTGTCTTGGATTATCTATAAACTTTTCGACCAACATTCTGCTATCACCAAAACTCGATTGAGCCTCTTGAGTTGAGAGTTTGAAACCTTCTCTGAAACAAATATAAATATGTATAACATTCAGAATTCATCAACAGGGGAAAAATTATATTAAAAAATTTGAAAAGTTCTTGAGTCGGATTTGTATCAGGTCTATGAGTGCCAATATTCATCTGAAGAACGTAGCTGATCATTAAAGTATTCTTTGACACTCTGTATGAATACGTTGATGTTCCTAAAAATGGGAAGAAAATTTTCAGAACAATTCTTATAAGTTTTCTTCAGAAAAATAATTAAGCCCCTGGACTGCACTGCATAAAAGGTATGTTGTCATTTCCGTTATCATGTATGCTTGTTGCACACCATTTTGTTGATACCTTACCTAGCATCGTTATCGTTTCTCGCAATCCTCATCCCTTTACCACCGCCTCCTGCAGAAGCTTTGATCATGACCGGATAACCTATATTCCTAGAAATTTCTACGCAATGGTCTGCATCTTTCACTATACCGTCGAAACCAGGGATGGTGTTCACTCCTGCCGCCATCGCTAACCTCTTGGATTCGAGTTTGTCTCCCATTCCCGTTATGCAACGAGCCGATGGACCGATGAAAGAAATATTTTCTTCCTCCTACAAAGTGAATTGTTGATGGAGGCTCTTCAAATGTCTATTTTTTTTTTCAGTTTTAATGAAACATTATCTCCACTATACCACCAATGCTTCGAAGATTTCACGATCATGCAATAATTTCATTTTTGTTTTAACGTTGTTGTAATGTATATAGTTGAGGGTTCAGACCTTTATTGTTTAAATAGGTAGTTGAAATCCCTGATAAATCTAAAGATATGGGGGATGAATTCGAATCCGATCACAAAAAGATCAGAAGAAGTACCTAGTTAACCACTGAACTTCTAATTAGTTAAGACGTAGCTGGGAGCTTTTGGAGAAAAATCTCCGCTGATGAACTTCGCAAATTTTTGTTAGGTTTTTTACTAATATTGCTTGAATAAAAATATTCTATCACAACTAATATCGTGACTGCCCTAAATAAATGGATTGTATGAGAAAATTAAAAGAATCGCATTTACATACAACATTGACCTTCTTCCGATTCCGCAATATCATTCGCACTTTTCTGTTGAAAATTAAACGGACAAAGGTGACTTGGAGAACTGGATTGATCAAATAATCGACGTGTCTGAGCTTCATGTCCCCAACGGCTGAATCAAGTTTTTACCGAATTTGTTTCAACCTTTACGTGCTCACTTTATACATACTTACATTCAACCCAATATGATAGGAATCATGTATAAACACATTTTCAACAAATATAACTCACCAACATTTCGACAAAATCAGCATTTTCAGAGAGAAATCCATATCCCGGGTGAACTGCTTGTGATTTTGTTTGCTTGATCGCATTCATGAGTTTTCCTTTATTCAAATATGACTCTGAGGCTGGAGAATCGCCAATGAAAACTCCTTCATCAGCCATCTTCACATGCAACTGAAAAAACATTATCAATATCAAAGAAGATTCTTGTGATGATTTTTTTTTCATTGAGAATCAATTCAAATTCTTGATAGGAAAGTATTAGTATTTAATTTTAACAAGAAAAGATCGTGGGTACTCTAGCTTTCTCACTCTTTCAACCAGAAAACCGATTATATTGCTCTATATTTGATTGATTTTAATATACAGGGAGAAAGAACTAGAAGTATCATGATTCTGAAAATCGTTGTTTTCGTTATTCGACATAGTTTTTTGAAGAAATTACATTCACCATGGATTAGCAATAAATATCTTGATTTATTTGTTGATAGTTGACGTACTAAAAAAGCATCATTTCTAGCAGATAGTACGAAGATATGGGTGATATTATGGAATATCTCTGGATCTATAGTAGGTAGGGTTACGGATTTTCAAATAACACTCTGTTTATATTCACCTACCGATTGAGAATCGGCTACTGAGTATACTGCGACGGTCTTGATGCCCATTCGTTTAGCGGTCTTAATCACTCTACATGCTATTTCTCCTCTGTTCGCGATGAGGATCTTGCTGAAAGTTGGCTCTTTTGGATCAACTGGATCGACAGTATAGATGCTTCTGCTTTGTAAGAACACATTCGGAAAGATCGATAAGGCATTGCGTACCTGAAAACCATCATACAATCAGTCGAAATTTTCAATATACTGATTATAAAAGTTTGAATTTTCACAAATACAATGGAAATGTTCTATCACACACTTATTGTCATTAAGATATTTGGACGGACATCAATATGACCAAATCATTTTGAGTTTTTGGAGGTTCAATACGATTTCTGAATTGAAAACGGCAATTTCCTCTTCTATTTGAGCCGTTGAATAATTATTCGGTTTTCAATTACTTTATCTTCAATGAATATTTCATGAATGTAACAATTTGAATCAGCAACAACATTTTTATTTCAGAATATTGCTGAAAGCCACAAGACTGCATACTTTAATGAGCAACTCTCTTCTTCAAACTTATAGAGTAAACAGATAAATATTGTGGATCATTCAAATTTTCATCAACCATTTCTAGTTTTTCATGATCAATTGAGAAGCGGTTTCTGTTTGATCGAATTTGTACACGGTTGACGATTGTCAGACATTGGAGGTCAGGAGAGGGTCGGCTAATTGGGGAGTCTCGTTGCCAAACGATTTTTTCGTGAAATATTTATGAATAGATTAAATATCCTTCCATCGGATCACGTGCTTTCAAGTTCCATGAAATATTTCTATGATTCATTCAATATAAACAAAACATTTGAATGAATAAGAAAGGTAAGTAAAACTAGTTAGAAAGCAGTTGATTTCATTCCTAAGCTATATGAAATCATCATTTTCCTTGAAGTTACATCGTTCGATTTCGATTATTATTGTGTTTCTTCGAGCAAACCTTTTTTATTTAAATTCAAATAATTTGTTACATCATTGAATTGAATCACCGGGTTGGTCTCCCTTGATAGAAAAGTCCCATGTGGATCGTAGATATGAAAAAGGATTTTCTGATGGATAAGATGAGTTTTTATCATTTTATTCACGTAAAATTTTCCTGGTTGTTACCTGAGTTCATACCGGGTGTAACAGGATCATGATACGTCGCTCATATCTCCGGCGAAACCGAAAGTGAAAAAAAAACAATTATAGATCAAAAAGTGCCACTTATTATGTATATGGGATATCCCAAATTCCAATCATCTTCGAGAATTACTTTGTATTTATCAAGGTATTGGAAAATTAGTAGTGGTTGTATGGTACCATTGTTTTGCACAATGGCTTCTGAAACACAGGTGTGATTTGTATTTTAGTCACCAGTATTGTTTTGTATAGCACAACACAAGTGTTAAGTCACTTAGGTGCTGTTTCTGTGTACAATGCTTCCAATTATGGATTTTTGTTTGTAACCTTTTCATGTTTTCACATTGAATGTAGTTATAAGTGTGTATGCCGTAAATTAAATTAAATTATCAACTAACCCAAGGAGCTCAGTTCGAGCATTTGCTGTAGATTTGTTATTTGTTTATTTTCACTACTTATGATATTACCTTCAAAACTAATGGAGATTCGGGGGGTGTACCATGATTTTGTTACACCCGGTATGTGTTGATCCATCTCATTCTAATGTTCATAGATAATTTGCAAAAAATAGAATATCCCGATAACCATGTAAATATTTTCAGAAAACGAATATTATATCTTTTTTTGGAAGGCAATATAGAATACTATCATAGAATAATGAAATATGGCGTTTAACCGTAAAACTTGTATGTTTGTTAGCTTCAAGGATATATTGGGCAAATATTCAATGTTGGGACATCCCGCATAAAGATTAACGAGGTTGATTCTATAAATCTTATGAGTTTTTATTAGGAACGGAAATGCCACGTTATCTACATCTAATGGGATAAATGCTGAGAAATGCATTTCGTGTCGTCTTGACACGTGCTGATAATTTCATACATTTCAACGATGTCAAAATGAGGATGAATTATTTACATAACTCACATTCGGTACGTTGTGAAACAAACTTCGTTCTAGGAACATTTTCGGTACTTTCACCACCATTGTTAATTCATCAATTCACAAAAATAGCCACAAGAACCACTACTACAATCACGATATCATTATAAACATTTCATTTATGCTCCTCGCAGGCAACTAATAACATGAGATTAATTGTGAAAAATGATGGTATGTCGTAAAGATATTATCTATCGTGTATGCCAGTTTTGATTCGATTATTCGGTTTCGTCATTGTTATTTCGACGATGAGAATAACAAACTGAGATATTTCGGACTTTGTTAACAAAACGAAAGATCAAATCGTCAAGTTATGAAACTGAGCTGGTACGTATGAGAATGAAAACGACACGCTACATACAGGTTGTGGTTGAATGAGTCCGTTTCAAAGTTGTTCCTACAACACAGCAGGTAGATATTCCGAGCATTCCCCCACTTTTCATAGCACTGAAGGTGGTATCAAATTCGTGCGATATATCGGATATTTATTTCATTTCGACTAGTTGATAATAGGCACCGGAGGCCCAACAAGAACTCTAATGCGATTCCAACATACACATGAAAAACAGTATTCGGAGATACATTTCATAAGATTATGGATCTGACTGCATTAATATCGTTATGAAGTAGTTGGATGTTCCCTTATCCCAGACAGCTCGTGACAACTTGTGCCCATGATCAGAAAGTATATCTTAACTAGAGTGTAGGACTATAGGCAGGGTTGATTCGTTCGTGGTAGTGTCATGCATTTAAGAGAATGAATATTCTGTAGTTTTGTAGTTTTTGAGATCTGTGAACTGCATTCGAGGTATAGGATTATTTTATCGTCAACAATCATTATTGTTAAAACACAAATCTGATATGAGTCATGCGTTTTCCCGAATTCCAAAACACTCAATGTGAATGACAAATTTTTCCTGTTTACCTATAAGGGTCCCGAGTTCGATCACTCCCAAAGTCTCCTGAATCGCTGAAAATTTCTTCACAGTTATAATTTTTATATTTTGTTAGGGGTTATGTTAATTACATTAGTGATTTTTGCAGGTTTGAATTACAAAGTTTTCAGATACTATGGAAAACTTTATTTTTATCAAAATTTTGTTTTGCTTCTTGAATTCTATTGTTGAATGTTTGTTGAAATAATTGTTCAAAGTTGACAAAAAAATTATATGCCCGTCTTCGTGGGACCATTTTGAAAACGTTATTTTTCTATGTTGATTATTTTTTAGTATTAATTACATTTGAAGTAGCTTTTGAGATTGCTGATATATTTATGTTGATTAGATATATAGTTGAGAGTTCATTGGAGTGAAATAAACAAATTTTACTGGCACACACTTTTTATTTTTGGTTATATTTGGGTGATCACTTTTTGGGCATTTTCCTAATAACCATATAATTTTTTTTATATTTATATCACATCAAAACACTTCCATAATTGATGAGATGAGATCGAATGAAATGTTTATTTGATACGATATTCAAATACTTCTCATACATAGTTGTTACGTCATTTGATAGATATCATTATGCAATCACCAAGACACGTAACTAACTCATTATTATTATCAAAAGATGCCCTCTAGTGGCTTCACTCGAAATCAAACACATCATGAATGAGATGCATATGGTATACCCATCAATGCTCTTTCTAACCAGAGTGAGTTTGTTCGAAAACCGTTGAGTCATTGAGAAGTTAGAGCTGTTTATTTGAAAGAACTTTGAAACACCCCCCACCACTTAATTTCAATAGATACGTCAAAAAGTGTGAAGAATTTCTTCAATAAAGGTCAATTTCAGGACGTATACATGTATTCTATGAGTTTACCAGGTATATTTCGGTGAAAAATCACTGTGAACGTTTCGTATGACGATTACGCCCCTCATGGTCATCCTAGAATCATGAAAATGATTTCCAGGGTTTTCCCTTGGCCACATTCGGTCATGAAATATTTCACCGCACGTCTTTACGATAATCAATTCCAGAGATACAGTACCGCTTCACCATTACTAAATCACCAAGTACTATCTCCCGTACTACAGGTAACGTGTTATAGAGCAAAAGCCCACAACGGCCAGACCTTCGTTATTTCATAAAAGCTGAAAGTTCATCTGCGCATGTCCCCTATACAGGTGAGAACGACCAGCGACTATATGTATAGTTTGGATTGTGGTTACTTGGGCAGGTAACCGGTAGTAAAGGTGTATAAAATAGTACCTTGAATTCGTTAATGTATAGAGCTCATTCCTTTTATATTTCCTTAAGGATAAATTCAGAAATCTCGTC
The DNA here is from genome assembly GCA_037013635.1 of Plagiodera versicolora. Lineage (NCBI taxonomy): Eukaryota > Metazoa > Arthropoda > Insecta > Coleoptera > Chrysomelidae > Plagiodera > Plagiodera versicolora. Next base: position 3,732,715 of record CM072986.1, on the reverse strand, counting down.
ATCCATTATGACAACAACAAGGTTGAACCGGAAGTAACAGTGTATTGAAAATATTTTATGGAAATAGATCACTGTAGCTGCCACCAAAATTTCAAGTTGATATCTCTATTAGTTCTCCATGAAACTCCAATTAATCAGGTGATTAATTGGGTGAATCACCCTGTATGAAATGAGGAGAAAAAAAGCTTTCGGATACGCATCTTTTGAAATGTAGACAATGTCGTCATGCATATTTCTCATGTTGAACCGAATGGCCTGTTTTTCTTCAGAAGTAAAATGAGTAGTGATCCTTCACACAATATTACACGTTCTATAAATAAATCTAACAATTATCCTATGTTTTCGAGGTGTAAATCATGTCCAGAGATTTTTGATACAAATTTGTATCGAAATACGATGGAGTTTTGTGATGAATTCAACATTCTGTCAATTGATGCATACCTCGATCGTAATATTCTCACAGTCTCGTGGAAAATTAGACAATTGATGCATGACGTGAATGCTAGTGCTCCATTTTTATTTTTGAGTTGTCAAAAATGTACCCACTTCATGAAACATGGACGAAACGGTTCGAGAAGTTTGACTCAGCTGTTGTGACAGTCCTCTTAATGACGCTCGTTATTTTCGATCGTCCGTTTAGACATGCTCACATATCGCAATTCAGCTGGATAACTTTAATCCCCGAATAATAATCGTCCGCCATTTCGGAAGGCATATTTAACGCGAAATGGGACAACGGAACTTACACGATTCGAATGGGGATTATGATATCGAGAGCAGCGATTTAGCTAGGGACGACGATTGGTGATGGGTTCGTTTAAGGTCAAGCTGAAGAAAATATCTCGAATTCTTGTTATATATATTCATTCATTCAAGAAGGTTTACCTGACATGCAAAATATAGGCATGAAAATCAAGATATTTAAAAAACGAATGACATATGCAAATACACGTAAATGTAGAAAAATGCAAAAAGGAAAAAACCAGATAGAATACATTAGCCAAGAGTTATCAAATATGAATATTAGAATATTAAAGTATGAGTGGATAAAAAGGTCTTTAAAACACTGCGCCGCGCCGTCGTGCTCGAAATAGAGTGTTTTAAAGACCAGATCCACGAATGCTTTACGATATTTTTTTTATTGGTTCCACATTTTACGTTTGGATAAAGTTTTGCATTTGTTAGTTATATTTTATTTGACGTTTACAAGGTACTTCTGTCAGATCAATAATCAAAAATTTGTCATTTGGACTTCACGTTTCTCGTTCCTTCGTTGATATTGCCATGGTAACATTAAAAAACGCGCGTTTTTTGAAGTTCGATTTGAACACGCTCAGGCGTGCATATCGGGTAGGTCCGAGAATCGGTCATCACCTATTTTTCATACTTATGTAATGTTGGGGGTGGTACACCTCTTAAATTGTGTGACGCCATCTAAACAAACGGAAGAAACAAACAAAATAATAGCTAATAGTTCCCAATCATTGTAAAGTTTACGTTTTTCGTCCATTTCAGTGTATCGATCGTAGCAGTGACAGTTATCGTATACTGATTCTTAAATCTGTAATTAATATCATACTGAATGAAATCAAAATTTTGATGTTTACTAATGAGCCATTAAAACTACCATAAACACAAACAACATACCTTTTAAAAGAGGTGTCGCTTGCCGTAGGGTTCCATTTAAAATTATTGGTCACAAGGCCATTGTGACGTCATCTTTGACGATTTCGTCATCTATCATCCCTAGTATGGCAGTTTACAACCTTCAATATTCAGTTTCCAAATTTCACTTGTTTATGTATAATCGTTCCAAAGATAGGGGGATAAGTGGACTTTTGAGAAGCACTCTATGTGAACTACTGCAAACAACGGCTATTACTTCATCTGTACGTATTATACTCAAATACTTTCGACTCGACTTCTGCCGATGATTATTAGGAATCCTTATAGAATATGATGAAGATACAGAAATGCCCTAAGAATGTAGGGGTTGTTTACTCCTAACTTCAGTAAGAACTATGATATTCGTATATGTCGAAACTTCGAAGAATAGTTCTTTTGTTTATAAATCGAGAACAAAAGGCGATAGCCAATTTTTGTTTTCGCCAGTGAACTGAACTCGAAAAGAGATCTAGTTTTCAAGTGACTTCATGCAAACATCGGAATTTGTCCACCCTGTACAGTCTTAACTTGATTGGAACATATACTGTTTTTAAGAATACGTATAATCATAGTCCAAATAAAGTTATTAAATGATTGCTACTCAACACTGGAATAGATAGATAGATAGATAGATAGATAGATTTATTTCTCTCAGAATCACAATTGCATTGATAGATAAGTAATTTAACAACATATGTAATATTTTGATTCTATACAGCATATACAGCATTGAGAAAGTAAAACGTGCGGTTCAGAATAGTAACTAATAACAATAATGTGGTTTTATTCTAAATTTTGAGAAAAAAATTCTTCCAGGTTATGAAAAACATGTACTTGCAACAATGCCTTCAAATGTTTCTTGAAACACAAATTGCTCAAAGATTTCAAACTGGATGGTAGATGGTTGTATACTTTTATTCCGGAATATAATGGCCCATTTCTAGTTCTGTTGTATCTATAGTTTGGCAAAATGTACTCTTGTTTTCTGATTGGATATGTGTGCTTGTCAGATGGTAATGTCAATATTCTGAAAAGATATTGAATGATATAATGAATGTCAAAATGATAAGCAAATGCTTCGAGTGATGTGTATCTTTTCAATTTGAGTATCGGGAAATCTTTCTTACAGTAATATCAAAATTTTTCTGATTACAATTACACTATATTTGTCAAAACGTTACTTCAAGACTTTCTGGATCATATTATGGAATAACTTTAAACACTATAATATTTCTTAATTGTTCAAAATACTATAATTAATAAAAATTCCAGTTAACCTAGATGTTTTCTTACGACTTCTTATGAAAACAATGCTCACTTCATCAATACTTTTTATGCTGAACAACTCGGATCCCAATATATAGAGTAATATGGGATGGTCTTCATATCCCTAGAGGTTTTTTTTTTGTACTGCTCCCCCATACTCTTTGTTTGATTTCTATTAATCCCCTCTGGAATGCACCTCGGAGATAAGACCCTTACGTAGCATCCCAAATACTCCGAGGGTGTCAATCAGAAGGGTCTGCCACTTGTAGACCAACTCAACTTTTATCTCCACTCAACAAGGCCTAGGGGCAGCCAATGATGGAACACTTTAATTTGTCTCTGTGGAGAAGATGGAATGTGTTGATGTTAGGTTATGGAGACTGTTTAATTTGATATAATATGCACGGCGCATTTTACATACATTGATTATACAGATTTGTCCAAATATGACCGTCATTCAATTTTTACTAATCGAAAAATGGTGTTCATTTGAAAATATGAAGTGATGAAAAGTATATCTAGAATGCGAACATTTCCACAATTGGATTTGAAAACACAGCTTTGGTACTTAGCTTTTTTAGTATCCTAAGATTTGGAGTGCGCATGTCCATTCGTGACTCATATGCGCAGTATATCTACAACTTAAGCAAGACAGGCTCTTTGTGTTGGAAATGGTATGGACGTGTTGATGAAATTTTCGACACCTCAAAATTTATTTAAAAGAAACCAATTTAAAAGAATGAGATTTGTGAAACATTTATAATCTGTCATGTTTATAGTTTCCACGATCGTATACAGGGTGTTTCACAGTGGATGGAACATAAGACCTATCTGGAGAACAGAAAGACAGATCATTTCGAAAATTTGTGAGTGTGGATGATCAAACTTGCTCTATCCGTCTAAAATATTTTTATCAATACAGTGTTGCCGCTTGTATCAGAAAGTAGTAGCTACTTTGTTATTTCAAATGGAACACTCCGTATATTATATAATTTTTGAAATCCTCATGAGATTTCTTACAACTTTCCCACATAATTTTCTATACCTATCTGTGACGATTTCCGAGATAAAAATTATTTTGTCAAATATTTGTGTAAAACCTGACCATTGAAAAATATAAATTTTTTCCCAATGCAAATTCACAAAATATTGCAATTTGGGTTATAGCTGCATAAGACCATCAAGTATCCTGTCGATGAACTGGATCTCAGTTTCAGCATACAGGGAGGCTCAGAAGTGAGTGTCATCCGGGCACTCATGAAAATGACTGCAACTCCGTTTTTTTAAATGGAACACCCTGTATATTGTCACTTATTCGAAAAGCTATAACATTTTCCGTTTCAATTGAGTATACTTTCCCTATACCTATCTCGTATAGTTTTTTAGTTATGCTCACTTATGTTATGAATCCGTTTTCAATGAAAAAAATATTGGATGGTGCTTTAGATAGTAGGCTATGAACTTCCATGTTATTCCTTCATTGTTATCCTCTATTCAAGATGCATGGGTGTAAAAATACTATGGCAGAAAATAATTACTTGAATGCGGTTTAGATGGATTTATTCATCATTTATGGTCAATGTAACAAGAATATCAGTAGAACATGGAGAGAGTTTAATGAAAAGCATGAAGTGATTTACCCCGGATGAATCCGGAGAAATTCATTAGATTGAAGAGAAATTTTGAAATGTTTTGAAATCTTTCTAGATTTATTATTACACATGTTAGACTTTGAAACTTTCTGCTTTTCGTGATGATATAAGCATTTCAAAATTTCTCTTCAATCTAATGAATTTTCTCGAATTCGAGGTTAATCAGCATTGAAAACGAATTCATAACATAAGTGAGCATAACTAAAAAACTGTACGAGATAGGTATAGGGAAAGTATACTCAATTAGAATGGAAAATGTTATAGTTTTTCGAATAAGTGATAATATACAGGGTGTTCCATTCAAAATAACAAAGTAGCTACTACTTTCTGATACCAGCGGCAACACTGTATTGATGAAAATATTTTAGACGGATAGAGCAAGTTTGATTATCCACGCTCACGAATTTTTGGAATGATCTGTCTTTCTGTTCTCCAGATACGTCTAATGTTCCATCCACTGTGAAACACCCGATATATAGGTCTGCAACTCGTATGGTGGGGGGGTGACCCAAATATTGAGGAAATTTTTGTGGTTCTCATGTTTTGCCACCTGCAGCGCTGTCCTCTATTGTCACTTTGTCAGCCAATCACAAATCAGATCCGATCAGCTTTTTGAAAGTAGGAATGATTTTTATTTCACACATGTAGTATATGTGCGAACAATATTGAAATACAGCTGAATGTTCGATAAAGATTTGAAAAAAAGGCATACTGAATGATTGATTGTTCCTGCACTAGTTCAACTATAATACAAATTCGAATTGAGGAACTGAATATTAATATACGCTAGTAGTATGATCGTATATGACATAGCCAATTTTTATTCTTGCCAGTTAACTCTACAAACATCGACATTTGCCCACCCTGTACATTATTTATCGATTAAATCATTACTGATTTGTTGTTATTCCACGAAATAATCGGCTATTGATCCATTTGAATAATTTTAAAAATCATATTCTCTTATCGACTTCACTTCGAATTATTAGTAGGGATTATTATTTTTTGAAGTTAGAACTTGTAGCATAAAATTTGAAATTGACAGTGTGACAAGTGCTCATCAGTCGTTCAATGAAGAAGTGCAAGGTTCTCGTCTTTAATACAAAATGAGATTTTGGGCACATCAAAGACAGCGATAGCAAATGAACTGTATTCTTTGACTTCAAACTGTGTTAAACTGAGCAAACCTACTATAATTCATTCATGAAATCTTCAATGATGAAAGTTCATTTTCTCATTAGTTTTGATAAAAAAATACTGATTTCTGAAATAGTAAGGAAAATCGAGTGTCTATAACAATAGCTCAATTTCTGCTCTTTACTAATGGCCACTCTATTCGCATTTTCATGTCGTCTCTCGGTGTTTGTTGGATCAGCATGACAATATCTTCCAGCTGATCCTATATAATACAAGTTTCAACATGTTAGGTCTGGAGATCGTACTGCCAAAGGACATATACTGTCTTTCCCAATGAACCCGTGATTGAATATCAATTCTGAATTTTCTGCCACATTTATAAAAATGTGTGTTGGGCGACCATCTGATTGTAAAACCTACTATAATTCATTTATGAAATCTTCAATGATGAAAGTTCATTTTCTCATTAGTTTTGATAAAAAAATACTGATTTCTGAAATAGTAAGGAAAATCGAGTGTCTATAACAATAGCTCAATTTCTGCTCTTTACTAATGGCCACTCTATTCGCATTTTCATGTCGTCTCTCGGTGTTTGTTGGATCAGCATGACAATATCTTCCAGCTGATCCTATATAATACAAGTTTCAACATGTTAGGTCTGGAGATCGTACTGCCAAAGGACATATACTGTCTTTCCCAATGAACCCGTGATTGAATTTCAATTCTGAATTTTCTGCCACATTTATAAAAATGTGTGTTGGGCGACCATCTGATTGTAAAACCGCTTTCAACCGTAATTATTAGGGCGCTTCTTTTGATGAAATGGAATCTATCTATCAAAAACTCGATGAACGAGTCATGATTGGATGGTAATGTTTCGTCGAAGATGATATATTGCACATTGACATTTGATGTTGTACCACGCACAACCACACGGGGTGTTCGATTAAAATAACAAAGTCATCTTCGATCGAAATTATGAAAAAGTGACAATGAATTTTGAACGTCCTGTATGATATTGGGAAACGGGTTCTATCGGAATCAATAGCCTGAAACCTCTTCCATGCTTGGTCAGAATCGGAGGGGATGGTTTCTATACATTTCGACGTTATTCAGTCTCCAATTGTACCCAGCATTTTCGAAAACAAAACAATAACTCGAACACGGTTATAGTTAGGTACATGGTACGTTCTATAAAATCATATTATTTTTCCTTGAAATATCCATAATCGTAAAAAAATACAGGGTGTTCCATGTAGACTCCAAAATAATTGCCTTTCGCAGCCTCAATGAATATACAAATAATGAAAAGAAGAAATTTCCGAAATATTCAATGTTTTGGTTTACAGAGACCGTGTCGTATGGGGTGCCCCACCCTGTATAGTATTGAGTACTACGATGATCCGTCGTGGGCTCACAAATAGAGAGTGCTTTCCGAAAGTGCTCATACTCCCTACGGGACAGTCCGGCCACGTCAATAGGTTCTTGTTTCTACTTCTGAAATCAATATATGCCGATAGAGATGCAAACATCTATGAAGCGATGCATGTCTCAAACGATTTGAACCAAAATTCGAATTTGCGTAGTTCTTACAGATGTCGCTGGTATGTCCTTTTCTGATTCATATCTTCTTCAACGTTCGAAGGCTTGAGGCCATACTTAGGTCTGGAAACTGGTAGTGTGGGGGATTGCCCAAATATTGAGGACACTTTGGTGGTTCTCGTGTTTTACATCTGAAGCGCTGCCCTCTCTTCATCACTTTGTCAGCCAATCACAAATCAGATTCGATTGGCTTTGTGAAGAAACGAATGTTTGGAGAGAATTTGCAAGATATAAAATTTCTGTCATTGATTCTATTCACCATTCAAGTCCCAACCGTTTCTTTTGTTTACAGTACGTATTATCGAAGATTAATCACGTGATCATACCCCTAGACACATACAATCCCAGTGGATAAGCACAGCAAATTATTCTTCAAAAATGGTGACACCCCCCCCCACTCAAGAGTGACGTAGTTTCCAGATCTGCATGTATGACCGTGCTTGAGGCACAAATGTCGACTCATAAACGTCATCTTTTTGAATAAATAGTAGGTCATGGATATTAGTTGTGTATCTATAAATGTTGGTTTTTCATGTGAGTTACATTTCATGACATGACAACGTTGATTGCATGAACTCCAGAAATGCATCAATAGACACTTTATTTTCTAAGAACAGCTGTAATCATATACTACATATGAATTTTGTATCATGATTTCGTTTTTGATGTAATTACGAATGAAAAACAGTTCTCTGTTGTATCTTGAAGTGACCAGTTGCTTTTTAAAAACGATCCCCGATTTCCCAATCATCTAATTTGTGATAAAATACGTCAAAGATAGTATCTTATCTCTAAGACAAATATAATCATTTGTTTTCGCTCAAGTTTATTTTTCTTATACCTTTGTCTTTTAACAAATAAAGGGGGCTAAAGCCACTTTTGGATGAATAACAGAAAAGGTATAGTTGTGGTTGAGGTATATGTGATGAGGTGATGAATGGAATTTATATATATTTCTCCATATTTTTCAGATGGAATAAAATATTTTCGTTTTGTATTCGTGGGTTCCAGTGAAGAACAGACTGATATCTAACTGATGAACTATTTAATTTCACGTACAAACACCAACGAACTATTAATTCCAACTATTTATATTGACCACGATGTTACTACGTCGCGTTCTATTCTTCAACTTACCCAGTTCCCCAATGCATCCATCATGACATTGCTGAATTCCATTACAATACATATATTTTTCGAATGTTGTTGTATGATATAGAGAAATGGAAAACATACATTGATTCAATAATCGTAAAGTTATCGTAATATCACATTATTGCTAGAAATATTGTTATATTCATCACATTTATAGATTTAGAATTAATGGATATATGATTACGTGATATCTCATAAAAACATTGTATGTCAATATTTAAATGTAATACAAAGGTACTATTTCTGTAATGTTATGTTAAGCGGAAGCAGAACAGTGCAAATAGTGATAAGACTTAACTCCCCCCCCCCTTTGATATCTGTCAGGTCGAATTTGAGTTTCAATTGAATGTGAAATGGTGAGCATAATGTTGACTATGATATCCATCGGACAGATAATGAAATCGTTATCCGGAAATAACCAGTAAAATGAGTTTACATAAACTATTTCAGCTTTATAATTATTAATATGAAGGCTGAAGGAGTAAGTGTTGGCATTTGTTCTGTTTAGTAGTGGAACTGCCTCTGTAAACTGATTTGTTTGTTCAGAAATATATGTATCTTTATTTCCAATCTATTGAATCAAATGCAGAAATAAATGATTAAATAATCGAAGCCTATGAGTTTTGTGGAATTTTCAGTTTCAGACATTTTTTACTGTTTTGAAAATGTTTTCCTCTTTATGCAACAGAATGATGGCTTCCACTCACACACCCACATCATCCGAATCTCAGGCATTTGATTTGATATGAAGTAGAAAGTTGTGAACCACATTAACGGCATCAACGTTGACATAAAATTTATTCGCCTCTTTCTTTGAAGATAATTTGTGTATTCAAAATCAGGATCAAGCTCTATTTCAGAAGATTTTATGAAATGTTTATAGATATTATGCAGATTTCTTTTGTTATCAAATGATTTTTTTTATGAATATTCTTCAATTATTTGGAATTGACTGAATTTTTTGTTACCGAACTTGAATTGATGAAGGCTTTCTCCTCATTCCTTGTTGTTTCTTTTGATTATTCCTGAAATAGTCTCAGTCGGATTTCCTAATTTTTGCAGTGCTTGACCTCTAAGTTTTATTACAAATGTGGCATTATTATATCGTGAGCCGATGATATGCTTGTTTGCGTGTTTGTCAAATGGACCAATATAAAGAATCATTATATCGAAATTAAAAACTTCACGATGAATATTTAATATGTACTGAAATTGAGTTCTTCGAATTACCATTTAGTTAATGCTTGTAAATTGTTTTTCACAGGATTATCATTGTTATGCTTCCATTGGTTGGAATATAATTTTATGTGAGGGTAATATGGACAAAACGTTTCAATGAAATATTCTGTAGTATAATATTCTAATATTTTGAAGATTCAGAATATTTCATCACTCACCTTGTCTATTTAATGTGTTCACAAAATATCAATATCATTTTGCGACCTAGATTTTCAATAAATTTGTTTTTCCTTCAAATAAAATGCCTAGAAACTGCTTGAATCACAATGCCTCAGATAAGCAAATTTTCTGAAGGGTTTCTTGGAGCCTATTTATCGTGAAGTGCAAACAAACTATGTTTCGCTCGAAATAAATAAAATACACCTAGAATGGAAACACTTGTGTCTCCTCTTCATGTTATGAAAATGCAACGATTTACATGAGAATGCAGTTATATCAAGAAACTTTGTTAATCATAGCAACTTCGTTCGGCATCACCTTGGAATTTATCCCTCAAATTCTGCTGCATTGAAATCTTGATTTTGGCTACATGTTGTGATGTTATGGAGGAAGTTTAAATTCTTCATGGAGGATATGGTTGATAGGAACACTTTCCATTATTTGTTCTAGAAGTTATTTCATGATTTTCTGGTGATATGTATATTGTGATCAATATATGACCTTTTCGACTTGTAATGTAATGACAAATATACACGTGGATACTTATCATTAAATTCGAAAATCGTCGATGAAAACGAACTTTTTTGTCTGGAATTAAAGTACGAAATTTCAGTCAACATTACAAATTTCCAAATCTTAGCCAATGAAATATTATATAAATTCGTTGAATGAAGATCAAATAATGAACCGAAACAGTTTCAATTCAGAAGTATCAAGACTTTCAGGAACTTTCGAAGTTTCAACCTAGTGGAGCAAATCGGAAATACGCACATGGAAATACAGTGCTAGTCAAAAGTCCCCTCCCCCCCTCGTATCTTTTGAACGGGTATATTTATAATAATGAAATTTGGAGGGTGGAATTAAACGGATGTGGGCTTCTCAACTGGTCATAACAGGTGACGCAATAATCATAAATGACGTCAATAGGATCCTATGGCAAGTGACAGCTCGTTTGAAAGGTATTGAAAATACCTATTCAGACATACCAATTTCATTCGAGTTTCGTCTGATTTTGATTGATAAATTGAAGAAATACGAAAATCATAATTTCGCATTCAATTAATAAAGATTTAAGAACCAGTTCTTATAATAAGTGTTCAAAATGTGCTCCATCTACTTTCTGGCAGTAATGCATCCTATTGCTAAACTCTTGTCGTACTCGTCCCATTGTGTTAGCGGAAATTGCCCTACATTCTTCAACAATTCGTTGTTTCAGAATGGCAATACTGTCAGGTTCTGTAGCGTAAACCTTAGATTTCAAGTACCCCCATAGAAAAAAATCTAATGGTGTGAGGTCCGGTGACCGAGCTGGCCATTCGATCGAACCTCGTCGTCCAATCCATCTACCACGATATTCTTCATCTAGGTAACGTCTTACTGCACCGTAATACTGTGCAGAAGCACCATCTTGTTGAAACGTTATTTCCAAGTTGTCGAATTCATCTGGATTATCATCCAAAATTTCAAGAATTAACGGTCCTATTGCGTTTTGCAACAGCTCCAGATACAATTCACCAGTTAAGTTAGCATTGAGAAAAAGAGGCCCAACTATGTGGTTTCCCAAAATATTTCGTATTTCTTCAATTTATCAATCAAAATCAGCCGATACCCGAATGAAATTGGTATGACTGAATAGGTATTTTCAATACCTATCAAACGAGCTGTCACTTGCCATAGGGTCCCATTTAAAATTATTGGTCACAATGGCCTTGTGACGTCATTTATGACTATTGCGTCACCTGTTATGAACAGTTGAGAAGCCTACATCCGTTTATTTCCACCCTCCAAATTACATTATTATAAGTAAACCCGTTCAAAAGGTACGAGGGGGGGAGTGGACTTTTGACTAGCACTGTATATGAAAATATACAGGAGCTTGATTTCCTTAGTTTTCTACTCAACTTTGCACACCACCTTTCTCAGGCTTTGATATTCGTCATGATTTTATACACGATTCACTAAATATACTGGTTGTCTCATAAAAAAAATAACTCAATACCTAGGCTGTATATGCGCAAATATGTATAACAATTTCCAAGATTTTTTGTATAATCATATTTCAGTGAGCTCTTCTACTTCCACACACTGGGCCACCCTATATGTTTCAATAAGAATGATAAATAAATATTAATTAAGTGCTGATAGTAGTAGTAGTAGTAGTAGTAATCCTAGTGAGAGAAATGTGTCACCAAACAGATTTTCATAATAATATTCGTTAATAGCGTTGCTAAAAATACAATTAGGGTATAAAATACATCCATATAATCTTAAAACTAAAAAATAAGTGACAAAAATTTTCTGTCCACTAATATACACTAGATATTAATCATAAATAAACATATATGATAGACTTGATTTAAGATAAGTTAACATATTTTGTTTGAATACATTTGTCGTTATAGAAGATTTGATTGCTTGTGGGAGATCATTATACGCGCACATACCTGTGTTATAATTATGTATGTTATGTCTGAATTGTCGGTTTGCAGATGAGTATTCTGGGAACTTATTGTTCAGTAGTTTATATATGAACATTTAAGTCTTGAGAATTATATATTTTTGGACACGAAGCCAGTTTAGTTGTTCCTGGATGCAGGATATCTACTACCTACCTACGACATCCCAGTAGCAAACGCATACATCTGTTTTGGAGAATTTGTAACCTATTCAAGTCCTGATCCTGGCTCATGAATAAAACCGATGAGCAATACTCGAAATGTGGTTCGATAATGCAATTTTACATGATGTGTTTTGTGGGTTGACTTACATATTTGCTAATTCTATACCGGTTTTTCACAGTGGATGGAGCATTAGAAGTATCTGGAGAACAGAAAGACATTTCGAAAATTTCTGTCAGAATGAAGTTTATAACCTACTATCTAAAGCACTATCCAATATTTTTTTATTGAAAACGAATTCATAACCTAAGTGATCATAACTAACAAACTCTACGAGATAGGTATAGGGAAAGTATACACAATTAAAATGGAAAAAATATAGCTATTCGAATAAGTGATAATATACAGGGTGTTTCATTAAAAAAAATTGATATTTTTTCAATGGTCAGGGTTTGCACAAAAATTGGGCACAATAATTTTCATCTCTGAAATCGTCACAGATAAGTATAGGGAATTATTTGGGAAAGTTGTGAGGAATTTCATAAGGATTCCAAAAATGATATAATATACGAGGTGTTCCATTCAAAATAACAAAGTAGCTTCTACTTTCTGATACAAGCGGCAACACTGTATTGATGAGAAGATTTTAGAAGGATAGATCAGGTTTGATTATCCACGCTCACGAATTTTCGAAATGACCTGTTTTTCTGTTCTCCAGATACTTCTGATGTTCCATCCACTGTTAAATACCCTGTATATGAATCTGATTTCCGAGGATATTTTTTTGGATATATAATCAACATGTTCACTGATATTGAGTTTCTCATCTATGATTATTCCCAAATATTTTATGTTGCTAACTTGTTTCAAATCATAATTGCTGTATCGAACATTTTCAATGATTCGTTGGTTCAGATGTTTTTTACTTTTCAGTATCATATATTTCGATATTTGTAGGTTGGTTATCAATCTATCATTAGTGAACCAAATTTGAATCTTCATAATAGTTTTGTTCATTTCCGAGATTACTGTATCGATGTTTTCATCTGATATACATATATACAACTGTATCATCTACAAATAGAGACATTCTACATTTATCGTCGCCCCACAAACAGATAAAAAGCAATCCATCATTAGTGAACCAATTTTGAATCCTTATAAGAGTTTTGTTCATTACCGAGATTACTTAATCGATGTTCTCCTCTGATTCATATACAACTGTATCATTTACAAATAGAGGCATTCTACATTTATCGTCGCTCCACAAACAGATAAAAAGCACGGGACTCAGTACACTACCCTGTGGGACAGCGTTATCATTTTTCTTTATATTCGATTTTTCTTCATTGACTTTGGTTTGTTGTTGTCTACTAGTTAGGTATGATACAAACCATTGTAACGTATTTTCACGAATACCAGAATAAAGGCTGAGTTTTTTTAAAAGCAACTCTCTATTCTCTACCTCAAATGCTCGATGCAGATTCAGAAATACTATGAAAACAGATTGACCTTAATCAAGTGAATATTCAAAATCATTTATGACTGTAAAGCGGTTCCACAAGAATATCTGTGCCTAAACGATGACTGATTCTTGCATAATAATTTTTGTTCATCTAAGAACCCTATTAGTTGGTTATAGGTACATGATTCCAATATTTTTTCTAGACAAGGTAGTGTGTTAATTGGTCTTTATTCTTGGTTGTATTCGGGACCTTCTGAACAGCTGAAACTGTAGAAATTTTCAAGTTTGATGGAAAGTATCCGTTACTTAAGGATGCATTTACACAATGCAGTAATGGATATCCAATGACATCAAATGTGATTTTTATCAATTTGAAATCAATTTCATCTTCTGAGAACTTATTTTGCTGTTTAAAAATCAACTATATTAGCTTACTTATTGTTACATTCGTGAATTTGTTGAAGACATTTACAGGGTCAATTGCTCTATTTGGGAATAAAGCAATTTCGCACATACTATATTTCTCATTTGATAGAAATTTGATAATATCCGTGATACTTGAAATGAAATAATCATCGAAAATATTCTCAATATTATTTTGTACATCTATGCCCTTCACTGTTATTCTTGAAATGTAGAGTATATTCTTTGTACTAACTTTTGTTTTTAATGTTTTCCACATTAGTTTTGGGTTATTCTTCATTTCATCGATTTTATCTTTATAATATTTCTTCCTCACCGTTCTTATACTTTCCACAACTTTGTTTCGTTTCCCATAGTCCAGTTATTAGTTGAGGTAGGGCATTTTCCTTCTGCAGTCTTCTTCTGTAGGAGTGTATCAATCAGGAAAACATGTGATTGAAAGGGTTTCTCGGTATAGTGTGACGTCATAATGATTATTTCTCTTAAATGGTGTATTATATACTTTATGCACATTCAGGTGCTTCTTGTGGTAACCCACGTACTCCTGGAATTTCTTGAAATCGTTTCAGTAAAATTGACGAAGAACAAGTAATTACTGAAAGAATCAATTCTGCACTACTAAGCAAAGTGAATAAAAATCATATTGAACATTCATATTCAATAAAGCCTGATATACCGAATTTAATCAACACAAGTTATCATACGAGGTAGCAAACGTTTAAAATTCCCTATCACTATTTTATTTTTTCAGATTGGAGATATTCAAGTCATACTATTCAGTTTCTCATCGATTGGGAACATTGTGTACAGGGTGGGCAAATTTCGATGTTTGTATAGGACAAGTTGGTAACTATAGGAGATAAGAAAAAACGGAGGTCGCATCGTCGATCGCTTTTTTCTAGATAAGTTCACTGGTGGAAACAAAAATTGGCTATCATCTCTTGTTTTCGAGTTATAAACAAAAGTTCGATTATTCGACTTGACGACATAAACGAATATCATGGTTGTTAGTGGAGTTAGGAGAAAATTTGTTTTATATTCTTCAGGTACTTTTTTCCGTTCAATCCATTGGCGTAGAGAAAATTCCATAATGAACATTCACTCTAATATATATTACTTTGCTGTAGTTGTCATTCATTTCGAATTTATTCATCTGTTCTTGTTGAGTAAACCACAATTGTTATTGTAGCTTTTGAAGTCTCGCACATCGAGAGCGACCCAACATATTATGCATGGTTGAATAGAGAAAAAATAATCCTTTTCAGCTAAACCATAGCCAACTATAATTCCCATAAAAGACTTCATGTCATAGCTCGAAATTGAACAATTTTCTTGGAATTTTTTCTACGCCACTGGATTGAACGGAAAAAGTGTTTGTTTATAACTCGAAAACAAAAGACGACAGCCAATATTTATTTTCATCAGTGAAGTTATCCCAAAAAAAGCGATGGAGGATGTGACCTCCATTTTTTCGTGTCTCATACAAACATCGAAATCTGCCCAGCCTGTACTGGGTGCCAAATAATAGAATTGATCATTTCGAAATAACTCTTGAACACAATGGTCGTTTTTTTTTTCGTTTCTATTATTGGAATCAGCGAAAAAATAATACTCTTCTGCTCATCAGAACGACTTTGCAGCTTCAGTAATAATGAAGTGAGGTGTCGACTGCATATTATTCTCTACTGGAATGCAGCTCATGCTTAGATGATACAGTTTTTGAAAATAATCATTCATCATAAATTCAAAAATATTTTTTTATTTGGGTCATGTTCAGAAAGTAATTTCATTCCAAGAAACATAATCTTCATCTGTTTACCAAAACAAACTTAGTCAGACTTATCTAAAAATTCACAACCGCACTAGCACCCATATCTTCTCATTCACTGAACCATCGATAATACATCAATCGATGAGCTCTTCTTTTAAAATTAAATCCGTGGCTAATACCTTTGGATCCAGGGTGAGAATAGCTATCTTTGAAAACAAACTTATCGTCGAGTTCAAAGCCTAATTTTAAGCTATGTCAGTTTATCTGCGAAATCAGGGGATTTCATAGAATTAGAAAAGTTTCGAGTCCGCGCGCGATGTTCTACAACTCCATTATTGTCATTTCGGTTGGTGCTTAATCCTCGAGGAGCTGTCAATTGGGATAGCGACTTGGAAATCTACACGCGATGGATAAGATTTGTTTGCCATTTTTGATCATGCCAGAAGAGATGTACACAATATTTGAATCAATGGTAACACACCAAAAATCAAGATATGATAAATCGTTAATAAACAAATGGATTCAAGAATTTATGGTTGATGTCCTATATCATTAATCTGTGAAGAATTCTTCAGCATTGTTTTCATGCATGATAACATCATAATGTATTTGATGCTGTCAAACAAATCTGACAAGCAAATGAACACAGTATACACATATTTAAAAGGATTATTGTATGTTACAGCTCGCTAATCTGTTACCCAAGAAATGATTTGCAGCATGCACAAGAAATTTAGATGAGAATGCTGCATTACTGAAAATGGAAATCAATTTGAACATTAACTATTATAAAAGTGTTATTCTATTCCAAATATTTCATGTTTCTGAGCCATCTTTGTTTTTCAAATAAGAAACCTACATAAAGATTTGTTTATCGTTTCGGAGTACTTACCTACAAAAAAAATTGAATAAGGTTATGACTGAATGATCATGAGAGGGACCTTTACAACAGTGAAAAAATATACAGGGTATCCCATTAAGCTGACTTGAAATGTGTAATATTATCAACGGTATATAACTGCCAAATTTCAATGTCGTACTCTTAATAGTTTTCGAGATATACAGGGTGATTCACATAAGAACCGACATAGAGCAGGGGCATATAGAGGGTCCCAAAATATGGCAATTCAACGCAACTTACCTCTATACCAAGTTGCTTCCCTAAGGAGTTATAGGCTTTGAAAGTGAAGTTATAAATTATCTATACTATACTATAAAGGGCTGTTTTTGTTCTAGGGACCTTGTTGTGATAAAGTTAACCCTGGAGAAGGGGGGAACGAAGGCAGGGGAGATCTTAATAGCCTCTGCCTACTTCCCCAGTGATGCACCTACTCCCTCACCACCAAGTGGAGTAGAGGAACTGATGGCTAGTTGTAGAGGAACTGAATCACTAGTCATGGGATGCGATTCCAACGCCCACCACCACATCTGGGGAAGCAAAAATACAGACCTCAGAGGTGAGTCGCTACTGCAGTTCATTCTAGCTAACAACTTGGATCTGCTCAACAAGGGGAATACACCGACCTTCGTGACGACACGGGCCAATGAGGTTATAGATATAACTTTGAGTACTAATATTATCTCTAATAATATTGAAAATTGGCGTGTATCTGACGAGGTTTCTTGCTCAGATCACAGACACATTAGATTCGAAATAACGGGCATTAAAACCCAAACTTCAAACTATAGGAATCCACGCAAAACTAACTGGGGAGCCTATAAGGCAGACCTAGACACGCAATTGCACAACATTCCTAGCAAAATTTATAATACCATAGAATTTGATGATATCGCGGAGCAAATGACTGACGCGATGGTTTCAGCCTACAATTCAAATTGTCCTCTAATCACAAGGAGTTACAAACGTAACGCACCATGGTGGTGCAAAGACCTCGCTGATTTGAGAAAACAGTATAGACGCAAATTTAACCAAGCAAAGAGTAATGGAGAATGGGGTGAATACAGAACCATTCTAACAGATTACAACAAAAAATTGAGAAAACTTAAGAGATACTCTTGGAGGAAGTACTGCGAGGATATTGAAAAAACTGCCGCAGGTGCTAGACTTCAAAAGGTACTTTCAAAAGGTCCACAAAGTCCGATCGGAACTATAGTAGGCTCTGATGGAAAGTACACCCAGGATGAAAGAGAAACACTGATAGAACTCTTCAGAGTTCACTTTCCCGAATCTAAGGTAATTGACGACACACCTGTAGCACAAAGACCGCTTTCTCCGGCAACTCTCAACAGAAGAGTGACTAGGGAAAACTGGGCGTGTGCTAAGAAGATAATCACGTGGCACAAAATGAAATGGGCTATGAATTTGTTTGAACCATTCAAATCTGCTGGACCAGATGGCGTTTATCTACTTCTACTTCTACTTCAAAAACTTTGAATGGTACTAAGAACCAGTCTTGCAATGGGATATGTACCAAAAATATGGTCTGAAGTAAGAGTCGCTTTCATACCTAAACCTGGCAAGTCAGAACAGGATGGGGCGAAAGCATTCAGACCAATAAGCCTAATGTCTTTCATACTGAAAACGTTAGGAAAACTTATCGATAAGTATATTAGGGATGAGGTGCTTGAGAAGAAAGCTCTGCATAATGACCAATATGCCTCCAGGGAAGGAGTCTCCACTGAGACAGCACTACACAAGCTCGTTAAAAGAGCAGAAAATGCGCTAGAGAAAAAGGAAGTGCTTCTATGCACATTCCTAGATAAAGAGGGGGCATTCAATAACACCCATCTAAAATCCATCACACGAGCTCTCGCTCATCATAATATCGAGAAAACTATTGATAGATGGATCGAAAATATGTTGAAGAGCCGTGTGATAAATAGTACTATCTCTGACACCACACTGTAGGCTAAAGTTATAAGAGGGTGTCCACAGGGCGGGGTTCTGTCACCGCTTCTGGGGAGTCTTGTTATTGACGGACTGCTGCGTATTCTAACCCAAAATCACCACAGCGTACTAGGCTTTGCAGATGATTTGGTTATCATGGAACAGGGGAAATTCAATACCACTGTTAAATAAAGGATGCAACAAGCGTTAGACCTCACTACTGAATGGATCAATGAGGAGAGCCTAGCAGTTAGCCCCCACAAAACTACAGTAGTAGCATTCACAAAACGAAAACGAAAAGAAGAGCTAGGACCTCTCTACCTGAATGGTACACCTATAGAGATGTCGGGGGAAGTTAAATACCTGGGAGTCATACTAGATTCCAGGCTAACTTGGAACCAACATCTACAAAGGGTTACAAAGAAGGCAACCATGAGCCTTATGGTTGTGAGAAGAACATATGGCAAAAGTTGGGGTTTGAAACCAAAAATTGTACATTGGCTGTATAAAGTGGTAGTCAAACCAGCCATAATTTATGGTGCAATCGCCTGGTGGAGCAAGACATTGCAGCATAACGCTATTAGAACACTAAGCAAGGTGCAGAGACTTGATTGCCTATGCATAACAGGGGGAATGAGGACTACCCCAACAGCGGCCATGGAGGTGATGCTCTTTCTTTCCCCATTTCACTTTGAAGTGCAAGGGGAGGCTAGAATGGGGCTCCCCAGATTACCTGTAGTGTCAAAAGATAGTGGGAAAAATACACCACTACAATTCGTTGGGGACAATATCGTGCAGATGCCAAGAGATGATATGATTCCTAAATACATCTTCGAAACACCCTTCGAGGTGGTAATCCCGGATCGAAGGGAGTGGCACGAAGTTCACGCTAGAGAAGAGCAAAACAGAATGATCTGGTACACAGCTTCTGACGCTGGCAAGGTCAAACAGAGTTAAACTGATCTGGGTACCTGGGCACAGTGAAATAGGAGGCAACGAAATATCTGACGAACTAGCTAGGGAGGGGTCAGCTACACCTTACTTTGGCCCGGAACCAGTACTCGGAGTACCCAAAAAACTACTTGGTAACTCCATTAAAAGACGAGTCAAAGAATTACAAAGAATAGCCTGGGATAACACACCAGGACAAGAATATAGTAAACTTAGTATTCAGATAACAAGTGAAAAACGAACTGATGAGATACTCAGATCAAGTAGAGATCAGATGAGACTAGTAACAGGTCTCCTTACAGGACATGCTCCTGTCAGAACACACCTACAAAAGATGGGGCTATATCAAGGTGACCCGACTTGTAGATTGTGCGGCTTAGAACCTGAGCACTATTGAACACATTTTGTGCTATTGTGAGGCACTAAACTATAGAAGAGTAGTACAACTAGGGGAACCTGATTTGAACCTAGAGAATGTGGGAACCCTGAAACCTAGTGACCTTTGCAAGATAGTCAGAGGGACCAATGTGTTTTAGGGTATTGGAATGATAGGGGAAATACAATGAGCCTCCGTTTGCAGTATATCCTTTGGACCCCTGTAATAATAAAAAAAGAAAAAAAACTGCCCAAACCCTCGTGGGCCTCCCTGTATATTTTCAGAAGAACCAATTGTCACAGCTGCATATTACACCAATAAATTATCTATTTCATGGTGTTTTCAAAGAGGTATTACACAAGTCATTTGTTATTCAGAGAAAAAAGATATGACTATAATTTGACGGTTATCATTTAGCAGTAGCTCAATACATTTTGGTTCCACTACGATGGGCTTAACTTCATGAACAAACTCATCTACTACAAAAATTTCCAATGAAAATATTTCTCACAGCCCCCCTTTAAAATGTTCAGAGAATGTTTTTTATGTAAACGTTGAAATCATTCTTCAGCAACATTTTACTGAAAAAATCAACCAAAAAGGTGTAAAATTGTATCAACCGTAAAAACAAAACTATTAAAAGGTGCAAAATTTCATCATTTTCAAAAAAAAATATCTCGAAATCGGTTTTGTCATAGCAGGTGGGTTATCATTTGATCTACATTCTCCCTCGGTTTGACGTGGTCTTTATGGGACACCCTGTATGTTGATATAAACGACCCCATTTTAAGGGATTCTTATAAAAAGTGATTTAAAAAAATTTTATCAGTGAAAAATGTGTTTTTTACAAAATGATTACATGATTGATCATATCATTTCATTGGAATATTTTTTGAAGATTATTTTAATGATAATTCACATGACTCTAAATTGGGTACAGTCTTCCAAACTGAATTCACCCGTAGAAGGCATGATTCTTCTTCAAAGGACAACCTGAGTTCAGGCAGCTTGTGTTGAAATAATTTCAGTTCCCTGCTTTGTTTCTCTCGAAAGAAGTACTATTGAGTAGATACGTGTTCTAGAACGTCTAAGGGCAAAGGATTAATCTTCTAATCCATACTGCAGTTCTTTGGTGTTTATCATTTTCACAACATATACTTTGTAGAATATTCATTTTTGCCATGTCTGTCAGAATAAGAACAAGTTCTCACAGAATACCCAAATAGTATACATCGACTCTTTGGAGAAACAACTAAACGAATGAAATCAATGACTGGAATATTTTTATTTGCAAAATTCTCTCAAATAAATCGATAAACATTCGTATTTTCATACAGTTGATCAGATCTGATCTATGATTGGCTGACAAAGAGAAGGCAGCGCTGCAGGTGGCGAAACACGAGAACCACAAAAGTTTTCTCAATGTTTGGGCAACCGCCCACCTAACGAGTTGCCAGACTTGTATGTACGATCGTGAAACACACACGTACACAGACAGAGACAGATACTATAAGTAGTTTCGTTAAAGTTAGTGTATGTGCGAAATATTAATTCAGAAACTAATACAATTTTTATAAATTAGACACCAACTTCTTACTAGCCGTGATAGTTTTTTTGCATTCTCTTTCAGTGCGTATACGATGGAATAATGAATATTTGAGAATTGTGATTATTTAGAATGATTTGACGTGATGGTCACTGAATTTTATAATTAGTGAAATATTCCGATCAGTTAATGTGGATAACAGTGAGGCTAACACTTTATGCAACTTTCATATCATGTGACGAATTCATTGAATGGTCTATAAATATCTGAAAATGTGCTTCAAAGTTTCTCTGAAATTTCCTACTCTTTTCTATCGATCACTCATAACTCGCAGAGTAGTTATAAAAAACCAGAAAAGTATTTTTTGTCGCCTCGTGCCCTCTCAAAAGGCGTCAATGTTCAAAGATATCAGAAAAGTTTGATAAGTGTAGCAGTTAATTCGATGGAATTCAATTAGAACTGGAAAAAGTTTCCCTCGTCTTTTCACTCTCCCCCTTCGAATGCCGGATTATTCCGAATCAATTTTCGCTAAAAATTTCTGGTTCACTGGTTCCAATACGTTTTCTCTCATTCGAATCGAGATGTTTCTCATTCAAAATTGGGTACGAGGCACAAACATATGAACTGAGTTTGTTCTTAGAAAGTTTTCCCCTCATTGCGTATACTGGAGTTGACTGAACTGTCTTCAGGAGTATTTTCCCCGTCAAGGAAGTTTAATATTTTCTGATGAAATCAAGTTTACTTTCACCGTTCTGCCGTTCAGATTCAGGAATTCAACATATATAAAGTTGATTTTATTCGCGTTATCAGTAATGAGCAAGTTAAGTGTGGATTTATGCAGCACAAAATAACAAATATCAAATAACAAATATCACGTAACAAATAATAAGTATAAGTTGAAGTTTTTATTTTTCAATGACAGTGTTCAAGCAGCCAAGTATCAAATAACAAATAACAAATGAGAAGTTGGCCAACTTTAACTTTCTACGTTAATTGAACGCGATTTTCTTATTGTTTCGGTTTGAAGCAGAAATGTCAATAATGTAAATTGTTAAAAAAGCTGTGTGTGACGATATGGTAGAATAACAGATTATGTGCCAAATAATTTGTTGAAAAATGTGATGATGTTATCAGCTTCATTTTTTATTCTGTTTTGTTGAAATATTTTTTGTTTATTTCTTATGTATGTTGATCTCATTTTGGTTTATTTATATCCACAAAATTTGTTTGTTCCATTGAATTCACAAAAAATTCATTATTCAAACATATACAGATATATTTATTGCTAATTGTTATTTGGTGTGCATAAATGGTAACATTTTCACTACTTGTTATTTGTTATTTGTTACGTGATATTTGTTATTTGATATTTGTTATTTTGTGCTGCATAAATCCACACTAACTTTTTTGGTGATTACGAAGGCAAATGATGATTCATTTTTGATTATAGGTTGTTTTTTGTATAAGCATTAACTGAAAAGATTTCATTCAGCAGAAACTTCATTGCTTCAAATGGTAAGTACATATACAGGGTTATGATAAAGTAATGCACAAAATTCATAAAACGGACAACGATCACTTTTGAAAAAAATGCAAAAACACGTCAAACTGTTCTTTTTATTTCGCATCTTTTGACATAAGTTACGAAAATACCACGTCAAAGTTGTCAAAGTTATGACGTCATCAAAAAATTTTTTCAATGGGAAGCTAAGATTTTTATCACATTATGTGATATGTGTTTTTTTACACACGGGAAAAATAGTTGCAGTAGGGATACATTTATTAAACGACGTACGTTTCGGCCATGTTCAGGCCAATTTCAAGTTCTACAAAAACTAGATATTGTAATGGAATTAAGCAATTTCAATGTATCACATGCTTCCACCTAAATCTCGATTATATTGAAAGCTCTGGAATATTCTGGAATAGAAGAAGATAGAAGATCCTGCGAGTAGTCTGACGAAGAGAGATGAGAAGATTTGACAGAAGACTGACAGTTTTGGAACATTCCAGAACAAATGTTGAAACATATAAATATCCAGCTTTCAAATAACGTTAGTTAGTTGAAGAATAGAACGCGACGTAGTAACATCGTGGTCAATATAATTAGTTGAAATAGTTTGTATGTGAAAATAAATAGTTCATCAATTAGAAATCAGTCTGTTCTTTACTGGGACCCACGAATAACGTTACAATATTATAGAAATATAGTTTGGCATAAAAATACATGAACTACTCACATGTTAAAATGAAATTAAAATGAACAGCGTGTTGCCGTCATAATCGATTATTGTAAAATGTGAACACAGATATTTATAAACAAAAAAAAAAGTTATTGATAGAAGACACGGGGAGACACTAGTTTATTGGATTGATGAGAAGTATTAGCTAATTGACCTTCTGATGTCAAGCAAAACACAATCCAAGTGTGGTCGACCTACAGGAGGTTCAACGACGAATTTTAATGAAACTGATAATACCCGTTCATCACAACGATAACAAGGAATGTCATATGATTTGAAGATATTGGGAATAATGATAATGAATGGGGCAAATAAATTCAAAATCTCCTCAAGGATGTAAACTTGCACTTGGATAATTGCTGATCAGAATGATTGTTAAATATGAATTCTATAATAATTCATGATTGAATGACAATTATGTGTCTTTGAGGGACGCTGAGACCTCAAAATAGCAATTGTAGTCGGAATTACTTCCAAACGCTCCAATATTGTTTCGTTAATAGTGACGGCACGATGTTATGAATCGAAATCTAAAATAACGCAGTTTCCATATGCTGGAATCCAATCATTACTCCTTATTTTTTGAAA
Source organism: Plagiodera versicolora (assembly GCA_037013635.1). Taxonomy (NCBI): domain Eukaryota; kingdom Metazoa; phylum Arthropoda; class Insecta; order Coleoptera; family Chrysomelidae; genus Plagiodera; species Plagiodera versicolora. The sequence continues at coordinate 3,708,011 of CM072986.1, read as the reverse complement.
GACTTTATCGATTTCCAGAAATTCAACAGCATTGTATAGAAAAAGTTTTGTTATACCACTACTTGGGAAGTCAGTTGTTGAACTGTACTTTCTGCGCCAAAATGTGCCATTCTCACAGGCTAGTTTCACATGTTCTGGGATTTTGACAATAAATCATATTATACCTTGTACTTTATTGTCTAATTTTCGATGGGCTACCGTGTCTGCGAATGATATTATTTATACAGGATGAGCAAATTTCGATGTTTGTATAGGGTAGGAGGAGATAAGTTTATCTTTCCGTTCGGGAGCCATACCACGGTGCTGCAAACCAAACTGGTAGCAGTGCTGAACAGCGCGCTTTGGGTCATAGAAATCAGAAGCAAGAGCGCTCTGGAAGTTCTTGGGGGATACACCACAACGTCGAAATTGGTGTACGATTGCTACCGAACTCTCAATTGCCTGGACGAAGTCGGATCTGTAACATTGTGGCTGCTGGGTCACAAGTGGATGAAGGGCAACGAGATAGCAGACACACAAAAAAAATTCCAATATCATGACCCGAAATGGTATTTTTTTTAATAGAAAGTAGTTGGCTATGGTTAAGTTGAAAAAGATTATTTTTTTACTTCTCAACCATGTATCACATACATGTTGGATTACTTTCGATGTCCGAGTCTTCAATAGCGAAAATGATACTCAACTTCAATCCTATTTGCGTTTTCTGTTTATTTCAAGTGATAAAGTCGCAAGAAAATTTCGAGGAGCATTATAGAAATATCAGAATATCTCATTTGAAGTAATAACAATTTTGATATCGTATAGTCATCAATGAATTGTTCTTCATTTAAAAGATAACACACTGAAGCTACTTTCAAGAATTCGAAAAAAAACTCATCATTCAACAGGTAAAGTTACTTATACAGGGTGCCGTAATTCGAGCTTGAGCATGGGGATCTCAATTACCTTGAGAGATACGATATTGCTCAAATCAGGACAAAGTTGCGCATTCTGGTACTGATCAATAATCTGAAAAGAAATCTGACCTATCTTCCTTGGTTTTCAAGATATCGCTGAAAAACGGTATTTAGCGATTTTCGTTTTCATTTTTTCATTGGAAAACTGATCAAGTTATCCATTTTCGACCGTAACATTCTCATAGCAGTTTTTTTGCGGAGAAAAAAAAATGACAGTCATCTTTTTTTTCTTATGGACGCCATATTGAATTGGCAACATGGCAACGAACCGTGCAAATGTGTGTGAAAGTGCTCCGAAAAACAAATCCTGTAATAAGTGTAAAAAAACCTAGTTAAAGGTGTAAAGTGCACTCTATGTGAGAACAACTTCCATACAAGCTGTGCGAGAAATATCAATGTCAAATTTCTCAACGAAGACATGGTAATATGTTGTACTTCCGAAAAAGTTGGCTGTGACAATGACCAAGCGTTTTTTGATGCGATGGAAAACCTAGCAGGCGAAAGTAAGGTAGTCGATCTGAATATTTTCAATTATATTGTCAAACAAAAAGATGAAATCATACAAGAACTTCGCGACAAAATAGATTTGATGCACGAACAAATTGTTCTTTTAAAAGAAATGACAAATATTTCACCTGTAAAAAGTCTTGGAGACACCAACAAAAAACAAGATTCGGGAAAAAACTCTGCCCACAAGGCAGATAAAGTGAATGTGACCAGGCCTGTGAATCTGAACCCTCCCAACAGCGTTGCCGGGTGTTCAAAAATTTCTAACAGTTTGACTATTACCGAAAAACATGTTTCACAACCCTTATTGCAACTTGCCACGCAACAAAAGTGTGAAGAGATTATCAATTTGGCGAATAACATGGAGGCCAACAGCAGTGACTGGAAACTAGTTAAAAGAGCAAAACCGGAAAGAAAACTGGTTGTTGGAGATAATAGTTCCATCAAAGTCAATGGTAAGGAACTGAAGGGCATTCCAAAAATGGCCTGTCTACATGTATACCGGGTTGATCCCACGATGACTGCGGAGGAGCTAAAACAATCTCTAACCCCACATTTCTCTGAAGTTAAAATTGAGACTTTAACTTCCAAACATCCAGATATCTACGCTTCTTTCAAAGTCTCAATTTATGAATCCCATTTCGATGCTGCAATGGATCCAACTAAATGGCCCAAAGGAGCATACGTTCAACGCTTTTTAAACTTTCGGAGGTCTGTGAACCCCCTTCCAACTTAGGTGAAATACCAAGACAAGGCGATCTATTGCTGCTAAATGCAGAATGTTTGAATTATGACAAACTCGACTACATCAGTGCTGAATATCTAACTGAAAAATATCAACTTAATTTTATATGTCTGACAGAGACCTGGTGGTCTGAAAGCTCTATAAACTCTTTTAATTTTCCTGATTTCACTCTTTCTAACTCATATCATAGAATCAATTGTATAGGTGGTGGAGTCGGTATATGGTCTCGGAACTATTTGGATGTAACTCCATTGAATTTACAAGAGTACTGTATTGAAAAAAACATTGAGATTTGTGGTGTTCTATGGACGAATAATAATACTAATATTCTCATATTGACTTGTTACCGCTCTCCATCAGGAAACTTCGAAATATTTTTTGAGAAAATCTCAATAATTCTTGACAAAATATTTGTTCCTAAAACAGTCATAATATTGAATGGAGATTTCAACTCTCACTCGATGAGTAATACCAATTCAAATCGCTTTACACAATTATTGATATCATATGGTCTCAGTCCCAGAATAACCAAACCCACTAGAGTCAGCCGGACTTGTCGAACGACGCTCGATCAAATATACACTAACCTACCAGAGAACAACGAATGGGGTGTACTCAAAAACTGTATATCTTCTCACCAAACTGTACTCTTCTCAACGAAACAACATCAAACTGATGAAAGATCTTCATATAACCATAGGAGAATAATAAATGACACTAATATTAGTAACTTGTCGAATGCCCTAGAAAAAGAGAGCTGGTCAGAAATGTATCAACTAGACAATCTAGACGATAAGTTCAACAGTTTTCATGATACTCTGTTATTTTACTTCAATCGTGAATGCCCAATAAAACCTATCAGAAAACACCAAAATAAAAATCCTGGAACTGAATGGGTTAGCACTGAAATTAAAATGTCAAGTAAAAATCTTAAAGAACTTTATCAGCAGGTGAAGACTAATCCCACCCTGAAAGAATTCTACCAAACACAAAAAAAGCAACATAAAACTCTGGTAAGAAACAACAAAAGTCTATATTATCAAAGTAAAATTTACTCTTCAGGTAATGAAAATAAGAACACGTGGTCTGTTGTTGAAGAGTTGACAGGAAAAACCACAAAGAAAAGAAATATAACTATAGATAGTAATGATGGTCTTGTAGAATATCCACTCGATATCGCTAATATTTTTAATAACTTTTTCGTGAATACACCTCATGATATTGTTGACAAAATAAAAAAAAATACAAATAATAACCCTTTGAGGACTAATTTGCTACCAAGTGCTGAGAATAGTATGTTCATTACATATGTCAGTGAAGATGATATACTGAAGGTTATCAGGGAAAAAATAAAAAATAAACATTCGTGCGGACCAGATGGCATCTCTGGGCATATTATTAAAAGGATTGCACCCTTTATCATAGCGCCCCTGAGTCACATTATAAATATATCTTTCCAGCAAGGACAGTTTCCTTCGCGACTGAAACATTCTATAGTCTCTCCAATCCTGAAAAAAGGATTAGAATTATCGTCCTATTGCTGTTTCCCCATCACTCTCAAAAGTATTCGAATACATAATGTTGGATTTTCTACATAACTTTCTCAATATAAATAACATTTTAACTCCGAATCAACACGGATTTCGATCGAATCATTCCACTACAACGGCAATTATTTCTTTTCATCCGAATCTTCTACAGGCTGTTAAGGCAGGCGAAAATCCCACTGGGATTTTTTGTGACCTCAGCCGCGCCTTTGACTGCGTACAACACGGAAATCTCCTGGACAAACTGTACAAAACTGGTATTAGAGGAATTCAGCATGAATGGTTCGTATCATATCTTTCAAATCGCACCCAGGCTGTCAAAATACAATATTCAAATGAGAAGTACAACGAAACTTTTTTTTCTGATCAGTTAAATAATGACATAGGTGTTCCCCAAGGATCAGTTTTGGGGCCAATCCTTTTCATTCTCTATATCAATGAGTTGCCATCTATTCTGCCAAAGTCACTCACTTGTTTGTATGCTGATGATTCTTCCCTCCTATTTAAATCGAAAGATTTGCCTGAATTGCAACAAAATATAAATTCAGATCTCGATAGCTTGCAAAATTGGTTCAGTGAAAACTCGTTATTTTTGAATGCCTTCAAGACGAAAGCAGTAGCTTTTCATACTGCCCAAAATATTAACACGGTAGACATTAATATTGGAATATCCGGTGCTGAGATAGAAAAAGTTGACAGTACAAAATTTTTAGGTCTTTTTTTGGACAGCAATCTCAACTTCCATCAGCACTGCGATAATCTCATTAAAATGCTCAATAAACAGTGTTTTCTGTTAAGAAACCTGAGACGAACTCTAGACAACTCTGGTCTACTTTTATATTACCACGGGCAGATACAGTCAAGGATTGGCTATGGGATTGTTGTTTGGGGAAATTCTCCACCTGCGCACGATGTTTTTGTGACGCAAAAGAGAATCATCAGAACCATTGCAAACGCGTCACAAACATCATCGTGTAGAACACTATTTAAAAAATTTAACATTTTGCCTCTACCAGGTCTCTACATTCTGGAAGTTTTGTTGTACATCCATAAAAATAAAGAAGTTTTTAAACGGAACCAATCTTTTCATGAATATAATACCCGCATCAGAAATGATTTTCACATGCCCAAAACACGTTTATCTCTGCGTCTGAACTCGTTTGAGGTTTTGGGGCTGAGATTATATAATGCACTTCCGGAGTTTTTCAAAATTATAACCAAGTACAAAGTATTCAAACATAAAATAAAACAACTACTTTTTGAAATTAGCCCCTATACAATCGATGAGTTTTTTTCTCACCTACATTAGTAAAAATGTTTTGTATTGTTTCTCATCTGCTTTGTTCACTCAATTAATTGTTTATATACCTCTTATTATTTATGAATGTGTTTGTTATATATTTGTATTTTATATCTGTATCTGATATGTGCTGACTTGTCCAATTGCTTTTTTAAGCTCGTTTTAATGGATCAATAAAGAATTGAAATTGAAATTGAATTTCCATATTTCTGAATGCAGTTTTTTTTCTGATTCCGATGATGTATTACACAACATGTTTTGATTTCAAATTTCCTAATAAACAATTTTTTGAAGATTGCCGTGGAAAACAAACTCGCCAGATTTGTTCAATTCGAATTTTGACAGTTGAAATTTTATTTTTCCAATGAACATGTATAACATGTGAACCAAACAAAACAAACAAATCGAAAGCAGAATATGAATAATCAGAGAAGCTTTTCAAACTGTCCACCTTCCATCAGTGTACATAATTTTACACGTTTTCTCCTATTTGCAATTGCTCTTCCGATACTTCGTCTCCTGATCTGTCTCAAAGAGTCGATAATATGTTGCCGAAGGTCATTTATATCGACTGGTGCAGTTTTATAAACTTCATTTTTCATTGTTCCCCATGAAAAGTAGTCTAAGGGTGATGAGTCTGGAGAACGCGCTGGCCAACGTACATTACAATTATTCGCAATAACCCTATTAGGAAACATTTCTGATAAATATTCTGTAACCCTTCTGGCATTATGCGGAGGCGCACCGTCTTGCTGAAACCGTAAATCACGCAGGCGGTTGAGATTGATATTGTTATCGATATAATCCGTCAAAAAAGTCCTCATAAAATGAGCATATCTCTCTGCGTTCAAATTATCTCCGTAAATGTATGGACCAACAACTGTACCACCTAGTAAACCAACCCATACATTCAGTCCAAAGCGTATCTGAGGTCGCCGTTCTTGGTTCATTAGGTCTATTGAACATCCATGAATTCGTGAATTTCGACTCGTCACTCCATATTATGTTGCGAAGGAAATCTGGATTTTCACGTATCCGATCCAACAAGAACCTACAAAATTCAAATCTGCGTTGCCTGTCTTCAGAATGGAGAGTTTGAGTAGAAAGAATTTTGAAACCGATTCTTTCTGAGTGTCCTCTATACCAACTGGTGTCGTAATTTCAACTGCGCTCCAATTGGTCCCATCGATATGTAGTGATCTTCTTGGACCTAGCAATATTAAATGATATCTCAACTGAAACTCAATCTCAAAATTAGAACATACCGCTTGTAATATGTTTTCTTTATATTCATTAGCTCTCTCGCGATATTTATGTCTGGGTCACAGAAACAGAACATTTCGATGACAAGCAGAATAAATTTCCAACATATCCCTCTGTTCTTCATTGGAAAATGGCATATTGCAATCCACAAGAGTGGACTCTAAGCGTAAAAACTACATAACTGTCAAAATTCGAATTGAACAAATCTGGTGAGTTTGTTTTTCACGGCAATCTTCGAGAAAATGTTTATTAGGAAATTTCGACCATAATTTTAAATCACAACATGTTGTGTGGTACATCGTCTTGATCAGCAAAAAAACTGCATTCAGAAATATGAAAATTCAATATGGCGTCCATAAAAAAAGTTGACTGTCATTTGTTTCTTTCTTCGTGTGTTAGAAAAAATGTAATAGCATTTGCTAATTCCTCGCAAAAAATGAGAATGTTACGGTTGAAAATGGATAACTTGATCGGTTTTCCACTGAAAAAATAAAAACGAAAATCGCAAAATTCCGTTTTCCAGCGATATCTTGAAAACGAAGGAAGATTGGTCAGATTTTTTCCAGATTATTGACCAGTACCAGAATGCGCAACTTTGCCTTGATTTGAGCAACATCGTATCTCTAAAGGTAACCGAGATCTCCATGCTTAAGCTCGAATTATGGGCACCTTTATATATAACTCCGCCTAAGTGAGACAGAGTTGCGATAACGTTGAATAATATTGAATATTGATATTTTCAGCCAAAATAATGTGCTACTGAGAGTTTGGTGATTTGGTGAATTCTGGAGAAATTTGGCGTTGCATACTCATGTGTTCAGTTTGGAATTGAATGTCATACCACCCACTCGTTGAAAATTCAGCACACACTACTTGTTTTATTACAGCTGAATATAATTCAGCTCAACATGTCAACGACTCGTAAAATGACAGCAAAAAAACAAAACTCCGAAACTCACACAAATCTTCGTGGAAATTCCCAACGGTACGTCATAGCAAAGAGAAAAGCACCCCGTCCTTTTATCCTCGCGGCACAGAACAAAGAGAAAACCAAAATGTTTGACCAAGCTTTGGGATTCGGCAACAAAAACGCAATTAAGAATTTATGATGCCCCCGGAAACACCAAGAGAAATATTGGAGCGGTGGAGTTCCCTTCACAACGATCACAATAGTAATAACAGTAAAATGGTTGTTTGACAATGAACTGAATATAATGCGGATGACCATGGATTCTGGCGATTCTCTCAACATGTCTGTTTGGCGGTTGAGTGAATTATAGTCGCTGAACCAGTTGCTTCTTTTCATCTGATTGGTTTTTGGATTTGATTGTGCTTCTTGGAGCTTATTTGAATATAATCATTCTCGTCGTCTACGTAATCTTATTTACATATTGAAGGACGTTCTTCATCAATCTGAATCTTCCTTACATAGTCACTTTCTTGAAATTCCATATTTCCCAATTCTAATTATCGAAATGAATTCAATTCTCGAAAATTCTTGATGTTGTGAAAAATTTAAGTTTGTAGCTTATTTCAGGGATGACCATCGGCAGTGGACCTCGAAAGCATTTTTATTTTCGATGAATTATCAGCGAGTGCTGGAAATGGTGTTATTTTTAAGGTTTTTTTTATATGAGATCGAAAGGATGATTACATAATCTATCCAAAACGAAGAGGCCAGCCATAAACGGTTCTAATGAAGAATGTCAAGGCTCAGTAATGAACACATTATTCACAAATTTCCTGATTAGATATGTTGTACCCGTCAATCATTCCATTATTGCTCTTCTGTTAAAATTTTTCATTTCTGACTTAAATACAGAAAAAACATGTTCAGGTGTTGAATATGATAGTTTTCAAAAAGGTGACACTTTCTTATTTTTTATACAACTGCCTACTCAACCTATTTCGAATGCCAAGTCTCTCTGCGACTCACAGCTCCATGTTCTTCGAACACATAGCTTGATTCTGAGTGGTTTTAAATGTATACGAATTCATAATCATTACTTACAATAACTTTGTACTCTCATTGGCGACAGTGATTTATAAACTTTGAAGCCTGGATTTCGGTACAACGATTCTTCCAGTTCTTTCGTCAGAGTTCCTATTAGTTCTCGTAAGCGACTCACTCCTATGACATAGTCACGGTTTCACATACGAGTCTGAAAACTAGAGCACTTAAGGGTGGTAGTGTCACCATCGAACAAATCGCCATATTTGTACGCTAGTAGCGTAATTGTCCCAGGGTAAGATTAATCTTCGACAGTTCGTATTATAGTTGTAACCAAAACAAACCAGACTATGCATAGATAGATTTATTGGTCAAGACATGTATACAATACATTTATGAAAAGACACATATTACAAAGAAGTGTATATATAAAATAGAAACACTACATCAATCAAGTTATTTTGTTTATCATTTTATTATGAAATGTTTTCTGTTTGGGTTTGTTTGAGCCTAAAAAAGAAATGGGTTGATTGATATTATTTGCATTATCTCTTTTAAAATCATATCGCTTGAAACCGATACCCCTTGGTTGAAATCAGCAGCTATCATATAAGATTTCAAATTGTTTTCACTTTTCAGGTATTTCACCAGTAAGTCTTCTTTGTTCGTAGCAGTTTTTCCGTATATCAGAATATCATTTTAATGCCATATTATTTGTTTCGTGACAGGTTTGCATAAGTATATCCATAGACGAAGTGGAGACAGTCACTTCCTAATGGATTGATGTTCATATCATTCATCAAATATGAAATTCAGAACCAACCAAAGCACACTTGTGAAAATACACTTGAGACGAATGAGCGTTTTTCCAAATTTTCGTTGATATCTTTGTGAATATCCATTTTAGCAATATGGTATGCTCATACAAATCGATAGGAAATTGAATTTTTCGTCGGATGGTGTAAAAATTTCAAGGTCATTCTATTCGAAATAAGAAAGTTATTGCGATTTGAAATTCACAAAAAGTAGACTGAAATATCAAACACCCTGTTGAATATTTCAGAACAATTCTAAAGATACCTGATAAAACACTCTTTCATTTATGTGTATACGGAGATTGAACCTCAAATCTTGAAAATTGAATCCATCTGTCAGAATTTTTCGAAAAAATGGAATATCACTAAAACAAATTACGATAGTAAGAAAATTCAAAATGCAACAGGTCCAGAATTTTTTGTAGAATTCGAAAATCTGAAAATAAACAGGGTGTTCCATTCGAAAAAACAAAGTTGATATCACTTCCGGTTCAACCGGAAGTAACAGGGTATTGAAAATATTTCAGGAAGATAGAACACATTGAGTAGAAGCATCTACCAAAATTTCAAGTTGATATCTTTTCCAGTTCTCCATAAACCTCTAATGAACCAGTTGAAGGTGAATCACCCTGTATACATCCAAACTTTTGTTTTCACGCCTTCGAAATTACCAACATTTTCAGCTGGTCCTAGTTTTTTTTTGTAATGATTATGTAATGATTATGTAATGAATGTGGGCTACTGTGTGAACTTTGGCTTTGTATTTTATCGCTGCATTGTCCACAGCCTACTTGTTCAAAGTTTGCGTTCTAAAGTCTACTTATATACATAAAAAAAACCTAAAAGCCCTGTATTTCCAAAATTCTTCAAGCAAAACATTGAGTATGCTATATTTTTGGAATTGTTAATTCAAGTTCTATTGGAATATGCAGGAATATACAGGTAAATGATTCTTCTATCGATTTACTATTGATATATGATTTGAAAAAATCAATTAGTTGAACCATTGAATTCTATGTGAAAAACTGATCTGAAAATGTTTCGAAAATGATTCTTCTATCGATTTACTATTGATATATGATTTGAAAAAATCAATTAGTTGAACCATTGAATTCTATGTGAAGAACTGATCTGAAAATGTTTCGATAGAAACAAAGAATTTTCAACAGGAAAGAATTTACAGCAACTTTTCGAAAACGTAACTCAGAAACGGTTGTGAATATCGATATGCAGTTTTCGCCATGAAGTTTGCCATGAAAATTGACCCTCAGAAATTATCAGTTTTCATCTCTCTAGTTCGAATGAAAAAAAAAATCAAATCCCTTTAAATGTGTCCAATTTGGCCCACCCTGTACTACGTCGTGATATTGACCTAAGCCACGGTTATACGAATTTTATATGCATATTAGTTTGTTGTTAAAAGGCAAATTGCTGGATCCAGAATCAGTGAGGAGTGATCGAATTCTCAATTGATGTTTTCAGCATGAAATCAGTTTTCAAACAGTCCGTACCAATCGTAGTTGAATTTTGGGTTTCAGTATCTCTATGCTATTCTTGATCTGAATTATATTTCTGTTCATCAACATATACCCTGTCTTCAGAATTTCAGTCACGACAGTGCCAACCATTGCGACCATATTCCAAATCTAACAAAGTCCAACTACCAATTCATCGGATTGTTGAATGGCGTCAGCAGAAAAGCACCGAAAAAGTTGGGCGGTAACGTCGTAACTGGAAAGGATGTTTTCCGACTGCACCTTTTCCATTCGGTAACGAACACAAGCAGTAAAAGGAGGGAAATCTGTGATTCTGTTTTCCAAAGAATAAGTCCCCAAAGAAAATACGTAAAGTACGTGGGTGGAATAACTTTGGGAATATAAATTGGGAAACTTTTTAATTTCGGTTTCGAATATGGAAAATGCGAAAATACCAAATATTAGTTCAGAGAAGTTCATACTAATTCACTGAGAATAGATTTCCATAATCGAATAATATAAATAATTTCATGAGACAAGATATTCTGACTTGAAGGATGTGTTTGAATGAGGGTGAACGCTTTTCATCAGGATTGAGAATGAACTTCACGGAAAATTTTTACTTTCAGATGATTTAATGAGAACAGAGTTCCAGTCACCAGTCAAAATTAGCAGAGAATCATCGGACATTTGAACCTATGAACATGAAGATAATCCTTTTTTAATGTCCGCCGAAATGTGATACGCGAAATACCCAATACATGACCTATTGTTCTTGCGCTGATTTTTGGATTATTTCCAATAATATTAGGAATATTTTCATTTTTCTGAAATCTTGTCTTCCTTGGTGCTCATTTGAGATGACTGTAGGAAATCTACCATGTTTGAAATCTCTGATGAAAGTTTGATGGCTAGGCAATCGACAGTCAGGAAATCTTCTTGGCTGCAGCTCGTTCGCAATGATCACAAAATGCATACACACATCATATCTGCATATATTGAAATCGAAAATTTGAAAGGCATGACTATGAAAACTCCGAAATGTACCAACAAGACACAAATACCAACAACTACTTTCGTCACCAACAATGTCACAATGGTGATTATACACATACTGTCATAATTTTGGATTTTTTGCAATGTCTACTTTATCGTACTGAATTTAGAAAGCAATGAGTTATTGATTTGAAATAATGCAGACGTTGTTCAATAGTTTAACTTTAGTCTAATAATGAACAAGTTACAACATGATTTTTTTCTTGTATTCAAATAATGGCCTGACTCGTGAAATCATATGCGCGCTCGTGAAATGATTTTTTTTTCGCTCTTTTCAGTTATCAAAACAGGTTTACAAAATTTTGCTATACAAAGTGTTGTTTCTTGAACATAAGAAATATTGAATTTTTTCCTGAAGACGAACCTGGATTCTGATCTCAATATCAATGAAGTTTTGAAGTGAAGTGAAATAAGTGACGTACTTCTACAAGATATGAATAGATTATTCAAAGTGGTTCAAGAGTTATAACCACATGAAGATTATTCCAATATCAAGAAAACGTGCTGTATTTGAGTTATAAACACCGGTAGACCTATCCAAGGGGTGATCACCAAAATGTCTGCTTCTATCTATAGGTACCGTATGTAGATTCAACTCTGAAACACCCTGTATAATAACTATTTCATTACATTGAAAACAATCAACATTATTTGCTTGGATCACTTATGTTGTGCCTATAATGTAATCCATCAGAATTGCTATTGTTCTGTGTGTAAAAAAATGTATTTTTCAATAGCACCATGAAAAAAATTCAGACTAGTCACACTTATTATTACTATTATTTTTCATTGCTCCATGGATATTACACTAGACTCAATCCAACCTGTGCGTGCTCACTTAATAACTTTTTTCAAAAAGTAGTCTCCGAAAGCACTGCTTCACACTTCAAGAAGTTTTATATAAAAAAAGTGAGCACAATGACTTCTGATAATCACGTGAGATATCAAATTGAATGAAACTGTCTGTCATTTCCGCCTGCGTCTCTTCCCGTTTTCCGAAGACGGGAAAAGGGGAGTAGTGGGTCCAAAAACGCGCGTATAGTTCCGAACTTTTATGCGGAGTCAATGGTTCAATCAACTCCTTTTCAGACCTCCAATGGAAATTAACCGTGTCTTCGACTTTGAAACTCGTCGGTAAATTAGAATTGACGATGATGGGTCTCTTTGGGGAGCTGCGAAAGGAAAGCGTTCTGGAAAAGTTTCCATCATTTCCTGCTCTTTTCATTTCCACAGGGTATATAGATGGATTATTCAATGCCGATGCTGAAGTTGTAGAGTTTTTCTATTGATGAATAGACCGCCAGGGTGGGCCATCATTTCGCGGTACAAGATAAACCGATTAGAGTTCTATTCTATTGAAATATTGAGACAATATACGTTGGGAACTCATTTTTCACCTTGGATCATATCACTGTACGGCAGTTGTGTCGAAAAGGGCGCATTAGAAGTATCAATTGATTTGAGAAAGATGCTAGTCTTGGAATTTGTTTACTGAGCTGTAAATATCGGAATCATTCTCGTCATTCAGTCAAGAATGTACGTATATTTCAATTTTACAAATGAATAGGAATATCATTTCCTTCATTGAAATACAGAAGAATAAATTCTGTACTGATCTGTGCTTATGTTCCTTATACTTGGTTTGATAATTTCAGATTCATGTCGACCTAATCTTAATACTCAGAAAAACACATCAGTAGCTTCAAACTTGCAAATAGAATTCTTGCATAGTCTGTAATTGTTTTTCAAAAACATTGAATCATGTTCTATCATAGAATCACGAATGGGTTGAAAAATAACAGTTCATTGACTGTTGAAATGGATTTTTATGTTCTTGAAAATAACAGATTCCTATATGGGAGAGGAAAAAACTGAAAAGAAATTGAAAATAGGCAAGAATAGGAAACAGATGAACCCAATTGAGATCATCTTGATTTAACATAGAGATTGTAGATTCACTCAAGTCCAGTTCTTGCTTATATCTTGCTTAATTTCCAGAAAAATGTCACAAGAATTAGCAATTATTTTTGCTCTCTGATTGGTTTTTTATGGGCACTCATGGGCCTATTCGATTATCACGATCAATACGAGTCATCAAATAATCACATTTCCATCATCGATATTGATATCTTAATTTCTGGGACAGCTTGTGTGACTTTATCAACAACCGCCTAATAGATAGATAGATAGACTTTATTGATTCTTTTTGCTAGATGTTATGCAGATGGGATAAGTCATAGTTCCAAAAGTATAAACATACATCCAAACAAACACCAGGTCTAGATGAAAATACAAGTGAAAATACGTTTCACAATAAAATTATTCATATCAGTCCTTGTCTGCAGAAGTTCTCTATTCTCATGTACATATACCAATGTCCTCAAAATGAACATACTTGCAACTGTCAATATTCGGCTGCAGTATATCCTTTGGACCCCTGTAATAATAAAAAAAAATAAAGAACTGTCAATATTTTATTTTGTTGAAAAGTCCCTCTACATGAAGTTCTATAATCTGAATTGAATATCAATCTCAAGAGTGCTCTTTGTTTCATAAAAGTCCTGTCTGACCCAGCAGCCAGTCCCCAGACTGAAATGTTATGATACATTATCGAGTGAAATTTGGCATAATAAACTGATATCAGCGAACTTGTATCCAACTTACCCTTGAGAGATTTCATCAGGTAGTACGATTTATTTGATTTCCTGCACGTATGATCTATATGTTCTTGCCATGTGAATGGTGAGTCAATCATTGTTACCAGAAACTTTGTCGAATTGACCAGTTCCAAAGGTTTATTTCGGAAACTGAGATTGAGGTTACGTAGACCTGTTGATGAATTCGCAAATTGCATGTATACGGTTTTGTGTCGGTTTACATGAGTCTGTTATTGTTACACCACTGATTAAATTCGATCAGAACCGCATTCACCAACCGCGTCATATCTTCAGATGCCATGTATGTGTTGTGCGAAATTTAGCGTTTCTGTTAAGTAGTTCTTTCTGAATCGATGTTGGCACTCTGTCATCAGACAGAAAGTTTCGAGGTAGTTGTTTATTGTGAGACATATTAGTTTTTCAAAAAATTTTGTCAGTACGCTGATTGGTAATATTGGACGATAATTTTCGATATTTTAATTGTCACCATTTTTCCAGTGAGGGTACTAGAAGAGCAATTTAAAGAAGATCAGGATATTCTTCAAAACAAACAAATTCATAATGTGTGCTATCAGGTATGATATATATACAGGGTGATTCACCTAACTGGTTCATTAGAGGTTTATGGAGAACTGGAAGAGATATCCCCTTGAAATTTTGGTGGACGCTATTACTCAATGTGTTCTATTTTCCTAAAATATTTTCAATACGCTGTTACTTCCGGTTAAACCGGAAGTGATAACAACTTCGTTTTTTTAAATAGAACACCCTGTTTATTTTTGCATTTTTGAATTCTACGAAGAAATCTGGGCCTGTTGCATTTTGAATTTTCTTCCTATCGTGATTCGTTTGCAAGATATTCCATTTTTTCGAAAAATTTTGACAGATCGACTGACCAACTAAAATGTCCATATAATCTTCAATTTTCAAGATTTGAGGTTCAATTTGCGTATACACATAAATGAAAGAGTGTTCTATCAGGTATCCTTAGAAGTGTTTCAAAATATTCAACAGGGTGTTTGATATTCCAGTTTACTTTTAGTGAATTTCAAATCGCAATAACTTTTTTATTTCAAATAGGATGACTATGCAATTTTCACACTATCCGACGTAAAATTTAATTTCCTATCGATTTGCATGAGCATACCATATCAATAAAATGGATATTTTCGGAGATATCAACAAAAATGTGGAAAAACGTTCATTTGTCTCATGTGTATTTTCACAAGTGTGCTTTGGATGGTTCTAAATTTCATATTTGACGAATAATATGAATATTAATTGATTCCTAACACGAAAAGAAACAAATATGGTGCACCATCATATGGTGTTAGAAACATTATACAGAAATTGATGACTGATGGATTCGGCAAGGGTGGATCATGGTGATTGCCTTCGAGGTCACATGACTTGATGTTTCGATTTCTATCTCTGGGGTTTCAGTTTTCAAAAAGGCTGATGACTCTAAAAATTCCCTAGAGCCAAAAAATTGCGCCTGGCTTTCGCATTGTCACAAGAAATTGAAAGGTCGACTACTAAAAGTGTCCGGAGAATAATATTATGTGTCTTGAAAAACATAGACGACATTTTGAACAATTACTTGTTTTGTTTTATCCGTATACCAGAATATCATTTTTAACGCCATATTATTTGTTTCGTGATAGGTTTGCATGAGTATATTCATAGACGAAGTGGAGATATAGTTACTTCTAATGGATTGATGTTCATATTATTCGTCAAATATGAAATTCAGAACCATACAAAGCACACTTGTGAAAATACACACGAGACAAATTAACGTTTTTCCACATTTTTGTTGATATCTCTGAAAATATCCATTTTATCGGTTTGGTATGCGTATGCAAATCGATAGGAAATTAAGTTTTACGTCGGATAGTGTGAAAATTGCATAGTCATTCTATTTGAAATAAAAAAGTTATTGCGATTTGAAATTTACAAAAAGTAAACTGAAATATCAAACACCCTGTTGAATATTTTGGAACACTTCTGAGGATACCTGATAGAACACTCTTTCATTCATGTGTATACGGAAATTGAACCTTAAATCTTGAAAATTGAAGATTATATGGACATTTTAGTTAGTCAGTCCATCTGTCAAAATTTTTCGAAAAAATGGAATATCTTGCAAACGAATCACGATAGGGAGAAAATTCGAAATCCAACAGGCCCAGAATTCTTCGTAGAATTCGAAAATGCAAAAATAAACAGGGTGTTCCATTCGAAAAAACGAAGTTGATATCACTTCCGGTTTAACCGGAAGTAAAAGCGTATTGAAAATATTTTAGGAAAATAGAACACATCGAGTAGTAGCATCCACCAAAATTTCAAGTTGATATCTTTTCCAGTTCTCCATAAACCTCTAATGAACCACTTAGGTGAATCACCCTGTATATATATATATATATATATAAATATATAATTCTGACTAAGCATAAAGGAGGTTTCAGGCTATTGATTTCGATAGAACCCGTTTCCCAATATTATACAGGACGTTCAAAATTCATTATCACTTTTTCATAATTTCAAACGCAGATAACTTTGTTAATTTGAATAGAACACCCTGTATTTTTTCAATCTGAACAATACAAAATTCGATTATCTTTTATTTTATATCAAGGTTCCCTTTACCTAGCTTGAAAAGTTTTCAACATATTGGCATTTTCGAAAAATAGTTATCATTTCAATGCATTCTTCGAATCGAGAGAGCTGTGGAACGACATTTATTCGATTTGGAGACAAAAAGGCTGAAAATTTGGAGGAATAGTAAATTTTTACGTTACAAATGTCAATCAAATGTTGCTTGATCAGATTTATTTTGTTTGGCAGACATTGAACATTTAAATTCAGAATCTTATTATTCGAATCATATGAGGAGTCATGAAATGTCTTGGTATATGAATTTCCACTCGCAACACCTGTACCTAGCAAATATCGTTCGGTGCAACCTGCGCTAGACGTCGATATAAAAAATGGCTGTGTTCAATATTATCAGTCCTATCACAATAATAACTTTGCAAATACCCAGCTATTCTCCTACTTGAGAAAAATTTCCGTCTACTATTTTGACTTGCACCACCCACTGTATGAAAGTTTCTGCTAATGATATTATTACATTCAGAAACTGGACATTTATTCAGTCTAAGTTTATAAATTTCTTGAAATAACTCCAGATTCCTATTATAAATGTTCTCATTTTCATCGTAATTCTTTGACTTGTCTTTTGATGTAGTTACCTAGGGCACTCCAAGTACTGGTTCCGGGCCAAAGTAGGGTGAAGCTGACCTCTCCCTAGCTAGTTCGTCAGCTATTTCGTTGCCTTCTATTCCACTGTGCCTATGTACCCAGATCAGTTTAACTCTGTTTAACCTTGCCAGCATCAGAAGTTCGTTGATACATTCCCAAATGAGTCTAGACTTTACCTTATACCCTGCAAGGGCTTTCAGGCTGGCCTGACTATCCGAATAAATATGGATTCCTTTTTTCTTGAAGGCCTTTTCATTGCATATTTTTGCACATTGTTGAATTGCGAATATTTCTGCTTGGAACACCGAGGTGTTTTCACCAACCGCATAGGAGTGTTTCTCCTTTAGGGTAGGGGAATACATTCTCGCACCTGATCTTTGTTCAGTCTTTGATACGTCTGTGTACCAGATCATTCTGTTTTGCTCTTCTCTAGCGTGAACTTCGGGTCATTCCCTTCGATCCGGGATTAACACCTCGAAGGGTTTTCCGAAGATGTATTTAGGGATCATATTATCTCTTGGCATCTGCAAGATGTTGTCCCCATTGAATTGTAGCGGTGTATTATTCCAACTATTTTTTGGCGCTACAGGCAATCTGAGGAGCCCCAGTCTAGTCACCCCTTGCACTACAAGGTGAAGCAGGGGAAAGACAGAGCATCACCTCCTTGGCCGCTGTTGGGGTAGTCCTCATTCCCCGTGTTATGCATAGACAAGCAAGTCTTTGCACCTTGCTCAGTGTTATAATAGCGTTATGCTGCAATGTCTTGCTCCACCAGGCGATTGCACCATAAAGTATGGCTGGTTTAACTACCACTTTATACAGCCAATGTTTAACTTTTGGTTTCAAACCCCAAGTTTTGCGATATGTTCTCCTCACAACCAAGGCTCATGGTTGCCTTCTTTGTAACCCTTTGTAGATGTTGGTTCCGAGTAGAGAGGTCCTAGCTCTTCTTTTCGTCTTCGTTTTGTGAAATATACTACTGTAGTTTTGTGAGGGCTAACTGCCAGGTTCTCCTCATTAATCCATTCAGTAGTGAGGTCTAATGCTCGTTGCATCCTTTCTCTGACAGTGGTATTGAATTTCCCCTGTTCCATGATAACCAAATCATCTGCAAAGCCTAGTACGCTGTGGTGATTTTGGGTCCGCAACAGTCCGTCAATAACAAGACTCCACAGAACGGTGACAGAACCCCACATTGTTGACAACCTCTTGTAACTTTAGGCTGCAGTGTATTGTCAGAGATGGTACTATTTATCACACGGCTCTTCAACACATTCTCGATCCATCCTCGAAATTATGATGTGCGAGAGCTCGTGTGGTAGATTTTATATGGGTATTATTGAATGCCCCCTCGATATCTAGGAATGTGCATAGAAGCACTTCCGTTTTCTCTAGCGCATTTTTTTTTCTTTTAACAAGCTTGCTTGTAGTTGGTCAATCATAAGCTCCCCCTCGTTCTCGTGAATTTCCAGTGCTTTTCTCAAATTTCTTTTTGCAGATTCAGGCATTTTTCATCCTCAACAGTCTCACAGCTTTTAACTGGTTGTGGTGACATTCAATGTGCATTCTGTGCTTCTAATACCAGTGTGAGGCGAAGTGCGACATTGTGATCTGGTAATCTTGGGCGACATCTCCACAATATCACCCTAGTGCAGCTTATGTGTACACCCTGTACACCAAAAGAAGTAACTATCCGTCCCCGAAGATTCGCTGTCGCGCTGCTAGATGGCGCTGTTAACAAAGTCTGCACACTAGACGCTAGGTTAGGTTTGGTTAACACGGTGGTTCGGGATGGAACCCACATAGGCCAGAGGCCCGTTGTGATGCCGTATAGGGTGGTTACCACCCCCACCCCTACTGTGAGAACCAGTAGCTGCTGTTAATGAACAGCATAAGGCTTTTGATACCAACCGACTGAAGATCGGATAGGTTGTCAAAATAGGTCTGTCCCAGAGCCAAGTATCTTTTCCTGGATAGGGCAGGACAGTGGCAGAGTAAGTGGACCATCGTCTCTTCCTTCTCCTCGTTTCGACAGCTTCTACAGAAGTCGTTGCGTTGAAGGATTCCCATACGTGCAGCATGCCATCCTCCAAGCCAGTGTCCAGTGATGGCCGCAATCGCGTTTCCAATGGAGTTCCTGGAAAGAGATAAAATATCTTTGGTGCGTCGCAGATTAAGCTCCGGCCATACCTGTCTTGACGAAGTGCAAGAAAGCTCCTCCCGCCACCTGAGGTTGGTTAGGCGGAGTACTTCCTTCCGGAGGAGCAACCTCCGTTCAGCGATAGGTGCCCCTGGCTTAGTATTAACGGATATAGCCGTGAGCGTTGTACCAGCTCTTGCTAACTCGTCCACCCTACAATTTCCTGCTATGTCCCTGTGGCCGGGTACCCAGACAATATTGACTCTTACTTTAGTCGCCAGCTCATTTAAGGCTCTACGGCATTGTATAGCCGCCTTTGAAGTCAGGTAGACTGAGTTTAGAGATTTGATGGCAGCTTGGCTGTCACTTAGAATAGATATTTCATTGGACTCAAGTCCTGTTTGAAGTACCCATTTGGCTGTTTCATTTATAGCTACCATTTCTGCCTGGAAAACACTGCAGTAGTCCGGCAAGCGAAATGATAAGTTGAGGGGTGGGGACTCTGAGAAGACTCCACTTCCTACTCTCCCCTCTAGTTTCACTAGACGCTAACGCAACACTACTACTACTACCTGGCGTCCACTCATTAACATCAACAACAATATTCCTCTAGGAACTTCTATAAGATGAGCAAAATTGATAACAATAATAATAATGATGTATTCTCTGAATAAAGTAGAATAACCGCACTTCTTTTAGATATGTAGGATGTTTTTGTACATACTGTTCAGTATTTTTCAATTTCTTTATGGCTTGTACCTACTACTGTTTATGGTTTGTTTATTCACCAAATCAAATAAATGAGAATAAATATTAGGCATTAAATAATTAAAGTGAACATTGAAATTATTGTCATCCTCTGGTGAGAATTCACAGATTCTGATAATATTTCGATGAAATAGATCTCCTGACCTTTGGACCATAATCATTTCATGCTGTGTTAACTGTTAGCATATATGAACATTTTCTCAACATTTCTTCGTTGTCACTTTATAATTCAGACCATTCCCTGATTGATAGAAACATTTTCTGCTACTTTCAATTCACTAAAATTCCCATTATGTTTATCAATTCTGATGTGGTGGCCTGTTATCAAATTTTTGGGTTACTATTTGAATGAGTCGGTTTGCATTTCGTCAGATAACTTCTGATGTTATTTCCAGATATGAAATAAGTTTCAATGCTGTATAAAAGTCTGATGTTCTTAATTATTCCACAAATTCCTCTTGATGTAATAATAACAATAACAGTTCCTGATATGTATTCATTTAACTAGACAAATAGAGCTTTGATGACTGGATTAGAGATTTAGACAATACTCTGTGCGATTAACTTTCCTGTAGACCAATATCTGCCGCGTTTATCTCACTCTGATACCACGTCCTCCCTACAAAAGTTATGAATCATATATGTATTCATCCTGTATAAATCAGATACATTCAACACAAAACTATGCAATTTCCTGGTCCACTGAATTCTCTCTCATTGAAACGATTGGGAAAGTATTTCCAAGAACTTTAAGAAATCTCAAGGTATGTTGCTTTCTGAGAATATATTCAAATGCAATTCCGAGGCGAATCACAATAAAAGGAAAATCCTTGAAGTCGATTTCTTGAAGTCACATACTAGTTCGGAAAATAGTTGACAAAAGGTAATGCTCAAGTTTGAGTTATAAATACTATTCAAGAACAGCGGGTCAGACCAGTAGCTTTCTGGATGTGAGTCTTTTTTGAAATAAATCGAGTGACTTTATAAGATGTGGCAATATTTACCACCATTGTTCGAAATCTTCAATTCAAGCTATCACTAAGGGGGGGCTGTAATTTAGGATTATTTACGTGGGGTGGCTGGGAGTGAAAAGGAAACTGGAAGAGTTCATTTAGTACATTGGTTACTCCTGCATATTGAAAAGACGGTTTGAAGGATTTTTTTTTATATCTGAGCGTTTGTGAGTTATGCCCATTGATAATTTTTTAAATTGCCACCCTGTATAGTATTTTGAACTCAGTAGCTGCTTATTCAATTCAATTCAATTCAATTCTCTTTATTTTCAATATACTAGACTTATACATACATAAGTATAGGATATTGTCAGGTGAATTTAATCTGTTGAAAAACGAACATTACAGTATACAAATATATAATAATAGAATATCTAA
Organism: Plagiodera versicolora; assembly: GCA_037013635.1. Lineage (NCBI taxonomy): Eukaryota > Metazoa > Arthropoda > Insecta > Coleoptera > Chrysomelidae > Plagiodera > Plagiodera versicolora. Next base: position 3,686,176 of record CM072986.1, on the reverse strand, counting down.
TAATGTATAAAAAACAGTGAATAGAAACAAAAAACAGTGTATAAAGAAGTATATGAAAGACAGTGTACAGAAGTGTACATGTAAATGTGGTTATACCAGGTTACAACACATATATTCCGGAACCGGATAAAAAACCCCGTTAACTTGTTCACATTTGATAATACTTTAAGTCTAGCGGGTAAGTGGTTGTATAATTTGATCGGCAAAACCAACGGACTGTTAGCCACAGTTGACAAACGATGAGATGGTATATTGATATTGAAGTTTTGCCTTAAGTTGTGTTCAATATTCTCACGAGACTGGTTGAGAATAGCTGGGTTATTTTTTTATAAAATATGCAATTATAAATGAAGAGAGAGGGGAACGTTAACAGCTCAAGTCGTTTAAACAACTGGCGACAGGAAAACGTCCTTGGTTTGAACATCATGTTGCGTACAATCTTTTTTTGATGAATAAAAACTTCATTTGACCTTGAACTGTTGCCCCAGGCTAGAATCCCATTATTCATGGTTGAATAAACGTATGAATAATAGTACAATTTCAGGAGATTGTGATCTATTCTTGATCGAAGTTGCCAGATTACAAAACAATGCCTCGCTAATCTTTTTAGAACGTTATCGATTTGATACGTCCATGAAAGTTTAGAGTCTATTAAGACTCCTAAGTATTTTACTACTTGCTTTTGTTCGATTGATTCATCATGTAATTTTATCATTAAACTTCTATTTAAATCCTTCAAGGAGAACATGATTAATTCAGTCTTGCTTTGATTCAATATAAGGTTGTCCTTTTGACAATAATTATTGATATAATTTGCGGCCTCAGTGCATGTGTTGTTCAGATTAGCTAGTGATTCACCAGAGCAGGCAACAGAAGTGTCATCTGCGTATAACGATATGTGAGTTCCAGACATGTTTTTGTATGTTATATCATTTACGAAAATTATAAATAACAGAGGCCCCAGCAAACTTGAGGCACGCCACTGTTTACCGCTTCTACTTCAGAGTAATACGAAATATCGTTAAGTCGTAATCTAAGACGTTGCGTACGATTTGATAGAAATCCCTCAAGCCACTGTAAGGCATTTCCTCGTATCCCATAGCTTTCCAACTTTTGAAGCAGGAGCTCGATGTTAATTACTTCGAATGCTCTCTGCAAATCGAAAAAAAGACAGGCTGCAAACCTACCTTTATCCAAGTTACGAAGAACTTCATTATACAATGCTATGATTGCCTGATTGGTAGACATTCCCCTTCTAAAACCGAATTGAAAGGAACTGAAAAATTTATTATTATCGAGAAAGGTCACCAGTCTCTGGTATAATGCTTTTTCAAAAACTTTGGAGAATACTGATAACATGGCCACCCCCCTATAATTAGAAATATCGTGAACGTCCCCTTTTTTATGAATTGGTTGAATGATTGCCATTTTTAAAATATCAGGGAAACTTCCTTCTGAAAATGAATCATTAATTAGCTGAGTAAGAGGACCAGCGATATAAGTTGCCACATGTTTAAATAAAGAGCATGGTATATTGTCAAACCCGGAGGAATTTTTACTGATATTATAATGTGAAATACCTCCTCCGCATATTTTCCGTTAGCTCTTTTATCGAGTTGATTGAGAAATTATTAAAACTTTCAGCAATCTCATTTGGATTGCAAAGTTGTTTGTTCGTATCATCAATAAAAAACTCTGGTAGCTTTGCGACCTTGTTTGTATTTATTTCATTTTTTATTATTTGCCACGACGTTTTCGATTTATTAATTGATGTCATAAACAAACTGTTGTTATAGGCTCTTTTTGATTCAGCAATTCTCTTAACATGCTCTCGTTTCCGATTCTTATATTCGTGATGGATATTTTCATTTTGGGAGATCTTATATTCTCTAAATTTACTTCTCAATAAGCGTCCTTCATTAATTATTTCTGGAGACAACAAAGGTTTCCCCCGCTTATTTATTTTTTTTGCTGAATATTTTTCTAATGGAAAATAGTATAGAAAGTTATCCACAAAAGTACTGATAAAACCATCAAATTTATTTTGAAAAGAGTCATTGGACTGTAAACAAGGCCATTCAATATTTGAAAGTTCCTTTTGGAATTTATTTATATTTTCCTGTTTGTTGAAAAAACGTTTATAGATTACTGGTTCATTTTGTTCCTTAATTTCCAAATATAGAGAAATAATCTGCATGAAATGGTCTGAAATATCACTATAAATAACACCTGCATCAATTGCGTTGGGATCTACACTGCTGAAAATATTATCAATTGTGGATTTGTGGTTATTTTGAATACGTGTATATTCATGAATTGTTTTATGAAGTCCAAATGATAAAAATAAATTCTCCAAAGAGTTTGCCTCTCGGCAGTTGGGATCGTCAAATTTGGCATTGAAGTCCCCACAAAAAAAATTTAAAGCATTAGATTTAGAATCTAATGTTTTTGTCATCAATTTCGACAGTGACTCAGTGAATACATCAAAGGTTCCTGTAGGTGATCGGTACATGCAACATACTAAAATAGAAATATTTGGTAATTTCACTTCACACATGGCAAATTCAAAATTTTTCTCGGAGTTTAAAAAAGACAGATTTTTAATACTCTTAAAATTATAGTCACTTCGTACAAAAATCGCGACTCCACCACCAAAACAGGTGTCTCTGCAAAAGTAGTCAGCTAACTGATACTCTTTCACATTTATCAATAAAATTTCATCATTTTTGCACCATGTTTCTGAAACACAGATGATGTCTGGAAAATTCAGCGATTCTACTAAGAGTTCTAACTGGTCCGTTTTATTCCTTAGGCTTCTAACATTGATGTGGCAAACTGAATATGGTTTACCAGAGTTTGAGTTTGATTTCAATTCATTGCATCCGCTTTTATTTTCCTGGGGTATAAAAAACGGCTCACATAAGATCCATGAGGCCATATTTTTGGTTCCATGGCTTTTTTGGAGTTAGTTGCTAATATTCTAACTTTGAAAGAAGAATATATTGAAGGATGTATGGATGTAATCTGCTCACAACTTACTTCCGGAAAGGTTTTCTTCAGTAGATTTGAAAGGGAAGTTTCGGTCGTATCGGTTTTCAGTCTGGTAACATGTAAGTCAACAAATTTTGGCACAGCTTTAACTAATTCGTTATCCTTATTATCACCAATGATCATTTGTCCCCTTTCATTTGTATTCCTGTTTCTTCTAGGCAAGACTGTTCTCCAGTCTTCCCGCTTTCGTGAATCCATATCCTCCTCCCCTGCTGTTGATGGGACTTCTGCTAAGTGAATAAGATGATTCATTTTCAATTTGGATTGTTCGTATAAAATGCTGGCTGCGACGTCGGCCGTTTTTATCAATTGGGAATTCCCTTGTTCGGGTTCTATTGTTTTCATTTGTTCCTTATCTTGGTCACTTCTTAACATATCTTTCTTTGCTGCGTCAGAAAATGAGTCTGTTGTTTGTGTTTTTTCTTTGACAGAAACGATAGGTCTCAGGTGATTTCGGTTCCGTTCTACAGCTGTATCACTATTGATGGGAATTGTATTATCAGCCTTTGTGTTGTTCCTCCCTTTGGAAGTAGATGGCACTGGTTGATTTTTATTCGATATTTGCATTAATTTTATTTGTTCTTGTAGAGAAGATATAGTCAATTGTTGATTCATTATTAAGAGATCATTTTTCTCAATAATTGTTTTTAAATACCTTATTTCCAATATTTTCGCGTCTACGATTATCATATCACTGGTACTATCGAAGAATTTCTCAGGTTCATCTTCAACGTTGGTTTGGAGCTCGTCACAGCACACCACATTGTTGTTGACCAAGTATTTAACACCTTTTAATAACTTCAAACAACCGATGTGTGACAGAATGCCACATTTGGCACATTTCAAACCACTTTGGGCAATTCTTTGACACCTTCTACAAGGTTTTATTTCACAGTTAACACTCACGTTATCTTTCGATTCCGCCATATTGTTTATATACATTCATAGAAATTTTATCTCCTGATGATTTGTTCACAGGGGTCTGTGATGAAGGAAATCGTCATGGAAATATCCCTACTGCACCTTCAACTTTCTGGAAATTGAAGTCGTCTTCCTTATTTAAAATCGTGTTTATTTTGTACTATAAGAATCTTTCATGTTGAGTTTTGGTTTGAGTGAGGGTCTCGCGAAAAATATGTATGTCTTGAAATTGTGATATGTGATGAGGTTGAATTCATTTTTCATTCATCATTCCATAACGTTCGGGAGGTCATACATAACTCAGTTATTATTCGAAAGGGTGATTTAGAAGTATAGTTGGAGAATCTCAACATTTCTCAACTCAACATCCGTAAAGACAAAACTATTGAAAGGTGCAAAATTTCATCATTAAAAAAAATACGAAAACGGTGAGACTTTTATAATGGGAATTTTGTTAAAGCAGGTGGGTTATCCTTTGATCTACATTCTCCCTCGGTTTGACGTGGTCTATATGGGACACCCTGTAGATGAGATATCGTGGTATATTCTTTTGAATGTCATTCTCTTGGATCTCTATAGAACTATCTAATACATTATCTCTATCAATTGTATTTATCAGAAATCTCATATGAAGTCTGAGTAAAAGAACACAACTCTATGTAGACGGTATACAGGTTTTTTTACTTAAAACTCTGCACGCCAATATCTCGAATACGAATAGAAATCTTCAATTTCTGTGGCGTTGAAAGCCAATCGATGATATATATATATGGCCGAACTTATTAAAAAAACTGGTGCAGCGTGTGCCGCTACAAGAAGAACTCTCCTACAAGCGAACCAAGCTCATCTGGTCAAAGCTTTTGATAGCTGTATTCGAGCAGAAGGACATGATTTCGACCAAATTTTTTTATTCATTTCATTATTTGTTGATTGCAATAATCATCCTGTTCACTGGTTTGACCAGATATGATTAAAATGAATGGCATTTTTGTAAAAATCATGAGTAATCGCATTTTTGTCCATCAAAAACCGGTATAACTATATATGCGCATAATTTCAAATTTAATTGAGAATACTTTCCCTATCTCGTACAGTTTTTTATTTATATTATGTTATCACTTATGTTATGAATTCGTCTTCAATAAAATAAATATTGAATAGTGATTCAGATAGTAGGCTATGAACTTCATTATGACAGAGAACTAACATTCTTCCTATTCCTTCTTATTTCTTCATTGTCATCCAGTATTCAAGTTGCATGGGTGTGAAAGTACGGTGGCAGAAAATAATTACTCGAATGTGGTTTTGATGGATTTATGGTGAGTTTAATGAAAATTATGCTGATTTATCTCGAACGAATTCGAGAAAATTCATAAGATTGAAGAGAAATGTCCAGATGTTTTTGAAATCATAACATAAGTGATCATCAACTAGCAAACTGTACGAGGTAGGGATAGGGAAAGTATACCCAATTGAATGGGAAAATGTTACAGCTTTATTGATATACAAGGTATTCCATTAAAAAAAACGGAGTTTCAGTCATTTTCATGAGTCCCTGGAAGGCACTCACTTCTGAGCCTCCCTGTATGCTGAAACTGAGATCCAGTTTATCGACGGAATACTTGATGGTCCTATGCAGCTATAACCCAAATTGTAATATTTTATAAATGGTCAGGTGTTGCACAAATGTTCCATCCACTGTGAAACACCCGGTATAGAAAAGTGAACTTGTTTGATGAAGAATATATGTGTTTCTTATTATTGTTATGTGATAATTGTAGAATAATTCATGGGCGATCCAAGGTCGAAGAGTGAGTTAAGACAATTGGAGGTAACAAAAAGATCTGAAATTTACGTTTCCACACTCCTCCTACATAAATTTAAAATTGACCAAAAACCTGGTCTATAATTTTTTCATTAAAAATAATTTGGCGGAAACTTTTCTTCTCATGTCCCAACCACACAGTAATCCTTCTGATTTGCAATGATCATTCGTTCAATTTCAGAAAATGGGACATTCTGGTGTGAAAAGAATCGTACATAATTTTGTACTTGGTAATTGAAATGTCTTGAAGCTCTGGTTCATTTGAGAAAATTCCAGTCCTTTCAGAAAATACATTCCTCATAGAATGAATGAGGCGATTCGTTTCATAAATTATTCATTTAACGCTTTTTCCTATTTCAACGACGATGTAGGCTAAGTAAAGTTTGCTTGAGGATTTGTAATTTCAGACGCCTTCTAATTATAGCGCCTCGTATAGAGAGAACGTCAGGAATAATATCCTTTGATACCGGTGTCATAACTCGTGTTTTTATTTCAGCTACACGGGATGAGTGGGAACCGACAAATTATCATGCCATTGTGAATTTCTTCCAGTTTATTTTTCACATTGATGGAACTTCATCAAGTCATTCAATTCATGTCATGAATTCATGGATGAGTATAATATTTCACACTTATTCGAAAATATTCAAGGAAATTATTTCAAGGGAAATATGCAATTTTCGTCAGTTTTCTGACTTGTACTCCAAATCCATCAATCTAGCCATGGATTATCAAAATAGGAACTCATAGTGGCCACAGTGTTGTTGGTTATATTGTAAGGTAACGCTATATTCGTTTCTGAGAAGAAATTCGTTTTCTTCATCGGTTCGTTTAATAACTGGTCATTTGAAAACATCAAGATCAGGATTTTGGCATATTCCAACTAGTATAAACCTCTCTTCAATGATTATATAAAAGATGTTCTAAATTCGAACTCCATCAATGATAGTTGGAAATCTTAAAGATATACACTATGTCCGTAAAGTATGGAACAAATTGATTTTCAGCTAAAGAGGTCATTTAAACAAATAATCCTGAAACACGTCGATTTTTAATTTACCGTATTTTGAAATAGTAGTCTGATATATGAGTATTTTTGATAATATTGTTACTTTACCTAATAAAGAATGTTACGCGTTACTTAATGAGCACACACAAAACTATTGCATTTCTGCCCACCCCGTACCAATTGGAATCAACATGTGATACATTTTTGGAATCAGCTCAGCTGGAGTAGTCCGAAAATCGAGACAAAATGAGGGTATTTCTTTAAAAAAAACGACGGCGACGTCATTACTCGAACGTAATACAGATTATTATTTTGAAATACGACAAATTGACATCAAAAATCGACGTGTTCCAGGATTATTTATTGGAATAACCTGTTTAGCTAAAAATGAATTTGTTCCATACTTTACGGACACAGTGTATAGACGAATTTCTTGATATCAACAATGTCATCGAGACATTGTTTCATTGAAAGAGAATTCTTTAAATAATATCGAAGAGAAAATGGAATCATGAATTCATATTTTTATAATTTCCTATTTTTGAAATGAATCAACAATCACCATTATATAACTCTTTTTCTGCTATACAGGGTGATTCATTGAGAAATGGGCGTACTGTAAGGGTAGGTAGAGGTCGCCTAGCTGGTTCTGTAAATCCCCTATATGATGGGTCTAGCGCCCTGTATAAGCGACATACAGAGTGTATTAAAATATCCTGAATTCTGGATCACAACCTTGATGTGCAATAGGTCGACAGGTCCTTATTTAGGACAAAGGACTATTTCAATAGCCAGCTACAAACACCCTGTATGTCTGATTGCATTTATTCATCATGCTACACTATACTAATGATAAATAACATTCCGAAAAAAGTATGACTTTTTTTAAGAAACACATATTTTGTAAAATTGTATTCATTTTAAAAAGAACGAAGATAGAAAATAGAATAAATTCTATCCATTCCAAATTATTTTTTTTATTATAGGTTCTTGCAATAATTTTATCATTTGTATAATATAATCAATATATAATCATTCATGTTCACAACCATGATTGTTTATAATAATATTGATTGTTAGTCAGTTGTATTATTATTGCAGAGTGTTACTATCATTGTATTATTATTATTATTATATATAGTGTAGCATGATCAATAAATGTAATCTCCGTCAGATATACGGGGTGTTTGTAACTGGTTATTGAAATATCACTTTGTATAGTGTGGTATCATGAATGAATGCTATCTTCATCACACATAAGGGGTGTTTGTAACTGGTGTTTGAAATAGTACTTTGTCCTAAATAAGGACCTGTCGACTTATTTTACATCAAGGTTTTAATCCAAAATTCAGGATATCATGAAATGGTTAGTAATTTGATTGATTGATAGTGACAGATTAGCATTTGGAGACGAAAAAGGTATTTTATTGAATTTTGTACCACCTTTTCATCGAAAAAATTGATTTTGACTCAAACTAACAGGTATACAGGGCGCTAGACCCTTGATATGGGGGTTTTTCAGAACCAGCTAGGCGACCTCTACCTACCCTTACAGGACGCCCATTTTCCAATGAATCACCCTGTAAGTATTCTTAGATTTGTTATATAATGTTCCGTCGGTGACAATCATCTATTTTATATTATCTCATAGAGGTCTTTTTCATTATTTTGATCTGATAATATTGATCACTTTCCATTCGCTTTCGATAATAGTTAATACAGGGATCGGCATAAGTCAGGCAACGCTCTCGAAATTTCGACATATGTCCGGCAACGCTCATAAGTCTGGCATAAGGATGGGCATCAATTTGAACACTTACAGTAACCCTTTTTCGAATACCTTTTGTATTTTTTTTCAATAAATATATTTTGACGCTGCATTTATTTATCTTAATGCAAATTGGTTGCCTGACTTATGCCGACCCCTGTATATTGGAGAATTATTATCATCATAGTAGGCCTCAACTACTATATTTATGAATTGCATTCCTTTAGTTGTGGTCGTATTATTGAATCAAATGGTTTCCACTAGAGGGAAACAATAATCTTCGAATATCAACATTCTTATGGATTACAAACGAAGTATCATTGTTGAAGAACTTAAACTCAATACTACGGTGGTTCGTCGTGCAGAAGAAAAATATTTTCCAAACTAACTAAGGGGTCAAACTAACTATTTTTGAAAGTGAGATTATAAAAGATAATGCATCTTTGATTTCTTTTTTCGAGTTGAGTTTACTGACGAAAGAAACAACTGGCTATCGTTCTTCGTTTTCGAGTTATACAAAAATTCCTCTACACCACTGGATTCAATTTTCTCATAATTATCACAACTCGCTTTCGATGTGTCGATACTTATTTTCATTGTATTTTTATAGACAGTTTTTATGTATTTGAAACCCTATCTCCTCCCAACTCGAAAAATAAAAGAATGTAATCGAGTGAGTAATCGGAAATTTGAATTCGCAAATGTTGAAGTCAAAATCTACTAGAGGAGATTATTCAACCAAAGATATCAGTCTCGTAGAAAATAAGTGGATAATTCAATACGGAGATCATGGAAGAAACCAAAATCGATGATGAAAAATAAAATATCTTATAGAAAACCCAAAGACTGTCACGTAACAAAATAAAAATGGCAATGAGTATTGTGTTTCTTCCGGATTCTTGAGTTCATCACAAATTCTCAAAACAGCCGAATGAACTACTACAAATATATCTAATAGGTCTATAGGTATAGCAAAATTCAAGGTAAGGTAATTAAAAACGGAAACAGTATATTGTAGAAACGTACACAATTTAAGGCAGCAGCCAGAAAACCCCTTCAACTTATTGTTCGAAGACTTTATATCGGAGCTCTCAATTCAGTGGGATAATTTGACTTTGTTATACTCTATAGATTCTTTCATCGGCTTCTTCAATAAATCTTCGATTCCATCATCCTTTATTTTAACACATTCCTTATTCTGTTTGGGTTTCGTCAAAACTTTGTCTATCAATCCAAAAGTTTGGGCTTCTTTTGGAGACATGAAGTTATCACGTTCCAAACTATTTTCGACATTTTCGATGGTTTGTCCAGTGTGCTTCTCATAGAGTCGGTTGATCTGCTTCTTGAGTTTCAGGATTTCTTCAGCTTGTATTTTGATGTCAGTAGCTTGGCCAGTGATTCCTCCAGATGGCTGATGAATCATAATTCTCGCATTTGGAAGTGAGTTTCTCATACCTTTAGTACCTGTGAAATGAGGTTGGTGAAGAATGTTGATATAAACTTCGAATAATTGGTGCCTCGGCAAGATATCAACTTTTATTTACATTCACAAGCGCGTGTTCCGCATTCGAAATAACGATAAAACCTTGAAACTTCGAATCGTCGTTGATATTCAGTATAATCATTTCACATTCCATCTGCAATATTAAGAACCAGGCGTTTGAATGAAAGGGTGCAGAAAATTTCCAAAAACAATCCATCGTTTATGCTGTTCAATAGAACTGAAAGTACAAACTTTCTCGTTTTATCAAATTGACATAGGGTTCAGTTTACTAGTCCTCTCTGATCATTATTTGTGTTTATTATATTCCAGAGGATATGGAGTTATACTGATCATTCTTTGTTATATCAAGGTGGGTGGAAAAATGGTTGGTAGAGCAATGCTTTCAGGAAGCACTTTCATTAGAATATGTCATGAATTTGTTCAAACCCTATCTGAACTTGACATATTGAATGGAGATTTATTGGTTCAATGAGAATTTTCGTGAACTCACGTATTTCAACTCGAGGAACACGACATTTATCATATTCGAGAAAAAAAAAAGATCGAATTTCGGACTTCACATAGTGGAATACAGGGTGTAACTAAATAAGTGTATAACATTTGGGGGGGTGATTCCCCATCGAAAAAAATATAGGATCTTTCATATTCGTCTCGTCGGTGATGCTTCGCTTACTAACTCGCTTACTTCTCTGGAATACCGTAAAAGGGTTCGCGATCTATATCTATTCTATAGATATTTTCATGGGCGGTGCTCTTCTGAAATATCAACAATCGTTCTTCCTTTGGCGGTCTCTTCGAGGTTAATCCGTCAAGTCCAGTCTTCACACCCCTTTGTGGTTAATTTGGTGACCTGCAGAACATCTATTTTCAAAGACTCGTTCATCCAACGAACAGCGATGCTCTGGAACACATTGCCCAGGGAGGTGTTCCCCGATGCATATGACTTTCAGAAATTTAAAAAGAACACCAATTCCTACTTCCTTTCCCTTGCTTCTCACGATGTTCTCTGAACATTACAGGATGTCTCCTTTCGTGAGAAGTTTTATATGAAAAAAAAAAAATAAAGAAACTTCATTGGAGCATCTAGACGCATGCGTAATGTTGAAGGTAGACATATTGAACATTTAGAATGATTTCTACATGTTGTATATTTTGTTATTAATAAATTAGTTTTGTTCATTCCCCTTCAATCATTTAATGCAGGTAGTAAAATAATGGTTCACTTTGGACAAAAAATTCAAGGGATATTTTTTGTTTAGAATGAAACATCATATGGGAAATGAATTTTCGAATGAGGAATCACCCCCTCAAATATTTACTTACTTAGTTATGACCTTGATATAGAGAAGTAATAAGTTATTCACGACAATGTTATCAAATTCGTGTTTTATTTCCTGGTTGAAATACAATAATTCGAAATCTAGATCGCAGATGAGCATACAATTACCAAATAGTTATAATTTCAATGCATTCTTTGAATCGAGAGACCTGTGAAACGACATTTATTTGATTTGGTAACAGAATTCCCATTGATAAATATTATACTTCACTTCTTCGAACTTTTACTGTTCACTGAAATGAAGTTTTTATTCAGATCCATACTCCGACAGTAGTTCATTTAACAGACATTTTTTTTATTATTCAACTGAAAAACCTCAACAAAACATGAAATACAAATGTATTCAATTCAAACTAGGTGCTCGAAATGATGACTACAAAGAGCTTTTCTTTCTATGGAAATCTGTCTAACATTTAATAACATTTGAGGCGACACTCTTCGAAAAGCAGCCCTTATTCTCTTCTTCATATTTTCCAATGTGGTGAAGGAGTGTCGTCAATTCCATTTCTCAAATATCTCTAAGAAAAAAATCAAAGCTAGTCAAATCTGGCGATCTCGCTGGCCAATTTCGTGGTCCTCCCCTACCAATCCACCTTTGCGGAAAGCACATATTCAAAAACTGTCGGACAGTGAATTTGAAATGAATATGGATTTAAAAAACAGTGAAATGTTCGATCAAGTGGAGTTTAATAACTGTCAATAAGAATTCTGTTACCAAATCAAATAAATGTCGTTTCACAGGTCTCTCGATTCAAAGAATGCATTGAAATGATAGCAAGTATTTGAAAATGCCAATATCTTGAAAACTATTCAAGCTAGGTATAGGGAACCCCGATATAAAATGAAAGATAATCGGATTTTATATTGTCCAGATTGAAAAAATACAGGGTGTTCTATTTGAAATAACAAAGTTATCTACGTTTGAAATTATAAAAAAGTGACAATGAATTTTGAACGTCCTGTATGATATTGGGAAACGGGTTCTATCGGAATCGATAGCCTGAAACCTCACTAATGCTTGGTCAGATTTGGAAGGAATGGTTTCCATACATTTCGATGTTATTCAGTCTCCAATTGTACCCTGCATTTTCAAAAAGAAAACAATAACTCGAAAACGGTTACAGGTACATGTTACCTCAAATGAAATCATATTTTTTCCCCTGGGCTATTCAAAAATGCAACAAAATACCGGGTGTTCCATTTAAAAAAACCCAACTTTGATATGTCACACTTTTATGAGCCACCCTGTATACTCCAAAATAATTTCCTTTTGCAGCCTCAATGAATATACAGATAATAAAAAGAAGAAATCTCCGAAATATTCAATGGTTTTGTTTACAGAGACCGTGTCGTATGTGGTGCCCCACCCTGTATAACGGGTGTAACAGGATCATGGTACACCCCCCGTATCTCCGTTATTTTTAAAGGTAATACATGAAATTCATGTGCAATTTTTGATCTATTAATGATTATTTTTTCATTTCAACAGTTTTAGATCATGGAACATGAATGGTTCAATGTATCTACAAGAAATTATCGAAAATACAATTGATTTGAACTTGATATTTGAAGGCTGCTTGATGAAAAAGTGAAAATTTTCGAATCGTGAACTAAAAATCTAATTTCCCCAAAAACAATCGATTCTGGAGTGTTTATCATATTGACAAAATTTTAAGGCATAAAATAGCCCTACAGGATAGTCGAATGAAATACTGGGTGTTCCATTTAAAAAAATTGAGTTATCGCTAATTGGAATCTCCTGAATTAACGTTTCTCCTGAAAACATTCACTATCAAAACCTGGACTTCTACTGCATTCAGACAATTCAACCATCTTTTATCTTCCTATTGACCAAATATGGGCACCCATTCATCACTGTGAACGTTTTTTCGACATCATTTATAGTGCAGAAATTATCGTCGAATTTTCATAATTTTCGACTAATAATTGAAAGAACAAAGATGGTATTGGATGCAGAATTCTGAGCTGAGCTTGATAATAAACAAATATATAGGGTATTATATTTAAAAAAGTACACTTTATGTTGCCCCGCTCTAACTGATCATCCTGTATATCCCAAATTATTTCAGGATTGTATAGCTGCGCGAATATAAAAACATTGACCCAAATAATTTTTTTGTATTCTCATCCCTAGGTGAGTAATTCTACACACTAATGGGCCACCCTGTATAATGTGTTATTTTATTGCGAAAAATTGTCAAAAGCTATTCAATATTGTCGATAAAGTGACATAAAAAAGAAAGTGGAATTTGAATGTTGAAGTGAAATATCTCGAAATTTATTTCTCCACCATCATATTGTCAAATTTGTAAAGTAAAGCAAAGTAAAGTACTAGATATGTAAGTACCAACCAAAACCAAATTTCGGTGGTATAATAAGTGCAATTTTTTTATTTCCCAATGATGAATATGATCGAATTATTGTTGTTTTTGAATCAAAATACGCCGATGTTAATGCCAATGTATGAAAATTTCGAAGCTGACAATTTACATGCTGGAGCGCCAGCCGACTTTGTTGTACAAGTACGTGAGGATTTGGCTGAGCAGTTTGGGCACTGTTGGATTGCCAGAGGTGGAGCAGTTTCTTGGCCTGCTATGAAGACATTTCGAACAATTGTTTCGACGATATCATGTACAGAAGGCAAAACTTGAACGCACTGAATCCTATTCAGGCAATTCATCGTCTTTCTACATTTTAACGCGTCTTAGGGCCGTAGTGCCGTTCTGAAACTTTTCTAGACATGCGAGCCACTACTCAAATGTTTTCTACTGTTACACTGAATAACCCTCAGAAGATCGATCCCATAGTTCTGTAACACCCTGTATATCTATCGATTCATGACTCAATAATACAACTAGGAAATCATGAAGAGAAACAAACTCACCAGCTGCTAACAACAACGAAGCCATACTACAAGCCTGCCCCACACACCATGTTGATATCGGAGGCATCACGTACTGCATGGTATCATAAATACCCAGCCCGGAAGTTATCACACCCCCAGGAGAATTGATGTACATGTGGATGGGCCTGGTAGAAGATTCTGCTTGTAAAAACAGCAGTTGGGCGATGACCAGGGAACTAGTTACGTCGTTGATGGGGCCCATGAGGCACACGATCCTCTCCTTCAGGAGTCGTGAGTAAATGTCGAAAGCTCTCTCGCCTCTGCCGGATTGCTCCACTACTATGGGGACGTGGTGAAAAGCCGGCATGTTAGCCATGGTGGAGTGGTCCAAGTACGTATTTGTTCTGATAGTATTACGGAGGCCAGGTAGCATACGTTTGAGGAACATTTTCGTCACTTGAGATTTCGAGTAAGGCACGAGATAACGATGACAGAAGCAGTTCTAGTTTTTTTTTGACATTTAGCGTGACACTTGAAATGGGGAACGATCGTAATATGGGAAAATAATTTTTCATCGAGAGCATCAGGGGGACGTTGTGGAATATCAATATCTTCATTTGGTTAAATTGCACTTATCATTCGATCTGGATATCAATAAAGATTTTGTTAATATAGTACTTATTGTGCAATCTGGATTGTAATAAAGAAGAAAAAAAAAAGGTATGTGTCCACGCATTTGGATCTGAAAACTTGAATTCACTAATATTATCGTAGGGAAATTAACATTTCTGGTGATATTCAACCCCGAAGTCAGAAATTTCATCTTTTCTTGGACGTTCTTGAACAAGATTGTAAAAATTTATTGCAAATTTCTTCATAAGCGAGACAATTAACATATTGAGAGAGGATCAACCATGTATTCATCTTCAGATGAAACATTTAAAATGCAATACATTTCACATTATCAGCATGCATGTAAAATTCATCCGACATTTACATACTGTGGTTTCGAAAATAATGCATGTTTGATGTTTATCTGATGATTTATGAACATCAAATCCCTGTTTCTGGGTCTCGTTGATGAAGAAATTTGACAATAAGTTATACAATTTCGGTCAAAAACGTTCGAGGAAAGCTCGTTGATATGTTAGACAACTGTCAAATTATTATAGTATTTATTGCAAATGTCGATTGTATTCGATTTGCTCGTTCGTATTTGTCAATTACTAAATCTCTATTATTCATCTGAGAATAAATACATGGTATATCCTTTTTTCAATATGTAATGGAAAAAAATTGCGATAGAGCTATACCATCTTGTTCGCAAAAGAAGATGAAATTTCGGATTTCAAGATGAAATATCCCCATTATAATGAATTCATTTCAAATGGACCAAAATCAGTGAGTACCTACAAATTTTATTTTCAGAATCCAGATCACATGGTAACTCGAGAATTACCGTTCCATGTAGAAATATTTGACATCAAAGGACTTGGCCAGTATAACAAATGTTGATATTCGAGTAATGAAAGCACAAACAGATATCATTAATGAATAAATAAATTCGGGCAAAGAACAAACAATGAAGATATTCATTTACGCTTTCATGAGAAATTTATTCATTGCGGATTTACTATCGGTTTTTCTGATATAAAAATTGGAATTGCTCTTCATATTATGATTAGGCATTCCATCACTTTTTGATGAGAAATCCTAGTTGAAGATTGTGTTCAACTGGAGTTTATAGATATTTTGTGCCCGTGAAAGTTTAATAAGTTACATCGATATTTGATATGAATATGTGATTAGAGGAAATTATTGATTTGATATCGTTCATTTCAGTGATGAATGAGACAACGTTTTCCAACTTCTCACCCAATTTAAATCTCTGACAATATAAGGGAAACGGGGAATAGAGATAACAACTGAGAATTTGAAAACTATTTCCTCCTGTTGTTTCTTGAAAGGATATTAGAAATAATTGATTCTTTACATTGTGAGTTTTTTTCACAGGGTTTGATACGATGCAGATAAACAACAAATCATCAAGTTTCAATACTGTTTCTATGAATTTCATGGATTTTTTGTCCAGGTTTTTTATTTTAGCCTATTGAAAGTCACTTTCATCAACAATATGTATGGGTAAATGTATAAATGGAAACTTATCATCATTAAATGTATGCTAATGGGATTTATTTAACCACATTGGCGAAGGGAAGAATTAATGTGTTCATCATGAGATGAATATAAATCGTTATGTATTGAATCTGAATATTAGAATTATTTTCGAAAATAAAAAACGTTGGAAATGAGGAGTATCTATCCAGTTTCGGACGATGCATGCAGTATCGCTTAGACGACATTGCTCGCATATTTCATCAACAGAAATAAAGAATAATAACACTGAGGAAACCTTCGACTAGTTATTTTATATTAATGAGTGAGAAGACTAATTGGAGCGAATTGACTGTCAAATACTCCTTGAATTCTTCTGTAAACTATGGAGAATCGCCCAAAATACTTCCATTTCATGAATATTGTTCAACAATCCAAACGATACGAAAGATGAATTATATTCATTGTGCTTTTACATTCCAAAATATAAATAACGTTTCCGTATTGTGTTGTTTATTGATCGAGTAATTTCACTATGATTGGAGTTCAGGATATCTGAACTTGTGTTACATTCTATTTCCATGAAATTCATCCAGGACAATTTCCAATTATTTAGCGAATGAATAAATATTGGTTTCATATCTACATTCGGAAATTCATTGAATATGAGAATTTTTTGAATAAGTTCCATGCATCTATTTTTATCATGAAAGGAAATAATGTTCGGTGAAAATCCAATATATTCCATAACGGAATGTTTTGTATCATTGTCAGATACACAACCATCATAACACATTTCGACAACTCTCCATGAAAATCCTTGTTACAATCCATAAAAAATTGAGTCAGTGTTATCGAATAGATCGTAGTATATCAATAATCTTAGACTGAGTCATCAAAGAGAAATTCAGTATTTTCGTTATACATCCTAGGTGCTAGTGGAAATCAATCAGCTCATGCATATTTTTGTAAAAGATGTCATAATTTTTTTGTAACAAAATGTATTTCGAAGAATTGAATTATATTCATGAATGGTATGATAACGGTTGTTAGGTACAAATTTGTTCCTATTGTTCGAACAAGGTTTGAATATGTTTAATATTCATAGTTGACGAATGAATATTTTCTGGGGTCGATGTTATTCTTGCTGAAATTGAACTCAGATTTTTAAATTCCGCAAATCTTCGACTTGGTGACAGACTTCGGAAAGGTGAAGCACCCTCTCTGAACTTGGTACTTCAGTACTCTAGTTGGTCAGAGACTTGCTT
Source organism: Plagiodera versicolora (assembly GCA_037013635.1). Lineage (NCBI taxonomy): Eukaryota > Metazoa > Arthropoda > Insecta > Coleoptera > Chrysomelidae > Plagiodera > Plagiodera versicolora. Next base: position 3,668,510 of record CM072986.1, on the reverse strand, counting down.
ACTTATATGCCCATTTGTATTAGCAGAATCCTTTTTCCTGTCTTATCTATGGATTTTCCAACTGTCGGCTTCATCTCTCGAGAAAAGCTAGATTCTATAGTAGCAATCGACAAACGGGCAACCAGTATTTGTATAGATTATACAAGATGTTCGTTGATTACATGAAAATGTTCATTCTTATTCTTATTCTCAGAGAAAAAGCTTTCCATGAGTAATTGTCCTAATAGCCGCAACTTTCCAGATAGAGAATAATTGATGATTGTAATATATACTTTTACAAATCTTCATCAAACGGTACTCTCAGGAGTAACTTTTAGGAGACACGTTCATGGGAAGTCAAATATAGACATGTTTTCTCAAGAAACAATCTATATATCATGATTATAATGATTTGAATATTGACCGTCATCATTATTATTTTTATTTCCATTTCTGAGGTGGAGATTGAACGATAACATACAATAATGTCTTAACTTTCCATTACATTGTGTCTAACTTTCAATTTTCCTCAGAATGTATTCAACTCACGAATTGGAACCGTCTACCATTCGTTAACTCATATTTTACAGGAGAGATTCCTCTTGAAAGACGAGAAAGTAATGCAGGACACGCAAAGGCCGACGCCACGTCACGCATGGACATGCCAACGACGCCACAGACATCTCACATTTCTGTTCGAGCGCTGTTGCCGGTATTCTTAATTTCTATTCCGTGTTGTTAGCTTATTTCAATTATGATTTTCAGAACTCATGAACCTAATAATGATATAGGTATTGATAGCGAAAGTGATTGAATCACAAGATTGATTTCACGAAAATATAAATACTATGACGGAAGTCTCACCAGTTACAGACTTTTCATAAATGAGTTAGCCAAAAACCATATCACTACTCTACAACTCTTACTTATACTTCATAAAATTCAAACTCAAGTCAGTTGAACTGTTGACTTCGTTATTATAGAAGTTACCAAGTCAGTTGATTAAAATGATGGAAACGGAACAAAAATTGAACATTGAATTCAGTTGTTATTTCGAAATGATATATATTTTTCGAATAGTAAACCCAGTAAAATATATTCTCGAGCGATAATTTCGTTAATGAACTATTCATACTCCTTTTATCTTGGAATAAAACTACCTTTCGCTCAGTTATGAATGAATTGAATTGAATTGAATGTAAGCTCATCTTTGATAAAAAAAAATCAACAAGCTATCAAACTTTGCATTGCTTCGTTTAATATGCGTAACCCAGATCAAAGATATTTTTTGCTTCTGTATTGTGAGATGGAAGCGAATGGAAATGTGTTCATGAAAAATAATACCAAGAAATAGTTCGTTATAAGTGAATACATTGAAATTCACGTAATGAGTTGAAATTATTTCTGCTAGCTCAAGCCTTGAGCAATGCTTCTGAATGAACTGAAACATTATCCTTACTGTTGTTTACTTGGCAAATTTCCTATCGGTCCAATTATACTCAATTGTCTACCTTTCTTCAAGTATATCAGATTTGAAATTCCTACAATTCAGTAGGAAAAATTGACTTGGCAACCCAGCTCGTGAACTTAGTTTTTTTGAATTTCCTTTCGAGAGTTTCTGGGAGCCAAAACTGTCAACAACAGGGTCATATAAAAAGATTTCGAGGAGACTGAGGGTGAAAGACGTCAACAAGATCTCAACCTTGACCTTCACAGCCGAAAAAGTGATATTTTATCGCATATTCGAGTAGAACTTGAATATAAATCGATGAACAGGTCTAATGTGGCGCCAATGTTGACGATTTCATTGATTTATTTCCCATTGTGCCTTGGTGCAGGTAGATTGGATTTTCGAGGGATTGTTTTCTCAACCGATGAGTTTTTCTGAGAGCATATGAGAATGTTCACAGAACCGGATGAATTAATGAAGGTGGAGGGGTAGTTCATCTCGTAAGAGTCAAATATAGTTGTAGTTATACAATATCATGACCAAAGTGTCCAAATGATAATCCTAGATTGTCATGTTTTCAATACGTTGGAATAACTCTGAATCACCTCAAGCCACATACAAAAATAATTCGAATGAAGATCAATTTCTAGATGTACTACATATTCTTCCAGTATGGTTACTGTGTATATAAGATCAAAACATTATGATAGTTCCAAATGACGATCACGTCACCTGGAGAACATTATGAAAACATGATAATATTTTTTAATTTTCTTTGGCCACTTTGATTATGCAAGTAGTCTCTATAACCAATAGTAAAATTGTTTGATGTTGAGTATTTATTTTTCTGTAAAACGTTTCATCGCGCATCATTTCCCAATGCCATTTTGGCGTACTTCGCAGAGATTCCCACTCATGTTTAATTATTTTCCTCGAATATAAGTACCATAACTCGAATATGTTTATGTCTATGAAATATACAGGGTGTAAATTTGAAAACTTCAAATGCGAATATCTCGCGAAATTTAGAAAGTTAGAAAAACGCCGTTTGACACAAATGCTAAAGAGTTACAGTGGGCGCGACACACACCAACTTTGAAATGTCAAATGGCACTACCTTTTTGTGATACCTCAAATGAACTGTATCAATCAGTAGTATTCACCTGTACAAGACATTTTTTCCACCCACTACAGGGTGTACGAAAAACATAAAGTCGAATAAAATGAAATGAATTGTGTTGGAGGGTTATCTTAGTCGATCAGATGTTCAAAATGCACTCCATTCTGTTGTAAGCAATAGTATAATCGATGTTCAAATGTCATTCCAACATTTTGGAACACATCTGGAATAGATCTGCATTCTGCAATAATCCGTTGTCAAAGATCTTCTATTGAGTTAGATTGTATTTTAAATTACGACGTATTTCAAATGTCACCAAAGGAAAAAAAACGAGAGGTGTTAAATCGGGAGATATCGCTGGCCTTTCGATTGAACCTCTCCGTCCAATTCACTAACCTGGAAAAGTAGTGGGGTGGTGCTCCATCCTGCTGAAAATGTATTTTATTTTCATTCAGGTCACTATTTTCGTCAATGTCCAACTGATTTTCTATTTCGGCAACAATTAAAGGTTCAACGGTGGTGTTCAACATTTCGAAATGAGTATTGCCATTGCAATTGCCATTATTAATGGCCCAATCACTGTGTCACCTAAAATTCCCGCCCAGAAATTCAATTTTTCTGGATGCTGCGTGTGTCCTCTCCTGATAACATGTGGATTTTCGTCACTCCAGTATCTACAGTTGTGTTTGTTCACTGCACCATTTGAATGAAACGTGGATTTGTCGGCGAAACGAATATTTTTTAGTAACTGGGGAGTAATACGTAACATTTCGGTTATGTTCTCGCAAAATCTAATTCTTCGATCAGGGTCGTCCTTCCACAACTCCTGAAGAATGTGAATTTTGAATAGGTGGACTTATGAAGGTATAGTACCCGACGGATAGCTTGATGCGAAATTCCTGTTATCGGTGAATCTTAGCGTAGAGACATTATAGAATTCATAGCAAAATGTCCTAAAACTTCCACTTGAGCCGCTTCATTGAGTACTCTTGGGTTGGTCCTTTTTTTGTTTGTCACTGATACTGTTTCTTCAAATTCAAGAATCAGTTGTCTGATGTAAGCATGACTCACATTTTTTCCGGGGTTCCTTTCGTTGAATGCTGCAGGAGTTCTTAAGGAACAACGAACTATAGATAAACACCATCTGGTTTCTTTCCGGCAAACTGTACACCATGATGAACAGAAAATAGGTCGCAATTCGTTTGAGATAATTTCAATTCGACGGTGTCCTCACTTAACAGTAAAACCTTGCACAAAGGACTAAATTTGAAAACAATACTACTTTTCCGAGTACTTTTAATTCTTTCTGAAGGACTGCTCCAATATGATTTTGTTTTTCGTACACCCTATGGTGGGTAGGAAGAAAGTCTTGTACAGGTGGATACTACTGACTGAGACCGTTCATTTGGGGTACCAAGAAAGAGGTAGTGCCATCCTTTCACGGAAATATGGTGGTTCTCGTTTCCCCTAACTCTTTAGCATTTGTGCCAAACAGCGTTTCTCTAACTTTTTTTTCGCGAGGTATTCGAATTGAAAGTTTTCAAATTTACACCCTGTATATGTTTTGGGAATAGTAGTGAGTTCTGTTTCTCAGATGATCCAAGTGGCCAAAAGAAAACCCTCAACTTTTATGTTTTCAGAATGACCGCCAGGGGTGCAATCGTCATCTGAAATTCTTAAAGTGATTTTTCACTGAAATACACCTAGTAAACTTACCCAATACATATAAACAACTCAAAGTTTCCTTTTATTGAAGTGACGTATTTATTGAAATGAAGAGGTGGGTGGTATTTCAAAGTTTTTTCAAATGAACAGCTTCTGAATGACAACCGATTTCGAAAAACTTAGTGTCGTTAAAAATAGCATTGATTGATATACCGAATCCACCTTACTCGTGATGTGGGTAGAGGGCATCTTTTGATCTAATGCAACATCAATACTTTTTTCATGAAAATGCAGTGTAACGATACCAAAATGATCTAGTGGAAATCGTATATCGATACCTCATACCAAAATATCGAAGAATGAGAATTTAGCTTTCACAAAATCTCAATTCTTTTTCTCCAGAATTGAAATCAAAATCAAATAATCCTATGATTTTCGATTATGCTATTGTTAATTATTCAGAAGAACAAAAACAGCCATTTTGCGGCATAATGAGTAAAACAATAGCAGAGTAAGCAGAATATCAGGTTAAGGCCACGAAAGAAAAATTATATTTAGGTTTATTGAAATCAGTTGATTCGTTTAGGAGTTCCGGCTGTTTATTTAAATGAAGTCTGAACCACCCCCACAGCTTTATTTCAATAGATACTGCAATTAAAGTCATCTTCAAGATGTATTTGGTAAGGTTACGAGGTTTATTTTGGTGATAATTACTACGACAATTTCACATGACGAGTACGCTCCCTGGCGGCCATCCTGGAAACAGAGTGTTCTCTTGGCCACTTTCCTAATGAAATTTTGCACCGTTCTCAACTGGACAACCTATTAGTGCTTTGGATGGAGTAATTGTCAAGGTTATCCATGAAATATTGTATATTTGAAGTAATAAATATATATATCAGTTGAAATCATATAATAAGAAATACAAATACGAGAGTACTTTCGGAAATCTGTATGCGTTCAGATAAATTCAACTCGTATTGTTTTGAAAATAATTCTTTGAATGAAACATTCTATCTCCAACAGAAAATGAGGAAGTACTTTTTACAAGAGATTCGTTTTGGTTTGTATTACGTTCTTGGTTGGGCATCATTATAATCGAACCATGAATGGCATTATGTTTTGATTATCTTTCCATAGTCTTTTCTAGTTCAATGAGCCGAACAACATATTCATGACAATGATCCTATCATTAAAACAGTTGCTCCGTATCGAAAATATAGAGTTCGTTTTTATCCATGATGAAACTAATCCCTCTATAGCGTGAGGCACGTGGCCAAATCCCTCTCAGTCGTTGAAAACCCCCTCAAAGATCCCTCGATGCTCAAACGAACAAGTGGAAGAAAGTTTACGAGTTAAACGAATTGTAATGATTGGGCATGTCAACTTTTCTAGTGAAAATCAGCTAGGAACTTTCATAGCAACGTACAAGGAAGATAATTTTTATATAGTATAGGAGTGAAATTTTGAAAACTTTCAGCTTCACTATGCAAAAACTCGGGACGAGGTGTTTGTGGTTTGATTAATCTTCAATGGTGATGCAAAGACTCAACATTTGGTGATAAGAAAAAAGGTTGTTCCAAGAATGATTTCAGATGGACACTGGAAAAAGTGAGAATTTGAAATTTAAAAAACCTATATTCATTTGGATCAGACCGAATGCATTATTCTATTTTTGCAAGAATATATCCTGGATGCGAAAATCGATCTATTTATATCTAGTTCAGCCAGTATGAAAATATTTAGACGAATTATAGAATCTTCGTCTAATCAATCGTGATTTTTTCACTTGAAATACTGCTTCAAGAATATCACTCATAAGTGAGAATTACTTCGACGATCATCAATCTCTGCGAAGGGTCACTCTAGCCTAGTGATATCAACACAAAATATCTCAATTCCCAAAGGATTTTATCAATCTGATCAAAATAATTGAACTACTACTCGACTAGGATGAAAAGGCCTCCGTAGTTTGATGGGATTGAGTTCAGTAATTGAAATGACCTAGGTAAGGCGTGTTTTTCAGTTAATAGATGAAAATATAGATTCACCTCATCATAGTTGAAATACATTCATGACAATTCCAAAGGAGAAATTGAAAATAATGCGAACAAAATGAAAACAAGAGGTAATGAACAATGAATGTGATGAATATTTTCGTGAGATTGAATGGATATCTTGAACATAGAATGACGACTCACAACTTTCGGAAACCCAACTGAAATATGTATCGAAAATGATCAAGAACTGTTTTTTCGCACGTCGCATTTGATTTTCAACCCTCTTTCGATAGAGGATATATAAATAATATTCAGAAAATCTACAACCAATATAGGCTATACAATCAATAGACCACATTAGTGTGACGTCAAAATGTATGCAACCAACAGTGCATGAGTCACAACGAAATATTTCTGAACGAAGATGCGCTAATATGAACCTTAAGTAACCATTATCTAAGGATCAGGATCTGTGGTTAGAATTATGATGTTATTTATTGAATTATTTCGCTGTTATAAGGAATATCTGAGAAATGTATCTGTTTGAATTCGATAGAAAAAGAATGAATACGTCGTATGGAATGGGTAACGTAGAGAAAGTTTTCTCAAATACTTTTGAATAAATTCCGAAAATCGTTTTACGAAAATATCGTTACTTCCATCCTTCATATCCAAGGTCCCCTAAATGCAATTCCTTAAATATCAACTTATTTTTTGTGAGAGCATGAAACAAAAGGGCCTGTTGCGATACTTCTATTATCGTTCTTATGTCATCCGTACTTAAGGTCGAGTATAAAACATATCATTTCGAGCCAAACGATTCAGGACTCAGTGTGATGTTGGTTGCATATTTGTGACGTCATCACTAATGCGGTCTATTGCATCGGAACAAAAGTGAAGAAGATTCTTGACGAAAGCAGATTCACTGATATTCTTCACTATTGAATTATTGATTGATTGATTATTTAATTTCTTCCTTTCTGCCACTTGAAACTATCAGTTGATGATGTGGATAATGAATTGAGTTTCCTAAACATTCCCATACATTCGATATTCAGATCATGAACCAAAACCGGAATGGTTAATATCCTATTTCCAGCATAATTCCTTCTGAGTTATCGAGTGATCCCAAAGAAGTCAATACCGAAATACTTCAGCAATGGACCAACAATGATTAAATAGTCTTTCTCATCAATGAATGAATGTTTTCTTTTCTGCATTGATTGATGGGAGTTCTGATGAATACCGGAGTTGACAATATCGAGAAGAACTATCATTCCCGGCTCTCTGGGAATGTGACGGCAAATTCTCATTCGCATTATTAAATCACTTTGTATTGTTGTATGAGTATACTGAAGCATTTATAGAATCATCTTCAAATATTGTAGGATTGTTGAATTGAGCCATAGCAACATGACAATTCATGGAATATATTCTCAAGACGAATGCCTGTGATTTTCCAATGAATCGAAATATCATGATGGCAAAAAACTCACAACGAAAGTTTTAAATGAACTGTTTCCTCTATAACGTTTCAAAACATTCAATCTTGATATTCCGTATAAAAGAATAACATTCTTTCTCGGAACATCTGGTTGATTTCTGCATACATTGAATGCAACATTTTCACTACCTTTATAGGTTGAGCTACTGAAGCATTTATTACTCCGTTTCGAGGAATTATTTCACCACGCATTTTCCGTTACTAAATTCGTGGTTGTTTCCTTTGATGTCGTTTATCCGATTGGAAGAGAGTTTTTTAAATCAAGCGTGTGTAGAATTTATATTCGTGTTTACATTTTGTTTTTGCTCCTGTTTTCATTAGAATATCAAATGGTAACAGCTAAATTTTGTGGTATCATCATAGGGGTTCATTAGAGTGAAGGGACGAATGTTAAATGGTGAGGTTTGTAGCTGTGAATATGGATATGCCCCAATTGTGCCGTCAGTATATTTACAGATGATGCAGCATTTCGATTCCACAGTTATCGGAGGCAGTCCATGGGTTCATTTATTCTTGCATCATCATTATTCTGATCAAACAAGCAATGTTGTTGTACATATCGTAATGGAATCCAGGTGAAATTGAATGAATATTCTGGAATAGAGAAAGATGAAAGATCCTGTGAGCAGTCTGATGAAGAGAGATGAGAATATGTGACGGAAGAGTGGTATTTCTAGAACATTTCAGAACAGATGTAAAACATATAAATATCGAGCTTCCAAACAACGTTAGAGTTAGTTGAAGAATAGAATGCGACGTAATAACATCGTTGTCGATATAAATAGTAGGAACAAAAAATTATTATTAAATAGTTTCAGTTAGAAATCAGTCTGTTCTTTACTGGAACCCACGAATAACGTTACAATATTTTCAACCTATCTATGTGTTGTAGCTGAATGGAACGATAAAACTCACATCATCACTATCAGTACTATTCGGTAGGCCAATGGAAATAGGAAGATATGTTTCTAGCAGGAGACACATGTCTCTGGTACATGGTCCTATATGGTTTTGTATATCACCACATTTCTTGACATTCTTTAACAAATATAGAATTCAGAACCATTAAAAGCACACCTGTGAAAATACACATGAGACAAGTGAGGGTATTTCCACATTTTTGGTAATATCTCTATGAATATCCATTTTTGGTATACTCATTGACTGAATTGACAAGAAATCAAAGTTTGCGTCAAATATTGTGATAACTTCATAATATTTTCATTTGAAATGAGCAAGTTTTTGGCATTTGAATATTCCAGGAAGGAAACAAAAATGTCGAACACCCTTTTGGATTCTGTTAGGGGTACCTGGTACGATATTCTTTCAATGATTATCATACGCAGATTGAACTTTGCATCATAAAAATTGACATTTTGTTTAGTCTGCCCATCTGTCAAAATATTTCTAAGAAATGGAATATCTAAACAACGAATCACAATAGAGAATCGATTGAAATGCAACAGGTTCAGAATTCCACGTAGAATTCGAGAATTCAAGGACGAACATGGTGTTCTATTTTGAAGGAACGGAATTTATATCACTTTCAGTTTAACTGTAATGAGTCACATCACATTACTCTGTAGCTACCACCAGAATTTCGAGTCGATATATCTTTTAGTTTTCCGTGAATCCCTAATTATCAGATGAATTCAAATATGATATTCTCTTCCATATTTGAATACTTCTTGTAAAGGGTTTTCCATTTTGCGGTTCCAAAAGTAAACGTGAATTAAACACATATGAATTTTTTTTCTCATGATATTTTTTTTTTATCATAAAGTTTGAACGTTGACATTATGTGTGAAACAAGACACCATTTAAATGACCACCACGCGAAGCGTTGCAAGCATTGATTCTTTTGAGGTAATTTTCGACCACTTCTTGACACATATTGGGCGGTATCTCAGCCATAAATTGGTTAACAACTTAGCTTGACAGATGTAAAATTCTAGCCCTATACTTTTGAAACCACGAGATGGATAACCCTTTAATAATCTATACACTGTGTCCAAGATAAGGATGTCTATCATGGGGATCTCGGAAACCATAAGATATACGGAGATGATTGAATTAGAGAAAAGTTGCGCATTTTCGAGTCTGACAATATGCCATCCAGGAAGTTTTGGAATTCCAATTAATTCTGGAGATATGCCTAAAAACATTCAATTCGCCGATTTTGTTTAATTTTTTTCTGACGTTATTTGAAGGGATACAAGAAAACAAAAGACACTTTCTCATTGCCATTTTTCAATCCCCACAAAACACCATCAACTTCATTTTTTCATATGGGCCGTGAAAAAAAAATACCTCGTATTGAATAGCATATTTCATTCCTAATAACACGATATGATTCTGCGATATTTAAAACAGAAAAAATAGTGTTTATTAAAGATCGAACGTTTTGGTGTAGTGTGCGATGAAATGATGACCCTGAGTATTGTATAGTAGGTTATGATTACTCAAGTTTCGAAATATTAAATTGAAATCATGTTATTGAAGATTTGAAAACTCCATTCATATAAGTAGGTAGGTCACGTCATATGTTAATTATTTAACCAAATTGATTAAGAACTACTGACTAGAAACTTAAAAAACTTATCTCTATTATAGAGAATGTTCAAACGCTGTTTTATAGGGAATGAAAAATGGCAATGAGAACGTGTCTTTTGTTTCCTTATATCTCTTCGAATAACGTCAGAAAAAAATTGAAATGAGATCGGCGAATTTCGTTTTTCCAGGCGTATTTCCAGAACTGATTAGAATTTCAAAAATTTCTAGATGGCATATTGTTAGACTCAAAAATGCGCAATTTTTCTCTCATTTGACCAGATTCCCATGATAGACATCCTTATCTTGGATATGGACACAGTGTATACCCCCGGCATTCAATCAAAATCATTTTCACGAAAAAATCATAATCAGATCTATTTTATACTACTGCTCAAAAACTAGGTAGAAATTAGAAATGAGTTGATATCTCTTTAACGAAACTCTCAAAATTCCGAATCACGATAGATTCATGTAACTGATCTCTAAGTCAGACTTAAATATCTTGGGGAGATAATTGAATGATCAATGTTCACAATCAACATTGATTAAATATTCTACTTCGAATATAGCTCTTGAATGAACACATCAATATTCATTAATTTCAATTCTACATTGATCATTTAAATCATGAGTTAGCTGCTTATTTCTTGAAATAACAGCGATATGACTATTTGCTAGGATGAACAGATGTATATTCAATAATATTTCATTACGGGGAAATGTTAATGTTTACGTTATTCATGAAATATATTGGTCAACATAAATTCGGTAGATCCGGTTGATTTAACAATTCATTATTGCATTTACCATCATGAGTATATTAACTGACGAAAAGTTCGAAAATATTATCATAATCCAGAAAAAAAAGACGACCGAAATGATATTGAATTGGACTGAGAGATAATGTGTTGATATCTAAACAGCTAACTTGAAATTCAGAAGTCACGGATTCGTAGTTCATTGAAGACAAACCCGAAATCCTGAATCCTGTAATCGGATTGGGGGTGGTTATTAGCAGTGTATGACTTACATCGAGTGGAAATATAATGAACGTAAACTCAGGAATCAAATGCTAGAGATATTTACGAATAACTAACATCCCCATACCTGAACAAGAAGTATTTGAAGTTCTGGAAATAACAAGAATCTGAAGTGGTTATCGATTGTGGTCTGGTCTAATGAAAACATTTTGAATAGTTAGCACTTTTTATTTTTACGAGAGATGGTTGCCAGTTTTGTTTCATTGGATAGGAGAACGTATCTTTATCATTTTTTCAGATTCCTTATATAGTTTTGAGATTATCTTCATCAATTTTTCTTATACTCAGGTCTGGCTGTTATCAAGACATGCAAACTTTTTGAGGTTTATTTCAATTAGTGCCTTCATATTTGGGAGTAAATAACATACATTTTTTATTTTTGAAAGTTACTCAGGATATCAATCGATCTTTCTCTCTGTGTATCATAATCAGGGAAGAACGGATTTTTTATTCAAAATTCATTATTTTATTCGATGTGTGTCACAAACACCACAAGACATGGTCCAAGAATAATAATTACTCACTATAATTGAACAAACTCATGTTCGACCTCACTATGTTCATTATCAAACTTTTTTTACGATACATGAATAGTCACGTTGAACTCACTTGGTCGTGTACCCATGATAAGCAGAACGAATAAAAGTAATTGAAGACATAGTCTTGGGAGATTCTTGACTTAGTCTTCAGAGAGTCCTGAGTTAGTCCAGAACTACCCCTCGGCTATGCTACAATCCTCCTTGATTACTGTCATTCCTCCTGAAGACTGGGTTTCCAATATAATTGTGTTTTCAGGGGTGAGCAATTGTATTTTCTTGTTTGTATCATCGACTCTTTCTTGGAGGATGTACCAGCAAAATCGTTATTAAATTATATGTTCGTTTTTATTTCATTCTGTGATTGAAATAATTCTACTTACAATTCCAGAGTACGATCCAAGTGACAGGGGTGACCCCCCAAAAACACCCCCATCTACAACGTCTATAACATCAAAATAGCAAATACTGATTTCGTGGAGTTTACTGTGGAAATAAAAATGGATATTGAGATCAAGAACTATCAAAGGTCAGTTCCCCAACGTATATTCAAATCTGATAATACCAAGAGTGAACGAATCCGAACTGGATTCGAAAGTGAAAAAGTAAAGTTTTGTATATCTGCATATATGTAAGTCTACCAAAACAATCATGTATATCATATTTAAATAATAAAATGAAACTATAATCATCATGAGAATAAAGCTTTCCATTCAGAATAACCAAGTTGACATTTGAAATTACCGGTTAACACACCAGTGTTTTCATAACCCCACAATCCCGATTCGCAGATCTTTGTCATTTCAAGAATTTCAAATACGAACTATATACATTTCGGGCACAGATCAGAATCACAATTCTGAAAGTTCTCATAAGAAACATCATCAACGGCCCCAGATCAGCGCCTTGTGGTACTCCAGATGTTCTAACATATTGGACAGACTCAAACTATTCCAGTTGCCACATTTTTGCAATCAGAGCTGAGATTATTGGGATCAATGATCCGTATTCCGAGATACCCACAGGAAAAAAGCATTCAATTCTCACTTTCAATCACGGTTCTTCTATCCTCCAGGCTCTTCAGAGCGACCCCCGTATTTTTACGACACAAAGGGCCGTCAGTGATGTCAGGTGAACTGACCCGAATGCTAATGCTCAACTATTGCGATCATTTCATCGGATTCGGACACGTGTGTGTATGTTGGTGCGGTTTGGGACTGGATCGGCAAAGCACACCTGTGCACTTTCGAAGGGATTATAAGAACGACGGCGTCTATTCTTGCTCGATAAGCTTGAATTCGGGGAATTCTCAGAGATAGGTGATTCGCCGTATAGAATCAATGCATGAAAACAGATAATAGAGAGTGTGAAACAATGAATGTAATGATCATTCCACTAAAAATTTTTGCACTACGCAGCGTCATCACTATTTGTAGACAACGAACATTATAAACGATGATTTTAATGAAATTCATTCATGAGACCACAGGAGACGCAACATCACATAATGTAATGTATACAGGCTGTCCGTTTTTCGGGTGATATTATGGGGATCTCACTTATCTCAAGACATAAGGAGTTGGGTGAAAAGTTTTGCATTTTTGTGCTTGATGATAATCTGAAAAGAAATTGAGAATATTTTGAAACATTATGAATTTTTTCTTTTGATGAACTAATCACACTGAAAACTTTTTACTAAAACATTATTTAGGCATTTTTTCATGAATGATTCGATTATGATATCTCCTTTTCTGTGATTCTCAAAAAGGCGGCAAAACACCTGTCAATTCTATTATTTCAAATGAAAGCCACTTTGAATGCCAACGTTTTTAGATAAAGTTTTTTCTCGTTACAATAAAGTATCATATATAGTTTTTCGATATCTCGGTTTCGTCAAAAAACAGTTTTCGATTTCATGCATCCATTGCTTTAAAAAAAAAAATGTTCTTCTGTTGTCAACAAAGTTTCGATAGTTCGATTGGTCTGTAAAGTCGAATTTAGAAATTCAACATCTCATGATAGTTTCACTTGAACTGTGATAGATATCAGTCAATAACAGTTGAGGTTTTGGAAAAAATCTGAGGATATCGACGACGATTAATTGGTGCTGGGGCGCATCGTTTTCCACAAACTCGACGAGCTATTTCATTGAATCTACCTATATCCAATGAGGAAAGTTTCGAGTAAATTTCCAAGCTCATTTTATTATAAAATATATGTGACAGTTTAGTGTCGTCCAGATTACCACCTATATCGTCGCCTGTCAGAACTGCCGTGTCAAACTGTCAATTTTATTTTGCTTGAAATCTCATTCAGCTGTGAAGAATAGTTATTTATGTATTAAGTATATAGATAATTTTATTTTTGACCGATTTTCATAACAATATGTCCATATTTATATATCTGAAGTGGCTGACACAGAGAAATGTTATGTCAAAAGATGCCAACGAAACTGTCTTTCTGGCATATATAGAAGGTGAGAGGGAGTTTTTGAACCTTTATCGTATCATTGAAGATTAAGACATTTTTATATGAAATCTTTATTAATAATTATTATAGCTATTAATATAACGAGATTATTATGCGATTTATAATAGTCGAGGACATTGCTAGGTGACGAGGCGACAGCCGAGTCACCCGCAATGTCCGAGACGGTGTTAAATCGCTAATAATCGAGTTACATTCAAAGCTTTATCGTATCATTGACAACGGCGATGCGAAAATAAAAGCAACAAGGTTTTATGTCATTTCATTTTGGCATTTCCAAAAGTCATCATTAAAATCATGCAAGATTTTGATATTCCTGACGATATATTAGCTGCAGCCAACACTATAAGGTTGAACTTGCTTCCGGACAAATCTAAAATCCATTATGAAAAAGAATATCGGCAGTTTTGTGACTGGCGAAACAAAGTACATGTTCAAGGAGCAGAAGAAACGGTGTTGCTGGCGTATTTCGCAAAACTCTCTGAGGAATATTCTGCTTCATCCTTATGGCCGAAATATTCCATGTTACGAGCGACTTTAGAACTGAAGGAAAGAGTGGAAATCGACAAATACGGCGCCTTAATACGTTCCATCAAGAAGAAAAACGTTGGATATAGAGCAAAAAAATCAAAAGTATTTACAAGAGAACAAGTCAACGAATTTGTGCGTTCTGCCCCAGACGAGGAGTTTTTAATGATGAAAGTGGCTTTTTTAATTGGAATTGGAGGAGCCTGTCGAACCAATGAATTAGCGAAGATGACCACGGAAGATGTTGACGTTTTAGAGGACAAGCTGGTTGTTACTATTCCCGACTCAAAAACCCACAAGAAACGGATTTTCGTTGTGGTATCTGACGGCGAAGTCAATCCTGTGCTTTTATTTAAAAAGTACGCAATATTAAGACCAGTCCATGTTACTCACCGAAGATTGTTTGTATCATATAGAAAAGGGAAATGTACGGTACAGCCCTGCGGCATTCATTTCTTCTCTAAAATACCTCAAAAAATAGCTGAGTATCTCTCACTTGAAAACCCTAATATGTATACTGGTCACTGCGTTAGAAGATCTTCGGCAAATTTTCTTGTTAATGCTGGAGGAGATATATTAGACCTACAAGAACTTGGTGGATGGGAATCGGCGAAGGTTGCTAGAGGGTATTTAGAAGAAAGTATAACCAAAAAAGTTTCCATTGCTCACAAAATTCAAATCGGCGATGTTTCCGGCAGTGGATTAAGCACTGGGGAACCGCACGAAATCGAAAGGAGTGCTTGCTCGGTCATCAATCAATCTTCAGAGGATATACCTATGATCGTGGACGCTAAAGGCAAAGGTGTATCCATCAAATTTGAAAACTGTCAAAATATTGTTTCACATGTTCATGAAAACTAGTTCTAATATTATTTGGTATCTAACGTATTATGCTTTCGTAACTAACGTATTAAGTTATGGTAACTAATGTATTATGAGTAACTAAGGTTTTATGTAGGTTTTGGTACGTTTATGATGTTTATCGTATCATTGAAGATTAAGACATTTTTATATGAAGTCTTTATTAATAATTATTAACATCATAAACGTACCAAAACCTACATAAAACCTTAGTTACTCATAATACATTAGTTACCATAATTTAATACGTTAGTTACGAAAGCATAATACGTTAGATACCAAATAATATTAGAACTAGTTTTCATGAACATGTAAAACAATATTTTGACAGTTTTCAAATTTGATGGATACACCTTTGCCTTTAGCGTCCACGATCATAGGTATATCCTCTGAAGATTGATTGATGACCGAGCAAGCACTCCTTTCGATTTCGTGCGGTTCCCCTGTGCTTAATCCACTGCCGGAAACATCGCCGATTTGAATTTTGTGAGCAATGGAAACTTTTTTGGTTATACTTTCTTCTAAATACCCTCTAGCAACCTTCGCCGATTCCCATCCACCAAGTTCTTGTAGGTCTAATATATCTCCTCCAGCATTAACAAGAAAATTTGCCGAAGATCTTCTAACGCAGTGACCAGTATACATATTAGGGTTTTCAAGTGAGAGATACTCAGCTATTTTTTGAGGTATTTTAGAGAAGAAATGAATGCCGCAGGGCTGTACCGTACATTTCCCTTTTCTATATGATACAAACAATCTTCGGTGAGTAACATGGACTGGTCTTAATATTGCGTACTTTTTAAATAAAAGCACAGGATTGACTTCGCCGTCAGATACCACAGCGAAAATCCGTTTCTTGTGGGTTTTTGAGTCGGGAATAGTAACAACCAGCTTGTCCTCTAAAACGTCAACATCTTCCGTGGTCATCTTCGCTAATTCATTGGTTCGACAGGCTCCTCCAATTCCAATTAAAAAAGCCACTTTCATCATTAAAAACTCCTCGTCTGGGGCAGAACGCACAAATTCGTTGACTTGTTCTCTTGTAAATACTTTTGATTTTTTTGCTCTATATCCAACGTTTTTCTTCTTGATGAAACGTATTAAGGCGCCGTATTTGTCAATTTCCACTCTTTCCTTCAGTTCTAAAGTCGCTCGTAACATGGAATATTTCGGCCATAAGGATGAAGCAGAATATTCCTCAGAGAGTTTTGCGAAATACGCCAGCAACACCGTTTCTTCTGCTCCTTGAACATGTACTTTGTTTCGCCATCACTCACAAAACTGCCGATATTCTTTTTCATAATGGATTTTAGATTTGTCCGGAAGCAAGTTCAACCTTATAGTGTTGGCTGCAGCTAATATATCGTCAGGAATATCAAAATCTTGCATGATTTTAATGATGACTTTTGGAAATGCCAAAATGAAATGACATAAAACCTTGTTGCTTTTATTTTCGCATCGCCGTTGTCAATGATACGATAAAGCTTTGAATGTAACTCGATTATTAGCGATTTAACACCGTCTCGGACGTTGCGGGTGACTCGGCTGTCGCCTCGTCACCTAGCAATGTCCTCGACTATTATAAATCGCATAATAATCTCGTTATATTAATAGCTATTATCGTATCATTGAAGATTAAGACATTTTTATATGAAATCTTTATTAATAATTATTAACATCATAAACGTACCAAAACCTACATAAAACCTTAGTTACTCATAATACATTAGTTACCATAACTTAATACGTTAGTTACGAAAGCATAATACGTTAGATACCAAATAATATTAGAACTAGTTTTCATGAACATGTGAAACAATATTTTGACAGTTTTCAAATTTGATGGATACACCTTTGCCTTTAGCGTCCACGATCATAGGTATATCCTCTGAAGATTGATTGATGACCGAGCAAGCACTCCTTTCGATTTCGTGCGGTTCCCCAGTGCTCAATCCACTGCCGGAAACATCGCCGATTTGAATTTTGTGAGCAATGGAAACTTTTTTGGTTATACTTTCTTCTAAATACCCTCTAGCAACCTTCGCCGATTCCCATCCACCAAGTTCTTGTAGGTCTAATATATCTCCTCCATAGCATTAACAAGAAAATTTGCCGAAGATCTTCTAACGCAGTGACCAGTATACATATTAGGGTTTTCAAGTGAGAGATACTCAGCTATTTTTTGAGGTATTTTAGAGAAGAAATGAATGCCGCAGGGCTGTACCGTACATTTCCCTTTTCTATATGATACAAACAATCTTCGGTGAGTAACATGGACTGGTCTTAATATTGCGTACTTTTTAAATAAAAGCACAGGATTGACTTCGCCGTCAGATACCACAGCGAAAATCCGTTTCTTGTGGGTTTTTGAGTCGGGAATAGTAACAACCAGCTTGTCCTCTAAAACGTCAACATCTTCCGTGGTCATCTTCGCTAATTCATTGGTTCGACAGGCTCCTCCAATTCCAATTAAAAAAGCCACTTTCATCATTAAAAACTCCTCGTCTGGGGCAGAACGCACAAATTCGTTGACTTGTTCTCTTGTAAATACTTTTGATTTTTTTGCTCTATATCCAACGTTTTTCTTCTTGATGAAACGTATTAAGGCGCCGTATTTGTCGATTTCCACTCTTTCCTTCAGTTCTAAAGTCGCTCGTAACATGGAATATTTCGGCCATAAGGATGAAGCAGAATATTCCTCAGAGAGTTTTGCGAAATACGCCAGCAACACCGTTTCTTCTGCTCCTTGAACATGTACTTTGTTTCGCCACTCACAAAACTGCCGATATTCTTTTTCATAATGGATTTTAGATTTGTCCGAAAGCAAGTTCAACCTTATAGTGTTGGCTGCAGCTAATATATCGTCAGGAATATCAAAATCTTGCATGATTTTAATGATGACTTTTGGAAATGCCAAAATGAAATGACATAAAACCTTGTTGCTTTTATTTTCGCATCGCCGTTGTCAATGATACGATAAAGCTTTGAATGTAACTCGATTATTAGCGATTTAACACCGTCTCGGACATTGCGGGTGACTCGGCTGTCGCCTCGTCACCTAGCAATGTCCTCGACTATTATAAATCGCATAATAATCTCGTTATATTAATAGCTATAATATCCCAAAGGAGTTATGACCCTCATTATAGATATCGTAACTATGACGATATAAGCTTATAATGTCACTGTCAGAAATAAATACATGTTTGAATATTTCTCCATTGCAGTTAACCATGGATCAGCTGATTTTTTATTCCAATCACCCACCATGTATTGGTAACCCCTCAGAAATATTTATATGTATAAATATTATTCTGCTCAGAAATAATTTTATAATACTCAACTCTCAATTTGAACCTAGATGAAATAGGCCTGGATTCACCTCCAAAGGCCTTACATCTCTCATCCTATACACATATTTGCTATTATTAAATAGCGCTTAGAGCAGCTCTCTACCGTGTGTATATAACATTATCAGCACAAACATTTGTATTACCGCAAAACGATCTCTCTGATGTGTGCTTCCTGAAAAGTTGAACAGCTTTCGTGTTTGCATAAAAATTTCAAATGTAATTTGATAATTTCGTGAAATGAAAGAATGAACGAAATAAGTTACTATTTTTTTAATTCAACATGGAACATAGATAAAACGAAATTGTCCAATGAAGACCTATACAGATACAATATTTCTTCAACTTATTTTTGAGATGTTTCTACTATATGAAGGGTACCGCATCTCATCTCCCTTTTCAATATCTGAGCCATTCAGTTGGACTATGATCTTGTCCTTCGGCAGAGTTCATTTATTTTATAATGTGAAAATTAGGTTCAGCCGTATTCATGGAATAGTTATATTTTTGAATTTATTCGATTCGTGAAAATTTTGCAGTACTACTCTGAAAATCATAAAAAAGTTGATGTCTATCCAACTCAGTCGAGAACTTCCTCAAGATTTGTCCAATTCGCATCTTCGATGACTTCATTTACGAAATACCTTATCACCATATCTTTGCCAGCCAACATTGTTTTTCGAAAATACTCTTAAACTAGGAGCAATTGAAGATGTGGAGTATGACGTAGGGAGATTGTATTATCTAGATTCTCTGTATTGAAATTGGACACGAACCGGTATACTCATATTTTCAAATATATCTTGAACCACAAGAATCTACATGTCAATCAAGATTCGGTGGACTGTAGTTCCACCAAAACTTGAATATTTGATGATCTACTACACTGGAGCATCCGGCAAAACTTGGTAGACTTCGAACACCTGACTTATCAGATGTAGGAAGGGGGTTACACCAACGGAAACTAGATTGGAATTATCATTTTCAGTGTAGTCTTGATTCCAGGAATTTACGAATGAGCTAATCCTATATTCTACCTCATAAACAAATGAATGAACGAAGGAAGGAGGAAAAATATGCACGATAAAAAATTTTATTCAGAATTTTTCTGGGATGCCACTGGACAAAATGATTTCAATTCACCTACGGCGGGATCAGCCTCTCCCGATTAACATCGCCAGAAGCTGAATCGTTCGAAGGATTATTGGGATATTCCAAAAAACCCTTTTCGAACGTTTTCATCCTGTATCATCAAAATCTAGCATTATCGATTATTATGAATTTCATTCCTTGAAGTCAGTTGAAAAATATATCACATTATCACAAGATACTTTGTATCTTGGAGTATGCTAGTCCGTATTGTTGAAAGCTTTGATATTATCACAATCGAAATTATCCAATGAAACAAACGATATTCTTCTGATGATTTTTATTAATATTCATAGAATGGTTTGTGCAGCAAAACTTCAATTTTTATGATGTGACAGTGTTGCATCCGGCAAAAATTCAAATTGATGTGGAATAACATACCAGGCATATAAGATCTATTTATTAAACCTTAATTCAATCGATTAATCAGTATAAAACATGGATATGTGCAATGAACCATGAAAAAATTAGGTATATAAAAATGTGGGTTGAATTACGTTGAGTAAGGTAATTTGAGAAGATCCATATCATTGGTTACTGTTCGAGAAAGTTCTGTAGAGAAACATGTATCTTTCAATAGTTACATGATTAAGTGTTTTTCAAACACGTCCCTGTTTAATTTTCAATAGAATTTATTGCATGTGGTTGATGCATACTGTATATTCCATTCAGTTCAGTTGAACTCAAGTCATTGTTATTGAGACGTTTCACAGTAGTGTAAGACATCATCCTGTAGAAATTGCTCATTTCGAATCCCGAGAATCTCGAGGATCAATCGTGGAACAAAATAAATTGAACCACGCCGAAGTATATCAATGCCCAAAAATTCAATTACGCTTCTGAATGTTCGCGAGATATCCCTCCAGACATTCATTAATAATATGACAGGCAGGATACAGCGCGTGAGGATTCAAATTCAATCCGAACATAACGTTTTCTTCTCCAACTGTTATTCCTATTGTCACAATTAATCTGTTCGGAACCGTTCGAGACGTAGGAAAGCACCTATTTACGCAAGAGATGGAAGAAATTCCACAATGAAGCAACGGCTGCCGAACGTAAATCAAAACAGTGTAATTTAGTATAATTAGGAAAGTTACGAGAACTTCTAATTGTCTTTTTTGTTCGATTGGAGTTGTGTGTGGAAGTTGCAAATCCAAGGATATAACTTGGAAGTTACGAGAATTATTTCGGAAAGGTATACCGATATCTTTAGAAGGATAAATATGATAGTAACCTCATTGCTAGGCTTATACAGGATGATTCGCCTAACGAGTTCATTGAAGGTTTATGGAGAATTAACAGATATATCAACTCGAAATTTTTGTGGCAGCTGAAGCTCAATGAGATCCATTTCCCCACTATATTTCAAATACACTGTCACTTCTGGTTCAATCTGAAGTGATATCAACTTTGTTTTGCAAATAAAGCACCCTATTCATTTCTACATTTTCGAAATCTACGTGAAATTTTTGACTGCATCCTGAATGGCTTCTTTATCGTGATTTGTTTTCGAGATATTCCATTTTTTTGAAAAATTTTGACAGGTGGACTGACTAACTAAGATGTCTGTATTATCTACAACTCTCATGATGGAGAGTTCAATCTCTGTATACACATTAATGAAAGAATATCATGTCAGGTATCCGTAAAAGTTTTACAGAATATTCAACAGGGCGTTCAATATTTCAGTTCACTTCTTTGAAAATTTTGAATCTTAATAACTTCATCATTGCACATAGAATAACTATGAATTTTTCACACTACACGCCGCAACATTTCATCTCCTATGGATTTTCTTCTAATGTGTATTCTCACTAGTGTGCTTTGGATGTTTCTAAATTCCATATTCGACGAATAATATGAACATCAATTGATTCAAGTGATGTTGTGAGTTCTTAATTTTCAATTCTTGTTAATTATTGGCGAAGTTACGGTGGTACGTGGCAATACTTTCTTTCTTGTTTTCTTCAGAAGTGTTGATGGACAATTGAGTATGTGTATTAGTTGGACTTCTACCTTGAAGTCATAACATTCCATATGCCTGAGAGTGATATTTGCGCAAAATTGGAGATATGTCGTGATAAAATTTCATATGTGCAATAATCGCATGATGCAAAAACCTCAATTAGTATACCAAGTTGGAAAACTTCTCCTACAGGATACTTTTATCTCAGAGGGAAGCATTTCAGGGCATGGAATTTTTTATCCTCGGAATGCCGTGAGGTATATGTATTCGGAGTTCATGAGTCGTGAGTGATTCTGACTTACCCTCTATAATATTCATCATGAACATCGTGTTCCTCTCGAATCTTACGCCACGAGGTAGTATTCCTGTTATGTTTTTGAGATATTGAGATTGAAGTCTCCATATTAAGTGGATGGTGCTCACAGAGACGTGATGGTACTATTTATATTCAAAATGAAAGAAATTGTTTCTTGATTCTGTTGCTTAACATATCGAGCAATAACTAGACTAGAGTGGATAGGAAGGATACCAATACCAATTGTAAATTGATTCGATGATATTTAAGGGAATTGAACGAGCACGGCACTGCGTGAAGAGTTTTCGGTACAGCTAGACAAAATGGTGACTCGAATTGCTCACCAGAAAGAAGAAATAGATGCAATAATGAAAAAGTTACAAGAATTGAAGCAACAAGTTGAAAAAGGTGTCCAAAGAGTAGAAAAACCTGAGAACAGTGAACAAATCGTGACGAAAATACTATCAGACATTTCAACCACTACGAATCGAGTGAAGCCCGTTTGACGAAAAAACATCATGGTCAAATTACTTGAAGCAATTCGAAGCAGCTGCAAAAGCCAATGAATGGACATTGAAGAGCAAGGGGGTGGCGCTCATAGTTGCTCTACGAGGAGATGCATTGAATATCTTGCAAACCATCCCAGAAAGTAAGGCTGACAGTTACGAACATCTCATCAAATGCCCCAATATGTGATATGGTCAAGAACATCTACAGCAGTTATTCCAGTTTTAGATAAAGAATCTTCGACAGAGAGTCGATAGGAGTTTGAAGCCGACGTAGCCAGATTGTTCCATTGTGCATATCCGTCAGCTCCGGAGTCTGTTATGGAATGTCTAGCTGTACAGACATCCGTTGATGGGTTGAGAGATGGGGAAATGCAGAGAACTGTACGTTTGTTTCGACCCAAAGACCTCACCGATGCACTAGCAGCGGCGTTGGAGTTCGAAGCGGCAACAGAAGCTTCACGTGGATCTGCAAGAGTCCGCAACATTGATAGCAATAGTAGCTCACTGAACCAGGAATCTACTGAAGGCCTACTCGATGCCAGAAAAAGTCTCCTGGATCTGAATAAGAGAACGGTTCACCAGCGGTGGCGGAGAGCTGGGAAACCCTCGGAAAGTAGGCAAACGAGTCAAGAAGTTTTCTGAGGATCGTATGGAGATTAAAGAAACATCTATCAACAGAACTACTGTTGTAAGCGATGATAGGTTACCTGCAGCAGTCCGACAAGAACAAGAGAAAGATCCAGAAGTCCGAAAACTTCGAGAATGGAAGAAAGCAAATCGTCGTCCTAATTGGCAAGAAGTAGCACCATTATCACAAACCTTGAAGGTTTACTGGGTCGATGGGACTCCCTGGTTTTGGAATATGGCTTGCTGAGGAGAAAACTAGAGAACGATGATGGATCGGATCATCGAATGCAGCTAGTAATTCCTAGGAGCCGAGTTCCAGATGTACTGCGCTACATACTGGGAATCTGTGATCTGGGAGTGAATCTGGGAGTGAATATCATACAGTTTCAACTACAAGACGAGGATGAGCCCACTTACGAAAATTTTATGAAAAACCTATAGCGGTTCGTTGAAAGCAATCCATCGGTCGAACCTTGGAATTTGAAGATACTAGTCCCGTAGGAATAAGATCGATCTTTCATCTGACAATCTGAAAGACAGTTCCACAAATCATTTTACAAGGACTTATGGGACGCATTGGTTGATCTGAACGCATTACTCGAGAAGGGGATACAAAAAATAGCTGTACCAAAGCTGGCTTGCGGTTTGGATGGCCTGGATTGGAGAATTGTCAGGAATATGTTGGAAATCATATTCAGATTTACCGGAGTTGAAATTCTGATATGTTGCTGGAATCCTAGGGTGAATCGAGGACAGAAAACGGTACCATGCTACTTCAATCAGACTTCTCACTGCCGAAACGAAACCAACTGCTCATTTCTCCATCATAACGAGCAAAATGCATTCCAGGAGGAATGCTCCTCAAGAATATCCTGCGAGCAGTCTGATGAAGAGAGATGAGCAGATGTCACATAAGACTGGCAGATCTAGAACATTCCAGAACAAATGTTGAAACATATAAATATCAAGCTTCCAAACAAAGTTAGTTAGTTGAAGAATAGAACGCGACCGAGTAACATCGTTGTCAATATGAATAGTTGAAATGAATAGTGTTCCTCAGTATTTGTACGTATAGATAAACAGTTCATCAGTTAGAAATCTGTCTGTTCTTTACTGGAATCCACGAATAACGTAGCAATATGTAAGGGAAATGAATGAGCAGGGTGATTGAAAACATGTTAATTCGGGGATTGCCGTGTAAAACCACACTGTACAAGCTTTCAAATTAACACCAAAGGATCATTCAAAATAATCTAACAGTTTGCTGTATGAAGGATTCGGCTATATGTCGGTCATCTGTAGAAATATTTTGACTAGGACCTCATCGAATGATGCCCCAGTTAGAAAATCAACATGATCAGGAGGGAATTCTCCCTGAATATGAAATGACAGTAGAATCCATCTGTACAATAACACAATGGGACTTTGTTTGAGCAGAACGAAATAACAATATCACTCCTATTTGGAATAACCAATGAGTCCCAACGGTGCAACTGTTTGAACAATGCCATCTCGTTGAATTAAATTTGGCAGAACAAATTCGGTTTCGTATTAATTTTGGATAGTCGAACTGAAAGCAATAAATTCTACTGAATTATGTGAAATGGCAGTTAATGTGGGAATAGTTCTGATTAGAATAGAAATTCATTGAATTAAAAGCGAGGATGGGACTATTGGAACCGTGTTCCATTTTCCATTATTGGAATCTGGATACAGAATACAGGGTCAGTCATGACGATCTTCCGGTGACTCAAATGACCTGCGAGTTCTTCTGAAATATTGTTTCTCATTTCGAAAAATCAGATGACTCAATTCCTCATCAAATCATTGCTGAAATTTTTCGAGAAACCCTTCACGGTGTTAATCTCTGATCGAAACCACGAGTGGGACGTAAAATTGGATACAGTGGAATGGCAATCAATGAAATAGCTGATGACCTAGCTTGGAAAAAATAAGAAAGAATGAAAATAGGTTTTTTGCCACTCTTTTCAATACTGGAATACTATAGGTAGTATGACTTTCCACCACACTGTGGTAGATCTTTTCATTCAAATGTTACAGATATTGATATCTTCAATTTCGGTTGAACATAACTCATTTGAATCCCACCTAAGCTGATTATCTAGGATGACCTCAAAATGATATACTTTGGAAATTCATTCAATAACTGTTTCACTCAATATCCAACATTTTTCCGTTTGGTGGCGCCTGATAATGATAGTTTCGCAAATTAATATTGTTTCATAGAGATGTATCACCCTTTCTATAGGTCTCTCCTCACTGTTGATATTCATATCGAAACGATCTGTAAAGTTATTGTCGCATGGCTTCTCTCCGAGGGAAAATACATAATACCCGATACCGTTTCGAGAGTACAAACAAGATCTTGGTTAAGATTTATTCGTTTGATTGTTCGATTCGAATTACGCGACAAGGCTACGAAGTATCATTTACATTATCTCTGGAAATAATTCCAGAACTCTACCGTATAATATAGACAATACCGGTTATTCTCGTTTGAATTATCTCATGTGGAAATGAAAGTTCTTATCTGTGATTCAGCGCTGAATATATCGATTTAATTGTTCGGATTGATTTATAGATGCTATATAAGCATAATTTCAAGTAAGACAGCTCAACAAACTTGGATGACTCTATCAGCTCTTATAACTCGAACAACTTATATCTCTTATGTGTCAAATAACTGAAAAGAAAATCCTCAAATATCCAGAATAACCCAAACAAGTCAACTAACCCAAACACGTACAATTATTTAACACAAAATTGAAAATTTCATCAATTTTGTGATTGTACGATTCAATTCAAGAAATTATGTCCATAAATATAACACAATCCTGATTATCGAGTTTCTATTCATTGAATCAACTCGACAAGATCATGACATCAACAATTGAAGCTCTATATTTTAGCTTATGTCAGATTACAATATATCACAATAATGAATGTCTACAGAAATCAAAAAACTTTTTCTTTGTGATTGATCTGAAAGTAT
This sequence comes from Plagiodera versicolora, assembly GCA_037013635.1. Taxonomy (NCBI): domain Eukaryota; kingdom Metazoa; phylum Arthropoda; class Insecta; order Coleoptera; family Chrysomelidae; genus Plagiodera; species Plagiodera versicolora. Next base: position 3,641,875 of record CM072986.1, on the reverse strand, counting down.
TATTCATATTGAATCCTGTTATCACTTCAGTTCGGAGATTAAATCTTATCATGAAATAAAGGAGATATTGCATGATTGGATAATATTTTCAAGAAACAATGCTCGAATCTTTGAAATTCCACTTTTTTAAATAATTCCTCGAATACAATTGATACAATATGATTCTTATCGAGGAGTATAATGTTGAAATAATAATGAAATTAAAATGATTTCACCATTGAGTACAAGAGTGCTATCAACAAATTATTTGACACAAAACATTCTTGTGTGTGTATCAAATCGGAAATTATGTTCATATTCAATTGAAATTATGGATGTGCAGGGTAACAAATTCCCATGTTTGTATAGGGCAACTCGGTAATTATAGGAGATACGAAGAAATGAAGGTCACATTCACAATCGCTTTTCTCGAGTTATAAACAAATGTTCGATATTTCGACATGTTTAAGAAGAAAAAAACCTGTTTAGCTGAACCATAGTCAACTATGATTTCCATTAAAAAAATACAACTTCAGGTCATAACTCAATTGAACACTTTTTTTTTGAATTTTCTCTACGTCAATGGATTGAATGGAAAAAAGTGCCTGAAGAATGTAGAAACAATTTTCTCCCTACTTCACTAACAACCGGAGAATTGAATTTTTGTTCATAACTCGAAAACGAAAGACGATAGCCAATTTTTTTTCACCAGTGAACTTAACTTGAGGATGCGGCCTCCATTTCTTCGTATCTCCTAGTTACCGAGTTGCCCTATACAAACATCGAAATTTGCCCACTCTTTACTAGATTAAGTAGATGAATTCATGTATAATATGATTCACTCGTATTTATATCCAATTTCCCTACAACAATATAATGAATTCAATGTGATGATGGATTGTTTGAATAAAGAAAGAATAATTTGACTGATAATAAATTTATTATTCTATTTGTATATTTTAGTTCTATAAATAGGTACATTGAATTACCCAGTATAAATAATTTATTATACTCAACTCTCGTGGCGATTAATATTCTTCTCGAATGGAAGCATTCAATTCGTGAAATCATTTCAAGAACACGCTTTTTCCATTCCATAGGATTCCTACACAGTCGATATAACATCTCGATAGTCATCTTTCATCATCGCCCCTTTTCGTTTGATTGCTTTGTTCCTGTCATGAAAATTAGGGAGCACTATATATTCATCTACACAGACATATTCCTTGAATTATTTGAAACAATCAGACATGTGAGACGGGCAATTTTGTGAAAGAATTGAATTATGAGAATATGGCTATAGTGATGTCTATAGTGAATTAGTAATCGATATGTCGAAGAGTGGATTCTGTGAAATGCAGTGTGATGAAGTTACTGACATTTCAGTGGTATTATTGATCCCAAACTATCAAATGGAAACTATTTGGTATATCAGATTTTCTTTCCGATCACGTTGTTCAATATGTCGTCGTTTATCAATAATGTACACGGGATGAAAAATATAATTTTCAAGAATTTTTATGCTTCATTGTGTTTCCGAATTTTCAGTTATAAACCACAATGAGATATAACAAACAAGTACTGATCTTCAGTTTGAATCACTGCACTACAACAACAATCAATTTTTGATTTTCGTTTTATCGCAATATCTCCAAAACTATCAAAAATATGTCCGCGTTCATTTCACATTATTTTTCTACACAACAATGCACATGAAAAACTGACAGCCTGTACATTGAAGCATAAATTGGAGGATGGATGGGGGAATGACTGGTTGTAATATTCCAAATAAATGATTGAATCACTGATAAAAATTGATAACAACTGAAAGCGTATGGCTTTGATCCTCTGTCGAGACAAAAACTATCAATTTGAATGTGAGAATTGAATTTCTCATCTCTCAACCAGACTGATGACGTTGCATTAAGATTACGTGTATGGAGTTAGTAACAGAGCCTACCCAAAATATATAGCAGGTGATGCCTCATACGAAAAGAGAAATAAACATGGAAAGCTACCTTGGTATCTAAAAGCATGTAACTGAATTCAATATTAACTACATGTGCATGTAAATTCATGATGGATCAATTGTGGTGAGGAATATTGAAATATAAAACGTTAACGTGATGATTATGTTAGTTTATGAAAATGTATACAAACAATAATTTTATGTATCCTGATGTACTCTCGACAGATGTTGATGAACTTTTGAATAACATGCAACCATTTCAATTATATTACTCTCTGATATTCCATGAGAAATGATATTCTCCGCATATCTCATGTCTCATCAATCTTCCTGTGAAAACGGCTCGATTTCATAGAGCTATCCCACACCTGAATGCAGCTCATGACAAATCGACATTTTTTTCCAAAACATACAAAAGAGGATCTCAACAAAAGGACCGTCCGTGGATAAAAAAGGATAGGGTAGTGGTAGTGGTGACAGTTGGAATTTATCACCCACAGAAAAATTAAATGGCTTTCTCTGTTCTGTTTGGATGTATGTATTCGAGAATCCCAGAAATATTCGATAACTCTGTGAACGGGATCTATAATAGGTTCACGGTATAGTGAAACTAAATCTGTATTCACTTTCATCTCATAGTTTAAATGAAATGAGTCAATATTTCTATCAATCAATTTCGTCTACACAGAGCTTTCACATTTCATTTTTTCCATGCATATTCTGTCCAAAAATTCTTATAAATATCTCTCTATATAAATCTCATCTCTTGGCAATATGTTTTTCGCCAATGATAATGGAAACAAATAAGAGCAAATCTCGAGAAATCGAACATCATATGTATTCATCTGATCCTTAATTTTTTCAATCCAAAAAAGAGCAAATCTCGAGAAATCGAACAACATTTTATGTTTTTTTTAAGGAGAACTGTATTCTTTGATCAATATTGTTTTTTTATAATATTGTTTATAGCTCAAGAAGATCAATTACAAAAGAAGACTATCAAAATTCCGTCCAACATGAAAAACCTTTATTTTATCTCAGTTCTAGTTATAGCACCTGTCAGTAGTCAGTGGGTATACAACCCTTCTATTGAGATCCCTTTCAGGTTGTGAACTCTCCTGATTGTTTCTGCTATATATTTGTGGTAATTATGAAGTCAAAAAGCTACAGAGAAACATTTCGGACTTTGTAAAAAAGAATGAAATGAAGTTTCATCAACGTTTCTTGTTTTTTTTTGAGATATACCGAAATATTGCGGTGATTCAAATAACTATTCTTATAAATGATACTGATGTCATTTTATTATTCACCCTGAGAGTTTCATCGCAATTTGAAGACAAATCTTAAGTGTTATAAAAGATGCAGTAAATAATTGAAAAATCAACTATGTTTTAGAATATCGAACCTATATGTTTAGGATATTTCTTGATGGATAAATCAAGATGAAATGTTTAACTAATATCACATTCGTATTCTCTGTCTCATCAACCAATTCTGAATGTGACTCATAGTCAGAGTTTGGACAGAACATCTTTTCCAAGTTCTGATAATGACCACTCTGATCCGGGTAACGTCGATGTTCCGGTTCAACTGGAAATGCTGAGTTAATGACAATATTCCATATCGCTTTTTCGTATCAATTCATATGCTACTCTTGGAATGGCGAAAATAAGCCACATGGAAATTTTTAAAATTGAATGATGGTCCCTGTATAAACTCTCTTGAGTAGAAAAAAATTTTCCTCAATAAGATATTCAATAATTTCTCATATGATATAGTTTTCTCTCAGAATATGTTCCTCTATAATCAGTTATTCAGAGTTGAATCTACTTTATGGAACATAAAACGTTCATGAATGCATCACCTGTCTGATTTGTTATATGCATCGATCTATTCAAAGCACGCATGTGAAATTGAAACATTAATTCTCATGATAGCCACCTATAATTCGGTGCCAAGATATTATAGCCATAATAAAATAACACAATACCCGACCCTGAAATTTACTGCTACTGGTAGAGCCACCCCTTCAATATTATAATAATAGAGCACTAGAAATGCGCATCAGCTTTCGGTTGTTTTTTGTAGGCTCAGATTCCACCCGTCGTACGACAAAACACCTACTGTGATTTTTAGTGGCTAGATGATCGAAAGTTGCGGAACAATAGATTATGTCACGTGAAATATTCCATTTATTATCAGCGACTTTTATGAACGTGTTATGACTCGAAATAGAAGTGGCAGATGGAGGTTTGGTCGTTGAGTATCATTTCATAATGAGATAAAAAAAATATTTCAGACTGCCTGCATGAGAATATTATCAACACAAGAATTCTCTGTAGTCACTGTCAGAAAAATGCAAGATATAATCCCCAGTTATCGATTCATATTTCTAATGTTGATCAAAGGTTGTACTATCATCATCGTGATAGTGTACATCCTATAAGATACTCATGAAAATCTACTTATAGTAAGAAATGAACGATTCTTGTGATTGATTACTTATTTATGACAGCTTATTTTCATTTTTGTTCTTATTTTGCCAATCAAAACATCGAATTCTCCATTATCGGAAGATCTGTATCTGAAAAAGTACAATTTCATCTTGACATTGTGAAATCAACATGGACTGTGATGTGGAGTAAAATTGAAAAATATAAATCAACCCCAAAAATTCATAAATATATATATAGGGCGTCATGTATATTTTGTCTCTAAAATGAGGAAATCATAATACACATTTTGTCCTGATACGAATGTCTGGCAAGGCTCTGGTTTTCTCATTTGAGGAAAAAATCCACAACCTTTCTAGTACATGGAGGACTCGAGGTCTGGTCTATGGACTATAATGATAAAGATAGGCATAGACACGGAACTCTAATATAACGATAGAGCATACACAATGGTTATGCAAAGGTTGTAGTGCGGAGGCTCTCAGAGCCAGAAGCTCATATGCTCCATTCTAATCTAATCTGATCCAACTGAGTTCTTCTGATGAAACGTATTTACTTGAGCAATGCTGGAATTTGTTATCTTCGTATATTCTATCTAACAAAGCCCAGAAAAATTCTATTCTTGTTCATGTCCCACCTCGAACAGTGCGCTCTTGGCTGCCATAACGTCAACCAGGACAATCGCGCGAGCGGGTATTTAGGGCCATTATGGGATTTCGAGTCAATCGAAGAGAACAACGAACAGCGCGGCCTGCTCCTTCCTCGATGCGACTGTGGTTGATTTATGGTTGCACGGCCTACCTGGATTCCTGCCTGGGTTTTATGCAATCTCCGCAATCTACCCCGAAAGATATTTTTCACACAGCACGATTCTCCGACGGGCACATGACTGTGCCGTGCATTGGATGAAAATATTTTGAATTTATGTGGTACGGTTTTAGTGTCGTATCGTGCAGTCAAGTTCTGATGATATGATGAAAAAAATTATGTATATATTGAAAATCGGTCGGGTGAGACATAGATGTGTAAAATAATCCCATTATCGAAAGTTGCAAAGGGTTCCCAACATTTCTTTTTCAAATATCTGTGGATTTCTGGAACCTGGTTGAGGCGATTCTAATATTCCTCTGATGTTCAATTCATATGAAATATACATCTGCCCAATTCAGGTAGAATATACAAACGAATATCATCTGGATCTGAACCAGAACACAAAAAAATCACTGATATTCCTACCATTATCAGTTTACGATTTATTCTGATCTCTACAGGGGTGGGCTCTTGTAGATAGCATGACTTCAATTTTGAAACTATCTTATTGAAGAACTGGACAGGTGAAAAACATTCTGAATGGTGTGAAATCTTGATTTTTTTATATCTCTTTTTTGTGTTATAGGATATCAGTTTCTGTCATGGAACCTATTTTCGAACTGTTTTTAACAACGGAATAGAACTGCGAAACTTAGTTTTGACGTGATGAGAATGAAATAGGATCGTGATATAGAGTATATAGAATTTTTTTTTTAAATTGTATTTGCGATCGCATGACTTGCTGATGCATTTATTTTCATATTCTCCTTCGAGGATTCAATTGGCCTAACCAATTTCTTTCACACTTGATGTATCTCATTAGACATGATGATTACACGTTCCAGCGTCTTCTAAATGCGATGAGTTACTCTATTTTATTCACAGAATCATTGAATATCTACTTGAAACTTCATGTTTTGCATACAACAAAATAGATACCCATTTTTCCTTTCTTGAACAATTACGACTAACTTTTCATCTTATTGAACTTCAAAGAAGAGTCGAAAGTAAATGAAAGCTTGATATTCTGATTCTGATATAATGTCATCTATCAATTTCCTCAACGTTTTCGGTACAGTGAAATTCCTTTTACATGCTGGGAACACATCCTCTCAAAGCTTATGAATATTCATGTTTGTTGATATGAATCGATGATCATAATAATAAAAAACCATTTGGAATAATATTCGAAGATTTATCCGGAATCAATTGGACGAAAAACTGATTTTTATGGAAATATAGTCTCATCTGATTGAAACTTTCTTTGGCGAAATGACTGTTCAGGAACATTTGTCAAGATTTTTGGTCGAAACCAAAAGTTAATTATATATGAAAGATAAAAATAGTATTCACGATTTTCGAATGCTGCATGAATTCAATTGTCGTTTTTGAGTTATAGTGGTTTTGAATAACTGAATAGACTATCCATATAATATCAGCCGCTGTGGAAGCTTTGAATATATCGATTCACTGTTGCCTCTCGAAGAGTCTTTGTCGAATTCATTCAAAATTCTCAGGAAATCTTTTCAAGATAATAGATTTTAGGAAAAAATCAAAAAAGTGCAGTGCTATGTAAAAAGCACAATAGAACCACAACATACGAGACAATTCATCTTCCATTCAGTTCCTTCACCATATTTTCGAGCAAATGCAAAAATCGGAAATGATAGAGCATTACAAATCATGGACATGGAACTAGATGTTTGTAGAATAAAACAGTATATTGAAGTATAAGTGGATAAAAAGGTCTTTAAAACACGCGCAAGTTTTCGAGCACGTTGGCTCAGCCGAAGTGCTCGAAATAAAGCAAGTGTTTTAAAGACCAGATCCATGAATACTTTACGCTATTTTTTTATTGGTGCCACATTTTACGTTTGAATAAAGTTTTGCATTTCTCAGTTATATTTTATTTGACGTTTATAAGGTACTTCTGTCAGATCAATGATCAAAAATTTGTCATTTAGACTTCACGTTTCTCGTTCCTTCGTTGATATTGCCATGGTAACTGTTTTTTAAAGTTTGATTTCAACACGCTCAGGAGTGCTTCAAATGGGTAAAATGGGGCACCAAAAAAAATATTCATATCAGAAGACTTCTACGCTCACAACATTTTTTTGCGCAAAATCGATGTCTTCATCTCACTCTTTATGAACATTTTCAACATGTTGATCTATAAAATATCAGTTTTGATGAATAAGAGATGATGATCAATACTAAACATGTCAGCATCAAAAATAAACCCAACATGGAACGAGTCATCAAATTATTTCCATCAGTCATGAATTTTCGCATTGCGGATGAATGTGGAAAAGTTCATACGAAATAGATTCCTCATCAGTTGATTTATTAGTCATGGTTCACTGTATCAAAGGGGTTTATGATGAAGGGTATGTATGAAGTTTGTTGCATTCGACATATTTTGTGCTGAAAAAGAGTGAACAAATGGATGATAATTATGTTCGGATGTGGTCAGGCAGGATGAATTGACAGAAGGCTGTGGAATTCAGGATGATGGTTGTTGATTCGGAGTCGATATATTATTGTGTAGGATATTCATCATACATATTTTCCGTTGTGGTGTTGGACACTATTTAAATCCTTCATTTCAGTTTTTATTTCGATAAGCGACATGAATCTTTGAATCACTTCATTATAGAATAAAATACTGTTTATTTTGCGTTCATTTTGCATGATGTATAGCTTGAAATACTTCAATATAGGTACCAAATAACCACACGAATATCCTACTGAAGTTGACACTTGTTAGTAGGATGGTTCACATAAATGTACCAGGAGAACTAAAATAGCTAATACTCCAATCTAAGGAAATAGTTCCATGACAATTATATTATTCTTTTATGAACCGAAACACAGGTTTACATACATAAATACACTCTAACTTATTCACAAATGAATTTACAGGGTGGTCCAACGAAAACGTACCAGAAGGTATAACTACAAGGAAGAGATTTTATCGAGAAAAACCTGAAACACGTCAACTTTGTTTATGATGAAGACAATTTTTGACGCAAAAAGTATTGCCCAAACTTCACCCTCCTAAAAACATATTATGTTCAATTGCACTAATGTGTGATCTGTGATACAAATGTTCCATTGAATTTTGGATATGGTATCGAATTATTCGTGAATATATCTTGAATATGGTTTCTGAGTGGAGAATATTGAGGATGGGTGAATATCGAATTTTCGAGCATCCGTTGTTGAGTATTGTACGGTATATTTAAATGTAATTTTTCTTCTGGATTTGGTGTAAATACTATAAAGGTTTCACCTGAAATGATTATAATTTCTGGAATCTATTCAAGAATGTATCATTTCAACCCAATAAGCAACTCATGGAGAACTATTCGCTACATTTGTTCATTTCCAATGATTGAGAGAAGCTGTAAGATTTGTACAAAATGAGCTGACAGTTTTCAACATGAAGAGTTCATGAGCTTTCAAATGATGAATTTGCATTTTCTGCAAACGAAATCTTTTTTTTTCAAAAATTTTATTGAAATCTGAAAATGTATTATACTATATACAAACACATATTGTTTAAACGGAAGCAAAAAAATGACGAAAATGGTCCTGTCAAATAGCTAACCGTCTGATTGGGGTCCTACCAGGTCTTATCCGCTTCCGGAATATAATCTTCTGGTTCTTCGGGGTTGCAACCACCTTCGCCAAATTGGGGAAAATGCTGGTTCAGTCTTTTGCAATCACCACAAATACTTCAATAAGCCACTGTCTTGGCGGTTAGAAATGTATTCATACGAGATAAAAAGATGAAGAAAATTTGTAGTGTGCCACAGTTGACAAGAATAAAAATAATAATAATCTTTCTCGGTTGACCGTCCGTAATCCCCATCAAAAACAATCTTTTTTCGACAGATCATTTTATCGTGTGTAAATCAAACTGAGCACAATAAGTCGGGGACGATAAAATCAATCGAATGTAAAATCGAAACAAATCATGCATTCTCAGTATTTCAAAAAACATATGAAATTAATTAGAGAAATAGAAAAGAAAAAATATATACCATTTCAATAATAATAATAATAATAATAATTTGAATGCATCATGATATTCCATTGAAAACATAATCATTGCATATTTTTTATGAATATTTCAGTTCTCTGTTTTGATAATTGTTATGAATCTATTCGATCTAGAATAGAAATAAACAAGTCAAAACATATCCCAAACCACATCACCATTTATATCAATTACTTGTCTTACTCTTCTTTAGAAACCTTGAATTGAAGAACAGTCGATTCTGAGTGAAAGGATACATATATTTCAATCCGAATCATGATGGAAATCTGGAAGCCGTATGAATTAGATTCAATTCCTTCAGGCGATTAACCTGAAAATATGTTGGAATTGTATGAAAGGAACATATTGGATACACACTCGACCAAATCCTGATGTTTGGTCCATTACTTTATTTTTCAATCGGATCAAATTGATCTGTTATTGCTTTCTACTTTTCGCCTGTTCTTTTATTTTCAAGGCATCCATCCACTCAAAGGGCCGGTCAACTTTTTTATTGCTTTTCAGTTCGTATACAATACATCCATTAGGAAAATTGGAGTGGTGTTTCTGAATTGAACGTCTCTATCGGAGGAATATTATTTTCCTTGAAACAATAGGGACGATGACTGTTGGAAATTGAATGTTCAAGATTCAGGCTCTTATGCACCTTGAATTTTCAAAGGAGACGTGGACAATATTCAGGAGTAATTGATAAAATGCGTGGTACGCATGAAAATGGGAGTTGAGTTCGCAGCTACTCAATTAGGTCCGTAAACATATACGAGAACTCACTTCGATATACTTCGTTGATGATTGTTCGGGTTCGATTTATATTTCTAGTTGAATATAAATTGCAGATTTCGAATGATGAAAAACGGATCATCAATCATAAAGGAACCCAATTTCGCAAACAAAGGAAGAAAAACGACAGTCGAGATGTATTTCCTGTATTGCTGCTTCACGTGAGGTTTTTGTTGACTGATTCCTCTTCTTTCGAACACCATTTGCATTCTTTATTCTCAGTATTGCCCATAATATTGGGGAGCTTGTTTGAAGGGCATCCACTGAGTTTTCTTCAGCTTCTTCAGAGTAGCTATTCGGTTCTCCAGAAGGACGGACATTCACACTCCTGATCCAATCACTATATATTTTTTATTTATTTCTAGGCAACTAGTTTCTCATTTATCAGTATCTCATTATGAATGGCTAGTTTCTGTAGATCATCCATGCATTTCACCACCATTCGCAAGTGAACTATTCATTATATTAGAGTTGTCAAGATCACTTGGCCATGACTATTTATCGTGATGTATTGTTAGTCTCCACCGAAATCCTAATAGTGAATAAGTTTAGCATGAGGTTTCGCCTGAAATGCCGTAACAACTTCCTGACTACCAAGATATTATATCACGAATATTCGATGTGGAAGGGAGTATGTGCATGGTGTCCGCAGTCACAGTTAGGGCTGTCAGAGAGACCCCATTTGTGGGTCCAGTAGCGAGTTCTGCCATGGTTGGTCCTAAGGCGGTTAAGGGTCGTCCACGTTTTTCTCGGCAGGTCGAATCCGGGAGGGCAATGTATTGGGTCGGTTATCAGGTGGTGTGGGTCAGGGTTTTTGTCAAACCATTCGTGTCGCCAACAGGCCTCCGCGTGAAAATCGTTGGTTAGTAGATGTTGGCCCAATACCCATGGAGGCTTTCTGGATTTAAGCCGCTCCTTGTGGATGCAGTCCTCGTGGTCGTTGCTGGTGCACTTTTTCCATTCTCTTACTAGGGCTGACTTTCTCCTCAAGTGAGGAGGGATGATATTTGACAGCACTGGAAGCCATTGAACGGGGGTGCTTCTGATGGTGCCCGTTATGATTCTCATTGCGTTATTAAGCCGAGTGTCAATTAGATGTGTATGGTTGCTGTTTAACCAGACGGGCCAACAGTACTCTGCAACCGAATACGTGAGAGCCATTGCGGTAGTTTTCAGAGCCCTAGCGAATATTCGGTAAACCTACAGTATAGGTAAGCAACTCCGATTTTGATGAAATTTTCACAGAAGCTTCGGAACACTAATACAAACACCCAGTGATAAAAATTTTTCCGCGGAAACACCTCTAACATACTTTTTTTTAGGAAAGTTTCTGAAAATTCATCACGGTAAGACCTAAGAATTTGATTGATATTGTACTTACGTAATTAGTAGGACAAATTTTGAATAGACTAAAATGTCATTAACATGTCCTAAAATCGATTTCTACGAGAAATTTCAAGCTGTGAAAATGCCCAATTTCATAATTTAATATCGTATATTTTCAACCCAATATGGCGTGCAATAATTGAAATGTCAAATGACTAGTTTATTGTCACTATAACAAGCAGCGTTGCCAAGTGAATAAAAAATCGGAGATTTGATTTATTTCAAAGTTCGGGATACAATCATTCAACGAATCCAAATAATTCGATGCACACGATTCCTGCGATGGCGCGATAGATCAATCAAACATAGATAATTCAAAATGCAGGTAACTCGAGGGAGATGGTTCCTGCGACGGCGCTGGCGCGCCATCGCAGTGCCTGATTAAAAACATCACTCTCGCCGGGATCCACCCCAAACGTAGATCAATTACACCTAGATCAATCAAACGTAGATCAATCAATTGGCCACATAAAAATATATTGTACTTATATGTGGACTCAAGTTCTATGGTTTACCACTCAAAATAGAAATACAACTTGGCAACCTTGCTCTCTTGTGACATGACAGATCTCATTTGACATAGCCAACATCATATATTGTTTTGGGTCGAGAATATATATATAAATCGTTTATTTAGTCATAAAACTAATGTCAAGTACATTGATTAAAAAAAAATTAACAAAACGTGCAGATCACACACAAACATATATAAAAAAAAAGACGGAAGAAACAATGCCATTACAGTACATTTGTACCGAGGTACTTCTTCAGCCTAACTTTAAAAATATCAAGATTTCCAGAATTTTTTATATCATTTGGAATTCTGTTGTACATGGTTACACCTTTGACAAAAATAGAATTCTGACTATATGTTCTGCTAACCAGGGGAACACGAAAATTGCCTCTATATCTAGTGTGGTGCTCATGAACTTCTTGATTGAGGATTAAAATGTTCTGCAAATACAAATATGAAAACATGAAAATATCTTATTCCAAAGTTTCTCATCATGAAATTTCTTGTGAAATTTGATTCAAGGACATGTTAATTATGTTTTAGTGTAATGAACATTCTCTCAAACCATAACGTGAGTACAATATCAATCAAATTCTTAGGTCTTACCGTGATCGATTTACAGAAACTTTTCTAAAAAAAGTATGTTAGAGGTGTTTCCGCGGAAAAATATTTATCACTGGGTGTTTGTATTAGTGTTCCGAAGCTTCTGTGAAAAGTTCAGTGATAATGAAGGTACATTAAAATTGAGGATTCCTCCCCTGATGAGTCACAAATCTGAAGAGTTGACACCATCGACATCAGGATTACAGATAGTATAAAAAATAGTGTGTATATTTGCCATCGGAGTTATTTTCGAAAATATAAAAGTTGAAGTTGAGAGTATTGCAGCATAATCGACAAATCCACTGTCCGACTCATTCTATATTTTTACTGCATATCAAAAATATATAATAAATTGGGGGTAGTGAACTGTTTGAATGTGAATGAATCAGATTACTTCAAATAATTCTCATGAACATTTTCTGTTACCTTCATTGGATTGAAGAGTACTCAAGCAATAGATGTTCACAGTTATTCTGATTCAATCTATCCATTTCGATGAACTGTATCCATCCTGAAAATTTTTGAGTTTTTCAACTTCAGTTTGACATCGAAAATTATGGTCATTGGCATACTCCACCTTAGGAGCAGCGCTTTTGATTTGAATATAACAACAAATCACCAGAAACCATCTCCAGTTGCGAATAAATTGACAGCATAATTTCATACTACAGCTTTCGGTCGGAGTTCAAAAGTTCAACCCCTCATTCGACTCATAACGTTTTCATCACATAAGAGATTCAATAGCTGACATGATCATTACCTAGAAGAGGAACTGAAATCGAATGCTTTATCGTGGTCATAATCGATGTAGCTTGTAATCCTCACCGTGATATAGCAACTCAAAAGCAGTGATGAATCTCTGGAGCGGACATACCATTAATATGACATGCGATTATCACTGGATCTTGATGAACCGTAGCCAACGATGAAGAAATAAACTGGAAAGAGTATATAATCGCAATTTTCCGTTCCCCATCACAACAAATCCATCAATTCCAGCTCATCTGACTCACTCGGACTATGTTATTAATGAAAAGGGGTAGATAAACTGACAGCCACTCACCCTGACAACATGAATCTCGGAGCGATCGGGATGACTTGCGGTTGTTTATAATATTTTGACTGCGCAATTAGATGATTCAGACATGATTCAAATGGATGGAAGTCTGAAAATTGATTGTATTGTATTATTTGTTAGTTATATTTGAAGGAGTTATATCGATGTACTTCATATCAATCAGTAGGATGTATTCCATACAAATTTGGGAACGTGAGTCGAATTCCAAAGAAAAACTCCGAAGTATCTTGAAATAATTTGGATACAAAGTAATTCTTCATCGAACAGCCTCTTATTACATCCACTTCATCTTTTTAGTTATGTTTGTTTTGAGATACCTTGCATAATGTCGTGTGATTGTTATTGCTACAGAAATATTTCTGATATCGATTATTTGGAACTGATTTGTGAGCTCCCAAGATTTTTGTAATCTGGTCGTCACTTAAATTTTTGAGTTTTTTTCCAGAAGATGTAAGAATCAGTTTCCACGCGAGAGTCGATTATCAATTGAATTCGATGAGAATATGGCCATCAAGAATTTTCCGAGATATTTAACTTTATTTTCTTTCAACCTATCGCGAAGAAATGATCTTTATTAGAAATGTTCCCTTGAAAGGCTAATGTTGCGTAAATAACGTAATGAATTGGGCTGTCGCACAGGTTATCGGATAAAGATTTGAGAATTGCTTTATGGAAATATTTTTCATCTCGCTACGAATCGATTCACGAATTCGGTTTATTCATCTACTGGAAGGTAGAAATGTTCAATTATTGCAGTGATAACTTTCACTGTAGTTGATGATATCATTCAATAACTTCAATTAATTAAATAGGATCACTGTAGTTTAGGAAAAAGGTTCAAGCGATAGGATTGTGCGAACGGAAAGAAGAATCACATATAGATGTATGCGATGAATGATCAAAATTCGGAAGGTAAAATATGTAAACAAATATATTATGCTATGATCGCAAACTGAACTGGATATTGCATGTGAACTACCTGAGAAAGTCGTGTCAAAGCAGACAGGATTAACTGAAAGTAGTTGGACACCATCACTGGCAATCAGACTGCCATTTTCTACACTATATAGAGTACTCGTGATATCACAAATAGCCTATGAATCGATAATATATTGAAAAAATCAAGGATTGTATTGTGCTTTCCGCATAAGTCCATCGAAAAGTCCATATGTCGGTTTTTCATCGAATCCTATAAATACATATATAAAGACCATGTTCAGACCTATACGGATGTTCTTGATATGGTACCACTAGAGTTATACTCCACAGTTCAATGGCACATCTAGAACATCTAGATCTCCAAGAAAAATGTGATGATAAAATAGAGTAAAATATGGTAGGAACCAAGGGATGGGGATAACAGGAGCCCATTACTTTAATTGGATTTTATTTGAAAAGTAAGTAAAGAATATTATTCACCACGATCTCACAATGGTTTTATAGTTTTTATGAAATATGATTATTGCAGAAGGTGATTGCTGCTTTAAATGTATGAATTGAGTTATGTAGGAAATATCTGCATACTTTAACAAAATGTAAGCTAAGAACTAAACCGTCCTAGGACTTCTACAGAACTACACAACGAAAGAAACCAGTTGAGGATATTGATCAACCTCAACAATATCAAATAAGGAACTGTTCATGTACAAGAACAGTGAGTATTTAGTGCATATCACATATTATCAGTTGATGAACATTCATCATTGCAGAGGAACACATAACATTGAAGTCATTGAAATGAAAGCTTGCTCAACGTTTGCCTCACATCTTTATCGAAAACATTGATGGAGTTACCTTAAATTGCTATGAAACGTAATACATTCCTCCAACAGTACTTTCTGTTGAAAAATGAAGGTTTGTGGCAATTTGTTTTCTCCGATGAGACCTTGACATTTCAGAATGGAACTCTAGGCGTTCTTGGCAAGATTCTAGTGTCAAAGTGTGAAAATATAAAGTATATGAAATTCAAGGTATTTAGAATTTGTATATCAGTTAGATGGTGTATTGTAATTATGTTGTTTATCAGATTCATTGTTTCGCATGCTGATTCAATACACAACTGCTTCCAAAATTAGAGAATCCTTTCAGACTTGTAATGTACGGATAATGCTACTTACCTCAGTACAGTTATTAACAAAGTTTCCACTTCCGCTTCTAATAAGGCTTACTATGACTTACTAACAATGTAATTGAATTTGATTATGGATACATGTAATATATTCTTTGATTTCTAGAAACAAACCAGCTCTAATGAATAAGGCAGATATATTAGCAGAAATATATGGATATCAAGATCTTTGACTCCCACCTTACATTTGTCTTGTTCATCCAATTGAGTTGATGTGGGTACCTGGTGAATTGGGAGACATTTGAATTTGAATCTGTATTGGAATTTTTGTTGAAATGTGATGATGTGTAGCGTTTACATAATGAGCGAATGCACAAATATTTTTGTCCAACAAATAAATTAATCTATAACTTCTGGATTTTTTCTTGAACACACCTATTAGAGTTGGACAGTAATTGGTTCGATACAGATTCGATACTGAAAGATGGACATTTTCAGATATCATCATGTAGTTATCATGTACTTCCTTTGAATATTCGATTCCTAGCATGAGAACAGTCCATTATACCCTTTGAAACAGTCAATGGTTATCCACAATCGATAGTAATCCAAATATAATAAATATATTTCATCAGTCGAAAACACTTTCAAAACAAAACAAACGGGCAACCTAACCCAAGTTTTTATTCGGAGTTAATTCGGAGCATCGCTGAAAAAGTGAAAAACATGTGGCATCACGGCTAAATCACATATGCTCGATGGCGAATCACCAGAATCATCTATGGCGTGTGACGTTTAAATATTTGTGGAACATATTTCAATAGATTGTCTAGGATTTGGAATAAAAATATTGTCCTATAATAGACAACTAATGTGGTGTAACCCTGATGATTGTGCAATAATTCTCTTTTTTTTATGAGCAGTCTAGGGAATACTACTCAGTAGCTATCATACCTCATGTGACAATATATAAAATCACTGAATCACGCAAATCATAACCTTCAATATAAAGAAACTCGAGAGGAAAATTACTCGACTAGAGTAGGAGAATATTCTAATAAATATGAGTAACGACATGGAACTGTGAAGACTTATGAAACAGTCCGTTCCATACAACAACCTTCCGATAGATTTGAGACCGACAATATTGAAACAATCACTGAGCGTCGACCGCAAAATTCAATACGAAATAATTTGATAGTTTACCATTGTTGGTATTATAAACTTAATATGCTACATCAGCATACTTTCTCATATTAGATATTCTTTATACATCGAAAACATCGTATCTGCTACAAAAATGAATTTTATAAACGCTTCACATTCATTCGTAGTTATAGCTGATAATTGGTTCCAAATTTCTCTTACCTTAAGTATTTTCTTCAGTGGGCAAAAACATGCTATTGGCAAGTAATTCGAGATTAATCTCCCTTCCCCTATTTCCATTATACCGTAGGTGTCTATAAAGTCCTGCAATTCACCCTTAGAATTCCAGCAACGTACAAAATACGAGCGTCGACCGAAATAAACCTCCTTACGTTTTGTTGTTCTCCCCCCAATAAGGGAATTAAATCATTTCGTGAAGGACCCCAAACGATCTGAGAGCGGAGGAATGGAAAACTAGGCACGGACGAAATGGAAAAGAAGCATTCGCACCTGTTCTAAGCACACGCATTTATGATGCTTGAACGAGACGAGGTTGCAAAAATACAAGTTGCATACACAGGGTGATATCTCGTTGATGCTTGAGTACGGTAAATCATCAGCTGAATTGCCATTGACAAGTTATACTCCAGGGATGATTGAGTTTGACGGATCTTATCAAAAGTTGGAAGATGTTCTCTATAGAAAGTCTCTGGTTCATTGATTTCAGCACGTTCATTACTAACTCCAAATCGAAATATATTAAATTGATTCGGGAATATTTCTAATGTTTTACACTCATTTGATGAATAATATAATGTTGTCGAAGAGCAATTTGATGACATGTTTTCATCGACCATAGATGAAGTTTCTATTGAGGACATAAATTGGATATATATTATTTAGTTTCCATTGAGTCTTGGTAAGATTGATTTCTGTAATATATCTAGCAAAGCTAACATTGACACCAACACATAACATTATTATTATTCTTTATTTTTTATGTTTCAACTGACATATGATTGTGAAGATTTCCTTGCAAATCGGAATGATGATAATATGTGGATGACACCATTGACGTATGTGTACAATTATATTTGTAGTTCAAATAATTTATCATATATGTATACATGATCACTGTGAATTCTCTTATATTTTCCACATTTCTCAACTTTTTACTGATTACATAATGCTCTCTCTGAATTGTGTTGAGAATTTGCTCGAAAAGGATATGTTTAAGCTGTTTAGGCTATGGAAAATTCTGCACACTGCAATGTAGAAGTTGAATGAAATATCTAAATTTACCAAAAATAACTTCATATCTTGTTCTGTAAAGAATAATACATAGCTGTGTTCGTACATGAGTACTCTGATTTCTTTCAACTTCAGGAATGATCAAACTCATATGATTGATGAAATTCATATACTGACAATCATAATGAAAATATCTGTTACATGATATTCGACTGTGTAAAAAAATATCCGTGAGTATGGAATGAACTCGAGCTTCTTCCTCTTGTCTCCAGCTTCGGGGTTCACAGAAACAGAATATTGAAACTCCATTATCACAGGTGTTGGCACTGTTATTAGAGTTTCAATATTGAGTATGCTTTTCATCGACGTAATCCCTGAACAAACTTAGTCGTAGCAGTTTCAGAGCTTATGCACTCTACCGTTGACATATATTTTAATCCTTTGATATCAAAGCAACCTTAAACACTTTCAATCTTGTTCACTTGGAGTGCAAAAACAACTGAAAAGCAACTGTCATGAATAATGGAAAATAAACAATTCCATAGAGTTTGGGAAATCTCATTGTTTATAATGTGTATATTGTTGATGGCACACTAATGAACCATTTTGAGAACGACAACGTATTCAGTTTATCTTCTCAATTGTATTGTTGAATCTAATTCAAGATTTCTAAGTTGATGGGACTAACGTGATTTTTTTGAGATATTAAACTTTTTCGAAAATCTCGACTGTACTGACGAATTGAAATGTCTGTTATATCTAGTGTTCCGAAATATTCACCAATAGTAAAATTTTCAACATAAACAACAGTGTACTGCAGATTAATGGCACCATGTGTCTGATGTTTCATTCTCATGATTGGACGAAACCAGTAACTTTAGTACGATAGAGTTCACTATTGATCGATAGATCGAAAAACAACTTATTCTGGCTTTTTTTATTCATTGAGGTAGCCAATAGTCAATAGTCGGATGTTCGATCTATTTTATTCTTTGTGCCTCACCCTGTTTGTCGGAGATGATATCCTTATGAAATATATAATGGAATTATGTCTAAAGTTCATTAAATCTTCATTCGTGTTTCCGATTTGTTTTCGATTCAATTAGGAGACTATACAACAACAACAATGTGTATAGAAATAATTGAAAGACAAAAACATGGAATTACAACCAGCCTTATCCAATTATCTTGGCGATCCCTATTCCTGCCCATATTTCCTCATAACAACGGATAAATTATTCTGGTAATTGCCCTCTCAGCTCATTAGTGGTGAAACAATGCGGGGAAAACGGAAATTTGTTATATTGTTCGGGTAATTCAAAACTGCAAGGCATGCACTAGGGGTTGCGCTGTCTATTAGGGTAGCTGATGGCGTGCTACCAATCTTGTCCTAGTAACATTAGTTCTTTTTCTACTCCTCATGAGACAAATCGTTGATGGAAATTATAATGGGTGATTCAATAATAGTAACTTGGTACTGTGGATCTCAAACAGTTATGACGTTATCAAAAATATGAGAACACCAAAAAATCGCAATTAAAAAAAAAGGACGTGTCTGAGCTTTATTTCCCCAATGGCCGAATCAAGCTCTCAACGAACTTGTTTCAACTTTAACTTGCTCAATGTATGTATACATACAAAGTTAGCGTTAGTTCTAGTGATTTTTTCCATACAATTTTTGACGAATCAATTGAAATAAGGTGGTGGTAGAAGGTTCAGAGGTACTCCAAAGAAAGACAGAACAATCCGAAAGTCAACCTGAATGATAGAAAAAATGGAGATTTCAGATTTCAATAAAAATTATGTCGATGGGGTCACCTATGAATGTCAAATGCCACCAAGCAATGGCGGAAAATTCAAGTAGGAAATTTCTGATCGTCTTTCAATGCGAAATATCAATATCAGTTCCTGAATATCAATATTAATGACAAGAAATTTCAATACGAAATTTCAATATGGTGGTAGATTTGAGAAATCAATTTTCAGATACGATTTTTTCACATCACCTACTGATTCATGGAATACTATTCTTCTGAAGAGTATCCCAACAATGATACTCTGTTTCCATTCAAGCAGATGGTATTTGTTTGATGAAATTGTGATATTGTCAATTTCCATCAATACCGGATCTTTAAATAATTTCTCATAATCATAAAGAGAGAGAGAGAGAGAGAGAGAACGATCGAGTCGATAATTCTTAAAAGAGTTCGAATAGTTCAGTTATAAGAGATGATAATCCCATCATGAAGATTTCTGTGACATAATGGCTTTTTTTTATAAAACTTCCCACGAAAGGAGACATCCTGTATCTAATGTTCAGAGAACATCGTGAGAACCAAGGGAAAGGAGGTAGGAATTGGTGTTCTTTTTAAATATCTGAAGAGGGTCATATGTCTCGGGGAACACCTCCCTGAGCATATTATAAGTGAAAATTATAAACATTATTTCTATTTTTGGTGAGCGGAAATGTTCATGGAAACTGACGAGCTGATATATCATTCACGTTGTGAATTTCCATATTTATCTAGGATTCCGGGATATAATCCGCTGGATAATAATTCAAGTTTTATCGGCATGAAAACCATGAAGCAACAATAATCGTTCGCATAAATTTCCCGTGCGTTGTAGTAGAATGTTTGATTTTCCTGAAATTACAAAATGCATTTTAGGCACTTTATGATTTGTACAACACGATTAGTGTAGGTTCAGCGAGAATTTGTGAATGTGGAAAAGTTCTCAACAGTTATCAATGATTTACACAGGATTAACAATTTTTCGTTACTGTCTCTCTAGAACATAATTTTCATATGATTAAACTGAAGGAACTTGAATCACATGCACAGTGTATGATGAAGGATCCAGAATGGTTCAAATAGTACATCATAGGCCTCGAATATTCATCATTGAATGAATTACAAATTTCTACCAGAGTTCGCAATCTCTGAACCCAAACAATATATATTACTTACTTTTCAACAATTCATTTTATATATGAGGAGTTTGTCATCAATACTTCATATCATCATACGAACGACTGCCATATCCAATATGCTATTATACCAATGCATCATGGGCTATACTGTAAATATTTAATTTATAGCTGCACGAGGCTAGTCGCTTGCATAGATTCATGATGTAAGTTACTGAACTGATAATGCATTCATCTTTCTTCAAACAAAATTTATTGAATACCTAAATCAAAAATTATTTATTCAATCCATATCGAAATGAGTTAGATTGTGTAAAGCGGTACCTGATCTATAATCTCACATCTATGTGGTGTCCTTCGTTATTAGCTGCCTTATCCTGTATATACATATTCATATATGTATATATTCTTCCCTTTGAAGAAAAAAAAACAATAGAATTCCATTTCAGAAACGATAGTTGAGGGTTTTCGAAGATTCTTTGGTTCAATTATATGATTTTATTCAGAGTGGAATATTCTTCTTGTTCATGTTTCAACAAATGTTGAGTTTTCAATGATTGGATGAAGTTGTCAACATTATTCATTACTTTATTCCGAGTCAGCTTTTGTAATTAAACTCGTATTTCGTTGAGTGCTCGATGTAGGTATAGATCCAATTAAACATACCATATTATCAACAATCGGACGACAAACGAGAAGTTGAATCAAAAAGTTTGTCGAAAATATCCATCCCAGTACGGCGCAAGACTAATTAAAATTGTTCAGCTAATTACGTTTCTCGGGCCTCTCGTTACGGCCCAAGGGTGCCGGAAAGTTTTCCTATAAATTTGTACAACGAGCAGATCTTCCAAAATGAGGGTGATGTGACGATTAGCCAGTTGGAAATTCCTCATTAAGGCACCAGCGTGCATTTTACGTGAACATCCCTTACGAATGTTATTGAAAGAGCCAACATATCGCTAGGGTTAATCACAAACAATATCATTTGATAATAAATGTATATTGAAAGTATGTATCTTGTATGGACCGATTCGTCCATTCACCTCACCGACATTCGAGAAAATGAATACTTGAGGCTGCATAGTGATGATACATATAAGTGAGACAGGACAACGAGTTTATCGAAGAACCATCACCATGATCCTCCAACCGACCTACAAGAGCACAATCGGCGAATAATCAATGATTGGGCTCTTGACAGGGCATTGTAGGCTCAACGAATACATGAACAACATACGACTCACAGACTCAAGCATTCGTAGGTTTTGCCAAGAAGACGAGGAAAACACATTCTGTCCTACTGCGAAGATCTGTCGAGACTAAGGTTTTCTACCCTGGGGGAATAAGAACCGCAATTTCAAGATTCATGTAGGCTCTAAGGTCTCGCCTATGGAGAGATACAAAGATAGGCCCAGACCCGGAACTCTAACGTAACAAGAGGGTATCTGTGAGGTTGCAGTATGGTGACTCCAAGAAGCACATTCTAATCTGATCTCTAATGGGTAGTTTCGATTTTTCTTATGTCGATTCTTATACATGGTTATTTGATTTTGATGCTTTGATCAATATCAAATATCGAAATAGTATAAACTTTCCAGAATATATTTGATCAAAAATCAACATTTTCGATCGAACATTCATTAAACTATATCTTTTAAACAAATAAGTATTCTTACCCGATTTCAAGTATTGAATTCACAAATAAATTCAAATAATTTTAACAAAAAAAAAGTAGGTTGCTGTCAGACAAGCAAATAGTAAGTTTTCTAGTTTCAGAGAAACCGATATCATAAATATTATATATATATATAAATTCTCCATCGACTAGTATACTGGCTGTCAAGTACTACCTCCTTCTGGCGTTCTATCGCCAAGCACTACTGCCTCTAGGGTTCCTGCTCCTCGCTGCCGGTCACACCCATACTTCGCACATCCTGTGTCATATAGGGTTTTTTGGGGAATGACCTAACATATTTAACAAATCGAACTAATTCAGTTTGATGAAAAAACTTCGACATAGTCTGAAAAAATGTCGATGAATTCTCGATTATTTCCACCATTACAGTATTTTCTTTAGCGTTTTCATTATTCGAATATATTTCTTCATTCATATTCAACCAATGAATTGGATATACAAATGAACCCATTATGGATAAACAATAAAATAGTGAAACATGAGCTAGCAGAGGGAATAACCAACCTTTGTCTGACCAATGTCAATGTCAAAATCAACGTCATATAACGGATATTATTCAAACTCCATCTGACCTTAGTTCAAAATCTAGTTCCGTATATAACTAGTTGACTACAGGTTAATCTCTTGAATTACAACCTACACTTAAGCATACACTCACTTTACCGAAACAAGTCATCTCTATAATCAAATATTTCATAGTGATACAAATAAGGTTTGTCAAAAAAGACAGTGGTAGATAGGCTGGCGACCGAGCAGGCAGTTCTGACTTTTTGCTTGCATTATTGTACGTAGTATTTCCCGGTTCTTCGATTATCTCTGACTCCACCAACAGACATGGTTTCCAGCTTCATATTGACTATGACTACGGAATTTGGAATACATTGCTTGTTCGTGAGAATCACATGAGCATTTGATTTAGTAACTAATTGAAATAACGGTTTCTATTTTGCTTGAGCACGTCCTAAGCCACAGGGGTGAGTTTCAGTGGCAATATTGTAAATGCGTCGTTTCATGAATACTTTCATCAAATCCCAGCATCATAGCTCCAAGTCATTATACTGTTCCATTACTACTGTTTGAACATAATAATGAACAAATATCGTGTATAGTCTATTTCAGCTGGGTTGACACCTGTGACGCGTCGCCAGATTTAGCCGTGATGCCACATGTTTTTCACTTTTTCAGCGATTCTCCGAATTGACTCCGAATAAAAACTTGGGTATTTAATAATAATATTCATGAAGATTCTTTACTTACCTTTCGAATAAAATCCAATGAAAGTAAGGGGCTCCTGTTATCCATTTCTTGTCAAAAATGTTCTAAAAAAGATGCATCCATTTTCTGGACATCCCCACTCAATCCTCTCGGCATTTTGATAAGGATACGATGATATTAAGCTCTCAACAGAACAATTCTAAAAAATCGCAATGAAAAAAAAATTCGTATGTAAACAAACGATTGAAGGGATTCGCTCCAAACAATTTGGCAATCCTTACAATCGTTTGTTTACATACGAATTTTTCTTCTATTGCGATTTTTCAAAATTGTTCTTATTCGGAGTTAATTCGGAGCATCGCTGAAAAAGTGAAAAACATGTGGCATCACGGCTAATTCTGGCGACGCGTCACAGGTATCAGCCCAGCTGAAATAGACTGTAGATGCGAACATTTCAGAATGTGAGGAGAGGGTAGGTCGAATGTATTATCTATCCCAGATGCTAGGAGCCAAAGAATATGGTTTGGTTTGCTGACTCGTGGATAAACGTTATTAGGAATATAAGAAATTTCAAGAATCGTCATTGTACTGAAATTATGTCACGGAATTGAATGGTTTCATTTGTGCCTCCCATTCCTAGATATTTTAGTGAATTAAATCATTCTATTTGAAGGAAAGAAATATCATTCAGTTCCGATTATAAGTGAGATATTGTTTAACTATTATCAGTACAAAGAGCACCATCTCATCTAACACGTTTGTTTTTCAATATTGAATTTCATGCAGATAATTGTGATCAGTTGAATTTTCTGATGTGAATCCTATGGATTCAATCTTGAAATAAGGTATACTTAATGGATCCCGAATCTATGCAGGATCTTGAACATAAAATTAAAAAACACTGGCAAATGATATAAGGAAGTCTTTTTTACAAATATTCATATAAAATTTTCATGTGCGAATGCAAGCTCGATATGTTTGAAAGATGTAGTTTGTGATTCTTGTAATAATATTGATATTCATGTGATCATCAATTCGGTAGATAATCAGCTGGTTCTGAATAATCAAACAGTAACCCCCAATGAAACATGTTATTTATCGATGTGAAAAGCAAGGGAATTAAATTTTGATTATATTAGTAGCATGCTATCAACTATCCTCGTTGTTTTTGTTTCGGGATAGTGGTTCTATAATTCACCAAATGAAGTTTATTATTGTATACGTTTGATTTTTGTTTCGCATTTTCGATCATTATTCTAAAATAATGGGTATGATTACCAGTAAGTTGGGTGTTATTGGTGGATTAGTGAATAAATAAAACTCCGTACAACTTAGTATTTGAAAAAATTGGGAATGAATATTCATGTTATTACAAGGGTTTCGAAGGGACTGGTGATGGATATTGATTATTTCAGGTACAAATGCGTCCTGGATTCAATTATACACGCATCAACTGAATTAATGGATCCATTTGATATCAATTCGAATATTCTCTTAACAAAATGCTCAGGATGTTTTTTATCAACTGATGATACCCAGAATCTGATCTATCGTTTTGATCTTTCCTGATTTTTTCACAGTGAATAAGTTTAGACTCTTGTATTAGTTCAATGGTGCGGTACTACTTTGATTTTGAAGAGTTGAATTCTTCAGTTATTATATGATGAAATATCTGAGAGATCATTCAAAACAGCCCACTTTGAGAGCATATTTGGACTTCTACTTCTGAGTTAGATATACATGGTGTCTCAGCAATCGACGTTAAGCTGGAATCGGGCAATAGTTTATTCACTGTCACAAGGTGCAAATTTTCTCGATTTTTGAAAATGTCCATATCTTTTGAAAGATGTGTTAACGTCTCATCTTTTTCTTTTGTTCTTCTGTTCCCTCTGTTCCTCTATACCAATTTTCCTCTCATATCCCCAGTTCAAGTTCAAATATTCACAACATCCAGTATATATATAAATATATTGTTTCTGATCTGTTTTTTTGGTACTCTGTCAAAGTTCCCTGGTGGGCTTATCGAGAAACAGACAGTAGCTCTCTGACTCTCAAGCAAGTAGTTTTATAAAGAAATCGATATATATTTAAAGTGACTCTCAGTATTTTCTAAAACTTTCTCAAGAATCTGAATATTCACTGTCTCCGCATCCAAGTCAAAATTACAGTTCACTTCCCAGAGGATAGGTGGTTGCAACCCCGTCCTGGCGTACGAAGGAGATTAAACGACTACCGGAATACCAGGTAAGTCCTCCTTTGGACAGCTTTGACAAGATTACGAAATCTTCTTATATTGAAACCAGACCTCATCCCAAATTTATGTCCTCTAACAAGATGCGAGTTGGCTTTTTCCTCCATTTTTTTTTATTACTCTCATAACTTGGCCTATTGACCGATTTCAGCTTATAAATTCCAATATGACTATTATTACTTGTGAAATAAGGAATATATTCCAGAGAAACATATCTCAAAATTGCATCATCGTGAAACCTACGAGTGTAGTACGAAGATGAATGAGAGCATCTACTTGGTACTGCCAACATTTATTTTTCGTTCAAATAAAAGTAATGACTGTTTTCTTGAAACTTGAATCATCGAATGAGGGATCGCTGATGTTTTTCGAATTAGAAAATTCAGTCGCCATAGAACTTCAAATTTTTACTATACTATAACGAATAATTCGGAATATATTTCAGATTGGTTGCAATCTGCACATCCAAGATCAGCATAAGTGTCGTCCCTTATGTGTGAAAAATCTAATCGTCGTATAGCCTCTAATGGTATGACAGAGAGCTGACTGTATTTTTTCAGAAAATTTGATTATCAGGCGATATGCTGAAAGCAATGAACCGTTAAGACTATCATTTGTCAATTTTGCGTCTTCATTCAATCTTTTTTGTTTGTCTAGTATATGACTTTTTGAAGTTATAAATGTTGATTTTTCACCAAAATCAGGGAAGTAATGAAAATGTTGGTAAACAATCGGCATTCGTGTGAAGTATTGCCAGTTGTTTGGGAAATTCAACAGTGAATTGAGGTATTCTGTTCAACTCGATAGTGGCATTGATTATTCACTACCAGTAATTAAAATAATATATAATATAATATACTATAATTCATTACGAACTCATTATCAATATTTCATCAGTTTATTGTGAATTTGGTGCATTTATTGTTGAATTGTGAAGTGAATCAATGGGTGTTGGGTAAATGAATGCTCGAAATAATTGATATAAATTGCAGTCTCTATGCAACAGGGTGCCTCTATGCAACTTAACGATCCGCCATTTTCCAGATTGTTCGAGATCCTTCACGTCACCAATTACTCCTCAATATCGAAATGACTCATTCGCTTTATTGGTTTTCACACCAGCTCATCAACTTGCACTTCTCGTCCTGTACATTCCATAATTAATAGTTTGGTGGTGGCGTCGAGTATCTAATTGGATGTTGGTTCGCAGTTCGTGACGGACAGCCCCAATTTATTGGAATATCGTGTTGGATAGAAGGGTTGGGTTTTGGCTTTTCAGGTTCCACTTGCGGAAATGTTGTATTGAAAATTTCATGCAGTTTTTTTGTTCGCTAGCTGCGATGAAAGGACCGAAGAGACAATTCCATCAATTCGATGATACAGTAGAATCACCATTCGAATTTCAAATCAGAGTTAAAAAACACCTGCAGGTTCAGACTGGTAGCTGAAAAACATCTGAAACATTGAAAAATGAACCAATTTTTTTCATAAAGTAGATTGAGAGTAATCGAAAATTCAATTATCACAATATATACACATGAATACGTTGTTGGATTCACAGGCATTGAAATGATGTTGGAAATAGTGATTCTCAAGTGAATATTCAATAATGACAATCAAAACTCATATACATACAGGGTGGCCCATTAGTGTCTGGAAGTAGAATAACCCACCTTATAAGATAAATATAAAAAAATTCCTCGAATAAATGTTGTTAAATTTGCGCAGATATACAATTCTAAAATATTTTGAGATATACAGGATGTTCATCCAGAGCGGAACAACATAATTTGTGCTTTTTTTTCAAAGAACACCATATATATTTATTCACCATCAAACTCAGCGTGGAATTATGCATCTAATGCCATCTTTGTTTTTTCAATGATTCGCGACGTTGACAAACTGGGGCGAAAATTATGAAAATTCGACGATTTGTGCACTATAAATGGTGTCAAAATAATGTTCACAGTGATGTATGGGTGCCCATATTTCGTGAATAAAATAGTCCTATAATATGGTGAAATGATATACTGGATGTCCCATTTGAAAAAATGAAGTTATCTTTAATCGAAATCTCCTGAATTTACGTTTCTCATGAAAACATTTCAGAAACTATAATAATAATAATAATAATAATAATAATAATTTCATTATCCTGTAAGACAATCAGAAGGTACATTGTGTAGGATTGGTCATAAAAACTAAAAATAATTATCATTATTCAAATCATTTCCTGATGGAGTAATAATTTTTTTCTAGAAGAAAAGACTAAAGTGCAATTTTGAAGCTGTGGCTAGTACAAGAGTTTTTTGGTTCAAAAGCATTCAGAATTTGCAATCATCCTTCATCTTCCTATTCACCAAAAATGGGCACCCATTTATTACTGTGAACGTTTTTTGACACCATTTATATTGCACAAGTTATCGTCGAATTTTCATAATTGTTGGCCCAGTTTGACAACGTCAAGAATCATTGAAAAAACAAAGATAATAATAATAATAATATATAATTCACCATTGTTGATACACTAGGTATATATGGTATGTCAGTGAGGAAATACAATATACAGGTAAATGAAAAACACAGATAAAACAGAATTGACAAGTACACATGGGTATATGAAAAGGAAACAAATGAAATAACCAAGGAACAATCCAAGATCAACCTAAAAATATGAGTCACGAAGCATGCTGTTCGAGTGTGTTTGAGAAATTGTCAGTCAAGAATTCCTGGAGACTATAGTAGCATCTATCCATCAGAAACGTTTTAATTCTGCCGAAGAAAATTTTTCCGCTACTGACTTGTTCGATTTCATTTGGTAGTTTATTATAGCAAACAATAGCATTGCACTGGGGGGAGTTTTTGAAATTTGACAAACGATGTTGTGGTATTCGCAAAAGATGTCCGTTTCGAGTGTTATGTTCATGTTCCGATCCCGTTTCCGCAAACTAGTTTGAGTTTTGCCTTGCAAAAATCACACACTTGAGAATATAAATAGAAGGTGCTGTTAATATTCTTTTTTCTTTGAAAATAGGTCGACATCTGTCTCGAAAATCCCTATTGAATATAAGCCTTAAAATACGTTTCTGGGCAAGTATTGGATGCAGAATTTCACGCTGATTTTGATGGTGAACAAATATATGGGGTTATAAGCGAATTTCATGTTGCCCGATCATCCTGCATATCTCAAATCATTTCAGGATTGTATATCTGCGCAAATATAACAACATTTATTCGAATTATTTTTTTCGTATTCTTATTCCTGAGTGAGTAATTATACTTCCACACACTAATGGGCCATACTTATAGCTCTCCAACCAACTTGCAGCGAGTAGAATAGGGTTATATTCGAATGTGGTTGACAATGTCCCAGATAACACAAGTTCATCTTATGGATATACTATGGATATCCATTATGGATATTGTGGATGTCCATAAGATATCCGAAAAAAGGTCTGGTATATCCTATGGACGTCCATAGGATGTGACAGTGTGACCTTTTTGGATGTCTTATAGATATCCATTATGGATATCCATGAGATATCAACTGTGGATATATACAAGAGATAGTATACAGGGTGTGTCACAGTGGATGGAACATTAGAAGTATCTAGAGAACAGAGAGACAGATCATTCCGAAAATTTGTGGGCGTGGATAATCAAACTTGCTCTATCCGTCTAAAATATTTTCATCAATACAGTGTTGCCGCTTGTATCAGAAAGTAGTAGCTACTTTGTTATTTCAAATGGAACACCTCGTATATTATATTATTTTTGAAATCCTCATGAGATTCCTCACAACTTTCCCACATAATTCCCTATACCTATCTGTGACGATTTTCGAGATAAAAATTATTTTGTCAGATTTTTTTGCAAAACCTGACCATTGAAAAATACGAATTTTTTCCCAATGCAAATTCACAAAAAATTGCAATTTGGGTTATAGCTGCATAAGACCATCAAGTATTCTGTCGATGAACTGGATCTCAGTTTCAGCATACAGGGAGGCTCAGAAGTGAGTGTCATCCGGGCACTCATGAAAATGACTGCAACTCCATTTTTTTAAATGGAACACCCTGTATATTATCACTTATTCGAAAAGCTATAACATTTTCCATTCTAATTGGGTATACTTTCCCTATACCTATCTCGTACAGTTTGTTAGTTATGATCACTTATGTTATGAATTCGTTTTCAATGAAATAAATATTGGATAGTGCTTAAGATAGTAGGCTATGAACTTCATTCTGACAGGGAAATAACTTGTTATTTCTTTATTGTCCTCATGTATTCAAGTTGCATGTTTGTAAGAATACTATGGCAGAAAATAATTACTTGAATGCGGTTTAGATGGATTTATTCATCATTTATGGTCAATGTAACAAAAATATCATTAGAAGATGCAGCGAGTTTAATGAAAAGTATGCTGATTTACCTCGAACGAATTCGAGAAAATTCATTAGATTGAAGAGAAATTTTGAAATGCTCATATCATCATGAAAAGCTAAAAGTATCAAAGTCTAACATGTGTATTAATGAATCTAGAAAGATTTCAAAAACAGTTCGAAATTTCTCTTCAATCTAATTTCCTCGGATTTATCCGAGGTGAATCACTTCATTCTTTTCATTGAAAAGAAAAAGTCTGCATGTTCTACTGATATTCTTGTTTCATTGACCATAAATGATGAATAAATTCATTTTAACCGCATTCAAGTAATTATTTCTTGCTATAGTATTTTTACACCCATGCATCTTGAATACAGGATAGCAATGAAGGAAGAACATGTGAGTTCTCTGTCAGAATGAAGTTCATAGCCTACTATCTTAAGCACTATCCAATATTTATTTTATTGAAACGAATTCATAACATAAGTGATCATAACTAACACACTGTACGAGATAGGTATAGGGAAAGTATACTCAATTAAAATGGAAAATGTTATAGCTTTTCGAATAAGTGATAATATACAGGGTGTTCCATTTAAAAAAATGGAGTTGCAGTCATTTTCATGAGTGCCCGGATGACACTCACTTCTGAACCTCCCTGTATGCTGAAACTGAGATCCAGTTCACCGACAGAATACTTGATGGTCTTATGCAGCTATAACCCAAATTGCAATTTTTTGTGAATTTGCATTGGGAAAAAATTCGTATTTTTCAATGGTCAGGTTTTGCAAAAAAATCTGACAAAATAATTTTTATCTCGAAAATCGTCACAGATAGGTATAGGGAATTATGTGGGAAAGTTGTGAGGAATCTTATAAGGATCCCAAAAATGATAAAATATACGAGGTGTTCCATTTGAAATAACAAAGTAGCTACTACTTTCTGATACAAGCGGCAACACTGTATTGATGAAAATATTTTAGACGTATAGAGCAAGTTTGATTATCCACGCCCACAAATTTTCGGAATGATCTGTCTTTCTGTTCTCCAGATACTTCTAATGTTCCATCCACTGTGACACACCCGGTATACTATGTATGTCTTCAGGATATCTGTCAAAGGACGGAAGATGTACGATGGATGACCAGAATATATGATATGGACATCTTATGGATATCCATAGTCGACATCCATAGAATGTACAATTCAGTACATAATATATAAGTAGAAAAATGAAATGTTGAGGCATTGAAAACACATATAATAAAAGTTTTGAGAACAATAAAGAACAATTCATAACAAAAAAGTTATTCTACTGAATAAAAAATATATCATGTACAGAATATAGAGTATTGATCACATGAGATGATACAAATCAGTCTGTGTGTCCCATAGTTTTCCCAGACCTCTCTTTTGCACGTCTCAACCAGTTCTTTATGGCAATTTCTGTTGCCTTTCTATCACCTGATAAACCACTCTTGTCTGCAGCAACTGAAATAAAATAATTATTAGAACAACTTTCTTATTTAAAATGGAACACCCCGTATTTTATTGAATTTTCAGATCCTTCCTGAATTATGGGAAAATGTATGAACAGAATATAAACATAAAATAGTAGGAAATAGATAAGTTCATACTAGTCACACTCACCAAGTAACTCACATTTATATAGGTATAATATGTACTCATATAGGATACACCACCACAACCACAGTGAAACTCAACTGCTCAACAATCGTTCGCACTTAAATGAAAGGCACTGCGAAAATGTAGGTAATACCCTAATTGTTAATTAGGTATAATGAAAATGTGAAAAACAAACGCAGAACGCCTGGCACTTCAGAGACACAATGCGATGGCGGCGATTACGGAATGCGGATCATAGATAGGTACGCTTGGGACGTTTGACTTGACATGTCTGGCCACCCTTCGTACATTCGAATTTAGATGGCGACTTTGTTCACTGTAGATTCGTCAAATTCTATGCGGTTCTGTGGTCAGTTCTTATGCATCATTAATTTTGGACGAATTCACAAGAAAACACTTCGAAATTTATAAAATATGAGAGAACAGATTGGCCTTTGACTCTAAAGATGTATCGCCATCTCGCGGTGCTTCTAATGATTATGATTGAGCTAGCAACTCAGAGTAATAAAAATAATAATAATGATTGTCCTTTATTGAATCAAAACTCGATAACTCGGAAACGGTTGAATTTAAGTGCATTCTGTCGATTACAATTATTGCTCAAAATTGAAGGACGAATTGATATATCCAATAGTATACAGGGGTTTCCATTAAAAAAATGCAACTTTTGTGTGTCACGACTTCATGACCAACTTTGTATAATTAAAACTTCAACTGTCTAGTAGACGCTTAAAAACCCTACAACTTTTGTATTTAACTTTTTTTGATACCTTGTATATTTTACCGAATAATTGACCGTTTTCAGACTTTTCTAAAGCCCTGTATGTGTATGTATATATATATCCATTATTGATCTCTTACGGATGCCTGGATGTTACCTGATATGGATATCCAGAATGAAACTTATTTGGATATCCTATGGATGTATTGTCGCAACTCAGACTCGCTTGGCAATACGAGGGGGTTTTTAGTTTTAACTCATCACCCAATTACACGTATTTTCAAATAAAGTACTCGCTATTATACTCAAAAACACATTTATTGATATAAAAAAACGAGGGTTTAGGATCAAACATAAGAAACATAAAAATATATGAAAAATAATATAAAAAGACATTACCGTGATAACTTACATAATGGCCAACCAAGCCGAAAAAGGGGTGAAAACCATCGTCGTGAGGCAGGGCTTCCGACCAAGTCGCAGTTCTTGAGAAGTGAACTAATCGAATGATAATAACGCTAATATTCTGAATAATGCTAAAATTCTAATTACTAATGTTCTAATGACTCTGAATGAATGATTCCCGATATTTATACAAATCTAAATGCTTAATCAGTAATTTACCTACGACTTGTTCGGAGACTCGCATCGAAAATATCCGATAACATGATCTTGCTGATTTCATGATTTCCATAAGGTGAATGATTTCTACATTCTATAGAAATTGAACAGGAAATATGATGTACTGAGTGTTTTTGATTAATGGCCAAGATGAACGAAGATTTTGATTATGTAATTTACAAAAGGAAATCATCATCTTATGGGGATCACGTTTAATATTTGACAGTATCCAAGAAGTTCTTTTCGGATATCCTAAGTACATCTGCAATAGGATATCTTATGGATATACATTTTATGTCCACGGATATTCCGCCTTGAATAGGACTTGAAATGGACATCCATAAGATATCCTGTGTTAATTGGGGTTTCTATTTAAAAATCGAAAGTTCAGACTTTCATTACCTATTGAATAGTTGAAGCTCTGAAACTACAAGGCGATGCTCTTCACTTAAGGATGGAGTTGCCAAATGAAATCGATTCGTAAACTTTTCATAATCAATCTCCTTATCAACAATGAATGACATTTCATTTCTCCTAGTAAGATAATAATCACCTTGCCTTCAATTAATAGTTAGCTAATGGTTAGTTTCTATCTTACTTAAGTTAGTCGATAGGCTTATGAGTCACCCCAATTAAAAAACAGGTGGGTTCTAATTATTATTAACAAGAAATCCCAGGCAGCAAGCTGACGTGATTTTATCGTCATTTTTTCGACACCAGACACGTCCTGCTGACGAAAAGAATGACGCCATAAAGACGGTAGGATGACGTGATTATGTCACAGACCAAAGACGTCATTCTGTAACGTCATTATGACGTTATATTTCGACGTTAATGGGCCGTCCCTATTTATTATATATATATATATTGATATTGGTTCAAAATTATTTGTATTCACTTGCTAGTATCAAGCTCATATTATTTGGATGTTAGTGCATATACAAATCAATATCCTATCTATGATGTTATAAGGTCTGTAAATAAAATCACAATTAGAGAACGAGAATCTATATGTTCCATCGGCATCAAAGGATATAATAAAGATATAATGAAATATAATATATATATTTATATTATATATATAAAATAACAGTTTGAGTAGAGGGAGTTATTTTTTTGAACTATGAGGATCACAATTATCAAGAGTAAAATTGTTAACTCAGAACATTTGAATTAAACCAAAAATTGATTAGCTCATTAGGAAGAAAAAATGCCAAATTTTATTGTGAATAGTTGATGTAGGGGTACTTGTTCCACTTGTTGGGGATGTGAGAAGAGTAGAAATCCCCAAGGCACAGGAACTTTCTAGAAATAAAAAATTATTGTTGAAAAATATATATAATTTAATGGTTAATGACCAATAGATAAATGAAAACTCTACTATTATTCACAAACTATTAAAACAACAAATTTCAAAAATATACAGATGTGATAGTATTTTAAAAACTTCATTTGGTTGAACAAATTGTTGAAAGTTCTGTCTTCTAGATTACCACCAGTTATAACAGATATGTAGGAAAAAACCATTGGAAAAGTAAGAAAGAAAGAAGTACCTTGAGTTGTCAGAACAGAAAGTTATTTGTGCAGACTCATCTCAAGATCTTTCATAGCTTAGAAGAGTCGACTCCACTTGTTGGGGATGTGAGAAGAGTAGAAATCCCCAAGGCACAGGAACTTTCTAGAAATAAAAAATTATTGTTAAAAAATATATATAATTTAATGGTTAATGACCAATAGATAAATGAAAACTCTACTATTATTCACAAACTATTAAAACAACAAATTTCAAAAATATACAGATGTGATAGTATTTTAAAAATTTCATTTGGTCGAACAAATTGTTGAAAGTTCTGTCTTCTAGATTACCACCAGTTATAACAGATATGTAGGAAAAAACCATTGGAAAAGTAAGAAAGAAAGAAGTACCTTGAGTTGTCAGAACAGAAAGTTATTTGTGCAGACTCATCTCAAGATCTTTCATAGCTTAGAAGAGTCGACTCTATTTATTATACAGTTAACCAAAATAAGTGAATTGTGTATATATAACTAAGATTCTTTCTTTTTCTATAGGTAGATTCACTGATAAGAAGCTTCTTTTCACCAGTATTAACACATTAATTTGGACTCTCATCATATGTTTCTTGATTTTTCATCAAATTATTTCAGTATCTCGACAAAAAATCCTAGTGAGTTTAATCAGCACACAAACCTCAAGGATACAATTATTTTCACAAAAAGGAAAAAGCCTTAAAATAACGTAGCATCATGATATAGGTACAGGAATCATAGTAAGTGGTGAGTACATGACATCAAATCCAATACATGCAATAGACCAAATATTAAACTTACCTTACAAATCACTAGTAAAGGAAATGCACAATTCACAACCGACGGTCGGAAATCGACTTCTGTAATCAATAGGAAATTTCAATCGAAATCGAATACATAACAACCTCAAAATTTTTGTGATAATGGCGTGTGGCCGTGTGCGTCGTCAACGTTGCGTGTTGGCTTGTGGCCGAACTTGTCCGATACCGATAACTCCGGAGATTGCCGAACGCCAAACAAATAATGAACGTTTTGTTTTGAAGCGCCAAATTCAAACTGTTTTTCAATGAGTTGATAATCATACGAACCTCATAAAAGATGGGCTGTGGTTGAATAATAATACCTATATTGCGTCTGTTTATTCGCCTAAAGAGAAATTTGATTCCATTCTGTACCTACAATGTACACTTGCCTATACACACTTTAAGGTATCTATGGTAAACTTTCGTTTAACTTTTGCATTTCGATGAAAAATATTTAGGAACCTATAAGGATCATTGGAATAATCATCAAAATGCAAAAATATAAAACAATGAGTTAACGTTTTATAATGACGTAAAAATATCGTCAAACTAACGTCCTGGTTATGACGTCTACAGTACATTCAAAAAATGACGTCAGTATTCACGTCATTTTTTGGTAATATGACGTTGCGGACCAATAAATACCAAAAAGAGACGTCATTATGACGTCAGCTTGCTGCCTGGGATCTGAATAATCTTTATTCCAAACTATATTTGGGAATACTGAAGAAGAACTTCACAATAATTGAATTCTCATTTGTCATCATCAAATATTCACTAATAATGATTTTCTTCTCAATGTGAATGAAAAAAAACAGTATACAATCAATCTTATAGCAACTAAGGGAGATTAAAATAAAATATTTTACCTCTCATCCAAGACTAGCTCAATGTCATGTGTCATCCTGTTGAAAAAAAAACTTGATATTTCCAATACTCTAATGGTAAGTTATACAGGGTGTTTCACAGTGGATGGAATATTAGGAGTATCTGGAGAACAGGAAGACAGATCAATTCGAAAATTTGTGGGCGTGGATAATCAAACTTGCTCTATCAATCTAAAATACTTTTATCGGTTAAGTGTTGCCGCTTGTATCAGAAAGTAGTAGCTACTTTATTATTTCAAATGAAACACCTCGTATATTATATCATTTTTTGAATTCTTATGGAGTTCCTCACAACTTTCCCACATAATTTCCTATACCTATCTGTGACGATTTCCGAGATAAAAGTTATTTTGTCCAATTTTTGTGCAAAACCTGACAATCGGACAATATTAAAATTTTTTGCCAATATGGATTTACAAAATATTGCAATTTGGGTTATAGCTGCATAATACTATCAAGTATTCTGTCGATTAACTAGATCTCAGTTTCAGCATACATGAAGGCTCATAGAACTCAAGAAAATGATTGAAACTCCGTTTTTTTCAAATAGAACACCTTGTATATTATTACTTATTTGAAAAGATATAACATTCATCAATTCAATTGAGTTTACTTTCCCTATAAGGTAAAACCACCAGTAATTGACACTGCATCAATAGTTGACACTTTGACGAAGAAAATATAATAACAAGAATAAAACAAGTAGCCAAAGATAGACATTATGTTTATGATATAGTATAGACATCTAGCGGCACCACCGAAAACTATCGTGGCATCTTAACGTCATCGCTAGACACAGCGTTCGATCTATGACAGCCGATTGTTTCGCGCCATATTTATTGTTATTTTCGTGTGCAAATTGTTAAGAGCAAGCCGAAAGATTAATATTGGAAAGGTACGTAATCTTTTATAATTATGAATAAATATTAATTGTATCCTTTATATTAGAGTCTGAAGTGTGAATGCATGTCATTTAACATGACAATCAATAAAAAAATATATAAATAAGGGGTCATGTCATTTACTGATTCTTAAAACGATTTAAGATTGAGTAGTTGACATGTGCTGTCAACTAATGGATTTTCATGAAATTTATTAATATCGTATAATTTATATGTCATCTTGCTGCTTATACATTAAATAACTCTATTATATCTTCTAAAATAATTTAAAACCATTTTTTTCAGTAGTTGACAGGAGGTGTCAACTATTAGAGATTTAGGTGTCAACTATCGAATAGCTCATTTCCAACTGTCAGTATGTATAAATATAGGTATATATTCTTAAGTTTACAAATACATATATAGGTTCAGTCAGTTGTATCTAATAACATTTCATTTTTGTGTACATCTTAATTTAAACATACTATGTCAACTACTGAAAATAACAAGTGTCAACTACTACATATTTTTGTTTTTACTAGGTGTCAACTACTAAGTTACTACCTCCATTTTATTAAAAATTATATAAAAAAATACGCATCAGTTTTATTTATACAATTCTTGTCATATTCTGAAAGTGTAATAATTTGCGCAACTATTACCAAGTAGAAACTCCCTGTAAGATGATTTCATACCAAACTATGTCTATAGACATACTAATAAACCCTTAAGGTGTCATCTACTGGATAGTTTACCTTACCTATTAAGTACAGTTTCTTAGTTATGAATTCGTCTTCAATAAAATGAATATTGGATAGTGCTTTAGATAGTAGGCTATGAACTTCATTCTGACAGAGAACTAACATGTTATTCGTTAATTGTCATCCTGTATTCAAGTTGGATGGGTGTGAAAGTACTGTGGTAGAAAATAATTACTCGAATGTGGTTCTGATGGATTTATTCATCATTTATGGTCAATGTAACAAGAATATCAGTAGAACATGCAGAGAGTTTTATGAAAAGTATGCTGATTTACCTCGAATGAATTTGAGTCTAACATGTGTAACAATGAATCTAGAAAGATTTCTAGAACATTATATATGGATTGGTAGACGTGGACCCACTGAATGGCCAGCGAGGTCACCAGATTTGGTGATCCTTTGGATTATTTTCTGTGGGGCCATCTGAAGAATATTATTTATGAAACGAAACTAGCAAATATTGGAGATGTACAAGTGGAAATTCGAACAGAAATAAACAATATTACGCAAGAAAGCATACACAAGGTTGAACAAGAATTCGTACACCGTTTGGGTTACTGTCTAATACGCGTTACTTAATGAGCACACACAAAACTATTGGTATTTTGTCCACCGTGTACCAATTGAAATCAACTTGTGATACATTTTTGAAATCAGCTCAGCTAAAGTGATCCGAGAATTGAGACAAAATGGGGGTGTTCCATTGAGAAAAAAAAATGACGGTGACGTCATTACTCGAACGTAATTCATCCTGTATATTAGATTATTATTTTGAAATACGGCAAATTAACATAAAAAATCGACGTGTTTCAGGATTATTCATCAAAATGACCTGTTAAGCTAAAAATGATTTTGTTCCATACTTTAAGGACACAGTGTATATTTTATATTATCACCTTCTTATCTCAATATTCAGTTATACATAGAATAGTTATCAAGATGGTGATCGAGAATTCATTAATATATATTCACATGTATAATATTGGAGTTGTTATTCATTGACCGCTTATATTTGGATTTTCTCACATGTTGATATATTCAGTGATATTATTACTTGAATTTCATTATTGTTCTTGTTTATTTATTTCTATTATTTATATGTATACTTACAAACAAGTGTTTACCTTTTGTTCTTGAATTGTAAATTTATATATAAATGAACATTATCATTATTATTATTATAGGAGATGAATGCTTACGATCGATAACGGTGAAAAAAGGTGAGCTATGCATTTCACTTCGTCAATATTTTCATTATTAGACTTCTGATTATATTATAGGGGTATTATAGGTTTACATATAATTGAGGATTGTATAACATTCATTCAGACTTTTCACAAACACCGAGTTCACAGTTTAGGTCAATGAATTCCATGATCGAATCGGATGTATTGATTATATGCTGGCATTATTTTTTTCAACATTTCAACTTTGAATTCCAAAGTGAGGTTTTTTTATTATCGTCTAGCAGGTAGAGTTTGAAAGACTTTCCGCTGTTTTTTCACTCATAATGATTATTAAGAACGTCGAGAATATCATATTGTTTTCATATGATATGCATAGTGAATATAATTATTACTTTCAATTAATTTCACAGGTGATGAAAAAGGTAGACGATGCGAAATATTTCATGAAACAAAAACGAAAGGCGTGGGTGCTTTAGTAACTACGAGTATACTTATTTTTTTCATATCTATTCACGCGAGCGTTGCAGGCATCTCCTCTTCTATTGTAATAATTCCATATTCTACTACTCGGATGTTTAGTAAACGCCCCCCTATTGTTAGTGTATGTGTATTCTTTGACACTTCCCCGTATCATTCTCACACATCTGTCTAGTGCTCGATCTCCCTGGACAGTTTCAATTGTTTTCACCCAACCTCGTTGTTCCACATCATGAATATACCCGTATTCACCGCCGTCAACTATAATATAAAGTATGGAAACAGTATAGAGTCCAAAATTGATGCACATAATTTGATGGAAAATAGAAGAGATAAATCTCTGTCCCGAAAAGTTTTCTTCTGATTATGAATATATTGAAACAGCATAACTCTACGTGATGAAGTCACCAGGTGGTACCTTGTTTCGGATGATTGAAGTAATATTGCGAAAATTTTATTAGACATTTGATGAAAAAATTAAGATTTTTTGAACCAAGGATAGTAAAGTACCTGATAATTCAATAAAAATAGGCTACAAAAAAAATAGGAAGAAAAGTGCTATATACAGGGTGGACTAACGAAAACGTACTGGAAGATATAACTATATATACACTATAACTTTGCGATTATCAAGAACAAGAAATGGGACA
Organism: Plagiodera versicolora; assembly: GCA_037013635.1. Taxonomy (NCBI): domain Eukaryota; kingdom Metazoa; phylum Arthropoda; class Insecta; order Coleoptera; family Chrysomelidae; genus Plagiodera; species Plagiodera versicolora. The sequence continues at coordinate 3,601,115 of CM072986.1, read as the reverse complement.
AACTATCATGCAATCAAGTTCTTCAATGTTTTGTTCAATTCCTCGACCGTGTACAGTTCAATTCAGTTATTATGCGGTTCCTGGTAGATAATGCATTCTATGATTTTGATGAGTTCTAATCAACAGATTTGACAGAACAGTTGACCCATCAACTCGTAAGCTATAACTTGTCTTGTTGATTTGTTGAGTCTTGCACTGTAGGCGTGGTGTTTACAATTTTAATATTTTTTAAGTTATTACTACTAACTGTATACAGTGACAAATATTGTATTTTTTATATTTACATACTTTCATGTTTTTTTTGTCTACTGACTATTTATCTATCTATCTATCTACCAGGAAGAGATTTTATCGAGAAACTAGCTGGAATCAACAATAACAGAGAAAAAAGCTCATCGTTCTGGGAAAAATATTCTCAACATTTACTCAAATGAAACGGTAAGTTATCAAGCGAAATCGATTTACTTTTAGTATTTTCTGAGAAATGCACTAGCGACATTTCAAAGGTAACGAGTAGACGGAATTTCAAAAATAAAAAAGCAATGAAATGCTCATATTATTTTCTGCCATAGTATTTTTACACCCATGCATCTTGAATACAGGATAACAATGAAGCTCAGCTGTTGGGAACCTTGCACGATACAGGAATTCGAGGAATTGCTTACAATTTATTGAAATCATATCTGGAAGAACGTTACCAATGTGTCAAAATGTGGACTTCCAGGGACGGTCCTAGGACCCATACTTTCCACAATATACATATATTCATTACTATATATGTAAAATGAAGGCGGAATAATAAGTTTTGCTGACGATACTATAATATTTTATTCTTCAAGCTCATGGATGGAACTTAGACAAACTATTGAAACAGATTTCAATAAAATAGAAGATTGGTTCAATTATAAATCACTTACAATAAATTTTGAGAAAACTATGTACTTGCCTATAACTAGTTACAAAAATAATTTACCACAATTCAACCACTTGAAAATATATAATCATAATAAATCATTCAGAATTAATTCAACTAATAAGATGAAATACTTTGGAATTACCAAATTGGTAATATTTCGAACACATTGCGCTCACTATTGGGTAGATTCAAATTTTTAAGTAAAATACTTGCTTTACCTGTTTTAAAAATTCTTTATTACGCTCTTATAGAATCTCGACTAGCTTATGGAATAATTGGCTAGGGTGGTGTGTCCAGGACACACCTGGAAAAACTTCAGGTTGTACAAAAAATATTTCTGAAAATAATTCTACATAAATAAAAGACTTATCCATCCGATCAACTATTCAAAGACATCGGAGTGATGGACCTAAGACAACTGTGCTTCACTAAAATGGTCATATTTATGGTCAAAAATAAAAACACTCCAAAACTCGAATTACTCACTCATAACTATGCAACAAGGGCTAAAGAACTGAACAAATTCAAAACAGACTTCGCAAAGAAAACAATTGGCCAAAAATGTATGTCCTTTCTCACACCACGATTTCTGAATTTTCTGCCGCAGGAAATCAATACTCAGTTTTCATTAAATTATTTCAAGAAAAGTGTGAAAAAATATGTAATTTCTAGAAATAGAAGTGAAATATCCCAATTGTTTGAATTTATATAAGTATATAATAGGATAATTGTTGTAATGTATTGATTATTAAGTAGTATAGAATATTCAGGTCACATATGATATGAATGAGTAATGCAAATAACTGTAAAAACTATTTTGCCAGCTGCTAGTAATACTGTCTTTTACTACATAACCACGGACAGCTTCGGCTTTGTGGGTATTTTGTTTATTGTTTGTAACTTTGTAATACTGATTTGTTATATTGATTTTTAGTGTGAAAAAAATAAACATTATTATTATAACATGTTAGTTATCTGTCAGAATGAAGTTCATAGCCTACTATCTTAAGCACTATCCAATATTCATTTTATTGAAGACGAATTCATAACATAAGTGATCATAACTAACAAAATGTATGAGATAGGTATAGGGAAAGTATACTCGATTAAAATGGAAAATGTTATAGCTTTTCGAATAAGTGATAATATACAGGGTGTTACATTTGAAAAACGGAGTTTCAGTCATTTTCATGAGTGCCCGGATGAACTGAGATCCAGTTCATCGACAGAATACTTGATGGTCTTATGCAGCTATAACACAAATTGCAATGTTTTTTGAATTTGCATTGAAAAAAAAAGGTTATCTTTCAATGGTAAGGTTTTGCAAAAAAATTTGACAAAATAATTTTCATCTCGGAAATCGTCACAGATAGGTAAAGGGAATTATGTGGGAAAGTTTTGAGGAATCTCATGAGGATTCAAAAAATGATATAATATTTGAGGTGTTCTATTTGAAATAACAAAGTAGCTACTACTTTCTTATACAAGCGGCAACACTGTATCGATGAAAATATTTGAGACGGATAGAGCAAGTTTGATTATCCACGCTCACAAATTTTTGAAATGATCTGTCTTTCTGTTCTCCAGATACGTCTAATGTTCCATCCACTGTGAAACACCCGGTATACAGTTTTAGGTTTTACTTGATAGAATCTCTTCCTGGTAGTTATACCTTCCGGTACGTTCTCGTTGGGCCAGCCTGTATGTAGAATAATCCAAAATCAACTTCCTGAAAAATGTATTGAATCCATAAAATAGTAGTGATGTCTCAATTTTCAGGTGGTAATTATTGTCAGATTCTCTTATCCTCACAAAAGAGGTCATCCTCAGAATTCAGGTAGAAAAGAGGGATATCCCCATATTCACTTATAAATGACCAGGCAATAGTGCAATTTCTGAGTTATTATGAAAATGAGATCTTTCAGAAGAGGTTCAATGAAAAGTTCGTTCATGTAGAGAATTCTAGAATTCATTGAAGAAAAAATGCTGTTTTATTGTATTATGAACTGGGAAAAATCAATACATTATATGTTGAAGTGATGACAAACAAATACTACGAATACTATCCCACATCATTATTTTCTGGTGAGGAGCGGATAATGAATCTATGTAACCATTAACTGAAAATTGATATGAGATATTTTCGATATATATTTGAGTCATATTATTTATGTTCATCCATCGATATTTTAATGCTGATAATGATCAGTTGATGAATTTGATTACTATCCATATTTTCAGCCTGGAAAACCAGTCTTCAACGAAACATGAGAATTCGAAATCATAAACCTGAAGTAATTATACGAAATAAAAATGAGACATGGATTACACTTATTACACATAGGATGTCGAGTTCATCCTGTACATACCAGCTGGCTTTGGCGTCTCATTGAGTATAGATGACAAAAGAGAAAACGGTCATGGACATCACGCCCGATTGACATTGATGATAATGACTGGGGACTTGGTAGTTCTGATTCATGTTCATCTACTCGAAAATCCTCTTCAATACTAATAAAAAGGACACAATATCCCAACTTGAGTAATTATGAATAATGAATATATTCCGATACTCACTGAATATTTCTTCAGATTCATTTGACTTTCATAGTTCATGCACATATGATTTATTTGCTTGTGCACATGTCTTATTTGTTTCTGTTCACGATTGATTGATTCTATTGATTCTACTTTGTTGTTATTATTTTTTTCCTTTTCACACTTGTTTCGTATCCGAGAAATATTCATTATTTTCAGTCTGAATATGTGCACGAAAATTATCAAAAACAATCTTATCAATTGTGAATCATTCAGCAAGCCAAGACCAAAAAATTACAAAATCGAAGATGCAGAAGAAACCAGTATATTTGTGATTGAAATGACGAATGCAAATCCTTCGATTTCAAGGTTTCAAATCAAGGCTGTATCTGGAATTTCAAGGCGTCGAGCTTTGGGTATACTAAAGACTCATAAATCCTTATCCTTATACAATACGGAAGCAACATTACTTACAACGAACTGATTTCCAACGGAGCTTAGAGTCTACGAAATGCGTTCTTCCCCAGTAATATAATATGGACAGTTGAAACATACATTAACAGTGGTGGAATTTTCAATAGGAATAATTAACACTATTGGTCTAATAGGAACCCTCACCGTACCGTCGACGTCCGATCACAGGGACGCTTTGGTTTTAGGTTTGATGTGCTCTACGCGGAAATCAGGTTTTGACTATCATATACCTCAAGAGAATCTCAATGGTCTAAGATACTACCAAATCCTACCCTCAAATTATACAAGAAAACATTTTTTCCAACAAGATTTCGGAAATAATTGGATGGGAAGCAACGGACCAGTGAGGTGGCCACCACGATCACCTGATTTAACACCACTGGATTTCTTTTTCTAGGGCCACGTTGAAGTTGAATTATACAAAGAATCCAGTGGAGACATGAATGAATTGGGACAAAATTTTATAGACTCCGTGGAATCCATTTCTAATATTGATATTCATAACGCAGTTCAGAGTGAGAGATGTGATCTATGTATCGCTTATAATGGACATCAGTTTGGGAATTCACTTAAATATGTATTACTTTTTTTGAGTTGTCATTCATTTCCAATTTATTGATCTGTTTTTGTTAAATAAACCACAATTGTTATTTTTGCTTTCGAAGACTCGTACGTTGAAAGCTACCCAACATATTATACATGCTTGAATAGGGAAAAAATAATTCTTTTTAGCTAAGCCATAGCCAACTATAATTTCCATTTGAAAAAATTCAACTTCAGGTCATAACTCGAAATCGAATTTTTTTCTTGAATTTTCTCTACGCAAGTGGATTGAACGGAAAAAGTGCCTGAGAAATGTAAAAACAATTTTTTCATGACTCCACTAACAACCATAATATTCGTATATGTCGTAAAGTCGAAATATCGAACTTTTGTTTATAACTAGAAAACAAATGACGACAGCCAATTTTTGTTTCCGCAGTGAACTCATTTCGAAAACATGCGATCGAGGAGGCGACCTCCATTTTTCCGTATCTCCTATAGTTACCGAGTTGCCCTATACAAACAACGAAATTTGCCCACTCTGTACAAGCAGTCGCGTGAAAACTCAACAAATCCAAATGAAAATAATGATATCTAGTTGACACAACTCACTATCGTCGAACGAGTTACAGAAGAAAACGTTCCAACAGCCCATTCATAACGAGACTCTTTATGGCCGTGACTAACGCGTCCATTTTCTGCAACTAGCTCCCGCAGAATATCGTCATTCAGTAGCACGGAGCGTGTAACAGCGTCGATTCGGTGTCTAGCAACCCCCATGATAACAAACACAATGCGATGTCACAGTCCGATCATAAATCACGACGACAATTAAATCAGTTAGTCCGTGGTTAAGCCCTGTCAACTTTACTGAGGGGTCACCTGGACCGACGAGCGTTTGTCATTGAATAAAGAGTGCAATTTTGTGAAGTTTTGAGCCGATCGAATATGGAAGATTACCACGCTGAAGAATAATTGTCTATTTTCCGATATGAGAGAATAACAATGGTAGTATAACTGGTTTTTGCTTCAAAAACAATAAGGAATATAGTGAAATATTATTTCCACTATTGAAGACATAAAAGCGAGTCAACATATGATACAAACTATATCCGGCTATGGTTTTATTTGCAGCATGACTCGAAATCGATTCTCTTCATATTAATTTACTTTACGTGACTGGATTCAATAAAAAAAATGTATCAAGAATGTGGAGTAAGTTTTCTCCTGACTTCATTGAGTCAAGAATTCGAACTTTAGTTCAATACTCGGTAACAAACACCGATAGCCAATTTTAGTTTCTTTCCGTGGAGTTGTTTGAAAAAAAAAACGAGAATGCCACCTCTATATTTTATAAATCACATAGTCACCTTATTTTTCTATTCCTCACCTCTATTTCTCAATTCGAATTGAAAATGATATCGTTAATGTTGATTATTTTCATTGAAGAATAATGAAAGAAGTTCGTTTGAATATCTGAATTCATTACTCAATATGATCTGGGGAATGAGAAGCAATATCACAGTTCATATATTTTCTTGACACTTTTCGTGTCCTGATATTTGGAGTGCGCATGTCCACTCGTGAGTTATATGCATAGTGAGCAACTCAGGTAGGGCAGGCTTGGTGTTTTGTTTGACCACATTTTGAATGGCACAAAAGTCGTGAAAATCATACAGTTCTTCGAATGCTTCTTAGATATTGATCAATTCAAATTCTTCAGAAAACAGTATTTTTGTCTCGATTCCATGTCGGATATTGAATGGAGGTTATTATTTTTGAAAGCTGGACCTAGTTGCATTTGAATCCTTAACAATATGACATTGGTAAGAGACCTCATCATTGAATGAACATAGCGGTGACTCGCAAGTCCGTACAAGGTTCCCAGCGCACTCGTTATGTAAAAAACGGAATTTGTGGACCTCAACATCACACCGAGTGACACTACTGTATATAATAATATTAATAATAATAATAATATTCAGTAAGGCTGTGGCAATACGTCGTTGAACGGGAATTTTCGTGAGAAATATTTATTGAAGAACATCTGATAATTTTTCATCTTTAATCGAAGTATAATACAATCGTTCGAGAAAAATATCTGGCTACTCATAATATCGGTTTCAATAAAATAAAAGATTAGTTAAAGGATATCAAGTGCCATGTCTGTAATGCACGTAGTTTTCTCAACAAATGCTATGTCCCTCGTATGAACTTTGAAACGCGCATTAACCATATATCACACGGATTACAGAGTGTATGGAGATTACGGAAAAAAGGCCAGACGGCTTTTTTGGATGTTCGAATTTTTAATCTTCTTGCATCGTATGAACTGAAACGGTTCGTATTGGCAATAAATAATACTTTCGACCAAATCGCTGGAGCACATGGAAGACATAAAATATGTCACATCAGCTTTATGAGCTTGACCACTTTTTTGGCTCTCGATGACAAAGAATATCGTCCAGTTAATGAAAAATTATTAGACAGCGTCGAATGTATTATTGATTCGCCTTTGTTGGAGGTTGAAATCATACAAGGTGGGATTTCTTTCTCCAATGAATCTAATAGCTCTGAAGTGAATGATTTTTTCAGTTTCAATATACAAGGTGTCTTATATCTGAATGCTTTTCCTATAAGGTGATAATCCTCCAATGATTTTATGAAAAAGTATTTATATTTGAATGAACATAGATTTGCAACGACTTGATTTCTAGGTGACATAAAAATAAAGATTTTCATATGTACTCATCACTTGAATCGAGTAATGATAAATTGATGGAACGATACGGGTTCGATAAAAAAATCCTATCCTATTTCAATTCAGAATATTATAGAACATGTTAACAGGAATCGATGATGTGAAAATAAATTGAGAATTTCACCAATAGCTCAAGTAGGCATTTTAAATTGGCACTTTTTTATAGAATTTTAGAATATGGCATCGCCTATCAATTAATTCCCAAAATGGCAGAGAAAAACCTGACAACTGGTTGCATCATCTGGAAATAAAAAAAAATATTTTTGAGACTATCAACCTATTAACCACCAAGTGTGATCGTGATCGTTGTGGGGAGAATAAAATACAATATCTGAAATTGTTGACAATTGTTTGTCAACCATTTCGGGAATTATTTAAAAAAAAAACAAGAACGCCTGAAAGAAGTTTCAGTTGGAGAAGTCCAATAGGATTACTTCATTCTGATAAAAAATAATTCAAACAAAAATCCAATTTTTTATTATATTGTCGCGTACATGGTGTTTTTTTGGGGGGTCACCCCTGTCGCTTGGGTCGTACTCAGGAAATATAAATTAAATGATTTCAATTACCAAATTAAATACAAAACGAAACATATAATTTAATGATAATTTTGATGGAACATTATTCAAATCTATGATTATAAATCCGCAACATCAGCAGAATTGCATTAGTTATTCTCTTGCTTGTGATAACACACTTTTCATAATATAATTTCTACTAACCTACTTAATCATGGAGTTGTAAATATGTGATTTGTTTATAACAATAATGAAATTGAATTTAGAATAGAATTATACTTGGTGTTTTACTGAATTGGATTTTGAAAAATGTATATCTTGACAATATCTTCAGAACGTCAGAGATATCCTCAATTTATTCTCGAATTATTATGCAGGATGAAAATGTACAACTTTGCCAAAAACTCAACAACTTCTTATGTCTTACGATAAGTGAGATCTCCATTGTGGCACTCAAAAAATAGACAGCATATAATCATATTCATATTCATTTCGCCAGTATTGAAATGAAAATGAAGATACTAGAAATTTTTAAAACACATAAAATATTTGGGTTATTTTGATAATTCGTATTCAGGAATAATGCGATTGCAGACTAATGTTTCTATAAAAAAATCTTTTTTATAGCAAGAAACAACCGGTGCACGTGCATTTTTCAGGCGCTATCAATACATATCAACATTCAGAGGTTGGTCAAATCAGAAAACATAAATCAGAATACAATCGAGGAGTTCCCCCGAATTGGTTCGGATTCCATTATAAACTCTATGGCCTGCCGTTCTTCACTCCGCACAAGTTTCGTATTATGGGGAGTTGGTTGAAAAACAAACTTATAGTATATTTTTATTCTAGAAATTTGCATGAGGATTGAAGTGGATCAGATTCAAATCAGCTCTCATCGTATCGTAATATAGATTTCATCTCTCACGTAGTGGAATATTTCATCGAAATATCTCAATCACAGAAATTGCTCACTCATTATTTCGGGAATTTCCTATCAAACTTTCAAAGAAGGGTGATGATGACTAAATATGGCAGTTTTCGTAAAAATCAGCTTACAATAAAAAACTCGGGCACTACGAGAAATGAATGATATATTTTGAATATTTTTCAATTTCATTACCAACAATTTTTGAACCACGAACTCTGCTTCTTGTTCGAAGGTTTATTGCCAACACCTGAAAACTGTCGCAATATTGACAAGACACCGTGTTACCGCAAAACACGAAAATGATAGATCGATCTCATCTAGTGCATAATATACAACACAGCTGTCTTAACTACTGAATTCGTCAAAGACATATTTATATACGAAACATATTCCGACGACTGTTTCAGCTGCCAAATATTACGTTCATTGAATTAATATGTCTTGATGTCGGTAGATCTTTGAGAAGATTACTCTGACAAGTCTGGAGATTAAGTGAGTCTTCCGCCCCTATGGACGCGTGTGGCAAACACATGGTGCTTTTGTTTATTCCGAAGACGTAACCGATTATGATGTGGAGGAAAGTCCCGAATATCCTGTACGAAAACAATGGGCCATTGATGGAACTCCGATTGCCGTGAAAGGAAGACAGATTATATCGTATTCTTCTATTCGTATACCTTGCGGTAGATCACGTGGATTTTGATGGTAACATATGGAGGACACGTATTGTGAGAGAATGAATGAACGGAGACCACCGTGTAGATGAGTATAGTGCCTGGTTCCGTTCTGATTATTGGTGAAACAAATTGATTTTCGATTCTTATTTGAATAATATTCAGATCAAAACGGTATATGAAATTAATCCCGTTTCTATTTCACATAATAATATTCATTTCATCTATTCGTTGATCATATATTTCTTAAAGATAAATGATAATATGAATTCATTATTTTAATAGAGAATATCAATTTTTTGTTGATCATGATTTGATCTTTGGTGAGTCCCCGAAATACATCGAAAATATGGTGATAGCCAGAAAAGATTGTAGAGTCAATCTGAAAATGTGATCAAAAACAGTAACATTTCTTACATGATATGATTCATATTGAAATAGTTTCTTGAACGGAGACATAAAAGACATAAATGCTATTTCAAATATTCGCAAATACCTCAATCGCTTCTGTCATAATTGCACAGTTTTGTCTCGATAGTTCATTTCAGCTCATCTTTCTCATAGATAGACATATAGTTAGATAGATAATTCTATTGGTGTTTTATACATTCGATAGTATTTACACATTATTGAAATCAAAATTTAATGCAAGTACATACATACACATAAAACACATATCAGATATATGATGAAGTCACAAAATCAAACCTGTATTGATTGAAATATTGAAAAGATATTTTCAGATTGATATTATTATCATTATTTAACATTGCATTTTTTCCTATAACAAATATCAATATTGAAATAGGGTAAGGATCCTTCTATTTAAAATATACAAATAATCAAAATCTATGCAGTTGAAAAGGAATCACATTGTATTATTCATTACTATGGAAAGCTTTTTCTAACAGAAAAAATTCTATTCTGGTTCTGAATACATTATTTGATGATGACCTTTGCGTTTGTGGCAATTTATTGAAACACTTCATAGCCCAGAAACTGGGTCCATTTCGACTTCTCTTTAGTCGGCAATAGTTTGTCATTTTTATGTCTAGTATCATGGTTATGTATATTCTCTGGATTTTCATAGTTGACAAGGTGATATACATTAAATTCTCCATGATATACCGGGTGTTTCACAGTGGATGGAACATTAGAAGTATCTGGAGAACAGAAAATTTGTGGGCGTGGATAATCGAACTTGCTCTATCCGTCAAAGATATTTTTATCAATACAGTGTTGCCGCTTGTATCAGAAAGTAGCTACTTTGTTATTTCAAATGAAACCCTTATAATACTTCTTATAAGATTCCCCACAACTTTCCTACATAATTCCCTATACCTATCTGTGATGATTTTCGAGATAAAAATTATTTTGTCCAATTTTTGTGCAAAACCTGACCATTGAAAAATATAAATTTTTTCCCAATGCATATTTACGAAATCTTGCAATTTGGGTTATAGCTTCATGAGACCATTAGGTATTTCGTCGATTAACTGGATCTCAGTTTCAGCATACAGGGAGGTTCAGAAGTGAGTGCCTTCCGGGGACTCATGAAAATGACTGAAACTCCATTTTTTCAAATAGAACACCTTGTATATTATTACTCATTCGAAAAGCTGTAACACTTTCCAATTTAATTGAGTATACTTTCCCTATACCTATCTCGTACAGTTTGTTAGTTATCATCATTTATGTTATGAATTCGTTTTCAATAAAAAAAAATATTGGATAGTGATTTAGACAGTAGGCTATGAACTCCATTCTGACAGAGAACTTACATGTTATTCCTCCATTTTCATCCTGTATTCGAGTTGCATGGGTGTAAAAGTACTATCGCAGAAAATAATTACTCGAAAGTGGTTTTGATGGATTTATCCATCATTTATAGTCAATGAACTCCGCCATGGACGGTCCCAAGCCCGGCTGAGAAAGGAGGAGGGAAAACCCCAATACCCTAGTTGTCGAGCGACCCGTGACTAGGGAGAAGGTACCGAGGGTAAACGGTGTCTAGAACGGAGCTTTCAGGGCACCTGCCGCCCCCTGTATTTAGGCCCAACTCAGGTACGCGGGGCTCTGCCTGGGTTTGGTAGTTATATCTCTAGCTACTCGTGGTACCTTTATGGACCATAAAAATAAAAACAAAACTGTAACGGAGGGACTCGCTGGAGAAACCTCTCAATCCAAATCACCTTTACAGCCGATGGAGACAGAGGAGGCTCATGTAACCTCTCCCGCTCCCCGGTGGTTGTGGAGGAGGGAGAGGATAGGCTTCTTGCGACGCCTCCGCCGACAGAGGGGGGCTCCCAACCTTGTGTGTTGGTGAGCGAAACCACTTCGACGGGGGTAGAGCAAGGAGTAAAAAACTTGCGTCCAGATAGACCCAGAATTTCTGGAGAAGGAGAAGGAAAACCCTGAATTCGGGGCCAACGGCTTCGACCTCCACCCCTGCCACTAAAATGGGCAGGTCCCTGGTGAGTACACCTTCTTCTGGAGATGGCACTTCCAGGAAATACTCCAGAGCAGGCCAGACAGAGGGAAGCAGAAGGAGCGAACCCAAAAGCAAAACTCTGGTGGGGCCCGGCAATAGCGATACTTCGAAAGGAGAGAGCTCTGCTGGACCTACCGGAGGGGCTAAGGGCGGCACCTTCAAGAATGCCCTGAAAGCTCTGAAAATGGCGATCGTGCTGACGGATTATCCGGAGGCACGAATGACCGAGGATCGGGAAAGGACCATCCGATGGGCCATCCTTGACGAGGCTGGCCCGAAATTCGTCAATGGCTACTCGGACAAGGGTGCTGTCCTGATCACCTGTGAAGATGAAGCCTCCAGGTCATGGCTTGAAGGGAAGATGCCACATATGCACCCCTGGGACGGGGCAAACCTTAGGGTTGGCCCCTATGGGGATATTATTAAGACCACCAGGATTGTTATGTGGGTGCCCGATCAAGAAGACCTAGGAATCAAGGATCCAGCCGAGATTTTATCCCGACTGGAATACCAAAATAACTGCTTGACAGAGCAGTGGCGAATCGTCAGCCACAAATCAGAGGCCAAAGAAACCTCGATTGTGGCTGACATAGACGAGATCGCTCACGACGAGTTGCGAAGGGCCAATTGCAAATTGCACTTCGGTTTCTCTGCGATAAGCGTCAGGGTGATCGGTCGAAAGCCAAACCCTGCGAATGCTGAGAGTGCTACAGGCAAATCTTCAGCATAGCAGGGCGGCTTCGGCCACACTGTCTCGTGTGGTCTCCCAAAGGGACATTGACGTCGCCCTGATCCAGAAACCCTGGCTAGTAGGTGGGAAGGTAGCCGGGCTAGGAGAAACAGGGAGAAGAGTCATTTACGACCATACGAAAAACAACATAAGAACCTGTATAATGGTCAAATACGAATTACAATGTCTAATACTGAATGAATTCTGTTCTAGAGACCTGACAGTTATTAGGCTAGCCTACGAAGGAACTGAAAGTAAGCAGGAGGCAGTAATAGCCTCCGCCTACCTTCCCAACGACTCACCAACACCACCACCAGCTCCTGAAGTTGATGAATTGGTGCAACATTGCAGGCTATCTAACCTGCAGCTGTTGATTGGAGCAGATGCGAATGCACACAATCAAGGGTGGGACAGCAGCGACACGAATAAACGAGGTGAATACCTTTTGGAATTTATTCTGGGTAATAGTTTAGATATAATTAACAAGGGGTCTGAACCAACATTCATTAATATCCTGAGGAAGGAAGTAATTGATATTACTCTAGCAAATCGAAATATTGCTGACCGGGTTATGAAGTGGGAAGTGTCCGAGGAGATCTCAAACTCGGACCACCGGCATATCTATATGGAAATCGGAGATAGCGATAAGCCAGAAAGCATGGGCCGGAAACCCCGCAACATTCTGCATATTTGGAGGAGCTCGAACGGAATGTATCTTGTGCAATGACCAGCATAAGGAATACCCAGGATATAGAGCTACTATCGACACAACTACAACAATCCATAGTTAACTCATATCCTGTCCTCTGACCTCCCAACCCAGCAAAATGGCGGTTTGCTGGTGGAATGGAAAACTTACTGATCTGAGGAAAAAAAAAACGCGAAAGTTGTGGAACAAAGCGAAAAAGACAGGAAATATGGAAGTATATAGACAGGAACTGACAAAATATAACAAAGAAATTAGGAGCTCAAGAACGATGGCATGGAGGAAATTTTGCACAGAGGTTGGAAATATCACCGAAGCAAGTAGACTCCACAAAATCCTCTCTAGAGATCCAGTAAATCCCATTGGGACTTTAAAGAAACCTAATGGGAAATTCACGCAGAATGGGAAGGAAACTCTGGAAACATTGTTACAGACGCACTTCCCAGGATCTGAAATTATCTCCACTGCCGAACTTAGCAATCGGGTCGAGTCTATCGAATCGACCAGGTCAAATATGGGTGATTGGCAGATTGCTAACAAAGTTATCACATATATCAAAATTAAATGGGCTATTGACACCTTTAAACCATTCAAATCGGCAGGGGTAGACGGAATATTCCCCGCACTATTGCAGAAAGGAAAGGGCTCACTAATCCCCATCCTCTGCAAACTATACAGAAGTAGCCTAGCTATGGGATACGTCCCTGAGGCTTGGAAAGCTGTGAAAGTAGTCTTTATAAACCTGCTCGTGCTGATTACACGGAGGCGAAGGCGAAGGACCTATAAGTTTAACCTCCTTTTTGTTAAAGACGATGGAAAGATTAGTCGACAGGCACATAAGGGAGGGGCCGCTAAGCGTCAAACCCCTTCATAGCAATCAGCATGCCTACTAAAAAGGAAAATCCTGTGAGACTGCGTTACACCAATTAGTTGGGAAAATAGAAGAATCACTGAACAACCAAGATATTGCATTAGGCACATTCTTGGATATAGAGGGGGCCTTTGATAACACCCCCTTTGAAAACATGGTGACATCCTCATTGCAATTGGGAACTGATGGAACCAGCCGCAGGTGGATAAAAGCCATGTTGAGAGATAGGAAAGCGTATTCAACTATGTTCTGTGACAGCGTGGAGACGAGGGTAGCCCGGGGTTGTCCCCAGGGAGGAGTTCTCTCTCCTCTGTTTTGGAATGTAGTGGTTGATGACCTCATACGCAAACTAAATGACAGTGGAGTATTTGCTTTCACTAAGAAACGAAACGTAAACCTATAAGGGCCACGTTTTTATGAGTAAACGCTGCAGTTTAGCGAGGAAACGAAGTACGTTGGAGTCTTCCTTGACAAGAAATTGTCATGGAATTCTCACATGCAGCAAATCTCAAACAAAGGCAAAATGATGCTAATGGCCACAAGAAGGGTCATGGGGAAGTCTTGGGGACTGAAACCAAAAATAGCCCACTAGCTATACAAGGCAGTGATAAGACCCAAGATAACCTATGGCTCAATATGCTGGTGGACCAAGGTACGGCAATCCCAAACCGTAACTACACTCGGCGGTATACAAAGGCTAGCGTGCCTATGTATTACAGGGGCCATGAGAACAACCCCTACTGCTGCTATGGAAACCATGCTAAACCTCCCACCTCTGGATCTATACATCCGGGGCGAGGCAAGGCAATGCGCCTATAGACTCGAACAACAAAGCTGTTGGAAGGGTACTAAAACACATGGGCACACAACCATAAATAATATAATCAGACACCCACTTCTAGAAATGAGGACTTATTATATGGGTAGAGGATTTTTTAAATGTTTTTGAAATCTTTCTGGAGTTATTAATACTCATGTTAGACTTCGATACTTTCAGCTTCTCATGATTTTACAAGCATTCAAAAATTTCTTTTCAATCTTATGAATTTTTTCGAATTCATTAGAGGTAAATCACTATGCTTTTCATTTAACTCTCTGCATGTTCTACTGATATTCCTGTTACATCGACCATAAATGATGGATAAATCCATCAAAAATACTTTCGAGTAATTATTTTCTGCGATAGTACTTTTACACCCATGCCACTCGAATACAGGATGAAAATGGAGGAATAACATGTTAGTTTTCCGTCAGAGTCCAATATTTTCTTTTATTGAAAACGAATTCATAACATAAGTGATCATAACTAACAAACTGTACGAGATAGGTATAAGGAAAGTATACTCAATTAAATTGGAAAATGGTACAGCTTTTCGAATAAGTAATAATATATGAGGTGTTCAATTTGAAAAAATGGAGTTTCAGTCATTTTCATGAGTTTCTGGTACAAGCGGCAAGACTGTATCGATAAAAATATTCTAGACGGATAGAGCAAGTTCGATTATCTACGCCCACAAATTTTCGAAATGATCTGTATTTCTGTTTTCCAGATACTTCTAATGTACCAACCACTGTGAAACACCCTGTAGATGAATTGAAAAGCTAGTATTTTTTGTATCACAGATGAGTCGCGGCAATCATCCCTATAATTGATACCATCCAGTTTTCTAATAGCTCTATGTTGGTGGCGAGATATTCTATCACAGTTTGTTACATTTCCCCAGGCGACAACACCATAAGAAATAATGGCTTCACACGATGAAGAACATGCCACTGATAAGTTCCTTTTGATACTTATCTAGAAAGGTTTCTTTGTGAAAATAAATTTTTGTTGAGCTTTTAGCTACTTCATTTATGTGCTGGCCCCATTTTGATTTGCTGTCAATATGAATTCCCAGAAATGTCACACTATTTTGCGAATTTTGGTAACTAAGGTGAATACCATATTTTGAGTTCTGTTATTATTTAGGTAAAGTTCATTAGCATTGAACATAGGGCGTATATCAGGAAATGTAATCGCCGGAATAGCTCAAAATGAATTGAATCTACAGTGCGCTTAAGAAATATTACTCCCTACCTACAATCTCAGTTACTGAAGTAAAAATTGTAAAACGCGTGGATACGTCAATTTTCAATTCGAATGAAGTGTTTTTCAATAAGAACGATTTCACGCATTTCACCCCCTCTTCTTGATAGGTACTCCCTCAATGTTTATAAATAACAAGGAGGTCGTACGATACATCATTGAAAAAGATTCGAAAAGTAGAATCAAAGAATGGTATTTTTTCCGAAATGAAAATACGAATAGACATAAATGAATGTATAATATAAAATTGGATGAAATGAACAAATAGCAGTGATTGAGTTGTTAATTAGAATGATTTGTCAATTCTCACATTTTTGGATAATGAATTAGAAATATAATTGATTTCCCTTGACTCTCATTCAAAGATTTCGAAATAATAATAATAACCCCGATTGATCTAAGAATTGACATGAGTTTATTTCAATTCTGTTTTCAGTAACGGTAATTGAAAAAGGATGTTGAAACTTATCATCCGCACTGTATGTAATTATGTGATTTATCGTTGGCAGTGAGTTAACTTGGGAAAATAAAAATCAACTCATATAACGATCATCAATTCATCCTAGGGCACCTACAATATTTTCAGAAAAATCTAGATACAGCAGTCTGAATACACTCGCATCAACGAACAGTAATATTATTATACATAATATGAAAACTACTCCTGCACGAGATATGTGAAATAGCCAATTCTCCTCCCAACAATCCACTGAAATCATTATGGAAACAGAAAAGATGAAGACGTTTGGCAGTGGCAGTGTTAGAAATTCGATTTCCTACCAGTATGTTGGTAGATAATAAGATTGATTCATGTCTGGTAGTTCCGTAACCTAATGATGACGCTTCCAAGATGTCCCTCAAAATTGTGGGAAATGTTATTTCATGATGTTTATACTTTCTTCCGGTCAATGATCATAGACATTTTGAAGGCGAATTATTTTCCTCTTCCATTACGTCTTGCGTGTTTGCTGAAATGAACAATTGATTGTTCGCTTGTCAAGTTTCTGCATTATCTTTCAGATAATACGTCTATCATGAACAGATATACGATATCTGAGATCATGTGTTGAATGGAATAGAGTTCCTCAACCTGAGAATATGGTAGCTGTGAATGTGAATGCATTCCAGCAGTGATTTCGATGTATGTAGAATTGATGCTGATCCGTCTATATGTCACAGGATAATTTTGAGGTAGTTTGAATAACACAATAGAGATGTCAAAGATTGAATACTCCTAGAATATCTTGACTTTGCGTCAATAATACAAGGTGGAAACTAATTGAGATTGTAAATAATTCCAGAATAAGGAAATATGTTATATATCTATATATATCTCCCTCAGAAACTGTGAGATCATAACTCATACTCTAGTATAAGCCTTGTACATGGTGCCATATAAGAACTAGATCATTTTGGTATCTTCCATTGAGAGAATTTTGATTTTTTTTTGTATCATATCAAGAGATGCTCTGATGGTATCTCGCGAGAAGAATATTACAAATAAGATGAAGAGATCAATCAATGTTAATCTAACAAGACTAATTTTGTTGCAATCCGTTGATTCATTCAGGAGTTATAGCTGTTTATTTGAGAGAATATTATTACAAATACATTATCTTGAAATATTCTCATATACAGGGTATTCAACTCAGACGTTTTTGGAAACCTGTACACCTGTACACCAGAAAATACAACGACGAATATCTTCTAATATTTTCCCTAAATCAGAACATCGGAATGGAAGAATATTGCTCTCGTATCATCAGTTTAATTTACTTCCTCATCTCTCCTACCATTTCAGAAGTTTTGAATTGATTGTTTGGCTGCATCCATATCTATATTTCTCTAGTATCGTTAAATTATTATGTAAAGAGTTTCGGCTGTCATATACAGCCGTTACATGTTATATAAATATTCTTGACGTCAGCTTCAATAATTTTGTGTGAAAGTGATGAAATGGAAACGTTACCCCAAGGTATACATGCAACTGAATCAACTTCGTGCAATAATTCTTCAGATGTGCAATGTCAAAACATTATTTCGATTTTCCCACCCATGAGTAATAATTCTGAATATGTATACATACAGAGTGATCTGAATTATTACTGATGTGAGCAACTTCAGTCTAGAATATGCAACCTATTACTTTTGTTGGTCCAATATTATGGAGTTACTGGGTATTTGGTTAGGAGGAATAAAAATTTCGAGAATTGCGATATTTGTAGGTGCATCTGAAGTTTGATTATTGATACACCCAATTGGAATTAACATGATTCCAAAACTTGAATTTTGTCCATAGGTGCGAATAGCAGTGAATTATAGCGAGCTAACATATGTTGGTGGTCCAAATACAATCGAATCATTACATTTAATTTATGAAGGCTGAAACAATCGATTGATTCATTCAATATAAATGGTGATTTGTGGGCTCATTCGTGATCAATACATAGAATTCAATTTCATTCAGTTCTTCAACTATTTATATATATATATATATATATATATATATATATATATATATATATATATATATATAGTTATATATATATGGGATCTACAATCTCCCCAATTTTGGTGAACTATGTGTTAGACGACTTAGTAAGAGATGTCATAGCACTGATTCCTTTCAGCATTCCATTCGTTAAACGGTACGTTGATGATTTGATCCTCTCTGTACCCTTTGATAAGGTGGAAGAAGCTCTATTCTATTTTAACAGCTACGATATCAATTTACAATTCACATCAGAAGTTGAAGTCAACCAAAGCATCCCATTCTCAGATATGAGAATATGTAGAGGTACTGACAATATCCTTCGCACTAAATGGTATAGGAAACCAATATGCTCCAACAGATTCATAAGTTTCCATTCTAATCACGCACCGAACATGAAAACGAATTTAATCAAAGGGCTTAAAAGCAGAGTATTACTTTTGTCACATAAAGCGTACCAGCTGGAGTGTTTGAATGAATTGAGAGCTATTTTGAGGGAAAACTCATATCCAACTCAATTAGTTAATAAATTGTTATTTAGCTCAGATCGCCAGCCTAATCTGAATGATATCAGATTTGAAAACAACATTAATACAAACATCGCACCAACTGATCAAAACAATCTTGTTTCAACTCTTCAACTTCAACCGAATGGTCCCTATTTTAACAGAACATTACCATATGTTAGGGATTTGACGTCGAGACTCACTAGTGTTTTCAAATTGGACAGGTTACGTATAGCGAAAATAAATACCAAAACTATAGCTAGTCTATACTCCAAAATCAAAACTCCTTTAACTTTATTTGAGAAGTCCAATGGTATTTATAGCATACCATGCCTAAACTGTGATAAAGTTTACATTGGCCAAACTAGTAGGAATTTGGCTGGACGTATTACATCTCATAAGAGTGATTGCAACCTCAAAAAAAAAACAACTGCGCTTTAGCAGAACATAATATAAATTCTAATCATTTTAGCAACTTCAATAATCGTAAGATTTTAGCAGTGGAGGATAATTACTTGAAAAGGAATTTTTTGGAGATGGTGTTTATTAATGATGAACCCAATTGTATGAACAAAAGATCTGATATCTCTAATCTGAGCGTTATTTATAATTATTTATTAAAAATGGATTCACATGGAATCCCTAATAACCGGTCTTAATGCCGACGACCTTAAAGTCATAGAAGTGGTATTTCTGATGGATCACATGTTTCGGTTCCTTGTCAATGATTCCATGAAAACTGGTTTTCGACAGCTTGTCATGAGTTGTCACATTTCCATGCCTTTTTTTGTCAGTCTAGACAGAACCATGTGGATTGTTAGTTCCCACATTTTCAGAATGTATTACAGTTTCACTAATTATTAATCTTTTGGCTATGTTAGATGTAGTGACATTGTGTTTTTCAACCTTGTGAATTTTATAACAAGTACATGAGGAGTTTCTGCTGTTTTTACACATAACCTCAACTTAGTAAGTCTTTTTACATTTGAGAAAAGATGTTCTTGTGCTTATAACACAATTATATATTTTTTCACGGATGTCTTGATAAAGAAAATAAAATTTTTCGAAAGCTCGACTGATTAAGAAAGAGTTTTTTTTTCTCTCACCGGCCAATTTTTACTGCAACCCCAAGGAATATCCTTTTCAAGAAGTTATTCCAAATCAATAGTTTATATATATATTCATTTTAAGCTAAACAGGTCATTTTAAGAAATAATCCTGAAACACGTCGATTTTTGATTTCAATTTACCGTATTTTAAAATAATAATGTAATATACAGGGTGAATAACGTTCGAGTAATGACGTCACCGTCATTTTTTTTTATGGAACACCCCCATTTTGTCTCAATATTCGGATTACTCTAGCTGAGCTGATTCCAAAAATGTATCACATGTTGATTCCAATGTTGATTTCATATTCTGTCTGCTAGACCACAAGTACCAGACATGTTTGGAAACAGCTCATTTTTATTACTCTAAACATGTAGCAAACTACGGTGTGTTACATTTAAACCAATTGCCAATAAGAATTTTTGATAATATTGTTAATTTACCTAATAAAGAATGTTACGCGTTACTTTATGAGCACACACAAAACTATTGTATTTTTGTCCACCCTGTACCAATTCGAATCAACATGTGATACATTTTTGAAATCAGCTCAGCTTGAGTAGTCCGAATATTGAGACAAAATGGGGGTGTTCCATTGATAAAAAATGACGGTGACGTCATTACTCGAACGTAATTCACCCTGTATATTACATTATTATTTTGAAATACGGTAAATTGAAATCAAAAATCGACGTGTTTCAGGATTATTTCTTAAAATGACCTGTTTAGCTAAAAATGAATTTGTTCCATACTTTACGGACACTGTGTATGTATTCAAATGAATTAATAGACTATTTGAGCTGACAAATCTATCTCAATTCGGTTTATAATAATCAATGGATGGCAACGTGCAGTCATTCACATAAGGCTGTCAACATTCCACTTTTTTCAAGAAAAAATTTTTGACAGCCACAATTTATGTATCTCACAGTTACTCAAATGAATCAGAAATAAACAAGTATTAAACAACGATACTTATTCACCCAGATGAAAGTAAATAATATTTGATATTCTCTCTTGTGTTTGAATACTTCAAGAATTCATTTGCCAATTCTCATGAATGTTGGTTGATAAAAATCTTGACATGTGTAATGAATAATATCCTGTTGACTGATATCATGTTTCTTGGTCGAACTTCTAGAGGAGTTTTAATGTTTATGTTGATAGTACTGGCATATTTTTCGAAAACGTTTCAGTTCGTTGCCTCTTATGACACAAGAGTTGTGGTATGTGATGAGTATGACAAAACCAGTGTATCGTATATCATTATTTATTATAAGATTGATGTCATATTCATATTGTAGTCATACACGGTTATTCAAATGAGTCATTCGTTGGGAGATTCCGATGTTGAAATGCAAATACAAAAAAAAGTTGATTTTTTATTTCTAGTGGCACGGCCTAGATGATGATTCCATCTTTAGACTTGGAATTGGTTTCCTGATAGATTGTATCAATATAGTGTGTACAAGAAGAGACACTGTAAATCAAATTCAATAACTATTGAGGTCTTCGGGATGGCATTCTATATGATATTTTCCCTTTGGAAAAGCATTCATAGACCACTCTTTGATGGTCAATAATTGATGAAGAGACATCAGGCAAATATGCATTTTCCACAAAATTATCAATTTTCAAAGCCAATTTTTGCAATATTGCAATATGCTTAAAAAACCATATTCATGTTTGAAAATCAATCTCTATATGCTAGAGAAAACAACTTTCATTGTGGTCTACTGAATAAACTGAGTCTAGAATGTCTCATTGACTCTGAAACTCAAATGATATGAAAAGAGTCACATCCAAAATAATCAAGTCAATCAGAAATGCATACCCTTGTCATTGTTAACTGTTAATATTACTGTATATATTAAATAATAAAGTATTATAATAAAATATTCTTGAGTTCACTGAATTTTGATTCATGTTCAAATTCTGGTAAAATCTTATTCTTATATTTTCCTCGAAATGATAATGCACTCAATTGTAATGACATAGATGTAAATTACAGCAGTTTACCAGTATATGAATCTTGTATCGACATAAATTCTGAGGAATTCATTGAAGAAAACAGGTTTCTTGTTCATCTTCAACGATGAATGATTGAGAATGAATGAGTCTCATACATAATTGTCATATTGTATCGAAACTCTAGTTTGCGTACAGTTAAATTCCCATTTTCCATGAACATTTTGATTTATGAGACAATATATTTGAATCAGTCTAGTACGTAATGAATTAGCGAGTGGTTGAATAGATGTGTCTACAGATTCTCTCTTTTCTGTTTACGATTCCAAACTTCGTCGGCAGAGCGAAACGTATAAAAAGAAAAAGTGCTGTTCCGGAGGGTCTTAATAAAATGTTAGTTTTAGGTGGTGCTCATTAAAACTTCGGAAACTTCTTAGTTGCAGGCTAGTTTCAGCGGCATCCATTTGGCAAGACATTGTGCTGAAATGGGGCTAGTTGGATTGGCAAATAACGGAGATTATGGCAATGAAATTGGAGAGAGACTCGACGCTTTGTCGTGCTTTTTATCATTTTTATTACTAGGAAGATACAGTATTAGTGATCGATAGTGCTCACTTTTCGACCCAATTTTCATTCCGAGTAAATCTTTCTGTGCGGAAGCCTATTGGCTTGGAATAGCCAATAGGAACTAACTTTATTATAAATCCTAATGGAAAATATCATGATGAAAATATCAAAAATATTGAATGGAAATAATGCATCCTTGGTTACATAAGGTAGTGTACGGTTTCTAATTTATATCGACTATGACAAAAAGGTACAACGAGAAAACATCAATATAAAATATCGTCAGAAGCGAAGTATTTCTGGTCTAATCAAAAGCGAATATTTCTGATGAAAATTATTCGCCTCAAGCTCAGGGATATTATTCAGATTCGGTTTTGAGTTCTGGGACATAAGAATTAATTTTCATTAACCTTTTGTCTGAACTAAAATCTCTGAAGAAGATTATCATATTTTGTTCCTTTTCTCGTTATCGCATTAGGCTTTCTTGAGAAATTTAATTTCATGATTATAATCATACTAATTCGTGAACTCAATTATACCATAATAATGAGCATATAGTATGAACAATAGGATGGATTAAGTACTACAGGTGAAAGAGTTGATATCATTAAAACTGAGCAAGAAATAAAGTGGTTCAACAATGAACTACTTCACCGTCTAATTAAAAGGAATTGGATTTTCCGCAAACCCAACCATTATAATGACAACAACAGAAATACCCTGCATTTCTCTTGCGTCCATGAAACACGAATGGAGTGGGATTGCGGGATTGACCCTTTTTTGTTCACCAGATTACGTGAAAACCATTAGAGTTTCTTGGCAAGGTAATCCGCAGTGTTCTTTATCGTTCTGTGTTTTGTTTCAGATTGTTTAGTATTTCCTAGCAGCAACAGCAGGTGGATTGGTTTTCCACGCAGCCTGTCATGTTTTGGTGCAATTAAGAAAATGTAATAATTTTATTGTGAATACAGCTTCACTGGCCAGATGAGTTGGAAATCTCATCATCCACATTTGATCATTTCTCTTGAAAAGTGAATTTTGCTCATATAAGTACAGCGTATTTCATTGAAATGGAGGAGAATCCACAGGCAATAGATGGAAATACGATAGAAGGTGAATCTTCTCGATATTTTTATCCGATACCTTCATTTCAATTTGGTCGATGTTATATATCTGAAGTGACAACATGAATTGACATTGGTAGATGGCTATGAACTTGATATGAGTCAATAAAATTCATTAGAACATTTCTCCGAGTTATATAGTAGTGATGATTCTGTAGATTATTTTCCAAATTCGTAACATATATGTCTATTTTGTTACCATTTGGGCTGGTGTTGATGGATGTATATGACTTGATGAAATTTTTGTTGACATGGATGGTGATGCCATCGATATTATTAATCAATTTGAATAATGTTGGTATTTCTGGAATTCAATTTCTCATCAGGCAATATTTCAATTCTGAATTCTGACTCCTCGACTCCTCCTTGATCTGGAATCTGGAAAAATTCCTGGGCGAATGTATCTCCCCCAAGATAAAGACTAGATATGAATATATATACAGAGTGGCCATTGAAAACGAAACAGCGGCTCCGTAGGTCGGCAGACCCAAGTTATATAAAAACGCTCGGACACGTCAACAACATTTTCGAGGGGGGCATCGTTCAAATGGCAACATATGGCAGTTGATATATATTTTCCTTTTTAATATCAAACGAAAATAAATGAATTCTATCGATTGGTTTTTGAGATATAGGAACTTCAAGATGGGAAATCACTTTTTATTTACTCAATCAATACAATATCTAATGAAGCATCTGTTCAAAGATAATCATCATTGTCAAGGAATTTAATGATCTAACTGTTCACCAACAAATAACATGTGAGTCCGGATCAAATTATCATTTCATCCTCAATTACTTGATCAAAAAAATATTAAGGTTCTGGAGAATCGATAAAAAGGCGTTCTCTCGAATTCAACCACAATATGAGTACAACAAAAACAGGTATGAGATAAGTTTTTTCGCCAAATCGCAATTGTGGACGTCTATCAGTGTCAAATTGATCTTTGATTGAACGACATTAGAGTGAATCACTTGTTTGAACCTGCTGAATATATTTCCCCAATAATTGTTTATACGATGGCGGAAAGAATCTAGAATCAGTGCAATAGTGCAAAAATTTCGTCAAACTGGATCAATAGCCAATTAGAAACGAGACCCAGAACCTCAATTTCCGTTGAGAAATGAGGCTGTTGAAGTTGTACTGTTAGGACAAGTTCATGCAGACCCATTGAGCACAAGGAAATTGGCTAGTGTTACCAATATCAGAAGAACCAGTATCCGCCGAATCCTGAAACATCATAAATTCTACCCCTACAAAATACATTTGATACACCAATTGAATGAAGATGATTTTGATAGGCGACAGGAATTTTGTGAAATTATGATTACGAAAATAGATGCTGAAATAGATCCTTTTCAATATCTACTTTTCTGATGAGTCTACATTCTTTTCGAATTCGACTGTGAATCATCATATTTGTCGTTATTGGTCAGATGACAACCCACATGTTTTCCACGAAGTCCATACTCAAACTCCCCAAAAACTCGAAGTCTGGACCGGTATTTTTGGGGACCGTTTGATTGGACCAGTATTTCTCGAGGGCATTCTGACAGTAGGAACTTATTTGGAATTATTGAATTAATTTGTTTATCCACCAAGACCACTTGAAATTTCAACAATATGGGGCACCTCCACATCCTGTTAGGGCGTTTTTGAATAGAATGTTCCCTGGAAGTTGAATTGGAAGAAGGGGCGCTATAGAGTGGCTAGCCAGATCTCCAGATTCAACCCCACTCGACTTCTTATTGTGGGATCACTTGAAAAACGAAATCTATGCAACCAAACCAGAATCTCTGGAAGATTTTCGACGTAAAATTATTGCTACGAAATGTGAGGTCTCATTTTGAACAGATCTTGTACTATTGTATGGAAATGGGTAGAAAACAGTTTGAACATTTGATTCCTCGACAATGATAATTATCTTTGAACCATTTCCTTAACAGATATTGTTTTAATTGATTGAGTTAATAAAAAGTGATTTCTCAACTTCAAGTTTCTATATCTCGAAAACGAATCGATAGAATCAATTTATTTTTGTTGTTTGTTATTATGAAGGAAAAGATCTTTCAACTGAGGTATCACTTGACATATGTTGCCATTAAAAATTCAAGGGGTGGCGATCACAGCTCCGAGGGATGTTATGTATTTCGGGCAAATTTTATCGCAAACGATGTCCCCCTCGAAAATGTTTGTGATGTATCCGAGCGTTTTTATATAAATCGGTTCTATCGACCTACAGAGCCGCTGTCAATCAATGGCCCACCGAGTGTATATACCGGGTGTAACAGGATAATGGTATACCCCACTTTCCTCGTTTATTTTTCTAACAAAAAAAAATTATATTTGGGGTATCCTATATACATAATAAACAGCAACTTTTGACATCCAGAAGGTTTTTTCCCACTTCCTGTTTGACGGAAGTACCCGTTACTTTCGATTTTTAAATGGGACACCCTATATTTTATTACGTTTCCGGATTTTTCACAATTTTCTGATAGACTAGAAATTGGATTACTCAAAGACGAAAAGTTATTGCGCATTCTTAAGATCCGTCAATAATCATATCGATTCATATTAATGCCGTTATCATCGTGCAATCTAGTTATTTCTCATCACCCAGTCCTCACTTATCAACCAATCGAGAGCGTGATTCGATTAAGAATCGCACTTCCATGGGGTATAATTTTTCTATATCGGAATTTGCATAAGAAATTCGGCACAAGTTGCCAATCGTGATAGTTCAAAATGATATTCATAGAAATGGCCCAGAGGACTTCGTAAACATGTTACTCAAACTATCCTATAAACCTTGAGCTTTCCTCCTCCTCAAGTCCATTCCAATATTGCCCCTGGCGTGCATACACAAACGGTCGAAATCGAACCCTCAATCGGAAGGTTTCTTTATTCAATATCATCCCTGAAAAGCAGCTTTATTTTACGCCGGAAGAGATCAGGACGAATCCGACTCGAATCTGGCAAATAGAAGATTAAGTATTCATTGCATTTGAATCCTCTCGAATCTCAAAGGGTCATAAAAAGGAAAAAGCTATTTGTTCTCGAAATTTAGTACAACTTTGTTTCGGCAAGTAAGAAATTGGGATTCAGCTTATATCAGGTCGTTTTTTCAAAAAAGATGCTTCAGGTAGGAAATGTGATTTACCATCAAAACTACATATATCTGAGGCAAGCTATGTAACTCTGATTGAGAGAGCTGTCAAAATGAGCAAACACATTGAGTGAAAGTTGCTACATATATCTTCTGGAGTATCACAAATTTCATGATCTACTTACTTTCACAGTTATAAATAATATTGATAGGTAGGTCATTATAAAATTCGATACTTGAATTCAAAGGCTCCTTACCTTATCTAACGTTGTTGAAACTCGATGTAGAATGTATTTTATAGGTTTTTTGTTGGATATACATGATTTCATGATGATCATTGCTTTTTCTCAATCAAGATACTGTTCTCTTCACATGCTCCTATCATAGACTATGGTAACATTGTTTGGAATCCATCTCGATCAAATCAAAAGAGTACAAAAAAAAAGGATTGTAATTAGTTCGACTCATGTTTGTATACTCTCTCATTAGAGTGTCAGTAATTTTTCCAAAATGCCCTCTAGGATAACTCAAATAACCCACAAAGATTCCATTGTATTTACAATCACTGCCTATCTGAGATATTCACGCCTTTTTTTCAACCAGATTTGTTCCCAATAGAATTGAAATACTGACGACCATATTTCCAATCCACAACTCTATTCGAATCGAACAGGGGTGGAACAGATTTCTCAGTGTTCGATTCACAATGCACTTATTATCAGTATTCTATTTGAATATTCAAATTGATCCATTCGTTGCTCTAGTCTATGTCAGCAACATAGTTATGACAGCTGATCAGAAAGTGCTGTATTGCTGCTTGTCTTCTTTTCAACGATAGTCGGAAACAAAAAATAGAGTTCAATTCATTTCGGAATATAATCATGTTTGGAATATATATATATATATATATATATATATATATATATAATGATATGAATTAAATAACGACAAAAAGTAACCAATAGTTTGGTCGATGTTGTCAAATCAGCTGGCATGTTTCATTCCAACATTTTTGTTTACACATATGTGGAAAAATATGATTTCCAGTTACGACAATATGCAATTATTTGATGTAAATTTTTTATTGTATAAATCTACGCATCTGCCATTCTTAATATTTCCAATGAAACTCTTGGATTTATTTCATCTTCAGTGCGAAATAACTATGCATTTCGCCCTTGTTGTTTTTCGTTATAGGAAAATAAATATCACCTATTCATCTCAGCAAGACATCAGACACCAACATAGGTAGAAATCATCGATAAACAAAGTACTGAGCTTGCAATAAGAAATACGTAGGTAGGAATGACCATGCAATGCGCATTTCTGCTTCGAAGACTGTAAATCACTCTCAACAATAATGAATGACGACAAGCGAGCTGTCTCATCCTGAGCAACACCTATATGATAGCTGTCTTCATATGTAAATCATGAACATTAACATACCGGTCGTAGGCCTTTATAGAAATCTGAAGCTGCGTAGCAGTTTGATTGCGGAATATAAACACATCAGAGGTTAGTAAGTGAGTGTTATATTCGAGATGGTTGAATATTATTGGTTTGAAATTATGAAGAAAATACTTCATCAATTGAGAACACTGGTGAATTGACTGTATTTGAAACGTGTAGTAGTGAAAGCTTCCTAATCAGAATAGCAAAGATGATATATACACACCTTCAGTATACTCAAAAAACATTCATAAGGAAAAATATGCCGATCACAGCTAACCAAGATTTAAATTCAGAAATCTAATAGAAAAACACTTGAGAATCGACTTTCAAAAGAATAACAACTATACTTAGATCATAATGACCTCAATAAGACCAAAGATATTGATGAGAAATACAAATTTGTAGGTGACTTATTGATATAGATTAGTCCTCAAATATAATTAAATTTACGAATAAAGTGATTTGATGCTTATGATGAATTATTTCCCGTGAACATGCATGATGGTGGAGTCAATCTCTGAGGTTAATAACTATGAATTGCACCATTCTTCTTAGAGGATTCATTGGAGGACGAAGATCTTCGTTCAATCCATGAATATGAATATTGATGTAGAAAAAACTAGTACCAACTGACATTCGTTATGTATGTTGAAGAGTATGTCCATTATCAATTACGTTTTTATTTTAGATTGTTATAATCATTAAGTCGTTCTCAGATATTTGTGCAAGGAAATATATACCATAATGATGTAAGATACTCATGAAACACCATATGTAATGGAGATTATTCCTCTGTTGTGCACCTTAATAGATAGATGAACTCTGTGAAATCACAATATCCAAACTGAGCTCTAGATATGGGAGTTGAGCTGCTACATCTTGATGTATACATTTCGATGAACTGATTTTCAATGCAAGCATAAAAATTTCTAACTGGAATTATTTGACAATAGTGAATATAAAATTAGGTGAAGATGGTGTTTACCCTGTAGAAAATATATTCCGAACAGTATCAAGCGTACCGCATTCTGAGTACGTTGAGGAAGTCGTGAAGACCTAATAAACCCAAATATTCCATGTAATAACAGGCAAGTTATTACATTTTGGGAATTAACTATTGAACAACGTTCAACCCACGTCTCGTCTTTGTGAAAATTCATCATTCCATGGAAACTGCGGTTAGAAGTTTTGATAACAGTGAGCTGGGAGAATTTAGAACTCACACCGAAGTCAACACATGGAATTGACAATGGATTTATGAGATTTTGTGGCTTCACATGTACACAATTCGATGAACTCTGTGCGAGAGAATCCCCTTTGGTGAAGACAAATACATACGCTATGGAAATTATGGAATAAAATCAATATCAGCTCCGTATCTGAGATATGGAATCACGGTTTCCAAAATTTAATAGTGTATATCAGATGAATAGAACAAGCATGTTTCTTCATTTTGCATTCCTTCAAATTCCTGAATTTTTGAGGAAATTCTAGAATAGGTTAATACTTATTTTTAGACTCGATAGAGAGCAAAACCTGTTTCAGTTTTCCTTTCCTATGATATTAAAAATATATACTGGTCACTCACGGTCCATGGTAGGATAGACGCAATAATATACAGGGTAATCCAAAAAAGGACTTTTAACCATTCTTGTGTCTATCGTCAAGGTCATTGGACCGGCCCTGTACAATGGAGAACGAATTTCCTCATACATAATTGATACACAGGACATTGGTAAACTAAGCCCAAAATTTCAACATTCTACGAATCCAACTACCGCAGTAATGAACATTTAATTGAAGCTATGTTTTGCACGAAAAATAAGGAAATCAATTGATTTCTCGGAAACCTTTCGAGATAGGTATAGGGAAGTATCATATGAAAATGATTAAAAAGTATTAGAAAAACGAAAAATGGAATACAGGGTGTTCTATTAATAGCTAACTAATAACAAGGTTGTTGCTACTTTTCGATAGAAACGGCAACGCCGCAACGCTGAAAATATTTTAGATCGATAAAACAAAACTGATTATTCGAGTAACCAATTGTTCAGAATAATTCTACGTCCCGTTCTCCATATACTAGTCGTACCATCGTCCGTCAGTGACCCTGTATATCACTTTTGATTGATACGCCTGATCTTAAAGATTATTATATAACTGCATGTTGGTAAGCGTCGGTGCTGAAAAGTTGAATGAAATGAATATACATTCATACAGATACTATTAGAATTTGTGTTGAAATAATCCAATAATGGAATATATGTACAGTGCTTCTCAAATATCCCCTTCCCCCCTCTTATCTTTGGAACGATTATACATAAACAAATGAAATTTGGAAACTGAATATAAAAGGTTGTGAACTGCCCTACTAGGGATGATAGATGACGAAATCGTCAAACATGACGTCACAAGG
Organism: Plagiodera versicolora; assembly: GCA_037013635.1. Lineage (NCBI taxonomy): Eukaryota > Metazoa > Arthropoda > Insecta > Coleoptera > Chrysomelidae > Plagiodera > Plagiodera versicolora. The sequence continues at coordinate 3,570,132 of CM072986.1, read as the reverse complement.
CCATTGTGACCAATAATTTCAAATGGAACCCTACGGCAAGCGACATCTCTTTTAAAAGGTATCGAAAAGACCTATTCAATGATATTAATTTTGTTTGTGTTTATGGCAGTTTTAATGGCTCATTAGTAAACATTTGAATTTTAATTCCATTCAGTATGATATCAATTACATATTCAACAATCAGTATCTACCCAAAGAAAGTGCTCGAAGTGACCTCCATTTACTTCCTGACAGTGAAACATCCTATTTTTAAACTCTTCTCGTACTTTTGCAAATGTGTCTGCGGAAATATTGTCAGGTTCAGAAAATTAGAAAAAAATCTAAAGGTGTAAGATCCGGTGATCGAGGTGGCCATTCCGTTGAACCTCGTCGTCCAATTCATCTACCTCGATACTCCTCATCCAAATACCGTCTAACTGCACCGTAAAAGTGTGGAGGAACGCCATCCTGTTGGAATGTTATTCCCAAATTGCCGAATTCATCTGGATTATCTACCAAAATTTCAAGGTTTAACGGTTCTATTGCGTTTTGCAACAGCTCCAGATAAACCTCACCAGTTGAATTAGTATTTGATAGAAGAGGCCAAACGATGTGGTTTCCCAGGATACCTCCCCAAACATTCACCTTCTATGTATGTGTTTCACAAAACAGGTGACGATTTGCGTCACTCCAATACCTCACATTCTGTGTATTCACATTTTCATTCAGATAGAAAGTACTTTCGTCACTGAAACAAATTGTTTTGACAAAGTCTGGCTGTTGGTTGATTTTAGTTTCCATATTTTCACAAAATTCTAGTCTTCGGTCTGGGTCGTCGTCTGAGAGTTGATGAACCATTTTTAATTTGTATGGATAAAATTGTTTTTTTTTTCAACACCCTGTGTACTGTACTTCGACTGACTTTACAGGTAGATGCAACGTGAGTTATTGAAGAAGTAGGATTAACTATTACTTCTGCCAGTATATCAATTTTTTTCCCGTCAGAAATTTGTGGTCTGCCAGATCGTTTCGCATCATTAATAGTACCCGTTGTTTCGAACTTACCAAGAAGCTCCTTTGAGTAAGTCCTCGAAACGGGGCGATCGGGAAACCTCTCATTAAAAATGCGTTCTGCTGCATGAATATTTTGTCCAGTTTTACCAAGAATTAGGATCGCTGTTACTTTATCACCTGAAGCACGTATCATTTCGCTTCTTGGAGCACTTAAACGTTCGGCTCACAACAGTTTATTAACAAATTATTAAAATGTACAAAAATATGAAAAGTACCAAAAGTTGCTGAAACAGTTAAACGTTCGATCAACAATACACAAATTATTAAATGTACAAAAACTTGGCCAATTACAAAAACGTCGAACTAGGGAGACCAATTATCGGACAGTATGGAAGGACTACAAGAGCTATTGAACAGAGTTAATCAAACAAGCGAGGAGCACGGGCTGAGCTCAAATGGCAATGAGACCAAATATATGGTGATTAGTAAAAAACCAATCCAACCAGGTAACTTGTTCATAAAAAATAAGCCAGTTGAAAGGAAGTCAAAGTTTACTTATCTCGGCTGCACGTTGAATGAAGACTGGGATCACTCACTGGAGATAAAACATAGAATTGAAATAGCGAGAAATACTTTTATACAAATGAAATCGCTTCTGTCATGTCGAGATCTGAACCTGGCCCTTGAAAATAGAATTGTCGAATGTTATGTATACTCCACTCTTCTATACGGTGTAGAGGCTTGGACGCTGTCAGACGCTATGGAAAAAAAGCTGCAAGCTTTTGAGATGTGGATTTTCAGAAGAATTCTTAGAATCTCTTGGATAGAAAGAATTACCAATGAGGAAGTACACCGAAGAATGGGATGTGAGCCTGAAATCATGCTTACTGTGAAACGTAGAAGATTAGAGTACTTTGGCCATATCATGAGAAATAGCAAGTACAGAATTCTCCAAAACATAGTTCAAGGCAAGGTTGATGGCCGACGGGGGCCTGGGAGAAGAAGAATTTCTTGGTTGGCTAACTTGCGAAAATGGTTTGGGGCAACATCTACTGAACTGTTTCGATGCGCAGCCAATAAAATCCGCATAGCCATGATGATAGCCAACGTCCGTAATCGGATAGGGCAATGGAAGAAGAAGAAGGGAGACCAACGAAAACGTCAGCTAATTTGACAACTATCCAGAGGCGGAGCCCGAATTTTGAATTTTAGTATTAACCATATCATCCCTAGTAGGGCAGTTTACAACTTTTAATATTCCGTTTCCAAATTTCACTTGTATGTATAATCGTTCCAAAGATAAGAGGGGGAAGGGGACTTTTGGGAAGCACTGTATTTATAAAGACCACGTCAAACCGAGGGAGAATGTAGATCAAAGGATAACCCACCTGCTATGACGAAATTCCCATTATTAAATTCTAACCGTTTTCGAGATATTTTTTTTTTGGAAATGATGAAATTTTGCACCTTTCAATAGTTTTGTCTTTACGGTTGGTACAATTTCACACCTTTTTGGTTAATTTTTTCAGTAAAATATTGCTGAAGAATGATTTCATGAAAAACATTCTCCGAACATTTCAAAAGGGGACTGTGAGAAATATTTTTATTGAAAATTTTGCTAGTGTATTCTTTTGTTCATGAAGTTTAGCCCATTGTAGTGAAACCAAAATGTACTGAGCTACTGCTGCACATAACACCAAAAATTGTCTGTTTCATAGTAATTTCAAGAAGGTATCACACAAGTTATTTGTTATTCAAAGAAAAAAGATATGGCTGTTTCTATCCAACAGGGTACGTTTCTGATAGAATCAAGTTTCTCAATTCTGTTAAGAAATCTTCGATGTTGCATTACTTAGTGAATAATGGTAATTATTCACATGTGAAAATATTACTACTAAACTACATTTTTGAATTTGTTGAACCACTGCAAAATATATAATGCTAAGAGTAATATATTGAACGAAATCTTTAACAGAATACAGACATCTTCCAATCAAGAACAACTTCAATTTCCTCTTGAATAATTTGGCAGAAGTACAGAATTCCAAATCGTTGGGCAAAGCATTGAAAAAAATTAGGCCAGTACTATCGGGTGATCGATACGAAACTGTATAATTTTTTGATGGAATTTGAACCTGGTATTTCTATCATGTATTTCAGACCTTTTAGGATATTTATCTTTGTTTTTGAAAATATACATGCATAATTCAAGTATATAGAGAGGAGGTAGAGTCAGTATATTCAATTTCACAATCAGATTATTTGAAATTTCAATGTTCAGTTCAGGATAAGACTATATACACGTCCATAAGATATTAAATCTAGTGAGGTTCGGACATATTCTGGACGTATCATTTCATATAACCGGACGTACAATGGACGTTTTTGATGTTACATTCAATGAACTACTCTAATGTACCATTTCATGTAAGTACGCTCTGAGAACACCATGGTTGTACAAAATAACGATACTTTTCTTGTTCCTGAATAATCGTGAATGATATTTATGATCCTGAATTGATTGAAGATGTATTCAACGTCAAGTAGCTTGGTCTATGGAACTATTCATTAAATGGTGTAGAATCTATTACGAGAATTTTACTAGTCAGGAGTAAAAGCGTAGTGATACTGATTGTTTCTGATTTCTAATATCTCTCTCAGAATTAGCGACTCCTATTGATCTCGTACGAATTCATGAACGCAATTGCATATTCATTGTCTGATCAAGCGGTCCATATTGTGGGTACAATCAAGAGTATAAAAAAATCCATAATTCATTCATGACTCGTTAATATTCATATGAACCAACATTCACCCATCTCAAACTCGAAGCTCAAATTGTATTCGATGGACATTTTTAATACGTGGAAATTCTTTCTCCGTAAAAATGATTGAGTGCCGCCAGGGGCTGTCAATATTCCGCTTTGCTCGAAATATCATGGAATGAATTTTCTCCAGCAGAGAAGAAAGGAATATAAAAGCATGTTATCTGAGAATAGAATGACGCATTTTGTGACGTTCTGTTCTACCAAGTTGCCATATTTCTGTGGAGAAATATCTTGAATTGACACTTCATCATTAATATTGTCACTTCAAAGCTACAATTGCTTCACACCTTCGTTTATTCTTACAGATTAGTTGGCATTTCTTGAAAAAACATTGAGAGCTCAATATATTTCTCCGTCGAATATTCTGTTTTTTTTTTCACCAAGTGTGAATCTGCTGGAATTCTCAACAGTTATACAAGATGTATCAGATTGTGACTGGTCAGAGGTCCAAACTTTGAAATGACGTCACAGCATTTTTCATAAATCACCCATTTCACGATTAGGAATATTGTATTCAATTCTCTATAAATTCATAATTCATATAATCGTTCATACTTTGGCAGAGTGAATTGAAAATGATACCAAGAATAGAGAATAAAAATTCGTGAAACTTCCTGTTGAATCCCAATTTATTTACAATATATCATATGCTTAAAAAACACAGTTAAGATGAGTGAAATCATTTGTTTCAACCTGATAAACATAATGAATTTGATGAGTTTCACTAGAGCAATGTCAAATGCCAACCAATTCGTATCTTCAATTCTCATGAAATACCGAGTATCCCAGTATACCTGTTCCAATGGATTATCGCAGTCGTTTCAAGCCACGAAAGTTCAAAAATATTATTATTCTCTTATCGTTCAAGATACGGGAAAGAACAAAAATTGAGTCACTTCCGGATTTCTTCCGTTGAAGGTATTTGAAAGATTGTGTGTACCAAACTCCTTTCATTAATTAGAGAGATCCGAAAAAAAAAAAGAAAACAATATAATATACCGTAGCCTACTACGATTCTGGTCATACCGAAAGTGATATCAGTGTTGAAATCTTTTTTTTTAGTTGAAGGTACTTGAAAGAATTAGAGATCATCTTCTGAAATGGCTGAACAGATCCATTGAAACCTGTATAGTGTGATACTCAGTATATCTATATTTGTTATCAAATCAACAGATATCAATTATAGTTTCGATATTTTTACTCATTTGTTAGACCCATTCAGAGCTCTCAAGAATTCTTTGTTTGAGCGACAATGTTAGGAATTTCTCTAACGAAAAATATTTTGATAATCAGCTTGGGTTTGATCCACTACCTTTTTCGTCTATGATCCCAATTTATTACTATCATTTCAGTGACGTTTTTTATACTTGTTCAATTCTAATGAATTATAATATTTAGTCATCTCATTTTGGTTTTGATAAGAACCTTTTCGCAAACTTCGACCAACTAGTCTTCGAAATGAATTATAGAGAAATATTCCAACTTCATCATCTCCTTATGTGATGACAATATTTTCCTATTCAATCTCGATATTACAAAGTGCTTAGTGATGCAGTGACGTTGCTTTCCTGTTCATGAATAAATCTTTGGTTCGGTGGTAATTAGAGTTTCCAAAGAAAATCCGAGTCATTTGAAGCCTATTCAGATTCAATATGCAGTTCATTTGACCGGTTAGAATTCACACAATGGATTCTTTTATGCGACTTTCTGCATTCATTCTCGACTTTTCATCAGCAGTAGACTCAACGACGTACAGTCGGCCCTATTGTTGACAGTAGTTTTTATCTCCATCGTGGATATATTAGATATCCTTATAATTTCATCTTCCCCGTCTGATCTTGGAGGGATGATAAGGCAATTTTCTCTTGTATTATTACAGATATATAATCCTAGAAGGCAGTCTAGAAAATTCCAACTCCAACACAATTATTATCGAGTGCTCGTGGTTCATATAAAAAATAATTTATAACATCAGTGAATCCGCGTGTCCCTTGAATGTGTAATAACTGATTGAACCATACTCCTGTACAGTGTGTGTAAATCGATGTTAATATTTTCAGTTGAAAAAAGTAACAAAATAATCTCCCACATGTTTGAAAACTCATAACAATAAATCAGTTTGAAGTGGACATTTTAGATCGAAAACACCGGTTTTTCAAGGATCATGGAAGAAATTCACTTACATGTAACTAGCCCGATTTTTGTCGAAAATAGGACAATGGCAGATATTGTACTTCACTTCATAAAACTTTTACTGTTCACTGAAATGTAGATTTCATTCAGATCCATATTCCGTCCGTAGTTCATCAAACAGACAATTTTTTTTTTATTATTCAACTGGAAAACTTCAACAAAACATGAAATACAAATGTATTCAATTCAAAGTAGGTGCTCGAAATGATGACTATAAAGAGCTACTCTTTCTATGGAAAACTGACTAACATTTAATAACATTTGAGGCGACACTCTTCGAAAAGCAGCCCTTATTCTCTCCTTTATATTCTCCAATGTGGTTGAAGGAGTGTCGTCAATCTCATTTTTCAAATATCCTCATGAAAAAAATCAAGGCAAGTCAAATCTGGCGATCTCGATGGCCAATTTTGTGATCCTCTCCTACCAATCCACCTTTGCGGAAAGCACATATTCAAAAACTGTCGGACAGTGAATTTGAAATGAATATGGATCTGAATAACAGTGAAATGTTCGATGAAGTGAAGAATAATAACTGTCAATGAGAATTCTGTCTCCAAATCAAATAAATGTCGTTTCATAGCTATCTCGATTGAAAGAATGCATTGAAATGATAACCACTATTTGAAAATGCCAATATCTTGAAAACTATTCAAGCTAGGTATAGGGAACCCTAATATAAAATAAAAGATAATCGAATTTTGTATTGTTCAGATTGAAGAAATACAGGGTTTTCTATTCTAAATAACAAAGTTATCCTCATTTGAAATTATAAAAAGACAATGGACTTTTAACGACCTGTGTGATATCAAGAAACGATTTCTATCGGAATCATTAGCCTGAAACCTCTTCAATGCTTGGTCAGGAAGGGAGGGTACATGGTACCTTATATGAAATCGTATTACTTTTCCCTTAACTATCCAAAACTGTAACAAAATACCGGGTGTTCTATTTAAAAAAATACAACTTCAATATGACACACTTTTTTGAGCCACCCTGTATTCTCCAAAATAATTTCCTTTTGCAGCATCGATGAATATACAGATAATGAAAAGAAGAAATTTCCGAAATATCCAATGGTTTGGTTCACAGAGACCGTGTCGTATGTGATGCCCCACCCTGTTTCTGAAGAGGAGGTATTTCCACTAGAAACAATGTGAACATGAAAAAAACACTGTATAAAAAGTCAAAACACAAACACACACATCTTTGGCGAGAATGTTTACATAAAAATAGTTGGACACTTAGAAAAACAGAATCATAGAAATTGTTGTAAACTGAGACAATACGATGGCATCACAATACTTGAGTCTTTATATGATGAAATGAAAGTTGAACCAACCGCGCAAACAATCTACCACGGAAGTCAAAATTGAATTGGTAGATAGGTATAAAAATTAGTTGGTACCTATGTAGGTCAAACCAGTCGACAACGATTAATTAGACAGCAACGACTTCCTCTTCCACTATATATATTCATTTCATGCACAAATCACCATGGATTCAGAATTGATCATTCCACAAATACGGCTGCAATTTCATTCTTCGAGAATGTTGTGAAATACTATAAAGCAGGAGAGTGCCCTGCAGGGATCTTCTGCCATCTCAGCAAGGCATTCGACTGTGATAATCATCAAATTTTTTTATCCAAATTTTACAACTATGGGATTAGAGATCCAGCTATTGGTTGGATTTCTTCCTTCTTAGTTGATCGACTGCAATATGTGAGCATACCAGAACTCATTTTTGAAACAATCACGCAGATCAAATCTGAATTCAGATTGGCCAACATAGGTGTCCCGCGAAGGTCAATACTGTGGCCAATTATATTTCTGTTGTACACCAAGGATCTTGATAAGCACCTAACAGAGACTCATATAACGATGTTTGCTGATGATACCTCCTAAATAGTATCGTATAAAGATGAAATAAAAGCACAGCTGAAAAGTGAAGAAGTCTTGAATTCTGTATATGAATGGTAAGCTTGAATTTCTAATATCTGAATGCCTCTAAAACAATAGTTAAATTCCATAATTTGCAAAAGGACTGTCTACCAATAACTCTCTGCGTCAATGACGTATTAACTGACAATACAAATGAAACCAAATTACTGGGTCTGGTGATTGATGAAAATATCAATTGGAAAATTCATTGTATGTACCTGAACAAGAGGTTGTGTTCCTTATGTTATTTGTTCAGGAGTCTCGGGCAAGTCTTGGAGGAGCCTCAGCTATTATCATTGTATCACTCTCAGGTAGCGTCCTGAATTAGGTATGGTATGTTTGTGTGATAACTCCATTTCTGTCAATGACGTCTTTACTTCACATAAAAGAATATTAAGAATTGTGGCAGGCTTTTTTTCAACCTACTCTTGTAGGCGATTGTTTATCAAATTAAATGTAATGACACTTTTTTCTATATACATCTATGAAATATGCACTTTTATTTCCAAGAACGAAACAAGGTTTAGTGAATGAGAAAATGCATGATGTGAATACACGATAGAAGAATGATTTCCACATTACATTTTATAAATATAGAGTTTCTCAAAAGTCACGCGCTTATTTGGGTTTGACAATCTATAACAGATTGCCGAATGAAATAGGAAACACTAATGAAAATAGAAAGTTTATCACAGCGCTAAGAAAGTTCCTAATTGAACATTGTTTTTATGCCCTACACAAATATTTCAACATTGTTTCAACACGTGTCTACGTTGTTTCAATAAATATCATTATTATTGTATTATTATTATCAAGATGCATTTGAAGTATCAATGCGATGTGCTTCAGACTGGATGTCTAAGATGAAATTGATTGATGCAACACATGCTGTGAATGATTTAATCATATCATAATGTAAAGTTTGTCCTCGTTATTGTTTGTAATACATGAAATCAATACTTACTTTTCAAATATGCTACACGAAAATTCTGATTTTTATAAATTGAAAAAATATCAATAGAATGAAAGTTACAAGTTAAATTTTTATATAAATTCCAATGAGAAGTTCAAAACATTCCTCCCGACCTTGTTATCTCGAAGAAATGGCGAATAAATGAATGAGTTCAGAAGTCGACTCAAAGAAACATTCGATTGTCGTTTGAATGTTTCAAGATATCAACATGAGGTTTCCGCCACTTGATCCTAATTCATCTCGTGATATGTATGACACTCTCCTTCAACTCCCAAGAATTCCTGTTTTTTACCAAGAAGATCCAATAATGATAAAAAAACATACAGATAGTAGCATGAGAACTGAAGAGAACCACTTTGGAGCAGTTTTTGTTATGAGTACGAATATCTAGTATTTTTCAAAAGGGGTTTCCATCCAATTGTATTCATGGGAAAATGGAGGGAAATTCACATGTGACACCTCTGAAAAATGTGGGAAACGATGAATTTGTCGTACTGGTATTTTGAGGTTTTTCTTGACTAATGTGTGAAAACTAATTTGGAATATAAGGATAACTATTGGGTCTGCTTTTGACTGAACTCAAGATCGGCTTCACCATCAAACAAATGGTATTCGCTTCGGTAACATCCCTCTCTAACAGAGGACAATAATTGAATTGGAAAAGGTCCTCGATGGCACCCATAAAACCCGACTTGAGTCGAGGATTCGACTTCCTTTTCTCCTGCTGATTACTTTATGGTCTCATTCCCACCGTGCAGGAATCCATCTTGGACCGGATCCGGGGATGCAGCTGGAACATCGGATCGTTCCCGTGGGACGCATACGCTAAGACATTGAAAAACTGGCGGGCCGCTTTCAATTTATCGGGATGCTTGCCACATTCTAATCAATACTTGGAATATTGTATGCACTGGAGTGGAAAGTAGAGATGTAGATAAATCTGTACAGGATGGGCAAGTTTCGATTTTTGGGGTAGTTTGGTACCTAGAGGAGTTACAAACAATTGAAGGCGCATATTCGATCTATTTTTTGGTAATAATGTCACTAGCGGAAACAAAAATTGGCTATTGTCTTTCGTTTGCGAGTTATGGTCAAGTTCGATATTTCGACTTTTCGACACGTTTGTTATGGTTGTTAATGAAGTTAAGGAAAACCAGCATGTTCGTATGTTGAGTCGATGTGCGAGTATTCGATAGCAAAATTGATACTCCTTCCTTTCGTGATTTTTCAGAAGTAGGATGAATTATAAAGAATGATACGATGATTTTTTTTTCGTATTCTTGAAAAACCTTCATTGGGTTGTCATTTCTTTGGAGAATGATTCACTGATAACTTGAATGCAATATCAGAATTGTCATTTATTTTAATGAGATATTCTTATATATAGGATGTTTCGTTGGGAAACAATAATAAGATAACACCATGTAGAGTTCACCAAGTTGGTTAAGGATACACCATACAGGGTGGGGCACCACATACGACCCGGTCTCTGTAAACCAAACTATTGAATATATCGAAAAATTTTTCTTCTCATTATCTGTATATTCATTGAGGCTGCAAGAGAAAATTATTTTGGAGTATACAGGGTGGCTCATAAAAGTGTGACATATCAAAGTTGGGTTTTTTTGAATGGAACACCCGGTATTTTGTTGCAGTTTTGGATAGTTAGATAGTAGAAGATAATACGATTTCATAAAAGGTACCATGTACCTAACTATAACCGTTTTCGAGTTATTGTTTTCTTTTTGAAAATGCAGGGTTCAATTGGAGACTGAATAACATCGAAATGTATGGAAACCTTTCCTTCCAATTCTGACCAAGCATTGAAGAGGTTTCAGACTATTGATTCCGATAGAACCCCTTTCCCAATATTATACAGGACGTTCAAAATTCATTGTCACTTTTTTATAATTTTGAACGGTGGTGGTGGTGGTGATACTTCACCTGATCGAACATTTCACTGTTATTTGGATCAATAGTCATTTCAAATTCACTGTCCGACAGTTTTTGAATATGTGCTTTCCGCAAAAGTGGATTGGTAGGGAACCACCACGAAAGTGGCCAACGAGATCGCCAGATTTGACTTGCCTCGATTTTTTTCATGGAGATATTTGAGAAAAGGGAATGACGACACTCCTCCAACCACATTGGAAGATATGAAGGAGAGAATAAGGGCTGCTTTTCGAAGAGTGTCGCCTCAAATGTTATTAAATGTTAGGCAGTTTTCCATAGAAAGAGTAGCTCTTTGTAGTCTTCATTTCGAGCACCTAGTTTGAATTGAATACATTTATATTTCATGTTTTGTTGGAGTTTTTTAGTTGAATAATGAAAAAATTGTTTGTTAAATGTCGGAGTATGGATCTGAATAAAAACTTCATTTCAGTGAACAGTAAAAGTTCTACGAAGTGGAGTATAATAATTATCAATGAGAATTCTGTTACCACATCAAATAAATGTCATTTCACAGCTCTCTCAATTCAGAGAATGTATTGAAATGATAAATACTATTTGAAAATGCCAATATCTTGAAAACTATTCGAGCTTGGTATAGGAAACCCTGATATAAAATGAAAGATAATCGAATTTTGTATCGTTCAGATTCAAAAAAATACAGGGTGTTCTATTCAAAATAACAAAGTAATCTGCGTTTGAAATTATAAAAAAGTGACAAAGAATTTTGAACGTCCTGTATAATATTGGGAAACGGGTTCTATCGGAATCAATAGCCTAAAACCTCTTTAATGCTTGGTCAGAATTGGAAGGGATGGTTTCCATACATTTCGATGTTATTCAGTCTCCAATTGAACCCTGCATTTTCAAAAAGAAAACAATAACTCGAAAACGGTTATAGTTAGGTACATGGTACCTTGCATGAAATTGTATTATTTTTTCCTGAACTATCCGAAACTGCAACAAAAACCGGGTGTTCCATTCAAAAAAACCCAACTTTGATATGTCACACTTTTTTTGAGCCACCCTGTATACTTCAAAATAATTTCCTTCTGTAGCCTCAATGAATATACAAACGATGAAAAGAACAAATTTCCGAAATATTCAATGGTTTGGTTCACAGAGACCGTGTCGTATGTGGTGCCCCACCCTGTATATGTGGGGTCTCAAAAATTTCATAGGCGAGATACAGGCTGTTATGAATTCCGGCAATTTCTTCTTCGAGTCATAACTAGCAAAATATCCACTGAATTTCTTAGATATTTGGTATACACGTACTCTTTCTTCTACTCAAGCGACGTATTTTTGAAAAATATGAATATAGGTAGTTCTTACGCATGTTGACCTACATTGGAGAGTCTCAAAATATATTGAGTTTCGTGAAAATGAAGTCATGCATCCAAAGTAGCTAGTCATAACATGTACAATGGTTTAGGAGTTGAAGATATTATACTGTGACTGGTGAATTATCCACATCTGATCAGACAATTGATGGGAAGTACATCCCGTTGTATATATCATTTTGCTGTCATTTCAATAGAAACATATATTTCTGAAAGTTAAAGACAGTGTTTCGATCGACGATTGACATGGTAATTCAATGCCTACGATTTTCTGCCTTATACAATGGGTTATGAATGTTTTAGAGGTTTGACCTGTTCATTAAATGGATAGGTTTCGAGAATTGACATGCTGCGATATCTTCATTGTCTCGCATTCGACGTTAGATTCCTCCCATAATTAGAAGTCACGAATATTATAGGGGATATGTCCTACGACTTTCATGACGGTATTCGTCGATTCACATATTTTCCAGTGGAATTCTAGAGCTACAAACGTTGAAGAGGAGTGCCTTCAAGAATTCAATATGGTATAAACACATTTCCTTCAGAGATAAACCCTATTTATTCGATTATAGAAATGGAAAGTTTTCGATTAAACTATTTGATTTATAATGCACGACCATCGATAGTATTAGCTTATCACTTTCAGGAATTATTCAAAAATACACAATCCTTCGATTTGCAGGATATGTATACACAGATGATGAATTTCTATGATCAAAATCACATACTAGGCATTATGAGATGAACATATTTATTATTTCCACGTTGAAAAACATGAAATGACAGTCTATAAGAATTATTCATGGTTAGAATATTGGCTTGAATATTATGACATTATGATATTTCACAATATTCTTCGTTGAAGATCTGTATCATTTCACCACAGAGTATATGTGTGCTGAAATCTGATTTTTTTACTTCGAATTCCTTCAATTCGATAGATTGTGACAGGAAGAGGAATAATCTATCTTTATAATTATGTACTTGAATATATGAGTCATCATTCAATTATGTATTTTATGTATTTCAAAAGTCTATCTTATGAATATATTGCTGTTTTTCCTAAGATTCAACGTCGAGAAATGATTGATCTATCTATCTGTTCGCCATCGTAGTATCATGTCTTCGATCAATATGAAAAAGACAATACCAATTCAGCTGAAAAACACCATGTACCCAAATTGAGACTCCTACCCTGATCACACATTCATCCTTTATTTGTATACCAATCAAATGTTGTCTTGCCCAGGCTGAACACCCCATATATCTTAAAATATTTTAAAATTCTGTATTCGCGTTAAAATAACAACTATTATTCGAAACATGCTTGTGTATCTTCATTCCTAAGTGAGTTATTCTACTACCACACACTTATGAGCCACCTTGTAAACAATCCACCGAGTAAATTTGTGCCTTCAGTCTCCAATAGTTGAATGATGAGATTCCGGTTGTAACAAAACATGTTGCTTTGAGTTGTAAAGATAATTCGAAGCTGAGAAGATGAGCACAAAAGTATGAAATGCGAACGCAAAATAAACGACGCAACTATCAACGTTTCATATGAAGGTGTACTGTGCATGAGCAGAAGTGTATTTCGACTTCAATTGCAAATTTGATATTTTGCATGAACAGTCACCTTCGCCATTCAAAATGATGATAATGATACATATTGGCTAATGTAATAATTGATATAATTTCGTCTTTATGTAATGATAGGCTTGAATCGATCAAATGTTCAGAGAGCTGAACCAGACATTACGATTCCAACTCAAACTGATTTTTTGACATGAATCGTTTCAGGATTATTGAAAGAAGATGCAATCGAAAGGAGAACAAACGAATGGAAACATTTGATTGCTTCAACATTAGGCTCAATTAAATGGTTCATCTCCTACGATAACTCTCGGTATCAATTAGAACCTTATTCTTTTCCAGTTGTTAGAGTTAATTTATACCAATTTCTACTGAGTTTTCAAAATCTGTTCTTTTCATATCAGAACGGAAGGAAAATAATTGGTTCAATCTCGTCAGCATTATATTTTGATCATATTCGATTGATGATTTGTAAACGGATATTTCTGCGATTCCTTGGAGATGTAAAATAAAATGATGAAGTAATGAGTTTGATAATGAGTGACGGTCTCGAGAATGTATGATACGCTAAAGAAATTGCAATCAACGAAACTAAATGTGAACGAATATTATTCTTTATGGTTGATTATTAACGATTTAAAAATCTCTGAAGGCTTTATGTAACATAAACTTATATAGTTTGGGTCAACATTGAACCTACTACTTTTTGATGTCTGAATCAGTCGGTACTGCCCCAATCAATCTAATGACAGAATTGATAAAGAACGTCGATATTAATATAAATAATATGAGGGTTGACATTTTATCACTGTAGAACTGGAATTACCGTCATAGTCCCAGATTTGCAATCTCGAAAAGGAAAGTTTATGGAAATATGGAAAACTTGCCGAAGGTGCGAGTCTATAGCATTTCATATGTATGAAGTTCTGGAAAGTTCGAAAAATTCTTAAGCTAAGGGTTTGAAAGTTATGAAGTGTGCCTGGGGCTCCAATGGGAAATAAAGTGGATGAAAAAAGTCGGAAAAGCATTTTATCAGCAATTCAAAGCAGTTGAGGAATTGTTACATTTTTAATTGTGAGAATTAGGTGCTAATCTAAAAATTTTCATCAGTTTGCAGAAGATTGTCACGAAAGTAAATTTTCCAATACACAAGAGAATCAATTCTATGCAGGAATATGTGAGTATACATTAGGAATGGAAGTTCATGATTTTCTACATATGATTTCGAATATTTCAATGAACAATAGAAATTTCAGTTGAATTAGTGTTTGTGTATTTTTCAAGTGTATTCGTCGTCGAGTGTATTACTTCAAATTCGTGTATTTCGTCGATGAGGATTGAATATTTACCATCAATTCATCAATATATCCTGTCAATAATGAATCCATGCAAACATAAAAATCAACATCAGTGCTTTCTAGTAACTCTGTTCTAAAGTGACTCTGCTTTAATGAAATACTTAGAGTCAGTGAAAAATTGTCTCGTTCGTTCCATTGCAAATCAATGCTGTTCATTCAAAGTATTTCCACTTCAGCTAGGAGTCGAATCAGACAATCAAATGCCATATTATCACAAAAAGAATTATATCAAGGGCATGTTTTTTCTCACAAGAGATTCAATAGTCAAATTATCAGTAAATCACCTCATGAGAAACCAGCATGCTTGGAATATCATGACACATAATGAACATAACAAGAGAAAGTCATTGAACATCAGAAGCTGGAGCTCTGAAGTTTCTTTTTCTGCGCGTGGTGAGTTTCCTTTTGTTCAAAATTATTTGAGGTACGCATTGTGTTTTGATCCTATTCAACTATGCTAGTATGTTTCGATATTCTTTGAGTACATCCTGTGATACTTGTGGGCGAATAATATGAAATTTTGTTATCTTTCATGTATCTTCCTCTTTTCTCAGAGTAATGAGGTATCTTCTGGGACATATTCACAACTCAGTTGAGGTTCATTATTGCTCACTTCGACCCTATGCTGGAGCTCTTGACTACAAAAGATAAAAAAAGTACAGTGATCCAACCAAAACCGATAATGGAAGTTACTGTATTATGGTATACCAGAATTCTAGATTGCAAGAACAAAGGGCCTTCTACAAGAAGATCAAAAGATGAAGGCTTTTGGCGAACTACTAATCTTTTAATGACTTCCTCAACGTGATAAATATTACTAATAGCTCAGAATGCAGATGGAGCTTGGAAGGTAAGAAACATACTTCAGAAGTAGGTATTGTCACAAACTCGATCAGGATGTGGAGCTTTGGATTAAAGTTTCCTACATCAGTCGTTTTACATTGCAAAACAAACTCTTATTACTGGCCAACATTCTATGAGTCGTTATTTACCATCAGGAAACCTCATTCATTATTATATCCATATAGTACTGCATAGTCGAATTGGCACAGTAATTTTCAAGGCATCCAATCTCGTACATGTATATTCAACTCTTCGAGAGCTTTCAGATGGAACATTTCCCTTAACGAATAAGCAATCCATTCAGACCTGAATCAAACCACAGGGTAATCTTTCTATTCCATTCGATATTCCATCAAATCATGAATATTTGAATCTAGGATTCACTCTTGTATCTCGAATGCATTTCCTAATGCATCTGCTCTTTGAAGATTCTGATGATCTTCGAATCAGATAAGTCCCAGTTAGCAACGTTAGGCTCAAATAAAATATGTATTCACTTTGTGGTTGGTTGGCTTGATCTTATATTCCAGTAATCACATTCAAGCTAATGGAATACTGTGGCATTGACGTGGGATTTTTGATTCAAGTTTTATACAGGAAGTCACTTCTCATTGAGATTAAAACATATTAAAATCATAAAATAAATGTGATTATGCCACTTATGCCGTTGAAAACTCTTTTTGTAGATGTGATTTCTACACAATCAGTATAGGTCTTCAGGTTTTTCGACAATATTTGTGTTGAGTATTTATTACCGAGTGAATATATAAATTGCATGAAGATTCAAGAAACATTGTGTGTAAAATTGTCATATCTCAAATAACTTTTGTGAGTGAAGAATCAGATGACAGTTACATTTCAGGTAGTTGCTCAAACATTGCAGTAGTGCAACTATATGGTAAAAGTATTCATATTGGAAAATTACTTGACATTAGTATTAAAGATGAAGTCATCCTCTGCAATAGTGGATAAACATTCACAAAATATTGAGAATATGGCTCACATATTGAATGTAAAAAAATAACGTATAATGATTCTGTATTTCACATCAATTTGGTAGAATTTCGATTGTCAAGTTGGATAATCTCCATTCATTATTAAGATTTGCAAATCTTACACACTGTATATAGTTATTCGAAAGGAAAAGCCTGATAAGAATTGGGGAAGCATTACAATTGAGAAGCTCGAAAAAGGGCTATCAACTACAAATATAATTTTTCCGTTTTCATTTTGATTATGGTTGTAGCAATAGGTAGTAGTGAGTGATAGGTAGTAGTAATAGTTGATCAATATTGTAATGTATTCATGTGTAAGCCTAGCTTCATATTTTGTCTGGAGCATTTTGAAATAGTTGATTGAATGCTTTATTGAATTATACGGAAGTATTATTCTTGGATCCCAAAATCGAACTTTGCTAACGAAATGATACTTTATAATAATCATAAATTAATGGATATTATCATTTAAGAAGAAACATTATTGCATGAATGAATGAATACAGTTGAATATTCTCCACAGACACACCGACCTCCCCACTTGTAGGAGAGTAAATCAGTTTCGATGTTCTCACATCGATCCCTTTTTTGTCCCAGCTGAAGAGGTGAACAACACCAACCCGTGCTCAGGAGCGTAACTGAAAACAAAATGTCAACAGTCACTTGAGATTTACCGAGCATGACTCGAATGCGTCAACCGTCTAGTGTCAACCGCATGGCTCCTAGACTTGGGATTACGTTTCCTTGCATTGAGTAATGTTTTCTGGAGCCACGAAATATAGTCGAGAAAAAAGTGTAGAGGAAAGCATTCTCCAGATTGATTTGTGACGAGTTTGGTGAATACTATCACGTGAAGAAATATTGCCACGATTCCGAAATATTGTCACTTGAGAGATATTACTTTGGCATGATCTTATCAGACAATGAACCTCATAATCATTTGAGTCGATTATTTCTACAGGGTCTTGCAGTTCAACTTCTTCCTCAGTTCTTAGACAATTAGGATATTGTTATTTTCAAGACTTCTTTCATTTCTTAGTGCATATACCGGGTGTAACAGGATCATGGTACACCCCGTATCTTCATTAGTTTTGAAGTCAATAGATTGAAATTCAGGATATCCCATAAACAAACTCAGCGGCAATTTTTGATATATATAAATGATTTTTATTTCACTTCCGTGTTGCTCAGTTGATAGTGGTTTACTCAAATATGATATGAATATCATTATATGGATATAGAATACAGATGAGCATATTAAATTTAAAAATAGAACGTTTCTGCCCATTTGGTCGATTCATCTATCTTGAACACACCTGTATGTTGGATGATTTGCGTGACCAAAATCTGTTGATGTTTGAATTGCTCAATTCTTCAAGATTTGGCATCATGACAATTTCAGATATATTTCCTAGCTTGATGAATACTTACCAAACTAGACAAAAAACAAAACTGTATACGAAAACATCTGCAACTAAAAGGAATCTTGGCCAGAGAAATCACCATTACATATGCCAAATGGCGTACAACCATGCACCAGAAAACCTGAAAAAAGAAATGGTCATGATAAGTTCTATCAGTCTCATCAAAAAAAGAATAAAACTATATATACTCAGTCTGCATAGACATGACATATATGTTTTATTGAAAATGAGCAATGTGCAGTAAAATTAGGATAGATATTATGTTAGCATATATACTCTTCAATTAAGCTTTATTTATATAAGTAATAATTATTTAATATCATCTCAATCCGAAACTACGTTTTATGATTATGATATATGTATACTTACCGGATTCCCATGCACAACCCCGAGTTTCTATGGGATTCATTGTTTGTTTACTGTAGGCTATATATTATAGACTACACATTCATGTACTTTTTGGTAAATAAACATTATTATTATTATTATTATTATTATTATTATTATTATTTTTAATAGCAGATTCCTAAATTAGAAATTCTCATACATACTCATACGCCTCAAACCACAGCCATAATCATGAGATTTCAATCACTGCTGATTTTGGATATTTTGTTGAAAATAGTCAAATAAATTTCCTCAAAATAATTCAAACGTAAGGTTACCAATACCAATTTCAATACCTACTGTTGAGAACATGAGTCAATGTTGAATAAACGACTTCGATTTCAGATTGCCATTATGAAAAACTTCAACAAGAATAACCACAATAAACGTATGTTATCGAGATAATTCAATTCAATGATCAATTGATCAGGATAGTGACACAACAATTACCATGATCATGGTTAAAAAAAAAAAACATTGTGATATATTTTGAAAGCAAACATTCATGAACCTATCTCTTCGAACTCATAAAGCTAGACTTCTACTCAATACTTGATGATTGATCGATAGGGAAGCAAAATCAAAGAAAATGTCACGCTCATTGCATTGCCAGTTCAACAAACATCCATTACTGCAAAATTCAATCGAACTATTCCATTTCCGTGACATCTAAACTAGAAAATAGAAATAAAAAGAAATCCTTATTTATTCAGCTCCTCATGGCCAAGACGAATTGTCTCCAAAGGAGGAACAAATCCGACTCCGTTTTGCCCATGGGCATTTGAAATAAATTGAGCTTGAGCCTTGCGTCCTCACATCACAGTATGTCGTGAATACTTGTTATCACGGTTCAACTGACCTAGATTCACTAGATCTGATGCTGCATTCAGAGGATTAGTTCAAAAGTGTATTCAGGAATGATTTCACCCTTATCGAGGAATTTTGTTGATATCATCTTCAGAGCTCAAACTCAATGAGATTGAATAACATGATCGAAAATTGGTGAAATGTCAGCTAGCTAATTGTCATCACTTTCCTGAACCTTGCAAAAACTTATGATACCTTCGATCAAGGAATATTACCTCAGGAACTCTATAAGTGTATAAATAATAAATAAAATAAATAAATGAATAAATAAAATGTTTATTAATCCTTCCAACCATCGATAACAATAGATAGGACAAGTCAATGTACAATTTTAAAAGTAGTGAAGAACAGTTAAGACGAAATACAGAATTACAAAGATGACTGACAAACTGTGAAATACTTCCATATTATTTCAAGATTGAAAAGTAGGATACGAATTCCTCAACAGTATAAAAACATTCTCTCACCAGGAGTTCCTTCATTCTAGACCTGAAGACAGCCGGGGATACCGCGGTTTTTATTTCATTTGGCAGACAGTTGAAAAAACGGCAGCCTGCATTAATGGGAGATTTTTTGTAGTATGAGTGTCTGGGCTTGTTTAATTTTATATGATTTCTGTTCCTGGTGTTGTAGGAGTGTGAATCACTGTTTACGGGAAATGAATGTCTCCTATTGAAAATATAGGTTAAGAGTTTCATCAGATAAATTGATGTTACCATGAGGATTCCTTTCGTTTTGAATGCCTGTCTGCACGATTGGCGACTACTAATATTGAAAATGAGCCTTATGATGCGTTTTTGTGCAACAAATATCCTTGTTATATCTGATGCCTGACCCCATACTATAATGTTGTATGAGATTGTAGAATACACCAATGCATGGTAAATCTGTAGTAATGAATCTGTGTTCAAGATAACTTTCAATGTTACCAGTATGTAAAAGCTTTTGTTCAGTTTTTTACAAACGATTTGTATTTGCTCTTCCCATGTTAAGTTACAATCTATGAGCGTTCCTAAAAATTTAGATGAAGTAGAGGTCCTTACGAAATTATTATTGATTACGAATCTTTCTTTGATTCATATACATGAAGAAGTCCATACAATTACCAGAAAGATCGTTGAGAGTACCTTAGCAAAAAATGAGTTATATGGAAGCTTAGTCTCCAAAAACTCAGCAGAAGAACTGAAAGGAATCGGAAATTGAATTGAAATAATAAAACAAATGAAGGAATTAGTGATGGAACACAATTACTAATGACACATGAAACGAATGTTATAAATTATTTCATTATGGCCTCATAACTGAATTTATATGGGAATTGAATAAGTTTGAACTATTTCACATTCAGTTTTCTTTGTAATAATAGATTCAGTTACCGGCCTCGCAAAAATGTTACTGTGATTGCCTATGTAAGGATATACAATACTGGTGTACTTGAATACTATATTGTAATATGTTTCTGTACTATTGGATAAAAAAAGGAGACAGAATATTTTGAATGAATCAAAGTTAATAGTTATATTGAACATTTTATTGATAAATATCAACGAACCGTTTGGAAACAGTGTGTCGAGACAAAATTTCAATACTATATTTTGATAAAATTTTGTTAACGAAACCCTCATTATCAATGTGTCATCAACTTCAAAAAAATGTTCAACAGGGAACCTTCATCTCCTCTTTGAAGAGAAGCTTTCAGGCCTCACGTTTGAAAGTGTTATTTAATGTTCATCGATAAAAAATGTTTAAGTGCAAGGTGCTTTATTCGAGAAATCAGCGGATTAAAGATTACTCTTCAAATACATTTCGGATCGTTGCGAAATCATTGTGAAGTGTTACCATAATGATTGAATCCTAAATGTTCCCAGCTATATCTTAACCAATTAGTAGTTCGGTGATTAGCTAGATACTTCTTGTCTTACATTAATAGCATTGAGAGATTATCGAAACTGCCAGAACTATCTACCTTCAATAAAAATTCTTGGCCATGAGTCGAGTTTCGCTCATTTTACATTCGATTGTTCGATCGAAGGATAGACCTTATTTCAGTTTGTCGTTTCTGTCAGCTTCTGTATCAGTTCATCGGAATATCTCAAAAATTCATTTTGAAACCATTATAATTATTTATGGAACTCCTAATGAAATATACACGGATAATTATTGTTGCTTATGGTTGAGCCTTATACACAATAGACTATTGTGTATCCGCCATATGATTGAAATCCAAATGGAAAAATGAATAACTCTATTCATTACGGTTTTGGAAAATGATTGACTATCCACCCACTATTGTTCTTGTTCAAGAATGTTCGAACGTTCACATGTGAGTACGAACAGATAATGGATGCTTGTGGATGCAACTTCATTCTTAAGAGCGGTCTTCGAGTCTATTATAATACAAAAAATGAGAAGTGGAAAACGTGTGCCTAGAGACCCACGTAATTCTCACGCCTACGAGGCTTAAGTTCTTCGATGGCCCGACTCGAACTGATAGATTGCTTTCGATGCATTTTGATAGGACAGGATTGGACTGACATGAAATTCAGAAGGAACGATATAAAGCAAAAAGATTGAATGTTAACGATTTTATACAGGGATCAGTGTTTTCAGTCTCACAACTGGTTTACACAAATATTTTCCATTTCTCATTTTATCTTGGTGATTTTTGAATTTTCACACATGTCGAGGTATTTTGAAAATACAGCATCCAGCACTGAAACTCTGTTATGACACTGAAAACTTCGGTCTAAACACAGTTATCAATTCTGTAACCATCAGATTTCATTTCAGTTGTTGATTCGGATGATTTCATTGGTAATTTTATCAACTCATTCTTTTTTATATTTGTTATTGTCTGTTCGAATTTGAAATCAGCTCAAGCTGAAACTTGAAATCTTCCAATTCATCGATTTTGTTTCATTGAATTCATTCTGTGCTGATTCTAGTGTGTTTCAGAATCTATCACACTAAATGAAATCGTGACAAGAGGAATTTGGTTTTTCTTCAATATATTTGAGAATAGTCATTCTCGAAATTGAGTATTTCTAAAACGATTGAAATTGAGAAATGATGTGCTTTAATGATCTTGTTATCAGAAAAGCTCTACAATATTGAAATTTTATTCAAATTGAAGGGAATATTTGATCGAATCAGATGGAATAGTGAATACAGGGTGAAATATTAATATAGAAAAACAAATTATTCTCCATTTTCATGTAACTGCTTCATCATCTGATATAATAACAATTAGCACAATTATAGCTGGAAGCATAGTGAAAATTTGATTCATCAAAAATGATTGAGACTGTGAGGTGTTGACTGGAGCCTTCCCTGCAAGATCCCGTGCTATTTCACTGCCCACTAGGGCTCTCTAAATGTTGTTTTCTCTCGGCATGCAGAGACTCAGAACGGCGTTTGGCCACTCCAGAGATAATTGCTTGATTACATTACAATTCAAAAATGGTAATTAGTTTCTAGTCCTTCGACAGGTCTGAAACCGTGTAATTGAACGTAATGATTGTATAAGTGTATTCACCGCAGTGGCGTCACTTCAAATTCGTGGTCAGCCCATCAAAGGTTGCACTTTCGGGTTTCGGTAAGCGAAAAGCTTCAGAACTCGAAGGAAATAACCAGAAGTTAGGGGCTTTATACGAATAGGTACTGTCAAAATATTTCAGTCAATATTGAGAGGAAATCTGCCATTGGCATTACTTCCCTTAATCTTTTATGAATGAAGGAGGTCATCATCAAGTTCATCATGTCAGGACCTCTTGAATTTTCTATTAGTCTAGACTCATACTAGCGTTTGATCATGAATGATCGAATGATTATCATGGCCTCCATTCAAACAGCTAGGTAGGAGAGGCTAGGTAAAGTTGAAGTAATTTTGGGTGCACAGGATTATGCGAAGGGTGCTCCTTGAGAGTTGTTTTTCTGTTTTTGAGAGTTCATTTCTCTTACGTACTGTATTGAAACATTTCTCTCCAGATTTTTTTTCGAGTACTGCTCATTTACGAATATATATTTGATTATATGGTACTCGTGCTTGACTGACACGAATTTGTATAATTTTTTATGTTTGGAAGTGGATTTTTTTCAGATATTTTTGGGTACTACAGAATAACTCATGGAAAACGAAGTTTTGAAGTCATTTTTCACCAAAGAAAGTACATTGGGTTCAGACGATCGATTATAGTTATAGATTAAATAATCAAAGGGGTAAATTATAAAATTCAAAACTATTATATCTTACTGAAAGAACAAATTTACTGATATGTGAAAGGTGGTGAAATCTGCAGTGGATATCAATCAGGAATGATAATAAAGTGAAAGAGAAAATAGAAGATCTTGATAGAAGACCAGGAGTAGTGGATGTAATTGACTATACCGTTGACGAAGAATAGAAATTGAAACAGAAATTGAATTGTTCAAGATACAGATAATAAATATCAATGGAAGTTTCGAAGTACCTCAGAGATGTTGAGTGAATGAGGATGATTTTGAAGAAGAACAAATATGAAATATCGAAGAAATTGATGATATTGTCGCGTACAGGGGGTGTTTTTGGGGGTCACCCCTGTCGCTTGGGTCATACTCAGGAAATAAAAGTAGAAATATTTCAATTATAGAATGAAATACAAAAGGAACATATAATTCAATAACAATTTTGATGGTACATCCTTCAAGAAAGATTCAATGATACAAACGAGAGAATACAATTGCTTACCCTGAACACACAATAATGTTGGATGTTGGAAACCCAGTCTTCAGGAGGAATGAGGGTATCAAGAAGAATCGTAGCACAGGCGTCCGAACTAGCCCTTCGGACGCCTACCTACCATTCTAGATTAACTCAGGACTCTCTGAAGGCCAAGTCAAGAATCCCCTAAGACTATGTCTTCAATTATTTTCATTCGTTTTGCGCATTATGGGTACATGACCAAGTGAGTTCAACGTGACTATTCACGTATGGTATAAACACGTCTCATAATGAACACGAAATACCTCACATTCGGATCATATTAACATAAACGCACAAACTGGGGTCGAACATTTATTTCTGCTACAAAATACTGTGTCGATAGCTGTTCATCATCGGATTACTTTTTATGCAACTCTTATCTTCCACTTCCGAGAGAGATGTCATTTAGGGAGGCGAATTGTTTTTTATGCAGATTGCTTGACGTAAATCACTGCACAAACAAAAAGGAAACATTTTCATCAGATTCAACCGCAGTTAATGCTCACGTAATATATTGGGTGACAACAAAATCCGGGATATTCCAGATTAAACACTTTAAAACCAAAATAAAGACATAAATTCTGAGGTAATTCCGCCCCTGTGGAGAAGTTGTAAGAATATACGAGAAATAGAACGAATTTTTGTGCTGGCATAGGTAATATTCTGAGATGTCCAATAAATCAACCAAATACCTCCACATCTCGTATCTTCATGAAGATTGCGTTTCTAGAGACAATTGAGTTGGCATTGGAAATAAAGTCGTTAGAATTCATAGAAGTTTACGGGAATTCAAATTTTGCGTAACTATTACATTATTTCATATAAATGTATTCTTGCTCAATATATGTTCATGAGAATATTCCAAGTTTATCGAGGTTTTGATAATATGATATAATTATTCGATCAGGATCAAAGTTATAGTTGATGGTAGGAAGTTTTGACAGTTTCTTGAGCTACGTTATGACATGCACTTAAGTCACTCTTTCTTTTTTCATCATCATACTTTGAGAAAAAAATTCATGATCGTTCAAATATTATTGAGAATATTCACATAAAAACTGGATGAAACATTTTTAATGAAAGAACTGACTCTTCAGTCTATTTAGAAATCATATAAAATTAATTACTTATTAAATATTGTTGATAGCTGCTAACAACTAATTCAGTTCCTGAGTAGTCTATGTGAACCAAAAGTTAAATGATGAACTGAATTCATACTTATAATACTCAAATGACTAGAGTTAAGCACTTTCTTCACAATTCATGATAGCTTCAATCATATTCCTGAACAATTGCTATTGCTCCAAACACAAATTCTTTATGCAACAATTGGAAAACTGTCCATCTTCATTACTGGCCATTTTCCTACTTTGATAAAATGGAATGCAGCAATCGTCAGGCATTTTTTTCTCAATTCAATTGAACATGAGACTGTAGTTTTATAGAACGTACATATTTACCACTACTCAAATGAAGTCTGGAAAATGCAACTGCTCTCAATATCGACCATATTCCGTCAATATTCACTGCCTGCATTTGAATGCTGAACATAAAATTTCAATTTGTTTCTGCCTTTTGTTGGGATGTAATTCTGGTTCTGCAGAAATGAACAGATTGCTGAGGCAAAACAAACAAATATCGACGATAAGGGTTCTCAGGTGGAATAATAACAGTATAACTGAATATTGGTGTTGGGATGTGAATATGCAAATAGTTACGAGTATCTAAGTAAGAAACATCAATGTTCCAAGTTCGACCTACATGATTATAGTTTTATAATAGACATATGTAAAAACATTTTTCATTCAGCAGATTTCAATGATCGTATGGAGTAACTCGGTGACTATGAAGAATAAAAAAAAGTGAATATTTTGTTTGGGAGTTCTGAGACAAGAACATCATACTTTCGATCTCTTGATTCTTCAACTTGGATGGTTGTTCACGATATTGCATTTTGATAACCTCTCAGTACCCAAAGAATAGACATATTGAATCAATAGTGTGAGTTATTCAACCTGAAGTACTTAAATACTGGAATCACTCAACTCATGTCAAATGAACTCAGAAGTAAATAAAAAATGTAAAAACTGTTGCAGGTTGCAAGTGGAATTGAAAACATATACGAAAAAAATTAAGTGAATCAAATCAAAACATTTTACTAGTAATCCTGAAAGCCCCCTCACCTCAGCTAGTTTTTTTTTTGTCGCCGTCGATAGGAAAACTCAACTTCCGGCTCCTCTTCATTATAAGAAAGCCATGACCGACGTCGAAATTTTAACAGGATTGAATTTATCGCTTTTCACTCAAAACGCATGACCAGTTCTGATTTTGTATAACTCAAATTGTATAGGATAATTTCACTTTATTTCAATGTTTTATTCAATACCAAACCAAAAAAACTCATAAAACTTTGATGCTTTCAATCTTTCAAAGACACGAATTTGATTGCAATATATATTCACACATCATCACAGATCAGATGAGTTGAATGTTGAGATAACGAGAATAAAAACATCGAATTGAAAAACAGAGTAGGTTTTTGGATAAAAATATATAATATTGACTACAGAGATTCATAATCAGCAGCAACCCAACATTACTAAACAGTTGAAGGTAATCAACGAATTCATATATTCCAATTAATCCATAGTTATCTATAGGAGCACTATGTTATATTAAATATTATGAATTTCTTTCAGACAAAAATGCTTTAATAGTTCACGTAAAACCAATGATCAAAATATTGCTAATAATTTGGGTCGTAGTTGTTGTCTCGTTATGAATATGAATAACCTGATAGTGTCACATCTAAGGGAATTATTCAATCTTCCTACAATTGATTGCTAGTCAGCATAAGCATAATTCATCAGTATACATCATCTTTACACAGCTTCTCGAATGAATCTCACCATTTTTTCATAGTAGTCAAAACACATCAGCATTTCCTAGAAAGATTAATTATAATGTATTCAAATCCATAATTCCGAGCATTCTCGGAACACAGAAATTATGTCTAAATTTGAATTTGATTATAATATCGACCCAGTTTTCCGTAATGCCTTAGTTGATAATCTTTTGATGAGAAGTTTGCAGTTTTCGTATCAAAATTCGCATAATTACCTGGCACGCAACTATTGCCTCGACT
Organism: Plagiodera versicolora; assembly: GCA_037013635.1. NCBI lineage: Eukaryota > Metazoa > Arthropoda > Insecta > Coleoptera > Chrysomelidae > Plagiodera > Plagiodera versicolora. Next base: position 3,542,556 of record CM072986.1, on the reverse strand, counting down.
TTTTAAACGATTGATGATTACTTCTATGATGTGAATAGTAATTTTGGGTTATTTTGTAGGTGTTTCATGTTTAGGCCAAACTAATTTAGATACGGTGATCGGTTTACTAATTTCGAGAAAGGGCATGGTTAACTCTATAATGTGAATAACCCAATGAAATTATAGTGGAATATAATTTAATGACAGTAATCTGATAATTATTTTTGGGCTGTCTGGTGTACAAGTATAGGTATTCATTGTTTATATAATTAACTGAAAATCTTTTTCAAATAAGAAAATTTCGTTATCCTGGCTGAAAAACGTATGTTTCAACATAACTTGGAATGATAAAAACATGAATTGATATCTTGAATTATGTCACAGGAGTTTTGTTTGAAAATATAATCTTAAAAGGATGGTTCATGGGAATGGTGTATTAGAGGTTCTAACACAGCTGAAGTGCACATCAATATATTTTTATGGTTATACTGCAATGTGTTCTATTTTTAAAATAATCAGTGGCCACTTCTAATTTAACAGGTAATAACGTCGACTTGATTTTTCCATATTCTTGGTCTTGCATTAACCAATGAATACCATAATCTCAAGAAATTTATATGGAACATGTTTATCACTCACATTCTTATTTTCGGAGTAATCAGAATGTATAGTAAAGTCGAACAATCAAATAATAGCCAAAATTTTATCAACAATTGTGAATCATAGGAAATGGTTGTTCGGTTCATCCCATATTTCTTAAATGAGAATCATAAGAAGAAAACTATTTATGGAAATATACAAAGGATTTCGTGCTTGTGTGGCAAATTCAGAAGACACCTTGTACGTAGTTCAAGGTTCATTGGTTATCCTGATTTTTCAATAAGCAACAAAACTGTGATCAAATCAGCAATCGATTCGTCATAGCAGATAAAAATATATATTTCTCCTAATCCAATTTTATAGTCTATTTATTCTGGGTTGATAGTTGTGTCAGATTTAGTAACTATTCAATGCCATTAGTGCAAAACAAAAAGAATCTAGCAATGACAAACGTCTCAATATGTTTATACATTAGCTGGGAACATTAAAGCATCAACACTTATGACAACACTTCACTGTCACTTCACAACGATGCCAAATTGTTTAGAGCGAATCCTTACAATCGTTTGTTTATATGCGAATTGTTCTTTTCTTGCGATTTTTGTAAATTCTTGCTTTTGAGAGCTTGATTTCAGCGTATTCTTCTCAAAATGCCGAGAGGATTGAGTGGAGATGCCCAGAAAATGGTTGCATCTTTATTAGAACATTTTTAACGAGAAAGGGATAACAGGGGACTTTCATTGTATTCTGTCATGAATATTTATTCACCACGATCTCACAATGGTTCAATAGATTTTATGAAATATGACTATCACAAAGAATGATTATTGCTTTGAATGTAGGAATGGAACTGTGTAGGGAATATCTGCATACTTTCACATAAGGTGCTAAGAACTGAACCGTCCTAGGACTCCTACAGAAATACACAACGGAATAAACCAGTTGTGGATATCGATTAACCTCAACAATATCAAATAAGGAACTGTATTTAAAATATGTACACAAAAACAGTGAGTATTTAGAACATATCACATATTATCAATTGATGAACATTTTTCATTGCAGAGGAGCAAATAACATTGGAGTCATTGAAATAAAAGCTTGCTCAACATTTACCTCACATTTCAATGGTACACATTGATGGATTTACCTAATAAGAAAAATAATACATGCCTTCAACAGTACGTTCAGTTAAAAAATGAATGTTTGAGGTAATTTTTTTAACTTGATGACACCTGGATCTTTCAGAATGGAACTCCACGACATTCTTGACAAGATTCTTGTGTCAAAAGTGTGAAAATATAAAGTATATAAGATTCAAGGTGTTTAGAATTTGTATTTCAGTTAGATGGTGTATTGGAAGTATATGTTGTCTATCAGATTCATTGTTTTGCATGCTGGTTGTTCGGATGGATTCATTCCTAGGACAAAATTTGTTTTCATCCCTGAAACTGCTCACAAAGTATCAACCCAAAATGAATAGACTGTAAGTATAAGAATTGCTTATGTGAAATAAATGGAACTGTAAATCAGTATATCGATGTATTCAATTATGATTTTGGGCTTGTTCACATCTATGCAATGTTACTAACACATTCGTTAATTCCATTACATACCATAAATTATTTCGATGTCGATATGAATAGAATAATGGATGAATCCAATCGTGGCTTATATCGTGAAATCTAGATGATAAAACTATTCAAATTCAGTATTTGATTATTAGGTATTCTCCTGAATGATCAATTATCAGGAGTTTATTATAATTCAACTTTATTGGTTGCTGATGGATGTCAACTGAAAAATAGAACTCAATTTTGGAAAGTTCAATGTGCACGTAGTAGGTATATTTGAGTGAACCAGTATAAACTATTGAAATCAACGAATTTAATTTTTGCTTCTGATGCATATTGTTGAATGATTAAACTGTTTTCACGATCAACTAATCTCATTCAAAAATTCATCGTGAAGTATTATGTTATATCATCCATAGGATTTTTTTTTGATTTTTGTCAATAAATCTTACTTATTCATCAAGCTTAGTTGGACTCCGAGTGGATACTATATCCATGACCAGCAGAAAAATCTATTTGGACAATGAATTCTTATAGGCGTTTAATAGGAAATAACTCATAACCACTTGAGTACCCAACCAGCGTTAATTAGTTCATAAACAAGCCTCCCTACCATAATAAATACTCATTGAGGCGAATTCCATGAAATAATTAACAATTTGAATAGATCTATCAGAATTAATCAGTGAGAGGCTCTCAACTCATTTGACTCTATTCAAGATGTATTGTTAGTGCCCTCATTATCATTCACAATCATTTGTTTAGCACGACTATCAGATTGGAGTGTTGGATTTCATATTCTCCATTAGATTTTGTTCTTCGATTACCTTCAGGATAAGTGGAAATTTTAATTCTGAATGAACCCTGAATCGATCTTGATCATATTTTTTTTCAGTGATATACTATACGATGAACGACTGACCAGGATAGTTCAAGTGGTGAGATATGTTTGTCAATATTCATATTATTGGTGGAGGTCCTCCATAAGAAACACAAAAACCTACCCAGGTATGGACTGCGGAAGCGATCATAATGCACTGGTAGCTGAGCTATGCCTTAAACTCAAAAGACCATCAAGAAATCCACGAAAAGGGAACAAATGGCACCTAATCCAAGAAGACTCATATAAACAAGAAATAAGTGAAGCCATAGAGGAATTATCACTACCACGAATGGATGACCTAACAGCAAATGACCTATGGAAATCGTTCAGAGGCGTTCTTGAGGGCTCAGTAGAAAAACACGTGAAGAGTCAACAAATAAGAAAGCCGTGGATATCAACAAATACCATGCAATTAATTAACAAGAGATAAGAAGCAAAAATGAAAGGAACACAGCAAAATCTAAACCAATACAACGAACTAAACAAATTAGTCAATAGAGCTCTGAGAACTGACAAAAACAATTTTATTGACTCCATCTGCGAAGACATAGAGAGACACAGAACTGAAAATAAGCCCCGTGATCTTTTCAAAAAAGTCAAATTCTTGTCTCAGAGTTTCCAACCCAGACATCTACCTGTAAAAGATAAGGACGGAAATACAATGACTGATCTAAATCTAATACTGGAAAGATGGAGACAATATTGTACCGAACTCATGGCGGTCGATAACCCGGCATCTCAAGACACTTTCAATTTCAGAGGATTAACTGAACCAGACATCCTGTACAGTGAAACAGAAACAGCCATCAAGAACCTAAAAAACAATAAAACAGCTGGCGCTGACGGAATAGTTGCAGAAATGATAAAAATCTCAGGAGACGGAGGAGTTCGTCTAATGCACCTTATATGCAACAAAATCTGGACATCTGGAACATGGCCAGACGATTGGATACAGTCAGTGTACGTACCGTTACATAAAAAGGGTGATAAAGAGGTATGCAGCAACTTCAGAACGATAGCACTTATAAATCATGCGAGCAAAGTTATGCTACAGGTGCTGCATGAACGATTGAAACCTTACCTCCTACCGCAAATTCCACCAGAACAGGCTGGGTTCATCCCTGGAAAAGGCACCCGAGATCAGCTAATAAATGTCCGACAACTAATAGAAAAGCTGTACGAATACAATGTCCCAGCCATTTTTTGTTTTCTTGACTACGCCAAAGCCTTTGACACTGTGAACTGGACCATATTATGGAAGATCCTAGAAGAGATGGGTGTACCGAACCACCTAACACATCTTATACGCCAACTGTACGTACACAACAAAGCCTATGTCTGTGTTGACGGTCAACTGTCAAAGGAATTTCAAGTAGGAAAAGGTGTCCGACAAGGGTTTATTCTTTCCCCCCTCCTCTTCAACATTTATGGGGGGTGGATCATAAGGAGGGCAACAGATGGCTGGGAAGGAGGAATATCCATCGGCGGAAGAAAAATCTCAAATCTCAGATACGCGGACGACACGACAATCTTAGCTAGCAATGAAGAGGAAATGAGAAACTTATTAAAACGAGTCGAAGAATTTAGTGCAGAAGCGGGGCTAAAACTTAACAGGAGCAAGTGTTATCTAATGATCGTGGATAGAAGCGGAGTTTTACCGCAAATCCTCTCTTCAATACCTGACATTGAGTCCAAAGAGTCAATTATATACCTCGGTGCATGCATCACGAACAAAGGTGGAAGTGAAAAGGAAATAAAAAGGAGGCTCGGGACGGCAAGGACAGTGTTACTCAAACTAACAAAAGTATGGAAAGACCACAACATAAGTAAAGCTACAAAACAACGCCTCATGAAATCCCTTGTATTCTCGATCGCTACCTACGGCTCCGAGTCATGGACTATCAATGTGGCATGTAGACGCCGGATCGAAGCTTTCGAAATGACATGCTATAGACGAATGCTTAGAATTCCATGGACGGCCCGCAGAACAAACGTTTCAATCCTTCAAGAGCTAAAAATTGCAGAGAATGAACGGTTGCTTCCAGTCATCCAAAGAAACACCCTCAAATACTTTGGCCATGTCAGTCGGAGAGATGGGTTGGAAAAACAAGTCATCCAGGGAAAAGTTGACGGAAGGCGCCGGAGAGGAAGATCACCAAACAGATATATCGATCAAATAAAATCCTGGACAAACCTCTCCATACAAGAAGTGATGCGGACTGCTGAAGACAGAGAAGCCTGGAGAAGCATGACTGTCCCGGGCATAAATCCAAGGGGTCACGACGTCTGAAACCAGACATCGACTGAAGAGAGAGAGATTCATATTATTGGATTCTGTTGGCATCAAAGACTACTAATCCAAGTATCATTTCAAATCTGGTTTGATATTATGATTACAATTTTTACACGTAACTTACAGTTTCTACTTCTAGGTGGAATGAAAATTCCATGTTCACTTCACATTTCGCTTAATTACTCTGTCTTTCGCACTGTGTGTAGGTAGGTTTCGTAGATTTGAACAGTCTATCATGCAATCGTTCACCACCGAGGGTTCACCACTTTCATTACACTTTGTGGAAAATTTTAGATTCCCGTTTATACACGATACCCTAAAAACTGTCGGATATCTTTCCAATTTCCAAACAGATTATTATAAAGCAACAAATGCACAACTTCTTCCTAATTCAACTAACTTTGTATTTCTTAATATAAGTGAGATTCCCATAGGGACATACGAAACCGGATAGCCTGTATTGATTTATATAGAATTTGACACCAATGACGGATCACAGAATATTCGACAAATATTTCAATGATGACATACAAAATAGAAATTGAATCGAGAATATTGAAACATATTGAATTCAAATATACTTCTCATATTTGTGAATATTACGTAACTGTTGCCAGAAGAATTTCTTCACTGCCTTATCGATTGGTGAATATTTCAATAAAATTATACAGTGCCTTTATTTCAAAACTTCCTACCCCTATAATTCTTTTAGCGGGAGAATTTGCCGTAGGCCAAAAACACGTCAATTTCCTGTCGGACATTTGTAAATGTTTCGTTAGTAATTTATCTGCATGTGACAGTAATACTGTGTCTTAGATCCTAAATGTCCTGCGGGAGAGTTTTGTATACCAGGAATTCGAGAATAGATTGTACTTTTGCTTAGCTACCATTTTGAACACCTAATAACGTGAGGTACATTTATTTCATTACAATAGATAATATATTATTTTTCATTATAATTCATTTTCTTTTTGCCCTTTTTACGAAAACGGATCAATCAATTTCAGTTTTCTAAATGGCACAGTATATTGTTGTGCATTGAGTTAAAATATCACATCAACGTTCTATCACATTTTCATGATCCATTATCAACATGTTGGTTATACTAGAAAGCATGTGTAAAATGAAATAATAAATACAGTCCTGAAGTACATTTTCAGTTTCCTACCTTTATTTGAAAATTCAAGAAGCATCCGATTGAAAAATATATTTTTGGCGTTTTTGAGAAATATTTCAAAAATTCAAGTCTGTCGACGGTCATATTGAATGATACAATTAAATAAGATCTTAATGTTTCGAAGCAGAGTTTACATCAAATTTTCAAAGATTTGGAAAACATACAATACGCAATAGTGTTTTTTTTCGCACAAAAAGGTACTTTCAGTTGAGGATAACTCAAATGATATACGAAGTTTTCAGTTGAATGATTCATATACAGTGTGGAAGTCTGAAATAATGAACGATATTGAAGATTGAAATAAAAATCGATATATCCTATCGTTTCTCAATTTCCTCTTACGGAAATTAAAGAGATGTAAGACTTATCATTCGCTCTGAAAGTACTTTGATCGATAATATATGTACTCTACATACTCAAGATACTAACATTCATAGGTGGAATAGCTACCCGTATCAGGATATCTACCGTTTTATCGTCTCTCACCCAACGTGTCAACTCTCTAGCACCCCAAACTTTCACAGTTTGACATTTCCAGTTACAAGATGAATAATGGCGATCTCAAGTAATCATAAGATACACATCTGTGTATTCTGATTAGCCTAAGTTGATGTGGGTAAATATTGATGTTCTGAAGAGGATTATGCGAAAGTTTTAAGTGGATAATGGTGGGAACGGATCAAGACTTTGATGGATTCGAGAGTGAATTTAAATCCAAAAATGTGATGGTTGGAGGTTCCTGATCCAGACTTCTCTGGAAGAGATTGTTGGAAAGCTGATAACCAAATCCTCCGCATTATGACAAACTATTCTAAGTAAGCTAGATACAAGGGAGAGGACAAAAAGGGGTCTCGCAACGGCTTATTTGAAAGATTAACTAACATCAGATTGCCCTGGGATGGAGTATTACAGTTAGTAGTTCAGTGTTAATTGAACACGTTGTCCAAGATATGGAGGATCGGTATAGATATTTGTTGAACCAAAAGAGTTCTAGACTCCATTGATCGCAAGAAACGTTATGCAACCGACAGACTTAGAACATCCTGAATTGAAATCAGCAGTGAGAATGAACGGAAATCTTCTAGAAATGTTTGAAAGGTTTCATTCTTTTTTACATCCCATTGAATACATATAATAACTCAGCTTCATCTTCGAAATATTGAAAACGTGAAAGTAATGATAGAAACAATTGAGGATTGATGAAAAAAATTCTCAACATAGGGTACCTTACTGATAATTTGTGAATCAGATATGGGAATGATCTTGCTCCTGGTGTGTGTGAAAGAGGGTTAGCATTGGAAATTTCATCTATCACGAAATCACATTGAATCATTAGTATTTCTATATATAGATCTTTATAAAATTCAATCGAAATGTTCAAGATGTATTCTTCATTAGCTCGTGGAAAAGGATATGTAAGGTGATAATTGGATATGATACATCATTGAATAACTGATAAGGTTTTCATTATTCCGTTGATATTTGAACGAACATAAGATTTGATTCATTAAGCAATTCAGCATTCATACCAGCCATAGGCGTCAAGAGGAGGGGTTATCGGGTACGTAATCCCCCCCCCCATTGCTTGGGAGAAATAAAGAAAGTAACAATTCGAAGAAACAAGAATTTTTGAGAAATTTATTTTATGGAAAGGGAAAAATCTCAACAACACAAGATAGAAGAGAAAGTGCAGAGTTATTTCAACGAATGAAAGGTATACTAAAATGACAATTTAAAACGAGCTAAAATGACAATTTAAAACGAGAAACTGTTCATTTACCATCAATTATAACGAAAATATACTGAAAGGATTAACTACCAGAAATAGATTTCATCGAGAAACCTGAAACACGTCAACTTTGTATATGAGGGGGACAATTTTTGACGCAAAAAGTATAGCCCAAACTTTACCATCCTAAGCGGGGCAGCATCCCCTTAATTCTTGCAAATAGGGATGGAGGTCAAAAGTTGAAAAGCCCTTACGATTCTCTATACATTGTTTTTTTATTTTTAAAATTCCGTCTACTCGTTGCAAAGATATGGACTTCTGAAATATCGCTAGTGCATTTCTCAAAAAAAAAACAGAAAGTAAATCGAAACGATTTCGTTTAAAGACTTACCGTTTAGTTGAAGTGAATGTTGAAAATGTTGTCTACCAACCTCCATACAGATTATCTTCAAATCGTTGTCGCACATTTTGCAGTACTTGAGGTGTTACTTCACGACATACGTTAACGATTCGTTATCGCAGGTCTTCTGCGGCTCTGTTCCCACATTCATTATTTTTGACATAAAGTTCAATCATTTACACTCTTCCATGGTGTAGACTACCATGATTCATAGATTTGAATGGAATCTCAAAGCACCCAAACACATTTTAATGACATAGACTTTTTGGCATGTAAAAACACGATAATTTTTTTAACGAGATATCATTTGACTCCCATTCCCATTCGAAAAATTTTAGGGGATGCTACCTCTGCTTAGGAGGGTAAAGTTTGGCTATACTTCTTACGTCAAAGTTGTTCGCCTCATATACAAAGTTGAAGTGTTTCAAGTTCTTTCGATAAAATCTCTCCTTGGTAGTTATACCTTCCGGTACGTTTTCGTTGGGCCACCCTGTATTATTATACCACAGAGAGCTAGATATAACTCCTGATGAAGTGTTGGACAAGTTAGCAAAAGAACCTCGGCGACTTATTCAAATTGTCCCGAGTAATTGGATTTTGGGTGAAAACTTCAGTAGACTGTGGAACGATTGCAATTTTTTGCTTATATATTTTATATTTAAGAACTTTTTTCTTGTTCGATAATGTAATTTCATTTCATTGCATAAGTCTCAATTTATTATTTATTAGGTGTAGTAAGTTATTGAAACCTATAAATAGGGTCTCTTGTATTTAAAAGCCATTTCTTGATTGCCCTTCCAAAAATAACATTTGTAACATTCAAAATAACATTCATAAAAAATATAATACATTCATTCAATTTGAAGCTACAAGAGCATTGTGTGATATATATCATGTCTATATTATGAGGAATATTTTTTAGAAGGGAGTAATATGTAACTGTGGTTGACTGGTGGGGGTCGACCCGCCCCTCTAGCCAATGATACCAGCAGTTTTAGACCAGTCATTATATACATTTGAAAATGCAAATGAACCAAGAAAACTAAATTTTTGATATGATGTCTAAAAAAGCTCAACTTGAAATTGTCGATCAAGATTTCCTATGTGGGTTTTCCATCTTGAAAAAAAGGATGAAATTGTTTTTCTAAGAATTACTCGGCTATCCGATAAGATACGAAAATTTTTATGGAATGATTTTTTGAATATTTTATGATGCCCTATAATTTGTGTATCCATGATATTTGCGTAACATGCATCGTTATCGAGATATCAATCGAAAAAGTCGAAAATAGTATATGTAATTCGGTTTTTGCTATTTTCTGGTGGTGAATATCGAAGAACCTGCTGAAATGAAACGTGTAGAACGTATCCAGACTAACACTTTCGTTTTTTCATTTCATTTTTTGAGAGCGGGCTGCAAAGAGCGCGCTAGCCTGGACCATCGAAGCGGCAATGCATGGTACGGTTCATTTGCATTTTTAAGCGTTTTTTTTTTCGACGAAATGACTGGACTATTTCAATATACCTCAAATCGAGTGATGAAATGAGAACAAAATTCTTATAGTATATTCAAGTATGTAACAATGATATAAGAAGAATAAGCGATATTGTCCTAGAGATTCATTTCAAGGGCAGAAAGCTATGAATAAACTCTCATCAATAAACAAGTGGAAAACTGTATATTTGTTATATTTCTCGGTCTCTGAGGAACAACGAGGATCAATCTCCACATTTTTGAAACAAATCATTGTTGAATGTGCTAGATGTAGCATAATTTCCATTTTTTGTGCGAAACGAACTTGTAAATAAATCGTTGTGAACGCAAATATGAAGGAGTTTTATGTTGAAAAGAGACTTCATCATTTCTTTCAACAAAAACAATTTGACCAAATTTGTCAGTCAACCAACTGACATTATAGGCAGCTATTTAATCGAATCGTATTGAAAATAATGGGCTCCAAATTGTGCATGAAATTACTATACCATCAATCATTTTTCACGGTGAAGAATTGATTGGACTTGTGTAGGAACCCAACAGTATCAAACTATCCATTGAATAACAATATTCTTCCTTATATTCAATATATCTTGAGTTTCTACAGACGGAACCAAATTTCAAGATGGAAATATTATCATTATTCCAAACTTTTATGCATCCACACTTACTAATGAGTTTGATTTCCATGAATGATTGTGGCATCCCAGTATGATATACAGGGTGGCCCATTGGTGTGTAGAAGTAGAATAACTCACTTGGGAATGAGAATACAAAAATTTTTCACTATAAATGTTGTTATATTTGCGCAGATACCGAATCTTATAATATTTTGAGATATACAGGATGATCAGCCTGAGCCAGGAAATATGAAGTTTTTTTTTCATAGAACACTCTATATATTTGTTCACCATCAAACTCCTCAGAGTGGAATTCTGCATCCAATACAATCTTTTTTTTTTCTATAAATGGTGGTCAAAAAAAAACGTTCAGTGATAAATGTCTGAATGTAGTAAAAATCCAGTTTTTGATACAGGGTGTTTTCAGGAGAAACGTTAATTCAGGAGATTTCAATTAACGATAACTCATTCTTTTCAAATGGAACACTCAGTATATTATTTCACCATCCTGTAGGACTATTTTATGCCTTCAAATTTTGTCGATATGATTTACCCTCTGAAATCGATTTTTGAGGAAATTAGATTTTTAGTTCACGATTCGAAAATTTTCACGTTTATATCAATCAACCTTTGAATATCACGTTCCCTGGCTCAGACTGATCGTCCTGTATGTCTCAAGATATTTTAAGATTGTGTATCTGCGCAAATATAACAACAATTATTAAGTATGTTTTTGTATTCTCATTCCTAATTGAGTGATTCTACTTCCACACACTAATGGGCCACCCTGTATGTATATCGGTTTGAAATTTTTGTTTTCATGTTGAACGTTGAGAGATTGAACTTTCCCAATAGCTGAAAAAAATGAATTCAATTTTATTCTTCACGTTCCTTTTCTACAATATAGGGAAGAATATGAGTGAGATATTCAGAATTATCATACTTCTACTTTTCCGAATACAGTAAGGGCATGCGAAAGTGTAGAATTACATTTTTGAAACTGAAAACTGAACTAGAATGAAGAATAAGTGAATTCAAAATTATCGAACGTATATTTTAGACTAATTCATACTAGTGACGTGGTATCTAAACTTGTATTCTGCAAGAGGGGGTTTTATATACAGTGCTAGTCACAAGTCCCCTCCCCCCTCGTATCTTCTGAACGGGTATACTTATAATAATGAAATTTGGAGAGTGGATGTAGGCTTCTCAACTGGTTATAACAGGTGACACAATAGTCATAAATGACGTCACAAGGCCACTGTGACCAATAATTTTAAATAGGACCCTATGGCAAGTTACAGCTCGTTTGAAAGGTATTGAAAATACCCATTCAGTCATACCAATTTTATTCGGGTTTCGGCTGATTTTGATTGATAAATTGAAGAAATACGAAAATTATAGTTTCGCATTGGCCAGCTCGGTCACCGGACCTTACAGCATTAGATTTTTGAAATCTAAGGTTTACGCTACAGCACCTGACAGTATTGCCATTCTGAAACAACGAATTGTTGAAGAATGTAGGGCAATTTCCGCTGACACACTGGGACGAGTACGGCAAGAGTTCAGCAATTGGATGCATTACTGCCAGGAAGTAGACGGAGCACATTTTGAACACTTATTATAAGAACTGGTTCTTAAATCTTTATTAATTAAATGCGAAACTATGATTTTCGTAGTTCTTCAATTTATCAATCAAAATCAGCCGAAACCCGAATAACATTGGTATGACTGAATAGGTATTTTCAATACCTTTCAAACGAGCTGTCTCTTGCCATAGGGTCCCATTTGAGATTCTTGGTCACAGTGGCCTTGTGACGTCATTTATGACTATTGGGTCACCTGTTATGACCAGTTGAGAAGCCTACATCCGTTTATTTTCACCGTCCAAATTTCATTATTATAAGTATACCCGTTCAAAAGATACGAGGGGAGGGGGACTTTTGACTAGCACTGTATACAATTCTATAGAAAATTCACAAAATACAATCAATCCGATGATTTTCTAATGAACTGTCAATCGAATCATTTAATTGAATCTTATGTTACTTCCAGTTCTTGTACAGAATGTCCCAGGATAAATAGATTTTTCGGAAATTAAAATTTTGGAACAATTTTTCAGATCATTAGATTTTATACAAACAGTAATGATTTTTTCAATTGGATGAAACTGGGGATATTGAATACAACCTCGTTTCTGAATTCTACGTGGAATTATGGACATTTTCAGTTGATCAATTCATTTCTTGATCCCACGCAAAATTACATAAAGTTCAAGATTCAGTTGAGATTTGTTTCCTAATAGATCGATCGAAATATTCGTGCATATAATTCATTCGTCCAGAAAAAAACTATGATAAAAAGAATTGCTCAAAAATACCTCCGTACGTTCTTCTTGGTGCAATTTTTGTATCACCTTGTCATATATTGACACGATATTGTGTTGGTTACCAGATACGATAAAGGTGTTTGTCTTTGGACATCGAATCGGGAATATTCGAAAAATGATATTTTGCATGATTCCATTCAACGATGGCATCAGTTGATCATTTGACGATATGTACAAAGATCGTGTTAACTAATGAATGAGCGCCCTGTATAGTTTTTCGTTATGTCTATTGGCATGGAACCAAGATACGTAGGAATTTCTCTTTCGTTGTGTCATGCCTCTGGTTGAATAGTTTATGATGAGCATTAAACTGATAATAAATATATCTGGAAGCGTAACACGGGATTTATGAATGTAATATTTCAGTAGCGAGATGTAATCATGTAGAAAGCGTATCATTAGGGTGATTATTATATTCAAATGAGGCTCCAGCTTCGTGGAGGTAGTGTTCTGTTCGGATTGCAAATAAGAAAAATCAATTTTATTGGCGGGAAACCAAGCTTGTAATCATAGTTCTTGTTTTTTTTGCGTCGGCGATATTGAAATTATTATCTCTAAGCAACTATGAAAGGATATTCATAACCTGATATGAGTCAACCGATATTGTTTGCATTCGCATTCGCAGACCATCCGTTAGACCTATAACAACGGTATTAGTAAATTAATTTTTTTTTCTGATCAAATATTAAATCATATTCTAGTTCCTCATTAAGAACTAGAAGCGAACAATCAGAATCATGGTTGGGCTCCTGACAGGGCATCATATGCTCAAAAAAAACACATGACGATATCGGACTCACAGACACAACCAATTGTGAGTTCTGTCAAGAAGACGAGAAATCCCTAGCACATATTCCGTCCTATTGCGAAAGTCCATTGAGACTAAGGTTTTCTATTCCTAGGAAAAACCGCAACCTTCTCGGTACATGGAGGACTTCTCGAATACCCATGAGGCCATATTTCAGTTTTTTGCATAAATAAACAATATTTTTTCATTGACTCCTTGATTGTGCAATTTTTGACAAATTTTAAAGATATTCTAAACCATTTCAATGATTCCAATTCATAGTTCGAAATATTTTCCTTTATTATGATATCATTCCAGGTTTTTGTCAACAAATCCACTGAGCTGTTTACGTATGAATACCAATGTGAATCATCAGCATCCATTAGTCTACTTCGAAATCTATTCAACGTGCTATTCACGTATGAAATAGCAGCTACTTTGAGGACGATTTCGAAGTCATTCAAGAACACTGACAACGTTTTTCATTGAATATAATGGAGATATCACACAGTGTGCGAGGACATGTGTGTGGTCGGAAATACCCAACCAGGTGTACGTTTCTGTTCTTTCAAACGTACGTCATATTCAGGAGGGTGAAAAGGAAGATGTTTGAAAGCAAATATCGAAATACAGAACTGATGTGAGATAGGGAACTATTTGGTGGGTTTCATTTGATGCACATAAGGATTTAGTATTCAGTATATTCAGTATATCCTATATTTCTCACTACTCAATAACTATTAACTCTTTCAAATATCTATGAAAATTGTAAAAATATGTAATACAAAGCTCTCAAATTTTTTTCGAGATAAAAATGATGTCCTCAAGTGTGGTAATGATAATATCAAATTATTATGCGAGTGCATGTGGGTATGACTCTCAGGAAATAGATTTCGCACAAAGAACTTCTGAACAAAATTATATCCATTGGTAGATGGTGACATTTGCTATACGCTTTAATAGAATAATATCTGTCTCTGGATATTTTTCGCAGATACTTATCATCATATCATCCTATCATCCATATCGTACGATAAGCTTGTCGTTCCTAATTTTCACTTTAATGTATTTCAGGAATATTCTACGCTGAAATTATGCATTATTCAAAATATTCAAGATGGATTCCAAGGAGACAACACTGAACTACTTAAATGTACGCCCCCATCTCCAAAGTATTTATTGAAATAAGCGAGCTTAACGTTATGCTAAGAATTTTCCAGGCAAGAAAATTGCATTAGGGGAGAGAACAGCACTTAATAATACCACGTCATCAAGGTATGCACGGGAAATACAATTTTGAAATCTTCCAGGAGGTGAGTTATCAATGGAAAATCCTTGAATCATGATGTGTAATATTCGAAGAGAAATTTTATTGAATACGAGAACCTATAAAAAAAAAGTTTTTTCCAATATGAATCTTGGGAGAATGGGAGAATGGTGATAACTTTTATCTTGATAATCGAATTTCATTCACACATGCTCATTTATATTCTAGGATTCACACATCACATTGATGATCTCGTATGATATGATGAAAAATCATTTCAGGAACCAAGTGGATATTTTATTCCATCCGAATTGTGTCAATGATAATGAAAAAGGAGTCCAGAGAACCTGCATACGTTTGTTACTTGGTATCAGATTCATACAAAAAACCATAATATTAGTTATATGAACTGAGTTACCTCAGGGTGATCTAGGATAAACTAATTGTATGAAAACTGTAGCAATAATGAAGTGAAATCAGGAATGGAATCAAGATTCACCATCATTAGATGCAGTAGCAAAAAGAATGAGTCAACAATTTTTCGAAAATTTCTGAGTATTCTATTCGATAATTACTTGATACATCTCTTCGTTCATTCATTCACTAGTCATGGTTCTATTGGTTCTATGAATGATTCAAAAATCATCAAATTTCTCGATACCAAAACCTTGATACATAACAGAACCAAAATCATCTCATATCCCCATCAGCTGTTGAGATGAGGGGATATCTCCTACAATATTATGGAGAATACTCTATACATGATGTAAATTTTGAAATTTTGAATGCGAATATCTCGCGAAAACTTCTCCAATTAAATAAATTCATCTTTCAAAATGGAAGAGATAAGAAGGTCCATCTCCAATTGAAATTGTTCCGACTAAACATGAACGAGATGAAATCAAAAAATCATCGATCCCAATTCAAATATAGTGTGTACATGAAGAAAGGAATTAATTGATGATCTAAAGAAGATTCATGTGATGAATCAGTTTGTTGAATGTACAAAAAAATGATTACAGTACAGTAATTAATCAATTGATAAATTTCGTTTCGCACCATGATCAATTCTTGGTGTAACCTGTATCGAAAATTATGCTTATATGTCACTGTCAATTATAAATGGTGATTGATTGGGAGATGGACATACTGTAAGGGAAGGTCACGATCATATACACAGGTCTGGCAACTCGTATGATGGGGGGTGACCCAAACAATGAGGAAGTTTTTGTGTTTCTCTTGTTTCGCCACCTGCAGCGCTATCCTCTATGGTCACTTTGTCAGCCAATTACGAATCAGATCCGATCATCTTGTCGAAAGTAGGAATGATTCTTATTCGTTCGAGAGAATTTTGCATGATATAATATTTCTGTCATTGATATTACTCACCATTCAACCTAACCGTTTGTTTTATTTACAATACGAACTGTCAAAGCTTGATCACGTGATTATACCCCTAAATCCTTCTAGTGGATAATTATGGTAACTTTTTCTTCAAAAATGGTCTCACCCCCACCACTCAAGAATGTCGTAGATTCCAGACCTGACTATATGATCGTGAGTTAGGTAGAGGTCGCCTAGCTGGTTCTAAAAACCCCCCATGTGATGGGTCTAGCGCGTCCGCATCGTATATTTCATTCATTTTCACAACATACACTTATTATCCTTTATACTTCCTAATAGCGAATGAATGTAACCAGTACTCCAGGTACGGACTTGAAAAAATTTTCGTTTCTAAATGCCAATATTTCACTTTCAATCAATCAAATTAGTAACCATTGAACCTGAATTTTGGATCACAACCTTGATGTAAAATAAGTCGACAGGACCTTATTTAGGACAAAGTACTATTTCAAACACCAGTTACAAACACCCCTTATGTGTGATGAAGATAGCATTTATTCATAATACCACACTATACAAATGATGAAATGATTACAAGAAGCTATAATTGAAAAAGTAATTTGCAATGGATGAAATGTATTTTATTTTCTATCTTCGTTCTTTTTTATATAAATACAATTTCACGAAATTCCTGTTTTTTAATGGAAGTCATGGTTTTTCGGAATGTGTTTACTTCTCATCTTATCATTTGTATAGTGTAGAGAGAGACGAAAAAGGCATTCTCTCAAATTTTGTACCATCTTTTCATGGGAAAAATAAATTTCGTCATACAGGTTGTTGTATTGAACTGATGAAAGTTCGTACCTAGATTTTTCGTTTTATGCATTCGGTATCGGGTAATAATAATAGTACAATAATATAAGTACAATAATATATAATAATAAACAAACATGAAAATAATAGATATGAAAACAGACATGGTGAGTTAGTTACAAAATTAGTCCCATAGTGATTATTCATAATGTTAACTGAACATAAAATCATAAAATTAACAGATTGAGATTATTAGAATAAAATAAAATTTGAAAATTTGAAAGCAGGAGAAGCCACCTAAGCCAGGCTTGTGTTGTGGAGCCATCTCCCGCGAATAATTTCCAGTGAAAGACAGAAAATGAAGACAGAAAACAGAAAATGAAAGACAGAAAATAAAAGTATCTTAGAGAGTACTATATAATGTCTTCTCTTTAGTTTAGAGATTATGAAATCATGTAAACCTCGAGGAAAGGGGGAAAACAGGCATTTATTTTTTTTTCTGCTTTCAGTTTTCAATTATATTCAGCAATAATTCCCGGTGAGTAGTTACGGAGTAATATACAGAATGATGAGTACAAGATATACAATGTGGATCGTGAGTTATGAGCCATTGAAGAAATAGAAGAGGTACATGAAACACTCTGTAGACCCATCATATGGGGGTTCTTCAGAACCAGCTAGGCGACCTCTACCTACCCTCACAGTATGCCCATTTTCCAGTGAATCATCCTGTATGAATGTGCATTAAAAATATTGTAAAATAAGCTTTTCCTTCTTAAGATGATCAATTAATTCCCTACTTTATGTACATACTGTAGAACGTAATCACTACCCTTCGAAGAATCGCTGAACGAACAGAATATAACGTATAAAAATATCGTCATCAAAAACAGTAACGGAACCAATAAATACACCACGCACCCTGCGTAATCCGCAAATAAGCACCGATTCGAACTCCCTCCTCCCCCTCCATCTTGTCCACTCGAGCGGAAACACTCTGGCCACTAATTGCAGAATAACAGTCGGAGGGTTGGTAACACATTTCTGCCAGCCACGTCATTTGCTTTACCGATGGTCATTTATCCGTTGACGACGTTGCAGTTTGTAAATTACGGTTCGCTAGTATCACTTTCAAGTAATGTGCATCAGGATCTTGACCGGGCAATATCCGGATATAAGGAGTCATGAAATCTGTACAAGTTTGGATTTTCGAATATATTTCAGACGTCAGATAGTTGCACTGTCGAATAAGAAAACAAGGAGAAGGTCGGGTTTTTCGGGCATCTGGTCTATAACAATGTCAAATTCCCGATTCGAGAATGTTCTAGACAACGAGATATTTCTTCATTTTGAAAGGTTATAAATTATCTACCCTGCGCTGTCGAGGGCCCATTTTGCACTCAACTGTTTCACCGAATACAAGCGTGTACACGTCTCCCACACAGTTCAAGTTTCTGATACAATCATCGCGAGTAGTAGTGAAAAACAGTTAATGTGCAGTTATAATAGTTAAGTTTGTGAATATAGATATCAAAGCTATATTCCGCTTATCATTCATTTCCCCATCAGATTTGGTCGTTCAAGAAGCCGTACAAGTGTACAACACGAGATTGGAAATAACATATTGGTATTGGTCCTGCATGTCGGATCAAGTACAACACACTCAAACATTGTGTGCTGTACCAAAGTGCTTCGTTTTCCACTATAAACTGTAGAACTCACTTTTCACCCACAAGAGTTTCAAGCCATGATGAGTTGGTTCACGACAACGAATGATCTATAAAATGAGAAATATCGATCGTTGTCGACAAAAGTTGTGAACGCAAGCATTTGAATTATATTGAATGAGCTATCATCATGAAATTAGATGCTGGTTAATAAACAATCCAAAAAATATTTCATATACACAAAATAGTTTCAGATATTACAAAACTGAAATGCAGATTGAAGAGTTACTGAAGAGGAACTGAATGATTGGATTCTTACGATTCATTGATTATTATTTATTGGGAATCAATTAGTTTTCGAATTGAATTCTTGAAAGAAACAATGGTACGTTGTATAAACATGTGGATGGCAGAAATTGTTTATTATTGGATAAGAATAAGAAAAATGAAATTACTTCAAATGGGTCAAAGTTGCGCATTTTTGAAAAAACAATTCTCTGATAGTTTCAATGATATCGCATAATAAAGAGAATTTCGATTTTCGTTGTGAACTTTTTCAGAATGAACTACTGGATATTTCAAACCATAGCTATAGTCTATTTATTCTGGGTTGATAGTTGTGTCAGATCGCCAGATTGAGCCGTGCTGCCACATGCTTTTTACTTCTTCAGCGATGCTCCGAATGAAAACTTTGCTAAGGTTGCCCGTTTGTTTTGTTTTGAAAGTGTTTTCTACTGATGGAATATATTCATTATATTTGGATCACTATTGATTGTGGAAAACCGTTGAATTGTTCAAATGATAAAATGGATTGTTCTCATGCTAGGAATCGAATATTCAGAGGAAGTATGTAATAACTACATAATGATGTCTAAAAATGTTCATATTTCAGTATCAAATCTGTCCTTTCTTTCTCATTTCATGGTTCTATATTTTGAAACCAATTACTGTCCAACTCTAATAGGTGTATTTTAGAAAAAATCCAGAACTTATAGAATGATTCATTTGTGGGACAAAAGTAGTAGTGCAATTGCTCATTTTGTCAACGCTACACATCATTACATTACAGAAAAAATTACAATACAGATTCTAATTCAAATGTCTCTCAATTCACTAAGTATCCACGGCTTTATATCCCACATCAACACAATTGGAAATCAACACAAATGTAAGGTGGTAGTCAAATATCTTGATATCCATATCTTTCTGCCATTATTTATTAATAATAATAATATTCGTTTAATAGCGTTGCTAAGTAAAAAATACAATAATGGGTATACAATACATTCATATAACTTAAAACTGAAAAACTAAAGTAGTAGAAGTAGAAGAAATATTTCTGTTCAACAACACCAACCAATAAACATACATAATAAACTGAGAGACTATACATTTGTTTTGAGATAAGTTATCACATTTTGTTCGAAAACATTTGACGTTATAGAAGATTTGATTGCTTGTGGGAGATTATTATATGTGCACATTCCTGCATCAAAAATACTTTTTTTTTTGTGTTCATCAGGTTTGTTGGATCTATGTGTATGTGGTTCCTTTGTCGAGTGTCATAATTATGTATGTTATGCCTAAATTGTAGGTTTGCAGATAAGTATTCTGGGAGCTTATTGTTCAGTAGTTTATATATGAACATTAATGTCTTGAGAAATATATATTTTTTGATACTTAGCCAGTTTAGTTGTTCATGCATATAGGATATGCTTACGTATCTATTACATTCCAGTAGTAAACGCATACATCTGTTTTGAAGAATTTGTAATTTATTCAAATCATGCTCTTGGCACATGAATAGAATTGATGAATATTCCAAATGTGGCTTGATGATGCAATTATATATAATGTGTTTTGTGGGTTGACTTACATATCTGCTGATTCTATACATGAATCCGATTTTCTTGGATATTTTTTAGGATATATAATCAACATGTTCACTGAAATTAAGTTTCTCATCTATGATTATACCCAAATATTTTATGTTGCTAACTTGTTTCAAATCATAATTGTTATATCGAACATTATTAATGATTCGTTGGTTCAGATGTTTTTTACTTTTCAATATCATATATTATCATATCATATATCATATAAAGGCTGAGTTTTTTTAATAGCAACTCTCTATTCACTACCTCAAATGCTCGTCGTAGATCTAGAAATACTACAACAATAGATTTACCTGAATCAATTGAATATTTGAAATCATTTATGACTTTTTGCAAGGCGGTTTCACAAGAATATCTAAACCCTGTCTAAACCCTGACTGATTTTGGCATAATAATTTTTGTTCATCTAAAAACCCGATTAGTTGGTTATAGGTACATAATTCCAATATTCTTTCTAGACAAGGTAATGTATCAATCGGTCTATGTTCTTTGATCTTGTCTGTATTTGGAACCTTCTGAACAGGTATAACTGTAGAGATTTTCAAATTTGATGGAAAGTAGCCGTTACTTAAGGATGTATTTATACAATGCAATAATGGATATCCAATAACATCAAATGTGCTTTTCATTAATTTAAAATCAATTTCATCTTCTGAAAACGTATTTTGTTGTTTGAAAATCAACTGTCCCAGCTCAGCTATAGTTACATTCGTAAATTTGTTGAAAACTTTTACAGGGTCAATTGCTTTATTTTCAAATAAAGCAGTCTCGCACACAATATATTCATCATTGGGCAGTAATTTGATAATATCCGTGATACTCGAAATGAAATAAACATTAAAAATATTCTCAATATCATTTTGTACTTCTATGCCATTCACTGTGATACTCGTAATGTAAGGTATATTCTTTGTGCGTTCTAAAGTTTTTAATGTTTTCCACATTAGTTTTGGGTTATTCTTCACGTTATCAATTCTATTTTCATAATATTGCTTTCTTACAATTCTTATATTTTTCACAACGTTGTTACGTTTCCCAGTGTACAGTCGCCAACTTGCCTGGGTGTTGTTAATTTTGAACATATTGTAAGCCAAATTACGTTCTTCAATAGCATATTTTATGGTTTCATTATACCATTCCTTGGATTCTCTAACAAATCTGGATTCAAGAGGAAAGAGACTATCTACAGTCTTTTTTATGTTGGATTCAAAATTATAGTAAACCATATCCGTATCTACTGAACTATATTTCCAATTTTTTCCAATTAGAGCAGTAGCTAAGCTGTTATAGTCGATTTTTCTAAAAGTTTGATTCACATAAATTTCATCTTGCTGTGCATTAATGTTTATACTCAATGTTTCATGGTCAGTAATTTTTGGAGTTATACTTCTTACTTCCACATCAAAATTGTTAGAAAAAAGAAGATCCATCGTACTCTTGCTGAAATGTGTGATTCTAGTGTGAAAAGTTAGGGCTGGTTTGTTTCTGAAAATAAAAAGAATGTATTACATGTACCATAAAGTCTATGATCTACAATTATACTAAATTAGTTAGTAACTGCAGCTTCAACTTTCCATAGTCATGATGAATCACATTGTTAGTAAGTCATTCTTGAATTGCTGCCTTATCAGAGGCAAAAGTGGAAACTTCGTTGATAATTATGCTGTGATGAGTAGCATTATCCATACATAAGAATTGTGGAGAGATTTTCTAATTTTGTCAGCAGTTGTGTATTGAATCAGTGATAAACTTTGTTAGCAGTTTCAGGGATTAAAACAAAGAAATGAATCCATCAGAACAACCAGCATGCAAAACAATGAATCTGATAGACAACATAATTTCGATACACCATCTTACTGATATACAAATTCTAAATGTCATGTATCTAATAGACTTTATATTTTCACACTTTTGACACTTGAATCTTGCCAAGAATCTCCTGGAGTTCCATTCTGAAATATCTCATGAAGAAAACAAATTGCCCCCAACCTTCATTTTTCAACTGAATGTACTGTTGGAGGAATTCAATACGTTCCATAGCAATATTAGGAAACTCCATCAACGTTTTTTATAAAGATGTGAGGCAAATGTGAGCAAGTTTTAATTTCAATGACTTCAATGTTATGTGTTCCTCTGCAATGAAGAATGTTCATCAACTGAAATATGTGATATGCACTAAATACTCACTGCTCTTGAACATTTTGTAAATACAGTTCCTCATTTGATATTGTTGAGTTTGATCAATATCCACAACTGGTTTCTTCCGTTGTGTAGTTTTGTAGTTGTCCTAGGACTGCTTAGTTATTAGCTTACCTTTGGTGAAAGTATTAAGATATTCCGTAAACAGTTCGATTCCTACCATTAAAGCAGCAATTCCTCTCTGTAATAATCATATTCCATGAAAACTATTGGCCATTGTTAGATTGTAAGGAATAAATAAATATTCATAAAGATTCCTCACTTACCTTTCAAACAAAATCCAATGAAAGTAAGGGGCTCCTGTTATCCCTTTCTCGTTAAGAATGTTCTAATAAAGATGTAACCATTTTCTGGGCATCTCCATTTAATCCCCCCTGTCTTTGATAAGAATGCGATGAAATTGAGCTCTCAAAAGATCAAATTTTCGAAAATCGCAAGAAAAGAACAATTCGCATGTAAACAAACGATTGTAAGGATTCGCTTCAAACAATTTGGCATGAAATGTATTCATAATTGTTGATGCTTTGATGTTCCTAACTGATTTATAAACCTACTGAGACGTCTGTCATTGCTAGATACTTTTTGTTTTGCTCCAATCGCATTGAAAAGTTGCCAAATCTGACGCAACTATCAACCCAGACTATATATTCAACCCAGTCTATAAATAGACTATATATTCAGGCGTTTCTTCATAGAGTGAATAATGCATTGTCTCATCAATGAATTTGATCAAAATGTCGAAACGTTGTTGATAACAGAAATACAATATTATTTCCAAAGCTCTCGAAAACAAGATTTTTGACATAATCGTGATATTGAATAACCAATTTCTGAAACATCGTTGTGAAGAGATTTTTATCTATTTGAAAATGTAAAAATTGAAGATGGCGTTCATGGAAAAAATCGAAGTTTATAGGTATCTCTTTTGCATTTTGGGAATCACTGAAAAGGCGATGCCATTATCAAAAACATTCAGAATGAAAAAGATAAGCGAGATCCCATTCGAAAAATGGACAGCGTCTATGTACGGAAGAAGTGAAATATATCATTCAGTTATAATTCTTCCTCAATGATTCTCTTTCTAATACATATTCAGTTTCTTATAATTCATGATAAACTGTGGTTGGAGAAATCGTGAATTCTTTAGGGGTCATACCATCTGACCTGATAATTCGGATGATTTGAATTCATAAAATATTGTCACAAACACCGCAAGACATGGTCCAAGAATTATAATCACTCATAATAATTAAACCAATCCATGTTCGACCTCAGGTGCGATTATACCTACATGACCCAAATGTGAGTTATTTCAAGTTCAAAAGTTCATTACCAGACGTGTTGATAAAATACGCAAAATAATCACGTTGAGCTCACTAAGGCATATTCGCATAACAAGCAAAACGAATAAAAGTAATTGAAGACATAGTCTTAGGAGATTCTTGACTTAGTCTTCAGAGAGTCCTGAGTTAATCTAGAAGGGTAGGTAGGCGTCCGAAGACCTAGTTCGGACGCCTATGCTATAATTCTTCTTGATTACCATCATTGCTCCTGAAGACTGGGTTTCCAGCTTTATTGTGTATTAGGGGTAAGCAATTGTACTTTTCTCATTCCTCGTTCAATCATTAAATATTTCTTGAAGGATGTACCAACAAAATTGTTAATGAATTATATGTTTCGTTGGTATTTCATTCTGTAATGAAAATAGTTATATTTATATTTCGTGAGTACGACCCAAGCGACAGGGGTGACCCCCAAAAACACACTCTGTACGCGACAATATGTTGGTGAAATGGTGATATTGGTATATAAACAGCATCTTCCGATTTACATAGTAGCCAATGATAAATACATTACTTATGAATTGAACCAGGTCTGTTTCACTTCATGTTAAAATTATTTTCTGGTATGTTTCAGCTAGACGAATAGACGAACTTGAAGACTGAAGGCACTCTCAATCAACTCCTTGACTTCGGAGAATCATTATTATTTGATCAGCGACCCAAGAAATTGTGTGCATGTATTTGATTCTCTGTAAAAACTCTTCTTAATTAGTCTCCTGACTCTCAGCCCAGAATTCGTTATCCATCGTGAACTTCGGAGGTCTAACGTTGTTGAAATGTTACAAGAAATTTCTCTATTGCTTGTATAAGATGGGAGTTTCATGAGAAAAAAGAGACATATTCCCATAAACTGAAAATGATATCGGTTATTTTTAATTTTATTCAAAATTAATTCAACCATATGCTTATTTAATCATATTGTTTACGCAATATTGCGATTGGGCTTCTGAAGTCATAAATATTTTGGATTGAATCCATCAGGTTATTCGCTTCAATTCGAATTCCACTAAGCTAACAAAAATACATTTTCAATTGAATTTTTCCACATACCTCAAATACGCTACTTCCAGATATTAATTATAAATTCAGCAAAATGGTTGCCGTTGGTTTTCAAAATCCTATTACGTTGTAATTGGCAGAAATCCATTTGTAATGAATTGTGAGCCCATGAGATTAACTCTTTAGTATTACTCTGACCCTGAGCTCTGTTATCCCTATACTACTCCTGATTCAGATTCACTCATTTATAATTCATCGGAGACAACTTGACAGACAGAGAGACAACATACAGGGAATTCCTGAGTTTAAAGGATTTTTCAATTCTGTGATTTCAATTGAATTTCAGGTATTATACCTATAACCAAAATCGACTGTTTTTGGGTTACTCGAGTTTCTTATCAAAAAAGTGACATGTACTCCATCAACATATGACATTCCTATGAGAATACAATTTTTTAAAGATTCGGGGCACATTACAAAATACAATTCTACTCCACAAAGAACCCTGATACTACTTCAGATTGTAGAAAGATATTTATAAGTAAGCTTCTTCAAATCTGTAACATCTTCGAAAATATTCATTCAAATTATATGCTGTGGAGAGCTATATAGATCTATATTAAATTGGATACTGGATAAATACTGTTTTGGTTAAAATCGCTTCGAAAATTAGCCATTATTTGTGATAAAAAGTAAATGACAAAAAAATTGTATTATGGGATATCCATAAGAGATAGACATAGACCATCGCGGAGTTTTCTGTTTCAATGTGTACAATACTCAGTACATTATTTTGATAAATCTTGTAGGGTTCAGCCTGCGTTTGAAATGTGGGCGCAAAAAATTTAATTATTCACATCACATTAGAAACCTCAAAAATTACAGTATTCCTCCACTATTCAATGGATGTATCATACGTATGAACCTTCCTCTTCAATCACTCTATCTATAAAAAAATCGCATCAAAATCCGTTGCGTAGTTTCAAAGATTTGAGCATACAGAGGAACAGAGAAATCGACTTTTGTTTTATACAATGTTATGTAGTTATAAAAAATTCAGAATCATGTTACTTCTAGGTGTCCTTACATAGATCGCGTGATCTCGTGAAAGAGCTTCCTGGATAACACAGAGGATAATTCCATTTCAGATTATTTGGTTGTGGTTAGTGTCTCAAATTACCAATATGCTGTAACTAGAATCTGATGTTCCCTCTCATTGTAACTATCTCTCATAGAATTTTGCGTCAAACGAACAGAGAGTATTGGATGTTATAGTCTTGGTGAAGTGGATTAATTTTTTATTCACTTAATAAATAAATTCCCCTTGTGTAGATCCAGTCATATGCGGAGAGGTAATTTTTGCGGTGCAATTGTACGGGTGACATTATATTCGTTTGCTAATTGTTGTTAGGGTAGCGGACAATAGCAAAAATAAACACGAGGAAAAAGAAACATGGTCCGTTTAACTCTAGAATTTGAAATTACGTGTGGGGATGAATTGAGGGTTGGTTCAGATGAAAGGGTTGCAAGTCAGTATAGATAATATTCGTAGCAACATGATAACATTCTATTGCAAAACATATCTATTGTGATATCCCATTATAGAGACTATTCAATATCGCGAAGATTTCGTGTATTTTCTAAATTGAAAAGAATGTAACGTTACAATTTTTGATATCAATGAAAGAGACTCAATGTGAATCGATCGAAAATTCCGATATTATCGATCGTTACTGATACCAATTGATATTTTGTTATGACAGTCAATCATTTTGTGATGAACAGCATTACACTCTTCGAAACTATAGTCGTGTATTTATTATCATGTGTCTTGAAAAGTTTATAAGATGCTTCACCTATAAAATTCACACCATTTATGTTGATATTCCTTATTTATCAAAATCGAGTTGAGACAATCAGTATCTGTGAGCGTGCGTTTCCTGACTATATCTCATAACATATCTCGAATCCACATAATCATTTAGCTCACGCTCAAATGATTTTCTTCTACATCATTCATTTATCATGTTTCATCATCGCAGTAGATGTTTTATTTTTTCCAGTTTCCATCCGATTCTTTTTCATTCCAATCAATTCTATATTTATATTTCTTCAGACCTTTCTTACCTCGGGGTTTAGTAGATAATCAGTTTATTCGTGTTCATTAATAGGAATTTGAATATCGCACTCTATTTCCTAGAAAGGTTTCATTATATCCAGGGTATCCAGAAATTCTTCTGTCAAATGGAAACTGATGGTACTAGAGGTTATCTTATTTCGATTCAGTTTAGATTATTATTCACTTCAAATTATTCGGAAATGAGTAGTGTTATGATATTCACCTTGTCTTTTCTCAATCTGTGAGAAATGAACATGATCATCATTTTCATCATCTATTAAGTGAGTTAATCTAAACAATTGATTCGATCATTCGACGCCTTCAACAAATGAAAAATAGAACAAGTTTAATACAGCCCGTAGCCAGTTTCATTAACGAAATCGTGTTGATCACTGACTGGCATCTGATTATATTCAATAATCTATTAAAGCGTAATCAGATTTGTCGTGACAAGAGATTTTCAGGGCCGGCAACAAACGGGCCGCTCTCATTAACTCGATAATTAAAATCCATGTGACGGGGTGCTTTTCGTCGCTGCCTAATAACAGGCTGACGACCATGTAAGCTCTCTGATTATTTTAATGTGTATTTGAATTCTGATGAGTCACCGTGTTTGTGTGGGGGATCATCGTTTCTTTGGCGCTCTGGGAACGTGAGCGTGAAAACGGGCATCCCATTTATTATTTGTTTCCAAATAGCGAGTTGTTCTTTTGCAAGTTCGCCAATCTCAGGCTCTATTAGTCTTTCACAAAACAATTAGTTGATATACATATTGAATACATCAATCTGATCATACTCGATTCTGGAAAAATGCATGTCTCTTATTTGTGGCTACTGATACATTTTTTGTGACTATCCATTATTGACAGTTTAATTCAGAGATGTGACCTACCGTATTTTATGGAATGGAATGACAATTGGAACGATTACTTGGGTCACTTTTCTTACATAAGTTTTCGATTGAGAAAGAAATTATTTATATCAATTTTAAGCAGTCATATGACGGTTCACTCGTTTGTTTCTGTGGAAATTTGGACAAACTGATTTGATAAGCAACCGAATTATGCGTGAATGATACTTAATTAAATATTTTTTGGGTATATCTGGAAAATTCAGGCTTCAGAATCGCTAACAAAGTTCAAATAACTGAAATGCATCGAATCATATGAAATTTTATATTGAAGATGTGGCAACACTATAAGTCTGAATGAAGAACTTATCCTTGATTTTTTCATTTATATGTAGACATGTTTTACAGGGTGGGCAACGGTAAATGATACCCTGACGTATATGGAAAATGGCAGCTATCAAATTCATCGTCGAAACTAGAATCGGAAAGACAATGAATCGATGAAGACAATATCATAAATGTCATCTCTGTAACTTTAGTGATTAGGTAAAGAAACATGATATACATTTTTAAAGGTATTCAAATCATCTCTCAGTCAATGCTTTGGTTTACAGAGACCATATCGTACGGGGTGCTCTGCCATGTATAGCAATGAGAAAACAATCTCATAACTGATGTAATTTCCTCAGAAATGTAGCAAGATGAGATCATTCGTAATATGCTCTGGAATCCAAACGCATATTATTGTTGTACGCAACGAAATTGTATTCTGATAGATTCATAAAACTTTCAGGTCTCTGACTCATTCCATGTTTCGAAAGATTTTGTTTCAAATTCAACACAAATGAGTTGTGATGGATAAGAATTTTGTTCAAGTACTCCGAAAGCTGTGCGAAATCATGCAATTCGTGACGTCGCTGAAATGTGACTGAATGATGGTTCACTATGCAAGATCCAAATCCAACAAATCTACATTCGGTGAACGTTTATCGTGTCCAGCTCGTAAACATCAAAGAAGGTCATGTCTCTGAACATTCAGACGAAATCTCCGTCCGAAACGGATCCATCGTCGCGATTCCCTAATCCATGCTAACACAGCTCGATGGCAGGACAAGACAGGACGTGAATCCTCGGCATACCTCGAGGCGTGAGGGCACGAAACCGTGTCCTGATGCCCTGTCCTGCGACTGTTCGCCTTGATGGTTCCAGTCGGACGATGGGTCTCTAGAGAGCGGGAGTCACGAATGGAGATGCTTCCTGAGGGAATGGATCGTGAAAGAACGGATTGACGGTTTATCGATCAAAATGAGACGTTTCAACGGGTGTAAACAATTCGGTGATCAATCTCGGAATACATCAGGTTTTCTGGGAGGAAATTTTCCTATGGTTCGAGATGTATGAGCGAGGGAGCTGTGTATTAGCAGTACTTCCTCAGTGAACAATTCTATATCAATTTCTTGAATCTGATAAACCAACATTGGATTTTTTATTCTTGGTGAATATTCCTAGTGAAGCTTGATAATGCGGATAGCAAATGGCATGCTTTGTGACCTTAGGAGTGAAAGATAAAAGGGGAATAAATATATGGGGCGATCCACGTCACATCGGCCGAGTTTCACACTTGATGTCTGCGATTTCATTCAAATTCTGAATACAAGAATCTAAAACTTTAGCTTGATTGATGCATTTTTTCTAATTCCTCCGCAAATTCACCAAAAAAATTTGATTTCATGATTATTGGATCATTAAGGCAACGAAACGAACAAACATCTTTCATTTCTCCTATCTGATGAGCTATCCGAGTCGGCAAGTTATCTTGCCGCACCGGAAACTCTTCAGGCAGTGCCAAAGATTGAGCCGTAATCTATTCTGCAATTTCTTCACGATGAGCAATCATTAAGGCAACGATCTCGTCCCGCTGAGCCACAATTTCTTCACGAAGCACCGTTGATTCTTCACGTTGTGCAGAAATTTGATTCGCAATTTTTACGTTGTGCAGAAATATGATTCGCAATTTCTTCACGAAGCGCCAATGATTCTTCACGTTGTGCAGAAATATTATTCACAATTTTTTTACGACACGCTGTTGATTCTTCATTTTGTGCAGAAATCTTATTCGCAATCTTGTCATACCAAGCCGCTGATTTGTCTTCCGGTTCTTCGAAGATGAGTGTCTCTGGATTCTATTCCATTAATTCCCATTCATTATCAATTTCCTTTCGTTATGCCTCAATTCATGTACAGTGTAGGCAAATTTCGATGTTTGTATAGGGCAATTCGGTAACCATAGGAGATACGGAAAAATGGAGGTCGCAACCTAGATCACTTTTTTCGAGATAAGGTCAATGGCGAAAACGAAAATTGGCTATCGTCTTTTGTTTTCGGATTATAAACAAAATCACGATTTTTCGATCTTTTCGACATAAATGAGTATCTTGGTTTTCAGTTAAGTTAGAGGAAAATAGCCTATACATTCTTGGGACACTTTCTTCCATAGAATTCAGTGGCGTAGAGAAGACTCCAAAGAACGGTTGAATTTCGAGTTATGACCTGAAGTTTGATTTTTCAAATATAAATCATAGTTGACCCCAAAAAAATTTTAACAAATCGCAGATATAAGGTGTGTACCTCGGCCGATCTAACGTGAAACGTCCAATTCACTCCAGCTCTCATTTTTCTTCAACATCTACCATGAAAATATGTATAGAATATTGTTGATTCTGCAACAATTTCTTTCGAATTTATGTCTATTAATGTAGGATGCTTGCTGTCTAACCTTGTATGTTCGAGCACTGTTTCAGTAGATCTAACATCCACACTGTTGGTGACTGGTAAAGTTGATAGAGATTATTTGAATTCGTGACTATCGAATACTGTGGAAGATTCGAGTGGTTGACTCCGGACAACATCCGTTTTTCCAAGTAAGCTTAAATTACTCTAGACGTGTTCTTTCGGATACATTTCTGCACCTTGTATGGTATTTGATTACAGTATGTGAAACAATAGTTTGTCTTTGATATTCACTATGTTTGCCCATTCATTTCCCACCATCTTGATACTAGATGCAGACAAAATAGTAATAATATTATAATAATTGCATGCATTACAAATGATTTCACACAGTAACAAGAATGAGGGTTATGAATATTCATTTGCTTACAATTAATGATCTTATTCACAGATATTCCCCATGTATTTTTGTATATTTTCAACATCAGATAGGCAGGTATTCATTCGGATTGACAGAAATATTGAATAGATAGCAATAACAAATAACTAAAAGATTTGAATGATGTAGTAATCATCTATCGAGCTGGAGAACTCATATTCATTATTCTCTCAATGTGCTTGATATTTAGGAAAAAAATTGTCCTACCAATGATGGATGAGATGAACCAAGTATATGAAAAAACCATTACTCCGACTATTAAAAAGAATACACAACAAAAATGTAGTACTTTCGGAGAAACATAGTTGATAAATGAGACTTCTCAATACCTCAACATTAAACTTCCTATGTTATGTGATATACAAGAAAAGTAATAGGTTAAAATTCATACTATTATTTTATCGAATCGAAATTGAGTCCATTTTGATGCGAAGATATTCTCGTTTAGATAATGTATATCCGATATCGTCCGATATTGCTTCAGAATATTTCACCTCTAGCACTGATTTTATATTGACATTGGTATTTTATATCAACTCCGATTTGAAATTACGAACATATGAAGGTGAATCACTGCATTGACAATCGATATATAGTGGAGGGTAAGCCAGGATAATCCTCTTGAAAAAAATCACTCAGCTGCCAACTTGACGGGATTGGAAACACTGTCATACTCTGCGGGAAGCCAATGACGGACTTTATATTTTCAGGGAGACTCGAAACTATATCATTCTTTGATATACAGGGTCTGGTTTAAATGCTCCTTGTGACCTTGGCAATGATTTTACTGTATGAATCATCGATAACATACTTTGCCTGAGATCTTCAAGATTGATACAGAGTGGGGCACCACATACGACACGGTCTCTGTATACCAAACCATTGGATATTTCGAAAATTTCCCTTTTTCATTATCTGTATATCCATTGAGGCTGCAAAAGGAAATTATTTTGGAGTATACAGGGTGGCTCAAAGTTGTGTTTTGGTACATGGTACATGGTACATGGTACATGGTACCTCCTATGAAATCGTATTATCTTTCCCTGAACTATCCAAAACTGTAACAAAATTCCGGGTGTTCCATTTAAAAAAACAACTTTGATATGTTACACTTTTCTGAGCCACCCTGTATACTCCAAAATAATTTCCTTTTGCAGCCTTAATGAATATACAGATAATGAAAAGGAGAAATTTTCGAAATATCCAATGGTTTGGTTTACAGAGACCGTGTCGTATGTGGTGCCCCACCCTGTATATCGATTTCTGTAGACCACATTCTTCAAATATCCTAAGATGAGAAATCCATAAGCGTTATATCTGGTGTCCAAAGAGGCATGTGAACAGGGTCGTTAGTTGCTAAATATTTATCATCGAATAAGTTTCGTAAGCTTTTAAATGGTTTAGCAGAAGGTATGTCATTCTTTATGCTTTCAGTTCCAACATTTTGCATCTTCGATATCAGCTTCACTCATGATGAATCTGCATAAAAAATTCTACGAACATCAGAAAAGAATCCACTTGTTGGTATCATTCATTCGAAGAAATGTTTTAGTTCATTTGAGAATATTTCAGTTATTGTTTCCGATCTTCATTGTCCAATATTGAAAAATACGAAGTTAGTACAAATCTCACCAAATTGGCAACTTAGGAATAAGCTAGGTAATAAGGTAAACTGTGAGAAGATATTATCCTCGGCGATCGATCCATCAATTATCCTTTGAATACTAATTCAGTAAATAACTTCCATGTCTACCTCTTTCTGTTGTGCTGAATGGTCCATATCCCAGAGTGTAAAAGAGGCCAACGAATAAACACAGTATGTTAATACCTTCCTACTAGGTCTTCTCAAGCGACAAGAAAATGTTAACCGGAAAAGCATTACACCACAATAAAATCAGTCAAGCTGAAATTAAATATGAACACTCCGTATAGATAATACCGGCGTATGTATGGGAACAGTTCGGTTCATTTAAGGCACGTGCGTACGTATATATTTAAGGGCAGTATCCCGTGGTATTCTCACACATCAATAATTTATGGATGGAGGGTAGCTTCACGAAGATGAATTTGAAAAGGTACTAGGTGAATATGATTTGTGGGGAGGGTTTCATGAGGGTGAAACGCAAAGCATTAAACGTTCTGCGAGGCATTCATAGACAATATTCAGGATATCCCTTTCCAGCGAACTGAAAAGCATTACTTCATATGAAAAATTCAAAAGGCAATGCAAGGATTTCTTGATATCTGAAACTTCCTACACAGTGAATGAGTTTTTGAGAGGAAATAGATCCTAATTACTGACCTGTATTTTTATTTTGATACTCTTCTAACTATATTAATATTCATTATATTTTATCTACATTTTATACGTGCTTTTACTGGAAAAGATCTTTTTCATGATACTTTTAGTTGACTTGTCCAACACCATGTAATTATGGTATTTTATGGATTAATAAAGTTCCATTCTATTATTTTGATGGATCAATGAATGTTTGTGATAATTCAGTTTTCCTAAAAACATCTTCCCATCCATCGTTAAGCACTAATTGTGTTCATTATTGACAATTTCTTTGATATGTACAGGATAACTCCTTAATTATGGGTACTATCTAAAAATCTGCTGAAAGTTTTGAGTATTCTCGATTTGACACACCTTGAATTCGATCAAGAAACCAAGCAACTGAAACGACTTCTCAAATTTGTCTATGAAACAAATGCTGCTTGCTTCTGAACTACTCGAACAGTTTTGGAAATTATTCTTCAATTCATTCAACAAAATATGAGAAGGCCTATTCTTTATTCGGAAAACAATGACTATTTTTTTTCTGACAGTTTGCCACAGATATGCTACGAGTATTTCATAACCACGTGAATATAGTTATAGTTTTTGATATTTCGATAATAGATAAGAATTGGATTATTGCTGGAGTCGGCAACCAGTAGCTTGTAAGCCACACGAAGCTCTTTAGATTTAAAGTGGAAGCTCTTCAGTTCCATTAGCTGATACTATTCATTCCCCTGAAATAATGACTGATTATATGATAATACCTCATGTATATTATCTGATATGTTATGAATGGATACATATTTTTCACATAGATAACATTGATTATGCGAGTACTATTCAGTGTTGATAAGAAAACATATTGTGGCTCTTCAAGAACTTCGTAATTTGCTACTTTCCAATTTTTGACTCGTCCGTCTCAGAGAGTTAACAACCCTACGCCCTGAAGCGTAACAGATTGGAAATGCATTGGCCTTCTAGTAGAATTGGAGATGTATAGTGTGTCTACTTCGAGGAATCTATTTGTAGTGTGATCATTACATTCAATTTTCAACTGTGTATACCCCATAAGACACGGTCTCTATGAACCACACCATTGATTATTTCGGAAATTTCTTCCCTTCATTATTCATATATTCATTGAGGCTGCAAAAGAAAATTATTTTGGGATCAACAGGGTGGCTCATAAAAGTGTAACATATCAAAGTTATGTTTTTTAAATGGAACAACCTGTATTCTGTTATATTTTTGAATAGGTCAGAAAAAATAATATGATTTCATAGGAGGTACTATGTACCTAACTATAACGGTTCTCGAGTTATTGTTTTGTTTTAGAAAATGCTAGGTACAATTGGAAACTGAATAACATGGCAGGAAGATATTTCGGGTTATAGATTCCAATATAATCCATTTCCTGATATTATACAGAATGTTCGAAAATCATTGCCACTTTTTAATGATTTCGAACGAATATAACTTTGTTATTCCAAATAGAACACTCTGTAGTTTTTGTCTGAACAATACAAATTCAAAATTTCATATTGGGGTTCCTATACCTAGAATGGTTTTCAAGATATTGGCATTATTATCTGTCAACGAGAATCCTTTGAGCAAATGAATTTCGTTTTAAAGCTTTCTTGACTCGAAGAAGGCATTGAAATAATAACTACTATTATTAACTTACGATGTGAACTTTCTGAGAGTTCAGTTCCAAAATAGCACCATCTGATTTTCTGCGTTTTAGTAATAATCTTTTTTAATTAGAAGAATTGATAGACTAACGAACATGTTTATTGAAGATATTTTCATTGTTCTATAATTTTTTTATGTTCAATAACGATTCTTGAAGTTGATATGAATGCAATTTCGAAATATCGATGTTTACGAAGGCCTCCAGTTGGAATGGGTGATGATCCAGTTAAGGAAAGAGGTGGTTCTTGCATAAACAGATGGGGTACTAGTTGAGCAGAATCTATTTCCGTAAGAAACGATACCGTGTTGGACATTTCCGATGACCAATGGGCCACCAGAGTCTCCTCGGCAAGCACTACGTCCATTAGCGCTGGACATGCAAACTTCCTCTCTCTTCCAGTTTCCGAATGATCTCTGACATTCAGCATCAGAGACGATGGTGTTGTTGACTTGGAGGAGAACGTTGGTGGTAGTCTGGAATATACCGTTGGTCAGACCCCAACCACTTACTCTGGCGTTTTGCCCTAGAAAACGATGCCAACGATAATAAATATACCATCTTGAAAGGTATTTTTTTGAATTTCGTACCACCTTTTCATCGAAAAAATTAATTTTGACTCAAATTAACAGGTACAAGAATGGCATGCGGAAGTACCAAACCAATTTGTTTAGGAATGTTTTTTGTGCTCTTTTTATATCTGCTAATGAATTTCCGAAATTTCGTCCTACAAGGTGTTGTATTCAACTGATGAAGTTTCTTACATTTGTTCAAGTCCGTACCTGGATTATTAGTTTCATTCATTCGGAATTCGGTAGCATACAGGATAATGAGTTTATGTTGTGAAAATGAATAGAATATACAATGCGGATCGTAAGTTATGAGCTATTGAAGAAAAATACATAAAACACTCTGTATCTCGCTTATACAGGGAGCTAGACCCATTTATGGGGGTTTTTCAGCTAGGCGACCTCTACCTACCCTTATAGTACGCCCATTTCCCAATGAATCATCCAGTATAATCCCTGATTCCATTTTGATATTCCCAATCTGATTATTTATCGTATGTTAGAACTAATTTGTATATTTGCTAATATGTGAGGTAATGTATGATGATTTTTATCATAACTTTATCGATCATTCGAACTACAATATCAACTAGTCATCACCAAATACAGATCAAAGAACGCCAAAATCGATAATATCCTCATCATGATATTCATAATGATCATGAAGACTCTCGTTATCTTACCTTGGAGGTTAACTCCAATATCACGGAGAGTAGGAAGACGAGCCAATTGGATGGTTCTCGACAGAGTGACGGTTTTGTCAAGTTCGATAACTCCAACGTCGTTGTTGATTTCTTCATCGTCGTAGTTTTCGTGGATGATAGCCCTTCTAGCGTTGACAGTGATGGAACCAACAGCAGGTTGGGCAAGATTGTGAGCTCCCAAAGTAACTCTGATGGATCTTGCACTGTAAACACATAAATGATCGACCAAATTATTCATATTCATGAACTCCTCTGTATATGAAGTAGATAATGAAATTACATCTCAACTAGAAAGCTTTGAGAATACGAATGATTATTCGAATGTTTCTACTTCTTCCATTTCTTTGATCTTAATTTGAGAAATCTGTTGAAGATGCATTTGGTTGAATGTTGTTAACCATGATCCTGATTGAAATTCAGATATACGAACTAGCTCATGAGAAGTCCAGGGTTCAGTTACAAGAATACATTAGAGGAAAAACCAAGTACACTTTGAAATTATAAGTTAATATATGGAGGTCTCAATGAATGAAGAAACTTCAGAGGAATTGCCATGATTCAAAATCGAAGTGAAAAGTAATATTGGTAATATTCAAGACAATATCCTAATTTCTGGTCGGGAAACTTTCAATCAATGAAAATAAGAGTACTCAAGACATGTTTGGATGATACCCTCAGCCATTGTGAACATAAAAATTTTCATTTTCTGACCTATTGAAGGATTTTTTAGGAGTATGAAAAAAATCGTAACTGGGTACCTGGAAGTTTTTGTTAATCTAGTATCACCAAAAACCAAACTATCTATCTCTGACAGTGAGTCAAAAAATTACAAACAACAAATACCTT
This sequence comes from Plagiodera versicolora, assembly GCA_037013635.1. Taxonomy (NCBI): domain Eukaryota; kingdom Metazoa; phylum Arthropoda; class Insecta; order Coleoptera; family Chrysomelidae; genus Plagiodera; species Plagiodera versicolora. Next base: position 3,504,872 of record CM072986.1, on the reverse strand, counting down.
GCCAAATGCAGCTGAGTATGCATTGGTGAAACTAAAAGGCCACTGAAAATACGAATTAATGGATACAAAAAGAAAACTCAACAAACAAGAATAAGAAAATCAGTAGTTGCAGAACAAGTCTGGGACAAAGAATTACAAAGAATAGCCTGGGATAACACACCAGGACAAGAATATAGTAAACTTGCTATTCAGATAACAGGTGAAAAACGAACTGATGAGATACTTAGATTAAGTAGAGATCAGATAAGACTATTAACAGGTCTCCTTAAAGGACATGCTCCTGTCAGAACACACCTACAAAAAATGGGGCTATATCAAGGTGACCAGACTTGTAGATTGTGCGGCATAGAACCTGAGACTATTGAACACATTTTGTGCTATTGTGAGGCACTAAACTATAGAAAAGTAGTACAACTAGAAGAACCCGATTTAAACCTAGAGAATGTGGGATCCCTGGAACCTAGTGACCTTCGCAAAATAGTCAAAGGGACCAATATGTTTTAGGGTATCGGAATGATAGGGGAAATACAATAAGCCTCCGGCTGCAGTATATCCTTTGGACCCCTGTAGTAATGAAAAAAAAAGTCTGGGACAACCATTATGATGAATGAAAATGAATAGCTGATTAGCTGAATGGAAATCACGTCTCTCTGAACCAGGAACATTCATTGTGATACGACCAAATTCTTGGAATCTATTAGTTCTCTCCTGAAAACGATTGTGGATACACGACGAAATAATGCAATCTTCTCTTTATTCATAAGAATTCTGACCAATCATTCAGACAATGGATATCTGAACTTTCAAACTCAACTCGAAAATACATCCACAGCAACGTAAACTACACAGTGATGAATATAGTTCAGTTCAACCATTTCTCAACTTACCCATCGATACAGTGAGCAGCAGTGAGAACGTAGGTTGTGGTAATGAGAGATCCGCCACAAGACCAGCTATTTACTCCATCAGACGCGACCATGTACACTTGGTATGGAATGGAGTGGGGAACAACTTCTTGACCATTGACGATTTCCAAATGTGGGTTTTCTTCATCTTCTGGTAGTTCATTTGCTTCAACATAACGGTTTCTGAATGGTGGAAATTCAGATTGGTCCTGGACATATTTTTTTATCAATTCATCACTCAGTAGTGGTTAAATAAGTTCAATCAACTATCATTCATATTTTTTCCGCGAATTATGATAATCATTCATCAATAACAACTATAAGATTTGTCATTCTCATATGTCTGATTGATTCCATATCAATTCTGATGTCCTCTTCGAAAAAAAAAAAAACAAAGCAATATTGTCTATTTGAAGAGAGCATCGTACAAGATTATAGTATGAGCATAAGGATTCATGATGATAATGAATATGGAACTCATACATGTTCACCAATCATCATCATCTCTGTGAAAGAAATTGAATTGTATATATGATAATGAATGGAATCAACTGAAAACGATACATTTCATATATGAAAAACACTCCAATTACTTCTATAGATATACTCACTAGAGAGGCAGCAAAAGCTACTCCGAAGAGAGCGAGAAAAACTACTGCAACTTTCATTTTTAGATCTCACCGCACGTATCTTACAACCTAACAATTGAAGGCTTTTATATATCATCTTCGAGACATAATACATGTGATAAGATTATCGATTGGAATTTCAGATCATGAGTTACGATTGAAAACATTATAATATGGATAATCAATTGATTGATCTGTTGATAGAATGGCCGATTCTTGAACTTTGATCACTCATGAACCTACAATTTGAAAATTCGATCGAAATATTCATGGCCCAAATATATCTTCCTTACCAATCCTTAATTTGTTCACATTTACACAACTTGGAATCATAAACATTTTATCCATTGGTGTCCAATATTGATCATAAAATATACTCAGTTTTACTTTAGATTTGTTCTTATTTCAAAAACGACGCACATAAATTACAACAATCAACATATTCAAGATTATAACCGTCTTGGTTCGATGAAAATACTCATGTGTCATATCACAATCTGAGAGGCTGATACAATGACTCATGAATACGAAGATTTTATAGTTTTTGAAATGATTTGGTGCTCTGATGAATGTGTGACAGGTCAATAATGTTTGGCGGACTCAATGTTATGAATTGCTTTACCAAATCTTGTAAGTGGAATTATCAGTTCAATATTTTATTTGATGAAGGAAATAGCTTCTGCATTCTGGATAGTTCCTATAATGAAATCAATGATACAAATCATGAAGATGGAAGAGTTTCTTGAATCAAATGTCAATGTGCCTAAATAAGCATCATCATCAACATCATAACAAAATGTTTATCGCTAAATATCGGACATATATTCAATACTAATACTCTGAACCATTTTTCGAGAAGATAAATGGAAATATAAAAATATTCCACTTCGCAGACGATCCAATATTTTTTGTTTTCGAATGTTATCAATAGTGATTGGCACTTGAACAGATGATAAAATATTATACTATGACGTTCAGATTCAGAATTTGATATGTTCAAATCATATTTTGGATCATTTTCAATACGTTATTTCTTCAATATAATCATGTCAAGAGAATCGTTCATTGGACATCAGACGATGAATATTTGAATGAGATGATGAAGGAATTCGTAAGTAACTTATCAATATTTATGAAGAGTCAGCCGAGTGTTACGCAGTAGCAAGCAGATATTTGGAAAGGCTCTTGTGTTCATTGAAATACAAGACAACTATCAAAGTATTCAAAAAATGGATCGAATTTTTTCTATTGGGATGAGATGGATGTGTGTGCAAGTTGGTCCACGCTCAGCAAATTAATGTGTCGAATGAAATAATCATTGAATAACAAGAAAAGGTGAAAATATTCACATGATTTCGACTATACACGGTCGAGCAGGTTGAGTATAACTTATCAATACTTTCAAAATATCATCTAATGCCATGTCTAGAATAATGAAATGAGATACGGAAAACAGCACTGAATATTCAGGAAATTATTCATTTTATAGTTTTGTACAAATAATATCTAGGTCCCAAGTTGTAGCTACTGTCATTCGAATGAATCAATTATGTTTGATTATATTCTTCCTTGCTGCAATACTACAACAATATATAATAATTTTTCGATTTGAATCGTACCATTCTGAGTATCTCAATTTGTCTATACATATTCTTATCGCTAGTCATCCTGATTATTCAATAACCCAGCACTTTCAATCACTCATTATCATATCAATCAAAACGTCAGCTGATAAATCATCGGTTATTTATCTCGAACTTCAATTTCTTCAAGTTCCTCGTGGCACTATCTCCAATGTTATTTATCCTTCATCACAACAAATAATGAGACTCTTTCGATATTATTCATCTATTCAACTAAATTTGGAGACCTATATAAAGAGAATTGTGACTTCTTCAGTTATTCATTTATTCTATGGAAGACGCATCACACATAGTTTTTCATGTTTCATTTCCTTAAAATCGTAATGAGTCAACAAATTATTATTATGAATATGATGGTATACTGAAAATATTGATGAGAAATATGTATGAATTATTTGCCTACACAACAGAGTAAGGAAACTTTTGAACGGCTACGATATGATAAACCGAACTTTTCGTTCTAGCAAGAATTCCTAATTCCTAGCGATTCCTTATGAATAATTTAAAGATGAATGAGTATGCAATCGCTGCTGGAATGGAAGGCAAATGGTTCACTACGCGTTGCAAATTTTCTTTCAACTGTTTATATATACCCTTCAATTCGACGACAACAGTGGCAGTAGTAGTTTGAATCGGTTGATATTATATATCGTGATATTGAAAAATACTTGAAGATATTGTGGATTGCCACTTATTTATTGAGATAGTGAATCGATAACTCAGCTTTTGAGTTGATACAGCAACATTTTCACTCTCATCATGTCGCATTCCATTGAAGCTGATATCATTCTGAAATGGATATAATGATATTCATAACACTGACGACTATAATAGGCGAATTGTCGATATCGGAACTTATAGAAAGTTATTCAAAAGAATTTGATTTCGTGAAGCAGATTACAGAAAAAATGTTTGTTATTAGAAAGTGAAAATATTAAATATCAAGAAGAATCTACAACGAGAAAAATTTATATATTTTCGAAAAAAATGTGAACATTGGTTTTCGAAGTATTCAAGTTAAGGAATTTTGTTGCTTCGAGCTCCGTTGAAAATATCCGAATAGGTAATTATTCTAGGAGCGCATTCGCAGGATCACGTAAACTGTCGTTTATGAATATTGAAGGCTATTTGGTATAAAACAATATTATACCTTATGTCAGTTCTCCCACATCGAAAACACGAAAAATCAACAGACATGTGCCTTTTTGTCATGATAATAGTGATTCTTGGATAAGTCATACAAATTCAATACTGAATTCTGGAAATACCTTCTGCTATTTGAGTGTCAGAAAAGCAGACCGGAAAAAGCACATTTTTCCTCGAGAAATTAAAAAAAATCCCAAATGATGAAAAACTACTTTCATCTTCCTTTATAATAATAATAATAATAATAATAATAATAGTTTTTATTGACAGTCTTCAAAATTAACAGAATAAACAAACATAGATATTTATATAAACATACTGGTCAAAAGGCAGAGTTCAGTCTAGTTAGAGGTCACACGAAGCGACATCTAAGAAGCCTGCTCTTCCACTCAACCTCATATAGTGGTGAAATATAAGATCATCCCACTGAAAATCACGAAATTTTACCCAGTAAATGATAACAATATAAAAGAGAAAAACTTAAGATTAAATACATCAAATACATCAGTGATAATAACTGATACTTAATATTCATTATATTTATACAGCATGAAAGGATAGAGTATTTCATAAATGATCTATTCTGGTAGAGTCAAAACACCACTGAATACATCGTTTTTGAGTTCTCTGGTAAATCGGTATTGGTTCATATATTTATATTTCTCAGGAATCCAATTGTACAGTTTGCTTACGTTATACGAAAAAGAACCTTGAAATGCATGCGTTTTATGTTTTGGTATTGTTATTTTATTCTTGTTACGTATATTGATGTTATGTATATCGGTTCTGAAACGGATGTTATTATACAAATAGGGTGGTTTATGAGACGTTATGATGGAATGAAAAAGACTACATGCATTGAGTGTTCGGCGTTGCTTTGTGGTTAGCCAACCAATGCTTCGAATATGATTGGAAATATGTTCTCTTCTTCTGACCCCGCAAACCATTCGGGCACAAGAGTTCTGAAGCTTTTGTAAGCGTGCTGAGTCTGATTGACGGATATTTGGACCATAAATGGCATCACCGTAATTGAGGTGCGACAGAACCAAAGCATTGCAAAGTAGTACTCTAGAATCTTTGTTAAGCATTTTTTTATTTGAATATATCAATCTCAGATTATTAAACCCTCTACGAATTATCATGGAAACATGAGAGGAGAATCTGAGATCTGTATTAATTATTAAACCCAGATTTTTACAGGACTCTTGAATTGGCAGTGTATCACCATTAAGAGTGATCTGTATACGATTTGCACAACGTTTTTTCATGACATTTCTACCAAATAACATTACATTTGACTTGGATGCGTTGATTGTTAAACCTAGCTTCTCCGAAGAAGAAAGCAGCGATTCGAGGTCACTATTTATGTGTATTAATGACAGATCTAGATGACGTTCCTCAAATTGATAATATAGCTGAGTATCATCAGCGTAGAAGTGGCTAGAGCAATGTTCCATAGATTTAACAAGTTGACTTGTGTAGAGCATAAAAAGTAAGGGACCCAGAATGGACCCCTGAGGAACCCCATTTTCTACTTCAATCCACTCAGATTGTGCTTTTTCAAGGATTACTCTTCGAGAGCGATTCGTTAGATATCCATTAACTAAAAGACACATGATATGAAAGCATATGATGATGAGTTCTGGTATCATCATGGCAACCCCCGTTCGAGAGATATCACAGAAATATATTTTTTGGTCTTGTCATATCTTGCAACTGCTGGGGAATAGAAAAAATGATAGGTTTTTTGAATTGCTGATTTTGAAATGTTTTACCGAATCATAATAGTAGCAACATCATTGTACGAAAGTATAAACTATATATCTGAATTTTTAATGAAATGATCATAAGATATGGTTTCTTTTTGAGTTCAATAGATATTCTTTCAATTTCATTACAGTTTTACAAAAAAATGAAATTACTGATTCTACTCTCAATGAATCAAAAATCCAAGCATACTTTGGAATAAAAGTTCTGAAGGAATAATCATGTTGATCCATATCACTATCTCTATTATTATCACTTCATTGATTGAATGAATTAGAAATGCATCGCAAAATATTTTTTCAAATATTGCAATATTCATCGTATTCCTATCACAATGTCTCAAAAGTAGAATTATAAAAAGAAAGGGTAATTTTTATATTTTTACCACTCAAAAAATTCTGCGATATGATTGGAGAGTCATTTGGTTCTTCCTCAATTCGAATTGTATAATTTAATTCCTAAATTCCAATCCATCGATGCATATTATCCAGAATTCATCATCATTCTTTTGTATCCATAGCCAGAACCTTTCTTCAACTTTACAACACGGCTTTTTCATTCTCGAAACTATAAATTATGTGCACAATTAAAATGTGTTGGAAAATAGCGAGTACCATTACAATAGCCGTTTTATACCTGAGAGCGCCGAATTGGCAATAATAATAATTTAAATCTGAATGGGAGATAGAAATTTCACCGCGCAATGAAAATGGCCGATTTTCACGAGTCTCAGACACTTCGAGTTGGGGTCGCATTACAGTTACGAATTTCCTGTTACCTGGAATGGGGCAGTTTGGTCGAAGTTATCATGTGTGGAAGCTTGATTTGGATATCATTACAGTGTTGTGGTTCAATTATTTTCTAAATCTTGAGACATCTCCATGTTTTAATTCTGATTTTTGTTTTCGAGTATACTTACATCCTTCTGGATGTACTTCTTTGCTGATGAAAACATATCTATTCATAACAGATTCATTGAAAATATATGATATGATATTGTACATATGATATATTCCAATGTTGTTAGTGAAAGAAAACTTGTTTGGTTTGAGATCTTCAAATATAAACAGATAGTACTGCATACATGTAGTACTGAAACATTAAAATAAGAAGTGGTTGTATGTATCGTAGAAACCAATGAATACCTACTGAATTTACCAACAAGCTATCGTTTCTTGCGATATATCACTCGTATTCTCAAATACCCCAATTACACTATATGACAGAAAAATTGCATTACTCTGATATTCATCCACCCTTTCTGATCATATCGACACAATATCTTTGAAAAAATTTCATGACCCCAATATTTATTCACCCTCTTAAAAACCAGAACAATGGGGGTGTTACCAGGAATGCCGTTCCCCATGCACCTACTTCGATCCAAGAAATTCCTGTCGTTCTTGGCGTGCCGCGGAATAATTAAATCGGAGGGAATGTTACAAATCTCTCACAAATTGGACTCGTTCTTGTGATTGAAATTATATTGTTAAAGTCTCTTCCATCTGAGAAGATGGAATTGATTGTATCGCTTGAATCGCTCGTGATTTTGTTCCTATAGATTTCGATACAGTAATCAGATAAAAGATGATCAGATTGTATTCCGGATAGATTCTCAGAAGGAAATAACAGTTTGTGAGTGAAAAATCTGATACATAAATTTTGCAATCTACGAAAAAACACTTTGGCATTCTCACAAATATTCCACTGAGCTCTACCTACCTAATAAACGGAACGAAAATGCCGTAGGATGAGTGAATAACTTTTACGATGAATTGCATTTCAGTGGTTGCCTACTAAAAAAGCGCATGCTCTGTAGGTGTCATGGTCAGCAGAGCATGTCTGAGATAATTTTCTATGAATATTCTCAAACGCTCTTCTAGTGTTATTTGTATAGAATGGGGATATTGTAACTCTGCAAAAATCAAGAGAAGGTCGAAAGAGTAGATTATTGAAATGCATAATCAGAATAATCAATCAAGATGTGTTAATTGAATGAAGATACTTTTTGTACGTATCTGGTCGAATTTTTATTTATACCCTATGACTGGACTATAAGCTATCCATTGTTCTACACTGGCTTCTTTGATAGTTTGAAACACCCACAAAAGCACATATCATAAATGAGAGTTGGAATGAAAGGCGCATGTAGGACAAAACAAAAATAATGTTCGAAACGATCTGGGGACAGCTAATATTTTTCTCCTGTTAATTGCAATAGTTATTTTTTTCATTCATGATTATATATTCCTTCTTTCAAATGCATATATTTGGACGGTAATGTAACACGGTAGTGTTTATATAGTACGTTTACTTTGTTCTTATGCTATGATGCTGATGATGAAACATGCAGCAATCTTACATTTCGGAATTTCTGATGAAGTAATATATGAAGAGATTTTGATGTTTTCTATCGTGAAGATTTTGAATTTGATGTCAATCATACAAAATGTTCAGTGGAACAATACAAACTTGGTAGTTTTCAAACATCGATATTTCGATCCTGCGAATAGTCTATCCGTATATCTGATCATTGTCAACTCATATGTTTTTCAAGAAGTAGTTCATGAAGAAGGTTTGCTGTCTGTGAATCATCATCAACTCCCCAATTTTGTATCAGAATACAAATGAAGGAACAAGATATTTTGTGAAGAAATATCACACGATGAGTCTCTACTGAATTCTTTAAAATTCACATCTATTCAACCCAACCGAAAAAATTCATGAGAAAAAGTTCTGTAGATATCCTGTCCTGTTTATTATAGGTTTGTTCCAACAGACATTTCTGTATGGTTTCGAAACTGTTTTGTGGCCGTTTCGGTTTCGTTAAGTTCGCATCCGCGAACGTCGTATAGTTTCGTGACGGTACAAAAACATTCGAGGGTTGGATCGGTTTCATTTACAGTTTTTGGCACCCACGTCCTACAATATTGAGATACTTGTTCTTTAGTTTGAGAAAGATCGTCAGAATAATTAAAATAATATGAATATGGAACATTCTACGATTTTCGACCCTCATTTCATTGTACTGAATAATAATAATAATAATAATAATAATAATGTCTGCATTGGACAGCGAATTTACAAAAAAACAGTTTAATATTCAAATAAATGTCCCAGGCGAGGTTCAGGTACTCCCCCTACATGTACCGAAATTACCGTTCAGAAACTATGCTGCGGACGGTCACGAGTTTGCTAAGAACAAATTAAATCTATTGCGCATGAGCATGACCATAATGTGACGGTTTCAAGACGTGTTGGAACAAACCTTATATGTGCTTCGATCAATTCTACACTCTGAAGTATTCACTTTTCTCAATATTTTTCAATGCAAAATTATTGATATATCTATATGTTCAATAGGGATTGTATGCAATCGAGTCTCATCAAAATAAATACTTCAATATTATCGTTTTTTTTTTCAGAAACTGACTTCTTTCTTCAAGAATATTTCGTACATACAAGCATTAAACTATTTTTGCAGCCACACGAGGAGATAGATGGCTAGTGTTCTTTGTGTAATCAATAGCGATAAATCTTCATGTAATTTCAAGACCAGCTCGAACGAAATGAAAATGTAAGCTACAAATTAATGAACCCAGACATCTCGAGCAATATTGGAAAATACAGAGAATGAGCAATAAAAAACATTAATGGAAGGTAATTGAAAACTATCGTGCAGCTAGAAACTACCGTGATGATTTATAGCCGGGAGAATGGAAAGCGAAGAATTTGACTTCAGGTAATAAAGGATGTAGAGTTGACAAAAACACAAATTGACCTCCGTATACATAAATTACAAAAAGCTGAAAAGAAATCGAGATAATTTCTCATTCGCTTCTCGGACCGGAATCAAAATTCATTTTCACCCATTGTTACATTGAATCAATTTTCATAAATCCGTGGAAGTTTTTTATGATGTGGAGAGATATTCAGAATATTCAGTCCTATTACATGAAAATTGAACTTGAAACACTCCATTAGGTCAGTTATTTTCTCTCGAAGTTAGAACCGGATATAGTTGAATCAATAATTATTTGGTATACACATTCTCCTACTTCTACTCAGGCGACGTATCTATGAATCGTTGGAAAAATTCAGGTCTGGCTCACCAAAATTCTATATATTCTTGGATCCTCCAAAAAACACCCTATTTTTTCGATTCCTCAAAATATGATAGGATATTTGAAAAGAGCACAAAAAACTGAATGAAACTGTGACGTCATCATTTTCCCACGAATCATTTTACCAATGAGTTTTCAAAGACGGGCGGAACTACCTACCAGTACCATATATCAATCAAGAAAAATATTGATGACTGGACTGCGGCAAAGCACAGGGAGGCATGGAGAAATGCCCCAGGGTGCAGAACAGCCAAGATCTTAATTAGAATAGATCGAATGAAGACATGAGAAGAACAACTACTCACACCGCAAAAGTGATCACCGGTATTCTGATCGATCACGGTACCTTGCGAAAACACAAACACAGAATAGGACTAGCAAAAACCCGTTTTTTAGATTCTGTATACTGAAGATGAAACCTCAATGCATATCATCTTCCAATGCCCTATATTAATGGAAAAGAGGCGCTTATACCTAGGTGACCCAGATTCACAGGGATTCCAATGCAAGGAAGGCGTCATCAGGAATATCCTGACCTTTTGAAAGGAGATATTCGATTATAGCCTCCAGCTATTTGATGAACAGGACGTCAAGAGATAACCCATACGTCTGGAGGCACCACGTGCTCTAACTCCACAGTCGACAATTGAAAACGACGAATAATAATAACTTTGTACTTTTGAACTTCGAATTTCATGTATCAGAAGGGTCCAAATGGAATTTTGGGTCTCAAAGAAACGATATAATATCATCTACTACCAAAGCAAAATTGATTGAACACTCTATATATTGCTTGTACAACTTCTGGGACCCCAAACTCTACAATCCTTGCATTTATACAGGGACTTCTTACATTATATATCTGGCACGTTATTTCAGAAAGACTCTGACCGATTCAGAAGAATTTTCAGAACACGTATAAACTCCAACATGATTGATGAACGTTAGCCCAGTTGTACTGATATTTTATTACGTTTTTTTACCAAACAAAACGTCATGAATACAAATAACAGGGAATAGTAGTAATATCGTGATTGGAATCAATATATGAAATGGAAAATACCGTCATTACTAACCATAAAACAAAAAATCATAACATTACTGAATGTTCCACTCATAACGTTGACATTTCATGCACGCACACAGTTTAACGTTTTTAGTTCCGAATATACATAATATGCGTGTTTCGATGGATGCTCGTCTGAAACTTGGCGAATAATTTATTGTTCATTTCGAATTGATGAAGATCAATTTCACTGAAATCAGTAGGAATTTCCATATTCAATATTTTATATGCTTAGCTATACAATATTTGATCATTTGATCAACATATGTGTACACCAGAGGAATCATTAGTAGTTTGTTTGAAACAAGGGTGCCCACAGATAAGAAAGACAGAAAAAATCAATACCAGGCAACAAAAGCCGAGGAAATTGATGTCCTTATATTTTTACGTAGACCTTCATTCAAACCTATGAAAAATAACGATCTGATGTACTAGAGATTTTGTAAAAAGCAGTCAGTCATTCTTCTTGTGTCATTTCATCATTTTCTTCAAGGTACAAAATAGGCGCAGATTTTAAGGAGGCCGTGATGTGCGTCGTACACTTTACCCAAATCGCCAGTCGTTGGAATATCGTTGCAGACGAACGCATTTCAACTCAAAAAATGTTGGGTGATGGTGTCAATTTCATTAGTATGCTCATTTCTTATCATCTGTGTCCAGCACTAATTTGGACTTATGACAACTGTCAACTGGTGATGAAAACTTCGGAAAACATTGCAATTCTTGGAGAAAGAGAATCTTTCCGGATATTGAATGTCTAATTTGTGATGAATCACAGTAACTGGACAAATAATTTTCAGAGATGCATTTCACAATATGAATTTATTTCATATTCGCAATTCTTTAGTGTTCGAAGATATGTAATGGGAAAGCAGAGAACGAGGGGAAGTCCAGACTCATCTGACACTATTGGGGTCAAAACCTAATATGGGTACTTGGCCAGACTGGAATAGAATGGAATGAAATACCTGATGAACTAGCCAGGAAGGGGTCAGCTACACCCTATCTCAATTTGGAACCAGATATCGGTAGACCTAGAATTATACACCAGGATAAGCATAAAGAGAACTTGTTATCCAGGCATCATGTGAAAAATTAACTGATGAGATACTTATGTTAAGTAGAGATCAGATAAGATAAGTAACAAATCTCCTTACACGCCATGCGCCTGTGAGAACACATCTACAGAAGATGGGGCTCTACTAAGGTGACCAAACTTGTAGATTGTGTGGCTTGGAGCCTGAAACTATTGATCACATTCAGCGCAATTGTGAGATACTAAACTACAAAGGTGTATCACAACTGATTCAGATCCAGAGAACGTAGGAACCTTGGAACCTAGTAACCTTCGTAAATCGCTTGAATGGACCAATATCTCTCAACTTACCAGGAATTAAAATGAGCTTTCCCCCTTCTGTGGTCGATGAAGATGAGAACTTTCTACTTCAACAATCGATTCTTTCTGCACCTTTCTTTAATATTGAACCTCATTATTACATTGAAACTTCGTTGACGTTAAAAAGGGAAAATAGACTATTGAAATTTTTTCAGGTCAAGATTCGATCATGGTCAAATAGGGCCTCTATATTTCTATTCGTGGTCGTATACTATCAGAAATATTAAGAATCCAATAAATTTTCACCGACGATTCCATCGATCATCTTCGTAATGATAAAATTATATATGAAAGTGTCATTCCTGCAGCAATAATTTCTTACTTATATGACCATATCAAAGAGTAACCGACGATTGAGAGACTTTCCGCATACGCCAGCTACCAAAAATGAACCCCTCAGTGAGCAACCAACAACGCATAAAATAAAAACCCAAATCTATTCAAAGCCGGAAAACTCAAAAACACATCTCTTTTGCACCGTTCGTATAACAGTACATCTCTATATTCCGCTCCTGTGACGCATAAATTATGACAGCTCAATTTTTTTGTGCTTTATAATGATCTAGCGACTGAAATGCAGAAAGAATCCTAGCGGAATATTTTCATAACGGCAGAGCATATGGTGCGATTATCAAATCACTCTAACTTGGAAGGGTTTTTCGATTCTTTCAAAATTAATCATTTCAATTTTCATATGTTTATCATCTGATTTCCTCCAACCCAGCCTGTCTGTTTTTCTAATGTCTCTATGGGATCTCGTTTATCTAAAGAGAATTTTCATGTTGAATTATGAATTGGAAAGAAATTGATAATATTAGTTTTGAAGATATCTATTCTAATTTCTTCAAGGAAACCAATCATGTGCTATTATATTTTGAATGTGAAATAACACATAAAAATTGTTCATGGAATAAATCTTAAGGTATTTCAGTGGTGTTCCTAGAATCACTAAGCAAATTCAAAAAAAAATAGATGGGAGCCATATATGCTGTTATTATCAGAATGTTGGTGGATTGCGCACCAAATCACCGCTGGATATGCAGAGGGCTGTTATGATGCTTAGACTTGGTTGAACAGAGTTTTTTACGATCCTGAATTAGGTTTGAGGGATTTTGATATTTTCAGATATGATAGAGACTCAACTGAATCATTGAAAACACGAGGAGGTGGTGTTCTCAGTTACTCTCTATCTGCTACTTCTGTAGATTTTGTTAACAATAATGTTGAACAAATTTTTGTAAAACTTTCTCTTGGTGTAGTTCATTTGATGGGTGCAGTATATATTCCACTTGTTTTTAATAATGAGCACTACATTAGTCATGTTGAGATTATTAATGATAATAATAATAATAATTTATTTATACGGGCAAGCCCAATTAAAGATATTACAAGATATACAATATGTGAGTGATACAGCAACAGACACAACACAAATGATAACTGATAACAATGAAGACATTAAAAAGATGAATGAAAAGCAAAAGTACAAGTCCAAGCAAAGTCAGTGCAAAAGTGAGAAATAAAATGACAAGGTGTTCACCGACACAGTTGATTTTTAAACTTATGAAGAGGTGTTGAGAAGATGTCAACTTCGAGGCGATTAGCCGCTCTAAGGGATCTTGGGATATAGCTGAAATAAGCGATGTTGGTACGATAGTAGGGAGTATGGAAAGTAGCTATTTGTCTCGTAAGGCGGGTGGGGACCACTAAACTGATTCGTGATAGAAGATCAGGACAATCATATTCACCATTAAGTATCTTGTAGAGAGTCAACAAATCTCGCTGGATACGTCTATTCCCCAAAGTTGGAATATTGAGATAACTCTCAATTGAGGCATGATCACCAGAGATGCTGGATTTGAAAGAAACATATCTAAGAAAACTTTTTTGAACACGATCAATCTTGGATATATAGGTTGCATAATGTGGTGACCAGACAGAGGAACAATAATCGAGGTGAGTTCTAACAAGTGTGCAGTATAGGATTTTAATGGCACTCAGACTATCGAAGTCACGAGTAGTCCTCTTTATAAAACCCAACATGTTCATAGACCTGTTGACAATGGAGGCTATATGGTAAGAGAAGGTTAGGGAGTCGTCAAGAATCACTCCAAGGTCCCTAACACGGCTGACAGAATCCAGAGGTTGTCCATTGATGGTATAGTCGAAAATGATGGGTTGATGGGATCGAGTAAAACGTATGACATGACATTTGTTAATGTTCAGGTCCATACCGTTTGTCAAGCACCAAGTAGCGAGTCTACAGATATCGCTCTGCAACTCAGCGGCGTCATCCACACAATTCACAATATGATAGAGCTTTAGGTCGTCAGCGAATAGTAGGGCATTACAGTTATGGAAGCATGAATTGATGTCATTAATGAACATGTTGAAAAGTAACGGGCCCAAATGTGAACCTTGGGGAACGCCCGAGGTTGCAGGAAACTCAAAAGAGTAATGGTGCTTGAATCTCACTACCTGGTATCTGCCCGTCAGATAATCCGCAATCCACTCCAGAAACGCTCCTCCGAAGCCATACCCACCGAGTTTGTGGGTCAGAAGCTCATGATTGACCCTGTCAAAGGCCTTGGAGAAATCGGTATAAATGGAGTCGACCTGACCACCCCCATCAAGAGCTTCAGAAAGAAAATTGGTATAGGTGATCATGTTGAGCTCCGATGACCTGCCGGATGAAAAGCTAAACTGATTTGAGATCAGTAGCCTAGAGCAATCAAATGTCATATAATCAGTGACGATGCTCTCGAACAATTTAGGGATAGTACTAAGAATTGAGATCGGACGATGGTTGCTAATGTCAGATTTATTTCCAGATTTATATATGGGTGTTATGTAGGAAAGCTTCCAGTAGTCAGGGAAGATCCCGGTATCCAGGGATTTGTTGAAGATGTGAAATAGTGGTCTGAACAATATGTAATTACAATTTTTGAGAAGAATGGGGGGAATAGCGTCAGGCCACGGACCCTTTCTAACATCGAGATTGCTCAACTTCTCGAATATGGTGGAGATAGGAATTATGTTGTAGAAAACTTTCCAGGCCATAAATTGTTGCTCTGTGTATAACATACCAAATGTCATTGGGTTCAATGATGAACTTGGACTAAGTGCTTACTGTCCTGACAACTCACACCAGCTGATTTTAACAAGTGAATTCTATTCCAAACTCTAGAATGTATTCCTGGACCTATTTTTTTCTTCATATCATGATATAGTTGTCAATAACCCGGAGGATTTAATTTTTCAAAATAGCATTCACCACTCTGCTGTTACTTTTGACTTGACTTTGACTGAAAAAACACCTGATATAAAAATTGAAGAATACTTTCATGATTTAGGAATTGCAATTATAGAGAAATGAGAAGAAGAATTCATTTCATCGAAATAGGTTTACCCTAATATAAACATTAATTATATATATACAGGGCTATTCAATTTCGAGTCTATGCATGGGGATTTCGAAAACAGTAAGAGATAGAGGGATGGTTAAATGGGGGCAAAGTAGCATATTTCAGAGGTCAATTATATGGATAAAAGAAATCTGACCTAGCTTCTTTAGTTCTGGAGTTATACAGGAAAAATCGAAAATTTCGAAATTCTTCTTTTGTCTATATTTTTTTTTATATTGCCACTTTGCCATAGCAATTTTCTGTGGGCTATCCAAATATCTGAATGGAAATCATATACAGGGTGTCGTATAAATTGGGCCACTCTCAACTTTTTATTTTCAAATACGGACCTGTATTTTTTATTGCATTTTTTTGAATGCCAAGAGTCATGTATCATATTGATTTAGAATTTTCATCTGAATTACAGAGTGTTTTGGAAATATTGAACTATTACCAGTAAAATTTCGATTTTTTTTATTCCATAACAACTGTAATTGAATTATATCAGGGAATGAGAGGTCAATCAGACAAATTTATTCTTTAAGAATAATTAATTTCAAAATTTCTAGATTATCTAGTCCCACTACTTGTTCGGAAAAACAATAAAATGAAATCAACAAATCCAAGAGACATTTTTCTTTACCATAATGTAGTTAGAAAAGTGAGTAACAATGAAATATTTCCAAATTGGTGTCTGTAGTATGAATATTGTCATTCGAATATGTTTTTTGCAATGATTATATGCACATACACGTACTAGGAAGAATAAATTTTCACATTTTCGCACATTGATCATGGGTTGCGTGAACTGAAATGTGGATGAGTTCTTGAAATGGACATTCTTCGTCGAATAATGTTGATTTTCTTTCAAATCCTGGGCACTCTTTACCTTATTTTATATATTTTTTTAATTAGAGCTGGAATTAAAAAAAAATCGAAATTTTACTGGTAATAGTTCAATATTTGCAAAACACTCTGTAATTCAGATGAAAATGTTACTTCAATATGAAACATGACTCTTGGCATTCAAAAAAATGCAATGAAAAATACAGGACTATATTTGGAAATCAAAAGTTGAGAGTGGCCCAATTTATACGACACCCTGTATATGATTTCTATTCAGATATTGAGATAGCCCACAGGAAGTTGCTTTTCCTGTATAACTCTTGAACTAAAGAAGCTAGGTCAGATTTTTTTTATCCATGTAATTGACCTCTGAAATATGCTACTTTGCCCCCATTTAACCATCCCTCTATCTCTTACCGTTATCGAAATCCCCATGCAAAGACTCGAATTTGAATAGCCCTGTATATACACATATATGCTGTAATTTTTTTTTCTATATATATACAGGGTGGGGCACCACATACGACTCGGTCTCTGTAAACCGAACCAGTAGATATTTCGGAAATGTCTCCTCTTTATTATCTGTATATTCATTGAGGCTGCAAAAGAAAATTATTTTGGAGTATACAGGCTGGCTCAAAAAAGTGTGACATATCAAAGTTGTTTTTTTTCAAATGGAACACCTGGTATTTTGTTACAGTTTTGGATAGTTCAGGGAAAAATAATACGATTTCATAAAAGGTACCATGTACTAACTATAACCGTTTTAGAGTTATTGTTTTCTTTTTGAAAATGCAGTGTACAATTGGAGACTCAATAACATAGAAATGTATAGAAACCATCCCTTCCAATTCCGACCAAGCATTAAAGAGGTTCAAGGCTATTGATTCCGATAGAACCCGTTTCCCAGTATTATACAGTACGTTCAAAATTCATTGTCACTTTTTTATAATTCCAAACAGAGATAACTTTGTTATTTTGAATAGAACATCCTGTAATTTTTTGATCTGAAAAATACAAAATTCGATTATCTTTCATTTTATATCAGGGTTTCCTATACCTAGGTTGAATAGTTTTCGAGGTATAGGCATTCTCAAAAAGTAGTTATCATTTCAATCATTTCAATGCATTCTTTGAATCGAGAGAGCTGTGAAACGACATTAATTTGATTTGGAAACAGAATTCTCATTGACAGTTATTATACTTCACTTCATCGAACATTTCACTGTTATTCAGATCCATATTTATCTCAAATTCACTGTCCGACAGTTCTTGAATATGTGCTTTCCGCAAAAGTGCATTGGAAGGGAAGGACCACGAAATTGGCCAGCGAGATCGCCAGATTTGACTTGCCTTAATTTTTTTCATGGGGATATTTGAATAATGAGATTGACGACACTCCTCCAACCACATTGGAAAATATGAAGGAGAGAATTAGGGCTGCTTTTCGAAGAGTGTGCCTAAAATGTTATTTAATGTTCGACAGTCTTTCATAGATAGAGTAGCTCTTTGTAGTCATCATTTCGAGCACCTAGTTTGGATTGAATACATTTGTATTTCATGTTTTGTTGTAGTTTTTTAGTTTAATAATTAAAAAGTTGTCTGTTCAATGAAGTACGGTCGGAATATGGATCTGAATAAAAACTTAATTTAATTGAACAGTAAAAGTTTCATAAAGTGAAATATAATATCTGTCAATGAGAATACAGGGTGCTCCATTCAAAATAACAAAGTTATCTGCGTTTGAAATTATGAAAAAGTGACAATAAATTTTGGACGTCCTGTATAATATTGGGAAAAGGGTTTTATCGGAATCATGGTTTCTTTACATTTCGATGTTATTCAGTCTCCAATTGTACCCTGCATTTTCAAAAAGAGAACAATAACTCGAAAACGGTTATAGTTAGGTACATGGTACCTTTCATGTAATCGTATTATATTTTCCTGAACTGTAAACAAAATACAGGGTGTTCCATTTAAAAAAACACAACTTTGATATGTCACACTTTTTTGAGTCACCCTGTATACCACAAAATGATTTCCTTTTGCAGCGTCAATGAATATACAGAAATTTCCGAAATATCCACTGGTTTTGTTCACAGAGACCGTGTAGTATGTGGTGCCCCACCCTGTATATACAGGGCTTTAGAAAAGTCTGGAAACGGTCGATTATTCGGTTAAATATAGAAGGGATCAAAAAAAGTTAAATACAATAGTTTCAGGGTTTTCGAGCGTCTACTAGACAGTTGAAGTTTTATTATTTTTTTTATCATTATTTTTACAACACAAACTTAATTCTTAAGTGAGAATAAGTCAGGTACATGAGTCTTTATTTCACAGAAAGCCATTGTAGGGAATTCGATAGTATGTCAATATGAGTATATCTATCCTCATGAATAATTTCTTTGCTGGCATTGATTGGTGTTCCTTATTGAATGACGACATTGATTCATCCTTATGTAATTTTTATGATATTTTATATCAAGCTATTTATAATTTTGTTCCTCTGAAAAAATTCAAAACTTCCACCAGTTCCACCTTCCCAATATGGTTCAACAAAGAATTGAAACAAATGATATTTGAGAAGAAATCAGTTCATAGGGAATATAAAAGGGGTAACTCAGAAGTATATCATCAGTTTCATTATCTCGGGGAACAATGTAAAATCTTACGTGATGACTGTTATCACAATCACATTTTGAAAACTGAAAACAAGTTTTCTGCCAATCCTCGTCATTTCTGGAAGTTCATCAATGATAAAAAAAGTCATACAATCTTCCATTTCGTATGGTGTATAACAATAAATCTAGTGAAAATTGCGATGAAATAGTGAATCTCTTTTCGGACTATTTTTCGACAGTTTATAATGATACCATAGTCAATCAAACCCCACATTATATCTTTGGTAACACTGTTGAAGAAATTATAGATTCGGTTCTTTCTCTACCATGCAAACTATCAACTGGCCCTGATCAGATCCCTTTGCATTCGATCAAAAATTGCATTTACACTTTAGCCAAACCAATTCACTCCATATTCAATTTATCTCTTGAGAAAGGGGCATTTCCCAACTTCTGGAAACACAGTCTTATAAAACCCATCCATAAGAGTGGAACACGTGATGATATTAATAACTACAGAGGTATTTGTAATCGATCAGAGTTACCAATAATGCTGGACTATTTGATTTCAAAAAATCTATTATGGGACCTCAAAAGCATTATAATCGGTGAGCAACATGGTTCATGTAGAGGTGGATCCACATCCACAAATTTGTTGCTTTACCAAAATTATATTATCAACGCTCTTGAGAATAAACTCCAGGTCGACTCCATTTACACAGACTTTTCCAAAGCCTTTGATGGAATCAATCATTGTTTATTACTGGCTGAGCAATCTCTCCAATGAATCTGGGATTTGAAGGAAATGTTTAAGAGTGGATCAAATCCTATCTCAGTGGTGAGTTCAATATGTCAAGTATGTGAGTTCAGTATCAGATCCAATTAAAGTTCCTTCAGGAGTACCACAGGGATCTCACATTGGACCAATATTATTCAGTATATTTGTCAATGATATTCTCAATGTTATCACTAGTAGTCCCTTTCTATTATTTTCCGATGATTTGAAGATGTTCAAAACAGTTCAATCCATGTCTGATGCTGAAAGTTTACAATCTGTTTCAAATAACCTTTCAAGATGGTGTAACAATAATTCATTACAAGTGAAGTTGGCTAAATGTAAAAAATAACTTTCTCATGCAATAACGAGGCTATTGATTATACTTATCAAATTAACGACACAAACTTATTAGAGAGCAAGGAAATCAAAGATTTGGGGGTTATATTTGACACAAGAATGACTTTCAAGTATCACTTATTAGAAACCTGATCTCGTGCTCGAAAAATGTACGGCTTCTCTCTTCATTCAGCAAACTAACGGATTATTTATTGTTCTCAAGTGAGATCTATACTCGAATACAACTCTATCATATGGTCGCCATTCTACAAGGTCTCTTGGAGAGAATCCAAAATGAATCCTTAAGATACTGTGGCTATCACCTGGGAATGAATAGAGATAAGTACAATAACCCACAATTATTGAAGTCTCTAAATTTTCATACCTTAACGCATAGAAGACTGGAAATCAGTCTGGTATTCCTTCATAAAATTATCAATGGCAGTATTGATTGTCCACAAATTGTTGAGCGAGCTCACTCCTCTCTCCCTAAACGTAAGAAGAAATAGAAATAGTGATATTTTCAAGGTTCCTCTTTGCAAAACTTATTATGGTTTAAAAGAGTCACTCTATGAAATCAGATCAGCAAACACTCACAACAACAAACTTGAACTGTTCAATTCATCTTCAGCATCTCTCAGAAGGGCTATAAAAGAGTTATAATTTTTTTTTTTCATCTAGACTGCATGTGAACACATGTTTTTTGTTTTTTTCATTCAGTTCTTAGTTTTATTCTCTGTATATTGTTCTGTTTGTTGAATAGATAGATAAACAAATGAAATTCCTTCCCCAAAAGTTGAAAGAAAGCGAGGATTCAACAAATTATAGGAAATATTTCTCTTTATTCGTAGTTTCTAAACGATCTCGAGAGTAATTATGATTATAAAAATCGATTCTCATGAACATAATGAAGTTGTTATCGGAACTTTGGTCGAGAACTTCATACAGAAGCACTATACAGGGTGGCCTAACGAAAACGTACCGGAAGGTATAACTACCAGGAAGATATTTTATCGAGAAACTAGCTGGAATCAACAAAAGCAGAAAAAAAAGCGAATTGATTTTAGGAAAATATTCTCAACATCTACTTGAATAAAACGGTAAGTTTTTGAGCGAAATCGATTTACTTTTTGTATTTTTTGAATAGAATAGGTCCATATCTCTGCAACGATTAGATGGAATCTCAGAAATGAAAAAGCAATGTATGTGGAATCAAAAGGGCTTTTCAACTAGGTACATTTGACCCCCATTTCCATTTGAAAAAATTTGGGGGATGCTACCCCCGCTTAGGAGGGTAAATTTTGGGCTATACTCTTTGCGTCAAATGTTGTTCCCCTCATATACAAAGCTGTCGTGTTTTAGGTTTTTCTCGAGTTTTTTCGTTGGGCCAGCCTGTATAACAATTCATTCAAAACAAAAACGTTTCGAACATAAATATGCATATTGTATATTCTTCCATTTAGTGGAGTGTGTTTAATATCGCATATGGCCGACAACACCATTTTGTTCATTAAACGAATGGAATTTCGTTTTCATTTTTCATTTCGTTAATTAATTTCTTCTGTGTAGTGTGAATATAACACCAGTTTGGATGGTTTCTTTAGTACAGTTGAGTCAAGATATGGTTGAATATTCAGCTAGGAAGATAGGTGATCATTTTCAGTTTTGATATATCTGGGTACCTAACTTTACCTGTAATAAATTGATGATAATGATGATTTCAATATCGAAGGTACCGATCTTAACAATTTTTTTCGATATATGTTACAGAAGTTACATAAGTCATTCTATGCATTTTTTCAATCCTACCAAAATTTATGATAGTTCATAATGATGAGAAGACTAGAAATCGGTGGAGTAATTTTGTTATTCTATTGAACTTCTGTTCACTTCAATTATATCAAACTCAGATTGAATTGGAAACTTCAATAATCGATCAACTATTTTTAGCACATTACGAACATTCTAACTTACCTTTTCAATTATAATAGTGAAGACTCTTTCTTGCCGTATAATTTTCTCATCAGAACGTATAATAACATTCAAATATGAGAGTTTCTGTCATTGTATTATATCTGACGTGATATTCAGTTTCATTGAATAAAAATTACAACACCTGTCACATCATAACTAATCTAGCTCATCACAAATTCATCTCACGAACTGTAATTTGCCACACAAATCTGTTCATCCAGAAATGTTTGCGAAACAAAGAAATGACAAGAATCGCATGACCTCTCTCCTCTCACTTTCATGTTAGGTCTGGCAATTCGAGGGAAAAATGTGTATAATTCCCATTCTTCAAACTCCTTCTATCTTAATTTATTGCAGGAGAATCGGGAAATTCAATTGATATTGAGAATTTAGAATGTAATGGGCCTAAGAAATGAAAGTGTGAATGTTGATAACATTCACACTGCAGCTGAAATTTCAAATCTATATCAATGATTGAATAAAAACTGGGAAATGAAAGGAATACGATATAATTTGATGTACTTTGATTGTATGGAGCTGTATATTGTCTACATGTTGATTATATCTGGTGTTCAAGAGATATACTTCAAATAAAACGATTCCCTCGAGTTTCCGTTGAAAATTTAGAACCACATATAACGGTCTGAAACTCATAGCACAATGACACCATCCTCGATCTGACTCATGTTTTAGTCATTAGTAGGAATTAATAAACCTTATGTTTTGCAATTAATCGATGACATAAATTTTGACCATAGAAATTCCAAAATTCACGTATTGTTTCAGCAATAATTCCTAATCCGATGTCGGGTGATAGACAACAGAGGGTCATTGGTCATCAAAAACATCTGCATCAATTGCAGCAACTCACAATGTCGAAATCACAATTCTCCGTTATTTCTCGATCGTCATGTCTGAAGATTTAATGCCTGTCAGAAAAATATGACATCAATCAATATGAATCAGATTTATACAGTGAAGGAAATTTATATTCTCATGTGATTCACTGGTCTATTAACGTGAAATAAAACTTCCATGAAAAATAGGATTGGCAGAATTCAAGCCGCAGATGTTGAGCACTCCACAATTTTTAAATTAATAAAGCGCACCACTCTACAAAAGCTCTGTTTTGCAATTTATTCTAGACAGCCCTTTCTGAATGCCGAAATTATATACAGATGGCGGAGTCTGCGGCACAGAACAGTGCCTTTTTCCATTGGTAGTTTTCGAGCAATGTAAGGAAAAAATGATATTTGCTTTGAGCACCGTTAAATTTGCATTTTCTCTGAATACGAAGTAGTAGGCTCATAGAAATGAGAGTCGCATTACTTTATGAATGACAAGTTTCATGAGGTTGCAAAACTCCTCAGTTTGATGTTCGATTCCGGTTGAAATTCCAAAAAAGTCAAAAGTATGAATCAACCGTCAGAAATTGTACTCTTGAATTTTATATACTATACAGGGTGTTTCACAGTGGATGGAACATCAGACGTATCTGAACATGTTTTTGAAATCTTTCTAAATTAATTAATACACATGTTAGACTTTGATACTTTCAGCTTTTCATGATGATATAAGCATTTCAGAATTTCATCAGCATACTTTTCATCAAACTCGCTGCATGTTCTACTGATAATCTTGTTACATTGACCATGAATGATGAATAAATCCATCTAAACCGCATTCAAATAATTATTTTCTGCCATAGTATCCTTACACCCATGCATCTTAAATACAGGATAACAATGAAGGAATAACATGTTAGTTCTCTGTTAGAATGAAGTTCATAGCCTACTATCTTAAGCACTATTCAATATTTATTTTATTGAAGACGAATTCATAACATAAGTGATCATAACTAACAAACTGTACGAGATAGGTATAGGGAAAGTATACTCAATTAGAATGGAAAATGTTATAGCTTTTCGAATAAGTGATAATATGCAGGGTGTTCCATTAAAAAAAACGGAGTTGCAGTCATTTTCATGAGTGTCCGGATGACACTCACTTCTGAGCCCCCCTGTATGCTGAAACTGAGATGCAGTTCATCGACAGAATCCTTTATGGTCTTATGCAGGTATAACTCAAATTGCAATATTTTGTAAATTCGCATTGGGAAATAATTGATATTTTTCAATGGTCAGGTTTTGCACAAAAATTTGACAAAATAATTTTTATCTCTGAAATCGTCACAGATAGGTATAGGGAATCATGTGGAAAAGTTGTGAGGAATCTTATGAGGAATCTAAAAATGATATAATATACGAGGTGTTCCATTTGAAATAACAAAGTAGCTACTACTTTCTGATACAAGCGGCAACACTGTATTGATGAAAATATTTTAGACGGATAGAGCTAGTTTGATTATCCACGCTCACAAATTTTCGAAATGATCTGTCCTTCTGTTCTCCAGATACGTCTAATGTTCCATCCACTGTGAAACACCCGATATAGTGAGCACGTTAAGGTTGAAACAAATTCGTTAAAAGCTTGATTCGACCGTTGGGGCAATGAAGCTCAGACACGTCGATCTTCTTTTTAAGTTGCGCATTTTCAGTGCTCTCATATTTTTGCTGACGTCATTAATGTTTGGGTTATAACGTCATCATATTCTTTCAATGCCAATACCCTATTTTGGTACTACCTTCTGAAAGGTCGTATTTGTCTGCGTATGATTGTATTATTTCTTCTTATGGTTCATAACCGTATGTTAGAGAAATAACAGATATCTTATTGATAATGATGTAACTTATAAAAAAACCTACGAACTTTCAAAATGAGTGATCAAATTGCAAGCCATTTGCTCCTTGACAATATGCAAGGCGATGTTGAAACTCTTGCAAAGCATTATTAAGGGTATCAGCATTAATTGAAGTAATATTGGTCCCTATTCTTCATTTCAGTAAGCTGGTCACTATAAAAGTTCTCTGCCAATCCATCTATTGCGGAAAATCATTCAGGAATTCACGTACACGTGAGGAATGGGGTGGCGCTCCATCTTCCCAACATCGAATCATTCAATAGGTCAAGTCATCTCACTTTTTTTTTATTTGTATATGAATATGTTCCATTTTAGTTTATTTCATCTGCTGGTATACACATACTTATCATGCTTCCACTGATATAAATACGTTGTTTTTTGTTTTGTTCTCAGTTTTCATAACTCATTCATCAGTTATATTTTCCACTAATATAACTATTGCGACAAGATTGTGAGTTTGTGTAATGTGAACTTCGAGTTTCAATTGAACATTTCATCGTTGTCGGATGAAATTCACGTGTTCGAATGTACATGTTCTATTCAGAATTCGATTCTCCTGACCTACAAAATATCGTATACCAATTCCTGTTAGCGGAAATATAAATCAGAAACCGCAAGTACCTATTCATAGGTTAAACTACCGGAACGAAGGCTTTATCGTTAGATTTCTGGTCAATTAGTCTAAGCTCTACTGCAATTATGTTTCATGTTATTTCTTGGCGACAACAAACGCATTTCGATTATAACCGCTAGTCATTAAATGAATTTTGTAGCACGCGTAGTTTGGTTGCTGTGCTCGATAGCATTTGGCAGTATAGCCAAGTTGAATTATGTGAAATCATTTTTCTATTCACTAGGTCACAGAAAATGAATGTGATTTCTGTTCACTCGATCTGTCTGGAGTTTGAATTGTCAAAATAATGAGAATTTCTGTAGGTGGAACCACACAATTGTGACAAATTGGACACGTAATTACATCCACATCATGGAGGCATCAACGTAGAGAATGTATTATTCTGAAACTTCATAGCCTCAATTGCATAATTTTTGGTGATATTTAGTGATTATTAACATGAATTGAAAACTATTTCTATCGCAATAAACATGGTATTCTCAAAGTCATGAATTCATTGTTACTCGGTTTTCAGATTTTCAGACTGTTACACGATGAATGAAATGGATATAAAACGTTTTTTTGTGAAACCGAACAACATAAAATAATGAGAATGAAATGAAAAATCTCCAAAAAGGTGGCAGATTCAGGAAGATATGATCAATCATTTATTTTTTCTATACCTGACGATTCACCCATACTCATTCAAATGAAGAAACGTTCAGAAGAGTTTTTTTTCTTTCCCTCAAGAAAAAAACAGATGAAACTAGATTGTCTCAAATGAGATACTACGATTCTATTTATGATCTGAGTTGCGTCAAGATTTCATTATTTTTTATTACATGTATTGGTGGACATTTTGTGATTCTCATAATGATCGATACATCCATATTTCCGAATGTAGCAGATAATCCACGACATCATGAGAAAAAATTAAGGAAACTACGTTCAAATGAAAGGCGAGACAAATATCCATAGAAGTACTTTGGAGAATTATATTCCTTTTCTGAATTGGCGTGTGTCGTGAAAAGAAGACTCAGTCAAAAGTATACATAAATATCAGAAAGATTTGTTGTTATTTGGTAGAGGCAACTGCTTCTGAATCCATATAGATTAGAAAAAAAGGTCGTTATCAGTCTCTCCTCCACTCTCTTTCCTGCTATCTGGACGAAATCAAGGAAAAATATCACAGAAAAACAGGATCAGAGTGGTTTTACGCTTAAGGGGCGAATAGAATTTGTTTTCGTATTTTTCCAACTAGCGAACGATAATCTGGAGAACGATATACAGCGGGTTTATTCAGGCAATCGTTGTTCCAATTTTGATTTCTCTTATTCCAGCATTCGTAAAGCTACTTATGGAAATGAAGACGTAAATAAAAAATTGTAATGAGAGCAGCGCGCTCTTATCCAATATCCAGGATATCCAGACATTCTAGACTACCTTTTGCATTATTTAACGAAATTCGACAGTATCTATACCCGTTTCGAACCCATTGTCCTTTTTATTATTTCAGGGCCCTGGCTTCACGTGGAATCAGAATGGAATTTGAATGCATTGTAGATGAATGTTTTCATCGAATTTCATCGAATCGTCTAGAATGATTGGAATCTACTGAATTTCAGTGTTGTGTGTGAACTTGCCAGGAAAATGATCCAGATTTTTTCAATTCCACTTCCCTTTTTATACCAGATAAAACTTATTAATATATAAATAGCAATATTCAAATATTTCGAATGATCAGAAAACTGTACAGAAAAGTGGTTGTACCGAATACAACCTCAGTCCTCACCGAACATCAAAGTCATCCAAGAAAAATCAAGAACAATATGTAAAACGAACGTTTCTAAAATATTTCCAATATAAATTGAACTTCTCAATTAACGGTGAAATGAGGAAATAACTCCTGGATATTTTGTTCAAAAGCTCTTCCAAAAAAATTGTATCTGCTTATGAACTGATGTTCGATAAAAAAACAGGGTGTTGTGTTCGAAATAACAGAGTTATATTTCTTCGGAATTATGAAAAATTGACAATAATTTTTGAATGTTCTGTATGATATTGGGAAACGGGTTCTATCAGAATTAATAGCCTGAAATCTTTATTATACTTGGTAAGAATTGAAAGTGATGTTTTCTATACATCACGATGTTATTCAGTTTCCAATTGTAACTAGCATTTTCGAAAACAAAACAATAACTGTTTAACCGTTTCTGAAATATGGAATATTAGTGTGGGGAGGGAGTACACAACTGGAACGTATTTTCATCATGCAGAAACGTATCTTGAAGACCATGTTTGATATGAAATATACAGATTCTTGCCGTGGTACCTTCAAATTCAACAGAATACTTACCGTATATGCCATTTACATATAATATGCTTGTGTACTGTTTGTATATGCCAATAAATCAAATTTTGAAGATATCACATGAATATTCCACGAGACAGAAAACCAATTTTATTGTTCCTAGACATAGACTAACAAATACAGAGAAAGGGCCACATTATGCATCCATTGAATTTTATGACAATTTAACCTTGAATATTAGGGAATATCGCACAAGACAAAATTTTAAAAAACATGTTTTTGATTTGTTGTGTGGCATTGAGCCATATTCATTGAAAGAATTCCTGGGCAAGTAATTTTTTTGTAGTTTCAATATGATTTTCTTTTACCAACGACTGGGATATATATATTTTATGCTTATTGTAATTAGGTATTTCAATTAGAATGAGAGACATTTGTGTTTTTATTGTCTATAATGTGATGTAAATTATTGTAATTTTATATGACTTGAGTTTTTCAACTGTTTAAACTGAAAGCTTAAATAAATCTATCTATCTATCATGTTCGACTAATACTACTATTTGTTCAATTATAGCGATCTTCTGACATATCAGAAGATATTATTGCATTTCATTTTAACAGGTTGATAGATTAGGTAGAAAAATGTGTTCTGAATAATCGAATATGTAATTCGAAGTTTATGGTCATAATTTTTTTCTCTGATCACCCATCCGATGTGTGCGATAAAGAAAAAATCACAACTTGATAGTTGTATGTGATGATGGAAAAATATATTATATTGAATTAAGGTTCACTCAGGTATTTTGAATCGCCTCATTTGGAATAGTAGATATAGGAACCTTCATTATTCAATTTGAATTGATTGATCTTCTTGTAGAAAGGGGTGTACTCGCCAGTTTCTTCTATAAATATATAAAAATATTCTTAATTATGGGTATAAAGGTGCTATTTTATTCATTTCGAGTGTCCAACTATATGTTCTTGTTTCATTGCTGTTTTTCCTCACTTTTTGAGTGGGTACTTCCGAAATAGTACCATCTGATATCCCTCGTTTCTGTAGTAACCTTTTTCAATCAGAACAATCGAAAGATTGAGGAACATATTTATTGATGATATTTTCATTGTTTCATAACATTTGTTTATGTTCAATTATTAATCTTGAAGTTGTTCCGAATGTAATTTCAGAATATCGATGTTTATGAAGGCCTCCAGTTGGAGTTGGCGATGATCCATGTGAGGAAAGAGGTGGTTCTGGCGTAAACAGATGGGCTGCTAGATGAGCAGAATTGATTTCCGTAAGAAACGATACCGTGTTGGACATTTCCGATGACCAATGGGCCACCAGAGTCTCCTCGGCAAGCACTACGTCCATTAGCGCTGGACATGCAAACTTCCTCTTTCTTCCAGTCTCTGAATGATCTCTGACACTCAGCATCGGAGATGATGGTGTTGTTGACTTGAAGGAGAACGTTGGTGGTAGTCTGGAATATACCGTTGGTCAGACCCCAACCGCTTACTCTGGCGTTTTGACCTGGAAAACGATGCGAATATTTATAAATATATATAGTAGAAGATGGAGTCGTTGGTGCTGGCTAATTAAATAACCTAGAAACTGTAGTGGGGAATTGCAGCGAATAGAAATATACTCTTTGAAATTTATCCAAGCTTTCGGAATCTTTATTTCATTCCATCAACAGGGACATGGGACATGACAAAAACCATGTATGAAAAATTAAAAACAATCAGAATTTTACATCTTTTGCGAGAATGTATACATAAGTTAGTTATTTGAACATTCAAAATAACTAAGATACAGAAAACATTCTGAAATCAGACAACAAGAAGGTATCACAATGCATACGTCTTTATATAACCAATCTAACTCAGAGGTCAAAAGTGGATTTGGCAGAATTGTACAACAAATCAGCTGGCACCCATGCTTCAAGGTCAACATGTCAGTAACGAACCACAAAGGAACACAACCATTGCATTGTTACCGGCTGGAATTATGTGAGGAAAGAGAAATGGAAAAGTCCAATGATATTAGAAAGGAATGAAGTTCACTCAAGTGATTTACATCTGTTTTTTTATCGATGCAGTTATTATCCTGTTGATAGATAAATGCCATTTCTGAGAATATTCTCTTGCTTATCATAGATTCAGACGGGAGAACACTAACACCATCATAGTCCATATCCGGTGATCAAGTTTGTTAACATGCTTCGCAAAGGCACATCTTTCAGGACACAGTCAAGCATCACTTCTATGTGCGGTTATTCTTGAAGCCAAGGTGCGCGATGTTTGACCAACATAGTGTTGAGCATAGTGATGAGCAACTTGGGTTGATTGATGAAAACGTGAAAATTTTCGAATCGTAAACTAAAAATCCAATTTTTTCTAATACAATCGATTTCAGAGGGTATATCATATCGACAAAATTTGAAGGTATAAAATGGTACTACAGGATGGTGGAATGATATACTGGGTGTTCCATTTGGAAGAATTTATTTATCGTTAATTGACATCTCCTGAATTAACGTTTCTCCTGAAAACACCCTGTATCAAGAACTGGATTTTTACTGCATTCAGACATTTCAATCTCCTCTATCTTCCTTATCACCTGATATGGGTACCCATTCATCACTGTGAACGTTTTTGACACCATTTATATTGCAAAAATTATCGTCGAATTTTCATAATTTTCGCCCCAGTTTGTCAACGTCGCGAATCATTGAAAAAAAAAATAGTACTATGATGCATAATTCCACGCTGAGTTTGATGGTGAATAATTGTATTCGATTAAAAAAAAAACAAACTCCATGTTTTCTGGCTGATCGTCCTGTATATCTCAAAATATTTTAGGATTGTGTATCTGCGCAAATGTAACAAAATTTATTCAAAGTATTTTTTGTATCCTCATACCCAAGTGAGTAATTCTACTTCCACACACTAATAGGCCACCCTGTATATATCTTGATTTTGAAACACATTGGATATCATGTTCTCATATCATTTTTGGTATTTATTTCGGTTTAAGAAAGTTGAGAGTCGTTTTAATTCATGTGATCTATGAGCACCATATGTACGGCGTGAGATACTAACGAGTTCCTACTCTGCTTTCTTCCTCTGAATGAAATACTATTATTATTATATTATTGTTGTTCTGAGAATATCACTGTTAATGTATGAGTAATATAAGTATGGATATGATTATCTAGCTTAACCTCGAAAGAGTTGCTCAAATTCTCCGTTATTAACATTCGTTGAAAAATCATCAACGAAACCGAAACATATTTTGGCATTTCAATTGCAAATTTGAGAAACTGGTGTCAAGAGTATCATTCGATTAATCATTCAGAAGAAGTTGAATGGTTCAATAATATCAGTAGAAGTTTATCACTACTGACTATATGTTCTTCTTCATTTTAGTATCATGTTTGTGACGGAGGTGTGATAATTCTGGCCATTTTGACAGTCGAAAAACGTCACAAATAATTGATTACAGGATTCTCTATAATTTTCTGATATGATGATACCGTTTGGCTTCGATTACTTCAAGTAGACGTCATTCGGATTATTTTTCGACGAATATTTTGTCCTATTGTTCAGTTATTGTAATCATGTTATCATTTATTTCATCATATTAGTTTGATTGTTACTCTATTGAATATCATCACAATATTTCTCGGTTTATCTATATTTTCCAAAGTATTCGTGAAATCAATGTTTCGATGATTTCAGGTTCTGATGAACGAAAGCTGCGAGGTGAGTGTTTTGACAAAATTGAGTGATTGTATCTCTTGTACCGGTATGACATGATCCCTAATTTCATTTTGATGTTCTCGATTCGATTCTCTATCGAAAGAATATCATATATTGCCTGATCAGACAAGTTATTATTCTGTATATTTCCTAATATGTGAGGTAATGTATGATGATTTTTATCATAACTCTATCGATCATTCGAACTACAAGATCGACCAATTATTACCAAATATAGATCAAATAACGGCATAATCGATAACATTCTCCTCATGATTTCTATAATAATCATAAGGACCCTCGTTATCTTACCTTGGAGGTTGACTCCAATATCACGAAGAGTAGGAAGACGAGCCAATTGGATGGTTCCCGACAAAGTAACGGTTCTCTCAAGTTCGATAACTCCAACGTCGTTAATGATTTTGTCATCGTCGTAGTCTTCGTGAATGGCAGCCCTTCTAGCGTTGACAGTAATAGAACCAACAGCAGGTTGGGCAAGATTGTGAGCTCCCAGAGTAACTCGGATGACTCTGGCACTGTTGAAACATAAATGGTCAATCAAGTTACTCAGCTCCAAGAACTCCTCTGTATATGAGGATGCTTCAAGAATGAGAATGATTATTGCGATGTTTCTTCTTTTTCAATTTCTTTCATATGAGTTCGAGCAAGGTGTTGAATATGCATTTGGTTGGATGGCCCTGATAGAAATTCAGAAGAAATAGCTCATAAGGAGTCCAGGGTTGAGATACAAGTATACATTACCAGCTACACTTTGAAATTAATCATAAGTTGATATATGGAGGTCTCAATGAGATAAGGAACTCTAGAGAAATTGCCATGACTTCAAATTGAGGTGAAAATGTCAAAGTAACAGACATCAGTTAAAAGAAAATCAACATATTCAAGACAATATCCTAATTACTGGCCGGGAAACTTCCGATCAATGAAAAGAAGAGTATTCAAGTCATGTGTGGATGATACCCTCAGCCATTGTGAATACAAAAAATTTCATTTTCTGAACTCTTAAAGGATTTTTTGAGAATATGAAAAAAATCGTATTTGGATACCCGGAAGTTTTTGTAAATCTAGTAACACCATTCACAGTTACCCGATAAATCCAAACTATCCATTTAATATTAGACACTGATTCGAAGAATCATAATAAACAAATACCTTGCCATTGCAGCTAAGTAACAAGTCTGGGACAACCAGCATGATATCAGAAGAAAATGGGGGCTGTCAATCTTGTGAGAAGATCCGATATCAATGAAAAGAATAGTTAATCAAACGAATGGAATTCACGTATCTCTGAACCAAAAACATCCACTGTGATACGATCAAATTCTTGGAATCTATGTGTTCTCTCCTGAAAACGATTGTGCATACACGACGAAATAATGCAATCTTCTCTTTATTCATAAGGATTCTGAACAATCATTCAGACAATGGATATCTGAACTTTCAAACTCAACTCGAACATACATCCACACCAACGTAAACTACACAGTGATAAACATAGTTCAGTTCAACCATTTTTTGACTTACCCATAGATACAGTGAGCAGCAGTAAGAACGTAGGTTGTGGTAATGAGAGATCCGCCACAAGACCAGCTATTTACTCCATCAGATGCGACCATGTACACTTGGTATGGAATGGAGTGGGGAACAACTTCTTGACCATTGACGATTTCCAAATGTGGGTTTTCTTCATCTTCTGGTAGTTCATTTGCTTCAACATAACGGTTTCTGAATGGTGGGAATTCAGATTTGTCCTGGAATTTTCTTTTCAATCAGTTCATTACTCAGTAGTAGTATCATTGATGATAATTAGGTTCAATCATATGAGTTATGGAAAATGCATTTATACAATTTCGGAAACCTACCTGAAAATCAGATGCCACGATGATTCCGATATTTTTATCGAACGCTCATCAGTGACTTCATAAACATCTAAATATCATTTGAGAACTAGTGATCCTCATGTTTGGATAGGATGAATAATTAAGGGGTTATACGCAGTTGCGAGGCTCAAAAATAACGTTTTTTTGAGATTTTTTTTTGTGGTAGCAGCTTTCATTTATCAAGTACAAGTGATAGTAATTCTGAAAGAGCACACTTTGAAGAATATAATTGTGTATTACTCGTGTCAAAATATTGATGTGCACCGCCTCTGCAGATGATGTCCCGAACGACCTCCAAAAAAGGCGCTCGGTGGTGAGCACGATTTCGTCGGTTTGGATTATTTGAAATGAAAAAAAAGGTGAATTCTTTCAAAGGATAGATGAATGCAGGTATCAAACGAAGGAAAAAACAAAATTTTCATTTTTGACAAAATGGCGGCAATTTGAAAAAAATTTTTAGTTTTCGATGAAAATTTTCGCTCTAAATTGTCAAAAAAAATAGTAAAAAAATTTTTACATCGTATTCCTTCGTTCAATACCTGAAGAATGTATCTAAACAGATTGTGTTAAAATTTCAGCCCGATTAGTTGAGCCATCTCTGAGAAATCTTGCTCACCGACTCTGAAATGACAGTTTTGAGATAAACGCGTTTAAAGTTTCAGAAGTAGTTTACACATAGGTTTTTTTTTAACTTACATGGTATCATCAAGTATTTATCGGATTGACTTCAAATTTTCAGAGAATTAGTCAAATATAAGTATATTCCGAAAATGAAAAAAAAAAAAAGTTTTTTTGAAAAATCTAACTGCGTATAACCCCTTAAATCAGTTCGAAAGTAGTCGCGTATTTTGTGACGAAATATTTCAATCAATCAACTATCATATATGTTATTCCTGTGAATTATGCAAATCATTCATCCATAGCAATTATGAGATTTGTCATTCTCATATCTATAATCAATTCTATATCAATTCTGATTCTCAATGTCCTCTTTGAAAAAAACACATATGTCTGAAATCAATTTCGTCTGTAACTAACGTTAGTCTATTTAAAGAAAGCATCATACAATATTATATATAATGGGCATAAAAATTATTGTCATTGAATAATATATACAGGGTGGCCCAACGAAAACGTACCGGAAGGTATAACTACCGGAAAGAGATTTTATCGAGAAAAATCTGAAACACGTCAACTTTGTATATGAGGCAGATAACTTTTGACGCAAAAAGTATAGCCCAAACTTTACCCTCCTGAGCGGGAGTAGCATCTCCTTTTCGTCTATGCATTTCTCAAAAAATACAAGAATTGAATCGATTGTGCTTGAAAAATTACCGCTAGCAACTACTGAGTCTATTTTAGCATGCAAGAACACGATAATTTTTTACTCAATAAAACTACCAACTAGCTGGAATCAACAGGAACAAAAAAATTATTGTTTCAACATTTACTTCGACAAAACGTTAAGTTTTTATGCGAAATCGATTCAATTTCTGTATTTTTTGAGAAATGCACTAGCGACATCTCAAAGGTCCATATCTTTGCAACGGTATCATTTGACCGCAATTCCCATTGGAAAAAATATAGGGTATGCTACCTCCGCTTACGAGGGTAGAGTTTGGACTATACTTTTCGTGTCAGAAGTTGTCTTCCTCATACACAAAGTTGACGTGTTTAAGGTTTCCCTCGATGAAATCCCTTCCTGGTAGTTATACACTCTGGTACGTTTTCGTTGAGACACCCTGTATAATGATTGATGGAATCCACTGAAAAAGATACATTACATTTATGAAAAACACACAATTAGTACCATAGATATACTCACTAGAGAGGCAGCAAAAGCTGCTCCGAAGAGAGCAAGAAAAACTACTGCAACTTTCATTTTTAGATCTCACCGCACGTATCTTACAACCTAACAATTGAAGGCTTTTATATATCATTCTCGAGGCGTAATACCTGTGATAAGATTATCATGATATCATAAGATTGGAATTTCAGATTATGAGTTACGATTGGAAACATTATAATATAAATAATCAGTTGATTGATCTGTCAATAGAATGGTCGATTGTTGAATTTTGATCACATACAAACCTACAATTTGAAAACTTCCAGAACGTTTGAAGTTGAGATATGTACCTACTGTATCGGTAACAGTGAGGCCGATTGAAATATCTATAGCCCTAATGTATGTTCGTTACCAATCCTCAATTTGTTCACATTCTCACAACTCGAAATTATAAACACTCTATTCATTGGTGTCCACCTCTACATATTGAACATATTCATTGACAGAGAACTACCGGGTGTTTCACAGTGGGTGGAACACTGAAAGTATCTGGAGAACAGAAAGACAGATCATTTCGAAAATTTGTGAGCATGGATAATCAAGCTTGCCCTAATTGCTGAAATATTTTCATCGATACAGTGTTGCCGCTTGTATCAAAAAGTAAAAGCTACTTTGATATTTCAAATGGAACACCTCGTATATTATATCATTTTTAGAATCTCTATAAGATTTGTCACAACTTTCCCACATATCTTCCTATATCTACCGATCTGTGACGATTTTCGAGATAAAAATTATTTTGTCCAATTTTTGTGCAAAACCTGACAATTCAAAAATATATATTTTTTCCAAATGCAAATTTACAAGATATTGCAATTTGGGTTATAGCTGCATAAGACCACTAGGTATTCTGTCGATTAACTGTATCTTAGTTTCAGCATACAGGGAGTCTCAGAAGTTAGTGCCTTCCCGGCACCCATGAAAATGACTTGAGCTCCGTTTTTTTAAAATGGAACACCCTGTATATTATTACTCATTTGAAAAACTATAACATTTTTCATTTCAGTTGAGTATACTCTGCCTATTCCTTTCTCCCTATATACAGTTTGTTAGTTATGATTACTTATGTTATGAATTATTCGTTTTCAATAAAAAAATATTGGATAGTGCTATGAACTTCATTCTGATAGAAAACTAACATGATAATGCTTCAATGTCATCCTGTATTCAAATTGCATGGAGGTGAAAGTACTATGGCAGAAAATAATTACTCGAATGTGGTTTTGATGGATTTATTCATCATATATGGTCAATGTAACAAGAATATCAGTAGAACATGCAAAAAGTTCAATGAAAAGCATATAATGATTTACCTCGAATGAATTCGATTGAAGAGAAATTTTGAAATGATTTTGAAATCTTTCCAGATGTATTAATACACACATGTTAGACCTTGATACTTTTAGCTCTTCATTTCAAGCATTTCAAAATTTTCTCTTCAATCTAATGAATTTTCTCGAATTCTTTCGAGGTAAATCAGCATACCTTTCGTTGAATTATCTGCATGTTCTACTGATATTCTTGTTACATTGACCATAGATGATGAATAAATCCATCAAAACCACATTCGAGTAATTATTTTCTGCCATAGTACTTTCACATCTATGCAACTTGAACACAGGATGACATTGGAGCATTATCACGTTAGTTTTCAGTCAGAATGAAGTTTATAGGCTACTATCTAAAGCACCATCCAATATCTATTTAATTGAATACGAATTCATAACAAGTGATCAAAACTAACAAATTGTACGAGGTAGGTATAGGGAAAGTATGCTCAATTAAACTGAAAAATATCATAACTTTTCAAATAAGTGATGAAATACAGGGTGTTCTATTTGAAAAAACAGAGTTTCAGTCATTTTTATGAGTCCCGGGAAGGCACTCACTTCTGAGCCTCCCTGTATGCTGAAACTGAGATCCAGTTAATCGACGGGATACTCAATGGAATAATGCAGCTATAGCTCAAATTTCAATATTTTGTGAATTTGCATTGGGAAAAAATTGATGATTTTCAATGGTCAGGTTTTGTACAAAAATTCGACAAAATAATTTTTATCTCGGAAATCGTCACAGATAGGTATAGGGAATTATGTGGAAAAGTTGTGAAAAATCTCATAAGGATTTCAAAAATGATATAATATACGGGGTTCACCATTTGAAATAACAAAGTCGCTACTACTTTCTGATAAAAGCGGGATTACTGTATTGATGAAAATATTTCAGACGGATAGATCAAGTTTGATTATCCACGTCCACAAAGTTTCTGTCCTCCAGATACTTCTAATGTTCCATCCACTGTGAAACACCCTGTATATGTACTCATTTTATGAATATTTCAAGATAACCAAAAAGAGAGACATCTCAACAACACTTAGATAAACTATTGTACATCAAATCTTATATTTTTATACATATGTTTGTATGCATATTTCATACAGTCGTATAACTTCGACTATTGTCCTATTGAAATTTGACTATTCATAATATTGTGAATATTTATGAACTGAATAAATTCAATTCAATTAATTTTTCAATACAACTTTCAAAAACTGTGTTTTGGGGTCATGAATGCAGAATCAATATCCTGAGGAACCCGAAATCTGTTTTTTTACACATTTCTGCATTGTTTCTAAATGTTTTAATTAACTATTATAGGCACCTCCCCATTCTATGATACCATATCTCGAAAGAGATTCTACGATGGCGTGATATATTATGTTGAGTTGTTTGATATTCATTATGTTCTTGCAGTGTTTGAATTAAGAGAGGCAACTCCTTACTTTCTGTACTAGTGCAGTGATTTGTTCATACCATTTGAAATTACTATCCAGTATGATTCCTTAGTATTTCATTTTGTTCACAGGTTCGATTTCCATATTCTCATTTATCCGGAGTGAGGGAAAGTCGTGGGGGATATATTGAATGTGGAATGGCAAGTATTTGGTTTTTTCCACGTTCACAGTGAGTAGTTTTGAAGAGAACCATTTGAAAATCATTTTCAGTTATTTTTTTGCTTTTTTTCATATAAAACTTCTCAAGAAAGGAGAAATCTTGTAATGTTCATGAACAGTGTAGAAGTTTTCTCCTGTGTACAAAATTGCTGTCATCTGCAAATGATACTATTTGACCTGTAATATATTGAATAGTATAGGTCCGAAAACCGTTTCTTGAGGGACTCCATATTTTATGAGTCCTCTTCTGCTGTTCACTCCTTCCACCGTTACACACTGCATCCTGTCAGATAAATAACTCCTCATTAAGTTCCATGAATTACCCCTGATTCCTATTTTTTGCATGCATGAAAGTAACGAAATCGGTCAATAATTTGCACGATCTAATCTGTCTGCACCTTTATAAAGATGTTTGATTCAAGCTTCCTTCAAGTTTTGGAGAAATACTCCTTTGTTCAGTATTTCATTCATGATGAAACATAGGGGTTTTGTTACATGTACTGAAATTTCTTCCAATATTTTAAGGGATATTTTGTATAGTCCAGGAGCTTTGTAAGTTTTCAAAATTTTCAGGATTTCATGCGCTTCTTTTTCACTCGCATTTTCCACAAATATTTTAGAGTTCGTGCTCATGGAAGTTTTCATTATTATTTTGGATGATACCATCCGCTGATTTTTGCCGATATCAGTAAAGAATTTAATTAGAGTAGTTGCAATTTCAAGTTTATCTTTGGTAATTTCACCGATTTCTTTTTTCAATTCATTGATGGTTTCCTAGCTCTTTAGTATTGTCTTTATTTTTATCGATAATATTTTTGTAATGATTACTTTTTGCCTTTTTGATCAACGAATTGAGAGTATTTCTAGATTTTTTTAAGCCAATTGATGCTGTTATGTTTTCCTTGGTGTTCTGCCATTTTTTATAGAGAGCGCCTCGCTTTTTCATTGAATTCCTGATTCCCTTAGTTTTCCATATTTTCTTTTATTTAATTTTTGTTTCAATCGATTTCGAGTTCTTGTCGACATATTTTGTGATTGTTTCCGTGAATGTAGCTATTGCCTCATCTACATCCAGGCACTCATACAAATTCTCCCACTTCTCTAAGGAAATTTCTCCTTTCGGTTTATGGTAGTTGACAATGTTTATGGTGGCTGTTTTCATTTTTTTGGTATCAGTATCAATTCAAAATCTGAATATTATAGGAAAACGGCCAGTTATATGGGTTTCCAGGATGTAGGGTTCAGGGTCATTGTCCATATTTTTAGCGAACAAATGATCTATGCATGAACTAGAATCAAGTGTTACTCTGGTTTTACCATTAGGATACGAAACCGTCCTCATTCATGATATTTTGGTATGCGTGGCTATCTTCCTTGTCTTTTAAGATGTCTATGTTGATATCCTCCACCCAAATATGTTTACCATTTCCATTTGTATTTTTTTTTTCAGATATGTGGAAAGCTCTTTGTTGAAGTTTTCAATATTGGTGGATGGTGATCTGTATACACCTGTAAGAGTGAGATCTTTTTCATGTTTGTTTTTTATTTGTAGTATTACCACTGAGAATTAATGAATTCTATTCACTTCATACTCATAATTGAAAGTAGTTTTTTCATGTATATAACAATACCATCATTTCTATTGAACTTGATCTCACTATAGACTAAATCGTAACCATCTAAATTATATTGTCGTGTAATATGAATGTTCCAGTGAGGACAAAACGATCGAAGTTATCTGATAGCATAAGTACTTGAAAATTCTCGAATTCTTTCTGAAAGCTTCTTGAATTATTATGAAAAAGCGAAAAAATTTTGTTCTGTTTTTCCTGGAATTCTCTTATAATCTAGATAATTATGAATCGTTTTTGTTTCTGTCATGTTGCTTTTGAAATATCTAACGAAACTCTCCACTTTCTGATATTATATGTTGAAATGAGTTTTCGTGGATACGAAAATATGAATGAAATATTTGCTACTATAATGCTTTTCTATAATCATTTCAATTTCCAGGGTCCCTGTTTTGGATGCACTAGAGTGGAACTTATTACATACAGTGCTTCTCAAAAGTCCCCTCCCCCCCTCTTATCTTTGGAACGATTATGAATAAACAAGTGAAATTTGGAAACTGAATATTAAAGGTTGTAAACTGCCCTACTAGGGATGATAGATGACGAAATTGTCAAAAATGACGTAACAAGGCCATTGTGACCAATAATTTTAAATGGAACCCTACGGCAAGCGACACCTCTTTTAAAAGGTATCGAAAAAACCTATTCAATGATACTAATTTTGTTTGTGTTTATGGCAGTATTGGCAACTCGCTCTGGAAATTTTGCTCCTCCACACTTTTATGGTGCAGCAAGACGGTAGTTGGAAGAGGAGTATCGAGGTAGATGGATTGGACGACGAGGTTCAACAGAATGGCCACCTCGATCACCGGATCTCACACCTTTGGATTTTTTCTATAGGGTTACCTTAAATTGAAGGTTTACGTTACTGAACCTGGCAATATTGACGTTTTGAAACTATTGTTGCAGAATGTGAGGCTGTTTCCGCAGACACATTTGCAAAAGTACGAGAAGAGTTCAAAAATAGGAAGTTTTACTGTCAGGAAGTAAATGGAGGTCACTTCGAGCAATTTCTTTGAGAAGATACTGATTCTAAAATCTGTAATTAATATCATACTGAATGGAATCAAAATTTTAATGTTTAGTAATGAGCCATGAAAACTGCCATAAACCCAAACAGAATTAGTATCATTGAATAAGTTTTTTCGTAACCTTCTAAAAGAGGTGTCGCTTGCCGTAGGGTTCCATTTAAAATTATTGGTCACAATGGCCTCGTGACGCCATCTTTGACGATTTCGTCATCTATCATTCCTAGTAGGGCAGTTTACAACATTTAATATTCAGTTTCCAAATTTCACTTGTTTATGTATAATCGTTCCAAAGATAGGAGGGGGAAGGGGACTTTTGAGAAGCACTGTATACTAAGTGACTGAGACTGAACAATTGTTGAATAAATATGGATAATTAAATCGAAAGGATTCTTTTTGTTTCATTATGATTGTTTTTACCTCTGGGAAGTTGATCTGGTTCTAATTAGCTTTTCTACTTTTTTTTTTGTCGATTTCTTGATAGGTTCTATTGCTCTTGTAGATTTTGGTGTTGCAGTATCTTTTTCCAGGATCAGACTTGGTTTCACAATTTTTTTTTCAGGGGGTATATTATCATTTATTATCGAAGGGGTTTGTGGTGCACTTATTGAGATTTTTTCTTCTTCCGCATCCAATATCTTTTGTTGTCCAAGACTAGCTCTCCTTTTTGAATATAACAATTTGTGTATTTTCCAGATCTTCTTTGTTGTGCTCGATGTGGTAATAGGTATTTATATTCTTTCCGCTCACTGGGCGAAAGATCTTCTGAAATTGCCATGCCGGTTCCTTTTAGTCTTCTGCAGTTTTTCAGGATGCTTTTTTTTTCCTTAGATTCGATATCAATTCTATCTTTATTGGCGATGTCATTTTTTTGCCGAGCCTATAAAGATTGTTTATATCACTTAGCTTTAGGTCAACACCTACCAAACGCTCGACTTCGCTGAGAAAGTTTATATCTAAATCTCCTTTCGATCTTTTTATTCTGAAAATGACGATGTTATCGTCCCGTTTCATGAGTGTATCTTTTTTTTCGGAAAAGAGTTTTCTTGTTCCAGTTCCCTAACTTTTTGGCTCTGCTCTTCTATTTTCAGAAGTAGTCTACTCTCGCATGCGTTGATTGCAGATTTGAGTTCGTTCTTGCTTTCCTCCTCAAGAATTTTATTGGAAGATTCTTCGAAAAATCTTTTAAAAGTTGTTTCGTTCATTCGTACTTGCTGGCAGGTTTTCCGTTTAAAACGTCGATATAATCCAAAGTAGTATATCCTCACTATTCGTGATCGATTCACAATCGCACTTGCTTTTGTTTATATTTCGCTTTTAGTCTCGCGACACGAGCAGGACTGATACACCTCACAGGACCTCTGCTGTAGACATGTATCAGGAGGTCTATGCGGGGGGTCCGGGCTTGAACACCTGAACCAAGAGGAGACAACCTCAATAAAAACCTGAATCCTGCGGTGGGTAGACCAGGCTTATGGGATGCGTGGCTAAGTAGAAGTTCAGCCAATGCTGGTCCCACCTTGAGGCACCGGGCGATACCTCATTGTATTAGCCTTCTCTTCCTGTGAATCGGGATAGTAGGAGAGTGACCGTTCAAGACCCCGGTACTCGTGGGACACAACTATAAACATTCCAAAGGAGGAGGAATCCAAAGAGATAGACTCCCTTAGAGGGGAGCCTGAGAAGGTAGACTCTCGAGAAGTAGCTGGAGCGGTTCATGCGGTTGCGCAAGCAATGGACATGGACAAGGGCTCCAAAACTCGACTTTCTGGTGCCAAAAAGAAGGAAACTCCGGAAAACCGAGAAGATTGCTTCTGGGAAGTGGACAGAAAGCAATCCTAAGAAACCTGCTCCGCAGAAGCAGGCTCCGGGGAGGACCGATTCGAGTACCCCTGGAAAGCAAAATTCTACAAAAGGGCATAGAAGCCAGGAGCAGACTATGTCTTTTAACGTAGTAGCTAGGGGGCTGAAGATGGCGATCATCGCCGTCATCCTGAGGTGCTCCTAGATCAGGGGAAAACGGACGCTATTTTGGGGAAGCTTTTGGAACTGATCGCTGGAACGCAGTAGAGAAGCTCAACCCAACCCCACCACAATTCGAGCGTACGTCGTTTGTCACAGGGGTCTGTTGGATGTACTGTGCGAACGACGT
This sequence comes from Plagiodera versicolora, assembly GCA_037013635.1. Classification (NCBI taxonomy): domain Eukaryota; kingdom Metazoa; phylum Arthropoda; class Insecta; order Coleoptera; family Chrysomelidae; genus Plagiodera; species Plagiodera versicolora. Next base: position 3,461,275 of record CM072986.1, on the reverse strand, counting down.
CACCAAAAACTGGCTGAAGGCTAACATTGCATCGCTTGGGAGACCTCCCGAAGCGCCCGAGAGTATTGGTACATGTGCCAGACGCCTGTGAAAGAGAGAAAGAGGTCTGAAGCTGGATCAGCAAACAAAATCCGTTGCTGAAGACAGACGGGTGGATACAGATCAGCCGGAAGGTGGAGGACAAGGGCCATACGCTGGCCAACTCTATTGATGAGGCGTTCTTGAAGGCTCTGGAGGCAAATAACCTCAGGGCGTACTACACGTACCACAACTGGGGAAGATATTCCTCAGGACCCTGAAGTCTGATCCTAACTACTGATCGCCCTAGTGCCTGTATCCTTGTTGAAAAGGGTTTGAAAGTATCTCCTCTAACGAGTCTTTGTTCTAGGGACCTTGTTGCTATGAAGCTTACCCTTGAGAATGGGGAAACGGAGACAGGGGAGATCTTAATAGCCTCTGCTCCCTTTCCCCAGAGATGCACCTACTCCCCCACCACCAAGTGGAGTCACACAACTAGTCATGGGATGCGATGCCAACGCCCACCACCACCTCTGGGGAAGAAAAAATACAGCCTAAGAGGTGAGTCGTTACTGCAGTTTATTCTAGCCAACAACTTGGATGTGCTTAACAAAGGGAATACACCAACCTTCGTGACGACACGGGCCAATGAAGTTATAGATATAACTGTAAGTACTAACATTATCTCTAATAATATTAAGAATTGGAGTGTATCTGACGAGATTTCTTGCTCAGATCACAGAAACATTCGATTCGAAATAACGGGCCTTAAAACCCAAACTTCAAATTATAGGAATCCACACAAAACTAACTGGGGAGCCTATAAGGCAGACCTAGACATGCAATTTCACAACATTCCTAGCAGAATTGTTGATACTGAGCAAATTACTGACGTGATGGTTCCAGCCCACAATTCAAATTGTCCTCTAATCACAAGGAGTTACAAACGTAACGCACCATGGTGGTGCAAAGACCTAGCTAATTTGAGAAAACAGGTTGGACGCAAATTGAACCAAGCAAAGAGTGATGAAAATGGGGTGAATATAGAAAAACCATTCCAACAGACTACAACAAAAAATCAAGAAAACTCAAGAGAGACTCTTGGAGGAAGTACTGCGAGGATATCGAAAAAACCGCCGTAGGTGCTAGACTTCAAAAGGTACTTTCAAATGGTTCACAGAGTCCGATTGGAGCAATTGTAGGCCCTGATGGAAAGTACACCCAGGATGAAAGAGAAACACTGATGAAACTATTCAGAGTTTACTTTTACGCTTTCTCTGGTAATTCTCAAGAGAAGAGTGACTAGGGAAAACCGGGAGTGTTCAAAGAAAAAACAATCACGTGGCACAAAATAAAATGGGCTATCAACTCGTTTGAACCATTCAAATCTGCTGGACTCGATGGCGTTTATCTCAAAATGCTACAAAAAGGGCCAGAACTTCTATTTCAAAAACTTTGCATGGTACTAAGGACCAGTCTTGCAATGGGATATGTACCGAAAATATGGTCGGTTGGGGCGAAAGCTAGAGAAAAAGGAAGTGCTTCTATGCACATTTCCAAAGGTAGGTGTTCTGTCACCGCTTCTGTGGAGTCTTGTTATTGACGGACTGCTGCGTATTCTAACCCAAAATCACCACAGCGTACTAGGCTTTGCAGATGATTTGGTTATCATGGAACAGGGGAAATTCAATACCACTGTTAAAGAAAGGATGCAACAAGCATTAGACATCACTACTGAATGGATTAATCAGGAGAACCTAGCAGTTAACTCTCGCAAAACTACAGTAGTAGCATTCACGAAACGAAGACAAAAAGAAGAGCTGAGACCTCTCTACTCGAATGGTTCACCTGTAGAGATGTCGGGGAAAGTTAAATACCTGGGAGTCATACTAGATTCCAGTCTAACTTGTAACCAACATCTACAAAGGGTTTCAAAGAAGGTAACCATGAGCCTTATGATTGTGAGAAGAACATATAGCAAAACTTGGAGTCTGAAACCAGTAATTATACAGTGGCTGTATGAAGTGGTAGTTAAACCAGCCATAGTTTATGGTGCAATCGCCTGGTGGAGCAAGACGTTGCAGCATAACGCTATAAAAACACTAAGCAAGGTGCAAATACTTGCTTGCCTATGCATAACAGGGGGAATGAGCGGCTATGAAGGTAATGCTCTGTTTTCCCCTGCTTCACCTTGAAGTGCAAGGGGAGGATAGACTGAGGCTCCTCAGATTGCCTGTAGCGTCAAGAAATAGTGGGAAAAATACACTACCACAATTCAATGGGGACAACATCTTGCAGATGCCAAGAGTGATATGATCCATAAATACATCTTCGAAAAACCCTTCGAGGTGTGATTCCGGATCGAAGGGAGTGCCACGAAGTTCACGCTAGAGAAGAGCAGAACAGAATGATCTGGTACAAAGACGGATCAGAAAGTGAACAAAGATCGGGTGCGGGAACTCATTCGCCTACCCTGAAGGAAAAACAATCCTTTGCGCTTGGTGAAAACACCTCGGTGTTCCAAGCTGAAATATTTGCAATTCTACAATGTGCAAAAATATGCAATGAGAAGGCCTTCAAGAGAAAATGAATCCCTATTTATTCGGATGATCAGGCCAGCCTGTAAGCCCTTGCAGGTTATAAGGTAAAGGCCAGACTCATCTGGGAATGTATCAACGAACTTCTGACGCTGACAAGGTTAAACAGAGTTGAACTGATCTGGGTACCTGGGCACAGTGGAATAGAGGGCAACGAAATAGCTGACGAACTAGCTAGGAAGGGGTCAGCTACACCCTACTTTGGCCCAGAACCAGTACTTGGAGTGCCCAAGAAACTACTTGGCAACTCCATTGAAAGACGAGTCAAAGAACTACAAAGAATAGCCTGGGATAAAATATCAGGATGAGAATATAGTAAATTTATTATTTAGGTAACAGGTAAAAAAAGAACTGATGAGATACTCAGATTAAGTAGAGATCAGATAAGACTAGTAAGAGGTCTTCTTACTGGACATGCTCCTGTTAGAACACATCTACAAAAGATGGGGCTATATCAAGGTGACCAGACTTGTAGATTGTGCGGCTTAGAACCTGAGACTATTGACAAATGTTGTGCTATTGTGAGGCACTAAACTATAGAAGAGTAGTGCAACTGGAAGAACCTAGAGAATGTGGGAACCCTCAAACCTAGTGACCTTTGCAAAATAGTCCAAGGGACCAATATTTTTCAGGATATCGGAATGATAGGGGAATTTCCAATAAGCCTCCGGCTACAATATATCCTTCGGACCCTTGTAATAATAATAAAGAAAGCGAATAAATGAGAGCGTGTTGAGAAAAACGCTTGGACACGTCGATTCGTATTTTTAGATGCGCATTTTTTTCAAAATAATCATCATATAGGGTGTGTCATGTGACAGTGGCCGATACCAACTTTCCTAATTCAAATACGATTTCCTGTATATTATTAGTTTTTTTTTGATTCTTCAGAACTGATCAGAGTCGCTTGGCAATACGTTGGAGTATTCAAGTTTCAACTCATCACTTGCTGCGATCATCAAAAATACATTCATCCATGAAAAAAAACAAGAATTCAGTATTCAAAACATTGTTGTACTCATTTGTACAGATAAGAATACATTATATTCACGAAGTCATCATCATTCTCAATCACGAACTCTTACACCATCATTCGTCTCTTCTAGAAACGTATTCTCACTAAAATATTTCCTCATTTCACAAGACCTATCTTATTTTTTCTAAGACAAGCAACAGCTTATAGTATATTCTCTACACTTTTTGGGAAATATCTCATTATTATGACCTATGAATCGCGATTTAAGGAGCGTCCCCCTTTGCCTCTTCATCTGTCATTAGTGTACTATGTACACACATTTCACAATACAACTCAATTCAACTATCTCTAATGTTTATTAATTATACCTTGGCCGAAGGGTAAGTGTTCACCAGTGGATTTTAGCATCTTCCACGCTCTCCTAGCCGGTAAAACAATACAAACACAATTCAATACAATATTAACTACATTTTTATCTCAACTTTTTTTGTAGATTATTCTTTGACCGAAGGGTAAGCGTTAACTAGTGAACTCTAGCATATTCCACGCTCTCCTAGTAGATAGTTTACATACGTAAATATTTGTTCGTGAAAAAACCTCTCTAATATCACTTCTACTCAATAATATGTCCTCATAATTTTCGTATTCATTTCCCTTCATCGTTATCCATTCTCAAAGACTCTATCATTTCCTGGTTTAAAAAAACTGCTGTATTATGAAACTCATACTCATTATTGATTATCATGCATTTTCGTTCTCGAAGGTGTGTCAATTCTGCTTTCTTCAAATACCCAAAAGTATATGTTTTTCAATTCCTTCATAGGTATATTTCTTATCGTCATATATTTCTTTATTGTTTATGAGTTTTTTGTATTTTTTCCAATGATATATAATGTTTTCCGTCTAATTTTACTTTAAACCCCTTATATACGATATTTGTATCCACTTAACATTACTGTCCTAATTCTGAGTTGTTAAATTGAAATCTCTAAAATTTCTGACCCACAACATATTCCATATATCTCGATTGTTTCAGGCGTTGCCGACGATTCGGATTTTTACGTGCGATCATCAAAAAATAAAATATGTGAGAATATAAATGAATCTTTATAATTGTACAACAGTATGATTACAAATTGAACGAGCTGATTCGTTGTAATTATGCAATCAAGATAATACATCTATCCAAGCTGATGAACAGATATTGGGAAATGTATCATTCCTATTGTTACAATTGGATAAGGTTTGGAATTTTTCAAATTATTCATTCGGTAATCATGAGAAGATGATGGAACAGATATTTTGCATGATATACTGAACATAACAATATAATTCCAAGCTGGTGGACAGATTATATTGTTTATAGTTTGAAGAAAGATGGAGTCATTCGGAAATTAAAATGAGCTGATGGACAGATATTTGTTATGAATTACCACAACTATCAATATATTTTCAACAATAAGCTGATAAACAGATATTGGAAATTATATTGGCCATAATTCGAGATTGAGAAAAATGAAAGTACTTGAAACTAAACTCATTTATTAATAATAGCCACGTAAATACACTCTCAACTTGTATCAGAAATTTTGAGTTCTACAGTATATTGAGGTGAGATTTTGTTTTTCTTTCTTTTTTTATCTGAAAAAAAGAATCGAAGCTGGCGCCTCCACCACATATCGCAACTCAGACTCGCTTGTCAATACAAGGGAGTCTTTTAGTTTCAACTCATCATCCAATTACATGCATCACTCGAAAATCGAAAGAAAGAATGTTCATAATCATGAAACATAAAAAATATATAAACATATAAAAAATAACAACGTAACCGTACTAACTTACATAATGGCCAACCAAGCTGAAAAAGTGCGGCAGGGCTTCCGACCAAGACGCTTCTTGAACATATGAATTCAATTCCACTAGAACTTGCCAGTTCTTTAAAAAAAAAAAAATGAATCTGAATTAATAATTCCCAATATTTATATGAATCTACATGCTAAATCAACAATTTACCTACGACTTGCTCGGAGACTCGCATCGAAAGGTCCGATAGTATGATTTTGCTGAACACCATAAAGTGAACGATTTCTTTATTCTATAGAAATTGAACAGGAAACATGGAGTTTCAACTTCAATAATCCAACACTAAACATTTGATAACAATTATTAATTAGGAAAAATAATGAGTAACGCTCTTAGAAAAATCCAGATGTTATGTATGGATATTTAGTATTCCTCAAAAATATTGATCAAAACATATGGTCAGTTTTACTTTCGAATTGTACGACGTACAAAATTACAACAATCAGCATATTCAAGATTATAAACGTCTTGGTTCGATGAAAAAAATCATGTCATATCACAATCTGAGAGATACTATGACTCATGAATACGAAGATAGTTTTTGAAATGATTTGATGGTCTGATGAATGTGTGACAGGTCTATGATGTTTGGGGGACTCAATGTTATGAATTGCTTTACCAAATGATCTTGTAAGTTAAAGTATCAGTTGAATATTTCATTTGATAGTTTCTGCATTCTGAATAGTTCCTATTATAAAATCAATGAAAGAAATCTTGAAGATGGGAAAGTTTTTTGAATCAACCACAATGTGCGCAAATAGGAGTGATTGTCTACGATTTCATTATAAAATTGATAAATCCACTGTTGTGGAATCCTCATCATATCAAAACGTTTATCGTGAAATATCAGACATGCATCCAATAGCAATACTTCGAAACATTTTTCGAAAAGATGAATGAAAATATAAAAATGTCACTTCACAGACGATCCAATATTTTTTGTTTTTGAAAGTCATCACTAGTGATTGGCACTTGAACAAATAATGAAATATTACAATATGACGTTTAGATACAGAATTTGAAATGTTTCAATCATATTTCAGATTATCTCAAATACGTTATTTCTTCAATATAATGATCTCAAGAGATTCGTTGATTGGACATCAGACGATGATTATTTGAATAAGATAATGGAGGAATTTGTAAGTTCCTTATCAACATTTATGAATAGTCTGCGGAGTTTTAGGCAGTAGCATGCAGATATTTGGAGAGGTTCTTGTGTTCTTTGAAATACAAGGCAACTATCGAAGTATTCAAACAATTTGTAGATTTTTTTTTTCTCATTGAAATGGATGGATGTGTGTGCAAGTTGGTCCACGCTCAGCAAATTGATGTGTGAAATAAATTAATTATTGAATCACAAAAGAAATGTGAATTTTACATGATTTTGACTATACAGCCCGTTAAGTATGAAATATTATCAATACATTCAGAATTTCATCCAATGCCATGTCAATAATAGTGAAGTGTAATGAGAAAAGGAAAACAGCACTGAATATTCAGAAAATTATTCATTCCATAGTTTTGTACAAATCAAATCTAGGTCCTGAGTTGTAGGTACTGTCGTTCGAATGAATCAATTATGTATGATTAAATTCTTTCTCACTGCAATACTACAACAATTCATAAGAATTTTTCAATCTCAATCGTACTATTCTGGGTATCCCTAATTGTGAATATATAATGTTATCGCTAGTCATCCTGATTATTCAATAATCCAGCACTTCCAATCATTTGTCAATAATATCAATCAAAACGTCAGCTGATAAATCATCATCTATCCACCTCAAACTTCAATTCCTTCAAGTTCCTCGTCACACTATCTCCAATATTATTTATCTTTTATCACAAGAAATAACGAAACGGACTTCTAAGACTTCCATAGATATCTTTCTCTATGAATACTTTCACTTCACTGATTGTGTTCAGAAATAATTCTGAATTAGTACAGTACTAGTTCAAATTTGAATTAGAGAAGAGACGGCAAACAAGAATATTCCATCAGTATCAACGTGGTCCTTAGAGGGCGCCACTTACCCGCTTACAATTATTCAAAAATATGCATAACTTTTTTGTCAGTCAAAAATCAACATTTTCGATCGAATATTCGAACATATCATGAAAACTGTCGAAGCTACTGAGAAATTTGCAAATGAAGCTTCAACTTTGAACGTACTGTATCTCTTTAACCATCAACATTTGTTTAAGCGATGTTGCGTTCAATGGTCATATTTTGGTCCTTTCTACTCTCAGTTTATTTTTTTTATGATATTAATGAAACACCCTGTTTTCTACACGTACCACACAGTTCGTATAGCAGCTGAAATTCCGAATTCATAGAGAATTCCTAATAGCACAGTAGAAAAGCCGAGTGGAAAATGCGTTCGAACAGCCTTTTATTTTCCTCCCCGAGCTAGCAACGGCAAATAGTCTGTCATCAAGTCGACTGCTCTCATCCTCTCCAGTCTTCAGCCACTCATCCGCGAAGGAACGTCACCTGGAGCCCCACAGCAAATATTGAATAATTCACCAAACGTACCATCAGGCTAACTGGTCGCTTCACATTTTTTTCCACTCCTAATTGAATAGCCGTAGGACGCTTATCGTTATATCGATCTGGCCCGATCTTGAGAGGTGGATATCTGTATCGCCAGCAGCAGCAGAGTTATTGGAAAGAATCGTATAATGAAGGTGGAGGGTTGCATTCGGAAAAAATCATTCCATGTCGGTTAGGACTCAAAACTTTGTTTTATATTCACTGGTTGTACAAAAAATAGTCGAGAAAAATAAACACAAAAAAAATGAATTTACCGAAAGCAAAAAAGTTATATTTAGTATAAAGGAGGATAAAATTTACGAAAAAGTACTAGTATAACGGGATGAGTAGGTTGGTTTATCAATTACTCGAATTCCTTATTTATCATTCCATTTTTCTTTGGGAACCTCACCTGCTGATATATATATAATTATTTAAAGAAGCAAGACTATTGTGGCATTTCCATTTTTTTTCAGGTTGACTTTTGTCATGTATTTTACGAATACAGCACGATAACGAGCATAGTAAGTGTGCTGAGGTGTCCTCGTATTCTTAGCGATATATGTAAATGTTTTCCAGTCGGATATCATTGATGTGTTTGTTTGGTTTCACCATGTCTGCAACTTTCACAGTAGCTATATTACTCATCTTCGGTGTTTCCTGCAGATTTGTATTCTCATTTTCGGTTTCGGGTTGGCTGATGTATGTGGTGACCTTGTCATCAGCTGTCTCAATTATTGGTGTTTCTGGAGCATTCCTTGATTCGCCTCCTCTTCCAGTTGCACTATCTCTTCAATGATATGCCCGATATCATTACTTCCAGTCGTTGAGAAAATTATTGAAATTTTAGTACATGAGCACTTAACTGAGCATTTGAATAAACAAAATATATTGTATGTGAATCAATCGGGATTTAGATGTAATCATTCGACAGAGTCTGCATGTCAGTTAGTCTGTAACATGTGGAAGAAAGATATTGATGATGGTAAAATAGTTATAAGTGTCTTCATAGATCTGAAAAGGGCGTTTGAGACAATAGATAGGCAGAAATTATTATATAAATGTAAAAATTACGGAATAACAGGAGGTGTATTGAACTGGTTGGAAAACTATCTCGATGGTAGATTTCAAAAAACGAAAATCAATGGTAATTGTTCACTTGAAATGGGTTCTTTGTATGGCGTCCCCCAAGGAAGCGTTCTTGGGCCCTTGCTATTCATTTTATATATCAATGATATAAATCTGTATTTAGAACAGTCATTCGTTAACCTCTTTGCTGACGACACATTGATTTCAGTATCTGGGAAAAACTTCAAAGAAATAGTACAAGTGATGAATAGTGAACTGTGTATTCTAAATGAATGGCTAATGGCAAATAAGCTCAAATTGAATAGTCTTAAAACAAAATGTATGATTCTAGGTAGTAAGAGTAATGTTGCTAAATTTAATCAATGTAATTTTGTCATTGAAATAGATAACACTATAATTAGTTATGTGAATGAAATAAAATATCTGGGTATATATTTTGACCCCCAACTAAATTTTTCCAAACATATTGATTTTCTATGCAAAAAATTGGCAAAAAAGTTGGGTAATTTTATAGAGTTTGTAGAAATCTTTCATTGTGGTGCAGAAAAATTGTGTACAATACAATTGTATTTCCGCATTTCGATTATTGTATGTCAATATTCATTTCCTGTTCAGATGAACACATTTATCGGCTGCAATTACTTCAGAATAAAGCAATGAGAGTTATTCTTGAATGCAACCGATATACTCCAATAATCTCCATGTTAAAAACTCTAAATTTCTTGAATGTCCGTCAACTCATTACCGAGTTATACTTAGTGTTAATATATGAGATTGTTAATGAACAAGCTCCTGTATATTTAGGAGATTACCTTGTTAAAAGATCAGAGTTGGTAAATTATAATTTGAGATCAACAGAGCATTTCCATATACAGAGGTTCAACACTAGTGCTATGGAGAAAACACTCTTCATCGAAGGTTTGAAAGGGTATAATAACTTACCGTTAGTGGTCAAAAAAAAAACATCACCAAATGTTGTAGTTTTTAAGACTAGATTGAGGCTAACGTACTTGAATATTCAATAATACTGTTTATGTTTCTTGATATAATATCAAATGTTAAGGTTATGAAATGTAATGTAATAGCTATTGAGCTAAATAAACATATATTCTATTCTATTCTATATAACTGGTTTATTGTAATATTTTCATTTGTCATTTGTCATATATGTGGAAGAAGTCAAACACAGCTATGTTTCTGAAGAAATAATTGTCACGTCTGGTGAACCACAGGGTCGGTCCTTTTTTGTTCAATATTTACATCAATGATATAAATTCATATCTGAGTCACAGCAAAGCTCTGTATTTTGCTGATGATCTGAAACTCTATGAAGTCATTACTTCTCTGAATGACTGTTACGAATTACAAATAGATTTGGACAACTTGAAAATGTGGAATGATAAAAATGATATGGATCTCAATGTCAGTAAATGTTTCCCAATACTTTTTTGCAGAAAAACAACTCAAATAGACCTTGACTAGTGCATATCTGGTGAGCCGCTTCCACGGGTTACTGCTGCGAAGGATTTGGGAGTCACTCTGGATAGGAAATTGACATTCAACCATCACTGTGAGAACAAAACCAATAGAGCTTACGAAATGTTGGGCTTTGTGTGCCGGAATACACAGCACTTCTCAGTTATCCACTGTCTTTTAATTTCTATACAACTCTTTTGTGCGCTCTCTGTTGGAATAGGCATCTACAGTTCAGAACAGGTTCCTTGGGTTTGCGGCATACAAACTTAATATTCCTAAATCCTAAACAGCATAATAGTATGGATGATGTTCGAGACACTTTGGGAATGTCCAGATTAGAGGTTCGCAGACTGTTTTGTTCGAATTGGTCAACGGACATATAGATTGCCCATATTCATTGTCACAGATCAATTTTCATATCCCGGCTAGGTTTACAAGAAGCAACTGTGTTCTCAGTGGATTTTCATAGATGTAATTATGGACACATTGGCTAGAATTGCTAAGAATGGTAATAGTATTGATTTGGATTTCATTTCTTTGGGTTAGAAATCCTTCAAGGGTCATATAAAAAAGATCAATTTTGGCTAAACATTGAAACAAGAAGCTCATCTTCTCTGTGCATTCGTTTGTGTGGTATTTGTATTTTTATTATAATTGTATTTGTATTGTATTCTTAGTCATAAGTCAAAGTTAGTACATTGCTATATCAATTGTAAACTAATGAATGTAATGCTACTACTACTACTACTCAATGGATTCGGTGTTTACTATCAAAACTATACTTTTTACTGTGTATTCACAAAAGATGATCAACAATCAATTTTCAATGTTACCAATTTGTTGCATACTTTATGACTTCATGTTCAAATTGAATAAATAGCTCTAAGCTTCAATAAAAATCATCACAGAAACATGATTCAACTTGCATATTATCTATCATCTAAATATGACATATCCTTGTATCCCAGCCAATCTGGCAATGTCGTATCCCACTTTCCGCGCAAGTTGTCTTCTTCTCCTCTATCCGAAGTCCACAGGCACAGAATGACTCGCACTGGCTAGAAAACGCGCAAGGTAATGAAAAGTGCTGCTCTGCTCCGGGGGGCAAAGGTCACGTTACCCCACCGGCCGCCCGTTCGCCTTCAGTTCTCACGCCGACACCAAGACAGCCGACGATCAGGTGCTCGTCCCGCAGCGAGAGTCATTCGTTTCACTTTCAAAGACGTCGGGAAGCTTTGAATATCTGTCACTCAAAACTTGGGATGCTGCGATCGTGGTAGATGAGGGTTTGCAATGAAGGCTGTTCAGTTGTCTTATTCTTTTTGATTATGTTCTTCAAACGGTATTGAAAAAATTATTCGGTACAGGCAGAACTCTATGAGGATGATGAAAAAAATGATGATAATATCATTATCTTGATAAAGACGAACACGATTCTGTTTTCCTACTATCCTACCAATTTATCGAGTGATTACGTCACAGCTAGACACAGAGCTTATATATTCATGAATTCTTTGATCTCTTTGGTATTTGTAGTTTATTTGTTCACAAGGAGAATTTTTTCTTCGATGAAAAATAGGAGAAATGAACTACTAGTGAATTTTGTTTCCTGATTTTCGGAGATATTTATCAAGTTGAGACTGTCTCATGAAAATATTAATCCAGAGAATATAAGTCATGAGAGAAATGAAATATTTATTGATTGCTTCTCTGAACCTAACTCACAGAATTGTGAATATACCATCGAAAAAAAAAATGGTCAGTGAGTTCTTCTCTTGATATTTTTGATATTATGCAAAGGATTCATGAATTGAACACCATTATTATTAAAATGCGTTCGTTCCTCGATTGTTCATCTTTTTTTTTGCAAGGATAATCATGCCAACAGTCACATGAAGTGCCGAGTTGTCATTATTTATTAGAAATGTTCAGTTGATCCTTCATTGATTTATGTTTATTTCCATCTATTTCCTAGAATTTTCAACCAAAACGTATCTTGGTAGAGACTTTTTTCCGCCACTCCGTATATTCTAGTCACCTCCTAGTATTGCTATAGATCTTGATGAGAAGTAGTGTAGAAGTAGTGGAAATACAACGTGGAAGTTCGTTTATTTTAGTACAATGTGAAAATTCATCAATATAATGAAACCAGATCATTAAGTAATAATATCAATGAATTATTTCGTTGTATTGATGAAGAATTCATGATATTAACGTATAACACGTTCATTGAAATTATGAACAGAATTTTTTTCAGTGTCGAATATTATTTTTTATCTGGAGAATTCTCATCCGTGACCTGGCAACCATGCGCAAGACACCTACACACCAAAGATAATGAGCCGCCGTCCTTGCGAGTCTTCCATCTCGGAATGCCCCGGAGTTACGGTCATAGGTGCGTGTGAGGTTCATGAGCACCTGTCTTTTTTTTCTCTACCTTCGACACACCGAACGAACATTATGCATCGCCGAGAGCAGATTTATGCTAGTCGTTATGATTTTTCGGGTTAATATAATAGCGCAGGTTGAGGGTGTTTTTTTCCTTTGTTCGACTTTATCGAATGATGGTCGAATACCGTAAATCACAGACTTTTTACCAAGTCCACCAGCTGTTCAAGAGTTAACATGAAAAATCAGGAAGGCCTCATTCGAAACGAAATGAATTTTACAAGTCATTCAGATGGAACCCTTTTTCATAAGAAATAACAAAATTCTGAAGAAGTCATTTAGAACTGAAATCGGATACACTTCCAACGAAGCCAGTAACTTCTGATGAAGACAAAATGATAAATGTTACCTTCGTGCAATTCCATAGCTGTTCACGATAAATATGCTGAATTTCATTTCACATATAAACTTGGCTTGATTTTTGTAACCTAACTGTTCAGGTATAGAAATATAAGTTAATGAAAAACTAACAACTATTCCAGGGAAATGATAGATCAGGTTGAGGGGGAGGTGCGGTTCAATAAAAGAAAAATATGAATGTCCTGTTCTCTTCACGAATTGCTGTTCACTCACACCTGTTGTTGATTATGAGCATGTATTAATATTTATTTATTTATTTATTTCACGGGATAACCCAATTTACAATGAATAACAAACATAAATAAAACTGAATAAAGATTTACCTAATCTACAACTAGTACTACTTAAATTTGAATAACAACTTTTAACAACATTCAAATACAAGGATTGATCATGGAAATGACAGAATACCAAAATAGATTACTGAAGGCATTAAGCACTAACATCTTTTAAGACCTTCCTAATATTATGAGCATTCATACAAAACAAATCAAGGCTCTGAGAAAACCTGTTGAAAGATATTCCAATTCTATTAAGAGGGGAATGATAGGCATAGTTGGTTGTATGGAATGAAACATTAAATATTTCAGGAGTGCGAGTGTTATACACTGGGATTTTCAGTGCAATACTCTCAAGTAGTTTGGGGCAGTTGATGTAGCCTGAGATTATTTTCTGTAGGAATACTATATCAGTGACGCATCTTCTGTGAAAAAGTGATTGGATATTTATCATTTTTTCCATTCCGGCATATACATCATCTTCTCCAACTAGTCCCAATTTATAAGCACAACATCTCAAGAATTTTTGTTGAACTTTTTCAATTTGCCGAACATAACATTCATAGTGTGGGGACCATACTATCGAGCCATATTCTAGAATAGATCTAACATGAGAGCAATAAAGTATTTTCAGAGTGTTGTAACTGAAGTCTTTGCATACCCTAAAAGTGAAACCCAATATTTTATAAGCTCTGGTTGTAATTTCATTAATATGTTGATCAAAAGTGAGTTTGGTGTCAATTTTTATTCCCAAGTCCCTGATTTCATTGACACGTGATAGTTGGTTACCGTGGATTTCATATGGAAAGTTGATAGGAGTTTTAACTCTCAAAAAAGAAATGTTAAAACACTTTTTTACATTAAGATTCATCTTATTGAGTCGACACCAATGTTCTAAATTATCTACGTCCTCTTGCAAAAGATTAGCATTGGTCAGAGAGTCTATAGAGCGGAATAATTTTAGGTCATCAGCAAATAACAAAAATTGAGAATTACATATTGAAAGAGATATGTCATTGATGAATGAATTAAAAAGCAATGGTCCAGAATGTGACCCTTGTGGTACTCCGGAGGATACCTTTATTACTTGTGAAATACATCCGGCCACTTTGACACATTGTGTTCTTCCTCCCAAGAAGCTGTTGAACCAATTTAGCATCAGTTCACTAAAACCAAGCGCCTTTAACTTAGATGCTAGGATATCATGGTTGACTCTATCAAAGGCCTTCGAGAAGTCTGTGTAGATAGAGTCAACCTGAGATTTATCCTCAAATTTTGAAAGAATATAATTTTGATACAAAACTAGGTTGGTGTACATTCTTACACATCCAAGATACGTGTTCAGTTATAAAATAGTCCAACATCTTGGGAATTTCAGATTGCATGCAGATAGCTCTGTAATTCTCAACATTATCTTTTTTGCCGGATTTGAAAATTGGTGTCAAAAAACTGTATTTCCAGAAATCAGGAAAAACACCTAATCTCAGTGACATATTAAAAATGATATGAATAGGGTTAGTAATGGAAAAAATACAATTTTTTATAAAGTATAGAGGTATGCCGTCTGGACCAAAAGCTAGTTTAGATGGCAAACTTGCTATCCTATCAAACACATCTGTTGCGCTGATTGTGCATTCTGCCATGTCAATAGTTCGATCATAGCTAAATTCAGGTATGACTTGAGAATCATCAAGATTATCTGTTGAATAGACTGTTGAAAAAAAGTTTGCAAAGAGGTTTGAGATATCACTGCCATTACAACCAACCATATCTTTATAGTGCATTTTTTCAGGTATTTGGTAAGAGCCTTTGATTTTATTAACATGTGACCAGAAATACTTGGGATTGTTAGATATATTATCCTCAATATGTTCAATATGAGTTTTGTAACATTTCTGACTAAGTAGCTTACACTGAGCTCTCAAGTTTGAAAATCTAGTATAATCCTCATCAATACCAAATTGTTTGAAAATTCTGTGATACTTATTTTTTTCTTTGATCAAGTAGCGTAATTGAGGTGTGAACCAAGGGGGAAAATTTGATAATTTGTATTTTTTCAAAGGTACATAAAGGTTGAGAGCATTATACAAGACCTCATAGAAAAAACAAACTGCTTGATCGATATTTTTGAAGGAACAGAGTCTACACCAGTCCACACTAGAGAAATATTCATTGATACTATCATAATTGGCATTTTTGAAATCATAATAATATTCATTATATTCAATTGTTTTGGTAGTGATGTGAGTTATATCAAATGAAAGTGGGGAATGATGTATACTAGCCTGAAGAACCGGGTCAGTAGCAAGCTGAACTGTAATATCATGTCTGTTTGAGAATATTAGATCTAAGAAGGTATTTCTACTATTTGGAATACTATTTAGTTGATAAAGATTTAAGTAACTAAAACAATTCAGCAATATCATAGCAGGTGAATTTTGATGACACTTGACATTTAATCCCAAGTCGTCATTATACCAGCTGGCATCAGGGATATTGTAGTCGCCAGCAAGGATAAGTAAGCTGTTTGAATATGTATTATGAATTTCTTCAACAGTTTCACAGTGACTAATATAGATATCTGGAGGAGACGATGGTGGTATGTAAACACAGCCAAAAATAATAGAGGTATTTCCAAACTCAGTTAACACAAAAATATGCTCAACAGTAGTATCTACAGTTATGATACTAGATTTTATTTTAGAGTTTATAGCTATTAATACTCCCCCACCACGTCTGTCGCTACCTGTTGAATCTCTATCACACCTGAAAATATTATGATGTGTAAATCCTAATTTTCCATCGGAAATATGACTGTGCAACCACGTTTCTGACAGTAATACAGCCTCATAATCTGAGCAATTGACAGCATGTTGTAGGTCTATAAGTTTTGTACGAATTCCACCAGCATTATGGTAAAAACAACATAGGTTTTGTTTATTAGTAATCTAATCTAATCGTTTTTTTTGATGCATTTGAACTATGGTGGGTATGCTGTTAACATATTTTATCGTTAGGTTTGCTTCGCCTCCATTTTTACGCAATTCTAATTCTTCTCTTAGGTCTTTCAAGTATGCTCGTTGTTTGGGAGTTTGATCATTTCCAATCTTAACTTGAGGTACTTCGATTTTATTCTTGTTTCTCAGCACCAGAACAGCCGTATCTGCATCTTTAAAAATTATTTTCAAGGGCCTTGGTCTCTCACCTGGTTTACCAACTCTTAATGATTTGACGATCAGATCTGTATTAATTATAGGTGATAGTAACTGTTTAACTTCATTCTCATCATCCTGCATCTTGGTATGGGAGTTATGGGCCTCGCTTTCTGATAAGTTGTACACCATTATGTTTTTTGCTCGGTTTTTTCTTTCTTCATATTCACTAATATAGGATTCAAAATTGGTAACGTCACTTCTATTTGCACCATTGCTTTGCCCAGGATTTTGCTTTTTCGCTATGTCATCCATCCGCTTTTCTAGGCTTTTGATTTGTTTCTGAAGGATGGGAATGAGCCTCAAGCCTTCCTGACAGTTTTCGCAGAAGAATTTCAAGGCTCTTTTGGTTTTGAGCTGCATACATTTGATTTCAGATGCAGTGAGATCAGCACAACTATAATGGATGGACTGATTACATCCATCACATGCACAGTATTGATCATTATTAATGTCCCGATCACATTTTAGGCACAACATGATTTGTTCAAGATAATAATGGGTCACCCTGTTAAAACTTAGTGATCAGCTTTCAGTTCAACAACACAAAAAATGTTTGTAATTTCCTTCCTTATCTGATAAGTTTTTGCTTCGTCCGTGAAAGGAAGGAAACAAAAAAGGCCATAAATGCACTATTAAATTAAAATGTCCAGATTATTAGCTGAATTACCACTTCTTTTTAATGTTTCTATGTGGATTAAAATCAACACTGAAGAGATGAATATCTTAGCAGAGTTTTGATACCAAATTCGAATATTATTATGCACTTTCAACCACTAAAATAAGCACTTTTGCTTCTTAAACAGTTGGTAGCAGCTTCACTTCACCTTCACCTTCACCTTGAGTATGGTTGAATATGGTTCGAATGATTCGATTATTCTGATGTTTGATTTTGTTTGTGTGTGAGAATCTAACCATGATAACCAATACTGGATTTTGAATAAATGAATAGTCGTTCAGATATAAATTTCTCATTCATTTCTTGTAACAGTGAATCGATGTGACGTGAACTCTTCAACTAGAAATACCTACCAGAATTAATATCCGAAACATTCTGAGTGGAATGCATCATCATACCTATAATTGTTTCAGGAAGCTAGCAGGAGTTAAAAAACTATAACATAACCACCCTACCTTCCTAAAAATCAGAAATAATTCATCTTCATCACACAAACTCTGAATTCAAATTCATTATAATGCTACTGGACCATTTTTCGTTGACATCTCCACTTATCAAAATAAATATGAATCAGCTATTCACGACGAGGATGTTTTCACAGAATGCAAAATACAATGTTTATTTCAATTCTGTTTGAAAATTCAACAGTTTGCAGTTGGCTGCAATCAACGACTAGGTATCACGATTTCGTATAATTGAAGGTATGTTAATGAGATCTCTAGAAAATTTAACAGTCGTAATTTTTTTGTCATACCTACGTACTTCATTATTATTTTCCGAACGCTATGAACGAATGACGTATATGTGTTGTTATTTTTCATTCTATTTTCCTCAAGATTCATAGGATGATGATTACATGATATTTTGTTTGGATTTTATACTCGAAAATAAAAAATGAACCAAAGGAATGCGCATAACTAGAATAGGGTTGACTTAGTACACAGGCTGTCCGTTTCTGGATGTTGGAAATCTTGGTTTCTGTGCTGACTAATAATCTGAGAATAAATTGAGAATATCTTCGACAGGTCTGAAGATATCGCGAAAATAATGTTCGTTTCGAACTTTTTTCGGATGAGCTGATTATGCTGGACATCTTCAATGCGAACTTAATTCAGGCAAATTGTTGAAAATCAAGTTATTTGAAAAAAAAAGTTTCGAGTATTTCTCTGCTATTTTGGAAATCATTGAACAAGTGATGCCATATTCGAAAACTCCATTGAAAACTGCCGCAATAGAGTAACAGTTGATAATGTCCAGTACGATTAGTTTTTGCTGGAAGAAATAAAAATGAATTTTTTTCTGTTATCACGATATCTTCAAAACTATTAGAGACAGAAGATGGGTGAGATCCCCATAGTGATATTCAGACAGCCTATAGAAAAAATATGGACAGTGATGTCTTTTTTTTTTTCTATAAAACTTCTCACGAAAGGAGATATACACAATCTAAGCTATAGTCATTGATATATTGAAGAGATGTAATGGTTCATTTCATGTTCTAAAATTGACATGATTTTCATCCTCTACATAAAAAAAATCGACCATAAATAGAATATCATTCAATTTTTGGACTGTGGCTCCATGGTGACTGACAGTAGTTCGGAATGCTTCCAGCAACGATTCATAACCAAACTTTGTCTTCTGTCCTTGAGGAATCGAAAGATTGGGGTTGTATATCTCACCTGTGGTAATAGTACGAATCAAAGCTAATAGACCTCAAAGGATTTGTGTGGCTTATCTGAATGAGGACTTATGTTTGTGTTTGCAGAATAAATGCATGTTTGTTTTAAAGCGTAGAGCGATTCGAATTAAACCCCAGGGTTGGGGCATATTTACAGAAGAGCTTAAATGTTCAACTGATGACCGACGGATATAAAAGTTCAGGGATGGGCTTATGCTAATGCGACATTCGACTGAAATGTTTTCGTCCATCAATCCAGTCGATTGAAATTCCCACGCAACTTAATTAAATCGAAACATAAACATGGATTCACCGTGCCCTGATCAACCTGGATTGGTATCCGAGAATACTGTTTTCCCAAGGGACTATATTTGTATTGTCTACAAGCAATAAACGTGGTTAAATATTGTGGAAGATACCAAGGATGATAAGCCCATCGATCAATGCACGAATTATTGTCTTGAAATATCTCATAAGAAAAGTACACTACCTATCATAAAGACCAGTCAAGATATAACAACGAAATATAGATGTTAGAACAAGAAGCACACACATTGGTCATCATTATTGAGCATTTGGTGGAATGGATCATGGAAGAATTCATTGATTCGGTGCACAATATCAATATATTATAAGATACCTAATGAAATATTTTTCCCGAAGATGATCAGAAAGGAAATCAATTATATAACACGAAAAATGTAGTGTGACTGAGCAAACTAGAGAATGAGATGATATTACCAAGAAAATGCTTGAGTAATTGTGACGATGAGAATGAATCAAATAATTCAATAATGACTTCTTTTCAACACTTCGGAATGATATTTCCTAAAAGGAAATCAGATATCATAGCGTGGTTTCAGCTACCCCTCACATGCAGACAACCATACAGTGCAGCATGTCGGAATTCATCTTGAAAACCAACCAAGTGAAGAGTGAAAATCGGCCAATTCATTCAGTAATTTTGTATTCGAAGGATGAAAAAACGTCTGATGATATTTGAACTTCATCTCCTCTTCTGAATCAACCCCCTACCTTCTATGGAAAGAAAATTATGCGGTTAAGATTTTTATATTGATTACCCACAGGAGTTTTTTCGCCGCAATATTTATTCCGAGTTTCGAGAGTAGAAAGAACCCTTATTTGAAATTCCTATTTCTTCGAGTTTACAGTATTTGCTCAATCAACTACAGACTTTTAATCTTTCATTTCGAAGCAACGTTCCCAATTGCCTGAAGCAACAGCTCGAATCGTTTCAAAACATTTACTTCGATGTACACGACTCTCCCTGCATGCGAATTTCCATTAAAGGATTATAAAGTTTCGATGAACTCTTGACAGATTTCATCATACAGATAGAGGGACCCCTCGATCTCCCTTTGTCAGTCGCGCAATCGGCATTAGCAGATCGACAGTCCCTTCCCACGTAGCTACGATTAGTTAATGTTTTAATCTTGTTACTGTCCGTTACTTTCGTTTGACGGTTAACAGTCATTGACAGCTCTAGGTGAATTGAAATTTTTGCTAGGAGTGACAGAAAGTACGTCTGAGAATCATATGTCGACTACACCGGGTGTTTCAGATTTTTTCTCACGATTAGTGGAAGATATACACAGATACACAGATTTTTGAAGAGGACGAAAATGCGCAGTCGAAACATATGCGATTGGAAAAAATAAAATAAAAAATAACACATTCTGGTTTACTTTTATCTCAGCTTTATTTTTAATTACATGGAAAATGAAAATTGCTTCTGATACATAGATAATATAATGAACGTGAAATCCATTTGCGTAGTCAGATTTATGAATTGGGTTTTTTTTTCAATACGACGCACTGTCTATCTTATCATATATCAAATGAAATTGTTCTGTCCTCATGTGAAACTCAGTTGAATATTAAATTTTATATTTCGTTAATTTTGGGTTTCTCCATAACAGGTCAGAAAAAAATATAGTCCTCAAATAGTTTTTTTCGTGGAAAACATGAATATCATGGCAATCCATGAAGAAAGGAATGAAAATTATCTAGTATTTGTACGAGAGATGAGATATGATCGTAAGAAATTGACGGAGATTGAAAAAATCTGTCAAAATTCAGCTAAAGGAGCACTTACCTGGTATACTCCCCAGAAGTCGATCTCCTTTGGCCCTTTCACGTGTGGAACTGTGTTTCCGCATAATATATTGAGTTTGAATTATGTCAAATAATGATTTGAAATAAATATTTTCAATTCCCCTATTATTGAATTGGAAAAGTTCTTATTCATTGCACAATAAATCTATTTCGAAAATCATATTTTTCTTTGCCTGTTATATAAACTGAGAATTAGAATACATGACCGATACTCGAGATTCCTGAGTATAAACTATCGAGATGATCATGATTCAAATATTATGAACTATTCAGAATATTGAAATCTTTATGCATTACGGTTCATTTTCCCTCAATGATTAATATTCATGAATGTTCAAGATTTTCTAGTTCTTCAGTTTTTAGTTTTTTTTTTAGTTTTATGTGAAGAACTATATTCGATAATGCTCATCACACCGCATTCACAGTTGGGAGAATATTTCATCTCGATTCGATAAATGACAGTGCTAGTGAATTATTGAATTCGATATTGCGAATACTAATTTTATCGAGATTCGAACCCTGAAACCATGCTTCTGTAGGTATGAATCATTGAAATGTCATATAAGATGGTCCCTTCATGAAAATGTTATCGTCATTGTATTCATTTTGTTTCATTCTATTTTCACAAATTGAATACAAATCATCTAAGGTGAGAGAATACGTAGCGATTGCGTTTTCTTTGACAGAATCTATAATGAATTGATATTTTCAGGATTCACATTGTAGAAACCAGTCATATTCAATAAAGCTATAATTGTGTTATGCTAATAAAATCGTGTTGAAGTTCAAATTTTTTCAACTTGTAATTTTGAAGCAGTGAATTCAATATCATGATGTGATAAAATTATCAGCAATCAACCGATGGACGCCTTATTGGTGATTCTTCTACTCGGAACATTCAATTCCGAGCTGCTCAAACAAAAAATTATTCGAAGTGATAGAGTAAACATTTTTCTGCAATTTATGACACTCCTCCCTTCTAAACCCTTTCGTTCTACGTGGAGGGTGCAACCCTTCTGTTCAGCTGTCAAACAGACATTCAATTAGAAATTGTTTCCATTGTTTGATTCATCAAGACGTCTATGTGGAGTAGAACAATTAATGAAGTCTATTCAAGGATCATCGTTCTCATCACACACATGAGGAAAATAATGAAATTTATTGGAAATTCAGGTGAGATTAGTATTAGTATATTCGAATTAGTATTAGTATCAGATATAGTATTCCTATGAATTATGAGAAAGAGTAAACGAAATCGATCCCGAGAAGAGAATATATGATAATGTCAACAATATATTCTTGAAGAAAATATTGCATTTTCACTTTTTGTATTGAATCGACTGATACCTAGCCAATATTGAGAGCTAGCAAATAATGATTCTCTAGATATTTCAACTGTGAAACAGACTTTCTGGAATAACATCTCGGATATGATATAAAAGTATAAGATTAATGAAAAAGGTGTGAGCTTGGTATCCTCTTTCTTTATTTTTCATATTTTATTTATTATTATGGATAAGTTATTTTATTAAAACAAGTGCTCTTACACTTATCGCATTGTGATATTTATACTATTTAATGTACTTTTATCCTTATAGATATGTATATGCTATACTTTCTTCAATAAATATAATAATAATTATTCTGTAGTACCTATAGTGTCCAATAATCGTCAGATTCTTATATTTTTTGCTTCAGTTTGAAAACATCGAAAATCATGTGAATATATGGATGAATGCAAAATTTTGCACTGAATTCTGCTGTGAACAAATATACAGTATGTATATTTGTTCAACAAATTTCATCTTTCTGTATTTTTTCTCCCGAAAAAGTTATTATACTTCAATTCAATGTCCAATAGGTTATGTGCACTTTAAACTTTCCGCAGTCTTGACAAGCTCGTGATCCAAGTTTCAAGTTGAACGAATTTTTATTTATGATAATTTTGGATTCATACAAAATATTTTATTATTACTAGATTTATAGCAAAACAAAACCTAGAGAGATTCATGCATGAAGATTATACATTTCATTTCCTACTTATTTAATTCATTATTAATATAATAATTATCTTGAGATAATGCAGCATCACAATCATATTTTTATTCAAGTCGGAAACTAATGTACCTAAACAAATGACAATATTTCATTGAGAAGTGATATCAAGACATCAGAGTTGAATGAGAAAACTATGATATCATCATGAAAGTATGGTTTATTTGCCTCTCAGTGCTAGGTGATCCTCAGAAGTAATCAACTTGTGGCAGAGCTTTCTCATGAATTTCACAACGAAACTAGTTCCATATTTTTCGATTTATATCTCCTATTTTCATGATTCTTATTGGGAAAGGTTCACAAATGGAATAAGAAAATGATCCGCAGGTAGATAGTTATGAATGTTCTGCAAGTCTACTCAAATTGAATACAATTATCCAATAACAAGAGGCATTTGACATGAACATCTCATTGTAATCAGAATATGTTGCGTGACAACTTGAGAAAATTAAGGTCTAGTAGGAATAAACTTGTAATTTTTACAGTGTGTATAGGACGGATGAAATGATCCTGGAAAAAATTCAGAGTATTTTGAATCACTTCGATTCCACTTTTGAATTCGACGTGAATTGACTCAGGACCTATGAGGCCACCAGACGGTATTAGCTAGTTTAAGTATACGGAGGTGTGTTGGAATAAACGACAAGATACATCAATCGCATTTTCAAGATAATATCAGATACACTCATGAACAATGTTTTCTTCAATAATCTCCGTGAAGAATGTATTGAGCATTTTGAGTTATATTTTTATTTTCGAAGAATCGATTCTGATAATGCTAACATTTGTTCATTAAAGTACCCTCTCTTATGAGCAGTATGGTTTTATCAGGAAATATTCTTATTCTAACAATATTCGTTGGATCGATGTCTGACTAATGTCCAGTATATGGATTTTCAGTTGACTCTTGGGACACTGAAGATAAATTTGAGATATACTTATGAATATACTAATGAAAACTAACGTTCGATGATTTTTGCTGACTTTCTTATCATCGCAACGTAACTGATAAATTAATAATCATTATAAATAAATATAAATGAATGTAAATAAATATGAATCGTTATATTTTATTCAATATTTATTTATTCCAACATACGAATATAAAGTAACTTTTTCCCTAGGGTATGGTGAAACGGCACCCAATCTACATATGATTATTTTAGCTTCAACAAAATACAATTTCGTTTTCCAACTTCCACGAATTCTAGATGGTTGATAGGCACGCTCCTATTCTTACTTCCTCTTCATTAAGAGCTGAAACACATTATTAATTGGTGGACAGCATGTGTTATCTAGGATAGATTAGACGATCATCAACACCTGGTATCAGACGGCATCGTCGTAGTACAAAGCACCATTAGCGAATCCGCCACACTATCAAACTCCTTGAGGTGATCAATCTCTCCACAGGACGTCAACCACAACTCGCCGCAAGCTGACGGTTTTGATACTACCTTCATACGAAATTGAGACATGCAATGTGCAAGAGTTCCACTAACTTCAACTCGTTACATACATAGTACGTTCGTGATATGTCCCATGAATTGGTGATTGTGATCTATTTTTCGTGAAAATTTATGAACAGGGCGAATCAACAAGATTTCTTTATATATCACTCTGTTATGGATGCGCTTTTTAAATTTCCATCTCCATCGCTTTTCATGCCGTCCAGTACTGTCCATTCATACAGTGTGTATAATCAGAGCGTAGCACACTAGAGTGGGTATATCAGAATATATAAGAATGCATGCATTCGGATCCGTCAATTCACCAGTCACTCGAAGTTATCGATATAGAATTTTCAGTTGAATGAATACTTATCTCTAATTTTTGAAAATGTGAATTATGTCATTACAATATATTATAGAATGAAAAAAATGCTACTTATGTATCTCGAGTAAATGTTTTCATCATGGAAACATTACTCGCATTATAATGTTCACAGTATACAAAATCAGATATATCATGAGAGTTACAAAAGAAAATATCGGCTGTGGTGCATTGTGATCATCATTTTGTCTGGAATCTCGAAAATCCGATATGGAAACAAGAGAAATTTCATCTCAAATTGGTACAATAAGGAGATAATAGGAATGAGTAGTTCGCACATGATAATGTCGCTGGCCTCAGAAAATCAACAACAAGTGAGTTTTTTCATTGAGGTAAACTGAATATTCGTAGTGATCATTGAATCCCTAGAAGATGTGTAGAATAACTATGATAATCTGCGAATACAGGCCTAGGGTTGCATTTAAAAAAAACATGTTGAAGATGTTGTACATCAAAAACCACGCGAATTAATTTCAGTTGAAATCTTTACCTACTTCATCGTTACAATTGAACAAACCCCATGGTGTTATTATATATTTTGCTCTCGAGTGATTATAAAAGAAATATCCCCTCATATTTTGAATTATTCAAATTATTTCTACCCCAATAACATAATATTATAATTTGAGTATCATTTTGGTAACTGATAGTAAGCTAACTACGACATAAGTTAGTTGAATTATTGAGGTTTTATATACAATTACAGGTCATCAATTCTAGCCAATTGATGGTACATTCTGGATAACACGAGAACCCCAGTGTGTATAGTGAGTAATTTATACGAGTATACCAGAGGAACATTATTCAAATTGAAAAATTCTTCAGCATGACATGGACTTTGGGAGACATGATTAAGGCGTGTTTATACTCATTTGGATAGGTAACTGTGAACTTATTTATAAAAATATGCTGGATTATACCGGGGCTTGTAGATTTTATATCATGTTTTGAAAACGTCCGAGAAGATGATATTATTTTCACATTATGGAACAGTGGAAGTGACTTCAGTATCTCAGACCATTCCATAGAATATAGTGTAGCTGATTGATATCCTAGTCTATTTTCTGTTTATTCCGCCATGTCATCTGAAAATACATATTTACCTTCCTCTAATTTTTCAATCCTATATAAAATGCGTTTTTTTATTATACATCTCTTTGCTTATTGTCTAAAAAAATTTCGAAATATGAAGAGCTTAGCCCTCCTCTTCATATCAGTCTTTTCAACCTGGGGTTTTATTTTTTGACATTGACTTCACTCCCTAATCTATCAGGTATCGAGATTTTTTTTTGTATCTGAAAATTTATATAACCAATACTAATCGTTTTATTCGTGCTTTGTTCATCCCAAATTCCATTAGGATGAGGCCATGAAATGAATTTGATAAAAAATGATATATACAAAAAATTCACCGAGTATATCTTTCTGAAACTCATGATGAAAGTGAGTGGCATCGATAACAGTCAATTTCTTCAAGAAGTACATCAGTGATAAAAAGTTGAGAGCAATTTGGAGGGTTCATGCAGACCTATAAAAGTTTCGTTAGGATATCAAACGTAAATTGAGGCTCGTAGTTCCCTCGTATAAAATATGATCGAATAGCTTCCACCCAAAATCAGATGGCTAACAGTGTCGTTCGAGAATCCTATCATTTATATAGCAGCTAGCCATCTAGATATTCAGATTTCTAGAGTGTAGGCAATGCTTATTCAGCAACACGCATAAATTTCAATTCAACAAAGAATGTTTACACGATCTTCGTTCAAAGAATGACTGGGCAGTCTATGAAGAAGTTACGAGGAATTTCACATTACGTCATTTTTTCATGAAATTTTCCAGCATTTCGATTCTTTGAGGAATTCGTAACGTTTCATATCCGACGAAGCAAGGTATTTCAACAAATGTCACCAGGAACTGTATAGTTGAATAGAATGGCGACCATTGAATATGATATCTGGTGTTGGGTTAGCGGGAATTCGGTCGAAATGTCGAAAAAAACCAATTGTTAGATTGTCGACGTTTCGAAACTTTATTTTTTCATCTTCAGGACAATTTGAGGTGGCTTTCTGTGTTCAAAAATGGTGAAATAAATAAAAACGACATGAGTTCAGTTCGTTCATTTTTTCGTGTTCGTGTCTGTGTTAACGTCTTTCATGAACCTGTGTATACGTATTTATACTTCATGTCGTTTTTATTTATTTCACCTTTTTTGAACACAGAAAGCCACCTTGAATTGTCCTGAAGATGAAACAATAAAGTTTCGAAACGTTGTCAATCTAACAATTGGTTTTCTTCGACATTTCGACCGAATTCCCGCTAACCCAACACCAGATGTCACCAGGAACTTTATGTCGATGAGAGTTAGTAGTTGCCATCGAAAGTTTGATTATTCTGATCGGTTTCGAGTCATTTATATTCCTCCTTCATCTTTTTCACCCTAGTAGGGTTCCTATGTTTGTTTTCACAATTTTTAGATATTAATTTGGTAATTATTGATACACCCAGTACAATCATTATTCATACCATTGGATAGCATTTTTTATAAGCTTTCCGTTGATGTATCACAAGTAGGGGTCTGCCATTCAAACTCTTTTGGTTGGGGTCGGTGGGGCTAGGGGGTTGATAGGGGCGTGTTATCTTTCATGCCATTTTAGTTCCCCCTTTCTATCCTAGAAACGGCGTTGAGCATTTTTGATATCATCTTTCGTTCGTGAGATATAGCCCATTGTAAGTTTTCAATTCGTCACATTATCATCCATGTTACTTCTTGAATTTTTTCGTAGTTATGCGATTCATCTTTCATCATCACTGGTCGAGTAAATGATCATAATCATTGAACAAGCTGGGTTTCAATCTTTGGTTGACCTGTTGACTGCATCTTTATAGATCTCACTTGAGTTTGATCAGATTTTTCTATCCCCAAAAAGATATCCATTTTGTCGACTATACAAAGTAGAGTGAACAGAGTAAAGTGACTTGGTAAACACAGGAAAGGAAAGTAGCATCCTCTATCTCTTCTTTCGAGTTTTGCTCATTGACGAGAATAAAAATTGGTTATAGATAGTAATTTGTTTTCGGGTTATAAAGAAAAGTTCGATTTTTTGTCTTTTTTGCATATGTTAATATCATAGTTGAAAATTAAGTCAGGAGATAGTGACGTCACAAGCAGTTGTTTTCTTTCGATTCAGTTCAATCGTTCAATTTTGAGTAAAGAACTAAGGATTATTTTTTACTTTTCAAGTATGTATCATAGTTGGGTCGCATTCGATGTGTGAGTCTTCTATTGCGGAAATGTCGACTCGTATTTGCATTTCTTCATTTATGTTGACTGATAATGTGAGGAAATCACGAGAAGCATATGTTGAAATGTCTCATCCGAAGTAGTGGGATAGAGAAGACAACCTAATGAGGTTATTTTCAGGAATATGCGAAAATCTCATCATTCAACAAGACGTGTTATGAATGATTCTACATGATTCCGTCTTCTTGTAAAATAAGTTCATCAAAAACAAACACAGGGATATCTAATATATCATCCGTGAAGTATCATCATTGAAGACTCGGTCATCGAAACGATATGTGATACATGGTTGAGAAGGAAAAAATAATCAATTCAATCAGACCATAACTGATTATGTTTCAACGGAATTAAATAGTTTTCCAAAATTTTTTTTCTGCCACTGAATCGAACGAAAAAAAAATTATGAATGTGTGAGATATTTTCATCCGACGCACCCTATACAAACACCGGAATTTGCTCACCCTAATCCAGTTCCTACTTGAGAAAATGATGAGTAGAAGATGATAAATCAACAATCAAGAGCATTTGAATCCCTCATCGAAGGTAGCTCTGTAGAATAAAATATGTTACCTACAACAGAGACTCGATGAAATTATTGACGTAATTTATGCTCCAAACATCGCAGCCTGCACCTAATGGCAATTTATATTCCTGTTCTAATCATTCGTTTTTCCTCAACTTCCCATGTTCTCAGCCCGAGTTGAAATTTCATATTTGCGTCCGGTACCGACAGCGCCAGAACAGGAGGAATCCAGGGCCGACCTCCTGGTGGAGTCGGCCTACTATGATCGCATTGACAGCGTGTGGGACTCGATTATCGCCCCAATAAATATGGCCGAGTTATAGCGGACAGGCATGCCACACTGTTGACCACAGACAAGCCATTAATTCATTCGTATTGCAAATGTTATGTATGTTATCGAGATACTGAGATATTTTATTGATGTATTATTGGGCAGCGTGAGTTTTCTGCTCGACGTGAGGCCTGCTTTTATCTCGACGGACCTGGATTTCTGACTTCATCGACTACGGCTGGCAAAAAATATCGACATTGTATATTACTGAAATAAACATTCTATTGGTATATCTGACTAGTATTATCAAAGAATATATAGGCTATTTATTCTGGGTAGATAGTTTCTGTCAAATCGCCAGATGAGCCGTGTTGCCAGATGTTTTTCACTTTTTCAGCGTTGCTCCGAATTAAGTCCGAATATATATAACTGGGTATAAAATCATATTTCATAAAAACTATTGAACCATTGTGAGATCGTGGTGAATAAATATTCATGAAGTTTCTTTACTTACCTTTCGAATAAAATCCAATGAAAGTGAGGGGCTCCTGTTATCCATTTCGTGTTTAAGGATTCGCTCCACAATTTGGCATCGTTCACTTCACAACGATGCCAAATTGTTCGGACTGTTCGGAGCCAATCCCTACAATCGTTTGTTTACAATCGAATTGTGCTTTTCTTGCGATTTTTTTTATTTGTTCTTTTGAGAGCTTAATTTCATCGTATTCTTATGAAAATGCCGAGAGGATTGAGTAGAGATGCCCAGAAAATGGTTGCATCTTTATTAGAACATTTTTAACGAGAAAGGGATAACAGGAGACCCTTACTTTCATCGGATTTTATTGGAAGGTAAGTGAAGAATCTTCATGAATATTCATTCACCACGATCTTACAATGGTTCA
The DNA here is from genome assembly GCA_037013635.1 of Plagiodera versicolora. Taxonomy (NCBI): domain Eukaryota; kingdom Metazoa; phylum Arthropoda; class Insecta; order Coleoptera; family Chrysomelidae; genus Plagiodera; species Plagiodera versicolora. The sequence continues at coordinate 3,431,041 of CM072986.1, read as the reverse complement.
ATAGTTTTTATGAAATATGATTATTACAGAGAGTGATTGCTGCTTTAAATGTAGGAATTGAACTGTGTAGGGAATATCTGCACACTATCACAGAAGGTAAGCTAAGAACTAAACTGTCCTAGGACTTCTACAGAACTATACAACGGAAGAAACCAATTGTGGATATTGATCAACCTCAACAATATCAAATAGGGAACTGTACTTAGGTACAATATGAACCCAAGAACAGTGAGTATTTAGTGCATATCACATATTATCAGCTGATGAACATTCTTCATTGCAGAGGAACACATAACATTGAAGTCATTGAAATGAAAGCTTGCTCAACATTTGCCTCACATCTTAATGGAAAACATTGATGGAGTTACCTAATATTGCTATGAAACGTAATACATTTCTCCAACAGTACGTTCTGTTGAAAAGTGAAGGTTTGAAGTAATTTGTTTTCATTAATGAGATCTGCATATTTCAGAATGGAACTCTACTACATTCTTGGCAAGATTCTAGTGTCAAAAGTGTGAAAATACAAAGAATATGAGATTCAAGGTATTTAGAATTTGTATATGAGTTAGATGGTGTATTGAAATTATGTTGTCTATTAGATTCATTGTTTTGCATGGTGGTTGTTCAGATGGATTCATTACTGGGACAAAATTTGTTTTAATCCCTGAAACTGCTAAAGAAGTTTACCATGGAGAAATTTACCAGGATAACTTTCTCCACTGATTCGATACACAACTGCTGCCAAAATTAAAAAATCCTTCCACAATTGTTATGTATGGATAATGCTACTTATCACAGCACAGTCATTTACAAAGTTTCCACCTCTGCTTTTAATAAGGCAGCAATTCAAGAATGACTTACCAACAATGTAATTTATTTTGATTATGGAATGTTGAAGCTGCAGTAACTAACTAATTTAGTACGATTGTAGGCCATAGACTTTATGATACATGTAATATATTTTTTGATTTTCAGAAACAAACCAGCCCTAAGGAATGATAGCAGAAAGATATGGATATCAAGATCTTTGACTCCCACTTTACATTTGTGTTTTTTATCCAATTGAGTTTATGTGAGATGTGATGACATGGATACATAGTGAATTGAGAGACATTTGAATCTGTTTTGTAATTTTTGTTGAAATGTAATGATGTGTAGCGTTTACAAAATGAGCACATGATGCACTACTATTTTTGTTCCACAAATAAATTAATCTATAACTTCTGGATTTTTTCTAAAACACACCTAATAGAGTTGGACAGTTATTGGTTTTGAAATATAAAACCATCAAATGAGAAAGAACAGATTTGATATTGAAAGATGAACATTTTTAGATATCATTATGTAGTTATTATGTACTTCCTTTGAATATTCGATTCCTAGCATGTGAACAGTCCATTATATCATTCGAACCATTCAATGGTTATCCACAATCAATAGTAATCCAAATATAATTAATATATTTCATCAGTCGAACACACTTTTTTAAAACAAAACAAACGGGCAACCTAATCCAAGTTTTTATTCGAAGTTAACTCGGAGCATCGCTGAATAAGTGAAAAACATGTGGCAACACGGCTCAATCTGGCGATTTGACAGAAACTATCTACCCAGAATAAATAGCCTATAAATACGCTTTCGACATAATGTTGACACATTTCTTGGTGAATATATCGTATCTATCAATATTTTCTGCAATGAAAACACTTCTCCAAGTGATTGAGATCTGAATAATTCATGAATTTGAAAAAAGAAATAATTCATGAATTCGAAAAAAAATATAAAGAGAACGTAATTTCAAATGACAGATATTTAATTCATTGCCTACTTCAATACATACACTACAGTTGTGTTTTGGAATTGGTTATTTCTTTCGTTTCTCAATTCAATAATAATTTTTATGAACATCACTCTATTGATTATATCATGTCTATTCATCGAATGAGCTCTGGTTTGAAGTACAGGGTGGGCAAATTTTGATGTTCCTATAAGGTTACATCTTATCTTAAGGTTACTCAACCATAGGACTAACAAAATAATTGAGGTCTCATCCTCGATCTGTTTTTCGAGTTCTGTTCACTGGCAAACACAAGAGTTGCTATCGTCTTTTATTTTCGAGTTATGAACCAATATTCGAGTTCTCGCCAAATAACATCTTGATTCTCTTGGTACTTTTATTCCGTTCAATCCAATGGTTACCGAGTCACCCTATGCCAACATCGATCCACACTCTCATCAAGTATTTAATGATGATGAAGTTGACTGAATTGCATCATCAAATGGTAAATGAGTTTCCTATTTTGTAATGAAGATTTGATGATAATTATGAATGATTTAGTGATGTTCCATTCGAAATCAGCATCATTGTCTGTTGTAATATGCGCAAAGTTTCTACGACACTCCTTCTGCACTCAATTGAAAATTCAGATCTGAAGTCTAGGCTCCAGATTGAGTTAGGCAATGCATGTCCAGGCGTTTTCAATCTACTGTATTATAAACTTCTAGTTAATCAAATTATACCAGGTTGTGTAAAATTCAGTAGCAAATTCACATCATGCAACCATTTATAGTACTGATTCTCCAAAACATCGCAAATAAGCAATTCATCGAACTCAAAACTATTCTGCCTGCACGATATCCTGTTGAATGTGTTACTCATGGAGTCAGGTAAATTGTGATCAGAATTTGAACTGTAAAAATATTCATTTTCACGGTACTCAGTACACTATTTCGTTATCAAGGTTGACAACAATATTTTGTGGAACGTTATCTCGCATTCAACTAATTAACTGCCAAACATGACCCCATATTTATAATTGCATGACACTGCATCCAGAAGTTGTTTTTTTCTCAAACATCTCAAAAATGTCATCCCAACGTCACACTCTGCTGTTTTATTAAGCGATCGGTTTCTACAAAATTATGATATTTTCACTGTCATAATCTTTTACAAGCGATCGAAATGTCGAATATAGAGGGTAATGTTATTTTTGCCAGATAGACGATGTTTCTACTAGATCAACTGAAGTATCATCGAGTACAATAAATACACGATCTTATGGATATTTAGTGAACTCAGTTCTGAAACTCTGTTGAAAATAACGTCTATGTATTAATGTGGTTTCTCCGTGTAATTTTCCAACAATTCTATATTTCCTCCTGTAAGGACATTTTGTGTAATAGCATCATGAATCAATGGTATAATGAATCGGAGTTTTGGAAGATAAATCGAGTGCAATAAACATTCCGCCAACCTCCTTGTTCCCCGACATTCTCCAGTTAAATGAATCAGGAAACGATCGTATCATGAGTTCCATACTCATTTTGTGTTCATTTCTTTCCTGAACAAATTGGCACGAATGGCAATTTCATCGAACCAATTTTTCTCTCAACAGAACCAGCCATCTTTTCATTTCTACCGCTATATTTTACACTCTCCTCAGTTTAATGTTAGCCTCTATAAATCACAACAGTGACTCTAATGGTTCCGACAGAGTCCGGAGAATCGTATTAACGTAATGGTTCGGAACTTTGCCGAATTATTTTTCTACTTTTAGCGGGAATGCGAGTTTTTTAATCCTGCTAGATGGATGTTGAGCTATGCTCTACTATTCAGTCTATGGTCTTTTTGCCCTGCGTATTTATTTACATTTTCCGACGCTTTTCGCGATTGAACTGAACAGTAATTTTCCTCAAAGAACAAATGTTTTTATGTTCACGGAGTAATTTGAGAGATTGACAAGCTATTGTGAAGGAAATATTTCAATTTTTTGTCTGAATGAGATGTTGGAATGAAAAACAGAAGGATATTTTCAAGCGCTTCGATTTCGAGTTTCAATGTCGTTCAATGATGGAATATGGTTGGAAATGAGATTATTAGAGAATCAGCGCAGAATAGCATTTCCAAGAGTCTTCATTACAGTCTTGGTTATTATAGAATGGATTGTAAGTATTTCGTCCTCAGTACTGGATAATTAATATCTTAACACTAGATATAAAGTGTGGTCTATTAGTTTGATTGTTTTGTTTTGTCGAAAAGTGCACAGCTCAGAATTATACTGAAGTATACCGGCTATTTTGTTTTTACTATTCGAACCCAATATTCTTTCAATTTATCGAAACACCCTGAACATTAAACTTTCGGAATCTTCAAATTATATGTGATCAATTTTCGATGTATTTTTCATATCTGAAAATAACATTTTTGGAGTTATTCCAATATTTTCAAAGGTAACCTTGGTGCATTCAAAAATGTTTTTAAATTACTGTTTTGATATTCACATCAACATGACACCACACCTTTTAGTTTATATCGGTATATTTTGGTTATGTTTCTTAGAAGTCTTTTCCCCCACTGTTTGGAATGATTCTACGATTTACTAACGAACAATTGGAAATATCATCATTACAAACAGAATTGGTATCATTCGATAGGTTTCATCGATATCTTTTGAAAGAGATGTTGCTTGCCGTAGAGTTCCATTAAAAGTTATTGGTCACAATAGCATTTGCCGACTTTGCCATCTATCATTGCTAGAAGGGAAGTTAACAACCTCGAATATTCAGTTTCAAAATTGGACTTGTGTATGTATAATCGTTCTAATGAGAAGTAAAGGTGACTTTTGAGAAGCACTGTATATTAGGAATTCGATATTATATTGCGTAAACACGACAGTTGGTAGAATTTCGGAAAGAGATGTGCATTCAATACGATCGAATGAGGAAAATAATATAATGGATACAGATCTCTTCAGTAGAAATATTTTAAATATACAAGCATCTTCCGTTGAAACGAGACACGAATAACTCTTCAAAATGGGAATCTATAATTCACTCATTTCACGGAGTCTTCGTAATTCTCATAGATTCTCGATCTCTGTGAAGAAAACTGTAGAATTTCCTCCATATCTAGATAACGTTTGAAAGACTTCGAAAAGTCATCGATTATTCAATGGCATATCAATGTATTATTCCATTTACTACTCAAATTCAAGTACAATCTTTCTATAATCTGTATAGATCCTCACCATATCATGAATGAGAATCTTGCAGGACGTCATCTCTAACCTCAAAGTAGCAAGCTGAGTTTTTGTCTAGTTTAACATGGGTGGAATTCAGCAAATTCAATCGGATAAAAAATAAACGATCCTGGATCCTAGCAGGAGACATGTCTGACGATTTCGATTTCTTTGGAAAGATCCTCTTAACGTCAGCGCAACCCTTACGAATCGTCGTACAGAGTAATTTGTCCCTTATAGCCACAGCCTAGGGGAATATCTAATGAAGGGCATTCTCAGCACTATCGCAATCGGATGATTCCTTGAACCTTACACACAAATTCCAGAGAATGTCTAGTGAAACTCAGCGGTTTGTCAATTGGGCAGATACCCAGGAGAATACATAATTTCTCGAAGATTTTGAGAGACGAAACGATTCATTCGGGGACAGCAATTGGACTGATGAAGAGCTGGGAAATATAATGGAGTTCAGATAGGAAAATTGTTCATCAATAAGATATGATTATTGAAATAAAGAGGGATTCTTAGTCAGCATTCGTTTTATAAGCGAACGTATTGGAAATCTGGTACTCAAAATTTTTAATAGTGCACTACAAAATCTATTGGAAATCGAAAATCTCAACTTCCACAAGTTGTTTTCATTCTTCATGAGTTTGTATAGTTTTTTCATCGATTAATATACGGGATAATATGGGTATCATGGATAATTATGTGTAGCTTGATGAAATATACCGTTTGCAAATGATTTTCTTATGATCAAAGGATTACTATTTTTATCGAAAATGGTCATTTCATCAAAATTGTCCTTTCAAGTTCAAGCTTTTGACATAATTTTTTTTCTACCCTTATCATACGCTATGTTGAGAATACGAGCTCTGGAAGGAATCTTCAAATTGATCCTCGATGAAATTCAATCATTTTATTATCAATTACGCCGAATATTATCGAATGGTTTTGAGTCCATCCCGAATTCTTGATATCATCTATATGTTATATATAGAAACTGTGTTTTTCTCATTGAATTCGAGAACATTTCTCCAGGTTTCGTTTTACTTTTGCTGTTATTATCCTACGATTTGTATTATATATCCTGCGACGAATCTTCATAAATCTGTTGATTTTAATGTTTCGTTTGGTGATAATTCATCAGTACAGAAGTGTATATATATTATTATGGTCTTTCTGATTCTAGCAATGTATTCATTTCGTAACCTCCTATACCTCTCCCCCAGAAATTTCATTCAACTCTTCTTGTGTTCATTTTTCATAAATTTTTATTGATACTGATCACTTGAGAGATGGAATACAAGTAATTTCATCACATTTTCAGAAGTTCTTCCTATTGTCTGGAATACATTATGTATATTTCCACTTCATATAAAAAGTTTTTTTTCATTGTATTCACTCTACATATGAATTAGTGAAAGAGGCACATAACTGTACTATACGAAAGTTCTGATGATATTGCCCCTACTGACTTTGTCAGGCTTTTTATTCACTCGTATTTAATACTTCCATTTGTACTGTGTATTTTCATGGAGCTGTGATTTTGTTGTCAATGGAGAAAACTTCTTCGAGGTGCGATTCCTCCACCTCATTCGAATTCTAAAAAGTTTTCAACTATCTAGGGTTTGTAATGGTTTGGTTCTTCTTCTTTTTACTGTCAGTCTGAAATCATTGTTCATTGATAGACATTCATTGACAAGTATTTCCTACCGACTTCTATAAAATATAATTGTGATCACGTGATTAATCAAAGTATTATGATCTCAGTGTATTCATCGAATCAAATAGAAGAGAATTACATATGACAGGCTGAGTTTACCTATTTTAAAAATTCTAAATGTCAGTTGGACGAATATTTTGCAAAGCGAAATCAAGAATTATTGTAACAGCTAGTGGCGGTTTGAATTTGAATAGATCGTAATTACAGAGATGGGGAAAGTGCCAGTAAGAATTAAACGTTTTTTTTTCCTTTCTTCTACGATTGAAATATTAGGGTTAGGTGTGCCCTGAATAAATTACAATAGTAATATAAGGTATACGAGTTCTGATTTTACTGAAACTCTCAGATTGAGTATACTAGGTGTTCCTTAAATACATGCTTATATTTGAAGGGGTTATTCTTTGACACATTTTAGGAACAAAACTTCCTATAAAAGTATTGGAATTCGTCGAAAAATATGAGGAGAGATGGATATATTTTCTACGAAAATGTCAACATTGTGTATCTTGGATGAGAAGTATCATCAATTCTCTGCTTGCATATGTTCACTTTTTGTTGCAGGAATTCGTTCGACAAGTAATGAATACATCGTTTGTTCGTTGATTAACCTGATTCACTCATCATTGTCGACAATTTGCCGACCGTTAGCCAACTTCCAATGTTTATTATGCTATCTACAAAACAACAAACACTACGTTGTCGTACATCACTCCGTTCCTATATGCAATTCACAATCAACACACTCTATCTACTTCAAAACAACAAACACATTTCAATAACATTTATTTTCCCTATAATTTGCCAGAGCGAACGGCTCGCTATCATGATATATCTCTTCTAATTCGTATTGCTGTCAACTGATCCGAATACAGACAATTATCAGTCGTATTTGGGGAGTCTCAGGGTAGCCGATGCACACCCTAACAAGGAAACTTCATATCTTGCATCTAAGATTATGCCTAAGGGCTAAAAGCCCTTTCTGGGAAGAGATGCCATTCGGTTGATTCCGGAGCAATTTGTCGTGCTGCTGCGAGGGTTATTACGATTCCTCCGCATGGTGGGGCTTTAACGAAATTCTTCACAGAGTTTGCCTACGAGAATGCATATTTTCCAGCCCTAATCTATTGATTATCGATACTCTTCTGTCAGTGTTGTTGTAGTCGTTCTGTTAAATGTACCGATTTCTCGTAATGCTTGAGTACGATATCCATGGAAACCTTATATTGCACACTATATATTGTTATAGAAGAAATACGCCTATGGCTTGGTATATCAAAAGATTATTCAAAAAGAATCGGAAGAAAAGTTCAATCACGAAGTTTTATACAAAAAATCAAGAGATTGTTTTCGGAAGTATTGAGGTATGAATTTGGCTCTATAGCAAGTTCAATGATTTTCTATACGATCTTTAGTTCAACGTGCAGCACTATAAATCATTACATGTATAGACTACGTGAGGGAAACCGAAAACAAATGGCTTTTCCAAGAAGGAAGGGCATAAAGTATAATTTTGTCTAATTTTCGATTGTTTGTATTCTATAACTACATACAGATCTCCAACTTCGGGGGATTTTGATGTATTCTTGCGGACACTCATGTCGGTTTTAGATTTGATCTCACAAAAGAACAAGAAGGTAATTTTTACTGGAGATTTCAATGTTCATTTCAATAAACCAGACAAATATGTAAATGATCTCATGAATCTGTTTACCTCTTGTGGTTTCTCTATCTGCAATAGTTTCCCCACCCGTCTGGAAAACTGTTTGGATAACATTTTTGTAAATTTCTCTTTTGATGATTGCTCATTGCACATTGTCGATCCTAAACTGTCTGATCATGTTGGTTTGAATTTGCGCATAAGTAACTTTACTCCTCCGCCCTTAACTAAGAAAATTTTATACAGACCAATTTCCAACACAGGCTTATTCAATGTAAACAGATATCTACAACTAGCAGATTGGAGGTTTATCGATGATTCCTCTTTCGATATAGACGCTAAATCTCAGATATTCTTTGATATGATTGCATCGGCTCTGGATATGTTCTTCCCAGTTAAGTCAAGAATTTTAAAAAACAACAAAAATAAGCTTAGGTGGTTCACACATTTTTTAAGGGAAATGAGAGAATCATTGCACTTCCTTTTGGATGTTTAACGACCTGAAGGAGCTCATTAAACACAAAAAACGTATTTATAGAAATGAAATAACAAAAGCCAAGAAAAAAGCAAATGATAATTATATAACTCGCAATGGAAATAAACAAAAGGCAATGTGGAATTTGATCAATATGGATAAGGTCAAGCCAGATAATTCGTCTGATATGATTTCTCCGGACGATTTCAATAATTATTTCGGTAACATTGCTGAAAACACATTACCCACCATTAACGTCGATCCGGAGAGTTATTTTGTTGGCTCTCTTGAACCTAAGCCAGATGAGGAATTCATTTTTACAGAAGTTACATACAATCAAGTCCTTGAGGTAATCAATAAGTTGAAAAAAACAAAAAGTAGCGATGCATATAACATTAATATGAGAATATTAAACTGTATTAAATATATTATTCTCATTCCTCTCACCAAACTCATCAATCAATGCATGAGAAATAATATCTTCCCGAAGTTTCTCAAATGTTCAAAAGTGTTACCCTTATTTAAAGGTAATTGCATAGATGACCCAACAAATTACAGACCTATATCCATTGTGCCGATATTTGCGAAAATCTTTGAAGTTATTCTCAAGACTCAAATGACAAACTATTTTGAAAATTTTAATTTATTTAGTAGCTGTCAATTCGGCTTTAGGGCTAAATTGTCGACTACTGCGGCAATTAATTCATTAATAGATGTAATCAATAAGGGCTTTGAGGAAAATGAATATGTCCATGTACAGTTCTTAGACCTCAGTAAGGCTTTTGACTGCGTACCCCACAACACTCTAATTGAAAAACTAAAATTTTATAAATTTTCGGAAAGTAGCCAAAGAATGATTAGGTCCTACCTGACAGACAGAACCCAGTTCGTTACTGTTAAGGACATCAGCTCCGAATCAATCAACATTAAATATGGGGTGCCGCAAGGCTCTGTTCTGGGCCCGATCCTGTTTCTTGTTTACATTAATGATTTGCCACACAGTGCTCCATTAGCAAATTTCACTCTGTTTGCGGACGACACCACTTTGGCTCATAGAAATGGCGATATGAGCATGGTGTTGAAGCAGGCTCATAATAGTCTTACTTTGACACAGTCTTGGTTTAATTGTAATAGGTTAGTACTAAACAAGGAGAAGTCTGAGACATTGATTTTCAGTTTGAAACAATATACCGCTACAACCAACTCACATTCTGTTAAGTTTTTAGGGGTTCTCCTGGACAGTAAATTGACATGGGAGGAACATACGGTTTTCGTCTGCAGGAATGTATCACGAAAAATATTTTTGTTGCGAAACCTGCAATACTGTCTGTCACAGGCAGCATTATTGATGGCCTATCATGCACTTGTCCAGTCTTCAATATCTTACGCTTTATTAGTGTGGGGCCACTCGGCGCATGCCTCAACAGTTTTTTCCATTCAAAGGAGGGCCGTCAGAGTCGTTGCCGGACTGCGGTATGGTGAGGACTGTAGGGATGTTTTCAGGCATTTGATTATACTTACCTTGCCCTGTGCTTACATATTGCAATGTCTTATACATTTAAAAACAAATCTGAAAAACTATAGGACACATGATGGTTTACACTCCTACTCAACGCGTAACAGAGCTATGATACGCCAAGATTATTTGCGACTATCAAGAACAAGAAATGGGACAGACTATTATGCTATCAGGTTCTTCAATGTTTTGCCGTATGAAATTCGAGTCCTCGAGCGTGTACAGTTTATTTCAGTAATTAAGCGGTTCCTGATGGACAATGCGTTCTATGATTTTGATGAGTTCTTATCAACAGATTTTTCTCAGTTGACCCATCAACTCATGAGCTGTAACATGTCTTGTTGATTTGTTGAGTCTTGCCTGGTGGGCGTTGTACTTACAATTTTTATGTTTTCAGGTTATTACTACTTACTCTATAGTGACGAATATTGTATTTTTTATATTTACATACTTTCATGTTTTTTTTTTGTCTACTGACTAGTCAAAACACAATTGTGTATATATGACCATTAAAAGATCTATCTATCTATCTATCTATCTATTCACTAAACAAAATGACATTTACATTAGAACTAATGAATGATCTGCATTTGAGATGAGCTGTTAACTGATTCATATCGCTGATATACATACCAACGGTACTGGACCAGCAAGTTTCAATAATTCAATGGAAATTTTATTTAGGGAAGGTTCAATAGCAGTATGAACATTGGCAAACTCGATTCGATTAACCATTGAAAATAAAAAATGAATCAATAATCAATTGTGTATTGTAAAATGATCAGATATACTTATTATTAGGGATATATATTTCAAATAATAATATGGTCAATAAGTGAACACTTCTCGTGCAAATTGCTAGATTTTTGATTTCATGATGATTTTTTGTGTGCGATGGCACTCGACGCTGGTGAAGGGATAACCACTCATTGTGTTCATTCATTATTTATATAAATTGAAATATAAATTGAAAACATTCTGACAACATTGTGATTCGTGCTTTCATGTCATTTCGTTTTTGCAAGTTGAGAATGGGCCCAACACCAATGATTGTTTGATTATTCATATAAACGAAGTGAAATTATCATTATTGACAACTTTATGAATATATGATATCATAATATTTCAAGAATGCTGATATAACTCTTTGCAAACAGTTTCATTTGATAAATCATACGTTTTTTATTGATTCGGTTTGTGATCTTGTTTTATTGTTCGTAAACCGAGAGAATAAAAAAAACTACTGTTGAATATTTCCACGGATTTCTTTTTTTTTTGTTTGGTCCATCTAATCAACCCTTGGTGAACTGTTGATCACATTGCGATATAGCTAAAACTCAAATGTCAATTATATTAATCTACTAGGTCTTCTTGAACCCTCATGGATTCATAAAAATAATTTTCACTATAGTTAAGTTGATATGCTAGGTATTTCAGTGAACTTGATGAAAAAATATACAAAATCAACATTGTCGGATAATTCTTGAAGAGTTGTTTTATTCGATAAGATGGCCCGATGTTGAAAACTGTAGATTGAGAACAATAAAGATAATGTTCATTATTAGTTTGCAAGCTCTTGGGGATATTATTCGGCAGCTGTTATTTTTGGAATTGTTTGGTGTGCATATATTCTGCATTATTGTTATTTTATACTGTTTAGGAATATAACGATGAAACTCATCATCCACCTGTTCATTCGTAAATAAACATTACACAACGAAGGGTGCGTTCCATTAAGCGCTCACAACGCCCAAAACACTCATTCAGACGTTCCACATGGCGACCACGATCGTTGGGGTCGTGGCGAAAATGTCATGAATGACGTCATGATTCATGCTCACGACGACCCATCTCAATAGGTGGGTCGGCGTGAGCGTTTCGATGACGCACAGAACCAAGTGGAACGACAAAATTCGTGGTCGTGAGCGTGATCGTTGTGAGCGCTTAATGGAACGCACCCGAAGTGAAATGTTTTCATTTTCGTCGAATTGAAACGCTCTAGGACATTATTCATTGAATCGTAGGCAGGATAATTCGAATGTACAATGTATCACTGATGAACAATAGCAACCAATGCAATCGTCGAAATATCACGTTTATATTACTTTCTCTCATTTGGATTCAAGACAAGCGTTATTTCATCTGACATAAATTATAATTGAGAAATTATTGGATTCTTGTTCTATCAATATTCAATCAGGAGACAACGTGGATACACGTCAATTCTTATATAAGTAGTTCCAATATTCCGATTTTCCAACATAAAAAGCGAATGAAAATCAATGAATGAACGATATTGAATCTCAAAGAATGAATGAACTGGACAAATTATTATTTTAATTAACAACTCATTTACTGCACGAGGTGTTCGAAATGTTGTCTTTCTGTCAGAGCATTAGTATATTCTGTGATTGGTTTTATCCCTAACCCTGCATTCTTTGGATATTTTTGACAAAGTTTTTGAGTGTCATCAATTGACTCGCATACACTTCGAATCAAGGGCATTCCTATAAAAAAAATCCATAAACGTTAGGTATTGATGGCCACTCAATAAACCCAGGACGCAAAGAAGTGAATAGAGAATATCTCCTTAATCAAAATCAATTCATGAAATTTCAATTCAAATATGTATCTTTCATAACTTCATTCGCGATTGATTGATTCAATATCATTTTTTTCAGTAGTACTGTAGTAGTAGAAGTGAATGGAGAATTGAAAATATTCACTTTTTATGTGCCTTATGGAACAGATCGAGACTGCAAGAATCACGGGAATTGTGAAAAAACACTTAATGATAGGATCTCATGTGGGGCGAGATATTCAAATATGTTACATTTTGATGTCAATTTCAGAATATGCCTCTTGCAGTTCTATACATATTGGGATAATCGTATCTGGCTACACAAAATTTTTCAATATTTGTATTTGGTATTTGGTAGATGTACTTGTTGATTCTTTCAAACAGTCATCTTCTCCAATATCCATAGATGTCTTGTTTATATTGAAGAGTCAAAACAACCCAGATTCTGAGAAATCCATAATACAAGGTGTTCTTTCACTGACCAGGCCTGGATTCCACTTATGATTCATAGTCCCTAGAGGAGAGGTAGAAGTAGATTTATAACAGATATTTTCGAAAAGTATACTGGGCATTTCGATAGTTATGACCTGAAAAGGTAATTGGTGAAATTGAAAATATCAGATATCTCGATCGTAACTTCAGAAACAGCCCGGTAAACTTTACTTGATGTAAACTCGGTTCATTTTCTCAACGGAACACCCAGTATATATTTTTCAAATCCTGACCAATTCGTTTATAACTCATAGAAAATTTGATTCTGACGAGAAAGCTTCGAATTGGTTTAAAGAAGTGGTGATTCGGAGATCTTTGCATGCGTAATCATTCCATAAATAGTAGAACTTATCAATTCCAACATCAAATAGACTGACAGCAATTAAAGCTACTGTGTAGTGTATAGTCTATACTGTAATAGGATGGTTGTTATTTTAGTCGTACATGGCGACAGCACATACTCTGACAGGCTGTCAGAACTATCTTCTATATCTGAAATCTTAACCAAAACGATATTCATTCTCTATCTTGAACACATCACGTCTCGGATTATTATTATAGTCATCCTCCTACTCGTTGCGTGTAAAATCATTGCGAAATAAGTCACATATATGGTCAACATTATGTTACCTTGTAAGCTGTCTACCGATCGGAATTATGGATATTTCGAATTGTTGAGAACCAGTTCCCTGAATTATGACATTGTAACGGCCGAAACGAATGTTATGAATAATTTCGGTTGTCGACCTCTTTAGTGAGACCTGATATTGAGAATATATTGATTAACAGCACGGGTCAACAAACAATTCGACTCCGCCATTCGAGTATGAAATTTTGATGAGTGATATATGATACTCTAGTTCTATTTGGCGAATGAAAATTTGTTCCTCCGGAATTTTGGTGACGGTGGTAAAGTAATATATCTGATATAATTAATGATTCAATAATAATAATCAATCACCTCTTCAAAGTTTGTATTTCAACCAACTCCCCACAAGTCGAAACTTGTGCGGGATGGGAAAGGGTGGGGCCTACAGTTTATAGTGGAATCCGAACCACTTTAGGGGAACGGACGTACCAGTAGGATTAATACCATTAATCCAACATCAATGAAAAGTTCGTTCGCCTCAGTGGTGAAAAATTGGGTGAATTTTCGATCCAACCTATAATTCAATAACTTACCAGTATTTGTAATTGAGATGCAATTTTGGAAACCATGATGATATATAAAAGTTTAAATGAAAAATTCGAGAAAATCAACCAAAATCGTGGTATCTATCATGATCTATGGTCTCCTTCTATTCTGAATAGATCTTTGCACTTTCCATAAATGTTTACTATCCCTCTCAATAGACCCCAAATGTAGTATTCCATCATATTTCTAACATATGGAGAATTTGTCCAATTTGCAGAAAATAAAAACTATAGCTTAACCATTTGCTCTTGAAAAATTCCATCGTTTATAATTTGAGAAGAACTTAAATATTAATAAATATTGATTGAATAAACAGTGTAGTAGAGTATTTATTCGTTGAAAACATAATGCTTCAATCATATTGTCGCGTACAGGGGGTGTTTTGGGGGTCACCCCTGTCGCTTGGGTCGTACTCAGGAAATATAAATATAACTATTTTAATTACAGAATAAAATACCAGAGAATTATATAATTTATTAATAATTTTGATGGTACATCCTTCAAGAAATATTCAATGATACAAACGAGAACAAATGAAAGAATACAATTGCTTACCCCTAATAATATAATAAAAATAATAATATATATGCTTTATTGTCCAAAGAATATTATTCTCATTGACAAAGTTATCTTAAATACAAAGTTAAAAACATTCATAGAACCTGTCTGTTAGAAGGTACACAGTACAATATAAAATATCAAAAAGACAAACCCAAAACAATCATTTAGTACTATAAGATAAAGAATGATAAAATATGTTGAATGATAAATGGTACGAATAGTAGGTGTGAGTAAATATATTTTCAGAAACTGTCGTTCTAACACTCTCGCAAACTATAATAGGGTCTTACACTGAGGAGGTCTTTTAGTGTTTTTCTGAAACGAATGTTATCCAAAGTTTTCAAGTGATGTGGAAGATGGTTATACATCTTGGGGCCATTGAAAATTGTCGAGTCCTTGATGAGGGTTGACGAGGGTAGGGGTAGTCTGAGATCACCTGAATGTCGGGTGTCGTATGTATAGGTGGCAGAGGCAAAATTAGTTTCATTTTTGTGCAATAGACAAGCTGATTCTAAGATGAAGATAGCGTAAACAGTTTAAATTTTGTACATGGAAAATAAAGGTCTGCATGAGTTCCGTCGTTAGACTTTGCACAGGTATCTCTGACTGCTCTTTTTTGTAAAACAAAAATTGACTCAAATTGATTTTTAGTGCAAACTCTCCAGAATGGGATTCCATATCTCAAGTGTAATTTTATTAGCGCATAGTAGGCACATTTTGCCGCAAATTATCCCAATTCATTCGAGGTTACTCGAACTGTATAACATCCTGAAGCTAGTTCCTTTTCAAAAGATGTAATGTAATTCTCAAATTTCAATTAATTATCTATACTAACCCCAAGGAATTTGGTAAAAGTGCTGTTTTCAATGAAACTTTGATTTGACGTTGAAGGAATGTCATCAATACTACACCGGAAGGATACAATATTAGTTTTGGAGATATTGAAGGAAAGTAGGTTAGAGTCACACCAGTCTTTGATTTCAATAATATCTGTGCAGATAGTATTGTGAAGATTACAACTATTTTTATCAGTCCATAGTATCGTTGTATCATCCGCGAACAATGTGAAACGGCCTTTTATGTATAAAGAAGCAATGTCGTTTATATACAGCAGGAACAATACAGGGCCAAGTACCGATCCCTGTGGTACTCCGCTGTTGATGTCAGTTGGTAATGAGGTTGCGGCAGACTTGACAACTTGACTTCTGCCTGTGAGATATGTGTTGAACCATCTATGAGTATTTCCTTCGATGCCATAATGATGCAACTTCTGCAGCAGAATCCTGTGATCCACACAGTCGAAAGCTTTGGACAGATTACAAAAAACTGCTGCCGTCACATCCTTACTGTTGATGTTGTTATATACGTCATATAAAAATGAGAATATGGCATCCTGTGCGCTTTTCTTGGATTGGAACCCATTACTATTAATTATATTATTTCGTGATAGGAATTCAGTTAAACGACTCTTCACCAGTTTCTCAATCAACTTTGCTAGGGAGGGAATGAGTGAAATGGGGCGATAGTTCGAGGGATCATCCAGATCTCCACCTTCGTGAAGTGGGATGACGACCGATGTTTTTAGGAATGATAGAAATATGCCGTCCTCGAAAGATCGGTTTATTACCGCAACTAAAGCGTGCAAAGTTTCATTGGGAAGATTTTCAAAGATTCGTATTGAGATTTCGTCGATTCCCGAAGTCTTTTCATTTATAGATCTGATCACCTCCTTTAGTTCACTGATATTCGTGGCATGTAATACACAATAATGCTGGAAACCCAGTCTTCAAGAGAAATGAGGGTAGCATAGGCGTCCGAGCTAGCCCCTCTGAAGACTCAGTCAAGAATCTCCTAAGACTATGTCTTCAATTACTTTTATTCGTTTTGATTGTTATGTGATTATGCCTTAGTGAGTTCAACGTGATTATTTTGCGTATTGTAACAACACGTCTGGTAATGAACTTGTGAACTCGAAATAACTCACATTCGGGTCATGTAGGTATAATCGCACCTGAGGTCGAACATGGATTGGTTTAATTATAGTGCGGTGTTTATGACAATATTGAGTAAGAGATCTGTTAATTAGTGTACAATAAAAGAGTATCAGTGATATTATCACTTTCGTTGTTTCTGCCCAATTTCAACGACAAGCTGCTCACTATGGACTGCTGAAGTTTCTTCATCAGTTGCTTTTACTCGAAAATCGCGACTTTTGTGAATCGTAATTAATGACAATGGGCGTAGAATTATTCATGATGTCCATCCGCTCTCATGCATTTAGAGGTACTCAGAGTTCATTCGATAACACGGTAATGTTTTCTTCAAAAGGGGTGTATTCCGTGACGAAGGTGCTTAATTCCTTATTCACAACCATTTATCATATCTTACTGTGAATCAGGAATGGGACTCAGCTAATGGCTCAACAACATCGAGTTAATGAATATTCTTTCTTTGCGACTATACCAGACAAGCTCGGACAAGTTTCTACTCCGCCATCGATACTCTTTTGCCGTTTTAGATTGTTACATTCAAGATTTAGGTTGGCTCAGTTTCAATTATAGCGTATGTTGGAAAAAAACTGTGTTGTGTTATGTGATCTGTAATCGATCTGCTGTACTTGATTCGACTAACAGGAACAAAACGTATGCTGTGATGAAACTGAGAATTCATGTTGTTTCCAAACTTTTATCAGCTATTTGAAGGACCACCACTAAAGGAGAAATGATTGAAATACGAAATATAGTTTTTATGTCTTTATTTATAACTCGAATGCTATCATTACACATTCACTGTCATTCACTACTACTCAAGTTGAGTGCGAAATGGGACCTCAATAGGGCGGGAAGACAATTTCATCATACTTTAACTCAGGAATATTTGACAAAATTTAGATTTTTCAAGACCTTGACTATTTTCAAATTTTGTTCACATTTATAGCATTCCACTTCACTCATTGACGGCGAAGAATGCTCAGGAACAATTCTGAATATACAAGGTTCTCCACCGTTTTTGTTCGTCATATATAATATCTATAATTCAACAAATATTGAAACTCATCATATTATTCTGCTGATTAGAATATGATGACTAGAAAAACAGGTGAATTTGATGATTCTGAGTTCGTATTCATGAAAATCTTCTGGATTGCTTCAGAAATCTCAAGTAATTTTCAACAGCCGATATACTCAACTATTTTCAACAGTTTGAAAATGAAAAATGTTCACCACTATTAGTTTTCCATCTTCATTTCACGAAACTATGAAGAAACTGAAAAGTGTCACCATGAAAAATACTGAGAAGTCTCTCTCCTATTGGAATTCAACAGGAAAATTTCTTCGAGCTGTTCGATTCAATAATAATAAATGAACGATTGATATATCTGACACACTATATCATCCGCAATGTTACGTTGAAAGTATTCGAAGTGGTTAAATTGTCTCAGTTTCATGGAGTAAAATGTTCCAAGGGATAACTCGAAAATGTTGTTCTGTTTTTTTTTTCTGTTTTCAACGTTTTAATCGTAGGGAATAATGCCGCAGATTTTTTTGTTGGCCTAGCCGATATTTCGAAAATGACGAACACCTCATTTGGAATAGTAATTGTTTCATCTTCAGCAGTAACACTTTTATTTTCACCTATCAAAACGAACTGTGGATATTCCACTGTCCATATTGGTATTGAACGTGAATCATAATCAGTTAACAGATTAGGAAAATATCGGAATGGGCGATATCCCACCAGTCACAATTTGCAAAAGGCGAGATGACAGCACATTAAATACAAGCTGAGTCGAATCATTCATAGTAGGTAAGGAAGAAAAATAGTGAGTAATCATTACACGCACTAACGATAAGTCACGTCTAAATCTGCATCTTCTTTCGACAAATGAAGATGCATTTCAACGACTTGAAATGTTTTATATTATAGCAGGATATCAAAGCTCAGAGCTTTTGAATAGAATAATATACAGTAGTTTCGTGATTTTCATTTCGATAACATGAATAAAATCATTAATTTTTCACTGATGACATGATCTGCATTCTTGTTGTGATAACCCTACTTCCAATGAGGTGTTTAAGTGTACGAGTTGACATGGAAATAATATAATAACAGAACTTATGAATTGTACATAGGCTATTCTTCTTGTTGTCACTAAGAGGACTCGTTTTTCTCTAGATACCAAATTGATTGATGGGTTGGAAATAATTGATGATATCTCTTTGGTAATATTGCAAAAGAAAAGGAATTTTCGTTTAAATTTTTTTCAGAATGAACTAGTCGTAATGGACATTTTCAACTGATACTCTAGATTAAACACTATTTGAATATGGCATTGCCTTCTCTCCCGAAATGTTCGAGAAAAACCAGTCAACTTCTGTTTTTCTCGTGAAAGTCATCTCGAATTTTAACATATTCAGATAACGTTTTCAATTTTCTTTCAATATCACGGTTTTGCTTTAGAGAAAACATTGTTTCATATATACGTTGGCATTGGGATGATTTTGTTGACAATTCTCAACTGAAAAATATGAAACAACATTCATTTGGCAAGATTGGCATTGTTGTGAAGGGAATCAAAAACATCATCTGAAAATGTTTGAATCCAAGATGGCGTTTATAAGCAAAACTGAGAAAACTGAGAATCACTGAAAATTATTGAAGAATCATCATCTACATAATTCATTATATGTATATGCTAATTCAATAACATAGCCAACTTTCGTCTGGAATCTTTAGAATCTGATGTGAATAAGGACATCGAAAACCTATGATATACGAGTTACACGAAATATTATATTATATCAATCCGAATATTTTTCAGATCATAGAAAAATCTTATCATTCTTCTTCGTACCTTATAATCTATACAATAATACTACTTTGTACTCATAAATATTCCAATGATGCAGAGTATATATATCTTCTGCAGAAATTATAATGTTTTCATTATCATAAAGCCTTTAGAATCAACTAATATGAGCTGGAATGTTGTTCTCGCCGATGAACTCTGTGAAAATAATGGTACAGTGGCATACATAAAATAAGAAACATCATATTTGGCATGAGAAACTCGTCGAAATTTCGATCAACGATCTCTCTAGCATAATTTTTCAATATCCGTGCTGAAAAATGCCATCGACGAAATATCTGTGACCATGTAACATGTCATTCTTCGATTTTATGTTACGGTCGCACGCATATTAATTCACCGCGTGGCATCGACGGGTCTCTGGCTGTTGTTTCGTCGTTTTACATTGGCGTTTTATAGATTGGTGCTGGTATGTTGGCGGCAGTGCGGTTGCAGGGGGTCAAAAGTGGTTGTGAAATAACTTCTATCGACTACGGAGAATGTCTGCTTCACACTGTGTACAAGAGTCGAAAACCTATTTATTCTTGTTAATTGATACTGTATATAAAATATCAGAACATCCCAACTATGTACCAATGATGAATTGTGATAACCAGATTCGAAATGTCAATGAATGTCAATCCCCCACTTTTTATGGTACAATCGATAAATGGAATTAAATTGTTTTGATAAGAGAATTCTGAATCAGTTGAAATCATTTCACCAAATTCAGTTGAACTGTTATCAAAATAACTACACTGTGGCACATCGTGAGGAATCTTTCAGTGTTGACAGACAGTATTCAGTTTCACATAATTTTCTTGAGAGAAATTGTTTAACAATTGTTCACCAATTCGAGATATGTGGCATATTTCTTCAAATTCGTTGGGACGACTCATAAAGGGTGTATCAAATACACATAGGTATTTACTGAATATTGAATTCGAATTCCTCATCATCCTTTTCGAAGAATGAGAACATCTCGATGACTAGAACAAGATTTCGTTCGAGAAGGGATTGTTAGTGATTGAGGAAAATCGAAAGGAAGTAAATATTCGAGATTCTTAAAACAACAAATATTTCTGATTTCAGTTACTGAGTTTTCTGACCCTGATATAAGTAAATTGATGAATTGAAACTATTTCAATCGATTGGTCGGGAATTGACTAAACCGTCAAGTATCTAATGATGATGATATCCTCGATAAAGAAATCATTTTTTTATTATTATATCATTTTTCATATGATACTCCTGTTCATAGGTATGTACAATATACATATGATGTATAATACATACAATGAATATATTATACAGGGTGTGTCACAGTGGATGGAACATTAGACGTATCTGGAGAACAGAAAGACAGATCATCTCGAAAATTTGTGAGCGTGGATAATCAAACTTGCTCTATCCGTCTAAAATATTTTCATCAATACAGTGTTGCCGCTTATATCAGAAAGTAGAAGCTACTTTGTTATTTCAAATAGAACACCTCGTATATTATATCATTTTTGGAATCCTCATGAGATTCCTCACAACTTTCACACATAATTCCCTATACTTATCTGACACGATTTCCGAGATAAAAATTATTTTGTCAAATTTTTGTGCAAAACCTGACCATTGAAAAATATCAATTTTTTCCCAATGCCAATTCACAAAATATTGCAATTTGGGTTATAGCTGCATAAGACCAACAAGTATTCTGTCAATGAACTGGATCTCAGTTTCAGCATACAGGGAGGCTCAGAAGTGAGTGTCATCCGGGCACTCATGAAAATGACTGAAACTTTGTTTTTTCAAATGGAACACCCTATATATTATCACTTATTCGAAAAGCTATAACATTTTCCATTCTAATTGAGTATACTTTCCCCATACCTATCTCGTACAGTTTGTTAGTTATGATCACTTATGTTATTAATTCATAATTCATTAATTATGTTATTCCTTCATTTTCATCCTGTATTCAAGTTGCATGGGTGTAAAAATACTATGGCAGAAAATAATTACTTGAATGTGGTTTTGATGGATTCATTCATCATTTATGGTCAATGTAACAAGAACATTAGTAGAACATGCAGGGAGTTTAACGAAAAGTATGCTGATTTACCTCGAACGTATTCGAGAAAATTCATTTGATTGAAGAGAAATTTTTAAATGCTTATATCATCATGAATAGCTGAAAGTATCGAAGTCTAACATGTGTATTAATAAATCTAGAAAGATTTCAAAAACGTTTCAAAATTTCTCTTCAATCTTATGAATTTCCTCGGATTCATTCGAGGTAAATCACTTTATGCTCTTCATTAAACTCTCTGCATGTTCTACTGATATTCTTGTTACATTGACCATAAATGATGAATAAATCCATCCAAACCGCATTCAATCAATTATTTTCTACCATAGTATTTTCACACCCATGAAACTTGAATACAGGATGACAATGGAGGAATAATATGTTAGTTTTCTGTCAGAATGAAGTTCATAGCCTACTATCTTGAGCACTATCCAATATTTATTTTATTTTATTTCATAAGTATAGGGAAAGTATACTCAATTGAAATGGAAAATTTTATAGCTTTTCGAACAAGTGATAATATACAGGGTTTTCCATTTGAAAAAAAAAAAACGAGTTCCAGTCATTTTCATGAGTGCCCGGATGACACTCACTTCTGAACCTCTCTGTTTGCTGAAAATGAGATCCAGTTCATCGACAGAATACTTGATGGTCTTATGCAGCTATAACCCAAATTGCGATATTTTGTAAATTTGCATTGGGAAAAATTGATATTTTTCAATGGTCAGGTTTTGCACAAAAATTTGACAGAATAATTTTCATCTCGGAAATCGTCACAGATAGGTATAGGGAATTATGTGGGAAACTTGTGAGGAATCTCATAAGGATTCCAAAAATAATATAATATACGAGGTGTTCCATTTAAAATAACAAAGTAGCTACTACTTTCTAATACAAGCGGCATCACTGTATTGATGAAAATATTTTAGACGGATAGAGCAAGTTTGATTATCCACGCTCACGAATTTTCGAAATGATTTGTCTCTCTGTTCTCCAGATACTTCTAATGTTCCATCCAATGAAATAATGAATCAATCAATCCTAGAGTAGAAACAACTATAAGTGTCAATGAAGAATTGACACTGATATTTGTAACTTGCCATCTGGTTCCATTGGTCTCTAAAACTATCTCCCAAATATCATCTTTTTTCCTGAAACCCAAAGTTTATAATTCTCTACCTATCGACTTGAAAGCAATTAATTCACCCTCATCATTCGAATGGAGGCCAAAAAAATATATTAAGCAAATGACGTACCTTTTCTCACAGGATGATCAACATCAAAAATATATACGACAGTTCGAACTGAATGAACCTATATTCCGATCAATTATAAAATTATAAACAATAACATATTGATCATTCCGTATAACTGCAGCTCGAATTGAGGGAAGTTGGGAATTTGGAAAGTCTTACTTTTCAGACTCTAATCTGATCAAGTTAGGTAATACGAGAAAAACATATCACAAAAACTCAAAAATGGAAATTGATGTCGTCTCACTTATATTATGTTACCAATTCGAATAGTCCTCTGAATTTAGTATGAGGTGTGATTCTTCAATACCCTTTCAATTGTTTCATGTACTGAGATGAACTTAATCCATTATGCAATTTTCCCTTCACTCTATACCACGGTCATATACGAAAGGTCTGGAATCTACGGCAATTTTGAGTGGTGGGGGGTGGCACCAGTTTTGAAGAAAATGTTTCCATAATTATCCGCTAGGAGGACATAGGGGTATAATCACGTAATTAATCTTTGACAACAAAACAAACGGTTCGGACTCGAATGGTAAATAAAATCAATGACAGAAATATTATATCTTGCTAAATTCTCTCGAATAAATAAAAATCATTCTTACTTTCAGAAAGCTGATCGGATCTGATTTGTGATTGGCTGACAAAGTGACAATAGAGGACAGCGCTGCAGGTGGCGAAACATGAGAACCACGAAAATTTCCTCAATGTTTGGGCCACCCCCCACCACCCGAGTTGCAAGACCTATGTATACGATCGTGCTCTATACTGTACTGAATTTTCTATACTCATTGTTTGTGCATATAGATGCATATATGCTTTTTATGATGCATATGTCTGTACTTGCATCTTCGGTTTTGTTTGTGAATATATTATAATGATATAAACCACCACATGTAAGTAGTCCCTTCTACTTCCGTGGTATTACTGTTTATTCAAATTTGAAATATTATTTTTATACTTGAAATGAATAAACATTATTATTATCATTATCCTAATTATTATTATTATTATTATTATTATTATTATTATTATTATTATTATTATTATTATCATCATTATTATTTTTATTATTATTATTATTATTATTATTATTATTATCATTATTATTATTATTATTAATATTATTATTATTATTATTATTATTATCATTATCATTATTATTATTATGATTATTATTATTATTATTATTATTAATATTATTATTATTATTATTATCATACAGAATCAAACGAGACTAACATTGAACACAGTAAGATGACATGTATTCCTGAAAGTGAATGAAGATGACGAATTATCGCCATCCCCCATTACAAAAGTGACAAATTCCGTCTCGTCATACGATCAACAGTAGAACGCAGATAAGCTCCACGTAATGTCTTGGTGAGGCATCGTAGAAGGTCGTGACAGTTGACGCGGCTTCCTGCCGTTTTCTTCTCTGCGGGACCGTCTCCAAAGTAGACTCGATATAATTAATAGAAACAGAAGAAAACAGTTTTTGTTTTTTTGAGTTCACTTGTTTTCGTTGCCGAACATTGATTTATTCACTAAGCAGTCTCTCACAGCACTATACGAGGGTTATTGAAAATGAAGATATTCAATTTCAGAGTGTAGTAGTTCCACCTAAGACTTCATTCTCCAGAGAAGTATTGTAGAACGAAAAAGTTGAAAAAATTTAAATTCATGCTCTTCGAAAACCCATGAACAAACAAAATTGATTTTGTGTGATATCTATGATCTATTCATTTATAGGTTATTAGTTACGTTACACCTGATGTAATAGTTTTTCCACCATTGGTCCAAACAAACTACCCTTTGTGATCTCTGATTTTCACACATCACAGTTCGCAACACTTTACAACGAAGCCAAACGTATATGTCATTTTTCGAATCAGCTGATTCTGTATTTCCATAGATACAAATGAGAATCTCTGAGAATAAGTTTTTTGCGATCCAATACAATGAATTATTGTAATTTTGAATTTGAAACATGTAAATTCATTATACTGTGATGAACAATAGTGGTTCCATAAGATTTTTCTTGTAGTTTCCTCATTTATCTTTCAAGAACCAAAAAATACAAACCATCGCCTCCATCTCACATTTCTCAATATGAATGAACGATCACTTTTTTTTTACTGAATGAATTAATTACTGCAGATTGGAGATAATCTCATATCATAAAGAAGTTTTTAAACGAAACCAATCTTTTCATGAATATAATACCCGCATCAGAAATAATTTTCACATGCCCAAAATACGTTTATCTCTGCGTCTGAACTCGTTTGAGGTTTTGGGGCTGAGATTGTATAATGCACTTCCGGAGTTTTTCAAAATCATAACCAAGGAACAAGTATTCAAACATAAAATAAAACAACTACTTTTTGAAATTAGCCCCTATACAATCGATGAGTTTTTTTCTCACCTACATTAGTAAAAATGTTTTGTATTATTTCTCATCTACTTTGTTCACTCACCTAATTGTTTATATACCTCTTATTATTTATGAATGTGTTTGTTATATATTTGTATTTTATATCTGTATCTGATATGTACTGACTTGTCCAATTGCTTTTTTAAGCTCGTTTTAATGGATCAATAAAGAATTGAAATTGATTGAATTATCATCGTGGTCAGCAGTTTAATTGTGAATACAGTTGTGAATTCGATAAATTTCATGAAATACCTATATCATTGGATCGATATTTTTATTGAATTGAATAACTGCATTATATTCGAGTTAAGAATTAAAGTGGAAAATGAATTTATGATGAAAAGTCTTAGTGTGGAATTACTACTCGAATATGGTCCGATGGTGTGAGTCATATCCAAACTGGAGTTGAACATAGTTGAAAGAAAAAATTTAAATAACATTCATTTCGATTTATTCATTATATAAATGACTCATTGTCATTTTTTCCATATATAATATTGATGTGAAAAATAAAAAAAATTGCTCTGATTAGCAGATTTAACACTGAATCGAATTAATTTTTCAGGTCTAATTACTCATCATGTCCATCAATTCAAATGAAAACTGCTGGTAAAAATGAATATTTTAAAATTCAATCTTGCACCATAACTCATTGGAAAATATATTAGTCATTTATTCATTCGAAATTGATACTAAAACCACTGAAAACAGATTAATCCAGAAATCGGAGCAATTGAATTATCCTTACATATTTCATTGTTATACATTCAACTATCAATATTGTTCAATCTATTACTCTCAGGAATGTTCTGTATACCCCCCGTATGTAGGATCCGTTATTAAACTCTGATGGGTATTTAATGTCCAGCAGAGTATATATGATATATGACTCAAATATTTCCGTGTAGTATATTATTTAATGACCCATCAATTCTGATATATCTGACAATAAAATGTTTTTTTTTTATTCGATAGTTTATGGCGTCCTTCAACTAAATGATTAGTTGATATCTGCTGAAGGCTATTGAATCAGTTTGTTTCCCTAATCAGGAAATAATTTGTAATCGTCATGTACAATATATTTTCTTTTAGCCAGTCCAGTAATCTTTCGAAAATGATTTCAGTAATATCTCGAAGCTCGATTCCTAATCCTGGAATATTCTACAGTAATACAACAATCGGAATATTATACCTATATTAAACATTTTTTTAGGTGTGAAGATTTCGAGAATAGTATTAGTGATTTCTTGAAAATATTCAGGATTAAAATAACTTCGAATGTTGTGACATAATATGTGATTAAATCCATATATCACCTGAAAAATTACATCCAACCATACGAATTATTTGTACAGGCTGGCAAATTCAGTTGTTTGTGTAGGATAACTATAAAAAATACCAGAAAATGGATCTCTTTTCCTGATTTCAAATCACTAGCCAAAACAAAATTGGAGGTCACATTGTTTCTAGCGACGTAGAAAAAATTTCAAAAAATCCTTAAATTTTGAATTATGATCTGTAGTTTTATTTTTCATTAGGAATTATAGTTAGTGATACTTTGGTTGAGGATTGTTTATTTGCATGGGTTCTGATTTCATTGGGATGTCTGACAGTTACCGTTTCCAAGGTATCCGAACGAATAGATTATTATTTTTTATTTATATTCACAAGTAATCATATTGCTCTTTGAGAATGCAGTGTTTTCATTTGAGCGAATATGAGTCCTATACTTGCTTGTTATGTAATGAATGACATTTTGGACACAGTGATGAATGTTCTTCCTTCTGATCTATTTTTTGTGAAGGAGTATGTGGATGACATTATTCTCTCGTTGCCTGCGTATGGTATTGCTGAGATAGTTGACATTTTTAATAGTTATGACCCTTATATACACTTTACGTTGGAATGTGAGGACGATGAACGTAGTGTTCCATTCTTGGACATGAAATTCATTCGCACACAAGACAAAAGTATTATCATCGATTGGTACAGAAAACACATAAGTTCTGGGAGATATACGAATTACTTGTTGTACTACAAGGAATCTATGAAGGTCAATTCAGTCAAACAAATGAAACAACGAGTACTCATCATCTGTGATATTACTTTCCAAAAAAAAAACCTGTGATATATATAGGTATCTGATATCATCCTTAACAGAAGCAACATACTCACGTAGTAATAATATTCTAATACATCCAAATAGAAATAATGAAATAACGGAAACCAGTCCAATGTCTTGTCTGTATTCCTCCTTGCCTTACATTAGAGAAATCACACCTAAATTGGTCAGATTATTCAACAGATTTTCCAACATCAAAATAGCAAACAAAACAGTTTCACCAATTAAATCAATATACACCAAACTGAAAGACAGAGTGCCGCTAGCTTCTCGCTCTGATGTGATCTACAACATTCCTTGTAGTGACTGCAACACAAAGTATATTGGTAAAACAAAACGATCATTAGCCAATAGAATTACCTCGCACAGGAGTGACTGTCGACTGCATCCAAAGAGATGTGCGTTGGCTGAGTATGTTAATAAGTATGACCATAAAATGGATTTTCAAGCAGCTAGGATCCTAGCAACAGAACAAACTACACAACCTATAAACCTAATAGTCTAAGATCAAAAACACCATCCTCCAGAGGGAATGACGTTGACACCTGAGGAGATTTTGGAGAAGAGGAGGGGTGGGAATTGTTGGTTCGAATATACAAAAAAGTAATTACAAACAAAAAAAAAAACAAAGAAAATGTTCTTACATTTATTCAACGAAACTTATATTTCCCATGAGTAATCAATTACATGTATGTTGTTTGTCAATCATGTTTCAACCGTTGACGTCTTTTAGTATTGTATCACTATGTACAAATTTTATATATTGACTAACAACAATGTAAACATTCTCACTTAAGATGTAAGTTTGTGTTGTAAAAATAATGTCCACGGTAATTCGCCAATCACATGTTTTTTGTAGTCTTCCTGAAGAAGGAAATAAACATTTCCGAAAGCTTGGAATAACTTATAAGAGTACTCTTTTACTTATTGCTGCACACCCCAATATTCGCAGTTCCATTCATACTGGTCAGCAAATACCTCCTCCTGTCAACAGTATATATAGATATGCAAAATGATACAATTATTGAAAATATGTACGTTTGCATCAACAGTTCTTGTTTATCTAGACCACTATTCAGGGTGATTTATTGGGAAATGGGTTTAGCGCCCTGTATAAACAAGATACAGAGTGTTTTATGTATTTCTCCTATTTCTTCAATGGCTCATTACATTGTTTATTTTATTTAATTTCACAACATAAACTCATCCTGTATGCTACCGTATACCGAATGGATGAAACTAATAGCCCAGGTACGGACTTGAAGAAATTAATGGAATTTCATCATTTTAATACAACACCATGTATGACGAAATTTCGGATATTCGTTCGCAGATATGAAAAGCACAGAAGAAAATATTCCAAAACAAATGTGTTTGGTACTTCCGCATGCCATTCTTGTACCTGTTGATTCGATTCAAGATTAATTTTTTCAATGAAAAGGTGGCGCAAAATTAAAAAGAATACCTTTCGCCATATGTTCTTTGAAAAAAAGTCATACATTTCATCATTTGAAGCTTGATGAATAAATGCAATCTACATCACACATAAGAGTGTTTGTAACTGGTTATTGAGATAGCACTTTGTCCCAAATAAGAATTGTTGACTTGTTTTATCAAGGTTGTGATTCAAAATTTAGTAGGTATTTAATCATGAAATGGTTAGTAATTTCATGGATTGATAGTAAAAGTTAACCATTCAGAGACGAAAAAGTACGAATAAAATATACAATGCGGATCGTAAGTTATACATGAAACACTCTGTATCTCGCTTATACAGGGCGCTAGACCGATCATATGGGTTTTTTTCAGAACCTCCTAGGCAACCTCTACATACCCTTACAGTATGCCCATTTCCCAATGAATCACCCTGTATGATATAAAATTACAATGAAAGGAAATTAGTTTCATCAAAAACTATCGCAGATCATTGTTTTCTCTTTTGTTTTTAGACTTGAAATGTGGTTATAGAGATATTTCAAGGACAACATCGAAACTGGATTAGGTAATTGTATAAAATAAAGTTAAGTAGACACAGTTCATTTATGAGACTTCGATAATTATTTTTTATTATATCCTCTGAGATCTAAGCTGGTTCTATAATCATTGATAGACTAGATCGTTGGGCGACATTTAATTAGAAATACACCTGAACGTTTCGAAGTGTTGAAGAAACCAAGTAAATGTCTTCTTCAACCTTATGTATGTTTATTTAACGATTTTAGTGAGGAGAAGGTACGAAATTTAATTAGAAAGGACGGCTATAAAATCAACAAAAAACTACATGCATTCCACATCGTTATGATTGTTAACTAGAAGTCGATCACAGACATTTGCATATTGATGTCTGCATTAGATAGATGTTAAACCTACTTTCATTCGATTCATTCGTTATTTTCATCGCTACATGGAGATGAAAATCTCAATAGAACATTGGAATTCAATAAAAAGTGTGATTGTTTTCGAAATATTGACATCAGCAAATGTTCTCTGATATTTTATTTATCTATTCAAAGAAGTCGTGAGTATTTATATAAATACTGTATCATATTGAAATTTCAAAGTCATCTGTAACATTGATCGTTCGGAAATACATCAAAATATCTAGAATTTTGGTTGAGTAGATGGTTCCACAAATGAGGAATAATCAACGATGAAATCCATCCATCAATCCATCCAATCATTCATCGGATATGTCTTCGTCGTATTATCAAAGTGAATAGGCAAGAAACTTGAAGTGTCGCAAAGGTTCCCAGGAAGATATTTTTATTTTTGAGATGAGTACTTTTGATCGTTGGCCGATAAATTATCTCATATCAATTCATCACCAAGCTTTATATGATTTGAATTCAGGAGTGAAAGATTTCAGATACATTCGGGATGTCGTTAACCTAGAACTAGGAGTTATATGATCCTGAAAATTGAATTAGGGGAAGTAGAATCTCCACAAAATGATATCTACAAAGAATGTTATATGTTTGTTGAGCTGCATCTGCCCCTTCTATAAGAAAAAATTGAGTAACTCAGAAACGGTCATATTATGATGAAGGATATACATAAATTTAATTGAAATCAAAGGGGGATTTCAAAAATCATACGAAATATGATGCATTCTATTTGAAATAACCAAGATGGCCTAAGTTCCGGAGAAACCACATTGATTATGGAAATATTACTCGAACCAAACTGACCATAGAGCTCTATTGATGAATGAGTTCTATAATGGTGAAAATTGAATTCCATGTTCCACTGAATGACCTCAATCAGGTCGAAGTCTTGACGAGTCGTCCTCAAACATCAATATTTCTAAGAATAAAATACTTATTTCCTTTTTCTTTCTTTTTTATTTCAATCATTGTAGTTTCATCAAAAATAATATTTATATCGTGCACACCCGTGAATTTATTATTTTTTGTATTTTTTATGTTTCCTCCATATGAGATTCCCTTATGAAAAATTCAAAATAATTGTTCGTGTACTCGCTTTGCCAATTCCGCGTATAAAAATCTGTTAACGAATGTTATAAATCATAGAGTGCCGTGGGTGTGTGCATGGCTAGCTGCGATGAATTTACATAGTCAAGGCGGTACATCATATGCAAATGATCGGTAGAGTTCGGAGATCGTTGAGTTATGGATACGATGTTTTACGTTTCCGATGATTGATCAGGTTTGCACAACATTTTTTCTACTCCAAGATTTATTATTTTCCAACACGGTTTAGTTTTATTCAGCAATGACAGTTGTCGGGGGGTTTTTCCTACCACTAGTCTATTTTTTCGATGAAATTTCAGAAAGTTAAGTGGATAGTTAATTGAATAATTCATATTTGAAACTATAAGGTCCTGCAGTTCAGCTCCAATCTTTTATATTTGATTCATTGAATGATTCAGTGATATTCACGAAGGAAAAATCTTTGCAACACTACTTGATAAAATCAATAGAATCATGGAAGAAATATATTGAATGAAACCAGAGAAGAGCACTGACCAAATTTGATTGACACAAGGTGTGCAAGATTCAAAAGCTTACATTTCGAATTTCAAAGGATCATTCTGTTATGTTTTTGAAGTTCCTGTTTATTATTTATAAATGATTTTGTAATAAAGAAACAACAACGATATCGCATCAGAAGTTATTAAAAAAAAACTAATTTTCTCAACTATTTTCCATCATGTCGGATGATTTGAAATGGAGGTAGATTTGATAAACAATCATATGATAGAAGTTTTCGAACTCCAGTTCTGTACATTCTGCTCAACATATAAAATGTGCAATATAAGGATCGAATGGGAGATACACATATTGAGAGTGACAGATATTGAGGAAATCATAAAGATGAAAGATCGTCAACTTCTTGATTTTTCTTTCGAAACCATACCATTGAACGAGAGTGATTATGTAACAAAATATAAGGGACATCACGAGAATGAAAGATTACGAAATGTCCCTACATCTCTTGATGTTCCATATACAGGGTTATGATAAAGTAATGCACAAAATTCATAAAACGTACAACGATCACTTTCGAGAAAAATGCAAAAACACGTCAAACTGTTTTTTTTATTCCGTATCTTTTGACATAAGTTACAAAAATAACACATCAAAGTTGTCAAAGTTATGACGTCATCAACAAATTTTTTTAATGGGAAGCTAAGATTTTTATCACATTATGTGATAGAGCTTGTGTTTTTACACACGGAAAAAATAGTTGCAGTAGGGCTCACATAGGAAAAAAACGAGAAAAAGAATAAAAAACGAAATAACATAACCAATTATAAAAAGAGGTCAAATAACTTACACTTATCTAGTAAGAACATTCGTTCTTACAAATGTTTTCAATTGTTTTACTAAAACAACGGTTTGTCAGTGTCAGTCGTACAATTCGTGTCACCACAGTTTTATTATTATGGATCGTTTAACCGAAAAGGAAAGGATTATTTATTATTTATTTTATTCCTAGTTTCGATAATTTCGAATTGCACCCTCTGTATATTGCCAATATAACTATAGCACCAACTTGTCACTTCAATAATAATCACAACCGGAACGTTGGATGAGAACCTACGATATCATTCGAAAAATCAATGCAAATACAAGATGTAGCTTATACCATAGTCCTGAAGTGAAAGCACGAATTCTATTGAAAATCGTCCTGAATGCTTGCTATCATTTTGTGTCTGGTTTTTCTAAATTGCATTGTATGTTTCTCATCATTCATCCTCTTGTCCAATGAACGAATGTATCCATTAGTCGAATTCAATTTTACAGTTACTCTCCAAAGACTCAAAATCCTTCTGAATATATTCAGATTATAGAGATTATTTCAACGAAAATATCAGTATTTTACCATGAATTAGTTCTTGTCGCGGAATACGCGAATTGCTAATCACATTTTTTCAAAAGCATGTTTCATTCTAGACTAAATGAGAATAATTGAAGTAGTTTTTGATTGCTCATCAAGATATTATTGAAGTAGTTTTTGATTGCTCATCAAGATATCTCTCTAGTACTTATCTTGCCTATCTGAGTAAAATAATAAATGAGTTTCATTTCATGGTGACTTCATTCGAGTTGCAGCACGGTCTCTCCGATCTAAATAACAATGAATGCGTCATTAGGGACCGCTGTGTAGCCAAATGACTCTTTTATATTCGGTCATTCCATTTTTATTCACCAATGTTTCCAGCAACGACATTGAAAAATCACTCTCATTGTTGAACTCACCGGCAAGATGTTGCCCATCTTTAATTTCAAATGTTCCGACCAAAATTAGACACTTATAATAACTGTACACATAACGATTTCCATGAAAATTGATTGAAACATAAATGGGTTTGATAGTTCTTTCATGATCAAGCGTTAGGAGTGTCTTATGACAAAATCACGAACATAAAATTATCTTATGAATGAATGTTTGTTATATTATGAATTCGGCTGTCGGGGATAAGTCTATTCCTGATGTTTATCTGATGAAACACATATTCAATACATATTTCTATAATCATTGCTTAAAGTTCTGTTATAGGTAATTAAATCCTGTCGATTCATAGAATAAAAAAATAGTGCGAAAAAAAATCATGTACGTCGTCGATGATAATAATCTACGAATGTACTTTGAGAAGTGATAAATTACAGTTTGTTCGTTTATTTGTCCGATATACACAAATTCCAAGATTCTAGAGATAGTGATACGAGCAAATATACCTATCATTATCATTTTCAGATGAATAAACCAGAACTGTTCTAAAAAGCGAACTGATTATTTCTATATGGGGTAATCTTAATGTATATTTTACTACTCGAATGCTTTCCCTTTCTTAGTTCAAAGTTTACCATAAACCTTCACCAATCTAAAGATGAATTCTTCAGTGTTAAACTATTTCACATATTTATTCATTCAGTCGCCCAACGATTCATTCTCAAGTGGGATGTTTCCAAATATATTCGTTTACAAAAGGCAGACCCCGAAACATTTTTAGTTCTTCAATAAGTACTCGTGATCTATCGATTGACAGTGAATATTTTTCTTTCGATTAGTGCATCACATTCCTATACCTTAAGAACATGGATACAGCCGAGTATATATATAAATTGGGATTTGACAAATTCATCGTAGACCAATATGTTGAACAATATAA
The DNA here is from genome assembly GCA_037013635.1 of Plagiodera versicolora. Lineage (NCBI taxonomy): Eukaryota > Metazoa > Arthropoda > Insecta > Coleoptera > Chrysomelidae > Plagiodera > Plagiodera versicolora. The sequence goes on along the minus strand of CM072986.1, from coordinate 3,396,439 downwards.
ATATTGGAAAATCATTTGTGTCGATATCAATGAATTAGTATAGTAAATTTCCGAATATATTGATCATATGAGAAGTGCATCACTGATATTTGTTTCTCTTGATTTTGATAATGAGAATTTTCAATGTTGATTCTTTTGAAGTTTCTTATGTCACTGTTTTTTCTCAGCCAGTAAGTAAACTGTCCATGTTTCCTATCAATTGATACATTCTCTCCATGACTAGATATTTCCTTTTTATTTTCATTCTCATATATTTTGAGCAACTTTTATTTTTGGGTCGTGTATGCTCTTCTTATAATGTAACGTTGAATTTAAGTATGATAGTGAGCTGAACTTAGCCTATATCACACAAAAAATAGAAGCAACATTGTAAATGATATCATTGAAATCAGTACATTGAAATTTCGCCCAGCCAGAGGGAAAATGCTTCTTATATGCATCATTTATTCATATATCCAAATTTCTGGTCCAGAAGTGGGTTCGTGTGTTCGTTCCCATATTCATTTTAACATTTTACCATTTGCCATCATGAGGAGGATCAATTTATAAAGAAACCTCATTTCTGGAGATCAATATGTGTCATGAATGAATTCAACCCAATCCAACATTTCTCCAAACGATCACATGATACCTTCTGGAACTAGTTTTTATAACAATGAGACCATTTCAACAGTACTATTCTTGTGGAACTTTTGTGGCATTAAATTCTCCCAATATTCACGTTGTGATTCAGAAAGGTCTATAGAAGCTTGTTCAGTAAAAAAATGTACTCGAATATATCTCAAGCAAGTTCGGATAAATTACACTTTCTCGAATCTCCATAATAGAACGGCGAACATCTAAGAAGCATAATTCGGTGATTCAACCTATAGAACAGGTGTTATATACTGCGTATAATGCAACGATTAATCTAGAATATCCACAGAAATTGAGGTTCTTCATCATCAAAATTGCCGGAAATTTTAATCATCCACTTTTTTCATTCCAACGAGAAAAAGGTTGCTACTTTTGGAAATTCACTGCCATCAAAATGTTGCAGGATATGAATGTGATTGTGAATGTACAAAACCCTATGTTTCAGTAAATTTTTTCATTTCATGCTCCCACATTTCCATTTTCAACTTTCAGTAATTTTCCTAGAATTTCTTCATTAAGATTCAACTATCATTTTGAAGTACACTGAACAAACTTCGCGATAATCTCTTTGTTGAAATATTTATATTCCCCAGGACAACAAATCAATACTCAACCATGCTAACTTCGTATTTCTTTTGAATTATTTACGGCGAGACTCTTTTCTATCAGCTGCTTTGTATTCATAAACCCTTACAAAGACGTCTAACCGAAAATCCCAGACATCCTCAAATTAGCAGTCTGCCCGTACGCAACCCCTCATCATTTACATTTAAACGATGCAGCGGCGACAATTCTTGGAGTATTCAATTTTAATTTGTATGTAGGATCGGTATTCTTGGTCAGTTCTCCACACAGGATAATGAATCCTCATTACCATCGACGACAATTCGCTCTAGGGGCATCAGGGCCGCACAACACAAGTTCGGTCAGTGGCCTTCCCAAATAAAAGAGGTTGGGTTGTTTAAGGATGAACGAAGTGAATTACAAAATTCTCCTAATATATGTGGATCGAAATATTTCAGGATAATCGCTTGTTGATAATCAGATGTTGTCAAGAATGATTTGATCGATGAAAATACAGCGTATTGTTGAAATTATTGAGAATAACTAAGACATAGTGTATCAAATTGAGCAAGATAGTTGTGACAGCTTGTTAGGAAGTGCAGTTTTGATGCTTGTCTTTCTTCGAATGATATTCCGAAACAAAAAGTCAGGTTGGGCTAATCATTTGAATTGTTTAGGAAAATATTTTCGATATATGAAATATATACTCCGAAATTGGATAACTAATGAATTTAAATAATCATTGAAATTTATTTCAATATTTGTTATAATATCTCGACCAGAATTTTTTAATTTAAATAGTGGATAAACGATTCACTTTCAAATGGAGTAGGCAGTCATTCACTAATCAAAAGTTCAGTGGTTAGCTAAAGTTATATCCGTCGTTGATCCTTAATAAGATTAGAATATGATATACGAATATGATTATACAATTCAATTTCTTATTCACATGATGAATTTTCTCATGACCTTTGGAAATATCATGCATATTATCGTTGACGGAAGATTTTGTAGAACTATGGTCTGAGTTGCCAGAATCATGCTGACCATCTATCATCGAATACTAGAAATACTTTTATGTTACAAATGCATGAAATTAGTGTTCCTATAATAAAGTCAGAAAGATCAATACCATATTCGAACATGATTGAAATCAAATCTCAACAATTCGAATTTTTCGAATATTTGATCAAATATAAATATATCGATGTATTTCACAGTACCAAATTCATGAATACTTTATCATGGGGATGTGATTCATTTGAAACAATGGAGCACACCATAGTGAATTAGATTCTCATGGTGATCAATTTCCCGTAGTGAATAGGATTGAATGTAGACATCTGTTAAACATAGATAAAAGTTTCGCAATTCAGAAAAATGTGATTATTTTAATCGCCAGCACATCCTTTTTGCTAGATGAATGAATTTTTAGCTACAGAGTCATATGTGGTGAATATTCGTGAACACTGTATATTTCAATTTTTGACACCATAAATCTGATATGTAGAATTCCTACTGAAAAACACATTTCATCATTATTATGTTGAACAACTTTGACCTCATCAAATCCTCTGAATCTAATGGTCTCCTATTCTTGATATCCATTCGACTATTGAAAAAATTGAATCGAAATGATCATTTCAATTTTCCAATTTTCTACGCCACTGGCATGACTGTCGAATTATTAACATTTAGAGGACATTATATGTGTCCTCTGGGGCTTGATGGCTGGCATGGGCGGGGTCATGGATATTTTTGATACGAACAAGATAAGATGTGTGGTTTCCAATATTTATCGTCGATGGTAATCTTCATGGTATAATCAGTTCACTGTGAGACCCGGAACGTATCCTACAGCTTTTCTCCAAAAGTGTCGATTGTCCAATATCAAGATTATTTTTCACATGCTTTGTATCTACTTGAGTTTCATGTTCGTATGTAACTTAGCGAATGACACTATATTTCAAACGAATTGAAATATTTTTCATCACAGGTGTCTTCCAATGACAATAACTGGAGGTTTCTTTCAAGCACCCTGATCTAATCGGCTAGTTACAGTCATTAAAAACGTTACAGCATGAATTTACTTGTCACTTATCCGGGACTGGCTTATGAGTGACATTTTGAGGGGTCATGACAAATCTTCAATACATCACTACAAGAGAGGTTAGACACACCGGAAGTGGGCCAGAACTCCTCTTGTATTACTACTTCCTTGCAATCCGTTGTTTACATGCGAAAAACTAAGAAATATAATTTCTGAAAACTGAGGAACATGCTTTGATGGTTAGCTGAAAATGCGAAAATAATCATTGATATTGAATTAAATTGATTAGGAAAAACATAGTTTTTGTGCAAAAAGCTTGGGGTGCTCAACTAAAATCTTTTGTTTCTACGCTACTGTTAGGCAGTGACCTGTGCGATGCTCCCATTTGTTCTGACATTAAAGAGAAGATGTTCCAAATTGAGTTCTCTCTCGGGTGATGCCAAAACGACTACTTAACTGAATTCTCGATTTCCTCATCAGAGATTCTTTTCTTGAGGAACTGACTGAGAGGTCATCATTTATACATATTTTGTTGCATCGTTCTTTGAAAAATCACTGAAATATTCTTATTCCTTCACCCAGATTATGGATGATCTCTAGTTTCACGAGATTGCTCAACTACAAAAGTAATGTTATTATAATACAGGTACATAGTTGATCAATCTGATTTTAAAAATATGGTTATTTAGTTTAGTCATATTAGGGATGTTTGTCATGAGTTAGGGACTTTCGATTGATATTTAGAGAAGCAGAATTCGTCAATTAAATTTCTTTAAAACGATGTTCTTTCATTTCGAATAACATTTTCATTGGAATTCCAGAGAACTACCAACATTTCTAATGTACATTACCTAGTAGCTTCATTAATTGTATCCAAAATATATAGTGTTTTTTTTTAAACTTGATTCAATTTATTCAGCAATTATATTCATAGATAGTATAGGTCCTTAAATACATATAATAAAACTTGATAGTTAAAGTCCAATCATGTTGGGGTAGTTGTAGTAGCCGCCTAAGCCTAAAAGGCTTGTGGTGCAGTTACACCCACTAGCTCCAGGAGTTTTAGTAAGTACCTATATAGTGATCACAAAGCATTCAAAAGTGAAAATTTGTCGATAAGTATCTTTTGAATTGATTCAAAAAGCTGGATGTAGAGGGGATATCTATATGTTTATATATACATATTTCAATTTATTAGTACATCAGATAGGACTATATTCTCCTGAAAGAATTTACTTTCTGATTGATTTTGTCGGATGTGGGTCCTCATAGTTTTTTTTGAAAAATCTCAAATTATTGCACTTTCTTATTAACGTCGGTAGGCTATTGAATATTTTTGGTCCAAAATAAAAGATGCTCCTTTGAATATGGGATTTATTGAATCTTGGAATGTATAGAGTGTGTTCAGTGGTAAGTCTTGTGTTTCTGGATTGACTAAGGATTCTGTTTTTTTATTATATATCCAAATTTGGGTCCGCAAAATGTAAATATTCCTAATATTCAATATATGTGATTCCTGATAAAGTTGCTCAGTGGACTGTGTGTGATCTAGTTTTTTTTTAATATTTTTTTCAGAATCGTATTTTGGGTTGTTTGCAATTTGTGGATAATGTTGTTAAAGACTCCCCCCAGGCTGTTATAGAGTATCTGAAAACGGATTCAATTAATGAATTGTAGACTATCATAATCACTTTTCTACTGAGAATGTGCCTAAGTGTGTAAAATTTCTGGATGAGCTTTCTTGATCTGTTGATAACATAGTTAATATGCTCGTCCCATCTGATATGTTGACTAACATCACTCCAAAATATTTAATCGTGTTAGTTTTTTTCTGGGCATGCGCAATCACCATGGCCTAGGCAATCATTTTTATGAATATTCACAGCTATGTATCTGATTTCAGAAAAATTTAGGCTAAAAAGGTTTCGATTTAACCATTTATAAAGATTAAAAATATTGTGTTCAGCAACAGCTATGATCGAAAACGACGGCAGTATCCTCTGCATAGGAAATTATACGACCGTGGAAGTTTTTAATCTGGGTCATAGAAATTAGAAAAAGGAGAGGGCCAAGTATTGTACCCTGTGGTACACCCACTGTAACCACCGCTGAGTCGCTCAAAGCATTCTGCATTTTAACTCTTTGTGTCCTATTCTGAATGTAGTAACGGAATACCTCCAGTGCTGGGCCTCTTATATACCATTGTCGTATAGCTTGTCTATTAGAATTCTGTGTGAAATCGTGTTAAATGCTTTAGCTAGGTCCAGAAGAACTGCCAAACACTTCTTTGAGTTATCTTAATTTTGTATGATGTGCTCGGACAGCTTTAGGACAGAATTTTCCGTACTTAAATTCTTCCTGAATCCAAATTGGTTTTCGGTCAACACGCCATTCGTATTGAAATAGCCCATTATTCTTTCTCTCAAACAGTATTCGAAAACTTATAGATATCGGTCGATAGTTTGTGAGTTGATTTTGTTTTCCCGATTTGTAGGTTGGAGTAATGATGGATTCTTTTCATTGTCTAGGCAGTTTTCCTTTCGTGAACACTAGATTTATGAGATTTAATAATGCTACGTAAGTTGAGTATGCAAAGATTTTATTAATGTTGATGTAATACCGTCCGGTTCTGGGAAACAATTGTTTTTTAATTGTGATATTGCTAATGTGACTGAGGTAAATAGATTATGTCTGAGTGGTTTTATTGATTTCATTGTCTTGCAAGTAATTCTGCTAAATTTGTTCGGCTATAGTTACTTCTATATTTACAAAGTATTCGTTGAAGATATTTGCTTTATTTTGATTTCCCGTTATCTCTCTCCCATTTTGGTCTACCATTTGTATGTTTCTGTCGTTTTTGTTTTTTGGTATCATATTAGTGGCCTCGTTCATGATTTTTCATGTTTTTTATAATTAGTATTATTTTTCAAGAGTTTCTATTGATAGTATGTGTTTTTTGTGTTCCTCAATATTCTACTAAGTCGTTTTCTTCAACTTCTATAATTTTCTTCTGTTTCTAAAGTATTTTGCCTTCTCATTATTTGTTTCAGTTTATCTCGATGTTTAATTGAGGTTATGAGTCCATTGTAATCCACGGTTTAAGTTCTGTAGCATTTAATTCACTAGTTTTAATTTTGGTATTATTGTCAATGTAGTATTTCAGTTTATTTATGAAAGAATCATAACCAATTTGAATATCAATATTTTGTGAAATATTAACCCAGTCCTCCTTCTCTAAATCTTTTTTCAGTTTGGTGTAATCGATAATTTTATATTCATATTCTTTCATGAGTTACAAGAGTTATTGTTGTTTTGAACTGTCCTTTCCAATCTTCCATTTTTTTCTGCTTAAAAAATATTGAAATGCCCATAACGATGATTTCTTCCTTTGCACTTCTGATGGGATGAAAGTATCCAGTATGTATTAATGAATTCTATCAATTTGATGATAATTTCCAATGATTTCTCAATGCAGACTCCTACGATGGATACAGGATGTAAATTTGAAAACTATCAATGTGAATATCTCGCGAAATTAAAAAGTTATAAAAACGCCGTTTATCCTCTTCATAACAAAAATGGAATTTGAGAATCGATTGTACTATCGTTTAGAACCGAATGGACTGCATTTTGAACATCTGATCAAATAAAATATCATTTTAGCACAATTCAATTTATTTTATTCGGCTTTATGTTTTTCCTACAACCTGTAGTGGTTGGAAAAAATGCTTGTACAGGTGAATACTACTGACTGAGCCGTTCATTTGAGGTATCACAAAAGAGGTAGTGCCATTTGACATTTCAAAGTTGGGGTGTGTCGCGCCGACGGGGTGACTTCACTGAAATATGGTGGTTCTAGTGCCACCTAACTCTTCAGTATTTGTTCTAAACGGTATTTTTATAACTCTCTAATTCGGCGAATTATTCGCATCGAAGGTTTTCAAATTTCTACCCGGTATAAGGAAACCTAATATATTCGGACCGATATCCAAGATTTTTCGAAGAATCGAATAATCGAATAACTGAGTTTTGCAATCAGAATGAAACGATGGTATGAACCGTATCAACAAAAGATGCCCTGTATACTAAAAGTTTGTCCATTTACTCGAACACGCACCCGCCTAGTTCTTTATTTGTTTTCATATCCAACTTATACACACTGTAGATGAAATGTACTTCTACTAAATACTGTACAGCTTCAAAATAAGAGCATGAATCGTAATATACTTCCTAGAATGTGAAAGGAAATGACAAAACAAAATGTTCGCGATGCTGGTGGTGAAAAAAAAAAAAGGAATAAATGTTATCAGATCTCTTTCGGCGAAGTATCCACAATCACGTGGTTGTCAGCTTGTGCCAAGCTGGCACTTTGTTTATCACAGTCCAGATAAAGCATCTTCATAATTTCCATTTATGTAAATCGGGTCGTACTTCCACGGAGATGTATTATCGCAGTACCTCAGAAGCGGTTCTCCACATTGTCTGTTGATCCTGGGAAACATATTTAAAGTACTTGTTTGAACAAAGCTGGTCAATAAGAATCGGATGTCATGAAATGCAGGCGGCTGAATGTTAAAATGGTCGTTTAAGATACAATTGACGTCTCGTAGAAATAAATTTCACTAATCTTATCTTTTCGCTTGATGGGTTGGACCTGCTAACGTGTGACAATCCAGAGGAGGAGACATGCAATTTTCACTTTGATGTGAATATTTTCCGACTCGTTGCTGTTTAATCTAAAAAAAATCCTACCCAAATGATCGTTTTCAAGAAGTTCAATTTTCATTTGCGATAAAAAAATATTTCATCTCTTGAATTTCTGAAAACTGATAGACCATACTTACTCATAGACCATAGCTTAGCGTAGCTCAGTTTCGAAATGAGTTTTATATTGAATAAATCGAATTATGAATATAAGAACAGTGTGGAGGATGAATCCTAATCCAATTTTGAACGTGATTCATTTATTCGGAAGCAAACACTCATAGATTGAAACATTAGTTTAGTCGGCAGTGTGATGATTCGAATTGAATTGAATTTTTGCTCTGAAATGTCAGTAGTTGAATCAATCAACGATATAATCATCATATGCATTCATTTCCTAGATCGTATATATCTTCAATAACTACGCAAGGAGTTACTGCAAATTTTTGATCTGTGAATTTGGTGGAATCACTACGAAACCACATGAGCACACCACTGTTTTGAATAAAACAGAGCTCTTTCGCTACAGACGTTAATATTTCTACTCTCTTGTTTCCTTCATTTCATTAGTATGTTAACGAAGACAAGAAGATGTACGATGGAGCTGCAAATTTCAAATGATTGGCCTTTGTTAGTTGCCTCTGAGATTCTACAGTATCTGTCTACTTTCGAAGTATTAAAGAAATACTCAAAGAGAGTTTGCCCTCTGTTACATTTCTCCATTCCCAATAACTATATTTAATTTCATCTGCATTTGAATTGAACAAGTAGATATAGTATGGTGACGAATTCGAAAGTTCGGACCATGATGATTCATGGTATATAGTAGTGAGCCAAAATAATTTTCCTTTCTAGTTATCAACTATACAGGGTGGGGCACTTCATACGACACGGTCTCTGTATACCAAACCATTGAATATTTCGGAAATTGCTTCTGTTCATTATCGGTATATTCAGTAAGGCTGCAAAAAGAAATTATTTTGAAGTATACAGGGTGGCTCAAAAAAGTGTGACATATCAAAGTTGTATATCAACACCCGGTATTTTGTTGCAGTTTTGGATAGTTGAGAGAAAAATAATACGATTTCATGGGGTACCATGTACCTAACTATAACCGTTATCGAGTTATTGTTTTCTTTTTGAAAATGCAGGGTACAATTGGAGACTGAATAACATCGAAATGTATGGAAACCATTTTTTTCAATTCTGACCAAGCATTAAAGAGGTTTCAGGCTATTGATTCCGATAGAACCCGTTTCCCAATATTATACAGGACGTTCAAAATTCATTGTCGCTTTTTTATAATTTCAAACGCAGATATCTTTGTTATTTCAATTAGACCTCCTTGTATTTTTTCGAATTTGAACAATACAAAATTCGATTATATTTTATTCTATATTGGGGTTTCCTATACCTAGCTTGAATAGTTTTCAAGATATTGGCATTTTCAAATAGTGGTTATCATTTCAATGCATTGTTTGAATCGAGAGAGCTGTGAAACGACATTTATTTGATTTGGTAACAGAAACAATAAGACAGAAACTTCTGGTGTTTGGTTGTTTCCACTCTGGGTATTTTTGTTGTTTTTTTTTTAATCTCGTGTCATGAGTGTGTTCGATGGCAGCCATGGTAAATAGCCAGTGATGGTAAATAGCTAGATTAATGAAATATAAGTGTCGACAAGTGAAGGTTTGTGACTCTTCAAACAGTTTTTGTGACGCATATGTGTATGTTTTTTATATATAATTTCCAGCAGCCACTTCTGAGTCTCTTCAATAATATTCAGATAGTTACTCGTTATTCCTCCTTACACAGTAATTGCATAGTTTATATGCGTTTGGGCCAAGCTGAGGTATAACTTTTTCAATTGCGTAAAAGTGAATATTTTTTGTAAAACCTGAATTTGTTCAATAAGGATCTTAATTTCCTTGCAACGTATTCAGCGTGATTGTTCCAGCGCAGGTTTTTGTCTATGATTAATCCTAGGTATTCAACATATGGTTCCATAATTATTTCAGTAATGGTCCCATCGTCATTGAAGGTGAGTGTATCATAGTTGGGTAGTTTGCGAAAGGAACAAAGAATGTTTTGGTGAAATTGATTGTTAGTAGTCTGCTCCCAAACCACTGGATTATAGTAATGAAGTCCCCTTCAATTTTGTTCTTGAGTTCTGTCTTTTTCTTTTATCGCGATATAACACAGCGTTATCATTAGCAAAACTGACTATAGTTCCGTCAATATTGGATTCATAAAGATCGTAAATATATATATTAAATAATAATTGCCCAAGAACTGTTCCTTGTGGCACTCCATATTCTATGCATCTATCTGAGCTATTTCTCAATCTGAACACATTACATTCTGTTTGATAAGTAGCTGCTGAGGAGTTTCGAAAGGATACCTCTAAATTCAATATTTTCTAGGACCTTCAATAATCTTTCATGGGACACGGTGTCAAAGGCTTTAGCCAAATCTACAAAAATTCATAAAGTTACTTCAACTTTGTCCATTGCGTCATATATCTCTCTCGTGAGCTTGATCATTGCATCTAGGGTTGATTTAGATTCTCGGAAACCAAACTGGTTGTCCGAAAGTATTTGGTATTTCGTCAAGAATTTGTCCATTCTGATCTTCAACAACTTTTCAAATAGTTTTGCTATATGGCCAATGAGTGATATGGGTCTATAATTTATAACTTTCATCTTGTTTCCTGATTTATATATAGGTTTTATGATGGAGTGCTTAAAAGCATCCGGGAATATTCCTGACTGCATGGATTTGTTTAATATGAATGAAATGGGTTCAGTCGGATAATTGACACATTCTATTAATGTTTCAGATTTCATTCTGTCAATTCCAGGAGATTTGCCAATTTTTAGCTTGAGTATTATTTCTCGTATTTCTCTCTCGTTGGTTTCTTCTAGATAGAACGACTTAACTAAGGTGCTTTTTCTATTACTTTTAGCATATTTTTTATTTCCCACTGAAGTAGCTAACTCTTTGCCAATTTTTGTGTAGTGATCAACAAAATATTCTGCCATCTCTTGTTCACTTGTAATCATAATTTTGTCTTCTGTTTCGATTTGCATGATAGTGTCTTTACAATTAGGTTTATCAATAGTTTTTAGAGCCTGCCAGAGTTTGTTGGGGGTATTTTCATTTGTTTATTTGATCCCTATAAAAATTAATTTTTGCATTTTCGATTGTCTCGTTTAGCTTGTTTCTGAATTTTTTATATTGGGTTTGTAAGGGTCCATTGTTCGGATCGACACGCAACTTTTTGTGAAGTATGTTTTTAGTGTTGATCGATGCAATCTGCACCTGCAATCCATTCCTTCCTTTCAATTTCCGATCTTCTGATTAGCACTTTCTCCGTGCTTTTTTCAATTTTTTGATTTAAATTGTTAGTAAATATAGTAGCCATTCTATTAACATCTTTCTCTTCATAAACATCGTCCCACGATTCCGATTTAAGTTGTTCACGAAATTTTTTTTTGTCAAGAAAGTATGTAAATTTACTATCGTTGCTCGTGTTTTGTTCTTTAGTCTGTGGATGCTTCATCTGTGATATAATTGGGAAATGATCCGTGATTGATGAATGTATGATTACATAGTGGAATTTTCCAGTTCGTTGTTGATGAGTATGTGATCAATACATGTTTTGGAGCTTCTTTGTATTCTGGTGTATTCATTTATTGCTGATATATATCCGAAAGATATTCAAATATTCGATACCGTAATCATCACTATCTAAAATATTGATGTTGATGTCCCCCACAATTATATTTACATCTCCTTTGTTATTAACTTTTTCCTTCAGAAAGTTATTGAGAGAGTTGTTGTATTCATATGGACACGTCGATGGGATCTGTATATTGCTATGATGTTATATGATATGCTATTTAAAAAAGTCTTCAATACAATAATTTTACTGTTATTCATATGTTTTATATCCGCAGTGTAGGTTAAGTGGTTTTTGATGTATATCACGCAGCCATCATTCTTGTTCAAATCGCCTTCATTATATATCACATCATACCCTGTAATGTTTATTTGAGAAAAGTTTACTAGTTGCCATGTCTCAGTAAGAACTATTATATCAAATTCATTCTCGAAGTTTTCCAGAATCATTTTCAGTTCGCTCATGTTTTTCGCGACACTATCCGTATATTAGTGTGAAATAGTCTGAAGTATTTTTTTTCCTGGCCTAGCAATGAATTGCATTCCCTATAATCGTCCACTATAGTTTCTAGGTTCTGTTCATTAAAATCTTGGATGTATGGATCCATATTGAGTGTTTACAAGCAACAATTCACAAATTTGAAGTTGGATGTTATTACGGGGTATTGGGTAATCACACGTACAGATAAATAATTGTGGAAGTATTAAAAATTATGATAAGATCATGATAAGAATAAAAGTTTAAAAGAAGTAAAAAGGTTTTGGATTATTTCGCAGCGTTCTGGTTTCTCTGCTTTTATTCTGCGACAGGTTAGACTCTGGTGTTGTATTTGCTCCGGTTATTTCCCGATTGCGAGGTTTTCTTCTTATGGTACCTGTATTTGGCTGTGGAATTCGCTCTACAATTTCATTTATTTTAAAATCAGCAGTATTCTCAATAACCGTGGCAAATTCAGGGGTTATTTCAAAATCAGATTGGTTATGCTCAGTTTCATCGGGTTCCGCTAAAGAATGTTCCTTCCGTGGGATTGGAGTTGGAGGGGCACTATTTGCTTTCTTTGTTAGTTCGAAGTTATGCTGAATACCTTCCAATACTTCCAGTTTTCCAGTTGTTCTGCTTAGTAGGCAACTTCGTCTATATACAATTTATTACATTTTATGTAGGCTTTGTGGTTGTTATTCCTTGCATACTTCAAGTGTTGGAGAAGGATTTTGTGGTTAGCCTGGTCTTCTGGACTCAAATCGTGCGTAATAACTATGCCTGTATTTTTCAGATTCCTGATATTTTTGAAAACTTTGAGTTTGTTCAAGTATGAGACGAATTCCAGAATGATTGTATTTTTCTTCTGTGAATTCTGTTCATTTCGTTTCCAGTAAAGTTGGTTTCTAGGAGCTGGTTCAACTTGGTGAGTGTTGATCGACTGAGTTCTCCAGTCGTAGTTTCCAATCCAAAAATGAGAATATTGTTCTGGCGGGCTTTCCTATTCAATTTTTTCAGCTTTGTTTCCAGGCCAGTGCACTTTTTTTCCAGTTTTTGTAGTTTTCCATTCAAGGTATCATGTATGGCTTTTATTTCTTGTTTTATTTCTATGGTATTTGTATTGATCAATTTCTCTAATTTTTCCAATAAGCTGTTGTTAGAGATTTCATTCATGATTAATTGAAAAATAAGCCCAGTGACTATTTATAATTTATGAGGAATTATTTAGAAGTACGCCACTGGTACACTTGATTCATTAATTTGTTTGATGTTTTGTTGTTTTTTTTTGAGGATAGGCCGGTCTTTGTTGATTTGTTGACCTCTCTTTCTGAGTATGGTTAGGGACCTTTCAGTGAACTTTCAATTCTGAATTACACAATATTATTGACTGTTTCACTATGTAAAATTATCCCAAAGCAATCCAAGCAGTAAACTGCCCAAATTCCAAAATTTTCACTGCACTCTCAACTAGACAAATTGGTGATCATTCACAACCTATACACATTCGATACGAATAAACAGAGAATTTACTTGGACTTTAGATCATCTGAATAAACAGAGAGTGACAATGAAGAGACTTAGTGAACTGAAGGTGACAGACTTGAAACGAGAGTTGGAATAAAGGGATCTCGAGATCACAAGGACGGAAGCGGTGCTACAGCTTCGTCTGAAAGAGTATCTAATTGACGTTGGTCAAGACCCAGAAACTTTCATCTTCGAAGAACTGGAACACAAGATTACAAATCAGATTTCTGCACAACATGAAGAATCAGCGGCGTTTCGTGAAGACATTGTGAATAAGATTTCTGCACAACGTGAAGAAATTACGAATCGGATTTCTGCACAACGTGAAGAGTCAACGGCATTTCGTGAAGACATTGTGAATCAGATTTCCGCATAACGTGAAGAGTCAACGGCGTTTCGTGAAGATATTGTGACTCAGATTCCTGCACAACGTGAAGAAATTACGAATCAGATTTCTGCACAACGTGAAGGAATTGTGGCACAGCAGGACGAGATCGTTGCCCAAATGATTGCTCATCGTGAGGAAATTGCAAAAAAGATTTCGGCTCAATCTTCGGCACTTCATAAAGAGTTTTCAGTGCAGATGGCGGCTCAGCAAGACAAAATGGCTACTCAGATTGCTCTCCAGAGAGAAGAAGTGGACGTAATAACGAAGAAGTTACAAGAAATGGAACTACAAGTTGGAAAAGGTGTCCAAAGATCAGAAAAACCTGAAGTCAGTGAACAAATTGTGACAAATCTAGTGGAGCCTCCAACGTTTAACGGAAAGACATCATGGCCAAATTACTTGAAACAATTCAAAGCAGCTGCAAAAGCCAATGGGTGGACATTGAAGGACAAGGCGGTGGCGCTTACAGTTGCTCTACGAGGTGATGCATTGAACATCTTGCAAGCCATCTCAGAAAGTGAAGCTGACAGTTACGAACATCTCATCAAACGTCTAGATATGCGATATGGTCAAGAACATCTACAGCAGGTATTTCAAACACAGATGAAGAACCGTCGATAGAGAACCAACGAGAGCCTACAGGAATTCGAAGCAGACATAGCGAGATTGGTTCATTATGCATATCCGTCAGCTCCGAAGTCTGTTATGGAATGTCTAGCTGTACAGACATTCGTTGATGGGTTGAGAGATGGGGAAATGCAGAGGACCGTGCGTTTGTCTCGACCCAAAGACCTCACCGCTGCACTAGCAGCGGCTTTGGAGTTCGAAGAGGCAACAGAAGCTTCACGTGGATCTGCAAGAGTCCACAACATTAATGATAACAGTAACAGCTCACTGAACCAGGAATCTAGTGAAGGTCTACTCGATGCCATGAATCAAATCTCATGGAGCCCGCTGATTATAATCTCAGTTGGATAAGAAATAATTATTTATCAAGGGCCGTCCGAGTCAAAAAATAGATGTATCAAATTGTTGTGATTGTTCAGTATTTTATTGGACATACAATTTTGTTTCATTTCTTGTCAACCATAGGGAGACTAATTGTTGATGTATTGAGGAAAAGCAATAATAATTTTTCATATGGGAATATATAATCAAATTTCTGTATGATTTCATACACTAGGAATTCAATAGTACCTATCAATCTTCAATATAGAAACGGTATGACAGTTAGTTGCAACCACTTTTTAATTCGCTACTGTCCCTTTCTTGAGACATGAGAATAGATAATTAGGATTTGAACATCGACAATTATTGTATTTCAATCCGATATTGATGTCTCCAATACGACTACAACCTGGTGCAAGTGTTTTCTGGAACTAGGATCTTGAAATCAAAAATGTCCCTTTAATGCCACTTTTTAATGATAATATCTGGCAGTTTTCAAATTTCTGTCACACTTTAGTTCTTATCACCAGACTTAATTCTTTGACTCCGAAATGATCGATTGAATCGATCTCCTTCAAGTGAATCTCAATATAATAGAGTTACTCTTCATGTTGATGACACTACGATTTCACTATCTCACGCTCTCCTATAGCTGCGTAACAGTCATCAAGTAATTCAATATACATCTCCAGACAGCACTAATATCCCCCGTATAGAATGGAAATCATATCTGATGAGATTATAATGAGTATCTCTGGAAAATATCACCTGAACATAGGCTCATATCGCTATTCACACAACATTGCCTCCGAAAGCGTTCTCCTTTCAGCCGGAGGTGCAAACTTGAGCGAACTCGACGCGAGGGGATGCTCTCCAAATGTTAATGGTGAATTAATTGCTGATTGAGTTTCTAGGTGATATATTTTCATTCCTTTGTTCTTTTCAAGAAGGAGGGCTGCTAGAGTGCTTTCTCGCTACCGCTGCAAGATCGATAGAATCGAGGTTAAGTACTCTAGATGATTATACCTGCATGGTGAAAAGAGTTTTTCTCTCAGTCAGGTGGAAATGTTACTTCTGTGATGAACTCGAATTTCGATAGGAGTTTGAAATTCTCATAGATGAAGCGCTATTTCAGTGTTGAAACTCAGTGAAAAATCAATAGGAACAGTAACAGCAATATCATAAACCTGAATTGTGATGCTTTGATTTTCTGCTCAATATACTTTTCCACATAGAGAGCTAGTAGGAAGGCTATATTCTAGCTTCTAGATCATAGTCAGAGTTATAAGTCATCTGAGTCACTAATATCAATCAATATTAACCACATGAGTCGTAGTAATTTGGTTTATTTCTGAACTTTTTTGAATAAGATGAGAGTTTGATTCAATCATAGTGATGCTGAAAATTTTCATGAAAAAAAGCGGAATTGTTGTTGCGGATATCTTATTATCGATTAATTTATGATTTGCATTTTATATTCCAGCCCTCCACATATCAATAAAACGTGATGTAATTCTTTAGTACATTCGAAGAATGGAGGGGTCTGTCCCCTGGCAACATATTTTTCCAAAAGCGACTAGGGATATCTGAACACTTTGCCATGTCATGAATTTTCCACCGAATTTGTATATGCTGCTAATCCTTAATCCTGTTATTCTCTCTATGGATAGTTTTTGTATCTCAACTTTTCCAACTGTAGAAGAAGAGGTAGATGGTATCCCAAGAATAATGTACAAAATAAAGACATAATAATCTATCATGATTGATGATTGTTCATTTATTGGTTATTCCATTTCATGATTGAGTACATTTATTCAATATAATATGCCGCAACTATACAACATAATGATATTGAAGAGTATTTCTTCATAAAATGAATTATATATGTCATATACAATATTTGTGTTTTCGATGACAGTTAATAATTGATGAAACTGATACTGTATCCGATTATATTGATTGCGTTGATATTTCATGAATCATTCGAAATTTTTCCTTCGGTTGATTATTCTGTTGAGCTGCATCCGTTACAAGATATAATTGTCGATTTTATCGATTCATCAATTATTTCTGCATTTTAGCATAGATTTTCCTGGCGTTCATCGATTAACCAAAACCAAAATATTTCATTCTTATTCGTACTCATTTAATCTTCTCAGATTATAATTTTTAACATCTCCTTGTAAAACTTGTTTCACTGATGATGACTTTGTGAAATATTTGAATTTCCGGAGTTGAGCAAAAACATGATATACTGTCTAGGGGAAATACGGGGACTACATTTCACACAATGAAAAGTATAATTTATGGAAGTTATGATTGCTCTTACGATATTCAGAACGTGTTGTGAATAATTGGTGGACAGTTCTGAATTAGAGTTGAGTTTTGAGTAGTAATATTTCAAAAAACAAGCTACACTGGTGGAGATAATAAATCAATTAACAGATCAATAACAATGGGGAAAATGATCAAGATATTGTTATTTGCTTTTCAGTCATCATTCATCTCACAAGACGAGTAGTGGTAACGTGATGTTGTTGTGCTTGTGGACATTTCCTACTAACAAAAAGACACTTAGCCATCAATTTATTTGGCTTACCTCTTGGTTGTGAGGGGTGGAAATCGCGAGCCCCCAAATTATTACCAATGTAACTTTTTGTCTTATCATTTGTTGCCATTCAAAAATTCATTTGCGATTGGCGAATGAACATAAGCGATACGCCACCTAGTAGAACTAAAAATAACTAGAAATGTTGAAATAGTTCTTGTGTTAGGTATTATGTTCTGTTGTTTCCATTCTGAATTTGAAAATTTTATAAATTCGGTAAAATCAAACATCCAAAATTGATTCCCATGCTTTTCCTCAAGCTGGTGAATTGATAGATGAAATTCTGTTTACATTTAAGGTCACAGTCTAGCATAGTATTGTCTAGGTATTAACGAAATAGAAACAAGATCTCACATCATCTTTTTTATTCGGCAGTTTCCAAAAAAAAAACATCAGTAAAAACAAATACTATAAATGCATTCCATAACATAAACTATTATTCTGTCAGCAGTAGAAGAATTCAATTTTCTTTATGATATTACATGTCCAGCATTCAAAACTTCTTCACCTTCATGAACACTTCTGGAAGTGTTTGTCCCTTTCGAGTGCCCCCAACTAAATCTTGCCATTCGAATCTGAAAACAAAACAAATCATAAGAATCCTGTATACATTTTGATCGAACCATTCACATTCACAACAGTATTCTGACCTCGTATTTTTTCCAATATAATACAATAAATAAAACGAATGATAATGCTTACCACTTTCAGAAAGATTAAAATACATACATGTTGAAGCCCAAACCCTAGCTCACTGCAAAGTCTGAAATGTCTTCATTTTCATTACGAATTCAAACTTTATTAACGAAAAAACACATATAACGTAATGCAATGAAACTATCCAATGTCAACATTCATGGTTCTCTGACTGCCTACTTTGGCGCTGCAATCCCAAATTGATTTCCCAATAGTATGTTTCATTCTGAAAAAAAAATATCCGTTGAATTTTTTGCCCGAAATAAACCAGTTCGTAGCAAAAAAATATTTTACTACCTGCATTGAATGATTGAAGGGGAAAAACATAACTAATTCATCAATAACAAAAAATACAACATGTAACATCATAGTCATGTTAAATATGTCCACCTTCAGACATTACGCATGCGTCTAGACGTCTTCGCATTAAGCCACGTATTCGCTTAAATAAAGGGGCTGTATCTTAACATGGGATGCACCAATAACGTTTATTTTCATGAAAGGTCTTCTTTTTTTTGATGAGGAATCACCCCCTGAAGTGTTTTACACTTATTTAGTTACACTCTGTATATTTCACGAACCAGTAAAACATGCAGAGAGTTTAATGAAAATCATATAGTGATTTACCTCGAATGAATTTGAGAAAACTCGAGGGAATTCGAAAAATTTTTTTGAAATCTTTCCAGATTTATTAATACACACATATTAGACTTTGATATTTTTAGCTTTCCATGATGATACAAGCATTTCCAAAGTTTCTCTTCAATCTAATGATTTTTTTCGAATTCGAGGTAAATCATCATACTTATCGTTAAATTCTCTGCATGTTCTACTGATATTCTTGTCACATTGACCATAAATGATGAATAAATCCATCAAAACCACATTCGAGAAATTATTTTCTGCCATAGTACTTTGCAACTAGAATACAGGATGACATTGAAGCTTTAACATGTTAGTTTTCTGTCAGAATGAAGTTCATAGCCTACTATCTAAAGCACTATCCAATATCCAATATTTTTTTTATTGAAAACGATTTCATAACAAAAGTGATCATAACTAACAAACTGTACGAGATAGGTATAGGAAAAGTATACCCAACTAAAATGAAAAATAATATAGCTTTTCGAATGAGTTATAATATACAGGGTGTTTCATTTAAAAAAAAAAAACGGAGTTTCAGTCATTTTCATGAGTCTCCGGAAGGCACTCACTTCTGAGCCTCCCTGTATGCTGAAACTGAGAATCAGTTAATCGACGGACTATCTAATGGTCTTATGCAGCTATTACTCAAATTGCAATATTTTGTAAATTTGCATTGGGAAAAAATTTATATTTTTCAATGGTCAGGTTTTGCACAGAAAATCGATAATATAATTTTTATCTCGGAAATCGTCAGAGATAGGTATAGGAAGATATGTGGGAGAATTTTGGAAAATCTTATGAGGATTCCAAAACTGATATAATATACGAGGTGTTTCAGTTGAAATAACGAAGTAACTATTACTTTCTGATACAAGCGGCAACATAGTATTGATGAAAATATTTTAGACGTATAGAGCAAGTTTGATTATCCACGCTCACGAAGTTTTGAAATGATCTGGTTTTCTGTTCTCCAGATACTTCTAATGTTCCATTCACTGTGAAATACCCGGTGTAAATCATGATATAACCCCAGAAACTTCCTTAAACGCTCCGAGCAGAACCATTCGAATTGATGAGAAAGTACAACCAAAAAATTCACTCTGATATTGTCACAAGAACTTTATATGAAATAATTTGATTCTTTCTATTATTGATTGTGAATCTGTTCAGATGGCATCGCGAATTTTGAATTGCCCCGGGCTACGTATATTTGATTTTTTAGCGTTATGTTGGTACTCATGTCCCTTACTCATGGTGACCAGATCGGAAATTTCAAATGTATAGTTTATTTTTGACTGATGTGCTTGTATGTGTTTTGACTCGTCTGCAATTTTCACCTATTTCAAAAAAATAGACCAAAGAATCCGTATCAAATTTCGTGAGAAAAACATAATGCGGACGCATTCCGAATAATGACTGTGGCATATAGTAGAGCTATTTTGGATGAAAGCAACGTTTATCGGTTATACAAAAAGCTGTCAGAGGGTCGAGAAGATGTGGATGACGAACAGAGTGCCGAATGCCCGAGCACGTCAACAGCAGACGAAAACATTGGTATGTAAAGAAAATAGTATTGGCCAATCAACGATTTCTCTTTCTACTACTTCAGCTACTGAAGATCTAGATGTATCCATTGGCTCGTGTCATTCAAAATGACCGTCCTTGTCAGCATAAGTGCGGAACATAAATACTAACATAACACTACAAAAATTTTCAAAATGAATAATTCATAATATATTGAAATGTCTGCTTTCGCGTCATAACTATTGTTCAAACGAGTTCGCAGCATAGCGAAGTTTCAAAGATTCTTCGGTAAATGGTAACTATGATATTACAGATTCTACAGAATTCTAGACTCTGAAGAACTTTGAAGGACATAAAGGAATACCCTTACGGAAATTGAAATCTGAAGTAGAAAATCTCATCCAATCTGTCGCACCCTGTATCAGTTGTTCATCATCAAAATAATATTCTCACTGTTATATTTCCATCTGCCTGAATGCGCGCCTACACGAATCCTAAAAACTTCCCCAGGCATAGATTCCATCCCAAAAATACCGATGATCAGATCTCAGATCTCACTACCAACCAACTAACCAACACACGTCTGTTTCGCCTGCGGTGATACTGCGCTGGTACTTCTTGCTCCTTGTCATTATGTAATTACTTGAAATTACTCCCGTACCGGAATCCGAACGCACCGTTCAAATTATTCCGACATTTTTCGGACTCCGATTAGCATAACTGTCCTTTCTGGATATAATTAAAAATAATAAATTCAGTGGATGCCGATAAGAAAGGATGGATGGACACTTTCTGGTAATTTTTATTAAAACATGACAGACTTCCTAACTGTACTGTTATTATGTTATTAATTTTATGCGTTGATGAGCATTTTATAACAGTGAATACGAGAAGCGATGGTTTTGAAGTTTTATCGACATTCAGTTTGACTTACATCTATAATGCAAGGAGTCATTTGGTCTACTCAGAAAATAACATCCATGAATTACTAATGCCTCATTTGGATGGATATGTGATCGATATTTGGTGTGATGTATGTCTTCGATGATTTTCGTTTCAGTGACTTCTGTTTAAGTTGTTGCACATATTTTATAACCATTGTTTATAACACTCCGAGGATAGGTTTGGTGACGTTACATTTTGTTAAATGCTTTGTAAGTATGGAACATAACAAAAACAACATAATTAATGTCGATACCATCCCCAGCTATTGTTAGAAAATTGTATCATATGTAGGTTCAATTTCACATGTTCTCATATCGTTGGGCCTGGTATTGTCGTAATCCATATCCATACGTTCGGTGATAATTTCAGTTGAATAGTTTTTCAGTCAAGCTTGATCTGTGAATTTCTCATGGCAATTCAACAATATAGATACGTCATAGAATTTCAATAATCGTATGAATGTTATTTTACATTTGAGAAAACAATGTTTCATATCTGGATGTTCCCCAGGCAGCAAGCTGACGTGATTTTATCGTCATTTTTTCGACACCAGACACGTCCTGCTGACGAAAAGAATGACGCCATAAAGACGGTAGGATGACGTGATTATGTCACAGACCAAAGACGTCATTCTGTAACGTCATTATGACGTTATATTTCGACGTTAATGGGCCGTCCCTATTTATTATATATATATATTGATATTGGTTCAAAATTATTTGTATTCACTTGCTAGTCTCAAGCTCATATTATTTGGATGTTAGTGCATATACAAATCAATATCCTATCTATGATGTTATAAGGTCTGTAAATAAAATCACAATTAGAGAACGAAAATCTATATGTTCCATCGGCATCAAAGGATATAATAAAGATATAATGAAATATAATATATATTCATATTATATATATGAAATAACAGTTTGAGTAGAGGGAGTTATTTTTTTGAACTATGAGGATCACAATTATCAAGAGTAAAATTGTTAACTCAGAACATTTGAATTAAACCAAAAATTGATTAGCTCATTAGGAAGAAAAAATGCCAAATTTTATTGTGAATAGTTGATGTAGGGGTACTTGTTCCACTTGTTGGGTATGTGAGAAGAGTAGAAATCCCCAAGGCACAGGAACTTTCTAGAAATAAAAAATTATTGTTTAAAAATATATATAATTTAATGGTTAATGACCAATAGATAATTGAAAACTCTACTATTATTCACAAACTATTAAAACAACAAATTTCAAAAATATACAGATGTGATAGTATTTTAAAAATTTCATTTGGTCGAACAAATTGTTGAAAGTTCTGTCTTCTAGATTACCACCAGTTATAACAGATATGTAGGAAAAAACCATTGGAAAAGTAAGAAAGAAAGAAGTACCTTGAGTTGTCAGAACAGAAAGTTATTTGTGCAGACTCATCTCAAGATCTTTCATAGCTTAAAAGAGTCGACTCCACTTGTTGGGGATGTGAGAAGAGTAGAAATCCCCAAGGCACAGGAAATTTCTAGAAATAAAAAATTATTGTTAAAAAATATATATAATTTAATGGTTAATGACCAATAGATAAATGAGAACTCTACTATTATTCACAAACTATTAAAACAACAAATTTCAAAAATATACAGATGTGATAGTATTTTAAAAATTTCATTTGGTCCAACAAATTGTTGAAAGTTCTGTCTTCTAGATTACCACCAGTTATAACAGATATGTAGGAAAAAACCATTGGAAAAGTAAGAAAGAAAGAAGTACCTTGAGTTGTCAGAACAGAAAGTTATTTGTGCAGACTCATCTCAAGATCTTTCATAGCTTAGAAGAGTCGACTCTATTTATTATACAGTTAACCAAAATAAGTGAATTGTGTATATATAACTAAGATTCTTTCTTTTTCTATAGGTAGATTCACTGATAAGAAGCTTCTTTTCACCAGTATTAACACATTAATTTGGACTCTCATCATATGTTTCTTGATTTTTCATCAAATTATTTCAGTATCTCGACAAAAAATCCTAGTGAGTTTAATCAGCACACTAACCTTAAGGATACAATTATTTTCACAAAAAGGAAAAAGCCTTAAAATAACGTAGCATCATGATATAGGTACAGGAATCATAGTAAGTGGTGAGTACATGACATCAAATCCAATACATGCAATAGACCAAATATTAAACTTACCTTACAAATCACTAGTAAAGGAAATGCACAATTCACAACCGACGGTCGGAAATCGACTTCTGTAATCAATAGGAAATTTCAATCGAAATCGAATACATAACAACCTCAAAATTTTTGTGATAATGGCGTGTGGCCGTGTGCGTCGTCAACGTTGCGTGTTGGCTTGTGGCCGAACTTGTCCGATACCGATAACTCCGGAGATTGCCGAACGCCAAACAAATAATGAACGTTTTGTTTTGAAGCGCCAAATTCAAACTGTTTTTCAATGAGTTGATAATCATACGAACCTCATAAAAGATGGGCTGTGGTTGAATAATAATACCTATATTGCGTCTGTTTATTCGCCTAAAGAGAAATTTGATTCCATTCTGTACCTACAATGTACACTTGCCTATACACACTTTAAGGTATCTATGGTAAACTTTCGTTTAACTTTTGCATTTCGATGAAAAATATTTAGGAACCTATAAGGATCAATGGAATAATCATCAAAATGCAAAAATATAAAACAATGAGTTAACGTTTTATAATGACGTAAAAATATCGTCAAACTAACGTCCTGGTTATGACGTCTACAGTACATTCAAAAAATGACGTCAGTATTCACGTAATTTTTTGGTAATATGACGTTGCGGACCAATAAATACCAAAAATAGACGTCATTATGACGTCAGCTTGCTGCCTGGGTCTCGATAAACTCCCAATGAAACATTCGCTGACTCACTCGATACAGATAACTTCCATATCGGAAAATGTTATTTATGTGCGAAGAGATCTATTTGGATTATTGATATTGAATTCATATAATCTCAACATCGACAACATTGTACCTTCAAGGACGCGAACATCTGTGACATTTGATGGATGACGTGATATTGTCATTCAATATACATTTTAGTGTTTTGTATATTTTCGATCTGGAAGTTCTGTAACTTGTCTACCATTTAATTTTTCGAGTATAGTTTCATTTCATCCATAACTTATTTTCATTGATTGAAAGAGTAGTTATGTCATGTATTATTTGAAAATTCATTCGATTCTTAATTTGTTGTGAAAAAATTATCGAAATTATATCTAGTCACAGTAAATAAATTATTAACAGGTAGACTTATTAAAAACAGTTGCCACATCGAAAGAAACTTGTAATAGGATTGTGAAAACTCGATATTATTATCGAAAATAAAATTTAGTCTACCAACAAACGATTCGAAGCGATATTCGACCGTGTTGAAAAAATAATGTTGGGTCCATACTCAGAAAGGGTTGGGAGAATGTTCTCATTTCCTATTTTCCTTCTGATATTTGGGTGGTCGGGAATTGATGCTGTCCTGACCAAATATTTCAATAAATGATGAATGACTGCAACAAGTGATCACCACTTTCTGTGAATCGATGAAGTGCACTAGCAGTTAGTGCCTGCGCACACAAAAATTAACTTGCATGAAAAATCCGAAAATTCACACAGAAAATGTTCACCTACTGACCATTTAATCGGTGGCCCACAAGGTTTTCGGCAATATATATCTCGAAAACTATTTGGAGTACAATAGTGAAATTTGCCTTTTTTTTATTATTACAGGGGTCCGAAGGATATACTGCAGCCGGAGGCTTATTGTATTTCCCCTATCATTCCGATACCCTAAAAAATATTGGTCCCTTTGACTATTTTGCAAGGGTCACTAGGTTTCAGGGTTCCCACATTCTCTAGGTTTAAGTCAGGTTTCCTAGTTGCACTACTCTTCTATAGTTTAGTGCTTCACAATAGCACAAAATGTGTTCAATAGTCTCAGGTTCTATGCCGCACAATCTACAAGTCTGGTCACCTTGATATAGTCTCATCTTTTGTAGGTGTGTTCTAACAGAAACATGTCCTGTAGGAAGACCTGTTACAAGTCTTATCTGATCTCCACTTAATTTAAGTGTGAATTCATGCAGCATCAATTAACATTTATCAAGTAACAATTAACAAGATCCGTTATCAATTGAGAAGTATATTAAAAGTCCGTATTCATTCAGCCAAAGTAACAATTAGGAAGTAGAAAGTAGGCACGTGCATTGAAGTATTTGAAGTAAGGTGAAAAAACTTTTTGTAATTTTGAATTCAGTAATATTTCGAAAGTAATAAAAATGCCTGATGATATAGAATAGGTCGAGTTCTTTTACTGATGACTCTTATAAGTGCGAGTGTATTTTTTCTGAAGGAAAGAAAACGAAGAAGATGGTCTGTGAAACCCGTAATTCGACTAAGGAAGGAGCAGGGAATGTATAATAATATGATCAAATCCATGATCTTGCAAGATCATGATGGGTTTTTTGCGTACACGAGGATGACAGCTAAACTATTCGAGATTTTGCTTATGAAAGTAAGACCAAAACTCCAGAAGGATCCAAAAATCCATTGCCATCAGTTCATAGATTACTGATAACTTTACAGTAAATATATCTACTTCTTGTCTTGAGATTATTCTTAAAACACGTTTCTTCAGCTATCTTTCAGAAGGTTGCTCAATGAAAGAAATTGCTCACGGGCACTATTTAGGCCATTCGACTGTCTGTGTCATCATTAAGGAAACAAAAGGAAACAACCAAAGCATTGTGGGAATTATTGGCGCCCATTGTATTGAAAGTTCCCAATGTGGAGAAGTGGGAGGCAATCTCAGAAGGATTCTTCAAAAGATGGAACCTTCCAAATTTTATTTGAGCAGTGGATGGCAAACATATCATCATACAATCACCAAAGCACTCTGGCTCAACATTTTTCAATCATAAAGAAAATTTTAGCATTATTTTAATGGCAAGTTGTGATGCTTTCTATCGATTCACTCTTGTTGATATTGGTTTTGCTGGGGGTAACCATGATGTTGTAGTATTCAGCTCTTCAGGATTTGGAAATGCTGTTTTTTCATTATTTATTTATTTACGAGCAGCCTCACAGAGTTGATCACATTTAACTGAAATAAAACTTATTCTAAAACTAACTTCATTCACATACATTCAAGAGAAAACATTCAAGTGAAAACAGGTGTGAAGTGGTGAATAACTGAAGAAGAAAAACAAAAAATTGTTAGGAACAACACAAAGGTTTTGAAACAATATGAATTACCCAATAACGCACCCATTTACCGGGAGAAGGCTTGGCTAAGGGTAGAGAACTGAGCAAGGCCGACAAAAAAGTCCAGGGAAGTAGTGTTTGCTAGTGCAGATGATCTTGTGATGAAAGAGTTTCCAGCAATATCACTTCTGTAGATAGGTATGTGGAAAGAGTTGCTTGAGCGTGTGTCTTAGTGGAGCGTGAAGCAATGTCATTAACGAATATGTTGAATAACAGTGGCCCCATGTGTGAGCCTTGAGGAACTCCGGATATGACATCGATTTCTTTGGACTGAAATCTATAAACCTTGACAATTCGTTTCCTATTTGATAGGTAGCTCTCAATCCAATTCAAAAGTGGACCGTGCAATTCCAGCAGCTCGAGTTTGTACACAAGCAGTTTGTGACTTAGCCTATCGAACGCCTTACATATGTTGCAATGTCTTGCCCCACCAGGCGATTGCACCATGAAGTATGGCTGGTTTAACTACCACTTTATACAGCCCATGTATAATTTTTGGTTTCGAACCCCAAATTTTGCCATATGTTCTTCTCATAACCATGAGGTTCATGATTGCTTTCTTTTTAACTCTTTGTAGATGTTGGATCCAAGTTAAACTAGAATATAGTATGACTCTCAGGTATTTAACTTTCCCCAACATCTCTACAGGTGAACCATTCAAGTAGAATGTTCCTAGCTCTTCTTTTCGTCTTCGTTTTGTGAATGCTACCATTCTAGTTTTGTGAGTGCTAACTGCTAAGTTCTCCTCATTAATCCAATCAGTAGTGAGGTCTAATGCTTGTTTCATCCATTCTTTGACAGTGATCTTGAATTTCCCCTGTTCCATGATAACCAAATCATCTGCAAAGCCTAGTACGCTGTGGTTATTTTGGGTTGGAATACGTAGCAGTCCGTCAATAACAAAAGTCCACAAAAACGGTGACAGAACCACACCCTGTGGACAGCGTCTTGTGATTTCAGCCTGCAATGTAGTGTTGGAAATAGTTATATCAATTACATGGCTTCTCAACATATTCCTGATCCATCTTTCAATAGTTTCCTCAATATTATGATGAGCGAGAGCTCGTGTGATGGATTTTAGATGGGTATTATTGAATGCCCTCTCTATATATAGGAATGTGCATAAAAGCACTCTCTGTTTCTCTAGCGCATTTTCTGGTCTTTTAACGAGCTTGTGTAGTGCTGTCTCAGTGTAGCCATATTGGTCATTATGCAGAACTTTCTTCTCAAGCACCTCATACCTATCAGGAGACTGGTTCCTAATACCATACAAAGTTTTTGAAGTAGAAGTTCTGGCCCTTCTTGTAACATTCTGGGATAAAACGCCATCGTGTCCAGCAGACTTGAATGGTTCAAACGAGTTGATAGCCCATTTAATTTTGTGCCACGTGATTACCTTTTTAGCACACGCCCAGTTTTCTCTAGTCACTCTTCTGTTGTGAGTTACCGGAGAAAGCGGTCTTTGTGCTACGGGTGCGTCGTCAATTACCTTGGATTCGGGAAAGTGGACTCTGAATAGTTCCATCAGTATTTCTCTTTCATCCTGGGTGTACTTGCCGTCAGGGCCTACTATTGCTCTGATCGGACTTTGTGACCTTTTGAATGTACCTTCTGAAGTCTAGCACCTGCGACGGTTTTTTCGATATCCTCGCAGTACTTCCTCCAAGAGTCTCTTATGTTTTCTCAATTTTTTGTTGTATTCTGTTAAATTGGTTTTGTATTCACCCCATTTTCCATTAATTTTCGCTTGGTTAAATTTGCGTCTAACCTGTTTTCTCAAATCAGCGAGGTCTTTAGACCACCATGGTGCGTTACGTTTGTAACTCCTTGTGATTAGAGGACAATTTGAATTGTAGGCAGAAACCATCTAAATTCCATAGTATTATCAATTTTGCTAGGAATGTTGTGCAATTGCACGTCTAGGTCTGCCTTATAGGCTCCCCAGTTAGTTTTGCGTGGATTCCTATAATTTGAAGTTTGGGTTTTAATGCCCGTCATTTCGAATTCAATGTGTTTGTGATCTGAGCAAGAAACCTTGTCAAATACTCGCCAATTTTTAATTATATCAGAGATAAGGTTGGTTAGTACTTACAGTTATATCTATAACCGTGTCGTCATGAAGGTTGGTGTTTTCCCTTTGTTGAGCACATCCAAGAATATACTGCAGTAACTACTCACCTCTGAGGTCTGTATTCTTGCTTCCCCAGATGTGGTGGTGTGCGTTGGCATCGCATCCCATGACTAGTTGTGATCCAGTTCCTCTACAACTAGCCATCAGTTCCTCCACTCCATTTGGTGGTGGGGGAGTAGGTGCATCTCTGGGGAAGTAAGCAGAGTATATTAAGATTCCTCCTGGCTTCGTTACCCCGTTCTCTAGGGTTAGTTTCATGACAAAAAGGTCCCTAGAACAAAAATTCGTTAGAGGAAATACTTTCAAGCCCTTTTTAACAAGGATCTACCCGTCTGTCTTCAGCAACGGATTCTGTTTGCTGATCCAGCTTGGGACCTATTTCAATTCAATTCAATTCAATTCAGAATGTACTTTATTGTCGAAAAAAAAGGAATTCTTATTGACAAAGCATAAATATGTCTTAAATTTAATAGATATACAAATAAGGTAAGGATAAAAGTAAAAATGGGACAGACCCAGAGTGTAAAACCTTACATGTAGACAGGCGTAATATTCTACAGAACAGTTTAAGAACCGACATAGGTATAAACAAATTGAATCAAATTCAGTCAACCTTACATCACAGGTACTCAAAATATGTCTTCAAAATATTCTTCCAAGCTGTAATATGCCTTTGGAAGTAAAAGTTCTTTCACACTGTTCATGCCAAGTGCATTAATGTATATATATATATGTACAGGGTTATGATAAAGCAACATAGCCTGGGATAACACACCAGGACAAGAATATTGTAAACTTGTTATTCAGATAACAAGTGAAAAACGAACTGATGAGATACTTAGATTGAGTAGAGGTCAGATAAGACTAGTAACAGGTCTCCTTACAGGACATGCTCCTGTCAGAACACACCTACAAAAGATGGGGCTATATCAAGGTGACCAGACTTGTAGATTGTGCGGCTTAGAACCTGAGACTATTGAACACATTTTGTGCTATTGTGAGGCACTAAACTAAGGAAGATTAGTACAACTAGGGGAACCTGACTTGAACCTAGAGAATGTGGGAACCCTGAAACCTAGTGACCTTTGCAAGATAGTCAGAGGGACCAATGTGTTTTAGGGTATTGGAATGATAGGGGAAATACAATAAGCCTCCGGCTGCAGTATATCCTTTGGACCCCTGTAGTAATAAAAAAAAATAAAAAAAAAAGTAATGCACAAAATTCATAAAACGTACAACAATCACTTTTGAGAAAAATGCAAAAACACGTCAAACTGTTCTCTTTATTCCGCATCTTTTGACATAAGTTATAAAAATAACACGTCAATATTGTCAAAGTTATGACGTCATCAACAAATTTTTTTAATGGGAAGCTAAAATTTTTATCACATCATGTGACAGAGCTTGTGTTTTTACACACGGGAAAAATAGTTGCAGTAGGGCTCACATAGGAAAAAAACGAGAAAAGGAATAAAATACTTGATAACATAACTAATTATAAAAAGAGGTCAAATTTACACTTATCTAGTAAGAACATTTATTCTAATGAATTTTTCCAATTGTTTTACTAAAACAACAGATTGTCAGTGTCAGTCGTACAATTCGTGTCACCACAGTTCTATTATTATGGCTCGTTTAACCGAAAGAGAAAGGATTGAAATTCTAATGATGGTAGGTGGAACTATTTTTCCCGTGTGTAAAAACACAAGCTCTATCACATAATGTGATAAAAATCTTAGCTTCCCATTAAACAAATTTGTTGATGACGTCATAACTTTGACAACTTTGACGTGTCATTTCTGTTACTTATGTCAAAAGATGCTGAATAAAAAGAATAGTTTGACGTGTTTTTGCATTTTTTTTTCAAAAGTGATCGTTGTACGTTTTATGAATTTTGTGCATTACATTATCATAACCCTGTATATATTTTTTTCCTTTTCACCTTTTTTTAAATTGTATTCATGTTTCTCGAAATATTGAGAATGAATCGTTTATTTTGTTTCACATTCATTTAATTATTCCGCTCCTAACTTATTGCGCATAGTTTAACTTCCACGATTGAATGGTCTGTAAAAAGAAGCTTGTTTTTTGGGGACTACGGACGGTCAATCGAGGAATATTATTATTATTAATTTGGTCAAGTGCGACACACGAAATTTTGTTCTATATCTCTTTTGTTATAAACTATTTCTAACCATTAACATAGTGGATTTGGAACTATTTGTGGCTATTGAAAGTATTGAACCAGCGCTTTCCTCAACTGGGCGACGGTGGTTGCAACCCGAAGATCGGACTCCAGAAACGGATAAGACTAGGCAAGTCCCCGATCAAGTGGCTATTTAACAGAACCATTTTCGTCATTTTTACTCCGGTTTGAACATACACATTTTCGAAATGCTTTTGTGTCTGTCATACTTTTCATTTCAGTAGGTAGGTGATTAAAGATCTTCCGACTCTCAAAGATTATAGAATTCTTGGTCAATATTGAGGTTGGTTTTGGCAGAGGTATATTGGCATTTTGCGGGGTGTTGTGAATCTTTTCCGAAGAAAAATTTTTTTTTCTTTTTTGAATGAGACATACTGTTTCTAAAATGAAGATGCAATAGATTGTTAGTATTTTGTTCTTAATGAATAGTGGTCTACAGTGGTCCAAATGTTTGGCTCTAGATATATATTTTACCGCCCTTTTTCGTAGAATAAATACTGATAGTATCAACTGCTTGCTACCGAAACACCAGAAGGCAATACCATATCTCAGATGAGACTCGACTAATGAAAAATATGCTGTTTTTCCTGCTACTATTCCCAACTCATTGGTGATGACTCTGATAGCGTAACAAGTTTTTTGTCGAGGTATTGTACGTGTTCATCAAACTTCAGGGCGTTATCAATCCATAATCCCAGGAATCTGGTGCACGTCTTATTTTCGATGACATGATTCTGAACGCTTAGGTTTCCAGAAGTGAATTTAAATGAAATTATAATAGTTTCATTCACATTGAAACATAAAGAATTGGAGTCGCACCAAGATTTGACCTTCTCTATGTCAACTTCAATTATGTTCTTCAAGGAGTCTGTATCATTTCCGTGCCATAGCAAGGTTGTATCGACTGCAAACAATGTAAACTTTCCTTGTATGTCGATATCAGATAAGTGATTAACATAGAGAAGGAACAAGATGGGGCCGAGTACTGATCCTTGCGGAACTCCACAGGTTATCCTCGAGAGACCAGAATTTTCGATAGGTAACTTTAACATTTGACTTCTGTCCGAGAGATAAGATTGGAACCATTTGAAGGTTGTCCCCTTGAAACCATAACAGAATACTTTTTCCAACAGCACTCTGTGATCAACGCAATCAAAGGCCTTAGAAAAGTCACAGAATACTGCTGCAGCCACTTCACCTCTATTTAGCCCCACATATAACTCTTCCAGGAAGTCAAAGATAGCGTCATTTGTGCTCTTGGATCTTTGAAAACCAAACTGTGAGCCACTCAGTACATTGTGTTTTTTTAGAAATTCAAGTAGTCTTTTTTTTACAAGCTTCTCTATCACTTTTGAGAATGTTGATATTAATGAAATTGGTCGAAAATTGGATGGTTCATCCAGTTCACCCCCTTTGTGAATTGGAATCACTACAACTGTTTTCAGCACGTCCGGAAATATACCAACTGAAAATGATACATTAATTGATTCTGCCAGTGCAAAAAGGGCATGATCTGGCAGTTTTTCTAATAAATTCACAGATATTTCGTCAATTCCATGTGTTTTTTTATTTTTTATTTCTCTAAATGTTTCCTTGAGTTCTTCAACATTTGTATGCTCTAAAATGAAGTCTTCCGGTATTCTTACTTCACTCAGGTAGTCTAAAGGGTTGTTTTGTACGGTTATGTGGGATTCAAGTTTTTTAGCTATTGTGCAATAATACTCATTGAGACTATTTGGGTTGATGTCAATATGCACTGAAAGCTTGATTGTTTTGCCTTTCAAATTATTGAAAATGGCCCAGTTCTATTTAGGTTTATTTGACGCATTTGAAAGTCTCTCCCCATAGTACTTTTCTTTTGCAAGTCTAATAGTGCTTCTATAGATCTTTCGGTACTTATTCACTGGCATCCTACACATGCACCATTACTCTCGAGCACTTCGGGAGGTCTTTCGATTCGACCACAGTAAAATCGGCACCCTCTCAAAGGTTCCCAAGGGAGGCAATGTTGGCCTTCAACCAGTTTTTTGTCACGTCGTTTGCGCAGTACATCCAACAGACCCCTGCGACAAACGACGAGCGCTCGAATTGAGGTGGGGTTGAGCTTCCAAAAGCTTCCCCTGTATAACCGTCCGTAGTGTGTAGTGGTGTCCATATTATGTCTCACGACTACCGGGGTCTTGAATGGTCACTCTCCTGCTACCCCGATTCAAAGGAAGAGAAGGCTACTACAATGAGGTGTCGCCCGGTACCTCAAGGTGGGACCAGCATATCATAAGAGGGCCCTTTACAACAATGGAAAGATATATAGGGTGTCCCATTGAACATTCTTAAGATGATACCACGTGATCCAAAATGTGACGTTGTAACAACGTTGCAGCTTGCTTAAAATGTGTAATATTACCAACGGTTTATAACCGCCAAATTTTTCTAGATATATACTGCCCAAAACCTCGTGGGCCACCCTGTACATACCTATAAATGAGTATATCTAGTCAATCAAAAATTGAGAATTGATTCGCAATTTTTTTGCTTCAACAATTACTTGTTCACAAATTCGGAAATATGGCTTCACCAAAAATATCTTTCATTCAAATTTCAATGAGAAGTATCTCGAATATGTCTCATCATTTCCATCCACCAAAAAAAATGAGAGAATGGCCAAAGGTAACGATAGTTCGAATCGATGACATTTCATAATTCCATTTCTTTCCGATGGTCTATCGAATCGAGTAAGTCTATGAATTGTTTTCATTTTCATGATCCACTGATTCGTTCATTCCTTATCAGCCAATCAGTCTAGAGGATATATTATAGTTTCGTCCAGTTGTGTTGTTAGCATTCACTGGAGCATTAATTGATCAAGTTTCCACTCAGAAATGTATATAACTTTCATAAAAATCACCCTTTGTTCAAAAATATCGTTCCATAACCGTACAATTTCCTCGAATAACATGCATCCAATCACCCAAGTGGGTAAATGACACTCCAATTAGATCATATCTTTCAACAAATTTCCAGTTATTGGACCTAATCCAGCGGTGCTAGAAAAAACTACTCCATATAATAAACCCATAATCTCTATTTACCATTCCGTAAAGCACAGGATTTTTATTAGAAATGCAATTTCAATATGGCTGCTAAGCAATGGTTTCGAATAGTGCACGCGATCCACATTGCATGACCACAATCTTATCGATACTTATCGAAAGTGGATGTATATGGGACATTTGATAAAGTATTCGGCAAAAGTACAAGTTGTAATCTTCGTATATCGGTGATATATCTTAAATGAACGCACGTTACGTCTGTCGGTTCCGATTTGTTTCCAAGAAAGTCATCGAAAGAAATAATAGGAAGATGTTTTCCACAGCAAACTTTTTGGTTCGTTTACAGAAATCAAGTTATCCCCCATCAATCGTTAACGAGATACAGGTGGATGAATGCTATCTTATTTAATTTTTTTTATTCTCATTTCGAAGATGAATTGCGTGGCCTTTGAGAATAATTATGATTTGATTCGTCAGCTGAGTCTCAGAAGGAATCACGATAACATTCCGATAAATCTTTATTTCCTTATTGTTATCTCATTGTCTTGAATTCTCTTCAGTAGATATTGTTCACAATGTAGTTATTGCCTGTGATCGAATATTCGAAAGCTGCTGATCCATTTATTCGTAGACAATGTAATCGATGGATGATGAATATACCATTAATCAACTGAAAGAAAGTCTAACAAACCGGTCCTTCATGAAATAATGTGCAGATTCAATAAGAATAAAGTTACCGATCATTTTCTTGTTGAATATCAAGTTTGAGATTTATGTGTGATTGAAATTTCAACATCAAACGGATTTCAATAACTCTAGGATCAGATGTGGATTTGAATAATCGGTTACAGTTTCTTAGCTAATGTCCTCAGAATTTGTTTTTATAATGATAAAAAATAGGTTATCTTCACTCGATACAAGAAAATTTACTTAAATGAAACCAAAAATGGATAAAACAATTATTCAGTTGATAAAAAGCGTATTGAAAAGCTAAGTTCTGCTTCGATAACTTTTATTGATTCCGACATAATGATCATCTAGAGGTTATTATGACTGAAGTGCCTACAAATTGTTAAGTGAAGAATATTCCAAATGAATTGATCTGTATAAATGTAGTAATCTTAAATTATGCAATATTCAATATTCAATTTCCTTACTCACTAAAAATTATATTTAACTTCATCAACATTCTTGAATTAATATGATTACATCTGATCACTTTTCTGATCACCATTGTGACGTTTCGAATTCCATTCAGCACAACAAATTCTTTCAATAGGATTATCTTCACCTTTTGTTTTCATGGGTGATTCTGTTCCCTGTGTAACATTGGATAATCGGAATATTCCGATCACAGCGGGTGCACACGAGCAATAATAAAGCCATCAACGGCACCTACAAACAATTGAGGTACGCACTTTGACGCACCTTCAAAACTGTCACTACACGAAAATATGATGATTATCCATGAAGCCCTCCTCTAGTATGTCCGTCTGACAGTTGATGTATGGTTGGAATTATGAATTATGGACCGTTTCACCCACACGTTCAATTATAGGATGTTTACCGCCTATGCGAAGGGTTATTAGACGAGAATCAGTTATTTCGTAGTCAGAAGATATTCGTATAGCGTTTGTTGGTACTTGTATGCAATCATGCGAATAGAATTATAAATGAAATGGAGGGGAATTCACTGATTAATGAAACGATGGAAGGTAGAAGGAATTCACTATTGTCACAAGTAGAATATATAAACATACTGAATCATTCAAAGTTGATATCAAACAAAAATAACCACGTTGAACCTACTTGGTCATGTAGATATAACAAGAGAAACTAATTAAAAAAAAAACGAATTAGAAAAACCCATGGGAGAGCGCTAGATAGGCATCCGAAGAGATAGTTTGGACGCATATGCCACAGGTCTTCTCCCACCTCCCGCAGATACGGTCTTCAACATTACTGTGATTTCAAGATGGAAATTATATTTTGAATTTATTATTTCCATATTGTGAATGGGGGTATGCTATGAAAAATATATGACTTTGCACTAAACAAAACATAACCAATACATGATCAATTCGTATTCATTGAATTTATTTGGTGATTAAATTAACGAATGACAGATTAGAGGCTGATAGGAATACTTGATAAAAATTATATTGGGGTACGACGAAATATATCTATTGACTCAATTACTAATGACTTAATCACATATGAGAAATGAGAAGAGGTGAAAATTTTAGAAAAATTGTCATAGAGAAAGCAAACAGTATGGGTTGGTGATAATATTATTGATTGAATTCAAGAGTGAATTTATGACGGTTTGGTTTGAATTATTGTCGTAACTGAGTAATCAGAAGTGGAAGCATAAAACTAATTGAACCAGCACCAGGAACTAATCAAAGCAAATTCAATTCACCAGTATCCTTATTACAATCTCGGAAATTTAGGACGCTCTGCTTTCATCTCCAGTAAGCGGATATTATCCTTGAAATTTGTTTTCGATATATCAATCAACTCATAATGGAGATACCGATCAAGCACTTGTATGTAGATGATCACAGGATATACCATGAAATTATTACTGGAGAGGATTGTAATGCTCTTGAACTAGATGAAGTATTACGGAACCGACTGTATATGTTCATTGATTTTCATCATCACAATGGATATGAGAGATTTTGATTTATTCATTCCAGGAAAGTGGAAGAGCGGAAGAGAAATATAGGGAAATGAGCTGAAGAAATGGACGTCAACACTACTGTGTCGCACAAATGTTAAATTGATACATAATGAATCATAAAAACCTAGGCTCATAGTTTTTTCATTCATAGTACTCTTCAAAATCAATTTTTCAACTCAATCATACGGAACATTTTCATTTTGTGATTGATTTCAATATTTTTTTTGAATGGGGTGATAACAAGAAAATATGAGAAATAGTACATG
Source organism: Plagiodera versicolora (assembly GCA_037013635.1). Lineage (NCBI taxonomy): Eukaryota > Metazoa > Arthropoda > Insecta > Coleoptera > Chrysomelidae > Plagiodera > Plagiodera versicolora. The sequence continues at coordinate 3,359,416 of CM072986.1, read as the reverse complement.
AATCAATGATGATGATTGCATCTGAGATTTATCCAGATTGCTATCTAGAAAACAGATAATATTTGATCTTCAGGAGAGAGAAAGAATTCAATAAATTGCAAGGCATTCAACAGGGCCAGACCCTATCACAAACAGGCATAAAAGTTAGTTATATATTTAGTCATTTCATTCAAACTGCCAATCCTCAAATGTTTCATTACAATATCTGACTCATTGCACTTTGCTCATTATATTCAGTTTTTTCTGATGAGTCATGAATAGAGTATAGAATCAATGAATTTCACGAATATTACACAAATAATCAAGAGTAGACGAGAAAATCACAAACATAATTTTGAAAACTATGTACATTCATTCATGTAGGATAATACGAGGAGATAAAGAAACCAACTCATTGCAAATCACAATTCACGATAATTCATACAGAGTGGTCCAACGAAAAGTATGCACCTAGCTTCTCTCCTTTGTTTAGAGTTGAAAGCAAAAATGCTCGGACACGTGGAGTTTGCTTAACGCCCCAGCGAGGGGGTGTCACAACCCTAAAATTTCAAATGCGGGCACAAAATTATCTTACTTATGATACCCTATTTGTTGAAATTTACTCGAACAGTTAATGCGAAAACGGCTTCAAGAACATTAACCCGATAATTTTGGTATTAATGAAAAATACAAATAAGTTTTGGTTATTAGGAATCAAAACATTTACAATTAGTAGTACTTACGTTTCAATGTTTGTTACTTCTAACAGTGCTTTGTAAAGAGAGTAAACAAGATGTAAAATTGATTCATTAAAACGTTACTTCAACGAGTGTTCAAAATGTGACCCACTTGCTTCCATACAATGATACAGATTTTGTTCAAATCAATTTTTTTTTTAATAAAACTTTTCACGAAAGGAGATATTTTGTAGCATATCAGGTGTCATGCTTCTGCATTGTGCTGTAATCCGTTGGCGAAGATCTTCTATGGACTCAGGCTTCGTAGCGAAACATTTATTTTTCAAGTGTTCCTATAGAAAAAAGTCCGGAGGCGATAGACCTGGCAGGCCATTCAATTGGGCCTCTCATAGTGCCAGTATTGTGCGGAGGTGCTCCATCTTGCTGGAAATTAAGCCGATCAGTATCATGATTTTGATCGTCTTCTATTATCTGTGTTATGAAAAGATCAATTGCATCGTCAAGCATGTTTAGGTAGACTTCACCGGTTTAATTTCCAGGAATGAAAAGTGGTCCTAAGATATGACTTCTGGATATGCCAAACCAGACGTTTATTCTTTGAGAGTATTGGGTACGAACTTCATGGAATAAATGTGGGTTACTGTCATCCCAGTAACGGCAATGCTGCCTATTCACAGCTTCATTCAAATAAAATATACACTCATCAGTAAAGCAGATATTAAATAATAAGTGCGGATCTTCAATTGAACGCTGGCTCATTTGTTAACAAAATTGCATAATTCTATCAGGATCATCCTCATTTAGTTCCTGTACTAATTTAATTTTGTGCAGATGAAATTTGTACGCTTTTAAAATCCGTATTATGGATGAACGGGAGACTCCTGAGGCTTCAGCTAGTAGACTTCGAGTATGATCCAATTGAACATGCCCCAAAACAGCGACGTCCACAGGTTCATTTCTGATGGGGTTCTGTGGTTGGTGTTTCACTTTACAAACAGATCCGGTATCGACAAACTTTCTAACTAACTTGGCAACATACGAATCATTAACATTTTTATCGGGATGACCTTCTTTAAACAAGCGAGCAGTTAGTCTTGCACAACTACTATTTAGAAATTGAAGTTTAACAATTCCAATTCGTTCTGGAATTAAATAAACCATTTTGTACAGTGATATTCAAATAACTTCAAAAGCAACCAGACTGAATCAATAAAGGGACTAAAATAAAAGTTTGTCATTTTTTTCCTACACTCATCTGCATTTTTTATTCGACAAAAAAAGCAAAGGATAAATGGGGATTTTTTGTGAAAAATTTACATGGCAATGTTGCTTTCGGTAAAATGAAATGAGTCAGAAATGATTGAAGTTATATTGATTACTAATAATCAAAACTAATTTGTATTTTTCATTGATATCTTAATTATCAGGTTGATGTTCTTGAAGCCGTTTTCGCATGAACTGTTCGAATAAATTTCAACGAATATGATGTCATCAGAAAGATAATTCTGTGCCCGTTAAAATGATGTATCACTCGACTCCACCTTCAGGGTTGTGACACCCTCTGCTGGGGCGTTGAAGGCACAGGTTGGAAAATATGTCTAAAATGTGTCCCCCTCAGAAAACTCAATTCTAAACAAAGGAGAAAAGCTAGATGCATACTATTAGTTGGACCACTTTGCATAATGTAGCTTCTCGGAGACTGATTTGCAGTGATCCCAGGCGCTCGAATGCCTCCCACAACGTCAATTACTGCTGTCATGCCTTGACAATTATTGAGGAATAGAACGTCCGAATGGGCTTCGGCTCATCATGAATAGATTAAAAACGGCAACACAACACCTTGGATAATTGAACTGAGGTAGATTTGGGTTACACTTAAATAATTTGATGCGTTGGTGGCTTTGAGAATTTATGAGAACTGATTAGCATATTAATAGTGGCATTCGATATGGTTATCATGGTATTCCTGCATACGTTATATGGTATTTTAAGTCTCGGTCAAATTTTAGTCGAAGAGTTTGGTTTCAGATGATCTCATAGACTGTATTAAGAATAAACTGATTGCAAAATAATTACTATATTTGAATTTTTTTTCAAATCACACTTTCAAAGTTTCTGTTCCTCAACCATCTCTCCATGATCTGAAACTTCGGGAAAACGGATATATCATATCACTATACACCTTCTTCATAATGGTCCACCGCAATCACACAGGTGAATTCAATTTGAGAGAAATGTTATACTGGAAATGTTTATATCGACATATTTCTTGGAGTATTGAACTCCATAGCCGTAAATCATTCATATAATTGAGAACCAAACAGTAGTAATCTGACCCAATGATGAAACGAGCATATATAATTGAAAACTTTTGTATCCATTGATTAATGAGACCGCACACATAGTATTACCTTCTGAAATTACAGTAATCACTTCATAACCCAGTCAAACCAGGTGTACAAATTATATCACCCTATCGATAACCGCAGGTTTCCATCTAGTTATCTTGGGAATGCTCTGGTTTCGTCATTTGTAAAATTATCATGACTTTCAAGTAGTGGATAATTTATGAAAGAATCTTCAGTGGTGAAAGAACACGAAGGAGAAAAAACAGTCGAGAAAAAATCTTATGGTAGCTAAAGCAAATCGAAGATTTCGATTAACAGTCGCCAGTTTTGGATTTGGGTTTGAAATTGTGCGCAAAACTCCAGGATAACGCTCGAAATATTGTGAGCAATGAATTATTGTTATTGCTTTTTCAAACATTTTATAATATATCTCCTTGGTTATGAATGACAAAATGAGGGAAATAGTTACATAATTCTTTCTAAACCAACATTTGTTACTTCGATGGTGTTTTTTTTGATACGAGGATTTGAAAAGGCATTGAACTCTAATACGATTCCGAGAGTGTATTCGGGGTGGTTGAACGGCTATCAAAATATATGTAGAAACATTATTTCACTAATAATTGATTCGAAAATATGTGAAAACCTCAATAATCCCAAGAAACATTTGGGAGATTTGGATTTTCAATATTCGTGATTTTATTCATGGATCGATACATTTTTACTCCACATTATTCTATACATATATATTCATTATTACTATTTTTCATTCATTAATTTATCTACCAATAAATAAATGAATATGTATTTACTCCTTTCCATCACTGTATTTATTTGTAGCAAATTGGCTGAATAAAGATTATTATTATTATTATTATCAATATGTAATGAGGAATTCTAGCGAAAATTGTCAAGATATGGAGTTCTAGGGTTCTAGTTCTATCACACTGAATAAAAATAAAGTAGGTATATGCAATAGAATGAGTCGAAAAGTCATGAAGAAATAAAGTTGGCTTATCTTTAATATATATCATTTTATATTTCCATTCCGCTCAAGATTTCAAACAAAATTTTTACAGCACATAATTTTTTCAATTCAACCATTTCCAGATGAGAAATTTTGAAAATATCTAATGAATTATCCAATAATTGGAAACACACAATTTTTCGTTCCATGCATTTTGATCAACACTGGGAAATAATGGGTTTTTTATTTTCTATTGAAAAATAAAGATGAATTGTATTCATATCCACATACTCTACCTTGGAAGTTTCATGATAAATCCTTCAATGCATTTGGGAGTAGTTACAATTATTTTCATAATTCCATATCTCGGAATAGTTCAATTTAGGAAATTATATGATTCAACAATTTTGCGGGATAGATTTTGAAAAACCTCAGGAGAGAGATATTTCTCAAGGAAATAATCGACCGTTTCCATATATAACAGCGACCCTGTATATTCGTATTTGTGTGCGAAAGTGAATGCAGAATATCTCAAGCTTTTACGGCCATCATGTCCAAAACTGATGAAAAATGCAACTTCGTAGGATACAAATATTATGCCCTTCAACTGAGATATCTTCAATTCAAATATAGTTATTTCAGTCAGAAAAAAACCTATTTCGAATATTTTTGGTTCGATATTTCTTGAAACCTCACCACCTCGAGAGTAACACAAAGCTGGGAACTAAAGAGGTACTCTCAATTCTGTTCATAATCGGAATTCAAGGGATGATATAATCATCTGGTGATCAATCAACTCTGAAGTGTAGTAGAAATTTTATTACGATAACCCCTTGATCTTCACTATTTCATTATACACGTGATCTCATTTTCTGAGTGACTGGATGTAACAGTTAAATATTAGGTTTCATTGTCTATTACATAAACCTGACAATAATCTTTAGATCAGATGTAGCTACGACCAATTAATCATTAATTATTTCACTACTAGGAAAATTCGGAGAGTGCCTATATGAATTCAACCATTCATAATCACGGGTAATTTTCATCCAGTTACTGACATGGAAATAAAATATTTACATTACAGTAAAATATTTGAGAATTCTTGAAACATTGAACACTCCATCCAGAGCAAGGAATTTGTTAAAGAATTGTCTATCGCAAATATCGTTTCCATAACTTATCCACTGATTGGAAAACTAATGACCACGGATATAATTATATTCGATTTATCTCGTTTACATATCTGGTGATTACTCGATTGTATATTCTCATACAATACCCGAGAAGGCGCCAACGTTTGCCTAATAATTCCTCAAGCCATTATTCAACAACTCCACAATAAACAATGCCCTTTTGTTCGGTCTCCTTTATAAGACAAATCCAGTCAACAAGTAACCAACGCATTAATAAATGACAATTGAACGCCGCAATATTTAATCGGTCTAGTGGGCAATAGTAGAAAATTCCCTTGTGCTGTCAACCTACGCGCTTGTCAACATCAAAGTAATGGTCCCCAGGGTGGGATGCAAGTTGACTGTCAATAATCAGGTCTGTTTGTATGTTGCGTATTTACACTGAATCAAATGAATTCAGAGTTTGTATTGTTTTCAGAAAAGAATGTATTAGTTTCAGAATGGAATGTATTAGTTTTCTTTTAATTTTATTCTTTTGGTGAGTGTAGATGGTAGACAATAGGTGTAGATCTATCCCGAAAATTATGCTAGAAGCTTCAATGATATTCAGGCTATTTCGAATGCAGTGGCGTCACACCTTGACGGATTGCTGTCAGATAGCCGTTGACGATATTTTCATTCACATAGCTCTTCTTGTTCATTTGAAAGTGTCACAGTTCATTTCATTTTGAATTTTTCTATACCTGAAATGCATGTAAGTCGTAGCCGGATTGGATTATCGATTTTTGAGGATTTGAATCTTGTTTTGCAATGATCTGATTTTGTTCTAATATTTTTCTCTTATTTTGTAGAATATATGTTCGAAGATAAAAGTTAAGGAAGGGTTTCAGAGACAAGAGCCTAGACTAGATTCCCTTTATATAAATATGTTTCTGAAATGCCAATATATTATCAAGAATCGAGAAGTTTTTTGTGAATAATCGTTTTTCAATAACATCTGCTGAATCAAAAATAATCCCCATATTCTCAAAACGATTGTGCGTAATCTTAGATAAAAAATCTGTTCATTGATTGATACAAAATCGTTCCCGAAAAGAATACATATTACTACTCAAGATCAGAAGAATTCATCATTATTAGTCCAGTAGAATTAATGACACAGTGAAATAGTTATTTGTATGCTTGGTCGCGTGATACCTGTTTAACGTACTGAAAGAACAGCAAGATAATCTTGAGGTCGTTTAAACGTTTCGCGTACATGGTGTACACCCTATTTTTTGTGCAATCGTTAAAATTATTAGACTAAATAATTGTGAATAAATATATTATTGCTTTAAAATCAACAGCAGTTCAATTCATTCAACAATAGTACTGTATGCTATGGAAATAATATGTGTTTCAGTATACACAAAATATTTTAACATTTCATGACAAAACGCATAATGTCTGACGATATCGGTATTTCAATACCTTCTACTCCTCCTGAACTCAAAAGCGTTGTAAATTCGGCGCTTTCCGTTTTAATACCTGAAAAATCTAAACGGCTGTACAAAAAATGGCACGGCAATCGTAGTATTTCAAAAATGTCAAATTTGGATGTGACGTAGGTTTCGCTGAGAACTGTGCTGTGCTGAGTAAACGAAATACTGACTTCGCGTGCGCTTGCACGAATAGAGATGTATGTAACGAATTGAAATATTTCCTCGATTGTTTCAAAATCACCTTGTATAGTGAACATGTTAACTCATACAGAACTCTATGTTTATTTGATCAGTCACATTATTATTAGAGCGGTAACTCATCATTCAGACATATTTTCAATTCTTCAGTCGTTCTATTTATACGTCTCACTATTCAGATCGCTAAATATAAAAAATGAGTTATGATTTAATTATCACATTCTCACAAGAATCTTCATCAGCAAGTTCATGAACAAAAACTGTTCACGAAGGGGATATAAATCAGAAGTTCGTTTGACACTTGCTGAAAAAAAATAACATCTCTTGATATGCGAGAGGAAATTCCTTCAATGGAAAAATCATAATAAATGCTCCCTTTCAACACTTCGAGTGGGTACATGTTCTCATAACACATGTTCATCGGCCCCTTTTGTAGATGATTTTCTCGAGATCGGGATATTTACTCGGGCGCAGGAAATATACCCTTGAAGCATCCAAGCTCATATTGAAAAACAGATTGGATATTTGAATGAGCCTGGAAATATGGGCAATATTCTCCTTTGATGTTTTATGTTAGTTGAACGAATTTTTGCCACGGTGAAAGTGGAAAGAAACGTTATTTAGTTTCGACTGCATATAAGCAATAAAATATTCATTCTCTCTTGAAAAATTATACGCAATCCGGCAATAGGGCGAATATGAATCAGACATTTTCGATTTTTTTTAACCATGCTTATGAAACGATTCTTTTTAGTTGAAGATTATGAGTTATTTCGTTTTGCCTTACCATACCAGAACAGAATTTGATTCAATTCAACGTACAATAATAATTACCAAAATGTAAGATTGATTCACCAATAGAATTATAAGAATATTAATAGTTGATAGCACCAATTTGATTGTATTATAAATTTTTTCTCATTATTTTTATTCAATTCTTTTTTCATCATTGTTTTGATATTGAATATTTTTTTTACTTCATTATTTTCTTACACACACTATATAATTTTTGGGAGAGGTGGAAGATAGCCTTTGGCTAAGCCTTTTTCTTTTATGTATAAAATGTACTTTTTTTTATGCATAATGAACGATATTATTATTGTTATTATCATTTCACAAAAAATTAATGGAAGTATAGGTATACTAAATAAGTGTCTTTCCATTTTACTGCTTGCTGAAAATATGACAAAAACCACTGAACTCATCCATTCGTCTTACTCTTCCTCATATTCTTCTCCATGATATACAGAGTGTCCTGAAAGTCTTTGAAATATACCAATTCGAGCATACTTGCTTTCTGAGCTACATTAATCGTTATACGAATTCTCTTCGGATCATCTCAAAATTCATTTAAGAATAATCTGAAGAAAGATTCAAAGAAAACTCCTAGGTATAACGATGTCTTATTCAGAAGGCTGTAGTAATTTGGGAAGCTTTCTCGAATTGAGTTAATTCGAGTTAAATCGACATAAAATAACCTCTACTACCTTCAGTTTCCATTTGATGGAATAGTTTCCGGACACCTTGTACCTGACGATATTGTGAAAGTAATACATCTGATAAATTCTGATCAATTCGTTTCATCTCTTCATAATATCACCCTAATTCATTGACATCAATTTTTTTTCCTTGGTCGACTTTTTTCACGATAACATCTCCCTCGGAATTCCGAAATGAATAACTTTCATATTGAAAGCTACTTTAGGATCCAATTTTCCAGTTCGTTATCCCGTTTCTCCAGGAAATCAAATCGCCGTCACGAATGCTTGATAATGACATTACATGCATTCGCCCCCTGCAACTATCACCTTTAGTGAAATCGATAATTCAATTGTTTTTTGGTATAATGAAGACCTCACTATTCCATACAGCGCATCGAGAAAACTGATTCCATAGTTCAGGAATTATAACTCGACGCTGGTGAAATTATGATATGTCAACGTGCATCAACTTCGAGAAAGAGATCGAAAATTGATAGTATATTTTCGAATATAAACGGATATAACATATTTTTCAAATGAATTCTGTGAGAATATTCAAAATTGTTTTCATTATAAAAGACATCGCAAATATTCTCGAAGTGCTAAGTATAAGCAAATTGCAATTGCAATAAAATCATGAAACGACCAGACGTGTACAATTTTGGCCTCAATACAAATCTCAGAAGAATTTGGAATATCTCCAAAGGAAAAAAGGAATCAGAAACAGGAGATGAATCAATCGTGCTGGACATTTGTTGTAAATTCAACTACTGCATTGTTTTTTCATTAACAAAACTTTTGCTCATGAGCGATATGTTGGATTCAAATATTGTTTCATTCAATGTATGATTTTATATTACATTTTTGACTAGAAACTCTTCGTAATATTTTCATAAACAACACTGTTCTTCTTTTTTACTTACGCATTTTCATCCAAAACAGAGTCTGTCGCTAGTTATCACCTAGCAATTAGCAGAGACAGTTACTGTTGTCGCAACTTCATAAACCCCACCTCTATACCAGTCGTCGAAGAAGCTTCAACCACACTCGATATTGAATAATATAACAATACAAAATCGGAAACGACATTTCTAGGAAGCATTCCGCTGTCAGCTGTTGAATCCACCAAATCGTAGCAATTAGGTAAGGTAACTCATTTTGGAATTTTCCACTTGCTAATTCAATGAATACGTATGGAACATCAATGTGGATAGGGAAAACGATGTTGATGGGAAAAACTAGATCTAGATGATAACACACCCAAATTATTTTCAAAAAGTGTCTGGATAATGTATCCGTTTATAATAATTTCTGTTGATATTCTGTCACCTAAACTCTAACCATTCATTACTATCCGTTCCTGAAGACCAAATGGAAAAACAATCGACACGTCATTTTACATTCCAAACGGAATGCTTCTTGTAAAAAAAAATGTTACTCCATTCTCCTTATTTTTTTAAATAACAATGGGGGTCTTGCGACGCTAGTTCAGAAAACATATACAAAGTGGAATTCAAAAATTATATTATTTGAATATGAATGAACTGGACAACTTGATCATTGCAGGAGGTGTTCTAATTGTTCTATATTCACTTTCTGGCTATCAACGAAAGGGAGCGGAAGGGGTGAAACAGATGAAATTGAACATTGTTCTCAACTTAACTTTAGTAGGTGATTGAGACTTCTTGATTTTGAATATCATCAAGAATTATTCTATAAATCGATTATTCGAGAAAATCTAGAGAAATCAAAACTAATTAGAACTTTCGGAATTATTCTCTTTCGGAATGAGGTGAGTATTATAATTTCGTCCTAGAGAGTGGAAGAGGAGACACTTTTCTTTTTTGTTAATGTATCTCATGTTATACTCTCACATTGAATATTTTTCATGTCATTCATTTTATTCCGTGTACGTTTATTGACGATGTATCTGAATAACCTCTCTGATCATTTGATGATTGTTCCGTGTCTACTAAGAAAAGAAAAATTCCCAACTTCCTGTTTACATATCATCGTCTACTGGAAACATGAGACAATACATGTTATCGACTTGATTGTTTCCATTTAAAAATTTTGTGATTCGCTTTATTAGTTTGATCGAATTTAATATAACGAGGCAGAAAAATAAAAATCCAACTCGACGCGTGAATTTGCATCGTGTCTGTGGCCGAACACGGTTTCGGAAATTGAAATTTCGACAAGTATATTCATCTTGTCGCGGTAGGCCCCTAACGTACCCATACCGCCATTTGTCATGGTACCTACTAGGGACGGGAGCCGGAACATTTCCATAAAAATTGATGGAGTTTGTGTATCTGATCGTAGGTCATTGACGTACTTGAACGAATTAAACTAGTGGGCTTGTTGTTTCGTTTTGTCATCGCGTTCTTGTGTTCATCTCATCGAATTCAATTATATTATTCTCCATTATATGATAGCTCTGGGGGTCCTGCGATGCTGCTTCAGAAAACATTAACGGAGTGGAATTCAAAAATTATATTTCACGATATTTTGGGATGAGAATACGAAAAAATTTTGAATATAAATGAACTGGATAACTTGATAACTGCAGAAGGTGTTCTAAATGTTCTATATTCACTTCCTCGCTATCAACGGAAGGGAGTGGAAGAAGTGACACAAATTAAATTGAACATTGTTCTCAGCTTCACTTTAGTAGATGATTGAGACTTCTTGATTTTGAATATCATTGAGAATTGTGCTTTGAATCGATTATTTGGGGAAAACTAGAGAAGTCAAAACTAATTGAAACTTTCGAAATCATTTTCTTTCGGAATGAGGTGAGTATTGTGATTTCGTCCTATTTCATGCCCAGGAGAGTGATTCGATAGGAAACTTCCTGTATAATATTATTTCTTGAATTGATACAATAAAATAGAATCACTGTTGAAAAGTTGAGATGAAACAATTAGCTTTTCTGCTTCACATTCAGAAATCGTATTGAATTTTCAGATGAGAATCTTCAAGTCAGTCTATTCAGATCACTGATCTGTTAAAATTTATATCAATGAATTGGTAATTATATTGCAAATTCATACAGGGTGGCTCATTGGTATGTGAGAGTGAAATAATTTATGAGTATGAATATAAAAAAAAGTTTTGAAAGTTATATCTGCCTAGATGTACGGGGTGTTCAGCCTTAGCAATAAAATATTGAGTTGACTTTTTGAACAAGACACCATTAAATTCAACTCAAAGTTTTGAATACGGTACCATCTTTCTTTCATCCATGATATCTGACTTTGTCAAACAGAAGTAGAGGAATTCAATACTTGACGATATTTAGTACATTATAAATACTGTGATGAAATCAGAGTTGAAGAACTCAATGGACGTGTTTTCCTGCATTTTTTGAAGCTACAAAGTGGAGTCCTATGATGTGTCCTATTGAAACTGATCAATTCAATTTTTCAAATATCAGATTATCCACGACACTGGCGGATTTCAAACCATGCATTCTTTTATTCTTAACTGGTCACTAGATGTGAACGAGCTAGATGTATAGACATTTTCGACATGACAACAAATCACCTATTTTGTTATGCACTCCATTGGGCTGATTTTCAGCAGACTTCTAAATCGCGTATGATATGGAAAACAATGATTGGCACTTTGAATACAACGATAATGGCGAATCGCTCGGAAATTTCAGTTTTTTTGGTCCAGCAGCGATCATGATGTCACATGTCAGTATAACATGGGTAGGGTAGTTATTGATGCTTTGGTGATCTGAATGAAATATCAGTTCTGGAAATCATGATATTATAGTTATCATATTGAGCATCACATCGAAAAAATCTGAAAAATGCTGAAAGAGTTATTCGTCATTTGAAAAAAGTAGAGTGACATACTTCGAAGACTATTTTTGAGTTTCGACTATTTCACAGAAATAGCAGTGCCATCTATTCTCCAATATCTGCTCTTCTATTCACAAATTATGTTTGGATTTGAATCAGAGTTTCTCAACGAATATTCCCGACCGAAAATGCCATTTCGTTATCAAAGTGGACACCATTTTTATAGTACTTTTGTGTTTTTGAGGGGCTTTCAGATGATTAAAATGAGCAGCATTGTAATGGAATCCAGCAATGTCATGATGTTCGAGCTTCTCAACAACGTCAATTAGTTGAAGACTAGAACGAGACCAAGTAACATCGTTGTCAATATAAATACGTAAAATAAATAGTGTTCGTTAGCTATACGTAAAAATAAATAATTCATAAAATAGAAATCATTCTGTTCTTTACTGGAACTCACGAATAACGTAACAATATCGACTGCATAAAAAATGTTTCAATAAAGGTAGACTGATACCCATCCGAATGAGGAGATGAAAAATAAATTCAGTCAAGAATAGTTCACCCATGATAATGTCTGATTGGCCGAGGATTTGTAATTCGTGATGAGTATGATTAACTTGTACCAGATATTATCTCTCACAGAAATGGGTGTATTAAATATTTACTTACATTAAGTAATCATGAGTTTTTGTTCGTGTAATGAAAAATATAATGATGAATCCATCATCCAAAATTCAAAGACAGTTTGATTCATTGTTATTATCGACTGAAATTAAACATTTTCACGTGTCCTCAAGGATTACGAGCTACCGGTGTTGAATCAGATGCCCTGACAGGCAGATCTCATGCACTCAAATATCACAGGCGCACCTATATCATAGTTTCATGAACCCTTGGGATTAGATGTATCTTTCATTTTCCTATTCACACCAATACGTCATCATTTCGTTTATGAAAATAATATGCCAAATGAAACTTCCGAAAAGAAATAAAGCATTTCTTTTTCCACAAATTTAATTTGAAAAAGTCAATCAATAACTCTCACTGCAACCAGAAGTTTACTTTTCGGACCAACCACCTTTCATATAAAACAAGTATTCGAAATTCTTACGAGAATGAATCATTGATCAATTTTTTTCCCGAATCTTTCAACCTACATGGTGGGAAAAGCACGATGATAATATTTTACCTAAATCGATCTGGCTGTAAGTCAACTGGCGTGAACTAACTTTTACATAAGTGTAATAGTCAAACAATGCAAACGACCACAGTATGCATCATTATCTCTCAAAATATAAATTCGTACTTTTTTGCCTTCAGATGTTGGGATATTTATCACTGACATATCTACTTAATTCGAATGGAGTAACATAGCCGGATAGAATCCATTAAAAAAAAGCAAAGCAAACATAGGAATATTTCCACTCATTTATTCAAATAAAGGTACTATACAGTGCTAGTCAAAAGTCCCCTCCCCCCCTCGTATCTTTTGAACGGGTATACTTATAATAATGAAATTTGAAGGGTGGAAATAAACGGATGTAGGCTTCTCAACTGGTCATAACAGGTGACGCAATAGTCATAAATGACGTCACAAGGCCACTGTGACCAATAATTTTAAATGAGACCCTATGGCAAGTGACAGCTCGTTTGAAAGGTATTGAAAATACCTATTCAGTCATACCAGTTTTATTCGGGTTTCGGCTGATTTTTATTGATAAATTGGAGAAATACGAAAATTATAGTTTCGCATTCAATTAATGAAGATTTAAGAACCAGTTCTTATACTAAGTGTTCAAAATGTGCTCCATCTACTTCCTGGCAGTAATGCATCCTACTGCTAAACTCTTGTCGTACTCGTCCCAGAGTGTCAGCGGAAATTCCCTACATTCTTTAACAATTCGTTGTTTCAGAATGGCAATACTGTCAGGTGCTGTAGCGCAAACCTTAGATTTCAAGTACCCCCATAGAAAAAAATCTAATGGTGTAAGGTCCGGTGACCAAGCTGGCCATTCGATCGAACCTCGTCGTCCAATCCATCCACCACAATATTCTTCATCTAGGTAACGTCTTACTGCACCGTAATAGTGTGCAGGAGCACCATCTTGTTGAAACGTTATTTCCAAGTTGTCGAATTCATCTGGATTATCTTCCTATCAACCTTTTTGACAATTAACCAGAGGCGTACTTTTAAATCTTTATTAATTAAATGCGAAACTATAATTTTCGTATTTCTTTAATTTATCAATAAAAATCAGCCGAAACCCGAAAAAAATTGATATGACTGAATAGGTATTTTCAATACCTTTCAAACGAGCTGTCACTTGCCATAGGGTCCCATTTATAATTATTGGTCACAGTGGCCTTGTGACGTCATTTATGACTATTGCGTCACCTGTTATGACCAGTTGAGAAGTCTACATCCGTTTATTTCCACCCTCCAAATTTCATTATTATAAGTATACCCATTCAAAAGATACGAGGGGGGAGGGGACTTTTGACTAGCACTGTATACATCGTGAAGAGATATGTCTCTATACTGTCTATTGTTCTTGATTTTTTCATCAATTTCAATACCGATTAGAGTCAACTAATCTTAAAAACTACGAAATGGGGCTATAGAAAATTCAGAATGAGATGAGTCGATTGTATTTATAGTTGACTCAAACTATCCTGAAATTCTAATATAGAAAATAAAATAACAAAGTCTACAATCAGTGCTGCCACTATTTCGAAAACTAGCATATTTCTCAAAAGTGTACGTCAGTCTTAACAGCCTGTATGTATATTACATTCACAACTGAATTTATTACAACTCATTCTGATTATCTTCGAATTGCCAGCAATAAAATATATAATTTGGGATCCACATTTAACGATCCTTGTTGACATGAACATGAAAATATCATTATAAATCAAATTTCAGGATTGATTCGAATAGATATGGTAGATATATCTATAACGACTTGTTTCATCAACTCTGGGATTTGTTCTAGCTTTCATGACAAATAATATTATAGTTTATGACAAGAATAACATACATACGAATATAAATCGGAAAATAAACCACCATAGGTCTGCACCTAGATATTGATGAATAGGTAATATAGAATGATATTTTGCTGAGAGATATGCGGTTATGCCCGATTTCGTTGAAAATAACGATACCATGCAAACGACATATCCCAAATAATCTCCTGAGTTATTGAAGGAGAATAAAACGGGAGCAGTTCTATAGATTTACTGATTTCTGATAACCCTTAAACTGAAATCGAAGGAAAATTATGGTTAATCTATTTATACGAAAAGGGTTATGAAAATTTTGAACCCAGTAAACGCCCATGAGCAGTATTTCCTGAGATTTTTTCTATATATATAAAATTATTCGCATGTATTGGAGAAATGTACAATAATAGTGGTTAGTTCTAATCATTTGGTGACACTATTTGTTTAAAATAACGAAACATATATTGACCTAGGTTAGGTTAGGTTAGGTTAACACGGTGGTTCGGGATGGAACCCACATAGGCCAGAGGCCCGTTGTGATGCCGTATAGGGTGGTTACCACCCCCACCACTACTGTGAGAACCAGTAGCTGCTGTTAATGAACAGCATAAGGTTTTTGATACCAACCGACTGAAGATCGGATAGGTTGTCAAAATAGGCTTGTCCCAGAGCCAAGTATCTTTTCCTGGATAGGGCAGGACAGTGGCAGAGTAAGTGGACCATCTTCTCTTCCTCCTCCTCGTTCCGACAGCTTCTACAGAAGTCGTTGCGTTGAAGGATTCCCATACGTGCAGCATGGCATCCTCCAAGCCAGTGTCCAGTGATGGCCGCAATCGCGTTTCCAATAGAGTTCCTGGAAAGTGATAAAATATCTTTGGTGCGTCGCAGGTTAAGCTCCGGCCATATCTGTCTTGACGAAGTGCAAGAAAGCTCCTCCCGCCACCTAAGGTTGGTTAGGCGGAGTATTTCCTTCCGGAGGAGCAACCTCCGTTCAGCGATAGGTGCCCCTGGTTTAGTATTAGCGGATATAGCCGTGAGCGTTGTACCTGCTCTTGCTAACTCGTCCGCCCTACAATTTCCTGCTATGTCCCTGTGGCCGGGTACCCAGACAACATTGACTCTTACTTTAGTCGCCAGCTCATTTAAGGCTCTACGGCATTGTATAGCCGCCTTTGAAGTCAGGTAGACTGAGTTTAGAGATTTGATGGCAGCTTGGCTGTCTCTTAGAATAGATATTTCATTGGACTCAAGTCCTGTTTGAAGTACCCATATGGCTGTTTCATTTATAGCTACCATTTCTGCCTGGAAAACACTGCAGTAGTCCGGCAAGCGAAATGATAAGTTGAGGGGTGGGGACTCTGAGAAGACTCCACTTCCTACTCTCCCCTCTAGTTTTGAGCCATCTGCATAAAAGAGCGTCCCATTTGGCTTAACTAGGTTCGCCGACCACTTTTCCCTGGACGGGATGTCCACCGAGAACTTGCGGTCGAACATCGGGGTGGGTTTAGTGTAGTCTGTGTTATTCAAGGTGAGGTTGAATTCCTTCAGAATTTTGGAGTGGCCGTAGTTTACCTTGGGCCATGGTGAGACTGCATTGAGTCTGACAGCGGCACAAGCCGCGCACTCCTTCCCATATAGGTCTAATGGAGTCAGATGTAAGATCATTTCTAGGGCTTTAGTCGGGGTTGTCCTAAGACACCCCGTCATGAGAACGGCAGCTAGTCGCTGTACCTTTCCCACCCTTTTCCGGTTGACCTCCTTACATAGGGCTGGCCACCATACTAATGATCCATACATAAGTGTGGGTCTTACGACCGCCGTGTATAACCAATGGACAATGCTGGGTCTCAGCCCCCATTGTTTGCCAATGGTTCTTCTGCAGGTGTATAGCGCAATTGTCGCCTTTTTCACCCTTTCCTCTATATTTTCTCTCCATAACAGCTTTCGGTCAAGGACAATTCCTAGGTACCTAGCTCGTTCGGAGAGTTTTATTTCTTGGCCCCCTATATTGGGAAGGCGAAAGGAGGGTATTTTGTGCTTCCTCGTGAAGAGAACTAGCTTCGTTTTGCCCGGGTTTATCCCTAGGCCGCATTTGTTGCACCAGTGCACGAGTTCATTTAGTGCCCCCTGTATGACATTCGACAGAGTCTCTGGAAATTTCCCTGAAACCATAATCGCAATGTCATCGGCGTAGGCCACAATTTTAATTCCTAGCCTTTCCATTCTCTGGAGAAAGCCGTTGAGGGTAAGGATCCACAGTAGGGGTGAAAGCACTCCCCCCTGCGGAGTCCCCCTATTGACCACTCTTTGTATCTGACAGCCAGAGATCTCTGCGTGAATCTCTCTGTTGCAGAGCATGTGGTTGACAAACTCGACGATTGACTTGTCGATTCTCAGATTTTTCATTTCCCCTGTAACAGCACTGGGAATAATATCATTGAACGCCCCCTCAATGTCTGAGAAGGCTATTAGTGAGTATTCGTTGCAGTTTAAAGACTTTTCAACTTCTAGTACTAGCGTGTGGAGGGCTGTTTCTACTGACCTCCCCTTGCAGTAGGCATGTTGGGATTGGGAAAGAGTTCCCTCCCCTAACAGTGAATCTCTTATATATGAATCTACTAATCTTTCTAGTGTTTTTAGTAGAAATGATGATAAGCTAATAGGCCTATAATCCTTGGGGGTGTTGTGCGATTGTTTACCTCCTTTAGGTATAAACACAACTCTCACCTCCTTCCACTTCTTAGGTACATAAGTTAGGCTTAGGCAGGCCTTGTATATGACCTCTAACCATGGAATCGCCAGGTTGGAGACTGCCTGCATTTCCGCTGGTATGATATCATCCTTACCAGGCGATTTGTAGGGTTGAAACTGTGCGATAGCCCATTCAATCCTGCTCGAGGTGATGATTGATGGGTTAATAATTTTTTCGACGCTAGGAGCTGCTGGTTCGTATTGCCCACCTAGCTTTTGGCCAGGAAAGTGTGTGTCTACCAGTAGCTCGACGGTCTCTACGTCCGTGGTCGTCCATGTGCCATCAGGTTTACTGAGATAGCTTGGCGCCACTGGGTTGGACGAGATTATTTTTCGCAGCCTGTTGCCTTCTGTAGCGCAGTCGATGCTAGAACAGAATTCAGACCATGATTTGAATTTTGCGAGTCGAACACTCTTTTTGAAGTAATTCAGACCGGCTTTATAAGCACTCCATTCATTGGTTTTCTTAGCTTGGTTGAACATCTTTCTACATTGTTTCCTGAGGTCACTGATTTCAGAAGACCACCAGGCCGGTTTGGGTTTTCCCCTGACCGTTTTCACCGGGCATGCAACATTCATCGCATCGTTGAAAGTTTCTGTGAGACTGTCTACCAGCTGATCCAGATCGGCCCTAGAAGTGGGAATGTCTGGTATCTCTGCCGGTAGGGCCTGAGAGAAGCGTTCCTTGTACATACCCCAGTCCGCATTACGCTTATTACGGAACTGTTTGGCTGTTGGCCCATGTACGTCCATGTCAAATTCCAAGTATCGGTGGTCTGACATGGAGTGGTCTCGGGATACTCTCCAGGACCGTATCAGGTTGGCGGCATGTTCGTTGGTCAATGTTATGTCCAGAACTTCCTGCCTTACGGCTGTGATAAAGGTAGGTTCACTGCCTTTGTTACATATTTGAAGGTTGTTACCTAGAATATATTCTAAAAGCAACTCACCTCTTTCATTTGTGCCGGTGCTGCCCCATATAGTATGGTGTGCATTCGCATCGGCGCCGATAACGACCGGTGTCCGCGTCCTTGCTGCCTCCAATAGGGCTGCTTGTAGCGGTCTCGGCGGGGGAGGTTCTGCATCATGCGCCATGTATGATGACATGAACCATGTACAAACTGGGCCTAGTTGCACCGCAATGCACACGTTGTCCCTGTCACAAAAATTTGGTAAGGTAAAAGAGCTGTATTTCCTGTTAACAAGAACACATGCTCTAGGCGGCTCTTTACCTTGTATGTATATGACATTGTAGTCTTTCAGTTGCAGTCCGCAAACCCGCTGTTTATGCACCCAGGGTTCTTGGACTAAAATGATCTCCTCGCCGGTTTTAGCTAAGCGGAGGAGAAGTGCAGCTGATGCTGCTTTACTGTGGTGGAGATTTATCTGCAGGAGCTTCATCCGCGACACCCGCAGTTTCTCCGCCGGATGAGTCCAGCAGCTCATCCTCATCCACATTATTGAGCCGACTCAGCCTTGCCGCAGCTTCTGAGACGCCGCTTTTGCCGCCATCGGATGCGCCATCGTCAGACGTCGTCGTCGCCACCTTCTCCTCTTGGGGTGTGGTGGTTTTGGCGTCTGTGTTGTAGATGAGGAGCTTCACCGACCCGAGCCCATAGTAGACCACCCCCTTGTTTTCCAAGATGGGGGCCACCGACTCGTTGTTCAAGATGACAACAGCCTCTCGCCTTCCTTCTCTTTCTTCTCCTACCTTTGCCACCCTCCAATCGTGGGTTGGGAGGCTAGGGTTGCTGAGCTGCAGAAATTCAATTATTTCTGCAGGATCTGATGGCTCTGCCGGAAGCCAGGTTCTTGACCTTGGTCTGCGCGGGATGTTCTCACTCGTCACAGCCTCTAGTCTTGCGCCTGGCCAGACTTCGCCAACTTTTGAGATCGCTTTCTCGTATAGATCTGCTGATCTCTGATCAGCGCACGATACCAGCTTGACTCGACCCTGGAACCAGCCTGCGTCCGTGCACTGAGGGGGAGCTCCCGGATTTTCTCTCAGGAGCTCCTTGAATTGTTTTAAAAGCGCCATCTCGACCATCATCCATTTTGACGGAGTGATGTTGCCGTCCTGGTGGCTTTTATCGATGACTGCCCTGACGAGGTGGTTTTTTACGACCGCACTGTAGGGGCGTTTGGGCGAGGGCCCCATGTTGGGCTTCTTCGCTTTTTGCTCGCTCTGCTCTCCCGATCGCCGTCGCTTAACTGCTGGTTTAGCTGCAGTTTCAGCGTCGGTTTTTTGGGGTCGCGCGGCGGCTTTTGCAGCAACTTCTCGAGCCCAATCTCTCGAGGCCAGTTGCTTTTCCGACATCTCCTTTTCGGGTATGCCTTTTAGCTTCTCTAGCAGACGATAGGCCGCTCTCCGGTCCCTGTACGCCTGTAAGGAAGAGCTCACTTGCTTGGGCTTACCGATTCCACTCGACCCTGCGGTCGGGGTGGGCGGGTTCTCCGAGCCGGTGCTTTGGGTGGCCGAAGCCGGGGGACGCCTCCCTTCGCGGGTTGGCGCTGTAGTTGGGGCCGAAGCCCCGGATTGCCTCCCTTGACGGGTGGGCGATGTAATTGGGGCCGAAGCCCCGGATTGCTTCCCTTGACGGGTGAGCGGTTTGTTTTTTTGGTTTTTGGTTTTTGGATCCATAGTGTTCCCACGAGCAGCAAGGGAAAGGTAGTCCGCTGCGGCAGAGCCCCGCGTACCGCAGTAAGGGGTCTCATACTATGGGGTGCCCCCTGGTGCCCCAAAGGAATCGTTTGCGACACCCATATTTTGCAACCCAGTGCCATTCAGCCCTTGGCACGATCTCTTCCACCTTGGCTTGGGTTGGGTCTTTTAGTCGCCTTTTACGACAGGCAGACCATACCTGGGATCTATTCTATTTTTCCCCGTATCCCCAGGGGATACGACCTAGGATCGTACAAAGTTTTGGAGGAAATGAAAGTTCAAATAAGAAAAAAACGTCCTGAATCTGTTCAACACATAATAATAATAATAATAATAATTTATTTACTCCAAACGGATTTTACATATTTCCTTTGTGCATTACATTTTTTGTAGCAAATAAACAGGGGTTTCCATTATTTTTTCATTTTGTCGGTTGGTTAGTCCTCGTTTCATAGCGATGTTCAATTTTTTTTTAAATATTGTTTGTTTTTGTATAAATATACTATAGCATTGGAAACGTATATTTGTTTGGGATCAAAAATTTTGGTTTCATGATAAAGGTTATCTGAAGGATAGTAATCTTTTCTTGAGTATATTATCTTAATGATTTTCTTTTGGATAATTTCAAGTTTTTTCATATAGGTAGGTAGTGCAGATCCCCAGCTCAGTATCGCATATTGAATTCGTGATTCAACGAAAGCATAGTATAGGATTCTCAAATATTTTGTATTCAATATGTTTCTTATGTATTTGAACTTATATAACAAGGGTCTAAGTGTTCTAACGATGTGTTCTATATGGTAATTCCATCTCAAGTAGGAATCTACTGTGATACCGAGGTATTTGATATGGTTTTTGGAATATATTTCTACCGTTTTTTATTGGTTTTTTTATCTCAAGTTTGTTATATTCAGGAAGATTAGTTTTATAACAAGTGAACGGTAAGAAAAATGTTTCATCTACATTTACTGTGAGTGTTCTATGGTTGAACCAATTTATTATATTATTTAAATCTGTTTCCGACTTATTTTTAAGTTTTTCCCAAGAATCGTCAGTATATACGATAGCTGTGTCATCCGCAAAGCTGATAATTTTGCCGGAGCTGTGAAATAGTAGTAGGTTATTTATGTATAGGGAAAAGAGTAATGGTCCCAGAACTGTTCCTTGTGGGACACCATACTTCATTGTTTTTTCGTCACTCATCTCATTTTTTATTCGAACAATCTGAACTCTGTCTTTGAGGTATTCTTTCAATAGAGAAAGTGGTGTCCCTCGTATTCCAGCCTCCTCCAAGGCATAAGGAATAATGAGTTTCTTTTGTTGATGGAGTCAACTATTCCCTGAGTCATCCAATCTTTACGTTTTATTTTACTTTTTGGGATTTTTTTCTCAAAGGTATTTTTTTCAATTTTGTATTTGAGTTTTTCAATGAAATATTCTGTTTTTCTTTCAATATTTTTAATTCTGTAATAATTTGTCCAATCTATAATTTGCAAATCTTTTTTAAGTGTGACATAATTAATGTATTTGACATAATGACATTTATAATAAAATATATACCATCGCAATAGTTTCAGGAAAGTTGACATTATAATCTCAGATTTGGACGATTTCAACTTCTATTATCATATACAGGGTGGCCCATTAGTGTGTGGAAGTAGAATAACTCACATAGAGATGAGAATACAAGAACATGTTTCAAATAAGAGTTGTCGTATACAGATACACAATTCAAAGATATTCAAATATATACAGGGTGTTCAGTCTAGGTGGGACAACATTGGATGCATTAATTTTCTCAATGAAACATCCCGTAAATGCTTTCACCACTGGATTCAGCATTCATGTTTCACCGTTCACTTTCTTATAGCTGATGGTCATCAGTTAATTCAATATTGTCTCGCTTAGGCTGAACACCCTGTGTATCTCAGAAGATTCAAGAATTGTATTTTTGCGAAATATGACAATCGCCATTTTCATTTCTTGTTTCCCTGTTCCAAATTAAGTTATTCTACTTCTACACACTAATGGACCAACCTGTATAATGTGCCATTTGGAGAACATGGTCTAGAGAAGGGAATTTGGAAACGTTCATGGAGATTATTGAATTATTATTATTGAATATTGCTCCATATCATCATCCCACTCGGGGGTAAAGAACCTCCTTAAGCCGATTAGTGACTGTTCAACTTTTTTAATCCAATACTCTCTATGGATATAAAAGAAAAATAACTCTCTGTATATAAAAGTGAATCCAATTCAGAATTAATCATTCAGAAATTCTTTCCCTTGCATTATAAAAATATCGTCTTCAATAGTTTCTTCATTGGAATCTGTTCCCGAAGTATCGAAAGAGACTCATAACCAGAAAACCTGTATAGAAAGCATGAAATAGGTCATGAAATATGAATAGCTGTAAGTTCGCGCCTTCCTCAATTTCCAACTATGTCTCCGACTCGATTGTACCTAAATAGAACAATCTCCCATTCAATCATTTCTGTGATTGGATAGAAACAGAATTGCAATTGGTCTCGGAATACGGATGAACCAGGAGTACGGAGCTTGGATGCTCACTAGATAGAAGATATAGACAGATTATTGGAGCTGTTCATCAACTGAAAGATGACATGATTTATGCAAAGTCCATCGAAATTAAGAGTGATGGCATAATTTCATCAGATAAATCAATACAGTTTATGCAACATCAATTGGGAACAGTAGGAATTCAGTGAAACTAAGGTTTATTGATTCCTTAGAATTATTAGTATTTTGATATCAACCAATCTTCATAAGAGATGCAAGAGCACTAAAATGGTGTTGTATTATATTCTTTAAAGAAATAATATCACTGTGCCATACAGAAATGCCAAGTTTACCAAATGAATCATTCAAGATCTATACGAGAGGCAAATGATATAAACAGATTTAATGAAAAGAACCACTGGTACTGGATATGCATTTTTCGTTTCAGCAAATAATTATATGAAACTCCGGAGGCTGTGGCCTTCCTGAAAGCCCTGAAGTGGTGTAGAGTGACAAATTATATATCCGTCTCACGAGAAATTGATAGTCTCGTCATTGAATAATATAACAAGATCATATTTCCACTTTACATCTGGCACTAATTACCAGAAATTGATATGTGGAGTTACAGTGGACGATACACTCCGATTGGAATTGAATCTGGACATTTTCCTGTACAGAATCGGTATTTTAAAACTTTATTATTGCAGTCACTACAGGTATAACACTGCCGCTGATTTCAATCACATGTTGATCGAATGTCCCAGAAATGCAATACACACAACAATGTTGTATAATAATCAACTTGATCATCTTATTCAATTGCCAATAAATATCTCATGACTCCTAGTTGCAAATGATGAATTATTTTACATTTCGATCAGATTTATTGTTAAAACAAGAACCATGTTCAGATCAAATACAATTCATAAAAGAGATCTACAATCAAATTTACACTTATTTAAATATGCATAATGATTATATAATCAAAATTCCTGATCTAGTCCGATGCAATCACCCTCTCTTCCACAAACACATTATTCAAAAAATATTGTTCTGGCAGCTTGTTGGGATATGGTATGTTGTCACGTCACTAGCCTTGTTCATAATTCGAAATGAAACATCGATAATAATGATCAAATGGACTTGAATATCAATTGGCCATTTTCAGAGCTGTATACATTAGCGAGAAATAATTTCTAAGTGTCACCAGCAAGATCTGCTGGTATGATATGGTGATGGTATGATTGTTTACGATTTTTTGAGTGCCAATTTTTGTGTACCCACCGTCTATAAACCTGAGAATGTTGATTTGTAGAATGATATAATTTCAAATGATAGTGGCGGTAGCTTGAAGAGGGTGCGTTTCAGGATATCTGTCCATTATGAGAAAAAGTTAGGTTCGATACCAAGAATTCTAGCTTGAAAATTTGTTCAGAATCGTCTTTTTATTTCCCAAATAGTTTTCAAACGTCGAATATCATCATGAATTAGCTGGAATATTCCGTAGGTGAAATCAATTATCCAAATAGCACAATAGAAATTTGAGAGGAGTTGGCCAACTATTGAATCTGAAGAGTTCCGTCTTATATTTATGTATGAGTGGATTATGGAAATCGTTGAAGTATCCCATTTCAAGAACCAAACACTGAAAAAGTTTCCGATTATATGAAGCAGGTTGCAGAATATAGACGTGAATATTGCTGTAACATGAACGAGCAACCAGATATGAATCAATTTTCATAAAGCCTATCACTCTGATCAACCTAATTTACAATTCGTCATTGTCAAAGCGTGCGGAGCATCTTCCTCTGCGTGTGAGCGATGAAATTCAAGAGGGAGAGAAATACCATCGAGAATAATTATCCTCCAGAGAAAAACTATCGTGTATCCTCTGCGGCTGTCGCATCTTCGGGGAATTGGCTTCGTTTCCCGTATGGGAGGGCATGGAGAATGCGTGACGGCGCTAAGTTGTTCGAATCAGTATATGTATGTGATACGAATCTCATTTTTATTTTTCGCTCTGGAAAACTTCATTTCCATCCTTCTTTATTAATATTCTATATATTTTTTGGTACATTGTGGTTCAACATAAGTATTAGATTTGATCAAATAATGAAAAATTAATTTTAAAATGATGGCGAAATCTAAAATCACTTTTATTAACGAATCATTCCTCAACAAAGTTCAGAGTGATGGCATTTTTATTGAGAAATATTGGTTCAGCATTCCAGATATTGGCAAAATGACTATATGTGTGGTAGAATATGTGCTATCGCAGAGATTTAGCGATGAACTCCTGAAAACAATGGCGAAAATATTGATGTCATCATCATATGCAGTAATGTTATTTTTGATAGGGTTGTCTAGATATTCCAGAATTATCTCAGTGGCCGTTAAGAAACTATGATGTCATCAATATAACTCTTCTGAATAATAACTCGAATGGGAAGTGAATATTTATTCACGTCTATTAAAAACTAGCTTCGAAATAATATATATGCATTCGAATTCTCAGACCATTCAATTTTGAGATTCGAATATCCAGAGATTTTGTGAATATTAAATGATCCATTTGAACCAACGTAGATGAAAAATGTCATTAATCTGAAGAATTATTGATAGCCGAATTATGGAAATTTTAATTTTAAACAAATTCCTTTAGTCCCACTCCAATTGGTGTTTCTGTGCTCTCAGTTTGGAAACTTTTATTGTCATTGTTTCAGGTTCAGGTTCCCTGTAGGTTCTCATACTGATGTCTGAATCCACTCTATAGATAATCATCACTTATTAGACATTCTGTGGTAATATCACTAGGATCTTGATTATTTCCCCCATTTCTGTTGTCTTCACTATCATTTCAGCTCAATAAGTACTGATAGTTTTATTGTAATTTTGTATGTTCGACAATTTGGTTTCTCCGGTCAGATTTTTGTTCCTCACTAATATTCCATTTACATTCTCCTCATAATTTCTTGTTAATTTGAAGGACCGAAACCATCGTAAAATATTTTTATTTATATTTTATTCACAGGAATAACAACATATATCGTAAAGTTCTTGAGAGTTTGTGTTAACGATTTCAATATATACATATTTTCAATTCACTAATGTGATGACTTTTTGTCTTATAAGTTTTTGTTAAGACATATATTGAAATTACATGACCAAAGAACTGCTTTGAAAACATTTCGTTTCCAAGAGTGAATTCAACCATCCATAAATAGCATGCGTGGTTGTGATACCTTAACCTCCGGCATTCCGAGATTATTTTGCTGAACAGACAGAAATGTCACAGGACTGTCTTGAGACGAGTTCTTTGTTGCTGAGGAAGTTGCGAAATGTTTTGTTATTGATGTATATACAAAATCAGTATTTTTAATATGATGACGTGATGATATTGTTTATGAGCATCATATTGTTTCAGATCATTGCATTTTCATTCCAACGTAAAACGAGAGTTATGAATGTGAATTCAGTAAGTTTATTCAGTCAGGAAATCAATATGTTAATATCATGCAAGTGAAAACAAATCATTGCGTTTTTATCAAAGTCGAAAGTTTCTTCAGCGTTCGTTATTTTGAAGACAGTTATTCAATTATACCCCTTTTACATAATTAGGATGGAATGAATTCATATTGAGCAAAATCCTCCAGATGAATGAGTATTTTGTAATAAATTAATTTCAGGTGGTTATTCCGTACAACTTACTATTGACATCAATTCAAGATCAACAATATGGATCATATTCCAAGTCTGAAGAATCATAAACTAGGGAGAGGATTCGTACTGAAGAAAATATTGAAAAACTTTGAAGAACTGTACACCTAAAGCTCTGAGTCCTGAATATCTATAAATACAAATGCACATAATTTTGGTAGTATCCAAGACTATACATCGAATCCAGAACTTTTACCCACCACCCAGAAATAATAATTCCTATACTTATAGTATGACTGAGAAACAGAATTTCAAGTATTGGTCGAATTGGTTTAACAAATTATCATACTTACCATACTTCAAAACTGAACATTTGTTATGGTATGACAGGCATCATTGGTATCATGTTTTTTGACGTCCAGATGATTCTCCCTTCCAATTATTATCGAAAAAATTCATTCAAAGTTTAAAGTATACAATCATTCGAGCCGAATAAAGTTCATATCTTTAAAAATCTTTTATACTTTTGTGAGAAGAATATGAATTAATAGTCAACTAACGATATCTCTCTCATAACTCTTATAATTCTTTGGGGTGATGACATCGGTTGAATGAGCAAACAATCAGCATTGGTGAACATAATAAACATTTGATGCAATGTGTTTCAATGAAACAACTCCTATCTTTCGAAAACTCCTTTCATAACCTTCACTGGTGTGCAAGTGTAGAATATTCCTCCAGGCATTCGTTATCAGATATAACATTTGGGAATGTGTGATATTAGTATTTACTCGAACACATCAAAAGATTACAAAGAATATATAGTTCTCCATGCATATCAAACAAGCGTTTTCAGATCGATTGAAAAGAACTGAAAAGCCACCCATTCCTATCCATGTAAGCGTCACGAGGACATTGTCCGAAAATTCTTTGTGCTCATGTCAGAAGAGACAATTCCGACTGGGGTCATTCTGATAAGTATGGAAGGGGCGTGTTACTTCGTGCGATGAATAACCGAAATGAAGTGCCACAAATAATGGGGTGGGTGGCAAAACGAAGTGACAGTCTTGCATGAGGGTGGTCGTTAAGATGGCATTCATTGTGCTAGCGGGAAGTCTGCCTCAATTTGCTTTAATTGGAAATGAATTGATGTGGTTCGGGTGTATTGTTCGCTATTGATAACACAGATGGTAGAAAAATAATGTGACTGTAGAGATAATCACGTGCGAAATTACTAGGTTGATACAAGGTGAACAAGAGTTTGAGGTTCAGATAGAACAGAAGAAAAGAAGATGTAGAATATTTCTTGAAAATGTTTGCCTAACGGTCCTCCTAGTGATGAAAATGCTCATTGAAGGATTACGCTGAAATCCAGACATTCTCAAATATAATCATATCAATTCCATATAACAGATATCAGTAAACATCTCGTGAGATAATGACATTGAAAAATACCTTGCGTGGATTGGTTTTTATACCACAATGGTGTTTTTTTTTTTAATCTGTTATGATGAAAAGCTGAAGACATGGAATTCGCAAGGAAGAACTTCGAGAAAAATAGAGATTATATATTTAATAATATACAATAATGAAAATTGGTATTCCTTTATTTCTCGTCAGATGAGCTTATTTCAACAAATATAGTTGAATCTCTACGATCATTTTGTAGGTTATAAACAGAAATACCCGACAAGTGTACCTCAGAGTTCAATTGTGCCATGATTATAGTTCAGAATTAATTTTCATTCAATTTTGAATCGACTTCGTTTCGATTGAATTGGTCATCATTTTCATATTATTTTGTGCATCCTTATCATACATGGACGTACACAGATACAGGAAAAGGCTACTTTTGATCTGCTATAAATGTGAGCCACTATCAATCTCATCCTAGTTTTATGATAGACTTTTTGGTGAATAAATGAAATATTGATTGAAATGTTACTCATTTTTATATCAAAAAATATCAATCAGAGCAAGCTAATTATGACGTGGGGTTATATCGTAACTATGAACAATACTTAGAAATGGGGATCAATTTCGAAAGGTCTTTTCTCTAGGTGATTTCACTAGTGAAAACAAAAATTTGTCCGATTTTCTGACCAACAAATGCGAAATGGCCTAAGATATAAAAGCATTTCATCAAATAATACTATGTTCGATGTCTTTTGCTCGAAGTGGACTCTCGTTTTCCAAGCATATTCAATATGTCAAAGCGCTTTGGATATTTGAGTCCTGACTAGTGATTATATCTGATCAGATTACTTCTACTCTGAATAGACTGGTGTCATAACAGTTCGTCTTTTGTTTTTGTCGAAATTAAAATCAGCTGACTATAGTGACATGATCAAGAATAATAAGAAACAAAACATCGTGTATTAGTAAGTTTTAAGTAAAATAATCACAAATCCTGAAAGCAGGAAATTCACTGTTCATCATATCTGTCTGTGGTGGTGAATGCGATTTTTTCAAGAACAACCATCGCCAAACAGGAAAAATAAGATTTCTTAAAAATCACTGTTGGTCTGAGGATATCCCTGAGCCCCCCAACTCAATCCACCAGTGCCGACAACCACCCAGATGGTTTCGCGCAACGAATTCTCGAGACTCATCCGAGCCACCTCTTCACTTTATCTGCAAGATTAATGTGACCACGAGGCGGCTACTTGAAATCGCATCGTTCGACTGGTGTCCATGTGCTCTTCGCTAGCAGGCGAATCGTCGTCGTCGTCGTTGCGATCAAGGTCAGCTGATACGCTCGTTATTTTTTTTTTTTTTGAATAGAGAGAGACAGTGGTGTAGGCGTCGAAGACATCGACTGCGAGTCGTGATGAACTTTTTTTTTGTGTGGCGTTTCAGAGTGCTTGAAAGTGCTTTTCAAACTTCAAACTCGTTTTTCCCAAAATGGTGTTATCAATGTCGGTGACCGACTTTACTTGAAAACTGCTAAACCTACCAGTCTCAAGTTTTAACATGAGCTTCTTAAATATATGTTTCAGTAATCAATCGAAGACTTTTTCTCTCCGATGAATATTTTGCATTTTTAAACAATTCAAGGCCGAAATTTTGATCAAAAATCGTTTTTTTTTGAGAAACCGATCTTTCGCCAGAGAATTCATTTTGCTTATCCCTTCAATTATTTCGATCACTTCAACGAAATTTTGTTTTTTTGGATTTCAGATGATCCAGTTCAGAGATATAGTGGTCACCGCAAAACGTATTTTTGAGAGGAGTTCCCAGAGCTCAGCTGTAGCTCCTTTCCAAATAAATATTTAAACTGGTACTAAGTCTTGAAATACTGTTGACCATAATATGTATACAAATTATAAAATCAATAATTTCAAAAGTTTTTTCAGAAAAAATTCTAGAAAATTCGCTTTTTTCGGCTTTCTAACTGTATATAACCACTTGAGCGGTCTATACACGTATCGATATATCGTACTGCACGTTAAACTACAGATCTTAAATAAAATGCTCAGCATTGCAGTACAGCTAATTTCTATACGATGCAACCAATGGTATTGTCGCAGTTCATCAGTCGCATCATGGTTTTCGATGAGAAAGGTCACGTTAAAGAATTGTGCTTCTGGAAACAGTTCTTTGAATATTTTCCAATTCAATTAGAATGATCTCTTGACAAGAAATCTCGTGAGCAGGTATTTTCTCTATATAAATATTCAATATAACAGTCTTCCCAGAACGTATTAGTTTCATATTCATTTACCGATTTAATGGAACGAGAAATGAATGGAAAAAACTGTTACAGTGTCTGGAATACACTTTACAAGTACAGACTCGTATTTAAACCCCATCTCTGATATTACTGTTGAAACGATAATCGAAATTTACCGAAGGTCTGTACCAAAAAACGATTCTTCGACTTCATACTGCAAACGATCCAATTCACCTACACAAGATACGGTTCAGCGATAATACTGCAGTTTCGATAGATATTTTACGCAAGCAGTACGATAAATCGTTACGTGTTTAGGCCGTTTCAGGATTATTTCTCAATGAATAATGAAATGGAATTGTAACTGATTCGTTATCACATCTGATTATAAAATTTGAGACATGCGTATATTTATTCACATTGAGTGAACAACTGAATATGTTGAAAATTAGGAAACTTTTAGTACATAAATGGCTAGACGCGTCTTCCATTTCCCAATTGTTTGGTTCATTCAAATGGGAGTTATCTGAAGAACAGACTGTTGTTTTCTGCTGGTTGAGAAGTGTAAGAAACTCACCTCAATCAGTCATCAAGATATATGACTTCATTTCATGGATGGTCTGACTAGAAATCCATGCATGATTATCATCATTTCAGTATTAAAGTTTGGATCGTCATATAGCTGGTCGTAATGTATGTGGAAATTAAGAAAAATTCATTGACATTATCCTATGGTATTCTGATGATCTTGTATACTATTACTGCATACATAAAACTGCTACGAGTAAGGACAGCTTACTCCATCAGCTCGAAAACCGACTCACAATGAACTGGACGTAACTTGCTCTCGAATATTGTGATGACTGAGTTTTCTATGGGGAGCCTAAAGTGTTCAACTCCTTAATGACTGTTGACGTACAAGACTGAAATCTGATCGTATTTGAAATATTTGCACACAGATATGGAGTTCGGCTCCACAGATTCATCTCCTACCGAATTTTATACAATGAAGGAACATTTGATCAAAAATCTAATCCATACAGATACCCTGTTCCACATACTGAACTATAAAAATTTGGAAATTCAACAGTAATATCTGAAAATAATACAGGTGAACCTTCCATTTCCCCATTGGCCAAATACGACGGAACCATTCGGTATGCTGATCACTACTCTTCATGTCTAAGAAATGAACAAGCTTCCTCTCTATGCTCCTTCTCATGAATCGAACTATTTTGATACTACCAGAATATCTGTGAGACTGATGTTTGTCAAGTTTGAACGGTGTCAAATAACTTAATTGACACGTAACTGTGTTGGATCTGTAGGGAGTAAGTATAGAATGCACATTACATCTCATCATATTTGATTGAAGAATAATGTTTAGAATAGCAGACATGAATTTCGTGAATTTCTTGCATGTTAAGTCAGAATAGAATAGAATAGAATATATGTTTATTTAGCTCAATAGCTATTACATTTCATAACCTTAACATTTGATAATATATCAAGAAACATAAACAGTGTTATTGAATATTCAAGTACGTTTGCCTTAATCTAGTTTTGAAAACTACAACATTTGGTGATGTTTTCACTGTTAATGGTAAGTTATTATACCCTTTCAAACCTTCGATGAAGAGTGTTTTCTCCATAGCCCTAGTGTTGAACCTCTGTATATGGAAATGCTCTGTTGATCTCAAATTATAATTTACCAACTCTGATCTTTTAACAAGGTGATCTATTAAATATACAGGAGCTTGTTTATCAACAATCTTATATATTAACACTAAGTATGACTCGGTAATGAGTTGACGCACATTCAAGAAATTTAGAGTTTTTAACATGGAGATTATTGGAGTATATCTGTTGCATTTAAGAATAACTCTCATTGCTTTATTTTGAAGTAATTGCAGCCGATAAATGTGTTCATCTGAACAGGAAATGAATATTGACATACAATAATTGAAATGCGGAAATATAATTGTATTGTACACAATTTTGCTGCACCATAATGAAAGATTTCTACAAACTCTATAAAAATACCCAACTTTTTTGCCAATTTTTTTGCATAGAAAATCAATATGTTTAGAAAAATTTAGTTGGAGGTCAAAATATATACCCAGATATTTTATTTCATTCACATAACTAATTATAGTGTTATCTATTTCAATGACAAAATTACATTGATTAAATTTAGCAACATTACTCTCACTACCTAGAATCATAAATTTTGTTTTAAGACTATTCAATTTGAGCTTATTTGCCATCAGCCATTTATTTAGAGTACCCAGTTCCTTATTCATCACTTGTACTATTTCTTTGAAGTTTTTCCCAGATACAGAAATCAATGTGTCGTCAGCAAAGAGGTTAACGAATGACTGTTCTAAATACAGATTTATATCATTGATATATAAAATAAATAGCAGAAATCTGCAGAATGTTCAACAAAAGTCCAGAACAGAGGGTATCTGGAATTTTTTTCTGTTAACAAGGATCTCGATTCGTATTATATTCAAGTTTTTGAGAAAACATGAGGCATTCGATAAGCAGCTCCAAATTCACAGTAGGCCAATGTGTTGGAGATATCCAATCGTAGAACAAAGAATGACGGATTTTTTTGCCAGTGATAAATTGAAATGTATACCATGTATCATATCTGATGACTCTAACATCATCTCATCAAGCAAATATTGGATAACATGATGAGATATCACATCACAAATTCATATTTCATCATATATTATGATGTATACATATGATAAATTGAAAATGAGTCAGCAGCGATTTCTTCTAGTTCGTCAAAAACACGTATAATTGGGAAGTCGACAATTCAATTCGTTCATGTATAATCAGTAAACTATAAGTTTTACGCCCCTCGCCGAAACTAAATGATTCTGGTGAGGAGAATCACCCCATAACTAGAATTGAGTATAATTCTCTGTTTTAGTTCAATTATTTCGTCCTGAAATCTATAGATAATATTCTTGTTCATTTCACTTTACCTGGCATATTTACTTTGTCACTTTCGAGAAATTCCAATCTACGAACAATAATATTTGCCTTCGTTAAGTTGGAGTGTTAAGATAAGCTCTGAAATTGAAATGACATCCGATAAATTCTTCTTGATAACTCAACTTATTTTCATCCATTTCTGATATCATCTACAATCAAGAACTGTACGCGTGAGATAATTGAATCACGAAACTTTCAAACTCAACTCCACTTCTTAAGAAAATATTTGAAATATAAATTGATCTCGTATAACGATAATTGAGTCTACAGTTGGCCATTCAATGCTTTCAACCCTACTCAATTAGGTTTCTGAGGAAAAGTAGGAATTGCTATAAACCCTTCATATGAATTTATGAGCTATCGTCATATTTATTCGAATTATATTTTTCTCTCGTTTTATTTCTCGATTCTCAAATCACACAAATGAACACAAAGGGGTCATTCATGAACGAAATTTATTTTATGTGTGATGCCATTTTACAGTGTGGATGGTATTGTGGGAGGTATTTAAAATGTTCTTCATTCACTTCCTTGATAAAAATAATGTGTCCAGTTCATTCATTTCTGAAGATTTGATTCGATGTAATTTATTCATTTTCATTGAATTTTCAACTGAGGAAAATTGAAATAGTAATTTTTAAATTCTACTTTCGAAGTCTTTTTCAATGATATATCGTATGTTCTTCTTGCTATTGAAATATTCTTTATAATATTTCATGTTTTTGTTTTTCTAATTATAGTTATCGTGGAAATCTCTCGAATTCACTTCATCAAATGCTCACTACTTTATATTTATAAACGATTTTGAGTATGATCGATAACTTAGGCTCCAATAACAAATACACTGTATATCAAATAATAACTCAACACTTCAATGAAGTTAGTTCTAATTGATTTGAATTTTCTATGCATTATCTTGAAGGTATTTTAATTACATAATGGAAAGTTATATTCTAAGAAAGTGGCCATATCTGCAAGTGGGGATGTTATTCGTTCCATATGCTTTCCGCATTCATGGAGTGCAATGATATCATTGCAACTTATCGTCTAGCTGATTGGAAATATTTGATTTTGCCATAAATCAACATTATGAAATCCAGAAATATTGCACTTTTCATTTCTTTCAGTTATCTCAAAAATAATCTCCACACTTTGAGGCGAAGGCACCAAATCAAAGTAAACTGCCACTGATAACTGTCAACATCATCACGAAAATCTCAGAGATACCCTGTTGATCACTAGATCACTGTACAAAGAGTCAATGATATCCTTCGTGATGATTCTTAGATTCAGTTCTACTCACCAGTTTCATTGTTTTCCAAGTCGATTCCCCTAACCACAACAATAAAATGTTTGTTTGGGGTAAACTATAAAGACGAGAACTTGAAACACCTTGTCTGTACTGAACCCGACTGCGTTTTTTGTGCACAAAAATCACTGGAGCATCAGTTACAGGTGAATAGAATTGGCTTCGGTTTCATTTCATTTCCAGCCATGAGAAATTCCCAGATCGGTAGCTCTCAATGCGTGTAATTTCCAACAAAAGTGTGCAACCGACTATTGAAAATTTTCTGTCAATTGAGAGTACGAACCTCTTCACAATATGATACCAAAAGTAATTATCATTGCAATAATGAGATTTTGCTTAGGTAACACAATCAATATTCGTAACAAATGCAAATCTATATGTGGTTGAACTTAAAAAATAAAGGATGTTTCAATCATTACGAACACGACCCAATCATCTCAAGATTTTTGTGCTGAATGATGCAGTTTTTTTTTCATCGGTATATGCCTTAACTAAATATCTTATACTCAAGAAGAACAATGATTCCTATTACAATAACATCCTAGTGTGAACTAATTTCAGTAATAGTTCTTCCATTATCAATTGCAGAACACAGTTATGCGAGGAGTAATCAATATTTAATATACGCCCTATATAAACTCATGGCACTCACGCCAAATTAAGAAACAAAAATAATGATTAGTACTCGTACGAAGTCAAAGAAGCCGCCAGGGTCAACGTGGTTCGAGTTATGTGTCAACATCTCTTTCAACCAATGAAAACAGTGAATCAGGCAAGCATTGGCATTTTATTGGTCGAAGGGTTATGGACACTCGGAAGCCATAAATCATATTTTTTACTCAACAGATTGGATTGTCTGGATATCAGTGGTGTAGTGTGGTGTGTTGAATTCAGAAATTTGATTAAATGAATCGAAATATGGCGTTTTGGAGACCATGGGCGAATGAAAATAATTGAGTGCTAAACAACGGCGTAATAATGATTCGATTGCCTTTTTATTAAAACTTTCTCGCATATGATTTCAATAGTATTTATGAAAATAATAAATTCATAAAAAAGGGTATCCCCGCCTATGACAGATCAAACAAAATTGTTGGTAAGGGTTCGGAATGAGTTTTTATATTCTGCAATTGATAATGGAAGAACTATACTTATCATCAATAAATTTGACCATGAGCATATTTATAAGTTGTTTATGACGAATGTACTTGATTATTATTCTATATTACCTTCTCCGTTATTATACTGGAGTGAAATAAAAACTCTCAGGGATTTCAGAAGGATTTCAATATTGTCAAATGGTGGTTGTCTCAAATATTAGTGTTATCTCTGATAATTATCCACTTTATACAGGCTATCTGTTTTTCGAATGTCACTATGGGGATCTCGTTCACCTTGAGAGATACATAGTTGGTTGACTTCGTGCAAAAATGTACATACAATACTGTGCTGAATAATGATGAAAAAATCAAGAATTTTTCTAATAGTTTCGAAATGTTCCTGAAAATTGGTTTTAATTTTTTTAGGAAAACATAATCGTACTGGATATTACTTATGGCTATGCCTTTTCAGTAATTCTTAAAATTGCGTAGAAACGCTCGTCAATCTGGTTTTTCTCATAAACGTTATCTAAAATCTCGACGAACGTTTTTTATTCACTTCACAATGATGTATTACACATGGTGATTTAATATCAGGATATTGTCAAATATTCAACATTTTAATTTTTGCGATGAGTGCTTCGGAAAAATTTCCACACTGGCTTTCAAAAACGCTGAGAGCCTGTATATATTTTCAGTGGTTTGACTTTATACGAAAATATTCAAAGAAGTGCTATGGCAAACTTCAGAGAAATATTATCCTTCAAGGATCACTTGATTTCGGAAGTGAATGATACGAATGATTCTTTCATTTTATGTGTAAAATTGAATGGAATCTAAATGTGGTATTTCGTACATGATAAACTTGAGAGTTGATTCGAGAGATATTTCTGTGAAATGTCATTAATTCTGTATTTCCGAAATCATCCATTCTAGAGCTGAAGTGAGTTGTGGAAGATCATAGTTTTATTGCAACAGGAATTTGTGATTACTTTTTTACAGCACTTTCTGGAAACATATTTCGTAAATGTGAAGAAGAATATAATTTTCTTATATTCAATTTCTACAGTGAAACAACTGTCATTGTACCAAATCGTGCATAACAGATTGATTAGTGAACACAACACAGTAGTTATTGGAATCACTTTCCTGTGATCCATAGTGGAAGCATCCTGATTGAGAGAGTGATTAGTGGTATGTAGATTTTTTATACTGTGTCAGTCAAATCACAGGAATTTTGCTAGAAATTCTGTATTCATATCTTGAGAGTCCATTATATTAAGGTATTCATTCGGACTGATGAGGAATTCAATTTGATCTAATCACTCGATTGTCCGGAGAAGATGGCGAAATGGATTATGGATAAACTGATTTATCAAAATAGTTCACCATAGTTTAATCACTGAATTAATATCTGGTTCAAGCTCACGAAGTCTGGTGGAGCACATGGCATGATAATACACTCTAAAACAGGTCATTAGGATATATAGATTATACCCAAACCATTAACGAAAAGAGTTCTCGCCATATCAAAGGTACACCTTGTCATACACAGACACACTTGGCTGAACCCATTCACTTCTCGAAAAGTCGGCGTCCCTCCGACGAAGATAAGACCCTAATGGATATTCCGTTGAAACAATTATGAGTAGACGCCTTCTATTTCCGAACTGGAATCCATTTACTTATCTCGAATCACCCGAGTCACAGTCGTTTTGAAGACACATGTGCTCGATGCTTTGACGTTTCAACCGTCGTAAGAATCATTTATCAAAAAGAATTTAAGTGCGTCTTGTGGTTGCTGCGCCCATATTGTTCACCTATAAACAATGATGGAAAACACTGTAGAGCTCAATGAACCATTTTGTTGATTATTTCTTGAAAATATCCTACAACAATAATCATTTCGAAATATCACTTCCGTAACTAATATTGTATTATTTTTCAGATGATATAAATAGATGTATATAAAATTTTGTTGATATACAAGAAATTCAACCGTTTTCGATATATTTGAATTTTTGTTGTCACATGATGTCAGCAGATCCATTGCGAGGTTCCTCTGAAACGATATTCAATAACGACCTTTTTTATGATCATGTTAACAATATTCAATATCTTCGTTCGATATTTGAGCTTAGTTATGTTAATTCCATTTGCACCCGAGATTTTAAGAAATAGCAGGATTGATATATCTTTCTTAATATGCATTTTGCCATGAGGTTTTAATCCTGACCAGGAAAATCCTGAAAGGAGCATACAAGACAGAATTATACATATGAGAAACTGGCTTCTCGAAATAATTGGTCCATCAAACTATAAACGATTCTTAAAATGGTGGTGTATGTTGGGTAGTTCAATATATGAGTGAACTTTCATTGGGAAGTGCAAAATAAGTCAATTGATGCATTCACATAAGATTTAGAAGGTCGGTCAAATGGAGAAAAAAATGCATTCATAAAAGCATTGTCAAGCAGTTCAAACAAATCGAGATTATCAAGGCCGGTTATTGAGATATCATAAGAAAAGTAAACTCTGTCATTTTGATTTTTCCCGCTTTATTTCGAATATTATCGAAAAACGTAACGAGAATTTTTTATTCGACAGTAAATTATCCTCAATTTGACATAAGCTGATTTCGTATCCAACGTTTCGTACGCACTCTCAACCTAATTCTTTTCAATACGGACCTGCATATTTTATGACACTTTTCGAAATTACTTTTAACGCTGGATTCAACGGCATATCATACAATGTTATTCAAAGTTGATTTTCAGTTGATTTTGACCCTTATCCAAATTTCTTTGGGTCGGATCTGTATCACATTTAGGTACCTTTAGTTTAATTAACAACATGCAATACATTTCGATAAGAAAATCAACTTACTCTTCTCAAACTGAATGGAACGTAACAGAATCAATGCAAGGAAACAAGTGATAATTGAACGAAACTATCATTTAATGAAATAAAATTGAATGATTATCTGAAAGTTAATGATAAACAATAATGAAGTGTTCGAAATGTCCACCATTTTGTAAAATGCACTTTGCGGTTCTGGAACCCATACCTCTTATACATTTGCTTATTTCGACTCCTTGAATACCTTCCAATACATTTTCAATCTTCTCGCGAAGAATCTCTATTGTCGGGTTCGTAGTATCATAAATTTTATTTTTGAGATATCCCCACAAATAATAATCCAGCGGATTCAAATCGGGAGATCTGGCAGGCCATGCTACTGGACCTCTTGTTCCAATCAATGAATCGGGAAAAGTTCGATTTATATAGGCTGTGACTATTCTTGAGTTGTGTGGACCAGAAGATTGAGAATGTTTTGGAAGGTATTCAAGGAGTCGAAATAAGCAAATGTATAAGAAGTATGGGTTCCAGAACCGCAA
Organism: Plagiodera versicolora; assembly: GCA_037013635.1. Lineage (NCBI taxonomy): Eukaryota > Metazoa > Arthropoda > Insecta > Coleoptera > Chrysomelidae > Plagiodera > Plagiodera versicolora. The sequence continues at coordinate 3,320,216 of CM072986.1, read as the reverse complement.
AGTGCATTTTACAAAATGGTGGACATTTCGAACATTTCATTAATATGTTTATCATTAACTTTCGGATAATCATTTAATTTGTATTTCATTAAATGATAGTTTCGTTTAATTATTACTTGTTTCCTTGCATTGATTTTGTTACGTTCCATTCAGTTTGAGAAGAGTAAGTTGATTTTCTTGTCGAAATGTATTGCATGTTGTTAATTAAACTAAAGGTACCTAAATGTGATACAGATCCGACCCAAAGAAATTTGGATAAGGGTCAAAATCGACTGAAAATCAATTTGAATAACATTGTATGATATGTCGTTGAATTCAGCGTTAAAAGTTATTTCTCAAAATGACAGTATTTACTTTTCTCATGATATCTCAATAACCGGCCCTGATAATCTCGATTTGTTTGAACTGTTTGACAATGCTTCTATGAATGCAACTTTTTCTCCATTTGACCGACCTTCTAAATCTCACTGTTCAAAAGTTACCAATACAATCCCAATAAAAAAGTGGCCACCTTGTATATATATATTCTATATGTAAAATATCTGCGAAGCCAATCCAGTGGGGAAGTTTTTCGATTGTCAAGATTAAGAACTTCATGTTAATGTATTCTTGATATTTGGAGATTCACTATTTCCCATCGCTAATGGGTATAAATCCGTCTCTAGGTTTCTCTGATGAACGATGAAATAGTTCTGATTCACTTAAACCCTCCAGATGATCATTTTTATAACTTTATTCATGGACTCTAAATTTAGAAGCTCTTCGAAAGCTATTTAGCTTTTTCTTATGTTCAATTAAGTTTTGATATCATTCTTCGAGGTTATAAATTGACATCTTCATTAGCTAATTCAGCTAGTGACATAGGACAAGTCGTTCGGAGAATTATAAATCCATCAAATTGGACAGTTTCATAGCTGAATGTCATTAATTCGTTTTGTCCCAGATAAAATGAACGATTTAAAAGATTCCATCATTCCACGATTCTTTATTCAATCTTCAACAAAAATATACGACGGATTTGAAAACAGTGATCATTGGAAATTGAAATACGGTTACAGTAGTTGAATATTCACAATGAAACATCATTCTGTACAATATGTATTTCTCTTGAATAGTTGGGAAAAAAAGCAAACCTATTGCTGGGCACTTGCACTGCGATCATAAGGAGATAGAGAGAAAAAAGATGATAGTTTGTTTTTGAATTACTGGAGTTCGGAGTTCTTAGAAAAAAACAGTTTTATAGAAGCTAAATGTGAAATTGGTCAAACTGACGAATTATTTGATAAAAGTTTCAAATTCTCATATGCATCTGCCGTGAAAATATTCGTAGGAGATTGTTGGGTCTGGGAAGGTTTTCCCATAATCTAGTGTGTGTGGAGTATCCGAGAAGATTGATTTGTTATAGTCCAGTCATTTTAGTGAAATAGTTTTGACAGATCGCCAGAAAGTGCGGTGTTGCTGCTTCCATGTTCCTTCGATGATACTCCGAAATGAGAAGTTAGGTTGAGTTTATAGTTTAAATTGTTCCGGAAAATGTTTTCGATTCATGGAATATACATACCAAAATTGTATAACCATTGATTGTGGAAAGCCATTGAAAAGTTTTTTCAATAACTCAAAAAATTTTCAATAACACTGAAAAACTCAAAATCAACGGATCGAAGATTCATACTCGAATGAAGGTGTCATTCCAGAAATATCTTCTTCAAACTGGATCAACTTCTATGAATCTCCTACATATAAACATTTTCACAGTTTTGACGTGAATCACCTGCAGAATCCTTGTTCAAAAAACTATTCGACAATATCTACTATACAACCACCATATCAGGAAATATATCCAGCTTAATCAATGCTATCTTCAAACATCCAGATTCCATATGATTATGGGAGAATTTGAATCAATGAATCTTCAGAACTGTATTTGGGAGTTGTTAACTTTGGAGTGACAATCTGTACATTATTCTGTTCCGAAAATGATACAACAATTTGAATTCAAGATATGGACACAATGTATCAACATCCATGAATTTTGTGATCAAGTTGACGTTGTTCGATGAAATACTGTTTGATATTTGTCAAAAACATCACTCAGAGTGAATAAAATCCAATTTCGCATATAATTTTTCGAGGAATTCCTGTGGATGACAGATGAGGTGATTGGTACTTGTTTATCGAGGTGAAATATAATTGAATTACATCTAGCACCAGTACAGATCAAAATTTTATATAATCCATTGATTACAATGTTCAGCATTCAGTTGAAAATATTTCGAACTTGTTTCATTCTCCTAGAATTTATACACGAGTTGGTCTTTAAGAAGCCACCTATACTGGGTGTCCCAAATTATCATACATACAATATCTTGCCTATTTGACAAGATAATTCAAAAAGTGAAAAACTGTTTTTGATGGCACTTGAGCACCTTCATAATGAGTTATGATGTTTTTTCCATTTGCCAGGCTTATGTACCTACCTGTCACTTTTCATTTCAGAGGGTACTGAATATGGTTATAAAAATGTTACTGAAAAGTACATAATTTTTTGATATGAGAAAGCGATGCTGATGTCAAAAAAGAACTTCAAACAGTGTTTTAGTTGTAGTTAATCGATGAGTTAATTGTTGTTTATTCAAATTCACCAAAAATCATCTTATTCTTGCAACTTATATCTAGACATTGGATCTTCACATATTCGATATTTCTGAAGAACTGACCCTTTCACTCGCATAGATAGTGTACTTTCGTGCTTTTTCCAAAATGTTTATGATTGATTTCCGAATTCAAATCTCCGAATGCGCTTCCTTCTAGTATTGATTTGATAAATTAACATTTCCATCATGTGCTTCAAAACCGCTGAAATAACATTCAGTCCCGTATATCTTGCCAATAAGTGAAAGGAGTGGAATTTGTCGCCCAATTGATCTGATATCGACTATTTCGCAACAAGCATTCACAAAGATATGAACAATTCTGATGGACCTAAGAGAATATTTCCTTCTGCACAAACATGTTGTATCGGTAAGAATAGACGAAATTTTATTGATGGAAACAGGGAGTTGGAGCAATTGTTATAATTTCATTATCTTAAGGTGATGGGTGATGGAATATAATTTCTAGAGACTGAATATTACATCCAAACCCTTTTCATTTGAAGATCCTGAAATTGAATTGTACGAATTCAGTAGTAAGAAACTTTTATGATATATGGTATATTCAGAACTACCTTGGTGAACTCTACATGGTGTTAAACTCATTTCAGTTGCCCAACGAAAGATCCTGCATCGAGTATTTTTATTTTTTTCAATAAAGGTGAGCTTCCTATTGAAAAAAAAACATTACAATTGGTATTGCTTCAATTGATCAATCGATAAAACATCCATAACACTATTAGAAGAACATTCAGGACTGAATCAATAGTGTGTGAATAACTAGAACAGTTTTATGATCCCCACGCATTTCACATTGAGAAAAGGTTCGCTGAAATTAATTAATTCTTGAGAATATAAAAAACTGGAGTTGATATTGGATTGAACATTTTGGAAGAGTGAATGAATCAACTGCTCAAAAGAATGCAACTCCATTCACCTTAGATATTATTGAAATATCAAACAGTTAAGATTCCATTGATATATGATTATGGAAAAACAATGAGAAATTCATCAGAAAATAAGATATTGGTAGAATTCGATATCGTACATCTGATTACACCAGATCTTCTTTTCTGAAGGATAAATAGCTGATCTTTCTATTTTTCAATTGCGCATAGAATGCTGCTTTTTTGAATCATATGTTGCTATGATATAATCCGCAATATCGATTTCTTAATTTTTTGTATTGCATTATTCCATACCAAATATTCTCCCAGTGGTGATTATATTATATCGGCATCTTCGAGAGTTACGGATTATCCATTCCAGGGACATGCTCATATTCCATGAACAACTCGAAATTGGATCAACTCTAATGATGTAATAAAATTTCCATTCTGATACACAACTTCCGGAACAAATTCCCCAACAAATCCAACACTTCCGCTTCCTTCGCAACACGCCAGAATAATCGTCTCTTCCGAAATTACGTAAAACAACTACAATATAAAGCAAGTGCTCGCGGCTTTCAGAACTAACTTATTGCACTCACACAACCATCTTTATTAAATATAGAAGATCGCTTTACATAATCCGTCTTCGCAACGTATGCCGAAACTTACTTGGCTCAAGTTCTCATCCAGAAAAAAAATTGAAATATTACTGCCGCAGGTTTTGAAATAGCTAGAGAATATACGGGGAAGAGGAGCTGTTATAGTTATAGGAGGAGTGAGTGCAAGATGATTTCGCACTCTGAAATATGGCTCATTCTAGCGTTTCACTTACTTTCAGCTGTGCTTCCGAACTTCAGTGATCCGAATATTGTGCACGATTCAACTTATGCTGGAATATGAACTAAATATCCAGGATGATATACATATAGGGCGGTGAAATGAATGTTACCCCCTTCTTCAATGTCCGTTACCAAAGACAAAACTGAAAAACATCCGATCACGTGCAATTTCATTTCAAGCAGGGTGATTTCCAACAAAATAAGAGTAGTCAAACCTGTCACCTTCTCTTTTTGACATCTACCCCTTTTTCATTTGAACAATAGGGGTCGGGCGAAAAATCGTTTGAAAAGACCAAGATGTGTTCTAAATGTTCTCTATTTACTTCCTGGCAGAATTCAGTAGTTAATTGAAATAATTTGAAGTGATTTGACTAGTTGGGGATTTAATTTGATGATATTTCCATTTTATTCATATTTTCTCTTCAAATAATTGAAATCGATTGTTGTTGAATTTCATTTCGCCGCGTTCGAAATGAATATGTATGTGCTCGAGCGTTTTTCAATTTTGTCTTCCCTAGTGGAGATTGAATGGGGGATAACACTTTTTCCACCGCACTGTATGAAAATCGTTCCACAGCATGCAAAGGTGATATTTCCTATTCAATTGATACATGTGGAGAGTTTTGAGGCCTCAAACTATTGAGGTGGATTGAAGTCTTTTAAAAATCCGATACAAGTTTTGAATCCACTGAAGCTTTGAAATGATATTCTGGTTCTGGTTCTTCGACAACTTTTTTATAGCTTCGATAATTGTTATCTGGCCAAATAACAAATTCATGTCCTCATCATCAATCCATTTTTCTTGTAGAAATTATCTTTAGATCAAGAATATTTGATTCGTCAGTCCATGTTACTAGGCTAATGAAACTAATTATCAATATGTCTTTTCAATATTCCTTTGGGAATCACCTATAATAAAATATATATATTTATCATCTTTCACATTCGAAGAAACTCTGATTTATTACATTTCTTACAATCTAGTTGGTATACAGTGGTTCAAGTGCTTTCGTGAATTAGAAAATGAATTCGTTAAAAAGGACGGGTGAAATGCTGAAAGCTATCAGATTTTATCTATACACGTGGGGCATTGAATTGTTCATAGTCATTCTCAAAAAAATAATAGAGTTTTGTTACAGCAATAAATAATATTTTCAATATATTGAAATAATACCTTATTTTCTAGTGAATAGTGTGTGTTTCATCATTTTTATTCTGAATCATTGTATTCGAATTGATTTTCATCAATTTCATCACATTGTTTTTACTATTGATATTGCTCTATTGCATTTTATACACGGCTTCGATCTAAAAAAAAGATGTTGCTTTGAAAGGAAGAATTCGCAGCTTAAATATACACACCATATGTTAACTCGGTTGAAGACCTTTTTAGGCATCATCACAAATGTATCTTATATAATTCACCAGGTAATATCTTCCTTATCAATAATTTCGAGTAGTGATGCAGAATTGATTTCTTTCGTTGATTTCTTTAGTGAATATAGCTGATCCGATTTCAATATAATTCCAGGAGTACGAGAGTCACTACATTATGAATAGCATGCTCCTGATTGAAGGGGTGTTTTGACCCTTCAGTTTCTCAAAAAATCTAATCTTCCAGATACTTCAATACATGATCAATGTTTCAATCATCATGATTACCCGGAACGATAATTAAACTGTTTCATGGTCAGGTACACCAATGTAATCGAGTCTATTTACTGTTGATTCGTTCAGAACAAATTCGTTCTCCTCATCCCACAATGGTGGTCGCTACATCGATCATGCGCTAAAATTGGAGGGCTCCCTCGTTCTCTTATCCGCAAAATTGGCATTTTACAACCTTATTGGCTACCAACTTTGAAGGAATTACGTTCTGAGTTAATCACGATCCCCTTTCCTTAGTGTGATGTTCAGATTATTGATAAAAAATTGAACTGATGATTCATAGGCACACAGAAAACTCCAAATGAATCGAAAATAATTCATATAATGGAATGACTATTACAATAATGATGACAATGAAAGTGATGATAAAAAAATAATTATAAATCTATATGAGTGCCAACATTATGCACATGGACCTCTCAAATGTAGAATATGCCGTCCTGAAACCATTCACCACGAATTTTCAGGATGCCATATTTCAGCAAAGAAAGCCTACCTAGACTGTCACAACACAGTTGCCGCCCATCTGCACTGGGCTATGTATAAAGAATATGGAATAGAAGTGAAAGAGAAATGGTACAAACACTTTTTGATTCAGTGATCAACATCCCAGGCATCAAAATAACATGGTACAATTCATCAGAAACTGACCGCGCCATCGAGACAAACAAACCAGACATCATAGTGAAAAAAGAGAAGCAAAAGTGTTAACTTATCGAACTACAATATCGCCCAGAAAAAAGCAGAGAAAAACTCAAATACCAAGATCTCCGCATTGAAGTTCACAGACTCAAGATACTGGATTGACCTCGCACGTCACCCGCGAAGCAATCGAAAAACTACCCGAAATCCACAACCCTGCTACACTACAGGACGCAGTTCTGCGAAGTACAGCGCATATATTCTGCATAGTGTTATTAAAACCAGCGACGAAAAAGAGGGGGTAACCTGAGGTACACGGCGAGTACCCGGTTATCTCTGAATATCCACATTAGACATGCTATGTGAAGATCCAATGATGATGATAATAATAAAAATGATGATAATGATAATAATAAAAATGATGATCATGATGAGAAAAAGAATGGACTGTTCAATTCCACAGAAGCTGATTAAGAGTTATCCTGTGCGTGGCCCTCATAAACGAGTTTGTGCATATTGAAAATGAGTTGATATATGAAAATATTGAATGTGAAAACATAATAATATAAAAAATGAGAATATGTGAACACAATTGACAACCTTGTCCAAATCTACTTCAAATTTACAATACCGGAACCACCGTCTCACATACAGGCCTGGAAACTAGTGCACTCTCGATTGGTGGTGGTGTCGCCATTTTCAAAAAATAATTTGCCGTACTTATCCGCTAGGAGCTAAGTTGTCCTAAGGTATGATCAATTCTTGACAGTTCGTATTATAATTGTGCTCGAACTATACGGTTAGGACTTGATTGATGAATCAAATTAATGAGAGAAAAATTATGACTCGTGAATTTCACTAAGAATCAAAAAACATAAAGAATGTACCCGAGAAATTTATAAAAATTTGCACGAACATATGTCTCAACAGAAAGAATATTTGATCGAAAAACGGAATGGAAAAAGACAAGATCCACCCGTATATGAACCTGGAACCTGGTATTTTCACAAAACTGATCGTGACAGAGAGGAGAGCACTGCAGGTGGCGAAACACGAGAATCACCAAAGTTTCCTTAATATTTGAGCAGCCCCCCCTACACTACCAGTTTCCAAACCTAAGACCGTGAGCAGAGCGGATGTTATGATCGAGGAGGGCAAATTACAATCGGGTTGATGAGAAAATTCAGTTCTGAAGCACAACTTCTTTTCTTTACCTTCAAATTCCTTAATACAGAATGTGAAAACTCTGAACATAAGTCAACTACAAGGATCGAATGCCCTTATTATTTTCATCCCCACAACCCTTGTCATCGATTCTGACGCCTTCGGCTATTCTTTCCCCACACAAAGCACGTGTCGAATTCACGGAAAGATGCCCTTGTCAAAACAGGGTGTCGAGTCCGATCATGTCAGTAATTCCATTATTTCTTTCGTTTGTATTTGTCATCCTAGCTCTATCTGTTTGGTCAGTGTCAGTAAACCAAAAAGCAATACCAGGAGTACTATTCATCTGGAATATAATGAGCCTAATACTATCACAACGGCATCTCCGGACTGCATTATTCTTCAGTGGTTACGAAAGTGAAATAATTTTAACAATAAACTGTTCAAGAAGTGAAGAAACTATTGCAAACAGCGGTGTATCGGTGTATGAAATTTTAAATAGGATAAAGTCTGGGGCGTGTACTGAAAAACCATTCCTGATTTCACATTGTGCCTCAAAAAAGAGTGATATTATGCTGATGAATTTTTTTTATGACATTTTAGTACCTCTCGTAGTCAACTACATATTCTTAGACTGTTATCGAAACTAAAACAAGTTTTCGGTAAAGTAATAGAAATTTAGAAGGGATTGTTATTAAAGATATGTTCATCTTCATGTTATATTCGAATGGGCATATTTCTCTACATATGTTGAACAATCAGCTTATTCAGTCAACTGTTTGAAATGATATACGGTGAAATCATCATAACAAGTTTTCGGTAAAGTAATAGAAATTTAGAAGGGATTGTTATTAAAGATATGTTCATCTTCATGTTATATTCGAATGGGCATATTTCTCTACATATGTTGAACAATCAGCTTATTCAGTCAACTGTTTGAAATGATATACGGTGAAATCATCATAACACGACAGTATCAGAAATAGCAGTTAGAATTTGAAGAAATTGAAATGTGCATGATCATAGTCAGAACATCAATAACTTCATCAACGTGACTTTGACTACAAAAATGTGCATCTCCAAAAAAAGTTGACGTGTCCGCGGATTTTTTCGAAAAGCTTGTTATTTTCTAGATATTAAATTTATTCCTTATTTTATGTACAGACTGTATGTTTATTGCATCATTCATGATATCATGCAGATATGGAACCCTATAAATATCGAGTGTGCAATAATTGAATATTGAAATGAAGACTGACACGAAGAAACTCACATCATAGGTAAACGGAAAAACCTCATACAAATAAACGTATTGGTTGATGTCATCCCTGGTTATATCGAGTCAATCACTCCCCTTCATCTCTAGAGACCCGATCCGGAATAAATGACCGAAGGGTATGATACAGTGTGGTCATACCTAACCGCACAGCGAGCTTCACTAATATTATCAAAGCGTAATCTAATAACTTCATTCATCATCAATCAAAGTAAAATATGGCGTTCTGGGGCAGCGACTGTATGCGTAATTTCATCAGTGTACCCGCAGTTCTGTTCAAGGGGGTGTTGTTAATTCAATCAAGGGAATCGCATGACCTACGGCCATGAGATGCCCTGTATGACAAATCCAATCTAGAAGCGTGATCAACAAATTATGCAATGATATCAGCAATGACAAACTAGATCCTCCTGGACGTCAGCTAACATTTCGAATAGTTTCATGATTTCCTCTCTGATCTGAATACACAAGAATCTGATCGATTCAGATCATGAGGTCTTGAATTATCAGAAGCACAAAGATATTGGCGTTTTGAGTTGAAATTGATGCAACGTAGTAGAATCTCAAGATCTTCTCGCGTATTGTCAAAATAGTATAGAATTTGGTCTACTCAGCTGAGGAATATTCAGAGAAATCCAGGTAGTTCAAGAAATAAGTGCAACAGATATTACCTATGAAAAGAATTAATATTACGATGATGTGTCTCTTCCCCGTAGAAAAATTGGTTGAAAATACTATAAAAAAATCGAAGTCGAATACAGTACTTTTTAATGCTGCCAACATAATTCCGTGAGACTGAATTATCACTTCAAATTAGACTTGGAGGTAAGAAAAAATATGAAATAAAAATAAATCAATCAAAATCAAGATCAACTTCCGTGTTACTTATCCATTTAGAACTGTTCTTCAAACTCAAATGATCGTAAGAAACACCCATTTCATGAATTTTTATTCAGATATTTCGGTAAAATGCCAATTTTGCTCAAGGTTATATAGTTGACATGCAGATTCATGGATCTCAAATAAATTACGGCTGAAGAATATTTTCAACCATAACATCACATAACACTTATATCTTCTAGAACCTAAATCTGAATATGACGAAGGAATATCAAGCAAGGTATTCCCAATGTCTCAAATTATGCGTTTCTTCATTTTATGATTCATTGAATGATTGAAACTGATCAATATCAATGTCTTATTATCCATATGGAAACCTTTACCATAAGTATCTATTTAAAGCTTCCACACTGTTAATTGAGAATAAGGACCTCCGTTACCCAATTTTTTCAGAATATTGATGTGAATGCGATCATATCAATAATATGATAACATTCATCAAAATATGTAGGACGAATTCATTGAATACTATATTATTCAGTATATTAGGCTAGATGATCAACTGAGATATAATCAGGAGATTACTCTTTCGTGAACTGCCAATTGATAATTCATATACATTGAGTCTATCTTCATTCATGTATTGTTTCTTCTCACGAGTCTTTGATGGTTGTTGAAATGAATATGAAAATCTCCAATGAATTAAAATTGGTGAACTCGCAGTTTTGAAAGTTTTCGGAACCCATCTCAATTTTCTTTCTTGTTTCATTTTTCAGTTTTGCTAGTGTGAAATATTTCATACAGCTTTTTATTTTTTCGAATGGGCTTGATAACAGTTATGTCAAAGTTATTCTGAAAATGATTTATTCAACGTATATTAATCATCATATTCTATACAATTTTTGAATTCGAATGAATTCTAAATCTGAACCAATCATAATCAATCGATCAAAATTCTTTACCACAGCTTTGGTGTATTGAAAACTATGACAAAATTGAATATATAATGAGAAATCGGTTGATCGGACATCACATAACTTATTAATACAAAATATGAACAGATTTGTTCAAGTGGCATACGTGTGTCTTCAGATTATATTCGAATAATTCCCATGTTTGTTCTCGATATTAATATATCAATTTCGATATCATAATCTATAAGATGTGATATCCATAGGAGTATCCGTAGTATTCTTAGAACAGTATTTTCCGTCAGAGGCATGGGTTTCCAGATAATGAGATCGTTCACAAAGTCGAAATCTACCCCCGTGAAACAAGACCCTATCACCTGGAGCTAATACATTCTGCAACTCGCGAATTTATCGGTGCTTGATGTGGTTACAGAGCTCTTCACCTATCCATTTATCTTCGAACAATCCCTTTTGTAGCTCCAGTTACGCAATGCATATTCTCGAACTCGGAAAGAAAGATTGCAAGGTGAGTTTATAGCAAGAGGAAATTCGATAAAATATTTCATTCAACCTAGGAGTGGATGTTCCAGCAATTCATAATGAGGTGATATCAGCTCCGAGAACCTTGTTCAGGTCTTAGTGGTCGAAAACTATGCATGAAGTATTCCGGATTCAATAGCATGAGCATATTATCTGGTTTTCTCCAAGAGGGTAATAAAAAACTATTCTATCATTCTTCACCAAATCGAGAGAGAATTGTGTTGTAGTCGAAGGTTAGTTCATTCGAAATATTCTTTGATTTTTCTATTTATTAAATATATATGAGAAATTGTATATTGTAAGGATAACTCTAACTAGGTCACTCTCAATATCAACGGTCGATGACAAATCTCAAATTTTATCAATGAAATTCGAAATGAATCTGACAAATATAAAGCCGAGAAGCAATTATCGAGAGCATATTTCTGCTGACACTGAACCTGTCACTCACCGTACCGATTTTTATCGCCAAAACACGTACAAACACTAATGAAATCCGATTTGTGATGTGCATCACGCAATATCGATTTGAATTTTGTGTTCTACATAAACCTATAGTGTGCTGAGCTGACACGACAAAAAGAAACGAAACTGATTTATATCCAAATGTCCTTTCGAAAAATTCGTACCTTCAGATATACTCCATCAGTATGTTCGATGTTTGTGTGCTTCATCAATTCAAAATCGAAAGTTTCTCATCGAAATAATTAATAATGTAAAATGTACTAGTAGATGCAAGGGTTTATGATTTTTTTATCTTCCGATTATTATTTGCTATATTCATATTTGTCGATATCACTTCATCATTAGTTTTTCTTGATTTTCATCTTCTCATTCATTGTAACGATTCAGTTTCTGGAATTTTCTCTAAAATCTAGTTTTCTTCATTTGTACTCAATACTGTCCATCTTCGTCACAGATTTTATCATAAGACTATAATATCGTCCCTCGTATTCAGATATTCAATCATAAATTAGGTGTTCCGTTGAAAACTTCGTCTTGGAAATCTTAAGTGGCAGGAAACAATTCAAAGTGTGAATTATTTAGTCAAAATGTATCCACAGTCCCGATATTTAGATCTGATGAAATGGGGTTGAAATTTTTCAAAATCCTGTGAGATAACTTGGTTTTGTGTTGTCAATGGGGAAGCTTGATTTCAGACACCCTCCCTGTATCTCAAGAAATTCTGAACGTGAGAATACTAAATTCTAGTTCAACATAGAAACCCTTCACAATATGGAAATGTATGTCAAAGACAAAGTTTAACATATGTGCATATTCGAAATGTATGTATGAGTCACAGGAAAAATCTCATATTTGAAACAGGACAATTGGAGAAAAATGAATGCCTCCTTTACAGTCCCACGGTTTGGTTTGAAGGCAATTGCTTCGATGACGAAATAATAAGCAGTATTCACAGTTCGAAATGAATCAATCATTGAATTACAGGATGTCTCCTTTCGTGAGAAGTTTTAGATAAAAAAAAAATCTAGCATTTGTATTTCCATTGAAGGAATATGTTTTTCGACTCTAATGCGATAATCTACAGATAATTACCAAGGATCTTATTTGTTGTGTCATGCATCAAGGGACAAATATATATTCGAATATTGTCCAAAGAAATCAACTTTGACAAATAACATACGAGAAATATTCGTAACGATCATAAAATATACCATGGATAAATCAATCATGATGTTTCTTTCATAATAACGACTTTTCACCAAGGATGACTCTGGAAATAAATCAGGGGGGAAATATTGTAGAAAAATGACAGCTATTTCTCAATTCTCATCATTAGCTTTTTTTTTCACCATGAATGAAAGCGTTTCTCATTCCGTTATTCTTCACATTATTCACATAGTTTTGAAGGAATGCGGACATATACCTCATTCATCCATTGAAATATAGTATGGAGGCATCTGTCCAATTTGTTTTTCATTGCAAAAATTATTTTGAATGTTTAATTAATTATGATAATTTTCGAAAAATTCGTCTCACTATGTTTGTGACAACTGAAATTCATATAAAGATATGAACATGGTTTTTGAATCAACATAATCATTTTAGTATCGTTCTTTTCTTGACCACAAGAAGATGGTTGAATATTTCTGACATTTCTTGTTGCTTTGGTTTATGTGTCACGTTTAAAGAGAAACATCAAAATGTAAAAAGTTTTTTCCCAAAAAAGTTTGAGATTTAGATTCCTGAAATAGATGTATTACCGAATGGTATTCACGAGATTATTATCAATGGAAGTCTCAATATCAAAGACTATGGGCACACGGACAGCTTGTAAAAAGGAGAACAGGATGTCTCACCAAGCTATTTCAACTTTTCAATATCGATTTGGCATAGTGAGGCTCTCTTTGCGCTTAAATTGGGTTAATTGTTAATTTGGTGACCTGTAGAACATCTCTTTTCAAAGACTCGTTCATCCAACGAACAGCGAGGCTCTGGAACACATTGCCCAGGGAAGTGTTCCCCGAGGCATATGAACTTCAGAAATTTAAAAGAACACCAATTCCTACCTCCTTTCCCTTGCTTCTCACGATGTTCTCTGAACATTACAGGATGTCTCCTTTCGTGAGAAGTTTTATATAAAAAAAAAACGACAAATGATATGATATTGTTGAAAGACTTCAGAAAGCATTTCAATCATTTATAGATGGAAAATCAGCATAATTTCTGTTGCGTACAACTCAGAAGTATTCATAAAAAGCTTTGAAAGTGATCGAATAGCTCTTTGGCAATATCGATGAAAAAGACTAATGAAATGTGAATTGAACCATTGAATCATGTGAAAATTCATCTCATACGAATGTAGTCTGATATTCAGGAGGTTTTCAATGAAAAACATTCAGATCACCAGATAGATATTCATTCGGACAGTGGAGATGTACACAATGAAGGGTTTGGGACATGTAACAAGGTAATATATATAAAATCACCGATAAAGAGTTACTAATAATGGAATCGACATAAAGAAGAGATTTATGAAAGATGTAATAAATGTTTAGTAGCCTTTTTATGACAATCACAAAATAGTTACGACAGAGGAAACTACAATGAGAGAAATATCTCTGATGAAAAAATCATTCGATTCCTGGAATAATATACCTAATTGACAGAGACTGTTTCAAAAAGAAATAACGTTCCTTCCTTATGACAGAGCATATCACATTCTCTCAGGATTCATAATTTCTATGTTGATCACAATATTCTAGTGGATATAATCTGAGAGTATTGTATTTCAAATGTTCCAAAGAGATTACCTAGTAAATAATTCACTAACACCCAATTCTCTAATTGGAATCATGATTTTCTCCTGGGGAATGTTCATGGTCTTCACGAAGAGAATATTCCTGTACTAGTCATCATCATAGGAATCTCATATTCACACAAGGTCTTCTGTATAAGCGTCTCACATTTGAATTCAGATAATAATTCAGCTATACTTCAAAACTGAAACAACATATCTATAAATGAATAATGAAAATAATGTTCTGTGAACCTAAGCAGAGGTCGTATCTCAAGAAAACTAATCTAACCATATTATTTTCTTCTAGTAGCATGCGTTGACATCAATCTGTTATGCTATGCTATTTATCACATACTCCACCAGGTGGCAGCGTCATCTCGAAGAATTTCTTCATAACAATATATTAACACCACAATTTATTAACGACCATCTGGTCTGACGATATCCCAAATCTGTTTTGACAATAAAATGAAGACACCATAAATATGACTCTCCATAATTGGGTGGTGAACCTCATGAATAAACAAAATAAGAAATTAATTGGATATTTTCTATTTTCACTCTATTCTCATTGAAATGAAATAAGTCATCATTATTCTGTTATATTCGATTTCAAAATCGAAATAGTTTTTATTTCCTTGAGACTATGAAAGTATAGTAATGAGTCAAACAGTTGATTTGGGTTTTGAAATATTTAAATATGTTGAATTATGTATACTTTTTATTGATAATCATCCTGATCGGATATTTTAGAATGTTGTTAGACTTGATGCCAATCATTTCAGTTCGCTAGATGATATTTATTGATGGGTGGAATATGGTATGGAGCTGATAGTTGATTCCCAGAAGGAACTACTCATTTTTTATACAATTTTTGACATTTCAACCCCAAATATGAAACCACAAATCATATTATTTCATCACGTTTCATCATTTGTTCATTCGTTCATCACTGTTAATATCGTGGGATACTTTTCTGAATATTGTCGATACTCTCGATGTTCTTTTTACTATACTCGTACATTTTTTAATTAACTCTCTAATCCCTCGCCTTAACATGTTAGGTAATATGAATTCAATAAGGGTTGATTCAATCGTGTGGGTTTTTCACAATGTCTGTATTATTTTCTTCCTGAAATCACAGGGTGTTCCTGAATATAATGTGGCAATCAAGAGAGGCGAATTTTTCACATCACATTTTGAAAAAACAAAAAGAAATTAACGTGTGAAAGAAATATAGAATATGAATAAAATTTTTATATTGTGGTTTATACTTGGAACCTGCAAAAAATATTCCAGAAATTGAAGGAGCTGTACGAAAATCAATGCGGTGATGTCATCTTTCACAAATGAATATTCTATTCTCATAAATAAATGATTCCATACATAAACACCTATTTTCAACCTTGATGTCATAGTGAATTAACATTCTTATAGTTCAATATTTTTTCGAACACAGTAGTGAAAAATAAGAAAGTTCCTTCAATAAACATAAATTATTATACAGTGAGGACCAAAAGTCCCTCGCCCCCCCCCCTGTAACTTCTTTATTCTACATATTACAAAAAAAAATGTTAAATACATAAGTTGTAGGGTTTCATTCGATCTCCTCAATGGATTGAGTTACATTTATACAGAGTGTCTCAAATAAGCACAGTGACTTGGAAGTTATTTTTTTTTTAAATGGGACACCCTATATTTCATTGCATTTTTACATTCTACGTTGAGAAATGTATGGTGGACATGTCGAACATCTTTTGAAATAGATAAAAACACACCGTTTTTAGTTATAAATTGAAATATCTCTTCAGTTTCTCATGATTCTTGATCTGTATTTATGGACTACCTTATTTGTTAATAAAATGTTTCAACTTCATTTGTACTAGTTTTTCGTGAGATTCAACAACTCTAACAATTGTAAAATGGTACGACGAGGTAAGTTACACATGGTGCCATCAGCAGTTTGCAACATTGGATAGCTTTCAAAAAGTTAGGATAGTGAAGTGGAATACATTGTGATCCATTTGTTACGATTTTCTCATTGAACTGGCGCAAAAGTGGTCGAAATAATTATTTGCAAGTGTTCATAAGTCCAAAACTATAAACTTTTTCGATAGGATATCATTCATCAAACTTGTTCAGAATTCAACGTAGAATGTAAAAATGCAATGAAATATAGGGTGTCCCATTCAAAAGAATTAACTTCCAAGTCACCGTGCTTATTTGAGACACTCCGTATAAATGAAACTCAAACCATTGAGGAGATCGAATGAAACCCTACAACTTATGTATTCAACATTTTTTTGTAATATGTAGAATAAAGAAGTTACAGGGAGGGCGACGGCCTTTTGGTCCTCACTGTATATCGAAGGTAGCGTAAAGATTCCTAGAAATATACTGATTTGTGTTACATGTCCTAATGTGCTACAATATCTTAATATCTACTTGCACTTTCAGAGCTCGAATTATACTTTATTCGTCTTCCTGGGTTTGAAAAGAGTGAATTGTAGTGATCATTCACATGTTCTGAATATTTTTTCACGACGTTATCAAAGATGACGTATTTTTTCCACGATTTTGATTTCTTTACCAGAATATATGTAATCATCAGGTGAATGTGGAATCCAACCCTTCATGAGTTTGAAATATTTCAGGATCTAGGATCTTAACAGTGAGAAGAAGCAACCGATAGTTTGAAATCATGGCTATAAAAAATTTACATTTTTTCAACTAGTGATGTAGAATTATGGTTTCCTCTTGTTCATTCAGATATCTGGAGGAATATGTTTATAACGAAACTCTCCATTACTATCGTTGGTAGTTTTCATCTAATGAAGATCGAAGGAGTTGAGTGAACTCAATTATCATGAAAGAGGAGGACATTTCGTTCGATAATTTATTGTTCACCACCCAATCCATAATTCATCTTCTAAAGAGATCGTCTTCTCAGAGTTGGTGGAGCACAAGGGATTATTTTGGAATATATTACGTTTTATGGCTCCTAAAGTGTAGTGAACGGAAAATTTTACTGCGTTGGATAATCGAAAATCGTAATTCCACGCGTGGGGATCATGAGAACGTGTTTCGGTCGAATGTTTGATTTCTCATTGTTTTCGATAATTCTCTACAAGTTAAACGATACTCGACCTAAGATGAATAACGAGAATCGTAAAAAGCATGTGTTCTATAAAATACAAATTTGATTTTGATGTATCTGAAGTGCTTCAGAATCAAAATAGAAGGGTCGAATACAAAACTATGGGATCAAACTTCTAGGGGTTAATGTGTGAAAATTTTATAGCTGATGATTTTGAACAATCCAACGCCGCTAGTGACACTTTTCTGGACATTGGACCCAATACTCGAATGTTTTACTGTTGCACTGAATAACCCCTGAAAGTTTGATCTCTTAGTTCTGTAACACAGTGTATACATGTCATACAATATACCCAACTATTAACTGGCCTATAGAAGATAGAAATTAATCTACAGACCCCTATATAGAGATCAAATGAATTGGGTAACCCTCAGTCTGTGACGTTGTGAAGAATAATGCATTCGCCTATAAAATGACAATATATATAAATAAATTTCAAGGTGGATTATTTCTCCCAAAGATTTGTTGTATGCTACAGGTAGCACCATTCATAAAAAGATTCGTGTTGCTTTCATGGAATTTGTAAAACGTGCTTGTTCGGAAAAATTAACAATGACAACTAGGAGATGAAAAAACTTCCGCTGAGGTCAATAGTATCATGAAGTAAGCATAGAAAAGTCGGAATGAATTTGTTAGAGCTTAGTATGCCCATCGAGAAAGGGGCTCAGATATTACTTTTTTTTCTGGTTTTTGGTCTTTTTGTTAATTTTCATGGAACTTCATTGGTTGTGTGATATTTTCCTGAATATACCAATCTATGATTTCATCATCAAGTTCGTAGACATTGAATTTACAACCCTTCCAAAATAACAACCCTTCCAAAATGATTTTGAGAAAATTCCACTGCCTCATTACTAGTGTAACGTATTAGATCATCGTGAAATGTTTCCGTTGTATTTTAGAAAAGAAAACATCGCGGTGAGACCATTGTATGTTTGAACTCTATAAAATAACATATATTCGTTTTTTTATTGTATAGTTGATATGAAGTGCGAATAAATGTCTTATGTTCTACTTAAAACTTCTGGAAATATGTATTTTTTGATTTTTCGAGCATTCATTATAGACAAAAGTATTGTATGATTGATTGAACAATTACATCACATAATATGCAAATATTACTTCACTCGAACATACCTGATGAATATGAGAACATAAAGGAGTAGAAATCAAGGTTTCGTATACTATGATGTACCTCTAATCGCCTCAATTCTTAGCATTCCATAACATAAATACAGGATATTCCTTCAATCAATTAAAAAAAGTACGAACAAAATCCTCATCATTATTTGATTTGACTCTGAATCTTGTGGCAACATACACATATTATTATCATTTACGCAAAATATTAACTGATAAATTGATGATGCCAAACTTCATAATATGCTGTCCTCTGATTACATCACCTCTGACAAGAAAATCTGACTGAAGCCATCACTTATCAAATCGAATATTTTCATGATGGAATTTCAAACAACGTTTATATATCACGACTGAAGTAGCTTGCGATCAGATAAATGTGAAAAACTGTCATTGTTCGTTTAGGTGGCGTAAATATGGCCATTCTATAGGTAGCGTTCCTTCGCTTTCTGAGCACTGTGAAAGAACGAATGCGTAATTACCGCTGACATGTCACTTCCCTAGATGATTTAATATCGGTAAACGAAAGTCCAAACAAATCCGCCCAGATAACCTATAAATATGCCTACCGAAGATGAACATTAAAATACCTCAAGTACCTACGCTTCCACTCTGCCGACTACCGTTTCAAGAGGAATTCTATCGGAATGGCCCACTAAAATGAATTATGTGTTCGTCTGAAAGATACTTTGGGTTTAGGATTTCGGTTTCATAAACATATCTACGAGCTGAGCCCATGTTTGATAGAAGATTGCTTCCACGAACCGTAGCAGTCTATTTCTGATTTGATACTAAATCTGGTACTATGTGGGCTTAAGAGAATCAGTGAACATGATAGGAAGCTCGGCAAGCTTAATCAATGTCGTCTGAATATGTTTCTGGTAAGATGTTGAAGGTGATCGGGAAAAGCTTTCTAGTTGAGTGACATTTGGTTCATGTGAGCACATTAGTCGAAACATGAGGCATCAATAATGGAAAAGTATTTGTTCGAACTGCTTCTCCAAATATCTCGAAATATAACGAGATATCAGTTGGATTGACCATAAAAAAATTGATTTATATGTAAGAATTAGTGAAATAGATGAACATTTAAAAATATTCGCTGTGTACATGATATGTTATTTTGTGGAAACAGCTAACCCACTTAGATGAGAACAAAAAAATATTTCGAATTTTCAGATGAAAGTTGCGCAGATACTGAATCCTAAAATATTGCAAGATATACTAAGTGTTCAGCCTAGGCAAGACAGCACCCTATTTATTCTTCCATCAATAAATGAGCATTAAATTCTGCAGTCCCATCTTTTCCTTACACAAACTGCGCCGTTCACTAAAGTGAAATAAAAAAAAAAAAGAAAATGTGATGAAAATTGGTATATCATAAATGGTGCTAGAAAAAAAAAGTCAGTGATAAGTGAATGCAGTTGGTGAGCATGAAGGTAAAATATAGTTGAAATATCTCAATTGAATAGAAGTCTCATTTTGTATACTGTATTGTGTTTTTTGAAAATGTATCAATTAGGGAGATTTTAGCAGGATTTTTTAATTCAGTATTCCATTATCTTGTGGAACTATTTGATGTCTACAAATCATGTTCCTATAATGTAGGTACTCTCTAGAATTGATTGTTTCGAGAAAAATGTATTTTCATCTTACGATTAGAAATATCCAACAAGCAAACTATGAATGTGACTTCAAAAATACTTCCTTTCCTGAAAATTCCTTGTAACAAAATGTAAACAACCATTTTGTACAACTATTTCAGTTTCGCTGAAAACATTCTGAAAAAATTCTTGTTTTTCCTATGAATACTTCATTTTGGAATTCACGGTGGCTAGAAAAGAATGGGACAGTTTTTGATCACCTGTTATTACTATAATAGTGGCTTTGAAATTGTATTTTTTATAAAGTTCGAAAGATTATTTCTTGTATTTGGAATTGTTTTATTGTTGGATGATTATTGTGTGGTTCGCTGAATCGACGAAGATGAGATTGTTGAAATATTAGTCTGCAGAGTGATAAAAAAATCAATCAATAAACTGAGCAATACTTTCTCATCAAGTTTATTTTGAGAATTATTTAAAATAAGTTAGTTAATATAGTTGATCAATGAACTTTTACTGTCATATTCAATAATTTTCAAGACATTTTCTCAAATTCATGGAAATTGAATACAAATGATTTATTACCAAGCCATAAATGAGTCTAGATTTATCAGTTCATTATTATTGCTCATTATTTCCTCAGTGAACCACTTCACCAGCTCTCACACAAAGCAGACAAATGAGATTTCCTCATTAAATAATTCCATAGCAGTCAAGATCCATGTAATGCAACCCCATTAGCGAGTCGACATGTTTATTGGACAATTCGAAAGAGTGCATATTACCATAATCATAATGCAGCTATCCCAAACGCATTGGCCGATAGTTGTTATCTGAAATATGAACCACTTCTTTCTCTTCATCGATATCGTTATACATTTCTGTGGAGAGGAATTTTATTATGCTCATATATCAGTTTCAGGGGATAGATATCAGAACATATCACAGAAAGCAATGAATGTTTTTCACATTTATACCTTTCGAATAGGACATGGAAAAATTCAATACAAAGGGATCGATACAACAGATAAGTTCATAGTAAATATATTCATCGAATTCATTACTGCTGGTTTGAATAATCGATGCTTTTTCAAAATTGATACTATTTTTCAATCATTGGTCTATTTTAAACAGAATCTACGAAATTATGGATTTCTCGATAAATATCAAAAAAACAAAGAGACTTCCAACTTATTTTTTGAAATTTGAGTTTCAATCATTGGGAAATATGGCGATTTCAGTGTGATTTTACGTCAAACTAGTGATAATTGTGCCCTAAGAAAATATACTCCTAGATAAGAAGACAATAATCTATAGAACAGGTAGCACCATATTCCGATATGACGTCATCAAACGTAAGTCTAAGAGTCACTTTGATAAATAATAGGGGATGAAAACAAACAACTCTTTTTGATATTTTGAACCTCACGATGAACTTCTTTTCGAATCAATTTTTAGAACTCACTATGTTCAGTGGATAATCCTTTACAATCTGATGCTCCGTTGTCATGAATCATATTCTTCACTATATCTTATGAGAATGTGTGGAATATAGAGGTCTGGCGAACTTGTTGACCATCTCATCGACTCTAAAAATATTGTTGATTTATACTGAAGATACTAGGCGAAGTTATGCTGGAAAGCTTTTTTGCCCTTAGCTGTACTTGAAAAATAACCTGATCCTCCTGATACTAGACTCTAATTTCAAATGCATATGAACTAAAACCAACGAATCATTCCTCAACGTTTACCAGAAAAGTATCATGGTTTTCGTTCTTGTTTTGAACGTTTTGATAATTATATAGACTGAATGAATTATCTCTAAAACTTTTCCTCCAATTGATGTTGTTGTCTTACACTATAACCATTCCATCTTAAAATAATATTTTCATGTGTATTTTGCATCCTCTGGAATCTATGAATGATTATCTTACTCTATCAAGCAAAATAATACAATATTGAGAAATTCACCATGCAAGCAACTTACCCAATAGTGTTTTTGGAAAGAATACTCATTATGATTTTATATAGCAATCTGAAAAGTATATGAGCGATGTGTTGGAGATTTACTAAGTTGTCAAATTCAAAATTTCCGATAACGTCAATTCTGAATTTTTTTCTGCAAAACATAAATTCATTCTGTCAGTCATAACATATTGAAAGAACATTTTTTGTGTCATCTTCGTATCTCATAATTTCTGAGATCGAAATGATGGACCTCAATTCCGAAACACTCTGTATATTAATTTCAGTCATGTGAATTGAATAGTCGCTAATGTTACTGAAACTTCCTGTAATAAGAATATAGAATTCTTGAAACCATCTGACATATGGTTTCACTCTACTTCCATGATATTTCAGTCTTATTTTTTACCAATTTGTTATCATATTCGACTCTACTACAACATTAACATAGATCCTGAAATGATTAATGACCTCATCCCGAACATGCCAATTAGAATACGTATCCGCAAACTAAAAAAAGAAACGTCGGTGGATGCATCCAAAGTAATTCGAACCCATTTTCTCCCATTAACACATATTTTAACGAGTGTGAACAAAGATTATAATGGGGGTAGATCATTAGTGAGTGATTGATGACTAGAATCTTCCAGAGGGGGCAGAACTTATGTTTTTATTGGCTGCGAAGATATAAGGATATGAGAGGATCGACATATGCCTTGCTGGTTAATTTTGAATTATATTTATAATGCCAGATATAACTTTCTATTCATCAATAACTGCTAATTAGATCTTGCGTTTTATTGAAATTGAGAGTACCGATTAAAAAACGATAGAAAATTATTTATCTAGCATCAACTTGATGAATGATTCATTTCACTCGTCGCAGGACTCGATTTAACTCTCTGAGATTTAACAAAAATGAAACGAAAGTTGATTCAACTCATGTGTGCAAAATAAAAGTGGATAATTAAGCAATGCGTGTCCTTCTCTCTGCATGGAGAGAAATTATGACTTTCCTCAAGGTTTTCGGATGAAATAATGAATGTTGTAGAGGAGTTCGAATTTTTTTCCTTCTTGATATCAACAGCTATATTTTGATTATAATCAAAAAGAAAGAGTAATTATCTCCAGAATGATCGGAGAAAGGTATAGGAGAATATCAAGCTAAATGTTTCAAAGAATGATCAAAGATCAGGAATGGTGTTTTATTCAAAATAACGAAGATGATGTTATTTTCTGCTGAATCTAATTTCAAATGATAGGTTACAATTGTAGTAAGTAACCAAAATTTACAGATCTGCCTCTAGCTGGTTTCTGTATACATCGAAGGTATTATTCACCATAACTCACCCTGTATAATACAGGGTGTAACTAAATGAGTGTGAAACATTCGAGGGGGTGATTCCTCATTGAAGGAAAGATTAGATATAAAGAAATTTCATTGGAGTATTCCATGTTAAGATACAGCCCCTAAAAGGGGGTACATAAAATTTGTTTGACAGTTTTTTTTCACGGGCACTAAAAAGGTTACAGTATTGAAATTGACCTGACATTTTCTACCACCAAAAAGACAGCCAGTATTTGGTTTATAACCCCATGGTTGTGAGGGGTGGAAAATGCAATACCTCAAATTCATTTCCAGTTCGCAGCAAAAAAATATCTTACTACCTGCATTAAATGATTGAAGAGGGATAAACAGTACTAAATTATTGATAACAAAACATACAACATATAGAAATCATAGTGAATGTTCAATATGTCTACCTTCAGACATTACAAATAATTGAGCAATATCATCGAATGACTGATATATTACACTTCAATTATATGTCCAATAAATAGATATTTTTGATGGTCATATATACACGATTGTGTTTTGACTAGTACCCTTTTGGATAGAAACAGCCATATCTTTTTTCTTAGAATAACAAATGACTTGTGTGATACCTTTTGGAAATCACTATGAACTAGCCAATTTATTGGTGTGATGTGCAGCAGTAGCTCAGTACATTTTGGTTTCACTACGATGGGCTAAACTTCATGAACGAAAGAATCCACTACCAAAATTTCCAATAAAAATATTTTTCACAGCCCCGTTTTAAAATGTTTTTTATGTGAACGTTGAAATTATTCTTCATCAATATTTTACTGAAAAAATTAACCAAAAAGGTGAAAAATTGTACCAGCTGTTAAGACAAAAATATTGAAAGGTGCAAAATTTCATCATTTTCAAAAAAAAAACTCGAAAACGGTGAAACTTTTATAATGTGAATTTTGTCATAGCAGGTGGGTTATCCTTTGATCCACATTCTCCATCGGTTTGACCTGGTCTTTATGGGACACCTTATATACAGTGAGTAGTAATAGGTCAAAAATATAATATAAAATTGTGAACATAACACTCACAGTGTAAGATTTAACAAATTAACAAAATAAGTTATGCAGGTTAGCCCAACGAAAATGTACCAGAAGGTATAACCACCAGGAAGAGGTTTCATCAAGAAAAACCTGAAACACGTCAATTTTTTATATAAGAGGAACAACTTCGTTAAAAAGCCCTTTCGATTCCCTATACATTGCTTCTTTATTTTTGAAACTCCGTCTACTCGCTGCAAAGATATGGACCTTCGAAATGTCACTAGTGCATTTCTCAAAAAATACAGAAAGTGAACCGATTTCGCTTAAAGACTCATCGTTTTGTTAAAGTGAATGTTGAGAATATTTTCCTGAAAGCAATTAGTTTTTTCTTAAGTTTTTGTTGATTCCAGCTAGTTGATAATTTTTATACAGTTAAAAATTATCCTGTTTTTGCATGCCAAAAATTCTTTCTCATGAAAATAGACTGCTACGGTAAGTTTCAAGCGAAATCGATTTACTTTTTGTATTTTTTGAGAAATGCACTCTTTGCATCGAGTAGACGGAATTTCTAAATGAAGAAAGCAATGTATAGGGAATCAAAAGGGCTTTTTAACGAGGTATCATATGACCCCCATTCTCATTCGAAAAAATTCAGGGGATGATACCCCCGCTTAGAAGGGTAGAATTTGGGTTATACTTTTCGCGTCAAAAGTTGTCCCCCTCATATACAAAGTTGACGAGTGACGAGGTTTTTCTCGATAAAATCTCTTCCTGATAGTTATACCGTCCGGAACGTTTTCGTTGGGCCACTCTGTATATCGAATGATATCAACAGTCTCAATAAAGACCTATTGACCAGAAGAATCTTGCTATAGAGACCTAATCATCAATAAATGAATTCGAATATAAGACAATAGCTAGTCCAATGAAATTTCGATAGAATTTGAAATATTCGAATTATCCCAGGCAGCAAGCTGACGTGATTTTATGGTCATTTTTTCGACACCAGACACGTCCTGCTGACGAAAAGAATGACGCCATAAAGACGGTAGGATGACGTGATTATGTCACAGACCAAAGACGTCATTCTGTAACGTCATTATGACGTTATATTTCGACGTTAATGGGCCGTCCCTATTTATTATATATATATATATATTGATATTGGTTCAAAATTATTTGTATTCACTTGCTAGTCTCAAGCTCATATTATTTGGATGTTAGTGCATATACAAATCAATATCTTATCTATGGTGTTATAAGGTCTGTAAATAAAATCACAATTAAAGAACGAAAATCTATATGTTCCATCGGCATCAAAGGATATAATAAAGATATAATGAAATATAATATATATATTTATATTATATATATAAAATAACAGTTTGAGTAGAGGGAGTTATTTTTTTGAACTATGAGGATCACAATTATCAAGAGTAAAATTGTTAACTCAGAACATTTGAATTAAACCAAAAATTGATTAGCTCATTAGGAAGAAAAAATGCCAAATTTTATTGTGAATAGTTGATGTAGGGGTACTTGTTCCACTTGTTGGGGATGTGAGAAGAGTAGAAATCCCCAAGGCACAGGAACTTTCTAGAAATAAAAAATTATTGTTAAAAAATATATATAATTTAATGGTTAATGACCAATAGATAAATGAAAAGTCTACTATTATTCACAAACTATTAAAACAACAAATTTCAAGAATATACAGATGTGATAGTATTTTAAAAATTTCATTTGGTCGAAAAAATTGTTGAAAGTTCTGTCTTCTAGATTACCACCAGTTATAACAGATATGTAGGAAAAAACCATTGGAAAAGTAAGAAAGAAAGAAGTACCTTGAGTTGTCAGAACAGAAAGTTATTTGTGCAGACTCATCTCAAGATCTTTCATAGCTTAGAAGAGTCGACTCCACTTGTTGGGGATGTGAGAAGAGTAGAAATCCCCAAGGCACAGGAACTTTCTAGAAATAAAAAATTATTGTTAAAAAATATATATAATTTAATGGTTCATGACCAATAGATAAATGAAAACTCTACTATTATTCACAAACTATTAAAACAACAAATTTCAAAAATATACAGATGTGATAGTATTTTAAAAATTTCATTTGGTCAAACAAATTGTTAAAAGTTCTGTCTTCTAGATTACCACCAGTTATAACAGATATGTAGGAAAAAACCATTGGAAAAGTAAGAAAGAAAATAGTACCTTGAGTTGTCAGAACAGAAAGTTATTTGTGCAGACTCATCTCAAGATCTTTCATAGCTTAGAAGAGTCGACTCTATTTATTATACAGTTAACCAAAATAAGTGAATTGTGTATATATAACTAAGATTCTTTCTTTTTCTATAGGTAGATTCACTGATAAGAAGCTTCTTTTCACCAGTATTAACACATTAATTTGGACTCTCATCATGTTTCTTGATTTTTCATCAAATTATTTCAGTATCTCGACAAAAAATCCTAGTGAGTTTAATCAGCACACTAACCTTAAGGATACAATTATTTTCACAAAAAGGAAAAAGCCTTAAAATAACGTAGCATCATGATATAGGTACAGGAATCATAGTAAGTGGTGAGTACATGACATCAAATCCAATACATGCAATAGACCAAATATTAAACTTACCTTACAAATCACTAGTAAAGGAAATGCACAATTCACAACCGACGGTCGGAAATCGACTTCTGTAATCAATAGGAAATTTCAATCGAAATCGAATACATAACAACCTCAAAATTTTTGTGATAATGGCGTGTGCAACGTTGCGTGTTGGCTTGTGGCCGAACTTGTCCGATACCGATAACTCCGGAGATTGCCGAACGCCAAACAAAGAATGAACGTTTTGTTTTGAAGCGCCAAATTCAAACTGAGTTGATAATCATACGAACCTCATAAAAGATGGGCTGTGGTTGAATAATAATACCTATGTTGCGTCTGTTTATTCGCCTAAAGAGAAATTTGATTCCATTCTGTACCTACAATGTACACTTGCCTATACACACTTTAAGGTATCTATGGTAAACTTTCGTTTAACTTTTGCATTTCGATGAAAAATTCTTAGGAACCTATAAGGATCATTGGAATAATCATCAAAATGCAAAAATATAAAACAATGAGTTAACGTTTTATAATGACGTAAAAATATCGTCAAACTAACGTCCTGGTTATGACGTCTACAGTACATTCAAAAAATGACGTCAGTATTCACGTCATTTTTTGGTAATATGACGTTGCGGACCAATAAATACCAAAAAGAGACGTCATTATGACGTCAGCTTGCTGCCTGGGATATCGATCGGACCTTCTACCAAACCCGTTGAATGGAGTGCTTCAATACAACCTAAGAGGGGTGAACACTACGGTGAGAAACCCATTTCAATTCATTGAATTTGTATGGAGGGTGCGTTTGTATAATCAAACTTATCGCTCTGCTGGAGTTTAATGAAATATAGTATTAGTTATTTCCATTTGTATAAAAAAATTCTCTTGTTATCGAATAGCATGGATTTCCATTAAATGCATTGATGAATAAAGTATATCGATTTTTTCGTATAATCATATTTTCACATGATTTTTCTCGCGAAGAATTAAGGGGACAAAAATAATCTCAGCATTTTTGGGTAGATTTCAACAAGCTGTATTTCAGTGAGATACGGTCGCACAGGAAATTTTCAGCATGATTTTTTTCTTTATTTTCAACATATTGTTTTTCAGTCTACGGGATATGAAATATGTTCATGCTATGCCAATATATAAGGAACATGATCGGCTTATTCGGCTTGAAGTTGCGATAATTTTTTTACAAGATAGCGAATCAACGAATAATTCCATAATATTTAGAAAGTCATCTTCGAACATCAATCGAGAGTGAGTGTAGCGAAAAGTTAATTTCCATCTCTAACATTCAACTCAAAACAGTAAAAACAGAAGAGATTAAAGTATCAAGCGTTTGGTTCATAAACCCAACATATTTGTTTCAGAAATCAAATCATCATTTTTTTTTTCGACTGTATAAATAATTCTACATTATTTTCGAGAAAAAATTAAGAACGTAATCATTTCTGTTTCTTCAATTTTTGCGAGAATTGCATGGAAATGATGAATACATTATTTGAAGAAGTCGATTTTTTTTATGTATGGAGCAAAAGCTGGATGGAAGAAATAAAATGAGGGAAAAAGTTCACATTCACGATGACGGTTTGGGTAGAATTAAAACATTCCCGATATGAACTTTCTCTGAGCGATGGTTCCTTCATTTGCAGTTTTTTTGTCAAAAAAAAAACACAAAATATAATAGACATTCGGGATTGAACAGAACTACAAAGGGTGTCATGATATGAGTTTACAGGTCTCTTTATATGAATAGGTTCGTATTTCATGTTTAATGTAGACAATGAGAAGAAACGAACAAATAATTGACATTCTGTTGATGGAATGGGAACTTTTGTATTAAGGCGCGAGCTTTTCTTCGGTATTATGTCGCTTCTGTTTTGTCGAGAAGCAGTCATTATTGTTCTTTGTGGAAAGAAAATTGAGATTTCCTGGTAGAGACAGCAACTTCTAGTGATGATGATATATTCTGATTTCTGAAAATCATAAATGGTATATTCAAGTGCACCATAATCGAAAAACTACAATTACCTCATTAGTATGAAGTGGTGTGGTGTGTTGAAATTTAGATTTAAAGAAATTAAACAAGTCTGAGAACATATTATTGATGTCAGTCCCAGCTGATATTCAGTGGCGTTTTTAAGAAAATCGCCTGTAGGAAATACAAGAGAAGTTACTATAGCATTTGTCGATCATGGATATTTTAATAGGGCGTATCCCAAAATGTCATGGGTTCAGTAAACGGAAAAGATGTCGGCGTATTGTTTTCCCTGATGCGTCATTTGAATATCGATAGAGTAATTAGTGTCTGCCTGATCGATTTATGATCATCTCCCAGTAACAGTTCTGGTGATTTTAATCAGAATGAATTGATGTAGATTCATGAATATTCATCCTATGGAGATGATTAGAAATATCTAGTTGATGTTGTACATCTTTAATTTGTAGATGGATGGATCGTTAAGACTTTTTTCTGTCAATTTGTCTGACGATTAGGAAATGTTTATGATACAGAGGCCATACGATTTTCAAACACTCCGAATCAACTGTGATTATTTTTCATTTGATAGGTGATTCGAAATCATGATCCTGACCAACCCACTCACAACCTTCTGTATGGGATGATAAAACTATCAAACCAGTAGTGAGTGTTCTGATCTTATCATTACGATGAGTTTTTGGTAGTTAATCCACAGATCGCGTGAGATTTGGAAGACAAATCGGATAGAGTATATTATTATCCCAAGGGGCAAGATGATATAATGATATTCCATATCGTCTCAATAAATTATCTGTATGTTTATGAAGGATAATTGATTTACGTAGTCCATGATGGTTTCGTGAAATTTGTCCGAGCTGTGCTGAAATTGACGGTAACCTAAACGTTGTAGATTTGTTTTTGATACTTGTTCATGGTTTCTAGCGGAATATTGCCCATTTTATCAAAATTATATCTTTCAATTCTTCGATATTCAAAATTTCATTTTTTAGAAATAATTACACATCAATATTTTCGGAGATTATAGTATAATGTGAAAGCACACCATCATCTCGAAATCATAAATTAAAATATCCGTATTATCAATAATTTTTATGATGAATTGAACAATTTGATTATGTTCAAAGTCGATGAAAACTATGAATGTCGGATGATAACAATATTATTTACAGTTGAACTGTTGACTACTTGTCTAAACATCATTAAAAAGGTAATCTTATCTTCAACTGATGCATTATTTATTATGCTAAACAACGTGATCATTCTACATTCGATTCCCCTGTATCTCCCACAAACACCTCCAGAATTGAACATGCATTAGCATCAAGAGCTTCCAATGAGGGCCAACGCAAGCTGCAATCAATCTAATCCCTTTCAGCTAGAAGAAAAAATGGTCTCAATAGACAGATCGGATATGAGAGGAGCATATCTGAATAGTTGTGTTCATCATTCTGCAGCACCTCTCTGCATTAGCATAAAAAGTTGGTGACGCCCAAGGATATTAAACTATAGAGGGTGGCTCATTTCTGGAGCTTGTGAATATAGTTTTGTCATATTGACATCATCACGAGCCCACTAGCAATGACTTCTTTATTGACCATCGACATATTACGTAGGTAGATCATTTCTTGAATATATTATTTATCAAACAATAATGATCATATTTATAGATATATTCCTCAGTGTACATAACGAGTGATCCTCAAAGGAAAGTTCACCGATTGTAGATATGATAGCAGATCATTGTTTTGGTGAAGCACGAAGAGAATTTTTGGCCAAATCCGAGCACTACTTACTTGGATCTGATTTGATATAACCATAATGTTCGTTTCATGAGTGAAATGATATTTTTACGATTATCGTATTTTCTCATTGTTTTTATGGTTATTTATAATTTTTTCATTGATTATTTATCAATTTGAATTGTATAGTTCGAATTCATGACATTGCAGACTGATCTCAGAAATATTGTTTCTAGTAATAATGTTGTGGATATCACTCTTGTTCTCTAATTCGTCATAAAGTTTCATGATTTTACCTTCATGGAGTTTTGTGGTTTGTTTTGTTTCGATTGTTCACTAATTTGAAGTTTTCCTAATTAAGGCAGTTCGCCGAAACATGTTCATACCTCTTGATGCCACACATAAACGTTATGTATGAATTTTATATACGTCGCACTTCATTAAAAATTTCTTCATAAATAAAAATGTTATTGTTCTGTGACAACACCGAAATTGGTTGGATTTATGTAGCTATTATTGAATTCGACAAATTTTGATGAAATTATGTTTAATCTGAATAAAAAATTGGCAGCGATTAATGATGATTGTTGAATTAGGTTATTCGGAATTTTTCACAAAATTTTTCAATCACCATATTTTCGACAAATTCAATCAAACCAAATACAGATGTATCACATTGAGTATTTTTTCTATTGATGAATTCCACATTTATGATCAGATATTGCTTTATGGAATCAAATCAAATTGTGTGAAATGCAAATCGATTCCTTATTTCAAATCACCACAATTAGGGCAGTTTGTCAAATATCATACTTTGTCAAGTCGCACCTCATGATGTTGCTTTTTGGATATAAATGTAATGGGGTTGTGACAACAACAATATTTCTCAAATTTATTGTTAGGTCAAGGCTAGGAAATGTTAAAATGCAGCGATCCAAGTATAACATACCTATACTGGTTGTTTTTCACTTGATTATTCAAAATCAAACCTACTTCTGACTCACTCTCACAAATCTTCATGAAATTATTTTTCTAGATATCATTTTTCATGAGTATTCATTAAACTCGATATCGAAGAATAGATATACAGATGATGCTGAAATCAAGCATGACTGCTCTTCAATTATTGATGGTCTGAAATACAGAATATTTTTTTCATGGTTCATATCATTTCGACGTTAGTGATTCTTATTTGTTTCGATATTGATTAGAGGATGAACTATTTGAGACGGTATGAATTTCAAAGTCACATTTGGACCAAAAATCTGCAGATTGGGCCATCCTCTATAGTTTATCATCTTCGAATAGTGCCGGCCTGGCCATACAATAGATTTCAAGATTAGGCGCTCCGGAGTCTAGATAATGTCCGTTATTAAGATGCATTAAGATCGTACGGCTCGAATATTTTAATTGCTCACAATCAGTGGCGTTCGTTATTATCGTAAAACTAGTAGCTACATGACTATATTTTTCTGTTCACATCCAATTTTGCGAATATACAGGGTGTTCCAGGAGCCGACGTCAAGATAAAATTACGCAATGGGCCAAGTTATCACAATATAATTTGTCTTTTCGCGAACAATTCCATATTTTGCAAGGAAACCCACAGAAAGTCATGAAATAGTTCAGCAAGTATCATATCGTATCATTTTGGAATCCTCATTGAATGCGCCTGAATGTTACTTGCCGAACTAGTATAGTACATTTTTTTCTCAGTAAAGTCAAAGTAGGCGAAACGTTGAATCTGAATTTTTGGTGAAGGAAAAGGGGATATTTTCTCTCAAGTTGTACCAACTGGCTCCACATTTCAGGAAAAAGTGTACATACACATTATTCAGCATGCCATTACTTTTTTTTTCGTGATAAAGTTCGACTTTGACATCTCTCAAAATTGGTTCTTATTCAAAGATATCAACAATAAAATTCAAATCATCTCGAAGTCAAATTCTTTGAGAAAAATGTTTCTTCCACGTTATTTCCAATATTCCAATCACTCTGTATAGCAATATTTTGTTTCAATAATGGAAAGAGGATGAAAAAATCAACCCAATGTTGGTTATTTCAAATATCATACGTCCAATCACAGGATATTCATTATTTTTATCCATACACTCGTTCACGTGATCATATCAGAATCGACAACTACAAAAAATGTGAAGATTGTTTCAAATTTTTAATCAATTCCAATACTGCCACAAGCTTCACTCACAAATGCAAAAATCTCTTGTATCAATTCGAACCTTGTAAAGCCTCGATTTCATGAACCTATAGAATTATTGATGGAATTGAAATTAGGTGATCTTGGAAGCCACATAAAAGATATAACCATCTGATTATTCCAAAATAAAATACGATGATGAACCATCATGTTGTCATCACAGTAGTTCAATATTTCCATCTTTTCTGAGCACAAGTGTGATCACCTATTCGTAAATCATTGCTATATCTCACGAACTGACACAATCATATCGTTATAATATCTACCAGTGGATATATAATTTTTCAGTAGGACCCTTACATCGATTTCAATAATCTGTAAGGAGAGTAAAAAATAATTATTCTCTTTTCAACATTCTATTTTGATATGCACATCTTCAGATTCCAGATATCTTCATCCTGACTGAAAGGCACATCCACCTGACAATATTAGTTTCATTTCGGATAAGGCATGTTGTCCCGAGACTGGTAACAAACATGTTTGTTATGTGAAGTATGGCAACGAGGTGAACAAGTTGATTCTGCTGAAAAAAACTGCCACTCTTGTATTCTGCACCCTTCGAAGGCAAAAATATTTTTCTGAAGAGAAAATTCCCACGTTTGCTGAATATCAATTATCTATACGAAATATTCCCAATATTATTTTTTCTTATGGATTTCCTTATTGTTTCAATTTGGAAGTTACACCCCGAACCAAATAATTGTATGATTATACTGATCGTATTCGATTTTTCATTTCAATAATGATAGGGTGATAATGTTTTCTCAGGTAGTTGATATTTTTTATATGAGTTGCATGAGACTCTCGCAAATAGTTCTATAACTATTTTGACGAGATATAATATCTAAACGCACTGCTATTGCCTTCACCTTAATCCTCTAGATCTCGTGGCAACGTCACATAATTCCTGAATATTCCTTTTTTGAGGTATACAAGAATAAGCTGTAATGCTTTCAGAAAAACTTTTCTTCTCGCTCCCATCAAACCACAATGCCCAAGATACATCATTTTCGATATTGTATACTGTCATATGCCAAATCAATAGACTTGCGTATCTGAGATTCTCAATATCAGTCCTCCAGTTAAAGCTATTCTGATAAGCTTTATCATTTTTATTGGTGAACTCCTTCAGTATAGGAAGGAATTTAATCATAATTTTGAATAAATATGGGTTGTTGTTTCGTATTTGCTCATCATGTAATGTTGTGGTGAGGTTGTATCTTCAACTTTAGGTGAATGATTTTTATATATTAGTGGGTATTAGGTGCACCACTAATTTTATTATTATGCCTGGAAATGTTCATTATATCTTTGAAATAAAAATAGTATAATCGAAATCATATGAAATTATAAGATTTTGATATCGATTCCCGAACAAAAAATGGGAATAATATCGGATAATATGCATTCTTCCATTTGTTACACTTATAATGAAATATCGAGATACGGTTTTCAATAGAATATTTTGGTATTATTCCACTACAATTTCATTGAAATGAAGTCATAGCGTTGGCTTCGAGTTTTCAGATTATTTCACACTTCTTATCATCATTTCAAAAGATTTTCTTTTGTTGCATCACTTCAAATTAAACAGAATACAATTGAAATGTATTCTATAGAATAATGCTCGATGAAAAATCACTACGGAAGTTTTTTAACATAACAATAATTTATAGGGTTTTTCACCGCAATTCTCCTTTAGCCTTTACAAGCTGAAGGAGTTTATAATGGAATCCGAACTATTTCCGAGGAACTTCTGAAAAAACATCGAAGAACTGTTTTTAGTGATTTTTTCGGGTGGTCCCGAGTACACGAATAACAATAAAATATATCCGTCAAGCAATTATTCTGATTGCACAAGTCTTCAAATTTTATTGATTATTCAACAACAGTGGTTAACGTTGAAATTGAAAGAAAAATTTTCAATTCGTGAAACTGAAGAATAAAATGAAATATATTGCAGAAATCCAATATACAGTGAGTTTCAGTAAAGTGAATGAGCTTTATTGTTTTAATCGAACAAATCCATTATCTTTGTTTGATAAACTGAAACGAACTGAAATTGGACTACTGCTGATTTTTATGCCAACGGCTGAAAGTTGTTCGAAAAACAATATACCTACTCCGGAAATTATTTCGTAGTTAGTTCACTCGCAATATCATGTTTGACCAATTTCGTCATCCTGGATACAAAATCTGTAACAAAATAACCCGTATTCTCATGCAAATATTGCGAAATTGTTTTCGTTTCCCATATAGCGACACATGTTTACAATGTCATTGGATATGTGCATAGGTACATACCCTTTTGTTTTCGTTTCTTTGTGAGGTTTTGTGTGCTCTGGCATGATGAACCGTGATCGAAAACCAATTTTGATACAACAAATACCGAACACGCCGATACTGTCTACTTCAATCAGGTATCGAAATCCTCATATCAAAGGAACGCGAACCAACCGAACTTTATAATATCTTTCAGCTGCAAGCTTTTCGTTCTGGCATTAACCAATAGTTGAAGGAAACAGAGAGAGCTATCGACAGGGATTTCCATTGTTTGATCGGAGCATATCAGAAACACAATGTTTTGAACACAATGTTTGTTTCAGTTCTGATAAAGCGAACATGGAGGCTGAAATATTATAGATGAGCAAATGAAAATTGTCAGACATAAACAGATAGTTTCATAGATGGAATGATTGAATTGTAGGTGGTATTCAACTATTCGATTTCATGAACACCTCTAATTGTTTTCATGTCATCTTTTATTATTGGCAGAGGGTCGACCAACTATCCACACTCACCCAATTTTTGCTACTCAGAAATTTTACGTTGAAAAATATTGTGAACAACTTGTGAATCCGATAGTATGATGGTGACTTTGGAAATTACAGAAATATTCAAGAAAATATATGGCATGTCCTCGAAAGAATATATTAATATTCAGATTTTTGTGACATCACATATTTTCGGATTCTTTGGAAACTGGAGTTTGCAAAACAACAACTTATTACTGAGTTATCGAATACAGGAAGTGAGATGCAAGACCCATTTCAGGGTTTTCTCTCAAAGATAATAAGACTTTGTCTTTTGAATTTCGCGGCTATGTACAAAGCGCTACAAAGCTCGTATCTGGCAATACTATACATAATTTGAAAGGACTTGACATAACCTACAAAACGACGCTATGCATGATTAGTTTGGATATTGCGTTCAACAGTTATAGACCTGTAAACATGTAGTTCACTAACGCCGAAATTCGCGATATTTTAAAGTTTTCCTTCGTTAAAGGCAAATCCGCTAGAGAAACGTTCCGTGAGATTAATGGTGTTTTGGGGGATGGTACTCTATCACTTCCAACCGCGGAAGAATGGTTTCGACGATTCAGAGCCGGTGAAAACGGCACCATGGATAAGCCAGCCGGCGGAAGACCTGTGACGACAAATACCGATCAAATCATGCAATACATTGAGTTAGATCGGCATGTGGATTCTCGTGACATCGCCCAGAAAATGAGAGTTAGTCACCAAACCATTTTAAACCATCTGCAGAAGACTGGATAAAAAAAAAGCTTGATGTTTGGGTGCCGCATGATTTGACGCAAAAAAACCTTCTGGACCGAATCAACGCCTGCGATATGGTGCTGAAACGGAACTCATTCTTGAAGCGGGTGGTGACTGGCGACAAAAAATGGATCACATACGACAATATCAAGCGAAAACGGTCGTGGTCGAAGGCTGGTGAATCGTCCCAAACAGTGACCAAGCCGGTATTGACGACCAGGAAGGTTTTGCTGTGTGTTTGGTGGGATTGGAAGGGAATCATCTACAATGAGCTGCTCCCATATGGCCAGACGCTTAATTCTACCATCTACTACGGACAACTGGACCGCTTGAAGCAGGCGATCGACCAGAAGCGTCCAGAATTGACCAACAGGAAGAGTGTAGTGTTCCACCAGGACAACGCCAGACCACACACTTCGTTGATGACTCGTCAGAAGCTACTGTATTCAGGAAACAAAAGAAGGCTATTAGAATCCTGGCAAATGCCAGATATAGAGACACTTGCAGGCCATTGTTTGCGAAGCTGAAAATTATGACTCTCCCATCTTTGTTCATTTTGAGTACTTTACTTGAAATCCATAAGAATTTACCAAACTTAATTGTTCAATCTGATATTCATGAGCATGAAACAAGGGGATCACATAAAATCAGAGTACCTAGATACAGGCTCACAAAGTCCATTAATAATTCTTTTAATTACCATCACTACAATATTCTACCTGAACCATTGAAGAAGCTAACCATGTACTGCTTCAGGAAAGCTTTAAAATCATGTCTGTTGTACAATTCAATCAGAAATGTGTTGAAAAGGGTGGTTTGATTTCTCACTCTCAGTATACCCAAATATTTTAATGTGTTGACTATTTTAATTGTTTCTATTTTAATTGTTTTTGTTTATACTACCTTTACTATAATTACCGTGTGCATTGTTGTTTGTATCCTAAACTCTAACTATATACAACAAATTTGTGACCTGCTATTAATATGCAATTGTGTATAATATAGTCAAATAAAGTATTCTATTCTATTCTATTCTACAGGAGCTCGGATGGGAGGTTTTATCGCATCCACCATACAGCCCAGACATAGCGCCAAGTGATTAACACCTGTTCCTGTCCATGGCGAACGCCCTTGGTGGTGTACATTTAAACTCAAAAGAGGCTTGTGAAAAGTGGCGGTCCGAGTTCTTCGGAAATGAGGAGGAGGGCTTTTACGAGGGAGGTATTATGAAGTTGCCGTCAAATGGAAACAGATTATCGAACAAAACGGCGCATATTTGAACTCAATCCGATCACTGTAACACTTTTTATAAAGCATCGAATAAAGAGCAAAAAAGCGTAAGGGAGATATTTGACAAACTTATATATTGCAACTTCAACAAGTATCCAGACGTACAGGGTTTCAATCAAGTGTTCAGTTTCTGGAGAGGGCTCGGAATAATTGGGGCAGGGTAGGATCGTCAGAGACCATGACATCATGACAATATTCATGATATTTTTACGTAACAAAAAATTGTTCGTCAAGAAATTTCGAAATTCCGCTACTTCAGCGATATGAATTTCAGTAATGAAGTCCTTCAATACCGTCTCACTGCATCACCGATGGTCACGATAATATCCAATCCAATAGACTTCTGTTTCAGCACCATCTTTATCATTTCAACTAAAATACCTCAGTGATTATATCCTTTTTTGATTCATCATTTACTTCTCTGTATTTATCTCCAAGTATTTCTGGACATTATAAAGATTTTTCTAAATTCTCGTTCAGAACGTGACTCTGTTTTTATATTCATATTCGAGATGTAGCATCAGTTCTGTATAGAGTTGTATGTACAGGATCGCTGAAATTTCACTGAAAAACACAAAAACATGGAAGACTAATTTCAATAGCCTATACATTATTTGATCATCTGAAAGATGATTGAAGTCGCATTATGATGACACATTATGTTTCTGAACGTGAATTAGTATATTAAAGTATAAGCGCCGTCGTGCTCGAAATAGAGCGAGTGTTTTTAAGACCAGATTCACGAATAATTCACGCTATTATTTTTATTGGTGCCCCATTCTACGTTTGAATGAAGTTTTGCATTCGTCACCAATATTTTATTTGACGTTTACAAGGTACTCCTGTCAGATCAATGATCAATAAATTTGCCATTAAGACTTCACGTTTCTCGTTTCTTTGATGATGTTGCCATGGTAACTTGAAAAAAACGCGCGTTCTTTAAAGTTCTATTTAAACACGCTGAGGCGTACTTTAAATGGGTAAAATGGAACACCAATGAAAAAAAGAAGTTTACATAGATAAAGCCAAATTCCTGAATAAAATAGAATTCAGAATATTTATCGTAGACAGCTATGAAATGTCATGACCAAATATTTGTGATATTTTGTTCCTTAGAAGTCACAGTCTTCATTGAGCAAAGTTTCATTTTAAATTAATATTCTACCAGAACGGTCATACTCGTGAATGGTATCATTCATAAATTATGACTATTTCCATGAAAGATAAAATGAGTCAGTTGATATCAACTTAGGGTATAACTGAGAAAGTATCCATCTTGAAATGACATTTGCTAACTCTATCGATTCAAATAAGTTTATGAATTCTCAAAAGTTTTATGGAGTTGAGATGGACTTTTCGAGAAATTGATCTCCGTTGTTATTTGTGGACGAACTGTTTAATCTCATAATAAGTGAAAAATCATCAAATTTGATGGGAAAGCTTGTACACTGACTCAGTAGCACCACCACGAAGGAAAATTGAATTCAGCAACTCGTGATCTAATACACCGAGACAATGTCGTCATACAATGTGCGACTAATTTGCCAGAAGTTTCATCGTCTGATATAGTTTGGACATTGATAGGCATTATTATACATCGGAAGCGATTCCGTGCCCGTTTAGCATATCAAACTTCAACCAAAACTATCCGAGTTGTGTCTCAATTACGGTCAATTTTCGACGAAGTTGTGTGAGTTGCACAGTTGGTAACCTAGAATATATCCGAGATGTAGGTAGTAGAGTGCCGACATGGACATAGCTTCAATTGGATTCATGTCTTGGTGAATTCACTCGACAAAACAGAAAAAACAAAACAGACAAATGACTTCTCACGTAAAGATTTTTAATAATGCTTGTATCACATCATATAGTCCCACCAATTCTGGATAATGTTTACCTGCGATGTTCATACACTATCTGACTTATTTGGTTATATGACTTGAATTTACAGAAATATTCTAAATTCCCGCGATTGTGGAGTTTTATGGAAGTTTTATTGGCTTTTCTGAAATGATCAGATTCATTGTCTCGTGTTTCTGATGATGATGATATGTATATGTTAGTTTTTCTTAAATCTTCGTAATATATTTAATCGAACAAATCGAAAAATATTTGGGTCTGAAACCTGAATTTTAAAATCGGAGATATTCATAATCAGCGTACTAGTTGATGCAATTGAAATATTTCGTGAAAAATTCTGTGATGAAGAAGATAAACATGCGCAGCAGGTTGAATTAATCAAATGTCTGAGTGAGAATACACCAATAATGAGCTTTCAGTTCAGGAAATTCACATAAAAATATGTCATATGTATCCTGAGGCCACGTAAGCTGAATTTTTAATGACGTTTGTCGTTGAACGTTTCAGTGTCGTGTGTGGTTGACATTTGACAAGTTCTTGACGTTTTTTTCTCATCTATGATGTATCATATGATCATATAAGTTCACACAGAGTTATATGGTGCGAATCTCTCACTTGGAGTAAATAATAATAATAATTTATTTGCCATATAAGATCAGTCACATAAATGTGTAAAAAAAATGTGTGTGAATATACAAAATGGCAATAAATTGCAGCATCCACTAAAGGAAAGTCCTTGAAAGTGGTGTAACCTATTTCCAAATATATCCATATATATATATATATATATATATATATATATATATATATATATATCTATTTTTCATTTTAGACATTCGACATGTTCTTTTGGCTTATTATCACATACTAGCGAATACATAAGATTATAAACATACAAATTAATAGACATATACAAATCAACAAACATATACATATAATGATAAAATCTTTTTTTTTTGTTGTCGCTTTTTTTGCACATTAGTAGTGGATATTCGTGACATCAACAAATTGATGGATCCTCAATCTTGGTGTTTGTTTAATCCACCTCTTTAGTTTGGAGATGAAAAGTTTCTGTGCATTAATCAATTTTAGGTCGGTTGGAATGACACTATATAATTTTGGTCCTAAGTAAACGAAACTATGCTGTAAGGTATTTTTACGTGGCCGGGGAATTATATAAGAGTTTTGTCTATTTCTAGTATTATAAGTGTGGTCTGGGAGTCTTAGTTCAGTTCTGTAAAAGTGTTGTCTGGCAACAGTTTTCAAAAAGAATAATTGTCTTATGTCAAGGTGACCTGTTTTTGTATATAGTTCTTCAGTTGAGAAGATGATTGGAAGTGAGTATGTTAATTTGACTATGCGGTTTTGTATTCTTTCTAAAGGGTTTACACCCGTTTGCACCGACTAATGATTTAAGTTGGCTTAACTAAGGATCGCTTGAAAATTCAAGGTCCGCTTAATAAGTTTGTCTTGCACGGTATTGATACATACTAAACTTAGTTAAACTTGCGTATCATTAGGCAACACTGTCAGCGTTTAGGGAATTTTAATTTTATTTGAGAAAGATATGACCACAAAACACATGTTTTGTATTTTGTGGATATGACATTTGACGCTGTGTAATGAGTGTGCGTATGGTAGTGAGAGTTTTGAATTTTTTTTTAATATAACGAATTCAATATATATTATGAAGACGACCACCGAAAAAAGGCAAAGGGGTCCTAATTACACACAACGGGAAAAAGATGTATTATTGAGCATTGTTGCAAAACAGGCAGATATAATAGAAAATAAAAAAACTAATGCCATTACTTCTCAAGAAAAGGATACTGCCTGGGAGGAAATTGCCACGGAATTCAATGCCATGGCCCCAAATTGCATAAATAGGTCCACAGATTCTCTCAGGAAATTCTATGAAAATCAAAAGAAAGACTTGAGGAAGAGAAAAGCTGATGAAAGGATGGAGTTTATGCGTACTGGTGGTGGGCCTCCCCCGAAACCACAAGTCACCGCCTCAGATGAAAAACTCCTATCTTTAGTTAATAATAAAACCATATATGGTCTACAAAATTCATTTGATGCAGATCGAAACATAGAGGTAACCTATACTCTTGCACTGGAGAAAATACATTATATGTCATCTGTTTTAGATTGAAAGATCTTCTGCACCTGAAGAAGGGAATTACATTTATGAATTTTCGCAGGATGACAATGAACCGAATATTATGGATATTGAAAAGCGTTCCGAGGTAACAGGAATCGGCAGGTCTACTGTATTACATTAACATTATTTTACTTTCAAGGTAAATACACCAATGTCATCTAATGTACCCCAAGAATATAGATGGAAACGTTACAAAACGGCTAATTTACAAGAAACCCCATCAGCAGAACTGCAGAGTTCACTTTTGAATACAGAAAACTCTTCACAAACTTCCAGTGTGAGCAGAAATAAGGATTTTAGAAGGCGTAGACCAGCCACTGTTGTCAGAGCTTTGTCATCATCCCACATTGCTGATAAATATGATACATTACTAGATAAAAGACTCATAATATGCAATTATGAAGAAAGTAAATTGAAAAATAATTCGAACTATGAAAAAGTGGAGCATGACTTACGTACAGAAGCATTGAAGATAGATATACTCATTAAAAAAGAACAATTAAGACTCCTACAAGAGAAATAATTTAAAAGTTAATAACTAATCGTAAGTTTTGTTGGAGAGTATTCGATAAATATTTTGACATATTTGTGGAAATTTCCATTCGTTTTATAGTTTATTGTTATGAATAAAAACTTTATGCTGTTGAAAG
This sequence comes from Plagiodera versicolora, assembly GCA_037013635.1. NCBI lineage: Eukaryota > Metazoa > Arthropoda > Insecta > Coleoptera > Chrysomelidae > Plagiodera > Plagiodera versicolora. The sequence continues at coordinate 3,277,200 of CM072986.1, read as the reverse complement.
TGTATATTAATTTTTTTAATACATTGAATGATAATGTAATTATAAAACAATAGTTCTTGAAAAATATACAAACTGTAACATCAATGGAGGTGTTACATTCATGCTAGATTATTGAAATAATGTATAAGTTCATTTTGTGTCACATTCACATTTCCACCAATATCATTCTCATGAACATTTATATTCCCTGCATTAATTAAATAATTCAGCTGATTAATATCTAATTCCTCAAGAGCAGGTGGCTCAAGCTCATTCATTTCTCTGGCAATATTATGCAAAACTGAAGTTGCTATTATAACTGCCATAGCTGTTTCTTTTTTCAAACGTAAGCCATATGCCACAACTGGAAATCTTCGTTTCCAAACTCCAATAAGGCGTTCAATAAGGTTGCGGGTCCTGATAAATGACTCATTGTACCTTTGTTCACCTCGAGTAACTGGATTTTCAATTGGAGTCAGAAAATATTCTCTCAAACTATAGCCACTATCACCTGTAAACAAATTTCCATTTGAATATCAAAAAATGTTTTGCACTCAGTATAAACCAATATTTACCTATTAATATGCTGTTAGGAAATTCATTTGCTTCAAACCGTGCCCTTAATCTACTATTAGCAAAAATTGTGGCATCATGAGCAGAACCTGGCCACCGGGCAATAACGTCTATAAACTTCATATCAGCATTTCCAACCACCTGTACATTAAGTGAAAAATAAGTTTTTCTGTTCCTAAACACCTCGGCATCATCCCTCCCTAAAATAATGAAATAAAAGTAATAACCTACAATCAAATACTGGTTACCTGGAGAGTTTATTCTGATATGTGTTCCATCTACCACTCCAATGATTCTAGGAAATCGGAACATATTATAGAACTTTTCTTGCTCTCGTACAATTTCTTCGGGAGCAGGCATTTTAACAAAACGAGGATAGAGTTGTGCCAACTCCATAGAAATATTTGCTACAATTCTACTTGCAGTTCCTACATCTATATGCATAAAATCAGCAACAGAACTGAGATGGCCTGAACTGGCATAGAATCGTAAGCAACATAGCAGTTGATTTATGGGACTCACACTGTTGTTCCTGAAAAAAATAAATTATTGCAATTCAACCTCCTCATTACAGTTCAGGTAGTAACACAAGTAAAAATCGAACTAGCATTGTTACAAAATTATTACAAAAAAGAAAACTCCAATCACGGAAATGTATCAATGTACCTATAACAAATACTCACCTATCATCACGAAACTCTATATTGTGCTCTATGAGAGTTAAAATATATACTACTGTTTCCTTATATAATCTAAATCTTTTGAAAAATGTTAAATTGTCCATTTCTTCAAAATAATTAGGACGTACATTCACTCGTCTTGGGAAACCATATTCAATAATTTCATTTACATCCAAATCGTCGTTGAATAAATCTTCCATTGGGAACGGGAATTTGTCACTTGGATATAGGTTAAGTTTTCTTTAAACCTAGAAAATTGTCCGCTTATCTTAAGTTGACTTTGAGGGTTGTTTTGGATGCGGTGCAATAACGTATGTCATGTTAAGCGTCACTTTTGTCTAAACTGTACTCAAATCCGTCGGTGCAAACGGGTGTTATATATTTATTAGTGGCGGAACCCCATGCTATTATACCATAACGTAGATGGCTTTCAGCCAGCGCATAATATAAAATTCTCATTTGCTGTTGATTTAGTAATTTGTTCAGATATTTGAATTTGTGTAGTGTGAATCTAAGTTTTTTTACAAGTTTATTGATTTGTAAGTCCCATTTTAAGTTGTTATCGAGGAAAATACCAAGATATTTTATATGCGATTTTGCTGATATTTCGAAGGATGTATTTTGATTCATAATATTCAGCGTCTTGTAAGATGGCAGATACCTAGTATAGGAGGAGAAGGGTACGTAGTATGTCTTGCCGAAGTTAACAGTGAGAAGACGGTTACTTAACCAATTTATTATTTTGGCAAAGTCTCTCTCAACTATTGTTTTAAGTTCGTACCAATCAGCTGCTTTGTATAATATAACTGTATCATCAGCAAAACCCACAACGTGTCCCTCCGTATCGATTTTGAATAAGTCATTGATATATATGCTGAAGAGCATTGGTCCGAGAACTGTTCCTTGGGGAACTCCGTATCTGACCACTGTTTCTGAGCTAATACTATCACCAATTTTCACGTGCTGCTTTCTATTTGTTAAATAGCTTTTCAGAAGGTCATATGTTAATCCTCTGAATCCAATGCTCTCCAACACTTCCATCAGTTTCTCGTGGCAAACTGTATCGAATGCCTTTCTGAGGTCAACAAATATACCCAGTATTGGAATTTTTTCATCAACACATTCACTTATCTTGGCAGTAACATTGGCGATGGCATCTTCTGTCGATTTATTTTCTCTAAAGCCAAATTGTTTGTTTGATAGAATTTCATGTTTATTCAAAAAACTGAGTAGTCTATTTTTCAATATTTTTTCGAAAATTTTCGCGATATTGGAAAGAAGCGATATAGGTCTATAGTTGCTGGTATTTGTGCGGTCCCCATTTTTGAACAGGGGCTTTATTACTGCTGTTTTGAATGCATCTGGAACAATTCCTGTTCTGAAACTTGAGTTTATAATATATGTCAGAGGCTTGGATATGTATTTGTTAATTTTTTTCAAAATTTCCGATGTAAGCCCATCCATACCCGGAGCTTTGTTATTCTTCAAGCTAAATATGGTGTCTACAATTTCTTTTTCATTCGTATCCATGAGGAAAATTGTATTGGGTATAGTGTTGTGATGGGTTTCAGGTGTGATCTTATGATTTTTCAAGATATCATTTGCCAAATTCTCCCCTATTGTCGAAAAGTAGGTATTGAATTCGTTCGCGATCATTTCTGTATTTTCAGTTAAATTGCCACTTTGCATTTGGATTTTTGCTATTTCACAATCACTGGATTTGGTTTCGGTAATCTCCTCTACAACTTTCCACAAGGAGGCAGAACTTGACGAACAGCGTGAAATTTCTTTAAGATAGTATTGCTTTTTTGCCTGTTCAATTAAACTATTCAATTTGTTTCTGAAGGTTTTGTAAATTATTTTATTTTCATCGGTGGGATTTTTTTTCATTTCTGAGAATAAGTCATTTTTGGTATTAACAGAGCGCACGAGACCTGTAGTTATCCAAACTTTTTTTTTCCTCTCATTACTTCTGACACGTGTAATAGTAGTGCAAGTATTTACATAGTTTTTCAGTTTATTTATGAAGAGATCTGTGGCAACATCATTATTTCCATTAGAGTATACATCCGGCCATGCCTCACTTTCCAGAAGGGATTTCAGTTTATTTTCATTGAGGAATTTTTTGGTGTAGATGATGTTACCTTTTTTTTTTAATTTTCGGTGATTTAATACGAGCTATTATCGAGAAATGATCAGTTATATTTGTTTCAAAAACAATGGATGAAATTTCAAGAGAGTTTAATTTATGTTTAATGAATAGATGATCTATACATGTTTTGGATTCTTCCTGAACTCGAGTAGGTTTATTAATCGCAGAGGTGAAACCGAATTCGCTCAAAATGTTGAGGTATTCGTCTGCTTCATTGGTTGATTGTAAAATATCTATATTGATATCTCCTACAAAAATATGAAGATTGTTGTCAGATTTTGGAGCAGATCTTAGATAGTTTTCTAAATTGGTGTTGAACTCCATTATATTGGTTGATGGGGGTCTGTAAAGGGCTGTTATCAGGATATTTTTGTCCTCGAATTGGGTTTTAATTTCGATAGTCCTAATGATACCTATGTTCACAATGTTATATTGGTAAGTGGTTCCTTTTTTTATGTAAACAACAGTTCCGTCATTTTGGTTTGCACAGCCATCATTATATATTAAATCGAATCCATCAATTTGATGAAGTGGGAGATGTTGTATTAGCCATGTTTCTGACAATATAATGAATTGAAATTCAAAACTTATTTGACTAAGGATTATTTTTAGTTCATCGAGATTTTTATTTATACTTCTTATGTTACAGTGGAAAATTGATATATTTTCATTTGGTGCATTATTTAACATGTTTTTGATCATTTTTACCTCATCAGTTGTTTTTGTTTCAATGGTTTTTATAGAAAAGTCTCTAATATATTTATCCATCATTTGATGGATTTTCTCTTCAGTACTTATTCTAGAATTTGTGATTTTTGCACAATTTTTATATATAAAATTAACTAGTGAATATGATTTGACAACTTACATAAATTAAAACGAAGAGTCCGTTATTTCTTTGGATTCCTGAGCTGCCTAGAGGGGATGATATTTTTCTTGGGAGTATCTGAAACTGAATTGTTTTTGACGGGTTTCCGGGCTTTCCGTGTTTCTTGATCTCCTTTACCTATTTTCTCTTCTAATTTATTGTTTTCTTCGTAGATTTTGTCTGATGTCTCAGTTAGTGGTTCACTTTCTTCGAGGTCTATCTCTTTTGGGGAGGGGGTGGTGGGAGCACTGGATACTTTTCTTTCGGGGAGTTCGAAGTAGTCGTTTCTAGTGTATTGTTTATTCTCAATATCATCTACTGTGAACTGTTGTCCATCAACTATTAGTATGTTTCCTTTAATATATGCTTTATTATTATTTTTCCTTGCTTCCTTCAAACCTTCTAATAGGACTTTCCTATCATGTAACTCCTCCTGGTTCAAATCTTCACTAATGACAATTCTGGATCCCTTTAATTTTGAGCAATTGCGCAGTATTTCTACTTTCTTCAAATTAGAAATTAATGATACAAGAATTGGTCTAGTGTGTTGAGCGCTCTTTCCCAATCTGAAAATATTATTGATATCACCCTTGGTAACACTGACTTGTAGTTGGCTATTTATCAAGCTGATAAATGACCTCAGAAGATCTTCCTGTTTTTCTTCTGCTCCTTCAAATCCTCCTGGAACGCCATATAACACAAGGTTGTTTAATTTTTGTTTCTTCTCACATCTTTTTATTTGTATTTTGAGATTTTTGTTTTCTTCTTCCAGGGTATTAATTTTTTCTTTCAGATTTCCTATTTGTATCTGAGTACCTTGAATGAGTTCCTCGGTTTTTTTCTCGATCTTCTCAATTCTACTGCTCAGATTTGTGTTCACTGTTTCGAGTAGCTTGTATATATCCTTGAGGGTTATCTCTTTTTGGTCCATTTCCAATATATGAACCGCCCTCGTATACAGAGACCAGTTTCGATGAACCTGTGATCCTGTTGCCGCTCAGTAAAAACGGTATGGCCGATAACTTTTTGTTCCTGTTCACACTTTGGCACAGTATATTTTGTTCGAATTTATCATTTATCAATTCACGGTTATTATGCGATTGTTCGAAACATTCAATGAGTCATATTTTACAGTTCCATAGGGCACAATTCAACGATCACTTTGATATAATTTTCACTTTTGATATTGAATTTCTTCCCATTGAAATAAGTCACTTATTGCCAGCCGAATCGTCACCTGAACCTAGTATCAACGAATTGTATATCATTATTCGATCTTTCGAACTTCAACGCAACTTGATTTCACTTCGAAAACGAAACCATATGCACAACATAGAATGCACTCAAGCGAATCTTTATTCAGAGACATTAAACTACTGGACATCAGATCATTATATACTATCCAAAGTATGTCATGGATCTACTTGAATATGGAAAAATAGGGCCAACACAAATCCAAACTGAGTAGATTCACCGATAAAATACAACTTCCATTGTTTCGCAAGGCTCATGCTCAGAGATGTGTATTCTTCTATGGTCCAAAACTCTATAATATGCTTACATCACATTCGAAAACTATGAATACTCTTTCCGAATTCAAGAAATGTTTGAAATTATACCTCACTGAAAATGCAAACATGTTTAACAATATATTTTAGATTCTCATTATCAAGACTGCTGCAAATTGTTCATAGTACCATAAGATTTTCCTCTCATTCTCATTCTCCTTATTGTTATTATTTAATATTATAATATTTATTCATTGATCGCATCTGTATTTTTTGTTTCTTATAGTTTCCATTATATTTAGTTATATGTATTCATCCAAATCGAGAGAATTGGCGCAATACAAGCATATTCAATACTTAGGTGTAATTGTTGACATTTGATAAGTGTAAAATACCTTATGAATTGAATATGTATTTTATTATTGAATAAACTTGAAACTTGAAAGTACGCGTCTACGATAACAGTAGGGCAATTTTATATTACGAATTATTCGGGTACATTCATTGAATCATAACATGAACATCACCATGTTCAATTCAATCGTTTTGTCGGAGAAAATGGCTACAAATTCCATTTCGAACATCCAGTTCAATGATAATTCAAGAAAACTTTGCTTGCATCTGATATCCACCATTTTCTGGAAGTTTTGATAGATTCGGCAATTCCACTCCACAAAGTAATTACGAAAATTGAAATTATACCCATAAAAGCTGTGCGCGGTTTCGTATAATGTTATGAAAATCGTTATCATTATAACAATTCACGTGGAAGTGAAGAATATAACAGATAATTGTTCGTTGGGAGATACTGACAAACTTCAAATTGTCATTTCATTATTTTTCATTTTACTGGTGTCCGAAGGATGTGCTGTTGCCGAGGCTTATTGTACTTTTCCTATCATTTGACACCGAAAGATATTAGTCCCTTTGAGGTCACTAGGTTCGAAAGTTCCTTTGTTCCCTAGATTTGAATCAGATTCCCCTCGTTGCGTTACTCTTTCGTAGTTCACTGCATCACCTTCGCAAATAATGTATTTGTTAGTCTCAGACTTTGAACCGCACAATCTACAAGTTTGGTCACCTTGGTAGAGCCCCATCTTTTGTGAATGTGTCTTTCTTTTTTTTTATAAGATAACTCCACCAATACTGAATTTCACTTGATTTCGATTCTGTATATTCATAATAGGCCACCAGGCTCAGACAAGAATTTTTATGATGAAAAAATTCTATTGGATCCAATTTTATCGCAGTACATATCGAATCTTTATTTCACGAATGTCACCAACCAAATACCATTCCAGAACCAGATACAACATGATTCTCGCTATCTTTATCAGGAAAGCCATAAATAAGAACAGAAAATGAACGCTCCCCGCTAACTGACACTTCAGACATGACAAAATTCCATTCGCGGACCAATTTCCAATCCCCTAGCAATATTTCACGGACAAAAGTAAAAAAATAATTACTTCCTTTATTTATTGCGTGCATGTGATGTATCTCGCGATAAGGTATTGGTATTTGTGTATTTTATTTTCTTTTTATTTCCGCTTGGGGTGCGATATTCGGGGGGAATCATATCTGGATAGCTATGAAATACAAGAGGTTTGAAACATTCCGGGCACGAAAACATGAGAGGTAGCAGTTAAGTGTTTTCCTCAATCATGCGGATCTATATACAGGCTGTCCGTTATCCGAATGCCTCTATGAGGATATCATTAATCTTTAGAGATACGAAGTTGGTTGAATTGAAGCAAAGTTGCCTTTCTTTGAGCTGAATAATAACCTGATGAGAAATTGAGAAAATCTCTGATTGTTTTGGAGATATGGCAAACAGAATTAATTATCGGTTTTTGTTCCTAGGAAAAACTTATAATACTGGACATTTCAAACTGAAACTTTATTCAGACATTTCCAAAGGAGTATTCAAATATGGCATCCAGTGATTCTCAAAATGCTAGAGAAACATATCTCAACTATGGTTTTTGTAATGAACGTCATCTTGCATTTCAATATCCTCGAATATCGTTACAAATCTTCAAAACATGGTGATTTCATCACGATTTTGTCAAAACGTATTCCTCGCAGAAACTAATAGAATTCAAATTTATGATTTTCGTTTATCATGACTATTGAGAATATCACTAACTTCTTCATATATTATTTTCCATCAATAAAATACGTAACTCAGCTAACTAACTCCATTTTTTCAAGACGGAAAATTATATCCAAGTTCATTCGAGTTGACTGTACATTCAGTCCTAGTTGAAAATACGAATATCTGAGTAATATTTAAACAAACATTATTGTAAACGATGATAGTTGAAGTATAGTTATCTCATGTGAAACTTTGATGCGTTGGTATTGTTTTTATTCGCATGAAAGTAAGGTTTATCACGTCATGATTTTGTTAAAAATTCAGAATGTGTATGAATATAATACGGAAAGTATTTCAAATATTTATATTTCAATACAATATGAAATTTCCGAATTCAACGAAATACTCAGATGAAAACTTTATAAAATACATTGTCTTCAATACGTAGAATAGGACTATTAAGTGTTCGCGCTTCAATATGAACATTGATGATTGAATTGAAACCATCTATCAGGATTGCCAGAGAATAAAAAAGTATCACAAACAGTCGTTCAGTCCCTTCAAATTTCTTGAAAATGATATTCCATGTGAATTGATAGCTATTTGTACGTCAGGAAAATAGTAGAACATTCAGTTTGTGGTTTAATTTCAATTTGTATGTATTTTCTGTTTTATTCGATGCTGTTTATCGTAATCGAATGATTTATTTTATGTAGTATAACTTCGTACAGGTTATTACAGGACTACGGCATTCAACCTAAATACACCGATTTGAATGTCGCAGATGATTTCGGTGGACTTGACTAAAAATTTGATACATTTTTTGAATATTTGCAAATGCTGCTGTAATCCTTCCAATTGTGTCTTGCTCTGTTCCTACTGGAGTTTCGTAGACTGAAGACTCAACATGTCCCAACAGGAAAAAATGTATAGGCGTTAAATCGGGTGACCTAGGCCAAGAAACTGCATACTGCGTACGGATATCATGTATATTTAGGCAATTCATTGTATTTTCAAATGTTAACGTTTCCTAGGGCCGTAGTGCCGTAGTGACACTTTTCAGGACACAGCCAGATCACGCAGGCTGTTCACTTTTTTAAGAGTTATTGATAACAGATATTTTGACTGACTCTCCACATCTATATGGTCGATGTCGATCCAGTCTTCAATTCGGATCACAATTGTACCTGAGCCAATATTTTTTTATCGTCGGAAGAGGACCACCGACTCGGCGACAACATTTCTGCAGCGACGAAAACAAAAACCAATAAAATTGTAGGGGATCAAGGGCTTACAACGAAAACTACTCTGCCGATAGTGGGAATAGCAATCAAGGGGTAGCTTGGCATAAATTACACGACATCAGCGCTGTGGTGGATTGGGAGAAATCGCGTTCTAAGATTAGACTCACTATACCGAATGGCTGGCTTCAAACTGTCCCAACGACGAAAGTCACACTAACAAAATTGTAACACTTATCAATCATAGAATGAGATACCATTTGGAAAATGAATAATGTACAGTATTATGGTTCAATAGACATTGAGAGTATTCTTTTTCTCAATATGCTCTATTATTGACTGTGACTTGGTCACTTTTCGAGAATGAAAGAGGATTAGGATAAGAAAAGCAACGCCCATTTTCACATAAGAATTGACGGGTTCGAGGATTCTCTTGCGAAAATTTTCCTTTCCTAGATGATGAATTCATTCTCTGCTTCATTCACCCACTGGATATTCTTGAAATTCATTCATCAACGTTATGATTCAACTCAAATCTTCTGGCTCGATATCAAAATTAACTTCTCTATTGATGAAACTTTCATGTTCACAATGTATCTAATTGAATAAAAGACGCAGTAGAGGGTGTGCTTTATATTAGCGCAGATTATATCATGTTTTTTTTTTTTCTAGGAAGAAGGGGATCATTATCCAAAAGACCTCTGGTTAGGCATATTCTCATTATGAATTATTTGTGAGATAATCAATCGATTGTATCGATCAGCTGTGATCTTATGATTATGATTCGTTACCTAAAGAAGACTATATTTTCACGAAAATGTTTTCGTGTGCATTGCCAATATTCTTATTTTTATTGTAACAATATGTTTAATCGTATACCTTATCAAAATTCAATTATTTTTTATGTATTTTCTACATTTGTATTTGTTTTCGATATCATTTTCGCTACCAGAATAAGTAATAATCCTACTCATTTCCTTCGCTATTAGAATAGTTGAACAAATGTGGTTCTAACAGACCTTCTCGATATTCTGAACGTTGATCACTTGCAACATTTTTTTATATATTGGTTTTGTGGTATCTTCAAACGAACAACAGTTCCGTTGAATAATAAATTTCATAACGATTTGACTCCAAGGAGATTTATTTATACTTATTCCATGATGTTTTGGAAACATCCAACATCATTGCAACATTATATTATACCTAAAAAATACATAACTTGGGAAAGTGTAAAAAAGATACAAAGTGTAACATGTTATTGAGTCGATTCATGGTGTTGATGAAATAATTTTTCATCGAATATTTCCAAAATTTATCACAGTATATATGACAGAATCAATTATGACAAATATACCCAATGAAAATGAAAGTGAAAATGGTGATTTTGAATTGAAACTTTTCCACATCAAAGTATTTCGTTTGGAGAAATCAATTCAAGATTTTTTCAAGTAGTACAAATTTTTTTAAGAAAATAGGTGTAACCTATGGAAGTGTGATAGTATTTCATACATTCTGAAAAAATATTTATTATCATGAAGATTCAGTGTTCAGATCGATGAATCCATTCGAGATACGATAAATAACGTTCCTTTCGGAAACACCAGAATCAATGAGAATATTGAATATTCTATGATATGATTCTTCACTCCAAAATACTACATACGAATAGGTTGGTTTCGGGTGGATGAAAGTTCTTGGGATCTCGATTTTACAGCAGGTCAGAATAAAATAATTGAGAAGGATTTTCATTATGCGGCTGTCGTGAAAATACAGGAAAGAGATAGCACCGCGACCCCTGAAAACACGTCAACGCATAAAGTCAGAAATCCATGAACTTTGGTAAATCAGATGAGTCTCGAATTATCTTGTCGATATCATCGCTATGTTAGTTTGGTAACTAATACTCTACTATCTAGACATGTCCGACAGATGATTTCGATATGCAGATGATGTCGAATAGTAACTTGATTTTCCACTCAACATTAACGTAGTACAGCAATTTTTGGGTCTCATTAACTGTGTTGTGTTGAAAGTGAATCAAAAATTACTTATTACCCAACCAAAAACTTGTGGTTTCGGATAAAATGTTGGGAATTTTATACTGATGATTTTTTGCCTAGATATTATTTCTGATGACTCTGGACTCATTCAGTTCAGCCCATCGCATATTCAAAGCGAGTTTGGGCGACCAAGTTAGTGAAGATAGTGAAAGTGAAAATGTGCTGCGTATGTCAACTCTGTAAGAGGTGGACTAATCCCAGTTCAACAAAATTTCCTAAAACACATTCTGGAAAGCTTTGATTCATATCAATTGGATTTCGATTAACAACAAGTAATGTGCAAACATATCCTGATACGAAATATTTGATCGTTCAATTTGCACATCCACATTGTCAGAAATATTATTCACGGTGTTTTGAATTTGAAAAGAGAGTTAGATGAAAATCTTACGCATATTTCGATTGCTGAAAGAAAAATAAATGATGCTTGATGGAGAGAATGAATTCATTCCACACTACTTATATAGAATTTTTTTGTTTTCTCCATAAATGTCAACAGTGATATTTTGAAATAATTCAAGATACGTCTGAGAGAAAATGTTTTGGATTGGTTTTTACTGTCCAATTTCATTCATACATTTCTATATCATTTCATCAATTTCAGATCATGGTTGACACGTTTTTCGAGAATATGATCGATATTCAGGGATTGTCCAATAAAAAGCAAGATACGATCGAGTCAGAATAATTGCCCAAATAATAAGGTAGTGAAATTTCCCCAAAAGAAGTATGTCTCCACATGGAAACGATATTTTATATTGATATTTTCGACAACCTCATTGACAAATTCACACCTTGCATTTACAGTTGTATCCACCTGAAATCAGTACAAATCCAAATTGAGGGTGAGCTTCAAGTACACTCGATGACATCCAACCCAAAAACTTGCTGATTGACAATCATTCTCTAGAAGATTTATGTCTGCTGCTACATCTATTTACCAAAGCTAGTTACCCAGCCTGGTAGAAAAACTACCCTCAATTTATTATTTCCAGTTACGAGGCGCTTTCTACCCCTCACTTAGCTTATTATACAACCGCGCTACCATCATCATTTAGATGCGTAAGCAGCAGTCATTTTATGATAAAGGGGAAGCATTTATACCATTCCCAATTGGTGCAATAATTCATCATTGGCTACGCATATTATATGTGATTGAATTGCGTTTTCGGGATTACCAAACTCATGATAGCAAACTGGAAATATTGTTCATTGAAGTTTCTGACTTCGTACTTTTCTGTCTGAATTTAATCTCAATCGTTATCGTTTTGGTATAAGGGTAGCATTGTCTCGAATTCAGGATTGTAACAGTGTTATTCATGGATTTTTGAAATCTAACATCCTAAGCAGGCTGTTAATTTTTCGAGAGCCACTATGGGGATCTCGTTCATCTCGAATAATCCGAAGTTTGTTGAATTGGGGCAAAGTTATACATTTTTGTGCGGAATGGAGTTTTGAAAATTTCCAGTACAGTTAGTTGATTCAAAAAAAACGAACGGGACTCAATAATTCTCGTTCTTCCGCAATATTTTAGAAATTATCGTGAATATTTTCGATTTATTTTCAGATTATCGTCATATTATGTCAGTATTGTTTCCTATTCCAGAACATTCGATTCAGTAAACAAAAAAACATTGTTGAGTTGTTCTTGAAGGATCTATTCAAATTCAATCAACCTTATTTCTATTTTCGGAATAATGTAAAATGGAATGTTGATGAACAAGGAGATTTATACTGGTAGATCTATCCCAACTTATAATAATGATAAAAATAATAATCATTTATTTCCTTAAGACAGTTACAAACCGTATGAAAAATGTCAGTTGCTTACATTCAAAATGTGTATATACTTACACTCGTAAATTTAGGAATACAATAAATTCAAAATACAATTATACCATAATACTAAAAAATTGATTTCACCGCAAATTGTCACGACAAATATTCATCCAGTCCATAAAAACACTGTTCTGTCAAAAAGGATTTCAAATTATTTTTGAATGATTGTTTTGTCAAGCAGTTCTTTACATTTGAAGGAAGAGCATTGTACATTCTAGGAGCCATATGACTAGGGGATTGGTGAGTTATTTTGAATTTTTCAAAGGGAATTGAAAAATCATTCTTTTGTCTTGTGTTGAAACTATGATTTTGTTTGTTCCTCACATATATTCCATCATTATTGTCGAATACTAGCATACTCATTTCTGATATGACTAGACAGGGTAATGTTAATATTTTCAGTTTCTTGAATATATATTTGCATGAATCAATCTGTGAAAGCCCCGTCATTAATCGTAGAATTCGTTTTTGTGCCACGAAGATATCTTTTGCTAGGGTGGATAAACCCCAAAATATCACACCGTATCGCAGCCTACTCTCAACTTGTGCATAGTAGAGCTGTATCAATTGATCAATATTGGGCACATGCCGCAAATTTCTAAATTGAAAGGCAATCGAATTCAACTTTGAGATTAGGTAATGGGAGTGAACTTTCCAATTGAGATTTTTGTCTATTCGTAATCCTAAGAAAGTTGTTTGATCCGAACCAGTTGAAATCGATGGACCCGATTCGTTTGGTTGGAATGACAACTCATTACATTCTTTTTGGATATGGTGAAACCTCAGTGCTCGCGTTTTCGAAGTATTCAGGAACAAATAATTTGCTGAAAACCATTCATTCAAAGAAATCAACACCTCATTGCATTTATCACGCAAGGAAGAGTCCATCTTTTCAGATATAATCAACGACGTATCATCAGCGTACATTGTAAAGGATGCAGGCACATTAAGTTTATCCAAGTCATTAATATAGACCAGGAACAGAATTGGCCCCAATATGGACCCCTGAGGGACACCAATGTCTGTTTCAGTTTGCTGTGAGAAATGATTATTGATTGATACATATTGTGTGCGTTTGAGTATAAATGATTTTATCCAATCTAGAGGACAGCCTCTAATTCCATGCTTATACAGCTTTTCCAGTAGTATATCGTGTTTGATATAGTCAAATGCCCTGCTGAAGTCACAAGAGATTCCAACAGGGCATTCCCCTACCTCATTATGTTCTATTATTCTTTGGTAATAAGAAAACACCGCTGTCTTCGTAGATTTTTTGTTCAAATATCCATGTTGGTTTCTCTAAATTATATCATATTCTTGACAAAATGACATCAATCTATCCAAAAAACAATACTCGAACACTTTAGAAAAAGTTGATAATTTTCAAGGCTCTGACGACAGTTATTTTTATACACAGGCGTCACTTTACCACATTTCAGCAATTCTGGAAAATTGCCAGAAGACAATGAGAGATTTACCATAAAAGTAGGTGGTACAATAAGTTCTGATAGACACTTTTTCAATAGTATTGTAGGTACCTCATCCGACCCCGAAGAGAATTTATTTTTTAATTTTGATTTAAGTATCCGAAATAGTTCAAGCTCCTGATATGGCATAAGAAAAAGAGAATTTGGAAGTGACGCAACGTTACGCAGAAAATGATTGAAGTCCTTGTCACAGGAGACTATATTGCTCAATATCCTTTTAGGCGCATCCGCGTAGAATCCATTGAAGAATTCAGCAACGTCTTTCGGATCGTCAACAATGGTGTTATCATCGTTTATAGTTATATCTGATTTAATTGCCTTCGATTTATTAGATGGCTCTGATACCAGTTTCCATGCAGATCTTGAAGGATTGTCTGAATTCTTCATTTTGTTTTGAAAATATTCCTTTTTTGTTTTAGTTATCAAATTATCGTGACTCTTTTTCCTAACTTTATGTACCAATGCTGCTAGTTCATGCTCATACTTCCACAGTTTCGAATTTTTTTTAGCTTTGTGTGATTTATTGTAGTGAATGGAAGAACGATTGTTGTGAAATATGCTAGTGATTTCATTGTGCCGTTTCTGTTTTCTATGTTACTCCACAGAGAGTCGTGCATAATCTAATTGTGACATCGCATATTCCTGATACTACTTCAAAAACGTCGGATCGAATCAGATTCACCTAACCGACTTCAACTTCATTTCATTCGTATGTATTTAGGCAGTTACTTGCACATTTTCCCTCATGTCTGATTAGGTTGCATCTGATAAAACGATTAAACATGACTTGTACGTTAGTCGAGGCGACTTTTGCAATCTCATGCACGTTCATAATAATTTTAGATGAGTAATGTTTGTCGAGGGGGACAACTGCTTCAATCCGCTAAATTATTAATATTTCATTTTCTGGTATGCTATCGGTTTCTTGTTCGCTTCGTTTGGAACAACGTTCATGCATGCTACGGATATTTATGATCACGTGGCTTTTTCTTTCGGGTCTATGGAAATAAGGATACCTTGGAAAACAATATTTCATGAATGTTTATTCTTTTAATCTGATCCAATCGTTCAATACGATCTACTTGAGTATCACATAATATCTTCGTAAAAATAAGGTTCTCGATCTGGTTGTCATTCAGAAATTCGATAATTATTGAGATGTTTATCCACTCAAAATGATTTACACTGAAATGGTGGGAAAATTCTGATGTTTGTTGAGGCAACTGGTTAATCATAGAAGAAACGATAAAATGGGGGTCGCATCCTTGATCTCTTTTTCCGAATTGACTCCACTGGCGGAAACAAAAATGGGCTATTGCTTTTTATTTTGAGTCGTGAACAAAAGTATATCTTTCGAATTTTCAACACAAACGAATTCATGGATGTTTGTGAAGTTAGGAGGCAATAACTATCACATTCCTGAGACACTATTTTTCGCTTAATCCAGTGGCGAGAAGAAAATTTTGAAAGAACTATTCGATTTCGAGTTACGACCTGAAGTTTTATTTTCTAATAGAAATAGTTGAAATAGTTGAAGTAGTCCATTTATCTTTGCGTTTTTTCCCTTTTTTTTTCTGATAGGCGAAATTAAAAAGAATAATATGTTGATACTCTGAACTCTATTTGTTGAATGGAATCTTGAAAATAGCTTCATTTAGTTGTGCTTTTTCTAGAGAGCGATTCATTGATAACTCATATGCCATATCACAATTCGCGTTTCTTATTCATTTCGAGTGAGAATATAGCAGAAAAGATGTGAGGAGCTTCATATTTCAGATTATCTCATTTAGAATAATTTCGTAATGGGCCATCACAAATTTTGTTGTCGAAGAAATAGAATTACATTTTTTTATTCATCTGAACTGATTCAGTTCCAAGCAGACGGATTGAATTTACGAAACTTTCCAACAAGAATTTTTATTACGATAGAAATCTTCTGATCAATCATGAATATCCGAGAATAGCTGACGAGATACTAAAGTGGATCAGAGAAGATTTGTAATAGACTTCTTACAGATCATGAGTCTGTGAGAACACATTTATAAAAGATAGAGATATACTAATGCGGAACTATTCAACACATTTTTTGAATCTCATGTGGAATCTTGAAAACGTAGAAACTCTGGAACCTAGTAACCTATGTGAAATATTCAAAGGGACTAATGATTTTCGAAGTATCAGTATAATAGAGAAAGTGTAAAGAGCCTTTGACACTCATGCACATATATTTGAATTCCTGTGGGTTATCATGCAAAATAATTATTTGAAATCTTAGTGAAATCATGGAAAACTGAATCAAATCATCCTATCCGAAAGATATTTACTGATCGAGTATTTTTACTGTTTCCATTTCTTTGAATAACTGAATTCGTATGCATTGATCTATCAATATACAGGGTGTTTCACAGTGGATGGAAAATAAGACGTATCTGAAGAACAGAAAGACAGATCTTTTCAAGAATTTGTGCGCGTGGGTAATCAAACTTGCTCTATCCGTCTAAAATATTTTCATCAATACAGTGTTGCCGCTTGTATGAGAAAGTAGTAGCTACTTTGTTATTTCAAATGGGATAACTCGTATATTATATCATTTTTGGAATCCTCATGAGATTTCTCGAAACTTTTCCACATAATTCCCCATACCTATCTGTGACGATTTCCAAGATAAAAATTATTTTGTCAAATTTTTGTGGAAAACCTGACCATTGAACAATATCAATTTTTTCCCAATGCAAATTCACAAAATATTGCAATTTGGGTTATAGCTGCATAAGACCATCAAGTATTCTGTCGATGAACTGGATCTCAGTTTCAGCATACAGGGAGGCTCAGAAGTGAGTGTCATCCGGACACTCATGAAAATGACTGAAACTCCGTTTTTTTCAAATGGAACACCCTGTTTATTATTACTTATTCGAACAGCTATAAAATTTTCCATATTAATTGAGTATACTTTCCCTATACCTATCTCGTATAGTTTGTTAGTTATGATCACTTATGTTATGAATTCGTCTTCAATAAAATAAATATTGGATAGTGCTTAAGATAGTAGGCTATGAACTTCATTCTAACATGTTATTCCTTCATTGTCATCCTGTATCCAAGTTGCATGGGTGTGAAAATATTATGGCAGAAAATAATTCCTGGAAATGCGGTTCAGATGGATTTATTCATCATTCATAGTCAATGTAGCAAGAATATCAGTAGAACATGCAGAGAGTTTAACGGAGAGTGCTGATTTACCTCGAACGAATTCGAGATAATTCATTAGATTGAAGAGAAATTTGAAACATGTGTATTATTGAATCTAGGAAGATTTCAAAAACATTTGAAAAATTCTCTTCAATCTAATGAATTTTCTCAAATTCATTCGAGGTAAATCAGCATACTTTTCATTAAACTCTCTGCATGTTCTACTGATATTGGCGAATGAATATAAGCGATACGCCACCTGGTGGCATTGAAAATAACTTTACGAGCAGTCATAGTTCTTGTGTTTGGTATTATGTTTTGTTGATTTTATACTGAATTTGAATATTTGAAAGATTGTAAAACTATGAATCAGTAGAATAAAACTTCCAATACCAATTCCCATGCTTTTCCTCAAGCTGGTGATATAAATATCGTGAATATATAGATGGAATTCTGTTTAAATTGAAGGTCACAGTCGAGTATAGTATAGTTCAGGTATCAACAAAATTGAGACGAGATCTCACATGATCTATTTTATCAAGCACTTCTCACCATTGAACATCAGAAAAAACAAATACTATGAACTCATAATTTATTCCATTACAAAAACAATTTTCTTGTCATCATGATATTATGATGTCCAGCATTCAAAACTTCTCCACCTTCATGTACACTTCTGAAAGTGTTTGTGCCTTCAAAGTACCCCAAACTGAATCTTGCCATTCGAATCTAAAAACAAAACGAATTATCAGAATCCTGTATTTGATCGATCATGTTGATCGAACCATTCACATTCACAACAGTATTCTAACCTCGTATTATTTTCAATGCATGAAACAAATGATAATGCTTAACACTATTAGAAAAATTAAAATACATACATATTGACGCTCCAGCTCACTGCAAATGTCTGAAATGTCTTTATTTTCATTATAAACTCACACTTTGAGAACGAAAAATCACATGTAAACAAATACAACTAGACCATTCAATGACTCTTCGTATGGTTCTCTGACTGCTCACTCTGGCGCTGCAATCTTAAATTCATTCGCCTATTCTTGTTACATCGACTATGAATGATAAATAAATCCATCAAAACCGCATTAAAGTAATTATTTTCTGCCATAGTATTTTTACACCCATGCAATTTGAATACAGGAAGGAATTACATGTTAGTTTTCTGTCAGAATAAGGTTCATAGCCTACTATCTGAAGCACTATCCAATATTTATTTTATTGAAGACGAATTCATAACATAAGTAATCATAGCTAACAAACTGTACGAGATAGGTATAGGGAAAGTATACTCAATTAAAATGGAAAATGTTATAGCTTTTTGAATAAGTGATGATATACAGGGTGTTCCATTTGAAAAAACGGAGTTTCAGTCATTTTCATGAGTGCCCGGATGACACTCACTTCTGAGCCTCCCTGTATGCTGAAACTGAGATCCAGTTCATCGACAGAATACTTGATGGTCTCATGCAGCTATAACCAAAATTGATATTTTTCAATGATCAGATTTTCCAAAATTGACAGAATAATTTTCATCTCGGAAATCGTCACAGATAGGTATAGGGAATTATGTGGGAAAGTTGTAAGGAATCTCATAAGGATTCCAAAAATCATACAATATACGAGATGTTCCATTTGAAATAACAAAGTAGCTACTACTTCCTGATACAAGCGGCAACACTGTATTGATGAAAATATTTTAGACGGATAGAAGAAGTTTGATTATGCACGCCCACAAATTTTCGAAATCATCTGTCTTTTCGTTCTCCAGATACGTCTAATGTTCCATCCACTGTGAAACACCTGATATAATCGGATATTCCTGAATGAAATACTACTGAAAACTTGGAACAAGATTGTTTTGTTGTTAGAACTTGTGATGAATAATTTGAATTGAGTTTTCTAGAACGCGAACATTACTCGGTACAAACTTCGTAACATTCCAAACCATTTTGAACTGTGCTAGACCCAAAATTCACCAACCATGTTTCGAAGTTTCCTAATTGTGATCATCTTGTCCAATAAAATCCGATTAATATTACTTATCCCTCAGAAATTTTCAATGTTAATTTTCCAATTATGTTCAAAATAATGAAATTACCCAAGCAGATGATACTCCACATGAAAAAATTTTGTTGTTCAAACTCTAATAATTCCTATCTAATTATACAGGTATAACCATTCCAAGAAAACTTGATGTTTAACAATTCAAAAATATACAGAATACCGCGTACAGGTGGTCTCTAAAACAGGTAGCATATCGATCAAGATATCATCTGAATTAGTGCCCTTTAATTCCCACAAGAATTCTTCTATGCTAACCGAAACAAATAGTTTTGATCTGAAAACAAAATAACTACCTGAATATTTCATACGATGTCGATGAATTATAAGAATTTCGTACGATACGTAAGATATTCTGAATATCCACGATGGATTTCTGATTCTGATATGTCATGTATAATCAGATGATCTAATATGAATGTAAGATATCAATATTGGACAATCACGCGAATATAAAGACTGAACCATGATAATATATGTGAGTGTGGAATGACCGTCATATATTCATGTCGTTCAAATCAATATTAATCTTTGAAAACTCATACTCATAGAATGGGTATCTCAACAAATCAAACTGAATCATTTATTCAATTGAATTTGGGAATTGATCACAAAAATTAAAGATCAAACGTTATTGAACATGAACATCAAATAAATGATTTTTGTATAATAAAAGATTATAAAACAATTGAAGAAATTATTTCATCACATATTCAAATGAACTACCAATTTCGACCAAACGATAACCAAATTCATTCAACGATTCGGCTCTGGTATCCACAAACGAAACTAAAATAGAAATGAATGATTTTTTGTCTCAGTTCATCCAAATCATTCGAATATTTGCACTCCCTTCGTGGTTGCATAAATAGTTGTCATTTTATCCAATAAATGAATTTTCCAATGTTGTCGCCACCACTGTCTGTTTCCCGTCATTGTGTCCGACATAGGGACCAGTGAGCCGGATGGAAGGAAAGCAATTTACGAGACGAGCGATGTGTCTCTCTTGTTTATGTAGAGTAATGATACATTTGCTTTCCTAGTTACTCATATAGGTTTCTCCATATTTTCATCTTTCTCGAAAATAATAAATGCTTAACATCAGCCATGTATGTATCTGATATATGTATTCATCAAAAAACTCTACCAAGTAGAAGTAGTGAAAAGTTTACCACGAAATATTCCGTGGAGTATTGGTTCGTTGGGAATGATATTTTCGAATTCGCATTTCGCATGGAATGGAGTGGATCGAGTGAAATGATGTTAGATTTGAATAGGTGAGCAAACCTCATTTTTCGATTATAAGTAGATTTTACGTTGATATTACGTATCGATGACCCTATATTCAATATCTTTGAATGACATTGGTACAGTTAACAACTCCTCGTAACAGTCTCATAGGATTTTCTTACTTTCAGGACACTGTTCGCAAAATATTGCATACATGCGTTTTCCTTAGTTTGAAGACGAAAATCAGTGGATTTTTCCCAAGAATTACAAAATTTCTGAAAATAGCTGAGTAGAGAATTCCTTCCGACCTGTTCTCCCTATTTTCATTTTATCGACGTGCATATTCCTTGATTTATTTGCTTACTCCTCAATCCCAAATAATTCGATTTTCGGTTATCCACAAGATTTACAAGTCATCTTGAAATCATGTTGACATGTTCATTCGTAAAATTGATGATATGAGGAGAGTATCATCATAGTTATTCAGCTTTTGGGTGGTGAATGAACAATATAAACTGAAATAAAATGATTTATGGAGTCCATAACTTATGTTTTCTTCATAAAATTCCCCAGTCTACCCTTCCATTTGAATCGAATTAATCGTCAGCGAACTTATTGTTCGAATCTCAATGAAAGTCCCAATTTCACTGAAGTTGAAGTTGTACGCCTCTTCAGACAAAATTTTTCATCAATATTGCGTAATAAAATCTCAATTAATCCTCGAGAGTCATCGAGGATAACCATCAACTTGCTGATGTATATTAAAATCTCGGTATGTCGAATCCAGTAATCAAATCATCTGAATTCGATCATGCTGAAATCAGATCAGAGGTTCATTAATGGGATGTATTAAGCCATGCAGATATGAAATTAGTTGAGAAATTCGCATTGCAGATTTGGTTCCAGAATGTGGATCTGATTCAGTAGACAAATCAACATCCCATGATAAAATGGAAATTTCAAATTTGACTCACATCATCAGGATCTGAGAAATTATGAAACGAAGATTTTTTTCATAAAACTCCCCACAGAAGAAGACATCCTGTAATGTTCAGAGAACATCGTGAGAACCAAGTGATGAATTGGTGTTCTTTTTGAATTTCTGAAGGTCATATGCCTCGGGGAACACCTCCTTGGGCAATGTGTTCCAGAGCCTCGCTGTTCGTTGGATGAACGAGTCTTTGAAAAGAGATGTTCTGCAGGTCACCAAATTAACCACGAAAGGGGTGTGAGGACTGGACTTGACGGGTTAACCTCGAAGAGACCGCCAAAGGCGAAACGATTGTTGATATTTCAGAAGAGCATCGCCCATGAAAATATCTATAGAATAGAGACAGATCGCTTCTACCCTTTTACGGTGTTCCAGAGAAGTAAGCGAGTTAGTAAGCTAAGCATCACCTACGAGACGAATTGCCCTTTTTTGGACAGAATCCAACAGCTTCAGGATATATTTAGGTGCCGCACTCCAAATATGGGAACAGTATTCCAGGACAGGTCGGATTTGTGCCTTAAAGATCGTAAGCAGCTGACTGGAAGTGAAATAGCTCCTGGCAAATAAAACGAAGTTGTGTGTTAAAACAATACTTCATTACGGGTTCATTTTCAAACAGATCCAGAATCAATCCTCAAGTATGTCACTCTTCTCCAATTCATGATGGTGTTCCCGGATTAGCTGTGGACGTTTAATTTTTTGGATATAATTTTGCATTTAATCAAAACCTCCAAGTAGATACAGTATACACGGACTTCTCGAAGGCATTCGACAAGTTGGATCATAAAATTCTAATCAATAAACTGCATTCCTATGGTTTCGACACCCAACTCTTGGACCTTTTTCGCTCTTACCCAACTAATCGCATCCTGTTCATGGATTATAGAGGCCACAAATCCTCCCAATTTGTTGCAAACAGCGGTGCCCCCCAAGGAAGTAACCTTGCACCTCTCTTATTCTCACTTTTCATCAATGATATAGGAACTAATGTCTAAAGTCACATCTTACTTTTTGCAGACGACTTGAAAATATTTCGACCCATTGTATCTGATAAGGACTGCTTCATTCTACAAAAAGATCTTGAATTCTTACATGTTTGGTGCGTCGAAAATAATCTCCCTCTCAACATTAATAAATGCAAATACTCCCAATATACCCTCAAAAATAATGTTACACAATATGACTACCATATGAATAATACTCCCCTTCAGAAAAGCAATCAAACATAGGATCTTGGTATCATCTTCGACTCAAAATTAAGCTTCTCTATCCAATATAGTTCAATGACATGTGCAGCCAAACGTATGCTTGGTCTCATATATCGGAATTGTAAGAACTTTCGTAACCAGGACAGCTTTGTAGCACTGTTTAATGCATACGTGAGATCTCGGCTGGAGTATGGTTCACTAATATGGTCGCCTTTTTACAATATTCACACGAACAAAATTGAATCTATCCAAAGAGGCTTCATGAAATACATCACATATAAATTAGAAGGGGTCTACCCAGAACAAGGTATCGACAACAGAATATTACTAAATAAGTTCAAACTACTATCCCTTCAAAACCGAAGAACCTACTATTCAATAATCTTTATTTTCAAATTAGTAAACAATCTAGTATACTGTCCTGAATCACTCTCTTATTTTAATTTTCATGTGCGGAGACTACACTCTAGAGATGAACTAACTTTCTACTTACCCAATTCAAGAACTAACATACTTCTCAAATCTCCAATCGTAGCAATGAGCAAATTATTCAATCAATTCTGTGCAGATCTCGACATTTATTATCAGACAATTGGTCAAGTAAAGAACGATATTGAAATACTTTTATGTAATAACCAAGATATCTGAGCCCAATATATGTACCTTACTAGAAAAAAATATGTTTTTCCACTTTTCTCCATCTTCAGGTGTTTCCTGTCAATTAAAGTCAATTTGGTATACATGAACATATATGTGTCTGTATGTATATACAGGTATGTGTGTGTATGTATTTATATAAAACTTTTTGCTTATGTATATGAATATATGTCTTGTCATTGGAATTTACTCCTGTTCAGACATTAAACAATTTTTTTTTTAATATCAATTCATCAACTTATGGCGATGCGATCTACAAAATTTTTTGTATCGAATTTATTGATTATATCACACGCTCATTCTGCCTGAGACGGAAAAAAGTAGGAAAAAATGCCAATCGGGTTGCCACAACGATAGTAGGGGTGGGTCGTGATACAATCGATGTTTACCTAGGATGCCAATTGATTTTTATTATGCCGATCATGAACAGGACTCAAAATAAACTCAAGATTACTGAATAGTTACATAGGTTCAGCATTTTCATGACTCTTAAGAAGGGGTTCTTTCCCATATCAAACAACTATTTATGAATACAAAAAGGACAGTCATGGAAAAATGATGAAACAATAACTTGATTCTCGGTCATGGAAACTTTTGATAAATTATAAATTTTCCACAGAGGGGTACTCGAGTGAATTTCGGCAGAGGTCCTGTCCCACTGGAATTTGGTGGAGACGGCACTGACGTTAGATACTGATATTTTCAAACCCAACCAAGGGAACTTGCACTCCGGACTCACTTTCATGGCAGCCTTTGGGGCTTGGCTCAGTTTGGTCGAAATTCCAAGGAGGAAAAATTATGAGCACAAAAATAACACCTCTAGCACAGATTCCTTATTGCTGGGACGGTTTTGATACTCTGGCCTAGTCTACTATATCCGTGAAACGTGGAAAATTGTGGGCATTTCAATTAGATGCAGATCGACAATACCCCCAATAACAACATTTGTGAATACGTAAATTATTCGTCTCAAACGGTACTTTTAAACTCAAAAAAATATATATATATATTCAATTCACAAAGTTCTGACGAGTGCCAAGTTCTCTGCTCAACTCGACTTCTCGCTAGCCGCTAGCGAAAAACTTATTCTTCTCTTTTTATTATATAAGTCGATATCATATACAGGGTGGTATATTTATTTGAAACGAAATTTTCGTTTCACACAAGTCACTGTCTTCTTATAAAACGATTGAATAGTGAGCAATGACTTTGGGAATTGACATTTTTTCATTCAGACATGTACGATGAATTCCTCTCGTTTTCAATCTTCTGAACACTAAAATTGAAATGATGTTGAACTATTCGGATGAAAGAATCGATTACCATATTTCAAAACGTTTAAATGTTCAAATAATCCTGATGTAGGATTGGTATCATGGTGGTGAACTGAATTAGCGTTCATGATATGCAACGATGAATTATATCACAATATACTTTCTGTATGAATGAATCTGTATATGAATATTTGGATCTGAAAATGGATCTGTTGACCTTCCATTATGACTTTCCACGTATAACGCCATTGTGCTCTTCTTATGTAGTTTAGACCGAATCAACTGAAAATCTCAATTTAAGAACACGACCTTGATTGAAGCTCTGAATATATGGATATAATGATATAATGTAAACAAGCCATTCATCGTCATATTGCCTACTTTCTCGTTTATTGTATATCAAATTTTTATTTTCTGCTGTCCCAGTAGGTAACGACCAAAAGTATTGACACTCCATTTGTAGATTTTGAATCAACCCACTGCAACTATTGAGAAATGGCCAGCCTAAATAGTATGATTTGCAGTCTATTAACAAAATGCCCTCCTGTGTCCACATTTGCATCATTGCTGTAGATTACATCTTCGTAACAGGTGTATTCAAATATTTCTGCAGCGTTCGATTCTGGGGAAATTGAAATGCGAGCCGGGATGTGTTTAGATTCACTCGGAAGCACGCCTAAGGTGGGTCGTAACTTCAACGTCCGAAGGTAATTTGCATTCCCTACACAATGCTTCTTCGTGTATTCATGCTGCACAATGTTAGGGGGTTCTGAAAGGAGTGAATACGGAGTTTCGCCACGTATTTTCTTTGGTTGAAGCTGGCTATCGGCATTGGATTAGTTCAGAGTCGACAACAAAAAATTCAACATTATTACATTGGAGTATTATAGGGGTTCTCGCTTCATGGATTGTATCTCAGATGTTTACGGAAAACATATATTGAATCATCCTGAGAATCTTGCAACTCAAGTTATTGTTCCGGATATGAAACACTAGTCCAGATGGCATGATCATTTTCCAGGAATATTCTATACATATCCCGATGAAACATCGATATATGCCATGAATATTCTACATCGTTCAAATATTTTCCATGCATTATCTTGGAATATTCAAAGCCACAATTCTAGGAGTGTCCTATGAATATTTTTTCACGATATTGCCACATTCCATCGATATCCACTATTGATATTCCTAGAATAATTATTTGGAATACCTATTCTATGTATGCCTCAACACTCATCAAATACTATAATTGAACCAGATTAATCTGCATGAAAGCTCAAAATAAATTATGCATAACTACAGAAATTCACAAAATTCACAAAATTACAGTAGTGCTACAGATACAGTTATTCTGCTGTCTGCAAATAAACTGAAAAACCACAAAGCCTAATGGCTGTCCATGGTTACAGTGGAAGCAGACGCCACCGAAAAATATAATCAAGTTTTTAATTGCTTTAAATATTATATGGAATAATGTATTAATTTCAATTTATGTGTGGTAGAATTCTATAGTAATGGTCAACAAATAATTAATATACGATATGTACTATAAACTATAAAAAAGATAATGATAGAGAATAATAATGGGAAATACTCCACTCTGAGAGCTCAAAAAAAATGAGATAATAAATTTATGTCACTCGTGAGCAAAAAGAATTTGACTGCTCTTTTGATACGGAATAATGAGTTTGTTTTTGCAATTGTTTCTGGGACGAAATTGTAGAATCGGGGGCCTAAGTATATGAAAGATTTTTGTCCAATAGTTTTTTGAGTATTGGGAATTCGAAATTTATTTTTTTCTTTAGTTCTTGTTGAATGCAAATGGGAGATGACTTCGATTTTTTTTTTATTTTTTAATATGTATATTAGTGTTTTCAGAAAAAATGTTTGTCGGAGGTCTAATACAGGTATTTCTGCAGTATTTGTAGTTTTTCCAGGTATACATCTGAAGTTTCCCCCCAAGCAAGCATACCGTAAGACAATCTAGACTCAATAAGCGCATAATACAACATTGTGAGATGTAGTAGATCTAGAATTTTTGTTAAATATTTGAAACGTCCTAAAAGTGATCTAAGAGTTTTAGTGACATTTTCTACATGATGATTCCACCTCAAGTGACAGTCAAGAGTTACTCCGAGGTATCTAATATTCGTGAATTTGATTTTAATGGATTTGCTGGCCTCACTGTTTGGAATTTCTAATTCACGGTAATTCGGAAGACTATTTTTGTAGCTACAGATTGGAAGAAACATGGTTTTCTCGAAATTAATAGTGAGCAGGTTGAAGTTGAACCACTCAATTACAGTTGCCATGTCAAGTTCAATTTTCAGTTTTAGATCACTCCATGTTTCCGCAGTATATAATAAAACAGTGTCATCCGCGAAACTATGTATAACTCCAGCTGTATTTATCTTGAATAAGTTATTCATATATATAATGAAGAGCAACGGCCCCAAAATTGTGCCCTGGGGTACTCCACATTTAACTATTTTTTCTGAGCTCATATACTTGTCAATTTTCACACGCTGTGTACGATTATGCAGATAGGAATGAACTAATTTCAATGCTGTTCCTCGTATTCCGGAGTCCTCCAAGACGTTCAACAACTGTTTATGATCAACCGTATCAAACGCCCTGGCAAGATCCAGGCTTCGAAACTTCAATAGCATTATATAACTTCATGATTAATGAAGATACAGCATCCTCGGTAGATTTTCCTGTTTGAAAGCCAAATTGTTGCGGCGATAATATCTTGTTACCATTCAGAAAGGATTCAAGTCTGATCTTAATCACTTTTTCAAATAATTTGGAAAAATTAGTAATCAAGGATATTGGTCTATAGTTAGATGGTGAACATTCATCTCCTTTTTTGTAAAGAGGCTTAATGATACTTTTTTTGAATTGACTTGGAAATATACCATTAGATATCAGTTTATTAATGAGAAAACATAACGGCGACGCTATCTCCTCACAAATCTCCTTCAATGTTTCACTCTTAATTTCATCTATTCCCGGAGCCTTGTTATTTTTAAGTGATTTAATAATCTGATTTATTTCATTTTCATCAGTGGGATTCAAAAATGAAGATTTATCATTGAGGAAGGTTTTGCTGGGACAAACCTCGGGTTTCTGAATCTTTTCCGCCAGTTCAGGACCTACACTTGAAAAAAAAAGTGTTCAAAGTTTCATCAATTTCTAATTTTTTATCCGATTTACTACCGTTCATCAATCTGATTTCTTTCATTTCTTTATGAGAAGTACTGCAATTGGTAATTGAATTTATTGTTTTCCATAGTTGTTTAGAGTTGTTTTTATTCCTTTCAATTTGTTGTTTGTGGAATGCCAGTTTTGTTTTTTTTATTAATCTATTTAATGTATTTCTGTAATTTATGAACTCTTTTTTATTGCTTTCGTTCCCTTGATTTTTCTGATATTTTTTATATAACTTGTCCCTTTCTATAATTGACTTCATTAAACCATTAGTTATCCATTCCGCTTTTTCAATCATTTTTTTTTCTTCTGTTTTATAATTACTGTATGGTTCTGGATTGACTCATTTATTGTTTTAGTAAAATACGTCGCTGATTCCTGTGCATTACATATGTGGTAAAATGAAGACCAGTCAAATTCTTTCAGCTCAGCTTTAAGGTTTACAAAGTTAATGGTCTTTATAATGTTAAGTGTTGGTGATATCTCATTTCTCTTGAAAATATTCCAGTTGAAAATTGTTGCTCTATGATCAGTTACTAATGTATCATAAACATAGCTAGTACAATTATCCATTACATTCCCTGTATTCAGTTTCACAAAACAATGATCCAAGCATGTTGAAGAAATACCTTGAATACGAGTATAAGTGTTAATGACATCGAAATTGAAATTGAATTCACACATAACATTCAAATAGTCATTAACCAACCTTGTTTTTGAAAGGAGATTTATGTTAATGTCACCGACAATAATATGAACATCGCTGTTATCAGTATTTTTCTCTAGAAAATTGTATAATTCAATTATGTTATCATTGTCATTGGTAGAAGGAGATCTGTAAAGGGCAGTTACTTTTATTTTTTCATCATCCTTGTTCATTTGCATATTTATTGCTTTACAGTTATTGATTTCAACTATTTCATAAGTGTAATTTAGGTAATTCCTCACGTAAATTACTGTTCCATCACATTTATTTAATTCTCCGAAATTAAAGATCAGCTCATACCCATCTGAGATGCAAAGATTAGGATCGAAATCGTTCTTAGTTTCAGTAAGCACAATACAATCGAAAGATTCGCTAAAAGAATTCAGAGTAACAATTAGATTATCCAAAATTTTTGATATACTTCTAATATTTTGGTGAAATATTTTAAATGCATTTTTATGTTCAATATTATACTTAGCTACATTGTTTAAGACTTCAGTAGGAAACTCGTCATAATTATAGTCTCTTATGAAAGGATCCATTTGTTAATCAAGACAGATACTTATTTATGAACAGAACTTATACAAGTATAGTAGGATGCAAACTATAATCTATGCAAACTATAATCTACCTCAATTTTTGCTGTTACTATTTAGTCTGGTAATTCTCTTAGTGTGGGCAGTTTTTAGATCTCTCTTCTTCTGTATCCGCACTTTCCTTGAAGTTTCTTTCTTCCTTACTATCTTTTGCCTTTTTATTTTCTTCGGTTATGTCCTCTTCGCTTATGTCCTCTTCACTTCTGTCCTCTTCTTCTCCTAGATTTTCTATTGTGTAGGGCACACCATCAATCACTAATGTTTTTCTCCTTATAAAAGCTACTTTGCCATTGTCTCTAGCCTTCTTCAGGTGGAATCTCAATTTTTTTAATTCAGCATAGTCTTCAGGCGTGTAGTATTCTGAGACAAAAATTCCGGTTCCTTTGAACTTACTTGCCTTCGCTAATATTTCAGATTTGGATTTATATCTAAGCAGTTCTACCAGGAGAGGGCGTGTAGTTTCATTGTTTTTTTTGCCAATACGGTAGATATCTCTCAGCTCATTGATGTTTAGTTTTAAACTCAGATTGTTCTCCAATACGCTCGTGAGAGTATTTATATCTTCAATATCATTCTCAGTTTCTCTTATGCCATAGAACACTAGATTGAATTTTTTTGTTTCACGTTCAATATTTATCAGTCTTTCTTTTAGTGTTTTGTTTTCTTCTCGGAGAAATGAATTTTCGTTTTTCACACCCTGAAGTTCTTCTAGGATCTCAGTTCGTATTGAGCGTACCTCTTTCTTAAGTTCTTCAACTGCTTCTTCAGTTTTTAGTTTCGTATCCTTTGGTAACTCATATATTTGGTTGTTACTAATCTGCTTATCCATTCCCTCTAGTATATCGCCTTTAATTTACTATCATTCAGAGTTGGTCACTTAGCTACTCCCACGTTTGAAGGAGGTTGATTCTTGTCTTGGTTTTTTACCAGCAAGACTCGATTTTGAGAAGTGGTTGGTAACTGTTGGTTGCAATTAACAATTATGATATCGTTATTGCATAGAAATGGGCAATTAACAAACAAAATCAATTAAACCGACGTACTCCTGGGCATTTTCCCTTCACTTCGGTTTAAAATCTATTCTAAACACTGGTATGAGACCTAACTAAAATGTGAATTTAGCAGGAGCTGGATTCATACACGCACTTGTCTTGTATAGTTAACTCACTTAATGATATACTCTCTATAAAGAAAAAATAGCTTTACTTGATACCCCATTACTGTCAAATGTTCAGACGTTTTCGTTAATTTTATATAAATAAATTGCGACAGGCTGAAGGTATGAATTTTTTTTTCAAAGTTCACTATTTATAGTATGCATTGTGCTCTTGGTGTTCGAAACACCAATCGAATTATCAGATATAAGATATCAAATCGGTAATATCAATTTCATTAAATTTTTTTCAGACATTTTGGATTCATAGATCACATTCTTCATATTGTAGAGACCACATATACATAGTGAGTTCATCGAGAAATATAATGCAGCAAATCATCAAGATGAGTCCTACATCAAAGGAAATTTCGATGAGTCCATCATAATCATACAAAACGACCATATAAAGATGAAATTAAATCGAACCCTCCATCTGTCAAATCATCCTTTTGTTCAAAACTGAAATCTATTTTTAATGGATTCAAATTCTGTGAGTCATCCAACACATGCCATGCATCATTTTTTCTCAGAGTCGTTGATATAAAACCCGACCCATCCAATAATAATGAATTAAAATGGCAGGTAGCTACAAAGCATGCCGAATAATACTTCTGTTATTCGATTTTTTTTTTCTGTAACAGAAATTCACACTTAGTTATGGAACCCTAACCCGAATCATTGCTGTATTTTTTTTAATAAAGAGATGTGACAGGTATAAAAATGATGCCTTTTCATATCAACAGCAACCCTTCGGGGTATGGCAGATGTTGAATAGCGACGCCACGGACGTTTGGAAGCAGCATTAGCGTATTGAATCATATGATGAGTGTTGGCATCATGGCTTGGGGTTATTTTATTCATATAGTTAGTTCTAATGGGTGATAACAAAAGACAAGCGCATATTCCGTAGATCATCGGTGTTTCCATCATAGAGAGTACCTCTTTCACTCGACGAAATGGTGCATAGTTCATAATATAATTGTAGTCATTTGTCTACTCTATTTCAGACGATTGGTTCATCAATCATCCAATCAACGAACGAAAGGAAAAATGATTTCTATATTCGATCGAATTCACGCTAAACGTATTCTACTTTACTGAATCTGAAGCTCAGATCTGTTGAAGTTGTTCATTTTTAAAATATTTGATGAATTCGAAGAAATAGACTTCAAGAAAATCAAAGTATTGGAGAAAATGGAGCTAGTTTGAAGTAAATGTATTGATTGCATATAGAAAACCGAGTCAAATTTTGATTCCTAAATTCATCAGAATTCTTCCAATGAAGCTTATGTTCAGAAAATCATGAAAAAGAGATATCTCAACATTCGAACTCAGCATAATGAAAATGTCTACTGATTACTATGGAAAATTCACATATTACCTTCTGCAATTTGAATGGTATTTTTTTCATCCTACAAATAGCACTGATAACACGAAAGTTATTGATTGATCATACTCGGGATACTCCAATGAGTTTAACTATATTTCGATTCTTGTACTATTTACAACATGAATGTAATGATTCTGACTCACATTTGTTGCATCTAGTCAACTCAGGTGTTAAGTGTTGGCTACTGGCCAAAAATCCTAAAATAATTTATCGAATCTGTAACGTTTCTTCTCCCCACATAAATAGACGTCACCATTGTTAATAATCTCCCATGTATTATTACCGCCATTGCTATAATCACATTCAGTGAATCACTCAAGCGAGATTTCATTCACGATGATGTCGACACATTAATCCAAATATAATATCCTGAGATATAGTCGCTTGATAGAAGATGTGACCCCAATTCAGAACAATCAGGAATTCGGAGAGATCTTTGGACAAAATTGGCCAAAGTATCAATATACAGGGTGTTTCACAGTGGATGGAACAATGCTTGTATCATCATGAAAAGCTGAAAGTATCAAAGTGTATTAAGTGTATTAATAAATCTAGAAATATTTCGAGAACATTTCAAAATTTCTCTCTTCAATCTGAATTTTCTCGAATTCATTCCAAGTGAATTAGCATACTTTTCGTTAAACTCTCTGCATGTTCTACTGATATTCTTGTTACATTGAACATAAATGATGAATAAATCCATCAAAACCGCATTCGAGTAATTATTTTCTGTCATATTATTTTTACACCTATGCAACTTGATTACAGGATGACATTGAAGCATTATCATGTTAGTTCTCTGTCAGAATAAAGTTCATAGCCTAGTATCGACTGAAAGTTTTTTTCACCTACCGATACTATCTAAAGCACTATCCAATATTTATTTAATTGAAGACGAACTCATAACATGAGTGATCATAACTAACAAACTGTACGAGATAGGTATTTTTTTTATTTTTTTTTATATAAAACTTCTCACGAAAGGAGACATCCTGTAATGTTCAGAGAACATCGTGAGAAGCAAGGGAAAAGAGGTAGGAATTGGTGTTCTTTTTAAATTTCTGAAAGTCATATGCCTCGGGGAACACCTCCCTGGGCAATGTGTTCCAGAGCCTCGCTGTTCGTTGGATGAACGAGTCTTTGAAAAGAGATGTTCCGCAGGTCACCAAATTAACCACAAAGGGGTGTGAAGACTGGACTTGACGGGTTAACCTCGAAGAGACCGCCAAAGGAGGAACGATTGTATAATGAATTGAAATGGAAAATGTTATAGCTTTTCGAATAAGTGATAAAATACAGGGTGTTCCATTTAAAAAAACGGAGTTTCAGTCATTTTTATAAGTGCCCGGATGGCACTCACTTCTGAGCCTCCCTATATGCTGAAACTGAGATCCAGTTCATCGACAGAATTCTTGATATTCTTATGCAGCTATAACCCTTTACAGAAAACCGATGAATAAAATGTTCGATTCAAGAGGAACGTGGTTACATTTCAAATGAATGAGCTATGAAGTTATGAGAATAAACAAAATACAAGACCATCTTTTATCCCTTGAACGAATTGACTATTTATTTGTCCGAATATGCAAAGTTCTGCGTCCTTGGAATAATATTTATCATATTTGATTCCTGGAACTACTCCATCTTACAATTAGTGAAATTGCATATACCGTAGTCAATAACGTTTCAAGAATTGTAATTCCTTAGCTGACTGAAGCCCACATCGATTCATGAAAAGACACATCATTCATCGGAAGTGATCCCCAGCAAGAAATGGAGATTTCAATTATTAATAATTTCTATGGAAATGTGTGCGACAAGCACGAGACCATTGTGGAAGTGTTGTGGTTGATGAATATTCTCTAAGATTACGATAAAGAAGCGATTCCTATCACTCTGCATAGTTCTATACCAAAAAACGATATTATTTCTCACCTGTGCATGAAACTAGCTAATTTCGTGCATCGCCTGCATGTATTATATGGGAGTTTGCATATTTACATACACGATTATTCTCCTTGAAATGTCCTATCGACAATTTCATATCGATAAAACAATTATTCACTAAAAATGTTGGAAAAACAACTATACTTGAATCTTTTTTTACAAGATCGTCATGATGGTTTCATGAGAATATTTGAGTAATTATGCTTTGAGGATTTTGAATCTTCATCTCTTATTAGGTTGACAAAATATTTTCCTTTCAGACTGACCAACTGAAACTTTCGAATTCACATTTGTAGTCTGTTGAATGATGGTGTCTTTCGACCATTCTATTTGCAAATATTGCAAGAAAATATCGAACGCTGATAGTACATGGGTCTAGGTTTAGTCGGATAATTTTTTCTAAATATTACTCGCACTCTACATTCTGAGATATACTGAGATATCAAGAAATGAAGAACGAAAGTCGATAAGACTTGTTGAATCATCTATGGATATGATATTCATTTAGAATAATCACAGATTTTTTTTGAACCCGCATATACAGTATTCCTTTTTCATACCCAAAAACAACAATCAACAATATCATCATTCTGTCAATGAACAAACTCTTCAATATTGTCTAGTTTTGAAAGTGTTATTCGTGTTGTTTCAAATATTCTGAAAATGAACAATATAACTTCAATGATGAATGGAATTAATTCGAAACAGACTTTCTGAAACACTGAATGTATTCAAGAAACAGATGTTTCTGGAACTTTTTTTGATCTTTATCTCTTGGTACGTCCTCACAACTATTTCGAAGATGTCATCATCAGATCAATATTCATCATAGGACGGTAGTTAAATACTTTGAACGAGGAAACGGGTTTTTAAAAAATGATGTTTATTTGATAAAAGTACAGATGAACCGCCTCTGATGAGCGTTACAATTAGAATGAATGTTTTACATGATGTTAGATTTGTTAGATGCTCGGTATCTTGACTCTTCTTGGAATGAAGCGTAATCAGCGAAGCTGTATCAGCATATTCTATTACACGGGAAGGATGGCTACATAACTCGGTTTATGTTTCAACTTCACCTCCAATTCCATCCAAATGACAACTCATCTCTGTATACGTTTCGTCATCAACGTCCTAATAAAAAAACTCTCTTATTTTTCATCGAATAATATCATGAAGTTTCATATGAGCTTATGAGCTGCATTCTGTA
Source organism: Plagiodera versicolora (assembly GCA_037013635.1). NCBI lineage: Eukaryota > Metazoa > Arthropoda > Insecta > Coleoptera > Chrysomelidae > Plagiodera > Plagiodera versicolora. Next base: position 3,241,860 of record CM072986.1, on the reverse strand, counting down.
CTTCTACCTACCACAAAGAAATGAATGCCATCTCGAAATCGATGACAAATACTTCATAAATTCTCCACAATGGTTTCTTATATTCGCCTTCAGTCCCGAGCTAATGCTGAATAGTGATGCTCATATTTCGGTTTTTTTAGGTGCTGAATACCTATAAGTATGCACTGGATTCCAGAAATACGATATGGGAAAGTTATATTTCGTGGTTTCACGAAGCTCCATACTTACATCTCACATACCATGCAAGGACTTTGCTCTGATTTATAGCACTCTTATGGTCGAAATCGAACTCGAAACCGCTGGCATCAGAATATTGAATGGTGATGGCAATTTTCGAATTCAAGGCTTGCCCTATGTGCATATCAATAAATTGAAGTCGGGCATTTCCCTTATATTCGAGGCGTTTCTAGAAGATCTCTCGATGGTTTACCCACATGAATATTTGCAACTTGTTGATAGAATGTTATCTTCAATCATTCTGAAAATTTTGATTACGAATACCAAATCTCAGTGTCCTAATCTCAGATATTCACCAAACAAAAATCCAAAATACATTATTAAACATAATCTTCATTTAAAAATATGGGTTGATGTGTTCTCCATCCCTAGTTCATAAAGAAACAAATTATAGAAATGGTGTATTTCCATTTCAGCGCAACAGCTCATGCAGCTACAAAGATGAATTTTATTGCACCCTAACGTAAATTTGTTCCATCTCGAGTGTATCAAAAGTCATAGTTGTCAACTAACTACTAAACTGATTGTTTTCAAAATAATTTACTCATCACATTAACACTGCGCATGATTAGGTGAATTCAGAAAAAAAAAATCACATTCAAACACTTTAAATAAAGAAAACTCAGTTTTCGATCTGATTATTCTCCGTATCAAGAAATATTGGACAGTGCTAGTTATATCTAAACAACTAAAGGACATTGAATTACAAATTACGATATGAGTTTCCTATGACCCTATCCATGATCATATACATAGGTCTGGCAACTCGTATGGTAGGGGGTGACCCAAACATTGAGGAAATTTTTGTGGTTCTCATGTTTCGCCACCTGCAGCGCTGTCCTCTATTGTCACTTTGTCAGCCTGTCACAAATCAGATCCGATCAGCTCTTTGAAAGTAGGAATGATTTTAATTTATTCGAGAGAATTCTGCAAGATATAATATTTCTGTCATTGGTGCCACCCCCCACCACTCAAAAATGCCGTAGATACCAGACCTATGTATAATCGTGACCCTATCACACTGTCGTGAAAATGATTTGACCTACCTAATTATTCGTTTCGGACGCTGAGGAATCATTCAAAATAAAAAATCCGGATCAATCACGAAAAATGTGTATTCAGTTTTTTTCACCTTCAAAAGTCCTAGCAAAAAGATCTGATAATCATATTCGCGATAATCGACCTGTAGTTTTTACATGTCAAACGACAATGATTTCCAAGGTTTTTTTTTTGGTCAATTTGATTCACAGCAAGTCTTTATGACGTATGGTTTCCAAGATACAGCATCTGTCATTCTCACCTGGCCACCCGATACAAGTGGAAACATACCAGATCTCAAAACACGAAACACGATTGGTAAACATTCGTAAACCGCATAATGAGTCAAAAATAAAACAAAACAGACTGAAAGGCTTACAGTTAGTAAAAGATTCATATCATGTTATAAATCTATGTACTTTGCATTTCAGTACATTTTTTTAACATCTTTATCGGCTTCCCGTAGTGAGAAGTCATTCAGTTGAATGTTGTCCCGAAGACTTTCCGAAGCTATTTCGAGGAAATCAAATGAAATTATCTACTTCAGTGTTTCTTGTATTCACTGTGAAGAAGCACGAGATTTTTTATTTCGAACGATTGGAAATTGAAACTGTCTCATGACTGCAATAATAAATGTATATGTCGAAGAATACGAATTCACTATTGCAAATGGAAATGAGAAATCATTTGCCAAATCCTCATCACGATTTATTGAGGTACGCAACTTTGATTCGCTATACAAATATAATGCATGTTATGATGATGGATGGAATTTCAGCATTGCGAGTTTCCCTATTATTCTACAATCCTTCATCGCACCATAAACTTGCCGCCCAACCCATAACTCTGACCCTTGAACCTGCGATGTTTCCAACCTACCTTCAATAAACAACAAAGACCTCCGACCTGGCTACAATTTATTTTCTCCGGAACACCACCTCATACCTCTGCATCGGCCATTGTTACCGATCAGTATGATTCAATCGCGCCGGTAACATTAATGTAAACAAACAATTGCTAGAGAGGGACCGCCTATGACCGCCCAGCATTGTTGTTGTTACTTCCGGTTCGAAGACCACATCCGGCTAAGGGTCCGAAGGGATTTAATGGATGGTCTATGTGCGGATGGGAGGAGTATTTTGACGGATAAGTGAGAATCCCTGCGGCTCTGGGGAAGGGTGAAAATAATATTGTACTGTACAAAGTGGTCCCAATTGAGCATCCCTGTAGAAAAAGCGGTTCCGATATGAATCATAAAAGAATCACCTATTGATATCTCGATTCAATTCAATTCAAATCACCAGAAAGAATGTTTCGAGAGAAAAGTATGATTTTTTTTTTCGATGATTATCGGAATAATCTCAAGAAAAAAGAAAAGTTTTCCTACAATTCTCAAACTAGACTTGGAATGAATATCCGATAATATAATTCCTGGAATATGGAATTTCTGAACGAACCAATCTCGAATTGTAATGAAAATTCCTTAATAATAACATTGGATGCAGGTTTGTTTGCATTGATCTTCACCTGAGAGCACAAGTCTACAGATATTCGAGGTTATCTCATTGTAGTATCAAATAATGGTCTAGAAATCATTCATAAGTGGTTGTTTAGTTTCCATTTGTTAAATGTTCGTGGATTTTAATCTTCAGAACACAATGAGTAATGAAAATTTTACAAACTCATCCAATGATGAAAATGATTCGATAGAAATTACGAGTAATATTCTAAATCTCCATAAGTTATAGTTCTCCTCAATTCAGATGGGTAGAGAGGTCGAGCTATAGATTTAGGAGTACCAACCTGTCCATTGGGAAAAATTTTATTGTGATGCCCTGCATCTGTACCTGCTGTAATTTATTTATTCCTATTTCAGTTGGCCATTCAAACTATGACACGTAATTTTCAATAACTATATACGAGGGTGTTTCTCATTTTTCAATTCCTTCACACGATAACTTGAGATATTTGATATACTCATATGGTTCAACATTCAAATAATTTTTGTTGTTGTAAGAATAGTCATTTCATTCGATAAAAATAAATAAGTGTTTACTGTATCAGCTCTAATAGCTTCTCACCTCATAACAGAGCTTGAAATTGGTGCTATCGAAAAATTCTCTATTTCATCGATTCATTTTCTTCGACTTCGACTTTCATTAAAGTTTAGCCATAACTGATATTTTCCGATCTTTATTGAAACCTTGGATATATTGGTATGTGTAAAAGAAAATGAAGAGTTTTATAGCTATTCAGTTTAATTTTTCTTGCTACCAGTTATTTTTCCTAATTTTGACAAACATTTTATTTTGTGTATGTCCTTGAACAGAGTAGATAGTACTTTAATAGCAACTTACTGTTTCAATGGTGCAATCATAACAACTAACAGGTAGGAACGTTTACATAGAGTAACAGATTCACCATCAATAAGAGTGCTCATCAACTTTTATTCAATTCATGCTTTCAACTCCGCTGATTCAACAATCGCACGAGAATACACCTCAATGAGTACTCGTATATCACAATGAATATTACAACTACGACTGTTAATAGAAACTGCTGAGAGTGCGAAGCGTTTTATAGATATCAATATCGTCAATGTTTCAGCGCAATCTATATAAAAGCCACTGAATTCCACTTTACTTCTGTGAAACAACTGGATTCGATCGTAATGCTGTTTCATTTATTCATTTCGCTGAGAATGCCGCTCTAAACAAAATCCCCTTCATATTAGGATCGAAATTGTTGGCAATAAAACTAAATCAAATAAATGCTTACAAGTTTTTCCTTGTAGTTATCAGGATTTAATAGTCGATAAAATTTTATTGCGTTTGACTTTCGAGTCCTGGTAGAAAAAGCAAATTTTCCAACGGGACAAATCGGTCTGGAGGATAAGAAATAAATATCTGTGGAATGGAGCACGTATTGTCGAAGTCTAGTTTCATTCCATTTGAGAATATACAGTTTCGGAAAAAATACGTCTTGAGTGGAGATAAAGATCTAAAAAAGTAACAAGAAGCAATAATATTTCGATATATCAGAACTATTTCCCTTCTTCTATGCCCTATCACCACGTAAAATGATGAAAAAGTCAGTTTCAGAGCTTATAGATATCCCTCTATTGAGGATCCGCAACTTACGTCACAGCCAAATTCCAGCCAATCACAGAATTGAAAGACACTTTCATTTTGTGTCGCGCCGCAGATGCTCTTCTGAGCTATTCGAAGGGAGATTTTGAATGACATCAGGAAAGGTGCTTTTCAGTGGAATTTCGCTCACCTTGTAATGACTCGTATCAAATTCGACCAACGACCATCTTGGAATTTCAATCATAATTTTTATTTTGTCATTTATTTATTCATTTGAGGGCCGTGGTTGCCAAGAAGTCTGTATCTAAAATAGCCAAAATCCATAGCGAATATATCAGTCGTTCAAATCCCGCTGAGGCGAACGCACTTTTCATTGAGTGTTGGATTCATGGTATAGTCCTATTGGTATGTCAGTTCCCTGAAGTGGTTCGGATTCCACTATAAACATGAGGGGTCACCCTTCTTCACCCCGCACAATTTTCGACTTATGGGGAGTTGGTTGAAAAACCAAACTTTGAAGAGGTGATTTAATTGCGGATGTCTCATCAGATTCACAGGTTATCTATTGAAACTATTGATATGCCCATTCCATATCTTGGCAAGTTTTCTTGTTCGGAATTGAATTTCTTGCTGGATTCGATATCGTGAGACACCATGTATTAATTGAAGGAAATTAGTGGAGGCTCATCAGCGGTACGTGACTCTTGACCTTCCGAACATCTTTCTAGTCGTCTCCGAGACCTTGCGGTCCGCGTTTCCACTCCCTCCGGTAATATTTTATGTTTGGGAAGTGCTTGCTATGCGTATACTAATGATATGGCGTGCGGAGAAGGATCTCCGACTGGGATAGAATCGCTTGGATTCCTGCATGAATAATCACCTTGCGTGAAAATATAGTAATTATTTATAATTAATATGTAACATTCCTGCTACCTGTAACAAGTCGGTACTTAGTAGTCACTTTGTGATTTTTTAATGAAGTCAGACTTGCAGTAGTTCAGATACTCAAAATAATTTACTGCCGGAGTATTCTTTATAACGTATGGGGATCTGATGTTTGATGTTTCTGTAGATAATTCAATTCCATTAGCAAGTACGTGTTTGATTCAGTTCATGGGAAATGTATGAAACAATACATCACGAATATATGGAACAAGATTTTGATAATTTACAGTAATGTTATATCATATTGAATGGATACATTGTTTAACTTGGTGCAAACTCAGACCCAGAACGAATAAGGGAATAAAAAGAGGATATTCATCAGGAGTCCAGCTGAATCTGAAAATATTAGAGGAGAACACACTATGACCATGTTTTGTGTACAGTTTCTGTATTTAATCTCGATGAATTCTCATCTTTAGTACCAGAGGAATCCATAACTTCGAGATGAGTTGTTGCTTCTGCTCTTCCAAACTGTACGAAGTTCAAAATGTTTCAGTATTGACTCATGATTACTTCAGTTACTGACAATCAAATATAATAATGTATCGAGAGTCGTCATTATAGGAAGATGATAAACTAAATGAGAGAAATAATGGATCAAATTCTTCAAAGATATCAGCATTATAAAAAAGTAATGGAAGATGTTGTCCGCTGCACTTTGAAAAGGAATAATGCTTTGGAAATGTTTTCGACGAAAATGATCTGATTGACTCATATAAACAATATTTGGAATCGATTTTTCGAATTCCAAATACATACATTGTGTGTTTTAAGTGAAGATTTGGTTGAAGAGAAGAAAACCAGATAGTTTTCAGACTTTGTTATTTAGGAGTATAAAAAAAATTAATCGTGATGAAATGAATTCACAGGTGAAAGTGTGAAAACAAATATAAATCTATTCAATATTGTCAGTATTATGAAAAACAATTCGCTTTCAATATAGTGTATCATATTCATTCAATTCAATGGTTTCGATCGAATTGACTATTGATTTCAGTTGACCAAATGTCACCAAATGTATCTTAATATTTTTATACTTTTTTCTTCAGGATCGTTAGTAATGGATCTTGTGAATTGGATTCAGAAAGCATGTGTTCGATAGAAAGAGATTAGATAGATTCGATATGTTTGTAATGTTCTTGTTCAATTCGACCAAAAATGTGTTGTCTATTAGTGTGACTGTATTTGATTCGACTTGAAGTACAAAAATTTATGTTCGATTGATGTGGACTGTATTCGGGTTGTTTGTGACATGAAAACTATGTTATTTGTAAATTTATTTTTTACACTTGTATCGACTTTTGAAGGCCCACCTCTAATGGGAATTAATAGATAGCTGTTATATCTATATTTATGAATTCTTTCATCAAACGCTAACTGGTCATCAACAAGTGAATCATCATACATATTCCATAAGAAATTATTGAAATCATCCAACTAACAATCACAATTTCTGAAAATATATGGATTTTGCCATTGACCGAACAATGCATCCTGTCTATGTTTCAAAAGATTTATTGAAATATGGAAAGTTCTTAATGAGCTGTACAATTTTTGTGATCAGTTTTTTCATGATTATCTTTTGGTTTCTGAGATGAGGTGAATATGTAGACCAGCCTGTCTTCGGTATACCTAATTCCGTTTCAGATAGCGACATAACTCACAGCATGAAAAAAATAATCATATCACTCAATATATTGGGATCAAATTCAACTTCAGATGGGATCTCAAGATTCATTTTCATAATCAAATCGTATTCTTCAATTGTGATTCCACATGTAGAGTAGTAAAAATTTAATATTTCATCTTCCCTATTAAACAATCTCCTTTGTATATGAATTTTCTGGCATGAAAAGAAATGCCACTAGGTTGTTAGTTCCAATCTACCTCGAAGACAACCATGGAATGAACCATGATGGTGTTATGAATGTGGAAACAGGACTTTGAATGGATTGAAACGTTACTCGAATACCTTCACCGGTTCTTTTTTGATGCCTCATGAAGTCGTATTCATCACCCCATTCATATTCAAATGCGAAATAATAGAATATACAACCTCATTTTCGACTAATAATTCATCGAAACAAATTGTGACGGGATCTTTTATTCGTAGAAGAATTTATTACATGCTTTGGTGATGAAATTTCATAGAGTGAAGCCGTTATTTTAGTACCTCATTCATCATAAGTTCGGAGTGAAACTTTATGTGTTTATTTCCAGGATATTTCACGGATTTCAAAAGGTATTTTCCTTTTGAAATACCGTGTTGAAGACAAATTTATGTGAACTAAACAATATTGTACCGATTAGATAACGAATGTTCAATTATCAAATTCAAATGATATATCATAGAATCGAATCATTAGGTACTCTGTTAGACTTATTCTGCCTATACTGTCGGAAAACAGAAAAAAATGCCAATCGGGTTGCTAAAGCGATAGTAGGGGTGAGTCGTGATAAAATCGATGTTTACGTAGGGCGCCAAGTAATTTTTTATTTCCGATCAACATGAACAGAAGTCAATATAAACTCAAAATTGGTATAAAGATACATAAGTTTAGCATTTGCCTGACTCTTGAGAAGAGTTTTCTTCCTATATCAAACAACTATTTGATGAATACAAAAAGGACAATTATTATGACCAAGAAAAATTAAATATTATATGGATGATCATACGTAATTATCCCTAATTCTTGCAAAAATATCCAAGCCGGTACCAAGGAATGCTTCAAATAATATTACAAAAGAAATCTCAGTCCGAGCACTGGTACAAAAAAATCTAATGGTGAAATAATGAAACAATAATTTAATTCTTGGTCATGGAAACTATTAATGAAAAATAAATTTTCCACAGCGGGGTACTCAAGTGAATTCCAGGTGAGGTCCTGGTCCACTGAAATTTGGTGGAGACGGCAGTGATGTTTGATACTTTCAGATTTTCAAACCCAATCCAATATGCCTAGCCTACTATATCCGTGAAACGTGGAAAATTGTGGGCACTCCAACTAAATGCAGATCGACAATACACCCAATTACAATATTTGTGAATTTGTAAATTATCCGTCTCAATGGGTACTTTGAAACTCCAGTTCTCTGCTCAACTCGACTCCTCGCTAGCCGCTAGCGAAAAACTTATCCTTTTTCTAGTTGTTCTTCATACTCATTATCATATACAGGGTGGTGTATTTATTCGAAACGAAATTTTCGTTTCAACTCAGGAATCTTGAAGAAATGTTAATGTGTTGGAAAAATTCTGAGGTAATTTATTATAATCCATATTCAAGAATCAATCTTTCTCAAAAAACTTCATTGAAATAGTGGAAAATATCGTTATTTTACATAAGTTTGAAGGTGATTTCATGACTCACTGAACCTGATACAAAACAACAATTTTCGGGGATATATTATTTGACATGGATCTGGCAAATTAGGTTGAGTAAACGTGATCATTGGTATTTTGATTTCAAGACTAAGAGAATTATCAGCAAAATAATCGACATCACGAGGGAACCTTTCCCTGAATCTTTCAATAGGGCATAATGATATTTCTACTCAAATAAGAGTTATTAGATACTTTCTCACCTTTTTTATTCTCGACGAAATAATCATTCACTATTATACGATATTGTTTTATTGATGCCATAAATTTCATTGCCCTTGAAATATGGGAATTGATGTCTCAAAATAAGAATCGTTTTGAGAAAAAATTGTCTTTCCGTTATTGACAGCTATTTGTTGTCATGCGGGATATCTGAAAAGAGTAATTGAAATCCTGAAAATTTGGTCGAAGTTCATATGGAAGTAATAATAATAATAAATAATAATAAAACTTTATTCACAGTTGAAAAATACAAATTTAGATACAAATAAGTTACTATATGGGGTGAATAAAGTGATTTTGGGATAAGTGCGAAGCACTTGTTTCCCACAAAAATTTACAGATATACATATAGAAAATTGAGAAAAAATATATATATATATACGTATAAATGTTATGATATAATATGTAAAATAGTAAATAGCAAAATAATAAAATGTAAGACTTGTAACAATTTAAGAATGGGTATGTATATAAATAAGTAAAAAAAATCATTCAAATATCATAAAGAATACACAATCCAATGAATACAATTATAATAATGTTACTGATAATAATAATAAGTTCATTCATCTAATGTTCAAATTATAGTTTACAATGAGGAAATAAAACTGGGGGATAAAGCTTACTGTGCGATAAGTGCTACTGCACTTGTTTCACAGGAAAAAGGAGAATAAAATGAAGAAAAGTTAAAAGTACAAAGTTTGTTCACATTTCAAAGACCTGGAGGTGGTAAAATGAGGTACAACAAAGGATGGTTAATAACAAAAAATTGGAAGGGTATTATAGTACATTGAATGTTATTCAATCTATGTATATAAAGAGCTCAGTTTGGGGATGATGCATAAAGGGATATAATTTTTATTATTAGTTAGTAGTTACTCCATCAAATTTCTCACAAATTGTCTGTCTCTCTGAAAAACGAACGACTTAAGTTTTTTTCTGAACAGTGGTTTTGATATTATATTTTTAAGGTTCTCCGGTAGTGTGTTATATAATTTGATTACGCAAAAGAGGTATGCTCTTTGTGAAATAGATTTTTTTATGATAGTGGGGTAAGCGAGTTGTGCACGATGTCGTGTATTGTATTGGTGGTTTCTGGAGCTTGCTTTGTTACCACAGAATTGGTACTTTACGTTGGTACAGAAGAAGTATAATTGTCTAATATCCATTATTTGACATTCCACATATAAGAGATCTGAGGGATACCACGAATTTTTAGACATAATTAGTTTGAGAAATCTTCTTTGCAGTATCTCTAAAGGAGTAATATGTACTCGGGAGGCTGAACCCCAGGTAATTATGCCGTATCTCAAGTGGCTTTCAACAAGGGCAGAATACAGAAATTTTAGTTCTCTGACTGGCAAACATTTTTTCAGGCAACGAAATTTGTCATCCATATCTTCCATTTGTTCGAAATTCCAGAAATTCACTTCTTGAATATTATGCGTCATCAACTCATAATTTTAAAAGGTGTCCAAAAAATGCGTGCTAATGGTAAAACATTGATTCATTCTGATATCCAAATATGGTATGATGAATGAAGAGAAACATTGCGAATATCATTTTCACTCTGTGAGGATTATTATAAACTATGACTATGGAGATAAATCAATTTGGAAACAAAATAATCTTCATTATAAACGAACAATGTTCAATATCAGTAAAACAGACACCATTTGAGAATAAAATTGAATTTTCAACTATAAGCTGACCTTCAAGACATTAGGATATACATGAAGAGTTATCCTTTCGATATATTCGCGATCAAAGCCTCGATGATATTAGCGAGTAACTTATTTCAAATTCATGTTCGATGTATCTGTTCAATGTGTCACTCAAAGTCTTCTGCATCCAAAACACGTATATCTTGATCTTATGTTTAGAAATCTCGAATTGATCACTATCTATTTTGAGCAACCAAACACTTCACGTGTCAGTTATTTTTATTTGGTTCGTAACGTCCCCATGAGAAAACTAGAGTTGATGAGTGATATAGAGAGTAGAACACATTGAATAATTTCGGAAACGATTGAGATATCGAGCCATCTTTTTGATAACTTCGAATTGAATATTGAAGAAAATTGTAGTCAAAGATCGGTTTGAGTGAATTCAATAGCTTTCATGAGCTAAAGAATAAGTAGGCTAGAATGAAAAATAACCTAAGCTGTTTAACAATCTTCAAAATACGATTCCCCAGAATAGGCTTCATTTTCGACGATAACTTTTTTCATCGGCCCAAAACATTTTGCTATATGGCGAAGATTTCAAAGCACATTTAGCGACAGTTGTTTGGTTTCAAAATCAATCAAATTTACATATTTTCACCAATCAGCTTTCCTCATCATCAGCTTCTTTAGCGTCATACTGTTCAGGGGGTGTGTGTTGTTAGAAGATGTGTAAATGAATGACATTCGTATATCATTCAATTAAAAATAAGAATAGTTTTAGAATTTTTCATCCGTTTTTTAAGTTCTATCCTAGGCATGAAGATAATTGAATCTTCTTCTGTTCATTGTTACATATTAAGTTTTGTTTTAAGAATAATTATTTATGATTGTTGTTGATTGGCCTCTTCTGTTTTTTTTCAACATTTTCTTCTCTGTATGATTTTTTTTGTTTCTATTTTGTAATTGGGTTATCCTGTATACAGTGTGAATAGATTTATGAATGAATAATCATATGGAATTCATGATAGTGACAATGCTATGTGAAATATTTTTTGTTGCATTTCTGGTTAATTAAATTTAATTTCGAGTATTTTTAATGTTATTCTTATGCATATTTATATATTATGAGTAATGATTTTTTATATCCAGTTGCGGATCTGTTTCGCGATGTACTAGAAAATAGGTACTATTCGATAATGCATAACTCTCCGAAAACTTCTGTACTTATTTAGCAATGCATTGAATTCGGTGAACAACAAATATTCTAGTCTTACCACGAATGATTTAGAACTTGGGAACAAGATGCGTACGTCGCAGCTACATTCAATTAATATGTCATCAAAAGAATTCTCACACCCAAAAATACATTCGACACTATTCCTCATGCATTTATTACACTAAGTAATAACGAAGTGTTAATGTTGATTATAACCTTCGTAAAATATGACAGTCATAACCATTCGAAAAGATATACAGCCATATTCTAATTTTGAATGGAAGGATTTTATTTCGCGCTATATTTACGAATATAACTGTCAAGAAGCTTCCTGTATTCATCTTACACTTTTTAATAAGTTATGCGTTCACGATGTTCCATTTCAGTGTGGGGTATTTTCGTGGTAGAAATTGGACGTATGTGTCTTATTTCAAAATGCATTCCCGTATTATGAAATTCCGTTTGGGAGATATCAGTTGAATAATGATTTTTTTATCACTTTCTAGGTCTACTTTTCGAAATAATCAGGATTCTTAATGATTCTCATATCTGATCATCGATGTGGTAATATCGCCCGTTATATCTTTCTTTCCTAAAACATCGCTGAAATATAAAAAAATGTTTCATTTCCAAGGGATTAATAATATCAAATATTGCGGGATATTTGATGCAGATATAGGAAACAGATTTGGTATAAAAAAATATATATATGGGATGTCAATTTGAAAACTTTCAATGGAAATATCTGACACCATATTTTGGTTATAGTGTTATACACCCTTTGGGCTCAAAGTACCTTACATCAAAAGTCTTTTAGAGAAGAATCCACCTGCACAATAATCTTTCCTGTATTTCAGGGTCCCAATAACTTGAATGAAATAAACTCTATTTCAAAAAGTGCTTTTTTTCAATTAACTGCTCGAAATGCTTTCCGTTTTGTCTGAACAAAAGTATATCAACAATCGTTCCTCCTTTGGCGGTCTCTTCGAGGTTACCCGTCAAGTCCAGTCTTCACACCCCTTTGTGGTTAATTTGGTGACCTGCAGAACATCTCTTTTCAAAGACTCGTTCATCCAACGAACAGCGAGGCTCTGGAACACATTGCCCAGGGAGGTGTTCCCGGAGGCATATGACCTTCAGAAATTTAAGAAGAACACCAATTCCTACCTCCTTTCCCTTGCTTCTCACGATGTTCTCTGAACATTACAAGATGTCTCCTTTCGTGAGAAGTTTTATATGAAAAAAAAAATCTATTTTCTCACATTTCTAAACACTTTTCATGTAATAGATTCACATTCTGTAATAATCTGTTGCCTAAGATCACCAGGTGAAGCTGGTTGTGGTTTGGATACAACAGTTTATAAGTGATAAAAAAGTCGTGGGTGTTGAATCTGGTGATCTTGCTGGCCATTCCATAAAATCTGTATTGATACCCTGTATAATAAATACCCGTTTTGTTGGCGCATTTTGTATATTTCACATTCGAATATCTGAAAGAAACCCAATACGAATTACAACAAATCAGATTCATCACGCACTTCAAGACTAGAATGTGATTTTTGAAATCTTTTTGCGGCTCTGGAAATTATGATTGTATTATATCTAGAAACATAAACAGAAATGTTATCGACAAATCGCTGAATCAGAGTAAATGAATATTTTTCATAAATTTTGTTTGGATATTTGAATCAAGTTGCTTATCCAACGTCAGATTTGTCGATGATTTTTTGATTTTGGAAAATACAACCAGACTATGCTATTGAAGTACTTTTTGTTATCAATACACCATTTTGAGGTTCTACATTGTAGATTTCAATTTTGATTATTCATACAAAAAGATCACGGTGATGTGTTGAGACTGGCTCGGTCATAGTGAGACTAATTTATTGTCACAGATTCGAAAATGGAAATCGGCATTTTCGCAATATCTTCAGAACAATTCATTGCCCAACTTCAACTCGAATCAACTGACTTGAACACTTGAGATCATTAAAATCTCTATATTCCTCAATTCCTATACCATCATTCATCATTCCATAATTCATTGATTTCTTCTCTACCCTTATACTCGTTGAGAAAAAAAGCTACCCTTTTATGGCAGTAATTATGTTTCCCAACTGAAACTTTCTAGACGTTTCGCCAATTTCAGTGTACAGTAAACTGAATTCGGTATACCATTTTTTCGAGTGGAAAAAATAAATGAGATCGAAATCAAAGAGAAAGCGATCGTTATGATTAAATATTGGTTATTCTGAAACGAAACTGGAATGTCTCAATTTTCTTGTTATGTGATACAACGCCGTTCTGATACTGAATGTGTCGTGAACTTTTTGAAACAGAACAAGAAAGTGAGCATTCGATCAATGTTGAGTTCAAAACCAGTACGTATAAATACTAAAAAAAAATACAGAGACTTATACTTGGCAAACATGCATATTCTCAACCAGAAAATCTGGCTTATACATACTTTTTCATTCAAAAGGTACATGAAATATATTTGGAGTTAATTAACTACACTGATCTGTAAATTTGTATGTAGTGATATTGATTGGGCCCTATCAAACCAAAATGAGAATACATCTCATCAATTTCTTCAGATATGTGGGATGGAAAAAAATTTCGATTCATCCTTCAATACCAATATGATCTTCATTGATTTTTTCTTTATCAGAAAGTAGCAGTGATTCTCAATTTGCGGACTTTCTCGAATTTTGTTCAGTGGTGCTCTTCTTCTTCGTTTCACATTTTTGAAATGTTTAATGTAAGAGTCAGATATCTACTTCGATAATACATCGTTCGATTTTGTTTCTTGGATTTTCAGGTTCATTTCAGCAAGTAAATAAAGGACGCAGTTGGGCCGTCTATCACGAAATAAATATTGTCCTGTGCTATCAGTTGTGATGATAAAAAATATAATATTATATTTATGTCATGATGGAAGGAACACAATAACAACAAATCTGCCTTTTAGAATCAAAAATGTTGTCAAGAAATACTAGAAACCTATATTTATGTCGTCAATTCTACAACACTGTATTCTTTATATTACTGAAATAATGTGAACCGAAAAACTTTTCTCGAGTTCGTATGGTCCGAGCTGTTGGAAGTTAATGTGTACCTATGAAAACCAAACTCTAGCTGAATTTATTAAGATTTTCCACTTCTCAATATCACAGAGTCGGGTGCTCGCTGTTCTCATGCACCACGTGTTACATAATGTATTTTCCCGCTATTATGATCGCAATTTATCGCAGGAAAAATAAGAAAAACCGAACTTGCTTTTCAGAGTTTCTCAAAGAATGAAATATCTTACTTCATTCTCTATTGTTATGGAAACCCTTAGGTTCACTTCAAGAAAATAATATTCTAATATTAAAGACGTCGAAAGAGACGATGTAATAAATAAACTAGGAAGGCGATATTTTTATTGCCTGTGTTATTGAGTTTATGCCTTGAGTTTTCTTCCCGGATGGCAAAAGTTGTTCAGAAAGAAAAATACAACTACGAACTCGTTCGTAAATCATTTTCATATGACACATACAAGGTGGTCAATAAGTACCAATTATATTGAATACACTGCATACCAAAAATCGAAATCCGAACATATTCAGAAGAATACAAGGGATTAGATATTCGTTTCTTTCGTTCTGCCAAGAAAAACTGCTTCTGAGTTACATAATTTATTATACAGGGTGGATCATATTTCGGGTTGAAACTGAGAATTGCGATTGTTACGTTATTCGTGGATTCCAGTAAAGAACAAACTGATTTCTAACTGATGAACTATTTATTTTCACGTACGAACTATCAATTTCAACTATTTATATTAACAACGATATAACCACGTAACGTTCTAGTTTCCAACCTGTAGATGGGAACACGTCATTGTCAAAAATATAGCCCATTGATCACTCACAGAACTAGCAAATGTATCTTCATCATTGAAGATATACCGAACTGATACAATGATGATACCCTATTTGTACCTAGAAATTATTTTCCACTTACCAATTTAATTCTGCCCCAATTATGATTCGATTAACTTCCAATGGAACGAATCATTCGAAGTTGACGAAAACGACCTCCAACTTCTTCATCAGATGGATATTGGATTAATGAAGATAATCAAATCGAAAGCGATATTATGAGAATGCCTAGTGAATGAAATTCACAAATGATAACCGGACAGAAAACAGAAAATTCTCGTTTAAATACTGAAATTATTGTTTCTTAGATTATCCAAAATTTCAGGTTCTCTCTTTTCCGTGATTCAACATAATGTAACAAATACTTGTTTAGTTTGTATAACACTCTGCGATATTTATTCGATGTTTATATGTGAATATTCAACTAAGTAAATCAGGAAAAAATATCACTTCGAATCCTATATACACTGTGTCCAAGATAAGGATATCTATTATGGGGATCTCGGAATCCATGAAGCCTAGTTCGCATTGAGCCAGTAATTTAGTCAAGTAGTGAGTCATTTATTAACTAAACTACTTGCAACTGGCGCGAAATCGTTCGCATTGTCGGACGAGTACAGTATACAAGTGAAACGTCTATCTCAAGATGAACACCTCGCTGCGTAATAAAATGAATACATTGATATTGGTTATGGCAAATTCCATTTCAAATGAGGTGGAAAATGAGATTCGGAAACCTAACAAAAAAAAGCTGTGGACAAGAGAATGGATTAGGCGAAGGGAAGAACTAGGTGCTAGGAGCTAGGTGCAAACCGTTTTCTAAAAGAAATCGCTTCAGAAGATCCGATGGAATACCTGCGAGCATTGAGAATGTCCGAAAAATGTTTTAATTTTCTCTTGATGAAGATTGAGTCGAGAATTCAGTATCAAGATACTCTTATGAGAAATGCGATTCGATATGCTAGCAATCAACTAAATTGAGCTAAACTAAACCGTTCTTGTTCGGACGCGTTTAGTTGTCCGGACAGAGGAACAGCGACGATGGTGGGGATACTACTCGCCCAAAAATATAGAACGAAATCATGATATAAGAAACATGCTATTGCGCATCGGGAGAGAGATGGAAGTTCGTCTCTCTCGCACAATGTGACGTCATGTGGGGAGCAAAACAGGGCATTTAGTTGGGAAATTCATTGAAATTTACTCAATTTTGGATGGGAAAAAGAATAGAAGCATGGGAATAGGATAATTGCAGGGTAATCTACTGAAATGAATGATATAAATGATTTGAAAACAGAAATATTTGATTAACAAGACCTGTTTGAGCTCTTTTTTCAGGACAGTATCATTTCAGTCCTTTATGCATATTTTTCGGATTTCTGGTGAAAAACGATCTCAAATATGCTCCAAACAAATATATTGAACTCAATGATAAAGAATTGTCAAGTAATATCTAATTGTGATAATCTAACTTGGACCCTATCGCATTTTGTCTAAATTTGGGTATTTTTTGAATGTTGATAAGTTCGCTCCCAAAGGGAGTTTTTATATAATTGTTCTCTTATTCAGATTATACTGTATGAAAACAATTCGATGAATAATTCTCATTTACTTTTATTGATTATTTTATACAGTTTTCTATTCAATTTCTTCTTGTAGTTATTAAAACTTATTCGTTTCATTCCTGAATGGAACAGTTTCTGCAGTTGGCCTGGGGTGAAAATTTTCGCCATTGCATCCTTATATTGTTCAATTGTTGCTTCTTGATTTTTCACCATTTCTGACAGCTCAGAGTTCTTTTTCTCGAATTCCTCTATTCTCTTCTTCAGCAGACTGACTTCAGTTTCACTCCTTAAAAAATGGTAATGAGTATTAGTGATATTGCATATAATGAATGAATATGAGGACTACTTACTCTGTGTGCAATTGTGGCAATACTTCATACTCGACATCCAACCCCATATCCTCTGGCTCTTCCACTTGATCGGAATATTCCAAGTCTTC
Source organism: Plagiodera versicolora (assembly GCA_037013635.1). Classification (NCBI taxonomy): domain Eukaryota; kingdom Metazoa; phylum Arthropoda; class Insecta; order Coleoptera; family Chrysomelidae; genus Plagiodera; species Plagiodera versicolora. The sequence continues at coordinate 3,224,137 of CM072986.1, read as the reverse complement.
CTGACACTGAGATATCTGACTAGTGAATGCAGCAGATAAAATGCTCTCTACTTCCATTCGAGTACTTCGTTTAGCAGCTCGGACTGATCGTTCTTCATCACTTTTTTTCTGCAGTCCTCCTGGTATAAAAATAGTGGCACAGCATCAGCTTTCAAAATACTATGATTACTTGGGAATACTTCAACAACTTATGCTTGAGTGGAATCTCGAAACATTCCTTTTCGAAATGGATTGAACACACACGTGCTAAAAACATATTTTTCGTTGAATTTTCAGCTAGTAAAACTTCACATATAAACATAACCTCAAAATTGGCAATAACATTGAATTTCAAGTCCTGCAATCATACTCTGGGATAATTTGGGAAATTTGTGATAGGTACTTACAACTTTCCGAATTGAAATTGTCCTTTCTCCGGCATGCAGTAATCCATTGTTTCGCCACATCTTCATTATTTGGGAATCGAAAGTATTTAATGTCTGTTCCCTTCGTCTTTCGACTATAATTTTTACAAGTAGCTACCGCGCAACCCGGCATATTTCGTTTTAGAAACTTTAGAGATGTCCAACACACCAATAAATATTCACGATAGAACTGAAAGGTTCCAGAAACGCCACTAAAAGGCCGTAAACTTTTCGAAATAACGTATATTATACCTGCTAAACCATTGTTTTGCTCCCCGCGTGACGTCATGCGCGAAGACGAACGAAAATGAGAAAAGTTAGTAGCATACCTGTATTCTTATATCATGAAACGAAATCTATCCACTTGACTAAATCGTTCACCAATTTACTCGATTAAATTGTGATCGTTCGCACGGGGATAGTTACTAAATTACTCGCTACTTGACTAAATAACTGGCTCAATGCGAACTAGCCTTAAGAGACGCGGAGATGGTTAAATGAGAGAAAAGTTGCGCATTGTCGAGTCTAACAATATGCCATCTAGAAAGTTTTGAAATTTTAATCAGTTCCAGAGATATGCCTAAAAAACGATATTCATCGAGTTCGTTTAAGTTGTTTTCTGACGTTATTTGAAGAGATACAAGAAAAAAAAGACACTTTCTCATTTCCATTTCTTAATCCCTACAAAACAGCGTTGAGAGATTTTCCGTACGACTTTACGTTTCGGAGAAACCACCATCAACTTCATCTTTTTATATGGCTCGTGAAAAGAGAATACCCTGTATTGAATAACATATTTTATTACAAATACAACGATGTATGACACAATATGATTTTGCAAGATTTGAAATGGAAAAAATGTTTTTTATTGAAGTTCGAACGTTTTGGTGTAGTGCGCGGTGAAATGATGTCCCTGAGTATGGTATAGTAGACTATGATTACTCATTACACAATGCCCCTATAGTGTACGAGTATCTATCGAACAGATTTCCTGGAAAATGGATAGGTACGTACACATTTAGCATTTTCGTGGCGCCCTCGTGCGCCGGACATCACGCTAGATTTTTTTTCCTCCGGGGTTATTGCAAAAATTATGTCTATCGCCGTGTTTTCAAATCTGAGGATCAGCTTAGAAAACTAGTCCTTGAAGCGTTTGAGACCGTCACACCTGGTATGTTGAGAAGTATTTTGAACTCAACAGTTAGAAGGTGTTATCTATGTTAAGGGAATAATGGTAATTTGAATTTGTTTGAACATTCTTTATAATAGAGATTAGTTTTTTAAGTTTCTAGTCAGTAGTTCTTAACTAATTTGGTTAATTAATTAACATATGACGTGACCTACCTACTTATATGAATGAAGTTATCAAAGCTTCAATAACGTGATTTTAATTCAATATTTCGAAGTAATCATAGCCTACTATACCATACTCAGGGTCATCATTTCACTGCACACTACACCAAAACGATTGAACTTTAATAAAAACCTTTTTTTTTTCGTTTTGAATATTGCAAAATCATATTGTGTCATACATCGTTGTATTAGTATAAACTATGCTATTCAATACGGGTTATTTTCTTTTCACGGGCCACATAAAAAAATAGAGTTGATGGTGGTTTCTCCTAAACGTCGTACGAAAAAACTGTCAAGGCTTTTGTTTTCTCACATCCCTTCGAATAACGTCAGAAAAAATTTTTATCGAAATCGGCAAATATCTCTGGAACTAATTGGAATTTCAGAACTTTCTGAACGGCACATTGTTATACCTGGAAATGCGCAACTTTTCTTCAATTTAACCATCTCCGTACCTCTTATGGTTTCCGAGATCCCCATGGTAGACATCCTTATCTTGGACACAGTTTATAAAATAATGTTTCTTCAAGATTTTATCAGATAGAAATCCAAAATTTGAACGTTGAAGAGTGATATCTTTCATAAAAAAAATGTGTTTCTGTAAATTCCAATTGATGTTCTTAAAGTGTTAATTCTATACTTGTCCTTCGACTTTTCGAATATATTTCATTGGTTATGTCTTCTCTGTATAAGAACGTGAATTATTTTTCCAGAAAAATGCTCGCTCTACGTATAATATTCTAGAGCAACAATTATACTCAATAATTAACATTCTGTCTATTTATAGTAAGTGGAGACATGCACATAGCATGTGAGAACGTGTTACGTAGCGCACTTGGAACAGCGAATAAAGTTTTCATTATATCACCTTCAAGACATTACTATTCAATGTGAATTGGTGGTTAGAGGAATGATGTATGCTGGTTGGCGAAGTGTTTCACATCAATAATTCTGGTTGTTTGAGAAACTCGCAGTTGATAACTTTCCTGAAAAACTGTAATTGTTGCTCCTTGGCTCTTGCAATCGGAATGAAACGGATGTCAGGAACAGAAAGAATTCCCAGTATGTAATTCTTCAGAGAATGAATAATATACTATATATATATATATATATATATATATATATATGTATGTAATGAAATATATATATATATATGTAATGAAATGAAATAACAGGAGGTGTTCAAAATATTCTCCATCAACTTCCTTTAGTGATTAGGTTTGTTAATTATAATATTGTGATTTCATTTGTAATTTCGTTTCTCTTTTTTTTTTTGAGTAATTGAATATTCTTAAGCAATTCATCGTTCCACTCCCTTTACTATTTTGAAAAAAAAAAATAGAGGGTGAAAGGGATCATCTGGACTTTTTGTATTTTGTCTTCAGTAAAAGGGTGGTTTGAGATTTATTATCTGCATTGTAAATTCACTTTCCTTTATATGAAACGCAATTTTTCACTTCAAGAGAATGCCTTGATAGGAATATAATCGATAATTTTTAACACATTTCCAAAAATCTAATCTGAAATATTCAATGACTTAATTTTAATTCAGGAGATCACTCACTTCAACAGACATACTGTACTGTAGTGTATACAGTGAATGCCGTACTTTCGAATATCGACAGACATCCAGTTTTTTTTATGAACATGACGAATCAGCAGTTAAAATTTCCCTGATGCAGAAGATTTCCTCAGAAATCGAGTTATCAAAGAAATTACTGAAATACGGTGTATCAACAATATTCAAACGGAATATGAACTGAAAATGAACATGCTTTCTGACAAATCTAAGTGATTCCATATTCTCTGGCAGATATGTGGATCATAGTCCAGTAGTCCTCTATCAGTTGTCACAATAGTTCGAGAATCAGCAATAGTTAAATCCATTGTGTTTTTATAACTTCGATGAACTTTCTGTTTTACCCTTCCATAAATATTCAGATACTTGTTTCATTATAAAATAAACCGGAAATAGCTGGCTAACCTCTAGAATTATTCACTCGTGATCCACCAATGACATCGCGACGAATTCACGTCGACAAAAAGTCGCTCAAAAAATCTCCTCTCTCATCTGACTATCCGCCCAATTAAATATGCCTCAGTCACTCCCAAAGAATAGCAAATACCTTTCTGCGCCTTTGTTCTCCAACTATTTTCGTTTGTTTTTTTGTTCCGGTTCCAATTCCTTGAAGCTCACAAACTCGACTGGAAATACCTGAGTTGTTTTTCAATGAGCCGGAATTGTTGAAAATGCGTTTCAAACGACCCGAAGATGTGTGAACATTTAGGAACATCAAAGACATATTTTTTCAGTTCTGAAACGGACTGTTCCTTCTTGTCACGAATAAATGTTGGTTGGTGAAGCGCATCTAGACGAGCTCATTCATCATTCAATGTCCGATCAGATTCTCACACTTTTTTGTTTCTGACTGGTGACAGTTGAAGGGCGACTAGCAGGGAGTGAGCAGTGGGAAAATGTGACGGAGAATAAAAGAGTGGTTAGGCCGCAGATATAGAAAGTCACTTGAATTAGTGGGTTCTTTTCGTTACTGTATGAAATTATTTCACCCGAAATTCTATTATTGCAAGAGAATAAAAAACCTAAAGATGTCTTCAATAATATGAAATCTATCAAAATGTAAAATTCGTCTTATGAAAAGAGAATTCATTTCTTATAACTAGAGAAATAGCTGAAACTTACAATATGAATCATTAGCGAGGTACTAATCGTCATCCAGAAAATAGTTTTTCAATAATGCAAAGATATCTTTCAAGTTTGCAATTTGTTAACATCGTCATCACACATTTGTGACGTGTCAGCATTCGGAACCTTATAGCGATTTTTGTGTGTAGGCTTTGTTACTAACTCCATATGCCACCAGAGTTTCAAAAAGTCTCCGCTTCTACAGGGGATAGAACCTGAAAACTCTGGGTTACAAGTCGATCAATCTCCCCACCGCGCTAGATTGATACCCAAATTCCCCTTACGTTTCGTAATTCGCAAGATATCACTAACTCATAATCAATACGGTATACTCATGTCGAATACTCGAATACTTCACCTGAATGAATGATTTGATTGGAGGAAATACTCGATAATATATCCTGTAACGATAATTGAAATCTCTATATTTCTGCCCAATCACTGCTTATAATTATTGAATAATGATGTATGTACGATCATTTGGGTATATATAAGCTTCGCTGTATTGTTCTGATTTCGTTCAAAATTATTCATTATTCTCAGATGTTTAATAGACCTCTGAGTTTAACATGCCCTGTATGAAGACTCGAAAAAATTCTACGGAACAATAATCAGTCACAAACTATTGATCGATATAAATCAACCATCGGTATCTTATTGATCGATAAAATTGGTGTGTGATGTTTCAGATGACATGATTTCATTGAAATCTACATCAGCTTTTCCGATTATAATCGACGTCTCAAATTCATTATATTTACCGTTCGTATATTATTGAAGGAATACATCATTCCGAGTATTTATGGTGAATTAATTTTTTATGCCCCCTAATTAATTTGTATACGGGAGCATTCGCTATTAGCATTAAAAGTATTTAATGATTCCCATCCAAATCACTCATACAGAATTAATTTGTCGTTATTGATGAGCGATTATGCATATACTATTGCATGCTAGTCTATTCAGATAATAATAACTAAGCAGAGATCAATATTCAATCATCAGAAATGGTTGTATTGTTTCATTAGCTATCAGAATTCACGGTCGAATTTTTGTTTGGTACAAAATAATCGAGTTTTATACATAGTGCTTTAGCAAAAACTGAATGGATTCATCTTGTTTTTTGTTTCATTCTCATCTGACCATTTAATCATTTGGCTACTACTCCTATATCTTGGCCGATTTTGAAAATCATGCTTAATTGATAATAATGTATATGTCTATATTTGAGTGATTTAAAACGCATAGTCGTGGTATCGACCACTCCAAATGTCCTATGAATTCCTTAGGTATACAGAGTGACAATTTGAAAATTGTCAATGGGCATAACTTACAAACGCTCAGAGATAAAAAAATCCTTGTATCCGTTTTTTCAGTATGTAAGGAGAACCAAATCTATGTGCGTAATGAACTTCCCCCACTTTCCTTTTCACTGATAGCTCAGATTAAAGCTTTTAATAGTGCTTTACAATGGTGGTAAATGCTGCTACATTTTATGAACTAACTATCGATTCATTTTAAAAAAAGGAGGTGACAGAGGTAATTTTTTTTGTCACTGTATATCATAATATCAAATGGTAGTTCTCATTGCTTAATTTTGGACGAGATTTCCACTATCATATAATCGGCGTGAGCGGAAATTGGATATGACGCCTGAGTATTAGCTTTGTCGTGAGTGTTCGATTCTGATTTGGTTAATAATAGTTCATTAATATTACTTATCTTTCAGAATCAACCAAACGCAATCTGAAGTAGAAAATGGAGAACCCTTTGAATGAAATAATTCCATAGAATATGTTCTGAGTAATGGTGATCATTTTTCATTCATCACGTCGATCCGCTACACCCAATCAGCGTTGAACACTATTTTCAATAACCAGCCGAGACCGATTCGCAAAAATTCTTGAATAATTACCATGCCAAAAATATTTCAATCGTGCTTCGATAATTTATTATTGTGTTCAATGAACCAACCAATTATGCCGCACCACAATAAAACTAAACCTCGAACGCGATCTCCTATCTGATGATCAGGTTAACCAAATACGTTCGATTGGTTTCAATCGTTCGCAGCATTATTGGAATGTCCGATGTTGATTAGCGCATGCTTTGGAATTTGGAAAATTGAATTTCGGGCATTAAAGTCGGGAAAATGATAATTAGAGAACGCTTTCATGAACATTTTGTGGTGGTGCATAAAAGGAGAGTATAAACTATGATGGAATCGTATTTGATTACCAGATCGTGAGAATTTATATTAAAGAAATAAAAGTCACATAACAGAACGGAGTGTAGATTCAAATGAAGCATTTCTATAATATGATTTTCAATAAATAATGTATTGATCGATTGATTGATGGATACAGCATTCTACAGTTGTTGAATGAAAAATATGATATATGTCTGTGAATATTTGACAAGTTTCGCTCATGATATCGTATCCACAGTCAGATGTGAACATGTTACCACCAGAAATATACCAGAATAAATATATAATAAATCACATTTTGCATATCGAAAATGTGAATTATTTTTTATCCTCGATATAAAAACTTAATTTGACAAACCAATTTGGATCTATACTAGATGAGGCACAATACAAACATTCTGAAATAGCTCTCATGAATGTGTAGTGTGAATATCGAAAGGTAACTCGTCCTGTTGAATATACCCATTCTTATTAGTTCAATCACTACTTTATGCAAAATGAACAATAGAAATATCAGACACAGACCAGAATCGTACCATTATTCCATCGAAATATGAATGAATTCAGCGATACCATATGAGAATCATAGTTTGATTGTTGGTTTGGAATTGCGGCGATCGAAATAAGCAAAAAAAAAACAGAATCAGCTATATGGATTGAAGATTCAATAGCATCATTGCTGTCGGGAGCTGCGTTATACTTAGTAATATGTATTTCTGATATCACAGCTGTGAAATGAGAGTTTGCAGTTGATTACTGATATCCAAAATGTCAGTAAAAATACTTCACAACGAATGAATGTTTGAATATAGATGTCCAAGTGATCTGATGATGCGTACCATCATGACGCTACCTGAGTTATCTGACTAAAATAATATTACGATACCTTGTTGGAATTTTCATCAATTACCCATGACATCTAATCGTTTATACGCTATGACAGAACATTTTCTAATCACTTATTTCAGGGTATAACTGTAAGATACTGAGAAAAATCACTGAAGAGTTGTCAGGTCCAAAACTTCTGATTCCTGATGATTCTGTCATGAAATTCCATTTTTATCTTTCAGAGATTGATGATATCTGCAGAGCGAGTGATGAATTAAAGTATCTCGAAATAACCACAGGAAAGAAAAACATTATTTTAACATTATTTTAACAGTGACAATCGAAAATATGGAATCATATATATTTTTTTATTGCTGGTAAAACCGTATATGACAACCTGTCATGTTTACCAATATATAAGATGATTCTAGTGAAGTAACCCACGAAATGGCTCAGATTGAGAGTCAGAGGTTTTTGAAGCTACAACATTTATGCATGCAAACTTTTGGTCGAAACGTGAAAGAATTTTCAAAGTTATGAAGATGTGACGGTTCATTTCCTCAACACTCAAAAATTCATCTTATACGTGATTTGATGACGTGAATTTTTGTACAGCGCAATGTTATCATGAATCAAATTCAAGTTTTTGAAGAGTGAAAATTTTGACATACAGAGCATGTTCAAGAATCAAATAATCAATGATGATATTGGGCTAGAGGAAATAACACAAATGACACTCGTTTCGATTTTGAAAGTGACATAAGCTTCCAATGATTCGTCTTGATAACATTGGCATTTTCAGTTGAAATTCTCAATGGCCAACTGGTGGAAGGTTCCATTCACAGAGACACTCTGTACATATTACTCGGAAAATGTAGTGTGGTGTTGATCTACATCAATAGCAATATGAATAATCGATGTATTCACGACATATTCATGATGTAAACAAGTTATCATCAGTTTCACTGCTGAAGGTTTGACATCTGATTTGTTTGTATTCATACAGAAACCAAGGAGACTTCATTCCATGACTTCATAGTATTGGGTATTTCATCGGCTTCTGTATGATATTAAAATTGGGATTCTTGAGGTTTGCAGGATATTTTTTTCTACTCTTTCGTATTCCACATTCCTATGTGTAGGGTGATTTGATAACAGTAAAGGAACCGTATAGAAATTACATCATTCGAATACTTCAGTAGTGAACAGATCAAAACTCAATAAAAATATTTTTAACGAAAGAAAAATATGAGATACTGATGTTGAAAGAATTAACAATATAAGATTATATTCCCTTATTTTGATTTCTTTATGATTCAAGAATTGTGAGTTCGAACGTATAATCAGTACCAAATAATGTCAGTTTCATTGTGTATGTCAAGTACCTATTTCTTTCATATTGTGTTACGTCCTCAAGTTTCCATCCATTATGTCTCGTAGTGGACCACTAGCTCATGGAAGTCATGATTATTGAACTCATTGTTAGATCAATAGATTCACCCTTCAAATACATTCATTAATATTCTGATGATATTGAATATTTTGCGATTTGATAATCTCTACAACTGAATGTCCCTATTCATATTCCTTAAAATTTTAGTGTGTGATATATGACTGCAATTTCACCTATTTGAATACCAAATTCTTCATAAAAATATTCGTTAAAGACCTCGATAACTTCCCATTGAAATTCATCTCCATTCTGATTTGTTTCTACTCAGGCATAAAAAACCGATAACCCAAGCTTGAAGTGTTTCGATGGACAATAATAGCATAGCAAGTTGTATAATCAATCATAAAAAAGCTATTAAATGTGACCTCGCAGTATCACTTTTATTAAACATTAAACCCATTTAATAAATATGCAAATCACTGTTATCAACCGAAAAGGGAGAAAACACTTTAGTATAAATTGCATTTTCCATAGAACTTGACACTGTAATCTGTATCGAAAATACCATCGGGCAATTTTTACTTCTTGATGACTATTACCTGTTGGAGTATCTCATTTTGTATGTAAAGATAATTTCTTGTTCCATCATATTTTCACCTACGGGCTTCGCTAATATAAAGAATATACGTGTTTGGGCAGAATATCAAAATTGTAGCATGAAAGACATCAACAGGGCCGTATTCGTATTGAAGAGAAAATGAGGGCTGTTTCGAATTATCAATGAGATATTATATTTCGATGTGGATAAAAATGTTTTCTATCCTGCATTCGAAACGACAATCACGTTCATGATGAAAAGTATGTTGAACAAATAACTTCATCAATGAACATGAACTGCGAGTTTACTAGCACGACATAAATACAGGGTAGTTCAATGAAACCTCAATTTTACGAAGGCATCATCAAATTTCTGATCTTCAAACGTCCACTCTCTATTCATGCAGAATGACGGTTTGTCAAAATCTTAGATACATTGTTTTTCCATGGATGTCAAGAAGTGAATGTTTTATATAAGTATCCGTTTTTTGAATGTCACTATGGAGATTTCGTTTATCTCTAGAGACACAAATTGGTTGAATTGAGGCGAAGTTGCGCATTCTCGAAGCGATAGCAGACCTTCGGTGCATTTCTCAACATGTATCATTCAAACAATCTAGGGTTTAACTACTACTCTTTTTTGTGAGTGTTCCGGATTCAGTTCCAAAGACCACGTAATAGATATTATTTTTCTCGCACTGTATCTATTGATCAATTTATCAATTCATCAATTTATCATTCGTCAATTCATTTTACATACAAATTCTGTATGTAATTCCTATTTTTCCATTATACATATGTACGCATTGATTCGAAATCTGTTTGGAATGATCTACAGAGTGGAACAAAAGTCTGGAAACGTTCAATTATCTCACAAATGGGTTGTACGAATTGTGAAAAATTCTGGATGAGAATATTATTTGGGAATACGAAGATTCCAGATTTGATATCTGCAATGTTGCCAGATTCACCGTTTTACTGATATTATTACTAACTTTCATTTTTTAAATAAATCATTCCGTATATTGTATCATTATTGGAATGTCTCAAATGAACAAAACGAAAGTCTAGATACGCCTAATTACATCAATAAAAGTTTTGATACAAACTAAATTACAACGTAACAGTTGAAAGATTACTACAGTACCAAAATAATTTCTACTAAATCAAATTCTCAGAATGTGCCCCATTGTCAATTTGACAGTACCCTATTCGATGGTAGATAATCGAGCGTTTTCAGACTTTTGTTCCACTCTTTATAACCATATCTTACGATCATTTATATTATTGAAATTTCTGTAGTCGATGTCGAGTATGTTCATTCGATAGGAAAATAATCACGTGAAACTGATTCGGCCATGTACACATTATGAGTGAAACTAATAGAAGTGATGACTGAGAAATACCAGGGTAGAGTGGTAGACAGGCTTCCGAAGAGATAGTTCGGATGCCTGGGCCACAGTTCTTGATTGCCTCTCATTCCTCTTGAGATACGGTCTCCAGCATCATGATTTCAGGGCAACAATTATGAAAAGGCCATCAGTATCATCATTCCAGTGAGTGTTTGATTCCAATATTAGAATAACTTTATCAATGTTTCCTGATCATGTCTCAAGCGACAGGGATGACTTGCAGAGACACCACCCAGTACGCGATAAGATACAGGGTGTTTCATTATCATGGTAAAAAATGAAACTGAGGGTAGACAGGACCAAAATATCACGATTGAGCGCAATATCGCTCATACAAATGTTGATGGTTAAAAATATACAGTGCGTTCATAGTTAAAATTTTATTTGCAAATTTCTTGATATTTTCGACAGTTTTTATGATATCGGTTTCTCTGACACTGTAAAACTAACTATCCGATTGTCTGACAGCAACCTACTTGTCTTTTCTTGATAAAACTATTTGAATTTATTTGTGACTTCAATACTAAAAATCGGGTTTATCGTAAAAACGGTGAGGTTTTTCTACTTTTTTCAGGAATACTTTTTTATTCAGAAGATGACGTTGTTTGCTCGAAAATGTTGATTTTCGACGGGCAAAAAAGTTGTGCGTATCTTTGAATAATTGTTAGCGAGTACGTGGCGCCTTCTATGGACTACGTTAATACTGATGAAATATTCTTGTTTGTCGTCCTAAGAACCCCCAATGTACTTATTTTTAAACCGATATCAATAAATCTGTCGAAGCTATTGGGGAATTTTCAAATAAAATTTCAACTGCATCTTTTTAACCTTTGTATAAGCGATGTTGCGCTCAATCGTCATTTTCTCATCATATTAATGAAACACCCTGTATAATATTTCAGAATCCTTTGGGTAACTCATCTGGTGTGAGGTGTGTAACTGAGGCGACTATCGTTATCGAATAATTATTTTCCGTATGATCACTAGGGTGACGCTTAAATTTTCATTACTCACTGAAGTGATGATCCGTCTCCCGATACTTCTTCCGAAGAAAATTCTCCTATTTGTGCAGTTTCAATTGAATAATATCCATAATCACACTACCTGTGAAGGCAGGGTACGTCCCTGTTCAAAATATTGATCGGAACTCCAGGGTGAATTTAAACACCTGGATTGTAATCACAATAATTGAATGTGGTCGATTTTGGCATCACGTTATGCATTAAAGATATCTGCTTGGGGTGCTGCATGAAGGAAGGTAGGTAGTGTGAGGTGACGGCGTACTGAATTAATACTCGCCAGATGATAAAATGTCCTTGTTTAGCACGAGGCCCAATATTTACCTTAGCTGAATCCAAATATGTTCCTTTGATAATGGGGTTTTATGTAGGTTATGAACCAACGTCGATTATATGAGAGTGATTATCGTAGTAGGTATGTTGAAGACTACACAACATAACTCAATCGACAGAAAATTCAACTTGAGTTTGTCTTCACAAGATGTTTCGAAAATAAGATTACGATTTGATTTATGGAAATTGGTTGAATTCAATGGTATTTCTGGCTATACCAATAATTGACATCATTATTCAAATAGGATATATTCGATTAGTATTCATTTATCAGATACTATGTATTTTTTGAATGAGCAATATTGCGAAAACGCGAATGACAAAAACTTGTACCTGCCTGATTTTTGAAACGTTTGTTCGTGGGTATATTTGACTCAACGCTCTAGTTTTGTGCAATGCTCTCGCTTCCAATACTTCGTCAACGCTTACATTATTCGCTTTTGGATTTTTTCATTACTTCCAGAATCACCAGTTTTATCACGTCATTTCTTCGACTGAACTATGCACCAAATCGTGAGAGGTTTTTGTCTCTTCACCATTTTCACTGTTTCATACGCTTCTAATTTTGCATAACATCCAACAACTGGATATTCTTTATGAATCCTCTATTCTTTGTGTTTTTTGAACTTTCATTTCCATTTGCACCTCTCTTCTTGAGAATTGATCAATTTCAAACATTTTTGATGTTGCTGAAGAAATAATTGATTCCTTCTTGATACTATCCATTGTAGAAAAAATACGAGTTTTCAAAGAATAAAATTGGTAAAGTTCCATATCAATAAAAATTATTTTCCTCTGAAATGAAAACATCTACATCAATAACATATTATGTTTTTCACTTTTTTTTGTCTCTTCGGTATCAAAAGAAGTTCATGTTGTTACTTATTCCTCATAAATATTGAATTCTAACTCATCAAATATCTATTTCATGACTCCGTTTTATAGGACAAACTCTACGCAAACACTGTCTGTTATTCTGAAAATATTATGTCCTTCTTTCGATGCCAGAAAATTATAATTTCGGACAAAGAACATCGAGACGGATCGATGCAGGATTCAATTATTCCCTTCAAATCATTTCATTTGGAAAGCGAATTCTCAATGATATGTTACGATCTTGAATCCTGAAGGGACGATCATTAATTTTTATAACAGTCCTTCAACAATGATTTTGATGCATCAAAAATGGAAAGACATGATGAAAATAGATAACCACACGAATTATTTATCAAATGAAATAGCTTTGAATAATTTGCCAAATAGCTGCGGTTCTAACCTGAGTTCATTGTGGATAAGTTTTCGGATATGATTCCGGTTATGAATTAATAACACTAGATAGCTTCCATGTCAGGGTGAAACATCCATACGATGTTGTATGAACAATAGAAAATTCGATTTACTTTTAATCTATGCGGTACATTACAATGTGAAGTTTGAATTAAATCTATTTTGTGAATACACGCGAGCTGATCATTTGTGGAACAGTCCGAAAAGTATAGTGAGCACAATATTCCTGAAACTATATGCACCTTGTCTAAAATTGTTACCCATTCGATATAGAAGACACGAAATATAACATTTCGGCTATTTATATACATTTCTCATTAACTAAAACTCAAATTGACTTCTCCCATCACTGTTGAGATGAATAAACACGAAGATATTCTGCGCCAAAAATCAACGGTATCTTCCGTTGACTGATGAGGCACTCTGTATGTGGAGAAAGATCGACAGAACGTTTTCCCACCTAACTAAAAATCCGTGTGATCTTATTTGCTTTAATGATCTGCTATAAATCAATTGTTATGATAAAATATACTCCACACGGTGATCAAAATATTGGCACAAACAACTAAATCCCATACAAAATTCGTATAACATATCGACTATCATTGACGTAACACATATGACCAAACGATAATTTCACCTCAAACACACACCATATCCATAATTCATACATCGTTAACTAACATATCACTAATAAATGTTCCAATTTCGATGGCAAACTCCATCGAGTTGGGGCAACGCCAACGTTATGTTGTTTGGATTTATAATGGGATATGGAATTATGGAAAACAAATATTTGCAGCTGCAGACCTCGCTTGATCAGTGGGCCAAAATGAGAATCTCTGTCAGAATTGGTAATGAGGATAAGCAAGCGTTATCATCTTTCAGTCAGTGATATTCTGCTTGACCTGAGATTACGAGAAAGACATCATGCGATTGAGTGATACAGGGTGCTTAGATGAAATCATTTCATGGATAACCTACATATAGTGAATAGGAAACTAATTCAGATCTGAAAGATCAAAGACATGTGTATTCATAAACTCAGTTCTGTTGGGAATTAACTTCGATATGGTTGCACTTCTCACCAAAATAAACATGAATTCAGTTTTTCTGAAGAGAATTCATATATTTATTACTTCATCAGAAAAAGTGGAAAAATAATTTATCTGAATGGAAGGCTTCATGACTTCAGGATGGCGTGCAATATAATACACAATGAAAAATATGGATTCATCGGGAATAAGGGAAACAAAAAGTATAAATGAATTAATTAATGGAACATGGACTACTTATATAGAAGTTCTACAAGAAACAATCTTGGGACCTTTTCTCTTCATGATAAAAATCAATGATGTGTTGAAGAAAAATATCTACTACTAAAAATCAAAGACAAAGAGAAAATATGACAATCAATACAGAAGTTTCACAAGAAACAATCTTGGGTCTTGTAGATTGAAACAAATTTTTTGTCAAGGGGGTATTCTGGACTAGAGCACTACTTTTTGGGTAGTTTCCAAACTAGGATAAAAAAAATTAAAACATTTTCACTATCAATTTTTTTTTGTATAATGTTTATTGATCCTTTATGTATGTAGAAAAAATTCAGAAGAAGGAAATGTCAAAAATTCGTCAAATGACAGGCCGGTGAAGTGGGGGCTGCCAATCAAACAGGGCTCCCTGGTTGACATGATTCCAGCCCTTGTAGTCATCCAAATCGAACAAAGATGTAAAGAAGTAAAGATGTCGCTATCGTTTGAACTAAAGCCAAAAAAAATCATGAAAATTCACAAAATGGCTTCTACTTGAAAAAAAAAACATTCATTTTCACCCCTGTTTTTCGACCTTTACGAATTTTTTAAAAATACTTCGAATAAAAATTTTTCAAAATCCCTAGTTTCTGCGATAAGGAGATATATGAAGAAGATTCTCACAAAATTTCAAAGGAATCGGTCAGATAGAACTTGAGATATCGTGTCAACCACTTCAACAAAAGTAGTTTTGAGAAAAACGCGTTTGAGGTTTGAGAAAGATTTCCAGTTTTGTGTCTACTTAGCTCCAAGATCGAGACTAAACTGAACAGTTCCAGGTATATTGGGTACGTACTGGTAGTCAGGTATACAGTGAGGACCAAAAGTCCGTCGCCCCCCCCTGTAACTTCTTTATTCTACATATTACAAAAAAATATTGAATACATAAGTTGTAGGGTTTCATTCGATTTCCTCAATGGTTTAAGTTTCATTTATACAGAGTTTCTCAAATAAGCACGGTGACTTGGAAGTTAATTTTTTTAAATGGGACACCCTATATTTCATTGCATTTTTACATTCTACGTTGAATTCTGAACAAGTTTAATGAATGGTCTTCTATCAAAAAAGTTGATAGTTTTGGACTTATGAACACTTGTAAATAATTATTTCGACTACTTTTGCGCCAGTTCAATGAGAAAATCGTAACAAATGGATCACAATGTATTCCACTTCCCTATCCTAACTTTTTGAAAGCTATCCAATGTTGCATACTGCTGATGGCACCATGTGTAACTCACCTCGTCGTACCATTTTACAATTGTTAGAGTTGTTGAATCTCACGAAAAACTAGTACAAATGAAGTTGAAACATTTTATTAACAAATAAGGTATTCCATGAATACAGATCAAAAATCATTAGAAACTGGAGAGATATTTTAATTTATAACTGAAAACGGTGAGTTTTTATCTATTTCAAAAGATGTTCGACATGTCCACCATGCATTTCTTGACACATAAATAATTATTTACAAGTGTTCATAAGTCCAAAACTATCAACATTTTTGATAGAAAACCATCTATCAAACTTATTCAGAATTCAACGTAGAATGTAAAAATGCAATGAAATATAGGGTGTCCCATTTAAAAAAAATTAACTTCCAAGTCACCGTGCTTATTCGAGACACTCTGTATAAATGGAACTGAAACCATTGAGGAGATCGAATGAAACCCTACAACTTATGTATTTAATATTTTTTTGTAATATGTAGAATAAAGAAGTTACAGGGGGGCGACGGACTTTTGGTCCTCACTGTATATATAAACTTAATTGAAAGGGTATACTACGAGTTCGAGTCGGATACAAAAAAATTCCTGGAAAACATCTGCCATTCATTGTGTGATCACTCCACCGTCACGTCACCAAATCCACTGTATCTCTCAAAATAATTCAAATTTTCAAGAATCTTTCGGAGAGCATATTTTTGAAAGTCTAAGCTTTGAAAATATGCAGGATGCAATTTTCTAGACCAGAATACCCCCTCAATTCACGATAGAGAATTATATTGAAAAAATCAATTACCGCATAATAAGAAATTCCAATCATAACTGTCAACAAAATATAACCACCCATGGATACAGTTTGCGAACGTTGATCAATGCCTGAAGGTCCCAAGATTCTCCAATTCTCATAAATATTTGATCAACTATTATCGTTGACAGACACCAACTTGATGAATTCATGTTCATTTGAAATTCCACCGTTGATAAGACATTCGTAAGATGTTGATCGCTGTATGAACTTCGAAATAGAACGGTGACAATGGGACAATTCCAGTAGTAATTCTTTATCTTCTATAAGGATCAACGATCAGTAACAATATATTTTCCAGTGATATCATTTTCGTCAGCTGGAAAAGTAATATCTGCGTTCGGAAAACCAATTCTATATTTCAACTTCATGACGAAATAACGGTGACACATTAGGAAAGAGTGGGGGAGACATTCATTACTCGAGGAGCAATATCGCCTTGAAAAATACTGTACAGAATATGTTATCGATAACATAACACAAAAGCATTTGATTATAAAAACTTCTTTAATACCAAATTCTCTCCATAAAAATTGGTAAATAACATGAATCATTCACTTAATTGAAGATTGTAGTGTAGTATCGTCTGAATGCTTTCTCTATATGAAAATAGCGAAAATTGCCAAGGTTCATGATCAGAAATATCAAGGTTGCCTACAATCATTTCCCATCTATATATTCACAGCAATCAAGATTATGTTCTACTCTCTACATGGATGAACATGCATGGTGAATTCATAACATCGCATGCAGTTAATATACAGAAATAACATAAATAATGCACGACATGCAGTATTTTTGGGACGTTTCCGAGCATTGTCTTGCTTGCAATCTATCACACATAATTTGATATCATTGTCAGTGTTGCATGGAATTTGCAGCTTATTTTTCTGACACAATCGTTCATCATTCAGTTTTTTTTTCCACACAAGAATTATCTCAAGAATTATTGTATGCAAACTAAAATCACTGAAATTCATGATAACTGAATATTGACAAATTCAAGATCCAACTAAGAATACATACGATCATTGTTGAGAGGTCCGAATTTAAATTCCGATAGAAATTTCTCAGATGTTTTGTTTTTTGTCAGTTGGTCCTCTTCATACATGTTCTCATTGTTTCATTAATTGTTGATTCATCAATTCATTATTTCAATGATTTATTGATTGATCAATTCATTCGTTGTACGTGTTACGTGATGTCATAATGTCGTATCTTCATCATTGTTTTGTTTCATTGAATTATTGATTCACCGAAATAAATATCCTGTTGGACATGCAGCAGAGTACAAGTACCTATTTATGTAATTACCGTCCACCAAACATCTGCTGAATCCAAAGATTCATGGCACACAATTAATTCATATCTCTGATGGCTGTCACCATTTTATTCATATGAATAACGTATTAGCTGACTCAGCACATTTCCAATGCGAGAATCATCACAAAGGGTCGTTTGAATAAAATTCCATTTATGCACGTCTAACAATGAATGTTCTGGACATACCAGTTCTTCGATCAGTTATTACAACTCACAACTTATGAAACCAGGTATGCATACTTGTTGAATATAAATTGATCGTTGCATATTCGAAGAGAGAGGAAGGGAGAATGAAATTGATTCGTTGACATCACGTGACTTCGCGAAATATATCGAAATTGAAATGAAAAAGTACTCAAAAATCAATTTTCGAATCGATTACGTTTTCACAATGAAATTATTGGTACCCACATTTACTTCAATAAAAAAGATATATCAGTATGTAGTTACGAAAACAACAAAGAAAAAACTTATTCTTTTTTTTTATATAAAACTTCCCACGAAAGAAGACATCTAGTAATGTTCAGAGAACATCGTGAGAACTAAGGAAAATGAGGTAGGAATTGGTGTTATTTTTAAATTTCTGAAGTTCATATACATCACTAACTGATTGGTTTCTTCAATATTTGGATTTGAAAGCACATGAAATAGTATGTCTCTTCCATAAAGTGCTTCACTTTCATTCTAAATCGGTTTAGAAAATCGAACTTTTTCATGGTTGATTCGCGTGACTAAATCAAATTCACATTCATAAAGCATGGAAAGCTTTCGATATCAAAACAAAAACGATAAATAAGTAGGATTTTTTACGGTCAACAAGAACAATGCGGTTACGAATGGAAATAGAGCATATTTTTATTTGATTAATGGATTGCGCTGAGGTTTCCCAAAGAACAAAAAAGCGTGATCCGATGATATGAATAATGTGGCTCCATTCAGTAAATCGATCCATCAAAGAATTGAAATAGAACAAAGCATATCATCTATTCAATATGTGCAGTTTTCATTTTTGAAAGAACAATCAGAAAATCATCAAAACGTATATTTTCCCAAGGATTACCTATATTCATAATGAATACCTTATTTATTTGAGAAAAAAAATATTCGACAAACGCTGTCTTCCACCAGAAGAATAAATAATTGGAGCTTGATGATTCCAGTTGATATAATTATATATATTCTTATGTATATCACTACGTTAAGTCAAAAACTATATTCATACCCGAAATAAACAATACTTGGCATGAATTTCAATATAAAATCGAAAAATACTGACAAACCTTTCGCATTTCCATTTATTTTCTTGTCAAACAACAAAAGTCTAACGTTAAAGAATATCACAACTAGCTAAAACGTGAAATACAAAGTGTTTACAGAATTTATGATGAAATATAACGAACTAGTTGATAGGAATCAGTTCTTTCTTTCGATAATATTCACTACTGAACATCCTTTTTCCGAAAGTGTTCAGTGAGTGATTCCATGAATAAAGTAGGGGACTATCTTGATGTGAGTCTACAAAATAGTTTATTCTCCCAAATAACAAGAAAAATAGATATCAATTTCCATGAATCGAATAGCTTATGATACAAGGAATGTGAATACACAAATATTTGTATTTGGAAAGAACCAATATTGGTTAGCCACGAATCAATGATCTGGATCTGGAACATTTTTCGAAAGGGAATACTGGAATGAAATTCGTTATTTATTTAGTGAAGAAAAATATAAAACTTCAATTCGAATGAGAATACTTCTCTAAATATTCTCCCTTATTAGAATCACTTACAATACAGTGCTTCTCGAAAGTCCCCCCCCCCCCTCTTATCTTTGGAACGGCCATTGTGACCAATAATTTTGAATGAAACCCTACGATAAGCGACACCTCTTTTAAAAGGTATCGAAAAAACCTATTCAATGATACTAATTTTGTTCGAGAATTGGAAATGATGAAATACCTAGTAAAAAGAATGGAAGTTTAGAAAAAATTAATTCCAAGCTCGATGATGATTTGCAGTAAAATGGAATATTTCGCCTCTGATATATATTCGATCAACCAATACGTGATAAAACACATTCAATATTCAATCCACTATAGAGCTCCTCCAACATGAGCACCCATTTTGAATTAGATCATATTGTTTTTCTCAGTTTTTTTTTGTGCAAAAACATGATCTGAAAAGAGCTCGAATCCACTAACACTTTTTGTCGCGAATATAATAACTGATGGAAAGGACAAAACCGAGATATTAATGAATTCAAAACCACTGAAATTCAGCGGCAAGTGGCAAGTGATAAAATGAAGAAGTAAAAAACTTCATCGCTTATTATAATGGACTCTGAATTGAATGTGAATTTAACGTTGAAAAATCCCCAGTGAAATAAAATATGAGGTAGAATATTCAACATTATCTCGATTCTTTTTTTTTTCATTAGAGCTGAATGTGAGTAGTAGTAGTGAGGAGTATCAGTATCGGATAAATTCATTATCGAACATGTATAGAAGACAAACTGTTTCTATAATGATAATATATTTTTTATATTTCATTTATACATCTGAATAACGTTATGGAATGTCTCGAATGATTCATAATCGGCAAGTGCCGTTATTTCTTCGTGTAGATCGAAAGATCAAAACATGATCTAAAAATCGAACTTCTTAGAATTAATTCTCAAGGTTTTTCGGAGGGGCTATCATCAATCTGACATAAATTTGTTTTCATAAGTAAATATCTTCATACATGTCGAAAAGTTATAATTTTGAGCTTGGATAATTGAAATAATCTTTAATGATTATTATCGAGTTCATGCATATGATCCGCAAGTTCTTGTATTAATCCTTTGAATATTTCAATTTCATGTGTGAGTTCTATTATTCGTAATCGTATCGTAATCGTATCAACGTCCACTACATATTGCGAATCTCAGTGTGATTATTGAAAATGGAACTGTCGAATCATCAATAACAATTTTAATTGGTATTCAGGGAAACTTCTGAATATTTGAACTGAAAACTAGCGATACTAACTTTTCACGATTGAAAGTTTGATAAATCACTACGAAATACGTCGCACCAGCAAAACTTTATGTTTCAGAATGTTACTCATTTCATGTCCAATTTATATCATTCAAAACAAACATTGTCGTCGATCAACTTCGTTTTCCAAACAAACACCAACTACATGTAATTATCGACACTAGAAAATGGCAAACATTCATCTATTATGAGGCGACGGCACCATTGAATATACGTGGCCAGAGAGTAAGTTGGCCAGTAATTTAGAAACTCTGAACTGACAGAGACAAATGAAATTCCAGAACTACGAAACTATCGGAGTCGTGAATGAATAACGAACTCCAGTAGATCAACGCGACAACTATGCATTTTTTTATGTCATCTGATCAAATATGTTACCTATGAGTCAATACCTATCTATCAATCGAATATACAGTGCTTCTCAAAAGTCCCCTCCCCCCTCTTATCTCTGGAACGATTATACATAAACAAGTGAAATTCGGAAACTGAATATTGAAGGTTATAAACTGCCTTACTAGGGATGATAGATGACGAAATCGTCAAAGATGACGTCACAAGGCCATTGTGACCAATAATTTTAAATGGAACCCTACGGCAAGCGACACCTCTTTTAAAAGGTATCGAAAAAACCCATTCAATGATACTAATTTTGTTTGTGTTTATGGCAGTTTTGGCGACTCGCTATTGGAATTTTGGAAGATAATCCAGATGAATTCGGCAATTTGGAAATAACATTCCAACAGGATGGTGCTCCTTCACACTTTTACGGTGCAGTATTTGGATGAGGAGTATCGAAGTAGATGGATGGGACGACGAGGTTCAACAGAATGGCAACCTCGATCACCGGATCTCACACCTTTGGATTTGTTTCTATGGGGTTACCTTGAATCGAAGGTTTACGCCACTGAACCTGACAATATTGACGTTTTAAAACAACGTGTTGTTGCAGAATGTGAGGCTGTTTCCGCAGACACATTTTCAAAAGTACGAGAAGAGTTTAAGAATAGGATGTTTTACTGTCAGTAAGTAAATGGAGGTCACTTCGAGCAATTTCTTTAAGTAGATACAGATTCTAAAATCTGTAAATAATATCATACTGAATGGAATTAAAATTTTAATGTTTACTAATGAGCCATTAAAACTGCCATAAACACAAACAAAATCAGTATCATTGAATAGGTTTTTTCGATACCTTTTAAAAGAGGTGTCGCTTGCCGTAGGGTTCTATTTAAAATTATCGGTCACAATGGCCTTGTGACGTCATCTTTGACGATTTCGACATCTATCATCCCTAGTAGGGCAGTTTACAACCTTTAATATTCAGTTTCCAAATTTCACTTGTTTATGTATAATCGTTTCAAAGATAAGAGGGGGGAGGGGACTTTTGAGAAGCACTGTATGATTGTTTCCTCAGTTATTTGGACATAACAGTACATAAAATAATGTCATGTAGGTTAGGTTATCGATAAAGCGACCATTGCAGCTCAAACTCTTTTTTTCGCAAATCGAAACAGATGCACCCTAGAATCTAGAAGAATAGTTTCATAATAAATGAACCCAATATTCAGAGAAATTATTAACAGGCTGAGGTAGAATAACTCTTCCACACCATTTCACGTGTTCAGGATAGGTATCACAGATTCACTAAACCAAAAGTCTGAAAGAAAATGTTATCTGATCTATGTGCTGTTTGTATTTTCTGGCCAATTGTGAAGTTTGAACAAGTTTAGTATTGATAAATCAAAACTCAATTTTCAGTCTACCACTACAAGTACTAGGACTAATATGATTTTGATGATATTGGTGATACTCAATAAATTGAGGATATATCATGATTGATACAGAGTAACACAATATCCCAATTTTGAGTACAATTCTTCACATCGAGATAAAACTCCAACAAGGCGAACGTTTGTCCACTTATGCCATAAAACATTCAATGAAGTCGAGCCAGTACAATTGTAACTGTTTTTCAGATATCAATAATACACACTTAAGGCAGAGCACAGACGTAAACGTATTCATGCGACGTAGCCCTGATACATACACGTATCTCCACGCTGCTGAATCGAAACGTGAGTTTGGATATAATAATAATAATAATAATAATAATAATAATAATAATAATAATAGTTTTTATTGACAGTCTTCAAAATTAACAGAATAAACAAACATAGATATTTATATAAACAGACTGGTCAAAAGGCAGAGTTCAGTCTAAATAGAGGTCACACGAAGCGACATCTAAGAAGCCTGCTCTTCCACTCAACCTCATATAGTGGTGAAATATAAGATCATCCCACTGAAAATCACGAAATTTTACCCAGTAAATGATAACAATATAAAAGAGAAAAACTTAAGATTAAATACATCAAATACATCAGTGATAATAACTGATACTTAATATTCATTATATTTATACAGCATGAAAGGATAGAGTATTTCATAAATGATCTATTCTGGTAGAGTTAAAACACCACTGAATACATCGTTTTTGAGTTCTCTGGTAAATCGGTATTGGTTCATATATTTATATTTCTCAGGAATCCAATTGTACAGTTTGCTTACGTTATACGAAAAAGAACCTTGAAATGCATGCGTTTTATGTTTTGGTATTGTTATTTTATTTTTGTTACGTATATTGATGTTATGTATATCGGTTCTGAAACGGATGTTATTATACAAATAGGGTGGTTTATGAGACGTTATGATGGAATGAAAAAGACTACATGCATTGAGTGTTCGGCGTTGCTTTGTGGTTAGCCAACCAATGCTTCAAATATGATTGGAAATATGTTCTCTTCTTCTGACCCCGCAAACCATTCGGGCACAAGAGTTCTGAACCTTTTGTAAGCGTGCTGAGTCTGATTGACGGATATTTGGACCATAAATGGCATCACCGTAATTGAGGTGCGACAGAACCAAAGCATTGCAAAGCAGTATTCTAGAATCTTTGTTAAGCATTTTTTTATTTGAATATATCAATCTCAGATTATTGAACCCTCTACGAATTATCATGGAAACATGAGAGGAGAATCTGAGATCTGCATTAATTATTAAACCCAGATTTTTACAGGACTCTTGAATTGGCAGTGCATCACCATCAAGAGTGATCTGTATACGATTTGCACAACGTTTTTTCATGACATTTCTACCAAATAACATTACATTTGCAATGTTCCATAGATTTAACAAGTTGACTTGTGTAGAGAATAAAAAGTAAGGGACCCAGAATGGACCCCTGAGGAACCCCATTTTCTACTTCAATCCACTCAGATTGTGCTTTTTCGAGGATTACTCTTTGAGAGCGATTCGTTAGATATCCATTAACTAAAAGACATGCTTTATTAGAGAACCCCAAATATTTTAGAACACTTACCAACAAAGCATGATTTATCCTGTCGAAAGCTTTGGAGTAATCAAGCAGAATCAACACACAAAGTTTATTCGAGTCAACCGCGTGGAGAACGTCATCTATCACCTTCAAGACAGCAGTAACACAACTATGTGCCGGTCTAAATCCAGACTGACACTCTGGTAAAATTCTATTTTCCTCGGAAAATATGCGAATTTGTTTATCGATCGTTTTCTCAAAGACTTTGGATAAGGTGGGTAACAGACTTATCGGACGAAGATCCTTGTAGTCTTCGGGAGCTTCAGTCTTAGGTGAGGGTATAACATTTGCAGTCTTCCAAGCCGAGGGATAAACAGAATTTTTTATGCAATAGTTGAAAATATGCGTGATAAATTGTAGTAGATAAGGACAACCCAATAATAACATAGAAATGGAAATACCATCTGACCCCACTGCTTTTGACTTGATAGAAAGTATACTACGATACACTTCGCTCTCGTCAATTGTTTTGAATTCGAAGTTGAGATCATTAGAGATATTTGAATTGTAGTAATTCATTGTTTCTTGGTCAATATTCGATTCACCTCTTGAGCTACTAATGAAATATCAATATGTAATTTACATTTGAGTTGAATCAATAGAAATCACTTCTGACATAATTATGATTTAGATAATAGAAGATTTATATCGATTCATGTTTTAACCATTTCGATTATGAATAGTAGTCGGATGGGAATTTTCTTTCCTAATGAAATGCATTAGTTCAGCGAGTGGATTATAATAACAATCAGCATAATAGGGACATAAAAAATGTTTTCAATTAGGTTATATTTTCATTAGTATTCGCTATTTTTAGGTTTATAGTTCGGCTGTGGTCAACATCTATCAAATCAATAATACTGCATTTTGAGTTTACATAAAAATTCATATATATTCGTCGGAAATATCTCGTAACGTGGAAAAAATCAAAACTGTGCATGCCTAGTATTCATAAGATAGGTTCATGTATGTTATCGATATCTACTCTTGAATGTCAATCAAAACTAATGAAAAATCCACTAGGATTAAATCAGTAAATATATCAAGTAGCCCTAAGAATTTCTGGCAATTAATATTAGAAAAAATGTCAATTTGATTCCTATGTAAACCCTATCAGTGATGAAGTTGTCAAAAATATGGTAGGATAAAAAAACTTAGCATAACCTCAGAATACTAACTGTACAGGATATGATGAAACCAATAACCTTCTGCTACATTCTTCATGCGATCAATAGCTCTTCAAAGATTTGATAATTTCGTTGTATAACCATGGAATCATTTTATGACGGGACGATTCGAGTTGTCTGAAGCCGGTCCTGCTCCAGCTAGCACGGAATCATACGAAATTAATTTCCTCATCTCAGAGATAATCTCATTAACTGGTTCTAAACATGCCAACGGCACGTTTCCATGGGACAGACATAATTTTCTGGGATACTCTGGGCCATTTATGGAACATTCAGAAAAGGACGCGAGCCTTTTCGAGAGAAAATTGCGTGTGATTGAGTTGAATCACTTGCATGAAATCATTATGGAATATTGAAATATCAACATTAATGCTGGAAATAATTGATGATATCACTCGAAAAATCCATCAGCGTGTTGAACAATTATGGCAAATGAATGAACATTACAGGATGTCTCCTTTCGTGAGAAGTTTTATATAAAAAAAGGGTACGTAAAACAGCATATTCTTAACGATTATCACTAATGCAATTCGTGGCTACCCTCATGGAACACTAAACAAAATTTTAATGACTACCATATTCCGAACCTGAAATCAGCATTCTTTCAGGTCATGACATTCAAAGGACCATTTAGTAGTACCCCAATAAATTTTTTGTGGAAATAGAGATGAATAAATGGAACTGAATATAAAAATGACGTCGTTCAGACATAATTTCCTTATCAATTACTCCAGAAACGAAAAAAGGTCTAGTATGTCTATTCATCCATAAGTAGAATCAGAATCAGAATCAGAATATTCTTTATTGTCAGAAGAAAAGGTAATTCTTGTGGACAAAGATAGGGTTCAAAAATACAACAGACAATACAACGAATACAAAACATACAGTAATACTAATTTTAAAACAATTTTAAAAGCAAAAATCATCACTTGAACAGTATCAATCATGTCAATAAAATTCAAATCCATAGGATGATACTAAAAGACTTCATTAAGATATTCCTCCAACTCATAATAAGCTTTCCTGGCAAGTAGATGTTTGAGATTCTTTTTGAATTTTTTATGGTCTGTGGTTTCCTTCAAATAAGTAGGTAAGTGGTTAAACATCTTTACTCCATTATATATAACCGAGTCCCTGATTAAGCTAGTTGATGGGAAAGGTTACTTTATATGGTTTCGTTGCCGAGTTATATGATCTGATGAATTATTCTTTAATTTAGTTCTATTTTTGTGAACTAGACTGACCGATTCGACAATGAAAAGCGAAGTGAGAGTGAGAATACCTTGACGTTCAAACAAAGGCTGGCAAGATTCCCTGAATTTTGCTTTGCATAGGTACCTAACTGCTCTTTTTTGTAGAGTGAAAATCATTTTGAATAGTTTTTTGCTACAGCCCCCCCAGAAAGCAATGCCATAACTTAAATGGGACTCTATAAGAGCATAATATGCTGACCTGGCAGCAGTATATCCCAGATTGTTGGAAATTACTCGCATTGCATAGCAACCCGAAGCTAGTTTTCTGCTAAGATTTAAAATGTGGGTATCGAATTTCAATGTGGCATCAATCTGGAGTCCAAGAAATTGTGTAGTTTCTTTTTCGAGTATAGTTTGCTCGCCCAGTAACAGTGGAGGAAGATTACAGCGAAGGCACAGTACATTCGTTTTGGAGACATTTAGTGACAGTAAATTCGAATCAAACCATTCTTTAATGCGGTCAATATCTCTCGAAATGGTTTGAAATAGGTTGGCCTCATTCTTATCATGCCATTGAATGGTAGTATCGTCGGCAAAAAGGGTGAACCTTCCTGATATGTTCAACTATGTCATGTCATTTATATATAATAGGAAAAGCACAGGACCAAGCACCGAACCTTGGGGTACACCACAGCATATAGAGTGTGGTTCTGAGTAATGGTCTGTTTTGACAATTTGATAACGACCTGACAGGTATGATTCGAACCACTTCAACGTTGTGCCCCTGAAGCCACATGCCTCCAGTTTTTTCAGGAGTATTCCGTGATTGACACAGTCAAATGCCTTTGACAGATCACATAACACTGCCGCAACAAATTCTTTCTTGTTAATTCCTGTATATACTTCAGTAAGGAAGTTAAAAATGGCATCATTTGTGCTTCTTTTGCTCCGAAACCCAAACTGCTGCCCGCTCAGAATGCTGTGCCCGTCCAGAAACTGAATGACCGTGATCTCAACCAGCCTTTCAATCACTTTTGCCAGAGTCGGAATAATAATAATAATAATAATAATAATAATTTATTGCACTTATAGCATTAAAAAAAATGTACAAGCCAGTCACAAAAAGTATACAATGAATTAACTAAGTATCTATGTCTAGTTATACTGCAGTGCCAAATAATCCTCAATTGAGTATGGCTCAAGCTCACAAAGTAGTTTAATGAGTGGTTTCTTTACTGTACAGAAGTCAGGGGACAATTTCAAATAGGGAGGTAAATGGTTGAAAAATTTAATGCATGCAAAAAGAGCACCTCTTTCGACAAACGATAGTCTGTGTGTTGGCACACTATAGTTTATATTGTGTCTTGTGTTATGGGAGTGCTGTATTCTGTATTCGGTGAAGTAATGCCTATTTCGGAAGGCAAACTTAATACATTCAAATATATATAATGCAGGAATGGTGAATAACCCAAGTGGTTTGAAATGGTTTCTGCATGAGTCTAAGTATTTAAGACCTGTCATGATACGGAGGGCCCTTTTTTGAATTTTGAATACTCTGTCCGCTTCGCTACAGCCTCCCCAGAGAATAATACCAAAGCGAGCATGAGAGTAAAAGTTGGAATAGTAGAATGTTTTAACTATATTGCTGTTTGCGTGTTTAGCTAAAACCCGGATGCCGTAGCAAGTCTGACTCAACTTTGAGCATAGATAATCAGTATGGAAGTTAAACTTTAATGTTTCGTCAATGATAATTCCCAACAATTTTACATGGTCAGATAATTTTATTATATGTTGATTAAGCATAGTGTAGTCTGGTGTAGCCCAGGCTTGATTAACTTTAAACAAGACCATATTAGTTTTGTCGGGATTTATGACTAGCCTAGAGTTTGCGAACCAATTTTCAGTTGAAGATATTAAAGTGTTTGCGTTAGATATAAGCTCGGGGAAATTAGAGGCACTTAGAAGTAGTGTACTATCATCAGCATAGTTTATGATAGTATTATCTTGATCCGCAAGTAATGCAAAATCGTTCAAGAAAATAATAAAAATTAATGGACCAAGGACACTGCCCTGTGGAACTCCCAAGGACACGTCCAGAGCACTCGACTGTATGTAGTTACCTTTTTCATCTCTTATTTTCACTGAATGTTTTCTTCCTTCCAAGAAGGATTGAAACCAGTTTAGAGCAGTGCCACGAATACCATAGTGTGCAAGTTTAATCAAGAGTATTTTGGAGTCAATGCAATCGAACGCCCTGGACAAGTCCAAGAAAATTCCACAGGCCATGTTTCCCTTATCGAGAGAGTTGTAAATAAAGTGAGTAAGTTCAAAGAGTGCAGTTTCAATGCTCTTGCCTCTGAGAAATCCAT
Organism: Plagiodera versicolora; assembly: GCA_037013635.1. NCBI lineage: Eukaryota > Metazoa > Arthropoda > Insecta > Coleoptera > Chrysomelidae > Plagiodera > Plagiodera versicolora. The sequence continues at coordinate 3,194,757 of CM072986.1, read as the reverse complement.
GTTGGCTCCTACTAAGGAGATTGTGGTTTTGGAAAAATCTCACAACCTGTCCAGAGACGGCCAACTCAAAGAGTTTTGAAAAGGCACTCAGTAGACTGATGGGCCTATAATTATCAAGGGATTCAGGGTCACCTTTCTTTAAACATGGTTTGATTAACGCAAACTTCAGATTTTCTGGAAAAACTCCAGTCTGGAGAGATACATTAATGAGATGACAAAGCGGCTCAGCAATACATACAAAGCATCTTTTTAATAAGAATGTAGAGACTTCATCATAACCAGAGCTTTTTTTGGCCTCCATTTCATTCATCATTTCATGAAGTTCCTGTACGGTTATTGGCGCAAAAGAGAAGCTGATGTCATTGTAAGGTATGTCACATTTAAACTCATGCTGCTTTGGTAATTTATCTGCAATCAGGTTGGCAGCTTTTTTATTGAAGAGGTCATTGAATGAGTTTGCACCCTCGAGAGGGTGATCAAAAGATGGTTGATTGTTTTTCTTATTTTTACGATCTGTAAGTTCACTGATAATTTGCCAGGATGTTTTGGATTTGTTTTTTGTAGAAGCCAGTCTTTGTTCATAGTATAAATTTCTTTCCTTTTTCAGTAATTCGTTGTATTTGTTTTGTGCCAACTTAAAATAACTTTTATACTGTGGACAATCCAAAGATAGCATTTGATAAATTACCATTTCATTTTTAACAGCCAACAGATCTGGACTTTGAAAGATAGATTCAATTTTTCTCTTGGCGACTTTCTTCACAGGAAAGTGTTTATTGAAGTATTGCAAAAAGGTGTTAATGAATATATTATACTTAGAGTCAACCGAAGCCGCATTATATAAACTTTCAAAATTTTCATCAATCAAGTCAGTACAGAAACCATCAATAGCCTCATTTGAGAAAAACCTTATCTTATTACAGGGTGCCCTGACTTTGCACAGAGTACTGAATGTCAATACCTGTGCATTATGATCAGATATGCAAGTATGGAAATTATCTATTGAAAATTTGCTCACAGAATTGGTTAAAATGTTATCGAGACAAGTTTTGCTAACTGGGCGGGTCACTTCCTTGAGAGTGGGAAATACATTGTAGGATTCCAGTATGTCTGTAAATTCTTTTGAGGATTTGGATGGTACTAGCAAATCAATATTGAAGTCTCCAACTATATAGAATTCTAGTTTATCCTTAGATAAGATGTCAAGAATTTTTGTTAATTTGAGAAAAAATATTTCAACATCACTATCGGGCGACCGGTACAAACAGACAATACGGAATTTATGCTTATTTAACGAGAGTTCTGCAGCACAACACTCAAAAGTTCTGCATTCAGAGATGTTGTTTAGTTCGCTAAGTGCTTTAAATTTGAAGTTCACATCACAGTGAATGCTCACCCCCCCACCTTGCAGATCCGGATGTCGGCAGTAACAGGATACAAGTGTTAGATTTGAGATACCAAGGGAAGTAAGTTGGTCGTGGGTTTGCCAGTGTTCAGAGATGCACAATATTCTTTTGCCATGAAGATTCTCAAGAAACGCACATAGTTCGTTAGTACAATTTCCTAGGCTCCGGACATTGTGATGAGCTACTGAGATGTCAGGAGAATTTTGGTTAGCTTGTTCAACGTGGGATTTGGAGGACTTAGGTGAAGGTTTATTCAAAAATCCGCACTGCGTCTTTGATACCCATGATATTTGCTGAAGTCAAAACGTTTATATGCAACACTTCTGGGCCAGGTTGACGGTTTATATATTTCGTCTTTAAGGTTGAAATTAATTCCAAACATAAAACATTTACTTTGGGTTTCCTCAGTGGGAAGTTCTTTGATTACCAAGTCCGCATTCTTGAATGCATCTTGTTCTCTTATGTAATTAGAAATTTTATCCTCAGTAATGTGACGTTTTACACGATATAGATAAAGCCATGCTTTTCTCTCAACGCCAAAGTCTTCGTTTGTTTCTTTTTCTCCTAGGGATGTTTTCACGGGTTTTCTTTCTTTTTTTCTGCGAGGCGCAATTTTCTTAAATCCATCGTCTGGTGTAGGAGTGTCATCGCTGTTAAAGATTGGTTGGTTCATCATTTCCAGTTGTGCAGTTGCAAGATTATCAGTGCCAGATGTCTGTGGTTGTGTTGGTTTTCTCGGATTAAATTGAGGAGTTGGCAACCCTGTATTCATTTGGGTTCCCTCGCTAGCTGCGATGTGTAGTGGATCGCCTCCGGTTTGTTTTTGTAAAGTGTGACTGTACAGTTTTTTGTGAGCGGCCTTATCGGGCTCCTTTTTGTTAGAATCACTAGTTAATTGATCAATTTTTTGCTGGAGAAGCTCATTATTTTGTTTTAGAAGCCTGTTATTTTCGAGGAGAAGGTTATATTTTTCATCTTTTTCACGAAGTAAATTCTTCAATAGCTGGTTTTCTAAGTTATAATTCACGGTGGTGATAATTTCAGAGGTTTGCATACCATTTGTTTCCTGGATATTTGCATTATTTGTGCATTCCCAGCACTTAATTCGTGTGTCACATATTTTCACACACTGAAGTTTCCTACTTGCTGCACATGAGTGGTGAAATAAGTTTCCACACACCACACAACACAGTATTTTGGATACCTTCTTTGGGCAACACTTGAATATTTTTTCTTTAAAAGTATCTTCACTTATAACACAGAGTGCATCCTCTGACCTGATGCCCGAGGACGCCATTTTATAATTATAATTTATAATTATAAGCGAGATTGGTCGAAAGTTGGTCGGATCATCTTCGTCACCTCCTCCACCTATGGATCGGTGTAACAAGTGACGTTTTTAGGAATGATGGGAAATATCCGGTTCGAAAAGAATCATTCACGAGGCAAACCAGCACACCAAGCGTGGCATCAGGAAGGCCCTCAAAAATCTTTATAGATATACCATCCAGTCCAGATGTGCATTTATTTTTTATACTATTGATAACTTCTTTCAGCTCTCGAATACTTGTATCATATAGGTGGCAATTTTCATTACATGTACTCAAGTTAAAGAATGTCATAGGATCAATCTGTGTACGAATGTTTTCAGTGAGTTTGACCGCAACATTGCAGTAGTATTTGTTTAGAGTATCTGGACAGAATGGAGTATCTACATATCACTATAGCCCAGCTCTCTTTAGACTTATTATTGGAATGTTCAATTCTTCCCCTGTAATATTCCTCCTTTGCACGTCTGATTACTTTTCTATATATTCCTCTGTATGATTGATAATACGAATGATAATTTATATTGTAAGTGAATTTTCTAATGTAGTGCAGGGATCTCATATTCTTTGACGATATTTTGATACCTTTACTGATCCAGTGCTTTTTAGTCTTATTCATTTTGATTTTTTGAAGCGGGAAAACCAGATTGAAATTGTTTGTTAAGCGATTGTAGAACATTTCAAAGTGATTTTCTGTATAGTTTACTTCTTCCCAGTTCATGAGTGCACAGTTTTCTTGAAATTTTTTATAGTTAGCCCTACTGAATAATCGTCCTTCTTTAAACTTTGTACTAAGAGGTGCTTCATCGATTGTCACTTTACAGAGCACTGCTTCATGGTCGGAAAGACCAGCCGACACTACTTCGCAGTTGACATTGTCGAGATTACTGCAAACGTAGTCTATTACAGTGGCGGAATATAGAGATATGCGTGTAGGCGTGTTTACATGCATTGAAATATTGAAGGATGCCAATATATTTGTTATTCTTTGCGTTTCTGATGCATTTTCATTTTCATAGTTGATATTGAGATCACCGGCTAATATTATGGAAGCGTTGTTCGGAAGTTGATATAGGAGAGCTTCAAGTTTATTCAGAAATATAGTAACATTTGACAATGGGGGTCTATAGACACAGATGATATACATATTGAGTTCCCTGCTATGAATTATTGAGTATTCAAATAACTTTTCTTCAAGGATGTCTTTGTCAATAGACTGACGTATTTTTTTAAATCCACATGATTGTTCAGAGGTCTCTTTAACAAAAATAATCGTTCCACCATGCTTGGCATTGATTCTGTCATATCTAGCTACAATTTTATACTGTGGTAAATGAATTGGTTCTTTAAACTCCAGCCAGGTCTCAGTAAGGAGAACAATATCTGGATTTTTATGATGTTCAAGGAATATACATAGTTCGTCGACATTGTTCCGAATTGATTGAATGTTCAGTAATATTAGTGATATACATTTGCTACCATGTCCGTAAACTGTGAATTTACAATCCTTTATGATTTTGCTTGGTTTAGTGAACAGTATTAAGAATATTATCAAGAAAAGTGATCTTCAAACGATAGCGCATTTATTTTGGATGATGTCCATTTCAGGATGAATACCTCTGCAACAGTAGCTAATACAAGTAGAGAAATGGCAGACTACAATATGTGATATATAGAAATCAAATGAACAATTATCAAACAAGATATAGTAATCAGTTACATATTGTTAGAAGTTGTTGAAAACATATGCATACGTTGCATGTGTTTGTGTTGTTCACAGGTCTTCAGTGTAGTTTTATTATAATTCATTTGTCAGTGTATATTATGGTTACATATTTTTTATAAATATTTTCAATTTTCAACCTTACTGTTTGCACTATTAGACACATGCTAGTCTGAGCACAAATAAAAAAGGCAGATTATTGATTCTCTGTAGTCAACGAGATCTGAACTGGTTGAATCTGCTGTTCTAGTGAGAGCTGTTCAAAAAATCAACTCTTCTAACCTGCATTTTCCAGAAAGGATGCACTTTCACAGTTCATTCAGGAATCTATTTTTGGAATTCACTGACATTGGGCACATGAAACAATCAAATTATTAATTCATAAAAATCAATAATCTATTTTCAATAAAAGTTTTTTATCAATGTGAATTGAACATATTCGATCAATTATCAGGAATACTTGAAAACCTGGTGAATATCGTATATCCTGGTGCATATTTATATTTATGTTGGATAATTGGAAAACTTATATTTTGTTAAAATTTCATTATGAGTTCCAAGAATTATCATAGAGTATTATTCTCATGTAAGTAAATATCAGATTTCTTCAGTTCGCATTTTGTTATCTCTAATTCCAGATTCTATACACAGGGCTGTCATGAAACTAAAAAGATATCGAACTCTGATTTAGCTATAGATTGTATCTATTCGAAATCATCTTTGGTGGAATTGTTCTTTCTTTTGCTGAATATTTCCCAACATTTTGAATCGAAGTATTTTGCCCCGACTATATGAGCTGATTATTCACATCATGAGTGATAGAATAGCGTAAGCAAAACTTCACCTCATCTGTTCACTAGAAATGTGTGTAGAGATTCTGAGTCTGTGTTGCATTTTTTTGGAAGTGAATAGAGACGATTATCATATGACCAGAAATTTCCGAAAATTGCTGTTATATAAAACTCCCAATATTTCCTGTCATACTGTTGAAGAATATCAGAAATGCTGAGATGTGTGGTTTTTGATAGTTTGAATTTTCGATTCAATGAAGATAATCGAATTCATATGGTCTTTTGATGAAATATCAAGTGAAATTTGGTAATGATTCCTATCAATTCATCACATGATGATATGATAAAACTACTGACCAGAAAGCCAATAAAGGATATAGAGTTGATTTGACATAATGAACATTGAACGTTGATCCAAAAAAAATATGTGAACTTAATTAAAGAATTGAGTAATGCATACAAAAAGAAATATTTGGGCGTAATTTGATCGAATCAATGCAAAAATGCACATTTATGTTAATTATATTATAATTGTTGGAAAGGTGCAAACTTCCGACCGTATATGAAAAAATCTGTTGAAACTAAATGACATTACGTGAAATAATGTTTGTTTCAGTTTTCGTATCAAATAATTTCGAATGAATATTTCTACATTGTCAATTTTTTCCTGCTACATAATGGTACAACTTTTAATAAACGCTATAAAGTGTTTTAAATTTTGTTTTGAATCTCTTATCCATTACGAAATCGAACTCCAAAGTGACAATGTGAAAGTGATATAATTCTTTGAATTTTCGGAACTCAACAACTTTATCATCGCAAGTTGACGGTTCATAATTATTTCCATAATTATTTTTGAACCATAAGCCCATGTTATATAACATGGGTTTATTAATTTCTAGTGAATATCGAACTCTACTTTCTCGAATGTTGATAATATGGGGGAGTATATCACTGGTTAAAAAAAGACGCTGTGTTACTACTACAAATTAACTATATCGTGTCAATGATACATTTGCCTCATGTATCGTTTGAGTTGCATTAGAAGTTTCAGTTTTACCTGAGTAATTTGGAGAATAAAGCCAGGAGGTAGATGCATAAAATAATGGACTATAAACTTCCTAATCACACAGCAGCTACACGTAAGGGTAGTTACTGGTAGGTGATTTGGATATTTTTATGAGAGTGTGTTTCATGGAAGACAACTAATTCATAGATGAATCCTTAATTATTCCCAAAGGGAAGGTTGATAAATGTGCAAGATCTGAAAACGTTCTATATAGAGTAGGTACAGTTTCTCAGTGCACTTCTCACAATTATTTCATTATTTAAATGGTTATTTCGAGAGCCTCTCCAGTTGAAGCTTAAAGCAATATTACCGCTTGGTCAGGAAGTTGAAATGTCGGAATTGAAGAATAATGATAGTTTCAGTAAAATTCATGGATTAATAACCTTGGTGAAATGAATCGAAAAAACACATTGATGTGAAAGATGTAAAAAAGGAATGGAAAGACTCGGAAGCGTCTTGGGTGTCTTGTCAAGTGTTCACCAATGAAGTTAAAAAATTCTCAATATGTCATGAAATTTTACTCTCACGGTTCAACCGAGTTTTAGAATGCATAAAGGACAGCGACAAAGAGGTTGGTATTTATTATATGTATCTACTCGGAAGATTCAATTATACATAAATATTACCTATGGAAAATTCATAATATAGTTCATTGTAATATCCAATGCCATTCTGAGACACAGAACTGTATGTAATAACTATAGTAGTATTTATCCATTTCGTGAAAAAACATATATCAGGAAATTGAATTCATAAACACTGGATATATCAACACTTCTGTCAATTTTCATATTTGATAATGACCCATACTTGTCGTGGAAAAAGATATACATATGTATCAACAGTTCGATAAGTTGCATTTTATTTCATATAATTTTAATCTAGTACAATTAAATGGTCGTCATTGTTTTATCAACATGAATATGTTCATCAGCAGTGATAATTGAACTTATTACCCACCCAATTAATTATTATTTATTTTCTTAAGGATATTCATTATTTTATGGTCCCCATGTTTCACACAATTATGTCTCATAATGAAATAATTGTCCTATGATTCGAACAACTGATATTAGTCAAGTGGAATCAAGAATTAGTCCATTTTACAAATTGAAGTAGTATTAGGATTCATCACAATATCGTGTTACGAATTATCTCATGTCAGAGTCACATGTATTCGATTATGAATATACTACTGCACAGAAAAATTCAACATTTCCAAAATCTTCCAGTATCAGGAATAAATATCTTGGGTATATACAAAAATGTACGAAAGTAACGAGGAACGCTAATATGTCACACTGTATAATGAAGAGGAACGTAATGCTTTCAGCTCTTCCTGTTTCCCTACTATACTTATTAATACCCATCAGATATCTACATATTTTATTGATATCCCTTTCTCAAGCTATTTGTGTAGAAATTGTGATACTCTCTAGATATGCAACAAGCTCTACTTCGCGTTAACCATTCGATATACCCTAAATAAAATGGGATATGCATCTCTATACGAAAGGCTTTATTAAGTGTATATGGAGTGTGTACATGAATTCATCATCTGGAAGAAAAAGTTGTTCGCAAAATCCTCCAGACACGTAATTTTTCATTCTTCTAGTACTTCCAGGCTCAAGAAGATAAGATCAACTAGTTCATTCAATTAAAAATGAGAAATAAATTTTCCCGGAATCAATATAACATAAATGTGCGTTTGTTGAGAGATTTTCGATTAAGGGGTAAGGCCACTGTAACGGTCCAAAAAGAAAGGTTTTTCACGAATTTCCAATTTTTTCACAGCGAAAAAAAAAACAAAATGGCGGTTCCACAGCCATCTTCCCGGGGCATGTTTTGCTTGCAGGGCTCCGCGGCACGCAGCACCACTGCTGCACTTCTGAATCTAGAACTAAGATTTTCGATTAATAGATGAGTATTTGTGCTTGACGTTTAACATATTTGGATTTATTGAAGAAATAATGTCGTTTGAATCATTCATAAATATATGACGAAGTAATGTCTTCGGTAAAAATATCCAAAACGATGCAGTTGCAAAATTTCCGTAATAATCATAAATGTTCGTTTATTAGCAATTTTTTGTCTCAAAAAAACAACTTTGCTTCAGATGAAAAATCTATATTCTGTACATGACTTTTGTCAACGTTCAATATCATCTTCCAGGAAATGAATCAAACCTCACATGATTTATATGCACCTAATAATATTAACAATGCGTAGTCATTTCTATTCACGAATAGAATTATCAAGCTAACAAGAATACATCCACAATTCAGATGATGAAATATTCTGAACATATCAAAGAGGATAGCAGTGATAACTGTTTCGTTATGTTTCCTTTCAAGGGATCATGTTTGCTCTCAAAATTAATTGTAGTATTCTCATCAACTCCAATTCACAAGTGGTATTTAAGTTAACCCAATTTACTTTATTCCATAATGCACAGCGACTTATCATCAAAAATTCCTTTATTATGTAAAACATAATATAGAAATTCCTGTTCTACAATATAACTTGATGATGTCAGAGCAAAGTATCAGTTATTCATTTCTTCTTATGGAATTGAACTTTGTCATAGATGATCTGGTGAAGTTGGTGAATATTTTTTACCTACAATAGGAAGGAGAGCTTCATCCATGCATCATAAATATCTTTTAAACACAAATCCACATTTGAAGAACTGTAGTCAGATTGATTGCGACTTATAAATTATCATCATTATACAGGGAGTCTTACAATAATTAAGACAACTCGACTTCGACTCTGTAATTTTATTGAAATATTATGTTGGAGATGTTTATTAGAGCTATTGGTGCAGCTATTTTTTGTATTATGTTGCCTGATGAGCTTCGTGTTATCGGAATTGTTTTTATATTACATCCGAGACAATGGTCTAAGAGGATTGAAATGAGGATGAAAATGAGCGTCGTTGGTAACGCCTTATTGAGTAACAGTTGCTTCCCATTTTTATAAAAACATAATCATCATTGTGAATCCAATTTTCTCTCGACTTCGGCAGTATGACTTCAAATTCCGATTATTATCAATATCAAGGTTGATTTCAAATCTCTCAAGTCTTTGACAAACTCAGCTTCTACATTCCCACTTCCGTTTCTTAATGAAATCAACTATTCTATTCAATATTCTATTCAACCATTTTATTAGTATTCGAACAATAAGAATAGGCCATGCGTGCCAACATCAAATGAACTCTTACCTGCATGAATCATCAACAAAGAACAATTCCGAACTTCGGCAGAAGTGCTGTCACAGAATTCCATTGATTGTCCAGAAGTTGCGAACTTTATAATCGTTCCACTCATATCATCCATCATCTATGGAACCTTGTTTGCATCTCAATCAAAAGATAGTATATTTTTCGGTGACGTTTTTGATTTAAACAGGAAGAAATATCTTTCGAGATCGACAACTCAAGGAAGTGATCTTTGAATATCCATGAAAATATGAGTGAATAAAACTTGTTATGGAATTCACGGAATTGGATTCTCGTTTTGTAATGACAACTGAGTATACTGAATCAAGATGTAGGAATATTCCTTTCTTATCAATGATTCGTGATACGACAATATGATGAGTCTTGAACTCAATGAACCTTGAGTATATTTTAGACATATTTTCATACATCCAAGTATTCGATTCAAATTAAGATTATCTGGGATATATCATTTATCAACACAGAATGACTTTTCAACATATTTCCTTGTTATGTTCTTTATTCCATTCATTTTATATGTACTCAATCTCCGAAATATATCTTTCCAACAATTAACTCGATATTTATTGATTGATGCATTATAAAATCTGATTTGACGATTTTGTAGGACCAAACAAAGAATATAAGCAGACTGCTTCCACACAATTGAAATATTCAACTCAAAAACTACACATGATCTGGACCATTATAGTTTTACAGAACAACATCATTATTTTTCTTTCACATACCTCACGTATTATCAGAAGGATCTGCTTGATACTTTCCCATATCTATTTACTAATCTACCAACGCTTTCGATGTGTTCATTTGATTAAAAATTTTTCCTATCATGGAATTGTTATCATGTCACAAATGAATTCCAGATTACCTCACTTTTCCTGAAATTCCATTTCTATACCAGCTTCGATATGAGATCAGAGTTTTTGTAATTTGATTAACTTAATTCAGTTTATTCATTCGAATCGCATGGTTATTTTATATCATTCACCATGTTTGTAGACTATTCCTTCGTCCGTTGGATGAAAAATCTCAAAATGATAAACCACCAAGTTAGGACTGAATCAGCCCATCACTACCACTACAATATTTCAGGTTGTAATATGAAATTTCATCTCAGAATCACATTTGAGAGATTGGCTGCATGTTTACATACCACTATGTATTCAAGAAATTGTATAGAGTTTCGATACTTACTGTGCGACGATCAATTACTTGTTATATCGACAATCTACCTGGATATTTCATCAGATAAAGTTTTAATTACCTTCAGGTTTGGAATTTGTGTTCTCGACCAAGTTGATTAAGAAGTTTTAAATTCTGGGCTTTTGTTCACAACAAAATTGAACCCCATTCTCTGATGAACGTTTGTATTTCACAATATTTCCAAACGTGATTCGTTTAATGTCCACCATTTTCGTGATCATTGAGTAATTTCAATGCCCTTTACCTCCATATTTTTATGGGGAAGGTTTATCGAGGAGATTTTCTCCGTTATCATGTTGATTTGTCTACCATTGAAAAATCAGTTAGCTTTCAGGATATATCAAAATTCATGGAAAGATGATGAAAATGATAATGACAAAGATTATATCAATGTTATAATATTGAACGCTATCTCTCGTAATATCTATATTTCCTCTTATATAAGGAGAAATTATGGTGTGCAGCTTCCTCTGCCTTCGAGGTCACGTCCGATCATTAAAACAGTTGACGATCGAGCGAAACAAACGGCAGTTAAATCCTAATAGGCTATTAAATCGCGACAACTCCGAAAACCTGCAGTAAATTGAACAGCAATATCATATCGATAAGGACGACATTCCGCACAGAAACAGAAACCTATTCGAAATCTTCCACTCCCGACTCATTTTATCTTAGCAGCATTATTATTCAAATCGGGTCCGCATCTTATGCACACTCGGCTTATTGAACATGCAAATTTATGGATTTTTATCTGAAACATGTAATTGATTTTTGCAGACGCCTTCGGTGTCGATTTGAATTCAATTGGGAGTTTTGTTTTGTTTGCCGGAGTGCTCTAGATCGGCAGATATTGCATACTAATGTTCTTGATAATCCCAATTAACTGAAATGGAAATGACAGAAAATGCGAAAGCTCTCTACTGTCGATAGATCAGTTGAGAGAGTGGTCCATTTCTCTCAGTTGAAATGAATCATTGGAATAACGCTTCCGTGGTCCCGTTTGTGAAGGTTCACTAACCTGATTTCATAATGTTGAATATACAGTGTAACTGTCAGAATTCAACATGAGAGTGATAAAGATATAATCAGATATCGAAAGTTCATTATTCATATAAATACGAAATCTGCTCAAAAAAAAGTGTGCTTCGAATGTTGTTGAAAATTATTTATTTATTCATTGATATCTATGTTGTCCCCTTTATTATAGTAATCCTTCTCAGATATTTCATGCCAGCGCTTTCTCTAATCCTCTTCTGATTCTTGTTTCACATCAATCGTGACGAAACGCTTTCTTTCCATTGGTCTCTTCAGTTCTGAGAATTGGAAAAAGTCGCAGGGAGCAAAATCTGGTGAATACGATGGTTAAGATATGATAACGATGCTGATTCTGGCCAAGAAATCACGAAAAAGCATTGATGTGTAATCGTTTGAGCCGTATTGCCCAAAAACAATATTCTCCACCATTTCAATGTGTTTTCGCTTGTTGACGTGGTTTCAACTCTTGGACGCTCATCGTCATCAACATCATCTCGGCCTTCTGTAAGGCACTTATACCACAAAGTGAACTTCTCGAATTCCTAGGAGCACGTTATTCCATTTTAACGTGAAATAAAATTCATATTCTTTTATAATTTCTTTCAAAAGTTAGAAATAGAGGGACAGTCATTAACAACAAATAACCGATTCAAATTGGCTGATAATGTTTTTGCAACTTTCTCGACCATTGTTCCATTGATGATATTTTCAAACATTTTTCATCAATCAATTCTGCCCGACTATGGACCACTTCAGAGTCAAAATCTTAAGGCGTGAGATCGAAGGACTTTGTCGGCCAATAAAATACGTCTCAGATACCTAGCCGCAATATTCAAAACTATCCTGTATATTTCAACATATTCAAAAGATCGATGTGCCGGTATTTTCAGATCCTAATCGTTTATGGAAATCTGACCTAAATATTGAAACTCACTCTATTATTCGAGAGAAATCATCATAAAATGTCTGAAATATTCTGAGAAATCTCAGTATTCAATCATGTTGTATCATATTTTTGATGAAGAAAATAGGCTGCTGAAATCGATGTTTCGGAATTATTTTGGAAGTGCACTTACTCAGTTCAATGATAACTTCTTTCCGTTTAAATTATATACACTCTATGATGAGTTCACATAGCAAATTTATCGGAATTTGGAATTGAAAAAAATGAATCATAACTTTGGAGGAACTGAGTATAAAATTCACTGAAGCATCAGAAGATTTCAATATCAGTCTCTTAAAAAATATTTTGATAAATGAATTCATGGATGCTTATTTTCTGTATCAAAGCTAGCATGTACAATTCCATTCGTTATCTTATGATAATGTAATTTTGTCTCATTTTATTCTGTATGTGTATCTTCACTTCTTAGGAATTAGTTGTTATCGAGAAGGCTTCTATCATGTGACTGATTAACAGTTGGAACTAGTTGTTGAACTCACAATAATTATCTCAAGAAAGCCTGTGGTGAGTAGGGAAATAACACGAATGATATATTTCTCGTCGAGTATAATCCCACCTGATGATGACTACTATTCAAGATTCATCGAACATATGAAAATGAGAGATTTGAGATCATGGAAGGCTGGACTTATGCAAATCCGAGAAGATTTTGGCCCCAGGTCAATCTCCTCCAATTATTCATGACATGCATGTTCCTCCGCTTCTACAGAAACTAATTCGCATAGTATTCTCCTAATTGCTGACCATAACATCGATTTGAATACTAAATTTGTTGCTAGGAGTGGTCATTGATTATTTGGCGTGCGAATAATAGGGGTAGGATGTGAATGTTCTGATTATATCGTTTGATAAAGTTGAAGCTCGAGTTATCGACTTCATAAGATTCAGTGGCTGTGGTTATCAATGACGGCAGATTCATGTGAGTGATGTGGAGTCTGACTTGAGGTAACTTCCACTGAACTTGTTCGAGACTGTATTGTTCGATACAAGTTACCTCAAAGCAATTATTCAATTCCTGTTGATTTCAAGTACGTTTCATTACACATCGAAAATATTATATAGAAATGGTAATCAGTATAACTTAACAAGGATAAGATAAGTAGCTCTTTGTGTAAATATAAAGGGTGTCGTAGAATTCACGATAGATCTTATTGAAATAAAAATCACAGTTTATATTATTCTGATAAGATTTTCATTGAATCATGAATTACATCCCAGTCAACCAGTTTTGGTTGCAGGGAAGTTGTAGGGAGTTAACATCGTGGAAATGCGACTTCACAATGTTGATATAAAAAACTGCAGTACTTACTGGGGAGTGCTTAATGTCCGCAACATTGTATATCACTGGTATTTTTTTTTATTACTACAGGGGTCCAAAGGATATACTGCAGCCGGAGGCTTATTGTATTTCCCCTATCATTCCAATACCCTAAAACACATTGGTCCCTCTGACTATCTTGCAAAGGTCACTAGGTTTCAGGGTTCCCACATTCTCTAGGTTCAAATCAGGTTCCCCTAGTTGTACTACTCTTCTATAGTTTAGTGCCTCACAATAGCACAAAATGTGTTCAATAGTCTCAGGTTCTAAGCCGCACAATCTACAAGTCTGGTCACCTTGATATAGCCCCATTTTTTGTAGGTGTGTTCTGACAGGAGCATGTCCTGTAAGGAGACCTGTTACTAGTCTTATCTGATCTCTACTTAATCTAAGTATCTCATCAGTTCGTTTTTCACTTGTTATCTGAATAACAAGTTTACTATATTCTTGTCCTGGTGTGTTATCCCAGGCTATTCTTTGTAATTCTTTGACTCGTCTTTTGATGGAGTTACCAAGTAGTTTCTTGGGTACTCCAAGTACTGGTTCCGGGCCAAAGTAAGGTGTAGCTGACCCCTGCCTAGCTAGTTCGTCAGCTATTTCGTTGCCTTCTATTCCACTGTGCCCAGGTACCCAGATCAGTTTAACTCTGTTTGACCTTGCCAGCGTCAGAAGTTCGTTGATACATTCCCAGATGAGTCTGGACTTTACCTTATAACCTGCAAGGGCTTTTAGGCTGGCCTGACTATCCGAATAAATATGGATTCCTTTCCTCTTGAAGGCCTTCTCATTGCATATTTTTGCACATTGTAAAATTGCAAATATTTCTGCTTGGAACACCGAGGTGTTTTCACCAAGCGCATAGGAGTGTTTCTCCTTCAGGGTAGGGGAATAAATTCCCGCACCAGATCTTTGTTCAGTCTTTGATCCGTCTGTGTACCAGATCATTCGGTTTTGCTCTTCTCTAGCGTGAACTTCGTGCCACTCCCTTCGATCCGGGATTACCACCTCGTATTTATTGTATTTAGGGATCATATTATCTCTTGGCATCTGCAAGATATTGTCCCCAACGAATTGTAGTGGTGTATTTTTCCCACTATCTTTTGACGCTACAGGTAATCTGAGGAGCCCCATTCTAGCCTCCCCTTGCACTTCAAGGTGAAGCGGGAGAAGACAGAGCATTACCTCCATGGCCGCTGTTGGGGTAGTCCTCATTCCCCCTGTTATGCATAGACAAGCAAGTCTTTGCACCTTGCTTAGTGTTCTAATAGCGTTATGCTGCAACGTCTTGCTCCACCAGGCGATTGCACCATAAAGTATGGCTGGTTTAACTACCACTTTATACAGCCAATGTATAATTTTTGGTTTCAAACCCCAAGTTTTGCCAAATGTTCTTCTCACAACCATAAGGCTCATGGTTGCCTTCTTTGTAACCCTTTGTAGATGTTGGTTCCAAGTTAGCCTGGAATCTAGTATGACTCCCAGGTATTTAACTTCCCTCGACATCTCTATAGGTGTACCATTCAGGTAGAGAGGTCCTAGCTCTTCTTTTCGTTTTCGTTTTGTGAATGCTACTACTGTAGTTTTGTGAGGGCTAACTGCTAGGCTCTCCTCATTGATCCATTCAGTAGTGAGGTCTAATGCTTGTTGCATCCTTTCTTTAACAGTGGTATTGAATTTCCCCTGTTCCATGATAACCAAATCATCTGCAAAGCCTAGTACGCTGTGGTGATTTTGGGTTAGAATACGCAGCAGTCCGTCAATAACAAGACTCCACAGAAGCGGTGACAGAACCCCGCCCTGTGGACACCCTCTTGTAACTTTAGCCTGCAGTGTATATCACTGGTAATTACCTAATACATCACAATGTGGATGTGTGGAAGGTACCATGAATAGCAACATTGCGACTTCGCATTTTAGCACTTATTGGAAAGATTATTGAACCAAATGAGCTTTCACATTACATCTTCCGTTGAAGTTATATTCATATGTAATTTGGTAATTACCATCGTGGCACTAAATTTGCTCTCTATAAGCGTCTTCTAATTCAATTGAAATAATGTTAATTCTGAAACACCCATGGAATTAGTACATACCTGGAAAGCAGAATAAATATATCTCAGCTGCCTTATATTTCAACAAGTTTATAATGCCTAAGAAATGTGCATAGGTTAAGTCTATGAGATTTATATACAGGGTGGTACACCAGTAGGTATAATCAGGACCAGCAATAAAACACATCATATGCCTGCTCTTCATATTGAATCTATTTTTCATTCTTAAGGGGAAATAATTAAACAACTATTATAAAATACTGATCTGTATATTTTGAATATAACACAGGGTGAGTCAAGCTGTACGCATTTCTAGCCAGGCATATGGCTGAACAGAATCATCAGATATATATTAGTCCAATGCATTCAGCTTGACTCACCCGAAATACTTTATAAAAACTTCAACTCACATTGTAATATCATAGAATATAAAAACAAAAACATTATTTTCGAAACATAATGAAATAAAAATAGTATTATTTACAAAACAAAAATAGTATGCTGTACAGACAAAATAAAATCAAAGGAAACAACAAAAACATTGATTGTTACCATATCAGATTATTATACTATGATGATCCAAATAATGGATTGCCACTGTCAACTGAAAATAATATTAATAGAAATTATTTTGTTTTTTTTTTGTAGTTTAATACTGTTCCTGAACACGTTAGGTACACTTATGTTGATGTTATCATGTTTTATTTCTAATCAAATTATTGAAAAATTCTATATTCAGCTTCTATTGTAGAGAAAGATGTTTCTGAGTATTGAAAACAGTGTATACATGTTTGACATTATAGAATATCATTCAATATTCTGATACTAAATTCCGATAATGATACGACAAAACGGTTGAGGAGTCCATCTTGTTAAAAAGCATTGCTTTTCAATGGGCATCACCTTCCCAATTGCACATTTATGAGCATCTTTTTGCCATTGGAAATGTATACTTACCGCATGCACCTAGAGCTGTCTTATATTCTTCTTAACAAACTTCTCAAAATACTGCACACAAAACCAACAATTCAACCAACCATCAAATACGCACCACACAGATCATAATATATTATTTTCATCTTCCCTTTGTTCCTTGACTTTCATTCGTGTGCACGTGTTGTTGCTATGCCCTGCGCAAGCGCCAATTCTATGTTCGAAATATATGAACAGGGATAAGTCGCAAAGTAATAGCAATGTGCACTTCATCTGAATCTCTCGATTAAATGTTCCACTCAATCATTAGGAAAGTTAACATGGGGACTTCGCAACGATAACAATATGTGGATGTTGATATCCACAAAGCGAAGTCCCATGTAAAACCCAGAGAGGTTTCCAAGATGATCTTCAATGTGATATTATTTGGTATTCCCTGCGACTTACTGTTACTTTTTTGGTTGACTGGGATAGAACAAGGTCATTTATGAAAAAACACATCAGGCAAATGGCAACCTCGGCACCTACACACTCGTTCATATCTTAGTATATGGAATTAATCGAGAGCTCTTATGTATATAATGATATATTTTTGAGCAGAACCGAAAACTCATCGGAATATAAATATTCGACTTGATTACTTCAAGCATTTCAACTCATATTTCACGTATCATTCAATTGTTTCACCTAATCTCAATCAAATATTCATATTATTAATTTTCTATAATTCAAAAGCCCCTGTGATGTTTTTTCATCATACATCCAGGATTTTTCCGATATTTTCACTGAACAACATAAGACCGACCCTGTTAAACAGTATTCTGGTGTAATTTCATTCAATATAGTAGAACTATATGCTATATGGGAGTAAAAAAGGTATTCAACAGAATATCACTACTCACCACTTTCCTCAGTTGCCTTAAAATGAAGATCGCACTAGACAATTTGGAGCAAAGTGATTCAATATGTTTCGACCAATTTAGGGTACCATCGAGGGTAACACCCAGAAGTTTGGCATAGTCTTCCATGTGAGTATTCATCGAGATGATCAGACGATTTGTTTTAGCCTCATTAAGTTTCAAGTAATTTGCAGAAAACCAGTTTTCCGCTTTTTTCTCTACTGTTGCGATGCAAACATTTGGGCACACATCTGAAGGAGTTGAGTGAATCAGAGTTGAAACATCAGCAAATAAAATGCAAGTAATTGGTTGCATGTGGTAAATAAAAAACAATAATATACACAATAAACAGAAGTGAACCCTGAACGGAGCCTTGAGGAACACCGTGAGTTAAAGGCTCAAAGTTAGAAATGCTTACATTTGAGCTGACACACTGCTTTCTATTTCCTAAATATGATTCCAAAAGTTTCAAAGGTACTCCTCTGATCCCATAGCGCTGAAGCTTCTCGATCAGTATTTCATGTTTGACACAGTCGAAGGCCTTGCTAAAATCACACAGGCTTATGGATGTCCGGCGACCGCTTTCAAGGCCCTCCCTATGTCCTCCACCACTCTGGTGGATACAGCCTGTATGGTTGATCTATTTTTACGAAACCCATACTGGTTCTCATGCAGTAAATTAAACTTTTCGAAGTTGAGCGATAATCGGGATTTAGGTATTTTTTCGAAATTTTTTCCAAGAAACGGAATTATTGAGATGGGACGAAAATTATCAGCTGTATTGAGATCACCAGATTTGTAGATTGGAATAACTATGCTACACTTGAATATTTCAGGAAAGAAACCCTCGGCTATGCATGAATTGTATAAATTCGCTAGTGGTAAAGCTAATAAATCAATGGCATTTTTCAATATTTTTGTGTTTATCCCAAATATATCAAGAGTGTTAAAATTGTTCAATGACGTAATTGCAGAAATGATGTCCTCGGCTGCAATAGGTTCAAGGAAAAAAGAATCCAAGGTGGTTGGAATTTTTTCAAATAATTTAGGATAATTGATATCGCAAACTGGAAGCGTTTTTATTATTGTTTCAGCTATGCTTGAAAAACAATTATTAAACTCATCTACTTCTATCGAGCTCACAACATTCCCTTTGTTTGATTCGTTTCTTTCATGGTTTATCAACTTTCACGAGTCCCCTACTCTGTTGTTTGAATTCGTAAGTAGTTATCAAAAGCGTCTCTTTTTGTTTTTTTAACTCTCCTTGTACTTTTTTCTCATCATTTTGTATATTTCATGATCAATTGGATCTTTCGAAACATTGCCTATTACTTTCGTCGCTTCTAAATTATTTCTAATTTTTTTAAGGCTTTCATTATACCATTGAACTGGTGACTTATTTAGTGAATGTAATTTTTTCATTGGAAATTGATCTTTGATCAAGAAACTCAAGGTATAAGTTATGTATTCGGCGAGTTGGTTGATGTCCGCGGCATTTGTTTGAGTCTCGCTGATAGTTTGATTCTATTTCAATTCTGTTGAAGCATGTCTGAAATGTCCGATTCCTTCATTTGTGATGATCCTTCTACTCACTGCAGGATTTGTTGGAATGACACTATTTTTTAGGATAATATATTGACCATTATGGTCTGAGAGACATGGTTCGGCAGTTCCAACCATGAAGTTATCTTTAGTAATATTTGTAAAAATATTGTTCAGGCAGTTGACATTACGAAACTCTTGTATATTCAGAAATAGTCGGTTCTAAACCAAACGAAGAAGTGAGATGAATCAACTCGTGGAGATTAGTATTTGAATCTGCCTCGAAATGAGCATTGAAGTCACCAAGAATAACAAATTTTCGATATTTATCATTATTATTAAACAGTTCTTCAAATTTACTGGGGAATACGGGATAATGTCCCCGACATGATCTGTAGAGAGCAATAACTGCCAAGTCTGAGCTAGTGATCACCATTACAAAAAACTCGGCATTTACTTCATCACAAAATGGACTCAAGTCCAGAAACTTACAAGCAATTTCCGATCTTGCGAAAATAGACACCCCCTCCCCCATGGGTCTTATTGGATCTACTGTAATGAGATATTAATCTATAGTTGTCTATATTGACCCTTTCAATGTTAGTATGACTTAGCCAATGTTCCGAAATACATACTATTGAGTGAGTCAAATATAATGACAATTGATCAATTTTGTTTGACAAACACTGTATATTTACATGAAGTATTGTAGTCAAGTTCCTGACGGTTCATATTCGTTGAAGATGATGTCTTCAGAGTCATGCCCGTCGGAAATTTCTTTTCAGTTCAATAAACTTTTGGATATGTGCACCAGCTGGCCATTTGGATTGATCCATGGCTGTATTGTAGTTTTCTTGGTAAATGCTCACTTGATGAATAGAGCTCTGGATGTTTGGAGGAAAGTGATTCACACTTGACTTCAGGAAAATGACATTTCACGAGTTTGGTTAGGTCCTGTGCATTTGATGTCGGATCAACTGTAAACACATGTAGATTTGTCACTTTGGGCACCCCTTTTACCCCTCTTTCATTCACTTCTGTACTAATTTTGTTCCCCACTATTAATTGTCTCTTGTGGCGTCTTCCAGAAACCTGGGTCCAGTTTTGGTTGGAATTTACTATTTCATAATCAGGTTTTTTTGCCTCATTCGTCATGCTTATATACGTTGAGCATTTTTGAACAGTGCTCGCTTTCATAATCGCTTGGGAAACTTTTTTTGCATCAATCACAGGTTCTAAAGAATATTCAGGCATGTTGGCAACACTGTGTGATGAGCCATATGAAGGATTAATTCATGGCGTTTCAAAGCGAGGTGCATTCGAAAGAGTACAGTCACATTTCTCTTATATACGATGAGAATTGATGGGAATCGAACTCTTATCAATCGCGTACATTCGCCTTACAGCGGATAGCGTTTCATTCTGCGTGTGGATATCTCAATATATTTTAAAATCTGAAGGGGAATGGAAAGTTATGAGCAAACTTCCTCATCAAACTACGATTCCAGAAATAGACTATTTCTGATAATGTAGAAGGTCCCGTATCGAATATTTCCGACCAATTCGAAATAGCACTGTTCATATACATATAATTTGCATCCACAAATTCTTTAAAATAATCGAAACGGTGAATTCGCGAGAAATACAATATCTCAACACCGCATCACCGTAATTGTTTCCTGGAACCCTGTAAAACCGTTGGAGCTCTCATCTGACAAATTGTCCATAGTCAGGCGAACGCAACAGAAACGGGAACGCGCTTTTCCCTGGATTTTCCGATATGCGTGTGCCCGCGAATTATACAACAATGGCAGTGCCATCAACGTCTCGATATGAAACGAGGTCGAAAGCAAGTTGGGTCAATTCAGAAAATGATCGGTGGACGTTGGAAAAGAATGCAGATTATGTCTTCAGCTCTCACCAGTCTGTTGATTTTTCTGTTTATATGTTGATAGCACCACAACACTAAATCGCTATGTAAATGTATCAAATAAATTAAAGTTGATGCAAATGTGATGAAAAACTACCATATTTTCAAGGGTTGGGAAACAGGGTGATTATGAATACTTATGGACAAACTTGGATATATTAGCAACAAATGCTGTTTTCTGCTGAAAGATTGTTTGAAGTTAGAACCTTCAACATAGATAATATACATTACCCTCCGAAAACATTCATCAGCTCATAAGTATAGTGAGTTAAAAAAAATTCCTGAGGTCAAAATGGCGTGGTGGAGAGAATGAATGTCAAAGAATTTGTCTATTTAGTGAACTAACGTAGAATTTCCATCTTATATCAGGAATTCAATGAATTCATTCGATTTTAGTAAGAATATCCATGAAATCGTTAAAATTTCATGTTCATAGTTCAAATTTCATGTTCTTTGAACACGGACCCGTATACATGTTGTTGCGACCATACTCGGTACAGAATTGGGATCAACTAACATTTGCATCACATTCATCTTCGAAATATTCAAGAAATTCGTGTGATTAACGAAATCAACCGTCTGATCAATGACCGGGTAACCAGGTATATCCATTTCAATTTTAGAGATATATTTCTTGAACTTTTTCTCAAAAAAAAATGTATGAGCGTCTGGATTCCCATTATATGGGTGAATTCTAACTTGCGAAAAATTTTCATTCAATCATTTTCAAAAAAAGTTATCAACTAGCAAAGTTGATACTCCCTTCGTTCAATGACCGGGTAGTTATTATGTATGAATGTCGGACATATAGACACTGAAACGACTAATTATCAGAGCATTGAGGTAATTTGACATTTAAATAAATATTTAACGATATCATTTATGATTCCTATTGTTTAAACAAATTTCATCATAAATATCAGAATAGGTAAAAACATTGAACGGATATACGCATTCAGGAATAATGTTTTTTTTTTTTCATTATTTCTTCGGTTTCATTGTTCAATAATAATACAATGAAAATAAAACCATTTTTCATGTCACACTTTCTTCACACTTCGTGATTGTAATACAATGTTTCTCACAAATAGGGTTTTCACATGTATGTTTGTATGAAGACAAGCATAGCATACACCAATAATCTTTTTCCTTCAAATAATATGTGATGAGATGGCCCTCACAAGAACTAGTCTGAAAACCCTTGCAGGGTACAAGGTAAAGTTTAGATACATCTAAGAATGTATCAACGAACTTCTGACACTTTCATCAATAATAATAAAAAATAATGATGATAAGAATTATATTACTAATGATAATAATGATAACTTTATTCAAAGAAACATGTGAATCCTTACTAACAAATAGGAGAAAAAGAATAAAGTTGATGAACGATAAGTACTAATGCACTTGTTTCGTACAGAATCAATTAAATGAAATTGCTACAGAAATATGATTGAAATATAAATAGAATGTAGTATACATCAAGGTAGAATAGAGTTGATCTGATATGAGTACCTGGATACAGTGGAAAGAAGGCAATGAAATCCGATGAACTAGCTAGGGAGAACTCAGCTACACACTACCTTGGTCCGGAACCGGCTCTTGGCGTGCCTAAAAATACACTCAGGAGCTGCATCAAAAGGCAGATCAAAATACTACGAAAGATGGGCCTCTACCAAGTTGACCAAACTTCTAGATTGTGCGACATGGAGTCTGAGACTATGGAACATATTTTAGGCAATTGAGAGGCGCCAAACCTAAAGAACATGGGAATCTTGAAACCTGGTGATCTAGGTGAACTTATGTCTTTCGAAGTATCAGTGTGGTAGGCAAAATACTTATAATGACCCTTTGGCTGTTGTGCATCTTTGGACCCCTTCAGTAATAAAAAAGACTGTCGTTGTCACTATGAGCATTGATGTGTACATACGATCAAGGTTGTATTCAATTTATTCAGTTCATAGGTATCATCCAAGTAATAGATACACAAATGATATTCCAAGAATGATTTATTTCAAAAGATGTTTTGATTTACATTTCCATGCATACTATTCCATAACTTCCACATATTCCTATAATAAATCCATGCTCGTTTTCTTCGCTCCATTGACCAAACCAATTTATCAATTGTTAATTGTTGATGATAAACCTACGGCTACGTCTCGTATGCATCAACATTTAGTATGCACTAACATACAGTACCTATGCACAGATGAGCATTAGAATAAGTGTGAAGTAAACATTGACTCGTTTACAAAGTACACATTGATTAGCATGCACTCAATCAAGCATGCATTCACATTGATTGGCTCTGATTCTCATTGCTAATATAACGTTGAATACAGATGCAGAAAAATCTTAACGCAAGATAGGCCTTGGTTATGCGGTTGGGAATTAAGTCAACTGACAGAAAATGAAACGAAAAATACAAGATTAATAATCACTATTATGACGACTGCAATTTCAGTACCTGGGTCGTAAATAATTTGATTTATTCACGTTGATTTATTGTGAGAACGTTTCTGGTCAGTACTCAAATTTAGCTTACTAATATTTTATTATAAAAAAATATTTGCGGAGTGAATAGAAAAGGTGATGATGATAAAGTGAACATTATTTAGTATCATAACTACATGAGAAAACATCGACTCCATATTGAGTCGACGATTATAAACTGAGATGGTGAAAATTTGTTAAAAAGTTATGAATAAAATGAGCCTCACAAACTATACAAATATCATTTCGCTTGAAATTACAGTCAGAATACC
The DNA here is from genome assembly GCA_037013635.1 of Plagiodera versicolora. NCBI lineage: Eukaryota > Metazoa > Arthropoda > Insecta > Coleoptera > Chrysomelidae > Plagiodera > Plagiodera versicolora. The sequence goes on along the minus strand of CM072986.1, from coordinate 3,170,553 downwards.
GAATATGAATAGAAATAATATCATAATGAATAAAGAAATATGTTTGAAATATGAATCAAAAGGGCTTTTCAACGGTGTATCATTTGACTCTCATTCCCATTTGAAAAAATTCAGGTAATGCTGCTTAGGAGGGTGGAGTTTGGGCTATACTTTTTGCGTCAAAAGTTGGGGACCCTCATATACAAAGTTGGCGTGTTTCAGGTTTTTTCCGATGGAATTTCTTCCTGGTAGTTATACCTTCCGTAACGTTTTCTTTGGGCCAGCCTATTATCAAGTGCTTGTATAGGTTGAGCGGCTCTCAATGTTTGTATAGGGTAACTATAGAAGATGGAGGTAGCTTGATCTCTTTTTCTTAAATAACTTCTTCGATTGAAACAAAGATCTGCTATGGTCTTCTGTTTTCGGAAAATTAATGAAATTTGAGTTCTTCGACTTCTTGGCACATAAGAATATCGAAGTTGTTGGTGAAGTTGGAAGACAATAACTATATTGTCGCGGCACTTCTTGCGTGCGATCCAGTGCCTCTAAGAAAATTTCTAATCACCTTTTCAATTTTGAGTTATCATGAGTAATGAGAAAAGAATAAGGTATTTTTTCTCCTAACTTCAGCTATAACCATCATATTCGAATGTGTCGATGAGTCGTAAATTCGATTTCCTGTAACTCTTTGGTTATAGCTATACTGAATCATTGAAGTTATCAATTTCAAAATCATATCAGAATATCATCATTATGATAATATACCAGGAAATCATGGGATATTGAAATATTCCCTTTCTATTCAAATCGAATTCAACAAATGTAGAAAAAAAACAAGGTAATAATCATTTTTGTAATCGATTCGTAAATTTTAATATTCTTATCACTAATATGCTTTGGAAACTGTTTATTTCATAAAACAAGTGTGTATATGATGATCTGATGATTTGAATAATTGATCGCAATATTTGGAATAGGACCCAGTAGAATTCATGTATAAACCTGCGATACAATTCCGAACAGGAAATGCGAAATAGGTCATAGGTACGGCGCCCCAACAGCATCTCTTTTACTAATTTCATTTGTTGTTTAATCTATCCTATTGAATGATTGTACCCTGAGACTCGACTCACTCAGAATCGTTGGCCTAACCACTTAATTGAAATCGGAGATGCCTCAATTCGACCTCGAGCAACATTTGCGGAACAGATATTTACATAGTCTGCAACATCGTGGGACAATTTGCATGCCAATTCTCGTTGATATTATTTCTCATTCCGGTTCTTGTATACCTGCACTGCACGATCATCAGAGGATGATCCGTAATCATGATCTACAAATCGAATCATCATCATCTATTGATTCTTAGTTCAGAGAAAAATTTTTGTTAGGAATTCTAAAGCCACTCTCTTTCTTCGACATTAAATACATCATCATGATATTCATGGCAGTTGAGACGTCGACACTAACGTGACATTGACGTGAATATTTGTTCTTCAAACAACATTTTCAAGAATATGAATTATGGAAAAATTCAATATAGTTACAGGCGTTAGTTGTGAACATAATTCTACTGGATATCAATAAACAATCGCATTCAGTCTCTAATAGAATTTTTATTCGTAGTCGCTTATGGAATCGAATATCTTTATTTCGTTCAATGAGTCTTTCTGTGATTTTTTTCAAGAGTTACTACATACAGTGTGTGTGCCCATATCTGGTCAATAGGAGGATAAAGGATGGTTGCAAATTCTGGATGCAGTAGAAATCCAGTTTTTGATACAGGGTGTTTTCAGGAGAAACGTTAATTCGGGAGATTTCTATCAACGAAAACTTGATTTTTATCGAAAGAAACACTCAGTATATTATTCCACCATCCTGTAAAACTATTTCATGCCATCAAATTTTTTCCATATGACATACCATCTGAAATCGATTGTTTTTGAGGAAATTGCATTTTTAGTTTACGCTTCGAAAATTTTCACGTTTTCATCAAGCAACCTTTCATTATCACGTTCAAATTGATTGTATTATCGATAATTTCTTGTAGATACATCGGACTATTCGTGAGTAGGGGTAGTTAGTTATTATTTAGATATATTGTGAATGTAGCTATGGAAAATATTGTGATCATGAATTTTTTGGTAGAGGAACTGAAGGAAATAATTTTTGTACTGGGTGCCAGTGATGAGAATGTTTTATTCGCACAAAGGATTCATGAACAGAAATATCCGGATAGAAAACAGCCAAGAAAGGAGACATTAGATAATGTACACCACATTACAGGATGTCTCCTTTCGTGGGAAGTGTTATATAATAAAAACTGGCAGTGTTAGTTACGGAAAAATCGAAAGTTTGAATTTTTGTTGAAAATATAGATATATTCATTTCAATTGATGGTTAGGATGATATTTTTTCAAACACCCTATTCGTTCATATCATTCAAGTTATCGTTTATTGAAATCTCCTGAATTAACGATTCTCCTGAAAACACCACGTATCAAAAACTGGATTTCTACTGCATTCAGAATTTTCCACCATCATTTATCTCTCTATTGACCAAATATGGCCACCCATTTACCACTGTAAACCATTTATAGTGCACAAATCATCGTCGAATTTTCATAATTTTCGCCCCAGTTTGACAACGCCGTGAATCATTAAAAAAACAAAGATGAAATTGGATGCAGAATTTTACGCTGAGTTTGATGATAAACAAACATATAGGGTGTTTTATTTTAAAAAAGCAAACTTTATGTTCCCCGACTCAGGCTGATCGTCCTGTATATCTCGAAATATTTTAGGATTGTATATCTGCGCAAATATAACAACATTTATCCGAAGTATTTTTTTGTATTCTCATCCCTACGTGAGTAATACTACTTCCATACACTAATGAACCACCCTGTATAAAGATTGACTGATATGGAGATCAATATAACTGATCTTGTGTTTCATTGAAAGAGAAATGACATTCACTTGACACCCTTGAAAAGGTTGAAATCTTCTACCACTTCTTCAAGTTTGAGAGAGCAAAAGTAAATAAATAAAATAAATATCAAAATGCATGTCAAAATTTTCATAACGATAACTGACGATCAGGTAGTTTCAAGAGTTAATATCGAAACTGCAATTATCATGGATCTCTACAAAGGAATTACCAGCAAATGTATTTTCTATTGAACGATTAGTCAATGAATCATGTTGTTGTTACTCTGTTTCGCTCAATATATAAAGTCCAACGATACCGTCAACTGAAATAATCATGATGTAGTTCATGGTCTGTCATCAGCGGTATTTTCAAACTACTAGGTGGTGCATATTCATACGTATTCTGTAACTTTCCATTCCAGAAATGGAATAGTTTGAAATCTGATCAATGCTCCCAAACGTATTTAATAATTAATTATTTCATTCCCATTCGCAGTTCGCAAGCTGTTTATCTAAGAACTTGATGAGGAAATATTACGTTTCTGTATTAAACTACTCCCATTTAACAAATGAAGACGTACTTTCAATTACCTAAACGGCTTAATTTCGCTCCATTCGAAAACGGAAATTGAATTTGGCGCAACTATACATTTTAAGTGATTAATTCAGTAACTGCAACTTCCTGTCTGCTTCCAACAGAACTACGGTCATAATACGATCTTATAAAAACCTAATCAAGAGAAATAACATGGAGAATTCGGTGAATGAGAAAACTCCTACATTTATTGAAATACGAAAAACAGTCCAAATAAATCGATATTTCATAGACTGGGTATCCAAAGTTAGCATGGGTACTTTTATATAAATAGTGAAATATATCACTCTGATCATCATTTGAGACCACTGCCACTTAAGCTTTCTCAGTGGCTCACCAAGAATGAAGAACATTTATTGAAAATGGTTTGATATAATCATTCATCATCACCAACTTTGATTGTTTCATTTTCGAATACGGAATAAAGCATTGAATGTATCTGATCTGATAACTCAAATAATTACGTTGACATCTGATAGAACGGCATCATATTTTTCCTCAATTTCAACCAGATCTCAACAATAATCGATTTAGAGGGAATTTCAAACAGGGTTTGAAGGAGTTTGTCTTTAGCTATTCTAGTTATTGCGAAATTGTTTATTGAAATGAAAATAGTTTGATCGGCTTATAATCATTATAATTCATGATTCTATGACTCAGAGTACTCCAAAATGGTACTCAATCTTCTATAGACAAGAAAAATTATCATATCTTGATTAAATTTCACATGAAGAATAACTATTGTACTAGTTTAGATTATCGAATTTATCAACTATATTTTGAATGAAAAAAAACGAATTACTAGAGATCAGAGAATACAGGATGTAGAATCATCAGTTCATCCATTATACGAAAACTGCACTCTATGGAAATATTAAATGCTTGTTATTTTGAGATAAAAAGGAATATTAAGGCTGTTCCATTGAAAGAAATCGTATCTTTCGAAAATATTGAGTAGAATATACGGAGAAATAAGGAGATTGCGTTCATCCTGGGGAAAATGTAGTTTGATCTCTTCCCACCGCCATATTTATTTCTTCAATCATAATGATATCATAAACCCTATTTCTTGAAGAACGACGAGCTGAATGACATTTATAGAAAGTCTTCGTACAGGTCGTACAAGTGTTGAAAAATTGAGAAACCAAAATTACAATAAGAATTGAAGTATTTCCGTCGAAGTGATCAGCGGGTGAAATTTCTAGGAGTATGATTTGTATCGTTGAACAAAGAGGCCACTGATTTCGGAAACCTCCTATGAAAATAACATCAATGTGTCATGATACGAATTCAGTTCGACAAAATACACCTCAGAGCATCTCCAATTCCGATCATCCATTTCCTTGATGCTGTTGAAAAACTACCAATTTCTTTTTACATACACACTTTGCCATAGGTGCTCAACTTCGGCAATCTTGTTAACAGTAAAGTACGGAAGTTGGACATGACTTGAAAACTTTGTACAGCTCCTTTGAGTTTATCTGAGGACTACATGATGCAGTAGCGTTACAAAATATTGCACATACTGGTAACATGATGCAAATTCATTACCCAAATTATGGGGATACGGTAAAGTTGAATTCCCTGAGAAATTGATGATACCGTCAGCAGATATATAATGGAAAGTTCAATAATGTATCGATACGTGAGAATAAGACAATTATTATTGAAGTAAAGCAAGTTTCTTATAAAAAATTGAGGTTATCAATAGAATTAATGAATTGGTTTGTTTTCGGATTTCAATATCAACATGATATTTTTGACATTCGAACCATTCCCATATAAAGGATGTAGCAGAAACTATCAAAAAGTAAAGATATGATTTGTATCAGAAATTGAAAGAAATAACATTCTAATTAATTATTTATTGATGATGTTTTCATGCTTATCATATTGTTATAATAATTCCCTTTATGATTACTGAAAAGCAATTTATGAAGTAGGGAAGAAATAATTTAAAATGCTTTTCTTATCTGTATATTTTACAAACGCATTGTCATTGCCTACCATGTAGATTATCTGAAGAAGGCCAACAAAAATTCGATTGGATAGTAATGTTAGGGAAAACATCATGAATATTCATGTTTTCATCGATCAAACCTGAAGCATGTAAAGTTTAATTCTTATTTGTCGATCTGAAATGGACATGTCACAATATTGACTGAAACATCTATTTTTCCACTTGAATATTCAATGATTGTTTTTCGAATCATTTTAACCCCAACGGAGGATTGGTTCGATAGTGTTTTGATGAACGAACAAAACATGCTCTGGTTAATATTGTGGTATGAATAATAGAACGAAGGCTGAAATGACCGATACGATTTCAGGTCGTATTATTCGGGACTGTGTGATACAAACATTTGTTACCAGGTGCAGCAATTGTGAAAGGGGCGAAAGTTAAACTGTTCAAAGAAAAGTTGAAGTTTTTGTCTCGATAAAGATATCTCGAAAAAGATATGAGGACATTATGTTATTGATAAAATTCAAATATCATTTCGATAAAATCTCAGATTGTTCGGTATTATTGGGTTTGATTGGAATATTATCTTAAATCTGGCAATATCGCGAGATGAGCAGTAGAAAAAAACTAGCCCCCGGCCGTACTTAGAGAAGACAGTGTGTGCTTCAAGTTGAGTTGCAGTTAAAAATTGTCGCGCTGTACAGATTTCCTTTTTTTTGTGGTGTTTCACTACGCTTCGAGAACTTTTCCCATGACATTTTCGTCAACGCTTCTTCAGCCCTCTTTTGGCAGTATCGCAGCCTCAGATTGTTACTCCGGTTGTGAGCTTCAGCCGACACAACGCAGCGAAAGGTGAGTAGTTTTTGTCTCTGCTCGTTGATTTGATATTTCATTTGGCCTACCTGTGGCAATACATTTCATTAAATCAAACCACTACTATCGAAATATCCCCTCTGGATATAGTGCATTTTTTTCGACCAATTTCAGCACAAAAACTTACACAGATATTTGTATAATTACATAAAGATAACGTTTTCACTATTATTTTTCAGTTCCAGTGACAGTGACTCGTCATTTGAAATAGATGTCCTGTCTAAAATTTTCAGAAAATCGATTTTTCTTCATTTTTCCACGTCTTGTAGTATCAAAAATCATATTCCAATATTTGGTGACGAAATTCGCTGTAAAATGCAAAATATAACGTTCGATTATCCTAAGGAAATATTAAAACGAATTTATATGAATTTTCCTAGAAATAATCTCCGGAACTACTCGATCGATTTCGATGAAATTTTGTACGATTTCTCATTGACTTGTTTTATATAGTTTAATAAATGATAATCAATAATATCGAAGTACACAGGATATGAGCAGTGATAAATGGGTGAATTTTCAGTAGATTTTCTACTAACCGTGGTGGAAACATATCTTATTTTTGTTCCAGTCTCGCAGATCTAGAGATTACTTGTCCAACATGTAATCATTTTTTTTCTCTAGCCTTAACTGATGTATGAAATGCGAATGAATGGTAGTATATAATCTAACAATACATCTTGAGGTGAAAATTTGTATTATGTTAAAAGCAAATCAATGTGAAATTCATTTCAACACATTCATCAATATGTAACATCAAAGAACAATAATAATTCTTATATGGAGTATTCCATATGAATTGCCCATCAATGCAGGACAGCTGTTTTTACCCCACCAATTGAACATTCTGTCTAGCTATTTTTACCACCAGGAAAATTTCTGGATCTCAATACAATATATCAACCTCCAGATATATCTATATCATTTACAGTTGTTGAACGGAACTCAAACTGTCCAATTCAAAGAATGACTGGAGAAACTGCATTCGTTGAATTCCTTGTGTTTGCATCAGGATATACAAATTTGAAATCCAAAACTTCATTTTGAATTACAGAATATCCAACGAGCATCAACCAGCAAGTCAGGAGTATCAGAAATCATGTGGAATAAGTGGCATGATATCGAAATTCATGAAACTTCATTTATTCATGAAGAATAACGGAATCTGAGATTAAAAAGTAGAAAGATTACTTGTTTCACGTCCTCTCCAATCAGTAATGAGACTGATAATAGGTTAATGTGGAGTCCTTATCGAACTCTCGTTCAGTTTCTCTCTATTACTTTCATCATAGTTTTCATCAGCTTCATATCTATTTGTTTCAATTCTTTTTCATTGACATTCAAAAATCACAATATACTTCGGATTACAATATTCAATTGGATGATGATGAATTTTAAGCCAACAGTTCTTGTAGAAAATAGTAAGGTCAGTTTCAGAAGTGGTTGAGTCATCAGTGAGTGAATATTTGATTAATCCAAACTTCATGAATTCCGTTAGGATATTCGGAAAAAATAATGCGTGAATCATTCTTCAAAACGTTTGATATTTCACGGAATTATTCGATGAACATGAGTTTCAACCTTTGAATAATAACCCGTCAACAAACCAGGTATAACGAGAGATAAATCCAATATTTTGTCCCGTCATTTACGAACATATCAAAGCACCAGCAAAATAATGTTTGTTGCGTATTAATCTTCTTTATTGGTGTATCACTTTTTGATTTTCCACATCAAGGGATAAAGCTAACAGATCGTCACGCATGGTCAAATTTCAGCTGATAATAGAGTACATTCGTTGCCATATTTTTGTCACCCAAAATTTCATTTGACTGGTCGGAATTATGAACATTTGCGAAAATTATTCATATTTTCACTGTCCAGTTTGTTTCATGTAGTACTGAAACATCATGCAGGAAATGCAATCTGATGAATGGGCTCGTCATGAGATGTAATATTATTTCATAATAACGAATAATCGCGAGCGTTCAGCATTCAAAAATAACATCAGGAGCTGTGCATTTTACACCAGTGATTTGAATTTTTTGTTTCGGAGAATGTCTAATAATGGCTGATAATTTTTTATACAAGATAGACGAGAACATCGTACCCCAAATATCACAGCTGAACTAGAAGTCAGAATATATGAAAATGAGTGATTGAACGATGAAAGGAGATTCTGTAAGATTTCCTCTTATTTTTATCAATTTTCGAAAGAGAGCAGTCTGTAAGTTATAGGTCCATTTATTGTTACTTTGAAATAGACACATGTCTTATGAAGGGTGATAACATGACTCGTTCCACTGAACTCTGATTGAATTTGGATGAGATAGCTCAGCATCAGCTGTCTCATATACCCGAAATTTCAGGTGACCCGACAGCCACACCAGCTTTGACTGGACCAATTCCTCGAGAGGGTTTGTGAAGTCGGCGAAGAAAACACATCTGAACCAGTATTATTGATAAAATGAAAATCTGGAAAATATTATACCAGAGCATCTCGCAATTCTAAATACACATAAATATACATATACAGATGTTTAATAAGAATCACTACTACCAGTATTGGCTAATATTTATGTGATATAACCCCTTCTATTCCAAGATGATGATTTATATTGTCAAATATCAAACATCATCACTTGTAGGGAACTTGAAAATAAACTAAAAACTCGAAGTCTTCTCCACACAATGGCAGGTAATCTTCAATTATTAAAAAAGAACAACTTGTAGGGAAGTTTACAACCTTCATATTCTGTTTCCAAATTTCACTTGTGTTCCAAAGATAAGAGACGAAAAAAGGACATCTGAGATGATATTTTCCGTTCAATAGAATATAGACATTATTCACCTTATGAAATACACAAAATCAGCGAACTCAAAGAATTGCTAGTAGCGAGACATTCATTCATTCAGTTATTCATTCATTTCTTATCAAGAATATGTTATTATTGGAATAATGAAGTGACTTGCCACCCAGAGGGTCTGTTTTATGACAATGTGAGAACCATCCTTTTGCGGCTTGATTGGCCATGATGTGAGTTGATTGTGGTAAAGTTATTTTTTCATTATGTTCATTTAGCGTTATTAATACTACTTCAATTTCAAATCCATATTTTGTCAAAAACTATTCTTTCAGTGCAAATGACGAGTATTTCATTTTAGAATGGATCTATGTAATTGATTTCAAATAAAAAAATCATTTCGTGTTGCCGAGAGAGACTGAGTTGCGAAGATATCGAAGGAAGATTTGAGTGTGAGAATGTATAAATAAGCATATTGTCAACATATTTTTGTGATTGACAATGTTCAAGGCAGTTGAACTAGTTGGAGGTATGTAAGTTACACAAAATTGTGTTATTTCTTGAACATTGGCATGATATTCGTTTTTTTTTTTCCAGAAACAAATCATATTATAATCAATCTTCTATCGGCAATGATGTATTACTTCCGAATAGCAACACCATATTAATCATTCGTATCGTACATTGTAATTCGATGATGGGATATTAAGTATAATATTTCTATGAATTATTTTCCAGTATCACCTCCTTAAATAATCTCCTCCACTGTCAGAGGTTCCACTGTTACCGCATTTATTATTGAAAAAAGTCGTCTTTGCCATCACCAAACGAAGCAGTCGCGTGAAACTTCACGGAGTTCGCTTGATGCTAACCGCCTCGTAATTTAAAAATGGAATTCTGACGTGAAAGTTCACCAACTTCCACAATAAATCAAGCAGCCACGCTCAAAACTTATGCAAATTTCAGATCACATTTTCTCCCGAACCAGTGAAAATAAACATCATCGACTTCATTTCAAGCCCCCATAATTCTCGTCCTGATGCAAGCACGAATATTTATATTCATACGGTAGGAAAATCTCAGAAGTTTGCCAATAATCATAAAAGCCATTCGTTGGGAAAAGTGCGGTCAGAACAGTAGCGTAACACAATCAAGATCAATTGTTTGATTATGATGTGAAATTCCCTTTTTATGAATTCAGCTAAATTTTTTATAGACAGTGAGACCTTAGATTTGAATTTATCGGTATATTAATTTTTGTTTCAATCAAATAGTCGAACGAAACCCATTTTTATCACAAACAATAAATGAACGAATTACCTCTTCACAATTGCACAGTATCAAACTTCGTTTATTAGATATCGGGAAATATATTCTCTTCAAACATCAAAAAGTGGAATCTCGTTATTATATATATATATATATATATATATATATATTATTATATATATAATATGATATATATAATATGATATAAAATATGCGTCAAACAGCTGAAATTCAGTTCGATACAACAAACTAGTAATAAAATTATTGTATTGGATGAGTCTCATATGATATTTTGAAGATCTCTAACTTTGGCATCATTGCAGGCACATAGATAATGTGAAGCATTGATCAGGTCATCTAACCGTTTTTTCAGTTTGTTAATATTATGAATACGATTATGTTCAATTGAAGATCGTATTACAGCAAGACAAGCTAAGCACTTCGCAACGTCTTTAACTAGCAAATGAAAATGCAGTGTCAGCTTTGTGTCAGCCCTTCTTTTGCCATTTTGAAGTGACATAAAGCTAGGAGCCTGTAATCTTTCTTGAAATTATAGGACATATCAGATTGATATCAGATTGATATGTTTTATTATTCCTTTTCATATATTGTAAAAACTTCAAGAATGGTGATTTTCCTGCTCCAACCTACTAATTTGATACTTAAATATATTCGCACATATTGATCATAGCAATGACAATTGACATGTAATGTAGATATTCCTATTGACGATATCGATTCATAAGATACCTTCAATTAGACATGAATAATAAGAGTCAGATTTCCACAGTGATTGAAACAGCAGGAGTTCAACTGAAATGATTTCGTCATTGAATATCATTAGGTGTAGAAATCATTTCTTGAGTTGTAAGAAAAATAAGAATGAATATATAGTACCAAGATTTGAAATTCATTGCTACTTAAAAATATCATAAATGTTGTAAATTGAATGTGAATATTCATAAAATAATCACATGAATACTCGAGTTGAAAATATAAGAAGCCACCAAATTCAAGATACCCTATGAATGAATGAATTATACTGAGCAATTCGTATACAAGTGGAAAATAAGATTGATAAACCACATCTATGAATCCATAAATCGAAATAAAATCTGCTATATCTACTAGACTTTTCGGAATGAAAATACTGCTTCAAATGAAGTTTGTCAGAAAAAAAGGTGAATATAAGAGAATATAGATTTATATATGTTATGTATTTAGTTTTGCTTTGAATGGAAACCACTAAACTTATGATTTTATTCGAGTCTTCTACATTTTCATGACATGAAACAAACAGTTTTGTGAATTTTTCGAACATCGCTGAATGTATATGAGAAATAATGTCATGTTTACAGTCCTGGTTCTTCAAATCATTCCATAATTGATTGAGAGTTTCATGAGGGAACAAATTATAATCATCATTTGACTATGAAGAAACTTTGACAGTTCCCAAAACCAACCATCTGTGAATTCCGCCACTGTCACTGAATAAGTGTGGTGGTAACGAATAGATATCATAACTCTGTCGGAAGCACCAGTAACAAGACTAGTTTCTCAGCGATATATAAGATGTAATGTAACAGCTCGAAGTGTAGTTCTCATCTCTAGGATTAATAACACTTTCGAGTTGGAGTATCAGGAATAAAGTTTCAGCACAAGATGTATTTTTGAAATGTTTATGCTTATAGGGAGTGTAGAATAGTTACAGTCGTGTGATTTATTGAAGATGATTGATAGCATCCATATCGTGGAGAACGTATGGTCTATCGGAAATTATTTTCTGAATTGTTGTATGCTAACTCTATCAAGGATATTTTTCATTGGATCATCATTCCTTATCGAGATTCCGTAAAACAAACTATCCATACATAGTGCTGAAATTGAATATATGTATGTATCGATGCTGTGAATCTTTATTGAAAATCGATTATTTGAATCCCACTAGAGGACATCTTTCGATATAATAACAAGAAATCTCAAAATTCTTTCAACAATCAAATGAAACAATATGACTGTCCTCTCATGAAAATGTAGTGAAATATTACCAAAATGACATAGTGATAACCGTATATCGATATCCCATTTCTAGTCCAAAATGTCGAAAATTCAAAATTTTACTTGTGACCCAACGTGTGATACATGGTTGGAAAAGAAAAAAATAATCCTCTCTATGATTTTCTTCGAGAAAAAGAACTCTTGGTCATAACTCGGAATTGAACAGTTTTTTCAATGTTCTCTACGCCAATGGATTCTAAAAAGTATCCGATGAATGTGAAAATTATTTCCTCCATACTTCACTAACAATCAAGGTATTTGTATGTGTCGAGAAATCGTGAAATCGAACTTTTGTTCATAACTCGAAAAAAAAAGTCGGTTGCCAATTCTCTTTTCCGTCAGTAAACTCATCTCGAAAAAATCGATTGTGGATTCCGTTTCTACAATAATTACCGAGTTGTCTTTACAAACATCAGAATTTGTCCACCTTATAAATAAATTGAGGCATAGCGAATAAAAATTAAGTGTAAGGTGATATGTTTTTAACATTCTTATACATCAATTTATTATCAACTTAGCTAACAAAGAAACATTTACAGAGCACTAGTATTCATATTTCACTTCACAACCCATACTGTTGATTTAAAAATTTGTACAATACTTGGGGAAAATTTCGGGAGAAATTTCAAAATCTTCAGAGATGATTTCTGGTTTGAATCCCGATTCCTTGTAGAAAAAAGTTGTATCCAATGATAGTTCAAGTGATAGAGTAATCAGTGTTTATTTCACATAAAAGCAAACTAAAAGTCAGTAGAATTTTCATTTCTTGATCGTAAAATCATTATATCACAATATAATTGAACATACAGTAGTGTCACCTGCTGTCAGTTCCATTGATGTTGGTATGCACATTCAATTTCTTCTTGCACATACCTGCGAGTCACCGATTTATTCTACCAATGATGAGCTCTCTCGCCATGTCTAATTTTTACGCAGAATCAAATGCGACCAGATCCAACTTGAAAAAAAAATTTGCCCAATTCAATATCCGACAAGAAATTGAGACAAAAATACTTTTATCCAAAGAATTCGAATTGATCAATATCGAAGCGAGTAGATTATCTGTTGAGTACTCCGATTGCATTCAAATACTTCATGGTTTTCAAGTCTCTTTCAGCATTCAGAAAGTGGTCAAGACACAATGAGCCCGACTTGTCTGAATTGTCTACTGTGCGCATAAGTCACGATTGGACATGAGAACTCCAAATTTCAATATACGAAAAGTGCCAATTGATTCAACTGCATCTAGAAAATGTTGATGATTTTAGGATATTGAAAATTGAATTTGTACTCATCTGTCCAAAAACATGAAAACAATTACATACGTGATAATCCATCGAAGAAAATAACTCTCATTTCTTCAAACCATCAACAACTTTCCCATGCCATTCTGGATACGCATACCCCACAAATGAAAAATTACACTGCTCAGAAAAAGCGTTCGCGGTTCTCGGGAGATATAGAGCATATAAATATTTATCAAAAAATGGTAGCTATTTCCGCTTGACCCAGGAAATGGTCAAATAAAACTTGCCATAACTCAACGCGGTCTACGCTTCGCCGAATAATTCGTTCTGTGGATTTAAAGGGTGGATTCTGGAGCCTGAATGCAGGATAGTCTCGATACCTGAGATGACAGCTCATTTCCACAGCGTGAAAAATTATTCTGTCTGGGAAGAGGCATGAATGGAATAACAAAAATTAGAATATTCAGGAGTTCCATCGATGATCAATGATTAACGTTTCATCATTTCAAAAACGATTAGACTTGGTGAGGAATGAACAAGATCACTAATTAAAAAAAATATTCTCCCAATAGTTTCGCTAAAATAAATTCTCAGAGTTAGAGTGCGTTCAGAAATAACACGGATAACGCACAGAGTTGATATGAGTTGACACAAATACTACCGTGCATACAGGGTGGCCCTTTTGTATAGGGAAGTAGAATAACTCACTCAGGAATAGGAATACAAAAAATATTATCAACAAACGATAATATGTTTGCAAATATACCTAATCTTAAAATATTCCAAGAATCACAGGTGTTTTACCTAGGCGACATCATTAGGCTCACTTTTTCCATAAGTGTAGGTAAGTAAGTAAACTTAATTGGTGGATATAAAAGTAAACATGAACAGAAATTTCGATATTTCAAATAAACAGTATATTTTTTGGGATACATTAGACATTAATTTGAAGATATTGTTTATCATCATGTTCGGTACTTTTTCTTTATAGAATCTATCATTCTGTTATTTTCATAAATCAAAATCTCTTTTCAGTGCCCGAGAGGAGAATTATTGTTTTTTTTTTTTCGTCATATCTATCGTCAAAAAGTTAAAATATTCAAGAGCATATTTGAAAGAATCCAAATATTCATGACAAGTAACTATTTTCAATTGAATAAGTATCAATATACGGATGCAAATTATCGTTATCATAAATATTCATATGGATCCATCACTTATTCGAATCGGAAAAAAGCAACTGAAGCCAATTCATTTCTGTTCAAGATATCTTGATTCGACTTTACCCTGGTCAGGTTAAAATTGTTGAATGATTCGTAACCATTCTCGATGAGATTATTTCCATATTGTAATATTATCTCTCTGAACATTATAAACTATATAATATGTAGCATCAAGAAATGACTTGGTGAATGAAGTTGCGAATGCTGTGTCATATTGAAAAGCAAATAAATCGATCAACCATTTATAAGAAGGTAATAGAGAAGTTTGTGCACAATTGAATTTGATGAATCAGTTCCATCCCAGTAAACATTTCCGATCGGCAAAATGTCGGCCTTTTGTCGTCGATGAAGGGTAAATGACGACGATCGGCAAACCTACGAGAATCCAGTAGTATGCCTTCATCAAATGATGACTGAATATAATATTCTAAAGCCCTTTGATCGGCCCCCGTACATTTGCCTTCAATCAAATTTCTACGTCGGCCTATCAAAGGCCTTGCATACATAAAGTGTTGCACTCGGCACCACACTGAAGAGACAAACAAATGTGTCAATTGTCAAATTTCATTCTCTTTGTTTTGCCTTCCATTTTGAATTACCGAACTAAAAGTGTGCTGATTGCTGAAAGCATCTCGGCAGATTAGTGTGCATAGTGTCCTTCAACATCATTTGTAGTTTGCAAATAATCAATATACATGGCCTATTTATGCTGAACAAATATGAGCATGCATGGACAAGTGAGTATGATATTATTTCTTTCTGGAGTAAATTCAGTATACATCCTACGAAGATGTCTATCTCATCAACTAACAACAATCTCCTAGCTTAGTTTTAATTGTTTATGGTGATAATTGGACTCTTTTGAGGAATGATTCTTCTTCAATATTTTTAAATAGCAAAATGTTAACCATATTTTTTGTACTTGTAGTGTGCATCAAGAAAGTATGTACAGAATTGGAAGTTATTTCTGGGGATATTATCAGCATTCAACATCATGAAATCAGGAACGGTAGTGATATATTTCAAGGTGGCTCATTATTGAGAACACAAGTTGATCTGGATTATTTCTATAACCTATTCCAAGCAAAGACGGATGTTCATTCTGACAAATATTGTAAGTATTATGGAGATTCAACTATCTATTATATATTATTCAATCAAGATCAATGTTATCGAATGTTTCTTCTGAGTTTGTCCAAATGTTTTGAGTCACATTTTTTCAGATACTTGGTGAAGAAGATGACTGATGTAGTGAGGAGTTGAAATGAACCCATTTTCATGAACTATCACTAGTTCAGGAAGAAATAGACTGTTCAAAAGAGCTAGCCAAACTGATCTATCATTATAGGTATGGAAATTTCATGTATTTTTCAAATATATAAAACATCTTTGTTCCATATAAGATGTCATCAAAGAAATTAATGAATTGGTATTTCCAGGTATGACAAGAAGAAACTTATTGTTGTCAAAGGTACAGAATGAATAGAAATTGTCAAGGCCAGGTCCGGAAATTCCATGCAATGTCAAGGAGAACAAAATAGCAGAGGAAATATAATCAATTAGATTTTTTAATGCTGAACATTCCTGAATAGGATATGTTGTGGACTTTTTGATATTTTAATTTCAATAGGAGGAAATTGTAATGGTTAGTTCATACAGCAAATAGGGAAAATAATCAGAAAGGAATGCACCAATAAAATCACATTTCATTCAAATTGTAACTAATATGTGATTTAATTAGTGCATTATTTTCCTTATTTGCTGTATGAACAAACCAAATGCTACAATTCATTGTATTAAAATAGAATTTTTTGAATTGTATTCAGTAAAAAGTGAAAGATAAGTTATACAAAATTGGTCCAACGTGCTGATTCATTTCATTTATTGTTTATATCATCAAACATCTTGTGAGTTGATCATGAAAAAAAAAGTATTGTTCAGCACAGAATCAAATTGAAATGTTATGAAAGGAATTTTGAAATCATCTAAATGAATTGTCCTCTATTTAAGATATTTTATGTTATTTTTCAAATGTGATGCTTATTGCAATAAAATTATGAATTTCTAGAAATATTTGTCATTCATTACACCCCTTGAAAGCTAAAGGGGAAGGGGTGGGTGTGAGCTGCTGGTATAATCGGCCTTTCAATCAACCGACTATGATACGGCGTAAGCCCGTCGTTTATCCGATGAATATGGAAGGCAATATGTCGGGTCGATTCATTCAGCCGACATTATTCTGTCGGCAAAGTAGAAGCGGCCCTCAAGGCGGCCGTAGTGACCAATAGATCCCGGTCCGATGCAGCCAAACGACGTCGGACCGATATTCATATGTGCGGAGAATAATCTGAGGCCTTTTCTTTGCCGACCAAATATGTTTACTGGGATAGGGTTGAAAATAAATGAAATATCTTGTGTCAATAGCATAGGCTGTTTCTCACAGTCTCATAGTCGAACTATTCGTTCAGTAGCATTCGCAAATGCTGCCGAAGCACTCACGGACAATCGGCAATAAAAATAACCCTACACAAATGAATTGCGGCTCGGCCATTCATCATAGTAACCTGATATTCCTCCGGGTATCGATATTCAATGTCGGTCAATCAACGAAGGTATTATCAAGCTAGAAAGGTCTTTTGTCCAGTCGGGTTCTCGTACGTTTTGTTGACACAGTTAAAACGAGAAAACGTCCTCGATCGAGCTGGAAATTAAAAGGTATTGAAAGAATTTCAATTTCGTGAGTATTCGAACGTTCTCATCCATTTGTACACACAAATAGACAAAGTATCTGTAACGAAAATGGGATTTTTTGAAAAAGATTATAATAATCCACTTATGTTCACCTAGTACAAATAGAATGGATATCCAAATTTCCATAATCAAGACATAGTATGAAATATATTTCCAGAAAAAATTTTATAGATAATCGAAGGACACAGCTGAATTTTGTTGTAATGATTTCGAAAGTTTGTCCTTTAACGGGATAAGAGTAGTCTGAAATATCTGGGATATAAAATATAAACTTTTTTATGATTTTTAAATTTTTCGTACAATTGAAAGAGAATTCGATGGAGAAAATTCTCAATATTCTGTATGGTGGTGACCAATCTAAATGCAGGAAATGGTAATGGAACAATGTTCCATATTTGTTCTCCTACAATTCTTTTGTATTTTATTTATTTATTTATTTGTTCATTGAACAGACAAGCCAATTATACCATCACGATCAGAACAATATACAGAGAATGAATACTGAAATAGGTCCTCCCAAGGAATGCTGATCCTCATTTATAGAAATGTTTCGATTCGAATGAAACATTCACGTTCACCATCATTTTATTTCAAGACAAAATATCCCGAAAAATAGAATCCATATTCTGATTTCATAAAGATTTCACTCATATTAATTGATAGTACAAACCGTGATTTTTTTTTTCTACTCTACTCACTAGTATCCATGCATACCTGTTGGAGTTTGACTTATATTAGAATATAGAGTTTGAAGAAACCCTGCGTGAAGATTTTTTTTTCATTCTCTTATAAGCTTGTTTATCCATTTGGTATGTCTGCATCACACATCATATCTGTAGTTGAGTACTCATATATTCTCCTTGAACCAGATGAAATATCTGAACACGATTATGATGATAGAAGGAGATTGAATCACAGTACAGTGCAGTGAATTGGTAATTCAGTAAAACAAAAAATAGTCAGATTCTTCATTTGGACAACTTATATGGCTCTTTAACCTTTTTTTTCCTGTTTAATACAAAGGGGGGGGGAGAATCAAGGGGGATGGCTACGGATACTTGTCCATTCGCCAGTTTTTCATTTTTCGAGGACACTCACTACATATAGGTGTATTTTTCCATTCACACTGTGTTCTGGGTAGGCTTTGTTACTAACTCCATACGCCACCTAGGAGTAGCGCTGTTAATTTGAACGCAACAGCGAATCGTAGGGGACTATCCTCGGTCTGAGATATTGAAAAATCTCTACCTCGACCGGGGATCGAACCTGCAACCTCTCGGTTGGCAGGCGAGCACTCTTCCACTGCGCTAGCCCCCCCCTTTAATACAAAGTAATCGAGGATATTTTCGAATCGAATATTTATTTTTTCTAAAGTATTACACACATATGTGTTTCATTTGAATGAGTTATAGTTTTTAGTAGATATAACATTTCATGAAACTTGTGAGGGTATAAAGTTTAGAAAATTGTTTTATTATAAGTGCCATTCTCGAAGAAGGCAAACTAGATAGATAGGGCATTTCATGATCCCTTAGTCAGTCAATCAACCAAGCTTCAAGGATATTGTAACTGATTCTCATCAGGTGGATTATATCAAATCATGTCCACTTATCAAAGTTGCAAAAAATGATTCAACAGTTACCAACATTTACCGCCTAGAAACTTGATCATTGAAAGATATATTCCTTCAACCGCTCATTTTATTTTCACAAAGTCTACAATAAAATATCGTTACGTTAATGATGTCGAATGATAATATGGCTGAGATTATAAGGATGTTGAAGCTGAAAAGTGAATTCACATCTAGTTAGAAAGAGTATTCACAGAAATGATAATGTTCAATCGAATATTCCAACTTTATAGGAAAAAGTGATTTTACGTTGTAAAGTTATTTATTCAGTGTATCTCCGGTAGAAACATGGTCAATCACGAAATTCTTCCACCTGTAACAGCTGTGTGTGTCTATTACACTTAGTGATGAAAAGTTTATTGGGGCGAACAAAATTTCAAAATGATTCATGTTACTTGCGTAAATACAGAAAATTTACCAAATTTCAATTTGTAACACATTTCACGAAATATAATCAATCGAATAAATATACTCCTTTTCATTGCGATTATAGAGTTTTAGTTTTCAAACATTTATAGCCACCCAATGAGAATAAGTCTTTATGCGACCTTACTCCATTTTCAGGTGTCACTTTCAAATTACAGGAGGCAACTACTGCAGTTTTTAGTTTGATACTTCTTATAAGCTCAGGAACAATACCTGTGGAAATGAACAAGACTTGGGCAACATGTTCACTCACATGGAAATTTAGTAAACAAATACAAATTCTGGTAGTAGATGATTTTTCTATAAAAAAGAAACAATATATCGAGCTCCTTGTTTAGAATAACTGTTTACGAACGTTCACAATTTCATCACTAGATAGCGTCAGGATTTTTGCAACCGCCATAATTTTACTGTTCGTGTCTTCCATTTCATGTCTCTATCGTGATTGCAGTTTGCAAAAAAGTTGCTTCTCAGTCCTGCGCAATTTATCTGTGAACTTCTCTTGCTCTCTCTTTTTTGACGTTTATCAAGATAAATCTCTTTTTCTGATCATAATCGTTCTTGGAACAAAATGAAGAGGTGGTCGTTGTCCACTCCTAGTAACAATACTTTTTCCTTAGCACTTCATGTAAACGATTATTGCCCACTAAACGATAACTACTAATGATAGCATTGAGCCCGTGTGAGCTACTCCTAATGGTCCCACTCTATTGTTGAGTACATGAGCCGCAGTTTCCACGTATCTTCGATAATTCTTTCATGTAGTGGTAGAAGAATAAAGTGCCTTGGCTGGGTCTAAGTTCCAGAAATCGATATCTGACTGTCGGTTTCCTGCCAACGGCGATTCAACTTATTCCGAGACGACTCCAGTTTCTCCAACTTCTACTCCATCAAGTCGTCGACTGTAAAATGTTATGCTTCATGGTCCAGCGAGTATGTATTTGATTAGGAAAGGATGGAAGGAAAAACGCCAGGAAATTTCGAGTCCTTTTGTTTCGGTGCGGATCAGGTGAATGCGGTATTGTATGTAGTAGTATATTTCACGTGAAGGAAGTTCTATTCAGAATGTTCCACGAGTTTCGAATTCCATATAAAGGCTTCACTTCGGGATGTTGCTTCATTCGATGTTGGTGTATGAAAGAGTTTTAGATCGACTCAGATATTGTGGAATTTTGGAATGGTCTGGGAAAAGACTCCACCGAAACATATCAGCTACTGCAAACTAGCTCTTGTGATAAACATAGTTACTCGAAAAGTCACTCTCTCCATGTAACTGATTTATGTATCATTTCCATTATAGGACCGAAAAAAGAATTGGTAAGTAATTTGAATTTTGCAGCATGTACATTTTTTGCCAACTAAATAATAATTCTAGATTCTTGAGAACTTATAATGGAAATTCCATCGATTTGTATTTTCCAGAATGTTTCATAGTTCTAATGGTTTTCTCATATTCATGTCCTATTTTCGATATACAGTTAAGAGACTCAACAAGTTAGTTTATAAATTCTATCAAATCAGAAATGTAAATAATAAAAAGCTTCTACTTATGATTTACAACTCACTCGCTGAATCCCTATTGAGGTACTGTATCATAATATGGGGTGGTCTCAGTAAAACATTATTACACAGTCTAGAGGTCATGCAGAATACCATACTAAAAATAATTTCTAAGAAACATAGAAGGTACTCAACTGAAGACCTTTACAAAGAAACTGGCTTATTTGATGTGAGAAAGCTCTATACCTATCAATGCTTAATATGGATGCAGAATACCTCCATCCCTCATATAAGTCATACTCACAACACACGTGCTAAATCTGAGCAGAAAACAAATGTTCCCCTCTGTAGATTAACTCACACACAGAAATTTATATCATACTTTGGTCCAAAATTGTTAAACCTAGTCCCTATAGAAATCAGAGTCATTCCTAATAAACGTAAAATGAAATCAAAACTGAAAGAATATGTGAACCAAAATTATAACAGACTAAAAACCATATACGAACTTGAATAATAATAAGAAATACAATATACAATAAAAACATATTTTCTCTCTCTCTCTCACAACGAACTTCACTTTGTTTTTTACTTTCTTTTCACTCACCACTCAGGATGTAAATAATCAATGCAATCCAGGTTGATGACTACAACACAAGCACTGCTTAGGTAGCTCAGCCTGGACTCACAATTTCTAGTATAAGTTATATTTTTCTCTAGTTTTTTTTTTGTTTTTTCTAGCTGTTTAAGTTATCTAGTTTTAGTTTTGAATTCATATTGTAAATTATGCTTACCTGAATAAAATTTACTTTACTTAAAAAAAAAAAACTTCAAATGTCCAAATCGTCCTATTTCAATAAACAGTGCAAGTATCTAACACATAGTGAATTTAGTACATCAGACAGAATCCTTGTCGATAGAAAAGTGGATCCGTATTTTATACGTTGTTATTTTTCATTTGTAAGGAAATTTCATACTTCCTGCTTTCCATTTGAGATTTGATGTCATCGACCATTTTCGAATAACAATCCTGATTTTCATGTCAATTCTCAAAGAATTTACAAAATATACATTCGTACATGAATTCATTTTGTTATATCCCTTGATTTGATTGATTTGGCACCAAGTACTGAACTGATCAATAGTGTGTTCTGATTCGCTAATGAGTTGCTCAGTGTTTTCACCTAATACAGTTATCGTAGTATCGTCCGCAAACTTTGTAACATAGCCTTCCATTATGTGTTGAGGAAGATCATTTACCTTAAGAAGAAACGGTCCTAGAACAGAACCCTGCGGCACCCCAAGTTCAACAGTCTTCGACTCAGATGACGATCCATTGCAGGTTACGACTATATTTCTGTTCGTCATATAGGATTCTAACCAGTTTATCATATTTCGTGAAAATCCCAACTTTGATAGTTTATTGATAAGCAATTCAGAGCAAACTGTGTCAAATGCTTTCGATAAGTGAAAAAATAGTGAGATCACAAATCAATTTTTATATTTCTGCATATATATGATTCAGGAGGTAGTAGGGAGCTGTTTCTACAGATTTATTTCTCATGAATCTATGCTGAGACGTACATAATATAAGCTTATTTGATTCCAAATTATCTATAGCTCCGAGGGCTACAACTCTTTCAAATACTTTGGATATGCAATATTAGACGACTTTCGAATAAACAGCAACGATAATTTGATATTTGATACTTACATATAGATAGTCTTTGCCTTTTGATTGGTCATGTTAATGTTATGTAAGAGATTTATATGTTGCGTTTATGTAGTTGATGGACATCGTCAGATTGTGAGACTATTGAATAGTTATAATTTTCCTTAATAATGTTAACGGGTGAAGAATTTGACAATTATCCATATTGAGTCGTCGAGCTCCTCTGTCAATAACGTTGAGTTAAAGTCTCATTTATTTTAATATGTGATATACGTGAATAATGTATCAATCTCAAACAGTTTGGGGTTGAAAGAATCGTACATCGAAATTATATTGTCTACTGAAACTTGAGTTCCAGCTAATCAAAATCATGTGATTCATAAGTTCATCACTATTGTTCGATTCCCAATATAAAATATCTGAAACATTATGCAATGCAAATAATATTGTGATTGGGACAGAACTACCCATATTATATCAAATGCTGACGACCTCCTGATTTGAATAATTTGTAACCAATACTGATGAGTAATCAATAATGAACATAAATGTGTCTGTTGAACTAGCATACTCCATTTCACCAAACAGAATATCCTCCATGTCATTTTTTATGTATCCCTACTTTCATGAATAAATTTTCCTTAATAAAAATGAAATAGTCTATGTATTCGATGATTAATTGAGGATTGAGAGGCATTTCAAAAATATTATTTGACATTTATTTATAAACAGCACAATTCATGACAAAAACTGTGAATCAAATATTCATTTCGAAAATAATCGGTCAATTGAAAATGTTTGAATTTGATATATTCTTCTATTATTTCTATAGTTACAGTTGCTCGTGGTCCAAAATGCTCTTCTATAGAAAATTAATTCACAAACACTGTTGACGCCAATACAATATTATATTTATTATGTATATACTACTGACAACATTATTCATTGATCAAGTAAAGAAATCACGAAGTGAATTAGATTGAAAAATAACTTGATGCAATGGTATAAACTAATACCAGAATTTATAATAAAATTAACTATTAATCAATTGATTTTCTCCATTAGGTAACCTACGCCAATAATAATAGTATTTTCATATATTTGTGAACGAATGTAATAAGAAATCAATTGAAATCTTGATGGAAAACTCAGAAGGAGGATAGGGGGAAAGAATTTCGTTTTTTTTTTGTAGAATTGTTAGCGATTGTCATTCGATTAATAACAAAATTTGTATTTTGAGATTCATAAATGTCAAACATTCATGACGTTTATTTTTTCGTCACCTCGAAATTTTATAATTTCTCAATTTTGTATTTCCATGCGTTCGTCTGGTATGAAATAATTATTTGAATTATATTGTCAATTCATATCAACTCTCAATCTCACAAAAAATATGAGAATCGTTCACAAAACCTCCATGTCGGTTTAAAATCCTTTTACCTGATGCAATGATATAAATTAATACTTCCAGAATTTATAATGAAATGCATTACAGGATACGGAATGTTCTTTATTAGGTAACCTAAGCCAATAATAATAGTATTATTATATATTTGTGAATGATTTGAATTGGAGTATATGAAAACTTTTCTAAAAACAACTCTCTTTGTTATGTCGATCGGTCATTTCACCCTATACAAAAGTTACTTCAACAACATATTACATATTCGATCTGAACTGGACCTAGAAATATTCAGCCAGTTCCGAACCTGAATATATGACAGGTGATGAGGATCATAAAATCTTTCTTGTATTCGTGTCAACGTGAACTTCATATCAGGAAATTGGTTCATCGGAGGGCAATTCGTGCTTATCGCAAGGAATCAGGGATTCGCCCTATTTTAATAAGGAGAACCTACGTGAACACGTGATGAAGATATTGCCATAGATGATTATCACGTAGCCATAGTGTGAATATTGGGTTAGCGACTCAATTCTGCTCTGATTAATCGCTGGCGCATCATTGAATACAGGGTGATCAACCAAAAATTCATATCGAAGTGAAGAGGTAATGTGGATGTATGTATAGTTTATTTATTCATGAAATATGGTTCTGAGAGATTCACTGATTATATTTGAAAAGTTTGTAGTTTATGATTACACATAAGATTGATATTCCTGAAGCAATATTCTCATTTTAGGATGAGATTAGGTATTGTTCAAGTGAATACCATTATTGTGTCATAATATATGAAAAAAGTGACATCTCCATTATACTTTCATTGATTGTAGAGTTCACCGAAGAGAATTTGAAGAAGTGTTTTGACATTTCTTTCTCCTCATCAGAATTTTCATATTGGATTACTACCTGTATTCGTGACATGAATTTATTTCGTCATACTCGAGAAGTCACAACATATCGATTGTGAGAATATGGAACATCGATATATTGTCAGAAAAAATCTCCATTGAATTCTTTATTCTGGACTGTTACTAGTTTCTCAGTTTATTTTCTCAGTCTTTTCAAGATACCACAGGTATAAATGTATCAATAATACAATGGATGGAGGAATTATATCGACTTTTCGAAAATGATCTCGAAAACTATAGATAATATGAATATGGTTGAATTCGGACATAATCCCGTATATTAATTCTTGAAAATTCATGGAGAGTCAAATACTATTCGACGATGTCGAAATCCACTGTACAGTATATTCGTGAAAGAAGTATTTGCTTATCACCTAATAAGCTTAGTTTCCGATATTGTCGTTGAAATACAGTAACTATACGAAATGGAGGTCGAATCCTAGTATGGGTTGAAAAGTTAAAAATCGGAATTTCATCAATTACTTGAAAATCGCCAATGAACTGGACTCGTGAAATAATGCCTTCTCCATCATTTCGTGTCTTGTGTATCAACCGAGTCACCCTATACTATAACTTCGACATCTGCCACCCTGTACATGAGATATAACGCATGATAGAGACGGGTGAAGAACATATTTCCGCAGGCCAACTACTAAGAGTCATGAAATACTGTAGGGAAATATAGACCAGATCAATCGATTGATTGTACTCAAATCTGAAGTGCCTGCTGTTTTCTTTAGAGATGCCTTGTAATCATGAAATCTTGCATTTCGATCTTTTCCAATCTTTCGAAGTAATACGTTGCAAGAACACGCCGAACGTATATTTAAATTTAAGTTATAACACCAATATGCTCGTGTTTTGTTCAGATCATTAGGGCGGAATGATCGTGGAAGAAGGTATCAATTTGAATATTTACCTGTGTTATTTATAGCTGGAAGGAGTGAATATGAAAGGATATTAATAAAATTTGGCAGCATATCCCGGGGTGGTAAATAATAATATATCTGTTTCAAGTATCTCAGTTGCTGATCGTTCCGAATCTAGTACAATCGAAATATGTTCTATTCGAATCGCCTCTAGCCATTATCAATACATTTGCTTCGAGAGAGTTTACATAGATCTCTCTATGAACTGCATCTACATATATATCTATACCTTATGATGTAATCTAGAATGATAATTCAGCGAAAGACTGGGAAATTTAATTAAAATCAAATGTGATTCCTTCAGTTCATGGAATATAAGGATCATTTCATGGATGTTTATATTCACACTCACTTCAATTGAGGTTTCTACCATTGAATACTCTACCGTTTTAGATAAACAATTCATTCGTATGTGGTAGAAGAATAGCACGCTGAATTCATCACTCATAACATATCGAATTCTGGACTGAATTCATCTTTTCTATCTGGATATCGAAATTATTAAATTCAACCTGAAGTTCCAAATGTCCGGAGAGTGAAATAAAACACCAAGCACCAAGTACTCATGTCAAAAACTATTCTCGCCTCTAGATTACTTGGACTTCCATATTTCAAAGTCAATTCATTTCAGACAAAACAATTCTTATCCAAAATAAAGGAGGGTTAGCGCTGTTGGTGTAACCGACTTGTAATCAAGTGTAGAACTTGTGTGGACTAAAAAAGAACGGAATCTACAATGGGGAAGACCACTAAGTGATGAAATCCTTCCAAACCTCTCTTAATCGATGAATAATGATATTGGTCGAGTATACATCCAACATCGAGGATCAAAATCAATGCAAATAGATTTTACAGCATTTTGAAATCAGCATTATCATAAAAAATTTCAAAACGCCAGAAATAAGTGGGCGGTGCTATGAGCGTATGACGTGCCACGCCCTAAGTCTATCTTTGTCTGTTTCCTTTATATTATTCCGAGAATGGGTTGTGGTATTTTGGTGCGGCAACACAGCAAGCTTTACCATGGAATAATTATCTATGATTGGTCAGCTGAAGGTCGATGGACGTGTAGGGTTAAGCACGTCACACTGCGTTACACCAATGAGAGCAACCTTCGAAAATGGCACATGAAATTGTATGTTCGAAATCAATTCCGTTCATTTAATTATTTTATTCATGATATAGACCAAAAAAAAAACAATGAAAGGTAGTTTTCAGACATACAGAACACGATAATGCTGTTTCGAAAAATTAGTGGTATCTCCAATTGACATTGGCTTCAGAATCATTTCTAGTCGAAACAGATCTACTATTCACTATGTTGGATAACACAAGATCAACAGTAAAGCAATTGTAGTAAGATATCAAGTTGTTGAGTTGAGAAATGTCCGTGCACGCACAACTTAGGATAAAATGATGCGGGATTATTGAAACTACGATTATTTGAGAACAATCAGACATGAACAACCCAATATTCATTGAATACGTTGTCTCACTTATGTGGTTGGGCAAATGATGCTTTCGTGCCAGTTTATACGTTTATAACTCTCTACCAGAAATATCTCATTTTTTGAATTTCAAAAAATTCTAGGATGGTATATGTGTTACTAGTGTCCTATTCTTCATGAAGACATTCGAATATCCGTTCTCGGTAATTTTAGAAATTTGGGTAATAATTGGAAATATTGAACATTCTGGTCAGAAAGGAGATCAGTGGCATTATTGCCATAACTGCTAACGAAACAGTTTATAATTCGATTCAAGTTACATAGTGTCAGCGGGCTTAATTCGAAATTTTCATATATTAAAACGAATATGTATTATTGCTAGATATTTATTTATCATGAGGATTTATTTATAAAATATATTACACAAGATATCTACACTGTACAAGGATATCCCTTTTCTAGAGACATTAAATCATATACATAATAAATAAGATACATTACATTTACAAAAGATAAAATTATATATAGCACCAGTCAAACTACAAATATACAATCATAGTCGATAGAATTTACACATATAAATACAAAAAACATCTCAACAATTCAGAGGGAAAACTTAGCATCAAATAAATGTCAATCATTCACTAACGCTTGATTATACAATTGTCAACGCATTTTTTCTCATTGCATGATAACAAAGTTTTCTCTGGAAGGATACATCTGGAAAGAAATAAGGAAAGAAAGGATGGTACCAACAACAGGCGTACTACGTGTAGTAGTTTGGGAAACGAAATTTCAAAAAGTGCTTATAACTACTTGCATCACAGACCTCAACGCGGCGAAATTTCAGAGAAAATTGTCCAATTCGGCAACATTCGCCGCAACAACTTCATTTTGTTTGCATGGTGAAATGTTCGAAGAACTGTGTAGGACAGACGAGTTATATTTTCGCAAGCAAATCTTCAACGAATGAAATTTTAGATTTCATTGCCTGATTAACAGAATGAGTTTCTGCTTCCGGATTTATTATGGATTTTTGAATCGGAGAAAATTTGTTGAAATTTCTCTATGATAAATTATTTGCACATGAATGAATTGTAAATGATTGAATAAGAGATCTAGACCCTGTATCGTGGATACATTCTCTTCAGAACCCATGAATCGAAAAATAGACTGTACACTCCACTCAACAAATAAAGTTTGCTTTCAACAAATAACAGATGTGAGAACTACTTATCATACCGATTTCTAGATTATGCAGTAGAGATGATGATTCAGAAAAGTCGAATATTTCCTCATCAAAATGTATTTACATGTATATAACTTTTTTGTTTGAATTAATTATATACACTTATACTGCTGGTAACAACCTCAAATATGCCGAGGAATCATCTCTTTTATAATTTCCACCAAATATGGGAATACTCATGGAAATGTACATTTTTCAACAACTTCCATATGCTGTTTCGACTCCGCAATAAAAAATGTTATTGGGAAAAGGAAATGAATCTCCTTCGTTTCAATTGATTCGTTCATAACTGCAAATTTATTATGTTTAATCATGTCTCAGAGATATCTGACGTCTATTAACACTATCTGAAGATTCCAAAGAAGATAAAGGGGGTTTAGTTTGCTCCTAATAATAATGAAAGAAATATCACAGTCGAATCAAGTGTCATATTGCTTACAATGAAATTGATGTATTCTGAACTAAGAAAACTGTAATGATAGTAATGATCTGGAGGACCTGTCACTATTATTGTTGAGCATATGAAGTGATCATATTGAGAAACTTAACTATGATTTCAGGAGTAGTTGAGCTAAGTAATTATGTAAATTTGAGGCAATATTACAGTGATTCAGAAAATCGATGCTTCGATGTGAAAATCATGAAGAGATTACATAAGAAATATCCAGTATCTAGAACTGAATGAACCTGATCTTGAGCTTTTTGGTGCGATTAGGGCGTAGATTTTCAGTCTCATGAAATAATTCAGTCGTACGCTCAAAAGTATCGCATGGTTTGAAAACTCACCTTTCGAACATTTCACCACGAAACAATCGACATAATTGTCAAAACACACTAGAACACTCCTATTCACAGGTTATCAACAGTTTTGAACCTCTGGCCAATCAGACTAGTAAAAACATGACTTCATAAAACAACTCGAAGTCCAAAAAAATAAAGAAAAACAGTCTTAATAAAAATGCCTATTCGTCAACCACTTCTCAACGGTTGAACCACACCAAGAACACCGACAACACCGTAACACCAACACTGAGGGTATACTTGGCAGCAGAATTATACCTGCTGAGGCTCAAAGACTCCTCCACTGCAGGACTGCTGCTTCGCGATACTTTGCTCCTAGCAGCGCCCTCTATGTGATTGCCATCGAGCTCGATCAATGGGGTACCTCCAGGCCAACCCTCGGTGCTATATCGTCGGTAGTTACATTGGTCGATCACTTGTTTCACGTAAGGTTTGGTTATCTCAGGGTAGTGAGATTCTTTGTCGGTATCCTGGAACAAAAAAGACGTTAGGTGAGTACACGTGTTGTTTTTGGGTGACGGGTTTTATTTATGTATGATGTGGATGATCTTTGGTAGAATTGATGAGTTGTTACAGAACGGAATAGTATGTGGTCGATTGTCATAAGCCAAGCAGGACACACTAGTAACCTAGAATATCTGTTTCCATTCTCACTAACATGATCAAACTGACATATCTCTACTTGAAATAAAAAACATCATAGGTAGAATTCAGTAGATGACTTGCACCTTGAAGACGATCCAACTCAACACATCAATAGAAAAAAAAAAAGAATTCGCTTCTAACCGAACGATAAACAATTTTGATGAAAATTTTTATTCTTCTTTCGAATCATCTCGACGCCACTAGACTGTAAAGAAAATAATGTCACCAGAATTTGTTTCTACCTGTGTCTATAAGTGGAGACAGAGATCGAATTGTCATTTATCTTCTACAAACTCTTATTTTTCGAATGTTACCTCTGAACTGTTTTCAACTTGCAGTTGTATGAATATGAAGATCCAATTATAAAATATTAGTGATCGTTGAACAACGTATGCGGTATGGAATCGCATCAAAATTCAGAGCTTCTGGAATGACATTTCAAGAACGAATCTACATGTACTGTAGGAAGCAGAAAACTGGTTTGGAATATTCATTCATCGGAATATTTCAACTCTCCGAACACTCAATTATGTCCCCATTTCATCTTCTTCCACTAATTGACGCCTGATGCAACGTTGTAGGAATGTTTTATACATTCGAATTATTTTGAAACTTGGATTCTTTTAAACCATCAGCAATAAAAACGAATTGTGAAGACGAAAAGTAAATTGCCTTCGAGAGGACGTTGAACACATTTCGAGGAATATTCGAACGTTGAACAACAATTATCGGTAATGATATGAAATCAATCACGTGATCAATGACTGGAGGATGATAATTTGATAATATTTGCATTCGATGATTTTTTTATCAAATGCCCTTTTAAATGAATATCGATTGAATGAATACTTTCAAACATGAAGCATTGAGTTTTCATGACTAGAGAATCGTCAACTTTAAAGCACAGTTTCATGAACAATATGGAATAGAACGAATCTCAAAACTGAATATTACAAATGTTACAACTGAAATAATTTTTTCAATACCCTCCAAAATTTTTATGAATGTCAGAAAAACGAGGTCGATGTCGTTATGAAAGATATTCTGATTTATATAAAATACAATATTATGCTGTGAAATGGGGATTGAAAAAAATTGTCTGAATATGTGAATATAACTCAATATACAGAAAAACCCTCTCCTGGAGTTGTCTTCAATAATTTTCTAATTCGAATATCTGATTCTGTTTTATTTCTCAGTGTTCAATTTTCAATAAGTTTCTTCAGTTTATCACACATTTATGATTGAGGAAGCTGCTTCGAATCAACGACATTCAATCACAAAAGAGTATCTTAATGTTTCAGCAAGTGAGCTATTACTATTGAAAGAACATGTTGAGAGAACCGTGAACCATAAGTTCAGTTGGAGTCACTATAATATTGACTGATAATTTATGAACTCACCGGTAGTAACGTCGATTGGGCAGACCAACATAATGGTTTGAATGACCCTTTCATGGTAGCTTCTTGGAAACTTTGAAACTGTCCGTCCCAGTCATAGGACACCAGTCTAGACTCTAGAGTCATTCCTGCTAATTCTGGTGGAGATGTGATTCGAACTGGATTAGACCCGCTGAAATAAGAAATAAAAGTATTAGGTGAGGTTACGAAAAAGTGTGGTTATAGTAATTATAAAATGTTATCGTAATGGGAAATTGTTTGTTGATGTTAGGCGACCAAAATATCGGAAGTACATTTGTTACTCAGTCATTCTAATATCTTCTATTGATAACGATATGAAGAACTTGTGGTAGGACCATTAATAATCGCTATTACTAAGTCATTCACCTGTTAACTTGAGGCTATCGATAAGTTGTAATGATAGTGTTCAACGTTTAAACTACCCACAAGCTAATAGCTCAATCTATGTCGAGAAGTTTGATGATACTGAGCAATCATTATCAGTATAGAATGTCATTAAACAATTCATCAACGATCACTTCAGTAGTGATGATTGACCTGGTGATGAAGTATCATGGATTGAATTCCATCAAAAATAAAAGTACTTGTTGAATTCTGATATGTGAGAGTGCATACAATCGCTTCTTTTTCACCAGTCGATCTGATTTTGGTGGTTAAATATCTTGTAATCGACAAGGAATACAGATTTGGAATATTATTGAATATCCGATGTCGTCATATATGTGATGAAAAACACTCTTCAACAATTACTTGCTCAAAAATACCTTGGTGTGGAATAATGATAAACATGTCCAGGAATATTTTTGATGGAAATATTAGCTTCGATTCAGCGAATGTATATCGAGTTTGAAGAAACTCGCACCATACCCGTATAAAACTAATCATCTGAATAATTGATAGTGTTCAGCTTAAATACTTACGGGCTGAGCTCCTGTATCCCCAAGGAATGCAACACCGTGGGCAAACTCGGCAAGCTATGGCAAGACGCGAGAGTTTTTTGTCTCGGATAATACAACCCCATCACCAAGCATGTCTCCTCGCGACTATTCAAGCCCCCGAGCGTAATCGCAGTCCTACCCGAACTGTTGTAAGTACACTGAGTTATCAAATGATCTCCCGGCATGATTCGCACTGGCACTTGCAACTTCCTGTACTCCTGATAGTCCGAATCCAGATTGTCGTCACTGGCGATAGGCGGTTGTTCGACATTACCGCGTATGTGCTTCAGAGCCACCTGTTTACCGATCTTATGCGTTTTCATCACTACCGCGAACATGTTGATTCCTGCAGGTGCGAAAGCTTGCCTGGTGCATGCAGAAACGCAGTGCCCCGAAGATATAACTCGGTCCTGACCCGGCGGGATGATGTGTCTCCAGTTGGGGTCCATGCCGATGGACATGACACCAGCGTCATGTCTCCTGAGTTCCGGGGTGTAGTACAGCCTCAGACCGGAGCCGTCCATCGTTGGCGGATTACTGTCAAAAGGAGTGCTGTAGTGGGTCTCCATGAGGTAGAACCTGGAGTTCTGAGCGTCTAGGGGGTAACCGGCCTCAGGGGGAAAGCTGAAGCCTTCGGAGCCTCTTGCCCAACTAGCGACAACGGTGTTGCAGGAAAGAGGTGGTGCTTGAGACTCGTAACATGGACGTCCAGGGGTTTCTGCTATTTTTTCTACTACTGGATTGTCTTGGCATTCGTACAGGACTACGTGTTGCAGGCCGGTGTCACCATTTATGTCTTGAAGTGGTTCGTACTGAAATAATGATGTGAATGAATACCTTATTCAAAATGAAGAAAAATTCACTTCATGAATCTTCGAATTGAAGCTTCTATATATTGAAGGTTGTTCAAAGGCTAATGTTTTATTGACTGAAAATTAATGAAAATGATGAAATAATAATTTGTTGAATAAATTGTTGCAATTTTTCATATATTGAAATAACGTGATTTCTGCTCATTTTCAATATTGCCTGGTATCGCTTTGTTGATTCAGGTAGAAATTGTGGGACAATGTGGTGAGAAGTTTCATACGACAATGGTGTAATGTAGGTTATCGACTGACTCTCTTGATACTTATTGTCATGCTGAATTGTAGTGATTCAAGTTTACAATATTCATGAAAATGTAACTACTAGAGACATTTTGCTATGAAGAATCATGAAATTGTCCTCAAAAGTATAAAAATAATTCGAAAATTGTGTAGATGATCTCCAGAAGACTGATATTCAACAAGGAATCAATACCAATTAAAGCGTCATATCTTTCAGAAATTTTTGTATATTAATGAAAACGTAATGAAAATAATATTTCGATTTCGAAAACTGAATTCACAACTAATTGTGTTAGAAGGAATCGTATTCTTGAGTATGCGTTTGCTGGAAAGGTGATTTATGTATCATATCCGGCAAGAAATGTATGTTACGCTGGCACGGCCACTTCAACAAAATTCAAAAAAATTTATATCAAGATTTAGTGCTTTTTTGTTGCTAATTCGTTCCCCTTTTCAAAAATTTGTTGCTCGTGCCAATAAAAAAAAAGTGACGCAATGCTAGCTTCACGTGAAGCTGGCACAGCAACTTTTTTATTCGGCCACTATATCGAAAAACAAATATACCAAAATGTAGTACTAATTTG
Organism: Plagiodera versicolora; assembly: GCA_037013635.1. Lineage (NCBI taxonomy): Eukaryota > Metazoa > Arthropoda > Insecta > Coleoptera > Chrysomelidae > Plagiodera > Plagiodera versicolora. The sequence goes on along the minus strand of CM072986.1, from coordinate 3,136,198 downwards.
TTGCTAATTTGTTCCTCCTTTCAAATTCCTGAATTTTTTTCCTTTACAGAAAAAATCGATTCCATGCCAGCTTCACGTGAAGCTGGCACGACAACTTTTTCATTTCAGAACTATTTCAAGAAATGAATATACCGAAATGTAGTACTAATTTGTTGCTAATTTGTTCCCCTTTCAGAAATTTTGTTGCTCGTTTTTTTTTTTCGAAAAAATCGCAATGAATAGTCGTTCCATGCCAGCTCAATGTCTCGACAACTCCGTTATCTTTCATCAAAAATTAAAAATTATTTCACCAGAATTTGTTGCTTTGTAGCCGCTAATTTGTTCCCCTTTTAGAAATTTTGTTGCTCGTTTTTTTTTTTCGAAAAAATCGCAATGAATAGTCGTTCCATGCCAGCTCAATGTCTCGGTAACTCCGTTATCTTTCATCAAAAATTGAAAATGATTTCACCAGAATTTGTTGCTTTCTAGCCGCTAATTTGTTCCCCTTTCAGAAATTTTGTTGCTCGTTTTTTTTTTTTTCGAAAAAATCGCAATGAATAGTCGTTCCATGCCAGCTCAATGTCTCGACAACTCCGTTATCTTTCATCAAAAATTAAAGATTATTTCACCAGAATTTGTTGCTTTGTAGCCGCTAATTTGTTCCCCTTTTAGAAATTTTGTTGCTCGTTTTTTTTTTTCGAAAAAATCGCAATGAATAGTCGTTCCATGCCAGCTCAATGTCTCGGTAACTCCGTTATCTTTTATCAAAAATTGAAAATGATTTCACCAGAATTTGTTGCTTTCTAGTCGCTAATTTGTTCCCCTTTCAGAAATTTTGTTGCTCGTTTTTTTTTTCGAAAAAATCGCAATGAATAGTCGTTCCATGCCAGCTCAATGTCTCGGTAACTCCGTTATCTTTCATCAAAAATTGAAAATGATTTCACCAGAATTTGTTGCTTTCTAGTCGCTGATTTGTTCCCCTTTCAGAAATTTTGGTGCTCGTTTTTTTTTTCGAAAAAATCGCAATGAATAGTCGTTCCATGCCAGCTCAATGTCTCGGTAACTCCGTTATCTTTCATCAAAAATTGAAAATTATTTCACCAGAATTTGTTGCTTTGTAGCCGCTAATTTGTTCCCCTTTTAGAAATTTTGTTGCTCGTTTTTTTTTTCAAAAAAATCGCAATGAATAGTCGTTCCATGCCAGCTCAATGTCTCGGTAACTCCGTTATCTTTTATCAAAAATTGAAAATGATTTCACCAGAATTTGTTGCTTTCTAGTCGCTAATTTGTTCCCCTTTCAGAAATTTTGTTGCTCGTTTTTTTTTTCGAAAAAATCGCAATGAATAGTCGTTCCATGCCAGCTCAATGTCTCGGTAACTCCGTTATCTTTCATCAAAAATTGAAAATGATTTCACCAGAATTTGTTGCTTTCTAATCGCTAATTTGTTCCCCTTTCAGAAATTTTGTTGCTCGTTTTTTTTTTCGAAAAAATCGCAATGAATAGTCGTTCCATGCCAGCTCAATGTCTCGATAACTCCGTTATCTTTCATAAAAAATTAAAAATGATTTCACCAGAATTTGTTGCTTTGTAGTCGCTAATTTGTTCCCCTTTTAGAAATTTTGTTTCTCGTTGTTTTTTTTTTTTTGAAAAAATCGCAATATTTGATAACGGAGTTATCGAGACATTGAGCTGGCATGGAACGACTATTCATTGCGATTTTTTCGAAAAAAAAAAACGAGCAACAAAATTTCTGAAAGGGGAACAAATTAGCGACTAGGAAGCAACAAATTCTGGTGAAATCATTTTCAATTTTTGATAAAAGATAACGGAGTTATCGAGACATTGAGCTGGCATGGAACGACTATTCATTGCGATTTTTTCGAAAAAAAAACGAGCAACAAAATTTCTGAAAGGGGAACAAATTAGCGACTAGAAAGCAACAAATTCTGGTGAAATCATTTTTAATTTTTCATGAAAGCTAACGGAGTTATCGAGACATTGAGCTGGCATGGAACGACTATTCATTGCGGTTTTTTTTAAGAAAAAAACGAGCAACAAAATTTCTGAAAGGGGAACAAATTAGCAACAAATTAGTACTACATTTCGGTATATTCATTTCTTGAAATAATACTGAAATGAAAAAGTTGTCGTGCCAGCTTCACGTGAAGCTGGCATGGAATCGATTTTTTCTGTAAAGGAAAAAAATTCAGGAATTTGAAAGGGGGAACAAATTAGCAACAAATTAGTACTACATTTTGGTATATTTGTTTTTCGATATAGTGGCCGAATAAAAAAGTTGCTGTGCCAGCTTCACGTGAAGCTAGCATTGCGTCACTTTTTTTTTTATTGGCACGAGCAACAAATTTTTGAAAAGGGGAACAAATTAGCAACAAAAAAGCACTAAATCTTGATATAAAAATTTTTGAATTTTGTTGAAGTGGCCGTGCCAGCGTAACATACATCGGCAAGAACTCGAAGTGAATTCCTTCCACATTATAAGACAATTTCGATTTATGTTACCGAATATGCGGAAAAAACTGGTTGAATGAAGAACTTCGCGTCTAATGCAACATTCTATCTGATTTGAATTTCCCTGAGAGTTTCTCGGCGCTTCTGTATTTTCCACGTGTTTCTTCAACATCGAATTCTCCGAGATGACATGTAAATTGCTTAGTTTTGAACTCGGTTCACGGTTTCGGGAATAACGTTATGCGTGTTGCTCCATGCGACATTTTGCGGTTCTTTGTTATTCAAATGTCTTGTCATTTCGGAATCCTGATTTTTTTCATGTGAGGTGCGTCTATTACGTTTCTTGGGAGATTCTAAGGCACATGAAATGTATGATAGAACTCAATCATACTCGAATATGTTTCATCATTATACATTTGTGAAAAATCTAAACTTATCAAAAATATTGAATCGAGAATCATTCGATGATGTTTGGGTTTTGTGTGATCTTTCCATACAGCTATCATTGTCATAAGGCATCATTTATGATATTTATTTGTTTGGGAAAATAGATATTCCATCAGGTCTATAGAAGTACTGAGTGATATTGAAGTTGACACTCGTGACTGATATCTGGATTCAAGAGTCCCTAGTTGATAGGGGTTTTTCAATAAAAGACGGAATTAACTAGATAACGATGATTGTTTCATTATTATCACAATTATGTTTGTGAGAGAGCTGTGGTTAGTTCTTATCGAGCAGATTTGATCTGCGGCAAGTGTTCTTGTCTACTCATCTTAATTGTTGATGATTCCTTATTGACTACCATAGTGAATCTCCTGAGGTAAAAATCAACTTCTGAATATTCACAATCTTCATGGAAGTGTCAGTTTCATAATCATTATAATCATCATAACAATTGCTTACTCTGATTAGATGATGCTTCCTTGTGATAGTAGGTATCCTGAACACTCTGCACCAATGGATGCTGTCTCCAGGAGCAGGAGCATCGATTGGTGGATTCCGGAGCTCCCAAACTCTGGCGCTCTCTTCAGGTCCGGGAGCTAGTTGATCTGCTCTTTGAACCAGATAAAGTGATTGGCTGCCTCTGTTGAAGGATTCGTGTTGAGGAAGAGAATTGGGGCCTACAGCTCCGCCAATGGGTTCGTATTTGTGGAAGGCCCAGATTATACGCATAGTATCGTTCTGAAAAGAAAGAAAAAACATTCAAGTTTTTTAAAATGATGCCATAGCTATGGAATGTTCACCATATATTCGCACAATATGAAATGAAATTGATTTTGTGAGGCAAAATTCATACCATCACTCGATCAGTATAATTGAGGATGAAAAATAATGTTCAAAGTTCCTGAAGAATGAACATTATCATAAAACTCTCATATACCCATCTTGAGTTGATTTAGATTAATATTTCAATATTATCATGCATAGGGTATTTAGAAACCTTCCTCCCAGATGGCAACTATATATACTAAGGTTATTTTATATCGATTTAACTCGAATTACCTCAATCCAAGAATACTCGAGTGTAGTTCTCGTTTGACAGAAGAGTTTCTGTGTACTGAGTATATCATGAACTGATCATATCACTTTTCATGTCTTCTTTTGTTGAATCTTTTAGTTGGAGCCTGAACACGACACAATACATTGTACTGGTATTTGGTTCTTTTGAAATATCTGATATTCAGTCAGTAAATTTGTTCGAACTTTTATATTTATTGGTGATGAAAATAATGAATGTCATTACTGTTATCGATTAATTTTGTTCCATGCTTGTTTCTGATAAAATTTTCAACGAATCTAAGATGTAGCGATATACAATTTCGAAGAAATATTGAGGTAGTCAATAGAAGCCTTTCATTGAATGCAACCATTTGAAATGGAATATCCCGGAAAGTAACGAGAATAAATATAAGTCACTGTTCTTCAGAGAAAAGAAAACCCCAACTAAGAGCTAGCTTAAACCTGCCAAAGCCGGCTTTGCCCAATTACTCTTGTTTGTTCGAATATGAAAAAGGGACAAGCGTCTATCAAACGTGAGCTAGAATTACGATATGGGCTCGAATACTGAACAAATATTTGTGGAATTTCTTAGCCTTCGGAACCTTTCCGTTTCACTTTACCGACAGCTTCCTGCTTACTTATTGATGATTTATGATCGATGACCGCCCTAGTCGGAATGTCCCAATAGGAGGATGAGAACGAGAACGAAGAGTTTGAAAGAGACGAATATTTGAGGGATGGGATATAGATAATCTGTAGTGTTTTACTTACTCAGATTGAATGATAACGATACTGTTGTAAATTTGAGTGATTCTGAATTAATCCTACAGTTGACTATAATTTTGAAAATTGTTTCATCATATTGAGGTCAGACATTGATAATATAATATGAGATGATATTGTGCTCATTTCGTTTGTGGATCACAAAAGTGAGAAATAAAAATATCATAAAATATCGAATGTCCTTTGTAAATTTTATGTGGAAAAAATTCTTGAAATGAAATAAAATAGGCATAGGCCTAATTGAAATATTCTAGTGAATTCAAGAATAGTTTCGATAAAATGGAAATTCCGTTTTCAGTTGAAGAATCGATTTATATTTTGTTCAACATTGAGTCATAAAATAATCATAATGAGAAAAGTACTCAAGATCTATGATAGTTGAGCAAGTCACCCAACAATTTCTATATACCATATATATTTATAAGGAAGTCCCTATCTTATAAGGTCTTGAAGGAATAAAATGAACAACCTGAGATTATTAAATATTTTAAAACTGTTGTTGAGTTCTACTAAAACTAGTTTCTAATATTAGAAGATAAACATCTATTTTTGACAAACCATACAACTGACAGTATTTATATAAAGTTTTTATTTGAAGTACGTTTTTTTATAGATGTACATATTATTATTAATGATGCTCACCTAATGATTGGTCTTTTTATTGTATATTTTGTATCTAAATTGTATATTTCGTATCGGAATTATATAATTACCTATTGAATAGTCTTTTTTTGGTGAATTTTATATTGTAATTATTTACTCAGATTGTACGTTTTTGTTCAGAATATTTTCTACCTACTGATTGTTCGTGTATTAGGGTTGCCTTTTTTTTAATAAATCTCATTCATTCAATAACAGATGTGAATTCCTTAATAAGGTGAAAAATAAATGGATATTCCTTGTGGTGAATAGTTATGCATATTATTATGAGAATGTTGGAAATGCCGTCAGTAAATGATGATCTATCCTTATTTCCATGATACAACAACTGTTCGCGTGATTCTTCAATATCAACATCTTCGTTCGTTAATAATTCATCCCAATCAACATCTGGCCTTAATTAGTACCAGGTCACTTATGCAGGAGCTCTGGTAATTTCCTCATCAACACCTTCTATGTAAATTCGAAAGCAACTCAGTGAAATCTCCTTATCACTTATGATACTAGCCTAGAATTAGACGCAGCAATTAAAATTATCTGAATATCCTTCTTCCGCCTGTTTTCTAGCTAATGGCCTGTTACTCAAAGTACTCCAACTTATTTCAATATTAAAGTGACTAAACGTACCGCTTTTTTAGAGATAAAACTGGAACTACTTGAAACATAACGATTCATCACCAGAAGTTATCCTAAAAGGTTCGGGAACAGAACTATTAATAGTCACATGCCGAAAATTTACTGATGAGCGAAAACATATGCTCCGAAATTGCAAGATGCTTCCGACGACGACATCAAGAAATTTCTTTATGAATACTTAGAGCGCCTATTTGAGAATGAGTAAGTCGAAATCGTTGAAATATTTTGTTGATCAAACAGTCCTTTCAGCTGCAATGTATTTATATTCATTATATAGTATAAAGGAACATTAAAGTTCCAAATATCCATAAATCATTCGAATATTTTTTTTTGATAATTGGACCCCTACTTAACATATTGATTCTGTCCATTCATAAAATCTGCAGTTATTATCGAAATCATCGAGAATACCATATGCATTATCAGAAACAACTAATCCACTCAAGCAATAGATTAATCAATTCCAATTGGATTCTCATCCACATTCTCGATCCGATTATACTCCACGCCAAAACACCAAAACTCCACATTTGCCTCCATAATGACTTCAACATTATTTGTTTGACATAGTTCGACCCTCTTTTCGAAGTTAATAGCCATAATAGCTGGCAAATTCATCGCCATGACTTGCAGATTCTCGTAGAGGGCAACGAGAGCTTAAGAAAACGGTTGGGATGAAAAAAGTGACAGTTTAATGGGTATTTAGAAGCGAAAACATATGGCGGCGGTTGAGCGAAAATACGAAGTGAATATTGAAGGGGAGTGATTTTCCGAATCATTTTTCATCCTCGGCACTGAAGAGGTTACAAATAGACTGTCTATTAAGTCAACTGTTCACAGTCAATTATCAACACACGTTGATTGGATCTGCATCATCAGTTTTCTTGAACAGTCAGCGAAGAACGCTTGAATTGTCAGATAGTTTTTTTGTCGATATTCTCAGTTGTGAGAGGATGTCGAAACAACTGTTATGGTTTGTGAAATTGAGATAATATGATATGGTGGGCAGAAGGACTTAGGTCGATAGCCTATTGGATCAGTGTAAATTGATTCAATAAAGGACATTTATTATTATTATTATTATTGATATGGAAACGATTCGTATCAGGGCCAAACTCAGTAAGGTGGGCTTGTTCCTGTTTATATATGAAAGTACTTAATGTTGACCGGTTCACTTTCTATCCCTTATGCGTGGCCATTTTTGGGAGCGAAATAACTCTCCCCGTGAATAATTAGGAGATGATACTCGGCGACAGTCTACTGCTTGAATATTTCATGAGCCAGGCTTGTAATTTCATTCTATTTGGGATACTTTCCGTTTATTTCCCTTCGAAAGGGTTTTGTACTGAAACTTCCAAAACGGACATTAAATATTCAGAGTTTCAGTTAAGAACGGAATATTAGATTTCACGTTCGTTGTTTGAAGTGACATTAAATGTTTCATCAAAGTGATTCGGAAAGGGTTGTTCATGGATCAACGCTGGAATGTCTGACAAGAAGTTAAAATTTTCAGTGGAATGAAGAAATTAATCATGTTTCAACAAAAGGGATGATTCCATCCTAGAACTATTTGATGAATATATAAGTTATGAAACAGCACGAATCTTCGAGTTCGTGATGGACTTTCAGTCGTGATAGAGGAATCAAAGACTATAGTGACAGTTTTATACTAATCTATCCTCTCTACGACTCCTTCCATCAACATTTCATAGAAAATAGTGTTGAATAGCTCTCAAAAAGTTGTATCATTGAACCGATGCAAAATAGTTTAATAGTATCAAAGTATTCATAATAATCAAATTCATAGTTTCGATCATTTTCCTGACAATCTGTCAGGATGGAGATCATGATGAGATATCTCAATATAAATAATAATATATTGATAGCAACCATTGAAGAGTATCCTGAATTCTAGAATCGAGGAATGAATTAATGGGATTCGATGAGAACTGTTCTTCAGGAGTTTTAAGAATACCAAGGAAAGCTTGAATTAGCAATATCCACGTAACTGATTCTATTTGAATAAATAAACGTTGATTACTCATTAGTCACATTTCACGAATATTCTCTCGATGATGAATTGAACACTTTCTCGTGGATAACTCCACTATTTCCCTTGTCCAACATTCATATATAAATCATCCTCAAGGCTCTTCGCCACTACAGAGATATAACCTTTCGAGTTTGCATCTTTACTACGTGCACTAAAGAAGTGAATAAGACAAAAGGCGAAGAGAAGAGACTCATTGTTTATATTTTCACTCTCAGAACTATCTTGAAGCGTCAACAAGATTGATACAATGTCTGATTCAGGGAACATCTCCTGCCTCACCGTGTTTATTCAATCGTATGTAAAGATGTTCAGATCTCGAAACAATGCTTCGATCCTTTTAAAGTACTTAATCAGATTGAAAGTTGAGATTTTGAAGTGCTGAGGGATATTTCCACAAGTGGACTTGTTTAAGATGAAGTGTACAGGTCTTTTATAGAAAACAGTATTTCCATAAGTAAATTGTGTCCAAGAAAAAAATACGTCATCAATGAATCACAATTAGTCCACATTTTCCCTTATAGTAGTTCCAGAATTCTTCAAATTCCTCTTTCTATATGGACAACAAAGTTACGACCTTTTGCTTGCTATAATGCCATCATATTTGTTTCAATTGAAAATTATGACTCTTCATTAAGTTTATTCGAGTTTGGAACGTTCAGAGCTCACAAATAATTGTAGGACTGAATGTTTTCATCATAAACACAAAAAATACTCGAATAAGCTAATTAACATCGTCATAAATAATAGAAATAAAGGAGACTCCAATTTGTTTCAGTCATTCGGCATGTATTTTTTAGAAGGCTTTCAGGTAGGTCGATGATTTACCTGAATTTTGGCATTCTGCCTGCTAGCTAAATGAAAGAAAAAACAAATTTACTGATGTTCTCGCTCAGCGCACAACCTGAGATCGTAAATCTTCATTGGAAAAGTAATATGTGGCATAGGAACGTCGTTGATTAGCTGTTGGATTTTTAATTATTCTTTATGATAGGTCATTAATTCTGGAAATATAAGATTGCAATGAAATGGTACATTTTGATATAATGATGAAATAATATCTAGAACGATTGAGAGTTTTTTGAATTATATCCAGTTGCACTTCTGATATGAATGACTTGTTGAACATTTCGGGATGATTTCTAGAGCATTGTTAGGTGAAAAAAAAAAATTGTAGAAGTAATAATTTGAAAAAATGTTTATTTCATGTAAATCTCTGCCCCCTTATTCCCTATATGATGTTGAACAAGTTCTGAATGTTTTCCATCTTTTTGAACAGCTATCAAATACCACACCTGCACCGTGCGTTATTTTATATTTTGTTTCAGTTCAACGTTATACTCGAAACGATAGCTTATTATTGGATTTTGTGTTAGGTAACGTAATTCTCCTTGTGAATTCTGTAAACATGCTCCGTTCTCCTTTGAAAAAATCGGAAGCAGAGCGTATCACGTACTAGCTACTCCGTGAAAAATACGGAAAATACACATCGTGCTTTTCCTTAACGAGATTATCGATCGCAATTGCATGAGGCTTGAGTAACAGCTGTATTTCTTGAAATAAAGAGGAAATTATTGTTATCAATGATGGAGAATGATAGTGAAGTTATGAGTTTCCCTTGAATTTTGAGAATATCCAATTGGAGAGATATCGACCCTTGAATTCACATTATTTCAGAGAGTGACAATCGCTGAATTCTCAAGAATGTGGAATCAAGTAGTTTCAGAGATCACGTTCAGAATATGACAATATTTCAATAAATGATTGTTTCTTTACAGTAGTTTTACTATCAAGAATGAGGTATTATTTCAGCGGAGAATAACATTTGAGTCGTTGGATCTACATTCGATTTAAATCACGAATATCATTATGAAATACCTGTTTCAATTCATGGTGAGTAACGTATGTCATGAAGAATTGACATGTGCAAAAAAAAATTTCTTGAAATACAGAATGTATGAGATTATTGCCCGATGCTGGAGATTTCAACCTTCCTTAGATTACATTATTAGCGACGCTGTATCAGGAACTTTATAGGGGAAATATTAATGTAGGAAGAAATGCAAGAAATTAAAATTCAACGACAAACTCGATAATGACGTCCTAATTCTTTTCTCTATCTATTTTGGAATACCATATTCCATGAGTTGATACATCTGTTCATCATGAATTCATGAACATTTTTGAATCGATAGTCAGTGAAAACTGGTGTATCGTTACACAGAAGGTATTTGTAGATTATTATTCAACATATTTCCGAAAATAATCACAGTATGGATATTAATCGTATCGATTTTCATTTTGATGAAGTAGAGGAAGGTAAATTAACACATGTTCGCCTATAAAGAGGAGTCTTTGATATAGGAAATTTTGCAGCATTAATAATCTAGTGTTATGTCATTCTCAATAATTCCATTCACTGTTAACGATAATGCTACAGTAGTGAACTCAGTGATGAATAAATTATTAAATAGCTACTTCCTAGACATTTCGTTCCAGCATGCCTATTTCCTGTTAGATAATTGATATGCATTTTCTCCTCATCGGAGCCAAATAATAACTGATGAAATTAGATTGTTGATGTTTTCGATTTGGAATAAGACCGATTGCAATGGAAATCGTCTTTGTGAAAATCTCGGCATGATTCACAACCAATTATTCCTGTGACTCATTTCCTTTGCTCAAGTAGATATTCCTGTCGTTCGATAAAAATAATTTCATAGAATGAACAGTGAGTTCTGCCGTGAGTTAATTGACAATATTCATAAGGTGAATTGATGATATGGAAATGTGGACTGAGAAGCAATGGATTTCAACTTGCTGGTGGCGTTCTCAGACAATGTAGAAGCCAACTCATTTTTTTGCTGGAAGCATAGATTCGAGATGTGTATTTTTTGCTATCTGACCGTGTTTATAATTATCATTATAGATGTATCACGAAGTGATTCATAATTTGATTCAGTTGAGATAGTAGGGCCATGTTATTTTTGTCTGAAGATGGATATCCATTTGTTTTGAATGAGAATTTATACTTTTAGAATGTACCTGACCATCACAGGTTTTTCCTAATACATTGAATCATTTTGTTAGGTTCGTTATGAAACGCTTTCCACAGTTATCGATTTATAATTCATCGATGTTTACTTGTGGTTTTCAATGTGGCATTGAATATAAATCATTTTCGACTATTCTGCTTTGTTAAAACGATAGCCTTTGAGTATCATTTGAAGTAGAACAGAGTGAGTCGTGAGTAAACAAAAATCGATATCTCAAATTGTCTCATGAATGTTTGAACTAGAATTCGAACAAAATTGACAATAATATCGTAGGAACTTATCTAACGACGTCTTTCATATCGCAGTATATAAAATCCTTTGAAGTGTTCCATACCTTTGAAACTCTCCTAGTACAGCATTGAGTGTTTTGCTTTTATTAAAAACAGGAACTTCAAATTGTTTCCAAAGTAGACTGTGAAAATAAGTAGTAGGAGCTTTAAATAAACGAAGAATGCAATTTAGTGGAGCTAATCTGATTTGTGAAGTTGGCCATGGAAGTGATTAAAGAACATTTTCGAAACCACGATAAGCTAGTATGAGTACAGGATAATTTTGATTGATTAATAACTAGAAGTTGCTTGGAGATATTTCATAACTTCGACTCCACTTTCTGTAAGCATATTGGGAGTCTCAGAACATCAAAAAGCTGTTATAACTTTCTCCGTAAGAATATTGGTTCTGAAAGTGAATTGGAGCTTTTTATGCTAATGCATGAATCCGAAACAAATTGTTTTTATTCCCTGAGGAGGGAAGGAAAAATGTGATCTCATCCTGATGGATAGGATTTTCTTTCTCCCCGATTCTTGAAACGGTGCGTAAGATTATTTTAGGAAATATAATCCATTAGGGAAAATATACGTCGATATTTGACTCCGAAGCGTTCTTTTGAATTCGAAAGAAATGGATGTTTTTGTTGAAAATATAAATTGAATATTCATCAGATTTTCGAGTGTCTCGATGAAATCTACTATGATGTATCACTTGTCATCATAATACAGGAACAAAAAAGATATTCAGATAATTCAGTGGCAGTGAGCACTTATACATCGAATGCAATGAAATGAAACGTCGAACATAGTCATCTCTAGACAGCATTTATAGCAGTGAGCAAATGAAAAATAGAAACAAATACTAGAGTTCTCTTCCTGACAAACCTTTATTGAGCTAACAGAACCACTTTTGGAATTTTAAAAATTTTCCTTGGCTATAATTCAAGGCTAATTATTCTTTCGCTGAAATAATTGCGTTTTGTTTTATGCGATCATGGGTTCTGCTAGCTTAACCGTTAACCTAGCAAAACCACCTTATAAACATAAGATTTTTGCAAGATCTGACTATACTAGCTCAACCGTCAAGCTAGCAGAACCAAATAGATACGAGTTTTTGGAAATTTTGAATACGCCATAATTAAAGGCTCTCATTTGAACCTACTTTCGAATTTTTTGCTCCTGAAAAAAAAAATACGCAAGTTTTCGGGTATACGATTGTCTATACTATGAGTATCGAAAGTTTCAATATACTTCTGCACAAGTTCATTGCTTCTTTCATCATTTTTCGTGAAGCCACTAGGGTATTGAATTTTCTTCTATAATCCCATAAATTCTATAGAAAATCATCAAAGAACTCCAGAGCTCTCCCAAATGAACAGAAAAAACTATGAGACCTCATTTTTCCAAACATTTTTCGAAATGAATTAGCCTTTTATGGCCAAGGAAAATTCTGAAAATACGAATTTGGCTGCTGACTTAATGGATGTTCCTAACAATTCATCTCAACCTGAGATTATGATTCGAGGTTGATGTATTCTAGCAGAATTCAAGAGTTATGAACTCTAATGAGCATAGTGATCAGCAAACATTGCACTATCAGAAAATTTGTGATTAGTAGAAATTCCATCTCAAAATTGGATTCATTCGCTATATAAAATCATCAAAAACCTTGTCACTATAATCAATCGGTGGAACCAAAACTGAACTAGAAATAACGATCATAAAAAAATTTAACAGCAAAATGGAAAAAGTACAACACATTTGTCTCAATCAATTATATCCTCAACGAATGATAGCTGAAGAGGATATTAAAATATTCTGTCTTTCTGTATGTCTTCTGTCTTTCTCAAACAATGGATATATAATTTTTGGAAGGCTATTTCAGTGACGCAATTTCAACAAAAGTGCTAACATCTGCTTCATACAGAGTATGGACAGATGTCCGATAAATTTTGGCATCACAGACAAGCCATAAATAGATATTCTTCGAATTAATGAGTATGTTGAATGATGATTCGTACCTTTCTGATATGAGGTAAGATGATGAAATAATTGGATATAATCATCTCGAATGGATTTATCTCACTCCTACTTGCATCGAATGCTTTCAGTGATCTATGATATCTATACTCATTCTCAGATGATTCAAAAAATATATGTATTTGTTTTATTAAATCTCCGTCAATCGAACAATGGAAAACTCACCGTTATAGGTATATCATGATGATCACAAGTATCCAATCTTCTCCTGAATCGCAATACAGTGTGTGTACTATTCTCGTACCCTAGCAGGAGTTGGTAATCTTGACTAGGATCCACTTCCGGTTCTCTGTCTATCGCGCTTCCGGGCGAATCCTTGACATGTCGGTCCTGTAAAAAAGAGAAGAGAATGAAGTTGGAGAATACGGATTTTATGTTGAAGAGTCGTTTTGCTCTTATGTAGCGTTAGAGATGTACGAGGAGTTTTAAGTTTTATGATGAGTTCATGTTACATTTCCGGTAGATGTGGAAAAGTTTTTGTTCGAAAAAGTAGGGATTAATTCAAATATTTCTTAGAGATATAATATATCCATTGTAATTTAACTTCCTCATCGTTTTTGGAGGTTCAGTTTATTTTCAACCATTACCTTATTATCAGCAAAATAACTTGAAATGGGATTACGCAAGAATGATGCGATCGCTATTGAAGAAGGACAGTTTTCACTTTGGAAAACTATAATAGTCGATATATTCATCGATATTAATCAAATATTCTTGGTTGCTATCATGATATTCTATGAAATGATCGCATAACATTCGTTCACACCTGAATAAGCGCAATATTATTCATTGAATTAACCTCAGAAGACTCGATTTCATTATGGAAAAAGAAAAAATTCCTCATGAACGCTACTCAAGTTGTAATGATGCAGTACACGAAAACGACCTTAATTCACACAACTCTCAATAAAACTCATCAAGTTCAGACATCAATCCTCTGACCAAAAAGAAAAAAACGGGATATGAACAGCTCTGTTAACTCAGGATGAATTTAATTACGGATCTAGACTGCGGCGTTCTCCATATGGTGTATAGACTGTGAATGGGCCAGGAATTGCCTTTTTACTATCGCACTTGGCATACTTCTCACGTATCGGTATTAATGAAGTGGTTTTTGCTATACAGAGGGTTTTTTCTCCAGTTCACACTAGAATATTCGATTATAGAGGAAGGCGTCATTGGCTGAATATGCTATTTTCAATGTGTTGTAAGTTTATCAGATACCCAACGTATAATTCGACAGTTCAATGAGTGATCCTAACCTAAAATATAATCAATCGATCATTTTGTTGATGGGTTAGTTTTGCTTCTTCAGGTTATATATTATTTTTATTGAAATACATTCGTTCAACCAGGGAAAATATTTTTTTACAAAGCAGGTTGTGTGAAATTTAATTCTTCGCATTCTTAAAAAATAAATGGGTTATGTTTTGATTACTATTCTAATTCGAACTGGAGATTGAATGTAGTACTGAGACCACGGAACTGTAACGTGAAAAAACTCAGAATTCCGTATGACTAGCTGTCATGAGATACGTTTGAGTCTGTTGTCGACGGCAGTCTATTATTTCACGACGCAGTAGCTGTGGAGTAGCGTTCCACCCATTTGAGTATCTTAGTTGTCATTCACTTGTGTCTAATGATGTCGAGCTGAGAGGTGCACATCCTTTCCAATTCCACATCCTCAACACCCTGAAATTGCAATTAGCAAGTTCCTGATGCTAATACGTGGGAGTTTGACGATAATATGCCAGAAACTAGACGAGATGTAGTTGTGACACTCATAATGATTCACTTTTACAGTTCGAATTACGAACGGTGTATTTATTTATACGGTTAGGAAGTAATAGGGTTGATTAAGGTCGCGTGATGTTGACAGAAATAACAGAGAGGTAGCTTATTTGCTTGAAGTTCTCAGCTCCAAGTAAATGAATGGATACTGTGAATATTTTCAGTTTCCAGGAAATATTTCTTGCAAATCTAATGCGTGAAGGACAATATTATTTGTTCAAAATACATTGGCAGAAAATGAAATATTCGTTTCAAACAATGAAACTTAGTAATGACAAATTTTGGTGGAAATTATCAAATATTGTTCAAATGAAGCACAGTTAATTGCTGATCTTCAATTTGGAACTCATGGCGGCATAAGAAACCTCCAACTGTGTGATCTCCAGATAACATTTCGAATTGTCTTTTCTCATTAGGATTATAGCATCACCTTTCAAATGATTCATCTCTAATAATAAGGAATGCACCTGCCATATGACAACGGTTGATGAAGACCAAACTCCCAAAACTTACCGGAAATCAAATGTTTAGTGTTTGTTTATCCACTACACCATATTATATTTTCCAGCTAGAATGACGTTAATGATTATATGCACATAATTTGTGTAATAATGGGTTTTAAAAAAGTCGGCATCAACATCACATAAGTATTAAATATAGATTGCGTAATTTTTGCATAAAAGGCTCCTACATCAGTGAAATTAAAAATTTCGTCAAAGTAGACAATTCTCAAGGCAGATATTCTGAATGAACAACAATGATCATCATTTAATTTATGATCAGAATTATCAATTTATCGGATCGAGTTTCAGGTGGAAAAAGGTATTATCCTATTATTTTCCTTATCCATGGTTGATTTGTATTTTCTGATAATCTCAGATTTTCTTGATTATGTATTATCATGCGTTTAGTTTTCGATTCAATATTCGTCAATCCCACGTTATTAAGGCAATTCCAGTCTGAAATATAAGTATAATCATTTCCTTCTGACGTAATTACTACATCGCATGCAGATCACAAAGTCGACTAAGAATTAATCACCATAGAGCCATTCTTGAAAAATAATTCCAAATCGACAAGGCCGGTAGGAAAATATCGTGATGATGAGTTGTGGCAGATTTCCACATATTACTTTTCTTGTTACATTTAAACGACCACAATGCTTTTATTATATAATCAATGAAGTTCAACCAATCAGTATGTTGAATTGGACTCCATATAAGCTGGGGATTTTATGATGCTGAACGAATTTGCACCTCGAACTACAACTCCTTGGGTAATTAAACAGCCCTTGATGCAGTTTCCCTTTTTATTTTACGCTAACTACCTTATGCGACCACCTACGGTAATAAAACTTCACTTAATTTCCACCTCTGGCCCCACAAGAAACGTAATTGCATGTTTTATGATGCGTTTTATTCCGGAATTCTTTTCTGTTGATGCATGAAGAACTACATGTGGACCATCGCTATGGCGTGAAAATGAAAGAACAATTTCGAATCAACAATTGCCGGAAATCGGTATTCAATACTGTTGTGTCGAGAATTGGCATGAATATTAGGACTCAATGAAAACCCAGTTGAATACCATAATAATAATGATATAATAATAATAATAATAATAATAATAATAATAATAATAATAATAATAATAATAATAATAATAATAATAATAATAATAATAATAATAATAATAATAACAATAATAATAATGATAATAATAATGATAATAACAATAACAATAATGATAATAATAATAATAATATTAATAATGTTTATTCATGAATTTTCAAAACTGCCTGACATCTAATATTCCAATTGTTTGTTGTTATATTCGAGTTATTACCATCATTTTTACAATTCTTATATTTTAAATTCAACTGTTTTACCCATTTACAAGTTCAACTGTTTTGGGTCTTTGATTTATTAACCAATTCATGTATTTATATGAACCTCGAAGTTGATGTCTTCATTTTCATTTTGGTCAATAAAAATTATTATTATTATTATTATATATTATTACTATATTGCATTTTACCTTGTAATTCAACTGCTTCGTTGTCTTTTGTCGCTACATATACATACCTTGTTTTGTTTCATACATATATATTTATATCCTGAGTAGTTTTATATTTGAAATTTTTGAATTTGTTAACGCTGAAACAAGTGTTATCACACTTATCAGCTTTCGCTACTTTGTTCACACTCAATATTTATTGTGATATATGTGATTTTGTTTTTTTTTTGTGTGTGAATGAAGATTATTATTATTATTATTATTATCATTATTATACCATAATCATAATGCATAACTCTGGTCAAAAACCAAGATATCATGAAATGAATTGAGTTTTTTCGAATCGAATATAATTCTCTTGATCTTAAGATATTCTAGGTTATTTAAAAGCATTTTCAAGGATGCCTTGTTCAATGAAATTTGCGAAGCAGACTTACAAATTCAACGAAGTTCATCCTATACAATATTCATTTATCCTTGATAGCATTCACTGGTAATGAATATTTTTACAAGGAAATTTATTGATCCTCTTTATTCAACACCTTTTTTTAGAGGACAATTTTCAACCATCCATTGTTTGCGGCGATGAAGTAGTATTATGTTAATTTGTTTTGTAAGAAAGGTTCAATCGATACCTATTGGATGGATTCGGTTCACCAAACTATTTATGGGAGATATGAATAAACGTACATTGGATATATATATTGATACCAATGAATATCTTGAAAGTCTACAATATAAGAAGTCTACTGAAACTACATATACTTGACTTCATAATTTTTCAAATGATAACTGTTTATTTCATCTCTTGATTTCATTCATTTTGAATGTACGTATTTTTCGTACTGTCTGAGTTTTGATAATTCACTATATCCATATTGGTTTATGAATCGCTAAAACTCATTTCATGATTCATCTAGAGACTATTCTAATCATCACGGTAAGTGATTCAGATTCTGTCTTCTGTTCTTCAGTCCACCAGAATATATCTCATAGCAATCTAGATTGGATTAAACAGTTAAGGATCGTGCATAATATGTTTGCTTTAGATTTCCATACAACTCAATTATCCAACTAAATTTCTACCAAGGTACATGAACATCCTACATTGAATATCAAACATCCTTGCTAATGTCAAAGCCTCCATGTAATACGGTGGGATATATTCAATTTCGAACATTCTATTCCGGAACCTATTTGCACTAAACGTCCCCTTTTGGATAGGACATAACAATAACCATGTCGTGTTACGATTCTAATGGAGGCCAAGTTGAGCTCAAAAAGCTGGTTTCGGTATTTTCAGTAACGTTCAACATAGACGAGTATTTTTACGTAGGTACAGGGTTTTCGTGAAATATATTGTATATTTTTTAGCTGATGAATCGAATGCGCTGCTTCTTGCTCTCATTCTTACTATTGATTTCATCGCTTTTTTCCATTCATTTTATATCCTGAATTCTCTAAATTTTTCAGAAGTGGTTACAGTATGATTTATGAATTTATCTAAAACTGTTATTATCGTGAAACAACTCTTGAAGAACTCTGAAATGTGAAGATATGATCTGTAATTCCAGTAAGTGTAACAGAATCGAAAGATATTTGCTCCACTTTATGGTTCTATTCAAACAGGAATCAAACATTAACAATCTAATCGGATCAATTTATCACTTAGTGATTTTAATTTATTCTATGGAGCATTTCCCCTATCAAACTGACTAGATGTCATTGGCGATAATGTATAGGTTTTATCGAGAAAAATATCGTACAGTAAATTGCTCTTGTAGCAGCTTAAATGGACTCGAGCATGAACGTAAATTTCAACCGACCTATCCGCCATTATGATGTTCTTAATTGGTCATTTCATGAAATCTGAGATTGCTCAACGTTGACTCGTAAAGCCTCATAATAGAGCAATAAATTGTGTTATAGAAAAATAGTTTTGCAGTACTAGATTCCTCAGTAGTTATTGTAGCGTTATTATTCTACTGATAGGGTTTTTTTATCAAATGAAAGTAAATATCATATGCATTACATTCAAATTGTTCCTGTAGTTCCTTGGGTAATTGAATGCTTGTCTTTTTCAAGAAATATATTCTTCATTATACATGAAATTCTGAGATTTCAAAATAATATAATGAATTTCAATTGTTCTGAATTTTGAATTGATCTGTATTCGATTCGTTCTGTTTCTGTCACCTCAGATTTGTGCATTGTAAATTTCGCCTATTGTTTCATATGATTATGAGTACCTATTCAATATACGGATGGAAAACGCAGAGGGAAGATGAATATCTCTGAGCTTCCCACGTTCTTCAATCGAGTTTTCACTAAAAACCTCAACGCATGCCATTGTTCGGTCTCCAGCTATCTTAGCGACATACTCAACTGAAGCGGTATATAATTAATATCCATTAGCTTTATTTACGGTTCAACTTGGGTTTATGTGCCACTTTTTGTTATAAAATACTCTGACATTAAGTCTGCCGCTTCCAATTTCATTACGGCCCATGAAAAAGATCATTGTCTAAGGAGTTCGAGCATCAAATCGTTCTTCATGTGAATTACTCAAACACTTTTTCATTTATTTCTGGCGTATGAGCTCGCCAGCCTACAGTTACACATCAATTTTTCTGATTCTGAAATCTTCGGTAATGCATAAAAAATCTTTTGAATCAATTAACGGTGTCATAATTTGCGGTTATAGTCATGTGGTATTTTATCGTTGAATCTGAACGGAAGCTGATTAATCGAAATAACTTTCGAAAAGTATTCGATGACGAATCTGAGTATTATTCATCGAACATACTAACGATGTGCATGAGTAATAGATTTGCGATTATGCCTCACCATATCCTTCATGACCACAACCACGACAATCTTGATTATAACTTCAAATTATTAAACATAACTGTCCTATTAGAGTTTAATCTACAGTTAGGAGTTGAAATGCATTTTAGTTCTGGGAAAGTGGTATTCGTAAGTACCCAGTACACACATTTGCGTGGGAGGTTATTAAACAACACATATTCTATGAAAATATTTTTACGTTTAGGACTCGCTATATAAGTTATTTGATATCCATTGCTTCGAGCTTTACGTAGCAGTACCCAAGAATTATAATTATACATATTACTATAATTTTATTATACGTAGATGAAGAATGATGATACGAATACGTAAAAGTGTGACTGTCACCAAGTTTCATGGTTATACGTTTATGTGCGTTGAATTTTAAATTGTCCATTTATTCATTGCATATTTCTACAAAATAGCTATTGGGTAAGGTATATGCATCATATTCTTGTAACAATGTTAGTATTTTTCATCAAGAAAATCTGACTGGAAGAGTGGACATTTTTATAGATCTATTTGATATTATCGATGTCGAATATCCTAAGAGGAAGCTGTGACGTCTAGGACAATCTATATATGCTGCACAAGGATCTAAATTCCATTTCACATGATCAATAACTCGGATATTGCTACATCAGTTCTATTTTCCGATTGAGGTTATGCAGGACTAACAAAGTTTGCAGTCCATTATCGAACTATTGCATATCTTTTATCCAAAGTAAAATGATTAATTATTTGCTGTACACAATCGCAAAGGTGTAGTGAAAGTACAACACAATCGATAAATTGAAATCAAATCGATCAACTTCCACGATATCTAAGCGTATCATCAGTCTCCACAAGCATCCACTCAGGACAAAACGTTGATTCAAATCGGTCGTGGCATAATTTTAGGCCAGGCATGATATCACTTTGGTGTGGAATGGTGAATACGTGAGCCGAGGTAACGTTTCAGACAATATTAATAGTTGAGCTGTCAAGAAAATAGAGTCGGTCCGACAATGTTAGAGAGGCCGCCGGGCTGAAGTGGAACCCATATGACTCGAAAAATATTTCAATCAAGAATTCTCTTGTGAAAGTTGCCGAGAAAGTTGAGTATTGAATACTCGATACTTCATTTGTATCTGGCAATAAAAATGCATGTTTTATGATTCTTCATGTGCGATATTGTGAAATAATGATGCATACATATATTGGTTGTTTCATCAAAAATATAATACACATCGCGTTCAATCTGACTCGAACCGTAGTTGCTTAAGGAATTTGACTTCATGGGCAGATTTTGCCAAGTTGGACAACTTTACTTATATGGAATTGGGCTAATCCAGAATATATTTTTTAAATAGTTTCAGGAATATAGTATCCAGATGTTTCACGGTATTCATGTTATACCCTATGTACCGTTTTTGCGGAATCCGTGTTGAAAAATCGAAATACGTTCTTATTTATCTAGTGAGCATCATCCAACCGAATAAAAAGTTCCAGATAATTATCACACCTTTACGAACTAACTTAACCGTCCAATCTGCATATGATGAACCCCTTATCCAAGGTGGCCGACACGAAAAAGCGAACAGTGTCAATTATTTCCCTGGCGACAAAAGACGATCATAAATTAAGGAGTGTCTCCGAGACCGCACACGTTTCGGAACAGAGATGCGCGAGGAGATACGCATGCGCGCTCACCCATCAAGCTTAATTGGATTGCAATTGTTTTGTATATAGGTAGGCTTCGAAAGACCGGCCTCCTGCGTTGTCCCTATATGGATTAATTAATATGGTAGGCGGTTAGAAGCGGTGTACGAGTAGGATGTATGGCTTAATTACCTGCAGAGCATTGTTTTCGACTCACAAAAGTTGGCCATGGTAATAAAGCTCCCATCTGATTTTTCATCATATCATGTCTTTCTCGAAAGTATCCTTGGAACTTGGGAAGTTTGAAATAGTAATTCCTCCGGTAGTAATATAAATCTTTTATATATTCGTTCACGAAACGAAATCCGCTTACGAACATATTTTAAGCATAATGCGACTTTTCTATTGGGTAATTTGAGGTAACAGCATAGTTGGTGGAGATTTTGAGAGGATTGTATTGCCACACAATCCATACGTTTTCAGATTGTATCAGACTTTTATATGAAAATATAGTGGAGTTGTTGTACTTGAAAAGATGTGAGCATTAACAAAGCTGAATAATTGATGATGCGTTCAGCAGAAGATTTGAGACGATATCAGGATAGAACTATGCATGAAGATCGACAATTTTAACCGTCAAATAATCAGAGTCTCTTCTCTATGTCCCAGCAGACATTGAACTTGATTATCAGTTATCTATTTCGAAACATCCCATAATTTCTCAGATGTTCATCAAAAGTTGTGGAGTATTCAATATAACTGGATATCTACTCAGAAGAAATTCATTCGAATGCAGTGAAACTGTGGGATTAAAAAGCTCCAGATGAAAAATATCCACGTCTTCTACTCAGTGGTGGATATATCTAGGTCACTAACCGATCCAGGAGGTGAAATATCTCCTGTGGAGTATACTGGAACGCACAAAAGGAAAGATAAATCGTCAGTTGGAAGTAACGCACCGGCTATTGCCTATCGACTAACGAGAGAAAATGAGGAAACGGAGTATTATTGCTACGGTCTCTTTGGAAACAGCTATTCATTGTGGAGAGAAATGTTTTATATGTCCTTGACTTCTATCGGAGTTGAAAAGAATGAAGGATATGTTACTGATAGGCGTCTTCGTTGGAGTGAATGATAACATTGAACGATGGATAATGATGGGTTTATTGAATGAGATCGTATGAAATGGAAGAAAGTTCGAATAACTGATCTCTAATAGATTGAGGATGATGTAATTTTTGTTATTCTCTCATACCAATATTCGCGGAATATTTGATAATTATAATGAATGATTGAATTCAAGAGATGAATATAGATCACAATAGTAAAGAAGAAGTAGGAAAATATAGAACAAGATATGATAACAGGAAACCAAAACTAAAAAGACTACTTATACCAAAACCAATAAAAAATGAGAATTCTAGCGACAGAAATAAAGTATCTCAGAAAAGAACAGGGGCCCATAAGGTGTAATGAAATCAGAAGTAGAAAAAACTACAGAAAGTGAAAGAAAAGATTTGATTGAAAGCTCAAATCGGAAAAATATAGAAGGTGAGTATTACAAAACAGAAAATATAAAATGTCGGAGCGACAATTGAGACATGCAACAACAAAATTGAAAACATCTTGGAGGGAACTTTTTTAATTGGTAACACATAATTCATGATTTATTATAAGATTCATGCATAATTCAATACAAAGTAAAATATCAGTGGGCTAATCTTCCTCAACTAGACTTCAAGCCGATGTTATTCATTCATTATATCCATCTAATGGATGATGACAGCATATCATCTAACTGTTTCGATTTGGAAATGTCTCAAAACTGTTTATCAACTGCCGACCCATATCAGATGAAGCGTAACTTACTTAGAAACTCTTTTGACGAATATATTTCTAACGAGATGAAGTGATTTGAATTTTCGGTCCAGTGGTAATGAAATCTGAAGGCGAGTATTTTGCGATTTATATTACAATATAAAACCAATAATAAAATCCGCGATATACTCATGGATTCAGATCTTGAAATTTCAATGGAAAATAGCACGCTAGCGTTCTGTTACTGAATTCATGATGGTGGAAGATTATATCCACGAAGTCACTCAATGAGTTATTATTTTGAATGATGAAATATTTGAAATCCATGATTGATTAGTTTTGTTGTAATTGAAAAATTTCCCGAGTTCGGTCTTCACATTTTGTATTCTATATTTTTGACTCACCACCGCCTCATTGAATTGCTCACTTGAAACAGAAACATCAGTTTTGAGTTTAAAATGCACTATTCCACTCTAAACATTGACAAATATTTGCATAACGTAAATATTGAGTAAATGACTTCATTTATCATGTCAAATCGTATTCTTGGATCTGGTGGTGAATCGTCATGAAGTTTATCGTTTCAAAGCTGCTCCAATATCATAAATGTTCAGGATTTGAGTAATTCCTTCATATTCCTTAACATTTTCAAGCAAGAACAGATTCGAAACGGAACGTTCAGTTAGAAACTCTTGACTCCCCCAAAACTCGAACCAATTATAGATATTGTGTAGCGAACAGAACATCAAACTAATTCTAAACTTCTTGACTGAAATTTCAATAGAACTGTCAACTGTTCTGGTTGGTATATCAAGTGCCAAAATCTACAGCGAATCTCTAGCTGAATATTACAAATGCAGATTTAATCTGAATTGATGAAAGAAATCGCGATTTGTTTAAAAATATGTTTGTTCAGTTTATATGCAGGATACAAATAGTTATGAGGAAACATATTTCCTCTCCATATGAAACTCATCCTAGAGGTATTTTTGTTTGATGAATGAAATAGTGCAAAGAATTCACAGAACCAAGAAGTCATGATGAACTGTACAAAAATCAACCGAAGAATTGAAACTGATAGTGAGTTTATCCTCTCATTATCCAGCTAATGACTTTTTTATTTTTCTACAATTGAGTTCCCAACTAGTTTCTATTCGAATCAAACTTGGATACCATTTAATTTGTTCGTAAGAAGGGTAATTTAAAAGCGATTCATTAGGAAACTTAACTTCCTAATAACATTATATACCTGCCTCCCTTTCTCTAAACTGTACTTTCGTGAGTTGTTTCAGATGTAATTGGTGATTAAGATAATGAAAAGGACAGATGTTTTTATTCGGTGTGTTTTTTACTAACAAATGTACCGGTAGTTACCCTGATGTCATTCTCAGCGAAACGACGTGTTCTTTGGACAATGACTAATTGGAAGTTGGGTCCGTACTTAAATATTAACTGACTAAAATGTCAATATCAAAAAATTCTTAGTTACTACAGATAATTAGCATTTCCCTTTCTTGTGATTGGAAGATGCGAAATGAAAACAATGTTTTCAACACTGACTCGAGCTGATTTCAATGAGTATATTTTGATCCTGAAAAATGTTTGAATTAATTTTGTTTTGGAACATCTTATATAAGCAAAGGATCGTGTTCCGTGAAAATATATTACTCGGAAAGTAATATATCATCACTAACATATCAAGTTTTCTATAACTTCTTGAAACACTCAGCTATTTTCCGAAGGAGTCGATAAGAGAGTTCAGCATAGACTCGATGCTCTTTCGATATGAATTATTCATGTTCAAGTAGTTCAATGGGTCGATGAAATATCTGAGAATAAGTGAATCGAACAAGTCAAATATTATTCGCGTGAAAGAATGTGAGAAACAACAAAACCACAAAAATGAGTGGAATAAATGGACTATTTATAGACGATGAGTAAATGACCCCCATTGGAGGAGTTCGACTGACGCCATTCAAGAAGTGCGATTTATATTATTCTACAACGGCTACTGCGGTCGGATAGTGGTAAACAAGATGTTGCTGTTTAATTAGAAGCTTTTTCAAAATTATCAATAAGAAACCTGTCCGACTTGCTTCTACCATATAATTACTACTTCATCGTAGACAAATATATGGGTATCAGCTGTTGAATGAACTTATAAGGGCAATTCAATCATTTAGTCCTCATATATTCATTCAATCAGTTGATCAAGATTTATCCAAACTATATAGATGAATGCAAAAATATTCTCATTTTCATTGAGGAGTCGAATTGATAGTGATATATGTCAATTCAACATCGATATAGCACACGTTTCAAGAATTTCTGATGTAGATTTCATTATGTTAAACCGCCAATAACCTCAACGCGTTCTCCATGCTACTGCTTATCCGGTTCCGAAGATGATCATTTTAATATGCAGCTAGGGTCACTTTTTCTGTTAATATTTCCAGTGGAACAGTAGCTGCGCCGACAGATATCGTGTAACATGTGTTCATGTGTCTTTGGTCAAGATATTGAAACAAATTTATTCCTCTGATACTGTTTTCTCAGATTTGGAATTCTTGAGTCGGTAGCGATTTCTGATTCCATATGAAAGAGGCTTGAGAGAATGGATTTTTTGAATGATTTGGTTCTTTTCAGTTTTATTGTATGATTTTGGATACACCAGTAGACCGAGAGACTAAATTTATGTCAGCAGTTTTATGGTAGAGTTTGGGTAAGATATCGAGAAGCAATCAAAATAAAAAGGGTTCCTCACGTCGCTGTTCTGACAAGCGCATAACAAATTGAAAAGGGGGAATCAGAGCTTTTAACAGAATTGAAAGTGTATTATTGATTGAATGAAACTGATTGTTCGGTCATATGTGGTTGTTTCAGTGTATAGCTGGTTGTTGCCTGAACCAATCAATAAGTCGTCCCGAAAAACTTTGTTTTCGACTCAGTGAGAGTTGTTTGCAAACACTGAATGAGTGATGACCTGAAGAAATGACTTACACATCGAAATCGATTCTTGGACTGGGCTATGAATATCTTATTCGTTTGATCACGTTTGAATCAACTTGAGAATTGGAATAATTATATTGCTGACAACGTTTTCCGTGTCAAGCTCTAAAGTAGATGCAGTGGGTACGCTAGAAGTTTGCCAACTTTTATTTATGATTCATTAGATAGATTGCTGGATGGAATATCTCCCCGAGATAATTGTGAAACTTCAGCACAAATTCCCAGAAATGCCATTCTTCCGGATTTCCCGACAACGCCAAGTAAGCCATGATAGAGGCGGCACAAGAAAGACAAAAGAACATCGCAGGCCTTCTTTACGGCATTTAATTACTACAATCAGGTCGAATTCCTCGAAAAACTCAACGACACAACAAATTAAAAGAACAAGGAAAGCATCCAATTTCGAGAGTTAACCGGCCCAGTCGAAGGAGCCTTCGAGGCAAATTTAATTATTTGGCGATGACTGAGACTTCTTGTGAAATTGGAAGAACGACTAGCGAGAACAAGGGTAATGATGAGTATTTCCATGGTATCTCCTTGATATTTCTGTTTTATTTGATATGATAAATTCTGCTTCGTTTACTGCAATCATCTCAATATTGAAATGACGCACTCCCGGAAGTTGTACCATCACAGAGAATATATATTACATTTATATTTCTGAATAAAATATTGAAGTGGTACAGCTGTTTTCGAAGAAATAGGTAGAAATAATATAAAAGAGTTCCATTTCTCTGTTATTTTTGGCTGTGTTTACATACCACCATCATCTCCTCCAGATATCTATATTAGTCACTGTGAAACTGTTGAAGAAATTCATAATACATATCCAAACAGCTTACTTATCCTTGCTGGCGACTACAATATCCCTGATGCCAGCTGGTATAATGATGACTTGGGATTAAATGTCAAGTGTCATCAAAATTCACCTGCTATGATATTGCTGAATTGTTTTAGTTACTTAAATCTTTATCAACTAAATAGTATTCCAAATAGTAGAAATACCTTCTTAGATCTAATATTCTCAAACAGACATGATATTGCAGTTCAGCTTGCTACTGACCCGGTTCTTCAGGCTAGTATACATCATTCCCCACTTTCATTTGATATAACTCACATCACTACCAAAACAATTGAATATAATGAATATTATTATGATTTCAAAAATGCCAATTATGATAGTATCAATGAATATTTCTCTTGTGTGGACTGGTGTAGACTCTGTTCCTTCAAAAATATCGATCAAGCAGTTTGTTTTTTCTATGAGGTCTTGTATAATGCTCTCAACCTTTATGTACCTTTGAAAAAATACAAACCATCAAATTTTCCCCTTTGGTTCACACCTCAATTACGCTACTTGATCAAAGAAAAAAATAAGTATCACAGAATTTTCAAACAATTTGGTATTGATGAGGATTATACTAGATTTTCAAACTTGAGAGCTCAGTGTAAGCTACTTAGTCAGAAATGTTACAAAACTCATATTGAACATATTGAGGATAATATATCTAACAATCCCAAGTATTTCTGGTCACATGTTAATAAAATCAAAGGCTCTTACCAAATACCTGAAAAAATGCACTATAAAGATATGGTTGGTTGTAATGGCAGTGATATCTCAAACCTCTTTGCAAACTTTTTTTCAGCAGTCTATTCAACAGATAATCTTGATGATTCTCAAGTCATACCTGAATTTAGCTATGATCGAACTATTGACATGGCAGAATGCACAATCGGCGTAACAGATGTGTTTGATAGGATAGCAAGTTTGCCATCTAAACTAGCTTTTGGTCCAGACGGCATACCTCTATACTTTATAAAAAATTGTATTTTCTCCATTACTAACCCTATTCATATCATTTTTAATATGTCACTGAGATTGGGTGTTTTTCCTGATTTCTGGAAACACAGTTTTTTGACACCAATTTTCAAATCCGGCAAAAAAGATAATGTTGAGAATTACAGAGCTATCTGCATGCAATCTGAAATTCCCAAGATGTTGGACTATTTTATAACTAAACACGTATCTTGGATGTGTAAGAATGTAATTAGCGATCAACAACATGGCTTCATGCAGGGCAGGTCAACTAACACCAACTTAGTTTTGTATCAAAATTATATTCTTTCAAAATTTGAGGATAAATCTCAGGTTGACTCTATCTACACAGACTTCTCGAAGGCCTTTGATAGAGTCAACCATGATATCCTAGCATCTAAGTTAAAGGCGCTTGGTTTTAGTGAACTGATGCTAAATTGGTTCAACAGCTTCCTGGGAGGAAGAACACAATGTGTCAAAGTGGCCGGATGTATTTCACAAGTAATAAAGGTATCCTCCGGAGTACCACAAGGGTCACATTCTGGACCATTGCTTTTTAATTTATTCATCAATGACATATCTCTTTCAATATGTAATTCTCAGTTTTTATTATTTGCTGATGACCTAAAATTATTCCGCTCTATAGACTCTCTGACCGATGCTAATCTTTTGCAAGAGGACGTAGATAATTTAGAACATTGGTGTCGACTCAATAAGATGAATCTTAATGTAAAAAAGTGTTTTGCCATTTCTTTTTTGAGAGTTAAAACTCCTATCGACTTTCCATATGAAATCCACGGTAACCAACTATCACGTGTCAATGAAATCAGGGACTTGGGAATAAAAATTGACACCAAACTCACTTTTGAACAACATATTAATGAAATTACAACCAAAGCTTATAAAATATTGGGTTTCACTTTTAGGGTATGCAAAGACTTCAGTTACAACACTCTGAAAATACTTTATTGCTCTTATGTTAGATCTATTCTAGAATATGGCTCAATAGTATGGTCCCCACACTATGAATGTTATGTTCGGCAAATTGAAAAAGTTCAACAAAAATTCTTGAGATGTTGTGCTTATAAATTGGGACTAGTTGGAGAAGATTATGTATATGCCGGGATAGAAAAAATGATAAATATCCAATCACTTTCTCACAGAAGATGCGTCACCGATATAGTATTCCTACAGAAAATAATCTCAGGCTACATCAACTGCCCCAAACTACTTGAGAGTATTGCACTGAAAATCCCAGTGTATAACACTCGCACTCCTGAAATATTTAATGTTTCATTCCATACAACCAACTATGCCTATCATTCCCCTCTTAATAGAATTGGGATATCTTTCAACAGGTTTTCTCAGAGCCTTGATTTGTTTTGTATGAATGCTCATAATATTAGGAAGGTCTTAAAAGATGTTAGTGCTTAATGCCTTCAGTAATCTATTTTGGTATTCTGTTATTTCCATAATCAATCCTTGTATTTAAATGTTGTTAAAAGTTGTTATTCAAATTTAAGTAGTACTAGTTGTAGATTAGGTAAATCTTTATTCAGTTTTATTTATGTTTGTTATTCATTGTAAATTGGGTTATCTCGTGAAATAAAATAAAATAAAAAATAAAAATAAAATTTCTATTTGGTCGAACTCACATGATAAAATACTGTCAGGAACTGTAGTACTGGTAGATTCACATTACATCTCATTCTAACGTTTCTAAATTATAAAGACCTAGACAAATTAGTGGATACTAATACTCTCAATATTTCCTCTGATTTTTGATAGAACATTGCATTCAGGTGAGAGTTGATCATGAATAGATCGTTTATTCCAATAGTTGAGGATAGTTGACATTCATGGGCGAATGAAAAATAGGAACAACTTCTATAGCAAATTCAGGTAACTTATAAGTAATCACAATCATTCCCTGACTCGATTCCATCAATAAGGTAGAACACATAAGATATAAAATAGCCATTCAAATATCTCCACTGTCTTGAAAATTTCCTCGATGAGTTAAAATAATTCAAAAATAATTAAAAAAACACTTCTTTTTCTCAAATTCCTTTAGATAATCCTATAATTCGCATGAGCCTTCATTATTTCGTTCGAAACCAATCGAGATGAGCCAATGTCAGTGATAAACTTGTCAGATATGGGGATTGAATCTTTCAACAATCGAATTCATATTTCAATTTCAAGCAATGCTTTTGGCCATACCACAGATTATCATGAAAAATAAAAGACGTATCTACTGCTGGTTATTCATCGATTCATGATTATGCTGGAACGTTGAAACGATTGATTTTTTTGAATAATTCATAAATTCCAAGATATGAGCTGAAGATGTATATAAATAAGGATGTATGGATGAACGTATATGGACAATGACAGGGAAGTACGAGTCATGAAATATTTATGATTTAATGCAAATGAGGATTATACTGAAAAGGTTGCGAGTGGATATCTAAACATAATGTGAACTTCTATTTTCTTTAACTACTTTTGAGAACGAAAAAATAAAATACACAAGCGATCAGTGTTCAAACTGTCATTAT
This sequence comes from Plagiodera versicolora, assembly GCA_037013635.1. Classification (NCBI taxonomy): domain Eukaryota; kingdom Metazoa; phylum Arthropoda; class Insecta; order Coleoptera; family Chrysomelidae; genus Plagiodera; species Plagiodera versicolora. Next base: position 3,105,253 of record CM072986.1, on the reverse strand, counting down.
GTGTTTAGTGCATTGTTGTTTATTGTGCATTCTTAAGTCTATTCAAAATCGATGTTTTATGGTTCACATAATCTTATACTGGTTCTCATTCAGTATTGATCGTCATTGAGTTATTTGAATATATTATGTTACTCAATTTTTTTCATTCCCTATATTCTCGAATATAGTTTTGTCTCTTTTTATCTAAAAATAGTGCACTATACTGCAAGGAAAATCTATCGGAATACATTTTTCACATTAGCAATCAAATATTCTTGTCTCTGTTAAAATACAACTGAACTTGAACAACGCACTTCATAGTCCTACAAATCTAACAATGAGAACGTCACGTTATGGATATAAAGTCATCCAATCATCTTATCTACCTACGGACAAGTATAATCGCCACATATTTAGGACATAACAAGTAAATTATAGTGATTTCCTTCGTCTACGTTATATCCACCACACGTTTTATTGAATGTGGTGACTGAGAGGAAAATTTCTCCGAAGATAGGGATAAATATAGTCATTCGTGGCCTAACGCGCATCTAACAAGGGTTAAATTTTGCGTTATATTACAGGAAGATGTATATTATGATCATAATACTGGGGCTGTGAAGTCATGATCATTATACTCTCACACAGGTGAATTCCTAGGAGATAAACTCTGAACATTTCTAGATAAGTTCATGTACATGAATGTTCCCATGAGTACTCATTTCATATTGTAGGGATATTCTAGTATAAATCTTGGCTAGTGTGGTTTACTGAGAGCATAAGAAATATCTTGCTAGATATTAGGACAACAAAGCAATTCATCGAATTCGGATAGTTCGGAAAAAGATATCAAATTGTCATTAGACGTATGGGAGACTGTCTGCGTTGCTACTAGTGATAAGTTATTCCAGGAATCGAAAATAATTCGATTGTTCAAAATAACGGTCACAATCTGTTCAGATAAATTATTATTGATCATATCGACGATTATGTTGATGGTTAAATATCGAAAGTCAACTATAAAACAACTATGTATTTTACAAAGTATTTGTTATTGTCCTAATTATACCTAACACTATATGCACATTCAATTATTGATAACGTGGTATCATAATTTCGTTTTCATTCTCAGAGGAACTGCATGGAACATGAAGGTTGAGATAACTGGATTATCATTCATTTCTATGACTAATTCAAGAATGACTGATGATAAAGTTTATGCAACCTTCTATACAGTTCATGACGATTTCTAATCAAAGTGTGACCATACATGATTTATGATTCATGCACAATGTTTTCGAGAACTACTGTTTAATCATTCGATACATACAGAGCGATTTTTTATCTGCAGGTCAATTTGTAGAATTAATGGAAAATAACATATAGAATTCAAATTGAACTATTCTCATCTTGGTATGAAATTATTCCATGTTCATTTGCGGACATCACCACTGGAATAAGGATAACCCTGTTAATTGGATTTTCTAGTGAATTATGTTCAACCATATTCGGAAAAATGCTAATAATTACTTGATATATACATTGATCAATCCTATACATGATTATTGACAAATATTCAATGGAGTAATGAAATCAGATAATATCTTCAGGAATACTCTAACAATGTACAACTCTTTGAGAATTACTCCTTTTCTCTAATGATAATATTTATCGTTATCTATCCTTGAAATTCCCTCAGTGAATTATGTTGTAATACCTACCTTCAACACATTCATCTTTTTGTCACACCCTCGAAGAACCCAACTACTAACCCTCATCTTATCAAGTACAACATCTCTTTCAATATCGAACATTTCCGTTATCGTACGTGTCTATTAGGGTGAGTATGTAACACGAAATAGGAATGCAAATACGTATAGCATTTGTCTTAGTCGAAATAAATCTACCAGCATGATAATTCAAATCAATTTCTAGATACGTGATTGTGATGAAATAGAAATAAGTTGTAAATGGTGAAAGTTTTCATCTTATCAGATTCGATCTCAGGAGGATACTGAAAAGTAATTAAAAACTCATGTTTGTCGTTTTTTCATTCATGCTAAAATTACTATGTCAATATTACAGACCTCAATATTTTGGGCATTAAATGAATGTCCTCATGCTAGCTAAACATCATGATGTATAAGATGAGTTGAGGCTCTAGATTATACTCGACTATGAACCAAAAGAATCGATAATCCATATTCGGATACATTTATGCTAAGTTGTTATGTTCTGAGTCAATTTAATTTACATGTCATTGAGAAGTACTACAAGATCGATGAATAGTGATAACTTCGAATTCTTCGGGGTTTCTCTGCTTGATTCAATTCATCCTAAATGAGGTTATGTAGGAGTGGATTCGTTTTCGAGAGGTTATCCGTCATGAGCGGGACGCCTACTTGATGTAACATTATGCAACAAGGACAAATCTGTTGAAGTAGATGGCGTGTGCGTATTGATATGTTAATTTTGTGACTGTGAACACAATGCGATGTTTTGAGGTTTTGTATCTCAAGTAAATGCATCATAGTAGCTGGTATTCATAATGATGTCTAGAAGTTGGATTCTTCCGGGGATTTTTTACTCTCACAGAAGTCGACAGGAACTGGTTTTCAACAAAATGATTTAATCGTTTTATCGATCATATGATTGGTCTCAGTAAATGGTTATAATGAAAACTGAAAGAGGATCGAACAAAAATAACTCAGGCAAGGAAGAGAAATTATCTTATGGACCACACCCTATCCACAATGATAAACAATTCAGTTGAAGCTTTGAACGCCTGTATTATAGAAAACTTGAAGGAAAGTTAGCACCACCAGTAAATATTCAAGACGATTATCATAGGGTATTGTATTATGTAGTCACAGCCGATATTGGAATTTAGAAGATTGCCATGGTGAACGAAGGTATATTATTGAGGGTTTTGAATTACACTAAAAAATATTTGGCCAGGAATTCATTGCGAAATCGGCAACTTTCAACTGATGTTTTGATTTCTCGATTCAGACTGTACATAACGGATTCATAATGAATTATTTCATTGTATCAGTTCATCTTCGACCATCCGCAATATGGATTTTAATTATATGCCACAATGAGCCTGAAGAAGTCATGAAATCGGGGGTTACAATAATCGTTTCACAAATGAACATAAATCCAGGTAAATATATGTCTGAGTGAGTTCAAATTGAAGTATGAGAATCTAGTGAATAAAAATGCAAAACACAAAAAATTACTATCCAAATCGCCTGTACCAGAAGAAATTCCGGACTTACGCAAGGGCAAATCTATACAACTGAAATCGAAGTAATTTCATCAGTGAAATACGTTGAGAATTTCAATTTAGCGCTCAGAGTGAAAATTCAACATATACCTAGGTAAGAAATAGCTTTCTTGTAAAGCGTTGACAAAATTGCTGGGATCATGCGACCAACTGCAAACCTCCTCTAATTGTTTTCGATAATCTCGCGCCCTGCGAAGCGTTGAACGATCACTTCCCGTATCCAAGCGCCATATTTCATAACGCCGAGTATCGAAATTTACTTTGCCAATAAATAAAGACTGTTACATAACAAAGGTAGAAGCGTCCTGGCCTCGGGGTGCGATAAAGTGTAATTTTCCCTAGCTCGGACGAAGAACGTGATGATATATCTACGCCGCCCGGTTTTCTATCTCGGACGACTGAGTATTTTATGTCGGCTGTATGTTAATGTGGAACATTTAGATCGGAATCTGGTCGTTGCTACTTTGTGTTCAAGGAGAGACCGCGCATCGAAGGATATTACACGAATTCGGAGATGAGATGGATCCCTCTCGCGCTGACGAAGAAACGGAATGGCAGCGCAGCACTGACCTCATTCTCTCTTCGTGAACTGAACTACCAGAGTGGTGAGAGATATCTCAGCGAGGATCACGTGTAGTTGCTTCTAGACTTTCATTATCAGTATTGTTTGGGAGCGACAGAACATTGAAAGCTTTGAAATTCAGATTAGATGCCAAGAATATCACAACAAAATTACTGATTCATTATCAATGCATCGTATTGCTCTTACTCCATTGTTTCGTCAATACTACTTGGTTAGTCCATAGTCGAATGATTTTGTCCAATTGTTGTCGATTTTTACCAAATTAAGTCCATATGCCCAATCTCATCTCTGATCCGATTTATATATTCCGCTTATATTCGATTCATTTTGCAATCGAGTGTTCGATCAAATAACAAACTCAATTTTGTTTCCAATTGATTTATTTTCTCATATAATGTAGAGTCAAATTTCTTATACTCGTAAGAAAAATAATGAAAAATATAAACCATTTCCGACATCAATGGAAATCCGGTGCAGTAAAGTTCATCATCTTTACAAACATTGAGAGCGTCTGCTGAGATATCATCACGTCACACAACTTGACCGATGCTTATTCGTCTACTGATATTGAAGATGCGTTTAGTTAACATCAACTTATTACTTTTTCCGAAACTCGTATTTTCTGAGTTTGTGCGTCCAATTGAATAAACAATATGTAATCTGTGATGGAGAATTCATTAAACCCTTACGATATCATTACAGGCCATGGTACAAGCATGTTGACATTTCAAATATCACCAGAGTTTCATTGAGGCCCTTGTTGACTAAGAATAACTAATTGACTTCGAATTCTGCTCCTCTGAAGTGGGAGCAAACAGGAATTCACGAGAGCTTTCCTAAGTGATTGAGTTTGACCTATACAAACTGGCAATTTCCCATTCGAATGTAAATAGTTGATCCTATGAATAATCCAGTATCGTCCTTCAGCAGCATACGATCGATCAGCAACCTGATAGCAATGTGTATATTGAGAAAAATATGGGTAGGCCTAATCTCCACATTCATGTTTGGTTCCAGGAATCTTGAATAATAATAATTTTCCGAAACCAGGAGGTAGATATCTCAAACATTCCAAGAAATTAGCTCATCTATTCTTGTTAATTAGCTAATCTCTGCTGTTGATGTGGTTGTGTAATTATTATTACTGAGTGGTGAATAAGGAGGTATGTTTTCTTGGGACCTGGACCTGGGTGCAAATACGAGAGACAATGTTGAAGTTAACAAATATATTGATAATGTTCATAATATATATATATATAGTGATATATTGTGATATGTTCAGAATATATTTGCCAACGTATCGAACTCAATTTCGAAGCCACAAATTGATGTTTAACGGTAACTCACAGTTGGCAACTGATGACTCTATCATCATTTTTCTCTTTCTTGAACAGCGATTCGAATACCGTATTCTGACCTATGCAATGAAAATTGAAATTAACACGAGATTCGAAACACCATTCCCCAATTCAGCATAAAATATAGGTGGAGGCTAGTGCTAGAATCTGTATATCTTCCTTGAGCGTAGTTCCCGGAATGAATCGACTGCTTGGTTCAAGAAATTGGGTTATACAAACACGCAAGTTTGCAGGAAAGTGAATGGTTGATTCGTGAAGGAAATGGAAATAGTCTTACGAATCCATTCACAGCCCTCTTAGTATAGCAAACTCTTCGAATTTATTCACTCTTCCTGAAGTTCATTATGATATAAAAGGAACTGGATCGATAGAACATCAATAGAGTATCAATGATAATCCTAATCTGTCATGATTTATTGACATCACGGAGTCTATAGTTGAACATCATGTATATTTTGGTATGTGGAAACCATGTAACAATTTTTTGACTCATTTTTCAGAAGAGAATTGAATAACTCTTCAAGTTTTATGTGGCCAAGATGAATATCTACATGGCAGTAGCTTATTTGAATATTCTACTCACGATTTTAGACTCTTTCCGTTAATATTCCAAAAACAACCACATCTCGGTGGGTGTTTCTCTTTTGAGTACGTCCATCCAGACGTCTGATCTCAAAGATAGTGGGATAATTTCAATCTCGATACATCATAAATAACCATAAACTGCTGCTTCTCTGGTCCGGTGGTCATAACCGACCGCAATATTAACATAACTCGTTCTCCATCCGTGTATATATCATCTGACTGTCATCTAAAAGTATATGCTAATAATTCCATTGCACCGCAAACGTAGCTTTGTTTGAACTATCTCAGCACTGTATCTGCAGTAATAAATGACCCAGAGATAATGATATAATGGCAGCGCTACGTAATACTGCAGCTTCTGTCCGACAAACTCTTTATTGGAATGGGAGGTAATATGAATTGAATAGAGCTGAAAGAGTACCTATTAGGGAATGCTAGCCTTCTGGCTGTCCTGGGGATTAGCCTTGAATTACTGCCTCCGTACGGAATAATGTGGAGTTTCACACATGTTCTTCTACTACGATTGTTGGCTTGTAAATATTTATGGGTGATGGAATTTCTCATACTGAAGATAAGACAGAATTCTCGTTTTTAACAGAAAGTCAAACTTATAGCACAGGTAATGGGTGGCATGCGTTGCGATCACACTCGAAAAATGTGACATATCGCGTATTTCTTGGCAATCAACGGAGCAAAGTTGAGAACGATAGTTCGAATAAATGGTGTTTAATATACTTGAGGTGGAAATAAAATTCGAGATCCGAGTGAATAATTCTGCATCTGTAATGATTACCATATAAATTTTACCGCAAACTTGTCTTGTTCACCAATTGAATCAACTGTGCCAGAAAATGCAGATGGATCGAATCAATCAAGCTTATTGCAATCGATATCTATGAAACATCCTGCATCTACTAGTAGTGTTTTACAGAATGGTTTCGGTATACAAATATAGGCTTTTCTGATTCACGTTAGGTCACAGAACTTGTGAATCGATCCGAAAAAGTGGACAGATAATCGAACAGCAGGTTAACTTTGACAATTATATTTATGGAAATATATATATATTAGACTAAACAAGTTGAAAATTAGGTTTTTGACTGTAATAATGATGGGTTTTCATTATTGCTGGCAACAATGAAATACATTATCTAGAATTCCGAAGATAAATGGTGATTATACGACTTGAAATAGTGATGATAATTTGATGGCAACTCCAGTAGCAATCATAAAATTTAGTTAGTAACGGCAACCAACAACATACACTCAAGTTCGTCCTTCCCACATACATTATGAGGTAATTAAAGCCGAGCTCATCATGAATATTTAGCTCCTCCTAACAGAACAAACCAATGAGGTTGGATTTTGTGTTATTTGAATCGGAATAAAAACAATAGCAGTTGGGAATTAATGATTATGCTTCCCACCTCAGATGTATCAGTTCATCATTCCAAGTTATGGTATTAGATGAAAATACTTATAATATATGTAGTTATAATATATTCATAAACCTGTTTCGATCTGAATCCGTTGAGATATAAATAGTCCAGATGAACCCATGAGTGGACAACAACTTTGAAATCTCAAATAGTACTTCTTGAATTCCTAGTCGTTTAATATGCATTCGAGTAGAAATGTGATATCGATTAAATTGACATTGAACTCGGAATTAATTTATATGAATATAGATTTTCCGAGCTTATTCATGTTTTTTTTTTCTTGATGCCACATGGGGAATTTTCGGCGGTTAGCTTTCTGAACAAGACCTTCAAGATGCTAATAAATGAGAATATGATATTCCTGAATAACGCGATACTGATTGAAATCGAGTACATCTCAGAACTTATCATAGTTCTCCAATTCAGAGACTTTTTCGTAGCCATAATTGATTCATTCCATTCATTGCTTACAATGCAATGGTCCGATCATCTTTTATACGAAAGACCATCCCAATAAGGAAATATTTGCGGTCACAAGTCTCAATATTTGCATCATATTATTGAATTATTCAAAATTTATATGGCCGCAAAGATCTCCATTTTGAAGTAATTATCATGAAGACATCCTTTTCCGCTTCTAGTCCAACCCATTGGTCTATCCACCTAGACAGATAATGTAATATTCGAAATGGTAGATAGACATTATGATTTTCTACATCAGTAAATATGAGATACTTAGCTATGCACCCTTTCTAAAGAGTAAGAATTTTGGATGTATTTGAAAACGAATGGAATTTACTGATTTCATGAATTGGTATTAGATATTTCTCCCTTTTTATACCATTCTATTCACGTTTATTTCAAATAATGATGATCAAACTCACTCATTCATCAGAAAAAACAACGAATCAAAAAAACTGCTGCACATTTTCTCCATTTCGTGTTCGTTTCATATCAATATTTTCATCATTGAAATAAGGAGGAAAAGTAAACACAACAGATATTCGCACCCCTAAGTTCTCTTTATGGAATAGCTGTGCTAACTTTAGATTCATCTTGACATTCAAATTGTCAGGTGATATTTTTGAAGAAATCGGTAATGATTTCGATGAGTTGACAGTAAATTGCACTCATTTGAATATTTCCCACATGAGATACCGATTGGTCTAACTTATTTTTTGTTTTCAATTCTTCTCGACAATTGTATTATGATCGAATTTGTGGATGTCCTGTTCCAATTAGTTTTAAATATCAACCATAAGTATTGAATCGCTCGACCCACCTGGAAATACACCTGTCCATGATCCACCCAGCCAATCACCATATCGGATCCGGCCATTCTGCCATCTTTGGAAAATCCAAATCCCACATACCCCAGAGTCCTGACCTGCAGCTCGAAAGTGATGTCTTGCGGTCCTGGACCTAGAGACCATAGCAGTCGATAGTCAGGACTAAGGTACGCAGAATGGGCCCATCTTGCACAACGAGATACGTTTACCAAACACAACACACACAACACCGACAACAATAATCTCGCGAACAGAGCCATGGTTGAGGGTTGTCTTGACTCGTGTTAAAAGAATTTCGACATCATCTGAAAAAGAAAAAATATATAATGTAATGAACTAACGTATCACATTCATAATTGAGAGAGAAAACAATTTCGAATTCGATAAAAGGTTCAAATGAGAGCCTCAAAAGTGCCTTATTCAAAAATTCCAGGAATATCCCTATATATATTTGGTTCTGCTAGCTTAACGTTCAAGCCAGCGAATCCACGATTTAAGCCTTGAATTATGGTATGATCAAATCTTGCAGAAATCCTATGTTTGAGAGACAGTTTCGCTCGCTTAACGGTTGAGCCAAGATTTTTTCTGAGACAGAGAAAAATAAATTTGACAATAGAACAATAAATTAGCCTTCAATTATGGCCACAGGAAATTCCAAAAGATAAGTGGTCCTGCAAGCTTAATGAAGGTTATATTTTTTTTATGTTCACCGCATTCGTTTGCTATACAATTTATTATTCATTTAATATCCAGTCGGTTGTGCTAACTTGACACCTCGTATAACGTGCTCTTATATTTAGGACTCCAAATGTCTTCGGAATCTTGATTGTCCTTGAAAATATAAATCAGATGTGCATTTTGTGACGTTTCAATATACAAATTCATGTGTTTTATGGTTAATGTAACTTTGAAAGATACTGAATATTTACTCTGGAAAACTCGAAATTTGTTCCGGTTAAGAGTCTAATACTCTTGCCCAAAAATCTAGGAATCTAGCAGAATATATCATCGCTAATTTATTGATGATGAATGAATAATATAGGAAACAACAAATCAGAACTCTTGAGAAACACCAAATATGGTCCAACTACGTTGACTTGTCCGCTCTGTAATACCAGAAAAACAACTTGAATTTATGTGATTGAATTTTCAACGATAATCTGTTCATCAATAACATTTTAGTATACCGTCTGGCTATACATTCGAAGATTAATGATGCTTTTGTTCTCCGTTGACATTTTGTGAGGTTGATGAAAAGAATTCGAGTTTTGTTTCCGAGCAACAATGCGTTACAAGATCGAAGACAACGTAAAAAATAGATTTAACCGAGCGAATGATGTGTGGGATATACTCTCGGATATACTATACAGGGTATCTAACGTTTCTCTAGAGTCCAAATCTATCTTATTGTGTCAGCTCTTCGGACACTTTCAAGAGATGTCGAATCGTGGTAGTAAACATTGAATTGAAGGTTAATCCGGAGTAATCGATACAAATTAGTGTAAGAATGCATGAGGGAACATGCCTCAGAACGTTTTCTGAAGTTTTTCAAAAAACTATCAATCCATTGAACGCTGAAGATATTTCAAATTTTTAGATCACGATGTTGATAAAATATTACGTTCCACTTTCTGTAATGTTGTACTCTCTGTGTATATATTGGTGAGAGATCAGATTGCCACATATGAGCATTATACTTGAAGGAATGATGGAATCAAAACCCCTTTCTCGATCGTTTCAAAAACTTAAAAGAAAAAATCTTTGAAGATTGCGATGGACTTTATATACGCGTCTCTATGCTTCTATATCATCTAGTGGCATTTGCGGTATGGACGTTTTAATGTACCAAGAAATGACTGAAGCAGAATTCATTCAACGGTGAATTAAGTGTGAGATTGATCAGATTCGTGTGGGATGAGATAATTAAAAAGTAATTTTACCTACAATGTGGGTCTGAGACGAGTTGATTCAGGTATTGATGGATTGTTTGTGATGTAATAGAATAATCTTCCCAAGTAATTACAGAATAATGATGGTTTTTATAGAAGATATTCCATATGAATTTACATTCAGATTTGTTCTGATCGAATTGAAACCTTCATAAAGGTCATGAAGTTTATGATGAGGATACAGTAGATATAGGGTCTATAGGCAAGTAATGAACAATAAAATTATACTAGTAATGCGATAGATTCACTTCGATATTCAAAAATCACTGCACATGGTTGAACATTGTTGAGAAATATATTATACATTCACTAAGTAAGAACTGAGATACTAGAATATTGTGAATCGAATTGAAATAATTTGCAACATACATATTATAAGAAATATAATGATATTTTATGTTTGAGAAGAAATGATCATAAAGTAATATATAGTAGTATTATGTAGTAGTATCATGTATTCACAAAGATCAGAATCCGATCATTATAACGTGAATTTATAAAGCTTTGAAATTGCTCAGCTAACTGCAACTTTTGTTTATCATTATAAATAATTCAATAAAAACCATTTAGTTTCTTGCCATTACTCTTCACACGGGACCAGGAAGCCATTGAATATCTGCAATACCTAAGTTTATCAATTCAGTACTCGTTAATTGGATTTCATCTAACAGTGTTAACGGGTTCTCCAGTTATTTCTTATGTTATTGTTATCACGGAAGTCCTAATTATATTTTCTTCATTCTTATGTGTCTGTTTGGCTTCTTTGACAGGATTATTCATTTCTACATTTCATTGGATTTCAATGTATGATTTTATGCTCGACAGGGTTAGTGGAATATAGATCATTAATCAAACTAAAAGAAACAACCGTACAATTATCTCCTAATTTTTCGGTAATGAGTCAGTTTAAAGTAATAAACGGTTATGAGAATGATATTTCATAGATTTTGAACTCGCATGCATGGGAGGAAAATAATATATACATGTTCACTAATTCGATTGACTAACGTTCAATATCCAAATCATACTGGAGTCAAATTGAACCATTGTTCCTGAAGCATTTCCTCTGTACTCCGGCTGAGTAGTCCTGAATCAACACAGCAGTAAATTACTATCTCATATTCCGAAACATTCGAAGCATTGTCTGCAACTCGACAATAATTCCACGATAAGTGCTCCCTATATCTCAAACTTTGACTAGAGTTAACTAAGTAAACTATTCAAGCCGAACAACAACGGATGCTGCTAGGAGTTGCTTAATTCCGCTAGATTCAGCTGAATTCAAACTATTTGTCTAACATGTGGTCTTTCGTCAAACGAAATTCGCCTGAGATTTATCTTGTACCTCCAGCTGTCAACGGATAAGGGTGGAGATGCTTGCATTGCAATTTGCACGTATTCCACGTTATAGCATGAATTAGAAAAGAGGTTGAAATAATTGAAGGATGACGGCACCAAGCTTAACATATACAATCATTAGCACGTGCATATCTGTAGTGATGAAAATAATTTTTTTCGAATTTTTAATCGATTTTCATTTCGACAAAAAAAAATTGAAATCAGAGTATGACATATTGGAAACACCAATTTTTACCTTTCTACGTAATTATATTATGCGGTTCTATGAATCATATGTTTCCTAATTGTTCACATTCTACAAAATGGAACCCTTTGTCTACCTCAGCTGAAGATCAGAGGAAGCCTGAATTCACTATATTATAATCCTCTTTGCACAAGAAAGCTTTGCCGGAGTTGAGTGACATTTGGAGACTCTCAACATATTATCTCTCTTCTCATCAAACTGTCTGAACTGAAGGAAATTAATTAGCTGGTGCTACAAGATCCTACAATAACTCATTTCTCGAAATAATTGAATATTTATCGGAGAACTAGAAATAGAGGAGAGGCTGTTTGAAAAGTAAAATGAATTGTTTGATGTCTACAAATTGAAAATCAGACGATATCGCATCTGGTGTCTTCAGAAAATTCTTCAACTATACTGGTGGGCTCATTCGAGTGGAGTATGAATGTTCAGTAGAGCGGAATACAGTAGTGTTTTAGTTCTATGACGGATGTGGCAGTCAGTTCTGGAATGTCGACAAATTCATGAATCAGGGTTCAAACCATACAGTCAATGAGAACGGATCGTTGACTAATAATCATGATCTATAACAGTTTCAGTTTCATTCATGATGTCAACTTTTGAATCCTTTGAATCATAATCATTGGAATGCATCGTGGAAGTTACCAAATACCAAATGTAATACTTTAAGGTTATTTTCGAAACTCACTAGATCAAACAAATTCTGTTATCGTTTTGGAAATGGAATGAATGGAAATAAAATAAGAATATGAATGTGAAATTACAGTTTCTGCTCTTGAGATCATGAAAAGTTTTCGAATATGTTACTATTTATGCCACCTAGAAGCCGTCATTATTGCACTATCTATACATTCAAGGTTGAAATTTAAGTAGTCAGGAAAATATAAAACATAATCTATTACATTCATATATAATGTCTTGTTGTAAGACTACTTATATTCAAAGTATCATTTCAAGGTAAGTGGGTCAGGGTGAATATTATAAACGATTCATTCGATAATTTATAATCATCATGATAATTATATTTGGTTCTCTAATTTCAACAAAATCCTCGTATTCATGAGTTTTCTTAGTGTAATTGGTTGATATCAATTGTTGCTTATTATATAGAATGAATTGGGGCAATACATGCGAAGATATTTCCATTTCTGAGTTCATTATATTAACTGAATCAGGTTTTTCATTTGATCGGGTAATATCTGTCGTTCAGTGTCGAAATATTTTGTTAATGATAACTTGTAATCATGCACCTATAGTTCATGATGATCTCTCAACACATTCGATCAGCTTCTGGTTTTCTCAACTCAAATCACCATGTTCAGAACCAATAGAATGGTATAGGTGTCTGATCAATAATAATGTAATCAAATTATACTTAATAACCATCGAATAATCAGTAATCGAGTATGAGCTATTCCACCAGAAATGAATGTATAATCAAAAACGATCATTTGTCGAAATATTAGCATATTTCGAAAATAAAACACGAACCTCATCACATGATATCGTGGGGGTTAGGTAGGTCCACATCACGTGTTACCTCATCGCCTGGTATATAATTAAAAACAATGATTTATAGCGATTTTATTCAGACAAGAGAACGCGCGTTAGCTGCCATTCACCTCCAAAGAGAATCTTCAGAATCGACATGCGATTGCGGAAAATAAGAAGAATGCGAGCACGGCACTCATACAATTAGGCCTGGAATTGCGTGTACACATGACGAGTATGCAAAGCAGAATTCGTAGCTAACGCTGTTTGCATTTCAACCATATTTGTAGCTGTTGAAATGCATATCATCAGCGCTATTCACAATTGCTAGTAAATGTACTTCTATTATCTGTCTCGTCTGATAGATTCGATTCTCACGTTTCCTGAATAGGATTGTCAGAGTTCAGATGCCGCTGAACTCAAAGGGTTGCGATCTTCAGAAGGTAAAATATCCGGTGCTATAGTAGGTACATTTATTCAATGAAAATAGTTGTCGCCGTTTCATTCGTTTTATTACTAATTGGGATGGAAATGTGAAGTTTGGTTGATTTAGTAACTTTGTGATTGATGTGTTGTCAACTCAATTGGGGATTTGAAACTTTCATTCTTCTACTGAGCCACATAAATGAGACAGTAGGTACTCAAATTCTTTCCTGGAATAAGGGATGGTCAAAGGCAAAGTTGAATATTCCTGATATCGAATTGAGAAATATCACAAGTACATTTCAATATCATCTCCAGAATTTTGAGGATGTCGAAATCAATTGGTATCGTGGATTGCACCAATTCGAATTAGAAAGCTTCGAGATTCACAGTTTTTATTCATAATATATAGTTTCGAAACAATACAAGAACTGTATTTTTGATAGATAATGTATAAATTGGATTTCTCATCAAACACGCGTGAACATGATAAAACAGCGCATCGATGAAAGTGAGTTTATATTTTTTGTTGATTTCATCAAAGTTGCTTGTCTACAGAACAATTTAGAAATGTCTGAATTATTTCTACAATCAAATGTTAATTTCAACGTATACATGGATACCTATAATTCAATTATGCTCGAATTTATTATAGTTGCAAAGTCTCAACTTGAAAAAGTCCTGTTGTTCGTTAATTTTTGTCAGAACGGCTCTGTGTTGATATTGTGAAGTTTCATGAAATTCTTTATAAACTGGCAATAAGTCCAGCAACCCCAATATCGAATATGTTCCTCCTGATTTACATAACAAAACTGAAGCTATTTTCCACAGCATCATAATCTAGTCTACTTCGCTTCAAATATATCAATGATTGATGGGAAGTGCGGCGTTTCAAATCGGAATTGCGTGCAATCGGGAACGTTAGGGTTCCTAGCCGTCATCTTTCTCTGACAAATTCTTCAGGCAAACAAAAATTCTCTCATTGCCGCCGAATGAAAATGACCATTTCCAACCCGACATGTGTGCAATTGGGGGTTATTATACCAATTTACAGGCAGAACATAAATTCTGGTATTCCACATGCGATGGACAATAATAGAAAATACACGCATTGTGAATATGCATTCCTACCTGTGGGCAGTTGTTCTTCACTATTTTTTTTTTCATCGCCTGGTGCAGCTTTCATGATTGCTGTTCATATTGTGGACTCTCCCACTTAGAACAGGTTGGTGAGCTCATGAAGCGGTACTTACGTTATTCTTATTCAGAGAGAATCGTGGAAAATATTTAAATCACAAAGGGTAGAAGCAGCTGTTCCTTCTCATTTTTCTGTATTGTATCGGAGAAATGAAACAACTCAGTCGATGCTTACTCTGATGTAAATTCGAGAGGTATACATTTAACTCAATTCGAGTCTCTTTTATCTCAAGCATCAGCAGCATCAATATTATTAGCATTAAGTGCTTCTTTTTCCTTTCCTTGAACCTTATAAGGATGAGTAGAGACCGAAGCTATCATCGAATTCCGTGAGATTAAAGTCGTTTGGGTAACAGCATTGAATTGTGCTAGTCACTATGAGATGAGAGTGAAGAAAACTATTCTTCATTCGTATAAAAAGAATATATATTAACGGGGGAGAAAACGCTTCCTTCTAAGTATTGATGGCATTTTATTTTCTTATGTTGCATACCGTACGTTTGAGAAAATATTCATAATAATTAATTTCATGAAAACTTAAACACGACATAATGAACGAACTATTGAATCAAGTGCTTGAATTGCAAGAGCTTGTTGCCTCTTGATAAATAAGTCGAACTCTTGATCGATTAAATCATTTTCGAAGTTTTCCTAAAAGAATTCTAGTGGAGTCAGTCCAGAAGAACTAAAATCCTTGTTCGTCAATTTATTTATTGTTGAAAATACTTATAGTGTTTCATGGGGTGGAAATAGTAGGTACCTAGAGGAAAATAATAGATTATGTCATGACTCATATTCGCTCATACCAGTTTAAACCTCTTTGGGTGTTTACCTTCTAAAGAAAGATAACTCATCCGTCAGTGATTATTTTTTGAAGGGGAGATGCTTTTGTGACGTAGAATTCAATTTACTCGGAATTTTCATTGCGCGAATGGAAAGGGTGGGTTTGTACTGGTGATGCATAATTTCAGAGTAAATGAGCTGAAAAAATGCATCGTTTATATGCATGTTTTTCTCATTTATATTCCACTCGTTCTCGACGCTATTGAAGAATTCTGAAATGAAAGAAATTAGAAAGCCCCCAATATTTCCACATGAGAGTTTAAGAAGGTGAATTTCGAATCATAATGTTATATATATCTCCTTATGTTCCAAAACAATTCCGTTACTACTGAATTCGAAGCTTGTGAAAAAATTCACACAATGTAATTGTTCATTCTACTAATGGACATCAAATATTCGTTTACTATTGATTCCGATATTTGTGAACCCTGGGAAAAACAAACACACAATCATCAACCATTTAA
Source organism: Plagiodera versicolora (assembly GCA_037013635.1). Taxonomy (NCBI): domain Eukaryota; kingdom Metazoa; phylum Arthropoda; class Insecta; order Coleoptera; family Chrysomelidae; genus Plagiodera; species Plagiodera versicolora. The sequence continues at coordinate 3,088,761 of CM072986.1, read as the reverse complement.
TTTCAATTTCTCAGTTCCACACCGTCATACCGAAATGTTTAATACAAATTGATTCTCCCATAACAATTCATGAAACCAACTGGAAGAAAAGAAAAAATCGATTCTTCTCTGATGTGATTCCTTGGAATGACTTGCAGTATTCATCACAGTTTAATGAACATTAATTGATGATGAAAAAGTACAATCAAACGATAGCGAAGACGGCTAATTACAATAATTATGCAAGCGTGAAACCGGCTTCACTAAGGTCTTTGCATTTGAACTTTTCAAAACAATTTGCTACTCTCTACTATGAAATGAGTCAGTGTCATTTGATGTCAATGGGTAAATGATATTTCTTGATTTGATCCATTAAATATTCAACAAAATAATCACCAGATCGAAGATGGGGGGTAGTTTGAGACATATTTCATGGAGTTCTGAAAAACTCTAACTAACGATGGAACTGAAAATCCAGTCATCATGATGAATAACAAATAATACGCGATGAAGGATTAGGTCGTGTAAGGATGACTGATTCCAGCAGATTGCGTCGAAAACAATTCATCTACGCTATTTTGTTTTGAGCTTTTGTCAGCACCGAATTTCCATTGCCTACCAGGAATTATTTGCTGCGTTGAATATTCGTTTAGGTTTAATTTTTCAAGAACAACCCGGCATGGACCAAAATTAATAGAAGTACAAATAAGATACTATAACAGTTCGAATATAATTCTCTGTTGGGCCACATGAGAGCTTGATATCATATCTGTGAATATATTTCGCGAGATTGATGAAGTTGTCATGACGATTCATGAAATGATATTAAATGTAGGAGTTTGATATATTCTACCATAAAGTTGATCAATGATGAGAGCGAGACTGATCAGAACTTGGTATTTTTATTTCCAAAACCTTCAGTAAAGACTCTCGAGCAACATTCACATTAATTTCAGAAAATTCCTAGACATGAATTTGTCGAAACTATTTTCAACTTGATATTTAAGGGTCCGAAAATAGTGCGGCGAAAGACCATATCATCTAGTCTCGAACCATTGGTTCAAAATGGGCTATCGAATGGAATTATTTCTTTCGCTTGCTTAACCACACATCATAAAACGCAAAAAAATTCCATAAATGATTGTTATGTGCAAAGTTAGAAGGTTGGGTCGTTAGTTTATATTTTACGATTTGAAATCTCAATGGAATGCATCGCTAAAAAATTCACTAGTCGATGAGAAATCATTTCTTGTTAATTTTTAATATAGTGTGTTTCTCTACTACTAAGATGCCTCAAGTATTAGTTGATAGGCATCCATAATGAACTTTTAGATTCATCATGTCTTCTCGTTTCCAAGTTATTATATCAATTATACCAATTATACCAATTATTGAAAATCCTTCAATATTGATGTGATAATACGAGGCTGGAATCAACTATCAAAAAGACTATTGATATCAATATTCAACGAATTGAAATTATATACACATATAAAACTATACATAAAAACTGTCAGTTCCATACTCCTGGATTATTCGAGATTTTATTTCAGAATTTGCTATACAATAGAGATATGAGAAAGTTCATTCACCGAAAAAATATTCACATTATAGTATTTCCTGTGTAACTAGCTAAATAACTAACTAAATTTTTTTATGCAAAAACCCATCGTTTTCTTATTTTGAAATCAAGGTTATTATCAAACATATACTATCTGGCAGCTCGACCTGTTCGAAAACGGAAGGAAATGTATTCAAATTGATTATATCTCTCAATATTACCAGTGAATTACTAATGGTATTTATATCAAAGTAAGTAGTTTAGCAGTAATTTGGCTTTTTCATAAAAAAATAATAATAAATCATTCAATTCTGTTTTTCGATAATGATCGGTAAAGAATCAATTTGACTGGAATTTGTACATCCCCATTGCATTAAATATTGTATTTTGTTCATATCGATGAATTGCTTGATAATCCTTCAATATTTTGAGCAATTCTGACAATTTTGATTGCTTGTCTGTAGGATCAAACTGATGTATCAAGCATATCATGAAATAATTCCACTTTTGACGTATAGCCTTTTTCAATTCGATCGACTGAAACATGCATTCGCCAGATGAAGAAAAATTCCAATTGTTTCTTGAGCATCAGCTTCTAGTAATTCAGAATTCATCGTAGTTTCAGATTTTTGTTCTTCATTTTTTGATAGTCATACTTGACCCTTTCAAAGCCATAATTACTAGAATCATTTTCTGAAATATTCGCCGCAACGTTTCATAATCTGGTGGGATTGTTGAAACTTCCTGAAAGCTCACAAATATAACTTTGTTCTCCACAATTAATAAGGAATTAGGAAGTGCCTTAACATTGCAGGTAAGGCTGTTAGAGAATTCGTATGCTGGACCAACAACAATGGTGGTATTAGAAAGTTGCTTGAAACCTGAATAATTACTACAATGAATCGGTATAATGCTGCAGTTGAACTTACTGAAAGTTTCACTCTTCAATATGGAGTTTAGTATTCGTGAAATGAAGTCGAAGATACTATACTTTATTTTTTTGTTTCAATGTCAACTAGAACGGTACAATTGGAGACATCTCAACCAACCACATTCCTCGAAATACATTACATTATGTCATTCACTTCGATACTCGTTCAATTCATTACGTGATAATTTGTATATTACCGTTTGTAACGCTTCCAAAATGTCGGCCTATAACTGCTTCAATTTCCATCAAACGTCCATAAAGAGTGAGTTGTTTATTCATACTTCACTACTGCCGTTCATTATCAGATTTAGATCGCATATTTTCGACGACGGTTAAAAAATCGTTAAAGATATCCGGCAACAATCCGAAGTTTCCCAGTTGAATGCTTCATATTTGAACGTCAAAATATTAGGCTGTAATATTTTTCCGAAGTGAATCATTAAGAAATATTATGGAATGTAAAGATGGACTGTAGAAAAAATAGTAGTTGATGAAACCTAAACTAAAATATTTAGTGATTTTTACCCAAACATTCCGACAGAAATTTTTGGAAATATACCAGGAATCCATGAGAAATTAAATAATATTTTGGTTTCAATATAAATATTATGAAATGAATCAAAGAATGAAAATGTCCTATCAAAATTCTTCATGGTTCCTTCATCATCTCGATTTGTCGAATTTTTACTATCGGACCTACGACTTCTTGAGTGTAGGTCCCTCAAGATATTGTTTTTGGATAGTTTCTAAAAGAGTTATAAGATGATGTGATTCGACTCGAATATTTTCAACTTGATTTTAAGCGAAAATGGTATATTCGAAATATTAAATGCTCTCTCTAGAAAGATGTGGAAACTTAAAACTCGATATGGAATTGTCAGAAACATTCGTGAACAGAAAAGTTTTGATCATCTTTGAAATAGCCTGTTGAATACACTCATGAATATAGATTTTGAGCATAAAGTGTTTAATAACTATCCAGAATAATGATTTTCTTATGTGACACCCTGTATCAATATCATCAATTCCTCAAGGAATCTCTTCTTCAGATAACAAACCCATACTGACATTTCATGAATGGTTCCAATTCCCATATTATTGAATAATTACAAAATCTCAATAATGCCACACATTGTAACAGTTAATTATATCCTACAATATTTCGTATTGTCCGAGATTTCAGACTATTGAAGATGGTATCTGGTCGCACAAAGCTTAACAAAACGAAAAAAAAATCACTTCATTTCACGCTTATTATACACACTGAAGGAATCGTTTTGTTGGGAGGCCATTCTCGAGATTCATTTTCACTTTTTAATTGGGAACATTTTAGGTTTCTTGCATATTGAATGATGTCGTATGCTATTGTTAATAAAGAAATAGCATTATGTTGTAATGGGACTTTCACAATGAGGGTGAGGCTCACTATAATGATTGTTAGAATGCGAGGTATTATTTTCTATAGAGGCATGGCTGTCTTGCCCAGGAATATTGTATTGGTAGGGACCTATACGGAGAATCAAACTTTGATTTCGATATGTTACGAACGATCGAAAACCGGTTTGTTGAATTTGATCTCAATAATGTATTGTAGGGCTTGAATGTTTTCCCAAATATGGGGTTTGGGATCAGAAGAAGCTTCCGATAGAATAGCAGTTCCACAATTGTTCCTTTTTTTGGTCCAACCTCTCAATTTCCAACACGATCTTTTATGATGAATAATCTTTAACTAGTCCTCACGATGGCTTTTCCAGACTTCATGCTCATTAATTCAATTTATTCAGTTGATATAAAATGCATTTTTATAGAATGGATGTTCTTTATTCTGTTGAATTGAGATCATTCAGTCGTGAACTTTCACAGTTCAACAAACATTAGACTGTAGGAAAGAGGTGTTCTTATTCCATCTTCACAAATATGAAAATTTCACAGTTTTTGAACACGCATCTCTTGAAATTGTTTCAGGAAATAATTTTAAACCCCCAAAACAATGAATTTGCGACTATTAACTCTCCGATATAAGTATTGTGATCGTCTCTGTGATTCACAAAAAAAAACTATTCGGTACTTACGTACATACATATATCACAACCAGGTTGGCGCGTTTTGTTTGAGTAAGAAGGTAAGAATAGAAAGAATTTACCTTTATCAATTAGAGATTATCTTCAATAGTTATTTTATACTATTTTGTTTCGAAATATAAAATAGCAATTTTGCTTTCCATAATTTTATTAGAATTTTTAGAAGTACGTTCGTTCCGTATAATTCCATATCCCTCTAACTTTCAGCAGCATCTTCTTCACTCGCAGACAGATCTCAAATACCCATAGTTAAAGTATTTCACGGCATTCAATCTCAACAGTAAACAAAATAATTTCTTCGCGAAAAATCACTTTCAACACGTAGGGTTGCCGTAGTAGAGGTTTATGCGAATTTTGGCCTGGTTGTGTTAATACGTAGGTACCAACTATTCTGATAGTAATAACTACTGTTTCTAAAGAATCGACATGGAATCAAGCGAAAAAAAATCACATCCTGATCAGTAATATGTATTTATTCCTATCCATGTTTTTTATATAGTATTATTCATTTATAAGGTAGATATAATGTGCGAACGGCTTTCTCACTTGTTTCCTAGTTGGGTGTATAAATGAAAGAATGAACGAATCAGTGGAATTTATTCAACCACATTATACGCTGAGAAATTCGTGTAGATGGAACATGATCCCGATTTCTACAGTGTGATGCTGACCTTTCTGTCTTCATCGATAACATCCGATAGGTTCGATATAAACATCGATATTGACACGTCGTTATCTTGATTTTCGACCCTGGCCGTATCAATAATACCCACCTCATTAAAATTTCGACCATGTGGTTGTCACCTGACACTTTTCTTCTTCCTCTTAATCACCGAAATGTGATATTTTCCTGAAAGGGCGTCCATGAATATAAAATTTCACGCGTTGAACTGACGCTTAATTTAACAGTCGCTTCGAATTATTAACAGGTTCTCGATAAACAAACTTTGCTAAGTGGAGTGTGAATTCATTAAAGTGCCTAGCTTCACGTAAATAGACCTTGTGTAAATATTTGATGGTAGCTTTATCAGAATCCAGCAGGTGCAATGTATCCACATGGTTGAATCGTGTCGAAAAGTATGAATTTATTTTGGTGGCAGCTCTTCCACGCTTGAAAGTAATAGGTTGACATTTTTATGATTCATAATGATTCATTCGTCAAATATGTATATCTCATGATGATATGACGTATGTTTCTCTTTGCTTGATCATCGCTCTCAAATTTTATAGTATCAATGAGTAAACTTAGAATAAATATCTTTAATGATGGTTGTATCAGCAATGCTTGGGAACACGCCAATTTCGATTTTTATGTCAAGGAAAGCCTTAAAAAAAATGTTATTTTTCTACAGACAATCTATTCGCTTGGAAAAGTTAACGAAGAATGATTTATAATTTTATATAAAAAAAGGCTTGCTCTAGCGATCCCGTAGGAGATGGTGTTCTTGGAAGTATCTCTAGTCGTCGCTGCTTCTGATAACTTTGCATCCTGATAAGGGGTATCATATAACTCGCCTGATTATCATCATAACACTGTTATTGTTACTCATAACCATAACATGAAGTTAGTTCTGATAGCATATTGACAATGTTCATTTCATGTACACACTCGATATGTGTGAGCTGAGGAAGAAAAAGGCATTACATGATTGCTAAGTCAGTTTATCTCCATAGTCCTCGTCTCTAGGGGATAGAGACATTTGACAGAGCTTGAATCTATTCTAGATACAGTTGGACACAAAAATTTGGAGTGCGCATGTTCACTCGTGAGCTATGTGCGCAGAGGACAAATCAGTCAAGACAGACTCTTTGTGTCTCGACCACATTCTGAATGATACAAGGGGCGTAAAACCTATGGAGTTCTTCCAATGCAATCAGAATATTCAACATTATATAGCGATATTAATTGACTTCTATCAATTTCAATACTATGATAATTCTCAAATGTATTATGTTTGCCCAAAATCACATATTTTAACTCATTTCATGACTGTTCCTTATGTTTTTTATTTGTGATGAACTTATTTAATGGTTGCTATTTCAAAAAGTGGACAAAATCGGCAAGCATCGTTATCGTGATTTATTCAACCCCAATACAATCTTAGATACAGACATAACCGATCGTGGCAAAATAAACGAACAGGAATACATTGACAACAAATACAACTATGAAACACGGCGATCTGGGCACGAAAACAAATGCCTAATGTGTAGCAGACACGGCTGACACGACAACGGAATTCCAAGCTCTGCGACTACTTCGTCCGAGAACGGCACTAGCAGCTCCACCTGTGGGACGCGCGGCCTACTGAGATCGGCATCCGCCACTCGCTTTGTTATTCACATCGGAGGAGCGCAGCGTGAATCAGCTGATAAGCGAATGACCGATAGCAAGGCCGGCATTTAATTTTTTCGGCTTGGCGCAAACATGGAGAACAATGAGAGATAAGTGATGAAAAGGCATACCGCAGCCGTTTGCAGTAATGTGGGAAACGGTGAACGATAAGTGTGAGTGTTGCTGATATGATGGGACTGTCATCCTGGCTAGTCAGGACGCAAATAATATATCTAGAGGAACAATGAGACAGTCAATTGGATTGGGGATTTAATTGGAAGGGTGATCATATTGAAATACATATCCATGCTTGAATTGATGATTAACATCAAACTAGAAAATTCAATACCCTATTGGATTCACGAAAATTATGGAAGAAGCAATGAACTTGTGCAGAAGCAAATTGAAACTTTCGATACTAGATGTTTGATACACGTAGTATATACACTTGTATGCCCGAAAAGGAACTCGCGCAAAAAAGCAAAAAATTCGGCGATAGGTCTTACTTTTAAAAGGTGGTTTTGCTAGGTTAACGGTAGCAGAACCCATGATTTCTCTTATAAAATGAATACCAATGAATTCAACAAAAGGGTAATAAATTAGCCTTGAATTATGGCATAAAAAATTTAAAAATCCGACATAATCGATAGGTATAGCACGTCCCAATTTTTTGATGATGATGATTTTGTCTTCCTACTAACCAAATGGACCTGAACTGTTTCACAGAGAAATGAATTGAATCTCATGACAAATGACACTACTATGAAGTGTGTTTTAGATATCATTTTCGTATTCGTTAGGTGAATGTATTCAAGTTCGTTTAATTCAAATAAACATGACTTCCGACTTTCTGCCTCAAGACACTTTGGTTTTAAAGAACGGACATCCGAAAATAATCCATCTAATCTCAATGAGTCTCTACATACACTGAAACTTGCCACGAGAACACGAACAGTTTCAATTCCCAAACGTTTCGATTGCACTAAGCGAACTTGCATAGAACAAAACTATCCATTAATGTTAACCGAGATTCCAGTATCACGATCATGCATCACGTTGCAGCAAAGGGTTTTTGGGGAGAGGAAAAAAGCTTCTCCCGGAATGAAATACACTTCTGTTCGGTGCTGCACTTGACTCGGCCATAAATTTTCCAGACGCACGGACGTTGTAGACCCGAGCCGACTTGATTGTCTAATTCCCTTTTCCCTGTTTCGTTCTCTGACGTCGTCAACAGCGAAATCATCATGAATCTACGGCAACTGAATGTCTGTCTGGCTTTGATTCACGCGATAGAAACAAACTAATAACTCGAATTAATAACCCGCTTAGTCTCATTTGTCAATATCATATCTTGTACATATTTCTTCCGAAAGATCTCTTCTTGATGAAAATGTCAATAACTATGTTCGATGCTTCTCTGTTGGCGCCAGAACAGAAATCTCATTGTTTTTGTGACAGGGGTCGTAATGAGTTTTGAACTGTCGTGACAAGAAACATTGGAGTATCGTGCTGTCTAATTGAACGAAGTAGGTCCTGAAAGAGACTCGGATAACTGTGGTTCAGTTTAGTTACATGGGAAAGCCGTTGTGACAGGGTTGTGGATTAATAGGAACGTGAGATATTAAACGAATTGTCCTGTCATTTATTTTCTAATCGTACTCTAATAAACAGAGAACTTTATTGTGGTGGGAATATCACAAGTGACAATGTGAATGCATATATGATATGAACAGAAAAATATTCCTCAGGAGGAAGACACATGTATCAGTGAAGCATTTTGATTTATATATATTCTATATTTTAAAGATGGGGAAGAGGTCGAAAGATGAATTTTATTAATGTCTAATTTTTAGTTTGAACATGATGAAAAACATATTTCATGAATTATTGTAATATAATTTTCAGTTGTCATCAACGATATTTGATTATACTTCAGGAGTTCGGTATTCAAAGAGTTCTATACTCGCTACAAAATATATTATAAACTTCGAAACACAATTCCAAAGAGAATAAAGAGAAATATAAAGTTTCAATCTGGTTGGGAACGTTCACGTTTCACGTTATTCACATAAAGTATCCCAGAAGAGTGAGTACGTAGATGTTACTCGAGATATGACAAGTTTAAAGAAATGAAGTTTGGTAAAACTTTGATTCCTTCCATCTAACTCTGTATAGAAACTTACTTAGTGATATCAGATATATTACGATTCTTCATCGTGTATTCATTTTCGAGTACGTGTTTTGAAAAATCCATTTTGATCCAAGAATGGTAGAACGATAACCCCGACTGGTCTTATAAGGAATCATACCTATCATGTTTCATAGATGTCAGTAACCGCTGATTCCTTGTGACAAATGAAATACGACTAGGTACGGCACACAACAAGAACATCAATCACTTCTTGGAAGACATACGAGCAATGTAAGTTGTAATATGACTGGCTCCGCATTTTCTTTTTCGTGAAAAATGGAATATGGTTGGAGTCCATTTGATAGCAATCGCTTAGTGTTTATGATGGAAAGTGAGTTTTGGGAATTGATTATCCCCGTGGTCCGTGAGAACTGTTCCAGTTTTTTAGTTTTTCGTAACTCGAATTCGAATTTATTCTCGTGGGTGTTGTATAATGTTACAATGAAGAGGTAGTTTCTATACTGAACTGACTCTTGAGGTAAAGTAACCGTTAATTTCCTCCTATTATCTAATCTAGTTCGATTAAACTGAACGTGGGAAAACGTAAGCTATGCATTCCGTTTAGCGTTGACTGATTTCGTGCTAGAAGTAATTTTGTTCGATTACTCATAGAGATTTCACTTCTAGTTCACCGATCTGAAGTTTACAAACCACAATTTTACGCCTCGGATTCCCAATTGGTTCTTCTGTTTTCACTTTTTTTATCACTACCTGCGAACTCAATTTTTTTCATCGGCCGTTGGAAAAGAGTTTGCGTTAATACCATTGAATCAATTTCTTTTTTCAACATCGGGATACGTATTCATCCGAGTGCATCCACTACAAGATATCGCAATGTTTTTAAAAAGTTCCGATTTTTTGGCGAAGGACTTAGGGATGTTGAAATGGTAGGACAACTCACCCGAACAAGATTAAGGAAGTATCCAGGTAATGAGTAGAACAGTTAACAATGGCACAAAAAAACACAAGTTTCACACAGGTTTTCGAGCACTCCCACTGTTGTTGACTGAAATCCTTGCTGCTAGAATCCTCCTCGTGTTGTTCCCGTTGCTCCCACTAGACTCAAACCGTCTCTGATGCCTCAAACCGACTCGCTATAACTATATATATCGCGTAAGCTTTGAACCAAACGCAGCTTGCGTCGCGCACGTCACACCGCTTGCTTGGATCTGAACTGAACTCCGTTCAACTGTTCCGTCCGAATCGCAGCTTGCTAGGATGCGTTCAGAGACCCCCCACCACCGATCGCTTGGGAGCTTGAGCTATGTCTCTTACCTGTGCTCGGTGGTGCTGGAATAGAATTCGTCGGTTGCTATTGGCTCCGAGGAACAACAATAGGTGAACAGGAAGTGAGAAAGAACTGTCGAATTCGGTTTTGGATGTTGTAATTACTCCGAAATTCGATTTCGGTGACAGATCTTTGTAAATAAACCAGGTGTAATGTGAGAAAGTGAGTGTAACTCGACGCTTTGTTGTTCGATATTCGAATGGAAATTAGATGGATATCCCGTCGTAAGAGGAAGTTCTGGTTTCTGCCGAGTTCTGCAGTTGTATGCGTAGATAAGAATCGTTCAAAAACTCGGGTATCGAATTCAGGAATTCAGTTTTGTGCAATCTTGATCGTATGTTCACTTTGTAAATGTGATTGATACAGGTATATCAGCCTATCACCACTAGAGCATCATCACTATTTTTGAGTTTTCCGATACTTTAATTATTTTTTTATCACCGAAAAAAGGATATAATCAGCACAATCTTTCAATCAAATAAAACAAAAAATTATCAGAATGAAAGATGAGAAGCACATGATGACTATAGTAAAATTGTTCATTCTCATTTTATCGATATTCTTAACAAAACTTTAGATAGATTGTTCAATCAGTTACGAACATGATGAAATTATTGAAAATTCCTATAGCTTTATTTATTGCCGATAATTTCGAATCTTTTATTCGATACTTTTATGTAGATATCCATCAAATACAAATACCTCCTTCGTGTCATATATATTTGTATGTTTTCACATACATCACTGAATTATCTGCAATATTTGTTGAGAATTGCTATCGAAGTTTAATTATCCTCGCTTTCTTCGTTCTTAACTGCCCTAAATATTTCACTATTTCGGCTAAGAATTGGTGAGTTTTCATTTGTTCAGGTAGATTTTTGAATTTCTACTCGTTTTTCTTGATTTTGGAGTGTTCTGAACATGAGACAGGTCAACCCGATTTCTCTGTGAATATTTCTTCTTTCAAACATATTTTACATGAAACATCCCATCCCTTCAATGATATTGAATTTCGATTCAAATTACTGAAATAATCAATTTCTTGTATCGTTAATTTCGTCAACTGTTTATCCATTTCTGTATAGAATCATAATGATATTTTTGAGAATCATTAGGCAATATGTATCACTTGAATCATCTGTAGCTGCTTAACAAGGCAGGTAAAGAGGAAGGTCTGGTTCATTCATAGGCCTTTCTAGTATGAGACATTTTAGGAACACCTTATATATTAGAATGCAATGCAGCGATTAATATTGTGAGTTGTCAAAAAACGTAACTTATTCTGTCTTGAATCTAGAATTGAAAACAATTTTTTATAACAATAGGCATGTATGAAGAGAAAAGAAAAGAATAATCGAATTGAGTATAAATTATAGCTACCAACCAATACATACTTCTCAATACAGATTGGCTATTTTGTTTGTTGGGGAACTTTTCATTTTGCTATGCGAAGTTGACGAATTATTAATAACGTCAACGCCCTCCATCAGAGAATGCAAAACGTTCAGAAGAGTTATTTTACACTTTGATGTTTTATACACTATGAAAAGTTCCATTTGATGATATGATTGTTCGATAATACAATGATTTTGTCTTTCAATTGAAGTACTTCGATAGAAGACAATGAAAATATGGAGTCAATAAATGCAACATAAGGTTTCATCGATACTTTTGTTCGTTCAGTAAGAATCATGATTTCTTGATAAGTAGGATATTCATTTCCGTTTGCAAGTTCTCATTGATTGGGTATTATACAAGATATTCGTTTGCGGCGAAAATTCTAAAAATCTAATTCGTGCTTATAACTTGAAAACAAAAGGCGATAGTCAATTTTTATTTTTGCCAGTGAATGTAACTCAGAAAAAGAGATCAATGTTTTTGGAGGTAACCTACATACCCCTAGAATTTTGTTGGTTCAGCGATATTCATGGAAAAACTTGAAAGTTGGAACTGTAAAATATCAATTCCGCACTATTCTTAATCTTCTTAATTGAATCCCCATACATTTTTCTAAAAAAACTCTGTCGAAATTTGAAAAAAAAAAATACCAGAAATTTGTATTAGAAAGTATTTCAATAACCATTCGAAAGAGTAAACTACGAAATTAGGTTTTGAAAGTGGTTAATAATTGAATTGTACTTCAGTGATCAGGAAACTTAAAGACATTAATAGTCCGAAATTATCACAGGGTTGTCCGATAGTTATATGGACAATTGCATTATTCATCAGATAATGTATATCTGATAAGTTAACATTTATCATGGAATCAATAATTTATTATTTGATGATAGCGGCAAAACACTGCAGGATTATCACAGTTCTTCATTAATACAAAAGTCAGTCATCTACGAAATATCATCACAAATACTGCATTTTCACATTTATCGAGGAATGATGGCAACTTTGATATGGGTGAATGAATATCTAATTCAAGTCAAGAAATTTCGTTAAATGAACGTTATCCATAAAAAATTATATTTCGAATTATCTACTATGGATGAAATCATTCGGATGGAATCATAACCAGCCAAATGAAAATACATTACAATTCAAGCTGAGTGGTTCTATGAATCATTCATTTGTGTTCACTGAAATAATTTTTATTTTGATGATATTCTTATACTATCTGGTAATTATCGGATGATGAAAGCTCACTCACGAATAATTATTTGATGGAAAAAAGACAATGCAACCATATAATTGACTACCATTGTTGTTCATTAGCTGAATTACATTAGAAAGTCGTGATATTATAGGAATTGTGAGAGATAAGGTGATATATTAAATGTAAGAAAATGCATGATCCCTTTGTTTGTTGCGTCGAGTATATCTTAATGCATTGTTCGATTTTCTCGCCCTATTAATATTGCTCATTCTGTTTCAGAGGACGTTTTAATTAGGGAAACAAACGGAACGAATTGAATTGAGGAATATTCAATGGTTCAATTGAAATGCTGAAAAAATATTTTTTTTACTCTTCCTACAGAAAATGACGGAATTTCTACAACTCGCCAACTATGTAACTGTCTATTTAAACACTGGGGGACGTAAAACTGTACGATTTAACTTTACCGTGAAAAGAGAGCACGATCAACAACCAATACGGTAGCATCTGTAAAGTAAATCGCACGACATATAACCGATATGATAGAGCCTTCAGTAGTTGCCATGGAAACGAATAACAAACCGCGTCGCCGATAGCAGTTGCAGAAAAACATATTTTCACTTGATGGAATCCTAATTTTTGATGGAAATGAATGTGGTCGTAGAAAAAGTATTGAATTGTAAGACAATTACGCAATTCTAGAATAACTTTTTTTAGTCGTGCGTATTATGCTTTTTACAATTCTTGCTATGTAACATACTATTCTGACGTCAAAACGAAAATATAGTTTTTCGTCGTTCATCGCTTATACTTACGGATTCCTTTATTTTCATCAGATCTAGTAAATGCCCATTGATGAACAGATTTGTGACAGCTTGTTAGAATATGCGCTGTTGTCGGTCATTCATATTTTTCGTGATATATTAAAACGAAGTTTTCTTGTTTCAATTTCGAAATATTACAACAAATGCTGAATCATAATGACATTGTCACAAGAAATCAACGGAAAAGGAACTATTTCAAGCTCCACATTCAGCTTGCTTGATGGAGAAATGAAAATTTCCGAATCGTAATTAAACTGAAAAAGATTTTTTCTCAAAAACAAGCAATTCCAGACTGTATCTACATGAAATGAACATATTATGGAAGCATAAAATGAAATCATGAGATGATGCTTTTTCAAAAAATACCCTGTATACAGAACAGGACTCTGCCATTCTTCATCTTCGTACCCATCGAATCACTGATAATGTTTTTTTCGACAACATTTATAGTGCACCAATTATCGTCTAATTTTCGTTTTTGTTTTGCTAATTTGACAATGTCATATTGTATGAAAAAATAAGATAATACTAAAATTTCATTCTGCAATCTGAGTTTATATAGGGTGTCCCGTTTGAAAAGTAAACTCAATGTTGTCTCGCCTAGTCTGAAGATCCTGGCCCTCTTAGGATTTTGTATCTGCGCAAATGATACAACTTGGACTCGAAACTTGATATTTCTTTTTATTGAAATTTGAATTTTTATATTAAAAATATTCAATTGATTGTTTATATTACAGGGTGTTCCACAGTGAATGGAACATTAGAAGTAAATGGAGAATAGAAAGACAGATAATCTCGAAAATTCCTGGGCGTGAATAATCAAACTTGCTCTATCCTTCTAAAATATTTTTATCAATACAGTGTTGCCGCTTGTATCAGAAAGTAGTAGCTACTTTGTTATAAAAAATGAAACACCTCGTATATTATACCATTCTTGGAATCCTCATGAAAAGCTAAAAATATCAAAGTCTAATATGTGTATAAATGAATTTAAAAAGATTTCGAAAACATTTCAAAATTTCTTTTCAATCTAATGAATTTTCTCAAACTCATTCGAGGTAAATCATCATACTTTTCATTAAACTATCTGCATGTTCTACTGATATTCTTGTTACATTAACCATTAATGATGAATAAATCCATCAAAACCACATTCAAGTAGTTATTTTCTGCCATAGTACTTTCACACCCATGCAACTTGAATACAGTATGACGATGGAGGAATAACATGTTAGTTCTCTGTCAGAATGAGTTCATAGCCTACAATCTAAATTACTATCCAAATTCATTTTATTGAAGACAAATTCATAACATAAATGATCATAACTGAAAAAGTGTACCAGATAGGTACAGGGAATCATGGGGGAAAGTTGTGAAGAATCTTATAAGGATTCTAAAAGTGGTATAATATACGAGGTGTTCCATTTGAAATAACACAGTAACTACTATTTCCTGATACAAGCGGCAACACTGTATTGACAGAATATTTTAGACGGATAGAGCAAGTTTGATTATCCACGCTTACAAATTTTTTCCAGATACTTCTAATGTACCATCCACTGTGAAACACCCGGTATACATGTAGGTACAATGTATTTCGAACTCATTCTCTGATATATCTAAATATATGATGATTGCTAGTCTATTACTCATCTCAAAATCGACATAGCACTAACTCACTTGTTGAAATAACTGCTTACAATAAACCTCAATCAAACAAACAGCCTATATCATCTCCCTGTAACCTGATTAAATTTCTATTGAACTGAATTCAATCATCAACCACCCTTCACACAACTATTTTGACATTCGTCCTGTCTCCCGAACAAAAAACTTAATTTCATAATAAAACCCTTCACCATGACGAAAATAATAACACTCTTTCTTCCTCCCTGTCCACCCCCTTACCACCTTTTTTACGGGTGTGAGTTTCCCAGTCCTAATATTTTGGTTCTAACGATAGGTCACGTGAGTATTCTTTTGTTAGGGCAGCAAGGAGACCCTGCCAGAAGACAATCATTTCGAGAGGAAGAATAGCTACTGGGGTTGCAAGGAAAGGTGGTGAGGTGGGTCTGTCTTTTCAAGGCGAAATCGAATATTGAGAAATTGACGTGAAAGAGAATTCGGGAGTCGTACTATATGCTATTATACGTGGAAACAGAAATGACATGAATGATGCTGGATTACCGGAACTATGTTCTTGGATTTCAAACGAATTTTATACCAGGTGATTCAGGTATAAACTGAAATGTCTTCATTCCAATTATTTTTTCATATACTTATTCTATTACTTATAACTATTTGCGGATGATTCTATGATTTATTTGTGTGGAAGTGATTTAATTGAAATGATTGAGATTACGAATAGAGAATTATGTAATTTATTCGAATGGCTTTGCAATAACGACTTGTGTGTAAACATATCTAAAACTAAATTCACTGTATTTGGGAGGAAAAGCAAACTAAAAAATATTGACCTCAATGACATTGAGATTTTAATGAATAATGCCAGAATAGGACACGTAAATGAAATTGAGTATCTAGGAGTTATCTTCGATAGTAACTTGAATTTTCACGCTCACATAAACTACATAACGAGAAAGTTCGCGAAGAAAGTAGGTTTCATAGCAAGAGTAGGGAGACACTGTCGGTGAGTTTATTGTTGTATAATAGCATTGCGGCACCACATTTGGTATTTTGCTCAACAATTCTATATGGTTACCGAATTATAAGATTGAACAATTACAGCTTGTGCAGAATAGGGCAATGAGAAGTATTTTAAAGTGTAATAGATATGCGTCTATAGCAACAATGTATAGTGTTCTGGGTATGTTGTCCGTGAAGCAAAAAATTTATTTTGGTGTGTATTTGCTTGTGTTCAAGGCTAAGCATGGAATGTTACCAACATATATCTGCGATAAGCTAAAATTTTTTAGTGATGTCCATAATTATCGTACCCGTAATTGTGTACATTTTGTATTGATGGATAGGTGTAATTCTGGTTAAATGCGGAACTCTGTTTTGTATAAAGCTCTACTCGATTTCAATACGTTGCCAAATTGTATAAAAACCTGTGATAACCTGAATGTTTTTAAAGAGCTAACAAGAGAGCACATCCTGCTCTCCTAGCTTTGTTTCAGTTTTGTTACTAGTTTAATATTTTTTGCATTGCATGTTTCTTTATATCAAGTTTATACATGTAGTTTTGTACCAAACATTAATTATATATTATTATATTCAAGCATGTGTTTTTGTGAATAGTCATTGATGCTTAATAAATGACTTTTATTACTATTATTCTTATTATTATCATTATTTTCATTATTATTATTATTATTATTATTATTATTATTAATATTATTATTATTATCATTATTATTATACAGGCTGTCCGTTTTTCGATTGCCAATATGGGGATTTCACTTATTCCAAGAGATACGAGGTTAGTTGGGTAAGGGCAAAGCTGCTTATTTATATGCTGAATAGTAATCTGAAAAGGAATCGATATCATTATTGATAGTTTCGAAAATATCGCAAGGAAACGCAAATCGAAAACTTTCGTAATTTGTTTCAAGATACTGGACAATTTCAACTGAAACTTTTTTGGGGCAGTTTTTCATGAAAAATTATTGACTGACGGCTTTTGATAACTACAAAAGCTGTTGCTAGGATACGTTTCTTGTTTCTGAGCTATCTTTGTTTTTCGAATGAAAAACCTACAAAAAAATGGTTTATCGATTCGAAGGATTTACCCACAAGAAAAATAATAAGGTTGTGCCTTCAGGAACCTTTACAGCAGTGAAAAAGTATACAGGATGCTCAGTTGAAAATTCTGCAAATGATACCACGTGATCCAAAATATGTTGTAACGAAGTTGCAGCTTGCTTAAAATGCGTAATATTACCAACAGTTTATAACTGCCAAATTTCAATATCGTACTCCCACGATCATATAGATCATTTTGAGTCACTTGACTTCTGAAAGAACGGCCATTTCGTCGGTAGGGTATACATGGGTGCGTCTGCCATTAGCTTCATTGTTATCTGCAGTTTTGAGTTGTTCAGTTCGAGGTTTCAATGTGTGTGTATGTGGCATTTTGAATATTTCACGTTTTGTATGCCCTACCGTTGATATGGTCGTGACGTCACCTCAAAATGATCTATACACAGGTCTGGCAACTCGTATGGTGTGGCCCAAACATTGGGGAAATTTTTGTGATTCTCATGTTCCGCCATCTGCAGCGCTGTCCTCGATTGTCACAAATCACAAATCAGATCCGATCAGCTTTTCAAAAGTAGGAATGATTTTTATTCATTCGAGAGAACTTTGCAAGATATGATATTTCTGTCATGATTTTATTTATCATTCCTCAAAATCAATTCCTAATCGTTTGTTTTGTTTACAATACGAACTGTCAAGGATTAATCACGTGATTATACCCCTAAATCCTCCTAGCGGATAATTATGGGAACTTTTTCTCAAAAAATGGTGCCACCCCCACCCTTCAAAAATGCCATAGATTCCAGACCTGAGTATATGATCGTGCGTACCCCAAATATTTTTCGAGACATTTATTGGCCAAAACCTCGTGGGCCACCCTGTATAATGTATTTCTACAAGATAGATATCATTCATCGTATGACTCACACAATTTCCGTTCATGCAAAGGCAATATATTTTTATCATAATTAAATACTCTTCAGGGCGATTAAGTCATATATTTCATATCCATATATCACTCCGAACCCTTTCAGACCGTGGAATCTTTATAACCGGAATAAATACACCGGAGAATTTCCCAAAAACTATCGAATACCCAACGATGATAGCAATATCGCCTCAAATTACACCATAAAATTCCAAAGACTAGAATTCTACATTTGTACCTATCATTCGTTGGTAATAAAATAGAAACCACTAAACGCGGACCACCAAAATTAGTTCCACTAGGAACATTTTTATTCTGAAAGCACGCAATGAAAAGGCTTGTACTATCACCTCGGCTCAATTACATCGAGTCCCAGTTAGGAAACAAGCCTAACAATGGCAATTTGACAGTTTACAACTCTCCAAACCACTTTCGGGAAATATGAGTAAAGTTTATTTCCGAAAATAATAAAGAAGACGTTTATTGAAGTATAAGTGTTGTTTTCCAAGCAGAAATTCTAAAAAGAATACAAAGAAATGATTTTCGTTTAGGAAATAATTCCCTAAGAGAAATATGAGGTTGATACGAGTCTCAACATTATATTTCGGGATACCCCTATTTGAAAGACTTTCAGTTGAGAAAATATATTGAAACTCATCATTCGTTATTGCTTGATTTGGGAATCATAAAAATATACAGGGTTAGTCAGAATGAGACGCTGAATTTGTGCCTTAGTCAGCTTTTTTGATTCCGCCTTCATCGAGTCCTTGAAATTTCAGCAATATGATTACATCAACTAGGTCCTGATGGCATTCCATCTTTTCTTTCGAAGGACTGTGCATTATATTCGCTAAAGCATTATCAATAATTCTTAATAATTATGCACTGACAACAATTTGCTTTCCTACTGCTTGGAAAGACAAATGTATGATTGAAAACTATAGACCAATCGTTATACTATCTAACTTCAGCAAGCTATTCTAAATGGTGTTATATGACATTAAATATGCGCCTGTGAAATGTCAGATTGTTGACAATCAGCATGGTTTTGTTAAAGATCGCTCCACAACTAGTAACTTGACGTGGCTTTTGACCGTCTCGATCATGGTATACTTTTGAATAAAGTACTTTTCTTCAGTTTGACCAACAATTTCGTTATTTTCTCGTATTGTTATCTCACCGAAAGGCATATGAGAGTTCAATACAATGGATCCAAGTCTGTCGAAATAACAGCATACTCTAGTGTCCTCCAAGGTTCTGTATTGGGTCCCTTACTATTTATTCTTTATATAAATGATATTTGCCAGGGAATAGACTTGGGAATTATATTATATGCGGATGATTGTAAGTTGTTTCGGCAGATTTCTTCTTCAAATTACTGCAACTGACTTCAAAGTGACATTCACAAGTTAAATCAATGGCACCTCTGAACATTACAAAGTGCAACTTAGTGACATACTCTCGCAAAAAATCAAGGCCTTGGTGTTATTTTTGACACGAAATTCACATGTCCCATACATTGTGAATCTGTAGAAAGTTCCTTGAATTCGTATGTTTTAAATGTGATGGTACCTATCCGGAGCGGAGTGTACTTCATCACCTTCTACTTTTCAGATTTCAAGTCGATTCTCTCGAAAGCCGTCGGACATATTTAGGTATTGCGTTTTTGCAGAAGATTTTGAAGTCACGAGTTGATTGCTCATACTTGCTTGCACAATCTACACGTTCCTAGGCTTCCTGTACGTAATTTTACGTTTTATGTTTCCGTTGCACAATCGAATGTACTTCTTAGCAATCATATCTATAGAATGTGTAGTAATTTCTTGTCAATTCAGGATAGACTGGAAATTTTTCTTCAGCTCACACACGAACAGTGGGGCAGAATCGCAAAAAGCTGGCCAAAAATGAAAAAATCGACTTTCTTATTTTGTTCCATGAAATGTCACAATAGGTTTAGGGATCATCCGAGCATCAACAGGTGGAAGGAAATTTCTTCATACCTGCTCCTTCTAAGCAATTAGTCAGGTCAAAGTTGGCCTTCGCCACGAGCATACATGTCAAAATACAGAGCAGAAAATCATCGGAACGTTCAGACAGTGATAACTTTTCAGCCAAGCGACTTATTTCAATTTCTGAAAATGGAAAATTATTCTTAAGGTATGTACTGTATTATTTTCTAAGCATAAAACTTCGATCATGCATGTATATACTCATAGGATAGTACAAATGATCAACAAAAATAAGTTTATGAAATATGTCGTAGCGGATTTGAAATAATGATTTGAAGAAAATTCCAACGAATTCCACTTTGATTCTCATTGGATTTTGTTCATTGCATCGATGCTTAAAACATATAAAAGAATTTGCTGCGCCTAGCTGCGCCCAACACGTCAAATTAGTTTTTTAGATCGGCTTTGCAATACCGTGCACATGTAAAGTACCGATAATACGTTTTTGACAATTTGTTCAATACTGAGTGAAGTAATTTTATTTGGTGATGTTACGTATTATTTATGTCACATTTTGATTATTTCATTTTTCAGTGTTTTCCATTACTCGGAAAGACAGTAAGTGAGAATGAAGATTCATTCAATACCTCGACTGAATCTGCCCCCACGACTTCGGAATCTGAAATAGAATCTAATGTATCCGACGATGAAGAAATTGACTTCTGTTGTTAGATAAAATAAAAGTAACTATTTGATGTATAAATTTCGTAATTATTTAATATCCATAATTGTACCCATTAGTCACCAAAGAAAAAAATGCTGGAAAATAAGTCGTTCGAAATTGTTATGATACGTTGGAGATACTTCGGCATATAATTCACTTTTTTCTGTATTTTCTACATTCGCCATTTTGAATTTTGAAAACCTGGCATCATATTCGGAATTAGCGACCCCGAAAACCCCCGACCACTAAATTGAAGCCATTGTTCCCAAAAATTCACCTTTTTGTTCGCCATTTTCGATCCGCCATTTTCAATTTCTAAAATCGGCCACCGGATTTGTAATCAGCCACCCCTGATAACCCCCTTGTCAGATATTTCGAACCAGTTTTGTGAAAAATTCACCTTTTTGTTCGCCATTTTGGGTCCGCCATTTCGAATTTTGAAAATCAGACATAAAATTCGTAATCAGCGACCCCAAAAACCCCTCAGTAGACATTTTCGTTTATTAAAACGTAAGTTTACTATTTTTGGCCATGTTTTACATATTTTACATCTTTACAGAACGCATCTATTGATATTATTGCTTCTTCCCATTTTGTAAAAAAGCTGCAGCTGTTGAATGATTTATTTGAATGAATAAATGAATGAATAAGACCGACAGATTCTGAATACAGATTACTCACCTCATGAGTTGGAGAGTTTTTATAATGGCCCTAAAATGCACGCTCTCTGAGATATAGGGTGTCAAAAGTACGAAAAAAAATTATATTATTTTTTTTCCGAATTAACATTTATGATTTCTCATTCCAGGAATGTATTCTCATAAGAAATAAGGATCGATAGCTACGAACATGAGTGTTATTGGATAAAGCACAATAAGTCTTATATCTTGCAAACTATTTTTTGATGACGCATTTCTAGAATCACCAGAAAAATTAAATGACTCTGTTCATCTAATGGTTGTATTTGTGAGTGTGATACAAACAGAAATAGAAAATGTTATATAAGACGAGACTTTTACATCTTCTACAATATTTATTTCCATTGATTGTTCATACGTATGTATGTTATGAATTAGTCAGGTTATTCGTGAAATGGAAGCAAATGAGTAGACGATTCGTTAGTCTGGATACTACATATAGGTACAGATGAATAGAGGAAATTAGTCGTATTGGTCTTCCAGAGTTGAAGTTTGACATTGACCACATCGTATCATGAAAATTGAATTCGTAACCTACATTTAGTGGATGAGAATATTGAATTAACTATAAATGTCCGTATTCATCAACAAAATCTGATGATTGAAGTTTATTCCTGAAATTCAGATCATACTCTTTCATGGAATAATTATGGAATACATTTATACATAATGTCCCAGATGGAGAGAATCATGTTAACATTTTATTTGAAGATCATGAAATTCTAACCCTTTTCTCAATTCTTGTTTTGGAGACAGTTTCTATAATTCGTAAGAATAGATTGAAGTATGAATTCAACAATTCCGCCTATAGTACTCGTCAGAATGAGAATCAATCAAACCTCCCCATTCCCTCTTTCAACCTAGTGAAAGATTCTCTAATTCAGAATGGAGTAAAACTGTACAGGGTGGGCCAAATTGGACACTTTCGAAGGGAAAGTCCTGTTTCTAAACTAGATAGATGAAAACTGATGGCAGCGTCTGGGGGTCAATTTTTATGACAAACTTCATGGTGAAAACTGCATAGCGATATCTATAACCATTTCTGAGTTACAGCGTGTTTTCCGAAAATGTACATTTTCGAAAAGATGCTGTAACTTTTTTCCTGTTGAAAATTATTTGTTTCTATAAAAACATTTCCAAAGCACTTTTTCATGTAGAATTCAATGGTGAAACTCATTGATTTTTTCAAGTCAAGTATCAAGAGTTATTGATAGATAAATCATTTTTTTAAATGGGACACCCTGTATATTCCTACGTATTTGAGTAGTATCTGAAATTACCAATCCAAAAATATAGCACACTCAATGTTTTGCTTGAGACATCTTCGAAATACAGGGCTTTTAGGTTTTTCTATAGGTAGACTTCGTATTTCAAAGATGTCTCAAGCAAAACATTGAGTGTGTCATATTTTTTGAATGGTTATTTCAAGTTTTATTGTAATATGCAGAAATATACAGGTTGTCCCATTCAAAAAAATGATTTATCTATCAATAACTCTTGATACTTGACTTGAAAAAATCAATGAGTTTCACCATTGAATTCTACATGAAAAAGTGCTTCGGAAATGTTTTTATAGAGACAAATAATTTTCAACAGGAAAAAAGTTACACCATCTTTTCGAAAAGGCACATTTTCGGAAAACACGCTGTAACTCAGAAACGGTTATAGATATCGATATGCAGTTTTCACCATGAAGTTTGTCATAAAAATTGACCCTCAGACACTGACATCAGTTTCCATCTATCTAGTTTAGAAACAGGACTTTCCCTTTGAAAGTGTCCAATTTGGCCCACCCTGTACAATAAAATTCCACATTATATGAAAGAAAGAAATATCCATGTTTTTATCTCATAGTCGATAGGGCCTACTACGGCTTCGGAAGAATTTTATGAGGACACATTCTAGTTTAATGTTTATACTTGGTTGTATTTTGAATCTCGTTCATTTAATTAATTTATCTTTCATTTTTTCAATCCTGTGGTTGTTAACAATTCTGACAGTTACCTATGTTATATTCTGTACATTTTAATATATGTGTTTGTCAACAAGAGTTCCTCTTATGTAGTATAAACATATATTCTCTCTCCCTTTCTCTCTCTCTCCCAATATCTGGCAATAGGCCAAGTTATGATAGTTATCAGGAAAATAAAAAATTCCAATTTTCATATTTTGAAAGATACGGACTTTTGATAGAATAGAGCGAGTTTGCACACAGTCACAGTTTTTTTACTTCTGTTGCTACAAATCTCATCTTTTCCATATTTTTCTTTGTTTGGGGATGTTGAATATTGTGTTCCTGAAGTTTTGCTCAAGATGTGAAGCCAAGTGGTCCAGCTTGGAAGACAATATCACTCTTCCTCCAACCAAATATTCGAAATCAACATTTCACTCAACATTGACTATACTAAGAAAAACTGTACTATGCTAGTTATACATAAGTAATATTGAAGGTTGGCGCATTCAACAATGATTCCAAAATGGTACGATACTTGTTAGTATATTCCTTTCCTCGTTTTAAGCAACAGCATTGAAAAAAATGTCACAGGGTCAATTTTCTGAATTAATTTATTGTCTGTATCATTTGAATACGAACTCAGATATTTTTTCAATTTGTATAACTTGGCCAATATGCAAAAGCCCGATTCCAGCTTGGCGTCAACTTCTGGAATAATGAATCCATGTAAGTATAACTCCTTCTTCGATTCATAGCATGGAAATGATTCGTAGGGATTCGTAGGATAATTTTAGAATTCTGATGTAACATTTTTTCATTTGAAGCAATATAACAGTCACAAATCTCTCAATAAATTGATATTTGAATATTCTACAACTTATATCTGATTATATGTTATCGCTACTCGGAATCGGTACCGAATAAAATAGCTGTTTTATCAGCATGAGCAAAGGTCTTTTATAGTTACAGTTCCACTCCTTGAATCTCGGTAATATAAAAATTTAAAGTAGAGGGCCTGATTCGATTCCTTGTAGTATTTGAAGGACAATATCCCCTCCATCTGTACTCTCGGGCTTTCGCCTCGAAATTTCAAAATCATATTGACTATATATTATGTAGGAGTACCAGTCATGTGGTATAAATCCCGTGAATATTCAGCATCTAAAGTGTGCCTGACATCAAAAAAACTTTCACTATTCCCTCCTAAACTGTAATCGATCGATTCCTATGCAGCCACCCAAATATAACCATAAGTAAACTGTCACCACTCTTATTCTAAAGTGGGTCATTGGTGTGAAATTTCGAGGAATATCCAGCACAATGATGACGATCTTTCAGTAGTAGCCCACCCTTCTCAAATAAATATATTTTCTCGGAATCCCAAGAGGACGGACCCGCACTTCGTATTCTATGCTGTAGAGGAAAGAAACGTCAAGACTTCAAAATTCAATGCGCATTGTTGCCAAATAGGCAGACAGGAGGGTTACGACCACACAGAGGGTTATTCTTATTATGTAACTGACCGTGGGTAGGCCGTAATTACTGGGTGATGGCTTCCTAAAGAATCGTCACTTTGGGACGGTCGTTTTCCCCTTTAATTGTGTTTTCATTCGTGAATGGCAACGACGTCCCGTATTTTGACATAGTGACTTTATATTTCAAGTTTCAACAAAAGAAATAGGTGTATAATGTGTTGGAAAGCACACCTGATTGCGAGAATGACTATCATTCTAATGCTAAATAACGAATATGATTTATAACTTCTTGAATAGGCGATATATACATATATGGTTTAGTAATGACTCAATCAGTCAATGATATCTCAAATAATGATAGCATGAGAGTTACTACAATATTCATTCCATCTTATATTTTAATGTTTTCAAGATTAGATCTTGTTTACTTTCGGTTTTTCATTCCTGGAAGTGCGCTGACAGTTCAATTCAATTTGCGTGAACGTAGCTGCGCGTACTCGCGTTATTGGTCATTTGTTCTTAGGATGACCCCGTATTATTCCACGTTAGAATCAGAGAGCTAGAATTAGTATATCAAAAATGATGACGTGAATCTCTTCACCGTCACCGTCTGTTTTGAGGTCTTCACATTACTTTACACACTTTAATACCGTTCATATCTTCTGCTGATAACATGAAGAGATTTCCAGCATGATGAGAAGTGTTTCAAAATATATAAAAAACAATCAATACTCAATACCACAAACACAGCATACGCTAACGCTCTGAAATGGATGTAGACCAATTTTGCGAAGCAATATTGTATTCAATTTATTCGATTAATCAATTTGCATTCAAATCTGATCATCAGAATTTGTCCGGCCAACATCTTTTGAACCATTCTGTACATATTCCACGGTTTATTTTCATGAAAACTCGTGATGAATAAAGAATATTTGAGTAAATTTTTAGTTTCATGATGAGATATTCACGTTCATAGGAAAATCATTTCCTAGTTCAGTAGTGAAGATTATTACCGGAAAACCTAGAAATTTGAATGTATCAAATAAGAGATCTATCGCCATCTTCCTGAAGATGAAATGATATGTCAAAGCTAAACATTAATTTTCATATTACCCATTTGCATCTGTCTGATTCCAAAATAAACTCATAAAATTCCGAACATAAAAATAATTACGTTTTGGCAACGAAAGCAGAGTTACAGTTACAGATCATTGCTAGACTAAGTAATGCAAATTACCGACATGCATCATACGAGAACATGCAGATTTCAAGGCAATGTGGTCGCAGGATAGCTTGGTGAAAATGAAACATTCAAATGACTCAGAAAGTGAACCTAATTCTGAAAAGAGATGGTACGAAACCAAACAAAAGTGCTCGAGTAGTGTTTCATAATAATATTTGACGACAGAACAAATTGAAAACTGTCTCAGTCGAAGTGGATAAACTTAATCACTGTACTTATCTGAAAAATCTAATGTGGAAATATGGTTGTGTAAAACTAAAAAATCGAAATAGATTGATTACTTATAACAAGAATATGCCAAAGGTGTCATCGTACAGTATCTGTCCTAGTTTCAACAAAACAATAAAGTTATCCAAACTACATTTAGTTTCATCTACAGTTTTAATTCCGAGTGAGTTCGAAGTGAAGGGTCATTTTTTACAGATGTTAGATATTTGTTCAATGGTATTTCAAAGAGTTTATGGTCTTGCTTTCGAAGATGTTTTTCGTCGTTTTCAATGGTTTCAAAATTGACAAGATCATTCCTGTAATTCAGATACTATATTACAAATACTGCGATTTACTACGAACCGAATATAAATCAGAAACGACAAGTGGGTACTCCAAACTAGAGTTAATTGTTCGTAATTATTTCGATTATTATAATTGGTGACGTTGTCGTCAAAATATTAGTTTATTGATTGACTTTCCAGAAAAACTTCTGGACAATCAGTGAACCAATCATTAGGCACATTGATATAAAATACTGGTTTTCATTAGATGGCACTTTTATGGAATTTGTAAATTTTATGGTTCATAGAATAGTTTCCCTAGAAAATAAAATATGAAAAAACAAAATGATTCGACTAGATACAAAAACTAATTCAATTCAATTTCCTAACTTGGAATTCTTCTGTTTATATCAACTATCACATTACATTTGATAAAAGTTTGGATTTCGCTTCCACTTATTCACATATTTCTGGCATATTAGTATTGCAACTCGAATTTTCTGATCATTTTCTTCAAATCACTCCTCGCAGCACCGGTATATATACACAAATTTCCATCATTAACTATTTCCTTATAACTTCACGAAAATTATAACAAACTACTGCCATTCCTTTACAGACTCTTATGACTGTATCATTACTCAAGAGCGAATATTTTGTTTTGCTTCTGTATAATTTATTCATATTCGTTTATCAACATTTTGATGTAGGTATATCCGAAAGATAAATTCATTGTTTTATATTATTGATGTTGATGATATTTGAAAGTTTGGTGGCATGAAATGTGTGGAACATTTCATGACAGGTCGCATCTCAAGACACCTGTTAATGCTGAAATATGAGGTGGTTTAGACCGTGTGGTTCAATAACAGACGGTATAGTGAAATAGGTAACAACATCGATTAACTATTATTGGATATTTTACCTAATAGATATCGAAATTTGAGCAATGAGAGTGATTAAGGAACTTGAAATACCAACACGCAAACGATAAGCATTGGGAAACAACATGAATAATTGAGAAAAATTGTTATTGCATTTATTTCAGCACAATGAATAGTGCTAACATCAGTTCGAAGAGAAGCAATCTTGATGAGAAATCAACAAATTTTAACATACTTCTTCTTGTTATTCTTCACAGGCGAGTTTGCGTGAAATATCCTTATATTTTTGTGTGACCATATAAACTTTCTTTCAGTTCCCCCGATTTTGTCATGTTATGATTGAGCAAAATCATCAGTTTTGGATGGTTTTCAACGCATTTTATCGTAGTTGACGCTGTTGCCGGATAATTATAGACTGCAACCTTCGTTATGTAGGGTGTAAAAAACAAAATATCAATCAAATCTCGTTTCATCAAATGTTAATCAGAAGAGCGATTCTGGAAGTTTTTTTATGAAAAACAATCGTTTACAAATGCGCACCATTCATTTGTTCACACTCATTAAACCCGGAGCTAAAATTTTCAATAACTCGCTGTAGCATCGCTGTTGGAATAATGTTGATTTCTTCAGTAAATCTTCACTTCAATACATTCAGGTTGGGTGGCAATGGATTTTAAACTTTGCTTTTCAGGTAGCCCCATAGGAAGAAATCAGCTGGCGTTGAATCAGGGCTCCTCGGTGGCCAATTGATGTCTCCTCACTTATCACTCTTCCAGGGAATGAATCGTGAAGACCAGCTGATGAGTCATTTGTAAAATGAGAATACTGGAAGAAGGTGTTGCGGTTGTGGCCCTTCTGGTTTTGGCAATATCGGTCAGAATTAACGGTCTGAGTTCGAAACGAAAATCATTCTGAGACACCCTTCAACTTGTCACTACGTATAACTTATTTGAGAATACTATATTTATTGGGAAAAATGTTTTTTTCATACGATTCTGTTACTCATCGACATATCCACATTAGGTCAGTGACGTAGTTGAAAGGGTTAAGATTCAAATGTATCGTCAAATTGGGAATTAATTATTACTTTATATATCGCCCATCTCGATGTCGGGAAATGTTGATACCTCGTTCAGAATCTTGGATATTTCTTAATCGACGATGTTTTCCAAATAACATAATAAATAATTGATTGTTTCAATATCTCCGTATTCCTCGATATTCAATGGAGATATAAAATATTAAATGACCTAACAAAAAATGTCAGAGTTCCATTTTGGACATTGTCAGTTAGTTACAGTTAGTTGTACAACATTTTGAGCATACGTGAGTCAAGACAGGCCAGATTTCTTAATTTGTTCAATAAGTTGAAGATGATTTACTTCCAAGATTTTTTTTTGAATATCAAATTGAGGAAATTCTGTACTGAATTTTCTAATATCAACAAAGTGTTGGTCGATCTATACCAAAATATCTTATATTTTCATTCATAGACTCTCACTATGGTACATTCATTGGATCAGTATACAATTCATTGAGGATCTTGAGAAAATATACCGAAAATTGAATCATTGGTCATTGTCCTGTTACGGTTAAACGAATTTCCATGTATGGATAAAGATATAAACCTTGGATCACTGTGCAAATTTATGACATGTTATTCAGGACCATCTTACCAAAATATAAATTCATTAAAATTATCATTTCCAGAAATGATACCACATCATTAATGATATTCATTGGTATATTCGCATTCCCCCAAAACTGAGACATGAAAATGGAACAAGCAGATTTGTCATTATTTCGATAATATTGATCAATATAAACAATAAAAATTGAATCTTCATCATTTCCTCATTATTGTCTCATTCTTTCTCCCTCTGTTCCTATATACCAATTTCCCTCTCATATCCTCAATTTAAGTCACATATACAACCTCCCGTGTATAGTTTCGTTCTGTTTTTTATACTCTGTGCAAGTTATCTGGTGGGCTTATCGAGATACAGAGAATTCTTATTTTTGGTTTTCAATTTTTTCAAGATTAACTAACTGTTTTGGACATTTTCAACTTCAATCAGATATTTTCCATGGAATTTATGGATATAGCATAGCCTTTTCAGTGATTTCCAAAACACGTGTCAACCTTGGATTTTCCTATTAATGTCAAATATTTTTGAATAACGTATTCGATTCTCTTTATAACGATGTATCACACATAGTGGTTTTAACATCAAATATCACGGTTTTTTCAAATATATTGTCCAATTCGATTAGTCGAAAAAATAAATAATTGAATATAATTCTCTCAGATCATTATTCAGGATATAAATGCCCAACTTTGCCCACCAATTTCGTATAACTGAGATCTCCATGGTTGCATTCGAAAAATTGACAGCCTGTTCATTTTTGATACTACATGACAAATTATCAAATTCAAAATAAGCAATAATATCACAAAATATGAATGAGGTTGTTTACGGACATATAAACTACCAACAAATAAACAATACAACATTCTTTCTAAAGACAAGGTTGAATATTATAAGATGATAGAAATAACAAGTGAAATCTTAAATTTATCAGATAACTGGATAACATGTTCCATTAAGTAGGAAATCTCTCAAAGAAGCCTAATAATTTTTCTATTTTATCTTTTTCAGCAATCACTTAGGTTAGTGATTAGCCATTTTGCCCTCATATGTTATGGAATTTCAGATTGTGTAGACATAAGTAGGGGTTCGGATGAATCAAGCACTTCTTTATGTCCAGTGATGTAGTATTATGACGTATATTGCAGTCTATTCTTCATCAAAGTTGATTTGCATCCCAGAATATCGACATGAAAATTTCACCAAATGAACTGCCTCCTTAACCACAAAATAACTGAATAAATATAGTAAAATTAATTCGAGGTGTTCAGAAATTGAGTTTCACATATACTTCCTGAATTGATTTGTGGATAAGAAACTCTCCAAACGTTTCAAAAAACAATTTCTAGTTCTTTTATTTTTGTTATTCTCAGAAAATTGAAAATAAACATGTCAGTAGGGCAAGCTCTAAACTCGACCATTATTTCCTGACAACATGGCAATTACTGGTGCATATTCACTGTCACAATGCACAAAGGATTAGAAAGCTGAATTGTGGCACCAGCGCATCTGAAAAAGTGAACTAACCCAATAAAATCCCGAGTTTCATGAGTTCAACGTCAAGCGTGACGACTTTATCTCCGAAAATTAGGTGGAAAGTTGGTGCACAAAGTCCAGCTCCTCAGGGGTGCCAATTGCATACCGAACGGTAGTCTGGATGTAGTAAATCAGTGGCCAGAGCGTTATCGGTAAATGGAACAGTTGTCTTTGTTAGAAATTGATGACAATGACTTTCTACAATGAATTTGGTCCAATAAAAGTGTCATCTTCGGTGAACAACTACATCGGTTCATTGCTCGTGTGGTTTTACCCCCAATCGTAAATTTCAATCAGAACTAGGATGACATAAATTGGTTCGAAAAAAAGCTAGCGACTAATGGTCCCATCACATGGTCTGAATAGATACATATACAGGGTTTTCCAATAAGAGGTGTTATTTTGAATAGGCCGCTATTTCGGTAGAAAGTACGCCATTAATAAAAATGGAACGATACACAATTAAAGAACGCATTGAAATTATTAAAATTCACTATAAAAATGGTGGAAATTTGGCAGAGACTGTTCGTAAAACTCAAACATTTTTGGGTCGTCGTGAAGCACCTTGTCGTACCGCAATGAAGAATTTGTTGAAAAAATTCGAGCTGTTGGTACAAGTAAGTGATGTGAAGAATAAAACCCGTGCACGTCGCTAAAGAACAGCCGAGAATATTGCTGCTGGAGCCGAAATTGTTGAAGAAAACCCAGGTGTCCATTTCTCGTAGTTATTTGGAATTAAGCATTCCACAAACGTCATTACACCGTGTTTTACATAAAGATTTGAGTCTTGAGGCTTATAAGGTTCAGTTAACACAAGAACTCAAGTCGACCATCAACAACGTCGTGTCTTCGCTGATTGGGGGTAAACCTGCAGCATCTTTTGCGGGAAAAGTCTCCATACCGTGTTATCTCTCGAAGAAGTGATCACAATTGACCACCGAGATCTTGTGATTTAATCCTTGCGACTTCTTCCTTTGGGAGCACGTGAAAGAGAAGGTCTACGCCAATAGCCCAGCGTCGATTCAAGACCTCAAAGATGGAATTCGTGAGGCTATCGAGGATATAGGGCAGCCACTTTGCGATTTAGTTATGGAAATTTTCATTAAAAGGATATGGTCCTGTAAGCGTGGTTGTGGTGGTCATTTGCTCGATGTTATTTCCCACTATTAACGGCATAGCTTCTTCTTTATAATGAAATAAATATCCGATTATTTATACTGAAAAGGGCATTTTTCTTTGAATATCAAAATAACACCTTTTATCGGAAAACCCTCTAGTTAGCTAACTTGCCCTATTAAATAAATAAATAAATAAATAATTTTATTGCACTTTTACATTACAGAATGTATGAGCTAGTCACAAACAGAAAAAAAATATACCAACTAAAGTGTATGACGGCTTAGATAATCATCAACTGAATATGGCTCCAAATCAAGAAGAAATTTCATGAGTGGCTTCTTTAATGAATTAAAATCATTCACCTCTTTCAAAGGTGGTGGTAAATTATTGAAGAGTTTGATAGAACAGTATACAGCGCTCCTCTCAACACAGGACAGTCTATGAGCAGGGACGTTGTAATTGTTGTGTCTTGTGTTGTGCGAATGCTGTACTCTGAATTCTTCAAAATAGTGTCTATTCAGAAATATAAACTTGATACTTTCAAATATATATAATGCCGGTACAGTGAGCATTTTCAACTGTTTGAAATGACTTCTGCAGGAAACTGAATATCCAAGTTCTTGTATTATGCGAACTGCTCTTTTTTGGATTTTGAAAACTCTCTCAGCATCACTACAGGCACCCCATAGAATGATACCATAGCGAGCAAGAGAATAAAAATTAGAGTAGTAGAATGATTTGACAATGTTACTGTTTGAGTTTTTAACTAACACCCTGATGCCATAGCAAGTCTGACTCAGCTTTGAACATAGGTGGTCAATATGGTAGTTGAACTTTAGAGTTTCATCCATGATAATACCCAACGATCTGATGCTTTTTGAAAATGTGATTTTATGTCCATTCAGAACTATGTCATCAGGTGTAGGCAAATACTGATTCACTTTGAACATGACAATGTTAGTTTTATCTGGATTCATTACCAGTCTAGAGTTCAAGAACCAGTTTTCAGTAGCCGTCATTAGAGAGTTCGCACTAGAAACAAGTTCAGGATAAACAGATGCTGTGAGAAAGAGTGTGCTGTCATCAGCATAGTTGATAATAGTATTATTTTGGTCTGTAAGTGATGCAAGGTCATTTAAAAAAATTATGAATATCAAGGGGCCCAGAACGCTGCCCTGTGGCACTCCCATAGACACATCCATGGGCCCTGACTGCATATAGTTACCTACATTATCTCTAATCTTCACAGAGTGCTTTCTTTCTTGTAAGTAGGATGCGAACCATTTTAAAGCGGTACCTCTAATGCCATAGTATTCGAGTTTAGTTAGAAGAATTGAAAAGTCTATGCAGTCAAAGGCCCTGGACAAGTCCAAGAAAATGCCACAGGCTATATTTCCCCTATCTAGAGAATTGTATATTTTATTAGTGAGTTCGAATAATGCTGTTTCAATACTCCTGCCCCCAAGAAAACCATGTTGGCTATTATTGAAAAGATTTTGATTGTTGAAGAAAGTAACAATTTGTCTAGATACAACAATTTCAAAAAGCTTTGAGAAAACGCTGAGCAGACTGATTGGTCTGTAATTATCGAAAGACTCAGGATCGCCTTTCTTCAAACAGGGCTTAATTATAGCAAACTTCAGGTTTTCGGGAAAAACTCCATATGTGAGTGATGTGTTTATAATGTGGCATAGAGGTTCAACAATGTATACAAAACACTTCTTCAGTAGAAATGTTGAAATGTCATCGTATCCAGAGCTTCTCTTGCTCTCCATTTCATTCATTATAACAATTAATTCTTGTGATGTGACTGGAATAAAGGAGAAACTGTTATAGTTATAGGGAATATTACATGTATAGTTATGTTGAAGTGGTAGTTTATCACTGATTAGGTTGATTGCTTTTTGGTTGAAAAAATCGTTCATTAAATTTGCACCTTCGAGAGGGTTTTCGAAAGTTGGCTGATCATTCTTGACATTTTTGCGACCTGTTAGCTCACTGATTATTTGCCAGGAAGTTCTAGATTTATTGATCAATGAAACAGTAGAAAAAAGTGATTTATTCTGAAAAGGTTCGTTGAAGTAGCTGCATACCAGTTTGAATGCTACATCTTGATCAATCAGAAATATTTTACTCAACTTCTGATTAGTCAGTCCTTAGCATCCTTCTTTGAGATGAACCACAATGGTTAAGTTGAGATTCTTGCAGATGTTCCAGAAACATTCTACTCAACACGATATATTACGAAAACCATTCATTCAGTCCAATTATGTGATATTGGGTATGTTATTCCACCACATTCTCAAATCACGTCGTAATGAATGATGATCTAAAAAATCTCGAAATGTAACATATTCTGCCATAATGACTTATTTAATTCTTCGAGACGTCGAAATCTGATCACTTGCGTACTCAGAAAATGATTATTTTCGTTAAGGGAAAATTCAAAAATGTTCCCTCTAAATTGATTAGCATACCTCTCTCACGATTGACCCCATCATCATCTATGTACTGACCACTTAATATCTATAGCTGAAAATGCTATTGGTACTATTTTGTGTTGTGATAAGTATAGATAAAGTATATATAAAGACTTGGTGATTCGCCCAGACTTGGCGTTCAAATATTCAGCAACAAACTTGGATTCAGTGGTATCCAAAGTGAGTAAATAGACTGTCGATTTTCAGTCTTGTTGATCATAATTCCCTGTGATCGAAATAGGTTATTCGATTTCCTTCAAGTTTACATCCAGGCGAGAGACGACAACAAGGCGCTCCCGATGAACATGGACTCCAACCATTGAACATTCTTCACCCTACGTTTGAGATCCGTGATATGAGATCATACACAAAACCATATCAATCCATACATGGCCGAAGATCAGTGTCCAGAGAAAGGATTTATTGATCAATGCGAACCTGCACATATTGATCTCAAAGAG
This sequence comes from Plagiodera versicolora, assembly GCA_037013635.1. Lineage (NCBI taxonomy): Eukaryota > Metazoa > Arthropoda > Insecta > Coleoptera > Chrysomelidae > Plagiodera > Plagiodera versicolora. Next base: position 3,053,652 of record CM072986.1, on the reverse strand, counting down.
GAAGAGATGTTATGTTTCTCTATCACGCCATTGAAATATCTACCAAATAATGTTGATGGAGGAACGATGCTTCGAAGAAACTGTCGACAAAACTTTTCTGGCATTGGCATTATTTCACTCTTAGAATGGAAAATTATTGTTGAAATCATGATTGACAAATTTTGAAATATAAAATTGTGTATGTCCGCCAGTTTTTTCTTTAATTTCCTACTGCTAACAGTAACAACTGCCACTAGGGAGAATTGCTTAACAGCTTGCCCAATTTTAATTTTTCGTGCTTTTTTCTCATACGCATATTCATTGTAATTATTGTGGATGGCTGTGTTTCCTATATCGATTTACGATGATTATGCATCACAAAAATTTTAGAGTGGTGATTTTCTTAGATATCAATATATTCAATAAAATCTAAAAATAAAATTATTCTCCATAGCCACACCTTCAATGCTTCAACGGGAGATTTCATCATACGAGTAAGTTGATTCGTATAATTTCAACGTAGATTCGGAGGTAATGTGAATTTCGAGAATCCATGAAAATTTTCGTCTGGAAATTCCTTTACTAGATGGAATCCTCTTATCTATTGTAAATGCGTCCTACAGATATGTCTAGAAAACATGTTACCCTGGTATTTGGTAAAAGAAGTTTTCGAGGATTTCATAACACATTGGACAAGTTATATAGTACGTAAAAATAAAAGCCTTGAAGCGTGAACTTCAATTCATGCTTGATGAGAAGAGGTAACTGACTATCTTAGGTGATACACATTTCATTTCAATTGAAGCCATTATTGGACGAACGCTAATCGCTTCTATCATTATGTATCTTCCAATCGTCTTCGTACAATTTGTTTCTTCTGCAATTCAACCAATAGATGAGTGAGCATCCTCAGGTCTCGGAATGCATCTTCCTAAAGAAACGAGTTGAATTTTTCAAGTGTATTGGCGGTACCGTAGTTACTTGCCTCGTAAAATCTCGTTATATTCCTCTAGCACTAAACGTAAATTCAAACGGCTAACGTAAATTATGTATTGTGTAGATGATGATACAGCATGTCGTAAAACAACAAACTGTCTTTTTATAGGCATTCAGGGTTAACAAGTTCCTCTCGATGATAAAATATCGGTAAAACACGTTGAAGCATTTATATGCGGAGTTCAAGAGGATATAAATCGCGATGTTTGAGCCAGACAAGTTCAGGACTGCGTATAAATGTTCGACGCATTATGACCTGCGAAATTTACTCATCCCAAGTAGCTAAAATACATCTACGGGGTCTTTGAAATTTGGAAATTGTCATAAACATAAAAAAAGATTTTTCGATACATTTTAAACGAAGTGACGTTTGCTGTAGAGTTCCATTTGAAATTATTCATCATTATGGCCTTGTGACGTCATTTTTGCCGATTTTGTCATCTATCATTATAAATAGGGAAGTTTACCACTTTTGATACACAGTTATCAAATTTCACTTGGCGAGGGGCGAGGAAACCTTATATCAAAAATTAATCATTCTTGAGATATTCAATGTTAGAAAAAAGTGCAACCCATCAAACAAAAATCATGTTGTGTGGATGTATATTTTTAAGGATACGCATTTATTGATTCATGATTATTGAAGGTCGAATGAACATTTTGCAACAATCACATTTCTCGAAGTATCCACAGGGTGTCTAGGAGAGTTGGTTCAATGTTTGGATGACAAACAGAAACAGAATTTCTTCGAATGAAAAATCAATATCGATATAACATGGAGAAATGTCCTTTCTCATTTTGATTTTCAAATCTGCAAGTATCTTGTACAAGGTGCTACAGAATCCACTTTTTCAGAGATTAGACCCGGATCCAGAGGGCAGCCAAATCCGAATGAGCTATTCATACAGGATGTCCCGTAAAGACCACGTCAAACTGACGGAGAATGTTGATCGAAGGATAACCCACCTGTTATGACAAAATTTCCATCATAAAAGTCTTACCGTTTTCGAGATATTTTTTTTTGAAAATAATGAATTCTTGTCCCTTTCAATAGTTTTGTCTTCACGGTTAGTACAAATTTACAACTTTTTGGTTGATTTTTTCAGCGAAATATTACTGAAGGATGATTTTAACGTTTACATTCAAAACATTCTCTGAACATTTCATGGAGGGCTGTGAGAAATATTTTCATTGAAAATTTTGGAACTGGATTCTTTCGTTTATGAAGTTCAGCTTATCGTAGTGGAACCAACATGTACTGAGCTACACCACCATCAATATATTGTGTTTTCAAAAAGGTTTCCTAAAAAATGTTTGGAGAATGTTTTTATTGTGAACATGAAAATCATTCTCCAGCAATATTTTACTGAAAAAATTAACGAAAAAGGTGTGAAATTGGACCAACCGTAAAGACAGAACTATTGAAAGGGGTAAAAATTCATTATTTCCAAAAAAAATCTCGAAAACGGTAGGACTTTTATAATTGAAATTTTGTAATAGCAGATGGGTTATCCTTTGATCTACATTCTCCCTCAGTTTGACGTGGTCTTTACAGGACACTCTGTATATGTGATCGAGAGAGCAGTCTTCAGTTTTTGCCCCGCCTGAAATAATTGATTATCTGGGACTGGAAAAAGGCACCGTTACCTGTGAATTGTCAAATTCATTCAGGCATTTGTATTACACTATGTACACTTATTACAAGCACTTTTGAGTAATTGAATATTCAATATGGAAATAAAAGTCAATATTCTGTTTATGAATGCTGTTATTCATCAAATTATTGCTTCATTGTTGTGATCCATTTTTGTTTGTTATCCTCATTCCACAATTCAACTCCTAGTATGGTGAAAACTCTAGACATTAAGGTCAATAACTGTGAAAAACGTTCATTGCCATATGCACACAGGGTGGGGTAGCCCATACGACACGATCTCTATAACCCGAACCATTGGTTATTTCGGAAATTCCTCATTTTAAATATTCGTATGTTCATTGAGTGTCCGTGCGATGCGTCCCGCCTCGCCCCGCTACGCCCGTCACAGTATGCAATAGCAAGCGGATTGGAAAGCACGCACGCACGTGTTCATTCAACGATATTTGCATCTTTTGGTATTTGTATGTCCACAAAAATTAATGAGAAACCTTTGATTACCAGTAAAAAGGAAATTATTCGTCAGGCAGTACCGTCAATGCACTGCGACCTGGCCCGTCACAATGTGCTAGATATGCATTTTGCACTGTGCTGCGTCCCGATATGCTCAACCCTCAATCATGCAATTGTTAATCGACATAATTATAATCATTGGTCCTCTTCTGAAGGTATTTGAGAGATGAGATGTACCAAACTCCTCTAATTAATTTGGAAGATCTTGAAACCAAAATGAAGTCCTTAGTGCACCACTTCTGAAGTTTCACCCAGCCAAGCTGAAAGATTTGTTGAAGCAATTGAACATTCCAAATTCATGCTCGAGTTATTGTACTTTCCCTATGCCACATTATTTTAGAGTTTTAAGGTTACAAGGTGCTATTATAGTTAGAATCACAGGTGACCTACAATTTATGTTCTTCTCAGTTAAGAGTTTCTTGTCCGGTTCGGGACATCATAAGATAGCAATCACAATAACATCAATAACGAAATTCTTCAAATGTATTCGTATGTTTTTTTCCACAAATTATTTCTTGTATATGTCAAACGATGATGCGAACCGTATTGTGAAATCTGGTGAACGTTCCGTCTTATTGTACCCTAGTTATGTTGTTGAGGATCACCCCGTCGTACATCTGGAAAAACGAACCCAAACATAAGGAGTAGCGATAAATTATGGTCAGATTTTGCCTCAATATTTGTTTTGAATGCGCCATAAGATCAATATTTCACATATTTCATAAACTCGACCAGCACATCTGATCGACAAAATTTTTCAACCACATTGTATAACATTGTGTTGAGATAAATTTCATGATGACCATATATTGAAATCCTTTATGAGTTGACGCGATCTATATTAGGAGAATTGAGAATAGCATAATTCTGGAAATCTGTATAAACACCTAAGACAGGGAGGAGAATCTTACTAAAATATTTTGGTTTTTATGACACTTCCTGTTTCTCCGGCAGTGACGCCATCTTTGTTATTCCAAAAAGAATACAACTCATATTTTTTTCCGTAAAAAGTGACAGATTCAGCTCATTAAACATTTGGAATTTTTGGTGGATACTAATTCCTTGTGATATGCATCAATTGATCTCTGAAAATGGAAGGTTGAATAAACATTTTGCACTAATCAGATTTTCCAAAGTATTCACCAGGTTTACGGAAAAGTCGGTTCGAAGTATGAATGATGAGCATTGCAAAACTCAATTGTTCAAACGGACACCCAATTTTTTCACATGAGTCGATTCTAATTCAAAAATGAACCCTAATTCTACTCCACTTCTCTCCACTCAAAATTTATAAATTTGGAGATATTCCATATTATTTTAATATACGTAGTAACTACAGAAAATTATTATTTTTCTTGTAGGACATGCATAATCAATATCTATCAACAGATGAACCAAACGAGATCATTAACTTTTCACTAATTCATGGCGAATATAATGTAGTTTTTTCGAGAAGATGCTCTAGATATAATCATTAGATTAATTTTCAATCTTTAGAACCAGAGGTAATTCAAGAAAAAAAAAACAGCGGTAGACAATGGAGGTACATTCTGTGGATACTTTTATAATTTCAGGACATTCCAGTCAAATACCCATTTACAACATGTTGAATGGGTGAGTCTTGTGATTATCAAATACAATTCACGAATTTGAAAGAGACAGTATGTTCAACATCACTCACTGATCCAATCTTCTACAACTTCTATTGTTTTATTAATCCCAATTTGAAACTGTCACCTAACGAATGTTATCCAATGTCAACAGCATGAAATAGTGAATTGAAGTTTCGCAGTCTTGGAACCCTCCAAACTTGGCCTTCTTTCGACCAACTTTCCGAAAGGGTGGGTATATCAAGTAGATCGCCCTGTATTATTTTGAATCGCTTTATGAGGTTTGTTTTACGCACTCAAATGATCAGCAATTATTTGACCTTGGCATAAGAATAATGTAATAATGTAAGTGAGAAATATCATTTCAACATTGTGGAATATGGATATTGATATCAATGGCCTATTCGAACGATTGTGTGTAAATATATGTCATACAATCGGAGGTTAATATCCAAATCAGTCAGTTGGTGATTTGTTGGCAATGGCTCTGGTTTTGAGAAATTTGTATCATGGATATTTTTGGATATTCAATGAATTATCAGGTGAGAATCTTTCTGAGATGTATGCAGGGACAAAAGTATTCCCGATGAACAATAACAATTCATGTGAGAAATGTATTGTGACTGAATGGCTCCAAAAATTGGTAGTTTCATTCTAGAAAAGATTTTTTCCTGAAATTGTGTGGATGGATACCAGAAACACCTGTATAAGTATCCCGACGGATGGAATACTTATATGTTTCCGAAGTATATGAATTGGGCTATCGAACGAGTTCATTATTCATTAAGTATTCCGAGTTAATTTCGACTTTATGATAAGTCAGGCTTATGTTTCTTTATTTTTGGTTCATTCAGTATTTGTGATTGAATTTCTGTTGATTTTCGAAAGTTCTCTTGATTATTTTTACTTCCACACATTTCGAACACATTTTAAGTGGATCATACAATATTACATCATGATTACAAAAGGATACTGCTCTGTGATCCCAAGCCATCAATTAATTGAATATCTTCATGCAATTATGTACAAGAATATATGGGAATAAGTTCAAATAGAGAGAGAGAACGAGACCTTCATTTCAATATCCCAGGCAGCAAGCTGACGTGATTTTAACGTCATTTTTTCGACACCAGACACGTCCTGCTGACGAAAAGAATGTCGCCATAAAGACGGTAGGATGACGTGATTATGTCACAGACCAAAGACGTCATTCTGTAACGTCATTATGACGTTATATTTCGACGTTAATGGGCCGTCCCTATTTATTATATATATATTGATATTGGTTCAAAATTATTTGTATTCACTTGCTAGTCTCAAGCTCATATTATTTGGATGTTAGTGCATATACAAATAAATATCCTATCTATGATGTTATAAGGTCTGTAAATAAAATCACAATTAGAGAACGAAAATCTATATGTTCCATCGGTATCAAAGGATATAATAAAGATATAATGAAATATAATATATATTCATATTATATATATAAAATAACAGTTTGAGTAGAGGGAGTTATTTTTTTGAACTATGAGGATCACAATTATCAAGAGTAAAATTGTCAACTCAGAACATTTGAATTAAACCAAAAATTGATTAGCTCATTAGGAAGAAAGAATGCCAAATTTTATTGTGAATAGTTGATGTAGGGGTACTTGTTCCACTTGTTGGGGATGTGAGAAGAGTAGAAATCCCCAAGGCACAGGAACTTTCTAGAAATAAAAAATTATTGTTAAAAAATATATATAATTTAATGGTAAATGACCAATAGATAAATGAAAACTCTACTATTATTCACAAACTATTAAAACAACAAATTTCAAAAATATACAGATGTGATAGTATTTTAAAAATTTCATTTGGTCGAACAAATTGTTGAAAGTTCTGTCTTCTAGATTACCACCAGTTATAACAGATATGTAGGAAAAAACCATTGGAAAAGTAAGAAAGAAAGAAGTACCTTGAGTTGTCAGAACAGAAAGTTATTTGTGCAGACTCATCTCAAGATCTTTCATAGCTTAGAAGAGTCGACTCTATTTATTATACAGTTAACCAAAATAAGTGAATTGTGTATATATAACTAAGATTCTTTCTTTTTCTATAGGTAGATTCACTGATAAGAAGCTTCTTTTCACCAGTATTAACACATTAATTTGGACTCTCATCATATGTTTCTTGATTTTTCATCAAATTATTTCAGTATCTCGACAAAAAATCCTAGTGAGTTTAATCAGCACACTAACCTTAGGGATACAATTATTTTCACAAAAAGGAAAAAGCCTTAAAATAACGTAGCATCATGATATAGGTACAGGAATCATGGTAAGTGGTGAGTACATGACATCAAATCCAATACATGCAATAGACCAAATATTAAACTTACCTTACAAATCACTAGTAAAGGAAATGCACAATGCACAACCGACGGTCGGAAATCGACTTCTGTAATCAATAGGAAATTTCAATCGAAATCGAATACATAACAACCTCAAAATTTTTGTGATAATGGCGTGTGGCCGTGTGCGTCGTCAACGTTGCGTGTTGGCTTGTGGCCGAACTTGTCCGATACCGATAACTCCGGAGATTGCCGAACGCCAAACAAATAATGAACGTTTTGTTTTGAAGCGCCAAATTCAAACTGTTTTTCAATGAGTTGATAATCATACGAACCTCATAAAAGATGGGCTGTGGTTGAATAATAATACCTATATTGCGTCTGTTTATTCGCCTAAAGAGAAATTTGATTCCATTCTGTACCTACAATGTACACTTGCCTATACACACTTTAAGGTATCTATGGTAAACTTTCGTTTAACTTTTGCATTTCGATGAAAAATATTTAGGAACCTATAAGGATCATTGGAATAATCATCAAAATGCAAAAATATAAAACAATGAGTTAACGTTTTATAATGACGTGAAAATATCGTCAAACTAACGTCCTGGTTATGACGTCTACAGTACATTCAAAAAATGACGTCAGTTTTCACGTCATTTTTTGGTAATATGACGTTGCGGACCAATAAATACCAAAAAGAGACGTCATTATGACGTCAGCTTGCTGCCTGGGATAGGACGGATTTTGGGATGATATCCAAGATGAGATCATTCTCTCCTCTTACCAGAAACATAACTTTCGTGTTCAATCACTGGAAACGATTAATTAATAACAGTGTTATTGATCTGAATAAAATTACAATCTAATGATAATTTGTCTGTTGGTATGAAAAAAAAAACATCATTTGATATTGAAAACGTCACCATTTTCCATGTTTGTAATCATCTCCATTTCAACCTACTGATCATGAAACTTTCTAAAATGTTGTTGGGTATAGTGATAGGAAATGTATTGCTAATGGGATACAATTTAATCTCATTCACATACATGGTGAGTTCAGTATATAGATATAGTTTTCCACAAATACTCGAAAGCCTACTGTATAATTTGACAAAATATCATGAGAAAAATACTGTTAAGATTGCCTAAGGCAAAATTTAAAATCAACGTAACATGATAACATATAATTCCATAGGGAAACTTTATCAATGGTTCGAGATGAAATATATTTCACTCGCTGAAGTAGCGTTATATTTCATTAGGAAGAAGGCATTATCTTAGTTCGTATATTGATACAAATGTATTTGTTAACTCACAAATGAACTAATTCTCCAGTTCAATAGGAGTACAAAAAAATATAATAACATTATCGAAGTCATCTCTCAGATTTTGCAAGTATCACCAACTGTATACTACTGAAATTATTATTTTAATAGATCCAAGGACCAATGAAATACTACCACTCTCTCCATTTGGTATAGCAGCAATTATATTATTATACGTACACATAGTGAAAAAATGGGGACCAACATTGATGGAGAATAGGCAACCATATAACTTGAGGAAGATTATTATAGTATATGATATTATACAAATCATCGCCAATGTATACATATCAATTGAAGTAAGTATCCCGATATCAAATATTTCCAGAAGGTCTATACCTGTAATGAAATGAAGTTATTCATAGCATCGAAAGAAGTTTATTCATGCTTAGTGATTTGATGAGAGTGAAAATAATAGAAAATTGAAAAAGCATCACATTCTTTCAGCAATAGGTCGAAAGAAGAGTTATTGTTCAACGTCTCTACCACAGTTTGAATCTATTCTAGATACAGTTGTTCACTTAGCACTTTTTTTGTCCTGAAATTCGGAGAGTTATGTGCACAATCAGGCAGGGCAGGCTCTTTATGTTTTGACCACGTTTTAAATGGTACAAAAGACGTGAGAACTATAAAGTTCTCAGAAATGTATCAATTTTATGTCGGATATTGAGTAACATTTGATTATGTAAGAAATTGATATTGGTGAAAGAACTCATCATTGGTTGAACAGAGCAGTGACTAGCAGGTCTATGCAAGGTTCCCTGTGGACACCAATATCAAAGAAAGCGATAGCTTCAGTTATTAAACTATCTCAGTATATATAATACGAGCAATCATCAGGAGCCTGTATTTGCTAATGAAATAAACAGACTAATTAACGAAGATTATACTCAAGGTGAATAATTGAGATTTCAGATGAACTCAATCGTTTATTTATCGAACCAGTAGTTTCACAGGGATCTTAAAATAAAAGGATTTTTTGAATTTTTTTCCTCTCATGTTCGAACAAACTATCAATGATTCGGTTCAGTAAGGATAATAAAAAACTAATAGATATTGTTCTATCGCAGATCATTTAAATCACTGAAGTTAACCTAGAGTTTATCAGTGGTATACTAAATGAAAGTTTATCATCAAACGTTTATTTCGACAGTAATCAGGTAACTACTGGTTGTTCTCAATTCTAGTTTACACTGTTTCACTTTATATTTTTTATGATGCTTTCATTTCTTTATTCGATTCATGAGTGGAATAAGAAAGAATAACATCCATTATGAATATAAATACTAAAATTTTACAAAGATTATCTGGGCAGAGAAATCAATTAATGAAATTAGCATTGATTTCATTCACAGGCTGGCCCAACGAAAACGTACCTGAAGGTATAACTACCAGGAAGAGATTTTACTCTTGACGCAAAAAGTATAGCCCAAACTTTACCCTTCAAACGCGGATAGCATCCCCTGAATTTTTTCAATTGGGAATAGGGGTCGAATGACCTCGTTGAAAAGCCCTTTTGATTCCCTATACATTGCTTTTTTATTTTTGAAATTCCGTCGACTCGTTGCAAAGATGTGGATCTTTAAAATGTCGAAGAAGTAAATCGATTTCGCTTAAAAACCTACCATTTTGTTAAAGTAAAGTTTGAGAATACTTTCCTGAAAACAACTTGTTTTTTTTTTCTGTTTTTGTTGATTCCAGCTAGTCTCCCGATAAAATCTCTTCCTGTAGTTATACTTTCCGGTACGTTTTCGTTGGGCCACCCTGTATCTGATTCAGAGTCTAATATTTCATGTTGAAAGAATGGACAATCTAGAAACATTATTCAGACCCATAGTAACCATTGGTCATCATAATATATAAATTGAATCTGCATTTTCAGCAAGATATAGATATAGGATGATTAAAAATATTACAGTATGAAATAATAGTGTTGTTTATTTCTTCAACGTGTGCCATGCTATTATTCTTTTACTTTCATAAATTCCTACCTATACTCCAGATATGCATTCTTTAATGCTGTAGAATACATTCACTTATAGTGATTTCAACAAACATCATCAAAAATTCATCAGAAATCAAATTCACCATCCTCTGAATTCAAATTAAGAAAATACTTATTATTCTTTATGGTAAGTTTGGTGATCCAAAAATTATATTCTTCAACTGGTATTGGTAGGACTGAGATCAATATCATTAAAGAAAAACTATTGTTTCTCTGCCAACGTTTCGAATTTTAATAAATTCATCATCAGGGCTCTGTAACAATGGGTATTACGTTAATAGCTTTGAATATAAGTAAAAATGAAGTACGAGAATGCCAACAACAATTTTGGAACATATCAAGTGAATCAAAACCCTAACAAAATTAACAAAAATATAGACTTACCAAAAATCAGTTTTTCCGAGTAAAAATATTAAAATACAAAATGGAAACAGACATTTTAGATACATGCTTACAGGACAACAATTCAACATCGAGCACGAGACAAATGAATACTGAGATAAATTCATAAAATGGCCATGAATCCGTATGGTTCTTGTACATATTAATAGAAAAACGATGGTAGTTAAAAACAACGTAAACTGATATGAATCATTTCGATAACTGACTTATCAGGTTGAAGTAGGCCGTATTCAACCCTTCTATATCTCTTCTAGTATTGACACTGTCTTGCTGATAAATGTGTATCATTTCACTGAAAAGTCTATTAGACAGAAAAGATTTCTGATCAAGAATGATGGATCTTTTAAAATCGAAAGTATGTCCATTTTCTCTAGTGTGTTCCACTAAGGCTGTGGGGTTGTTAACATTCAACTTTTTTACGTCCCTTTCATGTTCTGAGATTCGTTTTTTTAAATATCTTCCTGTTTGACCAACATAGCATTTAGTGCAGTTATTACAATTGATCTTGTTATTGATATTGTTATTATTATTGAAATTATAGATAGATACCATATCTATGTCAATGAAAAATTCGAATTGTACAGAAAAATTGAGGTAATCATCAATTTGATACCATTATTATTGCAGTCATTTCGTCATATGCCAGCCAATAAGTTCGATTGTTCGGGCATTGACTTCAGTAACAACCCAGAAGCTTTAGATCAACTGAATGTCTTCAGAAACTTTTTCTTCCTCAAGTTATTGGATCTTGTAGAAACGGTAAGTATGTGTAAAATTGAGGAGTAACTTATCGGGTGTGTTTATACTATACAGGTAGGCAAATTTCGATGTGTGTGTAGTATAACTTGGTAAGACATACAAGGAAATATAGGTCACTTCCTTTCTTTTCAAGAGTTCAATTCTTTGGCAAAAAATTGCTTTTGTTTTTTATACTCGAGCAATAAATGAAAGTTCGTTTTTAAACTTCTAGAAACATGTGAATATAATTGTTGTTAATGGATAAAATTACTTTCACATTCTCGAGGTATATTTTTACGTGGCATAGAGAAAATTCCCAAATAAATTCACTTTTGAGTAGTGACCCAAAGTTGTATAATTCTCAAAAAGAAATCACACCCTTAATCATATTTCATATGTTCGTTTGATCTTGATGTGCGAGTCCTCAATAGCGAAAATGACAGATTACGGGAAGCATGATATGTCAGAGTGAAATAACAATTGTGTTATTGCATATGAATTATTAATGATTCAATCTCTAGAGGTAAGACAATCTGATGAAGCAATAATCAAGAATTTATCGTTATCATTTAATAAGCACACACATATTATTTTCTATAATTTTACCAACCTGTGAAGAATAAAGGAAGAATAATAGGAATAAAGTATAATTTTTGATTGAAGGCTCGCACATCGAAAGCGAGCTAACATAATGTGATACATGGTTAAGGAGGAAAAAATTAATCTTTCTCAAATAAATCATAGCCAACTATCAGTTCAATTCAGAAAACTACAAATTTGGGACACTACACGAAAATTAATAATTTTTTTTGAGGAATTTGTCTACGCCATTGAATTGAACTTATATGGTGCCCTAAGAATGTGGAAATTATTTTATCCTATTTTCTCTAACCACCATTATATTCTTATTTGTCGAAAAATCGAACTTCCGTTTAGAACAGAAGACAATTCTTGTTTTCGCCATTTTGGAAAAAGAAATCTAGGAGACGATCTCCATTTTTTGATATCTTCTATAGTTACCGAGTCACCCTATATAGTCATAGGATTTCGTTCACTCTGTAAAGTTCAATGATTTATCATTGCTAGTGATTGAACCAGAGACTTACCCAGAAGTTTTGAACAAAAATATTCTAACTATAGAAAAACGCTTGAATAGATTCATTTCAATTTTGGGGACATTTTGCTTTCTTACCTGCAGCACTCTCACTCCAATCACATTGAAATGAACAAGATATGGTTCAAACAGTGATTTGTTGACTTATGGCGCATTTTTTGAAATGACCGAGATCGATTCAAGTGGCAATGATCATGAGAAATGCCAGTACATGTGATGAATGTTCGTATGTGTATTATAAAATGAATCGGGATCAGAATCGACAATGAGGTCAAAACATCTTAAAATCACTTTTAATCACTTGTGGAAAAGTTGCCTCACTTGCATATATCGTTACTTTAATTTCGGTTCGTAAACATTTGTTGAGGCCTCATTCCTGACCAGATCATAGATGGGCCTAGTGAATCTATCGTTTCATAATCAACTCGACTTCCTCCACAATTGGGTTCACAATTGTTTTTTTTTTATTGAAAGTCATCTCATACGAATAGTTATCACTTATGATGGTTATCATCAATTGGGGCTCGAATACTCTCAAAATTCAACAGCAGATAAAAAATTTCGAGTGACTTGGATATCGTACGAGTGAAATAAAAAATGGATCCTTCACTGGAGAACTTGTGATGGTGCTGCAGGTAGTACAGCAAAGTATGAGTATTTTTTACATCAATGATATCATTATATCTTCTTGTCAAAATTTTGATTTTATTCAGTCAGTGCAGTTATATGCCATGAAAATATTGCGAATGCAATTGGAGCATATTACTTTTATCTTTCATCAAATTTTTACTTCATCTTCTACTTGCATCGCTACATATACAAAAATGTTTCGGATCAGGAATGTTTTCTTCAATTACAGGTGTTCTTCGTCCTCAGAAAAAGCTATAGACAAATCAGTTTTCTGCATGTCTATCATCATGGCGGTATGATATTATGCTCCTACCTCGCATACCAATTCTTCGGTGGTAATTTATCTTTATGGCTTCCATTACTCAACTGCTTCGTTCACGTTGTTATGTTTGTCTACTACCTAATGACTGCCATCGATAGTAGTTGGAAGCAAAGTTTTGTTTTCAAAAGAACCCTTACACAAATTCAACTGGTAAGTATACAATGCATCATTGAAATGTGATGAAAGCGTGAAGATATCTTTATGCTTATTAAAAAAAATACGCGTCGCCAAATACAGGAGATATTATAAACATATTAGTGAATCGAAGAATTGACATTGATTCAATGTTGAGTATATGGTCTCCATCCCAATATTCATGTAAAGAGAAATCATTATTTGCACCTAAGCTTGAATTTATATTGAAATGAGCTTTTGAATGATGTTTTGCGAGTGGAATTGATTCAATTGAATAGTCAAATTACAAAATTGTACCGGGTGGCCAGATAAGAATGGTGAGGACTGTCACTCGGAAACTATTCGTTGTAGAGACTTGCGTTGAAAAATTATATCATCAAAGTGGCCAAGAGAAAACCCTGACCGGGGGCGTAATCGTATTCGAGATAAGCTTTGTAAACTTACCAAATAACTGTACACATCTCAAAGTTGACTTTTTTGGAGTAGAATTTTCGTGATTCACTTCTTGATGTATCTAATGAAATAAAGTGATGGGGGGTGTTTAAAAGTTCTTTCAAGTAAATAGCTTTATCTTCTAAATGACTGATTCTGAGCTATATAAATTGAAAGCTGCAGGACCCTATATAGTGCAATAGAATTCAATATTCCAAAATAAGTAGCATAGATATGATTATTAACTGTTCAATAATTATCAATTCCAGATTCAATTCGCCATGTTCATCGTGATATACTCAAGTGTATTCTTCAGAGACTGTGACTATCTCAAATTCCCCAGCTATTTATTCGTCCCTCAGAATTTTTTCATGATCTGTTTATTCGGAGAATTTTATGTAAAAACATATATGTTCAAGAAAACGAAACCTCTGAATAATGTGAATTGATCTGTTATACTATATTGTCAATAAATTGTATAAAAAAATGGCAGTTGTGATTTTGTATCGAAACTATCATCGTTTCTTTTTATTTCTCGAATTGTTCAATGAAGTCATCGAAAAAACATGTTTTTCGGTTAATTTACGCTGTGAAGAGGGTAATTGTTTTTTATCGCCCATCGAATGACATGAAAATATACAGGAGATTCTATTCAGGATGAAGAAGAAATGGTACTGAAATTCTTAGTAGGAGAATAAAAATACTGGTGATGATATCGATGCCACTACTATAAAAGTGTGGTCTTTCGCAGCATATTCAATAGGACAACTACCAGATGATTTTTGAGCAAACTACACAGGATGTCAAATGTAATCGAACTTTATCGAAAAGTTATATCGAACATATCAAGTAACGTACGCATGCTTAAAAATTGTGAGATAGGTTCACGAAATATCCTGAAATTCAAGGAGAACATTATTTATAGTCCATTTATTCAGGGAAGGTAGTTCTGGCAGATTTGGTCATCTTTCAATACCTGGAACAATTTGACTTCGAAACTATGTCAAATTCATTTAGAGATGAATCTTCGTCCGCTAATGAAGTTCTCTGATTCTAGTTGGAATATTAACAAACATTGAAAAAACTGTTCAACGATTAACCATGATCAACAGTCCAATTTTGGTGTGTATCTTTCATTGAAAAAAATATCTCTCAATTCGAATGATATAGTGGATATACTTTCTGTTTTGGGGTGTTATCAAAAAAAGGTACAGCAACACCACATTTATTGGCAAGCTGTCGAAACTATCTTGCCTAAATGAATTGACTATACTAAAAATGAGTACAAAGTAGGAAAGCTTACTTGAATTGACTTTCATGCAATGATCTGATTGCGGTCATGAAAAAGCCAGATATGGAACTCGAATATTCTAATGATGATGAGTTATCGACTGATTAACTATTTGGTAACATCAAGAATCTTCCTTGCCATATAATTGCAATATACTACTACTATATACCATAGTTGTCGAAAATGTCCATATCGTTTTCCTCTCCATCTGATAGAGACATTTTATTCAGCAGATCGGCTAATAATTTCGAGCAATTACGGTTTTCTCTTGAATCTAAAGCACTCTCGAAATTATTTACGGCTCCATATCGTGTGCATAACTGAAGGTAATAAATCATTGGAGTGGGTCGGCAAATATATGAAATTCTCGCTGGTATATGGATCAGAGTTATTACCGCCCGGGGCAGCGTGAACCTTCATAGGCCGACCTTTTTTGAGACCTTGTCAGCCCGGACCCTGCACGCGATTTATTAATTTCTAGGGTTACGTGAAGATACAAGGCGGTTGTGTTGTTCAGGACCGAATAAATATCGATTTGAAAACATCAGTAATGAATTGAAGTTTCATTAGGTTCGAGCTATATAGACATTTCTAAAAAAAACAGCTCGTTGAATAGACTATTATTCAGAATCAATTCTATCTTTCTTCCATATGTAGTATTCGTAGATCTTAGTTTTCGAGCTCTACATTCTGAAATAAGATGATTTTCGACATATGGATACTGGAATTTGGTACAGAAAAATAATAAAAACACAACCTAATCGAGAATTATTTTTGGTTTCGCTTTTCTACTCATTTTTATTGTAATAAAACAGCAAATACTGTTGTTATATGAGATTGAAAATCGTAGTGAGACATGCATGGTGAGGAATATAATTATTATCTGCGAAAAATTATTTTCCACTAGATGAGTATCACATTGCCTTAACTCTCGATTTGGGGTTACGTGTTTGTGTCGGAGAGAAATCATAGATACAGATCAATGACGGATAACATATAAAACGTTGTTGGAAAATCGAAACGAGAATTCAAGGGGAATAACTTGTAGATTCTCAAATTTTCTTGTCGATGAAAGCAGCACTTACACTACATAATACGATATATTTATCTCGTTCTTATCAACAATTTCAATCTTTTATATCGTTTGAAATAACAAAGGTTGAAGGATGCGTTCAATCATTACAAATTAGTAAATCTTTAACTCATAATTTTTTTTTAGTTGAGGTTCAAATTGACCAGTCAATTGGTTTTCCAACTTGAATTGATGTTTTGAGATAGTAGGTCTATCGAATTCAATGAAATCAATCTACTTCTTCGAAATATTATGATTGATAAACGTAAAATCCGATACTGATAAATTTGGGTGATTTCTCTCCATGATACACTCCGTATAAGCACGAATGTCAATGGCTATTATTTCAACAATATATATCTAGAAATGATAACTGGTTTCCTTAATGAAATGTTCTCCACCATGTTAACATTAGATTAACTACAAGTGCGTGTGAGTTTCAGAAATCTACAAATCTTCTCATAAAATGATACTAAAATACTGATGATATAAAACTCAGCTTGTAAAACGTGAAAAGAGCCACAAAAGCAAAAATTGGGCAGTGAACGCAATAAGGGCTACACCAGGCTTGTTAATAAATCAAAATGATGTTTTTATCACTAGAAAACCCACAGTCATAAAACAATTTGAAAGCTGGGCCGACCGTCACAGTTCTTCTGAGGGGGTGCGACCTTAAAGAATTCCTAACAATCGATGAGAAACCCAGAAATTACAAAAAAATTGCTGATTCTCTGTGGGGTATGGGCAAGCTTTTAATCAAATTCTTTTTTCGGGTAATTCTTGACGAATAAAATTGTGATAAATTCCCAGCTTGATACAGAGTTATGTCAGATTAACGAGGTTAATTCTGAATATCATTTGGAAGTTTTCAGGGGCATTGTGGTATTTTCAGGTATACAAAAAAAACATTCGTATAGGTCTACAGCATGAATAGAAATTTCTCACTCGAGGTGGATTCTTCATTTCAAGTTGCACCTTTTTTAGTAGGTTTATACGGGTTTATAGATGTGAAAAATTATGTCAGTAATATAATGACATGCAAAGGGTAAAGAGAGATGAAAGCATTCACAATCATATATAGCAGAAACTATATCAGTACATCATTGAGTATGTACAGAGGGCCCAAATGGAAATGCAAAGAGCTGTATAAAATAGGTACATTCATCTGAAGTATTATTTCCTACTGAATTAAGTCTAGTTGATGGATGGACGAGTATTGTGATGAATTTTTTCCACTCTCAAGTCTCAGTCTAAAAGTCACACAAAATTGAGTATTTGGATATGAAAAAAATGCATAATTGTTCGGGGTCGATAAAAATACATGAAATAATAAAATGTATTTCCTAATTTCTGAAGAATTTATTGAAAAGTTGTGGTCAATCAGTAAGGTTCACATATATAGGGTGTTTTATTTACGAGAAACTGAACTCATTTCTTTGAGACTTTTCGACTAACCCTGTGTACTTGATTTTTATTTAGTGTGATTTTGGAAAATCTTGGAACTTTCGTATGCTGAAATTCCTTGCTAGATATCTCACATTAGGAAATAATAGACCCTTTCCATACATATCAGCAACCCTGTATATGCCATAGGAGTAGAGTCTGATAAATGCTTTCGATTTTACAAATCAGGCCAAAAACGTGTCTGCGAAAACCACTCGAACAGAGCAAATATAAATATTTCCATGAATCGTACATTTATTATTTGGCTTACTAGAAGCTTGTATTTCAATAAAAATATTTAAATATCGAATTTTGGACTTGGTGTCTTCTATTTCTATTGATTTCAAAACCTTCAGATAACTCTTGCACATTTTCGACTTCTTCGTTCATAGTATTTTTGTCCATTAGTTTTTGCGACAATTCCTTATTTGTGAAGAGTCAGTATATTCCAATGAATAGGCGATCCAGTTGCTGCGAAAGATTACCTTCGTAGTTTATTTGTCAAATTCATCAGCGGATAAATCAATTCGTAATCATCATATATCGGGTGTTTCACAGTGGATGGAACATTAGACGTATCTGGAGAACAGATATTTCGAAATTTTTACCGAAACTGAGATCCAGTTCATCGACAGAATAATTGATGGTCTTATGCAGCTATAACCCGCAATATTTTGTAAGTTTGCATTGGGAAAAAATTGATATTTTTCAATGGTCAGGTTTTGCACAAAAATTTGACAAGATAATTTTTATCTCGGAAATCGTCACAGATAGGTATAGGGAATTATGTGAGAAAGTTGTGAGGAATCTCTTGAGGATTCCAAAAATGATATAATATACGAGGTGTTCCATTTGAAATAACAAAGTAGCTACTACTTTCTGATACAAGCGGCAACACTGTATTGATGAAAATATCTTAGACGAATCGAGCAAGTTTGATTATCCACGCTCACAAATTTTCGAAATGATAAGTCTTTCTGTCCTCCAGATACGTCTAATGTTCCATCCACTGTGAAACACCCTGTATGTTCTAGAGTTGAAGATGAAATTTTTTCACAATGCGGATGAGTCACATTGTAAACTAAATTTTGGGAAGGAATCATTTCGTGAAGTTCAATATCGAGATTAATTTGTTTTCTCTGGACCATTCCCTACTCATCGTGCTCTCTTTCTTATGTTGATATTTAGTTAAGATAGTTCATTGATGTGCTGGCTGCTATTAAATACATTTCTACGTTCAAAGCCGAAGGGCATCTGTGAATGTGTCTGACAACACTCAAAGGGGGATGGAGATACAGTTAAACGCTTTTGAAGCGAACAGAACAATTATTTTGATTATATAGTCGTAATTGAATTCTTGAAACTTGAGATGCAGTGGATGCGAATCGACTATGCAGATATAGCTCATTCAGAAAGAACGTAAATGAAATGACTGATCAAATTGAATCGTAATATTCATTATACCGAAGTTATTGCGATACGATGAGGAACTTCTTTGAAGATTTCTACCCAATCGAATTGAATATAAATTTAAGATCCAAATACTCACACGATCAATGAAGAATGTCTGCAGTCTGAGACAAATTTCAGAAGAATATAAATTCATTACATAGTTATAATAAAATAGCAGGTATATTGAAATATACTCGTATTTCTTTCGATTCTTTTCAGTTTTGGACATTTATTCATTTATTCACACTGTCCTATCCACAATTACCTTTCAAACTCAATAGATAATATACTGGCTCAGCACCTTCAATTCAGCACTCAATGGGTAGGTGGTTGAAGCCCCATCAAACGTTCGAAAGGGGATTAAGTGGACTTGTGGGGATATATCAGGTGAGTCCTTTTTGTGAGCAATCATACCGCTTCGAAAAATCGGTGTTTCTTAAATGAACACCTTCTGTCGATATGGATGATTCGTTTGAAAATAGATTATACTTTTGTTCAGCCCAAAATGGCATGCAATCTGAACATCTAATAGAATGAAATAGTACTTTATAAAACAGAGTTTATTTTATTCAAGTTATACATTTTTTGACCCTGTATAAGATTCGAAAAAAAAACCGTGCAGATGAATCCTACCTACAATTCAGGATATCACAAAATGGGGGTATCATTTGAAATTTTGGGATTGGGGTACATGGGGCACAATGAGTGACTAACCCTATAATCAAAATATGGTTGTTGTAGTCCCCCCTGTAGGACATATGTACCAAACAGTGCTATTCTAACTTCTTCAGTTTTTTAGAGATATTTACATCGAAAGTTTTCAAATTGACAGCCTGTATACAATCAGACGCTACCTGAAAAAAACAACCCCATCCAATCACAAAGTCTACGATCTTATCCTAAAAAAATCGTGACATCACTAATTGAAATTTCGATTAGCTAAGCTGATATACAGTCCCAAATATCTGATCACTACCGAATATCAGTATAGTGAAGAATAGATATACAAAAGAGGTTTGGGTATCCACATCAAGAGCCCGGACGTACGTGGATGGTAATAGAATAGGGCAGCACATTGTTTATTGTCTATAGGAAATTTCTGACAATGTGGCCAGGAAACAATGGTTTACACACACTACGTGATATTTGATGAAATTTTAACTTGATTCCGAACGGAATTCTGGGTAAAAATAATGTTTATTTTTTTGAAAGGAATTGTTTTATTATCCATGCAGGAGTGTTGTGACTGGAATACCTTCGATCAGTCACTGAACAATCCTTCCCTCCTATTTTTGTGGAATCATGAAATGACTCACTCTTGATGAAACCTTGAAGTCAATTAACTCTTGATTTCTGTCAAATTTAAAATTGTTCATCACAGGATCTATACGAGTAGAGTATAATTTCGTTTCTGAAACAATTCATCGCATTTCATCTGGTTTTCAAGTTGATTATTATTATTCATGGAATTGATGATTGGAATTACTGTTTCACGGACAGTCAACTTGATTTTTGCAATTAATCAATATCTGATTCGTCCAGAAGAAATGAAAGTCACGTTTCCTACATATTTTGAATTCCTTTGATTCAAAAGATTAAAATAATTCGACAATTCTAATGCAAAATTGCTGATGGATTAGAGTTCACTGAAAAATTTTCTTTAGTAAACAACTTTATACCAGAGTATAGTGAATAATTCGACAAAAACAAAATGGGAAAAGGACGCATGAATTTTTCATAATATTCATATAATACGGCTCATCTTATTTATCAACGAAAATCTTGCTCAGAAGTGAACAAGGCGAAACTGAAATAACATATGATAGTCACTACTGATCATGGGATTATATGAATTCCATTAATTTTTCAAGAAGAGCTAAATTGCCAAGTTATTCTGAAACGAAAGTTGTTGTTGTCTTGAATTTCCCTTTAGGAATTTATTATCTTGATAAAATAGCTTGGAGGAACTAAGCTTGAAGGAATTGAGCTTCAACAACATGTAAATGATTTTTTTGTGCAAATAATGCAGCTGAATCATTTATATCGAGAATGAGGAGATTTCTCAGGTTTGGTTTACATAAACAAATCAATAAATGCTTCTATGGTAAAATATCACTTTACATATTGAATTAACTTGGTATTTGATTGTTTTTTGTGATTCCGTATTCTTTATTGAATCATTTATTTGTGCAATTAATTCATTTAATTCCCAATATTTCCATATGTTCTATCATTCTGAACTTTAACGAAATCAGATGTTGAAGTCCAACATTTTTATTTTCAACATGATATAGTACATGAATAGTTCCATCGTCAGCCTATGTATCTTTCAAATATTTTGTAGTAGTAATGATCGATCTGCAGTATATCTTCCCTCCTATTCACCATCAATGTACGTTTCACGATCACCCTACTCATATATCATCTCATTACTCACATTTTATTGCGAGTTAAATTAATTGTTTTGTACGGGAGCTAGCTTGTTGGGGGTCGGAAGACAAGGTTATTGTAAATGTTGCAGCAAATTCTGGAGTTGATCCTTGTTCTGTAAACAGAACTTGCCGCCTGTAGACAATGCAAACAAGGGAGGTATCAGCTTACGTCTGTCTGGCAGACTAATAATATCACTATATTTCTACAAGGGAAATAGGGAAGTAAGTGATACCACCTATTGGAATGAAAATGAAATCTTATTGATATCTCTCATACCAGAATCACCAAAAATAAAAAAATCAAACAACGAAACTGGAGTTTCTATTTTATTTACTGAATATTGTGTTAATCTGCTGTTCCGTTATTCGATCTTGGACTTCAATCATTCTGTTAAATTTTTCACTTCAAATATGTCATTCGATTTCCCTATATTTTGATTTCCATATCTGGAATATGGATGTTCTCTAATTCCTTTCAGTATAACCGAATTCATCATTACTAGTATACCTTGAGGCAGTAAGAAGTTGATTCAGTTTCATAGAAATCTGTATGTTCAGAAGTTCTAGAATTCGCCTTTTCGATATGGTTGTGTTTCATCTCCAAAGTCTATTGCGCTGAAATTGTCATGATGAGTGATGAAAACTATGAAACGAATCATTTATCATCGAAAAACGTTATGATTTCTGATACAATGATTGAAACAGTAAAACACACCATTGAAATTTTCATTTCAACACTTTCTGGAATAATATTCACATGTCCACATGTCTCCACACGTGAAAAAAGTCATTTTTTGTTGTTTATGCAAGATTCAAGTAGAATACAAAATAATGCCAATAATAAAAAAACCGGAAATAATGTAAAAATATACAGATACGAATAGCCCAATATCAATTACATATATCTGAGAAAATACTGGGACCATAGACTTATAAAAATTGACTTAGTTCTCGCCGCTTTGTATCGTTATCAGCTCTCCTCTAAGCTATAGCAAACGTTGACTGCATTGGAAAAATATAACGAAATCAACACGGGATTATATCGAAAAAATCGACAACAGTTATTAATATTTTCCTCGAATATAGTGCATGAAAGTATCTATATAGGTTTAGTGATTCAACCAAAACTTATGATCTGATATACGTTTCTTCCTAAATGATGTGAATTGTTGTGGAATGTTGCTGTGCCTATGGCTGTACAGGGTGATTCAAAGAGGGTGAAGAGGTACTGTATCTCAGGAACTAGTTATCGTGAAGTCTTGCGTTGAAAAATTTTATAAACCAAAGTGGCCAAGAGAAAACCCTGAAAACTTCTTTCAAATAAACAGATATAACTTCTGAATGACTCAAAGGATTTCAAGAAACTTAGTCTTGTTAGAAAATGCATTGATTAATATATCGAATTCATCTCATTCGTGATTGTGTTTGATTCCGAATGATGCCACTAAAGGGCATCTGTCGACATAATAACAAAAAATCGCTAATTTATCTGAAAAATCAGATGCATCGCTATGACTTAATTTTCTGAAAATGTAGTGAAACAATGGCCAAATGATCTAGTTAAAACCGAATCTCGATATCTCATACCAAGTCCTAAATTTGAGAGAAAACTTGAGAAAATTTTGAAGCAAATGAGCAAAACAGGTGCAAAGTGTGCAGAATACGAGTTGTGAATGAATGAATTTCAAAAATGCTAGTGAAATTACAATCCAATTCTTCCTTCCTATTCCGTATCAAATATTCTCAATATATTCATTGAATTTTCTGTGCGGTATTCTATTTTTACCAGATATCATTCTTCTAATCACCTACTCAGCTCGTGATGTCTCACAGCAGGTTGAAAAATCAACAAAGACGTCACTGACATACAGTTTGCTAACCATTTCCTCATTCAAGGGAGAAATGTTGAACGTCTCGTGAACAATAGGTATTTCGTTCTCCCCTCATGATTTTTTCAGTCCACCCGCACACCTTTCACGATACTAATGACCATCTGAACTTCCACGAGGGAAAAATTAAGCTGCTCCAAATGAATCTTTCCAACTGGAAAACAATAACTCACCGACGAACTCCTAAGCAGCTTTTCCGGTGCTGTAGATGAAGAATCTGCGGAAACATGTTTTTCAACAAAGCAATTCGATGCAGTTTCCTTTCATATTTTTGCCATATTTTTCCCAGAGATGTAACTTGTGTGTATTTATATGAATGAAATGGAGTCTAAGTTCAAAGGATCACGAATCTTTTCCTCAAGTGAAATTGAATCATTTCCTAATAAAGCTCCTCGACTATGCCTTTTTCAGCGAAAATATTTTTATCAATCATTTCATACTCCATGAAATAAATATTAATATTCATGAAAAATTTACTAACGAGCTTCAAAAGAATAATTCTCTCAGACATAAAAAACATTGCAATAATCATTATCGTTGCACTAAATCATCGATGAAATCAAAATTGATGGGAAATGAAGTTTACATAATTTACATAACCATGAAAAAAGGTTACTCTTCGAGAGCTATATCGGAAAACATCTCATCAAGAACATAAAGCTATTGATTCTCCTGAGTTCGTTGCCCAGCTGATCCCATTAGGGAATGTATCATGAATTTTCAGCACTCAATAACTATGTTAGGTTGAGATTTTGTGAGTATTGAACTTTTTTTTTTCTGTAGATCAGTTTCAAATATGAAACCCTATGCATAAATGGGTTTGGTACTCGTTTTATTTTCAGCTAATTCCTAATTCTTATTGTCATATCTTATTTCATGAAAACGTTTCTTCAATCAAAATCAGTTCGAATTATTCGAAGAACTTTTGTGCGAGGTTCACAATCAGAAAATTTATCTTCACTGGTGATACCAGTGGAAGCAGAGGGAAAGTTCCCAAGACGTGGAATATGTTATTTATATACAATATACTGGGAGTTTCTTCAGGTGTAAACGCGATCTATGAAAAGCGAACTAGGAGGAACATGATTCTGAAAATTTATGTATATTCCTAAGAAGGTGGGGAGAGTCCAGTTGAAATATTTCAATATTGTGACACTTCCGGTTTTTCTGGAGATATTTATCAATTGATCCGATAATATTGAAGGTTGAATGAACATTTTGCAACTATCACATTTCCTGAAGTTGTTCAAAAAGTGAACGAGAAACATTGCCAAACTCAATTTTTCCAAATGAAAACCCAATTTTTCGATTACATAATTCGATTTCACTCCAGAAATAATTCTACTCTAATATCATCACTCATATCTTCATACTAACACCTGAAAATCATGATTTTCCCAATTGTTCTATTTGAAATAACAAAGATAGCGTCTCGATGACTGAAATATTTTAGCTGGATTCTCCATATCCTATAAGGTGTATAAACAAATTTTCTGAAACATGCTATAGTATATAGTATAGTATAAAGTATGAATGTTAGTATTTTTTCAAATGAAATTGCTCACCCCCTTCAATTCAATGTACCGGTTCAACCGGATATGCATATCAACTTTGTTATTTTGAATACAGCACCTTGTATATTTTTATATTTTTGAATATCTTGTGATATGCTGCATACAGTGAAACTTTCCATTAAAATTTTCATTGAATATCGTTTATGAATTAGTTAGCCATGGATCTTAAATTATGGAAAGATCCTGAAAACTCAAGCAACTTAACAATTCCTTCATATCAACAAAAAATAACACAGGATGAGGAAATTATAATAAATTTTTAATATTACGCCTTTTTGCTATTTGACAATATCCTAAACGGTCTTCGAAATCTCTTGAAGAATAAAAAATGAAGCCTCAATTATTCAATGAAAATATGACTAGCAAGTTCAACTGTATGCAAAATTCCTTAAGGAATTCAAGAATGTAGAAAAATGTAGGGTATCTCATTCAAAATAACAAATTTGATATGCCAACCCGGTTTTATTGAACATGGAATAAATGAATATTCAATAAAGAACTTATTCTAATTCGTTTCGTCAAAGTTCACAAGTTCTCATCGATACATATGCACATACTAATTCGTGACTCGACTCGTGGAATGTATATATCGTGAATACGATTAATATTCATGAATAATTCTCCCACAAAGATTATGATGAGACTAATTATTTCCTTTCGGTAATTCCTTGCGAATCAAACGAACAATCAAGATTCTAGTCCGCAACTTTCTTAGTCCATATACATGAGCCTAGTTCATTTTGCAACCGACATGTGGTTAGAATGAGGTGAATAATTTCTCATGAACAGCAATACAGGGTGGGACATTCATGAATTGGTGTTGGTCAAATTCATTGGCGATATGGGCATCACCATCCAAACCAAGAGAAACTATGTGAAATCAATCCCATATAACTGAACGATGAAGTTATGTAATCATTTTTCGTTTATTAAATCGAATTTCATTATCACTAATCAGATCCGATCAGCTGTTTGAAAATTCAATTTTTCTTACTTATTCGGGAGAATTCTCAAGGAAATAATATTTCTGACATGTATGTTCTCTGTGAAACCGTTTGTTTCGTTCGCTCACGATACGAAGTGTCGAAGATGAACCATACCGCAAAACAACTACGCTCCTAGTGGAAAAGTATGGCGGATTATTCTTCGAAATTGGTGACACCCCCACCACTCAAAAGTGCCCTAGTTTTTAAACCTGTATGTAAGATCGTGTTCTACAGTCATTAGGTATTCCACTTCTGTTATGAATATGGAAAATAATTTTTATTATGATGAGGAAATGTCTATGTTTGTGATCTGCGTTTTTATTTTAATTGAACACGAATTTTCATACAATATCGATATCATAATGATTTTTATTGATGATCAGAGTTCTCGTTGCTATGAAATAGGTCTTAAACTAATTCTCAATGAAAGATAGCAATAAGTAGGTATTAATGAACTGGAAAGTAATTAGATTTCGTGAATAGATACAAATGTCAATAATTTTGCATGTCTTAGATGGAACGATATCGAGGACCC
Organism: Plagiodera versicolora; assembly: GCA_037013635.1. NCBI lineage: Eukaryota > Metazoa > Arthropoda > Insecta > Coleoptera > Chrysomelidae > Plagiodera > Plagiodera versicolora. Next base: position 3,026,785 of record CM072986.1, on the reverse strand, counting down.
GACATTTCTGAACGCCTCCACAGTTTTTTCGACAGATAGTTAAAATTTGTATTCCTAATAGAAGTACCATTCATTCATGATTCATTGCAATATTCATATTCTTGCAACTTAATTTAGTACTAACTTTTTCACAATTTCTCGTACATTTCATGAATAAGGAACAGGTAAATATACAGTCTCCTATCGAATGCACAATCAATCACAAAACAATTAGAATAAATTATAATATATATTCGCATTGATGAAACAGAATTAGGAAAAACAAAATGAATTGGATTTGAAGAGGTCGAATGAATCGTGATTTAATTTTGAGAATTTTTGATACTTGATTTCAAGATTTCGAAAACAAAACCGATCTTCCATGAATACAAAAATCATATACATTTCAGATAGCGATAAAACACAGGAATACGTCAATACACTGAAAAAAAAAATAGACTGAAATTTTCATATTATCATGTTCGACCAAGGTCCATATTGTCGAAGGTTATCACTATTGTTTGGTATAATGGCAATCACTAAAGAAACGAAATTTTCAGAATCATTCAGAGTTTCGATAATGAATCAAGAGCCGCCATATAAAAATGAGCCATGTTCTTGAAAGGAAACATATATCTTTTGTGCATACTCACTGTATTCGTGAGCTACGTAAAAATGCCAAGTCAACGACTCATCATTCGCAGCCAAGATTCGCGTCTCGAGATGTTCTTCTGGTCTTACTGGTTGTCATTTGTTACCGTTAATGAGTAGTAGTCGGTAATTGGTTCAATCAGAGCAATAAACTCTCGAGACATGTGATTTCAATATACAAGGAAATATACATAAACGGTCTTTGTATTACTGATGTTGAAAATGGTCTAGTGATACTGGTTTTAATGATAGGTGTTCTCTCGGGAACTTGTGGTTTTGTTGCATCCATTTATGGCATATCTCGTGAGACATAGCATACTCAGCCAGCTTCCTGTACCTTCTATATGAAGACATAAATCTTGAGAAAAGTGTGGAAAAAACTAAGAACGATCAACGATTATAGTAAATTTGATCGATGAACATGCTCAAGAACTATCGATCGAACGAGTGAGAATTTGAATGCGAAAAGTAAGAACGAATTATATAAATCAACCGAAAATGTGTTACTTCGAAGGAAATGTTATCTCAAATGCAATAAATCGGAGGAACATAGTAATCAAGAATGGTATCAAATTGTTCATCGAACAAAATACTTCTGGGGGGAATTTTCTTGGGATTTGGATTCAGTCAATGTTAAACTCTCCATACTGTTATATGTATATTTCTTTTCATAAAACGTTTCGCTCATTGTTGTGAGCTTTATCAATCATGTCGAAATCAAAAAATAAAAACATAAATAAGTAATTTATTCAGTAAGTTATCAGTATAGAGTTTGACATCGACTGAATTCAAATCCCAAGAAAATTTCCCCCAGAAGTTTGAAAAATTACAGTGAATATATTAATAAAAGATGCCAGAACCATTCCAGCATGTTATTCATATTCTGACTTTCGGACTGGGCGGTATCGTCAAATATTTTCAGTAGCACTTTTTTGAGACATATATCATGTGAAATGAAACAATATTCTATTATCAGGTTCACACCCAATACCAGAAAACATACACAGGTAACAAATTAGGAATGTGAAACTCGAAAGGCGAAGTAAATAAACAATGAAGATTCAATCATTTTCTTGTATCCTTCATATTTTTTTCAATATCAAGCACATACTCAATTTTCACTTGTTATTTCATTTACAAAATTTCCAACGATAACAATTCCACTTCACTCCATGAGTTCTAAACTGGAATTTGTTGAAACGAAGAAATAGGATTCTGGGTGTTTCAATACATTATTCAAGTATATGTTGAATGATTCATCACCATATACAAAATTCTAACTAAATAACTGAAATATTCAACATGAAATCTCCAAAATGGTGATCTCCATAAAATTCAGTATACAAAATATCAATTCTCTTGATCATACATCGAAAACATCTAGTAATTTATTTCTTGAAGCCGATGAGTATGCAATGTACAAAAAACTCATAGTAAACGAGTGTTATTGGCTATATTACATAGGCCTACAGTACATTGACGTTCAGTTGTGAAAAAGTGCACATATCTTGAAGAATACAGCGTCAAACTCCCTGAGTCGTTATTATTTTCTCAGGAAGGATAATCCGGAGATAATATGAATGGATATCCTCATTTTTCTTCTGCGAATGTCTAATCGAGGGAAATACGAATATGAATTTTTTCAATTTAACAAAAGTAGAGCTTTGAAAGTCAGAACTATAACACAAAATAGCAGATCTTTATAAATATCGTGAATAACTTTATGTTTTCTAGTCGAATTCACCTTTCACAATCTTGTAATTATTCTGAGAATCGTCAGAAGCAAGGCCGAATAGACCATTTGTGCTTATCGAAATTTCACTAGATAACTTCAGCAATTACAACTTGGAATTAAGTGTTACAGTATTTAGGGAACTTAATCATTTATTAGCAGTGTTGGTTATTTTGATTCGAAGTTCTGCCTAACAATTAAATCTATGACTTAAATGAATTGAACGAAACAGGTGAAGTAGATAAATCATAAGTTCACGACTCATTCGACATATTTTACAGAAAATATACCATGAACAATGGATATGTAATGCTGACAGATTAATGGATATGACTGATAAACGCAATAAGGATATGTATAGTTGAATTATCTTCGTATTCAGTGATGTACTTTATTCTCAGTCTAGAGATTGAGGTCTTAAGCTGTGGCTTTTTCCTTTTTTCTCATAGTAGTTGGATCCATGTAACTAGTTTGTTTCGATTAACTCACAAGTATTCATCATAATGACTCAATTCTTTTTTTTCTTAGTGAAAACTGGATTTTTGAGTTACCAGTTCGTTATTTCCTTCTGATGGCACACCTTGTTACTGAATATACTGAACTGGAAGAACTCAAACTCAAACATTCTCACCATTTTCTTATCTAACATTGAAATAAAATAATTATACAGGTTGGCCGATTGATGTGTGCAAGTAGAATAACTCACTTCGTAATGAGAAAACACAAAATGTCTGGAATAATAGAGTTGTTATATTTATCTCGTCTAGGCTGAACACCTTGTATATATTAATATATTCTTGGATTGTGTATCTGCGCAAATTCAACAAATTTATTTCAAATACTTTTTGTATTCCATTGTACACACATTAATGGGCCACCCTGTATATTTGAATTTGAAAATATTGTTTGTTGACTTCTTTATTCGGATTCAAATCGATCTTGAATCACACCAATAATCATAAAAATTCTGAATCATTGATTCATTATGGGGTACTGTTATTCTGGCGAATTAATTCATGCCGAAACAGGCACATTAATTCACCTCAAGATGATATCAATTCATCAAAGTTAAGCTATCCTGCGGGCGGGCTTTGGAAGCCCCCTGGCCTATACATAAGCAGCAACGGAACATCAAGAAGATATCATCTACCTGTTCAAGCAGTTTCCAAACTGTATCAAGAGTTGGGGTTCGAATTTTCATTTTCTGAAGAGGAAATATATTGTAGGTAGTAGTAGGATCATTTGCATATGTTCCTCCTTTATTGCGCTGAAAACATTTATGAATCACCAGATGGGAACAAGTTATATGTCATGTTTGTTGAATATTTCACTCTAGCATCAGTACCTACTAACAGTTCAAGATTTCTGCAAGATAATCGTAATTCTTTCCTTTTGATACAATTTGGAAACGTCAATGTGTCTTCAATCACCTGATTGATTGGTTTGATTCAATAATTATCATTTCATCACGTTATGAATAGCTTTGATAGCTCATTCAAGAAAAAAAGTTGATGGAATGAGTTTCTGGTATATTTTTTCTATAGCCATAAGAATTTCGTTATGGTGCGAAATTGATCTGTTCAATATCATTTGATCATGAACTGACTTCTATGAATTCTCAGGAGTATGTAGTTTAGTAGTGTATAATCGAACATATTTTTCTAGTGTTCGTCCCAATAGATAAAGATAGCTTGTCAAAAAACTAACCTAACTTACTCAACTAATAACTGAGCCTAAAATAATGCAAGGTGAGATGGAGAACCCTTGAAATAACTCATGGAATACAATTATCCCAACTATGTTGAAGCTGTGATGAACAAAATGTGAACAGAAGTTTGGCTCTAAATAGAAAGAATAATGTTTGAGAAATAAAAACCGATTTTAATAAAGGTAGGTAAAACACATCTACAGATAATCGAAGTGACCAATATTTCAAAATCAACAGTGCAAGTGCAAATTCAAGTGAATTCTATGAAATTAAAAATATCAAAAATAATATTGAGATTTTTGACTCAAATACAAATTTTGATTTCGAATGTGCGGTCTCAAGTTCATGTTATTTTCATGGAATGACTTCTCTGTTTGTATGGGTATTATAATTTTTTCACAATTCATTCTTCGTTCCTCCAAAGTTCTGTATTGAATAATAATCGAAAATGAACAGTCAACTGCAAAAGTCAATGAAGATTTTTTTCAGGCATGATATATTACTCAACAGTAACTATAATTTTAACTGGCATAATCATTTAATCGAAGTAAAAACTTTCCAAAATATAATGATTATGAAATGATATTCAATTTCATATAACCGCTACGAAAAATGCTCAATCTGAACAATTCAATTGGTCATTTCACTAGGTTGATTCAAATCCATTTATTATCGACTGTCGATACCTATTTTTGTTTCCCTCATAAAGGAATATAATCATCAAGAAATCTTTAACTAATGACGAATTCAATGTACATCTCTTCGCTTTCTTCTGTTCGTATATTCAATAAATAACGCTTTTCAGTACAATGACACTGCTCACAACACTATCAACTGATAACACGATCACAATATCAAAAGTATAACAGAACACCCAAAAAGTATCCATGATGTACGATTCCAGAATCTTAATAAAGCTAACAATGAACGTATCAATCCAAACAAAGATATCGATGTTATTATCTTGAATCAATAAATGGAATATTATGCTCTCTGAGTTTTCTCACCACGAACAACAAGAAATAGATTAATGTTTCGAATACGAACGTGTTTAAACACATGGACGGTATCATCTGAAAGAAACATTAGTCAGGATTTGTTGACCTTTGTCAATTATCATGGCAACGTATCTGAAAACACATTCATCAAGACAGAGAATGAAATATAGGGATAATGTTATTTTGGGAAATAATTCAAGGAACATATTTAAGCGTGGGGTAGGATTCACATAATAGAACGACGATTTGTTCAATGCGATGATGAAGTTTATCAAAGTTCATTGAGAGTCGTTGCTGAATTCCACAGAAATTCCACCGAATAATTGACCGTTTTCAGACTTTTCTAAAGCTCTGTATGTAAATGTATATATATATATATATATATACATATATATATATATATATATATATATATATATCCATTATATATATATATATATATATATATATATCCATTATTGATCTCCTACGGATGCCTGGATGTCACCTGATATGGATATCCAGAATGAAACTTATTTGGATATCCTATGGATGTATCCAAGAAGTTCGTTTCGGATATCCTAAGTACATCTGCAATCGGATATCTTATGAATATACATTTTGTGTCCACGGATATTCCGCCCTGAATAGGACTTGAAATGGACATCCATAAGATATCCTGTGTTAATTGGGAAATTATCTACACGAAACTGAATTTTGGTTGATTGTAACGATATTGGATTGAATATAGAAAATTGAATAGACATTTTCAAGCTTTAGTCCCGAGGAATTCATCAAAGCTTCATCTTTCATAAATTTTTCTTTGAATGCAAGCATGAATTTCTTGCAGAATTCCATCAACAACTTTCGTCAAGTTGAATAAAATAATACTATATTTATGCTATGTTCCATTACCAGGTCACTGGAATATCCACCCAGAAACACTGATGAAGCAACGACACTTTGAAGAAGCTGTCGACAAAACACTTCAAGCATTCGCATTATGTAACTATCATGATAAATTCGAAAATGAAGAATTGTGTATGTCTACTTGTTCCTACTGCTAACAAGAACTGAAAAGACGACAATGACAGATAGTAAAATTAGTATTACTGTATGTTTTGTATGTTTTGTATTCGTTATATTGTCTGTTGTATTTTTGCACCCTATCTTTGTCCACAAGAATTACCTTTTCTTCTGACAATAAAGAATATTCTGATTCTGATTCTCAGATGAGATTCTGAAATACAATATATAATCGCGATATGATATGAGACTCCCTTTATATCACATTAATTTTTGAATCGGGATCACCTTCTGAACCTTTCTGCTTTATACTTTCCTATTCCTCCAACCGTTTTCAATATAATTTCCTCGTATTTTTCAAAATATGGCTTTGAGTTTATGTTCATGTGGAGATTATATTAGTACTTCTTGTGTATTCTATTTCCGAGATAATATACTATACTGTACTATATTCTGTATACAGCGTTCGATTCATGGAATGTACAGAAATAACTCAATGACAGTAAACTTATGAATATGATGAATGCAATAGAATGACTTGAACTCAACCAAGTGAGCAATGAGAATGAGGTGAGATATATTGTTGAAAAGTAAAATGAAATGAAATCAAATTCAAATGATTGTCGAACTGCATGGTTCTCAAGGCGTTCAGATTGTATTCATTTGCAATACAAAAATGAATCAATTTTTTTTTTCAGGTTTCTGAACTACAAGAGATCTGATTCAATCGTGATCATGATAGTCATCTGCAGAATCCATACAAACTAAAAAAGTTTTGAAAGCGTTCTTGTATGGATAATTTCCAAGATAAATGCACTTTTAAGTTTACATTCTTTTACTGAATTGATTCATAGATTAATAACATGTCGCTGTGGGATGATGGATATACTCAGGAGGGTACTTTGGTGCTATTCGGAGATTTTTCTCCGAGGGTCAATACCTGTATGAGAAGATATTGCGATTTCGAATGCATCTGATGCGATTCGATATTTCGACCCTTATTGATTCAGAAAGACGATGTTGTTCTCGAAGACAGAACTTCAAGGACGCATATCGTTTACATGGATTATAGGTCACGTATTTCCTGTCGATTCTAGACATAATCCAGACGATGTTTGAATTCGTTGATATATTCCGCAACAGGATATCGCAGATGTTCGTATTTATCATTTCTTTGAATCATAAATATATGCAGTTTGCTGCAATATTCCATTGCACGATGATAAGAATCCATCCGCGTATAACCTCCTCTTTTAGAATACAAATGCAATATTGAGAACCGAATATATATATATATATATATGTTTCATTCATAAATGAAATAACGAAAGATTATATCAATTCAATTTTATATAAAAACTGACCGGTTTGATTTCGTGATATTTCAATATTGTCAATACTTTATAGAAAATGCTTGGATTCTGGAAAGGAATAACTTTTGCCAGTTCTACACCTTGGACCAAAACCCCCTAGGAGACTCATGCTCATCTCTTAGATCTCCTCAACTGATGATCTATACTGAGAATATTCTCACCCATGTCATGATACCAAATCTTATATCGCTAAGATGATAAGAAGGAACTCGAAGATTTCGCAGTGATGTTGAATAGAAGCCATGAATTTCAATTGTTGTACCATCAATTTTTGATTTCAGTAGAATAGTAAAATGATAATTCATAAGTACCAAACAACTATCGATTGTCTGAAGGGTTCTATTCAGTCTGTTATTTTTTTTTTCGCGTGTTTTTTTTCTCGTACTTTGCTTACTATCATATTCCTGATTATTATCTTTCGTACTACTAATTGAACATTATACAACCTCTCATCATATTGATTATCATCGTGGTGTAACTCTCAATATAATCAAATTTGTTTCTCTTGACGAATCAATATCCTAATCATTATTCGATGTAAATTATTTATTGAAGCAGTAGTTTCCTAGATATCCAGATATTGCATACCTTTGAAGTGGAACGTATACCTAATAATGCATCAATAATGTTTGGGATAATGTGTTCATTGTTCATTAAGAACAATCAATTTCAAATAACGTCGATACTGTCTAATCCATGAATATTCATCTATTGTCAAAATCTATCGCATCGAATATAGATATTCACATATTAATCATTTCAAATGCTAGCTATATAATACTTTTAATGGAGGATTTCGTGTTTGGGTAGAATCATTTCAGCCAGAATAACATGCTATAAGTATATTATTAAAGGGTATTATGGAAATTTGTATGGAAACGCATTAATGTTTCCTGTCATAGATGCCAATTCGACTCCAATTTGCACATTCGCTGTGATGGTGAACTTTTTAGATCAACTGAATTGATCGGTTATTATTTCATATAATATTCTGAATATCATTGAGGGTCATTTATCACAGTGCGAGTCTGAGTCTCTAACCTAATTCCTACCCTAATTCAATAGTATTTTTAGTTGAGATGATATATGATATATGACGAAATTTTATTAGAGCTCCGGAGTTTTATTCACATATTCAGCAAACATCCATTGATCGAATTGAAAATTATTATTCCTGGTTGAATATTCGATAGATTCGAAATTGGATAAAGCTGATCTTATGGATTTGAGTAGTACTGAAAGCTGGTACACACTTCAGTGAATCTGCTTTGTTGGCCACAAAATAGTTTTGTCATACACCGACTCTGACTTTCATATGAACGAAATGATTGACCAAGGACTATGTATTTGCAGATAGCTGATATTATATAATTTCTGAAACAAGTGTTGAAGAGATCATGCTCCATTTCTCGTTTCCAGTGGGATATTAAGGTTCATGTTTGATAAGTATTGATTCAGAATGAAACAGTTCACATATTGGATATTGAGTCCTTTCAAGAGTTTACAGGTTGTCAATTTGCAAACTTTAAATGGAAATATCTCTTAAACTGAAAAAGTTAAAGCAGCGAAATTTGGTACAAATAATAAACAGGTAGGAGGAACTACAACCACTATATTTCAATAGAAGGGTGAGTCACCCCTTGGGCCTGATACACCCCAACACCACATAATAGTACCCCCTCTTTTGTGATACTTCAAATTGAAGGTCTTTTGGAATAGAATTCATCTGCATAAAAATTTTTCCTAACTTTCTCACATGGTTAAAAAAGGTATATTTCAGATAAAATTATGTTTCATAAAGTGCTATTTTATTCAATTGGATGCTCAAAATGCTTACGATGTTGAGCTAAACAATAGTGTAATCTATTCTCACATTTCTCACAGCCAACTTCACTCGATGATCTTCGGCAACCGATTATTACAGAATGTATATCTATTTCAAGAGTCTACATAACTACGAATTATTCAAAATATACTCATATTTCATAGCCCACTTCTCGAATAAGGAAATGGGAAATCCCGTACGCTCATGTTATTGTTTTGACGAAAATGCAGACTTAACCATCTGTGCTGAAATGGGGTAGGTATGTTGCAGTAAACAAGATGTATCAATTTAGTTCAGTATAACAGTGGATATAACTGATAAAGCCCACTTTATAGGTATGTTCAGTGATTCCACAAAGGGATAGAAAGCGATCAGACCTGATTGTGGGAACGTTGGTTTTCACTAAGTTAGGTTCGAGTTAGTTGAATTTCAGATACAGTTCAATATGATATTGCAAGATTCGGTATGTTTTCTGTATTTAAACTGTGTTTCACTTCATTGCTTGATACTCTACAGCATACTGGCATAAATGTTTCCATCATATATTTTTTTTTCGCCCAATTATGGGAAATGACAATTGAAAAAATTATGGAAATATATCCGTATTGTTGAATACTGTAGGATCAAAAGTACTTTATCTAAAATTAAGGATTGATTTTCAAAGATGAATTGGAATGAATGATTTGAATTTGAACTAACGAATTTGTTGAAGTATGGATAAGATGACATGAAATGTATCATTCGAATTAAATTAAATTAAATCAAGGGAATGAAGCTGCTGAACGATGAACTGGAAGAACATACAGTGAAACCTCATCAATTACAAAAATATAAATGAATGATATAAAACTATACTGGTCTAACTGATTTCTGGTTCTGCTTCAACAATAGAAAAAAAAAAACACAGATGAAATGGACTCTCGATATAGCTTCCACAGTATTTGTTTCCTCATTGAAGGAAATAGTTACGATAGCTTGTTAGAATATGTCCCATTGTGACTTGTGTTTTTTTTGATATTATGGAAATGTAATAAAATACAAATATTCTGGTTTAAATATAGCAGTTGATAAATAATAGTGTGGAAAACTGAAGGAACTCTCCGAGCAATCATTGAAATATGAATTGAAAAATTGTTCCTAGTGAGAAAATTAAATAACTGAGGAAATTAATTCCACTGTCATGAAAGCCTAGGGTATTTTGTATAACCTCCTTGAATCAACAATGTGTTCCAGAACTTTATGGTCCCATTATAATGGCCTTGATTTTATCATCCGGTATTTTACGGAATTATATTTTGACTTTCAATCCAATGGTTGCTAAGAACGTGTTCTGCAGTTTTTTGAACTATAACCTATTCATTACTCTTGAGTCTTATGATCTTTCAAAACCCTGGAGAATTATTTTGTTATGTTCAGTAACAATATATGGAATTATTTATTCTGAAGGAATTAGTCATATAATTTCGTCATAAATGAGGTATTTTGTTCATTCCACCCCATCCTGTAATCAAGACATAAACATTCACAGGAATTATTTATCCATGGAAGTTATGATCTTCACTGCACAAACACATTATTCAGCATAACTGTCACAGGATGCAAATTTTCTCAATTTCTTTCAAATGGCCTTTTGCCTGATTCCTACTTGAAGTTGACTTATGGGACACCCTTTATATGTAATACAAAACAACTATTCAAGCAATGGAGTCAACTGGTTTTCGATTTTATGCTCACCAATAGTTGATAAATATTATTTTCAAGAACAATACATACCTCTTAAGTTATACTTGGAAATGGAAGAGCTCCAATATAACAGTGTCATCTATCCTATTGTACCACTTTCTATGTGAAATCCTCTCTATAACAACATTGTAGATCAATGTGGGATAAAATGTTACCCTTGCGAACATTTTTCTGATAACTTTGATTATAGAAAACAAGAATATACTCGAATACTTGAATTCGTTACTTGTAATGTCATTTCTTGTTTCTTCTCCCTGGCATTCTTACGTTTCTCCAACTGAAGATCAAGATTACTGATAATGTTATTATAATAAATTCTTGACAAGACCTCTACCCCAAAATAGTATAATACGTTCTCAAAACTTTCAGTCAGTCAAAAGACTCGTAAAGCGACATCAAGTAAAAGTTGAATCAAACTTCTCTGATCAAACTGAGAATATACTGAGGGTGCGTTCCATTAAGCGTTCACAACGATCACGCTCACGACCACGAATTTTGTCGTTCCACTTGGTTCTGTGCGTCATAAAAATAAACCCAAGTGGAATGTGGAATCTAAGTCGTCGCCATATTTGCTGTTTAGTGCTTGACTTGACCATGTGCTTGACAATTGCATACAATTTCTCAAAACGCTCACGACGACCCCTCAAGAGGTGGGCATAAATCATGACGTCATTCATGACATTTTCGCCAAGACCCCAACCACGGTCATACACATAGGTCTGGAGAATACGGCCTTCTTGAGTGGTGGGGGGTGGCACCAGTTTTGAAGAAAAAGTTGCCATAATTATCCGCTAGGAGGACATAAGGGTATAATCACGTGATTAAACTTTGACAACAAAACAAACGGTTAGGTCTGAACATAACAGGATGTCTCCATTCGTGAGAAGTTTTATATCAAAAAGTGGAATAAATATGTTATATATTTTTTTCATATGTGGGATCATTGGTCACTGACAAGTTGAACACCGGTCGAATATCAGTTGGATTTTGGTTCAGTATTGATTCGTGCTGCATGAGTGGACTTTGTGTTTCAACGGATCCAATTTGAATGAACATTGCATCACATGTAGCCATAACTAGATCAGACATGAATGATGAAATAGTCGAATATTGCCAAATTCACCTGCTTCAACGTAAAAATTGTGCCTTCAGTGAGTTTTTTATTACTGTCACAATCTGACGTGTTTCGAAGAATGAATAAGTGAAATTCACTGTAGGAATAACAATGCTTTTCGAATCTGGACCATTTCTATTCTGAGAAAATGTCAGCAAAAATACACCACGTAACATTCCTGTTCTGCTCTCGCAATTGGTCGAGCAGGCATATCATTGGAGATCCAAACGGACACAAGAGAGCCTGTATTCCAGACACGCTCCCGCTGGTCCATACAATAATCTGACCACTTGATGTAACATATACGTCTCTGCAGTTTCCTTGTTTGTGTTTCTCTACGGTAATATCTTTGTCGAACAAAAGGATATCCTTTCCGGGATCATCTTACCGTATCTAGAGAGTGGCTGATGTGTCAACGAAACGACAAACTAGTCTGTAAACTAGACGTGGGATTTCTGTTCTACGAGTAATTGATGAATTTCATGAAGGGTGCGACATTCAAGAGCACCACATCAATGAAAACAGCATTGTTACTGTGTCAATGTATTATTATCTACAGATATTAAACCAATATACAGTGTGGGGCAGCTGAATGAGGTTTTTATCAGTTGATACCACAGTCCTGTGGTATGACAAATGGGCCGCTTATTCGTTTGATCGAACATCATTTGGTTCAGGTTGGAAATTGACGGAGTTTTTTTGTAATAACTAATATTTTATTATTATCAAGAATGAATATACCGGAAGAACTGAAAAAAGGTCATAACTTCGTTATGTTGAAGAGGAAACCAGCAATCAGAATGTTTGTTTTCATTCTTCTTCCTTTCCTGTTGATACTTTGTAACTCGTACATCAGGAGTCTCTAGTTTTATATTCAAAAAATTTCGAAATTGTGACGTAAAATTTGTCAATGATGTAAGAAGTTGTTTTCCATTTGGATATTCTTCTAGTGTTTGCAACATCCTAATCAGATTTCATGAATAAATCCAACACGTTCCTTCAACTATGTCTGACAAATATTGATTCGCAGACCTCTGCTCACCTATTGATTCATTTGGTAAAACTCTTCATTCGGAAATAGGTTCAGTTCCTAATCAAAAACTAACATCTAAATTGCAACACAAAAATCGTCCAGTAATTCTTTGGAAAATTTCCAGTTCATGCGTACAAGTATCTTTGAATGTGTTGCATTTGAATTTTTGAATTTGATGACCTCAAAGTTTCATCAGAATTTGAAGCATTTGAAATAAGATTTTGGATTTGACGGAAAATGCTACGCAACTGACTATATTTCAAATTACTATTACTACTCGTCGAACTCTACAAGTAACAAAACTTCAAGCCATTCACAATTTCATTCTTTTATAAAAAATTATGAATTTCCATGAATTACACTTCATCGATGATAAATATTACTGAATAAGATGATACAATCTAAATATGAAGAATATCTTTTGAGAAATCTTCAGTTCGTTCTGTATCAATTGAATATATAAAACATGCAATCGGAGTTTGATCGATCACATGAAATCTATTCGAATCGAATGTTTTTTCAATGAGTAAATCAACACATTTTTCAGTTCCATTGAAAATACTACATCCTTGACAATATTTTCTATCTATGAAACAAATTTTCAGAATTTCATTCGACTGGAAAAGTTGGATACAAAAAGCTACTCACATGATAAATCCTACATGACATACATATACGTCGTCAATTATGTCATCTAGCTCCAATTAAATAAACAAATCGGTACATTAGTACGAGAAAGTATAAAATGCCAATTAACCCTCTTTGACCATTGTATATGGAATAGTCTCTCTTTCAATCGTGAAAATTTTTATATAAAAAAAAAACAAAATATAATTACCTGAATATATTCATTGGTAGATGAACATTAGAAATCCAGTATACATATTTGAAATCATTAAGCTTATGACAATTTGACTGTTAACTAGGAATGCCAATGGATGACCAGATAATAATGTTTTTATACTCGACAATCCGTATAAATTGAGGAATATTACGTTTTTGAATTTTTTTCAGGTAGCATATAAAATCAATTTTTTCTTTGAATACTACCTAGGTCATTGATTAATCAATATGGTGGTTGAAGACTTCCAAAGTAACGATGAGTTCTTTTCACAACTAGTCAATCTCTTTTGATACTTTCGAGGTCTTCCATTGCCCCTTGAGTTGATATATCAACGGACCGAACACCCTATATAATGTATCACGTTATTGAAGAAATTTGCCTGGAAGCTGTAACAATCTTGACCATGAAGGTTGAAGAAAAATCCTTTTTATCGAATTCCTATGAATCTACGTGAGCTTATGGTTTCTTTTCAGCAACCCCATGTTTTGTGTCTAATTCTATCGGACACCCCATATAATAATATGAAATGGTTTCATCAGAGAATTCAAATGTTCTGTACAACGCGAAGGTCTCATAATCTGAGCTTGGCTTTTACAATTCGCGAATAGCGAAAACTTTCACTTCAAACATTGAAGCAACAATTCCCAGATTCATCCTCACTGTGCATAATATTATGTGGAAATGTGCATCATCTGTTCACAGAATGAAAGTATATTTATTTTGATTTTACCTGAGGGGTTGTGAGTGAGCTTTTACACCTGGAAGGGTGGGCGCGCCATTTCGGTACAATGATCACTGACACTAGAGTCAAACCGGCAGAAAATGTGTTGGGATCGCTTTTCAATACCAATATTCGAGATTGTTTGGAGTGAAGACGAGGTTTGATGGAGAAATGTCTGTATTTGTTTGTATAGCGGGCGATCCCGAAAATGAACAAAACGTTTATGTTATAACAGCAACAACGAATGCATGCAAAGAGTAACATGAAACTCGATTAACGAGTCAAGTTCATAAGTGGTTCTTACTCAAACAACCAACTCATATAAAGAAGGGTGAGGAGAAATTTAAAACTTTTAGCCTACCAACAACTTCTGATATATAACAAAAATGTCCATATTGTGACAATCGTTTTGTCTAATCTCGCACCTTATTTCAATATGTCTGGCCCAAGTTGAAAACGAATTACTCGAAATGGATTGATACTGGTGTTTTCCAAACATAAAATCGCATTATTCAAGCATAGCTTCTTGTTTCACAATGTGTTCACGATTTTGAAAAGACATTGAATAGTATTAAGTGGATCTAATACTTATAATAATAATAATGAATTGCCACGTTATTCGTTAAGGATAATGATTATCCAATGCAATGATTATAGCATGTGTTTTTTGTAGTCTATCTAAGCAAGATAGCAGCTCACTAGAAAATGCGGTGTTGGATAGATTGGATAACTATCAACTCCAGATAACCGTTAAACAGTTCATTCCATATTTGTGGAGATTTCGACAAAATTTAGAGCAAGTCGCATATTTCCATCCAAACATATGAAGCATCGTGGTGAAGTCACTGTGAAGTGCTGTTAATATTATTGATGCCCAAATATTCCCAGCTCTATCTCAACCAATCAGAACTGCAATTCCAACAATGATATTGAAAGATAACCAAATTTGCCAGGAATATCTTCCCTAAATAAATAGACTATATCATGATTGTTTTCTTGAATGATTTTTCAGAGTGCTTTATCATATCTAATATATCTTGGATTCAATTCGAAACCAGGTGAATCTAATCCTCATCATTATTCTGATTATCGTCATCACCTTCATTTACATGAAATCAAGACATATCTTTTATAGGTTTGGAAATTATATGACGTCTGATAGACTCTCAACAATAATCTAGATGATAGTTTGCACTAGCTGCACGATAGATCATGCCTAACATCACATGAAAAAAATGACCCCCTGTGTAGATCCATGTTTTGTTATAGTAACGCAACTTTATAACCAATATTTTCATGACATCAGTTTTCGAATGAACATTTTCATTAACTTCAAACTTATCTAATAGGTGAAATAATTCATTCTACCCAACTATTTCAAATCGCTTGACCATAATTCATTGTGCCCAAATTTATAATGTGGTTGAATTTGCTACGATAAGAATAACGAGCAGGAGATTATTACTATCACTCATTTTGTGGCAAGCTGTTATGGTATGTGATGTATTTTGGCGTCGAAGGAGCTCTCAACGACAAATGAGTTGAAAACCGTATTGAAACTGTCATGTTTTTTTATCTGATGGGAGATCTAGTCTGATGGATTTTAGGAGCTTTCTTAACTTGCATGAAATTACTTTTCCTTTGTTCTTATTTGATCTTTCTGGATGGTATGGTCTACTCTAAGCTTTATTGACTCCTGGGTCACTCACTTATATAATTTGGATTTATTAAGAAAATTGGATCGTTATCATGTACGTGAGGTACATGTTCGAAAACACAAATCAATGAAGTTCAGATGGAGATTGAATATTCTGTATAAACAAAACACCAAGGCAATCAATTTAATTTTGTATAGTGTTGCATGTTGAATAAATGCAATCTTCATCACACATACGGGGTGTTCGTAACTGGTTATTGAAATAGCATTTTGACCTAAATAAGGACCTGTCGACTTATTTTACATCAAGGTTGTAATCCAAAATTCAGGATATCATTAGTAATTTGATTGATTGAAAGTGAAATATTTGCACTCAGAGACGAAAAATGCATTTTTTTAATTTTTGTACCACCTTTTCATCGACAAAAATGATTTTGACTCAAATCAACACATTTGTTTAGGAATATCTCTTTCTGCTGTATTCATATCTACAAACGAATTTTCAAAAATTTCGTCATACAGGGTGTTGTATTGAACTGATGAAATTCCTTAAATTTTTTGAGTCCGTACCTGGATTATAAGTTTCATTCATTAGGTATTCGGTAGCATACAGGATAATGAGTTTATATACAGTGTCCAAGATAAGAATGAACAGCATGGAGATATCGGAAACCATAAGAGATACGGAGATGGTTAAATTAGAGAAAAGTTGCTCATTTCCTAGTCCAACAATGTGCCGTTCAGAAAGTTTGAAAATTCCAATTAGTTCCGGAGATATGCATGAAAAAACGAAATTTGTCGATTTCGTTTTAATTTTTTTCTGACGATATTTGAAGAGATATAGAAAAATTAAAGACACTTTCTCATTTCCATTTTTCAATCCCTACAAAACAGCGTTGAGAGATTGTCCGTACGACGTTTCGTTTCGGAGAAACCATCATCAACTTTATTTTTTCATATGGCCCGTGAAAAAAAATACCCTGTATTGAATAGCATATTTTATTACCAATACAACGATGTATGACACAATATGATTCTGCGATATTTAAAACAAAAACAAAATTGTTTTTATTAAAGATCGAACGTTTTGGTGTAGTGTGCGCTGAAATGATGACCCTGAGTATGGTATAGTAGGCTATGATTACTCATGTTTCGAAATATTAAATTAAAATCACGTTATTGGAGATTTGAGAACTTCATTCGTATAAGTAGGTAGGTCTCATCATATGTTAATCAATTAAAATTTTTAGTTGAGAATTTCTGACTAGAAACTTAAAAAAACTAATCTCTATTATAGAGAATGTTCAAACAAATCACCATTATTCTCTAAACATAGATAACACCTTCTGAATGTTGAATTGAAAACACTTCTCAACATATCAGGTGTGATGCACTCGCACGCTTCAAGAATTAGTTTCCTAAACTGATACTCAGATCAAAAGAAACACCGGTGAACATAATTTTTGCAATACCCCAGAGAAAAAAATCTATCGGAGTGATGTCCGGCGAACGAGGGGGCCACGAAACTGCTAAATGTGTGCGTACCTATCAATTTTCCCGGAAATCTATTCGATAGAAACTCGCGCACTATTAGGGCATTGTCTAATAAATAAGTAATCATAGCTTACTATACCATACTCACTCATCATTTCACCGCACACTACACCAAAACGTTCGATCTCTGATAAAAACAATTTTTTTTCGTTTCAAATATCGCAGCGTCATACATCGTTGTATTGGTAATAAAATATGCTATTCAATACAGGGTATTTCTTTTTCACGGGCCATATGAAAAAATAAAGTTGATGATGGTTTCTCCGAAACGAAACGTCGTACGGAAAATATCTCAACGCTGTTTTGTAGGGATTGAAAAATGGCAATGAGAAAGGGTCTTTCGTTTTCTTGTATCTCTTCAAATAACTTCAGAAAAAAATTGAAACGAAATCGGCAAATTTCATTTTTTCAGGCATATCTCCGGAACTAATTGGAATTTCGAAACATTCTGAACGGCACATTGTTGGACTAGGGAATGCGCAACTTTTCTCTGATTTAACCATCTCCGTATCTCCTATGGTTTCCGAGATCCCCATGCTGTTCATTCTTATCTTGGACACAGTGTATATATTTTA
Organism: Plagiodera versicolora; assembly: GCA_037013635.1. Lineage (NCBI taxonomy): Eukaryota > Metazoa > Arthropoda > Insecta > Coleoptera > Chrysomelidae > Plagiodera > Plagiodera versicolora. The sequence continues at coordinate 3,008,273 of CM072986.1, read as the reverse complement.
TATACGGTGCGTTCATAAAGTGTGGAAACGCTTCATTATCTTACGATATAATTATTTTCAGAGGTAAAGCTCAGACAGGTCGATTTTGTATTTCAGTATTCCATCTTTTTTTACAAAAAAATATTTTTTTCCCCCACCACCTTACAAGATATGACGTCATCGATATTTTTTTTTTTAATTGAAAGGGTATATTTTGATATAAAAAATTGAAAGCCCATATTTTTCTGAGTTTAACCATACCACATACGTCATATCTTACACTTCAGGTTACAGTATACTGAGTATAAAAGAAACCAGTGTTCATATTTCTCAACATTCATTTAATTATTTATTTTGCAATGGAAACCTGAGAATTACTCACTAGTTAGTACGAGTATATTTGCCATACATATTTGTTCATTTTCACTACTTCTTATGATATTTTCATTGCAAATAAATAATTAAATGAATGTTTAGAAATATGAACACTGGTTTCTTTTATACTCAGTATACTGTAACTTGAAGTGTGAGATATGACGTATGTGGTATGGTTGAACTCAGAAAAATATGGGCTTTCAATTTTTGATATAAAAATATACCCTTTCAATTTGAAAAAAATATCGATGACGTCATATCTTGTAAGGTGGTGGGGGAAAAATTATTTTTTTGTAAAAAAAGATGGAAGACTGAAATACAAAATCGACCTGTCCGAGCTTTACCTCTGAAAATAATTATATCGTAAGAAAATGGGCGTTTCCACACTTTATGAACGCACTGTATATATTTATATAAAAGGATATACAATGCGGATCGTGAGTTATGAGCCATTGCAGAAATAGGAGATATACATGAAACACTCTGTATCTCGCTTATACAGGGCGCTAGACCCATCATATGGGGGATTTTTCAGAAGCAGCTAGGCGATATCTACAACCCTCACAGTACGCCCATTTCCCAATGAATCACCCTGTATAGACATGAATACAATAAAATACAAACAATGTATGAAATACACAATCACTTGAGGAGCGTCCATCATGATGGCATCCTTGATGGTATAGAAACATTCCATTAGTAAGAAAGCTCTGATTTTATTCTCAAACTGGTATTAGTTGAGGCACTTTATACCTAAAGGTAACTTGTTATACAGGTGTAAATTCAAATAATAATTTTGTGACATCTGTAGCCTAAACGTAGGTCTTGCAATGGAGTTTCCAATGCGAGTATAGAAAAGGTGAATTTCTCATCGCACTGTTCTCATGAATTTCAAGTAAGGATGAGAATATAAATAAAGTGGGAAGTGGCATAATTTGAAGATTTGCAAAAAGAGGGTGACAGTGATATGACCCTAATTACTCTTTGTGCAATTTGAATGCTTTATGTGCGTGGCTCCAGCCACCCCATAATAAAATACCATAAGCCAAGTGGCTTTGGAATAAACCAAAGTAACAAGATTTAAGTACGTGCATACTAACGCTACCCCTTAGACATCGAATCATAAAGGTGACACTAGATAATTTTTTTGCTAAGGACACAATATGAGGAGCCCACTTCAGTCTGTCATCAAGTTGTACGCCAAGTAGTTTGACTGTATTTTCCCGAGGAATAGTTGATTTAGAGGAAACGAGAAGAGATCGATTCTTCCAAAATTAATTTTGAGTTCATTCGATGTGAACCAGGATTGGGCTGTATTTGAAATATCATCAGATGAAGCACTTAGTTTCTCCAGGTTAGCACTTTGGCAGATAAATGTCGTGTCGTCCGCGAAAAAGACACTCTTTGTCGGTGAGGTATAATAGTACAGGTCATTAATATACACTAAAAAGAGGAGGGTGCCCAGAATCGAGCCTTGAGGAACACCATAAGAAAGTATCCTACGATAAGTTAGATCACCACCTAGTTTAACACACTAAGATCTGTCACTAAGATAAGAATAAAAAAATCCAGTGCAATGCCCCTGATACCATAATAATATAGCTTTTTCAATAGGATAACGAGATCTATTTCATTAGGCACATCCCCAAAAAACAGCAGAAAAAACAAATACTATAAACTCATCTTTTCAGCAGTGGAAAAATTCAATTTTTTTATAATATTACATATCCAGCATTCAAAACTTCTTGACCTACATGAACACTTGTGAAAGTGTTTGTGCCTCCAAAGTATCCTAAACTACAAATTATCAGAATCCTGATACATTTTGATCGAATCATCCACATCCAAAACAGTATTCTAACCTCGTATTATTTTCGATATAATACAATGAATAAAACAATGATAATGCTTACCACTTATAGATATAAAAATAAAATACATACATATTGACGCCCTAGCTCACTGCAGAAGTCTGAAATGACTTTATTCCCATCATAAACTCATACTCCATCAACCACAAAACATATACATATAACCTAATTCAATGTCAACATTTATGGTTCTGTGACTGCCCACTTTGGCACTGCAATATTGAATTCATTTGCCAATTCAAACCGAATTGCAAATGGTGTCGAATTGTGCTATTCTCATTTTCAACAATTATACGATCATAGGAATTTTCGTCAGTTTTACTTGTTCAAATAGGTTTCGAATATTCTCGTGGTAGTTCGAAATATAGTCAGATCGTCTTCCAAATTGTAAAATATGAAGCTTGAAATTTAGAATCTGGTGATCCTGTTCAGGAAATCTGTGAATCTTTATCTCCAAAAATTCAAAGAAATATCTCGTTGGGATATGTACATAACTCAACGTGACACAAAATTGCGAGGTTTGCGAAGACAAAGTCAATACGCAATAGATTCTTCACTCATTTGAGACAATATTTTGACATTTTCGAGAAATATTGATTATTTGAGTAGAACCTGTAGCTGAAATGATAAATATCTAGGATCTACATGAGTTATTGGGTCAGGTGGGTATCTCATTTGATGTCATATTTTAAAAATCTGTCCACTATACACTGCTTCTCAAAAGTCCCTCCCCCCTCTTATCTTTGGAACGATTATACATAAACAAGTGAAATTTGAAAACTGAATATTAAGGGTTGTGAGCTGCCCTACTAGGGATGATAGATGACGAAATCGTCAAAGATGACGCCACAAGGCCATTGTGACCAATAATTTTAAATGGAACCCTACGGCAAGCGACACCACTTTTAAAAGGTATCGAAAAAACCTATTCAATGATACTGATTTTGTTTGTGTTTATGGCAGTTTTGGCAACTCGCTTTTGAAAAAACGCAAAGCTGTGATGAAGGCTGTTTCCGCAAACACATTTGCAAAAGTACGAGAAGAGTTTAAAAATAGGATGTTTTACTGTCAGGAAGTAAATGGAGGTCACTTCGAGCAATTTCTCTGAGTAGATACTGATTCTTGAATCTGTAATCAATATCATACTGAATGGAATTAAAATTTTGATGTTAACTAATGAGCCAATAAAACTGTCAGAAACACAAACAAAATCATATAGTATATTTCACAAAAGGTATTTCAATGTTTGAGTTTGTCTTTCCAACACGAATTTCCATGAATTTTTAATATGGAATTAGTTTTTGCATACTGAAAGAACATATACAAGATGGCCCATTAGTGTGAGAAAGTAGAATAACTAACTTGGGAGTGAAAATACAATGAATAAATAATTACAAGTTGTTATATTCGTGTAGATACACAATTCAAAAATATTTCGGTATATACAGGATATTCAGCCTAGACAAAACAAGAATGTATACTCTTTCACCATTGAATTCAACTTCGAATTCTGTATTCAGTCAGCCTTATCTTCATTTTTCTCATAAAATGCGGCGTTATCGAAATAGAGAAAAAAAATTTCAAGAAAACTGGTGCACTATAAATGCTGCCCAAAAACCTTATCAGTGATGAGTAAGTAAATGCATTTGGTGGGTACGGGGGTAGGGGATAGCTGAAATGTCTGAATTCGGTAGGAGTCTCATTTTGTACATGTGTTTTTTGAATAAGCATCAATTCAGAAGATTTCAATAAGCAAAAACAAAACGCTTCAATACGCTTCAAAAAGAGAGAAGGGCCTGAATTCAGAATTCAACGCTGAATTCAATTCTGAAAGAATATACAGGCTGCCCATTTGCGAAAGTTAAATCAATATCGTCTGGCCTATGCAAATATGAAATAACTCTTGTTTGGAAAATGTTTTTGTTCTCATTTATAAATGACTTATTTTACTTCCACTCACTAATGGGCAAACCTGCAGATTGTCTATCGCTTGCATTCATCGACAAGTGAAAGCAGTCTTTTTGTTACTCACCTTTGTTAAGACTGAATTTTTCTGATTTATATGTAGCAGATCTCCATGTTACGCCGTGCACTGAATACCCACTCAAAAGGCATCTTGTCGAAGTCAAATTTTGTTTATATGAAACACTTGATATCAGAGCCGAAGTCTGTTTCTAGGTATCAAACTATTCATTCCATCCGAGAAACTATTGATCAATCTATTAGAAATCCGGTGTAATTTTCGACTCATGATTAGTACAAAAATTCATTTGTCAATATGCAAGAGATATAAATATCGCTGAAAACATCCATGTATTAAATTTTATCCTCTGAAGCTTAGATTTGATATAAAATAAACATTTACAATGAAGGCTTCAAACTGGTCGAGATATACCAAAACATATTTATTATTCTTTATTTGTCATTCAAAACAAAGCAAGGGTGTATACAATTTTTTCACAAACCAGAGCGCACCTTGTTTGTTGTTGCATCTTATCTGCCATTCCAAAGTGTATTGAAGCCTGAAAAAACAATTGGACGTGCTCGCACGTCACATGTAACAATTGAAGATAACGAGAAAAACGACTGGAGTGTGTAATAGTGTAAATAGCGCACCCTTCCGGACACCAGGTAACAGTAAGACTATAACTTAATGGAATTGTTTAAACAACCATACAGGGTGTCTCACGAATATACAAGCGAATTTTAATACATGTCATGTGGAGGTAGATGTTCCCTTCATTAATTTTCTTTGCCTTGTCATCATCCTGAAATTCCCAAATAGAACATCTAGCATATCAGTTCGATTCTAGAAGGCTTTCCAGAGTGTTTCTTGAAAGTTACCACAAATACTATGTTTTTCCTATGGTGATTCCTGACCGTAATGTTTGTAAGACTTATTGAGTTCCTTGGTACTTTAAATTCAAAACAAATATAGCATAATATTCAAATTATTATTCGTTGTTTAATAAATATTTTACAATAATGAATATATATTTGTTTTGGACCGAAAGTACCAAGGAACTCTATAAACCTTGTAATCACAAATACATACCACATATCAACATACACGTTGAAGCCTACTTTCCCAAATACACATTTGTTTACTTTGGTAACTATATGGTTGTTATTTTCAAATAGTTGTTTTATGAATTCAAAACAGTTCATTAGTCATCATTGGTCATCAATGAATTATGATTTCCAATTTTCATTATTTGACAAAATGGTACCCTTAGAACTCCTACTACTCTCCACCTATACAAAAACTTATACTAGGCAAGAAATAAACGTTTATATACAGGGTGATTCATTGGGAAATGGGCGTACTGTAAGGGTAGGTAGAGGTCACCTAGGTGGTTCTGAAAAACCTCTATATGATAGGTCTAGCGCCCTGTATAACCCAGATACACAGTGTTGATCCCCTATTTCTGCAATGGCTCATAACTCACGATCCGCATTGTATATTTTATTCATTTTCACAACATAAACTCATTATCCTGTATGCTACCGAATTCCGAATGAATGAAACTAATAATCCAGGTACGGACTTGAAAAAATTATAGGAACTTCATCAATTCAATAAATACAACACTTTGTATGACAAAATTTCGAAAATCCGTTGCAGATATGGAAAGAGCAGAAAAAAAATATTCCTGAACAAATTAGTTTCGTACTTACGAATGTCATTCTTGTAGCTGTTATTTGGGTCAAAATAAATTTTTTCGATGAAAAGGTGGTACGGAATTAAAAACAAAATACTTTTTTTTGTCTATAAATGCTATTCTTTCAGTTTCAATCAATCAAATTATCAACCATTTCATAATATCCTGAATTTTGGATCATAACTTTTATGTGAAATAGATCGACATGTCCTTATTAAGGAAAGTGCTATTTCAATAACCAGTCACAAACACCCCGTATGTGTGATGATTGCGAGAAGCTATAATAAAAATAATTCGGAATAGATAAAAATTTTTCTATTTTCTATCTTCGTTCTGTTTTAAATTGATACAATTTTACAAAATTTGTGTTTCTTAAAAAAAGTCATACTTTTTCGGAATGTGATTTTCTTAAAACCAGACAGTTCTACCTGGGATCTCAAACTCAGATACGCGATGATATATCTCACTACAGTTTTCTATGAAATGGCCTATATTATTGAAAACTGTCAAAATATTGTCTGAAATTACTGTAGAATTTATTGTTCATTATTTTTATCTCTGCAAAATCTTTTCCACTTCGACCCAACAGAATTTGTCTGTGCACTGAATCATGGACAACGTGAAGGTTATATTACTTTGGGTGGCCTTAATGATGATATGTTCTTGTTCTACTCTCATCATACAGTTGAGTATATAGGAAATCTCATCGATATTTTCTGTGAAATCGAGAATCAACTGATCAGTAACGAAACATGTATCCATTTTCATATAGTGAAATCCGTTGTGAAAAAATTGTATGGATGGATGAAACAGGAATAGACAATTCTTTATTATCATAAATATTACTTGACAATCGTGAAATAGTTCATGAGATTGACATTTCTACTTGGTAGAATAAAAAAAAAATTGTACACATTTTTTCAAATAATAAAATTCGTTCATTCCAAAATTCAAGATTGTGAAAAACGAGCGATAAAAATTGTTCTACATAGACACTACACGAAATACAAATATTCACTAGATTCTTTCCTACCGGTCCACCTGCTCTCAGACACCGAGAGTTATTCAAAGAATTCCTTTTAGTGGAAGAATATCCAACCGAAAAAGCTGGAACTCATGCTCTTCTCAAAATATTATTCCTATCGATATCTATAAATACGACACGTCTCGTATTATCCTAAAATAACAACGGTGCCCTTTAAGCCAACATTTCGTAGGTGAGATAACAAAAGGCTATCACTCCAGACGATACGGACACCGATTGTCCGTTTCTCTCAAACGACTATTTGATAGTTTTGATAGTCGCTGAAACTTGAACACGTACGAGATTTAGAGAAGTGATGTTCGAAGTTTCGTTGAAAGGTACTGAGGGCAAGACACACACCAGTGTTAGTAGATAGACACCATCAGTAGTGTGAAAATGGGTATGGATTTCGAAGACGGACAGATATTCTGACAATATACTATATGATATCTTATGTAAATTCAAATATTTATTCACTCTCAGATTCACAGTGAATGATTTGGATATATCATCTTATCCCTATTGTATACCTTGTATGAGATTAGGATGATATCAAGAAAAGTTCCGAATGGATTTTTATTATGGTTTGGTGAAAGTTCATCAGTCAAGGAAATTGAATAGGTAGGTACCAAAGTTTCTTCAGTAGGAGACTTCATTGATTTTCTATTATCAAGTTTTTTGTTGTTGTTTCCAATACTGAATGAGTGTCAGAGTTACCTCAATATCACATACTCAATTGATTTTTTACTTATGTCATCCTCATTATTGTATTCTTCACATGAATATAGAGTATTATTTGTCATCAATTCAATAGAAGAAATAAAAATTGTATAATGTACAGCGGGCATTGGGTCGGGAGGGTTTCATTGGTCAAAAATAAATAAATCACTTGTCCGAGTTCTCAAATGTGAATTAGTTATTATAATATGTTCATTTTCCTGATCGAGGTTTTGAACAGAGTTGTTCCGACCGAAAAATAATATATTTTATGCACGACCGGGCATAAAATGGCACTTTATCGCCCGGATATGCGGGCGTAAAGTAGCACTTTACAGCCCTCGGACTACTTTACCGCCGCCGGGCGGTAGAATGGCACTGTACCGCCCGCTTGGCAATAAATTAGTTGAGCAGGCGCATAACTGAATTTCACTGTCATAGCAACGGAAATCTATATTAACTGAGTAACCATGGTAACGTGGATTCCATCACTTCTTGATTTATTTTTCTGATATAATCTGAACCTGAAGTGAAGATGTATTTACAATAAAAAATACTGGTCGTGCATAAAATGTTGTATTAATTTCGGGCGTATAATATGCTTTTATGGACCTAGGCGTGTTAATAGCCTTCGCTATCGCTCAGGCGAATGAATGAATGATGATATTTGGGAAATAAGAGATATTTAAAATGTTTCAATCGTTTTTCGAATGAATGAATGAATTGAAATTCATGAAATAGTTGTCAAGGACCCCATATGTGATCTCCTGGGAATATTGTCGAAGTTAATACGCGTAAAAAAAATCATGTTGAATTGCTGCTGTAATATGTGTGCACTGCAATTGGATTAATATTCATCGAGTGGTACGATTCAATTAATCATAACTGGGGAGTTTAATTAACAAATGATTCGCAATCATTCGTAGATTAATTTCTACACCATTAGGCTAGGATATCGGACGATTCAGTTCAGTTATTCAACCAATTTCAATGAATCATAGCAGACTAACATTGAGATATGAGCTGATACCACTTAATAGAGATTTATAATTTCAGGCGAGAGTCCAGAGATTTTTCATCACTCGGAATCATTCAGAAAAAAAATATTGCATTGCTGGGTAAGGATCACTTGATCATATATTTCATAAAAGTATACGTTAGAGATATGACAACTAATTGAACACTTGAATCATAGCCTGATTATGACTTGTTGAATTACACACAAATTATGTTTTTTTTTTTTTTTAATTGATCTAGATCTAATCAACATTATATACTTCGCTTTGATTTCCTGAAGGAGTCGCGGGTTGACAAAATCTGGTATTCTTGAATTGAGACGAATCTTTCATCAATAATCGATACTAATTCTCACGAATCGCATCGCATTAGTGCAATGGTTCCTCCAAAGCACTCCTCGCAAAAAAAATATATTTTTTGACGAAACTTTGATATTCAACAATCATGTGGATACATTGTTATAAAGAGAATTTGAAACTGCATCTGAAAATTTTCAAACTCAAGATGGCGTTTATGAATACCTACACCACAAAAATTGAAGATGAAAATTCTCTTTTCTTGCGATATCCTCAAAGCTACCGAATATTTCTTCTCATATTATCATTCGGCATAAAAATGTTCAATTTTTCATCGGTTTTAACTAACTTCGTATCACTTGAGATAAGCGATCACCATAGTGGTATTCGAAAAACTCACAGTCAGTCACGATCGTATACATAGGTCTGGCAACTCGTCTGGTGGGGGGTGGCCCAAACATTGAGGACATTTTTGTGGTTCTCATGTTTTGTCACCTGCAGCGCTATCCTCGATTGTCACTTTGTCAGCCAATCACAAATCAGATCCGATCAGTTTTTTGAAAGTAGGAATGATTTTCATTTATTCGAGAGAATTTTGCAAGATATAATATTTCTGTCATTGATTTTATTTACCATTCAAGTCCTAACCGTTTGTTTTGTTATCAAAGATCAATCACGTGATTATACCCCTATGTCCTCCTAGCGGATAATTATGGCAACTTCTTCTTCAAAAATGGTGCCACCCCCCACCACTCAAAAATGCCGTAGTCTCCAGACCTATGTGTATGGCCGTGCAGTCAGTGTCGACGTTTTTGTTTTGGATAAATCAGAAGACTATCATTCCATAATATCTTCGAACTCTTGAATCACTTGATAGTATATTGCACAACAGTTTCCAAATAAGCCATCAGCCTAGTGTTCTGCTTATTTTATTTCACCCTATGCATGTTTCTTTTCAAACTACTAGGAATAGCTACTATTTTCTCAAAAGATTCAATTCATATTTCATGCATTGAGATTAGTTAATGCCAAAATTGATGTGTTCCAATTTGATTCTGTGAACCGAAATACAGAACGTCACCATCTGAGTCGAGAACGATACGAGTCCATTTCTTCGTGACGCTATGCATCTCCGACAGCTGGAGACTCGAGGATTAACCCCAGCATTAATACGTGCTTAGACATCTCATTAGAAGATCGATGCTCGCAGAGAAAGGTCTCCGAGTGGGTTTTAGATTTATCTGCGGCATGGTTTCACTCTTACGACACATTTCCGTGAGATTAGAATGATTCGTGATTTATTTCAGTGGGCGTTTGGGAGAAATGGATTTTATTGAGGAAACAGGATTAGGTTCGCGGGGAACGTGAGCTGTGGTTGAGAGATCACATTTGGTAGAGGAGTTTTATTTTATGTGAGCGAGTGAAACGTTGACACCCCGTGAATCGTTTAATTATTGCTTCCACGTGGGGCACTTATTTAATATTAGTCAACAAGAATCGAAAAAACATATTTCCCACATGAAATCTCTTCACGAATACGGAAATGGATTGTTAAATAAAAAAGTTTGTTGACTAGTGAGTTTGAGATGTTAATGAATGCTGTTCATCTATGATGGATATATAAAACTTCAGATCAGAATGGGGCCTTTGTTCTTTTGGGGGCCTCCATCTGTGACCTTCACTTTTGTTAAAGTGTTATTCAATTCCAAATATTTTATGTTTCTAAGACATCTTTGTTTTCCGAATGAAAAACCTACATGAAAATTTGTATATCGTTTCGGAGTACTTACCAACGAAAAAAAGTTTATGGCTGAATGAGCATAAGAGGGACCTTCGGAAAAGTGAAAAAATATACAGGGTGTCCTATTGAAAATTCTAAAGATGCTACCAACGTGATCAAATATTTGACGTTGTAACAACGTTGCAGCTTGCTTAAAATGTGTAACATTACCAACGGTATATAACTGCCAAATTTCAATATCGTATTCCAAATGATTTTCGAGAAATATACTGCCCAAAACTACGTGGGCCACCCGGTATATGTCTGCTACCACCTCTTCATCCGGTTTGAGTCATCTGTAAAACAAATCAGTTATGCATTGTATGAATGACATAAAAATTTAAATTTGAATCGTCGCATAATAGCCAAAGAACGGTTCTGAGATTTGAAATTCGGGAATCTGAATGCATGAAAAAATTACAGATTCACTAACCAAAAGGAGTTCATTTTTGAAAATGAGCTTGTTCAACTGTTGTTTTCACCGAATAACATTTTGACCAAATATCTAGTTGACATCGAGGAAATTTTGTCCATGCGATCGACAGCATGTTCAAATAATCATTTTCCTCAACCATTAGTTGAATGACCACCGGTAAACGACAGTACTATTTATGCAAATATCGGGTGGATTCAACATGCATGTTTGGATGTATGGTTAATCCTTCGCAATGAAGCTGAAGAACACCCTGTTCGGAAACTTTCATGAAACGAACTGAAATTTCGAACCCCAAATTGAAAAATCTCGAAAAGTATTAATTTTCCGCTGATAATATCATCGAATTCGTGTTTTTAACCGACTCACGTGATTACTAACAAGAATCCTACGAAAAATACGCATAATGAGCTATGTTTGTGTTTCTTTATGTTTATCAGAACTTGTTCCTTGGTTTAAATGAAAAAAATTTCATGAATTATTTCCTGTGATGAAATTCATTTCTTTATTAACTAGTCACAATCATTTTGAGATATTATTTATTGAATGTACATTCGTACAGGTAATATCGTTTCTTTCAAGATGAATAACATAATTTTGGTTAATGGTCATCAGTTACTGTCTATAGTCTTTGGCTAATCAGATTCTTGTATTCAACAACGTTATCATGGATACGGATTACATAGCTACTAAAACAACTAATCGTACTGTACATCTATGGTAACTTGTGAGTCAGTTATTTTGATCCACATACCTTAATCTAATTCACTATGGATATTACAATCAAAATATATCCTGGACTGTATTTGACTCAAGTCAACTACTGAATATTATAGTCTCGAGTCATTGCTGGATACGACATTATTTCATTGAATTCCATGAATGAAATGAATACGTTTGCCACCCAAGAAAGGTTTCTCTTCAACGATATTTATGATACTGCACAGCTTGTACGACAACATAACAATCCTCACACTGTTAGATTATTCTACTGAATGGTTATTGTTATACCTTCACGTCTTGAATTTCATCCCATTTTCCATAGCTGGATCTAAATTCAAACTGTAAGAGACTGTGAGATTATTTCAACAAATATATTTTTCAGTTACTTGAGAGTGGAGTAAAAGTAGCTATAATAATAACAAATACCAGGTTATCTTGAGGAAAACGATAAAAACCAGGTTGGAATCATTGTTCTATAAAAAGGACAGAAAACAATGACTTGCCATTTCATTCACATCGTTTGTGATATTCGTAAGGATATATCAAATATCTGATAGCAAAGTGGACACAAAAAATTTAAAACAGAAATCACACTCGATAATCTATTTTGCTGTTATGTGAAATCTTCAGGTTGATAGACCGTGGTAGATTTTCTCATTAGTATAGTAGGCAACTGAAGCAGTTTCATCACTTTCTTAAATTGTCGCACACTATTTATCAATTTTCTTGATATAGGTGAGCTGTAGGTGTGCAACTGTTAGCTCTCATGTATGAATGAAGAGGATATGAAATGGGCAGTGGAGCTTGATGTGATGATCGTGAACTATAAGTCGATGATCGTGAACTATAAGTCGATGAAATATTCATTCCATAACTGAAACAACCATACTTCGATGGTTATTTGATTAGTTTGTGGAAGTTCAGCACCATAGAGTTCCGGTTTCAACCCGTTCTCAATTATTGTTTGGTCTGCTAGCAGAAAAGGATATCATATTATTATTTTGTTGATCAGGAGACAGCAAAATTAGGATCTATCTTTCAGAAATATCTAATCTGACTCTCTTCAACATCGTAGTTGGTACGAACCAATTCGCCATGTTGAACGGTATTTTTTATCTTATTTATTGATCAGTTTCTATTTCCTCGATTTTGTGTTGGCGAAGTCGAAAGTGAAGTGAGGACATTCAACTCACATTTGTGTCCAATCATTTGCTATTTCGTTTACTGGAAAACCGTGTGGGTGACAAGGAAATAATTTTCACCATAGTATTCTACATCAAAATCTACACCTCTGACATGATTTTAATCGACGCATATCTTCAGGTTCCGATTATACAATTTTCAGTATAACGAAATGGAAAATTCGTTTACTGGAAAACCGTGTGGGCTATTAGAAGATCACCATGACTTCAGTATTCCACACAATAATCACCATTTGTTACATCATTCTCATAGACGCATTCAAAATTCATGCACATATCTTGGTCACAGCCACAGATTTTAGTCCGGGTGCTGATTAATTCGTATACCAGCCACACATTTGAAATTACCTCCACGTCAGAATCTGTGGCTGGGAATCTGTGGATAACTTCACACTAATCTATACGTACTACAATAACAAACATTGAAGTACGAGGAAAAAGACAACGATAGACATCGTTAATCCTCCATTTTCTATTGCTTTTCTGTAGCTGCAAAAAGAGTTCAAGAGTATGCCGACTCTTCTCATGATTTGAGCGAAAAAGTAACCGTTTAGCGTTCGTATAGGTACTTATACTTACCATATATCGGAGAGGTATAATTTTCATTCCTACACTGACTATTTGAACATAAACTATTGCTGGACGTAAAACTTCTGGAAATGTGTGTGGCGAGGAAAAAGTTGTTAGGCCTTATTCAATACCGAGAAATGCTTGCTTGTGAACGCTGATGGTAAACCACTTGGATTTCGAGCGCTGTGATATTTTAAACGCGCCTTGTGTACGCGATTCAATGTTAATTTTCGATATTGTTTCGTTGAAAAAATTGTAGGAAATTGCAATGAGATGTTCCATTCACTTTTATTTTATATATCGTGGATTGTATGCAGTTGATTGTTCAAAATGCCGGTGGGTATTGTATTTCAGCAGCCAATGAATTTCATGATCATAGCAGTACACATGCCAACATGAAAGCATAAAATGAATGTATGGAATAATATGAACTTTTTTCTTGTTGTTGTGTTGATAGCCAGTGGGACAGGAGTAGATAATTATTTTCTAACACAAACTACTCAGGATAGTTCGTGATGAAATTGAAAATGAGTATTGAAATTCAAAATTTCAATTCACAGGCGAATTCAATTGAGTTAGCAATACATCATATGAACGTACTCTTTGTTATTTTTCAGTACATTTCCATGAGATCCTTCATTTCGAGAGTTATAATCGGCACTGACTTTAGATAATGACTTCTATTCACAATTTCATGAACAATGATTGAATACCTAATAAATGGTCGAATCAAATATCTCGAAAAACAGTTTACTATCAAGAGATGCTGTACGAGAAAACATTTTTTTTATTTACTTAGAGTCCGAGGGTTTATGAGCTAGCGAATGTTCATTTTTTTTTTGTAGCAATAAGACTGGAGAAATTATGTCTGATAGGGCACCATGAACATCTAGTATAGCCAAATCCACTCCATCCCAAACAACCCCACAAGAAACAAGCCTAAACTTTCGTTCTGCAAATTGGACTTCATTTTTGTTACTGTTCCATCCACAGCCTGTGTTCTTTGTCATGTATACAAGGTGAGCTTTCTAGGGGTGATAGTACATTGAAAAAAAAATCATGAATGAACTTGTGGCCCAAAATGCATACTGAGGAGTTGATTGAGATTGAAATGATCAATGTTTTTTCTTGAAATACATAATTAGAATTCATTTCTATATTTCTCATGCTATAATGGGTATTTGTGGAGAGTGAGTTGAAAGTGTAATTTTCTTGTATTTGTCATGGTTAAGAGATTGAAGCTGATGCTCCTGTCGAAAAACAAAAAACCGTTTTCGAGATATTTGAGTTTTTGTAGTCACATGATGTCATCAGATCAATTCGCGAGGTTCATCGGCAACAATATTTTGGAAGGCCATGACCAATTTTGTTCAAAATTTTGACGTTCATATCAACAACAATGCTGCAAGTGATTACTTGATTTGGAAGTTACGTGCAGAAATTATATTGATTAAATCAACTAAGGACAGATATGTATTTCTCATCATGCATTATGGGCCATGAGTTTACTTATCAAACTATACTCTTTTACCAATACACTATCACCTTCAGGAAGTTCCGTACACATCTTCGATTCACTTTGTATATCATGTAATGTAGTTGTAAAGATAGCTAAGCGATAGTATAAAATTTTCAAATTGATTGGTTGGTTTGATATTCACGTAACCGATTATATTTGAATCCTGTAACCATAAAAATGATATGAAATGTTTTTTGAATCAACAAGATTATCATTCATTTCGCATGAGAATTATATTAAGCTATATGGCAAATTCCCTGAAAAATTCTAATCATCTCCAAAAAATATTGATATGATACGTTTGGTTGGAAAATCCATATCTTCATGATGGTGTTTCTACCAATCTCAATCAAATAATGTACTAACTATTCCGAATACGATATTGAAATCTGGCAGTTATGAACCGTTGGTAATATTACGCATTTTAAGCAAGGTGCAACGTTAATACAACGTCATATTTTGGATAACGTGGTATGATTTTTAGAATTTTCAACACACTTCGTATATTTTTTCACTGCTTTGAAGGTCCCTTTTATATTAATTCAGCCACAACATTTTTTTTGTAGGTAAGAGTACTTCGAACCGATAAACAAATTTTCATGTAGGTTTTTTATTCGGAAAAGGAAATATAGATTGGAAACAAAAAACGTATCCTAGCAACAGCTATTGTAGTTGTTGAAAGTGGTAAGTGTTAGTGAACAATTGGTCGATATTTTTATCCACGGAGCACATTGCGGCAAGAACATAGGATGAAAACGAACCCTTTCCCAATCACCAATCCAACAAAGTATTTCAATTGATATCACATTCCCAACTCACAGAGCCAATGTTGCACACGGCAAGAAAGAACTATTGAATTCGGCCAACTTAGATGACAAAAAGGTGACTCACACCGACTGAGGCCGACTTCGAGCCAGACAATGATCATTGAAGCGAAGGGATGAATCGATATGACAGGTAGTCAATGGAAAGGTAGATTCTTCGAAGCCCTTTAGATTGATGCGAATTGATAGCATGGAATTCTTGGAAAAGGGACTCCCACAAAGGGCTTTCTAATGTCGAAATCACTTTCGTGGATCACGAATTAATTCTTCAGTTCAGGATTTTTATCAACGGGTTTCAAGCAGTAGACTTCAGATAGGTGCATGAAGAAGTGAAAGGTCAGTTACCTGAGAATAAGAAAACTATGTGCTTCACTATAGGAATTGACCGAGTTGTAAATACAGAATACATTACTTGTGCAACTTCAATTTCTCGTTTTATAATAGAATTCATAGTAATGTTGGCTTCATATGTATGTATGTATGTACGACGTTTTATATTTTATTTGGCTAAAGGGGTGCGTAGGGTGTACTGCAGTCAGAAGCTTATTGTATTATCTCCGTCATTCCGATACCCTGATATATATTAGTCCCTTTCAGATCAGATTCCCCTAGTTGCATTAATCTTCTGTAGTTTAGTGCCTCACAATAGCACAAAATGTGTTCAGTAGTTAAAAGTTCTGGGCCGCAAAATCTACAAGTTTGGTCTCCTTGGTAAAGCCCCATGTCCTTCAAGGTATGTTGGATTTATCGTCTCTCCATGGGAATGCTGATAACAAATGACTAATAAACTGTCAACAGCAATCCCGAGATATATTCATCATATGATAATTTTACTCGAACAAAATCCATAAACGGTACAAGAAATAATACCGATACCACAACGTTTATTTTCAGCTTCAGTTGAGTATTCAGTATGGTCTCCTTATCAATTCCAAATTGGCCTATACCTTTCTCAAAATTTTATCAACATGAGGATTCTCTTCGGCTACAGATTTGAATTGTCGTAATAACTACTGTAAATACCTATTCACTTCGAATATCAGTTATATCTTCAGAACACCTCGAGTACAGATCATACCATGCTAGATCAAACAGTTAGGTTCCTCACACTGAAATTTTCAATGTTTCTGAAGAGTTACCCAATAACTATACAATATATAGACTTGAAGTCATTAAAGAAACCAAATGGATAGATATATCAATAGGAATTCGAGAATATTTTCAACATGAGAAGTTGAGACTTGAGTTTGGTCTCATACGCGATTCTTGTACCTATAGTCTATTTATTCTGGGTTGAAACCTGTGACGCGTCGCCAGATTGATCCGTGATGCCACATGTTTATTTTTACTTTTCAGCGATACTCCGAATGAATACTTTGATTAGGTTGACCGTTCGTTTTGTTTTGAAAGTGTTTTCAATTGATGAGATATATTCATTCATCAAATATATTGGATTACTATCGATTGTGGATAACCGTTGAATGGTTCGAATAATATAATGGACTGTTCTAATGTTAGGAATCGTATCGAATATTTGAAGGAAGCACATAATAACTACATAATGATATTTGAAAATTTTCATCTTTCATCATCATATCTGTTCTTTCATTCTCATTTGATGGTATATATTTCGAAATCAATTACTGTCCAACTATAATAGGTTTGAATTCAAATGTCTCTCAATTCACTATGTACCCACGTCTTGACATATCAACTCAATTGGATAAAAAACACAAATGTAAGGTGGGAGTCAAAGATCTTGATGTCCATATCTTTCTGCTAATATATCTGCCTTATTTATTGGGGCTAGTTTGTTCTGAAGATCAAAAAAATATATTACATGTATCTCAGAGGATAAATTCAAAGTCTATAGCCTACAATTTTACTAAATTAATTAGTAACTGCAGCTTCAACATTCCATAATCAAAATAAATCACATTGTTAGTAAGTAATTCTTGAATTACTACTGAATTAGAAGCTGAGGTTAGAACTTTGTTGATAATTGTGCTGTGATAAGTAGCATTATCCATACATAACGTTCGTAGAAAGATTCTCTAATTTTGACAGCAGTTGTGTATCGAATCAGTGGAGAACGTAATCGTGGATCACTTCACCATGGTTAACTTTGTTAGCAGTTTCAGGAATACAAATTAATTTTGTCCCAGGAATGAATCCATCCGAACAACCAGCATGAGAAACAATAAATTTAATAGACAAAATAATTCCAATTACACCACCTAACTGATATACAAATTCTAAATACCTTTTATATAAATAAACTGAGAATTTTGTATTCATTATATTTTCACACTTTTGTGTTCCATTCTGAGATATCCAGGTCTCATCAAAGGAAACAAATCGCCGCAAACCTTCATTTTTCAACAAAACGTACTGTTGGATACGTTTCATAGCAATACTAGGTAACTCCATCAAAGTTTTCCATAAAGATGTGAGGCAAATGTTGAGCAAGCTTTCATTTAAATGACTTCAATGTTATGTGTTCCTCTTCAATGAAGAATGTTCATCAACTGATAATATGTGATATGCACTTAAACTCACTGTTCTTGTATATATTGTAAGTACAGTTTCTTATTTGATGGTTTCTTCCGTTGTGTAGTCCTAGGATGGTTTAGTTATTAGCTTACCTTCTGTGAATGTATACAGATATTCCCTACACAGTAACACTCTCTGTAATAATCATATCTCATAAAAACTATTAAACCATTTAATGATCGTGGTGAAAAATTATTCATGAAGATTCTTCACTCACCTTTCAAATAAAATCCAATGAAAGTTAGGAGATCCTGTTATCCCTTTCTCGTTAAAAATGTTCTAATAAAGATGCAACCATCCTCTCGGCATTTTGATAAGAATACGATGATATTAGGCTCTCAAAAGAACAAATTCACAAAAATCGCAAAAAAGAATAATTCGAATGTAAACAAACGATTGTAAGGACTTGCCGCAAACAATTTGATATCGTTGTAGAGTGACAGTGAAGTGTTGCCATAATTGTTGATGCTTTGATGTTCCCAGCTAATGTATAAACCCATTGAGACATCTGTCATTGATAGATACTTTTTGTTTTGCACTAATGGCATTGAAAAGTTACCAAATCTGACACAAGTATCAATACAGAATAAATAGACTATACGTTGATCACAGTCTAGTTCGAGTAAGAACACAAAATACAAGAAGTAATGAAAAATTATCTATCTGTTCATGAGGATGAAATGAATAATATAAAAATGTCCATATTATAACCAAATATACAATACCAAGTTTTTCAGTTGAAATATTATATTTTTTCATATATTGCATCTCAACTCTTCACATTATCTGAAATACACTAAAAATCACGACACCTATTGGTAACATGTTTGTCAATCATCTTGAATAGACCTAGACCAGCTTCATAGCCATAGTCATAGAGCTAGAGCGGAAGAAAATCTCAAAATTTGAGTAGTTGATGGGGGTCGTGTCATATATTGAATTTCCTTGAAGGTGGAAATCTACTTGACTCTTAACTTCTGCCGACGATGGAGAATCACCATTTCATATCTCGGAAATTGTTTCTTCTGCATCTGAATTTGAACCTGAATCCTGGTTCAAACATTTTCATAGGAACACCCTGTATCTACAGGAATATATCACATTTTTAGACGACTGAAAAGAAAGACAAGCATAAAATACCATTGCTCATTGTCAGTCGATATCGTTAAAAAATTAATCCATCGAAACTCCATAGAGTCCAGGATATTTCCGTGACAAATTGATATTGATGCTAGTACCTTCGTAATAAATATTGAAAAATTGTCAGAGTAATACAGAACATCGCTTTGGAGGATACTGGCAAATGAAATATTATTTATAAGTGTGTCATTCGAAAGTTCATATGTTATATAAAATTCATTTATCAGAACGATTGATACCTGTTCAACGACTCAGTGAATCATGATAAATATTCGATTCCTGGATGAGTGAGGATCAAATATTCACTATGAAATCATAGCCGTTAATGTAGGTATTTTGTTCAATGAAGAGAGGAATTGGAATTTGAATCCTATAAATATATTTGAGTACTGCAGGTTTTCTCCATAATTTTGCACGAGACTACGAGGGATAATCGGAAAGTTGTACGATGATTGATATTATATGAACGATTATCGATATACGTAATAGCGTTACAAGATGCGGATCCATTTGTCTATTTCATTTTCGTCGAATTCAACATAAACCTGCATATCTTTTCTGTTATTCATAATACGATGTTTGCAAACAAATATATCATGATCATTTTGAAAATACAGAAATTACTGTCTAGAAAGTGGTTGGAATATTTTTTATTCCAGAATAAGAACCAATTACTGAACTGAGCAACATCAAGCAACATTCGCGTGGAATTGAAAACTTTCAATATTGTTCATCTAACAATGGGAAAGATTCCGAATGTACCTATGTAATTCGATAAGTGTTGGTTTGAGAATAACCATTTCAATTTACTCTATTGAATTTACACTGAGAATTGTCAGATTCACGAGATCTGATAATCTGAAAGATATTTTCAATATCTCTAGAATGATGATTCGTTTGAATTAACCCGAAATGATGATAAGATTTTTTTTTTGATGAATGAGAGATGCAATTGAAAAAGCCGCGAACATCAGTTTTGAACTGTATCACCTTTGTATTGGGTAATCTTCATAGGTATGTGAAATATTCAATCAACTTTCGCATCACAAACTTTTCACGAAGGTCGGAGATCTTCGCAAAATCTGTCGCCCAGACCCTCGCAATATGTAAGATCAGCACTAGAAAATGGATAACTTTAATTTGAGCCTTTCAATTGTCGATAAAACACGAGCGGAATGAAGATAATTCCCAAATTTTATCAGCAGTACGGTATGAGTCCAGTTACAATATGCGCTTTCGTACGCATCAATGCAAACCACAACAATCAATACCCAATATTTGTTCAGCTGATTTTTTTATTCCCACACGACCCCACAACATATCATATCCGCTTTAATCCAGCCTACACTATCCATTCGCAATCGCATTTGTTTCGCAAAATCGCACCTGAAAACAGTTGCAAGGGATCTGAAAACTCTAATACCCATTTCTAACGAGAAGCATGTTTTTTAATCTCGTGCTTTCGAATTGTGTTCAACGAGCCGTCGAATATTTTTATAAGAACGCATCAGAAATGTAGCCGGGCATATTGTAGGGGGATTATCCTTCTGGGGTGGATGGCCGACAACAACGTATTTTCGGCCTTTTTGTGTCGAAATGAGCAGCGGACTCATGTCGACGGAGATCTTGACGTTTGTTAGTAGGTAGGTAGTAATATTACCGAAATGGTTTTGACCGAGTATCGTGTTTCAAAAAAGGTGAATATTTTGGCAGCGTATGTGTACGACGAGGTTATATATCGGATGTTCCAACAGTTACAAAAAATTTACACAACACCAGAAATGTCACATTCACAAAATTTATCCACTCAATTACGGTATTCAATTTTTCATGTAACATGTTCTCCTAATAGATTTTATTTAGGATAAAACAACTCCAGAATTAGCATCTGCCTAGACTTGTGACTTAATATAATACAACGAAAGTACGAAAAACGTATTTTATATTTTGTACTCACATACTTTTTAGAAATGAGTATTTTGTGTTTAGTTCAAAATACTGTGTTTTGTATTTGTGAAACATAAAATACTTTTCAACTTCAAGTACTGCTAAAATTTTTAACCATTGCCATTTTCTTCCTGAATTCATCAGCATTTCGGCACATGACCACAAGAGGCGCAGCAACTTTGACTGCTGACAATGAGTTTGATAGTTAGTGCGCAGTGACTGGGTCAAATCAAACGAAACGAAATGTTTCGATTATCTATACAACATGACTCCGTTTTGATTTTACTTTGATTTAATGATGATCATGACGCAACATGTCTGATGCCCTCCTTGAGGAACTTGTTATGTTGAAATCTACAATAACTGAGAAAACTACTGAATCCATTCGATTATTTCGAGTATTTCATTCGACTAAAATATAAAATACCATTCCATACCATACCATTCATATGTAGTATTCGAACATAAAAAGTAGAAGTATTTTGTATTTTGCATTCGAAATAATGAACTATGAACGTATATATTATATTGTTATACTGCATCGAAAGTTATTTCACTTCAACGTATTGAATAAAATATATGCATGAATATCTGAACTTGAACAGATTGAAGATTTATTGCTGTGATTCCCTTTCGAGTCTGAAGATGACATTCGAAGTATAATCATTAAATTCGTTCACAGCAGTCCCAGTTTGTATGGTTTTTCTGAACAGATTTAATTATACTATCATATTGATAAATATTTATTCGAAGATAGCCACAGGTCATATCCAGTTGTGTGAGTTTATCTTCGCATTCGAATGAAGATCTCATTGTTATTTCATGAATTGAAATAAAATCGGATGTTCACTAACCTGTTCACTATCAGTATATTTTCCGATATAAACTGGAAATTTAGGTATTCTCATTTATCTTTCTTATATGATTTATATTTCAGAATATCATGACCAATCCATTCTACAAGTTCTCATTGAATATATTCTGATGGTAAAAATTCTTCTCAAATAATTGATATTCGATTATGTATGTGTGTGTGTTTGTGTGTGTGTGTGTGTGTGTGTACGTGAAAGAGAGAGAATTCTAGCTCTAGTTAGTACAGTTTTTGTAAAAAAAAAAACAAGTCACCCAGGGCATTTTCCAAATACCTCTTCAACTTCAGTCTACTAAATCGTTCACCTCGGAAAAAATATGTCGACAGCAGTATAATTGGAGGTATGGACAATGCAAAAAAAGTAGATGACAGTGAACATCAAATGATGAATACGACTCGTTCGTCTCTAAAACTTTCAATTCGCGAGTCTCCGTATCCTTCATAACAGTGGTGGCTCTTCAGGAGGCATTACTGAAGAGGTGCCATTAACTGGTCAGATGAAACTAAGATATAAACTTTCTCCATAAGTGGTAACAATATTCAACAAACAAAAAAATTACATAAATCTGGTATCATTATGTGGAAATATGTCCGGTTGGAAAAATGATTCGTTATATATATTCACTTCCAGAATGAAACTTGACAAGGGAAAAATTATTGAATTGATTATTTCCTGATAAAACTGAAAACAAATTTAGGCCGATTCATGCACATCATTGTACAAATAAAATGAATTTACCTCTCATAGAATCGGTGTAGCTTTACTTATCATCTCATTTCAAAGAGACTGGATTGCATGAAATCAATTCTACAACCAAATAACTCAAAAGTTGTTTCACTGAGGCGAATAAATTATTATTGAGATCAGAGAGAAAATGATTACAAGAGAATGCTAACTTCAAACACAGAACTTAAAAAAAATGATTGTAAATTGATGAATTTGTATAATTAGTCACAAACAGATGTTTCAGTTGTTATTTGTATGATGAAATTGGCGCTATTCTTTGGTGATGGTAAGCCATATCAATTTTCATAAATTCATACCTCCTTGAAATACTGAATAGTGTCGAAGATACGGAAGAGAAAATATAACTTTTCATATCGCCACTAGTTGAATATTCTCTTATAACTTGCTCGACTTAAATTAGAGATCTTTGAGTTCAATTCATTCATTGGAGAATGAAGATTATACTACAAAAAATATGTTTAATGATTCTTTCACCTCAGAATTCATCAAAGTGTAAGTGTTACCTCCTGAGAAGCATTATATACTGAATTTCAATCACCCTGTTCAGTAATATCACCATTGAAACAAAAAATGTACATTTATCTGAAGCGCCTCATTTGTCTATCCACTAACTGCTTGATTGATGATAGTGGTAAGTGAAGTATTTGTACCTTAAATGCATGAGAATGAAAGAGAAGAAATCAAGAACGAAGAAATCATTCCATATACACACATACCCTTTTTTTGTCACTGTTTGCTTTGCTGTTATTGTTATTTTGATTTCAAAACAACTTACATCATATTATTGTGACATTGATATTATTAGTTTTGGCATAAATGAACATGTCCTCCACTGGATATCAACAATTTCATTCATTACATGTGTCATCAGAAAATAACAAATCGAAGTTTTCAACTAGACCATATATTTCATTTTTCTTCCAGATATCGGAATATAGACATTTTGATTTTGATGTCTGACATCTCTGAAATTGATTATCGTAAACATGGTGCCCTTTGATGTTTCCTATTCAATATCTGCTGTGAGAATCATGAGCCCTCAACTCATTACACTCATGATTCCTCCATTATATTTTCATGTCATACCTTTCTTAGACTAGAAAACTGATATCGTGAAGATTATGATACTCATTTGGGTGTACCTTCCAGTGACGCCACTGGTCAACATAATGCTCGACCATTATCTCATCTCCTTTTTTGCGCCTCATCCACCCAGATTATTTCACCGCGGATCGTTTCACTGGCTCAAGATAGACTGAAAATTGTCGAAACGTCACTGCTAAATGTTTGCGGAATTATATGTTTTTTTGCTAGCAGAAATGGCGAGTCTTGTCGGCCGCTCTTAGCTATTTTTATTGACCATTATCCGAGATGTCGCGGTAGATATAAATATTTCCCTTTGATTTTATTAATTGATCTAGTTCTTTGAATACAACCAGACCAACACATGGAATCCATCGGATTGACTGGATGAATTAAAAGTTTTGAATCGTGATTTCAGGTGGGCTAGCTCATAAGCGAGTCTATGAAATTGAATTGACGACATTTGAGCATATTTGAGTCCAGACTGTCGTTCTAAATCATACTATTTTGCGTCTCAAGAATTGAACCAGTACGTTTTTCAAACGATAGCTTTAGGTTATGTACTCGTTTCTCTCCTCAATAAAAATTTTTATACATTACATGTAGCAATGCTCAAACAATAAAATTCTAGCTGTCCAATCATATCAGATCTTCCAAAAATGTGCTGATGTGTTATCTTCTCGAAACCACATACAATTGTTGATGACATTATTATAACAGTTTTTTGTTAGGAATTGATGAAACTTGTGTTTATTCAATTATCATACAATACCCTCTGATAAATTGGAGTTCCCATTGATGTTGATAATCATTGAGACGAAGTTTATGGTAACTTTCTGTACTTTGGTAAAGCTAACTGAGCCATTCAATAAATCCATTTATTCAGAAGTTGCTCCTGCCGGTGTGAATGATACTCTTCAAGAATTTGAAATTTCCATCCTTTCTGAATGTTGATTATTGTGTAATTGAGAGTTGTCAAGAAGTCGTTAGTGTTAGTGAACGGTCGTTCACTGTAGCCCGTCTCCTTTTTTTCAACATTCTCCATAGATGATCAACATATCAACATGCTCGTCCTAAGTTGAACTTGAAGGCATGATGAGTTTCAAGTCATTAAACAATGCACTGAACGATTGTTCACTAACACTGACGGCTTTTGACTACAATAGCTGTTGCTAGGATACATTTTTTGTTTCTGAGATATCTTCGTTTTTTGAATAAAAAACCTACATGAAAATGTGTTCATCGTTTTGAAATACTTGCAGCTTGCTCGAAATGATTAATATTACCAACGGTTTATAAGTGCCAAATTTCGTACTCCTAATAGTTTTCGATATATACTGGCCAAACCTTGTGGGCCACCCTGTATATGAATAATTGTACCCAACATTTGATATTTCGAACATTGTTATACATCGGATTAAGGATTGTCATGAAACTCGTGTCTCGATAAAAAATGTTATTTTGAATAATAATTCGAAAACATCATGCTCGCTTGTTCTTTCCACCATTGATATCAACATAAAAATATTGAAATTATCCTAATGATTCCCAATGACGGACACGTTGATTTCACGTTTATTTCTTATCCTACGCATTGATTGGATGGATTGTTGACACAGTTAATGACCAATGATTTTCGAAAAATTAGAAGGAATTGAAAAATCAGGATGTTGAATGAGGCGTCTAATTGATCCATTGTTGAAGTACATTTACCTACACAATTCTTAACCACTAAATCATTCCGATGTCTCTCTGTGGAAATAAATGAACATAAACATTGCCCTTTTTCTTTTACGAATAGAATTGTTCTTCCATCCACTATTCCAATAATTCCAATAAAGATTCATCGTTCCGTCCTTGAACGTAAAGTCTTCCTAGAAATTTCTCAGACTGGCTTATTTCTTACGATGGAAACAGAAAACTGCCGACCTTATACCTTCCTTGTTATATGCTCGTGTCATACTAGTGAGATATCTCAACAAGAAAGGGCATTAAAAAAGCTATGAAACTGAGCACATAGCGAAACATCCGGAACGTGTTGTATTACCTTTAAAATAGCTGGATATATTTCGCATCAAATTAAATATCGTCTACGACATCCCTGCTCTGTATAACAGCAGGATGCTGCCCCACAAACAGTGGCGGAACTCCACAATTTCATTAGATATTCTGCGTTTTCGCTTCGATTTCATTAAAGATAATTGTATCGAAGTTTTTTCTGAACAGACTATATCAATTCGATATTATTGTTTTATGTTTAGCTGATCAATTATTTGTGTGTCCAGGCATTTTCAATTCGAATAATGAATACAATTTTGTATGTCTAGATACAGTAGGGGGCCTGGGAGAGGAAGAATTTCTTGGTTGGCTTACTTGCGAAAATGGTTTGGAGCAACATCTACTGAACTGTTTCGATGCGCAGCCAATAAGATCCGCATAGCTATGATGATAGCCAACGTCCGTAATCGGATAGGGCAATAGAAGAAGAAGAAGATACAGTAGAATAACTTCGAAATCATATATCATGATAGTAACTAGAATCTGTTTGCAAGAATTCTTATTTTTGTGATTGCTATTATGTATTACTATCATGTATGTATTATATTTTTGTGGAGTAGAACGAAAGAAAACTCCTCCAATAGAGATAGTTTTTCAATAGTTTCTTGGTGGTTAACATTACTGTTGTGTTGGTGTGAAAATTATGTTTCACAATATAATGAAACAACCCCATCAATAAAAAAATCTGCTTGACTATCTAGTCTCTCATTAGCGGTGATATTGCTAAAAATTTTCACATCGAGGATTGTTTCACCGTAATAGAAATAAATGAAACGAGTATGCATGGGTTCATTCAATTATATTTTCAAGAATTCTTGAGAGTAGATAAGAACTTCCCAACTTTCATGTTTTGTGGCAATGTAACCTGGCTCAATATTCCTACTTTACCTTGATATTGAGTTTCAAAAATTGTATGCTCGAGAAACAAAAATATTGATATTTTTTTAAATGAAATTGTAATGCACACTCAACACCAAACTCATGAAACCATAAAATGAGTTAAAGAATCTAGAAGTGAATTCCTGAATAAATGAATAATTCTTGTCGTATCAGGAAGTTTTTCAATGATATAGTTTGAAGGGACGAAACAGTGCAATTCAAGTATTATGCAATATAATATATAATATAATCAAGATAACTTATAGCCGTTATCTTTTTCTGTTGCCCCACCCGACTGAACTACTATGTCAAAACAATATCATTACATAACAGTAGGGCAGAATCTATTGCTCAACATTACCAGAAATTCTCAGAATTGTTTTCAATTTCATTTTCATTCTTGATCGGTTCTGATACGATGTGAACAAATTTAAATACTTTTTAAAATACAGCACATGACAAGGCGCAAGTTGCCACTCAGATGTAACACGTGTTGTTTCCTACGAGTAAGAATATATCTTTGTCGTATTTTGACATCTAAAAGCTCATCACTGGTAGCAATGCAATCATTCTATGTGTCGAGCATTCCTTTACGCTCTCGTTGAATCACAATGACCTAAATGAATCCAGTGATTAACTTCTCACATGACCTTGTCTATAAAGTTCTAGAGGTTTGCTGCTCCTCTTGAAAATAAAACCAATGAAAATCAATGTTGAGATGGAATATCGCTCGAGTGAAATATACCCCATATACCCGCCTATGGAAAATGCGCCACTTTCAAAGCATCCCTGGTAGCAGGTGTGCGTGTGGCTCAATGAACAAAGGCGCAGCGGTCCGCTTTCAATAGGATTGCTAAGACAACTGCTACTCTCCGAAGCATGCTTTGATGCAAAGAGACATACGGAGATCCTAGGGTGCTTTGACTGGAAACAGGACAGTAGTTCGGTTCATTTTATTTTGATGAGTTAATCTACGACATCAACGACATTGTCGTGGCGTTCATCTCCTATTGACTTTTTTATACGGTGTAACTGTTTGGTAGTTTTTATACAGAGTGGATCCTTATCTCAGATTACCTACGGTATGTTCAATTCAAGACATTTCAAGATATTCTTGAAGTCTTTCGAATAAGAATAAGGAATGATTTTTGAGCTACCTGATATAAGTAGGAATTGAGAACCCAAACTAATGTGAAGAAGAAAAGGCAGACCAAGGAAATTATGAGGTAATATAAAAGCAGAGAAGCTGAACTAAAAGAATAAGCACTCGAAACTCAACCTACAAACAGAAACAATTAACAAAATGCAATATTGAATCGATATCCATCTACAATCTTATAGCAGGTGTGAGGGAAAGTGTATTATAATCTCACATAATTAAGAGAGAAATAACGCTATTCTTATAGATTCGCCACTATGTGGATTCACTCGATCTATTGTTTCGTATAATGTTAGATGACTTATATAGCGAGAGAAACTAATTTTATGATACCAGAGACTTGAAGTGAGATTGGGGGTAATGACGGTAATATCGGGTATTCCTCTAGAACCGTTACGTTCTCTATGGAAGTGAATGGAATATCCTCATATATATAATCCAGAGTCATATTTGGTCAGACACAATAACATACAAATGTAATAATATCTGATTAGCCCACCCAGATCTCCATCCATTCGCGTGGTACACGATAAACTAACTCTCCTTTCACCTTCACCTCTGATTATCCACCCTAATAAGCGAATATTACACTAATATGAAAACAAGGCAAATCTTCGAACCATTTACCATAATGACAGTGTACGAGTTAGCGCCATTTATACGCTAGTTCAAAGTGGAACGGGTCGAGAGCCAGTCCTTGCAGTACGACAATCCGCGCTCTATCACTCCACCGCTTAAAGACTATTATGGTTTATTCGCGGTTCGTAATCGAGCCCAGCGACTGCGGATCCGGTACCGTGATGTGATTTATCTTTTTCTTCGTCTCTCGGTAATCACCGAATTATTCATCAGCTTCAGTGCCGAATCCGAGTGAAAAGTAGGTCACAAACGTGATCGTAGACTGTCGGGAACGGTTCCGATGATCATAAAGCAACATAGCGGTTAGGATAAAAGAAGGAATTCTAGTTAGACTAAGTCGCAATCGGTATTTGTGCTAGTTAAGTCATCGATGGAGAGAAGTTGCTTTTAATGAGAGACCGTGCGTATTCGAACAATGAATAGGAATTCTTATTGTTTCTCAAAATTGATCTCGCGGGATTCAACACATCTGAAGATTGTTATCCTATAAGTTCCAGTCGATGAGAAGATCATAGAGTTATAGATTTTGATGAAAAAGTCTTTTCATTCAATCACATCGCAACAAATAGTTTTTTTTCAAAATTTATATCATTAAGGGAACCACGATAGGATATGGAATATCAAATCAGGGAAAGTATCCATCGTATTTATATTCAATACGATTTTTCGTTGATAATATTATTTGTCCATATAACAATTATTTATTTATAATCGTTTCAATTAATCAATATCATTAATAAACATATTGAACAATGAAACCGGATGAATAATTCAAAAAGATTCTAGCAATACAGAATCAACAAAAAATAGAGTCATAGTCACTTCACGTAGATACTGTATAGTATTACGAGGCGGGATTTCAAAAACTCATCTGAAACTACTAGAGGTGATACAGAAGAGGTTTCTTAAAATCATACTGAATAAGAATTCTATAAATGCAACTGAGAAACTGTATAACGAAACAAACGTCCTGGATATAAGGACAACTCCATTATAAGGCTCTCATTGTATTGTGATGCAATTCAAGGTAAATAATGAGCTCTTCAGAAAGCAACTCATATTTTTGACATGCAAAAAAAAATCAATACATAATACCTTCTGCTGCCAGATCAATAGGACAAAGATCACATGAATTCCTGGGACCAAAAGTAATCAACACACTACCACATGACATAAAAACTGTTTATACCCTTTCCAAATTGAAAAAAAAAGGTACATCAACATTCAAATGAAACTCCTCGTTTGTCAATTCATGAAATATCTAACAATTGACGAAAAACTAGACTACCCAATTATATTCAGTGTATTGATCAAGTTATCTTGATGGGGGTTTCTAGCCATCAGTCGAGTGTTAGTGTGGTTCTGGTTGAGTCAACTTAGTCTTTTCCAAATCCATAGTGAAACCGCGCACAATAATATATTGACGTTAACTGTTTGTTTGTATGAGGAGTGTTATGTATGTGTGCATGTAGTTGAGTATGGGTGCCTAGTTTTATGTTATATTTACATTTTTATTCGAATTTTAGATTTCATGCTCACAATTTTATATTTACATTTTCAATAAAATTTTATATTATATATTTACATTCCCAATTGATCTTTCTTTGAATTGACTATATCACGAACAAGTTGCAATTACTCGTTATTGCTACTTCAGTGACGCCACTGTTTATTTACATTTCTTTCGAATTTTATGTCTTTGTATCATCATGAATTATGGTGAACAAACATTATTAATATTATTATTCAAAGGTCAAATTACCTCAATAATCTGATGATTATTCGTTTTATCGTCTATAAGCCCGAAATTATTGCGTAATAACTTCAGTAGGTACCCGGGTACCCTGTCATTGAACGGGGGTATCAACTTTGATAGTTGATAACAATTTTCAAATTTTTCAAATAATAGGGATCCAGACGGTCTTAAATGTTGAAATGGATACCCGGTCATTGACCGGAAGGTTAAGAAACCAAATTCATCGAGATTTGGAAATATGGTTTGTTCCAGAGTTCGTTGATGAGATTGGGTATCAAGATAGGAATATTCATCTCTTTGATGATGATTATTCATCTATAGAAGCATAAGTAATCTCACAATAATTCCTAACATTCTCGCTCTTTGTCTAACTGATATGTTTCATACCTAGTATGGTCAAAAAAAAAACAGAATGGATTATACTTATTGGAATTTTTCGATCTTTGGATATCCTTGAATTATTCATGCATGGATATAGTCTCATATTTGGTTAGACATCCTCAAATAGGATATACAGTTTATGCATGAAATAAGAAATAAATTCATCGTCTACACAATAGAAAGCTTTTCGAAAAAATCCGTTGACACGCCACGCCAACTTTCAATGAAAAGTCATGAGCCAAGTCATTGGTTATACTTATTGAGAACTGATTTTGTTGAATGATCAAACTCGATCATTCACTCGATCGAATGTCCAAATTGTAGTCCTTCCTAAGCCTGTCATTATCCAGGACGATCAATAAATCCCAATGCATCCTTATTTGATCAATTTGACCAAATGAACGAGCATACTCAGAATCAATCATAAATATTCTCGAAAATTTGCTAATCTAACATAACGAAAGTTTTGACCAAACATTTCTATAAAAGAATATGATCTTTCAAATGGCACTATCAAAAATAGCTCTTACAATTCCCATTCTCATGAAAGTGTTCTGAAGCAAGTTCGTTAGAGTTTGTCCGTTTGAAATTGTGTGTTCAACAGGGATAAAGTGTCCAAAATATTCCTAAAATTTATGTGCTGACTGAACCAATGTCAAAGTTTGGAAAGCATTGATAACTTCGAACGGAATCATTATTGCAAGAAAGATATTCCCACCTTCATTCCACTCTGCTTTGAACGACACACAGTACTGGTGCATGTCTAGAAATATATAAGGTGTACGATTGAAAATGTCAAGTTATGACGAGAAAACAACCCAACAAATTTTCAATGAAATAGTGCAGAGTAGGAATGAAATAAAAAATGCAATACAAGCAAGTGAGGCTAGGGTAAGGCTTGATTTCGAAACGCTGAAAAACAAAGTTATTCACCTAGAAGCAGAAAACAAAGAACTGAAACAAAAAGTTGAATCACTGGAAATAACAGCAGAGAAAAATAATTTCCTGATTTTTGGTAAACCAAATCTTTCGAAGAGATCACCTCAGAAAATATTTGTAAAGAAATCAACAATCTTCTTGGGGTAAGCATTACGGTAGCAGATATCAACGATATATACCCCCTAGGACGATCCAATAATAGCCCAATCAATGTAGAGCTAGTATCTCACCTGAAAAAAGAATACATTTTTGAGAACTGTAAAAAGCTGAGAGGTACGAACGTTTATATTGTCCATGACCTAACAGAAATACAGAGAGAAGAAAATAAAATACTACGGAAACATCTGAGCAAAGCCAAATAAACAGTATCTAATAGAGCTTATATAAAGGGAAACAAACTTGTTGTGAACGAAATCGTATATTCAATAGAAGAACTAGAACCAGTGGATAGAACTGAGGAAGAGACTACTGAAACAAATAGTGCGCCACCAACACCAACCATCCAAATACCGAAACCGGTCAGGGAGCATCAAGCAACAAAAAAGTTCAATTATTATTGAGGATTCACCATCACCTTCCCAAGATACCCCAGATACTTCAAAAGTGAAAAAAAACTATAAAACCGAACAATATAACACTGAAACCTACGATCGACAAGGAAAGATTAAGAAGTCATTCCACGAAAGAACTGAAGAAATAGGCTATTTTCCTTCTCTGTTCAAAATATCTTTGGTAAAATCAATATTCAAATACGGCGATCCCCTGGAAGCTATTAATTATAGACCTATTCCACCATAAATACATTTGCCCAGATATTCGAGAAACTTTTGAAAATCAGGTTATGCTCCTACCTAAGCAAGTTCAATATCTCATCCAACAAACAATATGAATTCCGAAGTGGTGTATCGACACAGGATGCTATATTACACCTAACATCCAAAATGTATAATGCAATGGATACTGGTAAAATGGCCTTGAGTGTCTTCATTGATCTTTCAAGGGCGTTCGATACAGTTAGCCATACACTATTACTAAAATCTCTGGAAGATGTGGGTATCAGAGGCGTTGGACAGCAATTATTTGAAACGTATCTCACAAGAAGGTATCAGTTGGTACAAATTAATAACATCAGAAGCGAGCAAAAAGAAATTACATTCGGTGTACCCCAAAAATCCTTGCTGGGACCGATCCTTTTCAACATTTATTTGAATGGTCTTTTCTCAGTTCCTACGGCCGGTGGAATCATGGCATACGCTGACGATCCTTGCATCTTCTATGAAGAAGAAAACTGGGAAAAAGTTAAAATACTGGCAGAAAAAGATCTCATTATAATTCAAAAATGGTTTAATAGCAAATTATTAACCATTAACTTTACAAAAACATCATTCCTTCCCACATATATTGACAGTAGAACATCACCAGACTTCCAAACAATAAATATTTCAAATAACGGATATATATATATGCTGTCACAGAATTCAAATACCTGGGTGTTGTCTTGTATACGAATCTGAAATGGGATAAACACGTCAAACATGTCATTAAGAAAGTTAGATTTCTAATATTCAAATTTAAAGTTTTACGAGATATTCTCAATCCCGAAATGATACACACAGTCTATATCCCACCTGTCCAGCCGCATTTAATGTATGGTATAGTAGCATGGGGTGATGTTGGTGAAATGACTCTGACCAATCTTGAAATTACTCGAAAAAAGATCATCAAAGTCACGTATAAAAATGATATCACCTATCCATCCGACAATCTATTTCAGGAAAGCTCTATAATGGACATACGGCAGCTATACTATTATTTTACAAACATCTACCAACATGAAAATAAACATCAACTTAAAAATCACGATCATGATCACAACACAAGGAACAGAAATAAGACATACGTACTGAAAAGGACAAAGAAGGCGACTGGCCAGAAATGTTACACTTATCAAGCCCCTAAACTATATAACACACTACGAGGCTATGTCAAAACTGAAAATACATTAAAAAACTTCAAAAATCAACTAAAAAGATTTATTTTTGAAAACTCAAGAGACATGATTCACATAATGATAGAATGAATGAAAATATAATACATACAGTGTACTGGTTGGTAATATTTACACCTACTTTATTTTGGTGATGGGCTTTTTTGTATGCGTTTCAGTAAAATATCGACTGGGGTTGCTTATATGACTTATCCATCTGCTTTAGTCTAGTTGACACCTTCACCTTATTTTATTTTGTTTTGTTTTATTTTTGTTTTGTTTTATTTTACATTGGATTATCTATTCTATTGGTTGATTCAATTAGTTCAAATGATTATATTGTTTTACTTTGGCTTATCTATTTTATTAGTCAATTTGATTGTATTATTATTGTTATTGCTCTGTATCATTGTTGCAGTTGTTCTCGTCTTATTTTCATATGTTCATAGATATGTCACGCACAGGTCTAACCTTTAGTGACTTCTTCCTTGGTTTATTTATTTATCATTACGGATGCATTGTATTATAGAAATTATTGTTAATTTGTTATGGAAAGTGAATAAACTTATTATTATTATTATTATTAATTCGAAAAAATGTTCATTACATTGAAGCGGAAATAATAACGACGTCGTTAACGAGACCATGATATCAAAATATGCGCTCACTTGAAATATCCGCGGGTATTTTCAATAAACATATTCTAGTTAATGAATTCATTCTTCACTTTATGTATACACTGTATATAAAACAATCTTCGTACGACGTGGACAATATTGCAAGAAACAGTAGTGACTCCGATGGAGATCTAGTATTCTAGCAATTGTTGAAAGATTAAGGAAAGAGACGATGCGGAAATTGAGAGAAAAAAATGATTTTCTTGAATTTCACATTCAGATATTGATGAATATAAAAACCACGAATAGTGAGAAGACAATATAGAACTACCAAACCACTTGTAATTCGCCACATATCACCAGCTGTCACTGATTATAAAAAAGCATTTTCATTATCCTGTGTAAAAATTATGCATTTATCAAGTATGATTATAATGAGTGAAACAAACTCAATGAACCATAAAATAACGAAATTCCTTGTGAGTTTCTCTGGAGCTACCATATGGGACTCCTATTATGATGTAACGTGTATATTATGGGAGTAACCGTACATTCAGCTTCGGAGTTAGATTTGTTACAAGACGAAGACAATGTATTTTTTGAATACATTATCGGCAAT
This sequence comes from Plagiodera versicolora, assembly GCA_037013635.1. Classification (NCBI taxonomy): domain Eukaryota; kingdom Metazoa; phylum Arthropoda; class Insecta; order Coleoptera; family Chrysomelidae; genus Plagiodera; species Plagiodera versicolora. Next base: position 2,972,905 of record CM072986.1, on the reverse strand, counting down.
TATTTCAATCCATAAGTTTGATAAAACTGCAGAAAGATTTTTTTAAATCCAACATGAATTAGAATTTTCAGCAAAACTACACGAAGTTCTAATAGTCGTTACTGTTCTTTAAATTCCAACTTGAGTGAACTACATTATAAAACATTAAATAAAAACAGTTTCCCGAGTATACCCAAAATATGTATCAAATATTACACGAAACATAGTTTTCTTCATTCACTTTATTCGTGCTCTTATTATTTTCTCTAACATTTTTTTCAATCACATCCCATGAGTGTTTAACTACAAGTTCGTTTCTCGTATACCCTACCTAAAAAAATTAATGAGATTTTTTCCGAGATTAACCGGTAATGTAGGAAATTTCATTACTTCTTCCTTCACTTAAGAACCATTTATCATAGTCTCTTCGACAGAGTATAACATCGCCAATATTGAGCAATGTTATTAATGAGAAAAAAGTGCTCATTTAGACGGAGATTGGTAGGTGATTAACACCAACTAATATTTAATTATTGAGGAACTGTGAGTATGAGTCTTCGGCTCCATCACTGAATTCGGACTTTTGGTAATTGGGTATCTATAGAGGCCGTTAAGAATGTAATCATGAAATACTCCGGATGATGAAGAAAGCCACCATTGTTACCAATCATCCAAAGATATGAACTCATCTATTAATTCCATTTGACCCACGTAGAATCGCATAAGGATTCAATTATCAGGAAATCATGTACTCGTTCTGAGTGACAGTGAGGAATTGTTGTTCTAATGATGCAAACCTAATGCTATGCATTAGTAGATACTCCCAATTCTCTGCGATGCCTCATATACGAAAGTAATTTCTTCCAGATTCTTTTATGCAAAAACTACCAAGAAAAAAAATCAACTTGCTTTCTTTTATCAGTATTCAATCTGGAGATATTCAAATTCATGTAATCATAAAATGATAGATAATTTGATTTATGCATAGACTGAGTATATAAAGAAGCTAGTGAATCTATTAGCAAACATATCTACTGTAATAAGTGTTGAGTAGAAAGAAAATATAAAAACCCATCTTCCTCTGGAATCCAACTAGAAAATGGAAGAATGGAGGTTCCATGGTAAAAGATATGATTTCTTTACCATTTATATTCCGACTATATGGTGAATAACATTCGCTGAAAAACGAAGATAGCATCGAAAATCTGATTATTGAATCCATTGACTTCAGTAATCAGTAAACTAGAAATTCAATACACGGTTAATTATTACTTATTGTTGATTTGTTTTCGTCATGGGGTTCAACCGAGAAGAATTCGAAAATATGATCTGAATGTTCAGAAAAAGCGAGAAGAATAAATCTTTGTTATTTCATACTAGTATTCGCTTGTGATTCTGGGAGAACGAAAGTCACATCGAAAAGTTTGCCATCACTCTGTGATGACCAATCCGAATCAGACATGGTTTAAGCCCATCTTTGAACTTTATTCATCATGCATCTTACATGATTCCATCTACAAACTACTACCGTTCGTTGATTCCGTTCATCTATTTCAAAACTTTCATCTAATTCGTGTCACAGCTGAGTTGTTTCTATCAACTCATGTCTACTACCGGAAATACAGAATATTACATGAAAATTAAATGAAAATAATCGATCGCTGTTCGTTGTTTTCATTTACTCACAATCCACTACTCAATCAACGAATGGTAGCCAAAGCGGTGCCATCTAATTTCAAAAGACATTTCATCTCAGTTTAACCAGACAGGAAGCGACCTCAGGACATACTGGATTGAATAGTCGATTATTCTTCCATAGTATAGGACGAAAAAGTTGTGACGAAGTCCGACAAGCAGACCCTGAGATAGAGTTAGATACTGCGCGGATGTTATAGAAGTTGTATGAGACGGACGTTAACTAATGAGGGGGCATTATTTAGGAATTGGAAGATACGAAGAGTTAATGGTGCAGAATTCTCCGGTTGTTATGAATGGTAGTTTCTTTAGATCGTCAGTTGAACTTCGTCTGACAGGAAGCTCTAGCAACTGAAAAGTTCGAAATTCATTAGGGATGGTTTCTGGACAATATTGACGGTAGAAATAGCTATGGAACTTCAATATCGAAGCAATTATTCATTTAGGAAATAGATACAAATCTGAAAATCGCATCGAAAGATTGAATTTAGAAAATGACTTTATTTTTCTATTCGTATTTATTGAGAGTGAAAAGTAAGATCTACTAGGGGGCACTCAAATATAAAACATGTCTACAATCATAACTACTTTGATTAAAAAGTAAGGTGAACTCGTTCATCAGACGTAAATTCTTCATTTATTATCTCAGATAATTTTTTTTCCTTGAAAGTGATCCTCGATTGATGAAATGCACTGTTTCAAAAGCTTTTTGCATTCCTCACTAAATTCGGAATAGTCTCCGGTAAAGCCTTCGATACCTTCTTCGATTCGGTTTTTATGTCCTCAATCGTGCCAAAACGGCGTTCTCGCAGTGGCCTTTTGAGTTTGTTAAATAGCCAGAAGTCGGTAAGAATCAATGCAGTATGACATGGTGCATTGCATTATCGTTATAAAGGAACCAAGAGTTGTTCGTCCGACATTTGACGTGTTTGAGACAAAAAACATTCTCACGAATGGCTGAGCCAAATGATGTATCAACACTATCAGCGAGATATCTAATTGTCAATAGACGATTTTCAAGCACCAAATCTTCAATTATTTGGACGAGGCCCTCAACGTTAGACATTGGTAGTCGTTCAGAGCGCGGTTCGTCTTCAACGCGCTCTCGACCTCTTGGAATTCGTCGTTTTTGTGCCATAGTTTGATCACCGAAGGCCTTCTGCAAACATTTTCAACATGTTCGCACGAATATTTGTTCCGAAAACTAAATTTGGCAAATGTTATAGACAGGCCTACCAACCTAGAAGAAAATTTGCCTGCTTTTCTGATAGCGAGTTCACGTTACTCTTTAATCACAACGGCAGTTTTTATTCCAATATTATTTTCGAAAAACAAGATATTTAAAGACATACGCTATTTGTGAGTTCACTTCTCATGAATATTTTTGTCAAAACGACAAAGTAATCCTAAATACAGTACCAAATCCAGACCAAAATGGCTATCACGATTGAGAAATCTCACACGCAGATACCGATAAATAGCTTTCGTTGGAGTCACCAATGTCCGACTTGATCGAGTCTTATCTCTTACAATTCCTCCCTCGCTCCATCTAATGGCACCCCATTTCGTCAGACTGCATATTCGAAATTACGAAAGTTTTCCTGCCTCTAGAACTTTCGTTCGAGGAAAAATATGTAGTGGGCGAACGAACTTGGCCGACTTAACGAGGACGTTAGTGAGAAGTGGAGATCATTTCCAAGAGCTAGTAGGCCGAAGAAGTAATGGTACAGAAATTAGTGCTCAACAGTGGTTAATTTCACATGATTCATTCAATGTTCGCATCTAGAAATATTTTGAATCCTGAAAATATCACTGATTAAAAGTTTTCTTATTGCCTAACAGTTTGTGAGAAGTTTTCGTTGTCTGAAATAATTTTCTGAATTTCTGGTCGAAAAAGTCGACACAATGTCATTGTGGTTACCTTGAAAACTACATTCCATTCATTTTATGTATAATATTTTCAAGTTCCAGGGATATTTCAATCATGGTGTCAAACATAACGATATTATCGATTTCTTTCAAATGAAAGCTTTCAATTGTCAGTGGAAATCAATTTTCTTTCGGATACGAATGTGTCTCTTTGTATAGTATTGGAATATTATTGATTGATTTGTATAAAATAATAAACAATAAACATCCAAAATAAAATTTCAATAATCGCTCGACCCAGTCAACCAAAAAAGTAACAGTAAGTCGCAGGGAATACCAAATAACATTGAAGATCATCATGGAAACCTCTCTGGGTTTTACATGGGCTTTCGCTTTGTGGATATCAACATCCACATATTGTTATCGTTGCGAATTCCCCATGTTAACTTTCTTAATGATTGAGTGGAACATATAATCGAGAGATTCAGATGAAGTGCACATTGCACCTTGCGACTTATCTCTGTTCATATATTTCGAATATAGAATTTGATATATTATTAAAATTAGGAACGATATATCATGAATAAATTGGCGCTTGCGCAGGGCATAGCAACAACACGTGCACACGAATGAAAGTCAAGGAACAGAGGAAAGATGATTGTGTGCAGTATTCAGAAATACTTTTTGTTAAGAAGAATATAAGACATCTCCCAGATAACACACATTCGCCTAAGGTCATCCTCAAATAGTCTCCGAAAGCCTGTAGTGGATTACCTATTTTCCACATCCTGGGAACATTATAAGGCTCGGTATTTTCGCCATAATTGTCCCACATTAGTCCCTTCAGTAACAGCCTGGGGATGTCGAATATTATAGTGCCTATAAATGTACTGTAGAAGACTTTTCATATATACTCAAATAAAATTATTAAAATTATCCTCTGTATAGAGCAGTGTAGATAATTATTGCAGTCTTCAATTGGATTGCACCAATATGCCTACTGGTTTATTTGTGAATAATTTTTTCATCACATGGCAATCAAGTGAATTCCCAACGACCAACTATATTGAAAAAGTATAGAAAACTATCAAGTATTTGAATTGTTTGGTATGCGAAGCGCGAATTTTGAATTTTCACTGCGAATGTGGTTGAAAAAAAGTTCAATAAATTTTATCACAAAAAACTGGAAAATAGAGTCAGTTCATTATTGGATTATTCAAGGAATATGTTTTCCTAACAATTTTAAGTGAAAATTTTGGATATCTCGAAGTTTTGTAGTTCGAAAGTTATTCAAAAGATGCGCTACTATAGTTCGCTTCGAAAAGCCTCGTATCACGAATACCAGTCAATCGAAGCTTTTATTCAACGTAAATTGAGTGGAAACATACATATCGTTGAAGTCCTAGTGTTCAAATATTATGATTTTCAATTATATTACTATCTGAAGTGACGCCCTCCCTTAGTCAGCAATTCAACTAAAACTTCATTTGACGTATGTTTGGTCGCGCTTTCAGTTGTTCACGAACTAACCAACTTTCTGTGTCACATTCGTCAATATATAAAATCATATGATATGTCATTTCTCATGTCAAATCGAATTTTTATTGCTTTTCCCTCCATTTAATAATTATTCTGTATTTTATAGTGAAGTGTAGTCTGGGTACTAATTAAGGTAAATAAATATTCATCTAATAATCATATCACTTGAAATGGCACGAGCACCCCCTGCTAAATGAACGTCAGGCGTTCCATGAACAAATTGTCTGAAACGGAATGCATGCCGTCTTCTAGTTCTAGTTCGTCTAGTTATTTCTCCAAGAGATGAAAGGTGATACATTTTTTCATTCATTCCACCATGTATAATGTGTGAAATATTCAGATGGAATCCTAGAGGAACAAACTCCTAGAGCAGGAGTTCCCAAACTTTTTTGTACCACGCCCCCCTCTGGTTATTTAGAGACCCCCCACGCCCCCCTACACATATCACACAGAATATTGAACTCTTATGTGTTTTGATATGTTTTATCTTAAACAATGGCTTCAATTTTTCACGAACACTTGACCATTATGTCAAGTGAATATTCTTTATGTGGAAGCGTGGTAAAAAAACGTGGAAATTGAAACATTACAAAAACAATTTTGAAAACTTAGAAAGACTTTATTTCAAAAATCTTTCGTACTTGTTTTTATTCATTTCATTTGGGTGTCACGCCCCCCCTGGACTTTCTCCACACCCCCTCAGGGGGGCGCGCCCCCTAGTTTGGGAACCACTCTCCTAGAGGATGCTGTAACTGAAGCACATGTTGAAGGTTGTATGAGAAATTGGATGCGTCATGCTAAGGACAGATTGCCTAAAAAACGAGGAAAGCTGCTATGAATAGGTGAGCTGTAATATCAATATTTAATGCATTGAAAAGCTATTCATTCTGTTTTGATAGACATACTTCAAAATTTCATTCATTTATTATCTAAAATACGTCTCTTCCAGGCAAAATCCATAATCAAGCCACACAATAATATTGGTGAATGAAGATTGCTGTTCATATTAGATTAGATTCTTTATTTTTCATTATTATTATGTTCATTTTGTACCTGAATAAATTTTAATTCGTAATTGTGGATTTCTGTTCAACGAATGTATGCAATAAAATGTTTATAATCTTCTCCTGGCATTCTTTATAATACACATCGATCGGAAAAACCTATAATTTTCTAATATTATTTCAAATATCCTTCAACAATTATCGTAAAATGTCCTTGGGACATTTTTGAATAGAGCCTCAAGTTGTTCCTAGAACATCCTATGTATGGCTCCAGAAGACTTTTTAGGGACGTTCTGAGACGTTATTAGTATGTGGATATTGGTAACAGGAGGACAGCCTGAGGTCATCCTCCGGATGCCTCTCGACATCTTGAGGACATAATTGTGACTGCCTCATAAGGTTCTCAAAAAGTATTTGTGTTATCTGGGCTCTAGGTGCATGTAAGTATACATTTTTAATGGCAAAATGATGCTCATAAATGTGCAATTGGGAAGGTGATGCCCATTGAAAAGCAATGCTTTTTAACAAGATGGACTCCTCAACCGTTTTGTCGTATCATTATCGGAATTCAGTATCAGAATATTGAATGATATTTTATAATGTCTAACATGTATACACTGTTTTCAATACTCAGAAACATCTTTATCTACAATAAAAGCAGAATTTAGATGGTTTCAACATAAGTGTACCTAACTTGTTCAGAACAGAATTGTACTATAAAAAAAACTCAATTTCTTTTGATATCATTTTCAGTTGACAGTGGCAATCCATTACTTGGATCATCATAGTATAATAATGTGATATGGTAACAATGTTTTTGTTGCTTCCTTTGATTTTATTTTGTCTGTACAGCATACTATTTTTGTTTCGTAAATAATGCTATTTTTATTTCATTATGTTTCGAAAATAATGTTTTTGTTTTTATATTCTGTGATATCACAATGTGAGTTGAAGTTTCTATAAAATATTTCGAGTGAGTCAAGCTGAATGCTTTGGACCCATATATGTATATCTGATGATTCTGTTCAGCCATATGCCTGGATAGAAATGCGTACAGCTTGACTCACCCTGTGTTTTATTCAAAATATACAGATCAGTATTTTATGATAGTTGTTTAATTATTTCCCCTTTAGAATGAAAAAGAGATTCAATATGAAGAGCAGGCATATGATGTGTTTTATTGCTGGTTCTGAGTATACCTACTGGGTGGCTCACGACTAGCGCGACGGAGATTCATAGCGAAACAGGAAAACTTTTGAAGGTATTGTCACTTCAGTAGTTTGTATATTGATAAAGGCCACATTTTTAAATCATATTGAAATATACAGGATTTCCAGAAATGTTTTGGCATATCAAAGTTATATTTTCTCTTATGGAATACCCAGTATTTTATTGCATTTCCAGATTCTCCCTGGAAAGCTGATTTCAACGATCTATCATACTTAGGGTTTAGATATGAACATGTAAGCCGTTTCAACCAATTTTGAATGGTTATTCCGACTTGTTTCGATTAATCGTTCGATGTAGACCCCAAGTACGATAGATAAAATTTGAAAATGCAATGAAATATAGGGTGCTCCATAAGAAAAAACATACCTTTGATATATGTCAAAATTCTTTGGGACATATCCTGTATATTTCAAAATGTGAGCTTTATTGATATAAAAACTACTGAAGTGACGAAAACATCAAAAGTTCCGCTGTTTCGCTATATAGATCTCTGTCGCGCTAGATCGTGAGCCACCCTGTATATAAATCTCATAGACTTTACCTATGCACATTCCATAGGCTTTTTAAATGGTTGAAATATAAGGCAGCTGAGATATAATTAGTCTGCTTTCCAGGTACTAATTCCATGGGTGTTGCAAAATTAAGATTATTTTAATTTAATTAGAATACGCTTATAGAGAGCAAATTTAGTGCCATGATGGTAATTCCATATGAATATGACTTCAATGGAAGACGTAATTTTAAAGCTCATTCGGTTCAATGAACTTTCCAATAAGTGCTAAAATGCGAAGTTGCAATGTTGCTATTCATGGTACCTTCCACACATCTACTTTGTGATGTATTAGGTATATTACCAGTGAGGTATTAGGTGTATTACCAGTGATATACAATTTTGCGGACATTAAGCACTCCCCAGTAAAACCTGGTTGCATTTTTTTATATCAATATTGTGAAGTTGCATTTCCACGATGGTAACTCCCTACAACTTCCCTGCAACCAAAACTGGTTGACTGGGGAGTGATATGTATGATTTAATTCAATGATTCGATGATGAAGATATTGAAATAATCGATAGTTTCTGGAAAGCAGCTGGCTATTTATCGTTTCTAATAATCATATCCCAGAATCATAGTATGTTTGGTTTTACCAAGAGTGGACACAACCCTCCTTTTTTTTAATGGGACCAATTTCTTTCATACAACTCAATCCAGATTTTTTCGGAACAATAGAAGAAGAAGGTTGCCATTCAAAATAATGAAATACGAATTTCAAATTCCTACTTCAATATTAGATTTTGACCCTGTATCAGCTAGCTTTTTGATTATTAACAAAGTTCGATGGAGAGAACCCTTTTCACTATTAGTTCTAGTGTATAAAATGTGTTCTTTCCAAAATTAGCGAGTTAATCTTAACTTCCGGATAAACCAATGACGATATAGTTTCGTAATAATCCCTGTATAATCAATACTCAATTCTCTCAATCATTGATTATTGAATTTGGTACTTGCGAAGGTGAAGATAAGCTGAAATTTCTGAATGAGTGCAAGTCTCGTTTTGTACAGAGGGTGTTTCTCAGGATAATTCAATTAGCAAGAACTTGATGTTCTTCAAACCAACATGTCTTCCTTAGTGGTCGTGAGTATATTTCAATATTCCCATTTTTTGCATTACCTACCGAAAAAAAAAACAGTTTTAGCAAGATCTGGCGAATGAGGTGGGCTTCCTCTGCCTATCTATCGTCTAGAAAATTCATCATTTACATATTCCTTGATCTGTTGGGTGAGGTGGAATGAAAGAGTTCTAGATGGTATGAAGTCACTGGAATAGTATTGTCCCAAGAAATCATCGAAATTAAAAGTCCCATTATATTCATAGCTGTCAAGCTGAAAATAAGATAGGGACAGAACATGAAGACAGTTCCGAAAGATTATGGAATGATATACTGAGTATTCATTTTGCTAATTGAAATCTGGTTCGATTCGATTTTTGATTATCCCAAAAATACCCTGTATACGAAACGGAACTTCTTCACTCAATTATTACAGATTACATTATTTTGGCACTACCATTTCTCTTCAAATATCCTTTTTCTTTGCTCTAGTTTGACAAGATCTAATTCTATGAAAGAAGGAAGATGAGACTAGATACAGAATTCAACGTTGAATTCGATAGTGAGAGAATTCACAGGGTGTACTATTTCAACTAAATGTTGTTTCACGTAGGCTGAACGCCTTGTGTACCTCTTATTATTCGGGGATAGTGAATATTCACAACTTCATTCGAAATATTTCATGTATCCTCATGTCTAAGTGAGTTATTCTAGTTCCACACACTGATGGGCCAATCTGCATGTACATTTTCTATATACTCAGAAATATTCAGCTATATGTCGTCAAGGGAGTTACCTCTATCAATGACAGAAATGTAGTTTTGTTAATGTGTTAACCAAAAATGGACGCAATTATTGCATCATAGCTCATCGATAGTTTGAATTCTCACATTTTTTGTGATTGTAGTAGTTTACCTCGAACATAATGGGAATTTTCTTCGCTGCAGAAGTCAGAATTCTTATATGGTATCCATATTTCCTTACTGAGGTACTCCAACATCAATGCAATTCGTGGTCTTGTTTAGCGAAAATAATAGATTCAGTCAATTCCGTTACCATAACTTTTTATCAAAACTGACATTATACATCACAACGGCTTTGAAAATTTCACCGCTCAGGATGGAGCTGGCGTTCTTGAAATATTCATCCCCAAAGAAAAATTCAGCGGAGTGTTCTTTTGGGCATTGGCATAACTCGAAAATCCCGGTAAAGTATGCAGAGGCAATAAAATTCCAATAGCCCAAGTAGGATATGCAATTCGAATAAAAGGAAAAAGTCGCAACTCTGCATAGTTATTAGAGTTTTGAGAGCGGAGCAGCACAGAATAGCCATAGAAATTTCCATAAAACTAATACAAGTAAAACTCAGATGGAACAGGTAAAAATTCAGTGGTATTTACTTTGTGCTGGGGACATATTGATCTTGGTTTATTGGGATTCTGCATATCGTAACCAAATGAATTCTTTGGAGTAACCGACTCATGAAGAAATTGTAATAACAGTATACGTGAATTCATACATTTACATACAGTGCAGTTTTTCTTTCTTTAGTGTTCAAGGATATATGGGCCAAATACATAGCTGATTTTTGTTTTTTTATATAAAACTTCTCACGAAAGGAGACAGTCTGTAATGTTCAGAGAACATCGTGAGAAGCAAGGGAAAGGAGATAAGAATTGGTGTTCTCTTTAAATATGTGAAGGTCATATGATTCGTATTCATCAATACTAATTCCAAGTGTGACAAAATAGAAAAGTTGCTGTCGTATGATGCTGCCAGCGGGCCTGCTCATCACTTGATGGCAATACATTTGAAATTAGTATTCGACGAAAGAAAATACATAAAACTCATACTCGCTAATCACTGAAGCATCCAATTTTCGCTATTTTTAAAGATTTGTCACTTGAAATTTGAATTCACCGGGTCGAGAAATATGGCGTCTGGTGTATAAAAAACGTATTCATTGTTGCGTGCCGGTATTATCAATAACAGTACAATGCGATTGGCTGAATCAAGAAGAATTGCAAGGTCAAATTGTGAAAATAGTATGGATGAAAGTTATGCTGTTCAATTTTAGAGTTGTTGGAAAGAGATTCATATTATGAAGAAATGTTGTAATAGCAAGAACCGTCCTGAAACACAGGATGTATCTCGAAAAAAATATGACTTTGGTGTGAATCAATATCCGAATCACTATGAAGATGAAAGGTTTCGAGTCCTACGACTAGCAACTGTTACAAATTTGGTAATGAATTATGAAACATCAAATTAGGACGATGACGTGTTCGAATACGTTCAAAAACGTTCTTTGTCAAATTCCGAGGTGGAGCGTGATTTGTTGATCCACCAGTAGTGTCTAAATGCTCCATAATTGAAATCGAAGTCCCTTGATGAACTTCATCAATATTACGTGACTAGAACAGTAAAATCTAGATTTCCACCGTGTTCTGAAAGGAAAATGATCGTCTTGAATCAACCTACTGAAACTAACAACTCTCTCAAATTAAATATGTACCAGGCCGTACTCACCAAGAACAAACGACCATTTTATGCTACTTTATGCAGCAATTTGGCATCATAATGCTGCTTACAAACAAGCTCGTTGAAATAAATCACTCAAAATTTGCATCGCTCTCATCTAAAAAGTGAGTTACGCAATACGCAGTTAATTTCTAACAATTAGATCATAAAAAAAGATTTCTATACAAACAAGTAGTAGTTGCTCTCCAATGGGACTTATAAATTGGAAATGAATAAGAGTTCATGTCAAATTTGTTTCATTTATTTGTTCCACTTATCATTAACGTTCCAGTTGAAACCAATGAACGAAGTATTGATAGCAGGATGTGAATAATTTTCAAGTTTTCTGTGAATATTGCATAAAGATTTTCTACTGGTATTCAGAAATTCGGTAATCTCAGTATATTTCAAGAAACTCTGATTACATGATTTGCATTTTTCAACATTTCTTATACTTCAGTTGTCCAAAAGTAACCCTGCTCCCTGAATGAATCGAGATGTTTCAAAATGATGGATGATTCTTCGAGAAGAAATTCCTTTTCTTCAATTTTGAGCACCAAGCGACTATATTTGGCTCCTACGCTTTATATCAAGTTCTTTCAGAGAGATTACTGACTATTCCATACTCAACTTCGAGAATGAACTGAAAACTCATTCTCAATTTCATGCAAAATACGCACAATAAATTGTCTGTAACTATCTTTCGATAATACAAGAATTAATGAATTACAGTAATCATCATTATTATAGTAATTTGTTTTAGAATCTCAGAATGTAATTCGTGCCTCTGTGGTTGATTGAATTTAAGGAGTTGATTTGAATATTTTCGAAATCAGGTACCAATGCTCAAGAAAGATACTACAGAGTATCATTTATCAAATGTCAGTATAGAGCATCTGCGGTGCGTCACAAAATGGAGTTATCATTATCGTCTGAAAAATACACAACTTCAAGCATTATTTTTGTATTGTCAATTTGTATCGTGTTCGTTGGACGTTTAAGTTCATAATTTCCATTGTTTCGCCCTGCTAGTTCATCGAATTTTTGGAAATAGCATGTGCAACAGCAATGAGCTATTGTTTTCAGTTTATATTTTACCCTATGAGCATAAATTTGATGCTGTATTGGCTGTGATTGAATGTGCTGTCAGGTGCAGATGTTCTAATATCTATCAAAATTCAACGACACCTGTCATGTGGCAAAGCTAGCTGCCAACTATCCATATTGTTCAATCGACTTCTAATATTTTTTTCATCGACTGAGGAATTGAATTTCGACTGAAAGGTGATGCTAGATGACGCCGATGGGTCAAACGTCAACGTCAGCAGGATGCCAACTATCAACGTCTTCCATGCGCAATCGAATCATTACGTTGCCAAACATTTGATATAAATGATGTTGCAATTATGTAAAAATGGAAAACATGAAAATCTAGTCCGTCATATTGAGAATACTAATATTTCTATTTCGACGTACTCATAGCTGATCGATTGTTTGACTTTCAAAGCTAATACATCTCGGATAGAATGCGATCATCGGACAAAAGCAGCCTGAAACCGACGAGAGAATGAACCGTTAACAACAACAAATCCATTACGACCTTCTCCAGTTCCATGAAAAAGTGGATCCGAGCTTTGGAGATGATTTTTCTACTCGTTGCCAGACAATACGCTATGTCTCTGTCATACGCAACCCGGGAATGCCTCAAGATCGAGGAAATTGTGCGGTTTTTCCACAACAGAAGTTCCTGTTATCGATTTCATTGGATGGTTTTTTCACAGGATTGAGATAGATGGTTGTGAATGCTATGATGAATAGGATTCATGCTTTGAATGGAAATTCTGAAAACATTTCCTTCATTGATATACGAAAAACTGAGTATCAAAACCTACAAAATCTATCATGTATTATGATTTCTCAAACAGAGTCGACTGAATTTGTTACTAGATAAGTCACATCTATATAATCGTTAAGTTCGCATTTTGTTGAAAATTCTTGTTTGTATTTGACTTTCGTATGAATCGTGGAGTTCGATATTTCCCTTACTCAGTGGAAATCGAGTTCTCGCTGAACAATTTCGAAAACATAATAACATCATTGAGAGACATTACTGCTGTTGATAATTTCTACGAATTTTCACTAAATTTGTATAAATAATGATGTAATGTTTAATAGACTCTCGAATTCCTTGAATTGAATGAGAAATCAAGTATCGCAACTGATAACAATTAAACAAATATATTTCTCTTCTAGATACTTCGTTGAAATAATTCAATCAAATTTAATATACTAGCTGTACCTTATTTTATCTTATTGGACAAATGACAGCTGAAACTGAGTAGAACCGTCAGATGTAACGTATATTTTTCTTGGGAAAAAGTCGCTAGTAACAATTTCAATTTATTCGTGGATCTAATTTATCCAACATGGCGTAAATGGAAAGGTGCATTATAGATGTTCACCTCTCTTACACAAGGAGTTAATAATAGAAATACAGCTAGCTATGAGCGAAACCAGTCCGATTAAAATTTCATGATCTCCAACAACTTTCTATGTTGATGATATTTTAGATTCCCATCCAAACGTGGAATTATTTCATATCATAATTCTATTCATTCAAACATGGGTAACAATGACAGGGTTAGTTATTCTTGAGGAAGACCTGAGAGATTGAATTAAATCATATTTGACATATTTGCACATAAAAATACGAAGTGTTATAGTTGAGGCCTTCTGAATTCTACATACAGAATACAAGCAAATAGAAAATCCACATTGTTCACTTCAACAAAAATTATAGATTGATGGAAAATTGGAACTGAAACAAGTTGGATTCATGGTAACAATCCTACTGGTATGTCCGTTCCCCTGAAGTGGTTTGGATTCCACTATAAACTGTAGGGCCCGCCCTTCTTCACCCCGAAAAAGTTTCGACTTATATTTATATTAATTTGGTTGAGAAACCAAACTTTGAAGAGGTGAAAACATTTACATTTACATATCACAGTCTCAAGAATATATGTCACACCTTTTAGAGAAATCCTGTACAGGTCGAATTTACATATTTGAGCTACTAATATTTGTTGTTCTTTATTGTTCTTTTCACATTGTATGAGTCATGTACTCGGGGTACTGAGATAGATTATAGAAACCATGAAGAAGATTTGGAATATTTGCTCGATACTTCTTCCCGGTGAAATAAATATATTTCGTAATGCTTTCGAACTTCTAGTTCGAATGATCATTCGAATTACATGTGATTGAGTTAGATATATAGTATAACTAATGTTGAAGAGGATGAGACTGAAATTAGAGGTTACAATATTAGAATAATTGATATTTTTTGCCACTTTCGATAATAATTCACATATATTGAGAATGAAAGAGATGATTGGATGATTTGTAATTGAATTAACACGTTATTGAAATTTTAGGCTCTTTCATCTATTTTTCATGTTTCAGTAAAGTTTTCATAACATCACTTTCAACAGTACAATTAATCTCCTGAAGATCAACATCACCACATTCGATTCTACCCAACGGATAACAGCAAATAAATAAAACGAATTTTCATCAAACATCCGCACCTTGCCGAAAAGGAAATTATTTTTTACGGTGGATCGGAATTTATGGAATCGAATTAGGAAAAAAAAACGACCGACATAGTGAGGGTCGGAAGTCTATTCCCTGGACGGTTATCGATGATATTGACTTAAAAATTGTGAGGAAAACGCCGTTTGGGTGTGCCAAAGGGGCTCAACGGGTTTCTAATGAATTTATTAATCGATCGATCCATTAGGGAATCCTTGAGGCTTCACTGGTTATTTCAGTGTGATCATTTTCATTTGCTTATACCACAATCTTACATACAGGTCTGGAAACTAGAGCACTTTTGAGTGGTGAGTGGTCACAATGTTTGAAAAAAAATCACCATATTTATCTGCTAGGAGCGTGATTGTTTCGGAGTAAGATTAATATTTGATAGTTAACATCATAGTTTTGAACGAAACATATGGTTAGATTATACAGGGTGATCCACCTAACTGTTTCATCAGAGGTTATGGAGAACTGATAAAGATATCAACATGAAATTCTGGTGGATGCTACTACTCAATGTGCTCTATCTTCCTAAAATATTTTCAAGATGCTGTTACTTCCGGTTTTTATTCCGTTGATATTTCTATCAGTTCTCCATGAACCTTTGATGAACCAGTTGGGTGAATCACCCTATATATATGGTGAAAATAATGTCTCCTAAATAGATCAAGAAACATTGGTACTTTTACCCATCTGATTATTGCATCTGATTCGTGGCTGTTGAAGCGCTGCAGGTGGCGAAACACGAGAACCACGAAATTTTCTTCAATGTTTGAGTAATTCCTTACCCTACCAGTTTCAAGACTTGTATTTAAGACCATGTCATACATTATGCCTTCACATTCATGTGAATAGTATTCTTGGAGATTCCAAAAACACAAGTCAATGTAAAATAGCGATTGTCATCAAATTTCATTTGGTACATAACTTTTCATATACAGTGGTGTGCAAAAAAATTGGCCAGAGCCATAACTTCTGAATCATTCAAGATTGAAATTTGAAATTTGATATGAAATATATGATATTGTTTTGAAGAGAAAAATTGTATTCCATCACTTTCGGTCTAACCGAAAGTGACCCCAACTTTTGATTTTCTAATAGAACCCCTTGTATATTTTTCCATTTTCAGATTCAGGGTATCATTTTTCATACACCAGTTTTTCCGCATCAAAATGTCAAAATATTGGAGAAGAAAACAATTCTCACAAGCGCAGTTGCGAGGCTCAAAAATAACGTTTTTTTACGATTTTTTGTGGTAACAGCTTTCATTTATCAAGTACAAGTGATAGTAATTCTGGAAGAGCACACTTTGGAGAATATAATTGTGTATTACTCGTGTCAAAATATTGATGTTCACCGCCTCTGCAGATGATGTCCCGAACGACCTCCAAAAAAAGGCGCTCGGTGGTGAGCACGATTTCGTCGGTTTGGATTATTTGAAATAAAAAAAAGGTGAATTCTTTCAAAGGATAGATGAATGCAGGTATTGAACGAAGGAATAAACAAAATTTTCATTTTTGACAAAATGGCGGCAATTTGAAAAAAAAAATTGTTTTCGATGAAAATTTTCGCTCTAAATTGTCAAAAAAAATAGTAAAAAATTTTTCACATCGTATTCCTTCGTTCAATACCTGAAGAATGTATCTAAAAAGATTGTGTTGAAATTTCAGCTCGATTAGTTGAGCCATCTCTGAGAAATCTTGCTCTCCGACTCTGAAATGACAGTTTTGAGATAAACGCGTTTAAAGTTTCAGAAGTAGTTTACACATAGGTAAATTTTTTTTAAACTTACATGGTTTCATCAAGTATTCATCGGATTGACTTCAAATTTTCAGAGAATATACTCAAATATATGTACATACATGAAAAAAAAAGATTTTTGAAAAATCTAACTGCGTATAACCCCTCAAAAGAGCTAGCAGAAAAATCTTCATAGAAATATATCATTCCATTCAATTTCAAGTGTTGAACTCACATTCACCATTTTTCTCAATTCATGGCGTTTATTAATTCATATTCAATACAATCGTAAATATATTCTTATGTAAACTCATCAAGTGTACATTTCAATTGAATACCGAATGTAATTCGCTAGGTGATGAATTCGAAAAAGTTAATTTAGAGAAGACAATGCGAAGCAAAACTATGTTGTGACTATTATAATTTGGTAGCTGCATAGTAATGGACTTCAAAGGATGACTAGAGATAAATGTAAAATGTATATATACGTTTGAAATAGTGAATGCCTCGGGTGTGCGGTAGGAATGATCCCGAACATGCCATTAGAGTGCACAACGCAAACAAGATCCAAACTATCCAACATGATATTCCCTAAATTGGGTCAGTTAAGCTGTATATCGTTTTTGTATATATCCCGGAACAAGTTAATTGATTCTACAGTAAACGATATCGTATTACGGGCAGTATTGTGGAATGATTTCTATTTTGTCGCAGAGTTTGTGATATAAATACATGAAAATTCCCAAACATATTCATTTGAATTTACTCAATTCATTTTCTGTTCAATACATGAACAAGTTTATTTGCTACGCTATTGTATCCTTGTTATCAATTTCCTTGATATGTGTTCAATCAATCACTTAATTTGAAATAGCGAAGTATCACTTCATAAATTAGTGAGAAAAGACGGAGAATAATGAAAGGAAAATGAAATATTCTTTAGATGAAAATAATGTAACGAAATGATACGCCTATGGCTTGGCCACGCCCACTCCAGGTGACGCGGATCATGAACGTTCGAGACGCGAGGTCTGAAATGTTCGCGTGCCGCCAGGAAACTTCTGGAGAAGCGTGCAGGTATAAAGCTCCGCGGACAGAGGCGCAGGCATTCAGTTGATAATCGAGCATTGTAAATAAATCGTGTCAGTGGAAATAAAAGTGTATATAAATCGAACCCAGTGTTTTAGTAAATAAAAACGTTACAGTGGTGTCAGTGAGTGGGATTGAAATTAAAAAATAAATACAGTGTGGACTAAGAACAAGAAAAAGTGAAAGACATTGAACTTTTGTAGTGAAAAGAGGACATTTTTGAACGTTTAGTGCGATAATTTTGGTTTTTGGTACTGACTATTTTGCATCGTAAATAAACCAAAATGAAGTTGAAAGACCTCTCAGTGAAACAATTGCGTGAACAATTGGAGGAACGTGATGCCGATAGTAGTGGAACTAAAAAAATACTACAAGAACGATTGATTGGTGTTCTTTCGGATAATGGAGATGACCCAGAAACGTTTGAATTCCTGTCGGCGGACGAAGTCATCATGTTAAAAATGGAAGAAACTTCTAGGAAGATAGAAGAATCTTCTAGAAAAAGTGATAAAAAAATGGAAGAAACTTCTAGAAAGATAGAAGAAACTTCTAGAAAGATAGAAGAAGCTTCTAAAAAAAGTGATGAAAAATTGGAAGAAGTTTCCAGAAAAAGTGATGAGAAATTCGAGAAAGTTTCTGATATGATCAATGAAATTTCGAAAAAGAACGACGAGCGATTTGAAGAAGTTTCTAGAACATTCGACGAAATGCATAAAAACGTAGATGGACTAGAAGAGAAAATAAAGCAGCTGGAATGTCTGATAACTAAGTGTGGCTCAGCAGTACAAGTACCAACTACTGATATGGATAAAACCGCAGTAAGTACAGATCAGGAAGTTAAAGAGGAATGGACAAGAGAAGAAACAAAACATCATTTGAGATTCAAATTGCCTCCGTTTGATGGGAAGTCATCTTGGTCCGTATACCTCAGACAATTTGAAGCCATCGCTACGGCCAATAAATGGACTCAAGAAGAAAAAGCTGTTTCCTTGACTGCGGCTCTAAGAGGTGATGCTGCGGACATTTTAAGATCGATTCCTATGGGCCAAGAAAAATGTTATCAAACCTTGTTCAACCGACTTGAGAAACGCTATGGAGATGCCCATCTGCAACAGGTTTACAAAGCACAACTACGCAGCCGAATCCAACGTGCAAGTGAAAGCTTGCAGGAATTTGAAACAGACATTGCTCGAATGGTGCGTCTAGCCTACCCTGAAGCTCCAGATAACATCTTGGAAGAAATAGCGGTTGACATATTCGTCAATGGATTGAGAGATAGCGAAATACAGAAAGCTCTACGATTGGCCAGACCGAAAGTATTGGATGAAGCACTTGCTATTGCTTTGGAGCATGAAACGGCCAATCAAATTTCCAAAGGTCATCGAGTTAGAACCATTGGCGAGAAAGATGAAAAGAATGATCTGGAAGATATGGTTCGAAAAATTATCCAGAAGACGATGCCCAAGAAACGAGATTCCAGATGCCGGAATTGTGGCGAAACCCATACAGCAGTCGGAAAACTAAAACAGGTCGACAGGAGGGGGCGATCGTCGACCTTGAGAATCAAAGCACCTGTAGTTACCGTCAATGTAACCTCTTCTGGTGGAGCCCATAGCCTGTATGTTGATGGTCGGATTGACGGAGAGAATGAGTTGTTCTTGATAGACACTGGTGCAACAAGAACTATTGCACGACCGGAAATAGTGAGAGATCATTCCAGAATGTCGCCAGCAACAGCACACCTCAGAACGGCGAATGGTGAAAGGATAAAAGTCTATGGCGAAGTTAATGTTCCTGTCTCCATTGGTAAGACCACTATCAAGCACAACATACTGGTCGCTGAGATTTCTGACCAGTTAATCTTGGGTATGGACCTTTTGAGGAAACTTGGAGCCGTATTGGACGTACACAGAGGAGTTCTCAAGGTCGAAGGTGAGGAACTCCCTTTTCATGAAGACAAAGAAGATGTAGTCCGTCTACTAACTACTAGTGATGTAACTATACCCGGCCATAGTGAGAAAATTCTAATGACCAGTCTCGAGGGATACTGTAGGAAAGGAAGTCTGAGGATGGTCGAAGAAGTGGGCAATAATGAGTTCTTGACTGCGAAAGCTCTAGTGAGGGTTGGAGATGTAATTCCTGTTAGAGTTATGAATGTGAAGGAAACTCCAATCGGGCTGAGCCGAAGGACTGTGGTAGGACAGTGTGTTCCTGTTTCGTCGATCCGCTGTGTGACTACAACCGACCAACCACCGAAATCTAAGAACTCAAAGGAGCTTGTAGACACTGTAATTAATACTTGTCAAGATCTGGACAGAGAACAGACCCGTCAAGTGAGAGCCATGCTTGAAGAATTCCAAGATGTGTTTGCCATCGATGAAAATGACAAAGGAAGAACCAGTGTCGTGACCCATAAAATCAATACTGGGGATGCTCAGCCAATAAGACAGCAGCCGAGAAGACTTCCGTGGGCAAAGCGGGAGGAGGCGGAAGAAATTATCAAGGATATGGGCAAACAAGGTGTTATAGAACCATCGAATAGTCCGTGGGCCTCGCCAGTTGTCCTTGTGAAGAAGAAGGATGGTTCCGTACGTTTTTGTATTGACTATCGCCAACTCAATGCAGTTACTAAAAAGGACAGTTATCCCTTACCCAGAATTGATGACACTTTGGATACTCTTTCCGGGTCCCGTTGGTTCTCTACCCTCGATTTGAAAAGTGGCTACTGGCAAGTAGGAATGGAGCCTGCTGATCGGGAGAAAACAGCTTTCTCGATAGGATCAGGTCTTTGGCAATTCACGGTCATGCCTTTTGGGCTATGCAATGCTCCTGCCACATTTGAGAGGCTGATGGAGGCAGTTTTGAGGGGGCTAACGTGGCAGACATGTTTGGTGTACCTGGATGACGTAATCGTAGTTGGAAGATCATTCGACGACCATTCCAAGAATCTGAAGGAAGTGTTTCGACGATTACGTGAAGCCAACTTGAAACTGAGCCCCAAGAAATGTCACATATTTCGGCGAGAAGTTAGATACTTGGGCCATATCGTATCTAGTGATGGTGTAACAGCCGATCCCGAGAAAATAGAAGCAATTCGAGGATGGCCAGTACCCAAGGATAAACATGAGATCAGAAGTTTCCTTGGCCTGTGTACGTATTACAGGCGTTTCGTCAAAGGATTTGCTCACATCGCTAAACCTTTAACAAAGCTAACGGAGGAGGGCAGAGAATACTTTTGGGATGCAGAATGTCAAAGAGCTTTTGAACAGCTACAAGGAGCTCTTACCAATGCACCGATACTGAGTTATCCCAGAGAGACTGGAAAATTTGTTTTGGATACGGATGCAAGTAATACTGCTATAGGAGCTGTCCTTTCTCAGCTTCAAGAGGGACAAGAAAAAGTAATTGCCTAATTTAGTAAAGCCTTGTCTAAATCAGAGAGGAACTACTGTGTTACCAGAAGAGAACTCCTAGGCGTAGTGAAGGCCTGCGAACATTTTCACAAATATTTGTATGGCCGAAAGTTCCTTCTTCGAACCGACCACGCAGCCTTGAAGTGGCTTCTGCAATTCCGTAATCCAGAGGGTCAAGTAGCAAGGTGGATAGAGCGGCTGCAGGAATATGATTATGACATCGAACACAGGGCAGGAAAAATCCATCAAAATGCTGACGCCCTATCAAGAAGACCATGCAGTGAGAATTGCAGCCATTGTTCGAAGCTAGATGAACGACTTTGCCATATTCGAAGAACTACCATCGAAAGTGATAATTGGCAGCCTCAACAATTACGAGCCGCTCAAGAGAACGATCCGTGTCTGAAACGTGTTCTGGGTTGGAAGCTTCAAGAGGAAAGACCGTCCTGGCAAGATATTAGCGCATGTAGTCCAGAAGTAAAATCTTATTGGAGCCAATGGGATTGTCTGGTACTAAAAGATAATCTTCTGTACAGAAAATTTGAAAACGAAGATGGTACGGAGTCCAGGTTGCAACTGGTTGTACCTAGGAGTAAAGTGTCGGAGGTATTGCGTCAGTTACACGATGGTGCTTCTGGAGGACACTTTGGAATTACGAAGACGTTACAGAAGGTTCGAGAGCGGTTCTATTGGGTGAACTGTAAAGAAGACGTACGAAGATGGTGCCGGAAATGCGAGTTGTGTGCAACGGGCAATGGTCCAGTTGGTAAGAAGAGGGCGCCCATGAGACAATACAATGTTGGTAGTCCAATGGAGAGAGTAGCTATCGACATTGCTGGTCCATTTCCAGTAACAGATGCTGGAAATAAATACATCCTAGTGGCCATGGACTATTTTACGAAATGGACTGAAGCTTATGCGATCCCTAATCAAGAGGCTTCCACAGTTGCCGATGTTCTGGTCAAAGAATTCTTCAGCCGATTTGGTGTTCCTTTGGAGATCCACTCAGACCAAGGACGAAATTTTGAATCGGCTCTCTTTCAGAAAATCTGTCAAATGATTGGTGCTGAGAAGACCAGAACAACACCCTTGCACCCTCAGTCGGATGGAATGGTTGAGAGGATGAATAGGACCATGGGCAAACATCTTTCCAAGGTCGTATCAGAACACCAGAGGGATTGGGACCAGTGTATTCCTTTGTTTTTGATGGCCTACCGATCGGCTACCAACGAGACTACTGGCCAGACCCCTGCCTGCTTGATGTTTGGACGTGAAATCCGTTTGCCATGTGATCTGGAATTCGGCTGTAAACCCTCGGAAAAGAATGTGGCCGGTGAAGGCTATGCGGACGAATTGAAGCTGAGGATGAACGACATCCACGACCTTGCCCGACGGAATATGCAGATAGCCAGTGATCGGATGAAGAAACACTATGATTCCCGTTCCGCGAAGGGGACCTTCGAAGTAGGTGATCTTGTCTGGCTGTATAATCCACGACGACGTCGAGGCTTTTCTCCTAAGCTCCAAAGACAATGGGAAGGCCCGTATGAGATCAAGAAGAGGATAAATGACCTGATTTATCGAATCGGAAAGCTGCCAAGAGGGAAGCCGAAAGTTGTTCACATAAATCGTCTTGCACCATATGCTGGCTCGAATGACGTCGAAGAAGCAAGAACTCTTCAACAAGTACCAAACGGTGACGACTTCCAACCGAGTTACACCGAATTCATGTCGGATTACGCAAGCAGGGGGAAGATCAGGCTTGGCGTGACCGTTGAGGTCCAGCAAGATCTTTTCACAGTTCCAGAAGATGTTTCCATTGCACACTGCGTCGCTCAAGATCTCCGAATGAGCAAAGGAATTGCAACAGTCTTTCGCAAGAAGTTCGGCCGCCTGGATGAATTGCGAGATCAAATGCCCAGAGTAGGAAGAGCACTACGACTAGAAGATGGCAACCGATCCTTATTCTACCTAATAACTAAGAAATTATCGATAGAAAGAGCAACCTACGAGAATATATGGTATGCGTTAGTAGACCTAAGGAAAGTCGTCTGCCATTATGACATAAAGAAATTGGCTCTACCTAAAATTGGCCATGGGTTGGAAAACCTGGACTGGAAGATCGTGAGGAGCATGATAGAAGTCATTTTCCGAGACACAGGCATACAGATCACGGTGTGCTGCTTTAACCCGAAAAGAGTATGTCCCTCAAAGACGATCGACTGTTATTTCTTTCTCCGAGGGTTCTGCAGGGCCGGAAACACCTGTAGCTTTCGCCATCAAGAGCCGACGTCAGGGGTTGCCACATGGAGAATTTCTGATCGGGGCGATCAGAACTAAGGAGGGAGCAGTGTAACGAAATGATACGCCTATGGCTTGGCCACGCCCACTCCAGGTGACGCGGATCATGAACGTTCGAGACGCGAGGTCTGAAATGTTCGCGTGCCGCCAGGAAACTTCTGGAGAAGCGTGCAGGTATAAAGCTCCGCGGACAGAGGCGCAGGCATTCAGTTGATAATCGAGCATTGTAAATAAATCGTGTCAGTGGAAATAAAAGTGTATATAAATCGAACCCAGTGTTTTAGTAAATAAAAACGTTACAATAATGAGGTAGTGTATAGTACTTAATATCAAAATTAGAGGTGAAATTATCACGCGCAACGAAAAGAAGGAAATTGGAGTCACTTCAAAATATTATAATGTGCCCAATTGTTATTGTTGGAAATCATTTCAAAATGTCAATAAATTATGCTCACATCAATTGAATTACGTTTTATTTCAAGAAATACACACAATTTTTTTTCAGATATGAATGTTTCTCTTATTCATAGGATACATCAACGATATTCTTTTTGGAAAGATTCAGCATCATTGTTTTATGTGTCATGACACAATTGATGGAAATGAATATGATAGTTTTCGATTTAGATGAATGAGCATGAGAGGGACCTTTACAGCATTGAATAAATATACTGGGTGCCACAATGAGAATTTCAAAAATCATACCACGTGATCGGAAATGTGACGTTGTAACAACGTTGCAACTTGCTTGAAATGCGTAATATGATCAATGGTTTACGAGTGCCAAATTTCAATATCGTACTCCAAATAGTTTTCGAAATATATACTGGCCAAAACCTCGTGGGACACCCTGTATATGAAATGTGCGAATAGTTATCGTAATCAAAATGGTAATCGTACCATACATGAAAAATATTTGTAAATAGAGTGTAATATTGAATAATGTATTGATTTTGAGAATCACACGAATATACTTGTGAGAATTTGATTTGTGAAAATTATTTATACCATCTAATTAAATTAGAATCTTACTTCGGAACTCATTTCCGATATAAATACATGGCATTAAGATATAACCTGAATAGGGACCTGATCTGGTACACAGACGGATTAAAGACTGAACGAAGATCGGGTGCGGGAATTTATTCCCCTACCCTGAAGGAGAAACACACCTATGCGCTTGGTGAAAACACCTCGGTGTTCCAAGCATAAATATTTGCAATTTTACAATGTGCAAAAATATGCAATGAGAAGGCCTTCGAGAGAAAAGAAATCCATATTTATTCGGATAGTCAGGCCAGCCTGAAAGCCTTTGCAGGTTATAAGGTAGTCCAGACTCATCTGGGAAATATTATCAAACTGTATCAACGCTGGCAAGGTTAAACAGAGTTAAACTGATCTGGGTACCTGGGCACAGTGGAGGGGTCAGCTATACCCTACTTTGGCCCGGCACCAGTACTTGGAGTACCCAATAAACTACTTGGTAACTCCATTAAAAGACGAGTCAAAGAATTACAAAGAATAGCCTGGGATAAATCACCAGTACAAGAATATAGTAAACTTGTTATTCAGATAACAGGTGAAAAACGAACTGATGAGATACTTAGATTGAGTAGAGATCAGATAAGACTAGAAACAGGTCTCCTTACAGGACATACTCCTGTTAGAACACACTTACAAAACATGGGGCTATATCAAGGTGACCAGACTTGTAGATTGTGCGGCTCAGAACCTGAGACTATTGAACACATTTTGTGTTATTGTGAGGCACTAAACTATAGAAGACCCTGAAACCTAGTGACCTTTGCAAAATAGTCAAAGGGACCAATATCTTTTAGGGTATCGGAATGATAGGGGAAATACAATAAGCCTCCTTTGGACCCCTGTAGTAAAATGAAAAAAATAGGGACCTGTGAAAAATTTCAACAAAGCCTAGTAACTATCGATCTTGTAGGCTTCCAAATAGTACGCATAGATAGATTAATGAAAAGAATTGAATTTATTCGAATAATGATCCGAATAATATGTGATCAAATCAAAAATAATGGTAGAAGATAATTTCGACAACATAGTACTCCAAAGCAGCACTCACAAAACTCCCCATCATTGACAGATGATCTTGATATTTTTCAATTTACAACGTATCCAACAACATTCGACCTATAAATGGTTAGCCCAAAGGCAGCAACGGACTTTCTCAGCAGCCAGGAAAAATTATATTTCCAATTCCTTCGAACGACTTCAACAGCGCACCTGTAATTTTTTTCTCCATCTTGAAACGATCGTTGGCCTGACGCCTACACCGAGAATAATAAATCGTGTCGATTACTCCGAAAGCATGTGGCACCACATACTGCTTCAGAAACAAATGACCGGAGATATTACCTACTTAACCATCAGCTAGTCATTTGTTTCAATGCCACCGCGGGGCTTTGGTGGGGTCACACTCGAGAAATTAAGGCGGAGCTTTTTTCCGTTCGTCAACACATCGAATACGTTGAAGCAGTAATCATACGCTGGAACGAATTAAGTATGCAGATTCTCCATGTTTCTGACTTGATTATGCTGAAAAAATGTCGAAGGAGCGTTAAACGATGTAGCCAACCGGATTCGGGTATTGTTGGCGTTAAGTGGGGTGCATAAATTATATTCAAGAACTCGGCATAGACCTGATACTGCGCTGGAAATGAACTGAACATAAAACCAAATAAAAGAACCAAACACGGAATATACGGAATGACACCAAACAATACAAATGTGCGCATGGATAGGCTTATTTGAATTCCTAAGGGAACCCATAACCTACGATGAGGTAGTAGATTCTTCAGAAGACATTATCATGAAAATGGAATTCCATAAAATAATTAATAACTAGGAGGTGAGTTTGATTCACTACTGGACACCATTTTTGTAATATGAGGGCATGCGAAGTTGATATTAAAAAAGAGAACTTCTCAATTTATTTTTCTTCATCTGATGGCTTCCATGAGAAGAAACTGAACAATATAATGAAACAATGTAGCGGATAGCTTATAAATAATATGTGCTAACAAGCGATAATCCCATTTCGATTCGCTATAGCCCATATAACGTAATAATTTCATGACAAATTTCTCCAATATCATTTAAAAACATTCAACTTATGGATTTGTTCACTATTGTACCCGATGAAAATAGTCCATGAGGACAACAAAGAAACTTTGTTCGAAATAGGAGTATTTTTTTATATCCGAAGTTCACATTTTTCTCTTAGATATGTTTTTCAGCAATATACTGATATGTGACCTTGAAAATTGATTATCATTTGTAGAATAATGACACATCTTCAATCAGAGTTCTGAATTTCAGTCAGTTTCAGATATAATAATCACAATAAGCTTCCGATTGAATAGGTTCTCCATTAGATACAAGAAACAAAACAACTTATTGGAAAGTTACCTTAGTGATCGTTGAAATCGGTGAAAATTTAAGCAAACCTGAAATGGATACATTGGAAACTTCGTACCCGTCGTCAAACAAGAAAGTACTGAGCTTTGCTGATAACAGTGCAATTCAATATAGAAGCTTTAACTGGCAGCCATTGAAAGCAACAGCTCTTATAGTGGAGAGAGGAAATAATTTGCCATTTGAAACCAATTACTTACACTTATAATTCTACAGAGACGAATTTCTGAATTTCTATCATCGCTATGACAAAAGTCTGTACGCTCATGAACAGAAGAAAAACATATCAAATATAACCGACAAGAATAGATGATATTCATAATCAATAAATATCCAGATTTGCATTGAGAAGATTATTCGAAACTAAACTACATGCTTTTCAATTTTTCAGTGAAATTATTTCAATAAAACAAACATTTCAGCATGATGAGATATATATCTCATCCAAATTAGTTTTTTATCTTTGGCAATATCACAGGCGAAACGTTTGTTTTTGCTTCTGTGATGCCCTAATCCATTGATATTTTTGAACGTACAAACTTCTACTACAGTGTATTAGGACAATCTTGCTAGCTGTTTTATTTTATGACAAATAAGAAACATGTGTTACACAGAATTGGCCAGTATTGAGCTCTTCAAAAATTTCTGGAACAATGTCACACCTATCGATCTCCGAAAAATGACTAGTCTCAATAGAAAACAATAACAAGCTACTTCATATACTTGACTCTAATATTACGGTTTTCCACTGATCACATCAGAAGGCTTTCATTGTTAGACTCAAGTGGGAAATTGATTATAAAGATAGAAGTGGTTCCCTAACGATCAAGTTGTACGACATAGGATTATAGGATTAAGTGTGGTTGGAGTTCTTGACGTTTCTTGTAATTGGTGATTAGGACCTTGGGTTTGTACCTATGCCTTGGGCATTTCGATTCGAAAATTCTCCGTGCTTGTAGTTAGGAACTGGTTTTCAATGATTAAAATCTCTTTGTAGTCATTATGTTTAATGTTAGTTATTTTAATGTCCTGAATGGTACATGACATTTATTTCATCTCATGTTGTGAGACTCCAGTAGCGTTCCACTATAAAAACTGATTCAAAATACTATGTAGATTTCCCAGAGTCGTATTATTGGTATCACGATTTTTATATTAATAAATGTGTAGCCAGAGCTACATTCATTACAGGCTAGATGAAAAATGTGATGATAGGGAGAAATAGAACTCTTTGGTCTTGATTGTTTATCAATCTCAATATTGACAAATAACATCCAATGTCATCGATGATAGAAATTTCAATGAACTACTCGCAGCTCACCGAATTCTCGATAACAGGAATCTTTATGAAATTTTAAGTGATCGTCTTCTTTTCCAATCCATAGTTCTGTGGAAAGGAGTATGTTTATGAAGAATGAACCTGTCTCCTCCTATATTTTGTTTTATGATTCCCTTGAAGTTGAATGGATCGTAATGTAGAGAGTATCTCAGAATCAAAGTTTTGGTTTTCAATGTAATGTAATGTTTTGGAATCTGAATCGAATGAGGTGTTTTTGTGATACTTTTGATTATGTAGAAATACACTCAGGTATCTCTTGGGAGAGTGAATCGACACTTTATTATCGTTCGAACAAAAATCAAATACCAGATATGTTATCATGAGGTCATATGGAAAATTTCACCTCCTATCTAAAGCTCTATATTGCCGATTCTTGTAGATATTTGTGTTTTATTCTGGAGTTCAGAATAAAAGAGCTGAAAAACGAATGGGAACGATTCGTCGTGTCGTACCTTTTTATTCAAGTCAGTCACAAACTCAAACTTTTTCATTCGAATGAAACAAGATCTTCTACCAATATATCCTTTGAAAAAAGATAGCAGAGTTTATAACCATTTTTAATTGACCATACAAATTTGCATGATTTGCATGATTCTATAAAATATTCTCATGAAATCAGTTGCTTGACATAAATTTTTAAATATTATTGAAACTGAAATCATCAATATGAATGCAGAGACTCTTCATCAACGTCAAGTTGTGCCTCAATGTGATAAAAAATATTCGTAAACAAGTTTTATGACATCACCAACACAGACTTTGTTGAAATGGTAATCTTTTGGCCAGCATAATATAAATGATTTATTATAGGTTTCCAAGAGACACTGAATTTCAGATGGGGTATGGTCACAAGAAATTTGAAAAATTTGAAAAATCTGCCGAAATTTCGCAAGGAATATTCACCTCAGAAGTATTTCCAATGTACTTTGGAAGTTTGAAGAAATTGTAACCACTTATCCGTTGAGAACTGGATTATTCAGCAGGGGCCGACCCTAACGTTCACGGAAATCTTGCTGAACTCTAACGAAATCAAGAAACTCACTTTATCGTGGATTCATATATCATCGAACAATTCTGTTTTTATACACGATAGTCATAATCATAAATTCCTAATTGGATATGATGTATCATAACGGTTCTCCTCTATCCCTTATAATCTCGGACACATTGCACATAATGACTTCGGTATGGAATCAAAAATGTACATCTCCATCCTAATGAGCCGCTTTTCAACAATCTAACTACATCATCAGTCTACCCAACTCTCCACAATTAAGATGAGACATCCCAGACGTGGAGCGTAGAATCAGCTAATGCCTCAAAGGGACTTCTTATCTGTATCCTGGAGCGTCGCTCTGTTTATAAAATACTAAGAGCCTTAATAATGGCTTCTGTTTGTATAATTACGGATGCCTGGATGGCATTATATTTCATATATTGGTTCGCTCTAGTCGATGTATCATACGTATGTTATCGACGATGTCTTGTAACGAACACGAACGAAATTGCAGGGATTGAGACAGTAGCGTGAGAAGGGGGACTTGGAGAAATAGTTATCTATATTTGCACTATTGATTATAATGACTTTGATTCCAATTCACATTCTACATCAGTCCCTTGAGAGTTGATGTTACAATAAGAAAATGGTGTTTAAGTAGTTCATCACGTATGCATGAAACTAGCCAAGGAAGGGAACGAAGCATAAAGCATATGTCAATTTTGGGCAGTTTTATGTAGTCTTTGCATTCAGTAGTATTGTTATGGTTTGGATTATTCTATCTATTTCGAAAATGATGAAAGAAATTATAGAAGTGCTTAGAAAACACGTTCTCAAATTTTTTTCTCAAAATCAAGACAATATCTTTATTGAATCCTGTGCCCTCTTATTCGTATGATATTCATCTGGATGAGACAATCTTGAAAGACCCTTGAATGATAAATGCATCATCGAAACACAAGACATGAAAACGTAAAAACATGAGGAATGCGCATGCCCAGATGTCAGATTGAATTCTTACATTAATGTTTATGGAACTACTTTATTACTCTAATGTATTGCTATTTTTTGCAAGTATTGTGAGAATGGCATCCCAATCTTACTTTAATACAATAGATATATCAATTGTTGGGAATATAAAGGTAGCTACGAACACAATGTTAAATTGAGATTTTTATAGTCGCATTGTCCATATCAAATGTTTTTTATTGTGCCCGCCCATGAAATCATGATTCCTAAGAAGATCTTAGAAGTAACTATATAGAAGAATTGTTCAATCTAAGTAGCCATTCGGATTCACCAGTTTTCAATATCTCGATAATTATTTCAAATTACACAAGTATTAATTATACTGATATTACATTGATAATATAATGATAATGAATGCACTACTCTGATTTGATATTTATTCTTACGAGCATATATTTATTCAAAATTTTATGCTTGATTATAAGCGATAACCATTCATCTATCTTTATATTGCAGTGCAAAATTCAACAACTAAAACTACTTTCTTGTCTAACACTGTCATTCCATAATTCACGAATGAGAAAATAAAATGCGTAAATGATGGAATCATTCAATTCGAAATGAGCACCTGGGTTGTTTTTTAAAATATTGATATAATCGTTTCAACTCAATAACGTTATGCTCTATGGTTTCTCGAATCGAATTCATTGAAAAGTTGAATCATAACGCCAGTATAACGTTACAGAGAAAGTCCCAATCGGTGTTTTACCCAAGCATAATAATATGTTATAGCTATCTTTTATGTTAATTGGAAAGTTAAAAGCATCATAACGTGTACTTAGTACCCTCATACATGTTGCTCCTTCACCAAACATTAATCAAAATTATAATTGTCCATCCTTCTGGCTACGCCAATGATTGAAAGTCATATTTTGGTAACGTCTTTATTAATATTTGAGTTGTCTGACATTGGTTGTCATACCGGATGAGGATCGGCCAGTAAATTCTTATTATTTTTATCTACGAAACGCAAATTATAGTGTACGATTTGACGGCTTGAGGTATTTATTAGAAGAAGAAAGTCTATATGTTTTGATTTACTGCTTTCGTTGTCAGAAACAACAATATTGATGTTGAAATATCAGATTAATAATAGTAGGGTATGATATCGTTCGCTGGATTCGAATACGCGTGGTATAACAACGTATTATACCTAGTGCTTCTTGCTAATTTATGGTTTCTGTTGTTTGAACAAGACTCGGAAAATGTAATTGAAAGAGATCGGATATCAGATCATAAGAAGTTACTTCAAAGTGAGGAGGCTGAGATATAATTACTTAATGACTCCAATAGGTTTGATGAATCGAGCGTCAATGTAAACAAGTATAGAACAATCAAACTCTGTGAACAGAGATCGAAACAATGTTGCAGAGAACGGTTCTCGACTTATCACTTGTCGGTTTTTTATGACATAAAAGAGAATGCACGTAAATGCGTACGCAGCTTTAGACAATTGAATTGACAAATAACAAACCTTTGTTCGTAAGCCACAGTCCATCGATTCTTCGTATCTTCTGCAAGTTTGTTACAACTCAATGATGATCATAATGATGATGATTATCTAGATACTGTTTGAAAAATGATTCAAAGATGATATTGATTTCTTATCAAACGGACAATTATATATTTTGATTTTATTCATGGAAAATAAACATCTGGAAAATGGCCTCTACGACTTTGTAACTGTTGATGCTCAATAATCCATGTTCATTGGGCATCGGTTGTTACGTTTATTGATCTTTCTGAGCATGGAGACCACTTGAGGTTCCTGGATTGTCACCGACACTTTACGCTCTGCTTCGATATTGATATTCGATGGCTTATTTTTGAACATTCTTCTTGGTTGTTCCTGATATTGATCACAAATTTGAAAATTCAGTTGTAGGGAAAGTTATCGGGATAATGTGAGTTATAAATATCGGAAGTGAATATGTACTACATGACTCAGAAATCTGACTCATTATAACACACTTCAATCTACTGGTTTCTCCTTCAATCCCTTGACTACCATTCAAGTCAAACCTCCCGTCTATGTTACAATTATATAAAATTCCTGTATTTCTTTTTTGTTTCAAGTAGGTAAGTATAAAGGAATTACTCATCGATTCATCTATTTCAGCATGATGACAGCCGAATGCAGATAGGATTCGGTAGTCTGAAAATAGATGCGAAATCATAAGACCTCTTAAATATGGAGGATCACTTTATTTCGAATCATTATACCTTGAAAAAGTAACATAATGATAAAATAATCATAATTGTGGTCATCTAGAAAAAAATGAAGTATAACTACATAATCATAAATATTTGATTGACATATTCAGAATATCTTTGTCATGATGCAAATGGAAACATTCACTCTGTACATTTCGATAGACATATCATATGTCAGTTGGTCACAATGAATATAATTATTGGTAATATTTATAGCTGGATGCAGGATTGCAACAGCAGAATAAACAAAGATAAATAAAGCCAATATTAATTTATTCGGTCATTTGTGGTATTGAGAAATCTAAGATATGATGGTGGGGTTGGGAAGCATAAAACCCGAAAGGACACTGGAATACGAACTGCTATTTACCGAAAACAATTATGAGGACACCACAAACATTATCGTCGAAATCGACTTCGATTTACATATTTCAATGAAAAAATGTTTTTCTCATCATGTCAATTGAAGCACTTTCACTATGTATATTTCAATGAACATATCTTAACACTAGGGAATCACAATAAATATTATTGAAAAAATATTTATGAGTCAATTGAGAATCGAAACACAGTATAGCAAAAGCAAATAATAATCAATTGACTTGATTCTGGTAGACATGCAGAATATGTTGAGTTGAGAAGAATCGAACCCATAAGGAAATTTTCTGGAACTCGGATACTGGGAACTGTGACCTACTGGAAACAATCATGAGATCAATACAACCGTGACCGTCGAAATCAAAAAAGATATTTTTGCCATTCGAGTCGTACTATTGTTCTACGTGATGTTCGAGACCTGTCAGGTCAAAGCGTAACGAAACCATGTCTACGTATACAATATACATGCGCCAAAGCTTTATTATTGTTGTACATTGTATACGTATCGGCAAAAGATCGGAAGTCGTTGGCGAACAATTTTTCGGCATCTTCGGTAGTTGTAGAACTGCTGCGGCGAACACTGCTCAACCTCGATTGTTATTTCAGGCGTCTGTAAATAGAGATCATTCGGGAAGATACGGGTCGAATTGTAGAAGGTGAACGTGGTGAAGTATTATTTTAAATTGCACGTTTTGATGAAAGGAAAAGTGGAAGCGAAGAGGAAGTATGAAACGAATAAAAGGCATTACTTTTCACACCTCTAAAAAATATACAATGTCCATGTTGAAGAATTCAACAACTCAAACTAATTGTGTGCGATAATTCACAGACTGTTCAAGGTTGGATAGCATGAAAGATGGCTCTGAAGAACTGAAAAACCGATTACTCTAAGGCATCTGAAATACTTTGAAGAAAGCGGTGTTTTGAAAATATCAATTCCGAAATGTATTTTTGCCTTCTAACAATCCCTCCTGATACTTTTTTGAGGAATCTATCACCGTTTCCAAAATATACATCAGATTGAATTTGTGTCTCCAAAAACATTGCAATTATGATATTTTTAGAATTTCATACAAATATATATACACTGTGTCCGTAAAGTATGGAACAAATTCATTTTTAGCTCAACAGGTCATTTTAAGAAATAATCCTGAAACACGTCGATTTTTGATTTTGATTTATCGTATTTCAAAATAATAATGTGATATACAGGGTGAATTACGTTCGAGTAATGACGTCACCGTCATTTTTTGTAACGGAACACCCCCATTTTGTCTCAATATTCGGATTACTGTAGCTGAGCTGATTCCAAAAATGTATCACATGTTGATTCCAATGTCGATTTTATATTCTGTCTGCTAGACCACAAGTACCAAACATGTTTGGAAACAGCTCATTTTTATTACTCTAAACATGTAGCAAACTACGGGATGTTACATTTGAACCAATTGCCGCTAGATAATAAGTTTTTTTGATAATATTTTAAATTTACCTAATAAAGAATGTTACGCGTTACTTTATGAGCACACACAAAACTATTGTATTTTTGTCCACCCTGTACCAATTGGAATCAACATGTGATACATTTTTTAAATCAGCTCAGCTTGAGTAATCCGAATATTGAAACAAAATGGGGGTGTTCTATTGAAAAAAAAATGACGGTGACGTCATTACTCGAACGTAATTCACCCTGTATATTATATATATATATATTAAATTTCAGCTGTCTACAAGAGGGTGGTCGAATAAATATTTTTTTTCAGATTTGGAAATTTGGATGAAACCTTGTTATTACAGCATTATGGAACATAATTATGCTAACGACGATTTCATGAATCTGTTCTATACCTACAGATAGTATTGATTCTCATCATTCACTTTGAATAATTGAATTTGCACAATAATTTTCATTTGTTTCTCAGTTTTGTGTATGTCCATGTCATATACTTGACTTGGCAGTCCAACGTTTTCAAATCCACAATGAATAAGTTTGAAATTTACCAACCTAATATATATTTATATATAGATACAGTGTGTCCCAGCTAAAACTTGTCACCTCCCTAATCTTCTCGTGAAAAAAATTGAAAATCACTCAGACCCGTCGATTTTTATCTCAAGTTTGTCATGAACTTTCAATTGTTGATTGAAGTGACTCGAATATATCAACATACCAATGCGTAAACAAAGATATGCGTATACAAAAGCACATGGCGATATTTTTTTTTTTTTAAACGTCTGTCTCACCTTATAAACTATTATTTCTGACAGAATATTATTTCTCAATACAGTGGCGTACCCACAGTGAACCTTTCTTACGATGATAACATTTTAGGTGATGACAATCGACAGGTCTGAGTGATTTCAAATGTTTTTCACGAGGAGATTAGGGGGGTGACATGTTTTAGCTGGGACACACTGTATATATCGCTTTAAGAGTTATTATATGGAGTTGTGGAGGAGCTCGTCGAAAATAGAGTCTACACTCTATTCATTATAGATTTCTCGAGAACTTTTGTAATTTGTATTGATTCTAAATGAAAGTGGTTTATGTGAATATTGATTCTAGCGCTGATTTTCAATCAATTTCTGTTATTTCAAGATAATTAGTTGTTTATGTACTAGTGAATTTTTCAGTACATGAAAAACTCACATCGAATCGAATATTTTTGACACCATATTTTTTAAGTCACCCACTCTTGATAGATTGTGTTGAATTGCTATATAGCAGCATCAGGAATTCATGTTAGCATTGTCCATAATGAAGTTTCAACAGAATATATTTTTTCCAGTTTGAATTGATATAATTCGTTATCAGATTCGATAGTTTTATGCTTTGAATAAACATTCATCATATCAGATTGAATGTTATCATTGAGGACAATATTATAAAACATAAGTCATTTGTAATATATAGTTCTAGTATTCTAGTATTATAATATAAAGTTCTAGTTTCCCTTAGGGACGCTTTATTTTTAATGGTCGTGTGAAAGCTAAACCGAAGTATCTTCATTATTCTCCTAGATTTTGGGAAGCTGCAATCATTAATTTCCACCTCATATGCCTGACATGTCACTACAAATATTTCGAATAGTTCGAAATCACTTAATCTGTTCACGTGTTCGAAAAGAATTTGTTTTGGGTATTAAAAATATTTTACAAGAAAATTATATTACCTGTTCATGGTAGAACAGAAATCGAAGAGAAATAAAAGATAATAAAAGTCATCCCAGAATTGTATTGTATTGAAGAAAGGGTAGCTAGCCCTATTCTGACAGGTTTTTTGCATTCTTGGAGATTATTTTCAGTATCATGTAGGATTTTTTAATGAAAACATTTTGATATATTTCGTATTGCAAATATCACACGGAGAAGCAGAATTCTGGTATTTTTACTGAGAATAGTAACGTGAAAACGACAAATATTCTTTTGATAACACGTGACTCAAATTATTTTTCATATGTGGTCACGGCTTTGAGACTCATTCATTATAATAAACATAATGGTGATCATGATGGTTATCATCAATCTATATCTGGGGCGTATTCATATTAGAACTGTCAGGGAGTCAAAATCTTATGAAATTACTACATTGTATTTCGAATTCATTTTGATGATTCCGACAAATACTTTCGATATTTTGGACCTTATGGAGAACTTCTCTGATGTCATTATAGAGGGCCCTTTGGCCTCAGAAACAAGAATAACTGGAACAATTCAGTTGTTAATTTCAATGTAAACTTTGCCTATAGTTAAGCTTAAGCAAAACATAAAAAGATTCGACGACAATAGATGCACCATAAATGTTGTCAAGAAAACCTTATCTGTAATGAGTGAGTGAGGTAGGTACAAAGGTGAGATGTCTAGTGAATAAGGAGCCTCGTTCCGTATACAGGATGGTTTTTGTATAAATATCAGTTTAGGAATCTCCCAAGAATTGGCAAAATCTGAATGTTTTTGGATGGAACATTTGGATGGAAATTAGCAACGGGCACATTTTGAACATTTGATTTAGTGAACATTCTTTTGGTACTGTAGTAATATTTTTATTGTTACGTTGTAATTTAGTTTATATTAAAAATTTTATTGATGTAATAAGTCCTATCTAGACTTTCGTTTTATTTATTTGAGACCTTCCTGACTTCATTAAATATCAAGTGTTACATATGGTTCAACTGGTACTGAAAGGGACATTCCAATAATGATACATTATACGGGGTGATCTATTTAAAAAACCAAAGTTAGTAATGATATCAGAAAAACGGCAAATCTGCCAACATTGAAGATGTCAAATCTGAAATCTTCGTATTTCAAAATATACTTATCCAAAATTTTTTACAATTTTACATTTGTGAGATAATTGAGCGTTTCCTAACTTTCGTTCCACTCTGTATATGTATAATGTTCTCCCAAGAATCAATTGTTTCCGAGAAAATCACACGATTTTAACAAGATTTGTACATGACGTTTATACTTTTATTATCGATCATTTTTCCAACAAAATTAAACCACTGTTTTTTTCATCTCAAATACTGGAAAGTAGGATTGTTTTCACGCATATCCCACAAAAAAAATTTCGTTTTTGAGTATTTCGTAGCACTTCGGAAATAGTTAGTAATAAAGTAGGATCGTACTTCCGACCTCTGACCGAATTGCAAAAATGTAAACTTTCTGTTAGTACGTACCTACGTGACGTATCACAGACCAAATAATCAATCACATATTTTACTAGAAAGTAGACTTGGTTAACCCCCTCACTAGTTTTTTTTCTTCGATATGCTTTCTTGGTATTTTCTTCGTCTCCAGTTTCTGAGAATTCCCACACTTTCACGGAATATTTCCAAACACTTCCACTCACAATATTGCTTTTATAAGTTGTGAGTTGTATCAGTCGAAAGTAACGATTTTTTAGTATCATCAGTGATGAACAAATGACGTGTGAATCATATCATCATCAGAAAAGATACCTTGAACCTTGAATTCATCCCATAATACATCAACTCCAGACCTGTCTTCTTGAACAATTTACCAAGTATTAGCTTCTCTCTCACTAAACAGATCTATTAATCTTATCTGTCTGACGTACACCAAAAACATTTCAAACTCCTTACACCCAAGTGATTCTCCAACTCTTTCGGACTGTCTGATTATGCCGATCATATCTAGTGGTAGGATTAACAGCGGCACAGTCAACCGTCAGCTGTTTAACCTCTTCTCGTCAGACTAAGATGGATGGTGATGGAAATATTTCGTTTTAGACACAACCAAATATAGGATCCAACGATGTTTTCTAAAATTAAACAGCTGTAAAGGGAGATAGTACTTGTACTTTATGAAATTTAGTTCTGAATCTGAAAGAATGTTATTTTTCGTCGTATACAATTTTCCCTTCAAAAATTTTCAAAAACTTTCTTATTCATTTAAAAGATGACGTCATTCGCTGATCTATATATCGGGTGTTTCACAGTGGATGGAACATCAGACGTATCTGGAGAACAGAAAGACTGATCATTTCAAAACTTCGTGAGCGTGGATAATCAAACTTGCTCTATCCTTCTAAAATATTTTCATCAATACAGTATTGCCGCTTGTATCAGAAAGTAGTAGCTACTTTGATATTTCAAATGGAACACCCCATATATTATATAATTTTTGGAATCCTCATGAGATTTCTCATAACTTTCCCACATAATTCCCTATACCTATCTGTGACGATTTCCGAGATGAAAATTATTTTGTAAAATTTTTGTGTAAAACCCGACCATTGAAAAATATCAATTTTTTCCCAATGCAAACTCACAAAATATTGCAATTTAGGTTATTGCTGCATAAGACCATCAAGTATCCTGTCCATGAACTGGATCTCAGTTTCAGCATACAGGGAGGCTCAGAAATGAGTGTCATCCGGGCACTCATGAAAATGATTGAAACTCCGTTTTTTTGAATGGAACACCCTGTATATTATCACTTATTCGAAAAACTATAACAGTTTTCATTCTAATTGAGTATACTTTCCCTATACCTATCTCGTACAGTTTTTTAGTTATGCTCACTTATTTTATGAATTCGTTTTCAATGAAAAAAATATTGGATGGTGCTTTAGATAGTAGGCTATGAACTTCATTCTGACAGAGAACTAACATGTTATTTCTTCATTGTTATCCTCTATTCAATATGCATGGGTGTAAAAATACTATGGCAGAAAATAATTACTTGAATGCGGTTTAGATGGATTTATTCATCATTTATGGTCAATGTAACAAGAATATCAGCAGAACATGCAGCGAGTTTGATGAAAAGTATGCTGATTAACCTCGAACGAATTCGAGAAAATTCATTAGATTGAAGAGAAATTTTGATATGCTTATATCATCACGAAAAGCTGAAAGTTTCAAAGTATAACATGTGTATTAATAAATCTAGAAAGATTTCAAAAACATTTCAAGATTTCTCTTCAATCTAATGAATTTCTCCGGATTCATCCGGGGTAAATCACTTTATGCTTTTCATTAAACTCTGCATGTTCTACTGATATTCTTGTTACATTGACCATAAATGATGAATAAATCCATCTAAACCGCATTCAAGTAATTATTTTCTGCCATAGTATTCTTACACTCATGCATCTTGAATAGAGGATTACAATGAAGGAATAACAAGTTCATAGCCTACTATCTAAAGCACCATCCAATATGTTTTTCATTGAAAACGAATTCATAACATAAGTGAGCATAACTAAAAAACTGTACGAGATAGGTATAGGGAAAATATACTCAATTAGAATGGAAAATGTTATAGTTTTTCGAATGAGTGATAATATACAGGGTGTTCCATTCAAAAAACCGGAGTTGCAGTCATTTTCATCCAGTTCATCGACAGGATACTTGATGGTCTTATGCAGCAATAACCCAAATTGCAATATTCTGTGAATTTGCATTGGGAAAAAATTGATATTTTTCAATGGTCGGGTTTTACACAAAAATTTGACAAAATAATTTTTATCTCGGAAATCGTCACAGATAGGTATAGGGAATTATGTGGGCAAGTTGTTAGAAATCTCATGAGGATTCCAAAAATTATATAATATACGGGGTGTTCCATTTGAAATAACAAAGTAGCTACGACTTTCTGCTACAAGCGGCAACACTGTATGGATACAAATATTTTAGACAGATAGAACAAGTTTGATTATCCACGCTCACAAATTTTAGGAATGATCTGTCTTTCTGTTCTCCAGATACGTCTAATGTTCCATCCACTGTGAAACACCCTGTATACATACATACATACATGTGATAATAACAAAAACATATTCAAGTATTATTTTCTCCGACACGTTACGATGGAAGTTGGATGTTTCTTCATTATTTTTCAAAAGCAGACATATCGAATCAATTCATTTTGGTATGAGGTTGCTCACTTTGGTTGCTAAATGGCTGAACAGTGCGAGTACACTAATCAATATACAAGGTGTTCCATTAATATGGTAAAAAAATTAAACTGAGAGTAGAGAGGACCAAAATATGACGATTGAGCGCAACATCGCTTATACAAATGTTGATGGTTGAATAGATACAGTGCGTTCAAAGTTAAAATTTTATTTGCGAATTTCTATACAGCACCACGCGGTTTAAATTTCCAAAGAGCAACACGAATGAAAATACACACTTGAGGACAGTTCTCAGTGATTTCTGGTCGAGATAATTTTATATTCAGATGTACACTAACAAAATCCATGAAAAATCAGAACTTAATTGGGTTCGAAAAAATGTTACTCGATTTTTTAGCCGATTTTTGATATTTGTTCAAATTCTTGATTAGTGTGAAGTTATCCACAGATTCCCAGCCACGGATTCTGACGTGGAGGAAATTTCAAATCTGTGGCTGGTATACGAATTAATTAGCACCCGGACTGGTATCTGTGGCTGTGACCAAGATATGGGTATGAATTTTGAATGCGTACATGAGAATGATGTAACAAATGGAAATCATTGTGTGAAATCCTGAAGTCATAGTGATCTTCTAGTTGCCCACACGGTTTTCCAATAAACGAATTTTCCATTTCGTAATACTGAGAATTGAAACCACTGTATAATCGGAACCTGAAGATATGAGTCGATGAAAATCATTTCGGAGGTGTAGATTTCGATGTAGAATACAACGGTGGACACTATTTCCTTGTCACCCACACGGTTTTCCAGTAAACGAATTTTCCATTTTGTAATACTGAAAATTGAAACCTCTGTATAATCGGAACCTGAAGATGTGCGTCGATGAAAATGATGTGAGAGGTGTGGATTTTGATGTAGAATACTATGGTGGAAACGATTTCCTTGTCAACCACACGGTTTTCCAGTAAACGAATTTTCCATTTCGTAATACTAAAAATGGAAACCCCTGTATAATCGGAACCTGAAGATGTGCGTCGATGAAAATTATGTCAGAGGTGTAGATTTCGATGTTAAATACAATGGTGAAAACTATTTCCTTGTCACCAACACGGTTTTCCAGTAAACGAATTTTCCATTTTGTAATACTGAAAATTGAAACCTCTGTATAATCGGAACCAGAAGATGTGCGTCGTTGGAAATCATGTCAGAGGTATAGATTTTGATGTAGAATACTATGGTGGAAACGATTTCCTTGTCAACCACACGGTTTTCCAGTAAACGAATTTTCCATTCCGTAATGCTAAAAATGGAAACCCCTGTATAATCGGAACCTGAAGATGT
The DNA here is from genome assembly GCA_037013635.1 of Plagiodera versicolora. NCBI lineage: Eukaryota > Metazoa > Arthropoda > Insecta > Coleoptera > Chrysomelidae > Plagiodera > Plagiodera versicolora. Next base: position 2,931,191 of record CM072986.1, on the reverse strand, counting down.
GCGTCGATGAAAATCATGTCAGAGGTGTATATTTCGATGTTAAATAGAATGGTGAAAACTATTTTCTTGTCACCCACACGGTTTTCCAGTAAACGAATTTTCCATTTCGTAATACTAAAAATTAAAACCCCTGTATAATCGGAACCTGAAGATGTGCGACGATGAAAATAATGTCAGAGGTGTAGATTTTCGTTTACTGGAAAACCGTGTGAGTGATGAGGAAATAGTTTTCACCATAGTATTCTACATCAAAATCTACACCTCTGACATACTTTTCATCGACGCACATCTTCAGGTTCCAATTATACAAGGGTTTCAATTTTCAGTATTACAAAATGGAAAATTCGTTCACTGGAAAACCGTGTGGGTGACAAAGAAATAGTTTCCACCATTGTATTCTACATCGACATCTACACCTCTGACATGATTTTTATCGACGCACATCTTCAGGTTTCGATTATACAGAGGTTTCAATTTTCAGTATCACGAAATGGAAAATTCGTTTACTGGAAAACCGTGGGGGTGACAAGGAAATCGTTTCCACCATTGTATTCTACATTGAAATTACACCTCTGACATGATTTCCATCGAAGCACATCTTCAGGTTCCGATTATACAGAGGTTTCAATTTTCAGTATTACGAAATGGAAAATTCGTTTACTGGAAAACCGTGTGGGTGACAAGTAAATCGTTTTCATCATTGTATTCTACATCAAAATCTACTCCTCTGACATGATTTCCGTCGACGCACATTTTCTGGTTCCGATTATACAGAGGTTTCAATTTTCAGTATCACGAAATGTAAAATTCGTTTACTGGAAAATCGTGTGGGTGACAAGGAAATCGTTTTCACCATTGTATTCTACATCAAAATCCACTCCTCTGACATGATTTCCGTCGACGCACTTCTTCAGGTTCCGATTATACAGAGGTTTCAATTTTCAGTATTACAAAATGGAAAATTCGTGTACTGGAACACCGTGTGGGTGACAAGGAAATAGTTTTCACCATTGTATTCTGTATCAAAAACTACACCTCTGACATGATTTCCATCGACGCATATCTTCAGGTTCCGATTATACAGAGGTTTCAATTTTCAGTATTACGAAATGGACAATTCGTTTACTGGAAAACCGTGAGGGTGACAAGGAAATAGTTTTCACCATAGTTTTCTACATCAAAATGTACACCTCGGACATGATTTTCATCGACGCACATCTCCAGGTTCCGATTATACAGAGGTTTCAATTTTCAGTATTACGAAATGGAAAATTCGTTTACTGGAAAACCGTGTGGGTGACAAGAAAATATTTTTCACCATAGTATTCTACATCAAAATGTACACCTCGGACATGATTTTCATCGACGCATATCACCAGGTTCCGATTATACAGAGGTTTCAATTCTCAGTATTACGAAATGGAAAATTCGTTTACTGGAAAACCGTGTGGGTGACAAGGAAATAGTTTTCACCATAGTATTCTACATCAAAATGTACAGCTAGGACATGATTCTCATCGACGCACATCCTGAGGTTCCGATTATACAGAGGTTTCAATTTTCAGTATTACGAAATGGAAAATTCGTTTACTGGAAAACCGTGTGGGTGCCAAGGACATCGTTTTCCCATAATATTCTACATCAAAATTCATTCCTCTGACATGATTCTCATCGACTCACATCTCCAGGTTCCGATTATACACAGGTTTTAATTTTCAGTATTACGAAAATTGGAAAATTCGTTTAGTGGAAAACCGTGTGGGCAACTAGAAGATCACTATGACTTCAAGATTTCACACAATGATTACCATTTGTTACATCATTCTCATGTACGCATTCAAAATTCATACTCATATCTTGGTCACAGCCACAGATTTCAGTCCGGGTGCTAATTAATTCGTATACCAGCCACGGATTTTGAATTTCCTCCACGTCAGAATCTGTGGCTGGGAATCTGTGGATAACTTCACACTAATGAATTCTTGGGAGATTCCTGATCTAGAAAATGGTTTGCGTTGAAATATGAAGTAATGTTCATATCTTTTGTAGTTTTCCCAATTCAATTTTCACTTCTCATATAACCGGATCTCTCACTAATTCAAAATCAGCTTTCTCAATTGCTCTTATCGTTTCGAAAAAATTTTAATTTCAGTCCATCCTGGGACGTCCTGCATATAGAAAATACTTTTCCAATTACGTATATTCAGATATGTCAGGAAGAAGGTAAGCAAAAAAGCTCACGTGCAAACAGAATCGCAACATCGTGGACGGTAGTCATTCCTTTGGGACCTCATCAACAATTCATGAGGCGTCCAGGTGCGGAAGCACGAGGGTAGGATTAGATAATTGGACATTTTATATCAGTTGAATAATAAATTGATACCATATCAGAGACGAGTTGGCCACTTATCCATTATTCATTTCAGGAAGGGTTATGTTTATACTCAGGTAGAATTGGTCCTCCATGATTCAATCTGAATAAAAGGATTATCTGATTCTTCTCGATCCTTTCGCATTCCTTAGTCCTCATCACTTATGAACATCAAAATTAGAACAGATCTCGGAAGGAAATAATTTGTTAAAAAAATACTCTAGTGCTGTATCAATTGTTGGTACTTGAAATGGTGACACCACCCACTTTATCACGAAGTAATAGGGTGGAAAAACAGTTGTGTTGAAGTGTTTCAACAGAATATTAGAATCATTTGCAATATCTTTTCACATGGCATTTTGGAGGTTTATTGGCGTATTTTTATCTCATGGGTTGATAGGTGAATTTGGTGAAGGATTGTTTTCACCACTAGGCTAGTCATAATACTTCATCACCGAATTATCCATGTCACGATACTACTGAAGTTGGTAACAGTTCACGACGATGACGAACGTTTTTGATATTTTCAAAATGATTTCCTCACGATTAGCTGATCCTTTCTGATTATTTATCTTTATCGATTCGATTAAAAATCATTGTTAATCTGTTTTTTGTGAGGATCTTGTGTGGATTCTGAAAATGATTGGACATTTTTGATGATTTGAATAGTGTTTTGGGAGTTGTTTTGAATTTTTGGATCATTTGGATAACACAATATAGATATCATAGTTATTCATTTTGAAACTCGCGAATTTGAGGACGCTCCTTGTTTCAGAACTGTTGAAACTGAGTAGCTGGGTATACTATTTTTTGAGCTTCCCAGGATATTCTTCCATTCAGTTCCGTTGACATAAAAACCATATGAATCCAAGGTTGCTATGGATGATGTTATGAATATGTTTTGTTCTTCCGATTACTTGAAAGAAATATAGGAAATGAACATGGGAAACTGACCATCATCAATCAAGTTTCTCCTTCAAAGGATTTAATTTGGAAGGAATCCGAACTGAAATAGGAACTTGAGCATAAATATCACCAAACTACCGCTATTATCATTAAATCAGGCATATAGATTTGATAGACGTCTCTCTGCAATTTGAATCTTGTTGGTCTTCTATTCAATCTCGAGAACACAGCACGCCACATGTCCGCTGCCAGTGACCCCTAAATTCCCATGTGATCAATCAAGATAATCCCGAAGTTCGATCTCTGTGCAACTGTCAAATCGTATGATTCTTGATAAAGGCCACCACGTTACGTAACTTCGTCCGAGATGTTCACGTCACTAATAGAAGTGTCGTATCATTTTTCGAATCGTCTTGATATTAACTCTCGCGTCATATGTTTCGCTGCAGGTTTTCTCGTGAATATAATTGAACTTCGATTGAATTTCAGACAATCAATAAATGCAGGATAATTTTAACAATCGAAGTTTCAAATCTGTAGATATTTTGAGAATTTAAGATATGTAATAAGTTTTGATAAGCCGAGTTTGTTGAAATCTGACGATAATATTCCATTAAAATGTTGACTTGAAAATTCCCACTGATTTCCAAATATTTCGCACTAGGAGAATGACCAAATAATTAGTGGAAAAATTGATATAGTTTTATGTGGATAAGAAATTATGACATGATTATGGATATTTCGGAAAGAAGATATGTAAAATCGATGACAATACAATCTGTTGTCTGTTTAAAATTCATACAACAAAAAAATATCCCCATGTAGTTTTTCCTTTTATACTTGGCAAGGTTACTTGAAGCCAAGTAGTAATGAAGTCTTTGTCGAAAACTATTTTCCTTACACTTTTCTGACATGTAAACTTTTCATCTTGTGGATCAGTTTCATGATAACCATCCAAACGGATTTTCTTCAAAGAAAGTTCTAATGATTTATATATTCTTGAATTGTAGTAGTGAATGTATAATAATTGAAGTGCCAAGATTTCTGCGAAGAATATTCTATCTGAGATGTTGTTACACTGATACACAATCATTTCAACTCACCATTGGTTTCTGTTACAACGTGAATCGAATGTAAAAAAGGATGATTCCAATAGACAAGAAATGATAGTTCAAAAACTGAGACTGAAACTTGATCCTCTTCTCTCGTCGTCATGAACAGGAAATAGGAACTAATGTTTTCTAATCCAGCAGAAATGATACAATCACTAAATCTCAAATGCATATGATATTTCACTGAAATGTATCAATTTCAAAGTCGTGGTACTAATATATAATCATATGATCAATATACACTCCAGAGGAATTAAAGTATTGTATTTCGATTTCGAAAGACACCAACACTCAACGGAATGGATTTCATAAATCATCAAGAGAATGTTGAAACTGGTTGAAATGAATTAGCATGTAGTGCTGATAAACAATAAAACGTTTCATCATGAATTATAATACTATAAAAGTATCAAGTTATGGCACTGTCTAAAGCAGAAGAACCATGTTGATACCTGATACAATTCAGAATAATTTCGAATAGTTCAGGCATGTTGAAGATTACAGTGAAAACATGATGACTTCATGATAGATAGTATATTGAAATTATGATAAAATACATTCAATTGATACTAATAGTTACTGATGAAGTGGATCTACCTCTTGAATTCAAATCAAATGAATTAGTATATTGAGTAATTGTATACTGACAATTTTTTATACCTTCCTAATTATCAACAAGAAAAATATCACATATGACAGCAAAGGAATAGCTGATCCTTTATAATTATTTTTCAATGATACTTCTCCTATGTGTCATTGAAACTATACAATGATTGCATATATTTATCATTTTGTATGTTAACAACAAAAAAAAACTTGGGAGATTTTATTTGGAAAAGAGTCTTGGTGACTTCCATTTTCTCGTATTTCCTCTCATGTTTTGCCGATAGCATCCAGCATTACCTGAAAGTAGAAAATTCATCTAGTAGGGTTCCCAAAATCTTGCATCTTGCAAACATTACATATGCTGACTGCTTTTTTATCCTCCAGGATTTAAATTTCAGAGTTCATTATTAAATTCTTTGATCAGGAATTGAAAGTGGTTTTTTTTTATTATTTTTTTTTATTACTACAGGGGTCCAAAGGATATACTGCAGCCGGAGGCTTATTGTATTTCCCCTATCATTCCAATACCCTAAAACACATTGGTCCCTCTGACTATCTTGCAAAGGTCACTAGGTTTCAGGGTTCCCACATTCTCTAGGTTCAAATCAGGTTCCCCTAGTTGTACTACTCTTCTATAGTTTAGTGCCTCACAATAGCACAAAATGTGTTCAATAGTCTCAGGTTCTAAGCCGCACAATCTACAAGTCTGGTCACCTTGATATAGCCCCATTTTTTGTAGGTGTGTTCTGACAGGAGCATGTCCTGTAAGGAGACCTGTTACTAGTCTTATCTGATCTCTACTTAATCTAAGTATCTCATCAGTTCGTTTTTCACTTGTTATCTGAATAACAAGTTTACTATATTCTTGTCCTGGTGTGTTATCCCAGGCTATTCTTTGTAATTCTTTGACTCGTCTTTTAATGGAGTTACCAAGTAGTTTCTTGGGTACTCCAAGTACTGGTTCCGGGACAAAGTAAGGTGTAGCTGACCCCTGCCTAGCTAGTTCGTCAGCTATTTCGTTGCCTTCTATTCCACTGTGCCCAGGTACCCAGATCAGTTTAACTCTATTTGACCTTGCCAGCGTCAGAAGTTCGTTGATACATTCCCAGATGAGTCTGGACTTTACCTTATAACCTGCAAGGGCTTTTAGGCTGGCCTGACTATCCGAATAAATATGGATTCCTTTCCTCTTGAAGGCCTTCTCATTGCATATTTTTGCACATTGTAAAATTGCGAATATTTCTGCTTGGAACACCGAGGTGTTTTCACCAAGCGCATAGGAGTGTTTCTCCTTCAGGGTAGGGGAATAAATTCCTGCACCAGATCTTTGTTCAGTCTTTGATCCGTCTGTGTACCAGATCATTCGGTTTTGCTCTTCTCTAGCGTGAACTTCGTGCCACTCCCTTCGATCCGGGATTACCACCTCGAAGGGTTTTTCGAAGATGTATTTAGGGATCATATTATCTCTTGGCATCTGCAAGATATTGTCCCCAACGAATTGTAGTGGTGTATTTTTCCCACTATCTTTTGACGCTACAGGTAATCTGAGGAGCCCCATTCTAGCCTCCCCTTGCACTTCAAGGTGAAGCGGGGGAAGACAGAGCATTACCTCCATGGCCGCTGTTGGGGTAGTCCTCATTCCCCCTGTTATGCATAGACAAGCAAGTCTTTGCACCTTGCTTAGTGTTCTAATAGCGTTATGCTGCAACGTCTTGCTCCACCAGGCGATTGCACCATAAAGTATGGCTGGTTTTACTAGCACTTTATACAGCCAATGTATAATTTTTGGTTTCAAACCCCAAGTTTTGCCAAATGTTCTTCTCACAACCATAAGGCTCATGGTTGCCTTCTTTGTAACCCTTTGTAGATGTTGGTTCCAAGTTAGCCTGGAATCTAGTATGACTCCCAGGTATTTAACTTCCCCCGACATCTCTATAGGTGTACCATTCAGGTAGAGAGGTCCTAGCTCTTCTTTTCGTTATCGTTTTGTGAATGCTACTACTGTAGTTTTGTGAGGGCTAACTGCTAGGCTCTCCTCATTGATCCATTCAGTAGTGAGGTCTAATGCTTGTTGCATCCTTTCTTTAACAGTGGTATTGAATTTCCCCTGTTCCATGATAACCTGCAAAGCCTAGTACGCTGTGGTGATTTTGGGTTAGAATACGCAGCAGTCCGTCAATAACAAGACTCCACAGAAGCGGTGACAGAACCCCGCCCTGTGGACACCCTCTTGTAACTTTAGCCTGCAGTGTAGTGTCAGAGATGGTACTTTTTATCACACGGCTCTTCAGCATATTCTCGATCCATCTATCAATAGTTTCCTCGATATTGTGATGAGCGAGAGCTCGTGTGATGGATTTTAGATGGGTGTTATTGAATGCCCCCTCTATATCTAAGAATGTGCATAGAAGCACTTCCTTTTTCTCAAGCGCATTTTCTGCTCTTTTAACGAGCTTGTGTAGTGCTGTCTCCGTGGAGACTCCTTCCCTGAAGGCATATTGGTCATTATGCAGAGCTTTCTTCTCAAGCACCTCATCCCTAATATACCTATCGAGAAGTTTTTCTAACGTTTTCAGTATGAAAGACATTAGGCTTATTGGTCTGAATGCTTTCGCCCCATCCTGTTCTGACTTGCCAGGTTTAGGTATGAAAGCGACTCTTACTTTAGACCATATTTTTGGTACATATCCCATTGCAAAACTGGTTCTTAGTACCATACAAAGTTTTCGAAGTAGAAGTTCTGGCCCTTCTTGTAGCATTTTGGGATAAACGCCATCGGGTCCAGCAGATTTGAATGGTTCAAACGAGTTGATAGCCCATTTCATTTTGTGCCACGTGATTATCTTCTTAGCACACTCCCAGTTTTCCCTAGTCACTCTTCTGTTGAGAGTAACCGGAGAAAGCGGTCTTTGTGCTACAGGTGCGTCGTCAATTACCTTGGATTCGGGAAAGTGAACCCTGAAAAGTTCCATCAGTGTTTCTCTTTCATCCTGGGTGTACTTTCCCTCAGAGCCTATTATAGCTCCGATCGGACTTTGTGGACCTTTTGAAAGTACCTTTTGAAGTCTAGCACCTGCGGCGGTTTTTTCGATATCCTCGCAGTACTTCCTCCAAGAGTCCCTCTTAAGTTTTCTCAATTTTTTGTTGTAATCTGTTAGAATGGTTCTGTATTCACCCCATTCCCCATTACTCTTTGCTTGGTTAAATTTGCGTCTAACCTGTTTTCTCAAATCAGCGAGGTCTTTGCACCACCATGGTGCGTTACGTTTGTAACTCCTTGTGATTAGAGGACAATTTGAATTGTAGGCTGAAACCATCGCGTCAGTCATTTGCTCCGCGATGTCATCAAATTCTATGGTATCAATTTTGCTAGGAATGTAGTGCAATTGCATGTCTAGGTCTGCCTTATAGGCTCCCCAGTTAGTTTTGCGTGGATTCCTATAGTTTGAAGTTTGGGTTTTAATGCTCGTTATTTCGAATCTAATGTGTCTGTGATCTGAGCAAGAAACCTCGTCAGATACACGCCAATTTTTAATGTTATTAGAAATAATATTAGTACTTACAGTTATATCTACAACCTCACTGGCCCGTGTCGTCACGAAGGTTGGTGTATTCCCTTTGTTGAGCACATCCAAGTTGTTAGCTAGAATGAACTGCAGTAGCGACTCACCTCTGAGGTCTGTATTTTTGCTTCCCCAGATGTGGTGGTGGGCGTTAGAATCGCATCCCATGACTAGTTGTGATCCAGTTCCTCTACAACTAGCCATCAGTTCCTCTACTCCGCTTGGTGGTGGGGGAGTAGGTGCATCACTGGGGAAGTAGGCAGAGGCTATTAAGATCTCCCCTGCCTTCGTTCCCCCCTTCTCCAGGGTTAGCTTTATTACAACAAGGTCCCTAGAACAAAAACTCGTTAGAGGAAATACTTCCAAGCCCTTTTTAACGAGGATACAGGCCCTAGGGCGATCAGTAGTTCGGCAATAGAATAGCTCACCACCACTCGCTCCTAGTCCCCTGATAACGCCCCCATTAATCCAGGGTTCTTGAATCAATGCTATGTCAAATGAACCCATTAGCCCAGATAAGACAGTTGAGGCTGCCTTACTGTGCTGTAGGTTCGCTTGAAGTATTCTTACCTTTGTCTGCATCACTCGGACCAGACTTCAGGGTCCTGAAGAATAACTTCCCCAGTTTATAGTAGGCCCTGAGGTTGTTCGCCTCCAGAGCCTTCATGGATGCCTCATCGATAGAGTAGGCCAGCGTCTGGCCCTTGTCCTCTACCTTCCGGCTGATCTGGATCCACCCGTCTGTCTTCAGCAACGGATTTTGTTTGCTGATCCAGCTTCGGACCTCTTTCTCTTCACTGGCGTCCGGCACATGTACCAACATTCTCGGGCGCTTCGGGAGGTCTTTCGATTAAACCACAGTCAAATCGGCACCCTCCCCAAGGTTCCCAAGCGAGGCAATGTTGGCCTTCAGCCAGTTTTTCGTCACGTCGTTTGCGCAGTACATCCAACAGACCCCTGCGACAAACGACGAGCGTTCAAATTGAGGTGGGGTTGAACTTCCCGACGGCGTTCCAGCGATCAGTTCCAAAAGCTTCCCCTGTATAGCGTCCGCTTTCCCCTGATCTAGGAGCAACTCTGGATGACGGCGATCTATGATCGCCATCTTCAGCCCCCTAGCTACTACGTTAAAAGACATAGTCTGCTCTTGGCTCCTATGTCTTTTTGTAGGATTTTGTTTTCCGGGGGTACTCGAGTCGGAGCGAGGCCGTTTTTTGACCTCTTCCGCCTTTTTCCCCGGAACCTGCTTTTTTGGAGCAGGTTTCTTAGGATTGTCCTCTGTCCATTTCCCAGAGGCAATCTTCTCGGCTTTCCGGAGTTTCCTTTTAAGGGCACCAGAAAGTCGAGGTTTGGAGCCCTTGTCCATGTCCATTGCTTGCGCAACCCCATGAACCGCTCCAGCTACTTGTTGAGAGTCTACCTTTTCAGGTTCCTCTCTGAGGGAGTCTATCTCTTTGGATTCCTCCTTTTTAGAAAGTTTTGTATCCGTGTCCATACTATATCCCACGAGTACCAGGGTCTTGAACGGTCACTCTCCTGCTACCCCGATTCACAGGAAGAGAAGGCTAATACAATGAGGTGTCGCCCAGAGCCTCAAGGTGGGACCAGCATTGGCTGAACTTCTACTCAGCCATGCATCCCATAAGCCTGGTCCACCCACCGTAGGATTTAGGTTTTTATTGAGGTTGTCTCCTCTTGGTTCAGGTGTTTAAGCCCAGACCCCCCGCATAGACCTTCCGTAATACATGCCTACAGCAGAGGTCCTGTAAGGTATATCAGTCCTGCAGACCAGGGTCTAGCAGATACTGGCGCCGTTATGCTCCTGTGCAGGCCTTTAGCCACGACACGACAGCTAGGCAGGAGGAGTTTGTCTGCGGTAGAGTATTCATGAGCTACCAGTACAGTTTTAGATCATACGAGCTCTTATTCCTCTACTAACCACTGCGTCACTTTCTGATCATTTGCTGTGGCCGTTCACTATCCGCAACCTGTGACGCACCCGGTAGCCACTCAAGCCGCGGGATTGAAAGTGGTAATAGTATCTTATATTTTTCATTTCCATCAAAAGGTCTAGCTTCATATCACGTACCTGAAACAATACATCAGTCATATTTGTAGTCAATTATGTTTTCAATACGTGTTTCACCCTGCTGGAATCAAGTGATGGAAACATTGATTTTATTAAATGCCTCTTCTTGAAATCGCTTTGAATTCATCACAATAATTCAGATTTGGTGATGATTGTTTCAGCCCCAGATATCTCAAATTTCGCATCAATGATCATCAGGAGTGTGATTTGTGAATCAATTTTTTTTGTAAATGTGGAGAATATCGTACTAATACATCAATTATTACATGGAAAATTATTACTGAAACAGTATAAAAATTTTGACATCCTGCAATTTTTGAACCATTCTCTTTTGGGCGTATTAGATTCCATAAGTTCAGTTCAGGAACGCCATATGAAATGGAAAGGAGATTTAAAAAATTAGCGAGATTTATAACAATTATAGTAATATTATTTCTTGGGTTCTTGAAGAATTCGGAATGAAAATAATACCAGAAAACGAGAGGTAATAAAATGAATAAAGGAAATTGCGATTGACTTTTCAAAGTCAGAGAAGAACTTGATGATTCGAATGATTTCTGATACAACACTGATTTTATCAATCATCACATTTGTGAGTAGAATTTCCAGTTTATTTCTGGAATTTCAAAATAAATGTAATTTTTGATTCAATTTTAAATTTCCACTGCCTCTTCATCGATCACTTTGGAATTTGAATCCCATCCAAATAATTTCTGGCTTTTATTTTCAAAAACTCCAAACCTCCCCAGGTCAAAAAACTATACAAACCATTGAATTTTCACTATCAATAGAAATTGATCACCATAATTTCCTGAAAGGATGTAGTGGTCTACTGGATATAAAAAGGTACTGTGAATGAATCTAACGGGTTGAAAAAACGAGAATTGAGTGTTAACTGTTGCTCTCATCGAACGTATCAGATGAGCTTGCTGTTGTTTACATTCGTAGACCGTGAAAAGAATGGAATAGTAATTCAATATCTCCGTTTTCAGTTACTGGTTTAACGTCTTTGGATGACAACAGTATTTGTATGGGACAACCAAAGTGTAAAAAGTTATACATTCAGTTGGTAATATGCATAAATATTACTATACAAGAGGATTTAAAAAAATACTCATCAACATAATTCGTCATTATTTCATGACTCAATAATCGAAAACGATAGTGATATATCTGCTTGTAAATCATTATCAGAAATTGAAGATTATCATTTCCTACAGTTCGTTACATAATTCACACAACATTTTCAGCATAAGAGAATAAACATATTGAAGATTATGAAAGAACTAAGACATCCTTATATTCACGATTAACGAATGCAATGAATCGACCAAAAAAATATATCGATTAGTAAAATCTCATTAGAACCCCAGTAACTGAAAACAAAATTGAAGACTCTAGAACACATTTCAATTAGGATGTTTATCGAAAAAAAAAATTTATCCCTCTAACCCCCTCACTTGACAGTTTCCCCATCAATCTTTCAAATAGCTAAAGGTTCGTGTGATACATCGTTGAAAAGGATTTTCAAAGTAGAATGTAAAAATCATAATCTTCAATTTTTCGAAATGTAAATACGAAAAAAAAAAAACAAAAAAATATACCAAATTGAATCTTCAGAAACGAATCAACTGGAAAAATGATTCTAATTAACAACTCCAAATCAATTTTGTGGTTTCTGAATGAAGAATTTCTGCAAGTAGAATACTTGATATTTCACTAATTCGAATTCATTTCAAAGATTTCAATACCCATGTCCACACGTTATTTCCATAGTTCCAGCGGAAATTTGCTAGTTCAATATCGACTATATTTTCAATAGCATGTTCACATGTTTCTTCAAGCAAAATTATATATTTCCAATCAAAATTTCAAAGTGAATTCATTAGATGAATTGAAAATTTAATATTAGAATATTCATTTCGACAAGTTCTCATTTTGTTTTAAATAAAAATAATACGACTGACATGAAATATCAGTTTATAAAGAATTTTAAAATTTTGAATCATTTGATGTCATGAAATTGAAAGCAATCAATGATGTGAGTTATCATCAATACTGATATGTGTATGTCTGATAATTCTGTGAGTCACATCACATTTATGGAAGTTAACATTAGAGTAAAAACGACTCTCTTAACGAATGGACGAAAATATTACTCAGGGATAGAAAAAGCAATGAAATTATTATGGATAAAAAATAACTTATAATACCGATTTTCAACGTTAATAATATCGAACTAGGGATTTGAGATGATGGCTACAACAATCGTCTGATTAAAGAGTTCCTCAAATTATTGAACGTTGGGAAATTAACCGTGCAGAAAACATGTATTACGAACATGATCCATCCTATTAGCTAAAAGCATCGTTCTCCACTCACAAACAAAACACTTTTTTCATCTATCTTCCTATTCTGAGACTTTCATTCGATACATTTGATACACAAGGCAGATGAAAATATGCGTTGAAAAGTTCTTCGACTGGATAATAATGCAGTTCCAATGTGGATGAGATAAATGGGGTGGAAAAAAAACATCCAAAGAAAGGAAAATTCGTTGATGTATAATTTTTAGGTTTGTTACTGAACATCAGATCTATTTTGTCTTGGTGTTTCTATTATTCGAGCAGTGTGTATGTGCTTTATTTCATACATCTGCTTTTATCTTCTTTATCCATATAATTTTCCTGATGTTATGTCATTTTTCCATTCTGTGATTGTTCTAGGCTGTTGAATGATTGTAAAAAATAAATCAAATCATGAAATGGTTTCAAATATTCATGCGATGCGCGAAGTTGAAATGTATTCTTTGTATAAATTCACCAAAGAATGAGATTCCCTGAAAACTATCATCATCTTTCCGTACGCTCTTTTCCATAACTTCCCCTGTTGGATTCGTGATAATATGTAGTAGATTTTTGTAAATGCTACTGAGAGAACAATGGAATGTCAGTTTCAGACATGCTGAAATTATTCAATTCGAATTCATACCTATAATTTCCAGGATGAGTGAAAGTTCTGAGGAACTATGATTTGAGATCAGATTAAAAAAAGAACGCTCACCTCTGCTATTTTTGGCTTGTTTTTTTTACGATGATGAATGAAATTTATTAATTAATAACTGAGACCAAACGCATTGTTTTGATCATCTCCTTCAGTGATTTACACAAATATACATTATATCATCATGTGTGGTAGGTGGGACTACCAAAGTGGTGTCAATATGACTCAACTGGACGTTCTTTCACGTATCTACTGGATGTCTTCAAAAATACAATGGCGTCAATTGCATGTTCAATATCCTCCCATCTCTGAATAGTAAAGCTACTGATTCATATTAATGCAGCTCACTATAAGGACGAAGAAAACCATATAACCTACGACTTCGACATCGTCAGGATATCCTGCCGTTGCTCTTCAGAAAAAAGAGTCGAGAACACCAGAATTTATCGAGGCCTCACCGCGTGTGTTATCTGGATAACGCGCTCCGTTGTCTGCGGAGCGATCGTTAGGGCTTCATCCAGTATCGGCGATTAAAGTGTCGACAGGTCGTTGGGAGCAATTATCGTCATTATCGGCGTCGGTGTAGGCGGCTTGCATTGCATGTGAGCACAGGACGCATGATAGAAGAAGGGGCCCCGCTGTTCAGCGTTCTCGGTTTTATCGTTATAGGGCACATACTATTAGAACAAACGGTATGTGGCATAGGTGGATGTTACAAAAATAGAAGGTTCTGTGGTCACTTGTATGTACAATACACTTATGATGTATAAAACATATACTGTTATACATATTCATTCATTCATTATTAATCATCAAACAATACACAAGAAAATGAAGTTCTGAGGATATGAATATTGAAAGTGTTGAGCGCAATTGATACTACTATTCATAACTTCATAGTTCAGATTTGTAATGATAAGGTGTGAGGTGTGGCTATGAATGCTATCATATCTCAGGCTGATTGATTTCAAAAAACCGTATCTGTGTTGCCCCTATACGAATATCGCATAGATAGAAAGGATTCCAAATATCTGAATATTCTTCTTTGAGTTCAACTCCTCTGAAATCACTACAGCTACGTGTTATCAATCAGTACATACGATAGGAGAATGACACAATATTATCAATATGCCGACTAGATGATAATGCGGTGAAAAATATCAAACCCAATATCAATAAATGTTTTCATTAAGAGCAACGTTTTTTATTTCACAATTAAAAATCAAGACATCTGTTTACGAAGTGTGAGGCATCACTGGATTTAATAACGAACTATTACGATAACACCACAAGCCGTTAAAAAAATTATTGAGAGGTGCTCACAATCTCATAATATTCTCTACGATTCAGTTTCAGATCATCAGCAAGCAAAAAATCCTATCCATAACATTGCAATATCATTCATTGAAACAATGAAGAGCAGTGGTATCAGATTTGAACACCGGACAAAGCGCTTTATTATATTCAGACGACCCGATTCCACAAATATTACTTAGAGAATAAGATTGAAAAGAGGGATATGCCAAGTCTGTTGAGTGAAATGCCATGGTTCAGGCTATCGAAGACTTCAGAAAAGTTTGTATTGATAATATAAATTCGGGCTCTGTTGTTTATATATTCAGCAATACATTTCGGTCAGAAGATCGGTCTTCATCGATCAAGCCTTCATGAAATTATGTAAGGTAGTAGATAATTATTTTATATACATGTCATCAGTTCGACCAAACCTTGGAATATTATCCATTGGGGAGCGAATTTCAAGTACTCGGTATGCAATATATTGATTCCATAGTTTTGTGTACTTTTCAACTTATTCTTATCGTTCATATATATCCCGAGTTGTACTGAAGAAGATATTGAAGATAAGTATCGAATTTAAGCACAGAAATTAAAAGTCATAGTTTTCTCGCGATTAGTATTACTGTTGTTATCCATTGTCCTGTTTTTCACCCGTTTATCAGATAATTCATCGATGGACAAGCACGCTGTACCTGAAAATACGGTGCTGATGATCCTGTATGCCGAAATACTATATTGATGATACATATGAATAGAAGATTGATATTGACTATAAAACTTTTCTATGTTGAAGACATATCAGCCTCGATATTTTTACACACATAGTTCAATCACTTATGAGAATATTGTGCAAACTTGGTGCGGACTTATATTCAGTATACCTATTTCAGTTTACCTAATAAACATTCAACAAAAATGATTCATGTTCATTCTCACATTTTTTTGAATATCACGTAGAATTCTACACCTGTTGAGTCACTCGTCTATCGTGATTCTTTTCAGAGATATTCCATTTTTTCGAAAAATTTTCACAGATATACTGCACTAAAATGTTCAAATCATCCCCAAATTTCATGATGAAAAATTCAATCTCGGTATACACATCTATGAAAAAGTATCTCATCAGGTGCCCCTAACAGTTTCAAGAAATATTCAACATTTGTATATTTACTTTTTCACAATTCCAATTGCCGACATCTTCCTTATTTTGAATCGAAAAACCATGAAATTTTCACACTATGCGAAGCAAACTTCAATTTCCAAATGTGGAAATACGTTCTTTCTTCTCATGTGTATTTTCACAAGGGTGCTTTGAATGGTTAGATAGATAGATGGGAGTGTTTGAGTCTGAAGAAATTAACGACATTGGATAACTTAACGAAGTTGTCGCAATTAGTTTATAGAATCATGAAAAAATTAACACTGCATGAAATGACTATATCTAGCTGTTCAGCTAGTGGAATTCAGTAGAGTATTTGACACATATAAATATCTATCGCTGTTTGATTGGCCAAAAATTTCCAAATCCCATCCTCAGATGAAATGATTATATGTATGCAACATGACAACTTCCATCAGAAATCAAATTATAACAATATAATTCATACATTGGGTTCTTTGTAAATTATCGATTTTGTTCCACTATGAATTTGAAACGATTGTTTCTTACCACTTACTGATTCTCTTGAATAAAGAAGTCTTTCCATGAATCCATTACGTGGGGTACTAGATCTTGAATCATTGATGTTCAACATTCTTGAAAACTTGAACAATATCATTCACTAGTTCATTGCAGTAATACTATTTATATTCATGATGATATAAGGTATACTTAATGAAACTGACCCATTTATCCTCGAGTGAACATCAATATTTCAACTTCCAAAGAAGTACAAAGGCGCCATCAAAAACAAACCAACCGCATGAACGTAATGGCCTGTTATCATGATAATTGTCAATCAATCAGGAAATTATTCCACGCCGAATGAGCTCATGATATTATGAGATGCATTAACCTAATGATGCCTGAAAATGGAAAAATGGAAATTATTTGATTTGACAACGTCAAAATTATCCGTAAGCCATTAAAATATTGGGGATTTACAAAGCTGAGTGTTTACGTAAAGGTTCGAAGACTAATGGTGAATCAATAATCGATCAATTGTTAACAAGTATCTTCCACGAAATAGGTTCACATCACCGATAATATTTTTTTCAGCTCATTATGCACAAATTTTCGTAAAATTCTCGTTTTTTTAATTGCTGTAGTTTGACGACATTGCTTTTCATGAAAAAAATAATGATGGTACTGAATGCAGAATTTTATGGACATGGGACACACTACTCGAATGTTTTTTTACTACTGTTGCACTGAAAAACCCCTAGAAGTTGGATCCCATAGTTCTGTAACACCCTGTATACATTCTAGCCGTGGTAGTAGTCTATACCTGAAACAGCCAAAATCCATAGCGGATATATCAGTGGTTCGAATCCCGCTGAGGCGAAGGCACTGTTCACTAAAGTGTTGGGTGAATGGTATGTCGTTCCCCTGAAGTGATTCGGATTCCACTATAAACTGTAGGGCCGACCTTCTTCACCCTGCACAAGTCTCGACCTATGGGGATTTGGTTAAAAAACAAACTTTGAAGAGGTTATTGAAAATTATGAAAATGATTATGAAACTATAAGGAGAACTAGGGGTAGCAGGGGGATTCTGAAAATTTGTATATACTCCTAGAATGATGTGTAGAATTCATTCAGAATATTTCAGGTAATATGATACTTCTAGTTTCTCCGTGAAACCATCTTTATTATTTCATACAGAACACCATATATTTTCGATGATTTTTGAATTCCTTCCACGATTTCAATGTAATTTCACTATCCATTTCTTATGGAAGATGCAGCTCATCAAATATATGGCAGTTGTATCAACATAAATTTTAAACAATTCACTTTTCCCAAAGTATCCACAAGGTGTACGATAAAGCCGTTGCAAAGTGTGGATGAGAAATATAGCAAAACTCAATATTCTCAATAGAAACGCAACTTTTCCATTATTTGATTTTTTCCTTCTTCAGAAAGAAACCCCATTTCTACACACCTTCTCAGGTGTATACCGGGTGTTTCACAGTGGATGGAAAATTAGAAGTATCAGGAGAACAGAAAGACTGATCATTTCGAGAATTTGTGAGCGTGGATAACCAAACTTGCTCTATCCATCTAAAATATTTTCATCAATACAGTGTTGCCGCTTGCATCAGAAAGTAGTAGTTGCTTTGTTATCTCAAATGGAACACCTCGTATATTATATTATTTTTGGAATCCTCATGAGATTCCTCACAATTTTCCCACTTATTTTCCTATACCTATCTGTGACGATTTCCGAGATAAAAATCATTTTGACCAATTTTTGTGCAAAACCTGAATACTTTTTTATATAAAACTTCCCACGAAAGGAGACATTCCTTCAATTTTTTCCCAAAGCAAATTAATGAGTATTCTATGGATGAACTGGATCTCAGTTTCAGCATACAGGGAGGCGCAGAAGTGAGTGCCTTCAGGGAACACATGAAAATAACTGAAACCTGACTAAAATGAAACGCCTTGTATATTATCACTTATTTGAAAATCTGTAACTATTTTTGAATAAATTGAGTATACTTTCCCTATACCTATCTCGTACAGTTTGTTAGTTATGATCACTTATGTTATGAATTCGTTTTCAATGAAATAAATCTTGGATAGTGATTTAGATAGTAGGTTATGAACTTCATTCTGACACAGAACTAACATGTTATTCCTCCATTCTGGGTTTGAAAGTATTTTTAAATAATTACAAGCAGGTAAGTGGCGCCCTCTAAGGACTACGTTAATACTGATAATATTCTTGTCTGCTGTCCTGAAAAGCCCCAATATACCAATTTTTGAACCGATATCATGAAAACTGTCGAAGCTATTAAGAAATTCGTGAATAAAATTTCAACTTTGAACGAACTGTATCTTTTTAACCATTCACATTTGTAAAAGCGATGTTGCGCTTAATCGTCATATTTTGGTCCTCTACTCTCAGTTTCATTTTTTCACCATAAGAATGAAACACCCTGTATATCGCATCAACTCATGAAGGAACTCCCTGTTTATCTCCCATTGTGGGTCATCTCGTAAACTGAATTGATGTCCTGTGATATTGACCTTGTCCACTTACACAGCATCAATGAAATCGAACACACCTATTCTCTTGTTTTTTTTTATTTACAAAGAAATCCGCATCAACCCTCTGGATCATTAGCGGAGGAGATAATGAATTATATTCATAATTTGCTAAGTAAATAAATTCTCTCTTGTTATCTCTCAATAATAAAATATGTTTGATGGGAACGCTATACCGAATTTATCTTGAGTTTCACTTCACTAATCGGAACATTTGTTTTTCGTATGTAATGGAATAATCAATAACCAAGAACACACTTCATAGAGTACCTTTAATTCAACTCCAACCACACCCTTCCATGATAAACTGTCGCACGGGAATTTCTATAAATCACCTTTTAAACAACTCGAGCAACTTACTGTTGATTTGTTCACGACAATTCTGATCGTATGTTCAAAGCTGTATGCAATCGAGCTATTAGGTTAGTTGGTATATATTCTTGTTGAATCTCCGAGATGGTGTCTAGTGGATATGGGAGATATAAGGGTCATGTGTCAACTACCTACATTTCCATAAAACAGTACATAATGGCGGACGCAAATTCAGTTACCCCTTCATAACATTCATTCATCTATACATATTGAACAGAATATAAATAATGTTGAATGGATCAATACAATATGAGATGGAAACAACTTCCTATATCCATTCGTAAAGTTGATCATATTTAAGTGATTCACTCGGTTGATCCTGAAAATTGGGAATTTATACACGATTAAATCATGATGAGGCATGAAATGAATACGATAGAAATACTGATATCGATTACAATAGATGATATGGAAATAATATTCAATCAATCAAGTAGAAAATGACTAACAACAATGAAACTGGTGTTTCTGTGAGATCATTACGAGAAAACTCAAGATTCAAATGGTGAATATCTGAAATAATCGCTGGGTTTTATGAAATGGATATGAGATCGATGTCTTCGTCGAAGTGATAGGATATTGATATATGAAAATGATGCTTCGATGGCAAACCGAGGTCAGAAGTGAAAAATATACTTCGAATAATGAAGTTATAGTGAACAAGGGTGGAATGCTTGATTACTAAATATCCAGTAATGTTGCATAGTTATTTTGAGGATAATACGAATTGCACTCGATATTTGTCAAATTAATCAGTTTTTCAATTGGCGTAGTCCTCATTTCAATGAAAATTATCAATAACAAATGAACTCCTAGATGTGGTCACTCGGTTATATTCATTGAATTTATTTCTCTGTACATTTTGAATCATCCATCTACATTTTCCGTTTCACTTGAATATGTCTCTCTGAGGAATAGTCACGGATTCGTTTTTTCAGTAATTAGCCTGCAGAAAATAGGAATTTCAATATCCAGAGGTTATATTGCACCACATCCTTGTGTGAATTATGACCTCCGAAAAAACGAATAGAACATTATACTATGTATTCATTTCAAATCATGATGGATTTTATATTCTGCCAAAAATATGATATTTGAACACCTTGTGAACAACAACATTTTGGAGAGAAAAGGAACGGTCATCCAAAGTAGATGAAAGATCCTGTTGCTAAATTTTTCACTACCACCTTCTTGATTGAGTCGTATCAAAATTTCACAAAACAGTAGGAAATATTTGGAACGATAAGAAGAAAAAATAAAAAACCTATCAGACATATCTCATTTTCAAATTATATATAATAATATTGAGTAAAAAATGTGAAACTTTTTCACGATTGAACCAATGTTGTATATCTCAAGAAAATCGAGATTCCCTGAAGAGGCATTCAAAAAGAGATATCTGTGTAAACAGCAAAATTTACTATACATATATGATCAGTCGAGAAAACAAGGAGGATAACGTTCACCGTCGTGCTGTGTGTTAGTACACATTCAATCTGCAAATTGATTGATTAATTTTCACTGCTGAGAAAACTTAATTATGTTAGTGGAATAAAGTCATGAAATCATTGTTCTATATTCGACAAGTGCGTGAATATTCATGTCAACCAGAATTCTTCAAGTTAGATAACAAGCAAACAGTGTACATGATACAAGATTAACATCATGCAAATGGTACCATCATACACGCAACCTTTTCTACTCAAAATTTGCATTTCCTTGTTCGATATCATCGATTTACTACAAAAAATTATACTTCTACCCCTACTTCCCCATTACTTTCTTCACTGTTGATTGTTTCGAAGAGTGTTTGCCCGTTATTTTCACCTTGTTTTCTACAATCGAACTGAAAATGAAAATTGAAAATTTGTAGATGAAAATTTGTATTTTCTTAACCCGTTCGGTGAAATGGAATCACTTGACTGCCTCGCTCAAATAAGTGACATAAAAAAGTTACTTTGCAAATACGCAAAAACTATTTATCGAAGGCTGAATCTCGTACATGAAAAGATCTATGGATGCTAACATCTTCGAAAACTACACAGGTTGGAGAATGTCGATACTGAATTTTCCAAAAAGACATTTTTCGTTGAGTTTCCAATTTTCCCTTCAATTATTTATCAAGATGAGTTCAAATTCGCATTTCCTCCATATGTGTATTTCAGATCAGTTTATATTCAAATTTACTCAGAATGAATACGAATTCGAGAAGTGAATATGAACTGGACTATACTAATTGCACTACTACTCAGTACCTCAGAAGTAGACTAGCCAGATATTCATTAATGATATTGTCGTTGCTCGAGGAATGGTGGATTTACAGAATTTATTCTTCAGAAAATGCAAGCAAGAATAATTTATTCATTCAACTCTGTGTCTTGTATATAGTTTCAGACCTGACAAGACGAAGCATTTATAATTAACTCCATTCGAGGATTCTTCGTCACAATTCAACATATAAATTATACCCTTTGACGAGAAGGTACTGTGAGTGCCGAATATCTCATTCTCTAGATCTATCCTTCTAGTCAACGAAACTCCCCATACTATTCCTCGCCTCGCATCAGAATAAGTTTAATTGCCTTCTTTGACACCTTATCTTCTGTATGCCACTCCAGAATCTTCTGATCCCTTTGATTACCCCCATTTCCATCCATTGAATGAACATGAAAACGCGAACCAAAGCACGAAGTATTGAATCATGCACTCCATGTGATTCCAAATCCGAGATCAGAAAGCTAATTTCCCTGTTTTCACTCGCAAGTCGAATCCACATATTTCAATATTTCACATTAGACGATTTGGTCGAAAGAGATCATAGCAATCAATAATGAGAATAATAATGAGAAGTCGCTGATGATTTTAGCATATTGATTTGCTCATGCTGACGTTGATGTGCTGAAGCGTCTAGGGCACTTGTCATCTTCAACATCTTCACGGCCATCTCAGAAACGCTTATAATAGTCCTTTGTTCAAATTTTCAACGCAATATTTGGAAAATCGCCAACACGTTCAACCTCAACCTTACCAATTTTCTGTCACTGAGACTTTGTTCGTTGAAGAAGCAAACTATGATTGAATCATTCCTATGGAATCAGTGCACCATCAAAAATTCATGAACCCAACATTGTATATTTCCTTTTGAATCTAGGAGAGAGTTTATGAGATTTTCACTTAGAATATAATAGTAGTACATGTTCATGACATGATTAATATTCAGCGTTAAAGTACGTTATTCACGTTGAATATGTCAGAAAGTGCGTTTTCCTGAATTTTACCTTGTTTAAATCTCCAAACAGGTGCGAAGCTACTACAACGAATTATCTGGAAATTACTGGGTACTTATTCTCTACACATTCCAACTTTGCCATGAATAAATGACTCTATTTGGAATGAAAATGGAATGAGTTAATCAAGAGATACTGAAGGTAATTACCTCGGAAACCTGTGGGGGTGAACTGATTTATTCTAGGAATCTGATGGAACAACACGTTATAATTATAGTAGACTTTTCACTTCTGCAACGTTCAACACGGAAAGCAGTTGAATTATTGAATCAGAGAAAAAGTGATGAATTCACGGGGAAAAAAATAATGAAAAATTTATCGTTCAAAGTGATACATCCGTAATTGAATAAGGAGTTGGTATACTACTTTTGAACGTATGAAACAAAAATGGAATTGGAAAATGATTGTACATGCTCCATGGAAGACTTCTCAGACTCATCAGTTTAGTATCAGTGTCAAATGATACCGATCGAACACATTCCTGAAGCAGCGCTTGTACATATTTATCAAAAATATCTCTCCCAGAAAAAGTTTCGCCCGAATGAATTCTCAGAGTGGTGTTCATGGGGGGATTCGAGAATCACTGTAGATCCAAATATATACAGCTCTGGTTACGTGCTTTCTTATGCATGTGTTCATGATGCAGAATTCGTCAGTTTTTACTTAAACCTCCAATCAGAGTTCGAGGAATTATACCTGAGCATTTGGACAATGGTATCAGGTAAGATGAGTCTCTCCAATTGTCAAAAATAGAAATGTCATAAAAACAGAAACGTTTCAAATTGAACAACAACGTTCCGGCACTGATTTGAATTTATACAGAATCACATTCGATCAGAATTTCATTCACTGAGTTCAGGAGGAGTAAAGTTTTTTGGATGAGTTTTCAGGGTTACTGGAAAAATTAATCACATTATTCGAATTGATCTAAAATTCCGTTTCTCATCAGGATATAATAATAAAAACTCATTTCTCATGACTCAATTTCTCAATTTCTAGATATGTCTGTTATAATGGATTCCCTATTCCCTATATAAGGTCTATTATAGCGAATCTAATATCGCACTCTGAACAAACACAACTTCATTCTGAAAGTCTTTACTTAGTTTAGTCTATAGGTAGCCCGAAACTTTCGCTAATATGGAAATTTATTCGATTCATACACGGCTAGTCCTGTTGAACAGCATATATTCATTAATTCGTGAGTTGGTACTACAATAGCAGTGTTATGTTGATATCAGGCAAGTTTCTGGCTGGACACGGACACGGTAGGAATAAATTGTTCATTCTGGAGAGGTGTGGTAGCGATATAGCTATTGATCCCTATCATCTATGATGGATGTTGGGGGGAATCTGCCAGCTATATGTTTTATTTGAAGAAATAAATCATCCTCGTAGATACTATGTTGTTTGTAACATTATTGTATCAAATTTCTACATCCTATATTTCTGAATTTCTTTATCAAATTCCTGTTGATTCAAGTATGTTTTCCAGTGGTCCATTGAAAGAAATAACTTTGACGTGACGTATGGAAATTAAACAAATTTTATTTCTTATTTGGTAGTCATAACAATACGAGATATCAACACGATTAAAATCAATCGATGCAAATGAAATGATGAACAAATTCTTCAACAGAATCAAATTCATACATTCCGAATCAACTTCTTTTGTGAACTTGACTCAAACTTAGCTCTACCATTTTCGAAATGTTACTCAAAATAAGAGATATTACCATTCGACAATGATTTCAGCTTCAAATAAGTTGGCAAACCCTAATTTTGCTCAGCAATTATACGCCTTATGAAATCTAGTATTTAAATAACAAT
The DNA here is from genome assembly GCA_037013635.1 of Plagiodera versicolora. Lineage (NCBI taxonomy): Eukaryota > Metazoa > Arthropoda > Insecta > Coleoptera > Chrysomelidae > Plagiodera > Plagiodera versicolora. The sequence continues at coordinate 2,906,541 of CM072986.1, read as the reverse complement.
TCAGATATACAACAACAAAATAGAACTATAAATTCAGTTTCAGAAATCTCCAAGATTTTGTAATGTTATGGAAGTAATTCTTATAGCATTATGGAAAATTTCGAAGTGGTTTTATCGAATTCATGAGATGCTTCTGTTGTGTGATGTTTAGAGTAAATTATTTCTATTGCATTCATGAACTATTTCAGAGAAATCTACTACATGCAAATTTAGAACAACTTATCCAGTGGAACTGTGAAACAATAAAGATATCGAATTGAATTTCAGAGAAATCGGTTTCAATGGCTTCAAATAACTCAATTGTTACTTCATTGGAGGTTACAGTCAGTGGTCTATTTTGCAAATCAAAATACTAGGAAGGAGTTCAGCATATAAACAATGAAATGAACATGAACAAGAAAAAATTGTTAACTATTAACGAAATTCCAGGATTCAGAACATTGACTGAATATCATATTTATATTCGTGGAACACTCATATTTAATGGAATCTCAGTATAAAAATGAGCATACGATAAAAATACACGATGTTCCTGAAAATAACGAGAAAAAATAGGAAGTAATGCTATGCTTCATTTCATCATGCATTTATAGAACACATTCTTACCAATCGACAGGTGATCAAAATTTCAATATTTCAGTTTATTTCCTTCGAGTTCTACGATATTCTCATCACATCATATTATGAGGCTCTTATTACTAGGTATTCGAAGTAGTGAGAATCTATAAAAAAATCCGATGGTTATAGGAGAATAATCGATAGTGTTATGATTTTCATCAATATATTTCAGTTTTTTTTCCTGAGAGTACCATTATTATGGAGGGGTTTCTATGGCAAGAAGCTACACGTCCTCTTTCTTCATGAGATACATCTAGTAATCTTAACTTTTGTTATTCTATATATGTTGTGTATGTCTTGGTCCAGCAATGTGAACAAACTATACACTGATTTTCTGAATATTTTGGTTGCTAAAAATATATTCGATAAAATCGAAGCTTTTCTTACGATGAATGTTTTTTCTGTTTCTTTGCATTCTACAAGAATTCATAGTTTTTGTCCTAGAATATTCCTTCTACCAGATGTGTGATCCTTTTATTCAGTATTACGAATAGAAAATTCGAACTTTTTTGAACTCATTGGGTATTCCATCGGCATTACTTGACAAACCACATGTTTGAATAACTGGAATGTCGGCCGAGGGAAATGCCAACGCGAAACGCGATGCGAAATATTCGACATACTGGGAATATGTCTCGATACTGGCGGAATGTAATATGGTAATGGTACATGGTGTGAACATGGTAATAACATAATTGGAATTGTCAGCGCTAGCAAATTTACGCGTCCATACCAATCAAGTGCGAGACGCTTACACGTTTTTCTCAGTGTGTCCATGTGATAAATATCCATCGGGAGACTGAGACCTGGTATATTCTGAAGCAGAATACGTTAATGTTGGATCAACAGCAATTTCAACCTTGTTGTCATCCACCTTTGACGTCAAACTACTTCATTTATATTAGGACAACAAGAAATAAGGTGAGCGTGAGCCCTGAACTTCAGCAAAATTTGTGTAGGAGTAAAATACTCTCCAGCTCGTTATGAAATTACTAGCCTACATATTTCATGACCGACAACATGGTCATGACAACATATATCATCAGATATCGTCGATGCCAAAATTCATAAGGGTTTTTTCAGATATAGTGACTAAATCATTTGAGAATATTGAACTGAGCAAGACAATTAGAGCTCAATTTTGCTTAAATTCAAATTCCAAGTTCAACTAGAAAAATTATCTGTTTTATTCGAACATGAACCGGTGGGACCAAGTTTAATTCATAAGAATTCTGAAATAGTACTTTATCAACGAAAATTCAAAGTGAAGTATTTCTCTACTACCACATACACATTTTTTTGTGGGCACCAAATTATATATTTGTTTTCAATTGAACCATCAAATCTGTATCAAGGAGTTCTATTATTTATAGAGCATAACGAAAAAAATGTCTCTTGGGTGAAGACCAACATCTATAAAAATCACAAGGACAGGAAGTTATTCAGAAACCTATATGTATAATAGAGGCCTATTTTTTTATCATCCTACAAATTCGTAGGGTGACCACGTTATATGAAGGATACGCGTTTTCATTTTCAACTGTTTTATTTCTCAAAGCCATATCTACATGAAAATATCGCAATATAAAAATAAATCAGTTTTTTGAGGAGCCTAAACAATTCGACCAGATCGTGTTGTATTGGGTACAAACACAACACCATCCTCACCTGATTCTGATTCACATATTTCTTCCCCAACTGAATTTGTATCACTAATATTGTCATTAGATTTCCTTGAACAATTTTCACTGCTTGAACTAGAATGATATTCAACATGATTATTATTAACATAAGTTGTCCATACTGCTGTATGCTTTCACCATCGAGTTGATTTCTATTGATGAATTCATATCTTTCGAAGTTTTTCTTTGGTTGAGAATAATCTTGGAATTTTTCAACGAGTGATGCTAACTTATCTATCTCCTTATCACAAAATTCGAAGGTATTGAAGATACGTATTTCTTCTTCTCCTATGAATTGAAGTAGTTGAGCACATTGTGAATCTTCCTTTTTTGTATCTAATTCAAGTGCTTTCAGATAATTATTGAATTTCTGTATCTAAAATCTCCAGTTCTCAGACACATTTCCACTGATATCCATGGAATCTATTTCACGATAATCACCCATCATGTGTGCCACTTTTGTCAGAAAAAAAATTTATCGACAAAAATGCCAAGAAATTCTTCTTACTGTTTCTCGCAGCGTCATGTGAAGGATACGCGTTTTCATTTTATTTCTTGAAGCTATATTTACATAGAAACATCGCAATATAAAAACTCTCCATAACAAGATATACAGGATGTGATTAACCTCATGACACGTTACATTTCGCGCTACTCAAGCAATTTTTCACGGGTAAGAGTTGAGAAAGATGGTTTATAAATTAAGTTGATGATTCAATTAGTTGGAGGAACATCGTTACTATCAATAGAATAACCAAAACTATTCTGATTTGATCAAACACTCAGTCACATCGGGCAGGAGTGCATTTTCCATCAAGTAGGATAGAGACAGAGCCTTGTTGAATGCCATAAGCTGGGGTGAACATCACTGAACTCTGGCCATGATACACTTCATAGAAAGATAGAAATAGAGAAGAGAAAGAACTCTCGGGTAGGAACTACAGTCCAGTTTTCAAGGAGACAGAAGTTTCTTTGCTTTTTAATCACAATGAAAAAGCTTTCTTGGAATATGACTGGTTTCACTTTCCTCCATTACTGTTACCTACTCGTTGAAATGGAATATCACTATCAGATTAATGATTAAATTAATGACCAGGAATATCCTTCTTTAATTATCAGATATGTTTTGTTCTTAATCACGGGAGCCTTTTCTATTTATTCACGTAATCTGGAAGGATTGTTGTATTTCAGATCCAAATTCATCTCTTGATGAATAGCATTCAATTCCATCAGTCTATTCAGATACTCCAATTGAAGTTTCGAAAACTGGTGATTTCTTCTCAATCGATGAAAATCCATCGATCCTCAAGCGTTAATCTCCTATTTTAGGCGTGCGATAAGTCGACGCTATTGTTACGTACTCCCAGGAGGACTAAAGTAATGAATTACTTATAGATTGCTATATTCACGGTGATTGAACGAGTTCGAGCAGCGATTCAAAACTTACTTTCTCCTACTGAGTTCGAAGATTTTTTCTCTTTGGAGCGAATGTATTCACCTGATATTCATTGTTCCCGAATCGTGTGGAAGTTTTCATTTCTTGTTCCACTTTTATCTAGAAACTTTTGATTTATTTTAATGCATTTTCGTTCCCTTCATTTGCTCGAAACACATTGGGTGAGGGCTTTCCGCTTATTTTGTTGGAAGGAGTTTATGATATTGAAATATTCATAGAGATAACCTTAGAACTAGACTATTCTGATTTATTCATATTGATTACAACGTATGGTTTCACGATGCAATGAGTAGAATGAGGAAAATTTTAAACTCTAGATCATTGAATGAACATTACTGAGCAATTTTCACATTCAATTTTTCTGTGCGAAATTGCACTTCGAAAATTTCTCTGAATTTGAGACTAGAATAATCTTGATTCCTATTTGTCATTATGTGTCACTTAACGATTACGGAGAAAACATTGTTATGCTTGGAATTCGAAAACATGTGGAAATATCAGATTGACTCATTCATCTATAGAGGTGATATAATTTGATGAGCAAGGAAATGATTTGATGGGGTATGAAGATTATATATATATTTTAGATAGTATTAAATTCGAAGACCACATTATTCAGAATATTAAAGTGGAGTAAAGAAAGTTCGATCATGAGTCCTATTGAATAATTGCGATCATATGTTGTTTAATTTGAATGAGCCTATCGGGATCATTTATTTCACCGAAATATACAGGGTGAAAATCCCCTATACTCTTCAATTCCCCAATGAAAGTTTTGTGAAAATGCATTGTTCTGAATTTTTATTCATTTGATTCCAATAATGAAAGAACCGTATTAGAATTCTATTTGTATGTCCTGTACAGTATAATGTGAAAGTCGAAAAATCACACAGTAATAAGATCGTCATTGAAAATAGGTTTTGAAAATGATATAAATTATGCAATCTTCTGAAACGTAATACAAACTCACATAAATGAGATCGAATATGACACCATTTTGAACGTTTCTATTGGTTTATATTAGGAAATTCTTGGTGTAATGACAGAGCGTTCTGTATTGCAAGAGCATAATGAATAAATAGTTTCTTCCTCCAGTCCAATTTAATCAGAAGTTTTTTGTATTTTGCTTGATACATAGACGTAAAATAATAAACAGCATAGTTGTCGTTTTTTTATGAAGCTTCCAAATCCTCCGAGCGTGTTGTCATACCAACCATTGGGTATATTGGCGAAACAAAACAAAATTGATGTAGGAGTAAATGAAAGAATTAAGCATTGTTTGAAATTTTTTCATCAGAGTACTCGTATACGGTGATTCCAATAAAAATAATCATCTGATATACGTTTCTTCCAGAATGAAGTGAATCGTGGTGAAATCTTGCTGTACCTACCGGGGATAAATTTCCAAAGTGAATATTATTTCTTGCAATACATATTTTCGAATAAGTTTCTGGAGATGTCTTCTGAAATATCAAAAACACAGGATTATTTTTGGGGGTGATTTCATTATTGAATGTATTCATTTTATTGGAAATCAGGTTGATTTCAGGAATATATGCAATTGAGAAGATGTGACGTCAAAAAGTGGAGCAGATAAACTTTCTGTGTGAATATCATTATGGAATAGGATTTCATGACATCTCAGAGTCACAACATTTATATAGAATCAGAGAAATCAGAGGAATCAGTAAAGTATTTTTGGTTTCTGAAGATGTCATTTGATATTGACTATTCCTAAAAATCATTCAATTATAACTTCAATACAATGTCAACAATTCATCATGATTTAGGACTCGAATCATCGTATTAAAAAATTTCAATGCATTGATTTGTAATCATTTATTGAATTTCGTTACTGATCCATAACTTCTTGAAAATCTGTAGTTATTTTGTTTGACCTAACAGAATGATTCATGCATTGAGTGTTATATTATAGGTATAGATATAAACGAGTTGGAAAGAAACCTGTCCAATTCCTTTTCCACGAAGAAGTCGAATTACAATGAAACATAAAACATTCCCTTTATTGAATCATAATAACTGTCAGGCAGCTTTCGCATCTCATACCATTAAAAAGTAATTTATAAAAGGCGAATTGAAGAGATGATATGATGGAATTTGCATTTCGCCAATCTTGATTGTGATTGTGCATTATAATACCGTTATGCTGCTCTCTCTTCTCTTCTCTTCCCCGAACAGGAAATGTAATTATGAGAGAAAATGTATGTTGGTGTGTTGTGATGTTCATGTCCATATGCGTCGTGGTATGGTCAGTGGTATGGAATCATCGGTGACCGGAGGGTTTCATCTTAAATAAATTCTATTAATTCATCGTGATTATAACGATATTCTTTCATATATTATAATCATGTTCTCAAGCAACAATGCAGATAGGTACTCCCTCATTAAAATAGTTTCGTAATCGATGTGAAACTATATCATTCTATCATCAGTGCTGAAAAAAAAATGTCCGAAGAATAGTCAATGGTATTTTATTGTTGATCATCTTGAATATCTTGAGAATCCTTTCCAAAACTGCTTCCATTGAACTAAATTGAAAAATCAAAATAAGACATTGAAATTGCTGGTTTTAAAGCAATTTGAAATAAGTCCTCACTCAATAAACAGTTGCATCAATACGATTCAGAAACGGGGAATTCAATGAACATCATAAGTATTGAAGAATCTGAATTTGTGCGGAGGAGCACCTCTGAATAACATGAGTAATATGAGGAATGTATAAAAATATGATGTGTATATATACATTCTGAATATCATCAATTTTCGATGTAACCAGAAATTCTGTCGAGTTCGAAATATTTTCGAAGAAATGGATCAATCGATATCAACTGTATGAATATGTTGTCATATTTTTGGTTCAAAAAACAGATTAATCTGGGAAGAGTTTCTATTTATGTCAAGTTGAAAGTGAATTTATATTTCAATCATTTTCGAAATAACAGTTCAGTGGTCAACTCTACATGAAGATTCGATAACCTTCATAGGAATGAAAAGAAGTCTATTCTTAGTCTCAGATTGAATTCGAGAAAAAGTATTTCAAAAACCGATATTCTCTGAAAACTTTACATCATTTTTTAAATGGAATGAACATATCCTGAAGCTGTTGGATTCTGTTCAGAAAAGGGCAAGTCGTCTCGTCGGGTATGCTTCGCTTACTAACTCGCTCACTTCTCTGGAAAACCGAAGAAGGGTTGGCGATCTATCTCTATTCTATAGATATTTTCATGGGCGTTGCTCTTCTGAAATATCAACAATCGTTCCTCCTTTGGCGTTCTCTTCGAGGTTAACCCGTCAAGTCCAGTCTTCACACCCCCTTGTGGTCAATTTGGTGACCTGCAGAAAATCTCTTTTCAAAGACTCGTTCATGCAACGAACAGCGAGGCTTTGGAACACATTCCACCTAGAGGTGTTCTCCGAGGCATATGACCTTCAGAAATTTAAAAAGAACACCAATTCCTACCTCCTTCCCCTTGGTTCTCACGATGTTCTCTGAACATTACAGGATGTCTCCTTTCGTGGGAAGTTTGAGAAAAAACACTTCGGATCCCAAAACACTAACTATGATGCTACGAAAAATAGGAAAGGGAACGAAACACATGAAACGGTTAGATTCGCAATGTGTAATTGTCATAGAAACGAGACTAAAACACCCCGAAAATGATTTTCACAAAAACAAAAAATGATTAAAATTTCTCACAGTCGCAGGAGAAGTGGATCTGTGATCGATTCAGCGAAACACAGATAATGCAAATGAAAAAGACTATGGATCACAGACTCAGAAGTACCAGTTATAGATTCGATAAAAAGGTCCATATGTGTATTTCGAATAAACAAAACATAGTTTAAATGGACAAAAATCAATGTAATTGACAACATTTCATTCAGATGATCTGATATTCCCTATCATTATATTTATTCACGTGATGATTGTCGTTCAGTTAACTGCGAGTTTGATGGAATTGTTTGTTACATGATATTCAATAAGCAATTTAACATCATTGTCATCTTCATAATTGATTTTTCGGTTATCTACCTTCCTGTGCCAAATGAAATGGTAATACCCTTAGCTAATCTGAACTTTCCATATCTGCAGTTTCGGCATCGGTGAAATCGTTTCCCGAGGACACCACGAAAATAATTACAGGCTTTCAGAGCATCTGCACTTCTTGAGAAGTCGAATGCTAGCCTGCAGAAATAGGTCACAACGTGTTACAATTAAATACCTAATATTGTATAATATTATACATCCTGCATATGGCACGATTCGTTACATTTTATAGTGTAACGTTACTACAAGGAATACTTATTACAAAACCAACTCTATAGTTCAGGAACTTGGAACTGTAATACTGAAATGTAGTTCAATAAATCAATCTGAATATAAATATTAAATATATTGATTTCAATGAAAACGAAATAAAAAAAATCTTACTTCGACAATATGTCACAAATTCCATAACAGGTTTCCAAAAACTGATTATTAGTTATAATCTTATGGTAGCTATATGGATCATCGGACTATAAGTTGTTTTAAGTACCATAGTTTCTGTTAGTAGTCGAATGGAACATATGAAATACCTGCTGCAATAATCAAGTTTTCAGTTTGTCAATCCCGAGGAAAGATATTTTCTAGATTCATATGTTTCCGTTATGCTTTCATCAAAAAATGAGTGATTTTAGTATTCATATCTCAATATTTCATACCGTACCTATATAATCGTATTTCAAAAGAAGATTGGAAACAGTCATATTCTGAAATTATGATAATTGTCTGCCTTGAATACATGGCCCATGGTATTCTGTTTGTTCTGACTATCTTCTGAATTAATCGATTCCAAAATAACGAAAAATTCAATTCCTACGATTTGTATGTACTATCAACTCACCTAGTTAACACAAATTCGTCTCAGCGATGTGATTGGGCATCACATTCATGTTCCAGATAACAGCCGTGACTCGAATTGAGATTCTCACTAACATCACAATGACTTCTATTCCGGACCCTTCTGGTCGTTTTTTGATTTTCATTCAGCATCACAATAGAAACCACATTAATGCATTGGATTACTCACAATGTGAAGTTCGAACTGCCTCACATTCTTTTATCTGGAATTCCTTAAGAGGAGAATATTGTGCTTCTGAAGGAGGTCACATATACTCAATTTTAGGAGTTAATAATGAAGTCGCATTAACGTCACATAGACGAAATAATAGGTTACACAAGAATACTCCATTTTATTCGATTATGAGTCTCATTCTGAATCAGTTCATATATCTTTCAGTAGGAAATGGGATTTAAGAAAAATGCTAACGATGAAGTATCAAGATTTCAATAACATTTATTTTTGGAAAACCTTCGGAAAATCATAAATATTATGACTTTTATATAAGTAACTGAAATTTCATTTTAACATAAAAAACTCACATCACTACACTGCTTTATTCTTGCAATGTCATTATTATCAATTTTGGGTTATTTGTATTGGCAACACCAATAACATTTTCACTGTTTCCAGGAATATAATAAAATCTCCGATTTTATTCGTCACCTCCTACGTTGAGTCATATCTGAAATAAAAATAAATTAATATACGCATAATAATCTGATTAATTGTGTTGGAAGAACAATCATACAATACTCAACTTTTCACTGAAATGAATTGAAAAAACTCATGTGTTCTCATCCACTATTCTATTCTTCTGAATTACTATGGCCTCAGTCAGCCAGTTGAATATATATCACGTAATTGTTTTTTTTTCCGCAGAAACTTCGCTTATTCGAACGCGTCTGGCATAGCCCATCCCTTTTGCTTGCAAGTAAAAATATAACAGGAACTGCAACAACTATACTTTGTTTTTCCAACACTACTATAAATTGTTCGAAATAACATGCAACTAATTTATATCGATTCATGAATACGCCTTTTCAACTCTTTTCATCCACTAGAAGCAAATAATTAGAAAAAACAATGAAAGTAATAGAAGAAAACAAACCGCCATATTACAATACTGAAAACACTCTCATATCACGATCTCGTCACATGTTGCACCAGCGTTGCCGCCTGTGCATGAGATAAGCACACCCTTTCATTTTTTGTGGAATTATTGTGAAGAGATTATCAAACAAAAATACTATATTTTCAGATCTGAGAAATTAATGACGGAATATGTTTTTGGTGATATGTTTATATTTTTTTTAGATAATACTATATACTAATTATATTTCTCATACCTTATTATCAGTTCAAGAACATTGGGAGACTGCGAAATATTTCGGAAAAATATTAGAAAAGGCAACACTGAATAGTATCTTGTTGAATTCAATGTTGCAAGCTCTCATTTTTACATGTCCTATCATTTGGTTCTTATGATGGGTGATACCATAATTTTTGGGTATCATTCCGGGAGCAGATCGGATCATTACATAAAGCACATAGATATGATAAATAATATTGGGTCATGACGACATAATATATAGTATTATTCATCAACACCTCTTTAAAATTCACTGCGTATGCTGGGAATTTCCTAGTCAATCATATTCTTGTATTCACAAGTCACATTGTGCGCTGTTTCTATAACTATGTGATTATGCACGGGTTTTCCTCAATACAGTCATTCAAAATTGGGCGGAACGTAAATTTTGAATATTTGCTCGGGAAAAAAAGTGATATTTTCTTTCAAGCTGGCCCAGTAGGCTTCACATTCTGAACAAGGGTTAGAAACACATAAATAATTTAGAAAGTCAAGATTTATAGCATCAGGAGTGAAAAAACTGTCGAAAAGTGCTAATTTTCTCGATGCCCATATAAAACACGCAGTCTGTTGTGCCCGGATACTAAAATCGTCTTAATCGAGTACTTTCTCAAAGAAATAACGGCTCAATCAAATTTCGCTATTTAAGTAAAGAACATCAAATGAAGAATACAATAAATCATCGTCCTTTCAATAGACTTAAAACAGGCAGATTCAAAAATACGTCAAAATAACGTGTAGGCGGCACAAATTATTTCCATATCACAAATGAATTCCCATGAGATGTTGATTCACAAATGAAAAATAATTGTAATATAATTTCATTCTACTTTATGCGAATCACATTCAAAACTCTGATACATTGAATTTTGATTCTCATCAGTTGATGTTTTCGATTCAAATATAAATGTCCCTGTTATGTTGGAGTGCTTCACTAATTCATCACCAAATAGATCTCACATCCAACAAAATGAGACGAAGAATGTGAATAATCTCTCACATTAGGAATCCCGTGGCAATCTCAGTGAGGTATAATTGTGATTCGCTATGATACATGGACTGGCTTGAATGCGACATCCCATAGATGTTTGTGTTAACTGGGGCATTCCATTGAATTATATTATTTATTGAACCTAATGTAAAATGGGGTATCCGTGTATAATAAATAAATAAATGAATAAATAAATGAAAAACCCTTGTGATGTTATTCTCAAAGCAATAATTGTAAATAGTCTCATAACTTTACCCCAATTCACATAATTCAAAATAGTCATTTATGTTACTTGTATCTTTTTATTTTTTATGGATCTAAAGCTACAGCTGAACAAAAATTTGGGAGTCCTGAATATTTTAAAAGAACAACCAAATGTGTAGCCTAATGAATTATGTCATGAGAACAATGAATTTCATCATAAACATTCGATTGAAGTACTTGATAAAAATTCAATGCGTGTAAAATGTTCTAATATTATTAGATTCATTATTATCTATTGTCGACTGAAGAGACAGATACGTGACACATTCTATACATTGTGTTCAGTATTCTTCTATGGTTTGGTATGTGATTAAGGCATACCTGATACGTCGTCTACCCTGTAATAATGGAAGAATTCACACTGGAACTCACATTCGCTAGCTCATCCTAGGGTCAACACACTCATAACAATAATAATCATCCTCAGTGATATGTTCATGAATTGAATACTCGAAGATTATGACGGAGCGAATTTTGAAAGGTGTGGTATTCGATATGGGTATCGAACCAATCAATTTGTGTCTTGAAAATTGTTTCCACTGTTATCATCGAAAATATTGATGTATGCTAAGGAGATTTCTTCCGATATCTACAAATGGATTCCGACTCTTTTATCAAATATATTAGAAATCAGTATGATCATTCATCCTTATTGCATAAGTTCAAGTTCAGGAACCGAATGAAGAGAATACACAGAAAACAATGCAAATACTACTTTTTAGATGATAGTTTACTATAAACTTTACTGAAAACATATTTTTCTATTCGATTCTGGCATCAGAATCCTCAGGAAAATACAATGAGAATAGAATTTTCTATCGGGAATTATGCTTCATATTGTAACGAGATGATACGCCTATGGCTTGGCCACGCCCACTCCAGGCGACGCGGATCATGAACGTTCGAGACGCGAGGTCTGAAATGTTCGCGTGCCGCCAGGAAACTTCTGGAGAAGCGTGCAGGTATAAAGCTCCGCGGACAGAGGCGCAGGCAATCAGTTGATAATCGAGCGTTGTAAATAAATCGTGTCAGTGGAAATAAAAGTGTATATAAATCGAACCCAGTGTTTTAGTTAATAGAAACGTTACAGTGGTGTCAGTGAGTGGAATTTAAAAAATAAATACAGTGTGGACTTGGAAAAAGAAATAGTGACATTGAACTTCTGTAGTGAAAACAGGACATTTTTGAACGATTGTTTAGTGCGATAATTTTTGTTTTCGGTACTGACTATTTTGCATCATAAATAAACCAAAATGAATTGAAAGACCTCTCAGTGAAACAATTGCGTGAACAATTGGAGGAACGTGATGCCGATAGTAGTGGAACTAAAAAAATCCTACAAGAACGATTGATTAGTGTTCTTTCGGATAATGGAGATGATCCAGAAACGTTTGAATTCCTGTCGGAGAACGAAGTCATCATGTTAAAAATGGAAGAAACTTCTAGAAAGATAGAAGAAGCTTCTAAAAAAAGTGACGAAGAAATGGAAGAAACTTCTAGAAAGATAGAAGAAGCTTCTAGAAAAAGTGATGCAAAATTGGAAGAAGTTTCCAGAAAAAGTGATGCAAAATTGGAAGAAGTTTCCAGAAAAAGTGATGCAAAATTGGAAGAAGTTTCCAGAAAAAGTGATGAGAAACTGGAGAAATTGGACAAAAAATTCGATGAAGTTTCTGCAAGAACTGATGAGAAATTCGAGAAAGTTTCTGACATGATCAATGAAATTTCGAAAAAGAACGACGAGCGATATGAAGAAGTTTCTAGAACATTCGACGAAGTGCATAAAAACGTAGATGGACTAGAAGAGAAAATAAAGCAGCTGGAATGTCTGATAACTAAGTGTGGCTCAGCAGTACAAGTACCAACTACTGATATGGATAAAACCGCAGTAATTACAGGTCAGGAAGTTAAAGAGGAATGGACAAAAGAAGAAACAAAACATCATTTGAGATTCAAATTGCCTCCGTTTGATGGAAAGTCATCTTGGTCCGTATACCTCAGACAATTTGAAGCCATCGCTACGGCCAATAAATGGACTCAAGAAGAAAAAGCTGTTTCCTTGACTGCGGCTCTAAGAGGTGATGCTGCGGATATTTTAAGATCGATTCCTATAGGCCAAGAAAAATGTTATCAAACATTGTTCAACCGACTTGAGAAACGCTATGGAGATGCCCATCTGCAACAGGTTTACAAAGCACAACTACGCAGCCGAATCCAACGTGCAAGTGAAAGCTTGCAGGAATTTGAAACAGACATTGCTCGAATGGTGCGTCTAGCCTACCCTGAAGCTTCAGATAACATCTTGGAAGAAATAGCCGTTGACACATTCGTCAATGGATTGAGAGAGAGCGAAATACAGAAAGCTCTACGATTGGCCAGACCGAAAGTATTGGATGAAGCACTTGCTATTGCTTTGGAGCATGAAACGGCCAATCAAACTTCAAAAGGTCATCGAGTTAGAACCATTGGCGAGAAAGATGAAGAGAATGATCTGGAAGATATGGTTCGGAAAATTATCCAGAAGACGATGCCCAAGAAACGAGATCCCAGATGCTGGAATTGTGGCGAATTAGGTCATCTTCGTCGCAATTGCCAGAAACCCATACAGCAGTCGGAAAACTAAAACAGGTCGACATGAGGGGGCGATCGTCGACCTTGAGAATTAAAGCCCCTGTAGTTACCGTCAACGTAACATCTTCTGGTGGAGCCCATAGCCTGTATGTTGATGGTCGGATTGACGGAGAGAATGAGTTGTTCTTGATAGACACTGGTGCAACAAGAACCATTGCACGACCGGAAATAGTGAGAGATCATTCCAGAATGTCGCCAGCAACAGCACACCTCAGAACGGCGAACGGTGAAAAGATAAAGGTCTATGGCGAAGTTAATGTTCCTGTCTCCATTGGTAAGACCACTATCAAGCACAACATACTGGTCGCTGAGATTTCTGACCAGTTAATCTTGGGTATGGACCTTTTGAGGAAACTTGGAGCCGTATTGGACGTACACAGAGGAGTTCTCAAGGTCGAAGGTGAGGAACTCCCCTTTCATGAAGACAAAGAAGATGTAGTCCGCCTACTAACTACTAGTGATATAACTATACCCGGCCATAGTGAGAAAATTTTAATGACCAGTCTCGAGGGATACTGTAGGAAAGGAAGTCTGAGGATGGTCGAAGAAGTGGGCAATAATGAGTTCTTGACTGCGAAAGCTCTAGTGAGGGTTGGAGATGTAATTCCTGTTAGAGTTATGAATGTGAAGGAAACTCCCATCGGGCTGAGCCGAAGAACTGTGGTAGGACAGTGTGTTCCTGTTTCGTCGATCCGCTGTGTGACTACAACCGACCAACCACCGAAATCTAAGAACTCAAAGGAGCTTGTAGACACCGTCATTAATACTTGTCAAGATCTGGACAGAGAACAGACCCGTCGAGTGAGAGCCATGCTTGAAGAATTCCAAGATGTGTTTGCCATCGATGAAAATGACAAAGGAAGAACCAGCGTCGTGACCCATAAAATCAATACTGGGGATGCTCAGCCAATAAGACAGCAACCGAGAAGACTTCCGTGGGCAAAGCGGGAGGAGGCGGAAGAGATTATCAAGGATATGGGCAAACAAGGTGTTATAGAACCATCGAATAGCCCGTGGGCTTCGCCAGTTGTCCTTGTGAAGAAGAAGGATGGTTCCGTACGTTTTTGTATTGACTATCGCCAACTCAATGCAGTTACTAAAAAGGACAGTTATCCCTTACCCAGAATTGATGACACTTTGGATACTCTTTCCGGGTCCCGTTGGTTCTCTACCCTCGATTTGAAAAGTGGCTACTGGCAAGTAGGAATGGAGCCTGCTGATCGGGAGAAAACAGCTTTCTCGATAGGATCGGGTCTTTGGCAATTCACGGTCATGCCTTTTGGGCTATGCAATGCTCCTGCCACATTTGAGAGGCTGATGGAGGCAGTTTTGAGGGGGCTAACATGGCAGACATGTTTAGTGTATCTGGATGACGTAATCGTAGTTGGAAAATCATTCGACGACCATTCCAAGAATCTGAAGAAAGTGTTTCAACGATTACGTGAAGCTAACTTGAAACTGAGCCCCAAGAAATGTCACATATTCCGGCGAGAAGTTAGATACTTGGGCCATATTGTATCTAGTGATGGTGTAACAGCCGATCCCGAGAAAATAGAAGCAATTCGAGGATGGCCAGCACCCAAGGATAGACATGAGATCAGAAGTTTCCTTGGCCTATGTACGTATTACAGGCGTTTCGTCAAAGGGTTTGCTCACATCGCTAAACCTTTAACAAAGCTAACGGAGGAGGGCAGAGAATACTTTTGGGATGCAGAATGTCAAAGAGCTTTTGAACAGCTACAAGGAGCTCTTACCAATGCACCGATACTGAGTTATCCCAGAGAGACTGGAAAATTTGTTTTGGACACGGATGCTAGCAATACTGCTATAGGAGCTGTCCTTTCTCAGCTTCAAGAGGGACAAGAAAAAGTAATTGCCTACTTTAGTAAAGCCTTGTCTGAATCAGAGAGGAACTACTGTGTTACCAGAAGAGAACTCCTAGGCGTAGTGAAGGCTTGCGAACATTTTCACAAATATTTGTATGGCCGAAAGTTCCTTCTTCGAACCGACCACGCAGCCTTGAAGTGGCTTCTGCAATTCCGTAATCCAGAGGGTCAAGTAGCAAGGTGGATAGAGCGGCTGCAGGAATATGATTATGACATCGAACACAGGGCAGGAAAAATCCATCAAAATGCTGACGCCCTATCAAGAAGACCATGCAGTGAGAATTGCAGCCATTGTTCGAAGCTAGATGAACGACTTTGCCATATTCGAAGAACTACCATAGAAAGTGATAATTGGCAACCTCAACAATTACGAGTCGCTCAAGAGAACGATCCGTGTCTGAAACGTGTTCTGGGTTGAAAACGAAGATGGTACGGAGTCCAGGTTGCAACTGGTTGTACCTAGGAGTAAAGTGTCGGAGGTATTGCGTCAGTTACACGATGGTGCTTCTGGAGGACACTTTGGAATTACGAAGACTTTACAGAAGGTTCGAGAGCGGTTCTATTGGGTGAACTGTAAAGAAGACGTACGAAGATGGTGCCGGAAATGCGAGTTGTGTGCAACGGGCAATGGTCCAGTTGGTAAGAAGAGGGCGCCCATGAGACAATACAATGTTGGTAGTCCAATGGAAAGAGTAGCTATCGATATTGCTGGTCCATTTCCAGTAACAGATGCTGGAAATAAATACATCCTAGTGGCCATGGACTATTTTACGAAATGGACTGAAGCTTATGCGATCCCTAATCAAGAGGCTTCCACAGTTGCCGATGTTCTGGTCAAAGAATTCTTCAGCCGATTTGGTGTTCCTTTGGAGATCCACTCAGACCAAGGACGAAATTTTGAATCGGCTCTCTTTCAGAAAATCTGTCAAATGATTGGTGCTGAGAAGACCAGAACAACACCCTTGCACCCTCAGTCGGATGGAATGGTTGAGAGGATGAATAGGACCATGGGCAAACATCTTTCCAAGGTCTCTTCAACAAGTACCAAACGGTGACGACTTCCAACCGAGTTACACCGAATTCATGTCGGATTACGCGAGCAGGGGGAAGATCAGGCTTGGCGTGACCGTTGAGGTCCAGCAAGATCTTTTCACAGTTCCAGAAGATGTTTCCATTGCACACTGCGTCGCTCAAGATCTCCGAATGAGCAAAGGAATTGCAACAGTCTTTCGAAAGAAGTTCGGCCGCCTGGATGAATTGCGAGATCAAATGCCCAGAGTAGGAAGAGCACTACGACTAGAAGATGGCAACCGATCCTTATTCTACCTAATAACTAAGAAATTATCGATAGAAAGAGCAACCTACGAGAATATATGGTACGCGTTAGTAGACCTAAGGAAAGTCGTCTGCCATTATGACATAAAGAAATTGGCTCTACCTAAAATTGGCCATGGGTTGGAAAACCTGGACTGGAAGATCGTGAGGAGCATGATAGAAGTCATTTTCCGAGACACAGGCATACAGATCACGGTGTGCTGCTTTAACCCGAAAAGAGTATGTCCCTCAAAGACGATCGACTGTTATTTCTTTCTCCGAGGGTTCTGCAGGGCCGGAAACACCTGTAGCTTTCGCCATCAAGAGCCGACGTCAGGGGTTGCCACATGGAGAATTTCTGATCGGGGCGATCAGAACTAAGGAGGGAGCAGTGTAACGAGATGATACGCCTATGGCTTGGCCACGCCCACTCCAGGCGACGCGGATCATGAACGTTCGAGACGCGAGGTCTGAAATGTTCGCGTGCCGCCAGGAAACTTCTGGAGAAGCGTGCAGGTATAAAGCTCCGCGGACAGAGGCGCAGGCAATCAGTTGATAATCGAGCGTTGTAAATAAATCGTGTCAGTGGAAATAAAAGTGTATATAAATCGAACCCAGTGTTTTAGTTAATAGAAACGTTACAATATTTCTTATTGAATATGAGTACTACAATTAATAATTCATCATCATCATCATGTATCAGAAACACAAATATTAAATATTAAATTTCTTTATCATCTCTTGAATCATTGATCTTGGATTTTGTTTCAAGGAATCATTCAATACATTTTCAGGACCGCCATGAGATACATTCATGTGATCCTGAAGGTTAGTCCATTGATTGTCTTCAAAATAATTACACTAGTTGAGAAGATGACATCATTTTCTTCAAGAAAAAAAGCATGCCATTTCATGAGTGTTCGATGAAGATACAAATTTTTCATGAATGTATATAGTAACCGTTATAACGAATTTAGTCTGACGAAAATATCAGTCTCTGAAAATGATATTATTCTTCAATAATACTATTGACTAATTTCAATACAGGTAACAACATTCTCAACCTTCAATAGGATGTTAATGTACGTTCATTGATCACACATTTTGTTCTAAATTCATTATTGATATTAATCATGAATAATTATACTATAATCATGGTTCATGAATAAACATTGAAATATATTCTGCATCATCATGCATGCATCATCACTAACGATTCAAAAAACGCCATAATAATAATTAGTATCAAATTGCTTGCAACAGGATAGAAAACAATTGACTACTCCTCGTAAATTTCCCGTTCTTCCTTTTTTTTTTCTTCACAAATGGATAAGACACGTACAAAGATCCAGCGGGGTCAACTAAAAGGTCAGCTGACCGAAGTAGGCATTACGATGCGCCTGGTTCATTATTCTCCGTCATTTCTGCACCTCTTCTTCTTCCTCGTCTTTTTTTATACTAGGCTCGGGCCGTAGGCCGATCGATGCGCCGGCGAAAATTGAATGAACGGATTTACATTTCCCATGTAGAACGATGATTTTTAAAGGTACAAAACGTTTATTGAAAATACAAAACATGAATATGTCTCTGTCAGCTTCTGAAGTTCAAATAGATGGAAGATAAGAACAAAGATCATCATTTTCTTATCCAAATCAATGATTCGTAGGTGATATTTCATTCCACAGTTCATGAATTTGAAGATGTTCAATATGAATGAAGTTCAACAACCAAAGATTACTGTTTTTGTGATGTACATATTCTTTTTCTTCAGATGGGTAAATTCAGAGGAGGAAATAGATAAGGAGCATTATAAAACCAAAAAGAATGTCGAGTATGGGATATTTATTCAGCTACGTGATTTGGAATGTGGAAGATTAGAAATGAAAACAGAAATGTTAGACTTTCACCTTTTGTTACGTTTATTCTGCCTGGACAGCAAATAGAAAAAAAAGCCATTCGGGTTGCCACAACGATAGTAGGGGTGGGTCGTGATACAATCGATGTTTACCTAGGGCGCCAAGTAATTTTTTATTATTCCAATCAACATGACCAGAACTCAAGAAAAACTCAAAACTACTAAATAGTTACATAAGTTTAGAATTTTTCTGACTATTAGGAAGGGTTTTTTTCCTTTATCAAACTAGTATTTGATGAATGCAAAATGGACATTTATTATGGCCGAAGAAAATGAAATATTATATAGACGATCAACTTAATCTCTCCTAACTCTTGCAAGAATATCCAAGCCGGGATTAAGGCATAATTCGAATAATATTACAAAAGAAATCTCAGACCGAACTCAGGTACAAAAAAAGAACTAATGGTAAAATAATGATATGATTCTCGGTCATGAAAACTATTGATAAATAATAAATTTCCCACAGCGGGGTACTCAAGTTGATTCCGGGAGAGGTCTCGTGAATTTGTGAATTATCCGTCTCAAATGGTACTTTGAAACTTCAAAAAAATATATTCAATTCACAAAGTTCTGACTAGAGCCAAGTTCTCTGCTCAACTCGACTTCTCGCTAGCCGCTAGCGAAAAACTTATCCTTTTTTCGATTTTTTTTCATGTGAATATAATATACAGGGTGCTATACGCATTCGAAACGAAATTTTCGTTTCACTTTATATTTCAATATTTTATTCTCATCGTGAATTGTAGGTTATATTTTATAGAGAAACTGACAGATTCTATAATGGAATAATTGTGAGAGAATATCAATGAGAGGACATTTCTGCTTGAACTTTTCATTGAAAAAGTGACCATTATACATCGGCAAAAGTTGGGCTAACTACAGAATGAAATTATCCCTAAGATATTTCTTCATCTGATCGAAATACATATAAATGATTTGGTTTTTTCTACAAGAGAGAGCTGAAATTGATGAATAAACTCGGGAGATGAAAAAAAAGGCAATTCAAAAAACTCCCTGAGTGCTATTTTCTGTTCTCCTAACTATTCTGATCGATAATTATATTTCAAATACAATTTCATTATCCCCATCAATATGACACTCGAACACAAAAAATTATCACTCGTGATGAATAGACATATTGATGATAAGCATGATCAGCTCAATGATGAGCTCAATCAATCATACAATCCACTAGTACTGATTTGATATCATATGCTTTGAATTGAAGGACCTGATGAAATATATCGACATGAGTAATTAGAAGTCTATCAGTCAAGAAGTGGACGAGTCGGTCAGCCAGTTGTTTTCAACTATTTGAAAGCATACAATATGCAAAATATGCAAAACATAATATTTGGAATTCGATGAAGAAGAAGTATTTTGTCAGCATGAAAGAATGTACTATAGATTTTCAAACCACGTAGGTACCCCAAACTAGAACAAAATCTTGCATGCTTTCACATCATTATTTCTCGTAATTTGCGCGATATCTTGGAAACATTTCGGTCTATAGAATAGAGTACATGTGAATCATGAATGATAATTCCATATAATTTCAATTTTATATTGCTCAAGCCATTTTCGAGCTTTTTCTGCAGTTTTAGTGAAATAGCGGGTGTGTTGTACTGATTCAAATGTTTATAAATGAATTGTTTCAATGAAGAATTGAAGAAATCAGATGATTTTGTTAAAATTTCAACAGTGAAAGTATTATGGATGGTACGAATACAAATTCATCGAATTTTAATCCTAGATGAAAACAAGATCTCAATCATAAATAGATGATATAAAAAGCACAACATAATATTCCTACTGGATTAAAGCTAACGAGATTAGGGATCAAGTGCCTGGATAACCTAAATGAATAAAGCCTCCTACCTGTTAATTTGAGTCAAAATGGTACATAATTTCTAAAACCAACTTTTTTTGTCTCGAAACGCTATTTTTTCACTTTCAATCAATCGAATTTCATGATAGCCTAAATATTAGATTACAACCTTGAAGTCGACAGTTCTTATTTTGGACAAAGTGCTATTTCAATAACCAGTTACAAACACCCCGTATGTATGATGAAGATGACATTTATTCATCATGCAATGATGAAATAAGAAGGAATAACATTCCAAAAAAGTATGACATTTTTCATGAAACACAAGACAATAGGTGGTATTTTTTTTATTTTGTACCACCTTTTCATCGAAAAAATTAATTTTTTTCTGAAATCGACAGGTACAAGAATGGTATGCGGAAGTACCAAACATATTTGTATACAATGCGGATCGTAAGTTATGAGCCATTGAAGAAATAGGAGAAATACATCAAACACTCTGTATCTTGCTTATACAGGGCGCTAGATCCATCATATGGGGGTTTTTCAGAACCAGCTAGGCGACCTTACAGGCTACCCTTACAGTATGCCCATTTCCCAATTAATCACCCTGTATAATAGATAGGACATGAAATGTATCTAAAAAATATTATCGGTATTGAATACCACAGGATATGATGTTCATTGCCTTTTTATGACGAATCATCATCAACATATACAGGGTGGTTCATTAGTGCGTGAGAATCGAAATCGAACTCACTTGGGCATGAGAATACAGAAAAATGTTTCGGATAACCATTTGAGATGAACAAGATGATCAGCCTGAGAGGGGCAACATAAAGTGTAGTTTTTTTCAAATAGAATACCCTATATATTTGTTCACCATCAAACCTAAACTGCATTTAATACCAGAAAATTCTATGAAAATTTATGCATTATAAATAGTGTCAGGAAAACGTTCACAGTTATTATATTTTCGATACTTTCTTGTGGATGCATCGAACCATTTGCGTTTTATAATCAAAGAAAGTTATGAAATTATTAGGTTTTTGAAAAATTAATTCAAGAAATATCCTTACCAATGAATGGAATGAATATATCCATATTTTGAACAAGTAACCTTTGCATGCGTTTTCGCGAGGGTTTTTTTTTATAAAACTTCCCACGAAAGGAGAGATCCTGTAATGTTCAGAGAACATCGTGAGAAGCAAGGAAAAGGAGGTAGGAATTGGTGTTCTTTTTGAATTTCTGAAGGTCATTTGCCTCGGGGAACAAATGTATTGTGAATGTAGCTATTGAGAACAAGAAAGTATTATAATGATTAATTTTTCGTTATGGAACTGACAAAGATGGTATTGGATACAAAAGTTTGTTGGTAAAAACTATATAGAGTTTTCCTTACATAGAAAGCAAACGTTATGTTACCCTGCTCAGGTTGATCATCCTGTATATCTCAAAATATCTTGGGATTGTATATCTTCGCAAATACATATAACATTTATTCGAATTTTTTTTTTGTATTCTTGTTCGTAAGTGAGAAATTCTACTTCCACACACCCTATATAATATCTGAACATCATCATGTTTCAAGTTTGACCATTTGTGCAGTGCAGTCCATAGTTATACATCATCGAAAAAAAAAATCGAGAGTAATAAGGAACGTAATTATATTTCAATGCCACTGATTTTGATTACTGTGAATTCTAAAAAACTAATCTCAGGTTGTTACAGGGTTTTTTGACCCTGAATACTTCAGAGGTATAAAAGTTTCTTCAGATTCTTTTTATGAATAGATTCAATCAAATTAAAACGGCAAGAAAACATTATGATACATATCACAAATTGAACGAATACTCATTTTTCTGGTGGAAAATAATCAGAAAAATGTAAACATCCCCATTTAGTTAATGCAGAGCGAGGAAAATTACGGATTTACTGATATAATCCCCATCTGAATTCTTCTTTCCCAGAACATTTCATCAACAGAATTCTCACTTCGAGAAATAACTCTTCCCGTTGCTCCAGTAAATCTAAATATTGTTCTTTCGACTACATCGCAATTTCGAATGTACCTATTTATTCTGCTTCTGTTTCCATTTCCACAATATCACGTGAACGAGTGACGCAGGGGACCGCTTTATTAAGATAAATACGCCTTTTCCTCTGAATACGAGAAACTCGTTGAAAGACTTATGCGAGAGGTTATAAGTTGAATTATCCACATCGATATTTGTTTCGGTTTGTTTACTCCTCGAAGTCGTTTCTCTGAATTATTCAGTCATTCCCAATGTTCGACATCGAAATGTTGTTTTCATATTTCTGTGATTAGAAAACAGTGAAAATAAACTATCAACACACTCCAATATTCTATTCGTACCAACTTGTTTATTTTGTGTACAAAACAGTTGAATTTCGAATCATGTGTAGGGTATATTTGTGACTATAGGAAATACAAAATTGAGGAGGTCATGATTTTGAACACTTTTCAATCATGGTTTTTCGTTGAGTTATGGAAAGTGAACTTTCTCATGTTTTTCAAAAACTAGGAACCATATGAAAATGCCATACGTTGGATGGGATGCATCTGTCACTCTTTTTTAGAAAAATTTGAGTGATTCAGATATGTAAAATCTAGGATAAAGGATATAAATACATGAAATTGGATCATGGAAGGCATTCAAAAATTATGTATGATAAAAGGTGTTCTACTTTAGAAAAAACAGGAAGTGTCACAAAATAACTGAAATATTTCAACTGAATTTTCAATATTTATCTCATTGTATGTGAAGATTTGAAGAATCATACTACTCCTAATTCTATATAGATCGCGTAAAATCATGAAGAAACACCTTGTATGTCAGTTGCAGTCACATGATTATATCTGCAGTGAATTGTTTCGAATAAATTCAATTCATTCAATTGTTGTAGATTCAGTTAATTCAATTCAACACCTCTACACGTTGTGTACGATGATTATTGAAATTCAGACTTGCTCATCGAATATAAACATTTCAACAAAATATTGAAGAGAGCGAATTTCAGGAATATAATACCAAGTGAGTAGAAACTTGATTTTTCTTTAGATATTGTCAAGATATATATGTTTCAAAATCCAATCCAGTAAAACACCAAGTATAATTATATTTTAAATTCAATTTCATTATTGTTATAAAAAAACCACAAGAAGAGAATAACTAATGCAATTCTGCTGATGTTGCTGATTTAAAATCATGGATTTGATGAAAGTAATTGATGTTTTTTTTTGGGGAGTCTTCAGAGAGTCTTGAGTCAGTCTAGAATGGTAGATAGGCGTCCGAAGGGGTAGTTCGGACGCCTATGTTACAGTTCTTCTTGATTGCCCCTAACTCCTCCTGAAGACTGAATTCCCAGTATTCTTGTGTATTTTAGGGTAAGCATTTCTATTTTTGTTTATATCATTGAATCTCTTCTCAAATAATGTACTATCAAAATTTTCCTTAATTCATATGCTTCGTTTTGTACAGGGTGCGCCAGAGAAACTTCCTTATTTGAAAGGTTAATAAAAAAAACAGTACTTCAGTTATTCTCAAATTTTTTTTTATTTGAGAATATAATATCCCAATTTTTTTATGCAGTCTTAAAAATGACATCGGATAAATGGCGACCCCCATTGCGCATACACTGATGAAGTCGATTTTTGGAATTCGTATCCACTCTTCGCACCATATCAATCGGTATGTTGGCAATGGCGTCGCGAATGTTGTTCTTGAGGTGTGCTATGGTCCGTGGTCGATCGACATAAACCAGGGATTTTAAATAACCCCATAAAACGAAATCGCATGGAGTTAAATCTGGAGAGCGTGCCGGCCATTGGAGATCGCCTCTGAGAGAGATGAGGCGGTCGGGGAAATGTTGTCGCAACAAATTCATTGAGTCTCGTGCTGTGTGTGCTGTGGCTCCATCTTGCTGAAACCACACGTTCCTAACCTTCATTTCTTCGAGTCTTGGAAGAAAAAATTCCTCGATCATGTTCCTGTAACGAGCTCCATTCACGGTAACTGCGCGTTCGTTTTCTTCAAAAAAATAAGGACCAATTATTCCCATTACCGACATCGCACACCAGACAGTAACTCGCTCACAATCAAGTGGCTTCTGGTGAAGCTCACGCGGATTTACATCACATCAATAACGCATGGTTTGCTTGTTGACGCAGCCGCAAATGTGGAAGTGAGCCTTGTCACTGAAAAAAACGACCGCGTCTTCAGGCAGGTTGTCAATCAGCATTTCACATGCGTTTTGACAGGCAACAAAATCGCGTTCAGTTGATTCTTGCACAACAGCCAATTTATGGGGATGAAATTGAAGGTCTTCATGGAGAATTCGTCGAACAGTGGTATCAGAAATTCCCATAGCAGCTGCGTGTTTGCGAGCCGAACGCCGGGGAGAACGCACAAATGACTGCCTCACTCTTTCGATATTTTCCGGAGTTCTGATGGTCCGTTGAAGTCCATTTCTGGGTTTAGCGACACTTCCACACTTCCGAAATGAGTTAACCCATGACAGAATCGAATAACGGCCAGAAACGAGTCTGTGAGGAGGAATTTCAAAGCGAGCGCGGAAGGCACGTTGCGTAGCAACAAGTGAGCGACCGTTAGAAAAGAAGCTCTCAACTGCGAAGGCCCGCTGCTCTCTAGACCAGAGCATGATGGCAACTGACTGGAGAGAGAAACAAACTTGGGAACTTCCCCCTCCAGATGCGCCCCCTCTTGCCCCTCTACCCGCCCAACTCACCGCGCGGAAATTTTTTCAAATAAGTAAGTTTCTCTGGCGCACCCTGTATTTGATTTTGTAATTGAAATCGTTCAGTTTATATTTCCTGAGTACAACCCAAGCGACAGGGGTGACCCCCAAAAAAACATCCCCTGTACGCGACAATATGTTCCGTACTGCAATTGGTGCCCACGAGATTTCACGCTGGCAGTCATCAAATATATTTCGATCTTTTTTCTCTTTATCAGTTCATCACGAGTAGTACGTCTATTGACGTGAAATTTTGACTCGAGTTATCCGTTTTTAATCAACTGAAATTGAAATAAAAGCCCACCAATTTCTACCTCCTTTTCCTTGCTTCTCACGATGTTCTCTGAACATTACAGGATGTCTCATTTCGTGAGAATTTTTATATAAAAAAAAGTTTCTGGGTTAATTTAGTCTCAGTAATCATTATCCTCATGAAAATATACGACCTCCATGCACAGAAAAATATTTTTCTTGCAAAATTATCAGCCCAATAGGCCATCACTGACATCAAAATAGTAATGACAAAACTCGAATAAAAATTATCTGAGCTTTTCTTCCCTAATGGCCATAAGAAGCTTTCAACGATTGTTCCATCCCTTACGTACTCACTGGATGTGTTATTCTGGGATATTTGGGGAAGTATTTGCATATTTTAGAAACGCTTGCTAGTGACATCAACTTCGATATATTAAATTGAACCAATTACTCGACATAGAAAACACGATTCCCCATTAAATTCTCCTCGAGGCCACATCATCGTATTCCAAAGTTCCTTCTCGAAATCCTCTGAATAACTCTGCTGCATGCGCCTTTACTTCAATTGAATTTGAATCACCTTTTCATCGTATTTTCCCGAAGTGCAGAATGGTATTTCATAAACTGAACTATAATTCACTTCTTCAGGGAGTGTGTGGTGTGGATTTGTTTTTGTGCGATATTTTGGAGGAGGCGAATGGAACGTTCTAGCAGTTGAATTTTTATGTCGAGGTGTGAGATCGTTTATGTTTATATTCACGTGGAAGATTGACATTCGCGAGACTTGAATGAGATGTTTTGATGCAGTATTACCATAAAATGATTGCCAGAGGCGGTCTTTCATGAAATGAATGGTTTATTTCCAACGGATGGAAGAAACTGGCATGGAGAGTTTCATATATATTATCATCAGTGAAGTATGAGGGGGTCTAGGGATGATTCCTACCTAAGATTGTCACAAGAAATAAACGATACGGACCCAACATCAATTTTTAAAACTACATTTTCTAAATGAAATTATTCACGTGTCCCTTTAAGCCTCTAGGGGTGACAACTACCCCAATGAATATTTTTGAAATTGAAAAGGGGTAGTTTATGATACCGCGTTTAAAGTGGTTTTCAATTCTCTTTTCATCAATATAGCGCATTTTGATTTTTGGACGTGGATACTTGAGAAAATAGTAATTTCATTTCATACTTGTCACGATTGACTAGTCTATCAATTATTTTTTGACAGGAAAGTAAAATCGGATCTTTCTGTGACTTTCAAATGTCACGAAAAAAACAGTCGTATTTAAAATTTATTTTAGTTCGCTAGACGTCGTTATTATAATTTTTTCCAAATAGAGCCTTTCTGAGACCCACGCCTCATCTTAACAGAACTTACAAATGGCTATATCTGTGAGTCCGATGTTATTCATGTGTTTATTAAGTCTACAGTGCCCGGTCAGGAGCCCAACCATGATTCTTATTGTTAGCCTACTGTGGCTTAGTAGGTACTCAGAGAACTTTGGTGATGGCTCTTTGATGAACTCTTTGGCCTGTCTCATTCCCGGTGCCCTTTTCCACCATTCATGAAATTGCTTGTTTGTTCAAGCACTGTTATGTATTTTCCTTACTGCTTTCGCCAAGCTACAGAAAAGTTCTGGACTGATTAGAGCTTCTCGTGCTCCTTCTCGGGCTAGGGCATCAGCCTCCTCGTTGCCCTTATACCCTGTGTGGCCTGGTATCCAGGCTAGGGATAGTCTGTTCTGACTGTCTAATTCTTGTAGGGTTTTTATGCGATTCCAGACAAGTTTGAAGTTAATTCGACTAGAGCTAATTGCTTCGATAGCCGCTTGACTGTCGGAGTAAATAGCAATGGTCTTTTCTTTAGAATCCTGTTTAAGTAACTCCTCTATTGTATTGCTGCAACTTTTGCCTGGAATTCTGTCGCATATTTCCCAAGCTCAGTGAGATCCTGGTCTTTGGCTTGGCTATGTATATACCTGCGCCTACGCCTCGATCTGTTTTTGAGCCATCTGTATAACAGGTCAGTTCCGCATTGATTGGAGGACCTCCTTGCCATGCCTCCCTGCCTATTATTGCAGTCTGCTGACAGGCAAATACGGCGGCCATTGGCATCGTCTTCATAGCCCCCGTGGCAGCTAGGAAAACTTGCCTTTGGATGCCACTAAGCCTTCGAAAGGCCCCCGCCTGGTGAGTCTTTGGCCACCATGCCACCGCACGGTATGCTATCATGGGTCAGATGACCCTTGTAAATAGCCATATTACCATTTTAGGTTGAAGCCTACAGTTTTTTCCGCACTTCTTCTGCACAGATTGAGGGCCATACTGCTTTTTTGCATTGTATTTTGCAGGTGTTGCTTCCATGTCAACTTGTGGTCAAAGATGACTCCCAAGTATTCTGCCTCTTGTAGAAATTTCCACCCTATCCAGAACTGGTGACTTGAGCCTTCTCTTCCTGGTGAAAACAACTATAGAGATTTTTGGGAGGTTATCAGATTCCTCCTCTTGATACCACTTGTTAACTATGTTTAGAACAGTCTGCGTATGTTCTGAGACTGTTCCTGCAAATTTACCTCTAGCAATAATTGCAAGGTCGTCGGCATAGCCTAAGCAATGGATGCTTGCGTCTGTCAGCCTTCTCAGTAGATCATCTACTAGGATGGCCCACAGAAGAGGTGATGATACCCCTCCCTGCGGTCATCTCCTGCCAGTTCTAGCTGTGATAGTAGTCTTGCCTATGGAAGATATGATCACTGTTTTCTCCAAACTGGCGTTTATTCACTGTCACAGGGGTGATGGTACTCCTTTCCTTTCTAGAGCTTTGGAGACCGATTTTGTTGATGCATTATTGAAGGCTCCCTCAATATCGACAAACGTCGTCATAGCTAACTCCTTATCCTCTAGTGATTTCATAAGGAGTCTGTTGAGGTCGTCCAGTGCCAGTTCTGTTGACTTTCCTGGTTGATACGCGATTGGCGTTCATTGAAAGGATTTATTGAAAAAATTTCATCTCTAATATATGAGTTTCTCCAGTTTTCTTAACGTGGAGGATACCAAGCAGATAGGGCGATATGACTTGGGAGTCATGTCATTCAGTCTTTCCACCTTGGGTATGTATATGACTCCCTTTCTGTCATTCCGTGGGTATGTATTTTAAGGCGATACAAGTTTGTATATTCCACATAGTATGGAATCAATGATTCCTGTCCCAGGAGATTTATATGGATTGAATTTGGTTATAGCCCACCTAATTCTATTTGACCCTGTTATTTCAGCAGTCAGATTCCAGTTCGAAGCACTTGGTCTCCTGGGCATGCACAGCGAACTGTTTCAAATTGAAAGCTTTAAATGAATCTCTCTCTCTCTCTCTTTCTCATCCAAGGATCAGTTGGAGGTTTTACTTGTTCGCATATGCGATTATTTCGCCTATCTGCGGTGGTGGGCAGACCTCCTCGCCTGTGAAATATGCAGAGCAAACAATCTAGATCTTGACCCCTCCCTCTATTTGCGTTGTTAGGATAGCTGCATTGGTATCCGTGGTGCAAAGCGCTGGGATAAGTACACAATTAACCCTATCACTATGTATAATACGAGCACGAGGTTTTGTTGTACCTTCTTTGTATAATACCTTACCTTGGTTGGTTTTCAGGCCTGCAATCCTGCCTGTAACCAGGGCTCTTGCAGGAGGGACAAGTCCAGTCCCTCCTTATCAAACCTCCTGCATGCGATAGAGCTTGCCGCCTTAGCATGGCGGAGGTTCACTTGTAGAACCCTGACCGCTGTGCTCAGTTGATTGAACTGAGCGGTTCAGCTGCCTTCTCTGAGGCCTGGGGTGCTGTGGTTGATGAGTCAGTCAAACGGGCTTTGTGCCTCAGGAGAGGACTCACCTCTGGGCGTTTTTCAAGTTACTCTGCCTGTGCCTCTGTGGAGGAAGGATCTGAAACCTCCTTGCTTGGACATGCTCACCCTTATCTCTGAATTTTAGTCTCGCTAGGTTGTAATAGGAAGACATGTCCAGTTTTTTTATTTCCTCGAGGGACTCCTTGTCCATCGAGAAGGCCCAGGTTTGGTCATTTTCAGATGGGGTTTTGTCCCATACCGTCAATAGGCTGGTGTTAAGCCCATGGCTGGCGACCTTCAACCTGTGCAAGATTTTAGCTGCATCTGGCCTTTGCCCTCTCTTATCTGGGACGAAGGTAGTGCAGCCGATGGCCTCTGGAAGTTCCTCCCCTTCCAGTGCCCTCAGGGTTGCCCCTTTCTAGGGCTTCATAACTTGGATGGCATCTTTCAGCCAGTCCGCACTTGTCCGATCCGCACACGTCATCACCAGGTAGCCTGGTTTGTGCGTGCACTTCGCGAATCGCACTTGTGGTCCCTGTGAGGGGTTTTGGTCGTGGGCATCACGGTTGAGTCCTGGACCTTAATTAGCCTTTACGAGCCCAATTTGTTTTCTGGGAACCCGTTTTCCATCACCGCAACCATAACTGAGGCCAGGGCTTCTCGAGGGAAATTTCTTGCCTTGGATTTTTCTTCAGTTGTTGCGGTGTGCTGCTGCTAGAGCGGGGGCGTTTCGTGGAGGTACAAGCTACAGCTTCCTTTATGTCTTTTACAGCACAAATTGGGCTTTTTGTAGCCTCCTTGCTCGTTCCCGCCAAGGCATCCTTTTTAGGCTCGCGGCTCTTTAGGAAATTTTCTTTCCAACAGGGCCAAGGAAAAGCAGCTACTCAGCTCCCCCACCAACTTCAAGATCTCAAAGCTCCTCGGAGGAGAGTTTCTGAGGCCCAAAAAATATTAATTGGGGTGGGTGATCAAACAAGAACGCATTTTGAGGTATGCAGATTATTTAATGAAAGGTATCCTGATTGTCACTTTTCCAAGTCTACGGTAAGTACAATAGAACAAAACTTTCGTGAACTTGAAACTGTCAAAGACCTTGCCAAACCTGAGGGATCAAAATTGAATGACAAAAAGAAATCGGAGATATTGTTGAATGTTGAGGAAAATCCACAGAAACCTACAAGA
This sequence comes from Plagiodera versicolora, assembly GCA_037013635.1. Classification (NCBI taxonomy): domain Eukaryota; kingdom Metazoa; phylum Arthropoda; class Insecta; order Coleoptera; family Chrysomelidae; genus Plagiodera; species Plagiodera versicolora. The sequence continues at coordinate 2,875,615 of CM072986.1, read as the reverse complement.
GAAGTAGCTGGTGATAATGACGTAAGTAAGTAAAACATCTGTATTGAGGATTTCGATTGATGATCCTGATCGTAGATTAGAATTTTGTTTAGAACTTATTGATAGATGCCAACGGAATCCGATGTTTTCCAAAAATATTCTTTACTCCGATGAGGCAACGTTTACTCTACATGAAACGGTCAATAAGCAAAAATGTCGGCATTGGAGAACGCAATCCGCACTGGATGAGGGAAGGGCACTCAGTATCCTGTCGATGTGGACGTTTGGGCTGGCATAATACATAACAGAATAATTGGACCGTATTTCTTGGAGAAAACATTAACTGGGGGGAATTACTTGGATTTTTTACAAAATGTTTCAATACCAGATATAAGACAACTTTTTCCTGGCAACGTTAACCCCGCAGACATTAATATAAACGTATGGTTTCAACAAGATGGAGCTACACCACATTATGCAGCAGCAGTAAGAGCTTATCTCAATCAAGTTTTTCAGCATCGATGGATCGGTAGACGTGGCGAAATTGAATGGTCACTCCGTTCTTGCGATCTTACTCCACTGCATTATTTTTTATGAGGCTATTTGAAATCAAAGATCTACAAGAGTAAACCAACTAATATTGATGATTTGAAGCACCGAATAAGACAAGAAGTTAATCAAATCACCGCTGAGATGTTGCAAAACGTTTTCGAAGAACACCGTCTACCTTTTTTGTCAAGGAACAAACGGTGCCCAGTTTGAGCATATGATTCATGCTGTGATTATTGTAAATACTGTTATTTAGGTCGAACTTTTTCTTGTGTATGGCATCATTAAATATTGGACAAATCAAACAACAGAAAATTGATTTTTCCAAAAATAAAAAAGTGCTGCCTTGCTGAATAGAAAATTGAAAACCCTTTTAAACCCTTTATCACAAGCTACCCCTTTTCATTTGAAATTTTTATAGGGGTAGTCATTACCCCTAGAGGGTTGAAGGAGCAAGTGATGACTTTATTCAGAAAGTGTAGGTTTATATATAAAAATTTACCTGTTTCAGAATTTTTCATTTGCATTCATAATTACGTAGAAAATGAATTCATTCGTTAGTTTAGGACTTCACTGAATAATAAGAATAAAAAGGGGATCCAAGAATATATTATAATACTATGCTCATCTTGACCAATTGTCATGCCACTCCTGAAGGTTAGGATTCACGTATGAAGGTAATTTGCTCTACATTTTCTGGGATAAATGGAGAATAATTTCCATCAAGTAAATTCAACACCTTTCGGAAAAATTGTCATCAGTAGAAAATGTGTAATACCAAATATCCAAATAGGCTGTCAATTTGGTTGAATTGGGGCAAAGCTGCACATTTTTGTGTTCAATAATAATCTGGTAATAAATTTTGATTCTCGTTTGAAATGTTTTCAGGATTAACTCATCGTACTGTCATTATTCCGATCTAGAATTCGAATCAATTAGTTTTGCTCGGAATTTTTCAATTTGTCATCGCCTTTTCAATGATTTCCAAACTGGCTGAGAAACACCTATCAACTTTCTCACAAGAACGGTATGTCAGATTTCAACAATTCCAGATGAAATTTTACAACATCTTCACACATGGTGGTTCATAATGACTTTATTACTTTGTAAAGAGTGCTTCAGAAGAACATTGTATTGTGTGAAGTTTTGACATTTAGATAATTAGTTTTTAGTCGAATAAGTTTTAGTGGGAGTAAAGCTGTGTGCACCTGGCTGAACCAGGTCACGAAGTTAAACAGGTTAAAAGTCTTGGAAATAATAATTTGTATGACAAACAGAAGAAGGGCAGAAGAAGAGAAAACAGCTTGAACAGTTTCATTTGTTCTAATTTGTTTTAAACAGTGGACTTTGTTTTTTCTACATGTGTATTTTATGGATTTTTCTTGTGCTCTCTTAACAAGTAGGTGCTACTATAAATTTGAAAATATAAAAATATGAAAATAGAGGTGGAGTAGTGGTGTAGAAAAACGGGTTTCGATTTTTTTTTTTATGAAATGAAATATGCAATGAAAAAACATATTCCCTTTGCTTCAATAGTCTACTTCATCTCCACTACACCTGAATTCCTTCCTTTGGTTTGAAGTGATAGGAATCTAACTTTCCGAAACAGTCTGTGCGATCAAAAATCACCTGATACGATACGCGCCTTATGAGGTGTATGAAATCTGCAAAAGAATAAGGATCCATTTAATTGAAAACCTGAGCTAATGAAAACGAGTAGTGAGCTGAAGGGCCCTGTATGTTTTTAATGAAACATTGTTATTGAGTTAGCAGATCAGATCCAGTGAATTTGTGACTCGTTTTCCCTACGATTTCAAAAACGCTTTTTTACCCGTTCCCAAAGTAATATCTCACTTGTACGAGTTCCTCTATGTGGTTCTCAGTAACCTTTCTGGACCGACTAATCCGAGGACACAATCCCTCCGATACTTTATCCTCAGTCGAATATTCAGCACATGCAGATTGAAATACAATTTGGGTTCACCTTTCGGCAGATATAGGCGCAGACAGGGTCGGATTTAGAGATTCAATGCGATCGGAAAGGTTGAGACGATCGGAGAGATTGAATGATCCGCAGGACACGCTTTGCGGTAGGAGATTTGTGAGAGATGTATTTTATTTCTCAATTCAACGGGGATTTTCCGTCTACATATATTGACGGCTACATTGGCAAACTTTGTTTTTATTTGGTTTCAGGGGACTTACGTATTTCTCACAGAACTACTTCCACATCGAAGAAAAACAAGCCGTGAAGAAACTACACATTTTTTGTTTATAGATAGGAGATTGGATGGGGCATACAGGAACCTGTATTATCATCATAGCAATATATGGAGGATGAAGGATCGAATTCATCCGACCTAATTTCGAAAGATTCTTCAATTTATGCGACCAAGAATCCACACATACTCTCTCACAATTCGATGATATCAACTTTTCATCAAGGATCTGATTGGTCTAATTGAAGCTGGATGGGAATTCTAATAGGAAAACAGATTATCACTTCAAGAACATATCATGTGTTGCCAATTATTTATATTAGGTATATTTCTTTAATACCCCAATGCGCTCAATCATTACTTTCACGTTATCGTACAGGATTGTTTATCAACGAAATAACACTAAACACACGCAATTGCAGATTGAACTAACATGCACATAATGAAAATAATCAATATCACGGGTCGAAACTATTTTTATGAGAGATGAATCTGAATGATTATATCTTTTCAGCGATTATAAACTGTGAATTTTGTTGTTCGGATGACTGGAACAATCGAAACAATCTACAACTATCACTACATGCAATGGGCTGTTGGCAAATTACAGTTTTTGGGGTACCAAATCTTTCTGTGATCCGGAAAATCATTTTATAAAATCTTGACAAAGAGTTTTGACATAAAGTAAGATCAACTCTCGAAGTAACTTGAGAATCAATAATTATAATCGAAAAAAGACATATTCGTGTTCAGTTCAGTTCAGTTGTAAAAACAGACAATGGAAGATCCGGAAGACAACGGAAAATACATTGTTTTCCAGATTTTTTCAAAATATCTTGGAGAACATACTATTTCGTGGTCTACAAATAAGTGAATAAAAATTACCGAATAAGGATATTTCACATATATAAAATATATTCAGAACGTTGCGAAGAATGTCGGGATAATAATATATGTAATTTAAAATCAGTAATTATGTACCAGAATTACATAATTTGTTCCAGAGTGAGAATGGAATAGTATATATATTACATCCACGGTTTACAATATGGATGGATATGGTTTTAAATATTTGTGAATATGTTGTCCGGGCAAGTTTTGGAATTCCCCATTTTTCTAGTTGCCGAATGAATTTTCTGGTCCATATTGAACTGGTTGAGAAGATCAATTACCGTATTTGGTTTGTTTTCTGTCAAAAAAATTACATTCAAGTCTCCAGATAAGATACAGAAGTGCTTCTATTATCATTTTCAAAAATATAGTAAGATCCAAATATCCACAGGGTCACCTGTAGACACACATCACAACCAAATTCAACTTTTTTACAAATACTACTGAAAGCTCACAGAAGAATTTTATTGATAATTGTTGTAAATCAATTATATCCTCAGCATCAAAATAGTTATTCACATAATCGCACGTAACTCCATGAATTTAGATACTAATTCAAAATTGTTTATGGATGACTCACTTGCAGACAACCAGTACTCAGTGAAACACAACACAATCAAATCATCTATGTTGTTTACAAAATGATCCACATGTAAAATTTTATTCCTTATGCATTGGATGTTAAGATTCAAAATGGAAATATTCATCGAATATTCATCATTTATTTGTTGACCATTTTTTGGCTCAGTGAATGTAGATTGAAAAACTGCTGGACGTAAGCCCCGAAAGGCCATTTCGTTCGGTCCATGGCCTCCTCAAAGTGATGATTGTATGCACTGACTCTGAAAGATGAGTACTGCATTGGAAATTTTGATTCAAGTGAAGTGCACGTCACCTCCGAGAGATGCAATTTCACATAGTTTGTGAGATTTTCAGAGGTCATTCCTGCATCCACTATGTATACGTGGATATCCCTGTATTTTGGAATTCCCTTGATTTCTTTACCATTTATTTCGTCATTACTCCCAATGATGAGTTTTCTCCCTATCAACTGGCTATATGATAGTGTGGTATTCCGAATTCTTCATTATGAACCAAGTACATATAATGAAATTATTCTTACGTTGAAATTGAAACAGGTTGAGAAATTATGCTGAAAACAAAAAAAAGTTGTGAATAGGGTAGAAAAATTTTGAGGATTGGATAGGGCACATTTTTGAGAATAGAACTGAACTCACTAGATTGAGTGACTCTGTCATCTTCGTGCGAGATGATGATGAAAAAATGTTGATCACATCAACTTTTCGTTTGAGAATCACCCTCTTTGAGTTCAGCTAGGTTTCAAATTCATATTGAAGATCAGTCAGAGCATATTGATATTGAGGTGCATTCAGAAATTGATGAATTCAAAAATGTAATTAAATTCTCATTAGTAAAATATATTCAACATATGACAAGTGGATCTATCTGTTATTCGTGGAAAGTTTTATATATAAAAATATCGTTTTTTATTAGTAAATCCCCGATCCAACGTTATTTCAATAAATGAATAATTGATGTATGGATAACTCCAATTTTTTTCTCATTTGTCTTCAAATTTGATAAAGAACGTATGTGGTAATGATCATCCAATATCTTCCATATTCACACCAACAGCAGACCATGATGAATTAGAGCGTTGCGTGTACGATGGTTTATCATATCAATAAATGAGTAATTCTAAATCAGACTTCTTCTCTTTTTCTCATCGGGCCTTGAAAAGCATGCATTTTATTTTGTACTCTGAATGCTATTCAAAATATTCCACTCGAACTTCATATACTCCATTCATCTTCACAATGCTCATCTAATTCTTCTTTAGCACTATTATAGATGTACTCGAATCCTAATGGAATAATCAAATACTCAGAATTCGAGGCGCTTCTGAAACAAAAACGATTACGAAAAAAATCCTATTCGAGCGGAATTACTTCTTGAAGAGATACAATCTTGATTTCATTACCCTTACTTAATACGGCTCTGATCATACGTGACCGACTATATCAAATAAGGTTCTGACCTTCTATCGATAAGAGACTACCGTGATCGTTGAATAAAGAAGTCGGAGGGACTAAAATTCAAAGTTTATGAATGACGTTCATGTCTCAAAGTCCACTAGACATTACAAACTACAATAGTATATTAAAGTATAAGTGGATAAAAGCACACTCTCAGGCGTGCTTTGAATGGGTAAAATGGGGCACCAATAAAAAAAAAACATTATTCTGGAAAATTATAAAAATTCGATCAAGTGAGTATCATTTTCAATATAAATCAAATTTTCCATGCTTGGTTCTATCGCCATGAAAACGCAGATTAACGTCATTCATAATGATTTCTCAAAGGCGTTCGACGTTGAATCTTGTGTTGAAATCTCAATGTAACAGATATGGCCCTTCTTCAATCTCTTTCCAACCGCCAATATTCGATAGCTTCTGCTGAATATTTCACTACTTCTGGTATCCCCAGGGTTGCTGTCTTGGTCTATTACCCCTACTGTCTTCAGTACTACGAGGATCAATTTTAATTTTACGTCATTTTTGTCAAAGATATTCCATTCATCAGTCCAGTCCTGTTTATCACTATATGCCAATGATTGCATATTGTAGACCACTATCATTCTAGCAGATGAATGGAAGTTTTCAATAAGGTTGCGTTGCGTATTTGATTTTTATTTCGTCATGAGTTAATTTTGACACTGATGATTTCATCAAACAAGCTCTGAATGTGACATTTGCAATGCTTTCTATCTTAGATGATTTCCTATAACAATTCCACTTCGAAGATTGTGTTCCATCGAAAACTTCTGCAGTTCAGCATACGCAACTGATAAATGGGTTTCTAAGAATTAATTTCCTTCATCTCCATCTCGTTCACTAGATCTAATAGAAACATGTTATGTCAAAAAATAATGATACAAAGATACACCCGCGACTACTTTGAAAAACATGGAGAAGTGAAGTAGAACTTTTAATTTTGAAATTCTATATCATACTGATGACGTTATAGTGTGACGACTTTCTTAAAATTATCGTTTTCTTTGTGAAGTTCGTCAACGTCGCATTTCTTGAAAAAAAAAATAGGTCTGGATTTATAATTCGACACCAAATTCGATGGTAAAATAACAGACAGTGTGTTCGATTGGAAAACAGCGTTCTCAATGATGTCTCGTCTAGACGAATACCCTGTTCTGTAATATCTCAGTAGTGTGTATCTACGCTTATATACGAACTATTATTCGATAATTTTTTTTGAATTCTCATTTCCAAGTGAGTTTTTCCACTTCTACACACTAATGGACCACCCTGTATTTGTAACCTCTTGAGCACATACACAATCTAATTCAACATATCATCACTCCATATGCTGAGATGGTGAATATTGTTCTCCTCGTCTTCATATTCAATATCTGAGCTCGTTTTCTCTGGGTTACCCGGTTAAAGAGAACTCCGCTGTAACGTAGGAGAAAATTAATTTTTGAAAGGGCCCGCACTCCTTCATTTTGCATAATCAGATGGGCTCTGTAGTCTCGAATCGGGATCGTTGCGAACCATTTCGACGAAATTGGATTAGGACATTTTTGTTTTTTATCGTTTTCACTTCGTGAGCAAGACGGCGATCTCATTCAACACTTGAGTTTTTATTATACGTAACTGATCAGTATCTATTGTCCACTCAAGAAAGAATATTCGAGTCATTAATAAATAGCAATGTCTTTTGCGCATTCAAATACAATCCGCAACGACCACACAGGTTCTGCTTATGAAATTGGTATGTGAAATATACTGAAGTACACTAACAAGCTATATACAGGGTGGCCCTATTACTCACTATTTTTAATGAATCACCTAGTATATTATTTCATCATTTTGTAGAACTACTCTGATGTCGTATCATTAGGAAATTCAACAGTCCATCATTCCCAACTGATCAATGAATTTCGAAATATTGAAATTCTATATAAATGGCAACCTGTTCATAAGACCTCAGAAAACCGTTTTTTTTTTTTTTTTGTAGGATTATGTAAAAAACGAATATACAACAATATACTCACGGCTATTTACAAAGACATGGAGAATCAAAGAAAAATAATGTTTTCTGAACTGCTTATGTTCGTTTGCATTAAAGTAGTCGTGGAGTTTATGAGGATCTTATTAATTATTTTATGGAAATGAATAATTATCACCTCGAACATTCGATAGGTACTGGTACAAAAAACTTGTTTCATTTTGTTAGAAGAAATTATCAAAAATGGAAGTATTTCGATAGTCACATTTATAGCTTGCTTATAGAAAACAAGAATGTTTTTCAACTGTAAACTAAAAATGCAATGTAGAGTGAATTATATGGACATGATTTGAAGGTGTAAAGTAGTACAACAAAAATATACTGGGTATTTCTTCTTTGTAATCTCCTAATATTTTATGCTTATCCAAAAAACACCCTTTATACGAAACAAAAATACTTTTATGTTCACACATTTCAATCATTATTCACCATTTTTAACACCGAATGAATTGACTTACTTATCCCTGAAAACCTTTATTTTTGTAGCATTAATAGCTTACCAATTATCGTCTTTTACGTGTGACGACGTAGCTTTTCATTGAAAGAAAATAGATGTAACTAAATGCAGAATTCCATGTTGAATTCGATGATTGAAAAAGCAAACCACCTAGGCTGAACACTCTTTTCAAATATTATTTTGTAATTTCATTCCTGAGTGAGTTATTCTACTAATGGGCCACCCTGTATATGTGTTATCACAGTTATAGAATGATACATGGTTTACATCGAGCTGGTGCGGCTCTTGTTGTGTATGTTGGTGTGTCAGCTCAATGTATCCAACCCTTAGATGGAATAGAATCAAAAGTATCCAGACTGGGCCCAGAGTTATTCAGACTTTTCCTGTTAGAGTACATTTCTCAATGTTATGTTAGTTTGACGACTCTCATGTCTGGATGTGATGAGATATTGTGAGCAGTAGTATTCAAATTTCTGTTTCCAATAATATTATTATATTATTTTTCCACCCGCGGCTTGAGTGGCTACCGGGTGCGTCACAGGTTGCGGATAGTGAACGGCCACAGCGAATGATCAGAAAGTGACGCAGTGGTTAGAGTAATAAGAGCTCGTATGATCTCAAACTGTACTGGTAGCTCATAAATTCTCTACCGCAGACAAACTCCTCCTACCTAGCTGCCGTGTCGTGGCTAAAGGCCTGCACAGGAGCATAACGGCGCCAGTATCTGCTAGGGTCTGGGCTTAAACACCTGAACCAAAAGGAGACAACCTCAATAAAAACCTAAATCCTACGGTGGGTGGACCAGGCTTATGGGATGCGTGGCTGAGTAGAAGTTCAGCCAATGCTGGTCCCACCTTGAGGCACCGGGCGACACCTCATTGTATTAGCCTCCTCTTCCTGTGAATCGGGGTAGCAGGAGAGTGACCGTTCAAGACCCTGGTACTCGTGGGATTAGTATGGACACGAATACAAATATTTCTAAAAAGGAGGAATCTAAGGAGATAGACTCCCTCAGAGAGGAACCTGAAAAGGTAGACTCTCAACAAACAGCTGGAGCGGTTCATGGGGTTGCGCAAGCAATGGACATGGACAAGGGCTCCAAACCTCGACTTTCTGGTGCCCTTAAAAGGAAACTCATAGATCGCCGGATCAGGGGAAAGCTGTCGCTATACAGGGGAAGCTTTTGGAATTGATCGCTGGAACGCCGTCAGGAAGTTCAACGCCACCTTTTTTTTTATATAAAACTTCTGTCGGATGTACTGCGCAAAGGGTGCCGATTTGACTGTGGTTGAATCGAAAGACCTCCCGAAGCGCCCGAGAGTGTTGGTACATGTGCCGGACGCCAGTGAAGAGAAAGAGGTCCGAAGCTGGATCAGCAAACAAAACCCGTTGCTGAAGACAGACGGGTGGATCCAGATCAGCCGGTAGGTAGAGGACAAGGGCCAGACGCTGGCCTACTCTATCGATGAGGCATCCATGATGGCTCTGGAGGCGAACAACCTCAGAGCCTACTATAAACTGGGGAAGTTATTTTTCAGGACCCTGAAGCCTGGTCCGAGTGATGCAGACAAAGGTAAGGATACTTCAAGCGAACCTACAGCTAATGGGCTCATTTGACATAGCATTGATTCAAGAACCCTGGAATAATGGGGGCTGCCCAACTACTGATCGCCCTAGGGCCTGTATACTTGTTAAAAAGGGCTTGAAAGTATCTCCTCTAACGAGTTTTTGTTCTAGGGAACTTGTTGTTATGAAGTTATCCCTAGAGAAGGGGGGAACGAAGGCAGGGGAGATCTTAATAGCCTCTGCCTACTTCCCCACTGATGCACCTACTCCCCCACCATTAGGTGGAGTAGATGAACTGATGGCTAGTTGTAGAGGAACTGGATCATAACTAGTCATGGAGTGCGATGCCAACGCCCACCACCACATCTGGGGAAGCAAAAATACAGACCTCAGAGGTGAGTCGCTACTGCAGTTCATTCTAGCTAACAACTTGGATGTGCTCAACAAAAGGAATACACCAACCTTCGTGACGACACGGGCTAATGAGGTTATAGATATAACTGTAAGTACTAATATAATTTCTAATAACATCAAAAATTGGCTTGTATCTGACGAGATTTCTTGCTCAGATCACAGACACATTAGATTCGAAATAACGGGCATTAAAACCCAAACTTCAAACTATAGGAATCCACGCAAAAACTAACTGGGGAGCCTATAAGGCAGACTTAGACACGCAATTGTACAACATTCCTAGCAAAATTGATGATACTATAGAATTTGATGACATCGCGGAGCAAATGACTGACGCGATGGTTTCGGCCTACAATTCAAATTGTCCTCTAATCACGAGTTACAAACGTAACGCACCATGGTGGTGCAAAGACCTCGCTGATTTGATAAAACAGGTTAGACGCAAATTTAACCAAGCAAAGAGTAATGGAGAATGGGGTGAATACAGAACCATTCTAACAGATTTCAACAAAAAATTGAGAAAACTTGAGAGAGACTCTTGGAGGAAGTACTGCGAGGATATCGAAAAAACCGCCGCAGGTGCTAGACTTCAAAAGGTCCACAAAGTCCGATCGGAGCTATAGTAGGCTCTGATGGAAAGTACACCCAGGATGAGAGAGAAACACTGATGGAACTTTTCAGAGTTCACTTTCCCAAATCCAAGGTGATTGACGACGCACCTTTAGCACAAAGACCGCTTTCTCCGGCAACTCTCAACAGAAGAGTGACTAGGGAAAACTGGGCTTGTGCTAAGAAGAAAATCACGTGGCACAAAATGAAATGGGCTATCAATTCGTTTGAACCATTCAAATCTGCTAGACCCGATTGCGTTTTTCCCAAAATGCTACAAGAAGAGCCAGAACTTCTACTTCAAAAACTTTGTATGGTACTAAGAACCAGTCTTGCAATGGGATATGTACCAAAAATATGGTCTGAAGTAAGAGTCGCTTTCATACCTAAACCTGGCAAGTCGGAACAGGATGGAGCGAAAGCATTCAGACCAATAAGCCTAATGTCTTTCATACTGAAAACGTTCGAAAAACCTATCGATAAGTATATTAGGGATGAGGTGCTTGAGAAGAAAGCTCTGCATAATGACCAATATGCCTTCAGGAAAGGAGTCTTCACTGAGACAGCACTACACAAGCTCGTTAAAAGAGCAGAAAATGCGCTAGAGAAAAAGGAAGTGCTTCTATGCACATTCTTAGATATAGAGGGGGCATTCAATAACACCCATCTAAAATCCATCACACGAGCTCTCGCTCATCATAATATCGAGAAAACTATTAATAGATGGATCGAGAATATGCTGAAGAGCCGTGTGATAAAAAGAACTATCTCTGATACTACACTGCAGGCTAAAGTTACAAGAGGGTGTCCACAGGGCGGGGTTCTGTCACTGCTTCTGTGGAGTCTTGTTATTGACGGACTGCTGCGTATTCTAACCCAAAAGCACCACAGCGTACTAGGCTTTGCATATGTTTTGTTTATCATGGAACAGGGGAAATTCAATACCACTGTTAAAGAAAGGATGCAACAAGCATTAGACCTCACTACTGAATGGATCAATGAGGAGAGCCTAGCAGTTAGCCCTCACAAAACTACAGTAGTAGCATTCACAAAACGAAAACGAAAAGAAGAGCTAGGACCTCTCTACTTGAATGGTACACCTGTAGAGATGTCGGGGAAGTTAAATACCTGGGAGTCATACTAGATATCAGGCTAACTTGGAACCAACATCTACAAAGGGTTACAAAGAAGGCAACCATGAGCCTTATGGTTGTGAGAAGAACATATGGCGAAACTTGGGGTTTGAAACCAAAAATTGTACATTGGCTGTATAAAGTGGTAGTCAAACCAGCCATACTTTATGGTGCAATCGCCTGGTGGAGCGAGACATTGCAGCATAACACTATTAGAACACTAAGCAAGGTGCAAAGACTTGCTTGCCTATGCATAACAGGGGGAATGAGGACTACCCCAACAGCGGCCATGGAGGTTATGCTATGTCTTTTCCCGCTTCACTTTGAAGTGCAAGCGGAGGCTAGACTGGGGCTCCCCAGATTACCTGTAGCGTCAAAAAATAGTGGGAAAAATACATCACTACAATTCGTTGGGGAAATTACTTGCAGATGCCAAGAGTTAAATACATCTTCGAAAAACCCTTCGAAGTGGTAATCCCGGATCGAAGGGAGTGGTACGAAGTTCACGCTAGAGAAGAGCAAAACAGAATGATCTGGTACACAGACGGATCAATGACTGAACAAAGATCTGGTGCGGGAATTTATTCCCCTACCCTGAAGGAGAAACACTCGTATGCGCTTGGTGGAAACACCTCGGTGTTCCAAGCAGAAATATTTGCAATTTTACAATGTGCAAAAATATGCAATGAGAAGGCCTTCAAGAAAAAAGGAATCCATATTTATTCGGATAGTCAGGCCAGCCTAAAAGCCCTTGCAGGTTATAAGGTGAAGTCTAGACTCATCTGGGAATGTATCAACAAACTTCTGACGCTGGCAAGGTCGAACAGAGTTAAACTGATCTGGGTACCTGGGCACAGTGGAATAGAAGGCAACGAAATAGCTGACGAACTAGCTAGGCAGGGGTCAGCTACACCTTACTTTGGCCCGGAACCAGTACTTGGGGTACCCAAGAAACTACTTGGAAACTCCATAAAAAGACGAGTCAAAGAACTACAAATAATAGCCTGGGATAACACACCAGGACAAGAATATAGTAAACTTGTTATTCAGATAACAAGTGAAAAACGAACTGATGAGATACTTAGATTGAGTAGAGATCAGATAAGACTAGTAACAGGTTTCCTTACAGGACATGCTCCTGTCAGAACACACCTACAAAAGATGGGGCTATATCAAGGTGACCAGACTTGTAGATTGTGCGTCTTAGAACCTGAGACTATTGAACACATTTTGAGGCACTAAACTATAGAAGAGTAGTACAACTAGGGGAACCTGACTTGAACCTAGAGAATGTGGGAACCCTGAAACCTAGTGACCTTTGCAAGATAGTCAGAGGGACCAATGTGTTTTAGGGTATTGGAATGATAGGGGAAATACAATGAGCCTCCGGCTGCAGTATATCCTTTGGACCCCTGTAATTTTTCCATCCCTGGTACAACAATCCTAGCATTGAGTTGATAGATTCCTCCTAAGCGTCCGGTCAATGACCGGGTACCCGGGTATCCGTTTTATGAACGTCTGTATCCCCATTTTTGGGTAGTTTCAAACGCGATTCATTTGAAAGAATTCAATAATCGATTATCCAAAAAAAGTTATCAACTATCAAAGTTGATACCTCCTTCGTTCAATGACTTGATATTATTATGCATGAATGTCGGACTTATAGACACGACTAATAATCAAAGTATTGAGGTAATTTGACATGCGAATGAATATTAAACTATATTGTTTATAATTTCTATTGTCTGAATAATTTTCATCATAGGAAATAACGCAGATTGAAGAAACAATATTCATTCATGAATATATACTTTTTCAATTATTCATTTGATTTTATATCGATTTTTTGTCAACTATACAATTTCACAAGAAAATGAAAGTATTTTCTATGTCGCGCACCCTACCCTCCACACTTCGTGGTTGTTATACAATGTTCATCACAAATAGGGTTCTCACATACTCAACATGTTTTCCTCGTTTTGTGACGTTATTTGAAATGACTGTGAAGACAAACATAGTCCTGATTGAATCGAAATGTGTTTGATACCGAATAAATAATAAAAAGAATTCTTCATAAATGCGTATGTATTATGTGTTTCAATTTCTATCCCTGCTATTTTTTATAATTGAAATTGTTTGGATGAAAGAAATCATTAATCATATTGTTCATTATTTATCAGAGAGTCGAATAGTGAAAATTTGGTCATTGACCGGACGGTTAAGATGCCATTCCATTGAACGCGGCAGTCCGCTGACGACAATAGAATGTGCTGCTATGACAGACAACACCACTCTACAGTGTCCATAAAAATCAGCCTCGTAGGAAAATATACTTGCTGTTTGCCATAGCGGCACATTCTATCGCTGTGTGCTGTTGCAGACTGACGACCACAGTGACCAACGGTATCATAACCTTACAGTACAGACAGATTATATGGAACATCATTCCTTTATGAAAATGCAAGTTGATAATTCGGGAGCTATCATAGTTATACAGTACGTTTCAAACTATGCATTCTGATAATTTGTATCTGTTAAAATGACCTCTTTGAATTATATGTGATCATTACCCAAATGTTTATATCGTGAAGAAAATGATAATATAACTCATGGGATATCATCACAATTCGAAAGAATTCCTTGTTCATTGTTGAATCATTGTTATTTTGGATGGGAATGTTGAGTTGATAAATCGAGAAACACTTCTTGAATAAAATGCTACCTTGTTATTTCATTCTCGTAGTAATTCTTTCAGTCAAAATCGACAATGGAAATTTCTATCGCATCCTTCTCGATAGTTACATGAAGAATGAGTATTTTCATCACTAAACCTCTACCCTATTCCATTATTTCATTCTACATATCCATCTAGGTTCAACTACCCCAACTTCTAACAACCATGTCCCCAATATCGGGTGGGTAGTATCACACATATTTCATCATTGATCGACGACGAAACCAAAATTGTTGACCGACCCTCTACCTGCTCATGATGTTTGGTAGATTATTTCCTATACTCGTACAAACTCAATCATATGCAGTTCTCGACGGTTGTTCATTAGGTTTTCCTATATGACCCTATTTGGCAACATCAAACAAGTTACCCGTTTATGCTTATATGAACACTAACCTCAATGAGAAGAGAAAATATCAGGTAGCAGATAAAAAGAAACTATTTTTAGTCAGCTAAAAATGGAAAGCATTTTGAGAATCTAATTGAATGAAATGGCACTTTATGAAAACTGAGTTTATTTCATTCAAGTTATCCTTTTTTTGGCCCTGTTTAAATTTTGGAAAGATTCTTGTGAAAGTGAAATCTACTTCAGAAGACTAAAAGTCCAAAAGTTTCCCTATAATTATAAAATTTTTTGTTTCATCTATTATTTCACAGAATGAACTCCACATGATATCAAACATTTGGACATCAAATATTCGATTTAAATGAAATCGGACCGATAATCCATTTAGTTCAAGATAATATCCGCCTTTGATAAATCATCATCTCGATATTATTGCAGATAATAGATCTCTAGTTGCCTATGATATATCATGTAACTTCAGTTGTTTTCTTTCCATATATAATAGGTAGATGATATTACTAACAAATTGAATGAAATAGCGCTGTTTTGTCCATCAATTCATATGAATCGAAATTAAACATTCCATTCTTTCCAGAATGATTCGAATGTGAAATTTCACAAATTTCCCTTAGGGCTCATAAATTCTCATTCCATGCCCGACACTTTCTGATTATTCTATATACCCTATCGAGCACCTGTGTCAAAGACTCCTATCTGGAAAGTGTACTTTTTAATTGTGATTTATCGCTTCTAATTGCGTTTTTTGGAAACGGTTACCCCGAATTATTTTTCACAAACAATATGAGATTTATGAGGTAATTTGTGGATACTATAGAGACTTGAATTGATGATGTCGATATATTTTCAATAATTATCACAAAGGTCCACGTAAAAATGTAGAAATTCACGTGGAAAGTGATGAGATAGGTAAGGAATTCTTCTGAAGATTCTCAACCAACACTCGATTAAAGAGCTATATGAAACGTATATGAAAAGTCCTCTTTAAATTCCATGGAAACCAATAAACCAGATCCAGCAAAGAAATTGAATTATAAAATGAATTCATATTTCCAGTTTCATAAGCAGGGTGAAACAAAACAGAAACAATTCCAAAGTAGAGTCCTCACGGCACTAAGAACGTTGAGTGGATAAGTATATAAGATATATTGCTTTTTTGGAAGTAAAATATGAGTTGAAATATAAAATAGCGAAATACTTGAGTCACCTATATACCTGTCAAGGTTTTTCAGAGTCGATTGTTCTGATTTTGTTTAAAGAATGACAGCATAAATACTCAGTTATTTAGTTTTCTATGAATGATTAGGAAACGAGGCAGATCTTGAGTTTTTTGTTCTCTCTATTCTCCATTTCGAACTCGGAATTGAAATAACTTGTAAATTGCTGGATTGAACAAAAAAAAACGAGTCTCTAAAACGTGGAAGCAATTATCCCCACTTCACTAACATCATCAGCAAGCACCTATCTCCTAGTTTACTAGTTACTACGTTGTCTTCGATCGATAGTTAACTCATGGTGAATAACCAACTTACTATTCACGATTCAGCTAATGGTATATACATAAACCGAAATAAAAAATCGAGCGATTTCAATTAGATCAGAAAACAATGGATAAAAGCAATTTTCTTTTATTCTGGAATATGACTCCATAAAGTAAATTATATAATCATTGTTCGAAAGTATCAAAATTGCATTAAAATGTTATTTGCGATAGCAGAGTATAGCGGAATGGTCCACGTTTTTATCTCCACAACAATACTTCAGATACCTTTGAAAACTCTCACGATATCTGCTGCTGTTTCAAATTTCACTGTAGTTCGGCAGATAACGGTTATCTGGTGTAAACGAAATCGTACAGCCGATCACTACCCAATAGAATGTAACTTGTTCTAATTGTTTTTATTGGTGAGGAATGCTGCCATGATGATCTATTTTCATAAAATTGTTTCAACAGTAACATTCGCTGTTTCTGTGACCATCAATTATTTCTAAGTCATTATTATCGACAATTAAACGGAAATTGAGTCGCAAACAATAATTATTATTGAAACAAAACTCCTACTTCTAATCATACTACTAATCATTGTTCGAAAGTATCAAAATTGCATTAAAATGTTATTCGCGATAGCAGAGTATAGCGGAATGGTCCACGTTTTTATCTCCACAACAATACTTCAGATACCTTTGAAAACTCTCACGATATCTGCTGCTGTTTCAAATTTCACTGTAGTTCGGCAGATAACGGTTATCTGGTGTAAACGAAATCGTACAGTCGATCACTACCCAATAGAATGTAACTTGTTCTAATTGTTTTTATTGGTGAGGAATGCTGCCATGATGATCTATTTTCATAAAATTGTTTCAACAGTAACATTCGCTGTTTCTGTGACCATCAATTATTTCTAAGTCATTATTATCGACAATTAAACGGAAATTGAGTCGCAAGCAATAATTATTATTGAAACAAAACTCCTACTTCATGAACATATTATTCACTGGTAGAAGTGCTGAAAATATTTGCTGAGGAGAAGAAATCAGCAATGAATCATATACTTGTACGATTTTCCTCAGTGCATTAATGGGAAAGAGTAAATTTTTGCAGATAGAATGCTATCTATTTTATTGAAATCATTCTTTGAAGAACCGAAAAAATTCTACTTTTCACCTATGAATGTAACGGTTTCACAAAACACTATTTCCATTCCACCATTAAAATGGTCTTAAGGTGAAATTCAACGATGATTCAAAAAATGTTCATTCGAATCTCAAATAACGATATTCGGTTTGACAGAATAAGGTTTAAAATTTCGAGCAAGGTTTGTAGTTTTTTAGTAACGCAATCACCATCAAGTAATTATTGAGAAGATGTATCAACGTTTTTCGACTGGTTCATTTTTTTCAATTAATATTTGCAGCCTGTTTGCATATGTTGGAATATTCAGAGCTAGCAGACGATGGAAAAATAAGGAAAGATAAACGACGCGAACGTGACAAAAACTAATTGTGACCACGAAAGTATGACAAAAAAGAAAGGGTTTTTCGCGGTTAATTGGGTCGAGTTTGCTGAATCATAATTGAATGCTTCCCAATCAAGAATTCATCAATTTGGGAGAAAAGCTTCGAAAAACCAAGATCAGGAACTGGAACAGTCGGTGTGATTATTGGAAAACGATAGGGACTCTGATATTTTAAGACCGTCTAATGAAATTATGTTGGAGCTCAATTTCCTGCCCTTTGAGGTTCCTTTATATGCCGAAGGAGGTTGAGATGATAACGGAACCAATTATTTCCGAACGTTTGTTAGTGAAAATTATCATGAAAGTGTGGTTTCACATCGGGAAGAAGAAAATTAGATTTCACGCTCACACGAACACTTGAAGTTTATTTTCATCAAAGGTCCGTTAGGAACGATTGGTCCTCCACAGTAGAAAGTAAGAATCGGCAGAGTCGAAGAAATAGGATATCAAATTCCAGGAAATATAAACAAAATGATGAAAAGTAATGACCACATGCAAATATTCAGTAAGATACTTCCATTGATCAGGACATCTTTCATAAAAATATAGATTATTATCGTAATGAAACTAACGTTATCGAAATATAATAGATATACAACTGGTACCACTAACATCATTCGAATCCAACTGTTATTGCTATTAACGAAGTGAATAGAAGCATCTCATGAAAAACGTAGAACTCCAGTCCATCGTGAGATAGATTTGAATTTTCCCGTGCTACTATTGACTCGCACTGTCCGGAAGTTTATAAGAGATACACCTGCACCTCACGTCACCTAAGGGCACGAAGGAGATTTTGCTTCAACCAATCCCTTCTTGATACAGAAATTCATTTACGGACAAATTGGACAAGTCGAAGGTTTGAGGAGAATTGAAGATGGTTTACTGATCGAAACTGCAGCTCAATCGAAACAAATTTCGAAAATGACCAAATTTCTGGAATTTAACGTGGAAGTAACCCTTCCAAGACTGAATTTCTCTAAGGGTGTTGTGAATTGTCGTGACCTATTGAATTGCACGGAACAAGAAATTTTAGATTAACTGAGAAGAATAGGAGTGACTGAAGAAGGTCCTAATTCTGCTAGATAAAGAGATTGTCCAGTATATAAACGAGAGATTGCAATCCAAGAAATAAACGTGAAAAAAAAACATACCCTATTCTAAAGCATGAAAGAAAGTCGTCAATACCCCGAAACCCGAAAATTCATACGCTCAAGCAACCTCATCTCGTTCACAAACCACCACTCAGAAAATAGTCAAATAGCTCCTTCCGCTCTCGATTGATGCCTTAAAGAATAACTTCACACTCCCCTCTTCTTCCCCTTCCCCGACTGACTGTTCGGATAGAGAATCTGTGACAAGTGGGAACGTCTCCGAATCTCTTGATCAACTCAAGAAAAAAATCCAAAAAGGGCTGGCCAAGAGGCAAACCCAGAAAGAAAATTTCCAATTCTCAATTCCTCAATTAATAATAATAATAATAATAGTAATGATAATAATAATAATAATGATAATAATAATAATAATAATAATAATAATAATAATAATAATAATAATAATAATAATAATAATAATAATAATAATAATAATAATAATGATAATAATAATAATAATAATAATAATAATAATGATAATGATAATAATAATAATAATAATTCGTCTTTATTTCCGCAAGTGATTATTACAAAGTAATAAGAGGCACAGAGTGATACGTGCATCAGGCGAAGTTTAGCTAGGAGCTATTCTTACACTTAACCTGGGCATGACTTATATTCTAATCCTAATATTAAGCCTAAACCTAAACACTTATATCTAGCGTTACATCCATATGTTATCGTATATATCATAGGAAAAATCAATCTAACAAATTAATCTTAATCAATTTGCGGAAATGCGATGCATGTGATTCTTTGAGCTCTCTTGGTAATGCATTATACAGTATAACGGAGTTGTAGGTAAAACTTCTCCGAAACAGAGACGTGGTATAATGAGGCATTGTTAATGTAAGTTGGTGTCTAACATTTATAGAGTGGACATTATGTCTGAAAATGAGCTTCTTCCAGAGATATACAGGAGTGCAGCTCATAAGTAGCTTATGTATGAAAGTGAGAAAATAATATTTTGAGGATAAGCTCATGTCGAGCCATTTGAGTCCCTTAATTTTATGGGTCACATGATCATATTTTCTCAGATTGAAAATCAGACGACAACATGTGTTTTGTATTTTCTATTCACAGACGGATACGGACCAATCGGATCCTCTACCGTCCAACAGTGATCAACCCATGGTGAACATGAATTAAACTGTGATATAAGAAACTGTGATTTGAAAAAAACTGAGAAAAAAAAACTGTGATTTTTATGTTTATTTCAATTTTACCTTCTACATGTAAGTTTATATATCGTATTTTATCTATATTTTCCTTTATGTAAACCATCTAATTCACACCAATAAAAAAATACAATCATTAAATGGAACTGTAACGGGCTTAAATATAGATAAGCTCAGTGAAATTGACATGATTAAATACGAATTCTCTCCTCTTATACTGGCCATTCAAGAATCTCATCTGGTGCCCAATGAACCCTTCAATCTGAAAGGTTTCCAATGCTTTCGCAAATATGCCCAACCTATTCATAGAACGAGAGGTGGCGTTGCTACTCTTGTCCGTGACAATATTCCTGCGAAAGAAGTGAGATTAGTGACAAAACTACAGGCAACTGCAGTCCAGATTGAATTTCCATCCAAACTTACCATTTGTGACCTGTACTCACTCAATGGAAACTGGAATCAGCACCAAATCCAAAGTATGATCGACCAACTTCCTAGCCCACTGCTAATTCTAGGAGATTTCAACGCATACTCCCCTACCTGGGGAGGTCGAATCCTGGACACTAGGCGTGGAATCTGTAATGCAAATGATCTTTTACTATTGAACAATGGTAAAGCTACACACTTAGAAATGCGATCTGGACAAATTTCAGCAATCGACCTAAGCTTATGCTCCCCCCCAACTTGCCCAAGACTGACATGGGATACCTTAGATGACCTCCACTCGAGCGACCATTTCCCAATTGTCATTCGTGCTGATGACCCTATAAAAATATTTCCGATTAGGGAGAGATGGTTATCAAGGAAAGCTAATTGGGAAAAATTCACCGAAAGGATCAACATGCCTCCCCTCCCACATGACATTGAGAATGCTGTAGAGACTATTACCAGTGCCGTGATAGATGCTGCCAAAGCTAGTATCCCCATGTCAAAACCATCGAGATATCATCGCCCAGTCCCTTGGTGGAACGAAGATATCAGAAAAGCAATAGTAGAAAGAAAAACCAAATACAATAAATTCAATAGATATCCAAGACTTGAAAATTAGATCAATTTCAAAAATGTTAGGGCTCGTGCAAGAAAGCTCATCACTTCATATCAACAATAACTCCTGAGGTTGGATTAGGAGAGATTTGGTGAAAAATTGAAACAATCGCTGGCAAAAACACTTTCAATGCTCCAGAAGCCCTAATGTTCGATGATAAAATGATAACAGACCCGATCGAGGTATGCGAAATTTTTGCCAACCACTTTTCACAAATGAACAGCTAACCTCAATCTTTGCTATAACGTCCCTATGTCATTCGAAGAACTAGAATTTGCTCAGAAGCTGCAGCTGATCACGATCATATATTGTATAGTATGCTCAAAAACTTGCCTGTGAATGAGAAGCTGAAGTTACTCAGCGTGTTCAATTCTATATGGGAATCAGGAATATACCCAAAACAATGGAAAATCGTCAGTCAGATCTATTTTGAAACCTGGAAAATCACCTTTAGACCCGAACAACTTTCGCTCAATTTCCCCCACGAGTTGTATGGGGAAAGTGTCCGAAAAAATTGTTAACCTAAGACTAACATGGTGGACTAACTAACTCCTCTCTCCTGTCGAAATCCCAGGTCGGCTGTCGCAGTAAACACTCTACGATTGACGCCCTTGTCTTCCTTGAGAATGAAATCCAAGACACTTCTTCAAGAGAGAGCATTTAGTCGCAGTCAGCTTCGATTCGGAAAAAGCGTATGACAGAACATGGCGATATTCCATTATCAAACAGCTTCACATCTGGGGTCTAAGAGGCAGAATGCCAATCTTTCTATGAAGCTTCCTCGATCGATCTTTCCTTGTACGTTCAGGGACCATAGAGTCTCCCTTAAAATAAATGGAAAATGGAATCCCACAAGGCTCAGTCCTAAGCGTGTCTTTATTCGCGATTGCCATCAATTTTATGCTCAAAGAAAGAGGAAGGAATATCAAGAAATTTCTCTACATAGACGATAGGGAAGTCCTTCTGAACCTCTATAGATCATTGATTCAGAGTCGATTGGACTACGGGGCCATTGTGTTCGATTCCTGTAGGCCTGCTAGGCTGAAAGAATCAGATAGACTCCAGTTGACAGCCCTGAGGTTAGTTTCAGGTGCCTTCCGAACTAGCCCGGCAGCTGCAGTTCTGAGTGATACAGCCACTTTACGTCTCGACATGAGAAGAGATCGTCAAACTACCTCATACACCTCCTCATTAGCATCTCGACCATTCCACATAAACCATTTTTTCTTCTCAGAAGATAATGAATACTTCGACAGACTAGATCTAGACCAGGGGTGCTCAGCAGTTCAAGTTTGAGCACCCCTGATCTAGACCAACCCGAATTCGGAAACTGGAAGCCTGTAGAAAACACTCAATTTCTGAGCACACAATACTGAGCGAAAAAGTGTCTCCCATCCCTCCTTGGCAATTATCTATACCCAATATAAAACTGAATATATCAATGTGGAGAAAGGATGAGACACCCGCTCCGACCTATAGGGCCATAGTTATGTCTGAACTAGAAAATTATCAAAACAGCCTCATCATTTACACGGACGGATCGAAAACTAGTGACGGACTTCTTGCAGCAATGGTGATTGGAAAGGAAGAATATAGCTGGACCTTGAACTCTACTACTGCACTATATTTTCCGCAGAAATATATGCCATTTGGCAAGCCCTGTTATTTTTTTCTCTTTCTTCATCGATGAGCTGTCTTATCTGTACAGATTCATTGAGTGCTATCAACACGCTTGACAACAAATCCACCAGGAACGCCTACTGCCTGAGAATTTTAGAATTGCTCACTCACTTACTGCCAGAAGGGAAGCAATGTACTCCTGTTTCCAGGAGAGGAAGGCATTCCAATTCCATCTGCTGACATGAAAATAGCAATCAAGGAATTGATAAACAAAAATGACAAACGTGACAAGATAGATGCGGTCGACACAGAGTACTGAGCTGTATGATATAAAACCTGTAATAAAAGAATGGACTAACCCCGAATCACTGACCAGAAAACAACAGGTTATTGCTTGCTGTCTTAGAATTGGACACTCTCATCTCACACACATCCACCTCCTAGTTGGAGGGCCACGACCACAGTGCAACCACTTTGAGAGTAGGCTCACCATATCGCATATATTCTCATGCCCAGCCCAAAACGAGCTGAGAAATGATCACGGAATTGAACCGGCAATTGAGAATGTGCTGAAAAATAAAGAAAATATTATGAAGTCTTTCACCTACCTTGAGCAACTGGATATATTCAACAAGATTTAAATAAATATTGGCAGCTACATGATCAATCGAATGCTGCCTAATCACGAAAGAAAAAAAATGATAATGTTTAAAAAAAGTTGCACAATAAAATGAATGTTGTCGAACCTTGAAAATAGATATGAAAGATCACTAAATCATGTGCGTGATATCGGTAAAAACAAGGATACATAATAGACAGGAGCACATAGAAATAATTCAAATTGAAGCAATAATTTCCCATTGAAATAGTCACATAGATAACATTGAACTAATTACATGACTTTTTGTTCATCGTTTGTTTGGTTTGTTTTTGTTAATGTAGGGTTTTGGAGTTTCATTTTTGTAGGTGTGCAGTCGTAGTCAGGTAAATGTCATATTTTGCGAGTTGGTGTTTAATTATACAATTGTTTTTTGTAGCAACTTGAGTCTATGAAGTTTTTGAATATTTTTATTTTTCTATGTGTAATGTTCATCCATTGTTTGACGTGCTGAGCGTTGTCCAGCTGTTTTTTCACAAGTCGGCACTTCAAAATTTTTATATTTCGTTCGAGTTTCATTTTATTCTTGCGGATGTACATTAATTCGTTGGCAGAATATCTGTCTTGCATCAAAAATACTGATCTCTGAAAATGGCTTGTCACTGGGATATCTCATGTCCTTCTTTGGAATTATTCTCAGGATCCATTTTTGTATGGTTCCCAAACCAAGAGAATTATTTTCTGCTGCACCACCACAACCTATGATTCCATACAGTTGGGATTGTACAAGTGTATAATAAAGCTTCTTCAAGTTTTTCATGTCCAAGAATTCCACTAGGCACATGAATTTCCTTAGTAGACCTCTCAATTTCTTGCTAGATATGTAAATCCCATCTCAAGTATTTATCAATCGTTATTTCTATCATTATATTTTGGGTAATCCAGTGATCCGTGAACCAGTCTGTCCCAGGACTCTTTGATGGCTACCAATAGGGTATTATGAGCCTTTTGGAGTGGATGATCCAGGAAATATGAGAGAGCTTGATGAATGGCATACATTTCCCCAGCGTATACGCTACTTGAATCCACGAGCTTGAATGAGGCTGTATAATGATCAGCCACTATTACTGCCGTGGTACCGTCTTTCGATTTGGTGGAATCCGTATAGATAGGCGCATAGTCTTCGTATGATTGATAGGATTTGATGGAAATTTCTCAGGATAAGGTTACTAAAAGTTTCATTTTTATTAAAGCGGTATAGATATGTATTACTTTTGGCAGTTTGGTTATCTAGGGGGGAATTTTGTAATTCAGAAAGGTGGTTGGGGAGAAATTTGTGTTGAGAAGTTGGAGGTACCTATAAATACGTTCAAAGAAGGGTGGTAAAATACGAGGTTTATTGAGGTATGTTGATCTGAATCTGTCCTAGAAGACATTATGGTAAACAGGAAAAGTTTTATTCGCCGATATACAATGAACTGAGATATTTTCTTTAGAGGGTTAGTGATTGTTCTTCAGATTTAGCATATGGGCTTTCAGATGGACTTGTTCGAAAAGTGCTATCCTGGATCCTGATTTGTGGATAGCATCCAGGGTTTTGAGTGCAGTTCTTTTGGCAGATGAATATATCATCGATCTACAGTCCATTCGTGATCTAACAAGTGCTCTTTATACTAAAAGAAGAGTTTGGCGGTCTGATCCCCAGGGTTGTGTCCAAGTACTTTTAGTAAATTCATTCCGCTTTGGTATATCCAGTTCAATTTGTACAGTTTCGATCGGATGGTCGTCCTGTAGTAGATTTAGTATTGGTGACTGATTTTTTTTTTCAAATAGAATGCATTTATTTTTCTGTAAACAAAATATCCAACCTGTTTGTTTCAACCAGGTATTTATCGAATCAATTGCATGTTGCATGTTGTTTTGAATAGTAGATATATTTATTCCTCTCGTGTATATGATAAGATCATCAGCGAACAGTCTTCTATGTAAATGTAGATCTATATTTTGTAGGATATAGTTTATAGCAACCAGAAATAGGATAACACTGAGTACCGACGTCCTTACTTGCCTGGACTATAATACTTGATAAATCGTAATTAAAAAATATTACCGTCACTATCCACCTCATTCGTAGACGGAAACAATGTTTCATTATTGCTATTTTAATGGAATAACTGCGAAACTTTTTTCATTAAATGTATAATACCTCCGAATATCGTTTTGATCTTTATTCCTTCCAGGGATGTTATGTATTAAAAAAGGTACGTAATTTATGAATAAAAATCAAAGGGCAAAGTTGATTGAAATTGAACATTCCGTGTGGAAAAGACGGACGAGGAAATATATTGCCCTACAATATGAAATGCTTATCTAATTGATATATGAATTCTCAAAAATTATACTTCAAAGAAGAAATTAATGTTTTTCTGATGTCAACTGATGAACTAATCCCACTTTTTAATGGGATATTTCTGTAATACTGAATAATCACATCAAGAAATATTGAAGTTGAAACTTCCATTGTCTGATTGATTAATAAGCATCCCTAACATTATGAAAAGATAGTGTTAGTCTTTTATTATGTATGTTCTCATCTGAAAATTGTTATAGAGACACACAATCGGACGTCCGATATCGGATTTTTCCGTATTGTCTAAGAATTTTCGCCATATTGATGCATAGGATTACGAAATTTCCTTTCATTGAGTATCCTCCAGGTGTATTATTTTGTGGAGGCATTGTAGAGGAACTTTTGCCAAGGTATATCGGAAATTATACAGGGTGGGGCACCACATACGACACGGTCCCTGTAAACCAAACCATTGGATATTTCAAGAATTTCTTCTCTTCATTATCTGTATATTCGTTGTGGCAGCAAAAGGAAATTATTTTGGAGTATACAGGGTGGCTCAAAAAAGTGTGACATATCAAAGTTGGGTTTTTTTAAATGGAACACCCGGTATTTTGTCACAGTTTTGGATAGTTCAGAGAAAAATAATACGATTTCATAAAATGTACCATGTACCTAACTATAACCGTTTTCGAGTTATTGTTTTCTTTTTGAAAACGCAGGTTACAATTGGAAACTGAATAACATCGAAATGTAAAGAAACCATCCCTTTCAATTCTGACCAAGCATAAAAAGCTTCCAGGCTATTGATTTCGATAGAACCCGTTTTCCAATATTATACAGGACGTTCAAAATTCATTGTCTTTTTTTTATAAATTCAAACGGATATAACTTTGTTATTTCAAATGGAACACCCTGTATCTTTTCAATCTGAACAATACAAAATTTGATTACACCCTGTAAACTCCGAAATAATTTTCTTTTGACGCCACATTGAATATACAGATAATGAAATGGAGAAATTCCCGAAATATCCGATGGTTTGGTTTACAGAGACCGTGTCGTATGTGGTGCCCCACCCTGTATAAACCGATAGAGGGCTCAATTGATCATCATGACATACAAGACCATCTAGTATTAGATATACTAGGAAGAAAGGCATCATGAATCATATTTATATTCATTATAAAATAGTTTTTTATATGGTGGATGCCCCTGAATTATACTAACTATGATCAAAATGCACCCTTGTGTAGAATAGCTCGATCATTAAATGTATACTTCTATTATTTGTGGCTCTGCCGGCTAACTGTTGATATATTCAGATTAAATATAAAGAAGTTGGTGACAAGCAGAATATCAAATTCATCTTTTTTGCAATTCATTGAATCCATTGAGTTCATATCAAATAATTATAGCACCATTAGGAGGTAGTTTATTGTGAGGTATTCATATAATTTGCCTAATATTCGAAAGAATGTTTATGCAAAGAGAATCTCCATTTCAAAGATGAAAAATATGTGATTTAAAGGTTACTAACAACTCCTAATAACCTTCAAACATCAAAGCCCAAGAAATATGCTCATTAGTCGACTTCAATGTTAGAAAGGATATGGGGAGTATAGGCAGTCAATACTTGAGCAATCCACCTAAATGATCTCTTATAATGAGGAATCAGAATAAAAATACATAAACAAACCACTAATGTAATGAACCGCCACGAGTAGGTATAATGAACCCGTTTCGTTATTCGCCATACCAGGTCCGTGCCCACAAAGGCAAATTTGATATTCCGAGACATCAATTTATCCTGCCAATTGATTCGAACGCCGTATGCCAAATGAGCAATTTTAATTCCAATTACGAGAAAATCTTATTTCTTTGTGATTTGCATAACGTTTATTCAGTACAACAAAGATAGCATTATGGTAAGAAATCAGTGTTATTCGTAGTAAATTGACGTTTACGATCTTGGGTGAATTTTCGATTTCAGAAAATTTTACGGATGCCAAAATGTCGAAATATTTATACATTTATATATTATTAATTTATACATTTTGTGACAATGGTTATACGGTAGCCTAGTGAGGAGAAATAAATATACTAATATAATGATACATCAGCTGAGGATTCGATAAACTGTTGATGGCATGATAATGACGTGGAATTGTATTGAAAAAACTCCGTGAATGTATCACGAAAGCGAATCATCACGATTCTTTCGTTTCCAGGTCAGCAAGAGTGAGCAAAGTTCTAACTTAAATTCAATGCTCACTTCAGTTGTGAATAAATGACCACAGCTGATTGAATCAATTCAAGAGTGAAAATAAGTGAACTGCCGATGATTCAATCACCATAACCTCACCCCACCCTGATGTCATCAAAAATAAGCGAAGCAAGCACTCCTTGTGCCTCTTTTACAGTGCTCACGTAATATTTGAACAGCTCCAAACCTTTTTCGAGAAGTATCACCCCAGCTTATGGGGGTTGAATGAACTGTTATATATTTTCAATGGAGAACCGAACGTTTTCTCGAATATTTTTCAGAATCATGAAACAGGAAAATCACTTGGATCATCCTTTATAGCTTTTTCGGAAGAATTGAGTTTTTTTATTCATTAAATGTTTCCTTGACCAGTTGTGTATAATCTCCAGTCTCTAAGGTGCCATATTATTATTATTATTATGTCGACCTCGAGTGTCGACTGTGAAGTTGGGGCGTAGCGCCTCCAGACGTATGGGTAATCCCTTGACGTCCCTCAGATAGCTGGTGGCTGTAATCAGAGAAATCCCCCCAAAAGGTCAGGTCAGCGCCTTCCTCGCGTTGGAATCCCTGTGGATCTGGGTCGCCTAGGTGAAGGCGCCTCTTCTTCATTACTGCAAGGCATTGGAAGATGATGTGCAGTGAGGTTTCATCTTCTAGTTCACAGAATCTACATAATGGGTTTTCTTCCAATCCAGGTGCCATATTTTTTTTATTAAAACACTTTTACTCTGCTGCTATCAAATAGGCTGCCTGCCATAACGAAAACTATTGAGAAACAATCAGTGAATTATCAAATTTTTCAATCTTGCAAATTTTGATGTTTTGGATCAGTAAGTTTCATGGAATGTTTTTTTTTGAAAGTCAGTCAACAGGTTCCAAATTGAACGGTTCGAAATCGCACACACCGTATACGTAAACCTACACCGTTGTTGGGGGCGTATCCAATTCCAGATTCTAATTTGTCGAAATGAAACAATCTGAATGGAGAGAGGCACACACACAAACAATAATCGAGTTGAGATCGGGCAGGAATTG
The DNA here is from genome assembly GCA_037013635.1 of Plagiodera versicolora. Taxonomy (NCBI): domain Eukaryota; kingdom Metazoa; phylum Arthropoda; class Insecta; order Coleoptera; family Chrysomelidae; genus Plagiodera; species Plagiodera versicolora. Next base: position 2,846,330 of record CM072986.1, on the reverse strand, counting down.
TTGGTAGATAGATGTTTATTGCGATGTTGATTTTTCTTTCGTGGGATTACGGCCAATTTGTGTCGAGAGCATGTAATCAATTACATTCGGGTGTACTGCTTTCCATGACAAATTGGCATGTTGTAATGTAGTAATTGATTAGTTTTCATGTCTATAGGATTTCCTTGGGAAAGGCCAGCGAAATGTTTGTGTGTAATCATTGTTTTGGACATCAGACTGCGAAATTAAGAATCAATTTCAACACGATTTGGGTGCTTACTATATTCAATCGATTTGACATCATTATTATAAGCACGAATCAAGGAAAATATAGCTGATGTAGATATCCATCATGGGTGAGTCTGACATTTTTCCAAACCAAACGAAGATAATATCTGCACAGAAGTTGTATAGATTTTTTTCTGATTCATATAGAGGCAGATGTCAAGTTGATATAGAATGTATTTCTGCAAGCTTCTCCAACACAACTGAGTGAAAATTCGATATGAAATGAACACACACAAGGCACATTTTTACTCGGGAATTATTTGCGAAAAACTGTAATGTGAATGTTATCTAATGTTTTATACTCAATACATTGAAATACGGTTTGCGTTTTGTCATTCTCTCTGCCATAAAGTATCGTTCAAATTGAAAGTATGCAACCGAATCACTTGTTGAGAATGTTCACTTAATCTCATCAATCACTTCAGAATGTATTCCAGTGGCAAATGCCTACAAAAAACATAAAACATTTTTTGATGAGTTTGGCAGTTACGATATTATAATTTGAAGAAATATCATGATACCACTTGACTGTTTGAGAAAAAGCAGTGAACTGTTGATATTAAGTGGCTATACCAGTGGGACACTTTCAGAAAATTAAATTTTTGGCTATCGAAAGTTTATACTTTCAAAAATATCATGTGGAAGCGGCAAGGTTGTATTTTGGATAATTTTTGAATGGCATCTTTCTGAAGACCGAACTCTCACACGTACAAACCGCATGACTCGGAACGCGTTTTTCAAAATCTTCCAAATTGTTGACATCATAACTCGTGGAGGAATTGACCAGCCGACTTCGAATTGAAATCGAATATTTTTGATTCCTTTGATTGGTTATAATGGAATAATCAATTTGGCACCAAAAAGTAACCATTTTTTACCCCAAGAAACGACCGTTTTTTGCAGAACCACGCCATTTTGTCAATTTTTGATATTCTTCAAGAATTGTAGATCACACCTGGAAACACCTTCCACTTTCATAACCTTCTCAATTTTTTTTGTTTCAGCCACTCATTCGGCCGAAATCATGTCAGCAGTTTGGCAACTTTTCTTTGGCACCTCCGAAGACAACACATAGTCCTGTAATTTTTCGCTATTTTCTTAAAAAAAATCACTATGGAAAGAAACTTTCATCAGGTATTATCAGGGTATTTTCTGTTTACGGGTCATAAAAAAAATTTTGGTTGATGGTGGTTTCTCCGAAACAAAACGTCGTACGGAAAATCTCTCAACGTTGTTTTATAGGGATTAAAAAATTTGCGATGAGAAAGTGTCGTTTGTTTTCTTATATCTATTCAAATGACGTCAGAAAAAAATTAAAACGAAATCGGCGAATTTCGTTTCTTTAGGCATATCTCCGGAACTAATTGGAATATCCATATTGTTAGACTCGAAAATGCGCAACTTTATACTTATACGTATTGCTTTTAAAAAATTGTATAGTGTAGCGAAAAAACATAATATTGAAAATTTACTATAGCCTATTCATTCTGGGTTGATGATACTTATGACGCGTCGCCAGATTGAACCGTGATGCCACATGTTTTTCACTTTTCCGCGATGCTCCGAATAAAAACTTGGGTTAGGTCATGTTAGGAATCGTATCTAATATTTGAAGGAAGTACATAATAACTACATGATGATATTCAAAAATGTTCATCTGTTATTCTCATTTGATGATAAATATTTCGAAACCAATTATTTTTGTCCAGTGATTGAGAAAATAAAAGTATTACAAAATTGCGAAAGGAATAAAAATACTAGAGGATACATTGCCTATCGATGTTAACATCATTTGAAAAGATGTTTGAAAAGGAATTCATCGAGCTAAAAAAATCAGTCCAGTTCATATCGGATGCATTTGATGAACAGAAAAAAGCGATTGAAAGTCTAGTACAGGATACAAAACAACTTTAGACTGAAAAAATAGCTCGGAATACCAAAATTAAGGACCTAGAACACAGACTAAATAAACTGGAGCAACAAAATGTGGAGAAAAACATGGTAATCGGTGGAATACCCAAACAAGAAAATGAATATTTGATTGAAATTGTCCATCAGGTGGCAAAATCACTGGAAGTCAAAATAAACAATGATTCAATAAGTGAGACCTATAGATTGGGCCGGCATGAAAGCGCACCGTTGCTCGTAAAGCTAAATTGCCAAAAAACAAAAAATTAGTTTTTCCAAAAAATAAAACAGAAGAAAGGATTTGACACTAGAGCGTGTGGTCTGACCGGTGGGAACAAAATCTATATCAATGAAGATTTAATACCACAGGTTCGAGAAGACTATGGACTACAAAAAACAAAATAAACTCCATTCAGTTATAACAAGAAATGGGAAAATATTTTCAAAGAAGTCAATAGATGCCACCAATGTGGCAATTTTATGTGAAGCGGATCTAGAACGGATTGGTTAGAGAAGAAGAGGAAAATCTGGCTGTAAATTTCTGAATTGTGAATGGGAGCTGATATCCTGGACCAAATCCATTGTGAAAATAAAAAAGTTACAGTAGGACCAGAGACAATAAATATTATATTTAATTTGGGTAAAGTACAACTTGATGTATCAAACGATAAATTCAAAGTCTATGGCCTACAATTGTACTAAATTGATTAGTAACTGCAGCTCAACTTCTCATAATCGAAATCAATTACATTGTTAGTAAGTCATTCTTGAATTGCTGACTTATTAGAAGCTGAGGTGAAAACTTTGTTGATACCCAGGCAGCAAGCTGACGTGATTTTAACGTCATTTTTTCGACACCAGACACGTCCTGCTGACGAAAAGAATGACGCCATAAAGACGGTAGGATGACGTGATTATGTAACAGACCAAAGACGTCATTCTGTAACGTCATTATGACGTTATATTTCGACGTTAATGGGCCGTCCCTATTTATTATATATATATTGATATTGGTTCAAATTTATTTGTATTCACTTGCTAGTCTCAAGCTCATATTATTTGGATGTTAGTGCATATACAAATCAATATCCTATCTATGATGTTATAAGGTCTGTAAATAAAATGACAATTAGAGAACGAAAATCTATATGTTCCATCGGCATCAAAGGATATAATGAAGATATAATGAAATATAATATATATTCATATTATATATATATATAAAATAACAGTTTGAGTAGAGTTATTTTTTGACCTATGAGGATCACAATTATCAAGAGTAAAATTGTTAACTCAGAACATTTGAATTAAACCAAAAATTGATTAGCTCATTGGGAAGAAAAAATGCCAAATTTTATTGTGAATAGTTGATGTAGGGGTACTTGTTCCACTTGTTGGGGATGTGAGAAGAGTAGAAATCCCCAAGTCACAGGAACTTTCTAGAAATAAAAAATTACTGTTGAAAAATATATATAATTTAATGGTTAATGACCAATAGATAAATGAAAACTCCACTATTATTCACAAACTATTAAAACAACAAATTTCAAAGATATACAGATGTGATAGTATTTTAAAAATTTCATTTGGTCGAACAAATTGTTGAAAGTTCTGTCTTCTAGATTACCACCAGTTATAACAGATATGTAGGAAAAAACCATTGGAAGAGTAAGAAAGAAAGAAGTACCTTGAGTTGTCTGAACAGAAAGTTATTTGTGCAGACTCATCTCAAGATCTTTCATAGCTCAGAAGAGTCGACTCTATTTATTATACAGTTAACCAAAATAAGTGAATTGTGTATATATAACTAAGATTCTTTCTTTTTCTATAGGTAGATTCACTGATAAGAGGCTTCTTTTCACCAGTATTAACACATTAATTTGGACTCTCATCATATGTTTCTTGATTTTTCATCAAATTATTTCAGTATCTTGACAAAAAATCCTAGTGAGTTTAATCAGCACACTAACCTTAAGGATACAATTATTTTCACAAAAAGGAAAAAGCCTTAAAATAACGTAGCATCATGATATAGGTACAGAAATCATGGTAAGTGGTGAGTACATGACATCAAATCCAATACATGCAATAGACCAAATATTAAACTTACTTTACAAATCACTAGTAAAGGAAATGCACAATTCACAACCGACGGTCGGAAATCGACTTCTGTAATCAATAGGAAATTTCAATCGAAATCGAATACATAACAACCTCAAAATGTTTGTGATAATGGCGTGTGCGTCGTCAACGTTGCGTGTTGGCTTGTGGCCGAACTTGTCCGATACCGATAACTCCGGAGATTGCCGAACGCCAAACAAATAATGAACGTTTTGTTTTGAAGCGCCAAATTCAAACTGTTTTTCAATGAGTTGATAATCATACGAACCTCATAAAAGATTGACTGTGGTTGAATAATAATAATAATAATACCTATATTGCGTCTGTTTATTCGCCTAAAGAGAAATTTGATTCCATTCTGTACCTACAATGTATACTACTTGCCTACACAGACGTTAATGTATCTATGGTAAACTTTCGTTTAACTTTTGCATTTCGATGAAAAATATTTAGGAACCTATAAGGATCATTGGAATAATCATCAAAATGCAAAAATATAAAACAATGAGTTAGCGTTTTAAAATGACGTAAAAATATCGTCAAACTAACGTCCTGGTTATGACGTCTACAGTACGTTCAAAAAATGACGTCAGTATTCACGTCATTTTTTGGTAATATGACGTTGCGGACCAATAAATACCAAAAAGAGACGTCATTATGACGTCAGCTTGCTGCCTGGGTAATTATGCTGTGATAGGTAGCATTATCCATACATAAAAATTGTGGAACGATTTTTTAATTTTGGTAGCAGTAGTGTATCGAATCAGTGGAGAGACAACATAATTCCAATACACCATCTAACTGATGTACAAATTCTGAATGCCTTGAATCTCATATTTTTTCGTATTTTCACACTTTTGACACTAGAATATTGCCAAGAATGTTCTAGAGTTCCATTCTAAAATATCCAGGTCTCATCAAGGAAACCAAATTGCCTCAAACCTTTATTTTCAAGTGAATGTACTGTTGAAGGAATGTATTACCTTTCATAACAATATTAGGTAGCTCCAAATCAATGTTTTTCATAAAGATGTGATACAAATGTTGAGTGTTCCTCTGCAATGAAGAATGTTCATCAACTGATAATATATAATATGCACTAAATACTCACTGTTCTTGTATACATATTGTGAATATAGTTCCTTACCTATTTGATATTGTTGAGGTTGATCATATCCACAACTGGTTGTATAGTTCTGTAAAAGTCCTAGGACGATTCAGTTCTCAGCTTACCTTCTGTGAAAGTATGCAGATATTCCCTACTCAGTTCAATTCATACATTTAAAGCAGCAATAACTCTCTTTTGTAATCATATTCCATAAAAACTTTTGAACCATTGTAAGATCGTGGTGAAAAGAAAAGAACAATTCGCATGTAAACAAACGATTGTAAGGATCCGCTCCAAACAATTTGGCATCGTTGTAAAGTGACAGTGAAGTGTTGCCATAATTGTTGATGCTTTGTCTCAGCTAATAATAATAATTATAATAATAATAAATAATAATAACGTTTATTCAACAGAAATGCAGATGACAATACCATTTTACATAAAGCAATTTACATTGAACAAACATATACTTGCCCATTTAAGACCCTAGAGGGTTGCGCATGGGCAGATGAGTATGCTCACATTATAAATAGGTATGTGGAACATACAGAGATGGGCTGGTATACATATGACAAACCTACTTGTAGATGACATTGAATTATTAAAATTATTTGTTACAAGACATGTAAAAGAAATTACTTAAATAAAATTTTTGCTTGAGGGTAACAAAAATAAATAAAATGAAAAAAAAAATTAAACAAACAAGAAACGTTAACTAGTATGAATTACAGATATGTGAAATAATATCAAGATGATTTTCACATCAACAAAAGAGAATCAACCAATGCATACACAAAGAGTGATCTTGAGGATCAATAGCAATTGTCTATAGAATATATTAGCGAAATTCAAAGGTTAGGTCAATATTAATCAATAATGTTATGTATATCCTGTATAGGGAGTTGGTTTTGGATAGCCCTCAATCTGCTTCTTAACGAGTGGCAGTGAGTTTATGGTAAGAATATACTTCTTGCATACATCAGGAAGTGCATTATATACTTTAAGACACAGGTAGGTGAATAAACGTTGACCAATGGGTTTCTGAGTGGGGGGAATTTTCACTGTCAGATGTTGTTTACTGCGAGTACAATATATGTGGTCTACTTGTTTCAGGGTTTGCCGATTTTTGGAAGTGAAAATGAGAAGATCGCAAAAATAGATCTGCCCAATCCCAGTCAACCAAAAAAGTAAAAGTAAGTCGCAGGAAATACCAAATAATATCACATTGAAGATCATCTTGGAAACCTCTCTGGGTTTCACATGGGACTTCGCTTTGTGGATATCAACATCCACATATTGTTATCGTTGCGAAGTCCCCATGTTAACTTTCTTAATGATTGAGTGGAACATATAATCGAGAGATTCAGATGAAGTGCACATTGCTATTACTTTGCGACTTATCTCTGTTCATATATTTCGAACATAGAATTGGCGCTTGCGCAGGGCATAGCAACAACACGTGCACACGAATGAAAGTCAAGGAACAAAGGAAAGGTGCAAATAATATATTATGACCTGTGTGGTGCATATTTAATGGTTGGTTGAATTGTTGGTTTTGTGTGCAGTATTTTGAAATAATGTTTGTTAAGAAGAATATAAGACAGCTCTAGGTGCATGTAAATATACATTTCCAATGGCAAAATGATGCTCATAAATGTGCAAGGAAGGTGATGCCCATCGAAAAGCAATGCTTTTTAACAAGATGGACTCCTCAACCGTTTTGTCGTATCATTATCGGAATTTAGTATCAGAATATTGAATGATATTTTATAATGTCAAACATGTATACATTGTTTTCAATACTCAGAAACATCTTTCTCTACAATAAAAGCTGAATTTAAAATTTTTCAATAATTAGATTAGAAATATAACATGATACGGTTTCAACATAAGTGTACCCAACGTGTTCAGAACATTATTAAACTATAAAAAAAAAACTAAATAATTTCTATTAATATTACCCAGTCAACCAGTTTTGGTTGCAGGGAAGTTGTAGGGAGTTAACATCGTGGAAATGCGACTTCACAATATTGATATAAAAAACTGCAACCAGTACTCACTGGGGAGTGCTTAATGTCCGCAACATTGTATATCACTGGTAATTGCCTAATACATCACAATGTGGATGTGTGGAAGGTACCATGAATAGCAACATTGCGACTTCGCATTTTAGCACTTATTGGAAAGATTATTGAACCAAATGAGCTTACGTCTTCCGTTGAAGTTATATTCGTATGTAATTTGGTAATTACCATCGTGGCACTGAATTTGCTCTCTATAAGCGTCTTCTAATTTATTTAAAATAATGTTAATTTTGCAACACCCATGAAATTAGTACCTGAAAAGCAGACTAAATATATACCTCAGCTGCCTTATATTTCAACCATTTCATAATGCCTATGAAATGTGCATAGGTTATGTCCATGAGATTTATATACAGGGTGGAACACCAGTAGGTATAATCATCAGAACCAGCAATAAAACACATCATATGCCTGCTCTTCACATTGAATCTCTTCTTCATTCTTAAGGGGAAATATTTAAACAACTATTATAAAATACCTATCTGTATATTTTGAATTTAACACAGGGTGAGTCAAGCTGTACGCATTTCTATTTTTCCAATGCATTCAGCTTGACTCACCCAAAATACTTCATAAAAACTTCAACTCACATTGTAATATCACAGAATATAAAAACAAAAACATTATTTCCGAAACATAATGAAATACTAAATGGTACTATTCACAAAACAAAAATAGTATGCTGTACAGACAAAATAAAATCAAAGTAAACAACAAAAACATTGATTGTTACCATATCAGATTATTATACTATGATGATCCAAATAATGGATTGCCACTCTCAACTGAAAATAATATTAATAGAAATTATTTTTATTTTATAGTTTAATACTGTTCTGAACACGTTAGGTACACTTATTATGTTGAAACCGTATCATGTTATATTTCTAATCAAATTATTGAAAAATTCTAAATGCAGCTTTCATTGTACAAAAAGATGTTTCTGAGTATTGAAAACGGTGTATACATGTTTGACATTATAAAATATAATTCAATATTCTGATACATAATTCCGATAATGATACGACAAAACGGTCTTGTTAAAAAGCATTGCTTTTCAATGGGCATCACATTCCCAATTGCTCATTTATGAGCATTATTTTGCCATTGGAAATGTATACTTACATGCACCTAGACGGTGCCAATCCATTATTTGGATCATCATAGTAAAATAATCTGATATATGGTAACAATCAATGTTTTTGTTGTTTCCTTTGATTTTATTTTGTCTGTACAGCATACTATTTTTGTTTTGTGAATAATACTATTTAATATTTCATTATGTTTCGAAAATAATGTTTTTGTTTTTATATTCTTTGATATTACAATGTGGGTTGAAGTTTTTATAAAGTATTTTGGGTGAGTCAAGCTGAATGCATTGGACTAATATACATCTGATGATTCTGTTCAGCCATATGCCTGGCTAGAAATGCGTACAGCTTGACTCACCCTGTGTTATATTCGAAATATACAGATCAGTATTTTATAATAGTCGTTTAATTATTTCCCCTTAAGAATGAAGAAGAGATTCAATATGAAGAGCAGGCATATGATGTGTTTTATTGCTGGTTCTGATTATACCTACTGGTGTACCACCCTGTATATAAATCTCATAGACTTGACCTATGCACATTTCATAGGCATTATAAAATGGTTGGAATATAAGGCAGCTGAGGTATATTTAGTCTGCTTTCCAGGTACTAATTCCATGGGTGTTGCAAAATTAACATTATTTTAATTAAATTAGAAGACGCTTATAGAGAGCAAATTCAGTGCCACGATGGTAATTACCAAATTACATATGAATATAACTTCAACGGAAGACGTAATTCGAAAGCTCATTTGGTTCAATAATCTTTCCAATAAGTGCTAAAATGCGAAGTCGCAATGTTGCTATTCATGGTACCTTCCACACATCCACATTGTGATGTATTAGGTAATTACCAGTGACATACAATGTTGCTGACATTAAGCACTCTCCAGTAAGTACTGGTTGCAGTTTTTTATATCAATATTGTGAAGTCGCATTTCCACGATGGTAACCCTACAACTTCCCTGCAACCAAAACTGGTTGGGATATCAAGGAGACCGGTCTCTTGAAAAAGCATATCGGTGGAATACCTGATTTTCTTTCTGTATATTATCTTCATTATTCTTTTTTGTATCACATCAAGTTTTTTCAAATGATTTCCAGTTGTTCCACCCCATGCTAATATTCCATATTTGAGACGACTCTCCACGAAGGCAAAATAAAGAATTTTGAGGTAAATTATACTCAAAATATTACGTGAATGTATGAACCTATTGAGACGTCTGTCATTGCTAGATACTTTTTGTTTTGCACTAATGGCATTGAAAAGTTACCAAATCTGACACAAGTGTCAACCCAGAATTAATACACTATATATGGAATCGGATTCGTTATATCCGATTGAGATAATTGACATTTCACAACAGTTCAAATGAACACACGTCATCATTTAACACTATCCAAATCCCATGGGGTCTCTGAAATTATTTTGAATTTTTGAAAAATCTCATTTGTACTGAGCAGTTGACGATTGGAAAATGGGATTCATAATCGATGTTCAATTTCATGAATTTAATATCATCCAAAATCATGGAAGACAAGAAATTGTCAAAATTAAATTTCACTTTAAAAACTGCGGGGTCCTTTTCTCTTCATCTCGTACAACTCATGGGGAGTTCATTGATAATTTACCTTTCGACCAAGGGTTACCACAATTTGGATGTTCATTTCAAATATTTCACCTGAGAAATTAGTATAATGATGATTGCATCGAAACATTTATGCACATATAGTTTGTTTTATTATTATTGTTGTTTCGATGACTATTGCTTATTTTCAAACTTGAGAGTATCTGATGAGAATGCTTTTGTAGACATTCTAATTTTATGAGTTTTTTTTTCATATAAAACTTCTCAAGAAAGGAGACATCCTGTAATGTTCAGAGAACATCGTGAGTATATTGATATTGAACATAAAATATTGAATTAATTTTCTCCACAATTTCAATCCTCCTATATCATGCCTCTACTACCGGCACAAGAATAGCATAACCAATAATTAACATGAGAAATGTGAACTGCTCTTTATGGGAGGACACTTAAACCGACTCCTCATTTTCTTCAATATATCACTGAAATACTAGGCAGTATATGGTTACTAAGAGCATTTCAAAATTAGCAGAGCAGTTGAGCAAAACATCCAGGAACTCATTACATGTGCGTAACAATCTAGATTTCGACATATAAGCTTTCATTCGGTATGGGGACTTTTGGAAGGCGTAACGAAAGCAATCTGGTTGTCTGTCTTATATGTATTTCAACTAAGCAACGAAATGGTTCCAGACCAATAACTGTGTCCCAGAAGGAAGTGCCGAAAATATACAGGGTCAACTATATGTTGAAATTGTCAGGTTGAAATAACTTCCCCCTTATAGAAAATGCACCACTGAATCCTGAAAAGACAACGGAGGAGAATTTCATTTCCAAATTGATCTCCAACAAAATCATATGATGGAGAGTGCGAAAAACATCGTGAAACCATTTTCATTGTGGTCCATAACTCCACAATAATGAAAACTGATAATGTTGAATTCTGTAATATTCATATAATAAACTTAAAATTGGAAATAAATTTATTTCCACGAAAAATTTTTATTTTGTTTTTCATCAAAATCAAAATGGCTTTCCACTGTTTATTGATTGAATTGGTATGTCATTTCTTATGCAAAATGGGATTCCACTCGTTCAATTCGATTTCAGAGCATACCCCGAGTGCGTTGATCAACATATGCGATAAATATCAACTGAATGATTATGTTAGTAGTGTTTAATTTTTTCCGAAGTGTTCGTACTTTCAGTATTTCTTCACTACCCTCGACATTAATATATTACAATTAAGACAGTGAAGAGAATATCTGATAATACTGTGATTTCATTAGAATTTCAAATATGCAATAATGCACTGGGGACATTTTTAATGAGATGTAGAAAATAAATAACGACTTGAAACATCGTATTATCGACATAAATCCTGAGAAATCTTATGCTTTACTGTTTTGGACCATTCAGTTACTGAATCCAAAAATCTTGGAATTAAATATGTATATCAATTAAAAGTTAGTGGGTATCCTGGTTCAATATTGACTCCTGTTCAAGTAGGAAAATATGTGTAATCCTAGTCTCTCTTCGAGTTTTATTTCATATTCCATATCCTCATTTGGACGTGGGTCGGAATATTATACCTTGAGTCATCAAATTTACGATGAGAAAATTCAATGAGATACATCGAGTAAGAGATGTTGAAGAAGTTTGGCCAGCCGAACAGTCCACTTCACACTATGTTAGTTGAGGCAAGCTTTTCACAAAATTTCACTTATCAACTTATCGATATTGCAACCGTAGTTCATCATCATTGATTATTCTCCTCAAAAAAGCTGACATCCGTGCGCCTATGCCGATCTCTATCAATTTTCATCTCATTCCCATCCCATCCCTGCTCCTGCAAAATATCCTCGAATTCGCAGATTTCGTCGCCGTGATATTGCGTCTACGCACTACGATTTCATGGTACGGTTATCGCCGACGAATAAGAAGGGGACAAATTGCGAATTTGCATGATGACGAGTAGCACTAGGAAAGATTCGTGGAGAGGAATTGGTGAAATTGTGGTTTGGCTAAATTCAGTTGTGATGCATGAATTATGTTATACGAAAAGTTGAATGAAAGAAAGGAATCTTGAGGAAAAATGTGGGAAAAATATTTTAATAACGAAAGCAAAATAATGAAATGAATGAGAGCTTTCATATCATGAATGACAAAATCTGGAACAATACAAAAAATGAGGAAGAACTATCTCTCGATTACTATTTTATTGAATGATCACTTCTAGACAATATTGTATGTGATCTTCAGAAGCTCCACTATTCTGGTAAATGGTAATGATTTTTCAATTGATTAAAAAGCAGCAGAAATGAAGGTGAATTAGTCAGAATTTATATATTCAGAATATGGCTCGATTTAACAAAGTTATAATCGAACAAATTATTATCTCTCATCATGTCAATAAATAATCAACTGAAAATTGAAATCCCATCATGTTAATGAACCATCTCAGTCCAATCCAACTTTCCGCATTGCAGTTTCATTTATTTTTTTTCCTGTTCAGCCATGCTCACATTCCAGTGATTTCTTTATAATTTCGAAGTTTTTGATATCGCTCTCCAGAGAAAACCTGGAAAAAGTTTTTCAGGATAGCGAGTATTCGGTATCTATCAGTACATCTGGTGCTGAAAGTGAGAATTTTAATAAAGCAATGGACTTTTTCATTCAGGCCATTCTATATGCCTCCATCTGAAGAGCTACGTGAAGTTTAATCACTGAAAGTTCCCAAATGTGATTAGCTGTTATACTGAGACATCAAACCTATTAGTACTCATCAATCAATTTACAAAATCATATTGAAACATGGCTGCAACATCACAAAACGATTGTTCCTGAAAAACAAACAGCCAAAATGTCAGTAGAAGCACACAGCATTGAAAAAACACTTCTTCAACCATGGGAGAATATTTTTTCAGAAAAGTATGTTGATAAGTGCACCTTATTCATCACGATAAACCCATTTCTTATGATATAGGAATTCCGACTGGAATCTCCTTATTCTATACGTGAAATTCTCTAGGCATTTTCAACCATCAAATTTCAAGGTACTCGTTTCGATCGTGGAATTTCCACAACACACCAGTAAAAAAATGTTGTACAGATACCCATGATATTCATCACATGATTGCAGAGGCTCATTGTTAAGGGCTAATTTGAACTTTTGAGTACGAAACCCAGAAATGTTACATAAACTATTCATACGATTCTTGGGTCTGAGCAACGCAGCAAAGTATGTCAGGTATACTAATTCAAATATTTTTCAAAAGTCATCACACATAAGTCAAGCATACAAGATTCAGTCAGGTCATGACGGTTACCTTCTCTGGAATAGAACACTAACTGCAATCGATCGACTCATAAGTTTGTCTTCTGCGAATATTCTCAAAAACTATAATTCAATTCATCCAGCTGACAAATGTCAAACGAGCAGATTGTAAAAATAGCCCGATAACAAAGTCAAATGAAAAGTGTCTATAAAAAATATTATTTGAAGGGTATATCATATAAATATATAAAATATGAATTTGAGGGAATACAAAATTGGAAACCAGAAATATCAAAACGAATCTACTATCACGTGATTTTTTAATATGTCGATTTCAACAAAGTAACCTAGGCAAAGATGATTTTCGTAATTCGGCGGAATGCCTTATCATTGATACAAATATTTTCATCACATATTTCTCCAATAATAAGATTTTTCCGCGATAAATTATACTATTCCATAATCTACAGTCTCATACATTCAATGATGATTTCATGATACAAATTTGACGAAAAATTCTGCTACCCTGGTTCGTCATGAATCTTGACACATAAAAAATTCTACGAAGTTTATTCCAGAAAGTTGCGTTGCTTGAGTTTTAGTGAAGTTTTAATCAGAAACCAAGCATTCTAGAGGTAAGTTATTCGAGTAATATTTTTTGTTATATTGGTAATTTATTTTTGTTCATACTGTGACCTATTATCGGGTGCTTAGCATTTAAGAGCTGAATGATGTTTCGATTGTCGACAGCAGATATCCTTTGAATTACAATAAACTGAGTCCGAAAATTTCAGATCATTAGCGTTCATGAGAAATAACTGCATTCCATATGGTAGATTTCAGCAGGAGATACATTCCACGTTCTCAATCGATTCATTCAAATGTTAAAAAAGAAATTCATGTATAGTGCAATTTTTTTCACAACGCCCTATATCTGAGTTTCTCCACCCATCAACTCACTGGAGCTACCATACCCAACATATAAAATAATATAATTGAAATCAGATGAATTATCGTCCAACAATTTCAATTACCCGTGGATATTTCAATATTCGTCAAATTGTATCTTTCTGTTATTTTTTAAACGTAAAACGTTGGCAAGGAAACCATAATTTTCTTTCAAACTTAAATTACAACAATACAAAACGAATGATTCTCCGTGTACAGTAGACCGCATATAATCGAATTATTATCTCGTGAATATGTGTTCATTTTCAGTGTGCATGAGAAAAAATGACCTGTGGAACACACGCGACGCATAGTACACGTTCCTATTCAAAAATACGGACACGCATGGCACATCCGAAACATTGATACCCTCCCACAATAACCCCAATTACGGGGGATCATCGGACGTCCCTTCAGGGCAACAAGGTCCAAGAAAATCGGTTTTTATCGGCGTGATGTCGGACGGACCGACGTTCGACTGTTTTATCCTCAGGCAACTAGCGCGTCAGCTGAATATTTCCAACTTAGAAATAATACGGACGACCGTTGTTACGACCAGTGACGGAAGAAGGATAATTTTGATCAGTCACGATTATGAAAACTAAGTGACTGCGATGGGTTGACAGAAGGAAGATGAATTAGTAAAAACAACATTCGACCACCTGTAACGCCAAGGGTGTAAGAAATACAAAGCTTTCCATGAAGAAGCATAACCATTGAGTTGACTCAAAGACACATTTTCCAAAGTTTAATTATCTACATAGTATATTTATTCAAGGAAGATAGTTGCGACAGCTTGACAGAAAATGTGGTGTTACTACTTATCTATTTCGTCACCAATTTTCAATTTCAAATTCATTTTAGTAAGATTTGTTTTGGAAAATGTATTTGGTTTAAAATATATACACCAAACTGAATAAGTATACTGAGTATGTATAAATGTCGACAGGTTTGAATGAAAGGATCGATATTTCGAACAACAACTTTCAAACATTTTCTGGCCATCTCAACTGAATGCTTTCGTCATGCAGATTATCATCAAAATTCCAGAATTGAAATGAGTTGTCCATAAGACATGTTTCCAATACATGTGGAAGTTCAGACTGACATAAATAAACTCTATTAGCGAATAAAATATTTCACTATAAATAAATTTGATATCGTTGAGAAGTGACAGTGAATATTTGCCATAATTATTGATGCTTGAATGTTCCCGGCTATGTCTTGAACAATTAAAAATTCAGTGGTTAGCTGAAATCTGTGAGAAATCTCCCTATTAACTGAATAGAAAAGTATTACCGAAGGCTACTCAATATACCAGTATTATAAAAGTTGATTACTCATGAATTCGAAAAATTCGCGCACTTTATTCAAACCACAATTTTAAAAGCAACGTTCTTTTTCTCTTTGTATATAACCAGTATATTAAGGGGGTATTCTGGTCTAGAAAATTGGAGAAATCATTTTTTTGTATATTTTCTTCTCCGGACACCTTCAATTTCATATGACAATTTTGCGAAAGCCAGGCGCAATTTTTTGGCTCTTGGGAATTTTCGGAGTAATTAGCCTTTTTGAAAACTCTATTTTTTCTGAAACCCCAGAGATAGAGATCAAGTCATGTGACATCGAAGGCAATTACCATGGTCCACCCTTGCCGAACCCATCAGTCATCAATGTTTGTGTAATATTTCTAACACCATATGATGGTGCACCATATTTGTATCTTTTTACGTTTACAATCAATTAATTGATAATATTATTCGTCAAATATGAAATTTAGAACCATCCAAAGCACACTTGTGAAAATACACATGAGACGAATGAGCGTATTTTCACATTTTTGTTGATATCTCTGTAATTATCCATTTTAGCAATATGGTATGCTCATGCAAATCGATAGGAAATTAAATTTTGCGTCGGATAGTGTGAAAATTTTATGATCATATATTCATATCATATATTCATATTCATGAAATGAGAAAGTTATTGCGATTTGAGATTTACAAAAAGTAAACTGAAATATCAAACACCCTGTTGAATATTTTGGAACATTTTAAAAGATACCTGAAACAACACTTTTCCATTTATGTGTATACGGAGATTTAACCTCAAATCTTGAAAATTGAAGATAATATGGACATTTCAGTTAGTCAGTCCATCTGTCAAAATTTTTCGAAAAAATGGAATATCTTGAAAACAAATCACGATAGGAAGGAAATTCAAAATGCAACAGGTCCAGAATTTTTCGAAGAATTCGAAATTCGGAGAATGAACAGGGTGTTTTATTTGAAAAAACAAAGTTGATATCACTTCCGGTTTAACCGGAAGTAACAGCGTATTGAAAATATTTTAGGAAGATAGATCACATTGAGTAGTAGCACTCACCAGAATTTCAAGTTGATATCTTTTCCAGTTCTCAATAAACCTCTAATGAACCACTTAGGTGAATCACCCTGTATATATAATTCGACTTTTCCTCTAAAACTCATTCACGATGTTTAATGCACATTTTTATCAAAGGAGAATTGAACTCGAATTAGAAAATAATTATATTCATACACTGTATGCATTCTAATATTCCCTAATTTGTTCGTACGGAGATAATCCTTTTGCCACCATCCATCTCATGAAAAATTAATAACCATGGACATTTTCAGTCAGTGTTTGAATGACTGTAGTCTACAGACAGACCGCCGAACCAAAATTGTGGTAAAAAGGGCCCTAGCCCTTTGGGCGTAGAACTAGTTTATTCCTGCGTTCTATTTTGGTTAATTGATGATATCGATGTTTAATTGATGGTTATTATCTGCCTGGGAAAGAAGTTCTGGTCAGGTGATAGATTGGTCTGCTGGGATTCATTCGACCCTACAGGGTGACCCTATAGGTGTAAAAAATTCTATGTAGAATCATTCCATTTCACATAATGGATTCTGATATTTCAACTCGCACTAACATAACCCATTGAATATGAATGTTAATTTGAGTAACGTTTGAAAGATCATCGTAATATTGTCGCGTAGAGGGGGTGTTCTTGATAGTCACCCCTGTCGCTTGGTTCGTACTCAAGGAAATATGAGTATAATAATTTCAATTACAGGATGGAATACAAACAAACCATATAATTCAATGATAATTTTGAAGATACATTCTTCAAGAAAGATTCAATGATTCAAACAAAAAATATAATTGCCTGAACACACAATAATGCTGGAAACCCAGTCTTCAGGAGGAATGAGTGGTAATAAAGAAGAATTGTAGCATAGGCGTCCGAACTACCTCTTCGAACGCCTATCTATCATTTGAGACTAACTCAGGACTCTCTGAAGACTAAGTCAAGAATCTCCTGAGACTCTGTCTCCATTTACTTTTATTGGTTTTGCTAGTTGCGGTACATAACTGAGTTCAACGTGACTTTTCTCGCATCGTAAAAACACGTTTGATAATGAACTTTTTTTTTGTCAGAGGTGAGGATATCTTCAGAAGTTCCCGGTCTTTTCGGAATGTCGAATGGTTACCGTCTAAAACCTCACCTCAGTGCGCCCAACCATTCACACTGGTACCGCGTTAGCATTCCTTCAGTGTGAAGGCGGTCTTTGTGATTATCTACTCTCCCTCTCTTTGGTTTCTATTAGCTATCTGATTGTTCTGTAAGAATATTTCCATGTCTCTTCTGAAGAAGTCAAACCCTGCATCATATTATCTACGTTGAAAACCAGCCCGGTAGATGTACTGTATTGGAAATTGTCCTATAGCCTCTGCAGACGCGTATGTACGATAGTCTCTGGATCCTGGTAAACTTTGTTAGTAGTTTCTTGTTCTGCGTCACGTGTGACAGACGGGTGCAGCATATAGAAGTTGGGAGTGTACCACGCTCGACAAGACCTTAATTTTTGATGCACTTGGTCCACCGATATTTGGCATGATGTTGGAGAGTGCTGTCATGGTCTTCTCTGCCTTTTCAACTGCTTTGTTGGCGTGCTCGGCGAATGTTAGCTTCGTGTCCAACCAGACTCCTAGGTATTTTATCGCTCTGCTAGGGGTTATGTTGGTACCCATAACTTGGAAGTGAATTTGAGCGATCTTTCTCTTGGTTGTCAGGAGGGCTGCTTCTGTTTTCTCAGGGGCCAGCTGGAGCTGCCTTCCTTCTAACCAATTTGCCACTTTCTGTAGTGCCGTGTTTGCCTTATCCATCATTCCGGGCAGTCACCACAATGGCAACGTCGTCAGCAAAGCCTATGAGTGTTACTCCTTCCATCTGTTCCATCTCCAACAGATCGTTATATAGAATATTCCATAGTGTTGGGCCCAGAATGGAACCTTGAGAGACACCACTGGTTACTTTCTTGATTTGGGATGTACTTTCGGCCTCGAGGATAATTTCTCTTTCAGACAGGTCAGACGCGATGATATTCATGAGGCTGGACGAGATTCCTGTTTTTCTGAGTTCTTCCAGAATGATTCGCTAGGATGCACTGTTAAAGGCATTTTTGACGTCGATTGTCAAAACTGCGCAAAGACCTCTATGTTGGGGAGCGAATGCTGCGGCTTCTCTCGCTAGTCTCGTTACCTCTTCAATGGCGTCTACTGTCTGCCGACCTTGCCTAAACCCATACTGTTTGGCTGACAGCCCCCCTGTTCTTGTCAATTCGCTGTTAAGTCTTAGTAAGATCAGGTGCTCGTACAGCTTTCCTTCCACGTCCAGTAGATATATTGGTCTGTATGATGTAACTTTTAAGCGCATTCCTTTCTTTTACCAACATATATCCCCAGATATGATGGTCTGATATTAAACTCTAAAATCGGTAATTTCAAAATATTCGAATCGTCCATGGATTCGTATATTTTTGGTTTTTCTGGTCTAGCTTGAATAAACGTTGATATTTTTGTGTTTCTTTTCATGGATCTTGTGATTGCTAAAACTTGATATTATTATTTATTATTATTGTCGACCTCGTTTGTCGACTGTGTAGTTGGGGCACGTAGCGCCTCCAGACGTATGGGTTATCCCTTGACGTCCCTCAGATAGCTGGTGGCTCTAATAAAAGATCTCCCCCCAAGGTCAGGATATTCCTGATAGTGCCTTACTCGCATTGGAATCCCTGTGGATCTGGGTCGCCTAGGTGAAGGCGCCTCTTTTCCATTACTGCAGGGCATTGGGAGATGATATGCAATGAGGTTTCATCTTCTAGTACACAGAATCTACAAAATGGGTTTTCTTCCCATCCCATTCTGTGTCTGTGCTTCCGCAGAGTACCGTGATCGGTCAGAATACCGATGATCACTTTTGCGTTTTTCCTACTCAGCGTGAGTAGTTGTTCTTTCCATTTCTTCATTTGATCTGGTCTAATGAAGATCTTGGCTATTCTGCACCCAGGGGCATTTCTCTGCAAATTCCAGTTGCCGGTTCTGGTCCTATAAACCTCTCTTATCGCGCTAGTCTGGCCAGTTCGTCTGCAATCTCGTTGCCCTTTATCCCTTTGTGACCCGGCAGCCACATCAAGGTTACAGGTCCGACTTCGTCCAGGCGATTTAAGGTTTGATAACAATCGTTCACCAGTTTTGATGTTGTGGTGTACCCTTCAAGAACTTCTGAGGCGCTCTTGCTGTCCGTACAGATGTACAGGTGCTCCTGGCTTCTGACATCCAATGCCTGAAGCGCGCTGTTCAGCACTGCCAACAGTTCGGTTTGTAGAACCGTGTATGGCTCCCGAGCGGAAAGATGTGCTTCTCCCCTCCTCGGCGCCGATACACTCCGACACCTGTTTCGTCTCCTGCCTTGGAGCCATACGTGTACCAGATGTCCCCACTGGTAGATAGTTTCGCCCGTTTTTCAACCCACTCAATTTTACTTGTGAGACTGATGCGGTATTTTTTATCAAAGAGATACCTTGTGACCATCTTGTCAGTGGGCATTTCGAAGATGCCTCCTTGTCTTATGATCTCCGGTTTCTTCTCCTTGTATTTCCCTTCTGAAAGGATGTCTTCAGCTCTTTGCATCGCTTTTGCGGCAGCGGCTTCAATGTCCAGTTGAATCGGTCCTATCCCTAGGGCTGCCTCAAGGGCTGCTGTAGGCGCTGACGCACTTGCGCCCACAGCCCACCTCGTTACCAGACCTCTCAATCTCTCCAATTGTTTCGCCGCCGTTTTCAGCTTCGTTCTATCCCACCAGACTACAGAGGCGTACATGAGTCTGGGTTTTAGAATTGCCTCGTAGAGCCATTTCATTGTGCTTGGTTTGATGCCCATAGCCCTAAGTTTTTTTTTATATATAAAACTTCTCACGAAAGGAGACATCCTGTAATGCCATTGGGCAGCCAAAAATTTGCGGCTCTTATTCTCTAGAAGTCTTTCCCATGTTAGCTTACTATCTAGGGTGACTCCCAGATATTTCACTTCTCTGGCTAGCTCAAGAGCTTTTCCATTCAGTGTCAACGAACATTGTCTGTTCCATTAATATTTTCTGGTGAAAACCATAACCTCTGTTTTACTGGGGTTGACATTAAGTCCAGTTTTCCTGCACCAACTTTCTACAGTCCCTATTGTTTCTTGTGTGGTCTCCATGAGTGGGCCCATAAAGGGTCCGCGCCTTATGATCATTATGTCATCAGCGTATCCCACTACCTGTGTGCCCCCACGGCTGAGTCCCACCAATAGGCTGTCTACTACCAGGCTCCACAACAAGGGTGACATGACCCCACCCTGTGGGCATCCCGAGGAAACATTTCCTCTAATTGTTGTGTTGCCCTTATTCGCTTCCAGTTGTCTGTTTCTCGGCATGTGGCTTGATGATTGAACGCAGCCTCTATGTTCATGAGAATGCTGATAGCAAAACCTCCATTCTCGAGTTGGGGTTGTATCAGCTGTTTGACCTTCAATGGAGCAGTCTCGGTGGAGAGTCCCGCTCTATAGGCAAATTGGTTCATGTGAAGTGGTTTCGTCCGGAGTACCTCGTCTCTGATATATCTATCGACGAGTCTGTATCCGCCTCTGCCTGGTTTTGGAATAAACACAACCCTTGCTCCTTGCCAGGCAGCAGGTACGTGTCCAAGTATGAGTCTAGCCCTTACCACTCTGGTCAGGGGCCCCTTCAATGGACCGACCCGCCTTCCTCAGAAGCACAGGGTATATTCCGTCTGGCCCTGGTGACTTGTATGGTTCGAAAGATTTAATTGCCCGTCTTACCATGTCCGGAGTAACAATTTTGTTAGCGAGCTTACGATTGCGGCGCCAGACTTGTGCCTTCACTCTGACTGAGCTCGCTCTTGTCCTCCTTTCTTCATCAGGCATTCCAGGGTCTCTTCGTCTGGGGTGGAGAACCTGCCATTGGGTAGTTTAAGGGAGCCGAGTATAGCCTCTGGATTTTTTGAGAGTATTTTATCCAGCCTGGCTGCCTCAGTCCCTTCACTAATCTCTTCACAGAAGGAGGTCCAACTAGTCTGTTGGGCCTTCCTAATTTCTGTTCTGTATTGATCCCTCATTTGTCTGAGATGTTCCCATCTCGCTGGATCTTTACGTTTCCTGGCTTCTTGCCTGATGCAGATAATTTTCTGCCTCATACTTGCCAGCTTATCATTCCACCAGTGAACTTGACCTCTAGGTCGCATTCTCCTTAGTGGGCAGTTGGCTGTTCGTAGTCCTTCTTCTAGAAATTTGGCGGCCCTATCCAATGTATATCGTCAATTTCCTTAGGGTATTCCATGAGTGCCTCTTGGAGTTATTCTGCATATCTTTCCCAGTTGGTAAGTCTAGGATTTCTTTTCCACTGGGTTTCTATTCGGATGTCCGTCGCTATTTCGAATCTGATTTGCTTATGGTCCGACAGCGACGGCTCCTCAGAGACCCTCCAGTTGGTGATCTTGTCGCAGAGATTTCTAGTACACAGGGTTAAGTCCAGTACTTCCTCTCTCCGAGCATTGTGAAAGGTCGGTGTGTTGCCGACATTGAGGATATCTAAGTCCGTTGCTGCCAGGTATTCCAAAAGGTCGTTGCCCCTTAGGTTGGTGTTCGTGCTCCCCCAGATAACATGATGCGAGTTGGCATCGCACCCTATCAGTAGGGGAAGCTTCCTTACCTTGCAGTAGTCTACCAGTTGCATCACCCCCCGAGGTGGTACGTTTGGATTATCATGTGGAAAGTATGCTGATGCTATCACCACTCTCCCTATGTTGTCGAATTCAGTGATGACCACCATTAGGTCCCCCGTGCAGAGTTCCCACAGTGGCACAAGATTGATTCCTTTGGCGATGATGCATGCTCTGGGTCTGGTTGACTCGGTGTCTCTAAAACATAGAAGCCCTCCCATTCCCCTTATAGTGCCTTTCACTACCCAAGGTTCTTGGGCTAGTGTTAGGCCTGTGTGCTCTGCAGTCATGCCCCTATGCACGACAGCAGAGGCGCCTTTACTATGGTGCAAGGTAATCTGAGTGATTTTGAGTGGATGCGGAGCCATCAGGACTATTCCGCCTCCATCTCCCTCACCTCCGCATCGTCCTGGTTGGTCGGAAGTGTCACCTTAAAGGTGGCCCTTTCCAGCTCCAACCAGGGCCTGTTGTCAAGGCTGTTGAGAGCCTTGACTTGAGACTCCGGCAGCTGGTAGATTTGGACATACTTGCCCACCTCTCCCTGCCTTCCGGAGTCTGTTCTAAGTGCTGGCTGGTTGACCACCCGCCACGCACTAGTATTTAAAGTGGGGTTGTAGGCCCTTAGCCGGCTAAGCACTTCGGCTAGCTCTTCCGGTGGTCCGGGGAGCCATACCTTGGCCTTATACCGCCTTTGCAGGAGCTCCACTCCCCACTAAGCGTTGGGCCTCCAGTCTCAAGAGTGGCCACTTTGGACAGTAACCACTCCTTCGACTTTTCGTCGGAGGCCACAAATACAAACACCCTGCCCTTGATAAACGACGCCTCCAAACTGGGCATCTCAGAGAGGGGTTTCTTCCCTGAACACCGACCTGAACCGGGTGAAGTCCTCCTGAGACAATATAGCCTCAGGGTACTCCCCGGCTGTGGCGATGACCGTCAGGGGATTGGTCCTTTGAGCGGCAGTGAGTACCACCCCCCCCCCCAGGCACGCATCTACCGGCTGCGCCCAAGTGGCCACTACCCCCTTCTTCCCTTGGGTCCCCCCCGACAGCGGGATCATGACTTTTACCGCTGGCGCTTCCTCCCTTTGGAGGCATGCGTCGCGGCTTCTTGTCAACCCTGGAGGTCGAGAACGGGGTCGCGTTGGGCCCCTTTTTCCTCTTTGCTGTAGTAATAAAAAAAAATAAAAAAAAAATACCTCGTCCGAATTGATGCCTCATATGCAAAATTTGATTTGAATTACATGTATTGCTATCATCAACATTCACGAATTTGGTTATAACTTCTTGATAGGTATTGAAGCTACTTGCTTCCATTATTTTTCTTACACGATCAGATGAAGTATTTTCAATTATTGAATTCAACGTAGCATCTGCAGTATACGAATCGGCTGTAGTGTTTGGTACGCCTTCTCTTCTCTCTTTTCAACCTAGCTGCGAGAGTCTCGATTTCCGTGGAATATTTTATGGAATGTTTAGAATTTTGTTTCAACGATAATAATTTCGTGACCAATCTAGAACTTTCACCTTTGATATAATTTTCAATTTTGATTATGATACTTTCCAAAGTATTGTCGCTTTCTGTAATGATATCTCTAGCATTACCTATAAGACGCGTTTTGACGAATGCTACTGCGTTTTCTTCATGATCCTCAGAAATTGTTCGAAGAAGTTACAAAGAGTCCAAAAAAGATTGTAATTCATCGTGCGAATCGTCAAATTCATACGGCAAAATTTTGCTTGCCGCGATAAAGAACTCAATTGTTGACGTCGGCATTATATCAGCTTTGTCTTCCTCTTCTTCGTCCTCAAAGATACTTATATCTATTGATTCTAAACAAGAAGATGGCACTCGATATTTGACGCCAAGGACCTGAAATGATCTAATAACTTTATCTCTAATCGAAGTAAATAATTTTTTAACCGCAAGTTTCTGTTGTTCACTCAAAGAATTCCATAAAAGAGCCAACGTTTGTGTAAATCTGTTAAATAATAATATTACGTTATTTTTGACCTCTTCTCGAACTGATCCGCTTTTTGGAACTTGTTGTTTTAAAACTCGCTTGGTCTCGTTCAGAATCTCCTGGTTTATTATTTGTAACTTGTGGGAGATATCTTCCCATTTTATGCTCATTCAAGAGGATATACTATACTACTTCAACCAAATGAAACTGGTGAATATTCAAAATAACATACTGTAGATGCACACAATAAAAATTAAATTATATATAAATTATGAACAATTAGAACGGAAATCGTCGAGTCGTCAATACTATTTAATTAGAACTTTGATGAGAGTGCACCAATTGGGTTTGTTGATGTTTATCATAACAATTTCCTGAATAAATTCAAAAACTAGCTGATCACGCTTTTTCAAAAAGTCATTGAACCAACATGGAACTAGAAGAAATTACGATACAATGTCCTCGAATGACCCCACAATGGTTTTTATGTGAACGATTCCTTTGCATGCTCTGCTTTACTGATTTTGGTGGTACGGCCTATTCTATAGACCACTTGAATGTAATTTTAAGCACTTGCTTTTTCACTAACGCACAAACACAAAACACATTTCTAAGCTTCGATGACTGCCATGTTCCTCCTGATTTCTAAGCTTCGATGACTGCCATGCTCCTCCTGATCTCCCTTTTCAAATTCATTCTGTAGGCTTTGAATAATTTCAACCCTAATTGTATGATGATGATGATGATATATATACTTTATTGTCCAAGAATATTCTTATTGACAAAGTAAGTTATAAAATATAAATATATATTTGGTCATATGTTATTAAATATAGAACAGATAGGTGCAAATACAATACACACAGTCAAATAAAGAATGAAAGAAAGGAAACATTAACAATAATAACAAATAATAACAAGAAAGAAACATAATAACTTTGCATAATATAAATGCAATTGAATCACAGTATATGTATATATATATAAAAACATCTCAGCAAGCATATAACAACATGTTAATCTACATGCAAGTGCACTGAAGAAACTAATGATAATAATAATAATAATATGCAACATCATTTTACGGCCTTTGAAGCATGTCAACATAATATTCCTGCAGGCTATAGTATGCTGTCTCAAGAAGCAGATTTTTAACCGATTTTCGGAAAATTTTATGATCCAATATAATCTTGATTAGCTGTGGTAGGTTATTGAATATTTTCTTCCCTTCATATATATTAGAGTGTTTTGTTAAATTCAGTTTAGGTATTGGCAAATGAATATTATGATTCCTACTCTGTCTGGTATTGTAAGATCTATCTTCACGAGTAACAGTAACGCATCTCTTGTGAATCAGGCACACCACTTCCAGAATAAAAATGCTCACTACAGTTAGAATCCTCTGTTGTACAAAGAGATGTCTACAGCTATCCCTATAGTTAACTCTACACAAATATCTAAGAGATCTCTTTTGCAGTACGAATACCTGATTAAGGAGTTCTTGATTACAAAATCCCCAAAACGCAATGCCATATCGTAGATGGGATTCTACTAGGGCAAAGTAAGTCGATCTGGCTGTGGATATGTCGAGTTCATTTGCGACAACCCTTACAGCATATGATCCAGAGGCTAACTTCTTACATAATGATGTAATATGTTCATTGAATTTCAACTTATTATCAATATGCAATCCAAGAAACCTAGTACAGTGTGTTTCTGCGATATTGATACCATCCAGTTGCAAGTTATCATAGCTGAATTTAAAGTTTACAATTTTCGTCTTATCCACATTAAAAGTCACACCATTGTTTAACCTTGGATAAATCTGAAGAGACCACTTGTTTCAAAATTTCTGTGTTTTTTCCATGCCATAATAAGGTGGTATCGTCTGCAAAAATTGTGAAGGATCCGCTGATATTTATTGTAGTGAGATCGTTAATATATAGTAAAAACAAAATAGGTCCTAAAACAGATCCCTGAGGTACTCCGCAGTGTGTAGCCTTACTATCAGAACACACATTGTTTATTTTTACTATTTGTGATCTATTATCAAGGTATGACCTGAACCACTCGAGATTTGCCCCTCCTATCCCATAGCGATGCATTTTTTGCAGCAGTATTCCATGATTAACACAATCAAATGCCTTTGAAAAATCACAGAACACCGCCGCAATAGCTTCACCTTCATTCAAACTCATGTATACTTGTTCCAAAAATGAGAAGATTGCGTCATTAGTATTTTTGGAAGTTTGAAACCCAAATTGACATTCATTTATTATATTTCCATTTGTTAAAAATTTCAACAATCTTTTCTTCACTAATTTTTCTATGATCTTCGAAATTGTGGACAACAACGAGATTGGTCTGAAATTTGAAGGAGTGGTGGTATCACCACCCTTATGAAGAGGCATAACAAGTGCCGTCTTTAAACCTGAGGGAAAAACTCCAGTTTCGAAAGAATTATTTATTAGTTCTGCTAGTACCGAGAGCACCCTGAATGGTAAGTTTTGTAGAAGTCTTCTAGTTAATCCATCTAATCCAGAGGACTTATCGTTTTTTATTTCCATCAGTGTTTGTTTTATTTCATGAACATTTGTTGGTGTTAATGTAAAATGGGCATGGCACTGAGTATTATCAAGGTAGCTCAAAGGATCTTGTTGGTATACTAGATTAGCTGTTAACTTTTTGGCAATCGAACAGTAGTAGTCATTAAGGGCATTCGGGTTGATGTCAATACTCTCCGCTGATGTCGATATGCTTCCCTTCCCCCGTAATTCATTTATTATTGCCCATTTCTCTTTAGGTTTGTTTTTTGATTGTTCAATTCTTTTGGAGTAATAGTTATTTTTAGCTAGTTTAATCAAATTTCTATAAATATTCCTATATTTATTAAAATATTCCAAAAAATGTATATTTGTTGTGAATTTTTTTATTGTACGCAGGGATCTAAAATTTTTCGAAGAAATTTTCAATCCTGTTGTTATCCAGGGCTTTTTATTCTTTATCTTCAATTGTTTTAGTGGAAAGCATTCATCAAATTTATACATTAATATTTGTTGAAAGGTAGTAACAGGGTCAGGAGCAGTTATTATATTATTCCAGTTTGACTGTTCACATGATAGTTTGAATTTTTCATAGTTTTTTTTACTGAAGATTCTACCTTCTCTGAATCTAACATTTCTCTTCTCTGCATTGAGTGAAAATTTGAATTGGATTGCTTCATGATCGGATAAGCCTGCAGAAATAACTCTAGTATCTGATTTGTCAGTAAAATTTGAGCATACATAATCAATCAGTGTAGCAGACTTGTCAGTGATTCTAGTCGGCTCGTCAATATGCATTTTTAGACTGAAACTAATGAATAAATTTTGTAAGATATTAGTGAAATTGCAATTTTGAGAGAAATCTATATTAAAATCTCCTGCAAGAATTATTTTCGATTTGAGTGGTAGACATGATAAAAGCATTTCCAGTCTTTCAAGAAATATGTGTGTATCACCCGCACCTGAAGGCGCTCTATAAATACATATAATATACAGATTATTCTTCTTATTGTAGCCTATTGAGAACTCAAATTCACCCTCTACTAACATATTATCATATTTGTGTACATCAACTAATGGGTATTCGTCCGACATACTTTTATGTACGAGAATCATTGTCCCTCCATGTAACATTTGTTTTCGACAAAATTTCGAGGTAATGAGATAATCAGGAATGAAACATGGTTCATCATTCGTTAACCAATGTTCAGTTAAAAGTAAAAATGTTGGAAATTTCTCAGATTCCAAGAATATTGAGAGTTCATCAATTTTGTTACGAACAGATTGGATATTCAGCAGAATTAATGAAGTATTTTGTTGATGACTAAATGTTGAAAATAGACTAACATTTTTAGAATTATCATTCCTTATGTTATTTTTACGTGTGTTAGACAAACATCTAAAAAACTTTCCTGTGCCCTAGAACATTCACCTGAGCCATTATTCACAATATAACACTCTGAGTAATTTTGTTCATGAATTTCTCCCTGATTTACATCATTAATGAAATCGTTATTGATGGTTTCAGATTCAATAGGTGTTGTGTTTATGTGAATTAAATTTTTTCGGCATTTTTGCCCAAATCTTATTTCATTTATTAACTTCATGGCTATTTGGTTTTTTGATAGTGTCCATTTGTTTCCATGATTAATATTCATTAATATAGCCCTACCTTCAGAATAACTATCCAATCGGGCCATGTAGTTTCCCAGTATTTGATTGAACTTCAATATTGAAGAAAGATAGCGTGACTTAGAATGTGCAGGAATAGTATTTATTAAAATATTTGTGTAATGACATTGTTTCAATTTACTATTCATTAACTTAATTGAAGGGTATCTGTTTTTCATAATATCATTCAACCCACCTTGTATAATAACAAAATCATTCAACGTAAAATTTTTCGTTAAAGTCAATATATCAGATATAATATCATTCATACAAGCTCCTGGTTTAATTATAGTTTGAACATAAAATTTATTGTCAAGTCGGTTATTTATTAATTTACCCATATTGCGTCCACCTTCATCGCATAGTACCAGTACTCTATGCATCATATTTTTCTCCTTGATTGTATTGTTTCGTCCTTGTTCTCCATCATCCTTCTTTGATGTAGCAGTTATGTTATCCTTACAACTTGCTCCCAACTTGTCAATTTTCTTTACTTCTGCTCTAAGGTCCTCTATTTCTTGGCAATAGGCCTCCTTATCTTTTTCAAGTGTTTTTATTGTCTCCACCATAATTCTGCTTATGTCACTCAGTTCCTGTACTTCTTTTTCAAATTGTTGAAGTTTTTCATTGCTTTGTTGCAAATTCAGACTGAGTAATGTATTAGTTTTTTCCATACTACAAATTTTTTTATTCAACAATGCAACTGTATCTCTTTGCTCATTCACCTTATTTATACATATGTCCTCCACAGTTAGCTCACTTGCTTCTGATTTTTTTCCTACCATTGTGTCTACGCCACTGGAATGCACTTCAGTGGCTGTGGATTTGTGAGTCATAGGTATGCCATCTGTTTGTGTACTATTTGTTTTTGTAGCATTACTTTTTTGTTGTAGCTCTTTCTGTAGTTTTTTTATTTTATCTTCCATTTCTTTTGTTTCCTTGTTTTTACTCTCTATAAGGTTGTTCATTTCAGATTCCAAATCTATTGTTTGTTGTAAATACCTGTTTTTTTCCTCTTTCAGTTTCTCCATGTAATTGGTTTTTATTTCACTGTCTTCAATTAATTCACTTATTGTTCTTTCCAACAAGTTTGTGTCTTCTTGGTAGCTCGTTGTTCCTTCTTCACAACATTTAATTTTGTTGTCTTTCACAAAGACGACTTTTTTCTTATAATTTGCTAATAAACAGCTCCTATGAAAAACACTACCGCACTCAGTGCATACATAGTGCACAAATGGTTTGTTTTTACAACATTTATAACTTATTCCCTGAGAGCAGTGGGCACGTGTTCCCTCTGCCATGGTTGGAAGTAAAATGAACCATTACCGCCAAAATGATATATAATAGGACTGTCACCTGTCTTGTTGGCTGAACATTTTCTTCTTCAACTATGAAATTTGAATTCACGACGCCAGTGTCCTCAACTTCTTGATGTTTTGAGTTACTTTTCCCCATTTTCCTGGATGTTTAATACACTCACATGCAGCAGGTTTGGCAGGATCGCTATGTAACGGGTTAAATTAGGTATTTCCAATAAAAGGTCTATCACTGGTTCACTGTAGATTCATTCTATGACGCTATTGTCAATTACATGATTATATATTATTGTGCCGCGAATTCCAGTCAACTCTATGTATACACATAATTAAGTATGACAACGCTGATCTAGCTGTATTGCAGTTCATCGATCACTTTGATACTTTCGTAATAAAACTGATCAACGAAAAGCACCTCACCCTGGGTTTTCGAGTGTCTTGTCTCCTTTTCGCAGTAGTACCAGCCTGGCTCGTTTCCATTCTCTTATACGGCAAGTACATAATTCGGTTTGTTGTTCGCCACATGTTTGATGATTTCTGGTGGGATATTTCCCGGCCCTGGGGCTTTTTTGTTTTTCAGCTTCGAATATGCACTCTCCAATTCCTCGATGGTAAATTCTGGAAAGCATGCATCTATTTCAGTTGAGTCTTTTGATCACGATTTTCTACCCATCTCCCCATATATTTTGGTCAATATCTTCGCATATGGATTTCCAGCACCTTTTTTTTGCCTTGAGGATACTGTCTTTCAGTTTTTTTTGCCCCCCTAAATTCTTCCCACAGTACTTGGTTTTGCATTTCTCGTGTATTTCCTCCTACTCTTGACGCACTCTCTTCGCAGCTCTGCGATTTCGTTGTTCCACCAGTATGCTGGTTTGAAGTTTTTTGAGCATCTCCTCTTTGGCAGTGTGTCGTCGCATATTTTTGAAAGTGTATCTGAGAAGCCTTTCTGTGTTGTTGTAGCACCATTTTCCTCGATCGCTTCCAAGGATAGTTGTAATTTGTGTTCATCTATCTTCTTGGAGTTCCATCCGCGGTTTATCTGTTTCCGTGGTTGGTTGGTTTGTTTCGTTTATACTTCGAAGGTTATGTATTATGATCACTAAGTGTTTCCTTCTCGCTCACTTCCCAGTTCATGATTTTATTCCTGATAGAGTCTGTTGCTATTGTTAAATCCAGTATGGAGGAGAAGTCTCTTCTCTGGAAGGTTGGTTTATTTCCCTCGTTTACCAGTATGAGGTTGTGTTGTGCTACCCACTCCGTTACTACGTCTTCCCTGCGGTCTGTGAATCTCATGCCCCATTGAACGGATTTAGCGTTGAAGTCCCCAACCACAATGGTTTTCTCGTTTGTGGTTCTGATGTGATTTCCAATCTCCCCTAGTGTGTTTACCAGTTCATCTATATCTCTGTTTGGTGAGGCGTAGCAGTTGTAGATCGTGAAATGTGCTATTGCCACATACGAGAAACCTGAGCCTTTTTTCTGTCTTTTTATGGTTATCATCGTATACCCAGTCTTTTCTATTGTTTATTTCTCTTTTGTTTGGTTCGCTTAGAGCTATTATTGCTGCCCCCATTTCTTTCGCTGTTGCCAAAACCATATCGTGTGCTGCTCTGCTCCTGTTCGTGTTTATAATGAACTTGAAATAACCCACATTTACGTCATTCAATCACAACCGCGCTTAGGAAGGTCGAACATGAGTTTGTTTAGTTATAGAGTGTGATTGTTATTCCCGGATCATGTCTTTTGATGTCTGTGACAACATATTCATTCAATTTCGTTCGTTCGAACTTCTCAACTCCAACATTGTATGCTTTTTGATTTTCTGTATGAATTGATCGATGATTATATGAATGATTTCTTATTATTAAGATTTATGCTTCTCGACTCAAACCATCATAAATTCGGATCCATTCGAATGTTATGAAATTGTTATTATATCCCCAAAATTCCGATATAAAATATGTTCTTCAATGTCAATAAAAATGCAGTTCATCAACAAAGGCCTGTTGCAATATCATATTAATTCATAACTTCAAAATATTATCAACTTTTAACGAATAATTGATTGATTGACTAATGAAAAATCGATTCCATATATTCCAGAATTGTGTTAATCTCCAAATATATGGCAAAATGATAGAATTCAAGAATCATCCTATACTTGCTCACTTATTTTGAAGCCTCAGTATTCTCACAAGTGGATCATAACATTATAGTCGTCGTTGTCTGTCGAGATACAGATTGCTCCGACAAATTGCGTTTTTGCTAAGTAACTACCGAGAATAAATTGATATAATTTTCATAGTGCATAGACATAGTGTCAAACAGTTTACTCAAACTCAGGTGATATGATAAACGCGCCCGTGAAAAAACTGTAATCAATATAACCTATCGGCGAAATTATCATCGATTTACTGAAAGTGCCAGTCTGCGAGAGTGACAAAAACAGTTCCGAACTGTTTTTCTACCACATCACCAAAAAACTTGTTTGGGGATTCCGTCGAAATGCCGATCTGTGAAATTTGTACAAGTGGAGTCACCGGTAAATCGCCTGGTTTACAGTGCGGTGGATCATGCCAGAAATTCTTCCATGCAAAATGTGTCGACCTGAATAAGGCAGACATATCACGTTTCTCGATGCCAGGTGTATCGTGGAGTTGTAGGGACTGCAGAAACCCAGCTACGAATAAGAGACAGTCGCTTATCGTAGCCGCGGATGACTCAGATTTCTCGGCTACCTCGTTTGGCGTCCTGAAGGATATACAAAAAAATATTAAGTCATTAGATGACAAATACGATTCCCTATTACATTCAGTGAACTTTTGTAGCGACTCGATAACCAACTTTGAGATTAGTATGACTAAGCTCAACGAAAAAGTGATGCATGTTGAAAAACTCACTAAAGAGAATTTGGAGCTCAAGACACTTGTTAAACAACTTAGTGATCGACTAGACGCTGTAGAACAACAAGTAAGAGTGAACAATATCGAAATACAAGGAGTTCCCGTAAAGGACAATGAAAACATTATGAAAATCGTTAAATCGATTGGCGCATTCATAGAATGTCAAATTGAACCAAAGGATATCGATACGGCCTACAGAGTTTTCCAAGCTGACCCGTCAAGACCAAAACCTATAGTTGTCAAACTTTTGTCAACTCAAAAGCGCAACGCTTTCCTGGCCGCGGCTAAATTGAAGCGTCAAGAAAGTGCATCCACCAAGGGTTTGAGCATCGAAAATATATCCAAAGAACTGTACATCAACGAACATTTAACTCAAAAAAACAAACTACTCTTGAAAAAAGCCAAAGAATCCGCTAGGGCAAAAAACTACAAGTATGTTTGGGTTCGCGATGGATCTGTTTTTGTTAGACAAAATGATAGATCCAAAGTTATAAAGCTCCTCAGTGACAATGACATAGGAAAAATCAAATGAACCCTGTACATTTGAATCATAAGCACAAATAGTTATAGATATTAAATGAACTCTTACATGGAGTATTCCATTCTGTACCAAAATGTGCGTGGTCTCAACACGAAGACATCTTTATTCTACAGAAATATCTTGAACTGTGAAAATGACATAATTTGTTTAACGGAGACGTGGCTAAAACAATCTGTTTCTAATTCTGAACTTTTTCCTAACCATTTCAACGTGTATCGTCGTGATCGCGAAAATACTTCTTGCAGCAAGGTGATCGGTGGAGGTGTGCTCATTGCTGTTAATAAAAAAATTAGAAGTTGCTCAGAAATCCCATGGAACTCTGAGGCGGAAGACCTGTGGGTAACCATTTTTCCAAACGATAGTGCTTCGAGGTGCCATATTGGCTGTGCCTACATCCCTCCAGGAGACGTCGCTGCACTGAATATGTTTTGCTCTAAACTAAATGATATAGTGTTGAATAATCCCAATGATATGTTCATTCTTTGTGGAGACTTCAACTTGCCAGATATTCAGTGGGTGCCGGATCAAACGAATAATTTTTGCAAACCTATTAATTTCAACAACCAACGTTCCAGTCTATTCATTGACACCGTGTCTTTAGCAGGTCTAAGCCAATATAACAGCTTTTCGAACATATCAGGTAATACCTTAGATTTGATTTTTAATAATAATTGCATTATAAGGCATATCAATAGATGTGAATTTCCTCTGGTGCCAGAAGATCCAAACCACACTACAATCGAATTTAACGTTAACTACGACCAGCCCATCTGCAGAAAAAACGGTAATCCACATAAATATAATTTTAATAAAGCTGACTATGATGCAATCAACCGCTCTCTTTGTGACATTGACTGGAAAAAGGAAATCGCAAATTTGGATACCGAAAATGCAGTTGGGAGGTTTTACTCAATCATTAATAACTTGATACGTAAATTCGTTCCAAAATATCCGAACTACTGTAAATTATATCCCACCTGGTTTTCGATATCCACAATAAAGGTAATCAGAGAGAAGAATAAATATCATAAGCGTTGGAAGAAATTTAGAAATGATCTCGATTACGTAACCTTCAAACTATTAAGAGGACGATCGAAATACCTCATCGACGAAGATTACAAAAACTATCTACAAACAGTTGAAGAAAATATTGCCAATAATCCGAAACACATTTGGCAATTCATCAAAAACAAAAGAAAGTCAAACGAAGTCCCTGACAGCATAAAATTTAATAATGAATTGATTCTTGATGAGCAAGATATTTGTAATGCATTTTCAAAATATTTTTCCTCGGTGTTTATCCCTCAGCTTAATGCTCAAACAGAAGTGCAAAACAATGCACTCTCAAATATCACAAAATATCGCATCAGTCAGAATGACATCACTAATAAACTCAATAGCCTACCTAATAAAGGACCTGGTCCGGACGATATTCCAACATGTTTTTTGAAAAATTGTTCCCCACATCTCATAGAGCCTCTCTACATATTATACAATAAGTCATTACGGGAAGGTTACCTTCCGCAGATCTGGAAGACTGCAAATATCACACCCATATTCAAATCTGGTGACAGACATATTATTGAAAATTACAGGCCTATTTCAAAGCTATGTATCATTGCCAAAATACTCGAAAGCATTATATTTGACTTTTTATTTTTCGATACAAAGAACATATTGAATATCCAGCAACACGGATTTATGAGAGATCGTTCTGTAGACTCAAATTTATTCATTTACACAGAATATATACTGAATAATATGAATCGTAAAGCTCAGGTTGACTCTGTGTACACCGATTTCAGTAAGGCATTCGACAAAATCGACCATTCGATTTTACTTTCGAGGCTTGCGGGAATCGGTGTGCACGGAGAACTTCTTGAATGGCTCGGTTCATATGTGAGAGGCAGGTACCAAACAGTTACCATGAACAATTTTAAATCTGATAATGTTCTGGTTACATCCGGCGTTCCTCAGGGATCCCATCTGGGACCCCTGCTGTTCAACATTTACATTAACGATATAAACAAGTGTTTCCATTCTTCCAGATTTCTCATGTACGCGGATGATTTGAAAGTGTTTTTTCCTGTTACTTGCGCTAATGATGTGGTACTGATTCAGAAAGATCTGGACAGGCTCACTGAGTACTGTAAAGACAACAGCCTTTACCTCAACCTATCCAAATGTTACCACATTACTTTCAGTAGAAATTCAATTCTAATACCAACCTCGTTTGAAATTTCAAATAAAAAGCTAGAAACCGTCAAGCAAGTGAAAGATCTTGGTGTAGTACTTGACTCAAAACTGTTATTTGACCAACACATATGTAGTGTCTCCAAGAAAGCTAATAAAATGTTGGGTTTCATAATCAGATCCTGCTGCGAACTAAGAAATCCCAGAACCCTTAGAACATTATATATGTCATATGTTAATAGCGTTCTGACATACGGCTCAGTGATTTGGAACCCTCTTTATAATATTTACGCTCAAAAACTTGAGAGTATTCAAAACAAATTCATTGATTACGTAAACAGGAAATGCTTTCCGCATGTTAGCGAAAGGTGCACCGTTCGGAAAGAACTAAACCTCATTTCACTTGAACACCGGAGGAAAATCACAGACGTGAAGTTTCTTTACAAAGTTGTAAATCACAAAATAGACTCTAACGAAATTGTAAGTCAGATTCGATATGCTGTACCTAACTACAACACTCGCCAAACTCTTTTATTTTTTACCGAGCAAGCAAATACAAACTATTTTCTAAATTCCCCTCTACACAGAATAATAAAGACCTACAATATTTTATCAAATTCCACTAGCATCGACATATCTGCAAATAGCTTCTACAAATTTCAAAACATATTGAGAACACACTTTTCACAATTAGAGCACCGCTGAATGTCTGTCAAGTTGTACCCCCCAATAATTTGTTTTTTAATTGTTCTCCTTATTCTCATATCATCTTAAAATGATTTATACCTTATTGTAACTATATAACCACTCAGAGGATGCATTTTTTGGGCAAGTCCTGTTTGCATCCCACAATAAATAAATAAATAAATAAATAAATAATGGTTATGACTGAGTGTGATGAGCAATTCCTAAAGACAACGAAAACGTAAAACATAAGCTATCGAGGGATGGAATGCGTTAAAAAGTATTATTCAGATTGATATATTTTTTGTTTTTACGAATGGCATCACGATTGAATATTCTGGGTTGTGTACCGAAATATCCAAATTAATAATATTCCTGATATACTTGATAATCACTTCGAATATGCAGTGTGGTTGATAATTATTAAATGAATGTATGTTTGCGCTTTTTGTGGAAATCACCTCATCTGATAATTCAACTTGAAAATTGGCATCCAGTTATATTCTTCTTCTACATTGCGACGTAGTCGATATTGGAAAATTATGTGTTTTTTCAATAAAAGTAAACTTTATGTTATCTTGCGTTGATGATTTCCAGATGATAATGGGCCATCCTGTAGGTTCATTGATATTAGTTTTCCATCACACAGGATTTATAGGAATTATCGATCGGCAACAATTTTTGACAAACTGAATGAGGAATATTCCTTTCCATACATTCCAATGTTCATTTCATACTTCCTTTGATCTAGGAAAACATTAAATTATTTTGCTAATGTAGAGAAACTCCAGGAGGGCCATAAGACGTTGCTACAGAGAATTTCTAATAACTTCACCATTTTCCCCAAGCATGTAATCAAATATTGATATTCCATAACGGTTTTCGAAAAGAAAATATAGAATATCGACTTGGATTTTTCTCCATCTCCATCTCCATAAAAATTGCTATTTACGTCATTTCAGTATCTGCAGTTGTGCCTGTTCACATGTTCATGCTGATAAAAAAGAGATTCGTCAGAAAAGCACACATTGTAGAGGTAATTATCATCACCAATCAATAATTGACTCATTATTTCACAAAACCCTGTACGTATGTCAGGATCATCTTCTTTTAATTCTTGTACATTCTGCATTTTATAAGGATGGAATTTTGCTTCTTTCAGAATTCGATAAACGCTGCTTTTAAAAACTCCAGAGAAATAGTCTCAAGTTGTCTTAAAGATTGAATGTTGTCCATCACTGCATGTCCTACAACTGCAACAGCGACCCCTTCATTTCTCATAAGCTTCTCTCGTTCATGTTTTTTATTCAGCACTGATCCCGACTCCATGAACTGATATGATGTGTTTTTTTCTGGATAAATTTCATTGAAAATTCGAGCCGTAGCTTTAGCACATCGTCCATTTTCAAAATACGCGGCTACAATGGATATTCTATCCTGTATAGTATAAACCATTTTAAAAAGTTTTCAAATTGTTGATTGAAGTGACTCGAATACATCAATATACCAAGGCGTAAACAAATATATGCGTATACAAAAGCACATGGCGATAATTTTTTTTTTTCATAAAAACGTCTGTCTCACCATCTAAACTATTATTTCTGAGCATATTTCAATACAATGGCGTACCCACAGTGAACCTTTCTCGCGATGATGAAATTTTAGGTGATGACAAATGAAAATATCTTGATAAAACTTAGTTTTCATTAAAACTTCAACAACACTCAATCGATCCTCAATTTTAGTACACCGATGTATTTGAGATTGAATTCCCTTCAAAATTATGTATTACAAGTATAGTAGTCCCATTGAAAAAGTAGGGGGTGCTGGGGATGAAGGGGTTGACAACACAATGATGATGTATTTGGTGAAAATCTCAGCGATTTTCCATTTTCTTCACGAGTTTGGAGATTAGGGGGTGACAAGTTTTAGCTGGGACACACTGTACATCATTGATTCAACATT
Source organism: Plagiodera versicolora (assembly GCA_037013635.1). Taxonomy (NCBI): domain Eukaryota; kingdom Metazoa; phylum Arthropoda; class Insecta; order Coleoptera; family Chrysomelidae; genus Plagiodera; species Plagiodera versicolora. The sequence continues at coordinate 2,808,075 of CM072986.1, read as the reverse complement.
CAATCGAGAGGTACTACAAGTTTCTGATCGAGTCTCGTCTCATAAGGACGTTGATGATCAGTACATGAGTTGATTCTTCACTCTTATACATGGTGATTCATTGGGAAATGGCAAACTGTAAGGGTAGGTAGAGGTCGCCTAGCTGGTTCTGAAAAACCCCCATATGATGGGTTGTCCGTTTTTCGTGTACCACTAGGGGATCTCGCTTTTCTTGAGAGATTGAATTGCTACAAAGCTGTGCATATTTGTGCTGAATAATAATGGACTGCCTGTATATCGAATGTATGATAGATGGGTTTTTGGAGTGAAGAAGCATGGTAGTCTCATAGTTCAGACACATTGCAAGCAATAATGAATTTAGATTTATACCATAGTTGAGATATTCTTTTCGATAGACGATTTTTGTTTATTTATCAAGACAGTGCTCATTTCCTTCAATCCTTCCTGACTAAGGTAGCAAAAAAGCATTTTGATCTATAACTATGATGTCTCTTGTGCAAAGTCGAGTTATCATTACAAATAGTGATTCCTTTGATCTACTGAATATATTTTCGATTGATCTTCTGAAAATATTATTCACTGATTCCTAATCTTGATCAATTCAAATCTTAACTGATATGGAAGTGAAAAACTCCGATATTCATTCATGTTTGAGAAAAGAATTCCATGTCAAACTTTTTCATTCAGAAACAAACACCAAATACTAACTTCGAATATTTTCCTGAGGGTAACAAATCGCAAACACAATATCTGGGGATCTCGGGACCATCACAGATTGAATCAGGTCATCTATAAAATTCGAGGATTAATTTCTATAAAAAAATTGCCACCCTTAATACCTACAAAACGTACCGACATCTCACTAATCCTGGGACTCTACCGCCTCGGCTGGAAATTTAATCATTTAGGAAGGATTACAGTGTTTTTTACGCTCGATGTAATTCTCAGTAAAGTTCAACACGGGATGCCACCTTCCCAGAAAAGAATCGTTGCATATTGCAGATTCCAAAGATGTCACCAGATCGAATTAGAACCGCTCGACTTGGGGCGGCTGAAATGAATGCAACCGTTTCATCTCGGAACACCCTCTGCATATAATTACATGAATTTCAGAACGACCAGATTTGATTGGATTCCCAACAATGTCAGATGAATCAGTGATTCTGATTGCATTTGGGAGTACCGTTATCAATTGAGATCAATGATAATTGGGTGAAAATGCGCGTATGGTTAAATTTATCTGTAGAATCAGTTTAATGGAATAATTAAAAAAAATAATGAAACAAAAGGAATGATTCAACGAGAGAACATCAATATAAAGCTCTGAATATCAATTATATAAAGTTGATAAATAATAAAATGATTGATAGTATATCAATAGTTGAATGTTTGTTTTCACGTACATTACTTTCTGCCATTTGATGATCATTTTGATTATATTTCCAGTAAGATACAGAAGGAATAGGGTGGCCAATTGATAAATAAAATTATTTTCCATTTCATGAATATAAATTAGTTTTTTACAGTTGAATAGATTCATTTCACAATGACAACATGATGATATCAACCAAGTTCTTGACATACGTATATCATGTAGTACAAGGTTCATGACAATTAACTATTTCATCACATAATTTGTTGCTGATCAGTAGGAAAATCTTTCATTCTCGAATGTTGAAAATATTTATCAGTTAACTGTTTTTTATTTTTTCATAGCCGATACAACATCAATTATTTTAACTAATATCCATTATTGAATAGGAAAAGATGAGTGAAAAAGTCGACATCTTTTTTATGGGATTAGAGCTATGACACCTTTAGTTGGTCGATTTTTATGCAATGCTACATATGATTGGAAGTCAAATGGGAAATATAGTGTTCGTATAAATGTTTATGTTCAATTCATATCCATAAATGAAAAAAAGAAGAAAAGTCCAAAATTATCGATAGGAAAGATTATTTGTATTCCATTGAAAAAACATATCGAATGACATTCATCAATATCAAAGTTCATAATACACTCTTTTCGCCATACTTTGGTTATATTCATATTCAATTACGTCCTTATTCAATTTGGTTAACAGTGATTTAACCAAAAACTACAAGATCCAGGGATGACAGTTATCTTCGAACAGAATCAACTCATTTAAGAGGTATCTCCAAAGTGTATAATTTGTCATTGGATCGAGAATATATTCTACAATTTCGCAAAAGTTTGAATATAAAAGATTGTGAATGGTATGATCCCTTGAATATCGAACAGTACATCAACCTTGATGAAATTCATTCGTAAAATACTATAAATCTTCATTTTTAATGGATACTAGAACAATATGAATTATTTTGTAACAACATAAAATTTCTTGCATTCAAATGAAAATAAATACAGGGTGGCCACGAGGTTTTGGGCAGTATATATCTCGGAAACTTGTAAGAGTACGATATTGAAATTTGGCAATTGTAATTCGTTGGTAATATGACGTTGAGACAGCTGCAACGTTGTTACGTCCCATTTTGGATCATGTGGTTTCATCTTTAGCCCTTAGGGTAGCTTGCCACTCTATCACACCAAAAAGATTCAAGCAGCATGCACAAGAAATTTACTTAGAAGATTTGATTGCTCCATTACTGAAAATGGAAATCAATTAGAGCATAACGTTGTAACAACGAAATTCGTAATATTACCAATGGTTTATAACTTTTTTTTTTATATAAAACTTCCCACGAAAGGAGACATCCTGTAATGTTCAGAGAACATCGTGAGAACCAAGGGAAGGAGGTAGGAATTGGTGTTCTTTTTTAATTTCTGAAGGTCATATGCCTCGGGGAACACCTCCCTGGGCAATGTGTTCCAGAGCCAAATTTCAATGTCGTACTCATACAAATAGTTTTCAAGATACATACTGCCCAAAACCTCGTGGGCCATCCTGTATATATTTCCGAGTATAATTATAGATATACAAATAGTTTATTTTCATCAAAAGTAAACCATAACGAATATTAAGAAAGGGTGAGAAACTCCTAAATATATGATTTCAATATTTTTTGTGGTTGTTTTATATTATTCATGGGTTTGGTTTTTATGAAAATGTTGAATGATTGTGTCAATGTATGAATATGCTTTGAAAATATTCATACATACTGTACAGATATTTTTACCTTCACTTTGATATTTATCGATATCAAATACTCTCCCGACATCATCTGGTTTCACTTGATCACTCAACACCCCAAATTTATATCAGCTCTTTATTTTTTTTATAACGGAACTTAAACCACTGTTGTATCAGCTTATGGAGGGCAGATCTCAAAAGACTTTTTTGACATCACTTAAGTGACTCGCCATAAATCCGAATGTTCTCTTGGATGTTTAGAGCGTAAACTGGGATTATCCACACTCCTCCGGAAAATTTAATCTTGCATTTCATAAACTCTTATTTATGGTATCTTGATTTCATCACATAACTTGTGGATATTTTCGTTTAAGGAAAAGAAGTTTGCTGAAATATTTTTATTGAATGAAAAACAGTAGGTATACAGGCCTATTTACTATAAGAGGACATGAAACATTTATAGAGCATCAAACAACGGAAGATTATGGAAAATGCAATTATTGAAAAATACATACATTCTCGTCGTGACGTTTCTCTCAACTAAACTTGATTGAATGAAATAAGAATAATATAAAACTTTTCATTTCTGAAATTGAATAATATATTTCTATTCATTATTTGATGAATTCTGAGACAGAAGATGGGTCAATAATATTCACAAAATATCTCAATCAAAGGATTTCGAAAATCAAGGGTTAGATATGATGAGTCTCATAAGAGAAAATTGATAGGGACCATCACATCATCCTAATCTCAGATCACACTTTTATATAAAAATTCGAAATGAAACTTGATTGATCTGAATATATCATCTCATTTATGGTCATAAATTCAATGTGCATTGTTTTATATATTTTTCTTGTAATAATATCGCTAATTATCTCCCCGGAAAATATTAATACATCAAATTACCTTCGGCATCTCTTTTACCCATGTATCGGAATTCATCTATAATGAACCTCTGTGTCATTCAATTGCCTGAAGAATAAATTTTGTTGCGCTGGTATTCTTCAAATTGAATCGTTCAGTTTGTCAGAATTCATAATTGAAAAAAAAAATCGCCAGAAACAGTGATAGAGAGGTATAGATGATTATGAAATTCCTCAGGCAATTGTCGGATTCGAAATCAGTCAATAATAAGATCTTTCATTTTGAATGTGAAATTCGCTATCGATTTCTGCAACATCTTATTGTAGTTGAGTTGAGAATATTTGAGTATGTTTCCCATTAATCAACCAAACTATTCGGCTGTTTACTTTATCAGTAACGTCAATAGTGAATCTGAATAGGAAGTGGTGTAAAACACGCACCTTTGAAACAATAAATGTTGTGTATAAAATCTACGGTATTGATTTTGATTGAGGATTATTTGACTGATCGCAATCACAAATCAAAAGTCGGTCAAAACATATCTGGTGAGGCTGAGAGTTGTAATGGTGTACCTCAAGGCAGTGTTTTAGCATATATAAATGATATGCACTATTAATTGAAAAGATCATTTATCAGTATTTTCGCCTATGATACATTCATATCGGTATCCGGTAGCGACTTTCAAGAGGTCGCTACAGTTTCAAATGAGGAATTGGGCATTCCATATGACTGGTTGTGTGCTAATAAACTTGAATTGAATAATCCAAAAACAAAATATATGGTTGAGAGATCAAAAGCACACTGTACACGCTTTGAAGTACAAAATCCAGAAAATGAGTTAAATGGGGAGAACATTGAACAGGTACATCAAGTAAAATATCTTGGAGTGGTTCTTGATGCTCAACCAACATTTAATAATCAGACAAATTTTTGATGTGAAAAGATTTATATGAAGGAAGGTTTCTTTCGGCGAATATCCTCAAATCTGTCACAGTGGTCCAGGTTATTGGTATACAACACAATAATGCGCCAGCATTTAAATTTCTGTATATTATTATTGTTATCCTGTTCCAGAGAAAAATCAAATCGATTACAAATATTACAAAATAAATGACTGGGGGTGATATTGAGATGTAATATTCCGACACCAGTTGCTGAAATGCATAAGCTATTGGCAAATGAACATAAGCGATACGCCACCTGGTGGCATTAAAAATAACTTTACGAGCAGTCAGAGTTCTTGTGTTTGGTATTATGTTTTGTTGATTTTATACTGAATTTGAATATTTGAAAGATTGTAAAACTATGGATCAGTAAAATAAAACTTCCAATACTAATTCCCATACTTTTCCCCAAGCTGGTGATATAAATATCGTTAATATATAGATGAAATTCTGTTTACATTGAAGGTCACAGTCGAGTATAGTATAGTTCAGGTGTCAAGGTATTTTATTAAGCACTTCTCACCATTAAACATCAGAAAAAACAAATACTATAAAGTCATAATTTATTCCATTACAAAAACAATTTTCTTGTCATCATGATATTATGATGTCCAGCTTTCAAAACTTCTTCACCTTCATGAAAACTTCTGAAAGTGTTTGTGCCTCCAAAGTACCCCAAACTAAATCTTGCCATTCGAATCTAAAAACAAAACAAATTATCAGAATCCTGTATTTGATCGAACCATTCACATTCACAACCACGGTCATACACATGACTTAAACGATCATGTTCACAACAGTATTCTAACCTCGTATTATTTTCAATATAATACAATGAATAAATCAAATGATAATGCTTACCACCTTTAGAAATATGAAAATACATACACATGGATGCCCTAGCTCACTGCAAAAGTCTGAAATGTCTTTATTTTCATTATGAACACACACTCTAAGAACGAAAAATCACATGTAAACAAATACAACTACACCATTCAATGACTGTTCGTATGGTTCTCTGACTGCTCACGCTGGCGCTGCAATCTTAAATTCATTCGCCTATTGAATATTTTGACGGTTGAGCACAGCATTAAAAAGGGGAATTTTATTTTAAAACATAAAATGATTCATTGTCATGTTCCACAGTATCTGGATGATTTTGTGGCTAAACGTTCAGACATACATTTTAGAATTTTAAGATCAGCAGATAATTTTAATATAGACTTCACACATGAATCTTCTTTAAAAAAGACTTTGCTTCAAGAAGGGTTGCGTCTTCTTAATGATGTTAAAAATTCGGTTCATATGAATACGTATATTGAAAATATTGTATTGAACCGTACCTGGATTATTAGTTCCATTCATTCGGTATTTGGTAGCATACAGGATAATGAGTTTATGTTGTGAAAATTAATGAAATATACAATGCGGATCGTTAGTTATGAGCCGTTGAAGAAATAGGAGAAATACATGAAACAATGTGTATCTCGCTTATACAGGGCGCTAGACCCATCATATGAGGGTTGGTTCTTCAGAACCATCTAGGCGACCTCTAGCTACCTTTACAGTATGCCTATTTCACAATGAATCACCCTATGAAATTTGGTATTGAGCAAGGGAAGAATATTCCACTAGAGGATACGTTTTGAGTATTGATAACACTGATAAATTCAGAAATGATTGTCAACTGTGAGAGTGAAAAATGCAACTTTCAGTAAGTCTTTGTCGACAGTTTCTTCAGAACGTCGTTGCTTCATCAGCGTTTCTTGGCGCACATTTCAATGTCGTGGTAGTGGAACATAATATAAGATATATATGTGAATATGTCCGTTGATTCAGTTCATCTCATTTTTTCCATGTTTATGTCCAATATGTTTGTCAACATACAGTCTTATATCGCCTCGGAAACATCAATGTTATTTAGATTAGTGAATAAGCGGAACTTATAGAAACCTATGATTATTGAAATATCAACCAGACACTCAGTCCCTTTTAGTGGTATTTGCGAGCTTCCTGGGTTTGTCCACAATTAAAAAATGCATTGAAGTCAAAATAAAGAGGGGTTTAATTCGATTCTATTCCTGTTCGTCGTCGTTCTAAAAATATCTAATGATATGACTAGTTGAAGTATTGCTTCAGGGAGGAGATAAATGTCAGTAGAAAATCGATTCACGACGTAAATCACAAAATTCATGTGGTATGTATTTTGAAGGGTATGAAAATAAATAGTCCACAGAGTGTTCAGAACTGAATTAATTTCATCTTATTCGTTATCACATATATTTGTATTCCTCAAGAGAATGTGCAAAATGAAATGTTCATGTCTTGAAAGATATACATATTTTTATTGCTTTTCCAGATCCGATAAGTTGTATCATAAAATTCTTATATTCTCTATGGAACAACCATAGATCAAATTTTTTTCATTCCATTTTCAGAGAATCTGTTCCGTTCTAATTTTGGTGTTTGAATAAAGAACTCCTGCTCCCTTAGAAACATCATAAGAATCAAAAAATATTTCAATATGAATCATTAGCCATTTCATAAATGAAATACGCTTGAAAACATTTTTTTTTCCTCAAAAATCCAGCAATCCTAAGACAATTGAATAGGTATGTCCTCAATATTCAGGAAAGTGTCACTTTTTCGAGGAAATGTACGAGTACTTTTGTTTATATGAAATATCTCTTCCTATTCTAACGCGAAAGTTATTCAAATACGTAGAATATAAATTTGATGATAACTATGATATTAAGAAGTTTATGTAAGGAACATTCATGAAAATCAGTGGGCTACTCAAAATGGTCTTCGAGGGTGATCATTTCAATTGAGTGTATGCAGGTAGAATGACTTTTTAGGTGAAGTGACATAATAAATATTCTGCATCAGAAAAGCAATTGAAATAGTATAAATAAACATTTTTGAAAATTTCGTGGAATAAAGGTGGGTGAAATAGCAAAACATACACACATATGCACATAAACATACATACATTGTCGTTTGTATACATATAGTTCCTATAAATTAATAATTCCATTTTAAAACTCCTTACATTATTGTAACCTCATGATACGAATGGTATCCATTCCAAACGAAATTTCAACCTCAATCACAAAACTGAAATAATCAAGAATTTGTAATTTGTTTTTATAATAATCAAATCTTCATTGTTTTCTTGACCTCCATTTTTGTTTTCAACTTAACCACCATTCTGGTCATGAAGACTTTATTTGAGATCGGACGAAACCATACAGTAGCATTTTATGTATATGTATACAGGGTATTCCAGAACTCAACGTCAAGCCGAAACGGGGTGACAGGATTGATCATAACCATCACGAGAGAAATCTGAAAATATCTATCTCATGCAGCTTGGAAATTATGAGCATTTTGAGAAAAACCTAAAAATTTGATAATTTTGCCTCAAAATTAAGAACCTACACCTACCTACCGATTCGGCTCGACGTTGAGTTCTGGGACACCCTCTATGAATGATGTAACGTACGTGAATTTCATTATGTATTCCTATTATATTACGTTTTGATTTCAGGATTTGCTAAACTATATTGTTTACTTGAAAATTGAATTTGTTTAAAAAAAATATTCAACGTCACCATTCCGTCATAACTTCCTGGACAACAGGAGTACAATATTTTTCCATAACTCAGGATAATGAGAAACGTTTTCGTAATCTAAAAAAGTTTGAATTCAATTCACCCAACATCGTATCTCCTGAGATGAGCGATATCCTCATGGTGATATTCGAAAAACGGACAGCCTGTATTATTCCTTTCTACATCCGCGTCGTTAAACTCTTTACCGAAATACAGTTTAGACATTCAGGAGATCTTGGGATAATTATTAGTGGCGGATAACTACCAGAAAGAAAAACAAATAAGAACACCAGCTATGTCCAGTTGTTCTAGTTACTTCGACTAAAAAGTTATTAGATTATCACAATTATCTCCTGATCAATTTACTTCCGAATACAATGAAGATTAAATGTTGTCGCAGGCAATTACACGATTCAAGGAAGTTCTTCCTTCTCAATATAATGATTAAGCACAAAGAATCTCATTTTTCACAACAGATGGGTCTTTCTGAATAGAAACAACTCTTTTGAAGGGAAAGTTGAATGCTACGCTTTTGCCAGTCGTCGAATAACAAAAGACGTTAATGAGAAAAAATGTCGAAGAAAAGTCCCAATCTTTCTGGATTTCTAAATACAATTTGATTTAATGGACGCCGAGTCAAAATCTGGAAATACCGCTCCGTCCGAAAAAGCGGAAAAAAAAACTCATCGTCGGAATTGACGCCTGATGAATAACAAGCAATCCGTGGGTTGTGGAAACAATGACTCCTCAATCGATAAGAAATACATTTCAACACCTCCATCTTCTCCTAGTTTGATATCATCCGAATCCAATGCAATTTCTCGTATTGACATGCTTGATAATAGAAATTTTCTATGAACTAGTTACTTACCTACTGGACTCGATGACAAATTATGAAACAACACTTTTTGATGCAACGAAAGTATCGTCTTCAAGAAGAAGACGAAGAAAAAGGCAATAGATTCATATCTCATATTGAACAATTGGAATCTACTTTTGGTATAACTGGAAGTTGCGTCAATGGTTCCAGTCGACAACCCCATCTAATTTTCTTGATTAGATATTAGATCTGTAGTACTTTCCTTATTGTATGAATGAATTTATTTCATTGAGTTATGTAATAGCTAGCTATCATATCATTGAATGTTCATTTGGACATCAATATGAATATTGAATATTACAAGATATACGGGGTGTTTGCCAAGGCGAAACAACATTCATTGCAAAGTTGTCACATTTGGCGAATAAAATAGTATTTATTGTCCACAAATTAGCGTAAAATTTTCGTTTTTTTTATTTCCGCTCCAGTTCAACAATGTCGCGTGGATGTAGGAAGGATGGCACTGGATGCCAAATTTCATGCTGAATTCGATGTTGGAAGAACATACAGTTCTATTTTGGAAAGGTGAACTGAATGGTGTCCCGCCTGAACTGAATTTTCTCTCACCTCCTGTATATCTTGGAAATATTATAGGATCATATATCTGTGCAAATAACTTCTAAAGGAATTATTCGATGATTTTATCATTCCCTAATTTCACACAATAATCGTGAAATATCGTAGTATTATGAAATCATGGAAATACCTCGCACAAATGAGTTTCCACTGTATAGAAAAACATTGATATATTGTCGCGTACAGCGGGTGTTTTTGGGGGTCACCCCTGTCGCTTGGATCGTACTCAGGAAATATAAATAAAATGATTTCAATTTCAAAATTAAATACAAAACAAAGCAGATAATTTTATGATAATTTTGTTGGTACATTATTCAAGAAGAGATTTAATGATTCAAACAAAAATAGAAATGCTCACCCTAAAATACACAAAAATGCTGAAGACTCAGTCTTCAGTAGGAGTTAGGGACAATCAAGGAAAACTGTAGCATAGGCGTCCGAACTACCCCTTCGGACGCCTATCTACCATTCTAGACTGACTCAAAAGACTCTCTGGAGACTCCCCGAAGAGTCCCCGAAAACACCGTCTTCAATTATTTTTATCAAATCTATAATTAAAAATCAGCAACATCAGCAAAATTGTATTAGTTATTCTCTTCTTGTGATAACATACTTTTCATTATATAATTTGTACTGACCTACTTTCATCATGGACTTGTAAACAGAAATGATTGGTTTATAACAATAATGAAATTGATTTCAGAATATAATTATACTTGGTGTTTAACTGAATTGAAATTTGAAAAATATATATCTTGACAATATTGAATCCGTCGTGACATTTCAGAGTTGATTCAGCACCTAAAAATATAGTCATTTTGTTTTACCCACTCCAGACTTCAGGCAGTTATACTCGACGCACATTCGAATTCTGTTATCACGAATTTCACCTAACAGATTTCTGGTTCAATTTACCAATTATAGAGCCGCATTATTCACAAGAGCATTGTAGATCCGAAAAAACTGAATTATCCATTTGACTGCCTAACCGGATCATGTCCGCTCGAAAATTCATCCTCAAAGGAGCCCATTTCTGTTATTTCATTGTTGCTTTCACGAAAATATTCGCCGCAATCGGCAATGCCGGTAAAAGCTCTACACCAAAAGTCTCGTGGCCAGCGATACGTTAAAATCAATATGTTGTTGTTTGTTATCACAAAAGATATTTGTCTAAAGGGCCACAATGTATGTGCGGTGTGTTTTTGTGTTCTGTTCATGATTCTTTCGACGTTTGCTTTCGGAAGAGCCGATACAATTGGATATTTTTATAATAAGCAGCTGATAACATAGGGATCTGATGGTTCATGTATTTTATGTTCGTTTCGATATAATACATACTTGAATTCGACAACAATCCTCCCTGAATTCGTTCAAAAAAATGTAGTAGTAATAAGCATTCGTTACAAAGGAGTGGCCCAAAGATCAGTTTTCTTTCCTGGAAGTGACAGTTTCTCGTGAAATATCACAGGAATTCAAGGTCATATATACCATATTCACCAAAATATCGTTCAATTGTTTTATTGTGGATAGTTATCATAGTTAAAATGGGTTTCTACTCCTGTTTATTTTATTGCATTGCATAACTGAATATATTGATTTAATGATTATTTCTTGAATACATCTTCCATATCACGAATGCTAGTAGTTTTATTAAATGAATTTCAGCTTGACAGAACTATAATGCTGAATAGTTATCAACACTGCGTTCTAATTGGTCTCATCCAACAGAACGCAAAAGTCTGATTTGTTAATAACCGATATTATTTGATGTTCTAAATGCATTGAATTATATAGTTAGAGAGGATTCTAGAATGGAATATATTAATGGATTTCAATCAGTGATAGTTCCAGTTATTCTGAGCCAACGTGACGAAAGAAGTATTCTGAATTTCGACGTCTGCTTTCAGAAAAGAGATATTTCTTGAATTCGGATGAGTAAACTGTGGAATTTCAATCGATATATCCGTGTGTATTTTTAAAAGGAGTAATTGTTTCGATTTACCTAAGGTATCACTCGAAGAGTGGCACTTCCTAGTTTGAAATCATCTACGGTGTATTTTCCTCATTCAATCTGATCGTGAATATGATATTCGATCTCGTAAATTCATCCCGAAAATTGTGATTCCTCTGGAGATCTTCTGATTTGAAATTCATCATTAATTCGGGTTTGTACAGGGTATAAGGTGAGTTCTCATGAAGGTCCGAAACAGCTCATTACATTCACATTTTGTCGCAGATTTCAATCTCGTTCATTCTAGAATTTCAAGAAACATCAGAATATGTTTTTCATTGAAAAATATATCTTCCTCCATTTGTATGATAACATTCATTGAACATTCTGATCATTCAACTCTCAAATTTCTTGAACGATAGACAACTCGTTATTATGATGATTTTACCATCACATAGTTAGCAGAATTACACCGTATGGTTATTTCGTAGTTCGGCAAATCAAGTTATTGATCAATGCATTCAAGCTTTTGATATCGTCGTGACGTTCTTGGTATTTGTAGCATCCGTTTTTGAAGCATTTTGAATAATAAGCCAACTCATGTGCTATTTCTTCTCAATCGATAAGAATCTGTTGTTATTTCAAAACAATTCAGATAATTGGATACGAACTCGAGGAAGCTGGAATAAGATGGTAAATATCCAGTATCGAGTAAAGAGATTCCAACATTTCCAATCACCCACACACATACGAATACGTATTCCTTATCATCAAGCACGAATCCATACAGTCACGTCAGCCTTGTCTCTAGTGAAAAACACTTCATTCGTGATGCTGAAGCGGCTGAAACGACAACAATGACACTGCACAATAAGGCTGCATGTCTTGTATCCAATATGTTCATGGTGACATACAGACACTACGGATGTGTTGCCAATGAGCGATGGTTGTTTGTAATGCAATGCTTCTTGAAAATTTCTTTCGACTAGAATCAGTAAAATACTATCCATTTTCATCATGTATGAATAGAATTTACGATGGCATATGGTTATGAAAATATACAACCCTAATTACTATATGAAGTAATTCATCAAAATAGCAAGATGTGAACGAAATGTCGTATTATGCACGTTCCAAATGACCATACCTATCCACCAAATTCGTTTTTTCAACCAGACACCTTGTATATGTAGGTTTTGCTTAGAATGGAGAACATATACCTGAAAGACCTCATTTATTCAGAATAAAGATGAAAGTGAATATTTCTGACGGCATAAGCATCTTCGCATCTTCGTGTTATTCTAACTCACTGAAACTAATTCATGAAACAAATTACATCATTTTGTTTCTAAAGCATGGTACGCAATGTTCATTGTTCATTCTCAATAACTTGATAACATCACTGAGACGGAAATCTTGAGAAGAACTAGCAAGTATCGAATGATTCAAAAAGGTATTTTGATTCACTACCAGTAGGGATATGCAGGGATATATCGTACCCTTCGGCTCGAGATATCGATATGTATTTGTGGTTTCATAATATGTAACATGTTATTAATCTATAAATTGAGGTATTCAACGATAATATCACACACTCACTGAGTCATTGGCGTTCATCTTCAAAAATGTCGAAACGGAACCACCCTGTACATTCTACCATGCAACTTAGTACATCGAGTCGTTTCCTTTTCGCCAGGCCAGTTTCATTGTCAGCTTTGATTGCGTTCTTCCATACTTCCATCTGCCATCAACTGGTAATCTCACACTTCTCAAGGGCCTATAAAATGTTCGACCATAACATCAAAGCTGATGAAGTAGATTCCCATTTTATGTTCGCCAACGAAACTGAATAGTAATTGAACATCTTATATATACGATTCGACATGCTCGACCACCTGAATATGGCAATAAACGAGGCCCATCACAGTAACTAATTATTGTCATTGTGGAAATAGTTCATCAGAGATTTCAACCACCTGAAAAATCCAACTAACATGGCTACTTGTTATTGTACAGTATGGCAAATTTCGATGTTGGTGCAGAGTAACTCGGGAACTGTAGAGATTCATTGGAGGAAACAAGAATTATGTATCATTCTTCACTTTTGAATTTAGACAAGAGTTTAATTTTCCGAATTTTCGACAAACACGAATATCATGGTTGTTAGTGATGTTTGGAAAGGAGGGCACTTTTCTCCGTTCAGTCCAGTGGCGTGAAGAACATTTCAGAAGAACTGTTCAACTGTGAGTCATTATCCGAAGTTGTATTTTTACGAAAAAAAAAAATCTTAGTTGTTTATGATTTGGTTCAGAAAGTTTATTTCCTCATTTTAAACAATCACTTTCGATGTGCGAGTCTTCAATAGCGAGTGAGAATGTGGCAAGAAAATTACGAGGAGCATTATATATCAGAATATATCGTTTAAATCAATGGTAATTGTGATATTGTGTATGAGTTAGCAACGAAATGCTTTCCAGAGAAAAGACAACCCGAGGAAGCTAATTTCGAGAAGTTATGAAATTTCATCATCAAACTAGCCGAGTTACCTAGTATACTCTTTGATTCCTCCCACTTTCGAAAAATAACAAGAAACACGAGAAGATAAATGAAGTGAAGTATAATTATCGCTACCTATTGAATACTCACACACCGAAAGCGACCCAACATGTGATTGAAATAATTATTCTTGACTAGGTGATAGCCCACTAGGTTTTTCTTAAAAAAAAACTTTGGATCATAACTCGAAAATGAACAGTTTCTTCAATTTTCTCTATGTCACAAAAATGGAAAACAATAATGTGAACAAATGAGGTTCTACACTCTGTTTAAATTTATTCAGACGTATAGGAAACCGATGAACCTATGACCTTTGAAGCCTTGGCATTTCCCAAACGCACAAAATACGGTGTAAGAAAGGTAGTACATTGATATAAAATATTTGCGATATCATATCCATATGAATGATACCAGGAGTTCATAATAATTCTTACTCGAAATGTATGTGAGGTTTCAATTATTACTGAGGATATTTCTGAAGAAACGAATATTCAGAGTGGAAATGAGAAATCATATATGTGTTCATGAATTTTCTTCCTGTTTTCAATTGAAGATAAAGTGGTAGTTGGTGACAAAACTCCACAGTTTTTAATATATTCAGAATTGAAACTTGACATTGCATGTAAATAAAATGATATTTTGATGTTATTCTTTATGCACGTGATATAAACAGTGATGAGTTATTTTATTTCATTGAAAATGTTTCGTTTTAGATAAGAAAACCAAAACTCTATTGCAAAAGAAGATCGATATCAAATTGAACAAGTATTTGGGATTAGTTTCTGAAATCTTACAATGAGAATAAATCAGAAGTAATCCATGTCATCCTCCTCGTTCTCTGGTATTTCAAGTGAAAACAATAGTAACGACTCAGACTTAGGAACAAGTAGAAATTCAATTACAATGTCAAATTCCGTTCCAGAAATCAGTGACCTTTGAGTATTCAAATAATGGTGATTTATCTTGCGGTTTATCGAATAATTTGCAAAAACCAACAACTAGAAACAGATAGTGATACCTCATTTTGAGTTCAAACCTCTAGAAATCGTTTCGCATTTTAACATAGATTATCAACTCGTTACACTACACATGTTCCAAAAATGTCCCAGTGAAGTTGGAAACATGTTTGTTCTACAATTCAAACGATGAAACCATTTGATCCAGTAGAAGGCAGACCTAAAATATTCCAAAATAATATAATTCACGAACTAAGTCACAACAAAAACATGATGAATCAGATTTGGTATACATTTTCAAGAAAAAAGGTTGTGAAGTATATTTTCTTGTATATTCAGATCGATAAGTATACAGTCAACAGATACATTCTAGACGGCGATCTTAACAGTTCAAAGAAAAATAAAATCAATATATATATATATATATATATACATAAGAAAACGACCTCATACACTCGAGTAGGTATCTACCTAAAATGAAATATCGCGGGTTCGTTCTCTGCAAAATAATAAATCCTGTAAATTACGATTTGTCCGCGAAAGCGCGCGATCCTGATCGTATCATAAAGTTTGAATGAGCTCTTCGACTCCGCCTCAGTGTCGTCGCATACTAATATTTCACCGACGTTGTTCCGCCCACCGCAATCACCATGGATCTTCTTGAGGTATCGAATGAGAAATCCCATGCGAGAATATTGAAAATATATCTAGATATTCGCGAGTGTATTTGACCTCCGGAAAAAAAGTACATTCTCGGTCCAAGATTTTATTTTCTAACTAGCTGACCCGGCAAACGTTGTTTTGCCATATAAATAAATTTTAAGTAATTTCTAGTGTGGACAAAAAATAGCTTACTTATTGTAAGTGTGTAAGAATGTGGTATATGCGTGAAATAGGCATGGAGCGCTGTGAACGATGAGGGAATTTAAAAATAACAAAAGGCAAATATTATTTTCAAGTTATTATAGTGAAACTTACAATATCAATCTCTCAATGCCATAACGTGAACAATATTTTTTGTTACTCCATCTTTAGCTAACACAAACTAACTGGATGGTTTACCCACTCGAGAGCATGCCACGTATAATTGTCCGTGTGAAAAACACTAAAATGGCTATTAAAAAATAAGGGTTGATCGTAGAAGGGTGAAAATTGAGGATTGTATTTATTTTTGTATGTTGTATCATAAAAAAATAGAAATTGAAAATTTTGTCTGAAAAATAAAAAAAAAGTCAGGGGTGGACTACCCCTAACATTTAGGGGAATGAAAAATATATGTTGGCCGATTCTCATAGATACCGGATAAGCACAAAAAATTTCATCAAAATCGGTCAAGCCGTTTCGGAGGAGTATAGCAACGAAAACTGTGACACGAGAATTTTATATATTAGAAGATTAGATAATTATTGGATTGTTCTTTGAATTGACAAAAGTGAGAAAACACAATGTCAGTAACACTGCTAACTAGCAAAACATACTGATAGATTAATGAATATCATGAAAAATAAATCGAAGAATATCGAGAGTAAGTATTATGCTTCATTTTAAATTTTGTAATGTCAAAAGCAATTCGATGATTATCATTATATAACTGCTCCCTTACATCTGTGGCAAACGGGCTTCCCAATGCCAACTTCCCCTCCCGAACTGCTCACTTGAACCTTCAAAAATCTATTGAATAAATCCTCAGCAATTCTGAAATTTGTGACTGAAAAATATAATCCAATAATTTTATGTGATATTGTTGCAATATCAGAATCAGTTCGTTGGGTGAAATCAAAGGATGTAATAATAGATTTTAGAAGAGAAATCATGTAACTATACACTATTGATCAAGGCATTGAGAGGAAATCATGAAATATCAGCTCTATACTCTGAATATTTTTTTGGGAGAGTCCAAAGAAATTTTGATTACAATTTTCTGGTCTCATCTTGAACTATTTCGACAATATCAAGCAACTCAGATATACAGTGCGTCCATAAAGTAACGCATAAAATCATTATTGGCTAAATGAACAATAAAATTAGGAATTCCCAAAACAGGTCGATTTTTGATTTCAATTTACTATTGTTTCAAATCATAATCTAATATACAGGGTGAACCACTTTCGTGTAATGACGTCATCACCATTTTTTTTCAAATGGAACCCTCCCTTTTTTTCAGTTTCCAAATTGCTTTTGCTGAGCTGACTCCAAAAATGTATGATATGTTACTTCAAATTGGTACAGGGTGCTCAAAAATGCAAAAAAAAAAGTATAAAAATTGTTTATGGAAAGTAATACGTTACTGAATGTAATAAACAAATCAAATGGAATTAGTAGTTATGCAATTAATGTGATACACTTCCAAAAACGAACAAACGAACGAAAATTTACAATAAATATTCAAATTGTTCTCCATTGACCGTTAGACAATGACTGAACCGGGCATTACTTTCGTGTCTAACATTCTGTAGCATAGCGGGTGTTATGCTCTGTATTTCATATCTAATTCGGTCTTGTAGTTGAGGGATATTTCCAGGTCTGTTCAAGTAGACTTTAGATTTTGAATAACCCAATAAAAAGAAGTCCAATGGGCTCAGATCAGGTGCTATTTCACTGGTCCCCTTCTTCGTATCCACCTTTGTGGAAAAGTTGTGTTCAAAAAATCGCGCACAGTTACTGCGAAATGTGGCGGTGCGCCATCCTGTCGAAACCAGATTCTGCGGTCTATATTAGTGGGTATTCAGAATATCAGGAAAAAGCTGGATCAGATCAGGAATTGATGTATTTTGTAGGAGATCCAGATATAATGCTCCTGTTGAGTTTTCATCGAAAAAATATGGACCAATAATTGTATTTCTCACAATACCAGCCCATACGTTAGTTTTTTGTGGTCTTTGCGTATGGTACTCTTGCATCCAGTGTGGATTTTCATCAGACCAATAACGGGTGTTTTGCCGGTTAACATGACCGTTCAAATAAAACGTTGCCTCGTCCGAAAATAAAACGTTATCAATGAGATTGTTATTTTGGTTCATCATATACTCGCAGAATTCAGTTCTTCGGTCGAAGTCGTCTTCAGCCAATTCATGGATGAGACGTACTTTATAAGGATGGTATTTT
Organism: Plagiodera versicolora; assembly: GCA_037013635.1. Taxonomy (NCBI): domain Eukaryota; kingdom Metazoa; phylum Arthropoda; class Insecta; order Coleoptera; family Chrysomelidae; genus Plagiodera; species Plagiodera versicolora. Next base: position 2,789,510 of record CM072986.1, on the reverse strand, counting down.
ACCTTTTTGAAAATGTTTGATACTGAAGACTTTCCAATACTAAAATCCCTAGATAATCCTCGCACAGTGTGGATTTTCTACAGCCGACAATCAATTTTTAATCTACCTTGCTTTGCTGCATCCCTCACATGTCCTAATTCTCTCTATTTTCACTCTATTCTACTTACTGTTGTGAAATAATTGTGAAATAGGTTCACGATCTGGGTGCATTTCATGGAATAATCAGCATACCTCTTGTTGAGTCCGCATCTTATCGCCAATACCAATCATCATTGATATTTCAATCCTGTCACTTTCGGTTAAAGGCATTTTGTGAAAAAAGTTCACGAACGTACCTTCTCTAAAGCGTTAACAATACGAAACTGTGCTTCAATGTTTTTGACAGTTTTGTCAAATGAAAAAAAATGGTAGAAGATAATGCCGAACAAAAAGATTCTTATAGTCCAGGGGCTTGGATCACTAATGAAAGCTGTAAGATACAATTATTGAGAATAATGCTGTACGTTCTTGATAGTTTATCAAAGTAGTCGTATATCCCAACGAAGACGATCCATAAAACACAGTGGAGGTGAGACTATATTCGGTAGACGAAAAAAAAACTCATATTCGAACTCCACCAAATACAATCTTTATTAATAACGTATCAAACGGGACATGTTTCGAAGGAATAGTCCTTTATCTTCAGCTGGAAAAAGGTCTACAGAAAAACGGCAATGTCAGAACCGTGATCAACAGTGAAATCCCTATAACTCACCCTGTGTGGTGGAAAAAACTTTACATAGAATATAAAAAGGCCCTTGGCGGGTACCCTAATGTTAGGGGATGTGGTCAGATCAATCTAATGTGCTCTGATAATCGAGCTTTGAACTTGCGACCAGTTTGGCCGACATAACAAACTCTACATCAGGACCAGAGCAGTTCAATCTATAAACTCCCGATCTATCCAACATCGGGACTCTGTCCTTCGAATTTACTAGGTAATGTCCTAAATTATTTGAAGACCTGAATGAAACCGAGAAATGTGAAATATTATTGGTATTAAGTTAACTAGATAATATTTTTCTTAATTTCAATGATATAGTACCAAAATAGGTTGAAGAAAAATTTTTGTTTTGTGGATTGGGATGAGTTAATCTATGGTTTGAAAACTTGTTCACATATCTGTAATATAATCTATTAATTAAATGAATTGGAAAACCATTGTCAGATTCTATTTCCATAGTAAACTGAATTCTTGGATTGAAAGAGTTGAGCAAAGTTAGGAAATTGTCGAGGTCATCCAACGTACCCCTGAAAAGTGCCAGAATGTCATCTACATATCGGTGCCAGAACAAAATTTTTGAAAAACTAGGGTGTTGTGAAATAGTGGATTCTGAATTTGACATGAAAACCTCAGCCAGCAAGTCCCTAACATTAGGGTACCCGCCAAGGGCCTCTTTATATTCTTTTTCCACCACACAGGGTGAGTTATAGGGAATTCACTGTTGATCACGGTTCTGACATTGCCGTTTTTCTGTAGATCTTTTTCCGGCTGAGGATGAAGGACTATTCCTTCGAAACATGTCCCGTTTGATACGTTATTAATGAAGATTGTATTTGGTGGAGTTCGACTGTGGGTTTTTTTCGTCTACCGAATAGTTGTATAACAATACGTAATTTCATTTAATGTGTATATTACGTTTATTCGTTATTTTCATTTTTTTGTGAGTAAATTTTTGCATTTTTGCCCACCCTGTACCAATTTGAAGCAACATATCATACATTTTTGGAATCACCTCAGCAAAGGCAATTTGGAAATTGAAAAAAAGGGGGGGGTTCCATTTGAAAAAAATGGTGATGACGTCATTACACGAAAGTGGTTCACCCTGTATATCAGATTATGATTTGAAACAATAGTAAATTGAAATCAAAAATCGACGTGTTTTGGGAATTCCTAATTTTATTGTTCATTTAGCCAATAATGAATTTATGCGTTACTTTATGGACGCACTGTATACAAAACGATATAACAGAATAATATCAGTTGATAACAGTAATCGTATTCTACAGTTTTTTATCGATTTGAAGTTCTTTGAATATTATTTCATATGCTCAAAGTTCTGCGTGAAATCCTCCGACTATTGCCTTTGAAACGAAACGGTCACTGGCATTTCTTCAATATTTAGAAAAAATAATTTAATGTCTGAACAGAAATTAATCCCAATAACAAGACATACATATAAACATATAATTCCAATCTTGATACCTGAAAACACCCGAGAAAAAAAAACATTTAAGTAAAGTTTAAAAAAAAAACATAATTCAGCTCTAATACAATAATAATAATAATTTGCTCAGCATTACATCTAACAGAACCAGGCTCACACATCTACACCTGCACGTAAATGTTTTTCAATACGTATCTTAACTTCACCGATAGGTTGATAATAAATATCGATATTTGCACATAGTTCATTGAATAGTTTTTCCATGGCAACTACTGGTGACTTGAGTAATATGTTAGTTCTTGCTTTTGGTAAGTAAAAAGTCAAATCATTTCTAGAGTTCAACCGCGGTACATGGAAGTTAAAGTGGGAAAGCAATTCCGGACAGTCAATCAGATTATTCACTAGTTTATAAATAAAAATTATTGCATAATAGGTTTTTCGGTTTTGGAGGGATAGTAGACAGAATCTATTCAGTAATATTCCATTGTCAATACCTTGTTCAGGGTAGAATCCATCCAGTTTATAAGAAATGTATTTCATGAATCCTCTTAGGATAGACTCGATTTTGTTTGTGTGGATATTGAAAAAAGGCGACCATATTGAGCAGCCATATTCCAGCCGAGATCTCACATATGTATTAAATAGAGTCATAAAGCTGTCACTGCTACGAAAATTCTTACAGTTGCGATAAGAGACCAAGCATCCTTTTGGCAAAGCATATCATTGAGTTATAGTGGTTTGAGAAGCTCAGTTTTGGTTCAAATGTGACACTAAGGTCCCTTGTTTGAGTGCTTATTTGAAGAGGGGTGTTATTTATGAAGTAACCATGTAGAATAACATTATTTTTTAAGGTGTATTGCGAGTATTTACATTTGTTTGTGTTAAGGGGAAGATTATTTTCGGTACACCAAGCATGCAAGTTGTCGAGGTCCTTTTGTAATATTAAGCAGTTCTCCTTTGACTGAATGGGCCGAAATAACTTCGAATCGTCCGCCAACAGTAAGAACTTGCTCGAAAGGTAATTACCTATGTCATTTATAAAGAGTGAGAATAAAAGAGGTGATAAGTTGCTTCCCTGAGGGGCACCACTGTTTGCAATGAATTTGAAGGATTTGTGACCTCTATAATCTACGAACAGGATACGTTCAGTCAAGTAAGAGCGGAAGAGGTTCAAGAGTTGAGAGTCAAATCCATATGAGTGAAGTTTATTTATGAGGATGTTGTGATCCAATCTGTCAAACGCCTTCGAGAAGTCTGTATAAACAGCATCTACTTGTAAATTTTCATTGAATGCATTGCTTACTGTTTGAGTGAAACACATTAGGTTGGTTATTGTTGATCTTTTGCTGAAGAACCCGTGTTGATTTATTGAAATACAATTTTTTATATAAGGAAAGATTCTACTGTACAAGCACATCTCGAAAGCCTTCGAAAAGTTTGACAGTAGGGTTATACGTCGGTAATTTTGAATGTTGTTAATGGCACCAGTTTTGAAAAATCGACAATTTTTTTATATTTTCCATTTGTTAGGAAAGCATCCTGTACTCAGGGCCAGATTGAAAATTGACTGTAAAGTTATAGCTAGTAAGTGCGCAGTCTTTAACGAAAAACCTAGGAATGCTATCATCCCCGCTAGTAAGTTTTGACTTCAATTTCTCATACCTTCAGAAATTTAAAAAGAACAACAATTCCTACCTCCTTTCCCTTGGTTCTCACGATGTTCTCTGAACATTACAGGATGTCTCTTTTCGTGGGATGCTTTATATAAAAAAAAAGAGAATTGCAGACCTCAACTTCTGAAAAATGCCCTACCGAAAGAATAGACTTGTTTGAAGTAACATTTGTGGGTTCAATTGTTTGTTGCATTGGAGAGTATGCACTTTCAAAAAACTGTGCAAATGCGTGCACGATTTTGGAGGGAGTGTTGTATTCTACATCGTCAGAGAACAATATACTAGGTATTCTTGATGTACCCTTCTTATTTTGAATGTAAGACCAGAAAATAGTAGGATCTTCTTTCTCCAGACACTGATCAAGAATTGGAGTTAGTATTGAATAAAATAATCCTATAGCTAAGTTAACTTCCGTACGAGTATCAATGGGTGACCAGTCAATATTTTGCATTAAAGTATATTAAAGTGGAAAATTGGCTGTACGGAAGTACCTTCTGATGAGTTATATGGTATCGCCTGTTCCGATGATTTGAATTCAAAAACTATGTTCAATGCTGGGTGATAACCATCTTCAGTTAGAAGGGGTAGGTCATCATGTAATACTGAGCATTCAAAATCAGATGATACAAGGTCAAGTAAGCGATTAGAAATATTGAGTAGACAGTTGAATTGCTCCAGATCATAAAAACCATTGAATTGATGGAGACTTTTCAAGTTCATATCCCCATTCTTCAGATTAGCGTTTGAATAATTTCGTAAATTGAAATCACCTGAAAGGACAAGTACCCGTAGCCATCTATCACCCTTGATTCTTACCTCCGAAATCACCTGTTATGAGGATTTTGTCATCGTATAAACATTCGAGTGATTCTAACGTTTCCAATAAGTTCGAAATATTAGCTACGCTAGTATTTGGAGGTATGTAAATAACAAACATGTAAAAGATATTGTTCCTGAAAACAATCTTACAACCTATGATATCAATAGTCGAAAAGTTTTCCTCAAAAACCGATAAATCAACTTCAACAGCCTGACAGTCATCTCTCACCGCCAACAAAACACCACCACCACCAGTATTTTCAATGCTCTGTTACTTCCGGTTGAACCGGAAGTGATATCAACTTTGTTTTTTCAAATGGAACACCCTGTTTATCCGACTGAGCAGTGACTATCTCCACCTCGTCCATGGCTATTCCTTTGGAAACCTATCACGGAACGAATAATATGGCATTGAAAATCATATTCTGATATACGGATAAAATATAAAACAAAACCAGTTATTGTTCAAAATGTCGTCTATATTGTTCACGACACATAATAATTCTTCTCCGGACACATTCACTAGTCGACCACATTTTTGTTGATATCTCTGTAAATATCCAGTTTAGCAATGTGATATGTTCATACAAATCGAAAGGAAATGAAATTTTGCGTCGGATAGTGTAAAAATGTTATGGTCATTCCATTTGAAATGAAGAATCCATTGCCAAATTGCCGAAATTGCCAAAAAGTAAACTGAAATATCAAACACACTGTTGAATATTTTGGAACACTTTGCAAGATACCTGATAGAACACTCTTTCATCAAGGTGTATACGGAGATTGAACCTTGAATCTTGAAAATTGGAGATGATATGGACATTCATGTTAGTCAGTCCAGCTGTCAAAATATTTCGAAAAAATGGAATATCTTGAAAACGAATCATGATAGGAAAAAAATTCAGAATGCCTCAGGTTCAGAATACTTTGTGGAATTCTAAAATGTGAAAATGAATAGGGTGTTCTGTTTGAAAAAAACAAAGTTGATATCACTTCCGGTTTAACCGGAAGTAACAGCGTATTGAAAATATTTTAGGAAAATAAAACAAATTAAGTAGTAGCATCCACCAAAATTTCAAGTTGATATCTCTATGCGTTCTCCATAAACCTCTAATAAACCAGTTAGGTGAATCACCCTGTATATCGTAGGGAACGTTCAGGTCCCACCTGTTCATTTAATGTTGAAAAATCTGCTAAGATATTTGAAGAGAAAATGAAAAACTCAACTAATCTCTATAGTGATATACCACAGTGGACATTCATAAGTTCGAAGTATTTTCAAGTCATGTAAATACTGCGTATTTTATGTATTCGATCGAGGACTTGAATAGATCAATTACCATTGAATCAATTTTATCCATTCAAACACCAGTGCAATGAAACAATCAAAGAACACCAAAAACCTGAACATGATGAAAATCAAGAAATAATGAGAATATAAAAATCAAAGCGAATCAAGAGTATCTGTCATATAAAGGCACACCTTCTAAAATTAAGTAGCTAATCAAGCCTTTTCATCATTCCAGACTTCTCCACCAGAATGTGAGTTGCAATGTTAATTCATTATCACAATCCATTGATGATATAGCATGATAAGGGTTACCAGGAGTCCGGATAAAACCAGACATAGTTTGTTTTTTTCAGTGGCAAGACTCGTGAACAAATATTTATTGAATCTTGAATTGAAATTTTCTAGAGAACAACTTATGAAATGTTACGATGTGATGAATGATAAAATGAAGTTCGGTGATTGGTAACCGAAGGATTTATTTTCTGTCGGTACTTTCATCGTGCATTAGAAATATAAATTTGTGATTGAGATATGTAGATTCTCCCATTTATATAATTCTATTTCTTAAGCATAGTGTGCAATTTGAATTGCCGAATACAAATGAATCACTCTGAATAAATCGCTGCATCTAGTGAATAAACTCCCAGTATACATCATACTAAGCTTTTATTGATGATCCCAGGTGCCCTTGAGCATATATTTACATAAAAATGTTCGTTTTTATCCTGCCATGCGGTACATTAAACGCGACGCGCTCTTCTCCTTCATTGTAAGGAACATTTTCACGAATGTTATTTGAATGAACCTGGATTCACTTTATTAAATTTGATGAAGTTCGTTGCTTACGTTACCCTCTTTCATTCCTCATTTGAATTTCTGCAGATTATCGCAGCATTAAACGGAATCCGAGAAAGTGAAAATAAATTTCAATTCTTCTCGGGTACACAGATTCTTTAAATTTTGGCTGACTTCCAAAGTGTTTCGAAGAGATATTATCTGAAGATATATGAGAGGATTATGGGAAAACAACGGAGACGAAAAACTTTCATACAGAGAGTGCAGATATTCGTTCAGTGATAATATTATTGAATAAAAGAATCACCGTAGATGAATTATTATATCATATGTATTGCGCTCTAACGTCACTTCAGCTGAAAATTTATTTCCATAAAGAGTACTGAAAATTAAATTCTGATGGGGAGGTATTATAATCGATTACTTGCTATTATGATACCCCCCCCCAACGATCCTTTTGTATATTATACAATTTTTCATGTCATTTCAGTAGTACTATTTGTCTTAGGTCTCAAAATAGTCTTCAGTACTTCTTCATCACCGTGAAAAATCTATCCAGCAAGCATTCACGAGGTCCGTGAATAGAAAAGAGCAGAAGGATTTCGTGCAATTTTGCTATCGTTTCCATCCATTTGTAATACTTTGCATTACACTGATTGTGAGCTCACGCGGCATCCACTTTGGGAAGGGTAACTTTATTCTCAAATATGAATTCACGATATCCTTAGACTCAATAAACTTCGCTATACGGTTATCCAATTTTCATCAGTAACAGCTTCATTTCGCCTCATTCAAACTGGTTTCCTTTTCTTGTGCGAAATCAGCCAAGCCTCGACTGGTATTTTTTGCTGAACTCACGATATGACTTCCTATTACAAAAGTTGCATTAGTTAAATACGGAGTAATAGTACGATAGTTTTGAAATTCATACACGTTCCACAACATTGTTATTCGTGAAGCGTATTTTTGATTCAACTAATAGCAGGCTCCGAAACAATACAAGGAAAAAATTCTACCGCTATTATTCAGATAAAAATGAAATCTGTTTTGGTCCGATTGCTGAAGCAGGAGATAATTCTGGTAACATAAATCTGAAGTGATTTCGAGAAAATTATGTATTCAATAAATACTACTGAAAAGACAAAACTCATATAACAAATACATCAAACGTTCGTATTGATATTTCAATTTTGTCTTAATTTGAAGATATCAATATTGTCATCAATATAACATCCCATACAGCATACGACGTCCAGTTTATATATTTATTCATTACGGGCAAGCCCATTCCAAAAAAAGATTACAGTAATGATTCAAAAAGTTAACACAAGATGAAATATAACAAACAAAAGCAAAGGACAAATAGCAACAATGAAACACCTCATTATACTCACAAACCAACATCATACGATGAATTAAACTAAAGCGCAGTATTCAGCAATTTAGCTTTAAAATGATAAAATGAGGTGCCGAACAACTCGAGATCATTGAGGCTGTTAGTCAATCGTAAAGTCCTAGAAATGAATCTGTTGAATGAGTGGTTAAAACGATAAAATGGTTCATAAAAAGTACGTTTCTGACGAGTAAAGCGGATATGTGCATGTAAGTTGATTTTTTCCAGGAGATCAGCACAAATGTATTTACCGTTAATGATATTGAAGAGCAGAGTTAGGTTTCTCTGTTTCCTCCTAGTTTCTAGGGAGGACATGATCAGTGATTGCTGCAACAACTGATAATCGCAACGAACGCTTGATTCATATGCTATGTATTGTCAAGATATACATTTTTCAAAATCCAATTCAGTAAAACATCAAGTATAATTCTATTCTGAATTCAATTTCATTATTGTTATAAACAAATCACATATTTACAAGTCCATGATTAAAGTAGGTCAGTAGAAATTATATTATGAAAAGTGTGTTATCACAAGCAAGAGAATAACTAATGCAATTTTGCTGATATTGCAGATTTATAATCATAGATTTGATAAAAGTAATTGAAGACGGTTTTTTCGGGGAGTCTTCGGGGGGTCTCCTCCTGAAGACTGAGTTCTCAACATTTTCGTGTATGTTAGTGTAAGCATTCATATTTCTGTATTAATCATTGAATCTCTCCTAAAGAATGTACCATCGAAATTATCATTAAATTATATGCTTTGTATTGTATTTAATCCTGGAATTGAAATCATTCAATTTATATTTCTTGAGTACGACCCAAGCGACAGGGGTGGCCCCCAAAAAACAACCCCTGTATGCGACAGTATCTCAGAGAGTTATGCTGGACATTTTCGATTATCTTGATAAAAGTTATATAATGAGGGGACCAGACCGAGGAACAATATTCTAGGTGTGGACGGACCAGTGAGCAATAGAGAGCCTTAATAGCAGATGGGTCTGTGAAATCGCAGGTCAGCCTTTTGATAAAACCCAGCATTTTCATGGCCTCATGGATAGGGAAAGATATATGTTGATTGAAGCTTAAGGTGCGATACAACTCCCAGGTCTCTAATCTTATTAACAGACTCCAGGACATGTCTATTCAAGGTGTAGTCGAAAGTAGTAGTAGGTACCGATAGAAGAGCATGACATGACACTTAGAGGCATTCAAGTCCATGCCATTTAAGGAGCACCAGTTTGATAGATTATCAGGGTCTGACTGAAGCCTGTGGGCGTCCAAAGAGGTTTCAATGTTCGGAAAAAGTTTCAATTCATCTTCAAAGAGTAGTGCTTTCGCTTGACGGAAGCAATGAATGATGTCATTAATGAATAAATTGAATAATAAGCGGCCGAGGTGTGACCTCTGAGGAACACCTGAGGTAACTTCAAATAGTTTGGAGTAGTGGAGATTTGCTCTGACCATCTGAGTTCTATTCGTCAGATAACTACTGATCTATTCCAGTATTACCCCACCAATACCACATCCATTGAGCAAGAGACAATGGTTGACCCTGTCAAACGCCTTGGAGAAGTCAGTGTACACAGAATCAATATGGCAGCCCATCTCCAAAGAATCCGACAGGAAGTGTGAATAGGTAACCAGACTTAACTCACTTGACCCACCAGCACAAAAGCCATGCTGTTATTCAGTAATGATGCCTGTGCAATCATGGGTCAGGTAATCTGTAATAATGCTCCCAAATATCTTGGGAATTGTGCTAAGAATAGATATCGGTTGGCGATTTCTAACGTCTGACTTATTACCTGATTTGTATATTGGGGTGACATAGGATAGTTTCCAGTAATCTGGGAACTAACCTGCCTGGATAGATTTATTGAGAAAATGAAAGGGTGGGCGAGACAAAACGGAGCTACAAGTTTTGTGTAGAATAGTTGGAACAATTTCAGGACCTGGGCCTTTCTCAATGTCAAGATTGGATAATTTCTCGTCAATGGTTGAGATTGAAATGTGATAAGAGGAGACGTTATGTTTTGATTCGAATACTTGGCAAAAAGATCAGGCACTTCACCACTAGAGGAGGCAAACGAGTCGCCGCAAGGTTCATATTATCAGGTATAGTGTTATTACACCTTTTAGTCCTAACAAAGTTCCAGAAGAATTCAACATCACTCTTGACAGAGGTTTCTACCGAATGAATGTAATTTGAATAACATTATCTAGATATAATCTTGCATTTTGTTCTCAACCGAGTGAAAATTTCATAGTTTTGAGGAGTTCTATTTTATTTATAGATCTTATGTGCAGCTGAAAAGAATACCAATGTGGAAGTCTGTTAATGGCAGATTTCTTCAGAGGGACAAATAACTCAATTACCGAATACAGGGCGTCAGTAATAATCATTTCAGAAAGTTTTTTTCCTTGAAGAAGCACATCCCAATCCATCGCCTCCAAACATTGGCGTATACCAATAAAATCGGCGTGCCAAAAATCGTAATAAAGGTTCATACCGGGATCAGCACAGGAATTCGATTCATAGTGTATAGTAGTTTCAAGAGGGGGATGATGACTATCAGGAGGAATCAATATGTCTGCGGCTTTCGTCACTGTATGTTCAGCAGGGCACAAGAAAAGGTCCAGGATAACTCCCCGTTGGTTGAGCACTTTGTTAGATTGGAAGAGGATTTGAAATCATTTCAATAGCGCAAACTTCTTATAGAGATGAGCCAGGATGTGCCAAGGCTGATGAACAGAAATCTTCTGTCTCCCATGAGGCAGTCGGCAGATTATAATCGTAGAAAGTAAGTAAAATTATCTCTCTGGATGTTGCACATTTAGTGCTAATACTTGATCATAGTGAAGTTGGTACAGGTTGGGATGATATTTAGGTGAAAAATATACGGCTCCTAAGATCAGCTTGCAGTTTCCGTTGTCCAATTGAATAAATAATTGTTCAGTAGATGGATCAGCGTTGATAGTACCGGAGGAGATTGACTTTCTGACTGCAATCAGGACTCCACCGCCTCTACTGAATATGCTGGACTGGATTGTGCGATCTTGTCTGTAGATGTTGTAATCATTTAGACGAAGTTTGGCATCGTTGAAATCAGATGAGAGCTATGTTTCAGTGAGAACAATTATATCGTACAGTCGATTTGTGACATTTAGACCTAATCCAGATAGTTTCGTCACAGAGTAGACAAATATTACAGAGGTGAAGGAGAGACAAGAAAAGCGAAAATAGAAAGAGAAACACAATGGTACCAATTTAAACCCCATGGAACACAATGTTCAGGACAGAGCTTTCGCGTTCTAAGCTCTCCCAATTATTATTGGTTGCTGATCTGTCAACAGCCACTAGGACCAATCACGATACGGTCGTGTAATTTGATGAATCATATACAGTGCGTCCATAAAGTAACGCATAAATTCATAATTGGCTGAATGAACAATGAAATTAGGAATTCCCAAAACAGGTCGATTTTTGATTTAAATTTACTATTGTTTCAAATCATAATCAAATATACAGGGTGAACCACTTTCGTGTAATGACGTCATCACATTTTTTTTCAAATGGAACCCCCTCTTTTTTTCAATTCCCAAATTGCCTTTGCTGAGCTGATTCCAAAAATGTATAATATGTTGCTTCAAATTGGTACAGGGTGGACAAAAATACAAAAAAAAAGTATAAAAATTGTTTATGGAAAGTAATACGATACTGAATGTTATAAACAAATTAAATGGAATTAGTAGTTATGCAATTAATGTGATACACTTCCAAAAACGAACAAACGAACGAAAATTTACAATAAATGTTCAAATTGTTCTCCATTGACCGTTAGACAATGACTGAATCGGGCATTACTTTCGTCTCTAACATTCTGTAGCATAGCGGGTGTTATGCTCTGTATTTCTTGTCTGATTCGGTCTTGTAGTTGAGGGATATTTCCAGGTCTGTTCAAGTAGACTTTAGATTTTAAATAACCCCATTAAAAGAAGTCTAATAGGCTCAGATCAGGTGATCTAGCAGGCCATTCCACTGGTCCCCTTCTCCCTATCCACCTTTGTGGAAAAGTTGTGTTTCAAAAAATCGCGCACAGTTACTGCGAAATGTGGCGGTGCGCCATCCTGTTGAAACCAGATTCTGCGGTCTACATTAGTGGGTATCTGAATATCAGGAAAAAGCTGGATCAGATCAGGAATTGATGTATTTTGTAGGAAATCCAGATATAATGCTCCTGTTGAGTTTTCATCGAAAAAATATGGACCAATAATTGTATTTCTCACAATACCAGCCCATACGTTATTTTTTTGTGGTCTTTGCGTATGGTACTCTTGCATTCAGTGTGGATTTTCATCAGACCAATAACGGGTGTTTTGCCGATTAACATGACCGTTCAAATAAAATATTGCGTCGTACGAAAATAAATCGTTATCAATGAAATTGTTATTTTGGTTCATCATATACTCGCAAAATTCAGTTCTTCGGTCAAAGTCGTCTTCAGCCAATTCATGGATGAGACGTACTTTATAAAGATGGTATTTTACCTTCTCGAAAATATTTGATACTGAAGAATTTCCAACATCAAAATTCCTAGATAATCCTCGCACTGTACAGTGTGGATTTTCTACAGCCGACAAAATTGTGTCTTGTTGAATATTTTCATCAATTTTTGATCTACCTTGCTTTGCTGCATCCCTCACATGTCCTAATTCTCTGTATTTTCGCTCTATTCCACTTACCGTAGATTGTGAAATAGGTTCACGATCTGGGTCCATTTCATGGAATAATCGGCATTCCTCTTGTTGAGTCCGCATCATATCGCCAATACCAATCATCATTAATATTTCAATCCTGTCACTTTCGGTTGAAGGCATTTTGTAAAAAAGTTCACGAATGTACCTTATCTAAAGCGTTAACAATACGAAACTGTGCTTCAATGTTTTCAACAGTTTTGTCAAATAAAAAAAATGGTAAAAGATAATGCCAAACAAAAAGATTTTTATAGTCCAGGGGCTTGGATCACTAATAAAAGCTGTAAGATACAATTATTAGGAATAATGCTGTATATTCTTGATAGTATATCAAAGTAGTTGTATAACAATACGTAATTTCATTTAATGTGTTCATTACGTTTATTCGTTATTTTCATTACTTTGTAAAAAAATGTTTGCATTTTTGCCCACCATGTACCAATTTGAAGCAACATATTATACATTTTTGGAATCAGCTCAGCAAAGGCAATTTGGAAATTGAAAAAAAAAGGGGGGTTTTCATTCGAAAGAAATGGTGATGACGTCATTACACGAAAGTGGTTCACCCTGTATATTAGATTATGATTTGAAACAATAGTAAATTGGAATCAAAAATCGACCTGTTTTGGGAATTCCTAATTTTATTGTTCATTTAGCCAATAATGAATTTATGCGTTACTTTATGGACGCACTGTATATTGGCTGTTTGCTGTGGCAGTTTGCAAATAGTTTGCACGTGATTCGCACTGTTTATTCGTTTATCGTCTTTCGAGTTGTTCGCCATCTTATTGATCCTGTACGTTTATCAAGAAGTGAAATTTTTTTTATCCCTAGTGTTTGAGTTGAATATTATCATAACAATGAGTGTTCCAAGAAACGTTGAAAAACGTTGTGTTTACAAATACTGTGCTAATACACCTGCCAGTGGAATGGAAGCTATTAAATTACATAGATTTCCCAAGGATGAAAAAATTTGAGTGATATCTCTATTATTATTTCCATAAGGTTTTATTTATTTTGCACGAAGTAGATTCATTTGACTCTCATCATTAGTACCTACCAACTGAACTTCAAGTATATTTTTCATCAGTTGAATATTTCACCTCAATAAGAATATTGTGCCACATTTAAAGACAATGTTTATGCAATGTTGTGTTAGATTTCAGGTGTAAAATTTGGGTTGAGGCTTGTGGAAGAGAAGATCTTCTAGAACAAACTCCAATTAAAGATTTTTATAATAAGTATAGAGTTTGTAGTGAGCACTCCGAGGATTTCATGTATAATAATCCATCTGAGAGGTCACGTCTACTTCCTGAAGCTGAACCTAATCGGTGTGCAATCCAAGATGAAACACTCCAAATACAACGTAAGTACTATTTTCACTTTTTTATTTTCCACCGTATATAATATGGTTTATGAAAAAGGTATTTTATACCTATTTGATATTATAGATATCATGAATATCTACATTTTACAGATGATGAAACAATGGTCGTATTACCAAGTACTTCCAAAGAATGAGAGTATGGTAGCAGATCTGAAGATACCATACCAAAAAAAAAGTTGAAATCTTGCAAGATATCTCACTTTCTGGCACATCTATCAATATGGATATTCCAGTGGATGAGTCACTAATGACTCTGCCACTTCTGTCACCAGTGGAAACACAGACTTCAGAAACTCTTTCCAGTCACTCGCCCAGAAAGATGAAACTGAAGAAACAGATTCAAACTCTCCAGAGAAAGAATAAAAAATTGAAAAGAGAGTTAGAAAAAGCTACTGAGCCATCAGAAGAAGACTTCCTTTGTCTTGCTGATAAATTTTTCTCTCCTGAAATGACAAAGTTCATCAGATAATTTGAATAACACAAATAAATTTGGCAGAAGGTATACTGATAAGTTCAAAGAATTTGCACTCACCATTTATTTCTTGAGTCCTCGTTGCTATATATTTCTAAAAAATACATTCTCTCTACCTTCTACAAGGTCTCTTTGTTTGTTTATTGAGAAAATCAAATTCACTTCTGGGTTCAACAAAGTTGTTTTTGATATTTTGAAGTTGAAGGTGGGAAATATGAATCCACAAGATAGATTCTGCTCTATATGCATAGATGAGATGTCAATCAAGAAAAATTATTCTATAACTATGCATCTGATGAAGTAATTGGTATAGAAGACTTTGGAAATAAAAAAGCTGCAGTAGTTATGGTTCGTGGAATCCTAGGGAAATAGAAGCAGCCTGTGGCATACGTTTTATCTTCATTTATATGCAATGCTGATGATATCACAGGTTCACTAGACAATATTGTACTAGAGTTGAGCAATGTTGGTTTGAAAGTAGTTGGTCTTGTCAGTGATATGAGATCAAATTGTTTGGACTTGGCCAAAAAATTGGATGTAACCGAAACTAATTCCACAATTGTATTGGGTGGACAAGAATCATTTTGGTTTTTCGATGCCTGTCACTTGATAAAGGCATCAAGAAACAATCTTCTCACAAATGAGTTCACTTGGGAAGACAAATCTACCTCTTGGAAGTATGTTGAACATTTCTACGAATAAGATAAATGCATGGTGAATAGATTAGCTCCAAAGTTGACGAATTCCCATATCAAACCATCAAATTTTGAAAACATGAAGGTTAAACCGGCAACCCAAGTAATCAGCTACACAGTAGCTGCTTCTATTGAAACCTATATTCAGTTGAATGAATTACCAGGAACTGCTATGGGTACAGTGGAATTCATTTCAAAATTCGACAAACTTTTTGATATATACAATTCATCAAAATTGTATTGTGTTAAACAGTTCAATAAACCTTTCAAACTCATCAGTAGGATTTTTTGAATGAGATGATAATGTTTTTGAAACGTTTAGAGGTCAACAAAAAATTCACTAATATAAAGGTGAAATTCATTCATTGTTGGATTGTTTCAATCAATTCATTGGTTGAATTATGGAAATTACTACAGGGTGTGGGTTTCGATTTCCTCTTCACCAGGAAGTTGACCCAAGATTCATTGGAAATTTTTTTTGGGAGTATCAGGCAACAAAGTGGAAATGCAACAAATCCCACACCTATTCAGTTCACTAGAGCATTCAGAAAATTGTTTATATCCCATTATATTCATTCGAAACCAATGAATTGTGATGACGATTTAGGGGTTGTTTCAACAAGTCTTTCTGATGTAAAAAAATGGCACCAGGAATCTGATTTAAATGTAGACATGCCAGGTACTAGTCAAGAAATGTTTGAAGATTTTCGAATTGAAAACTGTGATTACCATGACAAACCTCTGTCTGAACAGACTGCATTCGAATATATAACTGGACATATTTGTTCAAAAAGTGCCTAAAAATACACTATTGTCATTTATGTGCAAAATTTTCAAAAGAAAATGATGATTTAGATGAGTCAAATCTTTTCATTCATTCGAAATTCTTTGATAATGAGTGTATTTGGAGAATTATGAACTCCTCATGAAACTATATATATATATATATATATATATATATATATATATATATAGAAAAGATATTTTTTGAAAATATTGAAAATGTAATCACAAACCACCCTGCTAATAATATCTATAAATTATACCAGACTATTGAGAGATTCAACCATCCATGTGAAAACTTTCCACATATATATCTAATGAAACTATTCATTAGACTGAGGATTTACTATGTAATGAAAAACAGCAATGCTGGTTTCAAAACTGTGCCTAAAAAAACAGGAAATTATCAATATTGCTGAATTCATGATTCAGTGCATGTTTTATTTGGAATTAATGAAGTTGGTTTGAATGAGAGAGAGATTTTACTATCTTTTAGATACCTAACAAATTTATTTTTATCTCTGCCACCATGTATACGCTAGAGATTCTCACACACGAAATTAATTTTCCATCATAGAAACAAATAAAATTTTATTTATATATTCGAATGTAATCCTAATATATAGACATATATGAAAAATATTCTCAATATAAAAAAAGCTGTTCCATAGATTAATGAAATCTTGTTTTGCTTCGAACCTTCAGTTGAGGTACCCTAAGGACCATCTTAGGTGTTCACATATTTTTTCGGGAGGTGGCAACTTTGTTAGCGATCCTATTTTAATATCTCATGAAAAGGCAACTATGCATCTGCAGATTAATTCATAGAGCTGGCAACTGTTTGTACCAATTTAAAGGGCCGAGGTCATGAAAGCGGCGAGTCTGAACTTCAAACGAAAGGGGCGGAGTTGCGCATCTGTAAGGTTTGTCTAATCTGTGGTTTCGTTCGAAGTCCTCTAACATTTTGGTAATAAACTGCTAGCTTGCGTGATTTTAGTTTTTTGTAATAATCACAGGACTATTGTTGATGTATTTTATTCTTAAATTCCGCTCACCAGCCTGCTGACGTCTGGTTAACTCGTCTCTGATAGCATCAAGTGTGTTCCTTTTGTTAGGAGTCAAATCAAGATGAATGAAGACCTTATTTTCGCGGCTGACACCGTGTTTGCTTTTGATGACAGCATGCACATCACGGGGAGACTTCAGCACAACTTTTATGGGTCGATGTCCATTTTTATTCTTCTTTCCAAAGCGGAAGACCTTGCTATCGTTGATATCAGTGATGTTATCACCAGCGGCCTTGATTATTAGGGTTTTAACCTGACTAAGATCATCAGAGTCACTGTTGGGTTCCGGCAGGTTGAAGATTGGTAGGTTGTTGGCTCTCTTTTGGCGTTCATGGAGTTCACAAATAATGTCATCACTATTAATCGGGGTAACGTTCCTGCCACTCTTGAGCTCATCAACCTCACCTTCAAGGAATTTACCTCTGATCTCAGGTTATCAATTTGCCTCAATAGATTGGGCACACTTTTGAATGCATGGCGGCAATCCTTGCAAAAATAAACCAGGGTCCTTTCAAACATGAGCACAGCACGTAATTCGGAAGCCCCCAGGCCCGTGCAGCCTTCAGACGGGTGCATCGAAGTATGACAGCTATCGCAAGCAATAAGCTTGTCTCCGAGAGGATCGCCACACGTCAGCCATATGGAACCTTGATCAGTTTGGTGAAATTTTTCTGTGAGCTCAAGGACTAATAGCAAAAGTCGATAGTTGTTATCAGGAACCAGTTTTCTGGGGATTGTTTTTCCTTAAGATGGCTAGGACATGTACACTCATCGGCTGATAAGTTTTTGTTGTTTGGAGTTTTTTCATGGAAGTGGATTGGTTAATGTATATATTTCACTTCAAGTTGATTTCATGGATTAATCAAATCAACTGAACACTAGTATATGGATATAATCCAACAATTTTCACAAATATTCTGATTTAAAATTCGCGTTCAAAAGGTGTCTATAAACCACCAAGAAATCGATTTGTTTGGAGATAGCACACACGTGTATCACGAACGTAGGTAGTTTAGGTCCAAATTATGTCCAAACGTCCATGGACCCAATATGGACATCCAATGAACGTACAGAACTGGATCTAAAGTTCCAGTTTCAAAAATTGTTCGTTTATGTACGTCCACTGGACGTGAATCATTGGAAAAACTCGGACATCCATGATTGTACAGGGTGGCCAGATAAGAATGCAAAGTGCTGTATCTCGGAAACCATTGGTCGTACAGACTTGCAGTAAAAAATTTGATGACTAAAATGGCCAAAAGAAAATCCTGGAAATTATTTTCAGGTTCCCAAGATGGCCGCCAGAGGGTGTAACCGTCATCTTACATTTTTGAAGTGATTTTTCACTGAAATCTACCTTGTAAATGTACCGAAAAAATATATGCTCTTCAAAGTTGAGCTTCCTTCGAGTAATTTTTGTCCGAAACTTTTTGACATATCTATAGTCAATGTTTTATTGAATAAACAGCCGTAACTCCTGAACGACTGAACGCATTTCAAAAAACTTGGTCTTTTTGGCAAGGGCATTCATTGCTCCCTGAAATTCATGCTAGCTATGGAATATGTGATTCTCAGTGATGCCGCTAGAGCGCGTTTTTTGATATAATAACAGAATATTACGAAATTCTCTGAAAAATTGAATGCAATAGTATGACTATCTTTCCACAAAAATGTAGTGAAATGATACTTGAATAGGCTAGTGAAAACCGTATCTCGATATCTAGATCCTGACCTGAAATATCGAAGAAAGAAAATGTAGTTATCATAAAATTCCAAAATGATGCTATTACACATGTACTTATATTCTTATTTATTTGTCTTCTTGTCTTAATTTATAATTTTATGATTTTCAAATGATAAAAGTATTCTTAACTCAATAAAGTGAAGAACGTGTAGAGGCATAACAAGCAAAAAGAACCGATTTTGAAATGAAACTAATGTCTCCTTAAATGCTCGAACTGTCTTCCATCACACTTGTCTCCTTAAATGCCTTGTTGGAGCTGCTCATGCGTGGACATTACAGCAGCTTCAACTTCTTCTCTTGACAGGCTAAGAATAGCCTCGTGTATTCGTATTTTCATGTCATCTCTCATTGTTGGTGGAATTCGGTAAACAATATCTTTCAATCGACCCCATAGATAGAAGTGCAAACAGGATAAGTCTGGGGATCGGGGTGGCCAAGGTTATAAATAAATAAATAAATAAATAAATAATTTTATTGCACTTTTACATTACAGAATGTATGAGCTAGTCACAAACAGAAAAAAAAAATACCAACTAAAGTGTATGACGGCTTAGATAATCATCAACTGAATATGGCTCCAAATCAAGAAGAAATTTCATGAGTGGCTTCTTTAATGAATTAAAATCATTCACCTCTTTCAAAGGTGGTGGTAAATTATTGAAGAGTTTGATAGAACAGTATAGAGCGCTCCTCTCAACACAGGACAGTCTATGAGCAGGGACGTTGTAATTGTTGTGTCTTGTGTTGTGCGAATGCTGTACTCTGAATTCTTCAAAATAGTGTCTATTCAGAAATATAAACTTGATACTTTCAAATATATATAAAGCCGGTACAGTGAGCATTTTCAACTGTTTGAAATGACTTCTGCAGGAAACTGAATATCCAAGTTCTTGTATTATGCGAACTGCTCTTTTTTGGATTTTGAAAACTCTCTCAGCATCACTACAGGCACCCCATAGAATGATACCATAGCGAGCAAGAGAATAAAAATTAGAGTAGTAGAATGATTTGACAATGTTACTGTTTGAGTTTTTAACTAACACCCTGATGCCATAGCAAGTCTGACTCAGCTTTGAACATAGGTGGTCAATATGGTAGTTGAACTTTAGAGTTTCATCCATGATAATACCCAACGATCTATAGACTACCTCGTCCAATCCACCTCTGGTGATATATTAGATCTAAATGTTCTCGCACATTTATTGAAAAATGTGCTGGGCAACCGTCTAGTTGCAAAAACATATTGGTTTATCAGAAAATCAAGAAACACGGCACCGTTCAGTGGCTGATCAAAGAAATAGGGACCTATAATCATTCCGCCAAGGATGGCACACCATACATTGAGATCCAATGGCCTTGATGTTGTACCTCGCGCAACCATTGAGGATTCTTGTCAGACCAATAATGCATATTATGCAAATTAACGTAGTACGATGTAGCATATCGACATCACCAGTTCGAAAAACCTCTTCGATTCGATTCTTCTTGTCTTATTTACTAGTCGCGGGTGTTTCGTATACTTGTTCTTTTACATGACCCTACAAAAAAATCCATTTTCGTGAGATCGGGTAAACGAGGTGGCCATTTATGTGGTCCTCCCTGCCTATCCATCGGACGGGATATTCATTATCCAAATATTCATTCATCAAATGAGTATGATAAACTGGTGCCCCATCATGTAGGTACCACATGCGTCGCCTGACATGAGCAGGTAATTCTAAATGTGGTAGTTCATCACCATTATAGGTGCACAAAATATCGTCGAATATTCATAATTTCCGCTCCAGATTGACAACGTTGCAAACAAAGATCGTATTTGATGCAGAACTTTACGCTGAATTTAACGGTAAAAAAAATATGTAGGGTGTTCCATTTAAAAAAGCAAACATTATGTTGCACCGCTCAGGCAAATCATCATAGGTTTGTTCCAACACCTCTCAAAACCGTCACATTATGGTCACGCTCATGCGCAATTGATTTAATCTGTTCCAACCGAGATGTGATCGTAATCTGACCATCATCTTTCTGTTCCAACCAAACTCGTGACCGTCCGCAGCATGGTTTCAGGACGGTAATTTCGATACATGCTCAAAATTGAAAACCGTTTTGATGCATAAATATTGACATGCGCATTAAGAAATTCTTCGCCAAATGAATAGGTTAGCTAACCGAATAGCCCTTTGTTTGGGTATTTAATATTTATCTAACATCCATTTGCCATTTGTGTTAATGATAAATTCTTTCTCTCTTGAAATCAAATAAAAAATCAATATGAGTGACGATGGAGATACTGATTATTTATACGAATCAAGTGAAGACGATTTTGATATTACAGTGTATAATGAGACGAGGGTCAAAAATGAAAATTATTTAGGTGAGTACAAATGTAAGAAACTTCCCCATTGAATTATCGAATACTTAAGACTATAAATACCAAATTCTAATATATATTTTTTCATAATATCAGAGAACACAGTGCCACATTATTCCGAGAATGTGTTCTTTGAACATTTTAGATTATCAAGGCAAACTGTGAACGATATATCAGAGAGGTTTGGACGTAGCAAATATTTTCATCAACAATCTGGCCAGTATGGAAATATTTGTGCTTCAGATCAGGTTAGTGTGCATAAATTACCTCAATATTTTATTTTATTGTTTATATCATGGTTTTCAAGATAACTTCAGTATATTTTATTATTCATCAGGTACTTATTTATTTATGGTATGTGGGCCACCAAACTGCAAGCTTCAGAGATGTGGCAGATCGATTCAATGTCACAATAAGTTCTGTGAATAGAATACTGAGACGGCTCACTTTATTCTTGAGTAACATATCAGCAGATGTCATAAAATGGCCAAATGAAGCTGAAAAAAATATCTCTGAAGAAAATTTCAGAAGAAATGGATTTCCAAATGTTATTGGAGCAATTGATGGGTGTCACATCAAAATTGATAAGGCTGCTAAGGATCCAGACTCCTACATTAATAGAAAAGGGTATTCCTCAATCCAAGTGAGCAAATGAAATATTTTTTAGTAATCCACAAGTTAAATTATCAGATTATATATATGAAGATATAAGACAAGCATATTTCTTGTTATGAGTACTAAAAATATTGAATAGTTGTAAACCTGGCTTTGCCAATTGATAATGATGATTTGTTTCATTCTAGATGCAAGCTGTTTGTAACCATAACAGAAGAATAATAGATGTTTTCATTGGATACCCAGGGTCAGTTCATGATAGTAGGGTATTTAGGAATTCACCATTGAAAAACAATTTGGAGGAAAAATGTGGAAGGTATTTCCTATTAGGGGATAGTGGATACCCACTACAAAACAACTTACTTACTCCTTATAAAGATAGGGGTAATCTTACAAGAAGGCAACAGAATTACAATGCCAGATTATCACGAAACCGGTATATAATAGAGCATACTTTTGGGATCTTGAAACAAAAGTTTCGACAACTGTATCATGTCAAATTGAGAAATATCAGATTCATTGTTCATTTTGTCAGGGCAGCTTGTGTTCTCCATAATATAGCCCTAGATGAGGATTTACCTATAAATTACGAAGAGAATATGCTACCTGATCTGGTTCAGGAATATGTTGATGATGGGAATGGTGACAATGACGATGATGTAGATGCTTCAATTATTAGAGACAGGGTAGCAAATGCTTTGCCATTGTAATATTATCAACATTACAAAATTGATTTCTTGAATTCAATTGTCTTTCATTAATTCCCTTCACCCTTGATATGATATTTTCTTGCTAGGTCAAGTTTCGGATTGTGCTTCTTATGTAAGTGAAACAATGCATTTTTCAAAAAATATAATATATATATATAATGAAGAAAAATATGAACTCTGTAATTTTATAGTATATATACTTAAATGATAGTATAAAAAAATTAAATAGGAACTCAGCAACTTTGTGCAATAAACTTAATATATACTAATACAAACAACAAAATATGAACTCTGTAACTTTGAGTAATAAACCTAATATATAATAATACAAACAACAAAATAGGAACTCTGTAACTTTGAGTAATAAAACTAATATATAATAATACAAACAACAAAATAGGAACTGTGTAACTTTGAGTAATAAACCTAATATATAATAATACAAACAACAAAATAGGAAAAATAAATAATATAAAAATATTGAATGGGAACTTTGTGTTATAAATCTAATAATAAAATAATCTTGATAATTAAAACAAAACGATAATGAAAATATCACATTGTCATTCTATGATGAATTATGCTGGCAGTGACACTTGAAATTTTTCAATATTTCATTTCTCTCTGTCATCAATGCATTCCTTTTCTCCAACAATTCAAGTCTTTTATTCTCTATGTGAAGTTTTTCTTCATAATAGTTTTTTCTATCTAGGCGAATTTTTTCTATTGTCGTTGTTTTCTTCTTCACAGCTCTAACTCTTCTGTTTGGTTCCATTACACTTTTTTCTGGTGGTGACGATATATCCTCCTTATTGTCATCTTCAATTGAATCATCAATTGTTACACTATCTAGCAAAATTTCTGGATGCACATTTCTCTTCTTCTCAAATATTTTGTTCATTTCTTCCTCATATTCAAAATATTTTCGACCCCTACCTGAAACAGTATAGGATTTATTATTTTTCTATTAATTTGGAAAATAAAAATTATTCATGAAATCTATGTTATTACCTGTCTTATTTTGGTTATCCACAAATTTTTTATAATTCCTCTCCACAACTCTCCATCTATTCATGCAATTGTTGGGAGTTATTTTGGTTATACCTATTTTTTGTAGCTCCAAAGTAATTTTCTCCCACAACATTTTCTGATTTTTGATTTCTATGGTGCCTATTTTCTTTTTAAATTTCCCATAAACATCTATAAGTGTTTTTGTATCATTAATACTCCATTTATAATCGGATTTTGATTCATTTATTATTGATGGAGGTATGATGACATTTGATTGTGATTCCTGTACATCTGTTGATATGAATAAATATTCTGCCAATTCTGAAATATAATGTCAGATTAAAACCTGCCAAACTGTATCAATATTCTGCATATGAAATATTTCCAATAATCCAATACTGAATACATCTGAATAAATTCAAGCTCAATGAACTTCAACTAAAAAAATGAAAAGTAATAGGAAAAATCATTCAAAAAATTACATTAATTGACTATTTAACAAACCAATGAGAGTAAATTTCAAAAGATACTCACCAGCCATCGTAGAATGTTCCATTTTCATATGTAATCGAAGATTTTTCTTAAACAAACGAACAATAACCTCACTTTTTTAAACCGCGAGTAGCCAAAAACGTGCAAAAACCGTCAATAAAACCGATCCAACCCTCGAATGCTTTTGTACCGTCACGAAACTATGCAAAGTCCGCGCATGCGAACTAAACAAAACCGAAACGGCCACAAAACAGTTTCGAAACCATACAGAAATGCTTGTTGGAACAAACCTCATGTATATCTCAAAATATTTCAGGATGGTATATCTGCGCAAATATAGCAACATTTATTTGAAACATTTCTTGGTATTCCCATTCCTAAGTTAGTAATTCCACTTCCACACACTAATGGGTCACCCTGTATATATGGATATATATTAATTTCTGGATCAATAAAACAATGTAACAAAGTGATGGAATCTTATTTTGAATTGAGATATGCCATTCTAGCTATTAGTAGGTAATCATTGAACATTTTGCAATAGTGATGGTTCATGGTATACATAAATATTCATCGAATTTTGTGACGTCCCACAGTGCTCAGATATTATTAAGATTTCGATCCTTGTTTTTTCGCAGACGTAGGTGGTCCGCCTCAAATTCAACTTTTTTTTCCGGTGGACGATGAAGATCGGCTTTTCAGTTATTATAATGAAAAACGGCTGTTCGTCTTTCTCTTGATTGATGGTGAATTGTGGCATTGTCATTTGATGCATCAGTCCGCTTCTCCAGACAATTAAAGCTGTCTCGTTGTATGAAGAATCAGAAAGACGATATTTCTGATAACGATCGGAGATAACTTTACTTGTCGGCGGTTTACTACGGACATCGAACAAAACTATATGGTAAACGTCAATCAATTATTTATAATGTATGAGTTGATTATTGACGGATATTCTACCGTCAATGTGCGCAAACTCGCAAACAGTATATGCGAGAGCATTCATCATATTTTAATGAATGTCAGCAAATATTAAGGAGTATCGTCTGGTTGGAAAACTAATGTATTCTCGAATTTTCTCAGAGATTCCATTTGATAGATGTAAATAGTCATAGATGAGTCAAAAAGATATATAACTCTACAGTGAGCAAACCTACATTTTTTGATTATGATATAGCCATTGTGGAGTAAAAGTCAGCTCAGGTGCGCTTTTTTGGTACTCATGAAATCAAAAGTTCAAAATCAAGAGTTTGATTCCAAATTAATTGTTATCACGACATGTTGATTACCTTATTGTCATGATTCGTATCATTTTGTTTATCACTCATAATGTGCTTCTCATCATCTCAGGATTTCCTAGAGGCTCGTGATCATAACATACTCATTGAATATTATATCATCCATTATCCTGAACAATGTTCCAATAGTTTCATAGGTGAATTTCATAATGCATAAGAGATATGTCCTTTGATATTGTCTAAGTATTGGTAAAGAAGTATAAAAAAACTTGGTTGAAAATATTACCACAATGCTCACGACATCACATCGATAGCATTACCTAATCAAAGATTCTCCCAGTGAATATTCATCAATTTGTCAGTGACTATACCGCAGTAATAAACATTTGATTGGAGCTATGTTTTGAACGAAGAATAAGGAAATCAATTAATTTCTCGAAAACCTTCCGAGATAGGTATAGGAAAAAAATTGAAAAGTATTAGAGAAACTAGAAATGGAATAAAATATAGTATATTCTATTGCAAATATACAATCCTGAAATATTTAGAGATATACAGGATGATTAGCCTGAGCGGTGCAACATAATGTTTGCTTTTATCAAATTGAACAATCTATATATTTTTTCACTGTTAAACTCAGCGTGAAATTCTGCATCCAATACTATCTTTGTGTTTCCGATAATTTGCAACGTTGTCAATCTGGAGCGGAAATTATGAATATTCGACGATAATTTGTTGCTACTTTTCGATAGAAGCGGCAAAACTACAACGCTGAAAATATTTCAGATAGATAGAACGAAACTGATTACTCGAGATACCAAATTTTCAGAAAATTCCTACTTTCCGTTCTCCATATACGTCTAACCAACCATCGACCGTGAGTGACCCTGTATATGATTGTTAAACTGTCCACGCAATGATATCTACAGTTTCTTCTTTGTTTACCCATACTTGTCGCCAAAAATCACGAGAAATAAAGTGTTTGTATATCGAGTAAATTATACAGTCAAAAAATCGAAACCTTTTCAGGTTCAAATGAAATGACGAGCAAGGCCGACAACAATTGAAATAGAATGCGAATGTTCGCCAAAAGAATTTTCAAGAAATCCGTGAATTCGTTCCACTATTTTGATAGATACGTCAAAAAGTTTCGGCTAAAATTTACTCGAATGAAGCTCAACTTTGAAAAGCATATATTTTTTCGGTAGATTCACAGGGTAGATTTCATTGAAAAATCACTTCAAAAGTTTAGGATGACGATTACGCCCACTGGCGGCCATCTTGGGAACCTGAAAATAATTTCCAGGATTTTCTTTTGGCCATTTTAGTTATCAAATTTTTTACTGCAAGTCTGTACGACCAATAGTTTCCGAGATACAGCACTTTGCATTCTTATCTGGCCACCCTGTACACAAATCGACTGAAGGTATTGTCTCTAGGGGTACCTCAGGAATCTATTCTTGCACCAATACTTTTCATAATGTTCATGGATGATATAACAACGCATCTGTCAGGCGAAAAAATATTGTATGCAGATGACACTAACTTTTTTCTCACTGGAGACACATTGCAGCAAGTATGCTACCAAGCAACAATTTGATATGTGGTGTACAGAGCACGCGTTACAAATGAATGAATTGAAAACACATTTCATGACGTGTTCACCAGAAAATGTTAATTATGATTACAGCTGTTTTCATATAAAAGGTGAAAGTATCGAAATTATCCACTAAGTTCCTGGGCATATTTTCCGACCATAAAATGTCCTGGGACTACCATATTATGCAACTGTCAAAAAAACTGAGTACTGTTTCTTTCATACACGTCCAACCAATACTCAATAACTATCTGATGTTCTGATCTGATGGAAGGAGCACTTCCCTATAACCCTTCCAAACCTTCAACGATAACATATATTAACACTCCCTTGTCTATATATCATGCAGGTCACAATGTATGTGCATAAGCACAAAGATTATCTTTCAAGACATGACGCGATTCATGATTATAATACAAGAAATGCAGATAATATACAGGGTGGGGCACCACATACGACACGGTCTCTGTAAACCAAACCATTGAATATTTCGGAAATTTCTTCTTCTCATTATCTGTATATCAATTGAGGCTGCAAAAGGGAATTATTTTGAAGTATACAGGGTGGCTCAAAAAAGTGTGACATATCAAAGTTGTGTTCTATTTAATGGAACACCCGGTATTTTGTTGCAGTTTTGGATACTTCAGGGAAAAATAATACGATTTTATGAAAGGTACCATGTACCTAACTATAACCGTTTCCGAGTTGTTTTATTTTCGAAAATGCTGGGTACAATTGAATACTAAATAACATCGAAATTTATTGAAACCATCCCTTCCAATTCTGACCAAGCATTGGAAAGGTTTCAGGCTATTGATTTCGATAGAACCCGTTTAATCACTGAAATGAAGTTTTTATTCAGATCCATATTCCGACCATAGTTCATTAAACAGACATTGTTTTTATTATTCAACTGAAAAACCTCAACATGAAATACAAATGTATTTAATTCAAAAAACTTGCTCGAAATGATGACTACAAAGAGCTAAACTCTTACTATGGAAAACTGCCTAACATTTATTGATAACATTTGAGGCGACACTCTTCAGTAAGCCTATGGAAAAGTGCCTAACATTTATAACATTTGAGGCGACACTCTTCAGTAAGCAGTCCTTATTCTCTCCTTCATATTTTCCAAAGTGGTTGGAAGTGTGTCGTCAATCCCATTTCAAGTCAAATGTGGCGATCTCGCTGGCCAATTTCTTGTTCCTTCCCTACCAATCCATCTTTGCAGAAAGCACATATTCAAAAACTGTCGGACAGTGAATTTGAAATGAATATGGATCTAAATAACAGTGAAATGTTCGATCAAGTGAAGTATAATAACTATCAATGAGAATGCTGTGAGTAAATCAAATAAATGTCATGGTACCTTTCATGAAATCGTATTATTTTTCCCTGAACTACCCAAAACTGCAACAAACTACCGGGTGTTCCATTTGAAAAACACAACTTTGATATGTAACAATTTTTTGAGCCACCCTGTATACTCCAAATTTATTTCCTTTGGCAGCCCCAATAAATATACAGCCAATGAAAAGAAAGAATTCCGAAATATTCAATGGTTTGGTTTACAGAGACCGTGTCGTATGTGGTGCCCCACCCTGTATACACCCTTTTTTCAAGATTGGTAGTTGGTCAAAAATTGCATATACAGGGTTATCATAAAGTAATGCACAAAAATCATAAAACGTACAACGATCACTTTTGAAAAAAATGCAAAAACACGTCAAACTGTTCTTTTTATTCCGCATTTTTTGACATAAGTTACAAGAATAACACTTCAAAGTTGTCGAAGTTATGACGTCATCAACAAATTTTTTTAATGGGAAGCTAAGATTTTTATCACATTATGTGATAGAGCTTATGTTTTTACACACGGGAAAAATAGTTGCAGTAGGGCTCACATAGGAAAAAAAACGAGAAAAGGAATAAAAAACTAAATAACATAACCAATTATAAAAAGAGGTCAAACTTACACTTATCTAGTAAAAACAATTGTTCTTATGAATTTTTTCAATTGTTTTAGTAAAATAAAACGACGGTTTGTCAGTATCAGTCGTACAATTCGTGTCACCACAGTTTTATCATTATGGCTCGTTTAACCGAAAGAGAAAGGATAGAAATTCTAATGATGGTAGGTTACGGCGATCGCCTTCGGAGTCATGGAGAAGCATGTGCTTTATGTAACGCAACACATTTTGACAGACCTCCAATTGCTAGAAGCACAGTGAGCAGAATTGTTGCAAAATTTGATGCAACGGGAAGCGTGAGGGATGCTCCAAAATCTGGACGACCAGTCGTTTGTAGTCAAGATGTTAAAAGAAGAAAAACTACACCCATACAAAGTTCATCTTGTTCACGAACTCTCAGAAGATGATCCGGACAGACGTTTGGAATTTTGTGAAATCTTCATGCGGCATTGTGACGAAAATCCAAATTTTCCTATTAGTGTAGTATTTTCCGATGAGGCAACGTTTTGTCTAAGTGGTTCTGTAAATCGACACAATTCTCGCTACTGGGCTCGGGAAAATCCACACTGGATGCAGACAAAACACACCCAGCGTCCCCAAAAAATTAATGTTTGGGTAGGAATCGTCCGGGGAAGATTTATTGGTCCTTATTACCTCCGCGGGAATTTAACAGCTGAACGATATTTGGAACATCTTCGTATTTGGTTCCAACAAGATGGCGCACCACCACATTATGGTCATACTGTCCGAAGGTTTCTGGATAACCAGTTTGAAGGACGGTGGATTGGAAGACGTGGACCAATGGAGTGGCCACCTAGGTCACCTGATTTAACCTCCCCTGATTTTTTTCTGTGGGGACATTTGAAGTCGGGTCTACATTAACCGGCCAGACAATTTAGAAAACTTATTGGAACGAATTAGACACGAAATGACTCGTATAACTCCGCAGATGATCGAAAACTCTATAAATGCGGTCTACCATCGTCTTGGCCTATGTCAGTTAGTAAACGGGACACAGTTTGAACAATTCCTATAAGAAATAATTTCGGTTTAATGGACTGTTTAGTTAATTGACAAGTTATTATGAAACTTACGTATATTTAGTTTTTTATTCCTTTTTATTTCCTATGTGAGCCCTACTGCAACTATTTTTCCCGTGTGTAAAAACACAAGCTTTATCACATAATGTGATAAAAATCTAAGCTTCCCATTAAAAAATTTTTTTGATGACGTCATAACTTTGACAACTTTGACGTGTTATTTTTGTAACTTATGTCAAAAGATGCGGAATAAAAAGAACAGTTTGACGTGTTTTTACATTTTTTTCAAAAGTGATCGTTGTACGTTTTATGAATTTGGTGCATTACTTTATCATAACCGTGTATATCAAAGAATGAAGTTTTATAATAAATTCGATAATTTATGCACTAAAAAAGAGGCTACAGGCAATCACCATTCATTCAAAAATCTTTTATTCCTTTTATTCAATCTTTTAGTTGAAAACGCTTTCCGTTCTACAGAACAATTTTCACTTTTTTGTTAGTTAATTCGTGGATTTTGTTTTATGTTATTGTAAAAATGATTTCAATGACATTCTATGTCTAAAATAGGACTCGATTTTAATGTATATGTTTCTTTACAAAGTTCAGTTCGTCTATCTTTAAAATATGTATTATCCTATATCTTCAGAAGCCTGATAAGTATTCCTGGAGGACCTTGGACGGGCATAAATTGTTTTGACTAGCCTGATAGGGTATGCTGTGCAATAGTTGTTTTTTTGTTGTATATGTATACTTTTCATAGGTGAATGAAGTTCTATTCTATTCTAAACAACTGAACACCAATATTCCTAAAACTTCGAAATATTTTCCCTTGACAATCTTACATAAAGTTATCTAACATTTTCATACCTCAACAACAAAAATATAGAAGGCTGCCAGGTCATAACTCGAAATTCGACAATTTTTCTGAAATTTTCTCTGTTGAATGGAATAGAGGAATGTGAATGCTATTTTCTCCTTACTTCATAACAACCACGATATTCATTTATGTCAAGAATTCAAAAACTTCAAGTTAGCACAATTCGAAAAATAGATCGGGGATGCGACCTCTTGCAGTTGCCGAGTAATCTTATACAGACATTTAATATCACCCTGTAGACGGAAACCTCGAATTTATCTGATGTTGATTTTTCTCATTTTACTTCAATCATCAACTATCATGAATACTGAATCAAATCAATTCTGACAAAATAACAACAGTGTTTAGCTAAATGTATATGAGAATTTGTGGTGCCAGTGGCTCAAATCACCAATTTAAATTCTGGTATCATCAATTCGAATTTCTTATCAGAATGTGATACATGATAACATTATTCGAATTCATGAAATATCAATCAGTCGAATCAGATAGTTCTATAGACTAAATGAAATTCCAAATGTGAATTCCTTTCAAATATCTCCACCAATTGATTCGTCGTCCATTGAAACATCCACGATAATAACCATCCCAATTTCAATTACCATTCCAACCTCCATTTAAGGGTAAGCCGTATCGTTGAAAGTTCAGACACTCATTTTCGTGTTTTTGAAACCCTTCAATCAGAATAAGTTCAGATCCAACGGATCGATAAGGGTCAAGGGTTTAAACCACGTACCTGATGGATGTATTATGAGGAGAACAATATACGAGGGTGATGTGAGGGACAGTTTGGCAACAGACAATGGAGGAAGTGTGGAAATGGGTCATTTCACGCTAGGTTGAGTGTTTTCATAATGTAGGCCTCGAATCGGGTGGTCCATCGAACACTTGAACTAGGTCACCTTGTTAGGAAGGAGAAAAGAGAATGAGTACTGTAAATTTTCAAATTCATTATAATAATGATAATAATAATATTAATAATAATAATAGCTTTTATTGTCCTACAGTTTCCCATTTGCAGGACAATATTATTGAATAACAAAACTTAAAATGGTGTTAATGTTTAGATTGAGAAAAGACAAAATAGTGATTACATAATAACAAATTGAGTTCAATTTTTCATTAAAGGAATGAGTTCCCAGATGGAACACGAATGAATATCAGTTCTACTACTAATTATATTAAATTCATTACACATTATATAAATTGGGGATTTCAGCTGCATATTAGTTCTTGCTCTTGGAAGTTTGAAAGTTGCATAATGCCGAGAAAAGTATGTAGGAACATTGAAATTTATTTGGCTGAGTAGACTGGGAGAGTCAACAAGGCCGTTCAGGACTTTATATAAAAAAATGACAAATGCACAATTTCTTCTGCACTCTAAGCTGTCAATATTAAGCCTCATGTATAATTCCTGATTGCTTGCTCCCCTTTCAGGATACATACCATCTATCTTGAAAATGAGAAACTTCAAAAATCTTTTTTGAACGCTTTCAATGGCTGTTTTATGACATTCATAAAAAGGGGACCAGACAATACTAGCATATTCCAGTTTCGATCTTACCTTGGAGAAATACAATACTTTCAATGCATTGATATTAGTAAAACTCCCACAATTTCTCATTACGAATCCGTAGGATTTCAGTGCTTGTGAGACTTTTAAGGTAGTGTTTTCTATGAAATTCAGCTCTTCGTCAAACATGACGTCCAAATCCCTGATTCTGCTACAATGTTCCAATTCAGTATTGTCCACATTATAAGAATGCAATATTGTTGTGATTTTTCTAGTATAACTCAAGACCTTGCATTTTCCAACGTTGAGACATAACTTATTTGTGTCACACCAATTTTGTATAAAATCCAGTTGTTTCTGCAGATGTAAGCAATCTCTAGTATCATTGATAACAGAAAGAATCTTCAAGTCATCAGCAAAACACAGTATTTCACACATCAAACCGTCACATAGATCATTCACAAATATCAAAAATAGAAGCGGTCCCAAGTTTGAACCTTGAGGAACACCAGATGAAGCCAGGTAAGTGTCGGATTGGAAACCGTTATATGAGACATACTGTTTTCTGTTAGATAGATAAGACGCCATTAAATCTCTCGCATTCTCAGTAAAACCAGTTGTACTTAATTTATCTAGTAATATTGTCGCGTACAGGGGGTGTTTTTTGGGGGTCACCCCTGTCGCTTGGGTCGTACTCAGGAAATATAAATTAAATGATTTCAATTACAGAATTAAATACGGAACAAAACATATAATTTAATGATAATTTTGATGGTACATTATTTAAGAGAGATTTAATGATACAAAGAAATACAAAGAAATATAAATGATTACCCTAAGATAAACGAAAATGTTGAGAACTCAGTCTTCAGGAGGAGACCCCCCGAAGACTCCCCGAAAAAAACGTCTTCCATTACTTTTATCGAAACTATGATTATAAATCAGCAACATCAGCAAAATTGTATTAGTTATTCTCCTCTTGTGATAACACACTTTTCATAATATAATTTGTACTGACCTACTTTAATTATGGACTTGTAAATATGTGATTTGTTTATAACAATAATGAAATTTGTTTATAACAATAATGAAATTGAATTTAGATTGAAATTAGATTTTGAAAAATGTATATCTTGACAATATGTTATGATCCACTCTATCAAATGCTTTCGCAAAATCCGTATAAATGACATCCACCTGCTTATTGTCATCTAGTGCCTCTGAGATAAATTGTGTAATGATTACCAAATTTGATACTGTTGAACGGTTCCTGACGAAGCCGTGCTGACATTGAGATATCAAGTTGCAGATCTTGTAATATATTCGGTTATACAAAATAATTTCGAAAGCCTTGGCAAAGTTACAGAGCAATGAAATACCTCTATAGTTCTCAATTTTATCTTTATCTCCGTTTTTGAATATTGGACATACCCTAGCCTCCTTCCAAATATCAGGAAATGTTCCCGTTCTCAGACATAAGTTGAAGATCTTGGATAGAACATCCGTAAGAGACCCAGAACCGTCCCTGATAAGGAAAGAGGGTATATTATCCGGACCAGATGTCATTTTGTCTTTCATTTTCTTCAAGGCATTCGCAACCTCATACTCCTCTATTGGATCGAAATTTATACAAACATGATTTTTATTATCACTTCCGGCAAATGTATTCAGTTCTAGCGGCTGAAAAACACTAATAAAAAAGGTAGCAAATGCATTTACTATATCTTGTGGATCTTCTACCGAATTGTTGTTAAGATATAACTTGCCAGGTATTCTGGTGGTATTATTTTTCGAATTGATGAATGACCATAGTTTACTAGGGTCATTCGTTAAAGAAGATTGTAAATCCTCCATGTACCCATTATAGGACATTTTTATTTGATATTTAATAACACACCTGAGTCTCACAAATTCGAGATATTCTGTTTGTGAACCAGATTTCATATATTTTTTTCTATGCATAGCTTTTAGCTTTA
This sequence comes from Plagiodera versicolora, assembly GCA_037013635.1. Lineage (NCBI taxonomy): Eukaryota > Metazoa > Arthropoda > Insecta > Coleoptera > Chrysomelidae > Plagiodera > Plagiodera versicolora. The sequence goes on along the minus strand of CM072986.1, from coordinate 2,755,011 downwards.
TATTCTGAATAATGTATGAGTTGAACCAAGGAGGGTATTTGTGAGCATAATTTCTATAGCTGGAGGTTTCTACAAACAACAGTCCTCAACGATGCATATCTCTGTAATGTTCTATGAGGCCTGAAGATTCACATAACTATTCTGGTACATGTTCATCGAAAATCGTGAATATTGTATGATATAATTGTTCGACAGCAACATTAGCATCTGAAGCATTCAAAAAATCCCAGTTCACTTCATACAGTGCTCTATACAATGCAGGAAAGTTTGCTCTTCGGAAATTATAAGTTTTTTGTTCGGAATTACTTTTGAAATTTGATGATTTTTTCGCGATAATATTATAATTTATCATTAGAGCTGGGTGATGCCCATCCTCGGATACAAAAGGAAAATTATCTTTAGTCACTTCACATTTGAAATTAGATATTACTAAGTCAAGTAACCGGCCTAAAGTATTTCTAATTTGGTTGAATTATGTTGAATTGAATATCTCCAAGAAATTTTTCATAATTGTTACCTTGGTATCGACAGTGTTATCATCAACAAATTTTGGGATATTAAAATCTCCTAGCAATATAACCGAGCCCTCATTCACATAGTCCAGTTGTTCCAGACACTCGAAAAAGAATTCAAATTCCACAGTATCCAATTTATCAGGTATGTACAAGATTAAGACATGAAATATTTGGTAGCTCATGAAGCATTTCACAATGAGTGAATCAATTGACGGAAATTCTATATCAAAATGGGAAGTATCAATTAATTATACAGTGTCTTTCAACAGTTATACGACTTGGAAAGTATGAGGCTCAAAATTCTGAAAAGAGAATGGTGTCATTAGATTTTTTCATTTATTATGGACAATGTGAGCTATTTTTTCTTTCAGTTAATCGGGAGGTATAAGTTTCCCAAAGCCCTAAACGACACATGATGATATTTGCAATTAATCAAATGGATACATTCAGATATTCAAGGCAAGTAAAATTTCAGTTCCAAACTCCAAACGAAGGAATTGACCATGAAAAAGTATTGTAGAGTTTATGGAAAGATTCCATAAGATATAAAGCTGATGAGGACAACGACACAGAGTGTTCATCAAATCATATAGAACATGTATTGTCTTTGATAGGTCGTATACTTATCCGATATCGTTAACTTCAACTCAACAATATATATTTCATGTGAAGATCAGATCCCTGATGAGGAGATACGAATATATATCTACGAGAGGTGTTAATATTCTATTTCCCAATACATGAGTTTCGATATCCCTCCACTTTCGAAACCGGTTTGAAAGATTCTAATATACATACTTGTTTTCCTGCAATTCAAGACTGCCAAAAATGTTCTCGTTATTCATTTCCAGAGATATTGTCAAGATATACATTTTTCAATTTAGTAAAACACCAAGTATAATGTGATATCCTTGAGATTGGATAGGATAAAAAGTTCAATTTTCTAGTATAGTAGGTTTATTTAATACAGTGATAGATAAATGACACGTATTTGTCGATTGCTGCTTAAGAACTAACTTTTACACTCAAGTCAACTGACCCCCCACACCCATCCCTTTTCCCACTCCTCATACTTACGCTCGCATCCCTCAGAATCATACCTGCGTACTATCATACCATACTTTCGTTCTTTCTCTCTCACACTCGTACACTTCAAACATAGCATCTCACAACTGAAATTAACAGTAAACTCAAAACTACCTGATGGCCCTCGCTTCGAGAGTATACCCATTTTTTGTGATATTACAATGATTATATTCTAAATTCAATTTCATAATTGTTATAAACCAATCATTTATGTTTACAAGTCCACGATGAAAGTAGGTCAATACAAATTATAGTATGGAAAGTGTGTTATCACAAAAAGAGAATAACTAATGCAATTTTGCTGATGTTGCTGATTTATCATTATAGATTTGATAAAAGTAATTGGAGACAGTTTTTTCGGGGAGTCTTCAGAGAGTCCTGAGTCAGTCCAGAATGGTAGATAGGCGTCCGAAGGGGTAGTTCGGACGCCTATGCTACAGTTTTTCTTGATTACCCCTAACTTCTCTTGAAGACTGAGTTCTCAGCATTTTTGTGTATTTTAGGGTGAGCATTCCTATTTCTGTAGGTATCATTGAATCTCTATTGAAAAATGTACCATCAAAATTATCATTGAATTATATGTTTCGTCTGTACTTCATTTTGTAATTGAAATCATTTTATTTATATTTCCTGAGTAAAACCCAAGCGACAGGGGTGACCCCCAAAACACCCTCTGACGCGACAATATAATTGAAATGATAGAAGAAAACATTTCCGAAGACTGTTCGAATGAAAAAAAATGCATTGGGCAACTTCTGTAATTCATATTCAATGATTTCTTTTTTGGAACCAGGTTGACAAATTCCGAGTAGTTTTCAACCAATTTCTGGATTCAATGCTGTCATACAGTTGCATAACGCATAGATATCAAGTGAAAAATAGAATAGAATTCGAAAGTAAGTATGATAATAGAGACGGTGTTTCATTGAAAGAAAAATGTTTTTCGAAGTCAAAATGAATGACAGATCTTTGATAAACACTCAATTCGAATAACTCTGAAATAATATTTCTTGTCTACTAACCCATAATGCATTTCTGTATCTGTTTCATGCGCTGTATGAAATATTATTTACTTATCGAATGTGTTGCTTACATATCTTACTATAATAGTTATTTATGCACGACCGGGCGTGAAATGGCACTCTATCGCCCGGATACGCGGGCGTAAAGTAGCATTTTTCCGCCCTCGGACTACTTTACCGCCTGCCGGGCGGTAAAATGGCACTTTACCGCCCGCTTGGCGATAAATCAGTTAAGTTATCATACCAACCATACCAAGTTGTCATACCAACGGAAATCTATATTGTTGATATGACAATGAAATTCAGTTGAGCGCCTGCTCAACTACTTTATTGCCAAACGGGCGGTAAAGTGCCATTTTACCGCCCGGCGGGCGGTAAAGTAGTCCGAGGTCGGTAAAATGCTACTTTACGTCCGCATATCCGGGCGATAAAGTACCATTTTACGCCCGGTCGTGCATAAAATAATTTTTCCATTATCTTGTTTATCCTGCCCTCTAACACTTTCCACCATTTTGTTTCACTCAACATCCGTGTCCTAGTTCGAGTTGCTTCAATTGAGAAACGGGCTTCGAATGTTGGCATAATGTGTCACGTGCTTACTTTGATCTTTCGCAGTCTTCAGAGATCTCATGGGATATAGCGAAGATCCCTTCATATTCCATATTTATGTTCTTCGATTTGCTTTAGTATTCGTGGGTTGGACTATGGAGACCTGAAATAGGGGTGAATTATCTTTGAAGTTTCTTAGATATCGGTATTGAAACCGTATATCCTGATGTATTAATAATAATAATGATGAATACTGAATACCCTTAGGGGACGTCCATAAATTACATAAGGCATTTTTTAGGATTTTTCGACCCCCCCGCCCCCCTTGGTGAGATTTCGCAAGATTTTCCTCAACATCAATTGATTGCAAACGTTAAAAGAAACAGATATGGTGCACCATCATATGATGTTAGAAACATTACCCTAAAATTGATGACTGATGGATTCGGCAAGGTAGACCATGGTAATGGCCTTCAAGGTCACATGACCTGACTCCTCTGGATTTATTTTATTTCTCTGGGGTTTCAGAAAAAATAGAGTTTTCAAAGAGCAGAAAAACTCTAGAAATTTCCTAGAGCCCAAAACTTGCGCCTGGCTTTCGCAAAATTGTCACAAGAAATTAAGAGGTCGACTACTGAAGGTGTCCGGAGAAGAATTATTATGTGTCGTGAACAAAAAACATAGACGTCATTATGAACAATAGCTGGTATTGTTTCATCCGTACATCAGAATATGATTTTTAATGCCATATTATTTGTTTCGTGATAGGTTTGCATAGGAATATCCATAGACCAGTGGTTCCCAAACTGGGGGGCGCCCCCCCCCTAGGGGGACATGGAGAAAGTCCAGGGGGGGCGTGACACCCAAATGAAATGAATAAAAAAAAGTACGAAAATAAATTCCTCAGATTTTTTAAATAAAGTATTTCTAAGTTTTCAAAATTATTTTTGTAATGTTCCAATTTCCACGTTTTTTCACCGATTTCCACGCTTCCACATAAAGAATATTCACTTGACATAATGGTCAAGTGTTTGTAAAAAATTAAAGCCATTGTTTAAAATAAAACAGATCAAAACACACGAGAGTTCAATATTCTGTGTGATATGTGTAGGGGGGCGTGGGGGATCTCCAAATAAACAGAGGGGGGCGTGGTACAAAAAAGTTTGGGAACCCCTGCCATAGACGAAGTGGATTTAGTCACTTCCCGATGGATTAATATTCATATTGTTCGTTTAGAACCATTCAAAGTACACTTGTGAAAATACACATGAGACGAATAAAATATCTATTATAGCAATATGATATGCTCATACAAATCGATAGGAGATGAAATTTTGCGTCGGATGGTGTAAAAATTATATTATGGTCATTCCATTCGAAATAAGGAAGTTATTAGGATTTGAAATTTTCAAAAAGTGAACTGAAATATCAAACACCCTCCAGAATATTTTGAAACACTTCAAAGGATACCTGATAGAACACTTCATTGATGTGTATACGAAGATTGAGCGTTGAATCTTGAAAATCGAAGATATTATGGACATTTCAGTTAGTCAGTCCATCTTGAAAACGAATAACGATAGGAATTAACTTCAAAATGCAACAAGTACAGAATTTTTAATAGAATTCGGAAACATAAAAATAAACAGGGTGTTCCGTTTGAAAAAACAAAGTTGAACCGGAAGTCATAGCGTATTGAAAATATTTTAGGAAAATAGAACACATTGAGTAGTAATATCCACCAAAATTTTCAAGTTGATATATCTATCAGTTCTCCATAAACCTCTAATGAACCAGTTAGGTGAATCACCCTGTATATACATTATTTTCAATATACGTCCGAATGAAATTATGCTTCCTGTGTTTTCAATATTATGCTCCAGTCTATTATATTTATTTATACCTTCAGAAAATATAGAGTTCGGATCTGCAGCTGTTCTCACTCTTTACAGTACAAAATTATGTCTTCCAACATGCAATTCTTCAAATATTTGTGAATATTTTGGTGTTAGGTCTTTCCTGATTTCATCAATAAAAACCAATGCATTCAACTCTAAAAAATCTTCAACACTTATCCAATCAAAGGTTGCTAGCATAAACTCAGTACTTTTATACCTATCGCAACCCATTAATAATCTCATTGCTCTATTCTGTATTTTTTGCAACCTATTTATATCCGGTGATGATGTCTTTTCGTGTTCATTTTTCCTATGGTCAAGAATTCCATTCAATGTTCAATGTCGGTATTATGCAGATGTTTCTCTGAAGGAACTAATAATATTGAATACTTCCGTATTATATGAGCTGACAATTCCTTAGGGTAGAATATGAAGACCAATTTGAGTCGGATAGTGATTTTGAAAAATAATAATTAGCGACTTTGTTCAAATTCATCTCCGGTTATCATTTGGAAAGAATACAAACTTGAAGATCAATTTGAGAATGAAAGAAAAAAAGGAAATCTTCTGATTCAAACCGTAGACAACTGAAAACAAACATCCTTCATGGTAACTTGTGAAAAAATATGTTCTTCATCAGCAGCTTTGATATTGTGAACATCACCAGCAGAGCAAAATGAAAAACATACATCAAAGGTCATGTTTCTTATGATAACCCACTTGTTGAACACAAAATAAAGAGAGTGATTATCTGTCATACTGAAAGCACTGAATCTGTAACAAATGTGTCAGTAACTGCTGGTCATCCGTTCGCTATGTCCTTTTCAGGTCCGCAATTTTGGAGAAACATTAAAGTATCGTAACTGCAAAGCTGTTCTCCGAAATTATGTTGGAAACGAGTGACCAGAGCAGACGGCGAGTTGTCATTTCCAGCTTTCACATATAGCGGCTCTATCTTTTATCTAGAATTGTCATTAAATTACGACAGACTGCTATCATTTTGGATTGCGAGCAGAATTTGATGAACGTTGCTTGTATTGAGTCATGATCTTTCCCCATCGATAAATTGAATATTATGGACTTCTTCTCAGAAATCTAGATGACAGCAGACTCCAAATTCATAGAAATTGATCATAAAATACTGATTTTTCTTAAGTTGAGGAACATCGAAAGTTGCTTCACGTTACAACAATATATATAATTTGATAGCAGACCTCCATCATTTTGAAAATTATTTTCTGATATCCTCGATCCTATTTTGAAGAACTCAATGAATAGCAAGATTACATAAAAATTGTTTCGATTTTTAATCTGCTTTCAACATAACAATAAGTCAAAATTGAAATCATCAACTTGTCGCACACATTGAGCAGCATATTATTCAACTATGATTTTTTTGTACGATGTGTCATTGCTGTTTTATCCAAGGATATGGATGAAGAATAGCAGAATACCGACACGAGAATTTATTTTCACTTAACAAAAAAATACGAATCTTCAATTCATCGCAAAAACTCGTCGTTGATCTAGATCATCTTCGAGTAGCTTTTATAAAAATTTTGGCACCGTTTCGTGAGATTATCATCACGTGTTACTTGAGGGGCTGAAGTGACGGTATTTCTTAAACTCATCCCTCGATACTTCTCCATTTCACAAATTTATGAATGCTGGACATAAAGGATATCTAATTCGACATAAATATGGTGCTGATGAATGTGGCAACGCTGCATTGCTACAGTTCAAAAGATCACAAGTGCTTGTCTATATAGACTGTGCTACCAAATTGTTACTCGCCCAACAAATTCTGGAGAATCATTCGTGAACTGAATTTCTTCAAACCTAACTTGAAACCTCTGCATAGAACTCATGAAAAAACTCCTTAGTTTATATCAACAAGCCTTCTGTCACAAACATTTATGTAACAGTAAAAATAATTATAACTATAAAAAACATTCAACAATTCTTCATGCTCCATTTGATTCACTACGTTTGGTGGTGTTTCCACTGGAAAAAAGAAAAATTCAAGAATAGTTCTTCAGTGAAATCATTCATTAGCTAGGGTCTTCTTGAGAATAATATGAGGGAGTAAAGATTTCTTCGAACATATCGTATACATATAAATGTAACAATTGTACTGTTCTCCTAATATATTGAAATTGGCGTGATTACTACTCACTACATTTAACAGTATCTGTCATATATTCCTTATCGAATGAAGTAACTATTGTTTTCAATGGGGTAAACCATGTACGCGATAATGTATTATATGGAATAGGAATTATACAACCGCTCCTTCCCATTAGAATGACACTGAAATCCCGGCTGCAACATTCCGAAACTCATTTCATATTATAATTTATATGGTAATATGATTAGCAAGTTCATCTCAGTGCGTCATGCAGTTCCTAAGTGATTTTAAGTTAATTACAGTCCAACAGCAACTTGAGAGTTTCTCTACTTAATTGAAATATTAACAATATGCAGGATGACCTGAATTCTTTCATTTCATCTCCAGCACATCTTAGTCAAACTCCGAAAGTTATTAACTGATTAATTCCTAATAGTATTTCCGAGCAACGGTAAAGGTTGCCAACTTTTCAGGAACGAATACTATAGGTCAACTTCCTTGGTGAGAATTTGTCTTGAAATCATTACCTGGAATATTTATGGGTTTGAAAAGACCCTATACAGGGTATCTAGAAACTCTCCTAATGGAAACTGCAGTTACCAGAGGTAATTTTAGGTCGATTTAGCTCAAATCACCTTTATCCAAGGTGAGCTACAACCCTTAGAAGAAGACATACAGTTTTTCTATAAATTATTCATAAATGCCGTTACTTGAAACATCCTAACGTTGTATAATCAATAAACTGTTACAAATAGATTTTGTTGGGCCGAGAAAATGATATTGAATTTTTCAAGTTCGGTGTCGAATTCATCAAAAATATAGGAATATTTTTTCATATAAAAATACCTGTTATTTTTCCCGACTGATACGCTTGTGATAGACCTGAAAAACATATCTACAGGGAACGACGGGTTGGTCCCTGTTTATTGATTATATCAAGTTTGAAAATTTTGAGTAACGGGATTTTGGCCGTATGGGGGCTGCCCTCAGAATAACCCCATGGTAAATCCTGCCTGTCGTAAGAGGCGACTAAAAGGGTAACCTTAGGTGGTAGATGGTCTCATCGCCCGGTAAAATACCACCATATCGACTATGTGCGCTGTGAAATGGGTCACCCCATGTTTCAGCGTTCGGTCGATACCTTCCGGTCTCCCCTCCCTCAATCCTCTTTTCCTTGATTTATTTCGAAAAAAAAAAGATGATGAAGTCTCCTAGAGTGAAACACTCCGGAAGCAAAATACCTCTCCATTCGGATTTCCGGACGAGAGGTACTCGAGGGGACTCATCTCTGAAAATTAACTTTTGGAACATCCGCGGTCTCAACAAGAACATCAATGATGTCCACCATCACCTACAAGTGGAGAAGCCGGATATTCTGGCACTGACGCAAATACAAGTAAAATCGTCTTCCGATAGGGTCCACATGCTTTGTCCTGTTATGAGCTCCATTCTCGATTCAGATTCAAAGGTGGAGTTCACCTCTTTGCTAAAGCTAATCTTTCATGCCAGCGTATAGAGAGTTTGGAACCTAAAGACTTTGATGTGATGTGGTTCAAGCTGGCCGATACCAAACTGACCAAATTCCTTTGCTGCCTTTACCTCTCACCTAATGAACCTTCTTAATACAACCTCTTTGAATTTTTATCACTCAAACTGGACTTCATTCAAGAGAATCATCCGACAGCAGAACTTGTGATCATGGGAGACTTCAATGTACATAACGCAGCCTGGCTCAAATTCTCCGACAAAACAGACGATGCAGGTCGTCAATCTGAGGCCTTCGCCATCACGTATGGTCTTGAACAACTTATCGAGCTTCCAAAACGCATCCCGGATGTCATCAACCAGTCTGCCAATACTCTGGATCTTTTCCTCACCACCAACCCTGATTTTTATAGAGTTTAAGTTTGTGCCCCACTTGGAAACTCTGACCACACCCTCATCTCCTGCTCCTGCTCTTTCAATGTACCATCGAGCAGCACATTACCACCCCGTCACATGTGGCTTTTTAACTCGGCCGACTGGGAAAGTCTTCGTATGTTTTTCTCAGCGTTTCCATGGAAGAGGGTTTGTTTTTCCTCAGAGGATCCAACACGATGTGCAGAGACAATTTCTGAAATCATCGTGTTGGGGATGCAAACTTACATACCGAACACCACAAGAAGAACATCTTCCAATAAGACCTGGTTTAGCAGAAGCTGCTCTAAAGCTGTCGCTTCCAAACAGGCAGCATTTCATCGATGGCGAAAAATTCCGAGCCCTGAGACTAGCGCAGTATATGTGGAGGCTAGAAACATATGCAATGAGACAATCAACAATTCGAAAAATGCTCACAATGCCAAAATAAGATCAAAACTAGTTGAATGTCCTAACGGATCCCGTTCATTTTGATCTTTCGCCAAAGCTGTGGGGAAAAATTTCACTTCCAGCTCGTTTCCTCCTTTAACCAAGGAAGATGGAATACTAGCCACGACTGCCCAGGAAAGAGCCAACATTTTTGCCCATTTATTTGCTGGCAATTCCACTCTGGATTCATCGGGAAAGCAACCCCCGAACATTACATCTATTGACAGTCACATGCCCGAGATCACATTTCGCCAACGAACTATCCGAAAGATTTTGTTGGGTCTCAACACCGGCAAGGCCTGTGGATCTGACGGAATCCCACCTATTGTTCTCAATGAATGTGCCGCAGAAATAACACCTATTACGATAGGCAATATGGTTTCCGTCATCAAAGATCAACTAGTGACCTGCTTACTTACGTCTCACATATATGGCAGCTATCTATCAAGAAATATGGTGAAACCTTAGCCGTGGCACTAGATATCTCCAAGGCATTCGATCGAGGCTGGCACCAGGGACTCCTCGCCAAGCTTCCATCTTATGGCTTGCCTCATCAGTTATGTTCTCTGCTAACTAGGTTTCTCTCAGGCAGATCACTCCATGTGGTGGTCGATGGAGTTTCATCTGACTTTCTAATTATAAATGCTGGTGTTCCGCAGGGATCAATTCTATCACCAACACTGTTTCTGCTCCACATCAATGATCTGTTGGAGGCAACTTCATGTTCAGTACACAGCTTCGCGGATGATAGTACCCTCCACACTGCCTTCTCTTCCAGGGCTCCAATACCAGCCCGCCAAATCAAAAACGAACGAGGAAGAAATGTTAACAGCATAAATATGGATTAGGCAACAATTCTCGAATGGGGATCCAAGAACTTGGATTTCAATGCAAACAAAACACAAGCATGTCGACCTCACAATGCCCAACATAAGCTTGTCAGAGGTGACAATACCTTTGAAGTCATCCATCTCGATGCTTGGTATAACTATCAGCAATACCCTTTCTTGGGAAAATCACGTGAGATCAATTGCTTAAAGTGCATCCCAAGAACTTGGTTTTCTGTTTCGTGCCGGAGCTATTTCACTTCCAGTCAGCTGCTTACAATCTATAAGGCACAAATCCGACCTGTCCTGAAATACTGTTTCCACATTTGGAGCGCAGCACCCAAACATATCCTGAAGCTGTTGGATTCTGTCCAGAAAAGGGCAGTTCGTCTCGTCGGTGATGCTTCGCTTACTAACTCGCTCACTTCTCTGAAACACCGTAGAAGGGTTGGCGATCTATCTCTATTCTATAGATATTTCCATGGGCGGTGCTCTTCTGAGATATCAACAATCGTTCCTTCTTTGGCGGTCTCTTCAAGGTTAACCCGTCAAGTCCAGTCTTCACACCCCTTTGTGGTTAATTTGGTGACCTACAGAACATCTCTTTTCAAAGACTCGTTCATCCAACGAACAGCGAGGCTCTGTAACACATTGCCCAGGGAGGTGTTCCCCGAGGCATATGACCTTCAGAAATTTAAAAATAACACCAATTCCTATCTCCATTCCCTTGCTTCTCACGATGTTCTCTGAACATTACAGGATGTCTCCTTTCGTGAGAAGTTTCAAAAAAAAAATTACAAAAAAAACTCACATAAAGACGGCTTCTTCAAAGGGCTGTAAGGAAGCATTTCCGGATTGAGGTTATCTGAGCTAAACCGACTTGAAATAACCTGTGGTAACTGCAGTTTACGATTAGCAGGAGAGTTTCTGGACACTCTGTATATTGACATTGAATTGATTGACACCTAATGTCTTTTTCGTGGACGACACGACCTTTATCTGCCAGAGTGCTAACCTGGAGAAACTGAGTTCTTCATCCGCTGATATTTTAATATACATCAAATAAACTCCTAATCAATTTTGGGAAAAATCAGTCTCTTCTCGTTTCCTCTAAATCAACTATTCCTCAGGGAAATACAGTCAAACTACTTGGCGTACAACTTGATGACAGACTGAACTGAGCTCATCATATTGTGTCCTTAGCAAAAAAAATATCTAGTGTCACCTTTATGATTCGACGTCTAAGGGGTAGCGTTAGTATGCACGTACTTAAATCTTGTTACTTTGGTTCATTCCAAAGCCACTTGGCTTATGGTATTTCATTATGGGGTGGCTCGTGCCACGTACATGAATCATTCAAATTGCAAAAAAGAGTATTAAGAGTCATGCCGGGAGTACATCATCGCGACCACTGTCGCCCTCTTATTGCTAATCTTCAAATTATGCCACTTCCCACTTTATTTATATTTCCATCCTTACTTGGAATTTATAAGAACAAAAACCTAGGTTTAGGCTACAGATGTCGGAAAATAATTCCCTGAATTTGTACCTGTATATAGCAAGTTACCTTCGGGTATAAAGTCACTCAACTTATACCAGAATTGGAGCTTTCTTACTGATGAAATGTTTTTATACCTTCAAGGAGTTTCTTGATCTGAGTGAGACTGAACTCGAAATCTTATGATGAACGCTACTCAATTATTTGTATATTTCATTCATTGTTTCGCTATCGTGTGTGATTTGTATAGTTATTTCGATTTCAAATCAAATTATAAAATATCCGAAGAAAATATAAATAAATACGCCAAGTGTTGTGTTATTGAGTGCAACAGAGAATGAAAATAAAGTATATGTAACCAAGAAAATGGAAATTATCGAAGAAATTGATGAACGAAAGGCATGTGATAATTATTTATTCTGCTTGGTTTTATACATACTAATGTTTATTTATATTAGCATTTCCATAGAGCTAACATTAATCCTGAAACCCAGACCCAAAACTAAACAATAAAATTGATACTAGGATCAGTAAAATTGCCAGGGCACGATAATTCGCCACTTAAGTATTGTAGTAAATACAACCTTGCACAGTTCAATAATAATGCTGAAATATTCTTGCAAATTCCAGATTAGCCCAATTTGCATGTGCACTCCATCTTGGTGATTTTCAAATATTCCATTGTAGAGAATGTACTCTCGGTCTGATGGGGCTGTCCTTTTAGAGGAGACCTTTGTAGACAGATACCTGCAATGTTAATACTGTCCTCCATACTCGACTTACCACATGAAATTAAGTGATTGGCATAAAGTATTTGCTCTTCCTTCACAATACATCAACTGTCAGGTGTTGCTTATAAATATTTGAAAATTTCTAATAGTTGTAGGAACATCTTGCTAGACGATCTAAAATATGAAACAATATGGCTTGATTATGCTTACAAGTAACTTATATCTGTACTTACATAAAAAGTCCAATTACTGAAAAAAAATCCACCACAAAAAAGCCTTTTCACACAAAATTTCGAATAATAACAACTACTGAAACTGCTGAAGAATACGCGTTTCGGGAACAGCTGATGCAGCGAATGCAGCGCCACCATCGGTAAATATTTTGCTCAATATACATGTATGTTATATTTTGGACTATTTTGACGACCCACCAAATCTATGTTTATTAGCTTAGAAAATGAATCTATTTATCTATCTATAATAACAATCAAATCACGATCGTGAATTAGGTGAATAATAACATGGATTGTTGTTTCTTTGTTATTACAAGTAGGATTTTCTCCAGGATAAGTTCTGTTTGAATATTCCGTTTGGTGATAAAAATGACGTTATTACAGAGAAACAATTCGACTCATTATCCTCAATTAAATGGGAAGATAGAGTACTCATTCTAAAACAACATCAATTGTTATTATTCACTCGATTAATACATTTCATGAATAATTTAGCTTTATAGCTTAATTGTAATTGTGACATTACGTGTCAATCAATTCAATTTAATTATATTTGCTGAAATTGTTGAATTATGTAAATTGATAATTGTGTCTCTGCATACTTCCTACAAAAAAAATCAATGCATGAATCAAATGAATAACACATATACACATGAGAATAGTATACTGCTAATAAAAATAGAAATAAATAAAATTTTATTAGCCATTTAGGTACAGTGCGTACATATGGTAAGTCATACAATACATAAATCACATCATGATACAATAAAATGAAACCATATTGTTGGTCATTGAGTATAAATAAACTAAATAATGATCATATGCATAAATAAAATCAAAAACGGACAAGACCATAGCACAACACAAGACACACTCAAGAGTGGAACGATCATCAGCATGAATAAAATCACAACCTGAGCACAAATGAACCACGACCATACATAATTAAAATCATTGAACTGAAGTTTTATCACGGAACAAGTAAGATGACAGCACACTACAAGTAACAAATTAAAAGTAAAATAATTCACAATAATGGATCATCCAAATATTTTTGATGAGAATAGTAACCCTTCTCAGTCAGCAAACATTTTATTTTGTTAAAAAATATTCTGTCACATTCAGAATTTTTAATTGCCGTTGGCAGTTTGTTGTAGAAACTCAATGCCTTGTAGAGAGGAGAATTTTGGAATTTCGTGGTTTTGTGGTTTGGTATTTTTAGGTAACCACCATGGCGCGTGCTGTATGCATGCGAAGAAGCATTGGTATCGAAGGTGTTCAAGTTGCTTCTAATATATTTCAAACATTTCAAAATATAGATGGATGGGGCAGTTAACAATTTCTCCCTTATAAATATTGGTTTGCAACTATCTCGATAGTCAATGTCAAATATTAATCTTATGATACGTTTCTGTCCTATAAACACTCTACCAAAATCTCTACCACATCCCCATGACATTAGGTTGAAAGAGATGTGGGAGTATACCATTGCATAATAAATGCCTAATAAACTCTCCTGGGCTACACATGTTTTCATCTGCTTAATTGCAAAGAAAGCTGAATTCAGTTTCCCGCATACGTGACCGATATGTAGATCCCAGTCCAACCTCTCATCTAGAAATGTTCCCAAGAATTTTACATCTTGCGACATAACTATTTCATCCATAGCTTTTATCTCACCAGGCATATTATCCTTCCTATTATAAAACCTCATAGAAATTGATTTTGCTGTATTTAAAATCAGTTGATTTCTGTCACACCATGAAGTGAATGAATCAGTGATTCTGCCGACATCCGTCAACAGTACATCCGGATCAGGACCAGCAACTGTAATTGTTGTGTCGTCAGCAAACATGGTGATGCAGCAATCAGTTACGTGTTCGGGCAAGTCGTTGACAAATAGCACGAATAGTAGGGGTCCTAAGACTGACCCTTGCGGTACTCCTAATTTAACATCACGCTCACTCGACTTAAAAAACGCCATTTCTCACAGTCATACTACGTCCATACATATATGATTTCAACCATGCCAACAAATTACTTGGAAAAGCGAGCATTTGCAACTTATTATTAAGAAATTCGAATGACACCGTGTCAAATGCCTTTGACAAATCGAAAAACAGACTAATCACACAATTTCTGGAATCCATTTCAGAGTAAACAAAATTAAGAAACTGGAATGATGCCGTTTCCACAGAATGATTTTTTCTAAAACCATGCTGGTTACCACATAACAAGTTGTTAATTTCCAAATAATTCACTATCCTAGCAGTTACTATTTTCTCATATAACTTCGAGAGTGAGCTGACTAGGGAAATTTGTCTATAGTTGTCTAACTCTGTCTTATCTCCTTTTTTGAATAAGGGAATCACTAGTGTCCTTTTGAACTCAGTCGGAAAATATCCCTGGATGTAGAACTGGTTCATTAGGTAAGTAAGGGGATATTTTATCAAATCTATTACATTCTTAATAGTGATTATAGAAAGTTCATCTATCCCAGATGATTTTTTATTTTTCATCATATTTAGTGAGTCAATTATTTCTGTCTCTGTAATAGGTCCATTCTGAAACGGGTAAATGACATCAACATACAAACTGGTGGTACAGGGCAGAGTTATGTTTTGACCGAAGTGATCAGCCAATTTTGATTGAGCAGCCCCAGAAAAGTGGTCAGCAAATAATTCCGCTACCTCATGTGGATCTTCAACAATATTGCAGTTGTGCTTGAGAGTGATGGCATCCCCGCCACAAGACGATTTCTTCTTTCCTAACTCAGAGTGAATCAAGTTCCATGTCTCTTTTGTTTTATTCTGAGCATTTTTTATTTTATTGGAAAAGTATTCGGTCTTTGCTTTTCTGATTTCAGACTTGTGTTCCTTTAACCTCCTTTTATATATTTCTCTATTTACTGGATCGATTTCTCCAGAAGTTGTTGTTAATTTGAAAAATTCTCTTAGATAATTTCCCTCTTGGATAATTTCTTCAGAAATCCAACCATTTTTACGCTTTTTTGCGATAACAGGCTTCACTGGGCAGGACACATCAAAGCACCAATAAAGCGACTCCAGGAAATAAGAAAAGGCTTCGCTTATGCACATGTTGCACAACGTCGGAAACCAATTAATATTACCCAATCTAGTTCTGAGTTCGCCAATATTACCACGGTTGACTTGTCGTTTCCTTGCTATAACATTTTGTTTATTTTTAATTGCACATACCTCCTTGCTGAAGGTCAATAAATGGGATAGATGATCAGCAATATTTGGTTGGATCAATTGACTGTCGTAAGTAAGATCCGAGAAAGCAGTCAGCATATAATCTATACAGGTCCGACTTGTAAGACTTGTATGATTTGGAGAATACCGATAACCTTATTACATATATGCAATTATAAGTTTCAGAAATACCTTTCTTCGGGTTGTCTGGATCTTATTAGTTGTAGATTTCTAACATCTTATATTCAGTAATCATATTAAGGAACCTTAGACCTCACCTCGAAAGTCGTCACCACTAAATTATTGCTAGTGATAATTTCACGAAAAAAAAAAACAGCCTGTGAATATTAATATATTATACTTCATGCTATTTTTCCATGTATGATTTTCATAGCATTCATTGGAAACAAGTTATCATAGGAATACAATGATTGTAAGTGCATTATTATTAATCTTCCTCAGTATATTTAATAATGATTATCTTTTGAATAAGGTTCTGAGAATGACATTCAAGAGCTAACCGAATAAAAAAGGGGGATCAGTGTAGTGTTGTACTAACTGCAGTGGTGGCACTGATTATCTACCATCCATGTTGATCAAATGAACGATATTTCCTTGAGCTACAATTCTAAACCATTGACAAGAAGTCGTAATATCGTTAATTTCAATTCCTCGTACTCATTCAGAAAATCTCCATATTCCATCACACCCAACAGTTCCTCAAATCCGACAGGCATAACCGTAAAGGATATCAAACCTAGTGACGTTCTTTCAAGCCCTTTGAACTCGAACCGATCGAACTTCTGGTTGGTGTATTTCAGCAGATTATTCCGAATGCTCGATGGTCCAGTAAAGTTTCCTATTGTTCAGAATATCATCATCCGGGTCCAGTCGGCCAGGAAACCCTGCAAACCACTTATCATTGTCTATTTATACATGATTTCCGGTTCAGCGTACAGGAACATAATCCCGTGATTCACTAATTAATTTACATTTCCCACAATGCTGGGAATTCACTTAGAAACTATTTGCGAGAGGCGGTTAGGGTCAGTTAGGAATGAAACTTTTCAGGAAATGTGATTTGAAATTGCGCTCAACCTAAGCTTACAATAACGTGGGCGGTGTGGATCGACTATTGTCGGATTTATGGTCATTGTTGGGATATTTGCCAGCTAATCACTTGCTCGGCCATTGAAACGACTATAATCGGACTTGCTGAATTGTTTCTGAATCGTTATAGTCATTGTGAGCGATTTATCATAACACCTACAAAGTTGCATTCTTGTGGATGATAATTCATCAAATTGAATAACAACATAGAGCTGATTGAATAATAGATACCAAATTCTATTCAAACCGTATTTCAGAATAACAAATACATCAAGTTTTTTTAATGCTCCTAGATTTCAAAATTGAATCCTCAAAAATCAAATACATGAAAGATGATTTCTTCAACAATTGTTTCTATCTTTCAGATGGGATTCAAACTCCAGAAGTAGTATAATTGATTGATTTGAAAATATGGAAAATAAAAAAAAAACTGATTTCACATTCACATTTTATCTATCTTTAGGAATTACTGGAAATTATTTGAGTTGATGTATATTGCAATACATTTCGTTCAAGTGATGATCAACCGTTCTCAAATTCATCTCACCATCTGGGTTCATGAGATATTGATGTATAAATATTTTTTTATTCTTGACATTATGAAAAGTGAGTTGTATCTTCTGCTCTAGAACTTGAAGAAAGTTGTGTCTCATGAAACTACGGAAAAATAATACTTTCTCTGCATGGACAACATTTCTTATTCTGATATTATCTTCTTGTAAAGTTAACTTCTCCCGATAATGTTGCATATAAATGGTTATGTCTGAGTCTGCTTCCATCACACGAATATCTCATATATCTGATAAGACCTAATTGGAACTACTTTACCAAAATGTCTTGAAGTATCGGGAAATCACCGACATTAATTACCCGATCGATCATTCTCTGTCATAATATAAGAGAATGAAATGTGTTTTTTGGAAAACAAGAATATCGATCAATTATGGTCTACGAATCCTGTATTATTATACGATAACTAATTCTTCAGAAGCAATCCTTACTATACCCTCAAGAAGAAATCACATATTATAGTCGTATGTAAAAAACGATTGTAAGGATTCGCTCCAAACAATTTGACATCGTTCACTTCACAACGATGCCAAATTGTTTGGAGCGAATTTTTCTTTTATTGCGATTTTTCAAAATTGTTCTTTTGTGAGCTTAATAAATGGTTGCATCTTTATTAGAACATTTTAAACACAAAATGGATAACAGGAGCCCCTTACTTTCATTGGATTTTATTCGAAAGGTAAGTAAAGAATCTTCATGAATATTCATTCACCACGATCTCACAATGGTTCAATAGTTTTTATGAAATATGATTATATACCCAAGTTTTTATTCGGAAAAAAGGTTTGAAAATTATACACGTTAATTCACAATGTATCTTGAATAAGACTAATGAAATTGAGGTGATTTTAAATGATGAGAAGCCAGATATTTTCTGCATATCTGAGACTTGGTGCAACAACTTGAATATAAACACCATCCATTTTGACTATAAGCTATGGCTATAAGCTAGCATCGTTCTTCACGAGACAAAACCATATTCATGGTGGCGTATTGATTTTAGCAAAATGTGAATTGGTATTCAAAAATGAATCTGTACTAGATAATATGTCTGTAGAATTAGAGTATGATTTTATTCGAAAGGTAAGTAAAGAATCTTCATGAATATTCATTCACCACGATCTCACAATGGTTCAATAGTTTTTATGAAATATGATTATATACCCAAGTTTTTATTCGGAGTCAATTCAGAGCATCGCTGAAAAAGTGAAAAACATATAGCAACACGGCTCAATCTGGCGATTTGACACAACTATCAACCCAGAATAAATAGAATGGATACATCGTATATTAAATTCTGTATTGAATTTCAATGCATGTATTTCATGAATGAATAATGCATTTTTGAGCTTTTTTTTTCAATACAATAAGGTATATTGATCGATTTCGCAGATTCCATGGTTGGAATAACGGAAGAACCCGTTAAAGAAGATTTCTCGAATTACAAGCGAGCACAATCAACTCTGTTTCTACCTCTAAATCAGTGATTCCCAAACTGGGGGGGGGGAGTGGAGAAAGACCAGGGGGGGCGTGGAGAAAGACCAGGGGGGGCGTGACACCCGAATGAAATAAATAAAAAATTCAATATTCTGTGTGATATGTGTAGGGGGGCGTGGGGGGTCTCCAAATAACCAGAGGGAGGCGTGGTATAAAGAAGTTTGGGAACCCCTGCTCTAAATAATGATCGTGTACATTGTATTTATTCATTTGTCTTTAGATTGAAATCTATAGATGAACGATTTGAGCAATCATGAAATTATACATGAATACAAATAATTGCAATATATTCGATCGCTCAGTGTGTACGGACGTTATTCGGGTGACCCGTGACAACAGTTTTGAATTTTTGTGAAAATGGTGAATACACGTGCCACAATCGAGTGTAATACTCAATTAGTTAAAGAGCTGAAAAGCTTTTTTGCATCGGAACTGAAGAAGTATACTAAAACACTACACGATGAGATATCGAACTTGAAAACGGATATACAGAATCTCAAAGAATCTAATATTGAGTAAGTGAGATTATTATGCAACACTCGTTCTCAAGAAAAAGAAACAGCTGATTTATGTGATCTGGATGAATCGTTTATATCGTGCTCGTCGGCAGACAGTAGTTCCTATCTTAGAATGTATACCACCGCAAGAAAAAGGCCGAGATAAAAATGTGTGGAACGAAGTGAATTACAACAAAAAAAAGAACAACAAATGTCAAACTCCATCCAACATGAAAACTACAACACAACAGTCAAAATCAGCCAGGCACACCAAGAACAAAGCGAAATGTGTCGTAGGGACCCATTCATCAGAGAGCAATGACGATTTTAGCGGAGGGGAACCGATGCTTAGGCTGTACGCCGGACGCTGCAAGCCACAAACGACAGCTGATAAGATAAAATCACATCTAGAAAAACGCTCTCCTGGACATCAATTTGAAGTGACTGATTTGAACTAACAAGGAAGGTAAAAATCTTTCAAAATAGGGACGGACATGGCACTCCTCGAAACTTTATATGAACCCAATCATTGGCCGGCAAAAGTGATCATTAAGAGGTTTCAGTTTCGTAAGCCCTTTCGAAACCACCAATCGGCTTCGGGAGACTTCTGATCGAGGGAATGCATCGAAAAAAGGTTTGAAAATTATAGACGTTAATTCACAATGTATCTTGAATAAGACTAATGAAATTGAGGTGATTTTAAATGATGAGAAGCCAGATATTTTCTGCATATCTGAGACTTGGTGCAACAACTTGAATATAAACACCATCCATTTTGAGGGCTATAAGCTAGCATCGTTCTTCACGAGACAAAACCATATTCATGGTGGCGTATTGATTTTAGCAAAATGTGAATTGGTATTCAAAAATGAATCTGTACTAGATAATATGTCTGTAGAATTAGAGTATGAAACTTGTGCCATTTCTTTAGCTGCGAATGGACAAAAATATTGTCTGATAACATTATACAGACCACCAAATGGAAGTGTTGAAGCCTTTTTAGATAGATTTTTTATTAGTCTCGATTACTGTGATAAAAAATTCAAGAATATTATACTATGTGGCGACCTGAATATCAATTATTTATGTGAATCAAATGATAAAACATTAGTTTCAATCTAGGCTTAAAAAACACGGAACCGACGAGAATTTTCACGTACTCAAAAATAGACTACTTTTTAACAAATATTTCTCAAACTGTCTATCTCGATAATGTTATCAATGTTAACCTCGCCGACCACTTGGGCCTTTCTATTGAATTGATTGACCTTACAGTTGAGAAAAAAGATACTCGACAAAAAATAAGTTTCATAAACACTATACTGAGAATCTTGCTCAGCTCCAAGACTGCCTCTCAAATGAAAATTTCCGCCAGGTCTATGAGAGTTTCCTTAATGTTCAGTGTGCCAATGAAACTTTTTTGCAAATCATCACGTATTGGATACAACTGACATGCCCAACTGTACAAAGGACCGTTAATCACGAAGCACAGCTCGGTAAAAAACTGTGGGTTTCTGAGGATGTCATTCTTATGGGGAACAATTTGAAAAATCTGTTTTGGATATCGAAAAATGTAGATGACTTAGAATACAAAAAATATTATGATGAATCAAAAAAACTGTATGGGAAGAAAATACATGAAGCAAAGTACGCGTTTAATCAGGGTGCTCTAGCAAACATGAGCCAACATCAGAAGCAGAAAAAAATTTGGAACGTAGTCAAAAATAAAACGGGAAGAGGAAAACAAAATATAAACCGGGAACTATTACTAGACAACACACTTGAGAATGATCAAAATAAAATTGCAGATGCTTTCGGTTCATATTTTTCTACCATAGCGAAGAACTTAATAAATGCAAACTTTGAGTCAACATCGTTCAATGACATCACCACTATGCATGTAGGTCATACATTTTATTTTACTCCAGTTCACCCTGGGGATGTACTCGAAATCATTTCTAACCTCAAGAACACAAACTTTGTTGGAGTAGACTGCATTCCAACGAAAATAATAAAGAACATCAGAAATTCAATATGCGAACCATTAGCATTTTTGATAAATCTTTCAATTGAATCTGGCGAGTTCCCAGACAAACTGAAAATTGGATCGGTAATACCGATTTTAAAAAAAGGTGATTCAACGTCAATTGAAAATTATCGGCCCGTAACAGTTCCAACAGTATTTTGTAAAACGGTCGAGAGATCCGTTTATGTAAAAATGCTGGCTTTCCTGGATCAATTCAATATAATATCCAAATATCAGCATGGTTTCTGCCCAGGAAGGTCGACGGAGGGTGCATTTCGCAGTTTTTTCGAGTATGTCTATGACTCACTTGACAAGAGAAAATATGTCGGTGCACTTTTCTTTGACTTGTCGAAAGCATTCGACATTATTGAAGCCGATATTGTATGCAAAAAACTTGATTCACTTGGCTTAAGAGGAAACTTTCTTTCATGGCTCAGATCATACCTGACTGAGGAATATGCATGTTAGAGTTGACAATTTTCAGTCGCAGCAGTATGATATTGATCTTGGGGTTCCCCAAGGTTCTATATTGGGTCCTCTCATTTTTCTTCTTTTTATCAATGATATGCCCAATCATTTAAGAACAGATCATATAGTTTTGTATGCAGACGATACAACGATCGCAGCGAATGCTGATACACCAGAGGAACTTGAAGAAAAATTGAATATCCTGAGTTTCGAATTTACAAATTGGTGTTGTTAGAATTCTTTGGTAGTAAATGTGAGGAAAACTGTTCTGATGAAGTTTTATTCCAAGACAAATAGAAAAATTAATAATTTTCATATTAGGGTGGGTGATGAAATAATTAAATTGTCATATAAAACCAAATTTCTCGGTACTTATATGATGGTAACATGACCTGGGAGTCAGATATTAATCATGTCAGTAAAAAAGTTAACAGTGGGTACTACGCAATTAGACAATTAAAGTCCAATTTCAATAAAGCACAACTTTTGAACGTTTACTTTGCTGTTATATATTCCCATATTTCTTATAATATTGCCATTTGGGGTTGCTCCACAAAACTGAATAAAATATTTGTCTCGCAAAAGCGGGTTATGCGGCTAATATATAGAATAGAATACAAAGAATCTTGTAGACAATACTTTATTGAAAATAAAGTCATGTGCGTACCTTGTATCTATATCTACAAATGTATTCTGCTTTTCAAAAAACAAATACAGAATTACAATTGTAACTGTGACTTCCATGCATATCCTACAAGGCATGGTGAATTAATAAGGCTCCAGAAACACTCAACATGTCTGTATGAGAACTATCCATCTTATGAGGGGGCAAAATTTTATAATCACTTACCTGCCGATATAAAAAACATAAACAGGGATATCATTTTCAAAATTAAACTCAAAGAATTCTTGATTGGCGGTTGTTTTTGCAATAATGATGAGTATTTTAATCAATGATATGTATTTATATAATCATTTTGTGGTACTGTTATATTTTTATGTATTTCAATCAATTTATATATTTATTTTTTGGTACTGTTATATTTCCATGTATTTTAATCAATGATAAGAATTTATATATTCATTTTGTAGTACTGTTATATTCTCATGTATCTGTATGTATTGAATGTATGTGAATTACTTGTTGTCTGACGTATCCTATATCATTTTTTATGGTCGAAAAGGATTTAATAAATTTATTCATTTATTTATTATTTTATGTATAAAGATTTTATATATTGATGGCATGTTAGTGATTCAATACATGTGTTGTGCTAATGAGCAATATCAATCAATCTAAAAATTCTAAAATTACCAAAATGAGGTAGTGGTATCATGAAAGATCGATGTGGTCGTCGATTTAATCATAATTTGATACAGATGAAGTTACTTTCACATATATATTCTCTGTTTCTTCCGGAAATGGTTTATATGTTTGTTCTCCAGAAATTTTAGGCAACTATGTTAAGAAACGATGACAAATAGTTTTGTTGAATTTGGGGGTGAAGAGTAATTCTTTCGATAATCCTTTGGTGGTTTGAATATCAAATCGTATTTTACAATCGTTCCAAATAGGGAAGGAACTTTTGAGAAGCACTGTATACTATTTAACAAAACGTACATTCATAGTAATATAGTCCTTTATGACAATTTCATGATTTCCAAAGCATGAATATGAGTATAGGGTAGTGGATTTCAATGCAAACAAAACACAAGCATGTCTTTTCTCCAAGAAAGCCGACCTCACAATGCCCAACATAAGCTTGTCAGAGGTGACCATACCTTTGAAGTCATCCATCTCGATGCTTGGTATAACTATCAGCAATAACCTTTCTTGGGAAAATCACGTGAGATCAATTGCTAAAAGTACATCCCAAAAACTTGGTTTTCTGTTTCGTGCCAGGATCTATTTCACTTCCAGTCAGCTGCTTACGATCTATAAGGCACAAATCCGACCTGTCCTGGAATACTGTTCCCATATTTGGAGTGCGGCACCTAAACATATCCTGAAGCTGTAGGATTCTGTCCAAAAAAGGGCAATTCGTCCCGTCGGTGATGCTTCGCTTATTTCTCTGGAACACCGTAGAAGGGTTAGCGATCTGTCTCTATTCTATAGATATTTTCATGGGCGATGCTCTTCTGAAATATCAACGATCGTTCCTCCTTTGGCGGTCTCTTCGAGGTTAACCCGTCAAGTCCAGTATTCACACCACTTTGTGGTTAGTTTGGTGACCTGCAGAACATCTATTTTCAAAGATTCGTTCATCCAACGAACAGCGAGGCTCTAGAACACATTGCCCAGGGAGGTGTTTCCCGAGGCATATGACCAATTCCTACCTCCTTTCCCTTAGTTCCCAAGATGTTCTCTGAACATTACAGGATGTCTTCTTTCGTGGGGAGTTTCATATATAAAAAAAAAGTTTCTCACGCTATTCGCACCATTAAAAGTCACGTCTCTTGGCAGACAAATCAGCTCGAATGAACCATCCTATGTATTTTATAATCTTTGCCCATATTTAACATAATTAGATACCTATAACTCGTTAATTTTGTTTTCGAATTAATTATTATATTCAACTTTCAATTTATAAACAATCAACTCTCAAGTTGCTTCATTTTCGAATGAATTCGTGTAACTGATTTCAGATTCGATTATGTTGGAAGCGAATATAGTTAGGAAATGCTATGCAATCCACCATCAGATTCAATATTACCAATTCTAATATTATCCACATATGTTCGCTAGCACAATCAATTACTGTAGTACTACAGATCATTATAATATATGTCCAATCTGACAGGCCATTCCCTGGGGATAGCATCCAGGATATTAATTTGATTATCGAATTCTGATGCTATACCCTGTTTCACTGATTATACAAAGTAAATTGATTGTTATCTTATTATTGTCTCGATCATCGTCTACGATAATGTCATGATGATGACATGTTTATTGTCTAGGTTGATTTTGTCAATGAAAGTTGAGTTTCAATGAAAATCTCGATTCCCAATACTATGAATGCTTCTCAGATATCCAGCCGAAGTGCACGAAATAAAGCAAGTGTTTTAAAGACCAGATCCACGAATACTTTACGCTATTTTTTTTTATAGTGCCCCATTTTACGTTGGAATAAAGTTTTGCATTTCTCAGTAATATTTTATTTGACGTTTACAAGGTACTGCTGTCAAATCAATAATCAAAAATTTATTATTTAGACTTCACGTTACTCGTTTCTTCGTTGATGATGCCATGGTAACTTGAATAGTCAGTGAATATTTTGAATAACATGAAACATAATAACTATCAACGAGAATTATGTAAGCGAATCAGATAAATGTCGTTTCAAAGCTCTCTTCAAAGAATGTATTGAAATGATAAAACTACTATTTGAAAATCCCAATATCCTGAAAACCATTTAAGCTAGGTATAGGGAACCCCAATATGGATTGAAAGATAATTGAATTTTGTACAGGGTGCTCTATTTGAAATAACAAAGTTATCTTCGTTCGAAATTATAAAAAAGTGACAATGATTTTTGAACGTTCTGTATAATATTGGGAAACGGGTTCTATCAGAATCAATAGCCTGAAACCTGTTTCATGCTTAGTCGAAATTGGAAGGGATGATTTTTATACATTTCGATGTTATTCAGTTTCCAGTTGTACCTAACATTTTCAAAGACAAAACAATAACTTGAGAACGGTTATACTCATAGATAGTACCTTCTATGAAATCATATTACTTTTTCCTGACCTGTTCAAAATCGTAACGGAATACAAGGTGACACAACGCTTTGATGTCACACTTTTTTGAACTACCCTGTAGACAAATAAGAAATAGAAGAAGTTTTCGCAATAATCAATGGTTTGGTTTACAGAGACCGTGTCGTATGTGGTGACCAACCCTGTATATATCAGATACAAACTGACCAAGTTATATATCTGACAAATAACAGCTTGGTTAGCAATAAGTCATCTTGAACAAAAGCAACAAGTATAAATTTTCGTTCGGCGAAAAATCTTTCGATTTCGTACTTTAATAACGATAATCTTCTCAAACGTTGACCTCCTGATAACTTCTGCACGTAATAATGAAGTTTTGTAGTTGGAATCTGTGTCCTTATATAGTGATTTAAAAATAAGTAGCTTTTAAGGGCATGGCTCTTAATAAAATTTATATTCTTTACAGCATCCTGAAACACAGCGTTCAATTCTGGTGCTATTTTTATTTGATTCAAGGACTTCTCAGTGAATAAGGCGGTGAGTAGAAGTTATATGATGAAAGTATGAATTATATTGAATTGGCAATCGATAGAGATCACACCTGAGTCATTCGTTCAGTATCCAAAAATATATTATGAGAGTAAACGATCAACCTACAATTGCTTTCTCCATATAACAAGGTTATGTAAATGAGGAACGAATAATGTAATATAATTCAACACGAAAATACTTTCCGTTGTCTTCTGACCGATAAGCTGTACGATCTGAAAATAGCTTATACTCATCATTCTTGGTAAATAGTATGAAATATCGAAAAATTATATACCGATAGAAAAATACACAATACATTTCTACTTCAACTTTGTGTTCCACTCACACACACTACTTTGTAGCAGTTTATTTCCCTAAAATTTTACAAACTAAACAACAACCTTCCGAAATGATGAATTCAATGATCATACACGTATGGCCATCTGTAGGCGTATTACTTAATTTTCATTCTAGGAAATATCGTGACATTATTACAGCAATCTGTTGATAGATTGGTCTGTAACTTCAAATTGTATTAATTCGCAATAATGAGGTAGGTGACGTCCTTCAAAACTCTCTTCGATTAGAATTATTTATTGTAATGCAAGGTAATACGAAATTAGAATAAATATAATATTTCTCAGATACAATTCTGAAAGATGAACAAAGAAAACGTCACAGATTGATTACATTTTTCAAAAACGTTCAATCACATATACAATTTCAAGATTATCAATTTCAATATCCTTCAAGACCACCTAATTTAATACAAGAAATCTGGGGGGAAAAGTAATACTCGTCCATCTACATATTCAAAGAAGGAAATTTAAGTACAATTATATCACTATTGCATATAAATTATTTGAAGAGTGAAACATTCAAATATGATGTTGGAGTCAACTAGTTTTTAGTACTATTACGCCATAGGTTCGGAAAACAATAAATTGTTCTATGCATCTTCAACAAATGGATTTATAGTGCTTTGACAATCTTTTCTGACTGAAATTTCATTCTGGAAGTTAATATAACCAGAAGAGTGAGAAATATCTGCTTTGTGACATTTTCCTGTCTTAGCAATTACCTTCTAATTTTCTCTGTGCATTTTTTCATAGACACTCACTTTGAGGTTTTACTCCTCATTTTATTCTCTTTGTCTAGGGATTTGCAATATAATTCTCATGTTTGTCCATAAAACTTTAAAATAAATCATCATTCTGGATTTGTATGATTTCAAGACTTAACACTTTGAATTTTTGGTATTTCTTTAGATAGTACACATGCACAGAGTATACAGAGGGCGCACTCTCCGTATTATGAATGAAATATTAAAATAGTAAGGATCAGAGATAAGCTATACTAACTTGTAACTTATCTCTGGTAAAGGTGGTCCCTTAATGACAGGTACCCCACCCCATTCATAAAATAATTTCTGAGGAGTCCCCAATCAGATTGCTTATTTCGGTCACGTAACTCATTTCATATACAGGGCTATTCAAATTCGAGTCTATGCATGAGGATTTCGATAACGGTAAGAGATAGAGGGTTGGTTAAATGGGGGCAAAGTAGCATATTTCAGAGGTCAATTGTATGGATAGAAAAAATCTGACCTAGCTTCTTTAGTTCTGGAGTTATACAGGAAAAATCGAAAATTTCGAAATTCTTCTTTTGCCTATATCTTTTTATTTTACGAAGAATTTTTTTAAATGTTACCACTTTGCCATGGCAACTTTCTGCAGGCTATCCAAATATCTGAATAAAAATTATATACAGGGTATCGTATAATTTGGGCCACTCTCAACTTTTAATTTTAAAATAGGTACGGACCTGTATTTTTTATTGCATTTTTTTGAATGCGAAGAGTCATGCTTCATATTGACGTAGAATTTTCATCTGAATTACAGAGTGTTTTGGAAACATTGAAATAATAGCAGTGATATTCCATATTTTTTATATTCCATAACAACTGTAATTGAATCATATCAGAGAATGAGAGGTGAATCAGAAAAATTGATTCTTAAAGAATAATCAATTTCAGAATTACCAGATTATCTAGTCTCACTACTTGTTCGGAATAACAATAAAATGAAATCAACAATTCCAAGACACATTTTGAAATTCTAGAAAAGGACATTCTTCGTCGAATAATGTTGATTTTCTACCAAATCCTAGGCACTCTATACCTTATTCTATGATATATTTTATTTTCAATTAGAGCTGGAATTCAAAAAAAAAATTTGAAATTTTACTGGAAATAGTTCAATATTTCCAAAACACTCTGTAATTCAGATGAAAATGTTATTTCAATATGAAACATGACTCTTGGCATTCAAACCAATTCAATAAAAAGTAAAGGTCCGTATTTGAAAATTAAAAGTTGAGAGTGGCCCAATTTATACGATACCCTGTATATGAGTTTTATTCAGATATTTGGATAGCCCACAGAAAGTTGCTATAACGAAGTGGCAATATTTGAAAAAAATCTTCGTAAAATAAAAAGATATAGGCAATAGAAGAATTTCGAAATTTTCTTGTATAACTCCAGAACTAAAGAAGCTGGGTCAGATTTTTTTTCATCCATATTATTGACCTCTGAAATATGCTACTTTGCCCCCATTTAACCATCGCTCTATCTCTTACCATTATCGAAATCCCCATGCATAGTCATCAAATGTAGAAATTTCAATTGTTTTTCATAGTTTAGACAACTTTGATGAATTTTCAAACACCCTGATACCCCATTCACATAGTTGATACATATATTCTTGAGCAAACTCAAATTGAAAGTTCATCATGTAATGGATATTCACTATCCTGTTGAGGAACACACAACTTAAGCGAAGAGTTATAGATATAACAGATAGGAATGATTAATAAATTCATTAAAAAATTGAATATTGAAATATCTACAAAATCACATGAGAGAAAATAAGGAATAACAATGATTGAATGAATTAAGTACTGTGCTTTTGATAAGACGTCACTATCAGCTTCACAGTTGAATCATTCAGAACATTCCAGCAAATCTAAGCCATTGAACTTCTTGACAGCAGCCATAAACTGCACATTTCCAATTCCTTAATTTTTAATGAATGGTTAAATGTCTATAGCATATTTGCTTGTTCTCGAGGAATTATTAGGATTGTGAATTATTTTTCCATCATGCCCTTCCTCTAAAAGTTATATCTTCTCTTTATATTTTCAACTTGCTTCTTGACCATAAAATATCTCTGCATTTTCAATTTGAATATTGTTCTCATTGAATTTGGTACATCAAATAAATGGAAGATCTTTTTTCCACCAACTAGACATAGAATTATCACTATTCATGTCCGAATGCTTGGATATCTTCATAATCATAAGCCTATATATTGAAGTTTCAACACACATTCCATAGAAAACTGCAGTTTGATTCATTTTCTGGATCTTTATTGAGTAATTCATATCATAAGAAGTGTGTCAATTCTGTATATCTTCCTATACCTTCAATAACATGAATATAAAAATGACTGTGCTAGAAATCTTACAGGAATTATTATCACCAAGATCCTGGAAACCAATATAATCAACACATATCTCCACAGAAAATATGCCATCAAATGGCCTTTCAGTGTCATAATAGTATATTAAAGTATAAGTGGATAAAAAGGTCTTTGAAACACGCGCGAGTTTTCGAGCACGACAGCGCAGCCGAAGTGTCCGAAATAAAGCAAGTGTTTTAAGGACCAGATCCACGAAAACTTTACGCTATTTTTTTTATTGGTGCCACATTTTACGTTTGAATAAAGTTTTGAATTTGTCAGTTATATTTTATTTGACGTTTACAAGGTACTCCTGTCAGATCAATAATCGAAAATTTGTCATCAAGACTTCGTTTCTCGTTCCTTCGTTGATATTGCCATGGTTACTTTAAAAAACGCGCGAAGTTCGATTTAAACACGCTCAGGCGTGCATTAAATGGGTAAAATGGGGCACCAATAAAAAAAATCCCTTTTTGTGTAAAAAATATTGCAGTTGAATAGTTTTGTTATTGAGAGCATTTGTCAACAAATCGTATCTAAATATCAAGGTTGATTAGAGATTTCCCGCCAATTCCAGAATGAACCCTCTGGCTCAGATATACTATATGTGGTACTTTCTTTTTTTTTTCCTCTTTGAAAATCTGTCCACCTGTGTTATTCAATCTATTTGGATCAGCTGCAGATTTATCTATCTCCATCATCTTCGACCACAATTTGGTAAGTTGATTCAATATGGATTTGGCAACAATTCTTGAATGGGGATCCAAAAACTTAGTGGATTCCAATGCAAACAAAACACAAGCATGTCTTTTCTGCAAAAAAGCCGACCTCACAATGCCCAACATAAGCTTGTCAGAGGTGACCATACCTTTGAAGTCATCCATCTCGATGCTTGGTATAACTATCAGTAATAACCTTTCTTGGGAAAATCATGTGAGATCAATTGCTAAAAGTGCATCCCAAAAACTTGGTTTTCTGTTTCGTGCCAGGAGCTATTTCACTTCCAGTCAGCTGCTGACGATCTATAAGGCACAAATCCAACCTGTCCTGGAATACTGTTCCCATATTTGGAGTGCGGCACCTAACATTTCCTGAAGCTGTTGGATTCTGTCCAAAAAAGGGCAATTCGTCTCGTCCGTGATGCTTCGCTTACTAACTCGCTTACTTGTCTGGAACACCGTAGAAGGGTTATCTGTTTCTATTCTATAGATATTTTTATGGGCGATGCTCTTCTGGAATATGAACAATCGTTCCTCCTTTGGCGGTATCTTCGAGGTTAACCCGTCAAGTTAAGTCTTCACACCCCTTTGTGGTTAATTAGGTGACCTGCAGAACATCTATTTTCAAAGATTCGTTCATCCAACGAACAGCGAGGCTCTGGAACACATTGCCCAGGGAGGTGTTCCCCAAGGCATATGACCTTCAGAAATTTAAAAAGAACACCAATTCCTACCTCCTTTCCCTCAGTTCTCACGATGTTCTCTGAACATTACAGGATGTCTCCTTTCATGAGAAGTTTTATAAAAAAAAGCTAATAAGTTTTGTTAACAATCAGGGCCACTATTCTTAGAACACCGATTTTATTACACATTGTATATTTATTCATTGTGGGGGGGGAAATCAAGGGGGATAGATGACTACGGATACTTGTCCATTCGCCAATTTATTCATTGTTTTCAAGTTGATAAATTTATAGAATGTCTACAGTCATATTATGTAATATTCTGTTCATCAAATTTATTTAGTAATTATAAGTTTCAATGTCATTCTGAATTTGTGTATACTTTATTATACAGCGAAATTATGTGCAATACAAACATTACTTCTGTTTTGTAATTTTGATCAGTTAGGAAAAATTATTTTTTATCACAACACTTTTCCACTCCAATGTAATAGTCCCATAGGGAAAAATCACGTACCGCGAGATGTCGCTGCGAATGACGAAATGTCGGATTGAGGTGTAAACAACACTAACACAGTATACTAGGAAGGTTCGTTTCGGAAATTTTAGTGTCATTATTTATTGCTAGATTTTTGTCATCGATAAAAATAATGCCAGTGGAAGTCCAGATAGCAATTTCGGACATTCTGGATTATGAGGGTGAACGTGTTTGTATGTTGATAATTTGTCACTGAAAGGTTCTGGCTAGGAAACGATCCATTTTTCAAATGCTTCATCTTAGTTGTCGAAGTAACTATAACGAATAAAAACAAATAAATTGAAGTGGAGAGAATATGATAGCAAAGGACAACTAGGTAGGTATATGGAAAATTATTGAACTTACCACAAAAAAAATTATCTTTCAAGAAGTGCTTGCTGCATACAAACATAAACTTTGGAATAGGAATATTCAAGATTGACTGCAATTTCTTAACTGCCTTGGGATTCGAGGAAAGAGATATATGAAGTACCATATGATGAGCATTGAGGAACAGAGCACATTTTTCGTGATCTCATCTCCACGTTTCCTCTTCCAATTCGCTGCATTTCCAGATGGTATAAAGTTCATTTCAAATAATTGTTTATCAAATATCATCCAAATATATAACTTTCAATACAAAAATGGCCTAGAATAACATAAAAAGATTACACTTCACCCATACAATCACACACAGGTTAGTTTGTTGGTCACACCTCGAGTATTTCAAACGATCAAAAGTAGATTTCGCCCACTCCGAGATTCTTACCTATTAAAATCCTGCATTTGTTCTTCCGAAAGAATAGGATTATCTAGATAGTTTTTGAACTTCTACCTATTTTGACAGAAATCCACTTCCTTCTCATTGAGTTTATTCAATTCAGATTTTTTTCCAAGGACTCTAAGAGAGATTTTCTTGGTCAGAGACTGGCATTTGTATTTGTTATATTTTACACAACTTCTCCAACTTTTAAAGACCTTTTTTACATCCTAGATGAGAACGCATTGCAGAAATTCCATTTCATAAACATCCCACAGCAGCTATCCTCTTTTTATGTCCAAAATCCAAAGTCCCATTCCTTCATGTCCTCTGGCTTTTCACTCATTTTTGATGCTATTTGGAACCAGATCAGGAAAGTCTTTGTTAAACCATTGTATAGGCTAGCCCGTGGATTATCTTCAATTATTAAACCATTTTTGAATATTCCTCATTTTCGCTCTTGGTAGTACCAGAGATAAGTTACAACACGAAAACCACCAAATTTTCCTCAATGTTTTGGTAACTCCCCACCCTAACAATTTTAAGACCTGTATGTTAGACCATGACTCATATATTTTAGACATTTGACAAAGGACAATCGGCGTATCCTTTATTTCTGGAGGTTAGTCCGCTCACAGTTACAGCACCGGTTACAGTTTCGTATTGTTGTTTGGATTGTGTTCGTTGGACACTCAAGTTGATGATTTGTATTATTTTCACAGTGCTAGTGTACTGATTTTATAAAAAGCTGTCTACACAATGATTATTTCCGATTACCCTTTCGCTTTTGATATTATTGGCTGTGACATCAGGTGCAGATGCTCTAAGTACAGATGACATTCTTGAAAGGATTGACATAAATAACCATGTCATTCCATTCTTGGTGGTCAGAGAGTAGAGGAGTTAGAAGATAGGATGGTTAATTTCCATTAGACGCGATGTAGTTAGATTGCCAACGTCGACAACATAGACCATGTGTGATACATTGTTGTGAACAGAATGAAGAACGTTTTTTAAAAATGTTGTTATTCAAATGAATGGCGTCTATAAGAAATGTGTATGTATAGAGTTTTGGTTGAATATTTCCAGTACGAGTAGTTCGTCCAAAGAAAACGAAAATCGAAAGATTTTATTTTATCTCGGAAACTATTGAAAATATTTTAGATGTCTTTTCAGATAATTATTCACCACAAAAATTCGCAACTTTGCCCCAATTCAAACAACTTCATATCTATTAAGACGAAAGAAATATCCATAGTGGCACACGGAAAAAAGACAGCCTGTATATTTACATAGATAACATTATGGCCGCTAGTGTCGCATGAAGTTGTGTTCCGCTCATACCAGAGATAAGCTCTACAAGATTTGCACGTCAATGTTAAAATTTGAAAATATATTCCATCATGCTTTCATCTTGAATCAACCACCAGATGAAGCTAATATCTTTGCATCCATAGCAAAGAAGTTAGCTCTTTTTACTGCTAATTTGGCTTTCACGCTTGTTTTGTCTTTTTCTTGTCTTCGTCCATAAGATGTCCAATAAAATTTCGAAAAGTTCGCATTGTCGCAATAAAGGTTAACTTTTTGATATATTGTTTGTGAAGACGTTATAAACAAATTTCCAAAGCAGCGAATCTACATCTTTTGCACGGGGCGGGGGTTGCAAATCGCGAAAACAGTCCCTCGCTGGTTTTTGGGCGGAAACTGTGTAATATACGAAAAAAATCTTCAGATTAAAGTTGTAGAGCTTTATTTTTCTGCGTATTTTGATACCAAGTTTGTTCGATTTGGATGTACGAGTCATTTTTTGCAGGCCCGATTCGGAATCAGCGACCCCGAAAACCCCCGACCAGTAAATTGAAGTCATTGTTTCCAGAAATCCACCTGTTTGTCCGCCATTTTCAATTTCGAAAATCGGCCACCTGATTTGTAATCAGCCACCCCTGACAACCCCCTTGTCAGATATTTCGAACCAGTTTCGAATTTTGAAAATCTGACATCAAATCGGCGACTCCAAAAACACCCGAGTAGACATTTACGTTTCTTAAAACGTAAGTTTACTATTTTTGGCCATGTTTTCGTGATTCCGCCCCACGGTGCGGCGGCACCGTCTCACCCTTTGTCGTTCGAGCCGACTGACCGACAAAGTGGGCGTTATTTTTTCAATTTCTTCAAAATAATAAATGTTTACGAGCTTCGGTTATCATATAATTGTTTATTCCGAATGTAATTGTAGAATATGAATTCAGTCTTTGCTTGTGGATTGTCTTGAACAGAAGTGAAGCGAATTTTTGTTTTCTTATATTTTGTGTAGACGTGATATTCTGTGTGCTGATATCGCAGGTTAGTATTATTTGTATATGGAGTTTGAGCTCGATTAAACGACGTTAAGCCATGCCGCTCTTTGCTCAAAGTTAGAAAACATAAATTTTTTGAAAAAAGGCGATATAAACAGCCGTAAATGCAGAACAACAAATATCTCGAAAAGCTCAAATAGCTCAATATCTCAAAAAAGCTAACGTTCTTCAAGATACATGTTCATGTCGAAGCGAGATACAACAGCCCCAAAAACGTGACCTCGTACCGCTAAAAGCATATTTCTTATATTTTGTTAGGTATCAGATGATAAATTTCGCATATTTCTGGTATATTTTCGAGTTAATTAATATAATTGAAAACAAAAAACAAGTGAAACTTATTTAACAAATCAGACGTAGTACCTGAATACCCTCAAAAAAAAACTAGCTGAACGAAAATTACCAGCAACAAATATGAAGTACAAAAAATATCTCATCAAGTCAGCATTTCAGAAAACATGATTATATGTACTTCTCCATGTCTTCCTCAGTAGTCGAGAGTGTACTGTTGTATATTCGTTTTCGACATAATTCTACAAAAAAACTGTCTCACAAAACGGGACTTCTGGTCAATGCAGACATTTCTGTCATCCCTTACCTCGGCCAAGAATTTGGATTTTTGCAATCTGCGAGCGATGTCAATGTCTGAAAAAGAGAATCGTTTCGTCCGACATTCTTCCCTCTATGATATCAAATGGTGGAATTTCAATTGCTTACAGTCCCCATCATGGACCGTTCTCAAATTTGTAAAATCTGATGAACCTCTCGATTGTGAAAGGACTGTAGTCGTTCATCAAAAAAGCCTGCAAACATTGACATTGAAAAGCCAATCGTTAAACGACGACAAACGGAAGTGTTAGGCTAACGATGATACAAAGTTTCACCATAAGCTTTGTCGTGTTAGATATCATTGCCAGGGGTCCAATAAAACGCACTAGATTTGAATGTGACCAGCCTTCATGGTCTGATTCATATCAGAGCATCAGCTGTCGTGAGTGCACAACTGATATATCTGCAGACCTCCTCAGCCTTCGATCCAGGAGGAATCATCGATACGACATGCGGAGTGCGGACGTATGCTCCACTTCTCAGCCTACGACTACTTTTTCTGTACAGTCAAGTTTCCAACATCTGCAGAATTCAAGTTCTGAGCATCGAATGGATGTGAGGAGGTTTGACTTCACGAGGATGTGCATATTTTATGCCTTTCCTCAGAAATTCATAATGTTGTCTCTGAAATTGGTTGTTTCTGAAAAAACTCAAATTTTAGTTCTCGAGTCAAAATTTTTCATGTTTTTAACAAGCAAGCACTTTGGGACACCCGGTATACTCATGACACGTACATATTTCGTAACATATAAAAATCCGACAAACGAAAATAATGTTTATTTTCAATTGTGCAATGTTATCAAATAAATAACGCAACGATTTCTTTTACTTATCTCGTATGATTCTAAGATCCGACGAAGGGTGTGAGGGAAGATGGCGCGCTTCGAACTCGTAAACAATTATTATTTCGAAGAAATTGAAAAAAAAGTCCTCTTTGTCGGTCAATCGGCTCGAACTGGGTGAGACGGTGCCGCCACAGTATATAAAGATACAGTAGTCCCACTATGCGTGTACCTTTGATGTTGGTGTCCAGGAGTTTAGTTTTTTATAACCCTCTGATATTGACAGTGATGACACATTCTCCCCACCGCGATTCCTACTACAGCTCATATACACTGCTCGACATGTCAACTATTGATATAAACTGCATGCAAAAATAGAGTCCTCGGAAATAACGGTGGAAAATTAGCAAAAGATTAATTGTATAGTTTTCAATCACATAAAACTAATTCGTTTGACTGGCCCCTTCAATTCACATTAATGTGGAAATACTTATATATCACTTTCCACTTCACCTTTTTTGCAGAAAACTTATTACATGCATTTTTCAAATAACAACTGCGCATGCCTAGCTGCATCTTATACTGGAATTTCTAAAACTATTGGTATGTAGGGGGTTTTTAGGATCACATCATATTTCCAATATGATTAATACCGACAAAAAATACATATTTATTTATTCCTTAAGTAAAACTCATACATGAAATTTACAAATGAAGAAGGTTTTGTATTTTCTGATTTTTTTCTATTTTTACAAGCAGTTTTCAAAATACGATTGATAAACTTAATTGAATAATAAATTCTCACTCTAACATATGATGATAATAAATAATCAATTGGAAAATGTAAGCATGGATGAAAAAAAGGCACTTTTTGGTGTTTACTTTTTACGCTTCCACCAACCCCGGCTTCTATTGACACTTTTGAAAAATTTCCACTGAAAATACTTTCCAAAATGTCCAAATACTCAATGAGATTTTTATTTGGAGTTTGTGAGTTTTCAAAAGTATCATTTTTTGCATTCTGATATGCCCTGAATTGTGTGTACAAATTTTCTGCACTTGGAAGT
Organism: Plagiodera versicolora; assembly: GCA_037013635.1. Classification (NCBI taxonomy): domain Eukaryota; kingdom Metazoa; phylum Arthropoda; class Insecta; order Coleoptera; family Chrysomelidae; genus Plagiodera; species Plagiodera versicolora. The sequence goes on along the minus strand of CM072986.1, from coordinate 2,717,529 downwards.
TTATTATCTTTTGCATACTTAATGCAAATGTCACATTTGTGTTTTTCCATACATTTTTTTTATAAAATATCCACTTATGTAAGTGAAAGAGTTTTGCTCAGGCAACTCTAGATTTGTGTAATCATTGGTATCTAGGAAAAGATATTGATTTATTGTATTTGGCACTAGTACCTCATACTCCTTCATCACCAGTACTAATATTATACTACAGTAGATTTGGTGAAAATTCTCATAAGCGACAACTATGGAAGGAGTGCCTGCTGTTCTGAAACTCCCAGGTCGGCGTAATGAAAATCAAAACTAAAATTTGCCTGGAGTGGGACTACTGTATCTTTGTATACTGTGGTGGCGCCGTCATCGCGCCTTGTCCCAATCCGTGTGTCCTCGCACTTCCCCTACACGCGTTTTTTCGGGCCTGTAGAAAATGACTCGAGTTACATTTTATGACATGAGAACGTAGAATGCATGAACTCCAGAAATGCATCAATCAACACTTTATTTTCTAAGAACAGCTGTAATCATATACTACATACTACATATCTTGTATCATAATTTCATTTTTGATGTTATTACGAATAAAAAACAGTTCTCTGTTGTATTTTGAAGTCACCAGTTGCTTTTTAAAAACGAACCCTGATTTCCCAATCATCTAATTGGTGCAGTCGGTGAGATGTGGTAAAGAGGAAACTATCGTAGAATCCTTTCAAGTTTCAACTTTTCATTACCACGTTCGGAAAATAGAAGATTATACGGATTTCGGTTAGTTGAAATTTGGGTGAACTGACTAGCTCAAAGTTTGACCAACAAAAAGCAGTCAAAAACCGGGTACCGCAACTTGAAGCTAGTATCGCACAATCTTGGTGGATGCCGATTTTTTAAGAACTCAAGAACAATCGAAACTCAACCCTGGTGAGGACACACATCGCCGTAACCAGAAAATTCTAGCCGAGGACAGACATCGCCAACGCCAGAACTCCAGCCGAGGACAGACATCGCCGAAGCCGGAACCCTAGGCTAGGATTAAAATAAGAAAGAAAAACAAGAAAACGATGAGAATAGGAACACTGATCATAACGTAAGTGTGCTCTTTCCAATTTTCTTGTACATACCCAACCTCACAAACCGACTAATTAATCAACAAAATCTTCAATTTAAATATTAGTGCAAGAAATTTGTCAAATAATTCATCAAGAATCATCGACGTAAATTACGTCTTGCTTCGTTATCAAGCAGATAACATACCGGTGTTTGATGGTAGTACAAAACAATAACAACGGTTCATAAAAGCTTGCGAACATTTTCTAAAAGCATTTCAAAATGTCAATGATCCTGATGCACATATCAATATTTGTTTGATAGATACAATATTTAGTAAACTAAGAGGCAGAGCCGCTGATTTAATTTGCTTTCGTTCTGAATTAAAAACTTGGGATTCAATCAAAGAAACACTCATTAGTATATTTTCTGATCAAAGAGGGATATATTGTTTAATACAAGATTTACTATCTATGAGACCGATGAAATTTCGGAATGCGTATACAAGATGCAAGAAGTTTGCTTTTTTCGAAACTAAATTCTACAAATGAACCTAACAATGTTAAATTAGTGAAAATAACACACTACGATGATTTTGCTCTTAAAACGTTTATCAATGGTTTACCATATAATATTCAATTAGTCATCAGATTGAAAAACCCCTGACTCATTAGAACAAGCAATACATTTCGTTAAAGAAGAAGAAAATTTCAATTTATTTCGATCAAGACAGACTTAAACTCCTCACACAACAAATAAACCGACAACGAATCCAACAAACTTCAGACCACCAGCAATTCATCATCCAAGACCTTTTACCAACCTACCTCAATTTAATAATTATACACCAAATTTTCCATCATATTAAATTCCTAACATAAATTCTTTCACTACGACAAACCATCACCTTTTCCTTTGAGAAACATATCTCAACCGAATCAAAATTCAAATTTTCAACCATCTTAATTTCCCAATTATAGAATGAATCGTAATTTTCAAAATCAACAAAGTTTTCAACATAATAATTTCAATGCTCCTAGAACAAATAAATTCGCACCAAAATCACAAAATTTCAGACAACTTCCTAAGCCCGTTCCTATGGATACTTCATCCGGAGCATACTAAACGAAGCTCATATCTCAATTATTTAACGGAAGACCTAGCCTTGCAAGAAAATGACGAACAAAATGAAATAAACCAATTTGAATTCAACGAAAACACTTCGAACAACTATTACGATCCTAACTATCATCCTTACTATGACTTCGCCCCTCCTAATGAACAATTTTACACAGAATCGGATAATTATGAACAACCGAACTATTTTCCTGTGAACCAATATCAAAACGAAGACCCATCAAATACTACATATAATGCTCAACATCAAAATCCAATTGAACTTGATTCAGAACAGGATTTTTCCAAAACTACAACGACCAAATCCCCAACATAATTTATTTGAATAATCATTTCGTAAATTTACCATACATTTCATTGACAGAAATGAACGCAAAATTTCTCGTTGATACAGGTAGTACACGAAGTTTTATTAATCCCGATATAGCTCGAAAATATTTTCCAAATTTTATACATAACGAATTATTTCAAGTGAGTACTGCACATGAAAGTTCTATACACAACGAAGTCATTCCATTACCACCAACCTTTAATTCAAATGAAAGTCATAAATTCTATCTATTCGATTTTTCACAAAAATTTGACGGTCTTATTGGATTATTTATTTATTCATTGTATACATCCAGCAGGTTCGAAAACCCAATTACAGGTGTACATAATGTCTATTGCGATCAAGGTCACATAGATCCATGACACTATTTAACAGCGAGAAGAAAATGTAAATAAAAAAGTAAACATATAAAATTAGGACTGTACCATTAGTTTGGTAATACGTGATGTATGCACGTTTGAAATGTGGTTGGCTAGAAAAGAATATATCTACTTTGCTTAGGTTATTATAACTACGACACATTGTGGAGATGGGACAGTGAAAGTGATGAAGAGTGTGTGGCACCCCAATGTTGAACAGCAGATTCATTAACCCAATTGAATGCAAATATCAATCTAAAATCATATCATCTAGAAACGAAAAATACGGTAATTCCAATATATTACAACATGAATTAACATCAGTCCTACAAGCCAAGTTAACAAAATTGACATGCCAGAAGCTTTGAAACGTTGAAAATAATTTTGCTCTTAGTACATATTGACCAACTCTACAGACAAACCAATTAAACTCACAATTTTCGAACCACTCAACATAGAAGAAATCGATACAAATGAAATTGATTTTATTGAAAACCATAATGAATTTCAGGAACTGAATCAACAACATGATAATCTTTTGAAAGAGAATTTGGAAAATGTTAGACTAGATCACTGTAATAAAGAAGAATATCAAGCCATCCGTAACTTTTTACGAATTCAGAGATATTTTCTATTGTGAACGAGTATCATCAACATTCACGAAACAAATAAAACATGACATCAAATTAACAAATGAATCTCTTATTTTCACAAAGTCTTATCGATACCCACACATTCATAAACAAGAAGTTCACTGACAAATTTTCAAAATGCTAGAATCCGGCATAATTCAAAATTCAAATTCACCTTGGTCAAGCCCCATCTGGGTTGTCCAAAGAAGTTAGATGCTTCGAATAAAAGAAAATGGCGAGTAGTAATTGATTACCGTAGATTAAACGAAGAAACAGTAGACGATGAATTTCCACTTCCAAACATATCGGACATTCTCGACAAACTCGGTAGAAGCCAGTATTTTACTACATTAGATTTGGCAAACGGTTTCCATCAAATCGAAATGAAACCAGAAGATATTCAGAAAACAGCTTTTTCCACAGATATCGGACATTATGAATCCAAACGAATGCCATTCGGGTTATAAAACGCACCTTCCACATCAGCGTGTCATGAACAACATTTTAAGAGGCCTTCAAAATTAAATATGTTCCGTTTATTTAGATGACATAATTATTCATTCTACATCATTAGAAGAACATTTAGATCGATTAAAGAAAGTATTCCAATGACTCAGAATCTCTAATTTTAAAGTACAACTCGACAAATGTGAATTCCTACGCCACGAAGTAGGACACTTAATAACACCCGACGGAGTTAAACCCAACAATGACAAAATTTTAGCAGTAAAAAACAGCCGAAAAAATCAAATCGTTTTTAGGATTAGCAGGATATTATCGCCGTTTCATCAAAGATTTTACAAAAATATCTAAACCACTGGCCCAATGTCTAAAAAAAGAAGAGAAAATAATCCATTCCCCCTCCTTTATCGAATCCTTTGAACATCTGAAAAATCTTTTGATAAACTCTCCAATCTTGCAATATCTAGATTTCTCTAAACCTTTTATCCTCACTACCGATGCATCAAATTATGCTTTAGGAGCTGTACTTTCACAAGATACTATACCAAATGACAAACCCATAGCGTATGCATCTCGAACTCTCAACGAAACCGAACAGAGATATAGCACCATCGAGAAAGAATTATTAGCCATCGTTTGGGAATGTAAATATTTTCGACCCTATCTTTTTGGAAGGAAATTTTCAATATACACTGATCACTGAAAGAACCGAATAGTAAACTCGTCAGATGGAGACTAAAACTAGAAGAATACGATTTGAATATTTTTCACAAACAAGAATGTTATCGCCGATTCTCTTTCAAGAATTCAATTGAACATAAATGAAACTCAATCAATAAATAATAATCAAGTAGATGAAGACATCGCAGAACTTTTAAGGAATTACGCAGAAAATATTATTAACGACGGTATACCTATTTTAGAAGAAATCATAAATAATAAATCCAATCAGATTATTTTTGACAAACATTCCCATCCGAAACTCGAGATTGAAGAAACTAAATTTGACGGACATACAATCCAAACGTATAAAAATTCCCCTTAATGATCCAACTCAAATAAAATAAGTTCTTATGAATTATGTTAACCCTGATAGAAATAATTACATTTATTTCCAATCAAAACTTCTATTGCCACTGTTCATAAAAATTCACATGATAGACTTCAAAGCTTTGAAATTATTATATATATATATATATATATATATATATATATATATATATATATATCAAACTTTATTAGCACAGTGCTCTTCATTACAATACAATATACAATGAATACAATAAGTCAATATACAAAAAAACAGATAAATACATACCGGGTGTTTCACAGTGGATGGAACATTAGACGTATTTGGAGAACAGAAGGACAGATCATTTCGAAAATTTGTGTGCGTGAATAATCATACTTGCTCTATCCGACTAAAATATTTTCATCAATACAGTGTTACCGCTTGTATAAGAAAGTAGTAGTAGCTACTTGGTTATTTCAAATGGAACACCTCGTATATTATATCATTTTTGGAATCCTCATAAGATTCCTCACAACTTTCCCACATAATTCCCTATACCTATCAGTGACGATTTCCGAGATGGAAATTATTTTGTCAAATTTTTGTGGAAAACCTGACCATTGAAAAATATAAATTTTCTCCCAATGCAAATTCACAAAATATTGTAATTTGGGTTATAGCTACATAAGACCATCAAGTATTCTGTCGATGAACTGGATCTCAGTTTCAGCATACAGGGAGGCTCAGAAGTGAGTGTCATCCGGGCACTCATGAAAATGACTGAAACTCCGTTTTTTTCAAATGGAACACCCTGAAATGTTTTTGGAATCTTTCTTTCAATTTTGAGACCATTATCACAGATCCAGGTGAAGATATTCCCAAGATCTTCGTTTAAGAATTTTTCAACATCATCTTTTTCACCAGAGAAGTAAAGTAGTGTATCATCCGCAAAAAGTTTCAGGTTACAATTTTTGACGTGATGTATAATGTCATTTATGTATAAAATAAATAATATTGGTCCCAGTACCGACCCCTGTGGCACTCCATGCTCGACCTGTTCTTTGTATGAGTATGTGTTATTGTATTTAACATGTTGCTCTCTATTTTGTAAGTAACCATAAAACAAATCAAAAACCTTTTCCACGATTCCATATTTGATTGATTTAAAAAAACAAATCCTTTATTTATAGTTTCGAATGCCCTTGGTAAGTCCAAGAAAACCCCTCTGATTTTCTTGTTATGAATGTCCACTTTCTATTTGGATACCAAAAACTGAAGGGCCGTTTCACACGAGTGACATTTTCTAAAACCTGTTGTTCAATAAGTAATTTATTAGCACATGAATTCAAGGAGTTGATCTTCAATTGCAAGCTCTAACAGTTTTTCAAGTATTGGTAGTGTATTGATTGGGCGATGTTCAGCTGCAAATTGTGTATTACGCACTTTTGGTATCGGAATCACTGTAGATACTTTCCGTACGTCAGGAAAAACCCCTGTAGACAAAGATGAATTCATTGTATCCAGAAATCTATTCCCTATGATGTCAAAAGCCAGTTCAACTATGGTACGACTGATCCCATACATGAGTCCCCTTTTGGAGATAAAACAATATTCTTCAGTTCCTGCATAGTGATGTTTTTGAATACTAGAAATTTCAGTGCACTTTCTGGCAACATTACAGGATGTCTCCTTTCGTGAGAAGTTTCATATATTGAAAAAAAAACAATATTATTTATGCTACTGATGAAAAATGAATTGAAAGCATTTGGAATTTCATTGTCAGAATTCACTTGTGTTCCCTCAAATATAATTTGTTTTATATTTTGATTTCTTTTTCCACCCACCAATTCCTTTAGTGATTTCCACATTGCTCTGGGATTATGTTTATTTTCATCAATTTGTTCTTCATAGTAGTTCCTACTTTCTTGTCTAATCAATTTAGTTACATGATTTCTGACTATTTTATACTCGTCCCAGAACCTTCGCTTCTTTATATCGGGTGTTTCACAGTATATGGAACATTAGACGTATCTGGAGAACAGAAAGACAGACCATTTCGAAAATTTGTGAACGTTGATAATCAAACGTGATCTATCCGTCTAAAATATTTTCATCAATGCAGTGTTGCCGCTTGTATAAGAAAGTGGTAGCTACTTTGTAATTTCAAATAGAACACCTCGTATATTATATCATTTTTGAAATCCTCATAAGATTCCTCACAACTTTTCTACATAATTCCCCATACCTATCTGTGACGATTTCCGAGATAAAAATAATTTTATCAAGTTTTTGTGCAAAACCTGACCATTGAAAAATATCAATTTTTTCCCAATGCAAATTCACAAAATATTGCACTTTGGGTTATAGCTGCATAAGACCATCTAGTATTCTGTCGATGAACTGAATCCCAGTTTCAGCATACAGGGAGGCTCAGAAGTGAGTGTCATCCAGGCACTCATGAAAATGACTGAAACTCCTTTTTTTTAATGGAACACCCAAATTGCAATATTTTGTGAATTTGCATTGGGAAAAAATTGATATTTTTCAATGGTCAGGTTTTGCACAAAAATTTGACAAAATAATTTTTATCTCGGAAATCGTCACAGATAGGTATGGGGAATTATGTGGGAAAGTTGTGAGGAATCTCATGAGGATTCCAAAAATGATATAATATACGAGGTGTTCTATTTGAAATAACAAAGTAGCTACCACTTTCTTATACAAGCGGCAACACTGTATTGATGAAAATATTTTAGACGGATAGAGCAAGTTTGATTATCCACGTTCACAAATTTTCGAAATGATCTGTCTTTCTGTTCTCCAGATACGTCTAATGTTCCATCCACTGTGAAACACCCTGTATAATCTGTCCCTATTTTGTATCTCTCTTATCACCTCATCTGAAAACCATATATTCAATTTGAAGTTATTGAAAGATTTATATTTCTTGAAAGGCGCATGCATATCCGAACAAGTAATTAAGCTTGAAAGAAGATTTAGCGCTAAAATATTGCTATAGTCTATTACAGCTGGGTTGATACCTGTGACGCGTCGCCAGATTTAGTCGTGATGCCACATGTGTTTCACTTTTTCAGCGATGCTCCGAATTAACTCTGAATTAAAACTTGGAAATCATATTTCATAAAAACTATTGAACCATTGTAAAATCGTGGTGAATAAATACACTGTGTCCAAGATAAGAATGAACAGCATGGGGATCTCGGAAACCATAAGAGATACGGAGATGGTTAAATAAGAGAAAAGTTGCGCATTTCCTAGTCCAACAATGTGCCCTTCAGAATGTTTCGGAATTCCAATTAGTTCCGGAGATATGCCTGAAAAAATGAAATTTGCCGATTTCGTTTTAATTTTTTTCTGAAGTTATTTGAAGAGATACAAGAAAACAAAAGACACTTTCTCATTGCCATTTTTCAATCCCTACAAAACAGCGTTGAGAAATTTTCCGTACGACGTTTCGTTTCGGAGAAACCATCATCAACTTTATTTTTTCATATGGCCCGTGAAAAAGAAATACCCTGTATTGAATAGCATATTCTATTACCAATACAACGATGTATGACACGATATGATTCTGCGATATTTGAAACGGAAAAAAATTGTTTTTATCAAAGATCGAACGTTTTGGTGTAGTGTGCGGTGAAATGATGAGTGAGTATGGTATAGTAGGCTATGATTACTTATTTTTCACACAATGCCTTAATAGTGCGCGAGTTTCTATCGAATAGATTTCCAGGAAAATGGATATGTACGCACACATTTAGCAGTTTCGTGGCCCCCTCGTTCGCCGGACATCACTCCGATAGATTTTTTTTCTCTGGGGTATTGCAAAAATTATGTTTACCGGTGATTTTTTGAATCTGAGGATCAGTTTAGGAAACTAATTCTTGAAGCGTGCGAGTGCATCACACCTGATATGTTGAGAAGTGTTTTCAATTCAACATTTAGAAGGTGTTATCTATGTTTAGAGAATAATGGTAATTTGTTTGAACATTCTCTATAATAGAGATTAGTTTTTTTAAGTTTCTGGTCAGAAATTCTTAACTAAAAAGTTTAATTGATTAACATATGATGAGACCTACCTACTTATACGAATGAAGTTCTCAAATCTCCAATAACGTGATTTTAATTTAATATTTCGAAACATGAGTAATCATAGCCTACTATACCATACTCAGGGTCATCATTTCAGCGCACACTACACCAAAACGTTCGATCTTTAATAAAAACAATTTTTTTTTGTTTTAAATATCGCATAATCATTTTGTGTCATACATCGTTGTATTGGTAATAAAATATGCTATTCAATACAGGGTATTTTTTTTTCACGGGCCTTATGAAAAAATAAAGTTGATGATGGTTTCTCCGAAACGAAACGTCGTATGGAAAATCTCTCAACGCTGTTTTGTAGGGATTGAAAAATGGCAATGAGAAAGTGTCTTTTGTTTTCTTGTATCTTTTCAAGTAACGTCAGAAAAAAATTAAAACGAAATCGGCAAATTTCGTTTTTTCAGGCATATATCCGGAACTAATTGGAATTTCCGAACTTTATGAACGGCACATTGTTGGACTAGGAAATGCGCAACTTTTCTCTAATTTAACCATCTCCGTATCTCTTATGGTTTCCGATATCCCCATGCTGTTCATTCTTATCTTGGACACAGTGTATTCATGAAGATTCATTACTCACCTCTCGAATGGAATCCAATGGAAGTAAAAGGCTTCTGTTATCAATTTAGTGTTTGAAATGTTCTAATAAAGATGCAACTATTTTCTGGACATCCCCACTCAATCCTCTCGACATTTTGATGAGAATACGATGATATTAAGCTCTCAAAAGAACAATTTCAAAAAATCGCAATAAAAGAACAATTCGTATGAAAACAAACGATTGTAAAGATTCGCTCCAAACGATTTGGCATCACGGCTAAATCTGGCGACGCGTCACAGGTATCAACCCAGCTGGAATAGACTATGTGGATTCGAGTAGGGAAAATTGAAACTCTACTTCATTGAAAGTTTGGAAGTTTCTTCTTAATGAAACGTTTTCTCTATAATGCTCAGCATTTAAGTTTATTTCATGAAGTGTTACAAGTATATTGTGATGGTCTGGGAAACAATAGGAACATTAATATCTTCATATTCTATGGTTTTATCATTACTTATCAAATAATCAATGAGGGTAGAGAAATTTTTAGTAACTCTGGTAGGTTCCTCAATCAGCTGAAATAGTCCCATCTCATGAATCAGTTGTGTAATTTTCAAAGTATAGGTATTATTTGTTATATTCAAATTGATGTTGAAGTCTCCAGCAATTATTGAGGTACTTTTACTACATAACAAATCCTCTACTGTTTCTTCAAAAAATTTCAAGGAATCGGGATGAGAGCTGTTCGGAGAATGATATAATACACACAAGGTGAATGATACATTGCATATACTGAATTTAATGACTAGTATCCAAGTATTTGTATTGAATACAGTGTTTAATACTCTATTTGCGTTTTAATGAAGTGTCGTATGTATATTGTCATGCCACCAGTGTGCCTACTACTTGAATTACATCTGATCATACTATAACCTCCTATTTCGATTTCATGATCTTCAATGCCATCAGTTACATGGGTTTCAGATAAGCAAACTACAAGAGGTTTGTAATAATGAATACAATAAACTATATTATCAAAATTTCTCATCATACTCTGACTATTCACATAAAATAATGTATTTGTTTTTATTTTGGCTACGAGTTCACGATCTAGGTTTGTAGTTGCCTTACTTCCTCACTAAAAAATGATTTACACTTACATTCATGTCTATCACTTATTCTGAAAAAGAGTTCGAATGGTCCTTATTTTTATGACTGCTACTGGTACTAACAGAATGAATCGATTGATCAAGCGCAGACCTCATATGATATGGAGTCCATTTTACCAGTATCAGATTTTGGCTTTGGAAAATGTTCAAAGAAGATTTTTGAAATATTTGTATTTCAAGGATTCCGGTACATATCCACAACGCGGTATAGATAAAAATATTCTGCTGAATAACTTTGACATAAACAGCTTAAAAATGCGTAGATTTTTAACATCAGTAAAATTCATATGTATGCTTTTCCACAATAAGATCAATTGTCCGGATATAATATCACAAATTGACATCAATGTACCGCGTTTGGCATCACGACGGACTACAGCTTTTTATCTGAAACGTGCTAATACAAATGTTATGTTGAAATCTCCAATTAATTATATGTGCTCTAATTTTAATAGAATTTCTACAGACTTTGATATACATTTTGACAATATCAATAAACTATACTCTTGTGTTAGACAGCTTTATGCAACATAAATGTAGTAGGTATATTATATTTAGTTACTTTTGTTCAGATGCTTCTGTTTCTTTTGTTTTTCATCAACTTCTTCATTTATATATATCCTTCAATGCGTTTGTAGAACTTTTCAACACGATTCTGCTGTTATTGAATGGAATTTTCTTCCTTTTTCTATCTTCTATAGTTGTAATGAATGGATGTATATTTTGTAATTTTGTAGGTGTATATATAATCTTACTTAAACTGTGTAATTAGGTCCTGTAATTGGGTTTCGACCTGTTGGGCTAGTAATTTTTTTTTTCAATTTCCTTTGCGATACTAACATCATTTCTGATTTCTCCATCGCAATCCACTGGTGTTGTCACTAATTCAGTTTTGTTTTCAACATCTTGTCGACTTGTTGAAAACTGGTTATTCAAAAGATGTTTTATTCCCCTGCTCAAATACCACTTTCCAATTTTTTTCAGTCTACGGACGTCTGTACAATAATTTGTTTTTCGAAGTATATTATTGCATTCTAAAACCTTTACAGAACCAGAGAAAGTCTGGTGCACCATTTTGGTCAGATTTAAGTTGTTTTCATAAATAGACTCATTTATATGACCGTGGACATACCGATATGGCTCTGTTATAACGAGCACCTTTGTGTGTTGCATTTGAGAAAAAAAGTTTTCCATAGAACAAACACTGGCCCTATGGAGCCACACTATGACTATGCCATTGTTCGGAAAATTCTGAGAGTTCTCAATTGCTGTATGCAATAAGACGTGGATATTCGCGTTTGGTTTCAAAAAAGAATGTGCCCTGAATGAAACACCTGTCAACTGTGCAATCATTTGTGCCATATCTCTCCCATCACTTCCTGCCGCAAATAATATTTTTTCAGGTGTGGAAACACTGTCGTTTTCCCTACGATGACTTATTTGATTGAATAATCGTGGTGACTTTGACTCGGTTAATAAGATGGTATCTTTTTTGTTGAACAAATAACCTTCTTATCATAAAATACCCAACTCGGTACGCCTATTTTCTTCATGTATTGACTCTCCTTAAGTGAAGACTGATTCTCTGAAATAGACATTGGTGTCGGTTTGAGTATGAACAGTTTTTGCTTCTTTGACTTTTTCAGCTAGCCCCTTGTTTTGTTGGTTCACCATCAATTCTAACTCTTCGATGTAATTTTTTTTGTTCCTTGATCAACATATTTAATTCAGCCTCAGATTTATTCGCCTCTGATATCATTTCGTCATGTTCTTTCTTTATTTTTTCAATATATTCTATCTTCAATTGATTATCTTCCTGCAACTCATTGATTGTTTCTTCCAAAATTGTACTCACTCCAGAGTATTCGTCAGCTTTGGGGTCGTCGCAGCATTTCAAGAGGTTGCTTTGAAAAAACTTAAAATCCTTTTTCCTGCTGTTCACACAACTTTTGTGATAAACACCAAAACAGTTCACACATAAGTAACTACTAAATAATTTGCTTTTGCAGCATTTGAAGAAACTATTTGAGCAAGCCATCATAGACACACGCGTATGGTATTAGGACTTTGTACCAAATTAGTTAACAACGTTTCAGATAAAGACGAGAAGTTAATGATGATAAAACATCAACATGAGAGTAAGACAAACCACAGTGGGAAAGCAGAAACATATAATCGACTCAAAGATAACTACTATTGGAAAAATATGAAAAATGATGTGACAGATTATATTAATGATATTGCTCTTAACTTTTGCCACTGTAAATGCCTTCTCTTCGCTGACTACCTCAAAATTTATATGCCAATCAACTCCGACATAGACTGTGGAAACCTTCAATCTGATTTGAACTCATTGATCAATTGGTCACAAAATAATGGAATGTCACTCAATGTTGACAAGTGCTATTGTATTTCATTTTCTAGGTCCAATAATCCTATTCATTTCGATTATCAAATTGAAAACAGCCTTAAACGGGTTTTTTAAATTCGCGATTTAGGAGTCATATTTTACCATCAATTGAATTTTACATATCATATTGACTGCGTAGTCAGTAAATCTTTTCAATTATTAGGTTTCATTTCTAGAAATACTAAAAAACTTTCTGTTATGGCCTTTAGAACGTTATATCTATCAATGGTATATTCGGTTATTCAATACGCCTCACCAGTGTGGTCACCATATTATCGAACTCACATCGATCAAATAGAAAGAGTGCATAGAAAATTTCTGAGGTGTATAGCATTTAAAATGAATCTGCAACAAGGTGAATATGATTATGTGCAAGTTATGCAAAATTAAAATGTTACCAGCTTGGAAACTAGTAGAACAAGATCTGACTTGATTACTCTCCATAAGATACTATCAGGGGAGATAGATTGTCCTTCATTGCTCCATTTGATTTATTTTAAAGTTCCAAACAGACCTACTCATAACTCGGACTTATTTCAAGTTCCCTACCATCGCACAAATTATGGCTATCATAGTACGTTATCACGTTTGGTTAGATTAGGTAATGAATATTGCAAAAGAGGTTTGGAATTTACTGGGCAAACATCTAATTCATTCAAAGCCAGTTTAAAAAGATTAGTAGTATAGTGTCCGTCTATTACTGTAGTACTACTATAATTATTCATTATTGGTTTATATTTAGAATAAGTATGTATCTGTATTATATTTCATATGTAAAAAGGGGAGAACCCGTGTATAATAATAAATGAATAAATAAATAATTGTGAAATTTGTCAAAGAGCAAATACTCAAGACAAAACCCGTATGTACCACTTGCACATACCGAAACACCATCTAAACCTTTTTTACATATTGATATTTTTTTCTACGAATTGCAATCATTTTCAACAATTCTCGACAAATTCACAAAGCTTGGACAAGCGTTTCCATGTATGAAAACTTCAAAATCAGTTGCCGACAAATTAATCCAATATTTCTCAATGTATGGAGTACCAGAGACCATTGTATCCGATAACGGAAGCGAATTCAAAAATTCTTCTGCCCAAGAACTATTGAAAGCACAAAAAATCAAAATTCATTTCACGACACCAAATCATCACGAATCCAATTCACACGTTGAAAGATTTCACTCAACCTTAATAGAACATTTAAGACTCCTGAAAGAAAAAGATTCAAATAAACCTGTAATAGAATTTATACCATATGCAATCATAGCTTATAATAGTACTTTACATTCAACAACAAAATTCACACCATTCGAATCAACCTTTGGTCATACCACCTCCAAAGACCCATTCGATTTAATTCCTGCAGATTTTTATTCAGATTATATTCATTCACACAAAGAAAAACTAGGCGCCCTGTACAAAACAATCCAAGATAAACAGGATAAAGATAAACAAGCAGTTTTTGACATAAGAAATGAAAATGGTGACATTCAAACTCAATTCAAAGTAAATCAAATTGTTTATAAAAAATCCAACGGAAGAACAAAAAATAAAGATAAATTTATTGGTCCATATACAATAACTGAAATTTTGGATAACAATAAAGCAAAGTTAAGAAGTAATAAAAACTCAAAAATAATAACGGTACATCTAAGAGACTTAGAGAAACCTTTTTCAGGTCCTTCTACCTCTGCAACCTCTCAAGAAACGCCTTAACATCATCATTCCACGAGATTGAAAATAATCCTGGGATTCTTCCATTCAGAATTGGTAGTGCCCAAATAACTAATAATTATTGGTCATTCGTTCATATTTTCGATTTAAAAATAATAATAGATGAATTCATCATTCTAAAATCACGATTCGATAAATTGAAACATTCATTTAATACTCAGATGAAGAAGTACAAGATGAGTAACGCCTATACCAAAAGCATTAGGGGGGTGGCCCCAAGATAAACTCATGAAAATCGGTGGTGGGGATGTTTTTCTTGCGATCTCGTTGTGCTAGAGTACACACTGAACATCATCATCATCATCGTGTAGCGCTACAACCCTGGGTGGGTCTTGGCTGACTGTACAGGGTGGGCCAAATTGGACACTTTCAAAGGGAAAGTCCTGTTTCTAAACTAGATAGATGAAAACTGATGGCAGTGTCTGTGGGTCAATTTTCATGACAAACTTCATGGTGGAAACTGCATATCGATATCTATAACCGTTTTTGAGTTACAGCATGTTTTCCGAAAATGTGCATTTTCGAAAAGTTGCTGTAACTTTTTTCCTTTTGAAAATTCACCGTTTCTATAAAAACATTTTTAGAGCCCTTTTTCACGTACAATTCAATGATGGAATTCATTGATTTTTTCAAGTCATGTATCAAGAGTTATTGATAGAAAAATATTTTTTTCAAATGGGACACCCTGTATATTCCTGCGTATTTTAGTAGTACTTGAAATTACCATTCCAAAAATATAGCTCACTCGATGTTTAGCTTGAGACATCTTCGAAATACAGGGCTTTTAGGTTTTTTTATAGGTAGACTTTAGAATGCAAACTTTGAACAAGTAGGCTTTGGACAATTCGGCGATAAAACAAAAAGCCAAAATTCACTAGTAGTGAAGTTGAAGAAACTGTCCACAACAGTAATTAAAATTGAAAGTTTTATTAAGAGTCCCATACTTACTAATAAAAAAATAAATCTCCAACAATAATAATAATTGAGAACAATCAAGAACAAATTTCTGTAGAGATGGTATTCGAAATGTCCACCAGCTTCTCTCAAACACAGGCGGAACCTTTTTTGAATATTTCTCATCGAATTTATTAATTCAACGTTAGTGAGGAAAGCAAAAATTCGCATCACTTGTAACTAATTACACTTAGGTTAAACCTATGCCTTTGGACTGCTCAGATAAATGCGGTAGGTCGTGAATTAGATAAGTTGGGCGCCAGACTTGCAAAAGGCAAAAGTCAATTAGATAATGATATAACCTTGCTTAGGAAGGAAGAAGAAAAATCCAGATAAAGACTATACGAATTTAATGACAAAAATCTAGCTGAAGGCTCAAAATAACAAAAAAATAAGGTGCTGAAGACTAACAATAAATAATTAATGATAAATCAAACGTGAGCCAGAACATCAAACCTAAATCTGCCAAGAGCCCTCTGCTGCTTGATGTTGGTTGGATTCACGGATCAGCCACCTTCGTTCTACCACCAAGAGCTCTCTGCTGCTCGATGTTGGTTGGTTTCAGGGATCAGCCATCTGCGTTCTACCAGGTTTCTTCCCGATCACTTCCCTGTTCGCTTGTGTCTTAGCGGTGACGCGTTTGGCATCACGACGGACTACAGCTTTTTATCTGAAACGTGCTAATACAAATGTTATGTTGAAATCTCCAATTAATTATATGTGCTCTAATTTTAATAGAATTTCTACAGACTTTGATATACATTTTGACAATATCAATAAACTATACTCTTGTGTTAGACAGCTTTATGCAACATAAATGTAGTAGGTATATTATATTTAGTTACTTTTGTTCAGATGCTTCTGTTTCTTTTGTTTTTCATCAACTTCTTCATTTATATATATCCTTCAATGCGTTTGTAGAACTTTTCAACACGATTCTGCTGTTATTGAATGGAATTTTCTTCCTTTTTCTATCTTCTATAGTTGTAATGAATGGATGTATATTTTGTAATTTTGTAGGTGTATATATAATCTTACTTAAACTGTGTAATTAGGTCCTGTAATTGGGTTTCGACCTGTTGGGCTAGTAATTTTTTTTTTCAATTTCCTTTGCGATACTAACATCATTTCTGATTTCTCCATCGCAATCCACTGGTGTTGTCACTAATTCAGTTTTGTTTTCAACATCTTGTCGACTTGTTGAAAACTGGTTATTCAAAAGATGTTTTATTCCCCTGCTCAAATACCACTTTCCAATTTTTTTCAGTCTACGGACGTCTGTACAATAATTTGTTTTTCGAAGTATATTATTGCATTCTAAAACCTTTACAGAACCAGAGAAAGTCTGGTGCACCATTTTGGTCAGATTTAAGTTGTTTTCATAAATAGACTCATTTATATGACCGTGGACATACCGATATGGCTCTGTTATAACGAGCACCTTTGTGTGTTGCATTTGAGAAAAAAAGTTTTCCATAGAACAAACACTGGCCCTATGGAGCCACACTATGACTATGCCATTGTTCGGAAAATTCTGAGAGTTCTCAATTGCTGTATGCAATAAGACGTGGATATTCGCGTTTGGTTTCAAAAAAGAATGTGCCCTGAATGAAACACCTGTCAACTGTGCAATCATTTGTGCCATATCTCTCCCATCACTTCCTGCCGCAAATAATATTTTTTCAGGTGTGGAAACACTGTCGTTTTCCCTACGATGACTTATTTGATTGAATAATCGTGGTGACTTTGACTCGGTTAATAAGATGGTATCTTTTTTGTTGAACAAATAACCTTCTTATCATAAAATACCCAACTCGGTACGCCTATTTTCTTCATGTATTGACTCTCCTTAAGTGAAGACTGATTCTCTGAAATAGACATTGGTGTCGGTTTGAGTATGAACAGTTTTTGCTTCTTTGACTTTTTCAGCTAGCCCCTTGTTTTGTTGGTTCACCATCAATTCTAACTCTTCGATGTAATTTTTTTTGTTCCTTGATCAACATATTTAATTCAGCCTCAGATTTATTCGCCTCTGATATCATTTCGTCATGTTCTTTCTTTATTTTTTCAATATATTCTATCTTCAATTGATTATCTTCCTGCAACTCATTGATTGTTTCTTCCAAAATTGTACTCACTCCAGAGTATTCGTCAGCTTTGGGGTCGTCGCAGCATTTCAAGAGGTTGCTTTGAAAAAACTTAAAATCCTTTTTCCTGCTGTTCACACAACTTTTGTGATAAACACCAAAACAGTTCACACATAAGTAACTACTAAATAATTTGCTTTTGCAGCATTTGAAGAAACTATTTGAGCAAGCCATCATAGACACACGCGTATGGTATTAGGACTTTGTACCAAATTAGTTAACAACGTTTCAGATAAAGACGAGAAGTTAATGATGATAAAACATCAACATGAGAGTAAGACAAACCACAGTGGGAAAGCAGAAACATATAATCGACTCAAAGATAACTACTATTGGAAAAATATGAAAAATGATGTGACAGATTATATTAATGATATTGCTCTTAACTTTTGCCACTGTAAATGCCTTCTCTTCGCTGACTACCTCAAAATTTATATGCCAATCAACTCCGACATAGACTGTGGAAACCTTCAATCTGATTTGAACTCATTGATCAATTGGTCACAAAATAATGGAATGTCACTCAATGTTGACAAGTGCTATTGTATTTCATTTTCTAGGTCCAATAATCCTATTCATTTCGATTATCAAATTGAAAACAGCCTTAAACGGGTTTTTTAAATTCGCGATTTAGGAGTCATATTTTACCATCAATTGAATTTTACATATCATATTGACTGCGTAGTCAGTAAATCTTTTCAATTATTAGGTTTCATTTCTAGAAATACTAAAAAACTTTCTGTTATGGCCTTTAGAACGTTATATCTATCAATGGTATATTCGGTTATTCAATACGCCTCACCAGTGTGGTCACCATATTATCGAACTCACATCGATCAAATAGAAAGAGTGCATAGAAAATTTCTGAGGTGTATAGCATTTAAAATGAATCTGCAACAAGGTGAATATGATTATGTGCAAGTTATGCAAAATTAAAATGTTACCAGCTTGGAAACTAGTAGAACAAGATCTGACTTGATTACTCTCCATAAGATACTATCAGGGGAGATAGATTGTCCTTCAAGTTCCAAACAGACCTACTCATAACTCGGACTTATTTCAAGTTCCCTACCATCGCACAAATTATGGCTATCATAGTACGTTATCACGTTTGGTTAGATTAGGTAATGAATATTGCAAAAGAGGTTTGGAATTTACTGGGCAAACATCTAATTCATTCAAAGCCAGTTTAAAAAGATTAGTAGTATAGTGTCCGTCTATTACTGTAGTACTACTATAATTATTCATTATTGGTTTATATTTAGAATAAGTATGTATCTGTATTATATTTCATATGTAAAAAGGGGAGAACCCGTGTATAATAATAAATGAATAAATAAATAATTGTGAAATTTGTCAAAGAGCAAATACTCAAGACAAAACCCGTATGTACCACTTGCACATACCGAAACACCATCTAAACCTTTTTTACATATTGATATTTTTTTCTACGAATTGCAATCATTTTCAACAATTCTCGACAAATTCACAAAGCTTGGACAAGCGTTTCCATGTATAAAAACTTCAAAATCAGTTGCCGACAAATTAATCCAATATTTCTCAATGTATGGAGTACCAGAGACCATTGTATCCGATAACGGAAGCGAATTCAAAAATTCTTCTGCCCAAGAACTATTGAAAGCACAAAAAATCAAAATTCATTTCACGACACCAAATCATCACGAATCCAATTCACACGTTGAAAGATTTCACTCAACCTTAATAGAACATTTAAGACTCCTGAAAGAAAAAGATTCAAATAAACCTGTAATAGAATTTATACCATATGCAATCATAGCTTATAATAGTACTTTACATTCAACAACAAAATTCACACCATTCGAATCAACCTTTGGTCATACCACCTCCAAAGACCCATTCGATTTAATTCCTGCAGATTTTTATTCAGATTATATTCATTCACACAAAGAAAAACTAGGCGCCCTGTACAAAACAATCCAAGATAAACAGGATAAAGATAAACAAGCAGTTTTTGACATAAGAAATGAAAATGGTGACATTCAAACTCAATTCAAAGTAAATCAAATTGTTTATAAAAAATCCAACGGAAGAACAAAAAATAAAGATAAATTTATTGGTCCATATACAATAACTGAAATTTTGGATAACAATAAAGCAAAGTTAAGAAGTAATAAAAACTCAAAAATAATAACGGTACATCTAAGAGACTTAGAGAAACCTTTTTCAGGTCCTTCTACCTCTGCAACCTCTCAAGAAACGCCTTAACATCATCATTCCACGAGATTGAAAATAATCCTGGGATTCTTCCATTCAGAATTGGTAGTGCCCAAATAACTAATAATTATTGGTCATTCGTTCATATTTTCGATTTAAAAATAATAATAGATGAATTCATCATTCTAAAATCACGATTCGATAAATTGAAACATTCATTTAATACTCAGATGAAGAAGTACAAGATGAGTAACGCCTATACCAAAAGCATTAGGGGGGTGGCCCCAAGATAAACTCATGAAAATCGGTGGTGGGGATGTTTTTCTTGCGATCTCGTTGTGCTAGAGTACACACTGAACATCATCATCATCATCGTGTAGCGCTACAACCCTGGGTGGGTCTTGGCTGACTGTACAGGGTGGGCCAAATTGGACACTTTCAAAGGGAAAGTCCTGTTTCTAAACTAGATAGATGAAAACTGATGGCAGTGTCTGTGGGTCAATTTTCATGACAAACTTCATGGTGGAAACTGCATATCGATATCTATAACCGTTTTTGAGTTACAGCATGTTTTCCGAAAATGTGCATTTTCGAAAAGTTGCTGTAACTTTTTTCCTTTTGAAAATTCACCGTTTCTATAAAAACATTTTTAGAGCCCTTTTTCACGTACAATTCAATGATGGAATTCATTGATTTTTTCAAGTCATGTATCAAGAGTTATTGATAGAAAAATATTTTTTTCAAATGGGACACCCTGTATATTCCTGCGTATTTTAGTAGTACTTGAAATTACCATTCCAAAAATATAGCTCACTCGATGTTTAGCTTGAGACATCTTCGAAATACAGGGCTTTTAGGTTTTTTTATAGGTAGACTTTAGAATGCAAACTTTGAACAAGTAGGCTTTGGACAATTCGGCGATAAAACAAAAAGCCAAAATTCACTAGTAGTGAAGTTGAAGAAACTGTCCACAACAGTAATTAAAATTGAAAGTTTTATTAAGAGTCCCATACTTACTAATAAAAAAATAAATCTCCAACAATAATAATAATTGAGAACAATCAAGAACAAATTTCTGTAGAGATGGTATTCGAAATGTCCACCAGCTTCTCTCAAACACAGGCGGAACCTTTTTTGAATATTTCTCATCGAATTTATTAATTCAACGTTAGTGAGGAAAGCAAAAATTCGCATCACTTGTAACTAATTACACTTAGGTTAAACCTATGCCTTTGGACTGCTCAGATAAATGCGGTAGGTCGTGAATTAGATAAGTTGGGCGCCAGACTTGCAAAAGGCAAAAGTCAATTAGATAATGATATAACCTTGCTTAGGAAGGAAGAAGAAAAATCCAGATAAAGACTATACGAATTTAATGACAAAAATCTAGCTGAAGGCTCAAAATAACAAAAAAATAAGGTGCTGAAGACTAACAATAAATAATTAATGATAAATCAAACGTGAGCCAGAACATCAAACCTAAATCTGCCAAGAGCCCTCTGCTGCTTGATGTTGGTTGGATTCACGGATCAGCCACCTTCGTTCTACCACCAAGAGCTCTCTGCTGCTCGATGTTGGTTGGTTTCAGGGATCAGCCATCTGCGTTCTACCAGGTTTCTTCCCGATCACTTCCCTGTTCGCTTGTGTCTTAGCGGTGACGGAGATGCTAGCACTCGTTCACAAAGGGGGATCCAGGGAATAAGATCACCAGCAAATCTTCCTGCTGAATGGTACCTCCGGAATCACAGTCCACCGAAAAAGAAATGGATTAATACGAGCTCGGCAACATGGCTAATGCTCTGGTCTCAAATCAGACAAATCATCAACCGAATAAAGAGAAAGAGAGAAAAAAAATATATATCTAAGTCAATTATAACGTTAAGCTAATCATACAACGTATATATCTAAGTCAATTATAAAGTTAAACAATTTATATAACGTTAAGTAGGAAATAGGGTGGCTAGCCCTTGAAATAACAAGCCTTATCGATTCAGTGCTCCCCAAGCCAACAAGTTAAATCCCCAACTGGCAGTCTGGTCGATTCACGATCCACGACAAAATGGAGATACCACACCGGCACACGTGCCTTACATGAAAAATGGAAAATATCGGTAAATATTTGAAAAATATCAGAAAATATATATGCAGAAGCAATCCTACTAGATATATAAATCAGATTACACCCCCCGATGGCGTGGATCGGTTTCAACTCAAGAGATAGTACAAGATAAAATTCAGACTGACTTACCAGTTGAAGACCCAACCGCTAGCCACGGAAACTCGAAAAATTCTCCCAAAAATCCATTTCATCGATCAGCGCATCCTTCCAGGTCCCCTCTCTTCACAATTCATCCCGATCATGCGTCTCAAAGGTATCAGATTTTAGAAGTGGCTATACTACCACAGGACGGAGACGTGGAAAGGATGTTGATAAGTTCTTCAATCAAATGATTTGAAGATGAAACGAAATTTTCGTTACACACTGCATCTTCCAAATCGTGTCTGGAGTTGGTCGACAGAGTCCATATGCGTTAGGTCTGGTGACCTGGCCGGCCAATGTTTGGGTCCATGGTTGGCTACACAATTTTTGTCAAAATTTGCAACCAAAAAACTGCTAATTATTGCAGCTTCGATAAAGGCAATTCATCAACAATCAATTTGACAACTACTAGTGAACTTTGGCTTTCTGTTTTATCGCCGAATTGTCCAAAGCCTACTTGTTCAAAGTTTGCATTCTAAAGTCTACCTATAAAAAACCCTAAGAGTCCTGTATTTCGAAGATGTCTCGAGCGAAACATTGAGTGTGCTATATTTTTGGAATGGTAATTTCAAGTACTACTCAAATACGCAGGAATATACAGGGTGTCCCATTTAAAAAAATGATTTTTCTATCAATAACTCTTGATACATGAATTAATGAGTTTCACCATTGAATTCTACGTGAAAAAGTGCTTTGGAAATGTTTTTATAGAAACGAAGAATTCTCAACATGCTGTAACTCAAAAACGGTTATAGATATCGATATGCAGTTTTCACCATGAAGTTTGTCATGAAAATTGACCCCCAGACACTGCCATCAGTTTTCATCTATCTAGTTTAGAAACAGGACTTTCCCTTTGAAAGTGTCCAATTTGGCCCACCTTGTGCAACTTTTTTCCAATTTGCTTGGTCTTCTATCAACCTAGGGTCAAATGAAATGTTCATTTTCCGGAGATCTGCTTGGATGTTATCTCTCCATCGCATTCTGGGACGTCCGAGTGGTCTTCTGCCTGTGGGAATCTCCTCCCATACAAGTTCAACAATTCTTTCGTTATGCAGTCTGTGCACGTGGCCTGCCCATCTTAGTCGTCTTGATTTAATTTCTTGGACAATATCGGCGTCGTTGTAGAGTGCTTTTAATTCGATATTGGTTCTAATCTTATACTGGTTTGTGGTGATGTCATGGTGAGGTCCGAAGATTTTTTTAAGTATTTTCCGTTCAAGGCGTCTAAGCTTTTCTTCGTTTGCTTTGGTCATGGTCCACGTTTCGCATCCGTATGTTATTACAGGTCTGACGATGGATTCATAGATTTTGATCTTTGAACTTCTTGTGAGATTTTTTGATTTTATGAGCTTATTCGGTGCGAATAGGCAGCAGTTTGCAGATTGAATTCTGTCTTTTATTCCTTCGGTGACGTCGTTGTTCGCTGTGATTACGGCCCTCAGATACTTAAAACGTTGTACTCTTTCGAAGTTAAAGGTGTTGATCGTCACGTTTTGTCCTATTCTGTCTCTTCGCGTCGCTCTATTTATACACATATATTTCGTCTTATCTTCATTAATCTTCAGCCCTACTTCTCTTGTTGCTCTTTCCACTTTGTTGAAAATGTCTTTCGTGGATAGGATGGAGTTTCCAACGAGATCTATGTCATCTGCATATGCGAGTAATAGCTTATTGGGACCTTGAACCGATAGCAATTCTGTTTTTATTTCGGCCGACCTCATGGCTTTCTCTAATACAAGGTTAAAAAGTAGTGGAGACACTGAACAGTGGCGTAACAAAATTTATTCTGGTTTTGGTTTTGGTTTAATAAGAACGAATGTTATTTCAGAAAAGACATAATCATTACATCATTTTATTACATCACAAATTTCATACTTTATATTTCAACTTGTTATACAAAACGATTCCCATAGATAGAATAAATAGAAATACATAAAAACGAAATGAGTCCTTAGATAAGTATATTATCAATGTTAACTAAATTCTTGGCTTTGGATGGACTTCATCCATAAAATAGGTTTTTCTTTTTTTTATTCTCATGTTTCTTCTTGGTGTGCCAGCTGAAATTATTTAAAAGTGTGCTATAATTTATTTGAAGTATGATATGAAAACTCTCCAGATTTTCCTTATGATGTATCAGAAATACTCCTTCTTTTGGAACTCGATTTAGAGCCAGGTGGACTTGACCTTGAATTTGGTGATCATTTTTCCTCCTTTGAATTAGACATCATATAATGATCAAAATGAAAAAGTTGCATGAAAGAACATACTGTTAACTTCCAGGAATTGATGAAATATGTCTTCAGGTTCATTTCCCAGGTCCTCCATAACAAATAGTACTGGGGAATATCAAATTTCAAAAGCTGTTATTGTGTCATTTTCAGAATCCAAAGCTGTTAGAGTTCTATCTAAAATTTTTGCTGTACTATTCAAACTGGACCTAAAAAATAGATTATATAAATGAGTACAATACAGATTGATTATTTGATTCAGTTACATGCCTTGTACATGGAAAAGAGCTGTTCTCTGTATAATTTGAGGTACTTGGTCCTGGACTATAAAAAATTTCAGTGTTGGAACTCGTTCAGTGATAATCCACTTGTAATCTACAGAATTGACATCAAGAATCCTTAGATATACCCCAAAAAAATCATAAACTTGATACTCATTCATCATCTGCCATTGATAAAGATGGAATAGCTTCTCCTCTCAATACTATTCGTCCAAAATTATTGACAATCTTGGGAGAAAAACAGGTTTCCCAAACACAAAATGAAGAATATTCTCTTCTCAAATTTACAGCTATTCACCAACATCGTCTCATTGAATTGTCATCGGGAAATCTGGGAATATTCATGATTTATATACAGGGTTATGATAAAGTAATGCACAAAATTCATAAAACGTACAACGATCACTTTTGAAAAAAAATGCAAAAACACGTCAAACTGTTCTTTTTATTCCGCATCTTTTGACATGAGTTACAAAAATAACACGTCAAAGTTGTCAAAGTTATGACGTCATCAACATTTTTTTTTAATGGGAAGCTAAGATTTTTATCATATTATGTGATAGAGCTTGTGTTTTTACACACAGGAAAAATAGTTGCAGTAGGGCTCACATGAGAAAAAAAACGAGAAAAGGAATCATCCGATCCATATTTTCATTTATTTTTTTTTATTACTACAGGGTTCCAAAGGATATACTGCAGCCGGAGGCTTATTGTATTTCCCCTATCATTCCAATACCCTAAAACACATTGGTCCCTCTGACTATCTTTCAAAGGTCACTAGGTTTCAGGGTTCCCACATTCTCTAGGTTCAAGTCAGGTTCCCCTAGTTGTACTACTCTTCTATAGTTTAGTGCCTCACAATAGCACAAAATGTGTTCAATAGTCTCAGGTTCTAAGCCGCACAATCTACAAGTCTGGTCACCTTGATATAACCCCATCTTTTGTAGGTGTGTTCTGACAGGAGCATGTCCTGTAAGGAGACCTGTTACTAGTCTTATCTGATCTCTACTTAATCTAAGTATCTCATCAGTTCGTTTTTCACTTGTTATCTGAATAAAAAGTTTACTATATTCTTGTCCTGGTGTGTTGTCCCAGGCTATTCTTTGTAGTTCTTTGACTCGTCGTTTTATGGAGTTACCAAGTAGTTTCTTGGGTACCCCAAGTACTGGTTCCGGGCCAAAGTAAGGTGTAGCTGATCCCTGCCTAGCTAGTTCGTCAGCTATTTCGTTGCCTTCTATTCCACTGTGCCCAGGTACCCAGATCAGTTTAACTCTGTTTGACCTTGCCAGCGTCAGAAATTCGTTGATACATTCCCAGATGAGTCTGGACTTTACCTTATAACCTGCAAGGGCTTTTAGGCTGGCCTGACTATCCGAATAAATATGGATTCCTTTCCTCTTGAAGGCCTTCTCATTGCATATTTTTGCACATTGTAAAATTGCAAATATTTCTGCTTGGAACACCGAGGTGTTTTCACCAAGCGCATAGGAGTGTTTCTCCTTCAGGGTAGGGGAATGAATTCCTGCACCAGATCTTTGTTCAGTCTTTGATCCGTCTGTGTACCAGATCATTCTGTTTTGCTCTTCTCTAGCGTGAACTTCGTGCCACTCCCTTCGATCCGGGATTACCACCTCGAAGGGTTTTTCGAAGATGTATTTAGGGATCATATTATCTCTTGGCATCTGCAAGATATTGTCCCCAACGAATTGTAGTGGTGTATTTTTCCCACTATCTTTTGACGCTACAGGTAATCTGAGGAGCCACATTCTAGCCTCCCCTTGCACTTCAAGGTGAAGCGGGGGAAGACAGAGCATTACCTCTATGGCCGCTGTTGGGGTAGTCCTCATTCCCCCTGTTATGCATAGACAAGCAAGTCTTTGCACCTTGCTTAGTGTTCTAATAGCGTTATGCTGCAACGTCTTGCTCCACCAGGCGATTGCACCATAAAGTATGGCTGGTTTAACTACCACTTTATACAGCCAATGTATAATTTCTGGTTTCAAACCCCAAGTTTTGCCAAATGTTCTTCTCACAACCATAAGGCTCATGGTTGCCTTCTTTGTAACCCTTTGTAGATGTTGGTTCCAAGTTAGCCTGGATCTAGTATGACCCCCGACATCTCTATAGGTGTACCATTCAAGTAGAGAGGTCCTAGCTCTTCTTTTCGTTTTCGTTTTGTGAATGCTACTACTGTAGTTTTGTGAGGGCTAACTGCTAGGCTCTCCTCATTGATCCATTCAGTAGTGAGGTCTAATGCTTGTTGCATCCTTTTTTTAACAGTGGTATTGAATTTCCCCAGTTCCATGATAACCAAATCATCTGCAAAGCCTAGTACGCTGTGGTGATTTTGGGTTAGAATACGCAGCAGTCCGTCAATAACAAGACTCCACAAAAGCGGTGACAGAACCCCGCCCTGTGGACACCCTTTTGTAACTTTAGCCTGCAGTGTAGTGTCAGAGATAGTACTTTTTATCACACGGCTCTTCAGCATATTCTCGATCCATCTATTAATAGTTTCCTCGATATTATGATGAGCGAGAGCTCGTGTGATGGATTTTAGATGGGTGTTATTGAATGCCCCCTCTATATCTAAGAATGTGCATAGAAGCACTTCCTTTTTCTCAAGCGCATTTTCTGCTCTTTTAACGAGCTTGTGAAGTGCTGTCTCCGTGGAGACTCCTTCCCTGAAGGCATATTGGTCATTATGCAGAGCTTTCTTCTCAAGCACCTCATCCCTAATATACCTATCGAGAAGTTTTTCTAACGTTTTCAGTATGAAAGACATTAGGCTTATTGGTCTGAATGCTTTCGCCCCATCCTGTTCTGACTTGCCAGGTTTAGGTATGAAAGCGACTCTTACTTTAGACCATATTTTTGGTACATATCCCATTGCAAGACTGGTTCTTAGTACCATACAAAGTTTTTGAAGTAGAAGTTCTGGCCCTTCTTGTAGCATTTTGGGATAAACGCCATCGGGTCCAGCAGATTTAAATGGTTCAAACGAGTTGATAGCCCATTTCATTTTGTGCCACGTGATCATTTTAGCTTCCCATTAAAAAAAATTTGTTGATGACGTCATAACTTTGACAACTTTGACGTGTTATTTTTGTAACTTATGTCAAAAGATGCGGAATAAAAAGAACAGTTTGACGTGTTTTTGCATTTTTCTCGAAAGTGATCGTTGTACGTTTTATGAATTTTGTGCATTACTTTATCATAACCCTGTTATAATAATGTAGGTACGAATAAAAAATGTACCATGCCTATGTTGATTCTTCATTGACAACGTACCTGTGAAATGGTAAACAATCACCAATGTTTACTGTATAATCACAAACTGAATTTGCTCATTTTAACACTCAGATAATGTCAAATATGCATAAATATGACCTGATCAACCCTTAACATCACTCAAACTACTGTAATATAGTAAACTCAAGCTAATAACTGCGCGTAATGGCGGCTTTGTTTCGAAACATTAACACGGGACACAAATGTCAGAACTTTTTAAAGACGCGAAATTCAAATCAACCAATTAGAGCAGTGATCAGTCAAAATATTTGCATTCCCCTGATAGATATAGAAGGGATGTGATGTTGGGGCCAAACAAATGATTGTTGTTACTCATCTTGTTGAGATATTAAATCTATGATTTAATATAAGCGAGACGTATAAAGTAGAATTTTTCAAGTCATACAATATCATAAACACTCTAGAAGACGAAATCATCACAGAAATTGAACAACTGAATCCTTTAAACACAATTAACAGACAAAAACGAGGTATTATCGACGGACTCTGGTCCATAATAAAATGTATCACTGGAAATTTAGATCAAGAAGATGCCAAGAAATATGACTCCAAATTGAATCAACGTACGAACAATCAGAATAAGATAAAATATATTCTTGATAATCAGATATCCATTATAAACACGTCTATTAACAATTTTATTCAAGTATCAAATAATCTTTTCTATAATCAGATGATAGGTATTGAAAAAGAAAATTCAGCAAATTACCGAAGTAATTTAGCGTACTACTTAAACCAAAGTTAAAGTCAATTCTTCATGATACTGTCAAATATTAAACGTGATCCCCATAAGATGATGATTTCCTTTTGCAAATTCCATAATCAAAATCATCGTTCATCTTGGCCATTAATCAAAAACATTCAGTACATCATATTTCCTGTTCAATTTCTATAGAATGTAGAAATCATTCACCTTATGGAAATCATGAAATCAGCAAAATCATGTTATCGGATCTTTTCGATGCGAGTCTCCGAACAAGTCGTAGGTAAATTGCTGATTGAGCATTTGGATTTGTATAAATATCGGGAAATCATTCATTCAGAGTAATTAGAATTCTAGCATTAATTCAGAATATTAGCGTTATTAGCATTATTAGCATTATTATCATTCAATTAGTTCACTTCTCAAGAACTGCGACTTGGTCGGAAGCCCTGCCTCACGACGATGGTTTTCACCCCTTTCTCGGCTTGGTTGGCCATTATGTAAGTTATCACGGTAATGTTGTCTTTTTATATTATTTTTCATATATTTTTATGTTTCTTATGGTTAATCCTAAACTCTCGTTTTTTATATTAATAAATGTGTTTTTGATGATGAAAGCGAGTAATTCATTTGAAAATACATGTAATTGGGTGATAAGTTAAAACCAAAAAAACCCCCTCGTATTGCCAAGCGAGTCTGAGTTGCGACATGTGGTGAAGGCGCCAGCTTCGATTCTTTAAAAAAAAAAAAGCAAAATCATCCAATTATAATGTTTATTTTCGAATAAAAAATTGAATCCGTGTATTACGAAACTGCGATTTTATTTTTTTCTCAAAGTCTATTTATGGGGCCATCATCAACTAAGTAAGTTAATCTTTAGGTGCTTCTATTTTTCCTAATTTCGAATTATAACCAATATAATTTCTGATATCTGTCCATCAGCTTAGAAATATATTGGTAGATTTGGTAAATCATAACGAATATCTGTTCATCAGCTCATTATGATTTACAAATTAATAATTTGAGCATTTTCCCCTCTTTTGTTTCGAATTACAAACAGTATATTTTCTAATATCTGTTCATCAGCTTAGAAATATATTGATAGATTTGGTAAATCATAACGAATATCTGTTCATCAGCTCATTATGATTTCTGAATTAGTAATTCGAGTTATCTTTCCTTCTTTTTTCAAATTATAAACAATATAATTTCTAATATCTGTCCACCAGCTTGGAAATATATTGTTAAGTTCAGCTAATCATGCAGAATATCTGTTTCATCAGCTTCTCATGATTACGGAATGAATAATTTGAAAATTTCAAACGTCATCCAATTGTGACAATAGGAATGATATATTTCCCAATATCTGTTCATCAGCTTGGGTAGGTGTATTATCTTGATTGCATAATTACAACGAATATCTGTTCATCAGCTCGTTTAATTAGTAATCATACTGTTGAACAATTATTAAGATTCATTTATATTTCCACATATTTTATTTTTTGATGATGGCACGTAAAAATCCAAATCGTCGGCAACGCCTGAAACAAACAAGAGATATGGAATATGGTGTGGGTTAAAAGTTTTGGAGATTTCATTTTATCAACTTAGAATTAGGATGGTAATGTTAAGTATTGCCAAGCGAGTCTGAGTTGCGACAATACAAATGATTTTATCACAAATTACATCCATGTTCTCGGACCTGTTCCGATGTTGAATCGAATGTGTCTGTGGTCTGAACAGGAGGGTTCAGTAGATACAGCCCAGTGCCGTATCTTATTGCTCAGAAAGTTTGTGCTGATGGTTAGATCTAATACCTCTTGCCTATTTCTTGTGACAAAGGTTGGTTTGGAGTCTTTGTTAATCACAGAAAGCCCTTCCCGCCTAGTATATAATCAAAGAGTAACTCACCTCTACGGTTAATATTCGTGCTGCCCCACGATTTATGGTGTGAATCAGCGTCACAGCCCATGATGAATTGAAATTTATTCCTTTGGCAATAGTTGATAAGTCGGCGTACAGCAAACGGAGAAACAGTATCCGTGTCTCCTAGGAAGTAATCAGAGCAGGCGATTATGTTCGTCTTTCCCTTCTTCTCCGGTAGGAATGGCTACATCTTTGGTGCAGAAGACTGTGAGCAGAAATAACTCAATATTCTTCCTAGAAATCAGACAAGCTATGGGTTTTACCCCAGGACATACCAATACCTCACCAGGAATGCTGTTAAGACCGGTTACACGATCCTTATTTCCAAACCAGGGTTCTTGTAGGAAGGCAAGGTCGATTGATTCGTCCTTGAATCTTTTGCCAAGCATGTAGGAAGCTGCCTTGGCATGTTGTATGTTCGCCTGCAGACAGTGAAACTCGGCGAAAAGAGGGCTTCTGGCCAAGTTGCAATTCCTCTCAAACTCGGGAGGGACCAGATGGTGAGTCATTAACGGCGTCACCATTCACCACCATCGAGGTCGAGGCATGGGTTGGAGCCAGCTGATTTCCTGGATGTCCTCGAAGAGTCGTTGGTAGACTTCTTTGTAGAACATCCAGATTCGGAGCTATTCATGGCGATTCATGTCTTCGTTGAAACAGTACCCGATGATTTTTTTCCAACTCCAGTATTGCTGGGATCATGAGGACGAACCGGTAGTTTGCCTCTCTTCTGTTTTGGTGGCGGTTTGGTTCCATTCATCTTAGAAGGAGCTGCCCTACTCGGACCTTGCACCTGCTGGAAGGTTAAAGAGAACCTGAACAAAACCGAAGAAAGGTTTAATTAAAACCCAATTTCTCCAGCACAGACATGGATCCATCGTCAATAGCGAAGGTCGTTATTTCACCAGGGCCTGTGATTTCCTTGTGTACAATAGTCCACTCCAAGATTGACAGACCATGGTTCATTTTCCTCAATCTGTTGAGGACCTGACCAGACGTCAGTCTACGACCATCCTCATCAGGCAGGTAAGCCACACGTATGTGAGGCTTGGGAAGTAGGTCACCCGTGACGCACTTTAAAGATCACCTTACCATGGCTGAAGGGTATTGACTACGCCCCCAAGCCAAGAGACACTCTCCTGGTCCGCATAGGTGACTTGTAACCATCCAGGCCGGAAAGTGCAGCTCTGTAATCGCACCTGTGGACTATCATCTGGGATCTCGTTCACAGCAGCCATGATGGCATGCTGAAGAGATCTCAGCTGATCAGTCTGCATTGAGGTTGTCGGATGGTCAAGATGCCGGTCAGGACTCCCACCTTGATCCCCGAAACAGCCTTCCTATATGAAGGCTTTTGTAAGTCAGTTTTGCCTGACGTTACACCTTGTTCATCCCTGCAGGGCTGTATCCTCTCTTGTTGCTTCTGCTCCCATAGCGCCAGGATTTGGTTCAAGGCGGATTTGTATGATATTCCGCTCTTGAGAAGACGACTTAGTCAGGAGTTGGAGAACTAAGAAGCTCTCGTTCCTGATCCGATGATACAGGAAGGTCAGCTGGAGTCGATAAGTCGTCATCCATCTCCACTGTAGCATGGGAGATGTTTTCATCTTTTTCATTCACATTGGTTTCCATATGAATCCCACGAGTAGCTAGGGAAAAAGTGGCCATCACGGCAGAGCCCCGTGTTACCATGACAAGGCTGTCTCAACGAGAGGGCGCCCGGTATCTCGAAGGTTCCGTTAGTGACAGCTGATAGGCTCAGTGTCATACAACTCATCGGCACAGATACGCACACCTTGGGTCTAAGTCATCGATGGGATATCATTTGGTTAAGGAAAAACAGCACCACGAATGATCGTGCTTTACCCATATCCAGCGGTGCTAACGTGGAAGCAGATACCCGATAGCCAAATTTGCCCAAAACCCCCCACCCAATCAGCAGCTGCTAAAGGCAGAGCGTAACCCAGCAGTGAGATAATCACGGGAGATAATGAATAAAGATAGCCAACCCCGCCATGTTCCAGTGTTACAATAATCTCAAATATATTTTATCGAAACTTTCAGTTCGTGACTTTCATCAGAATTCGTAGTCCTCACTGGGAACTAAGTATCATCTCTCACATCGAACCTTCTTCTTGCCTGAAACAGTCAGCCAGCTTAATATAAACACTTCATAACCCCACTTTTCAGTGCTATTTTCCCAATCACTGAAATAAATCATACACGTTCATAAAATTTGCTGCTAACTGCTAACTTCACATTGCCTAAAATGTGACATCTATGATATCACGTTGAAACGAAAATTAATCACGTAACCATATTTTCTAAACCTTCCATAAGACGTAGACATCTTGTAACTTATTTCTGCTACTGTTCAATAATCCTATAGTAGATTCCTTTATAAAATAGAAAATAACTAGTACAAAATGTGCCCGATAGATGTCGCTCGTACATCGAATGAAGAAGACAATTGTGACAACTTGATTATTCATCTCAATTATTTCATCATATCAAAATTATTATTTCGGATTGATTTCATATAAAATAACGACCTTGTAGGAACATCTTTTTTCTCGTAGCTCACTCATTATTTCTTCTTCATCAAGTATTATTTCATATAAATAAATAGAGCATTATTCTCATCGTCAGTAACAGCTTTTCGATTTTCTTCTATATCATATAGGGTCATTATAGAAAACTTTCCGATATGCTCTACTCCAATGTGAGATTTGTTTTCAACAGATAGGTGACTTTGATATCCATAGGGTTCCGCAGAATGTTGAAGCAATAAAACACCGAACTAGTCGAGAATTATACATTCAATGATTCTTATTATTGACCTTTGACAGAATATAATAGAATATAATCGATTTATGTGGATAAAACCGATTCAACCTAATTTTTCAATTCAATTTCGAGTACCAAATAGAAATCAATATCCATTCAGCAGTCCAAATCAATTCAATTCTTTTGAATGAATGATTTTTTAGAATTTTAAATATTTTGACTGCAGAAATGGCACGTTGCTAGGATTGGCTATATATTTATTCGTGAATGCATATATTTCCAAGATTGTGCAGTTTAGACACGTCTCTTTTTGCTTTATCTGGTTCTGAACTATTCGCCAAGTTGTGCGAAGCATATGAATAAATCATTTCCTGCCTGGGATTGTTGAAGTTATGTCCTTATTCGAGTTCTAGTTGTTTTTGATTTATCGCAGTTTTATGAATGGAAAGCAGAAGGTGTAGTATGGGTTTGTATACTTTCTCTGAAACATTTGATGTGACTGACCATGTGATTATTTATCATAACTAATGAAATTTCTTCAGTTAGATAATTTCATTTCATTTCAACTAACTCATCACTCGAATTCGTAAACTTTTCTTGAGTCAAAAATTGTGAGGGGTGAAGGGGAACAGCCCCTATAGTGAAATTGGAATCAGTTGTGAGGGAAACGGAAATATTAGTAGGATAAAAATACGTATTTCAGTACTGTGTCAGTACGTCAGTACTGTGACAATAAAATAGAAAATCTATTTGAAAACGTCTTGATACAAAGGTATAGAATTTTATAAATTTACAATTTACAAATGAATATCGATGTAAGAGATAACGAATTTACATAATTACACAGGTCTCGACAGTTTTTTTCTGTTGGATGCCGCAAAAATATATTTTAATTTGGTCAATTAGCCCGCAAGACGTTACACAAAATTGCTGAAATCTCAAAACTACGTTCAGGTTTTAATCGACTGTTAATTACATGAACTTGTTTTTTCTATTTATTCACCTCTGTGATATCTCGAAAACTACACAATTGTTGTAGACCTGCGTTTTTTACCTGCCAAATGACATGAAAAAAAAACTTGAACATCGATTCAAAAGGTATACCGGTATATAAGAATAAAGAGGAACACAGGAGAATTCTGATGAATTACCAAATCTCTGTCATGGTCAAGGCAAAAATAAGTTTATCCTCAAGTGAAAGACAATAAATATTCTCCAACAGAGCATAATTTCCTGTCTCCCGGTAGACCGTGTTTCAAGATCATATGCGAAAATGTGTATCTGCAGAGTCTTCCCGATCGTGCATTACAAAAATTAAATTTGCCGGCGAAACTAGCAAACGTTGTAATATTTTCCAGCAGACAAATGTATCGACTTAATTTCCAATATTTCATTACTGGCTCTCCGCGACTATCTGCTTTCCCTCGCCCAGCAATTCCGCAATTCCCGAAACAGATAAGCAGCTCGAGAAAAATAAATATGAATGTATCGAGACGTGGTGCAGCCTCTCCGTATGTCTCATTTCTCAAACAGTGGCGCCTAAGCGAAAGAGTTACGGACGCGAGTTTGTATACTAGATGCTTTTGTTTGCGAAACAATGGTGTCTTGACTGCCTTTGATTCGAACGGAGAAAATATGAGATATTGATGAGATAATGTTCAGCGGATGATAGATGGGTCTGGAATGGGCTTAGGATGTCTTGACTTTGACATCTCGCGATGTTCAGAGATAGATGGGGGTTAAACAGAAGAATATAGAAATTAATATAGGATGTTCCGTAGTTGAGTCCAAGAAAATGTGATTTACCTCAGCGACAAAATTAGAAAGAGAGAGAAACAAAAATATAATTACTTTATCTAATAGTGTCTACAAACTTTCTACCACCAAGTAGGGATTTTTCGATTAAGAACAACTGGCAAAATAAGTGGAACACATGATTTCTGATTTATATCGATTATAATATATATTTTGATGCTCCTGGTAGAGTTTTAGGTCATTTTATACACTGTGTCCAAGATAAGAATGAACAGCATGGGGATCTCGGAAACCATAAGAGATACGGAGATGGTTAAATTAGAGAAAAGTTGCGCATTTCCTAGTCCAACAATGTGCCCTTCAGAATGTTTCGAAATTCCAATTAGTTCCGGAGATATGCCTGAAAAAATGAAATTCGCCGATTTCGTTTTAATTTTTTTCTGAAGTTATTTGAAAAGATACAAGAAAACAAAAGGCACTTTCTCATTGCCATTTTTCAATCCCTACAAAACAGCGTTGAGAGATTTTCCGTACGACGTTTCGTTTCGGAGAAACCATCATCAACTTCATTTTTTCATATGGCCCGTGAAAAAGAAATACCCTGTATTGAATAGCATATTCTATTACCAATACAACGATGTATGACACGATATGCTTCTGCGATATTTAAAACGGAAAAAAATTGTTTTTATCAAAGATCGAACGTTTTGGTGTAGTATGCGGTGAAATGATGAGTATAGTATAGTAGGCTATGATTACTCATTTTTTACACAATGCCTTAATAGTGCGCGAGTTTCTATCGAATAGATTTCCAGGAAAATGGATAGGTACGCACACATTTAGCAGTTTCGTGGCCCCCTCGTTCGCCGGACATCACTCCGATAGATTTTTTTTTCTCTGGGGTATTGCAAAAATTATGTTTACCGGTGTTTTTTTGAATCTGAGGATCAGTTTAGGAAACTAATTCTTGAAGCGTGCGAGTGCATCACATCTGATATGTTGAGAAGTGTTTTCAATTCAACATTCAGAAGGAGTTATCTATGTTAAGAGAATAATGGTAATTTTTTTGAGCATTCTCTATAATAGAGATTAGTTTTTTTAAGTTTCTAGTCAGAAATTCTCAACTAAAAATTTTAATTGATTAACATATGATGAGACCTACCTACTTATACGAATGAAGTTCTCAGATCTCCAATAACGTGATTTTAATTCAATATTTCGAAACATGAGTAATCATAGCCTACTATACCATACTCAGGGTCATCATTTCAGCGCACACTACACCAAAACGTTCGATCTTTAATAAAAAGATTTTTTTCCGTTTTAAATATCGCAGAATCATATTGTGTCATACATCGTTGTATTGGTAATAAAATATGCTATTTAATACAGTGTTTTTTTTTCACGGGCCTCATGAAAAAATAAAGTTGATGATGGTTTCTCCGAAACGAAACGTCGTACGGAAAATCTCTCAACGCTGTTTTGTAGGGATTGAAAAATGGCAATGAGAAAATGCCTTTTGTTTTCTTGTATCTTTTCAAATAACTTCAGAAAAAAATTAAAACGAAATCGGCAAATTTCGTTTTTTCAGGCATATCTCCGGAACTAATTGGAATTTCCAAACTTTCTGAACGGCACATTGTTGGACTAGGAAATGCGCAACTTTTCTCTAATTTGAGATCCCCATGCTGTTCATTCTTATCTTGGACACAGTGTATATCAAGACATAATTTCGATATTTTTTTGAGATCTGTAATACCAGGCCTCAAAAATTGAATTGAATTCTAACTTGAAACAGAAAACACTGTCGAAAATATATGATTTCGAGCGTTGATATTTGATATTTTGAGTTCTTAGTGAATTATTTAGAATCAAAAATTCATTTTGACAGAGATTCCGGTACATATATATATATATATATATATATATATATATATATATATATACATATATATATGTATATGTATATATATATGTATATAAAAATCAAGTTTCGAAAGTCAATTTCATTTATGTTGTGCATCGAATAATCTTCACATTTTACGTGAAATTCATAAACTGAATGTATCAACATTTCGAATGATATTTTTGTTTTTCGAAATCGGAAATCTCTAATTTTACAACAGGTTATAATTGTTATATAGGGTTATCCAACTGATTCATATAACACTTTTATGGAATGGAAATAATGCCATTCACGAATTGAATTGGATAATTGAATAAGAAATGGTAGTAGTGAGATTTTATGAAACGTAATTTTCATCTTCCCGACATTCTAGGCCAGAAAAAGAATATCAAGATTTGATTCTCAATTACCACATCTCCACAAAAACATTCTATAATTGCAATATTTGTTTTCGTGTTACAAAAAACACGGTCGAGTGGCGTAAAGTATAGAATGGACTCATTTGTTTGAAAGAAATGATTACTTTTTTGGGGTGGTCAAAGCAAATTGAAAGTTTCCAGACTTATGGAACATTATTGGTGATTTCAATCACGTGATTCAGTTGTGAATAAATGATATAAATTTTGATTGAATATTGAATGGTCGCCATAATGAATGTCTTATATATCACATGATTCAGCTCAAAGATTCAGCTCCATATAAACTGCTAAAGTATTGATTGCTTTCTGTATATGTTCAATGTGTTTTAAATATTCTCAATATTGATATAATCATCGTGTTGATCCTTCTACTGATTTTGTTGATACTTGATGAAAAGGGAATAATAGTTTGTAATAGAACTGTTGGGATACGCAGAAAGCGGATGCTGTTTCTCCGTTTCTCATTGTTTTTTGTTGTTTTGCTCTGCTTGAATGCTTTTAGCAGGACTTTATGCGTCTGGTACAATCGTATATAGCACGGAGTTGACAGAATATTATTTTTCAGTTGAATATAAATGGATTATCAAAGGAAACTCACAGTTGGATAGAGTTCAGATTTTCTCGAGATTATAGAATCATGCTGGGTGGTAAAAGTATTTCAAAGATGAAATTATCAAGAATTTTTTTTTTGAACATAATATTATACCTATCCGAACGAAAAATTGATTGAATGAGCATTTCAATAATTTGGGGAATTTTCAACTCTCAACCTCAAATTCTACCTTATGTTTTTTCTGCAGTTGTACCGAAGAAAATACTGTTATCCACCAGAATTATGAATTTATGGAATGGATGTAACACTCTTCGATCATTATTTTTCTGAGACTCCACATACAATGTGTTGATAAAGTAAGGAATGAATGCATTAACTAAAAAAAATCGAAATACGCACGTCAACTTTTATTTCAAGATGCACATAATTTGACGTTATAGTCGAGTTGATGACATCATTGATGTGTTGATCATGACACCATGGAATTTTTTCTTCAATTTCAAACAGTTATTTTCAATAGTGCTATTTGAGAGAGCGAATGTATCTGTACACGTCGATCCAAAAGTTTGGTCATGTTACATGTGGAAATTGTCAAAAAATCAATGTTATATTGATTTTATAGTGATTAACTCTTCACAGTTGATTGAACAAACTGGTTTATTGAATGTTCGAATTGAAGTCCTTTTTGAGCCTAGCAGTATCCATGACAATCGATAAATCCCAATGGGTTTGAGTAGTCTGTTCCATATACTGTAATTTCCAATTATTGGTTCTGAAATTGCATATTTAATCTCCTATCACGTTATGTACAATTAATAATTACTGCAGACTCAGATAAAGTATTCTCACATGTCGGGTAGGTGAAAAAAACTTCCAGTAGCACTTCACCAAATACAAACTTTATTGTCATGATCCTCTTAGTGACATAACGTGCATGGTCACAATTTCATTATTTGATACTATTTTAACGAAATGTTATTTTTCACCTGATCTCACCACAACCCCTAACATTAGAAGACCCGCCAAGTTTTTTGCGGTTAAATTCCTCTTAGTTTTTTTGATATTCACATATATCCATATATTCCAAGTTAAATTTTTCCACCACATATGACCTTTTTCCGGCTGAAGATGAAGGATTATTCCTTCGAAACATGTCTCTTTTGACACGCTATCAATAAAGTTTGTATTTGGTGGAGTGTGACTGAAAGTTTTTTTCACCTACCCGATATCATCTCACCTCCACTGTAAGTTATGGATCATCTCCGTTGGATATTCTCACATGATCGAATAAAACAATTATCTATTAGTAATGTCAACATGGATGAACAGAAAACTCCGCGTTATTTCTGGATTGGTGTTCCTAATGAACCTCATAATCATGAGAATCTCTTATGAATTCATTACTTTTGCATAACGGAATACAAGAAAGACCAAGATATCGAACAGAATCAGAAGAAGGTGTTGGATTTAGGAAGTATCTACTAATTATCTGTATCTAGTTCCCAGCTGTATTGTAACCTCAGGGTTACAACTAATTTCGAGTGTTGATTGATTGATATATCAGGCTCGGAAGATGCCCAATCTTATGAAACTTAACGAGTACAAAATCGATAGGATCGAAATCACAAGTACGTGGTTCGAGATTTAGATCCCGTTCATCAAGAAATCACAGTAACTTCATTACAATAGATGTCGTGTAACATTTTACAATTTCGCAACACAAAAGCCTGAGATCACTATAGTTAGTATTCTGTACTAAGATCATTACCAGTAGCAAAAATCAGATCAAATCTTGTTTCTCATCCAGAAAGTACTCTCAATTGTTCCGAAGTGAAAATGAAATTCCACATTTAACGATGAATGAAACATCATAAAAAATATTCATTTTATTCTAGATAATCTTATGAAAATTCCATTATAGATAATATTGAAATTAGAAATTGAATCATCAACATTTAACAATAGAGATGCAT
Organism: Plagiodera versicolora; assembly: GCA_037013635.1. Lineage (NCBI taxonomy): Eukaryota > Metazoa > Arthropoda > Insecta > Coleoptera > Chrysomelidae > Plagiodera > Plagiodera versicolora. The sequence continues at coordinate 2,677,168 of CM072986.1, read as the reverse complement.
CAAGTCAAGTAGCTTGATATTTTGAGAAACTACTTGACTTGAAAATAAAGCTCGTGAGAATTTATATACTTCACTTAACTTGATTTGAGATATTCATTACTTGACTTGAAATCAAGCTATTTGATATTACTCGATCTTGATACAGACGTGTCGCGCGCGCTCAGACTCATACGGGGGTTCCCCGACTTCCGAGCTGACTGAATCCATTTTAAAATAATTTATATTTCTGGTTTTATTATGAAATGAGTTTCATGATCAGAAGTTTTTTTTGGAACTTCCATTCTCATTTCATAATTTATTGAAACACAATAAAACTGTTAGAAGTCAAGTAGCTTGATAAAAGTACTTGATTTTTCGAGTACTTGATAAATACATACTTGAACTTGACTTGATATCAAAAACTACTACTTGAAATCGAGTCAAGGCAAGTAGCTTAAATATCAAGTCAAGTCTTTTTTATCATGGCTTAGTTGAGATGAGAATAAATGAATGATACAGAAAAACTATCTCGAATCCCTTGAAATCGAGAGATAAGTTTTTTGCCAGTTGGAATTTCCGAATATGTAGAACTTTGAACAGACGAAAACGGCGTGATGATGTGTTGAATAGGAAAAAAATATCCCTTTTCAAACAAACCATATACAACTTTGATTTCTTTGTTAGAAAATGAATGTTGGGTCGTGGCAAAAGTGCTCTGACGATATAAAAGTTTTTTCCCTATCTTCACCAGTAACCATGATATTCACTCGAGAAGAAATGGCGGTAGCCATGTTTTTCTCCAATGAACTCAACTCGAAGAATGAGATCGAGAATACGACCTACATTTTTTCGTATCTCATATAGTTACTGAGATTCCTTATAGATGAATAGCTGTAGCCATTATACCTGAGCACATCCTGAACAACAGGGGTGGCTTGCATTGTCCCTCCTTGTACGCGACAGTATATTTCGGTATATCGTATGTTGGTAGGAAGCCTTCGTCACATCTTGCTTTAGCTAAAATTGGCAGCGCGATGTTGACAGTAACCGTGGGATGTTGCAGGACGCGAACTGTTTATGGCTACGAAGCGAGAGATAACCAACCGCAACGGAGCTGTTACATTAATCCGGGCCATTAGTCTTGCCCTTAAACACCGACACCGGGAACTACATATCCTCCTGTAAACTTAATAGCACCCATGCACTTGGTGTCCATAAAGATAGTTAGTGTATATCTTTGTAAAAACGCCTTGAACAGTTTGCTTGCCAGGATAGTGGTAATTGTCGGTAGTTTTTTTAGTTTATCTGAAAGCATGGTACAGTAGTGTACCACTTCCGAAAGTAAAGGGATTATTTTCATTTGAAGATAACTCAAGTCGATCTTACGATTCGTAGTCGAGTCTTAAAAAATAATCATCTGTCTTTTCCTCGTAATGGTTTATATATACTCTACGAGGAGTTGTTGTTTTCATTGATAGCTAACAATAAAAAGTAAACATATGCTATGGTTGTATTGTACAATAGTACATTTTTGCTTCGAATCTTTACTGATATAATTGAATCGAAATCTGCATAGTCCTATTCGCTCTCTGAAAACATTCACCTGACTACGATCAGAATCTCTAGAATTTTTAATAAATTCAACTCATCTTCATCGATCCTATTTTATTACACAAGATATGAAAGTATCTCATGTGCACGATGCTCTACATTTTTCTCGTTGAACGTGAAATTCTCAAAGTATCTGCTTCAGTTGATTCTTTAATGTTCTGAAATTTTATCTATGACTTTATCTTTGGAAAAATATAGGAAGTGAAGCCAATTTTATATCCCAAATGAGACTCTTTATAGAATATCCTCTTTGTGAGCTCACTATAGAATCTCAATTTGCTTTGAATAACTCGAATATGAAATTAAACACAATCGACAATGAGTGCAGACATTAGAAATTCAAGAGCATCACGAACACGAATTCGACGAATGCATTATACAGATTTTGAAGCAGGTATTAGTAGGTTTGTGCGGAAGATAACTTGAAGAAATTTTTAATGAATACAGGAGCGTACTTACCTGAACCTATGATTAGTTATTTCAGGATTAGTTGTGATATAGTGAGGATGTAAAAAACCATGTTAATATAGAAACAGCTGAATTCAGTTCAGGATGTTATATCATCCGATGGTTGAGATTTATTTCGATGATGTGTTATTTCAAGAAAAGAGAAAATAATCCAAGATATGGCAACTGATTTCCCAATCGATTTCCCAAACTAAAAATCACAAATGTTTACTTGATACGTGATAGTTCATTGAAAATATCCTAATTTTTGACATAATCCAAGCGTATTTCAATGCTCAATATATTTGAGTAATATATCGCAGAACATACCATCTCAAAGGAATATCTGAACATGAGGACAGTTGTCGAATCAATCATTTTAAATTCACGAAAAATTAAATCATTTTTGCTACTTACTGAATATTGACACAGCAACTGGTTACCAAACGCACTGAGACGTCTGCAGGATCTTCTCCATTCATTAGTCTCTCTAGATATAATGAGAGTCGATATTTCATTTAAGAAAAATTGATTTGTGATAAACTGTATATCATTCAATTCAATCCAAATCCAAATCCAATCATGAATTTGATGTCCGAGTTCAGAAGTGAATAGATTCTCCACGATTATTTCAGTCTTCAAGGTTCCTTCGGAACAGTGTGTTTGTCTCCTTCTTTACGGGAAAATATAGAAAAATATATAGGTATATGAAAATTTGTTTCAGCATGTATTTCATGCATGCATTTTGATTCCAAAATAATGATGATTGTCCATATCACGATATGGTTGGCGCTATAAATATGGATGATTCAACAGAAATGATTCTCAACGAGCTCTAGATGTTTCAATCTCCATATTTAATGAATGAATTGAAAATTCGGAATGGAATAACATGTCATGACAGTCAAAAATCTCAACTTCTAAGGAAGTTTGCCCTCACTATACCATCGACAAAACACGTTATTCTCTGGACTTCAGAATTAAACTTGTATAAACAACAAAGACAAAATACAAGGCATCATCTGTAGATTTATATCAAATTAATTAAAGTGAGGACATGGGAATTCAGAAACTCCATAAAATGCTTCAGTTTCTAGATTAGTACAAAGTAGAACAAGAATCACCATATAGGAATTAGATTACTATTTTCATTCAATCCATATCACTGACTTTCTCTTGAATGTTGAATGGGCCCTGTATTTTGGATAATATTGTCGCTTTTACGAGTTACATGCATAAAACTGACATATACCAAATGGTATTTCTCAAAGATGGTTCGTGAGAGTCAAATAATTATTGTAATATGAAACCAATACTAACAGAACATGAAATAAAGAAAACATTTCAAATTACTTCACATAACACATCTGTTGCTGGCAGTCAAATAATGCAGCCGTATACATTTAATGAAACCTTGATCTGTCTTAGTCTACTTCCTCATCTCTTTTTAATTACTTATGTAAATCTGAATCTAATGTACCAGTTACCAAGTAACCAAAATAGAATGATGAACAGAGCAGAACGCCACTGTGGAAGAAACATTCAGAATTCAGTAATTAGTAGGGTAATGTCGTTTTCTTACTCCTCTCATTTCCTCAATTTGCAGTCCCGAGAAATCTTTAGTTATAACCTTCTGCATGTGTTCATTTTCACTAATTGTCGGAAAAACATCTTGCACCGATGAGAATTGTTATAATCAAGAAACTAAAACAGCAATTGGATGAGGAGAACATAAAAGACATCTTGAATTAAAGAATGGGTATATGCAGGGTGATTCACCTAACTGATTCATTTGGGATTTATGGAGAACTAACAGATATATTAACTTGAAGTTTTGGTGACGTGCAGATATTGTCCATATCAAATTCATCAGCAATAGCATTTGGTCTCCAATGTCATTATTCCACAGGTTTATATCACTAAGTTTTCGATATTCTGAAAAAAATCATGCCGAATTGAAAGGAATGACCTTTGTTTTTTCGGATTCAATTTCAACGATTGTATTCAGCTTTTCGGTAGCGACACCTAGTATTAGGACATTTGTTATTGTGTATAATATGGGGATATAGTGACTAATATTCATTTTTCCAAAGGAAACGTCATAAACAGAAAAGTTCGCGTTGAAACTAAAATATTGTATAATTGATCTAGTTTTCTGGCGAATTGTTGAATTGACATCGGTGTGGAAAATCGTTAACCAAATCAGTGAAGTGATCGGTGGACTTGAATAGTGAATGAGGAAGTTTCCTTATGACGAATTCTCATCAAATGAGTACTCAACTATTTAGTTTGATATCTCTACTTTCTAGAATGACAATACAAATCATTCAACTCCATTCTATTTTCAAAATAAACCAATTTATAAATTTTGAGGCGGGAAACTGTGACGTACTTAGTGAGTTTAGAGTGAATATAGCTACGATTAACATGAATTCGAAAAACAAACAGAACACATAACCACATTTAGCTGTCAACGTGTTATGTTATGGTGTAATCCGGATGATCGCGGACGAATGCATTTGCGCAATTGCCAGATCTACCTTTCTATTTTCATGAAAAGCTGTTCCGAAAATTCAAACACAAAATTATATTGAAATAATTCACTTCAAGAACAAATTCGATTCATTCATTTATTTTCTATTCAGCCATAGCCCTCGATTATATCATCGCATTCATATATTTTCGCATATGTTATGTGCTAGTTATATTTCATAAGACATATATGATATTATATCACGAAAGGTAAACAATCCATGATTTGGTATTGCAAATTCCACGACATATTTTACCAAGATATTCTGGTCAGTTTTTCCGAATATTTAGAATAAATTAGAAGCAGGGCAACACTGTACTTCCGCACGCAAAATCTCAATTTGTTCCTGTGTGAACCCGGTTTTTCACTTGGTACGTCATCAGAATGGTGGAGGAGCCAAAACTAGTTTTTCAAAACGAAATTCTGGAGTCAAATTCGATCGCACAAAAAAAAAATACGGGTGTAATAATTTTTCATATATTTTATGGAAAAAATAAAATCTCAATATTGGAAACTTCCTCATTGGAATATTGGTGTAGGGATCGCATATGTTTTACAAGAATATCTTAATTAAACAAACAAATCTGATACAAACTCAAATTCGAGGTATTTCTTCCGTAATAATTCAGAAATGCCACTATGGAATGTTCTCTTCACTTTTCGACCTTTCTGAAATGACTTGTTTCTATTCTTAATATTCTCTAAATGATGAGAAAAATTACCATGTATTAAGATTCGCTCTACAGTAACTCACTGTGAGACAATATTTTATGACCATCTAAGATCGAGTGATTGTTCAGTGAATATATTATCACTCATCGCCGTACCTTTTTCATCGTTGTATGTCCTCTTACTCAACACCCAGTACAACGAACGCAATTTGAATCATGTCATCTCGTGTCGATAACTTTCCAGTAACGGTACGCAAGCCGACCGACTCCCTTCCATGTATGGAAGGCACAACAGTAAATTCGCCTAAGTCCTCGATAATAGCGAATCGTCCTTCAAAAGGCAGGATAACGTTCTTGTTAAGCCAGAACCGACTAGCATGCCAGCATATCCTGGGAACTATAAACTATGATGCATGCATATTGTCTGGAGGGCAAGCTGCATGACTGCAGCATATTCTGTTGTTGGGAATGGGGGGATCTGGTATGCCTATGGGGCTTTGGGACGACCAATTTCAGTGAGATACGAGTGAATTTTATAATAAACTTCAGATCAAATTGATTTGCAAATCAGTCGTACTAATTTCGAGCATTGCTTCATGATTCTAATCAGTAGAATAATTTCGTAAAAAAATAATTATATATATATATATATATATATATATATACAGAAGTCCAATTATCCGAATTAATGGGGACCGGGACCCATTCGGATAATCAAATATTCGGATAATCGGATTTTTTGCTTTAAATTGCCATTAGAGAGAATAAAAGCTACGTTTTGATATTGCACTATTTTTTTATTGAATTAAATGAAAGAAACATGAAATTTTCACATGTTTTAAATATAAATAAAATGTACTTATGTACAAGTTTAGAAATAAAAATCATTGTTTTTTAAACATCTCCGTCAATGTAAGCTGTTTTGCGGTCTTCAACCGTTTTCGGGCAGCCAGGTCACGCATTCGCCTGACGGTGAGCAGTTGCAAGTGGTCACACTCGGGCTGACGCTCCATCCACTTCAAAGCAGTCTCGAGGCCGGCAAATGCTTCACTAGCTGATGGTCCAGCGTCTACTTCAACATCAGCAGAAAGTTCTTCTTCCACTTCCACTTCAACATCTTCTCTCACACTTACAACAATTTCATCGTCATTGAGAATTAGAAAACCAGGGTCAGACGTGTCACAAGCCATCCACTCTCCTACATCTTCAGCACTTACTTCTGTACAACCAGGAATTTTTACAATCATTTTTCTTATTTCCTCTAGTGACAACGCACGCGGGGGGAAGTCAGTGTAGGCACAACGGCAAGTTAAGACAAGTCAAGTCAAGACTTGACGCGCATTTGTGATTCGGATAATCGGCGATTCGGATAGTCGGAGTTCGGATAATTGGAGTTCTACTCATCATATGCCTGCTCTTCATATCGAATCTCTTTTTTATTCTTGAGAGGAAATAATCAAACAACTATTATAAAATACTGATCTATATAATTATATTTTGAATATAACACAGGGTGAGTCAAGCTGTACGCATTTCTAGCCAGGCATATGGCTGAACAGAATCATCAGATATACCGGGTGATTATTCAAGGTGGCTCGCCCCTATAACTTTTTTATTATTGGAGATAGAAGAACAAAATTCGGGGGTTGTGTATTATATGTCAATTCGCATTATTTGACGTATCCACTTGCTTTGCAGTACTCCCGGTTTGCCCGGAAATGACCTCAACTTTCGATTTTCAAAAGAAACACCCTATATATTTTTACTTATTTCGATCGGGGATGACATTATCTATCCAACAAAACTTCGTTTGTGAATATTTGACGTATGAAAGAATTTTTATTTCAATTTAGGTATTGGGCTTCTTGCAATTATTGAGAAAGATAGTGAAAATAAAGTGGAAGTGTGTGGTATCAAATTGTTCATAAGAAAATGATCTTTCACAAAAGCCCGACGAGCTACCCTCTTTCCATTTGAAAAAATCGAGTTAACTGGAAAAAATGATATTTGTGACATTGAAAAAATTATTGAAACGACTCTGAAGTTATATGCCTCAAAATTGTATTTTTCCCATGTCACTTGATCAAAAAGGAAGCGTTCCAATCGATCCATGGCACGATAGATCGAAAAATAAAAATTGAAATAAAAATTCTTTCATGCGTCAAATATTCACAAACAAAGTTTTGTTGGATAGATAATGTCATCCTCGATCGAAATAAGTAGAAATATTAGGGTGTTCCATTTGAAAATCGAAAGTTGAGGTCATTTTCTGTCAACCCGGAAGTACTGCAAAGCAATTGAATACGTCAAATAATGCGAATTGACATATAATACACAACCCCCGAATTTTGTTCTTCTATCTCCAATAATAAAAAAGTTATAGGGGCGAGCCACCTTGAAAAATCACCCGGTATATTAGTCCAATGCATTCAGCTTGATTCACCCAAAATATTTTATAAAAACTTCAACTCACATTGTGATATCACAGAATATAAAAACAATAAGATTATTTTCGAAACATAATGAAATAAAAATAGTATCATTTACAAAACAAAAATAGTATGCTGTATAGACAAAATAGAATCAAAGGAAACAACAAAAACATTGATTGTTAGCATATGACATTATTATACTATGATGATCCAAATAATTGATTGCCACTGTCAACTGAAAATAATATCGATAGAAATTGAGTTTTTTTTTTATAGTTTAATACTGTTCTGAACACGTTAGGTACACTTATGTTGAAACCGTATCATGTTATATTTCTAATCAAATTATTGAAAAATTCTAAATTCAGCTTTTGTTGTAGAAAAAGATGTTTCTGAGTATTGAAAACAGTGTATACATGTTTGACATTATAAAATATCATTCAATATTCTGATACTAAATTCCGATAATGATACGACAAAACGGTTGAGGAGTCCATCTTGTTAAAAAGCATTGATTTCCAATGAGCATCACCTTCCCTATTGCACTTTTATGAGCATCAGTTTGCCATTGAAAATGTATACTTACATGCACCTAGAGCTGTCTTATATTCTTCTTAACAAGAAGTATTTCAAAATACTGCACACAAAACCAACAATTCAACCAACCATTAAATACGCACCACACAGATCATAATATATTATTTTCATATTTCCTTTGTTCCTTGACTTTCATTCGTGTGCACTTGTTGTTGCTATGCCCAGCGCAAGCGCCAATTCTATATTCGAAATATATGAACAGAGATAATATGTCTATGGTCGCAAAGTAATAGCAATGTGCACTTCATCTGAATCTCTCGATTATATGTTCCACTCAATCAGTAAGAAAGTTAACTTGGGGAATTCACAACGATAACAATATGTGGATGTTGATATCCACAAAGCGACGGCCAATGTAAAACCCAGAGATGTGATATTATTTGGGATTCCCTGCGACTTACTGTTACTTTTTTGGTTGACTGGGTTACTGTATGCAGTTGTCTTCTCGCAGACATATTGAGCCATTTTGTTTCTTTAAACATGTATGTTATGTTTTCATATTTCCTTATCCCATGAATGTACCGAAGACACGATTTCTGAACCCGTTGAATGCGATTAATCTCGTTAATTGTAATATACAACATCACAATAATTGAAATGCGATAGTACCAAAGAATCAGTGATATGGGTTATGGTGGATTTCTCTAATACATGTCGATGGGGGAATAACATTTTAGATTGACAAAAGACCGTTTCACGCAGATCTGTATCCAATTCTAAGCCCAAATTTCTTGCAACTTTCACACATGATATATCATTACCACCAATTTTAGTTTCAAGATCCATTTCAATTTGGGTTTTATTTTTACCAAACATCAGAACCTGAGTCTTAGAGGGATTTATAGAAAGTTGATGTTTCTCCAAACATGAAACAAGCTTAAATAATTCTGAATTGATTACCTTATTTGTTGTGAGATATGGTGAACTTGATCTGAGTGTCATCAGCATACATGTATGTTTTACATCCAGCAAGGCAACTAGTAATATTGCAGGTATATAATGAAAAATATAGGTCCTAATATAGAGCCTTGAGGCACACCACAGTAAATGTTTTTTATATCTGACTTGCCTTTGCTAGTTTCAACGAATTGTGCGCGATTAGTAAGGTAGCTCTTAAGTAGATTGATTGCATTACCTGAGAAACCGATAAAGTGGAGAATTGCCAACAATAAACAGTGATTGATAGTATCAAAAGCTTTTGAATAGTCCAATGAAATAAGTGCTACAGCGTGTCCTCCATCTATATCTCTAAAAATATCATCTGTTACATCTAACAATGAGGTAGTACAGCTATATCCGTTTCTGAAACCAGATTGGTGTACAGGTAATATATTATATGTTTGAATATGTGAATTAATTTGAAATTTTATAATTTTCTCTAACACTTTAGATAACACTGATGAGATGAATATAGGTCTCAGATCATTGATGTCCAAAATATTTGACTTTTTGGGGAGTGGAATAACTTTTGACACCTTCCATTTTTCTGGAAAGATGCCTTGTCTCAGACATGTGTTGAAAATATGAGTGAGAATGTGCAAAATGTTCGGACAGCAAAGAAGTAGCATTTCAATCTGTAGACCATCAACACCAGTTGCTCGTGACCTTATATCGACTAAATGTTTATAGACAACATTGCTATCAACAGGAGAAAATGAAAATAGTTATTCAAAGTTCGCTTTCGAATCAGTGTTATGAAGTGAGAGCAAATCATCATCTACTGGTTTCAACGTACCAAAGTGTATAAGGAAGTTGTCATTGATTTCATTTGGTATATTTATTTCAGGTGGTAAGTTTTTAGAGTTAGTCGTTTCCTTTGTAATATTGAGTTGTTTCATGTTTTTCTAAAATAATTTGCTATTATTTTCACATCTCTCCACACGATATTTGAAATATGCCTTTTTTTCATTATTTATAGAAGAATTGGTAAAGTTTTTAAGGTCCTTATAATATTGCCAGTGATTTTCGTTTTTAGTTCTCTTGTATTTTTTGAAAGCTTTATCTCGTAATGACATCATATGCTTCATATTACACTGTGTGTAACTTTTTAAGTCATGGCAAAATAACCATATACGGACACCACTACGTGATAAAAGATTAAAAAAGAAGACCCGTGTCTCGCAATTTTTCCCAAAGTGATGCACTTTTTTTTCGGCCGCCAAAGATTTGGGGCCTCGATATCATTTTCGCAAAAAAGTGATCATTTTCTCAGGCTCATATCTTTCAAACCGTTCAGAAATCGATTTAATCTCTGAGAAAAAGTTGTAGCTCTTGTCATAAAGAACAAAAATTGCGAACATACCGGGTGTTCCACATTAGACGTATCTGGAGAACAGAAAGATAGATCCTTTCGGTTGCCGCTGTATAAGAAAGTAATAGCTACTTTGTTATTTCAAATGGAACACTTCGTATATTAATTATACTTGGAATCCTCATGAAATTCCTCACAACTTTCCCACATAATTCCCTATACCTATATGTGACGATATCCGAGATAAAAATTATTTTGTCAAATTTTTGTGCAAAACCTAAACATTGAAAAATATCAATTTATGCATAATTCAAATTAGATTTGATATATACCAACACCACCTCCTCTCGAACCTCTATCTTCTCTAATAAAATTATAGCCATCAACTTGTAATAAATAATCAGGGGTTTCTTCAGTCAGCCAGGTTTCACAGATTCCCAACACATCATAGTTCTCATGAGTAATGAATGCCCTAATATCAGCAAAATTTGGAAGCAGAGATCCACATTTTTTTATTATTCAACTAAAAAACTTCAATAAAACATGAAATACAAATGTATTCAATTCAATTCAGGTGCTCGAAATGATGACTACAAAGAGCTACTCTTTCTATGGAAAACATTTAATAATATTTGAGGCAACACTCGAAAAGCAGCCCTTATTCTCTCCTTCATATCTTCCAATGTGGTTGGGGGAGTGTCGTCAATCCCATTTCTCAAATATCTTCATGAAAAAAATCAGGACAAGTCAAATCTGGCGATCTCGCTGGCCAATTTCGTGGTCCTCCCCTACCAATCCACCTTTGCGGAAAGCACATATTCAAAATCTGTCGGACAGTGAATTTGAAATGAATATGGATCTAAATAACAGTGAAATGTTCGATCAAGTATAATAACTGTAAATAAAATCACAATCAGAGAACGAAAATCTATATGTTCTATCGGCATCAAAGGATATAATAAAGATATAATGAAATATAATATATATTTATATTATATATATAAAATAACAGTTTGAGTAGAGAGAGTTATTTTTTGACCTATGAGGATCACAATTATCAAGAGTAAAATTGTTAAATCAAAACATATCTTGAAAACTATTTGAGCTAGGTATAGGGAACCTCAATATAAAATGAAAGATAATCGAATTTTGTATTGTTCAGATTGAAAAAATACACGGTGTTCTATTTAAAATAACAAAGTTATCTCCGTTTAAACTTATGAAAAGTGACAATGAATTTTTAACGTCCTGTATAATATTGGGAAACGGATTCTATCGGAATCAATAGCCTGTAACCTTCTTAATGCTTGGTCAGGATTGGAAGGGCTGGTTTCCATACATTTCGATGTTATTCAGTCTCCAATTGAACCCTGCATTTTCAAAAAGAAAACAATAACTCGAACACGGTTATAGTTAGGTACATGGTACCTCTTATGAAATCGTATCAATTTTTCCTGAACTATCCAAAACTGCAACAAAATACCGGGTGTTCCCTTGAAAAAAACCCAACTTTGATATGTCACACTTTTTTGAGCCACCTTGTATATAATTTCCTCTTTCACAAATGCTTTGTGGTATTCCGTATTCATCTCTTTGGTATTTTTGGTCTATTGCTTTTGTGTTTTACTTTTGATTGATTCTGTGCCTTTTTCAATTATGTGTATTACTGTTGTTTCATTGTTATTATTGATTGTAAGTAGATTTACTTGTGAACATAGATATATTCATCTTTTTTTCCTTACAGGAGATTTATTATTCTTTTTACATTCTATTCATTGTTCCATTATAACCTTTCTCTAAACAAGTGTTATACACTTATCGAGAACTCATTTATTCACAATCAACTTTTGCTATGTGTCTAGTCTATATTCTTCGTATGTTATCTTTGTTGCACTCTCCTCACATTTATATATACTTAGTGAATAAATAATTATTATTATTATATTATCATTTGGTTGGCAGCATTTAAAGTGCACTAATTAACGTCAAATTCTCCGACTACATTGTGACAATATTGAAATTCACACTGGACCTTATAGTGAACTAATATACAGGGTATCTCATTCGAAATAAGTTATTACAATGTTGTCTCACTCGAGCTAAATACCTTGTATATCTCGAAATATTTCAGGAATGTAGAACAGCGAGAATATAATGATGATTTTAGCCGATACATCTCTTATTGTTTTGTTAGTCCTAAGTAATTCTACGTCCACATACTGATAGGTCACCCTGTAACTTGCAAAATTACTACAGGATCTCAAAATTGCTGTGATCTTTCTTGCTTGCTTGGTTTGAGGAAAATAACATAAAAGTAAAAGTATTTTTTTTATACAAAAATTATCATTGGAGAAAAACTGTTGTGAAAAATTGGATTTTGATGTTCTTCATACACCAAAGAAGCGCTCAACGTATCCCGATTTAATGTAATAAAACCATATTTTTTTCTCTTGATAATCCTTTTCAATTTACACATAAGAGTGTAGATTTGCATTCAGTATTTCATGATTTCGATTGGATTTTATAGAATGTGTCATAGAATAAATATCTGACTGTTCTTCATCAGCAAATTATCAGATCCTCAATGTATTATATCCGATTCGAACTCAATGAAATCAACAGAAAACATAATATTCATTACCACATAGTACATATTATCGATAATCATATCGGAATGAAATTATGAGGAGGTGTGGTTTCTTCAAAATTCCATAGCATTAGCTGCTTCTTCGTACAGATATCTGAGAATATTTTCTGTTATATCTATTTCTGGTCAAATGAGTGATTTGTTGCACTTCGGTAGGTTTTTTCATGGAGAAGCAAGCACCAGTCGTCTCTGTTTTTTTAATGATGTAATGAATTGAGTTCACATACTCTTCTGATTTTCGAATTGGATATCTTACTTGCACCATGTGGACTGTCGATAATAAATACTTTTGTATTGGCAACGTTTTGCATCATTTATTCCAGCAATAGATCACAAAATTCACGAATGTTAATCACTCGCGCATTGCCGTTTTCTAGACTGTATTGCTTCCAGACATTTTATATCTCTGATAGGTATACTTCTCGTAAAACAAAACATAATATACAAGCTTTCCGTTCTTCGAATGCTACTACGGGGATCTCGATAATCTTGGAAGATACAAAGTTGATTGAATCGAGACAAACTTGGTAATTTTTGCGCTGAATATCAAGGTGGAAAGAAATTGAGAATATCTCTGGTAGTTCAAAAGATAACAAAAATTCTTTTTCGTTTCCAATCCTTCAGGGAAATTTCTAACTGAAACATTATTCAGGCTGATTTTCATGGAGTTTCTAAATATGCCATCACGTTTTCAGTGATTTCCAGAATAGCAGAGAAAAACTCGCAGATACTTGTTTTTCTTATAAACGCTACCTTGAATTTCAACATATCCAGATTTTAATTCTCTAGGTCGCACATGGTGGTTCAATATCATGGTTATGTCAAACACCTTATTCTCATTTGTTTGCGAGGAATGCTTTGAAAAAACAAAACAGTTTGAATAATCCATCAATTTTCAATGTCGTTTGTCTAAACCGTCATCTGTGATATTGGTATTCATATCACATTTTTCAACATTATATGTCAAAATAGACTTTTGGAATCTATCAAACGTTTACCCCCTGTCAATGCCTTCAATAGTGAAGAATAACAAGCATTAGGTATGTCTCTGCGTACGGTCCTGCTAGCCGGAATGACGTCGCGTTGGTACGTCATCCGCGCGTCCAGACGTCCGTCCGTTCAGCGAGTAGGAGCGTCAGTACGGCACGAGGGCCGATTTCGGCTGCTCTGCCGCTTTGCAGCGACGTCGACGCTCCTCCGTCGCCGTTCTCGAACGACGTCCACTCTAAAATAATGTAACTTTTCTTCGCTTCGTTTGTGTACTCCCCTAAGTAGTTCGTAGATAAATAATATGGAAGCCTCGGACGACGGCGGCGAACGGTGTGGATACGAATCCCATGGAGGTAAGACCATTGTTTTATTTGTTTATACAAAAACATCAATCTTGTATATATTCGATACCATTCACTTAGGAATCTACAACTAAACGGTTCGAATTCATCCAATGTGAAAGAAACTTTCATAAAGTTTTTATTCTCATAAGAGAAAATAGACAAAGCCTTATTCATTTAATATTTTAATGAATTCAGTAGACATGTTTGATTCATCTTCACAAGGTACTCCTGTCAGATATAGGAAAGATCATACATAATATTGACATATTCCACATTTCTGGCATGGATATTGCTATGTCGATTTCGGAACGCGGGTTTTGAGAGTTAGATACAAATACTCTGAAGAATTTAAAATGAATAGATTTATATGATCCATATATTGAAATTATTAGTACTATAAATAAGTAAATGTAAATAAAGAAAGAACTAAATTAACATTCAAATAACAAACTAATGGTAGCCAAGTTTAAATTCAGTTGAAAATCAAATGAGTAACACTTTCTGGAGGTAGCAGAATTGAATTCACATTCTTAAAACATATTAGCATTAGCTTCTGCATGCGATCTTATCTTCCTTTTTTGGAAAAAAATATACAGGGTGTCACATTCAAAAAGTAAACTCATTGTTGTTATCTCACCCAGGTCTCAACACCCTGTATAGCTCGAGATATTTCAGGATTGTGTATCTGCTACTTTCATTTGAATCATTTTTTGGTTTTCTCATTCAAGTTAGTTATCCTACTTCCACACACTAATGGGCGACCTTGTATATCAATAATGATGGATACATGAGATCTCAAGTGTACGACTCTGAAAGTTACCAAGTTCCTACATTTATGCCCATTATTGGAATATTGAATATATAGAATTTGATGTTCAACTGATGGAAAACTTTGGATGAAATGAATGAAGAAATTTATGAAATGATATCGCAACAACTTTGGGAAAAGAAATCGTGGAATATAAGAAATCTCGTAAGTTTGCCACTTCTGTTCGTAATACTAACGTATTCTCATTGAATTACCCACCAACAGTTTCCAGAACAACTGTATTTATACAAATTGATTGTTGTGAATCTCATGTGTGTTATTTGCCTCTTATTTATATCTATATTACTCTGAAAACTATTGATTGATATAGGCAGAAATATTGTTAATACGAATAGTATAACACGATCCTTTAAACAGAAAGTCCTCGAATATATCGAATGTATGGAATATACTAAAGAAGGTAGAATTTGTAATAAACAAAACCAGATCGGGACTTGATATATGTCAAATTTCAACTATGTTTTGAGTGCTCCTGAGATAATCAAGTATTCCTGTTATATAGAATGGTAATCAGTTGTGGAAAGTTTACGGACATATCAAGGATGAAAATTATATTTTGGAGCCCTTTCATTCATTATTTAGAAAGTTATCCAAGAAATACAAGAGCCCTTCAGGAGCCTATATGTTCAACATCATCAATTTCCTGTGTATTTTTTCCTGCGAAAATTCTGAGCATTCGCTCATTAACAAAACAACATTTACAAAATTTCGACACTAAAAATACATCTACATGATGTTACGTGGTTAATAATTAAGTACCGCAGCGAAGAACAGATGCAGCAAGAATTATTTATAGTCACGAATGCTGTCTGAATAATTTCCCAAGGAGATCTTGCGCACATTTTCGAAAGCTGTAAAAAGTTCGAAATTAATAGTCATTGTGCGTTGACGGCTACAAACAAACGAAATTCAAACCGATGCAGCTGTGAGCAGAGATATCAGAGGTGACAAAACAATTCCTTGAACAACAACAAATTGACATAATTATCGGATGGATGAAGATAATTGACAGCTAGTCAGCAACAGGGCCTGTTATTTGTCCAAAGACGAAATATCGAAATATTGTTCATGATTTTCATCAATACGTGGATAGCAAGAGGAATACACTGATTCGATACTTATTTCACCATAATTCTCGATGAAGATTTGCTAGTTCTATTTAGAAGAAAAAATTGCAATGAGTTTTGTTTTTTCATACCTTGAAATGTTTCGTATGCTAGGTGAAGGCCAATTCTTCGTTCGGGAATCCTTCAGATTCAAAACCATTATCATCTCCACCCATTTAAGTTTGATTATTGTAAGTTCTTGAATTCCCCAATGAAATTGCTAAATGAATGAATGAACTATTGATAAAATAACAAGACAGTGCCTAAATGAAAAAAATATCTCTCAGACTAAAATATGTCTGTTATTGTTAGTTAACTATTGATTTTTCATTACTTTCAAGATTTTCAACCTGTTTACTTTGTGACCTTTCTTTTTGAATTCGGTCTAATTTGTTTTGAACAGTGGACGTGGATATTTCTACATGTTTATATTTCATGGACTTTTTTTGTGCTCTCTTGACAAGGAGGATGACCTAGGTCGAAAGCGCTCTGCGATTGAAAAATAAAAATTTGCACGATATAAATATGATTCATTCTTTAGTTAACTAATCACCACGAATGTAACATAGTATCTATGAATGTATTCAATCTGATAATAAAGTATACAGGGACCTGCATCTCACCTTCCACCCTATATAAATCAGTTAGTTCCTATACCCCTCAAATTTTATCATATTAATCAATACAATTGGAAAAATATAAAAGAAAATATATAGCATGCTATTCGAAACATTATTCATCATGACGTCACACTTTCGTGGGATACCCAGTACGATCGCATATCATATCCTGATGCGTCCTGAGAGATGAATATAGTTTTCAGAATAAAGATAAGCTAGTTCGACTAATAAATAATTCATCTATGGAAGATGGAATGGAGACGCAAGACCATACATATCAATCATTCAATAACATCAGCATGAACTTCAACACAGTAGCCTCAATGAAATAATCGTATGAATTTCATTGGAGTTATTGAAAATTCTTCTATTCCTAAGTTAGATCAGAAGAAGATTCAGATTATGAATAGTAGGCGAATTAGTCAGCTGATATCAACTGAAGATTATTGTTCGAAACCGTCAAAAAGATAGAAACGTCTGTTAAATTGTAGATTTTTGATGAATCTTTCAAAATTGTTTCATTTTACTCTTCATTTGGCTAATTGACATGCCAATATTTCAAGCACGAGAACCTGGAACCACTATATCAGAGTGAAGTGTGTACAATTGAAATAATTAATCTCATTAATTACTGTTCGATATTGAAGTATTTTCATTTCCGATGAACTCACAAACGAAACCTCAATAGCCAATTTCGTTCCAGAGATACAGGAAAAATTTGAAAATATCGTAGTTCGAAACCTCTTGTATTCCAGCTTTAATCTCACGGCAAAAGTAATAGAGTCTTTCAATTAGAAATCACTGACATAGTAAGATTTTCTTAATCAATTATAATATGAGTGAATATCATTCAACTCATAAAGGAAAATACTAAGATTATTTATTCGAAATCATTATTCGAAAATTTCAATATGAAATAAAATCATCTCATATTATTTTGTATGCAAATTACTTTTTTATAAATCGGAATACAGCTGAGTGAAATATAAGAGAGCTACCGAAAATACGACTATATTATTTTCATTTCACTTTACTCTCTATTCACCTCCAGTTTTCGAACTATCTTGAAGAGCAATGGTTTCATCAACAAACTACAGCAATCTCCCATTAACAAATGATCCGAACCCTGCTAAAATTCTATTCGAATTGACTGGATTTCTTAATTATATTCAAGTTGGATAGGATGGAGTTTTCAATTTATCAACAATATCAACGGTAATCTTGCACAGTAAGCGGTCACTCGACATTTTTCAAAAAAAAATCTTTTAGGTGATTATGATAGTCACGTAAGCTCACAACGATTTCCTGTGCTAGAATATCTGGTCATAAAATAGTCCGATCAAGTTTTTTAAGGAAGAGAATATGGTTGACATTTCTGGGATGAAAATAGTTGTTCAATATTGAATCTGTTGCTTTACAGTGACGGTCTGGTAATGAGTAAATTATATTTTACTGAATCGCGTGTGGGACGTGATTGCAACTAAAAATACTCTCTCGAGTCACAAATTATCCATGCCTATTCTTGGTGGAACGATGTTTTCCTTGAAAATTTCCTAATGACTTTACCGATTCTAATGAACATCATCATATACAGTGCATGTCAGAATAATTAAACTCTTATTTCAGAATGAAATTGAATCCGAAATCTTTGCGATAAGGAATCATATAATTTTGAAAATTCCGTTCTCCATTCGAAACGATATCGAATAATTTTCATTCTGCAGTATCGAATATTCACTAGTTCTAACACAACTTGAATGAATGATATAAAGTCGTGTCTCTCCACAATATTTATTGGTTTGTAAAAAATTGTCATGGAATATTGGGTTGCAGAAGTATAATTCAGCGAAGAAAATGCCAATAAGAATTATCTGTATCCGGAAAACATCTCTATCTCATCTCTGGAACCGATAAAATAGAGATAGTATAAAACGAGCGATGAAGCAATCCTATGAAATAAATTAAATTTGACGCACCAGAGCATCGGAAGCTATAAAATGTTCTAAGAAATGGGTCAGACAACTGAAAAGATTCCATTCTGAATTGTTCACTATATACGGCATCGCCTCGTATGCATTGTTATCTCAAGATGGTGGGATGAGAAGAGAAACGATGTTTATGGGCTCCTTTGAGACTATAGAATTTCCGCGAGATGCACTTGCTATGAAATCGGGGTGTTAGACTCAAAAATACACTTGAATTATTAGACACGTGTGAAGTACCGTGCTGAATTTCCATTTTATTAGGATATACTCTTCTCCTTCCCTAATTTCTGCCTCACAATGCAGTTTTGCAATTCTTCATTTCGATTTTCGTTTTTATTTTTTCATTGAAAAACCGATCGAGTTATCCATTTTCAACCGTAACATTCTCATAGCAGTTTTTTGCGAGGAATTATATTACATTTTTTCTAACACACGAAGAAAGGAACAAATGACAGTCAACTTTTTTTTTCTTATGGACGCCGCGCCATATTGAATTTTCATTTTTTTGAATGCAGTTTTTGTTTCTGATTCTGACGATGTACTACACAACATATTTTGATTTCAAATTATGGTCGATTAATAAAAATTTTTTCGAAGATTGCCGTGGAAAACAAACTCGCCAGATTTGTTCAATTCGAATTTTGACAGTTCAGTAGTTTTTACGCTTGGAGTCCACTCTTGTGAATTGGAATATGCCATTTTCCAATGAAGAATAGGGGGATATATTAAGAATTTATTATGCTTGTCATCGAAATGTTCAAGTAACAAGTGGAACATATGTACAACGTTTTCCTAAAAGACTGCAACCAAATACTGGATATTTCCTAGGTCTCCATAGAAATCTGGGCCAATATTGTTCATTTCATATGAAGAAAACAAATTACAAGCGGTATGTTCTGATTTTCAGATTGAATTTCAGTCAAGATATTATTTAATATAGCTTAGGTCCAAGAGAATCACTACATATCAACGAGATAAATTGGAGCGCAGTTGAATTCACACCAGTTGGTATGGAGGACACTCAGAAAAAATCGCTATCATCCTCAAAAATTCTTCCTACTCAAACTCTTCATCCTGGAGACAGGCGACGCAGATTAGAATTTTTTAGGTTCTTGTTGGATCGGATACGTGAAAATCCAGATTTCCTTCGCAACATAATATGGAGTGACGTGTCAAAATTCACGGATTCAGGGATGTTCAATAGACATAATGAACATGTGTGGTCTATCGAGAATCCCCGTGTGAACCAAGAACGGCGACCTCAGATACGCTTATGACTGAATGTATGGGTTGGTTTACTAGGTGGTACAGTTATTGGTTATTGAAGATAATTTGAACGCAGAGAGATATGCTCATCTTATGAGGACTTTTTTGACGGATTATATCGATAAAGATATTAATCTCAACCGCCTGCGTGATTTATGGTTTCAGCGAGACGGTGCGCCTCCGCATAATGCCATAAGGATTACAGAATATTTGTCGGAAGAGTTTCCTAATAGGGTTATTGCAAATAATGGTGATGTACGTTGGCCAGTGCATTCTCCAGACTTATCACCCTTAGACTACTTTTAATGGGGAACAATGAAAAATAAAGTTTATGAAACTGCACCAGTCGATATAAATGACCTTCGGCAACATATTATCGACTCTTTGAGACAGATCAGGAGAAGAAATATCGAAAGAGCAATTGCAAATGTGAGAAAACGTGTAGAATTATGTATACTGGTGGAAAGTGGATAGTTTGAACAGCTTCTTTGATTATTCATATTTTGCTTTCGATTTGTTTGTTCTGTTTGGTTCACAAGTTATACCTGTTTATTAGAAAATTAAATTTCCAACATATCCCTCTGTTCTTCATTGGAAAATTGCATATTGCAATTCACAAGAGTGGACTCCAAGCGTAAAAACTACTGAAACTACAAATCTGGCGAGTTTGTTTTTTACGGCAATCTTCGAAAACATGTTCATTAGTCGACCATAATTTGAAATCGGAACATGTGTAGTACATAACGTCGGAATCAGAAAAAAAACATTCAGAAATATGAAAATCCAATATTCGAAATCATTTATTTTAAAATATCATAAATATACAGAGATAACAGTAGAACTACCAAAATATAATCATTCTTCACAGAAACTTTTAATATGCCATTTTTTGTAACATAATTGTATCGTGATTATGTGAACAATAAATATATCTAGTCCAAATAGGGAACTTTCATTGGATCTTTCGGAATATTGAGCAGAATTTGTTATAGATTGACGACTGATATTCGACCGATGATAAAAGACTGGTCTTGAATAACCTCTGGGAAATTCATAATATCGATGTAGGTTATGGTAAAATCATGTCATTAACTTTATATCTCGAATATCACAACCTTTGGAAAAATCCCAAAACCACCTAACACTGGCGTCATCATTTCTACACACCTTGGCATTCGCCAAAGTGAGTCTCCATTGACTGCGGGCTCCAGTTGGCAGACGAGCAATCGACCAGAGCCAACTAGGGTAGGCCTCACTGGTGCAACAGACATAAAAAGTGACTGCTACCGTCGGTGTTCCGTGTTTACGTTTCCAAAGCCAACCCTGATACGATGCGTGCCAGTTTGACGATAATGCATCGGAAGTATGAAGTTTGTTCGAGTTAGGTTTCAGTAGGTGTTTGGCCGTGAAGGTAGAAATCCTTTATTGGAGAGATACAACGGTCTTGTCTGGTTGGATTGGGATAGGTTGTGGGTGACGAAATAGAGAAATCGTATTACGGACTCATGAAGCTTACACTGAAATTCCACGAAAAACATGTGGAAGATGACATACATTACAATCCAGAAGCTCGACAAATTTTTTGAGTATAAATATTGTGAAATATCTTCTTCGATGGTAAATGGTTTCAAGTAAAAAAATATGAACCCTTCGAATTTTTCATCATGAAAAAGATCTTGCTGTTTGAAGTTCTTTTTTTATATCGAACTTGGGCCTTTGGAAGTGTCGACCACACGACCATCCTGAAATAGTTTAAACTGAATTTTCCAAACAAAAAATCAGTAGGATATCGAGTTGAAAAAGAATTGTTCCATTATCATTGTTCACATTACAAATTAACACATTTCTCATTGATATACATATATCAGTAGTTATTTTGAGAAACACGTGTCTCCGAATGATGGCTTATTTGGAATACATTCTTGAAATATCTATCTTGATTTTCTAATCACCCTGAATCAGAACTTTAGATTCGAATCAAACTAATTTTTCATTGTCAAATTCAATAATACCAGCATTTGATCAACGAAACTGAATAAAGCAAACTCTTTTTCCATTGTTTGTGAAGAAAAAATAAATGAGTTCAAAGAAGGGCAATCCAACATTTCTATATTAGACTACTGATTTTGAGTAGTCAATAAAATATTATGGAATTCACGTCATAGGATTTATGATTGAAATAAAGTTCAAAAACCTATGGCAGTAGGATATTCGTTTACCATAGAAAAAATCATTACGAAACATTTGGCAAGTTCCCACCTCTTTAAACCTTCATCACCTCTTAACTAACCGATACCAAAATATTAGTTCGATTGACGTATCCAACTTGTTGAATCGCCATTGAACACGAGTTCGAGTGTTTACTATTATTGGCCATTAAAATCTTGGCCAAGAACAACACCGTCCAACAGTGAAAGGATTTGGCGAGGATTTCCGTAATATTCAGCAGATGGCTGGTACACGTGCATTTTTGGCGTGAGTTTGGGGTTTCCTCATTTATCAGCCAAGATCCCTCATTCGAAGGTCAGTGACGGCTGAGTAAATGAGACAGTCGGTCAAAAACTGCTCGCTGTTGATTTTTCGATTATTATGTACATGAGACAACAGGTAGTTAGTTGAAATTATAGATTTTTAATAACTTTTATGAGCTCTCAAAAGCTCCTTCAGTGTCTTCGAGAACGAAGTGTCTTCAGATTCACACCATATATTCGACTGAAAACTATGCCACTCGGTCAAACCTCCATATTGATGATTGATGAAAATGAGCATGCGGTTCCGAAACATTTCAGTTGCGTTACGTTTGATACGTTGGTAGAAACAAATAATGCTTACACGAACTAACACCAATATATGATTGAAAACCATCTATTTTGCGTAAGGGTAAATGCAACACCATTAAACTTGTATAGAATAAAAATTAGAAACCATCTGTCTGTAAAAAAAAGTTTTACTCTCCGATTGAAGTTATGGTTATTATCAATCAAGAATATTTCGTAAAAGGAAAGGAGATTCTGAGATTCATAATGCGGCATGAAATCTGTGTGTTATTGAGAAGTGTGTGTTGAAATAAGTGCCTATTAATAAACTCAGGTTAAACCAGACCTCCTCACAATTTCGCTTTTGAGTGAACGTAGAAAACACGGTTATATTGTCGATTTCGGATAATGTTCCACTATCATTTCTTGTAATAAAATTATATTGCTTTATATTGAAGTTATCCATGAACAGTATACAGGGTGTAACTAAATAGGTGTAAAACATTCGAGGGGGTGATTCCTCATCGAAAAAAAGATAGGATCTTTTATATAAAGAAACTTCATTGGAGCATCCCATGTTAAGATACAGCCCCTTGAAGGGGGTACATAAAATTTGTTAAACAATTTCTTTCACAAGCACTAAAAAAGCTACAGTATTGAAATTAACCTGACATTTTCTACTACCAAAAAGACACTGAGCCAGTAATTTATTTGGTTTACGGGTTTTGAGGGGAATAAACGACGGAACTAATTTATTGATAACAAAACATACAACATGTAGAGATCATAGTAAATGTTCAATATGTCTACCTTCAGACATTATGCTTGCGTCTAGACGTCTTCGCTGAGCTACGTATTAGTTCAAATAGGATTCAAGTTTTGAACCTATTGAACTATTAAAATGTGATATTTTTGAACACTTGAAATATCAGAAAAAATCTAAAAAGGTATCGAATTAACAAAGACCTTGTAAATTTTTTTAATAGAAGATAAATATCATATCACAATAATTTTTTACACACAAGAAAATTATGATTCTTCACATCATACATCGGCTTATACTGAGTGATTCATTTAGAATAGGCAATCTCTGAAATTGAGATACTACACAAAATGACGATTGAGCTTGACATGTCTTATACAAAAGTTGCAGGTTCACGTGATACAGGATATTTTAAGTTGGAATTTCAATTTGGAATGTCTCAAAAATAAGAATAATAAATAATGTACCCATATTTAGGGACAGTTGAATTTTCAAATATTTCTTGTTGTGACACAAGCATACTTGAAAAAACGTAATGCAATAACGGCGGCTTGGGTGTCTTCATGCTGAATGTTTGAAATGCAATTAACTCAAAAATCGAAAGAGTTGCATAAAATAAACAGGAGTACCTGTCGATTTTCAGGGCGATACTGCTCGAAACCTCGAAATTATGAAGACATTTCGAATTAAATACCCTGTTTCTCGTTAACCTGCAACATTTGCCTAAGAGATTTTAAGCTCAATCGCCATATTTTGAACGAATCACCCTGTGAAGTAACTGATTTTCATTCCATATCTCCATAAATCGTATGTCCTTTTTCAAGGATTCAGTTTTTTTCAGGTAATTCAATCATAATGAACATCTCTGTATTCACAAATTGTCATAAAATCGAACATAGGTCAGTAAACTTCTAGTTGATTGAATGCACCTTAGGTGATCGTTGTGTGCATTTATTACATATATCTGAATCATAGATCAGTATTGATTTATGTATACCGGATGACGAAGAAAAACGACCATGAAATAAAGCAGAGAAATCAACTGTGAGTTAGCAAATCGATCTACTCGGTCTGAAAATTATTCAAGCCATTTTAAATCTTAACAACCCAGGTCAAAGTGAGAGGGAATTGAATTCATGGGTTTTGTATGTACCGATCACGAAAATTGGTTGAAATATATTATTTTTCAGTAGGTCTCCAAAAGTTTGTGCTATTGACTATTTATTTCAATATTTTATATTTTCTGTCCGTCCAAGAGTCTTTCACATACAAAATAGAGCAAAATATCAAACATTTGCAGGGAGAGAGAGATTTCTTGCACTGCCCCGGACATCGTATTCGCATCTCCGGAAAACAGCGTCTCTATCCATTATACCCATTTATCACGTCCATATGTCGGATAATAAATCCCGCAGCAGAAGACATAGGAGTAGTCCGTTTCTACGGTCGGCGCGAAAGCTCGACTAATAATAAACCAGCTGAAATTATTCTCGTCGCTAGGCTACAATCAGACGATACTCGCCATAGGTCAAGTCTGTGCCGAAATCGTCGAGCACGAGCTACGTAGGACAAGGTGTCCTCTCCTGTTCTAGTGCTCCACCTGCAGTTCAACTCTGGAGGATGGCCGAATTCGCTGAATTTGTCTTCTTGGCAGAAGCAGGAACTTGAAACATTTCAATGTGCTATAGTTGGATGCATGACCAGATACGGTGTTATCGGAAATGGATGTATTCAGACGTTTCACAAATTATTGTCCAATTTTCATTATGAGAAAAAAATTGAAACTGGATGCAAAATTGCTTGCTGACTTGGGTGGTGAACGAATATATAGAGTATCTCTATCGTCGAATGTCAGTGATCTGTAATTTTTCAAGAATATCAGAGCTTTGCCTAAAAACCACCTAACTGTTTTTAAGAAACAACGTAATAACTAACCGGCAATACGGATTCATCAACAACAGTAATACTGAGCTGGCTGGGCTGGATCTATTTAAGAAAACAACAGTGGCCCTGGATAACTCGGAATGACGCTCAGCTATCTTTCTCGATTTGGCCAGGGCCTTCAACACTGTGTCACACAATGAACTTTTTGATACGCTTTTCTTATACGGAATTCGTGGTTCAGCATTAAAACTCTCGAAAAACCACCTGACATACAGAGTTCAATCTGTAAAAGTTGGCGACTGTATCTGGACAAAGTTTAGGTCCAACGGCACTTGAATTTTACAATCTAAGAGACGTCCTACATAAGAAATCGTTGTTACTTGTATACAGTGTGAAACAGCCAAATGGAATAAACTCGATAATGAATAAATTAGAGCGTGTTGGGAAAAACGCTTGGTCATGTGACAGTGGCCGATACCAACTTTCTTATTTTGAATACAACCCCCTGTATATTATCAGTTTTTGGGTTCTTCAGAAAATTCTAGACACAGATAATGTAGAAAAAAAACATTAATTTCAATATAGGAGATGTTCAAAATGTTCGCCGCGAACGTATTGAGAGTAATGTAGCGAATTTGTGAAATAAAATACTTCTGTTTTTTGAATATTAATTTTTGTAATACATCTGAAAACACCTAATATTTCCGAAACAGTTGAAGATAGGTATGGGACATTGCACATGAATTATGTCTAGAACTTTCTGAAAAATCCAAAAAACTAATAATATACAGGAGGTTGTATTTGAAATAAGAAAGTTGGTATCGGCCACTTTCACGTGACACACCATATATAATGATTTTTTCTTGAAGAAAATGCGCATCCAAAAAGACAGATCGACATGTCTAAGCGTTTTTCCCATCACGCTCTAATTTTTTCGTTATCGAATTAATTCCATTTGGCAGTTCCACACTGTATAGTTCCCTAGTTGAATCGGTTCTAAGATACTGCATCACAGTGTTGGGTGGCATCTTTTAAAATGTACGGAGGAGCGTCCAAGTGATGCAGAACATGATCATTTACAAACAATCCAGATTGTTTGAAACAGAAAATCTGTATGTTGAATGTGAGAAGCTTATACGCGACAAACTGTCTTTCCTGTATGTATAATAATAAGTCCTCATTTTACACGACTAAAAGTATCCACAACAAAAGCATGCGAAATCTCCACGTGAGTGTTCAAATGTTCAAAAAAAAGTCATACACATAGAACCATTTTTTATTTTGGTCCCAAACTGTAAAATCTCTGGAATTGAGAAACAATACACGTTTAAAAGAAAATTAAGAATTGATAAAGCAGTTAGTAATTGCGAACAATTCATTGATTATGTCCATACAAATTGATACAACCTCATTATTATTATTATCATTATTTGTTGTCGACAAGATATCCTAATATGCGTAATGTGTCGCCGCGGGATGGAAATAAGGTGCAAATCAAGCCACAAGCACTTCTTTCAGTCGTTAGGTGGCAAAAATTTAAATTTGATACCATTTATGTGAAGTTGAAAGTTGAAGTTGAATCTCATTACAAAAAAGGAAACTCGATGCTATTTCACCTGGACTGGACACCCTGTACATCTCGAAATATTTTCATATTGCGTATCTGCCCACATATAACAATTTCTATTCGGAATGTGTTCTGTTTCCTTATCTCTAAGTGAGTTATTCTACTTTCACGTCCTGTAGATCTTTAGATGGATAATTTATTGTTATTTTCATACAACGTCATTCATATTGACGAAGTCCTGAGAAAATAACAAATACTTGTATGAATACAACTTTAGGTAAATAAATCATAAGGAAATTCAGAAATGAGTTCGCCAAAATTGAGAAAAAAAAGTGGGTATATAACAAATACTTCATAACTGTTGATGCAATAGCATTCATTTAGGGTTGATACTTTTTGCCGATAACTGTGATGTTGGCAGATTTTGAAAATAACTAATTAATTAGGTACTACTTCGTGCTAGATGGGAGTATGATCCAATTAACGGCCATAATACTATCTCCTCCGATTATCTTGAATAAAATATCTATAATTATTGAGGTGATCATCAATATTATCGATCATACATAAATCAGTCATAGAATATATGATTTTGGTAATTATTCTGTTTAATTCGTATGATGTCTTCAGTTGAACACCAACAATGGTACAATGATATATAGAAACTTCACTAAAATTATTCGACACTTTTAACATTTGATTCTTTCGGTATAGAAAGAAATTCTGAAATATTTTAATCATATTGAGAAGCGATGAATGTAAATGAAATCTTTCATATTATATTCAACAACCTATTAAGCCATTCCTACTATCACATTTTTCATTGAACTGATGAACAATTCGTAGAGATCATGACCGTAAGAAAATAATTCGAATCCTCAAAATATTGCTCGTAAGTTTGCAGTTTGAATTGGATAGATGTATCCTTATAATGATTAAAATTTTCGAAAAATATATGAGAGTTTTTCGAATCTCATTGTTCATTATGTATTACAAGATATCATTCATTTGTATTTCTCAGACTGATAAGCTTCTTATTTCCAATAATAAGAGAGCCTATTCTGAAGAAAGTGAAAATCTCTGACTGATAATGACCTGGTCATTTCCTGAAAATATTTGAAGAGTGTAAGTGGGTTGAAAACTCAAAACCTATTTAAGAAACAATTCATAGAAGATATTGAAAAAAAAACACATCAAATAACAATCACGATTTGGATAAATGAAATATCCTATCAAATATCTGAAATTGACTCAGAAAACTTTTTTGCAGTAACCACGGAATAGTCTTCGAACTCATCCAGACCCCACCGGGATTCCTGCATCTTTCGACCTGGAGATACGAGTATCCCCCGTGGAGCTAGCCTCTGATCAAGGCAGCCTCTGAATGGGACTGAAAACCTGTTCTCCCCTACTCTACTGATGTGTCCAGATGACTAGGATCGATTCTTCTCCACACTCTAACCAAACTTATGTTATCCAGCGACGTATTGTATTTAAATAAAAGCTGTTTGTATATATGGAAAGTTCATGGTAGTTTTAGGAACAGAAACGATACGTCGTTGATGCTGCCGATATTCAAGGCTTCTTTGTTCGGCTTACTAATTGATTGAACCCTCTGATTGTAGATGTTAAGCCATACGTATTGAATATAGGAAAGTTAGTCGTTTAGAAAAATTATTTTCAATACGAAATATACAATTTTGCGTACCTTATTTCAACTGTACATTAACAATATGTAAATGCTGTTCAAGAAGTGATGGGTTTCTCTTATGAATATGGAAAGTGTGTCACCATTTTGTGGCAACTTGTACATTGCAGTGAAACGAATATACGTAACAAAGGGTGTAGATTTATATAATTCATCTTATCACCTTGTGAGTCCAAGCACTTATCTGTTTACAAGGTGTATAGAAATACTCCAGAAGTATTTCAAGAGTAGAACTTTATGAATCTATAGGATGATTGGAGCATAGGCCTATTTATGTTCGAAAATTTCAGAAATGTCTGTACGATCACGAAAAAAGACACGTACTATGTCTAGGACTCGGTAAGTGTTTTCTGAAAAGTTAGACTAGTGACTTTGAGGGTAGCTATTTAGCTAGAAACTCACCCCTCTATACAAGGGATTATTGATAAAATATATTCACTAGTTTGATAGTGGCCTTGAAAAAATACACATGCCTACTTATATACATATTACAGTTGATTATTTACTACATATAAGATATATCTAGTTTCGAAATGAAGCCCTTTGTACAATGTATTTATTCAATATATTGGAAATAAATTGGTTTGAGATTGCATGTATCAGTATTTATTTATATTTTCCCAACTACTTTTATAACTTCCAACCTTCATCAGTTGGGTTGAAGAAATAATTGATAGTTTGTGAAGAAATGATAAATAATCGCCTAATAAAAAATCGCCTAAAAAAAAGGAAAAGTCATGTTCTTCACAATTTTACGAACATTGCAATAATTTTGGAAATACTTTTCCAGAGAATTGACTTTATTTTGTAACAAAAATATTTCCCAGTTGACTGAAACCATCGACCAATATATCGTTTACCGATAGACAACTGACGCTCGACTTACACTTTCACTTTGGTAGTTGACAATTGACACACATTTCTTGCATCGAGTCGAGTCGAAAAATATGTAAAATATGTAAGTGAGTTATGAATACTTGAATTTGGCCATTGACCATAGTAGTCGATACCTCGCACCCAAGAAAAAGCATCAAATGTCCATATCAAAAGATATAAATAATATCCAACTAGGAGTATCACTTGATGCAATTCATAAAATGCTTGCCTTACAAACCAGTTTTGAAATTTCACTTCAAGTATAGAAATATATATAAAGAATGGTATGGATTTGAATCAGAGACTTTTATCGTTCAAAGACTGTGATGAAGATAAATGAAAAGATGCATGTAAATGTATCACAAACTATGGTTTTTGCCCAATTTTTAGACGATGGACTCGTCAATTAGTTGTGCCAAGTATTTGGAAAAATGGTAGAAATATCATTTATGTATCAAGGGCGTAAGATAGGCTTTTATGGACCGTAGCGTGTAAGTAACACGCCTAGGTCCATAAAAGCAAATTACTCCCGAATTACATACAACATTTTATACACGACCAGTATATTTCATTGTAAATACATCTTCACTTCTCAAGCATGATAGGAATACATCACCAATGCAGTGAGGTTCAGATTATATCAGAAAAATGAATCAAGAAGTGATGGAATCCACGTTACCATGGTTACTCAGTCAATATAGATTTCCGTTGCTATGACAGTGAAATTCAGTTATGCGCCTGCTCAACTAATGTATTGCCAAGCGGGCGGTAAAGTGCCATTTTACCGCCCGGCGGGCGGTAAAGTAGTCCGAGGGCTGTAAAGTGCTACTTTACTCCCGCATATCCGGGCGATAAAGTGCCATTTTACGCCCGATCGTACAAAAATACTTATATTGTCATTGAAAAAATGATTTTTCCATTTCTGATATTTATCTTCATGATGTTCATTGTTCACTGACTATCGTCTGTCAGATCTAACGAAATAAGATACCAGGATAAAAAATTACAAGGTTCTCAACGAAATTTTGAAATTTTTCAGTTAATCTCCGTTGAATACACATAGACCACGTTCATTATCATCAGAAGGAAAAAAATAACAAGAAAATTGATGACAAATTGGCTATATTAGTGAATTCCTGACAATCTCAACAATTCTAGCTTTTCTGTGATGACATTTTTTCACATACAGTGTTTCTCAAAAGTCCCCTCCCCCCCTCTTATCTTTGGAACGATTATACATATACAACTGAAATCTGGAAACTGAATATTAAAGGTTGTGAACTGCCCTACTAGGGATGATAGATGACGAAATCGTCAAAGATGACGTCACAAGGCCATTGTGACCAATAATTTTAAATGGAACCCTACGGCAAGCGACACCTCTTTTAAAAGGTTTCAAGAAAACCTATTCAATGATACTAATTTTGTTTGTGTTTATGGCAGTTTTGGTAACTCACTGTTGAAAAAACGCAAAGAAATTCAAAATTCGAGCTCCACCTCTGGATAGTTGACAAATTAGCTGACGTTTTTGTAATTGTCCAAATTTTTTCACATTTTAATTTGTCAAACTGTTGTGAGGAAGCGAAATGGTACGTGCTTTAGGTGATAAAGTAGCAGCGATCCTAATTCTTGGTGAAACTGGACAAAATATTCATGCAGCAGAAGGCATTTTTAATGAGAGGTTTCCCGATCGCCCCGTTTCTAGGACTTATTTAAGGAAGCTTCTTCGTAAGTTCGAAACAACGGGTAGTATTAATGATGCGAAACGATCTGGCAGACCACAAATTTCTGACGAGAAAAAAATAAAAAAATTGATATACTGGCAGAAGTAATAGTTAATCCTACTTCTTCAATGACTCATGTTGCATCTACCTGTGGAGTCAGTCGAGGTACAGTACACAGGGTGTTGAAAAAACAACAAATTTCATCCATACAAATTAAAAATGGTTCATCAACTCTCAGACGACGACCCAGACCGAAGACTAGAATTTTGTGAAAATATGGAAACTAAAATCAACCAACAGCCAGACTATGACAAAACACTACAAAATACTGATTTAACTGGTGAGGTTTATCTGGAGCTGTTGCAAAACGCAATAGAACCGTTAATCCTTGAAATTTTGGAAGATAATCCAGATGAATTCGGCACTTTGGAAATAACATTCCAACAGGATGGTGCTCCTCCACACTTTTACGGTGCAGTAAGACGGTATTTGGATGAGGAGTATCGAGGTAGATGGATTGAACGATGAGGTTCAACGGAATGGCCACCTCGATCACCGGATCTCACACCTTTGGATTCTTTTCTATGGGGTTACCTTGAATCGAAGGTTTACGTTACTGAACCTGACAATATTGACGTTTTAAAATAACGTATTGTTGCAGAATGTGAGGCTGTTTCCGCAGACACATTTGCAAAAGTACGAGAAGAGTTTAAAAATAGGATGTTTTACTGTCAGGAAGTAAATGGAGGTCACTTCGAGCACTTCCTTTGAGTAGATACTGATTCTTAAATCTGTAATCAATATCATACTGAATGGAATTAAAATTTTAATGTTTACTAATGAGCCATTAAAACTGCCATAAACACAAACAAAATTAGTATCATTGAAAAGATTTTTCCGATACCTATTAGAGGTGTCGCTTGCCGTAGGGTTCCATTTGAAATTATTGGTCACAATGGCCTTGTGACGTCATATTTGACGATTTCGTCATCTATCATCCCTAGTAGAGCAGTTTACAACCTTTAATATTCAATTTCCAAATTTCACTTGTTTATGTATAATCGTTCCAAAGATAACAGGGGGGAGGAGACTTTTGATAGTTTGATCTCGTAAAAGACAATGACAATTCAGAATATCTGATGAGAATAGTGGAAAATCAGAAGAAATCTGATGATGATCAAATGACACCATTTCACAGAACAAAGCCTAGTGATAAGAGACACCGTCGCTCCTAATGAAGACAGAAGAAATAAATCAAAGAAATAAGACAAACAAGAAATAGAAATCAGCTATTGCATTGAATCGAAAACAATTATTTCACTTCCGAAAAAGCAACAACATTATGACTATTATGAGATTAGATAACAGAAAAAACTCCAAATTCTTTATTTTCTGTGTGATACTGGATCTCTTCTGTACATGGAAAGCTAACATTGACTCACGAATATCTATCATCAATAATGTGGAAAATTATTGTCTTTGCATACATTTCACTTATAACGTATTGTAACAGAAAGGAACAGGTTTTTGACTCACTTGTCAAAATGGAACCATATAATATAAAAGAATATTTAAATTATAACTGTTGAGAGATCTGCACCGCTCGATCAATGGCATCTATTGGGTCTAAGTTTTAAAATGTATCTCTAAATATTTTTTATACCTGCTTTGAACATTATTTCACTTAATGTTGATTTACCTGTTCTCTGTGTATTTCAAAAATTTCCTCTATTATCATTATTATTATTTATGATCCTAAAACTATTCGAATGAAGTTCCATGTAGCACTAGTCACACTGCCATTAGGAAGTCTTTTTTATCGCCATCTTAATCTATTCATGCTCTTGATAGATATAAACATACTCGATAGATCACTCTGCATCACCATATTATATTCAGTTCACTCTACACATGACCCCAGTTTCGTAGTCTTCATTATTTGACTGCTCAATTTGAGCCAGAGGATTTCGCCGCAACTAGATCGAATACTGAATGCAGTTTGAAATCCTCTGCATTGTTTGTATTCAACGTAGATGGAAAGTTTTAAAGCACACAATATATCAACCAGAATATTGCAGCACCAGACTTAGTCTACTTATCCATAGTTAGACAGCTTACTACCAAAGCCTAATTACAACCCCATTTAGTTAATTGAAAATCTCACATTTACAGAGATCGTAAATCGAAATGATATTCGTCGACATTTGTGACAAGTTTGCAGTTGTTTACTGACTGAAATGAAAAGTTTGGAGATTGTGAGAATGCCACATTATTGGACGCAAAGACATTAGTCTCGAACGAGTATAAAAGGAAATATGCCCTGAACAGAAAATTCACCTGAGAAATCAAGTCCATTTGCAAATACAAGAAACTGATGATGAGGATTTGATATGATTGAATATTGTCAATATCGATATAATAAGTACAAAACTTATGAATTTTTTGATTTTGTTACCAATCGATGTTCATTTCATAATCATAATTGATCTATACTAGGGACATTCGATATTGCAGACGTGTCACTAACACAACTACGAGTATACGCTATGATTTATTTATTTATTTATTTATTTACACCGTTCTACAGAAAAAAGATTGTCAATTACAGAACAGGAATCAAGTAACAATCAATAATAACAATAGAAGAACCCATAAAACTAGTACACATTACACAATAAGAATAAGAATATAAAAAAGCTAGTTAATTCAGGAACATTGATACTGAAGGTGAAACTTCTTAATTTCATACACATCACAGCAAAATATATCAAGTTGCCTACCTATTAAATTATAATTGGCACACATGAACAAGGGACTCCTTTAATACATTTGTACGTGGCGCGGTAGTATAGAATGAGTCGGTGCACCGAGATGTCTGACGGGGAATCCTGAAGTTTATCCTTTCTAGTAGGCATCGACATTCGATTTTGTTGTTGATCATTTTGTACAGCATGATGACACTTGAACACCTTCTTCCAATGTCCAGACTGCAAAATCCATTTCTTTTCAACAAACTCTCGTGCGACGTGCCAATCTGCGGATTGATGATATTTGTTTGATAGTTGTAGAATCTCGAATAGATCATTGAAAGAATGACTTGGTTACTTTCGTCAATACCTCAGAAATATGGTGGAGTGGGAGAATTCGTTTGAAATTGACGACACAATTCAGATGGATGTGTAATCTTCCAGGACTTTAACGACAAGACAAAATGAATATTATCGAAAATCAATACTAGTCCAGTCAACCATTGTCTTCTTTTATATATTAAACTTGTATAATTAAGAATCTGTTAACCTGAGTTAAATTTTTATTGCTTATATTCTCATGACAGCGATTTGTTCCGACTAGATTACTAAATCTCATCAAGAATATTGATCTCAAATGAGCACAGTAAAATTTTTTCATCGGGAAAAGAAAACTGAATATATTCATTCACGTTATGAAGCTTTCAACTTGAAATTCCAAGTTCGAGTCAAGATTTTGAAATAAATTCGCTTTCCGCTTTCTACCGAACTTCTTGTGAATGAAGTGAAACAGTAAGAAGTTTCACGCTCACTATCATCAGAGAAATTTCATTCCGTGTTTTTCTTCGGAAGAGCTTAACGGCTAGGAGAAGAAAATAGAACCTGGGCAAAGTAACACAGTATTTCTGTCGTCTAAATAAAATTATGAAGAGATGAATTTTATCGGTGTAATTATATGCGAATGCACGCTTTAGTCTAGAACCAAATAGTGCACACGAATATTACTCCTACATATCATAAGGGCTTAATGCTTCTTTCATTATTCTTCGTTAAAACAGTTAATCTTGAATTATCGATTGTATACATCAGTTGTTTCAAATGATCCAATTATTGAAAATATTTTTTTACTACATGACCCATTGAATCATCCTATACCTATATAAAGAATAATAATGATGGTGAAATTATTTAATATTCGGAATAATTCATCTTTCAAATATCTAAAAATACCATAGATCCTTGCAAATGAACGATGTCTGTACAAATTAAGTGGACGGTTGTGCCATATTGCTGAAAATAGACGATTGGATTTATGTCAAATGATTGATAAATGGTTTCAATATTGGTTCCTGATGAGAGTTCAAAAGAAAATCATTTCAAATATATGCCTCAGGAAGAGAACTGCTGAATATGCTCAATTCCTTAAGAATATTTTTTCTGCATGCTATGAATTCTCAAAATCAGAAACCCTTCATAGAATTTTAAACGTTCGATATTCTAATATTTACGATGAAATTCTTAGATTACTCATGACATCTTAGCAAAACTGTTAGTTTTCAGTCTCTGGTATAATTGTTTATCATTCCTATTTCAAGTAGATTTGGAAATATAGAACATTGATGAAGTAGCCAAGCGCTATTAGTTCAAAATGTGTTTCTGTTCACCACCGAAACACAACATTGACAAGTTTTTATTTTCTTATTTATTCATTAATGATCACAATCATTCATGGAAGTAGAATATGTCACTTAGCAATAGAAATACGAAAAATGTTTCGAATGAAAGTTATATTTGTGCAGATATACATACAATCCTAACATCTAAAGCCCTACGAGTACGATGCAGCATTTTAGAAAACATAATTCTATTCATCTCTTCATTTCATAAACAATTTCTATGTGAGACTGGATTATCAGCTGTATCAATTATTTCATTAGTTCGGGTTGTTCGTTTGGGTGATAGGTTACTTATACTGTTTATGATGGTGTTAACTATGGGTTCATGACTAGTTATATAAAACTCTTGAGCTGGAAGTAAATCAAATTAATTTCAAAATAAATGCAACTAATAAAATAAAATACCTTGGAATAACTATCGACTTCCATCTGAGGTGGAATTATCACACTGAGCAGGTATGCAAAACACTCAGAATTCTTTTGTATGAATTCAAGTGTTTAGTCAAGATACTAACTCTCAGGCAATTAAAAATTTCATATCATGCTCTGGTCGAATCACGCCTGCAATATTGTATACTTAGCTGGGGCGCATGTTCATACACGTACCTGCGGAAGCTAGATGTCCTTCAGAAAAGAATACTGAAAATAATTTATAAAAAGCCTCTATTATATCCATCTGATACAGTTTTTCTTGAAAGTCACGTACTAGATTTTAGACAACTATATTATTATAACATATTAATATATACTTTCAAAAACAGGCACCTACTAAAAAATCCAGAACACTGTTACAACACGAGACAAGATGTAGGTAGTTATGCTACCGTTAGAACTATCAACAAAACAATTGCAAGAAAATGTTATACATACCTTTCGCCGGTAATCTTCAACAAACTCCACTAAACTTACAAAAATTATCTTCTGAGAATAAATAGCGTGGGAATGTTCAAGAAATATTTCGATTCGTACATACTGCAATCTGACCGTAAAGAAATACACAAAATGATTGAATCTGTTCCCCTCGGTTGAAGTTTCCCCCATTCAGTCATACCATATCTATATGAGTATTTGCTCTCCTACATATTGACGTTCCTACATTTATGCATTCTATTTTTTCACATCCTTTTGCCTTTGTATTTGATACTTTTATATTTTCCGCAGAAATTACTGATGTATATGTTTACGTTTATGCTGAAGTGTTTGTATGGTTCTATTTCATCTAACACCAGTGATTTATTATATTGTAGTATTTTTATACCCATTTTTTATTAGGAAAAATATGAAATTTGAAGTGATTCTAAAAGAATGTAATTATCTAATAGAGCATATTTGGGTGAAGATTACTTTACAAAGGTACGTTATTATCTTAGGAAGCATTTATCGCCCACCTAGTTCGAGTGGCCCCCAATTTTTAGATGAATTCGAAAATCTACTATCGAATTTATTATCTAATTTTGAGAATATTATTTTACTTGGAGATTTTAATATTAACATAATAAATTTAAACTCACTTTTAACGTCACACTTCAATAATATTTTAGAACCTTTCAATTTTGCACAACTGCTTGGGACACCAACTAGAGTCACTAACACCTCCCTAACTTTAATTAATCTTATTATTACCACTTTGGACATCAATGATTGTACAGCCTCCGTTGAAGACTGCAATATCTCTGATCACTCCCCAATCAAATGTAAAATTGAACTCATGAAATCGACAAATCAGACTATACGAAAAATTTCTGTCAGGCCACTTAACCGGATTATACTCTAGTATAACGTGATTTAATGAACCTTCCTTGGTATAACATTTTCGAAACGAATGATATTGATATCAAAGTAATGATTTTGAACGAAAATATATTGGCAGTCTTTGATGTGTATGCTCCAGTGTCACATGCTGTTCCTTCCAAAATGAATTATTCACCATGGGTAACTGACAATATAAAACTTATGCAAACTTTGAGAGATAAAGCTTTGAAAAAGTTCAGAAATTCACACTTATCTCATCACTGGGACTACTACAAACAATTGAGAAATATTACAAACTCAGCTATAAGAGCAGAAAAAAAGCATATTTGAATACTAAATTCCACAACTGTAACATCAAACAAAAGTGGTTGGAACTCAAAAGACTCAATATTACCAGGAACAAAAGAACTGAAATACCTTATGAGTTGCGAAATGCAAACCATATCAATGACTTCTTCATCAATACATCCCTTAGCAATGCTGAAGTTGATGAGGAAATGATACTTTATTATAATAATCATAAGAAAACGGGCCTTAACTCAAACTTCAATTTTCATGAAGTTGAAACCATTTCTGAAATTATCCTTTCAATAAAGTCGAAGGCGATTGGGAGTGATGAAGTCAATATAACACTCTTGCAATTATGTTGTCCCTTCATCATAACTTTCATAACCCATATAATCGATGAATGTATTCGGCAAAAATATTTTCCATCAACTTGGAAGAATGCAAAAGTAGTTCCAATTCCGAAAATAGCACACCCAACTAGATATGATGATCTCCGCTCCATAAGTGTTCTACCAACCATATCAAAATTTTTTTAAAAAATACTGGAAATTCAGATGACAAAATATTTGAATAATAATGTTATTTTGCCGTCTAAGCAATCAGGATTCAGAAGTGGTTTCAGCTGGGCTGCGGCTTTGGCAAACGTTATTAATGATGTAATCAAAACAGCTGACAAGGGTAAAATTTCGGTTCTGGTTTGTCTTGATTATTCGAAGGCGTTTGATATGATTAATCATAAGATTCTATTATCTAAACTTAACTTCTTTGGGTTCAGTAAAGCTGCATGCACACTGCTATCATCTTATCTCAATGGAAGGACTCAAACAGTTGAACTTGATAATAATACATCAACTCCACTTGTAGTAAAATCAGGAGTCCCACGAGGAAGCATATTAGGGGCACTTCTATTGACATGCTATACTGCCAATTTCATTGACGCGATAAAACACTGTAAGATTAACCTCTATGCTGACGATACTCAGCTGTACTACTCGTTTGAACCGTCTAAGCTAGATGAAGCACGATATGCAATAAATACTAATTTACATGCAATTTTCCTAATTTCCTCACAACATTCATTAAAAATCAATCCCAACAAGTTCTCAGCCATGATATTTTGCAACGATAATTTTCAAGATAACATAAGAAATAACATGACACTTGAAATTGATGGTTCACTAATTCCTTTCAAATCTGCCTGCAAGAATCTTGGTCTAATGGTAGACTCTAAATTGCGCTTTAAGGAACATGTCAATTTGAAACTAAGAAATTCTTATTCAGCCCTAAAATTATTATATCCACAGAGGCATTTCCTTTCATTGGACACCAAAAAAAATGATATGTGATCCTTTAGTACTGTCGCAGTTCAATCATTGTGACATTGTATATGGACCTTGCCTGGATAAAACTGATATCCGTCGAGTTCAAAAAGTCCAAAACTGTTGTATCAGGCTCATTCGCGGAATAGAAAAACGCGAGGGAGTATCTCATAAATTGAAGGAACTGAATTGGCTTAATATGAAAAATAGGAGGCTTCACCATATGGGTTGTTTCTATCACAAATTGATTCTTACCAAAACTCCGGCGTATTTATTCGAAAAAGTATCATACCGCACAGATGTACATAACCTCAATATAAAGCGTTAAACCATTTTAACAATTCCTAGTCATTTCAAAACTATTTTTGAACGGTCTTTCTCCTACAACATTGCGTCATGTATTAACAACCTGTACAACATAGACTCCTCTCTCCTCAATAGATCACAAACCTCATTCAAAATTAAATACAAAAGTATTCTTCTGGACACTCAGTAGCCGAAATATATTCTTATTGTTATCCTTGTTTCTCTTCTTCCTCTCTCTTTCCTCATCTGCACTCTTCTCCATCTCCCAACTCAATCACTTTCATAAATTATCTTTTTTTTTCTCTTTGCCAACTGATTATTTTTCTTTTTCATCCGAATGGCATTGGTGAAAGAACAGAAGTGTATGCGTTCCACATTCTGAACCTAACTTGCCAATTGTTTGTCACAAAGTAACACTCTGTACATTGTAACGTATATTCACTTATGATGAACAATAAATATATTACTATTATTATTACTGTGTCCGTAAAGTATGGAACAAATTCATTTTTAGCTAAACAGGTCATTTTAAGAAATAATCCTGAAACACGTCGATTTTTGATTTTAATTTACCGTATTTCAAAATAATAATGTAATATACAGGGTGAATTACGTTCGAGTAATGACGTCACCGTCATTTTATTTCAATGGAACACCTCCATTTTGTCTCAATATTCGGATTTCTCAAGCTGAGCTGATTTCAAAAATGTATCACATGTTGATTCCAATTGGTACAGGGTGGACAAAAATACAATAGTTTTGTGTGTGCTCATAAAGTGACGCGTAACATTCTTATTATTATTTTCTGTGGGGCCATCTGAAGAATGTTATTTATAAAACGAAACCAGCAAATATTGAAGATTTACAAGAGAAAATTCGAACAGAAATAAACAATGTTACGCAAGTAACCATACACAAGGTTTAACAAGAATTTGTACACCGTTTGGGTTACTGTC
This sequence comes from Plagiodera versicolora, assembly GCA_037013635.1. Classification (NCBI taxonomy): domain Eukaryota; kingdom Metazoa; phylum Arthropoda; class Insecta; order Coleoptera; family Chrysomelidae; genus Plagiodera; species Plagiodera versicolora. Next base: position 2,636,538 of record CM072986.1, on the reverse strand, counting down.
AAATATTTTTCCAATAATGGCGTTTTACTTTTCAAGATAGAGAAGAATCTGTTCGTGGTGTATGTGGTTTGGGGCAAACGTCTATATTAAATTTTGACAATATACCTGATATTCCTTGCGATAGGCAATCTGTGTAGGGATTCATCATGGTGTTGAGTATAGCAAAATGTTCAGATTTCTTGAATTGTGAATCATTATAAAACATATGTTTTATAATTTTATCAACAATATTCAGAGGGTAGTTATTATTGGTTAAGGTTTATTCAATGTTTCTTCTCTGTATTGTGCGCTACTTAACTCAATGGCACTATCGGTGAGATTTGTTATAACACTATTCTTCTGAGAAATAGGGTGATTTGAGGTGTAGTTCATGTATATTCCTGAACATGTATCCATGTTTCCTTTGTGTACCATTTGGTTAGGATCTTGTTTCTTGTTTTAATAAGTGTGAGGTCCAGGAAATTTATTTTATTATCAATTTCAGTCTCCATAGTGAATTGCACTTTTTATTTTGTTTTTAATGTGTCAAGATTGATAAAGCTCACAACAATGAGTGAAACGTCTCATAAAAGAAATATTACAGTATAGAGAGTTGTCCTTGACTGAATCCAAATCGCAAGAAAATTCCCTCCTAAATATTTAATGGATTAACATTTTCTATACTCATTCCTGAGTGAGTTATTCTACTTCCACTCAACAATGAGCTACCCTGTAAAGTGAGAAACCTGATTCACTAAAAGAATTCAAAGCCCCTGAATTATACCTAGCTATCGAACAACTTTTTGTGAAACATAATTTTTACTGGATTACTAACTGATAGAAGATTCAGTCACTTCATTATCTTCTTCATAATTCAAATAATTTATTGTTGTCGGATCATTTATGTTTGCGTTTCTGGTTCTGATCATTTCCTTTATTCAAGTTTATTTGTGATCATTCCTGAAGTGTATGCTTTTTACGAATGAATTCCAATTTTATTCTATTTGGTGGAAGATTTTTATTCTTTCATACCGATAAGGTTGAAAAAGAACCATATTCTAGTAGTTAACTTCGAGATCACAGCCTCACATTTAACGTTCTAGTCGACTAGCCTGATAATTACTTTCGGAGGATGGTATCAGATAGTGTGCTCTTGAAGAGAAAGCACACACGTCATGCGAAAAATCGATGTCTGGTTCAAAAACCCGCCCTTTCTTGATAATCCTCCCGCACATAAATATCCGTAATGCGCTCGCATGCCCGCTGGCTGTGAATGAGATAGGAGTCCGGGGTCTCGGAACGGCTTTCCGGGGTCGGAACCCGGACCCAACCGGAATGTTGTTAGTTTGCCGGGATGAGCAGTCGCTTATTTGTCTGCGAATTTCTTCTGCGGAGAAAATTATTGCCGGGCAACTTGGTATTTGTACTAAACTTAGATATACATCTCGAATATGTTTTTTATTTCTCTGGAGAATACAAAACTTCAATAGTCACCGATTCAGTGTGTACAGATGGTCCCGGAGCGTTATGAAGATATTCGACAGTTTCAGTAATAATGGATTCAAACTATTTTGACCCCTTACACTGAATATATAGTGTGTTTTTATCAGGAATCACGCCATAAAGCTCTCGAAAACTATGAGACCTACAAAGATGGTAATGATATTCCTTCACGTCGAGAAATTGTAATTTGACACATTTGTATATAACTCGATAACAAAAGAAGATAGTCAATTTACTATGCTATCTTTACTTCTCACAGTTACCTACAAACATTGAAATTGCAGATAATTGCAATAATAATAATAATAATAATAATTTATTCATGGAAATTATTACAGGGGTGAATAAAGAATATACCACGAAGCAGTCCACTGCTTGTTTGTGGACGTATACAATGGCTAACATAGATTTGTTTCTACAAAATGAATGAAAATGAAAAATTCAAATATGACATATGAATCGAGTAAAATATATATACAGGGTGGGGCACCACATACGACACGCTCTCTGTAAACCAAACAATTGAATATTTCGGAAATTTCTTCTTCTCATCATCTGTATATTCATTGCAGCTGCATAAGGAAATTATTTTGGAGTATACAGGGTGGCTCAAAAAAGTGTGACATATCAAAGTTGTGTTTTTTTGAATGGAACACCCAGTATTTTGTTGCAGTTTTGAATAGTTCAGGAAAAAATAATAGGATTTAATAAAAGGTACCATGTACCTAACTATATCCGTTTTCAAGTTATTGCTTCATTTTTGAAAATGCAGGGTACAATTGGAGACTGAATAACATTGAGATGTATAGAAACCAATCCTTTCAATTCTGACCAAGCATTAAAGAGGTTTCAGGCTATTGATTCCGATAGATTTCGTTTCCCAATATTATACAGGACGTTCAAAATTCATTGTCAGTTTTCCATAATTTCAAACGCAAAAAACTTTGTTATTTCGAATGGAACACCCTGTATTTCTTCGATTTGAACAATACAAAATTCGATTATCTTTCATTTTATATTCAGGTTCTCTATACCTAGCTTGAATAGTTTTCAAGATATTGGCATTTTCAAATAGTAGGTATCATTTCAATGCATTCTTTGAATCGAGAGAGCTCTGAAACGACATTTATTTGATTTGTAACAGAATTCTCATTGACAGTTATTATACTCCACTAAATCGTAAATTTCACTGTTATTTAGATCCATATTCATTTCAAATCCAAGGACCACGAAATTGGCCAGCGAGATCGCCAGATTTGACTTGCATCGATTTTTTTCATGGAGATATTCGAAAAATGGGATTGACGACACTCCTCCAACCACATTGGAAAATATGAAGGAGAGAATAAGGACTGCTTTCCGAAGAGTGTCGCCTCAAATGTTTTTAAATGTTAGGCAGTTTTCCATAGAAAAAGTAACTCTTCGTAGTCATCATTTCGAGCACCTTGTTTGAATCAAATACATTAGTATTTCATGTTTTGTTGAAGTTTTTCAATTGGATAATAAAAAAATTGTCTGTTTAATGAACTACGGTCGGAATATGGATCTGAGTAAAAACTTCATTTCAGTGAACAGTAAAAGTTCGATGAAGTGAAGTATAATAACTTTCAATGAGAATTCTGTTACCAAATCAAATAAATGTCGTTTCACAGCTCTCCCGATTCAAAGAATGCATCGAAATGATAACTACTATGACTCCATGAATTTTTTGCCGCGGATTTTCGAGAAATATGTTTTTATTTATGTTCTGTTTTTTTTTCATTTGATTGTCGTTTCTCAGGCTTTCTGGTATTGCGTTGAAAACCTTTGGCACTAGGTAACTGTAAGTTCTCTGGCATTGATTTGTTGCCAGACTCAAGAAGTATAGTTGTTTAACGTCAAATGATTTTGTTTCTAGATATATGAGTTCTGTGGGATAACGAGATGAAGCGTGATTTTATATATTATTTCAATAATTTTGAATGACTTCGATTTTTTTAGGTGTACACTCGTTGCTACTCCCCATCCGATGATTCCATATGTCAAATGGGCTTCGAAGAGTGTGTGGTATAACATTTTCAATTGATTTTCTTCGAATATTTTTGAGAAGTGCTTTATCTTGTATGTCACACATCTCAGTTTCTTGAGGAGACAAGTAATTTGCTCGTTTATGTGGCTTCTTATTTTCATCTCTGCGTATTACATCGAGTTGAAAGAATTTATGTAAAAGTTGTCTTGGAAACCAATTCTACTGTAATTTGGAAGTGGCGAAGTATAGCTGCAGAAAGACACGTGGTTTTCTGTACATAAATTGATATTAGTTTATTGTCGAACCATCTTTTGATAACATTTAGATAAGATTCTACTTTACTTTGTAATTTCGACCATGATTCTTGTTGATATGAAATGACCGTGTCATCAGCGAAGCTTATAATGTCCCCTTCAGACTCCACCATGAAAAGATTGTCCAGGTAAATCGTGAATAGTACCGGTCCTAACACCGTTCCTTGTGGTACACCGCATTTTACATTTTTTTGTTGCTATGTGAGTTTTTTATTTTTACTTCTTGAGTTCTGTTTGTTAGGTATGATTCGAAAAGTGTGTACCGTTCCTCTTATCTCTATGCTTTTAAGTGTGTCTATGTAATATCTGGTGATTAACGGTGTCAAAAGTCTTTGTTAAATCCAGGAACACTCCAATGCACGTTTTTTATTGTCAATTGCATTATATATTTTTTGGTAAGGTGTAGAATCGCATCTTATATTGATTTTACTTCTTGAAATCCAAATTGTGAGTTTGATATGATCTCGTGCTTCTTTAGAAATTTTGTTAACCTATTTTTGATGATTGTTATGCATGTCTTTCATGCCATCAGGGCCAGGATATTTTTTATTCTTAAGGCCTAGAATCGTGTTTATAATTTTTGTTTATCTAGCTGAAAACAGGAAAATAGAATTTTGATGCATCTCTTCATTCTGTATATAATTTTTATATTGGATGATATTGTTTTTTCACCAATGTTCGCGGATTTGGGATATAGAGTTAATATTGTTTGTTGGCTTAAGGAGTTCATTGATAGTTTTCCATATGTTCTTAGAGTTTCCACAGTTTGTCAATTTTTATATTGTATTCATTCCCTAGGGTTTCATTGTTTTGGTTTTTCTTCAGATTTTTGTACAACAAATTTTTCTTGTTGATGGACCTGACTATGAAATTTGTTATCCATTTCTTTCTCCTGGAACTTCTACTATTTATTTTTCTACTATGTTTCGAGGATTTGAGAGCGTCTTGTATAGTGTCAGTAAATTTGGAAACTGCTGTGTCCAGTTCTTCATTTGAAAGAATTTCGTACCAGTTTACTTCATTTATTCTTTGTTTAGAAATTTTTTCGCTGTTTGTGTTATTATTTCTGTTTTTTTTTTTGTTTTCGATTTTTATATTATTATTTGGTGAGACGATTTGCATTGCTTTTGTGAAGTGGTCATTTATGTTGGTTTCTATGGTTGCAGAGGGTACTGTATCATATTCATTATTTTTTGAGTTTGAAAAAATATTGTCTATGCATGTTCCAGACACGGGTCGTGTGACAGTTTTGATTGATATGAATCCTAATTCGTTTAGTATAGTTATGTAATCAGAATCAGTTTGTAATAGATCTATATTCATGTCTCCTATTAATATACTGTATCTGAATTTCTCTGTAGTATTTTCCAATATATTTTCTAGATCTTCTAGGAATTTGTCTATTTTTTGCAGAGGGTGATCTATAAAGTGTGTTTATTACAATATTTTCGTTATTGATTTCTGCCTTTATTTGGATCAGTTCACTACAATCACTAACATCAATGAATCTATGAATTCTACGGAATTTTCTCTCTTCGGGAAAAATATACAATCTTTGTAATGCATTGAAAAGCATTTCAAGTTCCGTGAATATAGTCTATGACAAATTATGACACTACCTGGTAGTTTATCGGAAAGTACCACGTTTCTCCCATAACGAATTGAATCAAATGAATATTAGAATTTATAAATTTTTTTCGGTCTAGAAGTTTCGAGATAATATCATGATGTGCAGATTCCACTCTCAGATAATGTAAAGACGAGTCATTTGTAATTATTCCTCAACGATATGGTCGAAGTTATATTCGATTATTAGCATATTTTCATTTATCATGTAACTTGGAGGCAGTAGCATTCCATTTCAAAAGACAAAGTAACTGTAGGGATATGGAAAATCTCGAATTATTTATATTCTATTCATATTCTATTCAAAAAACTTCAAAAATTCGCTCGAAAGAAGCACAGCATATGGTTTGTTCCTGCTTAAATTCAAGTTTTCTAATTGAAATCAGTCAAATTATTGGTCGATAGTTATATGAGAGTGCTATAAATGAGTTCTTAGTTCATCCATCCCTTAGTGCTGCAACAACATCACAAATCCAATTCATAAAGCAGGACACTGCATATTAGTTAATATTTTATTAGTGAATTTACCGCCAACACAGAGACAAAAACCCCGTCCAAAAAAAGTGTCAGTGCTACAAAAAGTATTCATAAGCAAATAGTTCTTTTTCTCGTTTGTTAAGCTTCCAGTGGCTTGCTTGTTTCACAAGTATGCCAGTGAACTGCTCAAAATGTTCCCAGCCGATGGAGAAAGATGACGATTATATTTTCTGTGACTGTTGCAAATCAGCGTTTCATAATATGGAGTCATGTTTTGCTATGTCTTCAACTGAAATACGAGCTGTCCAACTGAAACAACGAGTTGTTGTTTTCTTCTGCGATGAGTGCTTGGCAATCTTTAAACAGACACCTCGGACACTCAAAAAAAAACATTTTTGGAAAACGAGATAACCTGTCTACAGAAAGAGATGAAGAACATGAAAGAACAGCTGTCCTCGCCTCGAATAGCGGTAAAGGAAACACACAAATGTACCCAACTACCCTCAAACGACAAAATTGAAGAACTCTTTGTCTCCATTGGTGACTCTTCTAGGAATATCATTGGTACAGCCTACCTCCCTCCTAAACCACCACTTACCTCATTTCTTACTTTAAGTTCCGACCTTGATGCCATAGCAGAAAATTATCCAGACTCGTGCATACACGTATTTGGTGACTTTAATTTACCGAACGCCCACTGGACATCTGATGCATTTGGATCAACAGCTGCACCTACCCCATCAGCGTCAGCCTTGGAATCCGAAGCGATAACAATTCTGTCGAACACTTGCGCTTTCCACAACCTGTACCAATTGAATGACATTTTCAATGAAAGGAATGTACTACTAGACTTAGCTTTTTCACATGAATTGTTAACCTTATGCCCAGCCCATGAACACTTGCTTGCACCTGATCTTCATCACCCACCTCTGCAAACCTCAATCAATTCAATCTCCAGACCATTGAGTGATACCAACAATGAAAGTGAGTTTTACTACGATTTCAAAAGTGCTGATTATGATGCTATTCTCGCCTGCTTGGAATCCATGGATTGGGACCACATCTTATCAAGCAAATCCCTCGATGAAATGGTAAACATTTTCTACGATGCCCTTTACTAATTGTTTGATTTGTTCGCGCCAAAGAAGGAATACTCATCCGGTAAGTTTCCGAAATGATTTTCGCCGGAACTGAAGGACCTTATCTTCAAAAAAAACTGCCCACAAAAACTACATATCTTGGAAAAGTGAACGAAACTTTCGCGCTTTTTGTGAACTGAGAACTAGATGTAAAATCCTTTCAAAAGAGTGCAATAACACCTACCTTACAGATTGTCAAATGTCCATACATACAAATCCTACATTTTTTTGGAAGTTTGTTAACTCGAAGAGAAAGATGAATAACTTACCCAATGAAACGGTTCTAGATGACAAACGCGCCGAAACTGGTCAGGAAATAGCTAATTTATTTGCAGAATATTTTGCGACGGTATACTCCTCAGATGACTGCCCCAGTCCGGATTTACCAAAATCTAACAATTTGAATCTCTCTACATACACGATCAAAATATCCCAAATATACGAAAAACTTTGCGACATGGATCCAAAAAAAGGTCCCGGACCTGATTCGATTCCTCCCTCCATTCTGAAACATTATAGTTTTGCACTATCACGACCACTCCATCTCATTTTTAATTCGTCGCTTGCCAGTGGTACTTTTCCCAGAATATGGAAACTCAGTTATGTGACACCAATTCACAAGGCCGGTGACTTGTCAGATATAAAAAACTACCGTCCTATCTTTAAACTGAATGCTATACCAAAGGTAAAAGCATAGTGACGGATTATCTTTCAGTAAATTTGAAGAATATTATCATTCCTAATCAATATGGATTTCAATCTGGTAAATCCACGGAACTTAACTTAGCTCTCTACACTGATTTTCTTTCGGAAGCCTTGGAGAATGGATCTCAAGTTGATTCCGTCTACACGGATTTTTCCAAGGCTTTCGATAGGGTCAATCACGATCTTCTAGTGGAGAAACTTGAATGTCTTGGTATCGCGGGGCCACTATTGGAATGGTTGAGAGAAAGAAAGCAACTAGTCAGAGTCAAGAACTTCATATCAACAGAAATTACAGTGACTTCGGGTTTTCCCCATGGATCTCATTTGAGACCTCTTCTGTTTGATATTGTTATTAACGACATAGATAACCAGATATCCAATGGAACAACTCTCCTATTCGCAGACGACCTAAAGATATTCTCCAAAATCACATCTCTCGATGATTCTATCAACCTTCAAGCAGATTTTAATACCATCTCCAACTGGTGTGCAATGAATGGTATGTCGATGAACGTGAAGAAGTGCCATATAATGAGATTCCATAGACAAGATACACCAATTATGTCTCAATATCACATTGGTGATACCATGTTGGATGCTGTCTCCAGCATAAAAGACTTCGGGGTTACTCTTGACACATCCCTTAGCTTCAATTTGCATATCTCCACAATTATCAACAGAGCTTTGAAACTTTAAGTTTTTATCAAAAGAACTACTTCAGACTTCTCTAACATATCTTCAATACGTGTTTTATATTGTGCACTAGTTCGGCCACACCTTGAGTACTGGTCTGTGATACGGAACTCCCATTACAAACAACTCATAGATAGAATTGAACGTATTCAGCACAAGTTTTTCAATTACGTCAACTTCAAATTACAACTACACCGTGATCACACTCAAACTGAGTTAACTCTAAACCTACCACCACTATCTACTAGGAGAAACCATAGAGATTTGATATTTCTTCATAGTATCATAAATAGTAAGTTGAGCTGTTCCAAGCTACTAGCCAAGATACACCTCAAAGTGCCTTCACGTACCACTAGAAACAATATCACTTTCCATATTCCCCTTTACAGAACCAACTATAGAAATAATAGCTGCTTACCACGTATCCGAAGAACTGCGAACAATCATAGTCAATTACACTTCTCCAATACGTCCTCAAACGAGTTCAAATCCCAGCTTAGAATTATGAGCCATAATCATCTAGAACCTTCTACAATCTTTCTCCCCGAGCATCTCAACAATAATCGTGAAGTGAATATCTCATATCTCACTGTACATTTCATTCAACCCTTACCTTCACTATTTGTATTTTATTTCTATTGTATTGTATTTTACTTCAACTGTATTTTGTTTCAATTGTATTTTTCAAGAATTGGGCTAGTCCCGTTGAATAAAATAAATGAATAAAAAAATAAATATTGTCTTACATCCCCTTTTAATCTCCGTTACTGAAGACAAAATTGAGAAAAACGTCCATTTCTTTTTCAAACGGAGTGTTCTTTAACATAAAAGAATTGTGACCAATTTCATCTTCTCCTTTTGACAGCAACCTCCTCAATTATTTCAAATAACAAGAGGAGTCGCGATGAATCGATGAAAGAGATTTTAGAAATAGAGATCAAAAATCATACTTCAGATTTTCAATGATAATGCGATGAAAATACATAAAAATACGAATAATAATAAAATATAACTTTATCAATTAATTTACTGGACTGGCTCTGTCAGGAAGTAAATGGAAAACGTTTTGAACACTTCTAGCAGTAATTGAGTTGGTAATTAGAATAATTTGTACAGTTGATTCATTTTCGAAGATTCAATTCAAAGTTATTCGTTTGTTTTTGAATCATGATCTTTGAATTCTACCATCAAAATCTTCTCCAACGATGTATCGCACAACCCCACTTGCTATTTGAAAATATTGAGGGGGTAGCTGGAAAGGAAAAGAGTGAAAGGGAGACAATTCTTTTTCTGTTAGAAATACCTCATTTGAAAAAAATATTGACGTCCGAGCGTTCCTGAAAATTCGTCGTCCGCACTGAATATAAGGCGATTAATTTGAAAGAATATATTCTATTCCCTTATTTCAGAAACGCCATGACTAAACACAGATTGTGGTCATCCTGTATCAAATTATGTCAATTTCAAAGGTATCAGTGTAACTTCGGAAAATTCAATTTTGAAAAATTGCATTGTATATTACTTGCATTATAAGAATAAATTGCATAACGCAAGGAGATAAATCCATTGTCGATTCCACTCATCCCAAAGATTACTTTCGCCCGCTTTTGAGCAGATCGCAGTGATTGTGAGGTGAATTTTCTCAAATCGACCTTGTTGTTTTGAAAAATACGGAAATCTGGTGCACAAAGAATTATGTAATATCCAATCGATCAATCATCTAAACGATTAAAAATATTATATTTCAATGATATAGATGAACTATTGGGGGACCGTGGTAGCCAAAATCCACAGAGGATATATTATCAGTAGTTCGAATCCCGCTGAGGCTAACGTACTTCGCATCAAGTGTGGGATTCTTGGTATTAATCCTACTGGTATGTCCGTTCCCCCGAAATGGTTCGGATTCCACTATTAACTGTAGGGCCCGCCCTTCTTCACCCCGCACAAGTTTCGACTTATGGGGAGTTGGTAGAAAAACCAAACTTTAAAGAGGTGAAAACATTCACATTACATATTACCCTTCAATATAATTACTTTATCAAAGTTATATGCATCTTGTTAATAACAAAAACTCTATACTCGTTGGCAGTAACGATAAATAGTAGGTAAATACGGTTAGGTAAGCGCACAATCATAACCATAATCAATCGTACATTCATTGTTACATAAATTAGATTCACGAAAATCCCTGACCCTAGCAATAGCACAATAGAAGCAACTTTCACCGTAATATTTTTGTTAGTCTTTCTCTAAGGCTGAGTCAAGACGTTCAGTGCATTCAATTTTGCAATCTAAGCAATGTTGGTGCATTATTGGAGGGGCAGCATTGTGGGGGTTATCAGTTCGTTTTCAACATGGGCATGTATTCATATCTCTGATATAGACGAAATGCGTAGTACGATTATTATTTTTCATTCGGGTATCTACCATAGTTGATAATAGTTGACATTTGAACTATCGAAGGTGAATGGAGTGTGGAGAATAAGTTTACTCCACTTTGTGCTGGTAATTTTTATTCTAGGATAATAATTGAAATGGTGAGTAATTATCTGCTTAGATAAGTAGAAGGTAAAATTAAAAAATCAAGGTTCATTTCGATTTTTTTTTATGTTTTGATTTTCAGAATATTGATTTGAAATTAGATACATAACAATAACCCATAAGTAGACGTAGTCGAGCGGTATTATTTTTAAGTGATCGATGTACTAGCATTATATCTGGTAAGGGGAAATTTTGTGAGGTAATGAATTTGAATTTGCCCCATTGTAGAACGAATAAAGTAGTGCTTTCAAATCAATTATCCCTATCTCCAAGATATTAAGAGCAAAGGATAACTCTCTGATCTCTGATTTCGAAATATTCCTTCATGGCAAACCAGGTTTGACTTTTTATCGAAAAAAATGACAATCTGAATACTGCCGTAAACTGACACAAGTAACTGATTAGTGAAGTCGAATTCACATTTCGTACTCAAGCTCGACATTTCACTCTAATTTCAAAATCTGTATTACATATTCTACATCATTATTAGAGTATATGACTCTTCTCAGGCTTTTCTCAGGCTCCTTATTTGATAATCATCTTCAGAACTACCTGAGAAAATAATGCGAAAATTCAGTTCTCTAGTTTGTTACTTTTGCCTTGTGAGAGGAGAGGAGTCGAAAAATGTATTTGATGGTTGTCAATTTTGTGTAAACAACGAAAATAATTTGGAGTCGAACGTATTTTCGAGTTGGTATCCTCCCATCTTCTCTTGAAGATGGCATATAACATCTAGAGCCGTAGATGCTGTTCCCATTTTTGATTTCGTCATCAATATTTTACTATATGTGATATTCAAATCATCCAAGTTTGTGCTGAGCTCTGGTGTCATCGATAGTCATAATATAACCCCCATGAAACCCAATTACATCACTTTTTTGTATTCATCAAATTTTGGTGGAGTATCATTTACCAATTCCAAATTTCTTGTACTATTTACGTCATGACTATCATAATTATTCTTCTCACCTAAAACGACATGCTGTTATGTTCGATGAGATAGCGATTCATCCTAACGAATCAGCTTCACTTCCACATTTCGCAATCGTCTATGTCGGTTGATATTCAACTTACGATAGGTCACGATTCGGTAGGTTTTACAAGACTATTCTTCTGTGAAGGTTGCGGATTGAACTATTACGTTGCTATTTGGTTTGTTTTCAATTATGGAGCAATGACTTCAATTTCTGCAACTGCATGAAGCATTGACACTATAATGAATACTTCAAATCATAAATGCTATTTCAATGTTTGAATAGAATCTATGTTTATTTCATCTCTTTACATTTCCATATGACAAATGAAAATGATTTCATCAAATCACCGTGAAGTACTATGCGAATATGATCACAGTATTCACTCAATAAAATCATATTTATACAGGATGTGTCATGTTACTGTCAATATCAATAACGACTTTCTCAATTCGAATCCATCACCTTGTATTTGACGAAACAGCAGTTTAGCTATGTTAGACTTGATGAAAGGTAGCTGAAATATAATAATGATACCTTATTGAATGAGAGAACAATATATTTAATTCCTCAAAAAGGTTGAGGTCCTAGCATGGACCGTTGAATATTATACCATAGGTACCTTTATTAGTGATGACGATTATTATTTTGTACTGCTTTAACAAAATGTATACAGTTTGGAACAGCCAAATGAAATAAATTCGATAACGAATAAATGAGAGCGTGTTGGGAAAAACGCTTGGACACGTCGATTTGTATTTTTAGATGCGCATTTTTTTCAAAAAAAGAATAATTATGTAGTGTTCGTCATGTGACAGTGGCCGATACCAACTTTCTTATCTGAAATACAACCCCCTGTATATTATTAGTTTTTTGGATTCTTCAGAAAATTCTAGACATAATTCATGTCCCATACCTATCTTCAACTATTTCGGAAATATTAAGTGTTTTCAGATGTATCACAAAAATTAACATTGAAAGAAGAAAATTATTTTATTCCACAAATAATGTAAAGAAATGAAAAAAAAAACATTAAATTCAATGAAAGAGATCTTCAAAATGTTCGCAGCTAACATATTTTTTCAGTCAAGATTATTAGTCGTTCTCGACGAGTATTTCGAATATTCCACAGAATCATATTTTTTTCCTGATTTATTATGTCATCGTTGTTAGAAAATCATTGGTGCCTATCACTTATGAGTTTTTGAACATGATATCACTAGTTTCTGTTAAAATAAAATGTCATTCATCTCACGTTAATGTTTGTAATGAGTTCAAAAATTTTCTATGTATGTATAATATTTCGAAAATTGTTGGAAATGAATTCATCATACATAACGAATAACGGAATTATAGGATGTCACTTCTGAATAGAGAAAGTTGGTATAGACCTCAGCGTCTCTCCGAAAAAGTTAATTCATTATTGAATTCATTGACTCGACTAATAATACCGACGACATATTTGGATGAAGAGGAACTCAATCGGAATGAAGAATGAGTTCACTTAATTTAATTTTATTCCTGATTTCATTCAGAAATATTCCTTCAGATATACATTATCTGAACAATGTCAGACAGATTTTATTTCAGTTAATTAAAAATTATATAAAACACAATCTGACATACATAGGAGATGTATTACGTCAAGTACAAGTACATTCATTTGGCAGTTGAATACATCAATGTTAATCGAAGGCTCCATATGATTTCTATCACTAGTAGCAACCTAGACAGCGACTCATCCTGAGCGTCGAACGACAGTTTGGAAAGTTATCTTTTTCAATAGTTACCAATCTTTTCTTCACACTATAGATAGACTACAATTCCCAAGACAAAGTTTTCATTTCTGTTGGTTTCGATTGAATATCACCGTCATCATTCATAAAGATGTGTGATGCAAATATCAAGCATAAGGAACAATTATTAAATGCCAGATTTGAATAACCAATGTTTATGATGTTCAATTAATAATTACACCACCATAATAAGTCACGTGAATGTCTTGAATATGAAGGTTATAATAATAATAATAATAATACTAATAATCATAATCTGAAATCATCCTATGAAATATTTCTGACGATTCCATCATCTCACCGGTATGATGATTAATTATGACATTTCTCTACGAAATATACTCACTCCATCAACCACAAGTCATAATATACGATTCTGTTTCAGAAATTAAACTTTGCTCGAATAAAAATGAAACAGTCGATTTCATATGTAAGAATCACGCAACACTCCATTTGAGGAAGGGGAGATGATATTCACTTCTGGTGTAGACACAGTTGATTTTGAGTGTTAAATTTTTGTGATGACCATATCCAGAAACTTTCAAAAAGTCTGAAATTGTTCAGATCACTAGATACGTCTAATGCATGCTTGTCATGAATGACCCTGTATATTAGAAAAGAGAATATAGAAAATCATCATTGAAATTATCTGATCTCAAGAAACTGTATAATAGTAGTCTAATGGTTTGTAATTGTGGCTTAGGAGAATGATGCCAATGCCAATACTAATATAAACATGAGAGCAAATATTTAATGTTAATGTTTTATGTTTACAATCTTTCGAAATCATAAATTGCTTAACTAACTTATTCGTTTTATAGGTTACTATCATTCGCATTGGGTTTTGTGTTGATTATACTGAGTTTCCATCAATAGGTGATGTCTATTATAATTTTATCTTATGATATTTATCCTAATGATATATTTACTATTCATCTCTTTCCACTGGTGACCAGACTTGTAGATTGTGCGGTTTAGAACCTGAATCTATTGAACACATTTTGTGCTATTGTGAGGCACTAAACTATAGAAGAGTAGTGCAACTAGGGGAACCTGATTTAAACCTAGAGAATGTGGGAACCCTGAAACCTAGTGACCTTTGAAAAATAGTCAAAGGGACCAAAATTTTTAAGGGTATCGGAATGATAGGGGAAATACAATAAGCCTCCGGCTGCAGTATATCCTCTGGACCCCTGCAGTAATCAAAAAAGGTGCATTATACAGGGTGTTCAGAAACTCTTCAGCCGAAAAGAAACCACAAGTACTAGAGTTTATTATATGATTGATTAATTCATTGAACAAAGTTTGAATTTTCAAGTAACGGCAATTGTTAACTCACTTATCGAGCATTTTCGGAATCAGGTAATTTGAGTTGAACCGACTTAAAATATCCTCTGTAGTTTCTGGTTTGGCAGGAGGGTTTCTGAATATCCTGTATTGTTAATTTATTCCCATTATCGAAATTATTCCTTAGTAATATCAGATGAGCTGATAGATTAAATTGAATAAACTTTTGCTTCGAACAGATTTTATATTCACAGAATGGACTATGGGGATCGTATACCTTCCCTCTGGCATCAGTCGGCTTTGTGGTGCTCTTGCTATTCATTATAGATTCACTGTGGAGTTTACTCCAGATATGCAGATCTCTGTTAGCTCCACTCTTCATCCCTAATGAAGAATCATCCCTGGTGAAGAAATATGGACCTTGGGCATGTAAGTCGGACAAAATCAAACATTCATTCGCATATTAATGCAAAAGAAATATGGGTACAATTGTACGATCATCATTAAGAGAATATCAACTCTAGTATCATAACGGGCATAACAGATATCATCAAAAACCCATGGTAAGAGAAAAATACATTTCACACTCGTGATCTATTGGATGATGAGATTCACTTTACGAACATCTGCAGGGATCGAAAGAAATGAGTTGCCATAAAAACTTAAGTACTCAAACTCACTGAATTGATAGTACACAAAATTAGTCATTATATTCAAATAACATACAACTTACATAAAACAACAGCTAGGAAACGAAAACGGTAAAATGTGCATGGATATTCCATTATTCACGTGTAATAATTTTTGTTTTAGTTAACTCGTTGGTAATCAATATATTCCATAAGTGAATATTGTTCAGTATTTTCAAGTTGCATGAATAAGTATTGGTGAAAATAGTCTATTTCATCTGGGTTGATACCTGTGTCAGATTTAGTAACTTTTCGATGTCATTGTTACAAAACAGTGATGGGACAAAATACGTAATCATGCATTCAATGCATGTATTGCTGAAATGATCGAAAAATTAGATACTCTGAAGTGAGTTAGTTTCACGCGATCATAAAAAACTCACTATTTCAATTATTGATATAGTTGATTTCGATAAAAATATCATCCTCACATACCGGGTGTTTCACAGTGGATGGAACATTAGAAGTATCTGGAGAACGGAAGAACAGATCATTTCAAAAATTTGTGGGCGTGGATAATCGAACTTGCTCTATCCTTCTGAAATATTTTCATCTATACAGTGTTGCCGCTTGTATCAGAAAGTAGTAGCTACTTTGTTATTTCGAATGGAGCACCTCGTATATTATATTATTTTTGAAATTCTTATAAGATTCCTCACTACTTTCCCACATAATTTCCTATACCTATATGTGACGATTTCCGACATAAAAATTATTTTGTCCAATTTTTGTACAAAACCTGGCCATTGAAAAATATCAATTTCTTACCAATGCTAATTCACAAAATCTTGCAATTTGGGTTATAGCTGCATAAGACCATTTGGTATTCCGTCGATTAATTGGATCTCAGTTTCAGCATACAGGGAGGCTCAGAAGTGAGTGCCTTCCGGGGACTCATGAAAATAACTGAAACTCCATTTTTTCAAATGGAACACCTTGTATATTATTACTTTATTTTAGAGGGATAGAGCAAGTATGATTAGGTGATTAGGGTTAGGCTGTTTGATTATCCACGCCGACAAATTTTCGAAATGATCTGTCTTTCTGTTCTCCAGATATTTGAAAATGTTTCATCCACTCTGACACACCCTGTATATATGAAGCATGGTCACTGGTTTGGTACCTTTGAGAGTTTCGAACTTCTTTTCAAGGACCCTGGGTTCTGTGAATTTTTAAGAATTCGAAGTGATCGATAATCAAAGGATCTGTTTTGGTAGTGGATAAGGTCGTTAATGAAGATAATAAAATGAGTGATTCTATGGTACCATTTTTTCAAATACCTATATAGTTGCTATTTTTATCCGAGTGCATTGATGTTATTAAATGATTATAATCTTTTTGAATATCGTTTTGACACAAACAGGAGGATATCCATTCGTGAATTTAGTTCTTCGAATGAATTTATTTTTTATCCATCGTGTTTCATACTAACAACTATAATCAATTTTTTTCTAATATAAACATTCATTTCCCATGAAATTTCACCATGTACTGTCTATTACTCAACACTCTATACATACCTTATAAGTATGTATGTTACCAATTTGTTTTCACGTATCACGTTTCCTGGTAGTAAATGATTCAAACTTCCTATGAACGAAAACAAATATACATCTCTTGTGAAGTATTACTAGTTTTTATGTCATTATTAATTGTAATGTTCTGGTGCATGGAATCGTGAAGACTGATAAAAATGTGATATTGTTGAATATAATTAATGTCAGTAAGAAACTGAGGTGAAATTTAGTATTGAAAATTGTTAACTCGGATATAATGATGTATATTAGGAAATGATAAAGGTAGACAAAAACATTATATTG
The DNA here is from genome assembly GCA_037013635.1 of Plagiodera versicolora. Lineage (NCBI taxonomy): Eukaryota > Metazoa > Arthropoda > Insecta > Coleoptera > Chrysomelidae > Plagiodera > Plagiodera versicolora. The sequence goes on along the minus strand of CM072986.1, from coordinate 2,618,984 downwards.
TTCTTCGCAGTTATGATGTGAAATGACGACTTTTAACTTTCCATCGATAATGGAGAATCGATCATTCTTGTTGAGTTATGTTTCTCAGTTGTCAATATTAGGCGTATAAAAGATATACAGTGCGTTCATAAAGTGTGGAAACGCTCCATTATCTTACGATATAATTATTTTCAGAGGTAAAGCTCGGACAAGTCGATTTTGTATTTCAGTCTTCCATCTTTTTTTACAAAAAAATATTTTTTCCCCCACCACCTTACAAGATATGACGTCATCGATATTTTTTTAAAACTGAAAGGGTATATTTTCATATCAAAAATTGGAAGCCCGTATTTTTCTGAGTTCAACCATACCACATACGTCATATCTTACACTTCAAGTTACAGTATACTGAGTATAAAAGAAACCAGTGTTCATATCTCTCAACATTCATTTAATTATTTATTTGCAATGAAAATATCATAAGAAGTAGTGAAAATAAACAAATAGGTATGGCAAATATACTCGTACTAACTACTGAGTAATTCTCAGGTTTCCATTTTTTATGATAATATTGTGCTTCTGAAGGAGGTCACATATACTCAATATTCGGAATTAATAATGAAGTCGCATTCACAACACATAGATGAAATAATAGGTTTCACAGGAATCAGTTCATGTAGGAAATGGGATTTAAGAAGAATTATTGTGATCAAATATCAATCGGTTGTTTTTTTCCGCAGAAACTTCGCTTATTCAAACGGGTCTGGCATAGTCCATCCCCTCTGCTTGCAAGTAAAAATATAATAGAAACTGCAACAATTTCATTTTTGTATTTCGAACACTACTATAAACTGTTCGAAATAACATTCGATCCAACTAATTTATTTCGATTTCTGAATACATTTCCGACTGTAGCGGCGACGCCTTTTGAACTCTTCTCATCCACTAGACTAGAAGCAAATATTAGGAAAGAACAATTAAAGTAACAGAACGTGGAAGAAAACAAATCGTCATATTACAATACACTCTCATATTACTCACGTCACATGTTGCACCAGCGTTGCCGCCTGTGCATGAAATAAGCAAACTTTTCATTTTTTATGGTATTATTGTGAAGAGATTATTAAACAAAATGACTATATTTTCAGACCTGAGAAATTGATGACAAAATAATTTTTCAGTGATATGTTGATATTTTCATTCGACAATACCATATGATGATATTCCTCATACCTTAGTTTGAGAACACTGGAAGACTGTGAAAACTCTCGAGTCGAGAAAAATATCAGAAATGACATTACTGAATAGCATCTTGTTGAGTTCATTTTTGCAAGCTTTTATTTTGACATATTCAAAATCGAGAAGATCATTTTATTTTTCATGTCCTATTATTCGGTTGAAATAAAGAACATCAAATGAAGAATACAATGAATATTCGTCTTTTTGATTGACTTGGAAGTGGCAGATTCAAAAATACGTTAAAATAACGTATATGCGGTACAAATAATTTCCATATCACAAATGAATTCCCATGAGATGTTGATTCACAAATGAAAAATGATTGAAATGTAATTTTATTCTGCTGAATGCGAATCATTCTCAAAACTCGGATATATTGAATTTTGATTCACAACGACTTAAGTTTTTGATTCAAATAATAATTTCCTTGTTATATTAAAGTGCTTCACAAATCACCAAATAGATCTCACATCTAAAAAATGAGGCGAAGAAAATTTCTCACATCTCAATGATGTATGATTGTGATTCGCTATGATACATGGACTGACATGAATGCGACATCCCATAGATGTTTGTATTAACTGGGTTTATTGGAGCATCCCATGTTGAGATACAGCCCCTTGAAGGGGGTACATTAAATTTGTTCAACAATTTTTTTCTCAAGCACTAAAAAAAGTTACATTATTGGAATCAACCTGACATTTTCTACTACCAAAAAGACACTTAGCCAGTAATTTATTTGATTTACTCCATGGTTTTAAGGGGTGGAGAACACAACCCCTCAAATTTATTTCCAATGTAACTTTTGTCCTATTTTTTGTTTACCTTTTGGAAATGTATTTCCGATAGCATGTTTTATTCTGAACAAAATAAACCAGTTCGCAGCAAAACATTATTTTACTACCTGCATTGAATGATTGGAGGGGTATAAACAAAACTTATTTATTAATACCATCATATGTAGAATATAATACCATCAAGGTGGTTGCATCTTACTACGTACGTCTGAATATAATTTCAAGTATACTGTCATTCAAGAGAACATCGTCAGATGGAAAGAAATCATTGGAACTGTTTTATCTCGAACTTGAATTGGAATTTGAGTGATATATCAACATTTCATGTTATCAAGATATACAGTGGCGGTATAAATTGAAAACAGTTTATTAGATTCTTTAGACAGAATGATTTCAAAACTTGATAGATTTAAACTTATGAAGATCTATCCAAATGAATGTTTATCAATTAGAAAATGATCTTTTTATTGTTCTCCAATCAGTCCAATATCATGTTTCGCGCAGATTCGTATTCGCATTTCTACAAGGAAACTAAACTTGTGGTTTTGTTTCTAGCGGTTCAATTTTTATGAGACCACGACACTTAAGATCATATGGAAATGCCGACCTTTTTCACAATTTTTATTGAACTCACAATGTCAACATTCTTCAATTATCTTTGCTTCCATCTTTTGTGAGAAGATTTGCACACTTTCCAACCATGTTGATGATGCATGCAATAGTTTTACCGATTCTGTGATTAGTAACAATAATTACATTTCCTCTAGCCATGGCCTACTTTCGTAGTCGGGGAGTGTGTAAATGTAGCAATCAAATATTGACGCATTTTTTCATGGTTCATTTCAGTAGTTCACAAAAGAGAAAATGATGAATTTCAATAATTTTGGCAACAATTGATGGAGGAAAAAATTTCTTCGTTTGAGTAACATTCATTATTGGAGAACAATTATTTATCTTCTATCTTCTATCAGTAATCTGATACCATATTTCTGAAAAATTCTGAATATCTATAATCAGAAATTATTCGAACTCCTAATTTTTGCACCGAAAGATAGGCAAAATCAAATGCAACAAAAAGTAACAATTATGGCGCAAGGATAGTCAATACAAAATGTCAATTTGTTAAACTTATTTCTAGTAATAACTGGATCCACCGATGGAATCGGTAAAGCCTATGCATTTGAATTGGCGAAAAGAGGAATCAATATCGTACTAGTTAGTAGAAACGAAGATAGACTCAGAAACACTGCCAAAGAAATAGGTAAGTGTCAATTAAATGAATCATGTACAGGGTGGTGGAATTTCTATTTTTCATTGATAACTATAGGGGACTATAGAAAAAATGTACCAGTGAAGACAAAATATTGGAATCGTTTTTGTTACATGAAAAATATGTATCATCTCTTCAGTATATGCAGCGTCACAAGAATATCATGATTGATATCATGATGAAAATAGACGCGAAGTAATCTAATCGAATGAAATGTTACATTGAAAGCTACCGAATGGGTAATATATGATTATAAATTGGGAAATGAAATTTAAACATGAAATGCAGATTGGGATAACTCGTAATAGCATATTTTCTTGTCAGATCTCGTCCAGAGACAAACATACCCGACTTGAAAACAAATTTGTCATCGAACAATATCGATCAGAATATTCTATAGTTATATCGAGTTACTTCATACTAACATTAGATCTATCCACCCTTCATAAGTTCAAGACTTTAAGACAATAATTCATCATCGATTCAAAAAATACGGAATCTGGTTTCAGGAATTCGTGCATGATATATTATTCACAAACAACTATTTTGTTGAGCATTTGATATGAGTTATTCAGAGTAATACCACGATGATGATAAGTGATTTTCAATACCTGAATCTCTACTACAACCTCATTTTTAAAAGGATGCGAAATCACATATTTACAACCAAATTTCATTCCATTATCTGATTTATTCATTACTCCAGTATGTTCTGGATTTCTCGACTGAAGACTAAATTATAGACAGCTCTAAAATTTCATTAATTCAGCAACTCATTTTTCGATTATAAGGATTATTAGTATTATGTAATTGAAACAAATCAGTGATAATCAACTATACTAATACCTAATGTTGAGAAATATTGTGTCATGAGATAACAGCATAATTGTATGGAACAATGTATTGTGTTATTTATTGACGATAAAGTGTGAATACAGTGATTTGGGTTATGGGTCAAGAATAATCATCGATTATTCATCACCTTTCAGATGATTGATGCTAATTGCTTGGAAAACTTCGTATACAGAAATGAAAGGTGGACTATACATTTATTGACTCATTAGTAACACCACACCTGTATACCTGAATGCCTCCGAATTCGTTAACGAAAATCATGATTGATTCATATTTGTCAGTTCTTGTATATGGGAAATACAGGGTTATCCATTTCGTGGTAGGAAAAGTATAACCCTACCATTTGACATCTCTCAGAGTTAAATGTCATCCAAAGCGTGTTTTTATTAGTTGGAAGTTTGTCATTCAAGAATATGAATCGTTTAACAGTGGAAGAACGCATTAAAATCATTAAATTTAATTATAAAAATGGTGATTCTGTTGTATCAACATTTAGGGCTTTACGAGCCGATTACGGTCGACATAATCGACCTACACAACAAACAATTTCTGAAACAGTGAGAAAATTTGAAGAGATTGGATCGGTTATTGATACTGCAAGGCCTGTGCATCATCGCAACATTCGTTATGCTGAAAATATCTCTGTCGTTGCACATCGTGTGGGGGAAGACCCGAATTTGTCGATTCCTCGACGTGCTCAACATTTGGGTTTGTCTTACGGCTCATTGTGGCGGATTTTGCATCTCAATTGGATGGAGCCACAAGCCACATAACAGAGCCACAGAAGAGTAATTTCGAGTGGACTGATGTCAATTGGTCCGCAAGATCCTGCGACCCAACACTTTTGGATTTCTTTTTATAGGGCTATGCGAAAGATTGTATTTACGCGAACAATCCTCAAAATATTAAGCAATTGAAAATCAATATTCGTAAAGTTATGACCGAGATATTGCCGGAAATGTGCCGAAAAGTCATTGAGAATTACCTCAGAAGAATTGAGGCATGTAGGAGGTCTCTTGAAGAACATTTGGATGATGTTTCACGTATAATGACAAGGTTCAATCTCCATATTGAATAAAAATTTCGTTATCGATTCTGAATGTTTTATAAGTTTTTTTAGCTTCACTTTCCCAAGCGTAAAATGTATAACCCCATATATTTCCATTCTCATGCAGAATTGTTAAAGGGTGTCACCGAAATTTCGCAAAATGAAAGAAATTATGTTTATTGATATTATACAGTCTGTTCGCTTTAAGATACACCAACCAATGATTTTTATAGCATTTGAGTTGTCGGGATATTCCAATTTGGTTAGGGAGAGAACATTTTGATTCATCCACCTGCCTAGCCTTCAAGAATACTAATTTGACAATCTTGAGCAGATGTACTATACTTTCGATCCGTGATGATCAATGTATTTTTATTGCAATATATATCAAGAACGAACGATAGACCATCATTTTCAAATGATAGCAAAGAAAATAAGGTAACCTGATTAGCGTGATAGTCCATCATTGCCTGTCCTGCAAACCGATTACACTGTTTTCTGTCAAAACATTATTCTTGTGATGTCATCAGTTAAAGGAGTTTGAACAAGATTCATTAGTAACTAGAAAGGGTTCACATTGTTTGAAACTATGATGCAAACAAATAGAGTTCAATCAATGGCCAAACATACAAGCAAGAAATCGACAGCATAGCATCTGAGATCCTCCAGAATATTCCACGATAATTTCGAAATAACTTCGTACATCTTGAACAAACAAATTGTAATATCTATTCAAATATGAACGAATATATTGAAGAACATTAAATCGTTCACTTATAATTATTCTCATGCGATGACACCAAATTCCTCATTGACACTTCTGAACATAATATTTGGCGGAATATCGATAATTTGATGTGAAATGATATCTATGACCGACCCAAAATAAAGTTTGTCGGGCTGTCGAGTGGGTACGGACATGTGCTCATCCTGTAAAGATGCATCCTCCATCCAAAAGATGTCTAATGAGTCCTAAACGATTCCTAGGGGGTCGAAAGAGATGTGATGCATCGGTCTGTGATTAGTATTTCTCAAAATTAGATTATATTTTCATGTACATACAACATAAGCAGGTGTATTGTCAAGTTTACTTTAGAAGTTGGCTTATTCCATGTTTTCTTTAACAAACACGTATATATCGTGAAACATAATAGATTGAATACTTATGGATCCCAATTCTTCTTGCAGAATCTAGATTTTTTGTGAAAACTAAGATTATAGCCGTAGATTTCTCACAAGGAATCAAAGCTGTAGAATCAGTAACGAATGCGGTTGGTGTCCTACCCATCAACATTTTAGGTAAGTTTCAGTAAATTATCCGATAACAAATGCTAAAACGATGAAACCAATGTCATGATTGTTCATCAATATCCTTCACGATAGTTCTTAGATTTAAATTCCTTTGCAGTAGTGAGTCATGAATGCAATTCCATCTAGTTGTCATGCAGTCGTGAAACATTTGGACTTCATCAATTGAGTTCATCATCAACACTTTCATGATGATCTGAATGTTTATAGGAGTATTTCTCTATTTTTCTCGTTTTATTCCTAAGAAATACTCTTGTTGTGTTCAATTATTGCTTGAAGCGTCTTTTTGAGGTTTTGTAACTATAATTTGATTTCATATTATTGTGGTCTTTCGTTGATAACTTCTTCACTCAACATTTTCTCTTTAGTGAATAATGTTGGAAAACAGTACGAATATCCGATGTATCTAACAGAGGTGCCAGAGAAAGAACTGCTAGACATAATTAACATCAACGTTGGAGCTGTCACCATGATGTGTCGAGCATTCATTGATGGTATGAAGAAACGAGGTCGAGGAGCTATAGTGAACGTTTCTTCGGGTTCTGAATTGCAACCTCTCCCGTTCATGACAGTATATGCAGCCACCAAGGTAATCGGATTCATATATATTTAAATTTCGTATTATTGGTTGTTTTTGTGATGGTTTCATTAAATGTAGATTGACAGTCAAAATGAAAGCAATCCTACAAAATCCTAGCAAATGTGATGTTATTTTACTTTAAAATTCTCAATAAGTCTTGGTTTTATCATATTCGATCAATTTTCAAGTTCGGAAATAATCTATTAGTGATATAGGGAGTAATCTATCAGAGTGAAAAGGAAAATTAGAGTATTCTCCTATATTGCTTTCTTTGCCGACAGGCAGACACAAAGCAGCGGAAAGGATTGGGAGGACGGTCCATTTTGTGCTAGATAGTAGTTGAGATATTATAAGAAAATGCAGGAGTATCATAACTGTATACATTATTTGAATAAACTGAATCAAGAAATTATTCGGGTGTGCTCTCAGACAACATCAGTTACTGTTTCTGAAAACATAATTGATAAATCGATGGTTCCATATGACACAGAATCGGAAATGATTCATCTTGGGTATTGTGATTCGATAAGAGCATGAATAGCTTGCTGAATATTGATGGAGTTTTACAATTGTTCCTCGGATAGCTTGAAAAAGGGATATCGATATTCTCTGAAACTAATAGTAGTAGGTCCTTATTACTTTTATATACTTATGGGTAGCAAAAACTTATGATGATAATTTTTTATTACATCTCATTTTCTCAATGGTCATTTTTCATCTCGTTCTTTATCGATAACCAAAACGGTGATTATCTACATCAAATAGAAATCAACAACTACAAGAACGACATATTCCTCATGACTTTTATTGTTCAATTGCTTTTTTATGAACCATACACATAACACTTCTGAAATAATATAATGAAACGTAACCGTCAATTGTTTAGAAATTGAACGTGACATGCTAAGATTTCACAAAAGTGAGAAGTGTTGAATCAGAGATATGTTTCAGGCATACATTAAAAGCTTCACTGCCGCGTTGCGGTACGAATATGGCAGCGCAGGCGTAACAGTTCAACATTTGGCGCCCATGTTCGTCAACACGAAGATGAACGAGTTCAGCCCCCGACTACGCACGAACACTTTCTTCGTGCCAGACGCCGAGGAATACGCTGCCTACGCTGTCGCGATGCTTGGCAAGGTCGACGAGTCCTCTGGATACTGGACGCATGGTATACAGGTGAGAAATTTCTTATTTTCAAATCATGTGGTTCATACGATGGTGAAGTGATATATTATTATACAAGATATCCTATCCAGAAAAGTTCAATTCATTTTGTCTCGCTTCGACTGAACACCCTGCATATCTTGAAATATCTCAGGAATGCGTATTCTCGCAAATATAACAGCGTTCGTTTGGAATTTTATTTTCATTTTTCTATCCGAGTAGGAGAAAGGAGAAACGAATCAATTTGGAATTCGTCCCCTCATTTGTTCTCACAACAATAAAGCAAATTCACGGTTCCGCAAAAATCAGAAGAAAAATCGAATACAACTCTAGAAACATGTAACATCACAAGATACCCTCATCGGATCGATAAATAAGTAGTCGACAGCCTCCATTAATAATAAAATGAGTCAATGATGTGCAAGTCAATATAATGTTATGTGAATTCGAATTGATCATCTCAGTGCAGCATGAATTTCATTTCATTCCAGAAATACAGAATTATTTATTGACCTGAATGAACTTAACATTAGAGATTTCACTCATTTCGACAATTTTGTAACGTATTCAATTGAATTTGAGGGAGTACAAATTTCGTTGTTATGCTATTCTGAAAAGCATTCGAATTTCGAACTGAATATTTTTGATAACGTTACTATCTGCGGAACAGAACACCTTGCAATTGGATTTTCTATGCAATTTTCAAAGATCTTATCAGGTTTTGAAGGATCAAAGATACAGGGTGTTTTTTGAGGAACTTAAGCGAATTGAATAATAATTGACAATAATAATGATGGTATTGACGTAATCAGATAGTTATGTGATTTTTTTCAGACTTTCTTCACCAAGATTCCCCCTGCATGGATCCGAATGTATATTGGAGCCTACTTGAATCTTTCTTTCAGGAGAGATTATTTCAAACAAAAGAGAATTATCAATAACAATAACTATACCATTGGTAATGAGGATTGTATAAAATCAGTAGGAGCGTAAGAAGGGAATAAAGAAAAAAATCAAATAATATGAATCTAAAGTAGGCAATCATTGAATCGTCTCAATCATCGAGAAAATTTTATTTATTTCATAAGATAGATTTTTCGGGTGGATACAAAATCAATTATATTCAGATTCACAATCCAAAAAAATCAGTTGATCCGTTCATTCCTAAAATATACACCACTCGAAGTATTCTCCACTAATTTGTACAGTGTATATATCATTTGGAGAATTATTTGTAAAAATAAGGTTTTGTATTTCTTATTTTTAATATTTTATATGAATATATTGTTGAACTTTATCAATATATTGAACATATATCAATACAAATACTTCCATTCCTATGAATACCTAGTTACAGTTTGAAATAAGTTACGGTGCAGCATTTATTAAATGTATCAAATAAAAGTTGTGATCATTTTTTGCACATTTATATTTGTAATATGATATTTTTTCCTCAGCCCAGTTTTCTCTTTCTTTATTTAATAATGGATTCTGTCTACTATTATCTCAGGATCAAAATAATTGCCTTTTCTCTCGAGGTATAAACTATATGCAACATTTGAAAAAACATCTTTCTCGATTTCAATCGAATGACTATCTTTTAATTTTTGTCATCACTACTGAAAAGGAAGCAAGAAACATATCGGCAGTAAACTGAAGAAATAAGTCTTTCATGATATGTATCATAGATTCATGAATTCGCTTCAAAACTGCTTCAAGGTCAAATATAATGATAAATATTAGTGTATAGCGAATTATTCTTCAAAAATGGTGACACTCCCTACCACTCAAGAGTGCTATAGTTTCCAGACTTGTGTAAACGGCCGTGATTACCACTGAAAAATATACGCGAAGTTATGATTTTTTTTTAATTTTTGCGGTTTATCAACGATGTGAAGAAATATGATGAAAAACGCTTGACAAAGTTCAATGCTTATACATACAGGGTGCGGCACCGAAAACGAAACAGATCAAATATCTTATAGACACATGTGTTGTGAAAAAAATGCAAGAACACGTCGATTTGTAAACCAAGGGGGACATCTTTCTACCATAACCTCAACTGTCATACCTCTCTCTCCTCCCCTTGGTCACTATCACCCATACAATTTAAATAGGGAAAGTACTAAGTGTGTCACATCACTGAAAAGGTAATTTGATAAGGAATTCAGCCATGTGAGTGTTCGCTACGTAACTTTTTATTTTGGCGCCCTCTTGCGGGAAAAACAACTGTTCCATATTCTACTTCATTTGAAAACTACTTTGAACAATTCAGAAAAAAAGAATTAAAATTTAAAAAATGACAGTGTATGATCTTAAAATTTGGAAAGGCTTGCATAAATTTTACTTCAACCATTCCAAACTACGATAATTCACAATAGCTGCTCAAAGTGTTCTCCATTAACTGCCATACATGAGTATAAGTTAGTCTCGAAACGTTGTCTGACGTTTTGGAGCATTTCTGGAGTTATTTGACGACATTCGGTAATAATACGATGACGTAACTCGTCTAAAGAACCTGTCTATTTTACTTTTTAAATGGCCCCACAAAAAGTAATCTAAGGGGGATAAATCGGGAGATCGGGGGGGGGGGGGGGCATTCAATGAATCCTCTTCTTCCAATCCAGTGTCTAGGAAATCTTTCATTCAGATACTGACGAACTGCTGCAGCAAAATGTGGAGGAGCTCCGTCCTGTTGGAATATTAGGTGATCTTCAAGGTATCGGTTATCGTTTTCTATTATGTCTGTTAACGTTGGATCAACGGTATCTTCGAGTAATTCCAAATACATGTCCCCAGTCAAATTACCTGGTAAAAAAAAATGGACCAATAACACGATCGCCAAATATTCCAGCCCAAACGTTTAACTTTTCTGGGTGTTGAGTATGTACTTGATGAAACACTCTTGGATTGGAATCTGACCAATACCGACAATTATGACGATTGACAGTCCCGTTGCGATAAAAACTGCATTCATCCGAAAAACAAATGTTGAAAAGGAAATTTGGATCTCGTATAGCACGTTCACTCATGATTTCACAAAATTGTAAGCGACGATCAAAATCGTCTTCGTTAAGTTCCTGAACCAGTTTAATTTTATAGGGATGGAATCTGTGAGCTTTCAAAATTCGCCCGACGGTACGTTGACTTACTTCAGATAGTACGGCAAGCTTTCGTGTACTAAGAGTTGGATCCGCAACAACCTGTCCTAAAACGATTACCTCTACTGCTTCATTTCTTACTGGCTTTTCAATTTGACGTTTTTTATTTGCCACAGGTCCCGTTCGTCGAAATTTTGAAATCAGCTCCAAAACGTATTCACGATTAACGTTTTTGTTTGGGTGTTGCTCATTGAACATTCTACTGGCTGTGTTGGCACATTCATTATTTTTCAAATAATATTCAATTATTTCTAATCTATCCTGAATACTATAAACCATTTTTATGTTTTACTCGTTAATAATACCTGAAGTACTACCGACACAACTGAGCACTGAAACAAAAGGTTTTTTATTGTACCAAAAACATAGGCGTAGTAAGTCAATTTTTATTAGAAGGTACGAATGTCGTCAAATAACTCCAGAAATGCTCCAAAACGTCAGACAACGTTTCGAGACTAACTTATACTCATGTATGGCAGTTAATGGAGAACACTTTGAGCAGCTATTGTGAATTATTGTAGTTTGGAATGATTTGAGTAAAATTTATGCAAGCCTTTCCAATTTTTAAGTTCATACACTGTCATTTTTTAAATTTTAATTATTTTTTTCTGAATTGTTCAAAGTAGCTTTCAAATGAAGTATCATACTTTGGAATACGGAACAGTTGTTTTTCCCGCAAGAGGGCGCCAAAATGAAAAGTAACGTAGCGAACACTCACATGGCTGAATTCCTTATCAAATTACCTTTTCAGTGATGTGACACACTTAGTACTTTCCCTATTTAAATTGTATGGGTGATAGTGACCAAAGGGAGGAGAGAGAGGTATGACAGTTGAGGTTATGGTAAAAAGATTTTCCCCTTGGTTTACAAATCGACGTGTTTTTGCATTTATTTCACAACACATGTGTCTATAAGATATTCGATCTGTTTCGTTTTCGGTGCCGCACCCTGTATGTATTGTATGTACGGGACTACTATAATGACGTATCAACGATGTGCCTTCTCCGCGTGATTTCTACACACAACTCGACGTTGGAATTTCAATTGTGGAAGAAGGTGAATATCCAAAATAATTATCAATACATTCATCTTCTTCCTTGTACAGCTACTGCCTCAGAGGGAAGAGATGACATTTTGAAATTGGCAGAAAAAAACTCCTCAAACTAGTCAAACTATCAAAATGGAAAAGTATTTGTAGATATTTCCTTTAGAAAGAAAATTCATGATTTCTGATGTTTAAAATTTTCATCTCTCACAAATGCTTTTCATGTGTTGCACGATGAGACATTATGTTGGAGACCTGTCATGTAATGATTTTTTAACTCCAGAAAAAAAGAGAGAAATTGGTGTTCATGAAAAATACTGTTTTTGAGCAAAAGAAACAGATGTTGCAGACTACTGTCCGAAGACTGAAGTTAAGAATATAATCTTAAGTCACATGATAATATGACAGAGAAATGTCCCATATCTGAAAATTTTGATCCTATCATAACAGTAAGTTAACCACTGGAAAGTTTGTGTAAAGATAATGTATCTAATAATAAAAAAAATATTACATAAGTTAGTTTTATATACATTGACAAGTGATTCAATATCTGTGTGGTTATATTATAGTAAGTTGATATAAATAAGTTATAACATTGATGGATCCATTTTTTCTAGGTGTCAATCTGAGGAATTTTTGGGAGTCTCTTAAGAAGATTCTTAAAGGTACTCACGAAATAGAAATATGATCCTAGTTCAAACTTAGGCATCTTATTCACCAAATGCATACCAGACAATGTACAGGGTTTTTCACCTAAAACACCTCACACCAATATCTCGAAAACGAATAGAAATATTTGATTTCTGTAAAAATTAATCGTTAGATGGGGTCGAGTAGATTCTTTTCGCATTTTGAAAAATTCGATGCCTACTAAGCGCTGAACGTCGCGACGCGTTGAAAATACAAATCGATTGCAACGACTTTATAATTATGCGCATGTGAAAGTACATAATATTTATAAACTTCATTGTTATGTACTCGAACATATTTACTTTACTCATATCTGAGTTATACCGGTTTTTAGTAAACGTTTTTTGATTGACAAAAAATGCGAATACTTATGATTTCAACAAAAATGCAATTCATTTTACTCAAATTTCGTCAAACCAATGAACAAAATGAATATTTCAATCAACAAATGATGAAACAAATCAAAAATTTTGTTCAAAATTATGTCCTGCTCTAATACAGCTATAAAAAGCTGAGACCAGATGAGCTTGGGTCGCTTGTAGGGGCGTTCTTCTTGTAATAGCGGCTGCACTAATTTTTGGTTCTTCATAGACAACGTCCTTCAGGTGACCCCACAGAGAAAAATCTGGTGGTGTAATGTCCGGGGACCTCGCCGGCCACCTTATCGGTCCATTAGTACAGAACCATCTATTGGGGTATTCTCTGTTTAAATACCTCGTTACAATTTCGGCAGCTCCATCTAGTTGTTGCCACATATTCATCCTAGTCTCAACGGGCCCTTCTTCTGATAATTCCGAAAGTGTAGTTTGAAGAAATCGTAAATAGCGATCTGCATTCAGAGTGCCTTCGTAAAAGTGAGGACCAATAAGGAATCCTTTTAATATGTCGCACCAAACATTGATGCCAAAAATTCGCTAAGAAATCCATTCTTCTGAAGGGATCACCTGGTTCAATTTATGCACTAGTTTGGTTTTGTAAGGGTGGAAAGAGTTTCTATTCAAAATTCTCTACGATGAAGTTATGGAAACACCGGTACTTTCTTTTATTCTCAATAGGGGTACCTTGGGATTATTATGAACCTGCTGAATCACAGCAGCAGTATTTTCATCATTTGTAGTAGTCTTCCCTCTATTTCTTTTAGGTTTGACGATGCTGCCATATTCTCTCAGGTTTTTACATAAACTTGAAAAGGTTTTTGTATCGGGGACTCTTCTATGTGGATAACGCTGTGCGTAAACTCTCTTTGCGTTTCTACAATATTGGACCTGCATTCTCCACTCACCAGTAACATGTTTACTTTTTCCTCATTGCTGAATTGAACCATTATCATATAATTATCGTTAGGATTGTTTGAACCGAACAAATTTGAATATTTATTGTTATAAAATGTGACAACATATGCTTGTAACTGTACTAAGAACAATAATTGCGATAACAATGGTTGCCATGATAACTGATATCCATGACATTCTTGTAAAAATCATAAGTATTCGCATTTTTTGTCAATCAAAAAACGTTTACTAAAACCGGTATAACTTAGATATGAGTAAAATAAATAAGTTCGAGTACATAACAATAAAGTTTATAAATATTATGTACTTTCACGTGCGCGTAATTTCAAAGTCGTTGCAATCGATTTATATTTTCGACGCGTCGCGACGCTCAGCGCTTAAGTAGTAGGCATCGAATTTTTCAAAATACGAAAATAATTTACTCGACCCCATCTAACGATAACTTTTAACAGAAATCAAATATTTCTATTCGTTTTCGAGATATTGGTGTGAGGAGTTTTAAGTGAAAGTATAAGTGGTATAGATTTGTTCATGGTATAGCCTAGGATTTACCAAAGAAACTCTAAATGCCTGAAAAAATTAAATAAAAGAGCTCCTATTATCTGTAATATTGTCTGTAATCCAGTGATGGATAAAATGTCGATGAGGAGACAGGTGGAATGAATGAACATATTATTTCAAATTTTAGATCATCTAGCAAGATGTTCGTAAAACCATAAAATTTTTTAAATATTTAAAAAGCAACACCCGACAATGGATGTATTGTGAAGGAAGAGCAAACACTTCATGCCAATCACTTATTAATTTGATGTGGTGAGAAGTCGAGTATGAAGGACAGTATTAACATTGCAGGTATCTGTCTACAAATGTTTGCTCTATAAAGGACATCCCCATCAGAACTAGGGTACATTTTCTATAATGGAAGGTTTGAAAATCACCAAGAAGGAGTGCACATGCAAATCAGGCTTTTATCTGGAATTTGCAAGCATATTTCAGCATTATTATTGAACTGTGCAAAGTTGTATTTATTACAATAATCAAGTGGCTAATTATCGTGCCCTGGCAATTTTACTGATCCTAGTATCAATTTTATTGTTTAGTTTTGGGTATGGGTTTCAGGATTATCGGTTGCTCTATGGTTATGCTATTATAAATAAACATTAGTATGTATAAAACCAAGCACAATAAATTATTATCACATGCCTTTCGTGTATCAATTTCTTCGATAATTCCCATTTTGTTGGTTACATATACTTTATTTTCATTTTCTGTGGCACCCAATATCACAACAATTGGCGTTTTCATTTATATTTCCTTCAGACATCTTATAATTGGATTTGAAATCGAAATAACTATAATTACTCACGATAGCGAAACAAAACAAAGAAACAATACACGTTTCGGGAAGTTCACATTATGGCCGCTAGAGTCGCATAAAGTTTTGCTCATTATTTGCAGAGATAAGCTATAATAAGATGTGCACGTCAATGTTAAAATTTGTAAATATTTTTATCATGCTTTTGGAATCGACCACCAGATGGAGTTACTATCTCTACATCCACAACAAAGAAGGTAGCTCTTTTTACTGCTAATTTGGCTGTCACGCTATTCATTTGAATTATAAAGAAAGAAGAGGAAAAGTTTTTTCTAGATGTATTAGAGCTCAATTTGGTCAGCATTGTACATATGATTATTGCTTGACCTGAATTACTTGTAGTCCAATAAAATTTCGAAAAGTTTGCATTGTCGCAATAAAGGTTAACTTTTTGATATATTGTTTGTGAAGACGTTATAAACAAATTTGCAAATCGCAAAACAGCCCCTCATTGCTGGTTTTTGGGCGTTTACGCGAAAACTATGTACCATACAAAAAAAAGGTGTAGAGCTTTCTTTCCTGCGTACTTTGAAATCAAGTTCGTTCGATTTGGATGCACGAGTTATTTTCTGCGGGCCCGAAAAGACGCGTGTTGGGAAAGTGCGACGACACGAGGAGTGGGACAGACAAGGCGCGAAGACGGCGGCACCGTCTCACCCTTTGTTCCCGAGCCGACCAAGGGGACTTTTTTTTATTTCATCGAAATCATAATTGTTTACGAGTTTCTTCCCTCATCGGATCATAGAATCATACGGGATAAGTAAATGAAATGTTGCGTTATCTACATTGCACAAGATTATATTTATTTATTTATTTACTTTTTTATTTATTTATACAGGAGGAATACAAACGGGACTGACCCAAAATAGTATTCACATATAGGTTATAACTCCAGAAAGCGAATCTATATAAATCCAAAATGAGTTTTGATGGATCTAAAAATTAATAAAGAATTCAAGTAATGAAAATGGTACATGTGGTAAATGAAATAATGAAGATAAACATTTTTTTTTTGTTTAGCATTTTTTATATATCATGAAATATATACGTCCCAAAGTGCTTGCTTGTTAAAAACATAAAGAATTTTGACTCGAAAACTGAAAATACAATTTTCTCAGGAACAACCTATTTCAGAGAGTACATTATGGAATTATGAATGTGAAGAAATAATATACATTTGAAAAAATTAAGTTTTTGCTAATTGAAATCTCCCGAATTGATGCTTATCCAAAAAATGCATTGTATACAAAATGAGACCTTCATACCTACCGAATGGATTCACTCAAATTATCATGGATAACGGTTTTTAGACAGCATTTATGGTCCACCATATTTCGTCAAATTATTTTTCGTTTTAGTTTAACGTCGTATTTTATGAAAAAAAAAAACATGGAACTGGATGCAGAATTCAACGCTGACTTCGATGGTGATAAAATATACAGGGTGCTCTATTGAAAAATATACTGCTTTTGTTATTACGGAAAAATGCAATACCCTGTCCATCTGGAACTATTTTCAAAACTTAACCTTGGTGCCGTGTAACTTTTATACAGGACTTTTTTTCAAATAAATCAGCCTTACAAATGCGCACTGTCGGGACACTCGGTATAAGTTATGACATATTTCAATCCACAAATATTTTTGAAATTGTGAACGAAATGATCCAAAAGCATTTTATGATGATTACAGACAATCATCATATATTATATAAACATGATTAATCATGTAGAATAATCATCGTAGTTGTATCAACAAGTTGATCAAGTTATTATGTTTAGATTCAACAGTAGAAAGTCAAGAAATATTATTGAGAGGAATGAATTGAAAGGAAGGGAGGGCAAAGAAGTATTATTTTTTCATTGATATCAATCGTAACATCGTTTATTCACACCTCTATTAAACAGATGAACTGTACATATATCATACCTACATTTTACAAATAAATCGCTTCAATTACATTGATACTAAACATATGGACCTCGTAAATGGTCTTTGCACAAAATATCCACATCCTCGTGAAGTCAAACCTCCTCACATCCATTCGATGCTCAGAACTTGAATGAGGACAGGCCCCTCTTCTCCACTGGGCACTATGGGCACTTGCCCAGGGCCCCGCGATCGAATGGGGCCCCCTAGTTCCTGCCAGATTACCAAATGATAACCGATATTTAGGTATTACCAAAAAACATTAATTTTGAAAAATCTGATGATAATGACCTACTACAAATACCTACGCTTATTAGCTTTAGTTTGCCGCATGCGCATAGCTATACCTTGTACAACATAGCTTGAACTTTTTGACAGATGGGTCAGTGATGGGAAACACAAAATATCTATTGGTGTAAAACATATGTGGCTGTATGTATGTTTTAAACTATTCAAAATAAGTTAATTCATCCATCAATCAATTTTATTGCACTGGACATAAAAACATTGGGTAGGTAAGAGACCATTGTTTTCCATTTTTCTATTTAAATTTTACTTTGAAGCAATAAAAACCACTTGAGACCTTCGGAAAATGCTTGAGTCTTTAACAGGTACTTTTGTGTAGTGTGTCTATTCTCATGATTATTAACAATTATTTGAATAAGAAAATATTGTTCGTCGTTGCAAAGTTACATCGATTTCAGATTTGACATCCGTCAAAAAGATCAAACTATTAAATGCAACTATAAACAGGGTATAAGTACTCCACTTAATTAAATACCTATACTATATGTAGGTGTAAGAATACAATTTGATGCGGTGTGGTTTATGTCATAAAGAAACCTATTGGAACGTCATACGTAATACCAAAGACGAACGGGATTTTCCCTGTATTTGTCTGCGATGTTGTGACGTTTGTTTTGCTTGTATATCCTATTTTTTTATAGTTAGTAACTAAATGAAAATAAATGTAAAACCTTGTTTGTTTTCTTTATATATTATAACTATATAGTGTTTTCTCAAGGTCATAGGGGCCCCATGATCCTAATGTGCCCAGGGCCTCAAATAGTTTAAAGACGGCCCTGAATGAGGAAGTTTCCTTATGACGAATTCTCATCAAATAAGTACTCAACTATTTAGTTTGGTATCTCTACTTTCTAGAATGACAATACAAATCATTCAACTCCATTCTATTTTCAAAATAAACCATTTTATAAATTTTGAGGCGGAAAACTGTGACGTACTTAGTGAGTTTAGAGTGAATATAGCTATCGTAAGTTATGTTATGGTGTAATCCGGATGATCGCGGACGAAATCTACGAATGCATTTGCGCAATTGCCAGATCTACCTTTCTATTTTCATGAAAATTAATTGAAAGCTGTTCCAAAAATTCAAACACAAAATTATATTGAAATAATTCACTTCAAGAACAAATTCGATTCATTCATTTATTTTCTATTCAGCCATAGTCCTCGATTATATCATCGCATTCATATATTTTCGTATGTTATGTGCTAGTTATATTTCATAAGACATATATGATATTATATCACGAAAGGTAAACAATCCATGATTTGGTATTGCAAAATCCACGACATATTTTACCAAGATATTCTGGTCAGTTTTTCCGAATATTTAGAATAAATTAGAAGCAGGGCAACACTGTACTTCAGCACGCAAAATCTCAATTTGTTCCTGTGTGAACCCGGTTTTTCACTTGGTACGTCATCAGAATGGTGGAAGAGCCAAAACTAGTTTTTCAAAACGAAATTCTGGAGTCAAATTCGATCGCACAAAAAAAAGAAAAAATACGGGTGTAATAATTTTTCATATATTTTATGGAAAAAATAAAATCTCAATATTGGAAACTTCCTCATTCTGCAGATGTTGGAAACTTGACTGTACAGAAAAAGTAGTCGTATAGGCTGAAAAGTGGAGCATACGTCTGCATGTCGTATCGATGATTCCTCCTGGATCGAGGGCTGAGGAGGTCTGCAGATATCAGTTGTGCACTCACGACAGCTGATACTCTGATATGAATCAGACGATGAAGGCTGGTCACATTCAAGTCTAGTGCGTTTTATTGGACCCTGGCAGTTTGATATCTAACACGACAAAGCTTATAGAAAAACTTTATATCATCGTTGGCCCAACACTCCCATTTGTCGTCGTTTAATGATTGGCTTTTCAAAGTCAATGTCTGCAGGCCATTTTGATGAACGAATACAGTGGTATCCTTTCCACAATCGAGCGTTTCATCAGATTTCACAAATTTGAGAACGGTCCATGATGGCGACTGTAAGCAATTGAAATTTAACCGATTGATCTCATAGGGGGAAAAATGTCGGACAAAACGATTCTTATTTTCAGATTTTGACATCGCTCGCAGATTGAAAAAATCCAAATTTTTGGCCGAGGTAAGGGATGGCAGAAATGTCTGAACTGACCAAAAGTCTCGTTTTGTGAATGCGACTTCAACGAAGACAATTTTTTTATAGGATCATATGTCGAAAAGGAATATAGAACAGTACATTATCGACTACTGAGGAAGACATGGAGAAGTACATATTATCATGTTTTCTGATATGCTGATTTATTGAGATATTCATCATAGTTGTTGCTGGTAATTTTCGTTCAGTTTTTTTTTTGAGGTATTTAGGTACTACGTCTGATTTGTAAAATAAGTTTCACTAGATTTTTTTTTCAATTATATTTCTACTTTGAACTCGAAAATATACCAGAAATATGCAAAATTTATCACCTGATGTCACGTTTTTGGGGCTGTTGTATCTCGATTCGACATGAACATGTATCTAGAGAAAAGTTAGCATTCTTTTGAGAGATTGAGCGTCTTTTTATCATTTATCGTTCTAAATTTATGGCTGTTTATATCGCCTGTTCGGATTTTTTCTAACTTTGAGCAAAGAGCGGCACTGCCTAACGTCGTTTAATCGAGCTCAAACTCCATATACAAATAATACTATACTAACCTGTGAAATCAGCAAACGTTTACACCCACAAATATAAGAAGAGCTTTTTGGAAACCAAAAATTCGATTTACTTATGTTCAAGACAAACAACAAGCAAAGACTGATTTCATATTCTACAATTACATTCGGAATAAATTCTTACAATTAGATGATTACTGAAACTTATAAACAATTATTATTTCGAAGAAATCGAAAAAAAAAGTCCAGTTTGTCGGTCAGTCGGCTCGACAAAGGGTGAGACGGTGCCGTCTTCATCGCGCCTTGTCCCACTCCTCGTGTCCTCGCGCTTTCCCTACACGCGTCTTTTCGGGCCCACAGAAAATGCCTCCTACAACCAAATCG
This sequence comes from Plagiodera versicolora, assembly GCA_037013635.1. Lineage (NCBI taxonomy): Eukaryota > Metazoa > Arthropoda > Insecta > Coleoptera > Chrysomelidae > Plagiodera > Plagiodera versicolora. The sequence goes on along the minus strand of CM072986.1, from coordinate 2,597,919 downwards.
AACAAACTTGATATCAAAGTACGCAGAAACAAACTGTACAACTTTTGTCTGAAGATTTTTCCGTATAGTAAATAGTTTTCGCGTAAAGCCCAAAAAACCAGCAATGACGAGGGGCTGTTTTCGCGATTTGCAACCCCCGTGCAAAAGATATCGATTCGCTGCTTTGGGAATTTGTTAATAACGTCTGCACAAACAATATATCAGAAAGTTAACCTTTATTGCGACGATGCGAACATTTCGAAATTTTATTGGACAAACAGAAATCTCACATACAATTATTTGTTCCATTTATCTTTTCATGACTAATTGGACCTTCATTGTAGAATTTTTACATTGGAATTTATTACCTGATTTTTTTTTTACTTTTTGTCTGAAACAGCCAGCTTAAAATAAACAGTTCATAACCTAAATATTCAGTACTATTTTCCCAATCATCAAAATAAATCGTTACGTTCATAAAATTGTCTGCCAACTGCTAACTTCACATTGCCTAAAATAGAAATTCATGCATTATGCGACATCTATGATATCACGTTGAAATGAAAATCAATCACGTGACCATATTTCCAAACCTTCCATAAGACGTGCACATCTTATTGTAACTTATCTCTGTTATTTGTAACGGGATGATAGCAGCGACATCTATCAACGAACTACCAAAGTAACATTTTCAGTAAAGAATTCGATCAACCATTTGATACGTCACATACAGATTTATGTATCGATTATGCAATCGATTTTACAATTCTTCGTTAGATGGCAAACAATGTAAGGAATACAGGAATCGATGATTCCAAATACCTGTATAGATGTAAGAAGTGTGGAAACCAGAGACAAGGTACAATAAGATGTGTACGTCTTATGGAAGGTTCGGAAATATGGTCACGTGATTGATTTTCGTTTCAACGTGATATCATAGATGTCGCATGATGCTTGAATTTATAATTTAGGCAATGTGAAGTTAGCAGTTGATTTTATGAACGTAATGATTTATTTTAGTGATAGGGAAAATAATACTGAATAGTGAGATTATGAAGTGTTTATTTTAAGCTGGCTGTTTAAGACAAGAGGCCATTGTAATATAGTAAAAAAAGTGTTTGAATAATTTCATTCGTTATATTATTTATTGACTAGTTTTATAAAATGAAGAAGGATCCATGTTGGAAAAAATACTAGGTTACCAGTAAGGACTCTACGAATTCTGATGAAAGTCACGAACTGAAAGTTTCGACAAAATATATTTGAAATTATTGTTACACTGAAATATAAGAATTCAAGATTCTGCAGAATGAGTACGAAAAAGGTTATTTCTTTTATGAGCGGGGGTTCCCACTTATTTTTTATTTAATTGCAGGTAATAAATTCCAATGTAAAAATTCTACAATGAAAGTCCAATTCGTCATGAAAAGATAAATGGAACAAATAATTGCATCTGAGATATCTGTTTGTCCAATAAAATTTCGAAATGTTCGCATCGTCGCAATAAAGGTTAACTTTTTGATATATCGTTTGTGCAGACGTTATAAACAAATTCCCCAAGCAGCGAATCAGTATCTTTTGCATGGGGGTTGCAAATCGCGAAAACAGCCCCTCATTGCTGGTTTTTGGGCTTTTACGCGAAAACTATGTACTATACGAAAAAGTCTTGAGACAAAAGTTGTACAGTTTGTTTCTGCGTATTTTGATATCAAGTTTGTTCGATTTGGATGTACGAGTCATTTTCTGCGGGCTCAAAAAGACGCGTGTAGGGAAAGTGCTAGGATGAGACTAGGAGTGGGACAACTCGCAATAACGGCGGCACCGTCTCACCCTTTGTCGTCGAGCCGACTGACCGACAGAGTGGACTAATAATTGTTTACGAGAATTGTTTCGGTAATCTAATTTTAAAAATTTATTCCGAATGTAATTGTAGAATATGAATTCAGTCTTTGCTTGTGGTTTGTCGTCTTGAACAGAAATAAAGCGAATTTTTGTTTTCCAAAAAGCTCTTCTTATATCTCGTGGGTGTAAACCAGAGCATGGGAAAATCAAATGATATTGTTATGCGCAGGTCAGGGGCGCATTGTTCCGTGCTTAATGACAGTTTCATATGTTTCATGCAATTCTGTGTGCAATTCTTCAACAATTATGTCAGAATGCCAGATGTCATTGGGTTTCAACTAAAATGGGAGTGCTCAAAAAGTAACGATAATTTTGTGTGGCAATGTTAGGAAAGTACAGTTGTTCTGCTATTTTCAATTTTCTGATGGAAATGTACAGAAGAGAAAACATTGGTTCATTTTACTGAATAAACCAGAGACTACCGGCAGTTGTTATTATGTGAGTATCACTTTAAAACAAAATATTTTACAGATTTTCATAAAAAAGGGTTATATTATTCTTATGATATACCCTTTATTGAACCCACTGAAACTGAAATGCATGAAAGAACGTAGTGAATACACAATCTACCAATTTAGATAATTATGTAGGAAAACAAACTCAAAGTAATATTTAAAGACAATACAAGAGGAGAACAATGCAAGAAAGTTTCATAAAATCATATATGCCTTTCAAACTCGTTGAATCATTACTTTGAGTGAGAGTTATGGAAAATTTGTGATAAATTAGGATTCAAATTTCTTCAAACAAGATCTCTAAACCAGGATTCTGTAGTGAATTTATTTCTAACAGATATAGATTTTAGTTGTTTTTTTTTGTATGGGACACATGAATTCCATAAAAAAGTGTTTTTTAATGAAAGTTCCATTCTTATAGTTAGAAAATATAATGATGATATTTACAGGTCATTTCAGCGAAGCAATTTTATTGTAATGATATGAAAAAACTGAGAAAGATGAAACATCTGTGATATTTTTACTAAATGTATGTTCAAAAGTGCTCTTTTACTAGGACTTTTCTAATGATATTCTTTTATTAGTTATTATGTTTTGTTATTGTATTTTATTCATTTTATGCCATGGGCAATAAATTTTGATGACTACTCTTGCGTTTTTATTTTCAATACCTTGTATATAGAATGATCATGAATCCCTCCAATTATTTGAATTTTGGATTTAACTGAAAACTGAAATACCTACAGATCACAGAACAACTTATTTTGATGACAGCATGTAAATGCCAATTGCCACGGAACGATGCGCCCCTGGGATGCGCAGAATACTGTTTTCATAAAATTAACATTGAATAAACCAGTCTCTCTATTGTATGTTGTCTCTGGTGTAAACGTTCGCTGATTTCAAGGGTTAGTATAATATTATTTGTATGGAGGTTAAGCTCGATTAGACGACGTTAGGCCGTGTAGTTATTCTTTGCTCAAAGTTAGAAAAAATCCGAAAAGCCGATATAAACAGCCATAAATTCAGAACAATAAATGATAAAAACACGCTCAATATCTCAAAAGAATGCTAACGTTCTTCAAGATACATTAGGCTGATCAATTTCTTTGATAAATATAAATTATTATCACCACATCAACATGGGTTTCGGGCGGGCCTTTCAACCGAAACTGCATCAACTGATTTAATACAGAATATTCACGAAACTCTTGATAGAGATTCCCTTGCAGTTGCAAGTCAAGGGCTTTTGACACCATAGATCCACTTTTCTTGAAGATGAAACTTCACGCAATGGGTGTGAGAAACTCCATCAATGACTGGTTAATTTCTTTTTCCCAAAACCGCCGCAACATTGTTGATATTAACAACACACATTCAGGCGAACAAACTATTGAACTAGGAACACCTCAGGGCAGTGTTCTGGAACCGCTGCTGTTCTTGGTATGTGTGAACGACTTTCCGGATTTTTTTGAGGAGGGCAGGCCGTTCGTATATGCTGATGACACGGCGGTTATAGTCTCGGGAAACTCACATGAGGAGATTACCCACAGAGTTGGAGTAGCAATCAGTCAGTTTGCATTATGGTGTGAAATCAACCACCTTGTAGTCAACCTGAAGAAAACCAGTTATATGGAATTCACAGGAAAATACAAATCACCTACCATTGATCCAAGTATACCATTTGGTAATACAAATATACAGGCTGTCAACTCTTTCAATTTTCTGGGCACGCTTGTTGATTCAAAATTATCTTGGAATGATCAAATAAACCACCTTTGTAAAAAGCTCCAAAAAACGTATTTTGCCATATTCTCTCTCAAAAGATATCTCAATGTTCAAGGTCTGATTAACGTCTACTATGCTCTAGCGTTCTCAACAATAAGTTATAATATAGCGTTCTCAACAATAAGTTATAATATAGCGTTCTCAACAATAAGTTATAATATAATTTCTTGGGGACAAGCCACAGAAATAAGCAGAGTCTATACTCTACAAAAGCGCATTATTCGTCTCATTTTCAACTTAAAGTATCAAGATTCCTGTAGAAATCACTTCAAGAAACATCGAATATTGACAGTGGTCAGCATTTACATATTGAAATTATTGTGCCACATCCATAAAAGCAAACACCATCTAAAGAAATGTTCAGAAATTCACAAATACACCACTAGAAATCACAATCATATTTATATGGAAAAGTTTCATCTTATGGAGTACAAAAAATCTCCGAAATACCGTGTGTAACAGGATCATGGTACACCCCCTCTATCTGCTTTAGTTTTGAAGGTAATTGATTGAAATTTGGGATATTCCATATACATAATAAGCGGCACTTTTTGCTTCACAAATGATTTTTTTTTTTCACTTCCGGTTTCGCCGGAAGTGATACCAACTTTCGATTTTTAAAAAGAACACCCTGTATATTATTACATTTCTGAAATCTGCATAATTTTCTGAATCCAATGATACCACATAAGTGACATTTCAAACGTCAATATTTTTGATAATTCAATTTTGAGTTTTCCATTTAAGTGTGGCATGATGGTTCCGATTTATTCCAATTTACCCGTCTAATGCCAGAAAAATCGAAATCCCGTCAAAAATACTAAATTGCATTTTTTATGAGCAAATAAAGTTCATCGTAATCGATTTTGGGGTAAAACTCAATTTTTTCAAATGGAACCATATTGGTACCGTGGTACCATTTATTAGTACTATTAATAAGGAATTTATTCATGCCTGCTAATAAAATGGACGATGAATACAATCAAAATTACAGCTGGAAGAAAATAAGATAATACAATTACTTTGTTCTAATTTAATGCTAAGAAATTACTAAGGTGGCTTTGAAATACAAAAAATGAACACAAAACATTACAACAATTGTTCGAAATGCGTCAATGCACTTCTGAACTCGCATAGCTGTTTCTTGAAGAACGTTCGCTAATTGCTGGGCCGTTATACTATTAATTGCGCGTCTTATTCGCAACTCCAGGTCTTCGCGGGTTGTAACGGCGGTTGCATAGACAATGTTTTTTAAATGGCCCCAAACAAAGAAATCAAGAGGTGTCAAATCAGGTGACCTTGGAGGCCATCGCACAGGACCATTTGTCGAAATTACGTTTTCTTGGAATGCCTGTTGAAGGTAATCAGTTACTATTCTTGAATTATGGGGAGGAGCTCCATCTTGTTGGAAATACATTCCCTGTCGTAGATGGACAGGTAATTCAGTTAACCTATCCTCAATTTCATTTTGCAGAAATCCTAAGTATCTCCAGTCAAGCGTCCTTCAAATATCATTGGACCAATGATTCTACTACCGAGTATTCCAAGCCAAACATTGAGGCGATGGCCTCCAAGGTCACCTGATTTGACACCTCTTGATTTCTTTGTTTGGGGCCATTTTTTGTATTCCAAAGCCACCTTAGTAATTTCTTAGCATTAAATTAGAACAAAGTAATTGTATTATCTTATTTTCTTTTAGCTGTAATTTTGATTGTATTTATCGCCCATTTTATTAGCAGGTATGAATAAATTCCTTATTAATAGTACTGATAAATGGTACCACGGTACCAATATGGTTCCATTTGAAAAAATTGAGTTTTATCCCAAAATCGATTACGATGAACTTTATTTGCTCATAAAAAATGCAATTCAGTATTTTTGACGGGATTTCGATTTTTCTAACATTAGACGGGTAAATTGGAATAAATCGGAACCATCATGGCACACTTAAATGGAAAACTCAAAATTGAATTATCAAAAATATTGACATTTGAAATGTCACTTATGTGGTATCATTGGATTCAAAAAATTATGCAGATTTCAGAAATGTAATAATATACAGGGTGTTCTATTTGAAAATCGAAAGTTGGTATCACTTCCGGCAAAACCGGAAGTGAAAAAAAAATCATTTGTAAATCAAAAAGTGCCGCTTATTATGTATATGGGATATCCCAAATTTCAATCAATTACTTTCAAAACTAAAGGAGATACAGGGGGTGTACCATGATCCTGTTACACACGGAATAGCGGGAGTCATCTCTACAACTTACTGCCCGAATCATCAAAAAATCGGTCTGCAGATATCAGTTGTGCACTCACGACAGCTGATACTCTGATATGAATCAGACGATGAAGGCTGGTCACATTCAAGTGACCCTGGCAGTTTGATATCTAACACTACAAAGCTTAAAGAAAAACTTTATATCATCGTCGACCCAACACTCCCATTTGTCGTCGTTTAATAATTGGCTTTTCAAAGTCAATGTCTGCAGGCATTTTTGATGAACGAAGTGGTGTCCTTTCCACAATCGAGCGGTTCATCAGATTTCATAAATTTGAGAACGATCCATGATGGCGACTGTAAGCAATTGAAATTTCACCAATTGATCTCATAGAGGGAAGAAAGTTCGGAGAAAACGATTCTCATTTTCAGATATTGACATCGCTCGCAGATTGAAAAAATCCAAATTCTTGGCCGAGGTAAGGGATGGCAGAAATGTCTGAACTTCTGAACTGACCAAGAGTCTCGTTTTGTGAATGCGACTTCAACGAATGCGTCAAACCAGATAATATTGTTCTATTTTTTTTGAGCATCAGTTTATAAAATAAATCATGGAGGTACTCAGGGACAATTTGTCTGGCGCCCCTATTCTTTCTCCGAACTGTAATTAGTTTAAATGATTAATTTTGAACCACACCCATCCTCCACTGTTCAAGCTAGCCGTGAGTACTTATTGATTTCCATCATAAGCCAAAAATATTTCTGAACCCTAACTATGATTTTTTTGTTTATTTAACCCGAAAGTAGGGTTACATAAAATTTGGCGCCCAACGTGGGGCCCCTTTGACATTGAAGTGGGGTTATTTGTTTCTCTTTGCTAGTCGTTATAGGATATTTTACACTTTCGTATTGCCATTGGAGATTTGGAATTGATTTTTTTGTGTGTATTGTATATTCAAAATTTGGCTTTTTTTGTTAGTAACCGATACTCGTTCCGTATTGTCGATAGCACACGTCCATAATGGGAGGTAGCTTACATGTAAATAGGTTGGAAAAGTCAGAATTACAATATGAATTACAATGGAGGGGTTTACTTAGTACAGACATGCAGGTTAAGGATATGCGTCAGGCTTCATCGAGTTCGCTCAAATTGGAGAAGTCTGGTACATCTTTGACATTTCCTAGTCATCCCTCTACATTTGATATCGACCTCACCTGTGTGCAAGGTAAAGTAATAGAGTTGAGGGAACTTACTAGTAATTTTCCTGGGACAGATAATAGTAGTCCTTTCAAGAAAATAACGAGCAAGATGGTTCATGCTTTCCAAAGAATATAGCGATCTGTACCAACAAAGACAACAAAATGGTTTGAGAACCAAAGTGTTGATCTCCAAACATCAGTCCAGAATGCCGCATTACCTTTGAATCTCAGTATGGTTATTCCGGATACTAGCAGTCCTATAGGCTCTTCATATTCTGAAGAAGATGAGTTTGCACCTGGACCAATTAATAATTCTGGTTTGCTGGGAGGTAGTGGTACTACTGTTATATCTGAGAGTGTACCTGTTTCGAAATGGGCTTCAACAAGGTTCAGTGGTGATAGGGGCGTTTCTGGAAAATGTAGAAGAGCTCTGTTTATCCAGAGGTGTCTCGAAGGAGCAGTTGTTTATTTGTACGAGTGATTTATTTACAGGCTCTGCTATGATTTGGTTCAGTTCTATTCGATCAAAGGTCTCAACGTTTTTTAGTTAGTAGATGAACTACGATTACAGTCCCAGCCAGCAAATTTCAACAAGAAACTCTTCGAGGAGATACGACATAGGACGCAAGGACCAAGTGAATCGATTGGAATTTATTTGCTGTTATGAACAATATGTTTAGTCGCCTGACGGTTCCAGTGGGTGTGGAAAGCCAAATGTCACGAAATATACTTGTCCTACGTGTAATAATAATCAGCAGGGAAACGGACAAGGGAGGCGCTAGTTGTTGGCCAGCTTTCGTCTCTGGGTGTTGTGGAGGCCAATGTTTCTTTTGGGACAATAATAGATTATGTTTTTGCACATGCTCGTGGGGACGAATAACCTCATGTTATTGTTTCCATATTAGGAACTGAAATTGTTGGTTTACTTGATAGTGGTGCTAGTCGAAGTGTACCAGGTAGAAAAGGATGGGATATTTTGAGGAACATAGGTTTAGCTAGATTAGATAGTTCTGATACTGTTTCAGTGACTCTTGCAAATGGACAAAGGAGTGAATGTATAGGGGTATTACGTGTTCCTGTGAAATTGAAAGATGCCGAAAGGATAATTGATTTATTAGTAGTACCAGATCTTAGTCATGGTCTGATACTTAGAGTTGATTTTTGGGTTCGCATGGGTATTGTACCAGATCTTCGTTCCAGGGAGTGGCAGTTCTCTGCAGAGGATGAGATCGGAAATTCAAATGTCTCTGCGGCAATTGCTCTGAATTCTAGAGATCATTTAACGGACCGTCGAGCTGCCTTGATGATTTGGTTGAAAGAAAATATAGAACCAATCAAACAAAGGTTTTATCCAGTTTCTCCTGCACTACTACGACATATCGATGCAGAGCTACAAGATATGCTGATTAAAGGAGTGATTGAACCATCTGCTGCTCTGTGTAATTATTTTCTTGTGTGAATAAAACCTATATACAAATAACTAGTTAATATATAAATATATAACATTGAAATCACACAAATAAAATTGTATTAAGCATAAAGTATATAGACGTTCAATACAAGTACTTACAATTATATACAAATATAATAGGAATAGCTGAAAGTTTTTACATAAAGAATGACTCAGTTATGAGATCCTACATAATAAATATAGTTAAAAAAGGTTAAGTTGACAGAATAAGTATGAATTCACAATTATAAAATACATGTACTAATAATATATATATATATATATATATATATATATATATATATAAAATTAAAATCGACAAGGAAGTGTTACATATTAAAAAAATAAAAAAAAACCGACATATACATTTCAGAATTGCAAGTGGACAATATAGCAAGCATATTGAACAATATGCTTTTTCAACTCTTTTTTGAAGCGATTAATATTTGTAATGGATTTTACATTTTCAGGAATACGGTTGTAAAGTTTTGGCGCGAAGTAAACGTATGATCTTTGAGATACGACCCTGACCATTAAGGGCGTAGTATACTGGTCCCTTTGACGAGTAAGGTATTGATGTGTAGGAAGCAATGCTGTCGGTTTATTGGTATGATACTTAGTGCTAGAGCATAAAAAATACAACTGTCTTATGTCCAACATGCGAGTTTCGCTGTATAAGCTATTAGAGGAATACCTATTATTTTTAGAGGAAATCAACTTAAGGAAACGCCTTTGCATAATTTCAATTTGTTGAATATGAGTATTCAAGGCTCCTCCCCATACTGCTATTCCATAGCGGATATGACTTTCCACAAGGGAGTAGTATAAAGTTTTGAGATATTTCAGAGGTAGGAGTTCTTTGAGTTTCCTGAATTTGAAAAGAATGGTTCTCAATTTATTGACGGTGTATTTGATATGAAGGTTCCATTTCAAATGAGTGTCTAGGATTATTCCTAAGTATTTTATTTTATTTTCAGGAGAGATATGGAAAGGCGTATCAGTTTTAAGTGTTAGTCGATCGAATGGAGGTGCTGCAGCTGCATCACAACAGAATGGTAGATAATGCGTTTTATCAATATTCACTGTTAGTAATTTCTTATCCAGCCAACTTTTAATGAGGGAGAATTCTGTTTTATCTTTAATTTTCAGGGAATTCCAGTTGTCTGCTTTATAAAAGATGGCAGTGTCATCTGCGAATCCGACTATGTTTCCGTTGCCTAATGCAAAAAGTCCGTTAATATATATATTGAATAGTGTTGGTCCCAGCACGGAACCCTGAGGTACTCCACATTCAATCACTTTATCACTGCTCAATATATCATCAATTCTTACCGCTTGTGTTCTTCCTGTTAAATAACTTTCAAATAATTTCAATATGTTACCCCGTATTCCGATATCTTCCAAAGACTGAAGGAGAAGTTGATGACTGACAGTGTCAAAGGCTTTCGAAAGGTCTATGAACACACATAGACAGGTTTTGCTTTCGATCAAGGCCTCAGTTATTTTTGTAGTCAAAGTGAGTACAGCATCTTGGGTTGAAATGTTTTCTCTAAATCCAAATTGGCTGTTGGAGATTAAATTGTATTTATTTAAGAAGGATACGAGCCTCTTCTTGATTATCTTTTCAAATATTTTCGAGAGATGAGTAACTAAGGAGATAGGACGATAATTTGTGATAATAGACGTGTCTCCTTTCTTGAACAGTGGAGTAATGATTGCTTTTTTGAATTCACCGGGGTAAACACCTTCCTCCACACATCGGTTGAGAATATAAGTAAGGGGATCTAAAATATAGTTTGTTATTAGTTTTATATTCTCTGCTTTGAAATCGTCACAACCCACTGCCTTTTTATTTTTAAGCTCAAAGATTGTGTTTTTTATTTCCGTTGGGTCAATTGGTTCAAAGAGGAAAGAGTTTGAAATCGATGTTCTTTTAATTTCGTAGTTCGTGTTGTTTTTAATCTTGCTAGCAAGAACTTTACCCGTTTCTACAAATGCTATATTGAATGTATTTGCTATTTGCGTTTTATCAGTCAAGATTTCATTATTTGTGGGATGTTCAATTTTATCTATAACAACTTTGTGTTTTTTGTCTTTGATATTTGTTGAGTGACATCCCATAACATTTTTGAGTTGTTTTGATTTGTATCGATTTGTTTTTTATAAAAGTTGAATTTAGCTTTTTTGATCAATGATGTTAGCTTGTTTCTGTAGTTTTTATATTCTTTCCTTAAATCGCCATCATATGGTTGTTTTTGCATGTGGCTAAACATTGTGTTTTTTTTTGTTGATAGAATTTAATAAACCATCTGTAATCCAGGGTGCTATTTTGGTATTTTTTTTGAGAATCTGATATTTGTATGTGCACGTTTCTAGTGCATTCATGGTTATTTTGATGAAATTTTTTGTTGCAGTGTCTGGGGTTGGTGTAGAGTAAACATCGTTCCAAGAAATATTGCTAAAGATGTTTTGTATTTTGTTGGTGTTGATACGTTTTACAAATCTTTTTTCGTTAACGTTTGCTTTTATTTTTTCAGCAAATACAATCTGAAGTAAACTAGAGTAGTGGTCCGTTATTGTTGTTTTCAGTACAATGGGTAGAATATTTTCAGTTACATCAGGATTTTTTGATTTTATGAGGATATGGTCCAAGCATGATTTACTATTTCCTTGTATTCTGGTAGGTGCGTTTATTGTGGAGATGTATCCAAATTCATTCAACGCAACGTACTCAAATATTCAACTGTATACCTGTTGTCAACATTCAACATATCAATATTGATGTCGCCCAAAAACAGGGATACGTCAGAATTATCATGGTGGTTTTCGAATAAGCCAAACAGACCTGCATTGAACTCTTGTATATCAGAATTTGGTGATCTGTACATGGTTATAATGAGCAGTGTTTTTTTCGTGCCTAATTCAAGTTCAATTCGAAGTGCTTTCAACTGATTAGAAACCCCCACTATTTCGTAGGTGAATTTAAAATTTGATTTTATATAGGCAACCACCCCATCATTCTGATTATAATGACTTTCGTTGCTCTGATCAATCACCTCTCTAGTTTCTGTTGAGATAATAATATCGATATCAGATTTCAAATTTTGTAACATGATCGAGAATTCATCCAGGTTTTTATTAATACTACGAATATTCATTTGCAAGATTTTGAGATTTTGGTAGCTTTTGTTTATATCAAGTATCTGACTGCATTCAGCAATGGTGTCTATGCTATATGTTTCAACATTTTCAATTCTGAAATCACGAATATAGGGATCCATTGTATAAAGTGATAAAAACTTGAAGATGGGCGAGAAAAGAAAAAAAAACACTAATCACCAATACGTGCACACAAATAGGGTTGAAATAGGTTATATAATTATAAAAACAGAATTATATCAGATTAAAAATTTATGTTTTTTTCTTGGAACTATCAGTTCACATAACTAGTGGGGCATTGGATTTTTATATAATTACTTGTTTGAGCGTTGACTTCGTGTTCTCTCTCTTATGGCTGCTCCACCAGCTATCGGTTTAATATTCTTTTTGTTTGCGATTGTTTTGGGTGTGTTGGTATCGATATCGGCCTTCTTGTTTTCTGCTCCTTTAGGATCTTCTTGTGATATGGAGACGGGATATTCGATTTCTTTTTCTGGATTTCGTGAATGCGGTGTTGGTGGGGCACTGTTTGCGTTGCAATCTTCTGAGTGGTCTAATTCTTCTAATTCTTTTACTGTATAGACTCTATCGGTTGACGTAGAGTTTATTTCCTTTAATATAAGATCGATCGTTAGGATCTTCTCTGCCTTTATTCAGGTAGGTTCTTAGAATTCTATTTTCTCGTCTTTGTTCAGATGTAAGATCGTGCGATATGGCTACTCCCACGATCGTATACATAGGTCTTGCAACTCGTGTGGTGGGGGGTGACCCAAACATTGAGGAAATTTTTGTCGTTCTAATGTTTTGCCACCTACAGCGCTGTCCTCTATTGTCACTTTGTCAGCCAATCACAAATCAGATCCGATCTGCTTTTTGAAAGTAGGGATAATTTTTATTCATTCGAGAGAATTTTGGAAGATATAATATTTCTGTCATTGATTTTATTTATCATTCAAGTCCTAACCGTTTGTTTTGTTGTCAAAGATTAATCACGTGATTATACCCCTATGTCCCCCTAGCGGATAATTATGGAAACTTTTTCTTCAAAACTGGTGCCACCCCCCACCACTCAAAAATGCCGTAGATTCCAGACCTTATGTATAAGACCGTGGCTACTCCCGTACCTTTTAATTTTTTACATTGTCTCAGAACCTCAATTTTCTTCATATACGACAGGAATTCAACTTATACAGGAGGTTTTTCCGTATTATTGAGGTGAAAAATGTTATTGAAATCGGACACTCCAACATCCACATCCAGCAGTGTCTTGAGTTTTTCCTTTATAGTAGTAGGTGTGCTCTCTTCATTGTCTAAGCCAAATATTATAATATTGTTCTTTTTTGAATATCTTTCCAAAGTCTCTACTTTGGTTTTTAATGTTTGATTTTCTTTTTCGAGGTGATAAACTTTCTGTTTTAATTCCTCTACTTTCATCAAATTCTTGTTTCGGTAGCTTCAATGGCAGATTTGATTTCCCTTCTGTTTTTCAGTACTTCTTCTTTCAAACTTCTATATAATCGCATCTATCGAGTCTTCCATGTCAGTAACCTTTGGTGAAATAGGTTCCAGCCTTCACTCACAGGTTTTTTCTCACGTGATTTGCCAGTTGTTGAGGAAACTCACAATGTAAACATTGATTTTGGGAGTGATTTACGATGTGATATCACTGTATGTATGAGGAAGACACTTCACATTTACCACTTAAACCAAATTTTAATTCAATTGTTTGATGGAATTTAGATCTATTATACTGCAACAATATTATGGGGTGTTTACTATTCCACCAGCGGAGGATAATATAAAAAGGTCGAGGATTCGACCTCCATTTTTTCGTATCTCTTATAGTTAATGAGTTACCCTATAAAAACATTGAAAGCCACTAATCTGGCTGTCTATCAAAACTTTATTACGAACAAGCTTGAGCAAGGACTCCAAGTTAACGTTATCTACACGGACCTTGCTGAAGCCTTTGATTCAGTTTGTCATGAACTTTTAATTTTGAAACTCAATAATCTCGGAATTACGGGCAGATATTTGGAATTTTTCAAGTCCTATCTTTCTGACAAATTGCAGAGTGTAAAGATAGCTGGCTGTGAATCAGAAGCAATTCATGTTACTTCAGGGGTTCCGCAAGGTTCGCACATTGGACCCATATTATTTTTACTTTTTATTAATGACGTTGAACCTGTGTTTGAATATTGTGATATCTCTCTGTATGCAGATGACCTTAAGTTTTTCAAAACTGTGCAATATATCAATGATATTGAACGTATTCAGATTGACTTGTATAATTGACTACTGCGAGGTGGGGATTATATTCGATAAAGATCTAAATTTCAATGATCATGTGAATGATATTTGTAACAAGGCACGGATAATGCTCGGGTTAATTAAAATGAATACTCGCCATAATACAGACTATGATGCTATGAAATTGTTATACTTTTCACTGGTTTGAAGTATTTTGGAGTATAACAGTGTTATTTGGTGTCCTCGTGTTATGCTTATCACAAGGGAAGAATTGAAAAAGTTCAGGATCGTTTCACTAAATACCTAATATGGAAACTTGGCTTACCATATTGTCGCGTACAGGGGGTGTTTTTTGGGGGTCACCCCTGTCGCTTGGGTCGTACTCGGTCGGAAATATGAATTAAATGATTTCAATTACAAAATTAAATACAAAACAAAACATATAATTTAATGATAATTTTGATGGTACTTTATTTAAGAGAGATTTAATGATACAAAGAAATATAAATGCTTACCCTAAGATACACAACAATGTTGAGAACTCAGTCTTCAGGAGGAGACCCCCCGAAGACTCCTCGAAAAAACCGTCTTCAATTACTTTTATCAAATCTATGATTATGAATCAGCAACATCAGCAAAATTGTATTAGTTATTCTCCTCTTGTGATAACATACTTTTCATAATATAATTTCTACTGACCTACTTTAATCATGGACTTGTGATTTGTTTATAACAATAATGAAATTGAATTTGGAATAGAATTATACTTGGTGTTTTACTGAATTGGATTTTGAAAAATGTATATCTTGACAATATTTTGGATTCAATCCTCAAATGAGGCTTTCTGTATTAGACTTAATGTCACTTGAGGATAGACGCAGACCCGCGATGGTTCTATTTCTTCATAAAATTATACATTTTTATTATAATCGTTCAGTTATTTCAGCAGAACTCTGCCTTTCTGTTAACTGTAGAACCTTGAGAAGTAATCATGGTTTTTCATTTGGGCTACGGTTCCATAGGACTAACTATGGATCAATGGCAATATCAGTTGTAAACTTAAAAAAAAAATTGATACCAATTTTTCAGATCTTGATCTTTTTCATTTGTCAAACTTGAGATTAAAAAAAAAATGCAATTAGACAACTTAATCCTTCCATTGTTCGCTAGATTCTTGAATATTCGCTATTTAATTAATTCTATGTTATACTTATTTCCTTTTCATTTGAACTTTCTTGGTTTATCATTTGTGATTTCATTACAATTACGTATTTTATTTATCGACTAATGAAAATGAAAAAACATTTATTTATTTTCAGGTTATGATTTAACTACTCGAGATATTAATGTTTTGTTGCATAACACACTCCTAGTGTTTGCTTGTTTTATACAATGTTATATATTTTTCTTATGGATACTACCTTGTTGTACCATTTGGGATTTCATTAGCGAATCTTCCTGAACTCTACCAAAAACTGCTGTTAGTAATTGGGATTTTTTTAAAAATATATCCGATTTAAATGAAGCATCCAATGAGTTCTATCTCAAGTTAAACGAAATTATTCACTCCGCCCTAGTTAAGGCCTGTTAAAGAAACTATCCGCCATGGTATAATTCGAGCATTATAAGAAAACTCATATGTAAACATAGAGCTTGGTGCAGACAAAAAAAAATTCCAGGATCAGCTTGCATTTATTGAATTCCAAAATATAAGAAGAGGAGTAAAGTCTGAAATTGAATCTAACTACCAACTGTACTGCCGTAATATCGAAGAGCAAATCAGAACAGACCCAAAAAAATTCTGGCAATTTGTTAAGAAAAAAGAAACACTCGTCATCTCTACCGCTAACAATGGTCTATGATGGTATTGAACATAATGACCCCGTAAGCATTGCAAATGCCTTTGCAGAGTATTTCCATAATTCTTTCACTACACCTACTCAAACCGTACATAATAATACTACCGTAAACTTGGCGAATGATGCTTTGACTATAACAGAATTTTCGGAAAGTGGAGTTTGTGAAGCTCTCAAAAAAATCAAGCCAAAATTTACAATAGGACCTGATAAAATACCAGCTTTTTTGATTTACGACTGTGCCTCCATATTCGCTGAACCTCTGGCAATCCTTTTCAACCTCTCAATAAAATACCAACAGTTCCCTGATGTGTTGAGACAATCTAAGTTAATACCAGTTTTTCAAAAAGGAGACAAACCTGACATTGAAAACTTTCGGCCTATTACAATAGTCAATAATTTCTCAAAATCTTTTGGAATAGTGCTCAATAAGTCACTATCCAATCATGTCAAAAATCGAATAACGGAGTTACAACATGGTTTCTTCAAAGGTAGGTCAACTACCACCAATCTCTTATGTATTACCCAGTACATATCCAACACATTCGAAAATAATGCCCAGGTAGATGTCATATATACGGACTTTTCCAAGGCCTTTGATAAGCTTGATCATGATATTTTACTCAGTAAATTGAATGCATTTGGCTTATCAGGGAACTTGAATACCTTTTTCACCTCCTATCTAAAAAACCGCTCCCTCTACGTTGAGTGCCATCGCCAGAAATCCATTTTATTTACACCAACATCAGGTGTTCCACAAGGTTCTGTTTTGGGACCACTTTTTTTCAATCTGTTCATAAATGACATTATTGAGGATCTCGGAGTCAACTGTCTATTATATCCGGATGATTTGGAATAATATATACTGCCTGAATGATTGGCCATTTTACAAAATGCCCTAGATAGAGTAAATACTTGGTGCAAAAATAATCGCCTTCTATTAAATGCTAAAATAAGTGCTCAATTGTAACATTTACTCGAAAACAGAATATCATCATCTATAATTACTTCATTGGCAATGATGTGCTCCCTAGATCCAATTCTGTTCGTGACCTTGGCGTCACCTTCGACCAAAAATTATATTTTTCTACACATATAAATAAAATCACTAATGAATGGTTTCATTGTTAGAAATACTCGTGATTTCTCGAATAAGAACACACTGCTACTGTTATATAATTCCTATGTCCGTTCTAGAACAGAGTATGCATCTATCATTTGGTGTCCATATTATAATGTCCATTTAAATAGTCTTGAACGAATCCATAGACGCTTTATGAAATATCTATCTTTCAGGGAAGATGGTGCGTACCCTGCTATGGGAATATCTAATGCCGATTTATTAGAGAGACATAACTTTGGAAGGAGGAGGAATACATCTGTTCTGATTTTTCTTCATAAGGTGATCCATGGCCAAATCAACTGTAGTGATGTTTTGAGTATGCTGAATTTTCATGTTCCATGAAACTCAAGACATAACACTTTATTCTACCTTGAAACCTCGAGAACAAATGTACAGAAAAACTCACCTTCATTCAGAATTTGCAACAACTACAATGTTATCAATAATAGCTGCGACATTTTCTCTTGCAGCATTGCAAATATTGAGAATATTTAGAAAGCACTGGATTCTATCTGACCAATTAGGGTAGCGACCAGCAAAAATATTTGAAGTCCCCTATGGAAGGACCACTATATTGGGGCCAAACAAATGTCTGTGGTTACTCATCTTGTTGGGATACACATAGCCCAGTGAGGTGTTCCCCGAGGCATATGACCTTCAGAAATTTAAAAAGAACACCAATTCATACTTCCTTTCCCTTGGTTCTCACGATGTTCTCTGAACATAACAGGATGTTTCCTTTCGTGGGAAGTTCAATATAAAAAAAAAACATAATCTAAGCTCTCAACCTACACTGTTTCTTTTCGTACCTGTAGGACTTCTACTATAGTCTATTTATTTAAAGGAGATAGTTCGGACAGATTTGGTTTCAATACCATTGATGCAGAATCTAGTCAACCTCTCAATTTATAATTGGTTGCGAATTAACCGTGAACATGCAAATGTATTTGTAAATGAAGTTTGTTGATTTTAGTCAAAATTTTCACAAATATTGTAGAAACTATTTATAGTTTATTCAATTGTGTATTCATTTAATGAATCGATAACATTCTCATGTTATGGTGTACCCTCCAAGAACTTCTGAAGTGATTTTGCTGTCCATACAGATGTAAGAGTGCTCCTGGCTTCTGACTTCTAATGCCAAGCGCACTGTTCAGCTCTGCCACCAGTTCGGTTTGTAGAGCCGTGGTATGAATCCTCAGCGGAAAGATATGCTTCTCCCCTCCACGACGCCGATACACTGCGGCGCCTGTTTCGTCTCCTCGGACGGAGCCATCTGGGCTATTCCGCATCCCCCCCTTACCTCTTTATCATCCTGGCTGGTCGGGCGTGTCACCTTGAAGGTGACCCTTTCCAGCTCCAACTAGGGCCTGATGTCAAGGCTCAAACACCCCGCCTTTGTTGAATGACGCTTCCAATCGGGGCATCTCAGACGGGGGTGATTTCTTTGCCAGTTCAGACTGACAGTAAAGCTCAGGGTACTCCCTGGCTGTGGTGATGACCGTCAGGGGATTGGTCCTTTGGGGGGCGGTGAGTCCCACCCCCACAGGAAAGCCTCTACCGGCTGCGCCCGAGGTGCCACTACCCCCTCCTTTCCTTCGGTCTCCCCCAACAGCGGAATTCTGGCATTTGTCGCTGGCGCTTCCTCCCTTTGATGGCATGCGTCGCGGTCTTTTGACAACCCTGGAGGTTGAGGGCGGAGTCGCATCGGGCCCCTTTCTCCTCTTTCCCAGGGTTGGCTCTTTATGCTGGCTAGCTTGGAGCGGGGGTCACCTCCTGCCTCCCTCCTCCTCTGCTTTGCCAGCTTTCTGCGGTATGCTCCGCTTTTCCTCTCAGGTAGGAACGGGCCATGTAGGTCCACGTTTCTCCCGCTTGGTTGCAGCTGTCCAGGGGTCTGTGGATTCTCCAATGTTGCATTGGGGACCACTGCCTCCTGTCCAGCTGCTTTTTGCTCTCCCGTCACCACAGTGATGGGTTCGTTTTTATTTTGCTCATCCATCTGAATCCCACGAGCAGCTAGGGAAATAGAGGCCCATCGACTCAGAGCCCCGCTTGAGCCGGCAAGGCGACTTACATACCAAGGAGTTGCACCAGGTGCCCCTTGGGCTCCGTTCGGCACCCTCATTAACCCATGGGCCACGAGCTTCTTCAGCACGGGTCGCGTAACACCTTGAGACCGGGCAGACGTTTCTTATTTCCCTCCAGCCTGCAGGCCGTTATCCACGCCAAGGATTCCTCCCAACGCCAACCCACCCCACGCTCCGGGAGCCCCTTACGGGATCAGGCGAGAGCTGTCGTTGCCGGGCCTCCTCCTCAGCGCCGAGCTGCCCGCCCCTGCCTTCGGTTAAGCCTCCCCCCCCCACCAACGACAAGGTGATACGACTCTTAGGTGATATGATATATGTTTCTTAGCAAATAAGGTAGAAGTTATTGCAAATATTTCCTATTATAATCCAGCATTAATGTTGTTCAGCGGGAGTCCAAATACTTGTGATATCGATTCTTCTGAGCTCAATATCACAAATTACAAGACGGAAATTACTGGTGTGAAACCCTAGAAATAAAAAATAAAAAAAATTGGTGCACTGTATCATTCGCCGAATGCTAGTCATTCAATATTCCTTAAAGATTTTGAAATGTTATGTGATGGTTTCTTTGTGAATAGTGTGAAAAGCATCCTAGTTGGAGATTTCTACTCAAATTATTTGAGGGAGGAATATTACTGCTCATGATTGACAACATTCTGTCATTTGACTCATTCTTCATACATTTATAAAAAATATGTAAAATATTATTCTTCCTCAGTAGAATTTCGCAAAATATTCAGAGTTTTTCGAAAATAACTGTATTTAATGCAATCATACAACCACATTTCGACTACTGTGCGAGCTCATTGTATACATTTGCTGCGAACAGAATGCATTTCAAAGGCTTCAAAACAGGGTAATGAACATTGCAGTGGCTACCAGTTTCGGACAGATTTTGCTTGAATGCTATGATTTACATCTATGAACTGACTCACAACCTACCAATCTAAATGAATTTCTCAAATACAGCAGTCGAATTCATGGTTATCATACGAGAAATAAAGGCAATTTCTATATATCCCGTGTCAATAAGTGTAAAGTAATACAACGAAGTCCCCATTTCATGAGGGCTTGAAGGAATTTATTGAACTACCTGAGATCACTTAAATATTATAAAACTGTTGTTGAGTTCAAAAGAAATCTAGTTTCTCATATTAGAAGACAAACGCCCATTCTTGTACAGACGTACTATACACCTGACAGTATTTATATAAAGTATTCATTTGTAGAAAGTTTTTTTTTCATTTATTATTATTAATTATGCTCACCTAGTTGAAGAGAAGTCACTAAATTATTAAGTCGTTGACTGCGATACAATTTTATAACTCAATTCATTAAATATGAAACAATGTGTAGATAAAGAAACCGTTCCGACATTTTGAAGTGATCATTGAACTCCAGTATCCTCCAACACTTCAAATAAATATGACTCAATAAATACCGAGTACCTACTACTAATATTTACACTCATTATCAGTATTTAGTCCAACTTTGCGAACGTTGCTCGTTCTCCAAGTGAATAATACTTTTTTGTGTGGTTTTTCTCAGCAAGAAATGAATTTATTATCGATAATTTTCCTCGTCCGAAACATTCATCATATCATTGTGTCTAGAAGGATATTATGCCGTGATGTTTTTGATTTGGATCCAAATGCATTGAAGGTGTTTATCATACACTTCATTGATTTATATATAAGAGTTATTTATGATTTCATCGCCATGTTGAAAAAATGGCTTTATATGTACCTCGAATCATTTTATCTTTCAAATTCTCGAGAGATGATCATAATATGATGTATGAAAATGACAATTTTTTATGATACTGATAATCATTTTCATTCTCCGGAATTATGGGCAAATTTCGATAATTGTAGAGGTTAACTCGATAGGAGATCGAAAATGGTGGTCACATCCTCGATCTCTCTAATGGTGATTTCACTGACGACATTAATAATGGTAACATCAGTAACAACAAAAAACTTTCATATTCTTAGGGCATTTATTTCGTTCAATCCAGTGTGCGCAGAGAAAGTTCGAAAGGAATTGTTCATTTTGAAGTTATGAGCTGAAGTTGTATTTTTTCAAAAAGAAATCCTAGTTGAATCCGAGTGTGCTATAATGAAAATAATACTTTACTTCATTTCATTCTTCGTTTCAATCGAGAATGTCTTAACGAGAAGCATTGTTATCACTGAATCGCTCTCCAGAGAAGAAGTTTTCAAGAATTTTAAGAAAACAAAATCGTTTTTTGGAATTTCCTTCACGTCACGAGATTGAATGGAGAAAAGTGCCTTCACAGTGTGAGTTATCTCATAACTTCATTAACAACCATGATATACGTAGCTTTTGTTCGAACTTGAAAACAAAAGAGAATAGTCATTCTTGTTTTCGACAGTGAACTTGAATCGGAAAAAGAGTTCGAGGATGTAATCTCTATTTTTTGTAACTCCTACAATTAACCAGTTACCCTACACAAATATCGAAATTTGCTCACCCTGTACCCACAATAGAAACATATAATCAATTGAAAAATCAACTTGAATGAGTCATCAAATTGCTTAAAAAATATCATAGAAAGTTTTACTTGATACAAAGGGGTGATCATTGGACCTGAATTCGCGAAAAATGATTCGGACCAATGAATCACTGGCCTTGCCGCAATTTCCCAATCACCTCGTATATCTCCCGGAGCGTTGTCGTACAGTCTTCCGCCGACACGCTCAAGACATTCTCCTCGAAGTCGCTTGCGCATTACCTCCAACACCAAAAGTGAATGGTTCGAACTTCTTGAATTCTCGATCTGTCAGTTCTTGACGGACTGTTGCCGATTGCGCACATCTAGTAGGCACCGAAGGAAACAACCGTTCGCGATGACCGGGATGTAACCTCGTTTCTCACAAATTTCCCCACGAAAATGCGATTCGAAAAAATTGTGTCCATGCGTTAATTCCGGTGTCGATTTTTTATTAATCGTTGGTTTCGTGTTCTACTGTGTAGTTTTTTCTTTACGGAGTCTTGGAGAAAGGAAGGATATAGTCTTCACGAGTGAGTATCTATTGTTTATTACTAATTAATATTCAAGAGATGGTATTGGTGTACGGTTAGGTTAGTACCAGATATTGCAACTTCGTGCTCAATGAGGTGATATATCGGGTATTGTTCGATTGACGAGTTTTCAATTTTTCATCGCTGTTTTTTTTACATAAAAATGCTCAAAAATCATCAAATGCAAATCTTTCAGGGTACACATACTAATTCTTCATTCATTTGGTTTATTGAACCGTCTCTCCAATTACCCATTACATAAATGTTAAAATGATTTGATAGAATTCCAAAGTTAGGAATATTTCAAGTTGATGATGATTATTAAAGATTACGTGAAATGGTATTATTATAAAAAGTGAGGAATTATCATTTCTAGAAGCATTTATATGTTTTCGATGTGGAATCAAGTCACTAAAAATACTAATTACGAAGTCAAGCATTCAAATTATTACCTACTTTCTCAACATAATCAAAACTTTTCTCAATTGTGTCTCATTATTTGTCGATTTGTCGATAATTTCATTTCTTGTTGGTATTATTCTTTCGTCTACATCTAGCCTACTTTCTCTGCATACTTTTCTACTTATATACCTACTCATTTAAAACTATATTCATAACTGTTGAGTTTATTAGATAAACGAAAATGTTAATGGATGTCAATTTATTTCTATTGACAGTTATATTATAGGTCAACGTCATTTTCCATGTATACAGAGTAGAATAATTTTGGAAATTTTACAAAATACATCTAATGTTACTTGTTACTCAACAGAAATAACCCCAACCTCCTTGAATTAAATGTGACACCCTGTATATTTATGCAAATTCCACATTCATATTTTTTACAATAATAATTTGTCTAAATTGCTGTTAGCATGTTAGCTGGTGAGTATAAACATATGATTTTGAATGATCTTACTCTGTGAAATTCCAAAAGAACCGTTTCATTTGAAAACCGTTTACACATTCATATACAGGGTATTCCGTTGGGAACGGTGTTAACTTATTTCCGTTTCTCAACGGAACAACCTGTATACATCGATTCAGGATCTAGTTCATCTCATATATTTTCAAATGAAAAATATGAAAATCAAATAAGTCCTACTCTTACCAAATTTCTGAAACAAAAATTAAGTTTTGTATTCATTCTTAACTGAAACACTGAAACCCACTCATATTTCATATATAACATCAGCTTTCCTTAATGTTCTCCTTAATTCTGCAATTCAGAATATGACATATAGGTTACATATTTGTGTGCAAGAATAACGACTTCATCTCTGTTTCAGTTATCTCTTTTCTCATTTTTTCATTATCAAAGTTGAGAAATTATACATTTCCTGAATTATTTCTTACTTTGAACAAGAAGCTGTGATCTTTTGTATTGATATCAATACATGAACATATAACACAATCTACTTCACTGTACACACTGTATAAATCATGAGATTATTCATTAAGTACGGGTTCTGATTCAGAATTGATGATATCATCATTTGGCTATTGCACTGAAGAATTTTCGATTAACAATTTCGATGCAATGTACTTACTAGAGATTGCCCAATATCGATCATGTAATATTCCAAGAGATATTTATTGAGTTAGCAATAAAAACCATGACTAAAATCTCGACTGACGACATTTCAAATTCGTCGAAGGTTACCAGCTTTTTTGGCCATTGAAGTCTCTCTAATCAATAGTTTATGGTGCGGTTATTTTCACGATGAGATGATAGAATGAATTTTTTGCTGATGATCATCGAATGTGATCAAGAAGTTGCGACATTTTATCCATCACTACATAGATTATGAGTAAACTCAATAGCGCACAAACAATTGAGTTCCGGATTTTCGATATATTGCGTCGAGAAAATGAGTAATCATCCTCATCATTTGAGAAAATCAATGTAACCACTTTTTTCACTTGATCTACAGTTGATCAACGTGTGAATCAGCTTTACCAGGATTGAAATATCAGAAGGTAATTGAAAAATAATACTTTCCATGCATACATTTGGGATCCAATATTTCGTGTGATGGAAGGAAATTATAGATGAATTGAGAATTCAATCAAAACCATACATTGAATTCCTCAACATACAACATACCTCTACGTAAGATACCTCACGCACTGTTCACTTTGTTGCTATCCAGACAATAGTATGTTATTCTCACGATTTGATGTAAAATTACAAGGGATATAAGCGGCAATACTTATTCCTTTTCATGATGAGTTTCCAATTGGTAGGCGGCATGCAGTTGCGCAACAGCCAGCCAATACGATTTCAATCAATTCTGAAACGTAAAACGTCACGTAGTGTCCGAGATCTGCCATACTGAGGTATAGAAAGATTGATTGATGCATGCATACATCTTCAAATATATCAATGGAACTTTCATGGAAGGAATTAGTCTATCAAGCTCTATTTTTGTATTGCATCTGTTTTTCCATAGTGGTTCTGATGTTTAGATGAAATTGAATTATTTTGTTTCAACATAGGCAGGAATTATTTTGCAGATATTCAATATTTTGTTTTCCGTTGCTCATCGAAACTTTATTCGAATTCCATCTCCTTTTGATTTTTATCAAAACTAACACGAATCTTACTTCACTAATTAATTTGATTGAAATGTAACTGAATTCGTGACATTAAATCGTCGATTGATGATATTCGATCATCAAATATATCGTTTAGAATCAATAATAACATTTTATCGAATACATAAACATCTTAGCATACTAATACAATGTATTCAAAGAAGTATTCTATTAACAAGTAATCATAATCTTTGCTGTTGTCAAATTAATAATCAATCAATCAATCAATCAAAATATACTTTATTGTCGAAAGAATCATAATCTCATTGACAAAGCATGTGTTAGATCATAACTACAATCATTATAATTATTACAGAGGAGACAGTGGAGTCAGCTTTAAAGTAACAAAAAGGTCAATAAATAAACAGTGCACACACACCTAATATAATAATGTAAAAGAATAAAATGTTAAAATGGTTGAATCACTAACTGTTAATTTGTAAAAAAAACACAATTAGTCAAAAAATACAATACAAAACTCAACTAGACAGGTTAAAATTAAATAAAAAGTAGGATATCTTATATCTATGAAATGTACGATCACAATTTAAAACGCCCAGTAAAAACCAATAAGACACGTCAAAATTTCATAAAGTAGGAAGTTAAAATTATATAAAAAGTTGAGTTCCCTCTATCTATAAAATAGTACGATCGTTGAAAATTTCTTCCAAACTGTAATAGGGTCTATCAGAAAGCATAAAAATATGTACTGAATTTATATCATGATAAAAGGAATATTTTTGTACTTATTAATAATTGCTACATATCTGTCCCCACTATTTTCATCTCTGATATTATGGGTGATACAAAGATGGTACATTAAAGAAAATTAAGTGTTCATGGTCCATTGCAAAGTTACAGATTTCTGAATATCTCGAAAAATTGTTTTGGAAAAGACATATTCCTACTGTTACTTTTCTCAATTTCATAATGATTAATGCAAATCAGAATGACGAAGACAAAACGTCGTGTGGAAATAATTTGTAACAGTAGGTATTGTTCATTCCTATTTTTTTCCTAATGAAAAGTAAGGATATGTCAAGGAATACTTATTTTTATTTGTTTCAACAATGAAAATAGGCATCATAGACCATATTCATAACTTCAATTATCTGTTGAATGTCGACTACTTGTAATGAATTCCTTGGGAAGATGTAACGAAATTTTCTTTACATCATTCGATAATAATCATAACTGCACCTGAATGTGCTATTTTGCTTTAATTCGATCTCATTCGTATCTCTTATCGTTTCTGAGACCCCAATAGTGAAGACTGAATTCAAAATACCTCCAAAATATGATATTTTCCAATTACCTTCCCTATAGCATCCAATCGGAGCGAAGAGCGTTAATTCTCTCGAGTAGGTATTCTTTATTTTCATTTAACTTTTATATTTGAGTTCTTTGAAGATGAGAATTTGGTAAGAAGAAATAATTCACGGGAATCATGTTCACAGATGTAATTTGGCTTCTCAAAACACTGGTTAATTGTCATATGAATATTGAAATGGAAAAAATCTTCGGAATAATTGATGGATTATATTTTTGCTTCTTCACTCTTCTATCTGAAAATGAAGAGTCGAAAAACGAAAAGAATCCAGTTGAAAAGAGGTTTTGTATCGTTGAATACCAGTTTAAAAATAGCACACCTTAGTCACCTTTATGCAATGCAATGAATACACTGCTGGTGAAGATGCCGCAAGCTGTATGGTTCCCACACCAGTTTCACGTTATATAATTACTGCTCAGCGTTGTTAACTTTCTGAACTTCAACGTCCATTGAAAAAAAGTAGTTCGATCATTATAGCAGAGAACAAATCATTAGTTTGGGAGTTCTTGATGATGTCTAGTGTTGAAAACTGAAAGTTCGGATTTCTTCAGTCTGAATGAGATAAGAATAATTCAACTCACTGAGTCAGTGAAGATATGGAAGGTCCTAGCAGGTGTTTAAACAGCATATGGAACTAGGTTTCAAGTTTTATGAATTTTTAGGCTTCATTAGATGTTCTTTCAATAATAAAAATAAATGTCCTGAATAGTACCATCGGTAAATCACAAGAATGATCACAATATAATTACATCGTAATGAAAACATTCCGTAAACATGAATTCTCTTGGATACATACCAATCACCTGAACAATTGGACAAAGGGTGGATACACAATGAAATTTCGATAAACAGGTTTCTAAGAAGTGAATCCATTTTTGTGACACTATTTTCATTCATTCTCATTCCTAGGAAGGTTTCGGTGAAACTAGTGATTATGAATATGTTTGTCCATATCAATATCGTGAATAAAAATAAATTTTCATTGAAAATGGTATATTTCGAAGTATTAAAATCGAGTTGAATTCAAGAATGAAGTGCCAATAAATAAAAAATACAATGTTTCCTCTATGTCATAGGACATAAATCGAAGGCATTGTGGAATTATATACAGGGTGTTCTATCTGAGGAAAGTTTTTGGTCATTGAAATCTGTTGAATTGATGTTCATTCAAAATACTCCCTGTATACAAAAGGAGAATTCCAACTCTGTTCAGAAATTTCAGGCATTCTTTACCCTCGTACCCACCAAATGAGTTCACTTTATTATCACTGAAAACGTTTTTTCGGCAGCATTTATAGTGCACCAATTATCGTCAACCTTTTTTGCTCCAGTTTGACGTCGCATCAAAGGAAAAAATTTAACTGAATGCTGATTTCGATAATGTTTAAACATGGAGGGTTTCCTATTTAATAAAAGGCCACTTAATGTCGTATCAGTTACTGAGTGAGTGAGCACTCTGTATATCTCGAAATATCATAGGAACTGCGTAAATATAAGTTTTATTTGAAAATTTTCTTTATATTCTCATTTCTGAATGAGTTATTCTACTTACACACACTAATGGGCCAACCTATATGAAATGATAATACGATGTGATACCTATTCAAAGAGTCAATCGTGATCTGTAGATTTCCAAAACAATCCATAAACATGACAACACTGTTCTACGGACATGTTCTGAACGTGTAGAATTAGCGATGATGTTGACGAAGTCGATGATGCCGTATCTACTACAGGTATCTCGACATAACAGGATTTGGAGTAAGGATGCCACTGTGTTTGAATGCCGACGAACAGCTATCAAACAGTATTTACTGAAGCACGTATGTATAGCAAACTGTTTAGTGCTCACCTGTTGGCAATTGAAGCGTATTGGAAAGTTAGCCGTTGGGTATGAATGGCCTGCTCCTTTTCACATATTTATTCAATTGCTATGCGTTGACCAAGTTGGATACTAAATCGGAAAAACAAATATTCGATCATTTCCTAGATGTGTTGATCTGTTATAAGGATGAGTGATACGCTATGACTATTGTCTTGACGATCGATGGAGGTCAATGGATTTTTGAATTATAGCTTGATATCCATAAATATATTTTTTTCTATTCAGATCAGTTTATGTTTTATTTCCTATGAGTCATTATCAGTACGCGAAAATCATGAATGTTTTATCACGTGAGGTCATTCGACTACGAATACAACCACATAGTTTGATGTGATGAGGATTTTCTTCATTTGTGTTTAGAGGAAGGTTTTCTCCAATGATACTTTAATTCTAGAGCGTATTCATTTTGTTACAAGCTCCCAAATATTTATTCGAATCAGCTTAAAAAAACTCGAATTCTGTAACTGCACGAATTTTTATCGTTGGTTGCGTGAAATGAGATCATTTTGATTTTGATCGTTTTCTACAATCGAATAAAAACTATAATTCCAATCACATGTCTCATCGAAGTATCTCTGTAGAAACATATGAAAATGAATAATTATCGTGACTTAGTAGATGTCCTACGAAATATCTTACTGGATATCAGATCGTTTTTCGAAAAGATGATAGATTTCACTGAGTGAAAGTTACACTGAAAATAATGTTTCTTACATTGCTGAATAGTCACTAGGAAGTTTTTCACAACCCTCCATATTGCTATGGTTAGTTGGTTTTGTTGAGGTGTTCTGTTGTGGTGTTTGTAGGGTCAAGGAAAAGTCCTAATACTAATTCCTTCTTTGTTCAATGAGAACAGGTCCTTTTTTCTCATCTACTCTTTAATGCGTTCGAGATTGTTGCTGCCAAAATTAGATTTTTTGTTCGTCAAAATCGATTTATTTATGTTTTAACATATCCTACCATCGATATAATCAAGAAAATATTTACCGTTAAACACTATGAATTACCCCAGTTCGTCAAATATTTCAAATTGAAATGAAAAGTAATCAGAAAAAGTGATTGATGAATTACCTACGTGAATGACTTGACAGATGAAATGTGAAAAATGTGTCATTGATAGAAAAAATTATCGAAACATCTAAGATTCGTTTTCTTCGTCGGTAACATACAGGTAAGAGTTATTTCTATGATTACTACATTTCACATAGACAGCACATTGACGAACCTAATGGAAGAAGTAATTTTCTCCGAATAAGCGTATACACTGGACTCAAACGAATCTAATACTTTCACAAAAATCATAATAAGTCAACCATTATTAGAACTTTACCTACAATTTCTTCCCGACTATTCATTCAATTGAAAACAAGGAAATCATGCTTTCAACTTTCGATTTGAAAAATTCTTGCTAGAATGTTCTGATCATCCGTTCTGGAAGCAGATTTGTCCTAGTTAATCTATCTATAATTCAAATAGATTAAAGCACCCGGATTCGACGGAATTCACCCAGAATTCCTTAAAAACTGTGGAAAGCACGCTAGGATGTGGCTGAGCAAATTTTATTCTGACATCCTAATGACAGGCCACGTCCCAACGGAACTTAAGAAATCCAAAATAATCGCAATCCTAAAACCAAACAAACCCAAGAACCTGCCTGAAAGCTTCCGCCCAATAGCCTTATTGAGCTCATGCTACAAGCTCATGGAAAGGATGCTACTAAACCGACTGGGACCAACGATAATGGAGCATGTTCCCATTGAACAGGCCGGGTTCAGGCCCCATCGTAGCTGTGCCGACCAGGTGCTCAGCTTAACAACACACATTGAAGCAGGGTTTCAAAAACAACTGAAGACAACTGTGGTGTTCGTCGACCTTACTGCAGCATACGACACGGTCTGGAGAGAGGGACTCCTCTACAAGTTTCTCAACATGGTACCGTGCAGCCGAATAGCATCCCTGTTGAACAACATGCTAAGCGACAGGCCTTTCCAAATAATAACGGGAGGGAGCAAGAGCAAAATGAGACATCTCAATAACGGACTGCCTCAGGGCTCGGTACTCGCACCTGTCTTGTTCAATACATACATTTCCGACATGCCACACACAACGTCAAGAAAGTTCGGATATGCTGATGATCTGGCTCTCGCATCGCGGAGTAAAACCATAGAGGAGGCCAGTAACACGCTGACGGAAGATCTGGCCATGCTGGGGGGATACTTCGCCGATTGGAGACTAATCCCTAATATGAATAAAACTGAAGTGATGTGCTTCCACCTAAATAACAAACAAGCACGACTAGAACCCCAAGTGTACTTCAACAATAATTTACTACGCTACAATCCCTACCCAAAATATCTAGGGATAACTATGGACCGAACTCTTTCATACAAAAAACACCTAGAGAACACCGCAGCTAAAATAAACACCAGAAATAATATAATCCACAAACTCTGCGGTACTACTTGGGGCGCGAAAGCATCCACCCTCAAAACTTCAGCCCTTAGCCTTGTTTACTCCGTAGCCGAATATTGTGCCCCAGTCTGGCTAAACAGCTGCCATGTGAAGACTATCGACACCAAACTCAACGAGACAATGAGAACGATCAGCGGATGTCTGAAAAGCACACCCTTGCCCTGGCTTCCGGTTCTGAGCAATATTGCACCTCCCACCATCCGCAGACAAGAGGGCTTAGTTAGGGAATATAATAAAATAATATCAAACTTCCTACTCCCAGTGCACAGTGACCTTCCCGATGCTGGCTTGCAGAGACTGAAATCTAGAAACCCCCCCCTACCACTAGCAGAACAACTTGTGGGAGAGAATTTCAACTTGACCGATAAATGGAAAGAAAACTGGGAAGCCTCGAAGCCGGCCCAAGCAGTCCATGTAACCGATCCTACAGTACCCCTACCAGGAATGGAGCTCCCTCGCCTTGAGTGGAAAACACTCAACAGGATAAGAACGTCCCACGGCATCTGCCGTGACTCGTTCTATAAATGGGGACTCACTGATACCCCGACTTGTGACTGCGGAGAACCTCGCCAGACTGTTCACCACATTGCAACTGAGTGCCCCCTCACAGCATATGGAGGAGAGGAGAGCGACTTCTTTGAGGCCACCGACTCTGTGCTGGACTGGATTAATGGCCTTGATTTTAAAATTTAATTTTTAATTTTGCTGCACATATGGTTTTATTAAGTTGTCTGTACTATTGTATCCTCTGTCATATTATGTGAATTTGTATTTGTGACATTTCTCTCAAGAACTAAATCCATGTAAGCCATACGCTAAATAAATAAATAAATAGATTAATACATTTTGGGAAAGATTCCGAATTTAGAGTTGTCCGTCCTGATAAAATGCATATGAGTGATTATACATGTATCAATCAAATGATGCTATTTGTATCTTGAATGTATTGTTGACTTCCATATTGTTATATAACAATGAATAGATTCGAGATATTTCAATGCTACTTGAATATATATTTGTTTAGAAAGTAGTTATTCATTAACCTCATAATAACGGTTATTAGAGAAGCGTTTTCAAAACCATTCATTCACTCTAACAGGGTGAAGATTCGAAATTCTAGCATTGGTTATAAGAAGAATAACAAGACATTAATATTGATCAGCAGAAGGTTGACAATTCCATACATATGTACATACAATTCCAATTTGAATACCTGATTCAGCTGTAATACAATAATAATAATAATAATAATAATAATAATTAATAATAATAATAATAATAATAATAATAATAATAATAATAATAATAATAGATGAAAATATACGGAACGCTAGAACTGAGAAAATTACAAAATACACAAAATTAGCACAGGAAATGAAAGCTATATACAATTTAAAAAAGGTAGAAATACTTCCTGTTGTACTCACCTGCAATGGACTAGTTGATAAACACTTATTGCCTAATCTGGAAAAGTGTGGTGTTGAAAAGCCCAAGCAAATCATAACAGAAATGCAAAAATCGACTATACTATCTACATGTGCCATTGTTCGAACTGTCATAGCCCGCAACTAGGTCGTTGATTCAACAGAATCCCGCCCTGGTTGAGCACACCGGTAACTAAGCTACTGTGAAAAAAAAAATAATAATGATAATAATAATAATAATAATGATAATAATAATAATAATAATAATAATAGACTCAGCACAACATTCTCCAGAACCAGGCTCACATACTTACACCTGCATGTAAGAGTTTTTCAATACGTATCTTAACATCACCGATAGGTTGATAATATATGTCGATATTTGCACATAGTTGATCAAATAGTTTTTCCATGGCAACTACTGGTGACTTGAGTAATATATTAGTTCTTGATTTTGGTAAGTAAAAAGTCAAATCATTTCTAGAGTTCAGCCGCGGTACATGGAAGTTGAAGTGGGAAAGCAATTCCGGACAGTCAATCAGATTATTCAATAATTTATAAATGGAACCTATTGCGTGATAGGTTCTTCGGTTTTGAAGGGATAGTAGACAGAATCTATCCACTCTCATCTGGAGTTGATGAGGGTGCGGTTAAGTCAGTGCAAAAATCTTTCGTTTTGGTAAGAAGAACAAAAATGGTAATCGACCAATTAAAGTTGTTCTTTCTTCTGCTCCTGAGTGCACTAAATCTTAAGAAACAAAGTTAAATTAGGCCAAGCAAATGAAGTATTTTTCCAACCTGATCAAACTCTCTATCAGAAAAAGCAGCCTGACTCAGTGAAAAATGATCTTTTAGTGCGTCAACGGGCTGGTGAGAACGATTTGTCTATCAAATACTTCAACAATACACCGAGAATCAATGAAAAAAACTAAGTCTGGGCAGCCTTTCGGTTTATTACCGAAATGTTAGAGGTCTTAGAACTAAACTGACTGACCTCAGCACGAATGTCAGCAACTGTTCTTACGATATCATTATCTTCACTGAAACCTGGCCCACACCTGAATTCACGGATGCTAAACTTGGACTCTTCAACTACAATGTCTACAGAACTGACCGCTCTATTGAATCCAGTGTTTTCAGCAGGGGTAGTGGCGTATTAATTGCTATCAAGAAATCATTTTCCTCTTGTCAGGTTCAGTCTGATCCTTCGATAGAACAATTGTATTTCCTCCTAAATAACAAATCTATAATTGGTACTGTATATTTTCCACCTAAATCTATTTCTACTGCATATCAATCATATTTCGAACAGCTTATCACCATAAGCGAGTAATTTGATAATTCAAGCCTTTTCCTATTTGGTGATTTTAATCTTTCATCTGCAGTGTGGGAGGTAGACGATTATTGGTCCGTTGCTTCTCCTCATCCAACAGCACCACAATCTGAGGTTGATTCTATTGAAACCATATCCAACATCTGTGCTTTCTTTAACCTTTTCCAGTCCAACGAAATAACCAACGGAAGAAGAGTTACCTTGATCTCATTTTATCACCATTGGATGCTGTCGACATTTTAATTCCAGAAGATTCCCATCATCCTCCGCTTGAATGTAGTTTGCCTATCGGAATCGTAAATGGATATTCATCTGGTGAAGAGTACTATTATGACTTCCTTCACGCTGACTATGCAGCAATCCGTTCATCCCTTGAAGTAATTGACTGGGATGATGCACTACATGGAAAGGAGCTCTCTGATATATTTTCTATCTTTTATGGCATTCTTTATTCCATCATCGATCGCTGTGTTCCGCATAAGAAAATCAATGAAAAGAAATTTCCATGCTGGCACTCCCCCGAGCTGGGGAAATTACTTTATGAGAAGAAATCAGCACACGAGATTTACAAGAGTGCAAGGAGTCCTGACAGCTATGTAGCATTTTGTAATTTAAGATCTAAATGTAAATCTCTATCAAGACAGTGTTATGCAGCCTACATTCAATGAACTGAATACTCTATTATTGATAATGTAAAATTATTTTGTAAATTTGTAAGCAGCAAGAAATTAATTAACACTATTCCTGATGCAATGACTCTTGGGGATCGTACCGCTTTCAATGGGATATTGCCAAACTTTTTGCTGACCAATTTTCTTTTGTCTATACAAATCAACCTTTACGTCATTATAATACCCCTATAAAATCCATGGTTAATGTGTCTAATTATCACATTAAAATTTCGAAGATCTGTGAAGAACTGTGTGAACTTAATATTTACAAAGGTCCTGGCCCTGATGGAATTTCTCCTACTTTTCTTAAATCATTCAGCTTCAGTTTATCTCGTCCACTTTTCTATATATTCAATAAGACTCTGTCATCAGTTGAATTTCCGGATTACTGGAAAACCTCATATGTTACTCCAATATATAAATCAGAACGCAATAAGTCTGATGTGGGCAATTATCGTCCCATTCCTATTCTAAGTGTAATCCTTAAAGTTTTTGGAAGCATTATTTTTGACTACCTTACATATGACTGCTCTGCAATTATAGGAGCCCAACAATTTGGATTCACATCCAAAAAGTCTGCGGAATTGGGTCTCACTACATATGTCGATTTTCTGAGGCTCTGGGGGGATTTACAGGCTGACTCTGTGTACACTGACTTTTCCAAAGCTTTCGACAAGGTTAATCATTAGCTCTTGATTCATAAACTTTGCTTATACGGCATTGATGGACCAATTTTGCAATGGCTCAGGAGTTACCTTACAGAAATAACTCAGATTGTCAGGGTCACTTCTATTTAACCTTTTTATTAACGATCTCATTTGCTGTTTCCAAGAAAGTGAAGCTTTGCTATTTGCTGATGATGTGAAGTATATTGAAATAATTAAATGTGAGGCTGATACACTGAGTCTACAAAATGATAAAGATCGCCTCTCAAACTGGTGTACGCAAAATGGAATGTGTTTGAATGCATCCAAATGCCATATTCTTCGTTTTCACCGAACACGTCACCCAATCTATTTCGAATACAGTATAAATAATCTGACCCTACATTCGGCTTTTGAATCCAAGGATCTTGGTGTGATCCTGGACTCCACACTTACCTATAAATCTCACATTTCAGGTGCAAACCTTTTATGTTTCTTTTCATACATTGTGCGCTGTGAAATGGGTCACTCCATGTTTCAGTGTTCGGTCGAAACCTTCCGGTGTCCCTTTCTCCAATCCTCTTTTCCTTGATTTATAAAAAAAAAGATGATGAAGTCTCCTAGAGTAAAACACTCCGGAAGCAAAATACCTCTCCATTCGGATTTCCGGGTCAGAGGTACTCGAGGGGACTCATCTCTGAAAATCAACATTCGCAACATCCGTGGTCTCGACAAGAACATCAATGATGTCCACCATCACCTACAGTTGGAGAAGCCGGATATTCTGGCACTGACGGAAACACAAGTAAACTCGTCTTCCGACAGGGTCCACATGCTTTGTCCTGTTATGAGCTCCATTCTCGATTCAGATTCAAAGGTGGAGTTTGCATCTTTGCTTAAGCTAACCTTTCATGCCAGCGTGTAGAGAGTTTGGAACCTAAAGACTTTGATGTGATGTGGTTCAAGCTGGCCGATACCAAACTGACCAAATACCTTTGCTGCCTTTACCTCTCACCTGATGAACCTTCTTATAACAACCTCTTTGAATTGTTTTCACTTAAACTGGACGTCATTCAAGAGAATCATCCGGCAGCAGAAATTGTGATCTTGGGAGACTTCAATGTACATAACGCAGCCTGGCTCAAATTCTCCAACAAAACAGACGATGTAGGTCGTCAAACTGAGGCCTTCACCATCACGTATGGTCTTGAACAACTTATCGAGCAACCAACCCGCATCCCGGATGTCATCAACCTGTCTGCCAATACTCTGGATCTTTTCCTCACCACCAACCCTGATTTTTATAGAGTAAAAGTTTGTGCCCCACTTGGAAACTCTGACCACACCCTCATCTCCTGCTCCTGCTCTTTCAATGTACCATCGAGCAGCACATTACCGACCCGTCAGATGTGGCATTATAACTCGGCCCACTGGGAAAGTCTTCGTATGTTTTTCTCAGCGTTTCCGTGGATGAGGGTTTGTTTTTTCTCAGAGGATCCAACACGATGTGCAGAGTCAATTTCTGAAATCATCGTGTTGGGGATGCAAACTTACATACCGAACACCGCAAGAAAAACATCTTTCAATAAGACCTGGTTCAGCGGAAGCTGCTCTAAAGCTGTCACTTCCAAACAGGCAGCATTTCATCGGTGGCAAAAAAATCCGAGCCCTGAGACTAGAAACATACGCAATGAGACAATCAAGCATTCGAAAGATGCTCACAATGCCAAAATAAGATCAAAACTAGTTGAATGTCCTAACGGATCCCGTTCATTTTGTTCTTTTGTCAAAGCTGTGGGGAAAAATTTCACTAACCTAACCAAGGAAGATGGAACACTAGCCACGACTTCCCAGGAAAAAGCCAACATTTTTGCCCATTTATTTGCTGGCAATTCCACTCTGGATTCATCGGGAAAGCAACCCCCGAACATTACCCCTATTGACAGTCACATGCCCGAGATCACATTTCGCCAACGAACTATCCGAAAGATTTTGTTGGGTCTCAACACCGGCAAGTCCTGTGGATCTGACGGAATCCCACCTATTGTTCCCAAGAAATGTGCCGCAGAACTAACACCTATTCTTTGCAAGTTGTTCAACCACTCTTACATATTGGGAATATTTCCGTCCAACTGGAAAATCGCGAGAGTACAACCAGTCCCCAAACAAGGCAAAAAGACCCTACCTAGCAACTACAGACCTATCGAACTGCTATCTATTATTTCAAAGGTCATGGAAAAAGCCATTAAAATCGAGCTCATGAAGTATTTGAAAAACTCAGGAATCATCAACGATAGGCAATATGGTTTCCGTCATCAAAAATCAACTGATGACCTGCTTGCTTACGTCTCACATATATGGCAGCAATCTATCGAGAAATATGGTGAAACCTTAGCCGTGGCGCTAGATATCTCCAAGGCATTCGATCGTGTCTGGCACAAGGGACTCCTCGCCAAGCTTCCATCTTATGGCTTGCCTCCTCAGCTATGTTCTCTGCTAACTAGTTTTCTCTCAGGCAGATCACTCCATGTGCTGGTCGATGGAGTTTCATCTGACTCTCTGATTATAAATGCTGGTGTTCCGCAGGTATCAATTCTATCACCAACGCTGTTTCTGCTCCACATCAATGATCTGTTGGAGACAAACATAAATATGGATTTGGCAACAATTATCGAATGGGGATCCAAAAACTTAGTGGATTTCAATGCAAACAAAACACAAGCATGTCTTTTCTCCAAAAAAGCCGACCTCCCAATGCCCAACATAAGCTCGTCAGAGGTGACCATTAGTTTGAAGTCATCCATCTCGATGCTTGGTATAACTATCAGCAATAACCTTTCTTGGGAAAGTCATGTGAGATCAATTGCTGAAAGTTCATCCCAAAAACTTGGTTTTCTGTTTCGTACCAGGAGCAATTTCACTTCCAGTCAGCTGCTCACGATCTATAAGGCACAAATCCGACCTGTCCTGGAATACTGTTCCCAAATTTGGAGTGCGGCACCTAAACATATCCTGAAGCTGTTGGATTCTATCCAAAAAAGGGCAATTCGTCTCGTCGGTGATGCTTCGCTTACTAACTCGCTTACTTCTCTGGAACACCGTAGAAGGGTTGGCGATCTATCTCTATTCTATAGATATTTTCATGGGCGGTGCTCTTCTGAAATATCAACAATCGTTCCTCCGAGGTTGACCCGTCAAGTCCAGTCTTTACACCCCTTTGTGGTTAATTTAGTGACCTGCAGAACATCTCTTTTCAAAGACTCGTTCATCCAACGAACAGCGAGGCTCTGGAACACATTGCCCAGGGAGGTGTTCCCCGAGGCATATGACCTTCAGAAATTTAAAAAGAACACCAATTCCTACCTCCTTTTCCTTGCTTCTCACAATGTTCTCTAAACATTACAGGATGAGAAGTTTTATACAAAAAAAAAAATTCAATAACTCATACAACAGCTTCGTCCCCAGAACTCTTCGATTGGCCAACTCTTTGAACAACCTTCAATTCTTCAACATATCACTCTCCCGCGCTTCAAAAACCATATTATTGACCTAACTCGTTTTTTGATTTTCATTCAGCATCACAATAGAAATCACATTGATGCATTAGATTACTCACAATGTGAAGTTCGAACTGCCTCACATTCTTTTATCTGGAATTCCTTATGAGGAGAATATTGTGCTTCTGATGGAGGTCACATATACTTAATTTTCGGAATTAATAATGAAGTCTCATTCACGTCACATAGACGAAATAATAGGTTTCACAAGAATACTGGGATTCAAGAAAAATACTTATGATCAAGATTTCAATAACATTTATTTTTGGAAAACATTGGGACTTTACTTTTTAAGTAACTGAAATTTCACTTCAACATAACATTTCAGTTCATGTTGTCAATGTTCAGTATGATTATAGAGGTTGAAAAGGAGTTTTCAGATATTCACATCAGATAATAAATTACCTGAATCTTACAAAAAGACTTTGATTATTGATGGCTGAATGATTTACTGAAGAATGGTTCATATTTTCTTTTAAAAACACTGCTCAGGCCATATTGATATCATTATTATCAATTCTAGCTTCTGGGTGATTGGTATCGGCTACACCAATAACATTTTCACTGTTTTCAGGAATACAATAAAATCACCGATTTTATTCGTCTCCTCCTACGAGTCATATATATGATCAAGTGTGAGTGTGATCAATGAGTTATAACCCAATAACTGAAATAAAAATAAATCAATATACGTATTATTTTGAATAATTGTCTTGGAAGAACAATCATACAATACTCACCTTTTCACTGAAATGAATTACAAAAACTCATGTGTTCTCATCCACTATTCGATTCTTCTGAATTACAATAGCCTCAGTCAGCCAGTTGATTTATATCACGTAATCGGTTGTTTTGTTTTTTCGTAAAAATATAACAGAAACCTGAACAACTATACTTTGTTTTTACAACACTACTATAAACTGTTTGAAAAAACAACTAATTTATATCGATTTATGAATACGCCTTTTCAACTCTTCTCATCCACTAGAAGCAAATAATTAGAAGGAACAATGAAAGTAACAGAACGTGAAGAAAACAAAACGCCATATTACAATACTGAATACACTCTCATTTCAAGATCTCGTCACATGTTGCACCAGCGTTGCCGCCTGTGCATGAAATAAGCACACCCTTTCATTTTTTTATGGAATTATTGTAAGAGATAAAAAAAAAATATTGTACTTTCAGATCTGAGGAATTGATGACGAAATAATTTTTCAGTGATATGTTTATACAGGGTGTTAATCAAGTATGTTAACAAACTTTAACCACGAATAGTACTCCGAAAAATAGAAAGAAAATGTCATATGAACATGGGTCCGGAAATGTTTCCTAAGGGAGCTACGCTCCTTTGCATAATAATAATAATAATACCTAAATGTTTTGTAATAACTTATTTAGCGAAAACGAATAATTACTTAATAAACTGACAGTTCTCAAGTTGTTTATCAATTATTGCAATTGTTTTTCATAGCACACTAACTAAATATGTATGTAGACGAACATTTATTTATTTACAATAGCCTGCATCGATTCAATAATTTGCATTTTTCTCGAAAACTGTTAGGCCTATGGAGATGTACCAAGAGACCATTTTCACGTAGAAATCTCTGAATTACCATATTCTAAAATCAAAATGTCAAAAAAATTACCATTTAGAAAATGGGGTTATTTTTACCCTTAACTCTTTCCGTATGATACGCCTGTGATTAAAATTATGAAATTCTGAATTCAGAATCAGATTCAGCATCGAAAGTTTACCCATCCCACCTAATTTCGTAATTTTGTTATGAACGGTTTCGATAATATCGAGGGAAAACCGTCTTCAGGGTGCCCCATGCAAAGGAGCGTAGCTCCCTTAGGAAGCATTTCCGGACCCATGTTCATATGACATTTTCTTTCTATTTTTCGGAGTACCATTCGTGGTTAAAGTTTGTTAACATACTTAATTAACACCCTGTATATGGGAGCAGATCGGATCACTACATAAAGCACGTAGGTATAATAAATAATATTGGGGACTCCTATGCTGGGAATTTCCTAGCCAATCATATTCTTGTATTCACAAGTCACATTGTGCGCTGAATCTATGACTATGTGATTATGCACAGGCTTTTCTCAATATAGTCAAATTTGGGCAAACTGTAAATCTTGAATATTTGGTTGGGAAAGAAGTGATATTTTCTTCCAAGCTGGCCCAAAAGGCTTCACATTTTGAACAAGGGTTAGAGACACAAAAATATTTCAGAAAGTTAAGATTTATAGTATCAAGAGTGAAAAAACTGCCAAAAAGTGCTAATTTTCTCGATGCCCATATAAAACACGCAACCCAGATAGCACAAGAACATTTATAGAAGCACTTGATGAAATGTTTGAATGTTCTCAGAATATTTCCAAAACATACTTCATATATTCTGGGCACATTCTATGGACATTAAAAGTGGACTGAGTTTCATATTCTATAAATGTTTTCCAACGAGTATTTACGTTTTTTTTGTTTTGAGGGGAAGATTATTTTCGGTACACCAAGCATGCATTATCTGGAAGAAAGAATGATACAGCTAGCACCAAAAGTAAATTGATTTTCCATGTTATGTCATTTCAAAGCAAAACCCCTCAATATCAATTATGTTTTATTTAAACTTTCTGTAGCATGTGAAATATTCCTTCTTCAATCATTCAACAGATAGCCACCTCACAAATTTCATTCGATTAATAGAGCGTGAAGCGATAGTGGTTATGAAGTGTACTTGTGATTTTCCATTCACTTCAATTAATTTTCCTGAATATCGAGAATTGAGATTTCTCAATATTGAAGAGCATCACATATAGAATCGAAATTGCTTTCTAAATCTCAATGTTCGAACGATAAAGTGAAAAAATCAATCAATTTCTTAATGATTATACATAAACAGCTGAATATTGAAGATTGTAAACTTCCCCACAAGTGATGATCGATGACAAAATCGGGGAAGATGACGTTTCAATGCCATTGTGACCTATAATTTTAAATAGAACCCCATCACAAGGGACCTCTTTTGAAAGGTATCTAAAAAACTATCCAATGATACCGATTTTGTCATCCATCCATTCCAGTCATGCCAAAAGAAATAACTGTTGATTTAAAAAATCTACTGTTTTGTATATTCTAAAGATCGAAATCACTTTATATTTTCAGCAATTTGACATTGACTCATTTTTTTCAACAAAGATAACAATGCAAATGGTTATTTCATAAATGACCCCTCCTGTACACTACCCAAACACTGGTACCTGATAAATTAAGAGTATAACATAAATAAATATATAAAACTTGATAATTCGCAAACATGTTTGAATATAGCTTAAGAAGTGGAAACATGAAAAAGGTAGGTATAAATCACTAATTCATAGGTAGATCCCTGTTAATGATTATTCATTAATCAAACTATGGAGGCCAATATGGGTTCAATTAATATTAAACACTATATATCTTGCTCACCGAATGAAATGGACTGTCGAAGTGTACAATAATTTTCAGATGATTTTATGATTTCTTGAGAAAATCTGTTATTTGAGAACATGTAAACTACAATCGATGAAATCAAAAATAATAATTGAAATGATTCACTTTACATACAATGTATCGAATATTTCCAAAAATCATAACAAATTTCTGTTGCTATGAATAGGACGATCTATCAAAAACTAATATACTTCGGTCCAGAAGTAGACGATTTCAAGAATTCAGAATGTCAACATGTGAAGCATATCCAAGAATTGTTGTTGATTTAATTTTACACCAGTCAGTTAATTCAATTCAACGCATTCACTTTTATTGGTGCTCAATTATTATAATAATTTATACCGGACAGCAGGCTGTCTGAATTTTTCACTGTACAAAAGTATTTTCATCCAATTTCATGTATAAAAAAAATACATCCTGTTTATCAATTGAAATGAACTCTTTCGAAAAATTCTGCCTAAAAATGTATTTGCTAAAAATCATTTATGATCACAATGAATATTGTATCCTGAAATCATTTTATTTTTGAGTCCGTTCAATTGTTGACTTCAACAAAAAGATATTTGTTTCCTGTGAAGGAAGTACTGTCAATTCAGGGTCGTCTACTATTTAGTGTTATTAGGAAATATATATTGCGATATCAGAAATACTTTTCTATGATAAGGATATTGCATAGTTAAAAATATCCAATGTCGACTATACCTATGTTTCAGATTTTGTATGAATATTATTCGCAAAACTTCGGTCATAAATGTGTGCTACATCCACAGGGTTGATTCAAATGCTAACAAATTTAACTCATTGATAATTTATTCACAAAGAAACGATAGTGTTCAATGTGATGTAATAGTTTTTATAAAATTTTATTATGAATCCCAGAGATTTCTTTTGGGTTGAACATTTCTGACGATCCCGTTATTCCGATGAACGAGCCCATCCTTCTCACCAAAATCGAGTTTTGTTCAGAGTAAAACCTAACTTTTTTTCTTTTTGTCGGCACCCCCTTAGTAAGGCTTCCCGGCAAATCTGGATTTTTAAACACTGATACAATTTTAAGTTTTGTTTTTTTCATTTCGTCGATGTTTCAATAACGCAATCATGAAACTTCAATCAATGCAAAACACATTATTGAAAATTATATATAAAAAGAACAAACTTTTTTCTACCAACAAACTCTATAGGGATATATTGGATATAAGAGGCCTTTATATCTACCAATGTTTAGTTTGGATGTTTCAGAATTAAGATAAATATGTCACCAAAACAACCAAACATACACGATTTGTTGAAAATAAATCTATCCCTCTACCAATTTTTAGGAAAACTCATACACAAAGATTTATCTACTTCTTAGGGCCTAAAATATACAATTTCTTGACATATGATATGAAAACTCTCAATCGCCTATCAAAATACACAACAGAAATTAAAAAATACATTTTCCAAAATCAAGATCTACGATCCATTTTCTAGGAATACAAATAATAAAATATTGCCTTCTACTTATCCTGATTTACAGATTTTGAATGAACCCAGAGCTCATCTCTTTCTCTTTCATTCATTTCATTCACTTTGTTTCACCCTCTTTTAATGTCGTTAAGGAAATGAAAATTGTAATTTGTGCTGTCACATTGTAATCAGCTTAATCCCAGTCCACTCTGAAGATGGGTGGTGCCACAACACAAGCATATCAATTGCTTAGGTGGATTACTTGTTTTCTGAAGTGGAATCATAATCTATATGATTATATTGTGAATTATTGTAATTGAATTGAATTGAATTCAAAGTTATTAATCAACTACCAATAATTTTCTGTGTCTAATAGATGTCGTCCGAAGTCATCCCCTCTCTCTCATACAACTACCAATCATGGCAATCATTAAAATCTACTAGTAAAATTATATGTGATTGTGAGCAAAAATATGTCAATTAAACGTAGGTATTTTTTACCGATGATGATTTTTGTACAATTTCCCGAAAGATACTGAATCATCTCGTATACAATGGAATAAAAAAGCAGTTCTTGAAGTAGGTGCAAACTTATTCAATTTTCGAAATAGTTCTTTAGTTTTCCTGATTCTGGAGGATGTGATTGAAAAATACCAACTTTTGTAACATTTTTCATATATTCAAGATAACATCTACAATAGTAGTGGAGGAAGCCTGTTTGTGAATATAACCACAACAGATTCTATCTTCTGGTGAGCATTATAATTGGATAGATTATTGAAGCGGCAATACACAGGGTGTCACTAAATATGATAAGAAAATTAATCTTTTGCATGATCCTTACGCCTATTTTATGATGTTCGTGTATATAAAGGTTCGATAGAAATTTCCCTATTTTTAGTTTTTGTTTTGAATTTTCCATTAGTACTCATTAAACTAACAAAAACAGATAAATCTCAAGCCTATGAGACCACTTTCAAAATTA
The DNA here is from genome assembly GCA_037013635.1 of Plagiodera versicolora. Taxonomy (NCBI): domain Eukaryota; kingdom Metazoa; phylum Arthropoda; class Insecta; order Coleoptera; family Chrysomelidae; genus Plagiodera; species Plagiodera versicolora. The sequence continues at coordinate 2,553,551 of CM072986.1, read as the reverse complement.
TTTTAATTTTTTTCTGCTCTTGAAAATTTTCGCAGATGGAGAAACTATAAAAATATATAAAATTTTCAAAATGATGAAGATTCGAGATGAAAGGGTAAATGATCAATTAATCTCCCTTGAAATTCTCACAACCAATTGGTTTGTCCAAAGATGAAATCAATTCAGCCTAACCTGTTTGCATTTCATATCATATTCAACAACACCCTGTATAACAATCATCGATCGTTCTATAAAATACATTGGAATATGACTAAGTTGAGTATCAATACATTATAACCAACATATGAAAAGTTATTATTATAGGTATCATTGCAGTCTATAGAAAAATTCACACCAAAAGGAATGAATGTCAACAATTGAACATGGTGGTGATGATATGAAAGAATTATCGAATATCGCTCCACTTTAACTTACTTCCATATAATAAATTTTCAATGTGTTCAAAGTATAATAGAGATACATATATTGTATGTATATTGTAAGTCCGCGAATGTTCTGAGTTTTTAAATAATTCTTCAGATCTTGAAGTAGTTATTTGATATACACTGTGTCCAAGATAAGGATGTCTATCATGGGGATCTCGGAAACCATAAGAGATACGGAGATGGTTAAATTAGAGAAAAGTTGCGCATTTTCAAGTCTAACAATGTTCCGTTCAGAAAGTTTCGAAATTTCAATTAGTTCCGGAGATATGCCTGAAAAAACGAAATTCGCCGATTTCGTTTTAATTTTTTTTGAAGTTATTTGAAGAGATACAAGAAAATAAAACTTTCCCACTTTCTCATTGCCATTTTTCGATCCCTACAAAACAGCGTTGAGAAATTATCCGTACGACGTTTCGTTTCGGAAAAACCATCATCAACTTTATTTTTTCATATGGTCCGTGAAAAAAAATACCCTGTATTGAATAGCATATTTCATTACCAATACAACGATGTATGACACGATATGATTCTGCAATATTTAAAACGGAAAAAAATTGTTTTTATTAAAGATCGGACGTTTTGGTGTAGTGTGCAGTGAAATGATGACCTTGAGTATGGTATAGTAGGCTTTGATTACTCATGTTTCGAAATATTAAATTAAAATCACGTTATTGGATATTTGAGAACTTCATTCGTATAAGTAGGTAGGTCTCATCATATGTTAATCAATTAAACTATTTAGTTAAGAACTACTAACTAGAAACCTAAAAAACTAATCTCTATTATACAGAATGTTCAAACAAATTACCATTATTCTCTAAACGTAGATAACACCTTCTAACTGTTGAATTCAAAACACTTCTCAACATATCAGGTATAATGCACTCGCACGCTTCAAGAACTAGTTTCCTAAACTGATCCTCAGATTCAAAAAAACACCGGTAAACATAATTTTTGCAATACCCCAAGAGAAAAAAAAATCTAGCGGAGTGATTTCCGCCGAACGAGGGGGCGAAACTGCTAAATGTGTGCATATCCATTTTCCGGGAAATCTATTCGATAGAAACTCGCGCACTATTAGGGCATTGTGTGATAAATGAGTAATCATAGCCTACTATACCATACTCAGTCATCATTTCACCGCACACTACATCAAAACGTTTGATCTTTAATAAAAAACATTTTTTTCCTTTTCGGAAATCGCAGAATCATATCGTGTCATACATCGTTGTATAAGTATTAAAATATGCTATTCAATACAGGGTATTTTGTTTTCACGGGCCATATAAAAAAATAAAGTTGATGGTGGTTTCTCCGAAACAAAACGTCGTACGAAAAATCTCTTAACGCTGTTTTGTAGGGATTAAAAAATGGCAATCAGAAAGTGTCTTTTGTTTTCTTGTATCTCTTCAAATAACGTCAGAAAAAAATTAAAACGAAATCGGCAAATTTCGTTTTTTCAGGCATATCTCCGGAAATAATTGGAATTTCGAAACTTTCTGAACGGCACATTGTTAGACTTGGAAATGCGCAACTTTTGTCTGATTTAACCATCTCCGTATCTCTTATGGTTTCCGAGATCCCCATGATAGACATCCTCATCTTGGACAAGGTGTATACCAATCGATACTTTCTAAAACTATGGATTCATATAACTCGAATTTGGATTCAAATAATGAAAATTTGTTATCTGTGTTAACTTTCCACATTGTACATATATTTACAAATGTATTATTACGTAAGGTATAAATATGATTTCTATGTATTGCTTTCTTGAGGTATCATACAAGATGAATCGAATTTGTGGCTATATATATCAACCAACAAATTTGTTACTACTTGTACATGTCAATGTTTTTTATACATTTTGATTGATTTCATACATTGAAATGATTATACTTTCCACTAACTATAAATTATAGATCATAATTTTGCATTTATTAGGTTCATGTATATATTGCTGGCCTCATATACTGATTATCATTACATCGTGATTAAAATTTGGTAAATTTAATAAAAAGGTACTTTGTTTCAGATCAAATTGTTTGTTCATTTAAGTATACAATTATTAAAACAAATGGGAAGTTTGAAGTACAGGCACGGAGAAGTTGGAAGAATGTCTGAGGAAGTTTGAAAAAGTTTTGGGAAATTTGATGTACATTCTTTAGTTGACGTGTTAATTTATATTCCACAACGTTGCATAAAATGTATCCTGAGAAGGACTTAAAAATACAGCGTATCACCAAAGTTAAGATGAAATTGAAACGGTACATATACCTAGGAGAAGAACACGTTACGAAATAAACAACATCCATATTACACTATTCCGACAAAATTTGTGTGAATTTTTGTTTCTTCTAACAATTAGTAGCCGTGGCATTGTATTCGGAATGCGACATCTCCTAATTCAATATTGACAACAACAAAAATTACCTTAGCCATACAACTCGACCGAAATGTCACAATCGAAAAAATAAGGACGAAATAGCAAGAGTGAAGCACCAACAAATATTGGAAATCTCGAAAACTTCATGTAATGCCTCGAAAAAATAATATACGAATCGAGTAGGTGTAAATTTCCACCCATTTCAATATCATCCTAAGATATCCTGTATATTCAAACAGTGAATCGCTACTACATATATTCTGAACAATAATTATAAGAGGAGTTTCACAATGATTCAATATAATCTTGATAGTTATTATGTTTTATAGACAACTATCTGACTACAGGAATAGCATACTTTGCATTATTTTAGTAATTGTTGATAATAAGTGTCGAAAATTCAACAATATGTGAATTATTTCGAATTCATTTTCAACATGAACAATATTAGGTTGCATCAATTATATCTTATTTTTTATTTTTGAAATTGGCTGGAAGAGAATATTTTCAAGAAAAAGACTTGCAGTATCCATCACAATACTGCATATCAACGACTTCTTTGAATAAACAAAATAGTTGCAACAAACTTAAATAATAAGTTATAACAAGACTAGAAAACCAATACTCGAATAACAGTCTCAACAGATAAAACTTTTCATTATACAATCTCACTACACCCTACTCAATTTCTATTCAATGCTTTATTCCTCTTTTTCTTTCTTTTGAGTAACCCACAACATTTTGTCTCACTCACCACCTCATTATCTTTCACCTGAGTAATAGGAGTACTACTATGAGCAATAGAGTTATCAGCATTCAAACCGATATTTGAGGAGCCTACAATCAAAACCGAACCCTGCTGGTCCCCTACAGTCAGATTACCAAATGTAGGCTTGGCATCCTCAAGCTTTGGTTTTTCATGTATTGGGGAAATGGCAAATTCTTGAGTAGCAGTTGGCAATGAACCAGCAGATATGTTGGTAGTTTTTCCAGACCAGTCAAAAACACCATCATCCACATACCTCTTTCTTGTAAAGAGTCCAGTGAATATATTTCTGAGGTACTCATAATCTGGAGCTTCAAAGAAATCCAGCCTCCTGACACATCTCATATATGTTGCAAATTCTTCTGGAAAACCTTCACACAAACTCTCAATGCTGGTTTCACGTTTAGTATCACCAATTTTTTGGTAGCGCTCTTTCAAAGTGTCTGCTTTTAGGCCTTGCCATGGCAGTGCTCCTCTGAGAAAGTACATGAACATATGACCTAAGGCTTCCAGGTCATCTCTTCTTGACTGCTCCTTACCCAGATGAGTGTTTATAGACATATACCTGGCAGTACCTGTTAATGATTTGTGTTCCCTATAAGGTATATGTTTGTTTGTTTCAGGTTCAATATATTCTTTAGCCAAACCAAAGTCTATAATATGGATTACCTTATCTCGTTTGGTACTTGATCTACCAATCAGGAAATTCTCAGGTTTAATATCTCTGTATATTAATCTTCTAGAATGAACATATTCAACTCTTTGTAGAAGTTGATTTGCAAGCATCAGCACTGTCTTCAGTGTGAATTTTCTATCGCAAATATCGAATAAATCCTCCAAACTGGGTCCCAATAGCTCCATTACCAAAGCATTATATTTTCCACAGGGGCCAAAATAATAAACTTCTGGTATACCATCATGACTACCCAGTAATTTATAGAATCTGTACTCCAGATGGAGTTGAGGTGCTTTTGATTTGAATGGTTCAAGTTTAATAGCAACATGTTCATTATTGTACATGTTTTTGCCTAAACGCAATTCACCAAAATTACCACAACCAATTTTTTTGCCTACCTTGAAGTTTGGTCCAACCATCAAAACTCCAGAGGTAGTTGCACTGGATTCATTTGTACCTGAAGGCTTGATAGTTTTTGAATCATGGTCCCCTTTTTCCATTTTAGTTTTGAAAGATATGTGATTAGAAGAGCGATAATAATAACTTGATTTCAGTAGATGTAACAGATATCACAATTATGCTATCACAGATGTTTTGGATTTGAGAGAAATAATTCCAGAAATCTTTTCACAAACTGAAGAAGTCCCAACTGACTATTGGAAGCTACCATTGAGATATGAGCAGCTTGGACTCAATTTCTAGTATCTCCAAAATTGATATTGTTCCATCAAAAAATATTGCTTCAAATAGTATTCCATAAAGTAATCTGGATTCCATGTAACCAACACTTCATTTGTGGTAGATTCCTCGAATAAAAAATCATTCTCCTTGATACATGTTCTAGAAGAATTCATCATGATATTTCTTATGCATATTTGGATTACCAATCTCCTACATTCAAGTGGATAAGCAATTGTTCTCACTTCTTAAAACAAACTTTATCATAACAAGTATGAGAGCAACATTTAAACAGCAGCAGATCACTCAAATGAATTGTTAATTGAATTAGAATTGATCAGATAACATAGTCTTGTCACAGGTTTAAGTTATTTCACCTTTTACATTTACGTTTGTTATGATCTAATTAGGCAATCCAACCACCTGTCAAATCGAAGAAACAATGTGGCGGCTTATGGCACACATTTGGTGTTTACATATGTGACTTGAGTTGAAAACTATTAGATTTAGTGATCTTTAGTGCGTTTTGTATGTGTTCTTTCAATTGTGGTTGGTTATTAACTCTTTTCCTGAAGAAAAATGCCTGTCACGTGCATTGCAGAACACAACTATATAACACAAGGTATCGCACTGTGTGCCATCATCCGCTACATTGAATGTCACGTGGTTTGGATTGCCTATACACGGTCATATACGTAGGTCTAGAGACTACGGCATTTTTGAATGGTGGGGGGTGGCACCAGTTTTGAAGAAAAAGTTTCCATAATTATCCGCAAGGAGGACATATGGGTATAATCACGTGATTAATCTTCGACAACAAAACAAACGCTTAGGACTTGAATGGTAAATAAAATCAATGACAGAAATATTATATCTTGCAAAATTCTCTCGAATAAATAAAAATCATTCCTACTTTCAAAAAGCTGATCGGATCTGATTTGTGATTAGCTGACAAAGTGACAATAGAGGACAGCGCTGTAGGTGGCAAGACATCAGAACCACAAAAATTTCCTCAATGTTTGGGTCACCCCCCACCATACGAGTTGCAAAACCTATGTATACGATCGTGCCTAATAATAGGTTTGTTCCAACACGTCTTTAAACCGTCACGTTATCGTCACGCTCATGCGCAATTGATTCAATCTGTTGCAACCGAGAAGTGATCGTAATCTGATCATCATCTTTTTGATCCAACCAAACTCGTGACCGTCCGCAGCATGGTTTCAGGACGGTAATTTCGGTACATGCTCAAAATTGAAAACTGTTTCGATTCATGAGTATTGACATGCGCATTAAGAAACTCTTCTCCAAAAGAATAGGTTAGCTAACCTAGCTTTTTGTTTGAGTATTTATCCACTTTTATTTGTGTTGATGATAATTTCTTCCGTTCGAATCAAATAAGAAAAAATAAGTATGAGTGACGATATAGAGAGATACTGATTGTTTATACGAAACAAGTGAAGACGATTTTGATTTTCAGTACAATGAAACGAGGGCCAAAAATCGTTGAATGTTCCATTATCATGTTATTTAAATTATTGTAACGAAAAATCATTCTTGAACAAAAGAATGATAAACTTCATCTTGTGTAGAACGTGGGTAGCCAAAAACCGTCAATAAAACCGATCCAACCCTCGAATGTTTTTGTACCGTCACGAAACTATTCAATGTTCGCGCATGCGAACTAAACGAAACTGAAACGGCCATAAAACAGTTTCGAAACCATACAGAAATGTTTGTTGGAACAAACCTAATATAACATAACTCATAAGTGCTATGCAAGTCTGAAGGTAGAATAACTCCAAACATTTCTGTTCTGTTGATTTGTATATTGTGTTCGTTGGATTATTGGTTGATGAGTCCGTCTTGTGTTTCACAATGATAGGTTATTGAGAGTTTCATATTAGCATTTGATGCTGTGACGTCCGACGCAGATGAACTGCTGTTCCACATGGTTCCACATTTGATTAAAAAATGAGGATATTGCAATTACATCATAACAGATGGATTAAATATTCGAGTTGCAATAATTGATCTTCTTGGAAACAATATATTTTTTATACCCACTTATAATACTAGTGCGTCCATAAAGTAACGCATAAATTCATTATTGGGTAAATGAACAATAAAATTAGGAATTCCCAAAACAGGTCGATTTTTGATCTCAATTTACTATTGTTTCAAATCATAATCTAATATACAGGGTGAACCACTTTCGTGTAATGACGTCATCACCATTTTTTTTCAAATGGAACTCCCCTTTTTTTTCAATTTCCAAATTGCCTTTGCTGAGCTGATTCCAAAAATGTATAATATGTTGCTTCAAATTGGTACAGGGTGGGCAAAAATGCAAGAATTTACTTACAAAGCAACTTTCGTGAATAGCGGAAAGACGAAAAGAGATAGCGAAAATCTAAAAACACCCTCATGTAAGAACTTTTCGAGAGGAAAACCATGGGCGTACCAAAAATTTCCCAGAGGGGTTTAAAAAAAAGGACGCGAAAATGACGTTTTATCGAGCTAATTTCATCGCCAACGCGTTCTACGTCAAAAAAATATTTTTAGACCCCTTTACGCCACTGACTCTTTCCGAAATTCGGTCGAGCAACCTCGGGAACTAGGGCACGTAGAGCGACGTGGTTTCCGGCAAAGACCCTAAATCGACCACGGCGAGTCGGAAAAAAATACGTGGGCGCGCCCACGCCCCTCCTTCCGTCTTTTTCGGTTCGAATTTCGTCGAAGCAAACTCTTGTAATTTTTTTCCGTACGATTTTCGGCGGTTTCGGACGGTTTTCATCCGAATCGCCCGACATTGGCGGGTCCAAGTGGTCGGGCACGCCCTCTACCGCCCACAAAAATTTTTTTTGAGAATCGAGTCAATCGGTGCCCAAGGTCGTTTTCCGCGCTCGAAACTGATAAGGTTCGTCGAGAAAATTTACTTCATTAGCGTACGGATTTTTTTTTACGTGGGTTTTTAGCTGCGCGACCGGCTGGCGTCGGAGGAAAACAGCGGTGTCGCGAGTTGGGATGATGTGGTCGAGTGGCAAAAATACGCGCCGTATAGCGAAAGGATGGGGAAACAAAAAAACATCAGTGGAATTTGCTCCTAAAAAAATTCCTTCCGGGAGAATAAAAATCCTCAAGTGCTCGACAGTCTGGCGATCAAAGTGGTGTGCACGAGAAAAAAAAAATTTGTAGCATCACCGTGCGATTTTTCGAGTCGAAAAAATAGGAGATCATTGGTCAACAAGATACCTAAAGAAAAGCCCCCATCACTCATTTTCGTCAGACGAATAGATTTCCCGGAAAAAACTCGAGAAATCCGGGAATCGAGCCGAATTTCAAAGCGCCCTAACTCGGCTACCGTACGGTATATCGGATTGAGAACAAAGAGCCGTACACGACTCGACGAGTTCAACAATTAAGAAGGAATTTGTTTATTACATTCAGTAACGTATTACTTTCCATAAACAATCTTCATATATTTTTTTGCATTTTTGCCCACCCTGTACCAATTTGAAGCAACATATTATAGATTTTTGGAATCAGCTCAGCAAAGGCAATTTGGAAATTGAAAAAAAGGGGGGGTTCCATTTGAAAAAAATGGTGATGACGTCATTACACGAAAGTGGTTCACCCTGTATATTAGATTATGATTTGAAACGATACAAAATTGAAATCAAAAATCGACCTGTTTTGGGAATTCCTAATTTTATTATTCATTTAGCCAATAATGAATTTATGCGTTACTTTATGGACGCACTGTATATGCTTCTCTCTCTCTCTCTCTAGAAAAAATTTAGGGGATGCAACCCCCGCTTAGGAGGGTAAAGTTTGGGCTATACTTTTTGCGTCAAAAGCTATACCCTCATATACAAAGTTGACGTGTTTCAGGTTTTTCTCGTTAAAATCTCTTCCTGGTAGTTATACCTTCCTGTACCTTCTCGTTGGGCCAGCCTGTATATTTCAACTTTATATATTTGAACGTGAGGAAAGACGCAAAGTAATGATTGATCACCATTACAATTACAAAAATTATGTTTTGTGGTGAAGTACATATTGTATCGATAAAATGATTCCAGATGATACATCAGAAGACTCTATTTCAACTTGGTACATATCAATTCACAAAAACAATTCGTATTCTGCTTTTCCCGAATTGTCTTACAGATATTTTTGATCAATCATATCCTTGGCCCATAAATACATATAGGGAACCTTTTGGAAAATCGGAGATAATCATGATAAGACTTTAGAGAGTATATTTTTCCCTTATTGCCGAGTTCTCAATTGTTAATACACAGCTGCTTGATGCCATGAGATGCTGACCCACTTTCACTTGGCATATGGTAGTGACAATCGATTTTGCGATGAGATATACACACGAACAAGATCAACAAATATTCATAAAACATGCATATAGGCTTTCAATATCTTCTTCAGAATTCATCGCACCAGGAGAATGTCTACAGAGGGCATGAAATGTTTGAAAAATGGGGGTTGATAAATGAAGAAAATTGTCTGATTACTTTCATATTATATTTACTTCTGGATGGATCGAAATTATTTGGTGAAAATATGAAGGTACAGAGTGAAATGTTCGTAAAGTCCAATATCACCTGCTTATCACTTACTCGAACTTCTTCAAGCTCATTATTATAATGAAGTTGCACCTTCGATTCGATTGAATTCGAATCGTGTGAATGATAATTTATTACACTCAGTTCACAAATTGATGATATATAGTTGCACTAATGAAACAATGTATGAAATTTCAGTAGGTATCCAATTAACAATAATTTAACTGCAATTTGATGAATTGGTATCACACGAATAACATATTTTCTATAGTCGGTATAGTAGGTATAGTTCTTCCATTATCAATTGCAGAATATAAAAACTCATTCCGAACCCTTACCGACAATTTTGTTTGATCTGTCATAGGCGGGGATATACCTTATTTTATGAATTTGTTATTTTCATAAATACGTTCAAAATCATATGCGAGAAAGTTTTACTAAAAAGGCAATCGAATCATTATTACGCCGTTGTTTAGCACTCAATTATTTTCATTCGCCCATGGTCTCCAAAACACCATATTTTGAATTATTTAATAAAATTTCTAAATTCAACACACCACACTACACCACTGATATCCAGACAATCCAATCTGTTGAGTAAAAAAGATAATTTATTGCTTCCGAGTGTCCATAACCCTTCGACCAATAAAATGCTAATGCTTGCCTGATTCACTATTTTCATTGGTTGAAAGGGATGTTGACACATAACTCGAATCCACGTTGACCCTGGCGGCTTCTTTGACTTCGTACGAGTAATCATTATTTCTTTTTCTTAATTTGGCGTGAGTGCCATGCGTTTATATAGGGCGTATATTAAATATTGATTATTACTCGCATAACTGTGTTCTGCAATTGATAATGGAAGAACTATAAGTACATAAAACATCATTATATTGCTTTAGTTCACATGAGAAAATTTTGTTTTTCTCTGATCGAACCAATATTGAGCTATATCGCCTTAGTTACCCTGTGTCATGACACACTCATATTTCCCTAGGCAAATATGGAACATCAGTTCATATTTCCCTAGGAAAATATGTAACATCAGTTCATATTTCCCTAGGGAAATATAAAACGTCAAATTATATTCCTTTCAAAGCGTCAAATCATATTTTATTTCTTTATTTAGATTATTTCAATCAGAAAAAAACAATTGATTACACCACGGGAAATATGAATATATTTCCCTCAGTTGTCTATACATCCCTCAGGCTCCGCTCTCGGGATGTAACTTTGACAACCTCGGGAAATATACTGTTCATATTTCCCTAGTTGTAATAATAGCTATTATTGTATGGTCAAATCTGTAGCGTGATAACCAAAAGAGTAGCTTTTGGTAGATAGTCCAGGAATACTCTTTTTGCGGTGTCAATAGCTACATTGTCAGCTGTCATATATTTATATTCAGTGTTATTGTTGAAAGTGAATTAAGAACATGTGAAATGAGTTATTTTTATTGCACATATATCATTCAATTTATGTTGTTTGTCAAAATCCTCTCAAGTTTTCTACGAATGATAATTTTATTTAAATAATGATTGTTTCAAATTCTTCCACCAGCTATTGTGTCATTTGTATTATAGTACCTTTCTTCGAATGGAAATCAATTATTAAGTGAAATAATGTTTGGATTGGATTGTTTCTGTTATTCCATTGAATGTAAATTAGCCAGTCAACTTTATTTCCAGTGTTTCAAACAAGAAATGCGATCCCATTGCAGCTCATTGACTTCATTTGAATATAGTATTTAGAAATTGTTGTTGTTATTCCTACTCGAATCAAAGGCTACAAAATTATCGAAAATTCCTATCTCTTTTGGTTCACTTAGACATTCAACGTTTTTGTAATTTTTTTTTGTTTTGTTTATGTGACATTGGATAACTTTGATATATTTACTGATCTAGTAAATATTCCATTCTGATGTATTATTTGTGAATCTTACATCAGGAACCATTTTTGTTATTTCATTAGTGGTCTATCCCAGTCAACCAGATTTGGTTGCAAGGAAGTTGTAGGGAGTTACCATCGTGGAAATGCGACTTCACAATATCGATATAAAAAATTGCAACCAGTACTTACTGGGGAGTGCTTAATGTCCGCAAAATTGTATATCACTGGTAATTACCTAATACATCACAAAGTAGATGTGTGGAAGGTACCATGAATAGCAATATTGCGACTTCGCATTTTAGCACTTATTGGAAAGATTATTGAACCAAATGAGCTTTCAAATTACGTCTTCCGTTGAAGTTATATCCATATGTAATGTGGTACTAAATTTGCTCTCTATAGGCGTCTTCTAATTTAATTAAAATAATGTTAATTTTGCAACACCCATGAAATTAGTACCTGGAAAGCAGACTGAATATATCTAAGCCGTCTTATATTTCAACCATTTTTAATGCCTATGAAATGTGCATAGATTAAATCTATGAGATTTATATACAGGGTATACAGCACGACAGAGATTTATAGCGAAACAGCGGAACTATTGATGTTTTCGTCACTTCAATAGTTTTTATAATAAAGCTCACATTTTGAAATATACAAGATATGTCCCAAAGAATTGTGACATATATCAAAATTATGTTTTTTTTTATGGAGCACCCCATATTTAATTGCATTTTCAAATTCTTCTTGGACTTCATCGATCTATCGTACACTTGGGGTCTATATCGAACGATTAATCGAAATAAGTCGAAATAACTATTCAAAATTGAAACGGCTACATGTTCATATCTATGTTAGCCGTTTTGACCAATAATGAATAGTTCCCCCACGAAAAATTCCTCAAGTTGAAGAATCTCGATTTTTCGCACCATTCATCTTTCTGCATACCCTAAGTATGATAGATCGTTGAAATCAGCTTTCCAGGGAGAATCTGGAAATGCATAAAATACTGGGTGTTCCATAGTTGAAAACATAATTTTGATATGCCAAAACCTTTCTGGAAATCCTGTATATTTCAATATAATTTAAAAGTGTACCCTTTATCAATATACAGACTACTGAAGTGACAATAACTTCAAAAGTTTTCCTGTTTCGCTATGAATCTCCGTCGCGCTAGTCGTGAGCCACATAGTAGGTATACTCAGAACCAGCATTAAAACACATCATATGCCTGCTCTTCATATTGAAACTCTTTTCCATTCGCAAGGGGAAATAATTAAACAACTATTATAAAATACTGATCTGTATATTTTGAATATAACACAGGGTGAGTCAAGCTGTACGCATTTCTAGCCAGGCATATGGCTGAACAGAATCATCAGATATACATATATGGGTCCAAAGCATTCAGCTTGACTCACCCAAAATATTTAAAAAAAAACTCCAACTCACATTGTAATATCACAGAATATAAAAACAAAAACATTATTTTCGAAACATAATGAAATAAAAAAAGTATTATTTACAAAACAAAAATAGTATGCTGTACAGACATAATAAAATCAAAGGAAACAACAAAAACATTGATTGTTACCATATCACATCATTATACTATGATGATCCAAATAATGGATTGCCACTGTCAACTGAAAATAATATTGATAGAAATTGAGTTATTTTTTTATAGTTTAATACTGTTCTGAACACGTTATAGGTACATTTATGTTGAAACCATATCATGTTATATTTTCAATCAAATTATTGAGAATTTCTAAATTGAGCTTTTATTGTAGAGAAAGATGTTTCTGAGTATTGAAAACAGTGTATACATGTTTTATAATGATACGACAAAACGGTTGAGGAGTCCATCTTGTTAAAAATCATTGCTTTTCAATGGGCATCACCTTCTCAATTGCACATTTATGAGCATCATTTTGCCATTGAAAATGTATACTTACATGCACCTAGAGTTGTCTTAAATTCTTCTTAACAAATAGTATTTCAAAATACGGCACACAAAACCAACAATTCAACCAACCATATAAATACGGTCCACACAGATCATAATATATTATTTTCACCTTTCCTTTGTTCCTTGACTTCGTGTGCACGTGTTGTTGCTATGCCCTGCGCAAGTGCCAATTTATTCATGATATATCGTTCCTAATTTTAATAATTTACCAAATTCTATATTCGAAATATATGAACAGAGGTAAGCCGCAAAGTAATAGCAATGTGCACTTCATCTGAATCTCTCGTTTACATGTTTCACTCAATCATTAAGAGAGTTTACTTGGGGAATTCGCAACGATAACAATATGTGGATATTGATATCCACAAAGCGAATGCCCATGTAAAACCCAGAGAGGTTGCCAAGATAATCTTCAATGTGATATTATTTCGTATATCCTGTTACTTTTTTGGTTGAAATTGGTTGGGATGGAAATTTCTATTGGTTTCTCCGTGGACCATCTCGAGCCTGTTTTCATTTTGGAATATGGCTTCAATAACCTCTCATAGTATATGATATTTTAGATCTCACATATCGATTACGGAGAAAATATATTGCTTTAGACTTTAGAGAAAGCTATCATTCAATATTGCATATTTCATAACCGTTATCTATTAACGATCATATAACCAAGTTTTTCTCTGAAAGTTAATGCAAACGTTGCCAACTCCCACGCATCAATCAAATCTTAGTAGGCTGCATGCAGTTAACGGACAGACGACATATCGAAAAGGTCATAAAACATCAAATGCTTAATAGATCGCATGTTATGACGGAAAAGTATAATGGGTAGGCGGAAAATAAACATAACAACTGTAAAGGCATAATTGATTGTTCATTATACCATTGTCGATCAGCGATAAGTAGTTTTAGAAATTTGTAGATCATCTCAATATCATATAGCCGTTTCGAATCTTCCCTTCCTAAGAAATACGTTTTATATAATTTTTCTACCTATACGATATATGAAAATAATTCAATTGAGATGAACTAGGTTGATCAATATGTAATTCATTCATTAACGCTGATAGTTGTGTCATATTCATTGAATAATTTGGGTCATATGTCTCATGATTTTCTCTGTAACAGTTTATTTCAACGTACGGTTTAACCGGAAATGTTACGCCTCTGGTGAAGGGGTAACACGGTAGTTCACACTTCAAATGAGTGTATATCAATATATTCGAGTATTCAATTCAAAACAGCCGATTGAAATGGTTTCTATTGCAATATAAAATTTTGAATGTATATTCACTTCAAATTTATAAGGAAAATATCGAATCCATAGCAATCCCTCTGACAATAACATATGTACTGATTTGAAAGTATGCCTAGATATGAATTTATAGAAAGACCAATGAATCATAGTGAAATAAAACATAAGCTAGTGTACTACTACAGTCGTAATACTCTTCAGTTCATTAGGTCCATTCACTCCAACCTCGCATCCACTTTCCTCTCTTGCATTCTCAGAATCTATCACAATTACAATTTTTCAGTCATGAGTTTTCGTCATCTTTGGCAAGTCACGGTTTGAGATTATTTCATCTCTTTCCCCAACAAGAGGATGAAATTTTGTTATTAACCGAAAACAGTGAATGTTCCTAGAGTTCCAGTGAGGAATTTCCAATATGATTTTAAAATTACGATGACTTCTCTGTTGATTTCGGAGAACCAAACAGTATAAACAACTTCCCCTACTCCCAACGAATTTATTCACCTGTGTCCATGAAATATTTGTGAATGACCAGAAATCGACACGGAATCCATGATTTCGTCCATTAAATAAATGAATAAAACATAATGAATGAGAAAATATTTCGACCTAATTTGTTTTCTTTCGAATACTACATAACGCATATAATAATTCCATTCTTACCTATAACACTGTTTGCTTCATGAGTAGACTCTTTTCGCTCAACCAACCTCAATTTATCATCAGAAAGCTATTTGAAAACTGTATATTTTGTATTTGTGAAATAATACCACAAAATAAAGTCTAGAAAAGTGAGAATTCTCGAACTTTAACTTATATTTAGAACCAGAAGACATCAGAAACTTATATTGAGTTATATTATATCATATAGAAATATAAGCGTTTCCTTAATATTTCAGTGTTGAATGTTTGACGAATCCAGTTTATTTTGTTGGTCATAAATCAAGTTTCATCTTCATTCGTCGGATTTTTGTTGAATTCAGATGGACTACTACATCTCAAAAGATAACTGTTTTTTCACTACTTTTCTCCAAAATTGTGAATAAGCAACAAACAAACATCACAC
This sequence comes from Plagiodera versicolora, assembly GCA_037013635.1. NCBI lineage: Eukaryota > Metazoa > Arthropoda > Insecta > Coleoptera > Chrysomelidae > Plagiodera > Plagiodera versicolora. The sequence goes on along the minus strand of CM072986.1, from coordinate 2,537,857 downwards.
AAATCAGTTCATAATTGGTTATCAAATGGTTGTGGGTTGGTGACATGTTCAGTGAATAATCCAATGACGAATAATAGAAAGTGAACTAATGTTACATTGTGAGGAGATCGATCTAGTGACCTTCAAGATCATGATCTAAGGCCACTAAATACTAGGATGTGTGGTACGAGGATGTTGTGACTTTGTTTCGAAGATTACTATCTTCGCTTCCAGTTATATTGTTTTTTGTCTTCGGTGGCTATCAGTTACTATTGTGAAGAACGAATAACATTCGTTGAACATTTTTTTGAATGTAATCAGGAATCAGTAGATTAACAATTCACATTCATCAATCCAGAAAATATCGTTGTAAAATTTATAACAGAAGAAATCTGAATTCCACAATCATAAATATATAAGTCGATAGATACTGATAGGTTTTTTTATGTAAATATATCAATTTCATACATATTTTGTCCACGAAGAAATACTCAAATACTCATGGGAGATATGAATAATCCCATGATATAATTTGGCGGTATCTGTTTTGGAAAAGAGAAGAACAAGTAGCAAGAAGATAAATCCACTATACTTCTCAACTTTCAAATTATAGAGATAATTTCCTTACAAGTTGACGCATTCTGTACAGCCTTTTTCTTCCGAAACGTATTTCGAAAAATGAAATTTTGAATCACTCATTAGCAACAACTAACTTCTCCATTCCACCAACTGAACAAAGTATTCCCGAAATATCTGAGAAACTCAGAACTCTTTTCGAATGTACGAGATGATTCGATCAACTGATATTCCTGAAATGATGATGAAATGTTATTGAAGATACAGAAGGCATCGTGGGTAGCTCTGAATTACAGATTATCATCAAATTTCCTCAGAAAACTCAAACCCCGCCATGAAATAACGAAAGAAATATGCAGGATATAATTTTATTCATTTACATTTCTACATGATATTGAAGGTCAGCATCAAACTAAATTGACGATTATCAATTCGATACTTGTTTATATCCTGCCATTCTTATTGCTTCACTTCTTATAATCTCAGAAACCAACCTGCTGACTCCGGCATCGATCTTCTGTGAGCAGTAGCTGATCCTATCTGTATCTCCGTCAATGTTCAGAGCATTTGCATCGTTGAGTTGGGATCGCTTACGCCAATGGGTGGAGAAGTTGAGCTGACCCTCACACAAACCAATGACTAACACGAAAGCCAATATGACAATTAGCCGGCACATTTTCGAAAGTTGTTGATGAAACTTATCCGTCTACAGTTTTCAGTTGAATGTGAGTTTGGAAAGCCTTCCAGAAGTTTTATAGCGATGTCTGCTTCTACACTGTTATTGCAGAGAAGTTGATACTGGAATTAATTTCCGGAAAATCGCAACCATTCAATTATCTGTATCGAATTGAGATATATGATGCTTTATTTAGTGAAAATAGATTCACTGACGAACTTGGAAGCCAACCAAGAACGCAATGGATTTCTCTCTCTTATTCACAAAATCGATATATTTGAAACCAACAAATTCGCATTGAACGAAATTTATGGATATAAATTTAGCGATTTTCAAAAGACTCCTTTGCAGGTTTATTTCGTCCACCTCATTTCAGAACAATTAAATCGAAAACAATAATTTACACATACAGGCGTTTGAAATTTGTTTGTGCTCTTCTCAAACATCTCATCAGATTTTGAAGATACAGAGTATTCTTTGGAGTGGACATTTTGCTAGCAATTACCCAAAGATTGAATCGGAAGACTTGATAAAAGACCCTATATCTCGCTCATTAAATTTCTGACCCTACATACACGGTATATTCTGAACCAGCTCGGTGAATTCTACATGGTGTTATATTTCCGTTTAGATCGGAACACGCTGTGTTTAGAATTTTATATAACGAGATTTAACAGTGTGATTCGGGGTACAAGCTAGATAGAGCTCCAATAATATTGGGATTGGGGATTATCATACACAGTGGCCTCCCAGAAGGCTATACTTCACCTTTTACTAGTCTTATCTGATCTCTACTTAATCCAAGTATCTCATCAGTTTTTTTTCACCTTTTATCTGAATAATAAGTTTACTATATTCTTGTACTGGTGATTTATCCCAGGCTATTCTTTGTAGTTCTTTGACCCGTCTTTGCAAAGTAGTTTCTTGGGCACTCCAAGTACTGGTTTCGGGTCAAAGTAGGGTTCCCTAGCTAGTTCGTTAGCTATTTCGTTGCCTTCTATTCCACTGTGCCCAGGTACCCGTATCAGTTTAACTCTGTTTAACCTTGTCAGTGTCAGAAGTTCGTTGATACATTCCCAGATGAGTCTGGACTTTACCATATACCCAGCAAGGGTTTACAGGCTGGCCTGACTATGGATTCCTTTTCTCTTGAAGGCCTTCTCATCAAATATTTTTGCACATTGTAGAATTGCAAATATTTCGGCTTGGAACACCGAGGTGTATTCACCAAGCGCATAGAAGTATTTCTCCTTCAGGGTAGGGGAATAAATTCCCGCACCCGATCCTTGTTCAGTCCTTGATCTGTCTGTGTACCAGATCATTCTATTTTGCTCTTCTCTTGCATAAACTTGGTGCCACTCCCTTCGATCCGGGATTAACACCTCGAAGGGTTTTTCGAAGATATACTTAGGGATCATATTATCTCTTGGCATCTGCAAGATGTTGTCCCCATTGGTCTCATCATTTGTTGAAAATATTAATACATGCGTCTAGAAAAAATAATCGAAGTTAATTGATAAATGATCACTGTTGAGTATAGACAAGCATATACTAACAGAAGATAATAATTGAATGATTCAAATTGCACAAAATTCATGACTTTATTATAACAACATTATAAGGTTTGAATTAGTTCCAAAGTAGATACACCCAAAACCCTGCCGAATATCAACAACTACTATCTCGATTGAGACTACCGTGCCCTATTGAATTTTGAAATCCAATTCTTCAATCACTGTTAGTAATTTGAGAAATAAATTCAGTCCGTCTTGAATATTCTGTTACTCTGTGATTGAAAATGAGAATAATATATCAGCTTTGTTTCTTTCTTCTTAATTGCTTTTGCTTAAATGCTGTTTTAGTAAAGATGTATAATTCAAGAAATGTTGATCATTCTGTTGTTGATGATATAATGATTACAAATATGTTTTATCCCAAATAGGGGAAGCCATTTGTATATCAGAGAAGTAACTTCCACAGGGCTTTCAAAAGTTTAAATTTTTTGCCATTCGAAGTATTTTTCGTTCAATTATCTAGACGAGGCCTGCAATGAAGTGAATTAATGTGATGGTCTTGTTTGACACCCACCCTTCCAATATTCTAGTGAAGTACTGTTGATTTTGTTCAAAAAAGGAAGGACATTTTCTTTGTTTTTTTTGGGATTGCTTTTTTGAATTTTTTGAATATAATTGCTTCCTGGAATTTTTTTGAATATTTTGAAAATATTCAAAAGAGCATTTCCAAAAAAACAAAGAAAATGTTCTTACAATTATTGAACGAAAGTTATATTTTCCATGAGTAACCAATTACATGTATGTTGTTTGTGAATCATGTTTCAACCGTCGACGTCTTTTAGTATTTTATTACTATGTACAAATTTTATATATTGACTAACAACATTGTGGATATTCTCCCTGAAGAAGGAAATAAATATTTCCGAAAGCTTGGAACAACTTATAAGAGTACTCTTTTACATATTGCTGCACACCCCAATATTCGCAGTTCCATTGATACTGGTCAGCAAATACCTTCTCTTCGTATATATATGTAGTATCAATTTATATTTGGAGTGCGTGTTCTTGGTTTCAATTGATGTAAATAACAGCTACCTATCAGACACTAAACTATAATCATGCATCATTATGTCGATTCTAAGATCTCATAAGCGAGCTCTGAAACGGTTGTCGTTATATAATCTTTTGTTATCATCAACAAAAGGACCAATTAGTCCAATTTCACTTTCACGTTCAACATTCAACTTATATCATGACCCAGTCTACTTTTACCACAGTATATTCTTATCTATATTTCCCCCGACTTATTCACGGTTCAGCAACGATTGGAGGTCTTGGAAATTCTTTTTTGTTTCTTTCTTCTGGCTATATACATATTACGTTTTCATGACCGCGTAGAATCGTGGGCAGTTTCTCACTCACGAAAGTCGATTGTCAGTTATTATGTTAGGCAATTTATCAGCTCACTTATGTCATAGTAGTAATTGTGTTCCAGAATTAGTTCACACTAGCATAGATAAGCTTTCTACGTTTACTCACTCTTTTACTGTTTTATATGTTTTTTCCGCAATAAATTCATTGAAGCTTATATATTCCAATGAAAATATTCGATTACATTCAATTCTTCTCAATTTTTTACAAAAATTCTTAATCAATACTGCATGAAACTTTCTAGTCATAAAATCGATTCCTGAACAAAATTCAAACCACTAATCCTGAATTCGGTGGAATCTAACTGACATGTTTTCAATTCTCTCATGGTATCACTAGTATATTCAAACTTCTTCAATGTCATGTAATATTCACCATGAAACTATGGCTCTCATAGATTATAAGAACGTGTCAGTTTATTAACAACATATAATTCCTAATTATTGACTGATTGTTTTCTCTTTGTGTAAGGATTTTTTTTGGTAATCTCTCCATATAGATCAGTTTTTAACGAACTAACGTTCCACGTTTGATATATTTTCAAAAGATACCATCATCTAAAAAGTTCATTTATATGGCTTCTGCTTACTTTTTATAATCAATACCGATACTGGAAATGAGCTATCAATATATTGTAATAAGTTCTGAAGTGTTATAGTGAATTCTTGTAACCACATGATTAAAATTTATTTCATTCTAATCGGTGTCATTAACTTAACAGCGATAACATTTTTGAATAGAGAACGAAGAAAGCACGAGTATATTGTTTCCTTTTGGAAAATTTGGTTTTTGAAATCTTTCTATATTCATTAATACACATATTAGACTTAGATACTCTTAGCTTTTCATGATAATTCAAGCATTTCAAAATTTTTCTTCAATCTAATGAATTTTCTGAAATTCATTCGAGGTAAATCAGCATACTTTTCATTCAACTCTCTGCATGTTCTACTGATATTCTTGTAACATTGACCATAAATGATTAATAAATCCATCAGAACCATATTCAAGTAATTATTTTCTGACATGGTATTTTCACACCCATGCAACTTGAATACAGAATGACGATGAAAGAATTACATTTTAGTTATCTGTCAGAATAAAGTTCATAGTCTACTATCTAAATCACTATCCAATATTTATTTTATTGAAGACGAATTCATAACATAAGTGATCATAACATGGACGTATAAACACTGTGTTTATACGTCCATGGATCATTACTATAAAACTGCACGAGATAGGTATAGGGAAAGTATGCTCAATTAAATTGGAAAATGTTACAGCTTTTCGAATGAGTAATAATATACAAGGTGTACAAAAATTGGACAAAATAATTTTCATCTCGAAAATCGTCACAGATAGGTATGGGAAATTATATGGGAAAGTTGTGAAGAATCTTATAAGAATTCCAAAATTCATTTGAGATAACAGAGTAGCTACTACTTTCTGATACAAGCGGCAACACTATATTGATAGTAATATTTTAGACGGATAGAGCAAGTTTGATTATCCAAGCCAACAAATTTTCGAAATGATTTGTCTTTCTGTTCTCCAGATACTTCTAATGTTTCATCTACTGTGAAACACCCTGTATAGCTTTCGATATATCGTATACGTACTGTACATCTTTTACTCTCAATATGTGTTGTCAATTTTTGAAAAATATTTATTGTTAAATCATACAAACATTGATAAATTCATTATACACCCATAAAATCATATTTTGAATTGTGAAAACACAAATTCTATTATATTGTACTGAATCAGTCAAAATATATGATATATTTGAACCCGATAATACACCATCTTGTAAATTCTCTTCACAGTCTTGATTAATACTAATATAGGTTTCTTGTCAGGCATATACAAAAGTGACATTTTACAAAAGTCATTCCTCAATCAGGAATATTTTAGATTGTCCATCATTTATTGGCCACGCTTAGTAACATATTTGAATTATTCGATTTTACGAAACTGTTATAACAAAAAATGTTTTATTGTGTTGTACTGTTGAAATTAACTATCTTAAGTTGGCAATGTTAAACCAAATGTTCCAAGACATGATTGACGTTGAAGGAAACAGGAAGTAGGAAACAGAGACATTACGAGTAGTTGTATCGAACAAGTATTGTATAAAGGTGTTGCTTAGTAAATTTAATAAAGTAAAATATAAACCAGGATTTAACATATATAAACATAAAATTATCAAAACCTTAACAGGTTATGGGCCCAGTAACATCAAAAGTTACTGATTAAACTGTGAAAAGAAACACAACTCGAGTAAAAGCATCGTCCAACGTGCTCAAGTTCAAGACAAAGGAAAAATGGCGTCCGATGACAGCGATCTGAAAGGTCTCCCAATATTGTCTGGTCCTGATACCTTCCAACTATGGGATTTCGAGATCACTATACTGTTCAAAGCCAAACAGCTGTGGCAAATAATTTCCGGTGAAGAACCTCTTTCCAGTTGTGAAAAAGATGAACGTCAAATATCTGCATGGCATACAAAGGATGCCAAGGCAAAACTCTATATAATAAGAACCATAGACAGATTGGTTAAAAATCATATCCTGACTTGCTCTACTGCTCATGAGATGTATAATACCCTAAAAACCATCTACAGAAGAGATACAAGTCAACTCAAACAGCAGCTCTTACTTGATTTCCATGGATATAAATTTGAAAAAACAAAAGACATGATGCAAAACCTCAGTTATCTGAGAAATATAGTCTTTAAATTACAGCAACTTAAACAAGAAGTTTCTGAGGAAAGTTTAGTTGCAAAAATCATGTTCTCACTACCAGACCAGTACCGTTTCTTTGCAAGTGCCTGGGATTCTACTCCAGTAGCAGAAAGAACTGTGGACAACCTCATTGCTAGACTATGTGTGGAAGAAAATTACAAGAATTCTAACAAACCAGACACTTCTGACCAACAAAATGTAGCCTTTAGTGCTCAAAATCCAAAAATCAAACACAAACAAAAACCAAAAATTGTTTGTCATAAATGTGGTGAAGTTGGACATATAAAACCAAAATGTCCAAAGAAGAAATGGTGTAAGCAATGCAGAAGAGACACTCATAATGATGAAGACTGTTTTAAGAAAACAGGCACATCCTCCCATAATAGCTCTAAATATTCTCCTTGTGTGTATTGCAAGAGAACAAATCATGCATCAAACCAATGCTATTTCAAAGAAGAGCATGATAAACGAAACAAAGAGAAAGTTGCTTTCTTTACAGCAATGGAAAAACAACACCCATTAAATGAAGCTCTATTCAGCAAAAACTCAAATACAAATTTTTTTGTTGTTGACAGCGGCTGTACATCACATTTAACAAACAAATGTGATATCTTGACTGACACTGAATATTCTAGTGCCAAAATTCTTAGTGCCAAAAAAGGAGAAACCATGAATGCCATATTATCTGGCAATATCGAACTTGATAATGTATTGTTCAGAGATGTATCTTATGTGCCTCAGTTAACAAAGAATTTACTCTCAGTGAATGCTATAACTGAACATGGTGGAGAAGTTCGTTTCAAGGAAAAAGAAGTAGTAATCATGAAAGATGAAAATGTCATTCTTTCTGGACAAAAAACCTCTGGTGGATTATTTGTTGTTAATCTGCACCCAGAACCAAATAAAAAAGCATACCTAGTTCATCCTGATGAAGAATACATGGATTGGCATAGAAAACTAGGACATATCAGCTTTAAAAATCTTAAAAAGATCCCTAACATGTGTGAGGGAGTGCCATCCAGCCTCTGTGATAGCAATGCTGAACTCTCATGTGAAATATGTGCTATGGCTAAACTAAACAGAAGCTCATTCCATACAGTTAGACAGAGAGCAAAAAGGCCCCTGGAAATTATACATACTGATGTATGTGGGCAAATCAAACCTCCAACATTTGATAACAAGAATTATTTCATGACTTGTGTTGACGATTATACACATTTTGTGACTGTATATTTGTTGGAAACCAAGAATGAAGCAGAAAGTTATTTAAAAAACTATATTACAGAATCTGAAAACCACCACAATCTCAAAGTGTCTAAAATAAGAGTTGACAATGGTGGTGAATATCGCTCTAATGCCTTTAAAGAGTGGTGCACTGAAAAAGGTATTCATTTGGATTATACCATCCCTCATACTCCACAATTAAATGGGACAGCAGAACGTATGAATTTGACAATCTGCAATAAAACAAGAGCAATGCTTTTCGAATCTCATGTACCAAATAAAATGTGGGGAACTGCAGTACAAACATCTGCTTATCTGTTGAATAGAAGCCCCACAGTGACAATTGACACAACCCCTGCAGAAAAATGGTTTCAAAGAAAACCAGACCTATCACGACTCCAAATCTTTGGTTCCGTGGCGTACACCAAAAATCTGGGAACTCTCAGGAAATTAGATCCCAGAGCAAGAAGAGGAATTTTCATTGGCTATGCTGAAAATGGCTACAGAATTTGGGATGAACAGAACAATAAAATCTATGTGTCAAGAGATGTGAAATTCTTTGGCATTCAAGAAACAAATGAAAATCATCAAAATCAAACTATTGAAATCGAAATTCAAGAAAATCACAATACAGGAAATCCAGAGGACAATGAAAATGAAGAAGATCAAAACGAAATAAATCGAGAAAACAATGAAAATGAAGAAGACCGAAATGAAGTAAATTCTGAAAACAATGAGAATGAAGAAAACCAACAAAACATTGAACTATTTTCTGATAATGAACTGGAAACTCAAGTTGATGATGTTTCTTCCTACTATGAACCATCTGAAAGTGAAGATGAAATACCAAACGTTCAACAAAATCAAAGACCTCGAAGAGATATCAAAATACCTAACAAATTACAAGATTATGTACTGCTCACTGAAGATTCACCTCTTACCTATGAAGACTGCATGAAAAGTCAAGAAAAAGAAAAATGGAAAAAGGCCATCCAAGATGAAAAAGATTGTCTCCAGAAAAACAATACCTGGCATTTAGTAAGTGAAAACTGTGCTAAAGGTAAAGAAATTGTCAGTAGTCGTTGGCTATTCAAAATTAAAGATGATGGGCGTTATAGGGCTAGATTAGTAGCAAAGGGATGCCAACAGAAATCACACTTGGACTACAAAGATATGTACAGCTCAGTTATACAATCTAACTCATTGAGAATGCTGTTGGCAATTGCTTCTTCAGAAAATCTGAAAATATTTACTTTTGATATTAAATCTGCATTTCTTTATGGAGATTTACAAGAAGAAATCTATATGCGTTTACCAGAAGATTTCAATGTTCCTGGAAAATTGTGTAAGCTAAGAAAAGCTCTTTATGGACTGAAACAGGCTCCTCAACAATGGTTCAAACGCCTTACAGATTTTCTCAAAAATGAAGGTCTCAAACAACTCCAAACTGATCAATGTGTTTTTAAATCCATGTCTGGGCAAAAGATGTTCGTTGGAATTCATGTTGATGATGGAATTGTAATGGGTGAGGATCTGCAACAAATAAACAAATTTCTATCAAAAATGATGAAACAATTTGAGACAACAGTGAACCTGAAACCAGAAAATTATTTGGGAATGCAAATCTCACAAACTGAGAATGGAATACTCATCAATCAAAACAGATATGCTGAACAAGTCATTAATGCATATCAAATGCAAACTGCCAAACCAACAAACACCCCAATCTCTCAACAGAATCATGAACATTCTACAATAAATGAAACCAAATTCCCATATCGAGAGGCAGTTGAAAGTCTTCTTTATCTGTCTTGCAAAACAAGACCAGATATTGGATATGCTGTAAATTATTGCAGCAGATATACAAAGAACCCAACAAAACAAGATGTCACTAATATAAAGAGAATACTTAGATATTTGAAAGGATCGGCAGAAACAGGTATTCTTTATTCGAACAAAAAGGCAGACCATATACTGGAAGTATATTGTGATTCAGACCATGCTGGTGATAGAAAAGATAGCAAGAGTACTACAGGGTACATCATGTTCTATGCAAATGGACCTATAGCATGGTGTTCTCGCAAACAATCATGTGTTGCTCAACATTCCACTGAAGCAGAATACATAGCTGCAGCTCAATGTTGCAAGGAAATGAAATATGTTAAATCCGTACTTGAAGAATTACTGTCTGACAAAGTGCAAGTTAATCTACATGTGGACAATACAAGCTGCATTAAGATGATAAAAGCCAACCAACTCACTAGAAAGTGCATATATATTGATGTTAAGTACCACCTAATCAAAGACGAGTTCAAGAGACAATGGTTCGGAATTGAATATTGTCCAACAGACAAAAATGTTGCTGATATTTTAACCAAACCATTACAGCCTGTTAAATTTGAAAAACTTAAAAATTTAATCATGTATTAATTTGCTTCCTGATTGTTCATATGAATTGATTTTTTTTACTTATTTCTTTGTTTAATCTGAACTTATGGTTCATGTATTTTTTTTGTAACATTAGCTTTACCATTGAGGGAGTGTGTTGAAATTAACTATCTTAAGTTGGCAATGTTAAACCAAATGTTCCAAGACATGATTGACGTTGAAGGAAACAGGAAGTAGGAAACAGAGACATTACGAGTAGTTGTATCGAACAAGTATTGTATAAAGGTGTTGCTTAGTAAATTTAATAAAGTAAAATATAAACCAGGATTTAACATATATAAACATAAAATTATCAAAACCTTAACATGTACAAATATTAGACTGATAATCAAATGAGCTGAGCAGTAGTTGCTATTTCAATTCCATTGATATTTTAATTATAATACATATTATTTCAAGTACCAATTGGTGTGGTAACACCTCCCAATGAAGACGAATCAATATGCCATTTCAATTATCGAACAGTGATTTGATATGTTTGAGCTTATTTCAATATTGCATGATAAGAACCGTATATATTTCATTTCAATTGAAATTAGGAACATAAACGCAGGTTTTCTCAAAAGATCGCTGCGAGAATCCACGAACGGCAACAGTGAATATCAACTATGAAAGTTGTGTCTATTCTCAGAATTTTTTGAGTTTCATTCTAGTGTCATTATTTTTCTGGGAAATTAAAGCTCATTGAGTCTTTTTTCTTAGTGTTTACATATACGATGGTTGTAATAATCGAACAAGAAGTAAGAAATTTTGAAGAGTTGTAAATATTATCACAGAGTTTGGTGAATGGATGTAGATTTTAGTGGAAAGTTACCAGTTCCAATTTCTCATTGTCATAAGCATATGCGTATGATTCAATGTAGTGATTGAAGTGATATAGTTAAGAAATTTACTTGGGTGAATCTATGAATATTTCTATCATGTATGTGAATTATTGTTGAATAAGTAGTCATTTATTGTTACTGAGAAAGACATGAGATACTATTTTTTCATGATATCAAATCGAACTGAAATACATACTGCCAATGAAATTACGCGCCCACATATTTGATCAGAACGAAATCAATGTTGTATTGCAACAACCGACCGATCATGATGAAAAAAAAAATAAAACGTGATTTATAAATGAAGCGGTAGACAAATCGCCACTGGGAACGTTGACTGGTGACGGTTGGCATTTCATTTCGATATCACTTTCAAGGAAACATTCTGTGGGGCGTTGCCTTATCGAAATATGAAAGTATTGCTCTTTGTGTGGACATTCAGTAGGTTAGGCAGCTTTGTGTTTTCGCAAGAAATTTTATACGGAATAAATTATAATCGTGTAATTGGTAGTTCTTTCTTTAGAGAAAAAATATCGTTTCAAGGAGAATATAACGAATATAATGTAATTATATTCTAACGAATATTCAATAAGTATTCAATCAATGAGGATTAGCAGTGGATCATCGATGAAAATGAAGCATTTATTCTCCACTGTAACTCCGTCAACAAATGGTTTCATCTGAAATGGAACAGATGGAAATACAATGAGAATTGTCACTATTATAATCCCTATGCTACAATTGAGTACGTGACATTCCTCAATGGACACGATATCTAATGAACAACTCGAATAATGTTACTGAAACAATACAAATAGAATCTAAAAAGGAGAGACTAACATTTTCTATGGATTCATTTGCGATTTCTGATTTACATTTATGAATCCTCACTCATTCGGTGATTTGCCTACAGCTTGCCCAGGGACATTCTGATCTTAATGGGGAAAATACTTCGAAAGTTCGTGAAGAATTATCTCATTATTACATCTATTGAGCTATTTATTTCGTAAAGAACAACGACTCATATATACTGAGAAGAGTCATTGGACAATTTTATCTGGGTAACAAAAAAGGGAATTTTCACAATGCAGATATGAGAAATGCAATGACCATAGATAATGAGTCTATTTCTCGGGTTCAATTGTTCATGAAGATTCTATGAATATAATGCATTGCCCAGCATTATAGTCGTCTATTAAGACTGCAATACCTATAATGTCTATTGATTCAATAATGAAATAAATTAGATGAATTCTATAGATTATTAAATTCAAACAATCTGTCATGTTGTAGATACGTAGCATTGTGGTGTTCGTATTGGGTTTACGTCGAATGTGATTTGCTTCATGATGTTACGTAGCAAATTCAAACTTTCAATAGAGAAGTTGATATATACTTCAAATGTTTTGGAACTCAAATCCGCCATTTATACTCTATTTGGTAATGACATTCCAAAGCACTACTAGGTACAATTTTCGTTACGATGGGAGATTGAGTTCAGTACTTCTGGAAGTACTTTTGAAAGTATTTCTCATTCTTATTTCATGTGAATATTGAATTGAAAGAGAATCAATATCCCCATTTCAATTATTAGTCATACAATATCATTATCTAGTTCAATTGTCCCAACTAATATCACTAATATTTATCAGTGATTGACAAAGCACAATTTTGATTTCATCATATTCTTCATTGAATTACTTATTGTTCGAGTCAAGAAAGATTGCCAAGATCAACAAGTTTTTTTTCATTCAGTTCAACAACCACACCTAATTCTATATTCGCTCTACATGGATAGTTGATACAATTATTATGGGCGAGGTCACATTTAGGTTGTAGGCGCTTATTTCCTTGTTCTTTGTGTTCCTTAACCGTTTAAATTTATGAGAGTTTCGCACTGAAGTACTTGTTATGCTGTGTATTAATTGTATGTACAGGGTGGGCAAATTTCGATGTTTGTATAGGGCAACTCGGTAAATATAGGATATGCGAAAAAATGGAGGTCGCATCCTAGACCGCTTTTCTCGAGATGAGTTCACTGGCGAAAAAAAAATTGGCTGTCGTCTTTTGTTTTCGAGTTATAAACAAAAGTTCGATTTTCTCCTAACTTCACTAACAACCATGATATTCGTATATGCCGTTAAGTCGAAAAATCGAATTTTTTTATAACTCAAAAACAAAAGAGGAAAGCTAATTTTTGTTTTCACCAGTAAACATATATCGTATTTCTCGCCCACTCTTACCGAGTTGCCCTATACAAACATTGAAATTTGCCCACCCCGTACTTGGAATTTGGAATATATAAGATACAAAAAATTTTATGTCATGAATTGTAATATTGAATTAGCTGAATATAAATATTTCATCAGCACCTATCCAACATATTCATTGTAAATCATGAGGAGAATGACATACTAGCACTAGACTGATAATTTCGGTATTGCACTCGAATAAATATCTGAGTAGTTTTTGTCAGGTCATAATTCAATGAATTGAAATTGCACATTTTCGTATTTTTGCTGCCAAGCTCTGAAACAGCTTTCGTTCAAACTTCATCAATTCGTGTCAAATATGTACACTAAATTTGAACTCATTTGATTTTGAAATTTTCTTCATGAATAATCGATTGATTCGTTAATAAATTATTAGATATTATTATGAAACAGTTTATTGATTTTCCCGACAAAAAAGTAACTCTTCCAATTTATGTTATGTATATATTTGATGATATTTGAAGAATTAACTATGACCATTCACCTCATAAATGAACTTCCTGATTCAATATAAATTATGAAATGATGGAAATGTGTATGTAAACAGCTCATGAGAAATTTCTACAATAGGAATATTAAACACTATCAAGTTCAAATCAATATGCTTATATCATTTTTCTTTAGATAATGTATTATTTAATCCAAAGTACAAGTTTATTGGTATCTCTAAGTGGAAAAACTCAAAGTCGTCCCCACAATGATTTTTATATAATATAGTGCACACAGTACATATAGGTCCCTCATCAGCTAGCTGTATTATAAGATCATTCTAAAAAGGAAAGTACATAGCAGACAAATGGCTTTGAGGGTAAGTAAGTACTTACATGGAGAAAAAGAAAAAATATTGTTACACATAAAAGGACTACATCACCTCAAAAACCATGATCGATACAGAAAAGACAGATTGAAAGAGGATGATGGCTACAGAACATTATTGCACCCCCTGGCGACATTTTAGTTTAACAACACATGACAGAAAGACAAATGACATGGAAAACAGACAGTAATTTTCATTTATAAACCACTGGAAACAAAAGTAGAGAAATAAAAAGGAGAAAAGGAGAAAAAACAAGTTAAAATGAAATTACCTATGTATCTATTGAAAAGTTATGAAAAATTAGGAAAGTTAAAAAAGGAAATGCTGTCGAACTTCACCTGTTCGTTTAAAGAAAGAATGTTGGAATTCTTCAAGGAAGAATTAATTTCAAAAATCTCTAGAAGATTGAGTGAAGGTCCCTTTTGACAAATATGTAAAATTTCAAGATCACTGTTGTAATCAAAAATATGTTTGGAATTCAAAATATGATTAACGAAAGAACTTTTATTGTTATTAAAATCTCTATGTTGATCCTTATACTTTTCTATAATTTTGGTATGCTCCTGAACTCTGGTTTTTATGGCTCTCCCGGTTTGGCCAATGTACTGTGCACTGCAATCCTGATCGTAACAAAAAATTTTGTAGACACACGGCTTGAGATCTGGGGGTACTTTGGCATTGACTAATAGATTATAAATTATTATCTCTGATTGAAAGAGAAATATTAATATCTGGATAGTGGCGTCGAAAGATGTTGGGAATATATATTGATATTTTACCTAAATAAGGGAGAGTGAAGAACATTTTTGGAGAATCAATGGTGACAAGACTTTGGTGTATAGTTTGTATGTATTATTGTCATGAAAAAATGTTGAGCTGTTTCACATTGAAAAGAAATTCATTTGATTGCTAATGTGAATTATATAAAATTTCAGTTTATAAAGTGTGGTGTGATTCTAAAGAATCCAGTCTAATTGAAATGAACACTGATATAAAATTTTGTGATGATGAAAATCCATGAGAATCAAAGTTGATTCAGTATTATAATGGAAATATTTTTCTTTGTTTCAGTGAACAACCTGCGAAACGACTACAGTGACGATAATTTATCAGATGATGAGAGTTCCCCACTAACTGAAAATATTTATGGAGGAAGGTGAGTAAATTTACAATGAGGAATCTGAAGGATGGCCGACTGTCAAGGAAAAACTCGTTCAGATATTGTATAATTCTTTGCAGATGTTATTGATATGAACCGGTCTTTCAATAAAGTCACTTTATAGCAAATGGAAAGGATTTTTCCAACATTTCGGTGTTCCTTATTCTTCTTTGATTTGCACATCTGAATTTTCTCAGAATGTGCTTTAATATGAGGTTTAAAAAAGAAATGATACATTTTTGTTTTGTTGATCAACAATTGAAATGAGATCATCCCCATCGAATATTTTCATGTGAAGTATTTGGCAATATGAGCGATCGATGTTTTGCTTTATGGCTTGATTGTGACTTTTACTTGAATATAATATTAATGTCATCACTGAACAATTTTCAAACATAGTGAGTTTTTTTAATCAGCTTATTTGGTTGTGGTGAATTTTCGTGAAATTGAGGGAAATATCCCGTAAATATTGTGGAAAAGCAATTTGCCATCGTTTTAGTGATCTGATTATGATCTTAGCCATTCTCATGTTGAAAAACAATTATTCGTTGCTTATCAGAAGTGATCACAGACTCGTTCCATCAATAAAAACACGAAATCCACAAAAAAAAACAATTGAAGTGCCTGGGAAAGGACAAAAATCGAAGAATCATGAATTCCAAGAGCCGACGTTTTCTCTGTAATTATAAATATGAAATTTTGTAACGTGAGTATTTTTACAAAGATAGATTACATTGTAACGTTGTTCGAGTATCAGATTAAATGACTTTGGTAATTGTCTGATAGAGAAGAATGCCTTGTTCTTGTCAAGGTCTCTGTTCTTGTAACGAGCTTGTATATGAAGGTGCTTCAGAATGCGATAGATATCCGTCATTAGGAAGAATTCTTTGAATATTTCAGCCTCACCCGATGTCAGTGTGAAAAATGAGTGCGACTTAATGTTACAGTTCCGTATGATAAACTCATCTGCAAAATGTTCATTTGTTTTTCAACATGCAAATCCACTTGAACGTCGTCGAATCGTATCATTCGAACTTCTGAAACCAGAGAGATTCAAATTTCGTTTAGCTGATTGATAATCATGAATCAGTATTATGAGAGGTCATACAGTGCTTTCTCAAAAGTCCCCTTTCCCCCTTATCTTTGGAACGATTATACATACTTTGAAACTGAATATTGAAGGTTGTAATCTTTCCTAATGGAAATGGAAGATGACAAAATTGCCAAAGTATTGCATTGAGTAAGGACTGTTTTTTATCAGAACTTGTATCAGTCATCTCGAGGTAGTATTTATTTTCATGAATTATTCAGAAAATCATTTTTTCATCAACATGGTTACTCTGAGAGTGATGAAAAAAAAAGAGAATGCATCATGAATTCAAATGATGAATCCTCATAGGTCAATAACTGTCAAACCAAATCTTGAAAATACCAGTTAAAAAGAAAATGTATCGACATCGAATGAGAATTAGTTGAAAATATATTCATACGAAATTAGACATAAATTAGTTGCAGGCCACCTTGTATCCTTCTATTACTGATTTTCAAATTTATTTTGGAGTAAAGAATTAACCATTGACGAATATGATGAGCATTGTTGTATGTCTTTGTGTAACGATACTATCATGTTCTGCTTGAGTCCTGTAGCAAGAATCTACAATTGAATTCTAGACTACTCATCTAGGATAAAAAACTGTTACCCAACGCCTCACTACCAATCTATGGCAAAACTATGTGCATAATGCAATCTGGTCTGAATTCCAGCAACGTATTTAAGAGAGCGTAAAAAATAATTGCTCAATATGTCTTCATCAGTGGATTATAGCTAATGAATGATTATTCGTCTCGTAAACCATATCGATATAATTTTTGATCCTATAAAAAAATTCACGGTGAACGGAAGCACTTATATAAGTTACTGACATAATTTTAGAAACTGTATAAGTGTGATGAATGTCGGAGTCAAGTTTTAGGTTCTTTGTGTGGGGGCGGATTTTCAAAAACAACGTTTACTACAAATGAAGATTTTATTCATTTAATGTAGGACAAAAGCTAAATAAAAACTTGCGTGAACAATCAGATCAACTAGAATATATAAACTTAATGTGTTGACTCTGCATTTTTAATTATAAACATTATTATGGTAGAGGTGGTATACAGAGTGATCCATAACTGTCATAAACATATATCACCCAAGTACCAAAAATAATATATTTATAAAAGTCGTTTGTTGATAATATTATCATTACAAAAAAGTATTGTTTTGTTGATAAGTGTTGAAATGTTTCCGAATCCTTAAAATATCCAGAGAAATGTTCAACAATTGCCTATCACTATTAAAAACACTTGATTTCAAAATCTGGTTGAGCAAATCAGATATCTGGATAACTAGAATATAATAATTATGACAGGTATCAGAAGAAAGTTTCATTGTCAGGCAGATGTGAAACTCAAGCTAGGAAAGACAGTATAATATTTCACCCAATTTCGATCATAACCTGAAACATTTGAAGAAACATACAAATTTGATGTATTTGCAATTGACTTCATAACACTGTTGAAGACTTGGAGTCGAAATTTCTCTCCGTCAATTGTTATCTCCTGTGTGATTCCAGCTAGAGGCTTCATGATCACTAACATGAATTGGGGAATAGATAAAAATTTTATATTAATTTTGATGTAATAATAGATCCATCTATATTCGATATTTCCTTCTTTATGTCATGAGTCATCTCATGAATTTAGAACAAATCCAAAATACCAAATTATAACTCTTAAACAGACCTGCTGGAAATAAACAATTTTTTTGTGTTGTCGCACTGTTTTAGCGTTATACGCCGATATTCATCTACATATAATTTGAAGCTTATCTAAGAAATGCGAAATGAATGGAATATATGGGGTTTGAAGTATATAATGAGTTTTTTTTTTCATCAATCTGTGCTCAGTGATCGATATATTGCTGTGTTGAATAGGTACTCCTTGTGATGAAATTGATGAAATTCCAAAGGTGCATCAACTTTCATATAATGGTGAAAAAACATCTTTTTTGAACCAAACAATTTTTATTGAAACTGTATCTGTAGCTAGCGGAGACAATCTGTTTTTATGCTGCTCAAGTAAGTAACAAGATTCTGGAGGCAATATGAAATTTGTTCTTCTATTTACATTGATATTCACGACAAAATTTGTAGGATATCTATATATTTCGATCAATAATTATTCCTATCCAGCACAACCCAAGAAAATCATTCGATGATTAATGTTTTGGCTTGAATGGAGTCTTTCTATGTTGGTTCACATAATTCTTAGATGAAATATTGATTGCAGTGTGATGAAGACATATGAGATATAAGTAGTGGACACCAGAGGTATTAGTAGATATGATTATACTCAGAAGATTATTCAACACGAAATATAATTGTTCAATTTGAATGGTGATAGAATTTTCGGAATTACGAATTCTTGAAAAAATATCATAAGATCTACTTCGTTGTAATAACATGGAAATGAGTTCCATTCAACCATTATATTGAATATTTTAGGTGATAATGGAAAAAATCAGGCTTTTCATTCTACAAGTTGATAATTATGATTTAGAAAAATACGTAAAAGAGAGATCGGCATCCTTCCATGATTCTATTTCATTTAATTTTTCCAAAACCCAATTTCGATTCTTTTCGATTATGATTTTTTCTCAATATCCATTAGATGTTTGAAATATTATAAAAGACAGAATCCGATTCCCCATTTTCTGGTGTCAAAACCAGTAAACTAACCACCCGCTACGCACTTTTATCAATATAAACCTTTATTAATTCGATACCAAATTGAATAATGGTCCATTAACATGTTCACGTATGGAAATGGACGTTTATCTTCTGCGAAATAAATTAAAGTGGCCGGCATGGTCAAGTTAATATGCTCAGTCGTTTTTTTGCCCAATTTATTATGTTGCCCAGGCTCGTAATCGTCCCGAAAGAAAAATCCTTCCATATCGGGTACTCAACGGGATGGTTATAAAAATAACTTCGTATAAGTAGGTATATGTGGGGTTCTTGATCAGTTATAAAAAGCCAACCGGTTGCGAAAGAGTGAACAAACGTCCTTCTCGGCGGGGAGGCAGATTTTTAGCGGGAAGAAACGAGGTAGCACGTAGGCATACATAAATACAGAGTGAGTCATGGATGGCTTTCCTTTTTCAGATTCCGCACAAATAATTTCTTATTCAGGCTGCACCCTACATCATATTTTTGATAGATTTTCAAATAACAATAATCCTGACTTTCTTGCACTTCCCTCGCTTTTATTGCCACATTATCAGAAAATCTATTCAGGATTGATTCATCTTTGCATTTCAGATTTACGAATAGACAAAACATCAGTTGAAACTTATGATATTGAGAGAAGTCTCCTAGTTGTTAGAATGAAACATGTAGAGAAAGTTAATATTTAATACCGTATAGCCTTAAGAAAGACAATTTCAACATCAATTTGTAATTGGCAAGAAATTATTCATTATATAACTGTCTGAATGCAATGAAAAGCTAATGAAATCAAAGAAGTTTGTGGAGTAGACATTCGTGAGATTGATATTGGTGAAGTTGAATTAGATTGGTTCAATCCACTTTTGAACCTCCTAATAGAGGTCAACATGGTTGTTGATTTGAAATCGATAACCTCCTCTAGGAGTTACTACGATTACATGCTTCCTCAGATTATCTGTGATCGATTCATCCACTTATTGAAAAAAAAGATTACATTAGTATAGGGGTTAAAAATGGCTCTGAGTAGTGAATGAAGAAAATGCTGATGAAAATGTTTCAAACAAAAAAGAGCAATGAGCAAAAAACAATATAACGAACTGTAACAATTGAAAAATGTTCAGCTGTCCCAATTGAGAATGAAGGCAAAAAGCCGATGCTGCCAAATATTTCTGTGAAGAGTGAAAAGCGGTTGCTTGAAGATCGCAAAAGACAAAAGTTTCGATTTTTTAAATTAATATGCTTAGTGAAAGTTGTAAACAAACATGAAGAGTAAACCCATTAGAACCTATGGTCGTACATGGGTTGTCTTCATATCATTATTTTCAATTACATGTATGTAGGTGTATGATAGATGAACTGATGAATTCACGAAATAATCCAAACCAAAGTAAAACTACTCAAGAGAATTTTGGTATTCAACAGAAAGTTTGTTTTTATCTTCACCAATCCAGCAAAACAGATATAATAATGAAGGAATTCCCTACACGAGGATCAAACAACAAGTATTTCACGATTTAGATTGAATTTGACAAAAAAATTAATATGCAGATGTTTCAACTTCCAATAATATAACGAACATGAAGACCCTCTCTATCGGACCTACTATGTGAATGTGAATGTTTTCACAACTTCAAAGTTTGGTTTTTCAACCAACTCCCCATAAGTCGAAACTTGTGCGGGGCGAAGAAGGGCGGGCCCTACAGTTTATAGTGGAATCCGAACCACTTCGGGGGAACGGACATACCAGTAGGATTGATACCATGAATCCCACACTTAATGAAAATTATATTGTCAAATTTTTGTGTGAAACCTGAGTTTTTCTTTTCAATGAAAAGAATGAAGTGATTCGCCTCGGATAAATCCGAGGAAATTAGATTGAAGAGAAATTTTGAACTGTTTTTGAAATCTTTCTAGATTCATTAATACACATGTTAGACTTTGATAATTTTAGCTTTTCATGATGATATAAGCATTTCAAAATTTCTCTTCAATCTAATGAATTTTCTCGAATTCGTTCGAGGTAAATCAGCATACTTTTCATTAAACTCGCTGCATTTTCTAATGATATTTTTGTTACATTGACCATAAATGATGAATAAATCCATCTAAACCGCATTCAAGTAATTATTTTCTGCCATAGTTTTCTTACAAACATGCAACTTGAATACATGAGGACAATAAAGAAATAACAAGTTTTTTCTCTGTCAGAATGAAGTTCATAGCCTACTATCTTAAGCACTATCCAATATTTATTTTATTGAAAACGAATTCATAACATAAGTAATCATAACTAACAAACTGTACGAGATAGGTATAGGGAAAGTATACCCAATTAGAATGGAAAATGTTATAGCTTTTCGAATAAGTGATAATATACAGGGTGTTCCATTCAAAAAAATGGAGTTGCAGTAATTTTCATGAGTGCCCGGATGACACTCACTTCTGAGCCTCCCTGTATGCTGAAACTGAGATCCAGTTCATCGACAGAATACTTGATGGTCTTATGCAGCTATAACCCAAATTGCGATATTTTGTGAATTTGCATTGGGAAAAAATTGATATTTTTCAATGGTCAGGTTTTACACAAAAATTTGACAATATAATTTTTATCTCGAAAATCGTCACAGATAGGTATAGAGAATCATATGGGAAAGTTATGAAGAATCTTATAAGGATTCAAAAAATGGTATAATATACGAGGTGTTTAATTTGAAATAACAAAGTAGCTACTACTTTCTGATACAAGCGGCAACACTGTATCGTTGAAAATATTTTAGACGGATAGAGCAAGTTTGATTATCCACGCCCACAAATTTTCGGAATGATCTGTCTCTCTGTTCTCTAGATACTTCTAATGTTCCATCCACTGTGACACACCCTGTATAATTTTTTTTTGCACGAATCATAAAAATATTTTCTTTTTACTGTTACGTATAATTTTTGGTTGAACCAGGAAATTATGTCAATTTGCTTATTTTGAATAACACATTATGTTCATCATTTTATTTTTGGACTTTGAACATAAATGTCCTTTACTTGAACTCAACTATTGAAAATTAATGATGAAACTACATATCATAGTTCATTTGATATTTTGTTGATTGAACTACATTGAAATTATGTTAATTTATACAGAATAGAACTGAATTGCATTGATAAAATTCGAGCCATGAAGTTACTAAACTGAGACTTCCATTTTTCGAAGGATCATGTTATGATTAACCATTTGTATAAACATTTTCAAAAAGTTATAGTTCCCCATCACCATGAATTGAGTGAATCTTCTTTCATTGATGAATCAATAACAATTGAATGAAGAATATTCCAATACAAGAGAAATATTTTGAAGGTAGTGAACGTCGTGTTTGGCACGAAAATCTCTCAAAGTTGATTCCGAGTATAGAATATCAAATGTTAAATATGTATAAAATTTCATGTACAATCTTGAGATGTAGTAATATATTGTATATACTATTCCGGATTAGCATTCGACAGTTATATTGTTTTAATTGAAAACACTACGTTACTTCCAATATCAATCACATCAATCAATCATATTGACCATCATCAGGTTCGAAATATCCATGGTACTTTTCGAATTATAACATCGAAAACTCCCAACGAATGAGTTACGTAGTGAACCCTGTAGGTATCTACACGAAATTGAAAAACGCAAAAAACTCAAGTACGAAGAAGTATCATAAATCTAATATCATTCATGATCATGCAAAAACGATTGAGCGTATATAAAAATATCGAAGTCAGCCCAGACGTATCATTTCGATTTTACCCCACTCGTCCCCAGTCCTTGTTCGGGGTGTCGCCCTGCAAACGAGGGTCATTCTGCCTTCCAAGGTTATTGTAGTGGACACCTTTATGCGAGTTCAGTGTTCACTATCCGGATTTGTCTCGACTCTCCCACGAAGAAATTGATAAGGACATTGGCTTACGGTGTAAATTATGTTCCAGGATTGCATCGTTACCTTTTGAATAACGTTTCAAGTGAACACCTGAGCTGGATAATTAAAAAGAATCTTGAAAAAACATCGCTTACCAACAGTTGCCAGCAAGATTTATACATACTGTTCTTCGGATAAATTACCTATTTTTCAGCAGAACCTGTGCAACTATTAGAATCAAAAAATAATATGGGAGCGGAATAATTTCAGGAAACTTTATACATATGTACTATGTACTATGTAGTGAATCTACAGTTTTAATCTATTCCAAATACAGTTGAATTACTTGACAGTCCTGTGCAGTGAAAAAGACATGGAGACTATGAAGTTCTTTGAATGCAATTGAAGTATTCAACAGATGAATTACGTAATTAGATATTGATCAATTCCGATTTCTTTCTTGACAGTTTTTCTGTTATCATTTTATATTGAATATTGAGTTGGAGGTTTGAAGCTGAACCTGGTCGCATTTTTTTCCGTGAAAATTTGACATTGAAGAGAGAACTCATTGTTGGTTGAACAAAGCGGTGACTCGCAGGTCTGTGCAAGTTCTCTGTCTTACAAAAAATTTAACTAGTGGACTCAACATCAAAAGGACCAACAGCAAGTAACACTACTATATGTTTAGTTATACTGTGATTGTAATGAACTACCGTCTCATGATGTGTTGCCCAAGGCATATGACCTTAAGAAATTTAAAAAGAGCACCAATTCCTACCTCCTTTCCCTTAGCTCTCACGATGTTCTCTGAACATTACAGGATGTCTCCTTTCGTAGGAAGTTTAATATAAAAAAAAATGTTAGACCGTCAAATTTCAGCGTCAGAAATTTGTGATAGCATTTTACACCTTTCAGTTAAGCACAGTAGATTATGCGACTTCATTGGAATGTTCGTATATTGATATAATGAATCGATGTGATATATTGAAAGTATGTATGTATTCAGTTGAACCAATGTTAATGTCGATTACTTATTCGGAAAAGTACATACAATATCACCAAATTGCAATAATTTAACACAAAATTCGATACAAAACATATAACCAATATGTTATACTTGAAATCAACTGTTTCAAAGATTTTTATGCCAAACATGACGTTCACCGCCTTCCTTCTGCATGAAGAGGTTATTTATCCAATTGTTCAGGATTTCTCAATGAGAGGAAATGGATATAAGGAACATGACATTCCGAAAATCTGAGTCAAAAATCAATGAAATAATAATATTGTTTCAATGTCAACCCAGTAGATTATGATATGTTACACTTATTTGTTGGTATATTGAAATATGAAATTCAGAGCTTGTGATTCATCGTGTGAAGATAAAGTTGTTCATGAAAAACATCAGGAAACTTTCTTCACCAGTAGTCCTTTCTACGCCCATGGTATCACCCACGACGAAGCGTGCATATAAATTGCGATGAATTATGGTTTCGCGTGGTTTCTAACATGTTGCAATCAATTCACGTGTATCTTTTTGTTTCTTTGCATGGTAAACTCACAACGTTAGAACAAGAAGAATCAAGATCCAATTTGAAGTGGAAATATTTTGAAATCATTCATATCAGAATTCAAGTAACACTATGAGATATAAAAAGCTTTATATAAAATAATCTCCATTTCAATTTCTGATGATTCAAGTTTAATAATTACATAATACAATCTCATCTTCAATCTCTAATAATTCACCCATTGATAAATTTTTTCGTATACGTACATGGAGATCAACCTATCATACCTGGTGATTGTTGTATTTGAGAAAAACGTCAAAGTTTAGTTATACCACTGTGATTAAAGTGTAAGGTGGAATTGTCATTAAAAACTCCCGGGCATTAGATAGGAAGGTGAATTTGTTCTCCTAAGTTGGTAGGACTATCGATTTTTAACAATAGGTGATTTTGTCAAGCATCAAATTTTGTTTGCGGAACAAATATCTTGTGCGGAAACGTTGAAAATGTTGCGAAGGACCTTTGATTATCGAATCATGACAGAATAGGACGTTTAAAGATTGAATAGTGAGTTTGAAGAGAATCGTGAGCTATTTGAAGATGAGCTGCGCGCCGGATGACCATCAACGTCTCTGTGTGACTTTACGCCGTTTTGATACGATTGAGGAGATAAAAACCAAATCGAAGAAAGTTTCGATGAGGAGTAGAAAGGTTACTACAACAATGCTATTCATCGGACGGAGATTACTATGAAGGAGATTGAATAGATTTGGTTGAGTAAATAGAGAATTTATATATATATATATATATAGGCGGGGGTCCTACAGCCTTTGCCGCATCCCGCATTTCGATCGCCACTTTTTTTTTATTTTTCCAATCATCATCATTTATTGCCCGATCAGCCATTGTTTGCCTAATTCCTTGTATCCAGGATGTGCTTGGTCTTCCTCTTTTCCTTTTCCTATGAGGAACATAATTTAAAATTCTTTTTGGCCAGCGTTCGTCGGTCATTCTCATAACATGTCCGTACCATATCAATTGTCTGGACTCTATTCGATCTGAACTCGTGTACACTCTTCTTGTTCGACGTCTGATGTCTTCGTTTCGGAAACAAATTCACCTCACTTTTTGATCACAGGTATATTCCTCACTGGACTCCTGACCTCAGATCATTAAATGTAGTCAACTGAGGAAAATTATTCTTCTAGTTTTGAATCGATATCACAAGATTATCCATAAACAGGAACAGACAGTATACTTACTATTTCCTTTGTCAACAGGGATATTTACACTTTGAATTCTGAATATCATTCCGTTACAATAAAAAAACACGCCAAATACCAGTTTCAGAAATTCATTTTCATGGGAAGGTTATTGTTAGCCGAAATAACTTCGAAGTTAGCGTTTATGTAATATTTATTCATGAGATGTTGGGTTCGGTGTCTGTTGTACCATTGAAGTCACTGTAGATTTCAAATCGTGTACGCGTTTGTTTATCTTATCGTAAGATGGTACAGAAGTCTCGGGTGTGCGGTCTGTGTCTAATAAAACTCATTCGTTTTTTACAATTCTCAATATTTCGTCAACTTTCGTTATTTATTATATATATATATATATATATATATATATATATATATATATATGGCAAAATTTGGCAAAATTTGGCAAAATTATTTCGTTACAGAAAGAAATTTATCCGATAAAAAAAAGCTCCTGTGTTTTTACTGTTGATAAAATTTTAGCAAGATTGTTCAAAAACCTCAAACATTTACTAGTGTTTGAGTAATCCTGATCTCCAATTATTTTATCAGATGTAACAATATCAACTCTCCTGTATTCTTTTATCTTGCACATTTTACATGTCTCCGTCTAGTAACAAAATTTTAGAATTATGTGTCGTTACAAATATCATCTCTCATTTTCCCATTGGGGGAGGGGAGGTTCTGGACCCTAGAGAAACACTGGATGATGAGTCATTATATAGTTCCAATCCTAAACAAATGCTCATCTTTCAACTGAAGATACAATGTGTGAATGATGTAAGGAACATATTTATTATCTAGGTTTTTGAAACAATACTCGAATACCTCAATTCTAGTTTGGAAATGAGCATATTTTGACGTAGTAGTTGCATCTGCGACGTTATCGCTATTCCGGATATAAATATTCTTTTTTTATGAGAACACAAATTCTTGGCAATGCAATATGATTTTTCACATACAACAGAGCAGAATCAAATCATGTCACAGAAAGGAATTTATGACCGAAATAATTTTATGACTTTCATTAACAGCAATAAACATACTGATTCATTAAGTGTTTAAACTCAAATCTTCACCGAGTATGGCAGTATAATAATCGGGAATACATTCTTGTTGGTTTGGTTGGTTCGATGTTTTTTTCTGAAATTCTATTGCATTCATATGCTTGATCATCGACATTTCATTCACAAATGATCTGGGACACATTATTGACTTTCTCACTGTACCAATTGATATGTAGATATATGTTTTCTCAATGCCATTCGCATTTCCTTATCGAGAAGTACTCCCAGTGTATAGATATATTCCTTGATAGATAGATCTTTTAATGGTCATATATACACGATTGTGTTTTGACTAGTCAGTAGACAAAAAAAAACATGAAAGTATGTAAATATAAAAAATACAATATTCGTCACTATAGAGTAAGTAGTAATAACCTGAAAACATAAAAATTGTAAGTACAACGCCTACCAGGCAAGACTCAACAAATCAACAAGACATGTTACAGCTCATGAGTTGATGGGTCAACTGAGAAAAATCTGTTGATAAGAACTCATCAAAATCATAAGAAACCGCTTATTTACTGAAATAAACTGTACACGCTCGAGGACTCGAATTTTATACGGCAAAACATTGAAGAACCTGATAGCATAATAGTCTGTCCCATTTCTTGTTCTTGATAGTCGCAAATAATTTTGGCGTATCATAGCTCTGTTACGCGTTGAGTAGGAGTGTAAACCATCATGTGTCCTATAGTTTTTTAGATTTGTTTTTAAATGTATAAGACATTGCAATATGTAAGCACAGGGCAAGGTAAGTATCCTCAAATGCCTGAAAACATCCCTACAGTCCTCACCATACCGCAGTCCGGCAACGACTCTGACGGCCCTCTTTTGAATGGAAAAAACTGTTGAGGCATGCGCCGAGTGGCCCCACACTAATAAAGCGTAAGATATTAAAGACTGGACAAGTGCATGATAGGCCATCAATAATGCTGCCTATGACAGACAGTATTGCAGGTTTCGCAACAAAAATATTTTTCGTGATACATTCCTGCAGACGAAAACCGTATGTTCCTCCCATGTCAATTTACTGTCCAGGAGAACCCCTAAAAACTTAACAGAATGTGAGTTGGTTGGAGCGGTATATTGTTTCAAACTGAAAATCAATGTCTCAGACTTCTCCTTGTTCAGTACTAACCTATTACAATTAAACCAAGACTGTGTCAAAGTAAGACTATTATGAGCCTGCTTCAACACCATGCTCATATCGCCATTTCTATGAGCCAAAGTGGTGTCGTCCGCAAACAGAGTGAAATTTGCTTATGGAGCACTGTGTGGCAAATCACTAATGTGAACAAGAAACAGGATCGGGCCCAGAACAGAGCCTTGCGGCACCCCATATTTAATGTTGATTGATTCGGAGCTGATATCCTTAACAGTAACGAACTGGGTTCTGTCTGTCAGGTAGGACCTAATCATTCTTTGGCTACTTTCCGAAAATTTATAAAATTTTTGTTTTTCAATTAGAGTGTTGTGGGGTACGCAGTCAAAAGCCTTACTGAGGTCTGAGAACTGCACATGGACATATTCATTTTCCTCAAAGCCCTTATTGATTACATCTATTAATGAAGCCATCAAAAGAGACACAGAACGGTTGGAATATGATTATGTTGTAATCAAGTACATTTTCAGAATGTTGAATGCAAATAAAGAGAAAGGATAATGTTTTTGTCAAAGATTCATGTATTCTTGACGGGCTAGATCATAACTTTACACCCTGTAGATTGTCATATGGAAGACGGAATGTGCTGAATACCCATGCTCAGAACAATTTTTTGTAATGGTTTGTCAGGAGGTTGAAGGTTCTGTGAAAGTATTCATTGTGCATTTTTAATTAACCCAACCACCATCGTACATCCTGTGCAATCTCATTAAGAAAGATTGAATCGCCTCGAAGGGTTATATTAACAAATGAAGCGCATTAGCCTCCAAAACGCCTGCAAAAAAACGAATACAAAATACCTTTTTTTGTCTTGAGCTCGACGAAAGCGATAAAATCCGGACTGTCGAGAGCTCGAAGGCGATCTGATTTACTGCGAATGATTTAGTCTCCGTGAATATTCACAATTCCGGAGCGGCCGAACGAAAGCAAAATGCCAAGGACGCCTTGATCTTTGTGGTCGCCACTCTGTAGGTACTGAAGCGGATACTGGGCACGGTACAGAACTGTCGATAGTATTGAGTGAGCTGAATAGATGATACAGGGTAAGAAATCTATGATAGCCCATATCATTCGCGGAAAATGAATGGAATTATCGCCTTTTTCTTCTTTGTCTAGAAAATATCAGAGGATAGTTATTCCGAACTGAATTTTAGAACGATTTGAAGATGATAGGTATCTGCAAGAGGGCTCTTTTCAAATACAAATAAACTTCTGTTTTACATCTATCACCCTTGAAATTGTTTAAATGAATAAAGTTGTAAGAACTTTTATTTCTTGAATTCCATCAAAATGCATTTTTCTTGTGATTAAATTAGCAAATAGAAACTCGTCACAATAATTTCAAAGTTTTGTGAAAGTCACAAATGGAAAATTCATTTGGAATACACCGGACTTTTCCAACAGTTTTCCATTGGAATTCTGTTAATTCGGTGAGTCTTGCTGAGTAATTTCAATCTCACAATCATATCGTTTGATGTTGCAAAATGGAAATGAAATGAAATCTCGACATGTAAGGGCAATAAAAAATACTTTTTCATATATCGAATTCGAAGTTGGTCTTCGCGAATATCGCTTGCCGTTATGTTGACATATATTTTATGATGAAAAGATTTTATGATCTATTACATCGATATCATGAATATGCAATACAGTTTTCCTTCATTACAAAATTCTTGAGTTACACTAAAATTTCACTCAATTCAACTAGAAAAAAAGGGTTATTGCGGTCGATCAATTCCATTAAATTAGAGTGAGTAAAACTGGATTAGGAAGATGCTCAAACAGCTGTGAATATTTGCTCTTGTCTGAGAAGTTCGTCTATTTTAACGATCATATACGATCGGCCACGATGAGTGCAGTAAATTAATATAATATTGGTATAACTCTGGATTTCACCGTTGATTGATAGATTTGATAGATCTATGAATGTACTTTATCACGCGGGTTATTTGAAATCACGCAGCCACAATAGGAGATGAAAAAATAAAGCTCACTCAATGAACTGTTAGATTGTTGAAACTATATGATAAGAATGTTCAATTTGAAATATTGAAATTAATTTAACTTGAAGTGTCCTACATAATTCCCAATTTAATATAATCGAAAAATATTTAATTGCGAAAAATCTAGATGATCATACAGGGTAACCACCGAAGGTGGCTCGCCCAATAACTTTTGTTTTCGAAAGCAATTGTATGATTTTTTTGGGATATAAAGGATTCTCAAAATGAATAAGACTACATAAGGCGTAGTACTCAACAGTAAATGCGACAATTAGAATATCTGCATTCAAATTATATTGGAATTAATGAAAAAGACGTCTCCTTTCGTGGGAAGTTTTATATAAAAAAAGTACCTGGGAAACAGAACGATTAGTAGAAAAAAAAATCAAGTCATTCTATAAAAATACAATAATATTATGATGATAATAATCATCAAGTTGTTATTTATAAGAGAGATAGTGAATTTGATTCAAGTTTCATTCAGAACTATCATTCAAAACTCGCGACCAAATATGCATGCACTCGATAGCTTTTACTGCAGTTTATGATGTATTTCATGGAAATCACGAATATTTCGAACGATTTCTTGTCATTTTATTTCAATCCGAGAATTCATAAGTTCATTGGAAGCATCATAAAAATCACCTTTTGCTATGATGTAATATCAAGTTACCAAAGAAATACCATGGAGAATTCAAAATGATTGCGTTTCTCATTTGATGTCGATAGTATATTTCGCTTTGATGCAGATACGGATACGGATACAGATTAAGGAATAAAATAAATAATAAATAATCCTTTTCTTTCGGTTAAACGATCCATAATAATAAAACTGTGGTGACACGAATTGTACGACTGACACTGACAAACCGTTGTTTTAGTAAAACAATTGAAAAAATTTATAAGAACGAATGTTCCTACTAGATGAGTGTAAGTTTGACCTCTTTTCATAATTGGTTATGTTATTTCGTTTTTTATTCTTTTTCTCGTTTTTTTCCTATGTGAGCCCTACTGCAACTATTTTTCCCGTGTGTAAAAACACAAGCTCTATCACATAATGTGATAAAAATCTTAGCTTCCCATTGAAAAAATTTGTTGATGACGTTATAACTTTGACAACTTTGACGTGTTATTTTTGTAACTTATGTCAAAAGATGCGGAATAAAAAGAACAGTTTGTCGTGTTTTTGCATTTTTCTCGAAAGTGATCGTTGTACGTTTTATGAATTTTGTGCATTACTTTATCATAACCCTGTATATATATATATATATATATATCATAAGGGTATAGCGTTATATTCCATAGGATATATTGTGTATAATGGAATGACAGCATTACAACATTTTTAGACTGATGAGACATGAAACTATAGGTATACATTTTTACTGATACAGTTCTAGCCAAATCAGTTATATCAATGGTACAGATTTAAGGCAGAAATGTTTTCAGATGACAATTATTCCAATGATCATATCTGTCTACATCTATTTATTGAATCTAATGAATTCACCACCATCTATGTACTAAATAAACTTCCCCCACTTTCCTTTTTAAGGGCCCAAGCCACCCCACGTGAATAATCCCAAATGACAACTCCCTCTTTGTGATTCAAAAAATCCTCTACAATGGTGGTAACTATTGGTACATTTCATGGAGTTACTATCGATTCATTCCACAGAAGGATTTCAAATTCATAGAATAGAGAATTTCATCCTTAATTTGATGAATTGTTCAAAATGATCACCATTATTTTCCAAACCATAGTAAAGTCTGTCTACAATTTCCTGATGAACATTAGCGAATGTTTCTCTGGATATAGCCCGATATTCTTAGATTATTTTTTTCCCGTAACTTTTCAAGTAAATCAGGTTGGGTGGAAAAAGCACAGATTTCAGGTGTCCCCACAGAAAAAGAATTCAACGGCGTTAGGTCTGGAGATCTAGGTCCATTGATTTGGATAGAGCCCATCCAACCATTGCCGAACTGGGAGTACAAACTGGGGTGGTGCACCATCCTGTGGGAAATTGAGTAATTCTTCGTTCAATGAAAATCACGTTCCGTACGGATATGCATAATCTCAACGTACGTTTCAAAAATCTTCTAACACCTCCTACACACTATCATGAATATTTCAAAAGATCCTTCACATATCAAATCTGCTATGTTTATAACCGGCTGCCGAATAATCTTAAGAAATTGAATGGAAACATATTTAAAGTCAAATTGAAAAAAAACTCACCTGAACAATGATGAAAACTTCATATTATGCGATTCCACTATGATGTACATTTCAGTGTCCACTGTTTTTCTATTTTCTTTTCCATCCAATATCTCCTGTATCTCTCTTTACAATATTATTCAATTAGTTTAATCTTAGGTATGTTGTGTTAGTATGTAATTCAACATTGTACGCATGTATATATCAGATTTACATCTGAATTATTTATTAAGTTTATCTATAATTGTAAATCCGCCACTTTTTTCTGATGAGTAGTAAAATTATTTTAAATAGTTAAGTCTCGCTCGAAAGAAGTGGCTTTTGGAGGTTAAGTGGAAGAACAAAGCTGTAGTGCACTTCAGATTTGAACTTCGCCTTTTGGAAAACTATCTTTGATTTCCAATAAAGACTATTATTATTATTAGCATAAATCGAACCGTTTAGGTTTTCCATTATATAAAAATGGGCGCAATAATAGCATCGCCTTATATGCCAGCTCACATATTCAGCTTTCGAGGATTTTGGATATGCCTTTCTCTAAAACTGTGCGTGTTATTATCACTCCAATAGCGACAATTATATTTAACCATTATGAAATTGGTGAATTGATCTATCCGGATATCTTTTATGAAATAAATCGATAGTGGCTTCATAAAATGTAGCAATATTAACCACCATTGTAAAGCACTTTTCGAGAGCTTCAATTTGAGGTATCACGAAGGGGGTATTGTCATTTAGGATCATTTACGTAGGCTGGCTGGGGGTAAAAAGGAAAGTGAAGGAAGTTCATTCAGTAAATAGATTTGGTTTCCCCTACATATTGAAAAAACGGTTTGAAGGATTTTTTTATCTCTGAGCTTTTGTAACTTATGCTCATTGATAATTTTTGAATTGTCACCCTGTATAACAACTGTTAACTGTCCATTTACCATTGCATAGCAACAATAAGTACATATAACGTTCAGCATGACTTTTTTCATTTTCAAACTGGATCTAGCTTCGACCTTGCGTTGCATTTCATGAACAAATGAAGTAGTACAGGCCAGTATCTGCCCCTATGGTCCGGTATAAATTTTTAAGAAATAGGGTAGCATAATTTCAATCTTCCAAATTCTGAATTTTTTCAAGAAACATAGAGGATTTCCAGGTAAATTCTAGGAATGAGATGCAAATCTACATAAACATGAAGTATACTCTTTAAATCGAAGTATGGAGAAAAAACTATAGGAAATGTGTCGATCTGATATAAATGCATCCTTTCAAGGATGATCATACAGTGACTATTCAGATGATGATGACAGTATATCTTGACCTGAGAAGCATATAGTTCTTCGGAGTAATCTATTCATTATCACGTGAAATTGGTCAATACAATACAAAATGATATTTGATCATCATCAATAAAATATGCATTATAAGGTAGAAAATATGATATCACGCCATGGTTGAATTAATCCAGTGAATATAGTTCATCTTCTTGATTAATATTGTTTTAATACTATTTCGAGTCACGATATAGGTAATTTATTCAAATGGTTGTGTCAGCAGATCCATGGAATATTTTATCTCTGTTTTCCATTCCGATTATTCTCTTCTAACTGTATACATAACACAATCCTGATCCCGTAGTTGATTGGATCAAATAATGAATATGTAGGAGATAGAGTAGAAACGTTATTTAATTCCAATTAAAACGGAATAGCAATGTTTCGAGTTGTTCACCATCAATGTTTTTCTTTACGAAAAAGAAAACCGCTAATGTAAGGAATTGGAACAATTATTCCTGCGTATTCATTTGATCGAATATTCACACGTACAATTTACCTACATACTTTTTAAAGTCGACTTTCTCTGGACGATTTCGACAAGAATTAGTTGTCGAGAAATATTAAGGTGTATTTTATGTGTCATGTGATGTTTTCGTGTAGTTATTACTGACATTTTCTCGCAGAATCTCGCAATGATAAAATTGTACCTTCGCATCAAAATAGGACAGGTTATGAGAAAAATATGAAGATAATAGTACCATTCAATATGATATTAGTTTTTTCGTATTTTCATTCAGAAGTTAGGTATCATCTATAAATGTATTCATCAGTTCACCTCTGAATTAAATATTGTCTATATAAGAATGAACTTATTTCATTGTAGTCCTTTCATAAAACTGTGGTCTGACTTGAAAATGATCCATATAAACATTGATTCGTGGTTCAGCATACCTAATTGAATAACTAAGAGAGGAGGCGCCAGGTATTCCTACCAAAAATGTCTCATAGAAACTGATGAAAAAATTTGAAGAGAACTTATGAGATCCAAGTTGAATAGTGAAACCGCAATTCCGTATAGAACCTTATATGTTTCCTATCAGCGATTCCTGGTATAAAAACAATAATCCTTTATTTCCTTCTTGACAGATATGAAACTGTATAGGAAGAGTCAGAAAACATACATTTGAAACTTAACCTAAACTACTATTACTACTACATCTTAAAATGGATGCCAAGACACCTTATCATTACATCATGAGAGGGATGTCAAGACACCTTGATAAAAAACTCGCGTACAGAATAAAATGCATATTCGAGTAAAAAGTTCTTGAAAGCCTGTTTGAAACATTTTTCTTTTTGACAATTCTTTATTGGGGAGGGAAGTGCATTGAAAACTTTCAAACCCAGATGATAAGGAGAGTCAATTATAGATTTGAGCCTTGCGAAAGAAACATGGAACTCATCTTTTTGTCGGGTCGTAACTCCATGGTAATTCAAGTTAGTTTGAATTTTATTTTCAATTTTATAAATGTATAAAGCCATCTCTAGTATATAGAGGCTGGGTAAAGTTAATATAGAGAACTCTTTAAATAAATCTTCACATGGATAAGAGTTTGGTTTTCCTGCAATTCTTTGCGAAATGAACACATCATTTGAGTTTGTGGGGCTTCCCCAGAAACAAACAACGTGTGAGTAATATAGAGCTATTATTTGTTTTACGTCTAAAACAGATCTGAGATTGAAAAATAAATATACTAGAGAAGACAGCTATGACACAAGGGATTCACAATGTTTCTTCCATGTTAGGTGTTGGTCTACTATGATACCTAGAAATTTTACTGATTCTGTATAGTATTTATGTATTCATTATTAACAGTTATATTGATGTCTCCACACTCACTCCTTTGGGTTCTGAACCTCATGATATGGGTTTTTCAGTATCAAAGTATAATGAAATGGAACTAAACCAATTAAACAAATTACTCAGGGCCAGAGTATCTTCCTTTTTTAGTACATTGTCACATTTACTTGATATCAACAATGACGTATCGTCAGCATATGTAACTAAATTAGCTTTTTTCGATACTTTATCTATTTCACTAACATATAGGAGAAATAATACAGGTCCCAAAATTCAGCCTTGTGAAACACCCATAACTACATCAGAAAATTCTGATTTTTTTTTTTTCACCTTATTGTTGTTGTCAGTGAAATTGATAGTGACATATTGTTTTCTGTTGCTGAGAAAACTGTCGATCCAATTCAAAGGGTTACCACTTATTCCACATTCAAGTAATTTATTTTTAAGAATATCATGATCGACACAATCAAATGCGCGGCTAAGGTCACAGAATATACCAATCGGGCATTCACCAGCATCAAGTTACTGCAATAGTTGTTCGTAAAATTGATGGATTGCACTATTTGTAGACTTGTTGGCCCTAAAGCCAACATATTTCAAAAGGCGATCTAAGAAACCGTATTCAAATATCTTTGAGAAAGAAATTGGTACTGTAATAGGCATGTAATTGCTTACCTTTTGTATGAACCATCTTTAAAATGTCTGGAAAGACGCCTTCCTCAAAAGAAAGATTAATAATAAAGGTGATTGGTTGGATTATAAGATCCAATACAGCTCTTATTAGAAAACCAGGAATATTATCATAACCAATGGATTTTTTGTTTTTAAGTTTAGTCCGTAACAAATCATACATCTCTTCATTTGTAAAAGGCGCCAAATACATAGTGTAACGTTTTTATTTACTAAAACACTGGGTTCGATTTATATACACTTTTATTTCCACTGACACGATTTATTTACAATGCTCGATTATCAACTGATTGCCTGCGCCTCTGTCCGCGGAGCTTTATACCTGCAAA
The DNA here is from genome assembly GCA_037013635.1 of Plagiodera versicolora. Classification (NCBI taxonomy): domain Eukaryota; kingdom Metazoa; phylum Arthropoda; class Insecta; order Coleoptera; family Chrysomelidae; genus Plagiodera; species Plagiodera versicolora. Next base: position 2,501,158 of record CM072986.1, on the reverse strand, counting down.
CTTCTCCAGAAGTTTCCTGGCGGCACGCGAACATTTCAGACCTCGCGTCTCGAACGTTCATGATCCGCGTCACCTGGAGTGGGCGTGGCCAAGCCATAGGCGTATCATTTCGTTACACTGCTCCCTCCTTAGTTCTGATCGCCCCGATCAGAAATTCTCCATGTGGCAACCCCTGACGTCGGCTCTTGATGGCGAAAGCTACAGGTGTTTCCGGCCCTGCAGAACCCTCGGAGAAAGAAATAACAGTCGATCGTCTTTGAGGGACATACTCTTTTCGGGTTAAAGCAGCACACCGTGATCTGTATGCCTGTGTCTCGGAAAATAACTTCTATCATGCTCCTCACGATCTTCCAGTCCAGGTTTTCCAACCCATGGCCAATTTTAGGTAGAGCCAATTTCTTTATATCATAATGGCAGACGACTTTCCTTAGGTCTACTAACGCGTACCATATATTCTCGTAGGTTGCTCTTTCTATCGATAATTTCTTAGTTATTAGGTAGAATAAGGATCGGTTGCCATCTTCTAGTCGTAGTGCTCTTCCTACTCTGGGCATTTGATCTCGCAATTCATCCAGGCGGCCGAACTTCTTGCGAAAGACTGTTGCAATTCCTTTGCTCATTCGGAGATCTTGAGCGACGCAGTGTGCAATGGAAACATCTTCTGGAACTGTGAAAAGATCTTGCTGGACCTCAACGGTCACGCCAAGCCTGATCTTCCCCCTGCTTGCGTAATCCGACATGAATTCGGTGTAACTCGGTTGGAAGTCGTCACCGTTTGGTACTTGTTGAAGAGTTCTTGCTTCTTCGACGTCATTCGAGCCAGCATATGGTGCAAGACGATTTATGTGAACAACTTTCGGCTTCCCTCTTGGCAGCTTTCCGATTCGATAAATCAGGTCATTTATCCTCTTCTTGATCTCATACGGGCCTTCCCATTGTCTTTGGAGCTTAGGAGAAAAGCCTCGACGTCGTCGTGGATTATACAGCCAGACAAGATCACCTACTTCGAAGGTCCCCTTCGCGGAACGGGAATCATAGTGTTTCTTCATCCGATCACTGGCTATCTGCATATTCCGTCGGGCAAGGTCGTGGATGTCGTTCATCCTCAGCTTCAATTCGTCCGCATAGCCTTCACCGGCCACATTCTCTTCCGAGGGTTTACAGCCGAATTCCAGATCACATGGCAAACGGATTTCACGTCCAAACATCAAGCAGGCAGGGGTCTGGCCAGTAGTCTCGTTGGTAGCCGATCGGTAGGCCATCAAAAACAAAGGAATACACTGGTCCCAATCCCTCTGGTGTTCTGATACGACCTTGGAAAGATGTTTGCCCATGGTCCTATTCATCCTCTCAACCATTCCATCCGACTGAGGGTGCAAGGGTGTTGTTCTGGTCTTCTCAGCACCAATCATTTGACAGATTTTCTGAAAGAGAGCCGATTCAAAATTTCGTCCTTGGTCTGAGTGGATCTCCAAAGGAACACCAAATCGGCTGAAGAATTCTTTGACCAGAACATCGGCAACTGTGGAAGCCTCTTGATTAGGGATCGCATAAGCTTCAGTCCATTTCGTAAAATAGTCCATGGCCACTAGGATGTATTTATTTCCAGCATCTGTTACTGGAAATGGACCAGCAATGTCGATAGCTACTCTCTCCATTGGACTACCAACATTGTATTGTCTCATGGGCGCCCTCTTCTTACCAACTGGACCATTGCCCGTTGCACACAACTCGCATTTCCGGCACCATCTTCGTACGTCTTCTTTACAGTTCACCCAATAGAACCGCTCTCGAACCTTCTGTAAAGTCTTCGTAATTCCAAAGTGTCCTCCAGAAGCACCATCGTGTAACTGACGCAATACCTCCGACACTTTACTCCTAGGTACAACCAGTTGCAACCTGGACTCCGTACCATCTTCGTTTTCAAATTTTCTGTACAGAAGATTATCTTTCAGTACCAGACAATCCCATTGGCTCCAATAAGATTTTACTTCTGGACTACATGCGCTAATATCTTGCCAGGACGGTCTTTCCTCTTGAAGCTTCCAACCCAGAACACGTTTCAGACACGGATCGTTCTCTTGAGCGGCTCGTAATTGTTGAGGCTGCCAATTATCACTTTCGATGGTAGTTCTTCGAATATGGCAAAGTCGTTCATCTAGCTTCGAACAATGGCTGCAATTCTCACTGCATGGTCTTCTTGATAGGGCGTCAGCATTTTGATGGATTTTTCCTGCCCTGTGTTCGATGTCATAATCATATTCCTGCAGCCGCTCTATCCACCTTGCTACTTGACCCTCTGGATTACGGAATTGCAGAAGCCACTTCAAGGCTGCGTGGTCGGTTCGAAGAAGGAACTTTCGGCCATACAAATATTTGTGAAAATGTTCGCAGGCCTTCACTACGCCTAGGAGTTCTCTTCTGGTAACACAGTAGTTCCTCTCTGATTTAGACAAGGCTTTACTAAAGTAGGCAATTACTTTTTCTTGTCCCTCTTGAAGCTGAGAAAGGACAGCTCCTATAGCAGTATTGCTTGCATCCGTATCCAAAACAAATTTTCCAGTCTCTCTGGGATAACTCAGTATCGGTGCATTGGTAAGAGCTCCTTGTAGCTGTTCAAAAGCTCTTTGACATTCTGCATCCCAAAAGTATTCTCTGCCCTCCTCCGTTAGCTTTGTTAAAGGTTTAGCGAGGTGAGCAAACCCTTTGACGAAACGCCTGTAATACGTACACAGGCCAAGGAAACTTCTGATCTCATGTTTATCCTTGGGTACTGGCCATCCTCGAATTGCTTCTATTTTCTCGGGATCGGCTGTTACACCATCACTAGATACGATATGGCCCAAGTATCTAACTTCTCGCCGAAATATGTGACATTTCTTGGGGCTCAGTTTCAAGTTGGCTTCACGTAATCGTTGAAACACTTCCTTCAGATTCTTGGAATGGTCGTCGAATGATCTTCCAACTACGATTACGTCATCCAGGTAAACCAAACATGTCTGCCATGTTAGCCCCCTCAAAACTGCCTCCATCAGCCTCTCAAATGTGGCAGGAGCATTGCATAGCCCAAAAGGCATGACCGTGAATTGCCAAAGACCTGATCCTATCGAGAAAGCTGTTTTCTCCCGATCAGCAGGCTCCATTCCTACTTGCCAGTAGCCACTTTTCAAATCGAGGGTAGAGAACCAACGGGACCCGGAAAGAGTATCCAAAGTGTCATCAATTCTGGGTAAGGGATAACTGTCCTTTTTAGTTACTGCATTGAGTTGGCGATAGTCAATACAAAAACGTACGGAACCATCCTTCTTCTTCACAAGGACAACTGGCGAGGCCCACGGGCTATTCGATGGTTCTATAACACCTTGTTTGCCCATATCCTTGATAATTTCTTCCGCCTCCTCCCGCTTTGCCCACGGAAGTCTTCTCGGCTGCTGTCTTATTGGCTGAGCATCCCCAGTATTGATTTTATGGGTCACGACGCTGGTTCTTCCTTTGTCATTTCCATCGATGGCAAACACATCTTGGAATTCTTCAAGCATGGCTCTCACTCGACGGGTCTGTTCTCTGTCCAGATCTTGACAAGTATTAATTACGGTGTCTACAAGCTCCTTTGAGTTCTTAGATTTCGGTGGTTGGTCGGTTGTAGTCACACAGCGGATCGACGAAACAGGAACACACTGTCCTACCACAGTTCTTCGGCTCAGCCCGATTGGAGTTTCCTTCACATTCATAACTCTAACAGGAATTACATCTCCAACCCTCACTAGAGCTTTCGCAGTCAAGAACTCATTATTGCCCACTTCTTCGACCATCCTCAGACTTCCTTTCCTACAGTATCCCTCGAGACTGGTCATTAGAATTTTCTCACTATGGCCGGGTATAGTTACATCACTAGTAGTTAGTAGGCGGACTACATCTTCCTTGTCTTCATGAAAAGGGAGTTCCTCACCTTCGACCTTGAGAACTCCTCTGTGTACGTCCAATACGGCTCCAAGTTTCCTCAAAAGGTCCATACCCAAGATTAACTGGTCAGAAATCTCAGCGACCAGTATGTTGTGCTTGATAGTGGTCTTACCAATGGAGACAGGAACATTAACTTCGCCATAGACTTTTATCCTTTCACCGTTCGCCGTTCTGAGGTGTGCTGTTGCTGGCGACATTCTGGAATGATCTCTCACTATTTCCGGTCGTGCAATAGTTCTTGTTGCACCAGTGTCTATCAAGAACAACTCATTCTCTCCGTCAATTCGACCATCAACATACAGGCTATGGGCTCCACCAGAAGATGTTACGTTGACGGTAACTACAGGGGCTTTAATTCTCAAGGTCGACGATCGCCCCCTCATGTCGACCTGTTTTAGTTTTCCGACTGCTGTATGGGTTTCTGGCAATTGCGACGAAGATGACCTAATTCGCCACAATTCCAGCATCTGGGATCTCGTTTCTTGGGCATCGTCTTCTGGATAATTTTCCGAACCATATCTTCCAGATCATTCTCTTCATCTTTCTCGCCAATGGTTCTAACTCGATAACCTTTGGAAGTTTGATTGGCCGTTTCATGCTCCAAAGCAATAGCAAGTGCTTCATCCAATACTTTCGGTCTGGCCAATCGTAGAGCTTTCTGTATTTCGCTCTCTCTCAATCCATTGACGAATATGTCAACGGCTATTTCTTCCAAGATGTTATCTGAAGCTTCAGGGTAGGCTAGACGCACCATTCGAGCAATGTCTGTTTCAAATTCCTGCAAGCTTTCACTTGCACGTTGGATTCGGCTGCGTAGTTGTGCTTTGTAGACCTGTTGCAGATGGGCATCTCCATAGCGTTTCTCAAGTCGGTTGAACAATGTTTGATAACATTTTTCTTGGCCCATAGGAATCGATCTTAAAATATCCGCAGCATCACCTCTTAGAGCCGCAGTCAAGGAAACAGCTTTTTCTTCTTGAGTCCATTTATTGGCCGTAGCGATGGCTTCAAATTGTCTGAGGTATACGGACCAAGATGACTTCCCATCAAACGGAGGCAATTTGAATCTCAAATGATGTTTTGTTTCTTCTCTTGTCCATTCCTCTTTAACTTCCTGATCTGTACTTACTGCGGTTTTATCCATATCAGTAGTTGGTACTTGTACTGCTGAGCCACACTTAGTTATCAGACATTCCAGCTGCTTTATTTTCTCTTTTAGTCCATCTACGTTTTAATGCATTTCGTCGAATGTTCTAGAAACTTCTTCAAATCGCTCGTCGTTCTTTTTCGAAATTTCATTGATCAAATCAGAAACTTTCTCGAATTTCTCATCACTTTTTCTGGAAACTTCTTCCAATTTTGCATCACTTTTTCTAGAAGCTTCTTCTATTTTTCCAGAAGTTTCTTCTATCTTTCTAGAAGTTTCTTCCATTTTTAACATGATGACTTCGTCCGCCGACAGGAATTCAAACGTTTCTGGATCATCTCCATTATCCGAAAGAACACCAATCAATCGTTCTTGTAGGATTTTTTTAGTTCCACTACTATCGGCATCACGTTCCTCCAATTGTTCACGCAATTGTTTCACTGAGAGGTCTTTCAACTTCATTTTGGTTTATTTATGATGCGAAATAGTCAGTACCGAAAACAAAAATTATCGCACTAAACAATCGTTCAAAAATGTCCTGTTTTCACTATAGAAGTTCAATGTCTTTCACTTTTTCTTTTTCTAAGTCCACACTATTTATTTTTTTAATTTCAATCCCACTCACTGACACCACTGTAACGTTTTTATTTACTAAAACACTGGGTTCGATTTATATACACTTTTATTTCCACTGACACGATTTATTTACAATGCTCGATTATCAACTGATTGCCTGCGCCTCTGTCCGCGGAGCTTTATACCTGCAAACTTCTCCAGAAGTTTCCTGGCGGCACGCGAACATTTCAGACCTCGCGTCTCGAACGTTCATGATCCGCGTCACCTGGAGTGGGCGTGGCCAAGCCATAGGCGTATCATTTCGTTACAATAGAGTCTCTCAATAGTTCATCCTTGGGGATCACATAGTTAATGTCTGGAATCTTGTTGACAATATCTTGAGGAACTTGCACAAAAAAGTCCATGAATAAGGAAGAAGTTGGATGAATGCTTTATGTTTCTATGAGGACTTTCAGTTTGAAAATAAATGAGCATGTATGAAATTCTATAGGAGTTACTCATGAGGATATATGGTTTTCAATTGTGGATTTCATATCTAACACCTATCTATTCCTGATGGAAATTCCCAAAATGGGAATGGTGGGCTATATGGTATGTGTTTAAACAAATGGTTGATGGAATAGAGTCTTTGAGATTGAAATTGGATAGTGAAACCGCAAATCGGTATAAAACCATATACTATACCGGGTATATTGTATTCATCAGTATTATATTGAGATAACAGATACATATTGCTTCAATTCCAAGTGGCATTCCCTAACGTGAATCTATGATATTTGAATGTGCTTTCACACAAAACTCATATCCGTTTCTATCAGCGATCAAATGTAAGGTGAGAGTCAAAGATCTTGATATCCATATCTTTCTGCTATTATTTATTAGGGCTGGTTTGTTTCTGAAAGAAGAATATATTACATGTATCATAAAGTCTATCGCCTACAATTGTACTGAATTAGTTAGTAACTGCAGCTTCAACATTCCATGATCAAAATAAATCACATTGTTAGTAAGTCAGTCTTGAATTGCTGCCTTATTAAAAGCTGTGGTGCAAACTTTGTTGATGCCTGTGCTGTGATGAGTAGCATTATCCATACATAACAATTGTGGAAGGATTTTTTTTTTAATTTAGGCAGCAGTTGTGTATATCGAATCAGTGGAGAACGTTATCCTGGTTCAGTTCTCCATGGTAAACTTTGTTAGCAGTTTCAGGGATAAAACAAACTTTGTCCCAGGAACGAATCCATCTGAACAACCAGCATGCAAAACAATGAATCTACTAGACAACATAATTTCCATACACCATCTAACTATGATATACAAATTCTAAATACCTTGAATCTCGTATTCTTTGTATTTTCACACTTTTGACACTAGAATCTTGCCAAGAATGTCGTAGAAATCCATTCTGAAATATCCAGGTCGCATCAAGGAAAACAAATTACCTCAAACCTTCATTTTTCAACTGAACATGTTCATCGAAGAATGTTCATCAACTGATAATATGTGATATGCACTAAACACTCACTATTCTTGTACGTATTGTAAATACAGTTACCTATTCGATATTGATCAATATCCACAACTGGTTTCTTCCGTTGGGTAGTTCTGTAGAAGTCCTAGGACACTTTAGTCCCTAGCTTACTTTCTTTGAAAGTATGCACATATTCCCTACACAGTTTAATTTCTACATTAAAAGCAGCAATCACTCTGTAATAATAGTATTTCATAAAAACTATTGAACCATTGTGGTGAATGAATATTCATGAAGATTCTTTCAAACAAAATCCAATGAAGGTACGGGGCTCCTGTTATCCCTTCCTTGTTAAAAATGTTCTCTAGAGGATTGATTCTCTCGACATTTTCATGAAAATACGATGAAATTAAGCTCTCAGAAGAACAAATTCAAATAAATCGCAGGAAAAGAATAATTCGCATGTAAAGAAACGATTGTAAGGTTTCGCTCCAAACAATTTGGCATCGTTGTAAAGTGACATTTCAGTTCAGCCGTAATTGTTGATGCTTTGATATCCCAGCTAATGTATAAACCTATTGAGACGTCATATAAAACCTTTAAGGAACCGCATGAAATTAGATAAGGAATTCCTGATCAAAATCATCAAATCCTGAACCCACTGTCTCTACAAGATACACAATTAAATTATAGTTGTGAATTTCCACACCTTTCTGACACGTTCTCATGCTTATGACTGAGCATATAATGTCGTTGCCATTGAAAGTGGAATACCTCATCGAATCTTATACTCTCCTTTAAGAATAACTGCCTGATACAATCTTGTATACCGTGTATTCGAATATGCTTATAAATAACAACTACTTATGAATTCTCCTAAAACCTCACGAAAAGTTTATATGTCACGGATTACGTACGTATGGGTTACATACTTTCCTCATAGATCCTTATAAATTCTCAGAAACTGTCTGAATTAATGAGATTTCATATGGTATTTTTGGCAGGGATGCGCAAAACTCATGAAAATGATAGGTTATGTGTGAACTGTATAACCGCACGTTTTATTTCAAGGAATCTATAGTTATGTTATCATCTCCGAACGTGAATTTTGATACGGAATTCAAGTAAAGAACTAGGTTGTCATGAAATATATCTAGAATTTCAAGTAGTTTGCCATTCGAGTGCATTTCAGCATCAACTTCCAGGATCAGAAGTATAATTATCTTCAAAATATAATAAAATGTATCGTTCTCTGAGATCTTAATGAAAAACCAAAATTTCGAAAATTCTTTATGAGAAATCCATTTCGTTAGTTTTCCTTTCACAACTGACTGTATTTCTCATTTGGAAAGTTTTTGCCATCACTCAAACAATCAGGACATTGAAATGTGATTGAGAATCAACTTGATGATTCATCCAATAGACATCAATTATATATATTTTTCTTCTCATACCTACTTTCACTAGAACCTGACTTTGTTGACTCCGTTTATCTGATATGATCAGGTTTTGATGAATCAATGAAAAAGAAATGTCCTAATAGAAAATCACACTTGACTCGGGCCAATTTACACCATAATTTCCAGAATCTCTGCCTCGATTATAAAACCAAGTTCAATTCACGCAACAAATGGAATCATACAATTTCCTAAATGATAGCAAACCTTGATTTCTACTTTAATAATCGGAATAACTCTTTCAATAGCAGCATGTAATGATATTTGACAAACCTTTGCATTTCCATTTGTTATCTCAGATCAAAGCAAAGCCTGTGGATCTGACAGAATCCCACCTATTGTTCTCAAGAAATGTGCCGCAGAACTAACACCTATTCTTTGCAAGTTATTCAACCACTCTTACAAATTGGGGATATTTCCGACCAACTGGGAAATCGCGAGAGTACAACCAGTCCCCAAAAAAAGGCAAAAAGACCCTACCTAGCAACTACAGACCTATCGCACTGCTGTCTATTATTTCAAAGGTCATGAAAAAAGCCATTAACATCGAGCTCATGAAGTATTTGGAAAACTCAGTAATCATCAACGATAGGCAATATGGTTTCCGTCATCAAAGATCAACTGGTGACCTGCTTGCTTACGTCTCACATATATGGCAGCTATCTATCGAGAAATATGGTGAAACCTTAGCCGTGGCACTAGATATCTCCAAAGCATTTGATCGAGTCTGGCACCAGGGACTCCTTACCAAGCTTCCATCTTATGGCTTGTCTCCTCAGCTATGTTCTCTGCTAACTATTTTTCACTCAGGCAGATCACTCCATGTGGTGGTCGATGGAGTTTCATCTGACTCTCTAATTGCAATTGCTGGTGTACCGCAGGGATCAATTAATCACCAACACTATTTCTACTCCATATAAATGATCTGTTGAAGGCAACTTCATGTCCTGTACACAGCTTCGCGGATGATAGTACCCTCCACACTGCCTTCTCTTCCAGGGCTCCAATACCAGCCCGCCAAATCAAAAACGAACGAGGAAGAAATGTTAACAACATAAATATGGATTTGGCAACAATTCTCGAATGGGGATCCAAAAACTCAGTGGATTTCAATTCAAAAAAAAAAACAAGCATGTCTTTTCTCCAAAATGCCGATCTCACAATGCCCAACATAAGCTTGTCAGAGGTGACCATACCTTTGAAGTCGTCCATCTCGATGTTTGGTATAACCATTCTTGGGAAAATCACGTAAGATCAATTGCTGAAAGTGGATCCCAAAAACTTGCTTTTTTGTTTCGTGCCAGGAGCTATTTCACTTCCAGTCAGCTGCTTATGATCTATAAGGCACAAGTCCGACCTGTCTTGGAATACTGTTCCCATATTTGGAGTGCGGTACCTAAACATATCCTGAAGCTGTTGGATGATTCTGTCCAAAAAAGGGCAATTCGTCTCGTCGGTGATGGTTCGCTCACTAACTCGCTCACTTCTCTCTTCTGTCTCTATTCTATAGATATTTTCATGGGCGATGTTCTTCTGAAATATCAACAATCGTTCCTCCTTTGGCGGTCTCTTCGAGGTTAACCCGTCAAGTCCAGTATTCACACGCCTTTGTGGTTAATTTGGTGACCTGCAGAACATCTCTTTTCAAAGACTCGTTCATCCAACGAACAGCGAGGCTCTGGAACACATTGCTTAGGGAGGTGTTCCCCGAGGCATATGACCTTCAGAAATTCAAAAAGAACACCAATTCCTCCTTAACCTTGGTTCTCACGATGTTCTCTGAACATTACAAGATGTCTCCTTTTGTGAGAAGTTTCATATAAAAAAAAGTGCAAACAATACGCATCTTCAATTAGATATATCAAAATTTAAGAATAACAGATTATGATGCATAAAGATAAATTATTACAATTGAAATCATAATCGTAGAAGTGATTAGGACTTTGATCATGGTCACGATACATGCATTGTTTTTCATTGAATCTTCCTTTTTTATTTCAGTACCAGGACGGTTCAAGAAACGAAAGGATGGGACGTGTTTCGGGATCCTCCCAGCAAGGAGGTGTCCAGTTCGATGGCCGACCAAAAATGTCTGGAAACCACCGTAAAATGTGTCAAAGTCGTAGCCTATTTGGTGACCTTCATCATAGTCCTAGTGTGCGGAGTGACAGCGAAAGGAACCATACTGTTTATGACGTCACAGCTCAAGGCCGATAAAGTGATATCTTATTGTAATAGGGATTTAGGTGAGTACTCGCCTCTAGAAGCGAATTTTTAAGGCTTCTTTCAATGATATCCTGTCGTGAAAGAGGTGGATCGAGAATTTATTGCCTATGAGTCATAAATTTCTCATCGTTTTTTATTTGATATTCAGTCTGCTGTTTGTTGCTAGTACTTTCATTGTTGGGTTACCTACCTACGAGACCTCTGAGTGAATATATTGAATTTCGAAAAAAAAGGAGAAAGTTAAACAAAATGGAATTACATTTGTGTGCAATGAAATAACCGAGTTGAATTATATATTTCATTAAATCACAAGATAATTCAATTAGAGTTGAAGGAGAGATGATTGAAAATGATCCTCATCCACGACTGTAACTTTGCGATTTATTCACTGTAATGATGTTGTTACGAATTTCAATCAGGAGTATTTTCATTTTGAAGATTGATTGAAAAATCACCTAATCGTTAAGCTTCAGACAATCTCTATTGAATGGACGAACTCAATGATCAGTGATTAGAAAAAATTGATGCGTATGTTGGAATGATGGAATATTCAGAGCAACTACTCCCATTTCCTTCAGTATGAACTGATGACATTTATTCCTGAAAATATTCAGCTCTCACGTGACCTACAGGAATATATGGTCTTTACACATCACACAACACTACAATTCGCTGATAATGTCTGGATATTTATGTCTCCAGATTCTATACTGTTGAACTTCTTCCTATAGGAGAATCATCAGACTAAAATTTCCATACAAAATCCCAACAGTATAGCAGATTTGCAAGTGAAGAATGAGAGGAAATCACTCAAAGAATACTATAATAAAACAAATCCAACAGATTGTCTAGAAATCAGACAAAATTTTCAGGAAGTGCATATATGATTATTTTTCAGGTAGAGAAAAACAATTTGTAGTAACATTACCGACCTCAGAGAGGGTGGCATGGATGTGGTGTATATTTTTCGCGTTCAGCATACCGCAACTGGGGGCGCTATTCAGGTCCACAAGGATGTGCTTCTTCAAGTCTTCGAAGAGGCCGCCTTTTTCGCACTTTCTCATCGTCTTCATAGCGGAAACGGCCCACACGATAGGGTTGGCAATGCTTTTCTTCCACATACTGCCCGACATTGATGTCGTGAAAGGCGCCATGTTGACCAACTGTCTTTGTTTCGTACCTGCTGTCTTGGGTAAGTAATAAAATCTTATATGTTGATTCCAATAACCAATTCGAAAATCTACTTTATGAATTACACATTGAATTTAACCACAGTATAACTAAACTCACAGTATCATCACATGCTATTTGTCTCAATGATAAGCTTTACCACAATTGTGAAAGAGTAAATAATTATTTTTAAAAAACTAGGAATAATTTCGTGTTGCGTGTGTTTCATAATTATACTTCAACTATTATATAAATCAAATACATAGGTATATATTGATTCAAACCTGTATTAGTTTGTTTTCTATTACAGAATATCAGAAGCCAAACAATAATCTTCTATACAAATTCTGATATTTCATGAATAATTATTTTGAAAATCGTGGTGATTTGAATGAATACTTGCAGGTATATGCACTAGCTGAAATCCAATTGCATCTCAAGACTTATATCAACAAATTAATTACAGATATCTTCCTCATCACAACTCATTGTTCAAATATTTCAGGTTTATTATCCAGAAATAGCAAAGAGTCGAACCGCGTCATAAAAGTGATTATAGATCTCCTAGCCATATCTGCTCAAGCCACTGGATTCATTGTTTGGCCAATAATAGAAGGTAGAGCTGACCTATGGGTGATTCCTGTCACTATTTTCATGATATCTCTCGGATGGTGGGAAAATTACATTTCAAAATACTCACCGCTTCCCTTCATAAAGAGATTGGGGAGAATCAAGGACACTTTTGACGAAACCAGATATTTCACGTACATGTTCATATCGACCTGGAAGATTTTATGCTTTCTCATCGCCATTATGTTCATACTTCTGGCGAGAGAAGGAGAAATAGCGTTTTTCTTTACGGAGTTCTCTGAAGGATTCGGAGCACATCCCATTACAATTTTGGAGGTGAATTATTTTTTGATACTTTGAATTTTCTTTATATTAAATTTGAATTGATCTTGATAATTTAGGAAAACTGCAGCAATAACACAAGAATCACATTTATCAAATGCAAGCTCACCATAGTACAGACTAGACCAATTTGGATACTATAGACGATTTTCTGACCTCACAATTTCAAAGAAAATAACATAAGTATTCACAGAAACATTGAGCAGAAATGATACTAACAATTGGTATTCAATACTCAACCTATATTTTCTAGATGAAAAATTATGTCAATTCTCTGTTGTATTATATTAGAAAATAATGAATATAAGTAGCTCTGCTCATTTCTATAGTTTATTAATTTGGGGAAGATTGTTCCGACAGATTTGGTTATCTTTCAATGATATGAAAGCAGAATGAAAAGTACCTAGCTAATCAATGGATTTCTAGTTGAGACATGTCTGGGAAATTTTGGGCATCAGTAATTATAGCAACACTATAAAGTGACTTCACAACGATGCCATTTTTATTCGTACAAAGTCTTTGATCCGCTAATTGAGTTTGTTGAATCAGGTCGAAACTTTCAGAAATATTGAAAAAATAGTTCAACGGTTTTCCAGAGTCAATAGCTTTCCAATTTCGATATATATTCCATACATGGAATCAATTCGAATGATAAACTCAACCCAACTCTCTGTTTCGGATTATCTTTAAAAAAAGACATGCACCAATGTCGCTTCTGGTGAGCTATCAAAACTATCTTGCTTAAATGAAAAAACTAAACTTAGCAATACATAAAAAAATAATGTATTCATATTTACCAATTAACAGAACTGTCACCTTTTAATTGGTAGAATTACGATATGCATTGGTAGTTGATCTCTAGTGTTGTTGGAATTAGATTTTTTCAAAAATCGAGGCAAAGTTCGCCAACATCATTGCCATCTGGAAAGAGTTACTAAAGAATACCAACTTCTCATTTTTCTTGTCTTCAATATAATCCATTATATAATAATCATATAACGATATAAGTTTGAATCCAGTTGTTTTGTCTTGTGTGATTTTGATATTAACCTCTGGAGTTCACGATTTGTCATATGATTTGAATTTCCCAGATCAAACCAGTCCTTGGTGGAACTTCTCTACCGGATATATCGGAAATACTTGCCACAGGCGACAACATTATCATCCAGTCCAGCGACATGACGCCTATCTACGTACTCATGCTCAACGTGACCGCTTCCTACCTAGCCTACATCGTCGGTAAATTTGCCTGTAAGATCATGATCCAGGGATTCTCATACGCGTTCCCTGTCAACCTTACCATCCCCGTTTCCATATCGCTGCTGATAACTGCCTGCGGTCTGAGGAACGGCGATCCCTGTTTCTTCCACGATACGATGCCAGATTATCTGTTCTTCGACTCTCCACCAGCTGAGTTCCTTAATGATTTTGTATCGCACCATCATGCTTGGATCTGGCTGCTGTGGTTGCTCTCGCATACTTGGGTCACCATTCATATATGGACACCCAAATGTGAGAGACTGGCGAGGACTGAGAAACTGCAAGTTGTGCCTTTGTATGAAGGTAAGGATGTGAGATTTATGGAATTCGTATTGAGGATTCTGTAATTCATGCCTCAAAAAGTAATTTTATATATTCTCATATTGATAAGGAATTAGAACCTTTCATTAGGAAGATTTTGTGGGTCCTTTTGAGATGATATTTACATCTCGTGTATTGAAACGAAACATTACACGAAGACACAACTCTTGTTGTGAATCTCGAGAAGAAACCACTTCCTATTTCACCGAATTAGAACAAAACATGCTGGAGACATTTTGTTCAAACCCAGATACAACATATGCTTGTTTCTTTCTTCAGGGTGTATTTGGGTTTAATATTTCTCTCTGCGCCGTTAATTGTACTCATCTGGTTGACAATGAATGAATTATTATTATTATATAGAACTTATTATGAATCAAAAAGAGCAAACATTTAGTCGGAGATTGATATGGTTATCAGTTCAAACTGCATTGATGATATAATGAACATTTTGAATAATTCATATTCTTGTGCAGGTCTCCTCATTGATCAAAGTATGGGTATGAACAGGCGTAGAGATGATGAAGCCGACGTAAAACCAGAGGACCTAGATGAAATCCAGAAGGAAAAGGCTGACGAATACTATGAAACAATTTCCAATCACACAGACGGATCGTCACCGAAAACTATCAAAAACTCCGACCACATCACCAGAATATACGCTTGCGCCACCATGTGGCACGAAAATAAGGAGGAGATGATAGAATTCTTAAAGTCTATTTTGCGATTGGACGAGGATCAGTCTGCTAGGAGAGTGGCTCAAAAATATTTGAGGGTCGTCGATCCGGATTATTATGAATTTGAAAGTAATATTATTGAATATAATCATTCATTTAGTTGAATATCATAAAGCAAATATGTTGCTGCGTTCTTGATGAAAATAACTATCGATACTATTCATCAACGATATCTATCTCCCAACATATCGGTCAACAGAGCTTTAAATTTTTTTCAGCTCATATTTTCTTCGATGACGCTTTCGAAATTTCTGACCACAACGATGACGACACACAGGTCAATCGTTTTGTCAAGCTCCTGATCGCTACCATCGACGAGGCAGCTTCAGATGTTCATCAAACTCATATTCGAGTTCGACCTCCGAAGAAGATCCCCACACCTTACGGTGGCAGATTAATATGGCAGTTGCCAGGAAAAACAAAGATGATTGCTCATCTCAAAGATAAAATGAAAATCAGGCACAGAAAGAGATGGTCACAGGTACACAATATTTTTTTGAAGGGAAAGGGTCAGTACATTTTATCAAAGAAAATCTGAAGAATCCATACAGCCCGACTCAACAACAATTATATTATATCTTCCGATATTCCAAACTTTGTGAAATAATTGATCTAAATACTTAACTGGGGAGAATACAAACTTTTTTCTCCAAGCATGAATCGTTGAATTCGTTTTAGAGTAAATTCAGTTGTTCTTGAATGAAAACCACGAAAATACGAAGATTTATATAAACATGTTTCACGTCGGAAAATAATGTCTCCAAAGGAACAAAAAGGGACAGATATTTTCAGAAAGCAATAGCAATACCATTTCATTATATAAACTATTGTCAATCAATTGAAGGAAGCTTGTTATAATTATATTACTGAGTGATATTTCCAATTAATTCCTTGAAATTTGTGCTGGGTCAACAATCCATAACATTGGCTTGATTCGAGATTACAAAATGTTAGCTCATTTGTGCTTCACATTAATCACCCATAAATCCCATAACTTGGTCACTGATGATTTATTTTTCGTTGAAGGTGATGTATATGTACTACCTCTTGGGACACCGACTCATGGAGCTACCGATTTCTGTCGATAGAAAAGCTACAATAGCAGAAAATACTTATCTTTTAACTTTAGACGGAGACATTGACTTTCAACCATCGGCAGTGCTTCTACTAATTGATTTGATGAAGAAAAATAAGAATTTAGGTAAGTTATGATCGAAGAACACAATGTATAGATGATCACTTCGATATTTTGCAGGAGCGGCTTGTGGTCGAATTCATCCAGTGGGCTCTGGCCCGATGGTTTGGTACCAACTTTTTGAATACGCTATTGGTCATTGGCTGCAGAAGGCGACCGAGCACGTAATCGGCTGTGTACTTTGTAGTCCTGGATGCTTCTCCCTTTTCAGAGGAAAATCACTCATGGACGATAACGTTATGAAAAAATATACGACATGGTAGGTATTCTCGAAATTATTTGTCAACAAAGAATTGATTGTACGTTTCTATTTCAGTTCCGCTGAAGCCAGACATTATGTCCAATACGATCAGGGGGAAGATCGTTGGTTATGTACTCTGCTATTACAAAGAGGTTACAGAGTTGAATATTCAGCTGCTTCAGATGCTTATACTCATGCTCCAGAAGGTATTATGTGTTATAGTCATGACGAATTAATAAAGAATCGAGCATGTTGGGGATGAAGATCGTTGATATTTCATAGATATTTCATTGGTTTTTCAAAGATTATATCAGTCATAATAATCCCATAAAAAAGTAGCTTTACACAATGAATTACAAAAACACGAAAAATGCACATATTAACTATATAAACATATACCGGGTGTGTCACAGTGGATGGAACATTAGACGTATCTGGAGAACAGGAAGACAGATCATTTCTAAAATTTGTGAGCATGGATAATAATACTTGCTCTATCCGTCTAAAATATTTTCATCAATACAGTGTTGCCGCTTGTATCAGAAAGTAGTAGCTACTTTGTTATTTCAAATGGAACACCTCGCATATTATATCGTTTTCGGAGTCCTAACGAGATTCCTCACAACTTTCCCACATGAAGCCCTATACCTATCTGTGACGATTTCCGAGATAAAAATCATTTTGCCAAATTTTTGTGCAAATTCTGACCATTGAAAAATATCGATTTTTTCCCAATGCAAATTTACAGAATATTGCAATTTGGGTTATAGCTGCATAAGACCATCAAGTATTCTGTCGATGAACTGGATCTCAGTTTCAGCATACAGGGATGCTCAGAAGTGAGTGTCATCCGGGCACTCATGACTGAAACTCTGTTTTTTCAAATGGAACACCCTCAATATTATCACTCATTCGAAAAGCTATAACATTTTCCATTCTAATTGAAATTGACAATTAACGTCGCCCCATGATTTCAAAACATCAATGGGGAAGACGCGGAGAGGATATCATGCTACCTATAGTGCACGATTGGAGGGTGGATAATATTATAAGAGAATCAGCTCCCATTCAGGGAGTATACTTTCCCTATACCTAACTCCTACAGTTTGTTAGTTATGATCACTTATGTTATGAATTCGTTTTCAATAAAATAAATATTGGATAGTGCTTAAGATAGTAGGCTATGAACTTCATTCTGACAGAGAACTAACATGTTATTCCTTCATTGTTATTCTGTATACAAGATGCATGGGTGTAAAAATACTATGGCAGAAAATAAATATTTGAATGCGGTTCAGATGGATTTATTCATCATTCATGGTCAATGTAACAAGAATGTCAGTAGAACATGCAGAGAGTTTGATGAAAAGCATAAAGTGATTTACCCCGGATGAATCTGGAGAAATTCATTAGATTAAAGAGAAATTCTGAAATGTTTTTGAAATCTTTCTAGATTTCTTAATACACATGTTAGACTTTGATACTTTTAGCTTTTCATGATGATATAAGCATTTTAAAATTTCTCTCCAATCTAATGAATTTTCTCGAATTCGTTCGAGGTAAATCAGCATACTTTTCATCAAACTCGCTGCATGTTCTACTGATATTCTTGTTACATTGACCATAAATGATGAATAAATCCATCTAAACCGCATTCAAGTAATTATTTTCTGCCATAGTATTTTTACACCCATGCATCTTGAATACAGGATGACAATGGAGGAATAACATGTTAGTTCTCTATCAGAATGAAGTTCATAGCCTACTATCTAAAGCACTTTCCAATATTTATTCTATTGAAGACGAATTCATAACATAACTGATCATAACTAACAAACTGTACGAGATAGGTATAGGGAGAGCATACTCAATTGAAATGGAAAATGTTATAGCTTTTCGAATAATTGATAATATACAGGGTGTTCCATTTAAAAAAACGGAGTTTCAGTAATTTTCATGACTCCCCGGAAGGCACTCACTTCTGAGCCTCCCTGTATGCTGAAACTGAGATCCAGTTCATAGAAGGTCTTATGCAGCTATAACCCAAATTGCCATATTCTGTAAATTTGCATTGGGAAAAAATCGATATTTTTCAATGGTCAGGTTTTGCACCAAAAACCGACAAAATAATTTTTATCTCGGAAATCGTCACAGATAGGTATGGAGAATTATGTAGGAAAGTTGTGAGGAATCTCATTAGGATTCCAAAAATGGTATAATATACGAGGTGTTCCATTCGAAATAACAAAGTAGCTACTACTTTCTGATACAAGCGGCAACACAGTATTAATGAGAATATTTTAGACGGATAGAGCAAGTTTGATTGTCCACGCTCACAAATTTTCGAAATGATCTATCTTTCTGTTCTCCAGATACGTCTAATGTTCCATCCACTGTATATGAATTTGATCATCACCATATATATTGATAATAAATAAAATAACAAAATGAAGAAATAGAAATGTAGTACAGGTATACGCACTCACATCCTGAAGACAAATATAATATATTCAAAACTTCAAACTATATTTAACGTGTTTTTATCCTCAAAATATTCTTTCAGTGAGTAGTATGTCTTTTGTGTTAGAACTAATTCTATCTGTCTCCTAAATTCAGTCGGCAAATACTATTTGAAAGATTTGGGTTATTGAATTTGCTCATATACTTTTGACAGTATTCAGTGCTCTTTAGTTCATGTACTAGCACCTTCAAAATATCAGAGTTTCTTGTTTCATACTGTCCTGCAACACTCAATGTATGCAAAGCCTTTAACGGACCGCAGTAGATATTTGATGAAGGCATACTACTGGCCTCTCGTATGTTTAACAATCATCTTCATCGAATACAAAACTCCGACCCTCTGCTGACCTCCAATACATTTTTTTTTTCGATGAGGTTTCCTTCATGAGATATGTGAATATGATAATAACTCATTGATTGGTTAAAGGTTTCAACGAATTCTTCAACCAGCGTCGTCGATGGGTACCATCTACGATAGCCAACATCATGGATCTGCTGATGGACTCCAAACGTACAATTCAAGTGAACGACAACATATCCATGCCCTACATTGGTTATCAGATCTTGCTTATGGGAGGTACAATTCTTGGTCCCGGAACTATATTTCTTATGTTGGTCGGTGCCTTCGTGGCAGCTTTTCAAATTGATAATTGGACGAGTTTCTACTACAACATTTATCCGATTTTGTTCTTCATGCTGGTCTGTTTCACTTGTAAATCTAACATACAGGTAAGATTCAAAAATTCTATCTATTCCTAAGCAAATTAACATGTATCGTTACTGTTCAGGATTAATTAATTCAATGTGCAGTGTCTCAATTAAAGATTATTGATATCGTAATACAAATATCATGACGAATAATTTTCATTTTCTGAAATGTAGAATGCAGGGTTATTGAATGAACTAAAGAAAATCACTAGATTAGTTATGTGTTAAGTGTTTCTTTTCTTCAATATGTGCCGTTTGAATTTTATCGATGGTTATCGTCAATATATGTGAATACTCCGACATGATAGTTTGATAAAATGATAAAATGAAGAGAATGCAAGACTGGAAAATATTACCTTCAAAGTGTACCTTCTGAAATGTTCGTCTCTCATGATTTGGTGATATAATTCAGAATTGGGACAGTCCCTTGGAATTCAATGATTCATTTAGATGAAAATTCATCATGTTGAACTAAAATTGAAATTGGTTCGTTTTTCCAGTTACTGGCTGCTCAAATCTTATCCACTGGTTATGCACTCATTATGATGGCTGTGATAGTTGGTACAGCCCTTCAATTAAGAGAGGATGGTGTCGGTTCACCGTCTGCCATCTTCCTAATAGCCATGACGGGCTCCTTCTTCATAGCGGCGTGTCTACATCCTCAAGAATTTTGGTGTATCGTTCCTGGTGTAATTTACTTGCTGTCAATTCCTTCTATGTACTTGTTGTTGATTCTCTACTCCATTATCAATCTCAACAACGTATCATGGGGAACAAGAGAAGTGGCAGTCAAAAAAACTAAAAAGGTAATCCGCACTGTTGACAACATTATACAAATGCATTTTATGGTTTTGAGTATTCAAAAATAAATCAGTTGAAAATGAATGTGTTTTTCATCACCATTGTTAATCATTCATTTCGTTTTTGTCATTTGTGTAGAAATCAACACATTCTCTAATTTTTCACTACGAACGGATAATGCAGATAATATCCATAGTAGTAGGGAACGATTTGAAATGTTTCAAAAAGAGTATTTCTCTAACTTTAAATATACCAAGAATTTTTATGATATTATTATAAGTTGCAGACTAAAAACATAAAAATAAGTCTACGAAACTCAAAATCAACTGGACTTGGGTATAGGAAAGAATAACAAAAATCATTTTGAAAAAAAACATAAGTAATCAAACCGGTTCCTAACTAAAAATATCTCTATACTCAGGATATTTTCGTTGGACAATCGATAATCTTCAAATAAAAAAATCCGAACTTCGTCATTCTTAAAACACTTGAATCGAAATAAAGATTATGATGGAATTGTTTTTCTATCACAGGAACTTGAAGAGGAGAAAAAACAAGCAGAGGCAGCTAAGAAAGCTGCGAAACAAAAATCTCTCCTTGGATTCCTCCAAAGTGGTGGCACCAATGATGATGACGAAGGAAGCATAGAAATTTCTTTCGCAGGACTCTTCAGGTGTCTGTTGTGTACACATCAGAAAGCAGGGGATGAGAAAGCACAGCTCATGCATATTGCTGACTCCCTCGATAGTCTTTCCAAAAGATTGGAACATATAGAGAAGTACGTGGCAATATTATATTATCAAATTGTTCTTATTATATATTCCTGTATATTCTCACAATATCGTCATATTTAGTGGTACAAGTTCCCCACAGAAGTCATCGATATTTCTATATCATAAAATAATTTTTATATCGTTGAGTAGATGATGACCGGATTTGTAGTATTTCACATGATTTTCCCAATTAGTGTGAAGTAAATTAAATTGAACATTCAACAGACTTTAACAAGACCAAATGAATTTGAAGTATATTATTTGATCGACTTGGTTTGAAAGTAGTTCAAACTGCTATTTTATATATGAAGTTATTCGTCGAATGAAAATTGCAATTGATCATTTCAGAAGAATTGAGTTGAAGACGAGAAAATATGCAGATTATTAATGTTTTTATGCTGGATATTTATTTTTTATTCTCAGTGACGTCTGGATTACGATGATTTGATTTTTCTCGAAATCATCAACATTAATAAAAAAAAATCATTTTATATAGAAACTCCACATTTCTTCATGTTTTCTTCTTCTTTCTCACTTATTTCAATATAGGTGTTTCATTTTGAATCGAGTTTCAGGAAATATAGTGAATGAAATTATATAATATATGTTTACACTTTCAATTGCACGATATTCATTCATGATATATAGTCTTTAGGATTCTATAGGACATTTCAGATATATCCTAATCAATGCTGACGGTTTCAATATTTCTTGTATATATTTACATTATTAGATGACAATAATAATTCAAAATATGTTCATTTCTAGAGTTGTCGATCCAACATCACATCATACTAGAAGAAGAAGCATGTCAGCATCATCCAGAGCTGGTGATCATTTGAAACCAGTCAACGAAGATGAAGAACAATTGGGTTCTAGTGAAGACTCTGATGAAGATACCATTTCTGTGACTCCAAGAAACAAGAGAGATGATCTCATAAATCCGTATTGGATAGAAGATCCTGATGTTGGTAAAGGAGAAGTCGAATATTTGGGTAGTAATGAATTGGCTTTTTGGAAAGATCTGCTAGAGAAATATTTATATCCTCTCGATGAGAACAAGGAAGAGAAGGTAATTTTTGGGTAATAGTAATAGTAGTACTCTTCCTGATTTAACGAATGCACAAAGGTCACTTCAGACTGGAAATTAAACTGAACATGTATTCAAACATAATTTTCAGAAAAGAAATATTACATCTCTGGAGAACCTTATGGAATTGTATCAGTATTTGATACGTCAGATTAAATAATCATCTGATGTTTAGAAATATCTCATCATAACGATTCTGGCGAGAGATATATTTTTTAATTGTGCTAAAAGTATCATCATCATCAACAGAAAAATTACGGTTAATGAAAAAGTTGAATTTGGAGTAACTTTAATTATTCAAATTGATAAAATGCGTGAAACAAGTAGTTCTATTGTTCTCGAGATATTTTCTGGTGGGTAGTAAATACAAAAATTTATAACTATCATTTTTATATATTCTGTACGTTGCACAGGTATCAATTTCAATCGAAAACTATACTATGTAGTCTTTGCAAATTCTCGAAATTATACTACAATCTTTGAACAAAAAGTATACAATTGAACGCGATGTATTCACCATGTTGCTATGACGATGTAACGAATTCCAAAATATTCACTTGAGTTGATTCAGAGCCATGAAATAAAAACGTTTAGGAACTTTTAGCTTCATATTGAAGTAGCTGTGCTTGACAAACATATTTTGTTCCGGTGATAAGGTAGATTTCTATTCAGACTGAATCCCCCAGAAGATGCGTTGGTGAAGGTCAGCAACTATATATATATTGATTTATACCATATCAAATGCTTTCAATATGTTTTTATAACACTCTTTGCAAACATTTTAGGCCCGAATAGCATCTGATTTGAAGGAATTACGAGACCAATCTGTGTTTGCTTTCATTATGATTAACGCCATCTTCGTATTAATCGTATTCTTGCTGACCTTGAAAAAAGACTATCTGCACATTAAATGGCCCTTTGGAGTACGAACGAATATAACCTACGACGAGACCACACAAGAGGTAATTTTATGGGTTCACACTGGTATTTTTGTTGGTGTAAGATATCAATGATGTCATATTTTGCGTCAAACTATACAGGTACCAACAAGAAACCGTGTGGCCCACCCATACACTATATCTAATCAAATATTCTCTTACAGGACAGGATAGCGAAAGACTTGATCGAACTAAGGAACAAGTCTGTTTTTGCTTTCTTCATGTTCAATGCTTTGTTCGTCTTAGTCGTGTTTCTTCTACAGCTCAATAAGAATCAGATTCACGTTAAGTGGCCGTTAGGAGTGCGCACTAATATAACGTATATCGAGGAGACCTCCGAGGTATTTAGTGTGGTTGGGTCTGCCTCCTGGGCGGGATCGTGGATACTAATGAGTGCCTCTTCGGATCAAAGGGACTCGATTCTTCTGATGTTTGTAATTGTAACTGATAGCTATGACTCAATGACGATTTCAGATTTACGTACAGTATCAACTTCGGTTTGTTGAATGCGAACAAGGCACTCCAAATTCATTGAAAAAAAAAACAATCAAATCGATTTTACGATAGCTCATTGGCGAATTATTTCAGAATTTGAACTCTTGTGATCTATCTAATCTCATATTTTTTGGGTTGAAGTATGAAGAGGTTTTTTGTGAATGTATATACTGAATCAAATTTTCACGAATTGCAGAATATACAAGTTTTCTTGGATATGTCGATAGTTCATATTTTTCTTAATGGTACTTGAATTGATAGTTGCAAAATTCATTTTGCTCTACGGAATTCCAATGGATTTCATGAAATCAATTGAAATGAAGAAAATGTCCCCTGGAAATGAGCATAGATATGCGAAAAATGTGAATCTCATAGGTATCGAATTTACAAATTCATTCCATAAAGAAATTTTAATACTCGCATTACAAAACTGAATTATTTCCTGACATGTTTCCAATGTTGATGAATCCACTGCCACTGGAACGAATGACGAATTTATATAATTATATATAATAAATGTTATTGTTGTTTGTTTTATCATGAATCAAAATCAATTTCGGAGGACTTCAAATACGAATAGATGCAATTCAAAATTTAATGAATATCGTGAAATGAATTCTGGCTGAAATAGAACAAATCTTTATTTTTTGACAGTGCATCCTAGTGCAATACTTCTTTCTCATAGTAGTAGTAGATATTCACACTCTGTTGAAGATTTCAATGAAATTCCAAGCAATTAGAAGAGAACTCTGATAATACGTATTCATAATATGAAATTCTGATGAGTCGTAGCTTGTCATTACGATTACATAACTGGATCACATCACATTTCCTGTGATTAACACACTTTTCAACTGCAAAAGTCAATGTTGTGTTATAAGTAACATCGATAATGGGATTTTCCAGTCCTAATCAATCATCTGAAACAATCGAAAAATAATTCTCATGGAGGCTATTTGTCCTAACTATTCATTCGTATCCATTCAGCACTTCTTGATAGGAAGATAAGCAGAATGATAAATTCCAAATTGTTATGGAAGATTATTTCGGAAATTCACTGGAGATCTCATCGCACAACTCACGAAATTCAATTTTCTCACATATACACACATTAAATTATTGTATTTGGTATGGTTCCTACTTATATATGGCGCACATTCCAAGGACACTATCACGTTGGTCAATCACAATTGTGGAGGAAAATGATATTAAACTGTTACTCTATCATTATCAGCTAAATACATGGCATTCATACAATCACATGTAGAAAATCTGTCATGTCTGGAAAATAGTACGAGTTTTATTTAATTGCAGTTTTTGAAGACTTCTTCATCTCTCGATGTACAATGTAAATAAACAGTAATGACAGTAACTCGATTACAGTGATGCTAATTATGGTCAACAAAACTATTACCTAGACAGTAACCCACATAGTCCATCACTTTAACATTCAAGGCATTTGGAAAAGCATGGAAAATATCAACGAGAATATGAAATGGCAACCCAAAATAACTCAGTTGTAAATTTTCAGAAAACATGACCTATCAGAAAAATTGTTCATTTCAGTTTTAACATACCTACAATCTTATTATAGCATATCAAGTAACAATGAAATTCTATTTCTTCGAAACGCTTTTATCAGGAATATTCCAATTAAATGATGCAACCAAATATTTATTTTGCACATGTTTCGAAATCATGACACAAATCTAACTCATTACGTATTATATAGGATAATTTTTGATCACTATGAAAAAGGCGAAAACATTGAAAATAATCTGATACAACCTGACACATTCTTCTTTTTTCGTAGTAGATTCCCATTCAAATCGAAACTCGTGATTTTGAGAGGCAAAACTGTCGATTATGTAATAATCTCGTACGTCTAAATTTGACATGACCTTGACTAAAATGTTCACGTCAGTATTCAACTGATAATGCTCTGATGTAATCTGGATCAATAATTATGGCATTTTGAAAGTCGACTAACACTCATCCTTTTATCCATCTAAACCCTCATCAATTTATGATAAATCTCATTTAACTGAATGAATCAAGATATAACATCCATTTTCAATTTTTTTCATTGATAGATCATGATAATTCATCATACTCAGATTACGCTCCTAACTGAACAAGGTATTCAAATTAGAATCATCCAATAATGATTTAGGTACGTTATTTTTTTACTGGTACACTTCAAAATTCTGAAGAACTGATTTTGATGAATAATAAGTGGACATGATTTCTAAAATCTAATTCGATATGACAGAGTACAAAAGTGTAAAAACTATGCCGATAAAAACATGAATTTCTGTAACATCAAGTGTCATTTTGTAATCACCTCATCATGTTCATTTAATCATTCCATTGATCATTAAAAACTCATTTTTCGTCTAGTTTGATCTACAAAAAAATTTGTCTACTACATTGTGAACATGTGAACCTGATTCTGAGAAGTTCTTTCTTGTGTTCCCGATTTTCCTGTCAACTGTGTATAACTCCTCGAAGGTGTTCGTGATGCCTTTGGAGCTTGGGGAAATAAAATCATAACAAAACTAGGCTGAATATCTTTTTCACCTCAGTCGCAATGTTTGTTATCCCCTTAACGCTGCACTATAAATTACTTCCATTATATGTTTTATAATATTCGATTCATTCGAAAAAATCTCCTGCTCCTGAGAATAATCAATAAAGCAGTTGATTTGAACTCTGCCAGTAGAATTTATTTATTTATTTATTGGAAGTAAGAGATTTCTTCATCTGAATATTGCATGTAATATTTCAATCGAAAATATTCCTCACAATCACATTCTTTAGTTTCATATCTGTTTCACATTATTCCATGAAAAAATAAGAAGGAATTTTAAATAATTGAAAATCAATTCTGTTGACTTTTTCATCCCCAATATTCATCATCATTTCCTGTTATTGCTACATATGATACTATAATTAAGAGTAGAAATCATTTTTGAAAATTTAATGGAATGAGTTATGGTTCATCACGTAGTTCGTTGGTTCGAAGTTTTGGTTGTTGTCTTTCGAATAGAATTTTGGAAACTTTTTGGTGAACACAAAATCACGAAATATCGCTAGAGGCTGAGTATTTTCAGTTCAACCGTGAGATCATGTAGATTTCATACTTATTTCAAATAGCATATCAACTACAGATAAATGAATTCGTTTCAAGATTTCGAACAAATTACATTTGTCTACATACTGACAAGATAATTATTATTCATACAATATGTACAAAAATGCAACAATATACACAATGTTGTTTCATTTTGATCGATCTTAATCATCAACTTTCGGTTCCCAAATCCTCAATTTCAATGAAATGGATACAGTCGAAACAAACAGATTTCGTGATGAGGCTTGTATACTATCAAATTCTAACTATACCATCTTATATTGAATTGAATTGTGATGAAATTCACGAATATTCAATTGGTTTGTATAAATTCAATCATTAATATTTTCAGGTTCATATTTCTAAAGAATATCTACAACTGGAACCCATCGGTTTGGTGTTCGTATTCTTCTTCGCACTCATTTTGGTGATTCAGTTCGTAGCCATGTTGTTTCATCGATTCGGAACTTTGGCGCACATCCTGGCATCAACTGAACTTAACTGGTCATGCACAAAGAAGGTGATTATTATTATGTCTGTAGAATATTGATCATATATGAAACATTCTAATCGCACAATTTATGTAGAATGCGGAAAAAATCAATAAACACTACATTATTATGTAAACATACAACCTCCATTGCGAATAACGTATTTTTGATATTTTCCAGAAGGAAGAAATGTCACCCAATGCCTTGCTGGACAAACAAGCGGTAGAAATAGTCAAGCAGCTTCAGCGGTTGCAGGGCATCGATGGAGATTACGATAATGATTCTGGATCTGGTCCCGATAGGATAGGCAGGAGAAAAACAATACACAACCTAGAGAAAGCTGCTCAGAAGAAGCGCCAAATCGGTACCCTGGATGTGGCATTTAAAAAGAGATTCGCTAAGCTCAACGCCAATCCTGAAGCAGGTATAAATAAAAAACATTCGTCAGCAAAAAAACTGAAATCATCATGATAAATTCATATTAAACAATGTTGAATCAACCAAGAACAAGATACTACGCATTGAAGGCGTTTATTTCTTACACTTTCACATACTTTATATGGAAATGTTTTATGTTCACTATCAGAATTCAAATCAACCTGGATAAATTAGTCACTAACTGTTGTGACAACATTGCTCAACGATGTCAAATTATTTTAAATGATTTATGACTCCATTTCATTCAATTGTGTACATATTTCACTCAATATACACATTCCATGAATACCAGTAAGTTGTTTCCATAATATTGTTAAAAAAAGAACTGCAACTGTGCATGTTTTGACAAACTGTCCTAACTCTCTCTGTTCAACGAACTGAAGTGTATGAACTATAGAATGTAGAGCATAAATGTGATACCTCAAAATCCACATGCCAAGTAATTCCTCAAACGTACTATTGAAAAAATTCGACAATCTCGTATGAATATATTATTATGGAGATTTTCAAATGATACTCGAAACTTTCTCAGGTTATCATAATATGATGAAATACACATTTGTATCAAACTAGTGTCCAACTGAAGGATCAGTCAATTGGTCAGTTGAAAACAAACATTGCCTGATTCGTTACGGATGTATGCTTCAGACACTCATCAAATTGGTACAATATTCACAGTAACAAGATTAATTTGTATAAATGCTCAAAATTGAACCAACATTGATAGTTCATAGATCAAATGAAACAAAGAATGAAAGATATGTTTCCTGTATTTGTTGGGGTGCTAGGTTCAGAAGCAGACTCTTACATTTCAAGCATGTTATGTGCTATCTGGTTGGTGTCTTTTCTGTTCTGACCAATTTGGTTTTATCTGGATACCATTAGTGCAAAATAAAAAGTATCTAACAAACCACTGAACTTCTAATTGGAAAGACATAGCTGGAAACAATTTGGCATCGATCATTATGGCAACACTTCACAGTGAATTCATAACGATTCCAAATTTATTTGGAGAGAAATCTTCAATCTGCCAATGAAATTTATAATATTGAACAATATTCGAAAAACTGATCGACGGTCGACAGTCAATATTTATAGAATTTTGGAGTATATGTTCAATAAATCGAAAATATTCTTTGCAAAAAGTTCTCGCTCAAATGAATAGATTATAGCACCTACCTTGATTTCTTAGTTGAATATTCATCATTCATAATCATTGATAATTGTATCATACTTGTTTTAGGTACCCCAGTCCTCAGCCGCCGCATGACAATGCGCCGCGAGACGATGAAAGCCCTCGAGGTGCGCATCAACTCCGTGATGGCAGAGCGTCGTAAATCCCAAATGCAGACTCTCGGTGCGAAGAACGAATTCGCTGGCAATAATAATGGAACACGTAACCATCGTAACAGCGTCGCTAGTAGTATCCCTGCCAAGGAGGTGTTCGAGAACGGCCACGTCAACAAGGCCTACGAAGAAGAGGTGTACGGCAGTCGGAATTCGCTGCCCATGCACTCCAGAGGCAATACTGTCACATGGATGAGTGGCAACAGTCGAATGTGAAATTTCCACAGTAATTTTTGTTAGTGAACGTGTTGCACATTAAGTGTATCATCTTGGTGAAATTCGATAGTTCATAAAAATATCACTTGAAACTAATTTTTGTTAGTCATTTTATTTTCGAGTCCTCAAAATATTGAAAAATGTACACCATTACTTTTCGAAAAAACATTTCTCTGTCTGAAATGATTATCCAACATAACATATATGTTGCCTAATTCATATTGAACTGTAACTGGATTCGACATACATACCGCTGTGATTATGAAGTATTCGTTTATGAAATGTCAATTCTTGATTTATTCTTCCAATTTGAGTTCATTTTTAATTAAACGCACTTTTTCCAATGCTTCTTCCAATGCAAACAAAATTTCATGCAAGTTCTTCGCTTAACAAAATCATCCTTCGGAAAAATTCACTTCTGACAAATGTTATGAACAGTTCTTCTAAACTAGGAAAAAATATATGCTTTCCTGATGTTCGAGTTTCAAAAACGTCTTTCAAATGACAATTTCAAGTTACTTCTTGGTCACAGTGGTTATGCAAAAACAAAATATCTATATGAATATCGCGTTCCACTCACCCTGCACATTTTTTATGTCTAGGAGTGCAACACTGGTACTTTCAATCGAAGATATTTTTTATTTTCATGATATTTTCCGAATGTTGTTGATAAATAAGTTTTATCATCTTCAGAAAACTAGATTATGAAAATGTCAATCGGATTTTCCAAGTGACCAAATTTAGGAACTTAATTTTTCTGTCATTGGGAAGTCTGATTTGGTGAAAGCGCTAAGAATTATTCTGCTTCGATTTTCTTATAAAATACCAATCAATTTGTTGCTTCCATATTACTGACGACTATTTCAGAATCATGAGAGATGTCGATTATGAAATTTCAGTGATAATTAAAAGATAGATAGGTGTAATTTCTACAATTTATATATAATGAATACTCTGCAATAAATACTCAATTTCTGATTTGAAACTGAGTTACTGCCAATCTCAACTAGATATTTTGTATATACTCAATTTTCTATCACTCATATCATTGGTGAAATTTCACTTCTATCAATACGATGAAGACTTTAATAATTAAGCTCAATTTTGATCAAACGATGAAGACATTTTGTAATATTTTTATAGCGTGTAGTTGATATTTATATTTACCATAAGATTATGTGATGAACAATAAATGAATTGTATATAATAGATGTCGTTTCAATTGTGGGAAATACAAAAGGAAGAATGGAAGATTAATTATACATGCAAAGTGAATGAAAGTAATGAAAAATGTCGGGAAAATTCATCAGTTTACCCATACCTTTTTCTTGAGATACTGGGTTAATTAAATTTTGAGCATGTCGAAAAGATGATTCACGCATCAATAGTTCCAATGTTGTTTTGTTGACTATACTAACTGGGACATGTTACAAGACTTGGATTTGACATGAGAAAATATCAACAGTTTTCAACTCACAGAATACCTGTCATTTCACCTTCGTTGTTACTGGTATCAGGCTTTCGTTATTTCTTTAATTTTTTTACATAATCCTTCAATGTTCTTCGAAATTCGGTGAGAACAAAATGCGTACATGAGCAAATTTTGAAAAATTAATAAAACAACCACCTTAATTTCTGAATAACAGCAACTGTAATTTTGATTTCGAGAATGCATTACTTTGATTGGGAAGTTACGATAGAAAACATGATAATCATTGGAGTAATTATAAAACTCTAACTGGGATATTCCATTCAAAATATCATTTCATAATAAAAAAATATTTCAGGGAATTGAAATGAAATTCAACGATAATCCATCTCAGAATGAAAGGTGAACTTCATTTCCATCGTAGGAATCGTAGGAATTTCAAAATACATTGACAAGCCACGAATATCCATATCGTTTATATCGTAATGAGAATGTTGTATTCAGTTAGTAGTAACAGGTCAGTGATATATAGGGTGGCTTATTAGTATATGGACGTAGAATCACTCAGGTAATCCGATACATTTTCATGCCTCGTATTCTGTCTAATCGGTCGTTCAAAAGCATGTTCTACATCTGGATATGAAGCAGGATTTATGGAATCGAGAAAAAGTTCTACTTAGTGGTTATATAGAGTATTCCACAAAGCATATTCTTCGAACAATTTTACGTCCAAAGTACCCCATAACAAGTTATGAACAATTTCAAATCAAATAGTAAATCAATCTGGTAGGCTAGTAATTGTATTAGGAGTTATGGGTTATTGTAATTTTGAATTTCTTTTCGAAGCTATTTTTGGGAAGCATCTCATTTGATGGCATTCCAATAATGAGGTCATTTTCCAACTTCTTGTAAAGCTCGTTGTACATCTTGCGATGTAGTCTGCTGACAGGCAAATGCGCTCTGATCAATCTATCTGTAACTGACCTTGCTTCACCCTGTATATGGATATGGAGCGGCAGCAGGTTTAGTAGTACCTTTAGGGCGGCCGTTGGCGTCGTCCTCATAGCCCCCGTGGCATCTAGGCAAGCTTGCCTTTGGATGCCACTACGCCTTCGAAAGGCCCCCGCCTGGTGAGTCTTTGGCCACCATGCCACCGCACCGTATGCTATCATGGGTCTGACGATATGACAGGAGTCATGCCTTGGGTATGTAGATGACTCTCCCGTTCTGCCATTCCGTGGGTATGTATCTTAAGGCTATGCAAGCCTTGTATATTTCACCAAGGTATGGAATTAATAATTCCTGCACCTATTCGAAGTAGAATTGGAGAAATTCCATCTTCCTCAGGAGATTTATATGGTTTGAATTTGCTTATAGCCCACCTAATTCTATTTGGCCTTGTTATTTCAACAGTAAACTTCCAGTCCGAAGCACTTGGCCTCCTGGACATGCTCAGCGACCTGTCCCGGGCCATCTAGAATCGATGCAGCCGGAAAGTGTGCCTCTATTGGGAGCAATATACTTTCCTCAGAGGTGGTTGTGTAGGTGTTGTCGTCTTTTTTCAGAAACCCCACCTGATTTACAGTACCTTCATTCGCCAGCGCCTTGTGGGTTCTGGAACATGTGGGGGTATCCATTACCTCCTCACAGAACTTTCTTTACAATTTCCTTTTGGCTTTTCTGATCTTCTTATTGTATTATATGAGTGTTGCCTTGTATTCGGCCAAGTCTCGGTTGGTTTCAGCTTTGTTGAAAAGCTTGCGCACTTCCCATCTGAGGGTATCTAAGTGTTCGTTTCACCAGACTCTTTTGTTATTCTTCTGCCTCGTGGGGCATTTGCGACTTCCTAGAACTTGGATAGGGGTGCATTGATGAATTATATCATGAATATCTACATTGAATTTTTCACATGCCAAATTCACATCAGAAATGTTTTCGAAGAAATTTCAATCAATTCCGTTGAATAGCTGAATGAACTTATTATTATCAATTAAACGGAAATTATAACGTTTGGCGTTCGATATGAACACCTTCTCAGTATCATAATCAAGTTCCAAATTCACAACCAAGCTAGGGTGTTGCATATCGGCTCTAACCAGTGGGTCGGAGTCGAGAAGCACCTCGCTGTTTATGTTTTCGGGAGAAAGTACTGAATCTAGAATTCTATCATTATCGTTCTTAATGGAATTTCTTTAGGTAACATTACAATAGCCAATGAATGAGTAAAGCCTGGAAACTAAATTAGAGGTCTCATTTGTTTCGTGGAACTGTTGTAACTCTGGAATATTGATATCTCCTATAATTATGGAGTTATTGATGTAATCCAGGTTCTCTAAAAATTAGAACAATTCATCGTATTCTGCAAAATCGGTTTCTGGGGGGATATAAATTACGATAACGTAAATTGGTTGCTCTAAGGCATTCAACATTTTAACACATATGATATCAATCGAATGAATGGGACACTCTATGGTACAGAATTCAGATGCATAAAACTTGCAGTTGATCGCAAGAAGGACAACACCTTCTCGAGAACCATATGATCTGTCCTTTCGATATACCACATAATCATTTGGAAACAGTGCGGAATTTGAAACACCATCCCTTAACCAACTCTCCGTGATAGCAATTATTCTGTGTTCACTTACAAGACCATTCGTTTTAGAATTCAGTCCATTGCAGTTTTGGTAATATATTGAAATAACTTTACTACTACTTATATGCGACGTGTTGGATGAGCAGTTTGTTTTTTTTTCCTTATTATCGGGATACCGTTTCTGTAGGCAATGTAAGCTCCTTCATCGCCGTTGCTGCGTAGATGATTCACTTCGCTCCAAATTTGGCGATTATATTCCCTCTGGTTTAAAGTGAGATCTGGTTTGATTTGGATATTTTCGTACCCATTAATCTCTTTGATCTTTTTTTTTTTGTTTTTCAGCTTCAACAGAGCTTGCTCATTACTGGCGAGAGTTATCTTAACTGGACGAGACTTATTGGCCTGTTGAATTCCTAACCGGAAAACTCGAATGTTACTGCTTACAATGTTTGGATTGACTTTAACGCACAAATTCTTGACACCGTCGACTAAGTCCGGAATATCTTCTGGAATACCAAACATCAAGACATTTTTTCCCATGTGTTGCATCTCGTTAACTTCGGAGACAATCTGTATAATGTTTAGGGAGTCTTTAATTTCATCTTGCTTTTTTTCCTTCAGTCCATTGACCTATTCGGATAGTTTATCTATCTTCTCTCCATATTTTTGTTCAAGATTCATCAAGCTAGTTTTTACCTCGCTTCGTTTTGTTTCGAATATTTCCAGTTTTTCAATCAACAAGGTCTTCTTTGTATAAAAATTCACATTTATCAGGTTGTAATTTTAGATTGAATTTCTGTAAATTTTTAAATACTTCGGTTGATCGTGAAATGTGTTCATGTATTGTTGGTGAATAGATAATCATGTCGTCCATGTAAACTAAACATTTTTCATTATGTATTCCGGTTAAGATGTTGTCCATGACACGTTGAAAAGTTGAGGGACTGTTATTTAATACAAATGGCATTCTCAAAAATTCGATGTGTCCATTTTCAATAGAAAAAGCTGTCTTTTCGATATCAGATGATTTCATTTCTCTCTGATGAAAACCTGAGGCTAAATCCAATGTTGTAAAGTATTCACATTTGCCAAGTTGATCTAATAAGTCGGTTATATTTGGAAGTGGATATTTGTCATCAATTGTAATTTCGTTCAATTTCCTATAGTCGATTACTACACACCATTCTTGTTTTCCGGATGCGTCGAGTTTTTTAGGTACTACCCATACTGGAGATGACCAAGGTGATATTGAAGGTTGAATAATTCCTTGATTTAACATTTTTGATACTTGATTTTTAACTTCTTCTTCGTGTATTTGTGGGTAACGGTATGATTTTGAAAAAATTGGTTTGGAGTTTTTAGTATCAATTGAGTGTTCGATTTTATTTGTGAATGTTAATTTATCATTTTCTAAGTAGAATATATCTGAAAATTCTAAACATAAATTCGTTATTAATTCTTTTTCTTCATCATTTAGGTGTTCCAAGCGTAATAAGTTTCTGATTTCGATTTATCTTGTTGGAATTGATATATACTTTGCTGATTGATTTTCAGTCTCATTGGTGTTGAAATTTAAAATGTTATCACTCTCTATCGGTTCTAAAATAATATCTGTAAAGTCTATTGTTTTCTCTATAACGTCTGAGTTCACAATTGTTGTTAAGGTACTGGAATTTGTAATAAACTTTTTGTTTTTGATATCTATAATTCCTTCGTAATGTTCTAAGAAGTCTGATCCTAAAATTCCATCGAATTCTATATCTAAATTGTGTATGAAAACTTTATGTGGGTCGTTTTTTGTAAATTGAATCGGTGTTGATTGTGTTATTCTAATTTGTTGATCAGTTATTCCCGAAATTGTGATGTTTTTCGAATTTCGTATTGGATAAACCAGTACTGTTTTTGGTTTAAAGATTGATATTCCTGCACCTGTATCAATTGAAATTTTGAATTTTCTGGTCGTATCGTGAATATAATATAAATTTTCTGATTTCACTGTTAATTGAATATGTCTCGTATGATCGCTTTGTTCTGCTGGGATTGTTTGTTTTGTTTGTTGAGTAAGGTCTGGTTTATAGATAGGGTTTTCGCTTGGTTGACAATATTCTCTATAGGATGGTTGGTTGAATGCTCGGATTTCACTTTCTCTGTTTTCACTTTCATTATAGTAGGAGGAAGTTTGTCTAATTGGTTGCCAAACTTAAAATTTTGGTCTTGAATTTCATTTGGATAGTTAATTCCATTTCCATATTGATCGTATTGATTTTTGTCATAAAAATTTGGAGTCAAAATTTCATTTTCATCTACTTGATATTCGTAAAAAATTTCATATGATGGTGTTGGTGAATCATCATAGGTTTCTGGGTTATAAGCTGTATCATAATCATAATCATTTTGATTGTAATATGAATTGTCAGTATCCTCATAATAAGTATTAATTTAATCATATTCATTAAAATGATGTGTTATCTTATTATTGAAATTTGGATTTTGTTTTATTACGGAAGGTCGTTGTTGATTTTGAAATGGTTGAGGTCTTTGGTAAAATTGTGATTGTTGTACAAATTGGGGTCTTTGTTGAAAATTGGGTTGGGGTCTTTGGAAATTTGGATGTTGATTTTGTTGGTATGATGGATATGGTTGAAATGGAGGTCTTTCTGGTCTTATCATGGGTTGTCGCATTTGATTTAATTTTTGCGTTTCGAAATATGATAGTTGCATTTCTCGTTTTATTCTAACTGCCGCGTCTATCATGTTCATAGGATTACTTGCTCTTATTATCTGTCCTATTTTTGCTTCTAGTCCAGTCAATAAAGTATTTAATGACATATTATCGATTAATGTTACTTGTGCCGCCTTTTGTTCAGATGTTTAATTTGATTTATGGACGCAAGATAAAATTTTTGAATTGTGTGTTTGGATACGCGAATGGAATATTATCGGATTTTCATGATTCATTTGTTTCATTCTCTGTAGGTCTTGTATTGAAGAATTTAAATCTATTGAATCGACGAAATGTGTGTGTAATAAATTTTTCATTTCCCTGAATGAATTTGGGTTTTTCGAATTCACTGGAAAAGATGCTCTTCCTTTCAACTTATTTTTGATCATACGTAGCGAGTTGGTAAGCTTGATCGCATGCATTCAGAAAAGTTCCTAATAAAATCGAATCTCCATCAAAATCTGGTATCAACGAAAATAACTCAGATAATTTATACGGTTCGATTTCTGCTTCGTTTTCTTCATCGATGATTTGTTGTTCTGTCATTGTGGAAAATTATGTTGTTACTTGTTGTTATTATTTTTATTCAATTTTTTTTTTTCGATTCTGATCTTGACAATCGAACTGGTTTCTTTTGAGTTGTGATGTATTGCAATATTCAATTATTCTAATAAAATTGATTCTATGATGCTCACATGTATAAAGCTCGCTTCATTGAATCGGTGTGGTACTCGCTGTCAGGGGTTTCGCCAGGTGTTCCTAATCCACAGGGAGTCCAAATTTGCTCATTCTCTAGGTTCTGCGTTGAGGTTGTTTTCTTTCTTGAGGGTTTGGAAACCGCCACCTTAGTAAGGACGACGCCGTGTTCTGATCACCGCGACCGCCAGTTAGGACTGTTTTGCCGTGTTCTGCACTATCGCCAAGCTACCAGTGAGGACAGTTGCCGTGTTCTAAGATGTTGAGGAATCCGTACGACTGCGCCAATGTTATATTTTGGTTGAATTATCTTAGTACAAACACTGATTATTATATTATGATGACTGGTTCTTGACTATTGAATCAATTATAAATCAATCATAATGTCTTCGGAGTCTTCTGCCTTATATAGGTAATAATATGCTGACTGTTGTTGACTGATGCTGAGTCGTATCCGGTGTTTTCTTGTTTACGGGAGTTGCGTCTTGGTACTACGTCTTGGTTTTGAAATATGGTGAAATGTTGCGTAATTTCTTCTGCTTGCAAGTAAAAATATAACAGAAACCTCAACAAATATACTTTGTTTTTACAACACTACTATAAACTGTTCGAAATAACATTCGATGCAACTAATTTATATCGATTTATGAATACGGCGTTTCAACTCTTCTCATCCACTAGAAGCAAATAATTAGAAAGAACAATGAAAGAAACAGAACGTGGAATAAAACAAACCGCCATATTACAATACTGAATACACTCTCATTTGCTATGGTTTGTCGTCGTGAGTAGACGTGTTCCTCATCGTGTGCTGCTAAATTTGATAATATTGAAGGAAAAACTGTGTCTGCAGATCTCATTTCTGGAGTGGTTACTTGTTTTGTGTGGGCCTTTATTTGACTCATTCAAATAGTTACATTGCATTGTAAGTAGGTACAATATTTGCAATAACATGACGCCAAGACTGCAGAAAAGGGGCGAGGACGGAGATCAATTGCACCTAGCAATTAAGTCTGCAGTCAATAAATTGTGCACGTCAGAGCCTTTCATCACCGATATAACCAACTGCATTTTTGAAAAAATTCGTGGAGATATCGAAAAGGAGTTGGAGATATTACAGAAGAAAACCACTGAGTTAGAAAAGGTAGTCCAAAAACGAGATGATACCATTAAATCGATGGTCAAACAGAACGAAAGATTCGAGAAATGGATTCGTAGAAACAACATTATTGTCTATGGCTTGGAAGAGATGAACGATGAAAGTATCAAAGATCGAATACAACAAATCTTCAATACAAAAATGAAATTATCTGTTGGAAACTCTGTCGGAAGCTGTTACAGACTAGGAAAACCTAATGCTAAGAAATCTAGGCCAGTGCTGGTGAATTTTTTCAATCATCGTGGAACGGTATCGGAACAACTCTGGGTAAATATAAAAATTAAAAGTAGAACTATTGCTCTTGGTGCTATATACAAGCCTCCAAAAATAAATAATAATTCTTTTATAGCTGAAATGGAAGATATTCTAAGTTTAATACATCCCACTGTAGATGAAATCATATGCGGCGGAGATCTTAACATAGATTTTTTAAATACCGATGATAGTTATGTAGATAAAATATCATCTGTTTTAGAGTGCTTTGGTATTGGTCAAATCATAGAAACTCCTACAAGAATTACAGCTACTACTGCTACCTTACTTAATAATATTATTACCTCATCTAACTGGGTTGTTGAGAGGGGAGTTATCCACGCAACAGGTGTCGTTGCTGATCATGATATAGCTGCATGTGAAGTCAGGTTGTGTGTTGGGAAGCAGGGTCCGAAAATGATAACGTACAGGTCTTTTAAATATTTCAATGAAGATGATTTTAGAACAGATTTATATAATACTCCATTTTTTAGAATATGTGATCGGGAAGGCGTTGACGAAAAAATAACATTTTTAATCAACTGTCTGATTTGCCTGTTTGACAGACACCTACCTTTAATAACATCACGTGTTTCGAAGCCCAGAGCTCCATGGTTAACTGGCGCTATCAAAGAAATGATGAAAATACGTGATAAAGCGCTGAACAGGTATAAAAGAACTAAATCTTATCATCACTTTCAGTTTTATAAGGACATGAGGAACTACATAAGTTCTGCTATCAGGAGAGAGAAAAAAGCATTTTTCACATACGAGCTTAGTAATAAAAATTCTAAAAGTCTTTGGAATGCTTTAAGGGCTTATAATGTTATACCTAGCAATTCGAGCACAATACCAGACAATTTGAAAAAGCCTGCTGAAATAAATGATTTTTTTATCAATTCTTGTGTTACCAAAGAACCTCCTGAAGAATTACTTTCGTCATATAAACACAGAAAAATAGTGGAATCAGATTTTGAATTTCAAGAGGTGAATGACTTATTTGTTTATCAAACAATAAATGCTATAAACACAAATGCTGCGGGTGAAGATGGATTAAATTTAAAGCTATTGAAATTATGCTGTCCACACATAATTCCTTACATCACACATATTATGAATTTTTTTTTAACTCATAATATTTTTCCTGAACTTTGGAAAAGAGCCGTTGTAAAAATATTGCCTAAAAAGTCAAATCCAGTTGAATTCAAAGATTTGCGTCCAATAAGTGTCCTGCCAATTTTATCGAAAGTACTCGAAAGGGCTATAGAAGTACAATTGAAGAAACATATTGATCAGTATTCATTATTACCTATAACTCAATCTGGATTTCGAAAAAATTATAGTTGTACAACGGCACTTCTCCATATTATTGATGATATTGTTCGAGCCTCAGACAAAGGTGAGTGTACTGTTTTGGTCTTGCTAGATTTTAGCAGAGGATGCTAGGAAGCTCATGGCATCATACCTTCAAGGTCGTAAACAAATGGTTTCAATTGATGGGAAATCCTCTAATTATATGGATTTGGAATGTGGAGTCCCCCAGGGTTCCATTTTGGGGCCATTGCTTTTTGCTATATATACTTCCTGTCTAGTGAAGACTCTTCGGATTTGTAATGTACACCTGTATGCGGATGATACTCAAATTTATTATAGTTTTCACCCCAGTAAGGTAGTGGAGTCATGTGACCTTGTAAATGAGGAACTCAATAGGTTCATTGAAGCTGCAGAGGATCACTGTCTGAGTATTAATTGCAGTAAATCTAATGTTATTCTTTTTGGCAACAAAAACAAACGAGATGAGATTTCTGATAGTGTAGATATTGTAATTAAAAATTAAGTACTTCAAAATGTGAATGAAGCCAAAAGTTTAGGTGTAATATTGGACTTCAATTTAAAATTTGAAAAATACATAAATCAGCTTATTCAACGTGCATACTTCACTCTCAAAACTATTTATGGCAATAGATATTTCCTCCCTATCCAAATAAAATCAAATTTATGTGAGTCATTAATACTGTCCATATTTAATTATACAGATGTACTCTATGATCCATTCCTGTCCAGCCAATATCAAATGAAAATACAAAAAGTACAAAACTGATGCTTACGCTTAATATTTGGTATCCGCATATTTCACACAAATTGAATGATAATGGCTGGCTAAATATGAGCAATAGAAGGAGATAACATGCTGCTGTTCTTTTTCAAAAAATTATTTTCGATAAAACACCCTCATATCTACACAGAAAAATCACCTATCGATCCGATGTACATAATCTAAATATACGATATAAAGGTACCCTTTCACCGCCAATCTTCAGACTAGAAATATTCAGGCGTAGTTATACTTATCAAATATGTTCAATATACAATCAGGTCCCTACCATGTTTAAATCCTACAGTTTGCAAAGATTCAAGAAGGCCTATAAAAAACATCTGTTTTCAATGCAATCCTGATATTCGTACGATGGAAATTAGAATAAAAATAGCTATAATTGTTTACCTTTTTTTTATTTTGTTTGTTTATTGTTAAGTTCAACACACCTAGCGATACACTTAAGGTTAAGTGGAAGAACAGTTTATGAGCTGATTTTATATCATCTTATAAACTGAACTTCGCCTTTTGCTTGCATTCACTCTTTTCAATCTATATATGGAAGCAATAAAGTCGTGTATTATTATTTCACGATCTCGTCACATGTTGCACCAGTGTTGCCGCCTGTGCATGAAATAAGCATACCCTTTAATTTTTTATGGAATTCTTGTGAAGAGATAGAAAAAATGACTATACTTTCAGATCTGAGGACTTAATGACGAAATGATTTTTCAGTGATATGTTTATATTTTTATTGGACAATACTATATGATGATATTCCTCATACATTATTATTAGTCTAAGAACCCTGGGAGACTTCGAAATCTCTCGAGTCGGGAAAAATATTTGAAAAGGCAACCCTGAATAGTATCTTGTTGAGTTCAATGTTGCAAGCTCTCATTTTTACATATTCAAAATCCAGAAGATCATTAGATTTTTCGTGTTTTATCATTTGGTTCTTATGGGTGATACCATAATTTTTGGGTATCATTCTGGGAGCAGATCGGATCATTACATAAAGCACGTAGATATAATAAATAATATTGGGGACATGACGACATAATATATGGTATTATTCATCAACACCTCTTTAAAATTCACTTGGCAACTGCGTATGCTGGGAAGCTCCTAGCTAATCATATCCTTGTATTCACAAGTCACATTGTGCGCTGTATATATGACTCTGTGATTATGCACAGGTTTTTCTCAATACAGTCAAATTTGGACGAAACGTAAATTTTAAATATTTGGTTGGGAAAGAAGTGATATTTTTTTCCAAGCTGGCCCAATAGGCTTCACATTTTGAACAAGGGTTAGAGACACATAAATAATTTAGAAAGTTAAGATTTATAGCATCAAGAGTGGAAAAACTGACAAAAAGTGCTAATTCTCTCGATGCCCATATAGAACACGCAACTTGTTGTGCCCGAATAATAAAATCGTCTTGATCGAGTACTTTTTCAAAGACATAACTGCTCGATCAAATTTCACTATTAAAGTAAAGAACAGCAAATGAAGAATACAATGAATCATCGTCCTTTCAATAGACTTGAAAGAGGCAGATTCAAAAATACATCAAAATAACGTATGGACGGTACAAATAATTACCCATGAGATGTTGATCCACAAATGAAAAATAATTGTAATGTAATTTCATTCTACTTAATGCGAGTCACTCTCGAAACTCGGATACATTGAATTCTGATTCTCATCGACTGAAGTTTTTGATTCAAATATAAATGTTCCTGTTATGTTAGAGTGCTTCACTAATTTATCACGTGGCAATCTCAGTGAAGTATGATTGTGATTCGCTATGATACATGGACTTACTTGAATGCGACATCCCATAGATGTTTGTGTTAACTGGGTGAGGATAGTCCAAGACAATTCATTGTCGCATTGAAATTAACAGCGCTATTCCTATGGTGGCGTTACGGAGCCTATGACCAAACCAGAAGGGACTATAGCAGTCGATATCTTACTTCGATTAGAAATAAAAAACTCCACTAGATCAAATCACGAATATCAACAGATCAAAAAATAAACAAATTAGTGTATAGTATGGGGGCGGCCCTCAGAATAACCCTGTCTGTCGTGAGAGGCGACTAAAAGGGTAACCTTAGGTGGTAGATGGTCTCATCGCCCGGTGAAATACCACCATATCGACTTTGTGCGCTGTGAAATGGGTCACTCCATGTTTCAGTGTTCGGTCGATACTTTCCGGTCTCCCCTCCCCCAATCCTCTTTTCCTTGATTTATTTTGAAAAAAAAGATGATGAAGTCTCCTAGAGGAAAAACACTCCGGAAGCAAAATACCTCTCCATTCGGATTTCCGGGCGAGAGGTACTCGAGGGGACTCATGTCTGAAAATTAACTTTTGCGGTCTCAACAAGAACATCGATGATGTCCACCATCACCTACAGTCGGGGAAGCCGGATATTCTGGCACTGACGGAATCACAAGTAAACTCGTCTTCCGACAGGGTCCACATCCTTTGTCCTGGTTATGAGCTCCATTCTCAATTCAGATTCAAAAGTGGAGTTTGCCTCTTTGCTAAAGCTAATCTTTCATGCCAGCGTATAGAGAGTTTGGAACCTAAAGACTTTGATGTGATATGGTTCAAGCTGGCCGATACCAAACTGACCAAATTCCTTTGCTTCCTTTACCTCTCACCAAATGAACCTTCTTATAACAACCTCTTTGAATTTTTATCACTCAAACTGGACTTCATTCAAGAGAATCATCCGACAGCAGAAATTGTGATCTTGGGAGACTTCAATGTACATACCGCAGCTTGGCTCAAATTCTCCAACAAAACAGACGATGCAGGTCGTCAAACTGAGGCCTTCGCCATCACGTAAGGTCTTGACCAACTTATCGAGCTACCATCCCGCATCCCGGATGTCATCAACCAGTCTGCAATACTCTGGATCTTTTCCCAACACCAACCCTGATTTTTATAGAGTAAAAGTTTGTGCCCCACTTGGAAACTCTGAACACACCCTCATCTCCTGCTCCTGCTCTTTCAATGTACCATCGAGCAGCACATTACCACCCCGTCACATGTGACATTATAACTCGGCCGTATGTTTTTCTCAGCGTTTCCATGGAAGAGGGTTTGTTTTTCCTCAAAGGATCCAACACGATGTGCAGAGTCAATTTCTGGAATCATCGTGTTGGGGATGCAAACTTACATACCGAACACCGCAAGAAGAACATCTTCCAATGAGACCTGGTTTTGCGGAAGTTGCTCTAAAACTGTCGCTTCCAAACAGGCAGCATTTCATCGATGGCAAAAAAATCCGAGCCCTTAGACTAGAGCAGTATATGTAGAGGCTAGAAACATATGCAATGAGACAATCAAGCATTCGAAAGATGCTCACAATGCCAAAATAGGATCAAAACTAGTTGAATGTCCTAACGGATCCCGTTCATTTTGGTCTTTCGCCAAAGCTGTGGGGAAAAATTTCACTTCCAGCTCGTTTCCTCCTCTAATCAAGGAAGATGGAACACTAGCCACGACTGCCCAGGAAAAAGCCAACATTTTTGCCCATTTATTTGCTGGCAATTCCACTCTGGATTCATCTAGTAAGCAACCCCCGAACATTACACCTATTGACAGTCACATGCCCGAGATCACATTTCGCCAACGAACTATCCGAAAGATTTTGTTGGGTCTCAACACCGGCAAGGCCTGTGGATCTGACGGAATCCCACCTATTGTTCTCAAGAAATGTGCCGTAGAACTAACATCTATTCTTCGCAGGTTATTCAACCACTCTTACAAATTGGGAATATTTCCGTCCAACTAGAAAATCGCGAGAGTACAACCAGTCCCCAAAAAAGGGAAAAAGACCCTACCTAGCAATCCTAGACCTATCGCACTGCTGTCTGTTATTTCAAAGGTCATGGAAAAAGTCATTAACATCGAGCTCATGAAGTATTTGGAAAACTCAGGAATCATCAACGATAGGCAATATGGTTTCCGTCATCAAAGATCAACTGGTGACCTGCTTGCTTACGTCTCACATATATAGCAGCTATCTATCGAGAAATATGGTGAAACCCTAGCCGTGGCGCTAGATATCTCCAATGCATTCGATCGAGTCTGGCACCAGGGACTCCTCGCCAAGCTTCCATCTTATGGCTTGCCTCCTCAGCTATGTTTTCTGCTAACTAGTTTTCTCTC
This sequence comes from Plagiodera versicolora, assembly GCA_037013635.1. Classification (NCBI taxonomy): domain Eukaryota; kingdom Metazoa; phylum Arthropoda; class Insecta; order Coleoptera; family Chrysomelidae; genus Plagiodera; species Plagiodera versicolora. The sequence continues at coordinate 2,456,394 of CM072986.1, read as the reverse complement.
AGGCAGATCACTCCATGTGGTGGTCGATGGAGTTTCATCTGACTCTCTGATTATAAATGCTGGTGTTCCGCAGGGAGCAATTCTATCACCAACACTGTTTCTGCTCCACATCATTGATCTGTTGGAGGCAACTTCATGTCCAGTACACAGCTTCGCGGATGATAGAACCCTCCATACTGCCTTCTCTTCCAGGGCTCCAATGCCAGCCCGCCAAATCAAAAACGAACGACGAAGAAATGTTAACAACATAAATATGGATTTGACAACAATTCTCGAGTGGGGATCCAAAAAATTAGTGGATTTCAATGCAAACAAAACACAAGCATGTCTTTTCTCCAAAAAAGCCGACCTCACAATGCCCAACATAAGCTTGTCAGAGGTGACCATACCTCTGAAGTCATCCATCTCGATGCTTGGTATAACTATCAGCAATAACCTTCCTTAAGAAAGGCATTTGAGATCAATTGCTGAAAGTGCATCCCAAAAACTTGGTTGTCTGTTTCGTGTCAGGAGCTATTTCACTTCCAGTCAGCTGCTTACGATCTATAAGGCACAAATCCGACCTGTCCTGGAATACTGTGCCCATATTTGGAGTGCAGCACCTAAACATATCCTGAAGCTGTTGGATTCTGTCCAAAAAAGGGCAATTCGTCTCGTGGGTGATTCTTCGCTTACTAACTCGCTTACTTCTCTGGAACACCGTAGAAGGGTTAGCGATCTATCTCTATTCTATAGATATTTTCATGGGCGGTGCTCTTCTGAAATATCAACAATCGTTCCTCCTTTGGCGACCTCTTCGAGGTTAACCCATCAAGTCCAGTCTTCACACCCCTTCGTGGTTAATTTGGTGACCTGCAGAACATCTCTTTTCAAAGACTCGTTCACCCAACGAACAGCGAGGCTCTGGAACACATTGCCCAGGGAAGTGTTCTACGAGGCTTATGACCTTCAGAAATTTAAAAAGAACACCAATTCCTACCTCTTTTCCGTTGCTTCCCACGATGTTCTCTGAACATTACAGAATGTCTCCTTTCGTGAGAAGTTTTATATAATATAAAAAAAAACGTGCTACTGTGGAATGATAATATCCTTGAATTCTGTGTTAAACGATTTTTTGAAGAATTTTCCCAAACACACATAGCTTACTTACAGGTCGCTTATTCTCAACATTATGGATGTTGCCTTCTTGAAAATAGGAATCACATGTGCCCCCTTAAACACCCGTCTCAAGGGAAATCCTTGAAATATATGTCAAAGACGATATTATACTTGAACATGCCTTTACGAATGAGACAGAAAGGAACCTGCACATTTTTAAAAATTAATTCGCAATTTCTCGTACCCCATTTTCTGAATCCTCTCATTGTGTACAAGATAACGTGGAAATTAGCTGTATTTTACGATAGTCGAGTTGACTTTCATTAATATAAAAAACGAGAGTTTAGGATCAAACATAAGAAACATAAAAATATATAAAAAATAATATAAAAAGACAACATTACCGTGATAACTTACATAATGGCGAACCAAGCCGAAAAGGGGGTGAAAACCATCGTCGTGAGGCAGGGCTTCCGACCAAGTCGCAGTTCTTGAGAAGTGAACTAATTGAATGATAATAATGCTAATAATGCTAATGACTCTGAATGAATGATTCCCGATATTTATACAAATCTAAATGCTTAATCAGCAAGCAGTTTACCTACGACTTGTTCGGAGACTCGCATCGAAAGATCCGATAGCATGATTTTGCCGATCTCATGATTTCCATAAGGTGAATGATTTCTACATTCTAAAGAACTGTGTCTGGTATAGAATTAGAACTCATTCTTCGATTACAGATGAATTTTTTATAAGGTTTTACATGTTTACAAATACTATTTTTCACATTTCAAATGTGAGCATAGAAATCTCTCTGAATCAACAGCTTGGAACGCCTCCTTGAACCTGAATATAGCAGATAAGAGTCATGATTTCTATATGAATTGCACTAAATAGTTAACAAACGCAAAAAAAAAGGGGAAACGATATAGTTGAAGCAAAATTATGTGGAAAATAGGGTGCTTAGCCCTTTAAATGAGAGCAAGATGACTAGACTCGGTGCTCCCCAAGCCAACGAGATGAATACCCAACTGGCAATAATTGATCCATGATCCCCGACAAAATGGGGGTACAACAGTGGCACACGTGCCTTACGGGAAAAAAAGAGGAACATTAGAGAATATATACGTTGGTGATGTTAGCTCCCGGCCGGCCAGCTCCAAGCCGCGCAATTCCACCACCGTCGAATATAGCTAGACCCGATTCTCGTCTGTCCGATTGATTTTTTGGGTTGCCTCTGAGACAGCCAAAAACAAGAATTAGTCAGTCATATGAATGGACACATTTTTTTTGTTTCATTTCATCTAAGTTAGCTCCACGGATAGAAATATAGTTCATTGTATGGCTCGAAAATTATTTCGTTTTTTTTTTTCAAATATTTAGAGTAGCCGGTCAGAAACAAAAGTTGTTACTTTTGATCCAATTCAAGGTGCCAGCTTCAAGGATTGAAATATATTTCACCGTAAGACTCTCGGAAACGATTTTTTTTTTAATATTTAGAGTTGCCGGCCAAGAACAAAGATTGGTGGGTCTCATAGAGGGACATGGAAACTACTCCTTCTTATTTTTCCATTACATTTGATCCACTTCAGGGGACCAGCTCCAAGGATCCAAATATAATTCACCGTATGACTCGGAAACGATTTTTTTTCAATATTTAGAGTCGCCGGCCAAAAACAAAAATTGGTGGGTCTTATAGAGGGACATAAAAACTACTCCTCCGTATTTTTTCGTTACATCAAATCCACTTCAAGGGGCCAGCTCCAAGGATAGAAATATAGTTTATTGTATGGCTCGAAAACGATTCATTTATTTTTCAATATTTAGAATGGTCGGCCAAAAACAAAAGTTAGTGAGTCGCATTCAGGAATTTGGAATCTTCTCTAACGTATTATTTCCTTACGTTTAATCCATCGAAAAGGGCCGCTCCACGATTCAAAATATAAATCATCGTAAAACGATATTGTTTTTTGCTGATACTTAGAATTTGGCGGTAAAGATCAAAAACCACACCGCATCGGCAAAAAATCTATGACGCGATACGATCCCTTTCTCTTCAAAATAAAGAGGGAATAGTCCCCCATTATTTGAGCTACGATCAGACGAGTAACAGCTCAGAAAGTTTCAGGTATACGGTCTGTGACTAATGAAATTTCATTCGTTTTCAACAATTCTCAATATTTCATTAATTATTAATTAACTTCGTCAGGAGAAGGCTAAATAAGGTATTATCATGCATACGCACGCAGAACGCACGACTGACTCACCCGGTAATTTTGAAAGAGAAATATACAGGGTTATGATAAAGTAATGCACAAAATTCATAAAACGTACAACGATCACTTTCGAGAAAAATGCAAAAACACGTCAAACTGTTCTTTTTATTCCGCATCTTTTGACATAAGTTACAAAAATAATACGTCAAAGTTGTCAAAGTTATGACGTCATCAACAAATTTTTTTAATGGGAAGCTAAGATTTTTATCACATTATGTGATAGAGCTTGTGTTTTTACACACGGGAAAAATAGTTGCAGTAGGGCTCACATAGGAAAAAAACGAGAAAAAGAATAAAAAACGAAATAACATAACCAATTATAAAAAGAGGTCAAACTTACACTCATCTAGTAAGAACATTCGTTCTTATAAATTTTTTCAATTGTTTTACTAAAACAACGGTTTTTCAGTGTCAGTCGTACAATTCGTGTCACCACAGTTTTATTATTATGGATCGTTTAACCGAAAGAGAAAGGATTATTTATTATTTATTTTATTCTTTTTCTCGTGTTTTTTTCTTATGTGAGCCCTACTGCAACTATTTTTCCCGTGTGTAAAAACACAAGCTCTATCACATAATGTGATAAAAATCTTAGCTTCCCATTAAAAAAAATTGTTGATGACGTCATAACTTTGACAACTTTGACGTGTTATTTTTGTAACTTATGTCAAAAGATGCGGAATGAAAAGAACAGTTTGACGTGTTTTTGCATTTTTTTTCAAAAGTGATCGTTGTACGATTTATGAATTTTGTGCATTACTTCATCATAACCCTGTATACATGTACATGGCCATAATGTGATATTCAAACCTGATGATACTATAAAATGTATATACAGGATGCCCGTAATTCGAGCTTAAGCATGGGGATCTCGGTGACCTTGAGAGATACGATGTTGCTTAAATTAGGGCAAAGTTGCGCATTCTGGCACTGATCAATCATCTGAAAAGAAATTCGACCTATCTTCCTTGGTTTTCAAGATATCGCTGAAAAACGGAATTTCGTGATTTTCGTTTTTATTTTTTCAATGGAAAACCGATCAAGTTATCCATTTTCAACCGTAACATTCCCATAGCAACTTTTTGCGAGGAATTAGGAAATAATATTACATTTTTTCTAACACACGAGGAAAGAAACAAATGACAGTCAACTTTTTTTTTTCTTATGGACGCCATATTGAATTTTCATATTTCTGAATGCAGTTTTTTTTCTGATTCCGATGATGTACTACACAACATGTTTTGATTTCAAATTTTGTTAGAAATTTTCTAATAAACATTTTTTCGAAGATTGCCGTGGAAAACATACTCCCCAGATTTGTTCAATTCGAATTTTGACAGTTCAGTAGTTTTTACGCTGGAGTCCACTCTTTTGAATTGCAATATGCCATTTTCCAATGAAGAGCAGAGGGATATGTTGATTTTTTTTTTTATAAACAGGTATAACATGTGAACCAAACAGAACAAACAAAATGAAAGCAAAATATGAATAATCAGAGAAGCTGTTCAAACTGTTCACCTTCCACCAGTACACATAATTCTCACGTTTTCTCACATTTGCACTTGCTCTTTCGATACTTCGTCTCCTGATCTGTCTCGATAATATGTTGCCGAAGGTCATTTATATCGACTAGTACAGTTTTATAAACTTCATTTTTCATTGTTCCCCATAAAAAGTAGTCTAAGGGTGATAAGTCTGGAGAACGCGCTGGCCAACGTACATCACCATTATTCGCAAAAACCCTATTAAGAAACATTTCCGACAAATATTCTGTAACCCTGTCTCGTTGATATGTAGTGAGCTTCTTGGACCTAAGCGATATTGAATAATATCTCAACTGAAATCCAATCTGAAAATTAGAACATACCGCTTGTAATATGTTTTCTTCATATTCATTAGCTCTCTCGCGATATTTATGTCTGTATCGCCGAAATGAACCATATTGGCCCAGATTTCTATGGAGACCTAGAAAATATCCAGTATTTGATTGCTGTCTTTCAGGAAAACTTTGTAGATATGTTTCACTTGTTACTTGAACATTTCGATGACAAGCATAATACATTTCCAACATATGCCTCTGTTCTTCATTGGAAAATGGCATATTGCAATTCACAAAAGTGGAAAGACTACTGAACTGTCAAAATTCGAATTGAACAAATCTGGGGAGTTTGTTTTCCACGGCAATCTTCGAAAAAATGTTTATTAGGAAATTTCGACCATAATTTGAAATCAAAACATGTTGTGTAGTACATTGTCGGAATCAGAAAAAAAAAACTGCATTCAGAAATATGAAAATTCAATATGGCGTCCATAAGAAAAAAAAAGTTGACTGTCATTTGTTTCTTTCTTCGTGTGTTAGAAAAAATGTAATATTATTTCCTAATTCCCCGCAAAAAGTTGCTATGGGAATGTTACGGTTGAAAATGGATAACTTGATCGGTTTTCCATTGAAAAAATAAAAACGAAAATCGCGAAATTTCGTTTTTCAGCGATGTCTTGAAAACCAAGGAAGATAGGTCGGATTTCTTTTCAGATTATTGATCAGTGCCAGAATGCGCAACTTTGCCCTAATTCAAGCAACATCGTATCTCTCAAGGTAACCGAGATCCCCATGCTTAAGCTCGAATTACGGGCACCCTGTATGTGTTACCAGTTTATTATTCATAGAATGTTCCATCTGATGTTGGGTTTCTATTTTTAAAGTTATTATGTTATGTAGAATTCGAATGGAAGTTGGATTTTTCAAATTTTGACCAGTAATGATGAGAAAATAACCTGATGTTTAGGATATAATGAAGATTTCAAATCATTCAATCATCACATTTCCCTTTCCTTCGAATGATTATTCCAGATCTGAATATATGTGATATATTCATATGAAAAATTAGATTTCATTTTAAATTGGAGTGGACAGTTGTAAAATTATAAGGTCTACAGCTGGAGTCGATGTGAAAGACGCCGCTGAAGGTGGTAGTTTTTATATTCCTTTATGATTCCTTCTTGGCTGGCCACTCTGAATTGAAAAAAAAACGAAATCGTTTCCGTGAATTATATTTGGATCCTTGGAGCTGGCCCTCAAAGTGGAGTGAATGTAACGAAAAAATACGGAGGAGTAGTTTTTATGTCCCTCTATAAGACCCACCAACTTATGTTTTTGGCCGCAACTTTAAATATTGAAAAAAAAATCGTTTCCGAGAGTCTCACGGTGAATTATATTCGGATCCTTGGAGCTGGCCCTCAAAGTGGATCAAATGTAACGAAGAAACGAGCGAGAGTAGTTTTCATGTCCCTCTTAAGACCCACCAACTTTTGTTTTTGGCCGGCGATTCTAAATATTGAAAAAAAATCGTTTCCGAGAGTCTTACGGTGAATTATATTTTGATTCTTGGAGCTGGCCCTCAAAGTGGATTGAATGTAACAAAAAAATATGGAGGCATGGTTTTCATGTCCCTCCATCAACTTTTGTTTTTGGCCGGCAACTCTAAATATTTGAAAAACGAAATAATTTTCGAGCCATACGAGTAGATGCAATAATACAAAAAATATTGTGTACATTTATATGACGGACTTATTGTTGTTTTTGGCTGTCTCAGAGGCAACCCAAAAAATCAATCGGACAGACGAGAATCGGGTCTAGCTGAGTTCGTAAAATTATATTCGACCGTGGTGGAATTGCGCGGCTTGCAGCTGGCCGAATGGGAGCTAACATCACCAACGTAGAATATATATAGGGTGTAAATTTGGAAACTTTTGATGCGAATATCTCTCGAAATAAAAGAGTTAGAAATACGACGTTTGGTACGAATGATGAAGAGTTAGGGGAAACTAGAACCATCATATTTCAGTGAAGGGATGAGTCACCCTGTCGGCGCGACAGACCCTAACTTTGAAATGTTTTTTTCACCCACTACAGGGTGTACAAAAAACATAAAATCGAATGAGCCGCTTTATTGAGTAATCTTGGATTGGCCTTATTTTTTTGTTTGCCACTGATCCTGTTTCTTCAAATTCAAGAATCCGTTGTCTGATGTGAGTATGACTTTCATTTCCTTCCAGGGTTTCTGTCGTTGAATGCTGCAGCAGTTCTTGAGGAATAACGTTTTTCAGAACCATAAATAAACACATTCTGAATTCTTTTCGGCAAACTGTCCACCATGATGAACAGAAAAAAGTTCGCAATTCGTTTGATATAATTTTGATTCGATGGTGTCCTGACTTAACAGTGAAACCTTGCACAAAGGACTGAATGTCTACCAACATTGATAGATGGGTTCGAACCCGATAAAAACAATAATACTTTTTCGAGTACTCTTTATTTATTCTGAAGGACTGCTCCAACAAACTGGCATACATGGTGACCATCTGATGAAATGAAATATCCTCTTCATTACAAAAATGGAGTTTAAAAACAGAATGGAATGCATTTCGAACATCTGATCAAATGAAATATCCTTTTAGCAGAATTCATTCGACTTAATGTTTTCTGTACACCCTGTAGTGGGTGTAAAAGAAGTCTTGTACAGGTGAATACTATTGACTGAGACCATTCATTTGAGGTATACTAGAAGAGGTGGTGCAGTTTGACATCTGAAAGTTGGGGTGTGTCGCGCCGACGGGGTGACTCATCCCTTCGCCGGAATATGGTGGTTCTAGTTTTTCCTAACCCACGTATTTCTGCCAAATGGCGTTTTCCTAGTTGAGAGTTTTCAAATTTACAGGAAATCCTTCAATATATCCATATTTGATTATACCTTCCAATAGCGTGGATCGGTTTCAACTCAAAAAATAATTCGAGATAAAATTTACACCGACTAACCAGTTGCAGACCCAACCGCTTGTCAAAGAGATTCGAATCTCAGCGAGAGCTCGAAAAGATCAATTTCATCGATCAGCACATCCTTTCAGGACCCCTCTCCTCAAAACTTATCACCATCATGCGTCTCAAAGGGATCAAATTTCAGAAGTGGCTTTCACTACCATAGGACGGAGACATAAGAAGGATGTTTTTCAATCAAATAAATTACAAATGAAACGAATTTTTCCTTACACACTACCCCAACTAGGTGAAAAAATTTGACAACTCTAGGTGTTGACAAATTTTTATCGTTGTTCTATAACGAAACGGCAAGGCATGTCTCAAAAATGATTAATCTCAAAATTTTGAATGTGAAGGATAATTTGGAAATATTGAAATTACTAGGAAATTGTAAAAATATATGGAATATAGTTGAAAATATTTCAAAGGAGTAACTTTCGATCAGCAAAAAATATTAGGTAGAAAATAACTTGAAACTACCAGTTATATGTGGTAAGTGAGTGAACTCTATGACAACTAACCCCCCATCCGAGTCAAGACGCACCGATGGCACCACGAAGACCCAGTCAGGATGTTGCTTTCGCTGCTTGATGGTAAAACTGCGCCGTGAACAAACCTTCAACCACTCGCCTCCAGGCCCCCATAGTAACACTCGCAACGCCAGATCCCGGACCGAGAAATAAGCTGCCACAGAGTGATCACAGGTGGAACAAGAAAAAAAACATTATATTATCATTCTCCGAGGCATATGACCTTCAGAAATTTAAAAAGAAAACCAATTCCTACCTCCTTTCCCTTAGTTCTCACGATGTTCTCTGAACATTACAGGATGTCTCCTTTCGTGGGAAGTTTTATATAAAAAAAAATCGAAAGGGAACGAAATGAAAAAAATACCAACTGTCACCATCAGATGGAGTATAAGAAGTTATACCAGTCAGTTGAAAAAAACTCTAGAACGGGAGTGTTCCAGAATGTGACACTGAAGGTGTGTCCTCAAATGGACGGACGCGAAATAAAAGAAAGCACGGTAGTGAGAAAAAAACACTGTGAGTAGTCCCCCGTAGGTGGAATCTATCGGGTTCGCTCTCACCCTCCAATGATTTCCCCTCCTAAGAATCCTACCATTAAAGGGAGTCCAGATGAGAAAGCCCGCCCTTGTCACACTCAAGTCCCTATTATACAAGAAAAAAAATCCAAAATCTCTAAAATCCAGAATGACATATGAACTAGCAATTAAAGATAATACAAGTAAATATGTATGTCTAATATATAGGTATATATGTATAAGTATACGTTGAACTGATGGTGACTGACCAGTTGAAATAAGAAGAACTTCGAAAAACCAAAAATGGACTAAGTATTCTCAAAATTGTAGCACACACTATTTGACCAAGCTTTTCGGTTTATTGTAGTTTGATATAAAAAAAGTCCGAAATAATTTTCAATTTAAAACAAATGTCTGCTGCATTATTATCACCATTCCATGGTTCTGAAATGTTCAGCTTCTTCTCAACTCACGATATGAGTCCTGAAGAAGAAAAAAAAATCCGAAAGCTTGACAAATAACAAAGAGTTTCATTCACACTCCCTGGCCAAAATTGACTGCATCCAAACAAACAGAATTTCCTTTTTTGAAGTTCTTCTTGTATAAGTATATGTTTTGGTAGATAGGTAAGCAGGATGGAAGAAAACTGGACAGGTGAGCTACTACGAAAGACATTACACCAAGCAAATTTTGAAATGCCTACTTTCTAAGATATCACACAAGGTTCCAAAAAAATCCTCAAAATTCACATTGTGAAGAAAATAATCACCCCAAAATTATATCATGACGTTCTTAAGAAAAGATATGAGAGAAGAAAATATGTTTATTGTAATTTTAACCAGATATTAAAAGATGAGTCGAAGAATTACTAAGAATAGTCTGGGATAACACACACCAGGACAAGCACTTGTTTTTCAGATAACAGGTGAAAAAAAAACTGATGAGGTACTTATATTAAGTAGAGATCAGATAAGACTAGTAACAGGTCTCCCTACAGGATATGCTCCTAGACTCTCAGACCTACACCTACAAAAGATGGGGCTACATCAAGGTGATCAGCCTTGTAGATTGTGCGGCTTAGAAACTGAGACTACTGAACACATTTTGTGCTATTGTGAGGCACTAAATTATAGAAGAGTAGTGCAACTAGGGGAACCTGATTTAAACCTAGAGAATGTGGGAACCCTGAAACCTAGTGACCTTTGCAAAATATTCAAAGGGTCCAATATTTTTTATGGTATCGGAATGGTAGAGGAAATACAATAAGCCTCCGGCGGCAGTAAATCCTTTGGCCTCCTGTAATAATAAAAAAAATGAAAGAAATAATGAAGCATAGAATCAGTTATAAAATCTCTCAGAGGGTGATCCAGAGCCTTCAATTGTATTACAAAGTGTATCTATCAGAAGCGCAAAGGTTCCAGGAGTTACCAGAAGGTATAAATACAGTCGAAGTCAACTCTGATAAACATGACTGTCACTTGTCAGAACACCATTATATTTTAAGATAATTCAAGAGAAAAATTCAAGGTCAAAGATGAATTTCAAGATCAAAAAAGAAATATTTGAGGTGAAAGATAACTTAGGAAATAATTATCTGAGGAAATATTTAATAACTAATAAGGAAGATAATTCATATCATATATCAGGGAATTTTATGAAATGTTGTGATTCTGGAGAAAAATCTACCTGAGAGGTAGGAAAAGGTTCATAAGAGGAAGAATGTATAATGACAACAGGAAAAACTACAACATAATTTGCTAATAAAATTTGCCATTATGATTAGCTAGTTATGAGACTTTTACTCATCATCTGGTACATACCATGGTGAGAGAATTTATATGCCCCCCTCACAGAGCAAAAAGAGAATGAAAATTGATACGAAGATTGAAAAATTGTATGAAAAGTAGCCAGTTATGAGACTTTCAGTCATCATCTGGTATATGCCATGGTGAGAGAATTCCTAGGCCCAGATCACAGAGCAAAGAGATACTTAGAAACAGAAGAAGGAAAATATACCATGCTGGTATGTCAAATTCTGATGATAAAGGGAATAAACAGTGAGGTCCTAAAGTAACGGATAAATTCATTCTCTACGTAATTATGAATGCGAATGGAAACTTCTGAAACAGGTCAATCTTTATAAATGAAATTACACTTTCTGAATGAAATCATTCACTTGTCCTTTCAACCCTCTAAGGGTAACAATTTCCCCTATGAAAATTTTGAATGAAAAGGGGTAGCTTGTGATACCGCGTTCAAAGGGGTTTTCAATCCTCTTATCAGCAATATAGCGCGTTTTGATTTCTGGTTGAAAACTAATGGGAGAGATTAGTTCTCCACCTTTGGAAATAAATTGTTTCCTCATACTTTGTTCAGAATTACCCTAGGAAAATTCAGTAAAACATTTCTGTCTACTTGAACGAATCCACTCAAAAATCATATCGTCTCCTGACAAACTATTAGCAGATACAATTCACGAAATAACATCATCTCGTAATAAATCCGACCGATAAATAGTTAATCTCGCATTTCGTAGATAACCTATTTTTGAGAACTCCAAAATTACCGCTTTGCATCGTTTCAATTTACTCGAACGTCGTTTATTGAAGAATATCTCTTTGTATAAACAATATTGTGAATTTATGAATGATTATATCTCCTCTGGTCATGTAACATTGATTTCTGATTATTTGCATACTCCAATTTCCAACCATATTCCACACTACTGTATCCTAATACCAGGATTAGGATTGGTATGGATCATCAAAGAGTGCCAATAACTTTTTTTTTAATGATTGTCTCCTGCCTGGTCGGAAACTGCATCCAGAGATTGTTGATATTTTCTCAAGGTTTCGGCTTCATCAAAATTATCAAAGGATTTTATGACACTTTTCAGAATCAGATCTTGCTCAAACTTAACGTTTGAAGACAGTTACTTATGGACTCAACTGTAGTCCATATTTAGCAATCAGGACTCTTCATCAGCCTGCTGAAGAAAATGAATCTCACTCCCGAACAGTTTTCCAAATTCTTTTGAATGATGTCTTCGTAGATGACAAAGTTTCAGGGTCTAGTTTTCTTGAAAATGCTCTTGACTTACAAAATCAATTAACACAAGCTCCTGGTACAGGAGGTTTCGAGCTGCGTGAATGGGCAAGTAATAATCCTCAACTATTATCACAACTCCTCCTTCTCGATGATGTAGCTGATGCTACTATCATAAACTTCTACCAATTCCACTTTTGACCTCTGAGTTAAATTGGTTTCACTCATTGCGCGGTTGGTTCAATTTTATTATATAAAGACGTGTACATTGTGATACCTTCATGTTATTTGATTTTAGAATGTTTTCCGTATCTTAGTTATTATAAATGAATGAATGTTTATCAAGATCTCAACTACAAAGAAATTAAATATACAGATATTACTTACATAGACAATAAACATTGAGGAATCCACAAGGGTGCCCGCGCGTGGATGTAAACATAAACATAAAAGAAGGTGTTAAGTACACATGTTATTAAGTAAGTGTGAAATTTACAGGGGGACCAGAAATTTCAAATAAGTATATTTTTTTTCATAAACATGAAAGATCAAGTGCTACACAAGTTATTGAGTGAATGCAAAGTAAACAAGGGGACAGAAAAAGTATAAACTAGTATATATATATATAGAGAGAGAGAGATTTATTTAAAGCTTTCAATTTAAAACAGTTGAAAAACTCAAGTCATATAAAAACATCAATAATTCACATCACATTATAGACAATCAAAACACAAATGTGTCTCTTATTTTAATTAAAATAACTAATTACAATAAACATAAAATTTATATTTATATATATATATATACAGGGTGGGGCACCACATAGGACACGGTCTCTGTAAACCAAACCATTGGATATTTCGAGAATTTCTTCTTTTCATTGTCTGTATATTCATTGTGGCTGCAGAAGGAAATTATTTTGGAGTATACAGGGTGGATCAAAAAAGTGTGACACATCAAAGTTGTGTTTTTTTTAATGGAACACCCGGTATTCTTTACAGTTTTGGATAGTTCAGGGGAAAATAATACGATTTCATAAAAGGTACCATGTACCTAACTATAACCGTTTTCGAGTTATTGTTTTCTTTTTGAAAATGCAGGGTTCAATTGGAGACTGAATAACATCGAAATGTATGGAAACCATCCCTTCCAATTCTGACCAAGCATTAAAGAGGTTTCAGGCTATTGATTCCGATAGAACCCGTTACCCGTTTCCCATTATTATACAGGACGTTCAAAATTCATTGTCACTTTTTTATAATTTCAAACACAGATAACTTTGTTATTTCAAATAGAACACCCTGTATTTCTTGAATCTGAACAATACAAAATTCGATTATCCTTCATTTTATATCGAATTTCCCTATACCTAGCTTCAATAGTTTGCAAGATATTGGCATTTTTAAATTGTAGTTATAATTTCAATGCATTCTTTGAATCGAGAGAGCTGTGAAACGACATTTATTTGATTTGGTAACAGAATTCTCATTGAAAGTTATAATACTTCACTTGATCGAACATTTCACTGTTATTTAGATCAATATTCATTTCAAATTCACTGTCAGACAGTTTTTGAATATGTGCTTTCCACAAAAGTGGATTGGTAGGGAACGACCACGAAACTGGCCAGCGAGATCGCCAGATTTGACTTGCCTTGATTTTTTTCATGGAGATATTTGAGAAAAGGGAATGACGACACTTCTCCAACCACATTGGAAGATATGAAGGAGAGAATAAGGGCTGCTTTTCGAAAAGTGTCGCCTCAAATGTTATTAAATGTTAGGCAAGCTTTCTATAGAAAGATTAGCTCTTTGTAGTCATCATTTCGAGCACCTAGTTTGAAATGAAAACATATGTATCTCATGTTTTGTTGAAGTTTTTCAGTTGAATAATAAAAACAATGTCTGTTTAAAGCGTGTTGAAACAAGCGTAATGGAGCAGACAATAACTGAGTTATCTTCTGACAATCATATGAAAGACAAACATATGGAAAAATTGACTGAAGGAAATAATGTTCTGTTGACTGAAGCCCCACAACTAGAATCAGAATATAATGATTCACTAAATGAACATAAAAAGATAATTGGCGAAATGCAAAACCTGATAGACAAATTGCAACAAAAAATTGCTAAAAGAACAAAAACTGTTGTATGCGTTGGAACTCAGACTACCACCGTGAAACAAAAAAACACGGATACTTCAACTGGCAAAAACGAATTCGATATAGTACAGGGCAACATGTTTAATATAGCGAAAGTTTGTCATAAGGAAACACAGACGAACCACTACTATGGTGCATTCAATGAACTCAAACTCAACCTCAGAAAATAATGAACCTTTCAATATACATTTGTATGACAGGAATAAAAATAGCAGGATTTTGTTAGTTTCTGGACATAATGGCAAACACCTCATTAGGCACCTCACAATTCTCAAAAAAGAGGATCAAATGTTACTCTCAATTTTGAAACCTGATGCTGATAATGAAATATTGTTGAAGACTGCCATGGAAAATGCCATCGATTTCACAAAGAATGATTTTGTTATCCTATGGACCAACGCTTTAAAAATACATTCACTACACGACATTAACGTGAAGCTATCAAATACGAATACCTTGGTCATCACTGAACCTTACAGATACAACTGCAATGAATACATATATCAAGAAGATAAAACCTGCAATGAATACATATATCAAAGCAATCTTTCCCTTATCAGGCACCTTCATGTTTGCAATTACCATAACATCTTTGCCTTTGAATGCAACAACTACTTGAGG
Organism: Plagiodera versicolora; assembly: GCA_037013635.1. NCBI lineage: Eukaryota > Metazoa > Arthropoda > Insecta > Coleoptera > Chrysomelidae > Plagiodera > Plagiodera versicolora. Next base: position 2,441,332 of record CM072986.1, on the reverse strand, counting down.
AAAATATGTTATAATAAAAATGGCAGCATGAACAACGAAGGAAAAGCGTACTTAAGTAGAGCGATACTGGAATTTGTCAAGAAGTGCGAGGACTCAATCGTGAAGATTCAAAATCTAGTTAATACAGTAGGAGAACGTGAATGTGATGGAGAATGGAGAGGATAATGTGGCCTTCAAAAACACTCAGCAGGAGATGCAGTTTGCAGAAATGAATAAGACCACAGGGGATTTCGCCAACGTTGGCATTTGCAATCAAGAAGCGACCTCCTCGGACAATCTTAATTTTTTATACCCCCGCTTGTCTCAGTTAGCAAGGAAGGAGAACATTCTGAAGGAAAACTCAAATATTTCAAACAACATTACTCGTTCTAATAGATATATGAATAGTAACAAGAAACTTGAGAATCTTGCTGTGTCGCTAGTATTATTGAATATACAATCTTTGAGATACGAAATAGATGACCTCTATATATTTTTAGAAGAGCTAGAATTTCCTAGTCTTGTACTACTTAACGAACATTGGTTAAAACAGAATGAGCTAATTTCTAATGATCTTGGCTAAAAACTCTGCTATTGAAGGATTGAGGCTTGAAAATTCTGACGAATTGAACCAAATTTTACAAGAAAAAATATTTGAGTTTTCTTTAGTGTACTCTAAGAAGCTCAACTCCTATATATTGTGTATTTACAGGTCACCACTGTCATATGCAAGTATTTTTCTTGCTCAGCTAGACACCTTACTGAACGAGCTACCTATTAAAGCAAAAATTATTTCAACAGGAGACTTCAACATAAACTTCACAGACTCAGTGTCTGCAACTTCACAATCCTTGATTAATGTACTTGAATCGTATGACCTTAAAATGCACATTGACTCTCCTACCCGTATAACACACCAAAGCATGTCAACACTTGACTATATATGTAGCAACCTAGACGTTAACCTTGTTAATTGCTCTGTGATCTCAGCGGGGTTGTCGGATCATGAGGCTATACATTTCACAACTAACCTTGATCCAATTGATAAATGCAAGAAGGTTATGTATGGAAGAATCTATTGTTCTGCAAACTATAATGGGTTCTACCAAAACTGCCTCCTAACTGATTGGAATCATACATATACTTGAAACGAATAATCCATTTCTCGCATTTTATAACCATCAGTGTTTATATGTATTCTAATGCAATAAATTATTATTATCATTATTATTATTATTATTATTATTATTATTATCATTATTATTATTTTTATTATTATTATTATTATTATTATTATTATTATCATTATTATTATTATTATTATTATTATTATCTTGTTGATACTTTCGAAGAATATTTTCCTTATAAAAAAATTAAATATCGAAAAAGGAAGAACAATGGCTATCTAAAGGTATAAAAATTTCCTCACGAAACCTACGATCACTCAATTATATAAAAAATTTACCAACCGTGAATCATTCCACATCTATGTGAGAAAATATAGAAACAATTATAGGATGCTCGTTACGTTGCAAAAACGAACCTCTATCAGAAAAGGATTTCTAATGCAGAAAATAAAACAAGAGACTTGGTCTATAGTTAAGGATCTTACAGGAAAAAATGTAAAATCTCTGGTAAACACGATACCTGCAGATATACTAAACAAATTCTACTGTTCTATAACTGCAAAATTAACATCAAATATTTCTATTCCATATTTCCCGCTAATTCACCTAGAAAAAATAGTCACTGTATTGGATGTTTATAAAATATTGTTTAATTAACGTAATGAAATCAAGTAACATTTCAAAACATTCCAGTACAGCTTTTTCACGAAAGTATAACAGTGAATGACCTATTGTTTATATAATGGAAAAGGTGCTGATTGTGTCCTAGTTAAGAAATACTAAAAACCTAATCAAATTGTATTACGGAAGAGTCGATTGTAAAGAGTGCACAATAAAACATCTGAAACCTATTCTCATTTTACTGATCCTCAACATGTTTCGATAACTCGAACTTTGGATATCGAGAACAACAATTATTACATGGCGATTCTGCTAGTTACATGTTGTGGTGAAGTTAAAAGTGCAGAAGTACGGTGTATGTAAGAACGTGATGAGCAAGACACAATCCAAGAAAGAGGTCATAATTTCACAAGCAGGCAACAGTGGAGGAACTACGACAGGAAGTGAAACTCAGCACGGATACTCCTTATTGGAAGTTTGCGGAGTCGTCATCGGAATTTTAATTTTATTGGGAATCCTTATCTGGTTCTACAAACGTCTCAAGAAATCCATCGAAAAGAAGATAAGAAGAGAAATCGCAAGAAGTCAAGGACTCATGTAAAACTGATTTGACCACACCGGTAATCAGCTTCGTGGGAATAGGCTAGGAGGGCGCAATGCCACTAGTTTGCAACGCTAAAACTGGAAGCAACAATGAGGACATGAGAACAATAGTGAAAGCTAGGAATTACGATCAATTAAAGGACGCTATCATGGGAGCGAAAGAGGAGAGTTTAGTGTGTAACTCTAATCAATATAATTCTGCGGATATGTTTCATTTGCGTGGTCGTCAAAATTTTAGGAGAAGTCAGAATAGATCTTATCATTCGAATTCGAATAATTTCAGAGGAAACCATTATAGAGGAAACAATTATAGAGGTAATCAAAGTACCGCAAGTTTTAATAACAATCGCTTCAATAGGTCAGCGAATACAACTCATAGAGGACAAGGTCGATTTTCACGTAGACCTATAGGACGGCGACCTTTTCAACAGCGTGTAGTAACACTTATTTTGCTGAACCTGCTGAAACCGGCAGCACTGGGTCAACAAGCGAAACATTAGATCTTAATAATAATTTTTTTCGAGTCTAACTGTATGAATGTATGTATGAATATAAATGCATTGAATTTTGTACGAGTCAGGTATGGAGGACGTGAATTGATTTTTTTGTGTGATACAGGTGCAAGCATCAGTTGTTTCGTTGAAAATAATTTGAATGATTTATCAAATGTAGATACATCGGAAAGAATCCAAATTAAAGGTATTTCGGGATCCATGCTTTCCGTAGGGTCAGCAAATATTTCATTCAATTCAGCTGATCAAAACATTTCTCATAAATTCACGGTCATTAAGAGTTTTGATCCTGGTATACAGGGTGTACTAGGTTCAGATTTTTTTTCGTGTCATGAAGCAATCATAGACTATGAAAAATTTGTATTTTCATTTTGGAATAGAGAGATCGAATTTACCTTACCATTATACGCAGAAAATGACTATTATACTATTATACCTCCGCGGTACGAGATAGTTACTTGCTGCTATACCAATATCAAGGATGAATGTGTTATTATGGGTGATGAGTTGTGTGTTGGAGTCATGATAGGAAGTAGATAAAAAGATTCCAATCATATTATTGAATGTGAATGGAAGAGAAGTTAGATTGAGAAATTTCCAGCCAAAAGTCAATAAATTAGAAGAATTTGAGATATGTTCGTTCAGACAAAATAAAATATCTCTTGATAGAGTTGATGAAGTTTTGGATCTGATAAACATAAAGGCGCTGAATGCAGAATAAAAAAGTTCAATTGAAAAAATTTGTGCCAAATAATATGCGAAGCATCACCGACGAGACGAATTGCCCTTTTTTGGACAGAATATGGATATGGAATCAGGATATGTTTAGGTGCCGCACTCCAAATATGGGAACAGTATTCCAGGACAGGTCGGATTTGTGCCTTATAGATCGTAAGCAGCCGACTGGAAGTGAAATAGCTCCTGGCACGAAACAGAAAATCAAGTTTCTGGGATGCACTTTTAGCAATTGATCCCCCAAGGTTTTTCCCAAGAGAGGTTATTGCTGATAGTTATACCAAGCATCGAGATGGATGACTTCAAAGGTATGGTCACCTATGACAAGCTTATGTTGGGCATTGTGAGGTCTGATTTTTGGAGAAAAGACATGCTTGTGTTTTGTTTCCATTGAAATCCACCGAGTTTTTGAATCCCCATTCAAGAATTGTTGCCAAATCCATATTTATGTTGTTAACATTTCTTCCTCGTTCGTTTTTGATTTGGCGGGCTGGTATTGGAGCCCTGGAAGATCAGGCAGTGTAGAGGGCACTATCATCCGCGAAGCTGTGTACTGGACATGAAGTTGCCTCCAACAGATCAATGATGTGGAGCAGAAACAGTGTTGGTGATAGAATTGATCCCTGCGGAACACCAGTATTTATAAGCAGAGAGTCAGATGAAACTCCATCGACCACCACATGGAGTGATCTGCCTTAGAGAAGAATAGTTAGCAGAAAACATAGCTGAGGAGGCAAGCCATAAGATGGAAGCTTGGCAAGGAGTCCCTGGTGCCAGACTCGATCGAATGCCTTGGAGATATCTAGCGCCACGGCTAGGGTTTCACCATATTTCTCGATAGATAGCTGCCATATATGTGAGACGTGAGCAAGCAAGTCACCAGTTGATCTTTGATGACGGAAACCATATTGCCTATCGTTGATGATTCCTGAGTTTTCCAAATACTTCATGAGCTCGATGTTAATGGCTTTTACCATGACCTTTGAAATAATAGACAGCAGTGCGATATGCGATAGGTCTGTAGTTGCTAGGTAGGGTCTTTTTGCCTTTTTTGGGGACTGGTTGTGCTCTTGCGATTTCCCAGTTGGACGGAAATATCCCCAATTTGTGAGAGTGGTTGAATAACTTGCAAAGAATAGATGTTAGTTCTGCGGCACATTTCTTGAGAACAATAGGTGGGATTCCGTCAGATCCACAGGCCTTGCCGGTATTGAGACCCAACAAAATCTTTCGGAAAGTTCGTTGGCGAAATGTCATCTCGGGCATGTGACTGTCAATAGATGTGATGTTCGGGGGTTGCTTTCCCGATGAATCCAAAGTGGAATTGCCAGCAAATAAATGGGCAAAAATGTTGGCTTTTTCCTGGGCAGTCGTGGCTAGTGTTCCATCTTCCTTGATTAGAGGAGGAAACGAGCTGGAAGTGAAATTTTTTCCCACAGCTTTGGCGAAAGTCCAATATGAACGGGATCCGTTAGGACATTCAACTAGTTTTGATCTTATTTTGGCATTGTGAGCATCTTTCGGATGCTTGATTGTCTCATTGCATATGTTTCTAGCATCTACATATACTGCTCTAGTCTCAGGGCTATCCATGAAATGCTGCCTGTTTGGAAGCGACATCTTTTGAGCAGCTTCCGCTAAACCAGGTCTTATTGGAAGATGTTCTTCTTGCGGTGTTCGGTATGTAAGTTTGCATCCCCAACACGATGATTTCAGAAATTGACTCTGCACATCGTGTTGGATTCTCTGAGGAAAAACAAACCCTCTTCCAGGGAAACACTAAAAAAACATACGAAGACTTTCCCAGTCGGCCGAGTTATAATGCCACATGTGACGGGGCGGTAATGTGCTGCTCGATGGTACATTGAAAGAGCAGGAGCAGGAGATTAGGGTGTGGTCAGAGTTTCCAAGTGGGGCACAAACTTTTACTCTATAAAAATCAGGGTTGGTGGTGAGGAAAATATCCAGAGTATTGGCAGACTGGTTGATGACATCCGGGATGCGGGTTGGAAGCTCGATAAGTTGTTCAAGACCATACGTGAAGGCGAAGGCCTCAGTTTGACGACCTGCATCGTCTGTTTTGTTGGAGAATTTGAGCCAGGCTGCGTTATGTACATTGAAGTATCCCATGATCACAATTTCTGCTGTCGGATGAGTCTCTTGAATGAAGTTTGAGTGATAAAAATTCAAAGAGGTTGTTATAAGAAGGTTCATTAGGTGAGAGGTAAAGGCAGCAAAGGAATTTGGTCAGTTTGGTATCGGCCAGCTTGAACCACATCACATCAAAGTCTTTAGGTTCCAAACTCTCTACACGCTGGCATGAAAGATTAGCTTCAGCAGAGAGGCAAACTCCACCAGGACAAAGCATGTGAACCCTATCGGAAGACGAGTTTACTTGTGTTTCCGTCAGTGTCACAATATCCAACTGTAGGTGATGGTGGACATCATTGATGTTCTTGTTGAGACCGCGGATGTTGCAAAAGTTAATTTTCAGAGATGAGTACCCCCGAGTACCTCTCGCCCGGAAATCCGAATGGAGAGGTATTTTGCTTCCGGAGTGTTTTACTCTAGGAGACTTCATCATCTTTTTTTTCAAAATAAATCAAGGAAAAGAGGATTGCGGGAGGGGAGACCGGAAGGTATCGACCGAACGCTGAAACATGGGGTGACCCATTTCACAGCGCACATAGTCGAAATGTTGGTATTTCACCGGGCGATGAAATCATTTACCACCTAAGGTTACCCTTTCAGTCGCCTCTTACGACAGGCAGGATTCACCATGGGGTTATTCTGAGGACCGCCCCCATACGGTTACTGAACAAACAATTGAAAGACGAAAAGTTTCCATTGCCTAATATTACGAAAAGGAATCTATCCTTGTCGGGTGCAATATATTTTTCACATTCAGATCTAGCACAAGGATATTATCAGCTTGAATTAGATCCTGAAAGTAGGCCCTGTACTTCTTTCACAACAGACAGATAACAATATCAAATGAAAAGGTTAGCTATGGGCATGAAAATAAGTCCAAGTGCATTTTCTAGACTAATGACGGTAGCAATGGCAGTCCTAAATTATGACGCATGTTTCATTAGTAGTGTAAATTGGCCGGTTGAGGAGCCTCTTAGGGTCATCAGAAGGGCAATTGTCGAAATTACTATTCTGTTTACCCGAAGCTACAACCAGCCAAGGTTAAAAGTTTTCTCGCTCGGATGATGCCCATTGTTCGATTCCAAAACCTCTGAAGGTCATTAGAATGGTGATTATCGCGCAATTACAATTCGAATCACCCGAGACTACATCCGCCCAAGGTTTCAAGTTATTCCTGTTCGGATAACTCGAAAGGGTTGAGTTGACTCGTGTATAAATTTCTTTACTAATATTATTCGGTTTCCGATGTATTATCCGACTGAATAGATGATGAGCTGAATGAGAAAATAGTGGGGGCTATCACAATGGCTCCTCTACTCAATTCAAAAGAATGACAATTCTTGACCTTGTTACTTTCATGAAAACATGAGACTCTTCTATGGTGGGAAATAACGCGAGACTATACTCGCCCAAGGCTAAGTTATTGCCGTTCGGATAACATGAAAGGGCTGAGTTGTCTTAAAAGTGGTTCAAATCATTATTCCTTCACTAAAATGTTTCTGTTTCTCTAGCAGTCGTTAGGACCACACCCTCTAACTGAATAGGTGGTGAGATCTTTACCTTGATAATAGCTTGTGTCGGCTACTGCACCTGTCATCACGAAGACCATCATTGTATCTAGGTATCCGAATGAATTGATGATTAGCATTTAGATGACCTCGACTCGATGTGTACTAAAATTAAATCTAGAGGTGAAGGAAAGAGATGGGGAATGGTATCGTAATTCTTGAACAGAATGACAGTTTTTTTTTCTCTCGACCCTGAAACTCACATATTTCGGCTACCATAGCAATCGTCACGGACCATACTATTCATTCGAGTCGATGTGGATATCATTGACTGACTCGACGTATAGTGAAATAAAAACCTTGAGCTGAATGAAAAATGGTTGAGGGGGGTATCACAATGGCCCCTCTACTCTTGTATCATTATAAAAACATGAGACTATTGTACTCGGAACTACACTTCTTTGAGTTTCATCGCACACACACACACTGCTGTTAGGTAAAATGATTTTCAAATAATTTTTCAAAATGTCAACTGCTAAATTCGATGTGAATAAACTAAATAGTCTGATTAATCAAACATCCCAAGAATTACAAACAATACGATTATCAACGTTGACTATTAATGAATCTTATCGACTTGTAAAAGTAACTGTAATATTCACAAGATATGGAAGATCCGTCATAGTGTCATTATCAGATGATGACACTGAATTCAAATCATGGTTACCAAAACGTGTAGCTGATCGACTAACAGATGATATTATATATAGATGAAATGAATTCTTGGGATAATAATTTCACTCTGAAATATCTAGGGGAAAGTGTTCCCCATTATGATGGAGCAAAAACTCGATCTTTAATGGAATTCAATTTATGATAGTTCCATGTGTAAGTATTCAAATATAATTTTATTATAATAACTAATTATATTTTCTCTTTAATAATATTACAGATATCAATATGTGGATGCTCTACTCCCAACAAGGATGGCCAAACGCCCAAGACTTGAAAATTGCTATTGATAGGTGGAGATGTGAATTCAATGATTTGAGTTTCGACGCTCTACATGCCATCAATTATAACATGGATATTTGTTTTGATGCTGACGCCATCCAGAAGTGCACTCAACTTCATTTAAAATATGAAGTAGGGTCCGGCATATGTAATAAGTTTATATATGGGAGTCTGAATTTGGAACAATTTTGTGAGCAGATAATCGAAGTTGGTTCACGTAATTTTTTGTTTCAATTGATTACATATCTACCAATGGATATTCGCAATTCATTCAACCTATTTAATGATGAAAATTGTTATAACTAAGCTGTATTATATAAAATATGAATAAAAAACTCGAATTTATTTCATCTTGTTATTATTCCATAATTTAAAAATAATACACTCCATGATGAGAATAGAATTACAATATTCTTTTTATTGATAATATTTATAGTCATTGAATAGATCAAATTTGAACTGTACCATCTAGGGCACTATATGTCATACACGCATCATGAATAATTAATGCATATACTTTAGTATTCTCTGGAAATTTACTTTTGCGAGTTTCGAATTCAACTTTGATGTCTACTGTAAAAGTTTTCATAGCGTCTGGTTGATAACAACAATCGATTATGAATAATGGATTCTCTTGGAATCCACCAAAAGTCATCATTGGTTCACTCATATCTTTATCATAGTAGCTTCGTTAAAATTGCTCATATGCATAATAGGCTGGTGAGAATAGTTTTTTATCAAAATCAAGATTCCACCTTTCATATGGATACACTTCAGAGTTTAGATATAGTCGAATATTGTTCATATCAGCATGTTTGAATTTTGTAGCATCCATTGATTTGTTGCTGTAATTATAGGTGTTTTGAAATCCAGTGATTATATATCGTGGACGTTCCAGACTATTAGTCGTCTTTATAGCCCAAATATCTGCTGTTTCTCGCAATGAAGGTAATTCATACAAATCCCACATTCTGAAAGCTAGTTTGACTTTAGCGTTCAAATTACTCTTATTGATTCGATTGAGTAGTTTCAGTTTTTGTTTATCTTCGGGCATAATGTGTTTGATTTTCCATTCAATTTTAATTATGACCAAGTCAGCGTCTACTTCACCAATATATGAGTTTTTGAAAGAACGAGCTATAATGAGTATGAGCTCTTGTTTAACATTTAGAATTCCTTTAGTGTAATCTTCAGCGAATCCCATTAGATACTTGAGCGGTAATTTTCCACTAAACACATGACTGGTACTATCCAGAAGATCCTGTTTATCTTGATCAAGACCCCACCCGTTCATTTGTAATGATGTAACATGTGATCGTCCAAATGATATCATAGTCTTCATGGTAGTGGTTATACCAGGTTTTCTTATTACTGCTACCTGCTCACCTCCCATTTCATAACGAATTTCATCGAAGAGAAATGCTAATGCATTATTAGATAAATAGCAAATTTTTGTTGGATCTGTATCTGTAGGTGTGAATTTTCCTTCAATATATATATAGCTCTCAGCTATATCCAATATCAAGTCTTGAAAATTGATTGGAATTCTGTTTTCGTCAGAATTTTTATAAAATGGTGAACCATATGGCTTATATGTATGCCCGTGAAGGCTTGTGAATGAATGATCTATTAGCGGTTCTTCAAAAACATTTAGTTTTTCATTTGACGTTTGAGTCACCATATTGTTCAATGTTTTTGACGTACATTCAATCCAACAATCGACTCAAGAAAATGTTTATCTTCAGTTGATAGCGTATATCCTATCTGTTTGGAATGATAATGTGGAGTGAACTTGAAATTGTGTGTACTCTTCCTTTTATATGTTTGGTGGTTTGTTGATGTCTTCGGAAAACGTACGAAAGAAAATTCCATTCTATTTGCTTCAAGATAATTTTTTCAGTTCTAGTCTTACTATGATTTTTTCTCCTCGGGAATCTATTAAATCACCGTTATCATCCAAAATACTTAGAGTGATGTTGTCGATGTACTGACGCCCTTCTGGTATAACAGGCACGTAAATAACATTCTGAGGTTCCTTAGATAATTTATATCCTGGTTCGACATCTATATCAAATTCAAATAGTGTGTGGGCCTCATCTCCATTAAAAAATGCTCCAGATATTATATTACAATCTACACGTATAATTCGCACTCTCATTATATTAACAGCCAATGTGGATTCATGTCGTTTATCAGGCTCCAATTGTATTGCTTCGAATCCTATGAGAGGAGTAATGGAATTTTTGTGTGATAGATCAATTCCGAATTTAGATTGAATCTCACATTTCAAAGTATTGTTGTTGGCTCGCAAAGAAAATACATCTTCCATATTATCATGTCTTTTATTAATTTGTACTTTCATAATATTCTGAATGATACTATTAATTTCATCTATTTCGTAAACACCTGGAGGAATCCTTAAAGAAGTAAATGACATATTCTTATCTATTTTATAACCTATTACATTATTCTTCTCATCAACATTCAGTATAGAATTGTAAGAACAGAATCCATGTAAACCTAACCCATAACTATTACGCACATCGAGTTCTATTGGTGGATAAAAATTCACACTCAGAATACTTGATTGTCCAGTAAGCGTAAATGTGCGCGACATAACTAACGATTCTATACAGGATATAAAATAACATAGTTTCACTATTTATTGTTGTCTGCAGCATGAAGAAAAGTATCCCATCTAATTGGATGACTCATGATCAATTTCATGATTCACTTCTACATTAACATCTCCCATATTGCAGTAGCAGCAGAATATTCTTCTAGGTGTAGGACCACCATTTACATCATAATTTTCCTCAGAATTATCTTCATTGTGATGATCGCTACAATATTGATATTTCAAAATATCAATATCTTCCTGTAGACGTTCGGGGAGTTTATCCTACACCAATACAATCTCATGTGGTTAACAAGCAATCATCACTTCTTTTGGCATGTCAGCAAGTTCTTCTTCAGTCATTTTCAATAAACTCCTCTTTTTCGAGAAATCTCTCAGTGAATGACTCATTCTCTTGATACTATCACGATCCATTAGACTTATATTATTCACCAACAGAGAGAAACTTCAAGCATAAATGCTCACACCAGAATGTGTTGTAATTTTGTTGTCGATCATGGTTATATCGTATCTCATTGACTAACTCTGAATGTCCTTGGAAATAATTGATCAATTCTTTCGGAGGAGGTAAGTCTCCATAGCTATCGTAATATTCAATCACCCTACCACGTTTCTTATATGCAACCCAATGTGTACCAGAACCTTTGATTGAATCGGGATTTATTATCGCAGATTATTTCTCAGTGGTCCATGAAAAGGTAGACTATCTCGCATAAAAACTCCTCGAAAATAAGGTATCTTGGTCTTGTGTGCGAATTTCTCGATGTCAAGATCAGTCAAAGGTCTTCAAGGTAGGGAGGTTTTCAGTTTTTTGAATTCGATGGTTTCAAGAATATACCCAACTCTTTTTTATAGGGTTTCAAATAAACTCCTTTTCCACTTTTACCAATTGCTATAGCTTCCATATTTCTATTATGTCGATTTGCTTCAATAAGTTGATCTCTAGTTGATTTAGCTGTTTGAACAGCTCTCGCTATTCCTGCTGTTGCTTCTGCAATGCTTCCCAAAGCTGATAATCCAGCAAATATTGGTATAAGTGGTAGAATTCCACCAACTTTGGGAATTGGTATTACACGTGGTGTTCGAATATTCAGTTTCCCTCCAGCAACTTTCAGATATTTTTTAGCAGCAGTTAGTGCAATTCTTGAAGTTGTTTCCATGTTCTTATCGAGTTTCTTATTTGCACCAGCTAAACGTAGAGCTCCTTTAACTTTTTTGACTATTCCTGATCCGAAGGTTGTTTTTCTATTCTTTTTTACTTTTTTGTTGATTTTTTTAATTTTTCGACAACCCATACCAAAATGCCTCTTTCCTTTCATTATATTGGTAACCAACCACGCTGCACTCTTTTCACCTGCACTTGCGTCTTTCGATTTTACTCTTTCCCACGCAGCTAATTCTAGTTGTTTATCCGCTCTATGTCTTGCAGCTAAATCAGTCTTATCTTGAGAGAACGATATATCATGTTTTTTACATGCAATATCCAACTGATTTATTCCGGAATCACCTCTTGCTAAACGTTCTTTCAACTTCGTTCCAGGACCGCAATACTGATAGCCTCCAGGTATATGTAATTCAAATGGGAGTTTATTAATTATTGTATTTATAAAACCCCTACCACATTTCTTTATTTTTGATTGAATTTTACGTCCGCCACTCTTGACTCTCATAATATAAATGAAATGTTTTCAACATAATGACCATTATATATCATAAACTCTCACACTATGCACATTGTTAAACAAAAAGAATACTTTGTTGTGGACAATTGGGATAATAAAATCGGTTATGGAAATGAAAGCGATAAAACTTTACGACACGGTCACCTATTACCTACAACAATTCGTGGTCTAATTATGGGTCCATCGAATCGTGGTAAAACAAATGTTATGATATCCATGCTTACTCATCCAAATGGACTACGGTTTGCCAATGTATATTTATAATCCAAGTCGCTAAATCAACCGAAGTATACATATCTACATAATGTATTGAAACCAATAAAAGGACTAGGATTCTATACATTCGGTAATAATATAGAAGTAATTGATCAATCAAAAGCTGAAAAAGATTCAATTTTCATTTTTGATGATGTTATTACTGAAAATCAAAACATCATAAGATCATATTTCAGTATGGGACGTCATATACATGTTGACTGTTTTTATTAAGCTCAAACTTATTCAAGAGTAAGTAAACAACTAATTCGTGATAACTCCAACTTCTTGATTATATTCAAACAGGATGAACTCAATTTACATCACATTTTTTCTGATCACGTATCTCCCGATGTCACATTCAAAGAATTTCAGGAAATGTGTGCAGAGTGTTGGAAGGAGAATCATGGTTTCCTAGTAATCGACAGAGATAGTGAAATACGTAATGGTCGTTATAGACAAGGATTTGATAGTTTCATATGTATATCCATGAGTGTATCACGTTGGTAATCAATTGAACCTAGAACACTGACGTGATCGGTTGATCTAGATGACTGTAAGATAATTAATGTGTGATATGGAGAAAGAAATGAATTTGAAACGTCAACTGATTGAGGCAACAGATGCTGTAAGACAAAAGTTCAATATAATCAAAAGTACTCGAAATGAGAAAGAATTTATGAACCTATAACGAAACCTTTGAAGGTAATATCTGATGCAGCATTGGCTTCTTCGAATACAAAAACCCCAACTATTTTGGATGATACACCCATTTCTCCATCATCCACCAGTAGACCAAAAAATGTGAGCAGAATAAAAAAAAAACAATGATTCTCATATACCTAATTCAGAATCATACCTAATGTATACTCCACCTTCATCAACGATGTCTTCATCGAATGAGACTATAACTGAAAAGGGAATAGACCAAGAAGAAATCGTAAAAGAACATATCAATAATATGAAATCAGGAAACACACAATATGATAATGTTTATGGTATATATGAGGACCCTATAACGAAACAATTGAAACTAGGGAATTCTGAAGTTAGTTTCTCGAATGGACAGATCATATTTCATATCGGAAAAAAGATTAGGCAATTTCCTGCTAATGCTCAATTATATAATATGATATTCCTGAAAAAACCACCACAGGAAATTGACCCCAAAAATCAAAAATTGTTCGCTACTATAATGGAATTGACCAGTGCACCATATACAAATTTCGATTCGAGACAAGGACTGAATAATTCTAATATGAAAAAATATAGAGAATTAATCAAACCATCAGTTGGATATCCCTATGAATTGAGAAAAAGAGGTGGTGTGATAAAACGAAAATTTCCAATACAGAAATATTTTACAACTTTGAAAAAGGAGTATGTTTATTGGAAAATACCTAAGGAATTGATCGACCGGTTGAGATTATTGTGGAGTTCGAAACTTTCCGGACATACTGGTCATGATAATGAAATAATATCAATTATAGAAGAATTGCGTGAAAATGGTATTGTGTATTGACATTCATGATTAATTTCAAACATATATAGAGGAAACCGAACGATTAATTCGTTAGTTGTGATTTATTTCGGAAAAGAGTCGTACATCATTTATTGATGATGAATAATAATGTTAAGAGACAAATTGCGAATGAACTTCACACACCAGCTCGTCGTAAGTTCCAAAGACGAAAAAACACTAATCAAAGGATTTGGTGACCTATGGCAGATCGATCTCGCAGAAATGGAACAACATGCTAAAGAAAATAATGGATTCAGATATATTATCTTCGTGATTGATTGCTATACTAAATATCTATGGACTGAACCAATTATGAATGAAACAGGAAAAGAAGTTAGTGAAGCTATGCAGAAAATATTGGAAAATGCGAAATACACACCAAAAAATATACAAAGTGATGCCGGGAAAGAGTTTTATAATCAATGGTTCAATAAACTAATGAGAAAGTATAAAATCAATCACTATTCCACATATAGTACAAAAAAGCAGCAATTGTAGAGCGAGTATTTAGAACATTGAAAAATTGGATATACAAGGAATTCACAATCTCTGGTGAATATAGATGGTTAGACATTTTACCCCAACTCATCTATAGATATAATCATAAGAAACATCGTACTATCGGAATGAAACCTGCTGATATTTCCTCAAGGACAAACCTGAAAGCTTACAGTCAATCAAAAATAGCTCCACAACCTAAATTTGAATTAGGAGAGATTGTGAGAATAAGTAAGTTCAAAGGTATTTTTGAAAAAGGATTCACAGCCAACTTCTCTACCGAACTTTTCAAAATAATGAAATTAAAAAGAGAACTAATCCCACAACATATTTACTACAAGATATGAACGAAAAGCCAATAAATGGATGTTTTTACGAGGGGTGCGTTCCATTAAGCGCTCACAACGATCACGCTCACGACCACGAATTTTGTCGTTCCACTTGGTTCTGTGCGTCATCGAAACGCTCACGCCGACCCACCTATTGAGATGGGTCGTCGTGAGCATGAATCATGACGTCATTCATGACATTTTCGCCACCACCCCAACGATCGTGGTCGCCATGTGGAACGTCTGAATGAGTGTTTTGGGCGTTGTGAGCGCTTAATGGAACGCACCCGAGGAAGAGCTGCTGAGAACAAGGAATCCTAACGTATACTTAGTTGAGAAGATATTGAAACATAAAAATGGAAGAAAATTCGTGAAATGGTTGGGTTTTTCAAATGAGCATAACTCATGGATCGATGCGTCGGATATAATATGAATAGGATCAATCAATAAATCAACGAATAAAAAACATTGTTTTATTTTATACTTATTCTTTCGTTATACATTCCTTGAACTTGTTGAGTATGTGCTATATTGTTTTAATAATATACCATGTAAATGTTGAATTCTTCTTCATTTCCTTCCCAACCACAAACGTGGAAACATGAATAATACGATTGATAAATTTGGTCGTAAAAGAAGCAGATCATTAATTTCTCTAAGAGGTCCACCAGGTATAGGTTTTTTACTAGATTCTGATGGAAATTATAATATGTTAGGAAAAAAATTTAAAAATTTTGGTATACCAACAAATGAAGAAGATTGTGTTCAACTTCGGTACTTAAATGAGCAGATTATCGAAGCAAAAGAAATGACTCTACGAGCATTGCAAGCAGCAATCTCCTCAGTTATGGACAATATAAAATTACATTTTGCCAAACAACATAATGAATTGAGAAACGAATTGAAAAGGGAGCAAGGTCAGATTGATAAAGATTCCCTTATGAAACAACTTGATGGATTGAAAATTCGACTCACCAAACTCACTAGAACTCAAGAACAAATAATTCAAGATTTGAAAGAAGTGAGATGATTGGAACGTTTGGAATAGGACAATTGAAAATATACCGATTATATTACGAAATTCATTGAAATACATGTAATTTGAATAATAAATCAATATACCATTAATGTGATTAATTTCGAATTATCCTTTTGATGAAGTTTGACTATCTATGTATGTAATTCTAGGAGAGTTATTTTGGAATGTTTTAGGATATGAAAACATATAAAAAAATCAAATGATCTGTTGAGAAATAATCAATTAAAAAAAGTATTGAAAAATAATCAATTGAAAAATCACATGATCTGTTGAGGAATAATCAATTAAAAAAGTATTGAAAAATAATATACTGAAAATGATCTATTGAAAATATTATTCATACTGTGGGAAGTTTGGGATGAGAAAACAAATCAAAAAATATTCAAGATGATCTATTAAAAAATAATCAATTGAAAAATATTGTATAATATGTATAATATAAAATAATCTATTGAAAAATCGAAAAAAAAAATATCGAAACATGATTTCGAATGTGACTATTTGAGACAGTCAGAAAATTTTGATAGGATTGCCTCTTGTTCGTTTCTTCTTTTATGAGTCTCCCCTATCATTGAATCGATAGACCGGAGGTTGGACAGGCAAAATTCTGAATTGAGTTTTGCACTCTCGAATTCTTCCCGCAACGCTTCGGTTTCTTCGAGGAGAGACACCAGTTCTTCCTGCTGTTTTCTTATTTCAAGCTCAAGAGCTTTGGCATTCTCTTCTTTCTCCGCTGTCTCCTTCAGCACCTCCGCCATCCGTTTTTTGTATGATGCACTGTCACATTGGTATCGTTGAATATCCGCATGGTAAATCATCAAGTCATCATCACATTTTCTCATCACCATGCGGACACTGTTCACGCTCACCTCAAATGCTCTGAACAATTCCTGCAATGCAGGAATATCATCCCCGTCCTCGTCGATACTGATAGTAACCACCGAAGTTTGTTTTTCGTCAATTTTTGGTGGCTGTTTCTCGACTTTTTTCGGACGAGATGATTTGCCCAAAGCATTCGCCAATATTGGGAATTGATCTCGAGACCTCGATGTTTTCAAAAGCACTTTGGAATGTACTATAGGTCCCGAGTCCTTCTTCTTCCTCCCTTGCTTACTTGGTTTCACTCCATCCTCGTCAACAATAGCTTTCCTTTTTTTTTGTTGAATGTTTTGTAATAGGTGAAAGGACCATTGGCTGTTCCTGGACAACTTCGGCGACTGGTGGGGTGACTCCAACATTTGGTGCTGTGACTTCAACGATCGGTGCGGTGACTCCAACTTCATCGGCAACGGATGGCAATGACTGGTCCGGGATTAATAATAATAATATATATATTTCACCATTGTTGATACACTAGGTATATATGGTATGTCAGTTACATGATAGAAAATACAATATACAGGCAAATGAAAAACACAGATAAGACAGAATTAACAAGTACACATGTGTATATGAAAAGAAAACAAATAAAATAACCAAGGAACAATCCAAGATCAACCTAAAAATATGAGTCACGAAGCATGCTGTTCGAGTGTGTTTGAGAGATTGTCAGTGAAGAATTCCTGGAGACTATACCCAGACGGCACAAAAATATTCCATGCATATTCAGTGAATATTCCGTTGGCATATTGAAATATTCCACGAATATTCCATATCTCCCAAGGCATATACTTGGCATATTGCAGGCATATTCGAGGTCACCATGAAAGATATGCCAGCAATATCTTTTTATCTTCCGAAATTTATCCATGGCATATACTATGCATATTCATTTTTCAAATTTTGGATATGCCTGCAATATGCCATATATATCTGCTGTCCTCCTATGTCAATATGTATATCATGTATTGATAGCAACTTAAAATTAGTAGGAAGAGTGAAAATGAAATATAAAACAACTAGGTACTTTTGAAAATAAGTTTAATATAAAAAAAACTCTGAATAAGTAAACATAAACAAGTTTAATAATTTAAACTAAAAATAAGGAAAATAAAACAACTAGGTACCTTTTAAAATAATACAAACATCTATAAGTGAATAACTGAAATAAAATATAAAACATCAAGGTACTTTTGAAAATAAGACAAGAGCCTCTAAACTCTGAATAAGTAAACATAAACAAGTTTAATGATTTAAACTAAAAATAGGGATAATAAAACAACTAGGTACTTTTTGAAATAATACAAACATCTAAGTGAGCTAAGGCAGCTTCCAACTTCAATCATCATCATCAATCAGTTTGGGAATCAACAGCTTATTTATCCCTAAAAAGAAACTTTTGTGTTAAAAATAGTTATTTACTTGAAAAGTGCAGAAAGTGATACTTCACTGCATGTGAGGTAAGTATTGATGCAAAGTGGAGTTTTGTCATTATATATATAAAACTTCCCACGAAATGAGACATCCTGTAATGTTCAGAGATAAATAAGAAACTTTACGCAGGAGTGAGATACATATATTTTTTATATTATTAGTGGCACAAATTCAGTTTCTGTAGAAGTAGTAGCTGCTAGCTCTTGAGGAGACTCCTGCAATGACTTGCTTATTGGCAAAGACAAAACTAAACTGTCATCTTCTCTCACTAACTATTACTACACCTTACTAAATCCCTATCTAGGTTTTCATCCGAGACCAAACCAGTTATTCCTACCTCAGAGCTAACCTTGTACTCGGAGCCATCAGTTACTCTTGAAACTGTCTGTTTGGTCAACCGATCGACCTTTCTAATAAATGATTTTTTCATAGTGCTCTAATTTAATAATTGAAAAGGGATAAATATTTTGATAAATTCAGGTATTCATAGTATTTGGGAATGTTCCGAACATAACAATAATCTAGTAAAAAACGTAATCATCCACTATCCGGCAACACCGCATAAAAAGGACTAACGAAAATGCCGAGTTTTGAAATTCGCTGACTTCGCTATTTTGACCGTGTGCAGACACGTTCGAAACGTCATTTTTAACAGATTTTGCGTTTAAAGCCTGCCAAAAATGTAGTTTTCAAATGATAGTTACTGATAGTTTGCAAGTATAAAAAATATATCACTCGAAAAGGGTTCGTAACGTTTGTAAGATGCAATAAATGTTTCATATTAACAAAAGTTAATAAACAATATTCCGAATGCATATCGTATACATATTCCCACAGCATATGCCAGACATATCTGGAATGGCATATGCATGGAATATTTTTTTAGATGAGATATATTTGATATATTCACTGCATATGCCATGAATATTGCAATATATTATGGCCTACTGGCAGATCGGAGGAATATTCCAGGAATATAGGGTGCCGTCTGGGTAGTATCATCTATCCAAGGAAATGTTTCTGCTACTGACTTGTTTGATTTCATTTGGTAGTTTATTATAGCAAATAATAGCATTGTACTGGGAGGAGTTTTTGAAATTTGACAAACGATGTTGTGGTATTCGCAAAAGATGTCCGTTTCGAGTGTTCCGATCCCGTTTCCGCAAAATGGTCTGAGTTTTGCCTTGCAAAAATCACACATTTGAGAATATAAATGGAAGGTGCTGTTAATATTCTTTTTTCTTTGAAAATAGGTCGACAGCTGTCTCGAAAATCCCTATTGAATATAAGCCTTAAAATACGTTTCTGGGCAATGAAAACTCTCCCAAAATCTCTTGCTCTACCCCACGACAAGATATTCAACCTGAGATGTGAATAGACCATAGCGTAATAAATGCTGAGTAGTCCAGGCTCATCTAAGCTGGGTTTCATCTGTTTTATTTAAATTTCCACAGGTATGATCTACTTGTTTTTCCCAATTCAGGTTAGCATCTAGGTAGGTCCCCAGAAATTTAACCTCTTCTGACATTTGAATATCATCAATTGCACATACATCACCTGGGTTATTGTTTCTTACGTGGAATTTCACAGATATCGATTTAGAAGCATTTAAAATGAGCCCATTTCTTTGACACCATGCACTAAACTGCTCCACAACGTTTCGAGATCTGCTAAGGAGATGTTCAGTATTTTTGCCAGATAAAGTTATAGTAGTGTCATCAGCAAACATTGTGACATATCCATCCATAATGTGTTGTGGTAAGTCGTTTATATATAAAAGGAATAGTAATGGTCCTAGAACAGAGCCCTGGGGCACACCCAATTTGACGCTTCTGAGCCCAGAGAACACGCCACCACAGGATATGACCATATCTCTGTTTGTCATGTAGGACTCAATCCAATTTATCACATTACAGGGGAGACCAAAACTTGACAATTTTTCAACAAGGAATTCAGGGCACACTGTATCAAAAGCTTTTGATAGATCAAAAAACAATGAAAGGACATACTTGTTGTTATCAATCTCAGTGTATATATGATTTAGTAGGTGGTAAGAAGCTGATTCAATAGATTTTTTTTTCTGAAACCGTGCTGAACACTTTGTGTTCAAAACTCAGCACAATTACATATATCATTAGGAATCTGAGGGAAACAGTATCAGCTGATATAATGAGAATTCTCTATTACGGACTGGCACAGTCGGCTATGCAATATGGCATAATATTTTGGGGATCTTCAACGCACCTACTACAAGCATTTCGTTCTCAAAAAAAAAATAATCAGAACTATGAACAAAACTCACCCTTCAGAACCTTATAAGCTACTGTTCAGAAAATCTAAAATTCTAACGCTACATTTTAAACCTGATAATTTTCATAAAAGACAATGAAAATACATTTATGAAGAATGATCAGATACATGCACATGATACCAGGAATAAAGAAAATATTCATCAGCCTTTTTCCAGGCTGTACATTGGTCAAAATTCCCCAAAATATGTTGCCTCAATAAAATGAAGAAGTTAATAGATATGAGAGGTACCAAGTCTTCAACTATGAATAGAATATCAACATATTTGAGCGATAAAGCTTTCTATAGCGTAGAAGAGTTTCTGGGCTCATGAATATATTTTAAAATCACAACTACACAAACCTCGATTGAACTTTTATAACTGTACTGTCTAATTATATGTATAGTTTTTTATTTTTATATTTATAACACCATTTTACCATTCTGTATTTGATGCTGTTTTTTATATATGTACATATCACTAAATGTTGTATTTTTATCAATTTTAACCAATCTATGCGCAAATATCTTTTTGACTAGTCCGATAAGTTGCATATTCTGTAGTATATACAGGGTGTTAATTAAGTATGTTAACAAACTCTAACCACGAATAGTACTCCGAAAAATAGAAAGAAAATGTCATATGAACATGGGTCCGGAAATGCTTCCTAAGGGAGCTACGCTCCTTTGCATGGGGCACCCTGAAGACGGTTTTCCCTCGATATTATCGAAACCGTTCATAACAAAATTACGAAATTAGGTGGGATGGGTGAACTTTTGACGCTGAATCTGATTCTGAATTCAGAATTTCATAATTTTAATCACAGGCGTATCATACGGAAAGAGTTAAGGGTAAAAATAACCCCATTTTCTAAATGGTAAATTTTTTGACATTTTGATTTCAGAATATGGTAATTCAGAGATTTCTACGTAAAAATGGTCTCTTGGTACATCTCCTTAGGCCTAACAGTTTTCGAGAAAAATGCAAATTATTGAATCGATGCAGGCTATTGTAAATAAATGAATGTTCGTCTACATACATATTCAGTTAGTGTGCTGTGAAAAACAATTGCAACAATTGCGTCGAAAGTTTACCCATCCCACCCAATTTCATAATTTTGTTATGAACGGTTTCGATAATATCGAGGGAAAACCGTCTTCAGGGTGCCCCATGCAAAGGAGCGTAGCTCCCTTAGGAAGCATTTCCGGACCCATGTTCATATGACATTTTCTTTCTATTTTTCGGAGTACTATTCGTGGTTAAAGTTTGTTATCATACTTAATTAACACCCTGTATATATAGTAATGTGTATTCTTTTGTGATGAATAAATGATTTCTGATTTCTTCTGATTTAGCTAAGAGATTATTGTTTTCCAAATGATCTATGATTCTGACGGCTACAACTTTATCAAATAGTTTGGATATGGAACAGAGCAAGGATATTTGTCTGTAGTTGTCTATTTCTTTTGGATTTCCTTTTTTATGTACAACTGCTTTTTTGAGAATTTCTGGAAAGCATCCTAATGACAGAGATTTGTTCATTAGGTGAGTTAGTGGTTCAATAATGGTAGGGATTATTTCTTTTATTATAACAATTGATAGTTCATCAAAGCCTGTAGATTTTTTATTTTTCATTTCAGACAAGATTACAGCTATCTCATTTTCCGTGATGGGTTGGGATTGGAACGGTTCAGTAATATTGAGATTTTTCGTGACGGTACAGGGAAGAGACAAGTTTTGTCCAAAGTGATTTGTTTCTGCTACACCCGAAAAATATTCAGCGAACAATTCAGACACTTCATCTGGCTTTGTTAAGAGATCGCCGTTTTGTTCAAGAGAGATTCGATTTTTTAATTTATCTTTATTTTTTCCTAGTTCGTTGTTTATGATTCTCCATGTCTCTTTGGTTTTGTTTTCTGATTTATGTATTTTAGTGCTATAGTAGTTTTTTTTTTGCTAACTCAATGTTTAGTTTGTGTTCTCGTAATATAGTTTTATAACTTGCTGTCAAATGGGACTCGGAATTCTGAGAGTTTGAGAAGAACCAAAACATTTCTCTTAGATTTCTTCCTTCATCAATTATCGCTTGAGATATCCAACCCTTTGGATTGTTTCTGAAATAAGCTCGTTTATAAGGACAAGAAACATCAAAATACCTAAGTAGTGCGTTGAAAAAATATTGAAAAGCTTTATTTATCGTTGAATGGTAAATTGGATGCCAGTCCTCATATGATAACCTACTTTGTAGTTCAACAATATTTTCAGGGTGTAGCTGACGACTCATGGTGAAAGGTATAGTATTCTTATTATTTTTTGAAATGTTATCCTCCTGACATACTGAAATATGTGACAAATGGTCGGCTATATTAGGTTGTACGAGATTACATTGAAATTTAGATTGAGGAAGACTGGTCACCATGTAATCAAATCATGTTGAACTAGTATGTGCATTTTTATTTGTGAAGATTCTGGTCGCACCTGGGGGATTATTACTCAACTGGTATGAGTTGAAAACATCCAAGAGAAGTCTAGCATTCATATCAGAATTTTTTTGACAATCAATATTAAAGTCCCCACATAGAATAATGTAGTTGGCACGGTCAGATGCCAGGTTGAGTGTCTGTGTTAAACATTCTATAAAGATATTAATTCTGCCATTTGGTGGTCTATACCCCGTAACAATAGAAATGTCAGAATCATTTACTTTGCAGCGAACTGCACTTATTTCCACTTCAGTTTCAATCGATAATTTTCGGATGGGTTCAATCACAGTAAATTCCTGATTGCCCTTAATTAAAATGAGGGACCCACTATGTTCACAATTTTTTCTTGCAAAGATAGATGCCACTTCATAGTCACCAAAGTAAATATTGTCAATCGGAACGTTGTCTTTCAACCAGTGCTCCGATATGCAAAGAACATCAATATCATGAGTATGCACAAATAGCTCAATTGAAGTTAGCTTGTTCAAAAAACCCTGAACGTTTACATGACAAATTCTTCGTGAAGTCTTATTACCAACACTGAGTCTTTTATGTGATTCGGATTGCCCAGGGAAAGTCAGTGGAATACAAAATCACCCATAAGTGTCCATACAAATATTACGAAAATTCTCGAATATATCACATCACAGTAAAACGTCGGATTTCAAATAGATATTTGAATAGTCACCCAATGTTTGACATGCAAACACACTCCACACTAACTTCGCTCTTTGATATTCTTCATGAGATATTTCTTGATCATTTAAATTGTCATAAAATTCTTCTTTCGATGGTAAAAGTCACATTTTCTAGTCGACTCAAATCATTAACGAAACTATATGGAAATACACCCTCCTTTCTCATCAATGAAAATTGTTTATTCTCTGAAAAGTATTTACATGTTATTGAAAATTGATCATCTCTCAAATTATTTCCCAAATTTTGTAATGATGTTGACATGAATCTGAAACTATCTATGAATCTCAATTTCAAAAAAACATTTTTCAACTGACCTTGTTTGTTTATGAAGCTATCTACTAATAAATGTCTAGTGAAGGAAATATATTTTTCTTTCGTTTGAGGTATAACTTCAACTTTCTCACCTCTCTGAAATAATTTCCTAATGAACAAATGACAATCATATCCGCTCAAGTTATGAAATATTATGGGAATAAAATATGGAATCTTGAAATTCAGATTATAGATCGAATGTGCAGCGCCGTATCTCTTTTTTCCCGTCAAATGACAATGATCTTTAACCTTGACATCCCCAACTTTGAATTCACTCTCGCAAATATAGCATATTGTAGCATTAGCATATTCGAGCTCTTCTTCAACACTCAATTTTTGCATTGGAACGATACGTTTCAAATATTCATTATAAATAACAACCAAGTCATTTTCTAGTTTCGATATGAATATTTCAGCAGAATCTTCTCCTCTATATGTGACAAACTTTGTGATAGTATCATCGAATGAACATTTATTGATTATGTATGCGAATGAGTATGGGTCATGTTTGAAAGTTTTAATTGTGAATGAAGCAGCAGATTCTGGTTCACAAGTATTCACAGGTCGTAGAATTGATTCGAAATCTGCATATACAACGAATGGGACATGCAATTTCTTCTCAAAATTTTGAAATTTCAATATATTCTCAGGTATTGCTTTACCATATTTATCAACTTTATCTAAACTAAAATAAAACTAAAAGAGGTCAAACATACACTTATCTAGTAAGAACATTTGTTCTTATGAATTTTTTCAATTGTTTTACTAAAACAACGGTTTGTCAGTGTCAGTCGTACATTTCGTGTCACCACAGTTTTATTATTATGGCTCGTTTAACCGAAAGAGAAAGGATTATTTGTTATTTATTTTATTCCTTTTCTCGTTTTTTTTCCAATGTGAGCCCTACTGCAACTATTTTTCCCGTGTGTAAAATCACAAGCTCTATCACATAATGTGATAAAAATCTTAGCTTCCCATTAAAAAAAATGGTTGATGACGTCATAACTTTGACAACTTTTACGTATTATTTTTGTAACTTATGTCAAAAGATGCGGAATAAAAAGAACAGTTTGACGTGTTTTTGCATTTTTTTCAAAAGTGATCGTTGTACGTTTTATGAATTTTGTGCATTACTTTATCATAACCCTGTATAATGGAAAAGGTGCTGATTGTGTCCTAGTTAAAAAATACTAAAAACCAAATCAAATTGTATTATGGAAGAGTCGATTGTAAAGAGTGCACAATAAAACATCTGAAACCTATTCTCATTTTACTGATCCTCAACATGTTTCGATAACTCGAACTTTGGATATCGAGAACAACAATTATTACATCACTAATGAAAAACTAATCCTACATGCCACGGATTTCAGTGAACTAAAGGAGGTGAATAGATCTATAAAGAATAAAAAGACTTCGGGAATCGACGAAGGGGTTATTCTTTGACACATTTTGAGAAAAAAAAAATTCCCATAAACGTATGTACTAAAAGTCTTGACTTTTGAAATACAAAGTGATAGAATTTTGAATAAAAAATCAGTTTTTTAATAACAACTGAGATAATATTTTAGACATCTTCAAAAAATTTGGTATATGTCTTCTATGCATCAAGGTGCATTTTGAGATGTACGGAATTTTTAATTTTCTCTACCAGTGGCGTCCGTACGGGTTTTGCATTGAATATTTTTGGAAAAAAAGATACAACGCCACTGCTTACTTCCCAAATGAAAATTACTCATCTCATTCATTATTGAGCAAAATTAATCTCATGGATTTTCTTTGTCCGACGCATGGTTTCGCTTAAAAAAAATAAAATCGATTTACTTCAGGGTCTATTCCTCAAAAATCTGATGCGGCGTGAAAATGTTTGTGCATCGACTGAAAGCAAATTAAGAGATTAAATTTGTTCCAAAACGCACCTTGATGCATAGAAGACATGTACCAAATTTTCCAAAGATGTCTAGAATATTATCTCAGTTATTATCAAAAAACATACGTTTATAGGAAGCTTTTTTTAAGTGTGTCAATGAATAACTCCTTCAAATATTATCATGTCTTTGAGGAGCATCCTGTATGTTATTCGTTACTTTTTTCAAGATACAAAGTACGTTTCGTTACCTCATTCAAATTTTCCTTAAGACTTGTGGTCAATAGCTTGACAATTTTCTACTTTTCGAGCTACACCAAAAGATTTGTCAAATTGAAAACTTTCAATGCAAATATCTCTGGAACTAAGAAAGTAAGAAAACTATTTCGTGGAACCAATGCAAACACAATGTCGATTATTCATAAAGTTTATTGTGCTCTCTTTCTACACCGATTCCAATGCGCGGATGCACATTGCCGGTCCATTTCTATTTCGATGAAAAGATACATGCAGAAAATTAATTTGTACAATCAAGTAGTTACATATCTTCATTACATCACAAATTTTATTTTATCTGATTCAATATACATTAGTTAACAATATTTCACATATGGCCATTTAAAATAATGGTTTGAATTTAAATTTTTTTTTTAATAATCTTTCAATCAATAATTATCTTTATAAATTCCATGTATGGTTTGTTAATTCTCGTAAATAAAAAATTTCACTAATTCAACTTATACAATATCGGATAGTGAAATCGTGTGGAAGATACATCGAATATACATTAGTCAACAATGTTTTATACATTCCATATACAGGGTGTTTCACAGTGTATGGAACATTAGAAGTATCTGGAGAACAGAAAGACATATCATTTTGAAAATTTCTGGACGTGGATAATCAAACTTGCTCCATCCGTCTAAAATATTTCATAATTTCGTAAACCTATCTGTGACGATTTTAGAGATAAAAATTATTCAATTGTCCAATTTCTGAGCAAAACCTGACCAATGAGGAATATTAATTTTTTCCCAATGCAAACTTACAAAATATTCTATCGATGAACTGGATCTTATTTTAAGCATACAGGAAGGCTCAGAAGTGAATGCTTTCCGGGGACTCATGGAATTCTTGATGGTCTTATGTAGCTATAACCCAAATTGCAATATTTTGTAAGTTTGCATCGGGAAAAAATTTGCACGAAAATTGGACAAAATAATTTTTATCTCGAAAATCGTCACAGATAGGTATGGGGAATTATGTGGAAAAGTTGTGAAAAGTCTTCCAAAAATGATATAATATACGAGGTGTTCGATTTGAAATAATAAAGTAGCTACTTCTTTCTGATACAAGTGCCAACACTGTATTGACGAAAATATTTTAGATGGATAGAGCAAGTTTGATTATCCACGTCCACAAATTCTCGAAATGATCTGTCTTTCTGTTCTCCAGATACTTCTAATGATATATAAGTAATGTTTCAAAACTGTTGAAGTCATTTCGCGGATCATTTTATGGAAATACCGTCAGCGTAATACAGATTTTAGTATCATCGAAACGTCGTGAAGTCTAGTATTTTTCATATGTTCAGAAAATCCTGGTTACATAATGTTCAACTATTTTTTTATTATGGACGTCTGATCTCTTGAGCAGTCGTTATAAAAAAATAATGCGTTAATGCGTTTCTTATACGACGATATGGAAAAATAATAAAATATCAAAAGGAAAGGTTAACACTGTATGAATTAAACTATTTTTTCCCATCGTTCGTTATTCTCGTTCATTCCTAGAGAAAACTGAACGTCAATGCGTTTTTTATGCTTTACTTAGTATTTTTCCGAGATATTAAAAAACAAGATTTTCAGTAAAATAATCTTTGATATTCCACTCTCTCTGAAAAAAATAATGAGATGAATTGTTGGACAGTACACATAACAGATAATTTGTTAGCTGTCAAATGAACCGCTTCGTGTCAAGTGGGGCCTAAATCGGTTTTCATCAGATGATTCCACAAATTACTGAAATGTGAATCCTGTTAACAGGTGTACCTCTTTTTCAAATATATACTATATACATTATCTAAATTTCTTTTTCAAATATACGAATGATGCGTCTACACCTCAGTCTTCTATTAGTATTAGCATTCGCTATTACAATTTCATGATCAACATCCGCCTTCTCATTCGCTTTCGAATCCTCACCATCGTTTGGCTCGATTTCACTACTGATTGACTCAGCACGTTGAACAAGCGTCAATTTCGCGGCATCTGCAATGGACACCACACTTCCTATAGTTGACTCAACCACCTGCGAATTCAAGATATTCCCTTGCTCGTCTACGTCGTTGATAGTGATGAGTAGATTGCGGCGATCTTCCTCGACTTCCTTCGGCTTCAGATTTTGTTCTCCTGTACCCGACACAGACAGAATATAACCAGATTTACTATCGTTGTCGTACTTCAAATCGTAGGTGAGGCCTGACACGGCGTTGTTAGCCGGCATGGCCTCGCTGCGGATCATCTCTTGGGTCACTTCCAAACTTTCGTATCGAACCGTTTGCAAGCGGAAAATGCCGTCTTCGTCTTTCCTGTAGCTAAGAAGGGCGTTTTTAATTTATAATTTCCAATTTAGACACCGATTTCCATTAGTTGCAGGGTCCAATATGATAGTAATGCGCATGATTTTGTTGTGACGCGACTATCCATTGTAGCGCGCTCAGACCGGTCGGAAAAGGCTATGAAAGCAAAACAAGAGCCAAAAATGTCCAAATAATACTTCAATTGACAGAGAAATCAGTGTTTTTAGCACCTCCAAGCAAACTTGAGATTATCAGAATGTCTATTACACAACGCGTTGGTTGTTGCGATTTTTTAGACTGCGCTTAAACCATTTGGTTTTACATGAAGTTTACATGACAGATTAACTATCGTCATTAGAATGATGGAAGCCATAAGAGAAAATAGGGAAATTTTACATATTTATACTGGATCAGCCAGTCACAAAATTTCTGCGGCATTCTTGTGGAGGAATTTCAGGGTGCCTTTCAGACGTGGCAGACACGTCTTCGCAGATGCATTGATGCAGGAGGGGACTATTTTGAAGAATTTAAAGTATTTGTACCAATAGGATCAATGAATATATTTTATAAAATTGTATTATTATATTTCTGCTATTGAATAAAACTCATTTTTATGATAAGTTATTGATTATAACTGTATCAAAAATGAATGTCTGCATTCATTGTCTGATAGCACAATCGAATGCATATCACCGGTGTTGATGTGTTGATGAAAGTTTTTTATCAATCATAACCGTGGACCTTTTCTCAAGAACATTTCAATAGTATGTTAAGAAATTTGGTTCATTTCATGAAATACAATTTTCGACCGTTGATTAGGTCAACCTTAACTCAAAATCTTGTGCTATTAGGATTAGGTGATTTTATAGTACAGGTTGAATAAGTAAGAATAACTTTCCTCGCATAGTATTCGTTACATAAATCGACTCTTATTACTATAATGATACTCTCCTGAATAAGGAAGTGATACCAAATATGTTTTTCTAACATTCATCGTATTCTTGAATTATACATAAAATCTTATATCAGGGAAACAACAAAACTTACCGAAATCTGCTGTGTCCTGAAGGCCAATGATAATTATGGATCTTCGTTAAATGTTTGGTCAGATAATCTCCTCTCTTGAATTTCTTTTTACAATTATGACATTCATATATCAACATCAGATCTAACTGAAAATATACAAGATATATGATGTATTGCATGAAAAAATACCACGAAATATCATTTAAGTAATGAGACTCACGTTGTCGTGTTTTTTTATATAGTGATTCTCCAAACCCTTTGCTGATCTACAGGAAAAATCACAATGTTCACATTTCAAGTGATTTTCCTCGTAATGGGTTACCAAATGTGTATTCAGATTGTGTTTAGCCACAAACCTTAAAATAAGATTGTCTACTAAGGCATTTTCAATAAAATCGAGTAATGAAAAATTCACTTCACTTCATATGGTAATTAAAAAGGATTGTTGAGGGAAAGACAAACTATAAAGTTCTAGTCGTTTCGATGCCAATCGAAAAATTGTTGTAACGAGGGCGGAAATATCATTTCTCAAATCGACATATACATCTAATTCAAATTTGAAAACCGGTGTGCAGATCTGAAATATATCACTTACAACAGCCAGTTGGATTGCATGTAGGTCTTTGGTGGTTGAATAGATATTCCATGAAACGATAAAAAAGGAATTCAATTCGGAAGCAACTATCGACTATAGCGGAATCAAAATTTGAGCTTAGAATTTACTGATAAAATCTATTCGGAATTAAATTATTCCTTTTTCTTCATGTAGTCACTTATGTCAGTTATGGTATTACCCAAGCCCTAGAAGATGGTAATAAAATGGTGATGTGTTATGTCATTTTTCAATTTTTGTTTTCCATCGAGTCAATCTGATTTGTTTGTAGAATTCAAGTTTTCTGTTTTCCTATTAGTAGAAACTATCGTTTCTCATATATCAAGTGTGAAAATGTGCAAAAATTCTCAGGTCAAGGTGTCAGCTTTATCGAAATAGTCGTTGGACTTTTCAATCGTTGAAGTATCTACTTGTAAGAATAGTTGATACCAGCGAATAATGCACTAGGAATTCACATAAACATAAGACGTCTGCCTTTCAACGTTCCTTTACGTACAATGCCTGTAAATCATATAATCAACTACCCAATGAATTTTATGACTATAGTATCTTGCATTTCAAAAAAAATCTGAAATCATATTCATTATCTACACAAATTGGATCTTGAATGAAATCAATTGACCCCTCTGGCAATCCTATGGTTAATGCAGTGTTTCACTAACGTATCTTAGCTCATTAAGAAAGAAGAAGAAAGAAACACTTTATTGAATCAAGAGAATTTTTTACATTCTATACAGATTCATCCTCTAGAATATTAGGAATATACATACATGGAATTTACAAAAAATGCATAGGAAAGTGGTTAGGTACAGTTAATGATTATTATTGACATATATATGATTATTATTGACATATATTCTTTTTGTTAATTCTCTTATATTGATATCGATATAAACCTAAAGTATTATAAACATAGCTAGATAGATTATCATAGTTTTAGCTAGTATTAATGTAATTCAATATTATATATTATAATGTATTTATAATCATGGTTAAGTTGAAAAATACCCTTGGGTGACACTTCGCCATTTCATCTATATCACTTTTATAATTTTATGGATGGATAAAGACGAGTTATTATTATTATCATTATTATTATACCTACGATTTATCACAGTCAGGGCATTTGAATGGCTTGTCCTTGATGTGTTTGAATCTGATGTGCTTAGCCAAGAGAGATGGTTTTGGGCAAGTCATGTCGCACATTGTACATTTGTAATGGTTAATATGGGACCTCATGTGGTCCCTAAGCAATCTTTCCGATGGAAATAACTTCAAACATTGAGAGCACTGGTAAGTTTGTCCTGAGAATTGAATGGTCAGCGTATATTGAAACTGACAATGGTTGCGTCATAGAAAATGCTTACTTTCCGTGGATATCTGCCTCTTTCTATGGTCACAGAATTTCGTTTTGTTCGAGAATAGTGTGAAACAATTTGGACAACCTATGATTTTTTCCTTTGTGTGACTTCGTAAATGTTCTGATAGTTTAATTTTCTTGTGAAATTTTATGTTGCAACCTGAAAGATAAATTGACGTCAATATCAAATCAAATCCAGTTTTTTATACTGCCAAAAAACAATTCTAGACTAGATAATATTCATCAAAAGCCCATTGAAAAAAAAAAACAAATTAGTATTATACATATTTTCATTATCAGTAGAACGAAACTTCATGAAAATATATATTTGCAATATAATATATAATGAAAATATTCCCCAAATACTACTTTTTCAAAACCATCAAGTATTTGGGAGCAATTCAATATTCTATAATTGAAAAATATCTGCATAATGAAGGAATTATGAGGAAATAATAGTTTTGTTCTTTTTTATGATTTGTTCAAATTAGCTTTCAAATGAAGTGTCATAATTTGGAATACCAAGTAAGTACCAAAATGAAAAGTTTCGTAGTGAATGATTATATGACTCAATTGTTTCATTCTTGGTACCTTGTATCGGTGATAGTAACCAGAGGAAAGATAGTTGAGGTTAAGATGTCTCACACAATTATAATAATAAACATTTATCTGTCTCAACATGAAAACTTTCAGATGATGCGTCCTAAGAAAAAAGTATTTATAAAGTGTTGGGATAAACAAAAAATCTTTCGACAAGGGGCATATTCTCGAATATTTACCTTTCCAACAACAACAATTAGTACGTATTTCCTCCGTATTTTCCACAGTCACTCTAGAGTTATTCTTCACATGTAAGTCCATATGAGTAAAAAACTCATAAACAGTACAAAAATTGAATGAACAATCTGTCCATTCGCATGCGTATCCGTTTGGAAAAATTGGTATTTCGCACACTTTTTCTTGTGTGCATTCGGGCAAATTGTTCTCTTCGAGTGTGTTTTGACCGATATTTTGTAACTTCGTTATGTACCCGTGATAAGATAAATGTTGCATGAGTAGTGGGACCATATCAGATTCGTGGGAACAGTTTAGCCACAAGCATCTGTTGTCTAAAACGAAAATAAGTGAACCCAAAGGTGTTTAATGTCTTCCTAAATGCTCGAATTCTAGTCTAGAAAAGTTTACAGTAACGGTGTAACTAAATAACATAACTGATGATGAAAAACTCTTCTTCAAAAATATCAACACATGAAAATTGTTAGAAATTAAAGCATATTCAATTTCCCCGATGAGTATTGATACTAATTGGACAGGTCTTTGCAACTGAAATCTATTATGAAACACTAGGTTTGAATCGTCTCTTCAATGACACCCAAATTCCGATAATAAATGGAATTAACCATATTTTAAATGATGTGGTTCTATTATGTTTCAACCCACATTTGACTACCAACATTTTTTTCGAAATTACCAAGACAAATATCATAATTATTGATAACATGTTATTATTATGATAAGAAAGATGAAGTCTACCTTCTTCCAAAATAAATAGGAAATCTTGAATTTTTGTTTCAAAAAATCTTTCGTCATGAACCAAGGTAAAAGATCACCATGCTGTGTAATATTGTCTCAGTCACAATAAGTTTGACAAAATATTACTGAATTTTAAAATGATAAGTATGCGTTTTGGCAGATATAAAACAGGTGTACCTATATTTTCAACTGCATGATCCATCAAATGTGAATTGAAACTCTCCCAGTTATTGAACAGATCACGGCAGTTGTCCCATTGACAATTCAATTCTAAAGACTCTCTAGATAATTTTGTTGGTATTTTCTTCTTTTTGTAGCGCTGGAAGGAAATATATATTTAAATCAAATATGTATCTACATGTTGGAAGGGAAATTTCAATAGATTACACGCAAACAAAATTTCATGAAATGTCATCCATACAACAAAAACTAACTCAACGAATCCGTTTTGAGTAGAAAAAAAAGTATTCACAGTTGAGTCATACTTTTCTTCATTCAAAAACAAGTCACCGATTTGGTCCTGCTCAATGAAAATGATTTGATTAGGGCGACTTATCCAGTTACACTGAAAATACTCTTCAACTTCGTACTTCAAACAAAAAATCATAGTTTCATTGCTATACTCTATGCTACCTTTAGATGATTTTCTCAAATCTTTCCTATGTTAAAGGTTAGAAGATTTCGAAACTTCTTGTTTTTTTAGTTTGTGACTTTTTCTTCGACAATCAAGAATGGGCGAGATCGCAATTTTTTTAAATATACTACAACATCCAGAGCGTTGAGAAACGTATCCAGGTTTTTCAAAAATTTTCTTCTCGCAATACTTTTGCCAGTATAAATTTGAGTGCGTTTAGAAATCACGCGGAGAACGCAGAGCGTTGATACGTCATAAGTATTCCAATACATATGAGCTTTGGTCTTTCCTCCAGCCGCTATTGACAGAATAATATTTTACAGCGTTGCCAAGCGTTATTCATAATATTTCATATTTTATATGAATATATTTGATCTTGAAGAAAATTCATGATTTTAGGCAAGAGCCAATTGTAATATCTCAATAAATCAGATGCCATAAAACATAATCGATAAATTATTTGGTATTCTGATCACAATGGTCTGCGTATCTGATAAACAGCTGGACACTGATGACGATCATCCTAATAAAAGATCAATGCGAGAAAATAATGAAAAGTATAGTCACAGTTTAATGCTTGGAGAAGCAGTCAGTTCACTGCTTGCTGGCCTTTTTAATCTCTTTGGTCAGAATTTTCTACTACGCAGCTGAAAACTATATCTCTTGCCCACGAAGGCGGTGCTGGTGATACACAGCTTGTCATTCCTGAGCATCTTCAATCATGATCACATGAGTGGAGAAGATAGAGACAAAAGTGTCAACTCGTAAATTGACACAGTGAGTCAACTGCTTCTATAATTTTGATTCGTGTCTCTCTTAGAATTTCAAATACGTTTAATATGTCCTTCATACGAATACCCATTATTGCATCATATAAGATGAATGCATATCTATTCCATTCTAATTCAATTCAGTTATAATTATAGATTTGAGTGTGTCGTGAGTACTTCAAATGAATTGTAGAAATGAGGTTTCAAAAGAAAACAGTCAAAAAAGCGCACAACCAATTTTTTTTCTCGAAATAGACAAATTGTGAATTATAAAGTAGCGAAGTATTCTTTTGACATTTGAATCTTAAGGACATTTATGAAGCAAGCAAATGTTATATATACAGGGAGGCCCACCACATTCGCCTCGGTATTTCTACGAGAAATTAAGAGAATTAAGGAAAAATTTCAAGCATAGTTATATGTGGGTCCATGGAACACCCTATATTTTTTATATTTTTAGATACTGTAGACAAAATAAAGGTGAGTTCCTATTATATTTCCCATACTTAAAATGACCATTTCGGAGAAATTTTGAGAAATTTAAAAATACAGACCATAATTTGAAAATTGTTTTCACCCTGTAACGTGTAACGAGCTGCTCGTGATTAAATGTACTGCTTAGCTCAAAGGTTAAAGTTAACTACTACATGAAATTTTCAATACAATATTATACAGAGTGGCAAAAAATAATCCTCAAAATTGGGACACACATTTAATTAAATAACTTCTTGAAGTTGAATGGAACACCCCGTTTTTAATAGCGTAATTTGACGCCGAATTAGATTCCCTTCAAAACTATATTAGGGTTCCCTATACCTATCTCTTCTGCTTTTTACACAAAAGGCGTTTTTACATTTCAATTATGAATAATTTTGTTATCTTAAAAAAGAAACACACTGTATTGTAATGGAAAGCAAGAAAGCATTTTTGAAGTCATATTATCGAAAAATTAAGAATCTTAAATCTCTATATCAAAAGTATTGTTTACGATACACCGCCAACGACACCTCAGGATATGAAAGTACGAATAAGAAATGCGTTTCGTTCCATACCGCAAAATATGCTATCTAGAGTTCAACATTCATTTCAAGAAAGAGTTCGCCCATGCATCGAGAATAATGGACACCATTTTGAGCATTTATTAAAATAATAAACTATTTAAAATTCTTAATTTTTCGATAAAATGACTTCAAAAATGCTTTCTTGATTTTCATTACAATACTGTGTGTTTCATTTTTAAGATAACAAAATTTTTCATAATTAAAATATAAAAACGGAAGACAGAAGAGATAGGTATAGGGAACCCTAATATAGTTTTGAAGGGAATCTAATTCTGTGTCAAATTACGTCACAGAATACGGGGTGTTCCTTTCTACTTTAAGAAGTTATTTAATTAAATGTGTGTCCCAATTTTGAGTCAAATCTTTCGCCACTCTGTATAATATTGCATTAAAAATTTCATGTAGTAGTTAACTTTAATTTTTGAGCTAAGCAGTACATTTAATCACGAGAAGCTGTTCCACCATCTGTGTCACTAGATGAAGATGAATTTGAAGCCTTGGAAGGTTGGGATGTGATCAATTCGGATAAAGTATTGTTCTTGGGCGACTTTAATTGCACAAATTTTATTGTTAATAGTTTGGATGATAGGAAAACTCGCGCAATCTTGAATTTGCTGGCAATCTTGAATATGAAACAATATAACAACATTTTGAACAACTATGACAAATTGTTAGATCAATTTAATTCTGAGAACATCAGTTTTTCCGGAATGTTGGGAAATTGCCAAAGTTTGCCCAATCCATAAAGGTCAATCTCGTAATGACATTAATAATTATAGAGCGATATCAATTTTGAATAACTTTGCGAAGATCCTGGAGACGGTCTTGTACAGTCGCATCTATCTGTCCACCAAACATATCATATCCGAGTGTCAATATGGTTTTATGAATTCTAGGTCCACTGTTACTAATCTGGCTGTTTTTAATCAATAATTGTGTGAAGCTCTAGATCGTAGGGGACAGGTCGATGCGGTGTATACGGATTTCTCTAAAGCTTTTGATAGGATTAGTCATAGCTTATTCATTCAGAAACTTTCATTGATGGGCTTTAATGTAACTTACTTACAACTTCTAGAATCGTACCTGCATCAACGCAAACAGTATGTTCATTATGACGGTTATTACTCGAATGTCTATTTTGCAACTAGCGGAGTACCTCAAGGGTCTAATCTTGGTCCTCTATTGTTTTTGGTATTCATTAATGACTTGTGCAACCTATTGGAATGCAATGGACGATTTGAAGCTATACGCAGTTTAGATGACTGCATTATATTGCAAAATCAAATTAATATCTTACACACATGGTATCTTGAAAATCACTTGAACTTAAACACATCTAAATGTTAAATCTCAACATTCAGCCGCAGACTCAATACATTGAAATTTCCATACAGCATAGATAACGTCTTGTTAGAAAGAAGTGATACCGTTAAGGAATTGGGTGTTTGGTTTGATCAACAACTCACATTCAATCAACACATAAATGTTATTATGAGCTCAGCATATCGATCATATGGCTTCATTATAAGAAACTGTAAGAATTTCAATAATATATCAACATTGACCTCCCTATATTTCAGCTTTGTCAGATCTAAACTTGAATACGGGTCCATAATATGGAATCCTATATATATTCAATACTCATCTACTATCGATATGGTTCAGAAGAAATTTTTGAAGTTCTTAAGCTTCAAAATCAATGGAATATATCCTCCAAGAGGCTGTAATTATCAGGATTTGCTGCATAGATTTGACTTTATATCATTAGAAAAACATAGAAATCAGGCTTCTGTTTTTTGCTTGCATAAATTATTCAATGGTAAAATTGACTGTCCAGCGTTACTGTCGCGAGTTGATATTTTTATTCCAAGAATAACATCTAAACACAACACTACTTTTTTGTGCAAAAGAGCCCAAACGAATTTAATGTTGAAGGCGCCAATAAATTCAATGTGCAGTAATGCGAACAAACTTTCCAGTGTTTGTGACTTCTTTTCTTGTAGTGTTTGTGAACTCAAGATTAAATCTCGTGCGCATCTCTGAGTTTTTGTTCGGATTTTGTTTGCTATTTAGTTACTTTTATCTTTCTTTATATTTTGGTTTTCACGTGGGGCTTGTGATTTTTTTTTTTCATATTCAGAAATCAGTGCTACTAAGTAATCTTGTAAATTTGTAAAATTGCTCTGTAAATGGGAAACTTTTGGGCAATAAACGCTATTATTATCATTATTACACGTTACAAGGTGAAAACAATTTTCAAATTATGGTCTGTATTTTTAAATTTCTCAAAATTTCTCAGAAACGGTCTGTTTTGAGTATGGGAAATATATATTTGGGAAATATAATGGTAACTCATCTCTATTTTGTCCACACTACCTAAAAATATAAAAAATATAGGGTGTTCCATGGGAAAAAATGTAACTTTGGTATGTAATTTTTTTGGGGATCAACCTATATACTTCAAAATAATATTGGAATATGCTCCTCATGGACCCACATATAACTGTGCTTAAAGTTTTTCCTTAACTCTCTTCATTTCTCGTAGAAATACCGAGGCGAATTTGGTGGGCCACCCTGTATAATAACAGCTACCTTGACAAATTCAACATTGATATCAGACTAAAAGTTCCTTGGACCATTATTATTCAGCATTTAGATCCGAATCGATTGAGAATATTGTATACAGGGTGTACCATTAAAACAATTGATGATATTGAAATCAAAGAGTACACCAGCTAACAAGAGGCGAAAGAATGCCGTTTTAGCAATCTCAAATTTGTGAGCGCATGCGCGATTTAACTAGTTTAACTGTCATGTCAATCATCACTTCCTTTCTTCTGATTGTGTCGCAGTGTTGCCGGTTTGCGGGTAATTACTGGAAAATACTGATCCTTGAAATAAAGTGTATATGTACTCAATACGTACATGCCAAAATAATAAACAATTTCCTGGAAATTGCAAGGATTACTTTACCAAGATTATAAATGCCATGAATGCAATCAAGTTCAATTATTTTATTTTTTGTAACAGAAATTTCATGATACATTGTTACCGGAGTTATGAAAACTTGCCAAATTTCAAGGCAATCGAACAACTAGAAGTTGGTCAAATTTCATTTTAAAAATTTGTACAGACTGACGGACAAGAAAGCGAGTTAATAAAAATGTTGTCTGTTGTTGAAAAAAAATTCCACTCCAATTTGAGAATTTTATGTCTAAGAAAATGGCTATTTTATATCAAAATTAACGTTTTGTGTTAAAATACTGGTAGATTTCAATAAAAATTACATTCACGAAATGAAATACTTGGTAAGTCAGTATTTCAGTCAGACAACTATTTTGTGGTCATAATGGGCAAGGATGTTCAACAACTTATTTTTCTTAGTGTAGTTCTTGTTCTGTCACTATGTTAGTTTTCTCCGTGTACGTTGTAGTTTACAGTTCAGTGCTGTGACGTATTTCCTCGCAATATCGTGTGTGTCGAACATCAAAGGAACCGACAAAGCTTTCGCCTCTTGTTAGCTGGTGTACTCTTTGATTGAAATACCTTTCGAACGGCGTAACGTCGTAAAAATTCAGACAATATAAGTCCGAACTTTCGAATTTCGATTAGAAACATCGTCAACATCAGGCAAATAATCCTACAAGTTAATAATTTCTCAACACTCGGGAATTATTATAATGAAAGGCAGTTTTTCGAGTTTATAATGGACACGTGCATGGTCAGCTTTATACGATAGGATTTGAGGATTTCAACTAATGCAATTTTAAAACTAATTATTAGGCAATCCAAACCATGTGACATTCAATGTGGCGGATGATGGCACACAATGCGATACCTTGTGTGCAATGTGTTCTGCAATGCACGTGACAGGATTTTTTCTTCAGGAAAAGAGTCAATAACCAACCACGATCAAAAAAACACATAAAAAACGCACTAGAGATCACTAAATGCAACAGTTTTCAACTCAAGTCACATAATGTGTGCCATAAGCCGCCACATTGTTTCTTCGATTTGACAGATCGCTGGATTGCCTAATGGGAGAATGAAACGCAAATGTCATTGTCAATTCTGTGATCATTCAAATCATCTGTCCTATTTGAGGTTAGATATTCCTTTCATATCAACAAACAAACCTTATATGATGAAATAACATGAACATATGAGATGTTATCGAACCTAAAGGAAAAAATTTTGAGCGTATCATTATTTAGTACCGAAGAAAACACTACAGACGCAGAAGAATGTATCAATATAAATGCAGGTGCACCAATTCTCAAACACTTTCAAAGTCACTGGGAGCAAATACATAAAGTCAATGAAGAAAATGCTGCTGAAGCAGAAAAAATAGCTGATAGTATCAACAGAATTTCCAAAATAACAAATTATAGCAAGAAGAACATTGGGTTCATTAACCATGTTCTGGTGAACTCAAATTTGGTTCATAATATAAATAACTGTCTGTCTTCTCTGAAGCAGCTTTATGAAACTTCTGAAAGCATAGAAAATAATTTAATCAAATTGGAGAACCTGATTGACGAAGTGAACTTTGAAGGGAAGAAAATCCAAGATAAACTCAGTTTAGACCAATACAAAGATAAGCGAGATGATTCATTTGAAGCTTTGAAACATATTCTGCAAGAAAAACACCAGAAAAAAGTATCAGAATATGAGGCAAGTAAAAAAGTTATATTGGAAGAGCGACAGAAGGTATTTCATGATGCTTTCAAAAGTGATTTAGAAGTGTACAAGAACCTTGGTACCATTCCAGTAATTGATAGAGTGAATATCCAAAATGGGGCATTGCTAGAAGAGATACAATTAGATTTTGACCAAAATGAGTTGGATGAATTTTTTGATGAAAGTCAATCAGCGAATGATCCATAGGACATTAAAAAGAAAATATATTGGTATTTCAGCTAACTAGCTGAATCACACAAAAGCGATAATATGAATGGTCCAAAATATTCAAAATTGCTTCAACTATTGAATTTTATTCAATGACGATACCTGACAATATATCAAGTGCACATTTATTTCAGTTGAGTAAAATAAATAAATAATAAATGAATAAATTCAGGCAATTGAGTCACGGAATATGTCTTATTATGGATATTGCTTTTGTGTTACTATAAAAAAATAATATATGTTCGAACAGATATTTTTATACATTATACTTTGTATCCATTTTACAATGTACAGGGTGTAAAATTGATTCATTATTTGCTAATAAATGATTCAATAAAATGAAAAACAAACCCTTATTTCACTTATGAAAAAATGTACATATTATGTACTCTCAAACAGACCAAGACTTGAAAACAATTCATTGAATTTTCAAATAGATGTGAATCAAGCAAATCAAGAGTTTCTAACCACTATTTCAGTGAAACTTACAGTTTTTGGCCTTTCATCAATAACTAATTCTGATTCAGAGTCTGAATCATAATTTTTTTTAATTTTTGGATTCTTCTCTTCTTCTTCAACATGCTCAAATACAGCTAACCTGTTTTTCCTCTTGAGCCTATCAATTTCTTCCATTTTACTGCTATCTACAAAAAAAAAACATTATTCTACTCAGAAATATAAACTCATCAACCTTGGAATACAAAAAACAATCCAAACTATATCCCTGAAAAGTTATAACCTCAATGAAAATTACTGTATTATTGGAATACACTTTTTGAATTGAATGCCATTGACTGGAATTAATTATTTCTTATATCAATAAAATTTTGTTCAAATATTTTAGTACCAACTACAGAAACAATTTCTTCCAATTGAAGTATAAGAAATAAAGAAATACTAACCTAATTATATTTTTCAACAAACATTTGTAGAGATAGAAAACTGGTATCGACTGTATACAATGGTACAATATCTGCAGAACTGATTGTATTGTCTTTTTCTCTCAGCTCGATCCAAGCAAAAT
The DNA here is from genome assembly GCA_037013635.1 of Plagiodera versicolora. Lineage (NCBI taxonomy): Eukaryota > Metazoa > Arthropoda > Insecta > Coleoptera > Chrysomelidae > Plagiodera > Plagiodera versicolora. The sequence continues at coordinate 2,399,645 of CM072986.1, read as the reverse complement.
CCTGGAATTATCATTTTGAGAATTGCAAAAAAACAATGTGATAAAATAATGTGAATTGAAAATTGACAATAAGCTTATAACAAAAGCATTGTACAAGAATTTATTAATCATACCTCAAACCTTGGTTCTTGATTGAACTCTACACTTGAATATAGTGTAGTCTGAAGTCTTATACTGAATGTTGCATCATCTGGCAAATTCTCTAGGTATACTTGAGTTGAATGAAGTTTCAAGATGAAATTTCTCATGGACTGCTCAATATCAACCAAGAAAGTATCACTACAATAAATTGTTATTCATCTCATATGTATCCAGAAACAATTGATAACATTGAACTCTGCCTTAACTTACCTGTTCACAAAATTATTTAGATTGAGCAGCTCAAAAACATATTTTTCAAAGATAGTTTGATCAGAATGGAAACACAGGAAAACTCTTTTCAATTGTTTTTTTGTAGCATGAAAATTCACAGCTCTCATACACTGATTTATATATTCATTAACATCAGGATGAATGGACTGATAGACAGCAATTCCATACTTTCTCTTAGGAGTGAATATGGTTTCGGGATATATTTTTTTCGTGTAAAGTATATTATGAACTAGTACTTCGAAAAATTCGCTCAATACATCTGCAGAAGCTGAAACAAATGACGAATTTGTAATATTGATATTATAGATAAAACTATAGCGACTCACATATTTTTTGAGTAGACATCAATGAACATTTGGAGATAATTGCTAAAGATTGAACAGGTTACAATAACAGTTTCTTAGTTTCTTGTGATTATTAACAAAATACTCAGATAATAAAAAAGTTAGGTTACTGGTTGTACTGTCACATCAATTCCGCTTTTTGTGTCAGAATGACACTATGATCCCATATACAAGGTGTGTTCCGTCGGGAAACGGAAATAAATACGTACAGCTAGCTGGTTCGCAAGATATACCAATTTCTGTTTCGGGTTGCAACTAGCCGAGAATTCAGTATATTCCTTGAATATTTGACATCTTACTTCTACTAAATAAGCGACGTACCTAATGAATCGTTGAAATAATCCATGTCCGGACTAACAAATAATTCAACATTTTCTTGCATGGTTCCCCCAAAAAACACCCTGTATCTTCGATTTTTAAAAATCCGATGAGATATATTTGAAAAGAGCACAAAAAACTGAATGGAACTGTGTTTTTATCATTTTTTCCGCAAAGTGTTTGACTATACTAGGTTTTAACATTTGAATATATTTTTTTTTTCAAATTTCAGGAACAATACAATACACCGCCTACCACCTTGAAATAGGCAAATTATAAGAATATATTACTCACACCCGTTCGAAAAGTTGCAACTCTCCATGTACCAAAGAATATTCACTTGGAAATTAATGTAAAAGCGTCACTCATTGTTTCCTTATCGATCAGTTTATCCACACGTATTTCGCATTCCTTATATATCATTCCTTCTGATACCGAATCAGACTCAGAAAACATCCCAGAAATTACGAGCGGTATAAGTGCAGTGCTTGAAAATATTTCAAGTAGATCATTGCAATCACTGAATCTAAATAATCAGTCCGAAAAATTGACCGCATCAAATATGTCTGAACCTAAACCATTCGATATGAAACTTTTGCAAATAGTTCTTGAATTTGACGGAAATCCTTCTAGACTTTATAGATATCTCCAAACAGCTAGCGATTTATTGAATGAATATTACGATCCGATGCCAGAGTTTAAAAATAGTTCACATGATAGGATTTTACTACACACACAGTGTACTTTCCAAACTAACCGGACCAGCCGAAGAAGTATTTTCCTTAAGCGCAGAAATGATTGGATCACTATCAAAAATCTATTGATTACTCATTTTTGGCAATCAAAGAAACGAAAGCAGTTTATTTAGGCTCTTTGAGACAAAATACTAACGATAATTCTTTGCAGTTTTATTCCGGAATACAGACCACTCATCTCAATCTATTACATAATTATATAAATTTGCATGAAATTAACGACGCTATTAAATGTAGTAAAAGAAAGCTCTCCACGATTGACATGCATTAGATATTTTGCTCGTTGGTTTGAAAGAACCCCAGAGATTAGGTCTATGAAACCGAATAGTCTTACTGAAGCACAATAATATATTATCGAGGATAAACATCAGATATTTGAAAAAATCTAGTCCGAGTTTTACCCCATGACCACAAATAAATGAACCACGAATTCAGTTGAGTTCTAGTCAATCTCATTTTTCAAATTCATTCCGAACTTTTCACGTAATACTTTTAAAAATAGTTACCATACCACAAATGCTACTTGACCACAATTCGTACCTCGACAAAATTTCAATCAACCTCAATTTACGAGAGGCCCAATTCACATTCAACCTAGACAAACCGTACCTACACAAAAATATTTCACAAATAGTCAAGTATTTGGAAAGCCCCGTAATGTTTGGAAAAATCCACCAGCAGGCTCCTCATCTAACCCTAAACCGACCCCTTTGAGCGGTATAACAAAAACGCACAATTATAATAAAAACACGAACCAACAATCATATAACCATTTCCAACGCGAACCGAATCGACCACAATATTTTATTGCAAAAGAAGTTTACAGGACCTCTGCTGTAGACATGTATTACGGGAGGTCTATGCGGGTGGTCTGGGCTTAAACACCTGAACCAAGAGGAGACAACTTCAATAGAAACCTAAATCCTACGGTGGGTGAACCAGGCTTATGGGATACGTAGCTGAGTAGAAGTTGAACCAATGCTGGTCCCACCTTGAGGCACCGGGCGACACCTCATTGTATTAGCCTCCTCTTCCTGTGAATCGGGGTAGCAGGAGAGTGACCGTTCAAGACCCCGGTTCTCGTGGGATTAGAATGGACACGAATACCAAAATCTTCAAAGAGATAGACTCCCTCAGAGAGGAACCTGAAAAGGTAGACTCTCAACAAGCAGCTGGAGCGGTTCATGGGGTTGCGCAAGCAATGGACATGGACAAGGGATACAAACCTCGACTTTCTGGTGCCCTAAAAAGGAAACTCCGGAAAGCCGAGAAGATTGCCTCTGGGAAATGGACAGAGAACAATCCTGATAAACCTGCTCCACAGAAGCAGGCTCCGGGGAGGAAAGCGGAAGAGGCCAAAAAACGACCCCGCTCCGATTCGAGTACCCCCGGCAAACAAAATAATCCTATAAAAAGGCATAGGAGCCAGGAGCACACCCTGTCTTTTAACGTAGTAGCTAGGAGGCTGAAGATGGCGATCATAGATCGCCGTCATCCTGAGGTGCTCCTAGATCAGGGGAAAGCCGAAGCTATACAGGGGAAGCTTTTGGAACTGATCGCTGGAACGCCGTCGGGAAGTTCAACACCACCTCAATTTGAGCACTCATCGTTTGTCGCAGGAGTCTGTTGGATGTACTGCGCAAACGACGTGACGAAAAACTGGCTGAAGGCCAACATTGTCTCTGTTGGGAACCTTTGGGAGGATGCCGATTTGACTGTGGTTGAATCGAAAGACCTCCCGAAGCGCCCGAGAGTGTTGGTACATCTGCCGGACGCCAGTGAAGAGAAAGAGGTCCTAATGAGTTCATTTGATATAGCATTGATTCAAGAACCCTGGATTAATGGGGGCTTTATCAGGAGACTAGGAGCGAGTGGTGGGGAGCTATTCTATTGCCGAACCACTGATCGCCCTAGGGCCTGTATCCTTGTTAGAAAGGGCTTGAAAGTATTTCCTCTAACGAGTTTTTGTTCTAGGGACCTTGTTGTTATAAAGTTAACCCTAGAGAAGGGGGGAACGAAGGCAGAGGAGATATTAATAGCCTCTGCTTACTTCCCCAGAGATGCACCTACTCCCCCGCCACCAAGTGGAGTATAGGAACTGATTGTAGAGGAACTGGATCAAAACTAGTCATGAGATGCGATGCCAACGCCCACCACCACATCTGGGGAAGCAAGAAAACAGACCCCAGAGGTGAGTCGCTACTGCAGTTTATTCTAGCTAACAACTTGGATGTGCTCAACAAAGGGAATACACCAACCTTCGTGACGACACGGGCCAATATGAGGTTATAGATATAACTGTAAGTACTAATATTATCCACGCAAAACTAACTGGGGAGCCTATAAGGCAGACCTAGACATGCAATTGCACAACATTCCTAGCAAAATTAAGAATACTATAGAATTTGATGACATCGCGGAGCAAATGACTGACGCGATGGTTTCAGCCTACAATTCAAATTGTCCTCTCATCACGAGGAATTACAAAGGTAACGCACCATGGTAGTGCAAAGACCTCGCTGATTTGATGAAACATGTTAGACGCAAATTTAACCAAGCAAAGAGTAATGGAGAATGGGGTGAATACAGAACCATTCTAACAGACTACAACAAAAAATTGAGAAAACTTAAGAGAGACTCTTGGAGGAAGTACTGCGAGGATATCGAAAAAACCGCCGCAGGTGCTAGACTTCAAAAGGTACTTTCAAAAGGTTCACAAAGTCCGATCGGAGCAATAGTAGGCCCTGATGGAAAGTATACCCAGGATGAAAGAGAAACACTGATGGAACTTTTCCTTATCCAAGGTAATTGACGACGCACCTATAGCACAAAGACCACTTTCTCCGGTAACTCTCAACAGAAGAGTGACTATGGAAAACTGAGCGTGTGCTAAGAAGATAATCACGTGGCACGAAATGAAATGGGCTATCAACTCGTTTGAACCATTCAAATCTGCTGCACCCGACGGCGTTTATCCCAAAATGCTACAGGAAGGGCCAGAACTTCTACTTCAAGAACTTTGTATGGTACTAAGAACCAGTCTTGCAATGAGATATGTACCAAAGATATCGTCTAATGTAAGGGTCGCTTTTATACCTAAGTCGGAACAGGATGGGGCGAAAGCATTCAGACCAATAAGCCTAATGTCTTTCATACTGAAAACGTTAGAAAAACTTCTCGATAGGTATATTAGGATGAGGTGCTTGAGAAGAAAGCTCTGCATAATGACCAATATGCCTTCAAGGAAGGAGTCTCCACTGAGACAGCACTACACAAGCTCGAAAAATGCACTAGAGAAAAAGGAAGTGCTTCTATGCACATTCCTAGATATAGAGGGGGCATTCAATAATACCCATCTAAGATCCATCACACGAGCTCTCGCTCATCATAATATCGAGGTAACTATTAATAGATAGATCGAGAATATGTTGAAGAGCCGTGTGATAAATAGTACTATCTCTGACACCACACTGCTGGATAAAGTATTACAAGAGGGTGTCCACAGGGTGGGTTCTGTCACCGCTTCTGTGGAGTCTTGTTATTGACGGACTGATCCGTATTCTGACCCAAAATCACCACAGCGTACTAGGCTTTACAGATGATTTGGTTTGGTTATCATGGAACAGGGGAAATTCAATACCACTGTTGAAGAAAGGATGCAACAAGCATTAGACCTCACTACTGCGAATGGATCAATGAGGAGAACCTAGCAGTTAGCCCTCACAAAACTACAGTAGTAGCGTTCACAAAACGAAGACGAAAAGAAGAGCTATAGGACCTCTCTACTTGATTCCAGGCTAACTTGGAACCAACATCTACAAAGGGTTACAAAGAAGGCAACCATGAGCCTCATGGTTGTGAGAAGAACATATGGCAAAACTTGGGGTTTGAATCCAAAAATTATACATTGGCTGTATAAAGTGTGCAATCGCCTGGTGGAGCAAGACATTGCAGCATAACGCTATTAGAACACTAAGCAAGGTGCAAAGTCTTGCTTGCCTATGCATAACAGGGGAAATGAGGACTACCCCAACAGCGGCCATGGAGGTGATCCCAGTCAACCAAAAAAGTAACAGTAAGTCGCAGGGAATACCAAATAATATCACATTGAAGATCATCTTGGAAACCTCAACATCCACATATTGTTATCGTTGCGAAGTCCCCATGTTAACTTTCTTAATGATTGAGTAGAACATTCAATCGAGAGATTCAGATTTAGTGCACATTGCTATCACTTTGCGACTCATCTCTGTTCATATATTTCGAACATAGAATTGGCGCTTGCGCAGGGCATAGCAACAACACGTGCACACGAATGAAAGTCAAGGAACAAAGGAACGGTGCAAATAATATATTGGGTGCGTTCCATTAAGCGCTCACAACGATCACGCTCACGACCACGAATTTTGTCGTTCCACTTGGTTCTGTGCGTCATCGAAACGCTCACGCCGACCCACCTATTGAGATGGGTCGTCGTGAGCATGAATCATGACGTCATTCATGACATTTTCGCCACGACTCCAACGATCGTGGTCGCCATGTGGAACGTCTGAATGAGTGTTTTGGGCGTTGTGAGCGCTTAATGGAACGCACCCATTATGATCTGTGTGTGGTGCGTATTTAATGGTTGGTTGAATTGTTGGTTTTGTGTGCAGTATTTGAAAATAATTTTTGTTAAGAAGAATATAAGACAGCTCTAGGTGCATGTAAGTATACATTTCCAATGGCAAAATAATGCTCATAAATGTGCAATTGGGAAGGAGATGCCCATTGAAAAGCAATGCTTTTTAACAAGACCGTTTTGTCGTATCATTATCGTAATTTAGTATGAGAATATTGAATGATATTTTATAATGTCAAACATGTATACACTGTTTTCAATACTCAGAAATATCTTTCTGTACAATAAAAGCTGAATTTAGAATTTTTCAATAATTTGGTTAGAAATATAACATGATACGGTTTTAACATAAGTGTACCTAACGTGTTCAGAACAGTATTGAACTATAAAAAAAAAAAATAATTTCTATTAATATTATTTTCAGTTGACAGTGGCAATTCATTATTTGGATCAACATAGTATAATAATCTGATATATGGTAACAATCAATGTTTTTGTTGTTTCCTTTGATTTTATTTTGTCTGTACAGCATACTATTTTTGTTTTGTGAATAATACCATTTAGTATTTCAAAATAATATCTTGTTTTATATTCTGTGATATTACAATGTGAGTTGAAGTTTTTATAAAGTATTTTGGGTAAGTCAAGCTGAATGCATTGGACTAATATATATCTGATGATTCTGTTCAGCCATATGCCTGGCTAGAAATGCGTACAGCTTGACTCACCCTGTGTTATATTCAAAATATACTGATCAGTACTTTATAATAGTCGTTTAATTATTTCCCCTTAAGAATGAAAAAGAGATTCGATATGAAGAGCAGGCATATGATGTGTTTTAGACTTAACCTATGCACATTTCATAAGTATTATAAAATGGTTGAAATATAAGGCAGCTGAGGTATATTTAGTCTGCTTTCCAGGTACTAATTCCATGGGTGTTGCAAAATTAACATTATTTTAATTAAATTATAAGACGCTTATAGAGAGCAAATTCAGTGCCACGATGGTAAATACCAAATTACATATGAATATAACTTCAACGGAAGACGTAATTTGAAAGCTCATTTAGTTCAATAATCTTTTCAATAAGTGCTAAAATGCGAAGTCGCAATGTTGCTATTCATGGTACCTTCCACACATCCACATTGTGATGTATTAGGTAATTACCAGTGATATACAATGTTGCGGACATTAAGCACTCCCCAGTAAGTACTGGTTACAGTTTTTTATATCAATATTGTGAAGTCGCATTTCCACGATGGTAACTCCCTACAACTTCCCTGCAACCAAAACTGGTTGACTGGGATGCTCTGTCTTCCCCCGCTTCACCTTGAAGTGCAAGGGGAGGCTAGACTGGGGCTCCTCAGATTGCCTGTAGCGTCAAAAGATAGTGGGAAAAATACACCACTACAATTCGTTGGGGACCATATCTTGCAGATGCCAAGAGATAATATGATCCCTAAATACATAAATACCCCTCGTTATTCGATATGGCGGGTGGCACAGGTTGTGCTATACTTGCTCCCAAAGAAAATGAAAATTATAGTTGTAAACACTGTTTAGAAAATGTGGTGACAAAAGTGAAGTGTGTTAAATGTGATGAGGTTTTTCATCCTGCATGCCTCAAACAATCTAGTGAGCAGAAAAACGCAGAATGCAAACACGAAATCTCGCAAGGGACAACTAACCCAAATAGTGCCGAAATATCCTACCTTAAAGAAGAAAACAATCTTTTCAGACAAATGTTGGCGGACAAAAACGTAATTATTGCTGACAAAGAACAATTAATCCAACTACTGCACGAGAAAATTGTGCTCTTAGAAACAAAAACTGCCAACAATTCAAACCATGTAAAAAGAGGGCTGTCGACTGACAGAAAAGAAAAAACCAAAAGGGAATTCCAGTCTACTTGGTGTCCCAAGTATCACAGTGAATCGAGTAGCTGTTGAGATATTGAAAATTCAAAGTGAACAAAAAGTTAACGAATTAATAAATATGGTGAATGGGGATGAGATAAACCATCAACATCCTGCCTACTCAACAAAAAATGAGGAATTGGAAGAAAGCTTCACTGATGTGAGAAAGCGGAGGAGAAAGCGAAGTCACAAAGTAGGAAGTGGTGATGGAGACGATAATTTCTGTGGCAACGAAGATATATGCAAGAAATATGGCTTTTTATATCAAAGGTTCCAGATAAAATAGCACCAGAAAACATAAAAAACTTCATCACAAAGCAAACTAACTCTGATGACGTCTATGTGAAGAAGCTCCAGACTCGAAACGCAAGCACCAACAACCAAGCCTTTATGATTGGAGTTGACCCAAAAGCCAAGGAACACGTGTACAAGTCCAACTTCTGGCCAAGAAATATATACTTCAGCCGCTTCAACTTTACTCGAGGTAAGCACTTTCTGGACCATCCACATGAATCCCACGCAAGTAGAACATCAGGTGGAAATTTTCAGAGGCCAGCCCACTCCAGACCTTAGAGCAAAAATAAAAACTATGAAGGAAAAATCCCACTTACAACTAATGCACATGAACTCTCAAAGTTTAGCTAACAAAATCAACTTAATTGAATTGTTTTGTAATGTCAATAAACCAACTTTTATTTGTATATCTGAACACTCGATGTGTAAGGATCGACTACAAAACTCAAGTATTGCAGGTTATGAGTTGGTCTCCAACTTCTGTAGGACCCAAATAGAACATGGTGGAACTGCAATATTTGTAGAATCACAATTCTACAAGAAGAACAATTGTAAGACGATCCAGTATTTGTCTGACTGTTCCCTCGAGCTGCACTTTGAGTGCTCCGCTATGGAGGTGAACAAAAACCTATGTATTGTCGCTTTATACAGGAGCTCTTCAAAAGACTCTGACCTACAATTATTTCTCGACCAATTGGCCTTCATCCTGGAGTACATAACTGCTAGGTACACAGACATAGTAATATGCGGGGATCTAAATATAAACTTCAGAGAAGAAAGCTACTACAAAAAACAACTTTTTGACCTATTTGAGATGTCACATCTGAAACTGCCCTATACTGAGCCAACACGTGTAGCTAAGTATGGAAATCGACTGACCAGCAGTGGTCTTGACTATATAGTCAGCAATGTGGTGACTATCTCCTCTGAGGTCCGTGATCTAGGAGCTTCTGATCACTCAGCTCAAATAATGACATGGTCTACGACAGTGGAGTGTCACAAAAATAATGAGTACATCATGACAAGGCAAATAAATGACTGCTCAATTATAGTTATTCATGTATCAAGGGCGTAAAATAGGCTTTTATGGACTGTAGCGTGTAAGTAATAGCCTGAGCGATAGCGAGGGCTATTAACACGCCTAGGTCCATAAAAGCATATTACGCCCGAAATACATACAACATTTTATGCACGACAGGATACTTCATTGTAAATACATCTTCACTTCTCAAGCATGACAGAAATACATCACCGATGACGTGAGGTTCAGATTATATCGGAAAAATGAATCAAGAAGTGATGGAATCCACGTTACCATGGTTACTCAGTCAATATAGATTTCCGTTGGTATGACAACTTGGTATGGTTGGTATGATAACTAAACTGATTTATTGCCAAGCGGTCGGTAAAGTGCCACTTTACCGCCCGGCGGGCGGTAAAGTAGTCCGAGGGCTGTAAAGTGCTACTTTACGCCCGCATATCGGGGCGATAAAGTGCCATTTTACGCCCGGTCGTGCATAAAAGAATTTAAGTCACAGCTCAGTATGAACCAGACCTATAATGTTCAGGAAAAAACTGTGGTTGGTATGTTCAACCATTTTTTTTTTCACTTCCAGTGGTGTTTCAACATAGCATTCCCCAAACGGAAATCAAAACTAAAAAACTCTAACAAAACAGAAAAAGTTCCCTTCTCAAATGAACTCCATAAAGAGCTCGATAACCTCTAACAATTAAATTGGTTAAGGAAAAACAACGACAATCCAAATTTGAATGAATGGTATAAGCAGTTGAAAAAACAACTAGATATAAAAATATCTTTAGAAAAAAAGACTTACTATTCTAACATAATCAATAACTCAAAGAATAAATCGAGGTCTCTATGGAATTTGGTGAACAACAAAATGAATCGAACAAAAATAAAGCAAGATATAGCATTAAACTTCAATGGTAATCACATAACCAACAATAGAAAAGTAGACAACATCTTCGGGAAACACTTCACATCCTCTGTTGTTGATAAAATAGAATCACTCGATCTACCACAAGATAGGTGTACCAAAAGCGCGGTCAAGGGTCCGAACTCCATGTTTTTGCTCCTGTCTCTGAACAGGACATCAAATATATAATATTGAGCCTAAAGAAGAAATATTCAACAGGTATAGATGAGATTTCAGCTATAATTCTGAAAGAATGTGCTGACGACATCTCAAGCTATATAGCCATGATAGTGAATTACTCTGTAGCGGAGGGGCAATTTCCAAGCCAACTTAAAATCACAAAAACAGTTCCGGTTTTTAAAAAAGATGATCCCCTAATCGTGGAGAACTGGAGGATGATTTGCCTTTTGAGTTGTTTCTCAAAAATGATGGAAGCTGCGGTTTATAACAAACTGATTGATTACCTAGACAGACACAATATAATTACCCCCTGCCAACATGGCTTTCGACCCAACCACTCAACTGAAACAGCATCTGCTGAAATGATTCAATATATCTATAACAGCATCAATCAGAATAAACGTGTAGTGGGATTATTCTTCGATCTCACTCGTGCCTTTGACACAATCGATCCAAAATACTTGAAAACGAAGCTAGACGCACTGGGCATTCGAGGCCCCATACAACGTTGGATTGAGTCATACATGACTGGCAGGAGTGCGGGTCTGCTTAAATTAGCAAACACCCTCACATTCAATATCTGCCGCACAACAATATCTACATCACAGACAACGAGATATCTAGGCCTAGATAGATAGATACAAAAAAGATTCTTGAGATTCCTGTTTGACCTGGGCCTTGGAGAGTCATGCAGGAATACATTTGTTGAAAATGGAATTCTAACATTTACATCCATCTACCTCTACAAACTGCTAACATATATTCATTGTAATATGGAAAAGCTAGAAAAAAACAATGAGTACCATACCTATAACACAAGAGCGAAAAATGATTTTCACCTACAACAGTGCCACAGAATGCTGCATAAGAAATCACCTACTTATGCTGGGGGCTACCTCTTCAACCTGCTGCCAGAGAGTATAAAGTCGATCTCAAACCATAAAACTTTTAAATCTAGCATTAAAAATATTCTACTCCACCGCGCTTTCTACTCGCTTGATGAGTATATACAGCACAAACTATGACTAATTATTAACATATTTTTTATCTGTATATTAACATAGAATTTTAAATATTGACATATACCTATTTACACAAACCAATTTATATATTTCTCTGCCTATTTTATATGTTTTGTTCATTGGTTGCTTTTATGCATACTGTCTGATGGTATTTAATTTATTGCACTTATTTTGTGGATTGAATATCCCATAACAATGTATTTTACTTGTATTTTTTTAGTTTATAGGACTCGTGTACCTTTTTTTAATTGACTTGTCTCATGTTTTGTAAATAAGACCCGAAGAGAAAACAGAATGATCTGATGATACACAGACGGATCAAAGACTGAACAAAGATCGGGTGCGGGAATTTATTACCCTACCCTGAAGGAGAAACACTCCTATGCGCTTGGTGAAAACACCTCGGTGTTCCAAGCAGAAATATTTGCAATTCTACAATGTGCAAAAATATGCAATGAGAAGGCCTTCAAAAGAAAAGGAATCCATATTTATTCGGATAGTCAGGCCAGCCTGAAAGCCCTTGCAGGTTATAAGGTAAAGTCCAGACTCATCTGGGAATGTATCAACGAACTTCTGACGCTGGCAAGGTTAAACAGAGTTAAACTGATCTGGGTATCTGGGCACAGTGGAATAGAAGGCAACGAAATAGCTGACGAACTAGCTAGGGAGGGGTCAGCTACACCCTACTTTGGCCCAGTACCAAGAAACTAAAGACGATTCAAAGAATTACAAAGAATAGCCTGGGATAACACCAGGACAAGAATATACTAAACTTGTTATTCAGATAACAGGTGAAAAACGAACTGATGAGATACTTAGATTAAGTAGAGATCAGATAAGACTAGTAACAGGTCTCCTTACAGGATATGCTCCTGTCAGAACACACCTACAAAAGATGAAGCTATATCAAGGTGACCAGACTTGTAGATTGTGCGGCTTAAAACCTGAGACTATTGAACACATTTTGTGCTATTGTGAGACACTAAACTATAGAAGAGTAGTACAACTAGGGGAACCTGATTCAAACCTAGAGAATGTGGCAACCCTGACCTTTGCAAAATAGTCAATCATCTTATTTTAGGGTATCGGAATGATAGGGGAAATACAATAAGCCTCCGGCCGCAGTATATCCTTTGGACCCCTGTAGTAATAAAAAAGAAAAAAAAATTAAAAAAAACCAGCTTTCAAAGAATTCAACTATGAAAAACCACTCAAATTTCATATATTAAAATTTGACCAATACTTTGATGGATTTATAGGCCTTGATATTCCGAAACAATTAGAAGCTCAAATTGATATTTCAAACTCAATCTCATCTACACCATTGTCGGAAAGTCAAATAGAATATTACGAATCCAAAAAGAAAGTATTGTTTCAAATCGATCGAATTAAAAATTCAAATTCCTGTTAATCAGTATGATATAATACCTTCTACTGAAATTAATGATTGCCTTATAAGAGAAACCTTAACCACTGCAGAAAACGGTTACGCTTGGGCCGAACAAGAAAACCCAAATGCGTATGATTGTCAAATTCACTTATCACAACCTATCGAATCATACATTTTGTTATGAAAATTATGAGCTTTATCATGCCGATATTGAAGACAGAAATAGGATACCGAGTACCAACGAATACGATATTCGCAAACTCATTCGAACAGAACACATGAATGTTGAAGAAAAAATACATTTTTACCAATCAAGTCAAACATCATATGAACACTAAAGATGAAATCCCAGTTTATACCAAATCATACAGGTACCCGTTATATATACAGAGGAAGTACAATCACAAAAAAATATAAGATGCTCGAACAAAATATAATTCGACCAAGCAATTCGCCATGGTCATCCCCGATATGGATAGTTCCGAAAAAAGCAGACGTAAAGGATATCAAAGTCCGTTGCTGCAAGGTATTCCAATAGGTCGTTGCCTCTTTGGTTGGTGTTCGCACACTATCAGTAGGGGAAGCTTCCGTACCTTGGTTGAGTTGGTGTCTCTAAAACATAAAAGCCCTCCCAATAGTGGGCTTCAGTACCCAAGGTTCTTGGGCTAGTGTTAGGCCTGTGTGCTCCGCAGTCATGCCCCTCTTCACTACAGCAGAGGCGCCTTTACTGTGGTGCAAGTTAATCTGGGTAATTTTGTGTGGATGCGGAGCCATCTGGACTATTCCGCCTCCATCTCTCTTACCTCTTTGTCGTCCTGGTTGATCGGAAGTGTCACCTTAAAGGTGACCCTATCTAGCTCCAACCAGGGCCTGTTGTCAAGGCTGTTGAGAGCCTTATTGGCTTGAGACTTCAGCAGCTGTTAGATCTGGACATATTTGCCCACCTCTCCCTGCCTTCCGGAGTCTGTTCGGAGTGTTGACTGGTTGACCACCCTCCAAGAACTCGTGTTCAGAGTGGGGTTGTAGCCCCTGTCCAGCTGCTTATTGTTCTGCGGCGACAGTCAACGGGCGGGGAGTCCGAGAGGTACCCTCGGACTCCTCCGTCCCATCTCCCGTCACCACAGTGATGGGTTCATTATCAATTGGTTCGCTAATTTGAATCCCACGAGTATCTGGGAAAATAAATGTCCACCGACTCAGAGCCCGCTTAAGCCGGCAAGACGACTTACTTACCAAGCGGTTGCACCAGGTGCCCCTTGGGCTCCGTTCGAGACCCTCATTAACCCATGGGCCACGAGCCTCTTCAGCACGGGTCGCGTAACACCTTGAGACCAGGGAGCAGTTTCTTAGTTCCCTCCAGCTGACAGACCGTGCTCCGCATCAAGGATTCCTCCCAACGCCAATCCACCCCACGCCCCGGGAGCCCTTTACGGGATCAGGCGAGAGCTGTCGTTGCCGGGCCTTCTCCTCAGCGCCGAGCTGCCCGCTCCTGCCTTCGGTCAAGCCCCGCCACCACCAACGACAAGGTGATACGACTCTTAGGGGGGGGGGGGGTAAATAACAAAAACGAACATGTTACAGGGTATTCCTGCTAATAGCAATCCACCAAGTGACGACAACATACCAAGAACATACAAATAACTGACCTACAAAATAATCCCGGAATATTACCGTTCAAACTCGGTAATGCACAAATTAAAGTCGAAACCCACGTTCTCACATTATTTATAATTCAAGCCAATGGATGACGAAATATGATTAACACAGCAAGTTCTCGATAATAATAAAACATTGTCCTTGATAATTCATAATGAAGATGTAATCCAAAGAAGTATAGAACAATTTCAAAAAAATAATACTTACTATTTCGCATTACTCGATACCTTCACACAAATATAATTCAACTTAAATACACTGCTCTCGATTCTCACCAATATTGAAATTTCTATTCCGTTTGCGAAGATTGGAAGGTTATACAGTAGGTACTATAATTTCGATCGACGATATGAAATCGATAATAAATTCTCATTCAACAAACCAGCTGGTCTACTCAGAAATTTCTGATATTCACAAACAATACGATATTATTTCTGTGGACGCATAATTCTCAAAAAGTAGATTGGTTTATGTACTACATAAACCCTTCGTACACCCTGAGATTTTCAATCAATACCACCTTTATTTGATACCCACAATACACCTGATTACAATCATTCCTGAAAATCCTTATTTCACAATGTGTGACGATCTATCCCAATACGAAGCAGAGCAAAGTACTTGTGCGAAAACAACTACCTTATCAATGGACTCCAAGACAAGATTGCCTCTTCTCAATCCTTCAAGTTAAGGATAGCAGACCTGAGTGTCAAATAGCCAGAGTCACGATCAAGAAACACTTGATAGAAGGAATTAATGAACCATATTATATTGGTATTTGGTATTATATATTGGTATTATATTGGTATTTTTCCCAGTCGAGAAAAAGTCCAAATTAAATGCGATCAAACAGATTTTGTTATGCTTCAAGCTACGATACAGTTGAACCAATTACATGAGCTCCAGCATTCGACCCCTTCGTTTAGATGATCAAGAATTACCGAGCCTCTACCAATCTTACCCTGGTTTAGTGTACGTGCTGTCCTGAAGACCAGAAAAACGCACCGGAAACGAAATCAACTCCCAACTAAAACTCCCTCTTAGGAAAGGAGTTATGTCGCCGACCCACTCATGTAGACCGCCAAGGTGCCGACGCTGCATTTCATCGACCCGGCATCATATTTCAATGTTACTGACAATTTTGTACATCATACTTATGACACATCATTCTGATTGTTGTTCTCCGACAAGTTAGTCGTAATATAAAACATTACCTCAAGTTTTTAAAAAACGTTTATGCACGACCGGGCGTAAAATGGCACTTCATAACCATCGGATTTGCGTTTCAAAAAAGCTATAAATCTTGTCTATTTACTGATATCCCGATTATCATTTACATTCAAAGTAGCTTTCGACATGGAATAATATGACCACATAGAAGAGGGTTTACAAGATACTGATTTTTCCAGAAAATATGCAAGAAGTACACTCCCTGTGTAATTCTTATTCTTCACATTATTTCCATTGCACCAGCTCACAAATTCATTATGAAGTTTATTGTATATATTTTTTTGATTTAGTAGGCACTATGGTAGGCAGCAAACTCAACTTTGCATCCTCAGCTGCCATACTAATTTGAGGTGGAGTGCGATTCCCACTCTCTTCATCACTGGATTGAATTTTGATCTGACTTTTGTTTGTTTTGACAGCAAATATGGCTACTAGCCTATTTATTCCTTATGGAGAAATTGACTGAGTAACCATGGTAACGTGGATTCCATCACTTCTTGATATATTTTTCCGATATAATCTGAAACTCACTGAGAAGTGAAGAGGTATTTACAATGAAATATACTGGTCGTGCATAAAATGTTGTATGTAATTCGGGCGTAATTTGCTTTTATGGACCTAGGCGTGTTAATTACTTACACGCTACGGTCCATAAAAGCCTATTTTACGCCCTCGATACATAAATGACTATTTTGATCGACAACCGAACATAGTGAAGAGTTCGTAGTTGTATCGGGGGCAGAGTAGCTCCTTAGAAATCAGGACACCCCGTCTATCGAAGACCTGTTGAAGACTCAAAATCATCAACCCTTCTCGAAAGGAGAAACAGCACCGCCCCCTTTGCGAAATAGTCAGTTTTGGATTGGACACCAATCGGCAACCCATTGCAGACGTTTCATAGTACTAGCAGTAAGACGATTACCAGAGGATTGCTCTTAGCATAAGTAAATTGTATTTTTGTCGCTTGAATATCTTTCCACCAAAACCCCCAAATCTAACCTCAACCAATAGGGTTTCCTAATTAAGTGATGAAAATTAAAAATTTCTGAAACAATAATGGATATTGAATTCATATTCAAACCGGAATTCATGAATTATATTCCAAAGTTTGACGGAAGTCCCAATAAACTCAATAGATATCTTACAGCTTGTGAGGAAATCATTTCTACATTTTACAATCATGATGATATGTATTGTTTCCATAATATTTATCTCATCAATTCATTCATTTCAAAATTGTCAGGAATCGCAAAATCAGTAATCAACGTCCATTACGTTCAAAATACATCACAATCAAACGAAATCATATTCAATCTTCACATCTGTCGTAAAAAGTGAATATTAAAATAGTAAGAATATTGATCCACATGATTCCGTACATCCACATTATGTAACCGTTGCAAGAAACGAGAAAACAACAAACGAAATATTTAAAGACGCTACAAACTACACAACTCCAGAGACATCATCAAACGATGATCATTTATCAACAAAAATACAATCTGACGATAACTCACCTGACTCGAAGACTTTTGAACCAGAAGTATCATTTCAAAAAATTACGACGCCGCTGTTCATCCATATGCGGAAGAAAATCCGATAAGCGAAATCATAATCTCAAAGTCCTCCAATAATAATATTTCAAATTAATTGAATATAAATTTAGGAGAAGATTCCATGAATGATGATATTAATGATCAAAAAGATACTACGAAATTGTATTCGAAAAATTCAACTAGAATTGAACTATCTTCTGATTTGATTGAAACCGATAAGTCTCCCGAATTATTCCCCTCAGGAAGAAAAACCAGGATAAGGAAACGTACAAGAATTAAAAATCGAATAACTCCTGAGAAGTAAAGAGAATTCATTTCTGAATCGAATAAAATTGATAATACCTCTGACAAAGAAAACCGCTTTGAAGAAAAATACTATAATAATAAATCGAATCGGTTCCGGAAAGTCTAGCGAACTGATTCCTGAATTGAATAAAGTTAATTATTCTCCTAAAATAATAATAAAAAATCGATATAAAGAAATATACAAGGATAAAAGTCGACTAACAGTCAAGATACCAGGAAATTGTGTTTCTAAATTGAATAAAAGTCATGATTCTCCTGCAATATTCTTCTTGAACAAAAAAACCTACATAAATGAACAAGAAAAAAAAATCGAATAATTTCTAAAAGGCCAAGAGAATCAGTAAAACCACCAGAAATTGAAAAAAAAATCGACAGAACCAAAAAAAAAACGGCTTATATTGACAACTCGAAACAATTATTATGAAGAACTTATAGTTCTCACTACTTCATTCTTTTATCTTATTACAATTATTATTTATTAAACTCTATACAAACTTTATTGTGGAGAATTGAAGAATTTTCAAGACTGATACAATTGAAATTGAATAGATTAAGAAAAAGAATTCCTAATTTAGCGAAATCAGAAATAGTTAAATTGATAAGAAGTGATTACGACCATTTTGCAAGACATCAAAAATATCCTTTGTCATTGGCGAGACTGAACATACAATATCAAAAACATCAAATTCATATTCCGCTCAAGAATTCACAACAATGAATCATATCATACATTCGAAAACATCAAAATATGTAGAATGCGAAATATTCATCGACTGAATCATTTTTCCTAATTGAGGTGAGTTAAAAGACAATATTACCGAAAAGATAGTACTTGTCGAAGAATACATTGTACTTCGCACTTGAGAGCATAAACTGTGTTGACGTCAAGCAAGTACGTTTGCATGAAGACGGACATCGTGAGTTGAGATATGAGTTTCAGTCATCAACCACAGACACTTCTGCTGATCCAGCCTCAGAAGAAATCCAAATACCATCCGTTCAACTACCTCGTTCTACTGCGTAGTTGAATCTTCGGGGGAAGGAATTATATCATCACCACCCATCCTACAGAGATAAACCGAAGTGACGCAATCCAGAGTAACCCCTAAATGGTTCACGAACATTCTTTTATACCTGATTCCTTTTGCACACCCAGTCAGACACCAAACTCCTAACAGTAAATATTATATACAATGTAGAATTTATACCCAATAAAGTATATATTATATAGTAATATGTGCTGTATAATAATTATTATTATACAGCAAATCCTCTAGTCTCGAAAGATATTTAATTCATGCGTCATACTATGGAAGTTCTGACAAGTTTCAATGTGAGTCAATGATATTTTATTTATATAAAGTAGTTTGACATCATTTAAACAAAATTAGAGGATAAGTAACGAAAAAATAAGACTTTTCTGGAACACCCTAACTAATATATGAAATCTGCAATGGGTACAGTGCACCGAAACAAGCAAATATAGTAACCCAATTGAACAATAAAATATTGGGTTAATTAATAGCAATAATAATACACTGTTTGCTGATAAAATCACGTATTGTGAAAAAAATACCTTGTTCTGTTGAAAACATTGGCCAGAACAAAAAACAAATAATGAATTTGAGAAAAAAAAATACTTTTTGCATATCTGATATTGAAACGTACGCGAATTGATTGTTAAACATTCTCCTGCAGATTTTGTTTGCACAGCCATGAGGAATCATCTTCCTAATTGAACAATTTCATATCATTTCTAATTACGTGCATGTCTATACTTCAACAGGTGCATGTTTAGCTTTAAATGAAACTATTGAACTGATGGCACAATTATACCAATCAGAGCTGTAGTGAGGTTGGATTTGCTGAATCAGTGATTGTTCAATAAAGTTACTTGTACATTTGAGATGTTTTCGGGCTTCAAAGGGAAATTGTTGAGTATATTCAGTTGTGAAGAAAATTCAATCAGCGCAAAGGAAATCATAAATATAAATGCCGGTGCCCCAATTCTACAATACTTCCATTCCCACTGGGAAGAACTGCATGAATTAAATGAAGAAAATGCCGTTACTGCGAAACAACTAGCAAAGTGCATCAACAAAATTTCCCATAAAGCAACCACTAGTAAGAAAAATATTAAGCTTATTAACCATATTCTAGTCAACTCAAATTTGGTTGGTGATATAAATAACTGTCTGTCTTCACTTGAGCAGCTTCATAAAATTTCTGAAAGCATAGAAAACAAACTTAATAAATTGGAGAACCTGCTTGTTGACTTATGTTATGAAAGAGACAAAAATCAAGATAAATACAGTTTACACCTATACGAAGTTGAAAGAAAGAAATCACTGATAGATTTGAAAAGGAATTTGCATAAAGAATATAAAAGAAAATTATCAGAATATGAGAAAAGTAGAAAAGGTATGATGGAAGAGCGGCAAAGGGTATTCCATGATGCATTCCAAGATGATCTGGAGTTATACAAGAACTATGGTGTTATTCCAGGGGCAGATACTGTAAAAAAAGAAGATGTGGTATTGCTGGAGGAGATAGAACTAGAAACTGACCAAAATGAGTTGGAACAATTTTTAAATGGAAATACACCATAATGTGATTCATAGGAAATAATATTCATGATTAGTCTGGATGACGATTGATTTTAATCTTTAAGTCATACAGAAGCAATAATATGGTTGGATAAAAATGTTCAACATTATCGTACAACTATAAAATCATAGTCAGACACAAATATTGTTTGCATCACTGATCAGTTACTGAATGCCATATCATCATTAATATTGTTTTTCTTTATTTATTATTTTTCACTCAATATCTTCATACTATGTTACATGTACCTTCATACCTATTTTACTATTAAATTATTGTGATTTTGCTGTATTATTTGATATTCAATATAAAATATTTGAAAACTAACATTGTTTCCATTTTGAAAAACTTGGAACGTCACAGTATGAATTACAGTGCTCTCACTCTCATTTTAAATGTGAATATTTTGCATTAACATTAGTTATGTACTCTAGGAGATATTTTAAGCCGATTCCGCATATTTTCGTTGCATCTATCTTCTATACGGTGGTGTAAATTCTCTAATAGATATTTTTTACTTATCAATCTAATAAATTGGATTTTTCAGAAATTTTAACAAGTGAGCAACCAATCACATAAAAGTGCATAATCAAATGTCTTAGCTAGTCGCTAGCCACGGTTTCCGGTTTGGTATGTTTTATCATGTGATACAGCAAATAAATGGGCAAAAATGTTGGCTTTTTCCTGGACAGTCGTGGCTAGTGTTCCATCTTCCTTGATTAGAGGAGGAAACGAGCTGGAAGTGAAATTTTTCCCCACAGCCTTGGCGAAAGACCAAAATGAACGGGATCCGTTAGGACATTCAACTAGTTTTGATCTTATTTTGGCATTGTGAGCATCTTTCGAATGCTTGATTGTCTCATTGCATATGTTTCTAGCCTCTACATATACTGCTCTAGTCTCAGGGCTCGGATTTTTTTGCCATCGATGAAATGCTGCCTGTTTGGAAGCGACATCTTTAGAGCAGTTTCCGCTAAACCAGGTCTTATTGGAAGATGTTCTTCTTGCGGTGTTCGGTATGTAAGTTTGCATCCCCAACACGATCATTTCTGAAATTGACTCTGCATATCGTGTTGGATCCTCTGAGGAAAAACAAACCCTTTTCCATGGAAACGCTGAGAAAAACATACGAAGACTTTCCCAGTCGGTCGAGTTATAATGCCACATGTGACGGGGCGGTAATGTGCTGTTCGATTGAGCCAGGCTGCATTATGTACATTGAAGTCTCCCAAGATCACAATTTCTGCTGTCGGATGATTCTCTTGAATGAAGTCCAGTTTGAGTGATAAAAATTCAAAGAGGTTGTTATAAGAAGGTTCATTAGGTGAGAGGTAAAGGCAGCTAAGGAATTTGGTCAGTTTGGTATCGGCCAGCTTGAACCACATCACATCAGAGTCTTTAGGTTCCAAACTCTCTACACGCTGGCATGAAAGATTAGCTCATAACCAGGACAAAGCATGTGGACCCTGTTCGAAGACGAGTTTACTTGTGTTTCCGTCAGTGCCAGAATATCCGGCTTCTCCAACTGTAGGTGATGGTGGACATCATTGATATTCTTGTTGAGACCGCGGATGTTGCAAAAGTTAATTTTCAGAGATGTGTCCCCTCGAGTACCTCTCGCCCGGAAATCCGAATGGAGAGGTATTTTGCTTCCGGAGTGTTTCACTCTAGGAGACTTCATCATCTTTTTTTTTTAAATAAATGAATCAAGGAAAAGAGGATTGGGGGAGGGAAGACCGGAAGGTATCGACCGAACGCTGAAACATGGAGTGACCCATTTCACAGCGCACAAAGTCGATATGGTGTGGTGGTATTTCACCGGGCGATGAGACCATCTACCACCTAAGGTTACCCTTTTAGTCGCCTTTTACGACATGCAGGATTTACCATATGAGGGCCGCCCCCATACGCCTTAAGCGGAAGTAACAGCGTATTGAAAATATTTTAGGAAAATAGAACACATTGAGTAGTAGTATCCACCAAAATTTCAAGTTGATATCTTTATCACTTCTCCATGAACCTCTGTTGAACCAGTTAGGGGAATCACCCTGTATTTATAGAATATATATATATATATATATATATATATATATATATATAGTCATATTATGTAATATTCTGTTCATCAAATTCATTTATTTATTAATTATATGTTTTAATATGATTCTGAAATTGTGTATACTTCATTGTACAGCAAAATTATTTGCAATAATAACATTACTTCTGTTTTGAAATATTTTTAATGAAAATTCAAGAATCAAAATAAAAACACATGAAATAAAATGAAAATATCACTAAGAATTTTTTTTGTTCCAGGGTGGTATTTGTTTTTCGAGTATTCTTCATTGAATCCATGCTTGAAGTCTCAGATTGATAATTAATAATTTGGTATATTTACAAATAACAAAAATGGTGTCGGTATTGATATCTAAAGCAGTCTAAAGTATTAGTGAACTTCACATTTATATATACAGCGCGTCCATAAAGTAACGCATAAATTCATTATTGGCTAAATGAACAATAAAATTAGGAATTCCCAAAACAGGTCGAATTTGGATTTCAATTTACTATTGTTTCAAATCATAATCTAATATACAGGGTGAACCACTTTCGTGTAATGACGTCATCACCATTTTTTCCAAATGGAACCCCCCCTTATTTTTCAATTTCCAAATTGCCTTTGCTGAGCTGATTCCAAAAATGTATAATATGTTGCTTCAAATTGGTACAGGGTGTGCAAAAATGCAAAAATTTACTTACAAAGTAATGAAAATAACGAATAAACGTAATAAACACATTAAATGAAATTACGTATTGTTATACAACTACTTTGATAAGCTATCAAGAGCATACAGCATTATTCTTAATAATTGTATCTTACAGCTTTTATTAGTGATCCAAGCCCCTGGACTATAAAAATCATTTTGTTTGGCATTATCTTTTACCATTTTTTTTATTTGACAAAACTGTCAAAAACATTGAAGCACAGTTTCGAATTGTTAACGCTTTAGAGAAGGTACGTTCGTGAACTTTTTTTACAAAATGCCTTTAACCGAAAGTGAGAGTATTGAAATATTAATGATGATTGGTATTGGCGATAAGATGCGGACTCAACAAGATTATTCCATGAAATGCACCCAGATCGTGAACCTATTTCACAATCTACGGTAAGTAGAATAGAGCGAAAATACAGAGAATTGGGACATGTGAGGGATGCAGCAAAGCAAGGTAAAATATCATCCTTATAAAATACGTCTCATCCATGAATTGGCTGAAGACGACTTTGACCGAAGAACTGAATTCTGCGAGTATATCATTAACCAAAATAACAATTTCATTGATAACGTTTTATTTTCGGACGAGGCAACGTTTTATTTGAACGGTCATGTTAACCGGCAAAACACCCGTTATTGGTCTGATGAAAATCCACACTGGATGCAAGAAGTTTTATATAAAAAAAAATGAGTACCATACGCAAAGACCACAAAAAACTAACGTATGGGCTGGTATTGGGAGAAATACAATTATTGATCCATATTTTTTCGATGAAAACTTAACAGGAGCATTATATCTAGATTTCCTACAAAATACATTAATTCCTGATCTGATCCAGCTTTTTCCTGATATTCAAATACCCACTAATGTAGACCGCAGAATCTGTGCGCGATTTTTTAAACACAACTTTTCCACAAAGGTGGATAGGAAGAAGGGGTCCAGTGGAATGGCCTGGTAGATCAACTGATCTGAGCCCATTAGACTTCTTTTTATGGGGTTATTTAAAATCTAAAGTCTACTTAAACAGACCTGGAAATATTTCTCAACTACAAGACCGAATCAGACAAGAAATACAGAGCATAACACCCGCTATGCTACAGAATGTTAGAGACGAAAGTAATGCCCGGTTCAGTCATTGTCTAACGGTCAATGAAGAACAATTTGAACATTCATTGTAAATTTTCGTTCGTTTGTTTTTGGAAGTGTATCACATCAATTGCATAACTACTAATTCCATTTAATTTGTTTATTACATTCAGTAACGTATTACTTTCCATACTTTCATATTTTTTTTTGCATTTTGCCCACCCTGTACCAATTTGAAGCAAATCAGCTCAGCAAAGGCAATTTGGGAATTGAAAAAAAAGGGGGGGGTTCCATTTGAAAAAAATGGTGATGACGTCATTACACGAAAGTGGTTCACCCTGTATATTAGATTATGATTTGAAACAATAGTAAATTGAAATCAAAAATCGACCTGTTTCGGGAATTTCTAATTTTATTGTTCATTTAGCCAATAATGAATTTATGCGTTACTTTATGGACACACTGTATAAAATTTTTATGTGGTTCAGTGTCTAAATAGCGATGTTGCCAAACTAATTCGATCATGCGAACGATATCGTTCGTATGCCATTACGAATACGATAGGAATGCAAACGATGTCAAAAATTTGTAGTTTGCATTTCATTGAAAATGTGAAGAAAAGATATTTGAATGAAAGTGCTAGCACTGTTTTTGGTTCGAATGTTAAATATATTCTGGAGCTTCTATAAATATAAGTAGTTGAAAAATAGCAAGAGGAAATGTAAATATTATTGGTTGAGGGCTCAAAACCTCTTGTATCATTACATTCTGTATAAAATTATTGTTATACTCTATTTTTTATGTTTCAATCCTTGAGAGTTCTCCTCTATAAGAATTGAAATAAGAATGTGATATGGTTATAGACTTTGGTAATGATGAACTGTAATTCAAGGAAAGCTTAAAATATGCCGTTCTATTGCTACATTGGAACTCTTAGACTTACTACTGAATTTGTTAATTACTCCTTGCTGTTCCCTGCCTTATGACTCTGGAATTATTAGTTGTTTGCTCAAAGAGAATATATATGTATCAACTATATATAAACTGGTTTTCACAGTGTTTGGAAATTTATCATAGATGAGAAGTTGAGTAGAATATCTGAATTTACCAAAATATTCATTTCATATCTTGTTTTGTAAACAATATTATAAAGCTGGACTTGTACATACATATATAATAGATACCTGTGATTGGCTGAAAATCCGTTTGTGTCAACTATCTGAGAAATTGAAGTCTGACAAACGAGAGATTACGGTGAAATCTAGCCATACCTAATGGACCTTGACGTCACAAGCTTAAAAACCTTTTCAAACAAAGCGTTCATTTCATGTTTTTGCTTCTTTCATATTCTATAGAATAAAAATGTTTGTATATGGTGATATTGAGCTGTCATTGACACATTCTTATAAAAATTCTTATGGAGAAAACAATGCAAATATTTCTTTGTTTGGAAAGGTTTTATGGGTCCGCCCATTTTAACGTCACACTTAGGTATAGGCTATTTATTCTGGGTTGATACCTGTATGAAATGGAAATCGCCAGATTGAGACGTGTTGCCAGATGTTTTTCACTTTTTCAGCGATGCTCCGAATTAACTTCGAATAAAAACACAGACTATGTGATAAAAAGTTGGGTTGGGTTGACCGTTTGTTTTGAAACTGTTTTCGATGGATCAATAAGTTTTATCATATTTGGATTACTATTGATTGTGGATATCCGTTGAATGGTTCAAATGATATAATGGACTGTTCTCATGCTAGAAATCGAATCGAATAGTCATTCCATTTTGAATAAATCACGTGAACAACATAAGCAATCTGATTGTAGTGCCACAGAAATTATTTTCATTAATGGCGTGGCGGATTTTCATTTGGAGGCCAATTTTACAAATTTATGAATACGGTAAATGCGCCCTCTTATACTCCGTTATATGCTGATTGATTGTGTAGAAAAAACTTTTTTTTCAATTCAGTGAGCTAGCACAGCGAAAAACCATACGAACCATCAACTTTGATGACCAACGAACACTATACAAATCAACAAAACAGAAATGTTTAATGTAATTTATTCTCCAGGCGGGAACGCCACGCCCATTTTAAGACGCGCCGCACATGCACAATGAAGATAGCTACACATGACGTATACATGGATGACATAAATGTATTTGTGGAGAATATTTTCATATTTACCTTACACGTGCCCCACACAGTTGTGTATATACGGGGTGTTCGATTCGCGACATTGAAAAACTCTTGATATAATGATATGAGTATCTAATTCAGTGAATGTAACAAAAGTAAAAAATATCGAGCCTTCAATAGCAATTGACATAACTGATAGTCTGTGTTCTCTCCTTGTTTCGTGTCTGTGATGGATTTGTGTTTGTGAATCCGACAAGAAGTGAAAATACGATTGTGATGAGGATTTGTGTATTCGATTAATCTGATTGGAAAAAGTTGAAAAAGAACGATTATCAACGGCGTTGAGAAGGCGCGTTTGAAATGGTCCGTCTAGTCAAAATTATAATTGAATTATAATTTCATACATCGTTAATAAATTGTGATATGAAGTTGACAATCTGCGAGGGTGACAAGCCTAGTGACAAATAGTGTCATTATCTGTTTATTGAAACTGGAGCACTTTTGGCGTATAGACATTTTATTCTTCGAGAGTGTCTTCTATAATATCATCCTCTTATGAAGAGACAAGAACAGTACCCAATATGTGATATTTCCTTACACAATAACAGGTAGGCAACCTTCTTGAGGTATTTCTGATAAGTTATGATTCAGGTAATGGGGAGCTAGAGGAACAACTTCTTGACATTATTTATCACATTCCAAACTATCAATGGAATGCTGGATCTCAATGAATCTCAAACTGTTATGAAAAAGAAACATTTGAACTTGAATCATAATAATACTTTGAACACCACTTATGTGAAATTTGTAATGTCATTGCAATTAATGATCTAAGGTACTATTAAATAAGTTATTGTTATTCACCTCATCTTGGCTAATAAATATATGAAAAGACAGAATTGAACCTGCTTCAAAGTTAAAATTAGGATTGCTTTCCATAATTGAGGGTTCCCAATTTTTTCCTGTATAACAATAATGTATACATCAATCAAAAGTAAGTTCTGATAAAAGTGAATTGTGTATGAGATTAACTAGATAGTAGCATGCATAAATTTGCCTGATTCAAGCACTTGATTGTTGTTATATTACTTTATATCATGTATTTGAAATATTTTTTATATTCAAGTACTATAGTCAAAATAACTTATGAACTGTATTACATTATTGTGGTACTATTAGGTTTTTAGGATACAAATAAATAAAAAATAACAAAAATTGAAAAAATGAAATTAAAAATATGCATTTCCCATGGCGAAATAATAGTCTGAACACTTTTAACATTGTCAAATTTATCTAAACACATTTCAGTATCTCAAACTAATATTATTGAAACTACTGGGGTATACTGAAGTCCATTCATGAAAAACTCTGCCATCAAAATATATGCCTCTCTTGTGGAATTATTCAAAATCAGCCTATCACAGGCACAGTGATCATGCAATTATCTAGGCTGTTTAGTTATTATACATGAATGTATATGTATGAAAATAAAAGGTCTATTTGTCCATTGTATAATTTCCAAAAATTGTACAGAAAGGACATTCATGTCATTGAATTGAGTTTTCTTAATAAAACAAAATATTTGAATAGGGTATTATACAAAGATACCCCTTTGTTATAGTATATTCATTTAAGCAAGATAGTTGTCGACAGCCCTCCCAAAAATGCAGTGTTGCTGCTTGTTTTTTTTTTCAATGATACACTGAAACAGAGAATTAGGTCAAGTTTATCTTCAATTTTTTCAACTTCATCACAAGAGTATTTAGTAAAATAGTTGTGTCTTCATTCAAGAAATGAACTTCTGTAAACTGGAAAGAAAAACTGAGTTTCTAGTCATATTCAAATTTCATTAGCTGAAGTGAAATGTTAAAGTACTGATGATTAATAATAATTCTTCTTATAATATTCAGTGTGCAAGTAATTTTTCATTGAAAGGCCATGATCCATAAACGTAATGCCTGCTTAGGTTTTCTTGAATCTAGTTTTTTTGTCTTTTGTGGTGGTAGTCAAAAATCATTAGTCACCATGAATGATCATCCTCTACAACTATCTGATTATTGTTATCAATAACTTGGCATAAACAATGAACATTTACTGTGACAGAAACCTATGAAAGGAAATCAAGGAAGTTGAAAGTGTTGAACACACATTATAAATCTGTTTGACAAAAGTAAAAAATATGTAATCTTTGTATTCATAGATATATTGCAATATTCATTTCAGAATGAAGTTATCTTGAATAAAGTCCGCCGATCAGGGCTGGACCGACCAATCCACATCTAAGCTGCCATGGGTGTGATGTGGTGTTTCTTCTCTTTTATAATACTCATCCTCACGTCCTCTCAAGCCAAAGCTGAACAAGGTAAGTTTAATGATCAGTTATCGTCTGATAACTATCGTTAATATAGCAGTGAATCTCAGGAGCCCACATTGGTCCAAAAGCCCAATTTCCTGACCAAAACCTCAAAGGTTAATGGATTTTTCTCAAATTTCCAGATTTATAGTTTTTTGGGTCGCTGATTACGAAAATGGAAAAAAAATCAAAATTCAAAATGGCGGACCCCAAATGGCGGACATTTTTTTCAAAAAATAATACGTTTGTGCTGAAATTCATATTATAAATGTTTTTTGGGTCACTGATTACGAAAATGAATAGGAAAAATTTATTATTGCAGAATTATTACAAGCACAATATGTGAGGGGAACATTATTCTTTACTTGGCTGAACTACATGATTTCCCCAAATACAGATCAATCGCTATCAGAGCTTCCACAACTTTCATTTTCAGAATTATTATCTATATTAAGTACATCATCTGCGTCGTCGCCTCCAAAATCGAATTTTTCATAACTGAGTGCCGACATTTCATTCTTAATAACATCTGCAAAAATGCATGTAATGATTCCCGAAGTAAAGAATAATATTCTACATACATTCAGGAACATCCTCCTTTTTGTCGCAAACGTTTTCACATAAAACTGCGTTTCTCATGACAATTTTAGTCAAGCGCACGAAACAGGTCATGGGCCGCCATTTCCCATGTGGCGCGATAACGGGCAAGTTTGAGTGTGTGCCCACGGCCAAGTATTGAATATATCGACCTAATCTTTTGGATTATGAAACTTGCATTCCACCTGTTGAGGAAAATATGAAGCTTTACCTCTTTGGGTAACTTATGATTTTTGAGGTTTTGGCCAGGAAATTGGGCTTTTGGACCACTGTGGAGCGGTTAAATAAAAATATATTAAACATGTAACAAGAAATATTCATGATGTTTAAAAACAATCAAGTTCACACCTTGAACAAATATTTCGAGATATGAGATATCTTACCAAATGAGACATAAAATTATGTGCGACAAAACCAGGAAACGTATAGGAATTATAAAAAAATATATTTGTATGGACAAATATTCTTCAACACCGGCTATTTTCATGACGATGAGCATAGTGGAGCAATCGATCCAGATAATCTTGTTGACTCACCATGTAGTCCGTTATCTTTGTTATATCTAAATAACCTTTAATTTAACATTCCTCAAAATTACTCCAAAGGCTTGATGTTCTAACGTTCGAAAGCAATAAGAAAAATTCTGTGATTGTGAAATGAAAAATACAAATTATACAAACTATATAAATAGATTATTTTCGTTTTCTTACAGTTGTTGTTCTGGATACTACGGGAGAGGCAAGTTTAGAGTGGACTAGATATCCGTATGGACCACAAGCCAACACGCCAGGAGTAAGTTGGATCCATGATTTACACAATTTTTAAATAACGTTAATTTTTGGCTTCAATTATGTAATGATCACATAAAAATAATACAACTGGTGGCGAATGTAAAGTTTTCAAGTCCACTTTGTACCACCCTTCATGGTATGAAATAACTATTGAACAATATCGTTCATAATTTCTTTCATTCAAACATTTTTTATTATAAAAATAGCAGATAAAAACTGAACACACGAAGAATGTTCTTTTTATTATTTATTCGGCTTCATTGTTTGATTTTTAAAATATTTTTCTATCTTTGCTATTTCTTAAAATAGTTTTTTGAACTAAAAAAATTATAAACAAGATTGTTTATTATTTATTTGAAATTGACATTATCTCAATACTTTGGTAACAAGTCGTTTTGGTGTCTATAAGTCCGACAATCATGCATAATAACTTCAGCGGGTACCCGAGTACCTGTTTTTTGAACGAAGGGGGTTATCAACTATTATAGTTCATAATTATTTTTCAATAATTGATTATAATTTTTTCGCATGAATCGTGTTTGAAACTACCCGGGATCCCGGGCATTTTGTAATAATTCTGTAAATATCAATCTTGGTATGCTTCAATGAATCCATAGAGAATAAAATTTTGCTTCTCGGCTTTTGAAATGGCAAAAACAGGTCACAATTCGTGGTGTATCCGATGTTTCAGAAGAAATTGAACAAATCATAAACAACTGAACATGAAAAATCGATTCTAAATGGTAATGCATTTGAGATCGTCCATAAATTACGTCACACGTTAAGGGGAAGGAAGGGGGTCGACGAAGTGTGACATTGTGTGACAGGGGGTAGAATGGGTTTCCTAAATTTAGTTACGGCACATTTCCAAATATACGTGATAAATAAAAAAATATGGAATATTGATAACTCTTTAGTTCGAACAGCATTGAAGATATTACTGGCACTTGCATTATTTATATTTTCTCGTGCAGCCTACATCAATGACAAAGATTAATTGTGTAATCAGATATAAAAAACAATCATCACGTTGAGAGCATACATTATATCTCTCAGTAACCACATAGCCATATTGCGAATTCTATTATCACCGAACATGATACTTTCTAAGAATGTTATCGTTATCGTTGTCTTATTATGAATTGTTATTTTAAACTTTGACATCACATAGTTCTCAGGAGAACTAAGTGGGCTACCATCACCAGGTATTTTGATACTCACTATAAACTGTAGATATTTTACTATAGGTTTTTCAGGTTATATTTCCGGTATTTTCATTTGTCTGATTTGTTTAGAATAGATTTCAATCTGAACGAAATAACATATCATCAAAGAGTGCATATAATGAAAAGGCCTCACTTGCCCCATTTATAAAATAAATAAGAGAACCTTTGGCCTTGTGGAAGGGCAGAATGCATGGTTTATTGTAGGGTCAGTCATGTGATTGAGTTGTAGATCGATATCACGAAATAATATCGTTATTAAGGTTTGGCACACAATATATTGGTATATTGAAAGTTTCCGAGGTCTCTTTAATACGAATTCTGATTGGATAGATGCCAGTCGTTATTATGGTTTTCTAACCTATCATATGAAGCATCCTTCTAATAAGAATAACGTCATGTCTCCAGTTTTATACAGGGTTATACCCTGTATAAAATTATATGGACATACATGTATCAATGTTTATTTTCGATTATATCTTGAATATAATGTAATTTGGCGAAACTAATCATTGGAAAAACTTTTTGCCAAGTTGTATTTTCAATAATTGGAGGCATATTAAATTTCACTCCTTATCTTTTTTTCTACAAAAAGTGGATGGACTGGACTTTGCCAATACTTGAAATAATTGGTCTTCGTAACATAGCATAGTAAATTCACAAGTCATAGTTTCCTTTTTTTCTTTAGGCTGTTTTTTGTGTGCCACTATGGGGATCTCGCATATCTCAAGATTTACGAATTTAGTTAAATTGGGGCAAAGTTGCGCATTTTTGTGCTGAATAATAATCTGAAAAGAAATCGATTATAGTTTCGGAGATATTACAAAAAAAAACGAGAATTTTGCATTTTCACAGTTATTTCAAATGAATTGGGTATAAAAGGTATCACTTTCGCATTATACAGGGAGTTC
The DNA here is from genome assembly GCA_037013635.1 of Plagiodera versicolora. NCBI lineage: Eukaryota > Metazoa > Arthropoda > Insecta > Coleoptera > Chrysomelidae > Plagiodera > Plagiodera versicolora. The sequence goes on along the minus strand of CM072986.1, from coordinate 2,367,261 downwards.
TTCCATGAGTTAACGCGATCTATATGAGGAGAACTAGGAGTAGCATTATTCCGAAAGCTTGTATATACACATAAGAAAGTGTGCAGAATCCAGCTAAAATATTTCAGTTATTGTGACACTTCCCGTTTCTCTGGAAGTGACAGCATCTTTGTTATTTTAAAGATAATACCCCATATTTTTCATAATTTTTAAAATTCCTTTTATGATTTCAATTCCATTTCATGTAGCATACCCTATATCTAAAATTGACCATTTTTTTCAGAAAAACTTGAATATCTCAGAAACGGTTAATTTTAGATATAGGGTATGATACATAGAATTGAATCGAAATCAGAAGAGGAATTCAAAAATCATAAAAATATGGGGTTTTTCATTTGAAATAACGAAGATGGCATCACTTCCGTAGAAACCGGAAGTGCCACAATAACCAAAATATTTTAAATGGATTTTTCACATCATATACAATTTTTCAGAATAATGCTCTCCTTATGAAGGACTTCTCTGTAAAGGTGATGTATAGGAAGAAATTTTTACCATTTTGATTACGGTTTTGCTTCATTTTTTTTCAGTGGGTAGAAGAGTCTTTCACAAATTTCCAAAAAGGTATAAATTGGAGATCATATGTAGTCTGTGATGTCGCCTACAATAACGTCAACAATTGGCTATGGACGCCGTTCATCGAGAGAAATGTATCCAACAGGATGTACATAGAGATTAAATTCACCATCAGAGATTGTAGTCTATTTCCAGGTGAGACAATGAAATGTTCGATGTAAAATGATGTATTTACTCTATAAGATATTGAGCAAAATGGTTTTTATAGAAAATCATTGTTTGACAGATAACTATATGACCAAATAAGATTCATTATGTACATCTTTAATCAATTCTGCAATTTTGCATATCTTGAGAGATAGGAAAAAGTAAGGCATTGTTATGCTGAATAATAATCTGAAAAGAAATTATTGAGAATATCTTAACATTTTTTAGGATGAACCAATCTGGCGTTTCTAACTCAAACTTTACCCAGTTACTTTTCCATGAAGTATTCTAATATGGCATCACCATTTCAGTAATCCCTACAAAGGAGGCCTAGTCCATAATGTTAACAACTTCAGCTGTTTTTTATTCTCTGTATAAAACACATGGTGATTCAATAACAATTGTAGATAATCTAATTTTAGTTTTTTCTGTGAGGAATGCATTTTACTATGTAAAGTTTTGAAGTCTAGCTACTTGAAACGTTAGCGTTGAATGAGTTTTATTGACGTTCAATTCAATTTTCAACAATATGAGACAGCATGAGTTCCAATATGACGAAGAAAACTAACAATGTAAAAGTATGTGTGCGGATATCTGCTTCTATTTTCTCATATTATTTGATGTTACTAGTTGGGTTAAACGTTCAAAACACACCATTTGATAATTATTGCGATAATTCAATTCATAATTATTACTCTCATTGACTTTATTATACTATGTACTAATTTTTATCTACGGTTTCTCTCGCATATAAGCCATTTAAGTATCAGATATCATTATAATAGAATTAATATAACTATATTTTATATTACTTGCTAACTAGCTGAAAGTAGCGATGATAGTTATTACTCATTTTATTTTGTTCTGTGAAAATAACTCAGAAATGTGAATATATTCTCGATTCTTGGAATCTTTGAATGTTATATCCTAGAGAAATACATAAGTCGTAATATTCATCGTTCATTTATCAGGAAATGCACTATCTTGTAAGGAAACCTTCAGCTTACTTTACTATGAATTCGATGCTGTCACCAGAGAACCACCGCCATGGGATGCTGAAAGATATAAACTAATAAGTAAGTAATCATTTGAGATGAAAACGAAACTTATTTTATTCGCCAGGAACACGCCATGTTTAAGTATCCAGTAATAGATATACAAATATCTAAAGCAAACCGAATTTGAAATCACAAAAAAAAACAATTCTTTGTGAACACCTACATGTTATAGCGACTGTAATTCGGATTGATTGTGAAAAGGTAGTATAATCATCAATTTTTAGTTAATGCAGAACTTCCGAAACAAGAAGATCTTCGAAAAAAAAATCTATACAGTAAATAAGGTAATTTAGGTTCAAATTGGTATAGGATGAACTAAATGCACAAACTGCTACTAGTTTTTATGTTACTTGTTTTTTGATGTGTTTTTATAAATGTTTTCATACAAATATAGTATTCGTGAAGCGCTAATAACAACAATTTTTGAGTCGAGTTTCTAGAATTAACTCAGAAAAGAAAATGTTAATGACTTCATCACTCAAAGGTCACTGCATGATAGATTTTTTTTGTTAAAGCAGATAGAAATGGTAGAAATCTCAAGAATTTCTATACCTGTGTTGTTACACGGTAACTTCCTAACATTAACAACACTATTTTTCGCACGGACATTTAGAAATCTATTGTAATTGAGTGAGAAATGTTGTATTTGTTTTGAATAAATCATAAGAACTATTATCAATCATGAATAAATCATGAGAATTATTATCGACTCGATGAAACAGGCTGTCACAATGTTTTTTTATATTACTCCCACTGTTATTGTTTCATTCCATAGGTAGCATGGTAATTTGATATTTTTGAATTCTAGGTCGAATAGCAGCTGGAGATGGAAGATTCAATACCAATAGTGAAGTGGACATTAATACTGAAATAAAAAGTATACCTGTGACTAAGAAAGGAGTTTATTTTGCATTCCGAGACCAGGGGGCCTGCATATCTCTTCTAGCAATAAAGGTAAGGTGTATTGCTTGAAACATTCATGGATTTCAGAAGTGCAATTATTATATCAGAATTCTTGATTTTTTCTTGAACGAATTATACAGGCTGTCCGCTTACGAGGCCATTATGGGGTTCTCGCTTATCTTTTTGTGCCAATTTATAATCTGTAGAGAATTTGGGAATATTTCTGATAGTTTTGAAGGTATCGCAAGAAATTTTGATTTTCGTTTTCAATTGTTTTGGAACAACTAATCGTACTCGACATTTTCATTCTGAACCAACATTATTTATTAATGATTAACGTTTTTCATAATTTACACAGATATACTACATCGTTTGCCCTGAAGTGACTATTAACTTTGCAAGATTTCCTTCAACTCCAACTGGCAAAGAAATCACTCTTATCGAACAAGCGAACGGGACGTGTGTTAGTAATGCCGAAGTCGTCGGAACTTCCCCAAGTTATCTCTGCAAAGGTGACGGTAAATGGACTCTTCCTACCGGAGGATGCAAATGTAGAGCAGGATTTCAGCCCGATATGGAAAAACAAACTTGTAATGGTAAGAAAGTCGTTCCTTAAATATCCAACAGACTGCAACTTACGAAGTGATCTTTTGAATGTATCAATTGGCAAACATAGGAAATCATCTTTATTCTTATGATTCGAGTCTTTAAACTGATATTGAATATTTCACACATCTATGTAGGGTCGGAAAAAATCAGTTGGAACCTCAATTTTATCAATCCAAGTTATGTTTTATATATTTTTTATATTGTTTCCATTTATTTATATTCTTGAATCGAATCATGTTGAATTGTGATTTCTTGAATTTTTTACAAAATCTAAAACCATACAGGTTTTATTTGTTCTTGAAATTAATAGATCTGAATATAACTGCATGTGTAACTTTACACAATTTTTAATTTTGAATGAAATGAAAATTTTCTATTCAATTTCATTTTTTGAGAAGTGTAAATTATGGATCCTATAGTAACCACCTCAAAAATATTCAAGGGCAATGCATTCAAATATAATTCGATGACCACATATCTCTAGAATATACAGGGTGATTAACCAAACTAATTTATTAGAGGTTTATGGAGAACTGAAAAAGAATTCTTGTGGCAGCTACAGCTCAATGTGATCTATTTCCTAAAAATATTTTCAATACGCTGTTATTTCCGGTTTAACCGGAAATGATATCTACTTTGTTTTTTCAAATGGAACACCCTGTTTATTTTGAGATTTTCGAATTCTACGAGATATTTTGGTCGGTTGTATCGTGATTCGTTTTTGAGATTGAATTTTTTTCGAAAAATTTTGGCAGATGGACTGACTAAAATATCTGTAGTCTGTATTATCTACAACTCACGTGATAGAAGTTCAATTCCCATATCCACATCAATGAAAGAGTATTTTATCAGGTATCCCTAAGGCCCTTCTCCACGAGCAACAAAAACGCTACCGGTTGCTGGCTAAAAAAACGCCTGTGGTACAGAACCAACGAGTTCAAATGGGACTTCAGTCGCGACCGGTAAAATGCCCGTGTAGACAGAATAAGAAAGTTATTTGGATTTAAAATTTCCAAAAATTAAACTGACATATCGGACACCCTGTTGAATATTTTGCAAAACTGTTAGGGATACCTGATAAGATTCTCTTTCATTTTTTAATGGGAATTTTGTCACAGCAGGTGGGTTATCTTTTGATCTGCATTCTCCCTCGGTTTGACGTGGTCTTTACGGGACATCCTGTATATACCTCTAATCTATACCACAAAAAATATCTAGTGTCTAATCATTGTTTTTGGTTTTCGTTTCTATTGTAAAAAGTACCGATTGCATTTAAGCAAACGAGACATAATACCTTTGATATCGTGACCTTCAAAATTAGAATAACACATTCAGCACTTTTGCAGTTTTTTGAGCTTCAGATACACTCGGAGTGGTATAGATTTCTTCCAGGCCGTCGTCATTGCTATCGTCACACCATCCGCACAAGGGGAGTAAGCGGGGTAGAGATACTTTCTTATAAACAAATCAATGCTCGTCGTAATTGTAACCGAACTATTTTGTGTGAAGTGGTCGGTCGTTGTAAATAACGGATGTACCTTCATGGTGTAAATATTGAAAAACAAATACAGGGTGCTTTTTTTCGGTAATGCTTGTTGTGAGCCCCCTTGCCCTTCACCAACGGGGTGCTTGTGTCAGGGGATTCCCCTCGCCTCTCAACGTCATGGTGCTTGATTTGAATATTCATTTTAACAAATGCTTGAAAATTTTGCCACTTCAGTGCATTTATTTATCTGCACTTGGGAGAGTTCTCTATGTTCAAAGACTTCACAAATTTTCAAAAACTTATTTTTGTTTTATATTTTTTTACGTTTTAGCAAGTAGTTACTCCTATTTTCAGCCTCATTTTATTCACTTTTGAATGTTATTTACAATGTTATAGCAATTATAGAAATTTTTTCGATTTGAAATTCAATAGTTAATCCCCGCTTGCTATCAGAGGTTCGGGGGGTACTTACTCTTATCGATAGATAAATCACCATCACGTTTTCCACCTCCTGGTGCAATTTCACCAGAATTGCGAAAAATTGTATTTTCTACGATTACAGCGTCATCTACTGAAAAACAAGTTTCAAGCAGTATCCACGTATTTTTTGCGGAGAATACGAGTCACCTGATAAACAATAGGGATTCTCATTTGAGAAACGCATGTTACCCAACCTAAACCCTCGGGGGTGGGGTGGCAGGTTGAGATTGATGTCATACAATAGGCCTCTCTGAGAAAAACAAATTCTATTCGTAACTTCTTCATACGATTCTAAATTTTCAAGATGTTTAGTTGTCTCAAGATATAAAAATCACCCTGTATGTGCATATCTCACGTCGCCAAAAACGTTTCATTTATGTGTTCTCTATTCCTTTTCACATCTTTCAAATAACTTTATCTTAACGTTCTGTCGCACTGTTATAATCGTCAAAACAATATTAGAATTTTGGAAACAATGAGTGGTTGTTGATTTCAAAATTTCGATCATTGAAATAATTTAATTTTAAACTCGTATTTCATCATTTCAGTATGTGAACAAGAAACATACAAGGCTGAAACTGGCGATGGTCTATGTCTTCCATGCCCCCAGTTTTCAACGGGTCCAGATTACGGTCTAACGGAATGCCAGTGTATCGCAGGATACTATCGATCACCGATAGATCCCAAGAGTATGCCATGTACACGTAAGTGGTGATTCGATAATTTGATGATGATTTTTTTACAAAAAAAAAACTTTCATTGTTCCAGAACCACCCTCGGCACCACAGAATTTGACTATTAGTTTCGTCGATCAGTCCACTGTAATCTTGAGTTGGCTACCTCCTGAGAAACAAGGTGGAAGGACTGATACTGTTTATAGAATAAAATGTGATGCATGTAGCTTAGGTCTCGTTCAGTATAATCCAAGCTTGGTGAGTTTATTTGATGCAAAACATTAGAATCATCCATGAAGAGCTGCTTTTATATTCAGTGTTACTGAAGTTCCTGAATTTACAAGGTTGTTCATGTACCCTGTTCGTTGAAAGTTTTCGATATTCTAGTTCGAATTTAATTATGAAAATTTATGAGTAAACAGGAACAACTGATGTGTGCCAAGGTCTTAACATTTCCGATTGAACCGGAAGTTCATGTTAACTTGCTTATTTTAAATAGCAAACCGTATACAGGGTGGGGAACCACATACGACACGGTCTCTGTAAACCAAACCATTGAATATTTCGGAAATTTCTTCTTTTCATCATCTGTATATTCATTGAGGCTGCAAAAGGAAATTATTTTGCAGTATACAGGGTGGCTCAAAAAAGTGACATATCAAAGTTGTGTTTTTTAAATGGAACACCCGGTATTTTGTTGCAGTTTTAGATAATTCAGGTAAAACTAATACGATTTCATGGAAGGTACCATGTACCTAACTATAACCGTTTTCGAGTTATCGTTTTCTTTTCGAAAATGCAGGGTACAATTGGAGACTGAATAAAATCGAAATGTATAGAAACCATCCCTTCCAATTCTGACCAAGCATTAAACAGGTTTCAGGCTATAGATTCCTATAGAACTAGTTTCCTAATATTATACAGGACGTTTAAAATTCATTGTCACTTTTTTTATAATTTCAAACGCAGATAACTTTGTTATTTGGAATGGAACACCCTGTATTTTTTTAATCTGAACAATACAAAATCCGATTATCTTTCGTTTTATATTAAGGTTCCCTATACCTAGCTTGAATAGTTTTCAAGATATTGGCATTTTCAAATAGTAGTTATCATTTCAATGCATTCTTTGAATCGAGAGAGCTGTGAAACGACATTTATTTGATTTGGTAACAGAATTCTCATTGACAGTCATTATACTTTACTTGATCGAACATTTCAGATATTTAGATCAATATTCATTTCAAATTCACTGTCCGACAATTTTTGAATGTGTTTTCCGCAAAGGTGAATTGGTGGGGGAGGACCACGAAATTAGCCAGCGAGATCGCCAGATTTGACTTGCCTTGATTTTTTTCATGGAGATATTTGAAAAATGGGATTGACGACACTCCTCCAACCACATTGGAAAATATGAAGGAGAAAATAAGGGCTGCTTTTCGAAGAGTGTCGCCTCAAATGTTATTAAATGTTAGGCAGTTTTCCATGAATACATTTGTATTTCATGTCTCGTTGAGGTTTTTCAGTTGAATAATAAAAAAATCGTCTGTTTAATGAAGTACGGTCGGAATATGGATCTGAATAAAAACATTTCAGTGAAAGTTCGATAAAGTGACGTATAATAACTTTCAATGAGAATTCTAATACCAAATCAAATAAATGTCGTTCCACAGCTCTCTCAATTCAAAGAATGCATTGAAATGTTAACTACTATTTGAAAATGTCAATATCTTGAAAACTATCCAAGCTAGGTATAGGTAACCCTAATATAAAATGAAAGATAATCGAATTTTGTATTGTTCAGATTGAAAAAATACAGGGTGTTTTATTCAAAATAACAAAGTTATCTGCGTTTGAAATTATAAAAAAGTGACAATGAATTTTGAACGTCCTGTATAATATTGGAAAACTGGTTCTATCGGAATCAATAGCCTGAAACCTGTTTAATGCTTGGTCAAAATTGGAAGGGAAGGTTTCTATACATTTCGATGTTATTCAGTCTCCAATTGTACCCTGCATTTTCGAAATGAAAACGATAACTCGAAAACGGTTATAGTTAGGTACATGGTACCTTCCATGAAATCGTATTATTTTTCCCTGAACTATCCAAAACTGTAACAAAATACCGAGTGTTCCATTTAAAAAAACACAACTTTGATATGTCACGCTTTTTTGAGCCACCCTGTATACTCCAAAATAATTTCCTTTTGTAGCCTCAAAGAATATACAGATGATGAAAAGGAGAAATTTCCGACATATTCAATGGTTTGTTTTACAGGGACAGTGTCGTATGTGGTGCCCCACCATGTATATTGTTGGAATCCGTTTCAGTCAAAAATGATATTTATATAACCATTGATGAATTTTGTCTTTGAATTGGAACTGTTTCCACATATAAAGGGATGCATTCAATTGAACTATGTTGAACTTTTGCTAATGAATCAATACTGGGTAAACAAAAACTGATTGAATTAAAAAAAACCGTTATTTCTAATATAATCCCATATTTTCAGAAATTAATTCAAATGAATATGTCGGAGACTTCTAACGAACGAATAATAATACATGTTTCCATTTCATATATTTCAGTTTTATGATTTCTCAATTCAATGTGAGTCAAATGTCACAACTTTGAAAATTCTTCATATTTTGAAGAATTCATTAATTCGCAGTTATTCCATAAGAAATAGAACAAATAAGAAGAAAACCATGAATTTTTTGTTTTTTAGGAACTTCGATACATATAATGATTTCTCAATCAACTGTATTTCGTCGTTAAACATTTTTAATTATTTGATAGTTAATTTATTTTTGTATATTAGAATCACCTATGTTCGATAGAGATTTTCAATTTCAATGCATGGTTCTCTTTATTTCCAGGAGACATTCAATGAAACGAGGATAACTATAAGTGGTCTCAACGCAGTAACAACATATCGTTTCCAAATTTTTGCAGAAAACGGTGTATCTCAACTACAAATGCGGACACTTCCCGAATATGCCGACATTGTCGTAACTACAGAAGCTTCTGTAGCTAGTAGTATCACGAATATCAGAGTTCCCTCTGTTAAAAGTACTGAAATAGTACTAGAATGGGATGCCCCAACAAACGATGGTTCTGATACGGAAAACGATGTTGTCGAGACATATGAAGTGAGTTGCAGCAATTCCCATATATCATTCGAATCTAATATACGATGTTTCCTTTTCGAGGTCCGGTGGTTTCAAAGAAATGATATAGATTACAGTAACAATAGTTTACTTACCAATAATTTGGTAGCTGTCGTAACAGGTCTCCAACAGAAAACTGAATATGGTTTGCAAGTGAGAGCAAAAACACAGAGAGGATGGGGAGCTTATTCTCCCGTAATATTCAAGAGTACTGGACAAGTGATGAATACAGGTATGAGAGAAAAAGTTTTCATGAGAACTATAAACATTCATAATTTTCCAGCGTTCATTGAAGACGAAGAAGGTCTGAGACTACAATTAGTGGCTGGTGGAATTGTTGCGGTTGTCGTCATTTTAGTTGCGGTGATTGTTTTGACTGTCGTTTTTTTGAGGACAAGATCCAGTGATGAATGCAATAAAAAACAACCTAGTGATTGTGATACATTAGAATATAGAAATGGCGAAGGTCAGTATCGTCTGTGATATCACTGATTTCACATAAAAAAACAAAAACTGGAGTCGCATGATGATGACCTGAAGGTGAAATTTGTTATGTCCTGAAATCATATAAGCGAAAAAAAGTGAAACAAGATAATAACTCACTCATATGATCACCAAGTCTAGGTATGTCGTTCTATAGCGCAGTTCTATACCTTAAGTTTTCTGAAAAATTGTTCAATCGAGGAATACGTTATATTGATGCTCATTATATCAAAGGTTACACTGTATTTTCTATTTGTTTTTGATTCTTGAAGTCACACATTCATATCGATCTTCAAATGTCCTGATACCATCGTTTTCATGTTCACATATCGACTTTTATTGTTGGTTTATTCTATATTTCTATTGAATATGTGACGAAAATTTCCAAAATAATCTATAATTTTTCTACTAACTCTCGGATATGATTTCGTTATTCATATGACCAATTAAAAGGTCTGTATAATTCGAAAACAACTGCACTTGATATGGGAAAGACTTTCAAGGCTTGAACATTAGGAATCTGAAAAAAATGTGAAGAATATGGCTATATGGGGAAGACCACGAAGTGATGAAATCCTTCCAATCGATGAATAATGATATTGGTTCAATGTACAGGGTGGGCCAAATTGGACACTTTTGAAGGGAATGTTCTGTTTCTGAACTAGATAGATGAAAACTGATGGCAGTGTCTGAGGGTCAATTTTTATTACAAACTTCATGGTGAAAACTGCATATCGATATCTATAACCGTTCCTGAGTTACAGGATGTTTTCCGAAAATGTGCATTTTCTAAAAGTTGCTGTAACTTTTTTTCTGTTGAAAATTCTTCGTTTCTATAAAAACATTTCCGAAGCAATTTTTCACGTAGAATTCAATGGTTTAACTCATTGATTTTCAAGTCATATATCAAAAGTTATTGGTAGAAAAATCATTTTTTCAAATGGGACAACCTGTATATACCTGCATATTTCAATAGAACTTAAAATTACCATTCCAAAAATATAGCATACTCAATGTTTTGCTTATGACATCTTTGAAATACAGGGCTTTCAGGTTTTTTATAGGTAGACTTTAGAACGCAAACTTTGAACAAGTAGGCTTTAGACAATGTGACGATAAAACAAAGCCAAAGTTCACTAGTAGTTGTCAAATTGAAAATCTTGTTGATGAATTGCCTCTATCGAAGCTGCAATAATTAGCAGTTTTTGGTTGCAAATTTTGACCCAAACATTGGCCGGCCATGTCACCAGACCTAACGCCTATGGACACGATTTGGAAGATTTAGTGATGCGAATTTTTGCTTTCCTCACTAACGTTGAATTAATAAATTCGGTGAGAAATATTCAAAAATGCCGCCTGTGTTTAAGAAAAGCTGGTGTACATTTCAAATACCATCTCTAAAGAAATGTTTTCTTGATTCTTGATTATTATTATTGTTGTTGGAGATTTATTTTTTTATTAGTAAGTAAAGGATGATACTCCTAATAAAACTTTCAGTTTTAATCACTGTTGTGGACAGCTTCTTTAACTTCACAACTACTGGTGAATTTTGGCTTTTTGTTTTATCGCCGAATTGTCCAAAGCCTACTTGTTCAAAGTTTGCGTTCTAAAGTCTACCTATAAAAAACCTGAAAGCTTTGTATTTCAAAGATGTCTCAAGCAAAACATTGAGTGTGGTATAGTTTTGGAATGGTAACTTCAAGTTCTAATGAAATATGGAAAAATATACAGGTTGTCCCATTCGAAAAAATTATTTTTTTTTATCGATAACTATTGATATATGATTCGAAAAAATTTATAAGTTGAACCATTGAATTCTATGTGAAAAAGTGCTCTGGAAATGTTTTTATAGAAACAAAGAATTTTCCACAGGAAAGAAGTCACAGCAACTTTTCGAAAATGCACATTTTCGGAAAACATGCTGTTATGGATATCGATATGCAGTTTTCACCATGAAGTTTGTAATGAAAATTGACCCTCAGACACTGCCATCAGTTTTCATCCATCTGGTATAGAAATAGGACTTTCCCTTCAAAAGTGTCCAATTTGGCCCACCCTGTACAGGGTGGGTAAATTTCGATGTTGATATATGGCAACTCGATAACTATAGGAGATACGAAAACATTCAGGCACATTTTTTCAAAAAAATTGTTCGATTTCGAGTTATGACCCACAGTTGTATTTTTTGAATGGAAATCATACTATGGTTTAGCTAAAAAGGATTATTTTTTCCCCATTCAACCATGTATAATATGTTGGGTCGTCTTCGATGTGCGATCGAGGATGCGATCTCCATTTTTTCTTATCTCCTATAGTTACGAGTTGCCCTATACAAACATCAAAATTTGCCCACCCTGTACATCCAATATCAAGGAAATCAAAGCTAATAGATTCTACAGCGCTTTGAAATCAGCATTTTCATTCAAAATTTAAAAACGCCAGAAATAAGTGTTCTACTTCTTTCTGTTTCCATTATATATCTTTTGCTCACACCACTGTAATGTTGTCAAGTTCACTTTTGGATGACTCTTTATTTCTTTGACATATTTTCTCAAAAACGTATCGATAAGTGATAACTATATCATTTCATGACAGTTTGTGGAAAACTATCATTTATATTTTACATCTTTTATTCCGAGAATAAGTGTGGTATTTTGGTGCGGCAACACAGCAAGATTCACCATGCAACAATTATCTATGATTAGTCAGCTCAAGGTATGTAGGATTAGGCACGTCACACTGCGTTACACCAATGAGAGCAACCTTAGAAAATGGCGCATGAAATTGTATGTCTGAAATTAATTCCGATTATTTTATTTTTTTATTCATAATATATACCGAATGAAAAATAAAAAAAATATATGAATGGTAGTTTTTGGGCATACAAAACACGATTATGCGCTGTTTTCAAAAATTAGTGGTCTCCCCTATTCGTCTAATGTTCGTTTCAAATGAAACAGCCTGTATACTGTGAATACAGTGGACATGATGAATTCACTATTCAGGTTTTTCATGAATTGTGGAGTATCTAAAATCAGCTATTACAATCTAGAATTATCATTATTGAATTTGTAAATAATTATTTCCATTATAACTCTCAACATCTAGTATGGTAAGTAGTGTGTAAATACACAGGGTGTCAATTTGAAAACTTTCAATGCAAAAATCTCTGAAACTAAAAATGTTCGAAAAGCGCAATCTGGTACAAATGTTATACAGGTAGGGGGGAATACAACCACCGTATTTTGGTTATAGGGTGAGTCACCCCTTCTCCCGTTGCACCCCAAAACCAAAATTTTGAATAGCACCCCCCTGTTGAGATACCTCAAATTGGAGGTATTTCGGAGTAGAATTCACCTGCACAAGAATTTTTCCGAAATTCAGTACAGGGTAAAAAAAGGAATAACTTGAATAAAATAAACTATGTTTTAAAAAGTACTATTTTAGTTAATTAGATGCTCAAAATGCATTCCATTATGGGCTAAACAAAAGTTTAATCCATTTTAAAACTCATTTCTCAAAATTTGAAACACTTTTCTTGGAATAGATGTACATTCTGTAATAATCCGTTGCCGAAGATCATCGAGTGAAGCTGGTTGTGTTTTAAACCCAGCAAAATATGTGAAAGGAGTTCTAAAATAGATTATACTTTAGTTTAGCCCAAAATGGAAAGCATTTCGAGCATTTAATTGAATAAAATAGTACTTTATTAAACAGAATTTATTTTATTCAAGTTATACCATTTTAGCAAAAGGGGTGGTACCATTTAAAATTTTGGGGTTGGGGTGCATCGGGCCCAAGGGGTGACTCACCCTATAACCAAAATATGGTGGTTGTAGTTCCCTATACCTGTATAACATTTGTACCAAATTGAGCTTTTCTAACTTTTTTTTTAGTTTCAGAGATATTTGCATGGAAATTTTTAGAATTGACACCCTGGATGCATTTTCATCGTCACAAAAAAATCATATCAAGCCAAATTTTTTAACTAAATCAATATAATTACGTGACGTCAAAATTTTTTGACTGATTTTCAATATTCCATATTGAATATGAAATACACTTGGTGGCGTCTAGCAAATTTGTTAGTTATAGCAAAAATTAGACGGCACTAAAGTAGCTTCCCCTACCATCGATATTAACACCAAAAATGCACTTTCACGCCTACCCTTATCCCTAAAGGACTGGTAGTAACTTACAGTAAGTCTAGATTTAGCAATGTTTTACTGTTCTTTCAATCACAGATTCTTCCTTGAGTATTAGTTATTAGCTTTTCATTTTTAACATTCACTGCTTATTTAATTTTTGATTTTGTATTGATCATTTTTTGTTGCTTTGCTTATTTGTGCATTTTTTGTTTTTAGTTCATCATAATCTGGATAATCCCCCTATAGTTACCACCCATACAAATGGTAATTATTTTTGTTTTGTTCAATTTAGTTTTTATTATATTTTTGTTTGAACTCTCGACTCTGAAAATACAATTCGAGTGACAAAATGTTATAGAATTTTGTTCAAACTTTCGCTATTACAGTGACGACGCCATTGTTTACGGGAATAAGCGGATCTTCGAGAACATATATCGATCCTCATACTTATGAGGATCCAAATCAAGCAGTGAGAGAATTCGCAAGAGAAATTGATGCTAGTTGCATAACAATCGAAGCGATTATTGGTAAGCTAATTGAAAGTACATGATATTTCGACATTTCTGTCAAGATTTCGAAAATCTATAGTGTGCACCAATGTTGTTTTGTGAAATTCATTTGGACTTGAATACCTCTTGTATATATTCCAAATTTCATGATCATATTATTAAAAAAAATCGATACGAACAATATTGAATGAATGAAAAAATTATTTTAATTGACAACTTATTGCTGGAAGTGTTAAAAATTTTCCAGTTGAGTTATTTTTGAAGACAAGAAACAAATTACACATCAATAGCAATAAAATCTGTTCCTGATTTTTTTACATATATTTTATGCTTACAATAGGTGGTGGAGAATTTGGAGATGTATGTCGAGGAAAACTGAAAATGAATGGCGTCGACATAGACGTAGCCATAAAAACACTGAAAGCTGGTAGTTTGGATAAATCCCGCAACGATTTCCTAACCGAAGCTTCCATAATGGGACAGTTCGAACATCCGAATGTTATTTTTCTACAGGGAGTCGTTACTAAATCGAATCCTGTAATGATAATTACTGAATATATGGAGAATGGATCTCTCGATACATTCCTAAGGGTGAGTGAATGGGTGGTGTTAATTTTGAACCACCTTTTATACTAATGATATGCCAAGTCGAAAATAAAACTCGAGTTAAAATTCACGTAACTTGAGTTGAACTCGAAATTGTATATTTGTTGATATTTTAGTCGTGTATATTCTCGGTTTTTGACCTCGAGTCAGATAATTTAACTCGAGTTATGCAAAGAGATTGTAGATCTTTAGGAACAAAACCCCAAAAATAATGTTGATACAAATACATGGTTAAACATTGAATCTCTATTATTTCAATGTGATATTTGATCCTGGTTCACGAAACAAAGATGTTTGATTCATTCATAATTTTAATGCAGCATACGCTTGATAACGTGTGCTGTATTTGTAACAATTAAGTTGATCAAATTGAATTCGATCATTGAGAAATTCAACGCCTGAATATATACCGGGATTTCATTAATATTGCATAAAATTCAACAGAAGAATTCGAACATTACGTTTATTGTTGTTTCAGGCAAACGACGGTAAATTCCAAATGATTCAATTGACTGGTATGCTGAGAGGTATTGCGTCAGGCATGCAATACTTGAGCGAGATGAATTACGTACATCGTGATTTGGCAGCAAGAAACGTATTGGTTAATTCACAATTAGTTTGTAAAATAGCAGATTTCGGTCTCAGTCGAGAGATTGAGAGTGCCACAGAAGGAGCTTACACCACGAGGGTAAGTTTTATACAAGGCGATTTTGACACATTCTCCGAATATTGTTTAATTTTCTTTGAGCGGCACTAATCCATGGAATTATTGTATTGTTTTTCATATTTACCTCCGGATGTATTTGTTCTATTTGCAAATGGTAGGTAGGTACTCAATATGCATTACTATTGCATCTAGGTGCTCCGGACTGTTTTATTTTTGCTAGGTAAGTTTTATAAAATGACGTTTAATTTCGTTCGAAATATATTCAAATAATAATATTATATCTAAAATATTCAATTCAGAGTTATGTTTTTTGTAATGGAAATCATATTTGGCTATAGTTTAGCTGAAAATGATATTTTTTTCCTTTTCAACCATATATACTAGGTAGGGTCGCTCTCGGTGTGCGAGTCTTCAAAAGCGAAAATAACAATTCTGGCTTTTCTTCCACTGTCCTCACCTGACTGAATCGACTATTTTTACATCCGTTACAAGTACAAATCGTCTAATAGTTTGGATGAACTGAGCCAAAGAATCTAGTTTCATTTACGGATACCAGAGCAGAACCGTTATATAGACACAGAGTACCAGAGTCACCACTTGCCCTATTTATGAATGAAATAGTAAAATAGTAAAGATGGCCGTGAAGAGGAAGGTAGTGGTGGAATGGTAACCGGTATGAATGAACCGGTACCGTTTCTGATTGGTCAATATTAACCATCAAGATCTAACGTTTGTATGTGTCAGTGCTAAAGCTTGGTACACAATACGACGTTAGTTATGCTTCGGTTATACGAATTTCGATTGGATATTAGCTTGATGTCAGTCCCTCCAACCAATCATATATCGCTCTCATCACAAACGGATTACGACATGTATTGAGCTTTAATTGAATTGATATCAATGTAAACAGTATGTAGGAATACTTATTATATCTCGAAAGTATTCTTCTAACTGAAAATGAAGTTCCAAATTGAAATGAAAATACTTCAAGAAGGCTGAACTGACATATTTTCCATATACTCGAAATTAAATAGACATCTGTGGTGTGTGAAATGAATTACTTGAACAAATTAATGTGGGAATATAATAATAAAAATCTGCTATTTTGGATTTTCTGGTATTTGGCATTTGGAATTATGGATTTTCTCAGGGGTTTCCAGCAAAAATATGCAAAAGAAGACAATAGCATAACAAAGTTTAGTACATTTGGATATTCCATTAGAGTTTCACATTGCAGTTGCAGAATGTATAAAATGTAGAGGCTTTAATAGTTTTCCATAGTTAGACAACTTTGGTAAGTTTAAAAATACTCTGGAAACCCATGCAAAGAGTTGATGCATATATTCTTCTGGGGCAAACTTAACTAATCGAGAGAGTGTCATGTACTCGATATTCACTATCCAGTTGAGGGACACAGCTTAAACAAAGAATTATAGATTGAAATATATGCAAAACCTAATTTCACAAGCTATAGGTGAGGTAGGAAACAGCTAGGAGTGATTATCAAAATTATTAGGAAGTTGAATATTAAACTATAACAGCATTCAAAAGTATATATATAAGAATATAAAGAGCTTTACTTGAACTACAGATTTTATTGTATCATTATATTACATATATAAATCATGTCATATATATATATATTGATATTTTGATAAGGTCTTCTAGAAAATCTTCACAATCACATATAAGTGTATAAGACGTTACTATCTGCTTCACAGTTGAATAATTCAGAACATTCCAGCGAATCTAAGCCATTGAACTTCTTGATAGCATCTATGAACTGCTTATTTTCAACTCCAATTTCTATCAACTGTCAGACCTCCTGTATGGTTACATAGTTATTCTTCATTTTTCATATCAAATGAATGGTAAAATGTCTTCAGAATATTTGTTAATTCTTGGGCAATTATTGGAACTGTGAATCATGTTTATGTCATGCTTTTCCATTCAAAGGTATATCTTCTCTATGTCTTTTCAATTTGCTACTTGACCATAAAATACCTCTGTATTTTCAATTTGAATATTGTTATCATTGAATTTGGTGCATGCAACAAATAAATGGAAGTTTTTTTTCATCAACCTGACATGGAATCATCAGTATTTGTGTCCAAATGCTTGAATAACTTCATAAACTTCAAGCCCATATCAGATATTGGAGTTCCAACACACATTCCTCTTTGATTCATTTTCTGCGTCTTCATCAAGTAATTCATTTCATAAGTAGTGTGTAGAAAGAAGAAAGCTGAGGATTGTAGATAGCTCTAGCCATCAAAACTGGGTCATTTTTGGCAGTGTAGTATTTTTTCTAATATACTAAATTCTATGAAAAATTATTAATATATAAGTTAATGTGCTAGAAATATTACAGAAATCAAAATCCTGGAGACACATAATTCCACAGAAAATATATCATCATATGGCTATTTGGTGTTATGAAATCTCTTTTTTCATTTGGAATATTGCAGGTGAAAATTTTGTTATCAATTTGTACGAAAAATATTTGTCAACAAATCGTAGTAAAATATCAAGGTCAATTAGACATTTCGCGCCATTTTTAGAATGACTTCTCTGGTACTCTGTGATATAGATTCAGTTATTATTTGACATTGGTAGTTTGTTTGAACATATGATGAAACAATTTCTTGAAATAAAAAATATGTATAACTTTGTTACATCATTTAGCGACGACACCTGCAAAACATATTTGATCAATTGAATTGTGTAGAAGAGAATCGACAAATTTATCACATTGTATAGTTTACTATCTTCTAGAACAAGTGTAATGTCATGATTTTGTTTTTGAAAGTGAGTTTTGTCAGTTAATAATAAGAGATGAAAAAGAGCGGGACAGTTTTTATTTTCATCATAATTTTTTTAGACATCAGTATTTTCAGCTTTGCTTTCTTATAAATTGAATGAATGATTCAGTTCGAGTTGATCAGTCACCGATCTTATGTAAAATCATAGTAAATTTTTGTTATAATTTTTCCGCAAAATAGGCGAGCCCGACAACTCAATTCACTCATTGAAATCCTATATAAAAAAATTCGGTATAAAAATCGTTTTTGAAATATTTACAGGGTGGTAAGATACCTGTCCGATGGACAGCTCCTGAAGCCATTGCTTTTCGCAAGTTCACTTCGGCCAGTGACGTCTGGTCCATGGGTATAGTTTGCTGGGAAGTTATGTCTTACGGAGAACGTCCTTATTGGAACTGGTCCAATCAAGATGTCATCAAAAGCATTGAGAAAGGCTACAGGTAAAAACATCGAAACGAGCATTTCGTTTCAGTTTTTTTAAACGTTTCCTGTGTTGTTCGTAGGCTACCAGCTCCTATGGATTGTCCGGAAGCAATTTATCAACTGATGCTCGATTGCTGGCAGAAGGAAAGAACGCATAGGCCTACTTTCCAGTCGATTGTAAAAACTTTAGATAAGTTAATTCGTGTCCCCGATACTTTAAGGAAAATTGCTCAGAACCGGTGAGTTGATTGTTCATTGATAAAGCATCGAATCTGATGTCTCATTATCACTATTATATTATGATAGCTTCACAGTAGTGAGATGATAGTCGACTGTTCTGAAATTGTATGAATGAGCTGAATGATTAGGTTTTGAAGAAAAAATATGAAAATAGATTTTCGAAATATTTTATATGATGAAGCATTAGCAGGGACGTCACACACTAACTATTGAGATTAGGACACATTTCCTTGTGAAGTTGGATTTTATGGCAAAAAGGGATCTAGATCATATCTTCTGATCGCTTATGAACATAGTAATTCAAGTAATAAAAAGGAAATCTCTCTAAGCAAACAAAAAAAATCCAAACCAATTAGAGTCCCTTTATGGGAATAGTTTCTATAAAAACCCAATGCGCTTTTATAACCTTTTTGCTTTTAACAACAACCAATATTTTTATATCTTTCAGTACTTGATATCAATACTATTACTGAAGTGGCTACCAAAAAAAATATTTTGAAATTATGTTTCATTGAATTGGTCATAAGTAAATTCAATTTTCAATAAAAAATAACATGATAGACTTTGATATCGTTGGTAATGAGCGACTGGACTAGTATTGAATTTTCAAAAATTAACCACTTCATCATGCATTTATAGCCCTTAAAGAATTTTTGCACCCATCTAAATATATTTTTGTGGTGTATGACATAAGTAAACCTTGTTCAAAATCTCTGAATTTCACTGCATATTTCAAACAAGGTTATCGCCCCAGCATAATTATGTGGTATAGTGACGTCAGTTAATATTTTCCTGAAACACTTCCACTAGAAGACCTGGCATCATTGTAGAAATTTAGAAGAGAAGTAAGCATAGAGCTGTGTTCCCTCCCCTCAGTGGGTGACGAATAGGGCCTCGCGCAATAAGCCAAGCAGATTTTTCAACTATATTCTTCTCATTCAAAACATTCGAATTTGAACCTTAATCAGTTATTCAGATACCAACATAGCGGTAAATGAAAGTAAATTTACTTAACGAGTTCATTTAAAACATAATCGAATAACCAATCATTAATTGAATCAACTGTTTAGTTTACCATACTATCAAAATAGTGCTGAGAATTATTTTCACCAAATCTGTTACAGTTCCATTTGCTGAAAAGAGATTTTGAGACTCAAAATTATGAAAACATATTTGATGAATTAGATGATACAAGATCGGCTCTCAACCCTTGCTATCATTCCAACCTAAAATGACGCAGCTCATTACTTAAATTATTGTGCTTTTAAAATTTTACTGTTATGAAATACCGCTAACATTGAATTCTGAATTTATCGTCTCTATAATTTGTTAAACATATGATTATTTCAATGTGAAATTTAAAAATCAATTTGTTTGTATAACTTTAGCATTTATCGTCAAAGAGCTTCGCAATGGGAAAGGCTGTCACTGGCTGTGTTAATAGTTATGGCGTACTCGGGGTTGCGCTGTTTCCACGTCTGCAATATCGTGACTTAATATTTGCGGAAACGTATTGAAGCGTTTGAAAGTAGCACCGACTTTGAGAGCGATTTTGAGGCCTTAATATCATTCCAAAAATTCCCAAAAAATATCTTATTGATAGTCAATCGTGCATAATAACCGAATCCAAAATAGTAAAAAAAGTCCAGTCGTCCCATTAGAAGACGGAACTTTGATATCTTTGGTTCACTGATTAATATGTGAAGCAATAAATCATAAGTATTTGACAATGTATTTTTTTCTTATTATTGAATTATTTAATTGAACTGCGGAGTTCCTGATTATTTTTTACGGAATTCTTTCCTGATCACAAAGTGAGATAACCATATTTACATTTTTATAATTATTTAAAAAACATAAGATCTGTTTGATAAGTGGCTACGTGACGTCACTGCTGAAGATCTCTTTATGCCAAGACATTAGTTTCTATTTGAATCTAAAGACTTTGATACCAGTTTCTTATGGTATTAATGCTATGGTGCAAATATATTTCATTAGACGGTGGCGTAACTATAAGGTGGCAGGGCTGGCAAAATGCCACGGTCCCCAACACAAGAATAATTTAAGTGATTACTACTTGAAGATTTCTACTGATGGAGATAGTTACGCCACTGCCGTTGAAATCCTGAAAAGAATATGTGCTAAATTGTAGTAGAACCTATTTCACCCTCAACGTTCAAAACACACATCCACGCTTCATCCCTTTTCTCACTCATTCTAGACACCATCTGCCATATAACATTCCAAGGGCTCCACGAAACTTACCCTCTCACATTACTCCGGAAATTAAATTGTCAGAAATACCATCACTACATAACAATCCATATTTCGGATCCTTACAAAGACAAGTCAGGTATAGCCCAAACATAATTGGTGTCGAGGCAAATCCATATCATGGTTTGCCAGACGTTATTTTGCTTCAGAACTATGATTTAAGCTCCAATTTCAAACCTGAAATAGAACTCAGGAGAAGATTGGATAGTGAGTATAGAAATTCTGTCGCAGAACATGACCATATTAAGAAAAGGTTCAATAGCCTTATGAACCTGAGAGAGGAAAAAATTTCAAACGATGTAAGTATAGCGAATGAGTTCAGAGAAATGGACAGCAACCCATGGATTACAAATAAATTTAAAAACAGGCAAGGCTTTTCTCATGATTCAACTCCACAAAATACATTTATGAAGTACAAAACTCCAAAAACCTACCAAAATGAAGGAACGAGAAACTATTTCCTCGATGAAAGAGATGAATATAATCAAACAGAAAAAATGGTTGATAATGAATCCAATGTTTTTGAAGATGGCCAGGATATCAGCAGAAGGCCTGACCAATTTTTTTCACGATTAATTAATAACACTAGTAAGACTGATTTGATGGGTGAACATTCGCCTAACATTCTAAATATTTTTGACAATTCTGGTAATTGTTCGGAGTTCAATGTCGAGAGGGATGAAGTTCAGAATCCAGTAGAAGATAGGAATGCACAGAATGGAAGAGCTTGGGTCAATTTTGTAAATGTGTAAATATGCTTTCAGTGGCTTTTGTTTGCAAGGTATTTGTTTTGCTTTAACCTTTTATGCATGCTGCATCAGACCGATGAAGAGATATATCGAACAATTTTTCTCATTATTCATTAGCATAAGATGCTCCGAGTGTAAACATTTACTCATTATACCTCTCCAACGGCTGAGTATTTCACGCTTTTTTCATTTGATCTTTCCATAATAATAAATAATTAATAATTGTATTCATGTCGAATTCAATGTACCCAAAGCTATTTACTTTTAAGATTAATGTAATAACATCTTCCATTTAACTGTTATTAACGCTGTTGAAACATGTCTTAATTTATTGATGATCCACTATCAAAATCACTCGATCCTCCGCCTTGGACTACGTTTATAGTGGATGTGTTTCCTGAGGAACTTCTACCTCGGTGAATATGTCGGAGTGACATTCAAAGATAAATGACAATTCTAAGAAAGTTTTCTTCAAAAAATTTTGCAAATGATTTTTTCAACATGATCAAACAATTTTCTTGTTCTTCTAATGCCATTCAAAATCCGATTAACGAAAACCAAACATGAATATGCGGCATGACCAATCAAGAAAATGTTTTAACTCTCCAGCTATTCGGAGGCAACACATAGTAATAGGAAATTTACGAGCAATTTGGGAACAGTACACACTTGACTGTGATCGAAAAATGTATGGCAAGTTCCATGAAATATCTGGTTGCTAGAAGTTGTAGCAGGTAGACGATTAAAAATACTTCAAATAATGCAAACTCATTTCGGACACACTTCTTCAGACTTCACACTTATTTTTATTGCATTTCAATAATAATCAAGATGAATTAATTTTCTTTTACATATATCTGTAATATCTTTAGAAATACAATTACTATTTTGTTTTCATCACACTTCATTTATACCAATATCTAAATTTATCAATCACAGATAATGTTTTTGAACCAGTATTATTCGAAAAAAAAATGCACGAAGATGCACAACACATAAACGATAACTTGTTTGGTGGCTTCACAATTTCACCACCAGTAGCGTAGATATTGCGAATAACAAATGCGAAAGGAATCAAATAATTGCAGTTGTCCCTGATCAAGTTGCTTTTTCATCACATGCATCTATTGTATTTTGATAATCGTTGTTTGAATCGTTGTTGTTCATTTACGAATCAAATGAATATTTCATTCTGAAAATTGTAACCTTCTCATGAGTATATTTGGAAAGGTTACTTTGAGTCTAAAGAGTATGCATTTCATATTTTTTTTATAACAAAAGGAATCAGTTATTTCGACAAAATATCCGCAGCATTAAAAAATCTTTTAACGTTTTCACTTTGAGAAAAAAATGTTCTATAAGTATAACCAAAGGGACAAAGGTATCGATGATCGCAAGCAAACTGAGCAAACAAAGTTATCAGGAGTCCTTCCGGGGTCTATTCTGGGGCCACTCCTATTCAATATATTTATAAACAAATATGGCTTATGTGATTGAAATTATATGAAAAATTTTCATCACATTTATTCTAGCGAGGATTCTGATTACCTGATACAGAGCTTGCTGAATATTGAAAATTGGTGTATTGTAAATAGGTTGACCTTGAATATTTCTAAATGTCAAGTGATGTCTTTCAGCCTGAAATCAAACTCCATAAGTAATGATTACAAAATTATCGATACTATTTTGCCTAGACCTAAAAGTTTCACTGACCTAGGGGTTACTTTTGATCCACACTTGACATGGATCATATTTAACCACTGATCGGCTTTCCTCATGATCGGCTTCTTAAGCGTCATACTGTTATAAGTCTTTGTGGTAGGAGAATGTGTAAATCAATAACATTCATACATCATTTCATAAATAATAAGAACTATTATGCATGTAGAATTTTTACATTCTAAGAATTTCTTCTCGTTATGATATTACTTTTTATTTCCCAGAACACGAAAGAATGTCGAATGCATGTAATGTGTCGTCATTGTAATGCTTTGGGTAGATAATTATTGGATTTCTTTCGCTGTTCATTGCGGCTTAAATCTTGTGTTTGGTATATGCATTTCTTTTGCTTTACAATTTGGTAGATTGTCTTCAATAATATAACAAGAAACGATTCGAGATTGAATATGGATTTACTTAAAATTTTAAAAATTGCTCTATTTTCTCTTGAACTAATTAGTAGAAAATACTCATGAAAATCACCTGAGAATAGTAAAAGTCGAATTTACATGTTTGTCCATAGAATACTATAGTTGGTCAACTGTTTCGAGTGTTGTTGGTCACTATAGCAGTTTATCCAAGTATCTACCAGAGCTTTTTGTTATTTGTTGATTCAATTAAACGAATGCTGATAATATCTCTTGCAATTCTAATATCATTTTTTGAAATAAAATCATGTAAATGAACAAGATGAAATATGATATTTACAAAACTACACGTTCTACATTTCATTTCAGATAAGCTTATTTTCTGATTATAATTAGTTGAATTGATTTGAAATCGTATTTCTTTCTTATGAGATTTGAACCAACAAATTGCTTTGTTTTTCAAACAACACATGTTTCACACATTTTTTCAGGAAATAATAGTAAATAAAATAATAATAATAAAACAGTGTCACTGTAATCGATGAATCGTGAATCCTGTTACAAAAGTCAGCAGTTACAGAATCTTTTAAGGACTTTTTATGGAAGAATTATGATCTCATTGTGATACCAACGTTGACGTTGATAATTCAAGAATGGAAATGCAGGGATTGTACACTTGAAACACCGATTATAATTTTAGTTGAATCAACGTGATTTCAGAAAATAAATCAACTCTATTGAAAAAAAACCACACAAAGTCGTCGTGTGGTTTTTTTCAATAAACTTAGTCTTCCACTTTGAGCATGGACTACTACTTTCGTATAAATAATCTCGTTCTGAATAATGAATTTGGCATTCAATTTTGATGAAAATGGCAACTCTGTGATTTTATCATCATTAATGTGAATATTTGAATTGAAGAAAAATAGCCTAATTGGTTCCTCCTGTTTTGTATGTTATTTCACATTTACTTCTGATTTTTCAGTTCCAACAATCCTCTGTCAGCCGATGCACCTGATCTCACGAATTTCACATCTGTGGAAGACTGGCTCAATTCCATTAAAATGGCTCGGTATTCAGAAAACTTCCATTCCGGCGGAATCACCACCATGGATGCGGTGGTGAATTTAACTGTCAAGGAATTGACAGAATTAGGAATTACCCTTGTCGGGCACCAAAAGAAGATAATGAACAGTGTTCAGAACATAAGGGCCCAGATACGAGTGAATGGTAATGAGGGATTCCTAGTTTGAAAATGAAAGGAGGTGTTCTGTGAAACGATGGACCATTAGGAAAATAATTTTATGTGTATGACCTGAGATAAATGTTACATTCGTTTGTGACTATTTTATACGAAGGCAGCATCCGTAATTACTTATGGTATATGTGAAATTGTGGCAGCTAAGCTTATTTGTTCTACAAAAATCAAAATATATGTTATACTGAGTGCTGTTGGAATCATGCGCATTTTGCCTCATTATATAGAAATTTTATAATTGTGATTTATCCTGTAAGTATCAACTTGAATTTTATTCGCTGATGAACGAAAGAAATGTTGATGATCGTGCAATGCATTTATGAGATAAATAATTTCAATATCCCATTGAACGAATTAAACTGAGTTTATTCATGCAAATTCCATACAAAAGACTGTTCATACAAGTTCCTAATAAAAACATGATCAATCTGACGGAATGGTGACAGAATCTCAGCACTGGATCAATTCTTCAATGATTTTTTCTATTGAATATAGATCCTTTTGTAAATGATTCAATTGTCCCAATATTGAATTTATATCTCATTATTACTCGAATATTTTCTATAAGATCTGAATTTAACAATTCTTATTGGAATGTAACAGAGGAATCAGTCATCTTTGAAATGAAGTTGTTTGATTTTCAGCAATATCTCGAATATAGTGACACATCGACATAGGATTTTGAAAAAAATTTGAAAAGGGTCTTTTGATTAGTGTGTCCGCCATCGTAATCAACAAAAAAATGCTTGTTTATGGTTTGCTATTTCTACCGATGTCATAGTTTCAATAATATAGTGGTTACCCATGTCAAACTCTTAATTTTGGTGGAATTAATTTTCAGTTTTGATCTGATTGGCGAATATACAGGGTGATTCACCTAAGTGGTTCATTAGAGGTTTATGGAGAACTGGAAGAGATATCAACTTGAAATTTTGGTGGATGCTATTACTCAATGTGTTCTATTTTCCTAAAATATTTTCAATACGCTGTTACTTCCGGTTAAACCGGAAGTGATATCAACTTCGTTTTTTCAAATGGAACACCCTGTTTATTTTTGCATTTTCGAATTCTACAAAGAATTCTGGGCCTGTTGGATTTCGAATTTTCTCCCTATCGTGATTCGTTTGCAAGATATTCCATTTTTTCGAAAAATTTTGACAGATGGACTGACTAACTAAAATGTCCATATAATCTTCAATTTTCAAGATTTAAGGTTCAATTTCCGTATACACATGAATGAAAGAGTGTTCTATCAGGTATCCTCAGAAGTGTTCCAAAATATTCAACAGGGTGTTTGATATTTCAGTTTACTTTTTGTAAATTTCAAATCGCAATAACTTTTTTATTTCAAATAGAATGACTATGCAATTTTCACACTATCCGACGTAAAATTTAATTTCCTATCGATTTGCATACGCATACCAAACCGATAAAATGGATATTTTCAGAGATATCAACAAAAATGTGGAAAAACGTTAATTTGTCTCGTGTGTATTTTCACAAGTGTGCTTTGTATGGTTCTGAATTTCATATTTGACGAATAATATGAACATCAATCCATTAGAAGTAACTATATCTCCACTTCGTCTATGAATATACTCATGCGCAAACCTATCACGAAACAAATAATATGGCGTTAAAAATGATATTCTGGTATACGGATAAAACAAAACAAGTAATTGTTCAAAATGTCGTCTATGTTTTTCAAGACACATAATATTCTTCTCCGGACACTTTTAGTAGTCGACCTTTCAATTTCTTGTGACAATTTTGCGAAAGCCAGGCGCAATTTTTTGGCTCTAGGGAATTTTTAGAGTCATCAGCCTTTTTGAAAACTCTATTTTTTCTGAAACCCCAGAGATAGAAATCGACACATCAAGTCATGTGACCTCGAAGGCAATCACCATGATCCACCCTTGCCGAATCCATCAGTCATCAATTTCTGTATAATGTTTCTAACACCATATGATGGTGCACCATATTTGTTTCTTTTCGTGTTAGGAATCAATTAATATTCATATTATTCGTCAAATATGAAATTTAGAACCATCCAAAGCACACTTGTGAAAATACACATGAGACAAATGAACGTTTTTCCACATTTTTGTTGATATCTCCGAAAATATCCATTTTATTGATATGGTATGCTCATGCAAATCGATAGGAAATTAAATTTTACGTCGGATAGTGTGAAAATTGCATAGTCATCCTATTTGAAATAAAAAAGTTATTGCGATTTGAAATTCACTAAAAGTAAACTGGAATATCAAACACCCTGTTGAATATTTTGAAACACTTCTAAGGATACCTGATAGAACACTCTTTCATTTATGTGTATACGGAAATTGAACCTCAAATCTTGAAAATTGAAGATTATATGGACATTTTAGTTGGTCAGTCGATCTGTCAAAATTTTTCGAAAAAATGGAATATCTTGCAAACGAATCACGATAGGAAGAAAATTCAAAATGCAACAGGCCCAGAATTCTTCGTAGAATTCAAAAATGCAAAAATAAACAGGATGTTCTATTTAAAAAAACGAAGTTGTTATCACTTCTGGTTTAACCGGAAGTAACAGCGTATTGAAAATATTTTAGGAAAATAGAACACATTGAGTAATAGCATCCACCAAAATTTCAAGTGGATATCTCTTCCAGTTCTCCATAAACCTCTAATGAACCAGTTAGGTGAATCACCCTGTATTATTCGCATACTTCATTCCTAGAGGTGTTTTAAATAGTTTTTTTCAAAAAGATATTATCTCCATAATACTAATCACATAAATTGCGAAATTATCCGAAAATTTGTCACCATTTTTTGAGATGACATAAAAACATCAGTATTGATTTGTGAAATGTTATAATTATGCACTGAAATTAAACTTTCCTATCTAAGGAATTCATTCCAAGTGATACCTCTACAATTTCAATTGTGCATTGCTGCTATTATCAATATTCATTACTTGTGATGTACCAGATTTTTTTTTATGAATCTCTATCATAACCTGGACAAAATCTGATCTTGCCTAACGTTTTCGAAGACGAATCTTCTAGTACTTGGATATTGCAGGTTTCTTCATCAATAAAATGAAACAGTATTTTAGAAAAGATATGAACAAAACTGAGTTCGAATAAATGGTATATTCAACACTGTTGCCATCTTCCGTTAATGAAAAATCTTGCACTATTCTCGGGAACTGTTTTGCGTTGAACAAAAATATGAACAATTTTTATTTCAAAATGCAGTGGAGTGAAAGCTCAAATCGAAACATGACATGATATTATCATAAAACTTAGGAGGATAAAATAAGCATGTTGTGTTGATTGTATATATTACTTTTTCTTGATTATTTATTATTGCCATATTTATAAGATTGACGAAATTTTTTATTTTTACTTAACTAAGTATACTTATTATATTTCCTACTTAACATACGAATAAAGGACAAAACACCAAATCAACTTGTTGAAAACCAATTATAATCGATATATTATTTCCACATATCACATCCCCACCTATCGAACGTATTCATTCATTTATTTCATTGCGGAATAATGCAAAGTACAATGATTTATGTAACATTTTGGTTGATGAAAATTATGATAGAATATGTGTAAAGATTTGTCGGTAGATTAAAATCTATATAAACTATATTTCTAAATAATTCTAAATCTTCGATGTACATTAAAAAATAGCAATAATTAAGTGTTGCTAAAGATTTTTTCATTGTAAATTGTTTCTCGTCTGATACCTCATAATTATATAAATACTTCAACTGTTTGGCGAAATAGGTCATGAATAATATTCTGTTCAAAATTCAATCAATCAAAATTAACATTTTGTCAAATTGTATGTGAACTCAGAAATTGTGATGAGTGACTTTTTTTATGCAAGAAAAATAAACCTTAAATATTACTTACCATTGTTTTCATTTCAGCGTTGGTCATGTATGATTATTACGACAGAGTAAAAATATCGTACGTTACCCAATCTAGAAGTGAAATTCAGCAGATCTTTATTAATCTTCAACAATCGTACTTCGCCTTTTTTCTTCAACATTAGACACATCGCTCTTCTCATGAATTATTTCCTATCCACTGTCTCCACCCCACCCACCCGTCGCTATGCCAGACACAATTCGAAGGGAAAGATTATCCTATGTAAAATCATTTTCACCATTTTTCATCATTTTACCGCAAACTGCCAGCACTTCACAGTAGTCGATTGAATTGTAGCTACCGAATGTAAATGAATAAAGAACTAACTACGGCAAATAAATTGCACCTATCCACCGATTTACACGGTACTTGTTTTACACGTTTTCGCTTTTACGCGGTTTTCCAAAATATATATTTTTTTTCATCGCACTCTACTAAATGCTACTGTGATTGAACACGTGCGCTGTGTACACATCTCGCAGGGAATCCCAAGCTTATGTGCTGACTTGTTGCACAGGCACACTGTGTCTGTATTTCTTCGCATATAATTAAAGTTTTATCTACGGAAAATTGTATTTCAGTGAAAGTTACACAGTTTCAGGAAGATTTAATTATCCATATTCCTAAATTACAAGTGAGCGCATAATTTAAATAAATTAACGGTTGTAATTAAAGTAAAATTCAGAGGGAAAATGCGGTAAATGATATGGTAATTTACCAAATAGGTTTAATAAAAAAAAAATTGTTCTTCTGTTCAATGTATTGTAATTGAATAAAAAAAACAGTGTTTCCGTAATATATCACATATTTTAACCTGCCAATTTTAATTTCTGTGTACACCTTAAAATATTGAAAAAAACTGTTAACTAGCAAATAATATATGCATTTTCTGCAAGCTTTTTTTTTTTTTTTTTTTTTATTACTACAGGGGTCCAAAGGATATACTGCAGCCGGAGGCTTATTGTATTTCCCCTATCATTCCAATACCCTAAAACACATTGGTCCCTCTGACTATCTTGCAAAGGTCACTAGGTTTCAGGGTTCCCACATTCTCTAGGTTCAAATCAGGTTCCCCTAGTTGTACTACTCTTCTATAGTTTAGTGCCTCACAATAGCACAAAATGTGTTCAATAGTCTCAGGTTCTAAGCCGCACAATCTACAAGTCTGGTCACCTTGATATAGCCCCATTTTTTGTAGGTGTGTTCTGACAGGAGCATGTCCTGTAAGAAGACCTGTTACTAGTCTTATCTGATCTCTACTTAATCTAAGTATCTCATCAGTTCGTTTTTCACTTGTTATCTGAATAACAAGTTTACTATATTCTTGTCCTGGTGTGTTATCCCAGGCTATTCTTTGTAATTCTTTGACTCGTCTTTTAATGGAGTTACCAAGTAGTTTCTTGGGTACTCCAAGTACTGGTTCCGGGCCAAAGTAAGGTGTAGCTGACCCCTGCCTAGCTAGTTCGTCAGCTATTTAGTTGCCTTCTATTCCACTGTGCCCAGGTACCCAGATCAGTTTAACTCTGTTTAACCTTGTCAGTGTCAGAAGTTCGTTGATACATTCCCAGATGAGTCTGGACTTTACCTTATAACCTGCAAGGGCTTTTAGGCTGGCCTGACTATCCGAATAAATATGGATTCCTTTCCTCTTGAAGGCCTTCTCATTGCATATTTTTGCACATTGTAAAATTGCAAATATTTCTGCTTGGAACACCGAGGTGTTTTCACCAAGCGCATAGGAGTGTTTCTCCTTCAGGGTAGGGGAATAAATTCCCGCACCAGATCTTTGTTCAGTCTTTGATCCGTCTGTGTACCAGATCATTCTGTTTTGCTCTTCTCTAGCGTGAACTTCGTGCCACTCCCTTCGATCCGGGATTACCACCTCGAAGGGTTTTTCGAAGATGTATTTAGGGATCATATTATCTCTTGGCATCTGCAAGATATTGTCCCCAACGAATTGTAGTGGTGTATTTTTCCCACTATCTTTTGAGGCTACAGGTAATCTGAGGAGCCCCATTCTAGCCTCCCCTTGCACTTCAAGGTGAAGCGGGGGAAGACAGAGCATTACCTCCATGGCCGCTGTTGGGGTAGTCCTCATTCCCCCTGTTATGCATAGACAAGCAAGTCTTTGCACCTTGCTTAGTGTTCTAATAGCGTTATGCTGCAACGTCTTGCTCCACCAGGCGATTGCACCATAAAGTATGGCTGGTTTAACTACCACTTTATACAGCCAATGTATAATTTTTGGTTTCAAACCCCAAGTTTTGCCAAATGTTCTTCTCACAACCATAAGGCTCATGGTTGCCTTCTTTGTAACCCTTTGTAGATGTTGGTTCCAAGTTAGCCTGGAATCTAGTATGACTCCCAGGTATTTAACTTCCCCCGACATCTCTATAGGTGTACCATTCAGGTAGAGAGGTCCTAGCTCTAATTTTCGTTTTCGTTTTGTGAATGCTACTACTGTAGTTTTGTGAGGGCTAACTGCTAGGCTCTCCTCATTGATCCATTCAGTAGTGAGGTCTAATGCTTGTTGCATCCTTTCTTTAACAGTGGCATTGAATTTCCCCTGTTCCATGATAACCAAATCATCTGCAAAGCCTAGTACGCTGTGGTGATTTTGGGTTAGAATACGCAGCAGTCCGTCAATAACAAGACTCCACAGAAGCGGTGACAGAACCCCGCCCTGTGGACACCCTCTTGTAACTTTAGCCTGCAGTGTAGTGTCAGAGATGGTACTTTTTATCACACGGCTCTTCAGCATATTCTCGATCCATCTATTAATAGTTTCCTCGATATTGTGATGAGCGAGAGCTCGTGTGATGAATTTTAGATGGGTGTTATTGAATGCCCCCTCTATATCTAAGAATGTGCATAGAAGCACTTCCTATTTCTCAAGCGCATTTTCTGCTCTTTTAACGAGCTTGTGTAGTGCTGTCTCCGTGGAGACTCCTTCCCTGAAGGCATATTGGTCATTATGCAGAGCTTTCTTCTCAAGCACCTCATCCCTAATATACCTATCGAGAAGTTTTTCTAACGTTTTCAGTATGAAAGACATTAGGCTTATTGGTCTGAATGCTTTCGCCCCATCCTGTTCTGACTTGCCAGGTTTAGGTATGAAAGCGACTCTTACTTTAGACCATATTTTTGGTACATATCCCATTGCAAGACTGGTTCTTAGTACCATACAAAGTTTTCGAAGTAGAAGTTCTGGCCCTTCTTGTAGCATTTTGGGATAAACGCCATCGGGTCCAGCAGATTTGAATGGTTCAACCGAGTTGATAGCCCATTACATTTTGTGCCACGTGATTATCTTCTTAGCACACTCCCAGTTTTCCCTAGTCACTCTTCTGTTGAGAGTAACCGGAGAAAGCGGTCTTTGTGCTACAGGTGCGTCGTCAATTACCTTGGATTCGGGAAAGTGAACCCTGAAAAGTTCCATCAGTGTTTCTCTTTCATCCTGGGTGTACTTTCCATCAGAGCCTATTATAGCTCCGATCGGACTTTGTGGACCTTTTGAAAGTACCTTTTGAAGTCTAGCACCTGCGGCGGTTTTTTCGATATCCTCGCAGTACTTCCTCCAAGAGTCCCTCTTAAGTTTTCTCAATTTTTTGTTGTAATCTGTTAGAATGGTTCTGTATTCACCCCATTCTCCATTACTCTTTGCTTGGTTAAATTTGCGTCTAACCTGTTTTCTCAAATCAGCGAGGTCTTTGCACCACCATGGTGCGTTACGTTTGTAACTCCTTGTGATTAGAGGACAATTTGAATTGTAGGCTGAAACCATCGCGTCAGTCATTTGCTCCGCGATGTCATCAAATTCTATGGTATTATCAATTTTGCTAGGAATGTAGTGCAATTGCATGTCTAGGTCTGCCTTATAGGCTCCCCAGTTAGTTTTGCGTGGATTCCTATATATTGAAGTTTGGGTTTTAATGCCCGTTATTTCGAATCTAATGTGTCTGTGATCTGGGCAAGAAACCTCGTCAGATACACGCCAATTTTTAATGTTATTAGAAATAATATTAGTACTTACAGTTATATCTATAACCTCACTGGCCCGTGTCGTCACGAAGGTTGGTGTATTCCCTTTGTTGAGCACATCCAAGTTGTTAGCTAGAATGAACTGAAGTAGCGACTCACCTCTGAGGTCTGTATTTTTGCTTCCCCAGATGTGGTGGTGGGCGTTAGAATCGCATCCCATGACTAGTTGTGATCCAGTTCCTCTACAACTAGCCATCAGTTCCTCTACTCCGCTTGGTGGTGGGGGAGTAGGTGCATCACTGGGGAAGTAGGCAGAGGCTATTAAGATCTCCCCTGCCTTCGTTCCCCCCTTCTCCAGGGTTAGCTTTATTACAACAAGGTCCCTAGAACAAAAACTCGTTAGAGGAAATACTTTCAAGCCCTTTTTAACAAGGATACAGGCCCTAGGGCGATCAGTAGTTCGGCAATAGAATAGCTCACCACCACTCGCTCCTAATCCCCTGATAACGCCCCCATTAATCCAGGGTTCTTGAATCAATGCTATGTCAAATGAACCCATTAGCCCAGATAAGACAGTTGAGGCTGCCTTACTGTGCTGTAGGTTCGCTTGAAGTATTCTTACCTTTGTCTGCATCACTCGGACCAGACTTCAGGGTCCTGAAGAATAACTTCCCCAGTTTATAGTAGGCCCTGAGGTTGTTCGCCTCCAGAGCCTTCATGGATGCCTCATCGATAGAGTAGGCCAGCGTCTGGCCCTTGTCCTCTACCTTCCGGCTGATCTGGATCCACCCGTCTGTCTTCAGCAACGGATTTTGTTTGCTGATCCAGCTTCGGACCTCTTTCTCTTCACTGGCGTCCGGCACATGTACCAACACTCTCGGGCGCTTCGGGAGGTCTTTCGATTCAACCACAGTCAAATCGGCACCCTCCCAAAGGTTCCCAAGCGAGGCAATGTTGGCCTTCAGCCAGTTTTTCGTCACGTCGTTTGCGCAGTACATCCAACAGACCCCTGCGACAAACGACGAGCGTTCAAATTGAGGTGGGGTTGAACTTCCCGACGGCGTTCCAGCGATCAGTTCCAAAAGCTTCCCCTGTATAGCGTCCGCTTTCCCCTGATCTAGGAGCACCTCTGGATGACGGCGATCTATGATCGCCATCTTCAGCCCCCTAGCTACTACGTTAAAAGACATAGTCTGCTCTTGGCTCCTATGTCTTTTTGTAGGATTTTGTTTTCCGGGGGTACTCGAGTCGGAGCGAGGCCGTTTTTTGACCTCTTCCGCCTTTTTCCCTGGAACCTGCTTTTTTGGAGCAGGTTTGTTAGGATTGTCCTCTGTCCATTTCCCAGAGGCAATCTTCTCGGCTTTCCGGAGTTTCCTTTTAAGGGCACCAGAAAGTCGAGGTTTGGAGCCCTTGTCCATGTCCATTGCTTGCGCAACCCCATGAACCGCTCCAGCTACTTGTTGAGAGTTTTCTGCAAGCTTTTCGATTTACACGATTTAGACTTGAAAACGTTCAATTTTCGATTCACACGTTTTTCTCAGGAACGTATCTACCGTGTAATCGGGGGATAGGCTAAGTGCATAAAAAGTGATATTTTTTTTATTGTCACTCAAAAAAGTCACTAAAACTATACAAGAACCATAGACCAGAAATTTCTGAAGGTCAAATCCACGAGAAAGAGACGAATTGAAGAGAATCACAAGAGAAACACAAAAATGTTATACTGAATCTAGCAAACAAGGACATGCTACAGGATTGTCAAGAAAAAATAAAGCAAAAAAAAGAGGAACCTTCCTGAAACTGAATGATTCAGAATCAAAAAAGCGATTTATGGAAAGCTTCTCAAAAAAAAGGGATAAGGGAGGACCTTATATACGCTAGAAGACCGCCTATATTGAATATGGCAATTGTGCGATTCGGACTCAAGAATACATATGGACCCACAATGGCAAAATCTACATCAACAAAAACAATATTTTTTTCTTATATAAAACTTCGCACGAAAGGAGACATATCATCAAAAATAAAGATGATATTGCGAAATATCATTCATCTTAGATGATATTATATACTCAGGTATTCATTCTATTTTCCTCTCTCACTTATCACTTGCCGTATTATTTTTGTAAATAAAGAATTCCTTTTCTTTATTTATATATAATTTTTCTTATTACCGGGAGCACACAAATTTTTTGCCGTATTATTTTTTGTAAATAAAGAATTCCTTTTCTTTATTTATATAATATATAATTTTTCTTATTACTGGGATCACACAAATTTTTTGTACCATGATAGATTTCTTGGATGTGTTAGACAAAAACGCAGAAATAGAAACAAAAATATGTGAAAACATTCGGAGATATATACGGTGGAGAATGGTTGAGAACAGCTTATGTTGATATGGATATAATAGTATACTGTCGAAAATAACCGGCAATATCAAAAACATCTATGACTTTCCTATCCCAAATTATACTTTAAACTACAAACGAATCTCTTATCAAAGAGTAATTTTCTTAGGTTAACTTGCCGTATAGGACACAATCAGAAAAAATATTATTATTGATTGAGTGAATAAATTGTGATTTTCTAACTTCAAGTTCCTATATCTCGAAAACAAATCGATATAATAATTGATTTATTTTTGTTTGATATTAAGAAGGAAAATACCATTCAACTGAGGTATCACTTGCCATATGTTGCCATTTAAAAGTGAAGGATGGCAGTCACAGCTACACGAGGGATATGCTAGGTATTTCGGGTAAATTTCATCGCGAATGATTGAAAAATATCTTAGTGGGATAAAAGTGGAAAAACGTCTTTCAATCAAACGAGACACAAACATCATACCAACTTTTTATTGATAGATTCAATGAATACTATACTGTTCTTGACATCGTTCGCAACTGCGCGTATACCACATTCAACCAAGTTCACTTATAGATATAATATCAACGCCATTTTTGTTATCTATAAATATACCAAATTACTGATGATTAATTATCAATCTAAAATTTCAAGTATGGATTCAGTGAAAAATACTCGAAAAACAAATACCACCCTGGAAGAAAAATTTATCATATTGACATTTTCATTCTTTTCATTCATTTCTTTAATATGTTTTTATGTTGTTTTTTTTTGTTCTGTTTTTTTTTAATTTTCATCAAAGAAATTTCATTAGTAATGATTTTATTGAATATTAAAACATATAATTAATGGATAAATTTGATAAACAGAATATTACATAATATGACTGTATACATTCTATAAATTTATCAACTTGAAAACATGAAAGAATGAACATTTGATGTGTCATAAAATCGGTGTTCTCAGACGTCCTAAAACCATTCGCAAGCGAGTTGCGAACGCCCAACACCGCTCGGTTGTAAAATGCGCACGTTCCCAAACTTGCGAATGGTCAAGAATAACCGAAGTCAAATATCATTCGCAAATTCATGACATGCGAACGATCGTCATAGATGCGAACGGTCAAGAATAGTGCCCCTGGTCTGCACGGGAAAAGATTGGGAGGAGGTTAAACAATAAGCCACCGAAACTCGTGGTCGAGTCTGAACAAGCTCACTCTTAATATTGATGAAACTAAATTCGTTGCCTCCACATCAGAGACCTATTATCCTAGGGAGATAGAATATCTCATTCATAAATCTGGGTTTGTTTTATTGTAATGATTGAAGATTTGACGACTCTCACATTGAAAGCGACCCAACATATTAGACATGGTTGAAAAGAGAAAAAAATCCTCTCGAGCTAAACCGTAGACAACTATGATTTCCATTTACAAAAATACAATATAGGTCATAACTGAGAATTGAACAATTTTTTTTTGAAATTTTCTATACGTCGCACATAGAGGTATTTGAGACATCTAGCTGGCCAAAATTATTTATAGCTCTTAATCATTCCGAAATGATTCAGTATCTCATAAAACCTTGAATACAAGTGTATAAACACTCTTAACCTCCATTTACAGGACAAATTCATACATTAACTTTGAATAAAGAGACAAAAAGAAGCGGTAGAAAATGCATGTAGTTTTGTATAAGAAAATATATTTTATAACACAAAATAGTGTTTAAATATAATTATAATAAACAACTATCGCAAAACAAATTTGAAAACTTAAAATATGAATAATAATTTGGCATAACTTTCTTCACATATTAACAATTCTAAAGTTTCCTTCATGAAATAATTTTGTTTTATTTTGTCAACAATTCTTCTTGATGCAAGTAGGGGATCTGATGTTGACAACAATCTATTCAGAACATCTCTATTGCATTCTAATCTGCTTTATTTTCTTGCGAAATTTTGCCTGTATAAACGAAAATGTTTATTTCTTGCTTCTGCTGCTTCTTCAGATAATTGTCCTATTGGTAAAAGTGCATCTTCTATTACAGTAGCCCCATGCATTGAGATTTTATGTATAGTAGGCGTCATGTTATGTCTAACATATAAACTAACAAAAGTGCGGCAGTAGTAATTTTTTTTATTTTTTCTGCGTCTATTTTGTATCCACATGAAATGCACTCAAGAATCACCTGATTTCTTTGATAAAATTCATATCTAGACCTGTAATTTCAGCTGCCAACTCCCCAGATAGCACACATTCGCCTAAGCCCAGACAGCACCAGATATTCCATGAATATTCCTAGAATATTCATCTTCGAATATTGGTATATTCTAGGAATGTTCTGGAATATTCAAGAATATCTGTGGTATATTCCCTGAACATGCGAATGGGAATTCCTCATATAATCATAGAATATTCTGAAAAGAATATTCCATGAATATCTAGAATATTCTTAGAATATCTATCGAATATTCCAAAATTTTAGATAGAGATTATTCATGCAATATCCTTGAAGAATATTCCATGGATATCTAGAATATTCTCTGGATATCAATGGAATATTCCAAAATTTCAGGTAGTGGATATTCACCCAATATCCTTGGAGAATATTCCATGAATATCCAGAATATTCTGGGGATATCTATAGAATATTCCAAACATATTATATAGGGGAATCAGGGGATTATTTTCTAATAAAAATGTTTTCACTAGTGAAAGATATACACTGTGTCCAAGATAAGAATGAACAGCATGGGGATATCGGAAACGGTTAGTGATACAGGGTCGATTAAATTGGAGAAAAGTAGCGCATTTATGTGCCTAATAATATGCCATTTAGAAAGTTTCAATATTCCGAGTAGTTTCGGAGATATCCGGGAAAAACCGAAATTTGAGAATTTCGTTTTTATTTTCTCCTAGCTTTATTTTCAAAGGAAATGTGAAACAAATAGCACTTCGTCATGGCCACTTTTCGAGGACTACACGATATCATAAGCAGAATTTTCGTGCGACGTTTCGTCTTTTAGAAAACATCATCAACTTTGTATTTTTATATGGGCCGAAACTAAAGTATACCCTGTATACGACTCCATTTTTCATTGTGAATACAGCAACATATCACACAATATGGTTTCGGAACCTTTTCTCGCGCAAAATGTAATTTAGTGATTACTTAATCTGTTTTTCTTCAATTTTAGATAGTAGGCGCTGGAAAAAATGACAACATAATGTTCTGTTGTCATAATAATAGTGTAGTTTGGTAGAATATTTGACATATTACTGTTCCTACTTTTACATCTCTTTATCTACCTAATTTGTGTCAAAAATGGAAAACGGCAGCTTTTCGAATACTGAAAAATTTGATATGTTGTCATGTTACATTTTGTGCCATAGAAATTGTATTGATGCTGAACGTGCGTACTTTAATAAGTATCCAGAGAGGCGACAACCTGGTGAATCAATATTTAGACGGCTAGTTTTCCATTGAAGATAATACCGGAGTAGCCAGATCCACCGCTCACTTCATTTTAAGAAAACATAAATATCATCCATATAAATTTAGGATTTGTCATGGACTCAGACCAGGTGACGATGCAAGACGAAGAACCTTTTGTGAATGGTACACTAGAAAATGCCAAGACGATGAAAATTTTCCTTTCAAAATATTTTGGTCTGATGAAAGCATGATCACCAACAATGGCATTTTTAATAGGCGGAATGTTCATTATTGGTCACAACAAAATCCGCGTGTACACAAAGTGTCCAGACATCAACATCGTTTCGGTTTCAATATGTGGGTTGGGATTCTCGGCACGAATATAATTGGGCCTTTTATCTACCGAAACAATTTAACAAGAGAGCGGTACATGAATTTATTAGTGAATGATTTGGAAGACGCTCTAGATAATTTGCCTTTAGCGGTTACTCACAGCTGCTGGTTTCAACAAGATGGTGCTCCAGCACATAACGCTAGAATTGTTCGTGATTATTTGAACCGTCGATTCCCAGGACAGTGGATTGGTACTCATAGTGATACAGCCTGGCCTGCAAGATCCCCCGACTTAACCCCACTAGACTTTTTCCTTTGGGGATATATCAAGAATCAAGTGTACTCTAATCATGATTTTCAGAATGAAGAAGATTTGCTAAGATTGGTTACTGAATCCTTTAACAATATTTTTCCGGATATGTTAAATCAAGTTTTAAATTCGTCTGTGAGACGAGCGTACTCGTGCTTAGAAAGTAATGGCGGGTTATTTGAACACTTGTTATAAGTTTCTGTTCATTTCCTGTAATACATATTAGCTCCTTGTTATTTATTACATTACAATTACATTTATAAACTAAACTTTTGATATTGCGACTAAAATTAGAAGAAAGAAATATAAGCTTGGAGAGGAGAACTAGGAAAAATAATGTTGTTATCTTTGGCCTCGATATAAATGATAAAAATACCCTTGAATCTTCAGTCATAGAAAAACTAAATAATCTATTGGAAATAAACTTGAGTGAGAGAGATTTGAATAACATATATCTCCTGAAGAATAGCTCCAAACCAGCAATTAAAGTTGAATTTTTGTCCCATTTGGTGAAGAATACATTATTCCAAAATGTCTACAAATTAAAAGGCACAAATATTACAATTCTTCATGATATGTGCTACGAAGATCGTGTTGACAACAAAACGCTGGTGAGCCATCTGAAGGAAGCAAGATCCAAGAACATAAATGCTAAAATAAAAGGAAACAAATTGATAATCAACGGAGAGCAATATACTGCAGGAGAATTGAGGAAACAGGAAATAGAAGAAACAGATGAAACTGATAACACAGAAAATAACAAGAAGAGAGAAAGGAATTCATTGAGTGCTCCTTCAACTCCAACGACATCAAGAGGAAACATTTTTGAAGAGCAGGATTTTACCGATGAGGAGAATGTGGAAAGAATTCTGAACCAGACCGTGAAACCACTGCACAAAAAACTCAAGAAACAAACTTTCTGTACAGTGCAAACAACTGAAAGAAGAACTCGGCAAAATAGCACAACTCTCCCACATAACAAAAAACAAGATTTATAATTTCATTCATATATTCATAAATAGTTCACTTTTCCTTAGTTATTCCTTAATTACTTTGCTTATCTATTTTCGATATTCTATTTTTCATTTAAATATTTATTTAACAGTAAGATGGACCAGTATATCAGAGATTTAAACTATGAACCTGTTGATACTATTGTTCTGAACGATATAATGACATTAAGTGACTCGTTGAACCAAAAAAAGTATACTAACAATTTAAGAATAATACACCAAAACATTAGAAGTATTGGAAAAAACTTTGATGAATTTTTGTTGCATATCGATCAAGTTACAGATAAATTTGATATCATGGTTCTATCTGAAACTTGGAGAGTATACGATACAAACACCTTCAATATTTCCGGATATGACCTTCTCTATAGCGGGGAAGGGATAAATAAAAATGATGGTGTAATAGTTTATCTGAGAAATTTATTCAATTACACATATAAAATAGTGAAAATCGGTGAATGCACATCCATAGAAATAAAATTAAGGCAAGATGATAAACAAATATATATTACCGCCATATATCGTGCACCACAAGGAATAGATGAAAATTTTGTATCAAATTTAAGATCTTACTTAGAACAAACAAAAAACCATTCGAAAGATTATCATATTTTAATAGGGGACATTAATATTAATATAAACTTAGATGATGATGATGTTGTTAATGAGTACTTGGATATTTTGGGAGAATATAATTTCATACCTATGATAACAAAAAACACCCGGGAACAAGGTGCTTCAGGAACTTGTATAGATCATATTTGTCTTAACAGTAAACATAAAAACACAATAGAAGAATCTTTACCAATCATCCTCAAGACCTCTATAACAGATCACTTCTGCCAGATATTAAGTATGCCCATACACGTCAGACGCGATATCAACTCGACATCATTAAAAAAATATGTAGACTATAAAAAATTGAAAAATGAATTGCAAAATTACGACTGGTCAAATTTGTATCGAATAGAAGATGTAGGGATAGCAACTACATTTTTCGTCAATTATTTAAGCTCCACTATCGAGAATAACACCAGAACTGTAAAACAAAAACATATAGAAAAACAAAGGCAGGATTGGGCCACGCCAGGTTTAATAACATCAATAAATAAAAAGAATGAGCTTTATAAGAAATACCGGATAAACCCAGAATTGTACGAAAATGAATTCAAACATTATCGAAACAGATTGAATATTTTAATACAAAAAACAAAAACAGAATTTTATAAAAATAAAATAAAAAAATATGCTAAATCTTCAAAACAGCTCTGGGACACCCTTAAATCACTGGAAAAAAATAAAAAGAATAGCGAAATAAATGAAATTTCGAATGAGGCTGGAGACATAATAACGGATTCGAAAGAAATCGCAAATATTTTCAATGAATATTATGCCAAAGTTGAAAGAAAGTTAGCTGAAAAAATTGTGAAACCCACAGAAACTCCCCCAAAAAATGTGGTTTACCAATCTTCAATATTCTTTCGTCCTGTGTCAAGTCAAGAAATAACAGATATAATAAACCAATTGAAAAACAATAAATCACCCGGAATAGACTCAATAAGAGCTGAAACTTTGAAAAATATAGTACATGAAATAAAAACACCATTGACACACTTGTTGAACGAAATACTGAAGGTTGGAAAGTGTCCATCTGAATTCAAAATAGCTGTTATCAAACCTATACACAAAAAGGGTAGTAAGCAAGAACCGCAGAATTACAGGCCTATTTCTTTAATCACTGTATTCGCAAAAATCTTTGAAAAAGTTGTCAAAACCCGACTAGAATTTTTTTTCGGAAAACATAAACTTCTGTCTGATTGTCAATATGGCTTCAGGAAAGGAAGATCGACACAGGATGCACTAATATATCTCACTTCCAAAATATACGATGCTATGGATAATTGCAAACCTTCTATGTGTGTGTTTCTCGACTTATCTAAGGCTTTTGATACAGTGAGTCATTCACAATTATTGTCGGTCTTGGAAAGCATGGGAATTCGTGGCATCCCACTTGAACTAATGAAGAGTTACCTGCAAAACCGAAAACAGTATGTTCAAATAAAGACAGAACTAAGCATTGAAAAGGAAGTCGAGTATGGAGTCCCACAGGGAACTGTTCTAGGACCCATACTATTCACGGCTTACATAAATAATCTGCTAACTATGAATAGTTCTGGAGACATCATCAGCTAAGCAGATGACACAGCTATTTTTTATCAAGATGAAAACTGGACAAATCTAAAAATAAAAGCTGAAAACGACCTGACCCAAATTATGACATGGTTTAATCATAAACTACTTACGATTAATACAGAAAAAACTTACTTTGTTCCATTTACCTCATATAAAAATAATATACCCAATTACAAAACCTTGAAAATTCATAACTATAATTCTTCCATAAAAATAGCAAACGAAATCAGGTATTTAGGTATAACAATAGATAGCCATTTGAGATGGGATATTCATATCAATAATGTAACAAAAATACTAAGAACTATTTTATACAAATTCAAGTTTCTCAGCAAAATCTTAGATACTCACCACAGTAAAATAATATACGCGGCACTCGTGGAATCCAGAATTCAATATGGAATTCTAGGATGGGGTGGAGCGGCAAACATCCACCTACGAAAGTTAGAAAATACACAAAAACGTTTCCTCAAAATTATTCTTAAGAAAGAACCTACTTACCCAACCGAAGCTCTTTATACTGAATCCAAGGTATTATCGGTCAGACAAATCCAGTTCCTGAATCTCGTAACGTATATTCACGATCACAAACATTTATTAAATAGTATCGATCACCCATACTTAACAAGGACAAAAACTGAAAAATTTGTAAAAACACCTCTCCTTGCTAAAAAAATAGGTCAAAGGTGTCACAGATATTTAGCACTGAAGTCATTCAATTTTCTTCCCAAACAACAAAAGAATTACGTTCTTACAATAAATTCCAAAAATTTACTGAGGAAAAAACTGAAGATATTTATACTTGAAATGAAATTACACACTATCAACGAATTATTATCATGATATTATATTCTCTCGACATGATTCCTTTGTAATTTTCTCTTTTCCAGGCGATTTATTTAGACGTATGTAACTCTAGGTAGAAATGTATGGGTATACTGTGTACTGTGCACTGTGTGCATACGTAATTATTTAAAATCACTGTGCATATCGAGTCATCATTTATATTTTTCATATTATTCACTTCATTTACTACATTGATTTCAATTTTATTATTTTTTCTTATATCTTTATTTTTTATCTTTATATCCTTCCACCAATTTCAAGTTTTCTACAGCATTGAATGCACCACGCGCAGCTCCGGCTTTTGTGGTTTTCTTCAATGTTTGTTCGGGCTTCTATACATATACAGGGTGTTAGTGAATAAGTGCGACAAACTACAGGGGGTGATTCTTTGTCATTTTTTATGAAAAAAAGTTCATGTAAACGTGTGTCCTAACTTGCTTCATTTCTGAGTAACGGGGTGTTAAAGTTTTCTCTTAAAAACTGACTATTTATTTATTTCTCTGTAACCGGTCGAGTTATGCAAATGAAATTTGGTAGGTTCCAAGAGGTAGTTATTGCGCATTTTTTGACATGAAATTAAGAATTTTATGTTCATCATTGGCGTGCATATGCGTAATGATCTCAATTTTTTTAAAGAAAAAAATGGTACGCCACTGAGATATTCCAAACTTAAATTCAATTTTGAATGTCTCGTTCAATTTGCGACAAAAAGTCTCTCATGCCTTTTTTTCGTGAAGGGCGCCGTTTTTATGCAAAAAATAAAACATCGTAGGTAATGCGTATTTTTCATTTATTTAATACATTATCAAGAACTATCTTACACAATAAAATTAAACCAGAACAATAACAAAAAATAACACTAAAGGATGAATAAGGCGCAAAGCT
This sequence comes from Plagiodera versicolora, assembly GCA_037013635.1. Taxonomy (NCBI): domain Eukaryota; kingdom Metazoa; phylum Arthropoda; class Insecta; order Coleoptera; family Chrysomelidae; genus Plagiodera; species Plagiodera versicolora. Next base: position 2,322,546 of record CM072986.1, on the reverse strand, counting down.
ACAACAAATGTTCAAAATGACCACCTTCAGACGTGATACAAGATTCAACTCTTCGCCTCATTGATTGTCGTACTCGCGCAAATATTCCTGGTGTATTTCTCATTGTCTCGCAGCCGGCTATAATTCGATTCCTCAGGTGTTCAACATTTTCGACGGGCGTGGAATAAACCAATGACTTAAGAAAACCCCATATGCAAAAGTCTAGAGGATTTAAATCCGGCGATCGAGCAGGCCAATGTTCCGTACCTCCCCTACCTATCCAACGATTTGGATATACTCTATCTAAGTGATTACGTACATTGATGCTAAAATGGGCTGGTGCACCATCATGCATGAACCAGAAATGTTGTCTCATCTGTAGAGGAATTTCTTCAAGAAGAACACGTAACTCTTCCTGTAGGAAATTGAGGTAAGAGTCACCTGTTAGTCGTTGTGGGAGGAAATATGGACCGATTAAATGATCATGAAGTACTCCAAGCCATACATTTACTGAAAACTGATGCTGAAAATGAGCTTCGAAGATTCCATGTGGATTTTCCTCGGCCCAGAGGTGATTGTTATGGAAATTTTGTATACACTGTCGTCCAAAATTAGCCTCGTCAGTAAACAAAACGCCATTTAAAAAATTAGGAATTTGAACGATTTGATGAAGAATCCAATGGCAAAAGACTAGGCGCGGAAAAAAGTCTCTAGGTAGTAGAGCTTGCACACGTTGAATATGAAACGGATACAATTGCTGTTCTTTAAGAATTTTAAATACACTGAAGTTGCTTACATTCAATATGTTGGCAATCTTTCGAGTACTCGTTTCAGGTGACTCCGCAATTAACTCGAGAACTGCTTCTTCTAGTTGCACAGTTCGTACTTCTCGAGGGCGCCCGCAGTCAGCTGTCTGTTTCTTAAATGTACCATTTTCGCGCAAACGTTGGTGAAGACGAGCAAATATTGTGTGATGGGGTACCCTACGTTCTGGATGAAACTCAGCATACAATCGTCGAGCTTGCCGACCATTTCCATTACTTCGACCATAGACAAAATGCATGTCTGACATTTCCGCATTTGTATAATTTTCCATCCTTTTCGATAAAAGAAAAATTAATTAGGTACTCATAAAAAACAATGTTATAACAAACTGAAAGCTCAAAAATGAAGGGACGCTAATCGTATTTGACAGGAATGTTGACAGTAGCCTACTTGCGTCGCTACTAGATAATGGATTAAAGAAATGAAAAATACGCATTGAGTTGTTTCATTTTTTGCATAAAAACAGCGCCCTTCACGAAAAAAAGGCATGAGAGACTTTTTGTCGCAAATTGAACGAGACATTCAAAATTGATTTTTAGTTTGGAATATCTCAGTGGCGTACCATTTTTTTCTTTAAAAAAATTGAGATCATTACGCATATGCACGCCAATGATGAACATAAAATTCTTAATTTCATGTCAAAAAATGCGCAATAACTACCTCTTGGAACCTACCAAATTTCATTTGCATAACTCGACCGGTTACAGAGAAATAAATAAATATTCAGTTTTTAAGAGAAAACTTTAACACCCCGTTACTCGGAAATGAAGCAAGTTAGGACACACGTTTACATGAACTTTTTTTCATGAAATATGACAAAGAATCACCCCCTAAAGTTTGTCGCACTTATTCACTAACACCCTGTATAAATATATAAGAAAGGCACATGTATGTACAATCCTGAATAAACGTTATTATTATTATATTATTATTATCTTTGTATTCAACAACGCAATAATTCCGGCAAGTGCATGGTTAGTTTAAATTTATACTTTTATAAATAGGACTATTCAATTCACTACATGTATCAAAATATGACATTTTTTTCAGCGCCTACTATCTAAAATTGAAGAAAAACAGATTAAGTAATCACTAAATTACATTTTGCGCGAGAAAAGGTTCCGAAACCATATTGTGTGATATGTTGCTGTATTCACAATGAAAAATGGAGTCGTATACAGGGTATACTTTAGTTTCGGCCCATATAAAAATACAAAGTTGATGATGTTTTCTAAAAGACGAAACGTCGCAAGAAAATTCTGCTTATGTTATCGTGTAGTCCTCGAAAAGTGGCCATGACGAAGTGCTATTTGTTTCACATTTCCTTCGAAAATAAAGCTAGGAGAAAATAAAAACGAAATTCTCAAATTTCGGTTTTTCCCGGATATCTCCGAAACTACTCGGAATATTGAAACTTTCTGAATGGCATATTATTAGGCACATAAATGCGCTACTTTTCTCTAATTTAATCGAACCTGTATCACTTACCGTTTCCGATATCCCCATGCTGTTCATTCTTATCTTGGACACAGTGTATATTCATAACAATATATATAAAAGTTATATTGCATTACGAACATACTGAACAATGTGTAACTGATGCCACTGACATTTAATTTGCAATGTCATCATTTTCTCTAAGATGACAATTAGTTTAGATAGTGTATTATGTTAGAAATGATATTCAGTCTAGATTCAGAATCCTGTTTGTGAACACATGACAAAATAAATCTTTTAAAAAAAAAGTAACTTAAACAAAAAGTTATTTAAGTGGCGCAGTCGGTAGGATAGGTTGATCAACAGTTAGGGAATATAACAAGTTGATTCGTTTCAACGATTTATCGACCTATTCGAAAAATCGGTACGCGTACGGCAGAAAAATCCAGTCAGGTGAACTGAGTAGCTTGACGAGAAGAATCCGTTCGTTTTCCAACCAACAGTCAGCAACCAGAAGTACAATCGCTGTCTCTTCCAATGCCTGGCCCTGGACAAATGAAGTGGGTTTGGATTTTGCTGTAAGTACCCATGTCATACAGAGGTTTTCATAATCATTACGATACAGAAAATTCTGAACTCTCAAACAATTCTGATTCGGACTCAAACTTCCAAGAATACCCCTCGAATCGCTCGAGATCCCCAAATTTCATAAAACCTTCTCAATTATCCCCGATTCAAACAACTAACACAATGGCAGTGTTAAAGCAAGAATATTTTAATATGATTCCAGATTTCCACGGTGAAATGGAACTATTACCGAGATTCATCGAAATCTCCGAGAAACTTGTAAACAAATTTTATAACGTTCAAGATATAAACGATTTTCAGAATGAATATCTGATGTCAAGTATCTTAGCAAAAGTCAAAGGCGATGCCGCTTTGAAAATATCGTCCTGTATCATAAAAAACTGGACAGATTTGAAAAATGCTCTACTCAATACTTACGCAGACAAACGCGATATTTTTACATTAAACATTGAAATGACTGAATTGCGACAAATTAACGAAACGCCGTTTGAATTCTACAATAGAATCCAACACATTTTAAATTTACAAATTGCACAGTTGACCACTAGTGCATCACCGCAAGAAACGATTATATTAGGTTCATACGTTCGTAGTTTAGGACTTCGAGTTTTGTTAAGAGGATTGAAAGATCCTATTGGCTCTTTAATGCGAACGAAAAATCCGAAAGATTTGAACGATGCACTTAATATGCTAACGAATGATTTTCAATTAGATACCGCCCCACAGAGGTCAATGAAAAATCAATTCAATTCAAAACAACCATCTCACAATTCTCAAAATCAACAACGCATCATTCCACCATTGCAAATCACAAATTTTACTAATAATTCCCGAATACCTAATAGACCGATTAATTCATTCCAACACCACCAACAACCAAACTCATTCCAAAATCAAAATAAAAACTTTTCCGCATTTAGACCCAATCAAAAACCGAGTTTACCGAAAACAACACCAATGAGTATCTCTACTAGAAATACCGGACTCTCCCGAGTACCTAATCAATCAAATTTCAGCCAAACTCATCGATTAAATCAAAATCCAAATTTTAGACAAAATAGACCAAATTATATTGCTGAAGAATTATTCAACATAGAAGATGAACCAATAATAGATGAATATTCAATAGAATCAGATCAAAATCAAGAAGAACATTTTTTAGAGGAAGAAGCCTCGGAATTAGAGAACCAGATAGATTTGAACTAATGAATTTGACTAACAATACTAGTGAACTTCCATATATCATATTTCCAGAATATAATTTAAAATTTTTGATAGACACAGGTAGTACAAAATCATTTATCAGACCTGATATTGCCAAAATTCATTTTAAATCGTCCATTAAAAATGACCCTTTCCAAATTACAACTGCACATGGAACATCTACCGAGCAATATAGTACAGTGATACCCTGTTCTAAAATTCTCAATAAATTGAAATTACCTTTGAAATTTCACTTATTCAAATCCCATGATCATTTTGATTGTCTCTTAGGACTCGATAATTTGAAATTATTGAATGCTGTAATAGACTTGAATAACAACATGTTAATAACTCCAAATTCACAGGTGAAACTGAAATTCCACAAAGTATCTCCATGTACAAATGTTATAATAATACCTCCAAGATCTGAACAAGTAATCAATGTAAACATCAAAAACGTTAGTGATGGACAAGCTATCATCCCATATACAAAAATTTCGCAACTAGAAATTCCAGAATGTTTGACTACTGTCAAAAATCATCGAGCTATCTGCACAATAACGAATTCATCGAACTCTCAATTGATTGTAGATATGACAGAACCAATGGATGCCGAAAATTTTGACGATAATGAAACCATTTCCAATCCTAATTTAAATAATGTTAATTTCGAAAAATTTCAATTCGATATTGCTAAAATCAGAACCGAACACATGAATTCTGAAGAACAATACGAAATAACTAAATTGATTAAGGAATATTCTGATATTTTTCACATTGACGGAAACCAATTATCTTTTACAAGCGAAGTTAAGCACGTCATTAAAACTTCTGATGAAATACCGGTGTACACTAAAACTTATAGATACCCTGAAGTACATAAGCAAGAAGTCAACACTCAAATCCGAAACATGCTAGATCAAAACATAATTAGACAATCTCACTCGCCCTGGTCATCACCAATTTGGGTTGTACCTAAGAAGCTAGACGCTTCCGGCAAGAAAAAATGGCGAATAGTTGTAGACTATCGCAAATTGAACGATAAAACTATTGGCGATCGATATCCTCTGCCAAATATTACAGAACTACTAGACAAACTTGGTAGATGCCAATATTTTTCAACTCTTGATTTGGCATCAGGCTTCCATCAAATTGAAATGGCTGATAATGACATCGAAAAAACCGCTTTTAACACAGGCAACGGTCATTATGAATTCCTTAGGATGCCCTTTGGCTTAAAAAATGCACCAGCCACGTTTCAGAGGGTTATGGATAATATCTTGAGAGGGATACAGAATGAAAAATGTCTCGTGTACCTCGATGATATCATAATTTTCAGTACAAGCCTCCAAGAGCATATCAATCGTTTGCGAGAAGTATTCCAGAGATTGCGTGATTCCAATTTCAAGATTCAACTAGATAAGTCGGAATTTCTCAGAAAAGAAGTAGCTTATCTAGGACACATTGTAACACCTGAAGGCGTTCGCCCAAATCCAGACAAAATTAAAGCTATTATAAATTACCCTTTACCTAAAAATACCAAACAAATCAAAGGCTTTCTAGGACCTTTAGGTTATTACAGAAAATTCATTAAAGATTTCGCCAAGATTACCAAACCATTGACAAAATGTTTAAAGAAAGAAGCGCATATCGATACCAAAAATCCAGAATACCTGAAATGTTTTGAAACATGTAAAAACTTGCTAATAAATGAACCCATCCTTCAATACCCAGATTTCACTAAAGATTTCGTTCTTACAACTGACGCGAGTAATATAGCGATAGGAGCTGTCCTATCTCAAGGAAAAGTCGGCTCCGACCTACCAATAGCATATGCGAGTAGAACACTAAACGAATCCGAACAAAATTATTCAACCATCGAAAGGGAGCTTTTAGCAATTGTATGGGCTGTTAAGTACTTCCGACCATACTTATTTGGAAGAAGATTCGAAATTGTTTGTGATCATAAACCGTTACTTTGGTTGTTTTCACTCAAGGAACCAAATTCTAAATTACTTAGATGGCGTCTTAAGTTAGAGGAATTTGACTATGAAATTGAGTATAAAAAAGGAGTACATAATAAAAACGCAGATGCTTTATCAAGAATAGAATTGAACATGAACGAGACAAATAATGACGAACCAAATGATATTTTTGAGTACATAACAAAATTCAACCAAGATTAAAAAAAAATAGTACTAATATCGAAACGGATAATCAATCTATGATCGTAGAAGCTAACGATTTAGATCAAGAAAATAACGCAGAAGATGATAACGATCAAACAATTCATTCTAACTCTGAAAACCCAATTGTTGGAATACCAATAATCGATTGTCCAGTAAATTTCGGAAAGGATCAATTAATAATCTCTGAAGTGAATTATGAACCAGCAAAACCAAGTATTATTAAACTTTATAACTCGAAACAAAGAATACTCATACAAATTTCACGAAACAATTACGAACAAGATATCATCAATTTTGTCAAAGAATTTATCGTACCGAAAATCAAATATTACCTTTATTTTGAAGACCCAATATATGAAAGATTTTCAAACATTCTACAGAAATTCTTCAAACATTCCCAAATCAACTTTGTCAGATGTACCAAAAAGTTAATTGATGTAAATGATGAAAACGAAATTAATGAAATAATTCAGAAATACCATGAAGGAAAGACAAACCATAGAGGTTTAGACGAAACAGAGAAACGTATAAAAACATCCTACTATTGGCCAAATCAAAGAAGATCAGTCCAAAATTATATCAACCAATGTGAAATATGTTTAGTTACAAAATACGACAGGAGACCATTAAAACTTGAATATAATATTACACCTACACCTGTTAAACCTTTTGAAATTTTGCACATCGATAGTATAACCTTAGAAAACGCAAAATTCTTAACAATCATTGATGCATTCTCAAAATATGCTCAAGCATATAAATTAGATTCTGCTCAAGGTTTGGAAGTCGTAAATAAATTGATAAAATATTTCACTCATCATAGAATTCCAGAACAAATAATTTCTGATAATGGATTAGAATTTAAAAATTCGTTAGTAAAAGAACTACTCGAAATCCATAAAGTAAAAATTCATTTCATAAGCTCACAACACCCTGAATCAAATGGACTCATAGAAAGATTTCACTCGACCCTCGTAGAACACATCCGATTATTCAACAATCAAGACGAATATAAAAATGACTCGATAGAATCAAAAGTGAATTATGCTCTTTTAGCATACAACAATACTGTTCATCATTCTGCAACAAAATTGAAACCCTACGAAATAATCACTGGTCATCTAGAAACCGATTGTCCATTCAATATCGATATAGAAAAACAACTAGTAAATATATTTCCAATCATAAAGATAAAGTTAAATTATTGTATCAAAAATTGAACGATGATTTACAGAAAGGCAAAGAAAACGTTATTCAAAAGGCTAACGAAAATAGGGAACCAATTCCAGCAATTCCGGAAGTAATTTTTGTTAAAGATAAGCAAAAACAGAAAAAGACCTCGAATAAATTCAAACATCAAAAAATTAAAAGTATCAACCCGGAACTTAAAACAGCGAAAATTAACCCAACACATAAAAATACTGTAGAAAATATTCATTTATCAAACATAAAAAGGCCTAGACAACTAACTAAATCAAAAACTATTTCAGATCCTTCTACTTCTGCTTCGGACATGCAACAGAAATAGAAAACATCACACAGAACTTAGGAATCCTTCCTATCAAATTAGGCCATGCAAAACTTCAACGAACAGAACATACTTTCACTCACTTTTACGATATCAAACCGATTCTCGATGAATATGATAATTTGAACACTCAGTATGATAATGTCAAAGAAAATATGAAAAATAACTCTTTATTTGCCCGATCAGTAGAAAATTACGTTACCATTGTAGAATACACACGAGCAAGTATCGAAGACAAATTCGAAAACATCCGAATTCATACTTCAAGAAATAAAAGAGGATTAATTAATGGATTAGGATCAGTTTTGAAAGGCATAACTGGAAACCTCGACGCTGAAGATGGCGAGAGAATAAACAACATATTAGATCATCTGAAATCAAATCAATTAAACCTTCAAGAACAACTGAAAAATCAATATAGTTTGAATACACAAATCATTCAAAAATTCAATGATACAGTTCGAGACATTCAACACAATGAAATTGAATTAAAATCTAGAATTTTACAGTTAAAAACAATTATGAATGAAGAGATACAACATCAACATATTTTATACGCTAAAGATATTTTAAATCAGATTGTCATTCTTTTAAATGGAATTCTCAATATTTTACAAGACATCGAAAATTCCTTAACTTTCTGCAAACTAAGTACTATGCATCCTAGCATTATGAAATCAAAAGATTTGTTTCTCGAGCTTAGGAAAGTTTCATCATATTATAAAAATCAACTACCTTTCGAATTGTCATACGAAAATATTCTTGATTTCGAATCGATCATAGATGTCAAATGTAAAGTAGAAAACAATGAGATTTATTATTTCCTATCAATCCCTATCGATTTCGAAACTATATTTGATCTCTACTATTTACTTCCTATACCCACGAGACACGAATCAGAATTTTTTACGATCATTCCAAATTCAAACTACTTATTGAAATCTAAAGATAATACAATGAAAGCCTTAAATGACATATGTACGCAAGGCAAAATATTCCACTGTCCAAGTCATCTTCTGAGGAATATGAAAACAACATGTGAAGAACAAATTATACTCGAAGAAAACACCAATAACTGCCAATATAGCCTATTGGAAATATCGGAAAGCCAAATGGAAAGAATACCAGAAATTGACCAATACTTGGGAGTATTTTTGAAGGAAGAAAAATTGAAATTCCAGTGTCAAGAAGAAGTACAAACGAAAAACCTAGCCGGAGTATACCTGGTGAAAAACTCGCAATGCAAGTTATTCTTCCACGGACAAGAAATGGCCTTTCAAGACAAAACTTATGGTACGCCACTGGTAGCGAACAATCTTAAATTCAACTTGGATAAACAAAATTTCACGGACTTCAAGGTGAACTTGAAAACGCTGAGAATGACAGAAATCCCAACAAACAGAATTATTCCCACTGTAATTCAAGACTTCAACTATCACAAACCCAGCATATGGACTATTATCCTGTACATCAGCATTCCTGCGATAGGCACGGTCTATATTTGGTTACGATGGAAGAAAACAACGAATCCACTTGAGAAAGCAGACCAGGTTCCAGAGGTCATTCCTCGTGAAAGAAAACCGAACCTTCCAGAGGAAGCTTCATTCTAATGGGGGAGGAGTTATATTGCATTACGAACATACTGAACAATGTGTAACTGATGCCACTGACATTTAATTTGCAATGTCATCATTTTCTCTAAGATGACAATATATACAAAATACGAACACAAACAAACAAATATTTCAAACAACACTTACATATATAAATATTATATAAACTAAATAATTAACATAAAAACTCGTCTTTTTTTTGGTATATTTTATTCAACATCCATCTCTGTTACTGAATTGGCAAGTCTGAAAAAAAAACTTTTCAAGTAAGGAGGAACCAGATGATTATACTGCTAATCGTAGCGAAAAAAATAAAAAAAAAGCAGAAGGCTTCTTTGTTCTCAATTTTACCACTTTCAACGAAGAACAAACGCAAACGCACGTGAAACGCACACACTAGTCAGAGCACTCATAATAATACTGTCGAATGTCAAATGACAGTGCATCACTCCATCAAGGCACCACCACAGAACTAGACTATAATAGTAGGGTCAAAATGTTTTCAATTGTTTGAAATTCAGTGCCCACAGAATTGGTCTTGGTTCAAAAATATGTTTGTGCCAAATATCTTACGCAAATTATTTCATTGGAAACAATAAATTGTATTTTGAAAGGAATCGATGTCCATTTATAAGGCGTCATTGCGCATGCGCATCATATGAAAACATCTTTTCTGGAATAATTCATGAATATTCCGTACATGACATTCTAGGAATGAACCGTTCAGAATATACAATATTCCATGAACATGCAAATTCGCATCGGAATATTCCTGGAACATTCTTTCATGAATATACCTAATATATTCCACTTAGAATATTCCATGGATATGCCCAACGCATATATATATTCCAGGAATATTCTATGAATATTCGAAATATATACATCCATTCACGGATATTTTAGGAATATTCTAGGAATATCTGGTGCTGTCTGGGAGGTCATCCTCAAATAGTCTCCAAAAGCCTGTATATAGTGGATAACCTATTTTCCACATCCTGGGAACATTATAAGGCTCGGTATTTTCGTCATAATTGTCACACATTAGACCCTTCAGTGACAGCCTGAGGATGTCGAATATTATAGTGCCTATGAATGTACTGTAGAAGACCTTTTCATATATACCTATCAAATAAAATTATTAAAATAAACCTCTGTATTGAGCAGTGTAAATAATTACTGATGCAGTCTTCAATTGGGTTGCACCAATATGCCTACTGGTTTATTTGTGAATAATGTTTTTATCACATGGCAATCAAGTGAATTCCCAACGAGCAACTATTGAAAAAGTATATAGAAAACTATCAAGTATTTGAATTGTTCGGTATGCGAAGCGCGAATTTTTAATTTTCACTGCGAATGTGGTTGAAAAAAAATTGAAAATAGAGTCAGTTCATTATTGGAATATTCAAGGAATATGTTGTTCTAATAATGGTTAGTGAAAATTTTGGATATCTCGAAGTTTTGTAGTTCGAAAGTTATTCAAAAGATGCGCTACTATAGTTCTCTTCGAAAAGCCTCGTATCACGAATACCAATCAATCGAAGCTTTTATTCAACGTAAATTGAGTGGAAACATACATATCCTTGAAGAAGTGACGCCCTCCCTTAGTCAGCAATTCAACTAAAACTCTATTTGACGTATGTTTGGTCTAAGGTGCCTACAACTATGGTGAAACTAGTCCCTATCTCGACCCGTGACCAGAATCCCTCGATCAAAAAGCATATTTTCGAACCGACACGAACGCTTTTTTAAATCACCACGGATGGCGACACCATCGGCGCTATAATAATGCGAAATGCAACGTTGCTGATTGTTAATGAAATACACCAGTAGTTTGTCAAGGATTTTCTGCGGATAATGAAACGTCCTGCTGTATGACATTTGACAGGCGATCAAGCGGTTGACAGATGTTAATGCATCTTTAATGTTCCGTGGAGTTGTGAAACGATCACAAATAATAATATACAGAAAATGATTGGGATGCTTTCTAATGCAATATTCATTGATGGAGAGCTCATATGTATCTAATATCGATGCTTATTCTGTTATCTTTCACGGGGTATAAAAATTAATCGATGTAAAAACCTATCAAATTTGAAAAATGATATCTACGTATGCAAACATTTTATCATTTTATATAGTGGCCCCTCGGTATAAAATAATCTACACGGAAAAGACCAAAACTCCTCGATCAAAACGCATATTTTCGAACCAAGAAGTATGCTTTTTTAAATCGCCACGGATGGCGACACCGTCGGCGCTATAATAATGCAAAATGTAACGTTGCTAATTGTTAATGAAATACGCCAGTAGTTTGTCTACAAAGTTTTGATTCGACAGCATTTCATGAATTTGTGGGGATAAAAGAACGTAGAATTGTATTTTGAAGAAGAAATGTAGCTTCGTTGGAAGCGACTATTTGTTTTGCGCAGAATACACGTGAATTATTCATTTCAGAAGCGGCAACCCTGACTTCTAATGCTCGTCAGTTTAGTTGTCAATCAGATTAAAAATGACAAATTCTCGTGAAAATATTATCTTTTATTGATTCCTGAATATACATACAGTCGGAAAATTGAATAGAAGGTGTTTTCAAAATACTTGTAAATGTTTCCCAATGCGAGAATCCATTGTTTCCGAACGGTTTCGTCCTATGTGAGTAATGAAAAAGTAAATTATTGATTCCAACTCCAAAAACTAACAAATTACCTTCGAAATTCCATAAAGATGACGAGAGACGGTTTCTGCTTGTCCACAAACTATACGAAACTTTATTTCAACTAAAAAACACCACACAGTAAAATAATATATAAACGACTACAAATTCAAAAGGAGGTTAATGAACTAGAGAAGTTTGGAATTCCCGCCAGTTCTAACTGACGTGGAAGAAAACAATGTTACCGAACACGATTGTGTCGCCATCTCATGACGATTCGATAAGTAGTCGTATAGGACATGTTCCATGAAATTCCCATCGACACTTTTGACCCACAAACAATTGAAGAGTAGTTTCACCATCATGTAGACACCTTAGTTTGGTCGCGCTTTCAGTTGTTCACGAACTAACCAACTTTCTGTGTCACATTCGTCAATATATAAAATCATATGAAATATGTCATTTCTCATGTCAAATCTAAATTTTATTGCTTTTCCCTCCATTTAATAATTATGCTTTCATTGTTTCACTGTATTTTATGGTGAAGTGTAGTCTGGGTACTAATTAAGGTAAATAAATATTCATCTAATAATCATATCACTTGAAATGGCACGAGCACCCCCTGCTAAATGAACGTCAGGCGTTCCATGAACATCAAATTGTCTGAAACGGAATGCATGCCGTCTTCTAGTTCAAGTAGTGATTTCTCCAAGCGATGAAAGGTGATACATTTTTTCATTCATTCCACCATGTATAATGTGTGAAATATTCAGATGGAATCAAGAGGAACAAACTCCTAGAGGATGCTGTAACTGAAGCACATGTTGAAGGTTGTATGAAAAATTGGATGCGTCATGCTAAGGACAGATTGCATTAAAAACGAGGAAAGCTGCTATGAATAGGTGAGCTGTATATCAATATTTAATGCATGGAAAAGCTATTTATTCTGTTTTGATAGACATACTTCAAAATTTGATTCATTTATATTATCTAAAATACGTCGCTTCCAGGCAAAATCCATAATCAAGCGACACAATGATATTGGTGGATGAAGATTGCTGTTAATTTTGTACCTGATTTTTCATTATTTTGTACCTGAATAAATTTCAATTTGTAATTGTGGATTTCTGTTCAACGAAAGTATGCAATAAAATGTTTATAATCTTCTCCTGGCATTCTTCATAATACACATCGCTCAGAAAAACCTAGAATTTTCTAATATTATTTCAAATATCCTTCAATCATTATCATAAAACGTCCTTGGGACATTTTCAAATAGAGCCTCAAGTTGTTCCTAGAACATCCTATGTATGGCCCCAGAAGACTTTTTAGGGACGTTCTGAGACGTTATTAGTATGTGGATATTGGTAACAGGAGGACAGCCTGAGGTCATCCTCCGGATGCCTCTCGACATCTTGAGGACATTATTGTGACTGCCTCATAAGGTTCTCAAAAAGTATTTGTGTTATCTGGGTCTGGATTTGCAAAAAACCTTCGATTGGTATTTCCGTCATTTGTATTGCCAAATCCAGCTTTAGGAAAATCTACCCGAAGACCTCGTTTATTTTTGAATTCGTTTTGATTTTTTTCTTTGTTTTTTTTTTGTATTAGCAGTTTCCCAGTCAACCAGTTTTGGTTGCAGGGAAGTTGTAGGGAGTTAACATCGTGAAAATGCGACTTCACAATGTTGATATAAAAAACTGCAACCAGTACTTACTGGGGAGTGCTTAATGTCCGCAACATTGTATATCACTGGTAATTACCTAATACATCACAATGTGGATGTGTGGAAGGTACCATGAAAAGCAACATTGCGACTTCGCATTTTAGCACTTATTGGAAAGATTATTGAACCAAATGAGCTTTCAAATTACGTCTTCCATTGAAGTTATATTCATATGTTTTTTGTAATTATCATCGTGGCACTGAATTTGCTCTCTATAAGCGTCTTCTAATTTAATTAAAATTATGTTAATTTTGCAACACCCATGGAATTAGTACCTGGAAAGCAGACTAAATATACCTCAACTGCCTTATATTTCAACCATTTCATAATGCCTATGAAATGTGCATAGGTTAAGTCTATGAGATTTATATACAGGGTGGTACACCAGTAGGTATAATCAGAACCAGCAATAAAACACATCATATGCCTGCTCTTCATATTGAATCTATTTTTCATTCTTAAAGGGAAATAATTAAACAACTATTATAAAATACTGATCTGTATATTTTGAATATAACACAGGGTGAGTCAAGCTGTACGCATTTCTAGCCAGGCATATATGGCTGAACAGAATCATCAGATATATATTGCATTCAGCTTGACTCACCCGAAATACTTTATAAAAACTTCAACTCACATTGTAATATCATAGAATACAAAAACAAAAACATTATTTTCGAAACATAATGAAATAAAAATAGTATTATTTACAAAACGAAAATAGTATGCTGTACAGACAAAATAAAATCAAAGGAAACAACAAAAATGTTGATTGTTACCATATCACATTATTATACTATGATGATCCAAATAATGGATTGCCACTGTCAACTGAAAATAATATTAATAGAAATTGACTTGTTTTTTTTTTATAGTTCAATACTGTTCTGAACATGTTAGATACACTTTATGTTGAAAACATATCATATGTTATATTTCTAATCAAATTATTGAAAAATTCTAAATTCAGATTTTATTGTAGAGAAAGATGTTTCTGAGTATTGAAAACAGTGCATACATGTTTGACATTATATAGAATATCATTCAATATTCTGATACTAAATTCCGATAATGATACGACAAAACGGTTGAGGAGTCCATCTTGTTAAAAAACATTGCTTTTCAATTGGCAGCACCTTCCCAATTGTACATTTATGAGCATCATTTTGCCATTGGAAATGTATACTTACATGCACCTAGAGCTGTCTTATATTCTTCTTAACAGAAATTATTTCAAAATACTGCACACAAAACCAACAATTCAACCAACCATTAAATACGCACCACACAGACTTCACATTCGTGTGCACGTGTTGTTGCTATGCCCTGCGCAAGCGCCAATTCTATGTTCGAAATATATGAACAGAGATAAGTCGCAAAGTAATAGCAATGTGCACTTCATCTGAATCGCTCGATTAAATGTTCCACTCAATCATTAAGAAAGTTAACATGGGGACTTCGCAACGATAACAATATGTGGATGTTGATATCCACAAAGCGAAGTCCCATGTAAAACCCAGAGAGGTTTCCAAGATGATCTTCAATGTGATATTATTTGGTATTCCCTGCGACTTACTGTTACTTTTTTGGTTGACTGGGTTGTCTGCTTCAGATTTTGGTGGCAAATCTTGCACGCCGAGCTTGTAGGCAATATGTAATAAATTTTCAAATAGCCGAATTCTGGCATGTAACGTAGATAAGCCGAACTTCAATGTATCTGTATTAACTACATTTGTTATATTCAAATCGTTGAAATCTTTCGATGTTGCTCCACATATGTAACATCTAATTGTAGATTTTGCCGCGTTGCACACTTTTGCATCTATAATTTTGTTAGCATCATTTTGGTTTTACACCGATTCGTTGTTCGTTATATCAACTGTTTCCTTTAAAAATCGTATACGTATAGGTCTACAGTAGCGGGGCGATGATGAAGTTGTGTTCTGCCATAAGATTTTATTTTCTTCCCCATACACTAAGCGTACAGGCACAAATAAACTTTGAAAAATGTGCGAGTCGCATCCGCTATCATTTTGAGCTTGTTGTGAGCCATCACAACCCCATTTACAGATCATTTGAAAATCTCTCTCATTATCGCTAAGGGTTTTCAAAACGTAAGTGAATGAGTTATCTTTTGGCAGTATGATTCATTATTCCTTGTAAATTCACAGGTTTCGGTTACGATAAAAAATCATTGGAAGGATAACATTGTTTCTTATACAGCTGCAAAACTGAATAGCATGGAAGATTTCCTGTGGTTTGCCTGATCCTTTCATATTGGGACCCTGAAAGATTCGCATCTACAAACATTGCCAGCGCTTCTTCTGGATTGATATGCTTAACATGCGCGGTCCCTATTTTCTGAAATCTCTCTCAAAATATTTGAAGCAATTCTATTGCCCTGGGCTCGCAATTCCATTTAAGCTGCATAAATTATTTTCCCAGGGCTATCCGACAAACGTATCGTTTCAGTTTTACGTCTTTTGCTTCGTTCACTAGCCTCTTCAAACGGTTTATCGGGTCTACCCGCTCTTGTGGGTATAAGAGGTAATTCAAAAGTCCCATTCAGCCATTTTTCGTTGTTTTTTTGAAATAGATCACTTCTATATTTTACTGCTACCCATCGATGCTTCATTTCTGATCTCATGCGTGCAAAATTTCGCCTTATGTCCTCTATTTGTTCGGCTTATGTGAAATCAAATAATTTTCAACATATTCTAATTGGTCCTTAAAATATCCTCTTGCAAGTCATTAAAGTACTTCCAGATGGTCCTGGAATAATGAAAACTGAATTAAATCAAAATTAATTCTTCTTTTACATTTTCAAGTAGGAACCAATTTTTGAAAGTAGAAAGTCTATATATTACGGATATGTGAAAATTATAGCCGAGTAATGCTGGGCACTAAAACGAAAAGCCTCGTAAAACGAAATTTTCCTGAAAAATTAAGGAATTGAAACGGTATTCTTTCGTAGGACGGAAAATAATATAATCCCGTCACAAAATTAAATATTTTGAATATCTAAAATAAGTCACCTACCAGCCGTTTTGGCTTATTCACAACACAATATAAAATAAAAAATAGTTAAAATTGAGTTTTATAGCACGAATATTGAAAACAAACGACCGCTTCGAGCAATGTCTCAATTTCAACTGACTATATATCTTGTGCAATTTGGGGCGGTAAAAAACAATAGGGTTAGGTCGCCCAATTACCTGGCTCTTCTAGGAACGCATTTTTTTACCTCAGCGTAATTCTGAGGAATGTAATTTTGGCCAGCTAGATCATGTGCGCCGATGGCTTGAAAGGAAATAAGTGCGTAAATAATGTAAAAACAATATTTTTCTAACTTTACCAACAACCATGATATTTGTATACAGGGTGTCCCATAAAGACCACGTCGAACTGAGGGAGAATGTAGATCGAAGGATAACCCACCTGCTAGGAAAAATTCTCATTATAAAAGTCTTACCGTTTTCGAGATATATTTTTTTTTAAATGATGAAATTTTGCACCTTTCAATAGTTTTGTCTTCACGGTTGGTACAATTTTACACCTTTTTGGTTGATTTTTCCAGTAAAATATTGCTGAAGAATCATTTCAACGTTTACATAAAAACATTCTCCGAACATCATAAAAGGGGGCTGTGAGAAATATTTTTCTTGAAAATTTTGGTAGTGGATTCTTTTGTTCATGAATTTCAGCCCATCGTATTGAAACCAAACACCAATAAATTGTCTATTTCATAGTGATTTCAAAAAGGTATCACACAAGTCACTTGTTATTCAAAGAAGAAAGATATGGCTGTTTCTATCCAACAGGGTACGTTTCTGACAGAATCAAGTTTCCCAATTCTGTTAAGAAAACTTCTATGTTGCATTACCTAGTGAACAATGGTAATTATTTACATGCGAAAATATTACTCGCATAATTATTCACCTTATTAGGGTCATTTGTCGCAGACCTAGTGAAATACTTGCCATCTCGCTCATTCATCCACCTGGCTTAGCCAACAGAGGCAGTACAGCTGTGGATCTGTCATTCTTCAGTATGTGACTTGTGACATGAATCTCCACAATTCGCATTGCTGGAATATCATAAATCCACACGAGGTAAGAGAAGATAGATCACAATATCGATTCAAGGTCAATTTATGGACTGGAATATTTAATGGTACAATTTTGGGCCCGATCGAACTGCCGCCATCACTGAACGCAAACAATTATTTGGAATTTTCAACCAACCAGCTGCCCGTTTCATTGGAAGATATGCCACTGGCGCTGCGATGTAGTTTGTGGTTTCAACATGATGAATGCCCAGCACATTACGGACGCGAAGTTACCGCACCGGTGGATTTGGAAGAGGAGGTGAAATTTTGTGGCTTCCTCGTTCACCTGACCTAAATCCTCTGGACTTTTATTATTGAGGCTGCCTAAAAGACAAACACCAATACGTGATGAAGCCGAGTTGAGAACGCATCCGAGTTGCTGCAGCGGAAATATACGGCATTCATTTGACGGCAGTGAAAAGGTCTTATCTCAGTCGATGCAGAGCCTGTATACGCGGAGGAGGTCGCCATTTTGAACATGTTATGTAATATTGCTTTTCATGGCATTAAAAATATTACTACCTACCCCAAATAATAACCATCAAATTATAGTCAGAAACGTACCCTGTTGGATAGAAACAGCCATATATTTTTTTTTTGAAAAACAAATGACTTGTGTGATACCTTTTTGAAATCACTATGGAATAGACAATTTATTGTTGTAATGTGCAGCAGTAGCTCAGTACATTTTGGTTCCACTACGATGGGCTAAATTTCATGAACAAAAGATTCCACTACCAAAATTTTCAAGAAAAATATTTCTCACAGCTCCCTATCGAATTGTTCGGAGAATGTTTTTTATGTTAACGTTGGAATCATTCTTCAGCAATATTTTACTGAAAAAATCAACCAAAAAGGTATAAAATTGTACCAACCGTAAAGACAAAACTATTGAAAGGTGCAAAATTTCATCATTAAAAAAAATATCTCCAAAACGGTGAGACTTTTATGATGGGAATTTTGTCATAGTAGGTGGGTTATCCTTTGATCTACATTCTTCCTCTGTTTGACGAGGTCTTTACGGGACACCCTGTATGTAGTAAAGTCGAAAAATCTAACTTTTGTTTATAACTCGAAAACGAGAGACGATAGCCAATTTTTGTTTTCGCCAGCGAACTTATCTCGAAAAAATTGATCAAGGATGCAAATTCAATTCTTTCGTATATCCTATTGACGAATGAACATAAGCGATACGCCACCTGGTGGCACTTAAAATAACTGGACATGCTGAAATAGTTCTTGTGTTCGGTATTATGTTTTGTTGAGTTTATACTGAATTTGAATATTTTTAAGATTGCAAAACTTGGTAAAATCAAACTACCAATATTAATTCCCATGCTTTTCCTCAAGCTGGTGACATGAATATCGTGAGTAGATAATAGATGGAATTCTGTTTACATTAATGGTCACAGTCGAGCATAGTATTGTTCAGGTATCAACAAAATTGAAACGAGATCTCACATTATCTATTTCATTTAGCACTTCTCACCAAAAAACTTCAGAAAAAAACAAAATACTACGAATTCATAATTCATTCCATTACAAAAACCATTTTCTTGTCATGATGATTATGAAGTCCAGCATTCAAAACTTCTTCATCTTCATGAACACTTCGGAAAGTGTTTGTGTCTTCAAGGTACCCTAAACTAAATCTTGCCATTCGAATTTGATAACAGAACAAATATCAGAAACCTGTTTATATTTCGATCGAATCATTGTCATGCACAACAGGATTGCAACCTCGTATTATTTTCAATATATAATACGATGAATTAAACAAATGATAATGCTTACGACATGGATGCCTTAGCTCACTACAATAGTCTGAAATGTCTTTATATTATAAACTCACACTTTATCAACGAAAAAAACACATATAACCTAATTCAATGATACTATTCAATGTCAGCATGTGTGGTTCTGTGACTGCCGACTGTGGCGCTGCAATCTAGAGAACATTATCGTCTTTGGAATTGAACAGAAATTTTTGGTTCAAGTTGTACTTCTACTTCGATACAACTTTTGTAATATTTAAATATTTAAAATCAATCGGACCGTTCATTTTAATGTTAATTTATACAAGGTAGTAACAATGGAGATTCAAATTTCAAAAAAGAGTTCATAATTTTGCTCTATAAATACGAATCACAACTATCTTACATTGTTGACATACCAATGGTCTGTGAACTATCTTATGCAATTATACTTCTCTAATGCATTCGGTGCAGAGCTATTATTTTTAGATGACAGCCATAAACGAATATAGATAGATTGATAGTGTCGATTAAATTATCTCATCCTACGGTACAATTGAACCCGTGAGTGTATCGAAATATGTGTGAAATCAAAGATTTTCTGAGCGTTGAAAAATCTTTACAAAAGTTACCTGAAGAGGATTATGTAAAAATTCATGAAGTTTTATACGGAAACCAAACATAGTAAGTGAATATGATACATTACATTTTCTGTTGCTAATGGATTTGGTACCCCTCTTACTCATATACATACATTATACATACATTACAGAAATCTGAGTGATTTCGAATTATGAAATCCGAATTGGCTAATCAATTATAAACGATAAAAAACATAGTTTAGTAGTAGTTTATACAGCAAATATTCAATAGCAGTGAGCTATAAATTGCATTGTTTATTCCATTGTGAGAATTTTTTTATGTAAGTATTCCTCAACTATCTTCACATTACCGTCCGAAAGGTAAATTTCAATATCGTTGATTATACATGATCCTAGAATCAAGGTCTAACAAGTTTTTCGAGCACAACAGTGAGCACCATAATGAAAGTGAGCTCTTCAACTATTTCCAAATGCGTCACCCTGTATTATTTTATCTTATTAGATTATTTTGACATACTACGATAATAATCGAGAGTATCAGCTAATTGATGTAAAAGTTGTCTATCACATTCCATCTTTTCTGATAGTCTATTTCGACAGTGGGACCAGATCATATTAAATTTCTTCTTCAACTCAATGTGAAATTCCAATTATTCTTTGTAGTAGTTCAGCGTCCAATTTGATGAAGCGATCCAGTGAACAATGTATTCATTAATTAAAAAATAAATAAATACAGGGTTTCTCTTTGAAATATGCTGGAAATATGCTGGAAATTATGCGAACAGCACCAAATAATGCAGAAAATATAGGAAATACCGCATTCGAGTCATATTTTGTTCAAACTAAACCATTGACCAAGTGTTCCGATAAATATTCTGTCTGAATCTGTTCTGAGGTTTCATTTATCATTAGCGCTCAGAATGGGTCAGTCACCGTAATTGCTCTCGCAAAAGTCTACCAGAACGTCGAAACAAATTTCAAGAATGTTCTACAAATAGATCAAACCTTGAACAACAGATACACTAGATTGAATTAACTCATAATGAATGATTTACTCATGAACAAATCTATGTAGATTACACACTGAAGGATATGCAAAATAAAAGGATGATATGGATGTGAAATAATTGAAACATTCACATCAGTCACAGTTATGAAACGAGTGTTATCATAGAGAATAAAATATCCAGGACTAATACTAGTAAATTTGAACATGAACATAGAAATGAGGCTGATCCATGGAGAACAGCTTCGATCAAAATTGAAAAAACATGGTAAACGGAATTATAATAAATTGATAAACCATTGGAAAACTCACTTCATCCCACGTTTCCAAAAACTCATAACTTAGTCTATGCTGTCTATTAATCTCGTTTAAAACAAAAACAATAATAGAACCGAATATTTGCTATCCATGATATAGTTGAGGTATGAATATTTAGAAGTTCGAATTCTAGGGAATGATTCACTTATAATGTATTTTTAAAGTAATGATATACCTATTATTGAAGCATAAAAAAATCTAATATGGCGTCTACGAGAAAGGAAAAATCATGTGATGATATCTTGAAAACACAATTATGTAGCAAAAAAAATTCCATTCATTTTGGAATGAAGACGAACATGAAAGCAGAAAATTAATAATTTCCAAATTTTTTTCCATATTTTTTTTAAATTTCTTCAGAATCAGTCTGAACGGCACATTATTAGTCACACAGAATCGCAATTTTCTCGTGATTTAATCATCTTCGCAT
This sequence comes from Plagiodera versicolora, assembly GCA_037013635.1. NCBI lineage: Eukaryota > Metazoa > Arthropoda > Insecta > Coleoptera > Chrysomelidae > Plagiodera > Plagiodera versicolora. Next base: position 2,300,581 of record CM072986.1, on the reverse strand, counting down.
CTGTCATAGTCCCCCCCAATTTCAATACAACTGGACTTTCAGTGATATAAAAGTCAGTGAGGAATGTGAAGATCTTGCGAAGAAATACAATATCGAATTAGTAACTTGTGGTTTCAAATGCAAAGAGGAACAGCTCAGATGTCCTAAACTCGTGAGAGTTGGAATTTGTCAGCACAAATTGATGCCATATCCCACGACAACACCCGTCCAAGAAATAAAATATGCTCTCTTCAAATTTGCCAATAAAGCTATAAGAATTGCTGGAAGAGGTGGAGTGAATATTTTTTGTTTACCAGAATTATGGAGTAAGTTTTATCTATTTTAATCATCGATATGATCTGAATGAAATTCAATTTATGAGATATTGTAGTCCCGAATGAACTTGAAGCACGAATTCAATCATAAATTTAAGGTCTGTTTCGAGAACCAGATATCGAATCATTTCGAAAATTTGGTAGGACTATCTCTATTAACCTAAAATATTATGTACAATATCATTTTTAGAATCTCTTTCTCTTCCATAACATCTGAATGAAACCTACTGAGTGTATAACTTACTCAGTTATGAAGTACTATTTTCGAAAATTTGTCATGGACAATATCAATTTTATGTGAGACACTGATAAACCCATGAACCTTTCATGAATGAAGCAGTACCTAAAATTTTGATGGACTAATAATTTTTCAGATATGCCATATGCCTTTTGTACCAGAGAAAAAAATCCATGGTGTGAATTTGCAGAGAATGCTCAATTTGGTCCTACTACAAAGATGTTACAAGAGGTAATAGCGTAGGTATATTCCAATCAAAACATATTGGCTAGCCTATAACGTTTGGAACTATGAGGTTGATATAAATCATTAGATTAAATTCAATTCCATGAACTAGTTCCGATCCTAGATATAATTTAGCTCAATATGCAACCCTAAGTTGATAATAGAGAATAAAATACGAATTTTTTGAGAATTTGTATATGATATATACATGATGAAATAAATGTATGCAGAATAAAAACGAGTTCCTTGGAATATTATTCATACTGACCTTTGTTAACAATAATTATTAGGTCAGTTTCTCCGTCAGATATTTGAATATCGGTGAAGAGGGGAAGATTTGGTTTATTGCAGCTAAAAGGTAAATAGTTCGTTTTCTGAAAATTTATTGTTAATAATCTGTTTTCAAGCCATTTCTTTTATTCTGATTGAGATATAGCTTATTCCATTTTAAACAACAACTCAAATTATTCACGAGAGAAACTCAAAAATTCCTGTAAAATAATTATAAACCTCACTTCATTTCATTCTTACGGAGGTGTATATGCGTGTGTTTGTTCTGTGTATTAAACAATAATTTACCACGTGATGTCTTCAGTTCATTTCATTTATATATTCAATGTATATCGAAACAAGTGTTTAATCACTTATCGATTGTTCTTGTCTGCTGTAGTTATAGCGTATTTTATTTTATTAGAATTACATTTATTAGTACTATTTTATTGTCCAACATTGTCGAACCCTTTTTTGGTTTTTTGTTTGTTCTTTTGTCGCTTGTGCACTTTGTATATGTATCTCATATTTGATTATCTCTATGTTTACTGATAAATTCTGGAAGTTGTATATTTTTTAAAACCATTTTAAATTTCTCTATGTTCAATAGAATCATAAAATATCCTTTTTCCTCGAAACAAGCATGAATACGCTTATCGAGTTTCATCATTTATGTTATTGTAATAAGATTATGTTCGTTCTTTCATGTAGCAATAAATTATATTATTATTATTATTATTATTATTATTATTAATAATAATACATTTCTTTTTCAATTCAAATTCGAACGATTATGAATTTCAGTATTCTTTTCGAGTTATATTCATTCATCTGTTCATGTGTTCCAGTTCTCGACCTACTTCAGAACAAAAAAAAGATTATATCCAGGTGACCTAAAACGTTTTTGAAATTCTATACATTGTCAAATCATTCAAATGTCGTATGACAAGAAACTTTGTTCATGCAAGCCATTTGTGAATTTTTATATTACCTCTAATTTTCAGCTGGCCAAAGTACACAACATGGTTATTATTTCTCCAATTCTCGAACGCGATGAAGTTCTAGGAGATTCCATTTGGAACACTGCAGTCGTCATAGATAATTCCGGAAATTTTCTTGGTAAACATCGTAAAAATCACATATCACCGGTAGAAAATATCAGTGAGTCCATATACTGTTCCGATGGTAACACAGGCCATCCTGTATTTGAGGTGGGATTATTTTTTTCATTTAATGAATCTTTTATTAATCATCGAATATCAAAAACTTCAAAATTTCATCAGGAGCTTTTCGAAAGTCAAGTCTTGTGCTATGTTAAATCATCAAGAAGATGAGACAAATTAAAATGACCAGGGTACTGTAATCTAGTAAATTGATATGATTAGAAAATTGCCAAAATATTCTCCGAACAACTTAAAACACATGAAATGATACACCTGCTTGATAATTTCAATATGTTTGCAGACTGAATTTGGGAAAATATCTGTGTGCTTGGGCCGTCATCACCCCTTGAATTGGATGATGTTCGGTCTCAACGGAGCAGAAATTGTTTTCAGTCCAGCAGCCGCAGTAAGTTATTCTATTTTATGTTGAGTAGTAATGATAATAGGATTATTCTGATACAAACAGGGTTTCTCAGACTAAATGTCGTGTTCGATAGTTTTGTGTATGGGTTTTATTTGGAATTTTCTATTGATAAATCGATAGTTTCATTTTATCCCAGGGATTTCCAAACCATTCTGAATCTCTGGGTAAAATAACCAGACTTCCATGACTGAATGACCTGAAAATTTCTGTCTGTTTTTTTTTCATAAAAATGCCATTTCGAAAACTTTGCGGTTGTTTTGTGAGTAAAATTGACATAATTTTTTCAGCAAAATGTGGTAGAATGATTATATTTTTGGATTAGTATAGTGCAAGTCTGAAAAAATTACACAGTGAACATTTCAAATTGAAACATTCCATTTATTGATAGTTTTTGATCTTAGGAAACCATAACTTTGGCAATCCCTAATTTATCCGATGATGTGATTAACACCTTTGAAATTTGTCATCTATATTCTATAATCTAGTGTGTCTAGTGTGTTTTCTCATAATACCATTTAATTCAGCCAATCAAACTGTAATAAAAAATGGTTTCATTTATACGAAATTGAAATGAAAAGTGAAGAATTCAATAATTATCTCACAGGAATATATGTTTTCAATTCCGAAATTATGTAGAATGGAATTTCAATTCTACTATAACTGAACAATATATTGAAAAGTGATGATCGAATGACAAAGTGAAAGAATAAAATTACTAGATGTCACTTTTATAAAAGCATGGGTTTCTGAAACGCAACGTAGTAAAAACAAGTAAAACAAAGCACTCCTGCTTTTGAAAGGTAACATTGATTTCCTCAGTAATTTTATCTTTATACCAAAAATTATTCGTCTAAATTTGAGTTCCACTTTTTTTAAAGAAGTGTTTTTGATTTTTGTCCACTATATTCTTGGGGTAATTTGATGCTGTAAATTGAAACCATCAACTAATTTTTTACAGGCTGGTGAGGAAAGTGAGCCCCTTTGGTCTATCGAAGCTAGAAACGCCGCGATTGCCAATGGTTATTACACCTGCGCAATAAACAGAGTTGGTGTTGAAGTTTTCGGAAATGAATATACTACAGGAGATGGAAAGCCACCTCATAAAGATAGTGAATATTTCTATGGATCAAGTTATATCACTGCTCCGAATGGAACAAGATCATTGGTGAGTTGAAGTTTTGGGATTCAATGGAAATCAGAATGAAATGATTATGATATGCGGAATCATCTAAGCGAAAATATTGATATAGAAGATTGGATATCCGAGAAGGAACGAGCATGAAAAAATAGAAATCAAATTTATGAATATACATGTTCATCTGAAAAAAGGTTCAAAGCGTAAAAAACTTTGACAACACGCCCTGAATGGATATTATAATAATTGATATTTGTTTCATCTATAGCAGATGAATTCCTCAATGCCAACCCTCCTCTTCTCATACACACTCACATATTGTTTCTGAGTGTTTATGAAAAGTAATAAAGAATACCAAAATGATTGGGGAGATTCGAAGAGTGATGAAGTTTGCATTGATTTTAATTGTAAAATTCAGTAGGCATCACTTGCGGTATTCATAACATCGTCAAAATTTTCTACGGGAATTTCAAAATCGCATTGCTATATGAAGGAGTGAATATTTCCCTTTTGATTATTGAATTGAGATGAACGAGTTGAAGGATACTTTTTCCAAGTTAATATTCTCAGGTATGTTAGCAACAAAATTCAAAGCCTTTATATAGATAAATAGAGAATAGAAAATATTCTTGTACGCTATATTGCTGAATAGATGAAATAATCTGTTGTATCAAATGATCATGATTCGGAGAGTATGCAAGAAGATGATACTTTTATATTCTACATTGTCGAATTGACAATAGAAACACCTGATTTTTTTTGCAAAAACTCAATAATACTGAATTCATTACAAACCTATCTTGATAGATATATTTTTTCAGGGACTTTCCAGAATAACCAATGGCCTTTTAATTGCTGAAATAGACCTGAACTTGAATAGACAAGTGAAAGATGAAATGGGATTCTTGGTAAATATATCGAGATTTTGAGGATTTTTTAATGGAATCGACAATATTTCAACCCAATTTCAGGCATCTCAAAGATTACAAATATACAAGAAACTATTAACAAATGCTCAAAACATGGACTACGTTCCTCAGAGAACCAGAAAATCAAATAAATTCTGACGGATTTGATGTTTTTGAATGTAGTACCTATTTATTTATTGATCGAAGGGTTATGATGAATTTTTGCAGCATTCTTGAAATCAATATGAATAACTGAGATTGAACTGTAGGTATTTCTTCAATAAATCTGGTCTTGAAGAATAAACTCAACTTTGATGATTTTTTAAGCTTTCCCGTAGCGCTACTCACTTGCAACTATCCGTTATTTGTTGAACCCCCTGCAGGTAGTCCCACAAAAATGATTTTAATCAATTTCATGCAGAATATTTTGCAAACGGCTGGCAACTATATCTATCGTCTAGCTTATTTTTCTTATTCATCAAACATTGCACTGCAACAAATAGGAAAAGCATATTGTCTCAAATATATTTTTAGGAATGAAGAAATAATATTTCCTATAATCTAGGAGTCCTGCTTCTCATTAGTCATTTCTGCAGTTCCATATTGGGGTATTATAGAACGGGTATATGACAAGTTTTCAGATTTTCTCAAATACCCAAGAATTGGTACCAGCTCTTCTACTATTATTTATATAGCAAAAACACGTCAATATGCATGAAATAGTGAAAAAACAGTGGAAAAAGCAAAAAAAAATATATTTAGATGTGGTGAATATGGAAGACGGAGTGTTATAGATGCTTTATTCATCCATCAACAACAACAAAACGTGAATAAAACAAAATACATTATGCCTTTCCCACACAAAGGCAGAAAATTTAAAACAGAATAGACTGATCTGACTGACCTAGAACTTGCATTTCGAATTGTTGAATATTCTTTATTCTTTAACACTATTAGGGGTACCTGATAGGATACTCTACCTTTGTAGAAAATACAGACATTTCAGTTAGTCTGTTAATAAAAATTTTTCGATGAAATGGAATATCTCAAAAACAAATCACGATAAGGCGATTGAAAATGCAACCGATCTGGAATTCTACAATGAATTCGGAAATGTGAAAATGAATAGGATGTTCTATTCGAAAAAAAAAACGAAGTCGACATCAAGGTAAAAAGCGACCAGATTGAGCAGTAGCTAGCATCAAAATTTCGAGTTGATATCTCTGTTAGTTCTCCATTAATAACTAAACAATCAGATAGGTGAATCACCATGTATAGTTTTTTGTGAGAAATGAAAATTTGCTAATATTTCCATAAGAAAACGAATATAATTGAATACAATATCACACCAATTTTCTGTCATCTTCCATCAACCACATTATTTACGTTCAGTGGTGAAGTATTGATACTGAATCATTACAATTTTCACGTTCGAGAATTGAATGACTGTCCTTACCAATCGAGAAATACTCCCGTAGAATATCAATTGGCATTATTGATTTATCATTTGAATTCAATGATAGTGAAGATGATTTTGCATCAACAATAAACTGAACGTTTACCATACCCATTCGTTGAAACATGTTTTGCCGTATAGTGAGGAATTTGCGATGGTCACTTTCAATTTATCACTTGTAAATATAACTCATTTCATTATTGACCTTAAATGTTGTAATGTTGTATTTACCCAGAGGAAATGTGCCATTAACAAAGTTCAGGGTCACTCTCTGAGATGAAAAACTGAAGACACGATTCTAACTCTCGATCAATCGAGTGAATTTTGATAAAGATGAACGTGACGAACGTGAGATATTCATTCCACCACAGCTTAATTCACAAATGAAGACTGTATCGTAATATACTGTTCAAAATATTATTGTCATAAGCAAGGGATACATTTTAATTTGAGGTTTGCGAGTTTTTTACACCTTTTTTATTCGTTTTCGGTGGTGGTGAGCTGTTGAAGTTTTCAATGGTACAACATGACTGGACTGATCTCTTCATTTAGTATTTCACACGTCATATTCAGAGCTTGCTTGTTGAAGATATGCAAATTTTCGAATCGTGAGGTGAAAATGCAATTTTCTCAGAAATAATCAATTTCAGTGAGTATATATGAATATGATTTAGAGGCATGAAATAGTTCTATGAGATGGTGGTTTTCTATTTGAAGAGAATGAAGTTTTTGCTATTTGAAATATCCTGAATGTTTATCCAAAAATTACCTTGTATGCAAAACAAGACTTTCACTCTGTGTAGACATTTCCGCAATCCTTTAAATTCGTAACTACTGATTTCTTTGTAGTATTGATAGTGTATTCATCATCCTCAAATTGCATTTCATTTCGCTTCAGTTGAAAGATATCACTGGATTCAAAATTCAATGCTGAATTCGATGGTGAATGAATTGACAAGGTGTCCCAATCGAAAAAAGTTGACTTCATGTTGTCTTGTCTAGGCTGAACACCCTGACCAACTCAAACCTAAATATCTCAGTATAAATAGAACCCCTTTTTTGTACTCACATTCCTGAGTGAGTTATTCTACTCCCAGACACTAATGGGTAACCCCAGAAGGCGTACACTATACCTAAAGTAGTCTGGTATGTCCGTTCCCCCGAAGTGGTTCGGATTCCACTATAAACTGTAGGGCCCACCCTTCTTCACCCCGCACAAGTTTCGACCTATGGGGAGTTGTTTGAAAAACTAAACTTTGAAGAGGTCAATACATTTACATTTACATTTTTTGACTGATCTGCATCTAGAAAAAATATATAAACTGAATTGTACTAAGTGGCTAGATGAAAATGGTGAGTGCTGTATCTCGGCAGCTAGTCGTCGTGAAGACTTGCGGTGGAAAATTTCATGATAAAAGTGAATCCAGGAAATAATTGTTATGTTTCCAGAATGGCCGCCAGGAGGCATTTTTCAAATTGATCCTCCACCGAAGTAAACCCACTAAATACATGTACATATTTTGAAGTTTACTTTTATTGTTGTTTTTTTCTCATATACGTATCTATTGAAATGAAGTAGTTAGTGGTGGTTCGAAGTTATTTTAAATAAACAGTTGTAGTTCTTAAATGACTCAAGGGATTTCTCGTTAGAAAGAGCATTGATTGATCTATTGAATCCTTCTCATTTGTGATGTGTTTGTTTTCAGATACAACATTATGACTTTTTTCATGAGAATATAGTGGAACTATACCAAAATGATCAAGTAAAAATCGTATTTCGATATCTCATCCCTAGTCTGAAATATCGTAGGAAAATTTTGCGATTGAAAGAAAAAATAAATTAGCAATTTCAAAAATCGATATAAAAACCTTTAACTTCACAGTACCTAAGTTCGTGTAAATACATATTTCAGTGTTAAAATTGTTTCAAGACAGGCACTGGATCTTTAAAGAATTATGAAAAACTTCAAGGTGCGCGAATCATACTTCAAACTTGTGTTAAAAGATATTCACCAAAACTGCCATTTCTTTGTTTATCGAATCGATAGACTTAATAGGAATAGGAATAATACCATCGTGCTTCCAATTTCATGTTCGTTATTATTCTAGGATTCTATACATGTTTCTGCACGTTACAAAGAAAATAAAGTATTATTATTATTATTATTATTATTATTATTATTATTATTATTATTATTATTATTATCATCATAGAATTGCTTATGATTGAATAGATTAGTTGATAAAATTCGTATTGCGTTAGAAATGTCGATGACATTTCAGAGAACTAATAACATTGACACTCGATTGATCGAGGTCTACGTCTAACACTAAACATGTTGAAACTAAAGAAAATTTATATACCTCTTATCATTCAAATTATCTAGAATTATTGGATTCTTTCTCATTTTAGGTTTTATGCAAATTAACTATGTTTTAGCACCTAGAAATACCTACCATTCTTGTTGTCATCATGAATAGAATGAATAAATGAAATTTAACAAATGAGATGTGAGGTATCTAACAATGAATCAGACGAAATATTTTTGAAAACTATGAAGGTATTTCAGTTACTGATAAAGAGAATTGATAGTAGTTCGCTCATCTCTACTGGTACACTCTTCATATTATAATTTTGAGATTCTTAATAGAAAAAGATACATTTTAAAAAGTCATATACCAACGACCATTTGGCATTTTAGTTTTTTAATTTCTAATACTGAAGATGATGTTTGCCAATTTCAAAGTAATTTTCAATGTATTGAAATCTTTATTATGCGATTATATATAATTATATTCTTGATGGAAGGATATGTGGTAATGATCAATGCGGAGATTTTCAGATGAATGAAGAACAAAAATCAGTACACTAATTTGAAAAAAATCATTCCTTCAGAATTTCATCCTATTCAGCATAAAATATGGGTGATAAAAAAACATTGTCTTTTTTATATTGTATAATTGCTATGCAAATAACGATGAATTCATACAATTGCATTATTTTTTTGGTTATTTGTTCGATAATATCATATATTCTTGAATCTATTTATTGTATTTCGAAAATAAAACTAGTTTTCATCAAGAATCAATTTGAAACTGAGATATAAATATGCGAAAAATTTGCTGATAATGAAAATATTCTCGTACTTCAGCATGTATGAAAGAAACTTCATTTGTTTGACCTTGATAACTATATCACAAGAAATTCATGAAATTTCAATGAGTAGGTTCTGAATATGTCATAGCTTTCTTTGCTGGTGGTAATTTCCGTACATATACCTCTAAAACCCACTCTGAGTGTCCGTGCGAATAGTTTAGTTGTACATACATTATCTGATCACAAGATATTGATTGTTTTGGAAGTTCAATGAATTCTTTTATCATTCTTTTAACCTAATAACAAAACATGAAGCAGTATAGCAGTTGTCAATATTACAAGCTTATTCTTGATTTTTCATGTAATGAAACCATGAGAATACAAAAATTGAAAAAATGACCATCGATCACTTCTTTTATGAAAAGGACATTTCTGTTTGATTCCTGTTTTGCGGAGAAGAAATCAAGAACATTCATAGAATATTCATAGAAGGACTTGATGGAATGTTTGAATGTTCTCAGAATATTTCCAAAACATACTTCATATATTCTGGGCACATTCTATGGACATTAAAAGTTTCATGTTCTATAAATGTTTTCCGAATATACTGGAGGATTTTCTGAGTACATTCATAGAAGCTTGATAAAATATTTCTACCGATTATAAAAAGTTCATTGGATATTGAGTGGAAGTTTAAGGACATGTTGAAATATTCTGAAAAAAATCGAATTGTTCTTGTTGAAAGTTCATTCATGCAGTATTTCATTTGAGAGTATCCTTGAATAATCATTCATTTAACATGAAATAGCAGCTATATGGTACAGGTAAAAAAATTGTACATTTTTTATGTGACTTATTCAATCTGGTTTTTATGATTTTAATTTAATCACTTACATATTGAGAAAACTTAAACTTTCCTGTGTGGTAATCAGTAATTTTCAATTAGTTGGAAAATAAGAGAAAGGTATCCCAGAAGACGGCCGAGAGACTCGTCGATAGATATATCAGAGACGAGGTACTCCGGACGAAACCACTTCACATGAACCAATTTGCCTATAGAGCGGGACTCTCCACCGAGACTGCTCTATTGAAGGTCAAACAGCTGATACAACCCCAACTCGAGAATGGAGGTTTTGCTATCAGTATTTTCATGGACATAGAGGGTGCGTTCAATCATACGGCCAGTGGCGTCATCAAAGATGCCATGGAGAAGTTTGATACACCTACAATGCTAGTTGACTGGGTAAGCCACATGCTGAGGAACAGACAACTGGAAGCGAATAAGGGCAACACAACAATTAGAGGAAATGTTTCCTCGGGATGCCCACAGGGTGGGGTCATGTCACCCTTGTTGTGGAGCCTGGTAGTAGACAGCCTATTGGTGGGACTCAGCCGAGGGGGCACACAGGTAGTGGGATACGCTGATGACATAATGATCATAAGGCGCGGACCCTTTCTGGGCCCACTCATGGAGACCACACAAGAAGCAATAGGGACTGTAGAAAGCTGGTGCAGGAAAACTGGACTTAATGTCAACCCCAGTAAAACGGAGGTTATGGTTTTCACCAGAAAATATAAATGGAACAGACAATGTTCGTTGACACTGAATGGAAAGGCTCTTGAGCTAGCCAGAGAAGTGAAATATCTGGGAGTCACCCTAGATAGTAAGCTAACATGGGGAAGACACCTAGAGAACAAGAGCCGCAAATTTGTGGCTGCCCTATGGCAACTTAGGAGGGCTATGAGCAGCAGTTGGGGCATCAAACCAAGCACAATGAAATTGCTTTACGAGGCAATTCTAAAACCCAGACTCATGTACGCCTCTGTAGTCTGGTGGGATAGAACGAAGCTAAAAACGGCGGCGAAACAATTGGAGAGGTTGAGAGGTCTGGTAACGAGGTGCGCTGTGGGCGCAAGTGCGTCAGCGCCTACAGCAGCCCTTGGGGCAGCCCTAGGGATAGGACCGATTCAACTGGATATTGAAGCCGCTGCCGCAAAAGCGATGCAAAGAGCTAAAGACATCCTCTCAGAAGGGAAATACAAGGAGAAGAAACCGGAGATCATGAGACAAGGAGGCATCTTCGAAATGCCCACTGACAAGATGGTCACGAGGTATCTCTTTGATGAAAAATACCGCATCAGTCTCACAAGTAAAATTGAGTGGATTGAAGAACGGGCGAAACTACCTACCAGTGGGGACATCTGGTATACGGATGGCTCCAAGGCAGGAGACGAAACAGGTGCCGGAGTGTATCGGCGCCGAGGAGGGGAGAAGCACATCTTTCCGCTCGGGAGCCATACCACGGTTCTACAAACCGAACTGGTGGCAGTGCTGAACAGCGCGCTTCAGGCATTGAATGTTAGAAGCCAGGAGCACCTGTACATCTGTACGGACAGCAAGAGCGCCTTAGAAGTTCTTGAAGGGTACACCACAACATCAAAACTGGTGTACGATTGTTATCAAACCTTAAATCGCCTGGCCGAAGTCGGACCTGTAACCTTGATGTGGCTGCCGGGCCACAAAGGGATAAAGGGCAACGAGATTGCAGAGAGTTTCATAGGACCAGAACCGGCAACTGGAATTTGCAACACAGTCATCAGGAAGAAGATTGATGACTGGACTGCGGCAAAGCGCAGGGAGGCATGGAGAAACGCCCCTGGGTGCAGAATAGCCAAGATCTTCATTAGACCAGATCAAATGAAGAAATGGGAAGAACAACTACTCATGCTGAGTAGGAAGAACGCAAAAGTGATCATCGGTATTCTGACCGATCACGGTACTCTGCGGAAGCACAGACACAGAATGGGATTGGAAGAAAACCCATTATGTAGATTCTGTGAACTAGAAGATGAAACTTCACTGCATATCATCTTCCAATGCCCTGCAGTAATGGAGAAGAGGCGCCTTCACCTAGGCGCCCAGATCCACAGGGGTTTCAATGCGAGGAAGGCACTATCAGGAATATCCTGACCTTCTGGGGGGAGATCTTCGATTAGAGCCACCAGCTATCTGAGGGACGTCAAGGGATTACCCATACGTCTGGAGGCGCTACGTGCCCCAACTCCACAGTCGACACACTAGGTCGACAATAATAATAATAATATCCCAGCATTTTCAGGTTTTCTTGGCTCTTTCAGATGGATTCATTGAATTGATGTCAGAAAATTCATTGAAATACCTTCATTAAAATAAGAAATTATTTTTTCAAAATACACCATGTTCTAACCAGGATAGAAAAAATTCTTTTCTCCATCTACCATGTTTTTCGTCAGTCAACGAAGGAAAATTGAATTTTAAAAATACTGATGGAGGAACAGTCACTTCTCTTTTTTCCTTCAATGCCATTCTCTCTTCATCTTCAGCCAATTGATCCAATTTGAAATTTAGAATTGACAGGTTTCTGAGTACTTGAGGCTAGAATAACTGCTCATCTGCAATTTAAAGAAATAGTTGAATTTCTCAATGAGAAAAAAAAAGTAATCACCTTTCAAGTTGTTGTTATGGCTCCCTTTGATCTCTGTTATCAGTTTTATACTAGAAGCTGGTTTATTTTTTGGGTCACTTCATGAACAGATTGTTTCATTAGGAACTGCAAAAAAATATAATAGTAGACTTGTATTTTGATTTCTTCTTCTTCTAGTGCCTATTCGTTTCGAATATTGGCGACTATCCTGGCTATGATGACCTTGTTGACTGCTGCTTTAAACAGTTCTGTGGTTGTTTTTGGATACCATGTCCTTAGGTTCTTGAGCCATGATATCCTTCTTCTTCCGGGCCCTCTCTTTCCAAACACTTTTCCTTGGAGGATGGATTCTAAGAGTTTGTATTTGTTGTCATTTCTTATTATGTGTCCGAGATATTCCAGCTTCCTTCTCTTAATCGTTTTCATCACCTCTCTTTCCTTCCTCATTCTTTCCAGTACTGTTTCGTTGGTCACTCTATCTGCCCATGATATTCTAAGGATCCTCCTGTACAGCCACATCTCGAAGGCTTTGAGCTTTTTTTGTGTTGCTCCGGTCAATGTCCAAGATTCCATGCCATAGTACAATATGGAGAACACATTTTGATTTAATGATTGGAATATCAAGTATCACCCTACAAGATATTCATTTATAGGTAGTGATAGAATTTATTTTTCCTCACCTGCATTTTTAGATCCTGGGTATGAATCAATCCCTCTAAATCATCATCTGAAGAAGAAATATCAAAATCAGATACTGAAACTGAAATATAACATATTTCATCCCATCCCATCCAATTGCAAAGGCTATTTTAATCACTAAAATATTCAAAACAGAAACTCAGTGCAGCCATATTAGAATAGAATAGAATAGTGTTTATTTGGTTACATATGAATTACAGGTTACAATCAATGACTACAAATAACGAATAAGCACATGGATGTCCCACTGAAGTGATGACACTTGTTAGTGGGATGGTTCACATAAGTGTACCGAGAGAAATGAAAATGAAAATAGCAATTACTTAATTCTAAGGAAAGAGTTTTTATCATTATAATATAAATATTCTGGATAAAATTGAATGATGTAAATAACGAATTAAAAGGTATTATCTATACGCGTTTACAGACACACAGTTTTTCACTAACATACATATATACTAAACATGGAACAATATAATGGTTCTATTATCGATAAAAAAATTAAAAATCAAAATCCTACGCTATGGACTTATGCTATTATAATAAAAATATTCTATATGAAGAACTGATTGTTTCGATCAATGTAAATTATAGATAAAATCATACATGCATACGGGTTTACATGAATAGATAAAAAAAATACACTTGCTCACGAATATACATATAGGTATGTCGACTAAACATGGAATCGTGTATTGGTGCTTCAATTAATGAAAACTTGTTTTTTATTTGTCCAATCATTCAAAAGGGTATCAAATCAATTGTGCTGAAGTATTTTTCAAGAGGTCTTTCAATTTTTTCTTGAATGAATAAATGGATCGACTTTCTAGAACGTCTAATGGTAGGCTATTATACAATTTTGTACCCAAATGATGATAACTTCTTTGTCCAATGGATCTGTATGTCCGAGGACATTGAAAATTGAATGTTACGCCTTGTATTATAATTGTGGGTAAGTTTAACCAGTTTATTCCTATTCATATATTGTCTGATGTTGCTTTTTTTAAAGTATAGCTTCCTGACGTCTAGTACACCCGATTCTTCATATAAACGTTCACTCGGAAATCTCGAACTTTTGGATAACATCAGTTTCAGGAAACGCTTTTGAATAACCCTGAGCGGGCGCAGGTAAGTCTCAGATATACCCCCCATCCAAGAAGACCGTAGCTCAGGTGACTTTCAACCAAACTGTAGTATATTGTTTTCTTCTGTTTCAGGTCAAGAATATCATTTAATTGCCTATATCTATGGAGAACAAAACGCAGCTTTTTGAGAACCAAATTCACATGATGATCCCATCGCATATGAGTATCTATCATGATTCCGAGGTATTTGATGGTATTTACAGAAGAAATTTGTAGGTTACCTGGCAAAGTGAGATGTTGAAAATCTGGCAGAGTGGTTTCATATGTAGTAAATGGTACAAAGAATGTTTTATCAATATTGATAGTAAGTAATCTGTTGTTAAAAAATGTTTCAATTAAAGAGATGTCTACTTCCACATCGTTTTTCAGACTGGCCCAGTCTTTCCCCTTATAAAGAATTACCGTATCATCAGCAAAGCTGACTATTTTTCCTTCAGACTGTATTGAGAACAATCCATTGACATAAATCGAGAAAAGTATAGGTCCCAGCACTGTACCCTGAGGCACACCACACTCGATTTTCCTGAACTCACTGTAGGTGTCATTGATCTTAACACATTGTTGGCGCCTATCAAGGTAGCTTTCAAAAAGTTTCAGACAATTGTCCCGTACCCCATTAGTTTCGAGTATCGATAGTAATATGGTGTGACTCACGGCATCAAATGCCTTCGCAAGATCCACAAAAACACCAAGGCAAGGTTTACCCTCATCCGAGGCTCCGTAAACATAATTTGTTAATTCAATTATAGCGTCTTCAGTTGATTTGCCCTCCTTAAAACCAAACTGCATTTCAGATAGTAGTCCATACTTATGCAAATAGCTAGAAAGCCTATTTTTCAGTATTCTTTCAAAAATTTTACTGAAGTTTGTGATGAGTGAGATGGGCCTGTAGTTTCCTGCGTCTGCGAAATCTCCCTTTTTGTGAATGGGTCTCACTACTGAAATTTTGAATTCATCGGGAAATTTCCCGGATTCTGTTGATTATATAAGTGAGTGGACCGACTATGTGAGGTGCAATTACCTTGAGGGTTTCTGCTTTTATATTATCGACACCCGGAGATTTGCCATTTTTAAGTTGACGTATAACTTCGAGAACCTCGATTTCTGATGTGGGGGAAATGAAAATTGAATTATTTGTGGTATTTTCTTCAAGTACGTTCGAACCGCCCTTGACAATATTTCTTGCCAAGTTTGTTCCCATTTCTATGAAGGTGTTATTGAAAATATTTGCTTTTTGTTTATCATTAGCAATAATATTGTTTCTGGCGTCTTTAATCCGGTGAATTTTATTATTTCTGCACGAACCAAACATTTCATTAATGTTACTCCATAATTTTTTCGCATCGTTTACATTTTCATCAATGCGTGATTTGTAATAATCATTTTTTTTATTCTTCAGTAGCCTGTCCAGAATATTTTTGTAAGTTTTATATTCTTGTTTCAATTCCTCATTATACGGATTCTTTATAACCTGATTGTACATATAATTTTCGCATCGTTTACATTTTCATCAATGCGTGATTTGTAATAATCATTTTTTTTATTCTTCAGTAGCCTGTCCAGAATATTTTTGTAAGTTTTATATTCTTGTTTCAATTCCTCATTATACGGATTCTTTATAACCTGATTGTACATATAATTTTTTTTATTAACAGATTTAATTAGAGATTTGGTTATCCATTTTTTCCGTTTCCTCTCGTTACTTTTGATTCTAATTTTTTTTGTACACTCCATTATGGAAGATTGTACTATTTCTATAAATTTACTTGTTGCTGATTCAATGTTTGGCATTGAGTAAACTTCTCTCCAAGAGATTTGACTAATTTTTCTCAAAAGTTGTTCATCATTTATTCAGAAAATATATTTATTTTTTTCTTCAATTATTTCTTTTTGATTTGAAAAGACTATTTGTACAAGGGTCGAGTAGTGATCTGTGATGTTGGTGCAAAGGATAATTGGTATCACATTGCCAAAGTCTTCAGATCTATTATTCACGAATATATGATCAATACATGATTTTGCATTTCCTTGTACTCTTGTGTAGCTATTTATACCCGAAAGATACCCATGCTCACCCAGGACATCCAAGTAATCATTCGAGTGATCAGAGTGTTTGAGAATGTCGATGTTGATATCTCCGACAATTAGTTTCGAGTGATATTGGTGGTCGCTATCATTATTTAGGTACGATTTTAAGTTTTCAATAAATTCAATAATACTGGTGGATGGTGATCTGTAGAAGGCGTGAACAATAACATGATTTTCCCCTAAAGCAATGTCCAGTTTAATAGTGAAGGATCCATTAAATTCATTTATACTATGGGATTGATAAAGGTCTGATTTAACATAGGCTCACTCCATCATTCTGATTCAACTTTCCCTCATTATAAATAGTTTTATATCCATCCATGCTGAAAAGCGTGACATCGGGTATATATCTCGTTTCTGTTAGTACGATACAGTCAAATCGTGCTTGAAACTGCTGAATAAAGATTTCAAATTCATCTATATTTTTGGCAATGCTGCGAATATTGTTATGCATGAGCTTGAAATTATGAGATTCATTGTTTACTTTGAAAATTTCGTTCACTTCATATGCAGTATTCAAAACATAGGAATCTATTTGTTTTAATTCGAAGTTGGTGATATAGGGATCCATTACAATAGATTGCTATCTATCGGTGTTTCTTTCAATGTTAAAAAGTATGAAACGGTAAATATGTTAGTCTATGGGCTTATAATAACATTCATTGAGTTTATTCTAATAACTATTACTATAACTAGGGTTGAGTGTTCAAGAGTTCTAGTTTATGGTCTGCTCATTTCTTAACGATCGTGTTTCCTTGATTTCTTTCATCTTCATGAGTTGATGTCTGTTGGGTTATTCGTTGATGGTTCCGTTGTAATTGGTGATTTGGACTCAGTATCTTCAAGTATATGATGTTTCAGTATTTCCATTCTTGTGGTTTGTTTTTTCAGCTGAGGTTCTGTAGCATCTAGTGTTTCTCTGTTGGGAAAGGGATCGTCGAATTCTTTTGAGGAGTGATGTGTAATTGTCGTTGGAGTAGATGGAGCACTTCTAGTTTTTGGTTGTGTTTTTGGTACGCTAAATTCCAATTCTGTGTTCAGGTCATCAGTGGGGTTTTCCAACTCTTCAATGGTGTATGGTACCGCATTCACGAAGAGTTTGAAGTTTCTGGCTTTCTGGTTTTTAGCTCTGGCTTCCTTCAAATGATGCACTTGATTCCTATTTAGTTCGCGATCTTCTGGTCGTAGGTCATGTGTAATGGAAATGCCAGTACCCTTGAGCTTATAAAGTTGTTTGAATATTTTTTGTTTCTGCAGATTCGAGATGAACTCTACAATAATCGAATTTTTTTTCCTGATGAGGTGAATGTTGTTTATATCTCTCCCGTCAATTTTACAATCAAAAATTATATTCAGTTGTTCCAGGGTGGTATTCAGGAGATTTTCCCGGTCTGTCGTTATACCAAATTTAACTATATTATTCTTTCTGTTTTCTCGCTCAATATAGACGATTTTCTCTTCGATCTTGGAATATCCTTTCTCTAGGTTTTCAAGTTTTTGGTTCGAGGTGTCGTTAATAGTTTTTATCTCCGCCTTTATCTCGCTTGTGTTTTTCTTTATAATCTTTTCCAACTTACAGAGCAATTCTTGGTTTGTAATTTGATCCATATTTTTATGCCAAGCTCATGTATCATTTATATTCGATGTTGGCCACCGTGATGGATTTTTATTCTATTTTTTATTAATATGTCTTTTATGATGAGAGTGTGATTGCTCAATTTTTACATCAAATATCCACCTGTTCACTATGATTTTTCAAATTTTCATTTACTCACTGTATTCGGCCTTTTTATCCGTTTCAATGATATGAAATTCGATATTTTGGTGCACTTTATACCACTAAATATATATATAGTTTAATCGGAGCACATGTACACATGACACACACACTTTATGTGTATGTTATTTATATAAATAAATCCATATCTTACCAGAGTTCTTTTTCTCTCCTACTTTAAAGTTAGGCATCACAATTTTGATGATGGTGATCTTACTAAATTATTCGAAGTAAAATGTGGCTTCAAATGAATTGATTTGCGAGATTCATTAAGCAAACCATATATAGTCACAACAATTTTGTAATAAGTGCAAGAAAATATATGAATAACCAAACATGTAATCAATAACAATGCCCCTTTGAATATATGAATAGAGGGGATATGTATTTAGCTTTTGAAAAACAATATTATCATAAATATTTCAAACAACATATTCATCATACCTTATATGTATATATACCAGCAACAATTTTTATATATCACAGTCCACAAAAACGACTTGTGAATCTGAAATTTGCATCAAGTTCCTTCAGAATGTAAACAACTTTTGACACTTGACAGCCGACAAAACTGACGCAAAACAACGAAAGTTCCTAGGAATGTACCTTCAGAATCATTCTATGAATATTCGTAATGTTCTGAGAACATCTCCTGAACATTCATCGGAATATTCTACAACATAACTTTTTTGCACTTTATAGGAATATTCTTAGAATGTTTGTGCTATCTGGGAACATTCGCAATACGTGAAAACTGTCATAATCGAACAAGTCTTGAGTGAATCTAGAATCTTGGGAAATTTGTGGATGAAATAATATATAAGTTGCGTTGAGATAAAAAAATTATACTACCTTTCGATACAACCATCATGTGAGATTATTCCACGGATCTTGGTTATTTATCGAATTATCAGAAATTACCAAGATTTATTTTCCGAAGAATCAATTCCAAGTCATATATTTCAGAATATTTTGAGCGCGATAACGAGCGCATGTGCAAAGTACGGTTGTGGCCGGCAGTGAGGCCGGTAGGAACGCCAGAGTCGAGAGTTATTTTCTTAACGAGAAAACGCCGGAAGCAGTAGTGCTTGAGAACTAAGCCAATGGACTATCATTCGTCTCATTCGTACAGTTGTGAACGCTAGTCAATAAAGGGTGTACCTGATTAATCAATCAACCCCTTACGACTTAATATACAGGGTTATGATAAAGTAATGCACAAAATTCATAAAACGTACAACGGTCACTTTTGAAAAAAATGCAAAAACACGTCAAACTGTCCTTTTTATTCCGCATCTTTTGACATAAGTTACAAAAATAACACGTCAAAGTTGTCAAAGTTATGACGTCATCAACAAATTTTTTCAATGGGAAGCTAAGATTTTTATCACATTATGTGATAGAGCTTGTGTTTTTACACACGGGAAAAATAGTTGCAGTAGGGCTCACATAGGAAAAAAACGAGAAAAGGAATAAAATCTTGTTCACGAACTCTCAGAAGATGATCCGGACAGACGTTTGGAATTTGGTGATATCTTCCTGGGGCATTGTGACGAAAATCCAAATTTTCTTAATAGTGTAGTATTTTCCGATGAGGCAACGTTTTGTCTAAGTGGTTCTGTAAATCGACACAATCCTCGCTACTGGGCTCGGGAAAATCCACACTGGAAGCAGACAAAACACACCCAGCGTCCCTAAAAAATTAATGTTTGGGTTACTTGATTTTTGATTTTCATCTGTGGGGACATTTGAAAAGTCGGGTCTACATAAACCGGCCAGACAATTTAGAAAACTTAATGGAACGAATTAGACACGAAATGACTCGTATACCATCGTCTTGGCCTATGTCAGTTAGTAAACGGGACACAGTTTGAACAATTCCTATAAGAAATAATTTTGGTTTAATGGACGGTTTAGTTAATTAACAAGTTATTAGAAACTTACGTTTATTTAGATTTTTATTCCTTTTCTCGTTTTTTTTCCTATGTGAGCCCTACTGCAACTATTTTTCCCGTGTGTAAAAACACAAGCTCTATCACATAATGTGATGAAAATCTTAGCTTCCCATTGAAAAAATTTGTTGATGACGTCATAACTTTGACAACTTTGACGTGTTATTTTTGTAACTTATGTCAAAAGATGCGGAATAAAAAGAACAGTTTGACGTGTTTTTGCATTTTTTTCAAAAGTGACCGTTGTACGTTTTATGAATTTTGTGCATTACTTTATCATAACCCTGTATATTATAGATGCATCAATATTGTATTTATACGACGGGGATAGAGTATGTACGATTATCGTAATATTCCACAGAATGATTCAGGTTATTTGCCAAAACAATCACGAAAAGGAGATCCACCTATTTATTTGTAGTTATTTCATGGTTTCAAAGAGGAACTTCGAAATTGAAAGGCATCATTTTTTTTAGTAGTAGTATAACAAACTAATGAAACGTACTATTACTATAGTGATCATTATTGAAATTAATTGTCATTTGTCTCACTATTTACATAATTTTTTCCTAGCCTACAGTGGCAGCTTTGCAGAGATGCATTTCAGAATACATGTATATTCGAGAAAGAAGAATCTTCAAGATGCGTTCATGAAATATCTACATCGAATTTGAATCTAGTAGATATGGTTGAACATGGAATTGTTTTATTGAAATTCCATAGATTGAAGTAATAATAAATCTATCTCAATATTTCTATGACCGAACAAGTTATTTTGATTCATTTTACTATTTATTGAAATAACCTTCTCCATTGCATGCCATCTAGTACTTCAACTATTCCTGTTATACAAGTTTCTCCGGTGGAATTACTGACCACTCACTATTGATATTTTATGTAATTTGGGTTCAGAGGTCGAGCAGGCGTATTATTGAAGGCGTAGCATCTTCTAAGTGACTACAAATTGCAGGTTACATAATTCAGCAGGCCTACTAACGAATTGCGTAAACATTTATGATTTGTTCTAGACTTCTAAGAACAATGGGCGTTGATGGTATCATGAACGGCGGATGAAACAAATCGAACGGGAAATAAGATGATAAATTTAACGTTTGCGTTTTCCCAGAATCATTTATACTCACACTTCGTTCAATTTTCTCTTGAGATCAAAAAACTTATCGAATGACAATTGAATAACATTCGAATTCTGGAGTTATGCATTCTTTTTGTTGAAGTTTTGTATACAACATTTGATATAGATAAAAGTAGATGAACATAATTTCATTAATTGGGTATTAAAGGGTATTTATTTGAATTCTCTAGAATTGGTTGTTGTCAGTTAGCTATCACATTTGTTATTATGTAGGATATTATTCAATAAATGAGATAATGTTTGATGCTGATTAGAATATTATGAATATATTGGCAAATTTGGAAAATCAACAGAATAATAGCCTCATTTCGAGACCCACCAGAAGGTACCAACAGCTATAGGTATGAAATAATCTATATAAGTGCCAGACATCGTCGAGAGAACCGTCCATACCCATTCTTGAAGGCAGGTTTCGCTGTTTATTGAAAGAAAGATCAAGCAGATATTAACCTGTTTTTATATGTTTCGCATGTGGAATATTATGGAACTGACCGTTATATTCATGAAATAGTAGCTGCCCCACAGAGTGGTTTCCAAAATACTGAAATAGTAAGAGCATGGCAAAGAGTTGTAGAAATATATTTTCATGAATTATGTTAAATTAAATTAAAACTTGAAAGTCTTACTTGTTGGAATCGTATAGAACATATAAAAACATACATTTCAAATGAAAATGTTATATTCTCATCAATATACATAATATAAAATAAATGATAAATTCTCAAGCAGGAAGATAAAAAACAATGATCAAATGAAAATTCAGTCTCGAAATCGCAGCAACGGGTAGGGAAAACTAAAGTCCAAATTAATCTAATGAATATAAAACCATGAAAATCTCGACACTGTATCGTTAATGTCTGCCAATACTCTCATTTCAGATAACTAAATCAGTATATGAGTTCTGAGTTTTCTTCCTCTTTCCTTTGAGTATATTTTTATGATCATGGTTAACATCTTGAAAATATAAACAGATGAAATAATAGCCATGAATAAATTTAAACATATCACAATTACAATATTACACATTGAAATTGATAGTTTCATTTGTATTTCCTTTCCTCTCTTTTAGTATCTAATGAATGAAAATGATGCATTTCAATTGATAGTAGAACGAATCATATGAAATATTACCACATTTTTTTCTCAATTCATTCATGGAATGCTTCCATATAATAGTAGAGAAGATACAAAAGTTGAGGTACTACTTTTAGGGACCTTCAACATAATATCAAGAAAATCATAAAAAAAATTATCCATTTTCAACATGTTTCTCTAATATGTGAATGAATTCGTTGAATATAATAATTGTTCAAAATTCAAGAGGTCACTGACAGGTACAGAGAAGAAGAATATTATTTGATGAATACTAAATAATTCCAAAAATTACTTTCTGCCATTTTCTACTGCGCTAAAACCAAATCCAAACGAATTCAGTTGACTTGCAAAATTTTTCCAGAGTTTTCTTTGGATAATTCTCCTACTTGATCTAAAGGATTTACCTATGAAATAACAGAAAAAACGATTCAGACAAATTATAAACAATAGAATAACTAACTAATTTAACTACTTGTGAATAATCAAATAACTTTTTCTTATTTGCGACCTTCCTAGGTCTCGTACAATTCGTATCGTTTTTCGGTTCGATTCGTTTGTTCATGTATCCAAATTCCGTTTTAAATTGTGGACACGCAATACGAGTATATCGGCCGTAAACCCACTACCGTTCGGTGTGAAGTTGTGTATGGGATATCAAGACAACATACAACAGTGAAGATGGTAAAATAAGATATTATGGAATTATAAACTACACCTACATTTGTTGCAGCATTGTATTTTTTGTAACAGAAAATGAAACTGTGGAACTATAATTGAAGAAACTCGTGAATCTTGGTTGCCAGTCAAAAACTCTCTTTCAGAAATTTTATCTGATAATGCAGCAGACAAAGGAGAACAATATAAAATTTTTCTTGGTGAAGGAAAAGTGTATATTGAGGTCATATTTCAGTGACAATCTTTGGCGGAACATGCCTAGAACGGCCTAAGTACATCCGTCAGCGGCAAAAAGGGGCTACTTAGGATGTCCCTTCAGTACGTTTAGGGATGTACATAGTACTTCCAAAATTATCCCGAAGATATTCCAGGGGATTATCGTTACCAAAATAGTGGAT
Source organism: Plagiodera versicolora (assembly GCA_037013635.1). Classification (NCBI taxonomy): domain Eukaryota; kingdom Metazoa; phylum Arthropoda; class Insecta; order Coleoptera; family Chrysomelidae; genus Plagiodera; species Plagiodera versicolora. The sequence continues at coordinate 2,276,905 of CM072986.1, read as the reverse complement.
TCCTGGGACGTCTCACTACGTTCTGAAAATTTCAATTTAATGTCTTCAGATTATTATATTCATACACTGTGTCCAAGATAAGGATGTCTATCATGGGGATCTCGGAAACCATAAGAGATACGGAGATGGTTGAATCAGAGAGAAGTTGCTCATTTCCAAGTCTAACAATGTGCCGTTCAGGAAGTTTTGAAATTCCAATTTCTTCCGAGGATATGCCTAAAAAAACGAAATTTGCCGATTTCGTTTCAATATGTTCCTGACGTTATTTGAAGAGATATAAGAACACAAAAGACATTTTTTCATTGCCATTTTTTATTCCCTATAAAACAGCGTTAAGAGATTTTCCGTACGACGTTTCGTTTCGGAGAAACCACCATCAACTTTATTTTTTTATATGGCCCGTGAAAATAAAATACCCTGTATTGAATATCATATTTCATTACTAATACAACGATGTATGACACAATATGATTCTTCAATATTTAAAACAGAAAAAATGGTTTGGAGTTCGAACGTTTTGGTGTTGTGTGCGGTGAAATGATGACCTTGAGTATGGTATAGTAGGATATATGTATCGTTGTATTAGTAATGTAATATGCTAAAAAATAAAGTTGATGGTGGTTTCTCCGAAACGAAACGTCGTACGGAAAATCTCTCAACGCTGTTTTATAGGGATTAAAAAATGGCAATGAGAAAGTGTCTTTCGTTCTCTTATATCTCTTCAAATAACGTCAGGAACATATTAAAACGAAATCGGCAAACTTCGTTTTTTTTAGGCATATTTTCGGAAGAAATTAGAATTTCAAAGCTTTCTGAACGGCATATTGTTAGACTTGGAAATCCGCAACTTTTCTCTAATTTAACCATCTCCGATGTCTCTTATGGTTTACGAGATTCTTATCTTGGACACAGTGTATATTGAACCTACTTTTGAAATAACTTGTTTTAAAAAAAGTTGCTTATTGGAAGGAAAACAATGTAAAGGAATGTATATCTATGAAAATAATAACAAATAGTTTTTGCATTATTTTGCTTCTACACACTAACGGGCCACAATCTATACAGTGTCTTACTATTTCCAGATTACTATCAGAACAAAAGTCTATACATTGGATGCCCAAGAAAATGTTGAAAATCTCTCTGAAAATTTAGATGGAATCTGTAAGAATAGGATGATAAATTTTTATGGAAATCTCAACACAGTAATGAATCTTTCAGAACATTTTTTCCATATAAAGTGTTCAACTCGAACAACCCTATACTCAGAACTGTTAGAGAAAATTATATTTGCGATTTTTTTTTTTAATTAATACATAAATTTATATGGACATTGTCAGGTAGTAATGAGGAAAGCGATCTTAAACAATGCTGTATAATGCATGATTTGTATAATTTCGAATTCATTGAATCACGTTTTGTAAACGATAGAAAAACGATTGACATGACCTTTGAATAAGGCGTGTTAGAATGAAATCGGAACTGTTACCATGAAAACTATTCAATATATCATTCTGCATCTTCATTCATTGTTATTATTATAATAATGTGGAATTCAAATGTCAGCTGGGTTATTTTCAGTTTCTAGTTATTTATGGTCATGGATCGAGAACCATGTTTCCTCAGAGTTATCAGATCATATATATATATATACATATATATACATATATATATATATATATATATATATATATATACTTGAGACATGAAACTGATATAGTAGCTTTGTATAGTCGATATGGCTTAAACCATCACCATCACCAAGCTGGCGAGGATAATTGATGCTTGTTTCTCTTCGTAATGTGTCATGTAAATACTGCCACTCATGAGTTATTATCAGTTATTAAATTACCTCGTTTATTAACAAACGCGTTGATCTTGAAGATTATTGATTCTGCGATTATCGATATATAAGAAATGTTATATCAACCGTATCCCACTGCACATGAAACATTACAAAAACATTATTTGGAAATGAATTTGGTGAAGTTATCTGAATCTGATTGCCTTGAAGTATCCCACATATTTTTTTCAACATATGCTGCAATTACATGAGAATAATTTCGTTATTATCATTTGTTGAGGATGGAATGTTGATTCGAAATTTTTTTTTGAATACTGCTATTCGAAATTCCACAAAATTATTTACAGGAAAGTTATGATAAACGTTATTCTCAATGTATATCCTGGATAATAAGATTTCTTCATATCACAATTGAACAATATTCTGCATTATGAAGTACCTTCTTATCAATCAATTGACAACAGCTACAAATTCCGTGGCCATAGGTTAGGTTAGGTTTAAAGTGAGTGGGTTAGTACGACCCCCCACTGGCGGGTCTATTATGGCTCACACCAATTCAAATTTCACCAAATAACTCCAGCTTCCTAACGAAGCCGGTTATGGTATCTGGTGAGTGATATTTCAGGTCCGAGGGCAAGAGTGTCACCCTGCCAAACATCGAGAACCTGATTCTAGCCGCAGCGGGGCAGACACAAAGTATGTGTTCTGCTGTTTCATTATCTTCCAAGCATAGGCGACAAGTCGGGTCTTCTGATAGACCGAGTCTAGTCATGTGATGATTCAAACGACAGTGACCTGTGAGGAGGCCTGTTAGGTAACGTAGAACATCTCTGCCGTTATCTAACAATTTTTAGGCTCCATTCTTCGATGGACGAATGAATGCCTTGGAATGGGTCAAACCTGGAATACTCTGCCAGAAGTTGGAGAAACTTCCTGTTGTCCAGGTATTCAGTTGTCTGTTTGGCAAAACTTAAAGAGATGCCAATAGCGGGTTCTGGTCCAATGAAATCGCTCGAGGCGCATTGCCTTGCAAGACAATCTGCCATTTCGTTGCCCTCCAAAGCGGTGTGTCCAGGAATCCAGATCAAAGATAATTTGTTAATTCTTCCAATCGAAGAGAGTCTCTTCTGGCAGTCAAAAACCAGTTTGGACGTCACTCGGTTCGAGCAAAGGGCATTCAGTGCCGCTTGGCTGTCCGAGAATATTTTAATTGTTTTATGTGTGAGGTTGATTTCTACCAGTTTCTCGACGCATAGAGCAATGGCATAGATCTCTGCCTGAAAAACAGTCGCAAAAGATCCTAGGCAGGCAAATTTTTCTGTCCTAGGTCTGCGACCATAAACACCTGCACCCGAAACTGCAGGTGTTTTAGATCCATCAGTGAACCAGCAGCTTTCTGCTCTCAGTAGTTCCTCGTTCCGGAGGATCCAGTCGTCTCTATTCGGGATTAGGACAGAATAAGGCAGGTCGTAGTTTACTGTTGGAGACATAATGTCAGAGGTCATTCACAGAATACTGTGACTAACAGTGTCATCCAGTAGTATGCCTCGCTCCGTATGAGCCTGATTCGTACAGTTAGCAATTCGCACGAGTCTATATGTAGTCCATCTGGCCTCTCTCTCCAGGAATATGTGGTCATACCAGAATAAGAAGCAGAGAAGTGACTTCGTGGTTAGGATACTCACATTGCTGTATATATTACTAGCTGACCCGGCAAACGTTGTTTTGCCATATAAATAATTTTTAAGTAATTTCTAGTGTAGACAAAAAATAGCTTACTTATTTTAAGTATGTAAGAATGTGGTATATGCCTGAAATAGGCATGGAGCACTGTGAACAATGAGGGAATATAAAAATAACAAAAGGCAAACATTATTTTTAAGTTATTATAATTTATTCCTTATAATTATATATCATTAATTAATCAATTACAACAGTTTAGTCCTTCCAATATCAATTGCAGAACACAGTTATGCGAGGAGTAATCAATATTTAATATACGCCCTATATAAACGCATGGCACTCACGCCAAAATTAAGAAACAAAAATAATGATTAGTACTCGTACGAAGTCAAAGAAGCCGCCAGGGTCAACGTGGACTCGAGTTATATGTGTCAACATCCCTGACCAATGAAACAGTGAATCAGGAAAGCATCGGCACTTGATTGGTCGAAGGGTTATGGACACTCGGAAGCTATAAATCATCTTTTTTACTTATCAGACAGCCCTCGCGAAGTTCAGTCTGGATATCAGTGGTGTAGTGTGGTGTGTTGAATTAAGAAATTTTATTAAATAAATCGAAATATGGCGTTTTGGAGACCGTGGGCGAATGAAAATAATTGAGTGCTAAACAACGGCGTAATATTGATTCGATTGCCTTTTAAGGAAAACTTTCTCGCATATGATTTCAAACGTATTTATAAAAATAATAAATTCATAAAATAAGGTATCCCCGCCTATGGAAGATCAAACAAAATTGTCGATAAGGGTTCGGAGTGAGTTTTTATATTCTGCAATTGATATTGGAAGAACTATAACACTAACAAACAATATCACTTTCTTAATGCTATAGTGTGAACATTATTTTTTGTTAGTCCATCTTTAGCTAACACAAATTGGATGGTTTACTCACTCAAGAGCATGCCACGTATAATTGTCCGTGTGAAAAACATGGTGTTCTCAAATCTAAGCCACAAATAGACATCGTTTGACCTTGGGATTTGTTGATTGTCATTGCAAATGCCAATCTAATCGGAAACTGAATACGTTTGAATTGAATTGGCACATCTGTTGGTATAATAGGAATACCTGGTATTAATATATTTTCACTTCGGAACTTGCCATTCAAAATGCTGGATTCGGTCACGTTTTTCATTAATTTTTGAATGACTAATCGCGTACCGTTGCACAGCCGGGGCGGGTTCAAATTACGAAGCAAGATAATCGCAGATCCAACCTTCAATTGTGAAGTATGCGATGGCATGCCTGGCAAATCCAGTGAGTTCAAAAACTCTGTGGGGAAATTTACTGCCTCGCTGTCGTCGCACTAAAATGGCTATTAAAAAATAAGGGTTGATCGTAGAAGGGTGAAAATTGAGGATCGTATGTATTTTTGTATGTCGTATCATAAAAAAAAACAGAAATTGAAAATTTTGTCTGAAAAATAAAAATAAAAAATTAGGGGTGGACTACCCCTAACATTTAGGGGGATGAAAAATAGATGTTGGCCGATTCTCATAGATACCGGATAAGCACAAAAAATTTCATCGAAATCGGTCGAGCCGTTTCGGAGGAGTTTGGCAACGAAAACTGTGACACGAGAATTTTATATATTAGATATTCTTATGGAAATAATGAGTGCTTCCTTTGGAATAGAGTAGACAAGGTTTGCCAAACAAAAGCTGGATAAAAGAGATGACGAACTTGTTTGTTTTCGTGGATTTTTATTACACTGGATAATAGATTGGAGAAGTAGGTCGAATATGTAAAAGAAAACAGGAGACCATCAAAAAGTTCTCGAAAGACATTGACGATGCACCAGCCTAGAGAGCTGCGAACATTAATTGATGAAAAGCTGGCGATCATGAGACTGAAAATAATCCTCCAAGGAAGGAAGTCAAAAAATGGTAGAGATCTAAGCAGAAAGAAGATCTCAGGCTTATAGGAGATCAACACAGAACGAAGAGTAGAAAAGCTCAACTAACAGGCTGGACCTGAGGCGGTCAGACGCTATCTTCGGCCCCCCAAAACTACTAAACGGCAGGTTTTCTACACCATGCAAGGATACTCTGGAGTACTTGATAAAGAACACCTTCTCAACTTTTCAGAGTAATGAAGAGAGTCGCATAAATCAGTAAGAAGAAGAAGAAACAAGGGGTGGCTTGAGAAGATTGAAGGCGCAGATTTGACGTTATAATCGTGAACTCGCAAACAAAATTGTAATTCCAGAAAAGGTGAGGTGGGCATCAAGATCCTTTAAACCTTGTCCAACTAATACCGCACTATACTTCAGGGGAAGGTGAGAAAGTCAATTATAGGGCCCATGAACGCCATGATCTGCCGCCTGGCAAGGAGCAGAGGTTTTGTTTATTTTTTAACCGATGCAGACGCAGACGCGAATACACCTCGATAAAGAATTTTCGCCCATTTTGAAGATTACCGAGAGACTTGTTAACATATACATCATAGAGGAGTCTTTACAAACTCCATCATTACGAACTGAATCAATACACCTACAGGGCAAGACACTCTACCAATTCGTCAACTGATACAGCCTGACAATAACAATGTATTTTATAAATCATTCTCTACACTTGCCAGAATATCTTTGGAAACAGTTCAAATACACAATGAACCTGAATATACCAAATGTATTGGGACAATCTTTCCTATTTAATGCTTGGTTCTTGTAGGAAAATTGGATATTTTATATAAAAGAATGTGCACGGGCAGAAAATAATTTTTTTACGGTGTATTACGTAGTGGGATGGTGCCCATGACAGCACGAAAGAGACAAGAAAGGACAAACGTGCTGTGATGATATTTGCCAATCACTGTGTTGGAATGAAGAATGATTAGAAAATATGTCAACGAGAACCAAGATGTCACGGTTTCGATTCATTCTGTGTTGCTATTCTTCTCCATATACTGGATGTAGGCAGCTATGGTGGTATAATATGAACTACCCTAATTACACTGGATTTTGAAAGATGAAATAGGATTTGAAGGTGTCTTTAGTTTCTATAGCAATAGTAGTAGTCGTCATATTTTTTCTGGGATATCACAAATATAATGAATTCCCATGGTTAATTCGACAACATCTATAATCGATTGTTGGAGCTGGATATTTTCAGTATTCAATTGACGGTATGCCATTCACGCAGCATAACGGAATATAAAACAATTAGGTGATCCTGAAGTAAATGGGAATTTTTAACGTTGCATGATTGCATTCTATTTTCGATTTACGATTCCGATGAACGATTGACATAAACCTTTTAGAGTTTTTCTGAATTTTCATATGGAATTTGATTCCTACACAAATTTTCTGGAGAAAAGATATTCGGAACATAACTGTAAAACTGCGATTTCAACATTCTGAAGGAATTGGAGGGTCTCTAGTTTCTGCAATTTCTTCGAATTGATGTGTTGATCTTCACCACTTGTCTGTCCGAAATATTAGTGTTTTTATATTATAGAATTTTCATGTGGTGATCTTGAATGGGTAATTTCATATTTGCAAGAAAATCATCATTCGTCATAGACATTAAACAGTTGATCCATTGTTATTTCAGTTTGGATTTCATTCTTTATCGCATTGAGACAAATGAGTGCAATATCTCAGAAATGCTTCATTTCCGGTAATAGAGACAGGCAACAGGAATCAAAAATCATCTAATAGATACTGATATGAGATCATCTAATTTGAATAATAAAATCAATAACGTTGTTGAATGTTGTTCTATGGATCATCTTCTATTTGAAACTGAATTATTCAGTTATCGTCTCAAATCAACATGATAAGGCAGCAACAAATTTGAATCAGAAACACTATTGAATAGATTTACATTTTTTTATTGGGATGCAATATGAAAAATTTTTGAAAACAATAAAAACACTGGCACACAGAAAGTTTTATGGACACTGTACGCCACCTATCTACGGGTATGTTTTTTGACTCGTTAAATTCGAATTATAAATTATTTTAGGTCGTATACCCTCCATTATCGAGTAAATTATAAAAATGACGAGAATTAAATGTCTCAGTGAAAAAACTTGTGGATTCAAACCAACCATAATCAACATCCGTTTAATACTAATTTTGAGTATTCTTAGGCAATCTGAGAAACCTTTTAGGGATGACTTGAAATTGTCCAAATTCGGTTAACGACCTTCTGAATATTCATCTGATAGGCATGCATCTTCCATAATTCCATCCAAGATGTACTATTTTTTTGATATACATTTTTTTAGTAGTGCGTAATTGATTTTCTTATTTTTCAATATTCAACTTACCTTTCGAGAAATATATCATTCGTCACCCTTTTTTTGATTACTCTGTTCAATCGAAATTGAAAAAGAAACATATGTAGCCTGAAAAAGGAGGAATATTTTCTATCAACAAATGATTGAGCTATAGAAAATGAGAGCTGAGCTGCATGATTATGTTTTTGAGAATTGTAATGTGGGCGTTTTGTCTGTGATCAAAATTTCCAGTCCCAATTTTTTAAACTGTGTATATTTGTTAATTAGGAAATTTTGAATACGTTATATTCAATTGTTTATCATATTGGGAAATATAATTTTGCGTAGTCACATTAAACGTTATATAATGTTTACATTACACGTTTTAATACTTTGGGCATTGGCTAAGGATTGTGAGAAGCAACATTTCATGGTTTATTCATTACTTCAAATATCCAGGGTGAATCCTAATACTTCGAGAACTAACCCACTGTAATGAAACGGAAGGAAAAAGTCAATGAATAATTAGAGCATTGTTCACTAGTTTAGTCATTAGGTAAACGCAGCTAGACGAGCTGAAGATAACAGTTCTTGAAATATACTTCCGATTTAGAAACAATGAAATACTACTTTTCCGTTTTCGAGAGGAACTACCGGATACCTTCACCATTCATAGACTAAAGTATAAAACATAAACATTCATACCAACAACAGATTCTGACTCCTCACAATTACTATAAGAGAGTTACTGCTGTTGAAACTCCACAAACTCCGCCTCTCTACCATTTTCTAAAGTAATTTCAGGCTACCTAAGCATGGTATTTTGTCTATGGATTACCCACAAATGTAGGGCAGTTGCTACCTGATCAGGTGCACTAGGTTGGTTGATAATCCATATACGTCCAGTCCAGCTATGTCTCTTTTTATATTGAGGAAATCTTCATCATAATGAGAGATGAACATATCTGAGATTTATATGTAGTATCAGAATGACACGAAAAGAGATTGAGTAACATGAAAAAAAACTTGATCGTCTTCCGATTCGATGAATCTCTATTCATCCGACTAATAAGCTGGTGCATGGGAAGATGGAAGATGATTATCAAAACCCAAAAATTTGGTTATTTGAATTTTTGAATATGTGAAAAAATTCTTTTGATTGCTTACTTTGTATTATTTTTTTCCCAATGGATTACATCCTATTGAGGTTCTCCTCGGTTCAAAAAATCATGCACCCTGTTTGACATATACTATAGGGCGTCTAGAAATAGAATTTACAACATTCATATCATAATTTGGTCAGATGTTCCATGATATCCTCGATGAAATCTCCAAAGAAAAATGAACGTCTACAATCAGAAAAAGACTATGGAAAATATATCTCGAACCATTATTATCCTCATTAATTGCAGTTTTTATTTTATGAATGAGAAGTATCTGTATAGAGTGAATGAAGATTATAATAGACAACTGTTGTGGGTACATTCTCAATCAGAATCACACAGATGTAGATAAAGCTTAGCTATCGGAAACGAAACAGCAGCTCTGTAGGTCGACAGATCTAGAATACATAGAGTACATTAAATGTAATGAAAGACATTATTTCAGAACTTAAGGTAACGGAAAAGGTATCACTGACTTGTCTTGAGCATGATTTCCTGAAAGTAGCTCTGCGTTACACATTTGTGATAACTTATATTCGCAAACCTATTCAAATTAAAGTAAGTAAGAAAGTTCATATTGGAATATCAAGATCATAGGTAATATTTACGAATAATATTGTTTACAGTCTTTTGAATTCCTATTAAGTTGTCTCGATTCCAGAATTCAACGTTCCACAAAATTCAATTTCTTATGGAAATATGTTTGAATAGAAAGGAAGTGAATATATATCTTATATGAATATATTTTTAATTGATGGAAAGAGTTAAGATTTATTATACTACATTATTATCGGTAGATTGATATCATGATGATATCACTTGAACATAAAACAACTGCTTTATCTTGTCCATCTTTTGCTGAAGTACATCAATAATGAAAGTGCCATTGAATCAATTCAATTTCAATATCATCGAGTGAATGCAGCAATTTTGATCATGAATAAAATTATAATATCCGCCTCTGATATATATATCATTAAAACATTCTTGTGATATAATGACTCATTTAGCATGACAACAATTTCGCCCTGTGAATATAACTCAAGAATCCGAAGCGAATCCTCACCACACCTTCCAATTCAATGCGGTACAACATCTTTACCATCCTGTGACCTTTTCAGAGGCATGGATACATTAAACTCAGATGAATGTTTCGAAAAAAATATGTGATAGTTTGAGGGGAAGACCGACTAATGAATATTACATGCATCTTCGGACGTAATTCACTATATAAATTAGATGCTCGATGCGAGGATTACATTATTTAGTTTTGTAGTGCCCAGAGTAACTCGACGATGATTTCTTTGGTGAGTTTGCAAAGACCTCAGGGGTGCTTTTTATAAAAATATGTTCAAGTGAAGTGCTTGTTTTGGACATAATTCAATGGATCAATATAATTTCAGGGTGATATGTATTGAAAAGGTTAATCGAATATATCAAAATGAGACTTTGGGTGTAGGTTTGATAGATTTTGGGAAAATTTCAGATACATATGCATTGACGATTATTTTTATCATTCATTTCATTTTGTGCCTATGAACAAGAGTTTTACCAATGACGATTTATTATATTCATGGTAAATTTCGAAAAATCTTAGTTCTCGATTGAAAACAATATAGTTTTCAATATTTTTATACTTCATTGCAATAATGAATCGAACAATACATACATATTCAGCAATAATATTCCGCTGTTTCCTATGTTTCTTATTTGAAATAGGTCTAAAAATATTCGCCTCAACTCTGAAATGCACTGATGTCCCATGGTAACCATCTAAAATGTGGATCTTTTTCAATATCAACCATATTATCATTGGTGGAAGATTCTTGGTCATTATCGATGAAGTTTGATAATGAAGGTAGCACAATGAAACATTCATAATATAGATCATTTCAGTTGATTTTTTTATATTTACATACGAGTTGATATTATAGTCGATATTTTTTGGCAAAAAGATGAAAAACATGAGATAACTTAATAAGAAATTTCAATCTACTGGAATTCGGCATGTATTAGGTGGGCAAATTCGGAGGGTATGTATAGGATGTGTGAAATTGAGATTCTCAATCTTTTTTCCGACATGAGTTCTCAACAAAACTATAGCATACCATGAATTTTATTCGAAAAATATAAGTACAGGACATAACTTAGAATCGAACAGTTTTTTCAATGTTCCTATGCCATTGAATGGAACTAAAAAAGTGTCTCAAGAATGTAAAAGTTACTTCCAGGATCTCTTTTTTCGAGTTCGAAAACAAAAATCAACTACCGTCTTTTCTTTATAAACAAAACTTGAATTTTTCGACTTCGATACATACGAATATCGTGGTTGTTAGTGAATTGAGAAAGAAATGCTATCTCTATTTTTCGTAATTCCCATAGGTACCGAGTTACCCTATGCAAACATCGAAATTCGCCTACTCCGTACAAGAGAACTTGTTGTTCATGGAATCATACCAGTTATATTTTTTCATATCATTATTTTCTAAAAACGAAATTTTCAGTTATTCCATTCCTAATTCATATACCCGAATATGTTTGAACTATCATCGATCTATTCATTGAATGATTTAATGATAATTTTGATTCAAAATATCAGTATATATTTGAATTCATTATCTTGGGTTTCATCTGAACCCGAGAGATTTTCCACATTCTCCTCTATTCATCAATATGAAATACTGTTTGGATGAATTTGTAGAAAGTTTGGTGTATTTCATTATTATTAGTGAAAATGCGATGTATCGAGGCTTATCTGATATATCTGTCCAATTGAATATTCATGGAATGATAGAAATATTTGTTGATTCTCTCATTTGATTTTTCTTCTTACTCACTATACTAACTACAATATTCCTCTGTTTTTCTGAAGCCCATTCTTCTTATGTATCAAATAACTGTGAATATCATTTATATTTCATTTTCCTAATTTTTCATTCATCAGGTACTGATAGTGAGTGTTATTGGGTGTGTGATGGGACAATATAGGCCTGCGCCAATACCATCTAGTCCTGGACAAGTTATCAGGATTATCAGCCAAACACAAGAAGGACCAAATCCAGATGGATCTTATTCCTGGAGGTACGTAATGATATATTCATTACTCCGTAGCATACGAGGTGCTCCTGAATGGAATTTACTCAAACCTACTCTAAATTTCAAAGTGATTAATTGAAACGAAATTTTGAGTTATTAGAATACTGGACCTATTCTACTCTGAACTTTGAAACTCAGAATTTTTTCGTTGATGTAAGCTGCTTTATTCGTTCTTCATTGACGTTATATGGAAAATGAACATTTATTGATTCAACTATGTATCCATGGACTCGAATACATAAATAAAAGGATTACAATATAAAGATTGTATACAGTAAGCTCTTGAGTGATTCTTCACTTATGTTATGTACCTTTAAATCCACCAACTCATTGCCTATTATTGCCAGCAAAACACAATTTTTTGATCACACAAAAACACATGGTTCATGGCATATGCCGAAATTGTCGACCAACTTAAAAAAATATTTCAATGTTCCAATCCTTAATAGACGAATATGATAACAGTTGAGACAATATTTTGTCAGTATCATTAATTTATTTTTGAATCACTGCTGATTCAGCTAATCGAATAATTTACGTATTCGAAAATACATTCAGATTACGCCTTCAGAAGGAATCATTGCCAGAAAGCTGGCAACATCTCATTAGTTGATAATTTAACGTAAATCGAGGATTATATCTAATTATGTGTTTATGATGAATTTGATGAAAAAAATAAATTTTTGCCATCAGAATGACTTTTTCAATAACTTTCACATTACGAGTTGCATTATTTGCTTATTTTTCTTCTGAGCTTTTGTATTTCATGTTGATATATTTTATATTATATATATTATATATTTACTAATTGGTAAAATATTCGATTACAGTTACGAGGCGGAAAATGGTATTGCAGCTAGAGAACAAGGACGTCTAAAAGCCGCTGATTTGATGGAGGCACAGGGTGATTTCAAATTCACTGCCCTAGATGGTACTCCCATTCAATTGACGTACATCGCTAATGAAAATGGATTCCAACCCCAGGGTGCACATTTACCAACACCTCCTCCAATTCCAGAAGCCATTTTGAGATCTTTGGAGTACAACGCAGCTCATCCAGAAGAAGAACAAGAAAAGCCATTCCGTAGACCATAATCAACTATTGTGTTCGTCCAATACTCAATTCATTTGTTATTGCGGTGCAATGATATTTATTAATGTGATTTCGTGTAATATAGTGTTGCGATTTGTGTATAGATCTCATATTGAAAATATGATGTGCATTTGAATATTGTCTCATTTTTTTCACCCTTGGAATGATGATAATTCATATTTTTCATACAGATTGACAATTACGAATCTATCTTCCCAATACAGTAGAGAGTTTTTCGATAGACGCAGTGGGCAGGAAATATTCATTCGACCTGATAACTATTACTTTCATGGATGATTTATTGCCTGAGTTTCATTTCGGAAGGCTGAGGCTCTTGAAAACTAGTCTATTTTGGGCAAGGAAGTTGTAACAGCTTGCCAGAAAGTGTGGGGTCTCTGTCTATTCTTCAACGAAACAAAGAGTTGGGTTAAATTTATTATTCGAATTCTTTTGAGTATCTCATGGAGTGAAGGGCTTTCGTTATCACATTTTTGTCATCTCCACTAAATGCTTTCGTTATTTCGAATCGAAATATCAGAATGAAAGTGAGTTTGATTGTTAGCGGATCAAAGATTCTTCTGAGAATAAAAATGGCAATCAGTGTAAAGTTATTCACAGATTTCCAGCCACAAATTCTGACGTGAAGGAAATTTCAAATCTGTGGCTGGCATACGAATTAATTAGCACCCGGACTAAAATCTGTGGCTGTGACCAAGATATATACGTGAATTTTGAATGCGTCCATGAGAATGGTGTAACAAATGGAAATTATTGTGTGAGATACTGAAGTCATAATGATTTTCTAGTTGCCACGATTTTCCAGAAAACGAAAATGATAATCGGAACTTGAAAGATGTGCGTTGATATAAATCATGTCAGAGATGTACATTTTGATGTAGAATACCATGATGAGAACGATTTTCTTGTCACCCATATGGTTTTCCAGAAAATGAATTTTCAATATCGTGATGAAACCCCTGTATAATCGGAACCTGAAGATGTGCGTCAATATAAATCATGTCAGAGATGAAGATCATGGTGATAAGATAGATGAGATGAGATTGAATAGGAGGCTTGCTATAAGTTAAGCACGACCTATTGAGATCTATTGTGCTTTCCCTGTATTTAGAGCTCCTCTGTGAGCTCCAGTTGCTTTACCAACTTCCAGAGGCTATTGATATTCCTCATGTAGTTTTCTGGCTCCGGTTTTTCATCACCCAGGCACAGAAACCGATACCTTGCCAGTCCCTCACAGTGGCATAAGACGTGCTCTGCTGTTTCCTCCTCTTCGAGGCAGAACCGGCACTCACTGTCCTCGGCCACCCCGACCCTGCAAAGGTGCTTTCGGAGTCGGCAGTGTCCAGTCAATAGGCCTACCGTTATCCTCAGCCTGGTACGGCCGAGGTTCAGTAGGTCTGCCGTGGTTGCATGCGAGGGTTCTTTTATGAACTTTTTCGCATGCCTCTGGCCAGTGGATCTATTCCATGAGGCTAGAGTTTCTGATAGCAACCACTCTTTAATGGTGCTTTTCTTGAGGCTTTTGGATACCCCGCAGTAGGGTTCAGGTCCAATGATGACGGTCTCTGACTCTTTTTTGGCCAGTGTATCCGCCTCTTCATTCCTCTTTAGCCCTGAGTGTCCAGGTACCCATACCAAGGTGACATTATTCTTGTCTGATATGTTGTCCAGGGCATTCTTGCAGTACATCACATTTCGTGATGTTATTACCGGAGATGCTAATGCCTTCAACGCAGCTTGGCTATCTGAACAGATTGCAACTTTCCTATCTTTTAGGTTAAGTTTCCTAATCTCTATAGCGCAGTGTTCGATGGCAATCGTCTCAGCCTGAAACACCGTAGCGTGTCGGCCCAGACTAATAGCCGTCTTAATATTTTTAGATTGTTCGTACACACCTGCTCCAGTGCCGCAAGACATTTTGGAGCCGTCTGTGTACCAGATTGAGTGAGCAGACACTGGAATCTGTTTTTTCCATATCTCCCTTTCGGGAAAGAGGACGTGAAATTTACTGTCGAAGCGATAGTGAGGCGGCATTTCATCACTACTCATACCCAATATTGGGTCTGCTTGGATTTCCTCCCTCAGTTTTCGCTGGGTTGAACCATGCCCGGATATAATTGGTGATTGTCCTTGCATGAGTCGACAGATAGTCTGCCTAGCTGTACTTTGTACATATATTTTTTTTTTTCATAGGGGGGGGAATCCTTTTTACGGATTCCAGGCATAGCTGTTTGGCCTGGATATGTGGCGACTCGACGTAGCGTCATACTAAAACTCGACGCTAACGCCCCTACCCACTAAACCCTAACCCCTTTACTTCTTTCCTCTATTCCCTCATGGAAACCGCCGTCAGGCATTTCTTCGTGAGAGGAGGATCTAGCTACTGCTCTTCCTTCTGGTGGCTAAGGTGTTTTTATTTCCTTCCTTCTAGTTTTTGTCATTTGCTCTTTTCCTTTCAATGGAACGCAGCTCTGTGAGCACCTCTGTGGCAAAAGTACTTGTAGCGTTCCAGGCAGTTTGACTTGACAACATCGCCTCTACTATTGTCTCTGGTTGGATGCTACGGTTCAGGATCCTTTCTAACTCATCCCGCTGAGGATCGAAGCGGGGACACAAAAAGAAAACGTGCCTTGCATCCTCGGTAACCCCTGAACAAGACGGGCACTCTGGTGAATCGTCGTGCTTAAAGCGGTGCAGATACTCTCGAAAGCATCCATGTCCTGACAACATCTGCGTTAGGTAATAGTTGACTTCGCCATGGTTTCGGCTCAGCCAAACGTCAATCCTTGGTATAAGTCGATGTGTCCATCTTCCCTTCTCCGCAGCATCCCATAGTTGTTGCCATCTTGCTATACTATGTTGTCGCTCTTCAGTTCTCAGTTCTTCAGCGCTCAATGTAGATTACCTCTTTCGGTGGTATAGGTTCCGTCTTTCGTCAGCTAGGACTCTAAGAGGCAGAGTTCCAGAAATGACGTACACTGCCTCCTCGGATATTGTGCGAAAGGCGCTTGCAACTCTCAATGCACTCAATCGGTAAACTGGTCCGGCTTTCCTCCGTGATTCTTGGGTCTCCAGCGCGTCTGCCCAGACGGATATTCCATAAGTGAGCACTGATGTGGCTACTGACGACAGCAGTAGTCTCCTGCTCTGCTTCGGGCCTCCAATATTCGGCATCAGTCTTGATAGACTAGTTACCACCGCCGACGCTTTAGTACTTACGTGTTCAACCTGTTGCTTAAAGTTCAGTCGGGCATCCAGCATCACCCCCAGATAACGGATAAATGGTTGCGATGCGATTTCTTGTTCACCGACATTCAGCTTGATGTTTTCTAATTTCTTTCTACTGGTGATGAGCACAGCTTCAGTTTTGTGCTTGGCTAGCTCCAAATTCATCATCTTCATCCATAGGTTAATCCGGCTAAATGTGATATCGAAAGCCAGATTGATCTCTTCCAAGTGTTTCGCTACAATCACTACAGCTACATCATCGGCATATGCAACAAGTTTCACCTCTGATGGTAATGCAACTTTCAGGAGACCATCATACATGATGTTCCACAGCAAAGGACCCAAAACCGAGCCCTGTGGCACCCCTCCAGTTATTTCGTACTCCCTTGGACCGCTTTTCGTGTCATATTTGAGGACTCTGTCTGAAAAGTAGCTTGCTACCATTCTGCGCAGATATCCTGGCACTTCTTTATCTTCGGGAGCTCGCATGATGCTGTAACGAAGCGCTTTCAGCTACCTTCATTACTAAACGTTGTATTCAACCTGAGGGGGCAACCCTTTGCTCCCTACAATACACTAACCTGTCATTCCGCTTTGAATCTAGGTTATCAGTTCAATTGCCAAATTACACACCCTGTATACTGAAAACCCTGTCCAGGATGTTATTCCGAAATTCCAGATATATACTATGTGTGAACTAAGTTTATGAAAGCCCTAGGACAGCCTGTAACCTGAGTATTCGATTCCGAACCTGAGAAGTCTTTCTGAGTGTTTCCAGAATACTATCATGTTTACTTTTCACTTCAGATCAGATTGATGATGCCCACAGGGACTTCTGAGGTAATTGAGAGGCAATGCGGAGGAAAATAACTGAAAATAATACATTTTAAGAAATCTGAGATGACCCTGAAATCATGTAGATGTTTACCCGTAAATAACTCTTTCAGTTCTGAAGTTTTCTAGCTCAAATTTGTTCAACAGCATTAGCAATGATAGGGAATCATTTCTATATTCCTGTTTTCTATGAAAAATCGTTTTCTCCGCATTTCTTCTATTTCACGTGCTTTCCAGGTTTTTTGCGCTAGTACCGGCAAAATAGTGGAAGGTCACATGTCACCTGACCCGTTTCAACCAATCAAAAGCCAGTCCTTGAGATGATTTTCCGAAGGTATAAATACGCCGGAGACCCCAGCCTGAGGGTTCTTTGGTTCTTTGCTATTTGGCTTTCCGTTTTGCTTCTTTTCTTATCCTTGCGATTCGTGTTGATTATAAGTGCTGCTTAGTTTGTTATTATTCTGATTGGTTTAATTCCAGTTCGTAATTTTATTCCAGTTTGATTGAATCCGAAATTGCCGGTCATACCGTTATCACCAGTTTGATTTTACCGTTTACTTTCCGGAATATTTTCTTTAAGTTAATTTTCGTAAATCTAGTTTGTTTTGATTTCATTTTTCTAAGTCCTAACCTAACATCTGAACGTGCCGACCTGCGTGAAGCGAGCGCTCTAGCCGATAACCGAATTCCCTTAGTTGCCGTAGCCAGCGTAAGCATTGTTTTCCATAAACTATCGATTGTACCCGATTACCTGTAAGTACCTGTAAGTTCTTTTCGACTATTTTCATATCAATTTTCTCGTAAAGTTTACGCCAGGACCGACACCGTGGTTGTACTGAAATATCCCAGGGGGTTTGCTTCTTTCGAGGATCAGCCTTTTGTGATATTCGTAATAACGCGTGCCAGGACCGATATCGTGGTCGATACTAAAATATCCCAGGGGGTTTGCTTCTTTCGAGGATCAGCCTTTTTGTGATATTCGACATAACGCGTATTAGGACCGATACCGTGGTTGAATTAAAATATCCCAGGGGGTTTGTTTCTTTCGAGGATCAGTCTTCTGTGATATTGCGAGTAGCGTGTACCCGTGTAACCAGATTTGGTATTGATATTATCGTATGAAAATCTTGGAATTGAACTTATCTTGGTCTCCTAAATAGCTCGCCTGCACCGCTTTTCCGTTTAATGCTTTCGCCCTGCTTTTCCTGTATATTTGAGTTAGATTTTCTATTTTCAAACTTATAATTTGGGACTTGTGCTAATTGCTTCCGATTCAGGTGAAACAAATTCGCTTTAAAATCCGTTCATGAAATCAGCTGTTTAGTGTCATTGCATTCCTGGGCTTAAGGCTGTATGTATTTTTGTTATAACTGTATTGCTTTTGTAAAAATTATTTTGATTGCTCGTTGTTAGTTGTATTTCCTGAATAAATAAAACTCCGTATATTTTTATATCGTAAATTGATTTATTGAACCAGATAACCTGAATTAGGACTAGATTAATGCATTGCTAGGTAGCGTTTGTAATCCAGAATAGTCTGAGGGAGAGTAATTAAAGCCTACCCTTTCTTAGATCACTTTACCAGAGTCTAACTATCTGACCCCTGGTTTACACAAGGGGGTACATTGTATACAGTTACTTTGTATTCCTTCTCCACTGATAGCTACCCTAGGGTCTTCCAAAGAACCATAAGTTCTGGAAGCAAGTGGAGCATACCACTTTCAAAAAAACTGGCGCCCGAGGCAACCGATATAACTACCAGACATATCTAGTTCTCGGGCTCCCCTTGTAAGGTTCTTACCCCGAATTAAGACCCTTACAAATTGGCGCCCGAGCAGGGACTCTGTTAGGTAAACCGTATGTTAGGAAAACCTGAGATTTATTAATCTAAATTGGAAAACCTGTAACAAACCGAGTTTTAGATATATACCTGATTTTTGTAATTTTCCTGATTATTTTAATTCTCTGTGTGATTAAAAATCCTGTTATATTTATTTTAGTTTGCAATTGTTTTCTTTTTATTCGAACATCTACCGCTATAATTGCCGCTATATTTTGTCCTGAATTTTTGTTCCGACCGACCGTCCGTCCGTTTTTTTTCTTCCGTCCGAATACCGACAGGTCCGCCGAAAACCAAGGAAGAAGTGACTGCACCTGTTTGGAAGAACCATGTCCCAAGAAAAACCATCTTGTGATATCCCGGACCAACTGTCCATCCCCCCAGAACATTCAAAGTCCAGTAGTAGATCGTCGTCTCCTGATCCAGACAGAGAAGCCAGCGAAGGGTACCTGGCAACCCTGGAACCCAGAGTAGGGTGGGTTTACCGCTTGAAGAAACCCGAGCTAGAGGAGGAACTAGGGAGATATGGACTGCCTACGGAGGGGTCTGTTAGTGAACTCCGGAAACGTTTGGTGTGGTTCCTGAGGGAAGGACTTCCCAAGCTGATTGGACTCAAACTTCAGCACCGGGATTCCGCCGCAACCACCAACCCCACCGTACCTCCTGGATTTTCCGGACCACAACCGGAAGTAGAAGTGAACAATCCGGATGTGCCCCCAGACCCGCCACAGAATGATGTGCCACCTGTCAATCATGCTTTCACATATGACAGTCACCGAACGAGACAACCGCAGAGGCTGCATCCACGACAGCCGTCGCCAGTCCCTGTAACCGCCAAACTCAAAACGCATCACTGGAACCTACACTTTGATGGAACGAGAGATCCAGTGGCGTTCCTGGAGCGACTTGAAGAAATTGGGGAAGCCGAAAAAGCCCGTCCGGAACAATTGCTCGATGTACTGCCGGAATTATTGCAAGGTCGAGTTCTTTTATGGTACCGTTGCAATAAAAGGTTCTGGAATTCTTGGTCCACCTTCAAGGACATTTTCCGGAAATCCTACTTCCCCGTAGGATACCAGGATGACTTGGAAATCGCAATCAGCCGGAGACTGCAAAGAGATAACGAGCCCGCCATGGATTATGTGGTAGATATCCAGACGCTGATCCGACGTCATGGAAGTCTTGAACCTGCCCAAGAATTAGCCTGGATATACCGAAATCTCCTTCCAGACTACCGCCAATACATCCGAAGAGACGATTTCCTTGATGTTCCATCCCTGATTTCCTTAATCTTGGAATTCCAACAGTTACGTGGCGAGATCCGCCGAATGTACTACCGGAACCCGACTTCTACCACCCCTGTTCGAACATCATACCCCGAACCGCCTCCAGTCGTTCAACCGCCGCCAGTCGTTCCGCTACCAGTTAGTCAACCCCGGACCAGTAGACCGCTACCGAGGGCGATTCTGCCCCCAACCCCGAATACGCCGCCACCAACCCCAACACCCGGACAACCGGTATACAGCAGAGCCAATACTTGTTGGAGATGTGGACAGCCCGGACATCAACGAGCAGATTGTCAAAATGCCTTCAAGCGTTTCTGCTCAAGGTGTGGCCGTGATGGGATCCTGTCGAAGGATTGTACCTGCCCCCAGCCGGAAAACTCGACCGGAGCCCGCCCGAACCGAGGACAGGCCGGCTCCAGCAACTAAATATCCCGGAAAACCCACCGAAAACCCGACCAGACGATGACCGGCCGTTCATCCCAGTAACCATTGGTGATATGGTTTTCTCCGCCCTAGTCGATACTGGAGCTACAAGGTCGTTTGCTAGTACCGGAGTCGCTGACTGTTGCAAACGACATAGGTATAAAGAATACCCAAACACCGTAGCCCAGTCCCGACAAGCCGATGGTTCACTCATCCAGGTGACCGGAGTTTTTAAACCCGCGATGAAGATTGGAACCGAGGAGATCACCTGTGAGTTACTGATAATTCCCAGCCTAGCCGCAGACATCGTGATAGGAATGGATGTACTTCGCACACAAGGCTTCAGCATCGATCTACAAACCGCCCTTGTGTATAGGAACCAGAAGAACGTGTCAGTTCTTGGCTCCCAGGAAGAGACGTCTCCAGTTTCCGATCCGACACCAAACCTGCAGCTAGAAACCCAGAAAAATCCGGGGCTTCCCGGAACCAGTTCAATTCCTAGCCACAGGAATTCCAGAACCCAGAAAAATCCGGGGCTTCCCAGAACCAGTCCATTTCCTAGACATAGGAAATCCAGAACCCAGAAAAATCCGGGGCTTCCCGGAACCAGTCCATTTCCCAGTCATAGGGAATCCGGAAACCGGAATAATCCGGGGTCTCCCGGAAATCAACAACTTCTTAACCAGAGGAAACCAGAGAACCGAAGAAACACCAGAAGCCAGAGAACCAGAAACCAGAACAAAATCCTGAACTGCAGAACACCCGGAACCAGAGCAGCGGAAAATCAACCGGAACCGGAAACTACCTGCAGTCCGATAGGAGTTGAGGATCCACCGTGCCGAAATCTTTCACCAGAGCAACACAGTAGACTGCAACGATTCCTGGACAATGAATTGCCGGCATTTGAGACGATTAAGGGACCCACACCTTTAGTTGAACATCGTATTCGTTTGAAAACGACAGAACCGATTAAACAAAGGTACCGTCCGCAGAATCCGAGAATGCAGGAGGTGATCAATGAAGAAGTAGATAAGATGTTGGCAGATGGCATCATCGAACCTTCCAGTAGTCCATGGAGTTCACCTGTAGTTATTGTGAAGAAGAAAGATGGAAAACACCGATTCTGCATCGATTTCCAGAAAGTCAATGATGTGGCCGAAAAAGATGCATATCCGCTGCCGTTCATCAATTCAATCCTGGACAAATTGAGGGAAGCGAAATATATCTCTAGCCTAGACCTGAGGCAGGGATATTGGCAAATACCCCTATCAGCCGATAGTAAACCGATAACCGCCTTCACCGTACCTGGAAGAGGGTTATTCCAGTTTAGGGTAATGCCGTTTGGACTTCACTCAGCACCTGCCACATTCCAGAGATTGATGGACAACCTGATAGGACCTGAAATGGAACCGTTTGCTTTCGCATACTTGGATGACATAATTGTGCTGAGCAAAACCTTCGATGAACACCTGATCAACCTGCAGCGAGTCTTTCACCAGTTAAGACAGGCTAACCTGCAGCTCAATGCTGAGAAGTGCAAGTTCTGTCTGAGCTCGCTGAAGTACCTAGGACATGTTGTCACCGCCGACGGAATAAAAACCGATCCAGACAAGATAGAGTCTATAGTTCAGTGGCCCGCCCCAAACACCCTGAAGAAACTTCGCCAATTCTTGGGAATGGCATCCTGGTATAGGAGATTTATACCGAATTTCTCCGGGATAGTGGCTCCACTGACGAAGCTCCTGAAAAAAGGTAACCGTTGGAAATGGACAGAAACTGAAGATGCCGCCTTCGAGTTTCTGAAAACCAGCCTTACCGAAGCTCCCGCTTTGACCTGTCCAGATTTCACCAAGCCGTTCACACTACAAACTGATGCCTCCGATTGTGGACTGGGAGCAGCGCTTACCCAGGACATAGAGGGTCAGGAGAAAGTAGTGGCGTACGCGAGTAGGATGTTAACCGGACCTGAACGTAACTACTCCGTAACGGAAAAGGAATGCTTGGCTATAGTCTGGAGCATAGAAAAGCTTAGACCATACCTGGAAGGCTATCACTTCACTGTCCTCACCGATCACTTGTCTCTGAAGTGGTTACAGTCCATCAAGAGTCCTGCCGGCCGTATAGCCCGATGGGCTATGTTCCTGCAGCAGTTTGACTTTGAAGTCAAATACCGCCGAGGCATCCTGAACAAAGTCGCCGACGCTTTATCCCGTCAACCGTTACCGCATTCCAGTTCCGAAGAGCCGGAAATAGATGTGCAATGCTGTGCCACTGCAGATGACATAGCAGCCGGAGAAAAATGTTCATGGTACCGCACGAAGAAAGCGGAAGTGGAGAAAAATCCAGAAGCATTCCCAGATTTCTGCATCAAAGAGGGGAGATTATTCCGACACTTCTGGGATGCCAACAAGTTGTGCGAGTTGGGTATGAGTGACCCCTGGAAACTCTGCGTCCCAAAGCCCCTTCGACAACAAGTTCTGGTAGAAAACCACAATGATGTCACCGCCGGCCATATGGGAATAGCTAAGACTACCGCCCGGATCACGCACAAGTATTACTGGCCCGGAATGTTCCGAGAAATCGCTCACTACGTCCGGAGCTGTAAAACCTGCCAACAGTACAAAGTTTCGCAGCAACAACCGTCTGGCAAGATGCATCCATCCCTGAACACCAGACCGTGGGATACCGTCTCCACCGACCTAGTCGGACCACTACCCCGTTCCAGTAAAGGAAATTGTTACCTGGCCGTATACCAAGATAGGTTCACCAAGTGGGTACAACTCAGACCTCTCCGAAAAGCAACATCCAGAGCCGTCTCGCAAGCGTTTTACGAGGATATTATCCTGAGATTTGGACGTCCGGCTACCGTAATCAGTGACAACGGAACACAGTACACCGGTAAACCCTTCGAAGACCTCCTCACCGAACTGGAGATAAAACACCGCCTGACACCGCCGTATACGCCCCAAGCAAACCCCGTGGAACGCACCAACAAAACGGTGAAAACAATGATCGCCCAATATTGCGGGAACGATCATCGGAAATGGGACCAGTACCTGCCTGAACTCCAATTCGCCGTAAATACTGCCCGCCACGACTCCACCGGTTTCAGTCCCGCATTTTTAATGTTCGGAAGAGAGTTGGAACCACCGAAAGCGGTATATCGACCTGACACCCCGGAAAAAGAAACCGAATCCGCTCCGAAGATTTGGGCCACCCACCTGACCAAGCTGCAAGAGGTGCACGAGTTGGTTCGAGTGAACTTGGCACGGGCTTTCAACCAGCAAAGCCACTACTACAACCTCAGACGCCGGGATTGGAGATGCCACCTTGGAGATAAGGTGATGAAGAGAGAACATAACCTCTCCTCCGGCATCCGGGGACACGCTGCCAAACTAGCTCCCAAATACTCCGGACCGTTCACCGTCACCCGCGTTGTATCCCCTGTAGTATATGACCTGAAAGGCCCGAACGGAAAGCGGTGTAATCGAGTACACGTCAAAGATCTAAAACAGTTCATCGACGACGCGACCTCGTAATATTTTGAAATCCGTAGATCTTTAACGAACCCGACCAGACGATGGACCTTTTTGTCAAGGAACCCGAAGCCACCGAGATGATACCGACTGTCACGGATATGATATTGACTACCACCAAGATGCTACCGACTACCACGGAGATGATATCGACTACCACCGAGATGTTAGTCCAGAGACCATCTCACCGGTATGTACCCGTCTTGGTCCCAGAGAACCCCCGAATCGCGTCACCCTGTCCAGGCAAGAGCCAGACTGACCAGATAGAACCCACCAGCCCCGTAACCAGCAGGCATTCCGCGTGCCCCGACAGCAGGCCTCCGCCTGCCCCGAAACCAGCCGTCCTTTCGCCCGTCCGGACTGCCAGCCTACCGTACAGGAGAAGTTTGTTCCTTTTGTTGTTTTGTAGGGTTTTCTTCAAGAAAAAAAATTGCAGCCGAGTCTCCAATTTTTTTTCTTCCGCAAGTAGGAGGGGTGTGTAACGAAGCGCTTTCAGCTACCTTCATTACTAAACGTTGTATTCAACCTGAGGGGGCAACCCTTTGCTCCCTACAATACACTAACCTGTCATTCCGCTTTGAATCTAGGTTATCAGTTCAATTGCCAAATTACACACCCTGTATACTGAAAACCCTGTCCAGGATGTTATTCCGAAATTCCAGATATATACTATGTGTGAACTAAGTTTATGAAAGCCCTAGGACAGCCTGTAACCTGAGTATTCGATTCCGAACCTGAGAAGTCTTTCTGAGTGTTTCCAGAATACTATCATGTTTACTTTTCACTTCAGATCAGATTGATGATGCCCACAGGGACTTCTGAGGTAATTGAGAGGCAATGCGGAGGAAAATAACTGAAAATAATACATTTTAAGAAATCTGAGATGACCCTGAAATCATGTAGATGTTTACCCGTAAATAACTCTTTCAGTTCTGAAGTTTTCTAGCTCAAATTTGTTCAACAGCATTAGCAATGATAGGGAATCATTTCTATATTCCTGTTTTCTATGAAAAATCGTTTTCTCCGCATTTCTTCTATTTCACGTGCTTTCCAGGTTTTTTGCGCTAGTACCGGCAAAATAGTGGAAGGTCACATGTCACCTGACCCGTTTCAACCAATCAAAAGCCAGTCCTTGAGATGATTTTCCGAAGGTATAAATACGCCGGAGACCCCAGCCTGAGGGTTCTTTGGTTCTTTGCTATTTGGCTTTCCGTTTTGCTTCTTTTCTTATCCTTGCGATTCGTGTTGATTATAAGTGCTGCTTAGTTTGTTATTATTCTGATTGGTTTAATTCCAGTTCGTAATTTTATTCCAGTTTGATTGAATCCGAAATTGCCGGTCATACCGTTATCACCAGTTTGATTTTACCGTTTACTTTCCGGAATATTTTCTTTAAGTTAATTTTCGTAAATCTAGTTTGTTTTGATTTCATTTTTCTAAGTCCTAACCTAACATCTGAACGTGCCGACCTGCGTGAAGCGAGCGCTCTAGCCGATAACCGAATTCCCTTAGTTGCCGTAGCCAGCGTAAGCATTGTTTTCCATAAACTATCGATTGTACCCGATTACCTGTAAGTACCTGTAAGTTCTTTTCGACTATTTTCATATCAATTTTCTCGTAAAGTTTACGCCAGGACCGACACCGTGGTTGTACTGAAATATCCCAGGGGGTTTGCTTCTTTCGAGGATCAGCCTTTTGTGATATTCGTAATAACGCGTGCCAGGACCGATATCGTGGTCGATACTAAAATATCCCAGGGGGTTTGCTTCTTTCGAGGATCAGCCTTTTTGTGATATTCGACATAACGCGTATTAGGACCGATACCGTGGTTGAATTAAAATATCCCAGGGGGTTTGTTTCTTTCGAGGATCAGTCTTCTGTGATATTGCGAGTAGCGTGTACCCGTGTAACCAGATTTGGTATTGATATTATCGTATGAAAATCTTGGAATTGAACTTATCTTGGTCTCCTAAATAGCTCGCCTGCACCGCTTTTCCGTTTAATGCTTTCGCCCTGCTTTTCCTGTATATTTGAGTTAGATTTTCTATTTTCAAACTTATAATTTGGGACTTGTGCTAATTGCTTCCGATTCAGGTGAAACAAATTCGCTTTAAAATCCGTTCATGAAATCAGCTGTTTAGTGTCATTGCATTCCTGGGCTTAAGGCTGTATGTATTTTTGTTATAACTGTATTGCTTTTGTAAAAATTATTTTGATTGCTCGTTGTTAGTTGTATTTCCTGAATAAATAAAACTCCGTATATTTTTATATCGTAAATTGATTTATTGAACCAGATAACCTGAATTAGGACTAGATTAATGCATTGCTAGGTAGCGTTTGTAATCCAGAATAGTCTGAGGGAGAGTAATTAAAGCCTACCCTTTCTTAGATCACTTTACCAGAGTCTAACTATCTGACCCCTGGTTTACACAAGGGGGTACATTGTATACAGTTACTTTGTATTCCTTCTCCACTGATAGCTACCCTAGGGTCTTCCAAAGAACCATAAGTTCTGGAAGCAAGTGGAGCATACCACTTTCAAAAAAACTGGCGCCCGAGGCAACCGATATAACTACCAGACATATCTAGTTCTCGGGCTCCCCTTGTAAGGTTCTTACCCCGAATTAAGACCCTTACAATGCAGTCCCAATTAGTGGAATTGAAGGCATTTTTGATGTCCAAGGCAGCCACCAAACAATACTTCTTTCTGCCACGCTCCCATCTCTTTCCAGCGATTGCCTCCTTAGCTGTGCCGACCACCAGGTTGATCGCATCCAGTGTTGATCGTCCTTTCTGGAAACCATACTGGCTTTCTGTTAGTTGTTGGTCGACGACTGCTTCTATTCGTTGGTAAATTATACGCTCTAGTATCTTACCCGCTGTATCCAGCATGCAGAGTGGTCGGTAAGATGATAGCTCGTCCGGTGGCTTCTTCCCTTTGGGGAGGAGTACAAGTCTTTGCTTTTTCCATCTTCTAGGGAAAGTCCCTTCTTTGAGGCACGAATCGTAGGTATCTAAAAATAGATTTGGCGCTGCTTTAATGGCTGTTTTTAATGCAATATTCGGGATTCCATCCAATCCCGGTGCCTTATTATTCCCTACTCGGTTGCACGCCCCGGTTGTACATATTTGTGTAGTGGTGGAAGATTGAGTATGACCTCTAATGCTGCAGTTGGGGTCGAAAATTACTCCCAAATACTTTGCTTCTTCAGCGTATGGAATCTCCACGTTGTTTAATCTCAAGGGATGTAGTCCCTCAAGATCTCTTTTTTTAGTAAAGGGCACTACAACTGTCTTGGACGGGTTTATAGAGAGACCCTCTCCAACACACCAGCAGTTAACCTTGTTTAGTGCTATCTGCTCCCGATCTGTGACTGTGGTTGGGAATTTGCCTCTTACCACAACTACTAGATCATCCGCATATCCAAGCGAGTAAAAACTCTCCCTGGATAGCGTTTGTAGGAGGTCGTAAATCAGGGCTACCCACAGTAGATGAGATAAGACTCCCCCCTGCGGGCAGCCCTAGTCGTTCCCGCTGCCATAGAGTAGCCTCCGAGTTCACCTAGGTACACCTAGTCTCCTCGACCCAATGGCAGACAGCGTTTGGCACTCCCCTTCTTTGTATTGCTCTGACCAGGGACTCAGTTGAGGCGTTGTTAAACGCTCCCTCCACGTCCATGAACAAAGCAATGGCCATTTCTTTATCATCAATTGACTTCGAAATTAGCCTATTGAGGTCGTCTAGCGCAAGGTCAGCCGACTTGCCTGTTTGGTAGGCATATTGATACTGGCTAAGAGGGTTGTCTTTTAATGCCGTATCTCTTATGTACCTATTGATGAGTCTCTCCAATGTTTTTAGAAAGAAAGAGGAGAGGCTGATAGGTCTGTATGCCTTAGGAGTGTGGTCATTTTGTCTACCTGCTTTAGGTATGAACACTACTTTGACTTTCCTCTACGGCCTGGGTATGTATCTCAGCGCTATGCTGGAACAGAAGACCCCAATGAGGTGGGACATGAGTAGCCCTTTTCCCTTTTGTAGGAAAGCGGGGTAGATTCCATCCGGTCCTGGAGACTTGAATGGTTTAAACCCCGCCAACGCCCACTCGAGTCTTGCAGAGGTTACTATGGTTTTGGCCACTATCCAGTCTGACCGATCAGGTCTGTAATACTGATCCGATCGATCTCATTGATCACCATCCAATGGAATCGAACCCGGGAAGTGAGTGTCCATAAGGATTGCTAGGGTTTCCTCTATAGTTCCCGAATAGGTCCCATCGCTTTTTTTGTGGGTAGCTATTTGGTCCGTAGTACTACTATCTTTGGCTAGTATCTTATGGATTCTTGCGCAGGATGTGGTGGTCTCCACATCCTCACAGAATTTTCATCATGAGATACGTTTTGCTCTTCTTATTTCTCTATTGTACTCGGTAAGTGAAGTCCTCATTCCAGTCTTGGTTGTGTTTAACTCTATTGTAGAGTTTATGTACTCGCAACCTCAAGGTTTCCAAAGTATCATTCCACCAGACTGTATGCGATCTGTTTTCATTTGATTTTGTTCGGCAGTTGGCATCAAATGCTTTTAGAATCGCAGCATTGATCCCCTGCATCACAATATCAAGATCTACTCTGTCTTTGACAGATTAGTTTACCGTATCTAGATTAATC
The DNA here is from genome assembly GCA_037013635.1 of Plagiodera versicolora. NCBI lineage: Eukaryota > Metazoa > Arthropoda > Insecta > Coleoptera > Chrysomelidae > Plagiodera > Plagiodera versicolora. The sequence goes on along the minus strand of CM072986.1, from coordinate 2,247,958 downwards.
CTCAGGGAGCTTGAGAATCCAGCCCAGTTGGTTTTCCTAGGATTACGGAACTCCTCTCTTTGAATTGATGTCAAATCTGATGTGCCTGTGATCAGAACACGGAGACTCACCCGACACGCGCCAGATTTTGACATAATCAATCGTACGAGGAGAGCATAGAGTTAGGTCTAGTACTTCTTTTCTTGTACGGATAACGAAGGTTGGTTCGTTACCTAAATTGGCTATTTCTAACCCTTCACCAGAGATAAATTCTAAAAGCGACTCACCTCTGTTGTTTGTGTCGCTGCTTCCCCATTCTGTGTGGTCTGCATTTGCGTCACATCCAAACGTCCTCGCCAGCGTAGTAGGCCGAGCATATAAGCCAGCTTCTGGCACCTACTTCGGTTTTAACTGCTAAAAGTGCTGCAACAAAGTCACCAGAGCAAAGCTCCGAGATGAAAGTACAGTTATTATTTTTAGCAGCCAGAATACATGCACGCGGTCTTAGTACTGACCTGTCATATAGTAGAAGAGTCTTCTGGGCGTTCAAGCCTCTGATTCCTCTTCCGTAGTTCCACGCCCATGGTTCCTGCAGTAAGGCCACATCCAAACCTTCTTGTTCAAATCTCCTACATACCACCGCCGAAGCGGCTTTGCCATGATGGAGATTTGCCTGCAGGAACGTGATTCTTCCTTGGGAGATCATGTTGGTGGTGGATGTGGTATGGTGGGAGAGGGGACCTCCGGGTCAACCTCCATTTCTTCCCCTCTTTTACCCCCTTCCACTGTTATTGGGGGGTCCGGCTGCGTGCTCTGTGCAGGCTTGCCTTGGACCTCCCTGGTGGGGTTTGCCTCGGTCAGGGCCACTGGTACAGTGGTCCCGCCATCGTTTGGCCCTTCGCCCCCCCGAAATCCGCCACAGGTTCAGCCGTTACAGCCTTATCCTTCTGTCGGAATTTCAGATCCTTGAGGGCCTCCAAAGGGCCGCCGTCCATCGAAAACGTCCACACTCGGTCGTTTCCAGACCTCGAGTTTCCCCACGGAGTCCACAGATCCGTGCAGAGCCCCCCATTTGCTACACTGAGCCTGGCCAGAATCCTGTCCTTGCTCAGTGCCTCACCGTCTGGAACGAAGACAGTGCATGCTATGGGTTTGGGAATCTCGCTCCCAACCAACACCCACTGCGTCCTTCCATGGCATCAGCTGAGGAACGGTCTTCCCTAGCCATTCCGCACTGACACTGTCAGCACAGGTCAACAGCAGATGATCTGGCCTATGTGTCAGCTTGAGGAAGCGGATTTGTGGTCCGCCCCTCCGCGGGACAATTTGGTCGTAGGCTTTTAAAATAGCCTTTTCGACCAAGTTTAGCTGCCCTGCGTCCAGCTGGACCACAGGAAAGCCCTCCGCGGCGATCGCAACCTTAACGGAAGCAACCGCATCCTTAAATGAGATTGATTCCGCTCCAGAGTTACCTGTGACTCTTTTCGGTGCTTCTTTCCGCGGAGTGGTGGACTCCGACCTTGGCCTTTTGGGCTTTCGGGCGTTGTAGTGGCGCAGGCTTTAATGAAGTTGTCCCTAATGACAGACTGCTTGGCCTGCAAGGGATCAGCTCCGCCTTCCACCAACTTCCGCACTTTGTAGCGAGCTACTGTGCCAATTTTAAAATTCCTTAGAGTTTCCTCAGATATTTTGCGGAGTTCTTCCAAAGAATTTATGCGATCCGAGCCCGCAGATTTGACGCTTTCGGGTGCGGCCGCTTGTGTTAACCCAGCATTGCTGCTTAGTCCTGCGTGCCCCTTCTGTGGAGGCCTGGGAGTGGTCTTGGGTAGCTGCCCAGCCCTAGGGCTTCGGTAGTACTTTGGACCAGCCACTCTCGTTTAATTTTTATTTTGATTATTATTAGAAGACATAAGAATTCCCACGAGAAGCTAGGGATGGTGTGGTCCACTCGAGCAGAGCCCTGCATGCCCGAGTAAGCCTAAATACGAGGGGGTGTCGGCCTGTTTACCCAAGAAGAACGCTAGAGACCGGTTATTCCCTACCGGCCACTCAGCTTTGGCACGTTGCTTCTTACCTTAGCTTAGGGGGTTTCTGTCAGGGTTTTCATCCTAAGCCTGGTTTGGCCCGTTTAAGCGCCGGTCGGTGCGCTTTTTGCCCTACACCGTTGGTGTTAACCAGGGTTCACGACGTGGACGTGGTGTTAGGACTTGAAGCAATCACTACGTCCGTAGTTGTGGGCATTAACCTGTGTTTTATCCTTTCCCCAGGTCCAGACAGCCTGGGGACGCACATATACCCTAGAGCTTCCATTTGAACCCCAAGATCATGGTGGAGAATATTATGGTGAAAACGATTTTCCTGTCACCCATACGGTTTTCCAGAAAACGAATTCTCCATTTCGTAACACTGAAAATTGAAACACCTGTATAATCGGAACCTGAAGATGTGCGTCGATATAAATCATGTCAGAGATGTAGATGTTGATGTGGAATACTATGTTGAAACTTATTTCTTTGTCACCCATACGATTTTCCAGCAAACGAATTTTCGATTTCGTAATACTGAAAATTGAAACCCCTGTATAATCGGAACCTGAAGATGCGCGTCGATATGAATCATGTCAGATATGTAGATTTTGATGTGAAAACGATTTTCTTGTCACCCATATGGTTTTCCAGAAAACGAATTTTCCATTTCGTAATACTGAAAATAAAAACCTCTTGTGATGGACGGCACCTTGAAATGAAATTGAGCATTTTGAAATGCGATATGTTTGACGTATCGATATGGGCTTTTGCACTGATGTTAACGGATTGATGCGATCTGAAATCAATACGAGAACATATTTCCTTGCAGTTCAAAAGAAACAATATAAATTCCTCATCCCCACGTATTTATGGAATTGTATTTGCAATTTTGACAGCTCTATAGGTTGTTATCTATTTCATTAGATAATTGAGAACATTCAAAGCAATCGCACTTCTTTCAGATGATACAAATCTGATATATGACAATAATCGTGATAATATGTACATAGCGTTTAGTAGGATGATGTGGACTCGAAAAATAGAGTTATATTTCGAGAGAATTTTCTTTCAGATTCATTTAACATGTGTTCAGCTGTTTTCAAATTGATTTGCATAGGTTATGGGATGTGCAAAGCGATCAAATTGTAAATCCGCTATTCTTCATATTTGGTATTTTATTCGATTGCATAAACTGGTATCGCCTGTACAAAATATACATATATAAAATATAAAATACATCAGCCCGGCGGAACCATTAGCTAAACGAGCGTATTCCGTCAACGACGGTTTACACCTAATGCTAGTGGTTAGGCGAAACGCGCATCTATAAAATGTGAAATTCCACATTTACACATCTCAGTCATCATTTGAATAATATGTGAAGATTCTTTCTTTCATGGCACTGCAATGGAAGAGAACAAGCGTCGTCGTCTGATATAGGAATAGGAATATTATATTTCCGTCGACACTGTGATTGATAAATAAACGATTTTAAAATTCGAAACCCAACCTCAAGCGTTTCGTGAGTTACAGCAGTGGCAGATTTTTGTACACTTCACTCATGTTGTGTAACGTATTCACCCACGGAAAAACAACAAAATTTAAATAAATATTGAATATTTCAACAACTCAGCGAAATAAACAGGATAATTGAAGATTAGAAGGACTCATTATCATAAAGTATGCGAATTATCATCAATAATAAGAAGACACACCTTCTTCGCAGCGTGACCTGACCTTTAATGAAAATAGAATAATTGCTCCATAAAAAAATTATCGATAACAAGATTGTTACTGGGGAGGATATTCTATTACAGATGGTCTATTCAGATCATCTCCCTATATAAAGCAGATCAGTCATCTTCTGATAGGTCTAGATATCGTAATAGTGATGAGTAGAATAATGCAATTGATGGTGAGTACCTACTATTTTTCATTTTCATACTGAAAACGGTGGGGTGAATTGATTGGAATTCAAAAATTTTCAAGATATACTGGATCTTATATACAACGAATCATGATCCAGACTATTCCGTTTAAAACACACTCAAGATTAGTCATGAGTTTTTGGATAATATTGATAGGGGAATTAGAATGTCATTGATATAAGGTCTTATTCAATGAAAATAATACCAATAGGGTTTCATACAAAAATAAGTTATCGCTATTCGAACTCGAAACGTTGTGAAATAATTCCATTCAATTAGCTCAATGATGAATATTCTGAAGAGATATATCATATTTATTACTGATATAATTGTGATATATTTATAATTGACAGTTATTGATTTTCTTGAAGGTGAAAAATCATCCAAATCATCAAACTTAACCAGAAAGAATCCCTAGATTTCTCTTCATTCATTACCCCATCTCAAAATTTCGAGGAACTTGGTATGAAATCTTTCAAGATTAGACTCTGCACTTTTCACGTTCTACTTTACATTCATTATGACTTGCTACAAACATTACATTACATTATAATATATTATGTAGTTGAATACATGAATTCAAATTAAATAGGAAATAAAATGAAGGGGTAGATGTCTACACAAGGTGTCAATTTGAAAACTTCCCACCCTTAATATCTTCCTTTCAGTAATCAATATGAGGGGTTTTGGGTCAATTTTATTCGCAAGGGAGACACTTTCAAGGACCATATGTGGCGCTCCTGGTTCAACCATCTGGGAGGGGTAGATGTTACCTTTAGAATTTCAAAAGGAGGGGGGTCAAGTTGCACATTCTTTTGATTAGCGTTCTATTCTGTTTCTAATGTTACCATGACTCTAAAAGTACACATGGAATTAGAATTTGCCTGTGCTGAGATGCATTGTTGTATTGACTTCATTCAATAAAAATGGTTAGAAGATTAGGTGGCACCGTTTCAACTCTAATTTACCTTTCATAAAATGAAATTTAATTCGCGAGAAAGACATGTCAAACATAATAATTACTTACGCTTATCTTATAGATTGTTCGAAATGTCGTCCATTTGCTTTATAATATAAGTTCAATCAACCCAATGATACCGTTGGTGGGTAAAAACATGCGAGATGTTATGACAAAATATTGAAACTATCCAACTTTGAGAGCAATATAGGTTGCCGATTTCGTTTCTTTTATTTTTCTGACGTTATTCGAAGAGATACAAAAAAACAAAGGACACTTTTCCGTTGCTATTTTCGAATCCCCAGAGAACAACGTTATGAAGTTTTCCGTACGACGTTTCGTTTCGAAGAAACCACCATCAACTTTATTTTTATTTGGCCCGTGGAAAAAAATACCCTGTATTAAATAGCATATTTTATCACTAATACAACGATGTACGACACAATATGATTCTGCGATATTTAAAACGGAAAAAAATGGCTTTTATTAAAGTTCGAACGTCTTGGTGTAGTTCGAACGTTCGAACTTTAATATACACTGTGTCCAAGATAAAGATGTCTATCATTGGGATCTCGGAAACCATGAGAGAAACGGAGATGGTTAAATTAGAGAAAAGTTGCGCATTTCCAAGTATAACAACGTACCGTTCAAAAAGTTTCGAAATTCCAATTAGTTCCGGAGATATGCCTAAAAAAACGAAATTTGCCGATTTCGTAATAATTTTTTTCTGACGTTATTTAAAGAGATAAAAGAAAACAAAAGACACATTCTCATTGCCATTTTTTAATCTCTACAAAACAGCGTCGAGAAATTTTTCGTACGGCGTTTCTTTTCGGAGAAACCACCATCAACTTTGTTTTTTTATATGGCCCGTGGAAAAAAAAATACCACGTATTGAGAGACATATTTTATTACTTATACAATGATGTATGACACGATATGATTCTGCGATATTTAAAACGGAAAAAAAATGTTTTTATCAAAGATCGAACGTTTTGGTGTAGTGTGCCTTGAAATGATGACCCTGAGTATGGTATAATAGGCTATTATTACTCATGTTTCTAAATACTAAATCAAAATCACGTTATTGGAGATTTGAGAACTTCATTCGTATAAGTAGGTAGGGCACATCATATGTTAATCAATTAACCAATTTAGTTAAGAACTACTGACTAGAAAGTTAAGAAACTAATCTCTATTATACAGAATGTTAAAAAAATTACTATTATTCTCTAAACATAGATAACACATTCTAACTGTTGAATTCAAGACATTTCTCAACATATCAGGTGTGATGCTCTTGCACGCTTCAAGAACTAGTTTCCTGAACTGATCCTCAGATTCAAAAACCCGGCGGTAAACATAATTTTTGCAATACCCCCAGAGAAAAAAAAAATAACATGGTTCCTTTTGATTTTAGATGCTACCCATGTTTTTATCAGGAATGATTTCGTATACCAAGACTCTCATATTGATTGAAGAAAATTGAGAAAATAACACCATTGAAACTAAATTGACTACGCTGGTTCATTTCATTACAAATTTCATATATTATCCAACGAGATATTAACGAAAGTAAAAGTTTTCAGAGCTTTCTTAACATTAGAAAAAAATAACAATCAATTCGATTGATTATACCTGATTCGAAGGTATGAAATAGTTAACAATACATGGTGTTTTTTTAAACAATGAAGGCGTTGCTGATTGAGATCTCCTGTTATTACTGACAACGTAAGTAGCATTCATAGTGCAGCAATTTCCGTTGAATTTTTATATTTTATGGAATATATAAAAGTTCTGTAATTTCATTACCTCTTCATGTGTTCAGTTTCGTACAGACCCTTTGAAATTCATAATGGGTTTTTGTTTGAAGCTTATGTGAATTGCAAACATATTGGCCTATTTTGGATTCCTACGAGATTATATACACTATGGAGTAGAATTCTGGACGATATCAGTTTTTGATAGTATGGAAGCAGTTATACTAGAATTCGTTTCAAGTATGATTTGTGACTTGACCATGACAAGAATTGTTTTATTACAGATCCTTTTTATTTTCACTGGTCTTGCGAGTTGCCAGTATAGACCATCCTATCACACACCTGGAACTTTCATAGCAATTCGTAGTCAAACTCAACAAGGGCCCAATGAAGATGGATCCTACAGATGGAGGTAGGCTGAGTTATATAAATATACAGGGTCGCTGATATGTATGGAAACGGTCGATTATTTCCTAAAGTAAGATAGCTAGCGAAAAATGTTAGGATACAAAAGTTGTAGGGTTCTTCAAAATCCATTAAACTAATGGAAAATTGAGTATACAGGATGAGTCAAAAAGTCAGGACGAAACGAATTTGCTTTTTCTCTAATGGGACGCCCTGTATATTTTTCCACATTTCAATTCTGCTCGAAGTTCTGAACAAATATGATGGAGCGCTTCATTTCCTGAATTCAAACGATTTCGAGATATCGAATTTTGAAAATAACTTATAATAAATTATAGGTCTCCCGATATGACCCCACTTGACTTTTTTCTATGGGGTCACATAAAAAATATAGTCTACAAAAATAGGGCGCCAAATATCGAAGAGTTGCAAGGAAGAATAAGGCATGAAATTTCTACCATTCCTCCTCACATGATTTTAGATTCACTACAAAATTTTGTTCAGCGAGTTCATTACTGTCACGAGGTAAATGGTAAACACTTTGAGCGCCTTATTAAATAGAATTTCAAACAAAAATTTGTTGTTTATTAAAACTTGTTTTCTCTCTTTTCATCTTGTCTTGACTATTGTTTTCATAAAATTTCAAATATCCTGGACATTCATTAAAAAATACATTATATTGTTTTAATTGCATTTCAATCAACCCTGAACAATTATGCTTCTTTTTATTTTCTGTAAAAAATTATAATTAAATTGTAATCATAATATCCACATACTCCACCTTTTGTGACTTTCATAATAAATATGCATCATTTCGTGCTTTTTCTTTAATAAATTTGAGAGTAGTAAAAAGTTATTTTCAAAATTCGATATCTCGAAATCGGTTGAATTTAGGAAATGAAGCGCTTCATCAATTTCGTTCAGAATTTCGAGCAGAATTGAAATGTGGAATAATATACAGGGCGTCCCATTAGAGAAAAAGCAACTTTATTTCGTTCTGACTTTTTGACTCATCCTGTATACTCAATTTTTCATTAGTTTAATGGATTCTGAAAAACCCTACAACTTTTGTATCCTAACATTTTTCGCTAGCTATCTTACTTTAGGAAATAATCGACCGTTTCTATACATATCAGCGACCCTGTATAGGGTAATTCATATGTAAGCTCACTACAGAAGTAAAGATAGTTAAGACCCATCAAATATTCTGGAACCTTTTCGTTATTTTGAAGAATATTATATTCATCATTATATCATATATGAGGATTAAATATACTCTTATAATTGATACCTATGCTTTATGCTATACTTATAGGACGTATTGAAAAACTGTGACATCAACAATTTATTGATATATTGTATTGTTCATTCTAGCTTTTCGTATATTTCCGATGTACGCTTCTTGAAGGAGGTTCCTGAAATTGATCGAATGATGGAATTATATGATCTAGATTTTTTTGAGATTGAGTCACGAATGAAACATGTCAAAAATAGTACTATTGTTCTCTATGAATAATAATTTTGGACACAAGATGTCATGAAAAACTGCAGGAGTATTCCATTCGTCTTTTTTCTACTTCTGCCTTTTTGGGATTGTTGACGTCATGGAGTCATTTTTTATATATTCAGTTAATTGTGAGCTTATCTGGTAATGAAAAATTAACAGTATTACTTATCCTTCAAGGTGGCTGTTCCTTTTTCAAATCTATTAGTCTTCAGTAAACGTTTGATGGACGAATTGGATTGAATTTTTTATTTGAAAACTGTTGCTAAAGTTCGATGATTATGATCATTTTGTTCTCACTTGAGAGTATCAGAAAATATAAAGTATTCGTTCCATATTTGAATCTTGTATAAATACAACACACTACTTTTCACGGATATTGTAATAATGTTGGCTAATTGGCACGGCTGTTTATTGACTTATTGAATCATCATCGTACCGTTCGATCAGATGAGAAGATTTACTGTTGGTTTGATATTTACTTATTTCATTTGAATTTAATCACACAAATTTTCGTCGTGTCTGTATGATATCAATACTGATTTAGCTTTATTTAGCTATAGATGTTGTAATTTATTGAACTCTTCGATACTATAAATTAAATGATCAACAAAGGACAGTCTTCTCTTCCTGAGAAGTAGAGACTCAATAATCTGAATATATCTATTCGAATGTTTGACGAAGCTTAATTATGTAATTTCCTTCAGTTACGATACAGAGAACGAAATATCCGCTGAAGAAGAAGGGAGACTGAAAAACATCAATTCTCCAGCAGAAGCACTAGAAGTTCGAGGTGGTTTTAGATACAATGCTCCAGATAATACTCCCATTTCACTTACTTATATTGCCGATGAAAATGGTTTCCAACCGTCAGGACCACATTTGCCAACTCCTCCTCCAATACCAGTAGCAATTCAAAGGGCGTTGGACTGGATAAGAACTCATCCTGATTCGAGATATCAACCTGATTCTCAGAGATATATATATTGAATTGAGCTGGATTTTTGTTGTATCTTACCGAATTAAAGGTCCAACAATATTATGATTTGTTTGATCTCAATATCGATATGTATGATACTTCTGTCACGTAGTTTCTTCTCTGTAACCCAATGATACTGAAATATAAATAGTGCAGATGTGCTTTCAGATGGTTAAGGAATCAATCGACATTTTTTCACAATATTTACATCTTTACTACAAATGAGTTCCCGCTGTTTGTCAATAGATAGCTCCATCAGTAAGTGCTGGTGGATTGTACTAGTCGAAAAATAGCGGGAAGTATTGATTCTCTTCTGTAATTCAAAGAATACGAAGGCTGAAGTGCATCAAGAGCTTCAAAATGTTTATGTTTCAAAAACGGTAATTAGTCACACGTCAAGCTGTTTCATAACGATTGCATGCGTTGAAGATGATTCAGAAACAAGGAACTTGGGTTCTTTGTGATTTCTAGATCATGACAACGCTGGGCCTCACATTGCCAATTTTGCGAAAACTCTCAAAAACTCAAGTCCTGCCCCACTGACTAGCAGTTCTGCATATGAAGACACAAATGGGTGCTTAGCCTGTCACGGTATTCGAGCTGTATAGCTAGCGATGAGCAATACTGTAAATTATTCATTTGTAATATTTCTTTATATCAGAAGAAAGCGAATGATTATGTCCATAATTAACTGAATGCTCGGTGAGGCAGACGTTAAAAGTTTCGCATCATGAATTGAGTATCAAAGTTTTAAATGGTAATGCGAACGCACATAGAAATATCCGTATCCAGTGTAAAAAAGATAGACCAAAACCATAGCCAACGTCTCAGCATCCAAATCATGAATAAAATTCTTTTTTAACGTTACTTTAATAGCCAAACGATTATTTCTGTGTGAAATTCTTTGAACATATATACATGAGAATATATCTAATAGAATTCAATCACTGGTTTGGAAATATTTGGTTGAGGGCGGCCAAATTCACATTTCACAGATGAATAGGCAACTTATATAAGAGGGCGGCTGGGGCATTTTTTAGTACTTTAAACGTATACAAAAATTTAGATCTTTGGATGATATAATATTATTTGATCAGATCATATTGTTTCAGATGTTATCATCATTTCATAATTGACATATAATTGAGCCTTCTAGAGAAATATTATTTCATGCAGTGCTTTTCTGATAAACAATCAATGGAATTCTAATCACTTTGAAATTGTTAGCTACTGTGAGCCTAAGCGTTTGAAATCAAGTCGTGAGTTTTTCATTCCATATAGAAGGAAAAAGCATTGAACTCTATACATTATTTGTCAATAGACTTAAATCTATGTACAGGGTGATTCACCTAATTAATTCATGAGAGGTTTATGGAGAACTAATTATAGAGAGATATCAACTTGAAATTTTTGTGGCAGCTATAGCTCGATGTGATTTATTTTCCCGAAATATTTTAAACAAGCTGTTACTTTCGGTTTAACCGCAAGTGCTTTTAACTTGATTTTTCAAATTTAACACCACATTTACGAATCCTACAAGAAATTCTGGATCGGTCCTCCATCGTCATTTGATTTTGAGATTTAAATTTTTTCGAAGAATTTTGACTGATGGACTAACTAACTAAAATGTCTGTATCATCTTCAACTCTCATAATGGAGAGTTCACTCACACATTACACAAATTAATGAAAGAGTATCCTATCAGATATCAACACTTTTACAAAATATTATGTAGATATTGCTATCCATCTTCACGATCTCTCACATTATCAAAGTAGAATGAAGTATCATATAGAATTTTGATAAATATCATAAACAGAAACATGAGAACATGGAAATTTTTCACCATTGGATATTCATCATGAGGCCATTCTCCACGAGCGACAAAAACGCGACCGTTTAGTCGCGCAATCGCGTGAAGAGCTTCCCTGTTCTACACGAGCGTTTGATTATCCACCGTTAAACAGTGATAAAAACGCGAGAGAGACGCTCCCTCCATTCTACACGAGCGAAAAAAAAACGCCTTCTCCTTAATGTCCAGATGGATCCCATCCAAGTTAGTTGCATCGCTGCAAATCATTTGCAATTACTTGAATTCTATAGCAAAAAACGTGATAAAAGAAGACGACTTTCAAATCGCTTAACGGTTGGTATTTCAACCAACACTTGGCCTTCGTCTCCCTATTGAAATATTCTTTACTCCTAACATCATACAGAGGAGGTTGATCCTCAATTTCACATGGAAACCTTTCACTATCGGACATATTGAATAATTAAAAGAAAAGTTCACTACTGTACTGACCAACAATGGTTAATTGACTCGCCTGGAAGTTTGGGCGTCGGTAAACAGCTTGGAAAACGCCGCGTGGAGAATGACTCGCCGTTCTAAGGCGGGCGACTTTTTCGCGTCAGGTGGCGTTTAAAACGCCTTGAAAATAGTTGACGCGTCCAGTCGCGACCGGTAAAACGCCCGTGTAGACAGTCCCATTTGAACTTGTTGGTTCTTAGTGCACTTAGTGCCATTCTCCACGAGCGATAAAAACGCGACCGTTTGCCGGCTAAGAAAACGCCTGTGTTACAGAACCAACAAGTTCTAATGGGACTGTCTACACGGGCGTTTTACCGGTCGCGACTGGACGCGTTAACTATTGTCAAGGCGTCTTAAACGCCACCTAACGCGAAAAAGTCGCCCGAAATAACTTTTCGGAATGCTCGAGTCCTTTTTTAAAAAGATTTATTTTTCTATTATAACTTTTTCTACATGAATAACTAACAAAAGCGTTTTACTAGTATGAGAGCAAAAATGCAACTGACTAAAACATTGATTATCTTGTTAACATGATCGTGAAATGGAATGTCTTGTTCAGCCATAGTCAGCGTTTTTCTTGGAAACGGTTGTGGAGTCCATGAGATATTTCCTCCTCCTTAAGATTCAAATCTAGAGGGTTACCGAGAGATTTGAACTTCGGATAGGTCTATTGCAGGCTGTTCGTTTTCTTTCTTCTTCTTGGTACATCTTGAATGGATGTTTTTTTATCCAATAAAACCAATCAATATGGTTCCTGATCCATATAGAATAATTGTCCATATACTAGGAGCATAGAACGTAGAGGTTAAGAAGAGATTCGGCTGGTTTTCGGTAGTCATTGTTTTGAGGTTGTATAGGTCGTTCAATGCTATATCTTCAAGGGCGATCCTAAGGTCTTCTTTGGGTGCTTCATTTGCAAATTCATTGATTTTTGGAAATAAATTCGGTTTGCCGCGGTTGCTGAAGTATTCTTCATTACTGATATTTTGCAGAGTAGTGGTGATTTGACATCCAATCGGGATTTCGAATAAGTTCGCGCCTTTTATTTTCAGAATTTCTTCTTGGTGGTGACAGTTGATTTTCACATTTTCTTCTTTCGGTAGTACGGTTATCCATTGATTTGATTCTTCTAATCTTCTAACCATTGGACTAGTGATGAAGACATATCTTTGTGGACAAGTGGAAGTATTCTTCAGGTTCAAAAGGTTGACTTCACAGGGGTTTTCTTCTTTGATTTCTTGGATTTGCATTTCTTCTCAGAAGTAATAATGGAGTGCAAGTCTCGTACAAGCGTCACTTGAGTATGCGTAGTACAATTTATTTATGGCCAAAAATTTGTTTTTTGGTATGATTACCTTGGATTGACTCTTTTCGGGAATTGGGATAGAGTATAGATGGAATAAATCGAATTCAGATGAAAATGAAATTGGAATATTCAGAATATATGTAATCCTGTTATTGAATGTATAGCTTTTTATTTTCATGAGTTTCTCTATAAGCAACACGTTTTCTATAGTAACATCTAAGGGTAATTGTTTTCCATTTGGGATATTATGTTGTATCCGTTCGATACTGGGATGCATTACTCCTAATCTCGAAAACATCATCGAATTTTCTATATCCTGCAATATAGAGAAAATCATTTCATAAAGACTGATTATTTCGTTGAGAATATTTTTGATAAACATTGAATTTTCTCGGTATACTTGACCTTCTACGATTTTAGCGATTTGATTCATTTTGGATTCGATTAGTTTCTGATTGTGATTGATTTTCTGTATAGTATTGTTGAATTTGTCAATCATTTTGATATATAGTGAATTACTATTTCTAATGCTTGATACTAAGTCTTTTTGATTATCTTGTAATTATTTGATCAATTGTTCGTATCGTTCCCCATCATTGGCATCTAAATTTCCAGAGATAGCTTCGAAAATTGAGCCTAAACCATTTATTAAATCGCGTTTGAATCTGAGTGAGGTAGTATTTCTGTCAGTTTGTTTTCTACTCTTTCTTCGATGAAATCAAGTATTTTTATGTAATTTGAGGAGTCATTCAGGTACATTGGGTTCTTGTTGATCAAAACATTCAACTTACTTGATTGAGTTCTCAATAAATTGATTTAAAAAATTATAGGGTGAATATCGTAAAAGTGGATAAGTCGATGCGAATATTCTTGAATTCTTGCAACGCCTAATTTGAGTGGGACTAACCCAGGGTTTGGTTCGAAAATTTCGGGGTTGTCGCGATTTTCATTAACCTTTTCGGTTGGTTTTTCTTTCTCTTTAATAATGTCTTGGTTTATTCGTGAGTATATTAATTTTTCGCGTTCTTTGTGGTCATTTACATAATCGGCAATTAGGATTTTTTCAATTTCTAAATTAAAAGGATCATTATTTGTTATGTTTCCATTGATTATGTCTATTGGTTTCATGTAGGTGACGGAATGTAAGGAGTGGTTATAAGCAAGAATGGCATTAACCATTTTCATTTTCACGGGTGTTTTCAGGAAACCTCGTGTGTTAAGAAGTCGTACATGTTCAATGATTGTCGAGTGGAATCTTTCGATAGTTCCATTCGATTGGGGATGGTTAGGTGAGTAAAAGTGAATTGATATTTTGTGTAGTCCGAGAAGTTCGGTTATGACAGAGTTTTTGAATTCGGTACCATTGTCAACAATTATTTGTTCAGGTACACCGTGGTGTGAGAAAAATTGTATAAGGTGGTCAACTATTTCTGTACTTGAAAGAGAATTCAGATGATATGCTTGAGCATATTTCGAGAAACTGTCTATGATGGTTAAAAAATTGTTCTGTTCTAAAGTGAAGGTGTCCATATGAATTATTTCGAATGGTCTTGTAGACCTTGGGGTGACATTCATCTTAATTTTAACCGGGTGTCGCTCATACTTGCTTTGTTGACAAACTTCGCATTCGTTTATAAACGTTTGTATGGAAGTTTTCATGAAGGGCCAATAATATTTATCTTTTATACGTTGAAACCTTTCGCCTATTCCTCTATTATTAGATTTTCCTTTGTGGTAATTTTGAATGGTCTCTTTGATATCGTCTTGTTCGTAATGTCTATGAGTTTCTCAGTACATTTTTTGAATTTTAATGAAGAAGATTTGAAATATTGTTGAAGAATTGCTGTGAACGGTTCGTAGAGTTGGGGATTTTCGAAGAATAGATAATATTGAATGTCAGGGTTTATATAGTCTTTAATGAAGTCGATAGTTTCTTTTTCGAAATTATTCTGTGAAAGTTATGCGTTTCTTCTTCTCAAACAGTAGATATTTTGGTTTTTGGTTTACATGGTGAATGTGAAACAGAGCTGATGAATATTTGATTCATTCCATAATTGACTGCTGTTTCTATTATCGGTATTTCTAGTAGTGTGGAGTGTCTGTCAATATCATTTATTTTTTCAATATTTCTAGAGTGTTCCAGATTGGGTTGAGCTTGTCTACGTCATCTATTGGGATAGTAATGGTTTCAGTGTAAAAGTCTAAAGGAGATTTTTCGGCACGGATGGATTCAGGTCACTCGAAAAGGTTTGATTGTTTTTCATTATAATTGTCTGTATCTCTTATTATTTCGTCTAATTGGTTCCAAAAATCATTTGTTTCTTCAGTATGTATTTCTATCCGGGATAGAGCGTCTGGGTTAGTATTTTGTATTCCTTTTTTGTATATAATATCATAATTATACTCTTCTAATTTAATTCTCCAACGTGTCAGTTTAGAATTTGGATCTTTCAGGGAGAACAACCATTGAAGGGGTTTATGGTCAGTTATTATGTTGAATCTTCTGCCGAACAAGTACGGTCTAGAGTACTTTGTTGCCCAAACTATTGCAAGAAGTTCTTTTTCAATGTTTCAATATCAATGTCAATAGTTTTGTTCTGAATCATTCAAGGTTCGGGACGCGTATGCTATAGGTAAATCTCGTCCGATGGGTCCTTGTGAGAGCACAGCTCCTAAAGCAATGTTACTGGCATCAGTGGTTAGATTAAAGGTTTTCGAAAAATCGGGGTATTGCAATATTGGTTCGTTGATTAATGAATTTTCACATGTTTCAAAACAAGTTATGAATTCTTGATCGTGTACAATGTTTGCTCCTTCCTTAAGACATTTAGTCAATGGTTTAGTTATCTTCGCGAAATTATTAATGAATTAACGATAATAACCAAGGAGACCTAAAAATCCTCTGATTTGCTTTGGTGTTTTGGAAATTGGAAATTGTTTCATCGCTTTTATTTTGCCAGGATTGGGTTTAACGCCGTTTGGAGTCACTATATGTCCTAAATAAGCAACTTCCTTTCTTAGAAATTCGGATTTATCTAATTGGATTTTAAAATTTGAATCTCTCAATCTTTGAAATACATTTCTAAGCCTTTCGATATGTTTTTGGAGAGAAATGGAGAAAATAATTATATCATCAAGGTAAACTAAACACTGTTCGTTTTGTATACCTCTCAGGATGTTGTCCATAACCCTTTGAAAACTGGCTCGAGCATTTTTTAGTCCAAAAGGCATACGAAGGAATTCGTAGTGCCCATTCTCCGTATTAAATGCCGTTTTTTGGAATATCATTGTGTCCATCTCGATTTGGTGGAACCCACTTGCTAGATCGAGCGTTGAAAAATATTGGCATTTGCCTAGTTTATCGAGCAGGTCAGTAATATTAGGCAGGGGATATTTGTCGTCTATGGTTTTGTTTTTCAGTTGCCTATAGTCCATGACTATTCTCCATTTTTGTTTGCCTGAGGCGTCAATTTTCTTTCGCACTATCCAAATTGGAGAGACCATGGTGAATCACATTTTTTTAATTTGTTTTTCTACTTCGTTTTTGTATACAAAAGGGTATCGATATGGTCGAGAATAAACAGGAATTTCATCAGTCGTTTTGATTTTATGTTTAATTTGGTTTGTGAACGTTAATGCCGTGTTTTCGTGATAGAATATGTCTGCGAATTCTTCACACAAATTAAGAATCGAGTTTTTCTCTTCGTCGTTTAGATGATCGGTTCTTATGTTACTTAGATCTAAATTTTGATCAGGGCAATCATCAATGTGATTGAAATCGATATTCAGAATTTCTTGACTGAATTTTTCAACTGAGATAGGTTCGTGAAAGTTTAAAGTTGATGTCTTCGTGGAATTGTTGAGAATTGTTGTCAAGGCTTCGTTATTTTTTGCAATGCTAGGACTTTCTGGTATCTCGCAATTGTGAAGTTTTGTGTACGGTATAATTATTTCGTCGTCTCTTATCGTTGTTTTTATTTTTATGACTTGTTGCGTTCTAGGTTGAATCGTAATCAAGTTAAGTTCTTTTTTTGTCGAATGAAATAAAAGTCGTATTTCGTTATAAGGGGTTATAAGGTATCCTCAGTTATGTAGCCATCCTTTCCATGTAATAGAAGATGCCGATACAGCTTCGCTGATTACGCTTCATTCCAAGAAGAGTCAAGATACCGAGCATCTAACAAATCTAACATCATGTGAAACATTCATTCTAATTGTAACGCTCATCAGAGGCGGTTCATCTGTACTTTTATCAAATAAACATCATTTTTTAAAAACCCGTTTCCTCGTTCAAAGTATTTAACTGGCGCAGTCGGTAGGATTTGTGCAGTGTGTTAAAAGAAAATTTTTCACACGTGGAGTTTCAACCCCTTGAGCACAAATTCGAATACAACTCATCGAGAGAAAATCCCGAACGAGCCAACGAGCAGACGACCCAACCTCCAGAGAGCTACGTAGAATCAAAGAAGAAGGAATTGGAGACTACACGAATTTGGACACCAAAAACCTGTAAGTGCCAAATTTCCTTCTTGCCTTCATTGAACCCTCTGAATAAGGACTTCGGTGAAGATAATTAGTGTTGTTCATCGAGAACAAATCGCTGTCTATGCTAGACGATTAGTTTAAGAATCCAAACCGAAAACAAAAATAAAAAAAAACAAATACATTTATGAGCGAAATTGATGATATCTCAGATAAACTAAACAATTTATCGTTCAATCAGAATCGTAGTGAACCTAATTTTAGTCAAGCAAATTTATTAGTATCCACTATGGTACCACCACCGCCACCACAACAAGTTAACTGGGATCTTTTCAAATCCAGAATTGATAATCTAAAACAATTTGATGGTGATAGTAACACATTGAATAAATTCATCAATAGATGTGATGCTTTAGTCAACACGTACGCAGTTTTCAATGACCAACCATTAAATGATCATATTTTTGAATGTATCCAAGGAAAGCTAATTGGTAAAGCAGAGTACATGGTAGGAAATAGAAGCGAACTCAATTCGTGGCCCACTCTGAAGAACGCATTAAAACAATGTTTTGCGGATCGCAGAGATCTTGATTGCTTAGTTTTAGAGTTAACGAGAAGTCGACCTCATAAAGGAGAAGATCTACTAATTTTTGGAAGCAGGTTACAATTAATAAGAAGTAACGTCGCACAAAGAATAAGCAACGATACAGATTTAAATGTACATCAAAAAACGTACCAAATCTCGCATTATGACAAGGTTGCTCTCAATACATTTATTGCAGGATGTACTGGCATATTAAGAAACAATTTGCATCTCAAGAAACCTAATTCTTTAGAAGACGCATTAGCATACGTGAACGAATATCAAAATTTCGAAAATATGTATGGTAATTTTCAGGAAAATTTTGGACAAAAATTCAATAATCAAAGACAATCACACGTTTCCAATATACGAGCAAATAACATCCAATCGCAACAACCTAACTATTTCCAGAGATCGTATTATCAGAATAATGCTAGCTACCCAGATCCTAAATTCCATCCAAAACCTATTTGGCCCTGCCAGCCAGTGAATATACAACCAAGGCAACAACCCCCACAGAGGTACCCTACTAACCGAGAAGTATTTGGACCTCCCCAGAATGTATTTAGACCGAAACAAATTCCTACTAACCCATTACCCAAACCAGAGCCCATGTCAACGACTTCCAGAAATCCTACTAGGATGTCTCATCAATCTTTTCAACAACCCAGACCGAATTTCAATAATCAACGTTCATATAATCCACAGAATAATCAAAGATTCTTCCAATCGAATCAAAAACCAAACTTCATATCTGAAGAATTGTTCCTAAATGAATACGATGATCAAATACCCGAAATTAATCAAATGTTCACTGAATATCCCAACTACGCTGAAGCCGTATACTATCCTGAAAATACTTATCCTGATCAAAATTTACACAGTGAACTAGCTGTCAATAGTCAATCACAATATCCTCAAAACCAATACGTTGACGATACAAATCCCGAAGAAACTGAAAATTTTCAATTAAACAGCCCGGAAAATACATTGACTTAGCCGAAATAAATCTTTCTAGCAACAATGCTCTCCCCTATATCGAAATTAAAAATCCAAAAATCAAACTACTCATAGACACTGGTAGTTCTAGATCAATAATCAAACCTTCAATTATTGAACACTTTTATCCAAATAAAATATATCAGTCCGATACAATTATCAAGACCGCCATAGGAAGCGAGAATGTTAGGTATCAGGCCTCAATTCCAGCATTTTCCGAATTCAATACAAATTACGAAATCAGTTTCATCTTGTTTGACTTTCACGATTATTTTGACGGAGTAATAGGACTAACAGATTTGATGAATATGAATTTGGACATCGATTTAACCAATAAAAGACTAATAGGAAATAATATCAACATCCCAATCAAATTCAGACAACCCACAGATTGTACCATTTCATTCTCAGTCAACCCTCAGGAAAAAACAATCAAAAATTTACCCGTTAGTATATTCGAAGGAGAAATTTTGACAATTGAAAGTACAATAAACAAGCTTTTCATTCCACAAGTAGTGACAATTTCAAAAAATGGTTATGCGCCAATAGAAATTCAGAATCCTACTAACGAAACGATATCTGTTACATTAAAAGAACCAATTTCTGTTGAACAATTCAACTCATCACTTTACGAAATATATTCATTCGATTGTTTCACAAATTCAGATAAATATCTCACAAGCCAAAATAAAGAGCATTCCAATATTTCAGACTTAATTCGCACAGATCATATGAATTCAGAAGAACGAGCGGAAATAATCAAAATTTGTAACACGTTCTCCGACATATTTTATAAACCAGGTGACGATTTGACCTTTTCATCCAAAATTAAACATGAAATTAAGACAACTGATGAAATACCTGTTCACACGAAGTCTTATAGATATCCCTATATGCACAAGCAAGAAGTACAACGTCAAATCAATGATATGCTTGAAAAAAATATAATAAGACCAAGTTATAGCCCTTGGTCCTCTCCTATTTGGATCGTCCCAAAAAAGCTAGATTCTTCCGGAAAAACGAAATGACGGATAGTCGTGGACTACCGTAAAATCAATGAAAAGACAATCGGTGATCGATATCCTCTTCCCAATATTAATGACATCTTAGACAAACTCGGTAGAGCTCAATATTTTACGACCCTTGATTTAGCCAGCGGGTTTCACCAAATCGAAATGTCTCCAAATTCAATTGAAAAAACGGCATTTAATGTTGAACAAGGTCATTATGAATACCTGAGGATGCCTTTTGGTCTTAAAAATGCACCCTCTAGCTTTCAACGAGTAATGGATGATGTTCTTAAAGAATTACAGAATAAAATTTGTATGGTGTATATGGACGACATCATTATTTTCAGTACAGGACTTCAGGAACACATTCAAAATCTCAAATTAGTGTTTTCCAAATTACGAGACGCTCATTTGAAAATACAGTTAGACAAAACAGAATTCCTTAGGAAAGAAGTTGAGTTTTTAGGCCATGTAATAACACCGGAAGGTATCAAACCAAATCCTAGAAAAATTAACGCAATTCAAGAGTTCCCGATTCCAAAAACACAAAAAGACATCAAATCATTTTTAGGATTGATAGGTTACTTTCGAAAATTCATTAAAAATTTTGCTAAAATAACAAAACCTATGACAAAGTGCCTAAAGAAAAATGAGAAAGTGGAACACACTTCCGAATTTATCGAATGCTCTAATATTTGTAAATCCATCCTCATTTCAGAACCCGTCCTTGCATACCCAGATTTCGAAAAACCATTTGAACTGACTACCGATGCCTCTAATTACGCTATAGGTGCCATTTTATCTCAAAATGACCACCCCATCTGTTACGCATCTCGAACACTGAACCCAGCAGAAGTCAACTATTCAACTATTGAAAAGGAACTTCTCTCTATCGTTTGGAGCTGTAAATACTTCAGACCTTATTTATTTGGTAAACAATTCACGATATTTTCAGACCACAAACCCCTTCAGTGGCTTTTTTCATTGAAAGAACCGAATTCAAGATTAGTTCGATGGCGTCTGAAACTAGAAGAATTCGATTACACTATCAATTACAAAAAGGGAAAATTCAATCAGGCAGCTGACGCTCTGTCTAGAAATCCTCCGAAAATTGATTTAAATACACTCGAAACATTATCTACCCAAAACAATCCAGGTGACGTCGATGAAATAATACAAGACCTTTTAACAAACCCCAAGGAACTTCCCTACCTTGACAAGAAAACTCTTCAAGAAATCTTAGAACCTCCGATACAACCTAAAATCAATAAACAATCAAACATTCGTATTTCACCACCTCCAGCGAATAACAACTGTTCCGATTTAGAAACAGTCCACACTTCTCTAGAAGATCCTGTATTTTCTATTCCTATTTCAGAACGTCCAGTGAACACTTATAAAAATCAAATGATTATAACTACCGGCGAAACAAATGAAACCAAAAATAGACGAGAGAAAATATTCGAAAATTCCAGATCTTATATTACCTTACCCAACAAAGAATTAGTTGAAAATATCACTAAGCTCCTCAAAGATTATATAGATCCAAAACAGACATATGCTCTACATTTCAAAAATCCTAATTTATCGAACATATTCAGCGTTACTGTTCAAAATTTATTCAAAAACTCATCTTACAAAATTGTTCATTGCCCGACATTCATCACTGACTTGGTAGCTCACGACGAACAACTCGAACTCTACCATAAGAAGAAAACATGTCACAGAGGAATTAACGAAATGAAAACAGCTCTTAGTACAAGGTTTTATTGGCCAAAAATGGCAGATGATATAAAAATCTATGTCGATAACTGTGAGAATTGTCAAAAGAATAAATACGATAGAAATCCACCTATAATAAAATTCAATCTCACGCCAACTGCTTCGAAACCATTCGAACACATTCACATAGACACATTCAAAATTTCAAATCAGAGTTTCACAACGATTATCGATTCTTTTTCTCGTTATGGTCAAGCATATCTCCTGAAAGCTTTAACGGGAGTTTGCGTAGTTGAAAATCTAATGAACTACATCACTCATCATGGTCTACCTTTGAAAATAACAACCGATTCAGGCACAGAATTCAAAAATCAAGACTTAGAAAACTTTTGCAAGATATATCGTATCGAACTTCATTTCACAACACCGAAAAATAGCAACTCGAATTCCCCGGTTGAAAGGTTTCATTCCACTTTGATTGAACATTACAGATGTTTGAAAGATGACGGAAATTATTATACACCCGAGCAATTAATGAAACGTGCTGTTCTTGGTTACAATAATTCGATACATAGCGTTACCAAATACACCCCATTTGAAATCATTAAAGGTCATATCAATTCTACAAATCCCTTCGATTTAAACGACCACATTATAATCTCCGACTATATCCAAAATCATAAAGATAACTCACAGAGACTGTATCAATCAATTCGAGCAACAAATGAACAAACTAAAGAAAAAATCATATCCAAATTGAACAATAATCGTAACGAACCCCCAGATTTCACGAAACAGACACAAGCATATATCCGAACGAAAGCCCTGCCCAAAGACAAACCCAAATTTAAGAAAACCAAAGTACTCAACGACACCGGAATCAAACTAGAAACCAATAAAGGAACTTATCATAAAAGTATCGCTAGGAAACCGAAGACTAACGACAGACATTTGTTACAGGAAACAAACGAAAATGAAGTTACCAATCCTATACCTTCTACTTCACGTCCTTCGCGTACAATGTAACGAAGACATCCAATTAACCACCATAAACAATCCCATCCTACCCATAAGACTAGGAGAAGCTAAAATAATTTATAGTAAACATACATTCTTGCACTATATAGATCTAGGTCCAATAATCAATCAATTAACAAAATTGAACCAGTACTTTGTATTGATAAGAAATGATTTCAATAGAGCTAATATTTCTAACCCCATATCCTATCATGGATTATCGGCAAATATGTTGATCAGAACGGAATATCTCATAGATATAACTAACATGAAGCTAGGAAATCTCCAACCACACATACGCACAAAAAGAGGAATGATAAATGGAGTAGGAAAAATCAACAAATGGCTTTTTGGTACCCTCGACGCCGATGATGGAAAACGGTACGACCAAAGCATCGCAATTCTAGAAAAAAATCAAAATAACATAATACACGAAGTGAATATGCAAATTTCTTTATCCAAACAATTGATCAATCACTACAATAAAACCATTCAAATTCTCAATTCGAATCAAGCAAAACTTGAAGATGGATTGAAAGTTTTCCAAGTAGCTGTTCAGAAAACTATTGGTGATCTAACAAATTATATTAGCTTTCAAGGTATACTATCCCAGATAATCTTAGATTGTCAAAATATCATAACATTCATAGACAATTTAGAGGATGCTATTACCTTTGCGAAACTAAACACTTTACACAATTCAATAATATCCAGTATAGAATTAAAGGAAATATTAATATATTTGAGACACTTCTACGAAAAATCCGAAATACCAACATTTCAAAATGTATTAACATACTATCAGTTTTTTGGTACACAAGTTACATTTTCAGAAACTAAATTGATATTCGCAATTCATG
Organism: Plagiodera versicolora; assembly: GCA_037013635.1. Lineage (NCBI taxonomy): Eukaryota > Metazoa > Arthropoda > Insecta > Coleoptera > Chrysomelidae > Plagiodera > Plagiodera versicolora. Next base: position 2,224,131 of record CM072986.1, on the reverse strand, counting down.
TCCCTATTATCAGAAACGAAGTCCTTTCATTCTATCACCTATATCCAACCATACAGAACCACCATATATTCATCCCCAAATACCCCTATTTGGCACGAACAGTTTCAACGAATCAATTCGAATCAGCTCCGTGCCCATTGTTGGAAAAAACGTATTATTGCATTGAAGACTACCACCCAGAAGATCCTTGCACAATACAGTTGATCAATGGGAATTCCACAACAGATTGTCAACCAATTCAAATAAATCTAGCAGAATCAATCATTGAACAAATCACTCAAGAAGAAGTACTTATCATCCCAGTCCAAAAGGAAAAATTATTTTCGAAATGCAAAACTGACCAATACATTGAGATAAGCCTTTCCACTCTCATCAAGATACCAGGAAATTGTGAACTTCATGCGAATGACAAGAAATTCTTCAATGACATTAGAATCCATCAAGGAAAACCACTCATTCTGCCTAAACTTCAAGCCGAAGAAATGGAAACCCCGAAGATATACGAAACACAAAACTTCACTAAATTGAATTTAGATGAAATATTCAAAATCAACAATATGATAGAACGCCTGACACCGATCAAGAAATCCGAAACTTCGAATAGGACTTCCATTGTTTTCAGTATTCTCCTCGGATTACTTTTCTGTTTATCAATACTAGTTGTAGCAGTTCAATCAAGAAATAAATTGGGCAAGATCATTCGATGCAGAAGAAGAAAAGACGATCAAGAAGCACCAGACATTCCAGTCCGACAAAATACGTCCCTTATTTTGTCATCTTAAGGAGGGAGGAGTTATGTAGCCATCCTTTCCATGTAATAGAAGATGCTGATACAGCTTCGCTGATAACGCTTCATTCCAAGAAGAGTCAAGATACCGAGCATCTAACAAATCTAACATCATGTGAAACATTCATTCTAATTGTAACGCTCATCAGAGGCGGTTCATCTGTACTTTTATCAAATAAACATCATTTTTTAAAAACCCGTTTCCTCGTTCAAAGTATTTAACTCCTCTCTTATAATCAATATTTGCTTCTGAAAATTTCAAGTTATCGAGTCCGATTAAACCATCGAAGAAGTCGTGAAATTTAAATAGATAAAATTTCTGATTTCTTTGTTTAGGTAATTTGAAAATAGGTGAGGCAGGTATTGAAGCGCTATATTTATGCGAAGATTTTTGAAAGACTGTGGATACTATAAAAGGTTCATTTCTTATACAATTTGGAAAACATCTAAATACTATTTCCGGATTGATGAAGGATTTTGTTGAGCCAGAAACAATTGAGATTTTGACGTTGAGTTCAGGTAATATATTATATGATAGTTCGCTAGTATTAACATTGTTGAATGAAATTATCATTGGAGTAGGTCTGAATGTTTGATTTTGATATTGAAATGAGCTCGAAGGTTTGGCAATATTTCCAGTATTTCTTGTGGTGGTACTCATGGTTGTAGCTTTTGGAAATGTTTGATTCGGGTTCGGTTTGAAAACATTTGTATTTTGAGGTTTACCAAAAACTTGGGCATTCGTGAAATACCGTTGGGGTCGAATATTCGGTCTGCTTTGAATATTCACAGGTTGAGAAGGAAAGGTATTCGGTCTAAACTGGTTGTGTTGTATTTGAACGTTGAAAGCTGTATTTTGTCCATTATTGAATGTTTGTCTAAGTAGATAAGGTCTTTGATTTGGGGAATTTTGATTTCTATGGATGGTCTCAAAAAAATGCTGGAAGTAATTGATATTATCTGCTCTAATTACAAATTGAAGGGCTTCGCTTAAATTTGTCGGTTTCATGCGTTTTCAGAGCTAAATCTTGATAGAGATCGCGTTTTTATTTCTTCGCTATATCTGTAGTCTCGTGAACGTCAGTATAACTACAAAGAAGATTCAATGTATTCAAACGTCTGTCAAAGAATTGTTGAGATTTTTCACCAGGTGTTTATTTCAACATAATTAAATCTCTGTAAGACAAGCTTCGTCTCTTTGAATTGCAAAGCTTCTGATGAGGATTGATTTGAAATTTTCCCAAGTAGAAATATATTGGATGTTAACTATGAGTTTGGCATTACCCTTTAGTTTTGAAATGATCGAATCTACCAGGAAAACATTATGAAAATGATCAGGGTTTTCCGTGATGTGAAAATTCCTAATCAGAGATTCGCTGATTGAAATATATCGATTTAATTCGTTGGGATTTCCATCGAATTCAGGAATGCAATTTAGGTATTCCGGTTTTAATGGTTGGGTCATATTGTTGTTTGAATTTGAAGAAGGTAAGGAATTGTTGGTTTGAGAGTCAGTTAGAGTTTTATCAATATACAAATTGTCGAAATTTTTGAGTAATTCTTCCATAAATTGTACTTACATAAAAATCAAAGTAACTACGAGCAGCTCCAACTTAATTATGAAGAGGGCCAACTGATGGGCGATTTTGTCTTCACTGTGTAAGCCTTCTTCGTGAACTTGGTCGATTTCTGTACCAAATTCCGATGATCCGCTGATGATGATGAGTTAAATGGGTATCTGCGATAGATCCGGTTTCTTGATTTTTGAAGAGCCGCTAACGCAACGGTTTCACTCAACGGAGCAACGAGGTTTTCGATTTTCCAGTTAATCGTTAAAACGAAAAGTTCAAGTTCGATACGAAAACTCCAGAAAATCCGCACGACTGCGCCAAATATTTTTTCGGAATGCTCGAGTCCTTTTTTAGAAGATTTTATTTTTCTATTATAATTTTTTCTACATAAATAACTATCGAACGTGTTTTACTAATATGAGAGCAAAATGCAACTGACTATAACATTGGTTGTCTTGTTAACATGATCGTGAAATGTAATCTCTCGTTTAGACATAGTCATCGTTCTTCTTGGAAACGGTTGTGGAGTCCAAGAGAATGCGAGAGACGTCTCGAATAAAAATACAATTAGTGAGTTATTTTTTTTCTGTAACTGTACAACGCCACATTGATTTCGTCGCACGATTAAACAATTTTGAAATTGTGCATTATGCTATTTCGAATTCAGATATTTATTCTTGAGATTCAATAATTGTTTCCGATTCTTACAGAAGGTGAGTAGTTTCTTCTAGAAAAAAGTGAGTGATCTTTTGATTATGCATGACTTTTTGTAGGTGTTACAACAATATTTTGACAAACTATAACTTATAGCAGAGATATATGTTTAGTATGTCCGAATTGCAATTTCTCGATGTAGAAATTGATTGAGATTTTTCTGAAATAACCACAATTTAGTTTCGGAAATTTGTCATCGTTAGCTCGATTCCCTCTATCAGCTCGGCGAGCGTTCGATAAATCAGATCTCATTTCTCTGTTCAATCTGCTCCGTGTTCGTTTATTGCCAGAGCGAGCCTAAATATGTGATCGCTCTGCTCTGAATTGAAGATGAAAGCACACAGATTTGATCGCTTGTCAGTTGCCATTCTTGAGTCTTGGTAACTTTTGTAACGAAGCGCTTTCAGCTACCTTCATTACTAAACGTTGTATTCAACCTGAGGGGGGCTACCCTTAGCTCCCTACAATACACTAACCTGTCATTCCGCTTTGAATCTAGGTTATCAGATCAATTGCCAAATTACACACCCTGTATACTGAAAACCCTGTCCAGGATGTTATTCCGAAATTGCAGATATATACTATGTGTGAACTAAGTTTATGAAAGCCCTAGGACAGCCTGTAATCTGAGTATTCGATTCCGAGCCTGAGAAGTCTTTCTGAGTGTCTCCAGAATACTATCATGTTTACTTTTCACTTCAGATTAGATTTATGATGCCCACAGGGACTTCTGAGGAAATTGAGAGGCAATGCGGAGAAAAATAACTGAAACCAAATACGTTTTAAGAAATCTGAGATGACCCTGAGATCAGGGAGGTGTTTAACTGTAAATAACTCTTTTAGTCCTGAATATTTCTAGATCAAATTTGTTCAGCACCATTAGCAATGATAGGGAATCATTTTTATATTCCTGTTTTATATGAAAAATCGTTTTCTCCGCATTTCTTCTATTTCACGTGCTTTCCAGGTTTTTTGCGCTAGTACCGGCAAAAAAGTGGAAGGTCACATGTCACCTGACCCGTTTCAACCAATCAAAAGCCAGTCCTTGAGATGATTTTCCGAAGGAATAAATACGCCGGAGACCCCAGCCTGAGGGTTCTTTGGTTCTTTGCTATTTGGATTCTTTCTTATCCTTGCGATTCGTGTTGATTATTAGTGCTGCTTAGTTTGTTATTATTCTGATTAGTTTAATTCCAGTTCGTGATTTTATTCCAGTTTGATTTAATCCGAAATTGCCAGTCATACCGTTAACTCCAGTTTAATCTTACCGTTTTGTTTCCGGAATATTATCTTTACATTAATTTTCGTTAATCTAGTTTGTTTCGATTTCATTTTTCTAAGTTCTAACCAAATATCTGAACGTGTCGACCTGCGTGAAGTGAGCGCTCCAGCCGAGAACCGAATTCCCTTAGTTGCCGTAGCCAGTGTAAGCATTGTTTCCCATAAACTATCGATAGTACCCAATTACCAGTACCTGTAAGTTCTTTTCGACTATTTTCATATCAGTTTACGCCAGGACCGACATCGTGGTTGTACTAAAATATCCCAGAGGGTTTGCTTCTTTCGAGGATCAGCCTTTTGTGATATTCGTAATAACGCGTGCCAGGACCGATATCGTGGTCGTACTAAAATATCCCAGGGGGTTTGCTTCTTTCGAGGATCAGCCTTTTTGTGATATTCGACATAACGCGTATTAGGACCGATACCGTGGTTGAACTAAAATATCCCAGGGGGTTTGTTTCTTTCGAGGATCAGTCTTCTGTGATATTACGAGTAGTGTGTACCCGTGTAACCAGAGTTGGTATTGATATCATCGTATGAAAATCTTGGAATCGAACTTATCTTGGTCTAAAAGTAAATAGCTCGCTTGCACCACTTTTCTGTTTAATGCTTTCGCCCTGCTTTTCCTGTATATCTGATTTAGATCTTCTATTTTCAAACTTATAATTTGGGACTTGTGCTAATTGCTTCCGGTTCAGGTGAAACAAATTAGCTTTAAATTCCGTTCACGAAATCAGCTGTTTAGTGTCATTTCATTCCTGGGCTTAAGGCTGTATGTATTTTTATTATAACTGTATTGCGTTTGTAAGATTTATTTTGATTGTTCGCTGTTATTTGTATTTCCTGAATAAATAAAACTCCGTATATTTTTATATCGTAAATTGATTTATTGAACCAGATAACCTGAATTAGGACTATATTAATGCATTGCTAGGTAGCTTTTGTAATCCAGAATATCCTGAGAGAGAGTAATTAAAGCCTACCCTTTCTTAGGTTACTTTACCAGAGTCTAACTATCTGACCCCTGGTTTACACAAGGGGGTACATTGTATACAGTTACTTTGTATTCCTTCTCCACTGATAGCTACCCTAGGGTCTTCCGAAGAACCATAAGTTCTGGAAGCAAGTGGAGCATACCACTTTCAAAAAAACTGGCGCCCGAGGCAACCGATATAACTACCAGACATATCTAGTTCTCGGGCTCCCCTTGTAAGGTTCTTACCCCGAATTAAGACCCTTACACTTTTTTGTTTTCTTTTGTGGTGTTTACATTTTTGAATTGTGGATTTATAACTCTCAGTTGTCATCATCAAGTGTAGCAACACAAGATTTAGGTTGAGTGGGTGTTTTTTTTAATTAACATTTGACGAAAAGGTAACTAGCACTACAGCTGACACCGTGGCTGACACCAAGATTGATGAGCGTTCGTTAAATAACCATCGCTCGATCCGCTCAGTGTTCACGTGATACAAAATCTGCATCTGCTCGCACCGCTCAGATTTTCCAAAACCGAACGCATCTTAAGTAATCAAGTTGTTGGATATAATGTTGAATTCGGTGAATAATAATTTCTCTAAAACTTTTGAATTTCTACTTTATGATAACATTTATTCGCATGTTAAAAATCAAATCACCCCCAGTCAATACGGTGTTTTCAAAGGAAGGTCAACGGCAAGAAATTTAGTTTGTATCACAGAGCAAATATCTGAAGCTATTGATGAGAGTTCCCAATGTGACATAGTTTATAGTTTATAGTTTATAGTGTTTATTTGACCATGTTATGTACATAAAACATTTATGGCAAGTCGCATAGGCAATATGAAGTCTAGAATATGAAATGATATTAATGATAAAATATTCCATCACTACAAATATTATATAAATCTCAGCCGAAAATCGATATACAAAATTACAAATACTAAGAATTCGAACAGAACAAGACAATAAGTACACATCTGGATATCTGCAGAGGGAGGTGCAGAATCAGAATATCTGGAGAAATTGTTCACATTTTGGTGTATTTCCAATAGTACTGTAAATACAGTGCTTCTCAAAAGTCCCCCCCCCTTTTATTTTTGGAACGATTATAGATACATGAACAAGTGGAATTTGGAAACTGAATATTTAAGATTGTAAACTGCCCTATTGGGGATGATAGATGACGAAATCGTCAAAGATGACGTCACAAGGCCATTGTGACCAATAATTTTAAATGGAACCCTACGGCAAGCGACACCTCTTTTGAAAGGTATCGAAAAAACCTATTCAATGATACTGATTTTGTTCGTGTTTATGGCAGTTTTGGCAACTCACTTTTGAAAAAACGCAAAACTGTAATGAATTAAATCAGTTAATACTAAAATTCAATATTCGAGCTCCGCCTTTGGATAGTTGTCAAATTAGCTGACGTTTTTGTTAGTCTCCCTAATTCGACATTTTTGTAATTGTCCGAGTTTTTGTACATTTAATAATTTGTGCATTGTTGATCGAACGTTCAACTGTTTCAGCAACTTTTGGTACTTTTCATATTTTTGTACATTTTAATAATTTGTTGAACTGTTGTGAGCCGAACGTTTGAGAAATGGTACGTCCCAGGCAGCAAGCTGACGTGATTTTATCGTCATTTTTTCGACACCAGACACGTCCTGCTGACGAAAAGAATGACGCCATAAAGACGGTAGGATGACGTGATTATGTCACAGACCAAAGACGTCATTCTGTAACGTCATTATGACGTTATATTTCGACGTTAATGGGCCGTCCCTATTTATTATATATATATATATATATATATATATATATATATATTGATATTGGTTCAAAATTATTTGTATTCACTTGCTAGTCTCAAGCTCATATTATTTGGATGTTAGTGCATATACAAATCAATATCCTATCTATGATGTTATAAGGTCTGTAAATAAAATCACAATTAGAGAACGAAAATCTATATGTTCCATCGGCATCAAAGGATATAATAAAGATATAATGAAATATAATATATATATTTATATTATATATATAAAATAACAGTTTGAGTAGAGGGAGTTATTTTTTTGAACTATGAGGATCACAATTATCAAGAGTAAAATTGTTAACTCAGAACATTTGAATTAAACCAAAAATTGATTAGCTCATTAGGAAGAAAAAATGCCAAATTTTATTGTGAATAGTTGATGTAGGGGTACTTGTTCCACTTGTTGGGGATGTGAGAAGAGTAGAAATCCCCAAGGCACAGGAACTTTCTAGAAATAAAAAATTATTGTTAAAAAATATATATAATTTAATGGTTAATGACCAATAGATAAATGAAAACTCTACTATTATTCACAAACTATTAAAACAACAAATTTCAAGAATATACAGATGTGATAGTATTTTAAAAATTTCATTTGGTCGAACAAATTGTTGAAAGTTCTATCTTCTAGATTACCACCAGTTATAACAGATATGTAGGAAAAAACCATTGGAAAAGTAAGAAAGAAAGAAGTACCTTGAGTTGTCAGAACAGAAAGTTATTTGTGCAGACTCATCTCAAGATCTTTCATAGCTTAGAAGAGTCGACTCCACTTGTTGGGGATGTGAGAAGAGTAGAAATCCCCAAGGCACAGGAACTTTCTAGAAATAAAAAATTATTGTTAAAAAATATATATAATTTAATGGTTAATGACCAATAGATAAATGAAAACTCTACTATTATTCACAAACTATTAAAACAACAAATTTCAAAAATATACAGATGTGATAGTATTTTAAAAATTTCATTTGGTCGAACAAATTGTTGAAAGTTCTGTCTTCTAGATTACCACCAGTTATAACAGATATGTAGGAAAAAACCATTGGAAAAGTAAGAAAGAAAGAAGTACCTTGAGTTGTCAGAACAGAAAGTTATTTGTGCAGACTCATCTCAAGATCTTTCATAGCTTAGAAGAGTCGACTCTATTTATTATACAGTTAACCAAAATAAGTGAATTGTGTATATATAACTAAGATTCTTTCTTTTTCTATAGGCAGATTCACTGATAAGAAGCTTCTTTTCACCAGTATTAACACATTAATTTGGACTCTCATCATATGTTTCTTGATTTTTCATCAAATTATTTCAGTATCTCGACAAAAAATCCTAGTGAGTTTAATCAGCACACTAACCTTAAGGATACAATTATTTTCACAAAAAGGAAAAAGCCTTAAAATAACGTAGCATCATGATATAGGTACAGGAATCATAGTAAGTGGTGAGTACATGACATCAAATCCAATACATGCAATAGACCAAATATTAAACTTACCTTACAAATCACTAGTAAAGGAAATGCACAATTCACAACCGACGGTCGGAAATCGACTTCTGTAATCAATAGGAAATTTCAATCGAAATCGAATACATAACAACCTCAAAATTTTTGTGATAATGGCGTGTGCGTCGTCAACGTTGCGTGTTGGCTCGTGGCCGAACTTGTCCGATACCGATAACTCCGGAGATTGCCGAACGCCAAACAAATAATGAACGTTTTGTTTTGAAGCGCCAAATTCAAACTGTTTTTCAATGAGTTGATAATCATACGAACCTCATAAAAGATGGGCTGTGGTTGAATAATAATACCTATATTGCGTCTGTTTATTCGCCTAAAGAGAAATTTGATTCCATTCTGTACCTACAATGTACACTTGCCTATACACACTTTAAGGTATCTATGGTAAACTTTCGTTTAACTTTTGCATTTCGATGAAAAATATTTAGGAACCTATAAGGATCATTGGAATAATCATCAAAATGCAAAAATATAAAACAATGAGTTAACGTTTTATAGTGACGTAAAAATATCGTCAAACTAACGTCCTGGTTATGACGTCTACAGTACATTCAAAAAATGACGTCAGTATTCACGTCATTTTTTGGTAATATGACGTTGCGGACCAATAAATACCAAAAAGAGACGTCATTATGACGTCAGCTTGCTGCCTGGGGTGCTTTAGGTGATAAAGTAGCAGCGATCCTAATTCTTGGTGAAACTGGACAAAATATTCATGCAGCAGTACGCATTTTCAATGAGAGGTTTCCCGTTCGCCCCGTTTCGAGGACTTATTTAAGGGAGCTTCTTCGTAAGTTCGAAACAACGGGTAGAATTAATGATGCGAAACGATCTGGCAGACCACAAATTTCTGACGAGAAAAAAATTTATATACTGGCAGAAGTAATAGTTAATCCTACTTCTTCAACAACTCACGTTGCATCTACCTGTGAAGTCAGTCGAAGAACAGTACACAGGGTGTTGAAAAAAAAAAACAATTCCATTCATACAAATTAAAAATGGTTCATCAACTCTCAGACGACGACCCAAACCGAAGACTAGAATTTTGTGAAAATATGGAAACTAAAATCAACCAACAGCCAGACTATGTCGAAACAATTTATTTCAGTGACGAAAGTACTTTCTATCTAAATGGAAATGTGAATACACAGAATGTAAGGTATTGGAATGATGCAAATCCTCACCTGTTTCGTGAAACACATACCCAATTTCCCCAGAAAGTGAATGTTTGGGCAGGTATCCTGGGAAACCACATCGTTGGGCCTCTTTTTTTAAATAGAGATCACTTCGAGCAATTTCTTTGAGTATATACTGATTCTCAAATCTGTGATTAATATCGTACTGAATGGAATTAAAATTTTGATGTTTACTAATAAGCCATCAAAACTGCCATAAACACAAACAAAATTAGTATCATTCAATAGGTTTTTTCGATACCTTTTAAAAGATGTGTCGCTTGCCGTAGGGTTCCATTTAAAATTATTGGTCACGATGGCCTTGTGACGTCATCTTTGACGATTTCGTCATCTATCATCCCTAGTAGGGCAGTTTACGACCTTTAATATTCAGTTTCCAAATTTCACTTGTTTATGTATAATCGTTCCAAAGATAAAAGGGGGGGAGGGGACTTTTGAGAAACACTGAATGTACAGAGTAGGCAGTGGCATGATACCAAGCTGGATAAAATGTTGAAGACAATGGGCTCTAAAGCCCGCGTTTGCCAATATTCTGATGGCTTTTTTCTGACATCTAAAAACTGCTACAGCAGTCGTTGAATTTTCCTAAAGTAAGATACCATAAGAAAGCACTGAATGACATAAGGAATAGTATGTAATTTTCAAGATACTGCAATTTGTAATGGGTTTCAGTCGTCTCAGTAAATACAGAATACCAGATAATTTTCGAACTACATGATCTACGTGATTGGACCAATTTAATCTGTCGTCGATGACGAGACCAAGAACGTTTTTTCCTTCTTGGTAATATGTGTTTGAAGAAACTATTATGTTTTAAGTTTTTTTATCATTCAATTTGAGTTTATTTTGAATAAACCATTTCTTGGCTGTACAAACATTCTCAGATTTATCTTTAGTAAGGTTATTATAAGATTTTCCAGAGCATATAAGGGTTGTATCGTCTGCGAATAAAATACATTTTGTAGGTGCAATGTATTGGCACAAGTCATTGATGTAAACTATAAATAAGAAAGGTCCGAGGACTGAACCCTGTGGTACCCCATGATCAATTTTTCTATAGTCAGACTTTACATTGTTCAATTCTACACATTGGTATCTCTTCGAGAGGTGAGAACGAAGCAGATCTAAGGTTGTGCCTCCTTATTCCATAGTAGCTTAGTTTTTCAATCAGTAGGTCATGCGATATGCAGTCGAAAGCTTTCGTTAGGTCGCATAGTGTCAGTGAAGTATGTTTATTTTCATCAAGACCCTCTACTATATCAGTCACAATTTTAAAAGCAGCCTGTGTGGTGGATTTATTTTTACGGAAACCGTATTGCAATTCGCTGAAGTAAAAACGCTTTAGTTATCCATAGAGGATTTGTCTCTCTTCTTGAATAATGGTATTTCTTCAGATATTTTAAGTGCATCTGGTAAAACACCTTTGCTAAAGATAGAATTTATCAAGTTGGTGAGAAACTATCTGCTCAGCAACTGCCTTTATTAATTTGCTGTTTAAATCATGGATGTCACGAGAGCTAGAAGAGCTCAGTCTTTTAATGGCTGCAAATACATCATAGGAAGACACAGGTCCCAAAAAAAAAGATTCGACAGGAGAAGGGAAGCTTCTGAAATTATATGTGCTATTAGAGTCCAGCATTGGAGAAGATTTGATAGTTTTTTCAGCAATTGTACAGAAAAATATATTGAAGTCATTTTCAGAAAATTCATTTATGTTTTTCTCGTGATGTACTTTATTTCTCTCGGAATTAATTATGTTCCAACACGCTTGTGACAAATTTGGAGAGTTGACAATGTATTCATTATATGCCTGTTTTTTTTGACGCAACAACTCGGTGTTATATCTTTTCTTCGTTAATTTATATGCTTCAATTTCATCAGATCCGCCAGAGATCTCAGATATAATTTTGATACCTTTTCAATTTGAAGGAGCTATGTGATTTTGATTTCTTTTTCGGAAAACAGATTCTAGTGGAATTTTTCTAGAGTATTGATGAAAAAATCGCATTCAAAGTTTTTTTTTTTATAAAACTTCTCACGAAAGGAGACATCCTGTAATGTTCAGAGAACATCGTGAGAAGCAAGGGAAAGGAGATAGGAAAGGGGTGTGAAGACTGGACTTGACGGGTTAACTTCGAAGAGACTGCCAAAGGAGGAACGATTGTTGAAATTTTAGAAGTTAAGGTCCTAATGATCTCCTCATTATAGTCATGGGGAAAATTATACATAGTCAAAAATAGACCTTTATGGTCAGAAAGGCAAGGTTCTAGTGTACCTACCTCGAAAGTGTGACAGTTTAAATCAGTAATTATGTTATCAATGCAGGTTGAGGAAGTTGGTGTGACTCTGGTGGAGTCTAATATTGTTGCAGATAGGCCGAAAGACTGTATGATTCCCTCCAGGTTGGAGTGTTGGTGAACCTGACAAGAAATCAATATTGTAGTCGCCAAGGAGCACAATTCTGCTGCTTTGCCTTGAGTACTTGAATAAAAGGCCTTCAGATTATTCAGAAACACATTAACATTACCTAAGCATGACCTATACAGACAAATTATTAGGATATTTGAAAGCTGCAAATGAATGCCGCAGAATTAGGAATGTAATTCTTCATTGAACTCACCCAAATCCAAAATAATGAAATTCAAGTTATTTTTGCAATAAATGGCAACACCGCCATGTTGTCGAACTTTCCTGCAGAAGTGAGTGGCTATGTGGTAGTTATTTATATTCATAGTCATCAGATTCTCGTCATTCAGCCAATGCTCGGAGAAACATATAACCTCGAATCTAAAATAATCTAGAAAAACACTCAAATTGTTCACCTTGTTAGCAAGGCATTGTATGTTGATATAAAAAATGCTTGATTTGCCGTTATCATCAGCTTTTATAGGTTTATTTGAAATCATACACTTCCGTTCGGACTCGTCTCTTCTTGTGGTTGTGACGCCGTCCTCTTCTTCAGAAAAAACTGTGATATCAGTGCACCGCTGGGCCATATCTCACGTTTCCAGGCTTTGGCAAGATTTTGTTATTTTATGGTGACTTTCACAAGTCACTTATAGAAAAATTCCAATCAAGATTTTTTTGAGATCATTAGGTTCTGTGTTTGGGTTTAACCCAACTGTGCTAATGCCGGTATTATCGTCGTTGTCTCCCACCATGAATCTGCGGTTTTTCCTTAGTGATTTTCTGTTTTTTACTTGCTCCCAATTTCCATTTCCTTCGCTATCTAATTCCAAAACTTCTTGCATTTTGCTCCTAGTTTGTGCATTTGAAATAGCAGCACTCACTTCCTTGCGGCTGATAATTGATTGTTTATTTCGAATCGTCATGTTAATGATTGATCCAGAAATTCTAGAGGGATTTGGAATTTTAGTAGCAACAGTGGCAGCACTGTAAGATTGTTTACTCGTTGATGCTGTTTTTTCAGGTTTAGGCGACTTAAAAGTTGAACGAATCATGGTAGATTGACCTTGTTCGTAATTAGGGTTTTTATCATCGTGTTTTGCAGAAATGTCGTATTTTTCCGATAACACACAACTTTTTCTCTTAATAAGCTGCAATTTTCACTTAATATTCCACACTTTGATTCCAACCCCTTCACTTATTTGAGAAGTAGTTTATTTTCTGCTATATACCTTGAGGTATTGCCATTGGTATTCTCCTCTTGACTCTCTTGTACTTTTTCACGATCATCGTCGTGACGACAAATTGCATTTTTTGTTTGTGAAGACTGAAACGTGCATCGAGGATGAAAGTAGTCATTGCATTTTTTGCACTTCACATGATTTACAACTGCTTTTTTACACTGTTTACACATGATTTTCAGCACCTCGTTTGAAGACGACTCGTCAACGTGCGCCATGTTGAGTATATCATAACATAATTTATACGGACTTTTCGAAGGCCTTCGATAGACTTGACCATGGAATTCATCTCCACAAACTGGCAGATTTCGGCATTACCTCAAATCTCACATATTCATTCAAATCTCACCTTCGCGTTCACAGATCTATTGAAGTTCCCCCTACATCAGGTTCCCCAGGGGTCTACCTCGGGCCCTCATTTTTTTAATGTTTATCAATGACATTGTTGCTACTCTCACCGTCGGTCACTTGTTGTATGCCGATGATCTCAAGATATACCATAGAATTAGCTCCACGGAGGACTGTACTCTTCTCCAGGAAAATCTTGATTGTCTCACTGCTTGGTGCATCTGAAATAGCTCATTTCTTAATGTCGCCAAATGCCATGTTATGTCCTTTACCGCAAAGCTGAATCTAATTGATTACTATTATAAACTTGACAATATCCCATTGAACCGACCCGAAATCTTCAAAGGTCTAGGAGTAACATTCGACAAAAACTTTTATTTGGAAATCATATGGAGAAAGTCGTCAAACAAACATATGGATCATTAGGTTACATCATCAGAGTATCTGAAGAGTTTGGAATGAATGAAAAAACACTTCTGTAATTGTGCTTCACGTTAGTTCAGAATTCAGAATACGCAAGTTACGAACACCACTACAATGGGCCACCTTGTTACCACCTACGTAATAATAAGATGACGAAGCCAGCCATGAATGAACAATACCATATCTGTTTTATTCATAGAATTGCATTTTGTTTAGTGTGCATTTTAGGTTACTTGCGAAATGTAATTAATTATTGAGAGAAGTCTAGATCCAACTTCGAGTAGACTCACTAGCTTGTAAGAAAAGTCCACAATAAAGTTTTTAAAAACTAGTTTTTCTAAACACAAAACGAAATTCGCATCTATCGTTTTGGCACCATATTACCAAATATATATAGGGTCCCAGACAGCACCAGATATTCCTAGAATATTCCTAGAATATTCATCTTCGAATATTGGTATATTCTAGGAATGTTCTGGAATATTCAAGAATATCTGTGGTATATTCCCTGAACATGCGAATGGGAATTCCTCAGATAATCATAGAATATCCTGAAAAGAATATTCCATGAATATCTAGAATATTCTTAGAATATCTATCGAATATTCCAAAATTTCATATAGAGATTATTCATGCAATATCCTTAAAGAATATTCCATGGATATCTAGAATATTCTCAGGATATCCATGGAATATTCCAAAATTTCAGGTAGTGGATATTCACCCAATATCCTTGGAGAATATTCCATGAATATCCAGAATATTCTGGGGATATCTATAGAATATTCCAAACATATTATATAGGGGAATCAGGGGATTATTATCTAATAAAAATGTTTTCACTAGTGAAGGATATATATTTATAACAATATATATATAACATAATCAAAAAAAATGATGAATACAAACACAAACAAACAAATATTTCAAACAACACTTACATATATAAATATTATATAAACTAAATAATTAACATAAAAACTCGTCTCTTTTTGGTATATTTCATTCAACATTCATCTCTGTTGCTGAATTGGCAAGTCTGAAAAAAAAACCTTTCAAGTAAGGAGGAACCAGATAGTACAAGATGTGTTTTTTTCAGTTCTCTTGGGGTAATCAAGTTTTTGTCTTCAAAATAATTGTGCTAAATGATTCTGACAACTAAAAAAATCAGAGGAAGTATTGATCTTTGGTTTTATCACCTTCCCCAACCAAAATACATATATGTTGAAAAAAAACTTACTCATTCCTTTTTAGTCGCTCGGTGGCTTTGGCAAGATACACCGACATAACCATTTCAATTTCTTTCAGAGATACTTTGTTGTGCTGACATCGTTGAATTTCATCTATGGAAAAAATAAATATATATATTTCACTATTTGTGTGATTCATCAACTCACTGATAGTCCCTTCTTTCTGAGCCAATACAATTGATATATTATTACAGTTAATGAAATAATAACTTCTTCACAAATCTCACCTTGGGTAAAGACATTTACTTCAATTTAACATTGAATAATTATTGAAAAGCAGTGACATATATCCTTCCATAACATTTCTTATATTTTTCGTATTTATTTATGTAGTATTTATTTATGTATTGTCCCTGAAACATCATTCAAGTCATTGTATAACTCTATCCTAGAGTAGTTCAGGAAGAAAGGACCGTCTTTACATAAATATTGTTTCCTCAAACACCAGAACTCTGACAGGCTATGTGCATTTTGATTGTGCCAACTAATTTGGTCTTTTGTTTCTTGAAAATGAAACGAAAATAATGATACACCATTGTTTATAAATAGCTCAAAGCACAAGAATCATTGTTCGTTGTTACTTACCTGTTCTATAAGAAAACTTGTTATCGATGAGTCACTTTACACTTCATGATTATACTGCTAATCGTAGCAAAAAAAATAAAAAAAAAAACAGAAGGCTTCTTTGTTCTCAATTTTACCACTTTCAACAAAGAACAAACGCAAACGCACGTGAAACGCACACTGTCGAATGTCAAATGTCAGTGCATCACTCCATCAAGGCACCACCACAGAACTAGACTATAATAGTAGAGTCAAAATGTTTTCAATTGTTTGAAATTCAGTGCCCACTGAATTGGTCTTGGTTCAAAAATATGTTTGTGCCAAATATCTAACGCAAAGTATTCCATTGGAAACAATAAATTGTATTTTGAAAGGAATCGATGTCCATTTATAAGGCGTCATTGCGCATGCGCATCATATGAAAACATCTTTTCTGGAATAATTCATGAATATTCCGTACATAACATTCTAGGAATGAACCATTCAGAATATACAATATTCCATGAACATGCAAATGAGAATATTCGCATCGGAATATTCCTGGAACATTCTTTCATGAATATACCTAATATATTCCACTTAGAATATTCCATGAATATGCCCAACTCATATATATATTTCAGGAATATTCTATGAATATTCGGAATATATACATCCATTCACAGATATTTGAGGAATATTCTAGGAATATCTGGTGCTGTCTGGGGTGGCCCATTAGTGTGTGTTAATAGAATTACTCACTTGGCGATGAGAATACAAAAAAGTACTTCGAATAAATGTTGTTATATTTGCGCAGATACACAATTCTAAAATATTTTGAGATATACAGGCTGATCAGCCTGAGACAGGAAACATAAAGTTTTTTTTTTCAACAGAACACCCTATATATTTGTGCACCATCATACTCAGCGTGGAATTCTGCATCCAATACCATCTTTGTTTCTTCAATGATTCACGATGTTGACAAACTGGGGCGAAATTTATGAAAATTTGACGATAATTTGTGCAATATAAGTGATGGTGAATAAATATAAAGGGTATACTATTTGAAAAAAGCAAACTTTCTGTTGCCCCGCTCTGGCTGATCATCCTGTATATCTCAAAATATTTCAGCATTGTATATCTGCGCAAATATAACAACATTTATTCCAAGTATTTTTTGTATTCTTATTCCTAAGTGAGTGATTCTACTTCCACACACTGACGTATATCTATCTATCTATGTTTATTTTGAACTTGATTGCGACTACCCAGATGTAGGTTATCCTCATGAGCAACTTCTTCCTAGATTTTCAGTTGAGTCACTTGAATCTCGTAGGAATATGTCAAATGTTATAGAAATAATACATTCTACCTTCCGCTATGTTACATTAAATGAACCTGTACAGGATGTGCTCTACATTGACATTAACATTTTTTGTTGCAGTATGACATCAATGAAAAAACTAGATTTTTCTGTTTCCTCTAACAATTACTAGTAATGTAGATATGAAATTGTATGAATCCAATTGAGTCACACTGTATATTCCCATTCTGTAATTGGATTTTGTATCTGTTGGATACTGTAATGAAAAAAAAACACCTAACATCGTTATGAATTATGGTAGATTATAAAACCACTTTCAAGCTTAATTTCATTACATATTTTCGTTTCTGGCATTTTGTTTCGAATCTACAAAATATGCGTACTTTGAGCTCGTTTCATCTTGTTTGACAATGAACAGTTCATATTAATCTTCCACTTCTCAATTGTCGAAGATATTTACTTTCAAATAGACTCGTAGTTACATATTGCTACAGTTTCTCACTAGATTACTGATAACATGTAAAATTGTCATTGAAATATAAACAAACAAAACCATGAATTGAACAAACCAGCCATTATTCTGAAATTCATTTGATTTGAGTTGATTAGTCAAAGTAAAAGTGTTTTTGCATATTGTAGAAGTTAATATATCGATTTTTAGTATATCCACTTTCCAATCAATTTTTCCAGGATAATTTAATCGTGATGACTCGAAAATGAGATAATTTCTAAATATAATTCCACAGAATCAATTCGATTCAAATGTCTATTACTCACTCATAGTTCCTGCTCATGTCGCATCATCTCTGACCTTTCTACATAGGCAAGTAACATTTTCATAATTGCACATCAACGTGAAATTAAAAATATTCATCCCACTAAATATCACATCGAGTATGCAATAAATATCAAACGAAAGATGGGTTGTGATTCGAGCTCATTGCTATTTTTGATTTTAATCGCTTTCCAGCAATTTTATATAATCTCACTTGTGCATAGCCTTCCTTCACTTTGCGTTGGTGTTTCTGCATGACCATGTTCGGCGTCAAAATCTTGCTCATCTTCGGTTTGCTCTACATCTATGGTGTAAGCTCGAAGCCTGCGGAAGCTGATGCTTCGGCCCAGATTATCAGATCCGATAATGATTTGAGGTTGGATGGATACACATTCGGGTATGTTCGAGAAAATATAATATTTTATGTGGAGAACATCAAATATCTATTAATATTATGAAAATGTAATTATTTCTGGAATATGCGATATAACTGAATGTTCCTTGCAGGGCTTCACAAAGCTACCCAATATCATTCTAACCAGATCATTTGATCTAATTGAGCATCGTAAATATTGTATATTATCTCAGAATAAAAAGGTGAATATCGGCTGTCCATTTTTCGAGTGTCATTATGAGGATCTTGCTTATCCTGAAATTAGTCGAATCGCGGGGCAAAGTTGCGGATTAAATATCGCAGAAAAACGATTTCTTCCAGACAAATCAATTAAATTGAACATTTTTGACTGAAACTCCATTCAGGCCATTTCAGATTCTCGAAATGGCGGAGAAATACCTGCCAACTTTGGTTTTTGTCATAACCACCATTTTGAATTTCAGATAACGGTTGTTATTATCTTTACATGTGCTAAAAGAACGAAGACAAGACACACATTTTATTACAACTTTATTACGTATCTTTTGGACTATTTTTCTTGAGGAACGATGATGAATGAAATTCACTGAACATTGCATATCAAACTGTCGAATCTATACTTTTATGAATTTTTGTGTTTTGGCGATATCTTCAAGACTATCAGAGATATTCCCATTTTTTTTTCTCAGATTTATTATTCGGCACGAAAATGCCACGAGTCCAAGTTCATTCATACCTCTCAAAATAAGCGAGATCACCATATGACACATACTGAGAAAATTGAATAAATACAAAAAAAAATTACGATAATCAAACCACCTAAAATTCATTCCATGATTCGAATTAAGTCAAGTTGAATTTATTATAATCCTTCGTGTGATTATAAACTTGCACTTGATTTAGTGTTTTCCATATACTATTCAGGAAGAACTACTGAATAAGACGATGATATTTTTGAAGGTTATATTATTACATCTTTTTATAAACATCGTTTCTGTTTAGCCGATACTAAATAATGGTTACACCAGAATGTATTTAATTTCATTTCATATTTCAGAAATTTTGAAGAATGAAAAACTGCCATCCATTGACAATTTAGAGATTCATCAAGTCAAGTAGCTTGAAATTTTGAAAAACTACTTGACTTGACTTGAAAATCAAGCTCGTGAAAATTTATATACTTGACTCGACTTGATTTGGGATATTCATTACTTGATTTAAAATCAAGCCACTTGATATTACTTGATTTTTATACGGACGTGTCGAATGGAATATATTTCTGCAAGCTCGCGGGCGCTCAGCCTTAATACGGGAGTTCCCCGACTTCCGAGCTGACTGAATTCATTTCAAAATAGTTTATATCTCTGTTTTTTTTTTAATAATGAGATCCATAAACGAAAGTCAAGTCAAATCAAGTAGCTTGAATATCAAGTCAAGCCGTGAATATCTAATTGACATGGCAGATAGTAGTATGTAGCTATTCTCTTGAGATATACAAGAGAATACAAAATACTTATCCTTCTATATGTCGATGAGGAATGTCATCACATGTTCTTATGTACTGGGTGGACAAATTTCGATATTTGTATAGGTAACTATGGATAAACTATGTTAAATGCAAAGAGGAATGCAGTGAAATGTTATTTTCGGTTTTGAAGACTCGCACATCGAGAGCGACCCAACTATTATACATGGTTCGAAATCGAAATTTTTTTTTTAATTTTCTCCACGCCAATGGATTGAACGGAAAAAAGTGCCTGAAGCATGTAGAAACAATTTTCTAACTCCACTAACAACCATGATATTCTTATATGTCGTAAAGTCGAAAAATCGAATTTTTGTTTACAACTCGAAAACAAAAGACGATAGCCAATTTTTGTTTTCGCCAGTGAAACTTATCCCAAAAAAGTGATCGAGGATGCAACCTTCATTCTTTCGTATTTTCCACTGTCCTAGTTGCCCTACAAAAACATCGAAATTTGCCCACCCTGTACATCCACGAAAGTGAATTGTTTCAATAATTTCAGTTCAGTACCTTTCGAAAATCTTGAATATTGATTCAAATCAGTATATGTTGAATTACATAGTTCCTTTGTAGAATTCGGGGTACATTATTATGAAACACTTAGCATACATTGAGATAGATTATCTTCTAGCTCACTCTGATATTATGACCAACTATCACGATTATCAATAATTCTATAATACAAACTCTGTCACAATTATATTGTGCTTTATCAGCATATAACAACAATGATTTGTTTACAGTTTTGAGACGAGCAATGGCATCAAACGCAACGAGAATGGAGTTCTCAAGCCAGGAACCGGAAAAGATAATGATCAAACCTTAAACGTCGATGGAGATTTCTCTTTCACATTCCCTGATGGGACACCATTCAGTGTCAAATTCGTCGCAACTGAAGACGGATATCGTCCACAAGTTGTGATTGGCCAACCAAGAGGTGGAAAATAATTAAGATGCAGTTATCATGCGCTATTGATCTCATTCTGAGAATACTTCTTATTTTGTATATTGTATATGATTAACAAAACTATGAATTTATCACGAATATGATAATTAATAAATTGGATTTTATATTTTCATCTTTATCATTTCCATTCTGAATATTGAGAGTGCGAAGAACAATTTGCCTCGAATTCGACAGTGTGAACTAGGCACAAATTTTTATATGAAAATGCGCCATTGAGCAATATCAATATTCCATGATCTTTGAGAGGTGAATATGGATTATTCCTAGATGATACATAAGAGTGTTTAATTGATCTATTTTCTGTACAGGAGCAATCTTTGTTTGAAATTCACTTGATACATTCAGAACCCCAATAAACTATAAAATTAGTTTTGACGTGCTGATGGAATTAGTTTGGTTTCATTCCTTTTTATTTCGATTTTCTCTGATTGATAATTTGATATTATGAATTATTTAGGTAGATGATTTGATTGAATTATCTGTTGATGTGAAATATTTGACTAATCAACTAACAATCTGATTCTTCCATACTCGAGAGCAGTATGCTTTAATAGCATCTTTTATTATAATGATTCATATTAAATTTTTCGTGAATCTCAGTCAATGAAAATTTTTTCATCCGATAAGAATAATGTCTGGAAATCTTCCTGATAACTTCATTCGCAATTTTTGTTGTAACAATATTATTCTTTATAATATTTTTGATAAGCGAATTTCTTATTTTCGATAATATTAATTCGATATATAGAACTTGGACTGTTGTATCGGATTCACAAATTTCTTAATCAGTGATGGAATAGTTGCAGTGCCGTGCATCAGTTTGGAATATGAATATTGGAGAAAAAAAAAAAGGGGGAAACAAAAAGAAGACGTAATCTGTTAGTTCATTCGATTGTAAATCGGAAATTTTGGCAAAAAGTCTCAAAATGCTAGGTTTTGTATTGAGAGTTTCTACTGATTTTACAGTAAAAACAAAAAAGATTTTATATTGTGCTTTCGTGAGATCCATTCCTGAATATTGTTCGGTTATATGGGACCCATATTATAAAGTGAATATCGATTTGATTGAAAATGTACAAAGGAAATTCTTGAGGAATTGTGCTTTCCACTTAGGTATTCAACGAAATGAATATGAGTACAGCTAACTCTTAACAAAGTTAAATTTAAGATCATAAGAGGATAGGACAATTTCTATGAACTTGAGCTTCCTTTTCAAAATAATAAATAATGCAATCAACTGCCCAGAACTACTTCAGCTGATCTCTTTTCATATTAAACAAAAAGATACTAGAAATCCTGATGTTTTTCATATAGATTTTTTCCATACCAATTATGCTCTGAACAGTCCGATTTCCCGTCTTCTGAAGCTGAGCAACCAATATTATAATAACTTAGATCTGTTTAATGTGTCACTTCAGGTCTTTAAAAATCAATTGAAAAGGCTATAGCGTTTCCGGAGCTTTTCTTCACCTTGCTATTTTCTTTTGTAAGTGCCAGATTTGTTGCACCTTTTAGTAATGTAGTCCTCCCCCTGAGAGCCGTAGCACTTTGTCGTTGGTGGGGGGGCTTAAACAAAGGCGGAGGCGGGCAGCTCAGCGCCGAGGAGGAGGCCCGGCAACGGCAGCTCTCGCCTGATCCCGTAAAGGGCTCCCGGGGCGTAGGGTGGGTAGGTGTTGGGAGGAATCCTTGGAGCGGAGCACGGCCTGCTGGCTGGAGGGAACTAAGAAACAGCTTCCCGGTCTCAAGGTGTTACGCGACCCGTGCTGAAGAGGCTCGTGGCCCATGGGTTAATGAGGGTCTCGAACGGAGTCCAAGGGGCACCTGGTGCAACCCCTCGGTAAGTTAGTCGCCGTACCGGCTCAGGCGGGGCTCTAAGTCGGTGGACCTTCATTTCCCCGCCTACTCGTGGGGGGAGTGGCCCCTTGGACGCAGCCAGTAGAGGCGTGCCTGGGGTGGTGGGACTCACCACCGCCCAAAGGACCAATCCGGTCATCGCCACAGCCGGGGAGTACCCTAAGGCTTTATTGTCTCAGGAGGACTTCACCCGGTTCAGGGCGGTGTTCAGGGATCTGGCGAAAAAGACACCCCCCTCTGAGATGCCCAGGTTGAAGGCGTCGTTTATCAAAGGTGGGGTGTTTGTATTTGTGGCCTCCGACGAAAAGTCGAAGGAGTGGTTACTGTCCAAAGTAGCCACTGTTGAGACTGGAGGCCCAACAAATATATAAGAAGTATAGGTAAGAACTTCAATCAGTTTCTTTGCTACTTAGAAGAACTGAGATAGCATATCAGTGTAGATATTCACAGCTCCATCTCTTCCATATATCTTGTTGGAGTCTTTGAACGAGTTGCCAACGATCAAGAGTATTTAATTTCAAATGTGTGAGGTCAGGATCGGGGGCTGAGGTTAGAGGTTCTAAGGTTAAGAAGTGACCGGGAGTTATCGAGGTGAAGTCATTAGGGTCGGAACTTTGGGCACATAAGGGTCGTGAGTTCAATAGAGCTTCAATTTGAACAAGGACAGTATATAATTCCTCATATGTTGAAATTTGAGATCCTATTACCCGAAAAAGGTGTGATTTAATTGATTCGATTCCTGCCTCACTGAGACCATTAAAATGTGGGGAACCAGGAGCACTAAATGTGAAAGTTATATTTACCCCTTCTGCGGCCTCAACAATTGAGCGAGAACCCTCTGAGACCCTATGAAGTTGGAGCCTTGGTCACAAAAAATTTGATTAAGACGACCTCGACGACTATTAGAAGCTAATTCAATGTGAATTGCTTTCGTGGCAAAACAGACAAATAAACATATTGTAACGTTATTCGTGGGTTCCAGTGGAGAACAGACGGATTTCCAACTGATTAACTATTTATTTTCACGTACAAACACCAACAAACTATTCATTTCAACTATTTATATCGACAACGATGTAACTACGTCGCGTTCAATTCTTCAACTAACTAACGTTGTTTGGAAGCACGATATTTATACAGTGTGTAAAAGCCAAATGGAATAAATTCATTATTTCGGTTACTGTACATATTTATAAAAAGTCCCGAAACACGTCAAATTTGAATTATAACTTGACATTCTTTAACGTGAAAATGCAACCCCTACCTTCAACCCCCTTAGAATGACAGGTACAACCCCCAATTTTTTAAATGGGAAGTATAGGCTTGTGATATATCATTTGAAAGGTCTCTTCATTCTCTATTCAAAAATGTTATTGTTTTTAAATTTAATGCAAAAATTAACATAATATGAGAAAGTGAACAAAAACCGTAGCAATGTGGTTTTTAGATGGTAACCATTAAAAAACTTTAAAGTATTTCCGTGGCAACGCTATTTTAACAAGCAGTAGTAAATTGTTTTATTTAAGTTGTCATTGTTGTAATTTAAGTATAAAGTTTGTTCAATTCAATTCTGAAAAATGGTTAGATTAACGGAAATGCATAAAATAACAGTTTTACAAATGATTGGTTACGGAGATAACATCCGAACACAACAGGAAGTAACTCGCCTATTTCATGAGAAATTTCCTAATTTACCGCCTATATCCCAAGGAACAATAAGTAAAATAGAAAAGCAATTTCGCGAGTTTGGTCATGTAAGGCAGATAAAAAAAGCAGCTGCTAATGCACTGAGTGATGAACTCAAATTAGATGTGTTGCTTGAGTTTCAGGAAAACCCACATACATCGAGTAGACAGGCATCCACTACATTCAATGCTAGCCATACATCGATAGCAAACATATTAAAAGAAAATAAATTGCATCCGTATAAGATGATACCTACTCAGGAGCTCATGGAAGACGATTTTGATAGGAGAACTTTTTTTTGTGAGCAAATGATGGACATGTTGGATAACAATATTATCCAATTAGAAGACGTTATGTTTTCTGATGAGTGTACTTTTTTACTTAACGGTCATGCTAATCGGCAAAATTGCCGCTACTGGTCCACGGAAAATCCTCACTGGATGAGAGAAGAACACACTCAATACCCTCAAAAGGTTAATGTTTGGGCAGGGATTGTAGGGAACAATATAATTGGTCCCTTTTTTATTGAGGGCAACTTGAATGGCAACAATTATTTGGCACTACTTCAAAATGATGTCATTCCAACGTTGGCAAATTTATATCCTGATCCAGGTAATCCTCAAGTTCCAGCGAATACGATATGGTTTCAGCAGGATGGAGCACCACCACATTACCAACTTAATGTCCGGCAGTACCTCGATACAATATTTCCCAATCGGTGGATAGGGAGGCGAGGATCGATTGAATGGCCAGCGCGATCACCTGATCTTACATTATTAGATTTCTTTTTATGGGGATATGTGAAGAGCCATGTGTACAAAACTAAACCTTCTGATTTAAATGACTTAAAAGAACGAATAACGCTTGCGATTAGGTCGATCACGCCTGATATGTTAAATAATGTTAGAAGACAGTTTTATTTGAGATTAGGATGTTGCCAAGACGTTCGCGGAGAACATTTTGAACATCTACTTCATTAACATTCATAGTTCTTTTTCGTGTTCTACATTTTATTACGTTTTGCATTACATTTTAGTTTTTGATTGTATGTAGCGAATTTCGGTAACAACATGATATTAATTTTTTTTATGTTAATTTTTGCATTAAATTTAAAAACAATAACATTTTTGAATAGAGAATGAAGAGACCTTTCAAATGATATATCACAAGCCTATACTTCCCATTTAAAAAATTGGGGGTTGTACCTGTCATTCTAAGGGGGTTGAAGGTAGGGGTTGCATTTTCACGTAAAAGAATGTCAAGTTATAATTTAAATTTGACGTGTTTCGGGACTTTTTAGAAATATGTACAGTAACCGAAATAATGAATTTATTCCATTTGGCTTTTACACACTGTATGTTTTACATCTGTTCTGGAATGTTCTAGAACTGTCAGTCTTCTGTCACATCTTTTCATTTCTCTTCATCAGACTGCTCGCAGGATCTTCCAGGATTATTCAGGTTCTCCTGGATTCCATTACAATATGTATGCCTTTTGTGATTTTATACCTCGACCTCGGCTCATAGTTATATTAAAAGGTCCTCCATAGTCAACAAGAAAAAGGCTTAACTTGATTTATTCTCAGTGATGGTAGGTTACCCATAAATGGTGTGATAGGGGTAGGTTTCAATTTGAAACATCGAACACATTTCGAGAGAACATGCTTTATGGCTCGCTTTGGTGAGAGTATCCAAAAATTTTGAGCTACTAAGAAATGAACAATCTGAAGACCAGGATGACAGTTTTCTTTATATATACCCCCAATGATAAGCTCAGTGAGACGGTGTTTTTGGGGTGATAACACGGGGTGTTTCTGTTCATATC
Source organism: Plagiodera versicolora (assembly GCA_037013635.1). NCBI lineage: Eukaryota > Metazoa > Arthropoda > Insecta > Coleoptera > Chrysomelidae > Plagiodera > Plagiodera versicolora. The sequence continues at coordinate 2,197,727 of CM072986.1, read as the reverse complement.
CTAAACCAGATGAATGTAAACGTCCGCCCTTCCTGAGAAAACCATCTTCCCCCAGAAAAAAGTTGAGTTTTCGAAAGCTTTTAGCAAGCGGAATTTTATACTCCAAATTGAAAATTTCTTCAGAGAATGAAACGTGTTGAACACGTTTCGCCAAGACTAAAAGAGCTTTATGTAATTCTTGCGACGTAAGAGGAGCACATAACTTATTTAACGGAGTTTTCAAATTGTGAATGAATCGGAGACAATATGCAATTATGCGTTTTATTTCATTCAACGATGAGAAGCGGTTGAGAAGTTCATCCACATATTCTACAGACACAAACACACCAAGAACAATTATTTTTTCCTCAATTAGGACTTCAGAAGTGTTCAAATCAGGAGTAGGGGATGGCCACTTGCCTTTAGGAGAATTCATCCAATGGGGTCCATTGAACCACAAAGTATGATTCAAAAGTTCGGAGGGTAACAAACCGCTAGATGCACAGTCGGCAGGGTTGTCGCAAGAACCTACATGGTACCAGAGAGAAGGAGCAATTCTCTCTTGAATATAACTGACGCGATTGCTGATGAAAGTGGACCAACGATGAGAGGATGATTTTATCCAGAGCAACCATGGAGTCACTCCAAGCATATGTATTTTCGAAATGGATAGAATCTTCCAAAGTGTGCTGAACATATTCCAAGAGTTTGGATATTAATACCGCTGCACATAGTTCGAGGCGAGGAATTGGCAACCTTTTCAAAGGTGCCACCTTAGACCTACCACAAAGAAGTTTGGTTTCAAATTTATCTTCGAATATCTTAGATCGTAAATATACGACAGCAGAATATCCCTTTTCCGAACTATCTGCAAAACCATGTAACTCATGACTATGACAATTTGTTACTAGGCAGTGGCGTGCAATTTTCAATTCCGAAACTAAAGAGAGCTCCATTTTTCACATATACAGGGTGGGGCACCACATACGACACGGTCTCTGTAAACCAAACTATTGAATATATCGAAAATCTCTTCTTTTCATCATCTGTATATTCATTGAGCCTGCAAGAGGTAATTATTTTGAAGTATACAGGGTGGCTCATAAAAGTGTGACATATCAAAGTTGGGTTTTTTTAAATGGAACACCCGGTATTTTGTTGCAGTTTTGGATAACTCAGGGTAAAATAATACGATTTTATAAAAGGTACCATGTACCTAACTATAACCGTTTTCGAGTTATTGTTTTCTTTTTGAAAATGCAGGGTACAACTGGAGACTGAATAACATCGAAATGTCTGGAAACCATCCTTTCTAATTCTGAACAAGCATTAAAGAGGTTTCAGGCAATTGATTCCGATAGAACTCGTTTCCCAATATTATACAGGACGTTCAAAATTCATTGTCACTCTTTTATAATTTCGAACGTAGATTACTTTGTTATTTTAAATAGAACACCCTGTATTTTTTTAATCTGAACAATACAAAATTCGATTATCTTCCATTTTATATTGAAGTTCCCTATACCTAGCTCGAATAGTTTTCAAGATATTGGCATTTTCAAATTGTAGTTATCATTTCAATGCATTCTTTGAATCGAGAGAGCTGTGAAACGACATTTATTTGATTTGGTAACAGAATTCTCATTGACAGTTATTATACTTCACTTGATCGAACATTATACTGTTATATAGATCCATATTCATCTCAAATTCACTGTCCGACAGTTTTTGAATATGTGCTTTCCGCAAAGGTGGAATGGTAGGGGACGACCACGAAATTGCCAGATTTGACTTGCCTTGATTTTTTTCATGGAGATATTTTGAAAAATGGGATTGACGACACTCCTCCAACCACATTGGAAAATATGAAGGAGAGAATAAGGGCTGCTTTTCGAAGAGTGTCGCCCCAAATGTTATTAAATGTTCGGCAGTTTTCCATAGAAAGAGTAGCTCTTTGTAGTCATAATTTAGAGCAATTAGTTTGAATTGAATACATTTGTATTTCATGTTTTGTTGAAGTTTTTCAGTTGAATGATGAAAAAATTGTCTGTTATAATAAATGTCGGAGTATGGATCTGAATAAAAACTTCATTTCAGTGAACAGTAAAAGTTCGACGAAGTGAAGTATGATAACTATCAATGAGAATTATGTTACCAAATCAAATGGATGTCGTTTCACAGCTCTCTCGATTCAAAGAATGCATTGAAAATATAACTACCATTTGAAAATGCCAATATCTTGAAAATTATTCAAGCTAGGTATAGGGAACCTTGATATAAAATGAAAGTGACAATGAATTTTGAACGTCCTGTATAATATTGGGAAACCGGCTCTATCGGAATCAATAGCCTGAAACCTCTTTAATGCTTGGTCAGAATTGGTAGGAATGGTTTCCATACATTTCGATGTTATTCAGTCTCCAATTGAACCCTGCATTCTCAAAAAGAAAACAATAACTCGAAAACGGTTATAGTTAGGTACATGGTACCTTGCATGAAATCATATTATTTTTCCCTGAACTATCCAAAACTGTAATAAAATACGGGGTGTTCCATTAAAAAAAACTCAACTTTGATATGTCCAACTTTTTTGAGCCACCCTGTATACTCCAGAATAATTTCCATTTGCAGCCTCAAACGATGAAAAGAAGAAATTTCCGAAATATTCAATGGTTTGGTTCACAGAGAGCGTGTCGTATGTGGTGCCCCACCCTGTATAAGTTGGAGGAACATCATCCCATCCACAACCTAAAGACCATAAAAGTTGTATCAGATATTTAGCAAAAAATGAGAGTGGTGATAGGAAACCTAGTAGATCGAAAATTCTTGCTATTTCTGAGAGGATTACCCTTTTTGTGCAAGGCTTATCAAGACAATTGATGTCATATGAGAAATAATCCGAGTAAGGATTCCATTTAAGACCTAAAATTTTCAAACCAAAGTTATCGGAGTCAAATGAGAGGTTAGTCTGTTGACAATCTTCCGCTGGAAGGTGCTCAAGAAGAGAAGGATGATTACTGGACCATTTTCTCAAGTGAAACGACCAAGTTTGAGCAGAGAAATAAGTTCCCTTTGAATTGATATGGCTTCTTCTATGGACTGACTACCATAACAAATATCATCGACATAAATACTAGTACGAATAATTTTTGAGGCACGAGGATGGCGTTCCTTCTCCTCTTCGGCCAACTGATTCAAAACCCTGATGGCTAAAAAGGGGCTAGAGGACACACCAAAAGTGACAGTGGTCAACCTGAAATCCTGAACAGGATCCTGTGTAGAGAAACGCCATAATATGCGTTGAAAATCACGGTGCGAATCCCTTGCCATAATCTGCCTATACATCTGCATGATATCAGCAGTTAACACATAACGATGCAGACGAAAATTCAACAAGAGACCCACGAGGTCTTGTTGAAGTTTCTTTCCTGTCAAAAGAGTGTCATTTAGAGATATACCAGAGGGAGATTTTGCGGACGCATCGAACAAAACTCTGAGTTTAGTGCAGCTTCCATATGGTGACTGTCGACGAAGATAATCATTCATGAATTTGGAATATTCAGAAAGTAAAGTGGGATTTTGATACAAACGTTTTTCCAATGAATCGAAACGTCTGAGAGCTAGAGAACGGGTACCATAAAAAAAGGGATCACCATCTCTAAAGGGGAGAGATACTGTATATCTACCAGATGCATCTCTGGAATGAGTTTCTTGGGAAATGTATTCGCAAAGATTATCTTCGGGGGGGCTAGATTCAATAGTCGGCACTTCGAGCTGCCAAAACAGTTTCAAAGTACTATCCATAGGTGAATCACAATTCACAAGAAACGAGTTGACTTGAGAGTTGGGAAAATAATTGATTTTACCCATAATAATCCAACCAAAAACTGTATTGAAGGCACTCGGTTGTCCAGGTGATGTCAATTTTCCATCTAATAAAATTGACGCAAATATATCGGCACCTAACAACATGTCAATTGGTCTCGAGATATTGAAATCATTGTCTGCTAATTTCAAATTAGCAAATTGAGTGCCTGATTAAAAACATCACTCTCGCCGGGATCCACCCCAAACGTAGATCAATTACACCTAGATCAATCAAACGTAGATAATTCAAAATGCAGGTAACTCGAGGGAGATGGTTCCTGCGACGGCGCTGGCGCGCCATCGCAGTGCCTGATTGAAAACATCACTCTCGCCGGGATCCAGCCCAAACGTAGATCAATTACACCTAGATCAATCAATTGGCCACATAAAAATATATTGTACTTATATATAGACTCAAGTTCTATGGTTTACCACTGAAAATAGAATTACAACTTGGCAACCTTGCTCTCTTGTGACATGACAGATCTCATTTGACATAGCAATTATTATATATTGTTTTGGGTCGAGAATATGCGAATCTAAAAACATGAGAATATCTTATTCCAGAGTTTCTCATCATGAAATTTCTTATGAAATTTGATTCAAGGACATGTTAATTATGTTTTAGTGTAATGAACATTATCTCAAACCATAACGTGAGTACAATATCAATCAAATTCTTAGGTCTTACCGCGATAGATTTTCAGAAACTTTCCCAAAAAAAGTATGTTAGAGGTGATTCCGCGAAAAGATTTTCATCAAAATCGGAGTTGCTTACCTATACTGTAGGTTTACCGAGAGGTTAGAGTTATTTTGAGGTAACTTCAAGCGATTTGCACAGTTCTGAGTGATGAAGGAAGTTTGACTAGCTGAGTCTAGAAGGGCATGGACTATGTGAAAATTTCCTGGAGAGTCAAGGATTTCTACTTGAGCAGAAGAGAGCAAAACAGAAGTTGTCGTTGAAAGACTTGTCAAGGCGTTCACTTCCGGTCCCAATGAACTTCGGGTATCTGAGGAGGTGAAAGGAACCTGGGAATTATCAGGAGAGGATTGTTTTGTGTTGCCGTCAAAATGTACAAGAGTGTGATGTAAGTTATGGTGGCAAATAAAACAAGAGGATTTTGATGAACAAGTTTGAGATGTGTGTTTGAATCCTAGACATCGAATAAACCATCGATTTTGTTTTGCAATATCATATCTTTTCTTAGGAGTTTTTGAATTAAATGAAGGACATTTATATATAGTATGATTCGACTTACATAGTGGACAAATTGACTTATTACTTTCAGGGCGAGTAGTTAACATGGCAGAAGAAGACCGAGAAGAGTTAGAATATTTTTGCACAGAGAAATTCCTGTTATTATTAGAATGATTATTTGAAATAGTCGGAGTCTTAACGAACGACAATGAATTCATGGCTAGACATTGAGTACTTAGGAAATCGTATAAATCAGTATACGTGGGTATGTCTGACGAGGCGTGTTTCATTTCGAAACGTTTGAGAGACTCTTCATCAACCTCTTTTGTTAACAAAATGAACAGAATGATACAGGGAATCCAAGATTATCAAGTGCTTTCAAATTATTATTGAATGTGGCCAACAATTTTCGTAAATTGAAATGTGAATCTGCATTGACCTTCGCAGCACTAGTGATTTCATTCCAATAAAAAGTGGCTAGTGCTCGTTTATTTTGATAGCGATTCTTCAAACTATTGTAGGCAATGTCATAATTGTCGCTTTCTAATGGAAGATTTTTTATCAATGACAATGCCTCACCCGATAGTAAAGACAACAAATATTGAAATTTTTCAATATTACAAATGGAGGTGTTGTAATGAATTAAAGAATCATATAAACCTATAAAATTCGTCTAAGATTTAAGAGTTCCATCGAAATTAGGTACATTGAGTTTTGGAAGTTTAATGTTGGAGTGTGTTGTGTGTACAGGAAGAGTTGGAGTCGAACTATCAGATTTGAAGAGATCATAATAAATAGTTTTTATTTCGAAGTATCGGTGATCTATCTCTGCACGAATTCCCTTCTCCTTCCCTGCACCTTCTTGTGTAGCGAGCGTTTGAATGAGTACATTATGTTGCATATTAAATTCTTCATATATTTCTGATAAGTTTTCATATTGCAAAATGTCGTAAATTCTGTCTATAGCAACATCACGAGAAGCGCGATATTGCAGATAAACGAAAATTATATCAATAAGAAGTCTGGAAATAATGAGTGATATATCGAAGAAGAGAAAGATTTATGACAAAGTTGCAAAAAAAAGAAATTCACCTGATATGTATAAACAATATCTGAATTATTTTATTCAGAAGCGGTGATTCATATAAGAATTTTACAAAACGTAAAAGTTGTACGAGTAGCGAGCGAAGAGTGAGCTTACAAACGAAAAAAAAAAGGAAAGAAAAAAAAAACACCAACAAAAACAGCCTTTTTAGAAAATGGCAAATTTAATTGTCGATGTTGGAGAGAATAAATTCAAGGTCACTTGAACTTTGAATGGAATATGAGGAAGGGAATGAGATCAATTCAAACATTCACTGAATATCCGGCTATCGAATGACCAAAAATGTTAGAGAACATAAATTTGGGATGAGGTCTGGTTACAATATAACAAGATTTCGTAATCTTTTCAAAGCTGCCCGAAGGAGGACTTACCTGGTATTCCGGTAGTCGTTTACTCTCCTTCGTACACCAGGACGGAGTTGCAACCACCTATCCTCTGGGAAGTGGACTGTAATTTTGACTTGGATGCGGAGACAGTGAATATTCAGATTTTTGAGAGAGTTTGAGAAAATACTGAGAGTCACTTTAAATATATATCGATTTCTTTATAAAACTACTTGCTTGAGAGTCAGAGAGCTACTGTTTGTTTCTCGATAAGCGATAAGCCCACCAGGGAACTTTGAGAGAGTACCAAAAAACAGAGCAAAGACAATATATTTATATATATACTGGATGTTGTGAATATTTGAACTTGAACTGGGGATATGAGAGGAAAATTGGTATAGAGGAACAAAGGGAACAAAAGAACAAAAAAAAATTGAATATAATAGAGAAAGAAAAAGATGGGACGTTAACAATTTGTATTCCACAAAACCTGAAGAATATCTCAGACCGTGGACGTTCTTCTTCAAGAAACGAACCTCACATTGATCTTCTTTGATAAGCGATAAGTTTGGCGATAAGATTTGTATTGACGTCCAATTTTATAGCAATCTCCTTTGGGTAGAATTGTCGTTCGGCAACAAAGCCCTGAATATCTACGAACGCAACTCTCATGGTGAATATCCAACTCAAACTATTGATGAAACTGAATTAGTTTCACTTTTTAATAATTTGTGGGAGGTGTTCAATAATGGTATCGTGAACGATGATGCAACAGGCACGAGTATTGGTGGGAAAACCTTGAGATGCTTCAATTTCAAGTTTGACATCGACACTGGAACTTTTAAAACTTTCATCTCGTCTAGAACAATCTACAACGAAAAGTATTTTTGTAACTATAGCCAAATTGGGAATAGTTATAGTAGGCTTGCGGGAAGGCTCCTTTATTGAAGGTCAAATGCATCTTTTCCTTTGGATTACTTCCCCCGTTGAGTGGTGTTGATGTGATATTCGTAATATCCACATGATTGAAAAGTGTTGGATCATTATTCGAGAAACGATGAAGTTGTGACAGTCCATATTTCACTGGTGGCACCCCAGTAGTTTCAGATTTTGAAGCAATTACTATTGTTTCCAGCTCGTACTAAGCGAATTGAATGCTTGCCGTAGGAGACGCACTCGTAGTCATTGAAAATGTTTAGTAGTCGCTTCAACGAAATAAGCATACTGGACGTTAAACTCCCTTCATTGATGACATTGACATTATTGGGGTAGGTCCAATCTGCTAACTAAATGTTTCAAATCTTCTAGAATGTAGCATAAATATCCTTTAACGGTGCTGAAAGTTCCAACTTCACGCACAGATTCCAATTCTTTGCTATTTTGATCATAACTGATGGATTGAAACATATATGCCCCAGCATTATTAATAAAAGATACACGTCCACTACCTTTAGTTCGAACAATTTTCCCATTAATGTGCAACAGACTATCGTACAGAGCATCGATGGCATCATACTGATTTATGTTGATTTCTGTGGTGTTATTGTTATGGAAAGACTTGATATATGTCCTCCATTCCACCTTTTGTATGGATTCATCCAGGTGGGGTTTTCGGAAGATGTTAAACACTTGTGCGGATAACATGGTAGCCGAGAGACTTGAGAAATTTAATATTCTGTAGACTGAGCTGTCGGGTGACTGATGAAGAACTTCTTGAAGACTAATTATGATGTGGAAATGGTGGAGCGACTTTTATAAATACCTAGTACCATAATTTTTTCAGCTCCAATCAAATGATTATTTCTTCGTTTCGAAAATTGACCAATAGAAAGTTCAGGTTGAGCACTCCGAGTGTGATATTATGAATTTCACATGTGCGACTAGCGATAGGCAGATATATGAGATGATTCGGCGTTTCGTCGATGACGTAGCCAGGATCAGCGACAATGGCGAAATCGTAGATCGTGTGGGACGGTTTGTCGTTATAGGAGCCTCTAGAGGTAATGTTACTAATAGTTCGGACTTTTATAATGTTCACAGGCTGATCAGATACATGATGAATGCCACCTTCAAAATTCGAGGCGAGAATCCCAATATGTTTGCCAAACTTTTGTTCTGAGTGAAATCGAATGCATGGTGTTCACAAAAAATTTTACTTATGTTAGTATTATCATTCAGTTTGAGAAAAAAAAGGTCTTCTGGCTTTTCTGCCACCACCGCCGCTGACAATACATTTTTTTCTGTGAAGTTGGTATGACTAGGTCTTTTCTGAGTAGCCTTTCAATGTTTTCAATTTCGTAAGCTCCAGTAGGAGTATCAATACTTTTTCTTCTGTCTTCATTGCCATTCTCGAAATAATCAAACTTTGTCTTCTTTTCAACATTGGGTATGCTGTTGTATGAATGAAAACTGTGTAAAGCCAAGCCGTAATCAGAATCAGACTCCAATTGAATTGGTGGTGAGAAATCGATGGAGAGTATCGTAGTACGACCCTTCACATCATAGACATGATGATTCGTAAAACACATTCGGAATCATATCTTTTGGTGTAAAAACTCTACCAACTTCTTTCTTTCTGGTATGAGAAAAAACGAATTGCCGTGGGTCAAAACGACCAAAAACTTATTCCTTTTCACAAAAAAAATTTGACTTCTTGTATCTAGTGATAAACTAAGTGGTTAGCACCGGATTAAACATATTTCATCTTGTATTGTATGTTCATAAAATATTGTTTAATTAATCTAATGAAAACAGGTACCATTTCAAAACATTCCAGTACAGCTTTTTCACGAAAGTATAACAGTGAATAACCTATTGTTTATATATTGGAAGAGTTGCTGAATGTGTCCTAGTTAGGAATCACTAGAAACAAAATCAAATTGTAGTATTAGACAGTCGATTGTAAGGAGTGCACAATGAAACATATAGAACCTATTTTCATTTTATTGATCATCAACATGTTTAATTTTTTTTTATATAAAACTTCTCACGAAAGCAGACATCCTGTAATGTTCAGAGAACATCGTGAGAAGCAAGGAAAAGGAGGTAGGAATTGGTGTTCTCTTTGAATTTCTGAAGGTCATATGCCTCGGGGAACACCTCCCTGGGCAATGTGTTGCAGAGCCTCGCTGTTCGTTGGATGAACGAGTCTTTGAAAAGAGATGTTCTGCAGGTCACCAAATTAACCACAAAGGGGTGTGAGGACTAGACTTGACGGGTTAACCTCGAAGAGATAGATCGCTAACCCTTCTACGGTGTTCCAGAGAAGTAAGTGAGTTAGTAAGCGGAGCATCACCGACGAGACGAATTGCCCTTTTTTGGACAGAATCCAACAGCTTCAGGATATGTTTAGGTGCTGCACTCCAAATATGGGAACTGTATTCCAGGACAGGTCGGATTTGTGCCTTATAGATCGTAAGCAGCTGACTGGAAGTGAAGTAGCTCCTGGCACGAAACAGAAAACCAAGTTTTTGGGATGCACTTTTAGCAATTGATCTCACATGACTTTCCCAAGAAAGGTTATTGCTGATAGTTATACCAAGCATCGAGATGGATGACTTCAAAGGTATGGTCACCTCTGACAAGCTTATGTTGGGCATTGTGAGGTCGGCTTTTTTGGAGAAAAGACATGCTTGTATTTTGTCTGCATTGAAATCCACTAAGTTTTTGGATCCCCATTCGAGAATTGTTGCCAAATCCATATTTATGTTTGTTTCGTATTGATGGTTGTGCCAACAAAGTTGATTAACCATCATATTTTTGCTATTGCGCGTAACCAAGCACAGGGTGCTGTCTGTCACTCTGGGTGTCACGTGATACTCAGACCACGGCAAACTCACTTATTCTTGAAGCTTCGCCACGATAGTGCGTTTGAAATAATAAATTTAACTCTTTATCCTGTCCTGTTCGTGTGAGGTTGATACCTTTATTTCAAAAACGATAAACTCTATTATATTTGTGAGTGGTGTGTGGGATACATTTTCTGAACCTGAACTGTCACCAAGAGGCGGTACCTCCGGTTGCCTTTGGACGGCCAAGGACGATATCCACGGAGACGGCGGTAAGTGGTTGACATATCTTGTGCTGTCGATAAAAGTTGTTTAAAATTATTTCTCGCATACAGTCCACTTCTCCACCAATTTAACATTTGATCCTCACGAGCCGGATTTTTTTGAATCATTTTGTATAATTTTTTCCATTTTCAAATAAACGAAACAACTTTTTTGGCACAAATATATCACGATACCGTTCGATACCGTACGCGCAAATTTCAAGCGCAATTGACCCCCACCACGTCTGAATTTCTCAGTTTTCAGGCATCCTCCTGGTGCACGCATATCGAAAGATATACGTCCATACTTATCACTCTCAAATCGTTCAAAATCGACTGTTTTGATTTTATTTGGGAACTGTTGATATATTATATATTCCGCTTAATTTTACTCGTTTTGATTCCTCTCGTGTTCAAGATACTCGTTACGCCAATTTTCAATTATATATCCTGATTCTTACTAATTATAATTTAATCATTTAGATCATTCTCTTCTCTCGAAATGGCTCAAGATAGTCGTAAACTGAAAGGATATATTGCTCAAAGGCAAACTGAATTCATGAAATTGGCTGAATTGAATAGAATTGCAGATTTATCTTTGACTGATGAACATTTTCGTGCTGATTTCAAATGTAGATTCAAGAATATTGATAATTTATTACGAAATTTTGAGAAAATTCACGGAAATATTGTAACTTTGATTTCAGTTCAGGAAAACCCTGATTTAGACACACATAATGAGATTTCATGTAATTTTGATAATGATTTCTATAACATTCAAGCAATATACTCTCAGCTGTTTGATGTGAAACCCGATGCTACGTTAGATACTATGCCAGTTAGTAAAAATAATATCAGACTTCCTAAGCTTGAGCTCCCTGTGTTCAGTGGTAATCTGAAGGATTGGCAAACTTTCATTGATATGTTTGACTCGACAATTCATAATAATGAATCACTAGCCCCTATTGATGAATTCAATTATTTATTAGCCTCGTTACAGGGTCATCCCCTATCCATAGTGAAATGCACACCCTTAGCAGGTGCAAAAATCATCTCATAGCTTATGATACTTTAAAAAAGAAGTACGAAAACACTAGATTGATAGCCTCAGCACATTGGCATTCCATTGAAAATACGAAGAGAATTCATGTTAGTGACAACCTCGAAAGTTTGCGTAATATCTTATGAATGAAAATTTAGCTGCACTAAAAAATTTATCTTTTCCCACCGAACAATGGGATTTCATTTTATTCAATATGTTATTTGATAGAATTGACCCAGATACTCAAACTCGTTTCGAATTTGAATGTATTCTGTATTGGGCAAGCCTGATTATTTTGATGTTCTTAGGAACTTTCTCGAGAGACAGTGCAGTGCAATGGATGATGTCGCCTTATCTAATCCGAACTCATCTAAATTTAAATACGATAGTTCTAAATCCAAATCGTTTTCATATTATCCTAATAAACCACTGAAATTCAAACAAAGTTCTTCGTTTGTAGCAAACCCAACCACCTCTGATGATAATTGCAAGCTATGCAATATATCGCATTCCATTTACCGTTGCAATTCATTTTTGTCTCGTTCTCCAAGGGATCGCTACACTTTGGTGGAAACAAAAAATTGGTGTACAAATTGTCTGGGATCAAAACATACAGCATCCAATTGCTCATCGCATTTTTTATGCAAAAAATGTTCATTGCCCCATCATTCATTATTGCATTTTGATAATCAAAAAACACGATCAGAGCCAACGTCTTTAAGTCAATCTGGAATAGCTGCTAATGATGTTTCCGATAACCATAAGGATCCTACACCTTCTCAACAAGAGAGGTACTCTGCTCCTCTTAATTTATTTTCTAATATTCAGAGTACAATATTGCTCTCTACTGCTATGATTGAAGTTTTAAATTCTCATGGAAAATATCACCCAGTACGAGCTCTTTTGGATAGCGCTAGTCAATGTTCGTTCATAACTACCAAGTGTTGTGAGAAATTAGGATTGTCTAAAGTAGACTTGTCAATCAAAATACGGGGTGTTGCATCAACTATATCACGGGCTAATCACGGGGTATCTTGTAGGATCAAACCCAGAGGGGTTGTTGGACCAATGCTTGATATCGATTTAATAGTTTTACCACAAATTTGCTCTGATATGCCCTGTTCTAATATTCCATTAGAAAATTTTGCTAAATATTCTAATCTCAAATCGGCTGATCCTAAGTTCAATATATCTCGTACTGTGGAAATGTTATTAGGAGCAGACATTTTCGCATACATTATCAAGAGTGGTAGTCCACAAACCTCCTTGAACGAACCGGTAGCTATAGAAACTATTTTCGGTTGGATACTGATGGGAAAGATCAGTTCTCCACCTTTGGAAACAAATAGTTTTCTCACACTTTGTTCAGAATCACCTTTGAAAAATTTAGTAAAAAGCTTCTGTGAACTTGAACAAATCCCCACAAAAATTATATCGTCTCCTGACGAACTATTAGCAGATGAAATTTATGAAAATACCTTATCTCGAAATCGAAATCTGGCCGATATATAGTTAATCTTCCGTTTCGTGAGGAATAACCTATTTTCGAGGACTCTACAATTACTGCTCTGCATCGTTTCAATTCACTCGAACGTCGTTTATTGAAGAATCCCTCTTTGTATGAACGATATCGTGAATTTATGAATGATTATCTCTCCTCTGGTCACATGACATTGATTTCTGATGATTCGCATACTCCATTTCCTTACTATATTCCCCACCACTGTGTTCTGAAACCAGAAAGCTCCACCACCAAATTAAGAGTGGTATTTGATGGATCATCAAAATGTGCAAATAACCTTTCTTCAAATGATTGTATCCTACCTGGCCGGAAACTACAACCAGACATTGTTAATATCCTCTCAAGGTTTCGACTTCATGTAGTTTGTTTCACTGCCGACATCAAACAGATGTATAGGCAAATTTTGATAACAAAACATCATCAAAATTATCAAAGGATTTTGTGGCGCTTTTCAGAATCAGATCCTATTCAAACTCATCGTTTGAATACAGTCACCTATGGACTCAGCTGTAATCCATATTTAGCAATCAGGACTATTCATCAGCTCGCTAAAGAAAATGAATCTAACTCCAGAACAGTTTCTCAAATCCTCTTAAATGATGTCTTTGTGGATGACATAGTTTCAGGGTCTAGTTCACTTGAAAATGCTCTTGAGTTGCAAAATGAATTAATACAGGTTCTTAGTACAGGAAGTTTCGAGCTGCGTAAATGGGCAAGCAATAATCCTCAACTATTATCACATTTACCAACATCCTCTTTGCAAACTCAACCCTTCCTTCTCGATGATGTAGCTGATGCTACTATCAAAATCCTGGGACTTCAATGGAATCCGACATCAGATATCTTTTCGTATCAAGTGAAACCTCTCAACAAACCTTGTACCAAGAGGTCAATTCTCTCAGAATTAGCACGTATTTTTGACCCTTTAGGTTTTCTCACCCCTGTTGTTTTGTTAGTTAAACATTTCATGCAAGACCTTTGGACTCTAGGAATTGGTTGGGACATTCAACCCCCGGATACTATTATAAGACGTTGGTCTAAATTCAAATCTGAATTTGGTCACCTTTCTGCTATTCAAATACCCCGTCTCATTGTGTCAAGGAATATAATTTCTTGCCAACTCGTTGGATTTTCAGATGCCAGTCGAGTGAATTATGCTGCTGTGACTTATCTCCGTGTAATTCATGCTAATCATACGATTACTACATCTCTCATTTGTGCCAAATCTAGAGTAGCACCTCTTGAAACCATATCAATACCTCGGTTAGAGATGTGTGGTGCCCTATTGTTATCACAACTCATTTGTTATGTTTCTCATATTTTCAAAGAAAAACTCCAATTTGATAGAATTATTGCATTTTCAGATTCCAGAACAGTTCTTGCTTGGATACTGAGTAGTCCTCATATATTGAATTGTTTTGTTTCAAACAGGGTAACTACGATTCAAGAGAATATTCCTCCCTCTCGTTGATATCACGTATCCTCTGAAGATAACCCTGCTGATCCAGCATCTCGGGGTCTTTTTCCTTCCGAACTTCTCGAGACCTCTTAATGGTGGGCGGGACCATCTTGGTTACAATTTCCTTACAATAAATGGTCCTCCTTGTCACTACCGATGTTAACCCCATGATTGATTTGTTGAACCGCTTACGAATTATCTGTTATATACTTCGTTTTATTCATAATTGTCAAGACCAATTGCCATCAAAATGGACCTTCCAGCAATGATGATATGGAGAGGTCACAGTCAATATTATTGAAAATAACTCAACGTGATGCATTTTCGCATGAAATTGATCTTATACGTAAAAATGCACTGACGATTAGTCTATTCGAAGCTCTCCTTCGGACAAAAGCACCCTGCTCTCCTTCCGAGTACACATCGGTTCACTCAGCTTATGATAGAGTATACTCACAATAAATATTTACATACTGGTTTTCAAACTTTACAGTTTACATCATCTTCTCATCCAAAGATATTGGATTCTATGTCTTTTTGTATGCATGTCCACCAAGGCTCTTTATTTGGAAGTTGCCTCTGACCTCACAACGGAAGCATTTCTCGGTGCATTACGTCGCTTCATAGCTCGACGCGGACAATGCAAACACTTATATAGTGATCAGGGTACTAACTTCGTTGGAGCTGCTGAGCAAATCTCTGAAGCAATGCAACAAGCCATAGATACTGAAGGCATCACTTTTCATAGAATTCCTCCTCTTCCACCAAATTGGGGTGGTTTATGGGAGGCAGGAATCAAATCGGTTGAGTCTCACCTACTTCGGGTAACCGGAGATCAACTCTTGACGTTTGAAGAGTTGTCAACTATTTTGTGTCAGATCGAATCAGTTCTTAATTCTCGACCTATAGGGCCAATCAGCTCTGACCCTAATGATTGTACTGCATTGACTCCCGGTCATTTCCTAACTTTGGCACCTCTCAATTCATTGCCTGATTCAGATCTGACTGATATCAAATTATCAAGACTAACTCGGTGGCAACTTGTTCAGAGGTTACATCAAGACTTCTGGGCAAGATGGCATAAAGAGTATCTGCATACTCTTTTACAACGCTCCAAATGGACTGATCCTTCGGTTCCCATTGGAATAGGAACTTTGGTTTTGTTGAAAGATGACTTTTTTCCCCCACTCAAGTGGCATATGGGTCGCGTTTCAGAGGTCCATCCTGGCAAAGATACTATTGTTCGAGTGGTAACTGTTAAAACAGCTAAGGGGATATTTAAACGTCCTGTTACAAAATTATGTCCTTTACCAAATTAAAACTCTATAATTCTAATATATCTCTGTTCTCGTCTCCATACCATATGATTATGTTGATAGATCATAAGGCTATATATATTCTCGTTCAATGAATATTGATTTTTTTTTAATATATCTGTTATAAAATTTTTAGAATTTTAGGTGGGCGGTATGTTTCGTATTGATGGTTGTGCCAACAAAGTTGATTAACCATCATACTTTTGCTATTGCGCGTAACTAAGCACAGGGTGCTGTCTGTCACTCTGGGTGTCACGTGATACTCAGACCACGGCAAACTCACTTATTCTCGAAGCTTCGCCACGATAGTGCGTTTGAACTAATAAATTTAACTCCTTATCCTGTCCTCTTTGTGTGAGGTTGATACCTCTATTTCAAAAACGATAAACTCTATCATATTTGTGAGTGGTGTGTGGGATACATTTTCTGAATCTGAACTGTCACCAAGAGGCGGTACTGCCGGTTGCCTTTGGACGGCCACGGACGATATCCACGGAGACGGCGGTAAGTGGTTGACATATCCTGTGCTGTCGATAAGAGTTGTATAAAGTTATTTCTCGCATACAGTCCACTTCTCCACCAATTGAACAATGTTGTTAACATTTCTTCCTCGTTCGTTTTTGATTTGGCGGGCTGGTATTGGAGCCCTGGAAGAGAAGGCAGTGTGGAGGGTACTATCATCCGCGAAGCTGTGTACTAGACATGAAGTTGCCTCCAACAGATCATTGATGTGGAGCAGAAACAGTGTTGGTGATGGAATTGATCCCTGCGGAACACCAGCATTTATAATCAGAGAGTCAGATGAAACTCCATCGACCATCACATGGAGTGATCTGCCTGAGAGAAAACTAGTTAGCAGAGAACATAGCTGAGGAGGCAAGCCATAAGATGGAAGCTTGGCGAGGAGTCCCTGGTGCCAGACTCGATCGAATGCATTGGAGATATCTAGCGCCACGGCTAAGGTTTCACCGTATTTCTCGATAGATTGCTGCCATATATGTGAGACGTAAGCAAGCAGGTCACCAGTTGATTTTTGATGACGGAAACCATATTGCCTTTCGTTGATGATTCCTGAGTTTTTCAAATACTTCATGAGCTCGATGTTAATGGCTTTTTCCATGACCTTTGAAATAATAGATTGCAGTGCGATAGGTCTGTAGTTGCTAGGTAGGGTCTTTTTGCCTTTTTTGGGGACTGGTTGTACTCTTGCGATTTTCCAGTTGGACGGAAATATTCCCAATTTGTAAGAGTGGTTGAATAACTTGCAAATAATAGGTGTTCGTTCTGCGGCACATTTCTTAAGAACAATAGGTGGGATTCCGTCAGATCCACAGGCCTTGCCGGTGTTGAGACCCATCAACATCTTTCGGATAGTTCGTTGGCGGAATGTGATCTCGGGCATGTGACTGTCAATAGGTGTAATGTTCGGGGATTGAGAACAACAATCATTACAATCCCAATATTCCACTAAAGTGCTTCAAATGTAGAAATGGTGTGAGAGATGAAGCTTATTTCGTATGTGATTCCTGCAAGAGGGCTGTTCACTCGAATTCATCCTGCTCTGAACTATCAGCCACCGAAGTCTAGTGTATGCAACTGAAAAGTAGGATTCTCCGATTTTTGTGGAACGATTTTAGTTGTAGCCTTCAGCAGATTCCGGCTATTGTGGAATCACTCGCAGATTTGAAAAACAAAATTGAAGCTCTGAAGAACAAGCAGCTTACTCCAGAACCTCCTGCCTTCCAAATGAATGAAATCGCAGATCGGGAATCCAGAAGAAGGAATGTGATCATTTTCAATCTTCCTGAGAATGGAAATGATCAGGGAGATGAATTGACATGAACTGAAATCATCAAGTCTATGAATCCAATCATTGAGCACGATGATTTAAAGATGTTTCGAATTGGTAGAACAAATGTAAACCACACTAAACCCAGGCCTGTCACACTCATTCTTGCTTCAGCTGAGAATGCGAGTGAGATAATATTTAATAGCAAGAAGTTGAAGTTCATTGATGAATTCAAGAGCCCATACATCACCTCTGACAAAACTCCATATCAAATACAACAATATCAAGAATTGAAGAAACAGTTGGCCGACCGCATGAATAAAGGTGAAACGAATCTCAAAATGAAACACATCAATGGTGTGCCGAGAATCATAAGAAACCACTGAGTTCGTCTGAGCAGGAGTCTCCCATGAATGTTCATTGCTACTGCCAAAATGTCAGAGGTCTAAATACAAAAACCAACGACTTTTACAAATCTGCCTCTGGATCTGATTTTCATATCATTGCTGTCACTGAATCCTGGATCCAATCCAACGTTTACAACTTGGAACTTTTCACTACTAAGTATGTGGTCTTTAGAAAAGACAGCAACCTTGAAGCATGCTCCGTATTAAGAGGTGGTGGTGTTTTGTTGGCGGTGAGAGATGACTGTCAGGCTGTTGAAGTTGATTTATCGGTTTTTGAGGAAAACTTTTCGACTATTGATTTCATAGGTTATAATTGCTTTCAGGCACAATATCTCTTACAGGTTTGTTATTTACATACCTCCAAATATAGCGTAGCTCATATTTCGAACTTATTGAAAGCGTTGGAATCACTCGAATATTTATACGATAACAAAATCCCCTTAACAGGTGATTTCAATTCACCAAATTATTCAAACATTAATCTTAAGAATGGAATGAGCTTGGGAAGCCTCCATCAATTCAATAATTTCCATGATCTGAAACAATTCAACTCTCTACTTAATATCTCTAATCGCTTACTTGACCTTATCTTATCTAATTTTGAATGCTCAGTATCGCACTATGACCTACCCCTTCTAACTGAAGATGGTTATCACCCAGCATTGGACATAGTTTTTGAATTCAAATCATCGGAACAGGCTAACTCATATAACTGCCGTGAAGCCAATTCTCCACTTTTATATACTTTAATGCAAAATATTGACTTGTCACCCATTGATACTTACGGAAGTTAACTTAGCTCTAGGATTATTTTATTAACTACTAACCCCAATTCTTAATCAGTGTGTTCCGGTTAGTCATAACTTCATTAGAAAATATCCTCCTTGGTTCAACAGTGAACTAATAAGGGATATCAAAAGAAAGAATAGAATTTTTTGAAATCTAAAAAGCACAGACTCCGAAATTCTCAGAGAATACTTTCGATCTCTTCGTCGTTCCATCAAAACAAAAATTACCTTATCATACAGAGAATATGAAAATAAATCTGAAAGGGCGATTGGAGAAGATCCTACTAATTTCTGGTCTTACATTCGAAATAAGAAAGGTACATCAATAATAATAATAATAATAATTCTTAATTCACCAAAATACCTAGTATATTATTCTCTGACGATGTAGAATACAACACTCCCTCCGAAATAGAGCATTTGCTCGATTTTTTTAAAGTGCCACAACCACATGAACTCACAAATGTTACTTTATACAATCCTATTATTTCGGTAAGGCATTTTTCAGAAGTTGAGGTCTGCAGTTCTCTTAAAAAATTAAAATCAAAACTTACTAGCGGGGATGATAGCATACCTAGTGTTTTCGTTAAAGACTGTGCACACTTACTAGCTATACCTTTAAAGTTAATTTTAAATCTGGCTCTGAGTACAGAATGCTTTCTTAACAAATGGAAAATATCAAAAATTCGCCCAATTATCAAATCTGGTTCCATAAATAATATTCAAAATTACCGACCTATAACCCTTCGAATTTTGCAAAGTCTTTCGAGATGTGCTTGTTCAGTAAAATCTTTAATTATGTTTAAAATATAATTTCAATAAATCAACACGAGTTCTTCATCAAAAGATCAACATTAACCAACCTAATGTGTTTCACACAAACAGTAAGCAATGCATTCAATGAAAATTTACAAGTAGATGCTGTTTATACGGACTTCTCGAAGGCGTTTGTCAGATTGGATCACAACATCCTCATAAATAAACTTCATTGGTATGGATTTGACTTCAAACTTTTGAACCTATTCTGCTCATTCTTGACTGAACGTATCCTGTTCGTAGATTATGGAGGTCATAAATCCTTCCAATTCATTGCAAACAGTGGTGCCCATCAGGGAAGCAACTTAGCACCTCTTTTATTCCCACTCTTTATAAATGACATAGGTATTAACCTTTCTAACAAGTTCTTACTGTATGCGGACGATTTGAAGGTGTTTTGGCCCATTCTGTCAAAGGAGGACTGCTTAATCTTACAGAAGGACCTCGACAACTTGCAAATATCGACATATATTATCAACCTATTGGTGAAGATACGTATTGAAAAACTCTTACATGCAGGTGTAAATATGTGAGCCTGGTTCTGGAGAATGTTATGCTGAGCCTATTATTATTATTATTGTATTACAGCTGAATTTTGTTTTTTTTTTCAACTTCACCTAAGTGTTTTTTTTTTCTCGGGAATTTTTAGATATTAAAATTGGAATTGTATGTACATATGTATGGAATTGTCAACCTTCTGCTGATCAATATTCATGTCTTGTTATTGGGATTTATTCCTGTTAAACATTTTATTTTATAATGCTCTATTGGGCAGCTCGACTAAAAGTTTTTTGTCTGACGCTTCTTCAAGTATAGACCTCTGCCTCCTCTAACACATTTCGGAGTCAACTTCTTATTCTTCTCCAAGTATAGTCCGAATCCTTCACTTGTCCCACGCAGATAAACACCAGACCCCACATGCTTCATCGCCTGATTGTGACGACTATTTTCTTTCATTTTTTTCTTTACATTCTTGGCATCGATGACGGTCTTTGCGATGGCGCTAGCACCTCCAGCCAACGACCCTAAAGCCGACATACCTGTGGTGACCCGCCAAGCGTCTTTCGATTTGACTCATTCCCACGCTCTATTTTCCAATATTAGCTTTATGTCGTTCCTCCACAGACGTGTTCTTAGAGTATGAGATATTGTGTTCCTTACAAGCCTCATCCAAAGTTCTAGCCGCTTTTGTGATTTAGTTCCAGGACGACAATACGAATAACCAGGTAGATGCAGTTCGAATGGTGGTTTATCGATTAGCTAATTAATCACACCATCTCCGCGATAGATCAACATTGAAAATGACTAACGATGACACGAGACATCATCATTTATTATAAGTTCGAATGCGGCATCATGAGGGTCGTTCAACAGAAAAACATTCTACCCATGAAAAATTTGGACCATCTGAATGACGATTTCGCGCAATCATCTGCATACCGATTGGATGTAGAAAAACAAATGCGGCACTAGTACAGCTGTTTCATCCTAATGGCGCCAAATTCGAAAACGTGTACGTGTACTCAAAATCGCTCTATCAACCCAAGTACCAGCTGCTCGAAGAAGTATTGAAGGCAGTCGAAGGGGTAGGCTATTTTCCATACGAAGATAACGATGAAATTATAAGCCCCAACGAAGCGAAGCCAAATTCCGTCTTCATTTTCGATGACATATCCTGCGATCTACAACAAAAAATTCAAGAATATCATTCAAAGTGTCGTCATCGAAGTATTGACGCTATATCGGGTGTTTCACAGTGGATGGAACATTAGACGTATCTGGAGAACAGAAAGACAGATCATTTCGAAAATTTGTGAGCGTGGATAATCAAACTTGCTCTATCCGTCTAAAATATTTTCATCAATACAGTGTTGCCGCTTGTATCAGAAAGTAGTAGCTACTTTGTTATTTCAAATGGAAATTATTTATATATATCATATCATTTTTGGAATCCTCATGAGATTCCTCACAACTTTCCCACATAATTCCCTATACCTATCCGTGAAGATTTCCGAGATAAAAATTATTTTGTGAAATTTTTGTGTAAAACCTGACCATTGAAAAATATCAATTTTTTCCCAATGCAAATTCACAAGATATTGCAATTTGAGTTATAGGTGTTTCACAGTGGATGGAACATTAGACGTATCTGAAGAACAGAAAGACAGATCATTTCGAAAATTTGTGAGCGTGGATAATCAAACTTGCTCTATCCGTCTAAAATATTTTCATCAATACAGTGTTGCCGCTTGTATCAGAAAGTAGTAGCTACTTTGTTATTTATAATCCTCATGAGATTCCTCACAACTTTCCCACATAATTCCCTATACCTATCCGTGAAGATTTCCGAGATAAAAATTATTTTGTGAAATTTTTGTGTAAAACCTGACCATTGAAAAATATCAATTTTTTCCCAAAGCAAATTCACAAGATATTGCAATTTGAGTTATAGCTGCATGAGACCATCAAGTATTTTGTCGATGAACTTGATCTCAGTTTCAGCATACAGGGAGGCTCAGAAGTGAGTGTCATCCGGGCACTCATGAAAATGACTGCAACTCCGTTTTTTCGAATGGAACACCCTGTATATTATCACTTATTCGAAATGCTATAATATTTTTCATTTTAATTGAGTATACTTTCCCTATACCTATCTCGTACAGTTTGTTAGTTATGATCACTTATGTTATGAATTCGTTTTCAATAAAATAAATATTGGATAGTGCTTAAGATAGTAGGCTATGAACTTCATTATGACAGAGAACTAACTTGTTATTTCTTCATTGTCATTGTATTCAAGTTGCATGGGTGTAAGAATACTATGGCAGAAAATAATTACTTGAATGCGGTTTAGATGGATTTATTCATCATTTATGGTCAATGTAACAAGAATATCATTAGAACATACAGCGAGTTTGATGAAAAGTATGCTGATTCACCTCGAACGAATTCAAGAAAATTCATCAGATCGAAGAGAAATTCTGGAATGCTTATATCATCATGGAAAGCTAAAAGTATCAGAGTCTAACATGTGTATTCATGAATCTAGAAAGATTTCAAAAACATTTCAAAATTTCACTTCAATCTAATGAATTTCTCCGGATTCATCCAGGGTGAATCACTTCATGATTTTCATTAAACTCACTGCATGTTCTATTGTTCTGTTGTTACATTGACAATAAATGATGAATAAATCCATCTGTCAGAATGAAGTTCATAGCCTACTATCTAAATTCTAAAGCACCATACAATATTTTTTATTGATAACGAATTCATAACATAAGTGAGGATAACTAAAAAACTGTACGAGATAGGTATAGGGAAAGTATACTCAATCAAAATGGAAAATGTTATAGTTTTTCGAATAACTGATAATATACAGGGTGTTCCATTTAAAAAAACGGAGTTGTAGTCATTTTCATGAGTGCCCGGATGACACTCACTGAGATCCAGTTCATCGACAGAATACTTGATGGTCTTATGCAGCTATAACCCAAATTGCAATATTTTTTAAGTTTGCATTGGGAAAAAATATATTTTTCAATGGTCAGGTTTTACACGAAAATTTAACAAAATGATTTTTATCTCGGAAATCGTCATATGGGGAATTATGTGGGAAAGTTGTGAGGAATCTTATAAGGAATCCAAAAATGATATAATATACGTGGTGTTCCATTTGAAATAACAAAGTAGCTACTACTTTCTGATACAAGCGGCAACACTGTATTGATGAAAATATTTTTAGACGGATAGAGCAAGTTTGATTATCCACGCTTACAAATTTTCGAAATGATCAGTCTTTCTGTTCTCCAGATACGTCTAATGTTCCATCCACTGTGAAACACCCGTATACATAGGACAGACATACAGTTTCGCTAGAAAGCAAATGCTTCGAGACAATTGTAACGTGATTGTGCTTTTTAAACAAGACGAGGAGAATTTGAAGCATGTGTATGATGAACACGTCTCCCCAGACGTCACATTCGATGAATTCAAGCGACTTTGTGCCGATTGTTGGAGTGAAAAATATGGTGCATTGGTTATTGTCAAGGAGTGTGATCTGAATACAGGTCGCTGTCGACAAGGCTTCGATAAGTTCATGAAAGTACACAAACACAAGGTGATTGATTATATTCATCATCATGAAACCACCCAGCAAAGATATTGACGTCATCAGCAAAAATAAAATCCGCGAAATAGCCAAGGATTTAAAATTTTGAAATTAGGTGGATCTGAGGGGGATGAAACGATACAAAAATTTTTCCAACCGATATCTACACCCCTGAAAAAACTAGTATCAACAAAAAGTCAATTAATTGACGGTAACATGAAGTATGAGCTTACAACGCTATCGAAATAGGAGGATGATGTGTGGAATAAAAGTGAAACAATCAAAATAGGAGAAGAACAAGTACCAGAAATCCAATTTCAGAAACTTTAACGTATCGCTAGCACCAGCGGTAAAAAAGACAATGATGATGATGATGAGGGATCTGAAGATAGCGCTACCATCGGTATAATTGATCCAGCAGTTATCGAGTCATATCTCGAGCAGTATCTGCTGATGGGTATTCAATTCATGAAATACTATTGGACAGAGTATGATGAAATAGACAAAGTTTATGGTTCCGTATACGATTCTAGTAATTCTAAATGGTGTCTTGAATATAATGGAATTGATTCTGATGGTCGAACTGGTTACATCAAAATTGCTGGAAAACAAGTGAGAGTCACGACTGGAATATATGAACTGATATTCTATGATGTACTAGAAAATTACAATGGAGAAGATTTGAACGGGTATAAACAAATTTTTGAACTTTCGAATGCACACAAGAATGCTAGCGGAAAACTGAAAGACACTACAAGATACAAGTACAAGGAAATCATCAGACTCATGTTTCTATCACCATCATCGTGACGTAATACAATGGGGTACGGTTTGAAGAATCAATAGGAAAAGTTTGTGAAATATCAATCACCTATGTTGACCTACAATGCTAAACCGGTGGAATACATTTACTAAGATGATCCGAATGAGTTGTCTGAACGTTTAAAATTACTCATAGCATCGAAAAATGCAGGAAATACCTCTCTAGACAACGAGATTGTATCCATCATCTACAAATTGACATTTGTATGAATAAAATGTATTCATTTCAAAAATGGCTATCGATAAGTTCGGACGTAGTTCGAATGGAAAGCGAAAACTGGTGGTGGTAATGAAATCGTATAGTGAAGGTGGTGGTCTAACATACACTTCCAAAGGGGATATAGATTTCGGTAATTTGAAATTGTGTAATGTCGAAACGCCGAACTCGAAAAATGATGCTGCTCACAAAGAATACATGGACAAGGCTATTTCACAAATAAAAATTGATTTCGAGATTGCATACGATGATTTTGGCAATAAGGTTGAACTTGCGCTCGATAAACTTAAAAACGACTTGATAAAACAAGAAAAGATGAATCAAATCAAGCTGGAAACATTGAATTCGAACTTGATAGAATTGTCGATGATGCTACAGAAAATAACTACCGATGGTGAACTTTATGAATATATCATTACTCAAACTGGAGAAGGAACTTGATTTGAATTCACAGGCAATTATCGATATTTCTCAGCTGCATGAGCATATCAATGAAACAATTGCTGATTTGGAGAAACTCAGTTTGAAGACTGAAACGCTTCTAACCAAAATCATCAAAAATTGAAGATAATCTCCTGAATAATGTGTATTCCATCGTCGATTTAAAAGCAAAATAGTACCCCTCTCAAGTCAAATCCCAGTTAACACAAATTCGTCTCAGGGATGTGATTAGGCATCACGTTCATTTTCCAGATCACAGCCGTGACTCTAATTGAGATTCTCTCTAACAACTGCTCAGGCCATATTGATATCATTATTATCAATTCTAGCTTCTGGGTTATTGGTATTGGCTACATCAATAACATTTTCACTGTTTTCAGGAATATAATAAAATCTCCGATTTTATTCGTCTCCTCCTACATTGAGTCATATCATATCAGTCATCAAGTGTGGGTGTGATCAATGAGTTATAACCCAATAACTGAAATAAAAATAAATTAATATACGTATTATTCTGAATAATTATGTTGGAAGAACAATCATACAATACTCACCTTTTCACTGAAAAGCTCATGTGTTCTCATCCACTATTCTATTCTTCTGAATTACAATGGCCTCAGTCAGCCAGTTGAGTATATATGATGTTATTGTTTTTTCCGCAGAAACTTCGCTTCTTCAAACGAGTCTGGGATAGCCCATCCCTTCTGATTGCAAGTAAAATTATAGCAGAAACTGCAACAACTATACTTTGTTTTTCCAACACTACCATAAACTTTTCGAAATAACATTCGATGCAACTAATTTATATCGATTTATGAATACGCCTTTTCAACTCTTCTCATCAACTGAAAGTAAATGATTAAAATGAACAAAAAGAGTAACAGAACGTGGAAGAAAACAAACCGCCATATTACAATACTGAATACACTCTCATATCACGATCTCGTCACATGTTGCACCAGCGTTGCCGACTGTTGCCCTTTTATTTTTTATGGAATTATTGTGAATGACTATACAGGGTGTTAATTAGGTATGTTAACAAACTTTAACCACGAATGATACTCCGAAAAATAGAAAGAAAATGTCATATGAACATGGGTCCGGAAATGCTTTCTAAGGGAGCTACGCTCCTTTGCATGGGGCACCCTGAAGACGGTTTTCCCTCGATATTATCGAAACCGTTCATAACAAAATTACAAAATTAGGTGGGATGGGTAAACTTTCGACGCAATTGTTGCAATTGTTTTTCACGGCACACTAACTAAATATGTATCTAGACGAACATTTATTTATTTACAATTGCCTGCATCGATTCAATAATTTAGATAGATAGATAGATAGATAGTTTATTGATCCAAATGCGAGTTCACAAAGCTATAGGACAAGTCAAAACAAAGTACATGTATAAATAAAGTTATTCATAAAATACAATACATAGTTGGATATAGATAAAATGAGACACACATCAACGACATCAACTCACAAAATCGACAAAAATATTATAAATATCTGAACAATAACGAATGTGAACATATTTCAGACAAAATGTTTGTTATAACAATAAAATAAAAATAAAACATTGAAAATATTCAAAATATTCATCAAGGTTGTATGGAGTAAAGCCCAAGCTTTGATTTTTTTTCTGAAAATATGCGTCTGTTCTATTACTTTCAGCTCATTTGGAAGTACATTGTATAATCTCAGTCCTATCACGTTCAGTGATTTTTGAGAAATGGTGAGATGTGAGGGTGGTAAATGGAAGTCGTTTTTTTTTTCTCGTATTATAATCGTGATATTGGTTGTTTGTGGGAAACGTTTTTTTATTCGTGTGAATATATGTTATGACTTCTAAGATAAAAAGACCAGGGAGTGGTAGAATTCCAAGTTTCTTAAAAAGATCTCGACATGACGTCTGCTGGGAGACGTTTGCAAGGCAACGTATTATTCGCTTTTGTGCGATGAATACGTCTTTCGCTGCTGGGGAGCTCCCCCATATTGTGATTGCGTAGCAAATTCTTGATTGTACCTGGGCGTGATAAAAAAGGAGCAAACTAGGTTTGTCCAAAACGCGTTTGAGGATTCTAATTTGGTAGCATTTGGAGTGTAGAGAGCTAGTCAGATTATTGCAATGTGATTTAAAGCTAAGATCGTTGTCGATTATTATACCTAAGAATTTGGAGGATGTACTATGTTCAAGAGGTGTGCCGCAGATATTCAGGTCCAGGGAAGGTGGATTGGTGTTTTGCCTGGTATGAAAAGTAGTAAAACTTGTTTTTGAGGTATTGAGAAACAGAGAGTTGTTGCTCAGCCAACTATGTAGGGCATCAGTTGTGTTGTTTATTTTATTTTGAAGTTCTACTGCGGATTTATCACAGAAAAGCAGGGTAGCATCATCAGCATACAAACAGGTGAAGGCTCTTGGCAGAACAGTTGGCAGTTCATTTATATAAATTAAAAAGAGTATAGGTGCTAGGACGGACCCTTGGGGAACACCAATGTTATTTTGTTGTGGATTTGAGACATGGGTTATTGTTTTAATATTGTTGGTGTGATTGATTTTTACCCGCTGGATTCTTCCTTCAAGAAAGGAACTGAACCATTCGTAAGGTTTACCTCTTATTCCATTAAGATAAAGTTTATCAAGCAATTTTTCGTGTACTACACAGTCGAAAGCTCGACTAAGATCGCAGAAGACTCCTGTTGGATTTTGTCCAGTTTCAATAGATTGTATAATGTTTCCATAAAAAGAGTTAATAGCACTGATAGTTGAGTGTCCTGTACGGAAACCATGTTGATCGGGATGAAGTAAGTTATTCACGTTCAAAAATTTGAGGAGTTGAGAAAGCATAGAATATTCGAAAATTTTCGAGAGTACGGGAGGCACTGTGATTGGCCGGTAATTTTCTAAATTATGCGGGTCTGATTTTTTGAAAATCGGGGAGACTAGTGCATTCTTCAATCTGGTGGGATACATACCCTCTTGAAAAGATATGTTTATTATATGAGTAAGGGGTTCGATGATGTGATCAGCAATTTTTTTAATCAAATAACCTGATATTTCATCAGGACCGCAGGAATGTTTTTTCTTTAGTTTATATTATATGATGTCCCTAATTTCTTCCTCTGTGACATTTTTTACAAAAATACTGTTAGCTATACTTCTCTAAGAAGTGCTTGGAGATTTTCCTTTTGTGTTGATTTTATTGATGGTATCATAAGGGGCCTGTATGAAAAAGTTATTAAAGGCTTCGGATATTATTTGTGGGTCCTCAGTTTCTTCATCATTCAGTTTAATACAAATTTTTTTGTTCGTGGAGGATCTTCCGTTCAGCATAGAAATAACACTCCATGTAGTTTTATTAATGTTGGAAGAGGTATATATTTTGTTGTTGAAAAATTGGCTTTTCGTGATTTTAACGAGTTCATTGTGCTCTCTTTTTGAGATTTTATATGTTTCTTTCAAATTTGAATCTTTTTTTTGAGCATAAAACAGGTGTTTCAAGTTTTTGCTCGATTGTTTGATGCTGTCATTAACCCATTCTTTCCCATTTTCAGTATTTCTAAAGATTTTAGTCGTTTTGCGTGGACATCCCTGATCAAAGTAATACATCAGTTTGTCGTGAAATATGTTGAATTTCGTTTCAACGTTTGTTGCTGAATATACGTCTACCCATGTTTCATTTTTCAGTTCTGTTATGAGGTTGTTGATGTTAGAATCACTTAGTATTCTCTTGGAAGTATATAAGGTGTTATTTTCAGGTATATCGGGATTTCTCACACTGAAGGAGTAAAAAATTGTTCGGTGATCCGATATGTTGTTGTCCAGGACTATATGTTCGTCGTAGTCTGAATTATTGCTATAGATTTGGTCAAGAATTGTTTGTGCTGAAGAACAGACACGGGTTGGCTCTTTAACCCTAGGACTGAGATTATACGATGTCAGTAGATTAGAAAACTTTGTTACATCATTTTTACCTAGTGAATTCAGATTGAAGTCACCATTCAGGATTATAAATACATTTTTGCTAAAAATATTGTCTGATAGAGAATTTAGATTTGTAGCAAAGATATCGAAAATACCGGATGGAGATCGGTAGCAAGTTAGTATTATATATTTTATACCAGGCAAATACTCCCATGATAAACCTGTTATTTCTATATTTTTTTCGTCACAAAATTTGTGGAGATCCAAAGGTATAACATTCAAATTGGATTTGGACCATATGCTCACGCCGCCACCCCTATTATTTTTTCTACAGAAGTAGTTGGTTAAGCAATAGTTTGGAAAGTGATAATAGCTAATATTTTCAGCCATACACCATGTTTCGGTCAGACAAATGAATTTAGGGTTATGATAATCAAAATAATCCGTTATGATATTGTCCAGTTTCTCTTGATTGAGACACTGTATGTTCGATAATAAAAGGTCATAGTTCTCACTCACATTAATTCCACCTGGGGCTATCCTGCATGAGTTGAGCTTGTCCTCTTCTGAAAAAATTTGCTGACACAAGCTCCTTCCGGCCAAATCCGTGGATTCATAGCTGCCTTGAAGTTTTTTTCATTTATGGTCACCTTGAACGATGAGTATAAGGATGGAAATCTAGATGTGAATTCCTCTACTCCAACCTCTGGAAATGTCGGAGCTAATAGTTGCTTCAGTCCTTGACTAGAGGTTCCTTGGTCCACCCTGGAGACATGTAGGATCACGTTTTTTGGGACACCCTTTATATTGGACTCCTTATTATTTCCAATAATAATTCTTCTCGCCGGTTTTCCGCGCTTATGTTTAACTGTTTCCCATTGACCATTATTTCCATTATTTTCACAATTTTCATTAGTACCATTGTTACTTTTTTTTACGTTTGGAGCAATAGTAGAGGAGCTGCCTTGCTGGCCATAAGCTAGAGTTTCACTAAAAACTCGTTTATTTGTTGAATTCGTCAGATTAATAATTTCATCACATTTCATTCGAGACTGTACCTCCAATAATTCGGTTGATAGCTGCTCATCATTTGTTTGGGAGTTCCCTGGCTTTTTATTGTCATTGTCGATTTGGTTTTTTGATGAATCGTTTTTTCCTGTCTTTTTGTTCCAGGCCATTTTTATACCATTCGTCTGTATTTCTTTTGGAATAGGGTAATCTTGAAATGTTTGTCCATTTATCTTGTTCAAGAGTTCGACTTGATTATTGAGTAAAACGATCTTGTCACGTAACTCTTTGATGATGGTATCTTTTTGCAACAATAAATATGTAACTACATGCAAGTTAAATTTCAATTTATGAAATTAACGTTTTTAAAAAGATTTCTTCCAAGTTTATTTGACAAATTCGAGTTTACAATATGTGTGTATTATATGAGTTCTAGAGCAAGACTGATTAATAATATAATATTATTGTGGGCTGAAAGATAGATAAAAGCGTTTGCAATGTAAGCGTCTTGGCGGCGCCCATGGTGAGAACTTGCTGTGTCCGCTGTCTCTGCCATTGTTATACAATAGGGTATTGTCTATATCAAATCGTAACTACTCCATCCCCTGGAGAAGTTTTGTGAGGGACGAAGAAAACTGAAGTCTCCGTCGCTGGTTTCTGCGGTGTTTTCTTGAAGCAGGTGAAGATATGGCGGTACTTGTAGCTTACGATAGCTATTACTATCGTGATGATGATATATACAGGGGCTGTCCAAAGATGACTGTGGTTGGGGGCTTCTGCGATGGTTAAGGGTTGCAGATGTTCGTGTTCGCTCTGTATTCTGTGAAGTTCGTCCAGTGCGATTTTTTCTAGATGAATTGGGCTCAGATTTTTCATTGGCTCGCTGTTGATGGTCTTGATCTTTGGTAGGGTTAGCGGTTCTTCGTGGACTACTTCTTTGGTGTTGACATAGCTGTCTTCGGGGGTGTGGAATTCACATCCGGGTGGTAACTCGATGAGATACGTTCCTTGTAAAACTGTTATGGTAGAAGCTTGGCAATTGGTGGCAATTTTTGTTGGATTGGGAAAAATGCCAATATAATGTGCTTCTGTCAATTGCTCAATAAGGGTAGTGTTGATCGTTATTGGAGTTTGTTGACATTGGGCTTCTTCTTCGAAGAGTTGGAGAATCTGCGATATACAGTCTGGTATTCGTGATCTATACTGTATAGATGAATCTTGACAAAGGTAACCTGAGTCGATTTTTCGGCATGGCTGCTCGGTGTACTGATGTAATACGCTATTTATCGTCAGATAAGGTTTGGGTGGTATAATGGTCGTAAGATTATTATTTGGGATTGAAAATAGGTGATAGTGAGTAAAATCTTCTGGGATAAGGAGTGGAAAATGTAAAATGAAAACTATCATTGATTTAGAGTAGTACGCATCGATTGATATGATGTCGTAATATTTCAGCAATTCTTCTTCATTGGTATAGAGTAATTGTCCTTCTGAATGATATTGAAGCATTATTTCGATTATTGATTTCAATTCGTTGGTCTTTATAATGCTGTTATGAAGAATGTTAGTTCTTGCAAAAGTTATTGCGTTCTCGAGATCGGTGAGGAGTTGTAATATCAGTTGTAGTGAAAGACTTAATTGATCCAAGATATTCCTTGTTTGCATATAATCATTAAATTCAAAAACGAATTTATTCAGATCAGATCGAATTGTATCGATTTCTCTGGCGATAACTTCTTGATTGTGAGTTATTAACGTCATGGTGTTATTGAAGTTTTCAATAAGTCTAGTTGTAAGTGAGACATGTTGATTAAGTCGTTGTACTACATTCTTTTGATTCGTTTGTAGTGTCATAATTGCGTTGTCGTATCTTTCGGCATCTTCTTGGTCTAGATTTCCAGATATTGCTTTAATAATGGAGCCGAAGGCGTTAATTAAACCTCTTTTATTTCTATGAGATGGATAAATCGCTTGGAATTTTCGGTATACTGCATCTAATTGATAGCGTAAACCTTGGTCGAAATTTTGTAAACTGATGAAATATGGTTGACTAAGTCCGTCTGCGATGGCTGCAGTGACCTTTTCATATTCGTTGTTCAGGGCATCGATTTCTATAGCTATTGGTGTGAGATTATAGTAATGTATGAAATCGTGTGAACTAGTTTGAATTCTTGCTTGTCCTAGCTTGAGGGGAAGAATTCCTGGGTTGTCCTTCAGGTCTTGTATTTTGATTTCTTGTCCTAGTACAGGGTTCCATCTGTAAGGAAGATTCACGTTCAATTCCTCGTTGAGTTTTGTGTTTGATGTTTTTCTTGTGGATTGATGTATTTGGCAAATTTATGGTGACGGGGTTGTTTGATGTCACAACCTTTTGGGTGAATCTTGGTAATAGTTTGTTACGTTTTTCTGTTGTTTTCGTATAAACTTTGGTATTGGTTTTATACGTAATTGGTGTCTCTCTTGTTTGATTTCGTTTTTCGATAATTCTCTCCTTGATTTCGGCAGTTTTTTGATTGATCTCTTTGTAAATTGCTTTAGTCTTCTCTCTATGTTGTTGAACATAATTATTCATCAATGTTTTTTCGATGTCTATATCGAATGGGTCTAATGGATCTAGGTGTCCATTCAGGATATCAATTGGTTTTTGTTTGGTAACTGAATGTACAGAATTATTGTATCCTAAGATCGCATATGGCATGTGTTCTTTTACATTGAATTTTGGATTTTGTCCTTTGATAGCTCTGAGATGTTCTATTAGAGTTGAATGAAATCTTTCGATCATTCCATTGGATTGAGGATTTTCTGGTGTTGTATAATGAATTGTGATTTTATGAGTATCGATGAAATCTCTCATAAGTCCGTTTTTAAACTCTGTTCCATTATCTGATATTATTATTTTAGGTAATCCATGATGTGTTATAAAAATGAGAAGAGCATTTACTACGTTTATCGCATTTGAACCGTCGATAGGGTATGCTTGACCGTACTTGGAGAATGCGTCTATAATCGTCAAAAATTTCTGTCCGTTAGCCTGAAATGTATCAATGTGAATTACTTCCATTGGTTTTGTCGGTGTTGGAGTTATCATAAATTTGGGTTTTGCTGGTTTTCTATCATATTTGTTTGCTTGACAATTTTCACATGAATCAATATAATATTGAATATCATTTTTGATTGATGGCCAGTAGTATCTTCGTCTTAGTTGAATTTCTGTTTCATTTATACCTCTGTGGTTGGTTTTTCCTTCGTGATAGTTTCTTATGATTTCTTGTTGTCTCTCTTGATTAGAAATATCTTCAAGTATATGGCTACATTTCACTAGGTCGTATGCAGTGTTTTTGAAAGTTCTTTGCAATATTTCACAAGTTACTTGATAATATTCGTCTTTATCAAAGTATATTGCATGTTTAGTTTTTGGTGGAATGAACTCTTTGAAAAAAGTAATTATTTCATTTTCGATATTATTAAGTCCTATCTGTGCATGTATTCGTTTTTTATTAGGGAAGATTTGTTCTAAAATTGGTCCTATAGAGTTGAAATTAACAAATTTCAGTTTTACTTGATTGTTGTAGTAATTTAAAGGTTTCTCTGATATTGGAATATTTAGAGTTGGATTTTCATTATTCGAATGTATTGTGATATCACTCGTATTCTCTGGATTTTCATCCGCTGTATCAGTTTCAGATGTATCGTAACCTTGACATAGGTCATTTCCTTCGTCAGCTGTTTCTGTAGACGATGTGTCGTTGCGTTCGGGTAGGTCAGTTTCTGTGTGAGATATTGTATCGTTTCGTGAAAGATTTGGTTGATTGTCCAATTGTTCGATGTTCACGTCTGTTTGTATATCGGATGGATTGTTATACATTGATGCATTGTCTGTGTCTTTTGATTCTGAAAGTGATTCGTTCAACTTTCTTACATATTCTTCTAATGCTTGTAATTCTTTAGTTTGAATTTCAATTCGTGATAATGCGTCTGCATTCTGATTACATTTGCCTTTTTTGTAGGTGACTTCGTAATCAAACTCTTCTAGTTTGAGTCTCCATCTAACTAATTTTGAGTTGGCATCTTTTAAAGAGAATAACCATTGTAATGGTCGATGGTCAGATAATATTTTAAATTTTCGTCCGAAAAGATATGGTCTGAAATATTTCGTTGCCCATACTATTGCTAGCATTTCCTTCTCTATTGTGGAATAGTTTTGTTCGGTATTGCTGAGAGTTCTCGAAGCATAAGCTATAGGTTTATCTTTACCTACCGGTCCTTGGGATAGTATTGCACCGATTGCATAATTGCTCGCATCTGTAGTTAGGTTGAATGGTTTAGAGAAGTCCGGGTATTGTAGTAATGGTTCGTTTGTTAGGATATTTTTACAAGTTTCGAAGCATTGAATGAATTGTGGCGTGTGTTCAATTTTTGCATCCTTTTTTAGACATGCTGTCAGAGGTTTTGTTATTTTGGCTAGATCCTTAATGAATTTTCGGTAATACCCGAGAAGTCCTAAGAATCCTTTTATTTCTTTTGGTGTTCTAGGAGTCGGATAATTCAAGATAGCTTGAATTTTCTGAGGGTTTGGTCTTATACCTTCAGGTGTGATGATATGTCCTAAGAAAGCAACTTCTCTCTGTAGGAATTCAGACTTATCTAACTGAATTTTCAAGTTTGTTTCCCTTAGTCTTTGAAATACTTTAGCCAAATTAACCATATGCTCTTGTAAAGATGTAGAATATATTATAATATCATCCATATAAACAAGACATATGTGACCTTGAATTCCTCTCAAAACGTTGTCCATTACCCTGCTAAAGGTAGCTGGAGCATTTTTTAGACCGAATGGCATTCTGACGTACTCATAATGACCATGTTCCACATTAAAAGCTGTCTTTTTAATGTCTTCTTCTGCCATTTCTATTTGGTGGAATCCACTAGCAAGGTCGAGTGTCGTGAAATACTGACATCTTCCTAATTTGTCTAGGATGTCTGAAATGTTTGGCAGTGGATACCTATCGTCGATGGTTTTTTCGTTGACTTTTCTATAATCTACCACTATTCTCCATTTAATTTTTCCAGAGGCGTCCGTTTTTTTGGGAACGACCCATATTGGTGAAGACCAGGGTGAGTTACTAGGTCTTATTATTTGTTGTTCTAACATTGAGGTGATTTGATTTTGTACCTCCTCTTTATGAATGTGTGGATATCTGTACGATTTCGTGTAAACAGGTATCTCGTCTTTAGTTTTAATGTGATGTTTCACCTGGTTAGTGAAAGTCAAAGGCATATTAGGTTTGTGAAATATATCTGTGTATTTTTTACATAATTTAGTGATGTGAAATTTTTCTTCTTCATTGAGATGATTGGTTCTGATTAGATTTTCGATGTCAATTTCTGCTGATTCTATTGGATTTATCTCGGCTGTTAATATATGGAAATCTTCCAAATGTATTTTTGAACTGTTTATTGGTTCTGATAGATTTAGTTGTAATTTTGTATCGCTGTTGTTAATGAGTTCGGCCCAAGCCATTTGATTACATGCTTTGGTTAAGGTTTCTTTTAATAAAGCACCTTGTATGTTTTGTTGGGGTAGAATGATAGATCCTTCATTTTCTTTAACGGGGAGTCTAACACGTGTGACGGTATGAGGGTCTAATTGTACAGAGAAAAATTGTTTTTGATTCGTCTCATAATTTTGTATCGGTATCGTAGAGTACTGTGTTATCAGCGTTGAATTTGGAAAATCGAGATGAGCTTTCAATAATTTGAGATTGTCCAATCCTATCAGTCCGTCGAAAGTGGTATGAAATTTGAAAAGATAAAATTTCATCGTTGAACTGTCATTGAATTCTGGAAAAGTTGGAATTTCTGCACTATGGTCTTGAGAATAATTTTGAAAAATTGATGACACAACAAATGGTTCATGTTTAATGCACTCTTTGTATTTTTCAAAAGCAATTTCAGGATTGAGGAAGGATTTTGTGGCTCCTGTGTCTATTAAAAGTTTTAGTGGTGGTTTGGAGATGGTAATGTAAGGTAATTCTTTTTTGTCGCTGAGACTATGTATTTCTACTATATCTCGTGGTTTTGAATGTGGTCCGACTGAAAATTTTCAGTTTGTTCTTCCGCCGTTACTACTTCAAAATTGTCTTCATTATGGAAGTCTTCGAATTGTTCTTGAAATTCGGGGTAGATTTCCTGATCATACTCATAATCTTCGTTAAATCCGGGATCTTGATGTTCTATGTTATACATTTCTCCGGAAATGTTTTGCTGAGGGCGATGTTGAAAATTATTACGGGGTGGTCCGCGATATTGATTCGATGGACCTGCCGTATTTCTTGTATTCACACTCATAGGAGTTGGTTTTGTTTGTGAAGTATTTTTGGAAACAATAGACATTGGGGTGGCTCTCGGTTGAAATTGGCCAGAATTATTTCTTGGTGCCCAAACATTTTGTGGTTTTCCAAAGACTTGCCGATTTGTGAAAAATTTCTGCGCTTGAGGATTATTTCCTCGTTGTGGTATGTTAATTGGCCCTTGGGGAAATGATGGACGTTGTTGGAATGTTGATTGAGGATTCCAAAATGAATTTTGTATTCCCGCTCTAAAGTTTCTTTGAGCTGGTGCCTGTCTTTTATCCGATGTGAAGTTTTGTGGTCCGTTATTTCTTTGTAGATAACGTATATTATTTTCTTCTTGAATATACTGCATTGCGATAGCTAAGCTAGTAGGTCTCATTGCTCGAATTGTTGAGCCTAGTGGTTCTTTCAATCCGGCTAAGAAGGTAGTTAATGTTTGTTGTTGAAAAAATGCCTTCTTACTTCGTTTCACTACATCATTATCGTTATGAATGTCTAAGTAATTTGAAATGGTGTTTAACAGTCCCATGCATTTCTCGTAGAACTGAAGTGGTGATTCGTTTTGTTGTCTCAGATTGACCAAATCTCTTGTTAATGAATTTTCGTCTCGTTGGTCGCCGAAATTTTGAATTAGTGTGTTCTTGATTGAAACCCACTCGTCGCATCCGTAAATTGATACAACTTCTTTCGCTCTGCCTGTTAATTTGTTAATGATTCCTTGCAAAAGTAGAACATTCTGGATACTATTTGCGTTGGTTGGGTCAAAGTAGAAATTTAGTAATGTCGAAGCTACTCTGATGAAATCGTAAAGTCCGTTCGGATTTCCGTCGTATTCTGGTAGAATAGACAAATTTTTGATATCGAATACTGGTCTTGCCATTGTGTTTATTTCAGAGATTGTTAGTTTTTTACTCAATAATTCACTCAAATCAAAGTTTTCACTGGTATCGTTGGGGGAGTTGGAAGAATAGGAGTCTGACATAAATAGGTACTCACAGTAAGATAGTGATGATGACCAATATCATTGCTTCTTCTGCTGCCCTTTTGCTTCCTTGGTGGTAAGCGGTGATGCTTTCTTCCAGGGATGAGATTCTTGAGATCGCGAACAAACGCTTGAAAACGACGAGGATCTTTTTTTCAAAAAGACTCTTTCGCGATCCTACCGACTGCGCCAGTTAAATTTCAATTTATGAAATTAACGTTTTTAAAAAGATTTCTTCCAAGTTTATTTGACAAATTCGAGTTTACAATATGTGTGTATTATATGAGTTCTAGAGCAAGACTGATTAATAATATAATATTATTGTGGGCTGAAAGATAGATAAAAGCGTTTGCAATGTAAGCGTCTTGGCGGCGCCCATGGTGAGAACTTGCTGTGTCCGCTGTCTCTGCCATTGTTATACAATAGGGTATTGTCTATATCAAATCGTAACTTGCATGTCCATTTGTTTTTTCATTCTGTTGATCCTCAAGAGCATCATAGAATTTTTTGTCTGTATCCATATCTGAGGTGGTTTCCTTGAATTCACAACACACTACATATTTTTTGTCTTCGAAAGTTTTCACACTCTTACTGCTTTTTGCGCAGCTTATGTGGAAACTGCTATCACAGTTCACACATTTAATATCGTTGATTACTTTAGATTTACACTTCTTACAGTGTAGAGAGCTCGCACACACGTCTTTACTCGACGACATCTCTGAAGAACATTCAATTTGCATTTTTCTCGAAAACTGTTAGGCCTATGGAGATGTACCAGGAGACCATTTTTACGTAGAAATCTCTGAATTACCATATTCTAGAATCAAAATGTCAAAGAAATTACCAATTAGAAAATGGGGTTATTTTTACCCTTAACTCCTTCCGTATGATACGCCTGTGATTAAAATTATGAAATTCTGAATTCAGAATCAGATTTAGCGTCGAAAGTTTACCCCACCTAATTTCGTAATTTTGTTATGAACGGTTTCGATAATATCGAGGGAAAACCGTCTTCAGGGTGCCCCATGCAAAGGAGCGTAGCTCCCTTAGAAAGCATTTCCGGACCCATGTTCATATGACATTTTCTTTCTATTTTTCGGAGTACTATTCGTGGTTGAAGTTTGTTAACATACTTAATTAACACCCTGTATATTCAGATCTGAGAAATAAATGACGAGATAATTTTCGTTCGATATCTTTATATTTTTATTAGACAATACGATGATATTCCTTTTACTTTCACATCAGTTTAAGAACACTGAGATACTGCGAAATCTCTCGAATCGGGAAACATATCAGAAAAGGCAACACTTGTTGAGTTCAATGTTGCAAGCTCTCATTTTTACATATTCAAAATCGAGAAGATCATTTGATTTTTCATGTTCCATCATTTGGTTCTTATAATAGAAATTAGTATAATTGAATAAGTTTTTTCGATACCTTTTAAAATAAGTGTCGCTTGCCGTAGGGTTCCATTTGAAATTATTGGTCACAATGGCCTTGTGACGTCATCTTCGACGATATCGTCATCTATCATCCCTAGTAGGGCAGTTTACAACCTTTAATATTCAGTTTCCAAATTCCACTTGTTTATGTTTAATCGTTCCAAAGATAAGAGGGGGGATGGGACTTTTGAGAAGCACTGTATATATGGGTCGTGAGAATTGTCCATTTGAATTCGATGGTCCGAGTGGTGTGTTGGGACATGCCTTTTTCCAAAATCAGATTCGTCATGCATAGAAGTTCATTTATATAGTGACGAGAAGTAATATGTGGGCAATGGAAAAGTACCAGATGGTTATACAAATTCACTCATGGTTCTTGTAGATGAGATTGGTCATGCTTTAGGTATATACCATAGTGATGATGCTTCTGCAATTATGTTTCCATGGTATCAGGGTGAAACGAAACCTCTACAAGATGATGATTTATATGCCCCCATCCCAAAATTCAATTCAGTGACAACATCATCATCATCGACAACAACGCCTTCTCACACACCTTCATCATCTACTACTACTACTACTACCCCTCACACTGATTTGATTGAACGCAACTTGTGTGAAGTGGATCACCCCAATGTAATGTTCTTGGCATACAGTCCGGAATTTCGCA
Organism: Plagiodera versicolora; assembly: GCA_037013635.1. NCBI lineage: Eukaryota > Metazoa > Arthropoda > Insecta > Coleoptera > Chrysomelidae > Plagiodera > Plagiodera versicolora. The sequence goes on along the minus strand of CM072986.1, from coordinate 2,158,091 downwards.
TAGAATGTATATAATTTCTAAAGACTTGGTATGGAGAAATGATATCGGTAGTAGTAGAGATGTAGAAATGCATAGTGAACTACTGAAGAAAAAAATAGAATCTGAAACGCTTTATGAATATCTACCCAGAGAATTGACTAGAGTGAATCAACTTTTTCAACAACGTCTGGAGATTTCTTTGTTGTGAGCGAAAATGAATTTTATAAGTATCAATGAGAATTCTGTGAGCAAATCAAATAAATGATGTTTCACAGCTCTCTCGATTCAAAGAATGCATTGAAATGATAACTACTATTTGAAAATGCCAATATCTTAAAAACCGTTCAAGCTAGGTATAGGGAACCCTGATATAAAATGAAAGATAATCGAATTTTGTATTGTTCAGAATGAAAAAATACAGGGTGTTTTATTCAAAATAACGAAGTTATCTTCGTTTTAAATTATAAGAAAGTGACAATGATTTTTGAACGTCCTGTATGGTATCGTATGATATTGAGAAACGAGTTCTGTTGGAATCGATAGTCCAAAACCTCTTTGATGCTTGGTCAAAATTGAAAGGAATGGTTTTCAATCATTTCGATGTTATTCAGTTTCCAACTGTACCCTACATTTTCGAAAAGAAAACAATAACTCGAAAACGGTTATAGTTAGGTACATGGTACCTTCTATGAAACCGTTTTATTTTTCTTTGAACTATCCAAAACTGCAACAAAATACCCGGTGTTCTATTTAAAAAAACCCAACTTTGATATGTCACACTTTTCTGAGCCACCCTGTATACTCCAAAATAATTTCCTTCTGCAATGAATATACAGATGATGAGTAAAAGAAATTTCCGGAATATCCAATGGTTTGGTTTACAGAGACCGTGTCGTATGTGGTGCCCCACCCTGTATATACAGTTCCTTTCCACATGTTTCCGCGAGCCTGCTCAGCTTTGGGCCCAGAGCGAAGAGTATATAAATGTATAAAATATATAATAAGCGCTGTAGGATCTGAAACCGATTTTCAATTTCCGCTGTACAAAGAAATGAACTATTTCAAATCCATCCTATACGATATGCTGATACTGGGTATATAGTAGGGGGTACTTGCGTAACTGGAACTCAAGTAGATACATCCACTGGCAATCGCTAGTCCGGGCTCGCCCTTGATGTGAGACTTCAAGCTGAACCAAGGGTAACCGCTCATCTATCGTGTTATCTGTAGCTTCAAAACCTCATTCGTTAGCCCCGTAAATAAACCCTTGAAATTGGTAACCCAAGATAAATGAAATTGTAAAAGACTCACTACATCAAATAGAACAAAATTAATTATCGAAATACTACACTGAAAAGATTTGACGTCTAAGCAATATATTTTCTGAAATGAAGGGTTTCATTTATTCCCTGGAATCCTATAATTCTCGTCACAACCTAGCCCGTTACAATGCTATTTTCCAAACTTGCCAATTAATCTCAATTTACTTGTGACATCTGAAATGAATGCCGCCTTCCAAACGAATACTGGGAAAAACAACATTTCTTCAAATAATTCATCCTTTGTCGAATACCATGAATATGATGATTATGGTATAGTGGATAGATGTTGTTGCAGATGGAAAGCTCTTTTCTTAGAGAGATAGTAATGGACTTTATATACCGTATTTCCCACTATTATTATTCCGGTAATGAAGGCACAATAATGTGAATTGAGTGACCGATCAACTCCAAGAGACTTACCGGTGGTCTGTTCGCTGACTTCTTGGAGGGAAGAAAGGGCCCTTTTCTGGTCTGGCAGTTGGCTGCTGTGTTCTTACTGGTTTTAGTGTCTATTAAGCGGAGTCTTCAGAATAACAAGAGGCAGAATTTCCAAAAAAAGATACAGTTCAGCATGAACTAGCGTGTAGCACTTCTCACTTGCAATCTTTTACTGATACTACTACTGATACTACTGCTATCAGCCGTCGTGAGTGCTCGCGGAGCAGTCGTCTCAAGGCTGATCGGTCGTATACAGTATGTATAAAATGATATATAAAAAATAATAATATACGGAACTATTCGTTCTGCAACATTAACTCCCCGGCAAAAAAGGCCTTGGCACTTTTTTTCCCAAATAATAAAGAAAACTGGTACGAAATAAAAATTAAAGAAAATTAAATCATAAGAAATGTTGACACACACATAATGGATGGCGATACCACGCTATTTAAGCTGTCGGCACTGGACATAGCTTCAAGAGCGGCCTCTTCAATTCACCGGAAGAAGTTTTCACTGTTGCCACTCGGACAGTTTTGTCATCACCCGGATGCAGCGCGACTATTCGGGCAAGAGTCCATTTGGAAGGCGGATTATTATCGTCTTTAATAAGAACTAGGCGACCGATTTCTGGATTAGTACTTGAATCAAGCCATTTTCCCAGTTGTTGTAACGTATGTAAATATTCACGCTGCCAACGTTTCCAGAAATCCTGCTGGATACGCTGGAGGAGTTGCCATCTGGACAAGCGGTTCAGGGGTACCTCTGAATAACTTGCCAGGGGCATAGCAGAAAGTGGTTCCAAAGTCAGGAAATGGCCTGGAGTGAGTGCTGAAATGTCTTCGATGTCAGCAGAAATTGGCGTTAATGGCCGTGAATTCAACAGAGCCTCAATCAGACACAACACGGTGTAAAATTCCTCGAACGTAAGAATTTGATTACCTACCACCTTCGTTAGATGATTTTTCACGGATTTGATTCCTGCTTCCGCTAAGCCATTGAAATGGGGCCCAGGAGGGGGCGAAAAAACAAATTTAATTTTTTCATTGTCGGCAGCGGTTTTCATGAGGTTCAGTTGGTGACTGGCTCCCACAAAGTTGGTAGCGTTATCACAATGTAAATGCGTAACTCGACCCTTGCGAGATATGCACCTTTGTAAGGCTGCCAGGAAGGTTTCAGCAGAGAGGTCGCTAGCAAGTTCCAAATGAACTGCTTTCGTGGCAAAGCAGACGAATACACATAGATAGGCTTTCACAGATTTAACTCCCCTATGACGACTCAGTGTTATGAAAAAAGGTCCGCCAAAGTCAATAGCAGAATGTAGAATAGGTTTCACTTGAAGAAGACGTGATGGCGGTAGTGAAGCCATTGGGGGTTGAAAGTTTGTAGGGTTAGCCTTCCAAGAACGGATGCATTTCGAGATAACAGAATTGATAGCACGTTTGGAACAGAGGATCCAGAAGTTCTGTTAAAACACGAAGTATGTTGTGCGAAAGCCACAATGAAAATATTTTTCATGATAATAGCGAATAATCATAACAGTTAAATTACTATTGCGAGGGAGAAGCATTGGATGTTTTGCATTATAAGAAATGTGAGCATGTTTCAAGTGACCACCTACTCTGAGAACTCCTTCTTCATCGAAGAAGACATTGAGTTTGCGCAGTGGATACGAGAATACCTTGTTTTGTAATTCCTTAGCAAAATGGAATTGTTGAGTATATTTAACCAATAATACTAGAGACTCGTGTAGTTCGGGGCTTTGAAGTGAGCCAACCTAGTTTTGTTTTGAAATTTCTCATGTTGAATATAAATCTCAAAATATACGAAACAATGCGTTGAATCGAACAAAATGACGATTTTTCCTTTAGAAGGTTCTCTAGAGGATTTTCGCTATTGGACACAGTGAAAAAACTCATCCTTTTTTCATCATCTACTGGGTAGACAAAATTGGGTTGTGGAAATTGTAGAGGCAATTCCAACTCTTGCAAAAACGGTGGACCAGAGAACCAGAGATCATGAGCGATCAAAGCGGAAGGGAGTAAGCCACGTGAAGCGGTATCAGCAGGATTGATTTTGGTATTGATAAAATGCCAAGTGATATGCGGTATCTTTTCAACAATATAGAGATAACTCTATTAGCGACAAATGTCTTCCAACGATGCGGCAGACCCTCAATCCAATATAAAGCGATTTGTGAGTCAGACCATGCGTAAGTTTGACGGAATGATATTTTGGTACCGAAAAATTCTAACAGGAAACACATGACCTTAGACAGGAGAACAGCGGCACACAATTCTAGGCGCGGAATAGATACCTTTTTTATTGACGCTACTATAGATCGAGAGTAAAGAAATTGAGTAGTGATTCTAAAGTTCGGATCTATGGACCCAATGTAAAAGACACAACCATAGCCCTTTTCGCTAGCATCGCAAAAACCATGCAGTTCGTAGGTGACTTCAGTATCGGAGGGCGTCATAGGAAGTATTAAGCGCGAAATTCGCAATTTTGACAATAAAGAGAGTTCTGAGGTATGCTGCCAAACTCTAACGATATCGTTAGAAGGGACGTCATCCCAACCTATTCCCATTAACCATAAGCGTCGGATTAGATGTTTGGTATAAAAGGTAATAGGGGAAATAAATCCGAGCGGATCATAAACACGGGCTAATTCAGAAAGCATCACTCTTTTCGTACATTGTTGAGTATTACGCAGTTTGACAGCGAAACAAAAACAAACCCATGCAGGATTCCACTGCAACCCTGAAACTTTCGAAGACGAATCAGTAGAGTCAGAATCGAATGAAAGCGGGTGAGTCGATAAATAGGACTCAGGTAAGTCCTTCAACAAGGAGGGTTCATTGCTGCACCATTTCCTCAATTCGAAACCACCCCTTTGCATGATGGAAATCAACTGACCACGGAGCGTAATTGCATCTTCAAAAGTAGGGACACTCACTATAACATCATCGATATAACAATTATTGCAAATAGCCTCAACTGCAAGAGGAAACATGTGACCTTTATCGTGGTACAATTGACGGAGGCATCTGAGAGTCTGATAGGGCGCTGAACTCAAACCGTATGCGAGAGTGCGAAGTCGATAATCTCGAATATCTCCGTGAGATGCGAAACTCCAAAGAATACGTTGGTAATCAGTATGTGATTGGTTTACCCAAATCATTCGGTACATCTGCTTGATATCCGCACACAAAACATATGGATTCAAACGAAAATTCAGCAAAATATGCGAAATATCTTGTTGAATTTTGGGACCAACCATCAAGCATTCATTCAACGATTTTTTATTAGTAATTTTTGTTGAAGCATTGAAGACAACACGAAGTTTTGTTGATTGACTTTCTCGTTTGAGAACGCAATGGTGTACCAAATATTATGAGTGGGAGGGAACAACGTCTTCCTTGACTAGCTCCATGTGATTTAACTGAAGATATTCTCTCATAAATTCACAGTACTCCGCATATAATGTGGGATTTCTCGTTAGTCTTCGTTCAAGAGAATAAAAACGAGACAGTGCATGGTCGCGCATACCCGGGAAACTGGAAGTACTTTCCCGAAACGGAAGCGATACTGTATAGCGGTCTGTTTTATCGCGAAAGTGAGTATTCTGAAATGATTGTTCACATAAAATATCTTCAAGTGCGTCTGCTAAAATATTTGGAACACTTTCAACCTCCCAGAATTTCTTTATAACATTCTCAAGAGAATTTTCTGTTGTAGTACAAAAAATGATACTGGTGATATATTAGGAATCTTGATATTACCCATGAGAATATATCCCAGAATAGTGTTGATAGCAACCGGTTCGTCTGACGTTCCGAATAAAGATCCTGTCACATTCAATTTTGAAAAAACATCAGCCCCTAGCAAAATATCAATCTTTCCTGGCGAATAAAATTTTGGATCTGCGAGTTTCACATTTCGAATATGATTCCAGTTATCCACAGGCAAAGTAACAGCCGGTAACTTATCACAAATTTTATTCAAAATAATCGCGTATGTGTATAGTTAAGGTGAATCTTTATCGAGCGGCTTCAACGATAGCGAAACTAAACCATTATTTACAGTAGACTGCATCAGACCAAGTCCTTTCACTTCAATTGAGCATTTTGACTTGCGTAAACCTAATTGAGTGACAGCCTTTTGCGTTATAAACGAAGTCATGCTTCCAGAATTCAACAAACATCTTGAAGTTAAATAATGTCCACGACTGTCGCAAATATCAACTAAAGCGGTCGACAGAAGGAAACTTTTTGTGCCTGAAACTACTCCAGTGGCGGCGAAGGTTGGACTACAGGAAGGCTCAGCGTTATTTGCGTCTAGGGGGGGTATAACTTGTGGATTAGCGGAGTTTCGATTTGTCGTAGCGAGGTCAGAAGGACCTGTATTTTCTCCCCCTGTTGCATGATCATTGTGCAACAAAGTATGATGAACGCGGGAATTGCATTTTTTACACTAATGACTTGAGCGACATGATTTGAGTGCATGAGAACTACTCAAGCAATTGAAGCATAAATGTTTCGATTTGCAGAAAATATTATATCGATCACGCGGAGATTTACTAGCGAAGGCGCTGCATTTGTACAACGAGTGAGTGTCCTTACAGAGAACGGAAGAAGATGCAGGCGAGGGAGCGGCGGTTCTATTGACGAAAAAACTGGTGCGGGGTGAGTTCATACGAGAAATTTGCGGTAGAACCTTTGCAGAACGAGTGGACGAGGAAATCGAATTATTTGCAGCATCCAATGCGATACAACGATTACCCAAAAATTCCATCAATTGCACATAAGTCGGCACTTCGGTAGAACGATGTTCAACTTCGAAACTAGTTACGGTAGCGGCGTCTAAACGTTTCAACAGCATCATCGTCAATATAAAATCCCATTGATCCGTAGGAAATCCCAAAGTGTTTAAGGCTGACTAATTTTCCGAAAATGTATCGATGAGTTTTCTTAAATTTGCGAGACTTTCTGAACAAAGTTTGGTAGTATTTTCGATTTCTGCCCAATGAGCTTGAGCGCAAAGCCGTTTATTCAAATATCGTTTAACCAAAGTGTCGTAGGCAATCGAATAATTATCCGAAGATAGCGGTAAAGTACGAACAAGCGATGCGGGAGGACCCTGTAGAGTGGACAACAAATAATTGAATTTCTCGACATTACTTAAAGATGGATTCTGATGAACCATGGCATTGAATTGGTCCAAAAATGAGATGAATTTTTTATAATCTCCATCAAATTCACCAAGTTCAATTTTGGGGAGGCGAACATTTGAAAAATTACTCGTAGCGGGCGTAAACAAAGTACTGTTGTGTGGCAAAACAATGGATTCTTGCTCGAACAGTTCAGCGTGCAGGGCCTTGATAGCATAATATTCTTGTAAAAATGCCTGACGAATAGTGTTTTCGTCTTCCATGTCAATATCAGGATCGGTTAACAAAGTACTACAGATATTAGTATGATGTTTCATAAACTCTTCATGAATTTCTTGAATATCTGCGCAACGAACCTTGAACAATGTTCGCACCGATCTATCGGTTTTTGCCTTCTCAGTTAAAGTCATAAGAGCATGCATATTAGCAATACAAACATTACGAAGATGTTTCAGCTTCTTCAACTTCTCCATTTTCATTGCGGTTATCTCTTATATGAATGCGCGGATAGAAAAAAGGATAAATAATAACAGTGAAAATCAGCTGGTTTGCAAACTCCGGAAAAAACAATGTGTTTACCTTCAACGACCGAGCGATGATAAAAAACAGGTGAAGTTTTGGCAATCCAAAAAACAGTCCAGCGACTTTGAATTCGGACTCGTTCGTGAAACGATGTCCAGGCGCAAGCTCAATAAATGGTGTGAACAGCGTGGTAGCAAACAATTCAGATAATCGTCGAAAGTTAGTTAATTTTCCACTACACACTATTTGACACCTTCAGATTTCTTAGTCATTCCAAAATTTTCCAATTCATTATCCATTCGATCATTACTATACCTTTCTCTTTAAGCGCTCCAGCTCTTTCTCAATACCCTCCCTATTCACTAAAAATTCAAAAGTGTACATTTTAATTCGTAACCCTGCGAAATGCCTAATAATTTTACCATTAGTCTCATCCTTCATCAGACCCAGGACCTTTTTGTTGACTTGCGGAAGTCCATAGACATTGTCTGGAGCACAGTCAGATGTATCGAATTTATTAATATTCTCCGCAATAATTTCCCTATATGCATCGTCACATGACAACTCAGTTACCAGGTTCCATGTGAGTTAGCGTGAAATTATAATGGAAATCATACATGATGGTTTTGGATATATCTAAGATAACCATACCAATGTATAGAGGTTTATTAAAGATTAACTCGCACTTTTTCATCCCAACAGCTACGAGGTACGGGGGAATTGTACGCTGATGGAATTATAGGCCTGCTATTAGATTTTTGAGCCCATAATGACCCTCATACTTTCTCACTAATTCAACTATACGATGATTGCGAATATTTTCCATTATTTTCCCAAACACCGCATTATTCATTAATGTTCTTGAATCTTTTTCAAAGTCACTCGTGGCCATAGTTCTTAATCTAGTATTCAAGTCTATGTAGGATTTCAACAATGTCGACTGTTTGAATTTCAGAACCTTGTGGATTTTTGTTGATTTCAAACCATGTTCTAGAGCTTGTAGAGGTGTCATTAATTTTGGTGATTTGGAATGAGGTGGAGTGCGGTGTTCAGGACGAAACGGAAAGTCTTGATGCGCATCATGTAACGTCGTAGGATATTTCAAATCCACCTGGAGAATATAGCCTTTGGGACTATCATTGAGAATTTGAGTTACATCGATGTTGGTATTTTCGATCCAAGTCAAGCCTCCGTACGGAATGAGTTCGTTCATGGATTTCCCATACAAATTATTCACATCGAGATAGAGGAGGTATTTTGACGGCTTTTCTTGATCGCATTCAGGCATATATTTGTTATTCGATTCTGAATATCTATTGCTGCAAACCGATATTCCCCCACGGATCGCCTTTTCAACAAACATCAACGTATCCACATCTTTCAGAATTTGTAATTTGCACCCCGTATACTTGAGCATACAGCTCCAATTATACGAGGGTATTGTTATGAACCATGCGTGATCGAATGGTATGTTTTCATACGTGATTCACGAAAATTTTCCATAATATCGGCTAGAAGAAAAATATCGGTTTGCATATACGAGTGATTTGATGTTGAAATATAAATTAAATATTTATTACTCCTCGCATAACTGTGTTCTGCAATTGATAATGGAAGAACTATAACTACTGTGTGAATTATTTGAATCGTTTAATATATTATAAAAATTTTGTATGCTCGTCAACTTGGTCTCGTTCAATTTCTTCTTATCATCAATATAATCATAGGAAAAAATACATTTTCGTGTCAAAAGATTTAATTATGCTTCATTTAAATCACCGACTTCACTCCTTAGAATTTCCAAATCCTCAACTTTCAAGGTTGATGACAGAGTGAATATGGATTTTATCGTTGTTTCCGAATCATATTGAGTGAAGGAGAGGTATTTTCCCTATTTATCGGAAGTACAGTCACGTGTCAATGCTTGGAAATATCTCGAATAATAAAGTGTGATTCATATTCGGAGAGATAGTGGAATGTTATTGGTCCAACAAACAATTTTCTGAATAAGAGATTACATTTTTGGTGTGCATACCCTCGAAATTCACATGTAAAATGTGGTCACTGACGATAATGTCGAAATCAGAGAATTTTTTCTCGCATATATGATAAATAGTTGCGCTACTGGTGATATATAGTTCCCCAACCATTGGTACAATGTTCTTAATTTTTGATAAATCTAGCAACATCTGCCATTTCATTTGCAAACCATTCCATGAAAGTGTGTCGTCGTAGGAACATTTGAAATAATACCCAGCACTATAGGCTTTGTGGTGTTGATACTTGCGGATTTTTCTCGAAATTCTTGTATTACATTTTTTCAGTTGTGACTTAAAATTAGCATAAATTATAAATGGACATGTTTGCTTATAAACATGATCTCAAACTCAACAACATCACGTTTTGGAAATGAAATTTTGTGGCTATTCATATTTTCACAAAAAACATTGTGTTCATATATTCTTTTCTGGCTTGAAAAATAATCGAGACATCTGTCACAGATATATTTTTTCCATTTTTTTATCCAACAACGAGACAAGTTTTTCATCCAACATTAATGATATTTGATTGTATCATTATAATCACTTGTCTGTAGTTTATCAAAATCATTTGTTTGGGGAAAATAGTCATTCTGAATCAATAATAAATTGACATGTCTATCTAATTTATGCTTCGTCAGCATCGCAGTTATTACTGTGAAATGTTTAATATCACACGAAATGTTAAATTGATTTTGAGCATGGTAAAATTTTTCAATGATTTCGATAATTTCTTTTTTATAAGTCTCGATGTATCGATGAGGAAGGATTCAATTTCTTTGTGGTTTGAATTCACAACGAGCTCTGTCAGTATTCTCGAGCTGAAAATTGATTCGACATTCATCCAACGAACAGAAGGACTTGATCCTGAACCTATATGACCCTGATTGATTATCTTCTTTCAAAAATCTGACACGTTTTAGCTCCCCAATATTCGCTTGAAATTTTCTCTTTCGACCAATCAGAAATCTCATTCGTCTCACTGTCGGAAGACATTTTCTAATTTGTAAATTTATGAAATTCAATTCAGTTTGAGTTGATGTTTCAGTATTACTATCCCTGGTTTTTGAGAGGGTTCCTTCCATTTCGCAAATAATTCTATCGGCATTTCTCATGTTGTATCAATTTGTAATTTTCTCCTGGTAAGGAAAATTTTACTCACTATTGGTTCATAATGATTTCAAATGAAGCTGCTGGGTGTGGTTTTCCAAGTTCAATTGGTTCAATGGTTCTCCAACCTTCAGATCACCAATCATGATGATTGGCTTTATATCTGGAATTGTTGGAACCCGCCGGGCGGTAAAGTGGCACTTTACCGCCCGCTTGGCAATAAATCAGTTAAGTTATCATACCAACCATACCAAGTTGTCATACCAACGGAAATCTATATCGACTGAGTAACCATGGTAACGTGGATTCCATCACTTCTTGATTGATTTTTCCGATATAATCTGAACATCACTTCATCGGTGATGTATTCCTGTCATGCTTGAGAAGTGAAGATGTATTTACAATAGAATATACTGGTCGTGCATAAAATGTTGTATGTATTTCGGGCGTAATATGCTTTTATGGACCTAGGCGTGTTGATAGCCCTCGCTATCGCTCAGGCTATTACTTACACGTTACGGTCCATAAAAGCCTATTTTACACCCTTGATACATAAATAACTATTCTATCGACCAGAACGCGTTCGGTGCTCAGATATTGTTATTTCTTACGTGCCAATTCATATTTGTAGTTTTTCAAAGTATTCCAAAATCATGTTCAAATAGGTTGAAAAGACTACTTGTGGTTATAGTTCTTTTCGATTACCGAAAAATTTCGTTGAAATTCTTTGATGTTTGAGAAATACTCAAAACTTATTGAAAAACGTTGGTATGATAATATATGATTAAACAACAAAGTTTCACATATTCCGAAGAAGTTCGATTATTCCTCATGAAGGTCGATGTACAACATTTTTTGTTTCATGTGACTCATTCAATTATGAAATAACTGAAAGGGTTGGATATGAAAACTAGTACCATAGTGCAAAGGCGACATTTCAGATTTCTCATATATCATGATCATTGGGCAACACTTGATGGTATTTCAATTTTGATTGTATTGAATCTTATTATTCGTATTTGTTATTGCAATCGAGGTATCAAAATCACCTTCGTAATTGTATCGAAATGATACCTGGATTTGTGCAAACTGTTCGCGGTGGTGAAATACAAAATAATTTTGTATTGATTTATTTTTGATTGAGATCACTTGAAAATTAATCATCGAGAATGGATAATCAAACTGGAGAATAATGGATGACGGATTTTTTGTATACTCGACACTTAAAATGAATCATTATTAATATTCATCGGTTCGTCAATTTGTATTGAAATTTATGATCCCTGAAATTGAGATATCAATGAAAAATGATATGGAATCATTGAATAGATGTTTGATAATAATCTATTAGATACTGATACATATTCATGAAAACATATGGGATAGACACAAATGAATTCAAGATGAATTTTTGAATATACATACTGACTACTTGTACGTCACTATGAAATAATATTAGCCTTGAAGAAGCGAGTATCACTCTAATTCATTGCTCGGACATCAATTCCAATGTCAAATTATAGAACGAAATTTTGTCAGTGAAATGGCCGATATTATACAGGGGGAGTCTCAAGTGAACTGTAATGATAAAATGGGTTATTATCACAAACTGCTTCTAGTCACCATTTTTTCTATATGGCGGCGTGAGCGGCAAATATACGAAGTGGCAAAGTTGAAATTCAGTAAGAGCACATCAAATTCTATGAAATTGCTATTACCAATTGCTATTCGAAGATCCACAAATTTCATTTATTCGTGTAAAAAAATGGAACATGATCTCTCATGTTGAGTATTTTAATACTGCGAGAATATCGGAAAAAGGATGTCAGAATGTAATGATGTAGTAAAGTATTAGGAAGAGGAATTATTATGTTGTGTTGTATCATCAAGTTGTGGGTAGCTCAATATATCTGATAACAACCTTGCTCCTGAGGTCAGCTGAATAATGAGAGAAGCTTTCAGTGAAAATAAGAGGAATTTTGATGGAATGTATAAGTGCGAGGAAATAATCATAACCCGATGTAAACAGTAGAATTAATTAATTAAATCTAGAATTTCACATTGAGTACTTTAGAATGAATGTTTTTTTTTTCTCATAATTCTGACTTTGCATTCGATAGTCAATCGAATCGAATTATTGATATATTAACTACATATTCGATATTATTTTTGGGATATTTGAATATTATTCCGGTAAATGGATAGGATTATGGAAAATGAAATCAGTTTACGTAATCATGAATCCAAATTGTTATTGAAATTTATTAAGTGATGTTTCCTATTCCAAGGTTCATCTATTTTTATCAACATTTCAATGAAAATATAATAAGGATATGTCAAACCTGTATAAAAAATGGTCTAGGATGAATCTGATACAAATTGTATTTCTTGAAATCTAGAAATTTGGGAAGAGTGGGGACAATGGAATCTCATTTCAGTATAAGAACCATTCAGAATTTGATATAGAACCATTTTACAAACAGTCCATCATCAAAATGAAGTCCCTGGTGAGTAATTTCACAAGTTTTCGAAAATTTTCATATTTTCAACAGGCACTGTAATAGAAATATTCATAATACGTTTCCATAACAAAAAAAAAACCTTGATCATTCGTTGCATTTGTATCATCTTATGTACTTATATTGTTCTGTAATTGTAATGTGACAAATTTCAATTTGGATAAGAAATGCTTCGAAAGTTCATCAAAAAATGTTTCAGCTCCAAATAACTGTGTCCTCAACTTCACGTAATCAATATTCTATTCTATTCATGAAAAAATGTGGAAATTAATCAAAATATGCACTATTGCTAGATTCATACGATTAACCGATAGAAGAATTTTGATGAATAAAAAAAAACATCAATGGTAAAAACATTTTATCATGTTTTACTCAATTGGTTATCTTTGCACTCAATACAGAATTCGACATCTCCTATTTCGTCATCGGTAATATAAACCTGACATTGTATGTCTGAATTGATGAACTCTCCCAATCAATTTGTTATATTCGCTTTGATTTGTTCGCATGTATATGTGCTATAATACTTATTTCCCTCACTCCATTCGGTGTAAAAGATGAGTACAGAGGAGGATTTTTAATGACAGTTACCAATTCATTCGCTCTCCCGATATCTTCCTCTCTTGAAGTCTCATGGCAGCAATTCACGTTCGGTTTTTTCAGCTCTGTGTCCATATTGCAAGTTTTGGATTTGATCACCGGAAAATCGTTTCCATAATAAGCGTGACATATTCTTAGAATATATGTCTTATTTATTATAATGTATGAAATCATTCAACCCACTGCAAACAAAGGACACAGATAAAGAACACAAAGTTTACGTTAACTCGAGAGCAGTTGAGAATCAGAGAATTCTATTGAAAATTGCAATACTTCATGGAATGTAGAAATGATATTGAAGAATTGTATCAATTTCTAGCGAAATCAATCCTCTTCATTGATTTTTTTTATTTCAGATCATTTTCGTGCTTATTGGAACAGCAGTTTCTGCTCCACAAAAAGAAGGATATGCCGGAATTTATGCAAGTATGGAATTTATCAATATTTCAAAAGAAATACTTGAGAGTTTCGAATTTATTCAATTCAAACATAATCACCCACAACTGAATTACTTTTATCATCATAACCTTGTAACTTGCACGGGAATAGTTGAACAGAGGCCAGATAATCTATACATGATGCATTTTGGAATTTTTACATGTTGTATTGCAGCAACAAAAGAATACCCACGCACAACTTTGGTTTTAGTGGGGTTCTTTATGTTTGTTCGTGAGATTTTGTCTAATTTCATTATTATATCGCAGTGTTACTGTGCACTGATATTTACAGAATAAATATTATTGTTATTATACAGGGTGGCCTACGAGGCTTTGGTCAGTGCATATATCGCAAACTATTTGGAGTACGATATTGAGATTTGGCAGTTATAAACCGTTTATTCCCCTATACCTATCTCGAAAGGATTTCGTGAAATTAATTGATTTCCGTATTTTTCGTGCAAAACATAGCTTCAATTAAATGTTTATTTTTGCGGTATTTGGATTCGTAGAATGCTGAAATTATGGGTGTAGTTTAACAATGTCCTGTGTATCAACTATGTCAGGAAATTTGTTCTCTATTGTACAGGGTCGTTCCAATTTGATGACTTTGCCGATGAATACAAAAATGGTGAAAATTGCATTCTTTCAAATGGAATGCCCTGTATATTAGTCAATATCCTGAAAGACAATTGAAGTTCCTTTCAAATGATACATTATGTTTCTATACCTAAATAGTCAGGTTTTCGAAAAAAAAAAAAATAAGTTTATGCATATTTATCAAAAACGAATTATTTTTGAATCAGATTATCGTAAATGAACGCGCTAACGTTTTCAATCTCAATAATAACATGTTTCCATGATATCTCTCAGCTATCTTATACAAAATATGTCAAAATAATCCGATTTTTATACATATGTATGAACTTAATTTTTTTTTCGAAAACCTGACTATTTAGGTATAGGAACATAATGTATCATTCGAAAGGAACTTCAATTGTCTTTCAGGATATTGAATAATATATAAGGCATTCCATTTGAAAAAATGCACTCTCCACAATTTTTGTATCTATCAGCAAAGTCATCAAATTAGAACGGCCCTGTACAATAGAGAACGAATTTCCTCAGACATAGTTGATACACAGAACATTGTTAAACTACACCCATAATTCCAGCATTCTACGAATCCAAATACCGCAGTAATAAACATTTAATTGAAGCTATGTTTTTCACGAAAAATAAGGAAATCAATTAATTTCTCGAAAACCTTTCGAGATAGGTATAGGAAAGTATCATACAAATATGATTGAGATGTATTAGAGGAACAAAAAATGGAAAAAAAAATACAGGGTATTTCATTTGAAATAACAAAGTTATTGCTACTTTTCAATGAAAGCGGCTATGCTGAAGATATTTTAGATCGATAGAACAAAACTGATTATCCAAGAAACCAAATTCTCAGAATGATCCTATGTTCCGTTCTCCGTAAACGTCTGAGGTAACATCGACCGTGACCCACCCTGTATATTGAATGATGAAACACTAATTTCTCCTGATATTTGATTTGACATATAAACAAAAATGATATATTCTACACTATGACAGAGTTGATGACAAACTTTACAGTGGATAGTATATTTGCAAACCTTTCTTGCCTTCATGGTATGTAATAATAATCCTCTACAGATTTGGTTCAAAAAAGGAACTTGAGTCACAAAATACAATGGATTGGTTTTTCTTGATGTTCATTGTGTTCCACTTTTTGAAATATAGAGACCTGTAGAGCAGCTCCCGTTTTCTATAGCTCATTTATTAGTTGTGTTATTGTTATTATGCAGACTAATCTGTCTCCTATATATGCTATAATAAAAGCATCAGATTGTGGTATGTCAAATCTTCACTAGTTAAATGTCAACAGTGAACCTATGGAAACTCTTCGATCATAAAACGAAGGTCAGAAAGGTTTCAATGAAGTTTGAATTGTAGCCAAATAGGTTTTTTTTCATGTATCCCCTTTATGAGTGGAAAAATATTCAACGGTATTGTAGCCAAGAATTTCACGAATAATTCACACGTTAAATTCCTACAGTGTATTCAGGAGGATATACATGATTTCTGCGAAACTGTTGATATGTTGTTTTGAAAAAATGCAGTTTTGAATTATTGAAAATTCGATTTTGATCGAACTTGCAGGTTATTTCAATGCCAACGCCGTCAATACAAAGTACAGTGGTCAATACATACATGATAACTCTGGAGTCTATAAAAACGATGTTAAACAGTATAATCTAGACGGTAGTGGTACATATAAGCCAGATAATCAAGGAGGATACCGAAATACCCAAGTACAATACAAAAAGCCAAACAACCTCATTATCAATGCAGGTATTGTCATAGTATATCATGTAAACATTATCGCTAGGCTATCATTGCTAGGCACTTTCTGTTGAATCCAAATATTTCCCAGGTATCATTGACTGATGGATATAGTTTTGAATAATAATTAAATGGAAAATCGAATGAGTTACTAACGTGAACACAGGCATTTTGTAAACATGCTTCTTGGTAGAAACTCATAATTGTCGAAGAGGTTTTCGATTCCAATTCGAAAACTTGCAAATGCAAATATCTCTGAAATAAAAAAAGTTAGAAAAGCGCAATTTGGCACGAATGTTATAAAGGTATGGGGAATCACAACCATCATATTCTGACTATAGGGTCACCACGCCTCCCGATTTCTATCTCTAGGGTATCAGAAAAAATCAAGTTTTCGAAAAGGCTGATAACTCTAGGAACTCCCTAGAGCCAAAAAATTGCCGTGTCCAGAGAAGAATTATTATGTGTCGTGAACAACATAGACGACATTTTGAACATTTACTGGTTTTTTTCATCCGTATATCAGAATATGATTTTTAATGCCATATTATTTATTTCATGATAGGTTTGCATAGGTATATCCATGGATGAAGTGGAGATAGTCAAATATGAAATTTAGAACCATCCAAAGCACACTTGTAAAAATACACATGAGTCGAATGAGCAATATGGTATGCTCATACAAATCGATAGGAAATGAAATTTTGCATCGAATAATGTAGAGATTTCATGGTCATTCCATTCGAAATAAGGAATTTATTGCGATTTGAAATTTCCAAAAAGTAAACTGAGATATCAAACACCCTGATAATTCTGGAACACTCAGAAGAATACCTGATGGAACACTCTTTTATTGATGAATATACGGATATTAAACCTTGAATCTTGAAAATTGAAGATAATATGTACCTTTCAGTTAGTCAAAATTTTTCGAAAAGATAGAATATCTTGAAAACAAATCACTATAGGAAGAAAATTCAAAATGCAACAGGTCCAGAATTTTTCGTAGAATTCGAAAATTTGAAAATAATCAGGTTGTTCTATTTGAAAAACAAAGTTGATATCACTATTGAAAATATTTTAGGAAAATAGAACACATTGATTAGTACCATCCACCAAAATTTCAAGTTGATATCTCTAACAGTTCTCCATAAACATCTAATGAACCAGTTAGGTGAATCACCCTGTATGTTCCATAATCCCACCCACAAGATGCTCTTACGAGACTAATGAAAAATATAATGGAATATCTTCCTGGTAAGCGCCCCAAGAGACAAATTTTGTCTACGAAATAAGAATTCATTCCATTGCAATGGTTCATTGGTTGTGTAAGACTTGTGTGGGTGTTTCATTCCCGGAAATTCAATATGGAATAATAGATAATGCAAATCTCACGATGCAGATATGTAGAAGGGCAATGAGAAGAATTTATCCGATAAACATTGAATTTACTGATCACTCAAAGGCCAGACGATTCCCAAGTTTTTCAGGATATCTAAGGGAATATTGAAGATATCTTCGATTTATCAAGCTATGAGAATTGGTCATGGGATTATACATTTTTTTCCTTTTGCTTCTTCGTATTAATTCCATTTGTTTTCGACACAATAATAGAGTACCGTGAAATTTGCATTACTCTGTATTCAATTATAAATCTGAAATAAGTGACCTCCTTCACAAAATGATTTGCTTCGTAGGTATAAGTCGTGCCCCAGTTAATTACAACAGAGTCAACAGTTACGTCAGTGGTCAGTATATACAAGATAACTCTGGAGCCTATAACAACGACAATGGCCAATATCGTCCAGATGGAAGTGGTGCATATAAACCAGAAACAAACATATATACAGGTATATTTCCAAAAACTAAACATACTCTACTCTATTTTAATTAGTTATGATCCATACGTAGCAAATATGCCAAATTGAATAGACATGAACTTATTTTGATGAAAGTGTTGAATTGAATCGGATACGACTTGCAGGAAATATAATGAGCGACTAGACTTGTATCGAATTCTTAATTAACCACAACATCAGGTAGTTATTATAGCCCTGAAAGAGTTTTTACACCCATGCAAATTTTGTGAACCTTGTTGAAAATCGCTGAATTCTACTGCATATTTCAAATAAGGTGATCGCCCCGCCATAATTCTGTGGTATATTAACGTATAGTGACGTCAGTTGTGGCGTCAGTTACTATTTTTCTAAAACAATTCGACTAAAAGACTTATTATAGGAATTGGAAAGTGAAGTGAGCACAGAGCTGTGTTCAACGGCAGCCTAAGGGGGCAATCGCCTGTGCTACCGCAACATCCCAAGCTGATTTTTTCAACTATAGTTGTCTCAACTTTCGAATTAAATCCTCAATAATTCATTCAGTGTTGATGAATTTATAAATTCATTTAAAACAATTGTAATGCATCATGTAGTACTTGAATCTCACGATCCCAAACAGTTCAAGATCGGTTTTTTCAAATAAGTCAACTGAAATTTACCCCACCATTATTGCTCCCACACCTGTAACAGTTGCATCTACTGGAAGGAGTTATTTAGGCTTGAAGTTATCAAAACATATTCGAAGAGTTCGATGACATACTTAATAGTCCTTCAATCGAAAATGATGTAGCGCATTCGTTAGAGTTTGTACTTTTATCAAGAAGTTTAGTGTCAGCAAAAACCGCAAACATCAGTTTCTGAATTAATAATCTCCATGATTGTTGATATCATGAATATCTCAATGTGAAATATTTGAAAATTAAATTTTATTTGAACGTTAGTTACTATTTGCGAAAACTTATTGGAGCGTTTGAAAGTAACACCGACTTTTGAGGCCTTAATATTGCCACAGAAATCCCCAGAAAACATCCAATTGGAAGTGATTCTTGTATAATAATTGAAAATTATTGAAGTCATCAATATAATTAGAATGGACTCTTTTGGATTTCTCTGATTCAGGTTCAGGTATACAAGTATCTATGCTACTTGAAATAATCATACTATAAGATTCCCTGATGGTGTATTTTCAGTTAGTAGAAAACAGAAACTATTTCTTGCCCATTTGCAATTCTTGGTTCTGCCTAACGAAATTATATGATAAAAATATCAGTATGTTCAATAAGGTGTCCTTTGACATGTATCACCTATATGAGTAGGGAAAATATTGAACGTTATCGTAGTCAAGAAACTCACGGATAATTCACATATTATAAATTCTTACAGTGAAATATTCGTTTGATACAAAATAGAGTTTTCGAACAAGATATTGTTCAATTGATTCTGGTTGATTGCAGGTTCTTTGACTTACAACACCGTCAATAAGGACTTCAGTGGGCAATACATACATGATAACTCTGGAGCCTATAAAAATGATGATGGTCAGTATCATCCAGACGGAAGTGGTGCATATAAGCCAGATAATCAAGGAGGATACCAAAATACTCAAGTTATATACAAGAATCCAAGCAACCTCAACATTAATGCAGGTATTATCATAATATATCTCGATGACAATATTTGTTCCCAGACCCTTTCTGTTGTCTCGAACTCTTTTTAGATTATTATCGACTGAAATTTAACGAATGTTTGTAACACCCAAATATGGAACATCTGTTTTCCTGATCTTATTGAAAATTTTATTAAGGTTTCAGAATATTGATCATTTTTATAACTCCTGAGACGAAAATGTTGAACCAAATAAGTCATGTTGAAGTTTGAATCTTGAAATGAAATAAAAAAATTCAACTCTGTAGGATTAATTTTTGAAATGTATTGGTTTCAAATAATCACACCTCAACTAGTCAGTAGAAATAAATGTATCGAAATGGTCTATGGATAAATTATTTTTTCTATTTCAGGATTACCGGTAGACCCTGTAAGATCAGTCAATACTGTCACTTCAGGAAAGTATAGAGAAGTAGTCAGGGACCCTAATTTAGGTTCTTATAACGGAGGTTACGCTATCATCCGTCAGATACAAGATAATCTACAGGATGGATATCATTACATGTGAGTTAGCTAATCGATTATTTTTTTATTTAGTTCACTCTGTACCAATATAAATTTACTGATGAGTGGAAATACTGATTCTCATAGATAAGAGTACACGTAATTTACTCCTGAAATATTTTCATCTCAACAGTTTCGTCGCTTTTTTCATAATATCGCACGAAACAATTGTAGAAGTTCCCGTTCCTCTGATTCTTCTGATTCTTATTTGAATTCTTGTCTTTATTTATCTAATACCTTTCTTTTTCATTCATCGAATTGATAGATCAACGAATCAATATCCTTGTCTTAATTTCGATTTGATGCATTCCACAATATGATGATATATATGTGAATTGATAACAATAGATTATAAAAAATTAAAATTTTTGGAAATGAGTTGCTTTGGAGATCAACACATTTTTTTATGATGAAGGTATTATCTGAAACAGAAAAACAATGAAAGAACTATTTTCCGAATGACATGATAGAATAGACTGATCAATGAGATGAAACAGAAATACACATAACCATGAGGGGTGTTTCTATAAGTTGAGATAAATAACTAAGGTGTTCGAACCCATGGGATTGTCCTATTAGGTCACCTTTCCTGAGTAGCTTTCCATCTTCTGGGACGTATGAATATGATTCATCTGACTCCAGACGATAAACCACCAAGAAAGGTTGCCATACTAGTCTATCGATTGGAATTTGAAGATAAACTTTGATAAAGTAATCAAAAATCTTCAAAAGTTGAAGGAACTCATTTCGAAGAATCTATTGAATTTTGTATTTGAATTAGAACGTCTATAGATAATCAAATGATATTCAACTCTCCACATCTCATTTAGAATAGTGTTCCAAACATTCATGAGAGATTCAAAACGGGAACGGCCATCACATTGAAGAATGTCAACTAGCACCAGAAACTTCACATCATTGATTGATGTTTCCAATATAGGAAACATTTTCTGTCATTCCTTCTGATCTTAGTATTGATATATGACTCATGAATGAATCATTACTACAATGTTTTCAGATACGAAACCGAGAATCAAATAAACGGCGAGGAAGAAGGCCATTTGGAGAAAGTAGGACAAGACGATGAAGGCATCAATGTTAGGGGTAGATATTCATATACTGGACCAGATAATGTGATCTACTCTGTGGAATATACTGCTGATGCCGAGAACGGATTTGTTCCAGTGGGAGCTCATTTGCCCACAGCTAGTGTCAAAAAAGTCGTCTGAGATGATCAGATGAAATCATCATAGATTTACATAATACGGAGTGGTATTTTAATAAATATTTTATTAATAAATATATCGTTTCAAATCCAGGTCTTTCGGAGTTTTTACTTCTAGTCTTGACAACCACACTGAGGAAAGTCTCCAGAAGAGAGTCTTTGCTGAGTTTTTTCGCCTATTATAGCCAAAAAAGTAACAATCTTAGTAAAGTTGCTTTACTCCTACAGAAAAAATAACCTAACTGAAACTATTTTATTGACATTGCAAAGACACTGCTACCCTCGTAATGTACTTTTCCAAGATAGATAGATATCTTACTGTTGCAGCCAAGTAGTTTTCATAAAAATCATTTCATGATCACTGTTCTATTCTTTGCTGTCCCAGAAAAATTCTATTATTTATTTACAAGAACAGCAATGTTCTCTCCTATCTCAGCAGAAAACATTAGCTAAAAGCAGTTCGGGCGACGGGCACGCGGGAGTTAAATACTTTGAACGAGGAAACGGGTTTTTAAAAAATGATGTTTATTTGATAAAAGTACAGATGAACCGCCTCTGATGAGCGTTACAATTAGAATGAATGTTTTACATGATGTTTGATTTGTTAGATGCTCGGTATCTTGACTCTTCTTGGAATGAAGCGTAATCAGCGAAGCTGTATCAGCATCTTCTATTACATGGGAAGGATGGCTAAATAACTCCTCCCTCCTTAAGATGACAAAATAAGGGACGTATTTTGTCGGACTGGGATGTCTGGTGTTTCTTGATCGTCTTTTCTTCTTCTGCATCGAATGATCTTGCCCAATTTATTTCTTGATTGAACTGCTACAACTAATATTGATAAACAGAAAAGTAATCCGAGAATACTGAAAACAATGGTAGTCCTATTCGAAGTTTCGGATTTCTTGATCGGTGTCAGGCGTTCTATCATATTGTTGATTTTGAATATTTCATCTAAATTCAATTTAGTGAAGTTTTGTGTTTCGTATATCTTCGGGGTTTCCATTTCCTCGGCTTGAAGTTTAGGCAGAATGCGTGGTTTTCCTTGATGGATTCTAATGTCATTGAAGAATTTCTTGTCATTCGCATGAAGTCCACAATTTCCTGGTATCTTAATGAGAGTGGGAAGGTTTATCTCAATGTATTGGTCAGTTTTGCATTTCGAAAATAATTTTTCCTTTTGGACTAGGATGATAAGTACATCTTCTTGAGTGATTTGTTCAATGATTGATTCTGCTAGATTTATTTGAATTGGTTGACAATCTGTTGTGGAATTCCCATTGATCAACTGTATTGTGCAATCTGGGTGGTAGTCTTCAATGCAATAATACGTTTTTTCCAACAATGGGCACGGAGCTGATTCGATTTGATTCGTTGAAACTGTTCGTGCCAAATAGGGGTATTTGGGGATGAATATATGATGGTTCTGTATGGTTGGATATAGGTGATAGAATGAAAGGACTTCGTTTCTGATAATAGGGACATGAATTGCGAATATCAATTTAGTTTCTGAAAATGTAACTGATAGTATGTTAATACATTTTGAAATGTTGGTATTTCGGATTTTTCGTAGAAGTGTTTCAAATATATTAATATTTCCTTCAAGTCTATACTGGATATTATTGAATTGTGTAAAGTGTTTAGTTTCGCAAAGGTAATAGCATCCTCTAAATTGTCTATGAATGTTATGATATTTTGACAATCTAAGATTATCTGATAGTATACCTTGAAAGCTAATATAATTTGTTAGATCACCAATAGTTTTCTGAACAACTACTTGGAAAACTTTCAATCCATCTTCAAGTTTTTCTTGATTCGAATTGAGAATTTGAATGGTTTTATTGTAGTGATTGATCAATTGTTTGGATAAAGAAATTTACATATTCACTTCGTGTATTATGTTATTTTGATTTTGTTCTAGAATTGCGATGCTTTGGTCGTACCGTTTTCCATCGTCGGCGTCGAGGGTACCAAAAAGCCATTTGTTGATTTTGATATGGGGTTAGAAATATTAGCTCTACTGAAATTATTTCTTATCAATACAAAGTACTGGTTCAATTTTGTTAATTGATTGATTATTGGACCTAGATCTATATAGTGTAAGAATGTATGTTTACTATAAATTATTTCAGCTCCTCCTAGTCTTATGGGTAGGATGGGATTGTTTATAGTGGTTAATTGGATGTCTTCGTTACATTGTACGCGAAGGACGTGAAGTAGAAG
This sequence comes from Plagiodera versicolora, assembly GCA_037013635.1. NCBI lineage: Eukaryota > Metazoa > Arthropoda > Insecta > Coleoptera > Chrysomelidae > Plagiodera > Plagiodera versicolora. The sequence continues at coordinate 2,134,124 of CM072986.1, read as the reverse complement.
GTATAGGATTGGTAACTTCATTTTCGTCTGTTTCCTGTAACAAATGTCTGTCGTTAGTCTTCGGTTTCCTAGCGATACTTTTATGATAAGTTCCTTTATTGGTTTCTAGTTTGATTCCGGTGTCGTTGAGTACTTTGGTTTTCTTAAATTTCGGTTTGTCTTTGGACAGGGCTTTCGTTCGGATAGGTATATGCTTGTGTCTGTTTCGTGAAATCTGGGGGTTCGTTACGATTATTGTTCGATTTGGATATGATTTTTTCTTTAGTTTGTTCATTTGTTGCTCGAATTGATTGATACAGTCTCTGTGAGTTATCTTTATGATTTTGGATATAGTCGGAGATTATAATGTGGTCGTTTAAATCGAAGGGATTTGTAGAATTGATATGACTTTTAATGATTTCATATGGGGTATATTTGGTAATGCTATGTATCGAATTATTGTAACCAAGAACAGCACGTTTCATTAATTGCTCGGGTGTATAATAATTTCCGTCATCTTTCAAACATCTATAATGTTCAATCAAAGTGGAATGAAACCTTTCAACCGGGGAATTCGAGTTGCTATTTTTCGGTGTTGTGAAATGAAGTTCGATACGATATATCTTGCAAAAGTTTTCTAAGTCTTGATTTTTGAATTTTGTACCTGAATCGGTTGTTATTTTCAAAGGTAGACCATGATGAGTGATGTAGTTCATTAGATTTTCAACTACGCAAACTCCCGTTAAAGCTTTCAGGAGATATGCTTGACCATAACGAGAAGAAGAATCGATAATCGTTGTGAAACTCTGATTTGAAATTTTGAATGTGTCTATGTGAATGTGTTCGAATGGTTTCGAAGCAGTTGGCGTGAGATTGAATTTTATTATGGGTGGATTTCTATCGTATTTATTCTTTTGACAATTCGCACAGTTATCGACATAGATTTTTATATCATCTGCCATTTTTGGCCAATAAAAACTTGTACTAAGAGCTGTTTTCATTTCGTTTATTCCTCTGTGACATGTTTTCTTCTTATGGTAGAGTTCGAGTTGTTCGTCGTGAGCTACCAAGTCAGTGATGAATGTCGGGCAATGAACAATTTTGTAAGATGAGTTTTTGAATAAATTTTGAACAGTAACGCTGAATATGTTCGATAAATTAGGATTAGGATTAGGATCTAGAGCATATGTCTGTTTTGGATCTATATAATATTTGAGGAGCTTAGTGATATGTTCAACTAATTCTTTGTTAGTTAAGGTAATATAAGATCTGGAATTTTCGAATATTTTCTCCCGTCTATTTTTGATTTCATTTGTTTCGCCGGTAGTTATAATCATTTGATTTTTATAGGTGTTCACTGGACGTTCTGAAATAGGAATAGAAAATACAGGATCTTCTAGAGAAGTGTGGACTGTTTCTAAATCGGAACAGTTGTTATCCGCTGGAGGTGGTGAAATACGAATGTTTGATTGTATATTGATTTTAGGTTGTATCGGAGGTTCTAAGATTTCTTGAAGAGTTTTCTTGTCAAGGTAGGGAAGTTCCTTGGGGTTTGTTAAAAGGTCTTGTATTATTTCATCGACGTCACCTGGATTGTTTTGGGTAGATAATGTTTCGAGTGTATTTAAATCAATTTTCGGAGGATTTCTAGACAGAGCGTCAGCTGCCTGATTGAATTTTCCCTCTTTGTATTTGATAGTGTAATCGAATTCTTCTAGTTTCAGACGCCATCGAACTAATCTTGAATTCGGTTATTTCAATGAAAAAAGCCACTGAAGGGGTTTGTGGTCTGAAAATATCGTGAATTGTTTACCAAATAAATAAGGTCTCAAGTATTTACAGCTCCAAACGATAGAGAGAAGTTCCTTCTCAATAGTTGAATAGTTGACTTCTGCTGGGTTTAATATTCGAGATGCGTAACAGATGGGGTGGTCATTTTGAGATAAAATGGCACTTATAGCGTAATTAGAGGCATCGGTAGTCAGTTCGAATGGTTTTTCGAAATCTGGGTATGCAAGGACGGGTTCTAAAATGAGGATGGATTTACAAATATTGAAGCATTCGATAAATTCGGAAGTGTGTTCCACTTTCTCATTTTTCTTTAGGCACTTTGTCATAGGTTTTGTTACTTTAGCAAAATTTTCAATGAATTTTCGATAGTAACCTATCAATCCTAAAAATGATTTGATGTCTTTTTGTGTTTTTGGAATCGGGAACTTTTGAATTGCGTTAATTTTTCTAGGATTTGGTTTGATACCTTCCGGTGTTATTACATGGCCTAAAAACTCAACTTCTTTCCTAAGGAATTCTGATTTGTCCAACTGTATTTTCAAATGAGCGTCTCGTAATTTGGAAAACACTGATTTGAGATTTTGAATGTGTTCCTGAAGTCCGGTACTGAAAATAATGATGTCCTCCATATACGCCATACAAATTTCATTAAGTAATTCTTTAAGAACATCATCCATTACTCGTTGAGAGCTAGAGGGTGCATTTTTAAGACCAAAAGGCATCCCCAGGTATTCATAATGACCTTGTTCAACTTTGAATGCCGTTTTTTCAATTGAATTTGGAGACATTTCGATTTGGTGAAACCCGCTGGCTAAATCAAGGGTCGTAAAATATTGAGCCGAGTTTGTCTAAGATGTCATCAATATTGGGAAGAGGATATCGATCACCGATTGTCTTTTCATTGATTTTACGGTAGTCCACGACTATCCGCCATTTCGTTTTTCCGGAAGAATCTAGCTTTTTTGGGTCGATCCAAATAGGAGAGGACCAAGGGCTATAACTTGGTCTTATTATATTTTTTTCAAGCATATCATTGATTTGACGTTGTACTTCTTGCTTGTGCATATAGGGATATCTATAAGACTTCGTGTGAACAGGTATTTCATCAGTTGTCTCAATTTCATGTTTAATTTTGGATGAAAAGGTTAAATCGTCACCTGGTTTATAAAATATGTCGGAGAACGTGCTACAAATTTTGATTATTTCCGCTCGTTCTTCTGAATTCATATGATCTGTGCGAATTAAGTCTGAAATATTGGAATGCTCTATATTTTGGCTTGTTAGATATTTATCTGAATTTGTGAAACAATCGAATGAATATATTTCGTAAAGTGATGAGTTGAATTGTTCAACAGATATTGGTTCTTTTAATGTAACAGATATCGTTTCGTTAGTAGGATTCTGAATTTCTATTGGTGCAAAACAATTTTTTGAAAATGTCACTACTTGTGGAATGAAAAGCTTGTTTATTGTACTTTCAATTGTCAAAATTTCCCCTTCGAATATACTAACGGGTAAATGTTTGATTGTTTTTTCTTGAGGGTTGACTGAGAATGAAATGGTACAATCTGTGGGTTGTCTGAATTTGATTGGGATGTTGATATTATTTCCTATTAGTCTTTTATTGGTTAAATCGATGTTCAAATTCATATTCATCGAATCTGTTAGTCCTATTACTCCGTCAAAATAATCGTGAAAGTCGAACAAGATGAAACTGATTTCATAATTTGTATCGAATTCGGAAAATGTGGGAATTGAGGCCTGATACCTAACATTCTCGCTTCCTATGGCGGTCTTGATAATTGTATCGGACTGATATATTTTATTTGGATAAAAGTGTTCAATAATTGAAGGTTCGATTATTGATCTAGAACTACCAGTGTCTATGAGTAGTTTGATTTTTGGATTTTTAATTTCGATATAGGGGAGAGCATTGTTGCTAGAAAGATTTATTTCGGCTAAGTCAATGTATTTCCCGGGCTGTTTAATTGAAAATTTTCAGTTTCGTCGGGATTTGTATCGGCAACGTATTGGTTTTGAGGATATTGTGATTGACTATTGACAGCTAGTTCACTGTGTAAATTTTGATCAGGATAAGTATTTTCAGGATAATATACGGCTTCAGCGTAGTTGGGATATTCAGTGAACATTTGATTAATTTCGGGTATTTGATCATCGTATTCATTTGGGAACAATTCTTCAGATATGAAGTTTGGTTTTTGATTCGATTGGAAGAATCTTTGGTTATTCTGTGGATTATATGAACGTTGATTATTGAAATTCGGTCTGGGTTGTTGAAAAGATTGATGAGACATCCTAGTAGGATTTCTGGAAGTCGTTGACATGGGCTCTGGTTAGGGTAATTGGTTAGTAGGAATTTTTTTCGGTCTAAATACATTCTGGGGAGGTCTAAATACTTCTCGGTTAGTAGGGTACCTCTGTGGGGGTTGTTGCCTTGGTTGTATATTCACTGCCTGGCAGGGCCAAATAGGTTTTGAATGGAATTTAGGATCTGGGTAGCTAGCATTATTCTGATGATACGATCTTTGGAAATAGTTGGGTTGTTGCGATTGGATGTTATTTGCTCGTATATTGGAAACGTATGATTGTCTTTGATTATTGAATTTTTATCCAAAATTTTCCCGAAAATTACCATACATATTTTCGAAATTTTGATATTCATTCACGTATGCTAATGCGTCTTCTAAAGAATTAGGTTTCTTGAGATGCAAATTGTTTCTCAATATGCCAGTACATCCTGCAATGAATGTATTGAGAGCAACCTTTTCATAATGCGAGATTTGGTACGTTTTTTGATGTACATTTAAATCTGTATCATTGCTTATTCTTTGTGCGACGTTACTTCTTATTAATTGTAACCTGCTTCCAAAAATTAGTAGATCTTCTCCTTTATGAGGTCGACTTCTCGTTAACTCTAAAACTAAGCAATCAAGATCTCTGCGATCTGCAAAACATTGTTTGAGTGCGTTCTTCAGAGTGGGCCACGAATTGAGTTCGCTTCTATTTCCTACCATGTACTCTGCTTTACCAATTAGCTTTCCTTGGATACATTCAAAAATATGATCTTTTAATGGTTGGTCATCGAAAACTGCGTACGTGTTGACTAAAACATCACATCTATTGATGAATTTATTCAATGCGTTACTATCACCATCAAATTGTTTTAAATTATCAATTCTGGATTTGAAAAGATCCCAGTTAACTTGTTGTGGTGGTGGTGGTGGTGGTACCATAGTGGATACTGATAAATTTGTTTGACTAAAATTAGGTTCACTACGATTCTGATTGAACGATAAATCGTTTAGTTCATCTGAGATATCATCAATTTTGCTCATAAATGTATTTGTTTCTTATTTTTGTTTTCGGTTTGGATTCTTAAACTAATCATCTAGCATAGACAGCGATTTGTTCTCGATGAACAACACTAAGTATCTTCACTGAAGTCCTTATTCAGAAGGTTCAATGAAGGCAAGAAGGAAATTTGGCACTTACAGGTTTTTGGTGTCCAAATTCGTGTAGTCTCCAATTCCTTCTTCTTTGATTCTACGTAGCTCTCTGGAGGTTGGGTCGTCTGCTCGTTGGCTCGTTCGGGTTTTTCTCTCGATGAGTTGTATTCGAATTTATGCTCAAGGGGTTGAAACTCCACGTGTGAAAATTTTTCTTTTGACACACCGCACAAATCCTACCGACTGCGCCAGTTAAATACTTTTAACGAGGAAACGGGTTTTTAAAAAATGATGTTTATTTGATAAAAGTACAGATGAATCGCCTCTGATGAGCGTTACAATTAGAATGAATGTTTTACATGATGTTAGATTTGTTAGATGCTCGGTATCTTGACTCTTCTTGGAATGAAGCGTAATCAGCGAAGCTGTATCAGCATCTTCTATTACATGGCTACATAACTCGCAGTACCATATAACTCTCGAAATTAGGCAATCACACGTGACAATCGAAAACAAAACATCAGAAAACATCTCAAATGTACTACCAATGACAAATTCTCATTGAAGATCAATTCGGACGCAGGCATATATGCAGAGCCTTGTTAGATTCAGGTAGTCAGAGTAATTTAATGACCAGGTCATTGTGTAGAAAACTGTAAAAATGTAAATATTTCAATAGCAGGCGTTAATCAAAGGTTACCGAACATCACAGAAAGGTCGCGAACAGCTATCAGTTCGCGTTTCACCGCTTTCAAAACCGATCTCACTCTCTAGTGTTGGAAAACATAACGGAGAAGGTGTCATCATTCAATTTCAAAAGAGACATAGGAAATCCAACTGATTCAGAAATCACAAATTTAGCTGATCCAGATCACAATGTTGCACGACAAATCGATTTGCTCTTAGGTGCAGATGTTTTTTATGATCTCCTACTGCCTAACTGAATAAAGCTAGGAAAAAATCTATCGACTTCACAAGAAACCGTTTTAGGCTGGGTATTTACAGGTATAATAGGTAGTGCATCGAATTCAACGGCAACTAAACCTATATGTAATTTTACACGAGAGATATCAAATCAAGACTTATATTGCCAATAAGAGAAATTTTGGCGATTAGAAGAACTTCCACATAATGTTTTTTTATCTCCTCATGAACAACAATGTGAAGATTATTTCAAAAGGACGAACACTCGGGATGTGGAAGGTAGATTCATCGTAAGATTACCATTCAATGAACCAGTTAATGATTTTGGCGATTCACAAACGATCGCATTAAGAAGATTTGATTCACTAGAGAAAAGATTCACGAGAGATAATCATATAAAAATGAGTAGATAGATAGATAGGTAGATCTTTATTTCACCACGTTATGTCAAAGAACATTTGTAGCAAGTCAGGTAGCAAGTAAATGAATACAGAAAATAACTATGTACGAATTCACAATTAAAATTAACAATTAAAATACAATACAAATGAAATAATGCGTGTCACATATGTAGACATTACGATATACCATACACATAGTATAGTGTTAAGATAGTTGGATCAAATCACATCCCGGGTGGGTTAGCCATGTACTCAGCGATGGTGTAGTAACACTTTTTCTGCAGTATCACTTTGATAGAGTTTTTAAACGAAGCTTGGTTCTTGTTTTTTAGTGTGGCAGGAAGAATATTGTAAAGATCAACATTTATTGAGTTTTTGAGAGACTTATTGTATTTAAATCTTTGAGACCTGATCAGATTCGCGTTGCGTGTATTATAGTTGTGGTAATTTGAGTTAGTCAGGAGTTTTTTTTATTTTCATGAATCTCGATCAGAGTCTGATAAATGAACAGAGTTTGTAGAGGCATAATACTGAGTTGGCAGAATAATGGCCGACAAGAATCCCTAAAACCCGCACCACAGATTATTCAAATGGATTGCTTTTGTATTTTTAACACTTTCTCAGAGTGAGAGGAATTTCCCCAAAGGGTCAATCCATAGCTGATATATGATTGGATAAGAGCGAAGTACGCAGAAAGAAGGGTATTTCTATCAACAAACGATTTCAGCTTTCTCAGAAGGAAATTGTGAGTACTCAATTTGGAACAGGTATTTTCGATGTGTGGTTCCCAGCATAAACTATCGTCAATAGTTAATCCTAAAAGTTTAGCATGGTCACCTACCGTTACTTTACTGTTTGTCGAAAAAATAATATGTTTTGTCTTATCTTTGTTTAATTTTGATAAGTTGTGGGTAAACCATTCTTGGGCAAGGTTTTCAGCCGATTTCATCGAATTTAATGGCGATTCATAACTGTTTTCAGAGCTTATAAGAGAGCTATCATCAGCAAAAGTAATACCCAAATGAGGCAACATATGACAAAAAAAAATCATTGGTATAAATTATGAATAGAAGTGGCCCCAGGACCGAGCCTTGGGGTACGCCTGTTTTAACCAGATTAAGCTGGGAGGTTGTTTCATTAATAACACATTGTCTCCTATTTTGGAGATAAGACTCAATTAGTTTTGAAGATACTCCTCGCACTCCATATTGAGAGAGCTTATTCACCAGGATATCGTCAGAGACACAGTCGAAAGCCTTGCTTAGGTCACATAATGTCACCCCTATTTGTTCACCCTGTTCAAAGCCCCCGACTATCTCCCTCACAACCCTTGCTATTGCATGAGTAGTAGATCGCTGTTGACGGAATCCATATTGATTCAGCTCGTCAGGAAAAAAACCATCCACGATACATGTATTGAACAAATCAGTGAGAGGATCAATTAGTAAAAAGGAATTTTCTTTTATTATTTTGCTGTTAAGTTCATACATGTCGAAGCAGTAGGTATTCTTCATCTGTTGAATAGCACTCCCTACCTCATGAGGGAATATAGGTTCAAAGAAGAATGAGCCTGGCACTTTGAGCTTCAACGAATCAGGAATTGATCCATCATAATAGCAATTTTCATAAACATAAACATAGTACATAAACTTTATGCGCGAATACGAACAATTGAACCACATGATCCCAATTGGTATTGTGAATTCACAAGCAACCAGATTGCTTCAACAACCACATTACATCCTACCCCATCACGCAGTTTTGAAAGGCGCCAGTAAATTTACGATTGTAAATTTTTGTGCTGACCAGAAAATTGGTCGAAAAAATGCACTATATCCAGAGGGGATATTTCGATAGTAGTGGTTTGATTTAATGGAACGTATTGCCACAGGTGAGCCAAATGAAATATTAAATCGACGAGCAGAGACAAAAACTACTCACCTCTCGATGCGTAGTTCTTGCGTCGGCTGAAGCTCACAACCAGAGTAACAATCTGGAGCTGTGATACTGCCAAAAGAGGGCTGAAGAAGCGTTGACGAGAATGCCAAGAGAAAAGTTCTCAAATTGTGGTGAAACACCAAAAAAAGAGGAAATCTGTACAGCGCAAAAATTTTCAACTGCGACAAAAATGCAGCGCGTCAAAATACGTAAGAATCACTATGTGATTAATAATCCGCGGGACCCGGAATGATCCGGGGAACCCTAATGATCCAGGAGACTTGGAATAATCCGGAAAGGACCGGAATGATCCGGTAGACCCAGAATAATACAAGGGACCCTAATAATCCGGGATACCCTAATAATACGGATTATTTTGAAAATCAAATTCGTTGCAGAAGTTCAAATAACCATATTTTCAGAACCATCGCGTCAAAACACTTAAGAATCACTATGAATTGAGGTCGAAAAACCGACTTCGAAATTTTCCGATTGGGTTCTCGCGATTTTCTCAGGTTCCTGATTCTCTACGAGTTCAAATATCCATATTTTCGGAATTAGTGCGTCAAACTACGTATGAATCAATATGTGATTATATTTATATTTATTATTATTTATTTTATATTTTCATACTTTTTTTTTGCATTTTTGCCCACCCTGTACCAATTTGAAGCAACATATTATAGATTCTTGGAATCAGCTCAGCAAAGGCAATTTGGAAATTGAAAAAAAGTGGGGGGTTCCATTTGAAAATAATGGTGATGACGTCATTACACGAAAGTGGTTCACCCTGTATATTAGATTATGATTTGAGACAATAGTAAATTGAAATAAAAAATCGACCTGTTTCGGGAATTCCTGATTTTATTATTCATTTAGCCAACAATGAATTTATGCGTTACTTTATGGACGCACTGTATAATTCGGAAACATATGATAATAATTTCGAAACAAGAACGGCTGCACAGAGCTCCAACCTAGGTATACTAATGCATTTTCATGGAGATACCTTCGTCTTAGGACATACAAAATAGGTGAACATTTGATCATGCGCAATGGCACGAATATAAATGACGGCAGCGAAGCCTCTCTCCGAAGCATCTCCAAAGCCATGAAATTCGTACTTACAAGAAGCCGATGGAGTAATACGACGAAAAATGCGTAATGAATGCAATAAGGGCAGTTCTTCCTTGTATCGTGTCCAAATTCTCAAAATTTCAGGGGAGGAAGGTTCATCCCAATCAAGTCCTTTTGTCAAAAATGTTACAGGTGCTAGAAAACCGGGAGGGTCAAATATTCTAGCTAATTCCGAAAGTAAATGACGTTTGGTACATGATCTATCAATGGGCTGAACGACAAATAAGAATGAGTCATTGACAGGCTTCCATTGAAGTCCTAAGATTTTCAAGCTATCATCATGATCTTCCTGAAAAACAAAAGGATTTACGCTCAAGTGCGTAGCAGGGAAATTTGTTAACAACGAGGGCTCATTGCTGCACCATTTTCGCAGTTGAAAACCTCCTTTACCGAACAAAGTACTAAGTTCAGTAATCAGGGTCTGAGCACCTTCCAATGTTGAATGACCAGAAATGACATCATCTACATATGTAAATTCCTTGATAGCTTTCGTAGCTAAAGGCAAGTCTTGGCCTTCATCCTCTGCGAGTTGCAGGAGGACGCGTAAAGCCAAAAAGGCTGAAGGCGAACACCGTATGTGACAGTATTCAGACGATAATCCTGAATTTCATCGACTCAACTTGAAGCACACACTGTCTACACTACGTACGGCCAGGGGCAAGTTTTTTCTACTGCTAATCTCGTGATATTGCCAGATTTAAGATATATTCCAATCAAACCCATCCATACCGAACAACGATGCATCAGCGAAAACAGACATAAACATTTCATTGAACGACAAATTACTCGTTGGCCCTACAGTTCAAGATGAATTATTTTTCATTGTCATGCGTTTACGTCTATATCAATATGTTCTGAACGCGGACATAAAGATGATGTTTAGACAAATTCTGGTATATCCAGCAGATAGGAATTATCAACAAATTTCATGGAGGTATGACCCATCAGAGCCAATAAAAATGTAAACTTTTAATACCGTTACCTACGGCACTGCCAGTGCACCCTATTTAGCGACACGTGTTTTAGAACAACTTGCTGTTGAATTTGAAAATCGGTATCCTCGCACATGCCAAATTCTCAGAAACTCTTTTTACATGGATGATTTATTGCTTAGTGTTGATACAATGGTAGAAGCATTAGAGATATATCGCGAACTTGTGGAAATTTTGAATAGTGCAGGTTTTCAATTGAGGAAATGGAAATCGAACAACAAAGGGATCTTATAAACTATACAAAATGAAAACAAAGGGGTAGATAAAATAATAGAAATATGTGATGGACACGGGTTGAAAACATTGGGATTATCATAGGATCCCAATAAAGATTTATTGTGCTACTCCATAAATATATAGACATTTCTAAGAATACGAATAATACATGTTTAACAAAGAGAGCTGGGGAGCGTATTTCCAATTTGCTATGTGCGAAATCGAAGGTTGCACCTCAAAAAGGGTGTACTTTGCTTCGATTTATTAGCGGCAGTTTTACTAGCACGATTAACGTATATGATTATAAAGAAACTTAATATTCGAGTCGATGATGTTGCCTATTACTGTTACTCGACTATAGTTTTGCAGTGGTTGAATCATGACCCTAGTCGAATAAAAACATTCGTGGCCAACCGTGTTGATCAAATTAGGAATTTAATCGATGTTAGTAGGTGGAGTCACGTATCCTCTAAAAATAGTGCGGCAGATATACGGTGACCATATTTTCACCAGTCAAAATCGGGACAAACCTACTGTTGCACAATGCCTATATATTTGTTTATACATATTTGTAAATTTGGAGAATAACGAACGGAAACACAATTTTACATTATTATTCATTATACTTTATTGCACAAGACTTCGAAATATTTATATAATGTACCTGACGTGACGAGACGAGAGACGAGACCGTAGTAGCGTCGTGTCATAGTCTCATAGTCACTTCTGCCAACCTAAACCCGGCTAGAGAACTATTGTGTGCGTGATCTATGCGCTGAACAAATGTGCAAATATTACTACTCCTTACATAAATTACTACTTTCACCTCAGATCTTCAAAAATCGGGACAAATATATTATATTTCGGGACGCCGGGACAAAGCTCTATAAATCGGGACTGTCTCGATATTTTCGGGACGCATGGTCACCGTAGGCAGATATTATTTCTCAGGGGATGAGTCCAATCGCAACAATCAATAAGGTAGCACGGTCCTGGTTTTTTGATTGACGGAAGGTTGCCACTAGAACAATAAGGTAACCAGAAATCAAACCAATTTAGATATATTTAGCGTCTATTAAACTCGACGATTCAAAGCTATTCGAAAGGTTCTCGAAGTACAATAAATTGTTACACGTCGTCTCTTATTGTCTTCGCGTCAAGAAGGCTACCTTGCTGAAACAGATATCAACAGAGATGTACAAAATGGTTTTACAAAAGCATTTAAATACAAAATGCAAAATACTTTTCAGATTTACTATTTCAAATGCAAAATACCAAATAGTTTTGCGTTTTGTATTTCAAATGCTAAATGCAAAATAGGTATTTTCAAAATACTTTTACAAAATAAAATACCCCCTGACCAAATCACAGATATTTTTATTTATTATAGGTACATATTTATTTATCATACATGAGCAATAGAGACACTAAATGCCGAGCCGAAAAACAAATGTTCAATAACACATTACATATGATTACACTTTTCTTATTAAAATTAATAACAACTGGAACTGGCCTGGTATTGTTAAAAAGTGATAAAAATAAATATTATTTTGTATTCATTATGCTTTTTGACAATACCAGTTGTTCGAATACATCATCACTCATTTTTCTTCTGTGAGGTCTCATAATCATCCCACCATACGAAAAAGTCTTTCTACTGGTGCTGAACTTGGTAAGCATTTAGCATCTCCAGACTTGTGCTTTCATCCTTTAAATATTGTAGGGTTTCTAGATCTATTGTAGTATTATTAGCACTACCATACCCTCACTGGTTGTAATAAGACTCACTATTTTCTCTTTTTCTTTCCGATGACTGTGATGGGAAGCAACTTTTTAAATTTCCATTTTTAAATTTCCTGACTCCTGTGATAAACAGCTCCCTAACATGCTCCTTCTTATTCTTAGACACCCACTTTAATTTGAAAAATGGATACGATACTGCTGCCAGAATGCTGTCCTTGGATCTTATCAATCAAATTTTTCGAAATGCGTCAACGGCTATGCGTTTCATTCTTAACCATAAATTCATAGCCAATAGCCATAGATAATGTTCGCCGTTTTTGTTTTAAATTGACACTTTTGTCAGACATTACTTGACTAAAGGCTCTGACCAAAGAAGAAAAAAAATGTCGCGCATGGTTAGCAGGCGCCTCTATCGGCCGAATTCGGCAATATAAGCATTTTTTTTTGTTTGACTAGTAATGTTGGCTAAACTTAATCACAAAGTATTTTGCATTTTGGAATGGATATTGAAAATACAAAATGCATCTCGAAAGGCATTTCAAATAAAATACAAAATACTTTTTACTGAAAGGTATTTAAATACAAAATACAAAATATGTATTTGCATTTTCTATTTGCATTTAAAATAGAAGTATTTCAAATAAATCTTATCTCTGGAGATCAACCACCATCGTTTTAAGTGTAGAAGAGCTTTACGTTGCTCAAAAATATATAATTAAATTGGCGCAGCGAGAACATTTTGCGGAAGAAATTCATCAGTTGCGACAGTGTCATAAACTGAAATCTAATAGTAAATTATTAAATTTGAATCCGTTTCTAGACGAATCCGGTATTTTTAGAGTCGGAGGTGGGTTGAAAAATTGAAATTCAGACTCTCAACAGAAAAACCCTATAATATTGCCGTAAAAACACAAATTAACTCGTCTCATCATTATGCAAGAACATCAAAAACACTAACACGTCGGAACGCAGACTTTATTATCAATAATAAGACTCAGTTAGGCCCATTGATGGTCATTCAATGGTAAAGAGTGTTTTACGACACTGCATAACTTGTTACAAAGCGAATCCTAAACCTTCATATTTTTTGATGGGTGAACTTCCTGGTAGTAGAGTAGTACCTAGTCGCCCATTCTCAAAATGTGGCGTAGATTATGCTGGACCTATCTTCATAAATCGAATACGAAAACCTGTCCTGATCAAAACCTACGTTTGTATATTTGTATGTTTCGCAACTCGAGCAGTGCATATTGACTTAGCAGTTGATTTAACCACCGAAGGTTTCCTGAATGTATTGAAAAGATTCATTTCACGTCGTGGTAGGCCCTCGGAAATTCATTACGACAACGGTACTAATTTTGTGGGAGCCAGAAATCATTTCATCAAATTATACCAGCCCATTCTGCTCATGTTGGAGGCATCTGGGAAGCCGCCGTAAAATCAATGAAGTTCCATTTAAGACGCGTCGTAGAAAATGCTCCAATCAGATATGAAGACATGTATACGGTATTAACACAGATTGAGGCATGTTTCAATTCACGGCCCCTTTCTCCTCTTTCCCTTAATCCAAACGATTGCCTTCCTCTCATACCAGCTCATTTTTTGATTGGCGAGTCGTTACTCGCAACCCCGCAAGTGGATCTAGAATAGCACTGAGTCGGTTATCTGAATTTCAACGCCTGACGCAGCTCGTCCAGCATTTCTGGTCACGCTGGTCTCGTGAGTACCTAGCATAGTTACAGAAGAGAGCCAAATGAAATACATCACCTGAGGATTCTATCACTCAACTGCATCCAGGAAGTGAAAATCGCTAGTGGCAGTGTATTTCGCCGCTCTTTGAACAAATTTGCATTTCACCCATGACGAACGATGCATGAAAATTTCATTGATATTTGCATATTTTCCGACAGATTGTCAGTCTTTAGTTTGTACATCTTCAATCATTGCTAGATCACTACTTGATAGTTACATTATGTTAGATAGGTACAGTTTTATTGTTTTATCATTATCATTATTTTCTTTTGAAAGTAGTGGGCGGAATGTACAAGTTTGGTTTTTCGAATATATTTTAGGCGTCAGGTAGTCGCACTTTCGATCAAGGAAACAAGGAGAATGTCGGGTTTTTCGGGCATCTGGTCTATAACAACGTCAAGTCCAGATTCGAGAATATTCTAGAACACGAGATATTTCTTTGTTTTGAAAAGTTATGAATTGTCTACCCTGCCCTGTCGAAGGCCTATTTTTGCACTCAACCGTTTCACCGAATACAAGCGCGTACACGTCTCCCACACAGTTCAAGTTTCTGATACAATTATCGCGAGTAGTAGTGAACAACAGTCAATGTGTAGTAATAGCAGTCAAGTTTGTAAATATATATACAAAAGCTATATTTCGCGTATCATTCATTTCCCCATCAGGGGTGGTTCTTCAAGAAGCCGTACAAGTGAACAACACGATATTGGAAATAACATAAGTTTCCAGTCACAGTCAACATAGTTATTAGTCCTACACGTCGGATCAAGTACAATACACACATACAAACAGTCTGGTCCTTCGATCCAGACAGTCCACAGCACACACAAACATTTTGGTCCTTCGAGCCGGATCGTTTCCATCGCAACTAAACATTTTGGTCCTTCGAGCCGGATCGTTTTCATCGCAACTTAACAGATCCTTTCATAACACACATAATAGAAGACGACCAAAATCATCATGCTGATCGGCTTTAAATACAGCAAGATGGAGCACCTCCGCACTATGCTGCTCCTGTAAGAGAATTTTTAGATAACCGGTTCCCCGGACAACGGATTGGAGGGAGAGGCCCAATTGAATGACCTGCCAGGTCACATGATTTATCGCATTCGTACTTTTTTCTTTGGGGACACTTAAAAAATGAATGTTTTGCCCAAGTCCATAGAAGATCTTTGCCAACGGATTACAGTAGAATGCAGAAACATAACTCCTGATATGCTACAAATTGTTTTAAATAAATTTGAACAAAATCTGTGTCATCGTATGGAAGCAAGTGGGTCACGTTTTGAACACTTGTTGAAGTAACGTTTCAATAAATCAATTCAACAGCTTCTTTACTTTTTTTACAATGTACTGTTACAAGTAACAAACATTGAAACGTAAGTACTACGAATTGTAAATGTTTTGATTCCTAATAACCAAAACTCATTTGTATTTTTCATTAATACCAAAATTATCGGGTCGATGTTCTTCAAGTCGTATTCGCATTAACTGTTCAAATGATATGTCACACACTTCTCATTTAAAATTTTAGGGTTGTGACACCCCCTCGCTGGGGCGTTAAAAGCACAGGTTGAAAAATATGTCTGAAATGTGTCCCCCCAAAAGCAAACTCCACGTGTCCGAGCATTTTTGCTTTCAATTCTAAACAAAGGAGAACAGCTAGGTGCATACTTTTCGTTGGACCACTCTGTAAAATTAATCAAAAGAGATACTTCTATCAAAATAGCATTTTATTTATCAAAATTCTTTTTAATGTACTCTCACCCTCAGAAAGTTTGATAAATATTTTTACTGAATATGGGATAATAATTACTCTAAGGGAACAAAACTATTTATTTTATATGATTTTTCAATAACTTTATGGTCTCATCTTAAGTAGCAAGAAAATTAAAAATAACTCTTTCAGATATGGTCTATTCGCAGAATCAATAGTTTACAGAATATTGGTGTTGGGGTTAATCAATGCCTCACCCTAATATATATTCTAGTCTATTTATTCTGGGTTGATACCTGTGACGCGTCGCCAGATTTAGCAGTGATGCCACATGTTTTTCACTTTTTCAGCGATGCTCCGAATTAACTCCGAATAAAAACTTCGGTTAGGTTGCCCGTTTGTTTTGAAAGTGTTTTCGACTGATGAAATATAATCATAATATTTGGATTACTATTGATTGTGGATAAGCGTTGAATGGTTCAAATAATATAATGGACTGTTCTCATGCTAAGAATCGAATATTCGAAGGAAGTACATGTTAACTACATAATGATATCTAAAAATGTTCATCTTTCAGTATCAAATCTGTTCTGTCTTTCTCATTTGATGGTTCTATATTTCAGAACCAATTACTGTTCAATTCTAATAGGTGTGTTATAGAGTTTGCTCATTATGTAAACGCTTTACATCATTACATTTCAACAAAAATCACAATACAGATTCAAATTCAAATGTCTCTCAATTCACTAAGTACCCATATCAACTCAATTGGATAAAAAATACAAATGTAAGGTGGGAGTCAAAGATCTTGATATACATATCTTTCTGCTAATATATCTGCCTTATTTATTGGTGCTGGTTTGTTTCTGAAAATTGAAGAATATATTACATGTATCTCAAAGAATAAATTCAAAGTATATGGCCTACAATTGTACTGAATTAGTAACTGCAGCTTCAACATTCCATAATCAAAATGAATTTGGCATCATTGTGAAGTGTTGCCATAATTGTCGATGCATTGATATTCCCAGCTAATACATAAACCTATTGAGATGTCTGTCATTGCTAGATACTTTTCGTTTTGCACAATGGCATTGAATAGTTACCAAATCTGGTCGAAGTGATCTTCCTAACTCTCACTATAGAAATATCAAATGTTCGGTAACTGTTGAATTTTTCAATGTCATGTTTATCTCTGATGCTGTGAAGAAATTCAATAAATACAGCTCATTCCATAGAAATATAGATTCTGATTGAATAATAAACCTATAAATTTTGGATTCATCATCGAAAATCATCCTGGATGTGAAACAAGAAGTGAAAATCTTGAATATATTCTAGTCAAATTGCTATCATCAATTGAAGTGATCTGCTAATTTCTCAATCCTGTTATGTATCCTGTCCATTCTTTCATATTGAGCTGAAAAATATAATTATTTTGAATGCTGCGTTGAGTTGGACTGTATCTGATAACAATCGAAAACCTCGAATGATATTTCAGAAAATAGTAAAGGATTTTCAATTACAGAAATGAGGTTTTTCAAATCTTCAGAATATCTTCCGTATGTCGCACAATTCCATCTACGATAAAATAGTTAAGAATTCACATTTTAGTATTGTGAAAGGGAAAACCATTATGAAATATATTATATGTGGATAGTCCTTGCTCTTCATATATAGAATTCCTAGAATATTATCAATATGCTCAACCTATCCCAGTCTTTGTTATGATGCGAGAATCAAATGAGAGGTTGGTTTTATTAGATTTGACTCAAGAATTCGAGAGGATAGGTTAGGAAGGATGACGCATTCTCCTGAACTGATTAATGATCATAATGATTATAAGTTTCATTATTTCCTTACATGACAAATGAATCGGAAGAAAAAATATGTACTGTTCGTCTAGTGCAAGAAATGAATCAATCTATTTTTAGAGGAATTATCACTGTCCAAGGAATCTGATCTGAAAAAATTTGATTTCGATTATTAATTCGAAATACTTATTATTGAATAATGAAATATTCATGAAAATAGGAAAAACTTTTTATAATTTTTTATGAAAAAAGGGATGTAAAATTGAAAATATACTAACGACTTTTCTTGTTGACTGTATTTCTCGAAAAATTCACTCGGACTCATTGCATACAAAAATTATATAATGAGTATCTGAATGATTTTTCTTATAGACGTCATTCGTTGAATGTACTGTATATTTGATTTGATTTTCGACCCGTTTTTAATGATTGCTCAGGAATGAATAGTTTGACTGAAAGTTAATTCATTCAGTAATTCACGAAAGCAATGTATGTATTATGACGTCATTGAAAAGGAGTTTGTAACGATAGGTAAATTTGAAAATGAAATGAAATATTTTTATCCTCCTTCTCTGTGAATATATGTGTATCATAAATCAGCTCCAAGAAGTCTAACTCTGGAAATTCTATCGACTGGATAAGAATAGGAATCGAACATACAGGATTTAACTAAGACAATTCGAATTTGCTTCTCTTTGAATGTATATGAAAAAAATAGCTATATTCTATTTTCATCTAGAAGAACTACTATGAGTGGTATTCAATCATTCAAAACATTTTTCTTCAGGTGTTGTAATATAAATATCGTTTCATTGTAATTGAAAAATTCAATTGTCCAATTGAATTCATTTCATCAGATGCAACAATGTTGCACAAACGGAAATCGATAATGATCCTTTCCCACTATTTTCCCTACATGAAATATCAAATAATAGTGCAGGCGATATGTTATGATTCGTTTCATCAAGATTGATATTTGGAGTTGAACTATTTGAAAAATTATCGTTCAATAATAGTTGGGATCTTGAAAGGTATCGAGAAAACATAATCATTGATAAAAATTGAGAAATGTCATCGATTGAAAGTGGTGAGATTGAGTGAAAGTTGAGTAAATTGATCGAAATTACCAAAAGAATGAATTGAAAACGAAACAAAACAACTATCAGTAAACAGAAATAAAAACGAGAAGCGAAGTTTCAACTGAATTTTTATAACGATGTCCTGATTGTCTCTTCAATTTATGAATCACACGCACGAGAACATGCATTCATAGTATGGAATGTTTGTTTGGAAATTCAACTTGATTTGATGACTATTGAAACAAGTTGATTCATTGTAGAGTCATCTTGGATAAACAATTGAGTGTGGCTGAATTCTGATGAGAAATAATTAAAAATTACGAATATCTGATTATAAAACAATTGTGCTTCTTTTATTGATATGAAAAATATAGATAATAAAGAGATAATCAAAGTCACTCACAACTACCAAGTTACGAATGATGTTTGAGGCGGTATCCCAAAGGTCATATGGTATTATTAATCTGTTTGAAAGATATATAAAATCATTTCTTGTGACATGGCACATTGAACAAACTATTTTTCAGAAAACATAGGTAAATATATCAAAACATATATACTAATTTTGAAAAAATTAGGTATTAATACTCTATTTGTATTAAAAGTATCTAATTATAAATTTATTTTTCATCTGAAAATTGAAATATTGGTGATAGAAAATGTACATACTCGTGTTGTTATGCCAAGCTTTAGAGAGTCTGTCCCGTTGAAAAATATACGAATGTGAAAGGAACTGTTCATTGTTTGTACATTCGTCTCAAGAAACAATTGTTCATTCTTGAAAAAATTATCGACTCCAAATACCAATGAAATTTCCATTGATAAAAAATTTATAGGATATCCATATGTGGTTATTAATGTTTTCCTAAATATTTCTCGCACTATAAAGACCTGTGGGTAGTAGGAGAGTTTCAATATGTGATGACATTGACTGTTATAGCTTTGGTATCCCTATATTCTTCATACCCTGTATAAAGATCAAGTGAAGAATTTCGAACTGCATAACAGTTCATGACATTCAGCGAGACGAAACAGTATAATGAATGTGTTGGTGAGTGTTGATTTTGCTAAATGATAGTCTATTTCGGAACAGGATACAATTAATGACTCGGAAATTCACTGTTACTGAAACCCTTGACAGATATTGAGATATACAGGGTGAGTCAACAGCATTCTATCTATAGGTCTCAGAGACTAAGAAGATGACATTATAGTTCGATATATTTTTTCATGCATAGTTCAATGAGATCAAACTACCCATTTTGTTGGAATTGGATTGTCATTGTACAACTACTACATCAATGAAAAAAAGTTTTCGAAACTTCTTATATTCGATTCCATATGTTTCATCAGTTTTCACATATCACACTTGGAAATTTACGAATGTTCTCAATGGAATACTCTTGTACAGGATGTAAACATCTATTTTGAATTACAAATGTACATTAGTGTGAAAATTGAGACATTTAACTCACCATATTATACTAGTGCCGTCCGTACGGGACTTCGATGGAATTCGAGCCACTGTGTTTTAGTAAGGTAGAATCAATTTCGGAATTGTCATTCATTTCAAAACATATAATGTCTTGGATTATTTTGCTCGATATTTGCCGGAGAGTAAAAACTATTTCCAAGCATGCCAATATCGTTCAGATCTCGTTTATCATCACATCTCTTCCAATAAAATCAAACTTCCTATCATAAATATCGTATTTAAAAATGTATGTCATTGTACTCAGCATTGTATATGTGTAACTGATTGCAAATCTATAGTAACCAAGACAAATACTGCAATAAAATCTGGATTATTTTCTCCAAATATTTCGAAATGTGCAATTTGTGATCGTTTGAATATCTGGACAACATTTTAGTTGACTTTGGAATCTAGAAAATCGTTGAACAAGGCAAAAAAATCTGAAAGATGTCATGAAAACGAAATTGAAATATTTTTTCGAAATTTCGCAATCCACCAAGGGATCCCTCTTCATCTCTTGTTATTTCTCATCTGATATTATTTTCCACAAAAGATATGGAAGAAAGAGAGTCACTTTCCTACTTGTACCTAGATCGATTGCATATGATTGTTTGATGAAATCCCAATTAACGAAAGATAATGAATATTTTTTTATAATCCATTCGGATGGAAAATATATAATTATCATAATGATCTGAACGTATAGGAATAATGTCTTCATTTTGACTTACGAAAACATCATCTTGAATATTTGCTGTGATCCATTACAGTTTCTTGTTACAATATTGTTTCATTAATGTATTTCACTGAACTCATCCAATAATTTGACTTTCATATTTCAGAATGCGAGTCATCATAAACTTCCGATGTTCTAATAAATATTGATTTAATTAAATCTGCAATTCTCTCAATTTTATTTTTTGAGTAAATACAAAAGAATGATGATGATCTAAAAACATCATCTCATAGCAGAAAGAAGTAGAAATATCATGAATGAATCCATCTCCATATCTCTCTTAGTTTCTGAGATCTCAATAGAAAAAGTTGAATTTGAAGCACCCTGTATCTATTGTAGAGAAATCATGTGACCCTGGTTTGAGAACTGTGATATAGGTAATGATATGTGAATTGTAAGAAAATCTAGTTCGCAGTCTGAAAAATTATGTGAAATTCGTTTCGAATGAGATAATGATATCCAGGACCAATAGTGCAGAATTAATAAAAATGGTCATTAGGAACGTATAAGAATTCCACCCGAATCTGAAATATTTCGTATATCTGTACGAAAATACATTTCACGATGTATCTCATTGAATCAACAATCAAATAATCCTGGATGACTGACTGGTGCTTTGATGAAACAATTCTTTAAACATATAAACTTGTTACCTCGGATCAGTCCATTTATTTGTGGAAGAGAATTGTGCCAGCCTATCCCAATATGCACAGTGCGAAAAGATACCATACACCTAGCATCGTGATAGAAATATGTCTATAATGCGACCTTTGCTTAGACTTTTAGTATTTTACTATTTCTTTTCACTGAACTATCTGGATAAAGTAACAGTAGTATAAAGAAGTCAATTATATGTAACCACTCTCTTCAAATAGTAAGACTATAAATCTGAAGCTATTACTGTTTCATGTATTTTGGATTGCATTGCAGATATTCTCCACTTTGATTATAGTTTGTATTACAATCATAAAATGTCAAAAGCACGACGATGGCCAATATCATCCAGACGATGAAGGTAGATATATTCACGATGATTCAGGTAGATATTTTCCGGATAATAGTGGACAGTATCGTGATGATGGAACTGGAAGATATTCTGGAGAGGAAAAATATCGACAAATCAATAGTAAGTTACCTGATACTACTCCGGAAAAAAAATTTGTCGATACCAACAGAACGATTTTGATAATAAGAAGCTCAGAATAACGAATTCATTGATGATTTTCTCCTCATCTGGAATAGCAAAAAATGCTCAAGATCGATAGAGTCACAAATGATCGAATGGTTCCCCAAAAACTCACTCTGAGTCATCAACATGAATCCTAGAGATCATTCGCTTCGATGAGTGCTAACTGCAATTTACCAATTTGTCTAGCACGCCAAATAAAATGAGTTCGATAGTGACTTCATAAAATGTAGCAATATTTACCACCATTGTCAAGCACTTTTCGAGAGCTTCAAATCCAGCTATCACAAAGGGAATTGTCATTCAAGATTATTCAGGTGGGGTGACTGGAGGTGAAAAGGAAAGTGGGGGAAGTTCATTCAGTACATAGATTTGGTTCTCCCTACATATTGAAAAACGGTTCGAAGGATTTTTTTTTCTCTGAGCGTTTGTTAGTTTGTCCATTGGCAATTTTCAAATTGTCACCGTGTATGTCTTTTATACTTTTTCTTCTGGTATCATGACGAAACTCTCGGATCTGACGGAGTAGAACCAGCAATGAATATGAACAACTGCTACTGGTTCGGTTCTTTATCACTATATTCCACCTCAATAACATTTCTATATCATAAATTTCGATTGGAATGAATTGAAAAATGGATGAGAAAAGATTTAGTCTTCCATTCTAGATACTTATTCCTCATTTTACCTCATTTCTTGCATAAATCTCTCCATTAAAATGTGCATGTACAACCTTCTTATTTCATTCCTCACTTTATCGTTTGCTGTATGAGTTCTCTTGACCTATGACCTTGAGGTGAACGAACGTGCAGGTTATCGGTCATGTCAACCCGAATAGGTTCCTGAAAAGGTCTTCTGAATATATGAATTCTATTCGAATACCTAATATCAAGTTGATTTATGGATGGCAGTAGATAGATGGTGTCCTATAAATATCACTTTCATGTTATCGTTACTCAATATATTGTTTTTATAGCTAGATTCAGAGATCAAGGTAGCATTTATTCATCTCCAAGACCTTTCTCTCTCTCTGCACCGATCAGAAGTAGGTCTGTGAAGTCGAAGCCAAATACCATTCCCATAAAACCCTCTGGACTGACTACATACGACGATGGAAAATGGAAAGTTATTCGACTTTCTAGTGATGTGAACAAAGCAGGTTTTCACTGGGAGTAAGTAATCATTCCGAAAAGATATTGACGATTTTTTTTTTGATTATCACTTCATTGAAATAACATACAGGATGATTCACCTAACTGATTTATTTTGGTGGCAGCTAAAGCTCAATGTGATCTATTTCAATTTGCTGTCACTTCTAGTTAAACCGGACGTGATATCAACTTTGATTTCTTCACTATCTCCGGGGTTTAATGATAAATTGAGTTTACAAAACAGCTGATAACTCTAGGATATCCCTAGAGCAAAAAAATTTTGTCTGACTGTCAGAATTTTCACAACAAGAAATTCAAAGGTCGACGACAGAAGGTGTCCCAAGAAGAATTATTAGAGAGTTGAAGAGGTTCCACAAACGGTAACGTTAGAATTCATTCTGACATCTGGGCATGCGCCCTTACGTTACAGTGTCTAGTACTGCTCACGTACTGTGATTACTTCAACTCTCTATTATGTGTCGTGAACTATATGAAAGATATTTCACAAATGACTTAAATTATAATTTTGTTTCATCTGTATATCAGTATATGATTTTCGATGCCATATTATTTGTTTTGTCATATGTTTGCATAGTCACTTCTCCTCAAATAATCAATATTATTCGAGCAATATGAAATTTATAATCATCTAAGCAAACTGGTGAAAACATATAAGACAACTGAGCGTATTTCCTCATTTTTGGTAATATCTCTGTAGATATCCATTTTAGCGATATGGTATGTTCATACGAATCGATGTAAATAGTATATTAGAGTATAAGTGGATAAAAAGGTCTCGAAATAAAGCAAGTGTCCTAAAGACCAGATCCACGAATACTTTTTTTTTTTGGTGCCACATTTCACGTTTGAATAAAGTTTTACATTTGTCAGTTATATTTTATTTGACGTTTACAAGGTACTCAATCAATAATAAAAAAATTGTCATTTAGACTTTACGTTTCTCGTTCCTTCGTTGATATTGCCATGGTTACTTAAAAAAACGCGCGTTTTTCAAAGTTCGATTTAAATGGGTAAAAATAGTTATTTATGTATCAAGGGCGTAAAATAGGCTTTTATGGACCTGAGCGATAGCGAGGGCTATTAGAACGCACAGATTTTATGATCGACCAGTATATTTTATTGTAAATACATCTTCACTTCTCAAGCATGATAGGAATACATCACCGATGAAGTGAGGTTCAGATTATATCGGGAAAATCAATCAAGAAGTGATGGAATCCACATTACCATGATTACACAGTCAATATAGAATTCCGTTGGTATGATAACTTGGTATGGTTGGTATGATAACTTAACTGATTCATTGCCAAGCGGGCGGTAAAGTAGTCCGAGGGTGGTAAAGTGCTATTTTACGCCCGGTCGTGCATAAAATATATTTTTTTCATAGGTGCCCCCACGGAACGAGAAACGTGAAGTCTAAATGACAAATTTTTTATTATTGATTTGACAGGAGTACTATTGCGTCTAATAGTATGAAGATTTCATGGTATTCGAAATAAAATCATGATAGAGGTGCGATTCAACATGCAATAGGTTCAGAATCCTACGGAAATGTCAGAATAAACAGGGTGTGTCGATATTACTTCCGGTTCAACAGGAAATAACAACGTATTGAAAATATTTTCGGAAAATATGTCACCTTAAGTTGTAGCTGCCACCAAAATTTCGAATTGAAATCTATAATAGTCCTCCATAAACTCCTAATGATTCAGTTAGGTGAATCACCCCATATGTTGATATGAAACACTTTATACGATGAAACAAGAACAAAGAAACGTTTCTGGAGGTCTGAACGTGTAATATTTTCAATTTATCGGAAGAATATGTTTATGATTTTTTAAGAAAGACCTGATTGGTTGACTTTTACCCAACACCCTTCCATGCATGATTTTCAGTAATGAAACTAGGCGAGAAAAAAACAAAAATCGTTTGCAAAAAATATACCATCTCATGATAACTTGGTCCACTAATATCAACTGAAATAGAATTATCTGCTAATTCATTCTTATTCCAGAATGTGGATTGAAATCAACATTTCACGAAATTCTCAGTATTAGTTCATTCTTATTTTTTATTCTATATTACGAAGCGTTATACATGTGAATTCTGTTATATATTCTGGAAATTGAAATTGCATGTTAATTTTTTGAAACAATCTCCTTAATTTTCATCAGTTTTCAAGATGATAATCATTTTCCAATTTTTTTTCAAAATCTGACACTGCGTCAATGTTCATGACTCTGTCATCTTCATATTTGGGGTGTACCATAGCGAAGGTTTATATCAATTTTGTATAGAGGAGTTTGTTCTACATTATACAGGGTTGCTATAAACCCATTTAACCAGAGTACACAAAAATTTCTTTTACCTTTCTTGCTTGTATGGAATATTTATTGTGTTAATAAATAACTACGTATCAGCTCACATGTCAGATAACATTACCATAATCAGCTAGATCTAACTGGGAAACAAGAAACAAATGTGTTATCTATACGCGAATGATATTATTATTGCAATCGTCATTTATGTATGAATTGAAGAAAATGTTTTCGAAAAATTTTATTTCCTTGAGAATTCGTATCAGTCAATTATAGATGATCGAATTACCTGTCATTTCATGAATATATATGAGGACGAATTTTTATAGATACGAAACTGAGAACAACATCATAGGAGAAGAGAGGGCACATATTCATAATGAAGGATCCAAGGATGAAATTATCAGAACAAAAGGATTTTACAAATACACAGGACCTGACAATGTTGAATACAACGTCGAATACACAGCAGATGAAAATGGATTCATACCAACAGGAAAACATTTACCACTGGCCTTGCAAGCTGCTATCAACCAGAATGTGAATAGAAAAAACTCATAATCTGCAGGATAATATAACATTTATAATATGATTCCAATATATTTTTATTTTAGCAGATAATCGAATCACTATTATGAAATCATATTGTTAGGTATTAGTATCGTGTATCATAAAAACATTCAACCCAACATCTGAAATGAAATCTGTCGTTGATAATAAATCTGTGCGAGTCGATGGCGAGATTATTGTTCCATGTTCTGTATGTACCTAACATCATATCTTATGGTTTTTTGAGATTGGATTCAAGTCAACTATTGTAAAAATACAAGAATTAATTACGCAAAACCATCTACCAATCTATGACGCTAAAAGTAGATCGTCATATTGAGATTCATCGTTAGCATATGAAGTTATTGAGTTATCAAGTCAATATTTGCAGATACGATTTTTTTTTGACGACACAATTTCAGTACTCAGTTGAGTCAATTTGGAAATTGTTATAAGGAAACATTTCATTTATTTTGGGGCTACTAGAATTTTTAATGCGAAGGTTTTTCGTTTCTGGAAAAAAGTTGATGATCAAAAGAGAATTATAAGCTTTCATTTGTAACCATTCACTCCACCGATCTGAGAAATTAATTCAATTCTTCTGATAAATGACGTATCTCAGAACTTTAACGAGTTGGGATTACTAATGGCTAGGAGATAAATGGATCAGAAAGACATCTCGCCATTGAAGATTCAATGCAATTGTTCTTTCTTGTGCTATACAAATTAGGGTTCATTCATAAATTACGTCATATGAATTTGGTGATTTTTTGACCCCTTCCCCTTTCTTGTCACCGCCTTTGCAATTTTACATTTAGAAATTATTGAATTGAATCAAGTGAAACATTTCAAGAAATTGGTGAAACAAGAAACTATAACTTAATTAATTCAATGGGGAAAATCTGTTAAAAAAGTTGAAAAATACCAGAACTACAAAAACTACGTCGTTTAATCTGCGGAAATTAATCTTCTAATGTGATAAAACCAAAGAAATCACCACAAATATTGCAGATGTTTTGTTGATAGTGCAAAGTTAGTGTTTCAACACGTAGATTTGAAAAGGTGGTCTCACTAAATTCGGGACTCCTCCCACCCCCTGGTTCACAATGTCACACTTCGGGTGCGTTTTACTAAGCACTCACCACAATTACACTCACGATCACAATTTTTGTCGTTCCATTTGGTTCTGGGCGTCACAATCATACAATCGAAAGACATGGATTTTGGAGCGTTTTGAGCGTTCATTGAAAAAAAGTTATGTTACAATTTGCAAGTGGTATCATTTAGATACGAATATAATTATAATATGGCTTTTGACGCAATAGTACGTCGAGATGATGTTAGTTCTTCCAGCTCAGATGGAGAATAGAAAACAATTCCACAAGAATATAATAAAAAACGGAAACTTAGACAACTTATTATTGATTACGATAATGTTATCACTCGTTGTTCGTTCTTTCACTCATATAATTATTATTCCCTTCAGGCTTGAAAAATATACATTCAATCATTCACCTGAGTTGGTACAAAAAGATTTAGTTCGACGTATTCCCGGATGTTATGCAATTTCTTTCCTACATCAACATATTCTCCAGACCACTTATTATTGATTACGATAATGTTATCACTCGTTATTCGTTCTTTCACTCATGTGATTATCATTCCCTTCAGTCTTGAAAGATATACATTCAATCATTCACCTGTGTTGGTACAAAAAGATTTAGTTCGACGTATTCCCGGATGTTATGTAATTTCTTTCCTACATCATCTCATAGGGTTTTTTCAATGAACCACTGAACAACTGAAACTTCTTTTCTAGTTATCATCATAGATCAGTCTGTGATATATATTCAACGTAGGACGAGCTGGACATCGTGCTATTGATGTGATGGATGTCATTTTCCTAGAATGATAGGAGCTATGATGGAAATCATATTCGTATAAATGCATCGAAAGAAATCTAGTAGATTATATCACCAGAAAAAGATAGCATTCTTTTCAGCTACAGGTTTCCATTGATTTTGAATAAAGTACTAATTTTGGCAAATAATCATAATAGATTCACATAGAGTTGAAGTTTTATTGTAATTAGCTTGTATGTGATAACCCATCGCTATGTTGGACATGGAGTGACTGTTGAAAGATGTATCGGGTTATTGAAAGGATGGATGAGGAGGTTATTACATTGTCTAGCAATGACAAGGGTAGATTTAATCCATAATATCTGTATTTTACGAAAACATGAAGAATGTATTAACGTGTTCAGAACAGTATTTAACCTTAAAAAAAAACAAAATTTCTATCAATATTATTTTCAGTTGACAGTGGCAATCCCTTATTTGGATCATCATACTATAATAATCTGATATATGGTAACAATCAATGTTTTTGTTGTTTCCTTTGATTTTATTTTGTCTGTACAGCATACTATTTTTGTTTTGTGAATAATACCATTTAATATTTCATTATACGTTTCGAAAATAATGTTTTTGTTTTTATATTCTGTGATATTACAATGTGAGTTGAAGTTTTTATAAAGTATTTTGGGCGAGTCAAGCTGAATGCATTGGACTAATATATATCTGATGATTCTGTTCAGCCATATGCCTGGCTAGAAATGCGCACAGCTTGACTCACCCCGTGTTATATTCAAAATATACAGATCAGTATTTTATAATAGTCGTTTAATAATTTCCCCTCAAGAATGAAAAAGAGATTCAAAATGAAGAGCAGGCATATGATGTGTTTTATTGCTGGTTCTGATTATACCTACTGGTTTACCACCCTGTATATAAATCTCATAGACTCAACCTATGCACATTTCATAGGCATTATAAAATGGTCAAAATATAAGGCAGCTGAGGTATATTCAGTCTGCTTTCCAGTTACTAATTCCATGGGTGTTGCAAAATTAACATTATTTTAATTAAATTAGAAGACGCTTATAGAGAGCAAATTCAATGCCACGATGGTACTTACCAAATTACATATGAATATATCTTCAACGGGAGACGTAATTTGAAAGCTCATTTGGTTCAATAATCTTTCCAATAAGTGCTAAAATTCGAAGTCGCAATGTTGCTATTCATGGTAGCTTCCACACATCCACATTGTGATGTATTAGGTGATTACCAGTGATATACAATGTTGCGGACATTAAGCACTCCCCAGTAAGTACTGGTTGCAGTTTTTTATATCAATATTGTGAAGTCGCATTTCCACGATGTTAACTTTCTACAACTTCCCTGCAACCAAAACTGGTTGACTGGGTATCACTATACTTGAACCTGATGAAGAAAATGATGGAAACATTCCGCGTGAAACAAGACGGAATATACGGAATTTTTAAAAATACATGATCATGAATTCTCTGTAAGATATTCATGATATGATTTATACGAATCGTGTTATTTTTCATTGTGGTATAAGAATCGTAAAGTCGCATGAATATTTGTTTTTATTCAACTATATTGAATGAATAATATACCAAATACTTCTTGGTTTAATGAAAGAGGTCGTACAAAATTCTTTTTCAAATAATTTCAATACCACAAAATTGGATATCGGATTTATTATTATGATCTCTGATAGATTTATTTGTTTTCTTCAAGCTTCTTAACTTAGAAATTCATCAGGTCCAGTTACATCGTATCTTATTTTGTCAAGTTCCTTAAAAATTCTTTCGAATTTTGTTTTGTGAAAATTTCCTACTATTGAATTTTTCTTCCATAGCTCGGTATGTTTCTAATGATAACAATACGCAATGTGGGCTCCACCTCTATGAAGAAGCTGAAAATGCACTTATGTAACTAACATCATCATACATTCAACATAAAGATCGAGAGAATTGTTCAATATGATATTTCAGCATCAAGACATTCGTCATTGCCATTATCATCAGCGATATTGATGAGCCTGCTGGTTGATTTGATGATTTTGTCACCAATTCTGTAGCGTAAACTGTATCTGAAAACGAAATGAGTTTCTTTCGAGAAATATATTTTCATAAACTGCGATCAATCATAGACTGCAAATATGCTCACTATGCTTTATTTATCGATAATATTCACCTGTGAACGCACGATCGTCGTCGCAATGTGGAACGCCTGAATGAGTGTTTTGGGCGTTGTGAACGCTTAATGGAAAGAACCCTTCGTCCAAGGATGATAGACTGACCGTGATGGTTTGATTAGGGTATTTTGTAAGCATAAAGGCATTGCTTCCAATGACACGAGATATAAAAGCAATGAGCCTGAATTCAAACTAATTAATTCTGTGTAGCCATATGATGTTTTGAAAATCAATATCAACAATAAAATGACTAAAATATACGTTTTGTAACCATACTATTATAATAACTATATGACTTCAGGCGGTACTCGTTTTTGTGTATTGTGAATCTTCTTGATCCCCAGAATTTTAAGAATATAATAAACACACCCTGGGAAACACTAAATGAACTAGCAATTATTGGCGGTTCAAATTAACTGATAAGGTTTTTCTGACTAAAACAATTATCCCAATCAAAGTTGAAGTCCTAATGCTACCAAATATTTAAGAATCATAAACTTTTTCTCGTTTTACTTTACTAGAAAGTATTCTAATGAATCCAATATTGGATGATTAGAAGAGTAAAAGACGTATCTAGGTGATAGGGTGAATACTCAATCTGTTGTTCATTTCCATTTAGGAAAAAATATTTTTTTGATCTGAATCTATTCGAAAGCCGGTTAATCACCTTACTTAACTGAAACGATTATATCTTTGCGATTCTTTAAATCATTTCATGCTCCATATGGGGCGGCTTTATATAATATTGGGATATTCCAACAGCCACTTTTTCCGAAGATGATCATCTAAGTGCTTACTTTTAATGTCGCACACGAAATGATTCTCATTATATGTGATACGTTACTATATCCACAATGAAAAATTGAGTCGCATACAGTTTCGGTCCATATGAAAATACGAATAAACTATCCGGAGTATTGAATCTTTTCAAATGGCAAACTTTTAGGCATATAAATCTCTAATTTAACCTTCTTCGTATCATTTCCCGTTATCCCCTATACTGTTCGTTTTCATCTTGGACACAGTGTATATAAGTATACACAGTGCGTCCATAAAGTGACGCATAAATTCATTATTGGCTAAATGAACAATAAAATGAAAATTCCCAAAACAGGTCGATTTTTGATTTCAATTTACTATTGTTTCAAATCATAATCTGATATACAGGGTGAATCACTCTCGTGTAATGACGTCATCACCATTTTTTTCAAATGGAACCCCCCCTTTTTTTCAATTTCCAAAGTGTCTTTGCTGAGCTGATTCCAAAAATGTATAATATGTTGCTTCAAATTGGTACAGGGTGGGCAGAAATACAAAAAAAGTATGAAAATTGATTTTGGAACGTAATACGTTACTGAATGTAATAAACAAATTAAATGGAATTGGTAGTTATGCAATTAATGTGATACACTTCCAAAAACAAACAAACGAACGCAAATTTACAATAAATTATCATTTATTTATTTAGCGTATGGCATTCTACACAATATAATTTAATATAATAGAAGTTACAGCTGACAATTTGATGTCTAATCTGTTAATATAATCAATCGAAGCTGGTGTCCCAAGGGCGAAGTCTTCAGTATTCCCAGCATATCTTCTGAGAGGGCATTCGGTAACAATATGATGGACGGTCTGTCTTGCCGCTCCGCAGTCGCACTCTGGGGAAGGAGCCATATTCCATCTGTGGTGAGAGTCCCTGCAGTTTCCATGACCAGTTCTAATTCTATTAAGAGTAGCCCATGTTTTTCGGGGAAGTCCCTGTGGGCATTAATTGCATTGTGGTATATGGTGCGTTATTTAGTTTTTCCTTCCACTTGATTTCAAGCTGAAAATTGCTTGTTCTTAGTTCATTGGCTGTTCTTACAGGAGGATTTCTAGAACGCAGTCTGGTGGTGTTGGCATCGTTAATATCTTCATGTATTGGTAGCTCAGGGTTTTTGACTATTTTTTCAAATTCTCTGAGTAAGGCCGTTTTTTCGGTGGAGTTCTGGTGGTGGGATATGGCTCAGTAATGGAAGCCACTGAGTTGGGGTTGACTTTAGTGTGCCAGATATTAGTCGCATGGTGGTATTGAGCTGTACGTCGATGAGTCGGGTATATAAGCTATTAAGCCACACTGGGCGCAATATTCTGCTGCAGAGTATACCAGTCCTAAGGCCGAGCATCGTAGGGTTGCAGCTGTTGACCACCATGTTGTTCCACATAATTTATGGATGATATTATCACGTGTCCTCAATTTGCCTGCTGTGTTCTGAAGGTGGTGCTTGAATGACAGGGTGCTATCCAAAGTAACCCCAAAGTATTTTGGGGTACAATTATGCCGTAGTAGTTGATTATCGGAGAATACTCTCAGTTGTCTATTTGCCATTTTGTTATGTAAATGAAAACAGGAGACTTCCGTTTTATCAGGGTTGGGCCTGAGTCTCCACTGTTTGAAGTATGTATTTATCTTAGCGAGGTCATCTGCAAGCACTTCTTCAGTATTCTCAATGGAGGAGTCTCTTGTTGCAATCGCACAATCATCAGCATATCCAAATTTACTTGAGGTGGTGGCAGGCATATCTGATATATACAATCTGAACAGGACTGGAGCGAGAACTGATCCTTGGGGCAGTCCGTTATTCAGTGTTCTCAAGTTACTCTGAAGGTTCCCCGAGATGGCTCGGAATTGCCTGTCGCTGAGCATGTTGTTTAATAACCGGGCAGTCGTTTTACATGGGATGGTTTTCAGAAACTTATACAGTATACCGTCCTTCCATACGGTATCGTATGCGGCCGAGAGATCTATGAAAGCCACAGAAGTCTTGAGCTTTCTTTGGTAGCCTGCCTCTATGTACGTTGTGAGGGACAATACTTGATCGGTCGTACTTCTTTTGGGCCTAAATCCTGCCTGCTCAACTGGGACCGTCTGGAGTATGTTAGGGCCTATTCTGTTAAGCAAGAGTCTTTCGAGGATATTATAGGCTGAACTTAGCAAGGCAATGGGGCGGTAATTTTCTGGCTTGTCACTGGACTTGCCTGGTTTGAGAATTGCTATTATTTTGGTTTGTTTGAAGCTCTTCGGTAGTTGTCCAGTCTCAAGTATATTTGGGTAGAGCTTGGATAACCAAAGTTTCGCATGTTTGCCACTGTATAACAGGAATTCAGCATGCATGTTGTCAGGGCCAGGTGCCCTTCCTGCCTTGGTATCTTTAATTGCATTTTCGATCTCATATATGCTGAAGGGTTGGGAAAATTGCGATGTCTCTGGGCTGTCGGTTTTTAGTCTCTTTAATTCCTTCCTTATGGATTGGTAAACTCCTTCTCTCTTGCTCCTCTGGAGGTATTCACTATATGTGAGGCGATCTTGTTGGGGCAAATTTCAAGGCTTGCGCGCGTCGTTGGTTTATCGTCCCCCAGTTTTCTCAGGAGGGACCAAGCTTGTCGGCTGGATGTTTTGAAATCTAGTGCTTCTACTGTATTCATCCACTTATCTCTTCTTGCGTTATCAAGACTATGCAGAAGCTCGTCCGCGATTTCGTTGTCTCCGCTGTCAATGAAATCTTGATACAGACTTTCTGTTTCTTCATTCCATCCGGGGATGTATGCCCTGTGGGAGCCTCTAGGAATAAACTTCTTTGCAGTGGAGATTGCTGTACCGATGAATCTTTCGTACTTCTTATGTGTTGGGGGGATCCATCTTATTCGTTTGTCAAGTTCTTCCGCATAGCCGACCCAGTTCGCTTTCTTGAAGTTCCAGCGCGGTCGATGTTACCAATGGGATTTGGATGCCTACTTCACATATGACTGGCCTGTGTTGGCTGTGGGGGAAGTTGGTGAGTGCTTTACGCTTGGTTGGTAATGGTTTATTATCTTGGCTTTTGCTGACAAAGCATAGATCCGGATTATACTCCCGCTTCCACGCGGCTGACCAAAAAGTGCCTATGTCTTTGGCGTTGAAAAGAAGAAAAAGATTATTGCTTTCTGACCAGTTCACCAGCGTCTCACCATTTTCATCGTTAGCCCTAAACTTCCATTCCTCGTGGTAGCTATTGAAGTCTCCTATATAGATAGCTGGGTGAGGGCGGATATCAATAACTTGGTGCGGCCAGGCAATGTTAGGTGGCTTGTAGATATTTGTTATCTCAATATCTCCTACTTTGCTCACGACGGAATGTATGTCGTTATTAGTACTAGAGGATATATGGAAGGCATTCTCTATCGAATTTCTAACATAGGTGGCGTTACCGTAGGCATGGTGGTATATTGTTAGATATTGGTATCTTAGATAAAAGTTCACATTCAGAACGGCTGATGCCTCCAATATTTAGTTGACAAACTCGGACAATTGGTCCAAGGTTTCTGGTCATTTGGTTCTTAAAAGGACCGTTACTGCTCATGGGTTGATTCATTGTGTATGGCCAGGAGATCGTAGATGGTTTGTTGATAGTTTGGCCGCCTGATCGTTCTAGCTCATTTAGCGTCATCCAGGGTGCACGTGTAGTATTCTACTACGAACGCGAGATAGTCTGCACCCCAATAAATGTTCAAATTGTTCTCCATTGACCGTTAGACAATGACTGAACCAGGCATTACTTTCGTCTCTAACATTCTGTAGCATAGCGGGTGTTATGCTCTGTATTTCTTGTCTGATTCGGTCTTGTAGTTGAGGGATATTTCCAGGTCAGTCAAGTAGACTTTAGATTTTGAATAACCTCATGAAAAAAGTCTAATGGGCTCAGATCAGGTGATCTAGCAGGCCATTCCACTGGTCCCCTTCTTCCTATCCACCTTTGTGAATAAGTTGTGTTTAAAAAATCGCGCACAGTTACTGCGAAATGTGGCGGTGCGCCATCCTGTTGAAACCAGATTCTGCGGTCTACATTAGTGGGTATTTGAATATCAGGAAAAAGCTGGATCAGATCAGGAATTAATGTATTTTGTAGGAAATCCAGATATAATGCTCCTGTTAAGTTTTCATCGAAAAAATATGGACCAATAATTGTATTTCTCACAATACCAGCCCATACGTTAGTTTTTTGTGGTCTTTGCGTATGGTACTCTTGCATCCAGTGTGAATTTTCATCAGACCAATAACGGGTGTTTTGCCGGTTAACATGACCGTTCAAATAAAACGTTGCCTCGTCCGAAAATTAAACGTTATCAATGAAATGTTATTTTGGTTCATCATATACTCGCGGAATTCAGTTATTCGGTCAAAGTCGTCTTCAGCCAATTCATGGATAAGACGTACTTAATAAGGATGGTATTTCACCTTTTTGAAAATGTTTGATACTTAGGACTTTCCAATACCAAAATCCCTAGATAATCCTCGCACTGTACAGTGTGGATTTTCTACAGCCGACAAAATTATGTCTTGTTGAATATTTTCATCAATTTTTGATCTACCTTGCTTTGCTGCATCCCTCACATGTCCTAATTCTCTGTATTTTCGCTCTATTCTACTCACCGTAGATTGTGAAATAGGTTCACGATCTGGGTGCATTTCATGGAATAATCGGTATACCTCTTGTTGAATCCGCATCTTATTGCCAATACCAATCATCATTAATATTTCAATCCTGTCACTTTCGGTTAAAGGCATTTTGTAAAAAAAGTTCACGAACGTACCTTCTCTAAAGCGTTAACAATACGAAACTGTGCTTCAATGTTTTTGACAGTTTTGTCAAATAAAAAAAATGGTAAAAGATAATGCCAAACTAAAAGATTTTCATAGTCCAGGGGCTTGGATCACTAATGAAAGCTGTAAGATACAATTATTAAGAATAATGCTGTATGTTCTTGATAGTTTATTAAAGGAGTTGTATAACGATACGTAATTTCATTTAATGTGTTTATTACGTTTATTCGTTATTTTCATTACTTTGTAAGTAAATTTTCGCATTTTTGCCCACCCTGTACCAATTCGAAGCAACATATCATACATTTTTGGAATCAGCCCAGCAGAGGCAATTTGGAAATTGAAAAAAAAGGGGGGGTTACATTTGAAAAAAATGGTGATGACGTCATTACACGAAAGTGGTTCACCCTGTATATTAGATTATGATTTGAAACAATAGTAAATTGAAATCAAAAATCGACCTGTTTTGGGAATTCCTAATTTTATTGTTCATTTAGCCAATAATGAGTTTATGCGTTACTTCATGGACGCACTGTATAATAATAAATTTCATTTGTATCAAAATGAAATATCATATCACGAAGGTAACCTCTAACTTTTCCTATAAGATACAAAAAAAAACATACGGATGAAAAATTGAATGTTTTATCTTACAATGGCAGTTCAATTACCTATAATTGTATTGAAATCACAACAAAATAATGTATCAACAAGAAAACACAAAGAAATAAGATATAAATCAAATAATCAAGGCTCAATTATGTGTATTGTGTATTTCAAATAGATTATCTGGCAGATTTTCTGAAAATATAACAAAAATTCTCTATTATAAGAAGATGTGCGGGTGTAAGAATACTCTGACTTGAGGGATCCGACCATAGATATCAATAATTAATGATTCCAGGATAAATCAGTCATAATTTTTGAATAAGCATGCGGTTTCAGAAAGCAATGGTCAAAAACCATTGAATTATGTATCTCGAGTAGTATTCTTCTAGTTGAAATACTCAAGTTATGATTGCTGATGGTAATTCTAGTTTTTGGTGCATGCTGAATTGTGGATCATAGTGAAGTTTCAAATAAAGACCTCGTTTATGTGTAAGGTTCTCAGTTGAATGTAGCAATATATATCATCATTGCATAAACTTTGTAACTAAGCGTAAAGCAAATAATGAAAGGTCGAAACTACAATACAGATTTTGCATTATCGTTATGGAAATTTTGATCAGTCGAATGAAGATATCATTGCATACATTACTGACTGAAGCAAATAATGCCAGTATGAAATCTTGCTTTTTCAATAGAAAAAAGTATATAATTTATTTTTTCATAATCCCTAGATATTTGTGAATTGAATGATAAGACTTTCAGAACAATCTTTTTTGATGATAGTATTTCAAGACGTAAGCTTCAGATCTAGAAGATATTTGAGATTCGACTCATATTACTCTCATTATTTTAAAGGAATAACAACAGGACAATAAGTAACTTGCAAATCTTCCGAAAAACAAATATGTTATTCTACATCGTATATCATTCATTTCTGTGCAATTGGAGAAATCCATTACGAATATTTCACTCAGTAATAAATTAAAACATGAACTGGGATTCAAATGTACATGAAAACGCGCGCCCTTCAACGCGGCCATCTTGTGACGTCATATGGTCGTTTGTG
The DNA here is from genome assembly GCA_037013635.1 of Plagiodera versicolora. Classification (NCBI taxonomy): domain Eukaryota; kingdom Metazoa; phylum Arthropoda; class Insecta; order Coleoptera; family Chrysomelidae; genus Plagiodera; species Plagiodera versicolora. The sequence continues at coordinate 2,096,367 of CM072986.1, read as the reverse complement.
TTATTGTTGTCATTAAGTTGTCAATTAAAATATTAGAGTATATCTCTTCGATTTCGCTTTAAACGTTCTGGATATTCAATTTCCTTGTGTTTGTTCATACTGGATGACTGATAATGGAAGGCAATACCAAAGGATTTCACAAATACTGTTTTTTTCTGTGCCTAGGCACGACGAGAAACGCACTAGTGGTGCCAATTAATGAAAATTGAACCCCTTTCCAGTGTAACAAATCGTTACTGTTGTGAGGATCATTTTGATGTGAGTTTATAAATATTAAATATAAATGGGTATTTCATGCAAATCTTCCCTCTGAAGCTTCATGATATATCTACCTGCCAATACCTGCGACCGTGGTGTATAGACGTGTTTTAGTTCGCTTAAAGAGATAAATTCAAATCCTCGTTAGTGCTTCATACTGCATCGTTGTAACATATATCGGGTGTTTCACAGTGGATGGAACATTAGACGTATCTGGAGAACAGAGGACAGATCATTTCAAAAATTTGTGAGCGTGAATAATCAAACTTGCTCTATCCGTCTAAAATATTTTCATCAATACAGTGTTGCCGCTTGTATCAGAAAGTAGTAGCTTCTTTGTCAATTCAAATGGGACACCCCGTATATTATATCATTTTTGGAATCCTCATGAGATTCCTCACAACTTTCCCACATAATTCCATATACCTATCTGTGACGATTTCCGAGATAAAAATTATTTTGTCAAATTTTTGTGTAAAACCTGACCATTGAAAAATATCAATTTTTTCCCAATGCAAATTCACAAAATATTGCAATTTGGGTTATAGCTGCATAAGACCATCAAGTATTCTGTCAAGGAACTGGATCTCAGTTTCAACATACAGGGAGGCTCAGAAGTGAGTGTCATCCGGGCACTCATGAAAATAACTGAAACTCCGTTTTTTGAAATGGAACACCCTGTATATTATTACTTATTCGAAAAGCTATAACATTTTCCATTTCAATTGAGTATACTTTCCCTATACCTATCTCGTACAGTGTGATAGTTATGATCACTTATGTTATGAATTCGTCTTCAATAAAATGAATATTGGATAGTGCTTAAGATAGTAGGCTATGAACTTCATTCTGACAGAGAACTAACATGTTATTCCTTCATTGTTATCCTTTATTCAAGATGCATGTGTGTAAGAATACTATTATCCACGTTCACAAATTTTCGGAATGATCTGTCTTTCTGTTCTCCAGATACGTCTAATGTTCCATCCACTGTGAAACATCCTGTATAATGGACATTTCGAGTGATGGTGAAACCAAAAAACTTTTACCAAAGCTTCATGAACAACATAACATAGTAACAAGAAGCAAATGTGGTAGAGTAAAAGCAATGAGTGAATCATCCACTCTGGGAAGAAAAACGGTAGCAGTCACAAAAAGTAGTATCGATAAGAATGATAGCAACACACAGGAAAAAATATCTAATGATATCCATATACAGAGGGGCCCACACCAAATCAATAAAGGAAGAACAACTCCTATTGAAATAGATATTCATCTCGATGATATCTTTAAACCAGCGAAACCTCTGGAGAGGACCCCACCTAGGAATATACAATTGACAGTAAATTCTTCCTCAGGAGAAAACCACAGTAAAAGACAAAGATCAGAAACTAGCCCAATATATGGAAATACCACCAAAAGAGTACGAGACCAACAAGATATACCGGGAAATGATGAAACATTACAGACGGAGGAGAAATATCATGAATATGGAGAACATATTGAGAAAACAATATTTACGGAGGAACTCATTCACACAATATTTGCAGACATTGGTGAAATTCATGCAGCGACAAGTAGAGAGAAAGAAGAAACAATCATTTTTTCTGAAGATGACCGCAAACGTGTAAGAGAAGCGGAATTTTCAATGTGCAAACGGCTAACATTATTGGTACATAAGGTTGGAACTTTGGAGGGAGAGAATACTTCCTTGATTTCGAGGTTAAATAAGATGAAAGCAGAAAATACACATCTAGAAAAAACTGCAACAGATAATTTGACAGGAAATGATCCAAAGAGTAGTAGTATACATAGCAAAAAATATGTATCGTATGCTGATAAAGTAAAGACCACTACAGAAACCAACACCAACATTATTGTCAATACTTCATTGAATATACTAAATTATCCAAGTATCGACGGAAATCATCAGTGGAAGACACCCCCAACAAAGAAAAGACATGAAACTCTCATCAAATTCGAAAATATCGACAACCCAAAGACAGCAATTCAGCAACTCAAACAGCAAATCAATGTTAGAGATACCGAAGGAGGATTCAAGAACGTGAGACAATTGAAGAGTGGGACAATCATAGTAGGAAGCCACACTAAAAGCCAACAAGAAAAACTACTTTTCGAAATACAGAAAACGTGACAATCACTGAATCCATAAGTACTGATCCAATGTTCATGATCACAGGAATAGATAAAGGCTTTATTAATGATGATTTCGTGAAAGAAATAATACGACTTAATGACATAACCGAGGATCTTCGAGTAAAAGCGTGTATGATAGCAGAGAAATTCAGAGTAATAGGAAAAAAACAGTGTCGAAATCAATCGAAGGAAAATTGGATACTCCAAGCACCACCAAACATCGCAAAATGGTTTATCAGAAAAGGATTAATTAATTTTGATTTAGTGAAAGTACACGTACAAGAACATATAAATTTGGCATTGCGCTTTAAATGTAGTGGTTTTGGACACGTATCTAAATACTGCACTAGAAAACTATGCTGTCATAGATGTGGAGGAGAACATGCAGGAAAGGATTGTAGTGTGGAAAATGAAAAAGATATGAATTGCCCGAACTGTCAAAAAATGAAGTTCCATACCACCAACCACTCGGCTCGCGATATGAACTGTCCAGTATATAAATCACGTATGAATAGAGTTCGAAGCAATGTCAACTATGACGCTTTTTTATGAGTTCAAAAAGGAAACGGCCTGATGGGGGTACAGTAATCAATACGGAAAACTCACGTAATAAAAAACTATTCAGCATTATACATCAGAATGTGCAATCATTGGGCAATTCAGTAGACAAACTTAACAAAATGTTAGAACAACACGCGGACTGTAACCTGCTATGTATATCGGAACATTGGAAATCCAAAGATCAACTGGAATTGTTAGCAATTAATGGCTTTAACCTAGCAGCTAAATTCTGTCGTGCAGAAGGGCAACACGGAGGGTCAGCAGTGTACGTAAAAAGTGGACTGAAGTACAAAGTTGAATCTAAAGTCAATAACTTATCTGTGAGTGGAATTTTTGAATGTACCGCCGTAGAGTTAGAACTGAACAAAAAAGTTATTATTGTAATATCGATTTACAGACCACCTTCGGGTGACATAGGAATATTCTTTGAGAAAATTGAACAATTATTGCTTATTGTTTTTGGGGAAAACAAAAAGATCGTTATATCTGGGGACTTCAATATTGAAATGCTGACGGAAAACAAAGGTAAAGTGAAAATATTGTCACTTATGGAGTCGTTCAACTTATACCCCACCATATTTCAAAATACCAGAATAACACCCAGTAGCGCTAGTTGCATTGATAATATTTCACTGATAATGAATATGTAGAAAGCATGTTGATTGAGAATCATGTATCAGATCACTTAGCACAGAAGATCATTTTTGAATCAGAACTTGTTGCTCGAAACAAATCGATATACAGGAGGTTCTTCTCTAGTCAGAACAGAAATGATTTTCTGAAAACTCTGAGTGAGGAAAATTGGCTGGGTGTCTATAATGTTGTATCGTCTGACGTGAACATGCAGTGGAACATTTTTATGGATAATTTCATTCGTATTTTCAATCATCATTTTCCTTTAAAATTAATTCGAAATAATAAGTTCAGTCCTAAAATAGAGAACACTCAAATTATCGAATGTAAGCGAAGATTAGATATTCTATTAACTATGTATAAGAGTAACATGGGATTCAAAGATGTTTACAATTATGTTAAAAAGGAATATGATGAACTATTGAAAAAAGAAAAGAAGAATAAATTTGAACAGAGAATCAAAGCATCAGATAATAAAACCAAATGTATGTGGACGATATGTAAAGAAATACAGGGTAAAGTCAATAAGAATACAGATTTTGGTATTAGGGGAAGAGGAGATGAAATTCCTAATATATATAACAAATACTTATTATCCATTATTCCTGAACTATTGAACGATCTAGAAAATGTTCCATTCCATTGTCACGTAACTGAAAACAATCAGTCCATGTACTTAACACCGGTAACCGAACAGGAAATTTTGGAGTTATCTAAGAAAATAAATAACAAACTTAGCAGTGGTATAGATGAGATACCGACAAGTATTATCAAAATGGCGATTGGAGAATTGAAACATATTTTATGCTTTCTGATCAACAATTCTTTCAAATATGGAATTGTACCAGATAATTTGAAAATTGCGCTGATAAAACCTTTACACAAAAAAGGTGACCATGAAAACATGGATAATTACAGACCCATAAGTTTGTGACCCGGTTTCTCAAAGCTGTTCGAACTAGCTATGTGCCACCGTTTAGTGAACTTCATGAATAAATGTAGTCTATTTGATAACCATCAGCATGGATATTTGAGAGGAAGGTCCACGCAAACAGCAATATTCGAATTCATTCAAACAGTTTTGAGTTACCTTGAGGGCGGTCTTTTGGCAATGGGAATTTTTCTGGATTTGTCGAAAGCATATGATTGTCTAAACACAGAATTGTTGATCAGGAAGCTGGAATTATATGGAATACGAGGCAATGCAAAACAATGGATTGTTTCGTATCTTAGTAATAGAAAACAAATTGTTTCAATAGTTAAGGAAGGACAAAATTATCGTTCAGATGTCATGGTGAATGAGATGGGTAATGCACAAGGTAGTATATTAGGGCCTATTTTATTTATAATTTATTTGAATGATCTGTCGCTTGAGGCACATAATCAAATATGCTGATGATACTAATTTGTTGACAGGAAATAAAAATCTGTCAGATGTAATCGAACAAGGCGATCCGTTTTTTACTGATGTTAAGGAATGGTTTACCAGAAATGAATTAATTTTAAATGAAGATAAAACGAAAATAATTATTTTCAGAACAAAGCTCTCTAAGGTAGACAAACCACCAAACTGTGAAATTGAAGGAAGACATCACGATCTGTCGGATAATACAAAATTCTTAGGATTGTATATAGATGAATTTTTAGATTGGTCACATCATATAGACATTTTATCAAAACAACTTTCATCAATTTGCTATGGTATAAGAGTCGTAAGTAAGTAAGTACATGGATAAAAATACTTATATTATGCCAATTTTGAGTCAGTGATGAAATATGGAATCGTATTTTGGGGTCGAAACTGTCAAATTCAGCACATTTTCACACTGCAAAAAAGATTACTACGAATTATCAGTAATATGAGTCACCGAGAGTCGTGCAGATCTGTATTTGAGTCTGAAGGTCTCATGACCGTTCATGCTCTATATATACAGGGTTATGATAAAGTAATGCACAAAATTCATAAAACGTACAACGATCACTTTCGAGAAAAATGCTAAAACACGTCAAACTGTTCTTTTTATTCCGCATCTTTTGACATAAGTTACAAAAATAACACGTCAAAGTTGTCAAAGTCATGACGTCATCAACAATTTTTTTTAATGGGAAGCTAAGATTTTTATCACATTATATGATAGAGCTTGTGTTTTTACACACGAGAAAAATAGTTGCAGTAGGGCTCACATAAGAAAAAACGAGAAAAAGAACGAAAAACGAAATAACCAATTATAAAAAGAGGTCAAACTTACACTTATCTAGTAAGAACATTTGTTCTTATAAATTTTTTCAATTGTTTTACTTAAACAACGGTTTGTCAGTGTCAGTCGTACAATTCGTGTCACCACAGTTTTATTATTATGGATCGTTTAACCGAAAGAGAAAGGATTATTTATTATTTATTTTATTCCTTTTCTCGTTTTTTTTTTCTTATGTGAGCCCTACTGCAATTATTTTTCCCGTGTGTAAAAACACAAGCTCTATCACATAATGTGATAAGAATCTTAGCTTCCCATTAAAAAAATTTGTTGATGACGTCATCACTTTGACAACTTTGACGTGTTATTTTTGTAACTTAGGTCAAAAGATGCGGAATAGAAAGAACAGTTTGACGTGTTTTTGCATTTTTTTCAAAAGTGATCGTTGTACGTTTTATGAATTTTGTGCATTACTTTATCATAACCCTGTATACGAATGTTTGATGTTTCTTTTCAATAATAGGGATACATTTCAGCAAAGTTCGAATCATCAATATGATACTAGGACGATAGACGTGAATTACCCGATACATGTAGTATAGTAGTAGTACTTTATTTAAAATAGGTAAGCCTAATATACAAACATCTCGATTACACATAAAAAATGTTTACATCACACATATACGCATATAAAAATATCACAAGCAATCAATAGCTATACAGGACCAGACTGCAACAGATCCAGCAACCTATAACAACAATACTAAAATAAAACAATGATCAAACAGACACCTAGTGATACAGAATGATTTTTCACGAATATGCTAACAGTCCAATCTACTTAATGTCAATACGCCCGGTTTGTGTGACGTCACGCCACCAAATTCCTTCACCAAACATGCACATATATCCAACAATCATAGAGTTCTAATATACTCTGACAATGACGACTTGAAAGAAGACAAAGAAGCTGATTGTTTTACATTCATAGGCAGTTTATTGAATTCATTTAACCCTTTGAAAAATAGCGATCTCATGCTCATACTAGAGTTTGTTCTGTAAATATGAAAGTCAGTCCTCAATCTAGTGTCATAGTTATGAATTTCATCATTTCTCACCAAGAACTCGTTGAAATAGGAAGGTAGTAGGCCCTTGCTCAACTTATAAATGAAAGTCATACTCATGTAAAATAAACGAGAACCAACTGAAAACCATTGCAGTGTATCCAACATCACTTCAACCGGAGCATATCTATTACATTTCAGTATTAATCTCATTCCTCTGTTTTGTAGCTTTTGGAGTTGAGAAATTCGATTTTGGTTAAACAAGTAAATTATTGTTGCACAATAGTCAAAATCAGGCTTTATAATGGAATTATAAATGGTAACTCTGGCAAACATGGACAGCTCTTTTGAAATTCGTGAAAAAAAGTACATTTTTTTAGATATTTTTCTAATAATATATTCTCCATGACTATTGAATGTTAAATTATTATCAATCATAAATCCCAGATATTTGAATTCATCTACAATTTCCAAAGACGTATTTTCAATCACTATATCAATCGAACTAACAAGTAAATTATCATATTTATATTTAGTTGTAACAATCATTGATTTGGTTTTGGCTACATTCAATTTAAGTTTATTCGTCCGCAAATATCTTTCAATATTGGCCAATGTGTTGTTAATTTCTATAATAGCTTGGTCTAAATTTTGATTCGCACAATACACCAATGTATCATCGGCAAATGAGCTAATAGAACAGTTTCCTGCAATTTGATGAATATCATTCATACAAAGAATGAACAGAAGGGGGCCTAACACGCTGCCTTGAGGTACTCCAATGTTATTACTTAATTTATTGGAATAACTTGAACCAATTTTTGTTATTTGGCTTCTGTTGCACAGATAGTTTTCCATCCAATAATAAACAGAACCAGCAATTCCATAATACCTTAGTTTACTTAATAAAATGTCTCTATCAATTGTTTCAAAAGCACGTTTCACATCTAGAAAAACTGCAATGACATATTTATTTTCATCTATTTGTTTTTAATACATCGATTAGCGTTATCAGAAAAAAGTCCCAATTACATGTGCATTAAACTTTTCAATAAACTGCCCAACAATCTGGAAGTGATTCAGAGTCAGAAAGTGTTCAAATCAGGAATTAAAAGACTATTGATTGGATTGGAACCATATAGTGTCAGCGAATTTCTGCAAATGTAGTTCTGCGAATGTATCCTAAATGTCAGTGATATTGATGACGTCATTTCTTTTAGTGTATAATGCATGTTTCATTCATTCATATACATTATTCTGAATTGAAGAAAGTTATTATTGTTATTATTATTATTATTATATCGCACGTTGCATTTCAAGTTTTCTTGAGCAAAACCGAAAGATAATTCCTTTATTACACTAGGCATGAAAACACTCACCTTGAAGCTTTTATTCCTCTCATTTCGGCACTTATTAAGTCCGGATTACTTCCAAAAAATAGGGCTACCATAAAAGAGTCAATTTTTGGTAAATTATCACCGTCCGCCTCTTGAAATCCGGGTTCCATGGTCAACCAAACACAAGATCACAAAAAAAAACGAATGAATGCAATAAACAACAAAAACAACCGTAAATTCAATCAAAATTCAAAATATTAAATCCAAACAAGAAGTAAACAACATTAAACACGCAATTTCTAACCTTCAAACCTAGACAGTTACGACCATTTGATGTCATACCAATAGAAGGCGCGTTTGCTGTCACGTGATGACATCGACAAATTGTAAACATTTTAAAAGTGGATTTTACAGTGTATATAAATTACATGAAACTTATTCTCTTATTGACGACTCATTTGCTTTTTGGATATTCATAATGAGTTCATGATTTGGAAATTGACATGTTTTGCAAATTGTCTATTGTTAGTATGAAAAATGAATGGACTGGTTACCTACATCATTGATAGATTTTCAGATAGAGGCGGAATGGTCCGTGTTCTACGAATAAAAAATACGTGATCATTTTGAATTAGACAGTAGATCGACAAACAACTTAAGGAGATATTTCAAATACGAACATAAAAAATATTAGGTCATAAGTAAATTGGATAAATTGAACAGAATATGGTATTCATAAAATTCTGCAACTGATCATGCATCACCTGATCATGTGATTTACGTATTGCTTTTTGGATAATCAGGATGATATTCTTTTCTTCAGTTTTCGTGTTTAAAGTAGAAAATGATGCATTGATATAATCATTGTCAGACATTTCTGTGTTGTGATAGTTCATTAGCTCCATATTTATCACCGCACTCAATACTTGGCATATTTCAGGAAGATTATTTCCATTTCATTTCGTAATTATTTCAATGATTCAAGGTTCCTTATCCTATTATCGTTCTATGAACGGCTATCAAACTACCGATGAATTCGCTGCAAGTACTCACAGTTAACTAACAGTAATTATCTCATTGTGAAGGTATTTTGTCACATTCACGATAAATGAAATCTTAGTCGCATACGAATTATTCTATGATTTACGTTCCACATGTTTGTTTATCAACATGAAATGCCAATTCGATGATTATTTTTTTAGTATATGACAAAACTGTGCGAAGATTTTTTCATTCTTGCTAAATGAATGCATTCATATTTATCACATATTGGTTATGTTGAATATGATGCAATTCAATGCAAATTTTTCACCTACTCAGGAAATACATGATGATCAAACTCTTTTCATCACATTCTGTTGAAACTGGGTTTCTTCACAAAAAAGAAATTGTTCACAAGTAGAGAAATATTTTGGCAAGTATCATACCACTTTGGAAACATTATTAAATGTGCCAACTCTTATTGTTACCTTCCAAACTAGTACAGTCTTTTCTCAGTACAGTCAGTCAAAGTTGGGCGAAATATTAATTCTGAATATTAGGTTTAGGAAAAAGTGATGGACCAGATGGCTTCACATCACAATCAATAGTTTAAAGACACATTATTGAGCATTCCACAAGGAAACAAAATGAAAAGTTGATATTTGTAGCGACAGGAGTGAAAATACTGTATCAAGATGCGAATTTTCTCGAATTCTTCAAATGTCTGTGAGTTTCTCGAAATACGCGATTTACATAAAGTTTTCATACCTATTATACCTTGGCCTATTGCCCCATTCTAGCCCGATATCAACTTCTTGAACATTTATGTACTATATTTCTATACTCCTAATTGATTTCTTGAAAAATTATGAGATGCTTGTATTTCCATATGCTGCAGTCAATTTCATTTCTGAATATTGAATACGAAGCAAACTAAAAAAAATCTCGAATTAATTTAACAAATTACTTTATATTTGATCAAGAACAAAGTGAATGAAAAATTAGTGGGTTTCAGAATACAAAATAATTTTTATATTCTATATAGATTGAAAAACTGAAAAATAATAATCAGCATAGCTTTAGAGAAAGATCATTTCAATGTCATATTCTGGCGTGAAGGCAGCTTTCGATATATTGAACATAAATGACTGGTGAAGACATATTGTGATGGAAATATCTAGGATATATAAATATCGATGTCAAGCTCGAACCCAACCCTCTCACAGAGATTTACTGCAATGATCATGATGTTGTAACAGGATGATGAATACAGTGAATAAAATAAAGATAGATCTCTTCACATTCACATAAAAATCAGCCACATAGTTTGCGTCTTTCATATATTTGTCCAAACGAACATTCATCTCTTCCCATCAACAATAACTATTGTTTATTCTATGTGGGGGACAACGTTAATGATGCAAATGTTGTATCATCGTCTTGGGATGCATTTGTTGGGGGAAATTATCATTGCATTCACATAGGTATACATGGAACTATAAATACTGGAAGCTGAGATATACATGGTGATTAGTTGTTTATTATTATCAGCAAGTACATCATGAACTGGTTGAGGGTGAGTTCTGAGAATATGATTTCTATGGTAAACTGTTTATTTTTTTTTGTCGAATTTCGCATCACAAAATCCCATAGATTGTTTCTTCGAAGTATTATCACATGATCTTCGTCGAATGTGGAATGTGAAAAAAGGGCTATCAATATACTTCGTAATTGGCTGTGACATTTCTTCATATATTCGAAATTTTTGTATCAAAAACAAAATATCCTTACCCTGGAGATATTTTTGATGCGATTGAAAAAATGCTGATATATTATGTAATGATCAGTTGCAACTCGTGTACCTGATCAATTGAGTATCCGAAATTATTTATACTACTATGCGTCGAATTCATTGGTGGATGCTTCAACTATTGAGCTTTACTGACTTATGAATTCATGTAGATAATTATTATCAGTTCAAAGACAGCATAAACATTATTTAGATGAACACTACAAAATACAAAATATAACAATCAATCTAGATTTTTTGAAATGTAATATTGATAAGGTCATCTTCTCTCGTGAGAAGTTTTATATATAAAAAAAAAACAAAATTCACTTGTCTTCATGATAACTATAATTATATGTTTGTTTGGTCATTGTTTTCAACTCGCCTGAATCATTTCACGTTATTACCAGATGCATGAATATGATGCAATAACAAAACTAACGCCACATCTTTAGCACGAATGAAAGTGTTGACAATGAAAGGAATAGCTATAAGCATTCCAAAATCTTAATGCTATTTTCTCATCATATTCGGAATAATCAAATAAAAATATGATTCAGAATTGTATGAGAAATATATACAAGCGAATACTGAATATCTCACATAATTCATTATATTTCTTTGAATCATCAAATTGAATGCAATACATCAACAATAGCCATTCCATTCTGAATCGAATGTATAAAGAATATCATCACATCAACGTTATCAATCATCTATAAAATACATATAAAAAAAATTGTGGGGTATAAAGTGACAAAGTTTCATCTTTGAATTCATTTCGGTTTCTTGAATAAGACATATCCACATGTGAATCTCATAAAGAATATTTTGTTATATTCGATATACATAAAAATATGTTCGCAGATCAGCTTGCTAGGGATATGCATCTGCGCATGTTATTCTGCCCCCCAAGGAGCTCCACCGCCTGGTAAAGAAATTAAAATCATTAGCCAGACCAATGAAATTTCGCCTGATGGTGGATATCAATGGAAGTAAGCATAACTTCACTTGACATCTTACTCTATATCAATTATTATCTTTTTTATATAGAGTTTGCAAATGAATGATTATGAAGAGAAGTATTCCTATTGGCCTTCAATGTTCACTGATTTGATCTATCTAAATGAGTCTCAGATCCGCTTTTCTATATAGGGATCTCATTGAACAACCGAGGTGGAATAGGAAAGGGTTACTGCATTCGACAATTAGTTTGTGATTGATCAGTCATAAAGAAATCGATGAATATTCGTCGATAAGTATTGGATTCTGTCAGAATCAAAATGTTGCACAATTTGAAAATTTTCACAAAAAAATTAGGTAACACTAGGTAGGACCAGTCTCAAGCGTCTCTTGTTCTCTCCCCAAAAACTTAAACTTCAGATTTTTATTGAAGACGCTCTATTGAATTCTTCAATTATAATTGATGATATGAGATTAATTCCGCTCATCCCACAAGTGATACAATAACTTGACCTCTCCGAACACGTATTCATCTGGAGGTTATAAAAAATACATTCCATTGATTTCATCATACTATGATCGGCATTTTTATAACTTGTTAAAACGTACATATACTGTCTAGGATTGTTCGAAGAGTCAAAAATATCACATTACTTCTGGAATGTTGCGATTTTCATGTTCGAGTTATATTATATATCTGTGGCGAGAGGAAAGGAATAATTCCTTTGCCTTCTACATCCTTACCTATACCAATCTGACGTGACCCCCTACAAACTAATACTAGAAATTCAATAATGATATTTCTAGAAGAGTCGTGTGTTAATCTACTTGTGAGTTGTTCAGGAATTAGTAAGTGGTTTTTATTGATCCTGAATGATGATTAAGTTGAAAATTTTCTGGAGTTGATCGTTTCACATATCATAAAATCAATTATGGATCTGGAACCGGCAATCGAATTCATTGAATTACCTCCATAACTTTCACCATTCAACCTTTGCATGAGCGGGATTACTATTTGACATTAAAAATTCATACAGATAAATATGATACGAGATCTCTAGTTTTGTTGTTGATGAAATATACTGAGTATCCCACGAATCGTTGAAGGATTCCAAGTTGTTCAATTCTTGAAGTGCAGTGTGAACAGGACCAAATCTTTTTTCAGATTCAGATGAAATTCATGGAATGTTTACATGCAAGACCATTGCAAGAGTTCTCTTGATCTCCATTCAGTTTCATCAGGAATAAACCCAATTCCAAGAAACTTTCTTAAGGACATGAAAACACGAATGTAGAAAATAGAGCACCTAATAATGATATTGAATGCTCGTATATTATGAATATCTATTTCAAATTCTAATGGCATGGGGGAGTAAACAAAGAATTTTATAATCTTCAAACAGGTCATTGTATAATCAGGATCATAACATATCCTTATAGGAAATTCGAAACTATCAGTAATTCCAACGAGAAATAATCATTTGAGACTCTTTTTGAAATGGGAATTTCGGAGGATTTCTTTAATCAGCCTATTGTACTAATACTACAAGGTATTCCATTCGGAATAATACATTCCTGTGAGTAATATCTGAATATCATGGTTTTACATGAGAAACTGTATGGAAATATTCTTTCTTTGTTTAACGCTTATCAAATATAAATCGATTGAAAGTTAATTTCAGTTCTAATTGTTTTTGTATGGATCCACCTCAAAAACTTAGATTATTTTCACATAAAACTACTAACAGTTAGGCCTAACTCAGAAACTATAGATAGCATATTTCCATGGGTGAAATCGATATTCTAGAACTAATTATATTCATCCATGAAACGACGAACGGTAAAAAAATAACAAGCAGTAAATTATGAACGCCGAAATCATTATAGAGAACATGTTCCAAATACCTGGATATTTATTATTCAGAAATAATGGTATATACAAGTCCCATGCATTTCTGTAAGATATAAACAACTACTCGTTATTGAATATTGATAGATGTGAAGGAACATTTTCGAAGCAATCTGGAATCTATATTTTATTACCTGTATCAAGTCAAGGGTTTTGTCACCCATGGACCTTCTCAAAATATTATTGAAGATCATTTATGGTATTTGGAACATGAAATTCTGTATATGATAAATTTTTCATATTCGTAATGACTTCATCAATATTTCTTTCTAGTACTTTTTCAAATAGCTTCTATTTGATAATCATTCTTGTAAAATTTGGGTTTCTAACCATTTGAATTCTCGAGTATAACATACAATAGCAGAATGTATTCGTTATTTGTACGAAATTTTGTTTTGTTAACCTTGTACAGGATAGTATATAAATCTCAATCAAAACTATTTATTCAAAACATGTGAAAATTATTTCATCGAATAAAATGTCTATTGAACACGAAACTTTATTAATATTAACACATACTGTCGTCACATCTTTTTATTTGTTTATTTGGTCATTCTGTACCATCGCTATCTACGAAAAGTATTTCACTTTCAAGGTGACTAATCATGGGGTATTCATATTTATTTAAGGAAGGATATCAAGTCAAAATGACTACAGCTGACATATTACAGTCGTCCTATTCCTGTAGTTATAAGTAAAATTTTATGAGATTTTTAAGCATTCATGCTATGAAGAAATGAACTATACTGGATATTCATAGTTCGATTTTCACCATTCAGATATATGAATATGATAGGATATATACAAAATATCAGTCAGATGAAACCTGACCTGAACCTGATCCTCGATGGACTATTCTCCGAAATATAATATATTGTGATGCAAGAAATATCTCATTTTGAATTTGTGAAAAATATGAGAAAACACCGATTTACGTGTCCTTTATGAATATTCACTATTTATTGTTTTTTCGTTGAATGACATGTCTTGTTATTTTTGAAATTTTTTAAAAGTACTTGGAAATTGTGTTTTTTCATCGGCATTCTTAAGTAGACCATAATTCCTTCAAGAAAGGTTGTAGAAAAATTCAGCAACTTATCATAGTCATCTTCACCCAGGTCTCATCTTGTGAATGTTTGACCTCATCCAATAAAGACCCCGTATAGTGTCTCAACTATTTCGTATAGCGCTCTGAGAAAGTGTATTTCACTTGAACGCAATATCCTTCATTGTTCGGATATTTTTTGGGTCAATCCTGTGCATACTTGTGATATTGGATGGCGTGTTTTTTGATAGATAATCAACATCGAGTTTCTCCAGTGTTGACATTTTAGTGAAATCTATTTGAATACGTAATTCCTAAATCGTGATTACATGTGTTATTCTCGAGTTTGAATGTCAAATGCATTTTCTATTTTTCAAACAAATGACTTGATGAACTGAAATATAGTTATCGTGATGGATATAGTAAGTAATACGAGAAGATCACTGATCATGATTCCAATTTGAATAAATATTATGCAACGGAAGGTCACACAACTAATTATTTGCATCCAAGATGAACACAATTGTTTGATCTGTGACAGTAGTATCAATTTCACTTTACCGTAGTATGAAAATTGATTTGAATACATAGTTGTCAATATTAACCCATATTTGTATTCACTCTTTGTTTTTCCTTGTCCGAGAGATTTTTCATATTCACCGAACACCATGTGTGTATGTATATTATATACGTGAACATTGAAAAAATATCTTCGCCTAATGAATTTCAATTTTTCACATGAATGTTGAATGGAACAAATATATGATTGAAAAAAAGAAAAATTAATGGATTATACTCTATAAAATATTTATACAATCTATTATTATTGTTTCCATATCCGTCGTATCTGCTGAAAGCCAGCTTCACATCGATAATTATTAGTTACTTTGAAAAAGTAACATAAATAGAATCATTTTTAGCTGCGGAGGAATACATTCCTTTCTTATTTTACTTGCAGTTACGAAACAGAAAATGGCATCAAAGCAGATGAAACTGGAACATTGAAAAAAACAAATGATCCTGAAAATCCCGCAGTGATAGTTGCTCAAGGAAGTTTCGCTTACACCGACAAAGATGGAAACCAGATCTCACTCACTTACACTGCTGACGATGAGGGTGGTTTTCAACCCCAAGGAGCGCATCTTCCTACATCTCCCCCCATTCCACCCAATATTCAGAAGGCTTTAGATTGGATTGCTTCACAGCCATCTACGACGGAAAGGGCAGGGAGGAGACGGAAATAAATAATGATGTGGCCATCGATTCTGAATGTTGACATATTACGAATAAATGATACTGTGATAGTCTTATTCATCAACATATACTTATGCAAACGGTGATGATTTTTAAAGCTGAAAGATTAACTCGAATACTTTCAGTATATGTGTTCTGCTTATTCCATCAATAATAATGAATTCACTCTGTATCCCATCATGATGAAGAGGAATAAATACTATTGTCTGCAAGTTGAATATGGTATTTTTCTTAAAATAACTACTGAAACCCATCATCATCTATTTCAAATCGATGCTACTCGTTTTTCATCAGGATTATATTCATTCATTCTAAAAAGAATATAAGTATAAAGGTACACATATAAAAAATTCAACATCATTCAAAACTTTTCTGATTTTATTCACATCCATACAAAACAAGTCAAGTTCCCGCGAATACCTGTTAAAAGACATTTCAATTCTGTTGAGAGGAGAATGATATGCATAATTGGTTGAGTGAAATGAAACTGCGAACAGATCAGGAGTACGGGTATTATACATAGGAGTTCTTATTGCAATGGTCTCAAGTATTTGTGGGCAGTTGATATTGCCTGAGAGTATTTTTTGCAAAAACAATATATCGCAGACACATCTCCTATGAGAAGGTGGTTGAATATTTAGAAATTCTTTTATTCTCACATATTCATAATACTCTCGAAGCAAACCCATCTCATAAGCACAACATCTCAAAAATTTTTCTTGCAATTTGTTTGACATAGCAATCATACTGTGGGGACCAGACAATGGACCCATATTCCAGAATGGATCTCACATGTGAGCAGTAGAGTGTCTTCATTGTGTTATGACTGAAGTCCCTGCATGTCCTGAAGGTGAAGCCCAACATTTTATGAGCTTCAGCTGTGATTCCGTTAATATGGCTATTAAAATTGAGTTTGGAGTCAAATTTTATTCCTAAGTCTTTCAACCCTTCGAAACGTGATAACTGATCACCAAGGATTTCATATGGAAAGCTGACGGATTTTTTTTTACTACAGGGGTCCGAAGGATATACTGCAGCCGGCGGCTTTTTGTATTTACCCTATCATTTCGATACCCTGAAACACATTGGTCCCTTTGACTATTTTGCAGAGGTCACTAGGTTTCAGGGTTCCCACATTCTCTAGGTTCAAATCAGGTTCCCCTAGTTGTATTACTCTTCTATAGTTTAGTGCCTCACAATAGCACAAAATGTGTTCAATAGTCTCAGGTTCTAAGCCGCATAATCTACAAGTCGGGTCACCTTGATATAGCCCCATCTTTCTTAGGTGTGTTCTGACAGGAGCATGTCCTGTAAGGAGACCTGTTACTAGTCTTATCTGATCTCTACTTAATCTAAGTATCTCATCAGTTCGTTTTTCACTTGTTATCTGAATAACAAGTTTACTATATTCTTGTCCTGGTGTGTTATCCCAGGCTATTCTTTGTGATTCTTTGACTCGTCTTTTAATGGAGTTACCAAGTAGTTTCTTGGGTACTCCAAGTACTGGTTCCGGGCCAAAGTAGGGTGTAGCTGACCCCTCCCTAGCTAGTTCGTCAACTATTTCGTTGCCTTCTATTCCACTGTGCCCAGGTACACAGATCAGTTTAACTCTGTTTGACCTTGCCAGCGTCAGAAGTTCGTTGATACATTCCCAGATGAGTCTGGACTTCACCTTATAACCTGCAATGGCTTTTAGGCTGGCCTCACTATCCGAATAAATATGGATTCCTTTTCTCTTGAAGGCCTTCTCATTGCATATTTTTGCACATTGTAGAATTGCAAATATTTCTACTTGGAACACCGAGGTGTTTTCACCAAGCGCATAGGAGTGTTTCTCCTTCAGGATAGGGGAATAAATTCCTGCACCGGATCTTTGTTCAGTCTTTGATCCGTCAGTGTACCAGATCATTCTGTTTTGCTCTTCTCTATCGTGAACTTCGTGCCACTCCCTTCGATCCGGGATTTCCACCTCGAAGGGTTTTTCAAAGATATATTTAGGGAT
This sequence comes from Plagiodera versicolora, assembly GCA_037013635.1. Lineage (NCBI taxonomy): Eukaryota > Metazoa > Arthropoda > Insecta > Coleoptera > Chrysomelidae > Plagiodera > Plagiodera versicolora. Next base: position 2,078,219 of record CM072986.1, on the reverse strand, counting down.
CATATTATCTCTTGGCATCTGCAAGATATTGTCTCCAACGGATTGTAGTGATGTATTTTTCCCACTATCTTTTGACGCAACAGGTAATCTGAGGAGCCCCAATCTAGCCTCCCCTTGCACTTCAAGGTGAATCGGGGGAACACAGAGCATAACCTTCATGGCCGCTGTTGGGGTAGTCCTAATTCCCCCTGTTTTGCATAGGCAAGAAAGTCTTTGCACCTTGCTTAGTGTTCTAATAGCGTTATGCTGCAATGTCTTGCTCCACCAGTCGATTGCACCATGAGGTTTGGCTGGTTTGACTACCACTTTATACAGCCAATGTACAATTTTTGGTTTCAAACCCCAAGTTTTGTCATTTGTCTTCTCACAACCATAAGGCTCATGGTTGCCTTCTTTGTAACCCATTGTAGATGTTGGTTCCAAGTTAGCCTGGAATCTAGTATGACTACCAGGTATTTAACTTTTCCCGACATCTCTATAGGTGTACCATTCAAGTAGAGAGGTCCTAGCTCTTCTTTTCGTTTTCGTTTTGTGAATGCTTCTACTGTAGTTTTGTCAGGGCTAACTGCTAGGCTCTCCTCATTGATCCATTCAGTAGTGAGGTCTAATGCTTGTTGCATCCTTTCTTTAACAGTGGTATTGAATTTTCCCTGTTTCATGATAGGAAAATCATCTGCAAAGCCGAGTACGTTGTGGTGATTTTGGGTTAGAATACGCAGCAGTCCGTCAATAACAAGACTCCACAGAAGCGGTGACAGAACCCCGCCCTGTGAACACCCTCTTGTAACTTTAGCCTGCAGTGTAGTGTCAGAGATAGTACTTTTCATCACACGGCTCTCCAGCATATTCTCGATCCATCTATTAATAGTTTCCTCGATATTATGATGAGCGAGAGCTCGTGTGATGGATTCTAGATGGGTGTTATTGAATGCCCCCTCTATATTCAGGAATGTGCATAGAAGCGCTTCCTTTTTCTCTAGCGCATTTTCTGCTCTTTCAACGAGCTTGTGTAGTGCTGTCTCAGTGGAGACTCCTTCCCTGAAGGCATATTGTCCATTTTGCAGAGCTTTCTTCTCAAGCACCTCATCCCTAATATACCCATCGAGAAGTTCTTCTAACGTTTTCAGTATGAAAGACATTAGGCTTATTGGTCTGAATGCTTTCGCCCCACCTTTTTCCGACTTGTCAGGTTTAGGTATGAAAGCGACTCTTACTTAAGACCATATTTTTGGTACATATCCCATTGCAAGACTGGTGCTTATTACCATACAAATTTTTTGGAGTAGAAGTTCTGGCCCTTCTTGTAGCATTTTGGGATAAACGCCATCGGGTCCAGCAGATTCAAATGGTTCAAACGAATTGATAGCCCATTATATCTTGTGCCACGTGATCATCTTCTTAGCACACGCCCAGTTTTCCCTAGTCACTCTCCTGTTGAGAGTTGCCGGAGAAAGCGGTCTTTGTGCTACAGGTATGTCGTCAATTACCTTGGATTCGGGAAAGTGAACTCTGAAAAGTTCTATCAGTGTTTCTCTTTCATCCTGGGTGTACTTTCCATCAGAGCCTACTATAGATCCGATCGGACTCTGTCGACCTTTTGAAAGTACCATTTGAAGTCTAGCAACTGCGGCGGTTTTTTCGATATCCTCGCAGTACTTCCTCCAAGAGTCTCTCTTGAGTTTTCTCAATATTTTGTTGTAATCTGTTAGAATGGATCTGTATTCACCCCATTCTCCATTACTCTTTGCTTGGTTAAATCGGCGTCTAACCTGTTTTCTCAAATCAGCGAGGTCTTAGGTCCACCATGGTGCGTTACGTTTGTAACTCCTTGTGATTAGAGGACAATTTGAATTGTAGGCTGAAACCATCGCGTCAGTCATTTGCTCCGCGATGTCATCAAATTCTATGGTACTATCAATTTTGCTAGGAATGTAGTGCAATTTCATGTCTAGGTCTGCCTTATAGGCTCCTCAGTTAGTTTTGCGTAGATTCCTATAGTTTGAAGTTTGGGTTTTAATGCCCGTTATTTCGAATATAATGTGTCTGTGATCTGAGCAAGAAACCTCGTCAGATACACGCCAATTTCAAATGTTATTAGAGATAATATTAGTACTTACAGTTATATCTATAACCTCATTGGCCCGTGTCGTCACGAAGGTCGGTGTATTCCCCTTGTTGAGCACATCCAAGTTGTTAGCTAGAATGAACTGCAGTAGCGACTCACCTCTGAGGTCTGTATTTTTGCTTTCCCAGATGTGGTAGTGGGCGTTGGAATCGCATCCCATGACTAGTTGTGATCCAGTTCCTCTACAACTAGCCATCAGTTCCTCTACTCTACTTGGTGGTGGGTGGGTAAGTGCATCACTGGGGAAGTAGGCAGAGGCTATTAAGATCTCCCCTGCCTTCGTTACCCCCTTCTCTAAGGATAACTTTATAACAACAAGGTCCCTAGAACAAAAACTCGTTAGAGGAAATACTTTCAAGCCCTTTTTAACAAGGATACAGGCCCTAGGGCGATCAGTAGTTCGGCAATAGAATAGCTCCCCACCACTCGCTTCTAGCCCCCTGATAAAGTCCCCATCAATCCAGGGTTCTTGAATCAATGCTATATCAAATGAACCCATTAGCCCAGATAAGACAGTTGAGGCTGCCTCACTGTACTGTAGGTTCGCTTGAAGTATTCTTACCTTTGTCTGCATCACTCGGACCAGACTTCAGGGTCCTGAAGAATAACTTCCCCAGTTTATAGTTGGCCCTGAGGTTGTTCGCCTCCAAAGCCATCATGGATGCCTCATCAATAGAGTAGGCCAGCGTCTGGCCCTTATCCTCTACCTCCCGGCTGATCTGGATCCACCCGTCTGTCTTCAGCAACGGGTTTTGTTTGCTGATCCAGCTTCGGACCTCTTTCTCTTCACTGGCTTCCGGCACATGTACCAACACTCTCGGGCGCTTCGGGAGGTCTTTCGATTCAACCACAGTCAAATCGGCACCCTCCCAAAGGTTCCCAAGCGAGGCAATGTTGGCCTTCAGCCAGTTTTTCGTCACGTCGTTTGCGCAGTACATCCAACAGACCCCTGCGACAAACGACGAGCGCTCAAATTGAGGTGGGGTTTAACTTCCCGACGGCGTTCCAGCGATCAGTTCCAAAAGCTTCCACTGTATAGCGTCCGCTTTCCCCTGATCTAGGAGCACCTCTGGATGACGGCGATCTATGATCGCGATCTTCAGCCCCCTAGCTACTACGTTAAAAGACATAGTCTGCTCTTGGCTCCTATATCTTTTTGTAGGATTATATTTTCCGGGGGTACTCGAATCGGAGCGAGGTCGTTTTTGGCCTCTTCCGCCCTTTTCCCCGGAGCCTGCTTTTTTGGAGCAGGTTTGTTGGGATTGTCCTCTGTCCATTTCCCAGAGGCAATCTTCTCGGCTTTCCGGAGTTTCCTTTCAAGGGCACCAGAAAGTCGAGGTTTGGAGCCCTTGTCCATTGCTTGCGCAACCCCATGAACCGCTCCAGCCGCTTGTTGAGAGTCTACCTTTTCAGGTTCCTCTTCCGATATTGCAAAACACTTTCCGATATTTGAATTCATTCAGTTGAGTTGACACCAGTGGATTAAGTTATCTATATCATCTTGCAGCAAGTTGGCATCATGGAACGAGTTAACATGGCGAAATAATTTTAGGTCGTCACCAAATAATAAACATTGAGAGTTTTCAATTGACACAAGAATATCATTTATGAATAAGTTGAAGAGTAGTGGGCCAGAATGTGACCCTTAGGGTACCCCAGAAGATGCTCTTATTGCATGTGAAATGCATCCAGCCACCTTCACACATTGTGTTCGCCCATTCAAAAGCTGTCCATTGAAACCAAGAGATATCAATTTGGTTGCTAGGATATCATGGTTGACCCTGTCAAAGGCCTCAGAAAAGTCCGTATATATAGAGTCGACCTGAGATTTATTTTCAAAATTCAATAGGATATAATTCTGATAGAACAATAAATTGGTATTTGTTGATCTTATCTGTACAAAGCCATGCTGTTGATCATTGATTACATTCTTACACATCCAAGAGACATTTCTTGCTACAAAATAATCCAACATCTTAGGAACTTGACTGCATGCAAATTGCTCTATAATTTTTCAATATCATCTTTTTTTCCCGAATCAAAAATAGGTGTTAAGAAGCTATGTTTCCAGAAATCGGTAAAAATCCCTGATTTCAGAGACATATTAAATATTATGTGAATAGGGTTCGTGGGAGAATATATGCAGTTTTTGTTAAAATTCAGAGGGATACCATCGGGGCCAAAAGACAATTTAGATGGCAAACTTGCAATTCGATCAAAAATATCTGTTACACTGAATATGATTTCAGCCATATAAACAGTTCTATCATGAGTGAATTCAGGTCTGATATAAGTATTCCGTTGGTCATCGTTTGAATAAACTGTAGCAAAAAGTCAGCAAAGAGATTTGATATATTATTACCATTGGAACCGACCATATCAATGTAGTACATTTTTTAAGGAATTTTGTATGCATTTTCAATTTTGTTAACATGTGACCAAAAATGCCTAGGATTACTAGACATGTTCTCCTCTATACTTTCGATGTAACTCTTGTAACAGGTCTGCCTAATCAATTTACACTGAGCTCTCAAGTTTTAAAACTTGATATAATCCTCTTCCAAGCCGAACTGTTTGTAAAGTTTGTGATGCTTTTTCTTTTCTCTGACCAACTGTCTTAATTCAGGAGTGAACCAAGGGGGAAAATTTGATGATGTAAATTCTTTTAAGGGCACATAAAGGTTGAGGGCACTATACAAGACCTCATAGAAATAAGAAATTGCTTGATTGATATCACCCTCGGAACCGAGTATACGCCAGTCCACACAGGAGAAGTATGTATTTACAGAGTCATAATCAGCGTTTTTTAAATCATAAAAATATTCATTATAATCGAGTGTATAACTAGAAATGTGTGTCTCAATATCGAATGAAAGAGGGGAATGCTGAATACTAGCCTGTAAGAGTTGGTCAGTTGCAAGTTGTGTCGTTATGTATTTCTACTGTTGGAAATGTTATTAAGTCGATATAGATTCAAGTAACTAAAACAATTCAGCAATATCAAAGCAGGTGAATTCGGGTTGCAATCAACATTTAGCCCAAAGTCATCATTGTCCCATTTGGCGTCAGGGATATTATAGTCCCCAGCTAGAATGAGCAAACTGTTTGGGTACTTCTCATGAATGCTGGTGGAATGTAAATACAGCCGAAGATAATGGAAGAGTCGCCATACTCGGTTATTACAAAAATATGTTCAACATTGTTATGTACAGTTACAACATTAGCCATAATTCCAGAATAAATAGCAATCAAAACACCTCCAAAACGTTTGTCACTTCCAATAGATTATCTGTCACATCTGAATACATTATACTGTTTAAACCCCAACTCTCAGAAATTTGACTGTCCAACCATGTCTCTGACAGCAGAATGGCATCATAGTCTGAGCAGTCAACAGCAAGTTGTAGATCCTTGAGATTTGTACGAATGGTAGAAACAACTTATATTAATTTCGTTTGTATTAACAGAAGGAGAGGGTCTCCCTAATGTGGTCAGTTTTGTTTGTACCATGGTAGGCACACTGTTGATGTATTTCATAGTAAGATTTGTTTCACCCTTAATTCTTCTCTCAAGTTTTTCAAGAATTCACGTTGTTTGGATGTCTGATCATCTCCAATTTTCACCTGTGTTCTGTTGATTTTTATCTTATTTCTCAACACCCCAACAGCTAACTCTGCATTTTTCAAAATTACTTTCAATGGCCTTGGTCTCTCACCGAGTTTTCCAACTCTCAATGATTTGACAATCAGATCAGTATCATTAATAGGAGATAGCAACTGTTCGACCTCGGTTGCATCCTCCTGCAACTTATTATGAGAGCCATTAGCGACACTCTCAGGTAAATTGTATACCATAATATTTTTGGCCCTGACCTTTCGTTCCTCATGTTCACAGATGAGCACTTTAAAATTTGTTACTTCACTTTGCATTCCGATATTGTTCTGTAAAGAATTCTCCTGCTTCTTAACAAAGTCGTCAAAACGTTTTTCCAAGTTTTTGATTTGTCTTTGTAGTATGGGAATGAGTCTCAAACCTTCCTGACAACCATCACAGAAGAATTTCAAAGCCCTCTTGGTTTTGAGCTGCATGCATTTTATTTCTGATGCGGTAAAATCCGCACAGCAGTAGTGAATCCATTGATTACACCCATCACATACACAGATAATTAGTATTTTTGATAATATTGTTAATTTACCTAATAAAGAATGTTACGCGTTACTTTATGAGCACACACAAAACTATTGTATTTTTGTCCACCCTGTACCAATTGGAATCAACATGTGATACATTTTTGGAATCAGCTCAGCTAGAGTAATCCGAATATTGAGACAAAATGGGGGTATTCCATTGAAAAAAAATGACGGTGACGTCATTACTCGAACGTAATTCACCCTGTATATTACATTATTATTTTAAAATACGGTAAATTGAATTCAAAAATCGACGTGTTTCAGGATTATTACTTAAAATGACCTGTTTAGCTAAAAATTAATTTGTTCCATACTTTACGGACACAGTGTATACACTGTGTCCAAGATAAGAATGAACAGCATGGAGATATCGGAAACCATAGGAGATACGGAGATGGTTAAATTGGAGAAAAGTTGGAAATTTTCAAGTCTAACAATGTGCCGTTCAGAAAGTTTCGAAATTCCAATTAGTTCCGGAGATATGCCTGAAAAAACGAAATTCGCCGATTTCGTTTTAATTTTTTTCTGAAGTTATTTGAAGAGATAAAGAAAAACGAAAGACATTTTCTCATTGCCACTTTTCAATCTCTACAAAACAGCGTTAAAAGATTTTTCGTACGACGTTTCGTTTCGGAGAAACCATCATCAACTTCATTTTTTCATATGGCCCGTGAAAAAAAATACCCTGTATTGAATAGCATATTTTATTACCAACACAACAATGTATGACACGATATGATTCTGTGATATTTAAAACGGAAAAAAAATGTTTTTATCAAAGATCGAACGTTTTGGTGTAGTGTGCGGTGAAATGATGACCTTGAGTATGGTATAGTAGGCTATGATTACTCATGTTTCGAAATATTCAATTGAAATCACGTTATTGGAGATTTGAGAACTTCATTCGTATAAGTAGGTAGGTCTCATCATATGTTAATCAATTAAACTTTTTAGTCAAGAATTTCTGACTAAAAACTTAAAAAAACTAATCTCTATTATAGAGAATGTTCAAACAAATTACCATTATTCTCTAAACATAGATAACACCTTCTAAATGTTGAATTAAAAACACTTCTCAACATATCAGGTGTGATGCACTCGCACGCTTCAAGAATTAGTTTCCTAAACTGATCCTCAGATTCAAAAAAACACCGGTTAAAATAATTTTTGCAATACCCCAGAAAAGAAAAAATCTAGCGGAGTGATGTCCGGCGAACGAGGGGGCCACGAAACTGCTAAATGTGTGCTTACCTATTCATTTTCCCGGAAATCTATTCGATAGAAACTCGCGCACTATTAGGGCATTGTGTAATAAATAGGTAATCATAGCCTACTATACCATACTCAGTCATCATTTCACCACACACTACACCAAAAACATTTTTTTCCGTTTTAAATATCGCAGAATCATATCGTGTTATACATCGTTGTATTGGTAATAAAATATGCTATTCAATACAGGGTATTTTTTTTCCACGGGCCATATGAAAAAATAAAGTTGATGATGGCCATGAGAAAGTGTCTTTTGTTTTCTTGTATCTCTTCAAATAACTTCAGAAAAAAATTGAAACGAAATCGGCGAATTTCGTTTTTTCAGACATATCTCCGGAACCAATTGGAATTTCGAAACTTTCTGAACGGCACATTGTTGGACTAGGAAATGCGCAACTTTTCTCTAATGTAACCATCTCCGTATCTCTTATGGTTTCCGAGATCCCCATGCTGTTCATTCTTATCTTGGACACAGTGTATATTCATATACAGGGTTATGATAAAGTTATGCACAAAATTCATAAAACGTACAACGATCACTTTTGAAAAAAATGCAAAAACATGTCAAACTGTTCTTTTAATTCCGCATCTTTTGACATAAGTTACAAAAATAACACGTCAAAGTTGTCCAAGTTATGACGTCATCAACAATTTTTTTCGATGGGAAGCTAAGATTTTCATCACATTATGTGATAGAGCTTGTGTTTTTATACACGGGAAAAATAGTTGCAGTAGGGCTCACATAGGAAAAAAAACGAGAAAAGGAATAAAAATCTAAATAAATGTAAGTTCCATAATAACTTGTCAATTAACTAAACAGTCCATTAAACCAAAATTATTTCTCATAGGAATTGTTCAAACTGTGTCCCGTTCAATAACTGACATAGGCCAAGACGATGGTAGACCGCATTTATAGAGTTTTCGATCATCTGCGGAGTTATACGAGTTATTTCTTGTCTAATTCGTTCCATTAAGTTTTCTAAATTGTCTGGCCGGTTAATGTAGACCCGATTTTTCAAATGTCCCCATAGAAAAAAATCAAGGGGGGTTAAATCAGGTGACCTAGGTGGCCACTCCATTGGTCCACGTCTTCCAATCCACCGTCCTTCAAACTGGTTATCCAGAAACCTTCGAACAGTATGACCATTATGTGGTGGTGCGCCATCTTGTTTGAACCAAATACTGGGATCCAAGTTGTCCCCATTATTTGGATCCGGAAATGCCGCAAGTAGGTCCGGAAGCACTACCATACGAAGATGTTCCAAATATCGTTCAGCTGTTAAATTCCCGCGAAAGTAATGAGGACCAATAAATCTTCCCCGGACGATTCCTACCCAAACATTAATTTTTTGGGGACGCTGGGTGTGTTTTGTCTGCATCCAGTGTGGATTTTCCCGAGCCCAGTAGCGAGAATTGTGTCGTTTCACAGAACTACTTAGACGAAACGTTGCCTCGTCGGAAAATACTACACTATTAAGAAAATTTGGAATTTCGTCACAATGCCGCATGAAGATTTCACAAAATTCTAAACGTCTGTCCGGATCATCTTCTGAGAGTTCGTGAACAAGATGAACTTTGTATAGGTGTAGTTTTTATTTTTTTAACATCTTGACTACAAACGACTGACTAACATTTTCTTGTAAGGCAAGTTCTGTTGTAGTTGCGTGAGGGTGTTCTTCTACTGACAGCAAAATATCTAACTTCACATCGTCGCTTATTCCTGGTCGTCCAGATTTTGGAGCATCCTTCATGCTTCCCGTTTCATCAAATTTTGCAACAATTCTGCTTACTGTGCTTCTAGCAATTGGAGTTCTGTCAAAATGTGTTGCGTTAAATAAAGCACATGCTTCCTCATGACTTCGGAGGCGATCGCCGTAACCTACCATCATTAGAATTTCTATCCTTTCTCTTTCGGTTAAACGAGCCATAATAATGAAACTGTGGTGACACGAATCGTACGACTGACACTGACAAACCGTTGTTTTAGTAAAACAATTGAAAAAATTAGAACAAATGTTCTTACTAGATAAGTTTGAGTTTGACCTCTTTTTATAATTGGTTATGTTATTTAGTTTTTTATTCCTTTTCTCGTTTTTTTCCTATGTGAGCCCTACTGCAACTATTTTTGCCGTGTATAAAAACACAAGCTCTATCACATAATGTGATAAAAATTTTAGCTTCCCATTAAAAAAATTTGTTGATGACGTCATAACTTCGACAACTTTGACGTGTTATTTTTGTAACTTATGTCAAAAGATGCGGAATAAAAAGAACAGTTTGACGTGTTTTCGCATGTTTTTGAAAAGTGATCGTTGTACGTTTTATGAATTTTGTGCATTACTTTATCATAACCCTGTATATAAATAACGTCAAATCAACCACCGATCTAACATAAAATAGACGTACAGACGGTTCTACCGATGATTAGAAGTCCATCTGTACTGAAAATAGTTTCTTAAACTGTTTGTTTGAGGCTCGCCTACACAAAAGTATTATTGAAATACGCAGCTCAATCAAGCTTACCATTGACTTGTTATTGAATCAACGTTTTCCAAGTGGCAATTTTCCAATGTCAATTGGTTTTTGATCAAAATATCGGCATTAAATTGTTTGAAAACAAAAATATTCATCGGTGAGAAAATATCCTCGATTAATTACTAAAAAATTTATTCAAGAAGCTTCTGTTGAAATTTGAGACAAATCGGTTTAGCCGTTTTCGAGTAATCTTGGTCACTGACTTTGAAAACACCATTTTGAGAAAGTTCCAGGTTAGTGCTGTCGCTCCGGCCTTGTACTTTCGGGCACTCTGAAACGCCTTTTCAAATTTGCGTGTAACTTTCAAAATATCCAGCGGAACGATATGAAATTTCCTTTGTGTATCCTTGGATATATGTACATTAAGAAGGAAAAATGAATGAAAAATCGATTTTTTGGGAATTTTAACTGTATATAACACCTGGAATCTGACACTCGTGTTATGAATTTCAACTTCTGTTGTGAGTCTAGTGAAATCAACAAATAGGGAGATGATTTTTGATTATAATTATCCATTAGCATTCCAAAGATATGTTTAGAAAGAATCATCACTTGCATTACATCGTTGGAAAGCTTATTCAAATTGTTGAATAATTTGCAATTGCAAAAAAATAAAAATAAGTGTGTGCTCGGTGAAAGAGATATAGAGGAAGCATCGGAAAAACACATTTTATACCGTTATTCTGATGACGAAAACCAAGCACTTTGTTTCATATTTTGTCTATTACTATTACTTTAACCGTCTGGTCCATTTCAACTTTAAAGGTATATTTCTTCACCTTTTTCTCAAAAAATTTCCATGAGCGTCTGGATCCCCATTATCTGAGTAGTTTCGAACACTATTCTTACAGAATACATGTTGCAAGGCAGGTGACATCGAGAATATCATAGAACAATCCAAATACCATTTTTGAGTAGATCTCTTTGTAGTATATCTAGCAAGTATCTTATCCATAGTGTTCGTTTCAGCTTTTGACTAGTCATCAAATTCAATAGTTTTGGATTTTTTGTGTCTTTTCACTGATTTTTGCTCCATAATGAATTGATGATAGAAAAAATAGTACCTTCTTGGCACATGACTGCACTTGGTTATTATTTCATGAAATCCAAACATCATAGATAATTCCTCTCACGTTTCCCATGCAGCCATCGCTAAGAGCGAGTAATTCTATAGAAAAGAGCTTTCACTTTATCATTAACTATCTCCTTGAATATTCAAGATATCAAATAATTCACTCCACAAAAAATAAATAAATCTTCTGTTATCGTAGAGAATCGAATAATTGTCCATTGTATTTATATTCAATACGATTATTTATTGACAACATTATTTTTCAATATAGCAAATATTCATTAATAATTGTTTCAATCAACCTATTGGTTATTATCAGAAAACTTTAAGAATGAAACCGAATGAATAATAAAAAAAATTCTTCATGAATGCGTATATGTATTGTGTGTTCCACTTTCTATATTCACTTTTTTATAATAAAAAATTGTTTGATTTAAAAAAATCATAGATGAAATCGTTCATTATTCATTCAGAAGTCAATGCTTTGGTAATTAGTCGTTTTATAGTCCAGAAGCCAGACATTCATACATAATAACTTCAGTCATTGAACGAATTGTGAAAATTTGGTCATCGATTGGAAGGTTAAGAGAGTGTCAAATTTCATATTTTATCGACAATCTTTTATGTAATTTGACTTGACAGTTGATGAAAAGAGTGAATTGGGAATCCTCGAAACGTGTAAACTAAACTTTTTCACATCTGGTAACGATCAAGAGACTGCTGTGATTATAAAAATGGAAGGATTTGGGATGGATATCCAGTAAAAGTATTATGGTTACTATCATTTCTACATTTTAATTGAACATATATAAAAATATACCAAGACGCAAAACATAAATTCATTGACGAAAATCACAGGAGAATAATTGAATAACATAGTGGACAATTTTCCTGAAAGAAATCAGGGTTGAGCTGCTGTTTCAGGAACCTCTGGAGCTACAGGTGCTGCCGCAGCCACAGGCTCGGATACCTGAGCGGATCTTTGAATTGGTTGTACTGGTTGAGCAGACGAATTCAATGATTTGGCAATATATTCGGGTACTGGAGGTGCAGTAGGGAGATGATCGCCAGTTGGTTGATAACCGTTCTCGTCAGCAATATATCTGGCATGGAAAATAATGTTTAACAGGAATACTTGAGAGGAAAAAATATCAACCACTGATGATGTGATACTATCGAATATCTTATCATAAATAGCTCGAACATTCAATCCGAAATGAATATTGGCGAATATAGAGATCTCCACTACCAAGTTACGTTTCGTAGCGCCCTCAACGGTTTTAGAGATCACCGAAATAGTATTCGAATGAATAATGATTCAACCATCATGTAAAGCTATCGATATGATCGATGAACTATTCTTCGATAATTTGAACACTATTAGTATACAGGGTGTGAAAAAAATATAGGATCTTTCAAATAAAGGAACTTCATTGGAGCATCCCATGTTAAGATACAGCCCCTTTATTTGAGCGAATACGTGGCTCAATGCGGAGACGTCTAGACCCATGCGTAATTTCTGAAGACATATCGAACATTTACTATGATTTCTATATGTTGAATGTTTTGTTATTGAAAAATTAGTTTTGTTTATTTCCCTTCAATCATTCAATGCAGGTAGTGAAATATTTTTTACTGCGAACTGGTTTATTTTGGGCAAAAAATTCAAGGCACATATTTGGTTCAAAATGAAACATGCTATCGGAAATGAATTCTCAAATGGTAAACAAATAATGAGACAAAAAGTTGCATTGGAAATAAATTTGAGGAGTTGCATTTTCCACCCCTTAGAACCATGAGGTGAGCCAAATAAATTACTGGCTTAGTGTCTTTTTGGTGGTAGAAGATGTCAGGTTGATTTCAATACTGTAACTTTTTTAGTGCTTGTGAAGAAAATTGTTGAACAAATTTCATGTACCCCCTTCAAGGGGCTGTATCTTAATATGGGATGCCCCAAGTTTCTTTATATGAAAGATCTTATATTTTTTTCGATGAGGAATCACCCCCTCAAATATTGTACACTTATCTAGTTACACCCTGTATAATATGACATCAAAAGAAATCAGGTATAAGAGCGAATATGTTGCTGAACTTCGATATCTACATTTTTTCACTCCAGCCACATTTCTCTCATCTGGAATACTTTTTTCTAAGTTTGAATAGCTTCTGAATGATAAAAAATCGAGGCATTTCAACTCACACATTAGTTAGTGAGTTTGAACTTTGGTGTAGAAAAGCGTTATCGCGAATTTATATTATTTCTGTTTTTTTGAGGTTATAATTCTGTGAATGAATGACATGAATGTTCAATATATTTTTATATTCATGAGTTGATTGGCTTATTGGACTAAATCATCATGAATTTCGAAAATTGATGATTTGATTCCATATCTACACAGTTTCTAATCAAGATTCAATTTTTTACTAAACAATGATGAATATGGGGAATTTGAAACTAACCTCAAGTTGATAACTGCTCCTGTACTGTCGGTGTAAGAGACGTTGCCTTCAATAACTTGAATTTGTTCTGTTGCATTTTGACCTGGTTTAAGATATCCTTTCTCATCTACTTTGATGCCATTTCCAGTTTCATAGCTGTAAACGTCAAGAAAACCATTATTGAAATATGGATGACAAGTGAACGAATTATTTGTGAGTATACATTTTTTCGTTCACGAATATTCTTCAAAACATTTTAAAATACAGTGCGTCCATAAAGTAACGCATAAATTCATTATTGGCTAAATGAACAATAAAATCAGGAATTCCCAAAACAGGTCGATTTTTGATTTCAATTTACTATCGTTTCATATCATAATCTAATATACAGGGTGAACCACTTTCGTGTAATGACATCATCATAATTTTTTTCAAATGGAACCTCCCTTTTTTTTTCAATTTCCAAATTGCCTTTGCTGAACTGATTCCAAAAATGTATAATATGTTGCTTCAAATTGGTACAGGGTGGGCAAAAAAAAATATGAGAATTGTTTATGGAAAGTAATACGTTACTGAATGTAATAAACAAATTCCTTCTTAATTGTTGAACTCGTCGAGTCGTGTACGGCTCTTTGTTCTCAATCCGATATACCGTACGGTAGCCGAGTTAGGGCGCTTTGAAATTCGGCTCGATTCCCAGATTTCTTGATTTTTTTCCGGAAAATCTATGTGTCTGACGAAAATGAGTGATGAGGGCCTTTTTTTAGGTATCTCCGTCCTTTCGCTATACGGCGCGTATTTTTGCCACTCGACCACATCATCCCAACGCCAGCCGGTCGCGGAGCTAAAAACCCGCGTAAAAAAAATCCGTACACTAATGAAGTAAATTTTCTCGACGAACCCCATCAGTTTCGAGCGCGAAAAACGAACTCGGGCACCGATTGACTCGATTCTCAGAAAAAAATTCTTTGGGCGGTAGAGGGCGTGCCCGACCACTTGGACCCGCCAATGTCGGGCGATTCGGATGAAAACCGTCCGAAACCGGCGAAATTCGTACAGAAAAAAATTAAAAAAATTTGATTCGACGAAATTCGAACCGAAAAAGGCGGAAGGAGGGGCGTGGGTGCGCCCACGTGTTGTTTTCACCGACTTTTCGGAAAAAGTCAGTGGCGTAGAGGGGTCAAAAAATATTTTTTTTTTGACGTAGAACGCGTTGGCGATGAAATTAGCTCGACAAAACGTCATTTTCGCGTACTTTTTTTTTCAAACCCCTCTGGGAATTTTTTGTGATTTTCGCTATCTCTTTTCGTCTTTCCGCTATTCACGAAAGATGCTTTGTAAGTAAATTTTTGCATTTTTGCCCACCCTGTACCAATTTGAAGCAACATATTATACATTTTTGGAATCAGCTCAACAAAGGCAATTTGGAAATTGGAAAAAAAGGGGGAGTTCCATTTGAAAAAAATGGTGATGACGTCATTACACGAAAGTGGTTCACCCTGTATATTAGATTATGATTTGAAACAATAGTAAATTGAAATCAAAAATCGACCTGTTTTGGGAATTCCTAATTTTATTGTTCATTTAGCCAATAATGAAATACGATTTGATTTTTTGTCATGGAAACCGATTATCCTCAGTAGTCTATTGTTGAGTAATTCCGTTCTTTTGATAACTTCAGAATGAGAGCCTTACTAAGTTATGATATGACTGATTCAGTTTCATAAAGGCAAGGTAGGTCAACTTTCGTTGATAAAATCTTCGACAAAGCACTAGCTTCCAGTTATTTATTGCATTGAAAGAAATGTTTGAATGACAAAAATTATACTTCGATATCGAATAATATTATTGGGATGAAATTGATGATTCCTTGAAGGAATATGTTGGTCATGATGAGAACATATGATGTGACCGACTTATATGAATGAAGTTCTCATATCTTCAATAATTCAATTCAATATTTCGAAACATGAGTAATCTTAACCTACTATACCATGCTCAGGGTCATCATTTCACCGCACACTACACCAAAACGTTCGATCTTTAATAAAAACCATTTTTTTCTGTTTTAAATATGGCAGAATCATATTGTGTCATACAGCATTTCATGGTAATAAAATATGCTATTCCACACAGGGTATTTTTTTCCACGGGCTATATAAAAAAATGAAGTTGATGGTGGTTTCTACGAAACGAAACGTCGTACGGAAAATCAGTTAACGCTGCATTATAGGGATCAAAAAATGTCAATGAGGAAGTGTCTTCTGTTTTCTTGTACCTCTTCAGATAACGCCAGAAAAAAATTAAAACGAAATCAGCAAAATTTATCATCAGTCGAAAAGGAATTCGATTTATTGTGAGATTTACCTGAATTGAAAGCTTCCATCAGGGCTACTATCCTCAGTTTGACTGATTATCGGAATGGGCGTTGATGTTACAGCTGTGGCTAATGCAGGAGCTGGTTCCTGTGGTCTCAACATGGCTGGGGCAACCAGAGCTGATAATGTGATCTGGAAATGAAAAAGTAAAAAATAATCATGAATATCAAATACGATATAGGAGGATGGAAAAAATGAAAAAATGTATAATTGTGAGAAGAGGTTGAAGAGAGTTATAGAGGAAGAGAGGAATCATTGAATGAATAAGAAATAAAATTCAACAAATTTATGATAGTAGCAAAGAAGCAGGAACCACAAAAATTAATTGACTCCAAAAGAAGAATAGGAAAATGCAATGAACAAATAATCATAAAATGATAAATTCATATCAATACTCCCACATTTGTATGTTAATCTTGAATATTATTGAAAAAAACTATAACACAAGATCCAATCAATTGAGGTGAACATCTTGAAGGAATCAGAATTGATGGAATCAGAAAAGTTCTGGATATTGAAAAAAGTGGTAAAGACGGAGACAAGAAGAAGGATGATTTGAGCAAAACCCAGAGAGACATAAAATGACACAGCTAGAAATGCCAAGAGATTACCATGTATAGAGGCAAACACTTTGGCACTCAGTACTGAAAAAGGACTGAATTTGTGAAAAATGGATAGGGAAATTCATGAGAGTAATCCTGCACCCATACTGGTGTAATCCTGTCAGCTCTGTATCGATGTTATTCAAAAAATAGGCACCCAAAAGCTTCTTTATGGAAATATCAAATATAGTTTTCAATCTCACATGTATCGAATTGAAATTTGAATGAAAAAAACGGTAGTTCCTATTCCTCATATCAATTATACCAAGTATCATATAACATATTCAAATATATGCTATTTATATAGAATAATATGTCGACACGAAATGTTGAACATAACTCACCGCCAGTAGGAACATTTTTTTTCTTAGGATGTCGTTGTTCTTAGTGGGTTGAATTGCAACTGAATTCTCAAGTGAATTGATCAGCTATTTATATGAGCACCTTTGCCGAAAAATATGCATTGTGATGTGCTAAACGATTCAGCCTCCTTTTCATATCGAATTTGTCTAAACAATGTTAGGTAAATATATTGCATCAACAATCTTCGAAAGTTGGATGAAAAGATCGTAGTATGCTGTTGACATTATGTTTCAATACTTTTTATTACTTTATTTGAATTACTCAGGGAACAAACAATTGAACGTATATCATTCGATTTGTTGATTGTATGAAAACAAAACCCTCAATTTCAATCATCAATTGACTATTTTATACGATAAGATAATGATCAGGTAGGAGTGTTGTTTTTTTGATGAAATATTATGGATTTTGCTAATAAAGGGCACAAGAATAGTCTTTATTGAAAATGTAAATTTCGTATGAATTTCATATTTTATTGGTTGTCCTTGTATACCTATTTCAATGAGTCAATTAGTTATTTCATAAAATAAAAATGCGACAGGAAGTGGCTCCTATTTCGAATAACACCCTGCATATTTTTCGCAATTTTCGATTCATGCTTCGAATTATTTCTGAGAGATGTAACATACTATGTTTTATATTCGAAACGAAGGAGATGAAATAGATTGAATTTTCAAAGAAAGAAAAAACAAAGGAATGGGGCACAAAGGTAGTATGATAACTGTAGCATTGTATGTTCAAAATGTTGACCAACTGCTTCCGAAACTACTCCTCTCGTAATCTGTGGGTAATAATGTCCGATAGAGATGAATTGGAAGCTAAGCCTGTTGTATACATAGCGTCTAACAGGGTATTCCTCTCTGTATGCACGTAGGATAGCTTGGGGATTATTTTCACTTGTTTCATAAATCATCATCATATTCAAGTTCTCTCGAATAGTGGAATAACCACAGTCTTGACGGTTATTCGTTCTTGAATGTTAGTTTTTCTAAAATGCACACAACACGCTACAAATGTATTCAAATCTTTACATGGCACACTGAGGTTTTCATTCGAGAATCAATAACACTTTCAGTTCTATTCCAATTCTTATAGTCAAATTATAATAGGTATCTGTGAATTTTCATCTCTCAGAGATTTACTGAGACACCTGGTATGTTTTATCATGGAATAACATCTGTAGTACTGAGCAACTATAATTTTTTTTCCAATATTTTTGGTTCACTTCTCCAATTCTGTGATTTCTATTCCGTTTTATGTCATGTTCGGGGTCATCGGTATAATGTGAAATTGAAATGAATCTAATAAAATCATTTGCTATCACCAAAACATTTACCGTCATCATAAGGAAATAGAATAACTATAATATTATTGTTCACATGAACAATACAATACAAGCAGTAAAAAATAATTATCACTTGATAATGGGCGATATAGTCTATAAACTATTGCCTAAAATGTGAAGCCAACTGGTCCAACTTGGAAGAAAATATCACTTTCTCCCCAACCAAATATTCAAATATTTCATTTCGCTCAGCTTTGACTGACTGTACTGAGAAAAAATGTACTATATTAGTTTGGCAAGTAATATTGAAAGTTGACGCATTCAATAAATATTCCAAAATTGTATGGTACTTACTGAAATTGAAAATTTCTTCTTTTACAGAGGAACTCAATTTCTAACAAAATCAATTACTTTCCGAAGAATTATTGAAGTATACCCAAAGTTTTCCTTAAGGCACTAACTTCATTAGGTGATATGGGGAGAGTTTTTTAATAGAGAGGAAGATAGATAGCAACGTTAACGTTTCAATTAATTTGATTGAATCAAATATCACATATGGAGTGTGAGCAAGACAAATATCCCAATCAATCCTAATATTTCAATTAATTTCATTAGTTCAATCACAACATATGTTTAAATCGCCTTCACAATTCATAACATTTTTCTATTCATCTCAGTCAATGAAGTTATGGCACAGGAAAGTTTTGGGTACGCTAGTATCCCAGCAAACAATTTCTATCGGCCTTATTCCGGCCCAGAATATGCTGGCCAGATATGGCCGGAACGGCAAAACGCCTATAGCCTATGGCGGGCCAGTGAAAATAGGAGACACCGGTCGTCATCAGGTCCAATGCTTGTCAACAGTGTCTGTTGAATGACGGGCCTTCGAAGGCAAAACTGTGGAAATCATTGATGGCCCAGTAGAAATAGTGCAATGGAAGTTATCTACTCAGTAGGTTGGCCCTCTGTGAATTATACATATTAACTGATTGCATTTTAATTGAAAAGTAATGAATAAACTTTTGAATATTTTTTGTGATTAAAAGAGTTCAAATTCACCTTAAGCAATTGAAACAAATAGAACTTGAATTCATATAAAAATATCACAAAATACTGAAAAAAGATACAAAGTTTATAAATACTTTGATGAAATACACATAGGAAACAACATAAAAACAATTCTTTGGTTAAAAAGTAAAAAATATCACAAATATTAAATAAATTAAAGGAAACAAAATACAAACAATAACGTTAAAATAAAGGAAACAACATAAAAACAATTCTTTTGTATGACAGATCCAATATTATTGAAATGTGTCAATGCATATCTATCCCTTCCTCTGCTGGCTTTGTCCTCCTTCTGTTCCTCCCTCCTTGACGGTCAGAAGCAGTTCTTAGCCAGATTTTAATTACACTGGCAATTTCAGTTTCTGTGGCATTTCTGCAAAGAGGATTTTTCCGAGGACAAACTGAAAAAAAAAATCAACTGGGGTCAAGTGCAAGTGTAACTGGCACATGAAGGGTTCGTACAATTGATATTTATTTCTCAGAAACAACGAAACCTGGATTTAGTGAAGTTCTTGTATACCTATTTTTTTTTCATAATTTTCAAGAACATACATTATTTTTAATACTGTTAGTGAGTGATCTCAACATTTCAAGTCAGATAATGAGTGATTACATTAAGGGTCTGAGATACAGAACCATAAAAATATGATATAATGAATACAGATTTATGATTGCAACTCACCTAATATCATTATTAGAACATTCCTCAAGCTCTTGAATTCTTTTTTCCCCCTTCCAGTCCAATTATATTGAAGAGATAACTCATGGGAGACTAGTTTGGCCATTATTCTCCTTGTTGAATCTCCAATGTCTTTGCTTCCAATACTTAATAAAGATGCGGACTGAAAATAACTTTCATAAACCTCAAGTTCTTAACTAATAATAAATATGTATATACAGTTATTGAATCAAAGTACAAACCATATTTCTGAAAAAAACATCATCTTCCAATTTTCTATCGAATTCTTTCAATTCATATTCCTGGTTCATTGGTAAATTAACATTCTCAGGAGTTTCCACATCCTCACTGAGGGCATTTCTCTGAACCATTTGTAACAGAAATTTGCTAGTGTGCTAGTAAATCAATCTTCCTAATTGCTGAATCCAGCTTAGCTGAAAAAAGTTTATATAATTCACATGTCTAGGATCAAGAACTCAATATAAAAATAAGCATGCTAATCTAGTTACCTTCTGTGTTCTTGCAGTTACAGCATGAAGCTGGGAGTTTTTGGATATTGTCTAATTTACTTTCAACAGTAATATCTAATTCATCATCAGTTTCAGAATCAATTACTCTGCTGGATTTTTTCTTAATTGCGGGAGGAGATAGATTAGGAAGGTCATCTTCTGATGATGAGGTTTTATGTTTCCTTGCCAAAACATTCAGTTGGGAAAATTCTCTAGGTCTGGTGTGAAAATCTTTGTACAAGGAATATGGCCTTGATTTACGTTTTGACCGCCCATCATCTTCAGATTGACTGGTCACAGAGGTTGATTCTGACCTCTCCAGATGTTTCAATTTTTGCATGGCTTTTTCATAAGAATCTAAAAAATGGAAATCAAAAATTCACCCAAAAATTATATTGAGTATTTCAGTAAATTGTTTTGCATGATTAAAGTTACTTACTTGTATTGTATTTTACCACTATTGGGCAACTGGTACAGGACTCTTGTTTAAATTGCATTTTTTTTATAACTGCCCTCCTTCTCTCTTCGTCGTTTCTTAAACTGGGCCAATAGCAAATATTTTTCCTAGTAGAAACCTACACCTTTGGTACCACAGATAGTGGTATTGGGTTTTCATTTCCTTCATCTGGGAATTCAACAATCAAATAGTCTCTGAAAACAATAAAAGTATAAAAGTAATGAAAGAGATAAAACAATGCAAAAGTTCACTTTATGTATTTGTTCTGAAAAGAAAACAACTGAACCAATGAAAACTATGAACAAAAATGAAATAATAATGAGCAAATATGATGAATAAATTCAACTTACTCAAAATTAAATATAAAAATCGAAGTAAAAATTCACTGAATATTAGAGTTCCCAAAAATACAATTGAGTCCAATGCACTCATAATATTTATGTTAATTGGAAATGTAATATTTTCACATATATACACATATAAATAAAATAATAATACACAATTATAGTTCACTGTAAATGAATGAGTGGGAAAAAACATAGTTGTTTTTGTAGGGCAGAGCACTACTCCTTTATAGAGGATATTTTCGAAACTGAAAACTTCCAGGCAACCACTTTCAATCCCTATTTCATATATACACAGAAAATCAGAGTTTGTGGGATATGTTGAGAGTGGTCCTTTAATACAACACTGCTTCCCAAAAATTGTTTTTTTATCAGATTTTGTAGCTATGAAAAGCACTTTTATAATTTTTTTATTTTTCATCATTACAAATTCATCACCACCTTTAGTAGAGATGATGTAATCATTATATATTACTTTCCTCCAAAATGTGTAGTCCTTATATCGATGAAGAATATCTGATTCAGAACCAACTGTAACAGGTTTTCCTATAACACGAAAGCTTCCTTTTTCATAAGTAGTGTCAGGTTTCATATTTTCCACCTCATACAATCTGTTCACAACTTGTTGCAATGGATTGTTTGATTTTCGGAGTGAACGTTTCAGTTTTTGTAGATAGTTTTCGAATGGAAAGCAGTTGACAACATTGAGACTTCCAAAACGTTCAGCTTCTTCTGGGAGGTGAATTAAAGAATGCGTGTTATATATACAGAAATCCTGCCCATAGATATTTATGGAAAGGCTGACAAAATTAACAAGTAATTTTTTGGCATATGCATTATAATCCTCATTCAACTTTTCATTCAGTAGGATTGTAATTGAAAATTTCAATAACATAAAATGTTCATACATTCTCTTAGGTAATTTTCCTCTAAATATGACCGGCCCTACATACAATAAAAAATGTCTCAGTTCAGTTGCTTTCCATCTTTCTAATTCCTCCCAAGATCTTGGTTTCCTATTGAATTCAGAAGGCCAACATTCCCGAAAAACTGTCATATCTGTTTCTATTTCATTTCTATCCAATCTGGGAAATTTATATTGCCTACTGCCATCTCGCCATATAAAAATTAATTTTCTCATTATTCCCAAACAGACAGAATGCATATAGTCAACAGGAAAGCTAGAAATCATCCCAATTCCTAATGAACTTAGGGGTGTTCTCCCTCGATGATGACTTTCATCAATATTATTTCTAAAATCTTGGTCAGTGCGTAGGGGAGCATCTAATTTCAAAAAAAGCATCCTATGGTTGCAATGAACACCTTTGTCTACACATTTATCACAACCGCTGTAACCATTATGTGATTAAATATTTTTAATGAAGGCCCTAGCTGGGGTATCACAACAGAATGCTCCTGTTTGAATTTGTAATATTTTACCATTAATATTAAACCCTTCATTTTTTAAAGTCACCAACTCATTAACGAAGGCTTCTAAGAATTTATCTAAATCAGGTTTCTCTGGTCCACAAAATATAGCTACTGTAAATATATAGGGATCTGACAAATTTCTGACTCTACATAATATAGGCCAAAAAGATAAGTTCGTACTTTTATGAAGAAAAATTCCGTCAATGCCAAAATCTAAAATGAAATTTGACACATCTTGTTTATCCCCAACTTGACACAGTTTTTCTCTCATGCCAAAATAGTAAAACTGTCCGGATCCAAGAACTTCATAGTTCAATTTAGTGGGTGTTTTTAGAAGTGTGCGAGCATCTTTTGGTAAATTTGTGATGTCTGGTTTGCTTGCAAACCAAGCTAAAAGTTCAGAGAGAGCTGTATGTGTAATGTTGTTTTTTAAAGACCACTTTGCCAAAAAATCACTGGAGCTAATAACATTGTCAGAAACCGAGCGAGGGACACTTGAAATGAAGAATTCATCGGGTGGTTCATCCATTAAAGTAGGCGGTTCACTCATTGAATGATCTGTATCACTATCACTAGAATAATGCTGATGAAATGTGGGTTCGGCAGCAGCAGCAGAAGTTGATGGGGTGGGCTCATACGAGTCTGATTGTACCCTAGACTCCCTAGAGGTAGATGTGAGAATATTAGAATCTCGACTTCTGTACTGCGTTGTCAGTATTTGGTCAATTCCACTCAATACTACAGATTTTTCCGAATTTTTCTTAATTAGTTTATACTTATAACTTCTTGAATAATTCTTGAACATTGTTATTTGCAGCAGCACAAGATATTGGCGGTAATACTTAACCTCAAAAACTAATAGATGTTGTTTCTTATTTTAACTAACGCTACAATTTATAGATATAAATACTAACTTACCTCAATTCATCAGAAGATGTCGTCATTTTTCTTCAATTATTAAGTATATCTTGTAATTTTAGCACACAAAAGTAAATATACACCATATATTTATGTGACTGCTAAACCCACGCCAAACCGTCGATAGGATCAGTTTCACACTAACATATTCGTTTTCAATTGGCTGTTGAATGAGATGAGAGATTTTCATTCCATGTCATTTAAGAACCAAGATGATACGCCGTAAGCTAAGGAACCGATAGAGGTTATTGATGCTGAATTAATACTATATAGTATTTCTTTCTCGAGGAAGCAACAAAGTATATAATAACCGTTTATAATCTTTTAGTATATAAAGTTTCATCAATCATTTATGTGTCGACGTCTTGTAACAGAAAATCCGACCTCTATGAATAATGTGTCATAATAAATAATAAAAAAATTATTTTTTTATGCAAAATAATAATATATATTTCTATTCATAATAGGTTTGGTCCACTGGCAAACTATTGGTACAACTTAAACGGGCCTTCATTTGTATGATGTCGGTCGAAAGACACACTTTTTCTAGTTTTGGCCCATTGCTGGCTGGTTTGTAGGTATCCAATTATAATATGCCATACATTGGGCCGACATTTTGCCGATGTATCTTTACCGTTGCCAGCATATTGCCGACCGATCATGCATTGGGCCAGAAGGCGGCCAGATTCATTGTTTGATGGGAGATTTTGTTTTTGTCAATAAAAATTTTTCTACAAGTTGAAAAATAGTTCATCCAGCATCATTCTATTTTGGAATCTTTATTGAATGTATTATCTTTGCAAAATTTAAATTGTCCTTTTTGTCTTAGTAAACTCAAAAGTATGCAAATTTCATTTTTTTAAATGTCAGTATTTTCTGAAATACACAACTGAGATTTATTCTTCTACTTTTCTGATAACTATTGTAACGTGGCCTATTGCCGGATTCCAGCTCGTCGACTTCTATGACACTTTGTGTATATATATTCGAACTCGGATTGAAAACATGGATATAGACTTAGGTGTGCTGCTGCAATACTGCGATTGCAATGTAGTTAAATGATAGCAAGTAATGAGTAGTTTTCGTGAATTTCCTTGAAAATCTCATTCCATCAATGTTAAAATCACTGCAACGAAATTCGAGTAATGCGATGTAATAAAAAAAACAGTTTATCAATATAATTGGTGCTCATCAGTTGGAAACTAGATTTAACGAACGCTTTTATCTGAAGAATTCCAAATTTTCCATTACACGTCGGTACTGATTGATAAAAACTAGGTATAAAATACGACTTCTGATATTATTGTTCTCATTATTCTGTGTCCAGATTGTTGATAGTCATGAAGAAATCAGCAGCTACATGGGTTGTAATGGTTGTTCTCCTATTTTTGGGATCATCAAGTGCAGGTAACTTTTTCAACATACGAATAATGATTTTCAATATCGTCACTCGATTCGATATAAAAGGATCTGTATATGGAGATCTTCGATTCGGAAATTTAACACTTCAGTCACTTCTTATAATTCATTTATTTATTTAGCGTATGGCTACATCACAGGTGAGTATATAACAAAAATAACAAAAAGTTTCACAAACAAACACCAAGGTTACAAATATATTCTATTGACTATCTTGTCGCAATCAGGAAATCGGATGGGTTGCCACTGTTGGAACTAATTGGACAGTCCCCTACCATGTGTTTAATAGTCTGTCTTTTAGCGCCGCAGTCACAATTTGGGGAAGGTATTTTTCCCCACCTGAAAAGTGAGTCGGAGCACCTGCCGCAGTTCGTCCTTATTCTATTTGGTGTTGTCCAGATTCGTCTTGGTTGATCAAATCCCTCTGGCTTGCTTGTGACGCATGGCATATCCCGGTTGGCAGGTGTGGCATTCTTCTCCCACTCTTCTTTCTTTTTATAATGATAAACCACGATCGTATACAAAGGTCTGGCAACTCATATGGTGGGGGGTGACCCAAACATTGAGGTTTTGTGGTCATGTCATGTCATGTCACCCAATCACAAATCAGATCCGATCAGCTTTTTGAAAGTAGGAATGATTTTTATTCATTCGAGAGAATTTTGCAAGATATATTATTTCTGTCATTGATTTTATTTACCATTAAGTCCTAACCGTTTGTTTTGTTGTCAGAAATTAATCACGTGATTATACCCCTATGTCCTCCTAGCTGATAATTATGGCAACTTTTTCTTCAAAACTGATGCCACCCCCCACCAATCAAAAATGCCGTATTCCATTACATTGCCATTGTAACGTTATTCGTGGGTTCCAGTAGAAATCAGACGGATTTCCAACTGATTGACTATTTATTATCACGTACAAACACCAACAAACTATTTATTTCAACTATTTATATCAACAACGATGTAACTACGTCGCGTTCAATTCTTCAACTAACTAACGTTGTTTGGAAGCTCGATATTTATATGTTTTACACACAGTGCTTTGGTGAATTCCAAAGATTTCCCCTACGTCGTCTTGGAAACTCATGGAACACGTCGACGTGTCTGAGCTTTATTTCCCGATCGGCCGAATCGAACTTTTAACGAATTTGTTCCAACCTTTACGTGCTCACTGTATATGTACTGAATTCGTCAGAGGACTAAATCGTTATTTTCTTTCATTTCAGGACCAAAGTCTCCTTTTGGTATAGAATCATATTCCCGAACTGATCTCAAAACTGTTTTCCAAATCCAGGAAAGATACGAGAATAGCAGTAAGTATTAGGCATCTGAACTGCAATTGAAGATGAATATTTTGTTGTGCAATGCATATTCCATAAAAATTCAATACTTTCATATAGTCCACCTTTTTTACGAAATCCTCATATTCCAAGAACAGATGCTTACATGGAGTACTGAATCATTGAAGAACAATGTTTTGAATATTGAAATGACTTTTCGTGAATCAGTGATTCAACTTCAATCGATTCCAATTCACTCTTCAAAAATTCGATAGAATTATAAGATTAGTTGAGTTTTCCAAATAAGAGCTCCGAATGTTCTAACCACGTGAAATATAGGTCAAATTATTTCAGCGTGAATTTTGTTCAGCTTCGAATTGAATTTGCATTTCACATATACAGGGTGGGAAACGGTGCATGAAACCTTGGCTTGCACATAATTGGAAACGGAAAGATGTTCAACGAAGACTGTTACTGTAGATGGGGACAATATTAATAATGTTATCTTGGGTTATGACATTTCATAGTTCTCAACGATATGGAAAATAAATTCTAAACTATACAGAAATACAGGGAATTCCTTAAGAAAAAAAATCTTGTATATCATTATTTTGAGAATGGTTGAAGTTAGGTCTAGAAAAGTATCGAGCGAAAATGTGTGCTACCTCTCGTTTTTCAGATACTTCTGAAGTACTATCAACCGTGACCCACCCTGTATGGTGACAACATTAATACTTTTTCATCAGTGAAAAGTCTGATGGAACAACAAGGATGAGAATTTTATCGAAATATCGTTATATTTTGTGTAGAAGCTTCGAGGTTGTTTTCAATATAACGAATATGATATAGTTCTCACCTATATTTCCAAAGATTCAACTCATTATTCAAATAATGAAAATATAAAATATTCTGGAATACCTTACAGATATTTTCACGGAATTGTTGTTTGGATTAATTCCAACTCTGATTGGTGTGGTGTCAGGACGATATGGGATTGCTGACCTAATAGAAGAATTCAGAACTCTAGCAATTATCTTTCTGAGTACATTCAACGCAGCCAATATGGTATACTATGTTCCAATTATAGGGAATCTTCTCAGTGATTTCGTACAAGGATTTGGCTACAATTTCCAATATCTTCCAGTCTTTGGACGACTCATCTCAGCTGCCATATCTGGACCTCAAAGTAAAAATTTTTATTGAACAGTTGTGGTCAGAATTATTATTTAGGTGAAAAATATGGAATGACTACATACCGGGTGATTCTTCAAGGTGGCTCGCCCCTATAACTTCTTTATTATTAGAGATAGAAGAACAAAATTCGGGGGTTGTGTATTATATGTCAATTATTTGACGTATTCACTGGCTTTGCAATACTTCCGGTTTGACCGGATGACCTCAACTTTCGATTTTCAAATGGAACACCCTATATATTTTCACTTATTTCGATCGAGGATGACATTATCTATCCAACAAAACTTTGTTTGTGAATATTTGACGTATGAAAGAATTTCTTGCAATTATTGAGAAAGATAGTGAAAATAAAGTGGAAGTGTGTGATTGTTTGTAAGAAAATGATCTTTCACAAAAACCCGACGAGCCACCCTCTTTCCATTTGAAAAAATCGAGTCAACAGGAAAAAATTATATTTGTGACATTGAAAAAATTATTGAAACAACTCTGAAGTCATATGCCTCAAAGTTGTATTTTTCCCATGTCACTTGATCAAAAAGGAAGCGTTTCAATCGATCCATGGCACGCTAGATCGAAAAATAAAAATTGAAATAAAAATTCTTTCATACGTCAAATATTCACAAACACATTTTTGTTGGATAGATAATGTCATCCCCGATCGAAATAAGTAAAAATATATAGGGTGTTTCATTTGAATATCGAAAGTTGAGGTCATTTCCGGTCAAAACGGAAGTACTGCAAAGCAAGTGAATACGTGAAATGGTGCGAATTGACATATAATACACAACCCCCGAATTTTGTTGTTCTATCTCCAATAATAAAAAAGTTGTAGGGGCGAGCCACCTTGAAGAATCACCCGGTATAGTGCCTTCATTTCAAAACTTCCACCACTGCCACTTCTTTCAGCAGGAGAATTTGGCGTAGAACGGATCAACCAATTTCAGTTTTCTAAACGGGGTTGGGTCAGAATTTTTAAGATCTTTGAAATGATGTGATACAAGATAGGGCGTGCCATTTAAGTGTGGGTAGCTAGGGCTAAAATACCACTGGCACTAGTTTGAAACTTCCCCCTCGATATCTAAATTGACGTGTTTTTTGCCTACGGCAAACTCTCCTGCTGAGAAAAATGATAGGGGGGGAAGTTTTGGAATGAAGGCACTATACAGGGTGTCCTCAAGGCCATGCTAATATTTGAAGGGGTTATTCTTCGACACATTTTCAGAAAAAAACTTCCTATAAACGTATGTCCTGATTGTATAAACTCTCAAGATACAGAGTGATATAGATTATTAAACGTTTGGTACTGCGATATGAAGCAATTTTAATTCGATTATTTTAATCAAGAACAAAGCATTCGACGAGGAAAATATTGAATTTTATCATATTTTGTTATGATCCGACCCAAAGAAATTTAGATAAGAGTCAAAATCACCTGAAAATCAACTTTGAAAAGTGTCATAACATATGCAGGTCCATATTGAAAAACATGAGGTTGAGGGTGACCCAGTGCTTACGAAACGTTGGATACGAAATCTGCTCACGTCAAATTGAGGATAATTTACTGTCGAATGAAAAATTCCTGTAACATTTTTTGATAATATTCCAAATAAAGTGGGAAAATGAGAAAAATCAAAATGACAGAATTTACTTTTCTCAAGATATCTCAACAACCGGCCCTGATAATCTCGATTTGTTTGAACTGCTTGACAATGCTTCTATGAATGCAACTATTTCTCCATTTTACCGACCTTCTGAATCTTATGGTTTAAAAGTTACCAATACAATCCCAATTAAAAAGGGGCCACCCTGTAGATAGAAATATCAAGTCCTTCGGCCTTTCAAAAGCAATCGGATGTATCGAAGTTTTAGTTTAGAAACCAGATGATAGTCGGTGCCTTGACGATTCATTCCTCAATATTTGATCAATTTTTCGAATCAAATTTGGTAATGTTGGTTTGGTAACGACCAATGGTATGGTGGTGAAAATTAATACTGAATAATTGCAACTTTTGAATATAACTATTTCATTACAAATGAATGAAAATTTCCATTTTGGAAATCGAAAGTCACTCAGACATCAATTCCCAAATTATATTTGTGGAGTGAAATATACTGAACTTTGTAGAAAAAAATTCTCATATGATCGATAATTTGATTAAACTCAATAAAACACGTATTCATTTATCGAAACATTCAGTAACTTTGATTATAATTTCTGGACTGACCTGATTTTATCGAAAATGAAAACCAGTGAGAACTTGAACGTTTCTTTTTTTTTATAAAACTTCGCACGAAATGAGACATCCTGTAATGTTTAATAATGATAATTCTCCTTCTAAATCATAATCATTGCCTTTCCAATTTCGATAGATACGATAAATCAGTAATCTCAAGTAACAACTGAAATAATCAGAGAAAGATTGATGAAAAGACATGGAAAATGTCCTATTTTCCTTTAAGATGAACTCAAATATTCTCAAGTATTGAAATCAATTATTGATAGTGATTATTTTCTCGATCAAGGGAAAATTAGCATGCGATAATGATCAAATGAAGATGTGTTTACTGAAGAGATTATGTATTGTGGAAGGTTTTTTTAAAATATCATCCCTATTACACACATTTCGAGATACTTTAAATCACTAACACATTTATAACGTCATCGTCTTTGAATTTTGACCCATGAGTGATAAAATTATTTTGTACAAATTTTCTCTCGTTCATTGGTTGTAAATCGGGATACATTTCATTAAACCTTCTGCATGTTCTTGCTAAAATTTGATTACTTCGACCATGAAGAATGAACAACTTTATTGAAACTGAATTGGAATAGTTATTGTTGCCTTCCATTTCGATTTCGAACACGCGAACGTTTTCAATCTCAATAATGATGTTTCCATGACATTTTATAGCTATCTAATACAAGATATGGCAAATCAATCCGATTTTTATGCATTGATTTTTCTTTCGAAAACCTGACTATTGATGTAACATCTGGAAGAAACTTCAATTATCTTTCAGGATATTGCACTTTTTACCATTTTTGTATCTAACGTCACAGTCATCAAATTAAAACGGCCCTGTAAAATTGAGAACGAATTTCCTCAGACATAATTGATACACAGGACATTGGTAAACTACTCTCAAAATTTCAGCATTCTACAAATCGAAATACCGCAATAATGAACATTTAATTGAAGATATGTTTCGCAGGAAGAATACCTTTTGAGAAAGGTATAGGGAAGTATCATATGAAATTGATTGAGAAGTAATAGGAAAACAAAAAATGAAATAAAATACAGGGTGTTCTATTTGAAATAACAGAAATGTCGCTACTTGTGAGTTTTTAAGCGAAATCGATTCACTTTTTGTGTTTTCTGATGAATGCACTAGGGACATTTCAAAGGTCCATATCTTTGCAATCAGTAGACGAAATTTCAAAAATAAAAGAAACAATGTATAGGAAAACCAAAAGGGCTTTTCAACGAGGTATAATTTGACTCCCATTCCCATTTTTTTTTTAATCAGGGTATGCTACCCCCGCTTAGGAGGTTAAAGTTTGGGCTATACTTTTTGCGTCAAAAGTTGTTCCTCTCATATAGAAAGTCGTGTTTCAGGTTTTTCTCAATAAAATCTCTTCCTGGTAGTTATACCTTCCGATAAGGTTTCGTTGGGCCACCCTGTATATAAATCGTTCCAAAGTTTGCAGAATCATAATCTCAAAGTATTCAACAACATCTTTCCCAACTATATGCATTGCAATATGTTTTTATTCATTCAACAGTTTATTCTTCTGATGCTGAAGTCACCACAGTGATGAACCAATAAGGGAGTCGTCCAGATTGTGGATCATCTGAATGTAGTACCAGTGTTGGCAACAAATGAATAAATCAGTTTGTGCAAATTTGATGTTTCATTACATTTTCAACTATGAGAAATGAAGAGTAACTCTGATCTTGAAGTTTGACCTCTTTCGAAAAATATTGAAAAAACCTACTCAACAATACAAAATTTGTTTGTGTTCATGAAAGTTTCAATTGTATCCTCGCTCTGAAGCAATACGTTTCCGCAGACACATTTGGAAAAGTACAAGAAGAGTTTGAAAATAGGATATTTCAGAGTCAGGAAGTAAATGGAGGTCACTTTGAGCAATTTATTCAAGTAGATAGTGCATAGTACTTTGTTGATAATGACCTGGAAAGAAAACTTTTGACATTGATAAACACCCTACATCTCGACGAAAAAAATCTGGGATCCCGTACACATATTATATTCAAAGCCTTCCCTCCTCTCAACGGGGCAGCATTTATCCATATATATGGAACTGCGAATATTGGGGTGTGCAGCAATAAGTAAAAGAGTACTCTTATAAGTTATTCCAAGCTTTCGGAAATATTTATTCCTTCTTCAGGGAGACTACAAAAACATACCCTACACAAACCTACATCTTAAGTGAGATTATTTACAATGTTGTGAGTTGATATATACAATTTGTACATAGTGATAAAATATTAAAAGACGTCGACGGTCAAAACATGATTCACAAACAACATACATGTAATAGCTTACTCATGGAAAATATAACTTTCGTTCTATAATTGTAAGAACATTTTCTCTGTTTTTTTTTGAATTACTTCTTTGAATATTTGAATCGGTATGAAAACAATCCCCACCCCTCTTCTTCTCCAAAATCTCCTCAGGTGTCAACGTCATTCCCTCTGGAGGATGGTGTGTTTTTGGTCTTAGACTATAGTGATTAGGTTATCCTAACCAACAAGAATTCAAAAAGAGAAGAAGTAGGAACTTGATACTTAATAAAACCGGAGAACCACATGACAAAACCAAAATTATGCTCCCATTTGATCAGGATTCTCAACACCTGCCCGACACCCACCATCAACTGTTAAGAGGTAAGAATATATCTCACTCAAATGCTTGATATCAGTTCTTTTATTTAAACTGCCAGTCTCCTGATAAATGAAAGCTATCTCCAAAAAGGACCTCTTTGTATTGTTTGTTCCTGTTGCTAGGACCCTAGCTGCTTGAAAATCCATTTTATGGTCATACTTATTAACATGCTCAGCCAACACACATCTCTCTGGATGCAGTCGACAGTCACTCATGTGTGAGGTAAGTCTATTGGCTAATGATCGTTTTGTTTGACCAATATACTTTTTCTTGCAGTCACTACTGGTCAGCAAAAACGTCCTCTTCGTATATATATATACAGGGTGTTTCACAGTGGATGGAACATTAGACGTATCTGGAGAACAGAAAGACACATCATTTCGAAAATTCGTGAGCGTGGATAATCAAACTTGCTCTATCCGTCTAAAATATTTTCATCAATACAGTGTTGCCGCTTGTATCAGAAAGTAGTAGCTACTTTGTTATTTCAAATGGAACACCTCGTATATTATATCATTTTTGGAATCCTTATGAGATTCCTCACAACTTTCCCACATAATTCCCTACGACGATTTCCGAGATAAAAATTATTTTGTCTAATTTTTGTGTAAAACCTGACCATTGAACAATATCAAATTTTTCCCAATGCAAATTCACGAAATATTGCAATTTGGGTTATAGCTGCATAAGACCATCAAGTATTCTGTCGATGAACTGGATCTCAGTTTCAGCATACAGGGAGGCTCAGAAGTGAGTGTCATCCGGGCACTCATGAAAATGACTGTAACTCCGTTTTTTCAAATGGAACACCCTGTATATTATCACTTATTCGAAAAGCTATAACATTTTCCATTTTAATTGAGTATACTTTCCCTATACCTATCTCGTACAGTTTGTTAGTTATGATCACTTATGTTATGAATTCGTCTTCAATAAAATAAATATTGGATAGTGCTTAAGATAGTAGGGTATGAACTTCATTCTGACAGAGAACTAACATGTTATTCCTTCATTGTTATCCTGTATTCAAGATGCATGGGTGTGAAAATACTATGGCAGAAAATAATTACTTGAATGCGGTTTTGATGGATTTATTCATCATTCATAGTCAATGTAACAAGAATATCAGTAGAACATGCAGCGAGTTCGATGAAAAGTATGCTGATTCACCTCGAACGAATTAGAGAAAATTCATTAGATTGAAGAGAAATTTTGAAATGCTCATATCACCATGAAAAGCTAAAAGTATCAAAGTCTAACATGTGTATTAATAAATCTAAAAAGATTTCGAAAACATTTCAAAATTTCTCTTCAATCTAATGATTTTTCTCGGATTCATCCGAGGTTAATCAACATACTTTTCATCAAACTCGCTGCATGTTCTACTGATATTCTTGTTACATTG
Organism: Plagiodera versicolora; assembly: GCA_037013635.1. Taxonomy (NCBI): domain Eukaryota; kingdom Metazoa; phylum Arthropoda; class Insecta; order Coleoptera; family Chrysomelidae; genus Plagiodera; species Plagiodera versicolora. The sequence continues at coordinate 2,044,341 of CM072986.1, read as the reverse complement.
ACTATGAATGATGAATAAATCCATCAAAACCGCATTCAAGTAATTATTTTCTGCCATAGTATTTTTACACCCATGCATCTTGAATACAGGATAACAATGAAGGAATAACATGTTAGTTCTCTGTCAGAATGAAGTTCATAGCCTACTATCTTAAGCACTATCCAATATTTATTTTATTGAAGACGAATTCATAACATACATATAACTAACAAACTGTACGAGATAGGTATAGGGAAAGTATACTCGATTAAAATGGAAAATGTTATAGCTTTTCGAATAAGTGATAATATACAGGGTGTTCCATTTGAAAAAACGGAGTTGCAGTCATTTTCATGAGTGCCCGGATGACACTCACTTCTGAGCCTCCCTGTATGCTGAAACTGAGATTCAGTTCATCGACAGAATACTTGACGGTCTTATGCAGCTATAACCCAAATTGCAATATTTTGTGAATTTGCATTGGGAAAAAATTGATATTTTTCAATGGTCAGGTTTTACACAAAAATTTGACAAAATAATTTTCATCTCAAAAATCGTCACAGATAGGTATACGGAACTATGTGAGAAAGTTGTGAGGAATCTCATGAGGATTCCAAAAATGATATAATATACGAGGTGTTCCATTTGAAATAACGAAGTAGCTACTACTTTCTGATACAAGCGGCAACACTGTATTGATGAAAATATTTTAGACGGATAGAGCAAGTTTGATTATCCACGCTCACGAATTTTCGAAATGATTTATCTTTCTGTTCTCCAGATACGTCTAATATTCCATCCACTGTGAAACACCCGATATATACAGGGCTATTCAAATTCGAGTCTATGCATTGGGATTTCGATAACGGTAAGAGATAGAGGGTTGGCAAAATAGCATATTTCAGAGGTCAATTATATGGATGAAAAAAATCAGACCTAGCTTCTTTAGTTCTGGAGTTATACAGGAAAAATCGGAAATTTCGAAATTCCTCTTTTGCCTATATCTTTTGATTTTACGAAGATTTTTTTTTAATGTTGCCACTTTGCCCTGGTTTTTAATAAAAATAACTTTATTATGTTTAAATTCTACATTATATATAATGTTTACTGTTAGAAGTCTGACTGATTATGTAAAAAGAAATCAGGTATGAAAGAATGTTCGTGAACCAGTAGAGGGTCCCATCCGACGTCTCGGGTTACTCTGGATTGTGTCACTTCATCTTATCTCTGTAGATGGGTGGTGATGATATAATTCATTCGTATGTAGGAGTAGAATGATTTTCTTGGTAATGAATAAAGTATACGAGGATACAAAAGCATATGTGAATCAGAATCTATTGATTATTCTAGAATTCTATTTATTCTATTATTCTGCAATTTCAGTTCATGATTGTGAATCTTTGTAGTTTTTAACAATATTTCAATACAATGCGCGTAAAATGTATGGGGGAATCGACGAATACTGAAACTTCTATTTTCAAGATTCCGAAACAGACCATAATTCATCTATTAATGAATGATAAAAACTATTGAATATGGTACTTTAATGAGTAAAACCCATCATGTTTAAGTTTAACGAGACAAACAAAAAAGAACCATTAGCGAAACTATCGAAATTATTATCCATATTTTCGATACCAAAATGACGCCCTTATCAATTGATATAAAAGGGGAACACTCCATGCGAATGTCAGTTTATTAGTCCTCTGGTGTGAATAAGTTTCGTGTTATCGACGTCAAAATGAAATTCGTGGTTTTCATAGTACTTTTTGGAATACTTAGTGTAGCCTTTGCGGCACCTAGAGCATGTAAGTTTGAAACCTGAAGAAATGTTTTACTCTGATGTCTTATCACTATACGTATAAAATTGAAAATGGTTTTTGAATCAGTATGTAGCTATTGCATTCGACTAATTAGTTGAACAATTGAATATAAAATATTCTGTGTTAATTGTCGAACTCAATATATAACAATGGTAATGATCGGGTTGTTTATCAACATTAGTTGAATTATCTCATTCCAAAATTCAAAACGCCTAGAGTATAAGATGATTTGTCTGTATTATCTTTCAGAGTCACCACACAAGTAATATAAGAAGTATATTTTATAACGATTTGATACATTTCAATAGTGAGGAACTCACTGGTACTGCAAATATAACAGCAAAAATCTGAAAATCCTAGTACTAGTTTTTGAGGAAAAACCACTATTCTCTGGTATTTTTGGAGTTATTATAATCCCATATCAACGAAACGAAAATATTATTTGAATAGATATTATGACCTTCAGAAATAGCGATCAACTTATTAAATTTGTATTTTACCAAGTTTGTTTCAAGCACTATTTGGATAAGCTAAATTTGTATCAATCGAGGTAGAAAGCAAGGTAGATAAATGCACCCGAACTCGAAAAAAACTCTTACTCATTTTTACACTGGATGCCCAAGAATGACAGCTCTCACAAAATATACTCGGTATCAGCAACATAAAAAATTACACTTTATGAGTTTCATTGAGAACAGTCCTAAGAGTGAACGTCACTCATCTCTCATATTTCAATATTTTTATGATTGATGCCTGTGGTATATAACGTATTTCATTTCATTGTTAGTTCGAACCAACTATCATTTTGTAGTCAGGCTCAAATCTGATTCTCGCAAGATGACGGACATAATTCAGCAATGAGAATGTTTTCTGTTGGTTCATGTATCATTTGAATTCATGAAATTGATTCTCAATGTTCTGAATCGATTTTGAGGGCATTTGTCATGCAAAATCATCGAACTTTCTCACAATTCGTTAAAGTTTTTTCATTCCTTTCTCCAACTGAAGGAATGATAGTGTATCAAAAGAGTTCATTTGGGAAAGATTTCCAGTAAACAATGCAAGTACAAGGCAAACCAGGTTTCAGCTTTTTTGGGTGGCTTGAAATAACTAGGTCACTTTCCTGACTTGGGCTCAAGAAAGCCGGCTCCAAAATACTTTGATACATTTTGATCAAACAATAATTGTCTGCGATACGCCAACGAATAGGTAGGTGGTAACGATTTCTGTCTGGATCAAGAACAATTTCGCATATTAAGGCGAAACGTATATAAACAGAAAGTATAAACAAAATTTTCAGAACATGTTTCTCTGGAAAAACTCGAGAATGATCACTTTCAATATCTTCGTACCTGTCATGGTTTCTGAAATCTCAATGTTGAGAATTGGATTCAACACATCCGATTAATTAGTTTTTTATTGCAATATGCAAGATTGAAATTGAACATTCCATAATGCAGCACTAGCCTTCAACAACATGATTATTCCATCAATAGTATTGTTTTCATTTTCACTGCTCTTCATACAGAATGTTAATTATAATCTGATATTTCGTTTTCAATTCAAGTTAGTATATTCAGAATTGACGACGTTGTAGATGATATTGATATGTTATTTGTTATATTTCAGCAGGTGGACTTCAGGAAGACGATGGTGAGCATCAATTATATCAACTATAGTAATTAATGATATCAATGAAATATTTCAGACTATTTAATCTCGAGCAAATGCCCCAATTATATTTTAAACATTCAAGGCATGACTAATGATATCATTCTACTCCATTATGTAAGATTAAACATTTCTAAAACGAGAGACTAATCAATGTTTATATTATTGAGCATCCGAATAAAACAACAATTTCTTACGATGTGCATTCGTGTTCTCCAATGTGAAACTGGTACTAAACAAAAATGAATGTGAATTTCCTGTTAAATGTTATTTTCTTTAGAAGTTTCAAAGAGCTTGAAAGAATTCCGATATGACTATCAACAATTTTTCAGATAATGAAGTAGCTGTTCGTAAAATCAATATCGAAGAAAGAGCTACCCCAGGTGAGTAAGGATTTTCAGATATCATTAATGTCTTCCTAATAACGATTCATTACTAGTGCATTGTTTTTGAAATCACTAGTATAATTAGGATTGGGAAATCACCTTTATGCTTATAACGATAGCAAAGAAATAGAATGGGTCAATATCAGCTCCTACTGGTCTTTCTTTCACTAGGAATCCTGGGTCTCGTTCAGTCCCTCCAGAACCTTTTGCAGACTATAATCGGAATCCTAGAGGGCAATGCAAGTGTTCCAGACTTGGCCAATTCCATGCAAAGAGTCTTCATGTCCTTACAATCAGTTCTGGATGTCAGAGGTGCAATTACGAAGTTGCCAGTTGTTGGAGTCTATCTTTCACCAGCTATCGACGCTGTCGGCGCCATAGTTGGTGATAGTGGAATGCTTGGTGGTCTCATGTCACAAGTCATGACTGGACCAGGTGAGTTTCGTCCGTTCTTTCCACTGGATACGTCTCTGTTTGTTATGCATCTTCTTGGAAGTCTCCCATAAAACAGTGGTTCGGATTGTCGTTTGATAGAGAAGTCAAATGATCCCTCCAAGAAAAAAATATAAAGGCTTTTACTCATCATAAGGATTCGTTTTTTTGTAGATATCATGTTTTCGAAAACTTTCAAGATTTTCCTGTTTCAGACATGAAATCCATCATCAGAATCACAGTCATACCAGTTTACAGACTGAATATATAATATAATTAATTTCTATTTCAGATTATCCTACAGATCCAATTGGTAAACAACAAATAACGTTGCCTATTAGTACTGATATCCTCAACTGGTTCCAATAGAGAATGATCTGAATAGCTTCAAGTAGTGAGTGACTGACCCAAATAATAGAACTCAATTTTTATCCTTGTTGCCCTCAGTAACGAACCCAATAAATGTTAGTGAATCTTTGATTGTTTTCTTTCCTGATTATATATGATTATGTCCTCACTCGGCTTAGTAGAAGAACTCACTCTTGAAATATATGTAGATCATTTTCTATTCAAACTATTGTTATAACCTTTATATCTGTGAAAAACTTCAGTGTAATCAAGATAATGTTCTGGTTTTTCGGAGACCAAAACATATGGAATATATGAATTCGGTTAAATGGGAGATGAGATACGAATCCGAAACAACAAATCACAATTGATGATATGAAAATATTTTTTTTTTTTCGAAACGTTCGAAGTGTTTCCCGAGTTCAAACTTTGTATTCTGAATATCACTAATTCTTCCTATGATTCCGAATATAGTCATCGTAATCGAATCGTGGTGGAACTTTTCTGAATGGATGAATCCGATGATATTTCATTTTTAAAATGTAGAAAATTGTTGTTTGACTGGATGAACATACAGTTGAAGCATCATGTGAAATGAATGTATCATCGTATTCAGAATACAAAAAACTTTCAGAATCTGTTTTCAAAATTCCAATTCAGTGCAGCTTCACCTTGTTCAAAGAGTTTCAGCGCTTGAGATAAGGTTTACGAAATTTCAAAATTCACTCATCAAACCAAGAGAGAGATGATTGAAAAAAAAAACATGGAGTTGGTGCTTCAAAATAAACTGATTTTGAACCAACATTGACAGATGATGTATTGGAAATACGTCTTTGATATTGAGTTGACCCAAGTTCCATACAAATGCAAATATATAAAAGACACGATTGTGTGCATTCAGGATGTGGTCTAATTGATTTACTTTTATTTATAGAAGACAGCTATTGAAGACATATTCTTGTGGTGGTGGTAGAAAAGACGGGAAATCAAAAAAGAAAGGAGATCAATAAAATCATCGGGTGACAAGAAATCACATTCAACGTTCATTCTTTTATCGCATGAATAAAATGAGTGAACTGATATTTCTTGTGTTTTATTTATAGGTATATTAGTAACCTAGTATGAATTGTTTTTCAATATAAAGGATAGATGAGAAAATTAGTTCATTCTTTTATTACTTGTTTAATAAAATGATAATGATCTTATAGAAAAGTGTTTCATTCAGTCACATTTTTCTTTAAAAAGTCGATCGTGGAAATTTGACACATATAATCTACCTGAATTTTCATGGAAATTTGGTTGAATTGAATATAACGAGAACACATGAGATATTTATTTACTGCTTGATCAATAGTTTCAAGAAAAATTTTTTGAATTCAAGGAATATTCATTTCGATTTCCACATGCATTTTTTCATTCGATAAACCTTTCTTGTGTTAATTCTAGATTCTAGAATAAAATGTTCTGATATATGTTTTTTATTTTCTCTCCAGCTTGTATCGTCAATAGAAAAATGAAATTAGGTTGGAATAAAAAATATATAGAAAAGATGAAAAATCTCTAGTTGAGTTTGTCACTGGAATCAATATTGGGTACTAGAGATCTGAAAATATTCGATACAATTTTCATACCGAATGCAAAAAATACCCAAAGTCTATGAGTAGTTTCATTATCGAAAAATTCTCAAATGTCAATTGAATATCAACCCTTTTATGATTACTCATCAACGTGATGAAAACGTAGACATAATACTATTCATGAGGACTTTCGCTTGTGAATGGCGAGATACAAGGACACAAGGACACAAGGACAAAAAGACGAGGACAAGGACAAGAACAATAAGTTCCACCAATACAAATACATCACAATTATAGTCAAGAAATTACGTAATATCAAAATAATGAAAAAGATTAGTATATCACATGAATGAAGAAATTTTAACTGTTTACATCAATTCATTTCTTTCATGTTAGACCATCATCTGAAAGAACTTTATCATTGAATTCTGATCATTGGAATTCCTACATAAATTATTGACCTTCAGGTTGTTTCTTATACAAGAAATCTGTTTCTCATTATAGATAAAACGTTGCCAGTCAGCTGCATTTTACAAGTCAGTTCTTCAATACAAGACGATAACATAGTATTCAAATTATTTTTCATTCTGAGATTGCATATTGTATGTAACAAACTTTCCGATAGCCATTTTGTTGTACTACCATATTCCATTGTTCCATAAATCCATACAAGCTGATCACGATCAATTCAAATGAAATACAGGTAACTTATTGTCTTGATGAAAGCTATGGAGGGAGTTTGAATTGAATTATTTAATAACGTCGATCGAAGACTTATCATGATACGTTCTCCTTCCTACTCAACTCAACAGAATGATAGTCTTTCATAGTTAACAGTAGATTATGAAGTGAAGTTGGTCATTATCATGAAAGCATGCGAACACTGAAGTACAAAATTTGTAGTAGCCATAATGTAATGAAAGAACGGAATATATTTCATGAGTACTAATTTCATATTTTGTTACAATTATAGTCCTTGAAAAATAAAAGTATGAATATACTTCGAATGAAAAATGTTTCAAATTGTACGATATCTGAAACCAAGAGATTGTTCACATTATTCCATTTACCGTGTGTAACACATTGGCGAACTTTTATAATGAATCAATGAGTAAATACAGGTATATTTTAATGTTCCTTTTTTCCTTGCTGCTACCTAGTCATTATTACCAACTGGCAGTAGCCGTTCATTAAGTCATCGGTCACTTGACCTCCCTGAGAGAAACAATAAGCTCACGAATGGTCGACATGGATGGGCAAATAAACGCAGACGAGCACGATACGACCTTCGTTCGAATTGAAATGGATTTACAGAATGTCATCGATAGTAGCTTCGGTCAAACTCGTACATTTTTTTTTCAACTGATGAGATGGAACTCAACAGAAAGAAGTGAACTTCCGTTTGAATTTCAGAATTGTGAAGTCTTTCCTGTTTTTTGTGCGCGACATTGACACAAATATATACTTTCCGAAATATAACTTCATTTGTAGACAAGTAATATGGAATAGCCAGAGAGTGAGCGATAAAATTGTTTATCACTTAGGAATCCCATGAATATTACGTTGATGTGATTTGGAGCTTGAAGAGTAGAAATAATCTACCCAGAAAAACTCAGAGTCATAATATCGGAAAAACAGAAACACTATTTATTACGAGTTATACTATTTCATAAGACTGCAGTATGATATTAATTACAGATTTAAGAATCAGTATCTACTCAAAGAAATTGCTCGAAGTGACCCCCATTTACTTCCTGACAGTAAAACATCCTATTTTTAAACTCTTCTCGTACTTTTGCAAATTGTCTGCGGAAATAGCCTCACATTCTGCAACAATACGTTATTTTGAAACGTCAATATTGTCAGGTTCAGTAACGTAAACCTTCGATTAAAGGTAACCCCATAGAAAAAAATCCGAAGGTGTAAGATTCGGTGATCGAGGTGGCCATTCCGTTGAACCTCGTCGTCCAATCCATCTACCTCGATACTCTTCATCCAAATACCGTCTTACTGCACCGTAAAAGTGTGGAGGAGCACCATCCTGTGGGAAAGTTATTTCCAAATTGCCGAATTCATCTGGATTATCTTCCAAAATTTCAAAAGCGAGTTGTCAAAACTGCCATAAACAGAAACAAAATTAGTATCATTGAATAGGTTTTTTCGATACCTTTTAAAAGATGTGTCGCTTGCCGTAGGGTTCCATTTAGAATTATTGGTCACAATGGCCTTGTGACGTCATCTTTGACGATTTCGTCATCTATCATCCCTAGTAGGGCAGTTTACAACATTTAATATTCAGTTTCCAAATTTCACTTGTTTATTTATAATCGTTCCAAAGATAAGAGGGGGAAAGGGACTCTTGAGAAGCACTGTATGAAAAATACATATTACTATGGTGTGTGAGTGTTTGTTGAGGTTAATTTTCCCATTGTTATGTCTCATTGATGTTTTATGTAATTACCTGTTGCGATCTGTTCTATCATATTTTATTTATTTTATCATCTTTAACTCATTATTCTATTGTTTCTTATAATTCTTCTCGTGCTTTTTTTTTAATCTCACTTTCTACAACTCAACTCATTATAACCCGATTGCGATTGTTCTATTTAAAATATGGTATTTTTTTGTTTTATTAAAGTGATATCTGTACATATAGTTTTTCTTCTTTTTTTCTATAGTTTTATTCATTGGGATCCTATGCGATTGTTTCATTTTGAAAAATGTTTTTTCAATGTGATATCTGTATATAATTCTCTTCGTGATTTCTTGCTCATACTGAAAGAACTCATTTTTTTCAATTTTACTTATTATTATTTGTGGTGCTCGTATATGATATGGTACAACCCACGCACAGGTTCATCCTTCTGTGGGAATTCTATATTTATTTATCGTTAACTAAAATCATTGTATATTTCAAATTGATTGGTAAATAAATATTATTATTATTATTATTATCATTATTATTATTATATGTTATTCAAACAAGACAGTGCCTCATGCCATACAGTCCGTGAAACACAATTTTTCATGGGACAGTCCTAGGTCATGTTCCCTGTCGGTGATTAAGGGGTAAGGCCACTGTAAATTTTTTGAAAAACAATTTTTTGTTTTATTGGCTTAAAAAATAGTTTAAACCCTTTAGAATGAGAAAAAAAGGTCCCGTGCGGAAACAATTTTTTTTCTTAGGAAATAGAGGTCGCCGCCAAGCGCGTCAAAACTTGCTGCAAAACGACTAACATAACGGTGAAAAGGGACGGCACAATAGGTCCCCTCTATTGCTCCCAACCGCCTGTATTGTTGTTCCACGTGTCCTTTCGAGCCTTTTGAGCATTATGAAGAAACATTTCATTAGTTTAGCATGCGCACAGTAAAGAGCGATTTATTCTTCATAAGTGATGATTTTTGCGTGTTTTCCGTGTTGTTTTCACGATTTCACTGTAAAATTTAAAAAAGGTACGAAAACCGCGTATCCAACGCGGCGTCAATCAGGCGGGATGAAACGACGACCCCTTGGATGCGTATCATCACAATCAGCCAATGAGTGAGGGTGGAGGTTTATCAAGCCATTAAACCCATCTACGTGGAATTGAGCCGGGACGACTTGCTGGAGCGTTGCTTGGAGGCCTATACTCAAAACAATAATGAAAGCTTCAACGCTACCGTTTGGAGTTTGGCCCCCAAATCATCCTCAAGCGGAAAAACTGTACTGGATATCGCGACGGATATCGCTGTTTGCACATTCAATGGAGGCCTTAACAACATATTGCAAATATTCAAGATGTTGGAGGTGGAAATTGGTGCCCAATTATATAATTTCTGCATCGAAGCCGACGCCAAACGCATCACGCACGCCGAGGCATCTCTGAACGACGCGGCAAAAAGTGCGCGCGCGCTCCAAAAATCGACCAGGAAAGACGTAGAAGACAAAAATTTGGCCATCGAAGGACAAATGTATGGTGCTGGAATCGCAGACAAATGGTTAAAAATTTTTTTTCCTCCTTTTTTTAATTTTTTCCCATAAAAAAACTAGTCGTGAAACTTTAAACGCGTTTTTCTCGAAACACGGTTTTTCAAATTGGCATGCAGCAGAACTGGAACAATTTTCCTTTTTTTTACTTGAAATTTTTACCAGATGTGAACATTAACATTATCTTGGGAATGTCGATCGGGATTTTCAATAACTTAATTTATTGTTTTTTTATTAACAAAAAACTAGCCATTTTTTTTCGTAAAAAATCATTTTTTTTTTCAAACGCACGCCAAATCCACAAAAATTAATATTTTTTGAAATCCGATCGACATTCTCTAGCTATAACCCTCTAGATTAACGGTTTTTTTTTCTGTTCTAGAATCAAAAGTGCAGCAGTGGTGCTGCGTGCCGCGGAGCCCTGCAAGCAAAACATGGCCCGGGAAGATGGCTGTGGAACCGCCATTTTGTTTTTTTTTTTCGCTGTAAAGAAATTGGATAATGAAGTTTAATGTATGTCCGATAACACCCTCGAAAGTTTTTTTTCAATTACCTTCAATTTCGGAAGCAAAAAATTCGTGAAAACACCTTTCTTTTTTGACCGTTACAGTGGCCTTATCCCTTAAAATGGGCCACCTATCGATGGTATAGTGAAGCAGGACTCTCGCTTGATCTACCAATAACCAAGAGGAACCTATTCATGGAAAGACGAAGGACAGAGAAATTTGATTCACCTATTATGTGTAGCTGGGAATAGCATATCATATCTGTGAGTGGTTCTCGACTTGAAGCTTTCATAAATGTCACATATCGATAGGGTCGTGCGAAAGTTTACGTCAACTTCATAGCAACTAGAGAAAGTTATCCATAGCACAGAGTACCAGAGTAGTCATTCCAAAAATGGCGGAAAATGTTTAATTGACCTTCATATTTTACTACGATTTGTTGAAAAATATTTTTCGTACAAATTGATAACAAAATATTCACCTGCAATATTCCGAATGAAATGCGAGATTTCATAACACCAAATAGCCATATGATGATATATTTTCTGTGGAATTATGTGTTTCCAGGATCTTGGTAAGATTAATTTCTGTAATATTTCTAGAACATTAACTTATATATTAATAACTTCTTGTATAATTTAGTATATTAGAAAAAATACTACACTGCCAAAAATGACCCAGTTTTGATGGCTAGAGCTATCTACAATCCTTAGCTTTATTCTTTCTACACACTACTTATGAAATGAATTACTTGATGAAGATGCAGAAAATGAATTAAAGAGGAATGTGTGTGGGAACTCTGATTGGGCTTGAAGTTCATGAAGTTATTCAAGCATTTGGACACAAATACTGATGATTCCATGCCAGGTTGATGAAAAAAAACTTCCATTTATTTGTTGCATGCACCAAATTCAATGAGAACAATATTCAAATTGAAAATACAGGGGTATTTTATGGTTAAGAAGCAAAATAAAAAGACATAGAGAAGATATACCTTTGACTGGAAAAGCATGATATAAACATGATTCAAAATTCCAATAATTCCCCAAGAATGAACAAATATTCTGTAGACATTTTACCATTCATTTGATATCATGAAAAATGAAGAATAACTATGAAACCGTACAGGAGGTCCGACAGTTGATAAAAATTTGAGTTGAAAATATGCAGTTCATGGATGCTATCAAGAAGTTCAATGGCTTAGATTCGCTGGAATGTTCTGAATGATTCAACTGTGAAGCTGATAGTAACGTCTTATCAACTTATATGTGATTGTGAAGATTTTCCAGAAGACCTTATCGAAATAATGATATATATAGAGGGTGAGTCAACAGGATTCTCGCAGTCCATTGCTCCGTTGTGAATCACTATTTAAATTACTTGTATTTTTTTTGACAAAGACACCATCTAAGACCATCTTCCAAAATTATTTTTATTCATACAGGGTGCGTCATTGAAGCGTGGCTCACCAAAGTTGGTATTTTTCAAATGGAACACCCAGTATATTTTCATATATTCCGTTTAGCTGTTCCATTGGCTACTCGACGATTTTTTCATTTTTCAATTCCGATGCGGTGTTGCCGAGTTATTTGAAAAAAACCTATTTTGTAGACTTCTTTTTGAAAAATCACCCATTTCACATTTCTAAATATTTTTCAAATATAATTGGGGAATCGTTGGTCGATATGATGATGTTTATTGGGAATATCAAAAATTTCCAATACATTGTACAGGGTGTTTGAAACAACAACTCAAAATTTAGCCTTTTTCAAACATCAGTATTCTGAAATTTTCAAATGGAACACCCTGTATATTTTTTTGTATCAAAATTTAGTCAATATGTTTTTTTTTATGCTTTGCTTAATTCCAAATAAGGCACAAAAGGAGAACATTCGTCAATATTTTCTGTGGAAAAATACCCAACTTTAGTATGTAGAATATCTCAAAAACAGGTTGTTTTAGGTACATGACGTCTAGAATGAAAAGAGTTATGAAAAAGGAGTCGATTCCGATGAAAATATACAGGGTGTTCCATTTGAAAATTTCAGAATACTGATGTTTGAAAAAGGCTAAATTTTGAGTTGTTGTTTCAAACATCCTGTACAATGTATTGAAAATTTTTTATATTCCCAATGAACATCATCATATCGACCAACGATTCCCCAATTATATTTGAATAATATTCAGAAATGTGAAATGGGTGATTTTTCAAAAAGAAGTCTACAAAATAGGTTTTTTTCAAATAACTCGGCAACACCGCATCGGAATTGAAAAATGAAAAAATCGTTAAGTAGCCAATGGAACAGCTAAACGGAATATATGAAAATATACTGGGTGTTTCATTTGAATAAGACCAACTTTGATGAGCCACGCTTCAATGACGCACCCTGTATGAATGAAAATAATCTTGGAAGATGGTCTCAGATGGTGTCTTTGTCAAAAAAAATACAAGTAATTTTGAATAGTGATTCACAACGGAGCAATGGACCGCGGGAATCCTGTTGACTCACCCTGTATATATACATATATATATATATATATATATATATATATATGTATATATATGTATATATATGTATATATATGTATATATATATATATATACACTGTGTCCAAGATAAGAATGAACAGCATGGGAATATCGGAAACGGTAAGTGATACAGGGTCGATAAAATTAGAAAAAAGTTGCGCATTTCCTAGTCCAACAATGTGCCGTTCAGAAAGTTTCGAAATTCCAATTAGTTCCGGAGATATGCCTGAAAAAATGAAATTCGCCGATTTCGTTTTAATTTTTTTCTGACGTTATTTGAATAGATACAAGAAAACAAAATACACTTTCTCATTGCCATTTTTCAATCCCTACAAAACAGCGTTGAGAGATTTTCCGTACGACGTTTCGTTTCGGAGAAACCATCATCACCTTTTTTTTTTTTATGTGGCCCGTGAAAAAAAATACCCTGTATTGAATAGCATATTTTATTACCAATACAACGATGTATGACACGATATGATTCTGCGATATTTAAAACGAAAAAAAATTGTTTTTATCAAAGATCGAACGTGTTGGTGTAGTGTGCGGTGAAATGATGAGTGAGTATGGTATAGTAGGCTATGATTACTTATTTATTACACAATGCCCTAATAGTGCGCGAGTTTCTATCGAAAAGATTTCCGGGAAAATGGATAGGTACGCACACATTTAGCAGTTTCGTGGCCCCCTCGTTCACCGGACATCACTCCACTAGATTTTTTTTCTCTGGGGTATTGCAAAAATTATGTTTACCGGTGTTTTTTTGAATCTGAGTATCAGTTTAGGAAACTAATCCTTGAAGCGTGCTAGTGCTTCACACCTGATATGTTGAGAAGTGTTTTCAATTCAACATTTAGAAGGTGTTATCTATGTTTAGAGAATAATGGTAATTTGTTTGAACATTCTCTATAATAGAGATTAGTTTTTTTTTTTAAATTTCTAGTCAGAAATTCTTAACTAAAAATTTTAATTGATTAACATATGATGAGACCTACCTACTTATACGAATGAAGTTCTCAAATCTCCGATAACGTGATTTTAATTTAATATTTCGAAACATGAGTAATCATAGCCTACTATACCATACTCAGGGTCATCATTTCAGCGCACACTACACCAAAACGTTCGATCTTTAATAAAAACAATTTTTTTTCATTTCAAATATCGCAGAATCATATTGTGTCATACATCGTTGTATTGGTAATAAAATATGCTATTCAATACAGGGTATTTTCTCTTCACGGGGCATATGAAAAAATAAAGTTGATGATGGTTTCTCCGAAACGAAACGTCGTACGGAAAATCTCTCAACGCTGTTTTGTAGGGATTGAAAAATGGCAATGAGAAAGTGTCTTTGTTTTCTTGTATCTCTTCAAATGACTTCAGAAAAAAATTAAAACGAAATCAGCGAATTTCGTTTTTTCAGGCATATCTCCGGAACTAATTGGAATTTCGAAACTTTCTGAACGGCACATTGTTGGACTAGGAAATGCGCAACTTTTCTCTAATTCAATCGACCCTGTATCACCCACCGTTTCCGATATCCCCATGCTGTTCATTCTTATCTTGGACACAGTGTATACATATATATGATGACATGATTCATATATGTTAACAATAATACAATAAAATCTGTAGTTCAAGTAAAGCTCTTTATATTCTTTATATATATATATAATTTTTTCTCCGATAGGCAGCAAATATTAATTTTGCTGACACATATCAATCAGCAAAGTATTACTTTTCCTGCCTAGGCAGCAAAGTGATTATACTCAATGGGAATAAAACATTTCCATGGGAATAAAACATTTCCATGGCAACCAACCATTCCAATAAAGAGATTGTGGGAATTGTAATAATTTGCAAATACAATATCCTCCTATATCATTATGAACAATCGGAGAAAAAATTATATGTTCAACTCGGCAGCAAAGTAGATTGACTGCCTTAGCTGAATTCATAGCCGAGCGCAGCGACGCATCGGCAGTCAATCTACTACTTTGCTGCCTAGTTGAACAAATAACTATTGAATCCTGTTATAGTTTTATATTCAACTTCCTAATAATTTTGATAATCACTCCTAGCTGTTTCCTACCCCACCTATAGCTTGTGAAATTAGGTTTTTCATATATTTCAATCTATAATTCTTTGTTTAAGCTGTGTTCCTCAACTGGATAGTGAATATCGAGTACACATGACACTTTTTCAAGTAGTTAAGTTTGCCCCAGAAGAATATATTTATCAACTCTTTGCATGGGTGAGTATTTTAAAAGTCACCAAAGTTGTTTTAACTATGGAAAACTATTAAAACCTCTACATTTTATACATTCTGCAACTGCAATGTGAAACTCTAATTGAATATCCAAATGTACCAAATTTTGTTATGCTATCGTCTTCTTTTGCATATTTTTGCTGGAAATTCCTGAGAAAACCCATATTTCCAAATGCCAAATACCAGAAAATCCAAAAGGTCTCTCAAAATAACAGATTTTTATTATCATATTCCCACATCAATTTGTTGAAGTAACTCATTTCACACACCACGGATGTCTATTTAATTTCGAGTATGGAAAATATGTCAGATCAGCCTTCTTGAAGTATTTTCATTTCAATTTGGAACTTCATTTTCAGTTAGAAGAATACTTTCGAGATATAATAAATATTCCTACATACTGTTTACATTAATATCAACTCAATTAAAGCTCGATACATGTCGTGATCCGTCTGTGATGAGAGCGATATTATGATTGGTTGGAGGGACTGACATCAAGCTAATATCCTATCGAAATTCATATAACCGAAGCGTAACTAACGTCGTATCGTGTACCAAGCTTTAGTACTGACACATACAAACGTCAGCTCTTGACGGTTAATATTGACCAATCAGAAATCGTAACCCAATCATTCATATTGGTTACTGTTCCACCTCTCCTTCTTTTTCACGGCCATCTTTACTATTTTACTATTTCATTCATAAATAGGTCAAGTGGTGACTATGGGTACTCTAAGTCCATAGTTACTCCTATGAATTCCAAGTCTGTATATACAGGGTCAGTCATCGTCGATGGTAGGTTAGACGTATATGAAGAACGGGATGTAGGAATATTCTGTAAATTTGGTTTTCCGAGTGATCAGTATTGTTTTATCGATCTGAAATATTTTCAGTGTTGCGGCGTTGCCGCTTCTATTAAAAAGTAGCAACAACTTTGTTATTTCAAATGGAACACCCCATATTTCATTTCATTTCTCGTCTTTCTAATACTTCTCAATTATTTTTGTATGATTTTCCCTAAACATATCTCAAAAGGTTTTCGAGAATTCAATTGATTTCCTTATTTTTTGTTCAAAACATAGCTTCAATTAAATGTTTATAACTGCGGTATTTGGATTCCTAGAATGCTAAGATTTCAGGTGTACTTTACCAATGTCCATTGCCCAGGGTCGTTCTAATTTGATAACTATACGCGCGAAAAATAAGAAAATCAAATAATTTCCCGAAAACCTTTTGAGATAGGTATTGGAAAGTATTATACGAAAATAATTGAGAAGTATCAGAAAAAAAAATGGAATAAAATAAAAGGCGTTATCACAAAGTTGTTGCTACTTTTCGATAGAAGTGGCAACGCCGTAACGCTGAAAATATTCTAGGTCGATAGGTTAGAAAATGTTATTCAGAAATATTGTGTGTTCGACCTTGATGATCACAATATTTCTTCAACTGTGAACTTTACGTCCGGCATAATCACATAATCACATTATGGAAAAGCAGTTTTGTCATCTTTTTGATTACATCAGTCAATTCCAAGACAATAACTCAACGATTTCAATTATAAAATTTGCTAGCTATTATAGATGAATAATTCAAAAATTAAAGAGTTATTCAGGAATTGGTGTTTTCTTTTTTTTTTCAAAATAGTTTCATGTGAAATAGAATTCGCAGAAGTAAACCAAAATTTATGACTCATTTCGAAGCAGTTATGTTGAAATTTCCAATCCAATCTGAGCATCAGATAAATAGTTTGTTTGGCATATTTCTACAGTATATCAATTCCGTCGATGATTAATTGAAGACAGAATATACCGGGTGATACAAAAAGAATGAGCCTATTCTGAACTGGAGACAGTACACTCCAAGATAGGGTGAGCTCAAAATGTCCTAAGTGTGTATGCAAGTTCACGAGATACAGGGTATCCAAAGTTAGAATTTCAATGGAAAATTTCCTAATAATGATGGAAATGAATAAAATACTCTGAGTGACAGTAATATTTCTTCATATAAAAAACTGATAAGTATTGACACAAGCATACTCAAAAAACGGCAAAGTGGCTCAGGAGTCTTTATGCTGAATGTTTAATCACATGTTGACTCGAACTGCCTTCCAGATTTTCTAGTCATTCTAGTCATAACTCATCAGGCAAAAAAGATATGTTTCCATTTACCTAATAGGGTGTGACTAATGCGACAGGTCGTTAATGGAGATACCGTTTTGTGAACATACCTATTTGAAATTCAATTGGATATCATACTTGAGTTTCAAGAAAACCTACAATATCTTTAGATCATAATTTCGTCAAAATTGCTTCTATTGGTCCAGGAAACATCCCCGCTGGATGGATGAAAAACATACCTGAAAAAGGTCGATGAATGACAAGATTTACTACCCATATCACAGGTTCCTTTCATTATCGCATCGGTTCTGAATACTAATAATCATTGCAGCATTGTATCAGAAAATATGATATCGATTCAGTAAGATGGAGCACAATCGAATATTCTTAAATCGGCACGTTTCACTGATTTAATATTATTATACCTTTTTCGCATAAATTTACTACAAACCCAACTGAACCTTTTGGCTGTATGAAATGTTAAGTATCGTTGAAATGAATCATATACAAGATAAGGATATTCGTAAGGAATATCTTCAACATGATACCATAACGATAATTCTCACACTGAATTAGAGAATATAATTTTTTTTAGAATAGATAAAACATTTCTCTGAATATTCTCCAATAGAATGATTATGATTTTATCATATCGATCTCATCAACCACGAATCAAACAGGACATCATCTATGTAGAACTCTGAAACCATATACGCAACATTGTATTCCTCATGAAGAAATGTAACATTTTAGTGAGACATTTGGGAGAGTGAGGATGCTCCAGTAGAGAGGGTATATAAGAGATTTCACTCTGATCGAAAATTTGTATATGTCCTAGTCTCACCGTTCGAGTCATCATGAAATTTTTGGTGAGTACCTTTCACTTATTACTGACCTTTGAGTTACTAACATTTCGTTCATTATGTAAGGTGCATAAATCATTGGCGTATTATCCTTTTCTCCTCGAATAAAGAATTTGATTTGAATTCTTCCACTAACAGTAAGAATTATATCAGGGATTTCATTATTCAGTGTTAATGTAAAAAACTGACATTCAATTGAAAAATGTACGAATGTTCACAGAAGATAACGTGAGTTCGATATTAATGATTTTTTTGATGCGTTGTAAGGTGAGAGAAAGTTGTTCCAAGGAGTATCAAGAGAAGCACAACACCATCATCAATTACTGTTAATGTCAACGTTTTGAGATTAAAAATGAATCGTTATTCTGAGATGTCACTTCTATATAGGGTATCTACGATAAATCTCGTGGATTGGGATAGAACCAGTAAAAAAAGAAAGCCGTTGAAATTCATTCCTTCTTGATTGGCATTAATATTTCATGAGAATATGACTAAATTAGATTTCTTGTTTCATCAATAATAAAGAAAAATACTTCGATATTCAGCACATACTATCAATCAATGAAACCAAGTTTTGGTCTTCTGTTTATTGTCAGTCATCGAATTCTCATGTAGCTGTTGCAATTTTGCGATGGGTTTGTATACAACATTATTATCTTACTTTTTCATAATTTGATGTATCCATCAGAAGTTTTGTCAGGAACAATTGACGTTAATCGATAAAAAAACTCATGATTGAAAAACATCGCATCAGAATCATAGCGAAAATTTGAATGTTCAGGTATTCAGAAAAAAATTGTAGTTACAGTCACCGGTATTTTCACCAGACAGTATTTTCTTTTTATATTAGGATTCAGCTTTCGTCATCCCTAAAGATGCGAATATTGCCAGATGGTTTCGATGCATGTTTTGGTGTTATTACAGATTGATTAATTCTCAATCAGAAGAAATTTTTGGAAAATCCCAAGATTCCATAATAGATTTTAGTATTCAAACAATTAACATTCTATTGAGAAAATTTTTACTGGATATTTCAGACATAAGTTATTTCAATTATTATCACATTTCGCGAGGGAACTATTCAGAATCAATTTTTTCCTCTTCCTGAACAAAAAGTACTTCGAATACGGATGATCTACGGCACTGAAATACCGAGTAATTGTGGGTGCTACATCTTGAGGTTTGGTCCATCGATTGAAGGCCATTGTGCTAATTCCGAAGAAGATACCGGTTTTTATGAAGGCGAGTTGCCTGACCACGTGAAATTGAAAGTGGTATGAAAGGAAGTTGTGTACTTGGATGGAATGCAGATTGGCATACAAATGAGGAAGATTGTGATGTAATTGTTGATTGATGATTTGATGGATTGTTGTTGATATGCTTGAGAGCATATGATCCTTGCCAACTGTTTGTCGATTCCATTCGATTCGTTCAAGAATTAGAAGAGGAAACATTCTTCTTTACCCATTTGAATATCAAATGCAATACTCTCGATTCTAGTCAAAATATCAATCTTCACAAGTACAGAATGATATGAAATAACCCCAAAGAGATTTAATCAATCTGAAATAGGTCCAGTTATTTCTTCTGTAACCTGCACCGTTGATTCATTATCAATTCCGATGATTTTTTTCCCAATCAACAAATTTTCAGTTGGAATTCCAAGGTACAGATTCTCATTTTCAGTTTTCTATCAATCGAATATGTTTCGTCACCGAATTTGTTCCTCAATTTTGCATTAAGTTCGACAAGTTTATGTGAAAAACTATGTTCACGATTTATAACTTAATTTTCATTCATTCATTTGATTCCATTTTCAAATTTACTCAGCTCTGCAGTTGATCTGATCATCATGGCAACTATTCGAGTAGGAATAAGGATGAATACTTCATCAGTATCCTTATAATACCATTGAATCAAATTCTTCCTCATCGTCATTATTGAATCTGTTGAGTGAATGATGAAAGAATAATATTGTTCGCTACCTACTTCTCCATGTCCCTGACCTGGGAAGAATCCATGCATATTACAGAACATGCTGAATTGTTAAACCGTTAAATACATTTACGGTTTATTAATAGATCTATTGTGAGTATTATTACGAGTGCTATCATTGTTATACCGATAGTAGGATATAGTTTCAATTACAATTCAAATGAGAATAAATGATTTGTTTGCTCTCTAGATCAATGATCGTGATATAAACGATGAGTTCAGAGGTTAAAAGGAAAGTTTTCATTCCAATTATCGTTTCTCCATTCATTCAATATGTTGAAAGAAAAAAACATTGTTGTTAAATATTTTGAACCTATCCTCATGGTATTATAAACAATGAAATGTATTCATCATCGATTATATCTTTGTTATATAAGGTGATGATGATTGCAGATATATGTTTCTCTACATATAAGAATTCGATATATTCTGTGATGCAATCTGACATTTATTGTATGATAACCATTGTCGATGATATGAATTATGTAGAAACAAACAATTTTCCTAATTCATTTCTTAGGTGGGTTACTCAATAGTTGATTAGCTGATCTGAAAATACTGATGGTATTATGGAAATTGAAAGAGTCCTGAATCAAGTCTTTTACATTATAATATAAATCATTTTATCAGACAACCGAACTTGACTTTCATTTCCTCTTGAATTAGAAATTTGTGTGATAAATTGAAATGAGAATTTGTGGATATTGAAGAAATGTTTGAATTCGAAGTGACATGAAATGAAAAGATGAAGGATAAACAATAAAGTGAATAATTGATGGAGAATATTAACTCATTTTCTTTGTTAAAATTTGTCAGACGATTGTTGTGTAATGACTGCTTATGAACGCAAATATGACACAAATACAATTATGAATGGCTAGGCAGGGTGTCCAGAAACTCTTGTGCCAAGCGGAAACTATAAGTACAAGATGTTATCCTATGTCGATTCACCTCAAAATATCTCAATCCGATATGTTTCCCAAATGAGCTTCAGTGAAGGTCAATTGTTGTATTATATCTTCACGGAATTGAATCATTTTCGAATACCTAAAACAATATAAACAGCTTGATACTTTCAATATCAGTATCTTTATATCAAGTTTTTTTTTCGAAGCCAACTTGATTTTACAGATTCAATTCCATGATGTTATTTTATGTTATCTGTCATATATAGTACCTATTTCCACTCATATTTTCCATGTGCATATTTTACTCATACCATGTGAAATCTTCAATAATTCAACTGGTTACGTTTGCTCCTCAGATTGTTTCCGCACTGGTGATTGGGGTGTGTGTTGCCCAGCCACAAAGGCGGCCTCATTCAGATCTAGATGATCCACAAAATTTGCCCCCAGTACAGTATCCCACAAAACCAGACCTTCTAGAGTACCACGAACCAAGAGGAAAACATGAAACTTCAACATACATTCCTATCATCAGATTCGACAAAGAGCAAGGAGAAGATGGGAGCTACAAAGCATCGTAAGTATTCAATACGCACTAACCCAACAAACACGTTGGCAGTTTGGCGAATTCTCAAATTGCACATGACAATTATCTTCATTGTGATTACGCATACTTGTTCTAAACATATTTATTTTTCAATATTGCTTTGTTTACAACAATTCGAAGATGCATTGATAATAATTTGAGGATATTATGGATAACCCCAATGCCATCACCATAGAAAGTGGTGAATTAGTAGTTGAAAAGTTTACCATCGAGCGACTTCGAGTCTTTTTGGGAATTACACAATGTTAACATGATGATATTTCAAATCCTTTTTGAGTGGGGCGCTTTATGTTCCCAATGTAGCTGTTTATTCTGATGAATTTTTGTAGTAATATTTTGCACATTATTATTTTAAGTAGCCCTTTCATTCTTCCATTATTCACCAATATGTATTGAAGAGAATCATGAATTGTTTCATGTGGGAGAATGCAGGAATAAAAATACGCAAAAATTACAAGTTCATACATATGTATAAAATCGGATTATTTTCAAATCATATCATCGTAAATGAAAGCGCGAACGTTTTCAATCTCAATAATGACATGTTTCCATGACATTTCAAGGCTATCTAATACAAAATATGGCAAAATAATCCGATTTTTATTGGAACATGATGTAACATTTGGAAGGTACTCAAATTATCTTTCAGGATATTAAATGATATACAGGGCATTCCATTTAAAAAAATGCACTTTTAATCATTTTCGTATCTATCGTCAGTCATCAGATTAGAACAACCCTGGAGAACGAATTTCCTCAGACATAATTGATACACAGGACATTGGTGAACTGAACCCAAAAATTTCAGCATTCTACGAATCCAAATACCGCAGTAATAAACATTCAATTGAAGCTATGTTTTGCACGAAAAATAAGGAAATTGATAAATTTCTCGAAAACCTTTTGAGATGAGTATAGGGAAGTATCATACGAGAATGATTGAAAAGTATTAGAGAAACGAATAATGGAATGAAATACAGAGTGTTTTATTTGATATAATAAATTTGTTGCTACTTTTCGATAGAAGCGGCAACACCGCAACGCTGAAAACATTTTCGTTCTCGTTCTCCATATACGTCTAACCTACCATCGACCGTGAGTGACCCTGTATACTGGCCAAAACCTCGTGGGCCACCCTGTATAATCAATGATTCTACTTTATCGAAAACTTCATTGATGACTTCCCGATGTGGGGTTGATATACAGAGTGGTCCAACGAAAAGTATACACCTAGCTTTTCTCTTTTGTTTAGAATTGAAAGCAAAAATGCTCAGATACGTGGAGTTTGCTTTTGAGGGGGACACATTTTAGACATATTTTTCAACCTGTGCTTTTAACGCCCCAGGGAGGGGGTATCACAACCCTAAACTTTTGAATGGAAAGTAGGGTCGAGTGATATTACATTTGAACAGGCACAAAATTATCTTTCTAAAGATACCCTGTTTATTGAAATTTACTCAGTTAATGCGAAAATGGCTTCAAGAACATAAACCCGATAATTTAGATATTAATGAAGAATATAAATAAGTTTTGGTTATTAGGTTTTCGGTCATCTTCTATTATCTGTGTTATTGAAGGATCAATTGCATAGTCAAGCATGTGTAGGTAGACTTCACCAGTTGAATTTCCAGGAATAAATAGTGATCCTATGATATGACTTTTGAATATGCCACACCAGACGTTTTTTTTTGATGATATTGGGTATGAACCTCACGGAATAAATGTGGGTTACTGTCATTCCAGTAACGACAATAATGCCTATTCATAGCTCTACTCATAGCGGGTACTTTGAGTATGATCCAATTGAACATGCCCTAAAACAGCGACTTCCACAGCTTCATTTCTGATGGGTTTCTGCGGCTGGTGTTTCACATTACAAACAAACTTCAAACAAGCGAGCAGTTAGTCTAGCACAACTACTATTCTGAAAATAAAGTTCAACAATTTCAACTCATTCTGGAATGGAATTAACCATTTTGTACAGTGAAATTTAAATAACTTCAAAAGCAACCAGACTGAATCAATGGAGGGACTAAAATAAAAGTTTGTCCACATTCTTTTCCCACACTTATCTGCATTTTTTTTTCTTTTTTTTTTCTCTCAACAAAAAAACGCAAACGAAATGGGGATTTTTTTTGTGATAAAAAAATTCACATTGAAATGTTGCATTCGGTAAAATTAAGTAAATTAGAAATGATTGTAGTTATTCTGATTCCTATAATAACCAGAACTTATTTGTATTTTTCATTAATATCTGAATTATCGGGTTAGTGTTCTTGAAGCCGTTTTCGCATTAACTGTTCGAATAAATTTCAATATAGATAATGACCGTTCAAATGATATATCACTCGACTCCACTTCTCATTTGAAATTTCAGGGTTGTGACACCCCCTCGCTGGGGCATTGAAGGCACAGGTTGAAAAATATGTCTAAAATGTGTCCTCCTCAAAAGCAAACTCCACGTGTCAGAGCCTTTTTGCTTTCAATTCTAAACAAACGAGAAAAACTAGGTGCATACTTTTCGTTGGACCACTCTGTATATTCATTGTCAAACTTGGTATTTCAATAATAAATGTTTATTTTCTGTGCGGTAAATGAATAATGAATATAAATACAGATTTTGATTTATAAATATCGATTATTCAAAACAATCCATACTGCTGGTACATCTGTTTTTTTTTTATATTCACGTTCAGGTCTGAGTCAATAAATACGAATCTGATTCCGAATTGATTTCCAGATATGAAACTGGAAATAACATTGTAGCAGAAGAAGAAGGTTTCCTGAAAAGCTTGGGGCCAGATCCCGACTCAGAAGGACAAACCCTCAATGCTCAAGTTCAACAAGGATCATACAGCTACACGTCTCCTGAAGGAATTCTCATCACTGTCAAATACATTGCTGATGAGAGTGGATTCCATGCAGTTGGAGATCATCTACCTACTCCACCTCCTGTCAGTGCAGAAGTACAAAAGGGATTGGAACTGATTTACGCTGGAATCAGAGCTCAAGAGGTAAAACAGAGTACAATATTTTGAGGAAAATTTTTTTTACAAGAAACCTGTCACTCATAATGCTCAGAGTATCTGTGGCGCGCCACAAAATGGGCGCATCTTACAGGTCTGGAAGGAAAACAACTCCAAACATTTCTGTTGATTTATAAAGTGTTCGTTGAACGTTAAAGTCATTTTGTTTTCGTTGAATTATTGAAAAAACATTCTCTACACAATGACCTATTAGTTCATTAACTGTTTGCCTCCAAATTGTTCAGAATTTGATTTTTCAAGTCTTGAGTTCAGAAAGGTTTTGAAGGCTATGAAATGGCAATTTCAGTTCTCTCGTAAAATTTATTGAGTACGAAAAATCAAAGTTCAATAATTCATATTCGTCCAAATTCGAATATTCTTAAAGTTCTCATAAACGTATTTTATGTCTTCCAGGAAGCAGCAGCTCGTGAAGCAAAAGAGAATCCCCAAGGATATAAAAAAAATGTTGAAATCGAAGATGGACAATATCGTCAATAATTACTTGAAACCTAGTCATATAAACATTGAGGATTGAAATTCTGTGATTTCATCAGATCCATTTTCTCATTATAACAGACTGAACTAATAATCAAAGGATATTTGTATGAATAAACAATATCTACCTAATTTTGTATGATTCGAAACTTTTGAATACAACACCGACAGATCAGATTATTGTTTTACTTTCGCTTTCAATCTGAGGAATCTCCATCGTCAAACATAAGTAGAAGGCTAGATCAATAAATAAAGAATTTACATTTCTAAGAGAGTTATCGTGTCATTTTCCGAATCACAATTCGAGTGGAACAGAGCAGCACAAGCGGCAAGCGGGTATAGCGAGCATAACTGACTGATATGCAGAACCAATGACGAAATAGACGGGTCACGTGATTTGCAGGTGAAGGAGAAGACGATTCCAATCGCAAAAAATAGGAAAGATCGCTGGTACAGTCCCTCACAGACGTATTGCTTCACATTGTGTTCTTATTGCTGCCACTAAATGCCAATGCTGCAGTTATAATAATAAATAAACAGTATTAGGTTTTAATTTTTCATTTTTAACCTTTCATTCGTTAAAATAACTTTGTTTGCACTTTCTTTTCTATCTTGTGTTTTTGGCATCATTAGTATTTCTTTTTAATTTCTTCTAAGCCTACGCCTATGCTTGAGGGCAATAATCAATTAGATTTATGAATATCTATTCTTTCAGATCACGATATCTTGATTCCATCCAGAATTGTATCGGTATATAGACTGAATGATGTGTGGAAAAATAACGACCAGAACAATCTCAAATCGTCGAGAAAATATCGGGTTTTGTAGGCAAAAAGTTTCCTGAATATTTCGAAAATGTTATTTTTCACATGTTACTGTAACGTTATTCGTGGGTTTCAGTAGAACAGACTGATTTCCAACAGAATCACTATTTATTTTCACGTATAAACAGCAACAAACTATTTATTTCAACTATTTATATCGACAACGATGTAACTACGTCGCGTTCAATTCTTCAACTATCTAACGTTGTTTGGGAGCTCGATTTTTATATGTTTTACATCTGTTCTGGAATGTTCTAGAACTGTCAGTCTTCTGTCACATCTTTTCATTTCCCTTCATCAGACTGCTCACAGGATGTTCCATCTTCTTCTATTCTAGAATATTCGAGAGCTTCCAAACATGTACTACAGGGGGATTATTCAAGTTCTCCTGGATTCCATTACATTGCCCCCTCCTTGAGAGACATTCCTCCTGGAATGCATTTTGCTCGTTATGGTGGAGAAAGGAGCAGTTGGTTCCGTTTCGGCAGTGTGAAGTCTGATTGAAGTAGCATGGTACCGTTTTCTGTCTTGGATTTGCTCTAGGATTTCAGCAACATATCAGAATTTCAACTTCGGTAAACCTGAATATGATTTCCAACATATTCCTGACAATTTTCCAATCCAGGCCATCCAAACCGCAAGCCAGCTTTGGTACAGCTATTTTCTGTATTCTTTTTCTTAGTAAGGTGTTTCTAAGATCAACTAATGCGTCTCATAAGTCCTTGTAAGATGGTTTGTGGAAATGTATTTCTTTGATTGTCAGATAAAAGATTGATCTGACTCCTTCAGGACTGCTATCTTCAATTTCCAAGGTTCGACCGATAGATGGGCATTGTTCTTGAAGCTTTTCCAGTTTACCAAACTTTTTCCGGAACACATTGCCTATCCCTCGGAACATCTGAAGGTCTTGGGCGATGCAGTGAGCCAATGCATACTCTACAGGAGTAGTGAACAGGTCGCGGCTTTCTTCTTTGGTCACGTCAAACCTTGCTTTCGACGAATCACCATAAGTTTTCATGAAATTTTCGTGAGTGGGTTCATCCTCGTCTTGTACTTGAATCTGCCTCACTGATTGATCTGAAGTTCCTTCAAACAGTGCCAGTCTATTGAAGTGGACGACTTTGGGTTTGCCGTTGGGTACCTTACTGATGCGGTAGATAACGTCGTTGATTTTCTTTTTCACGCAATAGGGTCCTTTCCATGATTTCTGCAGTTTAGGACAGAGCCCTCGTTCTCTCTGTGGATTATGGAGCCACACTAAATCACCTTCTGTGTAGAAATTTTCTTCAGCCCGGTTATCATAACGGTCCTTCATTCGTTCACTGGATATTTGGATCTTGGAACGAACCAATTCATGAATATCGTTCATTTTTCTTCTCAGGTTCGTTATGTAGTCACCTGCTGCATCCAAATACCAGGTCACAAGGAAGCCTCATTTCTCGCCCAAACAGTACCTTTGTTGGAGTCTGTCCTGTACATTCTTGTACTGCTGATTTTAGGCCATCAAGAAGAAGGGTAGATGTTGGTCCCAGTCACGTTGGTGTTGATCAACAACTTTGCAGAGGTACTTTCCAACGGTTCGATTCATCCGCTCCACAATTCCATCCGATTGGGGATGTAATGGCGTGGTTCTAGTCTTCCTGATTCCTAACCTATCACTCATTGTCCGAAATACTTCATTCTCAAAGTTTCGGCATTGATCAGAATGGAGTTCCATTGGTACCTCGTAGCGACTAATGTATTCTTCCAACAGGACATCAGCAACGGTTACGGCTTCTTGGTTAGGAATCGCATATGCCTCCACCCATTTTGTGAAGTAATCCATGCAAATTAGGATATATCTATTTCCATCATCAGTAACCGGAAATGGACCTGCGATGTCCAGGGCAATTCTTTCAAAAGGACTACCCACGTCGTACTGTCTCATAGGAGCTCTTGGTTTCCGGTTCGGTCCATTACTGGCAAAACAGACGGTACAGTTACGGCACCAATCTCGAACGTCATCACTGTAGTTCGCCCAGTAAAACCGCTCACAAACCTTCTGTAGAGTCTTATTCACTCCCAGATGCCCTCCTGAAGTTCCATCGTGTATTTAGCGCAGCACCTCTGGTACTCGACTCCTAGGAATCACTAGCTGCATTCGATGATCCGATTCATCATCGTTTTCCAGTATCCTCTTCAGCAGGTCATCTTCCAAAACCAGGGAGTCCCATTGACCGAAGTAGGCCTTCAAGGTTTGTGATAATGGTGTTACGTCTTGCCAATTGGGACGACGATTTACTTTCTTCCATTCTCGAAGTCTACGGATTTCTGGATATTTCTCTTGTTCTTGTTGAACTGCTGCAGGTAACCAATCATCGCTGACAACAGTAGTTCTGTTGATAGATGTTTCTTTGATCTCCAAACGACTACAATGTGGGCATCCAGGTGGACAAGGTCGTCTGGACAAGGCATCAGCATTCTTATGTTGTGTTCCAGCTCGGTGTTCTATCTCGAAATCATACTCCTGAAGTCTCTCAATCCAGCGAGCTACCTGACCCTCGGGATTCTTGAATCGTAGAAGCCACTTCAACGCCGCATGGTCTGTCCTAGAGGTACTTATAGAAGTGCTCCACCGATTTAACCACAGCTAGTAGCTCCCGTCTAGTAACGCAGTAGTTTCGCTCTGGCTTGGATAACACTTCACTGAAGTATCCGATAACTCGCTCCCGTCCATCCTGATGCTGTGAAAGTACTCCTCCGATTCCGATGTTGCTAGCATCCGTATCGAGGATGAACTGACCTTGTGGAAGTGGATAACCCAGGATCGGTGTCGTGGTCAAATGTGTCTTTAGGGCATCAAAGGCCATCTGGCATTCCTCATCCCAGCAGAATTGTCGTCCTTCTTCGGTGAGGCGAGTTAGTGGCTTCGCGATATCAGAGAACATCCGGACGTAAAGTCGATAATGAGTGCAGAGTCCAAGAAAGCTTCTGAGCTGTTATTTATCTTTTGGTACTGGCCATTGCTTAACTGCTCGTACCTTTTCAGGATCGACTTCCACTCCTTCACTACTTACAACGTGTCCCAAGTAGTTGACTCGTCTCTGCAGTAGATGACATTTCTTCAGGTTCAATGTCAGGTTCGCAGTCTGTAGCCTTCTGAAGACATATTCTAAATTTGCCAAATGATCTTCAAATGTTTTACCAATTACAATAATGTCATCTAGATATAGATAGAGAGTCCTCTGAGTACATCTTCCATGATTCTCTCGAACGTAGCAGGAGCATTACAGAGTCCGAAAGGCAAAACATTGAATTGCCATAACCCAGTTCCGATGGAAAACGCTGTCTTCTCCTTATCTGCCTGATCCATTTCTACCTGCCAATATCCACTTTTGAGATCCAAAGTGGAAAACAGCCTTGATTCTGCCAGCGTATATGGATGGTTCAATCACGCCTTCTTGTTCCATATCTTGAATTATCAGCCATTTCCCGTTTTACTTGCGGTAATCTTCGAGGTGGTTGACGAATGGGTCGGGCATTTCCTGTGTCAATTTTATGCTTCACAATGTCAGTTCTTCCCATTTTTCCTTTTGCTGGTACAAATATGGCTTGATATCGCTGCAATAATTCGATTAAACGTGTCTTCTCCCGTTTGTTAAGAGAATCGCATGCAGTGGAAACCATTTCCTTGAAATCGATCATTCCTTTGTTTGTTGTCGTTCCCTTGGTAACAGTCAGAGGGTAATTGTTGACGTTGATCAATCGGACAGGGATGATTTCTTCGGATGTCAATACAGCCTTGCCGACTAAGACTCCTCGGCCGACTTCTTCGTCATGATTCCAAGGTTCCAGGATAATGGGTGAACCTCTTTCGAATGTGCCATTGATCCGTGCTGTCACTATCATCTCGCTTCATTCTGGTAGCTGTACATCCTCTGCTAACGTCACTTGGGCCACTACCTCTTCACGGGAATGTAGAAAGATTTCCTCGGCGCCCACCTTGATTGTTCTTTTTCCAAAGTCTAGGGTAAATTTGGGATATATGCCCTACCTTAATTGATTCCACTATATCATTGAATATATTGACAATCAGGTCACTGGATTATGTTATGATTGCAATGAATTGATGTTAACAACAAAATAATATAATTGTGAAAAGGTTAGTTGAGTCGAAAAACGACTGAAAAAAATAATTGTAAAATTTTACTAAGTGGGATAAACGCCCTCTTGGTGGGATTTATGCCCCATGAGTTGAGGATTAATGCCCCTCATAGGGATATAGGCCCTGGACACAGTTCAGTTATAAGATACAATTTTTTTTTTCTTCGATAATAGATACTGAATCAACTGTTGATAAGAAATCGAGGGTCGAGAAATCAACATTTATTACTTATTGAATATTTCGAACAGCACTAAATCTAATACAAATCGATGGTTTTTTTAACATTTTCCATTTTATTCTGTCTCTTCTTCAATCGACCACAGTTATTGCAACTGTTGCCATACATGATACAGGTTTCGTGCAACCATTTTTGGCAGTCAATACAACGAATCCAATCCACAGGTTCTTTTGTGTCATAGTAGTTTTCCAAACATTCTACACAATCTGCATCATCATCACGTTGATCTTCACCTGATGAGCTGTCATAAATTTTTTTCAAGGGTTTGATTCGTTTAATATCAGAGTTTTTATTAATTCTCTTTTTTTACCATTTTGGCTCTACTCGAACATGTAGGTACATTTTCTTCATCTTCTTTTCCTTTTCTCTTCTTCTTCGTTCCTTCAGAATATATGATTTTTGCTGATTGTTTCCTTGCATTCTTTTTGTTAAAAATTATTTGCAATGGAGCAATTTCATGCAAATATTTAGATGGTGTTTCGTCCGTATCTCCTGATATTTGATTGTGCACTGGTGAATTGCGGCTCTTCATCTGAGACTGTGAATCCCATTTGGAACAACTTGCAACTTCCTTGGTGTCAGGAATTGGAGATTCATCATGCATAGAACTATTATTTTTGTCAACACTTTCCATGTCTGCTACTGTACTAGGTTCTAGAACAAGCAAATCCTCGAATCCGAACACGTAGTTATGATTATCTAGAAGAAAATTTTCATCTAGTATCAACTGATTTTTCTCCAATTCTTCATCGGGTTATTTTTCAGGTTCTACAGTTGGTTCTTTGACTTGTTCTTCAGACTGAGAATGGTCAGAAATTTGAAAGAAATAGTCAGGTATTGCATTCTCATTGAATGGGTAGATTCCACTAGCCATGAATCCAGAAGTAGCATTAGTTATAGTTGCAGCTGCATTCCAAGCAGGGTCGATTAGTTTTCCGATGATGTTCCTGTTAATATTCTTATCCTTACTCTGGAAAATGTAGGAATCAGGTTCCCTCTTAAAAAAAGATTTAAGAGGTTTGAAGAATGATCTGTCGAGTGGTTGTAAGGCTTGTGTGGTATGACTTGGGAGACATAACAAAATAATATTATTTTTTTCGGTGAATTCCAGCATGTCGAAATTGTTGCAATGAGATGCATGACCATCACTGGGCCATCTGGTTTCCTAGGAGCGAAAACTTCCTTCAACCATTTGAAAAATAATTCCGAATTGATGAAAGGAGACTGCTTATTCATGTAGAGATCAGATCCAGCAGGCATTCCTTCCAAGGTCATCAGATTTTTTCGAACCCCTTTTAGAATCAGAACTGGTGGTAAAAAAGTTCCTTCAGCACTTGCACATGCTATCAATGACACGTTTTCTCCCCTTTCTTTGGAAGTGAGAACATAAACACATTTGCTTCCTTTCATAGCCACTACTTCATCTGGTTTATTATTTATTTGTATGCCACTCTCATCCATATTGAGGATGGTCCATGATTTCTGCACCAGGTCATACTTCTCCAGAGTTCTTTTCAATAATTCGTAAAACTCATCAACTTCTGCTCTATTCATTCCTTTTGCTCTGGAAAGTGATAATCCTTCACTTTTTCTTATGGAAAGTTCTGGGTGCCTTTCCATAAATGAATAAAACCAATGCATTCCTGCTGTTTCTGTCATTTCACCTCGCTGTGAAAATACGTTTCCTAGACGTAGTTTCTTAGCAAAACTGAAAGCAATTGATCTGACAGTTGTTCTTGTAGGAGCGAATCCTGTCTGCTGTAATCTTTTAATATGATTTACTGAACGAATTTCGTTTGATACTCCAAAAGCAGGAGGCTTTCCTAGAGGAACTTTTTTGGAGTTATCAGAAGTCAATCTTCTTCTGAGAGTTCTAGAAGGTATATTAAATCTCCTACTAGATTCATTGATGCCCATATTTCCAGATTTCACATTTTCGATAGTTTCCCTCAAGTTCTGTTCAGACCACAAAACACGTGGTTTGATATTTTGCTTTCTAATTTATTTTCTTGGCATCTGAAAAAAATTGAGTCAGTATTAGGGATTCGTTTCAAATTGAAGGGCATATATCCTCTGCTTTACTGGGTCATAAATCCTCCGAGTGTTATTTCGTATGGGATATATGCCCTAGCGAATTTCCTTGATATAATTGATTTATTCTATTAATTCCAACCTAAAAAACCAATTCCCAACTTATATCAACATTGGAGACGAAAGATCCGATTGATAGAATGTTGTAATTCTTCAGAAAACTAATATTTCAGTAGTCATGCATGATCAGAATTTACTAAGAGCTCACCTTACTAATTGTTTCCAGTGATATTTTGCTTAATCGTAATCGAGCGTTGACTAACGATGTATATCGCACAACAGATCAACCAAACTGCCGCGAGAACGAAGAAACAGCGACCATATGCGTATATTTTTCGAACTACGTGCTCGGGGCACATATCCTCCTAGGGCATATATCCTACATTTACCCTAGTTGAATTTCTTGTGCACCTATGACATCTTCCTCGATATCCGCCATAATTGCTCGATGTGGAATTTTGAGGGTCCCAATTTTAATTTCCACATCCACTTCTCCATAAACGGTGGCAGCTTTACCTGTGGCTGTTCGTAATCGCCATCTTGAACTCAAGATCCGCTTCTTTGAAGATGTCAGAAGTCCATGACGTAATATGGTTTTTGTAGCGCCAGTATTCACTAATAGTGCGCACTTCTTATCGTCGATCTGCCCGTTTACATAGATGCTGCCATGGTCACGTCGTAGAGATGCCACAATAATGAGGGGGTCCTTGAAATAACGGGTCAAAGCTGCCCTTTTGGAGTCGACCCGCTTTAGTTTTCCGGCGGCTGCGAGGAAGATGGTATTTCCTCAGCTAATTTCTTGGTTCGTTTACATGATCTTTGAAGGTGTCCCAGCTCTCCACATTTCCAACAGCGAACCGTTCTCTTCGTCTCATTCGCATCCAAAAGACTTTTGATAGCATCCAGTAGGCCTTCACCAGATTCCTGGTTCAGTGAGCTGTTACCGTTATCATTAATGTTGCGGATTCTTGCAGATCCACGTGAAGCTTCTGTTGCCGCTTCGAACTCCAACGCCACTGCTAGTGCATCGGTGAGGTCTTTGGGACGAAACAAACGTACGGTCCTCTGCATCTCCCCATCCCTTAATCCATCAACGAATGTCTGTACAGCTAGACACTCCATAACAGACTCTGGAGCTGACGGATATGCACAATGAACCAATCCCGCTACGTCTGCTTCAAATTCTCGTAGACTCTCGTTGGTTCTCTGTCGACGGTTCTTCATCTGTGATTGGAATACCTGCTGTAGATGTTCGTGAACATATCGCATATCTAGGCGTTTGATGAGATGTTCATAACTGTCAGCTTCACTTTCTGGGATGGCTTGTAGGATGTTCAACGCATCACCTCGTAGAGCAACTGTTAGCGCCACCGCCTTGTCGAATTGCTTCAAGTAATTTGGCCATGATGTCTTCCCGTCAAATGTAGGAGGCTTTACTCGATTTGAAGTGGTTGCGATATCGGATTCCATTTTCGTCACAATTTGTTCACTGACCTCAGGTTTTTCTGATCTCTGGACACCTTTTCCAACATGTGGTTCCAATTCCTGTAACTTTTTTCGTTATTGCGTCCATTTCTTCTTTCTGGTGAGCAATCTGTACTGAAAACTCTTCATGTAGTGCCAAAGATTGAGCCGAAATTTGTTCTGCAATTTCCTCACGGTGAGCATTCATTTGGGCAACGATCTTGTCCTGTTGTGCAACAATTTCTTCACGTTGTGCAGAAATCTGATTCACAATGTCTTCTCTGAAAGCCGTTGACTCCTCACGTTGTGCAGAAATCTGATTCGTTATTTCTTCACGTTGTGCAGAAATCTGATTCGTAATTTTTTCACGTTGTGCAGAAATCTGATTCGTAATTTCTTCACGTTGAGCAGAAATCTGGTTCACAATGTGTTCACGAAATGCCGTTGACTCCTCACGTTGTGCAGAAATCTGTTTAACAATGTCTTCACGAAACGCCGTTGACTCTTCACGCTGTGCATAAATCTGATTCGCAATCTTGTCTTGGGTCTTGACCAACATCAATCAGATACTCTTTCGAACGAAGCTGTAGCACCGCTTTCGTCCCTGTCCCTTTCTTCCAACTCTCGTTTCAAGTCTGCCACCTTCAGTTCACTGAGTCTTTTCATTGTCACTGTCTTTTCACTTCAGATGATCAAAAGTCCAACTAATTCACGAATATCCCACTTCTGACACCAATTGTAACGTTATTCGTATATATTAGAACAGACTGATTTCCAACTGATTAACTATTCATTTTCACGTATAAACAGCAACAAACTGTTTATTTTAACTATTTATATCGACAACGATGTAACTACGTCGCGTTCAATTCTTCAACTATCTAACGTTGTTTGGAAGCTCGATATTTATATGTTTTACATCTGTTCTGGATTGTTCTAGAACTGTCAGTCTTCTGTCACATCTTTTCATCTCTCTTCATCAGACAGCTCACAGGATGTTCCATCTTCTTCTATTCTAGAATATTCGAGAGCTTCCAAACATGTGATATAGGGGGATTATTCAAGTTCTCCTGGATTCCATGACATTACATAGGAAGCATCTTGAAGTTTTGACCATATTGGGTTTTGTTTGGATTTTTTTTTTCAATAGGCAAATATTTTTTAAATGGATCTTCTGGAAGCGCCCATATTCATTTTGACCATTTAACAATCTTCATATGTACGAGTATGTGAGCCCTTCTTTGTGTATACCGGATGTAACAGGATCGTGGTACACCCCGTATCTCTGTTAGTTTTGAAGGTTTTGAAATTCAGGATATCTCATATACGTGGCAATATTTGATCTATGAATGACTTTTTTTTTTCACTTCCGGTTTCACCGGACTGTTCTCACATTAGGAATTGTATCGAATATTCAAAGGAAGTAAGTACATAATAACTACACAATGATATTCGACGGAGGTAGTCCATAGCTCAAAGTGGAGTGAAATATATTGAAAAAGAACGACAAAAAACTCAAAGTCTTCTCCACACAATAGTAGGTGTTCTTTAATTCTCAAAAAGGGGAAATAAACATGTTTCGATCACCACTGTGATCATCATCAGTGTCACTACTATGGGATAAATGTTACTACATTCCATTGTGTTCACTTACTGTTGTTACAATGTATTCAGTCCTTTTTTGTGTGACTTGGGGGTTTCATTCCATATTATTTCGTCCATATATACGTAATGACTTTGTTTATATCCATGCGTGGTTTTTCATTCTTCGAATTGTAGTGACACTGATGATGATCACAGTGGTGATCGAAACATGTTTGTTTCCCCTTTTTGAGAATTAAAGAATACTTACTATTGTGTGGAGAAGACTCTGAGTTTTTTGTCGTTCTTTTTCAATACACAATGATATTCAAAAATGTCTTCATATTTCATTATCATATCTGTTCTGTCATCCTCATTTGATGGTTCTATATCTTAAAACCAATTACTATCCATTTCTAATAGGTGTGTTCCAGAAGAAAATCAGAAGTTATAGATTTGTTTATTAGTGGTAAAAAAATAGTTGTGCATCTGCTCATTATGTAAACACTACACATCATTACATTTCAACAAGAATCACAATATAGATTCAGATTCAAATGTCTCTCCATTCACCATGTGCCAATGTCTCGATATCCCATATCAACTCAATTGGATCAAAAACACAAATGTTAGGTGTCAGTCAAAGATCTTAATGTCCATATATATCTGCTTATATATCTGCCTCATTCATTGGGGCTGTTTTGTTTCTGAAAATCAAAGAATATATTACATGTATCCCAAAGAATAAATTCAAAGTCTATGGCCCACAATTGTACTAAATTCAACATTCCATAATAAAAATCAATTCATTGTTAGTAAGTTATTTTGCAATTGCTGGCTTATTAGGAGCGGAGGTAAAAACTTTGGTAATAATTGTGCTGTGATAAGTAGCATTATTCGTAAATAACAATTGTGAATGTACTTTCAAATTTGGCAGCAGTTGTGTTTCGAATTAGTTTAGTTAGTTATCATTAACGTTTTCCACCAGGAGGTTCATTTCTCCATGATGAACATTGTTAGCAGTTTCAGGGATTAAAACAAATTTTGTCCCAGGAATGAATCCATCTGAACAACCAGCATGCAAAACAATGAATCTAATAGACAACATAATTTCGATACACCATCTAACTATGATATACAAATTCTAAATACCGTGAATCTCATATTCTTTGTATTTTCACACTCTTGAAACTAGAATCTTGCCCAGAATGTCCTAGAGTTCCATTAGGAAATGTCCAGGTCTAATCAAGAAAAGCAAAAAACCTCAAACCTTAATTTTTCAACTGAATTTACTGTTGGAATGTTATACGTTTCTTAGCAGTATTAGGTAACTCTATCAATGTTTTCTATAAAGAAGTGTATGTCTGAGTCTGAAACAACACAGTCGTTTAAAATTTGCTCCTGAGTTTTCACAGTTTTCTAATAGTGATAGTGTTCAATTTTCTCATCTTCAACACGAGTAAGAATTTGTCTACACCTGGACTATTCTGTTTTTTCTCTTATGTCATATTTGATATCTGAATAATTGATGTGAGCTGCATTATTTCCGCTGCTACGACCGAAGTTTAGCCGTAAAAAGTATGCTTTTTTATCTCCGACTTTTTTACTTCAACACATGTACCTCGGTCCTGATGACAATGAATTCCATACCAAAAATAAATGCAAGTGGCGTATCTTTTCAAGAGCCACACTTCCAGTTGCTAATGGGACAACTTACAATATTAACAAGCGGTATGTCTGATATACGCGCTTTACTAACTGAACAAAATAATAAGATTGATGGATGTATCTCTAACGTTACTTTCTTGAAACAAGAAACTGACGACCTGAAACTTAAACTGGCTCATCTCGAGAAAAAACTGGATGAAATGTCGCCGTCAGCCATGTGTGCTGAATTCACCTCCAGGATTCTGCGAGAGAAGAATATTATAATTCATGGCCTTAATGAGTCGGATAATGATATGAATGCTGTAACTGAAATTCTAACACAGATAGATCCTGCTAATGCACCAATTCCCCTCAAAGTAACGAGGCTGGGTAGATCGACTGCCAGCGCACGGCCGCTAAAAGCTGAATTTTCATGCCGTAAGGATGCCCTTGAAATTTTAGTGAAAACCTCTAAACTCTCATTGAAGACCTTATTATTATTATTATTATTATTATTAATATTATTATTATTGTCGACCTAGTGTCGACTGTGGAGTTGGGGCACGTAGCGCCTCCAGACGTATGGGTAATCCCTTGACGTCCCTCAGATAGCTGGTGGCTCTACTCGTAGATCTCCCCCCAAAAGGTCAGGATATTCCTGATAGTGCCTTCCTCGCATTGAAACCCCTGTGGATCTGGGTCGCCTAGGTGAAGGCGCCTCTTCTCCATTACTGCAGGGCATTGGAAGATGATATGCAGTGAAGTTTCATCTTCTAGTTCACAGAATCTACATAATGGGTTTTCTTCCAATCCCATTCTGTGTCTGTGCTTCCGCAGAGTACCGTGATCAGTCAGAATACCGATGATCACTTTTGCGTTCTTCCTACTCAGCGTGAGTAGTTGTTCTTTCCATTTCTTCATTTGATCTGGTCTAATGAAGATCTTGGCTATTCTGCACCCAGGGGCATTTCTCCGCCTTCCTCAGAAGCACAGGGTATATTCCGTCTGGCCCTGGTGACTTGTATGGTTTGAAGAATCTAATTGCCCATCTTACCTTGTCCGGAGTAACAATTTTGTTAGCGAGCTCACGATTGCGGCGCCAGACTTGTGCCTTCACTCTGACTGAGCTCGCCCTTGGCCTCCTTTCTTCCTGCTGATCATTGTGACTCCCTTCCCGATCCTCTAGGAAGCTGGGAAAGTGTGTCTTCATCAGGCATTCCAGGGTCTCTTCGTCTGAGGTGGAGAACCTGCCATTGGGTAGTTTAAGGGAGCCGAGTATAGCCTCTGGATTTTTTGAGAGAATTTTATCCAGCCTGGCTGCCTCAGTCCCTGCACTAGTCTCTTCACAGAAAGAGGTCCAACTAGTCTGTTGGGCCTTCCTGATTTCTGTTCTGTATTGATCCCTCATTTGTCTGAGATGTTCCCATCTTGCTGGATCTTTACGTTTCCTGGCTTCTTGCCTGATGCAGATAATTTTCTGCCTCATACTTGCCAGCTTATCATTCCACCAGTGAACTTGACCTCTAGGTCACATTCTCCTTAGTGGACAGTTGCCTTCATAGGCTGATCGCAGTCCCTCTTCTAGAAACTTGGCGGCCCTATCCAATGTAGGTATATCGTCAATTTCCTTAGGGCATTCTTTGAGTGCCTCTTGGAGTTCTTCTGCATATCTTTTCCAGTTGGTAAGTCTAGGATTTCTTTTCCACTGAGTTTCTATTCGGATGTCCGTCGCTAATTCGGATGTCCGTCGCTATTCGGATGTCCGTCGCTATTGAAGACCTTACTGAATTCAAAAATAAGAAATGACTACACACCGAAACAGAGGGACGACATCGCAAGAACCTATCGAGAGGTGGAACAGAGAAATGCTGCTGGTGAGAATCTCAGAGTTAAATTTATTCGTGGTCAACCTGGAATCATTCCCGCATCTAATAAAAGACTCCGTGATGAAGAAGAATCCTCGAACAAGAGCTCGAGTAAAATCACAAAATCCCTTCCAGAATCTTCAAAACACTGTTAGTGACTTTCTGGAACTACCATGGACATTCAAATATGCCTTACTTCTTTGATGAAAATATTTATTTTGACATTCTTTGCCTCTCTGAAACTTGGCTTTCAACCGACGCCGATGTTTCAGTTCTTTCCAATCATTTAGCCAATTTCAAATGTGTATCTTCAAACGCAATTAAGGAAAAGTCTCTGGGTAGACCCAGTCGTGGCTTACGTATTTACTATAGGGATATCTTTGCTGTCAATGTATCACATAAATACCCATTCTGTATCATTTGCTCATTTTCCACCCCAGAATGTAAATTTATCGTTTGTAGTGTCTATTTCAAACCTTCTCTAGAATTTCCAAACTCTAATATCAGATGTCCTCGAGAAATATACTGAAACAATGATTGTAATTGCTGGAGATTTCAATTGTAGAATATCTGATATCGGTGTAATCCCCTCTGAAATAATTCAACATTCAAACCTATTTACTGGTCGATTAAGTTTAGATACCACACTGAACACTAGAGACCGTCAACTTATTGACTTTATGGTCAATAATTCTTTTTCAGTTTTGAATGGACGCACGTCACTGGATAGACCTGGCAGATTTACATATTTGAGTAAACTGGGCGAGAGTGTTGTGGACTTGGTTTGGGTAAATAATCTATTTCTCTCGGATGTTTCCAATTTTTTTGTTAGCGACAACGATTTTTTATCCGAACACTTTCCCATTAATTTATCAATAAATTACAATAATAATGTGATCCACACACAAACTAGTAGTTCTAACATCAACTCTCTTAATGAGTCATTCGGGTTTGTTTGGAAGGATTTCCTAACCCTGAATTACAAACATAAGATGAGTCATTCAAGTAGAACACATTTCATATCTGACCCCATTGAATCCTTTGAAAATCATACTTGCTCTATTCGTGAAGCGGCCACGGAGTTGGGTATGGTACATATAAAAAGAAAACCTGCGATTCTTCTTCACCCATCTAACAAACAATGGTTCGATTCAGATTGCGCTACTGCAAAAAAAGTTTGAGGGAAGCACTTAGGCACTGTAAACTTGAAGATTTTTCTGATGACTCTAAAACTACCTATATCTCTCTGAAATCAGAGTACAAAAAGATCATCAAAATGAAGAGACAAAATTATGAATCTGAAATTATTTCTAAACTGTCGAATTTATCTAGTCCCAAGGAATTCTGGTTGACTGTTAAACACTTTCGTAATATCTTTAACCACAAAAACTTACCCGTACAAGCTTGGGAAAACTTTTATGAAAATATATACCCACATAGAATATCTTCCTTGGTACATTTTATAGATATTAGGCATCCCCATCTTGATTCTCCGATTGTTACTACCGAGGTGTATACCGCCCTTAATGAATGTAAAAACGGCAAGTCGCCTGGTTCTGATGGTATACCATATGAATTTAAAAAAAAATTGCCAGATATTTGGGTAATATACTTAACTCCTCTATTTAATAATATCTTTGACACTAGTATAATACCAAGCTCTTGGTCTACCATTTTACTCTTTATGTTACATAAGGGTGGCACTTCGAATGCACCGCATAACTACAGAGGTTTAGCTATGGTTAATTGTTGTCTGAAGCTGTTCACAACCATTATTCCAAACAGGTTATCTTGTTGGGCTAATGAATCCAATATACTGCCGGAATCCCAGTCAGGTTTTCGCCCATCTCGGGGATGTATTGATAATGTTTTTACTTTAACCTCTGTCATTCACCTACACATTAGACATAGAAGGTGTAAAATATTCGCTATTTTTGTGGGTTTAAAAAGAGCGTTTGACTCTATTAACCACAACATACTGTGGATGAAATTATTTAATTTAGGAATGTCTTCAAAAATTATTTGCCTACCAAAAACATTATACTTCCACACATCTGTGCAAATAAAAGGCTCCGATGGCCTGACAAAACCATATGAGGTTACAAGTGGTGTTCTACAGGGTGAATCTTTGAGTCCCCTATTATTCGCTCTTTTTGTAGCAGACGTAGAATCCTTTTTTTATGATAATGGAGCCCAGGGTGTGAATATAGACGACAGAAATGATGTTCTAACATCAATGTATCAATTCAATTCAATTCCAACTTGTTTTTCAGAAGCAATAAAACTATTATTATTATTATTATTTTTATTATTATTATATTATTATAAAGATGTGAGGAAAATGTTGAGCAAGCCTTTATTTCAATGACTTCAATTTTATATGTTCTTCTGCAATGAAGAATGTTCATCAACTGATAATATGTGATATGCATTAAATACTCACTGTTCTTGTACATATTGTAAATACAGTTCCTTATTTGATATTGTTGAGGTTGATATATACGACTGGTTTCTTTCATCGTGTAGTTAGTTCTTTACTTACCTTCTCTGTAGATTATGCAGATATTCTCCCATAGTACAATTCCTACATTATGAACAGCAATCATTTCCTGTAATGAACATATTTCACCATTAACCATAAACCATCGTTAGATCATGGTGAATAAATAATGATGAAGATACTTCACTTACCTTTCAAACAGAATCCAATGAAAGTAAGGGGCTCCTGTTATCCCTTTCTAGTTAAAAATGTTATAATAAAGATGCAACCATTTTCTGGGCACCTCCACTCAATGCTTTCAGCATGTTCTGATGTTCCCAGCTAATGCACAAGCCTATCGAGAAGTCTGTGATTGTTATATACTTTTTGTTCTGCACTAATGGCATTGAGGAGTAACGAAATATGACACAACTATCAACCCAAAATGAATGGCCTATAGGATGGAATATTGAAATTGGATCTTGCAGAATAATATGCAATGCTTTTTGGGGAAGGATTTTAGTTTTGGAAGAGTCTAGGTTCACAAATATGGGATTATTTAAGCGACAGAATACAAGGTATGGGTCACAAGAAAATCAAAATTTATTGCGGGAGGTTAACTTTCAAGAGTGGTTCGGTTTCAATGTTTGGCTTGGAATACTGGGTCGTAGAATCACTGGTCCAATAATATTTGAAGGCACCTTGGATGGATCTAGATACTTGGGATTTCTGCATGATGAAATTGAGGACAGTTTAACTGAATAACCTGTCCATTCACGACAGGAAATGTTTTTCCAACAAGATGGAGTTCCTCCCCATAATTCAAGAATAGTAAGTGATTACCTTGAACAGGCATTCGAACAAAACGTAATTTCGACGAATGGTCCTGTGTGATGGCCTCTAAGATTACCTGATTTGACACCTCTTGATTCTTTTGTTTGGGGCCATTTAAAAAACATTATCTATGCAACCGCCGAAGACCTGGAGTTGGAGTAAGACGCGCAATTAATAGTTCAACGACCCAGCGATTAGCAAACGTTCCTCAAGAAACAGCTATGCAATTTCATAAGTGCATTGAGGTTAATGGACAGCATTTCCAATCATTTTTGTAATGTTTTGTGCCAATTTTTTTGTATTTCAAAGCCACCTTAGTATTTTCTCAGTATTAAGTAGAACAAAATAATTGTACATCTTATTTTCTTTCAACAGTAATTTTGTTTGTATAGAGTGCACATTTCATCAGCAGGTATGGATAAATGGTACCACGGTACCAATATGGTTTCATTTGGAAAAATTAGGTTTTACTCCAAAAACGATCACGATGAACTTTATTTGTTCATAAAATACGCAACTTTTGACAAGATTTCGATTTTTCTAGTATAAGACGGTCAATTGAAATAAATCATCACCATCATGACACACTTAAATGGAAAACTAAAGACTTGATTATGAAAAATTTCGACGTTTGAAATGTCACCTATGCGATGTCATTGAATTCAGAAAATTATGCAGATTTCAGAAATCACTTATAGATCAAAACTTGCCGCGCATTGTGTATATGGGATATCCCAAATTTCAATCAATAACCTTCAAAATTAACAGAGATCTCCTTGGGGTTGAAAACCTCTTTCGTCTGCAATGTACGTCAATGTTATTGGTTGTTCATGCTCGTCATGAGAGGTCACAGATCCTTGATGAACTTAATTGGTTTCCCACTCATGTTCTAGATTCTTTTTTGGGTATGGATGCCGTTGCTTGCTGAAATATGAAATCATCCGCAAAAGTGAAATTAACTATCTATATGATTTCTCAAATGATCGTCAAATGTATGGAAATCAAT
The DNA here is from genome assembly GCA_037013635.1 of Plagiodera versicolora. Taxonomy (NCBI): domain Eukaryota; kingdom Metazoa; phylum Arthropoda; class Insecta; order Coleoptera; family Chrysomelidae; genus Plagiodera; species Plagiodera versicolora. Next base: position 2,000,669 of record CM072986.1, on the reverse strand, counting down.
ACCTACAAAAATCAAGTTTGAATCAAATGGCGATTAATAATGTGGTTTCTTAAGTAACAGGACTTCATCATTTTTTGGTGGTGGTTGGGAATCATACATCCTATATCGATTTGTATTTATTGATTGTAAAATTCATATTCATAGTTCAAAAATATTTATATTCAGTCGGTCTTCACATTGTTATTAAGGTCAACTATAACATTTTCATAAAGAACTATTATTTGCCATCAAATGAAATATTATTACTTCTCCATCATACTTATTATTTTCCACAAAAAAACTACTGGGGGAATAATATCTATATCTATTTCGAGTTCGTTATACCAAAGAGTTTTTTTCATTTTTTGTAGATTCATATGCTCCTCCAAAAGCTGTGCGACAAACATTTAGGTTGGAAATCAATTTGTGCAATCGAGATACGATCCTGTTCTTATAGCCTCCACTATACTGTTCAAAAGTTTGAGAATTTGAGCATGTTGTTCTTTCGTGGATTGATGGTGATGAGAAGTTTGACATTCAACGAGGAAAAAACTGGATAAACACTGTAGAACAAATAATTGATAACAAAATAGTAGCATAGACACAAAAGAATACAAGGTATCTTCCACTATAGTTTCTAAGAATACAATTCTTGTAAGCATATTCTTAGACGATAAATTCTTTATTATTGGCCTAGTAATTGAATGGATATACTTGACTGATATACTTTCCCTATAGTGACTTATGAGTAATGAGTTGGCTCTCTATAGTGAACAATTTTTCTACAGCCTAACACATTCTAGGTCATTACAACAACTCTTAGGAATCCAGATTCAGTTTTCTTCCTGAATATTCAAATGTAGTTGACATCATGAGATATGAGTTTGTTGAGAAAGATGAATATCTATATGATATGATGATGAAAACAAGCCATGATGTGAAATTGAAATAATTACCATGACGATCATCTATTCTACGAAGAAACTCATACCGAAGAGAAAATTCGACTGCCCATCTTGTGTGTATTGAATCCCTATATGCATATTTCTATCGTTCAAGAGAAAATACATTAACCAGATGCTCCAATATGGTTGAAAAAAAAAACAGCCGTTTTCATTAGACGATAAAAATCCACAAACTGTATAGAACAACAAAATTAATTTACTATTCATGCATTTTGATTAACATAACACATCCATGAACTGAAAACCATATTGATCTTTTAATGATATGTGAAAAGTTTCAATTTTTTTTATGGTTCTGAGAGTCATTGTAATCAGATGATAATGAGTTTTCCGTATTATTTCGAGTGGATCTCTACCTTCTCAATGAACTACTTCACTTCTACATGGAAAATGTCTTCGAGAATCCTTTCACCACAGACATTTAATGGAATTTCTCAATTTTCAAGTTAATATCTGATGGGATTTATTGGAAATGTCTGAGTTATGTTTCTGATTACAGGAAATGGAATAGGTTAGGTTAATCAATGATTGAATATGATGATTTATATATTTTTACTTTCATCGTGTGATATAAATCAGCGATCACAAATAGAAAAATGAAAAAATATATATTGCTCAACCTATTCCATAATAGCATTAGGAACATCATCGGTTAGATAAGTGCAGAATAGACTCGTTATCATTTATATTAATATTGATCGTATCTTGAAATCGACGTCCACCACCCTCTTTTCGTGATGCGGTTACAACTTGTGGACGTTCTGTGGATGATATGGGCAGGAAAGTTACTCTTGGTTGAAATCCATCCTTGTTAGCGATATACGACACTCGAATTCTAGTTCCATCATCGGTAGAATATTCATATGATCCAGACACCTCTTTGTCATCAGATTCTGGATTAGTAGAATCTATAAGTCCACTCTTTTCTTCGGCACTTATACCATCACCAGTTTCGTACCTGGGAGAAATGATATGGAAATAATTCGAACAATCGATTTTTTGGATAATAAGGTGAAACATGAGAATCTTCTGTGTTCAATTTTCGGGATACGGAGTGTTGAGCTCAAAAACTAGAAATAGTTTGAACGAAATAGCTCTAAAACCGCGATATTTCAATTTCAAAGGAGAGAGTCACATCGGACAGTTTATTGGCGCCGTTCACAATTGATTAAAAAAATATATCAATAATTGTTGACTCCGATACTTTGTGATACAAAAGTAGACCACAATACTCATTCAGATTGTGGAGCGTGCCTCGGGAAACCTGAGCAGGTACCAAATGAGGAAGATAACTTGAAACAACTATAATATTTATGACTGATTTCCATATATGTTTTGTTGAATATTTTTCTGAAGTACTTTCCATAAGTGTCAGACACTTTCCATGGACCAGAACTTTTGTCAGACATTTCAAAGTTCTACGATACACAATTTGAAAATATAAAATAGTTTCGAAGATGGTGAAATAATATATTGGGTAAAATTTTTTTGCTCCAATTCGACAATGTTGCTTTATATAGGTAGATAAAGAATGAGACTGGATGCAAACTTTCATGCTGAACTCGTTGGTGGAAGAATATATAGTGAGTCATATTTGTGAAAGAGGAACTTGATGTTGTCTCGCCTAGGTTGAACCTTCTCCATAATTTGGATGTTATGCTATAATAGTTTTATTTGAGAAATATTTTTTATCTTCATCTCTCATGTGATATCGAATTGAATTATCCAATTATATTATCACTTACTTCCATTGATAGGATCCATCTACTTTCACTCCATTGTATTCGTATCGAACGATGGGTATTTCGGTTTGTGATCGATATTTTCGTTTTAATAAAGAACAGCTCACTATGCTGATACCCAAAGCTAGTATGATCTGAAAATAAAATGATAATTTCGCTTCTTTTGTCAGAAATTTCATGAACATAATCAATAATCAATGTCAATTTCATCAAGAATTCAGAAAAATAAAAAATAAAAGGTCCATTTCATACTGGATAGTTTTTTATGTGAAAGAATATGTTTTGGACGGTAACGGAATGATAAGCTGAGTAATTCATGCCTTCTATAGTCTCAGAATATTATCGAATATCATAACTTGTTGAGAATTTTTCGAAATGTCAGTTTCAGACATTGAACACGAAAATCAAAGAAGAATAAATACTATGTGTCGTTTATTGAATTCGAGAGCGATCAACATTCATGAAGTTGCATTTGTTCAGGAAATATGGAAAATAATAGGTATTTTTTTCATCGATATCTTCAGTAACCGAGGTCAAATACAGAAATTGAATTTTATCGCTCATGATGTGTTAAAACAAAGATAGATAATAATTTTTCCACTATAAGCATCAACTGACAAAGGACAAATCATTTTGGACATGAGTTCTTCCCAGTGCTTCTTATGGAATTCAGGTCAAGAAATGTTGATTATTCAAATTGAAATGCTTCAGGAAAAACAATGAAAAATGTCATATGTAGTCAAAAAAACATGAACGAATATAACTATCTATCACATTCCCAGATGTGAATGTTCCTGGAATATTATCAAAGAGACATATGCCTTTAGAAAATAATGACAAGAAGGGTGTCCACATAATCATGCCAAAGAACACATATTTAAACTGTCACCCACATAAGGAATACGATTGACGTTTTTTTTCATATTTGAATGATCTCCAATATTTTCATCTGAAATCCTATTATATCTCTTAGACCTTATCGGATTTTTCATTTGCTTTGTCGTTTTAGATTGGGAAATTCTTGCTCTCTCCTTGATCATACAGGTGTTCTGAATGGAATCAGAATATCCGGTATTTTTTATTGTACATGAATCCACATATATGACCATTATCATACAATAACAGTTTTTGAGTACTCATTGTAATAGGCGATTATCATACTCAACAATGCTTGAAGGATATTCACCAGATAATCACCTAAAATTAACTATATTCAAGCATTGATGAACGTTTTGATAGCAAATAAAATCATTAATTTTTTTCAACTGACAATTGAGTCAATGTTTCATAAAGCTATCGTTGATTTATACGAGGTGTGGGGTGAAATGAATTCGCAACTTTTGAAATCCAATTGGATTGGAAATCTAGCCGTTGAGAGATGAAAACTGTTTCCCACATCATTTCCAATATTATTTGACATACCTTCTACTTTCATCCTTCGTTGCAAATATACCTCATTCTTAGGATGTATACAAGAAGATTGAATGCATCAAGGTATTCAAAAATTGTGACCTGAAGTTTCTCGTTGATTTTTGTCTTCGGAAAGGAATGATCACATTCAAAAGCTACCATAAAAATTAATCCAATTTTCCTATTACTGAAATTTGTTCAGATTAGACGATTCCTCTTGATATCACTTCTCTGGTGAGAAATATAAATCACTCAGTTGTAAAAAATAAAAATATTGAGGGAGTATGAAGCTATCCTTCAGACGGTAAAATCATATCGGGTGTCCGAACAGTGCGCATTTGCTCGATATTTCGATAAAGCTGATTCATATGATAAAAAGTCTCCTATAAAAGTTACCCAGGCCATATTCTGATAATAGGTTAAGTTGTACAGGATGTTGCAACAATCTGGCAAGATATATCAAGGATACATCAACTTTGGTTCTGATGGTAAACAATAAGAACCAGTTTTTTTGCGTCTTTAATGCCAATTATCTTTACCATATATGTGGTAGATTCGAGTGATAAACATTTCTAAGTATAAACTTATTCAAGAGAATATTTTGCAATATATGGACTCACTTCGATACTTCGATGATATGGAATCTTTTATCGATTCCACTCAAACAATTTTTTTCACAACCTTATAATCAGTAGTGATTATATTGCCTTTATCTCAAAAAGTATCCGCGAGTATATGACAATGTTTCTATATTCAAACAACTCAACATAACCTAATTTACAACATCATGATTTTCCTAGGAATATCACTATTCATAGTCGTTTATAGGACTCAAAATTTGTTTCTGATTCAATCGAGAGTTGATTTCGAATTGGTGAACTTGTAATTACAAAGTTTCACTAGCCTACCTTGTATATGAATTTGTTTCCACTTCGAAATAAAAAATCGTTCAGGTATTGCTTAAAGCTCAGAATATAATATTTTTCAAATGATACATACCAGCTTCATCTCATGGAAAAGTTTAATACACTACAAAGAGTTTCACGTGGATTCAATATTTATAATCATTTCAATGATGACCTTCACTTCATGGGTTGAACTTTTGACAATATACAGTTATGCTTCTAGGTGACGGATGGGAACTACGTATTCCATAAAATCTATGAATTTCTTGCAATATTCCTGATGAGATATGATTGAATGAAAATACAAAACAAATGATACCTGATGTCTCAAGTATTCAAATGTAGGTTATATTTCGGTTATTCAATTCAGATAATAAAAAAACTGCTTCAGATGACATTGACGTACCTTGCAAATGCGAATGCGGAGGCTGTGTTCAATGAGCAAATGGTTGATGCTTCTTTAGGTCCATAGCTAAGTATCAATTTACCTGTTTTTGACTTGCTGGAATATTTTTTTCGTTTTTTTTATTACATCATCAAATTGTGTTACATCTGTATTTTATATATCATAAAATTCTTCTGTTCTTTTTGATAAAAAAATAACATTATGATGTGATTTTTCGTGTTCAAAAGAAGTGCAATGTCGTGCAATCTCAAAAAGCAATATAATGGGATATGAAGGCGAAGAAAATTTCATAGTTCATATGCATTTGTCAAATTAGACTATATATCAATAATAATAATAATAATAATAAAATGTCTTTATTTTATGATCCTCGGTGGAGTCCATTTAAACTGCTCTGCTTAACGGAGTACCAGTTGCATATCATATGAAAAAAAAGTCTACATATACAAATGAATGTACTCAAAACTGAAAGAGAGTTTACATGAATGAATAAAATAGAGAGACAACACTATCATAAGAAGTAGAAGAAAAATCTTTATTAACTCCACAAAGACCTTACATGAAGGTATAGAGCATGTCACACATTCAAAAGTTTTACAATTAATTCACACTACAAATAAATTATGCTTCCTCCACATATTAAAAATAAAAATAAAATACAATGGTCATATACGCATACATATTCAAAAATTGAGAGGTTTTCAATCTACTTAAAACAATTGTGAGAATAATTTGACGAAACTAATGTGACAGATAAGTGTTACTGAGTGAGGTGCAATATAGTAAAAACCTTTTTTTTTTTATTTTAAATTTGCATTTGAAATGTCAAATGTTGCCGTAAATGTTCAATGGGACAGAACATTTACAGCAACTTCCCAGCCCAATGTAGGAACTATTCTAATCAAAGGAGTCACAGAAGAACTCATTCAGGTTGTAGTATGCTTTGCAAAGTAGCATAGATTTCAATTTTGTTTTTAAAGCTTTTGTTTCTAGAGTTTTCAGGTGCATGGGTACTTTGTTCCATATTTCTTTTATTGAATACTCAACATTTCTCTGATTAGATGTGCATCTGGGTATGTCAGATGTCAATGTGCCTGTTGTTCTTGTATTATAAGGATGTTCATATAAGCTCGTTTGAAAAAGATCATAATTTTTCTTTATAAACATTGTTGCTTCTAAGATGTATATACACACTGTAGTTAGTATTTTCTAGTCAATAAAAATATTTTTACAACTCTCTCTTTGTTTCAAATGAAATATATTTCTGATGCATCTCTTTTGCAGAATTAAAATTCGTTGAGAATGAACTGAATTTCACCAGAATATTATTCCAATAGCTAATTCTTGACTGCACATAAGCATAATATGCCACTATTGCAGTATTTTCATTAATACTAGATGAAATAATTTTCAGAGCATAGCTGTACCTTGATATACTACTTGACATATGTTCGATTTGGTCTTTCCAGTCCAGCCTCCGATCAAGTCTAACACCTAGAAATGTTACTGATGATTCTGATACAATATCTTTATTTTTATATGTTATTGTCACTTCGTTATCCTTTCGTTGCCAAAACTTACTAGCTGTGTTTTGTCTATATTTAGGAGAAGGTTGTTGTTTGTAAACCAACTTTCTGAGGTATTGAGTGATATGTTTATTTTTTGTGTACATGATTCAGATGTGATTTCGCTGAAAATCAATGAGGTGTCATCCGCATATAAAATCATTCTATCATCTACTATTTGAGGCAGTTCATTAACGTATAGAATGTACAACAGGGGGCCGATTATTGAGCCCTGCGGTACACCTTTTTTATGATTTTGATATCGGATCTGATAGGAATGCTGTTTTCATCATAATCAATTTGAAGTTGTTTTCTACTGTGAAGATACGATTTCACAAGAAGCGATTTCACAAGAAGCAATGGCACCCCTCTAACTCCCTAATATAACTATTATTGAAAAACAAGTGTTAAAGAACCAGAAGATATTCCTTATAAGCACATCATGAACAACCGACCGATATATTATTGTGTTTCTAATAGATTTCCTTTTTCCAAAACCCCATGAGCAAAATATGCAAGACGAAGATTCCTTCAGCCACCCCAGTTCAACTAGAAATGGAGTTACGTAGTCGCGTATTCCCAAAGAACAAATGAAACGAATACATGTCATACATATCATGTCATCACACATCACATAATCACTCCAATAGACGTTGCTTTCCTATTCGTGTCATAATCAAGATCTAATCAAGATTGATAACTTCACGGGAGGTATCCATGTTAATTGATTCTCTATGTTCGTGATATGTTATGCTGTTAATCTCTCCAAATCTTTGGGAAATTATTGTATAATTCCTGTATGATTAATGATGGAGTTGATTAGGCCTGTACGATTGCTACCTGATGAAAATTATCTCATCTCATTATCGGCATCCGATGAAATAATTCAATAAACTTATCATTGAGTGTGTTGAAATCAATCACGGTATCAACTAATCAGTTAATTGTCTAATTTGGACATTATTCCTCCACATTTATTTCGGTATGAATCGTTAAACAGGATTACCTCGATTGGAAATAAAATCTGAGTCCAAGATTATTCCACCAGATATATTAAATAATTAATCATTACAACATTTATCACCAATATTCAACGTGGATCTGAGCTTCATCTTGTACATAAACATTCACTATGGCATACTACGAATGTGAAATAATTCTCTGAAAATTTTACACTGCTGTCATTATGTTTGTTTCAGTGTGGGTGGTCACTTCAACGTGAAGTTAGTTGTGGAAGTTATCCAGGATGATGTGAAATAATATTCCAAATTTTCTCTTTCAGAGTATTCTACTGCGATGGAAATTCGATGTTTTATGAAAATATGAACCAGTGTTATATTTCTTTGTATCAAAATATTTCAACAGTATTCCATCCATTCTCCAAATTTTTCTTTGAAATTCTATTTAATAAGGTGTTCAAAGTGTTTACCATTTACCTCCTGACAGTAATGAACTCGCTGAACAAAATTTTGTAGTGAATCTAAAATCATGTGAGGAGGAATGGTAGAAATTTCATGCCTTATTCTTTCATGCAACTCTTCAAGACTACATTTTTGGTTAATTTATTATAAGTTATTTTCAAAATTCGATATCTCGAAATCGGTTGAATTTAGGAAATGAGGTGCTTCATCAATTTTGTTCAGAATTTCGAGCAGAATTGAAATGTGGAATAATATACAGGGCGTCCCATTAGAGAAAAAGCAACTTTGTTTCGTCCTGACTTTTTGACTCATCCCGTATACTTAATTCTTCATTAGTTTAATGGATTTTGAAAAACCCTACAACTTTTGTATCCTAACATTTTTCGCTAGCTATCTTACTTTAGGAAATAATCGTCCGTTTCCATACATATCAGCGACCCTGTATATCCCTATCAACTGCTTATACAAATTTCATGTAGCACAATATTGTTTATTCAGTTTACTTGAAAACGATATATTCACATAAGGTGCTCATTTTATAATAAGCCCAAGAATTTCACAAGTATTATTGAGTATTAACGGATATTTATTCATAGCAATATGTGATAGCTGCGATAGTTCAAATTGTACAGGAAAAGTCATTTCTACTCCAATGCATTATAGGATTATATTACTCAGCTCTCCTTTATTATTTTTATTGTCAGCATACACAAAACTTACACAAAAAGTTGGTCTTGATCGACAAACAATAGAGAAACTAGAGAGATAAATTTATTTCTCTTGAAGAACGCTGGGACACGTCGATCACATTTTCGAAAAGGACGTCGTTCGCGATAAAATTCACTCAGAATGAATTCAACCATCGAAGCTGTGATCACCACCAATAAATTTTCAAATGACAACCTGCATCATATTTTCATTCCTGATATCGAACAACGATGAATCAATTTTATCAAACCGTTTACAAGATGAAAAATCTCAAAGTTGGAAAATTATTTATAATCAATCGAGAAAACAATATTTGCTATAGCAACATTGGTGATGATTATTCTTGTCAATGAACTGTTGATCACTCATTTCCATACAATAGTACAATTTTCGTTCAGAAAGAGAACTCATATTTCTCAGAATTTTCGCCTTCATCTGGCGGCGTCATTTCACCCCATAAATCTTCTAGAGATTCTGGTTCGGGTACGTGAATTTAATTTCTACTTTCAGATCTTCGAGAATGAGGTCGAACTTTCTTAAATCCACATTATTCTCATTCATCAATCAACATTGAATATTTGCAAATGATTTTATTCATACACTGTCTTTGAAATTTCTGTTGAATCAAAATTCATCGCTGATTACGATTGATGAATTTAATTCTGATTCATCTTTCTCCGTGATATTTCTAAATTCGTATATCCAATCAACCAACGAAACTGAAGAAGTTAGAAAAGCGCCACTTGGTACAAATGTTATACAAGTATTTCATGAATCGATTTCACATAAACCTCAATTTATTCAAAGTATTAACATCGATTGGCTATCTATGATCGTACATGGGTATCAAAAATAAGTATCAATATCGTACCAACCTAATATAAATAATGATCACCTCTGATATATGTGATGCTCATGAAAATATATAATTCATAATCAGAAAGTGTCATACAAAGTGATAATATCGTGTGTATTCACATCATATTTGTAATATGTATTGAATCAATTCCGTTGAGTAACTCCTCCATCCGTACTGGACTCATTATTTTCAGGATGGGCTGCATTATACTCCAAAGATCTCAATATTGCAGGAGGAATTGGAGGAGTAGTGGGCAGAATATCACTTTGAGGCTGGAAACCGTCTCTATTGGATATATAAGATACGTGGACGAGAGTGCCGTCGTCGAGACTGTATTCATAGTAGCCTGTCACAGATAATTCCTGATTGTTTGAATCGCCATTGTCGACCAACTGACCTTGTTCTCTAGCCCTGATGCCATTACCAGTTTCATAACTGCGAACATCGGAAGAAAACACGATATTATTATCTAAACTCCATAATGATTGAATATTTCACTGATTGATCCCATAATGAATCTACATTGGGGTACTCAATTTTAGTGTAGAAGTAATATATAAAAATTGTGAAAATAGCTAATGCCAAAACTGAACAACTCCATACGGATATTAATTTGTTTTCATCAAGTTGTTTTCACCTGAAAAACGCGTGGTATATGTTTAAGGAGACAGGTCAGGGAACCTCATTAGGCAAACATAATCAAAATGCATCAATGAACGAATGAACAGAATTCAATTGACATAACCATTTTCTCGTCATGAATATATGTTTATGTATGTATTATTCGAGAAAATCAGATAAAGTGAAAAAGAGATTCGATGAAACACAAATTTACCTCCATTCGTACGATCCATCCGGATTCACACCATCATATTCGTATCTGACAATTGGTATTGGTTGAGTTGTTGTTGATGTAGATTCAGATGATGGACGTACAGGTGATTGACGTAACTGAGGAGCACAGCTAACAGTTGCAACGAGCAGAAGTAAGTATATCTGAAAATAATCGAATTTATGTATTTAACTATTATTATATAGATCTTCTAGAAATCTTTCACCAGAAAAAAAAAATTGTTTGGAATAAACGTAATTCAGAATATAATGAAGTGAATAATATCAGAATAATCTGCATGATTTTTTTTTCCAAATGGCAAAGAATTATGTTTATCGCACATAAGTAGGTCAGTTAGTCATAAACCGGTTGAAAATTGTAATAATTGTACCTACCAACAACTTTGAGAGGATAAGCACATACAATATTCGAATTCCGAATTTTGGCATTAGTATTTGGAAAGGAGAAGTGTCGTTCAATCGGAGAGTTTTCTTCAGTTCGAGTCGATAAGTCAGTGATAAATCAGTGATCATATTTGTAATATCTATAAAAATCATTGTAAAGTTTTATTTCACACCAACATTATATGATCTCTAGCTATATATTGTATTCCAGAATTTTGAAATCGATTTGTGAATTACTTTTGAATACTTTTTCATTTCTCAAAGCTAAATACACCCGAATCTGATTCTAAAACGCTGATTTTGATTTCCAAGGAAAGGATTCAGAATCACCACAACGATAATTCATAATACTCAGCTGAAATATGAGTCAATGAAAAACCGTTGAAAATAGTCAATTGAATATTCTACGCATAAATTGAAAGAAAAAACTACATAGGGAAAGAAAAATATGAACGTATTCAAATATACCCAAAATTGATTTTTGTTAGCTACATACCAGTTCCATGTTATTTGGTATCCGACGACACTACTATACTCTTTCAATGTGATCAAAGATATTTATATTTATTTTTGGGACGACCTCTAATGACATGAGCCCATCCACAAATATTTTCATTCGTTCATATCCAGTCAATCAAAAATACAGAAACTTCCAACATTGTGTCGAAATTAGCTTCCAGCGTTGATTATATAATTGAAAAGACAAAATTCAACAATTTGCTGAATAATTTTCAGTTGATTATCTGGTAAGAATTGATCTGATAACATGATCACTTCATTCAGTTGTTGAAATCATGGTCATTTTGTACATAGATACTTATCACTGTAAGAATCGCATAGTAATGGATATTTCATCAGTTTTTTTGCACATACATTTACCATGGTGATATGGAAACAAAAGAGAAAATATACAACCTTGGATTCCTGATTGAGATAGACGCTTTCGTATAATCTTTCCTTATATAAAACTGCAAAATGTCAACGAGAAAAAATTATGCTGAATATCTTATTCTTCAACTCGTTTATATTGTCAGTGATTCGTTGAGAATAGTAGGATATATCGTTAAATTGAAAACGGAGAGAAATATACAGTGAGTATATTATGAATAAATAATACCACTCAAATTTTTCATTCTTCCTCAAACATCTCGATAATACGTCTTCAAAAACATCTTATTTCGAAAATGATAAAAGTTAGTTCTAGAACTCCATGAATGCTTCTTCTGAAACTTAATAGTTTTCGAATGTAACCTGAAGTGTACTTTGATAATTAATCCCAATCAGAAGTTATCGTGACAGTATTCTAACACTCTGTATATAATATTTGTGGAGGGCAATTAACTAGATATCAATTTCCACTATGTTCTCAATATTCTTGATGTGGTAAATTTCCGAAACTGTTCAAGCTGGGTCACTTCTCAGACCTATCTATGACCTACTTTTCTTTAGATTGAAAAATATATTTTCGTTCTGGTGTGGTAGGTATTTCGGTTAAGAGATAGTAATCGATTATATATAAAGTAATATTCATGATTGTTTTCAGCAAAATCATCTCAGATTCATGAAAAAAAGTTCGATTGATCATTTTATATAAAAAAAAATTATCAAATAATAAACAATATTTTTATTTATTTATTTATTTATTTATTTGTCGAGTTTAAATTTATAAACAGTTTCATACAAAAACAAATACATAGTTTCATGCGACAGTACTTGCTAAGATTAACAATACATTCATATGTTTTTTCATACTATATCTAATACAATATCACTTCGCTACCACTATATTATTTTCTAGAAATATGCACCTGATTATGAAGTTATTCAACACTTGTTTTGTGCAGAGCTTATTTATCATGATAACATAACATCTTTCCTATACTATATTGAATAAATTCATAATTATAAATACAAAGTAAAAGTAAATCAATTAATTAGTGTTATAAATGAAAAATAGTTGCAATTTATAAATGTCTTACATTGCATTGGAATTTTGTTGTAGTTTTTAATATTTCTAATATTCAAGGGTGATAGATTGTAGGCCATTGGGGCTAGATGGTAAGCAAATCTTGCATGTACATTTTTATTAGAGTTAGAAACTTTCAGCAATTTGCTCGTCATACTACGAGTCACAATATTATGCGAGATATGATTTTTTAGATGTTCTTTTTTATTCATGAATATTACCAATGTATGAAAGTACAGCGATCTCATGTTGCATATATCTCTTCCATAAAGTAGTCTGGTTGGGTATCGTATCCTTTTTTTGTAGATAATTTCAAGTATATAATTTTGTATTGTAGACAAGGTTTTCAATGAATTTTCATATAGTGCTCCCCAAACCAGTAATCCATATCTCAAAAGTGATTCTACTAGAGATTTATATACCAAAATCAATATATTTTTACTCAAAATATCCCTAAACTGATAAAACTTGTAAATTAGTTTTCTAATTCGCTTTGTTAAATATGCTACATGTTGGTTCCATTTTGTATTTTTATCTATAATAATTCCTGAATATTTAGTATTTTCAACTTCTTTTATGTCCCCAATGCCCTTAATATTAATGCTATGAAATTTGGGTCTATTTATATCTGTGATGGTAAATGCTATATAATTGGTCTTATTTGCATTTAGAGACAGCTGAAATCCATCCAACCACATCTTCATGGTATTCACACCTTCTTGAACCCTTTCTTTAGTAACTTCCCAATCATATCCACTAAATATGGCAACAGTGTCATCAGCATATGATATTACTTTGCTATCTATGTCGAGTGTTATAAGAGAATTGATATAAATGGTGGAGACTATAGGCCCTAGAACCGTCCCCTGAGGCACACCCACTCTCACCAGTTGCGGATCACTTAGGCTTCCATTGATTTTTAAATTTTGTGAGCGGTCATTCAGATAGTCTTTGAAAAGACTCAGCACAGTACCACGAACTCCATATCGCTCTAACACTTGAAGTAACTTTTCATGGTGTACCGTGTTGAACGCCTTTGCCAAATCCAAGAATACTGCGATACATTTTTTATTGTTATCAAGATTATCTGAAACTTCCTTAATAACCTCATACATGGCATCTGATGTGCTTTTACCTTCTCGGAACCCATATTGATATTCACTTAATATTTTGTTGCTATTCAAAAAGTGTATTAAGCGTGTCTTTAGACATTTTTCAGTAATTTTTCCAAAATTATTGATTAAACTAATGGGGCGATAATTTGAAATTTTATTTTTGTCACCTGCTTTGTAAATAGGGGTTATTACAGATTTTTTGAATTGTTTGGGAAATTTTCCAGTACTAAAAATTGAGTTGATGATATGGCTAAGAGGGTGCAAAATGTATTCTGCAGTTAGTTTCAATAAAAATGGAGTGATTCTATCATAGCCAGGTGCACTACCATCTTTCAATGAATTGATGTGGAGGAATACTTCATTTTCTGTAACAGGGGTTAAAAATGAGGAGTTATCATTGATGGGAGTATTATTTAATGAGAAATTGTGTGTTACATTTATTTTTTCAATCATTTTAGTGCCTATGCTAGTAAAATATTCATTACAAAAATTTACCATTTCTTTATTGTTATTGAAAGTTTGTCCATTATCTTCGCATATATCAAAGCTTATTGTACTTTTTCCAGACTTTTCATTTGTTGACTCAGAAATTACTTGATATATTTTTTTCATGTTATTTCGATTTTGTGTTTTTATGTTTTTATAGTAGTTTTGTTTACATTTTTTTAAAAGACTATTCAGTTGATTTCTATAAGCTTTATATTGTTCTTCTAAATCTACCAAAAAATTACTACATAATCGTTTTTTCAATTTATCTCTTGTGATTATGGACCTTGTAAGGCCTTCCGTAATCCACCGTTTAATTTTTTTGACTTTTTTTTTCTGAATGATTTTTATTACCGTGCATTCATTTACCAAATGCTGAAAAGTGTCTGTAGAAAAATCTGCAGCCATTTGAGCGTCATTTGTTGTAATGACCTTTGTCCAGTTTTCGTTTTCTATTAATGAAAGCAATTTTTCCGTGTTTATTCTTTTGATTGTGTGAGATCCTTTGGTTTTATTTTCTTGGATCCGAGCAAGTGTGTTTCTATGAAATATAGCTGTTACAGCATAATGATCTGTGATACTTCACGTTAATATATACGAATTAACTTTTATATTTCCTACATGTTTCTTCTTGATAAATATATGGTCTATGCAAGTGGATGTGTTTTTAGTTACTCGAGTCGGCAGTTGTATGTGAGGTAAAAATCCATGTCTTGCCATTACAGAAATATATTTATTGGTATTCACGTCTTCATCATCCAATATGTCTATATTAATATCTCCCATAAGCAACTGAAAGCGGCCGTGCTCCAGGTTCAGTTCAAGGTAGTTATCAATTTCGTCTAAAAATGATATTAAATTAGATGGATTTGGTCGATATAATGCAACAATTTGAAACGCTGTACCATCAACAGTAGTATTTGAAATACTTAATGTAACCCCACAGATAACAAGTTTGAAACTACTTATGTTAATATTCAAGTTTTCTTTATAAAATATTATGAGCCCGTCATTTTTATTGAAATCAGCATTGTTATAATATGTTTCGTAACCCGGAATATTAATTTGCTGTAATGTATCTAACCTAAAGCATTCACTCAAAATAACAATATCATAATGTATATCATATGTTGACAAAGTAACTAAAAGTTCATCAATTTTTTTTTATACTTCTGATGTTAAAATGAAAAATACTGAAAATACTATTGGCGTTGTACTTGCTGTTTGGAGTATCGATGTATTCACCAAGATTTCTTCCTACTAGTTCAGGGTCTTCTAGTACAGCATCTTCATCTACCATGACCATTCTGGGGTATAGGTAGTTTTTCTTTGAAGAATTCGTTTTTGGTGCTCCAAACTAGGACAAAGCAGATCACTAGCATAATGTTGAGTATTATATGTAGTTTTATATTTTTAATTTGAAATGACACAGTTTATACAACATTTAGTTTGTTTTGGGCAGTTATTTTCTTCATGTTCCTCCTTACAAATTGGGCAAGCTAATCTATTGCGACAATCATTCATTTTATGGTAGAAACCTTGACATTTAAAACATCTTGGGACATCTAGATCTTCATAGATTGGCAGTCTTTCCCATCCAATGCAAAGTTTTGTTTTTCGCCATGATCTGTTGAAAGGCTGTTGCAGAACAAACACAATACATTGTAATATAGCCTTTTCTTGTTTTCGTGATATATGTTGTTTTGATATTATCTTCTATGTCATTTTGTTCAACGATGCTTTTAGCTATTTCGTCGGCAGACATATTTTGTGTGAAGTTTACAATTTTAATTCTGGGTTGTATCATTTTTGTCAACTCGATCTTATGATTCTCATTCAAACTCTGTTTAACAGCTTTTTCCAAAGTATCAATGTCCTTTCTTGTTTGACATAAAATAATTACGGATCCATCTTTCGCTTCTTTCACTTGTGTCACTGCCACCTTCAGCTTCGTAGGGTTTATATTTTTGTTAAGTTCAAGTTTTGTTTTTGCGCTATCTTGTTTTACTTTTATTGGTTTCCTCGTTCATCTTTACTGCATCTACATAAGATTTCTGTTGAATTTGTTTCGTGCTATTATTTTCCATTTCTTTTGATTTTTCTTTAAGCATCGTTATAATTTCATCTTTATCATCAATTATTTGTTCTTTGTCTTTTATTGTGTTTATAAGAATATCAGCATATTCGTAGTTCCGGCATTTTGCGCAATCAAATTTTAATATTCTCGCTTTTAGAGGCAAACATTTCATTTCTGATGCCGAACATCCAGAATAGCTATTGCATATTAGCTTTTTACCAGAGTCACAGGGTGTGCACGGATATCGCACTTCTTCGGTTTGTTGAAATGTTTGTTTACATTCTGAACACTCACTTTTATCCATTTTGAATTTTTCTCTTCATGTTTCTAATTTTTTTGGTACGCTACTGGTAAGGTGTCTTATCTGTTCACTTCTTGTCTGTTTATTTTTTGTTTGTTTCTGTTTTGAAGATTTTCCGTTTTTTTGTTCTTTACTACTTCGATTCACCTGCACAGATGCACCAAATACTCAAGAACCACGAGATATGCCCTGATGAAAGTTTCACCACTAGATTCACTGACCCTCCTTGCACCAGTAGACAGTAGAGGATAGAAGAAAACTTATCATGCATCTTATCCAAAGGCAAATTTTCTCTAACGAATATCTATAGCATGTACACCCGAACAAAGAGGAATTGAACACGGAATACTAAATGGAAAAAATGAATTTGGTAACATTACAGAATCACTACGTAATGAATCAGAGAATGAAAAGAATATTTCAAAAAACATACTTTGATCTTCGTCAGCCTTACAGTAACTGTGAATCTAGTTCCATTATAATTCACTGATTATCGAAATTGAATATCTTCAATTATCGTCAATTCATAATTGCATTGACCATCTTCGATATGGAATATTAGAAAGAGGACTGCAGCGTAGTCGTATATTCACTTCATAGATATGTCAGGAACATTTTTGATCTAGCACAATAATATGATTATAACCAAGTTCACCTGGAGAAAAAATATGGAAAATAAAAAATACTAACCAACTACACTTCCTTTTGGTAGTCTCAAAATATCACATGATGAATCGAACATTGGTGATGAATTATATACAGGGTGGGGCACCACATACGACACGGTCTCTGTGAACCAAACCATTGGACATTTCGGAAAGTTCTCCTCTTCATTATCTGTATATTCATTGAGGCTGCAGAAGGAAATTATTTTAGAGTATACAGGGTGGCTCAAAAAAGTGTGACATATCAAAGTTGTGTTTTTTTGAATGGAACACCCGGTAATTTGTCACAGTTTTGGATAATTCAGGAAAAAATAATAGGATTTCATTGGAGGTACAATGTACCTAACTATAACCGTTTTCGAGTTATTGTTTTATTTTTGAAAATGCAATTGGAGACTGAATAACATCGAAAAGTATGGAAACCATCCCTTCCAATTCTGACCAAGCATTAGAGAGGTTTCAGGCTATTGATTCCGATATAACTCTTCTACTAATATTATACAGGACGTCCAAAATTCATTGTCACTTTTTTATAATTTCTACGGATAACTTTGTTATTTTAAATAGAGCATCCTGTATTTGTTCAATCTGAACAATATGGAATTTGATTATCTTTCATTTTATATCAAGATTTCCTATACCTAGCTCTAATGGTTTTTGAGATATTGATGACATTTTCAAATATTAGTTATCATTTCAATGCATTCTTTGAATCGAGAGAGCTGTGAAACGACGTTTATTTGATTTGGTAACAAAATTCTCATTGACAGATATTATATTTCACTTTATCGAACTTTTACTGAACTAGGTGCTCGAAATGATGACCACGAAGAGCTACTCTTTCTATGGAGGACTGCCTAACATTTAATAACATTTGAGGCGACACTCTTCGAAAAGCAGCCCTCATTCTCTCCTTCATATTTCCCAATGTGGTTGGGGGAGTGTCGTCAATCTCATTTTTCAAATATCCCCATGGAAAAAATCAAGGCAAGTCAAATCTGGCGATCTCGCTGGCAAATTTCGTGGTCCTCCCCTACCAATCTAACTTTTGCGGAAAGCACATATTCAAAAACTGTCGGACAGTGAATTTGATATAAATATGGATCTGAATAACAGTGAAATGTTCGATGAAGTGAATTATAATAACTGTCAATGAGAATTCTGTTACCAAATCAAATAAATGTCGTTTCACAGCTCTCTCGATTCAAAACTATTCAAGCTAGGTATAGGAAACCTTGATATAAAATGAAATATAATCGAATTTTGTATTGTTCTGATCAAAAAAATACAGGGTGTTCTATTCAAAATAACAAAGTTATCTCCGTTTGAAATTATAAGAAAGTGACAATGAATTTTGAACGTCCTGTATAATATTGGGAAACGGGTTCTATCGGAATCAATGGCTTGAAACCTCTTTAATGCTTGGTCAGAATTGGAAGGGATGGTTTTTATACATTTCGATGTTATTCAGTCTCCCATTGTACCCTGCATTTTCAAAAAGAAAATAATAACTCGACAACGGTTATAGTTTGGTACATGGTACCTCCTATGAAATCGTATTATTTTTTCCTGAACTATCCAAAACTGTGACAAATTACCCGGTATTATATTTAAAAAAAAACACAACTATGATATCTCACTCTTTTTTGAGCAACCCTGTATACTCCAAAATAATCTTCTTTTGCAGCCACGTTGAATATAAAGATAATGAAAAGGAGAAATTTCCGAAATATCCGATGGTTGGGTTTACAGAGACCGTGTCGTATGTGCTGCCCCACCCTGTATATATGGAACTGCGAATATTGGGGTGTGCAACAATATGTAAAATAGTACTCTTATAAGTTATTCCAAGCTTTCGGAAATGTTTATTTCCTTCAGGGAGACTACAGAAAACATGTGATCGGCGAATTATGGTGGACATTATTTTTACAACACAAACTTACATCTTGAGTGAGAATGTTTACATTGTTGTAAGTCAATATATAAAATTTGTACATATTGAAAAAATACTAAAAGACGTCAACGGTTAAAACATGATTCACACAACATACATGTAATTGATTACTCATGGGAAATATAACTTTCGTTCAAGAACATTTTCTTTGTTTTTTTGTAACTACTTTTTTGAATATTCGAACCAATATGAAAACAATCCCCACCCCTCTTCTTCTCCAAAATCTCCTTAGGTGTCAACGTCATTTCCTCTGGGTGTCTTTTTGGTCTTAGACTATAGTGATCAGGATATCCTAACCAAAAAGAATTCAAAAAAGAGAAGAAGTAGGAACTTTATCAGCAAATCCGGATAACCACATGACAAAACCATCATCACTAAAATTATGCACCCATTGGATCCGGATTCTCAACACCTGCCCGAGACCCACCATCAACTGTTAAAAGGTAAGAATATATCTCACTCAAATGCTTGATATCAGTTCTTTTATTTAAACTGTCGGTCTCCTGATAAATGAAAGCCATCTCCAAAAAGGACCTCTTTGTGTAGTTTGTTTCTGTTGCTAGGATCCTAGCTGCTTGAAAATCCATTTTATGGTCATACTTATTAACATGCTCAGCAGTCGACAGTCACTCCTGTGTGAGGTAATTCTATTGGCTAATGATCGTTTTGTTTGACCAATATACTTTTTGTTGCAGTCACTACAAGGAATGCTGTAGACCACATCAGAGCGAGAAGCTAGCGGCACTCTATCTTTCAGTTTGGTGTGTATCGATTTAATTGGTGAAACTGTTCTGTTTGCTATTTTGATGTTGGAAAATCTGTTAAATAATCTGACCAATTTGGGTGTGATCTCTCTGATATAAGGCAAGGAGGCATACAGACAAGAAATTGGGCCGGTTTCCAATGGTTCATTGTTTCTATTTGGATGTATTATAATATTATCACACTGTGAGTCTATTGCTTCTGTTGTGGATGAACTGAATAGAATTTTATCAACCATGCTAGGTGGATACGAACTGTTAATGAACAACTTTTGAAGAGTTCTTTTCATGAAAGAAGGTATCAGATATTTGGGTCACTCGATTTTTCGTCTGTTTTAACAAATTCACCTCCATTCCATACTTGTGGTAAGAATTATAATTCAAAAATCTTCCTGAACTACAAGGCTTCCTATACCAGTCGATCAGAATAGAATTGTATTCAGTTCTCAGGAACATAGTATCTAAAAACGGTACCCCTCTTTCTGTATTCTCCGTTTCAATCGTGAATTTGATGTAAGGATCATAACTGTTGAAGGTTTTTTGAATTCTTGTTGGTTAGGATAACCCAATCACTATAGTCTAAGACCATCCTGCAGAGGGAATGACGTTGACACCTGAGGAGATTTTCGAGAAGAAGAGGGGTGGGAATTGTTTTCATATTGGTTCGAATATTCAAAAATGTAATTACAAAAAAACAAAGAAAATGTTCTTGAACGAAAGTTATATTTCCCATGAGTAATCAATGTTGTTTGTGAATCATGTTTTAACTGTTGACGTCTTTTAGTATTTTATCACTATGTACAAATTATATATATTGACTAACAACATTGTAAATATTCTCCCTGAAGAAGGAAATAAATATTTCCGAAAGCTTGGAACAACCTATAAGAGTACTCTTTTACTTATTGCTGCACACCCCAATATTCGCAGTTCCATGTATATATATATATATATATATATATATATATATACTAGTGATTATACTAGGAAGATCATTGACAAAAATATTGAATGATATTGGTCCCATGTGAGATCCCTCTGGTACCCCTGATGGAACTTCAATTTTGAATAATGAACTCTACCACTCAGATAGGATTTAATCTACTCCAAAATACTTCTTTCAAATCCCAGAGATTCAAGCTCAGCAAGTATGAACTGTGATTGACTCTAGCTTTGGAAAAATGAAGTATGAAATACACCTCTGTAGTTATTAATATTATCACGTGTCACACTATTATAGATATTTTTGAAAAAACTGTCTTTTCAGGAGTTGGGAAATGTCCCTTCCTTAAGAGATAAATTGAATGAGTGAATTGGTCATAATTGGTCCTCATCAGGGCCAATTGATAGTTTGCATGATAGAGGGAGTACCAAATCTATAATTTCTTTGATGTCTAATCAGTTTGAGAGCATATGTCGACATTGTTACCAAAGGCATAATGCGGGATTCGATTGACTATGGTATCATCATAAACTGTCAAAAAATAGCCTGAAAAGAGATTTACTATTTCATCGTAATATTCAGTTATTGTTGTAAACCATACGAGATAGAAGGTTATATGACTTCCTCACATCATTGATGAACTTCCAAAAATGTCGAGGATTGGCAGAGAGGTTATTTTCCGTTTTCAAAATGTGATTGCGATAACAGTCATCACGTAAGATTCCACATTGTTCCCTGACATATTAAAAATGCTGATATGCTTCTGTGTCACCCCTTTTCCATCCACCATGAACTGATCTCTTCTCAATTATCATTTTTTTCATTTCTCTGTTGAACCATATTGGGAAGGTGGAAGTTTTGAATTTCTTGAGAGGAACAAAATTATGAATAGCTTCATATAAAACGTCATAGAAATTACTTGAGAATGAATCAATGTCATCATCGATTCAATGGTAGCAAATAAATTATTCATGAGCATAATTGTCATTCCTGAAACCACAAAAGTATTTTTCGATTTTTAGATCAGGTATTTTTTCCATTTTTAAAACAAAAGCAACAGCAGAATGCTATTTAGAAAAATTTGATCTGCCGGGCTATTGACAAATATATCATGGCATGAAGAAAATTCAGATTCAGGAATACATTTTTAGAGTTCGGAATAAAATTCACTTGATAAAGGTTATGATGATTGAATGAATTGAGCAATACATTAGCTGGGGAGTTGTCAAGATAGTCAGCACTTAGCCCAAGTTCATATTATCAAATGATCTACACCTAGAGAAAGTTCAACAAAAAATTGTTCAACATTATTGTTTACAAAATCTACAGAAGCAGCAGATACAGAGTGCCTGATAGCTATATGAACACCACCTCCTCGTATTTTCAATGTTTCATTTGAGTCTCTATCATATCTGAAAATATCAAGACCCTTCAAACCCAATTCAGAATTGTGAAAATCTCTGTTCAACCAATTCTATACTAATATAAAAACATACTAATCGGAGCACATAAAAGCCTTCTGCAGATACAGCAACTTATTGGTCCGCAATCCACCAACATTCTGATGATAAGTATTATCTACTTTTTTTGGATTTGCTTTGTGATTTTAGGAAACCCAATGAAAAACCTTGAGATAACATTCTCTCCTGCTCTTCACCTTTTTTCCAGTTCCTCTTTCAATCTATTCCATGTTTCAATTCGAAGTTGTGTCATATCTGCGTTGATTGAAATGACCTTTTCCTTGTCGAGTGTATCCTTCCTGGCTCTGATGAGTTCATTTGCATCCTCAGCATTTTCAATGCAGGACATACTAAAATAAATTTGGTACCAACTCACTCCAACTTCATCTTTATCAGCTGCCTTTTTCAGGTATAGTCACGTTTTTATCTTTTCACACTGATTTTTCTTTTTATGGCAACTCTAATCCAAAAACAATAAATGTGTCTGAATCTGATCAAAATGAAGGCAAAAACTTTGCAGTTCCTTCGATATCAAACTCACAATCAAATCGAACAGACAAACCACTGAAAACCTCGATTAATGCGAGACCACTCTAGACTATATCAAAATTTAGAAAAACCCCAAAACTAAGTAATTTCTCATTTATGAAAACAGTTACTTTCTATTTTCTTGTATGCCATCTTGTAAGTGGGAGTTCATCTCACGAAGTATTCAAAATGTCCACCAGAACCATAGTTAGCCCAAACTTTACCCTCCTAAGCGGGGGTAGCACCCCCTAATTTTTTTCAAATGAGAATGGAGGTCAAATGATACCTTGTTGAGAAGTCCTTTCGATTTCCTATACATTGCTTTTTTATTTTCGAAATTCCGTCTACTCGTTGCAAAAATATGGACCTTTGAAATGTCGCTAGTGCATTTCTCAAAAAATACAAAAAGTAAATCGATTTCGCTCGAAAACATTACGGTTTTATTAAAGTAAATGTTGAAAATGTTTTCAACCAACCTCCATACAATGATACAGATTATCTTCGAACCGTTGTCGCACATTTTGTAATACTTGATGTGTCACTTCACGACATACGTTAACGATTCGTTCTCGCAGGTCTTTCAGGGTATCGGGTGGAGTGCTATAAACTTTGCTTTTCATGTGCCCCCATAAAAAGAAATCAAGAGACCTTGAATCAGGTGACCGAGGAGACCACTCAATTGTACCTCTTCATCATATTTAGCGACCTGGGAACGTTCCATTAAAGTAGTCACGCACATTTCGTGAGTAATGTGTATTCTAGGATTGGAGTCAGCTCAGTAACGGAAGTTATGCCGATCAACTATACCGTTTAAAAAATGTACTCTTCTCCGAAAATCTGATATTAAATAAGGAATTAGCGTTATGGTTTGCTCGTTCAGTTATGATTTCGCATAATTGCAAGCTAGCAAGTGAGTAGACGGAATTTAAAAATCAAGAAAGCGATGTATAGGGAATCAAATCTCGCAAAAACTGTGGTTAATTCTACGAGTATTCCTACTGAATACATCTGTTTCCATTTGGAACGAATCGAATATTTATTGAGCAAAATACAATACTTCTGCGATCCTGAAAGCTATTGAGAAATTGATTGTTCTTGAAGTTTTGCTTCCTGTATCCAATTTTAAGTTACTGCCTTGTGATAAAATTTTATGGAATTAAGTTTTTTCATTTGATGATCTTTTATTTACAAACTATATATACAAAACTGCCATATTCCCAAGTTCGATTCTATTCTACTCATTCATTTTTCTGTTCATTCTCTTCAGGATGAGCTGCATTATACTCTAAAGCTCTTTGTATCGCTTCAGGAATTGGATGAGGCGTAGGCAAGATATCACTCTGAGGTTGGAAACCATCTTTGTTGGCAATATAAGTCACCAGAATCTTTGACCCGTCTTGTGCGATATATTCATATGATCCAGATACCTCCATCTCTTCAGCTTCTGGATTCCCAGCATTCTTCAATTGACCTTGTTCCTTTGCGCTGATTCCATTGCCAGTTTCATAGCTGAAAGGGAAACATTCTTGAAATTTTTCACCAGTTAAACTTATATTGTCTGAATCATTGGAAGCTCATTTCAAATATAAGTCGATGGAAAGAGTGATTTGATATAGAGACTGAATCGCTTTCAAAATTGAAAGAAAAACACTGAAATAATGTTGGAATGTGAAATAAAAAAAATAATAATCGTCTGAGTAAAAAAGCTGCAACGTTCATCATGCTGCATCTAGGTAATTTGCCATCTCAATTTTATAATGAGTTCTTAAGCACGTCGAACTGAAGGCAAAGGTATCTACAATTTGAATTTGTATTTCTCATAGACACAGTATTCTAATTGGTTTTCATTGATAAGTCAATACCTCAACTTAGAAACAGAAACAGTGTGACAATTTAAAAACTCACAATCGGCTATATCTCACAAACCAAAGATGATATCGAGAAATGTTCAAACCAGTTTTCAGGATAGAAAGAGGAAACTAAAATGGCATGAAAAATAATTCGCCTCCATCAACCTCCTAGGCCCCACCGACCCCAACCAAAAAAGTTTAAATGGCAGACCCCTACTTGTGATACATCATTGATAATTAATATCTTGAAATTCTATTCTACATATTTCTTTTCAATATGTAAGGGGAACTGTTTATGACTTTATGAGATTACTGATAATGTATTGTTGTGACACGCCTGATTTATGGAGAATAAATTCATTTTCGCATATAATTATCTTTTATCGTGTAACGGATTTTTTTTATTATGAATCTCAAGACGAACCTCCTTAGAGTATGTCCAATAGATGGAAAACATTCCAAAAATAAAGATCACGACAAAAATTTTACCAGAAATACATAGCTCATTCGATTCATCTATCCACGGTGGTGAGAAATTTCAAATGAATGTGAAATTATCGATTTCGAGTTATGAGATTTTTTTCCAGAATTATATTCATCAATCATCTGCGTAACTCTCACGTTCATTTACATATCGGAAATGCAAGGTGATTTTCTACTTGAATGATTTATTTTGAGAACAGCAACAATGCCGAATAATATCTCAAATTATCCTCTTATCTGCTACCAAAATGAGGAATCAGACATAACTCAAAAATAGTTAAGAATTTAATAAGTAGAAATTGGATTTTTTGTTGCAAATCATATATCTCATCTTTTGTTCTGATTTTATTATAAAGTTATAGGACATCCTGTTTATGAAGACTGAATTCGAATTTTTCATCGAATGGTAATTGAGATATTTTCTTCAATGATGAGCTTGGTAACTTGTGAAATAACAAAACTAGGAGAAATAATTGAAAACTCACTTCCATTGGTACGATCCATCAGCATTTACTCCTTCGTTTTCATATCTCACGATAGGAATCAATTCTTCAGATGATGCTTTAGGTGTCTCTGTTGGAGCACAGATGACAGCGGTAACAGCAACAACCAAGATGATCTGTATATATCAAGATTGATTATTTTATGACACAAAGTTTGTGCAAATAAAATAATCATTTCGAAGCAATATACCATGGTGATAAACCATAATAGTTTTGCCTGTTTATTGCAAAGAAAAGTATGAATCGGCGATCGATAATATAAATAATAACACAAAACACAAATAATACTAGAATTTCGAGTTATATTTTGTCAACAGAAATGAACGACTGAAGTCAGTGATGTCCATCTTGATAGAAAATCAATTCAGTGATTTTGGCATTATTTCAAACATTCGTAACAATCGAACACATGTTTTTGAGTTATCAATTGCAACATAATCCACACGTTATCATACATTATATAACGGGCGAGTTATTCCTCGATTTTGTTGATTAAATATTCATTTCTATTCCACTATCAGAAGTTTGTTGGTTCATTTCTGTGACACCGTGTAGGAGAGAAAGCAGTCATCATAACACCTTTCTACGAACATATGATAATTAAATTAGCACTGGCGAATTTTGAATTACTATCGATTTTCCTATAATGTCTATGACATCAAATATTGTTCAGAATTAGGTTTGTTGAATTAGATAGTGAAAATGAAAGATGATATTGTGATTAGTCGAAATATATCTCGACGAATTCACGTGGTTAATAATGAAACTTAGTTGAGAAAATTCCAAAAATTATTATACATGGTTCCAGATATCACCAGAATAGTTTCATATTCCTCCACTTACATTGAAATTTAGTATCATCATCAAGTAATATGCCCTAATCACCAATTTCACGAATTATAGCAAATATGCATTGTAATTCATCAAGTTAATCGATTAGAAAAATAATTTCTATCAATCCTCCAT
The DNA here is from genome assembly GCA_037013635.1 of Plagiodera versicolora. Classification (NCBI taxonomy): domain Eukaryota; kingdom Metazoa; phylum Arthropoda; class Insecta; order Coleoptera; family Chrysomelidae; genus Plagiodera; species Plagiodera versicolora. Next base: position 1,973,415 of record CM072986.1, on the reverse strand, counting down.
GATGATCGGATAATCAGATGATTTTTTAACCGTTTCGAATTTACTTTTGAGAAAATACCGCGGAAAAATCACTTTTTAATTTCCTATTCATCACATAGAATGATGTGAATTGCCTTCTTGATACAAACGAACTGCTTATTTTTCTTCACCTAATCACTTATCACAATACTAACCAGTTTCATTTTGTCAATGTCCTAAATCACTACTATGCTCCTTCGATGAGTTGGAAGATATTTATATTTTTCGTATCGGAATCCCCACCCACCATATGGGTTAATCCCAAAAAGCATTGACAATACCTTCATGTTAATTTACACCACATATGTACCTGAACTTTAAGCCTCCTGATGAAATCGCTGCAAGCTGAAGATGACACTCTTTGTCTGGTCATATTACGTCATGGAAGTTAGTCGAGTATTGAATAAAAATTTGATGGCCTGAACCTTGCTTACTTCATTGTGAAGATTATTGAATAAATATTTGCTTTCGCTTGATGTACAAATATTATGAATTTACCGAGATTGACATGTAACCTGTATAAAAAAAAAACAAGAATGAACAAGTAATTTTTTTATTATCCATTTCAACAATTTTCATTTTGACAAAATGTCGACCGGTATGACGTCTTATAACATAACACCTCATCAGTCAGAAAATCACATGATTCCCAAATTTGGAAATGGGTCGATTCAATTCGAAAAATTTGCATTCAAACTCTTCGGACAATGGACGAACATCATTGGTTTGAATTCAATCATCCATTAATATCACATTCAATACTCATGGTTTCTTATCATATTATCTATCATCTTCAATTCAACTAATGTAATGAATAAATGAAGCTATGAACTGAGAATTTCAACAACTGAGTATATCTGATTCATACAATGTCATGAATCTTTTTTATATCTAATCATAACGTTTGTTATCCATTGCACATATAACTTTTGTTTTGAGTAATGGGTAATTTTCCATATTATTCTTGCCCAAAGATTCCATCAATGAAACCGTTCAGATGATTTCACGATCAAAAAGGGACCAAATTCTACTATCCTCCAGTTTTGCTCATGCAATACGATATATAATATGTATAAACGGAATAGATTTTCATGAAGTTTTCTTCTCACTAAGACTAATAGGCCCTACTAGTTCAGAAGAGAAATATTATCTCCTAAATGTTTCTAAAGATTTCTCATTGCATCATAAATCTTTATGAAATAGTGATCCATTTCTTTTGGTTGTTATCTGCTTTCAAGAGGAAAAACAGCAAAGTCATTTTCAATGCATTATTTTTGAATGAAACTACTCCACTTTTTGAATTCCATTAATATTCGGAGAAGTTATGAGAAAATGATCAATTGAGTACCATAGTCATAAAGACATCGGTTGAGAATGATCTATTTTGAGAAAGTACACGATTATTTAACCTTCGAATCCAAGAAATTCATAACATCATATTACGTGACATGAATAATTTATGTGAGATATTGATAGGAACATAGCATTTTGGATTTGACTGGAAAATAATGGCAATTTGTTCATTATGAATAGCATTATATATACAGTGTGAATTTGCTCGATATAATGATAAGGCTGAATAACTGTAATTGAGCTGTTTCTTCAAAGATCTGAATTTCGTCTGGTGAAGTGACGTAGAAAATACCAAAGTATCCGGTATTGCTCTGATAAACATGTATGTTCACACAGGGTGCCTCAAATGTTACGTTCATTTTCGTTCATTTCCATTCAAGTGTATGCGAATTATTCGAATGAAACACCATGTATATTGGTGTGTAGTGGCATCCTACATAAAATCACCTATCTGAGGATACCAACATGTTCAACATGTTATATGTTATTCCTAACAGTTTTTTGATAATTTGTGTTCTTCAAATTATTCTTACAGAATCGAAGAAATGTCTGTTTAATTTCTCAAATGTTGATCTGGAGGAGGCAATATTTGCACTTATAATACATGTTCGAAATGTCTTTCATCCTGTTCCATACATTCATCCAATCTCTTCGGAAAGTTTGTTCTCACGCTGCTCGAATGAAATGGCATAATTTTCTGAAATGCCTCACTGTACTATACATCTCCGATTTCACTGTTCCCCAAAGATAAAAATCCGATACAAGTTTACTATGATAACTGAAGATCATTTTATTCTTTATTCATGATGAATATGTCATCATTTTCTTGAAATCGGGAAAAAATCGTTATATACAAAACATTTTTTATGAGAGGAAAATATCGGTATCTCATTCCAAGACACAATAGTTATGGGTATTTATGCTCACTCTGATCCGAGAAATTTTTCATCATTTTGTATAAATGAAACGAGAATTCCATTCTCCTCTTACTATTAACGGAAAAGCATCTAAATTCAACAGAAAATTGATGAGTAATAGAGAATGTCTGTTCAGCTTGAACACGACTAGGGAAGACCAAAGAAGATCATCTGAAAATAACATTATCATTTCGAAAACATGTATTTTCATATTGTACATATTTTTATCGGTCAGGACCCAATCGATAAGGCCAGTATACAGATTATTGGATCAGTGTTATTCTAATGAGCAAATCTGGTGTTGCTGAGAGCTGAAATGGATCAATGGGGTATATTGCTGAATAGTTGTTTCTGGTTGAGACTGAGAATGACATCGTTTTTTGTTGGTCCGCATATGATCAACGACGATGAAATAATACATGAAAGCATTATATTTAAATTATGTTCTTTGTTACAAGTATAAAACAAACGATAAGCCAAGTATTTTCATTAATCTCCCAAATATCTCAAGTTTGAGTCGATGAATATTTTTTCTTCAATTGAGATCGGAGTTGTCGATGTGTTTTATGCTGTAATGAATTATCTTCTACTTGTTCAGTTTTTTTTTATCGTCATAAATATTCTCATCTCAGAGAAGAAAACCGGCTGGTAACCTCAATCAAATGCCCATAAATACATTATTAGTTGCTGACGTTATCCAAAAATACATGAATATCTATCAATTGAGTATAGTCAAGAAATGTACCTCCAAATCTTAACGAAATGATTCCATAATGCATACATAAATTGATTATTGTCTGTATACATATCTGAGAATAATCCCGCGAAATTCTCAGAAGTAACAAAAAGTGGGCGCGGTATAACATTACAGAACCAAATATGGCTCGCTGTTGCACAATTTCCGAAATTAAATACACTTCCAGATCATCATACCTTAGTCATAGCACTTTCTTCGCTTTCCAATTATTCGAAGCCGCATTTTTGAAACAATGTCTGGTGTTCAATCACTCACTACTGCGAAGAAGGCGAGATTCCCACGCTTCGCAAAAATATTACCTTATTTTAAGGGTCATTACGAATATACTTTCTCCGTGTAAAAAGTTTGCAGCAATTCCATACTGAAAAATATGTACCTATAGCGAACGATATTTGGGTTGAAGTAGTCGTATATTCTGAATCGAATTAATGGAGGTTGTACTGGGTGTATCAAAATGATTGATTCCTTGAAAAATTACCCTTGGAGAATTTGCTTTCTCCAGAATAGTAACCCTTCAACTTGCTTATTTCGAATCAAACAATCAATACATTCTTAGGAATTCATTTCAATTCTATACACATATTTCATTGATATTGTCCTAGTCCTGAATGTTACAATTTTCTGAAATATCAGAACACAATCAATATCGAAGTTCTCAGATCTGAAGATGAATGGGTTGTCCTTTATGAATTTCTAGGAACCCGATATTTTTCGAATTCACAGTAGAATGAACATATTTTCACATTTCCAATGACGAATATGATTAGAAAAAATTATGCTCATGAATGTCAGGAATCTCTGGTAAGTAGATCCTAGGCGAGAAGATTACCCAAACTTATATAACTATAGTCCATTCATTTTGGGTTGATAGTTATGTCATATCTCCAGATTGGGCCGTGATGCCACATGTTTTTCACTTTTCAGCGATGCTCCGAATAAAAACTTGGGTTGAGTTGACCATTTATTTTGTTTCGAATGTGTTTTCGATTAATGAAATCAAATCAAACTTTATTCATTCTTTCATTATTACAATATGATCCTGTACATAAATTGCCTAAGCATAAATGCTTGTAGTGCATGTTTCTGCACAAAAAAATCATATTTTTACATTTGAGTGATGGGAGAAGTGCACACATAGGTGTTTGAAAAATTGATATCTGTGTAGTGACGGGAGAGCAATAATTAAGGGAAAGAGAAGTGGTCCATATATATATATATATTTTTTTTTTCTCATATGGAGATTCTATTTACATTGATGAATTTTTTGATTTCATATTTAAAAGAACTAAGTTTATTTATTTTTTTTATTTGGAGTGGTAGTCTGTGATATAATTTTGGTCCTATACAAAAGAGGCTGCGCTGAGAGTGACTTTTTCTGAAAATAGGAATATCAAGCAATTGTTTTGTGATAGATCTGGTATGAATAGTTTTATTGGGAATAATAATTTGTTTTGTATTTTTATGCATATATAGCAAGCATTGGTACATATGTAGTTTGAGAGTATGAGAAACGTTTGGATTTTTCAAAACCTATTTTCAGTATACAATTTTGAATAGTTTTCAGAATTTGTAATGCATTGTTATATGATCCTCCCCATATTACTAAACAGTATCTAAGTAATGGTTCAATTAATGATTTATATATTAGTTTTAGGTTTTGTTTGTCTAATATGTCTCTGAGTATGTAAAATTTCCGAATCAACAGTCTAGCTTTGTTGTTTATATATATAGCGTGTTCGAAATATATACATAAATTATATTTGGAGTACCTAACCGTTCAAATGTATCTCAATCCACTATGTATCCACGTCATTATATCCCACATAAACTCGATTGAATGAAAAAGACAAATGTAAGGTGGGAGTTAAAGATCTTGATATCAATATCTTTTTCCTATTATTCATTAAGGCTGGTTTGTTTCTGAAAATCAAAGAATATATTACATGTATCATAAAGTCTATGACCTACAATTGAACTGAATTAGTAACTGCAGCTTCAACATTCCATAATCAAAATAAATTACTTTGTTAGTAAGTGTAACTATTTACACTTAGGTTAAACCTATGCCAGACTTGCAAAAGGCAAAAGTCAATTGGAGCATGATATAACCTTGCTTGAGAAGGAAGAAGAAAAATCCAGATAAAGACTATACGAATTTAATGACAAAAATCTAGCTGAAGGCTCAACATAACAAAAAAATGAGGTGCTGAAGGCTAAAAATGAATAATTGATGATGAATCGTGAGCCAGAACATCAAACCTAAATCTGCCAAGAGCCCTCAGCTGCTTGATGTTGGTTGGATTCACGGATCAGCCACCTGCGTTCTACCACCAAGAGCTCTCTGATGCTCTATGTTGGTTGGATTCACGGATCAGCCACCTGCGTTCTACCAGGTTTCTTCCCGATCACTTTCCTGTTCGCTCTTGACTTATCAGCGGTATCAGGTATCAGATTTCAGAAGTGGCTATTACTACCACAAGACGGAGACATGGGAAGGATGTTGATAAGTTCTTCAATCAAATGATTTGAAGATGAAACGAAATTTTCTTTACATAAGTCATTCTTGAATTGTTGCCTTACTAGAAGCTGAGGTGAGAACTTTGTTAATAACTGTACTGTGATAAGTAGCATTATCCATACATACCAGTTGTGGAGAGATTTTCGAATTCTGGAGAACGTGGAGACCTGGTTCATTTCCCCATAGTGAACTTTGTTAGCAGTTCCAGGGATTGAAACGAATTTTGTTCCAGGAATAAATCCATCCGAACAACCAGCATGCAAAACAATAAATATACTAGACAACATAATTCCAAGGCACCATTCAATATATATACAAATTCTTAATACCTTGAATCTCATATACTTTATTTTTTCACACCTTTGACACTAGAATATCTCCAAGAATGTCGTAGAGTTCCATTCTGAAATATCCAGGTATCATTAAATAAAACAAATTGCCTCAAACCTTCATTTCTCAACTAAATGTACTGTTGGAATGTAATACGTTTCTTAGCAATATTGGGTAACTCCATCAATGTCTCCATAAAGATGTGAGGCACATGTTGATTAAGCTTTCATTTCAATTACTGAAATGTTATGTGTTCCTCTGCAATGAAAAATGTTCATCAACTGATAATATGTTATATGCACTAAATACTCACTGTTCTTGTACATATTGTACGTACAGTTCCTCATTTGATATTGTTGAGGTTTATCAATATCCACCATTTGTTTCTCCCATTGTGTAGTTCTGTAGAAGTCCTAGAATAGTTTAGTTCTTAGCTCTCCTGTGAAAGTATACAGATATTCCCTACAGAGTTCGATTCCTACATTTAAAGCAGCAATCACCCTCTGCAATGATCTCATTTCATAAAAACTATTGAACCATTGTAAGATTCTTCACTCACGTTTCAAACAAAATCCAATGAAAGTAAGTGGCTCCTCTTATCCCTTTCTCCCTAAAAATGTTCTAATAAAGATGCAACCATTTTCTGGGCATATCCACCAATCCTTTCGGCATTCTGATAAGAATACGATGAAAATAAGCTCTCAAAAGAACGAATTCACAAAAATCGCAAGACAAGAACAATTCGCATGTAAACAAATGATTGTAAGGACTCGCTTCGAATAATTTGGCATCGTTGTGAAGTGACAGTTTTGCCATAATTGTTGATGCTTCGATGTTCCCAGCTAATGTATAAACCTATTGATCTGTCTGTCATTGCTAGATACTTTTTGTTTTGCACTAATGGCATTGAAAATTTGCCAAAACTGACACAACCATTAACCCAAAATAAATCGACTAAACTTATCAAGTAGTTGGAAATTTCATGTGATTATCGATCGTTGTTTTTCAAATGTTGTCGCGGAAATTTAATACAAAACCATAAAGCCGTGATAAATTTCCGTAAATCATTCTAGAATTCTAAAACGTTCCAATATACACATATATATATATATATATATATATATATATTTATATCCGTATACATACATGATGTGGTTTAGAACAAAACTTCATTCTCATTCCTTTTTAATATAATTTTTGGCTCAGTATCAATGTCTTCTTTGTTCACAGAGCTGCTACGGAATGGGAAGAACTTTCAAACTTTCCTAGCCCATGAAAAAAGGTCTATGATGATCTCCTTTTTTTCTTATATCTTGATTTGCAGTCCTGGTTGCCTGCTACTTATACAATAGTTCAGTGTTTTGCCAATCATCAGATTCAAAAAAGAAATTTAATCTCAAGGTATCTTCCAATCTTTAGAGAGTATTAAAAGAAACACTTATATTGGTGATGTTACGATGAAGAGAAGCAAAACCTGTTGTTCTTGAGGATCAGTAGGATTTTTTTTTAATTACTTAAAACATTGACTTATCTCAAATATCAATTTCGAGAATGAATAATAATGAACATAAAGGTTTGAGGAAACTTTTGCATTGGACTTTCTCGTGAAATGAGGTAGTCATTCAAACACCAATGATAATTTGGTTATCTATTGGATAAATACTATAGTGAACCACCCAATTGTGTGAAGGTCTCGCAGATAGATATATGTATTCACAACTTCATCAATCATCATTTTTAGTGTTTTGGTTACATAATGATGATGATGAACAGTTCATGACTGTGGGCTCTATTGATTGTATTACGCGTTACAAACTCTCTCATCAGATATTTTTGGATACACAAATTGTGATACCAAACAAAAATGATGCAATATATCCTTGAATGATTGAAATTGTTGACATTAGTGAAAAATGACCAGGTGTAAAATGTTGTGATACCAGACTAAGGAGATTGAATGATCCATCATTAGGGACTAATTTTGAATTTCCTATTTTTTTTTGGTTGGCGAATAACATAGACATTTGAAAACAATATATAGATGGTGGAAAACGTAAGCGCCTTATGCTTGTTTGAAGTCTCGATCTCTCGGCTTTATTATACATAATAATTTTATACGTGATATAAGTGGGTATGTAGATCCATCTGAAGTTTGCATGACAGAGAAACTCGAACAAGAAGAAACGAAACAAAAAAGTCCCAATATTCGATGGAAGTGGAAAAACATCGTAGGAAATTGCAATTGGTATAAAGCAATCCATTATCATCTTCGGCTTATCTCATCTATTCGAATGTAATCGTTGAAAATTTCCTAGTAGTAAACCAACCGAATATCTAGAATATCAAATTGAGGTGGTGTTGTCCAAGAACTTGCTATTCATTTGTACATTGTAAAGAAGAGTTGAGTCGTTCGCGAGCTCTGTGAATAAAGCCAAATAGTAGACTGAACATTGGAAAAATTTTGTCTAAGAAGTTTACAAAGTGAAAAAAAAGTGACGCTGCTTCAACCTGTAAGAATTATAAATGAAAAACAACACCAAAAGCACACTTTGTGAGTGTTACACTTTCATGGTAAAATCCTATTCCGCCAACAGTTGATTGAACTATGGATGATCTCATCGACATAAATCCAGATCATAGGGAGTTGTTGAAAGCAAATCAAGTGCAAACGAACCAGATACGTGCCGAATTCAAACAAACCGTAGATAGCATTACTAAGGAACTCGATCAAGCCGAGCAGGAAATTGATCATTTAAGGAAAAAGTGCTCAGAATTAGAAAAAAAAGTCAAATCCAATAACGTAGTCATTTTTGGAATTGAAACCTCCGTCGATGTGAATATACTGGAAAAAACACTGTCATCACTGAATGAAGTTTTGGGGACTGATATCAAAGAAGACCATATAAATAATATTTATAAGTTGGGAAAAGGTAAAAACCCACCAGTTCTAATTGAATTTATATCCAACCTAAAAAAAAACATTATTCTGTGATTCAAATAAGTTGAAAGAATTGAGAGAGGAGGGATTATCAATACCCAGTCAACCAAAAAAGTAACAGTAAGTCACAGGGAATACCAAATAATATCACATTGAAGATCATCTTGGAAATCTCTCTGGGTTTTACATGGGACTTCGCTTTGTGGATATCAACATCCACATATTGTTATCGTTGCGAAGTCCCCATGTTAACTTTCTTAATGATTGAGTGGAACATTTAATCGAGATATTCAGATGAAGTGCACATTGCTATTACTTTGCGACTTATCTCTGTTCATATATTTCGAACATAGAATTGGCGCTTGCGCAGGGCATAGCAACAACACGTGCACACGAATGAAACTCAAGGAACAAAGGAAAGGTGCAAATAATATATTATGATCTGTGTGGTGTGTATTTAATGGTTGGTTGAATTGTTGGTTGTGTGTGCAGTATATTGAAATAATTTTTGTGAAGAAGAATATAAGACAGCTCCAGGTGCATGTAATTATACATTTCCAATGGCAAAATGATGCTCATAAATGTGCAATTGGGAAGGGGATGCCCATTGAAAAGCAATGCTTTTTAACAAGATGGACTCCTCAACCGTTTTGTCGTATCATTATCGGAATTCAGTATCAGAATATTGAATGATATTCTATAATGTCAAATATGTATACACTGTTTTCAATACTCAGAAACATCTTTCTCTACAATGAAAGGTGAATTTAGAATTTTTCAATAATTTGATTAGAAATATAACATGATATGGTTTCAACATAAGTGTACCCAACGTGTTGAGAACAGTATCAAACTATAAAAAAAAACAACTCAATTTCTATTAATATTAGATATTCTCAGTTGACAGTGGCAATCCATTATTTGGATCATCATAGTATAATAATCTGCTATGGTAACAATCGATGTTTTTGTTGTTTCCTTTGATTTCATTTTGTCTGTACAGCATACTATTTTTGTTTTGTGAATAATACCATTTGGTATTTCATTATGTTTCGAAACAAATGTTTTTGTTTTTATATTCTTTGATATTATAATGTGAGTTGAAGTTTTCATAAAGTATTTTGGGTGAGTCAAGCTGAATGCATTGGACTAATATACAGTGCGTTCATAAAGTGTGGAAACGCTCCATTATCTTACGATATAATTATTTTCAGAGGTAAAGCTCGGACAGGTTGATTTTGTATTTCAGTCTTTTTTTACAAAAAAATTTTTTTTTTCCCCACCACCTTACAAGATATGACGTTTTTTTTTAAATTAAAAGGGTATATTTTTATATCAAAAATTGAAAGCCCATATTTTTCTGAGTTCAACCATACCACTTACGTCATATCTCACACTTCAAGTTACAGTATACTGAGTATAAAAGAAATCAGTGTTCATATTTCTCAACATTCATTTAATTATTTATTTTGCAATGGAAACCTGAGAATTACTCAGTAGTTAGTACGAGTATATTTATTTCATGTTATTTGTTTATTTTTACTACTTCTTATATTATTTTCATTGCAAATAAATAATTAAATGAATGTTGAGAAATATGAACATTGGTGTCTTTTATACTCAGTATACTGTAACTTGAACTGTAAGATATGACGTTTGTGGTATGGTTGAACTCAGAAGAATATAGGCTTTCAATTTTTGATATAAAAATTTACCCTTTCAATTTAAAAAAAATATCGATGACGTCATATCTTGTAAGGTGGTGGGGGAAAAAATTATTTTTTTGTAAAAAAAGATGGAAGACTGAAAAACATAATCGACCTGTCCAAGCTTTACCTCTGAAAATAATTATATCGTAAGATAATGGAGCGTTTCCACACTTTATGAACGCACTGTATATCTGATGATTCTGTTCAGCCATATGCCTGGCTAGAAATACGTACAGCTTGACTCACCCTGTGTTATATTCAAAATATACAGATCAGTATTTTATAATAGTTTTTTAATTATTTCCCCTTAAGAATGAAAAAGAAATTCAATATGAAGAGCAGGCATATGATGTGTTTTATTGCTGGTTCTGATTATACCTACTGGTGTACCACCCTGTATATAAATCTCATAGACTTATTAACCTATGCACATTTCATAGGCATTATAAAATGGTTGAAATATAAGGTAGTTGAGATATATTTAGTCTGCTTTCCAGGTACTAATTCCATGGGTGTTGCAAAATTAACATTATTTTAATCAAATTAGAAGACGCTTATAGAGAGCAAATTCAGTGCCACGATGGTAATTACCAAATTACATATGAATATAACTTCAACGGAAGACGTAATTTGAAAGCTGATTTGGTTCAATAATCTTTCCAATAAGTGATAAAATGCGAAGTCGCGATGTTGCTATTCATGGTACCTTCCACACATCCACATTGTGATGTATTAGGTAATTACCATCATCATTATCATCATCATACAGCCCATTTCACGTCCATTATTGGACATAGGCCTCCTCCAAACGTCTCCAGTTTTCTCTGTCCCTGGCTGTTGCAATCCAATTTGTCGCTATCCTCTTTAGGTCATCCGTCCATCGAGTGGGAGGTCTGCCTCGGCTACGCTTATCAGCTCTTGGTCTCCATTCCAACAGTTTTTTGGTCCATCGCCCGTCGTCCATTCTAGCAATGTGCCCAGCCCATTTCCACTTCCGTGTAGTGATTCGTTGTATAACATCATCCACTCCAGTACGTCGGCGTATCTCTTCATTTCTCACTCGATCCCTCAGGGTCAGGCCAAGCATCGTTCTCTCCATTCGCCTTTGTGTTACTCTTAGTTTTTCTGCGGTTTTCTTCGTTAAAGTTAGTGTCTCTGCGCCATAGGTCAGAACCGGTAATATGCATTGGTTAAATGCTTTTCGTCTCAAACGAATTGGGATATTTCCTTTAAGGATGTTCTTCATTTTTCCGTACGCCGCCCATCCCAGGGTAATTCGCCTGTTTAGTTCGCAGGTTTGGTTGTCTCTGGTTATTTTAATCTCATGACCCAAATATATATATTTGTCAACCAATTCTACTTTGTTGTTATTAATTTGTATTTGGTCACTGGGAACCATGTTAGTCATTATCACTGGTAATTACCCTGCCAGGTAATTACCAGTGATATACAATGTTGCGGACATTAAGCACTCCCCAGTAAGTACTGGTTGCAGTTTTTTATATCAATATCGTGAAGTCGCATTTCCACGATGGTAACTCTCTACAACTTCCCTGCAACCAAAACTGGTTGACTGGGTAGCTGACGATTTGTCGAAGGAAGATAGAGAAGAGTTGAGAGTGCTGAGATATCACCTGGAAATTGCCCGGTCCCAAGATCACAGCGCTAAAATAAAGGGATTGAAACTGATAATAAACGATAGGGCATATACAGTACAAGAATTAAACGAACTGGAGAGAAATCGAGAAGAAGCATCAAGTGAGGAAGAAAATTCAGAAGAGGAACACAAAGAAAAATCACAGAATGGTAAATCAACTCTCGAAATTACAAAACGAACAGCGGTGGAGACTTACTACAGTCGTGTATCTAAGAAGGCAAGAAGAAGCAATAACAGGTACAGCCCAAGAAACACTAGGAATAAGAAACACTAGGAATAATAAGAAGTGTGTGAAAAAATCTAAGAAATGTAAATGACTGAATATTGTATACGAATTTGTTTTTTTTTGTGGCTTTTTATGTCTGTTGAAACTAAGTATGGATTCTTTTATACGTGATTATGAAAATGAACCTATCTCTGCACAAATTATTGAAAATTTTAAAGATTTCAAATCCTATTCCAAATCACATAATTACAAAATCTGTCATATGAATATTCGCAGTATTGCAAAAAAATCCATGAATTGACTATTCTCTTGGGTGAACTGGACACAGATTTCGATATTATTATTTCAACTGAAACTCATCAATGTCATAATGTGGATATTTTGAATGTTGAAGGATACGTCACTGTATATGGTGAAGGGTGTTGTTTTTGTGGGTGATTTTAATGTAGCAGAATATGTATCTATACAATCGCGGTCATTAAATACTCGAAAGCTCTGTAGTTTGAACAGTTTTTCCAGTTTTTTTGATCTCCAACAATATAATTATGTGATAAATAATAATAATTCAACAGATTATTAGATTTGGTTCATTCGAATGTGGATTGTGAGGTTATTGCAGCACCTGACATATTATTAAATGAGGATCAGCAGCACCATCCTGCACTTCTACTTTTAATGAAATATAGACATAAAAGGATCTCAAAATCGAATTCTGGCTCGTTTTTTTATAATTTCGAAAAGGCTGACTTTGGTAGGTTATACCAAGATCTGTCAAATATTGATTGGGATGTTTTGAATGATTATGTTGATGTTGATATTGCTTTCGATAAATTTTATAAAATTATATACAATTTGATTGATAAATATGTACCGAAATGTAAAATGACTGGTCGTCCTTATCCTCCTTGGTATACAGGTAGTATAATACATGAACTCAGAATGAAAAATATTGCTTGGAAATCATGGAAAAAAAAACAGGACATACATAAACTTGAAAAATTTAAACGACTTCGCAAGGAGATAAAAACAAAAATCAAACTCGCTCATTCAAATTATTGTGATAGGGCAGAACGTAGTTTTCAAGAAGACTCAAAGGAATTCTGGATATATGTTGAAGATAAAAAACAATCTGCTTCTTTTCCTAAATCAATGCATTACAACAATAATCAATATGATAACCCTCAAGATATAGTTAATGCATTTGCTTCCTTTTTTCATAATTCATATGAATCTAATAGCAATATTTCTTCATCAACTATTATTCACAGTGACTTACTAGACATGTTGAATATAGACTCTTTTTCAGAAAACGAGGTGTTCAAAGCACTAAAAAAAATTAAAACTAAAAATACTAAAGGTCCTGACAAAATTCCGGCTTTCATTCTGAATGATTGTGCTTGCATATTTACTCGTCCACTCAGTAACTTGTTCAATCTTGCATTACGTAAAAATCAGTATCTTGCAATTTTGAAAGATTCTAAAGTGATACCTATCTTTAAAAAAGGCAATAAATCTAATATAGAAAACTACAGGCCTATAACAATTATAAATAATATTTCGAAGGTATTTGAGTTTTGTTTGTTTGAACCCATCCACAATCACTTCAGTAGGCAGCTATCTGAATTTCAACATGGCTTTGTCAAAAATAGATCAACAGTAACTAATCTGTTTTGCATTACTCAGTTTATATCTGACACTATCAATGCTTGCTCCCAGGTGGACGTAGTCTATACGAACTTCTCAAAAGCTTTCGATAAACTGAATCACCACATTCTTCTCAACAAATTAGAATGTCTTAATTTTACTGAGAAACTCCTAATTTTTTTTGCATCCTATCTATCGGATAGATAGTTATATATTGAATGTTGTGGGCGTTGATCCATTGAGTTCACAGCAACCTCAGGAGTACCTCAAGGGTCGGTTCTTGGGCCATTATTCTTCATCATTTTTATCAATGATATCATTTTGGATATTGAAGTCAATTGCTTACTATATGCAGATGATCTCAAGTTATACTATGAAGTAAAAAAAACACCCGATTCTGACAAAATTCAACGTGATTTGAACACTTTGACGAGTGGTGCATACAAAATCAGCTTTTGTTAAACCCTGAGAAGTGCAATGTCGTTACTTACTCCCTGAAACGGTCAATTATTCAATGTAATTACACTTCAGATGGTATAACTTTACCAAGATCTGAATTGATAAAGGATCTTGGAGTCTGGTTCGATTCTAATCTTACTTCTTCCGAACATATTCAGAAAAAAACAAATGAAGCTTATAAATTGTTGGGTTTTGTAATACGCAATTCAAAAATATTTAGTGAATTTGATACATTTAAATTACTATACGATTCCTACGTCAGAACTAAACTTGAATATGCATATTTCTGAACTCGAATCCGTTCAACGTCGGTTTTTGAAACATGCCTATTTCAGAATCGATCATGTATATCCTATTGGTTTTCCACATTCAACGCTACTCAATTGTTTTTCGGTTGAATCACTGGAGACGCGTAGAGGCATAGCTCAGCAAGTTTTCTTGTATAAAATCATTTGTAATCAGATCGATTGCAAAGATCTCCTTCATAAGCTTGATTTACATGTACCAAGAACTGCTACTAGGCATCTTGATGTATTTTACCTACCCACTCCTAGGATTAATCTCCAAAAAGCTTCCCCGTTGTATAGTATGTGTAATAACCATAACGTTCTTTCATCTCGTAACAACATAGATATTTTTAACTGTAATGTGGCTATGTTAAAAAAACTTGAATTTGCATAATTTTTTATTTTTGATAATGATTTTGTTGAACTTCAATTAGATTAACTCACTGACATGTATCCTATCCTTTAAATGGATGTATTTATGCTGGATCGAAATGATGGTATTATTATGTTCATTAAAGAAAGCCTTCGATTTCAAAAAAGTATTTTCAAATTAGGATATATAACAGCTATGAAAATTATTATAACGGCAAGACAAAAAATATCAATAACATCAGTGTATCGCTCACCAAGTACTTGTCCCAAGATTTTCAATAAAGAACTTTTGAAATACTTTGAAAAATCTGAGAAATATGAATTTAATCTTTTTACTGGTGATATGAACATGAATTTGCTAGAACACGAAGACTACATAGAAGAATATAAGAATATCATGAGCTGTTTTGGATATGTTTTCTTTGTTTGCAGTAAGATACCTACAAATCTAATAAATATTAAATCATTCATTTTCCATTATTACATTACTGATCATGCACCAATTGCTCTCACCTTCAAAATTGATGAAAATTCAACACGAAACAATAGAATAAAAGAATGTAAAATGTATACTGATTACAATAAATTGAGATCTAATTGGTCAAGGAGAACTGGGAATGTGTATATTTACATAATGACGTAAACATTATGGCAGAAAACATTATTTATAAACTGAAACATTACATTGAGAAAAACACAAGAACTATACAAATTACCAAAATACATAACTCCTTCAGAAAGAAATGGTTCTGAATCTCTACTTGATCGAATCGATGAAAAAAACAATCTCCATTTATTAACCACAAAATATCCGAATAATGTTGAGGTTAAAGAACAATATAGAGTTTGTAGGAACCTAGGAAATAGGAAAATGAAAAATGCAAAGAAACATTACTATAGAAAGTTGATAGAAAAAAATCAAAATAGATCAAAAGCTCTCTGGGAGTGTATAAATGATGTCAGTGGAAAAACGAAAGCAGAAACATTTATCAAAATTATTGAAGCAAGAAATGGGGAATATGTATATTACTAATAAACTTCAAATTGCCAATACATTTAATGATTATTATAGTGATTTGGGAAAAAAATCTAGCAGATAAAATTCCTTCTATTAATAACTATAATAAACATATGAGCAATCTTCGAAACACATTATATTCGAGTCCAGCGAGTGAAACGGAGATCATTGCAGTGATAAAAGAATTGAAACTGAAAAAATCCCCAGGGCATGATTATGTTCGTACCGAAACTCTACATCAAGTTGCCAACAAACATATGTGAGTACTCTCATCGATGCAAGTGACAATTGTTACAAGAAGAAAAAAATTTTTATTTTTCGTGTTTATTTTTCATATATGTCGAGGTAAAATTATTTTATTATTCCTTTTATTCCGTACACCTGCTGATTTGAGTCATTGAAATTAATAAATATTATCACATCGGACAATTTATCGAATCGCAATAATATGTTTCCTAAGAAATACTTTTATGATTTGATTCGAAGAGTAATCTGAATTGGGAATGAAGATAGTAAATTGTCTAACAACAAGATTACCAATGATTTGGAAATCACATTTTCAACTGAACAAAAACAATCGCATGATAAAATTTCATAGATTATAAATGATTCACAATAATGAAAGGGATTGAAGTCATTTGTTATCAATATCGAATGATACTCAATAGGTGAAATATACAGAGTGGATCATTGAAGACGAAAAAGCGACTCTGTAGGTCGGCAGAACCGAGTTAAATAAAAACGCTGGAACACATCAACAACATTTTCGAGGAGGAAATCGTTCGCGATGAAATTCACCCGAGATACATTACATCCCCCGGAGATGTGACTGCCTAAAATTTCAAATGGCCATATATGGCAAGTGATACCTCAGTTGGAAGTTATTTTTCTTCTCAATATCAAACAACAAAAATAGATTAATTCTATCGATTCATTTTCGAGATATAAAAATTTCAACTTTGCCGTAAGGGGGCGGCCCTCAGAATAACCCCATGGTAAATCCTGCCTGTCGTGAGAGGCGACTAAAAGGGTAACCTTAGGTGGTAGATGGTCTCATCGCCCGGTGAAATACCACCATATCGACTTTGTGCGCTGTGAAATGGGTCACTCCTATGTTTCAGCGTTCGGTCGATACCTTCCGGTCTCCCCTCCCCCAATCCTCTTTTCCTTGATTGATCATTGATGATGGAGTCTCCTAGAGTAAAACACTCCGGAAGCAAAATACCTCTCCATTCGGATTTCCGGGCGAGAGGTACTTGAGGGGACTCATCTCTGAAAATTAACTTTTGCAACATCCGCGGTCTCAACAAGAACATCAATGATGTCCACTATCACCTACAGTTGGAAAAGCCGGATATTCTGGCACTGACGGAAACACAAGTAAACTCGTCTTCCGAAAGGGTTCACATGCTTTGTCCTGGTTATGAGCTCCATCCTCGATTCAGATTCAAAGGTGGAGTTTGCCTCTTTGCTAAAGCTAACCTTTCATGCCAACGTGTAGAGAGTTTGGAACCTAAAGACTTTGATGTGATGTGGTTCAAGCTAGCCGATAACAAACTGACCAATTTTCTTTGCTGCCTTTCTCTCACCTAATTAACCTTCTTATACCCTCTTCGAATGTTTATCACTCAAACTGGACTTCGTTCAAGATAATCAACCGACAGCAGAAATTGTGATCATGGGAGACTTCAATGTACATAACGCACCTTGGCTCAAATTCTCCAACAAAACAGACGATGCAGGTTGTCAAACTGAGGGCTTCGCCATCACGTATGGCAAAGGCAAAAAGACCCTACCTAGCAATTACAGACCTATCGCAATGCTGTCTATTATTTCGAAGGTCATGTAAAAAGCCATTAACATCGAGATCATGAAGTATTTGGGAAACTCAGGAATCATCAACGATGAGCAATATGGTTTCCGTCATCAAAGATCAACTGGTGACCTGCTTGCTTACGTCTCACATATATGGCAGCTATCTATCGAGAAATATGGTGAAACCTTAGCCGTGGCACTAGATATCACCAAGGCATTCAATCGAGTCTGGCACCAGGGACTCCTCGCCAAGCTTCTATCTTATGGCTTGCCTCCTCAGCTATGTTCTCTGCTAACTAGTTTTCTCTCAGGCAGATCACTTCATGTGGTGGTCGATGGAGTTTGGATCTGACTCTCTAATGATAAATGCTAGTGTTCCGCAAGGATCAATTCTATCACCAACACTATTTCTACTCCACATCAATGATCTATTGGAGGCAACTTTATGTCCAGTACACAGCTTCGCGGATGATAGTACCCTCCACACTGCCTTCTTTTCCAAGGCTCCAATACCAGCCCGCCAAATCAAAAACGAACGAGGAATGTTAACAACATTAATATGGATTTGGCAACAATTCTCGAATGGGGATCCAAAAACTTGTTGGATTTCAATGCAAACAAAACACAAGCATGTCTTTTCTCAAAAAAAGCCGACCTTACAATGCCCAACATAAGCTTGTCAGAGGTGACCATACCTTTGAAGTCATCCATCTCGATGCTTGGTATAACTATCAGCAATAACCTATCTTGAGAAAATCACGTGAGATCAATTGTTAAAAGTGCCAGGAGCTATTTCACTTCCAGTCAGCTGCTCACGATCTATAAGGCACAAATCCGACCTGTCCTGGAATACTATTCTCATATTACGTTGGTGATGTTAGCTCCCGGCCGGCCAGCTCCAAGCCGCGCAATTCCACCACGGTCGAATATAATTTTACGAACTCAGCTAGACCCGATTCTCGTCTGTTCTGATTCATTTTTTAGGTTGCCTCTGAGACAGCCAAAACAAGAATTAGTCAGTCATATGAATGGACACAATTTTTTTGTTTCATTTCATCTATTCTAAGGGGTTAGCTCCACGGATAGAAATATAGTTCATTGTATGGCTTATTTCGTTTTTTTTCAATTATTTACTGTGGCCGGCCAAAAATAAAAGTTGGTCTTATAGAGGGACATAAAAACTATTCCATTGAATACAAAACAAAACTTATAATTTAATGATAATTTTGATGGTACATTCTTTAGGAGAGATTCAATGATTACTACAGAAATATGAATGCTTACCCTAAGATACACAAAAATGTTGAGAACTCAGTCTTCAGGAGGAGACCCCCCGAAGACTCCCCGAAAAAAACGTCTTCAATTACTTTTATCGAAACCATGATTATGAATCAGCAACATCAGCAAAATTGTATTAGTTATTCTCCTCGTATATGAAATTTAGAACCATCCAAAGCACACTGGTGAAAATACACATGAGACGAATGAGCGTATTTTCATATTTTTGTTGATATCTCTGTGAATATTCTTTTCAGCAATATGGTATGCTTATGCAAATCGATAGAAAATTAAATTTTGCGTCGGATAATGTGAAAATTTCATGGTCATTCTATTTGAAATAAAAAAGTTATTGCGATTTGAAATTTACAAAAAGTAAACTGTAATATCAAACACCCTGTTTTGGAACACTCCTAGGGATACCTGATACTACTCTTTCATTTATGTGTATACGAAAATTGAACCTCAAATCTTGAAAATTGAAGATGATATGGACATTTTAGTTGATCAGTCCATCTGTCCAAATTTTTCGAAAAAATGGAATATTTTAAAAACAAATTACGATAGGAAGAAAACTCAAAATGCAAAAGGGCTAGAATTTCACGTAGAATTCGGAAATGTAAAAATAAACAGGGTGTTCCATTTGAAAAAACAAAGTTGATATCACTTTCGGCTCAACCGGAAGTAACAGCGCATTGGAAATATTTTAGGAAAATAAAACACATTGAGTAGTAGCATCCACCAAAATTTCAAGTTGATATCTTTTCCAGTTCTCCATAAACCTCTGATGAACCAGTTAGGTGAATAACCCTGTATAATGGAGGCAATTCTATGGATACATCAAAACAAAGATAAATTTATTTCGGGAACAGATCTGCATGACCATGATATACGAAACAAAAATCAATATAGGCTTCCAAAAGTAAATAACGAAAAAACAAAAAAACAAACCAAATATTTGCCAATGAAACTGTAAAATCATATACCAGTGGAATGGAAGGAGTTCACAACTAAAAAATTGAAATACCAATAAAAGAATCATTGCTACTGAGTCCACTATATGATATAAATGAAATCTTTCTTCACTCATGGATTTAAAAACTTCAGGAGTGTGGACTACTGAGATTGTGAAAAATATTTATGTGATTTTCACATGTGTAACCTAAATGTAAAGCCTCTCATATATGTTCAAGCGTGACTAGTTTTAGTATTGAAAATTTCTTGTGAGGTACCTAGACAAAAACTGTTGTGTGCCTTTTGTAACATACTGTTTTCTGTAAAATTTTTTGGAGGTGAATAAATATCTTATCTTATCTTCAACAGAATATTACAAAATTCTCTAAAAAATTGAATGCAATAGAATGACTTTCTTCCCATAAAAATGTAGTGAAATTATACTTGAATAGGCTAGTGAGAACCGTATCTCGATATCTAGTTCCTGACCTGAAATATCGAAGGAAGAAAATTACCTATCGTACAATTTCAAAAAGATTTCGGTATTTATTCTTATTTATTCGTCTTTGAATCAATGGTGAATATCCATGATTTACATATATTAGACATTGTAATTCGCATTTAACCATTACATAGGTTCTTACGTTGTTTTTCATGTGGTCGTATATGACTCTTCTCCCTGTTACTCCTAGCCCGGCAACCTTCCCTCCTACTAGCCAGGGTTCCTGGATCAGAGTGACGTCAATGTCCCTTTGGGAGACCACACGAGACAGTGTAGCCGAAGCCGCCCAACTATGCTGAAGGTTTGCATTTTTCTTGCTCAGATCACAGACACATTAGATTCGAAATAACGGGCATTAAAACCCAAACTTCAAACTATAGGAATCCACGCAAAACTAACTGGGGTGCAGACCTAGACATGCAATTGCACAACATTCCTAGCAAAATTGATAATACCATAGAATTTGATGACATCGCGGAGCAAATGACTAACGCGATGGTTTCAGCCTACAATTCAAATTGTCCTCTAATCACAAGGAGTAACAAACGTAACGCACCATGGTGGTGCAAAGACCTCGCTGATTTGAGAAAACAGGTTAGATGCAAATTTAACCAAGCAAATAGTAATGGAGAATGGGGTGAATACAGAACCATTCTAATAGACTACAACAAAAAATTGAGAAAACTTAAGAGAGACTCTTGGAGGAAGTACTGCAAGGATATCGAAAAAACCGCCGCAGGTGCTAGACTTCAAACGGTACTTTCAAAAGGTCCACAAAGTCCGATCGGAGCTATAGTAGGCTCTGATGGAAATTACACCCAGGATGAAAGAGAAACACTGTTGCAACTTTTCAGAGTTCACTTTCCCGAATCCAAGGTAATTGACGACACACCTGTAGCACAAAGACCGCTTTCTCCGGTAACTCTCAACAATCAATCAATCAATCAAAAATATACTTTACTGTCAAAGATTTTACCTTATTGACAAAGCATGTAAGTGTAATAACACAGAAGAAAAATTAAGTAGAAAAGAAGTTAAAACAATGAAATTTCAGTACAAAAATTCATCATCTCGTCCATTCATAGCAGATGTACACAGTTCATAAATGAATGTATTATAAAGTAGCGTTAGGGTCAATAAAGTCAAAAAAAATAGGATCACACTATTGATATCACATTATCAAGATTCACAATGAGTTATTATCAAAGCGTTACATTGATTTCGGGGTGTATATATACATATATATACCTGTCTCCATACAATATATCAATCTCTAGACAATATAAAAATCGAAAATACATACATTGAAATTCAATTACACAATGTTACATTGTAAAACAAGCATACCAAATTGAAAAATTTCAAATCAACATAAAACCTAAAAAACAGCATATCACTCATATATAACTCATATAGATTACAATTTTCAAATTGGAATATACAATATCGGACACGAAACAACTGGGACAATTGAAAAACCGGGACAATCAAAGAACAAAAGAATAAAAATGGTAAAAATGGTAAAAAATATATAATACGTAATACTCCTGCAGGTTATAGTATAATAATAATATAATAATAATATAACTTTATTCAGAATAATAAATATGGATACAAAGAAATGGCTACATTTTGGAAATGAATAAAGTGGTTTAGAGATAAGTGTAGAGCACTTGTTTCCCATAACAAAAGTATTCAAAAGTCTATAAATGTAGGTATTCGGAATTGTTAATAAAAAAAGAGAAATATATTCGAGGAAATTCAAATATGTAAAATGTTAAAACATAAAAATGAAAAAAAAAATATATAAAAACAGTGATGAGAACCATAGGAACCATGTGGGGTGTAAAGGGCTTAAACATGCAAAATGTAGATATATAAAAAAATACAAGACAATGAACTTACAATAATAAACTACAATAGAATGCAACACAGTACAATATGTCAAAATATTATAAAATGAAATACAATGAATATATACATTAGATTTCGATGAGTTGGAAGAACCATTCTCTTTCGTTTTCATAAATATATTTATTCAATTCTCTTTTAAAATTATGTGAGGTTTTGCATTTTTTCATTTCCTCAGGCAGCGAATTGTACATTTTTATTGAGATATACGAATAAGCTCTCTGCGTTTTGGATTTTTTAACAAGCGGAATTATGTGTTTATTTCGATTCCGTGTGTTATGCTCATGGTTGGGAATCTCAGCTTTATTCTTCTGGAAGTGGTACCTCATATTCACACAAAGGTAGAATAGTTGCCTGATATCCATGACTTTCAATTCTTTATAGAGGCAATCGGAATTGTATCTAGAGTTTTTATGCAGGATCAACTTCAGAAACCGTCTTTGTATTACCTCCAATTGGTTGAGATGTGTTTTAAGCGCACCACCCCAAGCTGTAATACCGTAACGTATATGACTTTCTACGAGGGAGAAATAGATCAATCTCATTTCTTCAATGGGCAGGTAGTTGTTTAGATATTTAAATTTATATAAAATGGTTTGGAGCTTTCTGGTTACATATTTTATATGGCAATCCCATTTGAGATGTGTGTCAAGGTATATTCCGAGGTATTTGGTTGCAGTTACGGAGTTCAATGTCAATATTTTTCTCTCTATATTTATTTCTAGTTGGTGAAAAGGAGGAACGCCTGATTTATTGCAACCGAAAAGGAAAACTTTGGTTTTTTAAAATTCACTGTTAATAATTTGTCATCAAACCAATCTTTGATAAATTTGAAGTCTTTTTCTGCAGTACTTTTTAATTGTTGCCACGTGGGGGCCTGCTAAAAAATAACAGTTTCATCTGCATATCCTATGATGTCACCTCTACTAGCAACTGAGAACAGCTCATTTACATATAAGTTGAATAACACTGGTCCTAGGACTGTTCCTTGTGGTATTCCATACTCTATGATTTTTGAGTCACTTGAGACATCACCAATTTTTACTCTCTGGGTCCTTTTATCCAAATAGCTCTCCATGAGCTTATTACCATTTCCTCTTATTCCAATTCTTTTAAGCGCCTCCAAGAGCAGTTTATGGCTGACAGTATCGAATGCCTTTTTTAGGTCGATGAATAAGCATAAGCATTGATTTCCCATTTCAAGAGCTTGGTGTATTTTCTCTGTGATATGTAGTATAGCATCTTCTGTGGAAATTTTTTCTCTGAAGCCAAATTGTTTGGGAGAAAACAGTCCATATTTATTTATGAAAGATAAAATTCTTTTTTTTAATAATTTTTCGAATACTTTTGATAGATTCGTTATCAGTGAAATGGGTCTATAATTGGAAACGGTGGATTTATCCCCATTTTTGTGTATCGGAATGACGACTGAGTTTTTAAAACAATTTGGCCATATTGCCTTATCTATACATCGATTCAAGATATAAGCAAGAGGGATGACGATGTTGCCTGCTATTTGTTTCAGTATTTCAGCTCGAATTTGGTCTTCACCTACAGATTTTTTGTTTTTCAGGTCATTAATAAGATCCTTCAACTCCGCCGCGTCGGTAGGAACGACAACCATGGAATTTGTTAGTCTTTTAGTGTTTGACTTGAAATTCGGATTTCTTTTGATTTTTTCAGCTAGTTTTTCACCAGTTTCAATGAATGTATTATTGAACTCGTTCGCAATATCTATACTTTTGTTCAATAGTTCACCATTGTCATTTTTTATACTCTGTATTTGTTGGTCTGATTGTTTTTTGCCACTGATATCCTGCATTATATTCCAGAGATTGTTTTTATTGCCCACGTTGTTTTGGATTTGTCGTTTGTAGTAGTCGCGTTTGGTTATATTTATTAAATTGGTGAGTTTATTTTTATATTTTTTGTAATGATTCCTCAATTGTTCGTTGTGCGGGTTTCTGTGTAGTTCCGCAAACAAATTGTTTTTTTGGTTGATGGACTTCAATAGAGCAGTCGTCAACCATGGTGCAAATTTTGTGTTTTTCCTAGAGCATTGTTTATTTTCAGTAGATTGTTCGATAGCTCTTGTTAGAATATCAATGAAGTTTTCCATGGCCAAATTGTTATCTTCTGTTGAGTACACAGACTCCCAGTTGCAGTGTATCATTCAGCTTTCCAACATTTATAAATTTTTTGTATCTTATCTCATACCCCTTTTTTATTATTTTTCTGTCCATAACAATTTGTAGTATAGTTGTAAAATGATCGGTGATGTTGCTTTTCAGAACAATAGGTATTGTCCTATCTAGTATATTCCATTTACTCTTGATAAATATGTGATCGAGACAAGATATTTGGTCATAATGTATTCTTGTAGGATCGTTGATGCTGGATATGTACCCAAGTTCATGCAATACATTGAGATATTCGGTTGTGTTGTCATCTTCCTCTAACAAATTTATATTTATGTCGTCCACGAAGAGATAGAAATCATATTTTTCTCTTTCAATATTCTCAAAATATCTGATTAAGATTTGGTTGAATTCATTATGGCTCATTGAAGGTGATCGGTAGCAGCCAGTGACAAGTATATCGTTCCGTTTCCCGACTTTTATTTTTGTTTTGAGAAATTTAACTCTTTCTATCTCAACAATTCCGCTATCAAACACATGATCTTCCCTTATATACATCATTACTCCATCGTTTTGATTATATCCCCCCTCGTTATAAATTGGTTTGTACCCTGGTATATGATATATACAGGGTGTTAGTGAATAAGTGCGACAAACTTTAGGGGGTGATTCTTTGTCATATTTCATGAAAAAAAGTTCATGTAAACGTGTGTCCTAACTTGCTTCATTTCCGAGTAACGGGGTGTTAAAGTTTTCTCTTAAAAACTGACTATTTATTTATTTCTCTGTAACCGGTCGAGTTATGCAAATGAAATTTGGTAGGTTCCAAGAGGTAGTTATTGCGCATTTTTTGACATGAAATTAAGAATTTTATGTTCATCATTGGCGTGCATATGCGTAATGATCTCAATTTTTTTAAAGAAAAAAATGGTACGCCACTGAGATATTCCAAACTTAAATTCAATTTTGAATGTCTCGTTCAATTTGCGACAAAAAGTCTCTCATGCCTTTTTTTCGTGAAGGGCGCCGTTTTTATGCAAAAAATGAAACAACTCAATGCGTATTTTTCATTTCTTTAATCCATTATCTAGTAGCGACGCAAGTAGGCTACTGTCAACATTCCTGTCAAATACGATTAGCGTCCCTTCATTTTTGAGCTTTCAGTTTGTTATAACATTGTTTTTTATGAGTACCTAATTAATTTTTCTTTTATCGAAAAGGATGGAAAATTATACAAATGCGGAAATGTCAGACATGCATTTTGTCTATGGTCGAAGTAATGGAAATGGTCGGCAAGCTCGACGATTGTATGCTGAGTTTCATCCAGAACGTAGGGTACCCCATCACACAATATTTGCTCGTCTTCACCAACGTTTGCGCGAAAATGGTACATTTAAGAAACAGACAGCTGACTGCGGGCGCCCTCGAGAAGTACGAACTGTGCAACTAGAAGAAGCAGTTCTCGAGTTAATTGCGGAGTCACCTGAAACGAGTACTCGAAAGATTGCCAACATATTGAATGTAAGCAACTTCAGTGTATTTAAAATTCTTAAAGAACAGCAATTGTATCCGTTTCATATTCAACGTGTGCAAGCTCTACTACCTAGAGACTTTTTTCCGCGCCTAGTCTTTTGCCATTGGATTCTTCATCAAATCGTTCAAATTCCTAATTTTTTAAATGGCGTTTTGTTTACTGACGAGGCTAATTTTGGACGACAGTGTATACAAAATTTCCATAACAATCACCTCTGGGCCGAGGAAAATCCACATGGAATCTTCGAAGCTCATTTTCAGCATCAGTTTTCAGTAAATGTATGGCTTGGAGTACTTCATGATCATTTAATCGGTCCATATTTCCTCCCACAACGACTAACAGGTGACTCTTACCTCAATTTCCTACAGGAAGAGTTACGTGTTCTTCTTGAAGAAATTCCTCTACAGATGAGACAACATTTCTGGTTCATGCATGATGGTGCACCAGCCTATTTTAGCATCAATGTACGTAATCACTTAGATAGAGTATATCCAAATCGTTGGATAGGTAGGGGAGGTACGGAACATTGGCCTGCTCGATCGCCGGATTTAAATCCTCTAGACTTTTGCATATGGGGTTTTCTTAAGTCATTGGTTTATTCCACGCCCGTCGAAAATGTTGAACACCTGAGGAATCGAATTATAGCCGGCTGCGAGACAATAAGAAATACACCAGGAATATTTGCGCGAGTACGACAATCAATGAGGCGAAGAGTTGAATCTTGTATCACGTCTGAAGGTGGTCATTTTGAACATTTGTTGTAGCTTTGCGCCTTATTCATCCTTTAGTGTTATTTTTTGTTATTGTTCTGGTTTAATTTTATTGTGTAAGATAGTTCTTGATAATGTATTGAATAAATGAAAAATACGCATTACCTACGATGTTTTATTTTTTGCATAAAAACGGCGCCCTTCACGAAAAAAAGGCATGAGAGACTTTTTGTCGCAAATTGAACGAGACATTCAAAATTGAATTTAAGTTTGGAATATCTCAGTGGCGTACCATTTTTTTCTTTAAAAAAATTGAGATCATTACGCATATGCACGCCAATGATGAACATAAAATTCTTAATTTCATGTCAAAAAATGCGCAATAACTACCTCTTGGAACCTACCAAATTTCATTTGCATAACTCGACCGGTTACAGAGAAATAAATAAATAGTCAGTTTTTAAGAGAAAACTTTAACACCCCGTTACTCGGAAATGAAGCAAGTTAGGACACACGTTTACATGAACTTTTTTTCATAAAAAATGACAAAGAATCACCCCCTGTAGTTTGTCGCACTTATTCACTAACACCCTGTATATAAGGGTCAAGTAATTGTCAGGTTTCAGTTAGTACAACGCAATCAAAATCAGAGCCTAATTCCTCCAACATTATTTTGAAGTCATCAATATTTTTATATAAACTGCGAATATTATTATGAATAATATTTGGATTCTTTTCGTTTTGTTTCAGGACTGTTTTGCATTCATCGGGCCCATTTAGAGTAAACGTTTTTATCTATTCTGAAATCTCTTATATATTGGTCCATATTCAGACATAAATAGACACCAATAGAAAAATCACATATGCAAAAAAAAAAAACAAAAAAGAACAAAAATGTACCTGTGAATAATGTAACTACTACTTTTTCTGAGGTCTTAGTGTCCGAGTTATAACCATTGGTTTTTTGGGTGTGTCATTCGTTGATACTTGGCGGGTTTTATACGACTGTACTTTCTGTTCTTCTCTCCTAACTCTTTCTCCGTTCCTGTACTTGGATCCCTCTGCTAATTTGGTTTCGACCTGTGATGATTGGGTTGATATTATAGTTTCTTCTTCTATTTCGTATTCCTTCGGGGAGGGTGTGGGTGGTTCACTTGAAGTCTCTCTTGTTGATATATTGGAAAATTGGTCTCTTGGATTTCTGAGGGTATTTTTTACTTCGGCAACTGAGTATATCTTGTCTTCTACAATCAGATTATTTCCTTTTATATTTGCTTTCTGAGAGTTCTTTCTCGCCTCTTTTAGTCCTTCTAGTTATATCTTTCTTTCTTTCAGTTCTTCTTTAAGTAACTCCTTACTCACAAATATTCTGCTTCCTCTCAGTTTCGAGCCGTTTTTCAGTATTTCTCGTTTTTTAAGGTAGGTTGTGAGGGACAGCAGGATGGGTCTTGTATGGTTGCTTCGTTTTCCTAATCTGAATATATTATTTATTTCTGTCTTCCCCAGGGAAACCTTCAATTTGTTTATTACTAGTTCTATAATTTTCTCCTCTAGATTTTCTGGGTGATCTTCAGGATCTTCGAGTATACCGTGAAATACCAGGTTGTTAGCGACAGTTTTTTTCTCTATTTTGGACAACAAGTTTTTCAGTTTTTTATTTTCTTCTTCGAGATAGTGTACTTTAGTTTTGATAATTTCAACTTCTGCGTATATAGCCGTTGATAAATTGTTTGTAACTTCTTCGATTCTGTCGATTCTCTGACTAAGATTAACATTTACCTCTTTCATAAGCATGTAGACGTCTTTAATGGTTACCTCTGATTTATCCATCCTTCGAATGATTTATTTCCGGCACGCCAATGGTTAATCTAAATTACACACGCACTTGTAAAGAACTTGTATTGTTCCTTTTTTTCACGAGCCTGGCACTTTCTTTGGCATCGAATAGATTATTAGTTTACAAACACATTGATATGAATTTCAAATTTTGTTTCACAGTTTTGTCATTAGAAAAATAGTTTTTCACAGAGCTGATATACTTCGTGTACGTGAAGCTAAAATTACTGCCTTCTGCAAAAGTGCTTCAGAAGAGTTACTAGGGAAAACTGGGCGTGTGCTAAGAAGATAATCACGTGGCACAAAATGAAATGGGCTATCAACTCGTTTGAACCATTCAAATCTGCTGGACCCGATGGCGTTTATCCCAAAATGCTACAAGAAGGGCCGAAAACTTTGTATGGTACTAAGAACCAGTCTTGCAATAGGATATGTACCAAAAATATGGTCTGAAGTAAGAGTCGCTTTCATACCTAAACCTGGCAAGTCGAAACATTCAGACCAATAAGCCTAATGTTTTTCATACTGAAAACGTTAGAAGAACTTGACATTGATTGACATTGATGTCCAAGACTTGAGAGAAAGATTGAATAAGGAGTGAATTGATTCAGCTAAAGTGTAAATGCAATTTTTAATCAAATGCAAAGTGATCTCATCAGGGCCAGTTGATAGTTTGCAGGTAGAGAGAGTACCAAATCTGCATTATGAGAGTATATTTCAACAGTGTTACCAGAGGTGAAATGTGGAATTTGATTGACTATGGTATAATTGTAAACTGTTGAAAAATATTCTGAAAAGATCTTCACTATTTCGTCGCAATTTTTACTATACGTATTGTTATAAACCATACAAGATGGAAGATTGTATGACTTTTTCTTATCATTGATGAACTTTCAAAATTGACGAAGATTGGCAGAAAGGTTGTTTTCAGTTTCCAAAGTTCATCATCGAACCAAAAATTTGGTATACAGGGTGGCCCAACAAGAACGTACCGGTTTCAATTTGGAGTTTTTTTTATTCAAAACTTCTCACGAAAGGAGACATCCTGTAATATTCAGAGAACATCGTGAGAAGCAAAGGAAAGGAGGTAGGAATTGGTGTTCTTTTTAAATCTATGAAGGTCATATGCCTCGGGGAACACCTCCCTGGGCAATGTGTTCCAGAGCCTCGCTGTTCGTTGGATGAACGAGTCTTTGAAAAGAGATGTTCTGCAGGTCACCAAATTAACCACAAAGGGGTGTGAAGACTGGACTTGACGTGTTAACTTTAAAGAGACCGCCAAAGGAGGAACGATTGTTGATATTTCAGAAGAGCACCGCCCATGAAAATATCTATAGAATAGAGAAAAATCGTCAACCCTTCTACGGTGTTCCAGGGAAGTAAGCGAGTTAGTAAGCGAAGCATTACCGACGAGACGAATTGCCCTTTTTTGGACAGAATCCAACAGCTTCAGGATATGTTTAGGTGCTGCACTCCAAATATGGGAACAGTATTCTAGGGCAGGTCGGATTTGTGCCTCATAGATCGTGAGCAGCTGACTGGAAGTGAAATAGCTCCTGGCAGGAAACAGAAAACCAAGTTGAGTCATATCTGTGTTGATTGAAATGGCCTTTTCTATGAGTTTATCTTTTTTGGCTCTGATGACTTTTTGCATCATCACCATTCTCAAAAACAACTTCCAGAGCCCGGTGACCATTCTCATTCGATTTCAATATTTATTTTATTTTTATTTATTTATTTTTTTTATTTATTCTACGGGACAAGCCCAGTACAGGACAACGTTAATTACAAGTTGTGTCAATCAGAGAGAGACAACAAACAAAGCAATAATAGATTACATATATAGTTATACATTACACAAGTAATACGGTAAAATAGTACGATAGTACATATATACAATAAATAGACATATAAAATAAATTCAACAAGAATGACAAAATACGGTTGCATATTAGAAAGGAAAACTCAAAAAGAAAGCCAAAACTGTTAAAAACTGTTTACGAGACAACATGCAGGATAAGACGAGTTTTGAACTCGGGCAGTGACCGGCTGAAAAAATCCAATTGATCGTACCCATTTGCGAGTCTTTGAATTCGGGATAGACAGCTATTGAAACCATAGTTTGAGCGATGAAACGGGTTGTAAAATGATTGGTGAAGTCTAGTGGTGCGTAAAGGTACTTGAAAATTTATCTTAGATAGAAGATGGGGACATTTTAACTTACCGTTAATGATTTTGTAAAGGAATACCAAATCTCTGTGTTTTCTCCTCAGAGATAATGGAGATAGATTCGTCAGTTGCTCGGACTGTTGATAATCAAGGAATATGTGCAGTTTGAAATTGACATAATTTAGAAATCTGTGTTGCACACGTTCAATATTTTGGGAGTAGACATTGTAGTAAGGGTTCCAAACAAGAGAACAATATTCGAGGTAGGGTCTGACTAAGGCATAATATAAAGTTCGTAAAGAGGTTATGTTTGTGAAGTCCGATGTTATCCTTTTTATAAACCCGAGTAGTTTCAATGCTTTGTTCACTGTAGAGCAAATATGTAAATTGAAGTTCAATGTCGGATCAAAGATGACTCCCAGGTCTTTGATGTTAGGAACAGCATCTAAAACTATATTGTTAATGTGATAATCAATAATGATGGGTTTTTTGGAACGGTAGAATCTCATCAGGTGGCATTTATTGACATTTATAACCATACCATTGAGTTGGCACCAGTTAGCAATGCGGTCAAGATCAGCTTGAAGATTTAGTGCATCGCTGGGACAAGCAATCTTGGAAAATAATTTGAGATCGTCAGCAAATAATAGGGTTGTTCCATTCGAGATGCCTGACGTTATGTCATTTATAAGAATGTTGAAAAGCAGGGGACCCAAGTGAGAACCCTGCGGAACACCCGATGCTACTACAATTTCACGTGATATGAAATTTTGTACTTTTATAACTTGTGTACGCTCATGGAGGTAATCTTGAATCCAGTTTAGAAATGACTCTGATATGCCAAAACTACTTAGTTTGTGTATTAAGAGCTTATGATTCACTTTGTCGAACGCCTTGAAGAAGTCTGTGTAGATAGAATCCACCTGATACCCTGTCTCCAGGGCATCCGACAAGTAGTCTATGTAATTTACTAAGTTGAGTTCGGTAGATTTGCCTGATTGGAATCCATATTGCTCCTGAATCAGAACGCTTGAGAAAATTTTTGATAGATAATCCGTTATAATGCTTTCAAATAGTTTTGGAATGGTACTTAATATGGATATGGGGCGATAATTTTTAATATCAGACAAGTCACCGCATTTATGAATGGGTAACACATAGCTGAGTTTCCAGTTATAGGGGAAGGTACCTGTTGCAAGGGACATATTAAAAATAAAATAGAGAGGGCGGGAGAGTGTGAAGCTGCAGTATTTCAGAATGGAGGGTGGTATTGCGTCAGGTCCAGCACCTTTATTTGGATCAAGATTACAAAGTTTATCATATATTTCAGATATATTGATATGGAAATTAGGTATGTTAATTTTGTTGGCTGTTTCAAGGGTGGGTGATTGGCAGATGGCGTCTGAGTAAACCGATGCAAAGTAATCAGCGAACAAATTAGCAATATCTTGACCGGAGTTGACATGAGTGTTGTTTAAATGCATTTTGTTAGGTATAGCATTAGACTTTCTTTTTGAGTTCACATATTTCCAGAAATAGTGAGGATTTGACTGTATGTGTGATTCAGTGTCAGTTACATAATTATTATAGCACTCCTTAGAAAGAAGTTTACATCTGGATCTTAATTGACTGAATTCTAAATAGCTTTGTTGAGATGAATCGGCTTTATAAAGTTTATGAGCAGCTTTCTTCCTGAATATGAGAGTTTTCAACTCGGATGAAAACCAAATGGGAAATTTTCTTGAAGAACGTTTCTTCTTGGGGACAAAAATGTCAAGTACAGAATAGAGTATGTCATAGAAAATATTCATCATCTCGTCCAGTGCTTTTTCAGAAAAAAGGTTATCCCAATCCATGGCTTCAAAGCAGGCACGAATGTTAACAAAGTCAGCGTTTTTGAAGTCGTAGTTAAATTCATCTGCATTGTACACTGCTTCCTGTTTTGCGCTACCGTTGAGTTTGATAGAAGTCTGCAGTGGAGGGTGATGGTGGTCTGGTGCAATTAGGTGTACATCTGATGGTTGTAAAATCAGTTGGGAGTCGTGGGTTAGTGCTAGATCCAAAAGAACATTTCTTGCGTTGCGAGTGTTATTAACTTGAAATAGATTGTGGAAGGCACACATGTTCGATAAGGCAGTTTGTAAAGTGCTTTCCAAGGCTGTAGCTGAAGCTGAGGGAACAATTGCTGATCCTAATTGGTCCGATGACTAGTGAGCATTTGGCAAGTTGAAATCTCCAAAAAGATGTATTTGTGCGTTGGGATAGGTTTCCGCAAGTGCGTCCATGTCGGAGGATAAAGCCATCATAGAGGACTCTGGGGATCTGGGAGGAAGGTAAACCGAACCAATAATATTTTGTGTGTTGTTACTGATAGCTACGAACAGATCCTCTATGGAGTTACTTGACTGCAACTCGTGACTGGGAATTGTTTTCTTGACCGCTATAAGAACACCACCACCTCTATTGAATGGGCTCGTTTCGGAAGAGCGGTCTTTTCTGTAAATGTTGTAATTAACAAGATTCAGTTCGGCATTTGTTATGTCCTGAGTTAGCCATGTTTCGGTCAGAATCACAACATCATATGATGAAATGGCCAAATTGCATTGGAGCAGGCGGAGTTTGGTGCGAAGGCCTCTAACGTTTTGATAATATAAGTTTGGAAGTTCGGGTGGTGTAGATGATTCTAGTTTTTTGATTTAATGATTCTAGGAATTCCATTGATGTACTTCAGCTTCACGTCGTTTTCGCCCTGCTCCATGCGGCGTTTAAGTTCGAGTTGTAGTGATTTGATCTGTGCCATTTGCATAGGTGTTTGATCACTGTTAATGAAAACGTTTCTATCTTTCTTCACTTTATTTCTGTTTCTTACTAAAAATGAGACATCTAGCGAGCTTTCCAGAAT
The DNA here is from genome assembly GCA_037013635.1 of Plagiodera versicolora. Lineage (NCBI taxonomy): Eukaryota > Metazoa > Arthropoda > Insecta > Coleoptera > Chrysomelidae > Plagiodera > Plagiodera versicolora. The sequence goes on along the minus strand of CM072986.1, from coordinate 1,939,463 downwards.
AACTTTCAAGGCTCTAGCGCCGTTTTTATTCGTTTTGCCAATGCGAAAAGTTTTACTTATTTGGACTACATTGTTTGTAATGTCACTGAAGATTTCTTTGACTTTGGATAGATCGTCTAGGGTGGAATTCCCTTCACTCTCTGGTAGATTAAAGATCATTATATTATTTGCCCTACGTTGACGCTCATAAATCTCATCTATCTCTTCATTGTTTGGTGGTGATCCATTTGATTTCACATTTGTCTGTATACTCCCCAATTCGGATTTGAGGTTCTCAATTGCTTGGGGAAAATCATCGTGATTTCTGGACATTTGTTCCCTCAACACTTCAACTTCTCTCTTCAAATCGATGATATCATTTTCCAGTGATGAAATTTTCTTAAGCAGTAAGGGAGTTTTCTTGAAGATTTCCATACATTCATCACAAAAAAACACGACAACTCGTTGTTGTTTCACCTGGACAGCACGCACTTCAGTAGAAGTCATGATGAAGCATGATTTCATATTGTGGAAAGTTGCTTTGCAGCAATCACAAAAGACGAAATCATCGTCAGCATCAATAGTTTGGGAACATTTAGAACACTTTTTGGTCATTGAAAATGTTTTGGCACGCCACTGGAAGGATTTAACAACGAGAGATTGTGAAAAACAGCACTATGGTTTTTATTGACTATCGCACTTTGACGAGTTTTTAACGCTTGTTTTTTCTTGGGTCACTGTTGGTTTATGTGCAATGTGTAGCAGATAAATGCAGTTTTATAATTTATGTTCACTTAGTCGTTGATTTTGGATTCACTGTAGTATAGATTGATTTATTTGGAACATTTGCATACGACTTGTTCTATTAAATTACACTTTTTACTTGTTAAAAATGGGTAAAAAGCTAGAGCTCTTACTGTGAATTGGCACTCACTTGCTTTTCTCATAATATGTTCAGATCATCATTAGGTAGCACAGAAAATATTTCCTCAACTTTATTCAAATCAGAAGCTTAAACTTGTGGTTCTGGTAAATGAAGACCATAACATTGTTTTTTTTCTTTTTATGGCGTTCCTAGAGTTCATTCATTAATTCATCTTCAGTCAAGTTAGTACTTGGTGCTGTTTGAATGGGAGATCTGAGTTTACTGATTTCCTTTTGTAGGTCATCAATTGTTTTCATTAGTTTTGGTACAAGTCTTACTTTCAATAAACATGTTTCACACATAAATCTCAGGGTTCTCTTCAACTGGATTGAGGGCAGAACATTCGGTATCTACATGAACAGGGCGCTCACAACTTTCACAGTTCAAGTAGGAATCATTATCGGCAACATTACATCCAAACCAGTCAGAATTTTGAATTAAAAGCTTGCGAATCTAGTAGTTTCAATATTTTCCACGTGAATATTAGATCATTGGCTAATAAACTCAATGAGTTAGAACTTTTTACAGAGACGAAAAACATCGATATTTTGTGTTTGTCAGAGACCTGGTGCTCCGATGCTAGTATAAATTCTATGGCTTCAGGTAATTTTAGGATAGTCAGCTCATTTAATAGACAAGAACACATACACGGTGGTGTAATGATCTATGTTCATAAGAATGTGATATGTAAAGACTTGAAAATTCCGAAATGCGCAAATGATGAGATGCATATGGAACATTGTGGGATTGTTTTTTCTATTGGAGGTGAACATTATTGCTTGATTAATATTTATAGGCCTCCAGGAGGCAGAATAGACTTTTTTATCACTAGACTCTCCCAAATTTTAGGCCAATACACTGGGCGTTATAACAATGTTATTATAGGGGGAGATATGAATATTGACAATCTGAACTTGAAAAATTGTCCACAAAAAGAAAAGGATAAACAACTGTTTATCGACTTGCTAGAAAGCTACAGATTCCATTTTGAAAATGAAAAACCTACCAGAGTTTCTACTGATAAAAACGGGTCAACTTCAATTTCCCACATTGATTACTTTGCTACAAATATGGAAAGCCCGTTATTTAGCGAGGAAATTGAGGAAATGGATTTGAGTGATCATTATGGTTTGATGTTCATACTGAGAATTGAGGGTTACCAGAGAAAATATTCTTTTAAAAAAACTACCACTAGGCGTGATACATGTAACGAAAACCTTATGAATTTGAGGGGAGTATTGAGTAAGGAAGATTTTCAATGTGTATATCGAAATAACATTAATGTCAACGATTCTTACGAGAGTTTTTTCAATATTCTAATATACTATCTGGATGTGACGTGTCCCAAAATTAGGATCCAAATTGAAGCAAATACCAACAAAAATGAGTGGATAACTAATGAAATCAGAGCTGAGGGTAGGCGATTGAGGAAACTGTATTGGTATACAAAAGATACTCTCAACAAAGAATCATTAGAATTCTATCGTGAAATGAGAATCCAGCATAGACGTAACATTAATAACTCAAAACGAGCATATTATCAGAACAAGATTACGGAGACCGATAGTATACAAAACAAACAAAAGCAAGTCTGTAAAACTGTTCATAAATTGACAGGAAAACAAACCCAGAATAAACATCCGCGAGAGTTGTACATTGATAATAATCTAGTTAATGATAATTCAGTTATAGCTAACAAATTTGATGATCACTATTCAAATATAATTTCAAGTCGTCTCCAGCAACACTTTCGGGATAGCGTTGCGGTAGGCACAACTGATTTCAGCATTATGCTGAATACTTTTTATTTTCACCCCGTTACACCAATGGAAGTTTTTAACGTCATCAACGAGCTTAAAAACAAAAGTTCCACTGGTATGGACTGCCTCCCCACAAAAATTATGAAATCTATTCCCAACTATATCTGTGAACCACTTGCATTTATAATAAATAAATCTGTAGAAACAGAAACTTTTCCAGACATGCTGAGAGTGGGAAAAATTATCCCAATATTCAAAAGAAAATGATCCACTTATAATTGATAACTACAGACCAATTACCATTCCAAGTGTTATTAGCAAAGTGGTGGAAAAATGTATCTACAATAAACTATATCCTTTCCTTGTGAGGTATAACATCATTAGTGGGTATCAAAACGGATTCAGTCCGAGTAAGTCGACGGAGGGTGCGGCTGCAGCATTCCTAGAAAAAATCTATAGTGGCGTTGATAGGGGAAAATATGTTGCTGCGCTTTCTTTCGATTTATCCAAAGCTTTTGTTTCCATAGACTTTGACATACTTGCTGATAAATTGTGTGCCATAGGTATCCGTGGAAAGTTCCTTGCATGGATTATATCCTATATGAAATATAGGAAAATATTCGTTAAATGGGAGGACACTGACTCAGAATTATTTGACATAGACATCGGTGTACCACAAGGCTCAGTCTTGGGACCTCTAATATTTTTACTATATATTAACGATCTCCCACAATATATGGGACGTACATCAATTACACTGTTTGCTGATGACACTTCAGTCTCGGCAGAAGCTGACACTCTTGTGGAGCTCCAGTCCGAACTGAATAACATAGGGGAGAGATTTACGGCATGGTGCCACAATAACAGGCTGATAGTAAATGCGGAGAAGACTGTGTTGATCCAATTCTTTGGTAAGAAAGCCACAGACTCACATATTTCTGTAAAAATAAATGATATTACTGTGCAACCTTCAGAAACAACAAAATTTTTGGGTACATACATAGACAACAGTTTGAAATGGCAAGATCATATCAATCATGTGTGCAAAAAAAAAATAGTAGTTTTTACGCCATGCTCCAGCTCAAAAAAGTTTTGGATGTAAATGATCTTGTGGATGTATATTTTGCGATGGTGAACTCGGTGCTTTCCTACAATGTTCTTCTATGGGGTAATGCAATTAATATCGATCGGGCTTTCATTGGTCAAAAACGCATAATTCGACTCGTGTATGGTCTACGTTATACAGAATCATGTAGACCAATTTTCAAAAAATACAGGATTCTGACACTACCCTCCATGTTCATTTACCACTGTCTTATATATGTGAAAAAACACGAATCCGAGTTTGAGACAAATCGTGATCTTCATACCTATCCGACAAGGAGCGGTAATCTGCTGAGATTGAGACAGCATCGCACTCAGTTGTTCGAAAAGTCGCCTTTTGTAGCAGGACCGAAGTTCTTCAATTGCCTTCCCCCAGATATAAAAGAAATGTCAACTTATTCAATTTTCAAAAGAAAAGTTGAGGATTTTTTGTTGGAAGGAAGTTTCTATTCTGTGAATGAATTTCTTGACAGAAAGATCTAAAGACTGATATTCTGTTGAATGCATACTCAGTTCAATTTTTTCAAATATAATGTATTTTAATGTATTATATCAAGAATTGCACAATTGTATTTTTCAATGTGTATTTTGAATGTACTTCTCAGATGTGTGTTTCTAATATTTGGTCTAGGTAAACCTATTTAATTACTTTAGTACGTAATATATTTTGATGTAAATATCAATCAACCAATTATTGACTAAATATTTATTTTTTTTTATGTATTTTTTTCAAAAGGTTCTTCAATTCTCTGCATATGTAAACATTTCGAAACCTTTGTGTTCTTGACAAATTCACAAAATTTATTGACGATTCCTATATCATTCTGTATGATCAATTTAAGGAATAAATATTATTATTATTATTATTATTGATTCATGACATTTTGGAATATATTTGGTACGCCACTGATCACCCAGACTTTATTATTATCAGCTGCCCTTTTTAGGTGTGATCATTCATCTTCTTACACTGATTCGACTTTTTTTGCTCACTCCAATTCAATCACAATAAATGTTTACTAATGAACAACACAAAAAAATCGTATTATTTAAACTAAAAATCGAATTGAATCTCCGATCAAAATGAAAGCGAAAATTTTGCGGTTCATCTGATATCAAACTCACAATTGAATCGCACAGATAAACCACCCAAAACTCCGATTGATTAATGTGAGAGCACTCTGAACACATGTATTTCGATTGCGATTTATATGTATGTACAGAATGTGTTTCGATCATTTTATTTAAAATATTTATACATCACAAAAAATTAAACTTGAAGTTTCCTTTGAAACCTCTGATTGGTGTTGAATGATTGACCTGCTTGGTCTGGCTCCTCTTGTTCTGGATGAGCAGCATTGTACTCCAGGGACCTCTGGATAGCTTCAGGTATGGGATGGGGAGTGGGCAAATGAGAACCTTGGGGTTGGAATCCATTTTCATTAGCAATATAGGTCAGAGAAATTGGAGTACCATCATTACTCGTGTACTGGAAGGAACCCTGTACTTCAGCAATTCCGCCTTCTGGCCCTGATGGGTTTTTGATTTGACCTTGCTCTTGAGCTGAGATACCATTGCCAGTTTCAAAACTGAAGAATAAAATCCGTTAATTTGGTATTCCGATACGGAAATGAGTTCCTTGATATAGTATGGGATTTGTACTTTGGATGAGATCATACCATTTTCAACTTCTTCATATAAAATACAATCTATATTATCTGCCTAATGAATGATTTCACAAAAAATATGCATGCTTATTCTGAAGACTACGGAGTGATAACAACATGTGGTATTCTCTGTGGTAATATGATAAGTGCATGTAAAAGTTTCGAAAATGTTGCTTGAAAATTTGTTGCCTAGAAACGAATGCATTTTTATTGTTATTCACCAAAAAGTGTCCGAGCATTTTTAAAATGCACGAATGCTAGTTCTCAAAGGCAACAATTTCAATGCGAGTGAAAATCACCCTTGTTACCTGCTAGCGTGCAAATTTTCAGAGAAAATCTCCCACGCCACCTGCTAGCGTACAGATTGTCTGTGTAGTCAGTGACAATTTTGTCATTCTGAATAGAAATTTCAACATATGAGGAAAATAGTCTTGCTGAACTGAATCCCAAAATATATTCAGGCTGATTCATATTGATACATAGCCATTGTTCGTTATACAGTGTGGAACAGCCAATTCGATAACGAATGAATGAGAGCGTGTTGGAAAAACCGCTTGGATTTGTATTTTTAGATGCGCATTTTTGTCAAAAAAAAAAATATATATAGGGTGTGTCATGTGACTTTCTTATTTTGAATACAACCCTCTGTGTGTTATTAGTTTTTTGGATTTTTCAGAGAATTCCAGACATAATTCATGCACAATGTCTCATACCTATCTTCAACTGTTTCGGAAATATTACGTGTTTTCAGATGTATTACAAAAATTAACATTAAAAAAAGAAAATAATTTTATTTCACAAATGATGCGGAAATAAAACAAAAAATAGAAGGACGAAGGACAGACCACAAGTTGCTGAGGCTATGAGTTTTATACGAAAATAAACAAAATTGTTTTCGTATTTTTTTTTATTTCATATCAGTGAAAAGGAATCGAAACAGTTGAAGATAGGAATGGGACATCGTTTATAAATTATAGCTTGAATTTTCTGAAGAATCCAAGAAACTAATGATATACATAGGGTGTTATTCAAAATGAGAGAGTATATAATTTTTTTTTGAAAAAAATGCGCATCTAAAAATACAAATCGACGTATCCGTAGTTTTTTCCAACACGCTCTCATTCATTCGTTATCGAATTTTTTCCTTTGGCTGTTCCACACTGTATGTATAATATTTCATCTATACCCTTCCGAAAGTAATGAATCTCAATTCTACCCTCATTACTCAAAAATTTTCCACCCTGAATGATAGATACTTCTGTAGAAAACTCGTTAAATCTATTGGAAATTTCACGCATGTTTACACAAATTCGTCTTCAGAAAATTTCATTCAGAAAATTCAGCTGTGATATAACTCAATGTAATGGGAGGAATACGATAATGAGAATTCACTGATCTCGAACAGAATCATTCACAACAACTTGATCGAATTAATCGTTCTGAATATCGACTGAATATCGCGGTATATAAGTGGATTTTCAGTTTTTCCATGCCTTTGAAAGATTCATGAATACAAATTATATTGTATATTGCATCATGGTCGTACAAAATTGTGATTGAAACTTTGCTTTGATAATTATCATCATATCATAATATAATCTTTGACCATAGTCTTGAGTTGGATTGTCGTTTGATTCGATGTGTGATAACAATTTTTCATAATTTTCTTGAAGGATTATCTAAGTTTGTATTACAGATCAATTGTGAAATCATTGTTGTTATTGGTATCTCACCTCCACTGATAAGAGCCATCACCATTCACGCCTTCATTCTCGTATCTGACAATAGGAATCTCAGAACTAGGTTGTTGTGGAAGTTGGGCTGACAAACAGAGACCAAGTATCGTGGAAAAAACTGTTATCTAAAGATTGAATGAACATCAGTATACATTATTTGAAATGTGACAAAGAATAGTTTGACAATTGATAATATTTTCTATGATCTTATTCTTCATAGCGGGTGAAAATGGACGTGATTTAATCAACACAGGGGATGCCCACTCACCGATTTCATGTTTGATGCTGATTAGTCAATGAAATGAAACACTACTAATAAATTCATAATTCTGCAGATATTTATACATCCAATCACCGATCCCTACCCTATAGTATTCTCTCGAAGAAATCCATCATTCATTAGGTGTACAGGTAGTTGATTAGATAAACTCCAAAATAAGTGTCGAAATTATATATCACCATGCTATATTCTCATACTTTCTTTTTGTCAATACTCTTCAAGCGGTTTATAATACGTAAGGTACACATCTCGAAATTAATAAAGTTATATAATCAAGTGACCTCTGGTATTACAGTATACAAAGAGTCTTCCCAGAAAAGATAGTTAGCGAAATGTGCAGTATTCTGAATATGAAAATCATCAACTGAACAATGTGAGAATTATGAATGTCCATCAATTATCCTTAGTTTCATCACATCATGGACTGGTTTTTGATCACCACACCGTTTTATGGAATTCGAAGGAGTATTGGATTGGTTCAAAAATATTCCACTGTAATATTGTATGATGGTGCGTTCCTTTCTCAATCTACAATACTAATATCAAAAATCAAAATTGAGAGCTGAATCATCATGCAACTGTTGTACTCGTTATATGAACATTTTTTCACACCGCGTTCAAGCGTTTTTCAATATTGTCCTCAGTAACGGAGATTGACCGCACTGTATGTACCCAATAATGTATGCCAATAATTAATTTTGACATCACAAAGAGACTTATGCATGATTATATATATAATCTTGATATCAGCAATGAATGATTGAAGTTTCTGATTGTAGGTATATTTCATCAATGGAGCTGGATTTTATATGATCGACTATTTGAATTTGAAAACATCGAATATTTTTGTTTGACTTTGGTAACTTTGAATTCGGTAATTCAGTAAGAACTCTGGTCTGGTGAGAATAACTCCACTCATATTTAGATGAACTGTTATCCTGAAATATTGAGGGATAACAAAAAGCTGATTGAATGAGAGAAGTGAAATAATTTGTTGATTAATAACCAGTTGTATATCATTATCCATCAAAATTAAGAATTTCCGCATGAAATTTTGCCGCTGTTAATTCGTTTTACTCGACAATTCAGACAATGGATATATCATTCATGAGCTGTAAAACGAATCAACTATCATCCTATGTTTGTCATGACATTTACCATAGGAGCTGTTTATTCTCAAAATTCAAGAATGAGGTGAAATTTCCACACAACAATTAGGTAATCTATTATGCAAACAAAAATGGAGAATCAGACACCACCCAAATGGAACTCAGCATACTGAAACAAACGATCCGCAAGGTGCCGCTTATTGTGTATATGGTATATCCCAAATTCCAATATATTACCTTCAAAACTAACGGAGATACTGGAGGTGTACTATAATCCTGTTACACCTAGTATATTGCTTTAAAAACTGTCCCTATAGGAACGACGGTGGCGATAAATCGAGAATTTCAAATAATACAATTATTGACCTGAAAGAGTGATATTTCGAATCACAATGATTTTTAAGACCAAACATTTCTTCACAAAAGGAAAACATAATCTCCCCCATTACACTAAATATACAGTCTATCAGAAACAAAGTGGATGATTTATACTCCTCGAAGGTCAGAATTTTCCCGAAATAGTGTTACTTACTGAGCACTGGTCGAAAAGGAGGATCCTTTATATTTTCCAAACTACACTATGGTATAAAATTTTAGCAGAAGTGAATTCAAATGTGGTGGCACATTGATAATGATCACGATTCAGCATCAAACTCAGGCCTAACAAATGTAAATAAATATGATAACCTAACTCAGGAAAAAGGATTCGAATTTTCATTGGGTTATTTTAGTACTACCAGATGGTTCTGTATTTCTTGATAAGCTCGAATAACTTATACTTAGCAAGGTACAAACACTTGCTTGCCTATGCATAACAGGGGGAATGGGGACTACCCCAACCGCGGCCATGGGGGTAATGCTCTGTCTTCCACCGATTCACCTGGAAGTGCAAGAGAAGGCTAGACTGGGGCTCCTCAGATTGCCTGTAGCGTCAAGAAATAATGGTAATAATGCACCACTACAATTCAATGGTCAGAGTATTCTGATGAACATTGATGAAATTCGGAGGACCCTAATATGCTACAAACCAAAAATAATCTTATTGAGTGAAACAAGAACAACGAATGACATCGAGGATTCTGAAATTAAAATTGAAAACTATAAATGTATTCGCTGTAACTCTTCAAGCAGGCACACAGGAGGCGCTTTACACTATATGAAAAATAATATAAGTCATTTGTATTAGAAGGAAACAGCTGGTCTCGAATCTTGAGAATCAATTTAATATCTTCAGTATGGTTAATTGGTTGCTTATATCATTCACCATCAAGTTCAGATTCTGAATTTATTGAACACCTTGAAGAAATTTGTGACAGTTTGGTTTCAACAACTCAACGTTGTATACTGGTGGGTGATTTTAATATTAACCTTCTATCAGACAGCTTCTACACGAATAAAATAACTACTCTATTTGCAACTCATGGCATCTCTCAACATGTTACAGAACCAACTCGTATTACTAACACAAGTGCAACGCTAGTTGACTATGTTTTATCAAATCAGAATGACATTTCAGTAAGGGTACATGATTATCCAAAAATCACAGATCACTCTATTCTTTCAATTAATGTATGCGCTTCTGTTGATAATCATAAGGATAATCCTAGAGTGTTCAGAAATCCATGTCCAAAAAATATGGATGCCATAAGAATCAATCTGATGATGTATACTTGGAATCTCGACTCTGTTAACGTAAATGTATTGTATCAGGAACTCTTTGTGGTCTGTGAGAATGTGGTAAATGGAGTGACCCCTGTAGTAAAGTGTCATTATAAATCTAAACTACCATGGTTTGACAATGAGGTGTATGATCAAATGAAAGATAGGGACAGAGCTCATAAAATATTCAAGTCTTGTGATTTGGGGGAGAAAGAGAATACATGGGAGGCCTCTAAGGGACTTGGAAATGGGGTAGTCAATCTAATGAAATCTAAAAAATAACAGTATCATTTTGATAAAATTGATAGATATGAAAACAATCCTGAAGAAATGTGGACATCTCTGAAGAAGATAGTTAATACAAAAGTTGAAGATCATCCGAATGATGTTATGTTCAAAGATGGCAACAATCAAATAATGATAAGAGACCATGAAACTATAGCTTTTCGTTTCGATCACTATTTCATTGAAAGTGTGGTTGAAATCATTGAGGGTTTGGATTCTCCAAGAGTTTGATCTAATACAAATTGTAATATGTATCCTTTGATGAATACATTCAGATTACTATCGTTGGCTGAATTACGTAAAATATTTGAAACTTTGGATTCTAAGATATCAGTATATGAAATACTTAATGCCAAAATGCTGAAAGATATTTTTGAATCAATTGGTCATATTATATTGAACCTTGTCAATACTTATCTTGATACTGGTATAATACCTGATGCACTCAAAACTACTACCATCATTTCGATACAGAAAATAGCGAATACCATTTATGCTTTTGAATTTAGACCGGTCAACACATTGCCTCCTCTGGAAAAAATCTTAGAACTAGCTGTATATGATCAATTAATTATCAATTAAAGTGTGGAAACGCTCCATTATCTTACGATATAATTATTTTCAGAGGTAAAGCTCGGACAGGTCGATTTTGTATTTCAGTCTTCCATCTTTTTTTACAAAAAAATAATTTTTCCCCACCACCTTACAAGATATGACGTCATCGATATTTTTTTTCAAATTGAAAGGTGGTGAAAATATCATAAGAAGTAGTGAAAATAAACAAATACGTATGGCAAATATACTCGTACTAACTACTGAGTAATTCTCAGGTTTCCATTGCAAAATAAATAATTAAATGAATGTTGAGAAATATAAACACTGGTTTCTTTTATACTCAGTATACTGTAACTTGAAGTGTGAGATATGACGTATGTGGTATGGTTGAACTCAGAAAAATATGGGCTTTCAATATACCCTTTCAATTCAAAAAAAAATATCGATGACGTCATATATTGTAAGGTGCTGGGGGAAAAATTATTTTTTTGTAAAAAAAGATGGATGACTGAAATACAAAATCGACTTGTCCGAGCTTTACCTCTGAAAATAATTATATCGTAAGATAATGGAGCGTTTCCACACTTTATGAACGCACTGTATATTGATAAATAACCAATCGGGTTTTCGAAAAAAATATTCCTGTGAATCATCCCTTCAATTTACGCTTTGTGAATTTAGAAAAGATGTGGACAATCACAAATATGTTGTCAGTGTTTTCCTCGATTTAAAAAGAGATTTCGAGACCATCGATCGACAAATATTATTAAAAAAATCATCAAGCTATGGATTTAAGGCAAAAGTATATGACTGGCTAAATAATTATCTCAGTAATCGTAGGCAAAGTGTAATAAATATTGATGTTGGAGTTCCTCAAGGAAGTGTTATAGGCCCACTACTTTTCATTTTATATTTGAATGATATTGATTTATTCATTGAATGCGAATTCATCAACCTTTTTGCTGACGACACACTGTTAGCATGTAGTGATAGCAGTTTAGATGGAGCAATTCAGAAAATTAACTTGGTTTCAAAAGATGTACATGACTATTTATTGATGAATAGACTCAAATTGAATGTGTCGAGAACAAAAGAAATGGTCTTAACCACAAAACACAAATATGAAACTTCTTTATACCTTTGTGTGTTTATACAAATTATGTCCATTAGTATTTCTCGTTTACAGTTTATATTTTCTCTTTTTCTTATACATTTATGATTATTATGTCTATTAGGATGCCTAATTAAATAAAGATCTATCTATCTACAACATCTTGCAGATGCCAAGAAATAATATGATCCCTAAGTATGTCTTCGAAAAACCCTTCGAGGTGTTGATCCCGGATAAAAGGGAGTGGCACAAAGTTGATGCTAGAGAAGAGCAAAACAGAATGATCTGGTACGCAGACGTATTAAGGACTGAACAAGGATCGCGTTCGGGAATTCATTCCCCTACCTTGAAGGAGAAACACTCCTATGCGCTTGGTGGAAACACCTCGGTGTTCCAAGCAGAAATGTTTGCAATTTAACAATGTGCGAAAATATGTGATGAGAAGGTCTTCAAGAGAAAAGGAATCCATATTCATTCGGATAGTCAGGCCAGCCTGAAAGCACTTACAGGGTATAAAGTAAAGTCCAGACTCATCTGGGAATGTATCAACGAACTTCCGATGCTGAGAAGGTTAAACAGAGTTAAACTGATCTTATTACTTGGGCACAGTGGAATAGAAGGCAACGAAGTAGCTGACGAACTAGCTAGGGAGGGGTCAGCTACACCCTACTCTGGCCCGAAACCAGTACTTGGAGTGCCCAAGAAACGACTTGGCAACTCCATTGAAAGACGAGTAAAAGAACTACAAAGAATAGCCTGGGATAACACACCAGGACAATAATATAGTAAACTTGTTATTCAGGTAACAGGTGAAAAAAGAACTAAGATTAAGTAGTAGTTTAGAGATTTAGTAGAGATCAGATAAGATCAGCAGCCATAAGATCGCTGAGAAAAGGCAAAGCTCCAGGACCGGGCGGAATACAGACAGAGTTCCTGAAGCTTTTGGATGAAGAAGCAATAAAAATGATCGGCAAAATATTTAACAATATCTATGACACAGGTAACATCCCGAGAGAATGGCTCATCTCTGAATTTATATTGCTACCCAAGAAACAAGGGGCAAATAAATGTGGAAAAAACAGAACCATAAGCTTGATGAGCCATTTACTAAAGCTTTTCCTTGAGGTTATCCATCGCAGAATATACAGGATATGCGAAGAGAGAGTAGCAGACACACAATTTGGTTTCATGGAAGGAGTGGGAACAAGAGAAGCACTGTTCAGCATACAAGTATTATTCCAATGGTGTAGGGACATGAATTGCGACATCTATACCTGCTTTGTAGACTACCAAAAGGCGTTTGACAATGTCCAACACCAGAATATGATACAAGTGCTGAAATGTACCGGAATGGAGGATAAAGACCTCAGACTTATACAAAACTTGTACTGGAACCAGACAGCCACCATAAAAATCAACGCTGGAAATGAAACAACAGAGGCAGTTAACATTTTGCGGGGCGTACGACAAGGATGTATCATCTTCCCTCTGATATTCAATCTGTATTCAGAAGAGATATTTAGAGAGGCTCTGTAAAACGATGGTAATGGAATTCTTGTAAACGGTGAACGGCTGAATAATATCCGATATGCAGACGATACTGTCATATTTGCAGATAGTATAGAAGGTCTACAACAGCTAATGAACAAAGTAAATGAAGTAAGCGAAAGGTATGGGCTAAAAATGAACATCAACAAAACGAAATTTATAGTCATGAGTAAAAAGAAGAAAGAAAATTGTTAAGTATTTATTAAAAATATACCAATAGAACGGGTATCGAAACTTGTCTACCTGGGAACCTTAATAAACGAACAGTGGGACCATTCACATGTAGAATAGAAAAAAGCAAGAGATGCCTTCATCAAAATGTCTAAGCTCTTCAAAAGCCATATCCTCAGACTGGGTATCAAAGTAAAACTCCTGCGCTACTATGTGTTCTCCATATCGTACTATGGCATGGAATCCTGGACATTGACCGAAGCAACACAAAAGAAGCTCGAAGCCTTCGAGATGTGGCTGTACAGGAGGATCCTTAGAATATCATGGGCAGATAGAGTGACCAACGAAACAGTACTGGAAAGAATGAGGAAGGAAAGAGAGGTGATGAAAACGATTAAGGGAAGGAAGCTGGAATATCTCGGACACATAATGAGAAATGACAACAAATACAAAGTCTTAAAATCCATCCTCTAAGAAAAGGGTTTGGAAAGAGAGGGCCCGGAAGAAGAAGGATATCATGGCTCAAGAACCTAAGGACATGGTAATCAAAAAGCAGCAGTCAACAAGGTTATCATAGCCAGGATGGTCGTCAATATTCGAAACGAATAGGCACTAGAAGAAGAAGAGAAGATAAGACTACTAACAGGTCTCCTTACAGGACATGCTCCTGTTAGAACACTCCTACAAAATATGGGGCTATATCAAGGTGACCAGACTTGTAGATTGTGCGGCTTAGAACCTGAGAATATTGAACACATTTTGTGCTATTGTGAGGCACTAAACTGTAGAAGAGTAGTGCAACTAAGGGAACCTGATTCAAACCTAGAGAATGTGGGAACCCTGAAACCTAGTGACCTTTGCAAAATAGTCAAAGGGACCAATATTTTTCAGGGTATCGGAATTATAGGGGAAATACAATAAGCCTCCGGCTGCAGTATATCCTTCGGACCTCTGTAATAATAAAAAAAATTGAATTAAGTAGATTATTCAGTGACAGCAATTATAGAAAATTTTACAATAATTGTCTGATTGCCAAGTGGAATAAGGTGCAGTGTGCTGATAATCCATTTCTTTTGTTTTGTAATATGCTATCCAATTGCTTCGAAATGTCTTTCCCTATTCGGAAAATCAGAATTGAAAATAAAAACAAAAAGTTTTGATGACTGAAGGAATTCGCATACCTGTTATGAATCTGAGAAATCTATATCATATTAGGAAATACTTCAATAATGACTATTACCTATAGGAGAACTTACAGAAATGTTATTGAGACTGCAAGAATAATGTATTATTATGACAGAATTTACAAAACTAATAAAAGATTTGTTCAAGCTCATGGGCGTTGTGAAACATTCGAAAAATAATACAGTAAGAATACTCGAAAATATGCCGATATTCACATTAGAACTTCTGGTTCAGTTAATCAATGAGTCTTTTTCAAAAGGACTATTTTCGAATTTCCTGCAAACGTTATTTCTCTTCACAAAGGTGGAGATACCTCGGATACTTCGAATTTTCGCCCTGTTTCTTTTATTCCGACATCGGAAAAAATTATTGAGAGATTGGTCTGATGAAGTTTCTATCAGTTCGAGAGTTTCTTGACAATATTTTTTATTAATGATTTTTTTTTATTTCAGCAATTGTAAAAAATACAGGAAAATTATGAAAAATGTCAGAAGATAAAAGTATGTAGGTTATGAATCAAATCATCATAATACACCATGAATTGAAAACATTCTGATCTATCCATATTCACACAAACATACACTTGTTTACACACACAGCAATACATTAATAAGCACATACATGAAAAACATGTTGACTATCTATCACACTCAAGATTATGAAGCTTCCTAATAAAAAAATTTCTCCATGGTGTAGCAGTTTTTGAGGAGTAGGTGTTTTTTCAGGCGATTATTGAAAATCGTTAAGGAAGCTGCATTCTTTATGTGATCTGCCAGAGAATTATAGCATTTGCATCCAATATACTCAAAGTTCTTCTGATACCGAACGGTACTATGCCGGTGGAGTAAAATAAGGTTTTTTCGTCTAGTATTATGTTCATGTTGTGTTCTGATAGCATTATAAGTAGCCCTATTTTTTTAAATAAAACAACACGCTTCGAGGATGTATGTGCTCATAACAGTCAGAACATTTAGTTTCTTTAGTTTCTCTGCATGAGTCTTTTCTACTTAGTTTTGCAATTATCCTAATTGCGTATTTTTGTAACAAAAACACCCTCCGTACGTAAGAACCTGTTCCCCAATTCAAAATTCCGTATCTGATATGAGAATGGAAGTGGGCGTAGTATGAGGGAAGAAGGATATTCTCACTGCAATGACCCGACAAAAACTTTAGTGCGTAACATCCCCTATTAAGTTTGCCGCAGACAATGTCAATTTGTGAGTGTTTTGAGTCAAAGGTAATTCCCAGCACCTTGACAGATTCAGAAGAAGACACGACGTCATCAGTACTAGCACGTGGTTGTTATGCTTCGCGAATGGTGTCGAGAGAACTGGGTACAGCCACTGTGAAGGTATGGGCTATTTATTCTGAGTTGATACCTGTATGAAATCGCCAGATTGAGCCGTGTTGCCATATGTTTTTCACTTTTTCAGCGATGCTCCGAATTAACTTCGACTAAAAACACAGACTCTGTGATAAAAGGTTGGGTTAGGTTGACCGTTTGTTTTGTTTTGAAAGTGTTTCCGATGGATCAATAATTTTTATCATATTTGGATTACTATTGATTGTGGATGACCGTTGAATGGTTCAAATGATATAATGGACTGTTCTCATGCTAGAAATCGGATCGAATATTCAAAGGAAATACACAATAACTACGTGATGAAGTGATGTTTATCTTTCAACATCATATCTGTTCTAAACTCTTACTCTCATTTGACGGTTCTATATTTCAAAACCAATTCTTGGCCAACCTCAATGGGTATGTTATAGAAATAATGCAGAAGTTATAAATTGATTCATTCGTGGAAAAAATAGTGGTGCATCTGCTCATAAGGAAGGTTTCCATATGATACATGAGGAAAACCCACAAAAACTCATTGAACCACCATATATCATCACATTTCAACAAAAATACAATATCGATTCAAATTCAAATGTATATTTATGCATTATGTTTGTCTTCTGCTACTTATGTATCATCTGGAACTGAAAACTAACAACTCGACATACATTATGTTGAAAAATATCATAATTGAAACCAACCCTTCTTCTTCTCGATGACTTCTTTTTACTCCAAATGATGATGCTGTCTTCTCTGAGGTATGACTCCTGTTGATTAATCTCATCAATATCATCCATTCACATAAGAATAAAATGTATAGTTTATAATTTTTAGATGTTCAATACCTTACCTAATGAACAAATTATAATTATCTCACCAATTTTTCTTATAAATAAGTAATGATAAATTTTTCTTCGAAGAACTTGATGTCCATATTTTTCTGGTATCAGATCTGCCTTATAAATAGGGGCTGGTTTGTTCCTGAAAATTATAGAATATATTACGAACAACTTTGAAATGAGTTCTGAATTTATGGCATACAATTTTACTAAATTAGCTAACTGCGGCTTCAACATTCCATAATCAAAAGTAATATCATTATTAGTGAACCATTCTTGAATTGCTGCCTTGTTAGAAGCTGAGGTGGGAACTTTGTTAATGGTTGTGCTATGATAGGGAGCATTATCCATAACTATTGTGGAAGGATTTTCTAAGTTTGGCAGCAATTGCGTTTCGAATCAGTGGAGGAAGTTATCCTGGTTTATTTCTCCATGGTAATCTTCATCAGCAGTTTTAGAAGAAAAAACTAATTCTGCTCCAGGAATGAAACCATTTGAACAACCAGCTTGCAGAACAATGAATCTAATATACAACATAAGTTCAGTACACCATCCAACCCAAATACAAACTATAAATACTTAGAACCTCCTACTTCTAGACGATAGCCAATTTTAGTTTTCGCCAGTCAACTTATCTGAAGAAAAGCGATCGAGAATGTGACCTCATTTTTTTCGTATCTGCTATAGTTTCCAAGTTACCCTATACAAATACGGAATTTGTCACCCCTTTACGATAATGCAAAAACTGATTTGGTTGTCTTTTAAATGTTGAAAGAAAAATGCATTTTTCCATACATTAGTATGATATATTTTTTTCGATTTGTACAGGTGATATTTACATCATGATTGGGAGTTCTCATTAGTATTTCTTTTGGAATCGCTGGTTCGAAGGTTCCTGTCTTCGAGGTCGAAGAGTCTGCTGGGGCTCATCTTCTTCTGGGTGAGCGGCATTCCATTCAAGTGATCTCAGAATAGCTTCAGGAATTGGAGGAGATGTGGGCAAGTGAGCACCCTGAGGTTGGAATCCATTTTCATTAGCGATGTAGGTCAAAGCAATTGGAGTACCATCATCACTGGTGTACTGGAAGGAACCCTGTACTTCAGCAATTCCGCCTTCTGGTCCTGATGGATTCTTGATTTGACCTTGTTCTTGAGCTGAGATGCCATTACCAGTTTCATA
The DNA here is from genome assembly GCA_037013635.1 of Plagiodera versicolora. Taxonomy (NCBI): domain Eukaryota; kingdom Metazoa; phylum Arthropoda; class Insecta; order Coleoptera; family Chrysomelidae; genus Plagiodera; species Plagiodera versicolora. The sequence goes on along the minus strand of CM072986.1, from coordinate 1,921,025 downwards.
ACTAGAAAATAAAACTTGATCGATAAGGGATTTGTGGAATAAGAATGTGGGTGATCTCGTTATAGTGTCATATGTTGAGAATGAGAATATATTCGTTTTTGTTTCAGACCATACTTTCGATATTTGAGGAAAACTCTCACTGAAATGCAGAAGGAGTTTTCATTATGCGCCTCAAACAATGAATCTGGTATTATCTACTTCAAGTAATTAACAGAACACAAATTAAATAAAATCTGCACTGAAGATTATGAAGTTTCCCAAATAAAAAATTCCTCTATGGTATAGCAGTGTTTGAGGAGTAGGTGTTTTTTTCAGGCAATTCTTGAAAATCGTAAAGGATGCTGTATTCTTTATGTGATCCGTCAGAGAATTATAGCAGTTGCATCAAATGTACTCAAAGTTTTTCTTATGCCAAACGGTACTATGCCGGTGGGGTAAAATAAGGTTTTCTCGTCTGGTATCATGTTCATGTTTTGTTCTGATAGCATCATGAGAAGTCCTATTTTTGAAGATGAAACAATACGCTCCGAGGATGTACGTGCTCATAACAGTCAGAATATTCGAGTTTTTGAAGATATCTCTGCATGAGTCACTTCTACTTAGTTTTAGAATCATCCTAATTGCGTATTTTTGTAACCAAAATACCCTTTGTACGGAAGAACCTGTTCCCCAATTTGAAATTCCGTATCTCATATGAGAATTGAAGTGGGTATAGTATAAAGAAAGAAGGGTACTTTCACTGCAATGACCCGACAAAAACCTTAGTGCGTAATATCCCTTCCTAAGTTTGCCGCAGACAATGTCAATATGTGAATTCCATGAAAGTTTTGAGTCAAAGATAATTCCCAGCATTTTGACAGACTCAGAAAAAGACACGACGTCATCAGTATTCTCAAACAACAATAACTGATATCTATAGAAATCCTACATGATACAATTTTTGAACTACGTACGCGTAAAGATCCTTTGTATATAAATATATACCAATCACTTCTGAATTCAAAACATTGAATCTGTTCAAGTAGAATTTGGAGGTTCAAGAAACATGTACCTATTGGAGATAATCTTTCTCGATATTCTCATCAAGCATTAAATGAAAATCTTAGTGAAGGATTGAATATATCATGTGGAAATGATGATGCAAATTTTTAGAAGTTATAGAATATCTTACTTTTTTCATGATTCAACAAGTCATTCACTAAGCATTTCATCAATTGCATATTTTGCTGAAATATAAGTGATGAAAATTCTTGAAAATTCGTCACGAGTTTCATTCTTGATAAATTGTTGATTTCATTTACAGAAATATTGTTATGAAAAACGATAATCATGAGCTCAATTTCATTGATGATGTCTCACCTCCACTGATAGGATCCATCGGGGTTCACTCCTTCATTATCATACCTGATGATGGGAATTTCTGAGGTTTGTTGTTGTAGTTGTGGGGCGGCCCAACAGAAACCCAAAGTAACCAGAAGAACTCCTATCTGGGAAAATTATTAATATAGCGAATATCCTCCTTTAAATTAAGATAACATGATCAAAATATATTTTTGACATCCCATAAAACTCAAATAATCTCAATATTTCAGTTCAGTTTAAATTTCACAATGATAACTATGAATCTTATTGACATAATTCTTGTTTGAAATAAACCGTCGGTCTGAAAATTTAATCTGGCAATCATTGTGGAACACAGGTCAAAGTTAATGGGTCAAATCAAAGCTTTCCTGAATATTCAATGTATAGTAAGAGACATTCGAGATCACGGAAAGAGTACAATTCGATCTAATATCATCCATGACTTCTCATCGAATTTTCAGTCGCAAGACAACACTACATGAATTGAATTCAGATAACATTATTCTTAGCATATGCTATTTGCCTACAACAAAATTCAGGAAAATGGGTTACCCAGACAACCAACAATTAAAACTGATGAAATCGACGTGCCAAAAGTTGAAAAAATGGAATATTAGCTATGGAGGAAGTTGAATGGAACTGTGGAATAATCCTAATAAATCAAATATCTTCTATTTCAGCAACATTTTCACGATGTTTTATTCCACCTGTTGGTTCCCGAAGCTATACCTGAGTACATTTTCATGACCAATCAAACGCAAGATAATATCTCTGAAATATGTGTTCGTCAACCACAAATGAGAATATACCTACCACTTTCATGTTGAGTGCGAATTAGTCGATAATAGAAGACACTACTACTGACTTCATTGCGTTTCTGAAGATATTTATATAGTTGAATGCGGATCCCTACTCTATTTAATTGTTTCGAACTCATCCTTCAATCCAATATTGAATAAGCAGGTAGTGAATCAGTCGAGATTTGTGACGAAATCATGAACGACCGACTAAAATATACTTTCTTCTCGTCTATCAAATGCAAATGATGTAAAGGTTATGCTTTAGGAAACATTCCGAAAACAATAAGTATGAAATTATCCATATATTATTCTTAACTAGATGATAAACAGAAATTGGTTCAACAATAAACCACCGAAGTAATAGGATAATGATTTCGAAACATTTACTGATTTCTTCATAGTTGTTTTAATATGAAATGACAGCTCTAACCTTTTTCTCGAAAACATCAGTCCAATTCATTCGAGCATCATGCAAATATTTTTTTCATTGGACATATTCTTGAACCGAAACATATTTGCCTCAGTTTCAATCATTATTTCCACTAAGACTATCAAAGTGTTTTTGACGCCAAAACTTCGTGGGGCACCCTGTATTCTTATACGGTTTGATACACCGTTTCGTATATGTGTTCCCTTCACTTCCTCATTGAAATCCCCAATTTTCAAATATATTGAGAACTAGAGACCTAGAACTGAAAATATTGTTTCAGACATCTTTCGAAATATGTCAGATTTGTGACTTTTATTAGCGAAGTAAATATTTGGTCGCAACCATTATTGAAATATTTCCTCTGTGATATCTATGAAATATAACATGATTTGATAAGATTAGTTACTATCTTATCAACTCCATTAGTATTTACCACTTTGTCGAAAATATAAACATGAAATATAATGAATTAATTTTCATTTATTTCAATATATTATCATCCTTTCCCATGAATACTATAACTTGAGTTGGGTTTTATTTTATTTATTTTATTAGTATAATCTTTTCAACGAAAAGTATGGCAACTCAATATATTATGATAGATGATATCATAGAGGGGAGAAATGAGAATGAAAAATAATTTTTTCAGATTTTTACAGAATTTCCTCAACGGCATATCGTTGATCACAGTCGAACTCTTCTTCAATCAATCTCGTATTTATTGTACTTTTCGATATCCCGATGTTGGGAAACGAATTCAAAAAGTCCTATCTATGCAGTGTATAGATGAAGAAAGCTTTTCGAAACAATCCTTGGATACGTCGATTCTTGTTTGGACATGTGCATATTTTAACATATTAGCCGCAATCTGTAACGTTATTGCTATTCCAGATATGTCGTCATCAATATTTTTTTTCCAATGAAAACACATATTATTGAAAGTGCCATATTGAATAGCATTATTTTCAACAGACCGCAGAATCGACATTGGTTAAGTTGCATGAAATTTTTGGATGAAGTATTTTTTGCGATTATACACAATGTCACGGCTGAAAGACGTGGAGAATAGTGGTACTACATTGCGGAATCATGAAAAATATCATTTCCTGTAAAAAAAATCATGGCTGGATATTAGAAATACGTTCTCACCAGCGGCGTGCCTAAAGAAACGTTAACGAAGTTCCAATTTGAAAATATTATGAATTAGTTTGTTGAATGATCTGAACATAGTGATGACGTCTTACGTCAAAATATGCAAAATTTCCAAACAGGATTTTTTATGTCCGAGGACTCAAAAAGCTTCTCCTATTCTAGGATTGATTCCCAACTTCATATACATATTGTATATACATAATGCATTCTTAAAATCATGGTGGGCATCTTATTTACCAATGATGATTATCTTAATTATGTTTATTCGTTCGATAAGTACTCAAAACGATATTTATTATCGTCTTTATGAATTGTTTATTTTATGTTAGTAAATTGGTATAATAAATGGTTGAAAACTTTTTTCATCTATAACGATGAATTTAGTTCGATTGAACATTTTGTTTCAAAATCATTTTAATAACAAGCATCAAACTTGGAATTTCGATACTAGGAAGGTATAAGGTCAATTGACAGGAGTTTCAGATCTATTGTAATATCGTTGTGTATTCTTTGCCTGGTTTATGATTATGCATCTTGAAAAGGTTAGTTTTCCTAGAGTATTTCCGTTGATAACTATTCTAGTGAAATCAATTAATACTCTGTGGAGCTGTTTATAACATCGAAGGTTTCAAATTCGCATACTGAATTCATTGTGAATGTGTCTTTGTTGTATCACAAAACTTACTCTCAATCTATTCACTGGATACCTATGCCAATTCCCCCCTAAAAAAAATAAATCCTTCATGAATTCTTTAATGTTTAATGATCTATTTCAATCATTGTGTAATTTATTTGAGGTGTGGATTCCTACACTTCCTCTGAATATGCATTTATACTTCTGCTTTTTTGTATATACCTGCTAAAATTATTCTCTGAATATTCTTCGAAATACTTTCTCCCTATCTCTATAATTTATCTTCGATTATTCAACAACGTTATGAAAAATTTCATGGAAGAAGCCGATTAATAATTATTAGTAGTAATAAACCATTAAATTATTTAAAATAATGATTGCAGAAAAAATCAACGGAAACTTCTTATCTATAATCTTACTTTTTTCATGTTGCATTCCTTCATGATCTTGTGAATTTTGTTTTTATCGCTTGTGATGATTTTCTTGGAGATATGGTGGTTTACTTCATGATGATGAAACTTCTATATTTCGTTGGTTCATAGTTAATTCAGTCATTGTTATTTGGATATTTAATGAAGTTATAATATATTTGAGTATCATCAGCGTATAAATGCACTTGACAAGTGTTAAGAGCGTGTGATAAGTGTATATAGAAAATAACGGGCCGATTATAGAGCCTTGAGGTACTCCTGATTTGAGATATAACAGATCTGAGCCGCATTCCTCTATACTAACCATCTGGTCTTTCAAATAATTCGTCAACAATGACAGAGCATTGGCAGAAAAACCGATATAATCCAGAATACCCAATCCCCAATCGGTAGCATAATTCCATACTGAAACCATTTAATCTCGGTTGATTCATTATTGAAGATAAGATATCCAGGACAGTCTTCGCTGTTGTTCCGATAACCCGATACAACCTCAAAGTTCTACTTCTATCCTTCTGTTCCTGCTTCTTCTGCTGATTAACCAGAACATTGATATTATCTTTCTATAGCTGAAGTTTCTCCTTTATATTTTCCCGTTTCAATTCATTGAATCTTCCACTATACTTCTCCTCCATTATTTGAGTTATCGTTTCGGTCAACCGAATGATGAAATCATCCGCTGTACACAATTTGATAACTAGATTTTTCAAAATTGAGTGCAGTTCATCCTCGCCCTTAATGCTCTGGCCCTGTTTCCGAGTCTCCCTACTCATGACTGAGACAAAACTCCAAGTTTTAACAGTTCAAAGTAATCAATTGAGTTGGAAAGTGAGAATTGAGTACTTGCTCACTTCAACTACTATCACCAAAATTCTCAAGTTCATAAATGTACTCTAAACATAGACTTTTTACTATGAAGTAGCAGCACTACAAAACACGACTATTCTCTTCGACGAATAGGATAGAGTATTGGATGTCAAGAAAGGTGTCCCTGGTGACATTATTTTCGGTTGATGAAAGTGTGTATGTGTCCAGGTCTCTTGGATTTTTGAATGAATGCATCGAATGATATTGTTTTTCTCTAGTGCTTCTCTTCCCTAAGTTTGGATCAATCTGATGATTACAGTACGTATGACAATTACTCAAGATAGGGAAGACTTTCTATTGATATAAGATTTTTTTCAAGAATTTGAATTTGTTTCTTATGTTGCTTTCATATTTCGAAGTAATTCTATGGAAAAAGATTTCACTATTCAAAATAATCCATAATTCCTACATTGTATTCATGAATTCGCAAGCCATATACATTTTACAAGGTGTTCCGTTTAAAAACAAAAATTAACACCATATAGAGTTCACCGAGCTGACTCAGAATATACCATATATGTGGGGTTTTATAAGTGAGATATAGGCTGTTTCATCAACTGGATCTATCTAGGATTAAACTCAAGTTAAATTCACCCGATTTTCATCCAGTGAGTTTATTTGAATTTTACTGAACAAGTACAGCGAATCAATGTCTTAATACCACCTTGGAATTGGAAAATATCCCGACCTTCCTAGCACAGTGAGTTCATTGAGTCTACAATACCTCTTCATCCTAAATTTGGTAAAATTGATGGTATAAATGAAATTAATCATCCTTATTATATAAAATTATGATTGAATAATACGTATGAGGCAATTGCCACATGAAAAACTCAGAGATCCTTATCTCAACCATATTGTGTTTAAAGTAATAATTATATTCGCTAAAATCCTTGAACTATCATGTTTAGATATTAGTGTTAGGACCCGTGACCTTCACAATTCCGTTTTCATGCAGATGCATAAGAATATTACTGATCATTATATCTACAATGATTTAAAAACCGACTAACTGAAATCGAAATTTTGGTGAATGTATCCACTTGTGTGGGTGTGAATTCACCTTCTATGGTTCATGATTACATTGATTATACGTATCACAATATACAGATTGAACAAGGTTTGTCACGATATTTCAAAAGACAACTTTTTTATAAGTTTCGTAATATATATTCATATCTGGCAACGTATAGGCGTATGGGGGCGGACCTCAGAATAACCCCATAGTAAATCCTGCCTGTCGTAAGAGGCGACTAAAAGGGTGAAAATACCACCATATCGATTTTGTGCGCTGAGAAATGGGTCAATCCATGTTTCAGTGTTCGGTCGATACCTTCCGGTCTCCCCTCCCTCAATATTCTTTTCCTTGATTCATTTCAAGAATAAAGATGATGAAGTCTCCTAGAGTAAAACACTCCGGAAGCAAAATACCTCTCCATTCGGATTTACGGGCGAGAGGTACTCGAGGGGACTCATCTCTGAAAATTAACTTTTGCAACATCCGCGATCTCAACAAGAACATCAATGATGTCCACCATCACCTACAGTTGAAGAAGCCGGATATTCTGGCACTGACGGAAACACAAGTAAACTCGTCTTCCGACAGGGTCCACATGCTTTGTCCTGGTTATGAGCTCAATTCTCGATTCAGATTCAAAGGTGGAGTTTGCCCCTTTGCTAAAGCTAATCTTTCATGCCAGCGTGTAGAGAGTTTGAAACCTAAAGAATTTGATGTGATGTGGTTCAAGCTGGCCGATACCAAACTGACCAAATTACTTTGCTACCTTTACCTCTCACCTAATGAACCTTCTTATGACAACCTCATTGAATTTTTATCACTCAAACTGGACTTCGTTCAAGAGAATCACCCGACAACAGAAATTGTGATCTTGGGAGACTTCAATGTACATAACGCAGGCTGGCTCAAATCCTCCAACAAAACAGACGATGCAGGTCGTCAAACTGAGGCCTTAGCCATCACGTATGGTCTTGAACAACTTATCGAGCTACCAACCCGCATCCCGGATGTCATCAACCAGTCTGCCAATACTCTGGATCTTTTCCTCACCACCAACCTTGATTTTTATAGAGTAAAAGTTTGTGCCCCACTTGGAAACTCTGACCACACCCTCATCTCCTGCTCCTGCTCTTTCAATGTACCATCGAGCAGCACATTACCGCCCCGTCACATGTGGCATTATAACTCGGCCGACTGGGAAAGTCTTCGTATGTTTTTCTCAGCGTTTCCATGAAAGAGGGTTTGTTTCTCCTCAGAGCATCCAACACGATGTGCAGAGTCAATTTCTGAAATCATCATGTTGGAGATGCAAACTTACATACCGAACATCTTTCAATGAGACCTGGTTTAGCGGAAGCTGCTCTAAAGCTGTCGCTTCCAAACAGGCAGCATTTCATCGATGGCAAAAAAATCCGAGCCCTGAGACTAGAGCAGTATATGTAGAGGCTAGAAACATATGCAATGAGACAATCAAGCATTCGAAAGATGCTCACAATGCCAAAATAAGATCAAAACTAGTAGAATGTCCTAACGGATCCCGTTCATTCTGGTCTTTCGCCAAAGCTGTGGGGAAAAATTTCACTTCCAGCTCGTTTCCTCCTCTAACCAAGGAAAATGGAATACTAGCCGCGACTGCCCAGGAAAAAGCAAAAATTTTTTCCCATTTATTTGCTGGCAATTCCACTCTGGATTCATCGGGAAAGCAACCCCTGAACATTACACCTATTGACAGCCACATGCCCGAGATCACATTTCGCCAACGAACTATCCGAAAGATTTTGTTGGGTCTCAACATCGGCAAGGCCTGTGGATCTGACGGAATCCCACCTATTAATATCAAGAAATGTGCCGCAGAACTAACACCTATTCTTTGCAAGTTATTCAACCACTCTTACAAATTGGGAATATTTCCGTCCAACTGGAAAATCGCAAGAGTACAACCAGTCCCCAAAAAAGGCAAAAAGACCCTACCTAGCAACTACAGACCTATCGCACTGCTGTCTATTATTTCAAAGGTCATGAAAAAAGCCATTTACATCGAGCTCATGAAGTATTTGGAAAACTCAGGAATCATCAACGATAGGCAATATGGTTTCCGTCATCAAAGATCAACTGGTGACCTGCTTGCTTACGTCTCACATATCGTCGGTCCGAAGGCAAAACCACGAATGTGAAAAAATAGCGAATGTGAACTAATTGGGTAATTATACACATTTATTCTAATTCACTTAATATGTCATGAAACAACATTATTTATGAGCGAAGATGGTCTTGGGTTTGATTAGGTAAGTATGCAACCAGATTTTTGGAAGCCAATAGAAACTTCAGACCTTGTTTTTTCAAAATGACGAAGCTGCAAATTCGTGGTTTTGCTTTAGGACCGACGATATATGGCAGCTATCTATCGAGAAATATGGTGAAACCTCAGCCGTGGCACTAGATATCTCCAAGGCATGCGATCGAGTCTGGCACCAGGGACTCCTTGCCAAGCTTCCATCTTATGGGTTGCCTCCTCAGCTATGTTCTCTGCTAACTAGTTTTCTCTCAGGCAGATCACTCCATGTGGTGGTCGATGGAGTTTCATCTGACTCTCTGATTATAAATGCTGGTGTTCCGCAGGGATCAATTCTATCACCAACACTGTTTCTGTTCCACATCAATGATCTGTTGGAGGCAACTTCATGTCCAGTACACAGCTTCGCGGATGATAGTACCCTCCACACTGCCTTCTCTTCCAGGGCTCCAATACCAGCCCGCCAAATCAAAAACGAACGAGGATGAAATGTTAACAACATGAATATGGATTTGGCAACAATTCTCGAATGGGGATCCAAGAACTTAGTGGATTTCAATGCAAACAAAACACAAGCATGTCTTTTCTTCAAAAAAGCCGACCTCACAATGCCCAGCATAAGCTTGTCAGAGGTGACCATACCTTTGAAGTCATCCATCTCGATCCTTGGTATAATTATCAGCAATAACCTTTCTTGGGAAAGTCATGTGAGATCAATTGCTGAAAGTGCATCCCAAAAACTTGGTTTTCTGTTTCGTGCCAGGAGCTATTTCACTTCCAGTCAGCTGCTCAAGATCTATAAGGCACAAATCCGACCTGTCCTGGAATACTGTTCCCATATTTGGAGTGCAGCACCTAAACATATCCTGAAGCTGTTGGATTCTGTCCAAAAAAGGGCAATTCGTCTCGTCGGTGATGCTTCGCTTACTAACTCGCTTACTTCTCTGGAACACCGAAGAAGGTTTAGCGATCTATCTCTATTCTATAGATATTTTCATGGGCGGTGCTCTTCTGAGATATCAACAATCGTTCCTCCTTTGGCGGTCTCTTCGAGGTTAACCCGTCAAGTCCAGTCATCACACCCCTTTGTGGTTAATTTGGTGGCCTGCAGAATATCTCTTTTCAAAGACTCGTTCATCCAACGAACAGCGAGGCTCTGGAACACATTGCCCAGAGAGGTGTTCCGCGAGGCATATGACCTCCAGAAATTTAAAAAGAACACCAATTCCCACCTCCTTTCCCTTGCTTCTCACGATGTTCTCTGAACATCACAAGATGTCTCCTTTTGTGAGAAGTTTTATATAAAAAAAGGTACTTCCAGAACTTTAGGAATTCCTGGTGTTATGATGATGATATACAAGGTGAGCCATGGTGCTTGGTATCTTGTACGTATCTGGAAAATAGCATACTCCTTCGAGCGCCTATGATATAGAAATAGAAATAGATTTATTTGATAGATATCCTAAAATACATAAAAATCGAACAAATATACAAGTTATTAGCAAAATATATTAACCATATACAATAGAACACAGGGGTGTGAAGAGATCATTAGAGAAAATAATGATGAAAATAATATATCGATTGGAAATATTTTGAGCAATGTAGCGTTGCCGCTTGTACCGAAAAGTTGCACCATCTTTTTCATTTCAAACAAAATACTTTGTTCATTACAGCATTCTTGATTTATCATTTCTACATAGCTATTCATGGAAAAAACATGTATATGTGTTCTGTATGAAATTAACTGGAGTGGAAATTATGAATATAAGACATATATCGGACACACATAAACACACTTGCTAGTGCTACAAAAAAGGTTCCTCAAATTAATCATGAAGGAAAACACAATATATCCCTCCAACTTGTTATATAAACAATGCGAAGTCATGGATATGAGGCAACTATTTTATTATTGTGTGAATGTGAAGCTGCAGTCAACCGGGGTTGCTGAACGACCCACACATGATTATAACACACGCAAAAAAAACTTATCAACACTGCCACAAGTGAAAAAGTCGTTATCCCAAAGATCATATGCATATGTCACAAAAAAAAAATAATAGTGTTCTTGATAGAATCAAAAGTGAAAAAATCAAGTTCAATATTTTCTATGCTAGATTCCATATATGTGTGTGCATTTGTATGTGTGCATGTAATTGGAAAATTCAATTTTCCATCTTATTTCATTAATTTATTTCATTTCAATGTGTTATCAGAGATCCTAGTCTAATTTTGTGTGGCGTGACATGTGTGTGCAATCGTGTATGTGTGCGTATGTGTATGTGTGCGTATGTGTATATGTACTCGCAAATGCACCAATGTACTCGCAATTTCAACTTTCAACTCTAAACTTTTTTTTTAATTATCAACCTTATTGTATAACCTTTTACCATTTTTTTTCTAATATGTTACCTTAGATCCTAGTCTTATTTTATCTGATATTATTACTTGTTTGTTTGTTTGTAAATATCGAAACAAATATCACTTATCGATTACTACTTTGTTCAGCCCTATTCTTTGTTATTCTATTACCATTTTTATACGCATGTTTACTGAATAAATATTTTCATTATTATATTATACATGACTATAAATACAATGATACGTTATCGATGAAATTCATTTGATATGTAAGAAAGTAAAAAGAGGCTGAAATATTAGAATCAAGTAAAAGATCAAACCAGCAATTTTTCACTATTTGAAATTATGATGAATGAATATAATATATCCTCATGTACGTTACAAACAAAAATTAAAAATTTCACACGATGGAAGTCTTTCGGCCTATTAGATAAGTTCGGTGGAATAGTCAAATATATACCATTTTCTGATGGTTCACGATGCTAGTTCTACTGACATACATTCAGTCAATAAAAGCGAGAGTTATGAACACTGCAAGCGTCATACACATATGCAAGAACCGTTCGTTTATTCATCATTCTTCTTCGGCTATGGATGATGGGTTCAATAGGTCGGCGAACGAAATAGTGTCAGATATTTGTTATTCATTAGGAATTGAGTAATCTATTTCGCCTTTTTCTATTGAAAAAATAAGTTTGAAAAGGTTGTACGGATAAGTAAGATATGAAAAGTCAGTTATATTCAAAGAACTGATTCATTCAGAAAGTATACATTCTGTTATATAAAATACAGGTCATAGCCAAATATACCTACAGGGTGGGGCACCCCATACGACACGGCCTCTGTAAACCAAACCATCGACTATTTCGGAAATTCCTTCTTCTCATCATTTGTATATTCATTGAGGCTGCAAAAGTGAATTATTTTGGAGTATACAGGAGTAAAAAGTGTGACATATCAAAGTGGTGTTTTTTGGAACACCCTGTATTTCGTCACATTTTTGAAAAGGTCAGTGAAAATAATATGATTGCATTAAAGGGACTATGTACCTAATTATAACCGTTCTCGAGTTATTGTTCTATTTTTGAAAATCCTGGTTACAATTGGAAACTGAATAACATCGGAAACCATCCCTTTCAATTTTGACCAAGTATTGAAGAGGTTTCAGGCCATTTATTCCGATAGAACCCGTTTCCCAATATTATACAACAATCTCACTGTCACTTTTTTTTATTTCAAACGGAGATAATTTTGTTATTTTGAATGGAACAACCTGCATTTTTTTCAATCTGAACAATACAAAATTCAATTATCTTTCATTTCATATTAGTGTATCCTATACCTAGCTTGAACGGTTTTCAAGATATTATCATTTTCAAATAGTAGTTATCATTTCAATGCATTATTTGAATGGAGAGATCTTTGAAACGTCATTTATTTGATTTGCTCACAGAATTCTCATGGACAGTTATTGTGTTTTACGTTATTCGAAATATTCACTGTCTGATAACCGTCGAAAATGAAAACTTATTCCATTCAAGAGCGGGTAGATATGATTTTAGCGATTGGTGGGTATTCAGAGAATTGTCTGACGTCAAAGTGTGTATGCCCGAAAATATCCAGACCGGAATCATCCAAACAAGCTGGTTTTTGAACGATTGCTACATACATTTTATAGGACTGGAAGTGTAGCTTATGAAAAGACAAAAAGATCAAAACCTATCATTGGAAATGATGAAAATGAATTATTATAGCTTTTCGAAGAGTTTCGCCTCAAATGCTATTGAATGTTAGGCAGTCTTTCATAGAAAGAATAGCTCTTTGTGGTCATCATTTCGAGCACCTATTTTGAATTAATTAAATTTGTTTTTCATGTTTTGTTGTGGTTTTTCAGTTGAATAATGAAAAAATTATCTGTTTAATGAACTACGGACAGAATATGGATCTGAATAAAAACTTCATTTCAGTGAACAGTAAAAGTTCGATGAAGTGAAGTATAATAACTGTCAATGAGAATTCTGTTATCAAATCAAATAAATGTCGTTTCACAGCTCTCTCGGTTCAAAGAATGCATTGAAATGATAACTACTATTTGAAAATGCGAATATCTTGAAGTCTATTTAAGCTAGGTATAGGGAACCCTAATATAAAATGAAAGATAATCGAATTTTGTATTGTTCAGATTGAAAAAATACAGGGTATTCCATTTAAAATAACAAAGTTATCCCCGTTCGAAATTATAAAAAAGTGACAATGAATCTTGAACCTCCTGTATGATATTAAAATGGCGTCGATCGACAAGTCGCTTGTAAACATCGAGCTCCTTAAACTCAAAAAGGAGTATCTAATTGAAATAATAATTGAAGGTGAACTACCTAAACTAGTTAATAATAACATACTGAAACAGTTTCTCAGTGAAAATCGGTGGAGTAAGCATTGTGACCTTACATATCGTACCAACGTGCATGTTAGTGAGCAAAACGGGAATGATAGCACTTCCAGTGAAATCGGTACGAAATTGGTGCATGAAAACGCAGCCTTACAGGATAAGCTTGACGGATTAAACAAGCTACTCTATCATCTCGAAAAAAGGGTGAGTGAACAAGAATGTCTAATTGACCTATTGCGTAAGCATCAACCTGAACAAAAGACATCTACGGACCAAATCCGAAACCAACACAATGAAGAACATTATTACAAACAATCAGCCTCCTACAGCGAGATGGCAGCTCTTGCGAAACCTAACAGACAAACAACTGGCCAAAACCATCCGAGTGAACTGACGCAGAGTACAGGCAGTGGAGAAACAAATAGCAAGAACAAGAAACTCGTGAAATTTAACGCGGAACAAGTGAGATCCGCGATAGATGATGCAAAATCCATGATACCAACTAAAAATCATAGAAATTACAATAAACCAATTACAGGCTCCTACACTGCAAATCAGAAAATACGAACAGTACCCCGGCAGGGCTACCTGAGTGTGTACCATTTGCACCCTGAAACTACTCCCGAAGAAATGGCTGATTTTATGAGGGAAACAGCCCCAAATATACATTTTCAATTCAATCTGCTCAAATCAAATGATTACCAAGCCTGTTACAAAGTCGCCTATCCATTGGATCACGCCAGTGATGTATTCAGTCCTGACATTTGGCCAGTGGGAGCAACGATTCGTCGGTTTCAACACAGAAACACAAATTTTCCGCAGCGCAACAACTACAACAATCGAAAGTAGTTAGAGAAGTCCCGCATGCAGATGGCAAACATTTCTTCCTGAACTCAAAAAATAAAAACGCGAAAAACTCTCTGAAGTTCCTTCACTTGAACATTCAGTGTTTACGAAATGAAATAAATGAACTTGAAATATTGCTAAATGAGCAAAATATCGATTTCCTTTGTGTGAATGAGCATTGGCTTCATAAAAACGAAATTCTACATATAAACTTAAAAAACTTCACATTAGTTGCTGACTTCTGCAGGGAGAACAAAATTCACGGAGGCGTTGCTATTTTCTCGTCGTCACTTCATAGGTGCAGCCCCATTAAACAGGTAAATAATTTTAGTATGGAAATGCATTTTGAGGTCGCTGCGATAAGATACGAAGAATATCAAATTGTAACAGTATACAGATCTCCTAATGGGGACTTCAGGGTTTTTCTTCAAAAATTATCAAGATGCTTGGATGTTTTGACCAAAACGAGAAGTCAGAAAATCATAATTACAGGAGATTTTAACGTTCACTTTTTTGATGAATCAGACAAAAATGCAACACTACTAGTTAATCTTTTCATCTCATATGGATTTATCCATACAAATATTGAACCAACTCGTCAAAAAAACTGCTTGGACAATATTTTCACAACCAACAATAACATTCAAAATTGCTCAATAATTGACACTCAGTTTTCTGATCACCTATGTATCCTCTTAAGCATCAAGAATGATTCTCTCAGTAAATCCGAAAGAATTAATTATAGACCTATTAGTGATATTGGATTATTCAACCTAAACTCAATCCTACAGGATGTAGACTGGGCTTTCGTTGACGACGATAATCTGACAGTAGAGCACCGTTTCGAGGAATTCATTAACATGATTGTATCTGCTACTGAACATGTATTCCCAGAGAAATCAAAAATAATCACAAATAGACCAAAAAAAATTGAATGGTTCACACCTGAATTAAAACACGAAAGGGATACCCTCAACTTCTTGAGGGAACTGTACAGAAGCAATCCCACGCCTTTTCTCAACGGGCAAATGAAACAACAAAAGTATTTATATGATAAAAAATTATCATCAGCTAAAAAAGCATCACACGATAGATATATCACTGAGTCAGCGTGCCCGCAAAAAGCTATGTGGAATATCATCAGAAACAAAAATAAAAACGAGCCAAGTTCGTCAGATTGTCCGATCTCCTCTGATGAATTTAACAAATATTTTAGCAATGTTGCCAATGTTATAATAAATGACCTACCAAACACAGACATATCTTTCGAACAGTTTTTACCGAAACCAGGTCATGAAATAAAGACATTCAACTTCAGGCAAGTCAGCTTTATACATGTAAGAGAGGTGATCAATAAATTAAAAAAAACTAATAGCAAAGACGCTTATTCTTTGAATCTCAAAATTGTACAAGCAATCAAGGATATCATACTTATTCCTCTAACGAAATTAATAAATAAATGCATATCTCTAAAAAAGTTTCCTGATGTTCTGAAAATATCCAAAGTGGTGCCCATACATAAAAAAGAATCCTACGCAGAGCCTTCAAATTTCAGACCAATTTCGATTATTCCAATATTTGCCAAATTATTCGAAGTTATCTTAAAAATACAAATGACATCTCATTTTGAATCAGAAAATCTCTTTCTTCAAGAACAATTTGGGTTCAGAAAAAAACATTCAACTACATCGGCCATTGGCAGATTGACACAAATAGTGAATAAAGGTTTCGAAAACAATGATTTCATTCATGCAAATTACCTGGACTTGACAAAGGCGTTCGATTGTGTTTCACATGATATTTTACTCAAAAAACTTCAATATTATAATATCCACGAAGAAAGTATCAACTTGATGAAATCATACCTAGAAAACCGAGCCCAGTTTGTTCTTTTCCAAAATAAAAAATCTTCTTTACTCAATATACAATATGGTGTCCCTCAAGGGTCCGTTTTAGGACCACTGATTTTCCTTGTATTTATAAATGACTTGCCCTATTCATCTCCACTATCAAATTTTGTACTATTTGCTGACGACAGCACGTTCATACATTCAGGAAAAAACCTAAGTACTCTGATTTCCACAGTTGAAACTGAAAAAGAACAAATAGAACGATGGTTCCTAGCAAATAAACTGAAAGTCAATGAATCGAAAACAGAACATATGCTCTTTAGTATGAGAAATACTGGCGAAATCAGATTCACATCCAAGTGTACCAAATTTTTAGGAGTTTACATTGACGAAAAACTGACCTGGCGAGAGCACTGTGAGTTTCTATGTAGGAGATTGTCGAGCCTTACTTTTTTACTACGATGCCTTTCGAAAATCGTGAACCTGAGTACTTTACTTACAGCCTTCCACGGCCTCATCCAATCCTCCATATCCTATGCTATATTAGTATGGGGACACTCAAGCCAATGCTCCCAAATCTTCAGTATACAGAGAAGAGCATTGAGAGTTGTTTCTGGTTTGAAATACGGAGACGACTGTAGGGACAAATTCAAACAACATAAAATATTGACGTTACCCTGTATATTCATATTACAATGCCTATTATATATAAGAGAAAACTCACATGAATATATAAACCACTCCCAAATTCACGACTACCCCACACGAAATCGTCAAAACATCCAAGCCAATTATTTGAGACTGTCGAAAACACGCGATGGAATCTCCTATTGGGCACCCAAGCTATACAACGCCCTCCCTGCGGAGGCCAAGGAACTAGAAATCCACAATTTTAAAATAAAAATCAAACATTTTCTTCTACAACATGCCTTTTATGATGTCAATGAGTTTTTCAATGGTACTCTTACATTTCAGAACAACTCAATTATACAAACTTTGACCTAATTTCAATGTCTGTTAGACTTTCAATGTACGGTTTTGTCTCTTTTTCCAAGCTTTTTGTACCTATATTTTATTTTTGTATTTGTTTTATGTACAACTTGAAATGACTTGTGTAAACACTTTTGTGTAATAGCACCAATAAAGAATTGTATTGTATTGTATTGATATTGGGAAACGGGTTCTATCGGAATCAATAGCCTAAAACCTCTTCAATGCTTGGTCAGAATTGGAAGGGATGTTTCTATACTTTTCGATGTTCTTCAGTCTCCATAATTGTACCCAGCATTTTCAAAGAGGAAACAATAACTCGAAAACATTTATAGTTAGGTACATGATACCTGATACCTGATGAAATCGTATTATTTGTTCCTTAACTATCCGAAACTATAACAAAATACCGGGTGTTCCATTCAAAAAACACAACTTTAATATGTCACACTCTTTTGAGCCACCCTGTATACTCCAAAATAATTTCCTTCGGCAGCCTCAATGAATGGAGAGAAGAAATTTCCGAAATATTCGATGATTTGGTTTACAGAGACCAGTCAGTTGAAAACTCGAAATTGGACAGTTTCTAGGAATTTTCTATAGGCCACTGAATTGAACGGAAAAAAGTGACCGAAGAATGTGAAAGTTATATTCTCCTTCTCCTCATTAATTGTGATATTTGTACGTGTGGAAAAGTTGAAAAATTTTATTATATTATATTGTCAAGATATACATTTTTCAAAATCCAATCCAGTAAAAGACCAAGTATAATTATATTCTAAATTCAATTCCATTATTGTTATAAACAAATCACTTTTGTTTACAAGTCCATGATTAAAGTAGGTCAGTACAAATTATATTATGAAAAGTGTGTTATCACAAAAAGAGAATAACTAATGCAATTTTGCTGATGTTGCCGATTTATAACCATAGATTTGATAAAAGTAATTAAAGGCGGTTTTTTTGGGGAGTCTTCGGGGGGGTCTCCTCCTGAAGTTCTCAACATTTTTGTGTATGTTAGGGTGAGCATTTATATTTCTTTATTAATCATTGAATCTCTCCTAAAGAATGTACCATCAAAATTATCATCAAATTATATGTTTTGTTCTGTATTTAATTTTGTAATTGAAATAATTAATTTCATATTCTCTGAGTACGGCCCAAGCGACAGGGGTGACCCCCCAAAAACACCCCTTGTAAGCGACAATATTTCAATCATTTATATCTGCATCAATGCACACAATATCCTTCTCCGATTCTGAATTCAGTATACTTATAAAGTATAATTTTTTGTGTAACGATGTCATATAATTTTTGATTCATAATCCGATTGTTGTAACGAAGTTAATGAAAAAAATTCAATTAGATTGTCTTACGTATTGTCAAGAAGCAGATGACAACCGAGAGGAGTAAAACCCACGTCTTTAGAGGGAAACTAACATTTCTACATTTATATACAGAATGATTCACATAACTAGTTCATTAGAAGTTTATGGGGAACTAGAAATTATATCAACTTGAAATATTTGTGGCAGCTACAGCTCAAAGTGATCTATTTCCCTGATTTTCAATACGCTTCAGCTTCTACCGAAAATGATACAAACTTTGTTCTTTCGAATGGAACATTTTGTTTATCTTCACATTTTTGAATTCTTCGCAAAATTCTTGATCGGTTGCATTTTGAATCGCTCCTCTATCGTTATTTGTTTTTGAGATATTCCATTTTTTCGAAAAAAAGTTACAGATGCGCTGACTAATTAAAATGTCTTTATTATCCCCAACTCTCATGATGGAGAGTTCAATCTCTGTATACACAATAATGAAAGATTATCCCATCAGGTATCCTTGACATTTTCACGAAATATTCAACAGGGTGTTCGATATAACTGTTTACTTTTTGGAAATTTCAAGGCCCAATAACTTCCTCATTTCGAATGAAATGACCATAAAAGTTCCACACTATACCATATTGCTTAAATGGATATTTACAGAGATACCAACAGAAATGTGGAAATACGCTCATTCTTCTCATGTGTAATTCTACAAGTGTGCTTTGGTTAGTTCTGAATTTCATATTATTCGTCATAATATGAACATTTACCTTAATAGAAACAAATATGGTGCACCATCATATCGTGTTAGAAACATTACACAAAAATTGATAACTGGTGGATTCGGCAAGGTGAACCATGGAAGTGGTCTTTGAGGTCACATGACCTAACGCCTCTCGATATTTATATCTAAATAGAGTTTTGAAAAAAGCTGAAAACTCTAGAAATTCCCTGTAGCCAAAAAATTGCGTCTGGAGAAGAATTATTATGTGTCGTGCACATGGAACAATCACTGGTTTTGTTTTATCTGTATACAGTGCGTCCATAAAGTAACGCATAAATTCATTATTGGCTAAATGAACAATAAAATTAGGAATTCCCGAAACAGGTCGATTTTTGATTTCAATTTACTATTGTTTCAAATCATAATCTAATATACAGGGTGAACCACTTTCGTGTAATGACGTCATCACCTTCTTTTTCAAATGGAACCCCTCCTTTTTTTCAATTTCCAAATTACCTTTGCTGAGCTGATTCCAAAAATGTATAATATGTTGCCCCAAATTGGTACAGGGTGGGCAAAAATGCAAAAAAAAAAATTAAAATTGTTTATGTTACGTTACTGAATGTAATAAACAAATTCCTTCTTAATTGTTGAACTCGTCGAGTCGTGTACGGCTCTTTGTTCTCAATCCGATATACCGTACGGTAGCCGAGTTGGGGCGCTTTGAAATTCGGCTCGATTCCCGGATTTCTAAATTTTTTTCCGGGAAATCTATGCATCTGACGAAAATGACTGATGAATGCTTTTTTTTAGGTATCTCGTTGACCAATGACCTCCTTTTTCCTCGACTCGAAAAATCGCACGGTGACGCTACAAAAATTTTTTTTCCCATGCACACCACTTTGATCGTCCGACTGTCGAGCAATTGAGGATTTTTTTTCTCCCGGAAAGAAATTTTTCAGGAGCAAATTCCACTGAGACTATTTTGTTCCCCTATCCTTTCGCTATACGGCGCGTATTTTTGCCACTCGACCACATCATCCCAACTCGCGACACCGCTGTTTTCCTCCGACGCCAGCCGGTCGCGGAGCTAAGAACCCGCGTAAAAAAAATCCGTACGCTAATGAAGTAAATTTTCTCGACGAACCCCATCAGTTTCGAGCGCGGAAAACGACCTTGGGCACCGATTGATTCTCGAAAAATTTTTTTCGGGCGGTTGAGGGCGTGCCCGACCACTTGGACCCGCCAATGTCGGGCGATTCGGATGAAAACCGTCCAAAACCACCCAAAATCGTACGGAAAAAAATTACAAAAATTTGCTTCGGCGGAATTCGAACCGAAAAAGGCGGAAGGAGGGTCGTGGGCGCACCCACGTATTTTTTTTTTCGACTCGCCGTGGTCGATTTAGGGTCTTTGCCGGAAACCGCGTCGCTCTACGTGCCCTTGTTTCCGAGTTGGCTCGACCGAATTTCGGAAAAAGTCAGTGGCGTAGAGGGATCTAAAAATAGAACGTAGAACGCGTTGGCGATGAAATTAGCTCGATAAAACGTCATTTTTGCGTACTTTTTTTTTCAAACCTCTCTGGGAATTTTTTCGGTACGCCCATGGTCTTCCTCTCGAAAAGTTCTTGCATGAGGGTGTTTTTAAATGTTCGCTATCTCTTTTCGTCATTCCTCTATTCACGAAAGTTGCTTTGTAAGTAATTTTTGCATTTTTGCCCACCCTGTACCAATTTGAAGCAACATATTATACATTTTTGGAATCAACTCAGCAAAGGAAATTTGAAAATTGGAAAAAAAAGGGGGGGGGTTCAATTCGAAAAAATTGATGATGACGTCATTACACGAAAGTGGTTCACCCTGTATATTAGATTATGATTTGAAACAATAGTAAATTGAAATCAAAAATCGACCTGTTTTGGGAATTCCTAATTTTATTGTTCATTTAGCCAATAATGAATTTATGCGTTACTTTATGGACGCACTGTATAATGTTTAATGCCATTATTTGTTTATTCATAGGTTTGGATAGAATCTATAGATGAATTGGAGGCTCTTTTCAATTACAAAATATCAATGAAATTCAGAACCATCCACTCATTTTTGTTGATATATCTGTAAACATCCATTTTAGCAATATGGCATGCCTTTACAAATCGATAGGAAATGAAATTTTACGTCGGATGATGTGAACATTTATTTGAAATTAGGAAGTTATTGGGCCTTGAAATTTCTTAAAAGTAAACAGAAATATCGAACACCCTGTTGAATATTTTGTGAAAATGTCAAGGATACCTGATGGAATAATCTTTCATCATTATGTATACAGAGATTGAACTCTCCATCATGAGAGTTGGAGATAATAAAGACATTTTAATCAGTCAGTGCATCTGTAATTTTTTTTCGAAAAAATGGAATATTTCAAATACAAATAACGATAGAGCAGCGATTCGAAATGCCAGCGATCCAGAATTTTGCGTAGAATTCGAAAATATAAGAATAAATAGAGTTTTCCATCTGAAAAAACAGAGTTGATATCACTTCCGATTCTGGAGAAATAGAACACATTAGTTCTTCATAAACCTGTAATGAATTTAATAAAAATAATAATAATGATATATTTATTCATCATGATTTCACGATATTGATAGTGGATAGAAAATACAGAATATTTGACAAATAAACATGAGTTCCCACTTTAGGATAAACTTGAGCGTGAGGCAGAGTAGTTTCATCAGTGCTAGCTATTATATGTCATAAATCAGACTATTTATGAATGAATGCCCACTGGGCATTCCTTCGTTGTACATGGTTATTGAATAATTATAAATACAACAGCGAAAAGAGTGGAACAGCAACATCAGACATTGAAAAAGTAGTGCATTGGATTCGTTTACATATAGACACATTTTCTACAGATGAATGAATATTTATACATATATACACACATTTACACATATATATTATACACACATATAAAATTGTGGATGGATACAGTTCATAAGTGTAAAAATAAAGTCCCAAAAATGGCACATCGGTGAAATATACCATTCTCCAAGTTCGAATCATGGAATATTTATAGACACATTGGAGGACATTCTTGAGACATACTTTATAGGGAAAAAATGTATGATGATTGGCGACTTCAATATAGACTATGAGGATGATGATTATTTCTATACCAAAAAGCTCAAACCTTCATTTAATATGTATGGAGTAGATCAAATTGTTAATTCAAATACTCGATGTACGCAGACTAGCTCTACTCTTATAGATTATGTGGTAACGAATATTGAGTCTAATCGAGCAATTGGTCATGATAGTCCAAAACTAACAGACCACTCTATCATATCTGTAAATTTCTGTAATGCAAATATTACGTTAGGGGAAAAATTCAAGATTACTAGAAAAATTAACGTAGATACCTATCATAACATAAACATTGAGCTATTGTCCTGTAACTGGAATTTAAATTCAGTTAATGTTGATGTAATATCAGAGGATATAACAGAAAACTGCCTAAATACTGTAGACCAGTTAGCACCAGAACGTACTGTTGAAATAAAATCAAATCAGGTTCCATACTATGATAGTGAGTTGAAAATCAGAGCAAAGGAAAGAGACATGGCTTATAAGATATTCAAACAAAGTACAAACTTAAGTGAACATTTGAATTGGGAAAATTATAAGGGAATAAGAAATGACTATGTAAATATGTTAAAAGTAAAGAAAGAGCGTTACTGCAACAGAAAATTGATGATAATAAGCATAATACGAAAGAAATGTGGAAATATTTCAAATCACTTATAAATCCAATTGAAAATTATAATTTTGAAAAGATAGTATTCAATGTCGGTGATCAGATAAAAGTTTGTAAAACAGAAATTGAGATTGCAAATGGTTTCAATGAATATTTTGTAAATAGTATAGGTGAAATTGTAAACAATATAAACTCTGATTCAGAATGGAGTCCAAACAGTTTTGATAAAGTAAATTGTGAACTAATAGTTATTTATGTAATAAGGAGATTATGAGGGCCTTAATAACCGATGGCAAAGTTTGCGTCCCGAGGGCCTCTGGCCCGAGGGACAGCAATTGCCAGAGGTTATTAAGGCTCTATAATTCCCGTGGTACATAGATAATTTTATTTTTGACCGATTTTCATAACAATATGTCCATATCTAGAACGCAATAAATGTTTAAATTCATAACCTTTCTGGTATATTTGAATTAGGTAGCGTTGATTGTAGCATTGTTGGTTGTTGCTAGGTTGTCGCTATGTTACATGTTTATAAGCAAACTTTCTTTATCAATCAATGTTTTCCCGTTAAAAACGTGTTTATTTTTTACCACAAATCGACGATCTTTTCCTGATATAATGGAGGATATTATAAAAAAAGCGGAAAAAGCAAGACAATCATTACTTCCATCGAAAATTGAAGCCCTATATCAAAAAGAATACAACTTATATCTGAAGTGGCTGACACAGAGAAATGTTATGTCAAAAGATGCTAACGAAACTGTCTTTCTGGCATTTTTTCAAGAACTGGTGAAGAATTTTCAGTATTTTCTGGTAGATTTGGTAATAATTGTATTTATTCGTTGCAGTAAGAAACGTTTAGCCCAAATTCGTTATGGACTAAATGGTCAATGCTCAAATCGATGGTGACCATATATGAGAAAAGAGATATCACCAAGTTCAACGAACTAGAGGCTTTTTTGAAACGGAGAAGTAAGGGGTATAAGCCGAAAAAGTCTGCTGTCTTATCTCCTAAAGATGTCATCAAATTTCTAAAGGACGCCCCTAATGAAATTCATTTATTGCATAAGGTAATTTTTTTCTCATGATTTTCTTTTTCGTTTGTTTATTTCGTTTTTTTGTTATAGGTTGTTCTAATTATGGGTTATTTTGGAGGATGCAGAACTCAGGAACTTTTAAATATGAGTATAGCAGATATAGAGGACCAGGATACTGTTATGGTAGTGAACGTACCGGAAAGTAAAACTGGTGTATCGAAGAAATTTACAGTTGTGGATGAAAAAGAGTTCTCTGCTTTGCCTTTATTGAGACTTAATATGTCCTTGCGTCCTGATGGTACAAAACGATTTTTTTTGAGCTTCCGACAAAATAAATGTACAACTCAGCCAATTGGAAAGAATATGTTTGGCAAAATTCCCAGCAAAATCGCAATGTATTTAGGATTGCCAAACCCACTAACCTATACGAGACATTGCCTTCGTCGCACTTCTGCTACTGCCCTAGCCAATGCAGGAGCAACTATAACAAATTTAAAAAGACACGGAGGTTGGAGAAGTTCCACGGTGGCAGAGGGGTATCTGGAGGACAGTATTGAATTGAGAAATAAAACGGCGCGTATGCTGTCTACTTTGCCATCAGAAGAGGCAGGCACCTCGACTGTAGTGAACAGCAACAGCACCACCCATAAAAATGAAGAAATTGTTTCCAGCGGCGGAAGTAATTTTCAGGGAACATTTGAAAATTGTACATTTATTATTTGTGATGACGTGAATAAGGAAAACATGTCTTAGTTTTCATTACATATAAACGTTTATAAGCATTTCTTGTATCATTTTCACCTGTAAAAGGTTAGAGGGAGTTTTTGAACCTTAATATCCCAAGGGAGTTATGACCCTCATTATAGATATCGTAACTATGACGATATAAGCTCATAATGTCACTGTCAGAAATAAACTCACTTAAACAGATAGACTTGCCGCAGTTAAAAAATATAATATCCTCAATAGATAAGATTAATAGATCTGAGATTATAAACAGTACATTTTTAAAAGAGACATTCAACACCTTGGGGCATGTGATACTGAACTTTATTATTACGTCTCTTCAAACTGGAGGGTTTCCTGAACACTTCGAGACAAGCACAGTAATACCAATACCAAAAATCAATAATACTTTAGAAGCATGTAATTTTCGTCCTATCAATACTCTTCCAACCCTTGAAAAAGTCTTGGAATAAGCAGTGTATGAGGAACTCAACAAATACTTTGATGAAAACGGGTTATTCTTAGGTTGTCAGTCTGGCTTCAGGAAAAAACATTCGTGTGAGTCTGCCTTACAGTTTACAAAAACAAACTGGAAAGAAAAAACTGATAAGGATAATTACGTGGTTTGTACATTTTTAGATCTAAAGAGGGCTTTAGAAACAATAGACAGAAATATATTAATCCAAAAGCTCAAATATTATGGTATTGGTGGTGTGGTTTTGAGGTGGATGGAGGGTTACCTCAGTTTGAGGAGTCAAATAACAAAAATTAATATGTGCTACTCACAAAAGTTAGTGAATTATCTCGGAGTTCCACAAGGTAGTGTATTAGGACCTTTACTTCTTTTAATTTATATAAATGATATCAATTACGTAGACGGTGATCACGTGATAAACTTATTTGCAGATGACACATTAATATATACCTACGACAAAACTTCGCAAGTCGCTGTGAATAAGATGAATAATTCATTAAAAAATATTGGGTTGTACCTTGGAACAAATAAATTGAAACTTAATATCACTAAAACTAAGGCGATGATCATTACAACAAGGTATAAACAAAATAACATTGGGAGAAAAACAGTCAAAATTAAAATGAACGAAAATGATGTTGAAATGGTAAGTAACATCAAGTATCTAGGGTTCATTGTAGATAACACAATTTTTATGAATAATCATGCTGATTATGTAATAAGTAAAATATCAAAGAAACTGTATTTGTGCTCTAGAGTGTCATCGTTATTATCAATGTATGCCAAAATAACGTGCTATAATTGTATAATAAAACCTCATTATGACTTCTGCGGGACTCTCTTATATCTCGTGAATCAGAACAAATTAAATCAATTGCAAAAATTGCAGAATCGTGGAATGCGAATAATACTATGCTGCAATAGAATGACACCTATACAAGATATGCTCCGTAGTTTGAGGTGGCTCACTGTCACGCAACGACTTTACTATCAAACTATGATATTCATATTCAAAATAATAAATAAATTGCAACAAACTTACTTGGAAAACCTCTTAATTACAAATAATGAAATACATGACCATAATACCAGACCAGATCGAACACCAATTTTCAAATCACTAGGACAAATTTACGAAGTAGTATGAACTCATTATTTTTCAAGGGACTGGGTAGTTTTGATAAACTGCAAAATAATATAAAAAATGCTACCTCTATCCGTATGTTCAAGCGTGACTTGATAACATTTATAAAAACAAATTGAATTTGAAAAACAAATTTATACTTGAAATATATTACAATATATTACTCAATTAATAAATAAGACTTTGTTCGAGATGAATATGTTAATGGATATGTAAGGTTGTATCCTACAGTGAATATGTGCGATACAGTCTTTTTTTCTTTGCAATACTTAGTTTTTGTATTTTTCTGTTATTTTTGTTAAAATAGACTTATATATTTTAATTTCTATGTATTATGTATTATGTGTAGAGAAAGTATAGTAATTATGTTTATATTAGGCTTGCCTATTTGGAAATAAAGTTCTTCTTCTTCACATATTAACGTACAGGGTTATGATAAAGTAATGCACAAAATTCATAAAACGTACAACGATCACTTTTGAAAAAAATGCAAAAACACGTCAAACTGTTCTTTTCATTCCGCATCTTTTGACCTAAGTTACAAAAATAACACGTCAAAGTTGTCAAAGTTATGACGTCATCAACAAATTTTTTTTAAGGGAAGCTAAGATTTTTATCACATTAGAGCTTGTGTTTTTACACAAGGGAAAAATAGTTGCAGTAGGGCTCACATGAGAAAAGAAAAACGAGAAAAGAAATAAAATGAATAATAAATAATCCTTTCTTTTATATTTTCGTAATCAGCGACCCAAAAAACACTTATAATATGAATTTCAGCGCAAACGTACTATTTTTGGAAAAAATGTCCGCCATTTTGGGTCCGCCATTTTGAATTTTGATTTTCTTTCCATTTTCGTTATCAGCGACCCGAAAAACTATGAATCTAAAAATTTGAGAAATATCCATAAACCTTTGAGGTTTTGGCCAAGAAATTGGGCTTTTGGACCACTGTGCGGCGGCTCTCTAGATATACAAAGAATATTGTGATAAGATGTAACGAAGAAAATTTCTGTGGATTGAAATCAAGATCTGACCATGTTCAACTAGTAAATGCATCCCATATCTTCAAGCCCCTTCGGACATCGGGTACAATACCCAATTTTAGTTAAGACTTGTAATTTATCGTTTGAAAAAGTCTGTCAGTTTTTCATGAAAAAAGTCATCGAAAGTGGTGGGTTCGTTGAAACAATTTAGATGTGATGAAATAAAATCATCGATGGTTAGTTTAATTCTTATTTGCTGTATAAACTAACCAAGTCTAAATTCGCTGCAATATTATTATTCGAGACGTTTTTCCCGTTTAGGTCTTGATAATAGGACATTAGGAAGAAAACATAGCAACGTACTTTCGATGATATCCATTCAAAAGTTATCATTCAAGTTATCAGTTCGATATTCTTTACCTTACATTCTGAAAAATCAACTCAGTCAATAGAAATGCTTAAAATAACAGTTCAACAAGAAGCAGCTCGTCTATTTCATGAGAAATTTCCAGATATCCCAAGAAACAACCACAAAAGGGGCCCATTTTTAGCGTGTGCACTGCCCATTGTACGGGAAAGAACGACAGTGTATGTGCAACAAGTTTATGTACGTTTCATATTTTTACCAGTACTGTGTCGGGTTCAGTATTTTTATATTGGACATTTTTTTTTTCAAAAAATTAGTGATCTGAGAGAAATGTCGAGAGATTTCATAACTGAGTTTCTAGAACTTTACAGGAGTTATCCTTGCTCATGGCAAATAAAATCTATGGAAAACAGTGATCGCAACAGAAAAACTGCAGCAAAGGAGCTACTAGAGATAATAATTCAAAGTACGTGTCTTGATTTATTCTCAAGTAATTATGCCAATCTGAGGGATCCAGTCGCAATTCCTCTAATAGACTGATATGAGAATACGTAGGCCGTTTTTGTAACCAAGACTTCAGCAATTATGATCGAGGTTTTCGTTTGATAATACACATCTCCTTGATAACTACACACGCTACTGCCATCAACATTAGATTTTTTTTTCACGTTATGCCACGCTTGTCACACATCCTCACTCAAAAAGCAAAAGTATCTGTGTGTGAGAAATATGAGAGTACACGTTTACTTTACAGCCAATATGCAGATACTTAACTGCGCATTCTTCCTTCCTATTGAGTGGACTCAAATAGTTGCGTGAACTTGACCATGATAATACTATTTGTATTTATTTTTATTGTGTTTTCATTTTGTATAATTGAAGATTACGATTTTTGAATTCTATACCTCGACTACAAATTTCGCGATCTTTCTATTTACAACTTCCAACTAGTGTCTGTTAGAAATATTATCTCAATGGCATGCCATATATTTTCCTTTATTCTATCGCATCAAGAATTGATTAGCTAAAACTCCAAGATTCAACAGAAATATTTTTCAGACCTCTTCATTATGCCGTGCTGATAGGACACCTAGACGTCATCGATTTATTGTTGAAGTACGGAGCTGACATAAATGCCAAAGACAGAAACCAATACACTCCGCTACATGTTGCCGCCGCCACAGGCATGTATCATAATCACTGTCTCTGAAACAATAATTTCGTCTAATTGAAACTGTACATTCCAATTAAAGCGTTTATGGTGTATAGTTGCGAAATATTACCTTGGAAGTTCTAAATTCTCATTTTGATTGAGATAAAGCGAGGTATGCTTATCAAACAACTAATTTATTCGCTCAGAGAATGAACACACACTATTTTTATTATTTCGAAACGTGTACACATACCAAAAAGGATATTTTCAAAGGATACATATTCTGATTTCACTGAAAAAGTATAAGCACTTGTCATATAACTACTTATGAAATTGGGACAATAATTCACAAACTCGAAAATATTATGAACCTTAATATTAAATTATTTTTAATTATACAAGGTGTATCATTGAAGTGTGGTATTCTCCTGATGTAATCATATTCTTCATTTCATGTTACTCGACGATCGACTTCCAATTGACATATGACCTTCAGAAATTCAAAAAGAACACCAATTCAGGATGTCTCCTTTCGTGAGAAGTTTTATATAAAAAAAAAGTTTAGTTGCATTGCCATTTGAAGAAAAATAAAAGATTTCAACACCACCAATTACCATCTCGGAATTTTTGTAAGAAATTTTCTAGAAATTGGTACAGTTGGTACAATGATCTTCGTGAATAAATTCTCCAAGATGTTCAGTAGAACGATGCAAACTGGGTCATTTTCAGATATAGAAATTTGGATTTTTCTCATTGGTATACGTTGTATATCTAGTAGTGATTTAACTTTGCACCGTCCTTTTTAAGAATTGATATCTCGATTTTAAATACATGGGACATGTGGATCAATAAGGAAAATTATAGTTTCTTGGTCAATTCATGATTTTGATAAGAAGATTAGCAAGTGCTCATTATTATTTCGTTCCAAATAGAAGGCTAATATATCAAAATATTGCTTAAATGTTCTATATACAGGGTTATGATAAAGTAATGCACAAAATTCATAAAACGTACAATGATCACTTTTGAAAAAAATGCAAAAACACCTCAAACTGTTCTTTTTATTCCGCATATTTTGACCTAAGTTACAAAAATAACACGTCAAAGTTGTCAAAGTAAGGACGTCATCAACAAATTTTTTTGATGGGAAGCTAAGATTTTTATCACATTAGAGCTTGTGTTTTTACACAAGGGAAAAATAGTTGCAGTAGGGCTCACATGAGAAAAGAAAAACGAGAAAAGAAATAAAATGAATAATAAATAATCCTTTCTCTTTCGGTTAAACGATCCATAATAATAAAACTGTAGTGACACGAATTGTACGACTGACACTGACAACCCGTTGTTTCAGTAAAACAATTGAAAAAATTTATGAGAACGAATGTTCTTACTAGATGAGTGTAAGTTTGACCTCTTTTTATAATTGGTTATGTTATTTCGTTTTTCATTCTTTTTCTCGTTTTTTTCCTATGTGAGCCCTACTGCAACTATTTTTCCCGTGTGTGAAAACACAAGCTCTATCACATAATGTGATAAAAATCTTAGCTTCCCATTAAAAAAATTTGTTGATGACATCATAACTTTGACAACTTTGACGTGTTATTTTTGTAACTTATGTCAAAAGATGCGGAATAAAAAGAACAGTTTGACGTGTTTTTGCATTTTTCTCGAAAGTGATCGTTGTACGTTTTATGAATTTTGTGCATTACTTTATCATAACACTGTATAATCAAGATTGAAGAGTGACATAGTGTACTGCCAAGAATTGATGATAGTAAGGAATAAAAGTATTTCAATATTAGATGATAATAATAAGACAGTGCTTATGTAATAAATGGGTTTGAAGGAAATATAAGTAGTATGAATATGGACTCATTCTCTCTGGGTGAATTTAGTAAGCAATTTAATGATATCTACATTGCAGAGTCGTTAATCGATGTATCGAAACTCTATCTGTAAAGAGTGCTCCTCATTACTTGGGTGAATCATCCTGTATATTGGCTAGACTAATGTCACCGTTCTGGATCCGCTGTCAACAGACCAACCTCTAACATACTACATTTATAAATATAATACAAAAAATGGGTCCAGATTGAAAACGATTCCCAACGATTCTTGTCGTCATTTCGACATGTAACGAATATCAATGCAATGCAATGGGCGATAAAAAAACTAGGTAGTTGGCGAATATGAACAATGCTCTAAGATTTTGGGTCAACCAGATATATGTAAATCAGATATTGAAGAGTGTTACAAATATGTCTTATCTTTGTTACTATACTTAACAATACCAATTACAGGAAGTGCAAATGTTGCGAATTCTGAATCTTTCATGAAGTATAAAACTGGAGAATTGTAGTGATACATCATAGTCATCAACATTCATCAGAAATGAACGTATCGGTACGTATAACAGTGATGTTCTTTTCGAAAAAAAAATCAATTAGCCGTATTTCATTTTCAGGTGAATCTTGTGTTCTTAACGTTGCTTGCAGTTTCCAACGGCACATCGTATCCACGAAGGTCGGATCAGAAATTTCCAAATTATAGAGAATCCAAGATCGTAAAACATGAAAGCAACATAGGGCTGGCAAACTATAATTTTTCGTAAGTATCTACATAAAAATAGTACGATTCCGATAGCTGTAGCTGATGCATATATCGATTGTACGAAAATTATACTCCTCCGAGATTCTGGATTTGATCTATTTACATCGTGATCTGAAGTTTTTATTTCTGAATTTTATCAATCAGTATCACAGTTACCTAAATGTTGGTATATCATCCTCATACCAGATGAAATAAACATCAATGACTGAGCTCATAGTTGATTTAATGTATATTCTCCTACTAGCGATCAAATATTGGATTTTCAGAAATAACTAGAAGAATTGATGATGCCTTGATCATTTTTGAATCTCTTACTTCTCGAAATATGCAATGATCCTTCATATCGTGATTATTTTAGTCATGTTGGATATTATGATACGAAAAGTATTGGAAATCTTAACCAAATCTGATCATTCATTCTTCGTGAGATACTTTTATCTATATTAATCAAGCTCTCTGCAGTAAACTGCGAATTTACCTTGGTGGTCAGTGGAACCCAATAATTAGAACGGGTTATGTAGTGAAAGATAATTCACAAATGTAATCCACACATTTTAATCAGTTCTGAAAAATTGTCCTACTATCAGATTTTGACATTCATCAACGAATTGACCTATCGTAGATAAGAAATGCAATTTCGATAATGATGATCTGACCCGAGTACTCTATACAGAAAAGTGAATCTGAACTATATAACTATACAGTGCGTCCATAAAATAACGCATAAATTCATTATTGACCAAATGAACAATAAAATTAGGAATTTCCAAAACAGGTCGATTTTTGATTCCAATTTACTATTGTTTCAGATCATAATCTAAAATACAGGGTGAACCACTATCGTGTAATGACGCCATCACAATTTTTTTCAAATGAAACCCCCCCCTTTTTTTTTCAATTTCCAAATTGCCTTTGCTGAGCTGATTCCAAAAATGTATAATATGTTGCTTCATATTGGTACAGGGTGGGCAAACATGCAAAAATTCACTTACAGAGTAATGAAAATAACGAATAAACGTAATAAACACATTAAATGAAAATACGTATTGTTATACAACTACAACTCAAGAACATACAGCATTATTCTTAATAATTGTATCTAACAGCTTTTATTAGTGATCCAAACCCCCAGGACTATAAAAATCTTTTTGTTTGGCATTATCTTTTACCATTTTTTTTATTTGACAAAACTATCAAAAACATTGAAGCAAAGTTTCGTATTGTTAACGCTTTAGAGAAGGTACGTTCGTGAACTTTTTTTAAAAAAATGCCTTTAACCGAAAGTGACAGGATTGAAATATTAATGATGATTGGTATTGGCGATAAGATGCGGACTCAATAAGAGGTATGCCGATTATTCCATGAAATGCACCCAGATCGTGAACCTATTTCACAATCTACGGTGAGTTAAATAGAGCGAAAATACAGAGAATGTGAGGGATGCAGCAAAGCAAGGTAGATCGAAAATTGATGAAAATATTCAACGAGACATAATTTTGTCGGCTGTAGAAAATCCACACTGTACAGTGCGAGGATTATCTAGGGATTTTGGTATTGGAAAGTCTTCAGTATCAAACATTTTCAAAAAGGTAAAATACCATCCTTATAAAGTACGTCTCATCCATGATTTGGCTGAAGACGACTTTGACCGAAGAACTGAATTCTGCGAGTATATGATGAACCAAAATAACTATTTCATTGATAACGTTTTATTTTCGGACGAGGCAACGTTTCATTCGAAGGGTCATGTTAACCGGCAGAACACTCGTTATTGGTCTGATGAAAATCCACACTGGATGCAAGAGTACCATACGCAAAGACCACAAAAAACTAACGTATGGGCTGGTATTGTGAGAAATACAATTATTGGTCCATATTTTTCTGATGAAAAAAAGGAGGGTTCCATTTGAAAAAAATGGTGATGACGTCATTACACGCAAGTGGTTCACCCTGTATATTAGATTATGATTTGAAACAATAGTGAATTGAAATAAAAAATCGACCTGTTTTGGGAATTCCTAATTTTATTGTTCATTTAGCCAATAATGAATTTATGCGTTACTTCATGGACGCATTGTATAACAACTCATTTGAAGGTACGAGACTAGCGATGGAGTTCAAAGACATGAGGAAGCTGAACTAAAGAATGCAGGCAGCGAAAAAGAAGGGTTAGTCGTACATGGATCTTATACCTATGTGGGCACAGATGGTGTAACTTATAAAGTATCGTATATCGCCGACGAAAATGGGTATAGAGCCACTGGAGAACATCTACCTAAACAATAGCATCATGATTCATAACGACATGGAAATTCATTTTGAAGTAATTCTTAGTTGTATAGGTAGAAAACCATGATTTGGAAGACTTTATACAATATATTCATATTTTTATAGAGTTGGTATCTCATTAGTGTATTATAAATGATTCAGCAAACGAAATACAATCGATAAAAACGAATATATCTCGAAGAAAAATCACATTATTCCTCAGATGTTGGATTCTTTTTCATCTGGATAAGCCATATTCAGTTCACATTGATCAACAAACGATCAGATTGCAATAAAAACGTTGCTGACATTGTTCTAGTACATTCCATAGAAATTTTTCAACGATTTGACGACATTCAATTATGATTTTTCATTATCATAGTTTTTGGGTAATATTTGTGGGGACCTTTCAATGAAATCTTACCTATCATCCAGTATTCTGGGAGAGTTGATCTGAACTTTTCTAGAATTATCTGATTTTTGTTATTTCGAATAAAAATTTTCGAGGATTAAAATCAGCTCAATATCGACAATTATATCGATTACCTTTTTGCAAAACGGATAATGACTCTCAGAATTGATGTTGAAATAAAAATTCTGAACGAAAATCAAAATTATCTCCATTCTTCTTAGATGAAATTGAGTGAATTTCGTTCGTTTGTGAGACATCGGAAACAGTGCAATATGTAGCTCGAACTTACTACTGTTGACGCTTATTTTTGACTACATTTCGATTATCTCACTTTGTACTGATACTGTTTCTTGATTTTCTGAACAATAATCACATATCATCCAAAAATCAGCATTTCAACAATCATGACTAAATCGAAATGATATAGAACATGCATACAAAGAAAATCGAATTCTGATATTGAATCTATGACAAGGTTTTATCCGTCGAGTGGACTCCTGCCGGCTTTACAAAAACAAAATTTTTGAATGATGGTAAACAATGATGGATAATTTTAAGTTCGAAGAGATATCATTACCACGCAAAACATACAGCAAAGGGAACGATTTTGATGAAATTTTCACAAATGCTTCAGAACTCGAAGCTATTGATTAAAAATTTCCTGCGAAAAAAACCTCCAACTTACTTTTTTTTTTTGAATTTTTGTGAAAATCGATGACAGTAAGACTAGTAGCATTTGAATTTTCCATACTTTACTGAGGTATACTGTTTGATTTTGAACCTTCTATCATATGGAGAACTGGACACCCTGTAGGTCACATACCCACTATCTGTTGATTTTTTTCATGTGACGATTGTTCGAGAACAGGGATGATGCGCATATTGAAGACATTCCGTAGATTGATTAAGGTTACTTTGTTGAAAGGAGCCACTACCTGGATCTCATTTTATCGATTTTGAGATAGACCACGTGCAAACCGACGACGCTGTACCGACATTTTTTGGTTGCACTCATATCTTAATTGAAGGTCCTAGGGTGAGAAGTAAATCCCATTCCCCTCCTCTCGAGGCAGCTTCATCCAGAGAGGCTATAACCATCGCATGTTGTTTCCTGCCCGAGATTTGGTAGATAGTAGCAGTTGAGTTCCGTCCTGGCTTCTGGTTAGCTGCATCATCCCCTGGTAAAGTCTTCAGAGAAGCAGTTATCCTCCACCACCACCCTTGGATTGCTAGATACTCCTATCAGGAACTGTCGACTTTCATATAGCTCAGTGAACTCCAACAGGAAGTACAGGAACATGTTTCATAATTGATATCGCTTTTACAATAATTCATCCATAATATCCCTAGTAAGGATCTCTCTATAATTTCTATCATATCAGTTAGTGATTAGAGTTGAATCCCACGACATAATACTATGCCCTGGCCCCTATAGTGATCACTATAAACCATTCTTGTGAACCATAAATTTACTGATATTCTGTATGTTCCTAGTTGTAGAGATTAAACCAATCATTTATTATTTTGATGTTTTTTTGTTATCTGATCTGGTGACCCAATATTTTTATGAGTATTTATTCTCAGTTCTCATCCCATTATATAATAATAATAATAATAATAATATTAATATTTATTTACCAATCAATTTGAAATATACAATGATTTTAGTAAAGGATAAATAAATATAGAATTCTCACAGAAGGATGAACCTGTGCGTGGGTTATATCATATCAATATACCACAAGCAATAATGCGTGAAATTGAAAAAATGAAGTTCTTTCAGTATGAGCAAAAGAGTACAAAAAGAATTATACACCGATATCACTTTCAAAATTACCCATAGCAAATATAGAAAAAATATTTTTTTAAATAAAACAATCGCATATGATCACAATGAATAAAACTGTAGAAATGAAGAAGAAGAAGAACTATATACAGATATCACTTGACTAAAAGAATTATAAATCTCATTAAGGTTCCTCAATTTTCCGAATCGAAATATTGAGTGGCAACTATATACACTGTGTCCAAAATAAGGATGTCTATCATGGGGATCTCGGAAACCATACGAGATACGGAGATGGTTAAATGAGAGAAAAGTTGCGCATTTTCAAGTCTAACAATATGCCATCTAGAAAGTTTCGAAATTCCAATGAGGTCAGGAGATATGCCTAAAAAACCAAATTTGCCGATTTCGTTTTAATTTTTTTCTGACGTTATTCGAAGAGATAAAAGAAAACAAAATACACTTCCTCATTGCCATTTTTCAATCTCTACAAAACAGCGTTGAGAGATTTTCAGTACTACGTTTCGTTTCTGAGAAACCACCATCAACTATATTTTTTCATATGGCCCGTAAAAAAAAATACTTCGTATTGAGTAGCATATTTCATAACAAATAAAACGATGTATGACACAATATGATTCTGCAATATTTAAAACGGAAAAAAATATTTTCATTAAAGTTCGAACATTTTTGTGTAGTGTGCGGTGAAATGATGACTCTGAGTATGGTATAGTAGGTTATGATTACTCATGTCCCGAAATATTAAATCAAAATAACGTTATTGGAGATTTGAGAACTTCATTCATATAAGTACACTTCTCAACATATCAGGTGTAATGCTCTCGAACGCTTCAAGAACTATAGGCTATTTATTCTGGGTTGATACCTGTATGAAATCGCCAGATTGAGCCGTGTTGCCAGATGTTTTTCACTTTTTCAGCGATGCTCCGAATCAACTCCGAATTAAAACTTGGGTATATATACAGGGTGAGGCACCACATACGACACGGTCTCTGTAAACCAAACTATTGGATATTCCGGAATTTTTTTTTTCTCGTCATCTGTATATTCATTGAAGCTGCAAAAGGAAATTATTTTGGAGTATACAGGGTGGCTCATAAAAGTGTGACATCAAAGTTGGGTTTTTTTGAATGGAACACCCGGTATTTTGTTGCAGTTTTGGATAGTTCAAAGAAAAATAATACCATTTCATAGGAGGTACCATGTACCTAACTATAACCGTTTTCGAGTTATTGTTTTCTTTTTGAAAATGTAGGGTACAGTTGGAAACTGAATAACATCGAAATGATTGAAAACCATTCCTTCCAATTCTGACCAAGCATTAAAGAGGTTTCGGACTATCGATTCCAACAGAACTCGTTTCTTCTTGAAACGAAGATAACTTCGTTATTTCAAATAGAACACCCTGTATTTTTTCATTCTGAACAATACAAATTTTGATTATCTTCCATTTTATATCAGAGTTCCCTATAGCTAGCTTGAACGGTTTTTAAGATATTGGCATTTTCAAATAGTAGTTATCATTTCAATGCATTCTTTGAATCGAGAGAGCTGTGAAACATCATTCATTTGATTTGCTCACAGAATTCTCATTGACACTTCATCGAACATGTTACAGTTTACTGGAATGAAGTTTTTATTCAGATCCATATTCCGAACGTAGTTCATCAAACATACAATAATTATTTCTATTATCCAACTGAAACTACAATAAAACATGAAATACACATTTATTCAATTCACTAGGTGCTCGAAATGATGACCATCCTGTTGAATACAAAGAGCTACTCTTTCTATGAAATACTGCTTAACTTTTAATAACATTTGAGGGGTCACACTAAGAAAAGCAGCCCTTATTCTCTCCTTCACATTTTCCATTGTGGTTGGAGGAGTGTCGTAAATCTCATTTTTCAAATATCCTCATAAAAAAAATCGAGGCAAGTCAAATCTGGCGATCTTGCTGGCCAATTTTGTGGTCCTCCCCTACCAATCCACCTATGCGGAAAGCATGTATTCAAAAACTGTCGGACAGTGAATTTGAAATGTGCCGGAGCTCCATCCAATTGTAACCACATTCGTTGTCTGATATTCAGCGGAACATTTTCCAGTAGCTCTGGCAGATCATCTCGTAGAAAATTTTAAAATTTTTGACCATTTAAGTTTCCATCAAAAAAGTAAGGTCCTATAACTTGTGTACCAATAATTCCCCCCCACACATTAACAGACCATCTATTCTGATGATCCAGAGTGCGGAAAAAATGGGGATTCACATCACTATAATAATGAAAGTTGTGTCTGTTCACCAAGCAATTGTTATGAAAAGTAGATTCATCTGAAAATAAAATGGTACCCAAAAAATGTTCATCTTCACTAAACTTTTCCAGAATATGGTACGGTTGAAATTTGTATTTTTTTATTACTCTGGAAATGGTCCGTCTGCTTATTCCTGTATTTTTCTCGATCTTACGTTGGCTCGTATGAGGGTTTTCTATGACTGTTCCATAATAAGAAATTCATTTTCATCATTTCCAATGATGGCTGTATTTTTCTCGATCTTACGTTGGCTCGTATGAGGGTTTTCTATGACTGTTCCCATAATAAGAAATTCATTTTCATCATTTCCAATGATGGCTGTATTTTTCTCGATCTTACGTTGGCTCGTATGAGGGTTTTCTATGACTGTTCCCATAATAAGAAATTCATTTTCATCATTTCCAATGATGGCTTTGGATCTATTTGTCTTTTTATAAGCTACATTTCAAGTCCTACGAAATGTATGTAGCAATCGTTCAAAAACCAGCTAGTTTGGATGATTCCGGTCTGGATATTTTTGGGCATACACACTCGACGCCAAAATACAATCGCTAATATCATATCTATCCGCTATTGAATGGAATAACTTTTCATTTTCGACGGTTATGAGACAGTGAATATTTTGAATAACGTGAAACACAATAACTGTCATTGAGAATTCTGTGAGCAAATCAAATAAATGATGTTTCACAACTACTATTGGAAAATGCCAATATCTTAAACACCGTTCAAGATAGGTATAGCGAACCCTGATATAAAATGAAAGATAATCAAATTTTGTATTGTTCAGAATGAAAAAATACAGGGTGTTCTATTCAAAATAACGAAGTTATCTTCGTTTTAAATTATAAGAAAGTGACAATGATTTTTGAACGTCTTGTATGATATTGAGAAACGAGTTCTGTTGGAATCGATAGTCTGAAACCTCTTTGATGCTTGGTCGAAATTGGAAGGAATGGTTTTCAATCATTTCGATGTTATTCAGTTTCCAACTGTACCCTGTATTTTCAAAAAGAAAACAATAACTCGAAAACGGTTATAGTTAGGTACATGGTACCTCCCATGAAATCTTATTATTTTTCCCTGAACTATCCAAAACTGCAACAAAATACCGGGTGTTCTATTCGAAAAAAAACAACTTTGATATGTCACACTTTTATGAGCCACCCTGTATACTCCAAAATAATTTCCTTTTGCAGCCTCAATGAATATACAGATGATGAGAAAAAGAAATTTCCGAAATATTCAATGATTTGGTTTACAGAGACCGTGTCGTATGTGGTGCCCAACCCTGTATATATATAATCATATTTCATAAACACTATTGAACCATTGTGAGATTTGGCATCGTTCACTTCACAACGATGCCAAATTGTTTGGAGCTAATCCTTACAATCGTTTGTTCACATTCGAATTGTTCTTTTATTGCGATTTTTGCGAATTTGTTCTTTTAAGAGCTTTATTTAATCGCATTCTTATCAAGATGCCGATAGGTTTGAGTGGAGATGCCCAGAAAATGGTTGCAAGTTTGTTGGAATATTTTCAACGAGAAAAGATTAACGGAGGTCCCTTACTTCCATTGAATTCTATAGGATAGGTAAGTGAGGAATCCTAATGAATATTTATTTACCACGAATAGTTTATGATAATTCAATGGGTAATATAAAATATGATTATTACAGAGAGTGGCTGCTGCACTAAATATAAGAATTGCTACTGTGTGGAGAATATCAGCAAAATCAGCAGAGGGTGAAGAATTGAACGGTCCCAGGACATCAATAGAAAAGAAAAAAACAATTGTTGATATTGAAGAATCTCAGGAGTCTGAAATAAGGAATTGTATTTACAATATGTATAAGAACAGTGAGTATTCAGTGCCTTTCACATACAATCGAATAATGAACATTCCTATTTGCAGAGGAACAGAGAATGATAAGCTTGCTCAACATTTTCTTTTCAATGGTTGCCTCTCATCTTTATGGAAGGTATTGAAAAACATCGGCTTCAGTTTTAGAAAAGATGATCCACAGCGAGGAATGATGGAGTTACCTAACATTGCTATGAAACGTGTAACATTCCTCCAACAGTATATTCAATTCAAAAATGAAGATTTGAGGCAATTTGTGTTTCTTGATGAGACCTGGATCTTCCAGAATGGAACTATAGGACATTCCTGGCAAGATTCTAGTGTCAAAAATGTGAAAAAAATAAAGTAGGAGGTTCTAGGTATTTATAGTTTGTATTTGGGTTAGATGGTGTACTGGATTTATGTTGTATATTGGATTCATTGTTCTGCATGCTGGTTGTTCAAATGGTTTCATTCCTGGAGCAGAATTAGTTTTTTCTTCTAAAACTGCTGATGGAAATTACCATGGAGAAATGAACCAGGATAACTTCCTCCACTGGTTCGAAACGCAATTGCTGCCAAACCTAGAAAATCCTTAGTTATGGATAATGCTCCCTATCATAGCACAACCATTAACAAAGTTCCCACCTCAGCTTCTAACAATTCAAGAATGGCTCACTAATAATGATATTGCTTTGGATTATGGAATGTTGAAGCCGCAGTTAGCTAATTCAGTAAAATTGTATGCCATATATTTAGAACTTATTTCAAAGTTGTTCGTAATATATTCTATGATTTTCAGGAACAAACCAGCCCCTATTCATGAGGCAGATCTGATAGCAGCAAAATATGGACATCAAGTTCTTCGGAGAAAAATTTATCATTTGTTATTTATAAGAAAAATTGGTGAGATAATTATAATTTGTTTATTAGGTAAAGCATTGAACATCTAAAAATTATAAATTATACATTTTATTCTTATGTAAATGGATGATATTGATGAGATTAATCAACAGGAGTCATACCTCAGAGAAGACAGCATCATCATTTGGAGTAAAAAGAAGTCATCGAGAAGAAGAAGGGTTGGTTTCAATTATGATATTTTTCAACATAATATATGTCCAGTTGTTAGTTTTCAGTTCCAGAGGATACATAAGTAGCAGAAGACAAACATAATAAATTAAGATACATTTGAATTCGAATCTATATTGTACTTTTGTTGAAATGTAATGATATATGGTGGTTCAATGAGTTTTTGTGGGTTTTCCTCATGTATCATATGGAAACCTTCTATATGAGCAGATGCACCACTATTTTTACCAGGAATAAATCAATTTATAACTTCTGCATTATTTCTATAACATACCTATTGAGGTTGGCCAAGAATTGGTTTTGAAATATAGAACCGTCATATGAGAATGAGAGTTTAGAACAGATATAATGTTGAAAGATAAACATCACTTCATTACGAAGTTATTGTGTATTTCCTTTGAATATTCGATTCGATTTCTAGCATGAGAACAGTCCATTATATCATTTGAACCATTCAACGGTTATCCACAATCAATAGTAATCCAAATATGATAAAAATTATTGATCCATCCAAAAAAACACTTTCAAAACAAAACAAACGGTCAACCTAACCCAACTTTTGTGATAAAGTGAAAGACATATGGCAACACGGCTCAATCTGGCGATTTCATACAGGTATCAACCTAGAATAAATAGCCTATAGTTTCCTTAGCTAATACTCGCGCACTATTAGGGCATTGTGTAATGTGTAATCATAGCCTACTATACCATACTCATGGTCATACGTTAACACGTTCGATCTTTAATAAAAACCATTTTTTGCGTTTGAAATATTGCAGAACCATACTCTGTCGTACATCGTTGTATTAGTAATACAATATGCTATTCACTACAGTGTATTTTCCTTTCACGAGCCATATAAAAAAATAAAGTTGATGATGGTTTCTCCGAAACGAAACGTAGTACGGAAAATATCTCAACGCTGTTTTGTAGAGATTGAAAAATGGCAATGAGAAAATGTTTTTTGTTTTCTTATATCTCTCCAAATTACGTCAGAAAAAAATTAAAACGAAATCGGCAAATTTCGTTTTTTCAGGCATATCTCCGGAACTAATTGAAATTTCGATACTTTCTGAACGGCATATTGTTCGACTTGAAAATGCGCAACTCTTCACTCATTCAACCATCTCCGTATCTCTTATGGTCTCCGAGAAGAGAACTGAATATAATTCCCTACAAAGATATTGTGTAACCAGATCAGATAACAAAAACACCAGAATACAATCACATAAAAACAATCAACAGATTTTTTACTTTCTTTAATCGCTGATAGTGGGTATGTGACATACAGGATGTTCAGTTCTCAATACGAAAGAAGGTCCAAAATCAAACAGTATACCACAGTAAAGTATGATAAATTTGATTGATATTGTACTCACCTCATAGGTATGACAGATTTTTGATAGACGAACATATCCTTTGTATTCATGAAAATTTATTTCCAGAAGAAAATTCATGATGAAAAGCTGTGGAAATATTATTGAATTTTCATCATTTGATATTATTTATTTTCAACCCAATATGACGTACAATAAATGAAAAGCCAAATGACCAGTTCAATGTCACCAAAACAAGCAACGTTGCCAAGTAAAAAAAAACATGTATAACTCACAATACAAGTAACTCGATGAACACGGTTTCTGCGACGACGCTATCCCTGTTCAAAAACAATACCCTCACGGAAATCCACCCCTAATATAGGTAAATTAAACGTTCATCAATAAAACGTATATAACTCACAATCCAAGTCACTTGATGGATACTGTACTTGCACAGGCGCTGTGACTTTTTACATACATCACTCCATTACCGGGATTCATCCCAAATGTGAATCAAACATGGATGCTTTTTCTTGGTTAGCCACTTATAAATATAACTGCAACTTGGCAAGGGTGCTTTCTTTAGACACAACACATCACATTTGACAATGCGGTTATTGCGTGTTATTTTGAGTTAAAAATATACAGATATAAAAACATGAAACTAACCAACTTCAAAGCTTCTCATCACGAAAAATCTTGTGAAAACTGATGTAAGCATATGAAAATGATGTTTTGATCTGATTAACATTCGATCTACTCACAATGTGAGTACAATATCAATCAAGGTCTTAGGTCTTACCATGACCGATTTTCAAAATGTGTTAGAGGTTTTTCTGCAGAAAAAATTGCTATGTGTTTATATTCATGCTCGGAAGCATCTGTGCAAATTTTATTGAAAATGGAGATGGTTGTCTTTGCTGCAGGTTTACCCAATTCTTCAAGCAATCAATGTCATTTTGAATTACTGAACGGAATAGGTTAATGAGCATTTTATACAAGATAAAGCACGGTTAATAAAACATACGGAATATTTATACAGATTTAATATTCAATATAAATTGCATTCCTAGGAGGAAAATATTTTTTCTTCAATGACTCGTTGAAGTTGAATTACCAACGAAAACTTGAATTTTGTAATCCAAACCTCTCCATATCGAGGACGTGATATGAATCTGAACGTATCTGGAGCCTACACCTCCATCCGCAATGGTTACTTCTCCTCCAGTATCATCTTGTGCTTGATCGATAATCTGAAATTAAATTCCATGGAAATCAGTACATCAGAATCTAAACTCTCTAGAATGACATTCGAGATCGATTCAACCTCCGCGTAACTATAACCACTCTCACTAGGATAGCATGGAATTCAGATGCTATTATTGATAACATAATAACGAATGTCGATGTTGATGAAGTTGTGAACATTCAGAATGATTTCTATGGACTGTCAGATCATAACGGTCAGATGATTTTGCTAAATATTAACTCTTCATCAACAGTTCAAGAAGGAAGTTAATATAAAAGAATAATTAATCATACAAACGAAAACAAATTCAGAGAGTTATTGTATGCTTCTGACTGGGAAGTTCTTTTTGAACTTACAGAAACCAACCCAGCTTTCGAACAATTCTCTGAGACTCTCCACAGTTGTTTTGAATTGCTTTTTCCGCCAAAAAACTCAGATGTAGACCCAACCAAACAACAATCGCGGGTGGTTAACGAAGGGAATTAAAACATAGTAGAAATAAGCTGAAAAGATTTACGTATGATTTTTGAAATATGTTAAAAATTACTGCAACCAAAAATTGTTGTCAACCGTCAATGACTCTGAAT
Source organism: Plagiodera versicolora (assembly GCA_037013635.1). NCBI lineage: Eukaryota > Metazoa > Arthropoda > Insecta > Coleoptera > Chrysomelidae > Plagiodera > Plagiodera versicolora. Next base: position 1,876,397 of record CM072986.1, on the reverse strand, counting down.
GCAAAATGAAAACAACTCGTAAAATAATTAATGTGAATATAAATAGAAAAAAGCATTTAATATACCAAATAACATTAAACTGAAATTATACAGTGAAGTTATAGAGGATCCATTCATTTCTTGATATTACCCTAAATATTCAGGATGGGGATAATGACTGCATGTCTCCAGATTTGCGGGAATTTCTGTTCTGTCCAAATTATGTTGAAAATTTGTTAGAAATTTGAAAAGGATGTTGGGATATCATCAGGGCCTGCAGCAGTATTCTTGAGTGATGTGAGTGCTTCTAAGAATTCTGATTTCGTGATTGGCTTGTTGATGGGATCTTGGTTGTTCTGTATCACAATCGGTGTGGATTCTTGGGCAATTTTGTGTGTGAGAAAGCTTTCTTCAGAATTGGCGTTGGTGGAATTATGCTTATAGTATTCAGCCAGTTCTTTTGCTACGCCTTCTTCTCGGGTGATAATATTGTCGCCCTTCTGTATGGTATTGATTCCAGAGTGTGCTTCGATTCCAGATATATTCTTAACTTTCTTCTATACTGACGAAAGAGGGGTGTTGCTATTAATACTCTGAACATATTTTCTCCATGAGTCTCTACTGCGTCTGGTGATCGTACGTACTAGTGCTCGGTGTCTCTTGAAATTGATCTTGTTTTCCTCATTAGAAGTACCTGGAGAACAGTAGAACAGATCATTTCGAAAATTTGTGAGCGTGGATAATCAAACTATTCAATACAGTGTTTCCACTTGTATCAGAAAGAAGTAGCTACTTTATTGTTTCAAATGTAACACCTCGTATGTTATACCATTCCTGGAATCCTCATAAGATTCTCCAGAACTTTCCCACATAATTCCCTATACATATCTGTGACGATTTTCGAGATAAAAATTATTATTTTGTCCAATTTTTGTGCAAAACTTGACCAATGAAAAATATTAATTTTTCCCAATATATGATCACTTATGTTATGAATTCAATATTGGATAGTGATTCAGATAGTAGGCTATGAACCTACTTTCTGATATAAGCGTCAACACTGTATTGATGAAAATATTTTAGACTGCTAGAGCAAGTTTGATTATCCACGCCCACAAATTTTCGAAATGATCTGTATTTCTGTTCTCCAGATACTTCTAATGTTCCATCCACTGTGAAACAACCTGTATTGCATATATTTATTCTTGTTGGGGCTAATAAGACACTCGCTGCTATTGCTTCGAGATTGGTTGTTAGTGGTATATGGCTGTACCTCCGCTGGCTCTTTCATTGGAAGTTGTAATGTTTCAAATCGTGTGTTTTATTCTCACGAAAGTGAGTTTCTTGTAGACATAGTGTGTCAGGAGAATATTCAGATAGTAATATTTGGAGCATGTTTAAATGGATATAATATTCATTCAAATTCCATCGTAAGATGGTATTGAACTCGATTTAAGAGAGAATAAAAATATAATATATGGGTATGAATCAGAAGAGTTGATCTGATGAGTCACTTTGTGGTTAGTATGACTCAGATTCCAGTTGTTTTTGTAGTTTTTTTCTTTCAGTTTTGTGCATCTATCTTTCAGACTTCGATTTTCCGTATGAGAATGTACTATGAGCAATAATTTGATAAGTGCGGTAGTGTCATCTGTGTAGTCCTTGGACAGGCTCAGGACATATCTTGATCCGTAGGCGTTTTCCAGCAGATCTTTGAATTGTTCGGCATTCAGCGTAGAGGGTGTTTGTTGTTGGTCCATGAGGTTTGTTATGGATTGCATCACTTCAGGATCTATTATACTCATACTATTGTCTTGTTTGTGTTTTTCGTTATCCGAAATATCTTGCGGAGTGGCAAATTGTGGTTTCTCTTCCTGTGTAGGCGTTAATATTTTTGCAATACAGCGTTTGCTCGTTGACTGATTATTTTCCAAAGTATTTTGCTGTACATTCTCTGTTGCGGCTATCACTGGATTGTTATCTGGGATAGTGGGTGTACTCGTTATGGTGGGTGTACTCGTCTGTGGATTTTGGGGACATGAGTTGGTTGGTAGATTTGGAGGATATGAATTGGTTGGGTATTTGGATGCAATGTGACCTGTTCGTCTACATTTGAAATAGATCTGACTATCACAGGATAGGAAAATGCGATAAGTTAAGTTATCATGAGTAAGTTCAATAGATTCAGGAATATCTATATCTTCTGTTGGAGTAATATACACTTGACTTCTGAAGCTGACGATATGGTTATATTCTGGGTTTGTTGCACCGATTCTCAGGAAAGTTACTGATGATAATAGTACCAATCCTAGTTTTCGAAGTTCCGCAATCAGGATATCGTGTGGGATGGTAGGACTTATATTGGATATTAGTAACCGATCCGATGGGGCAATTAATCTTCGAGCTGCGATGGTTTCTCCGTTGATTGTAACGGATCCGTAATCTTTCAAGAATTGGTTAACGATCTCCTTACTACTGAGGTAGACACAAATTCTATTGTTTGATATTCTCGATGAAAAGAGAATATTTTTTGGGTGAACGAAGGGTCCTAGTTGACGAAGGTAGTCTTGAAGTTTCGTAAAATCGATAGTGTTGAAAACAATAGCTTGATCTTTGGTTGGAAATTTAACTGGAGTATGTTGGCTCAATCCGGCAGAATATGAACGTGTGGGTTGGTTTGGGTGGTTTTGTTGGGTTTGAGAGTTTCTTGTGGTGGTATTTTCACAGATCATATTATCATCAGGTTCAACGTCCATTATAATATGTTATCGATTACCATATTCTCTCGACACCTAAGTACGGTCCTGACTCCCGAATAATACGGTTGTGGGACCGCGCTTTTTGCGGCTGTCGTTCTCTTCTGTTAGCGGTTAGTGTTATGATGGATTTATTCAGATAATACCTCTGTAAATATTTATTTTGTACTCACTGGGATGATCTGAGTAGTAGAATTCTTCCTCTTTGATATGATGCACAATTGAAATATTGAAAAGTATAATGACTGTGATAAATTCAACGATTTGATGGAACTGATAGCACAAGCTGTTAAGCGTATTGCGGGCAGTTCCGATCTCGGTGAACTTTTGTTAACTGATGTGTTCCCAAGAATAAAAAAACTGTAATCAAGCCATTGTTCAAAAGAGGTGATAAAGAAACAAACTACTGTCCCATATCGCTACTGCCATCTCCTTCGAAAATTCTAGAAAGTGTAAAAAAACAAACAAATAGCTTCCTAGATAAACACGACATTGTCACTAATTCGCAATTAGGTTTCAGAAAAAATTAAAACACTTCAGATGCTACATACGATTTCATAAATAAACTCAACATCAAAATTGAAAATAAACAAATTCCACTAGTCACATTTCGGTTTGACTGTGTTGATCACTCTATTCTATTACAGAAATTGAATTATATGGCATGCGCCACGGAATTGGTTCGAATCATAACTAACTGCCAGAGCGCGTAATCATCATATTAGACATGATTGTAATTCACAAATGAAGCAATATCACTCGAATAACGGAAAACTCCAATATGGTGTTCTCCAAGAATCGATTCTGGGTTCGATATTATTCTTGATATATATCAATGACTTAGTTGGTGATTTTCCGTCTGTGAATTTCTACTTGTTTGCTGACGATACGAGTGTGATAGCCTCAAGCGAGTTCGAGATCAGTGTTGAGGTTATTGAAAATATGAGAACACCAAAAAATGCGCAACTAAAAAAGAAAATCGAAGAATCAAGCTTTAAAAAAATTTGTTCCAAACTTTACGTGCTCACTGTATAGTCTATTTATTCAAGCAAGATAGCTGTGACAGTTCTCCAAAAAGTGCGGTGTTACTGCTTGTATTGTTCAACGATATTCCGAAACAGAAAGTTGAGTTATGTTCATCATTCCAATTAGAATAGAATAGAATAGGTTTATTTCAAATAGGATACCCTAATATACATACGTAATTTCATATAAAATTTACAAAATACAATTTGATAAAAATCAGTTACTAAACCTAATTGTAACATCAAGAATCAAACATGAGACGCAATATAAAATCTGACCAAAAAAAAGACAAATAATAAAATGACATGAGTTAGTAACAAAAATATAAATAAAAACATAAGTACGACAGCCACAGCCAAATGATGCTAGGAAGGCTTTCGATTCATCAAATATATACACCAGAATCAAATAACTACTGTGGAGAAGTGTTGTCATAAGTGATGCCTAATTGTTCTCAGCAATGTCTTTGCCAATCAAAAATTTAGTGGTTATCGAGGTACTTTTTACTTTGCACTAATGATATTGGAAAATATTCGAAGACATGAAAACAAACTAGAGAATATGCACCCTCTGACAGTTTTGAAATCCCCGTTGCTGGTTCAGCAAGTAACATTGAGAGTTGGCGCATTCAATAAGGATTTCGAATTGGTATAATACTTATATTTCTCAACTTGTCGGTAAATTCTTCTTCTGCAAAGAGATCCAATTCTTAACAAAATTATACACTCTCCTAAAAATCATTCTAGTTTATTCAAACCTTTTATCAAGGCTTGAATAGTAAATATCTGAAAGATGTACCAGATATCTCATTGGGTATAAATCCAAGAAAGAAAATGGTTGAATTGATAAATTTTTTGATTATGAAACATTTTTTGATTATGAAACCACGAATATTTCATATATATGGTATGTTCAGAAACACCTTATAGTGAACCCTATATGGCATTTTCTTATTAGCATTGCCCAACTATACAGGGTGTGTCACAGTGGATGGAACATTAGACGTATCTGGAGAACAGAAATACAGATCATTTCGGAAATTCGTGAGCGTGGATAATCAAACTTGCTCTATCCGACTAAAATATTTTCATCAATACAGTGTTGCCGCTTATATCAGAAAGTAGTAGCTACTTTGTTATTTCGAATAGAACACCTCGTATATTATATCATTTTTGGAATCCTCATGAGATTCCTCACAACTTTCACACATAATTCCCTATACCTATCTGTCACGATTTCCGAGATAAAAATTATTTTGTCAAATAATTGTGCAAAACCTGACCATTGAAAAATATCAATTTTTTCCCAATGCCAATTCACAAAATATTGCAATTTGGGTTATAGCTGCATAAGACCAACAAGTATTCTGTCGATGAACTGGATCTCAGTTTCAGCATACAGGGAGGCTCAGAAGTGAGTGTCATCCGGGCACTCATGAAAATGACTGAAACTTTGTTTTTTCAAATGGAACACCCTGTAGATTATCACTTATTCGAAACGATATAACATTTTCCATTTTAATTGGGTATACTTTTCCTATACCTATCTCGTACAGTTTGTTAGTTATGATCACTTATGTTATGAATTCGTCTTCAATAAAATAAATATTGGATAGTGCTTAAGATAGTAGGCTATGAACTTCATTCTGACAGAGAACTAACATGTTATTCCTTCATTTTTATCCTGTATTCAAGTTGCATGGGTGTAAAAATACTATGGCAGAAAATAATTACTTGAATGCGGTTTAGATGGATTTATTTCATTTATGATTTAACAAAAATATCAGTAGAACATGCAGAGAGTTTAATGAAAAGTATGAAGTGATTAACCTTGGATGAATCCGAGGAAATTCATTAGGTTGAAAAGAAATTTTGAAATGTTTTTGAAATCTTTCTAGATTTATCAATACACATGTTAGACTTCGATACTTTTAGCTTTTCATGATGATATAAGCATTCCAGAATTTCTCTTCAATCTAATAAATTTTCTCGAATTCGTTCGAGGTAAATCAGCATACTTTTCATCAAACTCTCTGCATGTTCTACTGATATTCTTGTTACATTGATCATAAGTGATGAATAAATCCATCTACACCGCATTCGAGTAATTATTTTCTGCCACAGTATTTTCACACCCATGCATCTCGAATACAGGATAACAATGAAGGAATAACATGTTAGTTCTCTGTCAGAATGAAGTTCATAGCCTACTATCTTGAGCACTATCCAATATTTATTTTATTGAAGACGAATTCATAACATAAGTAATCATAGCTAACAAACTGTACGAGATAGGTATAGGGAAAGTATACTCAATTAGAATGGAAAATGTTATAGCTTCTCGAATAAGTGATAATATACAGGGTGTTCCATTTGAAAAAACAAAGTGCCCGGATGACACTCACTTCTGAGCCTCCCTGTATGCTGAAACTGAGATCCAGTTCATCGACAGAATACTTGTTGGTCTTATGCAGCTATAACCCAAATTGCAATATTTTGTGAATTTGCATAGGTAAAAAATTGATATTTTCCAATGGTCAGGTTTAGCACAAAAATTTGACAAAATAATTTTAATCTCGGAAATCGTCACAGATAGGTATAGGGAATTATGTAGGAAAGTTGTGAGGAATCTTATGAGGATTCTAAAAATGATATAATATACGAGGTGTTCCATTCGAAATAACAAAGTAGCTACTACTTTCTTATACAAGCGGCAACACTGTATTGATGAAAATATTTTAGACGGATAGAGCAAGTTTGATTATCCACGCTCACAAAATTTCGAAATGATCTGTCTTTCTGTTCTCCAGATACGTCTAATGTTCCATCCACTGTGACACACCCTGTATTGTATCCACCTGACGCTATTGTTCTAAGGCACGATCTATTATATTTGTGGATATTATTTCTTCCTGCAATAATATTGTCACTGGTCGTCAATCATGTTGGTTAAAAATAAATGACTGAAATTCGGACATAAAGTGTTACGAAAGAAACGATGTATTGGAAATGATAGTTTATTACATAATAAGAGTTCGAGAATTAGGATTCCATCAAGTGAAAATATGTTTTCCTACAACTGCTATGAAAAGTGGCGTATTTTTCATAGCAGTTATGAAACGTCGAAATGTTATCGGCGACGCGACTTGTTATTCGTTTCCATGGCAACTACTGAAGGCTCTATCTTATTGGTTATATGTCATGCGATTTACTTTATAGATGCTACCGTTTTGGTTGTTAATCGTGCTTTCTTTTTACGGTAAAGTTAAATCGTACAGTTTAACGTTACCCAGTGCTTAAATAGACAGTTACATATAGTTGGCGAGTAGTACAAATTTCGTAATTTTCTCTAGGGAGAGTAAAAAAAATTCAATACAGATGTAGATACCATCATCAGAGTCAAAATCTGAAGCAACATATGTTCCTGATTTTATGGATGTAGAAAATCAGATAGTCCGTGTGTGACTCACTAAAACCGATGCAAGATATACCCACTGGGCCTCAATTCCTCTAGATTGATTGAGAATAATCCACACACTTCAGAGTTTGATCAAGGATACCGTTCAACTGAAGGTTAGTGTGAAGGATATTCAAGGTTAATGGGCTTAAAGTTATACTCATGAAATATTTCAAAATTGGATATCGTTTCTTTTCCTAGTCTATTCTGAGTGATCTTTTTATATGAATCGGAAATTATTTTTTACTTACCAGGATACAAGTGATTGGCAGTGAAAATATTCCATCATCTGGAACACGTACATTGAGTGTCGCTATCCCAAAAATGTTTGGAAATGCAGATTTCGTTTTATCGTAAGTGAGATTGACCCTGAAAATAGGAGTAAAGATTATGAAGGTGAAAAAAATATCTTGACACTGATACCATAATACACGGACTGGATGTTAGCTTCATCATTTTAAGTGAAATTCAATCAATATGAGCTATCATTGAGTTGAAAAATAATTCAGAAACGATATCTAACTGATTTTTCAACCCATGTAAGTGTTTTCATTCCTCCAGTAATTGTTTGACAACATCGGGTAAATACTGGAAATTATTACATTTTATGTTTTATGTATTTTTCATGCCCTTTCGAAAGTTATGAATCATCACTACATGAAGAATAGTGTAAGTATAATTGAGATAACGTGTATACTAAATATCTAGGATTTATACTGAGTATTCTGGTAGAATATGGTATATTCTGAACCAGTTCGGTGAACTCTACATGGTCTTAACTTATTTCCGTTTCTCAACACCCTGTATTTCGAAAGCAGTTGTTTCTATTACTCCAATCTCATTTGTGAATTCCTCTCAACATGACAATTATTACCTCAGAATGTTCAACTTTTCACCATGCGATAGGTACGAATATAATGGATATGATATAGTCTATTCATTTAGTTCTGATAAATTTGGCTCATTCAAATAGTGCGAAATAGACAGTATCTAGTTAACCACTGAACTTTCAATTGGTTGAGGTGTACCTAAGATTATTGAGGCATCAATAATTCTGACAACACTCCAAAGTCACTTGACAACGATGCCATATTTACTAGGATAGGAGGTTTATTAATAGTAGGTGAAGATTTTACAAATATTGATAAAACTGTTCAACGGTTATCCATAGTTAACAGTCATCAAATTTTGGTGCATATATTCTATACATCCAAACATTTTTCAAGATATATGCATGTAATGTCACCTAAGTTTTGAAGTATCATTAAAAAAATTCAAGTAGGTGCACCGCACTTTCTGGCGAGCCGTCACAACTAACTTGTTCAAATGAATAGACTATATAACTTACGCTTTAGAGTAATCAGGGCAAATTTCTAGACTTCTGCCAACCAAACTGCATTTCCCAATGTTAATGCAAATGGCAGCAAAAAGACAAAACACGATCAAATATCTATGACACATCTCAATCAGTAATATTATTAACGACTATTCATCTCCCTAGATGTATGTTTTATATTATATTCCATGAACAAAAGATACAATTGATAATCTTATCATACTATTGAATTTGTGAAATATCTATCAGTTATTTTTTTTGTGTAACGATAATATATTGAGTCTCTAATGAAATAGCCTCTGATAATATTATTTTCTAATGATCTCCACTTGTGAAAAATGTTTGTGTATCGACCGATAGCAATGAGAAATTACGTGATATCTACCACCAAATCGAAATCGACATGTCCTAGTAATATTGTTTCAATTACATGATAGATATTTCACCAAATTTATTCCAACTCTCTTACATAGAGATCTGGACTGGTAGGGTGGAGAGTTACCCAAACATTGGGGAAATGTTGGTGGTTCTCGTCTTTCGCCAATCATAAATCAGGTCCGATTAGCTTCGTGGAAATACAAATGTTCTTTGATTCATTTGACAGAATTTTGCAATATTTTTGTCATTGATTTCATCCAGCATTCGTTTGTTTTGAGAACTGTCAAATATTAATCATACCCCTAGATACGTACGGCCCTGGCGACTAAGTATGGCGAATTATTCTTGAAAAATGGTGACACTCCCCACCTCGAAAGTGCTGTAGTCTCCAGACCTGTGTATAAGACTGTGTTCCAACCTATATCTACTAGTAATTGTTTAATTTAGTTAATCATTAGGTTCTGTGAGCGATCGCGCATTTCATTAGAATGAGTACCTAGGCTACAAATTCTGTGGAAACATAATCGACAAATTAGTATCAACAGGAGAAATAGGAGAATAAATATTTGGTAGCATATTGAGCAAAATATTTACCGATGGTGGCGCTGCCCTCACTGCGTCAGCTGTTCCCGAAAGGCGTATTCTTCTTCTTCAGCAGTTTCAAATGGTTCTTACATGTTTAAAGTGGTTGTTAATATTCGAAATTTTGTGTAAAAAGGCTTTTTTGTGGTGGATTTTATTTTCAGTAATTGGACATTTTATGTAAGCACAGAGATAAGTTACTTGTAAGCATAATCAAGCCATATTGCTTCATATTTCAGATCGTCTAGCAAGATGTTCCTTAAACTATTAGAAATTTTTGAACATAAGCAACACTCGACAGTTGATGTATTGTGAAGGAAGAACAAATACTTTATGCCAATCACTCGATTTGATGTGGTAATAAGTCGAGAATGAAGGACAGTATTAACATTGCAGGTATCTGTCTACAAATATCTACTTCATAAGGACAGCTCCATCAGATCGAGGGTACATTTCCTATAATGGAAGATTTGAAAATCATCAAAATGGAGTGCACATGCAAATCAGGCATATCTTGAATTTTCAAACATATTTCAGCATTATTATTGAACTGTGCAAAGTTGTATTTACTACAATACTTATGTGGCGAATTATCGTAACCTGGCAATTTTACTGATCCTAGTATCAAATTTATTGTTTAGTTTTGGGTCTGGGTTTCAGGATAAATGTTAGCTCTATGGAGATGCTAATATAAATGAACATTAGTATGTATGAAACCAAGCACAATAAATTATTATCACATGCCTTTCGTTCATAAATTTTTTCGAAAATTCCCATTTTGTTGGTTACATATACTTTATTTTCATTTTCTGTTGCACCCAATAACACAATAATTGGCGATTCTATTTATATTCCCTTCAGACATTTTATAATTGGATTTGAAATCGAAATAACTATACAAATAACACACGATAGCGAAACGAAACAAAGAAACAATACGCGTTTCGGGAAGTTCGCATTATGGCCGCTAGTGTCGCACAAAATTGTGTTTTACTCAATAGTCCAATGGTTCCAGGAAAGCAAACTGGGGCCACTTTTCCATACTTTACGTACCTTCTATTTTCATAATCTTTCATTTCATTGTTTGTACTTACAGTTACATCAACAAGTTATATGATATCTTATATAGGGTCGGAAAAAATTATTCTACGATAATACGAGTAACGAGGAGAGCATGTGTATTGTAATCCCACATAAACGAAAGAGACACAGTGCTTTTCTCCTGATTTGCCTCTTTTCCATTTTTCCTACCCGACACATCCATCCCTACCTATTACTCTATTTCTGGATGAAACTGATGAATAATAATAAGCAAAGTTATAAAATCTTGAGCGATACCAATCGTAGTCAAAAAGTAGAGAACTGTTGAACTAATTCATGAAATTTCACAAATTCACTACCCACAACTCACAAATAACTCATCTCACGAGCATTCATTATTATAGCCGTATACAAAAAAAAAGACGTTTATAATACCAGCTCGAAACAGAAAAATTTATTACGATCAGGTTGTTTTGAGAACAACAAATTTTTCTGATAGACTGATTTTCATACTGAAATTCTTTATGTCATGTTTCGGTAAATAATAATTACTCCACTTATATAATATTGATCATCGAAACCACTATCGGAATAAATTAACTTGGACATAATTCCATAAATTGTTTTTCCTGACACAATGATAATATTATAGGTATGATGTGAAATCTTCGAACTGAATACACGATTTGATTCTGATTTTTATTGCTTTCAAATCATTTTGGAGTATTTGATTGAAGTATGAATACTATTTTTATATTTTGGCTCATTGAATGATTCGTAATTCTTAGTTATTATATGTTCATGCTTTCGTGAATCGTGCCTGGCTGAATAAACCAAACGAGCTGACTCGAAATCAATAATTCATTAAACAACCTTCCGTTCCAACGTGTGCAGAGATATTTTTTCAAAGTTCACTATCTATTACCGTTCGAGAAGAAGTGAATCAATTCCGAAACATAACTAATTGATCTTATTCGATTGCCACAACTGTTCATCCGGTACCATATCGTGTATTGTTACAATGATTTCATACTCTTTTTTATTTCTTGCAAGGTTCGAGTCAGTAGAACCCACCAGATATCATGATGAATATTGAATTTCTCAATGTACAGTCAAATCAAATCAAATTTCATTAAATCCGTTTTCCTATTATACAATGGCTTGGACGTGTCTGATGAAGTGTAAAACTCACGCAATTACTAAAAATATAGGCCTAATTTACAGGTTAAAAGGTCATTTACATTGACAATACATACATGGAAATACATTCTACAAATATATGACACATTGACATAAATATAAGAACATTAGACACAATAAATACATAAACTCAATTAACACCGCTAGAGATGAATTCATCAATTTTCCCAAACTATAAAAACAGTGATTCATTAAGATCTTTCTCAACCTACCCTGGAAAATCTGATAACATATTACTATCATTCGAGATTATTCTGAATGAATATTCCATTTTCAGATATAAAAAACAGTCCTTACGTGAGTTGTCATCTCAATCTTTGAATTAGTTATGTTTGCATACACTCAAATTATAAACATAATAGCGGTTAAAATACTTTATTTGTACCCCAGTATCAATACATTGAATTTTAGGGACTTCTGGTAGGGAGAGAAGATAAAAAAGAAATAGTAGTAGTTACATAGGAAGTATCAGTGGTATCCGTAGGAGTAGTAGTATCTAATGAAGAGCTGGAGGAAGATGTGATTATTTCATACACGAAAATCTGGATTTTGTAGTTTATTGGTCTCCATATAGAAGATGTAATATGAATTTCAACAAACTCGAAATCAACGCCACCATTTATGATAGATACTTCTCCACCTGTGCCATCACGTTCTTGATCGATTATCTAGAACACGATAAATCAATCCGATATTCTCAAGACTATTATTCACCAATTCGATGTAATGCATGAAGTGAATTTACAAAATGGTGAATTGATATGGCGGGGTATTCAAGGAAAACACTCTATCTATCTCGAATACAAAGTTTTACCATGTTCTGACATTTCAACCATTCTTTGCCTTTCCTACCTACCAAATTAGTTTTACTAACTAATCACTACTAATTAACTAATCACTGAGGACACTTTCTTGGCAGCATTTACAGAGTCGAATATTGGAATTTTTGCTCAAGAACTTGCTTGACATGTTCACTCTTTGAAAAGGAGATATCAATATTAACGAATTTTAGGAAGGTTGTAGTATTCCTTTCCATATATTGATATGGAAAGGAATTCATATTGTCAACTTTCATGTGAAATATATTCTTTGTATTTTAGGTCTTGAGAGATTCATTTCACTTGCATACATTAATAGGCCACACTTTATATAAATAACTATGGAAGATATCAAGAAATATCTTTGATGATACTCACCAACATGCAAGTGATCGGTTGTGTAAGGAGACCATTCTCTGGTACACGTACATTGAGTTTGGCTATTCCAAAGATATCAGGTAACGCCGATTTTTCTTCGTCGTAGACAATTTTCACGCTGAAATACATTGAAGATAGCTTATATATCATTGAAAACAATACAACTAAATACATTATAGGATTTGTCGCGTCCCTACGGTCTGTTTTTTGTTTAATTTTTATCCTTCAACTTGAATCTTTGATACCCGAATTAACTCTCAGATTCACCTTTTTTGTTCAGAGTCTGACCACCTTGCAAGACGACTGCTCAGAGTCAATCACACGTTCACTTTCATTCTTTCAAATTCATTCAATTCAATCCAACTAGCATTAATTTGATTCCTCATACTTCATACTTTTGCTGAAAATACCGCATAACGAATGACTGCAAATAGTTCGTGGTGCGTTGCTGAAGAAAACGACAATGAACAGTTTTGCGGGCGACCAGCTATTTTCACTGTGATCTTCCTGGCCAACTAGTTCGTTTGATTTTCCTATATCTCTTAATTTTCATTAATTCCTTTTATTCCACCCCCAAGCCGCAACAGTTCTTCTCCTCGAGCTCATTCGATCTGAATAGATTGATTTTATTTTTTGATTCAGGTTGAAAATTCAAGGAGTATATATCTAGTTTTCAATGACACATGACAACAAATATTGTTCGATTCGTCTTGAATGTAAAACATAGAAAACAAAAATAATGACTATAAAATTACAAAGAGCAGGAAGCTAACTCAATATATGACTCCTGAACAAAGTTTGAACGTAATCAAGATGAGATCAAAATATTCAGTCAAGATATTTCGAAAACCTTGGAAAAAAAAGGTACCTGTCCATCTCATTTCTGAAATACGTTCAAATAAACAATATCACAAGAAGATATCTTACAGTATGTTCATAAAATAAGAAATTCTTCGAAACCGTCATTTATAGCTTGTAAATGGGTACATTCAGGGGTAAGGCCACTGTACATTTTTTGAAAAATCTATTTCATTTTATTGGCTTAAAAAATAGTTCAAACCCTTTAGAATAAGAAAAAAAAGGTCCCGTGAGAGAACTTTTTTTTTTTCTTAGGAAATAGAGGTCCCCGCCAAGCGCGTCAAAACTTGCTCCAAAACGACTAACATAACGGTGAAAAGGGACGGCACAATAGGCCCCTCCTCTTGCTCCCAACCGCCTGTATTGTTGTTCCACGTGTCCTTTCGAGCCTTTCGAGCATTTTGAAGAAAAATTTCGTTAGTTTAGCAATCGCACAGTAAAGAGCGATTTATTCTTCATAAGTGACGATTTTTGCGTGTTTTCCGTGTTTTTTTTACGATTTCACTGTAAAATTCACGAACGCGTTAGTTGAAATGGGTGATCGAGTGAATCTTGGAAAAAAAAAGTACGAAAACCGCGTATCCAACGCGGCGTCGATCAGGCGGGATGAAACGACGACCCCTTGGATGCGCATCATCACAATCAGCCAATGAGTGAGGAGGTTTATCAAGCCATTAAACCCATCTACGTGGAATTGAGCTGGGACGACTTGCTGGAGCGTTGCTTGGGGGCCTATACTCAAAACAATAACGAAAGCTTCAACGCTACCGTTTGGTCCCCAAATCATCCTCAAGCGGAAAAACTGTACTGGATATCGCGACGGATATCGCTGTTTGCACATTCAATGGAGGCCTCACCAACGTATTGCAAATATTCAAGATGTTGGAGGTGGAAATTGGTGCCCAATTATATAATTTCTGCATCGAAGCCGACGCCAAACGCATCACGCACGCCGAGGCATCTCTGAGCGACGCGGCAAAAAGTGCGCGTGCGCTCCAAAAATCGACCAGGAAAGACGTAGAAGACAAAAATTTGGCCATCGAAGGACAAATGTATGGTGCTGGAATCGCAGACAAACGGTACAAATTTTTTTTTCCTCCTTTTTTTAATTTTTTCCCATAAAAAACTAGTCGTGAAACTTTAAACGCGTTTTTCTCGAAACACGGTTTTTCAAAATGGCACGCAGCATCACTCGAACAGTTTTAATTTTTTTCACTTGAAATTTTTACCAGATGTGAACATTAACATTATCTAGAGAATGTCGATCGGGATTTTCAATAACTTTATTAATTGTTTTTTTATTAACAAAAAACTAGCCGTTTTCTTCGTAAAAAAATAATTTTTCTTCAAACGCACGCCAAATCCACAAAAAATTATACTTTCTAAAATCCGATCGACATTCTCTAGCTATAATCCTCTAGATTAACGTTTTTTTTTTTTTCGTTCTAGATTCAGAAGTGCAGCAGTGGTGCTGCGTGCCGCGGAGCCCTGCAAGCAAAACATGCCCCGGGAAGATGGCTGTGGAACCGCCATTTTGTTTTTTTTTTCGCTGTAAAAAAATTGGATAATGAAGTTTAATGTATGTCCGATAACTCCCTCGAAAGTTTTTTTTCAATTACCTTCAATTTCGGAAGCAAAAAATTCGTGAAAAAACCTTTCTTTTTGGACCGTTACAGTGGCCTTACCCCTTCAGCTGTAAACGTTGACGTTATGTTCAATCACGTGTTTTTTCCTTTACTAAAACAATAAATATTTCGACAACGAATAGATACAGCGACATATTTAGCACGAACACAATAAGTAATATTATCGATTCATGCCAAATATTCAGATTTGCATATGACTCAAGCGGTAATCATGATTGAAGGGAAATATCAATAAAACTAGCACTGTGGAAGATATCCCTAGATCTGGACGTCGTAAAACCATTGAACAGATCAAATTCGAGGTCTTATTAGCAATGATAGAAGATCCGCTCATTAACTTCAGAAAAATGAGCTTTAACCATGATATCACATTTACAATTGCATAAAAAATCTGAAATTGAAGAAGTTGCTTCCTCTTGAAGTAATTCTGATCCAAGAGCTTTTTCTATTTTGAATTGACGAATGTGTTCTCTACTTCATGCAGACACTGTATAATGCCCCAGAAGTTTTAAAAGGGTATCAAGAACGAATCATGTAAACATAGAAGAAAAGTTTCCAGATTATCTATCTTAACTGGTGAGTTTTCTTCATACAAAATATGACAATGCTTATAGTCGAACTTAATGAAATTGTATTTCAACTCACGCTTTCGAGTAGTCAGGGCATATTTCTAGGTTTCTACTAACATTTCGACAATCTCCAATTACTAAAAACGAAGCAGCCAATAAAATAAATAGAGAATGATACATCTCGATGGCTTCACTCAGAACTATTACTGGGTAATCGTATAATCTGCAGTACAAAATGAATACTGCTTACAATTATTGTATTTTATCACGATGAATCAGTTATTGGAGTGCATTTAAATAACGTTCTAACAAAATAAACACTTGATATTATCTATCGAATGATATAGAATTCAAATACTGAAATTCATGTATGACAATGAAATCTGATCAGCTTTTTCAAGGAATTTTTATTAAGCGATTCACTTTATCGTTATGAATGACAATTTCTATGTTGAATATGTTTTCATTGCAAAGATAAATCTAGGACTTCTTGCAAAAATGATCTATTATCGGAACGCTGCTCAACAAATTTGTTGTTTTCCGATGAGAACAAGCTTTATATTGTTTTATTGGATTTTTTCATAATAATAATATCCCAATAAACCATAACGCTTTTCTTCTCACCTTATTGAAGCAGTGGAGTTTCTGATACGAAACAAAATACTCAGATTGTTTTCGTGGGATCAGAGTGTCTATTGGCGTAGAAACCCAATGAGGTGAAATTGTGATTGACATAATAAAACAGGATGGCGACAGAAGGGTAACTTTCTCCTGATCTGGGAGATACAATTTACTATAAATGTCAGTCAAAGATTGAAAGTAGGTCCTGTGGTGTATATGATATGTGAGAGTGTTACTCATAATTGTGACTTCAAAATGAAATGATGCACAAAGAATAGGCGGCATCTTGGTAATCTGTCCTGAACATCCTGATAATGAATTGATATCCAATAAAGTTGATCTCGTTTCGGATGATAATCTAGAATCGTAACTGCACGATTGAAAAATGTAGAAACCGTGCTCAAATGAGCATATTCAGATAAACAATATGAATGAATTTGGTCTAAATACCACCAATATATATCAACTGAAAAAATCAACTATAGAAGTCCTTCCATATATGCAACGTATATAATCACATATTTACTGTTCGAGGTATCCGGTAATAAATTATTTGACTGATTTATCAAGGAAGTGTGTTCAGAAATATTCGTTCATCCAGAATTGAATAATTTTCCGATGGTTTTGTATTACAATTGCCTGTATTGATTTCCTCTAAATTCTTGAACAAATTATTGCATAGATCGACTAAACTTATTTTCTCCGCTTGTTGATCAACATGTGAAACATTCATTCTATTCAATCTATTTCGAACATGAATTAATCTGGTTCTCAAAGTTTTATATTAATTTATTCCATTCTCGAAGTCGAAATCCTGAATACCACCGAATATATCATCTTCACAGCACAAATCGACAACTCTTTACCCGAATCAAATTTCATTTTTGGCATCAAATCTGAACCTCTACGGAGCAGTTCCCAAGTCAATTCATCATTACGAAGTCTGTTATTTCCATTTAAAAAAACTGATAATATTTCGAGAATAATTCAAGATACCGTAATAACTGAACAAATATGCAACGACAAGATTATCGTGAAAAAAATATGAATTACTCTTTTGTATTTCCAGTTGAAATGAATCACCCTGCAAGAATATTTCTGTGCGAATCAATCGTGCATTCAATCTCAAAAGATCTGTATACAGGGTGTTTCACAGTGGATGGAATATTAGACGTATCTGGAGAACAGAAAAACAGATCATTTCGAAAATTTGTGAGCGTGGATAATCAAACTTGCTCTATCCGTCTAAAATATTTTCATCAATATAGTGTTGCCGCTTGTATAAGAAAGTAGTAGCTACTTTGTTATTTCAAATAAAACACCCCATATATTATATCATTTTTGGAATCCTCATAAGATTCCTCACAACTTTCTCACATAATTCCCTATACCTATCTGTGGCGATTTCCGAGATAAAAATTATTTTGTCAAATTTTTGTGCAAAACCTGACCAATGAAAAATATTAATTTTTTCCAAATGAAAATTCACAAAATATTGCAATTTGGGTTATAGCTGCATAAGACCATCAAGTATTCTGTCAAGGAACTGGATCTCAGTTTCAGCATACAGGGAGGCTCAGAAGTGAGTGTCATCCGGGCACTCATGAAAATGACTACTCCGTTTTTTTTTTTAATGGAACACCCTATATATTATTACTTATTCGAAAAACTATAACATTTTCCATTTTAATTGAGTATACTTTCCCTATACCTATCTCCTACAGTGTGTTAGTTATGATCACTTATGTTATGAATTCGTCTTCAATAAAATAAATATTGGATAGTGCTTAAGATAGTAGGCTATGATCTTCATTCTGACAGAGAACCAACATGTTATTCCTTCATTGTTATCCTGTATTCAATATGCATGGGTGTAAAAATGCTATAGCAAAAAATAATTACTTGAATGCGGTTAAAATGGAATTATTCATCATTTATGGTCAATGTGACAAGACTATCAGTAGAACATGCAGAGTTTTTTTTTCAATGGAAAGCATGAAGTGATTCACCTCGGATAAATCCGAGGAAATTAGATTGAAGAGAAATTTTGAAATGTTTGATACTTTTAGCTTCTCATGATGATATAAGCATTTCAAAATTTCTCTTCAATCTAATGAATTTTCTCGAATTCGTTCGAGGTAAATAAGCATACTTTTCATTAAACTCGCTGCATTTTCTAATGATAATCTTGTTACATTGACCATAAATGATGAATAAAGTAATTATTTTCTGCCTGTTGTATATCACCCTGTGTTAGATTGAAATAGGGGATTTTGTCATTGTTCATGTCATGTATTGTCAGATAAATAAAAGTAGCAATTTTTAGTAGTTTTTTTTTTGGCTAGTGAATTCGTATATCTATACTTGACAGTCTGACCTCCAGAAAGAAGCTGTTGATATCGACAGGTTTTCTAACATTGTGGCGACCGTGACAGGACACTCTGTTACAAGTATGGACAAAACGAAGAGAGCCCTTGATCTACACCGAACTGCTTTTAAGAAGATATGTAGCAATATTGAAGATGATTTATCCACAAGCACATATGATTTAATAGACATTCAGAGTAATATGAAAGTTTTGGAGGAGAAAATGCTTCAGATAGCTGAATTGAATCAACTTTTTTTCGATTTGATGTTGGATTCAGATGACCGCGAAGACAATTTGAATGTTGAACTTGAAGTTATGGATAGTTTAAGTTCCCAATTCCATAAATTAAAGTTACGTTGTGATAATTTGGTGTGCCATAAAGGAGACTCAAAGAAATCAGACTCGAAAGGTAAACTGAAGATTCCCAAACTAGAATTTCGTCAATATGGGGGCGATTTGGAGGGATGGCTTGGTTTTTGGAATCAATTCAGTAGGATTGATGAAGATTCTGATCTAGAGGAGGAAGATAATCTTCAATACCTCATTCAGGCAACTACACCAAATTCTAGAACGAGACAAATTGTGGAATGTTACCCTGCCACAAAAGGTAACTATCAAAAGGCCATTGATAGTTTGAAACAAAGATTTGGTAGAGGCGACTTATTGATAGAAGTGTATGTTAGAGAACTCCTTCAACTAGTTCTTACGAACCTTCATACCAAGAATAAACTATCAACCTTTTTTGATAAAATTGAGTCACAACTGAGGGCTCTAGAGAGTTTAGGCGTAAAATCTGATACTTGTGCCGCTATGTTGTATCCATTAGTAGAGTCTTGTTTAGGAAAAGATTTGATAAGAGCTTGGCACAGAAGTCAATTTTATTCAACTGAATCAAGTTTAAAGATACGTCTTGATGCTTTGATGGATTTCCTTGGTCAAGAAGTGATGAACGAAGATAGGATTCCTCTAGCTATGAGCAGTTTCAAGGACAAGAAGAAGCAAGAAGATAGAAGTATAAGCAACAATACAAGCAACGTTCCTACTGCATCTGAATTGTTCAATAAAGGTGTACCACGATGTGTTTTTTGCAAAGGATCACATTCCTCCTATCAGTGTAAAGAAGCTTTAAAATTAAGTTTTGCAGAGAAGAAACAGAAGTTGTCAGAGTCTGCATGTTGTCATTTGTGTACAAGATTTGGCCATATAGCACGAAGATGTCGTTTAAGAGAAAAATGTGATACCTGTCAAGGAAAACATTGTACCCTTATGTGTGCTAAACACGATTTGAAGGCATCCAATACAATTCAAGCCAAGCAAGATGGTCAAATTACAAAGAAAGCTGAACAGAATCTGACCAACTATACATAGACCGAAGTTTTCCTACAAACCATGGTAGTTGAACTAAAAGGCGAAAACCAATCAAAACTAGTGAGACTTCTGATTGATACTGGTTCCCATAGGTCTTATGTTCCTAAAAGGGTTGCTGAAGAGATAGGTTATATTCCGATTCGAGAAGAAGAACTGGTACATTCGCTTTTTGGAGGTACCCAAAGCGAAACAGTGAAACATACGTGTTACAAAATTCGTCTCTACAGCCTCACCGAAGACTACAGCTGTAACTTTGAAGTTTTGGATCAGCCACTGATTTGCAGCAAAGTTAGTTCTGTAAGAAAGGGACCCTGGTTAGACGATGAATTGAAACTCATGGGCATTGAAATCACCGATACAACTGATGGACCCATAGACATATTAGTTGGAGCTGGCAAACTATATTCCGGACGCAAACATGATTTGGAATGTGGTTTGGTAGCAGTACACACATTATTGGGTTGGACAGTTATGGGAAAATTGAAGAATTTTGATCACCATACATCATCTATGCTCATAACCTCGATGTTTCCAAAGGATGTTGCCATATCTAACTTCTGGAGTTTGGACATACTTGGTATTGAAGATCCCAAAAGAATGAAGACTTCACAAGAACAAGCAGTTATGAAATATTTTTTGAGTACTGTGAAACAGAAAGATGATAAGCGATATGAGGTGAGCATGCCATGGGTTGAAGGTCACCCTCCCTTGTCTTCCAATTTTGATCTTTCATATAAAAGACTTTCGAATACTACAAAAAAGTTGAAGAAGGACAATTTTTACGATGTCTATGATGAAGTCTTTGATAATTGGCTAGCAGAAGGTATCATAGAATGCTCACCCGATTTCTAACACGAGTGTGTTGTATATCACCCTGTGTTAGATTGAAATATGGGATTTTGTCATTGTTCATGTCATGTATTGTCAGATAAATAAAAGTAGCAATTTTTAGTAGTTTTTTTGGCTAGTAAATTCGTATATCTATACTTGACAGTCTGACCTCCAGAAAGAAGCTGTTGATATCGACAGGTTTTCTAACACTGCCATAGTATTCTTACACACATGCCACTTGAATACAGGATGACAATAAAGAAATAACGAGTTAGTTCTCTGTCAGAATGAAGTTCATAGCCTACTATCTCAAGCACTATCCAATATTTATTTTATTAGACGAATTCATAACATAAGTGATCATAACTAACAAACTGTACGAGATAGGTATAGGGAGAGTATACCCAATTAGAATGGAAAATGTTATAACTTTTAGAATAAGTGATGATATACAGGGTGTTCCATTCAAAAAAACGGAGTTGCAGTCATTTTCATGAGTGCCCGGATGACACTCACTTCTGAGCCTCCCTGTATGCTGAAACTGAGATCCAGTTCATCGACAGAATACTTGATGGTCTTATGCAGCTATAACCCAAATTGCAATATTTTGTGAATTTGCATTGGGAAAAAATTGATATTTTTCAATGGTCAGGTTTTACACAAAAATTTGACAAAATAATTTTTATTTCGGAAATCGTCACAGATAGGTATAGGGAATTATGTGGGAAAGTTATGAGGAATCTCATGGGGATTCCAAAAATGATATATTATACGGGGTGTTCCATTTGAAATAACATGTAGCTACTACTTTCTGATACAAGCGGCAACACTGTATTGATGAAAATATTTCAGACGGATAGAGCAAGTTTGATTATCCATGCTCACAAATTTTTTAAATGATCTGTCTTTCTGTTCTCCAGATACGTCTAATGTTCCATCTACTGTGAAACACCCGATATACAACTGATAACAGTATGAAACAATAACGCTTACTATTTAGTTCCACCTGTATATAATGAAAAGCGAAAATTTGTGTCGAGTAGAAAAAATAAAATGGGAGAATAATATCTGCTACGACTTCTGTATATTTCATTTTCTTTAAAACTCAAATAACCCTTGTTCCTTGCTAGCTATGGACCCACGTTGGGCGCCAAAAACAAATTTAACAGATCTATGTTCTCAGACACTTAGATATATGCACCACACATCTTATAAAAAGGTGAGTTTTTGTATATGTTGGTTCGTGGAAAATGTAAGTAAAATGTATTAGGATTTCTAGATAATAGTCTCGGGACAGTAAATTTTAATTTTGTTAACAAATCTGTACAGTCTATTGCATTGTTTACAACCTTATACAGGATCAGGATACCGCCAAGTTATTTTCTTACATGCAGGCTCGCAAATTTGTATGCTTTGAGAAGCTCTTCGTGAGGTGTTCCCATTGGAGGGTATGTACTGCATGACCTGTTAGTTTTTCGAAAGTATCTATATCTTTAAATTCACGACTGTTACGAACAGTATGCTCGATATGCAGATTTCAAGATCGAGTCAATGTGTTCATTAAACGACACTGACTGATCGAATATAATGCAAAGATCCTTGAATGTTTTGTGTCTAAGCAGAGAAGTGTCACTAAGTGAATAATCAAATAAGATTGGATCCAATTTCAGTGTATGAGACATGAAGTTACATTTGGCAGGATTCAGTTCTAAGCTATTATTTTTACACCATTCTACTACTCGTTCCAGGTTGTCGGCCAGCTGTTGACAATCATTCATGTGATTCACACAGCCAAATAATTTTAGGTCGCATGAGGGCATTCAGAGGAGGTTTTTGAGGTACTGTGCATTTAGATTAGGTTATGATAGAGGAAAGTATGAATATAAAACAATCATGGAAAGTATGAATTTGAACACATCAGAACACAGAATGTTGGAAGCAAATCTCATATTTTTATACAAAATCATTAATGGAAATATAAATTCACCAGAAATCTTAGAGCTTGTAACGTTCAATGTGAATGAGAGAAGGACACGAAATTCTGAAATGTTCAACATTCCCTTTCATCACACTAATTATGGACAAAATGAGTCGATTGTTAAAATGCTTAGCCAAGCCAATAGGCGCAGTTCTGGAATTGATTTCTTCAATATGTCAATAACCACTTTCAAGAGAGTTGTGAAAACATTATGATGCATTCTATAATATATATAATATTTTATTTTTGTTTTTTCTATAATGTACATATATGTTTCTTTATTATATGCAGTTGAGTGGTGGGTGGGGCAATTGTACTGTGATTGTAATGTATGAAGACTTTCGTTAAATTGACAATGTCGTGAATAAATAAATAAATGAATATATCAAGTTATCCACATCAATGACATCACCAATATCATCAATAAAAACATTGAAGATTAATGGCCCCAGATTGGAGCCTTGGGGTACGCCATTCAATTGAACATATTGTTTACGGTTGTCAAGGTATGATTTGAAAAGATTTATTGACGAGAGAGATAAGCCAATTGCTTTCAGTTAATCAATAAAAATATCATGATCAAGTCTGTCGAGAGCTCTGGAGAAATCAGTGTAGATGACGTCTGTTTGGGCTCGATTATCAATATTTTCAGTAACTGGTATTATAGGCTATTTATTCTGGGTTGATACCTGAAATCGCCTGATTGAGCCGTGTTGCCATATGTTTTTCACTTTTTCAGCGATGCTCCGAATTAACTCAGAATCAAAACTTGGGTATATATAATCATATTTCATAAAAACTATTGAACCATTGTGAGATTTGGCATCGTTCACTTCACAACGATGCCAAATTGTTTTGAGCGAATTCTTACAATCGTTTTTTTACATTCGAATTGTTCTTTTATTGCGATTTTTTAAATTTGTTCTTTTGAGAGCTTTATTTTATCGCATTCTTATCAAGATGCCGAGAGGTTTGAGTGGAGATGCCCAGAAAATGGTTGCAAGTTTGTTGGAATATTTTCAACGAGAAGAGGTTAACGGAGGTCCCTTACTTCCATTGAATTCTATAGGAAAGGTAAGTGAGGAATCCTAATGAATATTCATTTACCACGAAGAGTTTATGATAATTCAATGTGATCATTACAGAGAGTGGCTGCTGCACTTAATATAAGTATTGCTACTGTGAAAAGAATATCAGCAAAATCAGCAAAGGGTGAAGAATTTAATGGTCCTAGGACATATACAGAAAAGAAAAAACCTATTGTTGACATTAACGAATCTCAGGAGTCCGAAATAAGGAATTGTATTTACAGTGAGTATTCAGTGCCTTTCACATATAATCGAATAATGAATATTCCTAATTGCAGAGGAACACATAACATTAAAAACATTGAATGATAAGCTTGCTCAACGTTTTCTTCGTTTTCTTCCTCCAACAGTATATTCAATTCAAAAATGAAGGTTTGAGGCAATTTGTGTTTCTTGATGAGACCTGGATCTTCCAGAATGGAACTATAGGACATTCCTGGCAAGATTCTAGTGTCGAAAGTGTGAAAAAAAATAAAGTAGGAGGTTCTAGGTATTTATAGTTTGTATTTGGGTTAGATGGCGTACTGGATTCATGTTGTATATTAGATTCATTGTTCTGCATGCTGGTTGTTCAAATGGTTTTATTTTCCTGGAGCAGAATTAGTTTTTTTTTTTCTAAAACTGCTGATGGAGATTACCATGGAAAAATGAATCAGGATAACTTCCTCCACTGGTTCGAAACGCAATTGCTGCCAAACTTAGAAAATCCTTCCACAATAGTTATGGATAATGCTCCCTATCATAGCACAACCATTAACAAAGTTCCCACCTCAGCTTCTACCCAGTCAACCAGTTTTGGTTGCAGGGAAGTTGTAGGGAGTTAACATCGTGGAAATGCGACTTCACAATATTGATATAAAAAACTGCAACCAGTACTTACTGGGGAGTGCTTAATGTCCGCGACATTGTATATCACTGGTAATTACCTAATACATCACAATGTGGATGTGTGGAAGGTACCATGAATAGCAACATTGCGACTTCGCATTTTAGCACTTATTGGAAAGATTATTGTACCAAATGAGCTTTCAAATTACGTCTTCCGTTGAAGTTATATTCATATGAAATTTGGTAATTACCATCGTGGCACTAAATTTGCTCTCTATAAGCGTCTTCTAATTTAATTGAAATAATGTTAATTTTGCAACACTCATGGAATTAGTACCTGAAAAGCATTTCAACCATTTTATAATGCCTATGAAATGTGCATAGGTCAAGTCTATGAGATTTGTATACAGGGTGGTACACCAGTAGGTATAATCAGAACCAGCAATAAAACACATCATATGCCTGCTCTTCATATTGAATCTCTTTTTCATTCCCAAGGGGAAATAATTAAACAACCATTATAAAATACTGATCTGTATATTTTGAATAAAACACAGAGTGAGTCAAGCTGTACGCATTTCTAGCCAGGCATATGGCTGAACAGAATCATCAAATATATATTAGTCCAATGCATTCAGCTTGACTCACCCAGAATACTTTATAAAAACTTCAACTCACATTGTAATATCACAGAATATAAAAACAAAAACATTATTTTCGAGAAACATAATGAAATACTAAATGGTATCATTCACAAAACAAAAATAGTATGCTGTACAGACAAAATAAAATCAAAGGAAACAACAAAAACATTGATTGTTACCAAATCAAATTATTATACCATGATGATCCAAATAATGGATTGCCAATGTCAACTGAAAATATCTGATATTAATAAAAATTGTTTTTTTATAGTTTGATACTATTCTGAACACGTTAGGTACACTTATGTTGAAACCGTATCATGTTATATTTCTAATCAAATTATTGAATAATTCTAAATTCAGCTTTTATTGTAGAGAAAGATGTTTCTGAGTATTGAAAACAGTGTATACATGTTTGACATTATAAAATATCATTCAATATTCTGATACTAAATTCCGATAATGATACGACAAAACGGTTGAGGAGTCCATCTTGTTGAAAAGCATTGCTTTTCAATGGGCATCACCTTCCCAATTGCACATTTATGAGCATCATTTTGCCATTGGAAATGTATACTTACATGCACCTAGAGCTGTCTTATATTCTTCTTAACAAAAATTATTTCAAAATACTGCACAAAAAACCAACAATTCAACCAACCACTAAATACACACCACACAGATCATTACATATTATTTGCACCTTTCCTTTGTTCCTTGACTTCCATTCGTGTGCACGTGTTGTTGCTATGCCCTGCGCAAACGCCAATTCTATGTTCGAAATATATGAACAGAGATAAAAGTCGCAAAGTAATAGCAATGTGCACTTCATCTGAATCTCTCGAATAAATGTTCTACTCAATCATTAAGAAAGTTAACATGGGGACTTCGCAAAGATAACAATATGTGGATGTTGATATCCACAAAGCGAAGTCCCATGTAAAACCCAGAGAGGTTTCCAAGATGATCTTCAATGTGATATTATTTGGTATTCCCTGCGACTTACTGTTACTTTTTTGGTTGACTGGGTAACAAGCCAGCAATGCAAGAATGGCTCACTATGAAGGATATTGCTTTTGATTTTGGAATGTTGAAGCCGCAGTTAGCTAATTTAGTGAAATTGTATGCTATATATCCAGAACTTATTTTTAAAGTTATATGTAATATATTCTATGATTCTCAGGAACAAACCAGCCCCTATTCATAACGCAAATATGATAGCAGAAAAATATGGACATCAAGTTCTTCGAAGAATATTTTATCATTTGTTATTTACAAGAAATATTGGTGAGATAATTATAATTTATTTATTAGGTAAAGCATAGAACATCTATATATCTCATAAATTTCATTCCAATGTAAATGGATGATGTTGATGAGATTTATCAACAGGAGTCATACCTTAGAGAGGACAGCATCATCATTTGTAGTAAAAAGAAGTCATCGAGAAGAAAAAAGTTGGTTTCAATTATGATATTTTTCAACATAATTTGTATTGAGTTGTTGGTTTTCAGTTCCAGAGGATAGATAAGCAGCAGAACCACTATCAAGAATACAAACATAATGAATTGAGATACATTTGAATTTGAATCTATATTGTATATTTGTTGAAATGTAATGACGATGGTGGTTACATGAGTTGTGGGTTTTCCTCATGTATCATATGGAAACATTCCATATGAGCAGATGCACCACTATTTTTCCCACGAATAAATCAATTTATAACTTCTGCATTATTTCTATAACATACCTATTAAGGTTGGCCAAGAATTGGTTTTGAAATATAGAACCGTCAAATGAGAATAAGAGTTTAGAACAGATATAATGTTGAAAGATAAACATCACTTCATTACGTAGTTATTGTGTATTTCCTTTGAATATTCGATTCGATTTCTAGCATGAGAACAGTCCATTATATCATTTGAACCATTCAACGGTTATCCACAATCAATAGTAATCCAAATATGATACAAATTATTGATCCATCGAAAACACTTTCGAAACAAAACAAATCACACGGTCAACCTAACCCAACTTTTCATCACAGAGTCTGTGTTTTTATTCGTAGTTAATTCGGAGCATCGCTGAAAAGGTGAAAAACATATGGCAACACGGCTCAATCTGGCGATTTCATACAGGTATCAACCCAGAATAAATAGCCTATAGATTCGTTATCGTCGAACGACCCATCATAAAACCATGTTGTTGTGGAAAAATGGTTTTATTGATGTTTTAGGACGCATTACTTTCGAAAACCTTGTAAAAGTTACATATAATCGAAATTGGTCTATAATTCACAAGATAATTTTTATCACCTTTCTTATATATAGGACAGACCTTTGAGAACTTTCAAGTTTTAGAAATATATTCAGACTTCAGACATACAGTGCTTCTCAAAAGTCCCCTCCCCCCCTATTATTATCTTTGAAACAATTAAACATAAACAAGTGAAATTTGGAAACTGAATATTAAAGGTTGTAAACTGCCCTACTAGGGATTATAGATGACGAAATCGTCAAAGATGACGTCACAAGGCCATTGTTACCAATAATTTTAAATGGAACCCTACGGCAAGCGACACCTCTTTTAAAAGGACGAGCTTGTGTAGTGCTGTCTCAGTGGGAACTCCTTCTCTGAAGGCATATTGGTCATTATGCAGAGATTTCTTCTCAAGCACCTCATTCCTAATATACCTATCGAGAAGTTTTTCTAACGTTTTCAGTTTGAAAGACATTAGGCTTATTGGTCTGAATGCTTCGCCCCATCCTGTTCCGACTTGCCAGGTTCAGGTATGAAAGCGACTCTTACTTGAGACCATATTTTTGGTACATATCCCATTGCAAGACTGGTTCTTGGTACCATACAAAGTTTTCGAAGTAGAAGTTCTGGCCCTTCTTGTAGCATTTTGGGATAAACGCCATCGGGTCCAGCAGATTTGAATGGTTCAAACAAGTTGATAGCTCATTTCATTTCGTGCCACGTGATTTTCTTCTTAGCACACGCCCAGTTTTCCCTAGTCACTCTTCTGTTGACAGTTACCGGAGAAAGCTGTTTTGGTGCTACAGGTGCGTTGTCAATTACCTTGGATTCGGGAAAGTGAACTCTGAAAACTTCCATCAGTGTTTCTCTTTCATCCTGGGTGTACTTTCCATCAGAGCCAACTATAGCTCCGATCGGACTTTGAGGACCTTTTTGAAAGTACCTTTTGAAGTCTAGCACCTGCGGCGGTTTTTTCGATATCCTCGCAATACTTACTCCAAGAGTAATATTAGTACTTACAGTTATATCTATAACCTCATTGGCCCGTGTCGTCACGAAGGTTGGTGTATTCCCTTTGTTGAGCACGTCCAAGTTGTTAGCTAGAGTAAACTGCAGTAGCGACTCACCTCTGAGATCTGTATTTTTGCTTCCCAGATGTGGTGCTGGTCGTTGGCATCGCATCCCATGACTAGTTGTGATCCAGTTCCTCCACAACTAGCAATCAGTTCCTCTACTCCACTTGGTGGTGGGGGAGTAGATGCATCACTGGGGAAGTAAGCAGAGGCTATTAAGATGTCCCCTGCCTTCGTTCCCCCCTTCTCTAGGGTTAACTTTATAACAACAAGGAAATACTTTCAAGCCCTTTTCAATAAGGATACAGGCCCTAGGGCGATCAGTAGTTCGGCAATAGAATAGCTCCCCACCACTCGCTCCTAGCCCCCTGATACAGCCCTCATTAATCCAGGGTTCTTGAATCAATGCTATGTCAAATGAACCTATTAGCCCAGATAAGACAGTTGAGGCTGCCTTACTGTGCTATAGGTTCGCTTGAAGTACTCTTACCTTTGTCTGCATCACTCGGACCAGACTTCAGGGTCCTGAAGAATAACATTCCCTGTTTATAGTAGGCCCTGAGGTTGTTCGCCTCCGAAGCCTTCATGGACGCCTCATCAATAGAGTAGGCCAGCGTCTGGCCCTTATCCTCTACCTTCCGGCTGATCTGGATCCACCCGTCTGTCTTCAGCAACGGATTTTGTTTGCTGATCCAGCTTCGGACCTCTTTCTCTTCACTGGCGTCCGGCACATGTACCAACAGTCCCGGGCGCTTCTGGAGGTCTCTCGATTAAACCACAGTCAATTCGGCACCCTCCTGAAGGTTCCCAAGCAAGGCAATGTTGGCCTTCAGCCAGTTTTTCGTCACGTCGTTTGCGCAGTATATGCAACAGACCCCTGTGACAAACGACGAGCGCTCAAATTGAGGTGGGGTTGAACTTCCCGACGGCGTTCCAGCGATCAGTTCCAAAAGCTTCCCCTGTATAGCGTCCGCTTCCCCCTGATCTAGGAGCACGTCAGGATGACGGCGATCAATGATCGCCATCTACAGCCCCCTAGCTACTACGTTAAAAGACATAGTCTGCTCTTGGCGCCTATGTCTTTTTGTAGGATTTTGCTTTCCGGGGGTACTCGAGTTGGAGCGAGGCCGTTTTTTGGCCTCTTCCGCCTTTTTCCCCGGAGCCTGCTCCTGTGGAGCAGGTTTGTTAGGATTGTTCTCTGTCCATTTCCCAAAGGCGATCTTCTCGGCTTTCTGGAGTTCCCTTTTAAGGCCACCAGAAAGTCAAGGTTTGGAGCCCTTGTCCATGTCCATTGCTTGCGCAACCCCATGAACCGCTCCAGCTGCTTGTTGAGAGTCTACCTTTTCAGGTTCCTCTCTGAGGGAGCCTATCTCTTTGGATTCCTCCTCTTTTGAGATTTTGGTATTCGTGTCCATACTTATCCCACGAGTACCGAGGTCTTGAACAGTCACTCTCCCGCTACCCCGATTCACAGGAAGAGAAGGCTAATACAGTGAGGTGTTGCCCAGTGCCTCAAGGTGGGACCAGCATTGGCTGAACTTCTACTCAGCCACGCATCCCATAAGCCTGGTCCACCCACCGTAGGATTTAGGTTTTTATTGAGGTTGTCTCCTCTTGGTAATACATGCCTACAGCAGAGGTCCTGTAAGGTGTATCAGTCCTGCAGACCAAGGTCTAGCAGTTACTGGCGCCGTTGTGCTCCTGTGCAGGCCTTTAGCCACGACATGACAGCTAGGCAGGAGGAGTTTGTCTGCGGTAGAGTATTCATGAGCTACCAGTACAGTTTCAGGTCATACGAGCTCTCATTTCTCTACTAGCCACTGCGTCACTTTCTGATCATTCGCTGTGGCCGTTCACTATCCACAACCTGTGACGCACCCGGTAGCCACACAAGCCGCGGGATATAGTAGTGTTGTGAAAACAAAGTATAGTTGTTGAGGTTTCTGTTTCATTTTTACGAAAAAAAAACAACCGATCACGTGATATAAATCAACTGGCTGACTAAGGCTATTGTAATTCAGAAGAATAAAATAGTGGATGAGAACACATGAGTTTTTGTAATTCATTTCAGTGAAAAGGTGAGTATTGTATGATTGTTCTTACAACACAATTATTCAGAATGATACGTATATTGATTTATTTTTATTTCAGTTATTGGGTTATGAAACTTGATCACATATGACTCGTAGGAGGAGACAAATGAAATCGGAGATTTCATTATATTCCTGAAAACAACGAAAATGTTATTGGTGTAGCCAAGCATCATTCATGTGACCTCGAAGACAATTACCATGGTCCACCTTCGCCGAATCCATCAGTCATCAATTTCTGTATAATGTTCCTAACATCATATGATGGTGCACCATATTTGTTTTTTTTTGTGTTAGGAATCAATTATTATTCATATTATTTGTTGAATATGAAATTCAGAACCATCCAGAGCACACTCGTGAAAATACACATGAGACGAATGAGCGTATTTTCACATTTTTGTTGATATCTCTGTGAATATCCATTTTAGCAATATGGTATGCCAATGCAAATTGATAGGAAATTACATTATGCGTCGGATAGTGTGAACATTTCATGGTCATTCTATTTGAAATAAGAAAGTTATTGCGATATGGAATTTACAAAAAGTAAACTGAAATATCAAACACCGAAATTAAATTTTGCGTCGGATACTGTGAAAATTCCATGGTCATTCTATTTGAAATGAGAAAGTTATTGCGATTTGTAATTTACAAATAGTAAACTGAAATATCAACTACCCTGTTGAATATTTTGGATACCTGAACACTCTTTCATTTATGTGTATACGGAGATTGAACCTCAAATCTTGAAAATTGAAGATGATATGGACATTTTAGTTACTACCAAAATCCATTAAATCAGCTTTGGCTGGAAAAGGCACAGAATCAACCATAACTGGCTGGATTCACGCCATGCTCACTGACAGAACAGCAACTACAACCCTTCAGAGTGAGGCCGTAAGGTTCAAGGTCTCCAAGGGGTGCCCGCAGGGTGGCGTGCTTTCCCTCCTTCTGTGGTCACTTCTGATGGAACGAGGAAGAAATGTTAACAACATAAATATGGATTTGGCAACAATTCTCGAATGGGGATCCAAAAACTTAGTGGATTTCAATGCAAACAAAACACAAGCATTACTTTTCTCCATAAAAGTCGACCTCACAATGCCCAACATAAGCTTGTCAGAGGTGACCATACCTTTGAAGACATCCATCTCGATGCTTGGTATAACTATCAGCAATAACCTTTCTTGGGAAAGTCATGTGAGATCAATTTATAAAAGTGCATCCCAAAAACTTGGTTTTCTGTTTCGTGCCAGGAGTTATTTCACTACCAGTCAGTTGCTCACGATCTATAAGGCACAAATCCGACCTGTCCTGGAATACTGTTCCCATATTTGGAGTGCAGCACCTAAACGTATCCTGAAGCTGTTGGATTCTGTCCAAAAAAGGGCAATTCGTCTCGTCGGTGATGCTTCGCTTACTAACTAGCTTACTTCTCTGGAACACCGTAGAAGGGTTAGTGATCTGTCTCTATTCTATAGATATTTTCATTGGCGATACTCTTCTGAAATATCAACAATCGTTCCTCCTTTGGTGGTCTCTTCGAGGTTACCCGTCAAGTCCAGTCTTCACACCCCTTTGTGGTTAATTTGGTGACCTGCAGAACATCTATTTTCAAAGACTCGTTCACCCAACGAACAACGAGGCTCTGGAACACATTGCCCAGGGAGGTGTTTCCCGAGGCATATGACCTTCAGAAATTCAAAAAGAACACCAACTCCTACCTCCTTTCCCTTGCTTCTCACGATGTTCTCTGAACATTACAGGATGTCTCCTTTCGTGAGAAGTTTTTTATATAAAAAAAGGTCCTCGATAGGAAGGGGGTGGAACTGCAAGCGGACAGCGTCTGGAAGGATAGCATCAAATATCCTCCAAAACACGCTGAATGATGTTCACAGTTGGTGCCAGAGGGAACAGATGTCGATAAACCCCAGCAAAACTGTGATTGTTCCATTCACCAGAAAAAGAAATTTGGATGCTTTAACACCACTTTCCTCATTTGGATAAGGTTCTTCACAGAGCCACACTGTCCCTATGGACATGCAGGAGGATCTGTGGTAAATCTTAGGGCTTGGGTCCCAAACAAATTCATTGGATATATGTGATGATTGTCAGACATCACATATGGTGCTATTGCTTGGTGGACGAAAGCCTCACAGCGTACTTCTCAGGCAAAGCTCTCTAGTATACAGAGACAGGCCTGTCTGGCTATAACTGGTGCCATAAGTACCACACCGTCAGCGGCCATGGAACGCCTTCTAGACCTAACTCCTCTCTACATATTCCGGAGAGAGAGGCCAGATGGACTACATATAGACTCGTGCATATTGCTAACTGTACGAATCAGGCTTATACGGAGCATGGCAGACTACTGGATGACACTGCTGGTCACAGTATTCTGGGAATGACCTCTGACATTAGGCCTCCAACAGCAAACTACGATATGCCTTATTCTGTCCTATCCCGAATAGGGACGACTGGTTCCTCCGGAAGGAGGAACTACTGAGAGCAGAAAGCTGCTGGTTCACTGATGGATTTAAAACACCTGCAGGTTCGGGTGCAGGTGTTTATGGTCGCAGACCTAGGACAGAAAAATTTGCCTGCCTAGGATCTTTTGCGACCGTTTTTCAGGCAGAGATCTATGCCATTGCTCTATGCACACATGAAACAATTAAAATATTCTCGGACAGCCAAGCGGCACTGAATGCCCTTTGCTCGAACCGAGTGACGTCCAAATTGGTTTTTGACTGCTAGAAGAGACTTTCTTCGATTGGAAGAATTAACAAATTATCCTTGATCTGGATTCCTGGCCACTCCGGTTTGGAGGGCAACGAAATGGCAGATTGTCTTGCAAGGCAAGGTGCCTCGAGCGATTTCATTGGACCAGAACCCGCTATTGGCGTTTTTTCAAGTTTTGCCAAACAGACACTGAATACTTGGACAACAGGAAGTTCCTCAAACTTCTGGCAGAGTATTCCAGGATTGACCCATTCCAAGGCATTCATTCATCCTTTGAAGAAAGGAGCCAAAAAATTGTTAGATTACGGCAGAGATGTTCTACTTTGCCTAACAGGCCTCCTCACAGGTCACTGTCGTTTGAATCATCATATGACTAGACTCGGTCTATCAGGAGACCCGACTTGTCGCCTATGCTTGGAAGATGATAAAACAGCAGAGCACATACTTTGTGTCTGCCCCGCTGCGGCTAGAATCAGGTTCTCAATGTTTGGCAGGGTGACACTCTTGCACTCGGACCTGAAATATCACTCACCAGATACCATAATCGGCTTCGTTAGGAAGCTGGAGTTATTTGGTGAAATTTGAATTGGTGTGAGCCACAATAGACCCGCTAGGGTCGCAGTGGAGGGTCGTACTGACCCACTCACTTTAAACCTATACTTATACCTAGTCAGTTCATCTGTCAAAATTTTTCGAAAAAATGGAATATCTTGAAAACAAATTACGATGGGAAGAAAATTAAAAATTCAACATATCTAGAATTTCACGTAGAATTCGGAGATGTAAAAATAAACAGGGTATTCCATTTGGAAAAACAAAGTTGATATCACTTCCGGTTCAACCGGAAGTAACAGCACATTGAGTAGTATCATCCACCAAAATTTCAAGTTGGTATCTCTTCCAGTTCTCCATAAACCTCTAATGAACCAGTTAGGTGAATCACCCTGTATGAACATAAATAAGTCAGAATTGAAATATGGTCTGAAATTTGTACGTATGCATAAGCTCAACCTAAGCAAGTATACATAATAACATTCGTATCATTCATCCAAAATCTTAGTTTTATATTATTGGTTTTATGTACGAGGTTGGTGATTTTCTGATGTAATCTTTGAAGGATTTATCAAAGCGTTGAATAGTGGGTTCATTTCCAATATCATCTGGTAAGCAATTGAAATCTTTTGGTCCTAGATATTGGTAACAATTCTGACCTATTGATTTATTCATGAATGGGAGAATACATTTATTTTTTTGTCGCGTCTCCCAATGGTGAGACTGAGTTAAGATTTCCCTTTTATGCAGATATTGTGTTCTTCCGAAGTTGAAAAAATAAAGTTTCCTCAAATCATAAACCTGTGTCTCTCCGTATAGCGCTTCAGTCGAGTATCGGTTATTTTTACACATTATTAGTTTTAGAATTCGATTTTGTATGATTTCTACTGATTTGAGGTATGTTTTGGATACCCCACCCCCATCCTATAATGCCATATTCCAGATATAATTCGACTAAACTGTAATAGAGATTTTTTTTTGTTTGATGTCAAGCTTATTTGCGTAATTTTTTGACAAGATAATTTATATGCACATCCCATCAGAGGTGGCTCTCTATCATTATACCTGAGTATTTAATGCTTTTCGAAGGTACGATTTCGAGGTCATCTTCTAGTGTTATATTGTCAAATGTTGGGAGGTTCGTGGATGAGCTACAGAATGGCAAGTAGAAAGTTTTCTTCATATTAATTGATAGGAGTCTATTATCGAACCATGTTTTGATGTTACTAAAATCAGTTTATATTTCATTTCTCATGTCGTCTATTATTTCAAAGGTAATGGAAAAAGCCATTGAGATCGAGCTCATGAAATATTTGGAAAACTCAGGAATCATCAACGATAGGCAATATGGTTTCCGTCATCAAAGATGAACTGGTGACCTGCTTGCTTAAGTCTCACATATATAGCAGATATCTATCGAGGAATATGGTGAAATCTTAGCCGTGGCACTAGATATCTCCAAGGCATTCGATCGAGTCTAGCACCAGGGACTCCTCGCCAAGCTTCCATCTTACGGCTTGCCTCCTCAGCTATGTTCTCTGCTAACAAGTTTTCTCTCAGGCAGATCACTCCATGTGGTGGTCGATGGAGGTTCATCTGACTCTCTAATTATGAATGCTGATGTTCCGCAGGGATCACCAACATTATTTCTACTCCACATCAATGATCTGTTGGAGGCAACTTCATGTCCAGTACACAGCTTCTCCACACTGCCTTCTCTTCCAGGGCTCCAATACCAGCCCGCTGAATTGAAAACGAACGAGGAAGAAATGTTAACAACATAAATATGGATTTGGCAACAATTCTCGAATGGGGATCCAAAAACTAAGTGGATTTCAATGCAAACAAATCACAAGTATGTCTTTTCTCTAAAAAAACCGACCCCACAATGCCCAACATAAGCTTGTCAGAGGTGACCATACCTTTGAAGTCATCCATCTCGATGCTTGGTATAACTCTCAGCAATAACCTTTCTTGGGAAAATCACGTGAGATCAATTGCCAAGTGCATCCCAAAAACTTGGTTTTCTGTTTCGTGCCGACCTGTCCTTGAATACTGTTTCCATATTTGGAGTGCGGCACCTAAACATATCCTGAAGCTGTTGGATTCTGTCCAAAAAAGGGCAATTCGTCTCGTCGGTGATGCTTTGCTTACTAACTAGCTTACTTCTCTGGAACACCGTAGAAGGGTTAGTGATCTGTCTCTATTCTATAGATATTTTCATGGGCGATACTCTTCTGAAATATCAACAATCGTTTCTCCTTTGGCGGTCTCTTCGAGGTTAACCCGTCAAGTCCAGTCTTCACACCCCTTTGTGGTTAATTTGGTGACCTGCAGAACATCTCTTTTCAAAGACTCGTTCATCCAACGAACAGCGAGGCTCTGGAACACATTGCCCAGGGAAGTGTTCCCCGATGCATATTACCTTCAGAAATTCAAAAAGAACACCAATTCCTACCTCCTTTCCCTTAGTTCACACGATGTCCTCTGAACATTACAGGATGTCTCCTTTGGTGGAAAGTTCAATAATATAAAGTTGTCACTCTCGTAAAATACGACAGTATCATCTGCAAAACTCATGATACTACCATGTGTTCGAACGGAGAATAAATTATTTAAATATAGATGGTGGGGCACCACATACGACACGGACTCTGTAAACCATCCATTTGATATTTCGGAAATTTCGTCTTTTCATTATCTGTATATTCATCGAGGCTGCAAAAGGAAATCATGTTGGAGTATACAGGGTGACTCAAAAAAGTGTGACATATCAAAGTTGTGTTTTTTCAAATGAAACACCCGGTATTTTGTTACAGTTTTGGATATAACCTGACTATAACCGTTTTCGAGTTATTGTTTTCTTTTCGAAAATGCAGGGTACAATTGGAGACTGAATAACATCGAAATATAAAAAAAAAACACCCTTTTCAATTCTGGACATATACAGGACATTCAAAATTCATTGTCACTTTTTTATAATTCCAAATGGAGATAACTTTGTTATTTTGAGTAGAACACTGAAATATAATATCTGTCAATGAGTATTCTGTCACCAAATCAAATGAATGTCGTTTCACAGCTCTCTCGATTCAAAGAATGCATCGGAATGATAACTACTATTTGAAAATGCCAATATCTTGAAAACTATCCAAGCTAAGTATAGGAAACCCTAATATAAAATGAAAGATAATCGAATTTTGTATTGTTCAGATTGAAGAAATACATGGTGTTCTATTTATAATAACAAAGTTATCTCCATTTGAAATTATAAAAAAGTGACAATGGATTTTGAACCTCCTGCATAATATTGGGAAACGGGTTCTATCGGAACCAATAGCCTGAAACCTTTCTAATGCTTGGTCAGAATTGGAAGGGATAGTTTCTATACATTTCGATGTTATTCAGTCTACAATTGTAAACAGCATTTTCCTAAAGAAAACAATAACTCGAAAACGGTTATAGTTATGTACATAGTACTCCCTATGAAATCATATTATTTTTCCCTTATCTACCCAAAACTGTGAAAAAAAAAACCGGGTGTTCCATTTAAAAAAACAAAACTTTGATATGTCATACTTTTTCGAGCCACCCTGTATACTCCAAAATAATTTTCTTTTGCAGCCTCGATGAATGTACAGATAATGAAAAGAAGAAATTTCCGAAATATCCAATGGTTTGGTTTACAGAGACCGTGTCGTATGTGGTGCCCCACCCTGTATATTGAAAAGCAAAGGTCACAATATCGTTCCTTGCGGCACACCACATGACATAATTTCTTCTTTGCTGAGTGTATTTTGTATTTTTGTTTGTTGTGTTCTGTCAGTTAAGTATGATGTGAAAAGGTCATGTGCGTTACCCTTTACTCCTAGATCGTACAAACTTGATAGGAGCATTTTGTGGTTCACGGTATCGAAAGCCTTTGCCAGGTCTAAAAAAATTGCAATGGACGGTTTCTTTCCATCTATGAAATCATAAATTTTGCTCGTGGGTTCTTTTGTCGCATCATTTGTAGACTTTTTTTTCTGTAAAACCATACTGCGCTTGTGACAACAGATTGTGTTTCTTCAGGAAAGAGTTTGATCTCATTTTGATTATTTTTTCCAGTATTTTACCCAGATTTGAGTGCTATCAGCCGATGATTTGACACATTTGTTTTTTCACCACTTTTGTAAATAGGTACTACTGTTGACATTTTGAAAACAGAACCACTTGACGGATTTATCAATAATACAACTGAGAGGTTCGGCTATGTAACTTGATATGAGTTTCAGTGTTTCAGCTTTCAAGC
Organism: Plagiodera versicolora; assembly: GCA_037013635.1. Lineage (NCBI taxonomy): Eukaryota > Metazoa > Arthropoda > Insecta > Coleoptera > Chrysomelidae > Plagiodera > Plagiodera versicolora. The sequence goes on along the minus strand of CM072986.1, from coordinate 1,837,641 downwards.
CATCAGGACCCGGTGATTTTTTATTTTTTGATTGTGAAATAATTGCTTGTATTTCATTTGCATCAGTTGGGAAAAGGAATATCTGATTTGATTTTGATTTCCGTATAATTTTCATCCTGTTCAATTTTGCTTGCTAGATTTGTGCCTAGACTGCTGAAGAAAGTGTTGAATTTTTCAGAAATTATGCTCGGATCGCAAGTTATATTTCCGTTCTCAATTTGTATCGTTGATATTTCAGCATATTTTCTGTCTCTGGTTAACTCATTCACTAATTGCCATAATCGTTTCGAATCTGCCCCTTCAAGTTGTATTTTATTTTTGCAGTATTTGTTTTTCGCGTCTTTTATTGTTTTCTCGAGTCTTTCAAGGTTTCATTATGTGGGGCTTTTTTCAATTCAACAGTGTATTTTTTTTGTTAATGGATTTCAATGATGATCCAGTAACCCATGTTTTCCTTTAAATGTCTTTGTTTTTCAATTCAATGAATTTCGAAGATCTATCAACTGCCACCAGTCTTGAACCAGTCTAATAAATTCAGTAACTGAGCTTTCTAAATCATTTATTTTGAAGAAATATTCCCAATTGAAATTTTGAGTTGGTTGTGCTTTCATTTGTGTACTTGGTGTTAAATATTATCTGCATAAGTGTTGTGTAATGGTCGGTTATACAAGTCTCCATTGTTGATGGAATAATTGATTCAAGGTTTCCTGTCTTTGACTTGATGAAAATATGGTCTATACATGTACCTGACTGCGGTCTAGTAGTAGTGTTTATCGTTGAGTAATATCCATACTCTCCTAACGTGTCTAGGTAGATTTGTGAGTTTTCTGTATTTCCCTTTAGGTCGATATTCATGTCACCAATAAATACACTATATGTAAAGTTATTGGAGTGATTTTTTTTTCAATATTCTTCCCAAGTTTTCAATAAACGGTTCGATTTGACTATTACTTGGTGATCTGTAAAATGCATTGATAATAATAATTTCATCTCCAATAGTTACAGTCAATTGGAGTAGATATGTACCATTCATTTCAATTTCTTGGTGAAAGTGATATAATTTCGACTTAATAAAAACAACAACCCCATCGTGCTGATTGAGTTTGCCAAAGGTATAGAGAGTTGTATAAACCTCAATGTTGTACACTCCGATGTCATCTATCATTATTGTTTCTGTAAGCACAATGCAGTCTATTGAAGAATTTGGATCTTCCAGAAACATTATGAATTCATCTAAATTTTTAGCTATGCCACGAATATTATTATGTATGATTTTCAACTTACAGTGATTACTATTTACTTTCAGTACTTGTTTCGCTTGATCTGCATTTCTTAACACAAAATTCATGATTTTTTCCACTTTTAATGCTATATAATTCAATTATCAGATAATGTAATGGTATAATGATTTCTACAGTTATTGAAACTACGTGTTCACCAGTTATGTATCTAGTTTTTCAGCGATACATGTATTCGTTTCAATTGGTATTAGTCCGGGGGCTCAACTCGAGATTATTTTGTACCTATTTGTATGTAAGAAAAATGGATAATTCAATCATTTGATGATATTATTACTTATATTGGAAAACAAGATGTTGATATAAGTAATTCCAGACTGGGGCTGAAACGAAAGTTGAAAAGCAGTCTCTACTATACCTAAGGCTAGTCTATTTTATGCTGTGAATGGCACGAATCCGGCTGTAGCTTCCACCTCCACGAAACGCTCCCGCCCTAACAGTAGCACATCACAACATAAACCACCAAGACAAGAAGGAGTCTCCCCTAAAGATGCCCTCATCTCAGTCAACGTTGCTGTGGTAGTATAGAAGGCGTTTCCCAGAAAACGAATTGAGTCCTGGAAGGCTAATCAAGGTCCAGGACTCAATCTCTGAGTCCCATGACCAAATCCCACAGAGGGACCACAAAGCAAATTGGCGAAATTCACGCCCTAACCAAGCCATAAAGCTCTGGCAAAAGATTCACCAGACCGGGGCCGTTCGATGGCTTAGTGAGATCCAAAGGTAAGCTTGCCTGGCTGCTACGAGTGCCATGAGGACGACGCCAACAGCTACCTTAGCAGTACCACTCAACCTGCCGTCACCCCATACTGCATGGCAGGATGTGAAACGAGTTATACAAAGAGTTGGAAACTTTCGGTGAATAGTAAAATTCTACTTATGTAGAAGAAAACAACAGGTTACTCACAAGAAAAATAGGTTCCTTGTCGTGGTAACATGTCACATTTCAGGTAGGAAGGTAGGATCTTTTGTGAGAAGTTCATACGTATTTGGATCTTCAAGTAAAATTAAAGCCTTTTCTAAATATTCTTGTTTTTCAGCAAGACAGTTGTGTTACCTTTATCAGCCTTAGTTACCATGATGTTATGGGTATTATTTTTGAGGAATCTTTTTGTTTCAATTTCTTTCTCTAATTTTTTTTTGTATTTCTTTTATGCCTAGTAGAGTTGTGAAGATGTGGAGTATGTTGTTGGAAACATTAATGACGAAGATCTCAGAAATGAATATGGGAACAAGTCTATTAATATTATAACTATTATAACAACAAAATTGTTGGAAAGAAACAAAACTATAGAAAGAGAGGAATACAAGAAATGATGAACATAAAAAAATACAAGAAAAACACTAATAAAAAAACAGATACCTACCCAATTTCTACCCAACTCCTATTCATACCTAATAAATAAATTGAAAACAACACATTAATCAAAAATCGAGCACGCCTATGGTCCCTACACATACCTTATCAACTAACAGTCAAAAGAAATTAGAAAGTAAAAAGAGCAACAAAAATGTTATTCCAATCTTGACAAGTGGATAGCTTCATTCAGAAGCAATCTTTCCTTCGAATTCATCGAATCCACATATACACAAATGTCCTTTTTAAAAATACATGTTACCACGACAGGCAACCTATTTTTCTTGTAAGTAACCTGTTGTTTTCTACATAAGTAAAAGCTGACCTATTTACAGGTTTAGCGTTTGTGTGTGTTTTATCAACTCTTTTGTAGTTTTGTCATTTGTTTTATAACTCACAAATTCACTCTATTATACCTATGTAATAATCACAATCCCTATTGTAGTGCCCTGAGGATGAATTTATAAAAGTCGAAACGTCGGCAACATATACATAGAGGTTTCAGTTGATTTGACCTTTTCCCCAACCATTTCCAAATCGTCATAATCAGTGAGGTCACAAAACATTATTCAGTAAAATTCTATTGGAATTCACTATATGAGTTATATAACGAAGAAATCCATCAACAAGAATATCCATTAGGTTTGAAAATAACGCAATGATCTTTTATCTTGGATCCAGTTAATTTAACATTCGACCAATTCCAATTACGACAAGATTCTTCACCACAAACGATATATACACCCCATGCTTTCTTAGATACGGTGCCATGAACGTTTTCCAAAGTCAAACCATCGATTATCACTTTGTTGCCTGGATGATCATTATTCAAGAAATCTGGAAATCTGGAAATCTGGAAAATAAAATAGTTTTTAAATAACAACTTTCATTTCATCAGAATATCGATTCAACAAAAATTTCCCGTGTAGTCATGAACTCTTATTGAAATCATAGAGGGCATCAAATGAGATATCGAATCCAGAAGAAACATGAGAAATTATGTGTCTACAATTTCTCACAGGTTTCTGATGTTTAAACAGATATTGGTCTTGCTATACTCAGTAAGGTACTCAGTATCCATTTTCAGTGAGGAGTGAGTCTTTACGTTTTTCAAGAGTTGGTTTTGATGGTCAAATTTAATTCGCTCACACTTTTATGACTTATAGGTTACAACCTTTTCATTATTATTTTAACGAAAAACAATTCTGTCAGCATGAAATAATAAAATTGTCCTACAATCCTGGTAAGATTATGCTTCAGTGAGTCAAAACTGCCACAGTTAAGTAACGATGACTCACCTTTGATTTCAATATTTCTGTATGTGATTTGACTAATCAATCCTCCACCAGCATTGGCTGTCACTAAAATATGGATTCCGTTTAAAGATCCTCCAATAGAACAACCTTCGAAAGTGATGTTATGGATGACATTATCGTTTTTTTTTTTCTGAACTAGCACTGAAACTCAATCCATGGGAACCCCAACAGTGTACGTTCCGGATAACCGAGTTGTTGCTGTGCAAGACGTTCACACAATCGTCTTGGTTCGTAATTTTGGAGTCCTCAATGAGGATGTTGTCTGAATGTGCGAAAGTTAATGCATCGGTGTGTTTTGCTAATCCACCCTGACAAATGATTTCAAATTGAATTATAATGATATTGATGGAAATCAAAGACAAGTGTTTTCATTTTATAGGATTCAGATGATCATTTATGAACGTCATTATCGAAAAACTGAATATGTATGCAAATAATCGTATATTGCATATTCTGAACCTCCTTCGAAATATCTAGTTCTGATGATTATTTCAAATCGAATTCTTCAAAAAATTACTATACACATACACATATCCTCTTTTTTTCGAGAAATCGAATTCGTTCAGGTTTGATTCTGAGCAGATATGATTTCGGGTGCTCTGCTGTATACATACAGGGTGTTAATTCTAAAACTTTCAATTCGAATATCTCTGAAACTCAAGAAGTTCATACAAATGTTATTCGCGTGGGGGAATTACAACCATCATATTTTGGTTATAGGATGAGTCACCTCCTGGGCCCGATGCACCCCAACCCCAAAATTGTAAACCTTCCTTTTGTGATACTTTTAATTGAAGGTTCTTCGGAGTAGAATTCATCTATACAAGAATTTTTCCAAAATTTTATAAAGGATCGATAAAATGTATAACCTGAATAAAAATACACTCTGTTTGATAAATTGATATTTTTATTTTATTATATGCTCAAAATGCTTCACTTTTTTGGCTGAACAAAAGAATAATTTATTTTCGAACTCATTTCTCACATTTTGCTGTTTTCAAAACACAACCAGCTTTATTCGATGATCGTCGGAAATGGATTATTACAGAATGTGCATCTATTCAAGTGTTAGTTTTGTATCATGTTTTGTTCATATCATATTGTTCGGGTTTCTTTCCTTTTTTATATATGTATATATATTAACCCATTACACCCTTCAATTAGATGATTTCATTCTTACTTTATCATTCACAACTCCCCTCTCATCCCAGGAATTTCTCTATAAGCACTTTGAAAAGGAAAACTAAAGGATTACTACTTAATACAACATTAATTCGAACTTCAAAATATGAGCAACTTAATGAATATGGGTATTTTTGGGGAAAATGAATTGCTTTGGGTCGAAAAACTATGGTTCGTATGTAAATTTATTGTCTCATTTTTAATTATAGACGATTTTTCATTTCATTTTATTTTTATTTTCAACTTCCTTCTTTGGGCTATATTTAAAATCACTTTCATCACTGTGATTCATGAAAGTGGATATAGTCCTTCTCAATAGGACCATTTTTATATATGTATATAATTTTTTCCCAGTTGTGAAATGGCTTATTGAATGTATATATCAAAATTTTTATTATTATATGTCCATTGCCTCCACAAATGCTTCGGATTCCACTATAAACTGTATGATCATGCAGTTACTATATATGTTCATTTCGAAATAGTGTCAGTTATTCTAAATATATCTGATCATACAGATCATTTCATCAGGAAGATTTGAAGCATTGAATGAAATGGAATTGTATATTTCTATAAAATTTACTCACTAGTTCCTCCAATGATTTGAATATCATCTCCTGTAATGTCTATGAGTGTACCTTTCCAGTACTTTATACCAAACGTTATGGTTCCTTCGAATAATACTACAGATCTTTTCTGTAGATGAAGTTGCAAAGTTTCACCACCAGGAACTTCGAAGTCCACCAGAACAATGTATTTACATTTCTTTACAATGTCAGGTACCTCTGAAAAACTTCTTGCATAGCAATAATCGGCAGTAAGATTTTTCGCTGTTTCATAGTCAATTGGTTTGAATTCATCTGTTGTATCAGCTGTCACACAAATTACAACTAGAGAACTGATGAATATATTTATAAGAGATATCATGATTATGATATATTGTTATAAAATAGGTTGAAGCTTGGAGAGTCGTTTTATATCCACAAAATGATTTGTATTATCAAGAATATTTAGATAACTGAGAGTTGATATTATATAGTCAGCACATAAAGGTTGGAACAAATTCGTTGAAAGCTTGACTCGACCGTTTGGAAAATAACGCTTAGACACGTGGATTTTCTTTTTCAGTTGTATTTTTGGTGTTCTCATATTTTCGATAATGTCATCATTGTTCTGTGTATGTGTATGGTCGTAATATTATTTCTCATGTCACATAAAGTTTAATAAAAAAAAAACTGTATGTTCGAGAAATGAAAGATATTTTATTGATAATAATATAATTTATAAAAATGACAACTAGAGATTCATCAAGTCAAGTAGCTTGATATATTGAGAAACTACTTGACTTGACTTGAAAATCAAGTTCGTGAAAATTTATATACTGGACTTGACTTGATTTGAGATATTCATTAATTGACTTGAAATCAAGCTAGTTTATATTACTTGATCTTGATACGGACGTGTCGAACGGCATATACAGGGTGATTCACCTAACTGGTTCATTGGAGGTTTATGGAGAACTGGAAAAGATATCAACTTGAAAGTTTGGTGGATGCTACTACTCAATGTGTTCTATCTTCCTTAGATATTTTCAATACCCTGTTACTTTCGGTTCAACCGGAAGTGATATCAACTTTGTTTTTTCAAATGGAACACCCTGTCTATTTTCAGATTTTCGAATTCTACGAAAAATTCTGGACCTGTTGCATTTTGAATTTTCTTCCTTTCGTAGGTTGTTTCCAAGATATTCCATTTTTTCGAAAAATTTTGACAGATGGACTGACTAACTAAAATGTCCATATCATCTTCAATTTTCAAGATTTGAGGTTCAATCTCCGTATACACATGAACGAAAGAGTGTTCTATCAGGTATCCTTAGTAATGTTCCAAAATATTCAACAGAGTGTTTGATATTACAGTTTACTTTTTGTAAATTTGAAATCGCAATAACTTCATTATTTCAAATCGAATCCATCAGTCATCAATTTCTGTATAATGTATCTACCATATGATAGTGCACATTTTTGTTATTTCTGTAAATATCAGCAATATGATATGCTTTTACAAATCGAAAGGAAATTGATTTTTGCGTCGAATTGTGTGAAAATTTTATGATCATTCTATTTGAAATTAGTATATTAAAGTATAAGTGGATAAAATTTGAAACACGCGCAGCCGAAGTGCTCGAAATAAAGCAAGTGTTTTAAAGACCAGATCCACGAATAATTTACGTCTTTTTTTTATTGGTGCCACATTCTACGTTTGAATAAAGGTTTGTCAGTTATATTTCATTTGACGTTTATTACAAGGTACTCCTGTCAGATCAATAATCAAACATTTGTCATTTAGACTTCACGTTTCTCGTTCCTTCGTTGATATTGCCATAGTGAATTAAAAAAATGCGCGTTTTTTTAAGTTCGATTTGAACACGATCAGGCGTGCTTCAAATGGGTAAAATGGGGCACAAATAAAAAAGAAAGTTATTGCGATTTGGAATTTACAAAAAGTGAACTGAAATATCAAACACCCTGTAGAATATTTTGGAACACTTCTAAGGATACCTGATAGAACACTCTTTCATTCATGTGTATACGGAGATTGAACCTCAAATCTTGAAAATTGAAGATAATATGGACATTTTAGTTAGTCAGTCCATCTGTCAAAATTTTTCGAAAAAAACAAATTACGATGGAAGGAAATCCAAAATGCAACAGGTCCAGGATTTTTCATAGAATTCGAAAATCTGAAAATAACAGGGTGTTCCATTTGAAAAAACAAAGTTTATATCACTTCCGGTTTAACCGGAACTAACAGCGTATTGAAAATATTTTAGAAACACATTGAGTAGAAGCATCCACCATAATTTCAAGTTGATATCTCTTCCATTTCTCCATAAACCTCTAATGATTCGCTTAGGTGAATCACCCTGTATTTCTGCAAGCTCGCGCGCGCTCAGACTTAATACGAGGGTTCCACGACTTCCGAGCTGACTGAATCCATTTCAAAATAGTTTATATTGCTGTTTTTTTTATATATTAAGTTTCATAAACGAAAGTTTTTTCCGCAACTTCCACTCTCATTTCATCATTTATTGAAACACAATAAAACTGCTAAAAATCAAGTAGCTTAATAGAAGAACTTGATTTGAACTTGCTTGATATCAAAAACTACTACTTGACTCGAACTTGACTTGATTTGAAGAAATTTATCCCAGATGCCAAATACCTGAAAATAAGCACGAATTACTAGTTGTATTCTATTATCAACATTCTATTGTATATACTTTTTGCTCAGTTCAATTCAAAAATCGTGTTTAGTCAAAGTAGGTTTATAATAATAATAATAATAATAATAGTTTTTATTGACAGTCTTCAAAATTAACAGAATAAACAAACATAGATATTTATATAAACAGACTGGTCAAAAGGCAGAGTTCAGTCTAGTTAGAGGTCACACGAAGCGACATCTAAGAAGCCTGCTCTTCCACTCAACCTCATATAGTGGTGAAATATAAGATCATCCCACTGAAAATCACGAAATTTTACCCAGTAAATGATAAGAATATAAAAGAGAAAAACTTAAGATTAAATACATCAAATACATCAGTGATAATAACTGATACTTAATATTCATTATATTTATACAGCATGAAAGGATAGAGTATTTCATAAATGATCTATTCTGGTAGAGTTAAAACACCACTGAATACATCGTTTTTGAGTTCTCTGGTAAATCGGTATTGGTTCATATATTTATATTTATCAGGAATCCAATTGTACAGTTTGCATACGTTATACGAAAAAGAACCTTGAAATGCATGCGTTTTATGTTTTGGTATTGTTATTTTATTTTTGTTACGTATATTGATGTTATGTATATCGGTTCTGAAACGGATGTTATTATACAAATAGGGTGGTTTATGAGACGTTATGATGGAATGAAAAAGACTACATGCATTGAGTGTTCGGCGTTGCTTTGTGGTTAGCCAACCAATGCTTCGAATATGATTGGAAATATGTTTTCTTCTGACCCCGCAAACCATTCGGGCACAAGAGTTCTGAAGCTTTTGTAAGCGTGCTGAGTCTGATTGACGGATATTTGGACCATAAATGGCATCACCGTAATTGAGGTGCGACAGAACCAAAGCATTGCAAAGCAGTATTCTAGAATCTTTGTTTAGAATTTTTTTATTTGAATATATCAATCTCAGATTATTAAACCCTCTACGAATTATCATGGAAACATGAGAGGAGAATCTGAGATCTGTATTAATTATTAAACCCAGATTTTTACAGGACTCTTGAATTGGCAGTGTATCACCATTAAGAGTAATCTGTATACGATTTGCACAACGTTTTTTCATGACATTTCTACCAAATAACATTACATTTGACTTGGATGCGTTGATTGTTAAACCTAGCTTCTCCGAAGAAGAAAGCAGCGATTCGAGGTCACTATTTATGTGTATTAATGACAGATCTAGATGACGTTCCTCAAATTGATAATATAGCTGAGTATCATCAGCGTAGAAGTGGCTAGAACAATGTTCCATAGATTTAACAAGTTGACTTGTGTAGAGAATAAAAAGTAAGGGACCCAGAATGGACCCCTGAGGAACCCCATTTTCTACTTCAATCCACTCAGATTGTGCTTTTTCAAGGATTACTCTTTGAGAGCGATTCGTTAGATATCCATTAACTAAAAGACATGCTTTATTAGAGAACCCCAAATATTTTAGAACACTTACCAACAAAGCATGATTTATCCTGTCGAAAGCTTTGGAGTAATCAAGCAGAATCAACACACAAAGTTTATTCGAGTCAACCGCGTGGAGAACGTCATCTATCACCTTCAAGACAGCAGTAACACAACTATGTGCCGGTCTAAATCCAGACTGACACTCTGGTAAAATACTATTTTCCTCGGAAAATATGCGAATTTGTTTATCGATCGTTTTCTCAAAGACTTTGGATAAGGTGGGTAACAGACTTATCGGACGAAGATCCTTGTAGTCTTCGGGAGCTTCAGTCTTAGGTAAGGGTATAACATTTGCAGTCTTCCAAGCCGAGGGATAAACAGAATTCTTTATGCAATAGTTGAAAATATGCGTGATAAATTGTAGTAGATAAGGACAACCCAATAATAACATAGAAATGGAAATACCATCTGACCCTACTGCTTTTGACTTGATAGAAAGTATACTACGATACACTTCGCTCTCGTCAATTGTTTTGAATTCGAAGTTGAGATCATTAGAGATATTTGAATTGTAGTAATTCATTGTTTCTTGGTCAATATTCGATTCACCTCTTGAGCTACTAATGAAATATTTGTTTATTAAATTCACATCAGAGAGGTGGTTTGGTATGCAACGGTCTTGATCTACTTTAGTTAGGTTCATGTTTTTCAATTCCTTCCATGAATGTTTGTTACCAGATTGTACTTTTCGTTCTAAATAGGATTTTTTTTCGAGAGTTATAGTTTTGTTTGTTAAGTTACGTAAATCTTTATAGTATTCCCAATGACCTTGACGTTTAGTTCTCTTGAATTTGCTGAGTGCCCTGTCACGAATATGCATCATAAATTTGAGATTGTCCGTGAGCCAGGGTGCATTTTTTTACTGATTCTTACTGTTCGATAAGGAGCATGTGTAGCAAAAACCGAAAGTTTATGGTTGGTTTCACTTCTCAGTTGAAGATCTTATGAAAAAGTGGAAGGCAATACGAGATTGCTCAGTAAGAGAGCATCGTACAATCACTGCCACCAGAACTGGCCAGGCAGCAACAAAAAAAAATCATGTACTATGACCAGCTCCTGTTCCCAAGTTCCATAATAGAACCATCGACCGCTGAATTGGAAAACGTGGAAGAGTCTCAGATTGAAAATATGCCTTTTTCATTGGAAAACTGGATATTCAGTAGTATTTACTCATATTAGTACTGTAGATTGAAACTTACCTTAAGGTCACTACCAGTCTTTCTACTGGATCAATGCTTCTTCTCATCACATTGTCTCATTATGAAATACTAGACCTGATCAAGTATAAAAGTTCATCAAATGAAGATACGGACATTCAGTAATATTGGAAAAACTTTTCAGGCTACTTGTTCAGCAAATGCGGTATGAAAAATACCAACCCTTAAGCGATCTGAAATTAGTGTATGAGTCCACCTTTGTCTTATTTTATCACGTTTTCTCCTAAAGAATTCAAGTAATTACAAATGGAGCGGAATGGATGGAATCCACCCGGACATTAAGGGCAAGGCGTTTTTTTTTGCTCGTGTAGAATGGAAGGAGCGTCTTTCTCGTGTTTTTATCGCTGTTCACTAGCGGATAATCAAACGCTCGTGTAGAATAGGGAAACTTTTCACGCGATTGCGCGACTAAACGGTCGCGTTTTTGTCGCTCGTGAGGAATTGCCCTAGAGGATAACTCCCGGTTGAGGCTAAAACGTAATCTAAAAGCGGTCTCGACTATATAGCAGCCAAGAGGCTAGTCATAAGGAAACATTTCCTGAAGAGCCGTGAGCTTAAACAGGCTGCCTTGGCGGGGATGACCGAGGAGGCTACAAAAAGCCCAGTTTGTGCTGCAAAAGGCACAAAGGCCAAAGGAGGCTGTAGCTTGCACTAGAACAAAACACCTCTGCTCTAGCAGCAGCACACCGTAACAGCTGAGGAAAAAACCAAGGCAAGAAGTCTTCTTTATAGATTCCTCCGCCTGCACGGCTGCACCACCTACATCTCAGACGAGAGAAGGCCAAGGCCAGATGTAGCTAAATCCTGCACATGTCAAAAGTCGCCAACCATGGGTTTAACATCAGCCTATGGACGGTATGGGGCAAAACCTACGAGACTACATTTCAGAGTTAAGGGCAGACATGTCCAGAAGGTGAGCCTCCTCCTGAGGCACAGAGCCCTGGAGAGTGAATACCTACCACAGAACCTCAGGCCTCACAACTGAACCGCTTAGTTTGATGAACAGAACATAGTGATGAGGGCTCTGCAAGTGACATACAAAAAAAAATTACAATATTCGTCCAAGGAATAAAAACAATTTTCAATAAGGAATTTTTTCAGCACTGTGATGAACTTTCCACTTTCATTAATGTTTCTCATTTCACACGGCAATCTGTTATAGATTGTCAAACCCAGATGAGCGAGTGAGTTTTGAGATACCCTATATTTATAAAATGGAATGTGAAAATTACTCTTTTGTCGTGTATTGACATTATGCATGTTTCTAATCAGGGCAAACTTGGTTTTGTTCTTGAAAATAAAAGTGCATATTTCATAAATGTACATAGAAAAAAGTGTCATTACATTAAATTTCGCAAACAATGCCCTACAAGAGTAGGTTGAGGAAACGCCTGCCACAATTCTCCATATTCTTTTCTGCAAAGCAAAGACGTCGCCGACAGAAGTAGAGCTACCCCACAAACATATACCATACCTAATTCGAGACGCTACCTGAGAGTGGTACAATGACAATAGCTGGGGCTCCCCCAAGACTTGTCCGAGACTCCTGAACAAATAACAAAAAGAACTCAACCTCCTGCTCAAGTACACACAGTGACTTTTCCAGTTGATATTTTCATCAATCACCAGACCCAGGAATTTGGTTTCACCTGCATTGTCAATTGACACGTCATTGACGCAGAGAGTTATTGGTAAACAGTTCCTTTGCCAATTATGGAATTTAACTACTTTTTTAGAGGCATTCAGATATAGGAAATTCAAGTTACACCATTCATATACAGAATTTAAGACTTCTTCACTTTTCTGCTGTTTTTGTTTCGTCCTTATCCGATACTTTTAAGGAGGTGTCATCAGCAAACATCGTTATATGAGTCTCTGTTAGGTGCTTATCAAGATCGTTGGTATACAACAGAAATAGAATTGGCCCCAGTACTGACCCCTGCGGGACACCTATGTTGACCAACCTGGATTCAGACCTGACCTGCGTGATTACTCCAGAAATGAGTTCTGGTATGCTCACATATTGCAGTCGGTCAACCACGAAGAAGAAATCCAACCAAGAGCTGGACCCCTAACTCCATAGTTATACAATTTGGATATCAAAATTTGATGATTAACACAGTCGAATGCCTTGCTGAGATCGCGAAAGAACCCCACAGGGCACTCTCCTGCTTCAACATACCTCACAACACTCTCGAAGAACGAAATTGCAGCCGTATTTGTGGAATGATTAATTCTGAATCCATGTTGATTTTTGCATAAAATATTGAACCTTTTCAAAAAATTCAAAAGCTGATCCAAAAATGAATATTCAAAGATATTTGAAAAACTTGGTGTGATTGTTATTGGTCGATAATTATCCATCAAGTAAACAGAACCCTTTTTATGAATGGAAATGATTTTCCCTGTTTTGAGGGTATTAGGAAATTCACCAGTTGAAAAAGATAAATTCACCAAGAAGGTCATAGGTTCAATAATGCTATTCAGACATTTTTTCAATAGAAATGGTGGTATTTCATCATTTCCCGCCGAGCGTTTATTTTTTAGTTTGGTTTTCAATAATAGTTCAAGTTCTTTTGCAGCAAATGGGCTGAGAAAAAGTGAGAAGTTATTCAGTTCAATTTTTGGATCTCTTATATGTTTCATTTTACTTCGGTTGATGTTGTTGATGATTTGTTTTGGAGCATTTATGAAATGACTATTGAACAAATTAGATACTTCAGGAGCACTTCCATATACTAATCCATCATTTATAATTTGTATGTTTTGGTGTGACCCAACCCCTCTGTTACTCAACTCTGAGATAACTTTGCAGGCTGTTTCATTAACGTTTGTTGAATTGACTATGGTATTTTGATAGTGAATTTTTTTTGAATTTTTCACCAACTCATCGTGTTTTTTTTAGCAGCTTTATATGCGTTACGTAATTCAGGATATCCTGATTGGAGGTGATGTAAATCTTTCAATTTGACACTGGATGATTTGACGTCGTCTGTTACCCATTTTTTGTTGTTCTTAATTGTATTATGAGATTTTCTCATAGGAAAGCACACTTCGAAATGAAAGAGGATTACCCCCAGAAACAAGTCAAAGGCATCGTTAATATCGGACAGACCATAGAGTTCAGACCAATTTTCCTGCAGAAGCGCTGCATCGAAACAATTAATCGCGTGCTCATTGTAGTTTCTTCTTATATGAGACGAGCTACCCTTCACATCAGTTTGATCAGGAATCTCAAACAATACAGTTCGGTGATCCGACAAAGTATTATCAATGACGCAGACAACAGAGTCATTGCAGTTAGTGAATATATGATCGATCGTGGTGGCTGAATGATATGTCACTCTTGTGGGCCACCCAACAACGGATATCATATTAAAACTGTCCAAAATGTTACAGAGTTCATTAAAATTATACATGTCTGCTGAATTGGCAGACGAGTCGATATTTAATTAATTAATTCACCTTTGGATGATTTAGTTATTTCGTTTTCATCATTAGTATCCTGTTCTATAATTTCTCTTTGATTTCATACGTTCTGGTTCAGTCGCTTCATTAATACCTAGACATCAATCAATTGGCAAGTGTGTTCATTTTCTTTCTTCCGAAAATCAATTATATCTGAATTAATTTTCTCACCACCATCATATTTTTGATCTGAGTTGGGTTATTATTAATGCAATAAAGATTGTTTTCTTCTAGTGGATTGGTATCATTGAGCTGGAAATTTTCAAGTAAACATAGTCTAGTTGATGTTTATTGATCCCTGGAAGACTTTCAGAATTCGATTCTTCTCGCACAGTTGAATCCATGCTATTGATGTACCGTATCAATTGAATTCAGAGTTCCAGAAATGATTATGATATTGACAGTAGATGCATTTCATAGAAGAACTCCCAACTAATATCTTTCGCTAGCTATATTTCTTATATTTCTCTGGGTGTAGATTCATATATTTCAACAACATGTATTTCCAAACCCAAAATACTCACTTTGAATCTATCGTCATTATTAATATTGAATCCAGATAGGATGATTGTTTCGTATTGATGGTTGTGCCAAAAAAGTTTATTAACCATCATACTTTTGCTAGTGTCACGTGATGACGAGACCACGGCAAACTCACTTATTCTCGAAGCTTCGCCACGATAGTGCGTTTGAAATAATAAATTTAACTCTTTATCCTGTCCTGTTCGTGTGAGGTTGATACCTCTATTTCAAAAACGATAAACTCTATTATATTTGTGAGTGGTGTGTGGGATACATTATCTGAACCTGAACTGTCACCAAGAGGCGGTACCGCCGGTTGCCTTTGGACGGCCACGGACGATATCCACGGAGACGGCGGTAAGTGGTTGACATATCCTGTGCTGTCGATAAAAGTTGTATAAAATTATTTCTCGCATACAGTCCGCTTCTCCACCAATTGAACAATGATCTTTTCCTATCATGCCTAGGTAAACGAAAATCATATTGAATTTCGACAAAAATAGGAAAATAAGCGCACATTGGTAAACATCGTTAACTCTAGTCGAACTCGATTATTGATTCCAGTAAACAATATGAGGGAACGGTAAAAACAGGCCAATTTCATTTGCAAGGAAGACACTTTAAAGGACTATTTGTAGCTCTCGTGGTTCAACCCCCTAGGAGGGGTAGGTGTTACCCTTAGAATTTCAAATGGAAAGGGAGGTCAAGTTGCAAATTATTCTGATTGGCGTTCAATTCTGTTTCCAATGGTACCATGACTTATTATTTTTGGACGACTGGTTTCGCCCGAAGGGTTTCGTCTCTGATATATCTGTTGACGAGTATCTCGGCTGACTTCAGCATGAACGATGTCAGTTTTATTGTGCGGAAATCCTTCGTAGAAGTGTATCCGCCTCTGCCTGGTTTAGGAATAAACACAACCCATGCTCCTTGCCAGGCAGCAGGTACATGTCCAAGTATAAGGCTGGCCTTTACCACTCTGGTCAGGAGCCCCACAATGTGTAACTAATTACACTTAGGTTAAACCTATGCCTTTGGACTGCTCAGATAAATGCGGTAGGTCGTGAATTAGATAAGTTGGGCGCTAGACTTGCAAAAGGCGAAAGTCAATTAGAGAATGATATAACCTTGCTTGGGAAGGAAGAAGAAAAATCCAGATAAAGACTATACGAATTTAATGACAAAAATCTAGCTGAAGGCTCAAAATAACCAAAAATAAGGTGCTGGAGGCTTACAATAATCAATTAATGATAAATCAAACGTGAGCCAGAACATCAAACCTAAATCTGCCAAGAGCCCTCTGCTGCTTGATGTTGGTTGGATTCACGAATCAGCCACCTGCGTTCTACCAGGTTTCTTCCCGATCACTTCCCTGTTCGCTTGTGTCTTAGCGGTGGCGGAGATGCTAGCACTCGTTCACAAAGGGGGATCCAGGGAATAAGATCACCAGCAAATCTTCCTGCTGAACGGAACCTCCGGAATCACAGTCCGCCGAAAAAGAAATGGATTAATACGAGCTCGGCAACATGGCTAATGCTCTGGCCTCAGATCAGACAAATCATCAACCAAATGAAGAGAAAGAGAGAAGAATTATATATCTAAATCAATTATGAAGTTAAGCTAATTATATAACGTATAAGTCAATTATAAAGTTAGACAATTTATACAACGTTAAGTAGGAAATAGGGTGGCTAGCCCTTGAAATAACAAGCCTTATTGATTCAGTGCTCCCCAAGCCAACAAGCTAAATCCCCAACTGGCAGTCTGGTCGATTCACGATCCACGACAAAATGGAGATACCACACCGGCACACGTGCCTTACAGGAAAAATGAAAAATATCGGTAAATATTTGAAAAATATCAGAGAATATGTATGCAGAAGCAATCCTACTAGATATATCGGTTTCAGCTGGTAGATTCGGACATATTTGCCCGCCTCTTCCAGCCTTCCGGAGTCTCTTCTGGGTGTTGGCTGGTTGATCACACGCCAAGCACTCGTGTTCAAAGTGGGGTTGTAGGCGGCTAAGAACTTCGGCTGATTCCTCCGGTGGTCCAGGGAGCCATATCAGACGGAGGTGTTTTACATTTCTTAAAAATGTCAAGTACCTCGGAAAAACTTCTTGCTTAGCAAAAATCGGCGGTGAGAGTTTTCGCTGTTACATAGTCAATTGGATAGAATTCATCTATTGCATCAGCTGTTACGCCAATTACAGCAACTAGAAAACTGGAGAAAATATTCAAAAGAGATATGATGATCATGACATATCTATGATGCGATCAAATAAATCGGGAATATTGACTCAGGTAGTCATTTTATATCATGGAAATAATTTGAATTATTTATTTATTTATTTAACATACACAAATATCACAAGCTTAATAACACTATATATATATATATATATATATATATATATATATATATATATATATATATATATATATCTAAATTATTTTAAATTATTTTAGTTTTACAAAATTTTACTATAATTAGCTAAAATTTAATTGAGCACCAAACTAGATATTTGTTTTTTAACAATAATTGGATTATCACAGAAGAATTCAATTCTATCACAATACTTATTTTCCAATCTTAGCATATTTGATATGGGTGAATAAAAACCATAGTTGGTTGAGTGATGTGGTACAGCAAATAAGTTTTTCTGTCTTGTGGGCCTGTTTGGTACATTAAACGGTATTATAGAAAGAATTTCAGGACAGTCAATACTGCCAGAGATGATTTTGAACAGAAATACCAAAGATGCTGTAGTTCGACGATCACTTAGACTAGGTAGACATAATCACTTAGACTAGGTAGACATAACAAATTCATGACTTCATTGTAGTTATATTCACCAACAACTAGGCCTTGTTTGTAAGCTATGATTCTCAAAAATTTGTTTTGTACATTTTCTATTAGATGAATATACTTGAGGTAGTATGGGTTCCATATTATGGTGTTAAACTCTACGATGGAACGAACTAGAGAACAGTATAGAACTTTGATAGTAGAAGGAGAGAAGTCTTTTGATGACCTCGCAATGAAACCAAGCGCTCCTTGAGAAACACAGTTCACGTGGTCGTTGAAACAAAGCTCATTGTCTAATATTACTCCCAAATCTTTACACTCATGTTTTTTATCTAATACCTTTCCATACAATTGGTATTCAAATTGAATAGCTGAATGTGACCTACTGAAAACCATCGAGTAACATTTACCAGTATTAAGACCCAAACAATTTGCATCACACCATTCAGATATGTGTTTCAGATCACTTTGGAGAAGATGAGCATCATTAATATTTTCCACTACTCTGAAAATATTCATATCATCAGCAGAAAGGAGAAATTTTGAATTATGAATTTTCGAATTGATGTCATTGATAAAGAGCAAAGGTCCACAATGAGATCCCTGAGGTACTCCTGATTTTACTGCAAAAGGGTCTGAGAGTATACCATTTAAGCGAACTGACTGTGTACGACCTATAAGATAACTGCTTATCCACTCTAACATTCCACCAGTAATACCAATAGCAAACAATTTTTTTATCAACAAATTATGGGAAACCCTATCAAAAGCTTTGGAGAAGTCTGTATAGATAGCATCAACCTGTACAGATCTCTCAAGTGCTTGTGTTATATAGTACTGGTAGCACAATAAGTTGGATACTGTAGATCGACCATTTGTGAACCCATGCTGCTCTGGTATTATCAATGGTCTGCAAACTTTCGTTAGCATTTTGCTGAATAAACTATCTAATAGTTTTGGAATGTCAGATTGAATGCATATTCCCCTATAGTTGGTGATATCCTCTTTTGAACCACTTTTGAGAATGGGACGTATGAAGCTTTGTTTCCACACATCAGGGAATATACCATTACTTAGAGATTTGTTGTATAAAAGAAAGAGTGGATAAGATAATGAATAAACACATTGTTTCGAAAGCAATGAAGGAACTCCATCTGGGCCACTTGAACATTTTGATTTCATTAAACATATAGCTTCAAAAATCGTGGACAGTTCTAATGCATAATTAGAAATATTGATTGTCCTATCACAATGAAAGTCATTTGTAGGAGATGGATCTGAATCAACATAGACTGTTGAGAAAAAATCAGCAAAATGGTTAACTGTGCTACCGATATCCGTAGACAAAGTGTCTTTGTATGTCATTGAGTTAGGTATATCATTTGAATTCTTATTGTCATTTACATACTTCCAAAAATGCTTGGGATCATTGTTCAAGTTCAATTCAATATTATTCAAATAATTGTCATAACAAACTTTTGTAAGGACCTTACATTGAGGTCTTAATTGAGTAAACAACATATAAACCTCATTATGGTTGTGTATTTTGAATTGTTTGTGGAGCCGTTTTTTCTCCAATATCATCTGCTTCAATTCAAATGAGAACCATTTTGGGAAGTTTGATGGTTTGAATAATTTTATTGGAACAAATATGTCTATTGCTTCTTGTATAATCTCATAAAATTTGAGAGTAGCTGTGTTGGCATCCAAATTTTCAAAAATATTATTCCAGTTGATTATGGAGAGATAATCATTAATTCCTAGGAAATTTGCATTTTTGAAATCATAATAAAAGTGACTCGATGGTCCAGGCTTGTCACTAGATTTGATTGAGAATGACACTGCAGTGTGATGAATGCTGTTATGAAAAATTAGATCAGTAGCAGGGAGAACATTCAACTCACGAATATGAGAGAAAACTAAATCTAAATATGTACCTCTACTATTCACTATATGATTCACTTGGTGAAACTGTAAATAACCGAAGTCATTTGCAAGAATGTTTCCGTTAGAATTCACAGGGCATAAAACTTTCAAACCTAGATCATCATTGTCCCAAGAAGTATCAGGTAAATTATAGTCGCCACAAATGATGAACTTATGATCCACATATTCATGACAGAGGTCTTCAACAGATGTGCAGTGTGCTTGGTAAATGTCAGTATTCGAGTTTGGGGGAATATAAACACAGCCAAAAACATATTTATCCTGTTCACTTCTGAGTTCAACAAATAGTTCTTCATACCTGGTATCGTTGGAAGATTTCACGAGTCTTGTCTGAATGTTTCTAGTTATTGCAATAAGCACGCCTCCACCTCTACTTTTGTTAGAATTCATAGATCGATAAATATTGTAATTCATCATACCCTGTTCGGAATCAGAATAATCCTTATTTAGCCATGATTCAGTCAGTGATATGACATTATATTCACAACAGAGAGTATTGATATTCAGATCATTAAGTTCTGTTCGTATCCCACCAGCATTTTGATAATAAATTAGAATTTCTTGTGCACTTAGTCGTTTTTTGATTGCACTTCAACTATTCTAGGTACACTCTTTACATACTTTATGGTTAAGTTGTGTTCTCCATCGTTTTGTCTTTCCGTTAGTTCCAATCTTAGCAATTTCAAATGATCTCTTTGTTTGATTGTTAAGTCGTTGGCAATCTTGATTCCATTGTGGTTGATTCGATTCCTACTTGTTAGGATCTGTTTTGCAGTATCTGAATCACCAAACACTACTTCAAGTGGGCGAGGTTTACCTTGTGTAATGTTTTCCCAAGCCGAACCATTTTTGAAATGTGGTATTCTAATTGACAATTGTTCAGAATATCATTAACTTTCGTGGTGTCATCCTCGATTCTCATATTAATAGTGGTTCGTGCTGATTCTGGTACATTATAGAATATTACATTTTTGGAACGATGTATACGATCTTCGACTTCAGTTAGGATTTCCTTGTCATCTCCCTTATGAACCCTTGCTTCTTTAGCTTCCTTGATTTCCTTACATAGATCTGCTATTTGACATTGCATTTCGTTCATAAGTTTGGGGGATTGATTTCAAACAGGAGCGGCATCCCTCACAGAGCAACATCAGATTCCTTGCTGTTGTTACACAACGCAGTTCAGTGGCCACAGTCTCGAACATTTTTCGTGGAGATGGCCGCCACAGGAGTCACAAGTTATTTTA
The DNA here is from genome assembly GCA_037013635.1 of Plagiodera versicolora. Lineage (NCBI taxonomy): Eukaryota > Metazoa > Arthropoda > Insecta > Coleoptera > Chrysomelidae > Plagiodera > Plagiodera versicolora. The sequence goes on along the minus strand of CM072986.1, from coordinate 1,816,520 downwards.
TACATCTCCTTGTTGAAATTTATATCTTCATTACATTTACAACACATAGAAGCCATCACTTAACCTCACTTAATTGATTTCGATTTTCCTGCTATTTATATTTGGGAAAACTAGAATTTCGACTTTTTCTGTGAATGCTGATCAATCTAAACACTCTCCAAACGTAGAACAAATATTAATTGTAATTGCTTTAGATAATATAAAAATTTGAGTCCTACAGTAACTTTAGCGGTGTCTACTAATTTGAATTATCAAGTTTACCTAGGGAAGAAATGGCACCCAGGTCTGGTGTATAAAATAAAAAAAGCATCACTATATCACTTTTATGAAATTCCACTATTCTACTTACATAACAGATTATTCTTAGTAAAACACCACTCATATAGAACTGATATAGAACAAATTGGATCTGGAGTACCTCAAGGAAGTGTATTGGGGCCAGTGCTGTACCTGTTGTCCACTGCAACAGCTGCCAAGCAACCTACAATCTTCACCGTTGCAGATGATAGCAATAATAGCATCTCACCACAACCTAGAAATAGCAACCGGAAATCTCCAAAATAATTCAAACAGAATAGAAGTCTGGATGAAGAAAAATAAAATTGAAGCCAACAAATTGAATTCTCAACATATAACATTTACACTGAGAAGAGGCCAGTGCCCCCCGTCATACTGAATAACTGCCAGCTCATATAAATAGAGAGCCTGAAATACATCTAGACAAAAGACTAATGTGGAAAACACATATTTTCAACAAAAGAAAGCAAATATGACTCAGACTCAAAGTGATTCACTGGGTAATTGGTAGAATATCGCAGCTGACATTATCAAATGAAATTCTCCCATATAAAACTATTATGAAGTCCATTTGCACATATAGGGATCTGCCTCCCAATCCAATTCAGAAATCATACAAAGATTGGTTCGTGCAAAATTCTGTCATAGAAAGGGACTTACAGATCCCCACCATCAAAATTGAAGTACAATGCTGCAGTGAGGGATATATAGTCCATTTATTTTGGGTTGTTGGTTGTGAAAGGTCGCCAGATTGAGCCGTGAGGCCACATGTCTTTCACTAATCAGCGATTCTCCGACTAGAAACTTGAGTTAGGTTGACCGTTTGTTTTTTTTTGAGTGTTTTCGATTGATGAAATATATTTATTATTTTAAAGAAATAATACGCCTATGGCTTGACCACGCCCACTCCAGGTGACGTGGATCATAAAAGTTCGAGATGCGAGGTCTGAAATGTTCGCGTTCCGCCAGGAAACTTCTGGAGGAGCGTGCAGGTATAAAGGTCCGCGGACAGAGGCGCATGCAATCAGTTGATAATTGAGCTTATAGTCGCATTGTAAATAAATCGTATCAGAGGAAATAAAAGTGTATATAAATCGAACCCAGTGTTTTAGTAAATAGAAACGTTACAGTAGTGGGATTAAAATTGAAAAAATAAATACAGTGAGGACTTGGAAAAAGAAACGTGTAGACTTCTGGAAAGTAAAAGACATCGAACTTTTGTAGCGGAAGCAGGACATTTTCGAACGATTGTTCTGAGCGATAATTTTTATTTTCGGTACTGATTTGCATCGTACATAAACCAAAATGAAGTTGAAAGACCTCTCAGTGAAACAATTGCGTGAACAATTGGAGGAACGTGATGCCGATAGTAGTGGAACTAAAAAAATCCTACAAGAACAATTGATCGGTGTTCTTTCGGACAATGGAGACAATCCAGAAACGTTTGAATTCCTGTCGGCGGACGAAGTCATCATGATGAAAATGGAAGAAACTTCTAGAAAGATAGAAGAAACTTCTAGAAAGATAGAAGAAGCTTCTGAAAAAGGTAATGAAAAATTGGACGAAGTTTCTAGAAAAACTGATGAGAAATTCGAGAAAGTTTCTGATATGATCAATGAAATTTCGAAAAAAAACGACGACCGATATGAAGAAGTTTCTAGAACATTCGACGAAATGCATAAAAACGTAGATGGACTAGAAGAGAAAATAAAACAGCTGGAAAGTCTGATAACTCAATGTGGCTCAGCGTACAAGTACCAACTACTGATATGGATAAAACCGCAGTTAGTACCGGTCAGGAAGTTGAAGAGGAATGGACAAGAGAAGTAACAAAACATCATTTGAGATTCAAATTGCTTTCGTTTGATGGGAAATCATCTTGGTCCGTATACCTCAGACAATTTGAAGCCATAGCTACGGCCAATAAATGGACTCAAGAAGAAAAAGTTGTTTCCTTGACTGCGGCTCTAAGAGGTGATGCTGCGGATATTTTAAGATCGATTCCTATGGGCCAAGAAAAATGTTATCAAACCTTGTTCAACCGACTTGAGAAACGCTATGGAGATGCCCATCTTCAACAGGTTTATAAAGCACAACTGCGCAGCCGAATCAAACGTGCAAGTGAAAGCTTGCAGGAATTTGAAACAGACATTGCTCGAATGGTGCGTCTAGCCTACCCTGAAGCTTCAGACAACATCTCAGAAGAAATAGCGGTTAACATATTCGTCAATGGATTGAGAGAGAGCAAAATACAGAAAGCTCTACGATTGGCCAGACCGAAAGTATTGCTATTGCTTTGGAGCATGAAACGGCCAATCAAACTTCTAAAGGTCATCGAGTTAGAACCATTGGCGAGAAAAATAAAGAGAATGATCTGGGAGATATGGTTCGGAAAATTATCCAGAAGACGATGCCCAAGAAACGAGATCCCAGATGCTGGAATTGTGGCAAACTAGGTCATCTTCGTCGCAATTGCCAGAAACCCATACAGCAGTCGGAAAACTAAAACAGGTCGACATGAGGGGGCGATCGTCGACCTTGAGAATTAAAGCCCCTGTAGTTACCGTCAACGTAACATCTTCTGGTGGAGCCCATAGCCTGTATGTTGATGGTCGGAGAATGAGTTGTTCTTGATAGACACTGGTGCAACAAGAACTATTGCACGATCGGAAATAGTGAGAGATCATTCCAGAATGTCGCCAGCAACAGCACATCTCAGAACGGCGAACGGTGAAAGGATAAAAGTCTATGGCGAAGTTAATGTTCCTGTCTCCATTGGTAAGACCACTATCAAGCACAACATACTGGTCGCTGAGATTTCTGACCAGTTAATCTTGGGTATGGACCTTTTGAGAAAACTTGGAGCCGTATTGGACGTACACAGAGGAGTTCTCAAGGTCGAAGGTGAGGAACTCCCTCTTCATGAAGACAAAGAAGATGTAGTCCGCCTACTAACTACTAGTGATGTAACTATACCCGGCCATAGTGAGAAGATTCTGATGACCAGTCTCGAGGGATACTGTAGGAAAGGAAGTCTGAGGATGGTCGAAGAAGTGGGCAACAATGAGTTCTTGACTGCGAAAGCTCTAGTGAGAGTTGGAGATGTAATTCCTGTTAGAGTTATGAATGTGCAGGAAACTCCCATCGGGCTGAGCCGAAGAACTGTGGTAGGACAGTGTGTTCCTGTTTCGTCGATCCGCTGTGTGACTACAACCGACAAACCACCGAAATCTAAGAACTCAAAGGAGCTTGTAGACACCGTCATCAATACTTGTCAAGATCTGGACAAAGAATAGACACGTCGAGTAAGAGCCATGCTTGAAGAATTTCAAGATGTGTTTGCCATCGATGAAAATGACAAAGGAAGAACCAGCGTCGTGACCCATAAAATCAATACTGGGGATGCTCAGCCAATAAGACAGCAGCTGAGAAGACTTCCGTGGGCAAAGCGGGAGGAGGCGGAAGAAATTATCGAGGATATGGGCAAACAAGGTGTTATAGAACCATCAAATAGCCCGTGGGCCTCGCCAGTTGTCCTTGTGAAGAAGAAGGATGGTTCCGTACGTTTTTGTATTGACTATCGCCAACCCAATGCAGTTACTAAAAAGGACAGTTATCCCTTACCCAGAATTGATGACACTTTGGATACTCTTTTTTTTTTATTTAACTTGAAACTGAGCCCCAAGAAATGTCACATATTTCGGCGAGAAGTTGGGCCATATCGTATCTAGTGATGGTGTAACAGCCGATCCAGAGAAAACGGAAGCAATTCGAGGATAGCCAGTACCCAAGGATAAACATGAGATCAGAAGTTTCCTTGGCCTGTGTACGTATTACAGGCGTTTCGTCAAAGGATTTGCTCACATCGCTAAACCTTTAACAAAGCTAACGGAGGAGGGAAGAGAATACTTCTGGGATGCAGAATGTCAAAGAGCTTTTGAACAGCTACGAGGAGCTTTTACCAATGCACCGATACTGAGTTATCCCAGAGAGACTGAAAAATTTGTTTTGGACACGGATGCAAGCAATACTGCCATAGGAGCTGCCCTTTCTCAGTTCCAAGAGGGACAAGAAAAAGTAATTGCCTACTTTAGTAAAGCCTTGTCTAAATCAGAGAGGAACTACTGTGTTACCAGAAGAGAACTCCTAGGCGTAGTGAAGGCCTGCGAACATTTTCACAAATATTTGTATGGGCGAAAGTTCCTTCTTCGAACCGACCACGCAGCCTTGAAGTGGCTTCTGCAATTCCGTAATCCAGAGGGTCAAGTAGCAAGGTGGATAGAGCGGCTGCAGGAATATGATTATGACATCGAACACAGGGCAGGAAAAAGTCATCAAAATGCTGACGCCCTATCAAGAAGACCATGCAGTGAGAATTGCAGCCATTGTTCGAAGCTAGATGAACGACTTTGCCATATTCGAAGAACTACCATAGAAAGTGATAATTGGCAACCTCAACAATTACGAGTCGCTCAAGAAAACGATCCGTGTCTGAAACGTGTTCTGGGTTGGAAGCTTCAAGTGGAAAGACCGTCCTGGCAAGATATTAGCGCATGTAATAGAATATAGAATATATGTTTATTTAGCTCAATAGCTATTACATTACATTTCATGACCTTAACATTTGATATTATATCAAGAAACATAAACAGTGTTATTGAATATTCAAGTACGTTTGCCTTAATCTAGTTTTGAAAACTACAACATTTGGTGATGTTTTCACCACTAACGGAAAGTTATTATACCCTTTCAAACCTTCGATGAAGAGTGTTTCTCCATAGCACTAGTGTTGAACCTCTGTATATGGAAATGCTCTGTTGATCTCAAATTATAATTTACCAACTCTGATCTTTTAACAAGGAAATCTCTCAAATATACAGGAGCTTGTTTATTAACAATCTTATATATTAACACTAAGTATGACTCGGTAATGAGTTGACGGACATTCAAGAAATTTAGAGTTTTTAACATGGAGATTATTGGAGTATATCTGTTGCATTTGAGAATAACTCTCATTGCTTCATTTTGAAGTATTTGCAGCCGATAAATGTGTTCATCTGAACAGGAAATGAATATTGACATACAATAATTGAAATGCGGAAATACAATTGAATTGTACTCAATTTTTCTGCACCATAATGAAAGATTTCTACAAACTCTATAAAAATACCCAACTCTTTTGCCATTTTTTTTGCATAGAGAATCAATATGTTTAGAAAAATTTAGTTGGGGGTCAAAATATATACCCAGATTTTATTTCATTCACATAACTAATTATAGTGTTATCTATTTCAATGACAAAATTACATTGATTAAATTTAGCAACATTACTCTTACTACCTAGAATCATACATTTTGTTTTAAGACTATCCAATTTGAGCTTATTTGCCATTAGCCATTTATTTAGAATACCCAGTTCCTTATTCATCACTTGTACTATTTCTTTGAAGTTTATCCCAGATACAGAAATCAATGTGTCGTCAGCAAAGATGTTAACGAATGACTGTTCTAAATACAGATTTATATCATTGATATATAAAATAAATAGCAAGGGCCCAAGGACGCTTCCTTGGGGGACACCATTTCAAGTGAACAATTACCATTGATTTTCGTTTTTTGACATCTACCATCGAGATAGTTTTCCAACCAGTTCAATACACCTCCTGTTATTCCGTAATTTTTACATTTATATAATAATTTCTGCCTCTCTATTGTCTCAACCACCCTTTTCAGATCTATGAAGACACCTATAACTATTTTACCATCATCAATATCTTTCTTCCACATGTTACAGACTAACTGACATGCAGACTATGTCGAATGATTACATCTAACTCCCGATTGATTCACATACAATATATTTTGTTTATTCAAATGCTCAGTTAAGTGTTCATGTACTAAAATTTCAATAATTTTCTCAACGACTGGAAGTAAATTAATGGGTCTTAAATCTTCAGGTTTAACAGTTTTACTGATTTTTGGAACTGGTATTATAGTACTGCACTTCAACATCGATGGCAATACTCCTGTTTGCAGACATGTATTGAGTAGATTTAATAAGGGATACCCAACAACTGGAAATATATCTTTTATTATCGACACTGTGAGTACTTCATCCTCAGTAGTTTCGTTTTTTAAATTATTTACCACTTTATATAATTTACTGAGAGAAATGGTGGGAAAAGAATCAATGATGCCGTCTATATCGAATGTTCTTTCAGAAAAACCGTCAATACTCGGAATACTTTTAGCAATTTCCTCTATACTATCGAGGTAAAACTTATTCAGTACCTCACTAGTATCATTATTTGAGCTGATATCTAATGAGCTGATGTCTGTGTCATTATTACTGTTGTTGACTAATTTCTTTAAAGTAGACCACATTTTTTTACTGTCATTACGACACTGATCAACCTTTTTTTCATAAAATATTTTTTCCTTTCATCTGATTAGATATACCACTTCATTCCTCTTCTGTCTGTATCTTTCAAAGTCTATCGGATTTTTTGTATATTGAAATCTCTCGTAGTATTTATCCCTTTCTTTTTGCATATTTCTGACTTCTTCATCCATCCACCCGTTTCCCAGATAGTAATGTTCATTTTGGATCGGTGTGATTTTATCTAAGCTGGTTTTTATATTATTTATGAAGGTTTCATAAAGGATGTCCGCGTTAGTAGTCGTATAGTTCCAGTTTTGTTGAATCAAATCTATTTTAATGTCCTCATTAGTCCAGAAGTAAAATCGTATTGGAGCCAATGGGATCGTCTGGTACTGAAAAATAATCTTCTGTACAGAAAATTTGGAAACGAAGATGATGCTTCTGAAGGACACTTTGGAATTACGAAGACTTTACGAACCTTCGTTCGAGAGCGGTTCTATTGGGTGAACTGTAAAGAAGACGTACGAAGATGGTGCCGGAAATGCGAGTTGTGTGCAACGGGAAATGGTCCAGTTGGCCAGAAGAGGGCGCCCATGAGACAATACAATGTTGGTAGTCCAATGGAGAGAGTAGCTATCGACATTGCTGGTCCATTTCCAGTAACAGATGCTGGAAATAAATACATCCTAGTGGCCATGGACTATTTTACGAAATGGACTGAAACTTATGCGATCCCTAATCAAGAGGCTGCCACAGTTGCCGATGTTCTGGTCAACGAATTCTTCAACCGATTCGGTGTTCCTTTGGTGATCCACTCAGACCAAGGACGAAATATTGAATCGGCTCTCTTTCAATAAATCTGTCAATTGATTGGTGCTGAGAAGACCAGAACAACACCCTTGCACCCTCAGTCGGATGGAATGGTTGAGAGGATGAATAGGACCATGGGCAAACATCTTTCCAAGGTCGTATCAGAATACCAGAGTGATTGGGACCAGTGTATTTCTTTGTTTTTGATGGCCTACCGATCGGCTATTAACGAGACTACTGGCCAGACCCTTGCCTGCTTGATGTTTGGACATGAACTCCGTTTGCCATGTGATCTGGAATTCGGCCGTAAACCATCAGAAGAGAATGTGGCCGGTAAAGGCAATGCGGACGAATTGAAGCTGAGGATGACCGACATCCACGACCTTGCCCGACGGAATATGCAGATAGCCAGTGATCGGATGAAGAAAAACTATGATTTCCGTTCCGCGAAGGGGACCTTCGAAGTAGGTGATCTTGTCTGGCTGTATAATCAACGACGACGTCGAGGCTTTTCTCCTAAGCTCCAAAGACAATGGGAGGGTCCGTATGAGAACAAGAAGAGGATAAATGACCTGATTTATCGAATCGGAAAACTGCCAAGAGAGAAGCCGAAAGTTGTTCACATAAATCGTCTTGCACCATGCTGGCTTAAATGACGTCGAAGAAGCAAGAACTCTTCAACAAGTACCAAACAGTGACGACTTCCAACCGAATTACACCGAATTCATGTCGGATTTCGCAAGCAGGGGGAAGATCAGGCTTGGCGTGACCGTTGAGGTTCAGCAAGATCTTTTCACAGTTCCAGGAGATGTTTCCATTGCACACTGCGTCGCTCAAGATCTCCGAATGAGCAAAGGAATTGCAACAGTCTTTCGCAAGAAGTTCGGCCGCCTGGATGAATTGCGAGATCAAATTCCCAGAGTAGGAAGAGCACTACGACTAAAAGATGGTAACCGATCCTCATTCTACCTAATAACTAAGAAATTATCAATAGAAAGAGCAACCTACGAGAATATATGGTACGCGTTAGTAGACCTAAGGAAAGTCGTCTGCCATTATGACATAAAGAAATTGGCTCTACATAGAATTGGCCATGGATTGGAAAACCTGGACTGGAAGATCGTGAGGAGTATGATAGAAGTAATTTTCCGAGACACAGGCATACAGATCACGGTGTGCTGCTTTAACCTGAAAAGAGTATGTCCCTCGAAGACGATCGACTGTTATTTCTTTCTCCGAGGGTTCTGCAGGGCCGGAAACACCTGCAGCTTTCGCCATCAAGAGCCGACGTCAGGGATTGCCACATGGAGAATTTCTGATCGGGGCGATCAGAACTAAGGAGGGAGCAGTGTAACGAAATGATACGCCTTTGGCTTGGCCACGCCCACTCCAGGTGACGTGGATCATAAACGTTCGAGATGCGAGGTCTGAAATGTTCGCGTTCCGCCAGGAAACGTCTGGAGGAGCGTGCAGGTATAAAGGTCCGCGGACAGAGGCGCAGGCAATCAGTTGATAATTGAGCTTATAGTCGCATTGTGAATAAATCGCATCAGTGGAAATAAAAGTGTATATAAATCGAACCCAGTGTTTTAGTAAATAGAAACGTTACATTATATTTGGATTGCTATGGACTGTTTTCATGTTAGGAACCGTATCGAATATTCAAAGTACATAATAACTACATAATGATATTTAAAAATGTTCATATTTCATTATCATATTGTTATTTCATTCCAAATTGATGATTCTATATTTCAAAACCAATTACTGTCCAACTCTAATAAGTGTGTTTCAGAAAAAAAATTATAGATTCATTTATTTCTGGGAAAAATGGTTGTGCATTTGCTTATTATATACACTACACATCATTGAAAAATTTCATCGAAAATTACAATAAAGATTATGATTCGAATGTCTCTCAATTCACTATGTGCCCATGTCTTGATATCCCATATTTTTTTTATATAAAACTTCTCACGAAAGAAGACATCCTGTAATGTTCAATTGGATTGAAAACATAAATGAAAGTTGGGAGTCAGAGATCTTGATGTTTATATATTTCTGCTGATATATCTGTATTCATTAGGGCTGGCTTGTTTCTATGTTCTATGTAACAAGAATATCACCAGACCATGCAGCGAGTTTGATGAAAAGTATGCTGATTTACCTCGAACGAATTCGAAAAAATTCATTAGATTGAAGAAAAATTTTGTAATGCTTATATCATCATGAAAAGCTGAAAGTATCAAAGTCTAACATGTGTATAAATCTAGAAAGATTTCGAAAACATTTCAAGATTTCTCTTCAATCTTATGAATTTTTTCGAATTCGTTCGGGGTAAATCAGCATACTTTTCATCAAACTCGCTGCATGGTCTACTGATATTCTTGTTACATTGAACATAAATGATGAATAAATCCATCTAAACCGCATTTAAGTAATTATTTTTTGCCATATTATTTTCACACCCATGCATCTTGAATACAGGATAACAATGAAGGAATAACATGTTAGTTCTCTGTCAGAATGAAGTTCATAGCCTACTATCTTAAGCAATATCCAATATTCATTTTATTGAAGACGAATTCATAACAAAACTAATCATAACTAACTAACTGTACGAGATAGGTATAGGGAAAGTATACTCAATTAGAATGGAAAATGTTATAGCTTTTCGAATGAGTGATAATATACAAGGTGTTCCATTTAAAAAAAACGGAGTTGCAGTCATTTTCATGAGTGCCCAGATGACACACACTTCTGAGCCTCCCTGTATGCTGAAACTGAGATTCAGTTCATCGACAGAATACTTGATGGTCTTATGCAGCTATAACCCAAATTGCAACATTTTCTGAATTTGCAATGGGAAAAAATTGATATTTTTCAATGGTCAGGTTTTGCACAAAAATTTTACAAAATCTCGGAAATCGTCACAGATAGGTATAGGGAATCAGGTGAGAAAGTTGTGAGGAATCTCATGGGGGTTCCAAAAATGATATAATATACGAGGTGTTTCATCTGAAATAACAAAGTAGCTACTACTTTCTGATACAAGCGGCAACACTGTATTGATGAAAATATCGTAGATGGATAGAACAAGTTTGATTATCCACGCTCACAAATTTTCGAAATGATCTGTCTTTCTGTTCTCCAGACGTTGTATAGTTCTGTAGAAGTCCTAGGACCGTTTTGTTCTTAACTTACCTTCTGTGTAGATTATGCAGATATTTCTGACACAGTACAATTCCTATATTTGAAGCATCACTCTCATCACACTCAAATAAACAATTTGTATGTTAACAAACGATTTAATGATTCGCTCTAAACAACTTGGCATCGTTGTAAAATGACACTGAAGTGCTGCCATAGTTGTGGATGCTTCGATATTCCCATCTAATACATAATCTTATTGAGACGTCTTCAAACTATCAACCCAAAAAAAATGGACTATAGAAATAGGATTAAATCATATCGAAATATGCTCGCAGTGGAGGTAAAGTGCGCCGACATACCACTAGGTTCAATTGAGTATTAATCCATGTAGCCAAATCAGGAGAATAACTTCAGAGGGAAGATATTTCAATGGAAATTTCTCTCACATGATAATATATGTGTAGTCATACTATTTACTTGTTTGATAATATTGAACAGATTGTTAATATCATGGAGAAAAATAGTTCACCTAGATAAATAAGAGTTAATATTATCTTTGCATATTGTGAATATTCAGCGTTCAATCTGGAGTAGGTGTCAGGAGTTCTGAAATAAAGCTCATATACATCGTAATTGTGTTCTACAATAATATATAGGCAACATTCAGTTCATGGTATGGAAATCAAGTAATGCTTTATCAAAATTCATATCGTTTCATTTTATCGGGAGCAAGATATTGAGATCACATCTGATAAGATTATTATTATTGTAAGTGTTGTTGAAAATAAACTTAACAAAAACAAATTTTATCATTTCAATGAAAAAAACTAAATCAAATCATGATTTTCATCGATCTCGATTGTCAGCTAAGTGGTTGTCATCATAAATAATAGAAAAGCTTAAAATAGTCATCATCGATCATTATTGTTCCTTGTAACCCACGATTTTATTATTATCATTTGATTGACATCTTATAGACAGCAATCTGATTTTGAACAGTTCTACTAAATCGATTGTACTGGGTGATTCAATAAGGGCAACGAGGTACTGTATCTCAAAAACTATCCATCGTGGAGACTTGCGCTTGCGGTGAAAAATTCTATTCACAAAGTGGATAAGAGAAAACTCTGGAAATTATTGTCATGTTTCCTGAATGGCCGCCAGGTGGCGTAATCGACATCTGCAACTTTCGAAGAGAACCGAAATATCCCTAGTATACTCCTACATGTATACATCCTGGAGTACACCTTCATTGGAGCTAACTTTGTTTCACATTTTTTGACGTATCTATTGAAATGAAGTGGTGAAGGGTGATTCAAAGTTATTCAAGTGAATGAACGTAACTTCTGGATGACTGGATTTCAACAAACCTAGTCTCTTTATAAAGATCATTAATTGGTTCACCGTATCCATTTGTGTTATGTTTGATTTCGAGTGATGCCACTGGAGGTCATCTCTTGATAAAATAACGAAAAATCACTAGATATTTTGAAACTTCAAAAGAAATATGATGAGTTTCTCTTCATGAAAATGTAGTGAAGCAATAAACAAATGATTTAGTGAAACTGTATCTCGATATTTCATTCGTACAAAATAGCAGGGAATATAGTATGTAGAATATATAAATAGAATTGTCATGGAATTCTCACATGCAGCACATCTCAAACAGCAGCAAAATGTTGCTAATGGCCACAAAGAGGGTCAAGGAAGTCTTGGGGACCGAAACCGAAAATAGCCCACTGGCTATACACGGCCGTGATAAGACCCAAGATAACCTATGGCTCAATATGCTGGTGGACTAAGGTACGGCAATCCCAAACCATAACTACACTCGGCGGTATACAAAGGCTAGCGTGCCTATGTATTACAGGGGCTATGAGAACAACCCCTCCTGCTGCTATGGAAACCATGCTAAACCTCCCTCCTCTGGATCTATACATCCGGGGCGAGGCAAGGCAATGCGCCTATAGACTCGAACAACAAAGCTGTTAGAAAAGTACTAAAACACATGGGCACACAACCATAAATGATATGATCAGATACTCATTTCTAGAAATGGAGACTGATTATATGAGTAGAGAAATATCCTTCGGAAAACACTATGAGGTCTACACAAAACTCAGAGATGACAAAGGATATGAGGATCCACCTGGAGCCCTCACGTTTAAACAATCAAACTCATTGGGGAAGTACGCCTCGGTCTTCCAAGCTGAAATACATGCCATGAACGCTTGTGCTGTCGAAAACCTGAAGAGAGGATATAGGAGGGCGACGATTCTAATTGGGTGAGATAGCTAAGCGGCTCCCAAAGCATTGGCGTCACGGAGTATAGACTCAATAATTGTCAAAGAATGTGCCAAAAACCTGCAGGACCTGGCAAACCATAACAAAGTAACATTGTTGTGGGTGCCAGGGCACAGGGGTATTTTTGACAACGAGGAGGCTGACAAACTAGCAAGGCGAGGCTCTGGAACACCATTCATTGGGCCAGAACCAGTGATAGGGATACCCAGAGCCAGCGTTAAAGCAGCGATCAAGAGGCAGCTAGACACAGCAAGTTAATGAAGTGTTGGGCTGTATGCACGTTTGTGTGGTCGTAGAAATAACTAGTTTATATTTCGTGCAAAATTTTTTTATTAATTCAAAATAGCATAGCGCTTTCGACATTTACGTCATCTTCAGTGCTTACCTACAAGTAAGTAGAAGGTGTTGAGATTTTCCCAAACAAACGGAGGGAATTTTTTTTTATTACTTACTTGTCAGGTTAACAAGAGACTGGACCATCAAAATGTTCCTTCTTCCATATGGAGTAGCATAACATACAAATTTTCATCAAAACATTAAAAAACATTAAAAAAATTATAAATTCATCAATATCCACAACAATATGTATTAGTCTGTGAATAGGGTGAAGCCATTGTTGGAGTGTGATTGACAAGTGGAAGTTGGATTGGAACAATCAATTTTAACAGAGAGGCACAGAGCCATAGACTCGCAGACTCATGTGCTCAAAACACAGTGTAGTGAAATTTATTGGTGTGGTTGGTTTGAACTGGAAATTACATTAGTTGTGTGCTGTGTGACTGAAGGTGAGATTGGAGAAGGATGAGATATGTCGAGAGAGACAACAAGACTCCAAGGAGCAACAAGTATTTCATAATATTTCATCATAGAGAGAACCTGTGGTAGATGTGTTGGGTAAGAAAAGTAATGAGATGTAAGTTCTTTAGAGAATTTGAATGAATAATTTCATTTTAATTTAAACGTCCATGGAGAGGGATGTAAGCTCTATTCAAGTTGACTTGTGTATTAAGACAGAGTTCATTATTCAGCATTTCATTGTAAATATGGATGTCTTCAAGAAAATCCAGCCTATTATAGTTTTTGGAGTTCACCTCGTGCAAGATTTGAGAGTTCTTGTTAGGACTGAAATTGTGATTATTGAACCGCAAGTGGTGGCCAAATGCAGATGTTTTGTTGGCGTTCAAATGTTCGCTTATGCGGGTTCTTAAAGGTCTGCAGGTTCTACCAATGTAAGTGGTGTCACAATCTTCACAATTCAGTTTGTATATGCCACTTTTGGACAATTTATCGATTTGGTCTTTGGAATTGATCAGAGATCTACTTAGATTGTTGTTGTTTTTGAAAGAAATTCTGATGTCACTCACATTATTTTTGATTAATTGAGCCACTTTATTAGATATGTTGTCATTCAAGAAGGGCAGTGAAATGAATCTATCAATGTCATTAATCTTGGGCTAAGCTAAATTATGCAAATGTTTATTTTTTATTTTTTGAATCAAAGTGTTTACAAGGTTGGGATTATAATTGTTGTTAACTGCCAATTGTTTGAGAATATTTAATTCATTTTGGTAGTCAGCTGTAGAAAGAGGTGTCTTTAAAAGTCTGTTGATATAACAATAAAAGGCGGCCATTTTGTGTTGGTGCGGGTGGTTTGAAAAACTAGGAATCAAGTGGTCCGTTTGTGTAGGTTTTCTGTAAATACTGAAACTTAATTTGTGGTTACATTTGTGAATCGTGAGGTCCAAAAAATTTCATGTTTTATTGGATTCTAATTCAAGTGTGAATATAATTTTTGGGTGAATTTGATTGATTTTGGATAATAAGTTTTCAGCAGTTTCAATGTCACCTTTCACAAAAACTAAGCAGTCATCCACATATCTAAACCAGTGTAGAATTTCTGAATTGTTATCAGTTATAATATATTGATTTTTCAAGTTATTCATGAAGATGTCTGCTAGCAGTGGAGACAAACAACTGCCCATCGTTAATCCTTCAGGTTGTTTGTAATATTTGTTGTTGAAAATGAAAAAATCTTGTGAGAGGCAAAAATTCAAAAGAGTTAGTATGCTGATGATGTGGTTGTTGTCGACATTTGCAAGGTTTAGAATTTCATTGACTAAAGGTAGGGTTTCAATTTTGGGGACTGACGTGAAGAGATTACTGACGTCGAAAGAGATCATTATATTTTCTTGAGGTAACCGTACATTCTTAAGTTTATTTACCAAATCTGAAGAGTTATTTACTGAGTATGTTGGTTTGAAGTTGGTTAGTTCCTTCATAAGATTATAAATAAAAGATGATAAAATAGAGATTGGAGTGTTTGTAAAACTTACCACAGGTCTGATGGGTATTTCTATCGTGAATTTTTGGGAGTCCATATAATCGAGGGACTACTGGATTGCTGGAGATTAGCATATGAGGGGCAGAAAATTCTTTGAAAAACTCATTGTGGATGTTTAGGTTAGTTTTCAACTTTTTAATAAAATTATTAAATGGATTGGATTGTACAGTTTTAAAATTATTTTCAATAAGAAACCTGTCTACTTTGTCGATATAGTCGGATTTATTCATAATGACTAAACAGTTGCCTTTATCAGCTTTTGAGAATATGATATTGTGATTTTTTATTTTTGTTTTTATTTTTTTAATAATCAGGTTTAAGTGTTTGTGACTATAATTCTTAAAGTTTTGTTTACTGCTTTTTATTTTATATAGAAAATTTTGAATCTCGTTGCGTAAGGTCTTTTTTACATTATGATTATTTGTGATTTGTTCAATAACTACATCAACCTCTACTGCAAATTCAAGTAAAACTCTCTCAGAGACCTGTTGTCCCAAGGCAAATTTTAGTCCCAGTTTAAGCACATCCATTTCTTCGTCTTCAAACATAATGTTAGATAG
Organism: Plagiodera versicolora; assembly: GCA_037013635.1. Taxonomy (NCBI): domain Eukaryota; kingdom Metazoa; phylum Arthropoda; class Insecta; order Coleoptera; family Chrysomelidae; genus Plagiodera; species Plagiodera versicolora. The sequence continues at coordinate 1,800,673 of CM072986.1, read as the reverse complement.
ATTCTCAACTCTATCGTGAAACGTGAAGTCAGTAAACTTTTTTGGGTGTTTCTGTTTGTTTTTCCACAAGTCGTGTTTCTGTTTAATCAAATTTTCGATTTTTTTGTTGACTTTGTCAAATTTTTGGCTTTTAGCTTGGTCCACTTCATCAATGACTTCATTGAAAAAAAATTGTAAATAGGTAACATCGGTATGTCTTATTAAACTATCATAGGTATTTTTCAATTCACAGTTTATTCTATGTAGTTTTGCGTAATGTTTGCAGATTGTCTGTTAGAGTTATTTTCGTTCCATTTCTAGTTTCATATTTAAGTTTACATTCTTGGAAGTTTTGATCTTTGCGAACGTTGGGGTGACCTTATTTTCAATGCATTTGTTACGTAATGTAAAAAAGACCTTACGCAACGAGATTAAAAATTTTCTATATAAAATAAAAAGCAGTGAACAAAACTTTAACAATTATAGTCACAAACACTTGAACCTGATTATTAAAAAAATAAAAACGAAAATAAAAAATCACAATATCATATTCTCAAAAGCTGATAAAGGCAACTGTTTAGTCATTATGAATAAATCCGACTATATCGACAAAGTAGACAGGTTTCTCATTGAAAATAATTTCAAAACTTCACAATCCAATCCATTTAATAATTTTATTGAGAAGTTGAAAACTCACCTATACATCCACAATGAGTTTTTCAAAGAATTTTCTGCCCCTCATATGCTAATCTCCAGCAATCCAGTTGTCCCTCGATTATATGGACTCCCAAAAATTCACAAGATAGAAATACCCATAAGACCTGTGGTAAGTTTTACAAACACTCCAATCTCTATTTTATCATCTTTTATTTATAAGCTTATAAAGGAACTAACCAACTTCAAACCAACATCCCAGTTGACACAAATTCGTCTCAGAGATGTGATTGGGCATCACATTCATGTTCCAGATCACAGCCGTAACTCGAATTGAGATTCTCACTAACATCACAATGACTTCTATTCGGGACCCTTTTGGTCGTTTTTTGATTTTCATTCAGCATCACAATAGAAATCACATTGATGCATTGGATTACTCACAATATGAAGTTCAAACTGCCTCACATTCTTTTATCTGGAATTCCTTATGAGGAGAATATTGTGCTTCTGAAGGAGGTCACATATACTTAATTCTCGGAATTAATAATGAAGTCGCATTCACGTCACATAGACGAAATAATAGGTTTCACAAGAATACTCCATTTTATTTGATTACGAATCTCATTCTGAATCAGTTCATGAACCTTTCAGTAGGAAATAGGATTTAAGAAAAATGTTTATGATCAAGATTTCAATAACATTTATTTTTGGAATTTTCTCTGATTTGTAGCCACTATATTTTTAGTATCTCAAACACCTCAAAATTCTTGTGTAACAGCATCTGAAAATTAATAAAATACATTTTAGTTCATGTTGTCAATGTTCAGTTTCATTAAAGAGGTTGAAAGGGATTTTTCAGATATTCACATCAAATAAATTACCTGAATCTTACAAGAAGACTTGATTATTGATGGCTGAATGATTTACTGAAGAATGGTTCATATTTTATTTTGAAAACACTGCTCAGGCCATATTGATATCATTATTATCAATTCTAGCTTCTGGGTTATTGGTATTGGCTACACCAATAACATTCTCACTGTTTTCAGGAATATAATAAAATCTTCGATTTTATTCGTCTCCTCCTACGAGTCATATGTGATCAAGTGTGAGTGTGATCAATGAATTATAACCCAATAACTGAAATAAAAATGAATCAATATACGTATTATTCTGAATAATTATGTTGAAAGAACGATCATGCAATACTCACCTTTTCACTGAAATGAATTCCACAAACTCATGTGTTCTCATCCACTATTTTATTCTTCAGAATTACAATAGCCTCAGTCAGTCAGTTGATTTATATCACGTAATCGGTTGTTTTTTTTTCGCAGAAATTTCGCTCATTCAAACGAGTCTAGCATTGCCCATCCCTTCTGCTTGCAAGTAAAAATATAACAGAAACCTCAACAACTATACTTTGTTTTTACAACACTACTATAGACTGTTCGAAATAACAACTAATTTATATCGATTTATGAATACACCTTGTCAACTCTTCCCATTCACTAGGAACAAATAATTATAAAGAAAAATGAGAGTAACAGAACGTGGAAGAAAACGAACAGCCATATTACAATACTGAATACACTCTCATTTCACGATCTCATCACATGTTGCACCAGCGTTGCCGCCTGTGCATGAAATAAGCACACCCTTTAATTTTTTATGGAATTATTGTGAAGAGATAAAAAAATTACTATACTTTCAGATCTGAGGAATTGATGACGAAATAATTTTTCAGTGATATGTTTATATGTTTATTAGACAATATATGATGATATTCCTCATACATTATTATCAGTTTAAGAACACTGGAAGACTGTGAAATTTCTCGAGTCGGGAAAATATTTGAAAAGGCAACACTGGATATTATCTTATTGTTGAGTTCAATGTTGCAAGCTCACATTTTTACATATTTAAAATCGAGAAGATCATTAGATTTTTTGTGTTCTATCATTTGATTCTTATGGGTGATACCATAATTTTTGGGTATCATTCTGGGAGCAGATCGGATCATTACATAAAGCACGTAGATATAATAAATGATATTGGGGACATGACGACATAATATATGGCATTATTCATCAACACCTCTTCAAAAGTCACTTGGCAACTGCGTATGCAGGGAATTTCCTAGCCAATCATATTCTTGTATTCCCAAGTCAAATTGTGCGCTGTATCTATGACTATGTGATTATGAACGGGCTTTTCTCAATACAGTCAAATTTGGGCGAAACGAAAATTTTAAATATTTGGTAGGGAAAGATATGATATTTTCTTCCAAGCTGGCCCAATAGGCTTCACATTTTGAACAAGGTTATAGACATATAAATTATTTAGAAAGTTAAGATTTATAGCATCAAGAGTGAAAAAACTGCCAGAAAGTGCTAATTTTCCCGATGTCCATTAGAGATTCACGGCTTGACTTGATTTTCAAGTTACTTGAAATCAAGTCAAGTTCAATTCAAGTAGTAGTTTTTGATATCAAGTCAAGTTCAACTATGTATTCATCAAGTACTTGAGAAATCAAGTACTTCTATCAAGCTACTTGATTTTTGAAATGGGAATGGAAGTTGCGAAAAAAACTTTTTATATTGAAAAACCAGAAATATAAACTATTTTAAAATGGATTCACCCAGGCAGCAAGCTGACGTCATAATGACGTCTCTTTTTGGTATTTATTGGTCCGCAACGTCATATTACCAAAAAATGACGTGAAAACTGACGTCACTTTTTGAATGTACTGTAGACGTCATATCCAGGACGTTAGTTTGACGATAGTTTTACGTCATTATAAAACGTCAACTCATTGTTTTATATTTTTGCAATGATCCTTATAGGTTCCTAAATATTTTTCATCGAAATGCAAAAGTTAAACGAAAGTTCACCATAGATACCTTAAAGTGTGTATAGGCAAGTGTACATTGTAGGTACAGAATGGAATCAAATTTCCCTTTATGCGAATAAACAGACGCAATATAGGTATTATTATTCAACCACAGCCCATCTTTTATGAGGTTCGTATGATTATCAACTCATTGAAAAACAGTTTGAATTTGGCGCTTCAAAACAAAACGTTCATTATTTGTTTGGCGTTCGGCAATCTCCGGAGTTATCGGTATCGGACAAGTTCGGCCACAAGCCAACACGCAACGTTGACGACGCACACGCCATTATCACAAAAATTTTGAGGTTGTTATGTATTCGATTTCGATTGAAATTTCCTATTGATTACAGAAGTCGATTTCCGACCGTCGGTTGTGAATTGTGCATTTCCTTTACTAGTGATTTGTAAGGTAAGTTTAATATTTGGTCTATTGCATGTATTGGATTTGATGTCATGTACTCACCACTTACCATGATTCCTGTACCTATATCATGATGCTACGTTATTTTAAGGCTTTTTCCTTTTTGTGAAAATAATTGTATCCTTAAGGTTAGTGTGCTGATTAAACTCACTAGGATTTTTTGTCGAGATACTGAAATAATTTGATGAAAAATCAAGAAACATATGATGAGAGTCCAAATTAATGTGTTAATACTGGTGTAAAGAAGCTTCTTATCAGTGAATCTACCTATAGAAAAAGAAAGAATCTTAGTTATATATACACAATTCACTTATTTTGGTTAACTGTATAATAAATAGAGTCGACTCTTCTAAGCTATGAAAGATCTTGAGATGAGTCTGCACAAATAACTTTCTGTTCAGACAACTCAAGGTACTTCTTTCTTTCCTACTTTTCCAATGGTTTTTTCCTACATATCTGTTATAACTGTTGGTAATCTAGAAGACAGAACTTTCAACAATTTGTTCGACCAAATGAAATTTTTAAAATACTATCACATCTGTATATTTTTGAAATTTGTTGTTTTAATAGTTTGTGAATAATAGTAGAGTTTTCATTTATCTATTGGTCATTAACCATTGAATTATATATATTTTTTAACAATAATTTTTTATTTCTAGAAAGTTCCTGTGCCTTGGGGATTTCTACTCTTCTCACATCCCCAACAAGTGGAACAAGTACCCCTACATCAACTATTCACAATAAAATTTGGCATTTTTTCTTCCTAATGAGCTAATCAACTTTTGGTTTAATTCAAATGTTCTGAGTTAACAATTTTACTCTTGATAATTGTGATCCTCATAGTTCAAAAAAATAACTACCTCTATTCAAACTGTTATTTTATATATATAATATGAATATATATTATATTTCATTATATCTTTATTATATCCTTTGATGCCGATGGAACATATAGATTTTCGTTCTCTAATTGTGATTTTATTTACAGACCTTATAACATCATAGATAGGATATTGATTTGTATATGCACTAACATCCAAATAATATGAGCTTGAGACTAGCAAGTGAATACAAATAATTTTGAACCAATATCAATATATATATATATATATATATATATATATATATATATATAATAAATAGGGACGGCCCATTAACGTCGAAATATAACGTCATAATGACGTTACAGAATGACGTCTTTGGTCTGTCACATAATCACGTCATCCTACCGTCTTTATGGCGACATTCTTTTCGTCAGCAGGACGTGTCTGGTGTCGAAAAAATGACGTTAAAATCACGTCAGCTTGCTGCTTGGGCAGTCAGCTCGGAAGTCGGGGAACCCCCGTATCAAGTCTGAGCGCGCGCGAGCTTGCAGAAACATATGCGGTTCGACACGTCCGTATCAAGATCAAGTAATATCAAGTAGCTTGATTTCAAGTCAAGTAATGAATATCTCAAATCAAGTCAAGTATATAAATTGTCACGAGCTTGATTCTCAAGTCAAGTCAAGTAGTGTATCAAAATATCAAGCTACTTGACTTGATGAGTCTCTAATGCCCATATAAAACACGCAACTTGTTGTGCCCGAATAATAAAATCATCTTGATCGAGTACTTTTTCAAAGACCTAACGGCTCGATCAAATATCACTATTGAAGTAAAGAACATCAAATGAAGAATACAATGAATCATCGTCCTTTCAATATAGATTTAAAAGAGGCAGATTCAAAAATACGTCAAAATAACGTATAGGCGGTACAAATAATTTCCATATTACAAATAAATTCCCATGAGATGTTGATTCACAAATGAAAAATGATTGTAATGTAATTTCATTCTACTTAATGCGAATCACTCTCAAAACTCGGATACATTGAATTCTGATTCTCATCGACTGAAAATTCTGAATCAAATATAAATGTCCCTGTTATGTCAGAGTGCTTCACTAATTCATCACCAAATAAATCTCACATCCAACAAAATCAGACGAACAATGTGAATGATCTTTCTCATGAGGAATCCCGTGGCAATCTCAGTGTATGTGTAAGTATGATTGTGATTCGCTATGATAGCTTAGAAGAGTCGACTCTATTTATTATACAGTTAACCAAAATAAGTGAATTGTGTATATATAACTAAGATTATTTCTTTTTCTTTAGGTAGATTCACTGATAAGAAGCTTCTTTTCACCAGTATTAACACATTAATTTGGACTCTCATCATATGTTTCTTGATTTTTCATCAAATTATTTCAGTATCTCGACAAAAAATCCTAGTGAGTTTAATCAGCACACTAACCTTAAGGATACAATTATTTTCACAGAAAGGAAAAAGCCTTGAAATAACGTAGCATCATGATATAGGTACAGGAATCATAGTAAGTGGTGAGTACATGACATCAAATCCAATACATGCAATAGACCAAATATTAAACTTACCTTACAAATCACTAGTAAAGGAAATGCACAATTCACAACCGACGGTCGGAAATCGACTTCTGTAATCAATAGGAAATTTCAATCGAAATCGAATACATAACAACCTCAAAATTTTTGTGATAATGGCGTGTGGCCGTGTGCGTCGTCAACGTTGCGTGTTAGCTTGTGGCCGAACTTGTCCGATACCGATAACTCCGGAGATTGCCGAACGCCAAACAAATAATGAACGTTTTGTTTTGAAGCGCCAAATTCAAACTGTTTTTCAATGAGTTGATAATCATACGAACCTCATAAAAGATGGGCTGTGGTTGAATAATAATACCTATATTGCGTCTGTTTATTCGCCTAAAGAGAAATTTGATTCCATTCTGTACCTACAATGTACACTTGCCTATACACACTTTAAGGTATCTATGGTAAACTTTCGTTTAACTTTTGCATTTCGATGAAAAATATTTAGGAACCTATAAGGATCATTGGAATAATCATCAAAATGCAAAAATATAAAATAATGAGTTAACGTTTTATAATGACGTAAAAATATCGTCAAACTAACGTCCTGGTTATGACGTCTACAGTACATTCGAAAAATGACGTCAGTATTCACGACATTTTTTGGTAATATGACGTTGCGGACCAATAAATACCAAAAAGAGACGTCATTATGACGTCAGCTTGCTGCCTGGGATCCCATAGATGTTTGTGTTAACTGGGATACACAGTAAATAACTCTTTAGATTTGATGAATAAACTTAAGAATGTACGGTTACCTCAAGAAAATATAATGATCTCTTTCGACGTCAGTAATCTCTTCACGTCAGTCCCCAAAATTGAAACCCTACCTTTAGTCAATGAAATTCTAAACCTTGCAAATGTCGACAACAACCACATCATCAGCATACTAACTCTTTTGAATTTTTGCCTCTCACAAGATTTTTTCATTTTCAACAACAAATATTACAAACAACCTGAAGGATTAACGATGGGCAGTTGTTTGTCTCCACTGCTAGCAGACATCTTCATGAATAACTTGAAAAATCAATATATTATAACTGATAACAATTCAGAAATTCTACACTGGTTTAGATATGTGGATGACTGCTTAGTTTTTGTGAAAGGTGACATTGAAACTGCTGAAAACTTATTATCCAAAATCAATCAAATTCACCCCAAAATTATATTCACACTTGAATTAGAATCCAATAAAACATGAAATTTTTTGGACCTCACAATTCACAAATGTAACCACAAATTAAGTTTCAGTATTTACAGAAAACCTACACAAACGGACCACTTGATTCCTAGTTTTTCAAACCACCCGCACCAACACAAAATGGCCGCCTTTTATTGTTATATCAACAGACTTTTAAAGACACCTCTTTCTACAGCTGACTACCAAAATGAATTAAATATTCTCAAACAATTGGCAGTTAACAACAATTATAATCCCAACCTTGTAAACACTTTGATTCAAAAAATAAAAAATAAACATTCGCATAATTTAGCCTAGCCCAAGATTAATGACATTAATAGATTCATTTCACTGCCCTTCTTGAATGACAACATATTTAATAAAGTGGCTCAATTAATCAAAAATAATGTGAGTGACATCAGAATTTCTTTCAAAAACAACAACAATCTAAGTAGATCTCTGATCAATTCCAAAGACCAAATCGATAAATTGTCCAAAAGTGGCATATACAAACTGAATTGTGAAGATTGTGACACCACTTACATTGGTAGAACCTGCAGACCTTTAAGAACCCGCATAAGCGAACATTTGAACGCCAACAAAACATCTGCATTTGGCCACCACTTGCGGTTCAATAATCACAATTTCAGTCCTAACAAGAACTCTCAAATCTTGCACGAGGTGAACTCCAAAAACCATAATAGGCTGGATTTTCTTGAAGACATCCATATTTACAATGAAATGCTGAATAATAAACTCTGTCTCAATACCCAAGTCAACTTGAATAGAGCTTACATCCCTCTCCATAGACGCTTAAACTAAAATGAAATTATTCATTTAAATTCTCTAAAGAACTAACATCTCATTACTTTTCTTACCCAACACATCTACCACAAGTTCTCTCTATGATGAAATATTATGAAATACTTGTTGCTCCTTGGAGTCTTGTTGTCTCTCTTGACATATCTCATCCTTCTCCAATCTCACCTTCAGTCACACAGCACACAACTAATGTAATTTCCAGTTCAAACTAACCACACCAATAAATTTCACTACACTGTGTTTTAAGCTCATGAGTCTGCGAGTCTGTGGCTCTGTGCCTCTCTGTTAAAATTGATTGTTCCAATCCAACTTCCACTTGTCAATCACACTCCAACAATGGCTTCACCCTATTCACAGACTAATACATATTGTTGTGGATATTGATAAATTTATAGTTTTTTTTAATGTTTTTTAATGTTTTGATAAAAATTTGTATGTTATGCTACTCCATATGGAAGAAGAAACATTTTGATGGTCCAGTCTCTTGTAAACCTGACAAGTAAGTAATAAAAAAAAAATTCCCTCTGTTTGCTTGGGAAAATCTCAACACCTTCTACTATTATTAAGATGGCTGACAATGATGTATCGCTGCTTATGCAGGAGCTGAATAAATTGACTAAACCTACGTTGGTTGAGAAAATACTATACAAAAAAGTACCAAATTGTGTAAAAGTGAGTGACCTGTTGAAAAATTACTTGTGCAAAACTTATAAAACGAATGAAGGCGGAAATGACAAAAATAAATCTGATTTCACCGCCATACTGGAAGCCAAGGAACAAGGAAATTCAGAAGATCACAGGAATGTTCGTACGGAGCTGGCTTTCTGTAAACGTGAGTCGGACACTCTGAAGCAACTCATTCATCATCTAGAAAAAAGAACAATTGAATTAGAAGAAATTATTTCACTCATCAAAAACACTAATAATACAGAAAATCATCCAACTACGACCTCTATTGAGGACTCTGTTAATTGCAAAACTGTTCAAGTAGCAGAAAACTGCGAACGATCTGAAACAAAGGTGGATGATAATGGACTCGTTCAAAAAACATGTACACACAGGGAATTCCCAACAACAGATTATTTCTTTAGCCCAGGTCAGTGAGGGCATTGAACTCGCACAAATAAATACAAATCGACGAACATATGGGTCGAGATTGAATAAAAAACCAGTTATTGGGAGCAATAATTCCAATTCAATCAAAACTGTACCAAAAAAGGGATATTTTCACGTTTATCGCTGTGATTCTGAAACCACGCCAGAGGACTTGCTGAAATGTTCGAAGAAGTCAGCCTCTCACATACCATTCGGGTGTGAACTACTGAAGAGAACGGAAAATACGTCGTCTTTCAAAGTAGACTTCCCAATACAGTACTGCCAGGAAGTCTATAAACCGAGCATTTGGCCAAATGGAGCTGCAGTAAGGAGGTTTACATTCCGTAAACCTGAGAATTTTCGACAACATGCCTCATCAGGGACATCGCCCCAAACAAAGTAAACACTACACAGGGTGTCAATGGTAGTTTATCGACTGAATGACTATTAATGCATATCAACATACAGTGCTTAACAAATAAGATCAACCAACTAAATAATATTCTAGGTGAATACAAACCTTTATTCGTATGTTTAAGTGAACATTGGATATGTAATCCTGATCATATGAATCTCATAAATATTGACGAATATATAAATATCTCCTCCTACTATCGTAAAACCAGAATTCATGGAGGTACGGCGATTTTTTACAGAACCAGTGCTAGTATGAAATGCAAACAAATAACTTTCTTGAATAATTTGTCCATTGAGATGTCTTTTGAATGTTCCGCGGTCAGTTTTAACAGAACTTCCTGCCTAATTGTATTATACAGATCACCAATTGAAGGTGATTTTAATGTTTTCATTACTTGCATGACAAGAGTTCTTGAGTATGTATCGAAAAATTATGAAAATATTTACATTTGCGGAGATCTGAATATAAATAAATTTGATATGAACCTTGAAAATGTCCTTCTACATGATTTGTTGAATAGTTCTGGTCTAGAATCATTGGTTAACGAACCAACAAGGACAGCAAATGGCCGATATGGGTTGACACAAACGGCAGTTGATTATTTAATAACAAATAGGGAGAATCTGACCTTCGAGATTTTTGACCCAGACATATCTGATCACTCAGCGCAACTACTTGAAAATTACTATCCAAATAATATAAGTCAAAAGAGAATGGAACGTTCGTTTCGTAGACAAATAAATGATAATTCGATAAGAGACTTCAAATCAAGCTTTGGTAATGCATACAATAACTTATTGATTAGTAGTGATGTTGACGATATAGATGAGTTATTTGATAATTTCTGGTCAGAGTTCATATACAGTTTTGAGACTCCATTTCCCAAAAGAAATCTGGCATGTAATAATAATAAAAAATTTCACGCTTTCAAATTCTCACCGACTCTAATAGCAGAGTCACAGAGTTTGAAAGATCTGAATACGCTCAGAAAAATTGTCAGAGATGACAACATAAATGCATTATATAAAGCAAAAAAAAATTGTACCAAAAAAACATCAAAAAAGAAAGACAACAATACAACAGAGCCATAGTTGAAAACTCGAATAATAAGAACAAAACATTATGGAAAATTGTTAACCAGAACCTCAATAAAACCAAAATTAAGAAAGATATTGTATTGGACTGTAACAGCGACACCGTAGACGATAAAAAAGAACTCCCATCGTTATCCAGTGACTGCACTAGTGGTATGACTGTAAGCGAAAAAACAATGTTTTTCTTCCTGTAACGGAGGGTGAAATCAGAAGTACATTACAGGATATGTCAGACTGGCTTTGAGGAACATTTCTCTTGGAACCCCTCAAGGCAGTGTGTTAGGCCCGCTGATTTTTCTTCTATATGTGAATGAATTGCCAGAATTTATATCCCATGGACGAGTATTTATGTATGCTGATGATACATCTATTATAATCAGAGGAAGAACACTCGATGATGTAATTTCTAAAGTGAACTCCGTATTACGGGAATTCCAATCATGGTGCTACAGTAATAGGCTCATTATTGATTATAAGAAAACAGTTTGCATGCTTCTTAAATCGAAATCAAACAGAGTCGATACCAATGATATTGATATCCGTATAAACAATCATCAACTCAATTTCAGTGAAGAAACAAAATTTCTAGAAGTCACAATAGACGAATGTTTGAGTTGGACTCAACATATAAATATACTGTGTCCTCGCCTAAGCACATCCAGTTTTGCAATAAGTACTTTGAAAAATGCTCTTGACCAGGCTTACCTAGTAAATGTGTATTATGCTCTATTCTATTCGAGAGTGTCATATAATATAATAGTATGGGGACAAAGTATTGATGTGTATAGAGTATTTATTTTACAAAAACGAACCTTAAGAACCATTTTTGGGATGAAGCCCACAGACACCTGCAGAGATATAATGAGGACACACGAAATACTGCCAGTAGTAGGAATATATCTATATAAACTACTGTCATACATCCACTTGAACAAAGGTAAAATAAAAAAGAATTCTGAAAACCATGATTACTTCACACGTAATAACACAAATTTATACACTGCTAAATGTAACCTTACCTCTTTCAAAAAATCCCCAATTTATGCAGGAAGCCACTTATATAACAAGCTCCCAGTGGATATCAAATCCATAATAACTGCGGTCGCTTTCAAAAGACATCTCAAGAAATTCCTCTGCGATAATTGTTCTTACACAATTGATGAGTACCTGAATTTCCGACCAATGAATGTATTTGCCAGAATGTATTCACCTGACAATCTAATATGTAACTATCTCTGTGTAAAAATTGTATTATCTGATCATACTTATCATGTGCAACAAACCTGTGACGTATTCTACCCAATTTCATATTGGCATAAAGAATAAATATATTGTTAGAGGTGACATTTGAAACAAAGGAAGTGGAATTAGTGAAATCAAATAGTCATAAAAATTGATATTAAAATTTTGCTAGCGGAGTATCAAAATATTGAATATAAATTTTGGGGAATTGTTATGATATGAAATATGAAGAGTGAATATGGAATGAAGGAGAATGGAAAATTGATCACAATATATTATACAAGTTCCTTGTTGGATTGTTTTTGCTGTGTTGCTGGTTTGTTCGTTTCGCAATCTGCAATTTTTTTTCAGTTTTGATCGGTTTTCCACAGCTCAGAAGGAAGTCAGTGTGGCTTGTTCATTTTCAGCAAGACATTTCAGGAGATGTCAAACTTCGTCTCAACTTAGAAATTTTCAAAATTAATTTTAGAACCATTATTCGAAATTCCATCACAGAATCTATTTATTTGAAATGAAAAACATCCTGTATATGATTTAGGACAAACTTAGAAATGACAGATCAATGTCAGTATTCAGTGAATTTTGGGATTTAAATCGGGGTGGAATAATAAAGAAGCAACAAGAGTATGTGTCTATAGAATGACTATTTTTCATTGTAAATATATTCTCATCATTCATCAATCTAGAAATACAAATTAAAATAAGAAGTGTTAAAGAGAACATGGAAGTCAAGTGACAAACCATCATGAAATGAAGTGATTAAAAAAAAAAAGAAAAAGAAAGAGGAAGGTTGCCAAGGAAAAGTTTGTTAGTTAGAAAAAAAAAAGAAAATTTGGAGATAGTTTGTGGTGGATAAAAATTAGAGAAGAAAAAGAAGTTTATCCTGGAAAATCATAAGATAAAACAGCAAAAATCAGTTGGAAGAAAAAGAAAAGAGAAGTCCATGGTCTAGAAAGTAAAATCAAGCAAGGAAATTAAATTACCTCAAGTTCTCCCACAATAATTCAGAACGTGACAGTCAGGAGGCAGTAAAAGGGCCAAGGAAATCTATTCCTGAAGGAAGAATAGACTCAAAAGGAACTTTTGGAAAACCTACAGTATAGGTAAGCAACTCCGATTTTGATGAAATTTTCACAGAAGCTTCGGAACACTAATAAAAACACCCTGTGATAAAAATTTTTCCGCGGAAACACCTCTAACATACTTTTTTTTAGGAAAGTTTTTGAAAATCGATCACGGTAAGACCTAAGAATTTGATTGATATTGTACTTACGTAATTAGTAGGACAAATTTTGAATAGACTAAAATATCATTAACATGTTCTAAAATCGATTTCCACGAGAAATTTCATGATGGAAAGCTATGAAAATGCCCATTTTCATAATTTAATATCGTATATTTTCAACCCAATATGGCGTGCAATAATTGAAATGTCAAATGACCAGTTTAGTGTCACTATAACAAGCAGCGTTGCCAAGTGAATACAAAATCGGAGATTTGATTTATTTCAAAGTTCGGGATACAATAATCATTCAACGAATCCAAATATTTCGATGCACACGATTCCTGCGATGGCGCGATAAATCAAACATAGATAATTCAAAATGCAGGTAACTCGAGGGAGATGGTTCCTGCGACGGCGCTGGCGCGCCATCGCAGTGCCTGATTAAAAACATCACTCTCGCCGGGATCCACCCCAAACGTAGATCAATTACACCTAGATCAATTAAACGTAGATAATTCAAAATGCAGGTAACTCGAGGGAGATGGTTCCTGCGACGGCGCTGGCGCGCCATCGCAGTGCCTGATTAAAAACATCACTCTCGCCGGGATCCACCCCAAACGTAGATCAATTACACCTAGATCAATCAAACGTAGATAATTCAAAATGCAGATAACTCGAGGGAGATGGTTCCTGCGACGGCGCTGGCGCGCCATCGCAGTGCCTGATTAAAAACATCACTCTCGCCGGGATCCACCCCAAACGTAGATCAATTACACCTAGATCAATCAAACGTAGATAATTCAAAATGCAGGTAATTCGAGGGAGATGGTTCCTGCGACGGCGCTGGCGCGCCATCGCAGTGCCTGATTAAAAACATCACTCTCGCCGGGATCCACCCCAAACGTAGATCAATTACACCTAGATCAATTAAACGTAGATGATTCAAAATGCAGGTAACTCGAGGGAGATGGTTCCTGCGACGGCGCTGGCGCGCCATCGCAGTGCCTGATTAAAAACATCACTCTCGCCGGGATCCACCCCAAACGTAGATCAATTACACCTAGATCAATCAAACGTAGATCAATCAATTGGCCACATAAAAATATATTGTACTTATATGTAGACTCAAGTTCTATGGTTTACCACTGAAAATAGAAATACAACTTGGCAACCTTGCTCTCTTGTGACATGACAGATCTCATTTGACATAGCAATTATTATATATTGTTTTGAGTCGAAAATATACAAATATAAAAACATGAAAATATCTTATTCCAAAGTTTCTCATCATGAAATTTCTTGTGGAATTTGATTCAAGGACATGTTAACTATGTTTTAGTGTAATAAACATTCTCTCAAACCATAACGTGAGTACAATATCAATCAAATTCTTAGGTCTTACCGTGATCGATTTTCAGGAACTTTCCTAAAAAAAAGTATGTTAGAGGTGTTTCCGCGGAAAAATTTTTATCACAGGGTGTTTTTATTAGTGTTTCGAAGCTTCTGTGAAAATTTCATCAAAATCGGAGTTGCTTACCTATACTGTAGGTTTACCGGAACTTTTATTGAAAACAATAACTTCATATAACTTCATTCATTGTCTGTATTTCCATTCCATCATAGCAAGTAAGTTGTCGCAGGTTTTAAAATGTGTTACCTGTTATTGTGTGTAATTTCTGTTGCCATTATAGACATTCAATCTTGTTTATTTTTTTTTATTATTCCCCAGTAAACAATTCAAGTTTCGAAATTCATTTGAAAAGATATATATCAAAATCGTCAACAGAGGCGCTGTTTGAATCCACCTGAGAAGTCTTACAGGCGTACCGAACTGAGTTCTTGATGGAAGAATCCTAATTGAGAAGAGAAAAAGATTCAAGCGACATCGGCGTCACAGCTGGGACACTTTTAGCGAGGGGCTTGGTAATTATATATTGTGTTGATTTGATCTGTATTCCATTTATTCTTTATTTGATATTTTTTTCGTTGCATATCATAACAAGATCCAAAATACATAGATATAAAATATTCAATCTATCAACCGCGGATCACTAAAGATCAGATCATTACAATATATTCTATTCTATTCTATTCTACTTGCAGGTAAGCACTGAAGATGACGTAAATGTCGAAAGCGCTATGCTATTTTAAATTAATAAAAAAATTTTGCACGAAATATAAACTAGTCATTTCTACGACAGCAAGTTAATGCTGAAAGAGCCCTCACCCAAGCAAGCAGTTAAATTACTCTTGCTAAGTAGGGAAAAATGGTCATTGATCTTTATAACGGGCACTGGTTCCTGAGGAAACATTTGCACAACATAGGTGTGTTCGATACAGAACCTATATGCTGTGTAATGAGGAGGAGGAAACAGCCACCCATATAATCTTCGAATGCGAAGCAACAGCTCAGTGGAGGCACAACCTAGGGTATAATAATAATAATATATAATAAAAATGTTTATTTATCAATCAATCGATTGGTAAATAGAATGATATCAGTTGACGATAAACAAATATAGAATTCCCACAGAAGGATGAACCTGTGCGTGGGTTGTACCATATCAATATACCAGAAATAATAAGTAAAATTGAAAAAATTGAGTTCTTCCAGTATGAGCAAAGAGCACAAAATGAATTAAACACAGATATCACTCTGAAAATTACCCATAGTGAATACAAAAAAAAATATTTTTTTGAAATAAAACAATCGCATACCTAGGTTCACAATGAATAAAACCATTAAATTAAAGAAGAAGAACTATACACAGATATCACTTCAAACACCACGTATAGATTATACAAAAAAAGAAAATACTATATTTTAAATAGAACAATCGCAATAGGGTTATAATGAGTGAAGTTGCATGTAGTTGCATGTACAAGACCAAGGGAGTGATCCACCTGGAGCAATAGCAGTTCCTGAGCTTCTACTCTTTAACAGGAGAATTGAAGATATGGGACTGAAGTAGGGAGTTTATAAAGGTACAGAAAGCAAATAATGCTGCAGTGCCTAGGGAATAAATAGACCGGTTCCAAAACTCCTCTTAATCCAATCTAATCTAATCTATCTAATCTAATGTAGAATATGAAATGAAGGCTACGTTAGAAGAACAAGA
Organism: Plagiodera versicolora; assembly: GCA_037013635.1. Lineage (NCBI taxonomy): Eukaryota > Metazoa > Arthropoda > Insecta > Coleoptera > Chrysomelidae > Plagiodera > Plagiodera versicolora. The sequence goes on along the minus strand of CM072986.1, from coordinate 1,784,079 downwards.
GCCAAGATTATCAAGATCATGTCATTATATGAAGTTTGCTGGTATGTTCGATAAACACTAATTACTTTGTCAATTGAAGTTTTATCTGAACATTTTTGGATTTTGTTGTCGATTTGTTTTTTATTTCTTTCATAGCCTTCACTTCGTGTTATGACTGCTTTGCAATCGTTTTGCTCATCAACATCCACATTTTTTCTCAATAACGATACTTCGATCAAGAAAATTAGGAATTATAAGATGCTGCTATTGATTTCCGGAAAAACACACAACGCGTTGTGTAAAAGACATTCGAATAATTTCTAATTACTAGTATGTGCAAAAAACACTGATAACTTTGTCAGTTGAAAAATTATTGGACATTTCAGCCTTTTTTTCTTCATAGCTTCCACTTTGCCTCCTGCTTTCTTTGCGAAACAAAAAAATTTCAGATATTATGAAAACAGGAATAAGATATCGAGATTCTGTTTTCACTAGATCATTTGAGTATTGTATTTCATGAAAGTCATAACGTTATATTACATTCTTTAGACAGTTTTGTGATTTTTTGTCATTATATCAAAAGATATAGTACTGTCAGTTAAACAACTGATTTCTTACTGAAAACATCAGCAACCTTGTTACTCCGATAACTTGAAGAGAAACAGAATTCTCAGATCAGGAAATGTCCAAAAAATACATTCATCCATTTGTAGTCGAATTCTCACAATCAGAACACATTGAAATAGAACTTTCCATCAGATGATTGGATTGTGACTAATCAAAAATGAAACCTGCCTGCGATTACTTCTCTACTTTTTCTCCTTCCTCACCTATGATTTTTTATCATTTCGTCCTTGAATAGGACGATTTGAATTTCTGTTCTTATATACAGGGCGACAATTTCAAAATTACAATGGGCTGTACGTCGTGAACGAGAACAAATGCCAATAAAAAATCAAAGCAGTCTCTGGGCTGGGAAGGGAAAAATGAGTTCACCTGGAAAAAATCGCCCGCTTATCAATCCCATTTTCCTAATTTACCCCAATAACGATCTTCCTGCTGGTCTAGTTCATAGTAATATGGAGTGAAGAATGAAGCAGACAACTTTATGCGACAATGAAAATGGGGATTGATTAAACCATATTTCGTTCTGAAAAGCTATGGAGACTGTCCCAATTGGAATGTTAAAAGTTTCGAATTGTATTTCAACAAAACACCAAACTCCCCTTCCAATGATTCTGCGAGCGATACCCGTGGGAGTACATACATATACTCCCGGTATGGGCACCTATGCTGGCAAGGGGCGATGATGAGTGGTGAAGTTGAACTCAACAAAAGGAAATATTGAAAAAGAACGACAAAAAACTCAGTCTTTTTCAATATATTTCACTCCACTTTTGGACTATCTCCGTCGAATGAAAAGGAAATATGTAAGAATCTGTAAAAGCAAGAGGTCAAGTGATTATGCCGGTAAATGTGTGACCAATACGAAATCGACCAAGAACGATGCCCTCCGGATACAAGGCAGCGTCCAGTTATAGAAAGCTCCACTGCTGATGACTGTATTCCCTAGGATATTCGTGGAAATCAAATGACAAATATCAATGATGGATCATTCAATCGGCGAAGTTGATTTCACGAAGCCATTGTGATCAATAATTTTGAAAATAACCTCACGACAATTTCGTTCGTGCTCATTGCAGTTTTGGCAATTCACTTGTGAAAAATGCTAAGCTGCGATGAATAAAGTTAGTTGATACTAAAATCAAAATCCAAACTCCGCCTCTGAATGGTACTCCTTCACTCTACGGCGCCGGCGCAGTAAGACGGTATTAAGATGAGGAGTATCAAGGTAGATGTATTGGACGACGATGATCAACGAAATGGCCACCTCGATCACTGGACCTCACAACTATGGATTTTTTTGTGGAGGTACCTTGAATGGAAGGTTCCCGCCACTGAATCAGACAATGTTGACATTTTTTAACAATATATTGTTGCAGAACGTGAGACTGTTTCCACAGACACTTTTAAAAAAGTACGAGAAGAGAAAACAATATTTCACTGTCAGGAAGTAAATAGATATCACTTCGAGCAATTCCTTCAAGTAGATACTGATTTTCGAATCTGTTATAAATATCTTACTGAATGAAAATTCAATCCTCATGTTTACTTATGAGCCATAAGAGTTATGTAGAAAGATATCTTGCGTAAAGCGAAAGAGGAATGAGTAGAAAGAACTACCCTCTACAGCAGGAGTGCTCAAACGGTCGATCACGATCGACTGGTCGAGTGCGTCTAAAAATATTGAGGTAAATCGCCAGCAGTTTGAGTTCGAGCATCTCTGCTCTACAGAGAATTGAATTGAAATTTTGGGTAGGGAGATATACCGGGTGTCCCGACAGTGCGAATTTGCTCGATATATCAATAAGGCTGATTGATATGGAAAAAAGACTCATATAAAATTTATACGACATCAAAAAGACCATGTTTCAGAAATAGTTTCAGATGTACAGGGTGTTGTATTTTTCCATAATAGCTAGACGAATATTTTTTTTTTCAAATGGAACAACCGGTTAATTATTTTGTCATCGAAATGATCCCTTTCCGTCCGTTCCCTATTCAGCACTGGATTTATTTCCAGCCACAATGCGCCAGTACCAACTTATTGATTATTTCGAGAAAATGGGAAATGATGCAGACTCTGATTGAAATCATTGTAATTGAGTTGTTTGTTCAAAAATCTGAATTTTGTCTGGTGAAGTGACGTACCAATAAAGCCGGTATTGTTCTGATCAGCATGTATGTTCATATAGGGTGCCTCAAATGTTACGTTCATTTTCGTTCACTTCGATTTAAGTTTATGCGAATTTTTCAAATGGAACACCCTGTATATTAGTTTGTCTTTCTATTATACATGAAATCATCTATCTGAGGATACCAACATACTATGTGTTATTCCTAACAGTTTTTTGATAATTTGTGTGTTTCAAATTATCCTTACAGAATTGAATTGCGATTGATTGGTATTCGGGTATTGCCGGATACCGCATGTCTGTTCCTGGTTTTAGAGATCTTCAACTATACTCATTTTCTTTAACGTTATAGCAAACAGTGAAAACTGAAGTTGACTCCGATTTCGAATATCGCCAAAAACGAAATAATAAATCGTGTGTTTTGTGATTTGCTTGGAGACTGTGATTATCCATTATGAATTTCACAAAAGAAACCTGGTATAAAAATAAACCTAGCATATGGCTAGGAGAGAAGCCCTAAAAAGTATCTTCCTGGGAGTTCTAGGGTTCTGAAAATCTATTAAACCAAAAATTGAATAGATAGAATTAGTAAAAAAGAATTGAAGCAATGAGTTTCATATACCCTGAGATAGGTACTCAAATATTTGATCAGATAATTGGAAGTATTTGTATTTGACCGTCGGTATATTCAACCAAATAACTAACCAATTTCACCGATGCAAACACAATTTTCTTTTGGCAGATGAGTTAATATTTCGTTTTGATTTATGTAAATGATGAAACATAATCTTGAATTGGTATTGTTATGGGTATATTTTAGGTTAATGCAATTATGTTTGAATTCTCATTGAAATTCGTCTAGAAGAACAGTGTGAAACTAAAATCAAGACACTTTGTTTCAGAGTAAGTTTACTGAATTGTACAAACTTTTAATTATCTGTAAGAATATGGCAATCAGGAATATATATATATTCCATTATGTTAATTTGATGTGATGATACAATTGACAATCTCAGTAATTTGGAAACACAATTCAAATATAACTTTTTCAATCATCATCAATTTATCCTAAGCCACCTCCAGCCAATGAAGCAATCGCTGCAGAAGGTATACCAAGTTGTCCCACCCTTGATACTCCTGCTGACTTAGGAATATGATCACCAGCTACTTCGAAACCATTTGTTCCTGCTTTATATTCTACGTAATAGTTGACACCGTCTGGACCAATATAGGAATAGTGTCCATAGACTGAATTCGCTTCTTCAGGGGTATCGATATTTTGGGTTTCTCCAGTAGCATCAATATGAGTTCCATCGCTGGTATCTACGCTGAAATCAGATGACAATATCGTTTTAAGTAAATATCATCACTTCTCCAAATGTGAAGAAAATATAGGAGGAATACCTGACTTTTGCAATATCTCAAACAAATCTGAATAAATCGTTGATCGATAATATTATAACGCATCGAGATTAACTCGAGTTTATTGGTGGAAAAATTGATATATTTCTTCGAATGAGGTGTGAAATTCTCAACTCTTCGTGAATATTGAAATTCAAATGAATATATTAAAATAAGAAAATGATAACTACCAATAGAATTATCAATGATTTTTTATATAACTTGGAATTTTCTCAAGAATACTCTGTTCAAAGTGGATACATCATGGTGAAAACATGTGTTATCCTGAAAATCGATAAGGCTTGAAATTGGAATTTTGACCTGATACCAAAGAGTCACATTGGATTATCGAATTGCAAATGCTTGAATAACTGAAACGATATCTTCTGGTTACTTTCCATGTAGGCTATTTGCATATCATGAAATAACTGCATATGAGAAGTTGAAAACAGTTGTTGAAAAGATCCTAAGGACAAACTGACAAGGAAAAATAATTGATTAGTGATTAGCCCTGGTGAATTTACATTTTTTCAATGAAATCCAACTCAAGTTATGATTCATAGTCAATATATTCTGACAGAGTTTATACACTAATCTGTATAAACCCATGTTTCGACTTCTTATTTCTCACTCACTCAACTCACTTTCAATTCACCTGCTGACTAGTCAACTACGCCAAAAATTTCATAAAGATATCGACTTTGACACGATTTCATTACCATTAAAAAAAGTAACAAGTATAAGTATATGAGGTGGAAATGTTGCTGAGATTGATAGATTCACAAAAAATCCACGGTGATTTAATGAATTTTCTCTTCTCATTTTTAAAATATGCCCATATTGTTCACATCAGATTTGAATTCAAATGACAATTCCGTATTTCATGGTGCAGTTCATGGAGAAATCCACTTCTTGGTCGTTATACAAATCACAATTTCATTTTTCGAATCTCAAATATTCGACTTTCAATGGACAAAAATATCAATGAAACTTGAAAGTGAAAGTTTGTGAATATCTTTCAGAATATGTGAGGATATTTCTCACCGTGGCATGTTTTTATTTCAATTCGAAGCCTCAATCATAGTTAACAGAAAACGATGCTGAACTGGTCACGAACAATCGAAGATCTTAGTACTCATTCTGAAAAATCGACTTTGTCATACGGAGAATCAGATAATTATTATTTTACCACAATCGAAATATTCTTTTCTTCACGCTAGTCTACGCGGAGTCTAATTAATTTGAATAATATTCCTGGCCTGACAACAGTTCAACGTTATTTTTCCAAATTGTCGGAATCTATGCTATAGGATTATGATTATTATCTGGATCATTTTCAAACATGAAGTCTCAAAAAACTACAATTTTCGAAAAAAAAACTGAACGGCGATAACTCCCTGAAGACCAAATATCCCAAATCCTTTATTGAACCATGTTCCATAGAACATTGAACAGGTGCATCTGTGTATCACCCTATTCCCATTTGTGGTTATTTCAATGATGACTTCTCTGAAGGATGGTATAAAGAAGAGAAAACATTCCATAACCACCAAGATCACCAGAATTGAGTAAGATGAACACCCTGTATTCAATTATGCCAGTCAATGTAACCTTCAAAAGGTGAAACGAAATCGAAATCACCAAGAAAGTTTTCCTGGGATAACGAAACCAAGCACAGATTGATAACGAAGAAAAGCCGAAAGTTTAATAAAATGAAGACTGGAAGTTCACACAAAAAGTATGTTAGATTCTTCAAGTGAACATGAATTATCTTCAGTCGATAATTAACGGGAATTTGCCACTCTGTATATATAATGCGTTTTGGAAAACGCCTGTTCAGCTTCATTATTTAGAACATATGAGAAATATAATCATTTAAGGTTGTAAAAGCTTTCATTTCACCATCTATTATGAGGAACGATTGCATTTGCTTCCACATTGTATCGAGGATACTTTTAATCAAATTCAATACGTCTTCATCACGAAAGCAATCTCATCAGAATATTATTTTTCAAATTCATATATTCAAATTGAAAAACATACTCACATGTAGAAAAAATTACCCCGATGATCACTATCGGAATCATATCGAGTAATGAAAGCAGATCGAGGGTCATTTTGTTGTTGAGGTCTGGCACATATAGTGGATATTATGGTGATGCAAACGATTATCTGAAATGAAGAAGTTTATTATTTGCTGAACAAAATGTGAAAAAATTATGATATATCCTTCATTCAGGAATGGCCATGGCAATTTCACTTACAATTTCTGTACAACATTGAATCATTAGAAAGTCATGATTCAAGCTGTCCATTATGAAATTTTATCGATTATTATCGATTATTATCGATTATTATCGATATCGATTATTATCGATAATTTTCAATATTATTATGTTAATTCAATTTCAATTCTTTATTGATCTATTGAAACGAGCTCAAAAAAGCAATTGGACAAGTCAGTACATATCAGATACAGAATATGAAATATAAGTATATAATAAACACATTCATAAAGACCAAAAAATAGTTATGAATTTGCTTTTATGTGTAAAAAATGGAAAAATTCAAATCAATAAAAAAATATGAAAAATGGACATAAAGATGATATATCAAAAAATCACCTAACATCAATTTACAATTCATTTTTACAATAGTGTCAAAAAAAACGTGCAAATATTTGAAAATTAACAGTTTTACTTTTCTCATATCTCTTTCGACAGCGCTAGCGCGCTAAGACCGATATTAATTGGGCGCGAAAATTAAAAATAGTCACATTGCTATAACTCCTTTTTTATATATATTTGTTCATATATTCGAAATATAATGAGTGAAATCAATGCCCAAAAAATAAAATAAAAATTGTTGACCGGTGTGATACTTACCATTTTTTCTAATGTACGTGAAAAAAACTCATCGATTGTATAGGGACTGATTTCAAAAATCAATTTATGTTTGAATACTTGTTCCTTGGTTATGATTTTCAAAAACCTCGGAAGTGCATAATATAATCTCAACCCCAAAACCCCATACGAGTTCAGACGTATTTTGGTTATGGGAAAATCATTTCTGCTGCGAGTATTACATTCATGAAAATATTGGTTTTGTTTAAGCACTTCTCTATTCCTATGTATGTACAACAAAACTTCCAGACCTGGTAGTGGCAAAATGTTCAGTTTTTTGAATAGTGTTCTACACGATGATGTTTGTGACGCGTTTGCAATGGTTCTCATAATTCTCTTTTGCGTTACAAAAAAATTGTGTGCAGGTGGAGAATTTCCCCAAACAATACTTCCATAGTTAATTCTTGATTGTATCTGCCCGTGGTGATATGAAAGTAGACCAGAATCGTCTAGAATTCTTCTCAGGTTTCCTAGCAGAAAACACTGCTATTTGAGTATTCGAGATTATCACAGTGCTGACGGAAATTGAGATTGCTGTCTAGAAAAAGCCCTAAGAATTGTGTGCTGTCAACTCTCTCTATCTCAACAACGGATATTCCAATATTGATTTCTACCGTGTTGATATTTTGAAAATATATCGTTTTTTTATTCTCTATTGAATTAGATGATGTAATAAACGGTAAATAATGTAATTCATTAAATTGACCTTGTCATAAGTAGTAAAGAAAATCATTGGAGAGAATATTTCTGAGCAATCAATTCAAAAGATCTCGTCGATGAATTTTCGTATATTTATTTATGAAATATACGAACGAATAAACTCAAGAGAATATATCGCTATTACAAAATCATAATACATAAATAATAGTCATTCAAATAAATTTGATTACATCAGAAGAATAATTCAGAGTTCAAGATCAAATTTAGAAAGTAGAATCTAGTGTTTCGATTCAATAAATGTTTCAATGCTATCATCTCCATTTAAAGGATCAGTTTTGGCCAAGTTATGGTCAATGGGTAGTCCATACAGGGTGATTTAACTAACTGAGTTTGTTACTCATTTCTGAAATATGTGTTCCCCAATCTGAGTTTTGATAAATCTGGACCCACAAGAATTTAGTGTTCTCTGCCAAGGTTATCTTTTTGGACTGGAGAGTAATATCTCCAGGAATACTAGTATTTTTCATTTTTGTTCTGAAGCAAATGTGATTTGTTGTTTCTGTATTCAAAATCGATTGATTTCTTGTAAACCATTCGTGTGCCTTGATCAGTATGTTGTTTGCAATATCTAGTAGTTCATTGATGATATAACCCAGTATCAATACAAGGTGATTCACCTAACTGGTTCATTAGAGGTTTATAGAGAACTAACAGAGATATCAACTTGAAATTTTGGTGACAGCTACAGCTCAGTGTGATCTATTTCCCTAAAATATTTTCAATACCCTGTCAATTCCGGTTAAACCGGTTCAAATGGAACACCCAGTTTATTTTCAGATTTTCGAATTCTACATAGAACTCTTGATCGGTTGCATTTCCAACCGCTCCTCTTTCGTTATTTGTTCTGGAGATATTCCATTTTTCCGATAAATTTTGACAGATGGACTGACCAACTAAAACGTCTGCAAACTTGTGAAAATTCACATGAAAAGGAATCAGCGTATTTTCACATTTTTGGTAACATCTCTGTGAGTATTCAATTTAGCAATCTATAGGAGATGAGATTATGCGTCGGATAATGTAAAAATTCCATGGTCTTTCTATTTTAAATAAGGACATTTTTCGGATTCGAAATTTCCAAAAAGTAAACTGAAATATCGAACACTCTGCTGGATATTTTGTGAAACTGTTAGGGGAAATTGATAGGATACTCTTTCATCAATGTGTATACGAAGATTGAACTCTCAATTATTATTGTAGGAAATACAGACATCCTAGTTGGTCAGTTCATCTATCAAAAGTTTTCGAAAATATCGAATATCTCAAAAACAAATTACGACATTCAAAATGCAATCGATCAAGAATAATACGTAGAATACGAAAATGTGAAAATAAACAGGGCATTTCATTTTCATTCATTCATTCAAAAACAAGGTTGATATCTCACTTTCAGTTCAACCGGAAGTAGTAGCGTTTTGAAAATATTTGAGGAAAATAGATCACAATGAGCTGCCACCAAAATTTCGAGTTGGTATCTTTGTTAGTTATCCATATACCTCTAATGAATCAGTTAGGTGGATCACCCTGAATATTTGAAAAATTTCATTATTCGTGATTATTATTATTGATTTATTTATGAGCTCATTGTCGTATACTGTGCCAAGTAGTGTTATATAAACTGAAATTTCATTATTTCTCCCTATTTTATCCCATACCCCACCCTTCTTCTTATTTCGTGTCAACTAGGGTTTATGTCAGTCACTTGAAAATACCTATTTGACACGCAATCTTCACAAGAACAATAATGAGTGTCACCTAGTGGATTCTTGAGTTATTGTTGTTTCTATTTCTAATAGAAGATAAACTGATTTGATTGGTTCGAATTATATGAATCATCTGGATGTTTTCGTTCTTTGGGGCTGAAGGAACTAAAATTTGTAGAATGTTTATATTTACTCCCTCAACATTTTTCACGTTCTCGAATATAAGTTATGAGATCACTAACATAGTACTAGAATATTTCAGGAGTTATTTCCTGGAAATCTATAGGGATAGACTAGATTTATGAATAACTGAAAACTCATTTAAATTCTCTTATCATTTCAACACCATTGAAGATTTTCATTTTTTATCCTGGAGAAAAATCCTGAGCTTTCGAATTGAAAGTCATGACTTCAATTATAACGAAAATAATAATACTTTTTTCATACAGACATAGCTCCCAATCAGATAATTGTCAATTGTGAATTTAATGCTCTCACATACAAATTGCACCGATCGCATTCTATTACTTTTCAATCTTTATTTTGATTTGAATTCATCATCGAAAACGTTCATCATTCTAGATCCATATAAATTCCATTTTCCATTCTGCAGATGAATCCGGAACGTTCGATATGAAATTCATGATTAAGTTGGATATACAATTCACTGTCAATTGATACAAATGAACAGATGACTAATGCATATGAATTCTGTTCCAGTACACTTATTAACATACCGAAAACTTAAGAACCAAATGGGGTCAGAGTTTTGAACGTTGTTCATTGCAAGTGACGAGAATGATAAATGAAGACATTTACCTATAAATGACAGAGCATCATATCACGAATTCATTTTGAATATGTGAAATACTGAGTTTCAAATGAACAAAAATTATAGAGGAGAAAATTTCAAATCGAAGTTATAATAAGTATATTCGATGATATTGCATAAGTAATTACCATATGACCTTTTCAGAATTGGAAAAAATTATGACGAAGAAAGTCAATCTAATAGTCTTTCACTTCATCTATCATTCATCTCCGAATGCATTCACGTACATGCTCATCCAAACACGCAATATATCGATAAGGAAGGCAATCAACACATCACAACCGCCAACAGAAAGTATACAATCTCAACGTATACGTGAAAAATCAATAAACTTTTATTATAAAACGAATCAACAGATGGAGGTAGTCCACTTACCAATCTCATAATCATCTTGTTGTTTAGTTACTAACGAATTTGTACTGGCACCTGTGACACACTTTTATACTTTCAAACTGTCCCCACACTGGGAAGATTTTTAACCAGAGAAGAACGCGTTGGAGAGGAAATTTCTATTCCACTTCCCATGGTTTATCTAATGATATTGTGACTCTCATTCGATCATTTCAAACAGTTGAGTTATTATATGCAATGTGGTTAAAAATTATCTCCTTATGAAGTGCGACGAAAATGGATGGAAAAAAAAGAAGTGAATAACATTAAATGTTGCAGATGCCGCTTGTACATAGCCGCGTCCCGAAATTTGAGGTTCTTGCCCTCCTAATGGTTTAGGAGCCTCAAAACAATTGAATGATTCGATACAGTTCACTTCATGGTATTGAATTCCTTATCAATGACTTTCTTGTTTTGGTGAACATGAATACATCGTATTCAATGTTTCTGATGATAATCAAAGAAATGTCACTCTACGTACTCTATGTACAAGGTGATATCTACCAACATTATCAAAGTTTAAGAGTATTATATCAACTAACTCAGTTCATGTGAATTTTTCGTGAATTCCAAATAAGTTAACAAGCTTAAATACCTGACTGTTCTATATTACTTGTGAATGATAAAGTTGAATTTTTTTAAACCATTTCACCTTGATTAAGCTTTTGTCAAAAGTGACGAGTGATATCTATTTCTATAGATGATCTTTAGATTCTGTTGAACTACCGAAACTGAATACAGAAAATAGTCGGAATGAAAAGAGCTGTCGTGAATTTTCCATCACTGATAATGAATATTGAACCATATCTTCCTCTTGATGAAACTTTTTGTTTCACGGAGAAGCTAAACTTAATGAATCTGAAGAATATTTGGACATATCCTGAGTTATTTTAATTTCCATAAGATGAGTACAATTTTATGAATGTACGAACGACACAATGTATTAGGAGAATGATAGCATTGAACCAATCATTAAATCAAAACACAACAATCCTTCCTGAATTTGATCTCTGAATTTTTCCAAAGATATTCAAATGGATTCGGATGAATTTGCATTTATACGATATATTATATTTCTATAGGTTCATTTCAATATATTTCATGAATATATGAATAGTCATCGACAAGATCTTGGTTATTGATTGATCAGTTATCTTAACCGTTTTTTTGGAAATGTACATATTACCATTCCTTACATAATCATTGGCAGAAAATTCTTGAATTCTGAATGGTGTGGAATTGCTTATAATGTGAAATCAGGATAGACTTGACCAGTTGATTTATTATTTCAGGAAGACACCCACATTTCGAAACCAGGCAAGAATTCAAATCCAATCAGTTTTGAGATGTTGAATTTTCAAAGAAAGTTTCTCTCATGTTCATACACTATTGAGTCACGTTATTAATTCGCATAAAAATCATTTTGCCGACTAGACATGATGAAGTTCATTTATTTTGATGAGCGATAATGATGAACATGGATGAAAACTTCTCAAATGAAAATATGGAGCACTGGGGAGCGAATGAATCTCCTTGCTCCAGTTGACCGTTGGTAGGTATAGATTAAGAGCAATGATAATATTTTTCAAGTTATTGTAGAAGTTGATGCTGAAACTTACTTAAAAGTATTGAAACTTGAAAATATTTCTGTTAATCTTGATGAATTGACTGTGAATGATGCTCAAAAAATCAAATTAAAATTGTTATGAATGTAGTGGAAGAGGCCATCATCAGCATATGTGTAGCAGAGAAGGTGCATGTTTCAAATGTTACCTATCACACCAAATAAAGAATTGTCCCCCTGATGATGAAGTCAAATTCATAAACTGTTTGATCGTGAGAAATGAAGACCATCGTCACTATCCTTGGGATAATTCCAAATTTGCGACATAAGATAAAATGTGAGAACTTTCAAAAGAAGTATACTGTGAATAGTCATCAGAGAGCAGTTTTGAAGTTGTTTATATCGAAATTATATAATGGCGAACAGGATTTATTCCTATGTGAAGATTTCGAGTGTCCACGATATTTCCAGAGTCAGAATGATATATCTACTGCAAATGATTGCATTTCAATTGAACATTTTTCTGGATTTCCTAGCATTCAAAGCAATATAATGACCAAATACCAAATTGTAATAGACGATTATTAAATTTAATTTTAAGTAATTGTGATGTTACTGTGAATCGTTCAATAGATCCTATAGTTACAGAGGATCAACAACATCAATAATGAGAAGGAGAGAACAAGTGATAATGACCCGACTTCGTTTGGGACACACCAAGCTCACTCACGAATTCCTGCTGTCTGAAGAAGATCAACCAACTTGTGAAATTTGTCAACTAACAGTGAAACATATTATAGTGCAATGCCCCTATTACAATTTCAGAGAGACACATTCAACATATCTTCTTCCTTGAAAGAAATGTTAGAATATAGCAATAGTAAGAATATCATTTCATTTCTGAATACCTTAGATTTACATAGCAAATTATGAATGTAATTTATTATCTCCTCCGCTAATGATCCAAAGGGTCGATGCGGCTTTCTTTGTAAATAAAAAAAAAACATCATCCATCGATTGAATCGATAATTTCCAAGACACAAAACAATTCAATCACTCCTAATGAACTTACAATTTCAGAATAGCCAACTCTCTGAAATTATTGATGATATGATAAATGTTGAATGGGATGACTTATTCAATTGTAAAAGCATAAATGTAGCTTGTGAAGTATTTTATTCAAAACTTGATTTGATTTTTGCAGAGTGTTCCAAAAACGGTATCCACCTTGGTTAAGTAGTGAAATCATTAAAAATATGAAGCTCGATTATTTTTCTCGGAATAAAAAACATTTGACACAATACAACAAATTTCATAAAATATGGAAACATTTCTTTGGAAAATCCACAGAATATTGTAAACTCATTTGCAACTTTCTTTCAATGTATATACATTTGATCGTCCTTTCCGGATTTGAATAAATCAACCTATAGCAGTTACAACAATTGATATATAGCTTCAATTGAAAACGAATCCAACAAGACCAAAGCTATATTCCACATAAATATTTCCTCTTAATATTTCTGTCCTTTTTCCAACCGACAGCAATGAAATAGCGAAATAGTAAACGTCATTAGGGAATTGAAAGATAAAAAATCGGCCGGCATAGATGAGGAAGCTGAAACCATCAAGTCTGTCATTATATTAAGAAACCGCTCACCTACATTATAAATAATAGTATGGAAAAAGGAATTTGGCCTGAAGCGTTCAAGGAAACTGTTGTAATATCTGTATTCAAAAAAGTGGATGAGACTTCAATCACAAATTTTCAGACCAATTTCTTTGATGACGCACCCAATGAAAATTTTTGAAAGAATTCTCAATGGAAGGATTGCTGCTTATTTGGTAAAATATAATCTGCTATCTGACCAACAGTTCAGTTCCAGACGCTGTGTCGTCACTTACCTCAAGGTTATCTTCTGCTCTGGTGGAAAATTTGCCAAACCTCTGTATTTACATTGATTTGTCGAAAGCTTTCGATTCCGTATGTCACGACCTACTCTTACAAGCACTGGAAGATATTGAAATTGGAAATTACAGCCTTGAATTATTTTGAAATCATCTACATAATAGATTCCAATCCGTGAAAGTGGACAATGTATAGAGTGACAGGAGGAAAATAGAGTATGGCATACCTCAGTGAACCGTATCAGACCCTATCCTATTCAGTATTTATGCGAATGGCATGTTTTCGTTAAGGGGTCGGGGAGAAGTGATGGGATTTGCAGACGACACTGCCATCTTTTATAAAGCAAATACTTGGCATGAGTTGAAACTCATTGTAGAATCAGATTTTCCTTTGGTTTACCAGTTATTTATAACGGGCTAGAACACAAGTGATTAATTCTTATCACATAGTTCCACAAATGCACTGTACTGTCTCTCCAGTGTAATTGTTGAGAGAAATATTCCACATTGTAAGAATATAAGTGGTAAAATTTCATTCATGAATTTCCATGAATCGAAACTGTGAAACTTGATATTTGGGTGCAATTTAGGATGGTATACAGGACATACAATATTCAGCTTCTGGAATATTAGTATTTGTTTTTCCATCAAGAATAAAAGGTTCGAATAAAAATTGATCAAAAAATAGTGATCAAGAAAAGAGTATATGCAAAATATTATAATAATACGATTCATCGAATAAACTGGGATATTGTTGATGAATATGTGAACCTAGATGTCATCTCAATTGATCAGAGAACTGATTTGCAAATATCTTATATCTTTTTATTTTTACGAACTCATGATTCTCACAACATTACAACAGAATGCCTTCATTTCTTGGGGTAGCTTTCATCGTGTGAGGGTGTATTTATTACAGTAAATGAAAGGAAGAAAAAGTCATCTTTCAACATTATGCGATTAATCAGAATAAAGAAAGATACGATGATTATGAATAATACTGTAGAATGAAAAATTTACATACTTTTTTTTTCGAAATATAAATTTATTTTTGAGAAGTGAAATCCATGAATGTACCTAGAATTCCATGACTGATACTGGGGTCTGCGCAGAAGAATCGAAATTCTAATATACTCCCCAGCAAGCACGAAACATAACAGTCCCTACTGCGATGTTCTTTAAGTGTCAAAAATATTACATATTTTCTCAATATCTCATGGATGTTAGTTGTACATTTCATCGACACGTGCGATGTACTGTTTCTGTTACAGCGCTACATACTTTTAGTATATACAAGTAATATCTTTGAGACGTTTATAAGTAACTTTTCTTCAGATATCGCAATGAGAGGTACCATTCATGTAATATTATGATAGCTTCGCATGGTCAAGTAACATTTGTACTGTGTATGTTTTTCTGAAGAAATTGGATAACTTCAGCAAAAATTATTCTATTGCTATATTCCTGCTACATTATGATGTTGACATTTGTTGAGCTCTTGAAAAAATAATTTCTGAACGTACATATATGCAACATTGGCTTGTTTACAAAGATGAAGAAAAAGAAGCTAACCGCATAACATAACCTATACATTTGTATTAGGCAATCCAAACCACGTGACATTCAATGTGGCGGCTTGGGGCACACAATGCGATACCTTGGCTAGTAAACAGTGAATTTTATTTATTTTCGGAGTTTTTTGGTGTTTCGAAACGGTATTCAGATGGAGAGTGAATATTTGAAGACATTGATGTTGAATAGCAGAGACGTTGGTGAAAAGTATGCTTGGAACTATTCATTCAGTTCATTCTTGCAGAGATAAGCTATAACTTATTGTAACTTATCTCTGATTCTTGTCACAGCATTCGTTTTCGATATTAAATTAAGTTGGGATTAATTAATAATCTAGATACTTTCACATTGTATACTGATGCTGATTTAGATTATTCAATTGATGTTGTTCTTTTTGTAATATTCTGGTCAAAAAAAATGTCTACTGCAGACTCTCTTATACATCAGTTTGGAATCAGTGAGATCATATCTCTTGATCGCAGCTAACCATAGGGCCCTTCGCTTCCTAGTTAAATCGTTCTTACTCTATAACTGCTCTATAAGAACCTGTGATTAGTAACCGTAGAAACCGATTACATGCCGACTTTATTTCGGTTAGTACGAGATCTACAGCCAACCACAATGCATGTGATAGGCCTTTTCTTCAGTAAAAGAGTAAATAATTAGCCACAATTAAAAAAACACATAAAAAACGCACTAGAGATAACTAAATGTAACAGTTTTCAACTCAAGTCACATATGTAAACACCAAGTGTGTGCCCCAAGCCGCCACATTGGTTTTTCGCTTTGACAGATCGCTGGATTGCCTAATACGTTATGTCATCATACGTTTCGGCGTTTTTCATCATTACATGTGATTGTGAGTACTAAGAGTGAGTAGAAAGCGTTTTTTATTGACTGCTCAACGGATAATAAAAGGATAAAGATATAGTAAAAGGTATGTGAATATAGCAAACCTATTTGTCTGCAATTTTGCCACTAAGAGAAAAGAAAGATGAATAGAAAGACTAAGTGAGAAATACATAATTGTTCGCGTGTCAATGTTTGACCTAAGTTACTACATGAGTAACAGATTCAAAATATTGTGATAAATGAAAAATAGGTTTTCTTGTTTGGCAAGCTTTCGAATCTAATATTATACATATTTACCTAGGTCAAATAATTGTTTTTTTTTTATATTTTTCATACTCATATATCGAGGGTTGACAACCATAACGACGTAACAAGAATTTCTGAAATGTTCAGGTGAAAAAAATACATCATGATAGCTCGAAGGTTTGCTGTGATGCCTGGTGGGTGGGGAGCTATTCTATTGCCGAACTACTGATCGCCCTAGGGCCTGTATCCTTGTTAAAAAAGGCTTGAAAGTATTTCCTCTAACGAGTTTTTGTTCTAGGGACCTTGTTATGAAGTTAACCCTAGAGAAGGGAAGAACGAAGGCAGGGGAGATCATGATAGCCTCTGCTTACTTCCCCAGTGATGCACCTACTCCCCACCACCAAGTGGAGTAGAAGAACTGATGGCTAGTTGTAGAGGAACTGGATCACAACTAGTCATGGGATGCGATGCCAACGACCACCACCAGATCTGGGGAAGCAAAAATACAGACCTCAGAGGTGAGTCGCTACTGCAGTTCATTCTAGCTAACAACTTGGATGTGCTCAACAAAGGGAATACACCAACCTTCGTGACGACACGGGCCAATGAGGTTATAGATATAACTGTGAGTACTAACATTATTTCTAATAACATTAAAAATTGGCGTGTATCTGACGAGGTTTCTTGCTCAGATCACAGACACATTAGATTTGAAATAACAAGCATTAAAACCCAAACTTCAAACTATAGGAATCCACGCAAAACTAACTGGGGAGCCTATAAGGCAGACCTAGACATGCAATTGCACTACATTCCTAGCAAAATTGATAATACCATAGAATTTGATGACATCGCGGAGCAAATGACTGAAGCGATGGTTTCAGCCTACAATTCAAATTGTCCTCTAATCACAAGGAATTACAAACGTAACGCACCATGGTGGTGCAAAGACCTCGCTGATTGGAGAAAACAGGTTAGACGCAAATTTAACCAAGCAAAGAGTAATGGAGAATGGGGTGAATACAGAACTATTCTAACAGATTACAACAAAAAATTGAGAAAACTTAAGAGAAACTCTTGGAGGAAGTACTGCGAGGATATCGAAAAAACCGCCGCAGGTGCTAGACTTCAAAAGGTACTTTCAAAGGGTCCACAGATTCTGATCGGAGCTATAGTAGGCTCTGATGGAAAGTACACACACTAATGGAACTTTTCAGAGTTCACTTTCCCGAAGGGCCAGAACTTCTACTTCAAAGACTTTGTATGCTACTAAAGTGAAGTAAAGGAAAGTATTAATTTAACTACGTTACATTCTTCAAATGTTTGTAGCAAGTCAAAAAACCAATTATAAAAAAGAAAAGAAAAAAGAACAGATCAAAACATAGCAAACACCAAATATTTGAGGTAGATTCACAATAATTTAAAACAATCGAATTGTTCTCGAGTGATCAGCGAGTTAAAAAGTTGGTGAGCATGTTCACAGATACTGGTTTTGGAAATGACCAACATAATCATTGACAGAGTAGAAGCAATATCTCAAGAGGAAACTCTTAAGGACTTTTTGAAATTAAACATAGAGATACACTTAAAATTGTCTGGCAAAAGATTATAAAGAGTGAAGTCTAATGTATTTCTCTTTGATTTCATGAGGCGATAGCGATTTGTACGTAAATTATTTGCAGATCTAGTATTATGATCATGAACGTCAGATTGTTTGATCAACATATTTGCCTTCTTATGAATTTCTAACAAGACACTGTAGATATAGGGTGGGTAGTGGCATTATTTGTAGTTTCAGAAAAAGAGGCTGGCAATGATCTCTATATCCTGAACCCGTAATGATTCTGATTGCTTTCTTCTGGAGTTTGAAAATCTTTATAGCTCCACTGGAGCTTCCCCAGAGAATGATACCATAACTGATGTGGGAATGGAAAAGGGAGAAATATGTAGATTTCAGTGTATCATAGCTAGTGATATTTCTCAGTTGACGTAAAAGAAGAAGTGTACTACATAATCTACTGTTCAAATGTTTGACATGATCGTTCCAAGACAGATTGCTGTCCACAATGACTCCAAGTAATTTTACACTGTTATCATCCGACATGGTAGTTCTAGCTGAAAAATTAATTTGTTGAGTTGTTTTAGAGTTTAATTTGAGTTTGTTTGCAGAAAACCAGGTTTCTGCCTTACTATTCACTTCTTCAGATACTGTCGCAAGTTCTGATAAGTTCATATCGGAGTATATGAAAGTAGTATCGTCGGCGAACAAAACAGATTTGTGTGGGTTCATAAAACGACTGATATCATTCACATCAATGATAAACAAGAGGGGCCCCAAGACGGACCCTTGAGGAACGCCATGCCCAACTAGTCTTACAGCTTGATGTCGATTTTCTAAATATGATCTCATAGGAGACAAAGACACTCCTCTAATGCCATAATAAAATAGTTTCTCCAGCAAAATGTCATGCGAGACGCAGTCTAAGGCCTTGGATAGGTCACAGAGTGTAATTGCTGTGTGATGCCCCAACTCCATGTCCTCGACCACATCGCTCAAGACCTTCAGAACAGCTTGCATCGTAGAGCGGTTCCTCCGAAAACCAAATTGCGAATCATTGAGAAAATTAAAGTCTTCAAAGTAAGCGGAGAGGCGTTGTTTAAGAACTTTTTCAACAATCTTTCCAAATATAGATATGATTGGGCGGTAATTGTCGACAACTGAAATATCACCTTTTTTCAATAAGGGAATAACTCGGGATGGCTTGAATGCATCAGGAAAAATGCCCGAGGAGAATATGAGATTGATTAATTCAGTAAGAGGTTTTAATAAGACGTTCGATGTTTCCTTAATTATTGCACTACCTAACTCATTCGCGTCAGTAGTTACTCTATGAGAGTTCTGGCTCAAAATGACCTCACCTGACCCAACGTACAGATGACTGTAATGGTGTCTAACCTAACTTGGTAGGATGGTGTGAAGGTGTCTAACCTAACGGACGGTAGATGGCGTACGTGGTCTAACCTAACGAGGGGTGCAGAACTACCCCATGCCACATGGGGGTGTGTTGACAATGTGTCATGGGGGTGGGGGCCTAACCTAACCTAGGGAGCACGATGGGGACCTAACCTAACGTAGGGGGGGCACACGGGGCCTAACCTAGGGAGCACGATGGGGACCAACGTAGGGGGGCACACGGGGCCTAACATGGGGGTGAGTGACATGGGAGCACGATGGGGGCCTAACCTAACGTAGGGGGCACACGGCATGGGGCACATCACGCACGTTGATGTTTGACATTTGACATTTGACGTTTGACATTTGACGTGTGACGTTTCGACCGATGACGTTTCGGCATGGGGGCACGGGGCACGTTCCAGGGTCGTTTGACGCGTCCTGTGTCGTTTGACTTTGACGTTTCGTGATGTTTACATGTCCCCATGTCCCCATGGGGGCACGGGGCATGCTCCAGGGTCATTTGATGTATGACGTCATTGTTGACGTTTAACATTTGACGTGTGACGTTTGACATGTGATGTTTCGATTGATGACGTTTCGGCATGGGGGCACGCTCCAGGGTCATTTGATGTATGACGTCATTGTTGACGTTTAACATCTGACGTGTGACGTTTGACATGTGATGTTTCGACCGATGACGTTTCGGCATGGGGGCACGCTCCAGGGTCATTTGATATATGACGTCATTGTTGACGTTTAACATTTGACGTGTGACGTTTGACATGTGATGTTTCGACCGATGACGTTTCGGCATGGGGGCACGTGACATGGAGGCATTTCGACCGATGACGTTTCGGCATGGGGGCACGCTCCAGGGTCATTTGATGTATGACGTCATTGTTGACGTTTGACATGTGACGTTTCGACCGATGACGTTTCGTTCGTCGTTTGACATGTAGCCTTCACATTTCGAATGCAATAAAAGTACAAGTCTCGTACCTACTGAAATCATTGCAGAGCAAAAAGCTGAAGTTGAAAGTACTTGTGTCCTAAGAGAGAATTCATACAAAAACAACAGTAAGTTTTTTTGATATCGTTGAATACAAGTGGTGCTTTTTAACCCCTCTCTCTCTCTTTGTATTCAGATGGATCTTACAAAGCTAAACAAATCATCGGTTTTGGAAAAGAAACCAGTAGTTAAATTGGTTGACCTACCAATTGAAGTACCGTTCAAGATATCACGAGCGAAGTTGGTGAAGGGAAAATTTGGGGATACGATTCTTCTTGACCTTGGAAAAGAGGTTACATTTTTACCTACCCGCTCAACAACTGACTATAAGCCATACTTAGAATATTTTGTTGAAGAAAAATATTCTTTAGTCTTCAAAGGACTGGTAGACACGGGGAAGACGAATCCTGCTGCTTCCTTCGAAATCATTGAGAATTAGGAAACGTGAGTAATATTTTTTTCTCCATTCATTCAATTTCTATTGATACATCAATTATGGAAAAATTTAATAGAACTCTAACTGAAATAGATTCAATTCTCTTGTCAATCAGAAACAACATCAACAATTATACAAAACCATTGGCTGTTTTTGCACTGAAATCCATCAACTCACATATTCGAAAATGTATTTTGGCAATGGAAAGAATCAATTTTTCAATAGGACAGAAGAGAAAAATTCATTCGAAAATTGGTGAATTGAAAAGAATGAGATATTTAATCAAGAAAAAAATGAATGGTGGGCAATATTATGGTTCTGGTTTGAAACCTTCAGTACGTTGGATTAATGTTGAAGCAATTTTCAATTCGAGAATTCAGACAGGTCTTGTTTTGAATTTGAATCATAAAGAAATCAAATACTTCTTGGCTGATTCTTTCATAATAATAAAAAATAGAATCATGAAAATTTTGAAAGAATTCAAAATGATGAAAATAAATTTTACATTTTGTGGAGATTTTGTTAAACAGTCAATGAATAATGAAGAATTAGTTGATCGCAAATACTTTAATACCCCTAATGCTATCGTAGATGCAGGAACGGATTTGGGTGATTGGTTTCAAATCAAAGCTGTTGATGTAATCTCAAATAAATTGAGTGAATTTGCTGAAAAAGATAGCGGTTGGGCGCTAAGAGAGATAATTTATCTGGAAGTAGCAATAAATAAATACGAAATTGGTTATGGATCATCCTTCATAGAGTTACCAAAACAAATTAATGCAAAACACGCTTGTATCAATATTCAGAATAATGATGAAGCTTGCTTCTTCTGGAGTATAGTCGGTGCTATGTTTCCCGCTAAAAAAAATTCTAACAGAACATCAACATACCCCCATTATACTACAGTTTTGAATACAACAAATCTAGAGATGCCAATGAAACTACATCAAATTACCAAATTTGAAAAACTCAATAACATTTCAGTCAATGTTTATGGTTTGGAATTGATTAAAGAAAATTTTAACGTTGTACCGGTTAGGCTTACCAAACAGAAATCAAATAAACATGTCAATTTGTTATTAGTTCAAAACAAATATTATCCTAAATTGAATGAATATGAAGCACTACCATTACCTACTATCGTTGAAGATGAGAATGTTGAGATAAAATACCATTATTGTTTGATAAGAAACTTATCGCGTTTGGTATCAAGTCAATTGAATAAACACAATGGAAAAAAAATTATTTGTGATAGATGTCTCAACTATTTTCATGGTGAAAAAAAATTTGAAGAACATTATATTTCGTGTGAGAATAAAAATGATTACAAAATTTCATTCCCAAAATACGATTTTGTAGAATTCAAAAATCATGTTTATAAGCAAATGTGTCCTTTTATTATTTATGCTGATTTTGAATCACAACTAGAAAATTGTAATTCGAGAATTAGCCGTACCACTATAAAATATCAACATCATAAAGCATATAGTGCAGGGTATTATTTCAAATGTTCTTTTGATGACTCATTGTCATTTTATAAAAGTCACCGTGGAAGGGACTGCATTGATTGGTTCGCAAATGAAATGACTGAAATTGCTAGGTTTGTTCAATCGAAAATAAAAAATATTATTCCGATGATTGATAAGCCGCATATTAGCAATGCGACTGTTTGTCATATATGTGGAAAGAAGTTCAATGAGAATGACATTGTGGTATCAGATCACAATCATTTTAATGGGTCCTTTAGGGGTTGGGCACACCAAATTTGTAACTTGTCCTTTAAAAAACAGTTTGTTGTACCAATAACGTTCCATAATCTTTCTGGTTACGATTCCCATTTCATAATTCGTGATATTTGTCGACGTGGACGTGTAACTGTACTTCCGATAAATAGGGAGAAATATATTTCTTTTACACAATATGATTCTGGAACAGATATCAAATTCAGATTCATCGATTCTTTCCGTTTCTTGGGAGCAGGTCTCGACGGTTTGGTATCAACTATGGAAGTTCAAGACCTAAAAATTTCAAGACGAGAATTCAATAGTTTACCTGATTCTCAGTTCAAATTATTAACTAGAAAGGGTGTTTTTCCCTATGATTATATCGATAATGAGGAGAAACTGAATGAAGTTGAACTGCCAAGTATTCAAAATTTCTATAATAAATTAAATGATGTAAATATTTCGGAAGATGACTACGCTCATGCTCAAAATGTTTGGAAGACTTTCAATTTACAGACCCTTGGAGAATATAGTGATTTGTACATGCGTACCGATATTCTTCTTCTTGCTGATATTATGGAAAAATTTCGAGAATCATCTTTGAAAACGTATTCTCTCGATCCAGCTTGGTATTATACCATGCCAGGATATACTTGGGATTGTATGCTGAAGTATACAGGATGTAAATTACAAATTTTAAAAGATATCGATATGATAATGTTTGTTGAAAAAGCTATAAGAGGTGGAATATCGATGTGTTGTAAAAGGTACTCCGAAGCCAACAATAAATACATGACTGAATACAATTCTGATAAACCTTCAAAGTACATTTTGTATCTAGACGTGAATAATTTGTATGGAAAAGCTATGAGTGAACCACTACCTTACGAAGGGTTTACTTGGGTTGATGATGTTAACATAGATGTCACTCAAATACCTGACGATAGTCCCGAAGGTTATATCCTTCAAGTTGATCTTGAATATCCTACTACTCTACATGATTCACATAAAGATTTTCCATTTTGTCCTGAACACCGCATTCCACTCGGTTCTAAATTACCAAAATTAATGACAACTCTACATAATAAGGAAGGTTACATTTTGCATTATAGGAATTTGAAGCAGGCTTTGTCACACGGATTGAAATTAACAAAAATTCATAAAATTTTGAAATTCAAACAAAAGCCTTGGTTGAAACCGTATATCGAATTGAATACCAAATTGAGAGCCCAGGCTACAAGTTCTTTCGAAAAAGACTTGCGAAAATTAGCAAATAATGCAGTGTTTGGGAAAACAATGGAAAATATTCGTAATCATCGTGTTGTTAAATTAGTTCAGCATTGGGAGGGACGTCATGGAATCAAAAATTTAATTGCTAGTCCTAGATTTCATCAACGAACTATTTTCGACGAGGATCTTGTGGCTGTCGAATTGAAAAAGTCTGAAGTAATTTTCAATAAACCTCTTTATATTGGCATGGCTATTCTCGATCTATCTAAAACCGTCATGTATGATTTCCATTATAATTTTATGCTTCCTCTCATGACGAGTATAGATGGTGGTCAATGTTCACTATTGTATACGGATACAGATAGTTTTATCTATGAACTATCATGTGAGAATGTATATAAAGAAGTAATTCAAGGGAATATCGAAAGATTTGATACGTCCGACTATGCTCCAGATAATATTTATGGAATACCTCAAGTTAATAAAAAGGTTTTAGGTTTGATGAAAGATGAGACTAACGGTAAACTAATTTCCCATTTTGCTGGATTACGATCTAAGATGTACACTTTTAAATTGTATATGACTGTCGATGATATTGAAAAAGAAACAATGCGTTTAGAGAAGAAGAATCTTGCTAAGGAACGATTAAGTAATGAAGTTAAAAATTTTGGAGTATCTAAAAAATCGAAAGGAGTCAAAAAATGTGTGGTGAAAAATAAATTGACATTTGATGATTATGTAAAATGTTTGAAAACCAAAGAACCCAAGACTGTAACTCAGCAAACAATTCGTTCCTACATGCATAATGTTTTCTCAATCGAACAATCCAAAATCGGATTGAGTCCTGATGATGATAAAAGGAAACTGATTACTAATTCATTTGATACGCTTCCTTGGGGTCATTACACCTTAGACTAATTGATTTTTTCATTCAACACTCGTGTATCAAAATTATCTGTCAGAACTTGATCAATCCCACGAGATTCATCCTTTTTTTTTTCCACCAAAAAGATTGTTATGGTTATTAACGTTTATTGATGTATCGATATAAGTTATGAAAGAGAAAATAATGTTATGATATTGTTGTAGATGTTCTCGTTACGAAATAAAATTTGTTAAATTTCTTCCATTGTTTTATTATGTATTCATATTCACATACATCAAAAAATCATTCATTCATAAAAAGAAATAACTTTGGAAAGTAGAGTTTTCAATTCGAATAAAAGTCCTCTATTTGGACATTGAATACCAAACATATTCCAATTGAAATCACCAGTTTGTACAAGTTTTCTCTGGAATTCGTTGTACTTGAAGTATGTATTTCCTTTGAAGAAATATATATTACCATCTATATAACGAAATGCTGATGTAACATCACTTGGAACATTTGGGAACATATCTTCGATTGGTCCCCTATTGATTAAACGATAATCATCTCCATCTTCAAGGTATTCAATGAATGATGAATTATTCAACAAAATATAAATTTTTCCTGTGTTCGTTTGAAAAGCAGCATTTATTCCATAAGCCACAGGTAAATTGAGATTAATCTCACGCTCAATTTGTAAATTTGGGAAATAACTAGAATAAAATTTATTTCTACTGACAACAAATAAATTTCCAGTCGTTGTTTGAAAGATATGACTCACTGAAGATAATTTATTGGGTAAGTAGTCTTGCAGCTTTTCAGAATGAATCTTTTTGCTCGGGGTTTGTTCATTGATATCAATTTTCCACACAGTATGTCCGGAAATTACATATGCTCGATAGTTGATGAACCCTGGAGCATATGCTAGGAATATAATGTCAGGATGACTCACTTCACATAAATTTCTAGGAGCAACTTCTTCTTCTTCTTCATCTCTCACATTACCAGAAGATGGTTTCATTTTTGATGTGGATTGAGTGGTTGTTGAGGGTTCTGTTTTTGGAATAGAAGCGAAACGTTGTTTCAACCCATATAGTGCTTGAATAGCTGATATGTCATCATCTTGTGGAGGCTTTGTCTCGTGTTGATACCATGGAAACATAATTGCAGACTCATCATCGCTATGGTGTATTCCTAACGCATGTCCAATTTCATGTACGAGTGTCATCAATAAATTGTTATACCCATCTGGTGGTATAGTTTCATCACCAAAATACCATTTTTCATCACTATCAATGTGAATTTCTATGCAAGAATGATCTGATCTGGGGAACTGAGAATGTCCTAGAACAGTGCCAGGTCCATCAAGATTGTACGGACAATTCATACTACCCACACACGTAGCTCGAAATCGGTGACGTCGTTTCACAAATGAGATTGTAATATCTGATTCAACATTTTTGGCATCAACCATGATAAAATTCAGTGTGGATACGTTCCCCCACATATCGAAAGCCTCCTGAACCTTATTTCTGTATATATTATACGTACTAGGTAAATACCATCTGAGATTTGTTTTATTCCATCTACTCTGAACTCTGAATTCATTTTCCCTATGCTCGCAGCGAGGCCTTTCAAGTAATTGTTCAGTTTCTTTGTTGATTGTACCGTCTATTGGTAAATTATAACGTTCTTGGAAAAGTCTAAGAGCATCCTCATAATTTGTTTGTGTATCATTCGCAATATAACCATATTTCTCTAAATATTTCGGAACATCGGTTGAAATCAAGTCAGTTGAAATTGTTCGTATAAACAACAACAACAACAGCTGTGGTATAACGACTGTTTTCATCGTTGATCTGATATGAAATGACTAGACACATTGAGTGATCTTCTTCAAATATTGAAATGGAACAATGATAAACAACAACAACAACAACAATAGTATTAATCAGTTTTTATTTCTTGTTACATCATACATATCAGATTGAATCTTGGAACTATAATAGAATAAATATTCTCGTAAAGCACCAGCATACATACTATCAATAGGTGATGCTTGACATATTCCATCAAAGATATCGGTGAGAGGCAAATCGACCCTCTTTTCACATAACCATGTTTTTGCAATATCGAAAACACATTGATAATATTCATTGAAATTCAAAGCATCTAACATTGCGATTCTATCAGAAACCACACCCATATGAGTATTCAGAATTTTGTTGACGTCATCTTCGAACAGATCCATGCTGGTAATACCCTTGGAAATGGTGATTCGTTTTTTATCGTTTTCAATGGATTGTTGTATATGTATAAAGTCTCCACACTCTCTTGAACAGTCATAATAGTCGTCAGGATAATCCTGCCCCTGATGATATTCGAAAAAGGAAATTTTGATTTTACCCAAAATGTCTATGAGAGAGGTCCACTCATATGTGGTGAATGATATTTTTCGAAAAGATAACTTCTGTTTTAAAATCACACATGTACTGAAGTTTCTTGTAGGACTCAGAGCACATTGGATTTCATAGTAGCAGGACTCCATCAAAGGAAATGTCATCAACAGCAACGGATTTTCATTTTGAGCAATAATTTCATACTGAGCTAATGTCTCATCGACGTCGACGGCACCTTCATCGGGGCAGTCTGGTTGATTTATATTTTTATATGTGTTTATGGCTCGATTGATAGCCTCAATGGTATGATTATAATCATCACTATCACTTTCAAACTCCATGCTGCCGATGCTGCTGCTGCTGCTACCGCTGTAGTTCAGACCACAATCACCAGTCATCGTTTTCGAACAACGAACGAACGAACTCGACTGAATGCTCCTCCGCAAATCCACCAGCATTTATAGTTGATTATTCTTTCGTTTTAATATCAACAGGCTCCTCATTCACTTGAATTTGTTCGTGTTTTCCATTACATACCATACAAAAAGAGAGTGATTTCGAGTTCTTCTGTTATATAATATCGTCTCTTTCGACCCAACTGTTGTGTTTGTTATCTAAGCCCAACCATTTGACGTACATTTTTTTGTCTTTTTTTCTAAGTACCTTCTCCACGAGATATATGTCGGGATTTTCAGTTTTCTGTAATTCTTCCTCATAGAAAGCACCACCGATTGGTGCACCGTGCATGTCTTCGAGTAGATATGTGGTGGGATTTGTTATTTTGACTTTAACAATTTTAAATAGTTCGGTGGTCCAACTTGGGGTATAACCTTTCTCAAAGACATGCTTAGCTTTTGATATGCGAACGATATCGTTAATTTTGAATTTTCGTGGTCCCACAATTTTCAAGTGACTATACGTTTTTTGAAGAATTTGCTTCTCATTTGATTTGTTCACTTGTGATGGTTTTAAACCAGTCGTACTATGACGTGTGACATTGTAGTTATCTGTAATATTAGATAGTACGTCTATCCATTTGTAGGTGCCGTTCAAACTGAAGTATTTGAATAGTTTTTCTTTCAATGTCCTGATGACACGTTCCACTATGGCTGCTTTTTTAACACTATACGTATTATAATGGTTGATGTTATGTGTTTTCATAAGATTCTGAAATTTATTGTTGAAAAATTCAGTTCCTTGGTCTGTTTGTAGATTTTTAGGACAACGTTTAGTTTTCATTAAAATGTCTGCAAACATTTTGGTTATTTCCTCGCCGGTTTTGGTTTTCAATGGACGAGTCCATACATATTTGGAAAAACAATCGATAACAACCATAATCAGTTTGAAATTCCGATTTTTATAAGCAGCATACTGTCGCATTTCAGCTAGATCCATTTGCCATAAATCATCTAGTCCTCTTATAATTGTACGTCGTCTAGGGTAATTTTTACGAGCAGGCTTATGCAGTTCGTTAACAAGTTGAATTTTTTCTTTCGCTGCGGACGACATGATTGTGTATAATAATAAAAACAGATTGATTGCACATAATTTATTGTGAAGTCGTTTGCATTTTTACAATATCATTTTTGTTTATTATTCCATTAATTTCATATTTTAATTGAGTGATAGTCTTTTTCATATCTTTAACAGACAGAGCCGTGTTTTTAGCCAATGTGGATGTTATTTGTATGTTGGAACCATGCTTCTGGAGCTCTTCGTTTGAAATATCCAATTTTGTAGATTGTTCATCAAGTGTCTTGATAATATAGTTCCTTGATTCATCGAGTCTTTTCATAACTTTCCTCCCATAATCTTCGAACGCAATTTTGAAATCATCCTTCAGTTGTGAAATAACATTTTCTACATATTGTTTATTCACAGCATCATTATTTTCAATAGGGATTCGCACGTTACATACCCTCAGATTACCAATATCTATATCTCCACCTGGAGTGTGCATTAAACTACCTGTGGTGGTGGTTACCAATAATTTTCGTTTTCTGTTCGAAGAACTACGACCGAACTTATCGATGGTCATTTTCGGAATGTTTATATCTATATGTATTTATACAGATATAATGTTAGCTTCTGTCAATTCTTCAATGATAGCTATGATTTCATTATCAACGGAAGTGTTTCCAGCATTCTTCGATGCTATTAGTAGCTGCAAACGTTCACACAATTCATTTGGATCATCCCAATAAATATATTCCACGGGCTTAGTATTGTAGGTGAGCATTGTGGTGGTGGTGGTGGTATTGGTGGGTTGCGTAATATTGCGTGCATTCGATGACAAACCATATCCTGTTGTACTGCGACGTTGTGTTGCTGGTCGGAACATTGGTTTAATAATTTCCTTGTACTTGTATCTAGTGCTACCTTTTAATTTTCCGCTAACATTCTGATGAGCATTTGATAATTCTAAAATGTGTTTATATCCTCGTAAATCCTCATCATTATAATTCTCAGGTACATCATAGAATATTAATTCGTATATACCAGGCGTTCCTCTTACTTGTTTTCCCCCAATTTTGATATAACCTGTACGTCTATCGAAATCGATTTCTTCGTATCCAAGTCTCCATTTTGAATTACTAGAATCATAAATAGGTCCATAGACTTTGTCGATTTTATCCCTATTTGTCCAAAATTCTTGTATAAACGGAATACTCATCGCAGGATACTGTTCAATATATGACTCGATAACTGCAGGATCAATACTTTTTTCCCCTTCTTCATCATCATCATCATCATCATCATCCTCGAATATATCATCATCGTTACTTTTACCACTCGTGCTAGCGATATGTTCTAGTTTCTGAAACAGAGGTATTTTCTCCTCCTCGTCCTCCTCCTCCTTCTTCTTCTTTTCGTCGCCTACTTCTTTTTTCACCGATGACAGCGGTTCGCTTCCGATTGTCACTAGTTTTTTGAGTGACGTTGATATGGGTTTGAAGAATTTTTGTAATGTCTCATCCTCCTCAGATTTTCCTAGTTTCAATGCTAAATATTTTTTTCTAATTGCTTTAGCGATTTCATTGATTTTATTCTTGCGAATAACATCGAGCTCTTTGCTTAATGGTTTCATGTTAATAAATACCATACTTCAAATTAACCTCATACTTTTATAAACTTATCAAAACTATTGCGATAACGGCCTGCATTCAAATCAAAGTCCTTAACAATAACCATTGTCCCGTATTTTTGGTTCCAACATTCAGCACACATTCGCTTGAAATCATTGAACGTAACGTCTGGAGAAACATGTTCATCGTACACATGCTTCAAATTCATTTCGTCCTGCTTGAATAGTACAATCAGATTGCAATTATCACGTAACATCTGTTTAGGAGCCTTACTGTACGTCTGACCGATGTATATAGCATCAATACCTCGATGTCGACACATGGAATAATATTCTTGAATTTTCTGTTGGGAATCACATGATATATCATCAAAAATGAATATGGAATTCGACTTAGCTTCGTTAGGTCCTATAATGTCTTCATTTTCTTTGAATGAAAAATAACCAACTCCTTTCACTGTTTTCAATACATCTTCGAGCAATCTGTATTTTGGTTGATATAAAGACTTTGAATATACGTATACATTCTCAAATTTAGCACCATTAGGATGGAACAATAGTGACAGTGCTGCATTTGTCTTTCCACATCCACTAGGTCCACATATGATGGCACGAAATGAATGTGGTAATAGGACACCGTGTTTACCATGCTCAATTACACTACCATTCAGATAGTCTAAATTTTCGATCGGTAACGTCTTTTTCTGTTGAATAACTCTCATGATATGAGTTAATTCATAGAATTTTTCAGGTTTATAAAGGTACATGTTCATCATCATTATCAATCATTTCAAATGCTGACCTATTGCGGAGAGGGTGTAGTTAATACGCTTATCAATAAATTACCATTTGAACTACATTTACCAGGCTATTCGTATTGCGGTCCAGGAACGAAATTGAAAAAGCGTCTAGAACGTGGAGATAAAGGTATAAATCCATTGGATGAGGCTTGTAAAGCTCATGATATCGCATATTCGGAAAATAACTCTCTAGAAGAACGACATAAGGCTGATAAAGTGTTGGAAAATAAGGCTTGGGAACGAGTCAAATCTAGGGACACCAAATTTGGTGAAAAAAGTGCTGCTTTGCTCGTTACCACAAGTATGAAAGCAAAACGTAAACTGGGCATGGGTATGAAGGAGAAACAACACTCGTTTTCAAAAATTGTGAAAAATGTATTGAATGCTTTGAAAAATAGTGGTGGTGGTGATGATACTCAACATCGAGGTAATGGTTTGAAAAAGTCATCTGTAGCAGCTTTACGTGCTGCTCGAATCGCCATAAAAAAAGTTGGAGGTCGAAGGAGAATACGAAAACCTAGAGTGATACCATTACCGACAGCTAAAAGTGGTGGATTTCTACCATTGATTCCGCTGTTTGCGGGTCTTTCCGCTCTAGGATCATTAGCTGGAGGAGCGGGCGCCATTGCAAAGGCTGTAATCGATGCTAAGAATGCAAAAAAGAAATTGGAAGAAGATAAACGTCACAACCAAGCTATGGAACATTTAGGATCAGGTGTTTATCTACGTAAAAACCGAAAAGGTTACGGACTATACTTGAAGAAGAAGCAAGAAAGAAAAGATGGGAATGGATTATACTTGAGAAAGAAACAAAAAAACTCATAAGCAAGCTACCCAATAGAGCACTATATGATGAGGAAATCGTAAAATATGCAAAAAAGCTGAAAATACCATATTTCCGTGGTGTTTTTATGCGAGACACCCTACCTACCACTCGTCGTCCATGGAGGCGTGAGTGTGCAATAATTAATTTAGATTCCTCCAACAATTCTGGAACGCATTGGGTAGCATTCAAAAAACACAATGATATTGCATATTACTTTGATAGTTATGGATATCTGAAGCCTCCTACAGAATTAGTTCGATATTTAGAAGGGGTGAAAATTTTCTACAACCACAAAAGATACCAAAATTATAATCAGAGTAATTGTGGACACTTATGTTTAGAATTTTTATGTAATTTGAAATAATGAAGTATTGTTTAAATTTAACTGTCTCTGTATTTAATCATCAGTCATGTCTGTGATACTAACTCTCAAGAGTCGATCTCCAACACTCTCCATCGATTTTTCACCTCCACTCCAATTGGATTCCGATTCTGAATATGGACTAGCTTTGCTCAGTTTTCATTCCTACAACAGTATACCTAACATCGAGGAAGGTACAGAGTTCTATTATCTTCAGAACGGTGATAAGAAAAAAATAAAAAGTATTCCTATTCCGACTGGAGCTTACGAAATTGAGGATATTGAGAAGTTACTTCGAAAAGAACTAATTGTTAAAGATAATAATCTCATCGCAGCAGCAGCAGCAGCACAAAAGCCTGAAGACATTTTCTATCTGAAACCGAATAATAATACGTTGAAAAGTGAAATATTTTGTAAAAATCACGCAATTGATTTCACCAAAAACAATAGTTTAGCAAACATATTGGGCTTTTCATCGAGGATCTTGAAACAGGGCATTCATCATGTGTCAGATCAATCGGTGAATATTATAAAAGTACGAACAATACATGTAGATAGTAACATTACGTCAGGAGCCTTCTATAACGATAGACCGTCCCACACAATTTACGAATTCGCCGTTGACGCTGATCCTGGATACGCTATTGATGAAACACCTAATCATCTAATCTATCTACCTATTCCTCACGTTAAGGAAATACATAATATCACACTCAAAGTACTCGATCAAAACTTTCAGCTGATCAATTTTCGAAACGAAGAAATCATAATTCGTTTGGAATTGAAGAAATTATGGTACTAAGTATTTATAAGAACAACATATATGTTTCTACTCCTTCAGTCTGTAGGAAGACTTTCATCAACCACACTCGTCGTCATCAGCAACATCGTCGCTGTCAACTAAGTCTGCAGAATATTGAATTTCTCAAGTCTCTCGGCTATCATGTTAACGTCCCAAGTGTTCAACATTTTTCGAAAACCGCACATTGATGAATCCATACAGAAAGTGGAATGGAGAACATACTACCCATATGTTAAGTCTTTTCGAAATAATGATGTTATAGAAATCAACATAAACCAATCTGATGCTTTCGATGCTCTATACGATAGTCTATTATACATCAGTGGAAATGTGAAGAGAACCAAAGGCAATGGACAAGTATCTTTTGTTAATAATGCTGGTGCATACATGTTTCAATCTGCAAGTTATGAACAAAATAGCAAGGAATTAGATTCTGTACGAGAAGTGGGAACTGTTAGTACTGTCAGAGGATATTTGTGTTACAGCGCTGAAGAGTCGAAACACTTGGTTGTAGCAGGTTGGACATATCAGCAAAATGTTAGTGTCCTTAACAAGGATAATTTAACATTCAGTATGCTTATTCCATTGAAGCACTTGCTGAATATTTTCAATGATTACGAGTGTGTCTCCTATGGTAAACATTCCATTCGTTTGGTACGAGCTGGCAGTGATAATAATTGTTTCAAAATAACTGAAGCCAACAATGCAACAGCAGCAGCAGCAGCCTTATCCACGGAAGTAGAATTGAATATTGAGAACATAGAACTCAAAGTTAAGAGGTTGTATCCTAATGACCAAATCAAATTACAACTTTTGAAAGCTATCAAAGCTGATACTCCCATACTGATACCTTTCAGAAAATGGGAAATCCATATGTTGCCTGCTCTTACGACCGGTGCCACCAATGAAATGTGGGCGGTCAAAACTTCGTCTTTTCTCGAAAGTCCTCGATATGCTATCGTTTGCTTTCAGAAAAATCACGAACATAATAAAGTGAATAATGATCCTACGATTTTTGATCACGTAAACATATCAAACATAACATTAACTCTCAACGGAGAAAGTTATCCGAAGGAAAAGATGCATTTAGATTTCAATAAGGGATCAATTCCACAAGCATTCTTTGATTATTCCCAATTTGGATTCAGCTACAAGAATTCTACTCTACATACACCGCTTCTAAGCTATACCGAATTCGCTACCCAACCTATTTTCGTTATAGATTGTTCGCGGCGTGACGAAAGCGTGAAAAGTTCCAGTGTAGATGTAAAACTTGAAATTGAAGCATCCCAAGGATTTCCTGCTAATACTCGAGCCTATTGCATCATCGTTCACGACAATATCGTAGAACACCTCCCACTCAGCGAAATCGTTAAAAAGTGGAACTGAACAGTCATCCATCGCTAGTTTGAGTTTGTACTTCATCATGAGAATAGCGTTTGTAGATATTCAGGGATTTATTGTTGATTTTCAATTCCACCCTAAAGAAATTGCTATCAGAATTGGTATTCAATGTAGTAATTATTTACTGTTACCACAAAAACCGTTTGCCAGTTTGAGCAAACAAGATAAAAATAGTGTGTGCTTTTTGGAGAAGAACATTCATGGACTGAAGTATTCCTCCGGCTTCGTGGAGTTCAACCGATTGGATGATATCCTCAAAGAACACCTGATCAACATCGACATCGTTTACGTCAAAGGGCATCAGAAAAAGGACTTTTTAGAAAAGAAAGTGGTATCGTTTAATGTGCACGTCAAAATAGTGAATTTAGAACAATTGAATAATGAATGGTGGACCAGTCCAAATTTCAACAACAACAACAACAGTGCCCAGACTACATCCTGTATGAATCATGTTCATCGAAACCTTGACATGTGTAGTCAACGAAATGTTGATATTCTGTACAATTGGTTTCAAGATATTATTCCTAAATAATAATAAAAAACATGAAAATAAAAATTGTTTCATTAATTTCAACCACTTTTACATATTTCATCCTTATTTTCAACAAGAGTTCCGACCATCACCCTATACATGACACATCTCACCACAAAAATTGATGACTAATTACCCTCGATCACATTGGAATTTCCTATGCACTCCTGCTGTACATGACGTATTTATGCATCTCACCACAGAATACCTAATTAATTACCCATTGGAATTTCCTATGCACAACTGAATCATCGATTGAACAGATTCACGTCACACAACAAAGCGGCGAACAACAAAACGTCACACGTCAAACGACACTTCAATGACGTCACACGTCAAATGTCAAACGACGAACGAAACGTCATCGGTCGAAACGTCACATGTCAAACGTCAACAATGACGTCATACATCAAATGACCCTGGAGCGTGCCCCCATGCCGAAACGTC
The DNA here is from genome assembly GCA_037013635.1 of Plagiodera versicolora. Classification (NCBI taxonomy): domain Eukaryota; kingdom Metazoa; phylum Arthropoda; class Insecta; order Coleoptera; family Chrysomelidae; genus Plagiodera; species Plagiodera versicolora. Next base: position 1,748,374 of record CM072986.1, on the reverse strand, counting down.
ATCGGTCGAAATGCCTCCATGTCACGTGCCCCCATGCCGAAACGTCATCGGTCGAAACATCACATGTCAAACGTCACACGTCAAATGTTAAACGTCAACAATGACGTCATACATCAAATGACCCTGGAGCGTGCCCCCATGCCGAAACGTCATCGGTCGAAACATCACATGTCAAACGTCACACGTCAGATGTTAAACGTCAACAATGACGTCATACATCAAATGACCCTGGAGCGTGCCCCCATGCCGAAACGTCATCAATCGAAACATCACATGTCAAACGTCACACGTCAAATGTTAAACGTCAACAATGACGTCATACATCAAATGACCCTGGAGCATGCCCCGTGCCCCCATGGGGACATGGGGACATGTAAACATCACGAAACGTCAAAGTCAAACGACACAGGACGCGTCAAACGACCCTGGAACGTGCCCCGTGCCCCCATGCCGAAACGTCATCGGTCGAAACGTCACACGTCAAATGTCAAACGTCAAATGTCAAATGTCAAACATCAACGTGCGTGATGTGCCCCATGCCGTGTGCCCCCTACGTTAGGTTAGGCCCCCATCGTGCTCCCATGTCACTCACCCCCATGTTAGGCCCCGTGTGCCCCCCTACGTTGGTCCCCATCGTGCTCCCTAGGTTAGGCCCCGTGTGCCCCCCCTACGTTAGGTTAGGTCCCCATCGTGCTCCCTAGGTTAGGTTAGGCCCCCACCCCCATGACACATTGTCAACACACCCCCATGTGGCATGGGGTAGTTCTGCACCCCTCGTTAGGTTAGACCACGTACGCCATCTACCGTCCGTTAGGTTAGACACCTTCACACCATCCTACCAAGTTAGGTTAGACACCATTACAGTCATCTGTACGTTGGGTCAGGTGAGGTCATTTTGAGCCAGAACTCTCATAGAGTAACTACTCGCGTCCAAGCACTTAGAGTTTTTCATTGATTTTATTACATCCAAAACTTCATCTTCAGTCACGGGAACTAAAAAGAAAGAACTACACGGGACAGGGAAGTTCCTGAAGTTGAGTAAATCAACAATTGGTGTTGCTGGAAAAGATTTTTTGATTTCATCATCAATTCTCACAAAGTGATCGTTGAAAGTATCGGGAGATATATCGCTGGTGTGTGAACTACTTTGGTTTTTATTTCTTTCAAAATTTATCATTTTCCAACATGCTCTTGACTTATTTTCAGAAGAATTAATGAAATCATCGTATGCCTGCTTTTTCGAATTTCTAATTTGTAGAACCAGTCTTGCAATGAGATATGTACCAAAAATATGGTCTAAAGTAAGAGTCGCTTTCATACCTAAACCTGGCAAGTCGGAACAGGATGGGGCGAAAGCATTCAGACCAATAAGCTTTATGTCTTTCATACTGAAAACGTTAGAAAAACTTCTCGATAGGTATATTAGGGATGAGGTGCTTGAGAAGAAAGCTCTGCATAATGACCAATATGCCTTCAGGGAAGGAGTCTCCACTGAGACAGCACTACACAAGCTCGTTAAAAGAGCAGAAAATGCGCTAAAGAAAAAGAAAGTGCTTCTATGCACATTCTTAGATGAAGACGGGGCATTCAATAACACCCATCTAAAATCCATCACACGAACTCTCGCTCATCATAATATCGAAGAAACTATTAATCAATCAATCTTTATTTGTCTTTAGAAAATAGATATTCTTCAGACATGTCAGTTTCCTAATCCTAAATGGTTGTAGATATAAAATATGGATAATTAATGGTTAATGCATGGACGATACATACATAGATAGTACACTGAGAATTAGATTACTACTACTAATTAATATTCTATTAACAAGTAAAATAACACAATAAAAATGCAGTTAGTGTAATAATTTAGTGAAGATATGGTATACGTAGACTAATATGTTGTAGTGAACAAGTTTCTCCTGCGTATGATCAATTGTGAAAATTCCTGGTACTTATATATACAATTGGAAGATAAAATATTCTTCAGTTTTGATTTGAATTTTCTCAGAGGTAGGTTACGGAATTGAGATGGCAAGACGTTGTAGAGATCAGTATCAATTTTGGTAGTTCTCTTCAGCCTTCTATATGGAGAAATTATTTTATCCTTATTTCTTGTATTGTGGTCGTGTATCTCTTCGTGGGTTGTTCAGGATTCTAGATTATTTTTTACATGCAAAAGTTTATAGAATATGATTAGGGCATATATGGTCATTATACCGAGTTAGATGGATCGAGAATATGCTGAAGAGCCGTGTGATTAAAAGTACTATCTCTGATACTACACTGCAGGCTAAAGTTACAAGAGGGTGTCCACAGGGCGGGGTTCTGTCACCGCTTCTGTGGAGTCTTGTTATTGACGGACTGCTGCGTATTCTAACCCAAAATCATCACAGCGTACTAGGCTCTGCAGATGATTTGGTTATCATGGAACAGGGGAAATTCAATACCACTCTCAAAGAAAGGATGCAACAAGCATTAGACCTCACTACTGAATGGATCAATGAGGAGAGCCTAGCAGTTAGCCCTCACAAAACTACAGTAGTAGCATTCACAAAACGAAAACGAAAAGAAGAGCTAGGACCTCTCTACCTGAATGGTACACATGTAGAGATTACGGGGAAAGTTAAATACCTGGGAGTCATACAAGATTCCAGGCTAACTTGGAACCAACATCTACAAAGGGTTACAAAGAAGGCAACCATGAGCCTTATGGTTGTGAGAAGAATATATGGCAAAACCTGGGGTTTGAAACCAGAAATTGTACATTGGCTGTATGAAGTGGTAGTCAAACCAGCCATACTTTATGGTGCAATCGCTTGGTGGAGCAAGACATTGCAGCATAACGCTATTAGAACACTAAGCAAGGTGCAAATACTTGCTTGCCTATGCATAATAGGGGGAATGAGGACTACCCCAACAGTGGCCATGGAGATAATGCTCTGTCTTCCCCCGCTTCACCTTGAAGTGCAAGGGGAGGCTAGACTGGGGCTCCTCAGATTACCTGTAGCGTCAAAAGATAGTAGGAAAAATACACCACTATAATTCGTTGGGGACAGTATCTTGCAGATGCCAAGAGATAATATGATCCCTTAATACATGAAAAACCCTTCGAGGTGGTAATCCCGGATCGAAGGGAGTGGCACGAAGTTCACGCTAGAAAAGAGCAAAACAGGATGATCTGGTACACAGACGGATCAAAGACTGAACAAAGATCTGGTGCGGGAATTTATTCCCCTACCCTGAAGGAGAAACACTCCTATGCGCTTGGTGAAAACACCTCGGTGTTCCAAGCAGAATTATTTGCAATTTCACAATGTGCAAAAATAAGCAATTAGAAGGCCTTCAAGAGAAAAGGAATCCATATTTATTCGGATAGTCAGGCCAGCCTGAAAGCCCTTGCAGGTTATAAGGTGAAGTCCAGACCCATCTGGGAATGTATCAACGAACTCCTGACGCTGGCATGGTCAAACAGAGAAACTGATCTGTGTACCTGGGCACAGTGGAATAGAAGGCAACGAAATAGCTGACGAACTAGCTAGGGAGGGGTCAGCTACACCCTACTTCGACCCGGAACCAGTACTTGGAGTGCCCAAGAAACTACTTGGTAACTCCATTAAAAGACGAGTCAAAGAATTACAAAGAATAGCCTGGGATAACACACCAGGACAAGAATATGGTAAACTTGTTATTCAGATAACAGGTGAAAAACGAACTGTTGAGATTCTCAGATCAAGTTGAGATCAGATAAGACTAGCAACAGGTCTCCTTACAGGACATGCTCCTGTCAGAACACTCCTACAAAAGATGGGGCTATATCAAGGTGACCCGACTTGTAGATTGTGCGCCTTGGAACCTGAGACTATTGAACACATTTTGTGCTTTTGTGAGGCACTTAACTATATAAGGGTAGTACAACTAGGGAAACCTGATTAAAACCTAGAGAATGTGGGAACCCTGAAACCTAGTGACCTTCGCAAAATAGTCAAAGGAACCAATATGTTATAGGGTATCGGAATGATAGGGGAAATATTGTATATAGCCTCCGACTGCAGTATATCCTTTGGACCGTTGTAATAATAAAAAAAAATATCATGGCAACATTCACTAAACATCACTTGTTAACATCTAACTAACATACTCTGAAAAGTTCCTGTTGCGGAAATTCGGAGGTTACATATATACATGTCTATGTGATATCAAAAGTACATCGCATGGGAGGTTTAATGTCCTCAATGTTATGTTTCGAAACGTATATGAGATGTTTTTGTGCTCGAGAACCAGAACGATGTAACAGAAAAAATACCAAAATGAGTAAACAGTGCTACGAAGTACAATGAGAGAACAATACAATGTATTCAAAATTGGAATAAAATCAGAAAATAATACAAGGCATCAAAGCAAACCTTATATCTTCAATGATGTATTTTTTCCGCCTGAACATTTCAGAAATTTTTATTACGTCGTTATGGTTGTCAACCCTCGAAATAAAAATATAAAGAAGAAAAAAAAACAAATATTTGACCTAGGTAAATATATGAAGTATTAGATCCGAAAGCTTGCCGAACAGGAATACCTATTTTGTATTTGTTGCAATATTTTGAATCTGTTACTCACGGAGTAACTTAGGTCAAACATGGACACATGAACATATTAATAACAATTATGTATTTCTCACTTAGTATCTCTATTTATGTTTCTTTTCTTTCAGTGGCAAAATTGTATACAAATTGAGCAGTCAATAAAAACGCTTTCTATTCACTCTCATTTCTCGAGTAACGTATACAATTGTGCGGTCAGCTTCTTTTTCTTCATCTTTGTAAACAGGCCAATGTTGCATATATGTACGTCCAGAAATTATTTTTTCAAGAGCTCAACAAATGTCAACTTTATAATGCAGCAGGTATATATACAGGGTGGGGCACCACTGTAAACCAAACCATTGAATATTTCGGAAATTTCTTCTTTCCATCATCTGTATATTCATGCATTTACCCTGTACCCTGCATTTTCGAAAAGAAAACGATAACTCGAAAACGGTTATAGTTAGGTACATGGTACCTAACATGAAATCGTATTATTTTTCCCTGAACTATCCAAAACTGCAACAAAATACTGGGTGTTCCATTAAAAACAAAACAACTTTGATATGTCACACTTTTTTGAGCCACCCTGTATACTCCAGAATAATTTCCTTTCGCAGCCTCAATGAATATACAGATAATGAAGAAAAGAAATTTCCGAAATATTCAATGGTTTTGTTTACAGAGACCGTGTCGTATGTGATGCCCCACCCTGTATATATATAAAAAAATCGAATAATGCTTGCTGAAGTTATTCAATTTCTTCAGGAAAACATACACAGTACAAATGTCACTTGACCATGCGGAGCTATCACAATATTACATGAATGGTACCTCTCATTGCGATATCTGAAGAAAAGTTACATATAAACGTCACAAAGATATTACTTGTATATACTAAAAGTATGTAGCGCTGTAACAAAAACAATACATCGCACGTGTCAATGAAATGTATAACTAACATCCATGAGATATTGAGAAAATACGTAATATTTGTGACACTTAAGGGGGTATTCTGGTCTAGAAAATTGAAAAAATCAATTTTTTTCTTGCATATTTCCAAAGCTTAGACTTTCAAAAATATGCTCTCGAAAGGATTTTTCAAAATTCGAATTATTTTGAGAGATGCAGTGGATTTTGTGACGCGGCACTTAAACTGGCCGAGCGGAGTGATCACACAATGAATGGCAGATGTTTTCCAATAGTTATTTATGTAATAAGGATCATAAAGACGATCATTATGGTACAAGTCGTGAATGTTATCACGAATGTTATATGATAACACGGCGTGTGCCATAATGATTGTTTATTATTCGTATTGTCGCGTACAAGGGGGTGTTTTTGGGGGTCATCCCTGTCGCTTGGGTCGTACTCAGGAAATATAAATATAACTATTTTAATTACAAAGTGAAATACCAGAGAAACATATAATTTATTAACACTTTTGATGGTACATCCTCCAAGAAATATGCAATGATACAGACGAGAACAAATGAGAAAATACAATCGCTTACCCCTAATTTACAATAATGCTGGAAACCCAGTCTTCAGGAGCAATGAGAGTAATCAAGAAGAATTGTAGCATAGGCGTCCGAACTAGGCCTTCGGACGCCTACCTACCCTTCTAGACTAACTCAGGACTCTCTGAAGACTAAGTCAAGAATCTCCTAAGACTATGTCTTCAATTACTTATATTCATTCTGATTGTTATGCGAACATGCCCTAGTGAGTTCAACGTGATTATTTTGTGTATTGTAACAATATGTGTGGTAATGAACTCGTGAACTTGAATTAACTCACATTCGGGTCATGTTGGTTCAAACGCACCTGAGGTCGAACATGGATTGGTTTATATATAGTGAGTGATTATAATTCTTGGACCATGCATTGTGGTGTTTGTGACATTTGCCTCCCCTTTGAAAACGCTGGCCCCCAGCGTTAATAGTTTTACAATATCTCGCAATGCCTAATTAATGATCATTTCCCTACATCCCTGGTACACACATTCTTCTTTTGACCCTGGTTGACCCCTGTTTCTCGGATAGGTTTCTGCTCCCTATGATGTGATGTCCTGTTACCTCATAGATGGCGGAAGTGGTGGAATGGTTCTTGGGCTGTACTACTTCTTCGCTTTGAGCTGCCTGGGCTATGCATCCGTAGGTTGGTTATCTGCTATAACCATAACAATTAGCTTATTGGCTGCTGTCTCTGGTTCTATGCTCTGGTTGTTTTGTTGTTGTTTGCTAGATTAGGTCCGGCTTCCCCCTAGTCGGCGGAGTTCTTGTGCGAAGCGTCTGGTACCCTTGCTGCTCGGTTGGCGTATTGTATCTTCACCATATGTCATGCACTGGATGTAAGGGCAACTTTCTGCTTCGTGTCTCTTTCCTCATTGTTTCAGCGGAAACCTTCGTGGCTCTTGGTCCTTCTAAACGCTGTTCACATTTCACGGCTTCTTGTGAAGAAAACAATCTGCTCAACGGTAGTCCTCCAACTACTACCGTGTGCCCTCAATCGCCAATTCGTCACCTACTTCCAGCCATCTTATCGGTAATTATCCTGGGTCTTCTTCTTGAGTCATTGCCATGTTTGTGCGTGAAAAAATAAGAGAGAGAAAAACAACAACAATCAAAATTCCAAAACAGATATTTTCCATAAAAATGTCATGGTCTAATTCAACAAATAATTCTTTCCACTTCAAATTTCAATTCACACCTCATTTCTTTGTGATAATTCAATAAATTTTCAAAAAATAATTCCTTTCGCTTTGAATCTGAATTCACCCTATTTTTTGTCAATTACATATTTTCATTTGATTAAATTCTACCAGTTCAATTCTTCAAATTCACTCAAACAATGCATTTGATTCAAGAACTCACTTTTTATTAACTAGAAAACCACACAATAACCAAAGAGTCATTCTCGTTTATGTATAAGTGAAATCAGGAATAAAATTTTCTTCTAGCATCTCATATGCTTCCTACTTTCCTTAATTCATTCGAAAGTTTTCAAATAGTGCCTTACTTCATTGATTCTGTAAAAATTCTCACAAACTATCTCAGAACTTTGTTTCATTATATTACTTCAATATTAATACCACTCTATAGCACTACCCCATGCTAGACTTTAATATAGGGATAAGCGTTCACCAATTACTATTTTGGCATCCTCCACGCTCCCCTATCTGAACATTTACTATTTCTCAGTAAATCAACACTTAATTCTCAATAACCTCATTTGACCGAAGGGTAAGCGTTCACCAATCACTATTTTGGCATCCTCCACGCCCCCCTAGTCGAAAATCAACTTCAAGCTTCCTCGGTATCTACAATATTTCATTTCATACAAATGTACATTCATCATTAAGTTTCTCGAAAAATTATTTCAATCATTGGTAAGGTACTATTTTTGACTCGAAAATAATAAAACTTGGTTATCAACTTTAAATATCATTTCCTCATTTTTCCTATTTCACTTATTATTATTTTTCATTCCATTTGCATAAACAGAAATGTGAGCTCGTGAATTAATTCTGAACAACTTTCTAACAAAAAAAACTATATATCTCTTTCAACACCAGAAATATAATTTATATACTCGATGGAAATATTGAACTGGCGACTATTCATAAGTACATATAAAGGGTAAATTCCTACATTTAATACATGTATTCTAATTTTTCAGTTAAAAACATTTTGAACATTTAAATAGACTGACGTTCACCATGTAAAGAACAATTGCATTATTGAATCTAATATTCTCAAATAAAAATATTGATATTATTTGATAGAAGAGTTGGGTATTGTTGAATGTTTGTATCCTCATGACTATGTCTTTGTTTATCAATTTCATTTAGTATTGTAGGTCAACCTCCTAACAAAAATCTGCTATATAATCATGTTTCATCATTGTGAAAATATGAACATATACACTTCGCGCTATTCTTTTTGTTTTTAATGCATTTCGATACATTATTACTCGAAAAAAAAATGAATGTTTGGAACGTCCCTTTTACAACAACAAAAGCGTTAATTATGAATTGATAAATATTACTGAATATTTTTTTTTGTTGTACCATCAAAATCACATGAGCAAAAAATCTGAATAAGTTTTCAATGTTAAAGAAATGAACAAAAATAAGAACATTATCATCATTATAATTTCTTGAAAGTTAGGTTAATTATGAAGAATTAACCTACAGGATTGAGCTACGGCGCCTCCACCATATGTTGCGTACAAGACCAAATGAGAAAATACAATCGCTTACCCCTAATATACAATAATGCTGGAAACCCAGTCTCCAGGAGCAATGAGAGTAATCAAGAAGAATTGTAGCATAGGCGTCCGAACTAGGCCTTCGGACGCCTACCTACCCTTCTAGACTAACTCAGGACTCTCTGAAGACTAAGTCAAGAATCTCCTAAGACTATGTCTTCAATTACTTATATTCATTCTGATTGTTATGCGAACATGCCCTAGTGAGTTCAACGTGATTATTTTGTGTATTGTAACAATATGTGTGGTAATGAACTCGTGAACTTGAATTAACTCACATTCGGGTCATGTTGGTTCAAACGCACCTGAGGTCGAACATGGATTGGTTTATATATAGTGAGTGATTATAATTCTTGGACCATGCATTGTGGTGTTTGTGACAGTATGACATACAAAATTTTATCTGATGGCATTTATATCAATACATTATTGAAAAATTAAAAACTGCATTTTCGACATGTCACAATGACAACTATTTTTAAAGGAGTGAGTATTGTGTAGTTTCAAATATTAGTAGGTGAGTGAGCTGAGCTTTGCCATTTCCTTGACAACGTCATCAGGTTGTAACGGCAATATTTATTTATCGCTGTCAAACTCAATAATTATTGTCAGGTAGAATTTAATATAATTTGAAAAATGAGTGATTCTGAAGCTGATAGTTTACCATCTGATTTGGAAGAAATGTCGAGAAATATCGTGGACTCCCTTCTGCCGGAAAAATCACGGAGTGTATATGAAATGGTGTTTAATCGGTACTAAGAATGGTGTTCTGCTAAAAAAAATCAAGAATATCACCCATGAAAAAGCATTGTTGGCTTACTTTGAATGCTTATCTAAGGAAAGAAAACCATCTTCTCTTTGGTCGTATTATTCGATGATAAGAAGTATTTTATCAACAAGAAAAAACGTCGATATTAGTAAGTACCTACAGCTAGTTGCATTACTAAAACGTAAATCAGAAGGTTACAGAGCTAAAAAATCCAAAATTTTTACTAAACAAGATGTTACAAAGTTTTTAACGGAAGCATCAGATGATACATACTTATTCAATAAAGTTGCCATGATAATTGGACTAAGTGGAGCATGCAGAAGAGAGGAATTGACAAATATGCTTGTTGAAAATGTAATAGATGAAGGATCCGTTTTTAGAATTACATAACCGAATACAAAAACAAAGGTAATGCGAGAATTTTTTGTAACTTCGGGGGATATCCCAGGATTGAATATGGTAGAACTTGCAGACAATATGTGAAAATACGACCTTGCAACACAAACCATCTACGTTTTTTTGTCATTTATAGAAATAAGAAATGCACAAAACAACCCGTTGGAATACATACCTTTGGTAAAATGCCAAAAGTTATTGCCACTTTCTTGAATTTACCTCGCCCTGAAGAATATACCGGACATTGTTTTCGGCGATCGTCTGCTTCATTTTTGGCTGATTCTGGAGCTGATCTGTGTACCGTGAAACGCCATGGCGGATGGAAGAGCAATACTATCGCTGAAGGTTACATCGAAAATTCGAAAGAGCAAAAGAAAAAAATATCAGAAGCAATTTTTGGTGCCAACAACCAAATAGGATTACAAGTTTGCCAACAATCAACTACTGATGTAAAAACTGTAGAATCCATCGGAATTAATATTACAAATTGTAGTAATTGTTCTTTTACTATTTATAATAAATAGTTTTGTACATAGTTATGCATTTTGAATTAACTTTTTTGATCAAACCATTACATGTTTTCCTTATAGAATTTTATTATGGTACTTAGTACCATAATGAATTCATTAAGGTACTTAGTCCCATAATGAGCTTCCTTATGTCATCAAAATTGAGTGACCTAACGTTGTCATTATGACATGCCATCAGATAAAAATTCTTTTGTATCCGACTTGAGCTCGTAGTATATCCTTTCAATTAAGTTTTTATATATACCTCACTACCAGTACGTACCCAATATACCTGGAACTGTTCAATTTAGTCTCGATCTTGGAGCTAAGTAGACACGAAACTGGAAATCTTTCTCAAACTTCAAACGCGTTTTTCTCAAAACTACTTTTGTTGAGGTGGTTGACACGATATCTCAAGTTCTATCTGACCGATTCCTTTGAAATTTTGTGAGAATCTTCTTCATACGTCTCTTTATCGCAGGAACTAAGGATTTTGAAGAATTTTAATTTGAAGTTTTTAAAAAAATTCGTAAGGGTCAATAAACAGGGTTATTTTTTTTCAAGTAGACGCCATTTTGTGAATTTTATATTTTTTTTTTTCGGCCGTAGTTCAAGCGATAGCGACATCTTTACTAATTAGGATTTTTTTTTGTTTGTTCGATTTGGATGACTACGAGGACTGGAATCATGTCAACCAGGGAGCCCCGTTTGATTGGCAGCCCCCACTTCACCGGCCTGTCATTTGACAAATTTTTGACATTTCTTTCTCCGGAATTTTTTTCTACATACATAAAAGATCAATAAACATTATATAAAAAAATTGATAGTGAAAATGTTTTTATTTTTTTTATCCTAGTTTGAAAACTACCCAAAAAGTAGGGCTCTAGACCAGAATACTCCCTTAAAGAACATCGCAGTAGGGATGTCGAGAGGATTGAGTAGATATGCCCATTAATAAGTAAGTAAGTAAGTTAATAATCTTCATGAATATTTATTCACCACGATCTCACAATGGTTCAATAGTTTTTATGAAATATGATTATATACCCAAGTTTTAATTCGGAATTAATTCGGAGCATCGCTGAAAAAGTGAAAAACATGTAGCATCACCCAGCTGAAATAGACTATATCTACTACTTATAGAATATAGAGTCAGTCAAATCTGAAAAATTACAACTCTTCGATTTTTTTTTTTTCATATAACTTCCCACGAAAGGAGAAAACAAATGATCAAATCGGAAGACAAAGTTTCTTTTGCCGATGAAGATACTGTTAATAAAGAAGGTATTGATGAATAAATCCTCACATTGATACTCACTGAGAAATACGATCATTGCTCGAACTCAAATATGGACTCTGAATGTATGAGGCAGTATAAACGGAGGATATATAATGTAAGACCACATTTTTTTGAAAGCAATCTGAACGGTGACAGCTTCCTACGATTCCTAGACACGGTGCACCTGTGCATTACGCTATTTTCATTAATGGTTGGTTCAATGATAAATTTCCTGAGAGATGGGTAAAAGAAGGAAAAAAAAATATAGCCACCAAGATATACAGATTTTATCAAAATGAACACCCTGTATCCGATTATGCAATTTTCATGTCAAATCTTTTTTTCTGAAAGTGCGATATTCATTGATTTTTGTGAGCATCACTGTGATAATAAAAAAAAATTTAGAAAATCGAAATTATTTGAAATCCCTCTTTGAGTTACAGAAACTAAGCACGGATTTATTATAACTGATATGGAGAAACCAGATTTACAGTACAATACAGGATGTTTACGAAGGAGTTAGATTCACAAGTGAAAACAAATTGCTCTATTTATTTCAAAATCATTTTAATTGTGCAATTCGAGTAACCTCCTATTCCGTGGATGGATTTTTTTTAAATTTGATATAATAAATCTCTAGACTTTGCCATATTAATTGGTTACCCTGTATATAGCATGTGTTTTGGAAATCATCTGTTTAGCTTCATTTTTCTCCAATGTGAAGATACCAGTATAAAATTCAAGAGTTTTCTCGAAACATAATGAAAAATACCTTTATTCATATGCAATTCTTCTCTGTTACAAATACAATTTTACCAGAATAGAATTTCTCCTAGTGATGTGAATTGCAACATATTATTTGAGTTCAACATACTCACAAGTAGTGAAAATCATACTAATGATCACTGTCTGAATCATATTCAATAATGGAAGTATATCAGGGGTCATTTGGATGGTCAGGCCTGGCATATACAGGGTCACTCACAGTCGATGGTAGGTTAGACGTATATGGAGAACGGGACGTAGGATTATTCTGAAAATTTGGTTTCTCGAGTCATCAGTTTTTTTTTGCATCGATCTAGAATATTTTCAGCGTTGCGGCGTTGCCGCTTCCATCAAAAAGTAGCAATAACTTTTTCGAATAGAACACCCTGTATTTTATGTCAAAAACATTTCCTCAATATGTTTTTATGTATAAACAGTGTGCCCATTAATTGGTTATAGTAATCAAGATCGAGGTAGCCTTGTAAGTCAATTTCAATGTGACAATAACATCCAATAATTTGTTTCAATACAGGTGATGATATTTTCTATTTTATAAACATGATTAATAACGAGTTAACCGATATGTTTATTTTGAATGTTTGAAAAATTCGCACGATGCTGCTCGTGTTTATAGAAACAGATATCTGAATAGAAATCATCCTAGCCAACAGAAATTTGGCAGATTGGAAGCTAATCTACGTCAATTTGGTAGTTACAAAAAAAAAACAAATAAACAACAACCTGGTGCTGATCTGAAAGCATTTTATAGCAATCATCTGTCCAGGCAAAAATTGTAGTATCAGGTGACTTGAATATTAATTCTATTTTGACACAAAATCTACAGAAATTTCAGGATCTGAACAACTTATTTTTATCAGATTATCTCAATATTGAGCCAGTGTAATTGATTATGTTTGTACAATCTTCAGTGACTCTGACATTAGTGCTTCAGTCATTCCTGCAGGTCTCTCGGACCATGAGGCAGTACTGGGTAGTATCAAATTTATTGTTAAGTTCTGGGTCTGGGTTTCAGGATTAATGTTAGCTCTATGAAGATGCTAATATAAATAATGATTGGTATGTATAAAACCAAGCACAATAAATTTTTATCACATGCCTTTCGTTCATCAATTTCTTCAATAATTTCCATTTTGCTGGTTACATATACTTTATTATTATTTTCTGTTGCGCCCAATAACACAACAAATGGCGTTTTTATTTATATTTCCTCCAGACATTTCATAATTGGATTTGAATAAGAAATAACTGTACAAATCACACACGATAGCGAAACAAAACAAAGAAACAATAGGCGTTTCGGGAAGTTCACATTATGACCGCTAGAGTCGCATAAAGTTGTGTTTTGCTTAATATTAGATTGCACAATCAATGTTCCCGACCCGATAGACCCCTCCACGATAACCTACTTGCCATGATATAAGAATACAGGTATGCTACTAACTTTTCTCATTTTCGTTCGTCTTCGCGCATGACGTCACGCGGGGAGCAAAACAATGGTTTAGCAGGTATAAAATACGTTATTTCGAAAAGTTTACGGCCTTTTAGTGGCGTTTCTGGAACTTTTCAGTGTGTTGGACATTTCTAAAGTTTCTAAAACGAAATATGCCAGGTTGCGCGGTAGCTACTTGTAAAAATTATAGTCGAAAGACGAAGGGAACAGACATTAGATACCTTCGATTCCCAAATAATGAAGAAGAAGAGAAAGGACAATTTCAATTCGGAAAGTTGTAAGTACCTATCACAAATTTCCCAAATTATCCCAGAGTATGATTGCAGGACTTAAAATTCAATGTTATTGCCAATTTTGAGGTTATGTTTATCTGTGAAGTTTTACTAGCAGAAAATTCAACGAAAAATATGTTTTTAGCACGTGTGTTCAATCCATTTCGAAAAGGAATGTTTCGAAATTCCACTCAAGCATAATTTGTTGAAGTATTCCCAAGTAATCATCGTATTTTGAAAGCTGATGCTGTGCCACTATTTTTATATCAGGACTGCAGAAAAAAAGCGATGAAGAACGATCAGTCTGAGCTGCTAAACGAAGTACTCGAATGGAAGTTTTATCTGCTGCATCCACTAGTCAGATATCTCAGTCTCAGGAAGACTTGGAATATTCCGATCAAGTGGAAGAGCCAGAGGATGTGGGGTTGGATGTCGAGTATGAAGTATTGCCACAATTGCACTCAAAGTAGTCCTCATATTCATTCATTATGTGCAATATCACTAATACTCATTACCATTTTTTAAGGAGCGAAACTGAAGTCAGTCTGCTGAAGACGAGAATAGAGGAATTGGAGAAAAAGAACTCTGAGCTGTCAGAAATGTTGAAAAATCAAGAAGCAACAATCGAACAATATAAGGATGCAATAGCGAAAATTTTCACCCCAGGCCAACTGCAGAAACTGTTCCATTCAGGAATGAAACGAATAAGTTTTAATAACTGCCAGAAGAAATTGAATAGAAAACTGTATAAAATAATCGATAAAAATAAATAAGAATTATTCATCAAATTGTTTTCATATAGTATACTCTGAATAAGAGAACAATTATATAAAAACTCCCATTGGGAGCGAAATTATCAACATTCAAAAAATACCCAAATATAGACAAAATGCTATAGGATCCAAGTTAGATTATCACAATTAGATATTACTTGACAATTCTTTATCATTGCCCAGTCAACCAAAAAAGTAACAGTAAGTCGCAGGGAATACCAAATAATATCACATTGAAGATCATCTTGGAAACCTCTCTGGGTTTTACATGGGACTTCGCTTTGTGTGGATATCAACATCCACATATTGTTATCGTTGCGAAGTCCCCATGTTAACTTTCTTAATGATTGAGTGGAACATTAAATCGAGCGATTCAGATGAAGTGCACATTGCTATTACTTTGCGACTTACCTCTGTTCATATATTTCGAACATAGAATTGGCGCTTGCGCAGGGCATAGCAACAACACGTGCACACGAATGAAAGTCAAGGAACAAAGGAAAGATGAAAATAATATGTTATGATCTGTGTGGTGCGTATTTAATGGTTGGTTGAATTGTTGGTTTTGTGTGCAGTATTTTGAAATAATTTTTGTTAAGAAGAATATAAGACAGCTCTAGGTGCATGTAAGTATACATTTCCAATGGCAAAATGATGCTCATAAATGTATACAATTGGGAAGGTGCTGCCAATTGAAAAGCAATGTTTTTTAACAAGATGGACTCCTCAACCGTTTTGTCGTATCATTATCGGAATTTAGTATCAGAATATTGAATGATATTCTATAATGTCAAACATGTATACATCGTTTTCAATACTCAGAAACATCTTTCTCTACAATAAAATCTGAATTTAGAATTTTTCAATAATTTGATTAGAAATATAACATATGATATGTTTTCAACATAAAGTGTATCTAACATGTTCAGAAGTCAATTTCTATTGATATTATTTTCAGTTGACAGTGGCAATCCATTATTTGGATCATCATAGTATAATAATGTGATATGGTAACAATCAACATTTTTGTTGTTTCCTTTGATTTTATTTTGTCTGTACAGCATACTATTTTTGTTTTGTAAATAATACTATTTTTATTTCATTATGTTTCGAAAATAATGTTTTTGTTTTTGTATTCTATGATATTACAATGTGAGTTGTAGTTTTTATAAAGTATTTCGGGTGAGTCAAGCTGAATGCATTGGACTAATATATATCTGATGATTCTGTTCAGCCATATATGCCTGGCTAGAAATGCGTACAGCTTGACTCACCCTGTGTTATATTCAAAATATACAGATCAGTATTTTATAATAGTTGTTTAATTATTTCCCTTTAAGAATGAAAAATAGATTCAATATGAAGAGCAGGCATATGATGTGTTTTATTGCTGGTTCTGATTATACCTACTGGTGTACCACCCTGTATATAAATCTCATAGACTTAACCTATGCACATTTCATAGGCATTATGGAATGGTTGAAATATAAGGCAGTTGAGGTATATTTAGTCTGCTTTCCAGGTACTAATTCCATGGGTGTTGCAAAATTAACATAATTTTAATTAAATTAGAAGACGCTTATAGAGAGCAAATTCAGTGCCACGATGATAATAACAAAAAACATATGAATATAACTTCAATGGAAGACGTAATTTGAAAGCTCATTTGGTTCAATAATCTTTCCAATAAGTGCTAAAATGCCAAGTCGCAATGTTGCTATTCATGGTACCTTCCACACATCCACATTGTGATGTATTAGGTAATTACCAGTGATATACAATGTTGCGGACATTAAGCACTCCCCAGTAAGTACTTACTGGTTGCAGTTTTTTATATCAACATTGTGAAGTCGCATTTCCACGATGTTAACTCCCTACAACTTCCCTGCAACCAAAACTGGTTGACTGGGTGAGTTCAATATATTTGTTCGGAGCATATTTGAGATCGTTTTATACCAGAAATTCGAAAAATATGCATAAAGGACTGAAATGATACTGTCCTGAAAAAAGAGCTCAAACAGGTCTTGTTAATCAAATATTTCTGTTTTCAAATCATTTATATCATTCATTTCAGTAGATTACCCTGCAATTACCCTATTCTCATGCTTCTATTCTTTTTCCCATCCAAAATTGAGTAAATTTCAATGAATTTCCTAACTAAATGCCCTGTTTTGCTCCCCACATGACGTCACATTGTGCGAGAGAGACGAACTTCCATCTCTCTCCCGATGCGCAATAGCATACCATGTTTCTTATATCATGCTACTTGCCACTTATCATAGATGAAGAAGACCCAGATAGTCAATGCTTATGAGCCGATTCGAGTCCATGCGAATGGCATCTATGTATCAGTAGTCGAACCATCGTAAATTTGAGTTTTTTTAGCAGGTCCCTATGAAAAATGTAAGAAATGTTTCTCATATATTTATGAATGAATTGGTTCAACCATAGGCATTTACGATGGTTCGACTACTAGCAGATAGATGGCCATTAATTCGCATGGGCTCGAATCGGCTCATAAGCATTGACTATCTAGGTCTTCTTAATCTACGGTTCAACCAATAAAATTTGTTTTCGAGTTAATTGACTATAAACGGCAAGTACGTTATCGTGAAAGGGTCTGTCGAATCGGAAACATTGATTGAGCAATCTTATGTAGGACGTTGAGATCGATTGTTTAATGTTTGTCCTGTATGGGTGATCATAGTACCAATTATTGTAAGTCTGATAAATTTAAATGTAGGAACTGTACGGAGGCTAATGAAAGTAATCCAGAATTGAATTTGAACAGTAGTCATTTTATCTATGATCAATGTTGTCCTATACTGCAAAGAAAACAAGCGATTCAGAAACATAATATTAGAGTTACTCAATATAGCAACCAAACAGCAGTATTTTCGTGATGAATGCTCAAAGTTCAGTTAAACATTATGATGACAGAAATACAATAGTTTTGTGTGTGCTCATAAAGTAACGCGTAACATTCTTTATTAGGTAAATCAACAATATTATCGAAAATACTTATTATCTAGCGGCAATTGGTTTAAATGTAACACCCCGTAGTTTGCTACATGTTTAGAGTAATAAAAATGAGCTGTTTCCAAACATGTTTGGTACTTGTGGTCTAGCAGACAGAATATGAAATCAAGATTGGAATCAACATGATGTTTGGAATCAGCTCAGCTAGAGTAATCCGAATATTGAGACAAAGTGGGGGTGTTCCATAAAAAAAAATGACGGTGACGTCATAACTCGAACGTAATTCACCCTGTATATTACATTATTATTTCAAAATACGGTAAATTAAAATCAAAAATCGACGTGTTTCAGGATTATTTCTTAAAATGACCTGTTTAGCTGAAAATGGATTTGTTCCATACTTTACGGACACAGTGTATATGCTTCTGGATGTGTATTTCCAAGAAAGATGGATAGGGAGAAATGGTGCAATACTTTGTACGGCTCGTTCACCCGATATAACCCCGTTTTTTTCTTTGAAAGATGTAGATAATTTTGAAAACAGATAGAGCAGCTTGTCAATCTCCCAGGCAGCAAGCTGACGTGATTTTAACGTCATTTTTTCGACACCAGACACGTCCTGCTGACGAAAAGAATGACGCCATAAAGACGGTAGGATGACGTGATTATGTCACAGACCAAAGACGTCATTCTGTAACGTCATTATGACGTTACATTTCGACGTTAATGGGCCGTCCCTATTTATTATATATATATATATTGATATTAGTACAAAATTATTTGTATTCACTTGCTAGTTATATATATATTGATATTGGTTCAAAATTATTTGTATTCACTTGCTAGTCTCGAGCTCATATTATTTGGATGTTAGTGCATATACAAATCAATATCCTATCTAAGATGTTATAAGGTCTGTAAATAAAATCACAATTAGAGAACGAAAATCTATATGTTCCATCGGCATCAAAGGATATAATAAAGATATAATGAAATATAATATATATTCATATTATATATATAAAATAACAGTTTGAGTAGAGGGAGTTATTTTTTTGAACTATGAGGATCACAATTATCAAGAGTAAAATTGTTAACTCAGAACATTTGAATTAAACCAAAAATTGATTAGCTCATTAGGAAGAAAAAATGCCAAATTTTATTGTGAATAGTGGATGTAGGGGTACTTGTTCCACTTGTTGGGGATGTGAGAAGAGTAGAAATCCCCAAGGCACAGGAACTTTCTAGAAATAAAAAATTATTGTTAAAAAATATATATAATTTAATGGTTAATGACCAATAGATAAATGAAAACCCTACTATTATTCACAAACAACAAATTTCAAAAATATACAGATGTGATAGTATTTTAAAAATTTCATTTGGTCGAACAAATTGTTGAAAGTTCTGTCTTCTAGATTACCACCAGTTATAACAGATATGTAGGAAAAAACCATTGGAAAAGTAAGAAAGAAAGAAGCTCCTTGAGTTGTCTGAACAGAAAGTTATTTGTGCAGACTCATCTCAAGATCTTTCATAGCTTAGAAGAGTCGACTCTATTTATTATACAGTTAACCAAAATAAGTGAATTGTGTATATATAACTAAGATTCTTTCTTTTTCTATAGGTAGATTCACTGATAAGAAGCTTCTTTTCACCAGTATTAACACATTAATTTGGACTCTCATCATATGTTTCTTGATTTTTCATCAAATTATTTCAGTATCTCGACAAAAAATCCTAGTGAGTTTAATCAGCACACTAACCTTAAGGATACAATTATTTTCACAAAAAGGAAAAAGCCTTAAAATAACGTAGCATCATGATATAGGTACAGGAATCATGGTAAGTGGTGAGTACATGACATCAAATCCAATACATGCAATAGACCAAATATTAAACTCACCTTACAAATCACTAGTAAAGGAAATGCACAATTCACAACCGACGGTCGGAAATCGACTTCTTTAATCAATAGGAAATTTCAATCGAAATCGAATACATAACAACCTCAAAATTGTTGTAATAATGGCGTGTGCGTCGTCAACGTTGCGTGTTGGCTTGTGGCCGAACTTGTCCGATACCGATAACTCCGGAGATTGCCGAACGCCAAACAAATAATGAACGTTTTGTTTTTTGCGTCTGTTTATTCGCCTAAAGAGAAATTTGATTCCATTCTGTACCTACAATGTACACTTGCCTATACACACTTTAAGGTATCTATGGTAAACTTTCGTTTAACTTTTGCATTTCGATGAAAAATATTTAGGAACCTATAAGGATCATTGGAATAATCATCAAAATGCAAAAATATAAAACAATGAGTTGACGTTTTATAATGACGTGAAAATATCGTCAAACTAACGTCCTGGTTATGACGTCTACAGTACATTCAAAAAATGACGTCAGTTTTCACGTCATTTTTTGGTAATATGACGTTGCGGACCAATAAATACCAAAAAGAGACGTCATTATGACTTCAGCTTGCTGCCTGGGCTGCTGCATCAGAAATGATTCAAGCAGCATGCAAAAGAAATTTACTTGGAAGATTTGAATGCTGCATTACAGAAAATGGAAATCAATTTGAGCATAAACTATTATAGAAGTGTTATTCTATTCCAAATATTCCATATTCCTAAGCTATCTTTATCTTTCAAATAAGAAACCTACGTGAAAAATCGGAGTACTTATACCTACAAAAAAAAATTCACATCAAGGGCATGGCTGAATGAGCATAGGAGGTATCTTCATAACAGTGAAAAAATAAACAGGGTGTCCCATTGAAAATTCTCAAGATGATACCACGTGATCCAAAATGTGACGTTTAAACAACGTTGCAGCTGCTTGAAATGCGTAATATTACCAATGGTATGTAAATTTCGATATCGTACTCCGAATAGTTTTCGAGATATATACTGCCGAAAACTTCATGGGCCACCCTCTATATCCATGAAACCTAATTTTTACATATTTGAGTTTCGAAACAAAAAGCAGGATTGTTTCCGCGAAAACATCGAAGGTGAAAATATCAACAAATGTTAACAATGAAGGGAGTGAAATCATGAAAGTCCTCTGAGTTATACAGGGTGGGGCACCACATACGACACGGTCTCTGTAAACCAAACCATTGAATATTTCGAGAATTTCTTCTTTTCATTATCTGTATATTCATTGGGGCTGCAGAAGGAAATTATTTTGGAGTATACAGGGTGGCTCAAAAAGTGTGACATATCAAAGTTGTGTTTTTTTAAAGGGAACACCCGGTATTTTGTTACAGTTTTGAATAGTTCAGGGAAAGATAATACGATTTCATGAGAGGTACCATGTACCTAACTATAACCGTTTTCGAGTTATTGTTTTTTTTTTAATGCAGGGTACAATTGGAGACTGAATAACATCGAAATGTATACAGTGAGGACCAAAAGTCCGTCGCCCCCCTGTAACTTCTTTATTCTGCATATTTCAAAAAAATGTTGAATACATTAGTTGTAGGGTTTCATTTGATCGCCTCAATGGTTTGAGTTTCATTTATACAGAGTGTCTCAAATAAGCACGGTGACTTGGAAGTTAATTTTTTCAAATGAGACACCCTATATTTCATTGCATTTTTACATTCTACGTTGAATTCTGAATAAGTTTGATGAATGAATTTCTATCAAAAAAGTTAATAGTTTTGGACTTATGAACACTTGTAAATGATTATTAATGTGTCAAGAAATGCATGGTGGACATGTCGAACATCTTTTGAAATAGATAAAAACTCACCGTTTTTAGTTATAAATTAAAATATCTCTTCAGTTTCTAATGATTCTTGATCTGTATTTATGGACTACCTTATTTGTTAATAAAATGTTTCAACTTCATTTGTACTAGTTTTTCGTGAGATTCAACAACTCTAACAATTGTAAAATGGTACGACGAGGTAAGTTACACATGGTGCCATCAGCAGTTGGATAGCTTTCAAAAAGGATAGGGAAGTGGAATACATTGTGATCCATTTGTTACGATTTTCTCATTGAACTGGCGCAAAAGTAGTCGAAATAATTATTTACAAGTGTTCATAAGTCCAAAACAATTAACTTTTTTGATAGAAAACCTTTAATCAAACTTGTTCAGAATTTAACGTAGAATGTAAAAATGCAATGAAATATAGGGTGTCCTATTTAAAAAAAATAACTTCCAAGTCACCGTGCTTATTTGAGACACTCTGTATAAATGGAACTCAAACCATTGGGGAGATCGAATGAAACCCTACAACTTATGTATTCAACATTTTTTTTGTAATATGTAGAATAAAGAAGTTACAGGGAGGGCAACGGACTTTTGGTCCTCACTGTAGAAACCATCCCTTCCAATTCTGACCAAGCATCAAAGAGGTTTCAGGCTATTGATTCCGATAGAACCCGTCTCCTAATATTATACAGGACGTTCAAAATTCATTTTCACTTTTTTATAATTCCAAACGCAGATAACTTTGTTATTTTGAATAGAACACCCTGTATTTTTTCAATCTGAAAAATACAAAATTCGAGTATCTTACATTTATTATTTATCTGCGTTTAAAATTATGAAAAAGCGACAATAAATTTTGAACGTCCTGTATAATATTGGGAAACGGGTTCTATCGGAATCAATAGCCTGTAACCTCTTCAATGCTTGGTCGGAATTAGAAGGGTGTACCATTCAAAAAAACACAACTTTGATATGTCACACTTTTTTGATCCACCCTGTATACTTCAAAATAATTTCCTTTTGCAGCCTCAATAAATATACAGATGATAAAAAGAAGAAATTCCCGAAATATTCAATGGTTTGGTTTACAAAGACCATGTCGTATGTGGTGCCCCACCCTGTATACATGTATACAGTTATATTTAATATTAAACACCTAAAGTGGAAGACATGTGTGATAAAATGTCGTTTATTAAAAAGAATCAGATCAACTTTTAAGTACTCAATTTTCGATGTTTTTTAGAATCTCTATTATTGGATTGAGACATGGCTTTACAATCTTTATGGAGTTTACTTATGTATGATCAGATGGGTTACTATAAAATCGATTCTATTATTCTATATATTCTAATGTATTTTCAGCAACTCCCTCTTTCCTAATTCTTTTGAAAATGCAATTTTTCATGAATTCTTTGATATTATATCTGTGAGGTTTCATTTTGAAAGTTTTCGAAACAACTTTCAGTGCCACTTCTCTGAGGAAAACCTCATAACTGGTTGAAAACTTTTCTTGAAAATCGAAGTCAATGCGTTGCTTTGAAATTCGAGCATAATAACTCGATATCACTGGTGACGTCGGAAATGGGATCGGTTAGTATGGGTGTTCCTCAGGGATCCATATTGGGACCGATTCTTTTTCTGTTATACGTCAATAGATTTGAAGCTAGTATACTGGATTACAACTGGATTTCAATAATACGGTTCTGTTCGATACAGACACTGTTAAATTTCTTGGGATTGATTTCGATAAACACGTCATCTGGGTCTCACACTGTGAGGGTCTAATTTCGAAGTTGCACTCATCCTATTATATGTTTAAGAACTTGAAAAAAGTACTAGATGTTGGCCAGCTTGTGAATATCTATTATGCACAAATTGAATCTCGTCTTCGATATGGAATCTGCTTGTGGGGCATCTCTACCAAGACAAAACATGTATTTATTGCACAAAAGGCAATTTTGAGGTGCATCTTCAACATTCCGTGGAGGGAAACATGCAAACAAACTTTAAAATCCAATAACATTTTGACACTCGCTAGTTTATACATATTTGAAATTGCATGTTATATTTATAGCAACAGAACCGACTTCAAGCTCAATGAAGACATTCATAACATAAATACACGCCAGAAGGGCTTAATTCACACGCAAATTGGAAAATACAAGATGACCCAAAATGCACCTAACTATATGGGACCACGCATTTTCAATCACTTATCTGAACATATTAAATCGAGTTTGATGCTTAAAATGTTCAAAATGCACCTCAGGACATTTTTGGTGCAAAATAGTTTTTATACTGTGCAAGATTTTTTCAATTGTCCGGTACAGTAATATTTTTTATTTTTTAAATTTCTTTTCGTTTCCTGTGTTGAAGTATGTTTTATGTATACTTTTTGTAATTTTGACGTTTCCGACACAATGTTATCATTGTCTTAAGGAAAATAAAGAGTATTTCTATTTCCATTTCTATTTCTACTAGATTTATCATATAACCAGTAGGATATTTCAGAAGATTAATGCTGCTAATGTAATTCTTACTGTTGATTAATAATTCATTTGAATCATTGAGAACATTACTATCGTCAAGTATCAAATTATTTTGCATGTACTGCATTTAATTTTTTCCAAGCATTTTTTGTCTAGGTATCCAGAAAATATACATTAGAACAAGTTTCTGACGTTTCACCTGCTGGTTCGATATTTTCTTGATCACTCGAAGAAGAAGATGATGATGACGAGATTAATACTTCATTCCACGTTTTTCCTTCGGAATGGTTGATCATATTCAAATCGGCAGATATAGAAATAGAAGCTGGTGAGACTGTCATCAAATGAACATCATCATCCTCTTCGCAATTGCTTGTATCTGATGACTTCATTAGATGCATTTTCACTAAAAGGCGAAATGTGCATCTAAATGTCCTAACTGTCGGATTTGGGTTGAATCCACCTCTTTGTCGCACACTGGAGAATGCATTCTCGATGACATCCTGATTCAGTCTATTTGTCAATAAGAAACTGAATCCTTATTCGTTTTGTTCATGATAGATGCCCAAAATTGAGGATGAAGTTATAAGTATACCATCAAAATAATCGGGTCTAGAAAGACCAGTTCTTGTTATTTTTTTAATATCCATCAAATAATCTCTAGCCGATCTGATAGTGTTCTCAGCCAAGGGACGTTCTTCAGATATCGCACAGTTGTACGGATTCCTCACAAATAGTAGTTTACTATTCAAACAATCGAATAAATTATTTCATCTGAATGGAATCCGCAGTATCGAGAGCTGAGTTACTTTGTAGTTGACGCAATTCATGGCAAGTTCTTATTGCAGCCGCAACAGAATTGCTAAATATTCGAAGAGCTAGGCGACAATTCATTTTTTCAAATGCTGATGGGTTCATATGAGCAGGAGTGAGTTTAAATAGAGTCCTTCCTGTTGTACTTCTCATATCTATCGCATACGTTTTTCTCACATTATCGAATGATACTCTCTTACCCATCCAAATGAAATCATTGTATTGCCAGTTGCTCCTGAAATTGTTGAATAGGTGCAATGGATCGAAAATACAATGAATTCTTCGTTCCTCAATTTCGAAATATGATATTTTACAGATATTTGCAAATTTCTCATGACCGCTTGGTTATTTGTTCCCTGGTCGCAAACTACTGCCTTGACTATAAGCCCTGTATTCGACACCAGTTTGATGGCTTTGATTAGCACCTCCTTCGAAATAGACTGCTTCATCGCACTTCCAGTTAGAATAAATTCCTCTTGCTAAAAGCACCATAACTTGTGTCCCTGTTTTATTAGATCTACCTCCAATTATTCCTATATCTTCAAACCCTTCTATAACATCCAATAGTTTTGAATACTTGATTTTTTTTTCATCTCCATTTCGTCGAAAACAGTTGTGCAGAATTTTTGTGATTCTTCAATGACTTGTACTTTTTTTGATATTTGATGAAAATGTTCTCTATCAAAGCCAGGTCTGAATGCAGAACTTCCAATCCATCTTTTTATGGTCGCCAAGGCTGGGGGAACAATATTCAGTTTTTTTTCTGGAGAAAGTGGATGGAGATTTATAAAATGTTAATAATGCCAATTCTTCATCATTTGTCCAGCAAGTCTTTTTTTGTGTGATGTTTTCATCGTGGTTATCGCACGAGAGTACTTAGATTTGAATCTAATGTTGTCAATTACAGTTTCATGGTTTTTATTTCGTTTTGAATGTACTTTACAAATATGTACTTTTCAATCGTGAAATGATTGACCTCTTATTTTTCAGGAGTTTTCTCTGATGTTCTATTGTTTTATTCATCTTCGGGCTATTCAGGATATTATTTCGTTTATAAGATGACTCACTCTGAATTTTAGCACTGGTACTATTACTCGATGGCATGTTGATAATGTCAGTTAGCCATTGTTTCGTTTCATCGGACGTATCAGATTCATTCGATTTTTGTCCTTCAGCGAAAGATTCTTCTATTAAAGTATCTGGTAAAAAATCTTCAAGCATCACATTTTTATATGTTTTGAAAGGTTTCTGCAGTGGTAAATGTTTTGAACTGCATGTAATGGATATCGAAGATGAGGGGCCCTCCCGACTACTGTTTTCTTCAGGAATTCCATTTGGAAACTGTTTTGGGACAGCAGTTTTCTTCAACAATTTTCGATTATTGGTACTCCTGAAATCGTCCTAACTGAAGTGGTCTCACAAACAACTTCATTCTTGTTCAACGTTTCTGAGGATAACTCGAGGAGATCGACGTTTCCTAGAAGAAAATAAGTAGTTTTATCTATTCAGATACAGTAGTACCAATAGTACCACAGATATTTTGACAAAAAAGTACTGATTCATAAATGAAATCTCAGAAAATATATATTGAAAGAAGCCTTAGAAGGTCCGTTAACCAAATTTGAAACTCAAGTCCTCACGGGGTATGCAGAATTGATTGGCAAATTTCATCAACTATTCGAAGAAATCGAAGGAATTTTTGAAAAGTTAATCATCGAATATAGTGGACTTATCACTAAAAAAAAAGTTCAATATATACTGTTAACTCAATATTGTCGCTGAATAGTTCTTGTTTTTCTTTAATATATGAAACTTCTCACGAAAGGAGACATCCTGTAATTTTCAGAGAACATCGTGAGAAGCAAGGGAAAGGAGGTAGGAATTGGTGTTCTTTTAAAATTTCTGAAGGTCATATGCCTCGGGGAACACCTCCCTGGGCAATGTGTTCCAGAGCCTCGCTGTTCGTTGGATGAACGAGTCTTTGAAAAGAGATGTTCTGCAGTTCACCAAATTAACCACAAAAGGGTGTGAAGACTGGACTTGACGGGTTAACCTCGAAGAGACCGCCATAGGAGGAACGATTTTTGATATCTCAGAAGAGCACCGCCAATGAAAATATCTATAGAATAGAGATAGATCGCCAACCCTTCTACGGTGTTCCAGAGAAGTAAGCGAGTTAGTAGGCGAAGCATCACCGACGAGACGAATGGATAAAAACATAAGTTGACAAATAACTTCCGAGGTGACATAAATTTAAACGAGTGTGTCAGAAAAGCATTCGATATCATAATGTTTGCAAAATATACATACTTTTTTCCACCCAAACAAAGTCTCAAATCATATTTTGCTTACCTGAATTAATAAGCCATTTTCGACTGAGTTGTTCTGATTTTGGAAACCTAAATAGTGATAGCAGTGGGTTATCCTTTTTGGTTTTTTCACAACCAAGTAAAAAAACGCTTCTTTCTACGACCAGCTATTTTTAATGAAATCTGTAATCCACTTTTCAAAAACAACTCGCGAAGCAATTCTTATACGCACGAAGAAACAACACGCCAGGTTTAATTCAATAAACTTTTCTGTAAACTGATTTGTGGCCGTTTCGGTTTGGTTTAGTTCGCATACGCAAACTTCGCATAGTTTCGTGCCGGTACAAAAACATTCGAGGGTTGAATCGGTTTTATGGTCGGGTTTTGGCAACCCATGTTCCACAAGATTGAGGGTATTGTTCTCTTGATTAAAAAAAATCTTTGGTTACGATGAATAATTAATTTTGGGGTGCAAATCTAGCTCGCCTCCACGTGGTGCACCCTGGGTAACGCTAAAGGGCTAGAACGATAGGCAATCCAGACTATCACACGATCTCCTGGATAGCAAAACATGCATACTGCAACACAACATACAACAAATAGTTCTTTTCAGAACCAACTGACAAGGACTCTTGGACCCTCTGTCAGAGTCTGTCAATTAAACATCGAGGGCATTAGCAGATCCAAAAGTGAATATCTATCTAAATCTCTTTTGGATCATAACATTGATGTGGCCCTCCTACAGGAGACACATACTGCTGACGAATCACAGCTTCAAAAAAGAGGAAAGGTTTTTGGATATAAACTGGTTGGAGCAACATACCACGCTCACTACGGCACAGCCACATACGCCCGCGCCAACTTGGATGATGTCAAACTTGTGTCTATCTCCGAAGATGAGGACATGTTCACCATACACACTGAAGTTGCCGGAACACACATAGTTAACGTCTATAAGCCTCCTGCAACCAAGTGGCCAAATGGAGATACAACCGAAACGACCAAAACGGCACAAAACTAGTAGAATGGACTGAGGCTGAAGATATTCAGTTAGTTTTCAGTGCTAAGCAAAAATGCACTTTCCGTTCTGCCAGATGGAAGTCCGAAACTAACCCCGATCTGTGCTTCGTGTCCACCGACCATAATGGAAAACCTGTCCAAGTTAACCGCTACGTCCTTGAAGATTTCCCACACAGCCAACATCGACCTATAACGTTGGAAGTGGGAACTCAGATCCCAGTCATCCGTAGCACTAATCTTCCGAGATGGAACTTCGCAAAAGCTGACTGGCTAGGGTATTCATCTGCCCTTGATAAAAATGTAAGATTCATTGATCCCCTCCCAACCAACTATCATAGATTCGCTAAGATGGTTATATCCACTGCAAAAAAATACATACCGCGAGGCGTAAGAAGGGAATACATCCCATGCTGGACTTATATATGAAGACTATGTAGAAAACGGTAGATCGGACGTCGCGGACACCCTACTACAAAATCTTGACGAAACACGTAAGGTAAAGTGGAACGAAAACACAAGAAATCTTAACTTTAAACACTCAAGTAGGAAGGCATGGAACCTGCTTAAAAAGCTGGGAGCGGAAACCCATAGTGGCACGAAGCCGGCAGGTGTTACAGCCGACCAAGTAGCCAATCGCGTAGTTAGTCTATCTAGAGCTAAAAAGGACAAAAGGCATTCAACCATAATCAAGAAAGAATTCAGAGCTCTAAAACAAACATCTGATACACAAGAACAACTATCTGGCGTATTCACCGAGGACGAAGTGACAAAAGCCCTCCAACTCGTAAAAAATGGCAAGTCACCTGGTTTCGACAACATACATCCAGAATTCCTTACATACTGCGGAATAAACACGAAGCGCTGGCTAGTAAAGTTCTTCACTAATGTCCTCCAATCCGAGCGGCTGCCAAGCGAATTCAAAAGAACAAAAATCATTGCCATTCCTAAACCGGGTAAACCTGCTGACCTACCCGAAAGTTATAGACCAATTGCCCTGCTAAGTGTCACATATAAACTTCTAGAGCGCCTGATTTACAATCGAATAAACCCACTAATTTTGGAGATCCTACCCATAGAACAAGCCGGATTCCGACTCGGGCGAAACTGCGAAGACCAAGTACTTGCGCTGACAACATTTATTGAAAGAGGCTTCGAAGAACGCAGTAAAACGGAAGTCTTTATAGATCTTACGGCTGCGTACGATACGGTATGGAGGGAGGGGCTCATGTACAAATTCCTAAACGTTACAAGATGCATTAAGTTAACATCACTGGTGAACAACATGCTGTCCAACAGAATCCTCCAAATATCCATCGGATCTATGTTAAGCAAACCAAGGCTGCTTAACAATGGTCTCCCCCAGGGATCTGTACTGGCGCCACTCCTCTTCAACTTGTACACAGCTGACTTACCGCAAACATCAAGCCGTAAATTCATGTACGCTGATGACCTAGCTCTCGCGAAACAACATGACAATATGGGAGATTTGAAAACAACCCTATCCGATGATCTGAGCATACTATCCAACTATTTCCAGAGATGGCGACTCACACCAAGCACTACAAAAACGGAGTCATGCTGCTTTCACCTTAATAATAGACTGGCATCGGAAAATTTAAATATCATCTTTAATGATAATATTCTACGCCACAACCACTATCCTAAATATCTTGGTGTTACATTGGACCGCACCCTCTCTTTCAACAAACACCTAACAAACTTGGCAGCGAAGCTGAGAACTCGTAACAATGTCCTGTACAAACTGGCGGGGTCGACCTGGGGAGCTGACGCCTCAACACTACGCACGTCCGCACTCAGTCTGGTCTTTCCTACGGCCGAATATTGCGCATCGGTCTGGCTAAACAGTCCTTACGTTAGTAAGGTGGACACCGTTCTCAACCAAACTATGAGAATCATTACAGGATCTATTAAATCCACACCCATCGAATGGCTACCCGTGTTGTGTCATATCGAACCACCGAAAATCCGTAGACAGCAGATACTAGTACGAGAGTTTGAAAAGGTCAGCGGTAACCTAGACTTACCGATCCATCAAGATATAATTAGATTCAACCGACTAAAATCTAGGAATCCAACTGTCAAAACCGCCCAACAGCTCATAACCAACAACTTTAACGGACACAACGAGTGGATATCGAACTGGCAGAACAAGGTTAGTCCAGCCTGGCACTCCTTGCTGGACCCGGATAATCCACCACAAGGCTTCAACATGCCCCGGAAAACTTGGGTCCGGTTAAACAGGATCCGGACTGGCCATGGCAGAAGCGGATCGGCCCTTTTCAAGTGGGGGATGAGTGCAAGCCCAGAATGCGATTGCGGCGCAGCTTCCCAAACAATACACCACATTACCTATGAATGTCCGACAAGAGCATTTCCTGGCACAACTCTTGACCTGTCACATGCAACACCCCAGGCCATCCAATGGCTTAACCAACTAAATATGGAGCTGTGACCAATACCTAAAAATTTTTTTTGTCTATACATTGTAACTTCTATTGTGTTAGTACATCTTATTTCTTTATGTATGTTTGTACACGCCATAAGCTAAAATAATAATTAATTTTCATTTTTTACTCTCCTTTCATTGTATTGATTATCAAAATCGTGTAAACTTTTTTCGTATAAATAATCAGTATTCAGAGAATTGAAAACCCCTTCAAACGCGGTATCACAAGCTACCCCTTCTCATTTAAAATTTTTATAGTGATAGTTATCACCTCTAGAGGGTTGAAGGAACAAGTTAATAGTTTTATTCAAAAAGTGTAGTTTTATATATAAAAATTGACCTGTTTCAAAATTCTTCATTTGCATTCATACTTACATAGAAAATTAATTTATCCGTTACTTTATGACCTCACTGTATATATTTTTTTCTCATTTGATTCGAAAGGAAGAGATTATCATTATTACAAATGAAAGTAAATACCCAAACAAAAAGCTAGGTTAGCGGACCTATTCTTTTGGCAAAGAGTTTCTTAACGCGCATGTCAATACTTATGAATCAAAACAGTTTTCAATTTTGAATATAGCGATTGTCTAAGATTCAATTCTCAAGTTCTTCATTCTTCTAAAAATGTTTCCAAATATTTCTCTTCTACTTGGCAAGAATAAATCCATCTAAACCGCATTCAAGTTATCATTTTCTGCCATAGTATTTTTACACTCATGCATCTTGGATACAGGATAACAATGAAGGAATAACATGTTAGATCTCTGTCAGAATGAAGTTCATAGCCTACTATCTTGAGCACTATCCAATATTTATTTTATTGAAGACGAATTCATTACATAAGTGATCATAACTAACAAACTGTACGAGATAGGTATGGGGAAAGTATACTTAATTAGGATGGAAAATGTTATAGCTTTTCGAATAAGTGATAAAATACAGGGTGTTCCATTTAAAAAAACGAAGTTTCAGTCATTTTCATGAGTGCCCGGATGACACTCACTTCTGAGCCTCCCTGAATACTTGATGGTCTTATGCAGCTATAACCCAAATTGCAATATTTTGTGAATTTGCATTGGGAAAAAATTTTTATTTTTCAATGGTCAGGTTTTGCACAAAAATTTGACAAAATAATTTTTATCTCGGAAATCGTCACAGATAGGTATAGGGAATTATGTAGGAAAGTTATGAGGAATCTCATGAGGATTCCAAAAATGATATAATATACGAGGTGTTCTATTTGAAATAACAAAGTAGCTACTACTTTTTCATACAAGCGGCAACACTGTATTGATGAAAATATTTTGGACGGATAGAGCAAGTTTGATTTTCCACGCTCACAAATTTTCGAAATGATTTGTCCTTCTGTTCTCCAGATACGTCTAATGTTCCATCCACTGTGAAACACCCTGTATACCATTTTCTATTTCAATTACACTATTAACAAAATATTCATTGATATTCTGGGCAATTTCAATTGGATTATCACATACTATTTTTCCATTGCTATTTTCAAACAAAATTCTCTTTAAATTAGGGGATTCTATTGGTTTAACAAGCTGTTTCAGATATTTCCACATAATTTTAGGATATTTTCTATTTTCATCAATTTTATTTTCAAAATATAGTTCTTCTTTTTCTTTCAGAGTATTCACATATGTATTCCTGGAGTATTTATATTGTTGCCATTTTTGTTCTCTTTCTGAAGCTACACAAGTTTTTATAAGCTATATCTTTTTCTTTTGATAATGTTTTCAGTCATAAAATGGTACTTAATTGACTTAATTTGTATTTGCTTTTCCGGTGCTATTTTATCCATAATTACAGTACAGTTTGTTTCTATTTCATCCAATATTTCATTCACATTGATTGTATTCAAGTTCCAATTAACAGAGAGAAGTTCTAAATTGATTTCCTTATACGTACGTTCATTTATAGTTCTTACACGAATGAATTTGTTTGAAATTTCTTTCCTACTATCAAAAATGCCAACTGATATTAAAGAATGATCAGAAATTTCTGGTACATCATGTACAGCAGTTCGTATATTTGATTCATTAGAGATCACATAATAAATAAGCGTTTTGCTGTTATTTGTCACCCGTGTGCAATCAGTAACAAGTTGATCAATTCCAAATGAGTTGAATATATTTATGATTTTTTTACAATAAAAACTATCTTTATTTAAATCAATATTGAAATCTCCAATCAGAGTACATTTTTTGTTATAGAAATAATTTTCAAGAATGTTTTCGAGACTGTCCAGAAAAACAGAATGGCTTTCATTAGGCGAATGATAAATACCTCCCATTGACCATTTCTTGCCATTGATTTTGATTTCAACAAACTGAATCCAGTAGTTAGGTTCATTGACCAAAGATTTTTTTACCTTGTATTCCATGTTCTCCCTTATATATATGACAACCCCTCCAGTGTGCCTGCTGCTACTATCACATCGAATTACATTATAATTATTTATATATATTTCAGCATTGCTAACGTCTGGAGTTGTTCTCGATTCACTTAGAATTATCAGTGCTGGGTTATAACTCACAATATTTAAAATAACATCAGACTTATGTGCTAATAAACTTCCAACATTAACATATATGATATCCTGGTTGAATTGTATATTAGGAATCACAGTTCACAGGAATTCAGTTCCAATTTGTCGTTCTACTATTGTAGGGATAGAGTTGATGTACTTGATAGTTTTCGAGTTGTCTCCTTTTGCAATGATTTCTTCAAGCCCTTTCTTCACTGCTTTATAATATTCCCTTTGTTTTACAGTTTGATCTCCAAATTTCTTTATTGTGTTCAGTGTTTTACTAATCTTTAGTGTTTCCTTTGCATCAGCTGGGTTTTTGAATGTTACTTTCAGAAGTCTACATTTATCTTTTGAAAACTTGCCAATTCTTTGCAGTCTTATGTTGGTGTCAGTCAGAGTAACATCTTTGAGGATATTCAGTACCGTTTCTTTCTCCTCGTTTAATCTATCTATATGGTTGGTTTTGGACGATTCCTTAATATTTGCTATCATGACATTCATTGCTCTGTACTTTCTCTCCTCTACTTCTGCTAAAAACTCCTCAATGTGTAAAGGATTTGGGGCAGTAATTTTATTCTCCTCAAGATCAATTATTCGCTTGTTCATCATTTGCAATTCACTAATCACCTCCTTTAACTCTCTTTTCGCTTCAGACAGTTCTTCCTTCATCACCTTCATATCTACTACTAACTTGGGCACACTCTTGAAAGCCTACCTGCATTCCGCACAGAAAAATATCAACGATCTGTTACGGACGATCACAGATCTCATTTCAGAAGCTCCAATACCAAGGCATTTTTCATTCTGGTGAAAGGGCACCAAGCAGCTATCACATAGTATAAACTTATCCTCTGAAATTGATTCTGAACATTTTGGACATATGTTATCCATGATGCTTAACCTCACTTATCACTCTTTGTGTAGATTTTTGGAGAAAAGTCGAAAATAACAATTCCACTTGGGAGAAATAGTTTCTCTTATTACGTTTATAAGAGATTTTTCATAGTTCCTTTTGAGATTACTAAAATTTTTACGGATTTATTGCGAGCTAGTGAACATTGACATTGACGCAGTAGCAGTTCGGTGAATCGGCTAAGGTGTGACCTAGTTCCTTAGTTAGTTTTTTTGTATTTCGTAATTTGATGAAAACTCAGTTGGAATAAATTCACCCCTCGATCAAAATTACGTGGAACCCTGAAATTGAAATATTCAACTCCTTCAACTCACCGACTTGAAGTGTACTCCGATGAAAGGCTGTCGAAAGTACCCCTATTGATCTTTTGATAACCTCAAATAGAAATTACGTCAAAGCAGCAGAATTAAATCTGAACATGATACAATACGTATGGAGTATATGTCATAAGTGAATTTGAGGTAACTTATATTTATAAAAACTCAATATGATAGTGATCTTCATATATTCTGAGTAATGACAAGATATAAATGAGAAAACAGGAATGAAAGTCGACCATTTTTTTTTTCATGAATTAAACGAATAGGTTAATAACGTTTATTGAACATTTAAATGATTTTGTGAATGGAAGATATTCAGATTCCCAAAACTGACTATCGTTTTTGGAAAAAAAAGTCATTGAAGGTTTCAAAATATTCACTTTAGCAGTCAATCAATTTGAGGACAAGGCTATTTTTATATTTTTTTCTTTTCAGAGACACATTATTTTACCTTTTCTAATCAAATAACTACATACGTATAATTTGTATGATATTCGAAAACTAGAATTTTTGTTACTTTAAACTAATATACTCTTTTTTTTAGTTTAACAAGCATACCGGTTCTGGATTTCAAAGTTATCTGAAACTCTAACTCTAGTTCAAATCCAGGGACCGGTAATACTTCAAATTCTCTTATACACTTTGCCACTGAAACTTTCGCTGATACCATCGCATATTTATAACCTGAAACCAAAATTGGAAGACATTAAATCCATATCATAATTAGTTTCACGAAGTTCTCAGCTCTCTTCGTAATAAACATATAATAAGTTATAGCAAACGTCTGGAAGAATCAGATATTCCTAAATTGAATATTCATTGAATGGATTGTTGCATTTTCGTTCATCTTGAACTATGAATATCTTTCATCAAATCATTCAATTTGCATTGTTTTTCCAAGCAGGTATCAGTTTCTGGCCCACTTTTATTCGACATTTTTCATCAATGAGAATAGTTCGAGACAACAGTATCATCTATGCTTCAACTTTTACTTCAAGATACAGTGTTACGGCTATGACGTCATGGATATTTTTTTCAAAATTTCACCGCTATTTTCTATAATAGCATTTGAATGAGCATTTTTCTCTGCATATGTCAAGCTAAAAATTATGTCATGTCACGTTGGGATATTTTCAATAAATTTAATAATTAAGTCATTGATTCAGTTTATTGTCAAGCTCAGGGAGGAATTCAATTTGAACATTTGATCAATCCGTTTGTTCAAACACCTGTGTAAAGTAAATTACTGTACAATCATTGAAATATCAATCATCTCGACTAAGGGTACTTTGTTAATTTAACCAGAGAAACTGTCACGTTGCATAAAGAATGAGATGAGTTCTATATTCAATATGTGATTCTTTATTTAATCTCCATGATTCATTTTTTTGTTATATTTTTTGTGAGACAGACATACAGTATTTCGATATCATAATTAGGGTCGATTACTGTCAATAACAATTCAAAATTCTTACCAATGCATATTCTTGGTCCAGCGCTGAATGGCAGATAATTATATTTAGGTATTTTTTCCGCATTTGCAGGAAGAAATCTACTAGGATCAAATGTTTCAGGATCAGGAAATAGTTCCGGATCATTCTGCATATCAATGATTGGAATAGAAAATACTGTTCCTACAGGATACTCTATTCCATCTGCAATAAGAAAGTCGAAAAATTAGTCTAAATGAAGATAATACTTGTTGTCAATTAATGACACGTGTTTTATAGGAAAATAATAAAATTATATCACTTCTTTTTTCCCAGTTTTTGCTATTCGATATACATGTCCATATCTATACATTTCTGATTGATTTCA
This sequence comes from Plagiodera versicolora, assembly GCA_037013635.1. Classification (NCBI taxonomy): domain Eukaryota; kingdom Metazoa; phylum Arthropoda; class Insecta; order Coleoptera; family Chrysomelidae; genus Plagiodera; species Plagiodera versicolora. The sequence continues at coordinate 1,711,874 of CM072986.1, read as the reverse complement.
TTTCAGGTCCATCTCTTCTCATATATCTGAGACAATGAAATAATAGTGCAAGAAAATGTTTGAATGTCTGAATCATTGAATAATATCATTTTTCAGTATCCATAAGTATGGGAATATCAGAAATAATGTTTTCGGAGTATGCTAAACTCTAACAATTTCAAACATGAACATCCGATACAACCCAACATGTATTCATGAGAACCTTCAAATAGATTGAGCTATTGAAAATTTTCAACTTATGTTATGTTTTGAAGTCTTGTTGTCATCATTTTAATCAAAACTTTGAAATTTCACCTATTAAACCCCATGAAAAAGTGAGGGTGACTTAGTACGGTACCTTGTAAAAGGAAAACAGGACAATACGTAGGCTGTCTTGAAAATTTGGTTACTTCTTCATAAACTTACCGCTTATTCTGTGATATATTATTTGATAAGCATATAGATACTAGTCTCACCCAATTCAAACTCTTCTGTAATCTGTCTCTCCATATAAGGTACTTGGGGATACATTCTCAGCCCTTCCTTTATGACACATTCTAAATACTCCAAATCATTCACCTGCTGCAGAGTGAAGTCTCCTTCAGGAGCAATTTGCATTATTTCTTCAAAGAGGGTCTGTTGTGACTCAGGTTGTCTTGCTAATTCATAGAGGATGAAAGCAACCAAACCAGCAGAAGTGTCATATCCCTTGAAATATTTTACAATTTTTTTCAAGAGAAGCCATGGTTCTATCGACTCAACTAGTGATAAAACATTACTCGAACAGTTATCCAACGTATTCAGAGTGCGAAAAAAACAATTCAATCCTATAAGCAATTTGAAATGATTTGAATTCGCTAAACTGGTCCATTATGTTAGTTAACTGTGAACGCAGTTTTGATCCTGACTTCGTTATCCTGTGAATAACACCTGACTTACCGCTGCCATAAATGTGTCAATCTCTTCTCTTATATCATCATAAGACATTCGTCCTTCAAAATGCTCTGCCAACATAATATCCATGAAAGCAGCCTTCTTTTTGATACCGCTTTCATCTTTCTTCTCCGGAGTTTTCCTTTGTTTCAAAAACATGCTGCTTCTCTTTTTAATAACGTCGATAGTGAATGCTTTCAGAGATTTCGCGTAGCTTAGGTATACGTCTTTTTCACTCGAGAATAAGAGATAAAGTGATTCATATCTCTGCCAGAATGAAAAGAATCGAACGCCAACGATTCTCAACATCATTCTGGTTTTCTCGATATAGTCCTGTTCTTGGGGATTTTTGGAAGGATTTATCTTCAGTCCCATCAAATTTTCTAGAACAAAAAAAATCAAATGACGTGTCACGATTCAGTATTCATAATGAGTTCGTCATGTGAAAATGTTAATTATCATGACCCGAAACAAAACAAAAAAATTATTCAATATCCTTTGAAAGAAAACATAGCACCTGCCTATTGTGAAGGGATCTTCTTCAGTTAAGTGCGAAACACTCGAAAATCCAGAGATTGACTAAGCACCATGATACATTGGATTCGTTTTCCTTTCTTGAGTTAAACTTTCTTTACAAGGTGGATCACAATGGATGGTATCTTAGACATATTCGAAAAACGAAACAAGAAAATCTCATTACATCTATTCGAGATTCAAGAAATTCCAATATATCAAAGTAGGCCTATCTAACACGGTTAGTCCGCTCTTCCACTCTCAATGCCTCCTGCTCTGTGTACAGATGTTGCCTACATCGCAATCAGCGTTGTCCTGAATCAGCATCTAGCGGAAGGAACTTGGGCACCTTGAGTTTATCGTCTCCCACTTCAACTCGAACTTATAGTACATCCCTGGAGCCAACAACGTCACTAACGCACTGTCACGGGTCGGAACTTTCTCCCTACCAACCGTTCTGAGCTCTAAGAGCATCATCAAAGCTCAAGCAAATGACGAGCCGCTTCCACATCATTTCGTCTCCCACCTCCTTGAAATACTTTGCCGCCAGTCCTTCGACACTGTGAATCAACTGTTTCATCTGGCTGGTTGAGCTACTGCCAAATACGTGACCTCAAGTTTTCTCTGGCATAGTCTCGGCAAAGACATTCATAAAAACATGCGGGATTCGCTAGTCGAATTGGTTTCCGGCACTCCCTTGTGAATCCCAAGAGCGCAATATAGCTCAAGATACACCAACCGTCAAACCTGGAGACCTCGTCCATAAACTCCGCCGATTTCTCTCAGCTATCAGGCTAGTGCCAGCAGGAAGATATGCTCAACTTCTTCCTTTCGTAATCAAAGGAGCTCCGAATATGTTTTCCACAGGATCGACACGTTTTGTGAACCACTACAGCTGCCACACATCGGACCTCATAGATGTTAATGACGACAACTTTCGACATGATCAGACGTATTTTTCATTATTATAACGAACAGGGACAATAACTCGAGCAGCAAGAGATTATATCGAATCAGACTCGTAGAGATGTGGAAAAACTGATTCCAGGTGATTTATATTGCCAAACTTTAGTAGAATTGAATAACGATTCTCGAGAATCATTTTCCGATTGAAGATGTTAGAACAACCAAAAGTTTCATTGCTTTTCTTTGACTATTCCATAATATGTATATGTATACCGTGTGTAACAGGATCATGGATACCCCACTTTTCTCCTTCAGTTTTCAAGACTAAAAACTTGAGGTATCCTTCACATAAACAACAACATTTGACATCCAAATGATTTTTTCCACTTCCGGTTTCAGTAATACCACTGGAGTAAAATTGTATTACTTTCTGATTTTCTTTCAGCTTAAATTTTGATTGTATTCATCGCAAAACGTGATAAGTTATACCAATGATAACGTTTTTGGGAGTACTAATGAATCGAATCACGGTATCAATATGGATCCATTTGAAAAAACTGAGTTTTCGTCCAAAATTTATTTACATAACATTGCTTCAATCATAAATCATTTTATCCAGTATTTTCGATGATATTCAGATTCAGATTCTAGCTCTACACGTATTATTTAGGATAAATCGAAACCATCATCCATCAGAAATAGGAAAAATATTCAAAAAAATATTGCATTCAGGATGTCACTTGCTTGGTACGTTGAATTTAGAAAATTGTACAGAATCCAAAAATGTAATGAAATACAGGCTGTCATATTTAAAAATCGGTAGGTATCTTTGGCGAAACTGGAAATGGGAAAAAATCATTTTGTCAAAAGTTGCTGTTCATTATGTATATAGGATATCCCAAATTTGAAATGTTTTGTTCGAAAAATAAACGAGAAAAGTTTGGTATACCATGATCCTGTTACATCCGGTATAGACTCATGTGAAGTTAGCGCCGAATTTTTTGAAAATGATTGTTTTTTTTTCAGAGTTCTGGGTATTTTCAATATAGTTCTGGAGTTCTTTAATGAAAATTCGAAAACTTAAAATTTAGGCGCTAACTTCACGCAGCGCCGTCTTTTTCGAAAATATGAGTTCTTTGATGATTTCAAAAATAGTTCCGGTGAAATGGAGAAGTTATTTGAAAAAACAATTCCGAGTATCAAAACTTCGAATGGAAATTTTCGATATATAAAAGAATCTTTTTGCAGTTATGGATAGCGCCCAAAGAGTTCTACAAGATATCCCAATGACATTTTTTCGAAAAGTTGATAATTTTTCAGTTATTATAGATATATAGATAGATAGATATATCTTTTAATGGTCATATATACACAATTGTGTTTTGACTAGTCAGTAGACAAAAAAAAATTAGAGTATGTAAATATAAAAAATACAATATTCGTCACTACATACAGTAAGTAGTAATAACTTGAAAATATAAGAATTGTAAACACAACGCCTACAGTGCAAGACTCAACAAAGCGAATTTGAGTTCCCGTTCCGAGAAACACGATTTTCGTTAAAATTGTTCTGATTAGAGTTCTGAATAGCGCCTGAAGAGTTCTACAAGATATCCCGATGACATTTTTACGAAAAAGCGATTTCAAATTCCCGTTCCGAGAAACACAATTTTTGAATATTCGTCAAAATTTAAAATAAAAGAGTTCTGATTAGAGTTCTGGATAGCACCCGAAGAGTTCTACATTTTACTATTCGCTAATAACTGAAAAATTATCGAATTATTCGAAAAAATGTCATTGGGATATCTTGTGGAACTCTTCAGGCGCTATTCAGAACTCCAATCAGAACTCTTTTATTTTCAATTTCAACGGAAATCGTGTTTCTCGAAACGGAAATTAAATTCGCTAATATCTGAAAAATTATCAACTTTTCGAAGAAATGTCATTGAGATATCTTCTAGAACTCTTCAGGCGCTATTCAGAACTCTAATCAGAACTCTTTCTTTCCAATTTTTACGAAAATCGTGTTTCTCGGAACGGGAACTTAAAATCGCTAATATCTAAAAAATTATCAACTTTTAGAAAAAATGTCATTGGGATATCTTATAGAACTCTTCAGGTGCTTACTCTAATCAGAACTCCTTTATTTTCAATTTTTACGAATTTACGAAAATCGTGTTTCTCGAAACGGGAACTTAAATCCGCTAATAACTAAAAAATTATCGACTTTTCGAAAAAATGTCATTAGGATATCTTGTAGAACTCTTCGGACGCTATCCAGAACTGCAAAAATATTCTTTTATATATCGAAAATTTTCCATTCGTAGTTTTGAAACTCGGAATTGTTTTTTCAAATAACTTCTCCATTTCACCAGAACTATTTCTATAATCATCAAAGAACTCCAGAACTATTCCAAATAGACAGGAAAAAATAATCAGAACTCATATTTTCGAAAAAGACGGCTCTGCGTGAAGTTAGCGCCTAAATTTTAAGTTTTTGATTTCCGTCCGTAATTTGCTGGAACTATTCAAATTTTCAGTAAAGAACTCCAGAACTATATCAAAACTACCCAGAACTCTGAAAAATCAATAATTTTCAAAAAAAGTCGGCGCTAACTTCACACGAGTCTGGTATAGGTAGATCCTAAATTCCATGTAAGAGATGTGAATATGATCGCACGAATACATTGGAAGTTTTCAGAATATTTATAAATCAATGAGCTGCTGGATACATGACCAATGAGTTGTATCATAATATCGAATCATTTTTCCTTCTTCAACTCACCACAAGCTATTTCTAGAGCTGACGCATTAGTATATTCAAGGGTGTTGACGAAATCATTCCCGACTTCATTTGCCAGTGCTGCCACTAGAGAGTTACTGGAACTATTGAAAACTTGAAGGTATCTCTCCATAAGGTTCGTATTGAACGACTGATTAATGATTTTCCTTCTCTGTCTCCATTTGTCTCCTGAAAATTTGAATCTGAGTGTATCCAAAGTCAATTAAAAATTTTATTGGATATTACTTTCCCAATACTTTTCCATAAAATTACTTCTCTTATAGATTTATTTCTGAGAATTTGTCGAGATATAAAATGAATATCCATTCGTTGTTCTTGCTTTCGATTTTGTTCGAAGGTTATTTCAGCAAATTCATACTCAATCAGTCGATAGATTGTATCATTATTTGATTTACTCAAAACGTTCTAAATGTTCGCTTTCGATCGAATGTCTGAATTGAACAATCGATGGATCATCATCGTACGTCCACTGAATGTTTACCTAAAGGGGAACATGTAATTTCCAGGTGTATGAAAGCTAGATCTTTATGAAAACCTCATGAAAACTGAAATTTCTGTAACATTCCTGTAGATTATAGGAGACGTATTATAGGTTATAAGTATAACGAACGTGCGAAGCAGATGCTAATCATCCACTTGGCTCTGTAATTTCTGAAAATAATCATCAACCCAAAACCCATACATAAGAATTGAACTTGTGATATCTTTAAAAATTACAGATGTATTTGTAATCAATCAGAGTCCCCAAAATGCTGGACTTTCTGATTTCAAAAAAATTGTCATGAGACCCCAGTAGCATTATAATCAGTGAGCAACATGGTTTCTGTAGAGGTAGATCTACAAACATCTACAAACTTGGTGCTTCACCAAAATTATATTATCAACGCTCTCGAGAATAAACTTCAGGTGGACTCTATATACATGGACATTTCCGAAGGAAGTATTTTGAAGTGGATCGATTGGCTGTTCAATAAATAAATAAATAAAATTAGGGACAGTTCACAAATATAATCTGCAGTGCCTTCGAAAACAGAGCACTCTTCTACAAACGGTGAGAAATGTCACATCGAATCCAATTTTCGATGAATGGCCATTTTCTTCTCGCAATGCGAGGCAAAATAAACGTAAGATATCCTTGAATTCTTTAATATCCTTCGGTTGTGTAGCTCAAGCTTTTTTTTCCAATATTTGCAGTCTTCTCAGAAGTATGTTTGTTCAACTGTATTCTTCTAGAACTTTTGCCATTGGTCTTCTGTTATTCTTATGTATAGTCTATTCATTCTGGGTCGATAGTTGTGTCAGATATGGTAACTTTTCAATGTCATTAGTGAAAAAAAAGTATCTAGCAATGACAGACGTCTTGATAAGTTCATACATCAGCTGGAAACATCAAAGCATCAACAATTATGGTAACACTTAAATGTCACTTTACAACGATGCCAGATTATTTGGAGCGAAACCTTACAATCGTTTGTTTACATGCGAATTGTTCTTTTCTTGGGATTTTTGTGAATTTGTTCTTTTAAGAGCTTAATTTAATCGTATTCTCATGAAAATGCCGAGAGGATTGAGTAGAGATGTTTAGAAAATGATTGCATCTTTGCAACATTTGCAACATTTTTAACGAGAAAGGGATAACAGGAGACCCTTACTTTGTAACGAAGTTACTGAAATTTATTGTTTTGGTATTTGGCAAGCTAGCGACTCCGTTTTTTTTCGTAAGTGTTGAGAAGAATACACCGGTTCCGATGTATCAATCAATCAATCAATCAATCAATCAATCAATCAATCATGCTTTATTGTCCAAGAAGTAATTCTTATTGACAAAGTAAGTGTAATTTTATAAAGTCAGAAATATTAAAAATATAAAATTATATGAAATATAATGAACAATCATTATAGAGTTAAAACATGTGTACCTAAACGAATATAACTAAAACATTACAGAAAATATATCAAACATTACAGATAAATAAATGAATATCGCAATCCAGATAAGTAAGCAACGGAAGTATTAAGCTTTAAAATTGATCAATGTAATATTCCTTCAAGTCATAGTAGGCTCTTTGCAGAAATACCTCTTTAACTGATTTCCTGAACTTTTTTAAATTTGTTATTTCCCTGTAGTACATTGGGAGATGGTTAAATATTTTCTTGCTCTCATGTATCAAAGAAAATTTTGTAATTGCTAATTTTGGTATTGGCAGGGGTAGATCCCGACTTCCTCTTGTATGGTATCGTCTGTCATTATTCACTGCTGTATTTGAATACTTTTTGTGTATTAGACACACGGTTTCCAAAAGGAACATACAAGGTAAAGTTAGAATTTTCTGACTGATAAAAAGTGGCTTGCAGTGATCTTGTAATTTTGCTTTACAAATGCATCTGACAGCCCTTTTTTGCAAAACGAATACTGAATTTAGTAGTTGCTGACTACATAAGCCCCAAAAGGCAATTCCATATCTCAAATGGGACTCGATCAAGGAAAAGTACACAATTCTGGCTAAGGATTGATTGAGCTCATCCGAAACAACTCGAACTGCATAACAGCCAGATGCTATTTTTTGCATAAGTTCTCTACATGCTTATCAAATTTTAATTTTTCATCTATAACTACCCCTAAAAACTTTGTGTGAGTTTTGTTCACTATAGCGTGATTTTCTAAAAGTCGTCGAAATTGAACTTGAAGCAGACTATTTTTGTTTTATTTGTGTTGAAACATAAGGAGTTTGAATCACACCATTGTTTAATTTTATAGAGATCAAAAGTAATGTTTTCTCTGAGATTATCTTCATTTGTCCCACGCCAAAGGATGGTGGTATCGTCTGCAAAAAATGTAAACTTCCCCCTGATGTCAACGGTTACCAGATCATTCAGATGAAGCAGAAAAAGAATAGGACCCAAAACCGAGCCTTGTGGTACACCTGTTGTGATATTCTCCATGTGCGATTTATTTCCTTTGAGTTTTACTACTTGTTTCCTGTCTGTTAGATAACTGGAAATCCAGTTATATGACAATCCTCTAAAGCCATAGCTCTGTAGTTTAAATAAAAGTATTTCATGGTTCATGCAGTCGAACGCTTTAGAAAAATCGCAAAACACTGCCCCAATAGCTTCGTTATTATTTAAACCAATATACACATCTTCCAGAAAAGAGAAGATTGCATCGCCTGTGTTTTTATAGCTTTGGAATCCATATTGAGATTCGCATAGGATGTTATGATGACTTAAGAAGTTCAATATTCTCTTTTCAACCAGCTTTTCAATTATTTTTGAGATTGTTGGAAGCAATGATATAGGCCGGAAGTTTGATGGATCATTCATTTCGCCACCCTTATGAAGCGGAATGACTATTGCTAGTTTCAGACATGAAGGAAATCTGCCAGAACGAAATGATTTATTGATGGCCTCCACAAGAATATTTAAAGCGTATTCTGAGAGATTTTCTAAAATTTGATATTTCATCATAACCAGACGACGTTTTGTTCTTTATTTCCTCAATTGTTCGCTTCAGTTCGTACATGTCAGTATCGAATAGGTGAAAGTTATCTGGAATATTTATATTTTTCATAAACTCGGTTGGATGGATTGTCGGTTGTAATTCTGATGTTATTTTTTGTGCTATCGTACAGTAAAAGTTGTTTAACACGTTTGGATCTATATCCGCATTAGAAGGCAATATGTTACTTTTACCACGTGAATTATTTATTATAGCCCAGTTTTCTTTTGTTTTATTTTCAGCCTTATATAGTTTATCTTCAGAATATCTTTGTTTGGCAAGCTTTATCAACTTTCTGTAAATCGTCCTGTATTTATTGAAATATGATATGAAAAATCCCTCAGTTATGAATTTTTTAATAGTATGTAGTGATCTCAAGTTTGTTGCCGATTTTTTTATACCTTGAGTTATCCAGGGCTTTTTCTTTTTATTTTTGATTTTTATCTTTTTTATTGGAAAACACTTCTCGAATATATCTCTTAGGTAGTTTTGGAACATGTTGATTGAATCATCAGAGTTCAACACTTCAGCCCATGGTGTTATATTACATAGGTTCCTAAATGATTCGTAATTTGTCTTGCTATATATTCTTCCGTATCTAAATTTACTTCTTTCATTTATTGTTTGGAGCGACATTTCGAAGATAAGAGCTTCATGGTCTGAAAGACCTGCGGGAACAGTTTTACAGCTAATATTCTGTTTCTCCAAATTTGAGCAGATATAGTCAATGATAGTAGCTGGATACATGGTTATTCTTGTAAGGTTTATTGTGTAAGCGCAAGGTGGATTTCTCGTAATTGTTTTTGAGCACGATTGGTTACCGGGGAGCTCAGGACTCGTCAATGCGCATAGCAGTTCCTACTCCACCGTCTAAGTAGAGTGGGGAAGTCGGGTATAAATCTGAGCGATCGGACGGTGAAGCGGTCGTTGACTTCGAGACCGCAAGGGCAACACACCGGAACTGCTGAGACCGCAACAGTAGACCGAGTTATCAGAAGGTGAGCCGACCTGTACTGATATTGGTACCTGTTTCTGCGAGAGAGGGTTCTGCTCATTTCAAGGGATTCCGATCCTAGCAGTGGTGTTCCTGCGAGAGAGAGAGAGAGAGAGAGAGAGTGGGCGAACACTCTTGTCAGGAAGAGATGGCTCTGCTCATTTTCCGAGACCGAGGCTTGGGAGGTGATAGCGGTATAGGGACGAGATTTCCTCGACCTGTATGAGTTATCATTCCCCCAGGGACGTTCGCTAGAACTCTGGTCAATCTCGTAAGGAAGCCGCTAGACAGGTCCGAACCGAGTGAGAGAGGGAGGGCGAGTGTAGACTCTTGGCAGGAAGAGAGGGCTCTGCTCATTTTTCTTGAGAGGTGATAGCGGTACAGGGGCGGGGTTTTCTCGACCTGTATGAGTTATCATTTCCCCAAGGACTTTGTTGAATGTGCTTTGCTTGAGCTTGTGTAATAGAATAAACCGCTGTGCTTTAGTAGTTTGCTTTTTGCTGTCCGCCTGTGTGAGATTGTTTGTATATATCCCGTGATACTAACCGTTTTTTTTTTACTTCCGTTATACCGGGTGATCGGGAAAAATAGCTTGCCAGATTCGGGAATTCAGATCTCATGTAAATAGTTGTATAGTAAATATAGGTAGTAGGATAGCATTAGTTTAAATTTGTTTATTTACTTGATCGTTAGAAGGATATACGAATTAATTGAGTTTGTTTGTTTCATTTCATTAACCAGAGCAACTAGATTCAGGGCATTGAAACCTTCATAGTGTCACTTTGACAGACAACCTAGACCCCTGGACAAACTTTCTGCACTGATAGTTGCCCGGTGCAAGTGGACCTACCACTATAATATAGGTGGCGCCCGAGATTTCATAATAGTACCTGAGTTGGGGCGCCAAATAACGCTCTAGTAGTAAGAAACCCTTACAACTTTCATTGGATTTTGTTTGAGAGGTAAGTGAAGAATCTTCATGAATATTCCTTCACCACGAACTTACAATGGTTCAATAGTTTCTATGGAATATGATTATTACAGATAGTGATTGCTGCTTTGAATGTAGAAATTGAACTGTGTAGGGAATATCTGCATACTTTCACAGAAGGTAATGCTAAGAACTAAACCGTCCTAGGACTTCTACGGAATTACACAACGGAAGAAACAAGTTGAGGATATTGATCAACCTCAACAATATCAAATAAGGAACAATACATGTACAAGAACATCAGTGAGTATTCAGTGCATATCACATATTATCAGTTGCTGAACAATCTTCATTGCAGAGGAACACTCTGCTCAACATTCTTCACATCTTTATTCCAGAGTGGAACTCTACGACATTCTTGGCAAGATTCTAGTGTCAAAAGTGTGAAAATACAAAGAACATGAGATTCAAGGTATTTAGAATTTGTATATGAGTTAGATGGTGTATTGGAATTATGTTGTCTATTAGATTCATTGTTTTGCATGCTGGTTATTCAGATGGATTCATTCCTGGGACAAAATTTGTTTTAATCCCTGAAACTGCTGACAAAGTTTACCATGGATAAATTAACCAGGATATCGTTCTCCACTGATTAGATACACAACTGCTGCCAAAATTAAAAAAATCCTTCCACAATTGTTATGCATGGATAATGCTACTTATCACAGCACAGTTATCAACAAAGTTTCCATCTCAGCTTTTAATAAGTAATAAGACTGACTAAGCACAACATTCCTAGTAAAATTGATAATACTATAGAATTTGATGATATCGCGGAGCAAATGACTGACGCGATGGTTTCAGCCTACAATTCGAATTGTCCTCTAATCACAAGGAGTTACAAACGTAACGCACCATGGTGGTGCAAAGACCTCGCTGATTTGAGGAAACAGGTTAGACGCAAATTTAACCATGCGAAGAGTAATGGGGAATGGGGTGAATACAGAACCATTTTAACAGACTACAACAAAAAATTGAGAAAACTTAAGAGATACTCTTGGAGGAAGTACTGCGAGGATATCGAAAAAACCGCCGCAGGTGCTAGACTTCAAAAGGTACTTTCGAAAGGTCCACAAAGTCTGATCGGAGCAATAGTAGGCACTGATGGAAAGTATATCCAGGATGAAAAAGAAACACTGATGGAACTCTTCAGAGTTCACTTTCCCGAATCCAAGGTAATTAACGACGCACCTTTAGCACAAAGACCGCTTTCTCCGGTAACTCTCAACAGAAGAGTGACTAGTGAAAACTGGGCGTGTGCCAAGAAGATAATCACGTGGCACAAAATGAAATGGGCTATCAACTCGTTTGAACTATTCAAATCTGCTGGACCTGATGGCGTTTATCCCAAAATGCTACAAGAAGGGCCAGAACTTCTACTTCAAAAACTTTGTATGGTACTAAGAACCAGTCTTGCAATGGGATATGTACCAAAAATATGGTCTAGAGTAAGAGTCGCTTTTATACCTAAACCTGGTAAGTCAGAATAGGATGGGGCGATAGCATTCAGACCAATAAGCCTAATATCTTTTATACTGAAAACGTTAGAAAAACTTCTCGATAGGTATATTAGGGATGAGGTGCTTGAGAAGAAAGCTCTGCATAATGACCAATATGCCTTCAGGGAAGGAATCTCCACTGAGACAGCTCTACACAAGCAAGTTAAAAGAGCAGAAAATGCGCTAGAAAATAAGGAAGTGCTTCTATGCACATACCTAGATATAGAGGGGGCATTCAATAACACGCATCTAAAATCCATCACACGAGCTCTCGCTCATCATAATATCGAAGAAACTATTAATAGATGGATCGAGAATATGTTGAAGAGCCGTGTGATGAATAGTACTATCTTCAACACCACACTGTAGGCTAAAGTTACAAGAGGGTGTCCACAGGGTGGGGTTCTGTCACCGCTTCTGTGGAGTCTTGTTATTGACGGACTGCTGCGTAATCTAACCCAAAATCACCACAGCGTACTAGGCTTTGCAGATGATTTGGATATCATGGAATAGGGGAAATTCAATACCACTGTCAAAGAAAGGATGCAACAAGCATTAGACCTCACTACTGAATGGATCAATGAGGAGAACCTAGCAGTTAGCCATCACAAAACTACAGTAGTAGCGTTCACAAAGCGAAGACGAAAAGAAGAGCTAGGACCTCTCTACTTGATGGTACACCTGTAGAGATGTCGGGGAAAGTTGAATACCTGAGAGTCATACTAGATTCCAGGCTAACTTAGAACCAACATCTACAAAGGGTTACAAAGAAGGCAACAATGAGCCTTATGGCTGTGAGAAGAATATATGGCAAAACTTGGGGTTTAAAACCAAAAATTATACATTGGCTGTATAAAGTGGTAGTTAAACCAGCCATACTTCATGGTACAATCGCCTAGTGGAGCAAGACATTGCAGCATAACACTCATTCCGTCGCCATGGCGGACGCCCACGAGCAAGCGATAGTGACTAGTGAATTAAACAAACTAAAAAAGAATGAGTTAATTGAAATACTGACAAATTTTAAGTTGCCAGTTGGTGTAACAAACGTTGTATTAATTAATTACGTGACAAACTTAAGCAAAAAGTGCAATCCATCCTGTGAAAGTGACTTATTTGTGGATAGCCAAGAATCCATCGAATGCGAACTCTGCAGTGAACATAGACTCAAATTAGAAAACCAATCGAGGGAACTCGAAGCTGTGAGTAAACTCTCACATCATCTTGAGCAAGAAGATCTAATATTCTTGTTGAAACAAAAAAATAATTTTTCTTCATTATCGTGTGTCGAGAATTTCCCACCATCCAGCAAGAAAAAAGGTGCGGATGGGCGACAAGAAATTAACACTATAGAGGTACCTGATAAGCCACAAAAAACATTCGCTATGGCTGTGAAAGCAAATACCGCAAAAACAAATGAAATACAACCAAAAAAGGTGATTGTTCCAGAAAACAAGGTGGATCATTCACCTTCAATGAAAAAAAGAGGAACTAACAGATACAAACCGATTATCGGTAGTAATAGTAATAGTACAGTCAGGACCGTCCCACGAAGGGGATTCCTGCACGTTTACAGAATCGCACCAGAAACTTCTTCCAAGGACCTAACTGAAATTCTCAAAATCACTGCACCAACCATAAACTTCCAATGTGAAGATCTAAGCCGTACCGAGAGAACTTCCACCTATAAAGTATCTTTTCCCATGGAAAAGGTATCCGAAGTATACAACCCCGAAATTTGGCCGGCAGGAGCAGCGATCCGAAGATTTGAATTCCGCAAAAATTTTCGGCGTCCAGAAAACACGATTCAGGGAACGTGGAGGCAATTTTAAATGACAGGCGGTGTTTGGTGAAAATACTGCATATCAATATTCAATGTCCAAGCAATAAAATTGATCAACTTCAACTATATTTAGAAGAGGCAGAGTTCAGTATCTGTTGCATTTCTGAGCATTGGCTTGACCAAGCTCAAATTCGATTCGTCAATATTAAAAACTTCAAGCTAATTTCCCAATCTTGAAGAGAGACAAACAGGCATGGTGGCGTGGCCATATTTGCAAGATCTGATCTCAAGGTCGAATCCATTGATGTTAGTAAGTTCAATGTGTCTGTTCACTCAGAATTTTGCGCACTGGAAATAACAGACCAAAATATTTTAATTATTACTTTGTATAGATCGTGTATAGGAGACCCAGCTATATTTCTTGAGAATTTTGAAAAGATGCTGGAATATTATTCGAAACAGTTCAGCAAACTGATAATCCTTGGTGATTTTAACATAAATTTTTCTTCTAATTCCGCAGTTTTAACAGAACTCGAAACCATAATCACTTCTTTTGGGATGAACATAACAATTTTTGAAAACACTAGAGTTACAAATACGTCTTCATCTTGTATTGACAATATTCTTACGACCCTCCCCGAAGACATCTACACGACTAAAGTTTTTGATCCATTTCTATCGGATCACTATGCGCAGTCAATAGCGATAATGAAGGAACAACAAAGAGTAAAACAACATAGATGGAAACGGCTGTTAAATAATTCCAGGATGGATGAATTTAAAATTTCCCTCGACAAAGTTGACTGGTCTATTTACAATAATCGGGAAGACTCAGATCCTAATGAACTAATGAACACTCTTATACAAACCTACCAGGCTCTGGTTGCGAAACACTTTCCTTTCAAAAAGGTTGAGGAGCTAGACAAACCACCCGTCGAATGGTTTAATCAAGAGCTCCGGCAAATGAGAGAAACACTATCGAGGTTAAAAACTGTATATGACGTGAGTAAAAGTGAAACTGATAGGGCCATATTCAATGGATACAAAAAAATTTACAGGAATACTATTAATCAAACCAAAAAAATGCATATAACAATTTCATCGCAACCTCTGAAAACAAGGCTAGAGATAGCTGGAAAATTATAAATTATGAAAGGAATTCTTCACACAAACTATCAGGGGTTGTCCATATAACTGCTGAGGTTTTTGTTGACTACTTTGCCACAGTTGCAGATAACCTGATAAATTCACTTCCTGTTACCAATACCGAAGTTACTCAGTTTCTAAAGGGTGTACCAACCCCAAATACAAACACTTCGTTTTTTCTAGATCCTGTCACACCCGAAGAAGTTGCTGATGCAATCAAATCTCTAAAGAATACTCATACGTACGACATCTACGATCTAAACTCTCATATCATTAAAGAGACTATGTACTTTTTGATAGCACCCTTGACCTGCATTATCAATGCATGTTTTATGAAAGGAGCTTTCCCGGATGTTCTGAAATTATCAAAAGTAATTCCTATTTTTAAAAAAGGTCAGAGGACATCTGCTGAAAATTATAGACCAATTTCGATAATCCCAGTCTTATCTAAAATAATAGAGAAAATAATCAAGATCAGGTTGACGGGGTATTTCGAAAAGTATGGTTTATTGCACAAAAGACAATTTGGATTTAGGAGTAAGTGCTCCACGGTAGATGCCATCTGTAAAATTGTGGAAGATATTGTCGAGGGCCTTGAGGAGGGTAAGCATACGGCTATCACGCTGTGTGATCTAAGCAAGGCCTTCGACTGTGTATCCCATGCTATCTTGTTAAAAAAATTGTACCATTATGGGATAAGAGGTCTGCCTCTTAAATTTTTTGAATCTTATCTCACAAACAGGGAGCAGATTGTTTTCGTTGACCACAGAGGCTCTACATCCAAACCAGTTTCACACGGTGTACCACAAGGTTCAGTTCTTGGACCACTTTTGTTCATTATCTATATCAACGATCTGTTCTTCCATTTGTTTCCTAATAATATAGTTATGTTTGCTGATGATGCAACCCTCATAAACGCGGAGAAAAATATGGAAAACTTGGAGATTATTATTGAACATGTCGAAAATCAAGCTGAACTGTGGTACAATTCTAATAATTTAAAACTGAATAGAGAGAAAACTCAAAATCTCCTCATTTCCACAAATCATAACGTTGGGGCAGGTGGTGATGTCACATTGCTTGGTGTTGTTGTGGATGGCGGATTGAACTGGTCCGGGCACATCGAACAACTTAGTAAGAAGGTATCTAGCTATATTTATCTGATTCGACAACTAAAAAAGCTTGTTGACGTCAATACTCTGCTCTCAACCTACTACTCATTAATACACTCACAGATCACATATGGGATTCTGCTGTGGGGTAACTCAAGTCACGCCCTGAAAGTATTCACTTTACAAAAAAAAAACAATGAGGATAATTGATGGTGCCAAATTCAAAGCTCATTGCAGGCCAATTTTCGAAAAATATGGTATTTTGCCTCTGCCTTGCCTGTTTGTTTATTATGCTCTCATATATATCCATAAAAACAAAAATGATTATCTGAAAATATCTGAATCTCATCATCATAATACAAGAGCATCGGATTTGATGAAGATACCTTTTCTTCGACTGAACGTTTCCAAGAATAACTCACCTAAACTGCACTTATACAATAAATTACCGGCTAGTCTGAAACAACTTCCACTAGGGTTATTCAAGAGAAAATGTAAGTCACTATTATTGAAATATTGTTTTTATTCTATCAATGAATATCTCAAAGCCCCTTGGAACGACAATCCAAGAAGATATTGATATGCAGTGTGGGCGTTGACAATTCAAGATACTATAGATGATACTTATGTATTTTACTGTATGGTAGCATATATTCTTATGGAAATATGTATGTGTGTCTGCGTATGTGTATTTATATACAATGAGTGTTTTTTTTGCTGTGCATTTGCTCTATTTTTTGTTCCGAAAGAAGGAACACTGACCTGCTACAAATGTATTTTATGGATATGTAACGTGGCCAATAAAGTTCTATTCTATTCTATTCTATCAGAACACTAAGCAAGGTGCAAAGATTTGCTTGCCTATGCATACCAGGGGGAGCTCTGTCTTCCCCCGCTTCACCTAGAAGTGCAAGGGGAGGCTAGACTGGGGCTCCTCAGATTGCCTGTAGCGTCAAAAGATACGAAATACACCACTACAATTCGTTGGGGACAATATCTTGCAGATGCCAAGAGATAATATGATCCCTAAAAACCCTTCGAGGTGGTAATTCCGGATCGAAGGGAGTAGCACGAAGTTCACGCTAGAGAAGAGCAAAACAGAATGATCTGGTACACAGACGGATCAAAGACTGAACAAAGATCTGGTGCAGGAATTTATTCCCCTACCCTACTCCTATGCGCTTGATGAAAACTCCTCGGTGTTCCAAGCAGAAATATTTGCAATTCTACAATGCGCAAAAATATGCAATGAGAAGGCCTTCAAGAGAAAAGGAATCCATATTTATTCGAATAGTCAGGTCAGCCTGAAAGCCCTTGCATTTTTTAAGGTAAAATCCAGACTCATCTGGGAATGTATTAACGAACTTCTGATGCTGGCAAGGTTAAACAGAGTTGAACTGATCTGGGTACCTGGGCACAGTGGAATAGAAGGCAACGAAATAGCTGACGAACTAGCTAGGGAGGGGTCAGCTACACCCTACTTCGACCCGAAACCAGTACTTGGAGTGCCCAAGAAACTACTTGGTAACTCCATTAAAAGACGAGTCAAAGAATTACAAAGAATAGCCTGGGATAACACACCAGGACAAGAATATGGTAAACTTGTTATTCAGATAACTGGTGAAAAACGAACTGATGATATACTTAGATCAAGTAGAGATCAGATAAGACTAGTAACAGGTCTCCTTACAGGACATGCTCCTGTCAGAACACACCTACAAAAGATGGGGCTATATCAAGGTGACCAGACTTGTAGATTGTGCGGCTTAGAACCTGAGACTATTGAACACATTTTATGCTATTGTGAGGCACTAAACTTTAGAAGAGTAGTACAACTAGGAGAACCTGATTTGAACCTAGAGAATGTGGGAACCCTGAAACCCAGTGACCTTTGCAAAATAGTCAAAGGGACCAATATGTTTCAGGGTATCGAAGTGATAGGGGAAATACAATAAGCCTCCGGCTGCAGTATATCCTTTGGACCCCAGTAGTAATAAAAAAAAATAAAAATGAGACTGACTCACTAACAATGTAATATATCTTGATTATGGAATGTTGAAGCTGCAGTCACTAACTAATTTAGTACAATTGTAGGCCATATACTTTAAGATACATGTGATATATTCTTTGATTTTCAGAAACAAACCAGCCCTAATAAATAATGGCAGAAAAATATTGATATCAAGATCTTTGACTCCCATCTTACAGTCGTGTTTTTCATCCAATTGAGTTGATGTGGGATATAAAGATGTGTGTACTTAGTGAATTGAGAGATATTTGAATCTGTATTGTTGAAATGTGTACGTTCACAAAATAAGCGAATGCACAACTATTTTTGTCCCACAAATAAATTTATCTATAACATCTGGATTTTTTTAAACACACCTATTAGAGTTGGACAGTAATTGGTTTCGAAATATAGAATCATCAAATGAGAAAGAAATAACAGATTTGATACTGAAAGATGAACATTTTTAGTTATCATTATGTAGTTATTATATACTATTATGTATGTTTGAATATTCGATTTCATGATATCATCATGTAGAAATATTATCCATCGAATACTAAACGGCTATTTAACGGTTTGAGTAGATTTCATACAAAAATTATAGATTCTGGTTTGATATACCATGAAGAATTACTGAAATTAGTTACATAACGATGATATTCCTGAAAAACAATGAATATACATATATAATGGACATAATATTTTGTGACATTATTATTATGTATCGACCTAAAATGTCGCCTGTGGAGTTGTGGCACGTAGTGCCTTCACATGTGAGGGTTAATCCCTTGACGTCCCTCAGATAGCTGGTGGCTCTAATCAAAAGGTCAGGATATTCCTGATAACGTCTTCCTCGCATTGGAATACCTGTGGATCTGTGTCGCCTAGGCGAAGACGCCTCTTTTTCATTAGTACAGGTCATCGGAAGATGATATGCAGTTTTTTACATCATAAGCACGAATTTCTATTTCGTGAACTATGCGCGTTATAGCCTCCAACTCGAGTGTTCGCTGTCGACTAGGCGAATATTTGAACCAATATGGAAACAATCCCTACCTCTCCTCTTCTACAAAATCTCCTCAGGTGTCAACGTCACTCTCTCTGGAGGATGGAGTGTTATTGGTCTTAGTCTATATCGATTAGGTTATCCAAACCAACAAGAATTCAAAAAAGAGAAGAAGTAGGAACTTATTCAACAAGCCCGGAGAACCGCATGATAATACCATCAATTGGTAAAACTGTTCTGGGTGTGATTTCCCTCATGTAAGGAGGCATACAGACAAGGCATCGGACCGGTCTCCGTTATTTCATTGTTTCTATTTGGATGGATTAGAATATTATTACTGTGTGAGTCTGTTGTCTCCGTCATAGATGAACTGAATAGAATCTTATCAACCATGCTGGGTTGATATGAACTGTTAATGAACAAGTTTTGAAGAATTCTCAAGTTCTTTTTATGAAAAGAGGTATCAGATATTTGGGTCACTCGATTTTTCATCTGTTTTAACAAATTCACCTTCATTCCATACTTGTGGTAAGAATTATAATTCAAAAATCTTCCTGAACTACAAGGCTTTCTATACCAGTCGATTAGAATAGAATTGTTTTCAGTTCTTAGGAACATAATATCTAAAAACGGTACCCCTCTTTATGTATTCTCCGTTTCAATCGTGAATTCGATGTAGGGATCATAACTGTTGAAGGTTTCCAAAATCCCCCTGATAGCATCCCCTGAAGATATTCAACTCTCATGAACGAGTTGAATATCTGTAAACAGACCAATGAAAGAGTATCCTATCGGGTATCCTTAATAGTTTTACACAATATTCAACAGGGTGTTCGATATCTCAGTTCACATTTTGGAAATTTCAAATCCCAATAACTTCCTCATTTCCATCGGAATGACCATTCAATTTTCACGCTATTCGACGCAAAATTTCATTTCCTATCGATTTGTATGAGCACAGTATGACAGTAACAAATACGCAGTTGATTAATTATGTGACCAAGATTTGTGAATATTCAAATCGGAGTTTAGATGGCGAAAAGTTACATGACACCAGTGCACAAATTGTGATCTGTTGAGGAGAGAAAATTGTACATTGAAGAAGGAACTTGAGACTGTAAATAGACTCACATTCCATTTAGAAAAAAGGACTCAAGAACAAGAAGATTTAATTTCAGTATTGAAGCAATTCAATAGCAAATTAGAACCACCAGTGACATCTTCCATCAACAATGTGAACAAAACAATTTCTAAAAAACCTCCAAATAGTCTAAATTGTCTGAAGTTATACCACAAAAAACATACAGTGCTGTGTTGAAAGATAGTGAGGAAGACCCAGTGAAAAAAATGGCAATAAATAAAGAGACAAAAACACGTTCGGATAGAAATTCCGTAGGGAATACCCAAATCATAAATAGTAAAAATAAAAACAGGCCGATATTTGGCAACAATGACAGGGTGGAGTTCAAAACAATACCCAGAAATGGACACGTACACGTCTCCCGAGTTGGGGCTGATATGACATCAGTTAATCTTTTGGCTGTTCTCAAGGAAACTGCTCCCAACATTCCCTTTATATGTGACGAATGGAATAGAACCGAACGGGCATCCACTTACAAAGTCTCTTTTCCACTTGACAAGTTGGAGGATGTATATAAACCCGATATATGGCCAAAAGGTGCAGCGGTTAGGAGATTTAGGTTCAAAGAAAATTTTCAGCGAACCAGAGCAATACCAGAGGACAATTAGTTCCTGTTTTCAGTGCTGAACAAAATTCTCGTAATTCATCAAATCTTTTGAAATATGATAGTACGGTGAGTATGTTCCATATCAATATTCAAACTTGAACTTTTCGGTGCAGTTTTGTCCCAATATTCTTTTGATATAGTATGTGTCTCTGAACATTGGCAGAGAGAGCAGGGTCTCAGGAGCCTGAATCTGGTTGGATATCTTCTGGCAACTTTTTTTTTGCAGAAAACAGTTGAAAAATGGCGGTACAGCCATATTCATTAAAAATCCAATCAGATTCAGATCGATTGATTTGCAAACGTTCAATAGTGAACAGAACTCTGAATTTTGTGGAATCGAGTTATAAAAAGTAAAATCGATATAATCACTGTGTATCGATCTGGTAAAGGTGACTATGAGTTGTTCTTGAGAAATTTTGAGGGTTTGTTGAACTACATAGTCAAGCCAAATACTAAAATTATAATTGCTGGAGATTTCAATATTGATTTTAGAGGTAATTCAAATGCTTTGGGTGATTTACAATGCCTCTTGACATCCTTTGGTCTGAATTTCATTATCCACGAATTCACAAGGATCACAGCCCCTACATCTAGTTGCATTGCCAACATATTCACCAACTTGAAGAAACAGTCTTCTGGGGGCGGAGTTTTCGAACCCTGTCTATCTGATCATCGTGCCCAATACTTCATAATGAAATCTTTGTCAGAAATTCCTAGTCAGAAAACAATTTCCCGGGTGATAAACGGGAGCGGACTACTTAAACTGAAACAAGCCTTAGCAGACATAGAATGGGATTCTTCCGAAATTAACCAAAATGTTGATTCTCTAGCTTTCACTTCAGTAAATACCTACAGTAATTTGGTTAAGAAAATATTTCCGAGGGAAACTCATACCTCCATGAATGATAAGTCTCCGATTAAATGGTTTGATGATTCTCTGGAGACAATGAGACAAAATCTTTCAAATTTTAAACTCTTGACAGATATTACTAAGGATCCTGCAGACTTCTTAGCTTACAAGAAGTTCAGAAATGAATATTGTCTACAAATTAGAAATTCGAAAAAGCGGGCCTACGATGATTTCATCAATTCTTCTGAAAATAAGTCAAAAGCATGTTGGAAAATAATAAATTTTGAAAGAAATAAAAACCAAAGTAGTTCACACACTAGCGATATATCTCTCGATACTTTTAACGATCACTTTGTGGGAATTGCTGATGAAATTATAAAATCTCTTCCAGCAACACCAATTGTTGATTTACTCAACTTCAGGAACTTCCCTGTCCCGTGTAGTTCTTTCTTTTTAGTTCCCGTGACTGAAGATGAAGTTTTGGATGTAATAAAATCACTAAAACACTCTAATTGCTTGGACGCGAATGAGTTAGGTAGTGCAATAATTAAGGAAACATCGAACGTCTTATTAAAACCCCTTACTGAATTAATCAATCTCATATTCTCCTCAGGCATTTTTCCTGATACATTCAAGCTATCTCGAGTTATTCCCTTATTGAAAAAAGGTGATATTTCAGTTGTCGACAATTACCGCCCAATTTCCATCATATCTATATTCGGTAAAATTGTTGAAAAAATTCTTAAACAACGCCTCTCCGCTTACTTTGGAAACTTTGATTTTCTCAGTGATTCGCAATTTGGTTTTTGGAGGAAGCGCTCTACGATGCAAGCTGTTCTGAGGGTCGTGAGCAATGTGGTCGAGGGCATGGAGTTGGGGCATCACACAGCAATTACACTCTGTGACATTTTGTTGGAGAAACTATTTCATTATGGCATTAGAGGAGTGTCTTTGTCTCTTATGAGATCATATTTAGAAAATCGACATCAAGCTGTAACTAGCAATATTTCTTCATCTAGCTTCAGACTAGTTGGGCATGGCGTCCGTCTTGGGGCCCCTCTTGTTTATCATTTATGTGAATGATATCAGTCGTTTTATGAACCCACACAAATATGTTTTGTTCGCCGACGATACTACTTTCATATACTCCGATATGGACTTATTAGAACTTTGCGACAGTATCTGAAGAAGTGAATAGTAAGGCAGAAACCTGGTTTTCTGCAAAAAAACTCAAATTAAACTCTAACAGTGTAAAATTACTTGGAGTCATTGTGGACAGCAATCTGTCTTGGAACGATCATGTCAAACATTTGAACAGTAGATTATGTAGTACACTTTTTCTTTTACGTCAACTGAGAAATATCAATCAATCAATCAATCAATCAGTTAAATCATAATAATCAGTACATTATATATAATAATAACAGTACAATAATCAGTACAGTTATTCGGTACAAAACGTGGTATAAATAGAATTTTTATCGAGTTCAATCCACCACAAGTGGGTGAAATACACCTAGGCACAGGGCGCCTGTTTGTGTTGTTTCACACCCTCGTAGATGGAATGTCAATTTTAGTACAATATTGACTAATTCTAAGTAGTAATTGAAATTTTAGATTCGTCTAGGGGGGGGGGGGTCGGAGAGAGAGCATAAAAGAGGATTGAAATATAATTCATGTTTTCCTAGAATATATTTAGTATTTTTGGATTTTCTGTTATGTGTTTCTTGATAGCAAGTTTGAATTCCTTGATTTTTTTTATAGTCTTTAGATCCGTAGGGAGATAGTTATACAATGTAGGTCCGAAAAAAAAGATGAATCTTTGCGTGTGGCTCTTTCGGTAAAATGGAGTTTTTATATTTAAATTTTCAGAGAATCTTGTTGTTTTCGAGAAGCTTGTGGTATATTTTGTCAAGTTGGAAAACATCCAAATTAGACCTTGATAGCAATATTGAGCCCTAATATTTAGGACTTTGGTTTCTTGAAATAGTATTTGAGTAGGAAACCTTTTATCTTTTCTGTGTATTATTTTTAATAATGAATTCTGCATGACTTGTAGAGGGTGCAACGTCGTGTTGTATGTTCCTCCCCACACTATAATACAGTAGCGTATTACGCTTTCAGCCAGAGAGGTGTAAACGAGGGATAGGTTTTTCCGTGAGAGAATATCTCTAAGCATATAAAATTTGTACATGAGTAGTCTAAGTCTTTTCATGACATGTGTAATGTGCTCATCCCATCGTATATGTTGGTCAATAGTAACTCCCAAATATTTAATCGAGGAATTTCTTTCTATCGTTGCGCAGTTACATGTGTATCCATCATTGCAGAGTGGTAGGTGTATTTTCAAGATATCATTTGGAGGTGTGTCTCTGTTATTCAGAGAGAATGTCATGAATTTAGTTTTGTTTATGTTCAAACTTAGTAGGTTATGATTCAACCAGATGAGAATTTTTGCAAGATCGTTTTCTGCAGTTTTGTAGACGTCATTCCAGGTTTCATCTCTGAATATCAGCGCGGTGTCATCCGCATAACATATAATGTGTCCACGAAAGCCATTGATTTGAGATATACTATTTATATAAATCAGGAATAGAATTGGGCCTAACACCGTGCCCTGAGGCACACCCACTGATATATGTGCTGTGTTACTGAGTTGTTCCCCTATCTTAACTTTTTGTGTCCTCTCTGACAGATAATTTCTCATCAATTCCAGACTGATCCCTCTTATTCCATACTCAGAAAGTTTGTTCAACAAGACGTCATGTGACACGGTGTCAAACGCCTTAGCCAAATCAAGGAAAACGGCCAAGCATTTGGACGAATTATCCAAAATCTCTGTTGTGTGTTCTACAAAGTCTAAGACAGCCTTTTCTGTATTCGAGTCCTGGATAAATCCAAAGTGCCTGTCGGTTATAACCTGATGTTTATACATAAATTCAAGTATTCTTTTCTTGACAGATTGTTCAAAAATTTTTGCGAAATTATCTATTACAGATATAGGTCTGTAATTTTCCATTTTATGTCTATTCCCTGCTTTGTAAACTGGGACAACTCTCGACTCCTTCCATTGGTTGGGTAAATTACCGTTTGTATAGCATAGATTTATTAGATGTTTAAGCGGCTTCAGGATATATGTGTGTGTGTTCTTAATAAGTTTAGTATCTATTCCATCTGGCCCTGGTGCACAATTGTTTTTTAATTTAGCTATATGTTGGATTATCTCATTCTCATCAATAGGTACAAGGAAAAGCGAAGGCGCAATTGAGGGTTTCATTAGAAAATTATCGGGGAGATCACATTTATCAATTTTATTTGCCATGTCAAGGCCTATTTTTGTGAAGTAGTTATTAAAATAATCACTTTTTGTTTTATTTTCAGTTATGAGGTGCCCATTTTCTCCAGTAATAGAGGTGTTTTGTATTTGATTTTTATTTGAGTTAGTGTTGGATATTCCGTTTATAATTTTCCATGTTTGTTTACAATCTCCGTTTATTTCATCTAGTTTATTTTTATAATATTGGTTTTTTGTCGTTCTAATCAATTTATTTACTTTATTTCGGTAATTTTTGTACTGTTGCTCAAGTTTGTGAGAATAATTTTTAATTAGTTTCCTTTTTAGGTAGTCCCTTGTTTTTATTGAGTTGATCAGTCCTTCAGTTATCCAAGGTTTTAATTTTTGTTTTCTATTATTTTTCACTAATTTAATTTCAGTTGCTTCCTTGGCATGATTTACTAAATTTTTTATAAAAAGGTCATAGCACTTTTGTGTTTCCCTACATATTAGGACATTATTCCATGTTTCTTTTTCCAAGATTAATTTTAGTTTATCAAAGTTTATCCTTTCGAAATTTCTTGAATTTCTAGGTGTTTGTTTTGTTATTGCTGGCACGGTAATATCTACGAAAGTAGTGTAATGGTCCGTAATGCTACTATGGACAACTGCAGGTTTACAGTTTATTTCATTTTTTATGAGATTGCTTCTTCTTATGAATATGTGATCTATTAGTGTAGCCGATTCCCTGCATACTCTTGTAGGTACATTAATGTAGGATAAAAAACCATTCTCGGACATGATATTCTGATAGTGATTTGTATTATTGGATGTTAAATCAAATAAATTTATATTTACGTCTCCAAGAAACAACTCAAGATGTTCTTTTTTCATGGTAGAAAAATAGTCCTCTAGGTCTCTTAGATAGGTTTCAGTGTCTATTGAGGGAGGTTTATAGGTTGCCGTGATACCAATTTTGCTATTGTTTCTTGAGTTGTTTGCTAGAGTTGTTATTCTCAGTAGTTTTGTTTCCGTTAGGTGGATTATATCAGTATTAGTTGTCATGGAGTTTTTTATGAAAACTATCAGACCATCATTTTGGTTTATTTGGGAGTCATTGTAGTGTATAGTAAAATTTGGAATATTAAAATCACTCACCGCCTCTATCCTCCAGGTTTCTGATAAGATGATTAAATCTATTTTGTCAATAACCTCATGTAGATAGACAACTAATTCATCGAAATTTTTCCTTAAGCTTCGGATATTGAAATGAATCACCCCTATACTACTTGTCGCTCCGACCTCGCATTCCCCAATACATTCTTGTAAGTTTCTATATGTTTTAGTTACAATTTCTTCATGATTGTCTAAAGTATTTAAGATTTCTAGCATAATTCTGTAGTAATGAACAAAATTTCAAAGAAGTAGATTAGATAGTAGTAGTAGGCTAAGGAAGTGGGTAGTATTATACTTTTACTCCCCATAATATAAATTTATCTTAATTTAAAAGAGGTATTAATTTAGAGTTCAAATATCAAAGTTTCAAGTATTACGTTATTTAATTGGCATTTTGATTAATCCTAATGTGAATAATAGATTGTTATGTTACAAAGTTTTTACAATATCCTCTCTTTTTTCACATGCATAAATTTTATTGTTTTTGTTAACGAAAATTTTTCCTGAGTTTGTCCATACATTTTTGAAGCCAAATTTTTCAATGAATATTTTCAGTAGTTCCATTCTTATTTTGGTGAGGTCTTCTCTTATAACAATTCCAGTTCCTTTCAGCATCCTTTTCTTAGTGAAAATTTCTTGTCTCTTTTCTATATTTTTCAATTTAATGAATATTGTTCTATCCTTTCCTTCTTCTTTTTTTCCAACCCTGTAGCATGCTGCCAAGTCTTCTGGATATAGTTTTATCTGCATCTTCAAGTTGATTAGTTTGATAAACTCTTCACTGGTATGTTCATTCGGTTTTTCTTTTAATTTAAAAACCCTCAGATTAGATATCCTTTCAGTTTGTTCCACCCGGTCAAATCTGTTTTCGATTGATGCCTTATCAGATTCCATTTTTTTCATCCTGGCCATAAGTGTGGAGTTTTTATCGTCATACTCTTTTTGCATGTTCAGTATTTTGTGATGTAGACCTTCCACTGTTTCTTCTAATTTAGACACTTTTTCTTCGACTGTTTTTATTATGGCTTGCGATATGTTTTTCACCATCGTTTGTATGAATGTCTCACTGGTAAGGCACTTATTTATTGCATGACTGACTGATGCTTACTGACTGATGCTTCAATTTCATCCTTTGTTTCCCTAGTAATAACCATTTTGTGGCTTAACTGCGATTTGACACAGGATCTCAAATATGTGGTTGGACAATTGGAACTTATTTGTTTGGTGTATTCACTTGATATTTGAAACGTATTTCGGGGAGCTCGAGTATCGCACGTCTACTCTCTATCACTCATCGAACTTAATCACTAGCTATGATACACTGAAATCTTCATATTTCTCCCTTTTCCATTTCTACATCAGTTATGGTAACATTCTCTGGGGAAGCTCCAGTGGAGCTATAAAGATTTTCAAACTTCAGGAGAAAGCAATCAGAATCATTACGGGTTCAGGATATAGAGATCATTGCTAGCCTCTTTTTCTGAAACTACAAATGATGCCACTACCCACCCTATATCTAACAGATTCTGAATTCCATATTTATCGAATGATACACATGAAAATAGCCAAATATAATATTCCTGAAAATTCGAATTCATTTTCTAAAATTAAAGACAAGACACCAACATTATATAAACTGTGTCCGTAAAGTATGGAACAAATTAAGTTTTGGCTAAACAGGTCATTTTAAGGAATAACCCTGAAACGTCGATTTTTTATGTAAATTACCGTATTTTAAAATAATAGTCTAATATACAGGGTGAATTACGTTCGAGTGATGACGTCAATGTCTTTTCTTTTTCAAATGGAACACTCCCATTTTGTCTCGATTTTCGGATTACTCTAGCTGAGCTGATTTCAAAAATGTATCAAATGTTGATTCCATTTGGTACAGGGTGGACAAAAATACAATAGTTGTGTGTGTTACGCCCATGGAGAGTTGTGAGTAGTCTTTTGGCTTGGGCTCCTGATAATTCGTCAAATAACTAAGGGACAACAGTAAAGTAAAAGTATCAAAAGTGATAACAGTGCGGAGGTGATATCCTATACTTTATTCATCGAAAAATCAAAAGAAGAAACATGGTTATTACAAGAGAAATCCGCGAAGAAATTGAATCTGCAGTGAATCAAGCGGTGAGCAAAATCATAAAAAGCGATTCTCTTATCAGCCAAATAGTAAATAAAGTCACTGAAGCAATAGCAAGAACGATAGATCAGAAACTATCGAAGGTCGAATCCACAGTGGCGGAGATTAAACAGAATCACATTAAAATGTTAAAGAAGAGAAAGTTAAAATGGAGGAGAAAATGGACCAAATGGACCAAGCAACCAGGTCTTGTAACTCGAGAATATTTAGTCTCAAAGAAAAACCCAATGAAAATACAAGGGAAGAACTCAAAACAATTCTCAACACACAAATGTCCCTGAACCTTTCAGATAAGGACATATCTATATGCTACAGGATTGGCAGGAAGGAAGAAAATAAAACAAGAGGTATATTTTTGAAGCTAAATAACGTAGTATGTAAACAAACAATTTACGAGAAGAAAAAGCTGTTCAAGGGAACAGGAATCGTTTTGAGGGAGGACCTAACAGGGATGAAAGTGAGACAATTAAATACAGCTATTGAGAGATTTGGACTCAAAAATGTTTGGACCAATCATGGGAAAATCTATGTTAGCATAAACAATAACGTGAAAATCATTAGGAATAGGTAAGACTTCAACAACATTATACAGTTATAGAATTTTTTGCTTTTTTTATTAGAATTACAGGAGTTTTCAGGTTTCAAAATATGATGGATTTCTTGGATGTATTGGATAGTAATGTTGAAATCGATACAAAAATATATGATAACATTAAAGTTTTCACACAGGGGAGAGCTGGTGGTAACAGGTATGGTATAGGAATCATTCACCTAAATATTAGAAGTTTAAAAAAACATTATGACGAATTATTAGTTCACGTTGAAATGGCAAAGGATTACTTAGACATAATTGTTTTATCAGAAACCGGTAATATTACAAACATTGATGATTTCTCGATTCCCAATTATAATACGTACTATAACGAATCCATAATAAATAAATGTGATGGGGTCATAATCTATAGCAAAAATACTATAACAGTAGAAATAAAAATTGTACGTTCGAATGAGAACAACTTTCTTAGATTAACCTACTCAACAGAGAATTTACCGAAAAAAACCACAATTGGTTTGTCAGCATATTACAGGCCTCCTTCAACAGATTCAAAAAAATATATGGAGAATTTAGAGACGTACTAAAATAACATAGAGAAACAAAATATTGAGGTTTATATAGGAGATATTAATATCGACATCTCAAAAAAGGAATCATATGACACCAACAATTACCTGAATATATTGAATTCAAATGGCTTCCAATCATACATAAACAAATCTACAAGAGTAACATTAAATACAAAATCGACAATAGATCATATTTTTATTAAATTGCAAAATAACCTAAAAAGTGAACTAGAAATCGAACCTATAATATTTCAAATCGACATGACAGACCATTTGACGCCATTTGTATACATATCCTTACCGGAAAATCCAACAGGAAAAACAGTTAACGAAATCAGAGTAACTAACACAAATTATAAAAAATTGAATAATCCTTTAAGGGACGAAAAATGGGAAGATGTTTATCACTCAAAAAATTCGCTAATGTCATACCAAATATTCATCGATAAACTGAAAACATACATAAACAATTCAACTGAATTTAAAAATATCAAATAAACTAAATTAAGAAAAATTAAACCTTGGATCACAATAGGCCTTATCAAATCTATCGAGCACAGAGATCATCTTAAAAAGAATTTAATTAAACATTATTCCAAAAACGCAGAAAGGAAATACAAAGAATACAGAAACAAACTCAATACATTAATCAAAAAAAAACCAAAAATGAATATTATCGGCACAAAATTACAGAAGCGGGAAATAAATGTAAGAAAATATGGAATGTCATAAATGATTTAACAGGTCATAACACAAAATCGAATACACAACTAGAAAACATTCCGATAAAGGATGATAATGGGAGTATAATAAAAAATAATGAAGAGAAAGCAGATATTTTCAATAACTTTTTCACTAACTTAGGTATAAACATGTCAAATAAACTACCAAAGATGAACCGACAACAAAAAAAATCAGATATTGATAAAATCGACTCCACCATCTTTCTCACACCAGTATCACAAAACGAGATCACCATTCACATTTCGAATCTCAAAAACAAGTGCTCGGCGGGTCCAGATAACCTCAATGTAAAGACTATAAAAAACATTCATGAATACATCACACCCCCTTTGGTTCATATCATCAATTTATGCTTATCTAGCGGGAAAATCCCACAGCAATGGAAGGAATCAATCATCACTCCTGTTTTCAAGTCAGGTAAACGTGACCATCTAAATAACTATAGGCCTATATCCGTTATTAATAATCTAGCAAAAATATTTGAACAAGTGCTTAAAAAAAGATTAATTGATTTTTTCCGCAAACACAATATTATTTCTGACAGACAATATGGTTTCATTCAGAACTCAAACACCGAAAATGCAGTGACGGACTTTCTGGAACAGACAGTCAGGGCTTTGGACGAATCATCAAAGTGTGTAGCAGTATTTTTGGACCTCGCCAAAGCCTTTGACACAGTTTCACACGAAATATTACTTAACAAACTAAGCCATTACGGCATTCGTGGTTCACCGCTTGATGTTATGTCAGACTACCTGACCGATAGGGTTCAGAGAGTGAAAATTGCGAACGAAATAAGTTCAGACTCGAAAGTGAAAATAGGGGTTCCACAGGGAACAGTATTGGGCCCATTACTGTTTCTTGTATACATAAACAGTATTGCAAGAATAGCGGGCTTGGAGGGACACCTTGTATGTTATGCTGATGACACAGCCCTCATTTTCACAGGAAAAAAATGGGAAGACGTTAAACGTAGTGCTGAAACAGATCTACAAAAGATTCACACATGGTTGAACTTGAATAAGCTTACATTAAATATTGAGAAGACAAAATTCGTAACGTTTACGCCAAATGTTGTAAAACAACCAGAAACCCACCTCTGGTGGGGCTTTCAATACCACTCTTAATATCCTACAAACAACAACACAATTCTAAAAGTTATCTTGAAAAAAAACAAACGTTACTCTACTGACATCATCTACCAGGAAACAAAAATGTTGAATATCAAACTACTCTTCGCCTTCCAATGTTCAAAAAAAATGTACACAAATCATAAAAATTTCCACCAAATAAAAAATAGAATAACCAGATCAAATGCAAGTATGAATCTCAATACACAATTGTTCAAAAAAACCTTAACACAAAGATCCTATTTCTTCTTCGGACCTAAAATTTTCAATGCCATCCCAACCGCTCTAAAAAAAAAATATAATATTGAAACAAAACAGTATATTTTGAATAACCCAAAGATATTTTATGATATATTGAAATCAACATCTACTTGACAAAAAACAAAAAGAACATGCCTGCCTTCCTGCGCCATCTGCTTGACACTGTTAAAGCTTTTCAAAAAAGTAATTTTCAAATTATGAAAACATCAACAAATATATTTCAAATCTGTAATCTGTTCACTGACTTAACATGATAAATACAAAATGTACGTTGAACTTATGAAGTCCTCAGATCGGGCATGGAGCAAGACAGGCAAAATCTGCCTAGGCTCATTATGTTCTATCTGGGACTTTATTTTATTTTATGAAAAAATTATAGCACCTGTAATGTACTTTATCAAAAGCAATAAATTTGATTTGATTTGATTTTGATTTGTGTGCTCATAAAGTAACGCGTAACTTTCTTAATTAGGTGAATTAACAACATTATCAAAAATACTTATTGTCTAGCGGTAATTGATTTAAATGTAACACCCCGTAGTTTGCTACATGCTACAGAGTAATAAAAATGAGCTGTTTCCAAATATGTATGGTACTTGTGGTCTAGCAGACAGAAATTATTTCTTATCTACATTTATAAAAAACATAATCTAGTTTTTGTGAAATGTCATTATCCGTTTAGTAATTCATTGATGTTCAGTGACAGTTGAGTACTACAATATTTAAGGTCATGTATTCCAGCATATTCTGTCCGCTAGACAATAAGTACAATTCTTTAGACTCCGTGGAATATTCGGTATTTCATTGTGATATTGGTTTGTTTTGTGATAACATCTTAGTACAAGAAATCATGCAATACCTACCTTTACTAGTTGCCAAGCCTTCACCTATCCATCCTTTGAGTACATCGAAATTATCTGATTTAGTTGTATGTGCGTTGGAATTTACGATAAACTGTATATGACTAGGTAGGCTGTGAACAACTCTCACTTGCGGACCGGTGTATATCACAAATCGTGGCTTATATTCCTGGTACAGTTTCCGCATATCTTTCAGTATTCCTGTGAAACAAAAAATGTTGAATGAGTATTGAATAATATCGAATTAGTACAAAAACATAAGAATTGAATAGAGTTAACAAATGTTTGGTAGAGCTGTCGAAATACTTTTGCTATAACTGTCTTTTGGTGAAGATAAACACATATAAAAAATAAAAATAAAATATCTTTATTTTCCTTTAGACTTCACAGAAGTATAGGAATAGTCACCGGATTCGTGGGTATACACCACATGTATATACATATAATTTCACAAGCTATATAAATAACAAACATGAGACATTCACTATAGTTAAAAAGAGGAGGTCCTCAAGAGAGGATTGGATTAAATTATGTATTTATATATGAACTTTAACTGAACAGGTAGTTGGATCACTGCCTGGTGTCAAAGTATTCATTGAGCGAGTAGAAACATTTTTCTATTAGTAATGATTTTAAACTTTTTTTGAGAATGAAAACATTTTTTGCACGTTTAATATCATCGGGTAAGTTATTAAAGATTCTGGCACCTAAAATATTTGGTGTGTTAGACAATATATTGGTTCTAGTATAAGGAATATAAAAATTATTTTTCGTACGGGTATTAGCTCCATGTATATCACTATTGCGTAAAAAAATTTGTTTGTTAATAAAAACATAGACACAAAGTTCAAAAATGAGAAGGCAGGGCAGCGTTAATATCTTGAGCCTTTTGAAAAAAGGCTTGCACGAGTCCCTTCTTGGTATACCGGTCATACTTCTTATTGCCCTCTTTTGGGCCAGGAAAACGTCCCTAGCTGCGACAGACGACCCCCAGAAACACACACCGTAGCGGATACGTGAGTCCACCTGAGCAAAGTACAGGCTGCACAGCTGACTAATATCTAGGATGCTTCTAAGACTCCTGAGTTGAAAACTTATAGTATTAATTCTGCTTATAATGAATTCACAGTGTCCATTCCAGGTAAGATTCCTATCAAGATATACCCCTAAAAATTTCACGGATTCTTGATTTGTATTTAGTATTGATTCGCCCACATAAAAACTCAAGTCATTACATTCTCTTTGTCTCGTATGGAATCTGACCGCTGCAGTCTTGCCACTGTTAAGAAACAAATCGTTGTTTGCAAACCATTCCTGTAGGATTGATATTGTATTGTCTATTTTAGTTGATAGTTCAGAGTCAACTTTATCAGAGATCATAATCGAGGTGTCATCAGCATAACACGTTAGAGATGCTGGGACATTCAATCTATGTATGTCATTAGTATAGAGGTTGAAGAGTATCGGCGCTAGGATTGATCCCTGCGGTACTCCCAAAGTTACCTTGGTAGGTTGTGACTGAATGTTATTTAAGGACACAAATTGAGACCTATTTGATAAGTAACTGGTAATCCATGCAAGAGCATTTCCTCTTATTCCGTATCGATATAATTTTTCCACAAGTATTTTATGATTTACGCAATCAAATGCCCTGCTCAGATCTAAAAAGATTCCTGCAGGGCATTCTCCTGCATCGACATATTTTCCTATATTAGTATAATATGCCTGAATTGCTGTGGAAGTTGATTTGTCCGAGGTAAATCCATGCTGGTTACCAGAGATAATTTTGTTCTCATTTAAGAAACTGAGAAGTCTATAAAGGAAAGCATATTCAAATAGTTTTGACAGTCCAGATGGAACTACAACAGGCCTGTAGTTTGCTGTTGTATGATGATCACCTTTTTTGTATATTGGAGATATTTTTCCAGTCTTTAAACAATCTGGAAATGTCCCTGTTATGAAGGATTGATTTATCAGATATGTGACTGGTTTTAGAACTACGTCTAGAATTTTTTTAAAAAGGAATGTAGGAATTTCATCATAACCCGATGAGTACTTATTCTTCATTTTGGATTTTAGCAGATCCAATAATTCGAGGTCAGTAAAGGGAGTCAAATATATTGAATCTCTCATCTGGTCAACATTTTGCAAGAAATCCTTTTCAGATTTATATTTTATTTTATTGATTGTTTCTAAGGGAGCATTATGAAAGAATTCACTAAAAATGTTAACAATTTCATTTGTATTTTCAATTAGATGCTCATTATCATAAAGATTGATTTGATGTTTCTTTTTTGTTTTGTTTGTCATATCGTTCATTATTTGCCAGGCTGTTTTGGATGGGTTGTCAGAATTACTCATTTTGTTTTGAAAATATTTTTTTTTTGTGTCGGACACTAGTTTGTCATGAATCTCTTTACGTACCTTATAAATATCCTTAAGACCTGGATAAGCCAGTTTTAAAGTATACAGATCTCTGAGGTTTATGCCGGAAGATCGAACTATAACATGCTGTAGAATAAGTGTAGTCTCCCCTGTCAAGTTCTCTATTTATATATTGTTAGGGAAATGCTCACACAGTAATCATAGCATTCTACAACGTACAAGTTACACCTTCAATTATTTTAAATGGGAATGTGCATCATGCTACTCTTCTTTTGAGTGGTCTTGAAACACTGATTTCAAAAATATATAGCATTTCGGTCCCAAAATGTACAGTTTCAAAAAATGATTTGAATTCTATAGTAAGAATTAAATGGATTTTGCTCATCAGAATAATAATATTTTATGGTAGATGGTAATTTCTTTCAAATCAAATCAACAATTTTGAATCAACAAACAAATTGAGTGATTCCAAACAGTAATTAATATTTACAATTTTCACTGTGGAATTTCTTCAAGATGACCGCCATTCACTTCTTGGCAGTAATACCTTTTTTTTCTTGTCCCTAACTCTTTGCGACATTATTTGCTGCAACCAAAAGTATTATAATATTATAGGTACAATAAAAAAATATCACTGATGGTGTGGAAGAATGTGGGGTGTTTCATCAAAAAATAGATATATTGACATTATGTTCTGTATCATTCCTGAATCTTCTAACCAATATTTCGAATCAAGTTTTTTCATTATATCACGAGATATTTTCTTGTAAACGAAAACCGTATTATTTTAGGGTGTAATTTCAAGATGGCCGATAATGTTTTTGTAACATTTAGTGCATACTGAGTAAAGTCAATCATCATTTGTTTGAAGAATCTTTACAATGAATTATTATATTGAATTCATATTTTACTATAATACTATTCACATTCACGCCAAAAATCTATTTGTCAATTTTATGTCCGAAATCATTACAAATTGATGCATTATTTGCGAAAACAGTATATAAAAAAGTCCATCAGGAGACCCATGCTTAGAAGAGAATAGGGATCTAAAAAATGCATGTCATCCGATGAATTGAAGTGTGATGTTTTACATCTCACCAAAATATCGAAGGTTACCTCTGAATTCTTTCCTCCAGATTCCGACTTTCGATGAGTCATTGATACTCACCGACACTATCGGTGGCAATTTTATTTCCTAATAATGGAACAGGCCTTGGTCCTGGTAGAACCAAGAAAGAAGAAAACTTCACATAATATATATAACACCAATACACTAACGGTAATGCTAATGCTAGCAAAACCGAAGGGATAATAATTAACCAAACCATCTCTTTCAAGTTTTCATCAAAAAATAGTGGATTATTGTATCACATTCCATATTTATACCCGTATTAAACAATATGAATGTGAATATTAAAGCATGGGCGGCGATTGTTGAAAACTATACTTATGAATATGCATATTAGTTAAATGAAACAAATTCAAAGGTTTATCGAACACAAAACAATTGGACACGTTTCCTTGTATTTTTAGAAGCACATTTCGAACAAACTGTTTATACAGAGTGTGTCTGCTAGTAGAATAAATTTCTATCAGGTAACGAAAAATCGAGGAATTTTTGTAGTGCTCAATTGATTTTTCTTCATCGGTCATTACCCAGTCAACCAGTTTTGGTTGCAGGGAAGTTGTAGGGAGTTAACATCGTGGAAATGCGACTTCACAATGTTGATATAAAAAACTGCAACCAGTACTTACTGGGGAGTGCTTAATGTCCGCAACATTGTATATCACTGGTAATTACCTAATACATCACAATGTGGATGTGTGGAAGGTACCATGAATAGCAACATTGCGACTTCGCATTTTAGCACTTATTGGAAAGATTATTGAACCAAATGAGCTTTCAAATTACGTCTTCCGTTGGAGTTATATTCATATGTAATTTGGTAATTACCATCGTGGCACTAAATTTGCTCTCTATAAGCATCTTCTAATTTAATTGAAATAATGTTAATTCTGAAACATCCATGGAATTAGTACATACCTGGAAAGCAGAATAAATATATCTCAGCTGCCTTATATTTCAACCATTTTATAATGCCTAAGAGATGTGCATAGGTTAAGTCTATGAGATTTATATACAGGGTGGTATACCAGTAGGTATAATCAGGACCAGCAATAAAACACATCGTATGCCTGCTCTTCATATTGAATCTATTTTTCATTCTTAAGGGGAAATAATTAAACAACTATTATAAAGTACTGATCTGTATATTTTGAATATAACACAGGGTGAGTCGAGCTGTACGCATTTCAAGCCAGGCATATGGCTGAACAGAATCATCAGATATATACTATATTAGTCCAATGCATTCAGCTTGACTCACCCGAAATACTTCATAAAAACTTCAACTCACATTGTAATATCATAGAATATAAAAACAATAACATTATTTTCGAAACATAATGAAATAAAAATAGTATTATTCACAAAACAAAAATAGTATGCTGTACAGACAAAATAAAATCAAAGGAAACAACAAAAACATTGATTGTTACCATATCAGATTATTATACTATGATGATCCAAATAATGGATTGCCACTGTCAACTGAAAATAATATTAATAGAAATTATTTTGTTTTTTTTATAGTTTAATACTGTTCCTGAACACGTTAGGTACACTTATGTTGATGTTATCATGTTTTATTTCTAATCAAATTATTGAAAAATTCTAAATTCAGCTTTTATTGTAGAGAAAGATGTTTCTGAGTATTGAAAACAGTGTATACATGTTTGACATTATAAAATATCATTCAATATTCTGATACTAAATTCCGATACTGATACGACAAAACGGTTGAGGAGTCCATCTTTTTGAAAAACATTGCTTTTCAATGGGCATCACCTTCCCAATTGCACATTTATGAGCATCATTTTGCCATTGGAAATGTATACTTACCGCATGCACCTAGAGCTGTCTTATATTCTTCTTAACAAACTTCTCAAAATACTGCACACAAAACCAACAATTCAACCAACCATTAAATATGCACCACACATATCATAATATATTATTTTCATCTTTCCTTTGTTCCTTGACTTTCATTCGTATACTGCCCAACATAATTCTATGAATTCGTGCATCAATTCCACAGTGAAAAAGTATCGAATTGTTATTCGATAGCTACATCGATGTTTTCGATACATAATCTCATAAAAATTCATTGACGATTTGCATGATTTGTAGAATGCAACTATGGATATAGGAAATCAATATCTCAATAATAACACTTCATTTCAATTTGTTGTTTCGATAATCTTGTGTTTATTTATAGCAAAATCAACAAAACAGTGGAAAACATTCCTTGGCCCGAACTGGTTATACTATGAGGATATTATTAATGGATTATGTAAGGATGATAAACAGGGTAATTTGAATATTTTGAATAATAATGATTACTACTATTTGAAAACTATTCAAGCTAGGTATAGGGAACCCTGGTATAAAATGAAATATAATCGTATTTTGTATCGTTCATTTTGAAAAAATACAGGGTGTTCCATTCAAAATAAGAAAGTTATCTGCGTTTGAAATTATAAAAAAGTGACAATGAATTTTGAACGTCCTGTATAATATTGGGAAACGGGTTCTATCGGAATCAATAGCCTGAAATCTCTCTGATGTTTGGTCAGAATTGGAAGGGATTGTTTCTATACATTTCGATTTTATTCAATCTCCAATTGTACCCTGCAGTTTCGAAAAAAAAAACACTAACTCTAAAACGGTTATAGTTAGGTACATGGTACCTTCTATGAAATCGTATTATTTTTCTCTGAACTATCCGAAACTGCAACAAAATACCGGGTGTTCCATTTAAAGAAACACAACTTTGATGTCACACTTTTTTGAACCACCGTGTATACTCCAAAATAATTTCCTTTTGCAGCCTCAATGAATAAACAGATAATGAAAAAGAGAAATTTCCGTATATTGTCGCGTACAGGGAGTGTTTTTTGGGGGTCACCCCTGTCGCTAGGGTCGTACTCAGGAAATATAGATTAAATGATTCCAATTACAAAATTAAATTCATAACAAAGCATATAAGTTAATGATGATTTTGATGGTACATTCTTCAAGAGAGATTCAATGACTAATACAGAAATATAAATGCTTACCCTAGAATATACAAAATTGTTGAGAACTCAGTCTTCAGGAAAAGTTTGGGGCAATCAAGAAAAACTGTAGCATAGGCGTCCGAACTACCCCTCCGGACGCCTATCTACCATTCTAGACTGACTCAGGACTCTCTGAAGACTCCCCGAAGACTCGAAAAAACCGTCTTCAATTACTTTTATCAAATCTATGATTATAAATCCGCAACATCAGCAAAATTTCATTAGTTATTCTCTTGCTTGTGATAATACACTTTTCATAATATAATTTGTACTGACCTACTTTAATCATGTACTTGTAAACATGTGATTTGTTTATAACGATAATAAAATTGAATTCAGAATATAATTATACTTGGTGTTTTACTGGATTAGATTTCGAAAAATATATATCTTGACAATATATCCATTTTCTCAATACTGTTTCAACTATTTAACAATATCAGATCTCTGATCTCTGAATTACCAAACGATCCGTCTGTTCCATAGAAAACCATTAATTCACCCTATACAACTAATCCAAATGCAAGA
Organism: Plagiodera versicolora; assembly: GCA_037013635.1. Classification (NCBI taxonomy): domain Eukaryota; kingdom Metazoa; phylum Arthropoda; class Insecta; order Coleoptera; family Chrysomelidae; genus Plagiodera; species Plagiodera versicolora. The sequence continues at coordinate 1,672,290 of CM072986.1, read as the reverse complement.
GAATTGTCTGAGTCGATAAAGAAATAACAAGTTTTAACACGTTTATGCACCATGTCGAGAGAATGTTCTGTTTTTATGAGTGTTCAGCTGTAGAGTTTGGTTATTTTGGTGCATTATGTATGATTGTGATTTGTCGAATTTATGGTCCCAATAAAATTTTATGACCAGTGATATTGTAGGATTTATATATTTGTCGCAGATTCGTTATCTATTGAGATCGGAGAAAACGCATAATAAATATAATCCTTGTTAGAGGTTATCTTCATGTAGAATCCATTATATTTCTTATTTCCGATGGAATCTCATAGTAAATTTACTTCTACTGATTATCGAAATATTACATGTCAGATACCTACGAGGTCTGTTCATGGAGTAAATGCAAATTTTGGATTCCCGCGGGCTACGTGAATTTGATTTCCAAAATTTTTGGAGCGTTATGATGGTATTCAAATCCCATGATGCAAGGTCAGCTATTTTGAATGTGTAGTTAATTGTAATGTGTAATTAATCATGATCCATACAGTTACGAAGTATACATCCTAAAACTTTACACGATTTAACAGAAACATTATTTATATGTTCAGCAAATGTGACCTGTTCATCGAATGTTATCCCATGATCTTTAACTAGTGGGGTATATTCAAGTTCTTGATTTTCTAGAAAGTAATGTGCGTCAAAGTTTATGTTCGTTTGAAAAAACTAATGTGATAGTATTTATTAAAGTTTAGAAACAGTTTATTTGAATTGCACCAGTGAGACAAATTATCTAGATCCTTTTGTACCAGATATTGATCAGTTGAGGACTTGATTATTTCGAAAAGTTTGAGATCATCTGCAAACATCAGGAATTCGCCAGCCTCAAAACAGTCTCCAATGTCATTTATGAACAAATTGAATAGTAAAGGTGAGCAATGAGCACCCTGTGGAACTCCAGAAGAAACCAATATTTCTCTTGAAGTATGTCCTCCCACTCTCACTTTCTGGCAACGATCAACTAGAAAGCTGCATAACCATTCCAAAAGACCCTGATTGAACCCCATATTGCCCAACTTATTTATCAATATCTAATGGTTAACTCGATCGAAGACTTTTGAAAAATCTGTATAAATTGAAACCACTTGTGCTCTATTTTCTAAAGCATTCAAAGTCTTATGTTCATACAAAACCAAGTTAGTGACTGTTGATTTGCCTTCAGAAAACCCATGTTGATTACTTGATAGTAATTCTTTACACGAGAAATTTAGTTGATCACAAACAAGGCTATCAAAAAGCTTGGGAATTGCCGATTGGTTACATACAGCACGATAATTCTCAATATTTCTACGGTCACCAGATTTGTGAATTGGAATAACGTTAACTTGATTTCCATATATCAGGAAAAGTTCCAGATTTCGAAGTCAGATTGAATAACATAAGCAGTGGATGACATAATGTATAAACACAATTTTTGAAGAAAATATTTGGTATGCCATCGGGACCCATTGAGAATCGGTTAGGCAATTTGTTGATTTTATCATATGACATAGTGATATCAATTTCAGGAGTATCAATATCAAAGTATAGGTTGGGGGAAACATTGGAAATTATATTATTCTTTTGTGTTGGTACATATGCGGTAGAAAAGTAGTCAGCAAAATATTCTGCAATTTTTTCATTGTCACTGGCCACCAAATCTCCAAAATGCATATTATTGGGAATCGTATTTGAAGATTTTTTGCTACTTAGGTACTTCCAAAAATATTTTGGATTTGTATTCAAGGAAGCCTCAACACGATTTATATATTCTGAATAACAAGCATCGGATGAGGTTTTACATTCAGTTCTCAATTTGGAAAATTCGTGATAATCCAAATGATGATGAGAGGTTTTGTATCGCTTGTGAGCAAGTTTTTTTTTTGTTTGACTAGATTCCTTAGATCAGCTGAGAACCATTTCGGGAAAGTCGATGATCTGTAAATTTTCAGAGGTACAAATAGCGCAACTGCCATATTTAAAATCTGATAAAATTTGGAGACTGCTATGTTTATATCTGATGAATCAAGATGCTCGGACCAACTGATGTCAGAAAAATAATTATTTCGACTTATGTAGTCAGCTAGTCTGAAGTCGTAATAATGCTCTCTTTGATATAAAGAGCTTCTAGACGCATTTTCAATACAAAGTTCACAGATATAGGAAATGTGATGTTCACTGTTAGGGAAAATAGGGTCTGTTGCTACATTTATAATCAAATCAGATACATTCGAAAAAACTAGGTCTAAGAATACATTTCTCATATTGGGAATCGAATTATTCTGGAAAAAATTCAAAAAGCATATTGCTGAGCAGAAGACCAGAGCAGAAGAACGTATGGGACAGTTTACTGTGACTCCATATCGATCATTACTCCAAGAAGCATTAGGAAGATTGAAATCGCCAAAAACACACAAATCATCAGGTTTCTGTTCTTGCATAATAAATTCTACTGCTTCACCATGACAGACATATAAAAGTTCTTCAGAGTCTGGAGGAATATATGCCCCTCCTATCACCAGATTGGATTCTTTCAATTTACAAAATATAAATAGCTGTTCCACTGAAGTTTGTGGAATCTTCAATTGACTTACCGCGATATTTTTGTGTGCAAAAATTAATATACCTCCCCCTCTTGATTTATTACTATTTAGTAAAGAACGGTCACATCTAAACACATCATATAAATCCGTTGAAATTTCTTCATCAGAGATGTCACTTGTGAGCCAGGATTCTATTAAAATATCATATCATACAAAAAAATAGCTTTGATTAAATCGTTTATTTTTGTGCGCAAACCACCCTCGTTTTGCCAATAAATGTTCAAGTTCACTACTGAAGTATTTCTTGAAACTGTTGGATGTTCTACTAGTTTTTTTGCTCTTTTTTGCTCAATTCTTGGAACTCCTCGATGATATTTCATAACCAGATTCTCACCTCTGGAGTTTCGCTGCTTCAATTCATCTCGCAAATTCCTCTCGAATTGCTGTTGTTGTTTAGTAAGATCAAAGTTTATAAACAATTGTTCGCATTTAATTTTGAGACGGTTTCTGAGTATAGTTTGGACATCTAATGAATTTGTGAGCATGACTTTCAAAGTTCTCCATCCATTTTTATTTGGTTTCCAAATTCGTGTTACTTTAACAACAGATATCTGTTTATTTGTTATTTTTCGGAAAGTATTATCTACGGACTCTATATCGTTTCCTCTCTCGGGCATATTAAAAATAATTGAATTGTTTACTCTCTTTTGACGTTCATACAGCTCTTCCATCAACGACTCGTTCGGAATGTTTACGTCGATTCCATTTCGATTTACTTTGAGGGATTCAACCTCCTCTCTCAGTTCAGCGATAGCTTTTATCAATTTTGGCACTTGACCTTTAAGTTCAATTAATTCGGATGCATTAAGACCTGAACATTTTTTATGTACAGGACTGTTACAGCTGTCACAGCGTAATATAGAATTCCTCTCTTTCTCAAGCAAATCACATTTCACACATGTCACCTCCTCATCCATTCCGGAGAACAGTATTTGCCACGCCGGCGCCGCGCCGCTCGGCACCGTTCTAGTAGGAAACGGCCTTTATTCACACAAACGAGTGAATCTCCCAAATGAGCAAAAACATAAACAGTGTAAAAACACGAAAACGCTTTTCTACAGATAACACTAGGACTTGTCTGGGTTCTCCTAATCATGCTTTATGCTTATTTCCACTCAACTAATGCACTTTTGGGTGAAAAGATTTTGCTCCTTGGGTTCACTGCACAAAACTGGACGTTTTCATATAACTTTGAAATCGGTTTATAGCCTTTAACTAGACATGTTAAGTGTTTTTATCACAGCGTTTTCAAACGTGTATCTTATACTTATATGTATATTTATACTTAACCCATCGTAGAAAACCTTAGCCTTGACAGATCGTCGCAATAGCACATATTGCGGGCTAAGCTTTCATTAGGTTCTTGGTAAATTCCAGAAATGGTTGTGATCGTCAGTCTGAATGAGGTTGTTGAGTCTACGATGCCCTGTGAGTGACCCAACTATTCTGTCAATTCTGGCCTGTCTTATTTCCGGTGCTATTTCCGGTAGAGAATTCACGAAATTGCAAAATGCGAGTATCTAGTTCATCATTACAATCATTATTATCTGGATTCATTCGAATACTAATTCAGTCGTCAACATTTCAAAACAGTCCCTTAGTCATGATTCTCAAGAAATGATCTAGTTATCCTCATAATTTTCAACAATTTCAACAGAAATATATGCGAAAATAAACCTCATTTGGCCCTCCTGCAGGAGCCTTGGATACATGGAGGTAGGATTGCAGGCCTGAAAATCAACCAAGCTAAGGTATTATACACAGAAGGTTCAAGAAAAACTCGAGCTTGAATTATACATAGTAGCAGGGTTAATTGTGTACTCATCCCGGCGCTTTGCACTGCGGATATTGTTGCAGCTATTCTTAATACATCAATAGAGGAAGGGGTCAAGAACTAGGGAAGTCTGCAACTGATACTTGGATGTGATGCCACACCACAAACCACACTGTGTGGGGAAGCACAGACATCAACGCGAGAGGTGAGTAATTATTAGATTTTATAATAACAAAAAGGCTACTCATACCCAATGAAGGTAACAACCAACTCTTGTCATTGTGACATGAAAATAGATTTTATACATATATGCTCCAACCTCAGACATATCAGATTTGATCTAACCACTCCTCCTCGTATCTCGGTCACTTGCCGCAACCCTAGGGAGACAAGCTGCGACAGATACTTGCTGTCACTCAGTACAGTAAGGATATCAGAAAAGTCAAAAGAAAACCATGAAGAAAGTTTTGTTTTTGTACATGTAAGAACCCACAAGTGCTGGCGAAACAAGCTTCTGTAAATCAATAAAAACCACCAGGAACCATCTCCTTCGAGTTACCTGCATTTTGAATTATCTACGTTTGATTGATCTGGGTGTAATTGATCTAAGTTTGAGGTGGATCCCGGCGAGAGTTATGTTTTTAATCATGAAATTCCTTGTGGAAATCGATTTTAGGACATGTGAATGATGTTTTAGTCCATTCAAAATTTGTCCTGCTAATTACGTAAGTATAATATTGTTGGTATAATAATATACATTTATATTGGCAACATTGGGTATGAACTTCTTGTGATTCTGTGAGCTATTTTTTTTGTTTTTTAAGAAAGCAAATGGCTGACGGAAAAAGAAGTAAATGTGTAATTACTAGTTAGTACTGGAAAAGCTTATTATAAATAAAAGTAGTGAAGGACAAACAAGTTTTATTCATCATATTAACATGGTAGCAGAGCGTGGTTAGAACAACGAGAAGTCAAAATAAAAATCTATGTTTGGAAATTAAAAACAAGAAGCAACGTGATAATGGCGGCGAAAAACAGTGATATAAATATTCCGATCTTTGACGGAGCAGACTATAGCAATTGGAAAATACGTATATTGAAATTCTTACAATACAAAAAGTGTGTAGATGTTGTAATGCGAGAGAAAACAGCAGCCGACGATAACAAATGGGACGATCGTGATATTCAGGCGACTAACTATATTTACAGTGCCATAACAAACAAACAGTTAGAATACATAAGCAATTTAAATTCAGCTTACGAGATTATCCAAAAATTCGATGAGATGTACCAAAAAAAATCGACAGCTTTGCAAATTGTGTGTCGACATAACCTAGAAATTGTCAAATTAAAAAATTACGAAGAAGTGTCCTTGTTTTTCGACGATTTTGAAAGAGCTGTAAATGAATTAAAGCAGGCAGGTGCAGTTATTACGGAGCAAGAAAAACTTAACTATATGTTAAAATCACTGCCACAGAACTATAGTCATATTGGTGATTTGATTGATGTTCTACCAGAAAAGGAGAGAACAGTTGATTATTTAAAAAGCAAAATAAAATAAAAAAATGCAGAAGAAAAATCAAATAGGGCATTAAATGACAACTCAAATGCATTTCTAACAGAAACAAGAATAGCATCACAGAAAAATTGTTTTAACTGTGGAAAACCTGGCCACTTTCAAAGGGATTGTCGTACCAGAGGCCGAGGTAGTGGATATTTTGGAAATAGAGGCCGTGGATATTCTGGAAGTAGAGGTCATGGATATTCTGGATATAGAGGACGTGGATCATTGAATAGTAGAAACTTTCATAGAGGACGAGGAAATTATCTAACCGAACAACAAAGAAGTAACCACCATGAGCAACATGGAAATAGTTTCCACACAATTATTGCTAACAACACAACAATGAGTGAGAAAGAAAAAACTAAAGGACAAATAGAATGGTTACTGGACAGCGGTTGTACAGATCACATAATTAACACTGATGAGTATTTTGACACATGTGAGACTTTAAAAGAAACTGTGAAAGTTAAAGTTGGTGATGGAAGAATATTAGAAGCAACAAAAGTGGGTAATATTAAAGCCTATTTCCTAGTATATGGTAAAAAATCAGAAGTAAATTTAACAAATATTTTTTATGTAAAAGAAATGAAGGCAAATTTACTAAGTTGCACAAAAATTACTGAAAAAAATTCAATTGTGTCTGAAGGAAGACTGTCAAAAATATATAACTCATATGGAAAGATTATAGCTGTTGCTATTAAAGATGAAAGACTGTATAAGATGAAATGTTATGTTAATGAAGCAATGCTAGAAGCAAATGTTAGTAAAAGCAACATGACAACAAAAGAAAAATTGCATCGTACATTGGGACATATAAATTTTAATAATTTGGAAATAATGTGCAAATATGAAGCTTTAGATGGACTACCTAAAGAGATTGAATCAGAATATTTAAAGTGTGCGACATGTATTCAAAATAAAATGCACAAATTACCTTTTGATAATAACCGTGGAAGAGCAGAGAATATATTACAGATAGTTCATACAGATTTAAATGGCCCACACCAAACAACAGGAAATCATGGCGAAAAATATTTTTTAAGTTTTATAGATGACTATAGCAAATTAATCAGAGTTTATTGTATCCGAACAAAAGATGAAGTATATGATTGTTTGGTGCAGTATGTAAATGAAGTACAAAATCTCACTGATAAAACGATAAAAGAATTGCGATGTGATAATGGTAAGGAGTATATGAATGCAAGAGTTTTCCAGTTTGCAAAAGAGAAGGGAATATTAATAAAACCTTGTCCAGCATATGTACATGAGCTTAATGGAACTGCTGAAAGGTATAACAGATCTTTAATGGATATGGGGAGGTGTCTCTTATCAGAAGCAAATGTTGCAAGAAAATACTGGCCAGAAATGATTAAAACAGCTGCATATCTCAAGAATAGAACCTTCACAAATACTATTGAAAGGAAAACTCCATATGAAATATTTTTCAGAAAGAAGCCAACAATAAAGTATCTGAAAATGTATGGCAGTAAGGTTTTTGTACGAATACCAGAAGAGAGAAGAAAATCTAAATGGGACAAGAAAGCAGAAACAGGAATCTTACTGGGTTATAGTGACACTGGATATAGAGTACTGATCAACAACAAAATAATAATAGCTAGACACTGTGATATTATAGAAGATGATATAACTTTGTGCGGATTTGAAGAAGACGAAAAGGATAGACAGACAGAAGAAGAAAAAGAAAGGAAAAGGTGCACTGCAGAACTCTTAGAAGAAAATCATGCAGATAAAGTAAATAGCGATAATGATATTGAACTCGATGAACACAACGAAGGAGAAAGACCAAAAAGAAGAGTCAAGCCACCACTACGATTTGATGAAGAATTTGGTTATTATTGTATAAATGTGAACTACTGTGACGCTATGAACCCAGAAAATTTTGAGGAGGCGATAACTTGTAAGGATTCAAATAAATGGAAGGAAGCTATGGACCATGAAATGGACAGCCTAGTGAAGAATAAAACATGGACCCTTGTTGACAAGCCACCCAAGAACAAAAAGGTAATCGATGTAAAATGGATCTACAAAAAGAAGAGTGAAAATGAATATAAAGCCAGGTTAGTGGTTAGAGGATTCCAACAAACTGATTGTATTGACGATACTTATTCCCCTGTAGCGAAAATGCCAACTTTAAAACTGTTATTATCTTATTGTTGTCAAAATTCTTTAAAAATTCATCAAATGGATGTAGAGACAGCGTTTCTTAATGGTAAAGTTTTATCTGAAGTCTATGTAAAACAGCCAAAGGGCTATGAAAATGACACTGAAAAGGTTTATATTTTAAATAAATCATTATATGGTTTAAAGGAAAGTCCCCGTGCTTGGTATGAATGTTTCAATGAATTTCTGACTGAACTGGACTTTAAAAGATGTAAATATGACTTTTGTTTGTATTTCAAAAAGGAAAATGACATAGTTGTGTACATTTTATTATTTGTTGATGATCTCTTGATTTGCTGTTCAGACAAAAGGGTGATTGATGACATTAAAAATAAATTATCTGATAAATTTAGAATGAAAGATTTAGGCAAAGTAAAAAATTACATTGGTATAAACATTGAATATAATTATGTTCAAGACAACATTTTAACTTTGAGTCAAGAACATTACATTGAGTCCTTAGCAAAACGTTATAATATTGAAAATGCAAAATTGTATAAAACACCTATGGAAATAAATTTGAAATTGGAAAAATCTGAATTAAATGAAGATGTTAAGTATAGAAATTTGATAGGTGCACTGTTATATATTAGTTCTGGTACTAGACCAGATATTTCTTTTTGTGTAAATTATCTGAGCCGCTTTCAGAATTGCTGTGATGAGACCCATTTCAGATATGCCTTGAGAGTACTGAAATATTTATTCTTGACAAAAAACTTGAAGCTGAAATATTATAAAAATGATAATGCTGATATATTAGATTGTTTTGCTGATTCTGATTGGGCAGGAGATGTAATAGACAGGAAATCTACAACTGGATATGTAATTAGATTGTATGGCAATGTTATCTTGTGGAAATCAAAAAAACAGAACTGTATAACAAAATCTTCTACATTCGCTGAATATATAGCACTGTCTGAAGCAGTAACAGAAATAAATTTCTTAATATGTCTAATAAATGATGTCATTACAAAAAATTGTGAACCAGTCAAAATATATGAAGACAATTCAGGTGCAGTAGCTATAGCTAATTATGGAAATTTTACTAAGAACTCCAAACACATAGAGGTACATTATCATTATATACACGAAAATGTCAAGGAAAGAAAAATTGAAGTTGTTAAAATAGAGTCTGAAAATAATATTGCTGACATATTAACTAAAGCATTGGGAAATGTTAAATTCCTCAAATTCAGAGAGTGTTTAAACATAAAGGTATAGGGCTAGATATGTAGAAATAAAATTAGGATAAGTTGATTTATAGCTGAAAATTGGTTACCTATATTACTTTTAAGTATTATTTGTTGCAATATAAATGTAAGGAGGCGTGTTGGTATAATAATATACATTTATATTGGCAACATTGGGTATGAACTTCTTGTGATTCTGTGAGCTATTTTTTTTGTTTTTTAAGAAAGCAAATGGCTGACGGAAAAAGAAGTAAATGTGTAATTACTAGTTAGTACTAAAGCTTATTATAAATAAAAGTAGTGAAGGACAAACAAGTTTTATTCATCATATTAACAAATATCAATCAAATCCTTAGGTCTTATCGTGATCGATTTTCAGAAACTTTCCTAAAAAAAGTATGTTAGAGCTGTTTCCGCGGAAAAATTTTCATCACTGGATGTTTATATTAGTGTTCCGAAGCTTCTGTGAAAATTTCATCAAAATCGGAGTTGTTTCCCTTTGCTGTAGGTTTACCCAAACAAAATTAGGTCGGCTATAAGCAAATTCAAACCATACAATTCTCCTAGAGAGGATGGAATGTTTCCTATGATACTTCAGAAGGAGTAGGAATTACTAATCCCATACTTATGTAAAATATACAAGGCTTGCGTAGTCCTAAGATACATACATACCCACGGAATGGCAGAAAGGGAGAGTCATCTACATACCCAAGATGGGAACACTAAATGACATGACCTCCAAGTCATACCGCCCTATCTGCTTGGTGTCCTTCCTGTTGAAAACATTGGAGAGACTCATAGACAGATATATCAGATATGGAATTTTGTCAATGAATCCTCTCGATGGATGCCAGGTAGGTTAACAGACTTGGCATTGGACGATCTTAACAGACTACTTATCTAGATGATAAAGAGTAAGCTATGACGACGTTTGTTTTCGATAACGTATCAATGATATCGATCTCTGAAGCTTTAGAAAGAAAAGGGGTATCATGAGGCAGTAGATAAACACCAGGCGAGACCAAGGTCACGGCTAGTGAAGGCAGGAGATGCGCGCAGGAAGGGGTATTATCACCTTTTTTGGGTGCGTTCCATTAAGCGCTCACAACGCCCAAAACACTCATTCAGACGTTCCACATGGCGACCACGATCGTTGGGGTGGTGGCGAAAATGTCATGAATGACGTCATGATTCATGCTCACGACGACCCATCTCAATAGGTGGGTCGGCGTGAGCGTTTCGATGACGCACAGAACCAAGTGGAACGACAAAATTCGTGGTCGTGAGCGTGATCGTTGTGAGCGCTTAATGAAACGCACCCTTTGTGTGCCATCGTAGTGGATGATCTACTGAAAAGGCTCCCCCCCCAAATATAGTTGTTTTCACCAAGAAGAAAATTCTGACAGGATTCAAGTCACCAATTCTGAATGGAGTGAAAATTTCTATTGCACAAGAGGCAAAACACTTGAGAGTTATCTTTGACCACAAGTTGACATGAAACCAACACCTACACAATACAATAAAAAAAGCACCATAGCCCTCAATTTGTGCAGAAGAATGTGCGGAAAAAACTGGCGGCTTCAACCAAAAATGGTAATGTGGGCATTTACAAGGGTCATCTGACCCATGATAGCATACGAAGGCATCTATAGGCAAGCTTGCCTAGCCGTCATGGAGGCCATAACGACGACAGCAGCCGTCCTAGAACTACTACTGAACCTGCCGCCATTCCATATCCATAGACAGGGTGAAGCAAGTTCAGTCACGGATAGATTGATCAAAGGGCAATTGCCCATCAAAAGACTACATGGTAGGATGTACAACAAGTTATAAAAGTCGTTCAAAACCGACCCCATTATGGGAATGCCATCAGATGAGCGCTTCTCAAGTATAGCGTTGAAAAGAAATTCGAAATTACAATAACAGACAGGGAGGCAAGAAGGTCCACCAATCAATGCGGAACTGGCCTGTTATACAGATGGCGGCGTAGGCGCAGGAATATACATATCCAAGCCAAAGACCAGGATCTCACTGAGCTTGAAGAAACATGCTACGGTATTCCAGGCAGAAGTTGCAGTACTGAGGAGTTAATCAAGCAGGAGTCTGAAAGAAAGATTATCGCTATTTACTCCGACAGTCAAGCGGCCTTTTAAGCCACAATAGGCGAACAATCAGAATCACGGTTGGGCTCCTGACCGGGCACTGTAGGCTCCATAAACATATGAATAACATCGGACTCACAGACATAGGTTCTGTAAAGAAGATGAGGCAACCTCAGCACACATTCTGTCCTACTGCGAAGGGCTGTCAAGGCTAAGGTTTTCTGTGCTGGGGGGGGGGGGGGGGGGAGAAACCGCAACCATCCAGGAATGGAATAATGTCTCTATATCGTAGACTATATCTACATGTTCAAATGTATAATCGAAAATGATTTGTAACTGCTTATCGTTTCCTTGAATGGGTTCCCAAAATATCGCAGATTTTTTATCATTTTTCGATATTGACAAGATATACAAATCCAGTAAAACACCAAGTATAATTATATTCTGAATTCAATTTCATTGTTGTTATAAACAAATCACTTCTGTTCACAAGTCCATGATTAAAGTAGGTCAGTACAAATTATATTATGAAAAGTGTGTTATCACAAAAAGAGAATAACTAATGCAATTTTGCTGATGTTGCTGATTCATAATCATAGATTTGATAAAAGTAATTGAAGACGTTTTTTTCGGGGAATATTTGGAAAGTCTTTAGAGTCCTGAGTTAGTCTAGAATGGTAGATAGGCGTCCGAGGGGGTAGTTCGGACGCCTATGCTACATTTTTTCTTGATTGTCTCTAATTGCTCCTGAAGACTGAGTTTTCATCATTGAATTATATGCTTTGTTTTGAATTTAATTTTGTAATTGAAATCATTCAATTTATATTTTCTGTGTAACGACTCAAGCGACAGGGGTGACCTCCAAAACAACCCCTGTACGCGACAATATTCGTATGAAATCATCTGAAATCTGTAGTGGAGTTTAAAAAAAAAAGCATATCCATATAATTTGAAGAAGCAATGAAGGGATCAATATATATTTATGACTTCAATTAGTAATGTTCAAATACACTGAAATCAGATTTCACTTGCTGACGCAAATAGGTAATAGACTTCATTGTGATTCTGCTATTAATAATACATTGTCCTACATGTCATCATTTTCGATTACCCTCTCGTGATAAATGCGCATTCTACTTCCAGAGAAAAATAGGTATTGTTGGAATGACCTTCATGTGTTAGGCAATTGATTTTTTGAAGCGAAGATTACCTTCCATTTGAAAATAGTAATTGATACCACAAATGAATTCAAACCTTTGACCAAATCAACCTCATCAATGAGCTCGTTAACGTAGCCTTCCACGAAGTTAAATAACACAAACAATAAAAAACATTTCAATATTATTCTCGTTATTTTAGTCCTAATCGAATTCGACTACATGTGATCAGGAAGAGAAATATAATCGTATATGTGATATTGCTATTGGAAAATGAAAGATGCATATATCAGAAGGTCATAACTCAAATTCCACAGAATTCATTCCATTTATTTTTGACACAACAATTGATATGACCATATCAAAATTCAATTCCCCAGAACATCAGCAGATAGAGAAATATCATCATTATGATTTGATCTGGATGCCTATCCATACTGACAGTTTAGCAGCGCAAAAGAACCACCTAATATTTCAAGGTTTTCCCATATTTGAAGAAAAAATTTAAATCTAAAAACAATGCTACTTCTTCGAGTTCTTTTTATTTATTCTGAAGGACAACATGGTTTTGTTTTCTGTTTACAATAAACTGGCATAAGTGGTGAACATCTAATGAAATGAAATATCCTACCCATAACAGGAATGGAATTTGAAAATTTATTGTACTATCGTTCAGAACTGAATGGACTGCGTTTTGAACATCTGATCGAATAAAGTATACTTTTAAACAATTCATTTAATTTTTTTCTACTTAATGTTTTTCGTACACCCTGAGACCGTTCATTTGAGGTATCACAAAAGAGGTAGTGGCATTTGACATTTCAAAGTTGGGGTGTGTCGCGACAACAGGGTGACTCATCTCTTCACTAAAATATGGTGGTTTCAGGTCCCCCTAACTCCTTAGCATTTGTGCCAAACAGCGTTTTTCGCGAGATATTCGCATTGGAAGTTTTCAAATTTACACTCTGTATACATCAAACATTTTTTTATGGTTATATCTCTCTCTCTCTCTTTTCTTAGTTTTTGGCCCTGCCCTTCAGGCAATTCACCAGCTTATTCATTCATATATTATTATTCTTCCTAAAGGCACGTCATTGACGGCGGTGCGGGGACAACCACTACATATGTAGTCTATTTATTCTGGGTTGATAGTTGTGTCAGATTTGGTAACTTTTCAATGTCATTAGTACAAAACAGAAAGTACTCAACAATGACAGACGTCTCAATAGGTTCAAACATTCGCTGGGAAAATCAAAGCATCAACAATTATGGCAACACTCAAATTTCACTTTACAACGATGCCAAATTGTTTGGAGCGAATCCTTACAATCGTTTGTTTACATGCGAATTGTTCTTTTCTTGCGATTTTTGTAAATTTGTTCTTTTGAGAGATTAATTTCATCGTATTCTTATTAAAATGCGGATAAGATTGAATGGAGATGCCCAGAAAATGGTTGCATCTTTATTAAAACATTTTCAACAAGAGAGGGATAACAGGGGCCCCTTACTTTCATTGGATTTTGTTTGAAAGGTAAGTGGAGAAATTTCAGGTAAGCTAAAAATTAAACCGTTCTAGGACTACACAACTGAAGAAAGTTGTGGATATTGATCAACCTCAAAAATATCAAATAAGGAACTGTATTTACAATATGTACGAGAATAGTGAGTATTTAGTGCATATCATATATTATCAGTTGATGAACTTTCTTCATTGAGAGGAACACATCATTGAAATGAAAGCTTGCTCAACATTTGCCTCACATCTTTATAGAAAACATTGACGAAATCACCTAATTCCGCTATGAAACATATTTACATTTGTTTTCCTTGATGAGACCTGGATATTTCAGAATGGAACACTAGGACATTCTTCGCAAAATTCCAGTGTAAAAAGTGTGAGAATACAAAAAATATGAGATTCAAGGTATTCAGAATTTGTATATCAGTAAGATGGTGTATATGAATTATGTTGTCTATTAGCTTCATTGTCTTACATGCTGGTTGTTCAGATGGAGTCATTCCTGGGACAGAATTAGTTCTCACCCCTGAAAGTGCTAACACGGTTCACTATGAAGAAATGAACCAGGATAACGTTCTCCACTGATTCGATACACAACTGCTGCCAAAATTTGAAAATCCTTCCACAATTTTTATGTATGGATAATTCTACTTATCACAGCACAGATATTAACAAAGTTTCCACCTCAGCTCCTAATAAGGCAGCAATTCAAGAATGACTAACAATGTAATTTATTTTGATTATGGAATGTTGAAGCTGCAGTTACTAATTTAGTACAATTGTAGGACATAGACTTTATAATACATGTAATATATTCTTTGATTTTTCGAAAAAAATCAGCCCTAATGAATATTAGCAGAAAGATATGGATATCAAGATCTTTGACCCCACCTTACATTTGTGTTTTTCATCCAATTGGGTTGATGTGGGATGTTGGACAGTAATTGGTTTTAAAATATAGAACCATCGAATGAGAAAGAAAGAAAAGATATGATACTGAAAGATGAACATTTTCAAATATAATTATGTAGTCAACCTAACACAAGTTTTTATTAGGAGCATCTTTGAAAAAGTGAAAAACAAGTATATATATTTCGTATGGCATAGAGTACCCAGAATACAACAAACATAAAATAACATAGAATATACATAAGATATATAAAATACATGTGCAGTCAATTAGATATAAAATATAAAATATAAAAAGAAAACATCGCTAAAACATAGTAAAGACAAACAACATATAGTAAACTAAACTAAACTTAGACTTTAAGTTCGAGGTTTTGCTCGGCGATCCATTCTACCACTTCTCGATCGGCTCTGTGAAGCTGTTCAAAAAGGAACTCTGCCTTCGTCAAAGGGCACTCCGCTGCGATGTGGAAGGGAGTATGTGCATGGTGTCCGCAGTCACAGTTAGGGCTGTCAGAGAGACCCCATTTGTGGGTCCAGTAGCGAGTTCTGCCATGGTTGGTCTTGAGGCGGTTAAGGGTCGTCCACGTTTTTTTCGGCAGGTCGAATCCGGGAGGGCAATGTGTTGGGTCGGTTATCAGGTGGTGTGGGTCAGGGTTTTTGTCAAACCATTCGTGTCGCCAACAGGCCCCCGCGTGAAAATCGTTGGTTAGTAGATGTTGGCCCAATACCCATGGAGGCTTTCTGGATTTAAGCCGCTTCTGGTGGATGCAGTCCTCGTGGATAGGGAGTTGGTCGTTGCTGGTGCACTTTTTCCATTCTCTTACTAGGGCTGACTTTCTCCTCAAGTGAGGAGGGATGATATTTGACAGCACTGGAAGCCATTGAACGGGGGTGCTTCTGATGGTGCCCGTTATGATTCTCATTGCGTTATTAAGCCGAGTGTCAATTAGATGGTTGCTGTTTAACCAGACGGGGCAACAATACTCTGCAACCGAATACGTGAGAGCCATTGCGGTAGTTTTCAGAGCCCTAGCGTCCGCTCCCCAATTAGTACCTGCGATCTTATGCAGTATGTTATTTCTTGCATCGATTTTTGCAGCCGTCTTAGTGAGGTGTTGTTTGTATGTAAGAGAGCGATCCAGAGTGACACCCAAGTATTTTGGGCAGGTGTTATAGTTCAGTATTTGGCCCCTGAATCTGACATGGGGTGCGTAGTTGTCTTGTTTGCTATGGAGGTGGAAGCAGGAGGTCTCGGTTTTCTCGATGTTTGGTCGTAGTCTCCACTCGGCAAAGTAGTCATCCAGCCTCCGCAGGTCTTCTGACAGGATTTCTTCACCTGTGGTGAAGTCAGGTGCTTGGTAGGAAAGGGCTATGTCATCAGTATATATGAACTTTTTAGAAGCTGTGGTGGGGAGATCGGAGGTGTAGATATTGAAAAGGACAGGAGCAAGCACAGAGCCCTGCAGTCTAATTCCTTTTTTCACAATATTGCCAAGTTGTTAGCTGATCGTATCGTGATTTGATGAATTGCGATCTTTGGTGAAACGGGATAGCTTGACTATTTCATCAATCAGTTCATTCAATCCAAGATCAATAGTTGTATGGTTCAACTTTTTTTTTCTTCAACTTCACCATCCCGTATCTTTCAAACTCAG
The DNA here is from genome assembly GCA_037013635.1 of Plagiodera versicolora. Classification (NCBI taxonomy): domain Eukaryota; kingdom Metazoa; phylum Arthropoda; class Insecta; order Coleoptera; family Chrysomelidae; genus Plagiodera; species Plagiodera versicolora. Next base: position 1,655,621 of record CM072986.1, on the reverse strand, counting down.
TAAGTAAATGAGTTTCAAATTTTCATAGTTCATTACTCGTGAAATCACAAGGGCTTATTCCTAGTTGATCGGATATTGAAATATCCTGCATAATATATTTTGAGAGAATCAATCATTCAGTTAATTACGTATAATTCCGGTTTCACTCATTCAATAATCATTCTTGATCACTTCTCTTATTTCATGATGAGTCAACGACGTCACAGTTCACAACCTTGTTTCAAAAATTAAGTATTCCACCGTCGACTATCCCGGATTTCTCATTCTTGTATTACATTTGAACGCTCAACCTCTGTTTCTCGATACTTGGACATGTTACAAAATCGGTTCGTCTTAGTTTATTTTTTACTAATTTGTGACAGAGGATCTACCAGTAAGTCTTATTCATTATATTTCATACTTTTGACATTTCTTGTAACATAAATTGTTCGGTTTTTTGTCGGTTGGTAGTTTTTCTCGTTTCATTTTTCATAATGATTCATACCAGAGGCTTCGCCAATGAGGTTGATTCTTGATCTCAAAATTCCATATTTTATGCATTCCCCATCATTTCAGTATTTATTTGTCGCAGTGAATTGTTTGAGATGTTCGAGCTCCTGTAGTCACATGATGTCAGCAGATCAATTAAACAACATTCAACATCAGTAACGATATCTTATTCTGAATGTTGTATTAATGTCAACAACATTGTTACAGTCAATAACTTCGATTGGTTTTACTGGTTAGTTCAGATTTCCAACCGAGATTTCAAGGAATGACAGGATTGAAAAGATATATCGTTCTCAGTATGCATTTTGGGTCATAAATTCATTCATCAGACTATACTTCTCTTCAATTTTTTCACTATCATCCTGAGATACCTTGGTATACATTTTTGACTAACCCTCTATATATGGTATGAATAGAATAATAAATCATCAAAACTTTGCCATTCAAATCCTTCTGCTCGTAGTTTTCTCGGATATTTGAATTAAACGTATTCTCCCTAAAACGTCTTATCCTGCTCCTTCCTGATCGCAGATTGTTGGCGAATTATTTTCTGAGCTCTTATCATTTGAGAAGGCTTTTACTATGATCTATTGTGCCAACGTATTGATATATCAGAAATTATACAACTTGTATGTGCGAATAGCTCGCTCTCGATGGATTCGATGTAATCCGCATACAGGAAATTTACCACACATTTTGCTTAAGTTCAACATTGTCTAGATAAAGAAACCTATTACAGCATAATGATAGGTCAATCGTTGGCCATCGAATAAAATACATAATTCATTGAAGAATGTATAATTCACATTTTTTATGACACATCACAATGTATTCAATGTCGTTTTCCATATACAATGTGATACATCTTACCTTCCGTCTTTCACGACTCAGTTATCGATTGAATATTTTTTTTATTATTCAACAGTTTTCATCTGTCTCATATACCGCATGCTGAAAGAATATTTTCAATGGTAAAAGGATTGGTAACCCTGCATGCCATATATTCACTTGTGTATTTTAGTGCTTCATTGTATCCGACAAACATTCGGATGTTTATTGAAATAATTTCAATTATATTCAAGAGAAACATCATACTAAAAATATCTAAATTATAGAACAGTCCAATGATTGGTACTCGCAAATTGAAACATATCAAAAATGGTCTGAGACGATCATTGACCATGTCGACAATGGGTGTGCAAAATTTAGAAGCATACTTTCTAAATTTCACCAATGTAAACAAGAATTTCAATAATAGTCCTATCAAAATAACTATTATCACGACATGAATCATTCAGCTATTCTAATTAATCTCAAAATAGAATGTGAGAGAATACAGAACTCATTGTATCGGTTCCTAAAATGAAAAATAGAAAAAAAAACAATTAGGGACGACCCGGTAACTTCTCTTCGTAATATTTCCAGTAAACATTAGTCATATGATAATTCTTGTGTGATGTCTTGAATCAATTAATTCACTCTATTTTTAAATCAGAATTCGATAACATATAACACTGAATATTCATTCACCAATTGACTATCAACATTCTACAGACGTGTATCGTATTAGACGATTGCATTATCGACCAATCACCAAATATCGTCGATGAAATATTTAAGGCGATGTCACAGTATAATGCTAAAGAACCAGTAGTCTCACTCTCCCCATTTTATGGTTTGCAATACTGGTGCGCGTGATCCACTCCTAGCGGGAAGTATTTGGATGCGCCGTATTTTGCCTTGATAAATGACAACGTTTCCAGGTCAATCCATTTTTCTTGGAATTTACCACTATCAATGCACCGACTTAACAGATGGAGAATTTGTGGCATGTGTAATAGTAAGAATGACAAATTTTGTGTGAACCATTATCACTAATCCACCTGAAATCTTCCATATATTGCTATTTTATCTCGTACAGTACATTTGTCACGATTACCTGAATCATTATTCAACCGATAGTTGAAATGCCGGAAGCCTAATAAAAAAAATCAAAAACTAGTTAATTTGCAACATTTGGGTATAATGTCTTGAAATATGATTGCAAAACATGCCTAATACAATCTACTATATCTAAATATACACTGTGTCCGTAAAGTATGGAACAAATTCATTTTCAGCTAAACAGGTCATTTTAAGAAATAATCCTGAAACACGTCAATTTTTGATTTTAATTTACCGTATTTTACAATTATAATGTAATATACAGGGTTAATTACGTTCGAGTAATGACGTCACCGTCATTTTTTTTTAATAGAACACCCCCTATGTTTTGTCTCAATTTTCGGATTACTCTAGCTGAGCTGATTCCAAAAATGTATCACATGTTGATTCCAATTGGTACAGGGTGGACAAAAATACAATAGTTTTGTGTGTGCTCATAAAGTAACGCGTAACATTCATTATTAGGTAAAGTAACAATATTATCAAAAATACTTATAGTTCTATAATTAAGGTAAACAAAAGATCAAAGAGAGTACTATCGGCAGCTTTTCATCGGAGAACGCTTTAGTCGGTGGGTTAAAGAAGTAGAATATCTTAATTTTTGGGCGCCACGCAATTTCGATCAAACGGTGAATTTATTCGAAATGAGTTTTCATCAAATTACGAAACACGAAAAACCAAATCAGAAACTAGGTCGCACCTTAGCTGATTGAAACCATTGAAAATTATTCATTCCATATATATACAGGGTGCTTCACCTTACTGGTTCATTAGGGGTTTATGGAGAACTGGAAAAGATATCAACTTGAAATTTTGGTGGATGTTACTACTCAATGTGTTCTATTTTCCTAAAATATTTTCAATATGCTGTCAACTTGGTTTTTTTAAATGGAACACCCTGTTTATTTTTACATTTTCGAATTCTACGTAAAATTCTAGCCCTTTTGCATTTCGAATTTTCTTCCTATCGTAATTTGTTTTCAAGATATTCCATTTTTTTCAAAAAATTTTGACAGAGGGACTGATCCACTAAAATGTCAATATCATCTTCGATTTTCAAGATTTAAGGTTCATTCTTCGTATACACATGAATGAAAGAGTGTTCTATCAGGTATCCCCAGGAGTGTTCCGAAATATTCAACAGGGTGTTTGATATTACAGTTTACTTTTCGTAAATTTCAAATCGCAATAACTTTCTTATTTCAAATAGAATGAAATTTTCACACTATCCGACGCAAAATTTAATTTCCTATCGATTTGCATGAGCATACCATATTGCTAAAATGGGTATTCACAGAGATATCGACAAAAATGTGAAAATACTCATATTATTCGTCGAATATGAAATTTAGAACCATCCAAAGCACACTTGTGAAAATACACATGAGACGAATGAGCGTATTTTCATATTTTTGTTGATATCTCTGTAAATATTCATTTTAGTAATATGGTATGCTCATGCAAATCGATAGGAAATTAAATTTTGAGTCGGATAGTGTGAAAATTTCATAGTCATTTTATTTGAAATAAGAAAGTTATTGCAATTTGAAATTTACAAAAAGTAAACTGTAATATCAAACACCCTGTTGAATATTTTGGAACACTCCTGAGGATACCTGATAGAACACTCTTTCATTTATGTGTATACGCAGATTGAACCTCAAATCTTGAAAATTGAAGATAATATGGACATTTTAGTTGATCAGTCCATCTGTAAAATGGAATATCTTGAAAACAAATTACGATAGGAAGAGAATTCAAAATGCACAAGGGCTAGAATTTTACGTAGAATTCGAAAATGTAAAAATAAACAGGGTGTTCCATTAGAAAAAACAAAGTTGATATCACTTTCGGTTCAACCGGAAGTGACAGCATATTGAAAATATTTTAGGAAAATAGAACACATTGAGTAGTAGCATCCACCAAAATTTCAAGTTGATATCTTTTCCAGTTCTCCATAAACCTCTAATGAACCACCCTGAATATATATATATATAATTTCCAAGTTTAAACCCTTCAAAATTTCGTAGAGATCATACACCAATTGAGATTGGATATAAAAAATATAAAAAATCAAACAATGGAGAATGGATAGCGTAAACTATTCCAAGAAAACAATGTTCGCAACCTACCTGGTCATAGTACTATGGCGCAGTTACAATATATAAAGATATCAACGTCTTCATGAATGGTATTATCTAAAAAATGAAGAAAGGAAATCAGGTCTTGTCTGTCGATAGCTTCAAGTATCCGCCCTGTGGAGATTCGCCAACTGCTCCTAACTTTTTGACGATGTGTGCAACAAATACTTGACTTCAATTGCGAATACAACAATAACATAAAACCCTAAAAAAAATATTGAAAATTGAAATTGGTAAAATGTCTCTACAGGCATCAGAATTTGTCATGGGTTCAGAGTTTTTTTTTCTTACTCACCTTCGAAAAGGGTCTTCGTACAAAAATTGATTTTAAGGTACTATTTAAAATTTCCAAGCAGGAAAAATATCGGTGATTGTAAGTAATCGAAGGATTTCCCAGACAGCTCTTCCGCTCAGATTGAAACGAAATTCGTCTGAATACCCTTTCACTATTCAAAAATATCAATTCTATCTCCTCGCCTGAACTCTGACTCTACGCTGAACCCAATCTCGCCTTCGACTCCCACTTGACCGTCCATTAGTGGTGTTGTTTCAGCTGCCCAACTCAAGGGACATTCCACCAGAATTTCAAATTAAAAAAAAATTAAATTATTGTTGCCTTTTCTTTTTCAATGCTACGAAGTTCATTTTCTTTCGCATACTTAATGCAAATGTCAAATTTGTGTTTTTCCAGACATTTTTTTATAAAATATCCACTTATGTAATTGAAAGAGTTTTGCTCAGGCTCTCTAGATTTGTCTAATCATTGGTATCTAGGAAAATATATTGATTTATTGAATTTGGCACTAGTACCTCATACTCCTTTAAAGTTTCGGGTTTGAGCGAGGTCAGTATTTCATCGAAATCTTCTATACAATTAGTTTCCTCACTAATGAACTGTGATGAACCCCACATACCACTTTTCAATAGAATCAAGAAATATATACTTCCATATCACTCACTATATAAACCCTTTAGTTTTCCATAAAATTTTCATTATTGTTGAGCAGTTTATATATATTACTGACTTGTTGAGCAGTGTATAAAATTGAAAAGAAACATACACAAAGTCGTCTCCACATATATTAAAACAACAGGATCAAAGTCCTATCGGCCAAGACATGTTACCCATCATCAGTTAGCATATAAACGAAAAACAAAAAAAAAACATTGAAATTATAAAAAACAACAAACAAATCCTGACATCGAGATCCCAAAGATATAATGCAGGGGTAGAACAACAAATCAGTAAAACAAAACCACTTCACCCATTTTCTCGAATACAAAACAATAATGTAACGTTTTTATTTACTAAAACACTGGGTTCGATTTATATACACTTTTATTTCCACTGACACGATTCATTAACAACGCTCGATTATCAACTGATTGCCTGCGCCTCTGTCCGCGGAGCTTTATACCTGCACGCTTCTCCAGAAGTTTCCTGGCGGCACGCGAATATTTCAGACCTCGCGTCTCGAACGTTCATGATCCGCGTCGCCTGGAGTGGGCGTGGCCAAGCCATAGGCGTATCATCTCGTTACACTGCTCCCCCCTTAGTTCTGATCGCCCCGATCAGAAATTCTCCATGTGGCAACCCCTGACGTCGGCTCTTGATGGCGAAAGCTACAGGTGTTTCCGGCCCTGCAGAACCCTCGGAGAAAGAAATAACAGTCAATCGTCTTTGAGGGACATACTCTTTTCGGGTTAAAGCAGCACACCGTGATCTGTATGCCTGTGTCTCGGAAAATGACTTCTATCATGCTCCTCACGATCTTCCAGTCCAGGTTTTCCAACCCATGGCCAATTTTAGGTAGAGCCAATTTCTTTATGTCATAATGGCAGACGACTTTCCTTAGGTCTACTAACGCGTACCATATATTCTCGTAGGTTGCTCTTTCTATCGATAATTTCTTAGTTATTAGGTAGAATAAGGATCGGTTGCCATCTTCTAGTCGTAGTGCTCTTCCTACTCTGGGCATTTGATCTCGCAATTCATCCAGGCGGCCGAACTTCTTGCGAAAGACTGTTGCAATTCCTTTGCTCATTCGGAGATCTTGAGCGACACAGTGTGCGATGGAAATATCTTCTGGAACTGTGAAAAGATCTTGCTGGACCTCAACGGTCACGCCAAGCCTGATCTTCCCCCTGCTCGCGTAATCCGACATGAATTCGGTGTAACTCGGTTGGAAGTCGTCACCGTTTGGTACTTGTTGAAGAGTTCTTGCTTCTTCGACGTCATTCGTGCCAGCATATGGTGCAAGACGATTTATGTGAACAACTTTCGGCTTCCCTCTTGGCAGCTTTCCGATTCGATAAATCAGGTCATTTATCCTCTTCTTGATCTCATAAGGACCTTCCCATTGTCTTTGGAGCTTAGGAGAAAAGCCTCGACGTCGTCGTGGATTATACAGCCAGACAAGATCACCTACTTCGAAGGTCCCCTTCGCGGAACGGGAATCATAGTGTTTTTTCATCCGATCACTGGCTATCTGCATATTCCGTCGGGCAAGGTCGTGGATGTCGTTCATCCTCAGCTTCAATTCGTCCGCATAGCCTTCACCGGCCACATTCTCTTCTGATGGTTTACGGCCGAATTCCAGATCACATGGCAAACGGAGTTCACGTCCAAACATCAAGCAGGCAGGGGTCTGGCCAGTAGTCTCGTTGGTAGCCGATCGGTAGGCCATCAAAAACAAAGGAATACACTGGTCCCAATCCCTCTGGTGTTCTGATACGACCTTGGAAAGATGTTTGCCCATGGTCCTATTCATCCTCTCAACCATTCCATCCGACTGAGGGTGCAAGGGTGTTGTTCTGGTCTTCTCAGCACCAATCATTTGACAGATTTTCTGAAAGAGAGCCGATTCAAAATTTCGTCCTTGGTCTGAGTGGATCTCCAAAGGAACACCAAATCGGCTGAAGAATTCTTTGACCAGAACATCGGCAACTGTGGAAGCCTCTTGATTAGGGATCGCATAAGCTTCAGTCCATTTCGTAAAATAGTCCATGGCCACTAGGATGTATTTATTTCCAGCATCTGTTACTGGAAATGGACCAGCAATGTCGATAGCTACTCTCTCCATTGGACTACCAACATTGTATTGTCTCATGGGCGCCCTCTTCTTACCAACTGGACCATTGCCCGTTGCACACAACTCGCATTTCCGGCACCATCTTCGTATGTCTTCTTTACAGTTCACCCAATAGAACCGCTCTCGAACCTTCTGTAAAGTCTTCGTAATTCCAAAGTGTCCTCCAGAAGCACCATCGTGTAACTGACGCAATACCTCCGACACTTTACTCCTAGGTACAACCAGTTGCAACCTGGACTCCGTACCATCTTCGTTTTCAAATTTTCTGTACAGAAGATTATCTTTCAGTACCAGACAATCCCATTGGCTCCAATACGATTTTACTTCTGGACTACATGCGCTAATATCTTGCCAGGACGGTATTTCCTCTTGAAGCTTCCAACCCAGAACACGTTTCAGACACGGATCGTTCTCTTGAGCGACTCGTAATTGTTGAGGTTGCCAATTATCACTTTCTATGGTAGTTCTTCGAATATGGCAAAGTCGTTCATCTAGCTTCGAACAATGGCTGCAATTCTCACTGCATGGTCTTCTTGATAGGGCGTCAGCATTCTGATGGATTTTTCCTGCCCTGTGTTCCATGTCATAATCATATTCCTGCAGCCGCTCTATCCACCTTGCTACTTGACCCTCTGGATTACGGAATTGCAGAAGCCACTTCAAGGCTGCGTGGTCGGTTCGACGAAGGAACTTTCGGCCATACAAATATTTGTGAAAATGTTCGCAAGCCTTCACTACGCCTAGGAGTTCTCTTCTGGTAACACAGTAGTTCCTCTCTGATTTAGACAAGGCTTTACTAAAGTAGGCAATTACTTTTTCTTGTCCCTCTTGAAGCTGAGAAAGGACAGCTCCTATAGCAGTATTGCTAGCATCCGTGTCCAAAACAAATTTTCCAGTCTCTCTGGGATAACTCAGTATCGGTGCATTGGTGAGAGCTCCTTGTAGCTGTTCAAAAGCTCTTTGACATTCTGCATCCCAAAAGTATTCTCTGCCTTCCTCCGTTAGCTTTGTTAAAGGTTTAGCGATGTGAGCAAACCCTTTGACGAAACGCCTGTAATACGTACACAGGCCAAGGAAACTTCTGATCTCATGTCTATCCTTGGGTGCTGGCCATCCTCGAATTGCTTCTATTTTCTCGGGATCGGCTGTTACACCATCACTAGATACAATATGGCCCAAGTATCTAACTTCTCGCCGGAATATGTGACATTTCTTGGGGCTCAGTTTCAAGTTAGCTTCACGTAATCGTTGAAACACTTCCTTTAGATTCTTGGAATGGTCGTCGAATGATGTTCCAACTACGATTACGTCATCCAGATACACTAAACATGTCTGCCATGTTAGCCCCCTCAAAACTGCCTCCATCAGCCTCTCAAATGTGGCAGGAGCGTTGCATAGCCCAAAAGGCATGACCGTGAATTGCCAAAGACCCGATCCTATCGAGAAAGCTGTTTTCTCCCGATCAGCAGGCTCCATTCCTACTTGCCAGTAGCCACTTTTCAAATCGAGGGTAGAGAACCAACGGGACCCGGAAAGAGTATCCAAAGTGTCATCAATTCTGGGTAAGGGATAACTGTCCTTTTTAGTAACTGCATTGAGTTGACGATAGTCAATACAAAAACGTACGGAACCATCCTTCTTCTTCACAAGAACAACTGGCGAAGCCCACGGGCTATTCGATGGTTCTATAACACCTTGTTTGCCCATATCCTTGATAATTTCTTCCGCCTCCTCCCGCTTTGCCCACGGAAGTCTTCTCGGTTGCTGTCTTATTGGCTGAGCATCCCCAGTATTGATTTTATGGGTCACGACGCTGGTTCTTCCTCTGTCATTTTCATCGATGGCAAACACATCTTGGAATTCTTCAAGCATGGCTCTCACCCGACGAGTCTGTTCTCTGTCCAGATCTTGACAAGTATTAATGACGGTGTCTACAAGCTCCTTTGAGTTCTTAGATTTCGGTGGTTGGTCGGTTGTAGTCACACAGCGGATCGACGAAACAGGAACACACTGTCCTACCACAGTTCTTCGGCTCAGCCCGATGGGAGTTTCCTTCACATTCATAACTCTAACAGGAATTACATCTCCAACCCTCACTAGAGCTTTCGCAGTCAAGAACTCATTATTGCCCACTTCTTCGACCATCCTCAGACTTCCTTTCCTACAGTATCCCTCGAGACTGGTCATTAAAATTTTCTCACTATGGCCGGGTATAGTTACATCACTAGTAGTTAGTAGGCGGACTACATCTTCTTTGTCTTCATGAAAGGGGAGCTCATTTTCGACCTTGAGAACTCCTCTGTGTACGTCCAATACGGCTCCAAGTTTCCTCAAAAGGTCCATACCCAAGATTAACTGGTCAGAAATCTCAGCGACCAGTATGTTGTGCTTGATAGTGGTCTTACCAATGGAGACAGGAACATTAACTTCGCCATAGACCTTTATCTTTTCACCGTTCGCCGTTCTGAGGTGTGCTGTTGCTGGCGACATTCTGGAATGATCTCTCACTATTTCCGGTCGTGCAATGGTTCTTGTTGCACCAGTGTCTATCAAGAACAACTCATTCTCTCCGTCAATCCGACCATCAACATACAGGCTATGGGCTCCACCAGAAGATGTTACGTTGACGGTAACTACAGGGGCTTTAATTCTCAAGGTCGACGATCGCCCCCTCATGTCGACCTGTTTTAGTTTTCCGACTGCTGTATGGGTTTCTGGCAATTGCGACGAAGATGACCTAATTCGCCACAATTCCAGCATCTGGGATCTCGTTTCTTGGGCATCGTCTTCTGGATAATTTTCCGAACCATATCTTCCAGATCATTCTCTTCATCTTTCTCGCCAATGGTTCTAACTCGATGACCTTTTGAAGTTTGATTGGCCATTTCATGCTCCAAAGCAATAGCAAGTGCTTCATCCAATACTTTCGGTCTGGCCAATCGTAGAGCTTTCTGTATTTCGCTCTCTCTCAATCCATTGACGAATGTGTCAACGGCTATTTCTTCCAAGATGTTATCTGAAGCTTCAGGGTAGGCTAGACGCACCATTCGAGCAATGTCTGTTTCAAATTCCTGCAAGCTTTCACTTGCACGTTGGATTCGGCTGCGTAGTTGTGCTTTGTAAACCTGTTGCAGATGGGCATCTCCATAGCGTTTCTCAAGTCGGTTGAACAATGTTTGATAACATTTTTCTTGGCCTATAGAAATCGATCTTAAAATATCCGCAGCATCACCTCTTAGAGCCGCAGTCAAGGAAACAGCTTTTTCTTCTTGAGTCCATTTATTGGCCGTAGCGATGGCTTCAAATTGTCTGAGGTATACGGACCAAGATGACTTTCCATCAAACGGAGGCAATTTGAATCTCAAATGATGTTTTGTTTCTTCTTTTGTCCATTCCTCTTTAACTTCCTGACCTGTAATTACTGCGGTTTTATCCATATCAGTAGTTGGTACTTGTACTGCTGAGCCACACTTAGTTATCAGACATTCCAGCTGCTTTATTTTCTCTTCTAGTCCATCTACGTTTTTATGCACTTCGTCGAATGTTCTAGAAACTTCTTCATATCGCTCGTCGTTCTTTTTCGAAATTTCATTGATCATGTCAGAAACTTTCTCGAATTTCTTATCAGTTCTTGCAGAAACTTCATCGAATTTTTTGTCCAATTTCTCCAGTTTCTCATCACTTTTTCTGGAAACTTCTCCCAATTTTGCATCACTTTTTCTGGAAACTTCTTCCAATTTTGCATCACTTTTTCTAGACGCTTCTTCTATCTTTCTAGAAGTTTCTTCCATTTTTTCGTCACTTTTTCTAGAAGCTTCTTCTATCTTTCTAGAAGTTTCTTCCATTTTTAACATGATGACTTCGTTCTCCGACAGGAATTCAAACGTTTCTGGATCATCTCCATTATACGAAAGAACACCAATCGATCGTTCTTGTAGGATTTTTTTAGTTCCACTACTATGGGCATCACGTTCCTCCAATTGTTCACGCAATTGTTTCACTGAGAGGTTTTTCAACTTCATTTTGGTTTATTTATGATGCAAAATAGTCAGTACCGAAAACAAAAATAATCGCACTAAACAATCGTTCAAAAATGTCCTGTTTTCACTACAGAAGTTCAATGTCTTTCACTATTTCTTTTCCCAAGTCCACACTGTATTTATTTTTTAATTTTAATTCCACTCACTGACACCACTGTAACGTTTTTATTTACTAAAACACTGGGTTCGATTTATATACACTTTTATTTCCACTGACACGATTCATTTACAACGCTCGATTATCAACTGATTGCCTGCGCCTCTGTCCGCGGAGCTTTATACCTGCACGCTTCTCCAGAAGTTTCCTGGCGGCACGCGAATATTTCAGACCTCGCGTCTCGAACGTTCATGATCCGCGTCGCCTGGAGTGGGCGTGGCCAAGCCATAGGCGTATCATCTCGTTACAATAAGGTGTGGTGGCTTGGTAGCAACAAGCTACCAAGTGAAGTGGTTTTGTTTTACTGATTTGTTGTTCTACACCCCTGCATTATATCTTTGGGATCTCGATGTCAAGATTTGTTAGTTGTTTTTTATAATTTCAATGTTTTTTCTTTGTTTTTCTCTTATATGCTAACTGATGATGGGTATATATACTCGAAACATGTCTTGGCCGATAGGACTTTGATCCTGTTGTTTTAATATATGTGGAGACGACTTTGTGTATGTTTCTTTTCAATAAACTTGGTCTTCCACTTTGAGCATGGACTACTACTTTCGTATAAAGTGTATAAAATGTCTAACTCAGACTAATCGACTCCCAGCGGGAAATTCATGATGCACAGTAGTTCGAAAAAAATTAAACTGTGAGACAGAAACATCAAAGGTTCCGACAAGAGTGAGACTACTGGTTCTTTAGCATTATACTGTGGCGATGTCCTGGGAACGATCATATACATGGTGGAGGTTGGCCCAAACATTGGGGAAATTTTTGTGGTTCTCATATTTCGCCACCTGCAGCGCTGTCCTCTATTGTCACTTTGTCAGCCAATCACAAATCAGATCCGACCAGCTTTTTGAAAGTAGGAATGACTTTTGCAAGATATAATATTTCTGTCATTGATTTAATTTAACATTTAAGTCCTAACCGTTTGTTTTGCTAACAATACGAACTTTCAAAGATTAATCACGTAATTATACCCCTGAATCCTCCAGCGGATAGTTATGGCAATTTTTTCTTCAAAAATGGTGACACCCCCCACCACCCAAAAATGCCGTAGATTCCAGACCTATGTATACGATCGTGGTCCTGGGTGAAGCTTCAGTGTTTTATTCAAAACGACTGTAGCTTAATATGGAATATGATATGACGTTTGAAGTCGTTATTTTCAATAGTCAAATGTATACCCTGTAGAATTTATTTGATACAGGAGGTAATTGTATATACGAACAAAAGCAAATAACATTTGTAGTCAAGCTGCAATCTTGGAATATTGGAAATCGATTCTACGAACTTGAAAATGAATTTTCGCCATATATTGCAGTCCAACTTTGTTATTGGCTCTAACTCTTTATTCAGTTTCAGATGAGTCTTGAAAATTCTTGACAGTACATTCAATAACATGAAACTCCATAGTTTCATTCTCAAATTAAGTACCTACAAGATTAACATACCATAGGACAACTGCAGCAATGATTCATATAACAAATTCTGATAACTGTTCATTTTGTCAGATGATCTTCAAGGAATTCCTCCGGTACATGCTATGGACGAGTTCAGTAGCTGCAAAGCTCGAGGAGATCTATTTTGTAGAATACAATTCAGTCTGCGTCCGAATACATACGGAGATAAAACTTGGAAAATAATCCAGGTGAGTGAACAATTTGGATTCGAAGATTTAGCTCAACACACATGTAGAAATGCATTCGATGTCAATGAATAGAAGGACGTTCAACTAAAATAGGAATGTATTCGAAAAACCATTCGACTTTTTCATACATACATACAAATTTTATTTTCAATTATATCACTGTTCTGGTCATAACACTTTCATAATGTTTTCGAAAATATTTTCGATGCACAATCGAGAAAGAAAAACCGAAAAGTAGCACCATTTTTGTTATTTCAAATGGGATCATTTATTAGAGCATTATTATTCTACTGGTAGATATAAAAATAGAAAGAAGTCATCATAACCGAAGGATAGCCCAATATATTATGGAAGATATTCCTACTTCCTTTATACAGGGTCGCTGATATGTACGGAAACGGTCGATTATTTCCTAAAGCAAGATAGCTAGCGAAAAATGTTAGGATACAAAAGTTGTAGGGTTTTTCAAAATCCATTAGGCTAATGAAAAATTAAGTATACAGGATGAGTCAAAAAGTCAGGACGAAACAAAGTTGCTTTTTCTCTAATGGGACGCCCTGTATTTCATTTCACATTTCAATTCTGCTCGAAATTCTGAACAAAATTGATGAAGCGCTTCATTTCCTAAATTCAACTGATTTCGAGATATCGAATTTTGAAAATGACTTTTTACTACTCTCAAATTTATTGAAGAAAAAGCACGAAATGATGCATATTTATTATGAAAGTCACAAAAGGTGGGGTATGTGGATATTATGATTACAATTTAATTATATTTTTTTTACAGAAAATAAAAAAAGCATAATTGTTCAGGGTTGATTAAAATGCAATTGAAACAATAAAATTTATTTTTTAATGAATGTCCAGGATATTTAAAATTTTATGAAAACAATAGTTAAGACAAGAGGAAAAAAGAGAAAACAAGTTTTAATAAACAACAAATTTTTCTTTGAAATTCTATTTGATAAGGTGCTCAAAGTGTTTACCATTTACCTCCTGACAGTAATGAACTCGCTGAACAAAATTTTGTAGTGAATCTAAAATCATGTGAGGAGGAATGGTAGAAATTTCATGCCTTATTCTTTCTTGCAACTCTTCGATATTTGGCGGCCTATTTTTGTAGACTACATTTCTTATGTGACCCCATAGAAAAAAGTCAAGTGGGGTCATATCGGAAGACCTAGCTGGCCATTCAATTGCTCCCCTGCGTTATTTTCAAAATTCGATATCTCGAAATCGGTTGAATTTAGGAAATGTAGCGCTTCATCAATTTTGTTCAGAATTTCAAGCAGAATTGAAATGTGGAATAATATACAGGGCGTCCCATTAGAAAAAAAGCAAGTTTGTTTCGTCCTGACTTTTTTACTCATCCTGTATACTTAATTTTTCATTAGTTTAATGGATTTTGAAAAACCCTACAACTTTTGTATCTTAACATTTTTCGCTAGCTATCTTACTTTAGGAAATAATCGACCGTTTCCATACATATCAGCGACCCTGTATATCATATCACATTCCTGTACCTAAAGTAAAGTGACAGAGAACTGGAATTTGACATATTTATCACCAGTCACTTTCGTGTTAATTATACTCTCCAATATTGATAGTCTAATTTGAAATGCTCGATGGTCAAAATATTTATTGAAATTTACGAATACTCGAAGCTATGCTGGAAGCGAGTAGGAAAACCACCTGTAGGAAATCCGTATTTGACAGACCATCGAATAGAATGGTTTTATGAACTGCCATCGATTAGTTCGGACACTCTTTTTTTTTCAACAGATAGGATGAGAAATAATTATAGAGTTATTTATCTTCGTTGAAGTTTTTGTAGGAGATATATTTATTATAGCCAAATTCATTAATACGAAGAAAAGTATCAGGAACGCAAGAAATTGGGAATCAATTATGAATTGTCGATTATTCCGATGAATCCATTTGAAGAAATATACAGGGTCACAATTCGAATATTATCAATGGGCATAGCTCACAAACGCTCAGAGAAAAAAATTATTCAAACCGTTTTTCAATATGTAGGTTGAACCAAATATATGTACTGAATGAACTTCCCCCACTTTCCTGTTCACCCCCAGCCACCCCACGTAAATAATCTTAAATGACAACCCCCCTTTGTGACAGCTCAAAAAATTAAAGTTCTTAAAGAGTGCTAGATATTGCTACATTTCATGAGTACACCATCGATTTATTCCAAAAATGGGATAGATGGAATAAAGAATTTCATCCTTTATTTGATGAATT
The DNA here is from genome assembly GCA_037013635.1 of Plagiodera versicolora. NCBI lineage: Eukaryota > Metazoa > Arthropoda > Insecta > Coleoptera > Chrysomelidae > Plagiodera > Plagiodera versicolora. Next base: position 1,639,848 of record CM072986.1, on the reverse strand, counting down.
GTTCGTGTGTTTATTGCCTGGCAAAAAGTTTTCTAGAATCTGTCGAATTGTTTTCAATTTATTCCTCCTGATATTACTACTGAAAATATTTTTACGACATTTCGATTTAATCTCTCCCTGTTAGGACCCAACACTTATGGTATGTTCGATTATTTATATATTTCACAGAATTTTAAGCATGTTAATGGAACTTTTTGCATTTTTTTTTGATAAATTTCAAGTTTATTATCAATTCAGTTTGTGATTTCTTCAACTAGTAATATTGTTCACGAATCAAGAGAATCAGATAAAAATTGCCACTGGTAACTCTCGTGATATATTTATGAACTCTAATGATAGTTTTCTTGAGACCTACTTAGGACTCGCATGATTCATATGGTATTCCGTTTCGAATCGTTTGTTCGTAATCCCAAGTTTTACTTTTGATGGTCTCGAAACGTATTGAGTGTTCGTTACTTCACTGTTGATTTTTGAAAATTTTATCGGTAGGAACAAAACAAGAGGCAGGATTGTTTCAACCGAGATGTCATATATCGTTTTCGCTGTTTCCCCAATCATCTTGAAGGAAATCTAAAGCAAATTGAAGAAAACGCCATCAAGAATGAGAATGAATTACTGCAGAATTTCTCATTGACTGCGGATGTAGATGCTATAGACTGTTCCAACTACTCCGAGGAAATGAAATTCACCAACTTCGATTATATGGTTTTGTGAGTAATCTATGTGATAAAATCATTTGACGAAAAACTGGTTTATACAAGGTCACTCACGGTCACTGGTAGTTTAGACGTAGGATTATTCTGAAAATTTTGTTCATCGAGTAATCAGTTATCTTAGATCTGAAATATTTTCAGCATTGCGGCATTGCCGTTTCTATCGAAGAGTAGCAACAATTTCGTTATTTTAAATGAAACACCCTGTATTTCATTCCATTTTTCATTTCTCTAATACTGTCCAATTATATTAGTATGATATTTTCCTAAACCTATCTCAAAAGGTTTTTTGATTGATTTCCTTATTTTTCGTGCAAAACGTAACTTCAATTGAATGTTTATTACTGCGGTATTTGTTTTCGTAGAATGCTGAAATTTTGGGTGTAGTTCACCAATGTCCTGTGTATCAATTATGTCTAAGGAAATTCGTTCTCCATTGTACAGGGCCGTTCTAATTTGATGAGTTTGACGATAGTACAAAAATGGTGAAAAATGCACTTTTTCAAATGGAATACCCTGTATAAAAAAATACACATCACAAGAATAAACAATTCATGGCTACCATCGAACACACTCATGACACAAGATTCAAAAAAAAAACAACAAAAATACCCAAAGTAGGAACAGCCAAATACCAGAAGTTTCTGTCTTATCTAGTCCTATCGTTCATGCTGAAGTACCTGATGAGTCAAGACACACCCGTAATCAATAAGTATTCAATAAAAAAACCAAAGAGTGACTTCAAACAGTAACTGCAGAAAGAGTGAACCAAATTATTGAAATATTGAAAATTATTTTGAATAATTACCCCGAACAGTGAGTTGAGTATTGAGACAGACCACATTGGAAAAATTAAAACATTGTTAATAAAAAATTATGCTCTTGGCTCGAAATCCATTGGATAGAACTATAGATACTATTTCATTTTCGAAATTATTCAATTAGTCATATAAGAGGTGTACGTGGGTCCAAACAATATTGAATGCATACTTTATTTGTTTGTTTGTTGTTATATTTGGTTATTTGTAATTTTTTGTTTTGTTTTATATATTATGTACTTATTACGTCGAGATATAATTTCACACTCATGTTTCTTCAATTTTACATGTTCACCTTGATACACATATTCATAATTCATTTTTCTTTACACATCTCACATTTTTGCATGTCAACATTTTGAAATTTCATACTAGATGTCAACATTCTACATTAAAATTTTGCATTTTCACATTTCACATTCCAAACTTTTCAACGATTCATTGATTAATTAAGGTCATACCTTTTATGAGTAACAAACCGATCTATTTGCTGAAATTGATTGAATGCTTGTACTTGTTAATTTTTTATACAGGGTGCGGCACCACATACGACACGGTCTCTGCAAACCAAACCATCGAATATTTCGGAAATTTCTTCCTTTCATCATTTGTATATTCATTGAGGCTGCAAGAAAAAATCATTTTGGAGTATACAGGGTGGCTCATAAAAGTGTGACATATCTGAGTTGGGTTTTTTTAAATGGAACACGCGGTATTTTGTTGCAGTTTTTGATAGTTCAGGGGAAAATAATACGATTTCATAAAAGGTACTATGTACCTAACTATAACCGTTTTCGAGTAAAATGTTCGATCAAGTGAAGTATAATAACTGTCAATGAGAATTCTGTTACCAAATCAAATAAATGTCGTTTCACAGCTCTCTCGATTCAAAGAATGCATTGAAATGATAACTACTATTTGAAAATGCCGATATCTTGAAAACTATACAAGCTAGGTATAGGGAACCTTGATATAAAATGAAAGATAATCGAATTTTGTATTGTTCACATTGAAAAAATTCAGGGTGTTCAATTCAAAATAACAAAGTTATCTGCGTTTGGAATTATAAAAAAGTGACAATGAATTTTCGTCCTGTATAATATTGGGAAACGGGTTCTATCGGAATCAATAGCCTGAAACCTCTTTAATGCTTAGTCAGAGATGGAAGGTATTGTTTCCATACATTTCGATGTTATTCAGTCTCTAATTGTACCCTGCTTTTTCAAAAAGAAAACAATAACTCGAAAACGGTTATAGTTAGGTACATGGTATCTCTCATGAAATCGTATAATTTTCCCCTGAACTATCAAAAACTGCAACAAAATACTGGGTGTTCCATTTAAAAAAACCCAACTTTAATATGTCACACTTTTATGAGCCACCCTGTATCCTCCAAAATAATTTCCTTTCGTAGCCTCAATGAATATACAGATAATGGGAAGAAGAAATTCCCGAAATATTCAATGGTTTGGTTTACAGAGACCGTGTCGTATGTGGTGCCCGACCATGTATATGTTGATGGCAAATAAATTATAATTATTATTATTCAATATCCTGAAAGACTATTGAAGTTCCTTTCGAATGATATATCTATATAGTCAGATTTTCTGAAGAAAAAAAGTTTATACATATGTATGTATGTACTTGCTCTATCCGTTTAAAATATTTTTATCGATACAGTGTTGCCGCTTGTATCAGAAAGTAGTAGCAACTTTGTTATTTCAAATAGAACACCTCGTATATTATACCAATCTTGGAATCCTCATGAGATTTCTCACAAGTTTCTCACATCATTCCCTATACCTATCTGTGACAATTCCCGAGATAAAAATTATTTTGTCCAATTTTTTTGCAAAACCTGACCATTGAAAAATATCAATTTTTTGCCAATGCGAATTCACAAAATCTTGCAATTTGGGTTATACCTGCATAAGACCATTAGGTATTCCGTCGATTAATTGGATCTCAGTTTCAGTATACAGGGAGGCTCAGAAGTGAGTGCTTTCCGAGGACTCATGAAAATGACTGAAACTCCATTTTTTTAAATGGAACACCTTGTATGTTATTACTTATTTGAAAAGCTGTAACATTTCTCTAGAAAGATTTCAAAAACATTAAAAAAATTCTCTTCAATCAAATGAATTTTCTCGAATTTATCCGAGGTAAATCACTTTCTGCTTTTCATTAAACTCTCTGCATGTTCTATTGATATTCTTATTACATTGACCATGAATGATGGATAAATCAAAACCACATTCCAGTAATTATTTTCTGCCATAGTACTTTCACACCCATGCAACTTGAATGCAGGATGAAAATGAAGGAATATCATGTTAGTTCTCTGTCAGAATGAAGTTCATTGCCTACTATCTAAATCACTATCCAATATTCATTTTATTGAAGACGAATTCATAACATACGTGATCATAACTATCAAACTGTACGAGATAGGTATAGGGAAAGTATACTCAATTGAATTGGAAAATATAACAGCTCTTCAAATAAGTAATAATTTGAGTTTCAGTCATTTTCATGAGTCCCCGGAAGGCACTCACTTCTGAGCCTCCCTGTATGCTGAAACAAAGATCCAGTTAATCGACGGAATACCTAATGGTCTCATGCAGCTATAACCCAAATTGCAAAATTTTGTGAATTTGCATCGGCAAAAAATTGGTATTTCTCAATGGTCAGGTTTTGCATAAAAATTTAACAAAATAATTTTTATTTCGGAAATCGTCACAGATAGGTATAGTGAACCACGTGGGAAAAATGTGAGGAATCTTATAAGGATTTCAAAAATTGATATAATATACGATGTGTTCCATTTGAAATAACAAAGTAGCTACTACTTTCTGATGCAAGCGGCAACATTGTATCGATAAAAATATTTTAGATGGATAGAGCAAGTTCGATTATCCACGCCCACAAATTTTCTAAATGATCTGTTATTCTGTTCTCCAGATACTTCTAATGTTCCATCCACTCTGACACACCCTGTATCATTTTAAATAAACTTCAATTATCTTTCAGAATATTGAATAATATTCAGGGTATACCATTTGAAAAAATGCACTTTTCACCATTTCAGCATTCTAAGAATCCAAATACCGCACTAATAGACATTTAATTGAAGCTATGTTTTGCACGAAAAATAAGGAAATTAATTAATTTCTTGAAAACCTTTCAAAATAGGTATAAGGAAGTATCATACGGATAAAATTGGAAAGTATAAAAAAAACGAAAAAATGGAATAAAATACAAGGTGTTCCATTCAAAATAACAATGTTGTTGCTATTTTTCAATATAAACGTCAACGTCGTAATGCTGAAAATATTTTAGATCGATAGAACAAAACTTGTAATAATTGTTGTTCTCGATATCCAAAGTTCGAGTTATCGAAACATGTTGAGGATCAGTAAAATGAGAATAGGTTTTAGATGCACTCTGCACTCTTTACAGTCGACTCCTCGATTATACTATCTGATTTGGTTTTTCCTAACTAGGACACAATCAGCACCTTTTCCATTATATGAATAATAGGTTATTCACTGTTATACTTTCGTGAAAAAGCTGTACTGGAATGTTTTGAAATGGTACCTGATTTCATTACGTTAATTAAACAATATTTTATAAACATCCAATACACCTTTCCCGACGAAGAAAAAAATATTTTACAATCCTTGAAATATTTTTCTATTCTGACTAACAAACCTATTTAAAATATCGTTTAACCCTCTTCTCATGGACTACTATAGATTTCTTATTAATATCAAGAATAACATTTTGATCTTTATCTTCCAAAACTGGATATGGACTCTTATACAATGAATATTTTCCTATAATTCTCTACCAAAACTAAGTCTCCTATTTTATATGTCACTTACAACTATTTTTACCATATTCATGTTTGCGTTTGTGTTTTGATTCTAATAAATTATTTCGTGCATCACCCATGCTGTTTGCAATCGAAATTTAAGTTTATTTGGATAATCATCGAATGTATATAGAGGGGGGGAGAATCAAGGGGGATAGATGGCTACGGATACTTGTCCATTCGCTAGTTTATATTATCAATGCACGTCAATGACGGCGGGGACAACCACTACATATAGGTGTATTTTTCCATTCACACTGTGTTCTGGGTAGTCTTTGTTACTAACTCCATACGCCACCTAGGAGTACCGCTGTTGATTTGAACGCAACAGCGAATCGTAGGGGACTATCCTCGGTATTGAAAAATCTCTACCTCGACCGGGGATCGACCCTGCAACCTCTCGGCTAGCAGGCGAGCACTCTTCCACTGCGCTAGCCCCCCCTATGTATATAGAGGTTCTACCTGATTGACAATTCGAGATGGAATTTTTGTGGATTTTCCAAAAACAAGCTCATGTGGTGTGTATCGCGTTGAAGACTGAACTGTGTTATTGTATGAAAAACACCAATATGATACCCAAGCGCTACAGTTATTAGCTCCTTTCGATACTTTCATACGAAGATATGCTTCCAATTGTTTGTGTGTGTTTTCCAGTGCACCTAATGTTTGATAATGGTATGCAGTGGAATTTAATTGTTCTATATTCAATAGTTCACAAGATTCTTTGAACGTATTAGATAAAAATTCGGTTCCTTGATTTGTAACACATGATTGTGGAATTCCATAGCGTAAAATGAAGTTTTCAACGAATGATTTTGCAACTGTCGTACTCTCCTTATCATTTATCAGGTATGCCTCTACAAATTCTGAGAGATCACATTGAAGTGTGAGAATGTATTTATTACCTTGTATATCAACTGGAAGTGGACCTACTAAATCAAGAAATATTTTTTGAAACGCATATGTAGCCGTGGTGGTTATCATTGAAGGTTCTCTATTTGGCTTGGAATACTTGCATCTTTGACAATCATCACATCTTTTGACAAATGATTCAACATCTTCTCTCAAAGAGGACCAAAAGTATTATTATTATACATGCGGGTTATTCCGGCATGTCCTCCTGTTGGTAATGTTTGAAAATTATTCAAAACTAACTGCTGTAGTTCTTTATTGTCTATAACTTGTCTATCTTTAATTACTGATATTTTTAGTTTTCTATTCAACACTTGACATTTATATTTCTTCAAATCGTCTGAAATTTCATGACTGCTAGCATTTTTCATCATTATCAATTGCGCAATATCATTCTTTTCGCATAATTTTTCCAGTTTCCTCAACGACGTACCTAAGTCAGCAATTGATCAGTTTTGCTGGTTGAAGAAAATTATATTTGAACTAATGTCATAGACGAAATTTTTAAATGTTGTATCTGAATTCAGTTTTTTATTCCTTAAGTACTTTATATATATTATATATTATATCTTCGAATTCTTTATTCGATATTGGACGTAATTCTACCATTCGAGAATTTTGACGTTTTAATACTTCCACAATAACAGGGTGATCAAGCCTATCATTGGTGAAGACATTTTTTTTGTATGTTCTTTCACTTTACTAAACTTAGTTAGGCTACTAGATGGATTAGTTATATTGAAAAGATATATTAATGGACGATGGTCTGATGAAATAACGAATTCCCTACCAAACAAATATGGTCTAAAATGTTTTACTGGCCAAACGATTGCTAATAATCATTTTTCTATGGTGCAATAGTTTTTCTCTGCCGTATTCAAAGATCTAGATTCGAATGCTACTGGTTTATTCTCTGAATTAGATAAAACTGAACCTTACGCGTACCCACTAGCATCTACTCTAAAAATGAATTGATTGTTTTTTGTAAAATTTGGATATTGTAACAATGGTGGATTCATGAGTACTCGTTCCAATGAATCGAAAGATTCTTGACATTTATCAGTCCATTCAAAAGTTACACCTTTTCTAGATAATTCATTAATAAATTTTCGATAGTGATTTGCAAATGCAACGAATTGTTTAGTTTCCTCACAACTTTTCGGAACTGGATAATGATAAATTGCTTTTGTTTTTTTGACATCTGGAAATATTCCTTCGGATGAAATTGTATGTCCTAAATATAGAATTTCTTTCTTCAAAAATTCACATTTACTGGGGTTCAGTTTGAGATTAACTTCTCTCAGTCCCTGTGAGACTTTCAATAAAGCTTGATTATGATGCTGCAATGAATGACCAAAGACCATCAAATCATCCAAATAAATATAATATGCGTCAGAATTTAGGCCTGCCATTGCTACAGTCATTAGTCTAGAAAATTTTAATTTTTAATTTTAATTCAAGCCGTATGGGGGCGGCCCTCAGAATAACCCCATGGTAAATCCTGCCTGTCGTAAGAGGCGACTAAGGGTGCGTTCCATTAAGCGCTCACAACGATCACGCTCACGACCACGAATTTCGTCGTTCCACTTGGTTCTGTGCGTCATCGAAACGCTCACGCCGATCCACCTATTGGGATGGGTCGTCGTGAGCATGAATCATGACGTCATTCATGACATTTTCGCCACGACCCCAACGATCGTGGTCGCTATGTGGAACGTCTGAATGAGTGTTTTGGGCGTTGTGAGCGCTTAATGGAACGCACCCTAAAAGGTTAACCTAAGGTGGTAGATGGTCTCATCGCCCGGTGAAATACCACCATATCGACTTTGTGCGCTGTGAAATGGGTCACTCCATGTTTTAGTGCTCTGTTGATACCTTCTGGTCTCCCCTCCCCCAATCCTCTTTTCCTTGATTCATTTTAAGAATGAAGATGATGAAGTCTCCTAGAGTAAAACACTCCGGAAGCAAAGTACCTCTCCATTCGGATTTCCAGACGAGAGGTACTCGAGGGGACTCATCTCTGAAAATTAACTTTTGCAACATCCGCGGTCTCAACAAGAACATCAATGATGTCCACTATCACAGTTGGAAAAGCCGGATATTCTGGCACTGACGGAAACATAAGTCAACTGGTCTTCCGACAGAGTCCACATGCTTTTTCCTGGTTATGAGCTCCATTCTCGATTCAGATCAAAAGGTGGTGTTCAGTTTCACCCTGTATATATAGGCGCATTGTGAAGGGTTCTTTGTAAAATATTAGTCTAGAAAATTCGAGTTTATATTTCAGATTTGATCATCTTTCCAAAGTGTCAGAATACCGAACCTTTTCTGTTTGTTTTCAATTGTTTATGTCGCATCTTGGGTCATGTTTCGTATACATCTGTTTTATATCTAAATTTATTGAGAGGCCCTTACCTAAAAAGAAGTCGATGGTTAGGGACGATACTTTGTTAAGAAAGCAGTTTAACTTGTAACTCACTCGAGTTCGGTCGAGTCTAGTCCAGCTTCTAACACTGGCATTTTGTAGTCTGAATAATCAGACATATTACAATCGAACAACAAATAAATACAGTCCACTCAAATTATAATCGAAGTGTTTCACCACTTCCAGGTTCCAGCAAATAAAATTTACGGGTTGTGATCACGTCTGAAAATATACCTGAGGGCATCACAATCGCACATGACACCCAGTTTTCCTCTTTGCTAAAGTTAACCTTTCATACCAGCGTATAGAGAGTTTGGAACCTAAAGACTTTGATGTGATGTGGTTCAAGCTGGCCGATACCAAACTGATCAAATTCCTTTGCTGCCTTCACCTCTCACCTAATAAACCTTCTAATAACAACCTCTTTGAATTTTCATCACTCAAACTGGACTTCATTCGAGAGAATCATCCGACAGCAGAAATTGTGATCATGGGAGACTTCAATTCAATTCTCCAACAAGACGGACGATGCAGGTCGTCAAACTGAGGCCTTCGCCATCACGTATGGTCTTGAACAACTTATCGAGCTACCAACCCGCATCCCGGATGTCATCAACCAGTCTGCCAATACTCTGGATCTTTTCCTCACCACCAACCCTGATTTTTATAGAGTAAAAGTTTGTGCCCCATTTCGAAACTCTGACCACACCCTCATCTCCTGCTCCTGCTCTTTCAATGTACCATCGAGCAGCACATTACCGCCCCATCACATATGGCATTATAACTCGGCCGACTGGGAAAGTCTTCGTATGTTTTTCTCAGCGTTTCCATGGAAGAGGGTTTGTTTTTCCTCAGAGGATCCAACACGATGTGCAGAGACAATTTCTGAAATCACCGCAAGAAGAACATCTTCCAATAAGACCTGGTTTAGCGGAAGCTGCTCTAAGCTGTCGCTTCCAAACAGGCAGCATTCCATCGATGGCAAAAAAATCCAAGCCCTGAGACTAGAGCAGTATTGTAGAGGCTAGAAACATATGCAATGGGACAATCATATATTCAAAAGATGCTCACATTGCCGACATAAGATGAAAACTTGTTGAATGTCCTAACGGATCCCGTTCATTTTGGTCTTTCGCCAAAGCTGTGGGGAAAAATTTCACTTCCAGCTCGTTTCCTCCTCTAACCAAGGAAGATGGAACACTAGCCACGACTGCCCAGGAAAAAGCCAACATTTTTGCCCATTTAATTGCTGGCAATTCCACTCTGGATTCATCGGGAAAGCAACCCCCGAACATTACACCTATTGAGAGTCACATGCCCGTGATCACATTTCGCCAACGAACTATCCGAAAAATTTTGTAGGGTCTCAACACCGCTAAGGCCTCCTCCCCCACATTGTGTTCTCAAGAAATGTGCCGCAGAACTAACACCTATTCTTTGCAAGTTATTCAACCACTTACAAATGGGGATATTTCCGTCCAACTAGAAAATCGCAAGAGTATAACCAGTCCCCAAAAAAGGCAAGAAGACCCTACCTAGCAACTACAGACCTATCGCACTGCAGTCTATTATTTCAAAGGTCATGGAAAAAGCCATTAACATCGAGCTAATGAAGTATTTGGAAAACTCAGGAATCATCAACGATAGGCAATATGGTTTCCGCCATCAAAGATCAACTGGTGACCTGCTTGCTTACGTCTCACATATATGGCAGCTATCTATCGAGAAATATGGTGAAACTTTAGCCGTGGCACTAGATATCTCCAATGCATTCGATCAAGTCTGGCACCAGGGACTCCTCGCCAAACTTCCATCTTATGGCTTGCCTCCTCAGCTATGTTCTCTGCTAACTAGTTTTCTCTCAAGCAGATCACTCCATGTGGTGGGCGATGGAGTTTCATCTGACTCTCTAATTATAAATGCTGGTGTTCCGCAGGGATCAATTATATCACCAACACTATTTCTACTCCACATCGATGATCTGTTAGAGGCAAACTCATGTCCAGTACACAGCTTCGCGGATGATAGTACCCTCTACACTGCCTTCTCTTCCAGGGCTCCAATACCAGCCCGCCAAATCAAAAACGAACGAGGAAAAAATGTTAATAACAAGGATCAAAACCCTTGATGACCGTGAATGTATAAGAAATGTTTTGATCAGCTAAATTGAATGAAATATTTGCTGACCCTACGGAAAGCATGGATCCCGAAATACCTTTGATTTCGATTCTTTCCGATGTATCTACATTTGATAAAACTTTAAAATTATTTTCAACAAAACAAGTGATGCTTGCACTTGTATCACACAAGAATTCAATTCACGTCCTCCATACCTGACTCGTACAAAATTCAATGCATTCATATTCATACATACATTCATACAGTTAGACTCAAAAAAACTTATTATTAAGATCTAATGTTTCGCTCGTTGACCCAGCCCGCCAGTTTCAGCAGATTCAGCAAAATAAGTGTTACTACGCTGTTGAAAAGGTCGCCGTCCCATAGGTCTTCGTGAAAATCGACCTTGTCCTCTATGAGTTGTATTCGCTGACCTATTGAAGTGATTGTTAATTAAACTTGCGGTACTTTGATTACCTCTATAATTGTTTCCTCTATAATGGTTTCCTCTAAAATTATTCGAATTCGAAAGATAAGATCTATTCTGATTCCTCCTAAAATTTTGACGACCACGCAAATGAAACATATCCGCAGAATTATATTGATTAGAGTTACACACTAAACTCTCCTCTTTTGCTCCCATGATAGCGTCCTTTAATTGATCGTAATTCCTAGCTTTTACTTTTGTTCTCAAGTCTTTATTTTTTAATCCATTTGAAAATGCGTCTATTGCTAATCTTTCGTTTACCACTCTTAATATTTTTATAAAATGTTCGTCTCCGTCCGATTGAGCTAACGTTAGATCAAACATTAGTTGTTCAATAATTCTTGCATAATCATCAATACTCTTATTATCTTGTTTGATACTATGCATCTGAGAGGCTAACCATGCTGCCGATTTTTTCGTTAATAGGTGGTTTTTTATGTCTACGATCAAATCCGCAACATTATTGTATGTTGTTTTACGTCTCATCTTTGCAGATTGGGTTAGTTTCGCTTTTCAGACATATTTAATCAAAAGTAATTTTCCATCATCGTCAAGCAAGTCACTATATTACTCAATGGAATCAATCAACTGTTTCGTTACATCTTCTGTACCGTCCATAGATGGTAATAAAGATGCAGCGGTCCGCAAATCAAATTTTTCAGCCACAATCGACTCCTCGATGATACTGATTACTCGAGAAACCAAATTTTCAGAATAATCCTACGTCCGTTCTCCATTTACGTCTTACTTCATCGACCGTGTATAATTACCCCCAGTCGCACCGGACTTTCTCAGGAAAATAGCACCGTTATTTTGTTCGGGATGCTCGCTACCAATTAATTATTACTGAGGTTCTCAAAAAATCGAAAACACATCAATCATTTTCTTATGTGAACATTATCAATTCACAGTTGACAAAAATGAAGAGATTTTCAAAATTTCAACATCTCTTTTCCTATTGTCTATGATTCCGAGTCTGCAACTTCTATGACTGATTTAGTTGACAGTGCCTTATTATTCCAACATTCATCATTTCATTACTCTAAAAGTTTTTCCATGATGAAAATGTATGATGTAAAATGATTGCATGTTTACTTTTAGGTATTCAACTTTAACCTGGCTAGCAGTCATAACTTTGGGCACAGTTCTTCATATTTTGTGTAGAATGATCACCACTAAGGAAGGTATTTTGAATTTCAATTTGAGTGATATCAATCAACCTATCAAAAAATAATCAGAGTGACCATCAATCGTTATTATGATATACTCCGAATCTCACCATCATGTTAAATTCCTCTCCTTGAACTTAAAAAATGTTATTGTATCACGTCTATTTTAGAAACCACAGCATCTTGGATTTGAATATCAATCATGAAGTAAACAAGGAGTTCATTATTCACACTTCTTGTGATTATTTCTTATATGGTAACTTTGGATCAACCCCCTTCAGACTAGAAATTCAAGAAACCTGGAACAAATTCGTTCTTGATATATTCAACCATACGCACATGCAATTGTATCATGTTCAATAGTCTTTTATAAAACTAAACTGAAAGTGGGATATGTTATCATAACTCATTTACTCAAATATCAAATTCAGGGTGATTCATAAGAGGTTTATGAAGATACCAACTTGAAATTTTTTCGGCACTTACAGCTCAATACGCTGTTACTTCCGGTTTAACCGAAAGTGAAATTAACTCTGTTTTTTCAAATAGGACACCCTGTTTATCTTCAGATTTTCGAATTCTACAAAGGATTTCGGATCGGTTGCATTTTGAAACTCTCCTCTATCGTAATTCGTTTTTGAGATATTCAATTTTTGTTTGAAAAATGACAGATGGACTGAACTAAAATGTTTGTATTATCTCCAACTCTTATGATAGAGAGTTCAATTCCCGTATACACATTGATAAAAGAGTATTCTATCAGGTACCTCTAACAGTTTTACAAAATATTCAACAGGGTGTTCGATATTTAAGTTTACTTCTTGAAAATTTCAAATCCCAATAACTTCCTTATCTCAAATGGAATGATCATGAAATTTTCACACTATCCGAAGGAGAATTCAATTTCTTATTGATTTGTGTGAGCATACCATATTGCTGAAATGAATATTCACAGAGATATCAACAAAAATGTGGAAATTCGAATATTTTCCCAAGTGTGTTTTGGATGATTCTAAATTTCATATTTGTCGAATAGTATGAACATTAATTTATTACAAACCTGTTGGGGCAAGATTTGGTTGAGCAGTGCCTGTGCAAAGTAGGTACTCTCCACTAACTCTCCCAGCAGCTCAGTAAGGCGTGGGTACGGTTACAACAATGATTTATATAGATTTGGTTGAAGAAACTATGTGGGTTATATTTTCCGGTGATGACTGGGACAGGGCACTGCACTCAATACAATGAGACTCATTCAAGTAGCTAGTTTGAACCTAAATGAACCCTGGGGTTGGGTAGGTAGGGAATAATAGTTACAATCCTTGGAACTTACTATATTAATATATAAAGGCCGGCCACGTGACGTCACAGGGTAGCTTAGGTGGAGACAATTCAATCAGATAATAATAATTACAACAAAAAAAAAGAAACTGCAGTACCTTCAGGATATTGCTTTTAAATTGACTCAGCTGATGGTTCTGTGGAGTATTGTCCAAAAGTGCTGATACTATTCGTTGCCTCTTCAGACTGCAGATATGAGCCGAGAGTTGTTGGGGCTTAGGGAATATCTGGATACTGTCGAATGAACTATCGGTATCTAGCCTGATACTGGGAACTCCTCACTGGACGAATATGAACGTATATGGCAGAAAGAACGGTTTCTAACGGAGATGACAAAAGTACTCTGTCCAAGAAGAGAGACCGTCAACAGAAACCTCGATGAGGGCCGCAAGGAGGAAGACGAGAATGATGAGGAGGATGAGGAGGACGAGGAGGACCCTAAATAAAAGAAAACAACCATAGACCTGAGTGCAACCCGACTGGTGGTCAATCATGTTGCACAGGTGGTGGACACTTTTACCTTCTACTAACCTCGAATATGGATGGAGTGTCAAGTATATTTTGTTCAGAAGGAATTTGAATCTATTTTCCTTTTCCACTACTTGAGATAATCAGATAGATCTACAAGGTGATTAATATACAGATCAATAAAGGATTTTTAACCTCAAAAATATTCTACGTACATGGCGCTCAAATCCTGCTAAGCAGATATTGATTTATCAACATCCACCAATGGTCCGATTGATAATGAATCATAAACGGTTGAAATTTTCCAAATCCATCCAATAATGATCGATAAAAGGACAGATAACTTTCAACTCTCCACCCACTTGATTTCTTCAAGAAACCAGGAAAGATAATACAAGCCGGAAATAAGTCGAAATGTCCGATTTCAGGGATCAATCAAAAGTGTCATCCTTCTATCAATAACTGACAACAGTATCAATCAGTGGTGCAGTTGAAAATTACTGACTATCTGTTATCAGTAAACCTCGGAGTATTACGACAAATAATCAATCGGACAACGCCATCCATGAAACGTTACCAGAAGCAGAACAAGGCAAACCAATATTTTCATTTTATAAACAAAGTAAGATTAAGTTATTGATGATTCCTTAATTAAATTATTTATATATTCATATATTGATCATTGAAATATTTATTGAAAGAATACCCATTCTAGAGAACTCTCGCCTGGTAACTAAGATAAACTAGTAGTTATCTATTGAACACGAATAACGCCATATATGAAGCGCTACCCGAAGCAGACCACTGGGTGAAACATGACTGTAACAAACTTTCGAAGAAACAAATATGGTGCACCATCACATTGTGATAGGAATATTAGACAAAATTTATGACTGATGGATTCGGAAAGGTGGACCATGGGAATGGCCTTCGAGGTCACACGACCTAACGCCTCTCGATTTCTATCTCTGGGGTTCCATGAAAAATGGAGTTTACAAAACAGCTGACAACTCTAGGGATTCCCTAGGGCCAAAAAATTGCGTCTGGCTTTTACAGAACTGAAATATGGAACACCCTATTGAATATTTTATGAAACTGTTGGGAATACTCTTTCATAAATAAGGGGTTTGAACTCTCTATCATGAGAGTTGTAGATAATACAAACAGGCAGTCCATCCAACCAATCCAAAATTCTTTGAAGAAATTTAAAAATAAACAGGGTGTTGCATTTGGAAACACAAAGTTGATATCACTTCCGGTTAACAACGTATTGAAGATATTTCAGAGAAATAGATCACATTGAACTGTGAGTGCAACAAAAATTTCAAGTTGATATCTCTGATAGTTCTCCATAAACCTCTAATGAATGAGTTAGGTGAATCATCTGTATAAAACCATGGAATTGCACCAAGAATTCTATTCGCGAATAAACATAAGCGATACCCCACCTGATAAGACTAGACCATAAATCTTGACATAACTCTTCTCCAATCCAGGCGTTATGTACATTGTGTTGATTTCATACTGAATTCATATATTTCAATGATTGTAAAACTATGAGTCGTTCAAATCGCAAAAAAGTTCGAATACCCCACTTTCCCCAAGCTGGTGATGAATGTCGTGTATAGATAGAAGGAAAATTTATTTTTAACAGTCAAGCATCGTTTCGTTGTGGTGTTAACATAATTGATATTTGATCTCACAAATGTGACATTACCTATTTTATTTGACACTTCCTGAAAATTGCTATGCTATCCATTCTGAGTAGAGTTTCATTTTTTACTCTTAGATTTCCTGGTTCTTTTGAAATATAGAAAAATATGCTTCTGATATTTTAGGATAGAACTTGATTGTGCAGAAACAGTTGTAGAATAAAGTTTCATTCTCAGTATAAATCTTATAATATAATAATAACAATAATATAATAAATAAAATTTATTCAGTAGGATCATCAAAGGTGATATTGAACAAGTCAAAAACACAACAAAGTAAACACAAACAATAATTTGCATTCGCAATATCATAAAAAAAACAAAATGTATACATATATGTATACCGTGTGTAACAGGATCATGGTACACCCCCTCTATCTCCTTTAGTTTTGAAGGTATTTGATTGAAATTTGGGATATCTCATATACATAATAAGCGGCACTTTTTGATTTACAAATGATTTTTTTTTCACTTCCGGTTTCGTCGGAAGTGATACCAACTTTCGATTTTCAAATAAAACACCCTGTATATTATTACATTTCTGAAATCTGCATAATTTTCTGAATCCAATGATACCACATAAGTGACATTTCAAACGTCAATATTTTTGATAATTCAATTTTGAGTTTTCCATTTAAGTGTGCCATGATGGTTTCGATTTATTCCAATTCACCCGTCTAATGCTAGAAAAATCGAAATCCCGTCAAAAATACTAAATTGCATTTTTTATGAGCAAATAAAGTTCATCGTAATCGATTTTGGGGTAAAACTCAATTTTTTCAAATGGAACCATATTGGTACCGTGGTACCATTTATTAGTACTATTAATAAGGAACTTATTCATACCTGCTAATAAAATGGGCGATAAATACAATCAAAATTACAGCTAAAAGAAAATAAGATAATACAATTACTTTGTTCTAATTTAATGCTAAGAAATTACTAAGGTGGCTTTGAAATACAAAAAATGAACACAAAACATTACAACAATTGTTCGAAATGCTGTCCATTAACGTCAATGCTCTTTTGAACTCGCATAGCTGTTTCTTGGAGAACGTTCGCTAATTGCTGGGCCGTTATACTATTAATTGCGCGTCTTACTCGCAACTCCAGGTCTTCGCGGGTTGTAACGGCGGTTGCATAGACAATGTTTTTTAAATGGCCCCAAACAAAGTAAATCAAGAGGTGTCAAATCAGGTGACCTAAATTAAAATATCTCTTCAGTTTCTAATGATTCTTGATCTGTATTCATGGACTACCTTATTTGTTAATAAAATGTTTCAACTTCATTTGTCCTAGTTTTTCGTGAGATTCAACAACTCTAACAATTGTAAAATGGTACGACGAGGTAAGTTACACATGGTGCCATCAGCAGTTTGCAACATTGGATAGCTTTCAAAAAGTTAGGATAGGGAAGTGGAATACATTGTGATCCATTTGTTACGATTTTCTCATTGAACTGGCGCAAAAGTAGTCGAAATAATTGATAAGTAAGAATAATTAATAAATAAGAATATCTGACTCGAAATACTGTGGATCTATTGTTCATTCATTTTTTCTTTGTTTGGGGAATGAAAAGTAATGATATATTTTAGACAAAAGAGTATTTCAGTGAAATCTTCTCTGAAGCTATGTGATGAAAATATCAAATCCACACAGAAACTCACCAATATTTTTCAGGATTTCAAATAGTTTCCGTAGTAGTATTTGAAATTTCCTTGTTGAAGCAATAAAATAAACTTGAGCTTAGCTTACTTGCATGACTCCATGTATTTGACATTGATGAATATATAATCTATTTTGAGAAATGGAATTGAATATCCTCCTGTTTGAATAGAATGATTGTTGGACATTTATTGAGATATCAATAACGTACACGAAAAGCTAGATTCACTAATTGTCGAATATTGTAATATTTTTTGTTTCAGTTTCGCCACACTTGAAATCCATATCTATGTTGCATAATTGGGAGAACTTAAGAAAACCGATTGAGAATGAGGATTATCAAAAACTCATAAGTATTCAGGGAATCAGAACAATAAACATAGCTATTGTTGTCGCTGGACATTCAGTTTATAACGCAATTTTCGCATTTGTCGCCGATACAAATGTCATAGAAGATGTGAGTTCATCCATATATTAGCAGTTTAGCATCTTTCGGAATCTGACAAAACAATATGACTTCAATACTATGTGTTTTATATTATTTCGGGTATCGATCGGTGTGAAAATGTTGAAATATTCAAAATGAGGAACACAATGGAGAACACATGGGAGAACGTATAGATCTTGTTAGTTACGTATCTTCCAGTGTAAGGGATTCATGAGATTTTCAAATCCACTCAAATGATCATCATGCATACCTACCTAGCTCTAGTGAAAGTTCGAGAGATTAAATTGCAAAACTTTCGAATACGCCATTCCTAAAGATACTAGTGCAAAATAAAAATTTCTCTTTTTATAATTTATAATTTTATATAAATTGTAATATCAAATATCATTGATGCGATTTGATTCAATTCTTTTTCAGTTTTATCGAAATGGATTGAAGAAATATATAATGAACATGGGCTTGCACATAATTCAAACCAATTTTCTTATATCTGGATGGCTCTTAGCCAATCAGTTGCATTCATATTTGGAGGAGCATAAAAAACTCTGTGTCAAATTCACAATTAAAATGATTTTATATCGATATCTGAGGTGAGTACTTGAAACAGAATAAAATACCTTCATTCAGAGGTGTTGAATATTCCTAATCAATGGAGTGGGGACTGAATTGATTGAAATATAAGCTTCAAAACAAATCAATGTATATTATTTTCCCAAGCTTAGTAGGGCTCATGCTGATAATTATTCAATTGGAAATTGATCAACGAATTAACATTTAATTCAACAAATGAATCACTTTCAAGTGTATACAGGAGTAAGAAGAAATAGTATTTCAATTATGTTTTTTCAGTGATATAATTGACAGTATTCATTCCCACGAAACTTGAAGTGTCCATCCCAATTCTCTTTTCAATACTACTCTCGAAGACTTTCAATATTCGGAGTATAAAAATAACATTCATCGATTCTACATCATACTGTATGTAAGGAGGACGATTTATGTTCGCAGAATAATTCCCGCTTTATCGTTTCTGATACTGTGGCAGTCGAGCAACTGGACAAGAGCAGCTAGAGGACCTCCTTTGGAAAGAAGCGAAATGGATTTCAGAGCTTGTCAGAAAAATTGGTGGGCTACATTATCACTAGTCAATAATTATTTATTGCCCTACGATATGGTAAGATAATTCGACTATCACAATATTCTTGATTGTACAGGGTGTCTCAGAAAAACTGTGTGAAAAATATTTCTCCAAATGCCATTGTTCAATTGATGGAGAAGTGGACTGTATATGAGAGAGATAATCTTATATAAATTTTATCGGCAGCACAGGATATGTCAATCACTCACCGCTGTCTCCGTGGATATCGTCCGTGGCCGTCCAAGTGCAACTGGCGGTACCGCCTCTTGATGATAGTTCAGGCTCAGGAATATGTACCTTATACACCACTTATAAATATAGGAGAACTGAGTTTATAGTTTTTGAAATAGAAGTATCAATTTCACACAAACAGAACAGGATATAGAGTTCAAATTTATTATTTCACATGCACCATCGTGGAGAAGATTCGAGAACAAGTGAGACTGTCGTGGTCTGAGTATCACGTGACACCCAGAGTGACAGACAGCACCCTGTGCTTGGTCACGCGCAAAACCAAAAGTATGATGGTCAATCTACTTTGTTGGCACAACTATCAATACGATAGAGCCATGTTATATATATTTCTTTTCATTTTACTACAGGGGTCCAAAGGATATACTGCAGCCGGAGGCTTATTGTATTTCCCCTATCATTCCAATACCCTAAAACATATTGGTTCCTTTGACTATTTTGCAAAGGTCTCTAGGTTTCAGGGTTTCCACATTCTCTAGGTTTAAATCAGGTTCCCCTAGTTGTACTACTCTTCTATAGTTTAGTGCCTCACAATAGCACAAAATGTGTTCAATAGTCTCAGGTTTTAAGCCGCACAATCTACACCTTGATATAGCTCCATCTTTTGTAGGTGTGTTCTGACAGGAGCATGTCCTGTAAGGAGACCTGTTACTAGTCTTATCTGATCTCTACTTAATCTAAGTATTCTTGTCCTGGTGTGTTATCCCAGGCTAGTCTGTGTAACTCTTTGACTCGTCTTTCAATGGAGTTACCAAGTTGTTTCTTGGGTACTCCAAGTACTGGTTCCGGGCCAAAGTAGGGTGTAGCTGACCCCTCCCTAGCTAGTTCGTCAGCTATTTCGTTGCCTTCTATTCCACTTTGCCCAGGTACCCAGATCAGTTTAACTCTGTTTGACCTTGCCAGCGTCAGAAGTTCGTTGATACATTCCAAGATGAGTCTGGACTTTACCTTATAACCTGCAAGTGCTTTCAGGCTGGCCTGACTATCCGAATAAATATGGATTCCTTTTCTCATTGCATATTTTTGCACATTGTAGAATTGCAAATATTTCTGCTTGGAACACCAAGGTGTTTTCACCAAGCGCATAGGATGTTTCTCCTTCAGGGTAGGGGAATAAATCCTCCCACCAGATCTTTGTTCAGTCTTTGATCCGTCTGTGTACCAGATCATTCTGTTTTGCTCTTCTCCAGCGTGAACTTCGTGCCACTCCCTTCGATCCTATTGCTTCTCGTGTAATCTCCATGAGTGCACCCAGAAAGGGTCGGCGCCTTATGATCATCATGCCATCGGCGTAACCCACTGCCTGTGTGCCTCTCTCACTGAGACTTACCAGCAGTGGTAGACACACCAGGCGTCACAACAAAGGTGATATGACCCTGCCCTTTGGGCATTCTGAAGAAACATTTCCTCTGATTGTTGTGTTGCTCTTATTTGCTTATAGTTTCCTGTTGCTCAGCATATGCTTACCCAGTTAATCAGCATTATGGGTGTCTCAAACCTCTCCATGATATCTTCAGATATATATGGTTGAACGCACATTATCTTTCGTTTTGTCATAACTCATTATGAAATTTGAGAGTATTTCTTGAATGCAATATCATAATTAAGAAACAGACTGTCACATTTATAAATTTCTATCAAATAAACTGTGAAAAAGATGACAAACTGTTATTCATTCAAAATTGATTCGAAGTCATTTCTTTCATGAAATGATCCATAAGTTTTCCAGTATTTCATTTCCATCAGAACTTGTTCGGAAAATATCAGTCGAATAAATATTACGGCAATATTTAGATTTCCATCGAAATATATTTCTCTGAAATGTGTCTTTGCATTGTTTTCACAAATATGGTGAAGTTAATATCTGTTATATTCACACAATTACACTCCGGGAAAATCATAATGGAATCAATAATACAAAAATTATCGCCATCAAACGAAAATATTCTATCCATTCACGACAAATTATATATTGAATGTTATTACATGGAATTACTACCATCCCTTGATATTAGTATATTTACCTGAATTATTTTTTTTTTTTTAGTGTAACCTAGGAACATGGTACTTAGCAAATGATTTCCAGATGTTTGCATTCGCCATTTTGTTATTTTATGTTATGACGAATCACAATATCGCTGACAGTATAATAATATGGACGTTAGAAATATTCTGTATCATCCACGCTGTTTACATTTATGTTAACAATTTGGGTGTTATATTCGATTTCACACCAGAGTAAGTTAGTTAGTATTAATTTTCATTTATTATTGGTGGCAGATACAGAGTAGACATTCCAATATCTGTATTGATGATCCAACCGTTAGAGATACGAAAAATGAATCAATTTACTCTCGTTTCTTCGAACAATGAAAGTGTCCATTACCATGATTAAAAATAACTTGACGATATCACAAAGAGGTATAATTTGACACGAATTGGTGATAATATTATGAAATCGTCATCATCATACCCAATCTAAGCCATATTGTACGTTCTATAAAATAAATCCACCCGGAAAAATGATGGAGGCAGTGAAAGTGTTACAATAGTGGAAATAATGAATTTTTATGCTTTCCTCTCTGTACTAGGAAATAATTCAAGATCGTTTTATATATTCTTATCACAATCTACTCTTCGTGAATATTTCAGAATTGTTATCTTTATTTCAGAAATGCCAAAGTTGAGAATTCGGTAGCCTCTCCAAGTTTGAATATATTGTACATGTCATTCTATGGAAACTATTCTGCTTATGCTATTGGATTGATATTCGGAGGATTATATCATAAGTATAAAAATAACCAGATTAAAGTGACTGGGGTGAGTGGGTTTTCTTATACTGGTGAATATGATCTATATAGATATGTTCAACTCCGCATTCATTCCATTCCTGTCATCTATATTGAAAGTGACATAACTATATTCTATTTGATTGCTATGCGAATATGTATATGAATCATGAATAACAAAATTCAGAATATTATGCCTATTTGGAATTGAAACATTCAATGTATGTATAATATTCTAGTTCGATGAACAGAATAATAATATTAATAATAATCTCTTTTATTTCCTTAAGACAATAATTACACTGTATTGGAAACGTCAAAGATTCGTGATATCCCATATACATCATAAGCGGCAGTTTTTAATCTATGAATGATTTTTTTTCATTTCCGGTTTTGCCAGAAGTGATACCAACTTCCGATTTTTTAATGGAACACCTTGTATATTATTACATTTCTGACATTGCATAATTTTCTGAATCCAATGTTTCATATTCTTCAGTTCAAAATTGTCAATGAAATTTCAATAGTATATTTTATTCGAAGCACTCCTCGCGAAAAAGAAAAAATTAGATGTTCGATGAAACTGTGATATTAAACCACCATGTTGAAAGGAAGTATTTCGTTCGATATCTCGTTGGCTGACCATGATGTTGATTCCGATATGTATTCCTTACTGACGACATGTATACTTGAAGCTCATCACCATTTTCTTTGTTCAGTAGTTTTGTTTGAATGCATGTAGAAAAAACATTTGGGATGTGCTGTCTTTCAAGTAGAAATCATCTTGAATATTATTGAGGGCTTACACTATAAAACATTGACACACAATTGTCAAACCAATGAAGTCTCAATAGGATTGTAACTCACCAGATATCAAGTTGACATACAGTGTTCAAAATCCTCTTCCCCCCTCTCATCTTTGGAACGATAATATATACACAAGTTGAATTCGGAAATGGAATATTCAAGATTGTAAACTTCTCTACTAGTAATGACAGATGACAAAATCGGCAAAGAAAACGTCATAAGGTCATTGTGACCACAAATTTCTAATGGAAGTTGACATACATTGTTCAAAATCCTCTTCCCCCCTCTCATCTTTGGAACGATAATATATGCACAAGTTGAATTCGGAAATGGAATATTCAAGATTGTAAACTTCTCTACTAGTAATGACAGATGACAAAATCGGCAAAGAAAACGTCATAAGGTCATTGTGACCACAAATTTCTAATGGAACTCTACGGTAAGCGATACCTCTTTCAAAATGTATCAAAAAAACCGCATCAATAATATTTATATTGTTTGTACTTAGTATCTTTGTAATGACTAAAATTTCCCGATGTCACCCTTTTCTTTGAGGATCCGTCATGGTTGTGATCAATTGTGAATCAGCCATAAGCCGTCCAATATATGGTCCAATTAAAACAGCTTCCTACAAATTTGCCTCCGAGAGGACTGGAAACTTTGACTTTATTTTCATTTCTTGAAAGTGACTTTGCAAATTTCTTCTTCAATACCAGTTGTATGTGAAGTGGTGGTGAAAGAGAAGGCACCAAATCTTCATGCATGACATTCTTTTCGCCAATGTTAAGCTCTCTCGGAAGCCAAATCTTTTTCGTACAGTGATTTGTTTGATCTCTACTATCACCACTCATACTAAAAGAGAATTTGAAAGAAGATTCACGTCTCTTACTAAATCATTAACTTCGCCCTGGAGAACAATTTCGGACTGCTGTCATCCTTAAATTCAAAACTTAACTTATCTTCTCGCTCAGGTACAGCACCATCTTCGTCAGAACTTGGAATTTCTTCCAAGGTAGCATTAATCACAAGATTGATATGGCAATGACCTATTGACGTTATATTTGTTATCTATCACCACTAGTAGGAAAGCTTACACTATTCAGTTTCCAAATTTCACATGTTCATGTATAATCGAAAAAAGGAAGATTGCATTCGTATTCCAGAATATCACTCAATACTGGCTACTGTTATTCCTTGGTTTATCATTCGGAGCAGTGTATGTTTCGATGTTCCAATTTTCACGATTGACATCAGCCATCATAGGTGCCGCACTGAAACCAATTTTCACTCTCGGAGTTGCTATTGGCATCTTGGGAATGTCCCATGGTATCGGAGGTAAGACATTTAGGACTATTAGAATAATTATTATTTCGACAGAAAATACTGTATGGACTTGACATTTTCACGAATAATGATGATTTCAAAGGTTGGCTGAGTTATTCCAATAATTAACATTTGCGGGTTCGTTTATGAAAATTTTATATTTTCTGTATATCAGTGTTATATCGGGTTTGGGCTCAAATTTATTCAGCTTCGAAATTAATTGAACCAGAGTCTCTATTCATCTGAGGCCGTTGTAGCCAAAGTAGTCTGAGGCGTACAATATACCTAAAATAGCCAGAATCCATATATCAGTAGTTCGAATCCTGCTGAGGCGAACGCACTTTTCAATAAGTGTTGGATTCGTGGTATTAATCCTACTGGTATGTCCGTTGCCCCAAAGTGGTTCGAATTCCACTTTGAACTGTAGGGCCCGGCCTTCTTCACCCCGCACAAGTTCCGACTTATGGGGAGTTGGTTGAAAAACCAAACTTTGAAGAGGTGAAAATATTAACATTTACATCTTCATTGTAATTTGCAACTCAAGATACCAACTGAAGATTTGAAGATTTCTAAAGATCAGGTGTCTTCGATCAAACCGTGGTAGCCAAGAAGTCTGAGGCGTACACTATACCTAAATAGCCAAAATCCATAGCGGATATATCAGTGGTTCGAATCCGCTGAGGCGAACGCACTTTTCTTTAAGTGTGGGATTCATGGTATTAATCCTACTGGTATGTCCGTTCCCCCGAAGTGGTTCGGATTCCACTATAAACTGTAGGGCCCGCCCTTCTTCGCCCCGCACAAGTTTCGACTTATGGGGAGTTGGTTGAAAAACCAAACTTTGAAGTGGTGATTAAAAAAAAAAAAAAAAAAAACGAGAAAATCTTGATGATTTTGAATAAACTAAATCATGTGATTAATTCAAACGCAATTCCATACATGCTATAAATATCCAGATCGAAATCGTTATGAGCAACGACAAAGCAAACAACGACAACAAAATCGATATATTGAAATCAAAAGTTTGTTTATAATGATTCAGTTCAATTTATTTCTAGAAATGTTTCATTATGGACTATTATGTTTGAAACGTCGTGATAGTTGATTAGAATACGAATCTTGACAACTTTTGCATATTATTTCAGGTATCGTCAAGAAAATCTGTGAGTCTAGATTTCTCGTGTTCTTATCTAATTGGACATATTGTACCTACATCATACATTTTCCGATAGTATTCAGCAGATATGCTATGATGAATCAACCAGTTGAGATGTCACAGGAAATTATGGTGAGGAATTATAATAGTAATAGCTATAGTTTTCACCTCGTTTTATCACATATATTGGAGTTTTCCTAATAAACATAATCAACGCGTCGTTATTGGAGACTAGCATATCGAAAACCAATTATGATTCCTACGATTGGGAAAATACAACTCCAGGTTATAACTTCTAATTTCCTCTAAGCTACTGGATTTAATGACGAAAGGTGCCCCAAAAATGTAGAAGTTGTTCTCGGCAAACTTCTCCAACAACCAAGATATTCGTATGTGTCAAAAAGTCGAGAAACCGAACTTTTATTTTCAACTCGAAAATAAGATGATAGTCAGTTTATGTTTTCGCCAGGGAATTCA
Organism: Plagiodera versicolora; assembly: GCA_037013635.1. Classification (NCBI taxonomy): domain Eukaryota; kingdom Metazoa; phylum Arthropoda; class Insecta; order Coleoptera; family Chrysomelidae; genus Plagiodera; species Plagiodera versicolora. The sequence goes on along the minus strand of CM072986.1, from coordinate 1,613,759 downwards.
TCTCGAAATAAATATGTGTGGCGCTCTATTAAAACTGATTTTTGTAGCACCCCACACTTTTTTAGAATATCAATGTTTATCATAATTAATTCAATTCCATCAATAATCATTCTCGCCCATTTAATTCAACTACTGAAGCATGATCATTAGTTTTGATAAACTATGTTTGTTTTTAACTTTTTAGTTTTATTTTTCTGCGATAAACGGGATTCGAACCCATGTCGGCCTTAACTCGCTCGACCAATGGTCGAATGACTGGATATACTGAGCACTAACACTGAAAAACAATTCGCATGTAAACAATGGATCGTGAGATCACTACTCTGTGGTAGATTCATCAAACCTTCGTCATGACCCCACATCGTATTTGTGCGATACGATCAGGCCAGTCTCAAATAAGTGACAAGTAAATGCATGATGTGACGTGATTGTGAGAAAACTCTAACTATTAGCATTGCCATTAGAAGATACCTGTGATGGAAAACTGTTCAATTGCGACCTCTTATGTTCCTTCAGTTACCGAGATACTCTATATTCCAACATTGAATTTTGTCCACTCTATACAGCAAGAATTCAGAAATGGAGAATCCGTTGGTGATTCATGTCAACACATTCTTTTCAGAATCGTAATTGTTTCCTTATGAACAAACGGTTATTCGCGATGTGAATATGTTTTTTCTCGTTAGGAATAGCATGCAAACATGTTTTTGGGAATGGAGTAAACAAATGAATGGAATATTTCATCAATCTGAAGACGATTGTCGATTAGGTTTTGATTTGTATTGATATATTCCAAGTGATATCTTCAGATACGATTTTTTTTTCACAATTCCTGTATTCTATCGTTCATTTACTGATCAACTTTTCTCTTTCAGATTACCAGTATCATATCTGATGTGACTAAATCTTTCGTCGCCGGATTATTTTTGCATTTGATTGTTGAAAGACCATGTATCAATATTTTGAAGCGATTAATGAGAGAATCGCCGAATATGATCAAGAAGGAATGATATATTCAAGAATTGAACCTGACATACTGTTTCCATAGTTCGAACTGAAAATGTTTGAAAATATCGTCGTTATATTATAAATTAGTGATTGTGATTGGTATTATCAAATGAAATATTTAATGAATATATGATATTATAACTATGAACATAATGAGTCAAGTTGTTGATTCAAATGGAATTCGAATAGAGAACTAACTCTTACATAAATTGTCCCGAATCTATCAAGCTAACAACGCGCGACCCACATTGCAATGTATGCTGCTCACTAGAATTACATATATCATCACCTTGAGAGGAGGGATGGAACCCTCAAGTGGTCCACGATCATGCTTTTATACCTGATTTATTTTGCATAGTCAGTCAGACACCTAACAGTAAACATTATATACAATGTAGAATTCAACTCAATAAAGTAATTATTATTAAACAGCAAAACCTCTAGTCACGAGAAATATATAACTTGCGCAGTCGATAAGATTGTCGAGGGCAGCGTATCGAACGTATACCTTTCGTTTCAAGGATTTATCGATAACCGAACATGGTGAAGGATTCGTAGTTGTAACGAAAGCAGTGTAGCTCCTTAGAAATCAGGACACCCTGTCTATCGAAGACCTGTTGAAGACTACATAATCAACCCTGCTCAAAAGGAAGAACACCATCGTCCCATTTGAGAAATGGTCAGTTTTGGATTGGACACAAATAGGCAACCGATTGCAGATGTTTCATAGTATTTAGCAGTAAGATGGTGACCAGAGGATAACTCGTAGCATAATTCAATTGTATTTAACATAGGTCGCTTGAATATCTTTTCGCAAATCTGTCTGACTCAGATATTCCACCAAAACCTTCAAATCTAATATGAACCAATAAGGTGTCCTAATTGAGTGAGGAAAATTCTTGATTTCTGAAATAATGATGGATATTGAATTCATATTCAAACCGGAAATCATGAATTATATTTCAAATTTTGACGGAAGTCCGAATGAACTCAATAGATATTTGCAGCTTGTGAGGAAATCATTTCTACTTTCCACAATTATGATGATATACATGGATAGAATTCAGCAATATCATTTTGGGTGCATCGGGAAACTAGCGAACTTGAATAATCTCCCTGTATCACATATTTCCACCTAAATCTCGATTGCATTGGAAGCTCTCGGATATTCTGGAAAAAAGAAGATGGAAGATGCTGTGAGTAGTCTGACGAAGAGAGATGAGAAGATATGACAGAAGACTGACAGTTCTAGAACATTCCAGAACGAATGTTAAAACATAAATATCGACATATATAAATAAATACAGTAAATATGACATTTTCGGAAGAGCGTACGGAAATTTTTTCCCGATCCCTATTTCCGTGCGCTTACGAGTAATGTGTCTATAGCAACGATTTATTTATTAATGACAGATTTTATTTTCTGTCAAAGGTATTTTGACACATGTCTCTCATTCCCGATTTTCTCAATAATTTTTTGCGATATTTTTTGTTTATGTTGATTTCAGGTTCCTACCTAAGTATAATAAAAAAAATCGTTCATTACTCGTCCAGAAATGGATTTTCCGTTCTTGCATGACTTCGAGAATTTGTCTCGCGCGCACGGAAAAATCCTCATTTCTGTACTGGTAATGGATTATACTATTTCAGATCTTCACATCAAATAAATTATTTGAATCTTACAAAAAAACTTGATTACTGATGGCTGAATGATTTACTGAAGAATGGTTCATATTTTCTTTTAAAAACACTGCTCAGGCCATATTGATATCATTATTATATCAATGCAAGCTTCTGAGTTATTGGTATTGGCTACACCAATAACATTTCCACTGTTTTTAGGACTTTAATGAAATCTCCGATTTTATTCGTCTCCTCCTACGTTGAGTCATATGAGATCAAGTGTGAGTGTGATCAATGAATTATAACCCAATAACTGATATGAAAATAAATCAATATACGTTTTATTTTGAATAATTGTGTTGGAAGAACAATCATACAATACAATCAAGTCCAGTCTTCACACCCCTTTGTGGTTAATTTGGTGACCTGCAGAACATCTATTTTCAAAGACTCGTTCATCCAACGAACAGCGAGGCTCTGGAACACATTTCCCAGGGAGGTGTTCCCCGAGGCATATGACCCTCAGAAATTTAAAAAGAACACCAATTCCTAGCTCATTTCCCTTGCTCCTTACGATGTTCTCTGAACATTACAGGATGTCTCCTTTCGTGAGAAGTTTTATATATAAAAAAAAAATATAATACTCACCTTTTCACTAAAATGAATTACAAAAACTCATGTGTTCTCATTCACTATTCTATTCTTCTGAATTACAATGGCCTCAGTCAGCCAGTTGAATATACATATATCACGTAATCGGTTGTTTTTTACCGCAGAAACTTCGCTTATTCAAACGAGTCTTAGAGACACATAAATAATTTAGAAAGTTAAGAATTATAGCATCAAGAGTGAGAAAACTCCCAGAAAGTGCTAATTTTCTCGATTCCCATATAAAACACGCAACTTGTTGTGCCCGAAAAATGAAATCTTGATCGAGTACTTTTTTTTTGGCTAAACTGGACACAGATTTCGATATTATTATTTTGACTGAAACTCGTCAATGTCATAATGTGGATATTTTCAATGTTGAAGGATACGTCACTGTATATGGTGAAGGGTGTTTGAATCGAAATGACGGTATTATTATGTTCGTTAAAGAAAGCTTTCAATTTCAAAAAAGTATTTTTAAAATAGGAGATATAACAGCTATGAAAATTATTATAACGGCAAGACAAAAAATATCAATAACATCAGTGTATCGCTCACCAAGTACTTGTCCCAAGATTTTCAATAAAGAACTTTTGAAATACTTTGAAAAATCTGAGAAATATGAATTGAATATTTTCACTGGTGATATGAACATGAATTTGCTAGAACACGAAGACTACATAGAAGAATATAAGAATATCATGAATATCATTACAAGGATACCTAATGACTCCTGTTTGGATCATTTCTTTGTTTGCAGTAAGATACTTACAAATCTAATAAATATTAAAATATTCATTTTCCATTGTTACATTATCGATCATGCACCAATTGCTCTGACCTTCAAAATTGATGAAAATTCAACACGAAACAATAAAATGGAAGAATGTAAAATGTATACTGATTACAATAAATTGAGATCTGAATTGGTCAAGGAGAACTGGAAATGTGTATATTCACAAAATGACGTAAACATTGTGGCAGAAAACATTATTTATAAACTGAAACACTACATTGGGAAAAACACAAGAACTATAACTCCTTCAAAAAGAAATGGTTAACTAAATCTCTACTTGATCGAATCGATAAAAAAAACAATCTCCATTTATTAACCACAAAATATCCGAATAATGTTGAGGTTAAAGAACAATATAGAGTTTGTAGGAACCTAGTAAATAGAGAAATGAAAAATGCAAAGAAACATTACTATAGAAAGTTGATAGAAAAAAATCGAAATAGATCAAAAGCTCTCTGGGAGTGTATAAATGATGTCAGTGGAAAAACGAAAGCAGAAACAGGTATCAAAATTATCGAAGCAAGAAATGGGGAATATATAACTAATAAACTTCAAATTGCCAATACATTCAATGATTATTATAGTGATTTGGGGAAAAAATCTAGCAGATAAAATTCCTTCTATTAATAACTATAATGAACATATAAGCAATCTTCGAAACACATTATATTTGAATCCAACAAGTGAAACAGAGGTCATTGCAGTGATAAAAAAATCGAAACTGAAAAAATCTCCAGGGCATGATAATATTCGTACCGAAACTCTACATCAAATTGCCAACGAAATCGCTGCACTTCTAGCTTTCTTGATCAATTGTTGTTTTCAGGTAGGAAGGTTTCCAACGGTATTGAAGCATGCTATATTGTCCAGCCGTTATATAAAAGTGGGGAAAAAATAAAATAGGGAACTATAGGCCTATCTCACTAATTTCCAATATTTCAAAAATTGTGGAACATGTAATAGAATCCAGAGTCACAAATTTCTTGAATAAATTCAACCTTTTGTCCGAAAATCAATTTGGCTTTCGAGAGGGAAAATCAACGGAATATGCTATTTACAAATTCACAACATCAATTTGCGAGTCCCTAGATAAATCAGTGCCAACAATAAGTATCTTTCTTGACCTCTCGAAAGCCTTCGGTACAGTTAGTCACCATAAGTTACTGAATAAATTGAAATATTATGGGATTCGAGGGATCGTCTATAACATATTAAAAGATTGTTTGTCAGAACGAACTCAGCAGGTGCGAATTGATGAAATATGTAGCAGTTCTGGTAAAATAACTTATGGTGTTCCGCAAGGGTCTGTTCTGGAACCAGTTCTCTTCATTCTATATATGAATAGTCTATTTAAAGTGGATAGTTTGGGGGAAATCATTAGTTTTGCAGATGATACTGTTGTTACATATAAAGCAAACACTTGGAACGAACTTCAAGAAAATATTGAGAATGATTTTCCTAAAATAGCTAAATGGCTACAATACAACAAACTTACTCTCAACTTAAATTAGATAGATAACAGCTACCATTCTGTTCCTATTCAACAGGATTCCCACAATTGTGAGATATTGATATTGGTCTGGACTCTAAGATTTCTGAAGCCCAATCCATAAAATATCTTGGTATAATGATATATCGGCATTTCAGGTGGGACCTGCAAATGAAATATCCTTCCAAAAAATTTACGAGGATTACTCCCAAAATTCGAATATTTGAAAGCATTTTTGGATCATGAACATCTTAAGACAGTTTATTTCGCATTGGCACAATCACAACTATCATATGGAATTTTGGGATGGGGTGGTGTGAGAGACTGCTTCATAGACAAAATCAACGTATTACAGAAATGGATTTTGAAAATAATTTTTGAAAAAGATATCAGCTATTCTTCTGAAAGTTTATATAAAGAAACTCAAATAATGGATGCTCAACAACTCTTCTGTCAAAAAATTCTAGTCTTTCTGAAGAAAGGAAAAATAATACTGAAGTATCATAAGCATACTCACAATACGAGAAGACAAGATGAACTATTTTTTTCTCGAAGTGAAAAAACAATTGGCCAAATGAACACAAATTATGTAGCACCCAGATTAATGTCGTTGATACCAGCACACATAAAAAACATTTTGAACTTTCATAATTATAAAAGTAAGCTAAGTTATGGATAATGGAAAATGAACGTACCTTTTTTCATAATTTATTGAAATGAAACAGAAACCGAAAGTGACAATATACCGAATATGACTCGAACACGCGATTGTGACAATATACTTACCAACTATGACGCCAAATACACTATTTTGTCCGATTTTATTTTTGTTCTATTTTAGTATTTGAATATCACGCACAAGCAGCGTAATGACTGCTTCAGTGACTCGCACTTGTTCATTCACTTCATTATGAATCCATTTAATTATATACCTATCTATCTATGTGTTGTATTACTGTGTATTTTGTGAAAGGACCCCGCACTTTTCTTATGTAAAGTGGCGACCGGTCAAATTTTCTGAAAGTTTGGTATGTTGTTGTACCCGACTCAGTGACCAAAAGTGTCAATGGGCCCAACCCAATCCTATGGCTAGTTTTCTAAATACGGGGTGTTAAAGTTGAAAATTGCCCAGATTTTTGGATTTATTTTTTGTTTATTAGAAGTTAGATTGGATTTCTGTTGCATGCAGACGTTTACTACATGTTCTAGTAATGATATTAGTGGATACGTATGATTGAAAATATTTATATTTACAAGGTGATTCACGAATGTATGTCGGTAGTTTTTTGCCAAAATTCATTTTTTCTACTGTGACGTCAGGGAGGCATATTTTTGAAACGTTCTCTTCGATATAGTATTTTAACGAGAAAATATTGCACAGTACACATTTTTTATACAGGGTGTTTCACAGAGAGAACCACTAGACATAATTATTATTTTTTAGGATTGATTCGAAACCCTGTATTTATGGATTGATTTTTGGGAAAAGTAATACCACGAACATATGTGTGTCTCTAATCTCCAAAATACTCAAGGTGGTTTATTCATAGGAAGGTATTCTATTTTGGGAAAAGTACAAAAAACATGAACAACCTGTATTTAAAAATTTCCTCGGTCAAATGTAACTATTTTCTCACTATATATTGATTTTCATAACATCTTCAGAGGTATGAATTCTAAATTCGATACTATGACCAGTTTTCGAGATACAGGGCGTTAAAGTGGAGATTTACTGATTTCATCAGTTTTTTTTTTCAAATTGGAAAGCCGGATTGATTTTATGTTGCGCCTATGAGTTTAATATGAGTTTCGGTCAGATGTACATGGAAATGTTCAGCTAAAAATATTTCCTGTTACAGGGTTATTCACGAATAAATCACAATAGCTTTTGCAAATACTCAATAATTCTACAGTTCCGTCACAGAGAAATAATTCCGTGGAGTTAATACCTAATCGCTTACTATTTTCAGTCTGAAATACTTCATTATGATTACTTTCCATACAGGGTGAGCCGTACAGCCAACCATACCAAAAATAATTATGCTGTGAAATAATTGAAACGAGAACTTTTTTAGTGAATTTTGAGTAACTTTATGAGCGCGCTTACCCACTGCGCTATCACCCCCAAAAAGATGATAATTATCCATCTTCTTGAGTAGGTATAATTCGAACCTATTTGTATAGGTAGGTACTTCACAATATACGTCTATATCCAAAAATAACTTTGAGGAGTTATGCACATTTTGTGATGATGTAGAGCAATATGGCAATGCACGAAAAATCAACAGAAAGCATTTGCTTACATTTTTAATAAAATTGAGACATGGGATAACTGATGAATTTTTGAAGATTGTTCTCAATTATCCTTCCAGACAAGCTGTGAGCCTAACAATTTCTAATGTTCGGTTATCACTTTCCAGGCGGTTTGTACCGAATAATATTGGTTTGAATGCCATTACAAGAGATAATTTTATAGCTAGACATGTATCTCCATTTATGAATCAGTTGTACAATCCTGCTCCCAATCTGCCAAAAGCAATAGTGTACATAGATTGTACTTACAATAAAATAGATAAAAGTAGTAACTTTAGAATTGTACGTCAATCTTATTGTTTCCACAAAAAAGAGCACCTTGTGAAACCAGAAATAAAAGTAGCTCCCGATGGTTACATATTAGAAGTACGTGGACCATATTTTTCGGATGGATCAAATAACGATTCAGCGATTTTGAACCATGCCGTAGAACATGATTTAAATAGAATTAGGAACTGGTTCCAACACGGCGACATTGTGATAGTCGATAGAGGCTATAGAGATTCTATAAATACATTTGAAAATCTTGGCATTCAATATTATATGCCAAGTTTCCTTCCACCGCACCAAAAACAATTCACTACTCTTGAGGCTAACCAAAACAGAATCATTACGGCTACTAGATGGGTAGTAGAATCTAGAAATGGTCACTTCAAGACAATTTTTAAATTTTTTTCCGGAAAAATATCCACGTCTCATGCAGCTCATTTGAAAGAATTTTATCTCATTGCTGGTGCATTAATAAATAGGTATCATCCCTTGATAGAAATAAGTGGAACACCTGAAATAGCTAATGAAATGCTGGACAAATTGCAAGAAAATAATAGGGTTCAAATTCGTGTTCAAAATGAAAATCTTCTACGGCGAAATGGTCAGTGGAATCGTTTGAACAACTAACATGTTCTTCAATTTCCTTGATCAAACTTAGAGTATTTAACAAAATTAACTGGTCCCTACCATATTCATTTAGCGGCATCTTACATACAAGGATACTGTTCAAAGACAAAACCACAATTTGATTCAAATCGACGAATTAAATCAGGAACCTTATTGGTTGAGATTCAGAATATACTCTAGGTTTGTGAATGCTGCCAAACATACGCTTTGGGTTGTATATAATAACAATGTAAATGAGAATCCTGAGGATCCAATAATAGGATACTACTGTACCTGTAAATCAGGAGCCAGGACATTGGGTACATGCGCTCATGTTGCTAGTGTTGTATGGTTTTTAGGATATGCTAGACATCAGCAAAATATCAAATATCCTTCAACCAAACTTTTAACATGTATTGACGATTCAGGGGAAAGGGATCTGCCAGAGGAGGTGCACATTGCTCCTGAGGTGATTTAAAATATCAGTAGCTGACCACTTCTGTTTCAAAATATGTCTTCATGTAGAATCACTCATCACCCATTTTATTTGCAAATCTTTCAAATATCAACTCTACCTAAGCTGTATCACTCATCAGTCTCCACATTTTCATATCAGTTATAAGAATTGTATGTACGTACCTCTAGTGGTTAGCTCGCTACTATGTTCCCTATCCTATAGAACCTATTCAATTTAAGACGCACTTCTACAAAAAAAAAGAAACGTACAGGAACCTCTACCTCTGTGGTAATGAGTTTAATGGTTCAGTTAGTTTTTCTGATAGTATTTGCAATACACCTTTGGTATAATTCTTGCCTGCGTGGATGATTCAAAATCAACATAGTTTTCTGCTAAAAATAGTGCATTCATTTAGTTAATAGCGAGGAAATAGCTATTATGAGTTTTATAACTATGATGGAATGGAGACAATGATGGAAGATGATGAATGATACAGGACAACACTCCCATTGAAGTAATGCGAAAGCGGTTCCACTGGGAGATGCGAGAGGAGGAGTGGTTTTAGTCGGTAGGAATCTGGCACTCCGGAACGACCGGGGTCTTATGAAAGATTTCCTCTCCTCGGACAAAAAAAATCATTTCTAAATCCTATGAAAAAGGAAAATAGTAACTCCTCATTCAAAATAAACCTGATCCAACATATAAATCTACGAAATACTGTATTATTGTGAATATTTTAGACATAATTTTCAATATTATTTATGAACATTTATCAACATATTGTATGTTAAATATGTTATTATTCATGTAAACAACACTTAAGATTGTAATGTTCCGTTACTAGCACTCTGATGTTGATTAGGAACAAAATGCTTCATAGATATTGTACCTATATCATAAAAGAATCATTGAATGTTGAATTATAATTGTTTATGAAGTGTTGAATAAATGAAACAACTTCTTATTATAATCTTTGTCGCCACGGGTATAAAAGCTTGTCGATTACTCAAATCTGACAAGGATATATATTTTTGGTAGGTGATTATAACTTGATCACCTTGTATATTTAAAATTCTTACGGTTATGCATACTTGATGTAATGTTATACAGTTACTCAAAATTCACTAAAGAAGTTCTCATTTCTATTATTTCACAGCATAATTATTTTTGGTATGGTTGGCTGTACGGCTCACCCTGTATGAAAAGTAATCATAATGAAGTATTTCAGACTGAAAATAGTAAGCGATTAGGTATTAACTCCACGGAATTATTTCTCTGTGACGGAACTGTAGAATTATTGAGTATTTGCAAAAGCTATTGTGATTTATTCGTGAATAACCCTGTAACAGGAAATATTTTTAGCTGAACATTTCCATGTACATCTGACCGAAACTCATATTAAACTCATAGGCGCAACATAAAATCAATCCGGCTTTCCAATTTGAAAAAAAAAAAACTGATGAAATCAGTAAATCTCCACTTTAACGCCCTGTATCTCGAAAACTGGTCATAGTATCGAATTTAGAATTCATACCTCTGAAGATGTTATGAAAATCAATATATAGTGAGAAAATAGTTACATTTGACCAAGGAAATTTTTGAATACAGGTTGTTCATGTTTTTTGTACTTTTCCCAAAATAGAATACCTTCCTATGAATAAACCACCTTGAGTATTTTGGAGATTAGAGACACACATATGTTCGTGGTATTACTTTTCCCAAAAATCAATCCATAAATACAGGGTTTCGAATCAATCCTAAAAAATAATAATTATGTCTAGTGGTTCTCTCTGTGAAACACCCTGTATAAAAAATGTGTACTGTGCAATATTTTCTCGTTAAAATACTATATCGAAGAGAACGTTTCAAAAATATGCCTCCCTGACGTCACAGTAGAAAAAATGAATTTTGGCAAAAAACTACCGACATACATTCGTGAATCACCTTGTAAATATAAATATTTTCAATCATACGTATCCACTAATATCATTACTAGAACATGTAGTAAACGTCTGCATGCAACAGAAATCCAATCTAACTTCTAATAAACAAAAAATAAATCCAAAAATCTGGGCAATTTTCAACTTTAACACCCCGTATTTAGAAAACTAGCCATAGGATTGGGTTGGGCCCATTGACACTTTTGGTCACTGAGTCGGGTACAACAACATACCAAACTTTCAGAAAATTTGACCGGTCGCCACTTTACATAAGAAAAGTGCGGGGTCCTTTATTTGTAAAAATCCGTGAATAAACCTTTTTATTATTATTATTATCATTTAAAAGACATAACGGCTCGATCCAATTTCACTATTAGAGTAAAGAACATCAAATGAAGAAATTGACCCAAAAGAGGCAGATTCAAAAGAACGCCAAAATAACGTATAGGCGGTACAAATAATTTCCATATCACGAATGAATTTCCATGAGATGTTGATTCACAAATGAAAAATAATTGTAATGTAATTTCAACCTAACCTAACCCGAGACGAGAGATGGAACTCTCAAGTGGTTCACGAACATGCTTTTATACCAGATTCTAAACGAGTGGGATTTTTGTAAAGTTGAATGATCAGTAGAATGTTGAAAATTGGCAGTATGGAAGATATCACCAAAATAGTTGTGTAATGTGAGCATTAGGTTAGAGTAAAGTATACAGAATAGAATGAGTCAAGGACCAGTTTCTTTTTTTTTTTCTTGAAATGCTCATTGACATTTGTACACATTTATCCTTGTTTTCATAGTTATCGAGGATTTAAATATATACCTTATCATTTTATGGGATTAAGATGCAGCATTGCGAGCAGTTGGGATGCTCCCTGTGATTTAATTTCTTTCTTATTTGGAACACAAGAAATTATTCTTTCTTCGTTGTTTGTTTTGTTTTTTTTTTCATTTTTGTTTGTGATTGAATGCGAACGAATTGTATCGAAAATGTATTTTCTTAATATAGGTTGCTGCAATGCAAGATCACTTTTGCCGTCTTTACACATTGTCAAACGAATGGTTTTGGACAGTTCTTCGGATATGTTACTTATATGTGAAACGTGGTTGAAATATTCCACTAATAATGATCAGTTGACCTTTGATGGCTTTAATTTACACAGGGTGGACAGAAATAGTAAGGGAAGAGGTTTATGTATGTTAGTAACAGATTACGTTTTGAGGTAATTGATAGTGGGCAGGATTATACATGGGAACAGTGTTGGATTAAAACTACGGTTGAAAAAAAAATATTGCGATTGGTGTAATTTATAAACCCCATGAACAGAATACAAATGCTCTTTTAGATGAATTTGAAGATCACGTCGCTATGTGGGTTGGTGTAAGTCATGGTTCATTATCCAAACAAATCTTTTGCTTATGGCGTTTTACTTCAGTGAAGGTCCCACTGTTAGTGTTCCTTATCCACCTAGAACCCCAGCCCAGTACCTCCTACAAAGATTCCACCCTATTGAGTACAGTTTTTGTAGAAGATGAAATCCTTGTGGAACCCGAAACTCAGCCTAGTACACAAAATAATTCGGCTGGGTTTAGTACAGTTCTGGTAGAGGCTGAGAACTATTTGTTACAACAGGACTTACTTCGAAAGGAAAAAGAACTTGAATATTCAAAAGAACGCATGTCTTTTGACCATATTGAAAACAATGAGAGGTTGGTATTGTTATATACAGGCCTGCCAAATGCTACAGTTTTTGAAAGCATATTGGAGTTGTTAAGAGGCATGGAATTCAAAAACTATTAAAACTGGAAGGTAGAGAAGTTGAATCATGCAAACCAATTATTATTAACCCTGATGAAATTGAGACAAAATTTTCTCCACTTAGATTTGAAATAAAGATCACACTGTAGACGACAATTAGTTCGACAAATGCGATGTCAAGGATTTCAATTCGAAAATGATCATTCTATTCAGTATGTACTGTTTCAAGAAGAGACATAGAACTTGGTCCGGGAGCATTCTCGTGCAGCTGTCATTCCATAGATGGCAAGACAGAAAATTACCCCCTATTTGTTCGAGCAAAATTCAAAGAAACGTTTTAAGGACTTTATCCTGAAACAAAAAAGCGAATAGCTAAAAAACGGGTAAATGTCGTTTCAACAGCTTCCATATTTATCAACGTTCTCATTATTGGAATTATAATCACTGATTGATCGATATTATGGATTTCCAGCGTCCTGAAAATACTTATGAGCAACCCCAACCTAGCACCTCAGTGAAGGTCCCACTAGATGGTAGATGGTCTCATCGCACAGTGGGACGAAATCCCAAATCGACGGCCAAAAGTCTAAAAATAAAGTATGGCTTTCGGGGATCTGCAATGGTGGGTTAGATATAGTAATAGCCCAAGGTTCGAGTTCCAGACTCGAGAGGGGGCGATCCTTTATATCTGCTATTGTGTCCAAGTTCAAAAGTGCCCTTCGCTCGAGCCAGACGCATCGCGCTCTGTGCTTAATTTTCAGTGCGCTCTTGAAATCGATGATAAAGAATGTAGATTTTCTTTTTTATTTTCTCATGGTTTTCATAGTCATCTATAATATTGTGTAATAGTGGGAGTTATGTAGCCATCCTTCCCATGTAATAGAAGATGCTGATACAGCTTCGCTGATTACGCTTCATTCCAAGAAGAGTCAAGATACCGAGCATCTAACAAATCTAACATTATGTAAAACATTCATTCCAATTGTAACGCTCATCAGAGGTGGTTCATCTGTACTTTTATCAAATAAACATCATTTTTAAAAAACCCGTTTCCTCGTTCAAAGTATTTAACTGGCAGTCGGTAGGATTTGTGCAGTGTGTTAAAAGAAAATTTTTCACACGTGGAGTTTCAACCCCTTGAGCACAAATTCAAATACAACTCATCGAGATAAAAACCCGAACGAGCCAACGAGCAGACGACCCAACCTCCAGAGAGCTACGTAGAATCAAAGAAGAAGGAATTGGAGACTACACGAATTTGGACACCAAAAACCTGTAAGTGCCAAATTTCCTTCTTGCCTTCATTGAACCCTCTGAATAAGGACTTCGGTGAAGATAATTAGTGTTGTTCATCGAGAACAAATCGCTGTCTATGCTAGACGATTAGTTTAAGAATCCAAACCGAAAACAAAAAAAAAACAAATACATTTATGAGCGAAATTGATGATATCTCAGATAAACTAAACAATTTATCGTTCAATCAGAATCGTAGTGAACCTACTTTTAGTCAAGCAAATTTATTAGTATCCACTATGGTACCACCACCGCCACCACAACAAGTTAACTGGGATCTTTTCAAATCCAGAATTGATAATCTAAAACAATTTGATGGTGATAGTAACACATTGAATAAATTCATCAATAGATGTGATGCTTTAGTCAACACGTACGCAGTTTTCAATTACCAACCATTAAATGATCACATTTTTGAATGTATCCAAGGAAAGCTAATTGGTAAAGCAGAGTACATGGTAGGAAATAGAAGCGAACTCAATTCGTGGCCCACTCGGAAGAACGCATTAAAACAATATTTTGCGGATCGCAGAGATCTTGATTGCTTAGTTTTAGAGTTAACGAGAAGTCGACCTCATAATGGAGAAGATCTACTAATTTTTGGAAGCAGGTTACAATTAATAAGAAGTAACGTCGCACAAAGAATAAGCAATGATACAGATTTAAATGTTCATCAAAAAACGTACCAAATCTCGCATTATGACAAGGTTGCTCTCAATACATTTATTGCAGGATGTACTGGCATATTAAGAAACAATTTGCATCTCAAGAAACCTAATTCTTTAGAAGACGCATTAGCATACGTGAATGAATATCAAAATTTCGAAAATATGTATGGTAATTTTCAGGAAAATTCTGGACAAAAATTCAATAATCAAAGACAATCACACGTTTCCAATATACGAGCAAATAACATCCATATGCAACAACCTAACTATTTCCAGAGATCGTATTATCAGAATAATGCTAGCTACCCAGATCCTAAATTCCATCCAAAACCTATTTGGCCCTGCCAGCCAGTGAATATACAACCAAGGCAACAACCCCCACAGAGGTACCCTACTAACCGAGAAGTATTTGGACCTCCCCAGAATGTATTTAGACCGAAACAAATTCCTACTAACCAATTACCCAAACCAGAGCCCATGTCAACGACTTCCAGAAATCCTACTAGGATGTCTCATCAATCTTTTCAACAACCCAGGCCGAATTTCAATAATCAACGTTCATATAATCCACAGAATAATCAAAGATTCTTCCAATCGAATCAAAAACCAAACTTCATATCTGAAGAGTTGTTCCTAAATGAATACGATGATCAAATACCCGAAATTAATCAAATGTTCACTGAATATCCCAACTACGCTGAAGCCGTATATTATCCTGAAAATACTTATCCTGATCAAAATTCACACAGTGAACTAGCTGTCAATAGTCAATCACAATATCCTCAAAACCAATACGTTGACGATACAAATCCCGAAGAAACTGAAAATTTTCAATTAAACAGCCCGGAAAATACATTGACTTAGCCGAAATAAATCTTTCTAGCAACAATGCTCTCCCCTATATCGAAATTAAAAATCCAAAAATCAAACTACTCATAGACACTGGTAGTTCTAGATCAATAATCAAACCTTCAATTATTGAACACTTTTATCCAAATAAAATATATCAGTCCGATACAATTATCAAGACCGCCATAGGAAGCGAGAATGTTAGGTACCCAGGCAGCAAGCTGACGTGATTTTAACGTCATTTTTTCGACATCAGACACGTCTTGCTGACGAAAAAAATGACGCCATAAAGACGGTAGGATGACGTGATTATGTCACAGACCAAAGACGTCATTCTGTAACGTCATTATGACGTTATATTTCGACGTTAATGGGCCGTCCCTATTTATTATATATATATATATATTGATATTGGTTCAAAATTATTTGTATTCACTTGCTAGTCTCAAGCTCATATTATTTGGATGTTAGTGCATATACGAATCAATATCCTATCTATGATGTTATAAGGTCTGTAAATAAAATCACAATTAGAGAACGAAAATCTATATGTTCCATCGGCATCAAAGGATATAATAAAGATATAATGAAATATAATATATATTCATATTATATATATAAAATAACAGTTTGAGTAGAGGGAGTTATTTTTTTGAACTATGGGGATCACAATTATCAAGAGTAAAATTGTTAACTCAGAACATTTGAATTAAACCAAAAATTGATTAGCTCATTAGGAAGAAAAAATGCCAAATTTTATTGTGAATAGTTGATGTAGGGGTACTTGTTCCACTTGTTGGGGATGTGAGAAGAGTAGAAATCCCCAAGGCACAGGAACTTTCTAGAAATAAAAAATTATCGTTAAGAAATATATATTATTCAATGGTTAATGACCAATAGATAAATGAAAACTATTAAAACAACAAATTTCAAGAATATACAGATGTGATAGTATTTTAAAAATTTCATTTGGTCGAACAAATTGTTGAAAGTTCTGTCTTCTAGAGTACCACCAGTTATAACAGATATGTAGGAAAAAACCATTGGAAAAGTAAGAAAGAAAGAAGTACCTTGAGTTGTCTGAACAGAAAGATATTTGTGCAGACTCATCTCAAGATCTTTCATAGCTTAGAAGAGTCGACTCTATTTATTATACAGTTAACCAAAATAAGTGAATTGTGTATATATAACTAAGATTCTTTCTTTTTCTATAGGTAGATTCACTGATAAGAAGCTTCTTTTCACCAGTATTAACACATTAATTTGGACTCTCATCATATGTTTCTTGATTTTTCATCAAATTATTTCAGTATCTCGACAAAAAATCCTAGTGAGTTTAATCAGCACACTAACCTTAAGGATACAATTATTTTCACATAAAGGAAAAAGCCTTAAAATAACGTAGCATCATGATATAGGTACAGGAATCATGGTAAGTGGTGAGTACATGACATCAAATCCAATACATGCAATAGACCAAATATTAAACTTACCTTACAAATCACTAGTAAAGGAAATGCCCAATTCACAACCGACGGTCGGAAATCGATTTCTGTAATCAATAGGAAATTTCAATCGAAATCGAATACATAACAACCTCAAAATTGTTGTGATAATGGCGTGTGCGTCGTCAACGTTGCGTGTTGGCTTGTGGCCGAACTTGTCCGATACCGATAACTCCGGAGATTGCCGAACGCCAAACAAATAATGAACGTTTTGTTTTGAAGCGCCAAATTCAAACTATTCTTCAATGAGTTGATAATCATACGAACCTCATAAAAGATGGGCTGTGGTTGAATAATGATACCTATATTGCGTCTGTTTATTCGCCTAAAGATAAATTTGATTCCATTCTGTACCTACAATGTACACTTGCCTATACACACTTTAAGGTATCTATGGTAAACTTTCGTTTAACTTTTGCATTTCGATGAAAAATATTTAGGAACCTATAAGGATCATTGGAATAATCATCAAAATGCGAAAATATAAAACAATGAGTTAACATTTTATAATGACGTAAAAATATCGTCAAACTAACGTCCTGGTTATGACGTCTCAGTACATTCAAAAAATGACGTCAGTTTTCACGTCATTTTTTGGTAATATGACGTTGCAGACCAATAAATACCAAAAAGAGACGTCATCATGACGTCAGCTTGCTGCCTGGGTATCAGGCCTCAATTCCAGCATTTTCCGAATTCAATACAAATTACGAAATCAGTTTCATCTTGTTTGACTTTCACGATTATTTTGACGGAGTAATAGGACTAACAGATTTGATGAATATGAATTTGAACATCGATTTAACCAATAAAAGACTAATAGGAAATAATATCAACATCCCAATCAAATTCAGACAACCCACAGATTGTACCATTTCATTCTCAGTCAACCCTCAGGAAAAAAACAATCAAAAATTTACCCGTTAGTATATTCGAAGGAGAAATTTTGACAATTGAAAGTACAATAAACAAGCTTTTCATTCCACAAGTAATGACAATTTCAAAAAATGGTTATGCGCCAATAGAAATTCAGAATCCTACTAACGAAACGATATCTGTTACATCAAAAGAACCAATATCTGTTGAACAATTCAACTCATCACTTTACGAAATATATTCATTCGATTGTTTCACAAATTCAGATAGATATCTTACAAGCCAAAATAAAGAGCATTCCAATATTTCAGACTTAATTCGCACAGATCATATGAATTCAGAAGAACGAGCGGAAATAATCAAAATTTGTAACACGTTCTCCGACATATTTAATAAACCAGGTGACGATTTGACCTTTTCATCCAAAATTAAACATGAAATTAAGACAACTGATGAAATACCTGTTCACACGAAGTCTTATAGATATCCCTATATGCACAAGCAAGAAGTACAACGTCAAATCAATGATATGCTTGAAAAAAATATAATAAGACCAAGTTATAGCCCTTGGTCCTTTCCTATTTGGATCGTCCCAAAAAAGCTAGATTCTTCCGGAAAAACGAAATGGGGGATAGTCGTGGACTACCGTAAAATCAATGAAAAGACAATCGGTGATCGATATCCTCTTCCCAATATTAATGACATCTTAGACAAACTCGGTAGAGCTCAATATTTTACGACCCTTGATTTAGCCAGCGGGTTTCACCAAATCGAAATGTCTCCAAATTCAATTGAAAAAACGGCATTTAATGTTGAACAAGGTCATTATGAATACCTGAGGATGCCTTTTGGTCTTAAAAATGCACCCTCTAGCTTCCAACGAGTAATGGATGATGTTCTTAAAGAATTACAGAATAAAATTTGTATGGTGTATATGGACGACATCATTATTTTCAGTACCGGACTTCAGGAACACATTCAAAATCTCAAATTAGTGTTTTCCAAATAACGAGACGCTCATTTGAAAATACAGTTAGACAAATCAGAATTCCTTAGGAGAGAAGTTGAGTTTTTAGGCCATGTAATAACACCGGAAGGTATCAAACCAAATCCTAGAAAAATTAACGCAATTCAAAAGTTCCCGATTCCAAAAACACAAAAAGCCATCAAATCATTTTTAGGATTGATAGGTTACTATCGAAAATTCATTGAAAATTTTGCTAAAATAACAAAACCTATGACAAAGTGCCTAAAGAAAAATGAGAAAGTGGAACACACTTCCGAATTTATCGAATGCTTCAATATTTGTAAATCCATCCTCATTTCAGAACTCGTCCTTGCATACCCAGATTTCGAAAAACCATTCGAACTGACTACCGATGCCTCTAATTACGCTATAGGTGCCATTTTATCTCAAAATGACCACCCCATCTGTTACGCATCTCGAACATTGAACCCAGCAGAAGTCAACTATTCAACTATTGAAAAGGAACTTCTCTCTATCGTTTGGAGCTGTAAATACTTCAGACCTTATTTATTTGGTAAACAATTCACGATATTTTCTGACCACAAACCCCTTCAGTGGCTTTTTTCATTGAAAGAACCGAATTCAAGATTAGTTCGATGGCGTCTGAAACTAGAAGAATTCGATTACACTATCAAATACAAAAAGGGAAAATTCAATCAGGCAGCTGACGCTCTGTCTAGAAATCCTCCGAAAATTGATCTAAATACACTCGAAACATTATCTACCCAAAACAATCCAGGTGACGTCGATGAAATAATACAAGACCTTCTGACAAACCCCAAGGAACTTCCCTACCTTGACGAGAAAACTCTTCAAGAAATCTTAGAACCTCCGATACAACCTAAAATCAATATACAATCAAACATTCGTATTTCACCACCTCCAGCGAATAACAACTGTTCCGATTTAGAAACAGTCCACACTTCTCTAGAAGATCCTGTATTTTCTATTCCTATTTCAGAACGTCCAGTGAACACTTATAAAAATCAAATGATTATAACTACCGGCGAAACAAATGAAATCAAAAATAGACGAGAGAAAATATTCGAAAATTCCAGATCTTATATTACCTTACCCAACAAAGAATTAGTTGAAAATATCACTAAGCTCCTCAAAGATTATATAGATCCAAAACAGACATATGCTCTACATTTCAAAAATCATAATTTATCGAACATATTCAGCGTTACTGATCAAAATTTATTCAAAAACTCATCTTACAAAATTGTTCATTGCCCGACATTCATCACTGACTTGGTAGCTCACGACGAACAACAAGAGAAACTCGAACTCTACCATAAGAAGAAAACATGTCACAGAGGAATTAACGAAATGAGAACAGCTCTTAGTACAAGGTTTTATTGGCCAAAAATGGCAGATGATATAAAAATCTATGTCGATAACTGTGAGAATTGTCAAAAGAAAAAATACGATAGAAATCCACCTATAATAAAATTCAATCCCACGCCAACTGCTTCGAAACCATTCGAACACATTCACATAGACACATTCAAAATTTCAAATCAGAGTTTTACAACGATTATCGATTCTTTTTCTCGTTATGGTCAAGCATATCTCCTGAAAGCTTTAACGGGAGTTTGCGTAGTTGAAAATCTAATGAACTACATCACTCATCATGGTCTACCTTTGAAAATAACAACCGATTCAGGCACAGAATTCAAAAATCAAGACTTAGAAAACTTTTGCAAGATATATCGTATCGAACTTCACAACACCGAAAAATAGCAACTCGAATTCCCCGGTTGAAAGGTATCATTCCACTTTGATTGAACATTACAGATGTTTGAAAGATGACGGAAATTATTATACACCCGAGCAATTAATGAAACGTGCTGTTCTTGGTTACAATAATTCGATACATAGCGTTACCAAATATACCCCATTTGAAATCATTAAAGGTCATATCAATTCTACAAATCCCTTCGATTTAAACGACCACATTATAATCTCCGACTATATCCAAAATCATAAATATAACTCACAGAGACTGTATCAATCAATTCGAGCAACAAATGAACAAACTAAAGAAAAAATCATATCCAAATTGAACAATAATCGTAACGAACCCCCAGATTTCACGAAACAGACACAAGCATATATCCGAACGAAAGCCCTGCCCAAAGACAAACCCAAATTTAAGAAAACCAAAGTACTCAACGACACCGGAATCAAACTAGAAACCAATGAAGGAATTTATCATAAAAGTATCGCTAGGAAACCGAAGACTAACGACAGACATTTGTTACAGGAAACAAACGAAAATGAAGTTACCAATCCTATACCTTCTACTTCACGTCCTTCGCGTACAATGTAACGAAGACATCCAATTAACCACTATAAACAATCCCATCCTACCCATAAGACTAGGAGAAGCTAAAATAATTTATAGTAAACATACATTCTTGCACTATATAGATCTAGGTCCAATAATCAATCAATTAACAAAATTGAACCAGTACTTTGTATTGATGAGAAATAATTTCAATAGAGCTAATATTTCTAACCCCATATCCTATCATGGATTATCGGCAAATATGTTGATCAGAACGGAATATCTTATAGATATAACTAACATGAAGCTAGGAAATCTCCAACCACACATACACACAAAAAGAGGAATGATAAATGGAGTAGGAAAAATCAACAAATGGCTTTTTGGTACCCTCGACGCCGACGATGGAAAACGGTACGACCAAAGCATCGCAATTCTAGAAAAAAATCAAAATAACATAATACACGAAGTGAATATGCAAATTTCTTTATCCAAACAATTGATCAATCACTACAATAAAACCATTCAAATTATCAATTCGAATCAAGAAAAACTTGAAGATGGATTGAAAGTTTTCCAAGTAGCTGTTCAGAAAACTATTGGTGATCTAACAAATTATATTAGCTTTCAAGGTATACTATTCCAGATAATCTCAGATTGTTAAAATATCATAACATTCATAGACAATTTAGAGGATGCTATTACCTTTGCGAAACTGAACACTTTACACAATTCAATAATATCCAGTATAGAATTAAAGGAAATATTAATATATTTGAGACACTTCTACGAAAAATCCGAAATACCAACATTTCAAAATGTATTAACATACTATCAGTTTTTTGGTACACGAGTTACATTTTCAGAAACTAAATTGATATTCGCAATTCATGTCCCTATTATCAGAAACGAAGTCCTTTCATTCTATCACCTATATCCAACCATACAGAACCACCATATATTCATCCCCAAATACCCCTATTTGGCACGAACAGTTTCAACGAATCAATTCGAATCAGCTCCGTGCCCATTGTTGGAAAAGACGTATTATTGCATTGAAGACTACCACCCAGAAGATCCTTGCACAATACAGTTGATCAATGGGAATTCCACAACAGATTGTCAACCAATTCAAATAAATCTAGCAGAATCAATCATTGAACAAATCACTCAAGAAGAAGTACTTATCATCCCAGTCCAAAAGGAAAAATTATTTTCGAAATGCAAAACTGACCAATACATTGAGATAAACCTTCCCACTCTCATTAAGATACCAGGAAATTGTGAACTTCATGCGAATGACAAGAAATTCTTCAATGACATTAGAATCCATCAAGGAAAACCACTCATTCTGCCTAAATTTCAAGCCGAAGAAATGGAAACGCCGAAGATATACGAAACACAAAACTTCACTAAATTGAATTTAGATGAAATATTCAAAATCAACAATATGATAGAAGGCCTGACACCGATCAAGAAATCCGAAACTTCGAATAGGACTTCCATTGTTTTCAGTATTCTCCTCGGATTACTTTTCTGTTTATCAATACTAGTTGTAGCAGTTCAATCAAGAAGTAAATTGGGCAAGATCATTCGATGCAGAAGAAGAAAAGACGATCAAGAAGCACCAGACATTCCAGTCCGACAAAATACGTCCCTTATTTTGTCATCTTAAGGAGGGAGGAGTTATGTAGCCATCCTTCCCATGTAATAGAAGATGCTGATACAGCTTCGCTGATTACGCTTCATTCCAAGAAGAGTCAAGATACCGAGCATCTAACAAATCTAACATTATGTAAAACATTCATTCTAATTGTAACGCTCATCAGAGGCGGTTCATCTGTACTTTTATCAAATAAACATCATTTTTTAAAAACCCGTTTCCTCGTTCAAAGTATTTAACTTGAGTAAGGCTGAATATGTGATTACTTATTCATATGTATTATACTTTGAAATTTTTGAATTGGCCGACGATGATCCTTCGGCACCTGAACAAACGAGGAAGGATATCTTCGCACTCATAAAGAATAATTTGAATCGTGGTACAGCTTCAGCATATCTGGCACTTTGCATTTTGTCAGAGGGCATTTCGAAGATGCCTCCTTGTCTCATGATCTCCGGTTTCTTCTCCTCGTATTTCCATTCTGAGAGGGTGTCCTTAGCTCTTTGCATCGCTTTTGCGGCAACGGCTCCGATGTCCAGTTGAATCGGTCCTATCCCTAGGGCTGCAGCAAGGGCTGCTGTAGGCGCTGACACACTTGCTTCCACAGCGCACCTCGTTACCAGACTTCTCAACCTCTCCGATTGTTTCGCCGTCGTTTTTAGCTTCGTTCTATCCCACCAGACTACAGGGGCATACATGAGTCTGGGTTCTAGAATTGCCTCGTGGAGCCATTTCATTGTGCTTGGTTTGTTACCCCAAGTGATGCCCACAGGCCTCCTAAGTTGGCATAGGGCAGCCATAAATTTGTGGCTCTTAGTCTCTAGGTGTCTTCCCCATGTTAGCTTACTATCTAGGGTGACTCCTGAATATTTCACTTCTTTGGGAAGCTCAAGAGCCTTTCCATTTAGTGTCAACGAACATTGTCTGGTCAATTTAATAAAGCTCATTCATACTGATATCATTGAACCCTTGACCCACAGTATCAACCTAACATTTACGAACGGTATAATCCCAAGCCAATGGAAAGAATCTATTATCACCCCCATCCATAAAACAGGAGATTACAAAAACACTTGCAACTATAGACCTATATCCTTAAAATTAGCAATTTTGCAAAAATATTTGAAAAATGTCTCAAAAATAGACTGATGGACTTTTTTGAAACTCATGACGTACTGACAGATAGACAATTTGGATTTTAAAAAAATACCAGCACGGAAAACGCAGTTATGGATCTTATTCAGGAAATAGTGGTGGATTTGGACAGGTCAAGAAGATGCATGGCTGTGTTTCTTGATCTGGCCAAGGCTTTCGATGCTGTTCCTCACAATGTGTTATTGGAGAGGCTTGATGGTGTTGGTATAAGAGGTCCGGCATTGAAATTGCTTCGAGCATATTCAACAGAAAGAATCCAGAGAGTCAAAATTGATAATACGTTGAGTGATCCACTCAAAATAAATTGCGGAGTACCACAGGGAACAGTACTGGGTCCTCTACTGTTTCTGGTATATATGAATGAAATTGCAAATCTGAGAGAATTTCAAGGCCACTTAGTATCTTATGCAGATGATACGGCTATTGTTTTCAGTGATGATACTTGGGAGGGGTTGTACAGAAAAGCTGAGGAGAGTCTGACCTCCATATATCTATGGCTAAACCATAGTTTGCTCAGCCTGAACTTTCAAAAGAGTAAATTCATAACTTTCAGCCTAAATAGCATTGATCAACCTAGGGAAAATCATCTGAGCATTCATGAACTTACTTGTGAAAATCTAAATTGTGGTTGTCCCGTAATAGTGAAAACCGACAAAATTAAATATTTAGGTATCCTACCAATATCTGATGCATAAATTTTATTTATTACGAGATATTCTGAACCGAAGAAATATGCTATTAATTTATAATTCATTGGCAGAATCTCTCTTGAGATATTGTATAACAATCTGGGGAGGCCTTGGCAATACTGCACAAAAAAATTTACAAGTTACACAAAATAGTCTCATTAAAATATGTATGAAGAGAACCAGACTCTTTTCAACAACTTTACTATATGAAGAAGCAGATATATTCAATATAAAAAACTATTTATTCACCATTCTCCACTACACATGCACTCAAAAATAGAACAAAAAATAAACACTAACAAACAGCACCAGACCCGATCCGTCACGAACCTGTCTATAGATGTACCACTGTTTTCGAAAAGCCATGCACAAAAATTCATTTTTTTCATTGGTCCAAAATTATATAACTTAATGCCAATCGAAACAAAAAACATCAAAATTGAATTTATTTTCAAGAGAGAAATAAAAAAACTCATCAATGCAAACAATATCAATTCAGAAGTAATTGTATGATGTCACCTTTTGATCCAGTGAGTTGAGCTGACACACGCATTTGATCAACTCATCATTCAAATGTGCTCTCCTTTGATTGATACTGGAAAACATAACACAAGCACAGTAGTGCTTAGATGGTTTCCTATCAATTCGGGGATACAATATTATGATTATATTAATTTTCATTATTGTTATTATATGCATACTGTAATTGTTTCATGAGAGGTTATATTGTAATTTGTATTGTAATTTATATGTGTACTTTGAAGCATCAGAAATATATTTCAAATTCAAAAATTTATATTTTCTGGTAAAAACCATAACCTTCCTTTTACTAGGGTTGATGTTAAGTTCGATTTTCCTGCACCAGCTTTCTACAGTCCCTATTCCTTCTTGTGTGGTCTCCATGAGTGGACCCAGGACGGACTGTGTACCCCCTCGGCTGATCCCCACCAATAGGCTGTCTACTACCAGGCTCCACAACAAGGGTGACATGACCCCACCCTGTGGGCATCCCGGAGGAACATTTCCTCTGATTGTTGTGTTGCCCTTATTTCTTTCCCAGTTGCCTGTTTATCAGCATGTGGCTTACCCAGTCAACTAGCATTGTAGGTGTGTCAAACTTCTCCATGGCATCTTTGATGACGAACACTGGCCGAATGATTGAACGCCCTCTCTATGTCCATGAAAATGCTGATGGCAAAATTTCCATTCTCGAGTTTAGGTTGTATGCGGTGTTTGACCTTGAATAGAGCAGTATCGATGGAGAGTCCCCTCCATAGGCAAATTGGTTCATGTGGAGTGGTTCCGTCCGGAGTACCTCGTCTCTGATATATCTATCGACGAGTCTCTCGGTCGTCTTCAGCATGAACGATGTCAGGCTTATTGGGCGGAAATCCTTCGTAGAAATATATCCGCCTCTGCCTGGTTCAGGAATAAACACAACCCTTGCTCCTTGCCAGGCAGCAGGTACGTGTCCAACTATGAGGCTAGCCCTTACCACTCTGGTCAGGGGCCCCACAATGGACTGACCCGCCTTCCTCAGAAGCACAGGATATATTCCGTCTGGCCCTGGTGACTTGTATGATTTGAAGGATCTTGTCCGGAGTAACAATTTACCATTCTTAAATACGATAAATTACTGATAACGTCAACAGCTGTTCTACAGTTCGTGGTTTTTATTTGCAATCAACACATTTCGTTGAGAAAAATGAGGTCGATAGCATTCATTCCCATCCATTCAATTCAAACTCTGTGATGAATCTCACAACAGTTCCGGTTTTTTATTCCACGTTGATCGATTGTGTTTTTCAGATTTGATTTCTTGACTCTGAGATTGAGTGATATTAAAGAATTTATATTCAACTTTTGACAATATCAAAATTCCAAGGCATAAAACACAGCAGCTTCACATCAATCAACGGATGTAGGTATATACTTTTTCCCTGACACTTCTAGCAGAGAATATAAGGGACACCCAGAGAGATTGAAATCTTGAATTCTAGTTTATTTCATGAATTGTGATCTGTTGTTAATGTAAACTATTATTTGATGGTAGTAATGCAGTCTCGAATATGTCAGTCTCAGATGACACAATTATTTTTTTTTAATGGTTTTATGTTTTTGCCAAAAAACATTCGGGATATACAGGGACGGTAGGTATGTCCGAGGGATATACTCAAGTATTCGGTATTATATGTAGATATTTGATATTCGGCCGAATATCATGAAAGTAGCCGAATATGCCAAATAGGCCGAATACCCAATAGCAGAGATACCAACAAGATATAAACGTTATTGTTGAAATTTGAAAATATTTTTAATCGTGATTTTGGAATCAACCACTAGATGAAGGTAGTTTTCTTGCATCCACAACTAAGAAGATAATTATTCAAATTATAGGAAAGGAGAAGTAAAGTTTTCTCAACCAGCTGTGTACCAGTGGCCTAGCGTGTACTGGATGAGCCTTGCATTGAAAAATCAGTCGGGACCCAAATGGAGGGGGGATATTGTTTTGCATTAAATCAATATTACAATTCATTCATTATAATTTATCACTCCTAGAAACTGAACTAGCCAAACGAATCCAATATAAACTCTCGTCAATTCAACCGATTCATTTTGAAATTTTTCCATAGGTAGTACGTGTTTACAAATATGACATAACGAATTGATGATGCGCAGTGGTGAATCACGGTGTGTCACCCATCGTCCAGTTGGGTTAAGGGGGTATTCTGGTCTAGAGCACTACTTTTTGGGTAGTTTCCAAACTAGGATGAAAAAAATAAAAACATTTTCACTATCAATTTTTTTGTATAATGTTTATTGATTCTTTATGTATGTAGAAAAACATTCAAAAGAAGTAAATGTCAAAAATTCGTCAAATGACAGGCCGGTGAAGTGGGGGCTGCCAATCGAACAGGGCTCCCTGGTTGACATGATTCCAGCCCCTGTAGTCATCCAAATCGAACAAACAAAAAATTCTTGATTAGTAAAGATGTCGCTATCGATTGAACTAAAGCCGAAAAAAAATTATGAAAATTCACAGAATGGCGTCTACTTGAAAAAAAAAACATTAATTTTTACCCCTGTTTTTCGACCTTCACGAATTTTTTGAAAATTTTTCAAAATCCCTAGTTCCTGCGATAAAGAGATGTATGAAGAAGATTCTCACAAAATTTCAAAGGAATCGGTCAAATAGAACTTGAGATATCGTGTCAACCACCTCAACAAAAGTAGTTTTGAGAAAAACGCGTTTGAAGTTTGAGAAAGATTTCCAGTTTCGTGTCTACTTAGCTCCAAGATCGAGACTAAACTGAACAGTTCCTGGTATATAGGGTACGTACTGGTAGTCAGGTATATATAAAAACTTAATTGAAAGGGTATACTACGAGTTCAAGTCGGATACAAAAGAATTCCTGGAAAACATAATATGCCATCCATTGTGTGATCACTCCGCTCGACCA
The DNA here is from genome assembly GCA_037013635.1 of Plagiodera versicolora. Taxonomy (NCBI): domain Eukaryota; kingdom Metazoa; phylum Arthropoda; class Insecta; order Coleoptera; family Chrysomelidae; genus Plagiodera; species Plagiodera versicolora. The sequence continues at coordinate 1,585,367 of CM072986.1, read as the reverse complement.
GTTTAAGTGCCGCGTCACAAAATCCACTGTATCTCTCAAAATAATTCGAATTTTGAAGAATCCTTCGGAGAGCATATTTTTGAAAGTCCAAGCTTCGAAAATATTGATTTTTTCAATTTTCTAGACCAGAATACCCCCTTAAGAAGTCGTACATATTCAATGATCATCGAGTGGAATCTTTCGATAGTTCCATTCGACTAGTGAGCATAAGTGAATTTGGATTTTGTGTAGCCCGAGAAGTTCGGTTATGACAGAGATTTTGAATTCGGTACCATTGTCAACAATTATTTGTTCAGATACACCGTGGTGTGAGAAAAATTGTATGTGGTCAACTATTTCTCATGAAGGACCAATAATATTTATCTTTTATGCGTTGAAACGTTTCGTCTATTCCTCTATGATTAGATTTTCCTTTGTGGTAATTTTGAATGGTCTTTTTGATATCGTCTTTGTTCGTAATGTCTATCAGTACATTTTCTGAATTTTAATGAAGAAGATTCGAAATATTGTTGAAGAACTGCTGTAAACGATTCGTAGAGTTGGGGATTTTTGAAGAATAGATAATATTGAATGTCTTTTTCGAAGTTGTAGAATTATGCGTTTCTTTTTCTCAAAGAGTATTTCGATTTTTGTTGTACATGAGGAATGTAAAACAGAGATGATGAATATTCGATTCATTCCATAATTGACTGCTGTTTCCATTATTGGTATTTCGAGAATTGGATTCTGTTCATTATTCGAATTAATAATTTGGTCATCATAAAATTGATTTTCATCGTGATCGTCTCGTTCTTGTGTTCTATTTTCTAGTAGTGTGGAGTGTTTCTTACTATCGTTTATTTTTTCGATCGGATTCAGCTTGAGTTGAATAGTTGTCTACGTCATCTATTGGGATGGTAATGGTTTCAGTGTAAAAGAAGATTTTTCGGGACGGATGGAGTCAGGTCTTATGGAAGTATTGATTTTTTTTTCATTATAATTGTCTGTGTCTCTTATTATATCGTCTAATTGGTTCCAGAAATCAGTTAATTCTTTAGTATGTATTCCTACTCGGGATAGAGCGTCTGCATTATCATTTTGTGTCGCTTTTTTGTATATAATATCATAATTATACTTTTCTAATTTAATTTTCCAACTGTAAGTTTAGAATTGGGATCTTTCAGGAAGAACAACCATTGAAGGGGTTTATGGTCAGTTATTATGTTGAATCTTCTGCCGAACAAGTACGGTCTAAAGTACTTTGTTGCTCAAACTATTGCAAGAAGTAGTTTTTCAATGACGGAATAGTTTTGTATTAACTCATTCAAGATTCGGGATGCGTATGCTATAGGTAAATCTCATCCGATGGGTCCTTGTGAGAGCACAGCTCCTAAAGCAATGTTTCTGGCATCCGTGGTTAGATTGAAGGTTTTCGAAAAATCGTGGTATTGCAATATTGGTTCGTTGATTAATAAATTTTTACATGTTTCAAAAAAAGTTATGAATTCTTGATCGTACACAATGTTTGCTCCTTTCTTAAGACATTTAGTTAATGGTTTAGTCATCTTTGCGAAATTGTTAATGAATTTACGATAATAACCAAGGAGTCCTAAACATCCTTCGATTTGCGTCGGTGTTTTGGGAACTGGAAATTGTTTTATCGCTTTTATTTTGTCAGGATTGGGTTTAACGCCGTTTGGAGTCACTATATGGCCTAAATAAGCAACTTCCTTTCTTAGAAATTCGGATTTATCTAATTGGATTTTGAAATTTGAATCTCTCAATCTTTGGAATACATTTCTAAGCCTTTCGATATGTTCTTGGAGGGTAGTGGAGAAAATAATTATATTGTCACAAACACCACAAGGCATGGTCCAAGAATTATAATCACTCACTATATGTAAACCAATCCATGTTCGACCTCAGGTGCGTTTGAACCAACATGACCCGAATGTGAGTTAATTCAAGTTCACGAGTTCATCACCAGACATTTTGTTACAATACGCAAAATAATCACGTTGAACTCACTAGGGCATGTTCGCATAACAATCAGAATGAATATAAGTAATTGGAGACATAGTCTTAGAAGATTCTCGACTTGGTCTTCAGAGAGTCCTGAGTTAGTCTAGAAGGGTAGGTAGGCGACCGAAGGCCTAGTTCGGACGCCTATGCTACAATCCTTCTTGATTACTCTCAATGCTCCTGAAGACTGGCTTTCCAGCATTATTGTATATTAGGGGTAAGCGATTGTATTTTCCCATTTGTTCTTGTTTGTATCATTTAATATTTCTTGAAGGATGTACCATCAAAATTATTAATAAATTATATGTTTCTTTGGTATTTCACTCTGTGATTAAAATAGATAAATTTGTATTTCCTGAGTACGACCCAAGCGGCAGGGGTGACCCCCAAAAACACCCCCTGTGCGTGACATATGGTGGAGGCGCCGTAGCTCAATCCTGTAGGTTAATTCTTCATAATTAACCTAACTTTCAAGAAATTATAATGCTGATAATGTTGTTATTTTTGTTCATTTATTTGACATTGAAAACTAAATCAGATTTTTTGCTTATGTGATTTTGATGGTACAACAAAAAAAAATATTTATCAATTCATAATTAACGCTTTTGTTGTTGTAAAAGGAACGTTCCAAACATTCTTTTTTTTTCGATTAATAATGTATCGAAATTCATTGAAAACAAAAAGAATAGTGCGAAGTATATATGTTCATATTGTCATAATGATGAAACATGATGATATAGCAAATTCTTGTTAGTAGGTTGACCTACAATAGTAAATGAAATTGATAAACAAAGACATGGTCGTGAGAATACAAACATTCAACAATTAAATTATATTAATGATTCATGTCATTCACTTTCTGGAACGATTATCGATTTTTTTTTTCAACAATATCCAACTCTTCTATCAAATAATATCAATATTTTCATTCGAAAATATAAGATTCAATGATGCAACTGTTCTTTACATGCCAAACGTTAGTTTATTTCAATGTTCAAAATGTTTTTAACTGAAAAATGAGAATACATGTATAAAATGTAGGAATTTACCCGTGATATGTACTTATGAATAGTAGCCAGTTCAATTATTTTTTAACCAGTATATAAATTATATTTCTGGTGTTGAAAGAGATATACAGTTTTTAAGGAAGTTGTCCAAAATTAATTCACGAGCTCACATTTCTGTTCATGCAAATGAAATAAAAGAAATAATAATAAGTGAAATAGGAAAAATGATGAAATGATATTTGAAGTTGATAACCAAGTTTTATTATTTTCGAGTCAAAAATAGTACCTTACTAATGATTGAAATAATTTTTCAAGAAACTTAATGATGAATGTACGTTTGTATGAAATGAAATCCCAGGCAGCAAGCTGACGTGATTTTATCGTCATTTTTTCGACACCAGACACGTCCTGCTGACGAAAAGAATGACGCCATAAAGACGGTAGGATGACGTGATTATGTCACAGACCAAAGACGTCATTCTGTAACGTCATTATGACGTTATATTTCGACGTTAATGGGCCGTCCCTATTTATTATATATATATATATATATTGATATTGGTTCAAAATTATTTGTATCCACTTGCTAGTCTCAAGCTCATATTATTTGGATGTTAGTGCATATACAAATCAATATCCTATCTATGATGTTATAAGGTCTGTAAATAAAATCACAATTAGAGAACGAAAATCTATATGTTCCATCGGCATCAAAGGATATAATAAAGATATAATGAAATATAATATATATACAGGGTGTGTCACAGTGGATGGAACATTAGAAGTATCTAGAGAACAGAGAGACAGATCATTCCGAAAATTTGTGGGCGTGGATAATCAAACTTGCTCTATCCGTCTAAAATATTTTCATCAGTACAGTGTTGCCGCTTGTATCAGAAAGTAGTAGCTACTTTGTTATTTCAAATGGAACACCTCATATATTATATCATTTTTGAAATCCTCATGAGATTTCTCACAACTTTCTCACATAATTCCCTATACCTATCTGTGACGATTTCCGAGATAAAAATTATTTTGTCAAATTTTTGTGTAAAACCTGACCATTGAAAAATATCAATTTTTTCCCAATGCAAATTCACAAAATATCGCAATTTGGGTTATAGCTGCATAAGACCATCAAGTATTCTGTCGATGAACTGGATCTCAGTTTCAGCATACAGGGAGGCTCAGAAGTGAGTGTCATCCGGGCACTCATGAAAATGACTGCAACTCCATTTTTTTAAATGGAACACCCTGTATATTATCACTTATTCGAATAGCTATAACATTTTCCATTCTAATTGGGTATACTTTCCAAATACCTATCTCGTACAGTTTGTTAGTTATGATCACTTATGTTATGAATTCGTTTTCAATAAAATAAATATTGGATAGTGCTTAAGATAGTAAGCTATGAACTTCATTCTGACAGAGAAATAACTTGTTATTTCTTTATTGTCCTCATGTATTCAAGTTGCATGTTTGTAAGAAAACTATGGCAGAAAATAATTACTTGAATGCGGTTTAGATGGATTTATTCATCATTTATGGTCAATGTAACAAAAATATCATTAGAAAATGCAGCGAGTTTAATGAAAAGTATGCTGATTTACCTCGAACGAATTCGAGAAAATTCATTAGATTGAAGAGAAATTTTGAAATGCTTATATCATCATGAAAAGCTTAAAGTATCAAAGTCTAACATGTGTATTAATGAATCTAGAAAGATTTCAAAAACAGTTGAAAATTTCTCTTCAATCTAATTTCCTCGGATTTATCCGAGGCGAATCACTTATTTTCATTGAAAAGAAAAACTCTGCATGTTCTACTGATATTCTTGTTTCATTGACCATAAATGATGAATAAATCCATTTTAACCGCATTCAAGTAATTATTTCTTGCTATAGTATTTTTACACCCATGCATCTTGAATACAGGATAACAATGAAGGAAGAACATGTTAGTTCTCTGTTCATAGCCTACTATCTTAAGCACTATCCAATATTTATTTTATTGAAACGACTTCATAACATAAGTGATCATAACTAACACACTGTACGAGATAGGTATGGGGAAAGTATACCCAATTAGAATGGAAAATGTTATAGCTTTTCGAATAAGTGATAATATACAGGGTGTTCCATATAAAAAAATGGAGTTGCAGTCATTTTCATGAGTGCCCGGATGACACTCACTTCTGAGCCTCCCTGTATGCTGAAACTGAGATCCAGTTCATCGACAGAATACTTGATGGTCTTATGCAGGTATAACCCAAATTGCAATTTTTTGTGAATTTGCATTGGGAAAAAATTCATATTTTTCAATGGTCAGGTTTTGCAAAAAAATCTGACAAAATAATTTTTATCTCGAAAATCGTCACAGATAGGTATAGGGAATTATGTGGGAAAGTTGTGAGGAATCTTATAAGGATCCCAAAAATGATAGAATATACGAGGTGTTCCATTTGAAATAACAAAGTAGCTACTACTTTCTGATACAAGCGGCAACACTGTATTGATGAAAATATTTTAGACGGATAGAGCAAGTTTGATTATCCACGCCCACAAATTTTCGGAATGATCTGTCCTTCTGTTCTCCAGATACTTCTAATGTTCCATCCACTGTGACACACCCGGTATTTATATTATATATATAAAATAACAGTTTGAGTAGAGGGAGTTATTTTTTTGAACTATGAGGATCACAATTATCAAGAGTAAAATTGTTAACTCAGAACATTTGAATTAAACCAAAAATTGATTAGCTCATTAGGAAGAAAAAATGCCAAATTTTATTGTGAATAGTTGATGTAGGGGTACTTGTTCCACTTGTTGGGGATGTGAGAAGAGTAGAAATCCCCAAGGCACAGGAACTTTCTAGAAATAAAAAATTATTGTTAAAAAATATATATAATTTAATGGTTAATGACCAATAGATAAATGAAAACTCTACTATTATTCACAAACTATTAAAACAACAAATTTCAAGAATATACAGATGTGATAGTATTTTAAAAATTCCATTTGGTCGAACAAATTTTTTAAAGTTCTGTCTTCTAGATTACCACCAGTTATAACAGATATGTAGGAAAAAACCATTGGAAAAGTAAGAAAGAAAGAAGTACCTTGAGTTGTCAGAACAGAAAGTTATTTGTGCAGACTCATCTCAAGATCTTTCATAGCTTAGAAGAGTCGACTCCACTTGTTGGGGATGTGAGAAGAGTAGAAATCCCCAAGGCACAGGAACTTTCTAGAAATAAAGAATTATTGTTAAAAAATATATATAATTTAATGGTTAATGACCAATAGATAAATGAAAACTCTACTATTATTCACAAACTATTAAAACAACAAATTTCAAAAATATACAGATGTGATAGTATTTTAAAAATTTCATTTGGTCGAACAAATTGTTGAAAGTTCTGTCTTCTAGATTACCACCAGTTATAACAGATATGTAGGAAAAAACCATTGGAAAAGTAAGAAAGAAAGAAGTACCTTGAGTTGTCAGAACAGAAAGTTATTTGTGCAGACTCATCTCAAGATCTTTCATAGCTTAGAAGAGTCGACTCTATTTATTATACAGTTAACCAAAATAAGTGAATTGTGTATATATAACTAAGATTCTTTCTTTTTCTATAGGTAGATTCACTGATAAGAAGCTTCTTTTCACCAGTATTAACACATTAATTTGGACTCTCATCATATGTTTCTTGATTTTTCATCAAATTATTTCAGTATCTCGACAAAAAATCCTAGTGAGTTTAATCAGCACACTAACCTTAAGGATACAATTATTTCCACAAAAAGGAAAAAGCCTTAAAATAACGTAGCATCATGATATAGGTACAGGAATCATAGTAAGTGGTGAGTACATGACATCAAATCCAATACATGCAATAGACCAAATATTAAACTTACCTTACAAATCACTAGTAAAGGAAATGCACAATTCACAACCGACGGTCGGAAATCGACTTCTGTAATCAATAGGAAATTTCAATCGAAATCGAATACATTAATACATAACAACCTCAAAATTTTTGTGATAATGGCGTGTGGCCGTGTGCGTCGTCAACGTTGCGTGTTGGCTTGTGGCCGAACTTGTCCGATACCGATAACTCCGGAGATTGCCGAACGCCAAACAAATAATGAACGTTTTGTTTTGAAGCTCCAAATTCAAACTGTTTTTCAATGAGTTGATAATCATACGAACCTCAAAAAAGATGGGCTGTGGTTGAATAATAATACCTATATTGCGTCTGTTTATTCGCCTAAAGAGAAATTTGATTCCATTCTGTACCTACAATGTACACTTGCCTATACACACTTTAAGGTATCTATGGTAAACTTTCGTTTAACTTTTGCATTTCGATGAAAAATATTTAGGAACCTATAAGGATCATTGGAATAATCATCAAAATGCAAAAATATAAAACAATGAGTTAACGTTTTATAATGACGTAAAAATATCGTCAAACTAACGTCCTGGTTATGACGTCTACAGTACATTCAAAAAATGACGTCAGTATTCACGTCATTTTTTGGTAATATGACGTTGCGGACCAATAAATACCAAAAAGAGACGTCATTATGACGTCAGCTTGCTGCCTGGGATATTGTCGATACCGAAGTAGCTTGAAGTTGATTTTCGACTAGGGGAGCGTGGAGGATGCCAAAATAGTGATTGGTGAACGCTTACCCTTCGGTCAAATGAAGTTATTGAGAATTAAGTGTTGATTTACTGAGAAATAGTAAATGTTCAGATAGGGGAGCGTGGAGGTTGCCAAAATAGTAATTGGTGAACGCTTACTCCTATAATAAAGTATAGCATGGAGTAGTGCTATAGAGTGGTATTAATATTGAAGTAATATAATGAAACAAAGTTCTGAGATAGTTTGTGAGAATTTTTACAGAATCAATGAAGTAAGGCACTATTTGAAAACTTTAGAATGAATTAAGGAAAGTAGGAAGCATATGAGATGCTAGAAGATAATTTTATTCCTGATTTCACTTATACATAAACGAGACTGACTATTTGGTTATTGTGTGATTTTCTAGTTAATAAAAAGTGAGTTCCTGAATAAAATAATTTTTTTTTAGTGAATTTGAAGACTTGAACTGGTAGAATTTGATCAAATGGAAATATGTAATTTACAAAAGATAGGTTGAATTCAGATCCAAAGCGAAAGGAATTATTTTTTGAAAATTTGTTGAATTATTACAAAGAAATGAGGTGTGAATTGAAATTCAGAGTGGAAGGAATTATTTGTTGAATTAGACCATGACATTTATATGGAAAATATCTGTTTTGAAATATTGATTGTTGCTGTTTTTCTCTCTCTTATTTTTTCATGTAATGGTACACGCACAAACATGGCAATGACCCAAGAAGAAGACCCAGGATAATTACCGATAAGATGGCTGGAAGTAGGTGACGAATTGGCGATTGAGGGCACACGGTAGTAGTTGGAGGACTACCGTTGAGCAGATTGTTTTCTTCACAAGAAGCCGTGAAATGTGAACAGCGTTTAGAAGAACCAAGGGCCACGAAGGTTTCCGCTAAAACAATGGGGGAGTCCGGAGGAAAGAGACACGAAGCAGAAAGTTACCCTTACATCCAGTGCACGACATATGGTGGAGACACAATACGTCAACCGAGCAGCAAGGGTACCAGACGCTTCGCAAAAGAACTCCGCCGACTAGGGAGAAGCCGAACCTAACCTAGCAAACAACCAGGGCATAGAACCAGAGACAGCAGCCAATAACCAAACTGTTATGGTTATAGCAGTTTCAACATACGGCCGCAGAGCACTAGCAGTTCTAATAGAAGAGAAGAAGTACAGCCCATAAACCAATCCACCACTTCCACCATCTATGAGGTAACAGGACATCACATCATAGGACATAAGGGAGCAGAAACCTATCCGAGAAACAGGGGTCAACAAGGGTCGAAAGAAGAATGTGTGTACCAGGGATGTAGGGAAATTATCATTGATTAGGCATTGTGAGATGTTGTATTGTCGTGCACGGGACTACCAGAAGGGTTAGTTCCTGCACTGGGGGTCGCAGTCAGAGATCTGCGAATATTTCTTGGGTCGTGGATTACCCCAAAAACAAACAATTACTCTCTACCTCTTGACTAGGGTGAACGACAAAAGACACCAGAAACAAATATAGCCATATATTCTTCACACATAAATAACATTAGGAGTCCCCCCCGTATATGAGCCTCGCATCAGTACATCAATTTAAACAATACGAATAACTAATAACAGTGATATCAAAACATAAACAGTGGAAATAATTTTGAATCAGTCTTACCTAATACTTACAAATAAAACATAAGATGGGCGCTCGGCATCTCCAAGGGGGGACTCTTTACTGACTGCTTGATAACTTAGGGCACCAACACACTAACTACGCGCGTCCGAACTAAACTCTCCCATTCGTTCCTCCGTCCAATCCTTTTATCTGTCTTGCTTATTATTCGTACATGACTTAAGTGAGGTCAACGTGATTATTTTGCACCTTGTAACAACACGTCTAGTAATGAACTTGAAATAACTCACATTGGGGTCATGTAGGTATAATCGCACCTGAGGTCGAATGAGTTTGTTTAGTTATAGTGAGTGATTATTATTATCGGATCGAAGCTTGTTGGTGTTTGTGCCCTTACGGTTTGTGACATTTGCCTCCCCCTTGAAAACGCTGGCCTCCAGCGTTAATAGTTCACCAGAATTATGATATTGAAAAAATGGAAAAACATTTTCACTGCATAATAAACATTAGCTTTTCGTGCATCCCTGGTACACACAATCTCCTTCTGGGGATGTCGCGTACAGGGGGTGTTTTGGGGGTCACCCCTGTCGCTTGGGTCGTACTCAGGAAATATAAATATAACTATTTCAATCATAGAGTGAAATACCAAAGAAACATATAATTTATTAATAATTTTGATGGTACATCCTTCAAGAAATATTAAATGATACAAACAATAACAAATGAGAAAATACAATTGCTTACCCCTAATATACAATAATACTGGAAACCCAGTCTTCAGGAGCAATGAGAGTAATCAAGAAGAATTGTAGCATAGGCGTCCGAACTAGGCCTTCGGACGCCTACCTACCCTTCTAGACTAACTCAGGACTCTCTGAAGACTAAGTCAAGAATCTCCTAAGACTATGTCTCCAATTACTTATATTCATTCTGATTGTTATGCGAACATGCCCTAGTGAGTTCAACGTGATTATTTTGCGTATTGTACAATATGTCTGGTAATGAACTCGTGAACTTGAATTAACTCACATTCGGGTCATGTTGGTTCAAACGCACCTGAGGTCGAACATGGATTGGTTTACATATAGTGAGTGATTATAATTCTTGGACCATGCCTTGTGGTGTTTGTGACATTTGCCTCCCCTTTGAAAACGCTGGCCCCCAGCGTTAATAGTAATACAACATCTCACAATGCCTAATCAATGATAATTTCCCTACATCCCTGGTACACACATTCTTCTTTCGACCCTGGTTGACCCCTGTTTCTCGGATAGGTTTCTGCTCCCTTATGTCCTATGATGTGATGTCCTGTTACCTCATAGATGGTGGAAGTGGTGGATTGGTTTATGGGCTGTACTTCTTCTCTTCTATTAGAACTGCTAGTGCTCTGCGGCCGTATGTTGGAACTGCTATAACCATAACAGTTTGGTTATTGGCTGCTGTCTCTGGTTCTATGCCCTGGTTGTTTGCTAGGTTAGGTTCGGCTTCTCCCTAGTCGGCGGAGTTCTTTTGCGAAGCGTCTGGTACCCTTGCTGCTCGGTTGACGTATTGTGTCTCCACCATATGTCGTGCACTGGATGTAAGGGTAACTTTCTGCTTCGTGTCTCTTTCCTCCGGACTCCCCCATTGTTTTAGCGGATACCTTCGTGGCCCTTGGTTCTTCTAAACGCTGTTCACACTACACGGCTTCTTGTGAAGAAAACAATCTGCCCAACGGTACTCGTCCATCTTCTAATGTGTGCCATTAATCACCAATCCGTCACCTACTTCCAGCCATCTTATCGGTAATTATCCTGGGTCTTCTTCTTGGGTCATTGCCATGTTTGTGCATGTACCATTACATGACAAAATAAGAAAGAAAAAACAACAACAATCAAAATTCCTAAACAGATATTCTCCATATAAATGTCATGATCTAATTCAACAAATAATTCCTTCCTCTTCAAATTTCAATTTACACCCAATTCTCTTTGATAATTCAACGAATATTTTAATCAATAATTTCTTCCACTTTGAATCTGAATTTACCCTTTTTTTTTACATATACATACATTACATATACAATATTACATATTTTCACTTGATTACATTCTACCAGTTCAATTCCTCAAATTCACTCAGAAAAAAAATTATTTAATTCAGGAACTCACTTTTTATGAACTAGAAAACCACACAATAACCATATAGTCATTCTCGTTTATGTATAAGTGAAATCAGGAATAAAATTTTCTTCTAGCATCTCATATGCTTCCTACTTTCCTTAATTCATTCGAAAGTTTTCAAATAGTGCCTTACTTCATCGATTCTGTAAAAATTCTCACAAACTATCTCAGAACTTTGTTTCATTATATTACTTCAATATTAATACCACTCTATAGCACTACTCCATGCTATACTTTAATATAGGGGTAAGCGTTCACCAATTACTATTTTGGCATCCTCCACGCTCCCCTATCTGAACATTTACTATTTCTCAGTTAATCAACACTTAATTCTCAATAACCTCATTTGACCGAAGGGTAAGCGTTCACCAATCACTATTTTGGCATCCTCCACGCTCCCCTAGTCGAAAATCAACTTCAAGCTACCTCGGACAATATTTCATTTCATACAAATGTACATTCATCATTAAGTTTCTCGAAAAATTATTTCAATCATTGGTAAGGTACTATTTTCGACTCGAAAACAATAAAACTTCAACTCCAAATATTATTTCCTCATTTTTCCTATTTCACTTTTATTATTATTTTTCATTTCATTCGCATGAACAGAAATGTGAGCTCGTGAATTAATTTTGAACAACTTTCTAACAACAAAAAACTATATATCTCTTTCAACACCAGAAATATAATTTATATACTCGATGGAAATATTGAACTGGCGACTATTCATAAGTACATATAAAGGGTAAATTCCTACATTTAATACATGTATTCTAATTTTTCAGTTAAAACATTTTGAACATTGAAATAGACTGACGTTCACCATGTAAAGAACAATTGCATTATTGAATCTAATATTCTCGAATAAAAATATTGATATTATTTGATAGAAGAGTTGGATATTGTTGAATGTTTGTATCCTCATGACTATGTCTTTGTTTATCAATTTCATTTACTATTGTAGGTCAACCTCCTAACAAAAATCTGCTATATAATCATGTTTCATCATTGTGAAAATATGAACATATACACTTCGCGCTATTCTTTTTGTTTTTAATGCATTTCGATACATTATTACTCGAAAAAAAAATGAATGTTTGGAACGTCCCTTTTACTACAACAAAAGCGTTAATTATGAATTGATAAATATTACTGAATATTTTTTTTTGTTGTACCATCAAAATCACATAAGCAAAAAATCTGAATAAGTTTTCAATGTTAAAGAAATGAACAAAAATGAGAACATTATCATCATTATAATTTCTTGAAAGTTAGGTTAATTATGAAGAATTAACCTACAGGATTGAGCTACGGCGCCTCCACCATATGTCGTGCACGGGACTACCAGAAGGGTTAGTTCCTGCACTGGGGGTCGCAGTCAGAGATCTGCGAATATTTCTTGGGTCGTGGATTACCCCAGAAACAAACAATTACTCTCTACCTCTTGACTAGGGTGAACGACAAAAGACACCAGAAACAAATATAGCCATATATTCTTCACACATAAATAACATTAGGAGTCCCCCCCGTATATGAGCCTCGCATCAGTACATCAATTTAAACAATACGAATAACTAATAACAGTGATATCAAAACATAAACAGTGGAAATAATTTTGAATCAGTCTTACCTAATACTTACAAATAAAACATAAGATGGGCGCTCGGCATCTCCAAGGGGGGACTCTTTACTGACTGCTTGATAACTTAGGGCACCAACACACTAACTACGCGCGTCCGAACTAAACTCTCCCATTCGTTCCTCCGTCCAATCCTTTTATCTGTCTTGCTTATTATTCGTACATGACTTAAGTGAGGTCAACGTGATTATTTTGCACCTTGTAACAACACGTCTAGTAATGAACTTGAAATAACTCACATTGGGGTCATGTAGGTATAATCGCACCTGAGGTCGAATGAGTTTGTTTAGTTATAGTGAGTGATTATTATTATCGGATCGAAGCTTGTTGGTGTTTGTGCCCTTACGGTTTGTGACAGTATTACTATTAACGCTGGGGGCCAGCGTTTTCAAAGGGGAGGCAAATGTCACAAACACCACAAGGCATGGTCCAAGAATTATAATCACTCACTATATGTAAACCAATCCATGTTCGACCTCAGGTGCGTTTGAACCAACATGACCCGAATGTGAGTTAATTCAAGTTCACGAGTTCATTACCAGACATATTGTTACAATACGCAAAATAATCACGTTGAACTCACTAGGGCATGTTCGCATAACAATCAGAATGAATTTAAGTAATTGGAGACATAGTCTTAGAAGATTCTCGACTTGGTCTTCAGAGAGTCCTGAGTTAGTCTAGAAGGGTAGGTAGGCGTCCGAAGGCCTAGTTCGGACGCCTATGCTACAATCCTTCTTGATTACTCTCATTGCTCCTGAAGTCTGGCTTTCCAGCATTATTGTATATTAGGGGTAAGCGATTGTATTTTCCCATTTGTTCTTGTTTGTATCATTTAATATTTCTTGAAGGATGTACCATCAAAATTATTAATAAATTATATGTTTCTTTGGTATTTCACTCTGTGATTAAAATAGATAAATTTGTATTTCCTGAGTACGACCCAAGCGGCAGGGGTGACCCCCAAAAACACCCCCTGTGCGTGACAATATCATGAAGGTGAACTGAACACTGTTCGTTTTGTATACCTCTCAGGATGTTGTCCATAATTCTTTGAAAGCTTGCTGGAGCATTTTTCAGTCCAAAGGGCATACGAAGGAATTCGTAGTGCCCATTCTCCGTTGAATGGCGTTTCTTGAATATCAATTTGGTGGAACCCACTTGCTAGATCGAGCGTTGAAAAATATTGGCATTTACCTAGTTTATCGAGCAGATCAGTTATATTCGGTAGGGGATATTTGTCGTCTATAGTTTTGTTATTAAGTTGCCTATAGTCGATGACTATTCTCCATTTTTGTTAACCTGAGGCGTCAATTCTCTTTGGCACTAGCCAAATTGGAGAAGACCATGGTGAATTACTTTATTGGATTATTTTTGAGTCTAACATTTTTTTTAATTTGTTCTTCTCCATTTTTGTATACAAAAGGGCATCGATATGGTCGAGAATAAACAGGAATGTCATCGGTTGTTTTAATTTCATGTTTTATGTGGTTTGTGAATGTTGATGCCGTGTTTTCGTGATAAAATATGTCTGCAAATTCTTCACACAGATTAAGAATCGAGTTTTTCTCTTCGTCGTTTGGATGATCGGTTCTTATGTTACTAAGATCTAAATTTTGATCTGGGCAATCATCGATGTAGTAGTAGTAGTAATTTTTATTTAGCCTTTCGCTATACATTCAACAATACATATATGATATGTCACTACAAAATTATAATATTTACATTAATATGTTCAATTCTAATAAAATCCTTGACATGATTATTAGACATTTTCAGTGTACTCATATTCAGTTCGTTTCCCAATTTATTATATTCCACCACACCCTTGTAGAATACTGACCACTGGGTCTGTGTTTTCTTTGCTTGCTTCACAACAAAATTATCTTTACCACTAGTATCATAGTTATGAATAGTTTTAAATTTTACTGATATATTTTTTAAATATTGGGGACATGTGTTTATGTTGATCTTGTGGATGAATACCAGGACATTGTACTCCATGAATGATTTGACATCCAGCCAGTTCAGGGTGTGTAACATAGATTGAACCGAAGTTCCATACTCACACCGTGATATAACTAACTACTGGCTCTATTTTGCATTTTTTGCAATATCTCTATTTCGCTCTGACTTGCCATGTATACAATTGTGGGGCAATAATTGAAATGAGGTAGAATAATTGTGTTATGAATCAACTTCCTAGAATACAACGTGAAATATTTACTCACCCTACGCAAAACACCATTTTTTTTTTCGCTATTTTACCACAAGTATAATCTATGTGTCTACCTCAGCCTACAATCAACTATTACCCGCAGATATTTAATTTCATTCACAAGTTAAATTTCTTCATTATAAATTTCAAAACTCGAATTGTTTTCTTCGAATTGTGTGCGGACATTACCTTTTGCTATCAGCATTGCTTTCATTTTTTTGACATTCAATTTAAATTTATTTACTTCTAACCAATCCTTCAAATTCTTTAAATCCTCATTCATATTATTTACAAGAGTGTTCAGTTGTTTTCCTTCCATATAAATAATTGTATCATCAGCAAACAAATGATATTTAGAATTTTGAAATATATGCTGAATATCTTTTATATATACTATAAATAATAATGGTCCCAGTATGCTACCTTGCGAAACTCCCAAGTTGATATCTAATTCATATGATTCTGTGTCTCCTATTTTAACTTTTTGTCTTCTATTATTCAGTCTTCTATCCATTTATATAAATTGCTACTTATACCATATGCCTCCAATTTGCCTAGTAATTTTATACTGTCAATAGTTTCAAATGCTCTTTTCAGGTCTACAAATATTACTCCTATTATTTTACTCACATCTTTCCATTCTCTCCATTCATTTAAAACATATTGTAGTGCCGTTTCACAACTATATTCCTTCCTGAATCCTTACTGATATTCACATAGTATTTTGTTTTTAATTATGTATTGTTTGAGTTGAACATATACAGCTTTTTCAAGGATTTTTTCGATAGTCGGTAACGTATTTATTGGTCGCATATCTTCAGCATTACTGCTGTTTGCAATTTTTTAATAGGAATTATACTGGAGACTTTGAGTTTGTCAGGAATAATTCCCTGCTCTAATGAACTTTCAATCAGATTTAGTGAAGGATCTGCTATGTTTGTAAAATGATTTTTGAACACAAATGGCCCGATTTCATCTGGACTATTTTTATTCGCTAATGTATAGACGATTGTTTCCAATTCGATTTTGGTTAATAGTTTGAATCCAGTAAATTT
Organism: Plagiodera versicolora; assembly: GCA_037013635.1. Taxonomy (NCBI): domain Eukaryota; kingdom Metazoa; phylum Arthropoda; class Insecta; order Coleoptera; family Chrysomelidae; genus Plagiodera; species Plagiodera versicolora. Next base: position 1,569,004 of record CM072986.1, on the reverse strand, counting down.
ATTATTGTTGTTATTATTAGACAAATTGAAATTGGTTACATTATTTGGAATGCTCCCTATAATATACTCTTAATGTAATATTCATTCAGTCTTTCTACCATAAGCAACTTGTCACTAACAACTTCATCCCCGAATTTTATTTTTGTCAAATGACCTTTAGTTCTAGATGATATAATGCTTTTCAATGCTTTCCACATTTCCTTAGAATCACCCTTACACATGTCAACTTTCTGGTTACAATAAGCATTTTTTCTATTCCTAGTATACTATACTATAACTCTATTCCTTTTATCTTCATAATATTCCCAGTTAATCAGATCTCTAGTGAATTTAAATCTTCTTAAACTCAGTTCTCTCTCTTGAATTGCTTGACGAATATTATCATTGAACCATTCTTTTTTTTTGCACCCCCCTACTGTGATTTCCTTTTTAGGCATGAATTCAATAACCTACCCATACAGCACAGTACGTACAATGGACGTCCAGTTTACGTCCAAATTACGTCGAAACGTCCATGGACCTGATATGGACATCCAATGGACGTACATAGCTGGACCCTATTTGTACGTACATGAATTGTCCGTATATGTACGTCCATTGGACGTACAATTTGGGACAACTCGGACATTCAATATTGTACGTATTCGTACATCCAATGGACGTACATACCTGGACCCTATTTGTACGTATAAGAATTGTACATATATGTACGTCCATTGAACGTCTTTGATTATTTATACAGGGTGTTCCTTAAAGACATGCTAATATTTGAAGGGGTTTTTCTTTGACACATTTTGAGTAAAACATTTCTATAAACGAATGTCCTAAAAGTCTTAACAATTGGGATACAGGGTGACAGGGTTTTTAAAAAAAAAAACAGTTTTTTGATAATAACAGATAATATTTTAGGCATCTTTGAAAAATTTGGTACATGTCTTCTATGCAAAGAATCCCTAACAACACAAGGACATACTAGGTACGTCCCATTTAGTCCTAAATGTGTACTGTCGGTACAAGGACATGAATGGGACATCCTAGGACATGTCCCGGTAGGTACGTCCAAGGGATATACCGATCGGTACATTCCAAGGATGCTCTTCTCTTGTCCCTGTATATCTTAAATGTTATTTTATGTTATATTCTAATTCATAGACAACAACATATAGCGATTCATCTGAATCTGAATTGATACATTCTCGGGATACTTCTCATCTAATATATAAAATTCTCGTGTCACAGTTTTCGTTGCCAAACTCCTCCGAAACGGCTCGACCGATTTCGATGAAATTTTTTGTGCTTATCCGGTATCTATGAGAATCGGCCAACATCTGTTTTTCATCCCCCTAAATGTAAGGGGTAGTCCACCCCTAAATTTTTTCTTTATTTTTCAGACAACATTTTCAATTTCTGTTTTTTATGATAGTACATACAAAAATACATACGACCCTTCTACGATCGACCCTTATTGTTTAATAGCTATTTTTGTGCGACGACAGCGAGGCATTAAATTTCCCCACATAGTTTTCGAACTCACTGGATTTGCCAAGCATGCCATCGCATACTTTACAATTAAAGGTTGGATCTGCGATTATCTTGCTTCGTAATTTGAACCCGCCCCGGCTGTGCAACGGTACGCGATTAGTCATTCAAAAATTAATGAAAAACGTGACCGAATCCAGCATTTTGAATGGCAAGTTCCGAAGTGAAAATATATCAATACCAGGGATTTCTATTATACCTACAGATGTGACAATTCAATTCAAACGTATTCAGTTTTCGATTAGATTGGCATTTGCAATGACTATCAACAAATCCCAAGGTCGATCTATTTGTGGCATAGATTTGAGAACACCATGTTTTTCACACGGACAATCATACGTGGCATGCTCTTGAGTGAGTAAACCATCCAGTTTGTGTTAGCTAAAGATGGACTAACAAAAAATAATGTTCACACTATAACATTAAGAGAGTGATATTGTTTGTTAGTGTTGTAGTTCTTCTAATATCAATTGCAGAATATAAAAACTCACTCCGAACCCTTACCGACAATTTTGTTTGATCTTCCATAGGCGGGGATACCTTATTTTATGAATTTATTATTTTTATAAATACGTTTGAAATCATATGCGAGAAAGTTTTCCTTAAAAGGCAATCGAATCATTATTACGCCGTTGTTTAGCACTCAATTATTTTCATTCGCCCACGGTCTCCAAAACGCCATATTTCGATTCATTTAATAAAATTTCTTAATTCAACACACCACACTTCACCACTGATATCCAGACTGAACTTCGCGAGGGCTGTCTGATAAGTAAAAAAGATGATTTATAGCTTCCGAGTGTCCATAACCCTTCGACCAATCAAGTGCCAATGCTTTCCTGATTCACTGTTTTCATTGGTCGAAAGGGATGTTGACACATATAACTCGAGTCCACGTTGACCCTGACGGCTTCTTTGACTTTGTACGAGTACTAATCATTATTTTTGTTTCTTAATTTTGGCGTGAGTGCCATGCGTTTATATAGGGCGTATATTAAATATTGATTACTCCTCGCATAACTGTGTTCTGCAATTGATATTGGAAAGACAACCCAAAAATAATGTTTGCCTTTTGTTGCTATTTTTTGTCTACACTAGAAATTCCTTGAAAATTATTTATATGGCAAAACAACGTTTGCCGGGTCAGCTAGTAAATGTATGAAATTAGATTTCTAAGAAGAGTATCTGTGATAGTTCCGATATTACATTTTACAAATTGAATCCAATTTTTTCTGCATTGGTTTTCAATTAGTTTATATTATTTGTTTGTTCTCAGGTTTATAATATTTTTTATATATTCACTTTTTTTCTTTCGAGTTTCGTTTTTCAATAATTATATTATTTATTTGTTATGTTTATTTATTTGGCTTCTTCCATATTCTTGTTGAATAAATACATTTTATATAAATTGGGTTTATTTTGAATTATAATTTCCCATTGTACATCCTGTCTGTACGACCATTGTACATCCCGTATGTACGTCCATTGTACATCCCGTATGTACGTCCATAAGATGTTAAATCCAGTGAGGGTCGGTCGTATTCTGGACATATCATTGTACGTAACTGTACGTACAATGGACGTCATTGATGTCCATGTTGTACGTCCAATGTACATTCAATGGATGTACATGTGCTGTATGGGTATCATTAAATTCTGAAATGTTTGTTAGTCTGCTTCTAATGGTAACTTTTTTGAAAGGGCATTTATCTTGGATGTTTCTTCGAATAACTCTATGATTGGAGAAAGTGCATTCATCTAATACAGAAGTATATATACAGGGTGTTAATTAAGTATGTTAACAAACTTTAACCACGAATAGTACTCCGAAAAATAGAAAGAAAATGTCATATGAACATGGGTCCGGAAATGCTTCCTAAGGGAGCTACGCTCCTTTGCATGGGGCACCCTGAAGACGGTTTTCCCTCGATATTATCGAAACCGTTCATAACAAAATTACGAAATTAGGTGGGATGGGTAAACTTTCGACGCAATTGTTGCAATTGTTTTTCACAGCACACTAACTAAATATGTATGTAGACGAACATTTATTTATTTACAATAGCCTGCATCGATTCAATAATTTGCATTTTTCTCAAAAACTGTTAGGCCTATGGAGATGTACCAAGAGACCATTTTTACGTAGAAATCTCTGAATTACCATATTCTGAAATCAAAATGTCAAAAAACTTACCATTTAGAAAATGGGGTTATTTTCACCCTTAACTCCTTCCGTATGATACGCCTGTGATTGAAATTATGAAATTCTGAATTCAGAATCAGATTCAGCGTCGAAAGTTTACCCATCCCACCTAATTTCGTAATTTTGTTATGAACGGTTTCGATAATATCGAGGGAAAACCGTCTTCAGGGTGCCCCATGCAAAGGAGCGTAGCTCCCTTAGGAAGCATTTCCGGACCCATGTTCATATGACATTTTCTTTCTATTTTTCGGAGTACTATTCGTGGTTAAAGTTTGTTAACATACCTAATTAACACCCTGTATATCAGGCAAATTTGTAAAAACTAAATCGATCATACTGCTTCTATTCCTCCAAAAGTGTGTATTTGTTTTGACAATTTGCCCTAAGCCATTATCTTTAGTACATTGTTTCAGTCTCCTGCTGTGACTATTTTCTGCATTCCAGTCTTTATTGAAATCCCCTAGCATTATAAAATTACAATAACATAGATTCAATGTTAAATATTCCTCGAGCAGTTCACCTAAGTAATCTAAAAAAACAATATGTGATTCATTTGGTGAATGATAAATTCCCATTAGTGTGTAACTATTAAATTTTGTTTTCGAAGATTCGAAAGAGGTTTTTAAAAAGATTTTTTATTACGAATGATACAAGTAGCAGAGAACAGATCTTAGAACAGAATAATTAAATAAGCAAATTGTCATGAATATATAACGTTAGTCTGCAGCGAGTTACATTCCACCTATTCAAGGAAACCATGAGAAAGAAGCTACATCATCAATTCCGCAACTCAGCACTTCTCGTTCCCATGAGATGCGAGAGAAATTCTAGGAATTGAATCAGCATTTTTATTTCACCTTTTCCATAGTTCATTTCTCATGTAGTTAGTCTTGACTTTATGTTCGTACTGCTCACATCATACATACCTTGTATCACCGTTTTGAAAATAAAAGTTTTTTAAAAACTCAAACTCGAAACGAGTTATAAAATTGGCGCAGTCGGTAGGATTGTTACAAAAGAATCCATCGCGGATAACTTTTTCTATTTCAATAGTTGAGTAACAATCGAAAAAGTTCCTACGTGTCTGTTCGTTCGATCGTCGAAAAGTGGATACAAAAGGACAATATAGTTATTAAGGATACTAAGGATACCAAGGATCAAGAAGCAGACGCAACCAGAAAAATTCGACAAGCCTGAAGTTCGATGAAGACGATACTCTTGCTGTAAGTCGTTTTTGTTTCATGTCAGACTCCTCTAGTGATTTTCCCTCCCCAAGTGATAGTGAAGATCCCCTAGAGTTAGAAATAAGTTTTCTTGCAAATTCACTTAATAATATTACATTAACAACCGACAATTCATCAGTCGAGAATATACCTGCAATCAATATCATGGCAGTTCCAAATTTCACTAAAGTTCACGCTGAAACTATACCTGATTTTAACGGTGACGTTAATGAATTGAATTTTTTTCTTGAAAGTATTGCTAGCATTTCCACCTACTTTTATGATCACGAAAATCCAAATAATTATCAAAATGTGATTATTTTTCGCACTATTATTAGTAAATTGAAAGGCCCAGCTCGCGAGGTCGTTAATATTAGCTGCGTAAAAACTATTACTGAAGTAAGAGATGTTTTGATCAGAAATTTCAGCGACCACAGAAATGAGACCTGTTTGTCCCTAGATTTGAATAACCTGAGACAGGGTCCTAGTGAAACCCCGTACCAATTTCATGATAGAGTTAGAAAAGTACTCAACACGATTTCAGATTACTTGGCGATTCACGAAGTAGACCAAAATTTGCGCGCTTTTAAACAGAATATGTACAATCAGCAGGGTCTTGAAGTATTTATAGCAGGTCTGAGAAACCCTTACGGTATAATGGTTTGCACCAAAGAACCTTGAACTATGTTGGAGGCAATAAACTTCATCAGAAAGGAAGATAATATTAGGTATCTCCAAAATTCTGTTACACATTCGAATCAAAATTCGAATCCAAATCAATTCAAAAGAAATCCTGGTAGACAACAAAACCCCAGCACTTCCTATCAATATCCTTCTCCTACAAATCAACAGCAAATGCAGAGATCAAACTTCGGTCAAAATTTCAATCAAAATGTTTATCAGCAGAGATATCAAAACCCTAATTTTGCCCCACAAACATCTCAACCACAACCGAGACCATCCTTCCCAATTGGTGCTGTGAATATTCAACCACAACATAATAATACCCAGAAATTTTTCTCGAATAATCAAGTTTTTGGGCAGCCAAGAAATGTTTGGAAACCAAACCAAAACGCTCAGAATTATAACCAACCAAAACCAACTCCCATGAGTACTACTTCTAGACAGGTCACGGCAAACACCAGACCTCAAGCTCAATCGACAAATCGGAAATGGTTTTCAGAAGAATTGCATAACACCGAACATTTAGATATGCCTGATAAAAATTTCCAAAATCAAATAGAGGGTCAAATCGAAAATGAGTACGATTATTCGGAAAATCCCGAATATTTCGAGGAAGCCGTGGATTTTCAGTTGGAATCTGCTCCAAATCCAGAGACGTAATTGAATTTCATACATCTTTTGATGATCGGCAATTGCCTTACATTACTATCGAAAATCCACCCCTGAAATTATTAATAGATACAGGGGCAACAAAATCATTTTTAGATCCAATTATTGTTAACAAATATTTTTCCCAATCTAAAATGAATGATCCATTTGTGGTCTCCACTTCATTTGCGTCTTCTAAACACAACATTTCTGTAAACATACCAGCTTTCCAAGAATTCAATGAAGGCAAAATTTCAAATTCTATTCATACAAGTTCCATAATGTTTTCGATGGTCTTTTAGGAATCGACATCATAAAAATATTGAATGCCAATCTAGACTTTTCAAATTTCAAGCTCTCGACTCCCAACGCATGCATTCCAATCAAATATTTCAATGCGAATCCAACAATATTTTATGAAAAATTTCTGCCTGGAAATACAGTGACAAAAATAAGAATTCCTGTTACCACTCAATCTGGCGAAATCATCATTCCCAAACAAATCATTCAAAATTGCACAATACCAGAAACCTTGTCAATATCAACGAATGGTTGGACTTTTGTAGAAATACATAATAACTCGAGTGATGATACAAACTTCACGATCTTACATCCAATTAAGACCTATCCAGTTCAGAATAAATTTGAATTTTATCATATGAATATTCAGCCGATATCAGAAATTAGTAGTAAATGTGATATAGACAGTTTAATTAGAACGGACCACATGAACGAGGAAGAAAAATCTCATATTCTCCCATTGTGTAGAAAATATGCAGATATATTTCATACGGACGAGAATAACTTATCTTTCACGAATCAAGTAAAACACAGAATTCAAACAACCGACGAAATTCCCGTTCATACGAAATCATATAGATACCCGTTTGTTCACAAAGCCGAAGTTAATTCACAAATTCAAAAAATGCTCCAACAAAATATAATAAGGCCAAGCAATTCACCATGGTCCTCCCCCATCTGGGTAGTCCCAAAAAAGGCCGACGCTTCCGGTAAAAAGAAGTGGCGCATCGTGGTAGACTATAGAAAAGTAAATGAAAAAACTATTGACGATCGCTACCCGATACCAAATATCACCGACGTCTTGGACAAACTTGGCAAGTGTAACTATTTTTCCACCTTAGATTTGGCTAGTGGGTTTCACCAAATTGAGATGAGTCCAGATGACATCCCAAAAACAGCATTCAATGTCGAAAATGGGCATTATGAATACCTACGAATGCCTTTTGGCCTCAAAAATGCTCCTGCTACCTTCCAAAGGGTAATGGACAACATTTTGAGAGGACTCCAAAATGAAATTTGTCTCGTTTATCTTGATGATATTGTCAAGATATACATTTTTCAAAATCCAATTCAGTAAAACACCAAGTATAATTCTATTCTAAATTCAATTTCATTATTGTTATAAACAAATCACATATTTACAAGTCCATGATTAAAGTAGGTCAGTAGAAATTATATTATGAAAAGTGTGTTATCACAAGAGGAGAATAACTAACAAAATTTTGCTGATATTGCTGATTTATAATCATAGTTTCGATAAAAGTAATGGAAGACGTTCTTTTCGGGGAGTCTTCGGGGGGTCTCCTCCTGAAGACTGAGTTCTCAACATTTTCGTGTATCTTAGGGTAAGCATTTATATTTCTTTGTATCATTAAATCTCTCTTGAATAATGTACCATCAAAATTATCATTAAATTATATGCTTTGTTTTGTATTTAATTTTGTAATTGAAATCATTTAATTCATATTTCCTGAGTACGACCCAAGCGACAGGGGTGACCCCCAAAAAACACCCCTGTACGCGACATATGGTGGAGGCGCCGTAGCTCAATCTCGTAGGTTAATTCTTCATAATTAACCTAACTTAAGAAAAAAAATTGAAATATGACGAGAACATTGTTTATTTTTTTTCTTTTTCTGTCGATTAAATGTTGAAACTTAATCAAATATTTGACTTAAGCATGTGATTTTGATGGTACAAAAATCATTCGGTAATATTCATAAATCTATAAATAACGTGAATAAAATAATAATTCTTTTTTTCTGAATAATAATGCAACACAAATTTCAATATTTCAAGAATCTCAATAATTTATAGTATCCACAAAGTGAAACGATTCTCGGATTTTTTTTCACGAATCTCCAACAGTCGGAAACTGAGAATACATTTGTTGAATATAGAAATTTTCTGTTATATGTATATCTTAGAAATTTCGAATAGTTGCCAGTTCAATTTATTTTTTTCAGTCTTCTTAACTATACATGTATTTGAATTTTATTCCGAGTCTTCAAAGAGGAATATCAATTATTCAAAGTATTTTTCAAAAAATTAATTCACGAGCTCACATTTCTGTTCATAAAAAATGAAAAAGATAGTAAGTGAAATGAGAAGAAGATAAAATAATATTTGTGTTGATTATCAAGATTTTGTAACTGCATTATTGTTTTCAAGTCGAAAATAGTACCTTACTCATTATGGAAATAGTTTTTCAATATAATTATTGATGAATGTATGTTTTCTATGAAATGAAATATTGTCGATACCGCGTAGTTAGCTTGAAGTTGATTTTCGACTGGGGGAGCGTGGAAGATGCCAAAATAGTGATTGGTGAACGCTTGCCCTAGGTCAAGGTATAACACATGAGTAGTGTTATGTAAAGATGAAGTTGTTGAGAATTAGGTGTTGATTTACTGAGAAATAGTAAATGTTCGTCTAGGGGAGCGTGAAAGATGCCAAAATAGTGATTGGTGAACGCTTACCCTTAGGTTAAAGTATAGCATGGAGTAGTGCTATGAAGTGGTATTTTATATTCAAGTAATGCAATAGAACAACGTTCTGAGATAGTTTGTGAGAATTTTAACAAATCAATGAAGTGAGGCACTATTTGAAAACTTTTGAATCAATCAAGCGGAGTAAGAAGCATATGGAGAATTGATATAAGATAATTTTAATCCTGATTTCACTTATTCATAAATGAGAATGTCTATTTTGTTATTTTGATGTTTTATAGTCTATAAAAAGTGAGTTCCTGAGTTAAATATATTTTTTTAGGTTATTTGAGAAAATGAACTGGTAGAATTTATTAGAGTGAAAAATATGCAATTTACAAAAAATTGGGTGAATTCAGATTTCAAGTAGAATAAATCATTTATTGAATTATGTTATGGAATTAACATGAGAAATATCTGTTTTAAAATCTTGTTGTATGTTGGGAATTTTATGTAATGGTATTGACTTTCTGAAATACATGTTATTCTAGAAAATTTGAGGATATTTGGAAATGTTTTTTTTTCATCGGGACAGCTGGTTCATACTTATGATTGTTTTTCTCTTTCTTATTTTCCATGTAACGGTACACACATAACACACGAGATCTCAACGAAGATGGATCCACCAGAGCACGGACAAGGCAAGGTGATGAGGAAAAATTATAGGGAGAAGCAGGGCACAATGTGGAGACCTATGTAAAACCAAACTCCTGAGGGGAAGAAGAAAACGTCTGCAACAAACTCTGATGAATTGAGTGTATCACTATTTCAGTACATGGATGGGGAACCATGCTGGATGAACTGAGTAGTTTGGCCGTCCCATTCATTGACTTCCTGAAAGTGACAAATTCATCGAAAATGGTATTTACTATAAGTCGATATTATTTACCATGTCGAGTTGCAATTATACATTCAAGTAAGACCCAAGAATGTGCTGACCGAAGGATAAAAAGGTCATGATCAAGTTCAATTCTGAAACTGCTGATCAACAATTGTGGAACAATCCCGGATAGCCCAATGAGTAAGAATACGAGATCGTCTTCTCAAAGAAGGACTTCCGACTTTCAATTGAAATTAGGGTGACAGCTGAAACAGGACTTCAAATCTCCCACAGAACTAACAGGAATCTGCTTCTCCGCATTGTATCCAAAATCTGCCTCATCTAGGCATATCGCAGGACCGGAGCCAAATATAATCGTGCAGCCAGGAGTGGAAAAAATGTGTGTACCGAAGACTTAATGAATGTGGATAGGAAAACAATGTAGGGTATCAATTTGAATTCAGGAATTAGCTGATTGATAAAATTCTTGTTGTTATTAAAAGCTGGGGGCCAGCTTTTTCGAGGAAGGGGCATATGTCAAGATATACATTTTTCAAAATCCAATTCAGTAAAACACCAAGTATAATTCTATTCTAAATTCAATTTCATTATTGTTATAAACAAATCACATATTTACAAGTCCATGATTAAAGTAGGTCAGTAGAAATTATATTATGAAAAGTGTGTTATCACAAGAGGAGAATAACTAACAAAATTTTGCTGATATTGCTGATTTATAATCATAGTTTCGATAAAAGTAATGGAAGACGTTCTTTTCGGGGAGTCTTCGGGGGGTCTCCTCCTAATCCAATCCTCCAATACCCCGACTTCACGAAATCTTTCAACCTTTGTACTGATGCGAGTCAATATGCCCTTGGAGCTGTGCTGTCACAAGGTCCGGTTGGTCAAGACAAGCCAGTGGCTTACGCATCTAGGACACTCAATCAAGCAGAGCAAAACTATAGCACGATCGAGAGAGAACTTCTTGCAATTATTTGGGCTACCAAATATTTTCGTCCATATCTTTATGGCCGAAAATTCACAATATTCTGCGACCATAAACCTCTTCACTGGCTTTTTTCAATAAAAGATCCAAGTGCAAGAGTCACCAGATGGAGACTCAAATTGGACGAGTATGATTATACCATCCAATACAAAAAGGGTTCGTTGAACTCGAACGCAGATGCCCTCTCTCGAATAAAAATCAATGAGACCAACACTAACGACATTTTTTCATACATGGAAGATTTTAACAAATCACTCTCAAATGACCCACAAGCATCAACATCGCATCATGAAAATAATATCGAAAATGATGCAGAATCAGTAGCTGGAAATATTGACGAAAGCCCAAATGATGTCAACCCCAATGTGAACGACATAAACGAAGAAGATGATAATGAAACCATACACACAAGTCATGAAAATCCCATACTTGAAGTTCCTATTTCAGAAACCGCAATCAATAATTTCAAAAATCAAATATTTCTCAAGGTAGTTTTACATTCACCGGAACTCCTAAAAATTAAACGCTTATTCGAAAATAGGACGAGAACAACAATTCAAATTTCAAAACAAAATTTTGAAGAAGATGTGATAAAAACGTTCGAAGAATTCACAACGACTAACAAAACTTTCGCGATTAATTTGGACAGTAAAGATTTCATTCCGAAGCTCTGCCAAATACTGAAAAACACATTCAAGAATTCCGCATTCAAATTAATTTTGTGTAATAATGTTCTGGAAGATGTATTCTCATTAGATTCTCGTGACGAATTCGTAAAAATGTGTCACGAGGGAAAAACCAATCACCGTGGGATTATAGAAACAGAAGCCCAAATAAAGAGACGCTTTTATTGGCCCAATATCAGGGGTACAGTCACAAAATACATAAATAATTGCGAGTTGTGTCAAAGAATGAAATATGACAGAAATCCACCCAAACAAAAATTTGAACTAACACCAACACCAAACAAACCATTCGAAATAGTTCATGGAGATGTTTTCACGATCAAAGGTCAAAAATTCCTCACAATAATTGATAAGTTTTCGAAATACGCGCAAGCATACCCGCTTACTGGATTAACTGCTATTCACATCGCAAAAGCATTCTTAACATTCATGACCCACCATGGTACTCCTAAACTATTTGTTTTAGACCAAGGAACTGAACTGAAAAATACAATTATCAAAGAATTCGCTGCATTACACAAAATCGATATCCATTATACTACAGCGCTGAACCCCAATTCAAATAGTTCAATAGAGAGGTTCCATTCTACGATCATTGAGCACCTTAGAATTATTGGAGATACGAAAAAAGATCTGAATATTTTAGATCAAATGCCTTATGCAATACTTGGTTATAACCATGCCATTCACTCAGCAACCAAACAGCGCCCTATAGATATCATTAATGGACACCTCGATTCAAATAGTCCTTTCGACATCGATATCCAAGAAAAATTATATAGCAATTATATAGACCAACATGAAGAATGCACCAAAGAAATTTACAAAAAACTCAATGAACAGATGACAGAGCAGAAAGAAAAAGTGTTAGCTAGAGTTAATCAAAATAGACACGAGCCACTTACTTACCAGCCAGACACCTTAGTTTATCACAAAACCAGAGCTCGTAATAAAGCAAGTCCTAGATTAAAATCTCACCCTTTGAAGAAAAATCAAGAAATTAATATTTTAACGACAACAATGCGCAAGGCAAAGTCCACTACTCCTTCGATGAAAAACAGATCAACAAAAACGAATTATTTGAAAAACAAAACAAAACTTATTGCTCTAACCACCACTTACCACAAAAACAATCTGAAAAGACCATTATCTAATCAAAAACGTATCACATTACAGGACGCTTCTCGCTCTGAAAGCGAACAATGCTCAGGAAATTAGGATTACCAGCTTGGATTCTAATCCCGGAATCCTACCATATAAGCTAGGTGGTGCCAAATTGAAGGCTACTCATCACACGTTCATCCACTACTTTGACCTCAACCCAATCGAGACCGAGTTACTAAAATTAACCAATCAATATGAATCTATAGGAAGAATTATTCAAAGTCGACACCCTCTATACTATATCGAATTGAAAAATATAGATAACGCCATTCTTTTCAATCTCAATCTTGCTAAAGAAAAATTTAATTCCTTACATCCGAGTAAAAGAGTTAAAAGAGGACTTATTGACGGCTTAGGTACCATCTTCAAATGTATATCCGGTAATCTAGACGCCGATGATGGCAGGAGATATGACGACGCTATCACAACCCTTAAAATCAATGAAGAAAACATAGCAATAACTTTGAACAAACAGATCTCATTAACGAAGAAGGTAATAAATGATTATGAGAAATCTCTAACAATGATCAAACAAAACGAGAATCAAATATCAGATAAAATCAACGAACTTGATAAAGAGCTGGACAAAATTTTATTCGACTTCAATAGTTACATCTCAGCGAAAATTGCCTTAGATCAGTTAGGAGCAATACTAAATATCCTATTGCAAATACTCGATAATTTGGAGAATGCTATCACCTTTGCAAGATTGAAAATCATTCATACTAGTATTTTGAAAATAGAAGATTTAGAATCAATAATTCAAATAGTTCTACGTCACCACCAACCAAATCAACTTCTATTTGGTAATGATAATTCTACTTTACACAAATACTATGAAATTTTAGAAATCGAATCTTATCAATCAAACGATAAAATTGTCTTCATTATTCACTTTCCAATAATGTTTTCCGAAACCTATTCATATTTCCATCTATACTCGATCCCTACTAAAATAAATACAATTCTGATACCTACCAAAACCTTTCTGGCTATGAACGAAAACCTCTACCAGTATCAAGATACAGAATGCAGAAAAACACACCCAATATATTACTGCAATATTGGAAAACTCCAACAGCACTCCAATCAAAAGGACTGCATATACCAACTTCTTCAATTGAAAGCGAAAGAACCGACATCCTGTGAAACAGTCCCAGTCGTTCTTGAAGAAGAAATCGTCGAACAAATCAATGCCGCACACTACATAGCCATATTTCACGAAGATACGAAAATCAAAACCGAATGTCGGAAAAGCGATCTGACAATTCTCAAAGGAACCTACTTCATCGAAGTTCCATCTGGATGTAGCTTCAAAATTTCTCAAAATACCTACCTGAATAATGAAGAGACAATCAGCGGCCAACCCCTACTATTACCTGCTGTGAAAATTCCCAACACAACAGCTCGTACACATCGACAAGAGTTAGTCCTCCACAACGTACCCTTGGACCAACTACATCAAATCCAAAGAGAGCAGCAGAAGATCCACCAGGTGACTCTGAAGAATCTGAAGCAAGATATATCGTATATTTGGGCCACACCTATCTATATATTATTGATAGCTATATCAATTCTCGGACTGATATACCGATACCGGTCCAGACGCTCCGTACCAAAACCCGCCGTACATCAAGAGGCACCAAGTGAGGTACCTGAAAAACCAAGACAACCCACCAAAAGACTTCACCCCTATCCAAGGACCGAAGACGACGACGAGTGATGGATCCACCCCGTGTATGGATCCTTCTGGGATGGGAGGAGTTACATTCCACCTATTCAAGGAAACCATGAGAAAGAAGCTACATCATCAATTCCGCAACTCAGCACTTCTCGTTCCCATGAGATGCGAGAGAAATTCTAGGAATTGAATCAGCATTTTTATTTCACCTTTTCCATAGTTCATTTCTCATGTAGTTAGTCTTGACTTTATGTTCGTACTGCTCACATCATACATACCTTGTATCACCGTTTTGAAAATAAAAGTTTTTTAAAAACTCAAACTCGAAACGAGTTATAAAATTAGCGACAGCTTCTTAGAATACGAGTGTTATCTCATGATGCTTCAGCTGTTGTGGGCACATAACTCCTCCATCCTTAAAATGAAAACAAGGAGGGCAGCGATTCGTTTTCATGCGTCTTTTCTTTTTTGGGGTCGGAGTCTTCTTTCTTTTGAAGTTTCTTCTTTACGATTATCCATACTATCGTGGCGATGATGGCTATCAAAACAAGGGTTGACAGGACACTGGCTGAGCTCCAGGCTAGCTGATTGGTCACGATGCCATCTTTCATTTGAAGAACTCGGGCTTTTTCTTGTAAATTGTGGATTTTCTCTAGGTCGATGGACTGCAATACCAGAGGAACATCTTCTGATATTTCGGGTTCGGTCTTGTCAATCTTGATTTCAGGCAAGGCAAGAGGGTTGCCTCTGGCTGGGTCTCGTTTATTCCAAAACTTGGAATTCTTGACTTTGATTCCACAGTCTCGAGGTATTCTGATAAGACTGAGTATTTTTACAAGGATATGTTCGTTTTGTTGGCATATCTTGTTTGTTTTGATTGGGTTTTCGGCAGGAATTATCAAAACGTATCCGCTGTTGATGGATTCTACGATTGGACTGGCAATCTGAACTTTTGTAGGGTGGCACTCTTGATTTTCAGCATCTCTTATAAGTGACGTCAGGCAGTTGTCCACTTGGGGTTCTAGTTGATTTTCACAGACGAAGACATCTTCGATGAGGGGGCAGGCTTCATCTTGAAATTGTTGTTGACTTGATCCAAGAGTCGAATATGGGTGATCAGGAATTATTATGGATTGATTTATAGGTATCGGGAATAGGTGGAATAGTTCATATTCATCTTCATTAAAAATTGGAAGATGTATTGCAAAAATAATTCTATTCATAGAAAAAGTAACTTGTAATCCTGCTAATTGATAAAAAGAGATAATATTTTTGAAACTCGGAACTTTGTTCTTATCATAGATTGTACTCAAATAATTCATTAGTTTTTCCATTTCAGAGATAGATATGACTGCACTATGTAAAGTATTCAGTTTAGCAAACGCTATTGCATCCTCTAAGTTATCTAGGAATGTGATCATATTTTGGCAGTTCAAAATGATCTGATCAAGCGTATTTTGTGCTCTTAAGTAAGCAGATATATCTTTGAATGTATTGTTTATGTTCAGAAAATATTCAAGCTTCGATTTGATCAAAATTTGGTTGGCATTGAGAAGTGTTATGGTATTATTATAATTATCAATTAATTGTTCAGAAAGTGATATTTGCATTGTAACTTTCCTGTCGAGAGTTTTTTGATTTGTCTGTAGTTCTGTTATTGCTTTGTTATATTTTATTTCGTCTTCAGAGTCCATTGTTCCGAAGGCCCATTTTGAAATTTTACCAACAACATTCAGTAAGCCTCTTTTTGGACGAGTAAGGGTGTGATTGTTACGTTGTCAACAGTTACTGTTCCCATCGTCATTCGGAGAATGATGACTACAGGAAGCAATTGCTTCATCAGGAACATTGCCATGTAGAACAGAAGAGAACGCTTTAGGTTTTTGTACTTGAGATTTGTGGATCGTTTTGTTTTTATTTGATGTTTTGAGTTTGATTCCTAAATCTTGTGATACTGTTGCTTTTTTGAATATTGGTTTTGTTTTGCTTCTTGGAGCGGTTTCGACAATAATGAATGCTTTGGATCCGACTTTGAATTCTGTTGGTTCTTCACGGTTTTCATTTGTTTTCTCGATTATTCGTGTTTTATGGTTATTTGATATGTCGTGAATCTTATTGAAGATTGTTTGTAGTCTTTCTCGGCGATTGACGACAAATTGGTTCATTATTATTTCGTCAGTAAGGTCAAAGGGATCTAGGGCGTCAAGACGTCCGTTGATGAGGTCAAATGGTTTTTGTTTCGTTACGCTATGTACAGAAGAATTATATCCTAAAATAGCGTATTGCATTAATTGTTTAGTACTGGCTTTGGAATCTTTTATTTTGAGGATTCTGAACATTTCGATAAGCGTAGAGTGAAGGCGTTCAACTGGGCTATTACTATATGAATTTTCCAGTGTGATGAAATGTAAATTGATTTTGTGTAATTTACAAAAATCGGTGATTAACGAATTTTTGAATTCTGTACCGTTATCGCATTTTATTGTTTGAGGTATTCCGTGGTGTGTGAAGAAGTTAGTTAAATTGTCGAATACTGTAACTGATGATGAAATTGGTTCTAATATATATGCTTGAGCGTATCTTGAAAAAACGTCTATTATTGTGAGAAATTTAGTATTCTCGATTTGAAATGTGTCTATATGTATAGATTCAAGTGGTTGTTTTGGTGTAGGAGTAAGTGAGAATTTGATTTTTGGTGGATGTCTATCGTATTTTGCTATTTGACATACATCGCAATTATTTATGAATTCTGTTATTTGTTCTTTCATTTTCGGCCAGAAATAGAGTTGTTTTAGAGCTAGCAGTGTTTCGTTCATTCCTCGATGTACGGTTTTTTCGTGATGATAAACAATTAATTCTCGTCTCTTTTCTACATTTAAGATGTCTTTTACGAACTGTTTTGAAATAATCAGTTTGTATGCATGGTTCTTGAAGAATTTCGGTAGTATTTTAGATAAGACTGATGATAGATCGATTTCTGATTCTTGTACGAATATACAATAAAATTTCTTCGGATCGACATGTTCTTTGAAGAATTTGAAAATTTCTTCTTCAAAATTTCTTGTCAAATGAACAATTAGTCTGTTTACGTTGTTAAAAAATGTATTTTTCACGACGTGAAAGCAACCTGATGATTTTTGGATGAATATGATTTGATTGCAATATTTGTTCAGTTATAGGTATTACAAGAATAGGGTTTTCTATTGCTGAATGAACGGTTTCGTCATCGTCACTTTCTTGATTGGGTTGTCTTATTTGAACGTTCGTGATGACGTCTATAGGATGGAGTATCTGTTCAGCATTGGGGTTGAATAAATCGTCTAGTTTGTCTAAGTCTTCGCAGGTAATATTTTCCTCAGAATTAACATATTGGTCAATATCGATGTCTATATCTCCTGGGTTTCCAATTATTGATTCGATTGTTTCATTTTCTATTTGGTTTAATTCTATTCGCGAAAGACAGTCTGCGTTCGAATTTTGCGTACCTTTTTTATAAACAATTTCGTAGTCATATTCTTCGAGTTTTAATCTCCAACGCACTAGTCTCGAATTCGGTTCTTTCAAACTGAATTACCATTGGAGTGGTTTGTGGTCGGTTACAATTGTGAACTTTCTTCCGAAAAGATATGGCCTCAAATATTTTGTGGCCCATACGATTGCCAAAAGTTTTTTTTCTATCGTGCTGTAGTTGGTCTCAGCTGGATTCTATGTTCTGGAGGCATAAGCAATGGGTAGATCATTACCTATTTTACCTTGACTGAGTACGGCGCCTACGGCTACATTGGATGCGTCAGTCGTGACTATAAATGGTTTTTCAAAATCGGGAAATTGTAGAATTGGATCACTACATAAGAGCTTTTTACAAAGTTCAAAGGTATTGACAAATTCTGTGGTATGCTCAATTTTCTCTCCTTTCTTCAAGAATTTAGTAAAAGGTTTCGTTAGTTTCGCAAAGTTGTTAATAAAACGTCTATAGTAACCAAGAAGTCCAAGAAATGATTTTATTTGTTTTGCTGTGTTGGGAATTGGAAAATTAAGTATTGCATCTATTTTCCTAGGATTTGGTTTTACTCCTTTGGGTGTGATTACATGACCTAAGAATTCGACTTCTTTACGTAGGAATTCGCATTTATCAACTTGTATTTTCAATTTTGAATCGCGCAGTTTTTTGAATACTAATTTCAAATTATCGATGTGTTCTTTGAGGCTAGATGAGAAGATAAAAATATCATCCATGTACACTAAGCATACTTTGCCTTGAAGTTCTTGTAATACGTTGTCCATTATTCTCTGAAACGTGCTCGGTGCGTTCTTAAGACCGAATGGCATTCGAAGATATTCAAAATGTCCATTCTCGACACTAAAAGCAGTTTTTTCGATAGAGCTTGGGTGCATTTCTACTTGATGAAACCCTGACGCAAGATCTAAAGTTGTAAAATATTGACAGCGCCCCAATTTGTCCAAAATATCTGTGATATTAGGCAAAGGGTAGCGGTCATCGATGATTTTCTCGTTTATTTTACGATAGTCAACGACTATCCTCCATTTTTGTTTACCGCTTGCATCTAGTTTCTTAGGCACAATCCAAATGGGACTGCTCCATGGACTTTGACTCGGACGGATAATTCCATCTTCTAACATTTTGTTTATTTGCTTTTGTACTTCCTTTTTATGAGCGAATGGATATCTGTATGATTTGGAATGTACGGGTACTTCGTGACTAGTTCTTATTTCGTGTTTAACTTTGTTAGTGAAAGTTAATATTTTATTTTCGTTATGGAAAATATCGGAAAATTCGCGACAAAGATTTTCAAGAGCGAATTTTTCTTCAAGATTAAGGTGATCACATCTGATGAGTTCGGAGATGTCTTTAATATCTGATTCATTACATATGTTGGAAGATACAATGTCGTCAAAATGAAATATGTGAAAATTATCCTTATGACTATCAGAAAAGTTGTAAACATTTATAGGCGTATCAAATTCTAGTGTTATCGGATTGTCCGTGTAATTGTATATGTCGGTTTTCGCAATTCCATTGCTGTTGTTAAAGTCTCTGGAAGGTAAAGGTTGTCTAGAGATTGTTCAGGAATTATGATGTCTCCGTTATACTGAGAAACTGAAATCTGAACAGACGCTACTTCATGCGAGTTTACTGATATGGTATATATATTCAAATTAAACCTCCGTTGGGTTCGGACGTTTATACTTTGTGGCTGGTAAAGAATACTTGATTGAATTGTTTTAAAGTTATTTGATACAATACTATACATCAATCGGGGTGATTGAATAAAATGAACTACAAGTGTTGTAAACTCAAGCCATTTGTTCATTATGTATGCACAAAATGTTCCAGTGTGTTCCACAGGAGTTGTGTTCTGCATAGTTTCAAGAATATAGTTAGATTTGTGATGGATAATAAGATAATCTGTTGCCAAGACGATATCTCCATAAGTACCCTGGAAGAAGAAACAAGCTTATTGGAACAAACAATTAGTGACCTTGCAGAAGAGGGAACAATGAAGGACAGGTACATTCAAAAATTAAAAGACGAGAAACAAATCATAATTGAACAAGCCTTAGAATCTGAAACAGAAATGAATGCACTCTTAGAAACGCAGAAAAAACTCATTATAGAAATGGAGAGCAAAATAAACGAGTTGAAGAAAGAACTAGCTGAAAAAGTGATTTCTGTAAAAACTATAGCAACACAGACACATGTTTGTCGAGTGAATCATCAGTTCACAATGACGGACCAAGCTATTTCCAGTGGCGTAGATGTAAAGGTATTTGCTGAAGAACGAACAAAGGAAGGATTTTTACAGGAAACAGAAACACCTTCTCACGCAGGAGAAAAGAGGATTGACATCGCATGTGATGAGCTGGTGCCAACAGGAGTTTGTCCAATGGAAGAACTGAACGTGACTGATTCCACATTGCCAAATAATGCAACAGACCTAGTGAGAGACTTTAAGAAGAGGAAAATACTGATTATAGGGGATGAGTATGCAAAAGGTTTTTCTCGTGTTTTGAGATTTTCCACTGATGATAAATTTTTGATAAAAGAAATAATTAAATCCCACACAGAGCTTTCTGATCTCACTGGTAGTGCTTTTCTAGACATATTGAGGTATGGTTTGGATGATTGTGTGATAATTATGTTCAATACGAATAATATAAGTAATAACAAAAATTTCCGCATTGCCTTGAAACGGTTTTTACCACTTTGTAGATATACCAATCTGTTATTCATTTCTGAACGTCACAAGCCTGTGGACCAGATTTTAATTAACAAACTGAATAAACAATTGTTATACTTCAGGAAGCACCACAGATGCATTTCTCTGGAGTACTCGTATGACCTTAGATATTACGGGTCTAAATCCAATATTCTTGAGAGGATTAAAAACTTCCTCTCAACTTCATCTAAAAGCATAGTGTTGAGAACTGTTGAAATATCTGATGAAATCAGTTATATTCCTCAACCACTCTCAGTTTAGGACAACTGTAGTTCTGGATGTGAAAAAATAGATAATAAAATTAACTTGTCTTCATGTGGCTCATGTTTAGATGTTGAATGTTCTTTTTTGGGGACGGGAGTTCCACTGAATTCGAGTGTTTAGTCAAGAGCAACTCCTTGAATATTCTATTCACTGGAAAAGATTCTCCGAAGAAATCTATCCTAGACATCAGCACCAATTTCAATTTGGTACATCAGAATGTTCAAGGTATCAGAAACAAATTATTTCAACTCGAACTACTTCTAAATGATATAAACTGTGATGTATTTTGTGTAAGTGAACATTGGGTTAGGAAGGACCAATTAATATCAAATCAGATCTCAGGTTATGAAATTGCAAGTTTTTTCTGTAGAAGTGAATTCATTCATGGGGGCGTAGGTATTTATGTGAAAAAAGGCATCACATATGATGAAGTCCACACAGTATCTCATGAAAAGCATTTTGAATGTACAGCTTTGAGGTGCAAAGTTCATAGGGACCTTGAGATTTTGGTAATTGCGGTATACAGAAGTCCTGATGGAAATTTCGAAATATTTTCAGAAAAGCTCATTGAAACTCTACAATACCTGACGGATAGATATAGAAGGTCGAAGCTGGTGGTGGCTGGTCATTTCAACGTCAACTTTTCAGAAAGCTCCAGAAATCTTGAGAGTCTCGAGGATTGCTTCAGTTCCTTTTGTATTGGTCCCACTATTTATTCTCCAACTCGTGGTAAAAATTGCTTGGATAACATTTGTGTTAATTTAGATGAAGGCACTTACAGCAGTCACACTGATATCAGTAACGTGAGTGATCATCAGTCATGCCAGATTTTGAGCATTAATGTTGAACCCCAGCAAAAAAATCCGAAAGTGACATACGAACGTAGAGACATTCATGATTCAAATAATATTGATCGGTTCTTGGCATCTCTTCAGAAGGAGAATTGGTATGAAGTGCTCCAGTCAAATGAAAATGCAAACAAAAAATTTGAATGTTTTTGAAGATTTTCAGGCACCATTTTGAAACTGCGTTTCCCTTAAAATCAGTAAATGTATCAAATAAAAACAGGAGAAAACC
The DNA here is from genome assembly GCA_037013635.1 of Plagiodera versicolora. Classification (NCBI taxonomy): domain Eukaryota; kingdom Metazoa; phylum Arthropoda; class Insecta; order Coleoptera; family Chrysomelidae; genus Plagiodera; species Plagiodera versicolora. The sequence continues at coordinate 1,546,981 of CM072986.1, read as the reverse complement.
TTGGCTAACTAAAGGTTTATTGATATCTGGACAAAAACTTAAAGACATGTACTTTCTCACTTTGAATGGTGATATGGAAATTAAGAACCACTATATAAAGTACAAAAAGATATATAGAAAACTGCTGGGTGAAGCAAAAAAACTGTATAACTCAAGGTTACTGGCAAATTCTAAAAATAAATCTAAGACGGCTTGAAAAATTTTAAAGTGTAACAAAAACGAGCAAAAACTGCAAAATAATTTAACAATTAATGTAAATAATAGGATGGTGACTAAACCCGAGGAGGTGTCAAATTGTTTCATGGATTATTTTAATAACATTCCAAGAAACCTCATTGAGAACAATATGTTGAGTGCCACCAAAAGTAATTTGACACTCAAATATAATAATGCTCATTCTTTCTTTCTCATTCCTGCTACTGAATATGATATAATAGATATTGTCAACAATCTAAATAACTCAAAATCTGTAGGAGATGATGGCATAAGTACAAACATATTGAAGATGTGTGTGCATTTTATAGTTGGGCCTCTCACTAATCTGATTAACCGTTCTTTGGAGAAGGGAGTTTTTCCAGAATGCCTTAAGGTGTGTAAGATCGTTCCAATTCATAAGACAGGGAACAAAACGGATTTGGGAAGTTTCAGGCCAATTTCACTTTCCAGTCCATTTGCAAAGGTCTATGAAAAGTATGTTTCAAATTTAGTCGTCGCATTTTCTGATAAATGGAATTTATTTAACATCAACCAGTTTGGTTTTCGTGTAGGAATGTCGACAAGTCACGCTTTCACAAAGTTTCTTAACGAGTTGTACAAGAATTTGGATGGTGGACACAAGGCTTTGGGTATTTTCTTGGACCTGAGTAGGGCTTTCGATTTGGTTGATCATGGGATTCTCCTCTCTAAACTTCAAATGTATGGTGTCAGGGGTGTGGCCTATGAGTGGTTTGACAGTTATTTGGGGGGCAGAAACCACTATGTAGAGGTGAATGGTGAAAAGTCAGGATCTGAAGCCTGTCTCATTGGGGTACCACAGGGCTCTATTCTGGGCCCGCTTTTCTATATAATATATGTTAATGACTTCTATAGTGATTACTTCGTAATGTATGCCGATGATACATCTTTATTAATTACTGGAAAAGATGTCATGTCGACGGTTGATAGGGCTTCTGAAGGAATTAGGAAAGCTCAGGTGTGATTCTCGGATAATGGCTTGGTCTTGAATGAGAAGAAAACTGTGCTTCTGCGTTTTAGTCATTCAAGGACTAATCTTGGTCACGGTCTGCTGGTGGAATTGGTAAATGGATCAATTCAGCAGCAGAGTGAGACAACATTCCTGGGCCTGAGGATGGTTGGAAATTTGAAATGGAATAGTCACATAGATATGATTTGTAAAAAAGTTGCTCCAGTATCGTATTGTATTCAGCAACTGCGCTGCAGTGTGAGTAGATCCTTATTATTAATTTATTACCATGCACATTTTCACTCTGTTATCTCCTATGAAATTGTGGCATGGGGAGCATCTAGTGAATGCACCAGGATATTTAAAATTCAAAAAAGAGCTATCAGGTATATTGCAGGAGTTAGCAGCAGAACCAGCTGTAACACCATTTTTCAAAGACTCAGAATCTTAACACTTACAAGTACATACATCTATGAGTTATTGCAGTATGTTAGATCAAATATAACAAGTTTCCAGAGTCTTAACAGAAATACATATCATATCACTAGAAATTTGCAACAGCTAGAAGTGCCACTACACAGATTGACGGTGACTGAAACTAGTCCTCAACACATGGCAATAAAAGTCTACAACAAATTGCCTAATTATATCAAGGATTTGCCTGTTAAACACTATAAGCTTAGAGTCAAGGAGTTGCTCTTGGATAAGTCGTATTATACGCTTGGTGAATATTTCAATGATATAGTCTGTGATACTACAATTTGACATATATACATATGTAAACATTTTGATTTTTCTTTTAATGATGTTGCGAATGCAATTTATTGTTTGTGTTTACTGTGATATGTTTTTGACTTGTTCAATATCATCTTTGATGATCCTACTAGTTAAATTTCAATTTATGAAATTAACGTTTTTAAAAAGATTTCTTCCAAGTTTATTTGACAAATTCGAGTTTACAATATGTGTGTATTATATGAGTTCTAGAGCAAGACTGGTTGATAATATAATATTACTGTGGGCTGAAAGATAGATAAAAGCGTTTGCAATGTAAGCATCTTGGCGGCGCCCATGGTGAGAACTTGCTGTGTCCGCTGTCTCTGCCATTGTTATACAATAGGGTATTGTCTATATCAAATCGTAACTACTCCATCCCCTGGAGAAGTTTTGTGAGGGACGAAGAAAACTGAAGTCTCCGTCGCTGGTTTCTGCGGTGTTTTCTTGAAGCAGGTGAAGATATGGCGGTACTTGTAGCTTACGATAGCTATTACTATCGTGATAATGATATATACGGGGGCTGTCCAAAGATGACTGTGGTTGGGGGCTTTTGCGATGGTTAAGGGTTGCAGATGTTCGTGTTCGTTCTGTATTCTGTGAAGTTCGTCCAGTGCGATTTTTTCTAGATGAATTGGGCTCAGATTTGTCATTGGCTCGCTGTTGATGGTCTTGATCTTTGGTAGGGTTAGCGGTTCTTCGTGGACTACTTCTTTGGTGTTGACATAGCTGTCTTCGGGGGTGTGGAATTCACATTCGGGTGGTAACTCGATGAGATACGTTCCTTGTAAAACTGTTATGGTAGAGGCTTGGCAATTGGTGGCAATTTTTGTTGGATTGGGAAAAATGCCAATATAATGTGCTTCTGTCAATTGCTCAATAAGGGTAGTGTTGATCGTTATCGGAGTTTGTTGACATTGGGCTTCTTCTTCGGAGAGTTGGAGAATCTGCGATATACAGTCTGGTATTCGTGATCTATACTGTATAGATGAATCTTGACAAAGGTAACCTGAGTCGATTTTTCGGCATGGCTGCTCGGTGTACTGATGTAATACGCTATTTATCGTCAGATAAGGTTTGGGTGGTATAATGGTCGTAAGATTATTATTTGGGATTGAAAATAGGTGATAGTGAGTAAAATCTTCTGGGATAAGGAGTGGAAAATGTAAAATGAAAACTATCATTGATTTAGATTAGTAAGCAACGATTGATATGATGTCGTAATATTTCAGCAATTCCTCTTCATTGGTATAGAGTAATTGTCCTTCTGAATGATATTGTAGCATTATTTCGATTATTCTGATTACATTTGCCTTTTTTGTAGGTGACTTCGTAATCAAACTCTTCTAGTTTGAGTCTCCATCTAACTAATTTTGAGTTGGCATCTTTTAAAGAGAATAACCATTGTAATGGTCGATGGTCAGATAATATTTTAAATTTTCGTCCGAAAAGATATGGTCTGAAATATTTCGTTGCCCATACTATTGCTAGCATTTCCTTCTCTATTGTGGAATAGTTTTGTTCGGTATTGCTGAGAGTTCTCGAAGCATAAGCTATAGGTTTATCTTTACCTACCGGTCCTTGGGATAGTATTGCACCGATTGCATAATTGCTCGCATCTGTAGTTAGGTTGAATGGTTTAGAGAAGTCCGGGTATTGTAGTAATGGTTCGTTTGTTAGGATATTTTTACAAGTTTCGAAGCATTGAATGAATTGTGGCGTGTGTTCAATTTTTGCATCCTTTTTTAGACATGCTGTCAGAGGTTTTGTTATTTTGGCTAGATCCTTAATGAATTTTCGGTAATACCCGAGAAGTCCTAAGAATCCTTTTATTTCTTTTGGTGTTCTGGGAGTCGGATAACTCAAGATAGCTTGAATTTTCTGAGGGTTGGGTCTTATACCTTCAGGTGTGATGATATGTCCTAAGAAAGCAACTTCTCTCTGTAGGAATTCAGACTTATCTAACTGAATTTTCAAGTTTGTTTCCCTTAGTCTTTGAAATACTTCAGCCAAATTAACCATATGCTCTTGTAAAGATGTAGAATATATTATAATATCATCCATATAAACAAGACATATGTGACCTTGAATTCCTCTCAAAACGTTGTCCATTACCCTGCTAAAGGTAGCTGGAGCATTTTTTAGACCGAATGGCATTCTGACGTACTCGTAATGACCATGTTCCACATTAAAAGATGTCTTTTTAATGTCTTCTTCTGCCATTTCTATTTGGTGGAATCCACTAGCAAGGTCGAGTGTCGTGAAATACTGACATCTTCCTAATTTGTCTAGGATGTCTGAAATGTTTGGCAGTGGATACCTATCGTCGATGGTTTTTTCGTTGACTTTTCTATAATCTACCACTATTCTCCATTTAATTTTTCCAGAGGCGTCCGGTTTTTTGGGAACGACCCATATTGGTGAAGACCAGGGTGAGTTACTAGGTCTTATTATTTGTTGTTCTAACATTGAGGTGATTTGATTTTGTACCTCCTCTTTATGAATGTGCGGATATCTGTACGATTTCGTGTAAACAGGTATCTCGTCTTTAGTTTTAATGTGATGTTTCACCTGGTTAGTGGAAGTCAAAGGCATTGTAATGGAATCCAGGAGAACTTGAATAATCCCCCTGTATCACATGTTTGGAAGCTCTCGAATATTCTAGAATAGAAGAAGATGGAACATCCTGTGAGCAGTCTGATGAAGAGAGATGAAAAGATGTGACAGAAGACTGACAGTTCTAGAACATTCCAGAACAGATGTAAAACATATATATATCGAGCTTCCAAACAACGTTAGTTAGTTGAAGAATTGAACGCGACGTAGTTACATCGTTGTTGATATAAATAGTTGAAATAAATAGTTTGTTGGTGTTTGTACGTGAAAATAAATAGTCAATCAGTTGGAAATCCGTCTGATTTCTACTGGAACCCACGAATAACGTTACAATTGGTGTCAGAAGTGGGATATTCGTGAATTTAGTTGGAGTTTTGATCATTTGAAGTGAAAAGACAGTAACAATGAAGAGACTCAGTGAACTGAAGGTGGCAGACTTGAAACGAGAGTTGGAAGAAAGGGATCTCGAGACCACAGGGACGAAAGCGGTGCTACAACTTCGTTTGAAAGAGTACCTGATTGACGTTGGTCAAGACCCAGAGACGTTCATCTTCGAAGAACCGGAAGACAAATCAGCGGCTTGGTATGACAAGATTGCGAATAAGATTTCTGCGCAACATGAAGAGTCAACAGCGTTTCGTGAAGAAATTGTGAATCAGATTTCTGCACAACGTGAAGAATCATCGGCGCTTCGTGAAGAAATTGCGAATCAGATTTCTGCACAACGTGAAGAAATTGCGAATAAGATTTCTGCGCAACATGAAGAGTCATCAGCGTTTCGTGAAGAAATTGTAAATCAGATTTCTGCACAACGTGAAGAAATTGCGAATCAAATTTCTGCGCAACGTGAAGAATCATCGGCGCTTCGTGAAGAGATTGTTGCTCAGCGGGACAAGATCGTAAACCAAATGATTGCTCATCGAGAAGAAATTTCAGAACAGATTTCGGCTCAATCTTTGGCACTTCGTGAAGAGTTCTCAGTGCAAATTGCTCACCAGAAAAAAGAAATGGACGCAATAGTGAAAAAGTTACAAGAATTGGAGCTACAAGTTGGAAAAGGTGTCCAGAGATCAGAAAAACCTGGGGTCAGCGAACAAATTGTGACGAAAATGGAATCGGACATCGCAACCACTTCAAATCGAGTTAAGCCTCCTACATTTGACGGGAAGACATCATGGCCAAATTATTTGAAGCAATTCGAAGCAGCTGCAAAAGCCAATGGAAGGACATTAAAGGACAAGGCGGTGGCGCTAACAGTTGCTCTACGAGGTGATGCGTTGAACATCCTACAAACCATCCCAGAGAGTGAAGCTGACAGTTATGAACATCTCATCAAACGCCTAGATATGCGATATGGTCACGAACATCTACAGCAGGTATTCCAATCACAGATGAAGAACCGTCGACAGAGAACCAATGAGAGCCTACAGGAATTCGAAGCAGACGTAGCGAGATTGGTTCATTGTGCATATCCGTCAGCTCCGGAGTCTGTTATGGAATGTCTAGCTGTACAGACATTCGTTGATGGGTTGAGAGATGGGGAAATGCAGAGGACCGTGCGTTTGTCTCGTCCTAAAGACCTCACCGATGCACTAGCAGCGGCGTTGGAGTTCGAAGCGGCAACAGAAGCTTCACGTGGATCTGCAAGAGTCCGCAACATTAACGATAACGGTAACAGTTCACTGAACCAGGAATCTACTGAGGGCCTGGTCGATGCCATCAAAAGTCTTCTGAATCTGAATAAGACGAAGAGAACGGTTCGCTGTTGGAACTGTGGAGAGCTGGGGCACCTTCAAAGAGTATGTAAACGGGTCAAGAAATTAGCTGAGGAGGTACCATCTTCCTCGCAGCCGCAGGAAAACTAAAGCGGGTCGACTCCAAGGGGGCAGCTTCGACCCGTCATTCCAAGGACCCCCTCATTATTGTGGCATCTCTACGGCGTGACCATGGCAGCATCTATGTAAACGGGCTGATCGATGATAAAAAGTGCGCACTATTAGTGGATACTGGTGCTACAAAAACCATCTTGCGTCATGGACTTCTGACATCTCCGAACAGCCACAGGCGAAGCTGCCACCGTTTATGGAGAAATAGATGTGGAAATCAAAATTGGGACCCTCACAATTCCACACCGAGCGATTATGGCTGATATCGAGGAAGATGTCATTTTGGGAATGGACGTCATGAGCGCAAATGAAATTCAGCTAGACTTTGGAAAACGAACAATCAAGGTGGGCGCCGAGGAAATCTTTCTACATTCCCGTGAAGAGGTAGTGGCCCGAGTGACGTTAGCAGAGGATGTACAGCTACCAGAACGAAGCGAGACGATAGTGACAGCACGGATCAATGGCACATTCGAAAAAAGGTTCCCCTATCATCCTGGAACCTTGGAATCATGACGAACAGGTTGGCCGAGGAGTCTTAGTCGGCAAGGCTCTATTGACATCCGAAGAAATCATCCCTGTCCGATTAATCAACGTCAACAATTATCCTCTGACTGTTACCAAGGGAACGAAAATTGGTACATGTTCTACAGCGGCCTCGATAATTCAGCAAGAGACGACAACAAACAAAGGAATGATCGATTTCAAGGAAATGGTTTCCACTGCAAGCGATTTTCTCCACCATAACGAGCAAAATGCATTCCAGGAGGAATGTCTCTTAAGGAGGGGGCAATGTAATGGAATCCAGGAGAACTTGAATAATCCCCCTGTATCACATGTTTGGAAGCTCTCGAATATTCTAGAATAGAAGAAGATGGAACATCCTGTGAGCAGTCTGATGAAGAGAGATGAAAAGATGTGACAGAAGACTGACAGTTCTAGAACATTCCAGAACAGATGTAAAACATATATATATCGAGCTTCCAAACAACGTTAGTTAGTTGAAGAATTGAACGCGACGTAGTTACATCGTTGTTGATATAAATAGTTGAAATAAATAGTTTGTTGGTGTTTGTACGTGAAAATAAATAGTCAATCAGTTGGAAATCCGTCTGATTTCTACTGGAACCCACGAATAACGTTACAGCATATTAGGGTTGTGGAATATATCTGTGTATTTTTTACATAATTGAGTGATGTGAAATTTTTCTTCTTCATTGAGATGATTGGTTCTGATTAGATTTTCGATGTCAATTTCTGCTGATTCTATTGGATTTATCTCGGCTGTTAATATATGGAAATCTTCCAATTTTGAACTGTTTATTGGTTCTGATAGATTTAGTTGTAATTTTGTATTGCTGTTGTTAATGAGTTCGGCCCAAGCCATTTGATTACATGCTTTGGTTAAGGTTTCTTTTAATAAAGCACCTTGTATGTTTTGTTGGGGTAGAATGATAGATCCTTCATTTCCTTTAACGGGGAGTCTAACACGTGTGACGGTATGAGGGTCTAATTGTACAGAGAAAAATTATTTTTGATTCGTCTCATAATATTGTATCGGTATTGTAGGGTACTGTGTTATCAGCGTTGAATTTGGAAAATCGAGATGAGCTTTCAATAATTTGAGATTGTTCAATCCTATCAGTCCGTCGAAAGTGGTATGAAATTTGAAAAGATAAAATTTCATCGTTGAACTATCATTGAATTCTGGAAAAGTTGGAATTTCTGCACTATGGTCTTGAGAATAATTTAGAAAAATTGATGACACAACAAATGGTTCATGTTTAATAATAATGTTTGTATTTTTCAGAAGCAATTTCAGGATTGAGGAAGGATTTTGTAGCTCCTGTGTCTATTAAAAGTTTTAGTGGTGGTTTGGAGATGGTAATGTAAGGTAATTCTTTTTTGTCACTGAGACTACGTATTTCTACTATATCTCGTGGTTTTGAATGTGGTCCGACTGAAAATTTTCAGTTTGTTCTTCCGCCGTTACTACTTCAAAATTGTCTTCATTATGGAAGTCTTCGAATTGTTCTTGAAATTCGGGGTAGATTTCCTGATCATACTCATAATCTTCGTTAAATCCGGGATCTTGATGTTCTATGTTATACATTTCTCCGGAAATGTTTTGCTGAGGGCGATGTTGAAAATTATTACGGGGTGGTCCGCGATATTGATTTGATGGACCTGCCGAATTTCTTGTATTCACACTCATATGAGTTGGTTTTGTTTTTGAAGTATTTTTGGAAACAATAGACATTGGGGTGGCTCTCGGTTGAAATTGGCCAGAGTTATTTCTTGGTGCCCAAACATTTTGTGGTTTTCCAAAGACTTGTCGATTTGTGAAAAATTTCTGCGCTTCAGGATTATTTCCTCGCTGTGGTATGTTAATTGGCCCTTGGGGAAATGATGGACGTTGTTGGAATGTTGATTGGGGATTCCAAAATGAATTTTGTGTTCCCGCTCTAAAGTTTCTTTGAGCTGGTGCCTGTCTTTTATCCGATGTGAAGTTTTGTGGTCCGTTATTTCTTTGTAGATAACGTATATTATTTTCTTCTTGAATATACTGCATTGCGATAGCTAAGCTAGTAGGTCTCATTGCTCGAATTATTGAGCCTAATGGTTCTTTTAATCCGGCTAAGGAGGTAGTTAATGTTTGTTGTTGAAAAAATGCCTTCTTACTTCGTTTCACTACATCTTTATCGTTATGAATGTCTAAGTAATTTGAAATGGTGTTTAACAGTCCCATGCATTTCTCGTAGAACTGAAGTGGTGATTCGTTTTGTTGTCTTAGATTGACCAAATCTCTTGTTAATGAATTTTCGTCTCGTTGGTCGCCGAAATTTTGAATTAGTGTGTTCTTGATTGAAACCCACTCGTCGCATCCGTTAATTGATACAACTTCTCTCGCTCTGCCTGTTAATTTGTTAATGATTCCTTGCAAAAGTAGAACATTTTGGATACTATTTGCGTTGGTTGGGTCAAAGTAGAAATTTAGTAATGTCGAAGCTACTCTGATGAAATCGTAAAGTCCGTTCGGATTTCCGTCGTATTCTGGTAGAATAGACAAATTTTTGATATCGAATACTGGTCTTGCCATTGTGTTTTTTTCAGAGATTGTTAGTTTTTTACTCAATAATTCACTCAAATCAAAGTTTTCACTGGTATCGTTGGGAGAGTTGGAAGAATAGGAGTCTGACATAAATAGGTACTCACAGTAAGATAGTGATGATGACCAATATCATTGCTTCTTCTGCTGCCCTTTTGCTTCCTTGGTGGTAAGCGGTGATGCTTTCTTCCAGGTATGAGATTCTTGAGATCGCGAACAAACGCTTGAAAACGACGAGGATCATTTTTTCAAAAAGACTCTTTCGCGATCCTACCGACTGCGCCAGTTAAATTTCAATTTATGAAATTAACGTTTTTAAAAAGATTTCTTCCAAGTTTATTTGACAAATTCGAGTTTAAAATATGTGTGTATTATATGAGTTCTAGAGCAAGACTGGTTGATAATATAATATTACTGTGGGCTGAAAGATAGATAAAAGCGTTTGCAATGTAAGCATCTTGGCGGCGCCCATGGTGAGAACTTGCTGTGTCCGCTGTCTCTGCCATTGTTATACAATAGGGTATTGTCTATATCAAATCGTAATTTACTGAATAAATTTTTATTATTATTATTATTATTATTATACTTTTCTTTTTCTGGTTCGCGATAAAATATCGGAATTTCAGTTACATTGTTAACGAGGCGTTTGTTTGTCAAGTCTATATTGAATTTCATTCTCAATAATTCACTCAGACCTAGAATACCGTCAAAGTATTCGTGAAAGTCGAATAAAATGAATGAGATATTATGAATTGATTTTAATTCTCTAAATGCTGGAATATCGGCTTTGGAAAGAATTTCTTCCTCTCCTATACCTGTTTTGATTTTTGATGCTGAATGATAAATTTTTTCAGGAAGGAATCTTTCTGCAAGTTTTGGTTTTATTATTGAATGAGAACATCCTGTGTCAACTAAAAGTTTCATAGGCGTGTTATTTATTTTTATGTAGGGTAATTTATTTTTTGTGATTTCTGTGTGCATTTCAAAGGTTACGTGTTGTATTGTTTCGTGCCAACTTCTTGAAAATTTTCATCATAGTCATTTTCATGATTTTTATATTCACTTATTTCTTCTGTATTTTCATAAAATGATTGTTCGTCGGAAGTGGTTGGGTGTTGTTCAGTTTGGAAGTCGTTTAAGTCAAATGTTTCTTATTGTTGATTAGGTTCGTCTTCAATTTGGTAAACTTCTTGTGATGTAAAATTTGGTGGTCCGGTTGATCGGAAATAATTATTAGTTAGAGGCGACGAATAATTTTGGCGTGTGAATGTATTTTTTGATGTTGAGGATACGGCCATTGATTCAGGTCGATTTCTGGGTATTTGTCCAGTTGGTTTTGAAACATTTCTGGGAGGCCCAAAAACTTGTTCATTTGTTGGGTAATGTCTCTGAATATTATTATTACGTGATTGTATATTTATTGGTTGAGAAAGAAATTGTTGGGGTCTTTGTTGAGCTATCGGTAAAGGTCTTTGAAATTGTTGGTGAGCATAATGATGAGTGTTATTTCTGAAATTTTGTGTTGGTGGGTTGTGATTTTGAAAAGTCTGGGTACGAGTATCGAATGATCTCTGACTATTACTTGATATAGATTTTGATGGATTTTGAGTATACTGGAAGTTTTCTTCTTCGACGATGATATTCATTGCCGTTTCTAAACAATCTGGGTTTTTCAATCTGACTATCGTCTGTAAATGCCCGTGTAGACCTCTTATGAAAGTTCTGAGACAAGCTCCTTCGTTTTGTTTCATGTAAACCGTTTTTGTTGTTACGTCCATTATAGTGGCGTCTTGTGAATTGATTTTCTGTGCGAGATTACTTCTTAAAACTTGTGACCGTTTGCCAAAATCTAAAGGTGATTCGTTTTTTAAGGGTCTAGCTAACAGTAAATCTTGTTCTAGACATTCAAAGCTCCTATTGTCTCCGAAACATTGCACAAGTGCGGCTTTTACTAATTCCCAAGAATTTAATTCGGTTCGACAACCAACAAGTAGTTGCGCTCTTCCTAACAATTTTGTTTGAACTACTCTGTTTAGGTAATTTTTCAAAATTGGATCTCTCGTTTGCTCCCTATAAGTTTCGAAAAGGAAGTCACAAGATAAAATAAAACTTATGAGTGTACTGGGATTCCCGTCGAAAGTAGGAATCGTGTCTACGAACATTTTCAACATACTTAAATTATTCGCTGGTTCAGTCATTTTTATTGTTGAATTGTTTGAATGTGTTTCAGAAAATGTTAAAGTTTCGGTGAATGAAATAATTAATTCTTCTACAGTATGATCGCTGATCATGAGATTTTCCTATCTACGTTTTGTTTGATTTATTTCTTTCTTATCTCCTAACTTATTTCTAAGATCAAAATTTCCTAACCAGGGAAAAATGATGGGGTGACAGGAAAGATGCAGGGAATTTGACTCTTACCAAAGTCCTCTTCTTTCTGTGGTTGATTCTGTCCCGTGTAGTCTGCGACTCATTGGTGGATCCTCAGGTAAACTCAATTCCTTTTTGGATGCCAGTGGCCCTCAGGTGAACTCAATCCCGTTTTGGTGCCGTTTCACTCGAAAAATTCAATCTTCTTCACTACCGGTGCCGAAGGATTAAAATCCACGTTTTTTCGTCGAAACCAGTTACGATACCGCGTGATTTTCGAAAAATAACTGCACCGATATCCTACCGACTGCGCCAATTTTGTTTTCGAAGATTCGAAAGAGGTTTTTGAAAAGATTTTTCATTACGAATGATACAGGTAGCAGAAAACAGATCTTAGAACAGAATAATTAAATAAGCAAATTGTCAGGAATATATAACGTTAGTCTGCAGCGACAGCTTCTTAGAATACGAGTGTTATCTTATGATGCTTCAGCTGTTGTGGGCACATAACTATTATTAGCAATCTTGACTTGAACCATGACACAAATTTTGTTTTCGAAGATTCGAAAGAGGTTTTTAAAAAGATTTTTTATTACGAATGATACAAGTAGCAGAGAACAGATCTTAGAACAGAATAATTAAATAAGCAAATTGTCATGAATATATAACGTTAGTCTGCAGCGACAGCTTCCTAGAATAAGAGTGTTATCTTATGATGCTTCAGCTGTTGTGGGCACATAACTCCTCCATCCTCAAAATGAAAACAAGGAGGGCAGCGATTTGTTTTCATGCGTCTTTTCTTCTTTGGGGTCGGAGTCTTCTTTCTTTTGAAGTTTCTTCTTTACGATTATCCATACTATCGTGGCGATGATGGCTATCAAAACAAGGGTTGACAGGACACTGGCTGAGCTCCAGGCTAGCTGATTGGTCACGATGCCATCTTTCATTTGAAGAACTCGGGCTTTTTCTTGTAAATTGTGGATTTTCTCTAGGTCGATGGACTGCAATACTAGAGGAACATCTTCTGATATTTCGGGTTCGGTCTTGTCAATCTTGATTTCAGGCAAGGCAAGAGGGTTGCCTCTGGCTGGGTCTCGTTTATTCCAAAACTGTGAATTCTTGACTTTGATTCCACAGTCTCGAGGTATTCTGATAAGACTGGGTATTTTTACAAGGATATGTTCGTTTTGTTGGCATATCTTGTTTGTTTTGATTGGGTTTTCGGCAGGAATTATCAAAACGTATTCGCTGTTGATGGATTCTACGATTGGACTGGCAATCTGAACTTTTGTAGGGTGGCACTCTTGATTTTCAGCATCTCTTATGAGTGACGTCAGGCAGTTGTCCACTTGGGGTTCTAGTTGATTTTCACAGACGAAGACATCTTCGATGAGGGGACAGGCTTCATCTTGAAATTGTTGTTGACTTGGTCCAAGAGTCAAATATGGGTGATCAGGAATTATTATGGATTGATTAATAGGTATCGGGAATAGGTGGAATAGTTCATATTTATCTTCATTAAAAATTGGAAGATGTATTGCAAAAATAATTCTATTCATAGAAAAAGTAACTTGTAATCCTGCTAATTGATAAAAAGAGATAATATTTTTGAAACTCGGAACTTTGTTCTTATCATAGATTGTACTCAAATAATTCATTAGTTTTTCTATTTCAGAGATAGATATGACTGCACTATGTGAAGTATTCAGTTTAGCAAACGCTATTGCATCCTCTAAGTTATCTAGGAATGTGATCATATTTTGGCAGTTCAAAATGATATGATCAAGCGTATTTTGTGCTCTTAAGTAAGCAGATATATCTTTGAATGTATTGTTTATGTTCAGAAAATATTCGAGCTTCGATTTGATCAAAATTTGGTTGGCATTGAGAAGTGTTATGGAATTATTATAGTTATCAATTAATTGTTTAGAAAGTGATATTTGCATCGTAACTTCCCTGTCGAGAGTTTTTTGATTTGTCTGTAGTTCTGTTATTGCTTTGTTATATTTTATTTCGTCTTCAGAGTCCATTGTTCCGAAGGCCCATTTTGAAATGTTACCAACAACATTCAGTAAGCCTCTTTTTGGACGAGTAAATGGTGTTATATTTTTTATTTTATTATCCGTTTCTGTTATCAAATATTTGACATGACTTAGTAAATTGAGTAGAATGTAATAATGATATGGATAAACAGGACTATTCGAAAGCGATGGATTTAATGATTTTTCTGCTTCTCGAAAAAAATACTGAATGTTTTCTAATTGTATTCTTAAAGGTGAAGTTTCGACATTATGAAGAAACGTATGTTCAGTTTCAATAACTTTCGCATCTCCAAGCCGAAAAGGGAGGAGAGGTGCTTTTAAGGGTGTGATTGTTACGTCGTCAACAGTTGCTGTTCCCATCGTCATTCGGAGAATGATGACTACAGGAAGCAATTGCTTCATCAGGAACATTGCCCTATAGAACAGAAGAGAACGCTTTAGGTTTTTGTACTTGAGATTTGTGAATCGTTTTATTTTTATTTGATGTTTTGAGTTTGATTCCTAAATCTTGTGATACTGTTGCTTTTTTGAATCTTGGTTTTCTTTTGCTTCTTGAAGCGGTTTTGTCAATAATGAATGCTTTGGATCCGACTTTGAATTCTGTTGGTTCTTCACGGTTTTCATTGGTTTTCTCGATTATTCGTGTTTTATGGTTATTTGATATGTCGTTAATCTTATCGAAGATTGTTTGTAGTCTATCTCGGCGATTGACGACAAATTGGTTCATTATTATTTCGTCAGTGAGGTCAAAGGGATCTAGGGCGTCAAGACGTCCGTTGATGAGGTAAAATGGTTTTTGTTTCGTTACGCTTTGTACAGAAGAATTATATCCTAAAATAGCGTATTGCATTAATTGTTTAGTACTGGCTTTGGAATCTCTTATTTTGAGGATTCTGAACATTTCGATAAGCGTAGAGTGAAGGCGTTCAACTGGGCTATTACTATTTGAATTTCCCGGTGTGATGAAATGTAAATTGATTTTGTGTAATTTACAAAAATCGGTGATTAACGAATTTTTGAATTCTGTACCGTTATCGCATGTTATTGTTTGAGGTATTCCGTGGTGTGTGAAGAAGTTAATTAAATTGTCGAATACTGTAACTGATGATGAAATTGGTTCTAATATATATGCTTGAGCATATCTTGAAAAAACGTCTATTATTGTGAGAAATTTAGTATTCTCGATTTGAAATGTGTCTATATGTATAGATTCAAGTGGTTGTTTTGGTGTAGGAGTGAGTGAGAATTTGATTTTTGGTGGATGTCTATCGTATTTTGCTATTTGACATACATCGCAATTATTTATGAATTCCGTTATTTGTTCTTTCATTTTTGGCCAGAAATGGAGTTGTTTTAGAGCTAGCAGTGTTTCGTTTATTCCTCGATGTACGGTTTCTTCGTGATGATTGGTTCTTGAAGAATTTCGGTAGTATTTTAGATAAGACTACTGATAGATCGATTTCTGATTCTTGTACGAATATACAATGGAGTTTATTCGGATCGACACGTTCTTTGAAGAATTTGAAAATTTCTTCTTCAATATTTCTTGTCAAATGAACTATTAGTCTGTTTACGTTGTTAAAAGATGTATTTTTCACGACGTGAAAGCAACCTGATGATTTTTGGATGAATATGATTTGATTGCAATATTTGTTAATACAATGTTCAGTTATAGGTATTTCAAGAATAGGGTTTTCTATTGCTGAATGAACGGTTTCGTCATCGTCACTTTCTTGATTGGGTTGTCTTATTTGAACGTTCGTGATGACGTCTATAGGATGGGGTATCTGTTTTTTTTTTTTTTTTTTGTTGGTTATTGGCATTAGCACTCGGTCTTTTTGCCACAGAATGGTTTTGGTTATGCAACTTATTTGTGATATATATATTTATCTTTCCATTTATTATGAATTCTACTAATGCGTCATAAATTTCCTTTTTGTCTGTACTAAGTAGGGACGCAATGTTTATTGGGAATGGTACGTACTTTTTTATTTTGTTTAATAAATCTTCTGTTAATTGTTTGTATTAGGCACATTCAAAAAATATATGGTTGAGATCGGCTATTAAGTTATCATGTGGGCATAACGGTGATTCTAAGATTCCTATTTTATGTAGGTGTGCTGGGAATTGACCATGGCTTAGTCTGAGTCTGGTTATAATAGTTGTATATCTTCTGTCTGCAGAGTATTGACAGATATGGGGAACTTTTCGCGGAAGAGTTTGGTGGAAGGAGTAATAGTGATTTTTTGATTTTTTTCTGTTTTGATTCCATTCTATTTCCCAAAGTTGTTGTTGTGTTTTTTCCAAATCACTGAATAGTTCTGTATACGTTGGTGTATGTTGAATGTTGTTCGATGTGGTGGCTTCTTTGGCAGCAAGGTCAACCCTTTCATTACCCCCCACTCCGGAATGCCCTCTCGTCCAGACAAAAACTATTCGACAGTTATTACGCAATAGTGAGAGATATAAATTTCTTATTTTACATAACAAATCGTTATTGCAGATTGTTTTAACGTCTCCATCGATTGATTGCATAACTGATTTTGAATCGGATATTATAACTGCCTCGTTGATATTATTCTCAATACACCAATTTAGGCCCCTTTCGATTGCAAAAGCTTCAGCTGTATATATGTTACAAAGGTTATGTATTCTATATTTTGATATGTAATTGAATTTGGGGACATATAAAGCTGCACCCACACCATCCAAACTTTTTGAACCATCTGTATAAATTTCTGGTTGGATATTAATTTCGTTTAGAACAGTCCTTAAGATCATTGCATCATAGGAAGGTATTTTTAAGTAGGGGGGGAATACGACAGAGGGTATGGTTACAAGAATTTCAAGCTCATAATAGTACATAGGAAATTTGTCTTTAGTCGACGGTATAGTGCTCTGATATTTGGCGGTGTCCACAAAAGCAGTGGCGAGCGGCGGTGAATTCTTTTTGGCCCAAAATCGATTTGTTAAGTCCTCTGTACTAAGATTGTTTATTTGATTCGTCAATAATGAGTTGTATGTTCTGAATTTCAACATTAATTTGGACGATATATATTGTCTACGTAGATGTAAGGGGGGTTCATTTGCTTCTGCCAAAATTGCATTCGTAGGTGAAGATTTGAAAGTTCCCAAGCATGTTCTAATGGCTTTGTATTGTATTTTGTCGATTTTTTTTTAAATTTGTATTTGATGCAGATCCGTAAAAAACACAACCATAATCTATAATTGATCGCATAAATGATCTATAAAACATCAAGGCAGTTTTGGGGTCTGCCCCTCACTTCTTTTTTGCTACACATCTGAGAATGTTTAGGCATTTTTCGCAACGTCCTTCTAGGTACTCAATATGTTTGGTCCACAACAATTTTTGGTCCAATATCATACCAAGATATTTGTAATTTGTTATCACGGGGATTGTCAGTCCTGCGGTATTGAGTGGTGCAGGGTTTTTGAGTTGGTGTCTTGTGAAGAACATAATTGCGGACTTTTCCGGAGCCAGGTTGAGCCCCATTTCAAAGAGGTAGTCTTTCATTGTAGTTATGATGTTTAATAGATCATTCCTGCACTGATCGTATTTTTTGTGAGATACGTATAGGCATATATCATCAGCATATTGTATTATTTTGATATGACTCTCAAACCTAGAATGTAATTCTGCAGTATATACATTAAACAGAATAGGACTGAGAATTGATCCCTGGGGAATCCCGTTACTAGAAATTCTGGGACCATGCAACTCATTATTGTAGTCACGGATATAAATTTGTCTGCCATTAAAGATCGCTGTGATGCCATTTGCGGCTCTTTTGTGGACCCCTATGTCAATCAACTTTTTATTTGAGATGCCCAAATCCACCGAGTCGTATGCTCCCTTGACGTCTAGAAATAAGCACATTAGATATCCGTTTTCTGAATATGAGTTTTGTATGTCTGTGATTAGTTTGGCTAAAGCATCTTGTGTTCCCATTCCTCTTCGGAATCCGTATTGTGATTTGGGTAATAAGTTATTAGATTCTAAGAAATGTTCTGAACGCAATTTTATCATTCTTTCAAAGGTTTTTAATATACATGAGAGTAATGAAATAGGCCTGAATGATGTAGGTAATGAAGGATCCTTTCCAACCTTTTTAATGAGAATAATTGAATTTTTTTTCAATTCGTCTATAACCTCCTGTCTCACCCACCATCCGTTAAAAATGTCCAAAAGTATGATATAAGCTGTTTGCGATAGATTTGATATTATCTTATATGTTAGTCCGTCAAGCCCGGGAGAAGTGTTTTTGCTGTTCTTGATAGAGGCTAATAATTCCTGCATTTTGAAAGGTTTGCTCAACTCATCTTCTTGGAGCTGACTGTCATTACTTGTATCTGTATAATTACTTATATCTGTATTAGGTTGTAATGTAACTGTCGGAGGGGCTAAGTTATCTAAAGAAGTGCTTATGAGTTCTTCCGAAAGCTGAGTTTTGTTGAAAGAGTTGTTGTTGTTGTTGTTTATTGATTTGACTACCTTCCATATTTCTGAAATGCTTGTATTATTATTTAGTTTATTCACGTATTCGATCCAACTTTCACGCTGCTTTTGTTTGAAAAGTCGTCTACCTTGCGCTGATATCTTTTGATAGTTCAAGTAATTTTCATTGTTGCTAGTATGCTTGTAATTTCGTAAAGCCTCTTTTCGTTTATTTGCTATATCCGTGCATTTATTATCCCACCAGTAGGGCTTTGAAGTACTCGGCATGAACGGTTTTTTAATTGGTATTGTTTGATTAGCGCTTATGTTAATGTAATTGGGAAGATGGGCTGTCTTATCCTGAGTTGTTTTATCAGTCAAATTATGGTGTGATAATTTATTTTCTAATTTTTTTTTGAATATATTCCAATCTACTTCTGAATCATTCCATTTAGTGGAAGGTATAATCAGTTTGTTGTTCGTGATTATTGTTGTTGACATGATAATAGGTAAATGATCGGATTCGTATGAGTCATCTAGTACCGTCCAGCTCATTTTATCGGCTATGGAAGGAGAGGTTAATGTGAGGTCAACTGCCGTTGGGGTTTCGCCCGGGCGCACTATACGCGTCGGTGATCCGTCATTGATGTAGACTAATTCCGCCACGTCAGCGGCATCCACTAAGATTTTACCTTGAGCGCAATTGGATTGGCAGCCCCATAATACATGGTGAGAGTTGAAATCACCGCAAAAGATTGATTTGCCTGACATTTGTTCGAATATATTTTTCCAGTCTTGTTGTTTTGCCTTGATCGTTGGGGGTTTGTATATTGAACATAAATTTAGCTCACCGTTATTTATTTCAGCTGCGCATACTTCTATGTCAGTGTTATAATTATTATTGATTTTTATTTCTTTGTATGTTATATTTTGGGAGATCAGGATGGCTACTCCTCCATAGCCATCCGCTCTGCATGTTTTAATAATATTATATCCTTTAATATTTATTATTTCATTTTTGGTCATCCAAGTCTCTGAGAGGATAATAATATCCAAACTGAGTTCTTGAATTAGACGTAATAGGTTATGTTTTTTAGCTTGAAGTGAATGGATATTCCACTGTAGTATTTTTAAGTTTCTAGAATTCATCTTGGTCGTTTGTTTCTTTGTCAGAGTCTTTATCATCTTCTGTGTCAATTGTTATTATATCCATGTCTATACTACTATTGGTGGGGTTTTCATTCTTATTACAGTCATCAATTGAATGTGATATAAGTTCTTTTATATTTATTTCAGATGCGTTTATTTTATTATTTACTACTTCACGGAGTATATTTTCTATTCTCAGAATTAACTTTTCTTTGTAAAGTTTAAATTCATCGCGATATGGGTTAGGTAAGATAGATGTACTAGGTTTTTTAGTTCGTATGTCTGTAGGAGTCTGGGGTGAAGACTCTTTCTTGCGTTTATTTGGTCTGGAGGTGTTAATTTTCAATCGCGGCGTATTTGGTTTAGTTATGGTGTTTATGCTAGATTGAGTAGGGGGTAGTTCGGGGAAATTGTTGTAGTTTGATAATATGGAGAAACGATTGTTTGTTACGATTTTTGCGTACGAAGGGTTATTCACTATGGCTTCCGCCTCCCTGAAGGATGAATTTTCCGAGGCCATCACTTTTTTTATTTGGTATTGTTTTTTATATACCGGGCATGTCCGGGATATTGATGGGTGATCAATACCATCACAATGAATGCAGGTTTTTCTATTATTTCCGCAAGAGTCAGAGCTACAGTCTTCATGTCCACAGTTCTGGCATTTAGTTTTGCTTTTGCACTGATGTTTGGTGTGACCATATCGTAGGCAATTGAAACATTGGACCACTGGGTAGATAAAAGGTTCGACAATAAAGTTAACCATATTTATTTCAATATAATCTGGAGTTTTGTTGCCAAGGAATGTCACAATGATCATTTGTCTATCAATAAGTTTATATTCTTTTGCTTCCTCATCATATACTTTTTTTTTTAATTCGTTTTACGTTTATTACTTCCATTTCCGATTCAATGGCTTCCTTCAAATACTCACAATCAAAATAGGTATCCACCTCCCGAATAACACCTTTTTTTTGGGTGAAAAATTGCGGAATGTACGCTATCAAGTTGTTAGTTTTGATGACTTCATGATCAATCAGGGAATTCGCGACATCATATGATTGGAAAACAACTTTCACTCTGTTAATACCAATTGGTTTAATCTCGATTATATTATTTTTAAAACTTGTAATTTGTCGCAAAAAGTGGCCAATTCTAATCGGATAAAGTCTACCAATGTTCTTCTCTTTATGTTCCAAGTATACACAATATGGCCCCGAATCGTTCCTTCGATATCTATTATTCAAATCATATTTGGGATTTGATATTTCTAAGAAATTATTGATGGGCGGCGTATCGCCGCCCTGCTCTCTTTCCATGTTTTTATCTTCACGGAATTGTGTGCCAATCCCTCACAGCACGTATATTCTGATACAATAAATAAAAACCAGGTGTACTTATCTTTTTACTGTCCTGAATCGCTTTTTGTCAGATCACTGATATTCACGTCGTTCTCTGCCAAGGTACGAACAAAACTCGGGGTATCTGTTCAGCATTGGGGTTGAATGAATCGTCTAGTTTGTCTAAGTCTTCGCAGGTAATATTTTCCTCAGAATTAACATATTGGTCAATATCGATGTCTATATCTCCTGGGTTTCCAATTATTGATTCGATTGTTTCATTTTCTATTTGGTTTAATTCTATTCGCGAAAGACAGTCTGCGTTCGAATTTTGCGTACCTTTTTTATAAACAATTTCGTAGTCATATTCTTCGAGTTTTAATCTCCAACGCACTAGTCTCGAATTCGGTTCTTTTAAACTGAATAACCATTGGAGTGGTTTGTGGTCGGTTACAATTGTGAACTTTCTTCCGAAAAGATATGGCCTAAAGTATTTTGTGGCCCATACGATTGCCAAAAGTTTTTTTTCTATCGTGCTGTAGTTGGTCTCAGCTGGATTCAATGTTCTGGAGGCATAAGCAATGGGTAGATCATTACCTATTTTACCTTGACTGAGTACGGCGCCTACGGCTACATTGGATGCGTCAGTCGTGACTATAAATGGTTTTTCAAAATCGGGAAATTGTAGAATTGGATCACTACATAAGAGCTTTTTACAAAGTTCAAAGGTATTGACAAATTCTGTGGTATGCTCAATTTTCTCTCCTTTCTTTAAGCATTTAGTGAAAGGTTTCGTTAGTTTCGCAAAGTTGTTAATAAAACGTCTATAGTAACCAAGAAGTCCAAGAAATGATTTTATTGGTTTTGCTGAATTGGGAATTGGAAAATTAAGTATCGCATCTATTTTCCTAGGATTTGGTTTTACTCCTTTGGGTGTGATTACATGACCTAAGAATTCAACTTCTTTACGTAGGAATTCGCATTTATCAACTTGTATTTTCAATTTTGAATCGCGGAGTTTTTTGAATACTAATTTCAAATTATCGATGTGTTCTCTGAGGCTGGATGAGAAGATGATAATATCATCCATGTACACTAAGCATACTTTGCCTTGAAGTTCTTGTAATACGTTGTCCATTATTCTCTGAAACGTGCTCGGTTCGTTCTTAAGACCGAATGGCATTCGAAGATATTCAAAATGTCCATTCTGGACACTAAAAGCAGTTTTTTCGATAGAGCTTGGGTGCATTTCTACTTGATGAAACCCTGACGCAAGATCTAAAGTTGTAAAATATTGACAGCGCCCCAATTTGTCCAAAATATCTGTGATATTAGGCAAAGGGTAGCGGTCATCGATGATTTTCTCGTTTATTTTACGATAGTCAACGACTATCCTCCATTTTTGTTTACCGCTTGCATCTAGTTTCTTAGGCACAATCCAAATGGGACTGCTCCATGGACTTTGACTCGGACGGATAATTCCATCTTCTAACATTTTGTTTATTTGCTTTTGTACTTCCTTTTTATGAGCGAATGGATATCTGTATGATTTGGAATGTACGGGTACTTCGTGACTAGTTCTTATTTCGTGTTTAACTTTGTTAGTGAAAGTTAATATTTTATTTTCGTTATGGAAAATATCGGAAAATTCGCGACAAAGATTTTCAAGAGCGAATTTTTCTTCAAGATTAAGGTGATCACATCTGATGAGTTCGGAAATGTCTTTAATATCTGATTCATTACATATGTTGGAAGATACAATGTCGTCAAAATGAAACATGTGAAAATTATCCTTATGACTATCAGAAAAGTTGTAAACATTTATAGGCGTATCAAATTCTAGTGTTATCGGATTGTCTGTGTAATTGTATATGTCGGTTTTCGCAATTCCATATTTTGCTGTTGTTAAAGTCTCTGGAAGGTAAAGGTCGTCTAGAGATTGTTCAGGAATTATGATGTCTCCGTTATACTGAGAAACTGGAATCTGAACAGACGCTACTTCATGCGACTTTACTGATATGGTATACTTTTCCTTTTCTGGTTCGCGATAAAATATCGGAATTTCAGTTACATTGTTAACGAGGCGTTTGTTTGTCAAGTCTATATTGAATTTCATTCTTAATAATTCACTCAGACCTAGAATACCGTCGAAGTATTCGTGAAAGTCGAATAAAATGAATGGAATATTATGATTTGATTTTAATTCTCTAAATGCTGGAATATCGGCTTTGAAAAGAATTTCTTTTTCTCCTATACCTGTTTTGATTTTTGATGCTGACTGATAAATTTTTTCAGGAAAGAATTTCTCTGCAAGT
Source organism: Plagiodera versicolora (assembly GCA_037013635.1). Classification (NCBI taxonomy): domain Eukaryota; kingdom Metazoa; phylum Arthropoda; class Insecta; order Coleoptera; family Chrysomelidae; genus Plagiodera; species Plagiodera versicolora. Next base: position 1,523,744 of record CM072986.1, on the reverse strand, counting down.
TTTGGTTTCATGATTGAATGAGAACAATCTGTGTCAACTAAAAGTTTCATAGGCGGGTTATTTATTTTTATATAGGGTAATTTATTTTTTGTGATTTCTGTGTGCATTTCAAAGGTTACGTGTTGTATTGTTTCGTGCCAACTTCTTGAAAATTTTCATCATAGTCATTTTCATAATTTTGGTATTCACTTTTTTCTTCGGTATTTTCATAAAATGATTGTTCTTCGGAAGTGGTTGGGTGTTGTTCAGTTTGGAAGTCGTTTAAGTCAAATGTTTCTATTTGTTGATTAGATTCGTCTTCAATTTGGTAAACTTCTTGTGATGTAAAATTTGGTGGTCCGGTTGATCGGAAATAATTATTAGTTAGAGGCGACGAATAATTTTGGCGTGTGAATGTATTTTTTGATGTTGAGGATACGGCCATTGGTTCAGGTCGATTTCTGGGTATTTGTCCAGTTGGTTTTGAAACATTTCTGGGAGGCCCAAAAACTTGTTCATTTGTTGGGTAATGTCTCTGAATATTATTATTACGTGATTGTATATTTATTGGTTGAGAAGGAAATTGTTGGGGTCTTTGTTGAGCTATCGGTAAAGGTCTTTGGAATTGTTGGTGAGCATAATGAGTGTTATTTCTGAAATTTTGTGTTGGTGTGTTGTAATTTTAAAAAGTCTGGGTACGAGTATCGAATGATCTCTGACTATTATTTGATATAGATTTCGATGGATTTTGAGTATAATGGAAGTTTTTTTCTTCGACGATGATATTCATTGCCGTTTCTGAACAATCTGGGTTTTTCAATCTGACTATCGTCTGTAAATGCCCGTGTAGACCTCTTATGAAAGTTCTGAGACAAGCTCCTTCGTTTTGTTTCATGTAAACCGTTTTTGTTGTTACGTCCATTATAGTGGCGTCTTGTGAATTGATTTTCTGTGCGAGATTACTTCTTAGAACTTGTAACCGTTTGCCAAAATCTAAAGGTGATTCGTTTTTTAATGGTCTAGCTAACAGTGAATCTTGTTCTAGACATTCAAAGCTCCTATTGTCTCCGAAACATTGCACAAGTGCGGCTTTTACTAATTCCCAAGAATTTAATTCGGTTCGACAAACAACAAGTAGTTGCGCTCTTCCTAACAATTTTGTTTGAACTACTCTGTTTAAGTAATTTTTCAAAATTGGATCTCTCGTTTGCTTTCCATAAGTTTCGAAAAGGAAGTCACAAGATGAAATAAAACTTATGAGTGTACTGGGATTCCCGTCGAAAGTAGGAATCGTGTCTACGAACATTTTCAACATACTTAAATTATTCGCTGGTTCAGTCATTTTTATTGCTGAATTGTTTGAATGTGTTTCAGAAAATGTTGAAGTTTCGGTGAATGAATTGATTAATTCTTCTACAGTATGATCGCTGATCATGAGATTTTCCTATCTACGTTTTGTTTGATTTCTTTCTTTCTTATCTCCTAACTTATTTCTAAGATCAAAATTTCCTAACCAGGGAAAAATGATGGGGTCACAGGAAAGATGCAGGGAATTTGACTCTTACCAAAGTCCTCTTCTTTCTGTGGTTGATTCTGTCCCGTGTAGTCTGCGACTCGTTGGTGGATCCTCAGGTGAACTCAATTCCTTTTTGGATGCCAGTGGCCCTCAGGTGAACTCAATCCCGTTTTGGTGCCGTTTCACTCGAAAAGTTCAATCTTCTTAACTACCGGTGCCGAAGGATTGAAATCCACGTTTTTTTCGTCGAAACCGGTTACGATACCGCGTGATTTTCGACAAATAACTGCACCGATATCCTACCGACTGCGCCAATTTTGTTTTCGAAGATTCGAAAGAGGTTTTTAAAAAGATTTTTCATTACGAATGATACAAGTAGCAGAGAACAGATCTCAGAACAGAATAATTAAATAGGCAAATTGTCATGAATATATAACGTTAGTCTGCAGCGTCAGCTTCCTAGAATAAGAGTGTTATCTTATGATGCTTCAGCTGTTGTGGGCACATAACTAACACAACATATTCTTTTCAATAATATGAGTCCCAAATTTGTTATAGGTTACATCCATTCTCTGTTTCGTGAATCGAGCCTTAATAAGACATATTGAAAAATGTTACATTTGTGATCACTTACTGTTCTTACAATGTATTCAGTCTTTTTTGTGTGACTTGGGTGTTTTATCCCATATTATTTCGTCCATATATGTAATGACTTTGTTTATATCCATGCGTGGTTTTTCAAACCTAGCATTCTTCAAATTTTAGTGACACTGATGATGATCACAACGTTGATCCAAACATGTATGTTTCCTCTTTTTGATAATTAAAGAAATCCTACTATTGTGTAAAGAAGATTTTGAGTTTTTGTCGTTCTTTCCCAATATATTTCACTCCACTTTGAGCTATGGACTATCTCCCTCGAATAAATAATACATAGTTCTTAATAAACAATTAATTATTTTCTACAGTGGAACGATTATACATAAACAAGTGAAATTTGGAAACTGAATATCAAAGGTTGTAAACTGCCCTACTAGGGATGATAGATGACGAAATCGTCAAAGATGACGTCACAAGGCCTTTGTGACCAATAATTTTAAATGGAACCCTACGGCAAGTGACACCTCTTTCAAAAGGTATCGAAGAAACCTATTTAATGATACTAATTTTGTTTGTGTCTGAACTCAAATATTTAAACTGCTATTACCTACTATCCCCAATTACATCTTCATTTCTTTTTTGATCCTTCCATTCATGATAGTCTGTTCTTTCTTGAACTTCAATTACGATTCTTCTATAGGCTGCACATTCTCTGTTGTATGCTGGATGATTATAATTTATATTGGGAATGTCTCTGATGCATATTTACAATTTACACAAGTATGTTGATTTGTGGTAAAGACATCTGATTTATGTTTTCCTGAACATTTTGAACATATTATATCACATGTATTTTTGCGATACTTAGCTTGATGTCCAAATCTCCAACATTTAAAGCACTGTATGATGTTCACGTAGTCACGATAATAACAAGTTTTCCAACCCAGGTTCAATACTTCTCTTTTCTTGACATTAGCACATGTCTCTGGATTCAACTGCATTATAACATTGATCACCCCTTTTCTGTTTTCAATTATATTTGATATCTTCAGCTCCCTTTTTTCTATCTCTGTTGTAATACAGTTTTGTATTACCATTTTTTCTATCAACTCATCTTTATTTTCAGATAGCTTCTGACCAACGTTGAACACTTCTATTCGTGGATTTTTCTCTTCTGGTACTTCAACTTCATAATCTGTTCCTATTTGTTTTTGAACATTTTGACAAATTGTTTTTATTTCTTCCTGGTTACTACATTTCATGGCTAGTCCTCCTCGTCTGACATTCTTTACTTTGGATACTGTTGCCCCTAAAGTGCAGGTATTTACTGTCTCTTCCAACTTTCTCCTTGTAAGAATGCTTGTTTGCTTTGTATTTTTGGGCTTTATCGATATAACTTCTTCCTTTTTATTACTTTTGAGTACCTCATTATATCCCATTTTTGCTCCAGACTCTTTGACTATCACATCTTCTATATCTTTTTTCAAGAGTTTGATGATTTCATTTTTGTCTTCAATAATTTACTCCTTACATGTTACTAATTCATTATACAAATCAGAAGAATCTCCTTTGATGCATTTGGGACAATAAAATTTCAGGGTTCTACCAGAGACTCACTGCAAAACTTTAACCTCTGATGCAGTCAATCCTCCACATCCCTTACAAATACAATTGTTGCACCCATCACAGTTGAAGACATCTCTAGTTTTGACATCCTTGCAAGTAAAACAGGCCATTTTTGCCGATCATTATCCGAGTCCGGCCCTGTCTTCTTTTTCACAGGCTCTTTTTGTGTTTGATTGCTTTTAGACACTTCTTTCAATATATTATCAACAAAAAAGGACTGTTCCTTTTAAGTTAATCATACAATTTTGCCGATTATTCTTTAACAAACCACCACTTTTTCGCGATTTTATAACCACTGAATAGACTGATTTTCTATGAAGATAGTCATATAAAATAATTTCAATTTTTCACTATACAACCACTGTTTCAGCACAATACTTGAGAATGTGTTTCATCACAGGTGTGTAACGGTAACGAATTGAAAGGAATGTGATTGAAATCGATATTCAGAATTTCTTGTCTGTCGAATTTTTCAACTGAGATAGGTTCGTGAAAGTCTTTAGTTACTGTCTTCGTGGAATAAGTAACTTGCATATCTTCCGAAAAAAAAAATGTTATTCTACATCGTATATCATTCATTTCTGTGCAATTGGAGAAATCCATTACGAATATTCCACTTAGTAATAAATTAAAACATGAACTGGGATTCAAATATACATGAAAACGCGCGCGCTTCAACGCGGCCATCTTGTGACGTCATATGGTCGTTTGTGTTATTGTTGTCATTAATTTGTCAATCAAAATATCAGAGTATATCTCTTCGATTTCGCTTTAAACGTTCTGGATATTCAATTTCCTTGTGTTTGTTCATACTGGATGACTGATAATGGAAGGCAATACCAAAGGATTTCACAAATACTGTATTGTTCCAATGTGCAAAAATACATCCTTTAGTAGTTCCAGTAAACTGTTTTTTTTTTCTGTGCCTAGGCACGACGAGAAACGCATGGTGCCAATTAATGAAAAGGGAACCCCTTTCCAGTGTAACAAATCGTTACTGTTGTGAGGATCATTTTGATGTAGGCTTATAAATATGAAATATAAATGGGTATTTCATGCAAATCTTCCCTCTGAAGCTTCATGATATATATATCGCACGTTGCATTTCAAGTTTTCTTGAGCAAAAGCGAAAGATAATTCCTTTATTACACTAGGCATGAAAACACTCACCTTGAAGCTTTTATTCCTCTCATTTCGGCACTTATTAAGTCCGGATTACTTCCAAAAAATAGGGCTATCATAAAAGAGTAAATTTTTGGTAAACCTACAGTATAGGTAAGCAACTCCGATTTCGATGAAATTTTCACAGAAGCTTCGGAACACTAATACAAACACCCAGTGATAAAAAACACCTCTAACATACTTTTTTTTGGGAAAGTTTCTGGAAATCGATCACGGTAAGACCTAAGAATTTGATTGATATTGTACTCACGTTATGGTTTGAGAGAATGTTTATTACACTAAAACATAATTGACATGCCCTTGAATCAAATTTCATGATGAGAAACTTTGGAATAAGATATTCTCATGTTTTTATATTTGTATATTCTCGACCCAAAACAATATATAATAATTGCTATGTTAAATGAGATCTGTCATGTCACAAGAGAGCAAGGTTGTCAAGTTGTATTCCTATTTTCAGTGGTAAACCATAGAACTTGAATCTACATATAAGTACCATATATTTTTATGTGGCCAATTGATTGATCTACGTTTGATTGATCTAGGTGTAATTGATCTACGTTTGGGGTGGATCCCGGCGAGAGTGATGTTTTTAATCAGGCACTGCGATGGCGCGCCAGCGCCGTCGCAGGAACCATCTTCCTCGAGCCTACCTGCATTTTGAATTATCTACGTTTGATTGATCTAGGTGTAATTGATCTACGTTTGGGGTGGATCCCGGCGAGAGTGATGTTTTTAATCAGGCACTGCGATGGCGCGCCAGCGCCGTCGCAGGAACCATCTCCCTCGAGCCTACCTGTATTTTGAATTATCTACGTTTGATTGATCTAGGTGTAATTGATCTACGTTTGAAGTGGATCCCGGCGAGAGTGATGTTTTCAATCAGGCACTGCGATGGCGCGCCAGCGTCGTCGCAGGAACCTTCTCCCTCGAGTTACCTGCATTTTGAATTATCTACGTTTGATTGATCTAGGTGTAATTGATCTACGTTTGGGGTGGATCCAGGCGAGATGATGTTTTTAATCAGGCACTGCGATGGCGCGCCAGCGCCGTCGCAGGAACCATCTCCCTCGAGTTACCTGCATTTTGAATTATCTACGTTTGATTGATCTATCGCGCCATCGCAGGAATCGTGTGCATCGACTTATTTGGATTCGTTGAATGATTGTATCCCGAACTTTGAAATAAATCAACTAAAATGGGCATTTTCACAGCTTTCCATCATGAAATTTCTCGTGGAAATAGATTTTAGGACATGTTAATGATATTTTAATATATTCAAGATTTGTCCTACTGATTACGCAAGTACAATATCAATCAAATTCTTAGGTCTTACCGTGATCGATTTTCAGAAACTTTCCTAAAGAAAAGTATGTTAGAGGTGTTTCCGCGGAAAAATTTTTATCACTGGGTGTTTGTATCAGTGTTCCGAAGCTTCTGTGAAAATTTCACCGAAATCGGAGTTGCTTACCTATACTGTAGGTTTTCCCAATTTTTGGTAAATTATCACCGTCCGCCTTTTGAAATCCGGGTTCCATGGTCAACCAAACACAAGATCACACAAAAATAACGAATAAATGCAGTAAACTACGAAAACAACCGTAAATTCAATCAAAATTCAAAATATTAAATCCAAACAAAAAGTAAACAACATTAAACACGCAATTTCTAACCTTCAAACCTAGACAGTTACGATCATTTGACAACACACCAATAGAAGGCGCGTTTGCTGTCACGTGATGACATCGACAAATTGTAAACATTTTAAAAGTGGATTTTACAGTGTATATAAATTACATGAAACTTATTCTCTTATTGACGACTCATTTGCTTTTTAGATATTCATAATGAGTTCATGATTGGGAAATTGACATGTTTTGCAAATTGTCTATTGTTGAGAATTGTTGTGAAAGCTTCGTTATTTTTTGCAATGCTATGACTTTCTGGTATCTCGCAATTGTGAAGTTTTGTGTACGGTATAATTATTTCGCCGTCTCCACGGTCAGTTGCATTTTTGCTCTCATACTAGTGAAACGATTTTGATAGTGATTGATGCAGAAAAAGTTATAATAGAAAAATAAAATATTTTCAAAAAAGGACTCGAGCATTCCGAAAAGTTATTTTGCGTGAGACACCGTGATTCATCCGCACCGAATCATCTTTTTATTACCACATATCTGTTCACACCACGGTCATACGGAGACTACGGCATTTTTGAGTGGTGGGGGGTGGCACCAGTTTTGAAGAAAAAGTTGCCATAATTATCCGCTAGGAGGACATGGGGGTATAATCACGTGATTATTCTTTGACAACAAAACAAACGGTTAGGACTTGAATGTAAATAAAATCAATGACAGAAATATTATGTCTTGCAAAATTCTCTCGAATAAAAAAAAAATCATTCTTACTTTCGAAAAGCTGATCGGATCTGATTTGTGATTGGCTGACAAAGTGACAATAGAGGACAGCGCTTCAGGTGACGAAACATGAGAACCACAAAAATTTCCTTTATTTTTGGGTCACCCCCCATCATACGAGTTAGAAGACCTATGTATACGATCGTGGCCGTCTCTTATCGTTGTTTTCATTTTTATAACTTGCGTTCTGAGTTAAATCGTAATCAAGTTGAGTTCTTTTTTTGTCGATTGAAATAATCGTATTTCGTAATAAGGGGTTATAAGGTATCCTCTCTTCCCAGTCAACCAGTTTTCAATCAATCAATCAATCAATCAAAATATACTTTATTGTCGAAAGAATCATAATCTCATTGACAAAGCATGTGTTAGATCATAACTACCATCATTATAATTATTACAGAGGAGACATTGGAGTCAGCTTTAAACTAACAAAAAGGTCAATAAATAAACAGTGCACACACACCTAATATAATAATGTAAAAGAATAAAATGTTAAAATGGTTGAATCACTAACTGTTAATTTGTAAAAAAAAACACAATTCGTCAAAAAATACAATACAAAACTCAACTAGACAGGTTAAAATTAAATAAAAAGTAGGATATCTTATATCTATCAAATGTACCATCACAATTTGAAACGCCCAGTAAAAACCAACAAGACACGTCAAAATTTCATAAAGTAGGAAGTTAAAATTATATAAAAAGTTGAGTTCCCTCTATCTATAAAATAGTACGATCGTTGAAAAATTCTTCCAAACTGTAACAGGGTCTATCAGAAAGCAATGCCTTGACTTCTTTTCTAAAAATAACACCAGATACCACTCCTTTTATATTTTCTGGCAAGTGGTTGAATATCTTGCATCCATTATATATCAATGAATCTTTCACAAGAGAAGAGGAGGGAATTGGTAGTTTTAAATGCTGATTTTGTCGGGTAGAATAAGTGTTTACTCTATTGAATTTAGATTTGTGTTTGTGTATAAGGCATACTGTTTCCATTATATATATGGATATGACAGTCAGTATTTTGTTACTTTTAAAGTGAAGTCTGCATGAGTCTCGAAGTCTTAGTTTGCACAGGCTTCTCAGAGCACGTTTTTGTTGTACTAAGACACTCTGTAGAGAGGAACTGTTGCATGCTCCCCAAAATGGAATGCCATATCGTAGTTGAGAGTCTATTAAAGCATAATAAACTGCTTTTGCAGCTGAATATCCCAACTCATTTGATGCCATTCTGACGGCATAGCAACCAGAGGATAACTTTTTATTGAGGTTGTTTATATGAGCATTGAATTTTAGTCCACAATCGATAAATAGCCCCAAAAATTTGGAATTTGTTTTTTTATCAATCATTTTAGTATCTAGGGATATGTCTCCTATTGTGCATCTGAATGAAACTATATTGGTTTTGGATGTGTTAAATGTGAGTAGATTTGAGTCACACCATTTTTTCACCATTTGCATGTCCTTGCTGATGATTCGATGTAGATCAGTTTCATCGTTGTTGTGCCATAAAATAGTAGTATCATCTGCGAATAGAGTGAATTTTCCTGATATGTCAAGGGCTGTTAAATCGTTTATATATAGCAAAAACAGAACGGGGCCAAGGATCGAGCCTTGAGGCACCCCGCAATGTATATTTGCTATATTGGAGGTTGATTTTGTTTTTACTATCTGCGTTCGATCCGATAAGTATGATTCAAACCACCCATGAGCACTATATCTGATTCCGTAGCAGAGCAGCTTCCGCAACAGTATTTCGTGATTCACACAGTCAAATGCCTTAGACAAATCACAAAACACTGCCGCAGCCACCTCGCCACTATTGATTTCGTTGTACAGTTCATATAGAAGAGAAAAAATTGCATCATTAGTGCTTTTATTATTTTGGAATCCAAACTGTTGGATACTCAAAATATTGTGGCTGCATAAGAAGTTGTTCAATCTTTTATTGACCAGTTTTTCAATAATTTTTGACAGTGTTGGAATGAGAGAAATGGCTCTAAAATTTGAGGGAGAGTTCTTATCACCACCTTTATGCAGAGGTATCACCAAAGATGTTTTTAGGAAAGACGGGAAAATGCCCTGGCGAAAAGAGTCACTTATCAGAAATGCTAAGCAGCTGAGTGCGTTTAGAGGAAGGTTTTCGAAAATTCTTATGGATATTTCGTCTGTTCCAGATGTGGTTTTGTTCTTCATACTGCATACAATTTCAACCAACTCATCGACGTTGGTATCGTACAACACAAAGTTTTGATTTACGGTAATATGGCTCAAATTAACCAGTGGATCATAGGGGATTGTTATATTCTCTCTCAGAGTGTCTGCAATCGAACAATAATAACTGTTGAGAGTGTCTGGACTGAGTTCAGGTTCTACCCTCCCCCCAGAGTTTTTTCCTCTTAGTTCATTGATTATTGTCTAACTCTCTTTCAGCTTATTACTGGCGCCTCCAATACGATTTTGGTAATATTTGTCTTTTGCGAGTTTTATTAGCCTTCGATAAATTGACCTGTATTTATTGTAGAAGTTGTGGAAAAAAATCTCATTCGTGTATTTCCTTATATGATGTAGTGATCGTAAGTTTTTTGCTGAAATTTTAATTCCATTTGTCAACCATTCCTTCCTCTTCTTATTTTTTATTTTTTGGATGGGAAATGCCTCATCGAAATTTACCAAAAGTATTTTATAGAACTCATCAAATGGTTCTCTTAAAGTTAATGTGATGTCCCAATTAATTTGTTGGCATTTCATAAAGAACCTATTATAGTTCGACCTAGTGTAGAGACGGCCATGCCTGAATTTCTCACTTGCTCTTTTTGCCTCAATATTTTTTACAACGCAATAAACGGCCTCATGGTCGGATAAACCGGCAGGCACCACAGAGCATGTGATACATTGAGATTCCACATTGCTGCAAACATAGTCAATAGTAGTGCTAGAATATTGAGATATTCTGGTATCAGATTCCACATGCATGTTTAGATTAAATGCAGTAAAAAGATTTATAAGTGAATTCCTTATATTACAGTCAGTGTCATTAAAATTTATGTTTAGATCACATGTTAATATAATATAAGATTTTCCAGGTATACTATTTAACAGTGCCTCTAATTGGTTTAGGAATTCATGGGTATCTGATGATGGAGATCTATAGATACATAATATATACAAGTTGACTTTTTTAGAATAGCTAACAGAAAACTCAAATATTTTTTCTCGTAAATAATTGTCAAATTTGGTAGTGTTTTCAAATGATAGCTCATTTATTAATAAGTTTTCGATTAAAATCATCGTACCACCATGAGTAGCAATACTCCTCCTGAATTGTGATACTGCTGTGTAGTGTGGTATATAAAATGGCTCATCCTGTTTTAACCAATGTTCTGTTAGTAGAAAAATATGCGGAAAGTTCATATTCTCCAAAAAAATAAATAGTTCATCTAATTTGTTTCTGACAGATTGAATATTAAGTAAAACTAGAGATAATGAGATGTCATCCGTTGAATGTCTAAAAAAGAGTTTTTTGTGGGTACTGGTACTGTTGCACTGCAGACATTTCCATTATTCTCACTTTCTGATGGCACATTATCAGTTTTTTGTCCTTCTACTTTTTTTCTATCGTTTAGATTATGAATTTCATCACACACAAGGAAGTATTTTTCTAAATGGTTTATTAACCTCTTTGCTAAAAGATTTTTTCCTTTATTGTTTATTAGGAGACCGTTTCTATGATAGTGAATTTTTTCCAGCACTGAATTACAGTCAATAATATGTCTGAATTTTATATTTTTGTAGTTCAACTGTTTATATAAGTTCAAATTGTCATAATATATACTGGTATTTTTGTATGATTTATCATACCTGTATGGTTTTGTTATTATGAGAGGGTTTGTGTGGTTCAGTTTTGAAACGAAGTCATCAATCAGCTGTGGGTGTGGATTGCTGGTCCATAAAATCACAAAGTCCTGCTTCACGTAACTTACCGAGTTGTCAATTGCGGTTCTCACAAGGATACTATCTGCGGCATTGGTTTTCACAATCGATGACACTATGAACTTTTGTGATTGGTGATGTATAAACTTAGAAATATCTTTACCGTGGTATCCTGATATCAACAAAAGCCTTGGTTTGTTGACAATGGTTGTACATTCAGGTGGGTGTATATCTTTCCTGTTAAATGATGACCTATTTTCAAACCTATCCAATTCAATACAAAGATGTGTAGAGTTAGTGAAGTCAACAGCAATGCATTTTGATGCAACTTCAGGAGAGACTTGAATACCAGTATGTTTTTTTGCAGAAATACAGGTTTGAGTTGCTGCTGAACTTTTTGTTATGCTATTAATTTCATCCAAACTTTTTTTGTATTTATCAATTTCCTCGTTTGCGATTTTCAATAAAACATTTTGTTGGTCTAGAAGATCTTGCTTTTCCTTTTCTGCTTTCAAAGCATTCTCTGCAAATATCTTCAAGTCATTTTTTAATGTTTCTATATATTTGTCCTTTGCAACTGTATCTTCTGTGAGATCTCCTAATGTTTGTTCTAAAACTCTCTTTTCTTCACTTGTCATAGAATTTTCTATATTTCCTATTTGATTTTCGCAACATATTATTTTGTGATCTTTTAAAAATATGAATTGTTTTTTATTTCTCATAACACAGGCTTTATGGTAGAACTCCATGCAGTGGGTACAAATATAGTAGGAAGGTATAGATTTTGTTTTGCAGCATTTGAAGTTACTCATTCTTCTATTGTTTAAAAAATATCAACCTGGTGTAAAATATCAATCCATCAATCTGGTTTGGTGCGTCACTGGAAGTATCTATTCAGAAATGTAAATTGTTTATTTTTATCAGTTCACTTCTTATCGGTTTATACTGTTTTTTGTTTTTGTTTAGAAGAGAACTATGAGGTATGCTTCAATGATAGTTTCACTAGTAGATTCACTGATTTTTTTTGCACAAATAGACAAAGTTTCACGTTTTACTGACACTTCTTTTCACAAAATCACTTGATATATCGGGGAAGATAATACAGGTGTATATCGTAGACGTTCGCAGGGAAGTTGTAGTGAGTTACCATCGTGGAAATGCGACTTCACAATATTGATATAAAAAACTGCAACCAGTACTTACTGGGGAGTGCTTAATGTCCGCAACATTGTATATCACTGGTGATTACCTAATACATCACAATGTGGATGAGTGGAAGGTACCATGAATAGCAACATTCCGACTTCACATTTTAGCACTTATTGGAAAGATTATTGAACTAAATGAGCTTTCAAATTACGTCTTCCGTTGAATTTATATTCATATGTAATTTGGTAATTACCATCGTGGCACTGAATTTGCTCTGTATAAGCGTCTTTTAATTCATTTAAAATAATGTTAATTTTGCAACATCCATGGAATTAGTACCTGAAAAGCAGACCAAATATATCTCAGCTGCCTTATATCTCAACCATTTTATAATGCCTATGAAATGTGCATAGGTTAATAAGTCTATGAGATTTATATACAGGGTGGTACACCAGTAGGTATAATCAGAACCAGCAATAAAACACATCATATGCTTGCTCTTCATATTGAATCTCTTTTTTATTCTTGAGGGGAAATAATTAAACATATATTATAAAATACTGATCTGTATATTTTGAATATAACACAGGGTGAGTCAAGCTGTACGCATTTCTAGCCAGGCATATGGCTGAACAGAATCATCAGATATATATTAGTCCAATGCATTCAGCTCGACTCACCCAAAATACTTCATAAAAACTTCAACTCACATTGTAATATCACAGAAATATAAAAACAAAAACATTATTTTCGAAACATAATGAAATACTCAATGGTATTATTCACAAAACAAAAATAATATGCTGTACAGACAAAATAAAATCAAAGTAAACAACAAAAACATTGATTGTTACCATAGCAGATTATTATACTATGATGATCCAAATAATGGATTGCCACTGTTAACTGAGAATATCTAATATCAATAGAAATTGAGTTGTTTTTTTTATAGTTTGATACTGTTCTGAACACGTTAGGTACACTTATGTTGAAACCGTATCATGTTATATTTCTAATCAAATTATTGAAAAATTCTAAATTCAGCTTTTATTGTAGAGAAAGATGTTTCTGAGTAACATTGTATACATGTTTGACATTATAAAATATCATTCAATATTCTGATACTAAATTCCGATAATGATACTACAAAACGGTTGAGGAGTCCATCTTGTTGAAAAGCATTGCTTTTCAATGGGCATCACCTTCCCAATTGCACATTTATGAGCATCATTTTTCCATTGGAAATTTATACTTACATGCACCTAGAGCTGTCTTATATTCTTCTTAACAAAAATTATTTCAAAATACTGCACACGAAACCAACAATTCAACCAACCATTAAATACGCACCACACACAGATCATAATATATTATTTTCACCTTTCCTTTGTTCCTTGACTTTCATTCGTGTGCACGTGTTGTTGCTATGCCCTGCGCAAGCGCCAATTCTATGTTCGAAATATATGAACAGAGATAAGTCGCAAAGTAATAGCAATGTGCACTTCATCTGAATCTCTCGATTAAATGTTCCACTCAATCATTAAGAAAGTTAACATGGGGACTTCGCAACGATAACAATATTTGTGGATGTTGATATTCACAAAGCGAAGTCCCATCTAAAACCCAGAGAGGTTTCCAAGATGATCTTCAATGTGATATTATTTGGTTTTCCCTGCGACTTACTGTTACTTTTTTGGTTGACTGGGTTATAATCAATATTTGCTTCTGAAAATTTCAAGATATCGAGTCAAATTCAAATAGATAAAATTTCAGATTCCTTTGTTTAGGTAATTCTAAAATAGGCGAGGCAGGTATTGAAGCGCTATATTTATGCGATGATTTTTGAAGAATAGAATTTGGAAAACATCTGAATGCTATTGCCGGGTTGATGAAGGATTTTGTTGAGCCAGAATCAATTAAGATTTTGATGTTGAGTTTAGGTAATATAATGTATGATAGTTCGCTAGTATTAATATTGTTAAGTGGAATTATTTGAGGATTTACGTGTTCTGGTAGTTCAGAGGCGTTTCTAAAAAATTTTTTGTATGGGGTATTTAGTTCTATGGATGGTCTCAAAAAAATGCTGAAAATAATTGATATTATCTGCTCTAATTACAAATTGAGGGGCTTCGCTTAAATTCGTCGGTTTCATGCAAAGTATGGTCGTTCCTAGAGGTTCTCTCAATCCGGCTGAGAATGTTTTCAGAGCTAAGTCTTGTTAGAGATCGCGTTTTAATTTCTTCGCTATATATGTAGTCTCGTGAACGTCAGAATAACTACAAAGAAGATTCAATGTATTCAAACATCTGTCAAAGAATTGTTGAGATTTTTCACCAGGTGTTTGTTTCAACATAATTAAATATCTGTTAGACAAGCTTCGTCTCTTTGGATTGCAAAGCTTCTGATGAGGATTGATTTAAGATTTTCCCAAGTAGAAATTTTTTGGATGTAAACCATGAGTTTGGCATTACCCTATAGTTTTGAAATGATCGAATTTACCAGGAAAACATTTTGAAAATGATCAGGGTTTTCCGTGATGTAAAAATTCCTAATCAAAGATTCGCTGATTGAAATATATCGATTTAATTCGTTGGGATTTCCATCGAATTCAGGAATGCAATGTAGGTATTCAGGTTTTGATGGTTGGGTCATATTGTTGTTTGAATTTGAGAAAGGTGAGGAATTGTTGGTTTTAGAGTCAGTTTGAGTTTTATCAATATTCAAATTGTCGAAATTTTTGACTAATTCTTCCATAAATTGTACTTACATAAAAATCAAAGTAACTACGAGCATCTCCAACTTAATTATGAAGAGGGCCAACTGATGGGCGATTTTGTCTTCACTGTGTAAGCCTTCTTCGTGAACTTGGTCGATTTCTGTACTCAATTCCGATGATCCGCTGATGATGAGTTGAATTAGTATCTGCGATAGATCCGGTTTCTTGAAGAGCCGCTAACGCAACGGTTTCACTCAACGGAGCAACGAGGTTTTCGATTTTCCAGTTAATCGTTTAAACGAAAAGTTCAAGTTCGATACGAAAACTCCAGAAAATCCGCACGACTGCGCCAAATAACTTTTCGGAATGCCCGAGTCCTTTTTTAGAAGATTTTATTTTTCTATTATAACTTTTTCTACATAAATAACTATCAAAAGCGTTTTACCAATATGAGAGCAAAAATGCAACTGACTAGAACATTGGTTATCTTATTAACATGATCGTGAAATGTAATCTCTTGTTCAGACATAGTCATCGTTCTTCTTTGAAACGGTTGTGGAGTCCAAGAGATATTTCGCGTTGTTCAGTGGCGATAAGTGATATCAGTTCTTCATTGACAGTGCGTCTGGGAGAATGTGACGAGAGACGTCTCGAATAAAAATACAATTAGTGAGTTATTTTTTTTTATTTCTGTAAATGTACAACGCCACATTGATTTCGTCGCACGATTGAACAATTTTGAAACTGTGCATTGTGCTATTTCGAATTCAGATATTTATTCTTGAGATTTAATAATCGTTTTCGATTCTTACAGAAGGTGAGTAGTTTCTTCTAGAAAAAAGTGAGTGATCTTTTGATTATGCATGACTTTTTGTAGGTGTTACAACAATATTTCGACAAACTATAACTTATAGCAGAGATATATGTCTAGTATGTCCGAATTGCAATATCTCGATGTAGAAATTGATTAAGATTTTTCTGAAATAACCACAATTTAGTTTCGGAAATTTGTCATCGTGATCGTCGGGAATACAGTGCGGCGGTACACGAGCCTACTTTTTTTCTTCATGAAGAAGTGTTTTCAAATGACAGGTCGTTTAAAGAACATCAGGATGTTGAATATAATGTTTATTTACGACTAATATATAATATAAGTATTATGCTTGTGGTTTTTGAAGTATAATGCCATATATTGATCCCTTAGGGAATAATGGCGAGGGATTAATAGTGTTTATTTCTGACAGTGACATTATAAGCTTATATCGTCATAGTTACGATATCTATAATGAGGGTCATAACTCCCTTGGGATAATAAGGTTCAAAAACTCCCTCTTACCTTTTACATATGCCAGAAAGACAGTTTCGTTGGCATCTTTTGACATAACATTTCTCTGTGTCAGCCACTTCAGATATATAAATATGGACATATTATTATGAAAATCGGTCAAAAATAAAATTATCTATGTACCACGGGAATTATAGAGCCTTAATAACCTCTGGCAATTGCTGTCCCGAGGGCCAGAGGCCCTCGGGACGCAAACTTTGCCATCGGTAATTAAGGCCCTCATAATTCCCTTAATACATAAATAACTAACGCTAACGCGGCTCGGTTCGTAAAAATTCCTCGACAATAATAGCTATCATTATTGACTCGTGGTATAATCTACTGTTATTTTCGAATTTGCCTGCAGGGGGGGTCTTATCTCCCCTACTGTGGGTAGCCCTGGTTGACGACCTCCTACAAACGCTATCCAGGGAGAGTTTTTACTCGCTTGGATATGCGGATGATCTAGTGGTTGTGGTAAGAGGCAAATTCCCAACCACAGTCTCAGATCGGGTGCAGATAGCACTAAACAAGGTTAACTGCTGGTGTGTTGGAGAGGGTCTCACTATAAACCCGAAGACAGTTGTAGTGCCCTTTACTAAAAAAAAATATCTTGATGGATTACATCCCCTGAGATTAAACAACGTGGAGATTCCATATGCTAAAGAAGCAAAGTATTTGGGAGTAATTTTCGACCAAAGACTTACGTGGAATCAACATCTTAATAAAACTGCCCAGAAATCCGCTATCTGTCTAGGCAGATGCAGACGACTCTGTGGTAAAAGTTGGGGATTAAACCCAAAAATGACCATGTGGCTATATACGCAGGTCGTACGACCGATAATAGCATACGGGTCAGTCGTTTGGTGGACGAAAACAACGCAGCTGCAGGCACAAAAGCTCCTAGAGAAAACTCAAAGGCTAGCATGCCTGAGTATAACGGGAGCAATGAGTACGACCCCAACTGCAGCATTAGAAGCCCTACTCAATCTTCCACCACTACACAAATATGTACAAGGTACAGCTAGGCAGACTATCTGTCGACTCATGCAAGGACAATCACCAATTATATCCGGGCATGGTTCAACCCAACGAAAACTGAGGGAGGAAATCCAGGCAGACCCAATATTGGGTATGCCTAGTGATGAAATGCCACCTCACTATCGCTTCGAAAGAAAATTTCACGTCCTCTTTCCCGAAAGGGAGACATGGAAAAAACAGATTCCACTGTCCGCTCACTCAATCTGGTACACAGACGGCTCCAAAATGTCTTGCGGCACTGGAGCAGGAGTGTACGAACAATCTAAAAATATCAAGATGGCTATTAGTCTGGGCCGACACGCTACGGTGTTTCAGGCCGAGACGATTGCCATCGAACACTGCGCTATAGAGATTAGAAAACTTAACCTAAAAGATAGGAAAGTTGCAATCTGCTCAGATAGCCAAGCTGCGTTGAAGGCATTAGCCTCTCCGGTAATAACATCACGAAATGTGATGGACTGCAAGAATGCCCTGGACAACATATCAGACAAGAATAATGTCACTTTGGTATGGGTACCGGGACACTCAGGGCTGAAGGGGAATGAAGAGGCGGATACACTGGCCAAAAAAGGGTCAGAGACCGTCATCATTGGACCTGAACCCTACTGCGGGGTATCCAAAAGCCTCAGGAAAAGCACCATTAAAGAGTGGTTGCTATCAGAAACTCTAGCCTCATGGAATAGATCCACTGGCCAGAGGCATGCGAAAAAGTTCATAAAAGAACCCTCGCATGCAACCACGGCAGACCTACTGAACCTCGGCCGTACCAGGCTGAGGATAACGGTAGGCCTATTGACTGGACACTGCCGACTCCGGAAGCACCTTTGCAGGGTCGGGGTGGCCGGGAACAGTGAGTGCCGGTTCTGCCTCGAAGAGGAGGAAACGGCAGAGCACGTCTTGTGCCACTGTGAGGGACTGGCAAGGTGCCGGTTTCTGTGCCTGGGTGTTGAAAAACCCAAGCCAGAAAGCTACATGAGGAACATTAATAGCCTCTGGAAGTTGGTAAAGCAACTGGAGCTCACAGAGGAGCTCTAAATACAGGGAGGGCACAATAGATCTCAATAGGTCGAGGTGCTTAACTTATAGCAAGCCTCCTATCTAATCTAATCTAATCTAGATGATTGGGAAATCGGGGTTCGTTTTTAAAAAGCAACTGGTGACTTCAAGATACAACAAAGAACTGTTTTTTATTCGTAATAACATCAAAAACGAAATCATTATACAAGATGCTGTTTTTAGAAAATAAAGTGTCGATTGATGCATTTCTGGAGTTCATGCATTCTACGTTGTCATGTCATGAAATGTAACTTGCGCTTGAATAAATCGAATACGCCATCCAAAGTGACTTACAGACGGAAGGTCCCGAGTTCAGATGCATCGAAATTATTTTCAGTGATTTTTCGATCCTATCAAGAACGACAGTTGACAACCTCACCCGATAACATGCCCTTACGAGGGAAGAGTATTGACTTTTGGTGTCTGTAAGTTTCCTCTCTACAAAGGAGGGTGTCACCTCAAAAGGTCGGTATGAATAGTGATTTTCGTGGTTGTGGGAGTTTTCTTAGTTCTTGATATCTTGATATAGAAATTTGCTTTTCGACCTACCGCATTTGAATTTCGATGAAACTTTTGTCTGTGAATCACTTGACGGCATACTTGATTTCTTCAAGCGCATTTTTGATTGTAAATTTGACTTGTACCATCGCACTGGAGACGACTATTACTTTTCCTGCTATGATGTCAATTAAAAAATGAACTTTTTATTCAGCATCCTGATGTACCGTCTATTGAACGACCTGTCACTCCAAACATTTCTTCATGAAAAAAAAAAGGTAGGCTTGTATATCGTCGTACAGTATTCCCGACGATCACGATGACAAAGTTTCCGAAACTTCATTGTGGTGATTTTTGAATGCAAATACAATCAGTGAGTAAATTTTTCAATCTTGTGAATTTCACAACGCGAATTCAACCTCTTCGCACATTTGAACAATTTTCAAATTATCCACTATGATTTTTCGAATTCAGGCTTTCAGGAGCCTTGTATGCTAAAAATTAATCTGGACCCAAATGTAGAGTGAATATTTTCAACGACAGAAACGAAAATGTTTACATTAACCCATTTCATCCCAAGCCTCGGAAAAATTGAAAAACGGGAATTCTTGTTTGTATATGTTTATTTCGATATACATTCCATGTGTTAAAAAAAAATAAAATGATTCAACATAGAAAATAAATACTGGTGCGTAAACAACCACTGAGACATACAGGAAATGGTATTTTAGGGCACATATGATATAATAATATATTTCAACAGAAATATATTATAGGAAGATTCAATATTAAATGAAATAGCTAAACTAAAATTATTTTTCACATAGAACTTCACTTACTACAAAAAACAGTATAATATACGATGGTGCGTTAACGCACCACTGGTAACCCCCGGTTTCCTTTCTTTGTAAACATTTTACAAGAATGGCGTCCAAAATATGGTACCATCTTCTCATCTATGGATGAATTGAATGAAAATATTTCGAACTGCACTTTTTATTTATTATATCAAAAATGGTCTAACTTACGAAAATTTATCATTCGTATCTAACAGATTATTGACATAAATGTAAGTTCTGTTTTATGAATTGAGATTTATTACGGTTTATACATTTCTTTATGACTGTATGAACTATATAAAACCAGCATTCCAAAACATAAAGAACATAAAAATTGCGTGCGGCTGTGGAATGCAGAAAACTTGTCTAAGGAAACTTGGAAAATTATTAACGAAGAAAGAAATAGGGTAGACTCCATGATACCTTTTAAAATATGCGATACTACGAAGAATATTATAACCAATATTGAGGATATGTGTAAGTTATTTAATGATTGCTTATTAGATACTTCCCAGAACCCTATCCAGCCACAAATTGATAGAATAAAATTTCACTACCCTGGCCCCTCTAGCATTTTTATGAGCGTAGTTTAAAACAGGCACTCAGTAATGCAATTGGTCGGTAACTGCTAGCCTGATCGGCAGGCTTCCCTGGCCTTAGAATGGAGATGATCTTCGTTTTCTTGAATTCCTTTGTCATATTGCCGCTTTGTAGGGTGTCTGTGAAAAAATTGGCTAGCCAATTTTTGGCCAATGGGCTACAGTTGATGAGAAACTCATTATGTATACCATGTTTTTTCGCCTTGGGTGCGCGTGACGAGGATATCATGTGATTAGCTACTTGATTGGGTGTAATCGAAGGGTAATTCTTAAGAACTGGTGGACTTTCGCCCAGTTTCTTCAGCAAGGCCCATGCTCGAAATCCACATTCTCTGCAGTTTGGATCCACTTTTGTCTACGGGCAGCATCCAATGTGAGTAGCAGATCTTCTCCTATTTCAGCATCGCCACTGTCAAGGTATTCCTGGTATTTTGTTTCGCTCTCGTTGTTCCATCCTGGTATATAGTCTTTACAAAACCCTCTCGGAATGTGTTTCTTGGCTGTTGAGATAACATCACCTACAAATCTCTTGTAACGTTTGTATGTAGGAGGTATCCATATTAAGCACTTGTCCAAGTCTCTGGAGAAGGCGAGCCAGTTGGCTTTAGAGAAATTCCACCTCGGTCTAGGGAGAGATCTTATAATAGGGATCTGGATGCCCAATTTAATGCATTGCTGAGAAGATGTCAGAACACATCCCCGTCGAACAGGCAGACTTCAGACAAGGCCGTAGCTGTGTGAACCAGGTTCTCGGCCTTACGAACTACGTCGAGGCAGGATTCCAAAATCAACAGAAAACTTCAACGGTATTCGTGGACCTATGGCGCTCCCATAATAGTAGTCATACCGACAAATTAGATGTTCAACTAAACTCTACCATGAGAACAGTCACTGGCTGCATAAGGAGTACCCCGACCCACTGGCTCCCCACTCTCAGCTATATTCCACCACCTCAATTAAGAAGACAAGGAGCTCTAATCCGAGAATATAGAAAAATACTGCATAATGAACAGCTCCCAATCCATAACTACATCCCGGAAGCCACATCCACCAGGCTTAAATCCAGACGTCCCGTAATAAAAACAGCTAAAACCCTGATCGACGAGAATTTGACCATCGAGCAAAGAGGGGAATTATCATGGAACCGAGCTGTCCCTCCTGAAGTAAGCCAGTACTTGAACACGCATGATAAGCCAGCCGGATTTGACCTTCCACGACGCATCTGGAAAATCGCTAACCGTATTCGGACAAATCACGGTCTTTGTAGGGACTCACTACATAAATGGGATAAAATTACGGATCTACTGTGTGACTGCGGAAGGGATAACCGGACCATTCAGCATATTGTGGAGAACTGCGAGACCACGGCCTACCCTGGTGTAATGTCTGATTTCCTCACACTCCCACGTGCGACGATACAACGGATTGAAAATCTACAGATAGAGATATAAATATAGATATAAATGTGTTGTTTTATTAATCTTCTTCTCTTATGTTCTTACGTTGTGTATGTGTTTTATATAAACATTTTTATAGTTTTAGTTTTGAACCATGTGTAGCCATACGCTAAATAAATAAAATAAAAATGAATGAGCGTAGTCAATCCCTAAGAGGAAAGAAGTTTACTTATGAGGACGTCCCGTAAGCCTTCTGCTGGTATGAACGAAATCCATACTGTATATATGCAGTTTTTTTCAAAAAACGTATGTAATGACTATAGCCCTTTAGTTGAAGTGGAATTGAAAGTGTGTCAGAATTCAAATTTTTAGGGCTGCATATTGAATCAAAACGTATCTGGGAGGAACACAAAGATACCCTATGTTCAAGGGAGAGCTCTCTATGTTTTTTACTCAGACGCTTGCGTGACAGTGTTGGCGAACAAACAATGAAACCTGTGCAATTAGCTTTGCAATAAGATAAAATATAGGTTACCCTCTAGTTATAGGTATAAAAATTGTAAGTATAGTACAAATGTGAATGTATGATTATATGGTGAACGATGTTGGTCGTCAAAATCTTTCACTCATCCTAATATATGACTAGACAAATAAAGTAGATGCATCTGTGTATTAATTTTAACAGATGAATAAATATATTCCTCATATATTCATCATATGAGAGAGGTATAAAAATGAATTTGTCATGGTTTTATGTCCGATAAATTATTCAAGCTTAGACCAATCTAATATATAAAATTCTCGTGTCACAGTTTTCGTTGCCAAACTCCTCCGAAACGGCTCGACCGATTTCGATGAAATTTTTTGTGCTTATCCGGTATCTATGAGAATCGGCCAACATCTATTTTTCATCCCCCTAAATGTTAGGGGTAGGCCACCCCTATTTTTTTTTTTATATTTTTTAGACAAAATTTTCAATTTCTATTTTTGTATGATACGACATACAAAAATACATACGATCCTCAATTTTCACCCTTCTACAATCAACCCTTATTTTTTAATGGCCATTTTAGTAATTCAATCATTTTTCCTCTCCGCACAATGGTCCAAAAGCCTAATTTCCTGGCCAAAACCTCAAAGGTTAATGGATTTTTCTCAAATTTTCAGATTCATAGTTTTTTGGGTCGCTGATTACGAAAATGGAAAAAAAAACGAAATTCAAAATGGCGGACCCAAAATGACGGACATTTTTTCCAAAAAATAGTACGTTTACGCTGAAATTCATATTATAAGTGTTTTTTGGGTCGCTGATTACGAAAATGAAGAAAAAATCTAAATTCAAAATGGCGGTTTCAAAATGGCGGACATTTTTTCCTAAAAATATTACGTTTACGCTAAAATTCATATTATAAGTGTTTTTTGGGTCACTGATTACGAAAATGAATAGGAAAAATTTATGACGAAATAAATAGGAAAAATTTATTATTGCAGAATTATAACAAGCACAATATGTGTGGGAACATTATTCTTTACTTGGCTGAACTACATGATTTCCTCAAATACAGACCAATCGCTATCATCGCAACTTTCATTTTCAGAATTATTATCTATATATCAGATGACAGTGCTCTGTCATCTGACGCACGAATGCACCAACACTGCTCCAAACAGTACGGTTTTTAAACCAAGGGGGCAAGAAAGGGCAGGTAATGCCAACGGTTACGAATTCTACATACTTTTATTCGCGTAAAACCGGTGCAACTTTTTCAGGATCTCTCTAAAAAAAAATTATGGAAAAAAAACAATTCTGAGTGCCGACATTTCATTCTTAGTAACATCTGCAAAAATGCACGTAATGATTCCCGCAGTAAAGAATAATATTATACATACATTCAGGAACATCCTCCATTTTGTCGCAGACAATTTTCACAAAAAACTGCGCTTCTCATGACAATTTTAGTGAAGCGCACGAAACAGGTCATGGGCAGTCATTTCCCATGTGGCGCGATAACGGGCAAGTTTGAGTGTGTGCCCACGGCCAAGTATTGGATATATCGACCTAATCTTTTGGATTATGAAACTTTCATTCCACCTGTTGAGGAAAATATGAAGCTTTACCTCTTTGAGTAACCTTTGATTTTTGAGGTTTTGGCCAGGAAATTGGGCTTTTGGACCAATGTGTTCCGGTCGAAAACTGATCAATCGTCATTCAATTAGTTATCCCCGCCAGATGTCTACAGGTGTCACAAGTTCAGAGATGAAAATATACTCATACCACGGATTCCTATTATACCTACAGGTGTGCCAATTCAATTCAAACGTATTCAGTTTCCGATTAGATTGGCATTTGCAACTACTGCGACTATCAACAAATCCCAAGGTCAAACGATGTCTGTTTGTGGATTAGATTCAAGAACACCATGTTTTTCACACGGACAATTATACGTGGCATGCTCTCGAGTGGGTAAACTATATACAGTTTGTTTGTGTTAGCTAAAGATGGACTAACAAAAAATATTGTTCACGCTATAGCATTAAGAGATTGATATTGTTTAATAGTGTTACTGTCGTAATTGTTTGATTAATGATATACAATTTTGAGGAATAAATTATAATAACTTATAAATAATGTTTGCCTTCTGTTATTTTTATATTCCCTCATCGTTCACAGCGCTCCATGCTTATTTCACGCATATACCACATTCTTACAATAAGTAAGCTATTTTTTGTCTACACTAAAAATTACTAGAAAATTATTTATATGGCAAAACAACGTTTGCCAGGACAGCTAGTATATGATAAAATAATCTAGAATTCTCAGAAATAATTATTTGAATCACCTTAATGAAACTGGAATTTCAAATATTCATGTTTTGATGACTTACTCCAAACAGAACTTCGAGATTTTCTAATGAACTAGCAAAATCATATTATAATATATAAGTCATTTTATAGCCACTGCGGATATGATCATTCGAAAAAACACTTTCCATTCAAAACAATATGCAGCAATGAAAATAAATCTACCTGAAGTAATTCTTTCAATTCCATTCACATGGAATAACATAGATTCGATATGATATTCCAAAACATCTTCTTATTCCAACCGTATAAGAGTATCAACTGATTTATCTTTCAAACTTTGGGCCAAACTATAACCAGATGTATTAAGCTCTGTGCGCAAAGGAAACTATATAGAATACAACTGGATGATCTCTTGCCTCAGTTCATCCAATTTATTTAACGATTTGAACTTTCTCTGCGGTTGTATAAATAGTCAGCATATTTCATCCGTTTATTAAGATTCCCTACCCAGCAAACACACTTGTTACATTTACATAAATGTGACATAAAATTAAGGGAGCACATTTATGTAAAATAGCTACATAAACACTACATATCTGAAATATTCGAACATCATTGTAATATAAAAAATTATGTAAATATGATGTGACTTATACTTAAAAACTTGATGTCAATATATTACATCATGTTTTACTCAGCTGCTATGTGAAGTTGTTACTTCAATGTCAAGTTGGCCATGTTTCTGAAAATCGATCACGGTAAGACCTAAGAATTTGATTGATATTGTACAGTGGTGTTAGTAGTGAGAACAATAATTGTATCATTGTATCATTGCCTCAGATTGATCATTTCAATGGATTATACCTTAAAACAGGTAAATTTAGTCTTTTAAAGAAAAATTTCGATTGTTATGTGCAACAAATCAGAACAGTGAAAATATTGATTATACTAATGAGTTTTCATTATACTTTGTTGAATAGTTTGGTGACATTTCTGGACTTGAATAAATGAGCTACAATGTTCATGATTTAATACACTTGCCAGAAAATGTAAAATCACCTGGTGGTTTAGATGAATTCAGTGCATATGACAACTTGATGTATAAAATTATATGCCACTTAGATTAGTGGAAGGAACCCAACTGACATTCTCAAATGCGAATTTCCGAACCTTGTTTACAAAAATAAGACAATATTTGGCGTTATACAGAACATTTTTCTGTGATCTTGAAAGAATATGAAAATTGCTGTTTACTGACCAATGGCAGAAATATTATCTGTTATATAATGAAAGATGATAATAAATTACTTTCAGTATGTCATTTTACAGCATTCCTTGTGATTCTTCATTTCTTGATGTTTATAAAGTATGTTGGTATTTAAAGAACATATGAGTGTCACTATGATCAAAGAAAATGTTGGAATTGCCTTTCGGCAGTGAATACGTTTTAGTTCCATTACTCCAATAATTGTGTAATTTTTGTCCTATCAATTATAGCACATCTGCTTTGAATCAGTTGTTACTGAGATTTATGAAAATAAGTATTTCCATATTTCATGATTTTCTTGTGTGAATATATTCATCAAAATTACTACAAGGTGTGATTATTGATTTTTATATTGCTTATTGCAGGTATAGGTTCAGATTAGGAGTGAAAAAGAGTAGATGTGTAATCAGGTGCCTTCAATCTATCCTCAGACGTTGATGAATATGCTGGGGAATGGTTTCGATTGAGCAGCCAGAGGTTCAATAGGGAAATGAAGAAAAATATTCATTGAATCAAACAGAACAGTGATTTTGTTTATTTTGTGTATTGTATAATTTATTTTGATAATTGGAAAGTTTATTTCCTTTTTTGAAAAATCAAATATTTAATTTTTTTTTAATGCTGGTCTTTCATTTCATCATAAAAATTTTGACAGTGACTTATTATTGTGTAGGTACGTCAAGAATAAGTAGTGAGAGACAAATAGGAGTAGTGAAATGTGTATAAATGAAACAAAAATGCAACAAAATAATACAAATATCAAGTCCATGCATGGAAGAAGACATCTTCAATATTATAGAGTGGATTTAGAAGTAGAGATATTTTTACAAAGTGTTCTAATTTGTTTGTCGTGGAAGTCTTCCAATCCACCGATATAAGATTATACAGTTCAATTGGCAGATAATCTGTCTGCTTCATTGTTTTGGTGTGGTTCACTCGAGGTAAACTATATAAATCTTTGTTCCGGGTGTTTGCTCGCTCCCCTCGTAGTGTTCGCATTCTTGTTTTTTTTTTGTATCCACAAGGTGGCCTCTATGATATAAATACATGGAAGTGTTGAAATTTGCATTTTGAAGAACAATTATTTGGCATATTCCCTTGGACCAGCCTTAGCCATAGTTCTAATATTCTTTTGGTTTATTAATAACTGGTGGCATGCTGTGCTTATGCCCCATAGTAAGACACCATACATTAAATGACAATGAATCATAACATAGTACACAGTTTTCATTACTTCAATTGATAAGACTTTTGGACAACTTTTTTTGCAATTCCTGAATGTGTTCATTCCAGTTTAGGTCAAGCTGAACCTAGAGAATGTGGGAACCCTGAAACCTAGTGACCTTTGCAAGATAGTCAGAGGGACCAATGTGTTTTAGGGTATTGGAATGATAGGGGAAATACAATAAGCCTCCGGCTGCAGTATATCCTTTGGACCCCTGTAGTAATAAAAAAAAAAAAAAATAGGTCAAGCTCAATGTGGAAACCAAGTAGCCTGACTGATGAATCTCTCATAACAAGAATGGAATTTGAAAATCGATTGTACTAGAACTGAATGAACAGCATTCTGAACATCTGATCAAATAAAATATTCTTTCAACACGATTCATTTTATGTTATTCGACTTCATGTTTTTCGTGCAACCTGTGGTGGGTGAAGAAAAAAGTCTTGTACAAGTGAATACTACTGACTGAGACTGTTCATTTGAGGTATCACAAAAGAGGTGGTACCATTTGACATTTCGAAGTTGGGATGTGTCGCGCCGACATATATATATATATATATACAGGGTCGCTGATATGTATGGAAACGGTCGATTATTTCCTAAAGTAAGATAGCTAGCGAAAAATGTTAGGATACAAAAGTTGTAAGGTTTTTCAAAATACATTAAACTAATGAAAAATCAAGTATACAGGATGAGTCAAAAAGTCAGGACGAAACAAAGTTGCTTTTTCTACATGTGAGCTATCGAAGAGAATAGACGTGTTTCGTGGTGCTGCTACTTAATGGTAAAAAGTCTATGTTTAGACAGTGTTCGTTCTCGTGCATTGATTGATTGAGTATTGTAAATCGGGTATATGATTATACAAGTGTCAAGTTGTGCGAAGTCGAAATTTTGAAAGATATTTGCTGGTATTAGTGATTGATTCAGAGTACCCGATACAACAATAGCAAGAACATCGCCCCCTTTTTGCTGGAAGACATTTAGGTAAAAAACGTTATCATCATACCACATTTTTACATGCATTGATAATGTCCATCACAAATGAAACTATACTGGAAGAAATAAGGAAGAATAGGCAGGAATTTAAATCTTTAATTGAAGCAGTGGAAGTGAGATTAACATTGAGATTTGAAGATCTGAATCGGCGACTCAACTACCTGGAAAGAGAAAATAAATCTACAGCAAACAACATAGAGAGATTAGAAAGAAAATCCAAAGAAAATAATATTATTATTTTCGGATTGAAAACTATACCGGAGAAGATAACAATCGATTACATCATACAAGAAATAAAAAGATTAGTTGATGTAAACATTGTTGAGAGTGACATAAATAATTTTTATCAATTGGGAAAAACAGATAATCCACCAATCAAAATTGAATTCACTTCATATTTAAAAAAGGCAGCTGTCTTCAAAAACGCCAAAAACTTGAGAGGAACTAATATTTCGATAGCTAATGATTTAACAACCAAACAACGAAAACTTAACAACATTTTAAGAAAACATCTCAATCTGGCCAGAGGAAACAAATAGGATAATTGTTTCATCAGAGGGAACAAACTACACGTGAACGGAAGAAGTTATACACCTGAACAACTGGAAAATCCGGAAGAAACTGAATATCCCAATTTGGAAAAACCCCAGAGCGCTCCCAGTACCCCATCAACGATAAAAATAAATAAAGAAATCACTAAGTCCAATACGAAACCACCAGAACCCTCAGCAAAGAACCCGCAAGAAAAAAATAACACCCCAACGACATCACAGTTGCCTGGAAAACCATCGAGAGAGTTAGGTGATAGACAAAAAATGAAAACACGTTTGAACAGTGGAAAGTAGTTGATTTTTTTTTCTTTTCAATGTTCTTTAATTGAAGCATTTTGTTTGTATCTTATTACTGGTCTATACTTGTCTGTGCTTACATAGTGTTTGGGGACACCAAAATGGATCCCTATATTCGAGATATTCATGACCAAACTTTCGAAACTCTAGAAGTCAATAACATGGCTGAACTCAATGGTATAATAAACTTTCAAAAAAATGGCAAATTCACAATACTACACCAAAATATTCGAAGTGTCTCCAAGAACATTGACCAACTACGAATTGCATTAAGCACACTCACATTCAAATTTGATTGCATAGTCCTAACTGAAACGTTCCAACTCCAAGACAGAAGTATTTTCAAACTCAACAATTACCGCAGTTACTACACTGGAGGCAACATAAATAAAAATGATGGGGTATTGGTTTATATAAAAAATGAATACAAATGTACACAAAAAATAATTTTAATCAATGAGTGTAAAGCTTTAGAGATAAATGTCGAAACAGGGAATCATATGAATACTCTTATTACTTGTATCTACAGGCCGCCCTCGACCAATGCCGATAACTTCGTGAGATCTCTAGATCAGTACCTACAACAAAATAAAGGAACCACAATGAATAATCACATTCTTATTGGGGATATCAATCTGGATCTACTCGAAAGAAACCAAACGGTATTCGACTACCTAGATAACTACAGTGCAAACAATTTTACCTCAGTAATCAATAAATATACTCGTATACAGGGTGATTCAAAGAGTTGCCTAGATCATATATTTGTTAAATCGAAAACAATTAATTTCACAAAAAAATGCCTTGCCATAGTTATAGATGCCAATATAACCGACCATAAAGCCACAGCAATAAATTTTCCATCAAAAGGAAATATTGAAAAAAAATCTGTCATAAAAGAAGAAATTCACTATTATAAAACTATTCACTATGAAAAATTAAAAAATGATTTATTACAAACAGACTGGAGTGATTTTTACGATACTAACAACGTCCAACAACAAACAAAAAAATTTATGCATATATTGAGTGGGTTAATTGAGCAAAACACCAAATACATAAAAAATCGAAGTAACGAAAATAAAAGGAAGATGTAGATAACAAAAGGATTAGTCAAGTCAGTAAATCATAAAAATTATTTATACCGCGAACATAAAAACGACCCCACAAATCCTGAAAAAAAAGAAACATATATTGAATATCGAAAACAAACAGATAAACTCATCAAAATAACCAAATACAAATACTATGATAAACTGATCAACGAAAACAAGGAAAGCTCCAAACAATTGTGGAAAGTTATAACAAACCTTACAGGTTCTGATAAGCTAGATGAAATAAACAAAATCATTCTAGAAGACCAAACAACTATTACAGACCACGCAGATATAGCCAATTCTTTCAATGATTTTTTTATAGATGTAGGGAAGAATCTCGCAGAAAAAATTACGAAACCAGAAAATCTCCCCAAAATTCAAAGACCACCGATTATAAGTTCTCTTTTTTTAAAACCGGTAACTAGGGAAGAAGTTCTCAATATAATAATGGACTTGAAAGTAAATAAATCCTCCGGCCTGGACCAACTGAAAGCTGAAACAATCAAGGAAATTCGTGAACAAATAATCGAACCCCTTGTCTTCTTGCTAAATAAAATATTCAGTACAGGTGTGTGTCCTTCTGAATTCAAAATAGCGGTTGTGACACCCATCCATAAAAAAGGGAAAACATGTCTACTGAACAACTACAGACCTATTTCAGTTATATCATCTATGGCAAAAATATTTGAGAAATGTCTCAGGAAAAGGTTGAATGATTTTTTTAACAAACATGGTATAATATCTGATCATCAGTACGGGTTCAGAGAGGGCCGCTCCACAAATAATGCAATTTCAAAAATAATAGGTAAAATCTATGAATTTGTAGACAATGGAAAGCCGGCGCTCTGTGTGTTCCTCGACCTGGCCAAGGCTTTCGATACAGTAGATCACTCACAGCTGCTGGAGGAATTGGCTAGGGCGGGGATCCGAGGTGTAACGCTTGAACTATTCTCCAGCTACCTAAAAGATCGGAAACAAGTCGTCAAAATTAAGGACAAAATAAGTCACGAAAACACAATCAGCCACGGAATACCCCAGGGTACCGTGCTGGGTCCTATATTATTCAACCTTTACATAAACAGCTTACTTACCATGCAAACAACCGGAGAAATCATAAGCTTCGCCGATGATACAGCTGTCCTATATTCGTCAGACTCTTGGCAGAACCTAAAAAATGTTGTTGAAAATGACTTCAAGAACATAGCGGACTGGTTTAAATCCAAACTACTGACCATAAATTTCGATAAAACATTCTTCTTACCCTTCTCTAGCTACAAAAACGGACTTCCCGAATTCGATAAATTACTGATAACCAAACAAATTCAAATTAATATAACAGAAAAAATGAAGTACCTTGGTATTATAATAGATTCACACCTAAGATGGGATCATCATGTCTCCAACATATGCAAAATTATTAGATGTTTATTACCAAAATTCAAATTTTTACGTACCATTATGGGTCTCACTCATCTGCGAACAGTTTATTACTCATTAGTACAGTCGCGACTGCAATATGGTATCCTGAGCTGGGGTGGAGTAACTTATAGTCATCTGAAACAACTGGACGTTCTTCAAAAAAAAATATTGAAAATAATGACCTTCAAAAAATTTACTTACCCGTCAGATGAATTATTTGTAGAGACACGAATCATGGATATGAGACAGATGTATATGTATAATATAATACTATATCTATATTATAATAGGAAAACACTTGAGCGAGTTGACCACGATTATCCGACACGTAACAAACTGAAAGAGAATCTCAAAATACTGCCAGCCAACAAAACGATAGGCCAGAAATATTATCTATATTTGTCATCAAGAGTATTTAATACATTGCCTGATATACACAAAATGTACTTGAAAACCATAAACTCAGTTGACCTATTGAAAAAAATATTTAAAACATATGTACTTAATCTACCTAGAATCGAGGTCAGGAAACTTGTTGAATAGAGTGGCTTTTCTTGGAGTTGAGACTAAGTGAAGTAAGTATCATAACGATTCTCCTGGTAGATTCAGTGTGGCTATGGGTGTTTTAATGTATGTGCATCATGGATATGGTAATTTTCAATTCATCTTTGTTTTCCCCCCACATCAACGATTGTTAAATGTTGTTATTTTTTGTTTCCTTTTGATCAATGCTCAACACTATGTGTGATTGCCGCATTTATTACTAGTATTACTAGCACCACAATTCTACAATTCTATTATTATTATTATTTCCATTATATCATTGGTATCCAAACATAAAATGTGTAACGACGTATGCCACACCTGCATGCATGTAATTGTGAGCAATGATATAAAGACAACCCATGTACGACCATAGGTTCTAATGGGTTTACTCTTCATGTTTGTTTGTTTATATATATATGTATGTGTGTAATCTCATTTCATCCACGCACAGGCCCCGCCTATAGTAGATTTCACATGAAAATGAAATGAAATGAAATGAAATCTTTATTTGAAATAGGAATTCCTAATATAAATATATAAATACAATGGTTGTTCAGATTATACAACATTAAAAAATAAAAATAAAATAAATACACAAAGTACAGTTGATTACATGACATGACATCACAGTTGAACACATTTTTGACCACATCTTGAGACATTTGAACACATTAAAACACATCACAGGCAGTTAAAAGAAGCTAAAAGAAAATATCTCATATAAAATGTATATCTATAAACTGTATATCTAAAAACAAATATATCTCTAGAGAAAAAGTATATCCCAAAGACATTGAATATCAAACCTGCATCGAAATAAAACCACAATATGTTGATTCATGAGCCGAGTGACATAACATAGCTTTTCAGCTGGTTTTTAAAAGAATGTAACGTGGCTGAGTTCTTCATTGGTTTGGGAAGTTGATTGAAATCGTCCAGTCCCTTGACAAACAGCGAGTTCATTGAATTTTTTGTTCTTGTTCTAGATATGTGAAACTGATCAGTTGTCCTTGTATTGTGCTCATGGATTTGATTATTATAAGTGATGAAGCAATCGAAGTATTTTGGTAATAAGTTCTTGGTAATTTTGAAAATGAATACCATAGTTAAATAGAAATATCTTTTCGTTACATCATACCAACCAAGAGTGTTAAGCATATATTGAATCGGAGTATACCTGTTACACCTCAAAACAATTCTCATACCCCGATTTTGAAGTTTCTGCAACTTTTGCATATTGTTCACATCCAACAGATATAACAAGGTTGAGCAATAATCGAAATGGGGCTGAATGATGGTTCTATATATGGTAATCTTTGAAAACATTGAGACTTCGGATGATATCCTAGAGAAGAAAAATAGTTTTTTTGATATCTTTTTGCATATGTAATCACAATGCTTGTTGAGAGTTAACGATTCATCAAGCATAAATCCTAGGTATTTGAATTCAGATACCCATTCAATTTTGTCATCCTCCATTTGGAGTCTGAGGGATTGATAATCCACTAATTTTAGTTTGTATTTATTACTGATGATCATTGCCTTAGTTTTTTTCGTATTCAGTTTCAGTTTATTCACCCTTAGATATGCCTCAAACTTTGTCAGGACTTGGTTCAAACGCCCCACCGTCTCGATAAGGTCACCGCCGTAACAAGCAACCATAGTGTCGTCTGCAAATAAGTTGAGGAAATCGTGGCCCTGTATGTAATTTATATCATTTAGATATATTATGAAAAGTAGAGGTCCTAGTACGCTACCTTGGGGTACACCTATGTTATTGAGAACTTCATTAGAGAGCGATTTACCCACTTTGGTTGCTTGTGATCTATTAGTTAGGTACTCCTCAAAACACCTGAGGACAGCTCCCCCAATACCATAATATCTTAGTTTACGCAGTAAGATACTCCTATCTATTGTCTCAAAAGCCCTTTTGAGGTCAAGAAATACAGCTACTATATATTTACCAGTGTCCAATTCCTGTTTCCATTTCGAAACTGTTAGCTGAAGTGCCGTTTCACACGAATGATGTTCTCTAAAGCCGGATTGATTTCCCATGAAAAGGTGGTTTTCATCAAAGTATTGAAATATTTGTCCATATATTACTTTCTCTAACACTTTTTCAATAGTCGGCAACGTATTTATAGCCCTAAAGTCTGACACTTCACTTGCGTTACTGATTTTGGGAATGGGGGTAACCGTACTTTTCTTCAACCGTTCGGGAAAGCTTCCATTTGAAAGTGACGCATTTATGAGATTCAGCAGAGCAAAACCAATCGTACAGAAAGTTTCCTTCAAGAATCTGACACCCATAACCTCTTCAACACTACCCTTATTCTTCAGAGAGAATATGATGGATTTCAACTTAACTATGTTGATGTTTTGGAATTCAACAAAGCTTGTTTCTATTATTTTATTTGGAGCAGGCCATTCAATTTTACTAGTAATAGATCTAGAAATATCTTCAATGCTTTCAACAAAATATAAATTGAAGTTTACAGCCGCCTCCATCTCAGTTTTTACTATGGAAACGGAATTATCAATAATGAAGTTTATACATTCAAAGTTCACAAATTGTTCTTCACCTTTTATTAATGTTTTCATAGTTTTCCACATTTCTTTTGCGTTGCCCCTGTTTGCATCAATTTTGTTTTCAAAATATTGCGATTTTTTTATTTTTAACATATTTACAACCTTATTCCGTTTTAATTTAAATTGATTCCATAGCTCCGCTTTTGAAGTACCATCATATTTAATGAAATCTTTATATGCTCTGTCTCTATCTTTGGACGCTGCTTTGATTTTGTCATCATACCAGGGGACTTGATTATGTTTAATTTCAAATTCAACCAATGGTGCCACTTCATCCAATATAAATCTACACTTCGACTCAACATCACCATAAATATCATTTACATCATTTGAATCACTCAACCACTCACATTCAATGAGTTTAAGATTAATATCATGAAAAATGTCATTATTTAGTTTCCGAGTAAGAATTTTTTTATTTGGAACAGCTTCATTATATTGTAAATTAACACTGACTATTGAGTGAT
Organism: Plagiodera versicolora; assembly: GCA_037013635.1. Lineage (NCBI taxonomy): Eukaryota > Metazoa > Arthropoda > Insecta > Coleoptera > Chrysomelidae > Plagiodera > Plagiodera versicolora. The sequence continues at coordinate 1,488,610 of CM072986.1, read as the reverse complement.
CTGTAATTTTTGGTTCATGATGTACGCATACTTTGACACTGTTTTGATTTGACAACACATAATCGATTAAAGAAGAACTAATTGAGGTTATTCTTGTGTACTCATCAACAAGTTGTTCAATTCCATGAGTTGTTATGATGTTTTTAATTTTTTTGTTGTGGGAGCCATTACCAAGAAAATCTATATTCACGTCACCAACCAAAAGACAATTTTTTTTGGTCATGAAATAATCTTCGCACCATTCTTCCAGTTTTTCCAGGAACACCTCATGACATGCATTTGGAGAGTGATAAGCACCAGCAATGGTCCACTGTATTCCATTCAGCCCAATATTAGTGAATTGACACCAGTAGTTTGCATCCAAGACAAACCTTTTTTCGGCTGAACAAGTGACATCTCTTCTAACATAAATGAGTACTCCTCCCGTATGTCGACTACTGGAATCGCATCTTATGAACGAATACCCATCAACAGCAATTTCACAATCCTGAACATCATTTGTACATCTGGCTTCACTCAAAATAACGATTGCTGGGTGATAGCAGAATATTTCCCCAATAATCTGGTCCTTATGGGCAAGAAAACTTGCAGCATTTAAGTAAATTGAATCAAACATGTTTGTTTACTACTGATTATGTTTATGTACCTTTCATTCATTCTAATAAACCTCTCATTATTTAGTTTAGAGTTAGAGTTTATATCATTTTTTTGTACACTTTATATTTATCTGTTGTTGAAATTATTATGAAAGTATTTTTAGGTAAATGAAAATTTATTATTATTATAAAAAAAAAATTATTATTATATAGATTTATATTTCCAAATGTACCTAAACTTTATGTATTGTCGCGTACAGGGGGTGTTTTGGGGGTCACCCCTGTCGCTTGGGTCGTACTCAGGAAATACAAATTTAACTATTTTAATCACAGAGTGAAATACCAAAGAAACATATAATTTATTAACAATTTTGATGGTACATCCTTCAAGAAATATGCAATGATACAAACGAGAACAAATCAGAAAATACAATCGCTTACCCCTAATATACAATAATGCTGGAAACCCAGTCTTCAGGAGCAATGAGAGTAATCAAGAAGAATTGTAGCATAGGCGTCCGAACTAGGCCTTCGGACGCCTACCTACCCTTCTAGACTAACTCAGGACTCTCTGAAGACTAAGTCAAGAATCTCCTAAGACTATGTCTTCAATTACTTACATTCAATCTGATTGTTATGCGAACATGCCCTAGTGAGTTCAACGTGATTATTTTGCGTATTGTAACAATATGTCTGGTAATGAACTCGTGAACTTGAATAAACTCATATTCGGGTCATGTAGGTTCAAACGCACCTGAGGTCGAACATGGATTGGTTTACATATAGTGAGTGATTATAATTCTTGGACCATGCCTTGTGGTGTTTGTGACAGTATCTATATTCGATAAATAAACTTTATATATTATTCTCTAATAGGACGCCCTGTACATTATTCCACATTTCAATTCTGCTCGAAATTCTGAACAAAATTGATGAAGCGCTTCATTTCCTAAATTCAACCGATTTCGAGATATCGAATTTTGAAAATAACTTATAATAAATTAACCAAAAATGTAGTCTACAAAAATAGGCCGCCAAATATCGAAGAGTTTCAAGAAAGAATAAGGCATGAAATTTCTACCATTCCTCCTCACATGATTTTAGATTCACTACAAAATTTTGTTCAGCGAGTTCATTACTGTCAGGAGGTAAATGGTATTAATGGTAAACACTTTTGTACCTCATTAAATAGAATTTCAAAGAAAAATTTGTTGTTTATTAAGACTTGTTTTCGCTTTTTTTCTCCTGTCTTAACTATTGTTTTCATAAAATTTTAAATATCCTGGACATTCATCAAAAAATACATTTCATTGTTTTAATTGCATTTTAATCAACTCTGAACAATTATGCTTTTTTTATTTTCTGTGAAAAAATTATAATTAAATTGTAATCATAATATCCACATACTCCACCTTTGTGACTTTCATAATAAATATGCATCATTTCGTGCTTTTTCTTTAATAAATCTGAGAGTAGTAAGAAGTTATTTTCAAAATTCGATATCTCGAAATCGGTTGAATTTAGGAAATGAAGCGCTTCATCAATTTTGTTCAGAATTTCGAGCAAAATTGAAATGTGGAATAATATACAGGACGTCCCATTAGAGAAAAAGCAACTTTGTTTCGTCCTGACTTTTTGACTCATCCTGTATACTAAATTTTTCATTAGTTTAATGGATTTTGAAAAACCCTACAACTTCTGTATCCTAACATTTTTCGCTAGCTATCTTACTGTAACGAAATGATACGCCTATGGCTTGGCCACGCCCACTCCAGGTGACGCGGATCATGAACGTTCGAGACGCGAGGTCTGAAATGTTCGCGTGCCGCCAGGAAACTTCTGGAGAAGTTTGCAGGTATAAAGCTCCGCGGACAGAGGCGCAGGCAATCAGTTGATAATCGAGCGTTGTAAATAAATCGTGTCGGTGGAAATAAAAGTGTATATAAATCGAACCCAGTGTTTTAGTAAATAAAAACGTTACAGTGGTGTCAGTGAGTGGGATTGAAATTAAAAAATAAATACTTAGACTTAGAACAAGAAAGAGTGAAAGATATTGAACTTTTGTAGTGAAAACAGGACATTTTTGAACGTTTAGTGCGATAATTTTGGTTTTTGGTACTGACTATTTTGCATCGTAAATAAACCAAAATGAAGTTGAAAGACCTCTCAGTGAAACAATTGCGTGAACAATTGGAGGAACGTGATGCCGATAGTAGTGGAACTAAAAAAATACTACAAGAACGATTGATTGGTGTTCTTTCGGATGATGGAGATGACCCAGAAACGTTTGAATTCCTGTCGGCGGACGAAGTCATCATGTTAAAAATGGAAGAAACTTCTAGAAAGATAGAAGAATCTTCTAGAAAAAGTGATGAAAAAATGGAAGAAACTTCTAGAAAGATAGAAGAAACTTCTAGAAAGATAGAAGAAGCTTCTAAAAAAAGTGATGAAAAATTGGAAGAAGTTTCCAGAAAAAGTGATGAGAAATTCGAGAAAGTTTCTGATATGATCAATGAAATTTCGAAAAAGAACGACGAGCGATTTGAAGAAGTTTCTAGAACATTCGACGAAATGCATAAAAACGTAGATGGACTAGAAGAGAAAATAAAACAGTTGGAATGTCTGATAACTAAGTGTGGCTCAGCAGTACAAGTACCAACTACTGATATGGATAAAACCGCAGTAAGTACAGATCAGGAAGTTAAAGAGGAATGGACAAAACATCATTTGAGATTCAAATTGCCTCCGTTTGATGGGAAGTCATCTTGGTCCGTATACCTCAGACAATTTGAAGCCATCGCTACGGCCAATAAATGGACTCAAGAAGAAAAAGCTGTTTCCTTGACTGCGGCTCTAAGAGGTGATGCTGCGGATATTTTAAGATCGATTCCTATGGGCCAAGAAAAATGCTATCAAACCTTGTTCAACCGACTAGAAAAACGCTATGGGGATGCCCATCTGCAACAGGTTTATAAAGCACAACTACGCAGCCGAATCCAACGTGCAAGTGAAAGCTTGCAGGAATTTGAAACAGACATTGCTCGAATGGTGCGTCTAGCCTACCCCGAAGCTCCAGATAACATTTTGGAAGAAATAGCAGTAGACATATTTGTCGATGGATTGAGAGAGAGCGAAATTCAGAAAGCTCTACGATTGGCCAGACCGAAAGTATTGGATGAAGCACTTGCTATTGCTTTGGAGCATGAAACGGCCAATCAAATTTCCAAAGGTCATCAAGTTAGGACCATTAGCGAGAAAGATGAAGAAAATGATCTGGAAGATATGGTTCGGAAAATTATCCAGAAGACGATGCCCAAGAAACGAGATTCCAGATGCCGGAATTGTGGCGAAACCCATACAGCAGTCGGAAAACTAAAACAGGTCGACAGGAGGGGGCGATCGTCGACCTTGAGAATTAAAGCACCTGTAGTTACCGTCAACGTAACATCTTCTGGTGGAGCCCATAGCCTGTATCTTGATGGTCGGATTGACGGAGAGAATGAGTTGTTCTTGATAGACACTGGTGCAACAAGAACTATTGCACGGCCGGAAATAGTGAGAGATCATTCCAGAATGTCGCCAGCAACAGTACACCTCAGAACGGCGAACGGTGAAAGGATAAAAGTCTATGGCGAAGTTAATGTTCCTGTCTCCATTGATAAGACTACTATCAAGCACAACATACTGGTCGCTGAGATTTCTGACCAGTTAATCTTGGGTATGGACCTTTTGAGGAAACTTGGAGCCGTATTGGACGTACACAGAGGAGTTCTCAAGGTCGAAGGTGAGGAACTCCCTTTTCATGAAGACAAGGAAGATGTAGTCCGCCTACTAACTACTAGTGATGTAACTATACCCGGCCATAGTGAGAAAATTCTAATGACCAGTCTCGAGGGATACTGTAGGAAAGGAAGTCTGAGGATGGTCGAAGAAGTGGGCAATAATGAGTTCTTGACTGCGAAAGCTCTAGTGAGGGTTGGAGATGTAATTCCTGTTAGAGTTATGAATGTGAAGGAAACTCCAATCGGGCTGAGCCGAAGAACTGTGGTAGGACAGTGTGTTCCTGTTTCGTCGATCCGCTGTGTGACTACAACCGACCAACCACCGAAATCTAAGAACTCAAAGGAGCTTGTAGACACCGTAATTAATACTTGTCAAGATCTGGACAGAGAACAGACCCGTCGAGTGAGAGCCATGCTTGAAGAATTCCAAGATGTGTTTGCCATCGATGGAAATGACAAAGGAAGAACCAGCGTCGTGACCCATAAAATCAATACTGGGGATGCTCAGCCAATAAGACAGCAGCCGAGAAGACTTCCGTGGGCAAAGCGGGAGGAGGCGGAAGAAATTATCAAGGATATGGGCAAACAAGGTGTTATAGAACCATCGAATAGCCCGTGGGCCTCGCCAGTTGTCCTTGTGAAGAAGAAGGATGGTTCCGTACGTTTTTGTATTGACTATCGCCAACTCAATGCAGTAACTAAAAAGGACAGTTATCCCTTACCCAGAATCGATGACACTTTGGATACTCTTTCCGTGTCCCGTTGGTTCTCTACCCTCGATTTGAAAAGTGGCTACTGGCAAGTAGGAATGGAGCCTGCTGATCGGGAGAAAACAGCTTTCTCGATAGGATCAGGGCTTTGGCAATTCACGGTCATGCCTTTTGGGCTATGCAATGCTCCTGCCACATTTGAGAGGCTGATGGAGGCAGTTTTGAGGGGGCTAACATGGCAGACATGTTTGGTGTACCTGGATGACGTAATCGTAGTTGGAAGATCATTCGACGACCATTCCAAGAATCTGAAGGAAGTGTTTCAACGATTACGTGAAGCCAACTTGAAACTGAGCCCCAAGAAATGTCACATATTTCGGCGAGAAGTTAGATACTTGGGCCATATCGTATCTAGTGATGGTGTAACAGCCGATCCCGAGAAAATAGAAGCAATTCGAGGATGGCCAGTACCCAAGGATAAACATGAGATCAGAAGTTTCCTTGGCCTGTGTACGTATTACAGGCGTTTCGTCAAAGGGTTTGCTCACCTCGCTAAACCTTTAACAAAGCTAACGGAGGAGGGCAGAGAATACTTTTGGGATGCAGAATGTCAAAGAGCTTTTGAACAGCTACAAGGAGCTCTTACCAATGCACCGATACTGAGTTATCCCAGAGAGACTGGAAAATTTGTTTTGGATACGGATGCAAGCAATACTGCTATAGGAGCTGTCCTTTCTCAGCTTCAAGAGGGACAAGAAAAAGTAATTGCCTACTTTAGTAAAGCCTTGTCTAAATCAGAGAGGAACTACTGTGTTACCAGAAGAGAACTCCTAGGCGTAGTGAAGGCCTGCGAACATTTTCACAAATATTTGTATGGCCGAAAGTTCCTTCTTCGAACCGACCACGCAGCCTTGAAGTGGCTTCTGCAATTCCGTAATCCAGAGGGTCAAGTAGCAAGGTGGATAGAGCGGCTGCAGGAATATGATTATGACATCGAACACAGGGCAGGAAAAATCCATCAAAATGCTGACGCCCTATCAAGAAGACCATGCAGTGAGAATTGCAGCCATTGTTCGAAGCTAGATGAACGACTTTGCCATATTCGAAGAACTACCATCGAAAGTGATAATTGGCAGCCTCAACAATTACGAGCCGCTCAAGAGAACGATCCGTGTCTGAAACGTGTTCTGGGTTGGAAGCTTCAAGAGGAAAGACCGTCCTGGCAAGATATTAGCGCATGTAGTCCAGAAGTAAAATCGTATTGGAGCCAATGGGATTGTCTGGTACTGAAAGATAATCTTCTGTACAGAAAATTTGAAAACGAAGATGGTACGGAGTCCAGGTTGCAACTGGTTGTACCTAGGAGTAAAGTGTCGGAGGTATTGCGTCAGTTACACGATGGTGCTTCTGGAGGACACTTTGGAATTACGAAGACTTTACAGAAGGTTCGAGAGCGGTTCTATTGGGTGAACTGTAAAGAAGACGTACGAAGATGGTGCCGGAAATGCGAGTTGTGTGCAACGGGCAATGGTCCAGTTGGTAAGAAGAGGGCGCCCATGAGACAATACAATGTTGGTAGTCCAATGGAGAGAGTAGCTATCGACATTGCTGGTCCATTTCCAGTAACAGATGCTGGAAATAAATACATCCTAGTGGCCATGGACTATTTTACGAAATGGACTGAAGCTTATGCGATCCCTAATCAAGAGGCTTCCACAGTTGCCGATGTTCTGGTCAAAGAATTCTTCAGCCGATTTGGTGTTCCTTTGGAGATCCACTCAGACCAAGGACGAAATTTTGAATCGGCTCTCTTTCAGAAAATCTGTCAAATGATTGGTGCTGAGAAGACCAGAACAACACCCTTGCACCCTCAGTCGGATGGAATGGTTGAGAGGATGAATAGGACCATGGGCAAACATCTTTCCAAGGTCGTATCAGAACACCAGAGGGATTGGGACCAGTGTATTCCTTTGTTTTTGATGGCCTACCGATCGGCTACCAACGAGACTACTGGCCAGACCCCTGCCTGCTTGATGTTTGGACGTGAAATCCGTTTGCCATGTGATCTGGAATTCGGCTGTAAACCCTCGGAAGAGAATGTGGCCGGTGAAGGCTATGCGGACGAATTGAAGCTGAGGATGAACGACATCCACGACCTTGCCCGACGGAATATGCAGATAGCCAGTGATCGGATGAAGAAACACTATGATTCCCGTTCCGCGAAGGGGACCTTCGAAGTAGGTGATCTTGTCTGGCTGTATAATCCACGACGACGTCGAGGCTTTTCTCCTAAGCTCCAAAGACAATGGGAAGGCCCGTATGAGATCAAGAAGAGGATAAATGACCTGATTTATCGAATCGGAAAGCTGCCAAGAGGGAAGCCGAAAGTTGTTCACATAAATCGTCTTGCACCATATGCTGGCTCGAATGACGTCGAAGAAGCAAGAACTCTTCAACAAGTACCAAACGGTGCCGACTTCCAACCGAGTTACACCGAATTCATGTCGGATTACGCAAGCAGGGGGAAGATCAGGCTTGGCGTGACCGTTGAGGTCCAGCAAGATCTTTTCACAGTTCCAGAAGATGTTTCCATTGCACACTGCGTCGCTCAAGATCTCCGAATGAGCAAAGGAATTGCAACAGTCTTTCGCAAGAAGTTCGGCCGCCTGGATGAATTGCGAGATCAAATGCCCAGAGTAGGAAGAGCACTACGACTAGAAGATGGCAACCGATCCTTATTCTATCTAATAACTAAGAAATTATCGATAGAAAGAGCAACCTACGAGAAGATATGGTACGCGTTAGTAGACCTAAGGAAAGTCGTCTGCCATTATGACATAAAGAAATTGGCTCTTCCTAAAATTGGCCATGGGTTGGAAAACCTGGACTGGAAGATCGTGAGGAGCATGATAGAAGTTATTTTCCGAGACACAGGCATACAGATCACGGTGTGCTGCTTTAACCCGAAAAGAGTATGTCCCTCAAAGACGATCGACTGTTATTTCTTTCTCCGAGGGTTCTGCAGGGCCGGAAACACCTGTAGCTTTCGCCATCAAGAGCCGACGTCAGGGGTTGCCACATGGAGAATTTCTGATCGGGGCGATCAGAACTAAGGAGGGAGCAGTGTAACGAAATGATACGCCTATGGCTTGGCCACGCCCACTCCAGGTGACGCGGATCATGAACGTTCGAGACGCGAGGTCTGAAATGTTCGCGTGCCGCCAGGAAACTTCTGGAGAAGTTTGCAGGTATAAAGCTCCGCGGACAGAGGCGCAGGCAATCAGTTGATAATCGAGCGTTGTAAATAAATCGTGTCGGTGGAAATAAAAGTGTATATAAATCGAACCCAGTGTTTTAGTAAATAAAAACGTTACATTACTTTAGGAAATAATCGACCGTTTCCATACATATCAGCGACCCTGTATATATATATATATATATATATATACGAAGAGGAGGTATTTGCTGACCAGTATGAATGGAACTGCGAATATTGGGGTGTGCAGCAATATGTAAAAGAGTACTCTTATAAGTTATTCCAAGCTTTCGGAAATGTTTATTTCCTTCTTCACGGACACTACAAAAAACATGTGATTGCCGAAATATGGTGGACATTATTTTTACAACACAAACTTACATCTTAAGTGAGAATGTTTACAATATTGTTAGTCAATATACACTGTGTCCAAGATAAGGATGTCTATCATGGGGATCTCGGAAACCATAAGAGATACGGAGATGGTTAAATAAGAGAAAAGTTGCGCATTTCCAAGTCTAACAATGTGCCGTTCAGAAGGTTTTGAAATTCCAATTAGTTCCGGAGATATGTCTGAAAAGACGAAATTTGACAACAAACGATGTATGACACAATATGATTCTGCAATATTTAAAATGGAAAAAATGGTTTTTATTAAGTTCGAACGTTTTGGTGTAGTGTGCGGTGAAATGATGACCCTGAGTATGTTAAGAGTTAAGGTGTTATCTATGTTTAGAGAATAATGGTAATTTGTCGTGATTAATCGTGAGAACTAAGGGAAAGGAGGTAGGAATTGGTGTTCTTTTTAAATTTCTGAAGGTCATATGCCTCGGGGTTACCTCCCTGGGCAATGTATTCCAGAACCTCGCTGTTCGTTGGATGAACGAATCTTTGAAAATAGATGTTCTGCAGGTCACCAAATTAACCACAAAGGGGTGTGAAGACTGGACTTGACGGAGAGACCGCCAAAGGAGAAACGATTGTTGATATTCCAGAAGAGCATCGCCCATGAAAATATCTATAGAATAGAGACAGATCGCTAACCCTTCTACGGTGTTCCAGAGAAGTAAGCGAGTTAGTAAGCGAAGCATCACCGATGAGACGAATTGCCCTTTTTTGGACAGAATCCATCAGCTTCAGGATATGTTTAGGTGCCGCAATCCAAACATGGGAACAGTATTCCAGGACAGGTCAGATTTGTGCCTTATAGATCATAAGCAGCTGACTGGAAGTGAAATAGCTCCTAGCACGAAACAGAAAACCAAGTTTTTGGGATGCACTTTTAGCAATTGATCTCACGTGATTTTTCCAAGAAAGGTTATTGCTGATAGTTATACCAATCATCGAGATGGATGACTTCAAAGGTATGGTCACCTCTGACAAGCTTATGTTGGGCATTGTGAGGTCGGATTTTTTGGAGAAAAGACATGCTTGCGTTTTGTTTCCATCGAAATCCACTGGATCCCCATTCGAGAATTGTTGCCAAATCCATATTTATGTTGTTAATATTTCTTTCTCGTTCGTTTTTGATTTGGCGGGCTGGTATTGGAGCCTTGGAAGAGAAGGCAATGTGGAGGGTACTATCATCCGCGAAGCTGTGTACTGGACATGAAGTTGCCTCCAACAGATCATTAATGTGTAGTAAAAATAGTGTTGGTGATAGAATTGATCCCTGCGGAACACCAGCATTTATATTTATAGAGTCAGATGAAACTCCATCGACCACCACATAGAGTGATCTGCCTGAGAGAAAACTAGTTAGCAGGGAACATAGCTGAGGAGGCAAGCCATAACATGGAAGCTTGGCGAGGAGTCCCTGTTGCCAGACTCGATCGAATGTCTTGGAGATATATAGTGCCACGGCTATTGTTTCACCATATTTCTCGATAGATAGCTGCCTTATATGTGTGACGTAAGCAAGCAGGTCACCAGTTGATCTTTGATGACGGAAACCATATTGCCCATCGTTGATGATTCCTGAGTTTTCCAAATACTTCATGAGCTCGACGTTGATGGTTTTTTCCATGACCTTTGAAATAATAGACAGCAGTGCGATAGGTCTGTAGTTGCTAGGTAGGGTCTTTCTGCCTTTTTGGGGACTGATTGTACTCTTGCGATTTTCCAGTTGGACGGAAATATTTGTAAGAGTGGTGGATTAACTTGCAAAGAATAGGTGTTAGTTCTGCGGTACATTTCTTGAGAACACAATGTGGGATTCCGTCAGATCCACAGGCCGTACCAGTGTTGAGACCCAACAAAATCTTTCGGATAGTTCGTTGGCAAAATGTGATCTCGGGCATGTGATTGTCAATGTCAGGTGTAATGTTCGAGGGTTGCTTTCCTGATGAGTCCAGAGTGGATTTTCCAGCAAATAAATGGGCAAAAATGTTGGCTTTTTTCTGGGCAGTCGTGGTTAGTGTTCCATCTTCCTTCGTTTGAGGAGGAAACTAGCTGGAAGTGGAATTTTGCCCCACAGCTCTTGCGAAAGACCAAAATGAACGGGATCCGTTAGGACATTCAACAAGTTTTGATCTCATTTTGGCATTGTGAGCATCTTTTGAATACTCGATTGTCTCGTTGCATATATTTCTAGCCTCTACATATACTGCTCTAGTCTCAGGGTTCGGATTTTTTAGCCATCGATGGAATGCTGCCTGTTTGGAAGCGACAGCTTTAGAGCAGCTTCCGCTAAACCAGGTCTTATTGGAAGATGTTCTTCTTGCGGTGTTCGGTATGTGAGTTTGCCCCAACACGATGATTTCAGAAATTGTCTCTACACATAGTATTGGATCTTCAGAGGAAAAACAAACCCTCTTCCATTGAAACGCTGAGAAAAACATACGAATACTTTCCCAGTCGGCCGAGTTATAATGCCACATGTGACGGGGTGGTAATGTGCTGCTCGATGGTACATTGAAAGAGCAGGAGCAGGAGATGAGGGTGTGGTCAGAGTTTCCAAGTGGGGCACAAACTCTCATTCTATAAAAATCAGGGTTGGTGGTGAGGAAACGATCCAGAGTATTGGCAGACTGGTTGATGACATTCGGGATGCGGGTTAGTTGCTCGATAAGTTGTTCGAGACCATAGGTGATGGCGAAGGCCTCAGTTTGGCGACCTGCATCGTCTGTTTTGTTAGAGAATTCGAACCAGGCTGCGTTATGTACATTGAAGTCTCCCATGATCACAATTTCTGCTGTCGGATGATTCTCCTGAATGAAGTCCAGTTTGAGTGATAAAAATTCAAAGAGGTTGTTCTAAGAAGGTTCATTAGGTGAGAGGTAAAGTCAGCAAAAAAATTTGGTCAGTATGGTTTGCAAAAGTTGATTTTCAGAGATGAGTCTCCTCGAGTACCTCTCGCCCGGAAATCCGAATGGAGAGGTATTTTGCTTCAGGAGTGTTTTACTCTAGGAGACTTCATCATCTTTATTCTTGAAATGAATCAAGAAAAAGAGGATTGGGGGAGGGAAGATCGGAAGATATTGACCTAACATTGAAACATGGAGTGACCCATTTCACAGCTCACAAAGTCGATATGGTGGTATTTCACCGGGCGATGAGACCATCTACCACCTACGGTTACCCTTTCAGGCGCCTCTTACGACAGGCAGGATTTACCATGGGGTTATTCTGAGGGCCGCTCCCATACGAAACGATACGTCGTACGGAAAATCTCTTAACGCTTTTTTGTAGAGATTGAAAAATGGCGATGAGAAAGTGTCTTTTGTTTTCTTATGTCTCTCCAAATAACGTCAGAAAAAAATCAAAACGAAATTGGCAAATTCCGTTTTTTTAGGCATATCGCCGGAACTAATTGGAATTTCAGAACTTTCTGAACGGTCCATTGTTGGACTTGGAGATGCGCAACTTTTCTCTAATTTAACCATCTTATGGTTTCCGAGATCCCCATGATAGATATCCTTATCTTGGACACAGTGTATAAAATTTGTATATAGTGATGGAATACTAAAAGACTTCAACATGATTCACAAACAACATACATGTAATTGATTACTCATGGGAAATATAACTTTCGTTCAATAAATGTGAGAACATTTTCTTTGTTTTTTTTTAAATTACTCTTTTGAATATTCGAATCAATATGAAAATAATCCCCACCCTTCTTCTTCTCCAAAATCTCCTCAGGTGTCAACGTCATTCCCTCTGGAGGATGGTGTGTTTTTGGTCTTAGACTATAATGATTAGGTTATCCTAACCAACAAGAATTCAAAAGAGAGAAGAAGTAGGAACTTTATCAACAAATCCGGATAACCACATGATGAAACCATCATCACCAAAATTATGCACCCATTGGATCCGGATTCTCAACACCTGCCCGAGCCCCACCATCAACTGTTAAAAGGTAAGAATATATCTCACTCAAATGCTTGATATCAGTTCTTTTATTTAAACTGTCGGTCTCCTGATAAATGGAAGCAATCTCCAAAAAGGACCTCTTTGTGTAGTTTGTTTCTGTTGCTAGGATCCTAGCTGCTTGAAAATTCATTTTATGATCATACTTAACAACATGCTCAGCCAACGCACATCTCTCTGGATGCAGTCGACAGTCCCTCATGTGTGAGGTAATTATATTGGCTAATGATCGTTTTGTATGACCAATATACTTTTTGTTGCAGTCACTACAAGGAATGCTCTAGACCACATCAGAGCGAGAAGCTAGCGGCACTCTATCTTTCAGTTTGGTGTATATTGATTTAATTAGTAAAACAGATGAAAAACCAAGTGACCCAAATATCTGATACCTCCTTTCATAAAAAGAACTTGGGAATTCTTTAAAAGTTGTTCATTAACAGTTCGTATCCACCTAGCATGGTTAATAAAATTCTATTCAGTTCATCCATAACAGAAGCAACAGACTCACAGAGTAATAATATTCTAGTACATCCAAATAGAAACAATGAAACAACGGAGACCGGCCCAAGGTCTTGTCTGTATGCCTCCTTGCCTTACATCAGGGAAATCACACTAGAAACAATGTGACATGAAAAAACAATTTATAAAAAGTCAAAACACAAACACACACTCACATCTTCAGCGAGAATATTTTCATAAAAATAGTTGGAAATTTAAAAACAGAATTATGGAAACACTACGATGGCATCACAATACATGAATCTTTATATGTATAATAAAAGTTGAACCAACCGCGCAAACACGCGCAACCAATCTAACCCGGAGGTCAAAAATGAATTGGTAGAATTGTATACAAAATTTGTTGGTACATGCATCAAGCATTGACTATCTGGGGCCTCCTTTATCTATAATTCAGAATACGGCAACCTTGCCAGATGACCGCTAACGTTTGATTTCATTCGCAATAATTCATTCATGAATTCAGATTAATTATTTTTCATTCAATATTACACTTTCAAATTCGTTGATACATCAATTCTTATTCAATTTTTCATCTATTCTTTCCACGTTTGCCTAACGACCGCCTCAAACGAGTGACCTCAAACAATTCATGGTGTGTTGCTGAATAACCGAGAACAAATAGTTTTGAGTTGTGAGTTATTTTTTTTTTCAATTCAGGTTCAATAAAAAAAAATGTCATGAATTAGGTATATCGCACAATTTGCCCGACTATCTATACGGCATATTCATTAGTGATGAACAATCATATCACATTTTCTCGTAGAAAATTCTAATTCCATCGACATTTCATGTTGTATCATTAATGTGAACGGGAAATAAAGGAAAATTGGAATTTGTATGAATAATTTATCATTGGTTTGCTTATATTATTCCTAATTCTCGATTTTTTTTAAATGTACTGAATGTCATACGAATTGATGTTATTGATATATTCAATAGCCATTAACATCTATCGAAAATAGGACAATACCAACAGCAAACCTTCTGCGAACTAAAATTCGTATGAACGCTCATGTTGTAATCTAATCACAACACAAATAACTTCTTAAAGAAGATATCAACTGAATGTATGTTCTTTTTATTTTTTAGCAACACCTGACAGATATCACATATCTTAAAATTTCAATTTCAAGTCTACCAACATCTTTAAAATATTTTCGAGCAGTCTCTTATGCAGTAAGATTGTTTGAAAATGGTGCTTTCATTTGAGAGATGGCAAGGAAAAGTTGCTCTAATAACAGGTGCTAGCTCAGGAATAGGAAAAGCTATAGCAAAACAATTGACGGAGGAAGGCATGCTGGTGAGTATGGCTATATTATTTTTTATTTGTAAATACATTGTCCTTATATGTATCTATCGAGGGGTGGTTTAAGTTCTTTCGAATAAATAGTACTTACTGAACTCCAGAAATAGGTACGTCAAAAAATGTATGACAAAAATTACCACAATAAAGGTCAGCTTCAAGATGTACCTTTTCGTATTTGGTAGTTTAATAGCTATATTTCAGTGAAGAGACATGACAGTTTCAGATGATGATTATGCGTCTTGGCGGCGATCCTGGAAATATGAATAATCTCCAGGGTATTTTCTTGGATACTTTGATCTCAAAATTTTCCACCGCAAGTCTCTATGACGAATGATTACACTCACCATTCTTATCAAACCATCCTTTACATAACTCGAAAGAAACAAACTGAACAAAAATAACTAACAAGACAGATAACTATTCGATCCATTGTTCAAAATTACTATTTACTTCCATACAATTATTTATCATTTATATCCGAAAACATTTCGACAAGTTTGGGAAGCCTAATTCTAATCTAATTCTCCATGTCTCCTACAGTAGTTGGTGGTGTTTTGTTGTATATTTCTCTTCTCCACCAAACAGATCCAATGAACGAGGTGACCATTCACTTGAATATCCTCTGTCTATTTATGGTCCAAAAAATTCTAAATTTTTATGCATGTTCATCGATATGGTGACCTGGTGAAGGTCTTATGGTATTGGTATAAATGAAATATTCAAAACGTCACATTTGGAGCTTACTTGTTGAAAACATGAATATTTTCGAATTGTATTGTAAAAAACTTCCTCACAAATGATTAATCCCCTGAATGTCTCGAAATATTCTAGAGAATTGTGTACAAATAAAAAATGTTCCATCATTTTCTTGTATACTTTGTGACTCTTGCACATAAACAGGTAATTGTTCCACTGGTTTCTCTCAATGATAATAATAATAATAATAATAGGACTTTATTCAATCAGGTACGGGTAATACAACTGCACTATATGTGTTCACTTATATGATTGAATAGGCGAAGTGTCACTGTCAAGCAGTGTTTTTCAACTCAACCTCCAGCATGAAAGCTAATAAAATAACAAAAAAAAAATATTAACACTGAAAACAATAAATTAATTCTCAATAATATCAAAACAGGATGCATTTGATAAATATGGAACTACTTTCAAATACATGCATATTCCAAATAGACATACATAATATCTAATATATGAAATTCTGGTGTCACAGTTTTCGTTGCCATCCCAGTCAACCAAAAAAGTAACAGTAAGTCGCAGGGAATACCAAATAATATCACATTGAAGATCATCTTGGAAACCTCTCTGGGTTTTACATGGGACTTCGCTTTGTGGATATCAACATCCACATATTGTTATCGTTGCGAATTCCCCATGTTAACTTTCTTAATGATTGAGTGGAACATTTAATCGAGAGATTCAGATGAAGTGCACATTGCTATCACTTTGCGACTTATCTCTGTTCATATATTTCGAATATAGAATTGGCGCTTGCGCAGGGCATAGCAACAACACGTGCACACGAATGAAAGTCAAGGAACAAAGGAAAGATGAAGATAATATATTATGATCTGTGTGGTGCGTATTTAGTGGATGGTTGAATTATTGGTTTTGTGTGCAGTATTTCGAGAAGTTTGTTAAGAAGAATATAAGACAGCTCTAGGTGCATGTAAGTATACATTTCCAATGGCAAAATGATGCTCATAAATGTGCAATTGGGAAGGTGATGCCCATTGAAAAGCAATGCTTTTTAACAAGATGGACTCCTCAACCGTTTTGTCGTATCATTATCGGAATTATGTATCAGAATATTGAATGATATTCTATAATGTCAAACATGTATACACTGTTTTCAATACTCAGAAACATCTTTCTCTACAATAAAAGCTGAATTTAGAATTTTTCAATAGTTTGATTAGAAATAAAACATGATAACATCAACATAAGTGTACCTAACGTGTTCAGAACAGTATTAAACTATAAAAAAAAACAAAATAATTTCTATTAATATTATTTTCAGTTGACAGTGGCAATCCATTATTTGGATCATCATAGTATAATAATCTGATATGGTAACAATCAATGTTTTTGTTGTTTCCTTTGATTTTATTTTGTCTGTACAGCATACTATTTTTGTTTTGTAAATAATACTATTTTTATTTCATTATGTTTCGAAAATAATGTTTTTGTTTTTATATTCTATGATATTACAATGTGAGTTGAAGTTTTTATAAAGTATTTCGGGTGAGTCAAGCTGAATGCATTGAACTAATATATATCTGTTGATTCTGTTCAGCCATATGCCTGGCTAGAAATGCGTACAGCTTGACTCACCCTGTGTTATATTCAAAATATACAGATCAGTATTTTATAATAGTTGTTCGATAATTTCCCCTTAAGAATGAAAAAGAGATTCAATATGAAGAGCAGGATATATGATGTGTTTTATTGTTGGTTCTGATTATACCTACTGGTGTACCACCCTGTATATAAATCTCATAGACTTAACCTATGCACATTTCTTAGGCATTATGAAATGGTTGAAATATAAGGCAGCTGAGATATATTTAGTCTGCTTTCCAGGTACATACTAATTCCATGGGTGTTGCAAAATTAACATTATTTTAATTAAATTAGAAGACGCTTATAGAGAGCAAATTCAGTGCCACGATGGTAATTACCAAATTACATATGAATATAACTTCAACGGAAGACGTAATTTGAGAGCTCATTTGGTTCAATAATCTTTCCAATAAGTGCTAAAATGCGAAGTCGCAATGTTGCTATTCATGGTACCTTCCACACATCCACATTGTGATGTATTAGGTAATTACCAGTGATATACAATGTTGCGGACATTAAGCACTCCCCAGTAAGTACTGGTTGCAGTTTTTTATATCAACATTGTGAAGTCGCATTTCCACGATGTTAACTCCCTACAACTTCCCTGCAACCAAAACTGGTTGACTGGGATACTCCTCCGAAACGGCTTGACCGATTTTGATGAAATTTTTTGTGCTTATCCGGTATCTTTGAGAATCGGCCAACATTTATTTTTCATCAAATGTTAGGGGTAGTCCACCCCTAAATTTTTTTCTTCATTTTTCAGACAAAATTTTTTATTCCTATTTTTTTATGATACAACATACAAAAATACATACAATCCTCAATTTTCACCCTTCTAAGATGAACCCTTATTTTTTAATAGCCATTTTAGTGCGACGACAGCGAGGCAGTAAATTTCCCCACAGAGTTTTTGAACTCACTGGATTTGCCAGGCATGCCATCGCATACTTCACAATTAAAGGTTGGATCTGCGATTATCTTGCTTCGTAATTTAAACCCGCTCCGGCTGTGCAACGGTACGCGATTAGTCATTCAAAAATTAATGAAAAACGTGACCGAATCCAGCATTTTGAATGGCGAGTTCCGAAGTGAAAATATATCAATACCAGGGATTTCTATTATACCTACAGATGTGCCAGTTCAATTCAAACGTATTCAGTTTCCGATTAGATTGGCATTTGCAATGACAATCAACGAATCCCAAGGTTAAACGATGTCTATTTGTGGCTTAGATTTGAGAACACCATATTTTTCACACGGACAATTATACGTGGGATGCTCTTCAGTGAGTAAACCATCCAGTTTGTGTTAGCTAAAGATGGACTAACAAAAAATAATGTTCACACTATAGCATTAAGAGATTCATATTGTTTGTTAGTGTTACCGTTGTAATTGATTAATTAATGATATATAATTTCAAGGAATAAATTATAATAACTTAAAAATAATGTTTGCATTTTGTTATTCTTATATTCCCTCTTTGTTCACAGTGCTCCATGCCTATTTCATGCATATACCACATTCTTACACATTCAAATAAGTAAGCTATTTTTTTTCTACACTAAAATTCCTTGAAAATTATTTACATGGCAAAACAACGTTTGCCGGGTCAGCTAGTTACATAATATAATTCAAAACAGACAGACGACCCTATCAAATAACCTTCTCGAAACCCAGAAACATGGCCGTATAAGTTTCTTCTTCTTTCAGCTTCTTCTTGAAATTTTTGAGAGAATATATTATAAACTCTGGGAAAAGGCATTATAAAGCATGCAAGCGGTGTACGAAAAGCTACGTTTGAATGTGGTTGTGGAGTGTTTAGGAATTACTAGAAAACGTCTGTTCCTTATTAGAAAATCATTGATGTTTCCGAAGCGTCTCAGTTTATTCACTAAGTAAGTAGGCTTTTGGGTAGGTAATTAAAGTTTTTTGTATAAGTGCTAAGAAATGTAATTTGCGAAGCAGTGGAAGTTTTTTTGTGTCTCGAAATGACTGGCTATTCGCATCAAACTTACGAAGACCTAGTGAGAACCTCATAAATGAATTTTGTATCCTTTGCAAACGCATTTGATCTTATTCCAAAAGCGCAGGGCCATATATGCAATCACAGTATGAGAGCTTAGACATAATGAGCGATTCACATATATGGAGTTTAAGATTGTTGCCAAGAATATTTCTTTGCGGGTATAAATTCCTGAGTGTGTTGTAAGATATTTTACTCAATGATCGAAAAGCTTCGCATATCTCATATCGCTATCTAGCCTAAACTTTTGCATTCTCCCACGAGCGGTAATGCTTCACCTGATATATTTATTTTATTTTGTCGCACAAAAGTTAGTTTCTTGTTTTTGGGTCCAATTCCTCAGATCTGAAAGTATAGTCAGTGATAGTCCAGTGGCGTGAAACAAATAATTGATATTCACGTTACAGGTAATTACACTGTTGCCAAGTCGCAAAAATGGCAACTAAGATTACTAGATCACAAAGTCGGAGTCAAGCAAATATTGCGAACAAGAACTCGAAATGTATATTATCCGTAGAGAAGTCTTCAACAATTTACAGCATCATAATGAACGAGGATGAGAAATACCTAAAACTTCAAAAGGAAATAGGCTGAAAATTCAACTAGAATTAAGTGAGAACGAGAAAGAGGATATGACTAAGATGCTACAAGACGAAATTCAAATTTTGAAGAAAGATTGTCAAGAAAGGGAAAATTATATCATTCAACTGAAGAGACGAAGTCAGGACTTTGAAGATGAAGTGTATGAAGCTGAACAAAGTTTTTCAATAGAAAGTCAGGGGCAACTACAAACAATAATGGAACTAAATGAAAAATCTACGAAAATGAAGGAAAACATCATACTTCTGCAGGATAAAAATGAAGAAAATGAGTCAAAGCTCATTGAAGCAGAAAATATAATTAAAG
Organism: Plagiodera versicolora; assembly: GCA_037013635.1. Taxonomy (NCBI): domain Eukaryota; kingdom Metazoa; phylum Arthropoda; class Insecta; order Coleoptera; family Chrysomelidae; genus Plagiodera; species Plagiodera versicolora. The sequence continues at coordinate 1,468,774 of CM072986.1, read as the reverse complement.
AAATGAAGGAAATGAGAGAAAACATGTTAACTTCAATTGATGTTCTCACCCAAGAAAATAAATTATATCAGAGTCAACTGCAGGATATCAGGAATGGAAGGCAGTCGGCTGATGTTCAACCCTTCAAACAACCGAAGACACAAAAAACCGATAAAAAACACATAACTGAAGAAGAAAAGGAAAGTAATAGTAAGCCTGAGGATACTCTGAGACAAGATTATGCGGCATCTAGGACAAGGATTTTATTTGTCTCTGGAATTCAGGGTAGAGATATGGCACATAGACTTTTTAATCTACTAGGTGACAAGTGTACAGTTCAGGCTGTAGTGAAGCCAAATGCAATCGATAAGACTCTAATAGAAACTGCTTTGAATAATAGCAAGGATTTCGGTGATAATGATGTGGTTATTTTATGGCCAAACAGATGTGATGAAACTATCATAAAATATTTTTTGATAAAACTCAAGCATACCTAACCCCTCATTATCACAGAGGCCTATCGCTATGATTATGATTATAGGAAGGAAAATGAAAGTATTTATAAAAGGAACCTAGATTCATTTCAGGAAATATATTCTTTGGGATTTAACAAATGTCCTATTATGGAATGCAATAGTATTATCAATAGAAGCTGTTACAAAAGGGATGGGGCTAATCTCAACTATAAAGGAAAATTATTATTAGGGAATAGCAATGCATTTGGAAAATCATTATTGCAAAAACACTACGACTCTCAAAACATCATCTTCTTTTTTAGAAAACAGGAAATTTCAAAAAACTACCACATAGTTGAAACAAATGATAAGGCCCTGAAAATTAAACAAACAAATATCAATATTTTTCACCAGAACATTCAAAGCATAGGTAACAAAATCTTAAGGATTGAGGATGCTCTCATTGATATTGAATGTGACTTTTTACTTATTTCTGAACACTGACAGGATAAATTTCAAATCGCGAATGTAGTTATTGAAAACTTTCAATTAACAAATGCTTAATGTAGATCTCTCTCAAAACACGAAGGAGTAGCTATTTTCAAACATAATGAATACCACTTGGCAACAAAAGCTTTCGACGTATCTGAATATTGTTTAGAGGGTATTCTTGAATGCTGTGCGGTGTCAATCTCGAAGTTGAATTTGATTATGGTTGTTATATATAGACCACCAGGTAGTGAATTCAAAGTTTTTTTAGAATTGCTTGCAAACCTTCTGGAAGTAACTTCGGGCCTTTTCGGGTCAATTATTTCAGGAGGCGACTTTAATATCGATTTTCTCACACTAAGTAATAATTTAACATCAATGGAAGATCTTTCAGGGTGTTATGATCTGTGCTCAACAATTGAGTCACCAACCAGAGTAACGGCTGCATCCTCTACATGTTTGAATAATTTTATCATTAGTTCTAGTTTTGAATGCTACAAATCAAATGTGGTTGATTTTCGACTATATGATCACTATGCTCAACACATTAGGATCTCTGATATGATTGATGTAATGGAAGGTTCTCGGAGTTATGTGTACCGGAGGCTTTTCTCTGAGAACAATAACAATCGTTTTCTGGAATGTTTGGAAGCTGAAAACTGGAATGATATTTACAATGGACAGAATTCTAATATAGCATGGGATAATTTCATTAACACCATAATTGGACATAAAAACAACTGCTTTCCTCTTCGCAAAGTTGCGTCAAACCCTAAGAATGTGTGGATGACTGATCACCTTAAACAACTAAAAGAACGGATGATTTTGTTCTCAGATTTGTCACAAACCGATCCACAATATAAAATCGCGAGTATAGAGAGTCAGAAGCAATACTGTATGGCACTATCAAGGGCAAAAAAGTATTATTTTGACAACTTGATAATTAATTCTGAGAATAAATCAAAAGCTACGTAGCACATAATTAACAAACTCAAAGGTGCAAAAAAAAGAGAAAAACAATTAGTTGAAATGAAGGAAAATGATGTGCAATTATCTGATCGGGATTTAGCTATAAAATTCAATCTGTTTTTTACAGGAGACATCATTCAGGACCGTAAAAAAAATTGGATCACATTAGTTTAAATATTCCTAGTTGTAACTTGTCTATTTTCCTAAAACCTGTCACACTTTTAGACGTGGAAACCCTTATTGATAACTTGAAGACATCCAACTCATCAGGGTATGATCAAGTTTCAAATAATTTAATTAAAAAAACTAGTCACTACTTATGTCCGCCATTGGTATTCTTGATAAATAAGTCCTATGAAATGGGCATTTCTCCAGACTGTCTTAAGCTAGCAGAGGTAATGCTTCTCTATAAAAAAGGAGATTCTAATGAACTTGCAAACTATAGAGCTATCAGCTTACTTTGTAGCTTTTCCAAAATCATTGAAATGAACGTTAAAAATCAGCTGAATACATTCTTAACGCAGCATAACATTTTATCAACAAGCCAACATGGTTTTCGCACTAATATGGGTACAGAGACTGCACTGAATACCTTCCAAAATGAACTCGTCTGTGGATTAGACAAGGGAGATCATGTGTTTGGATTATTTATAGATTTTTCGAGGGCTTTCGATGCGGTTGACCATAACATGTTAATTGCTAAACTCGAACGATATGGAATAAGAGGTATACCTCTGAAGTTCTTTGAATCATATCTCTTGAATAGGACTCAGTTTGTTTTACCCAACGGCACTAACAGTCCTTCCTATACCATCACACAGGGACTTCCACAGGGATCTGTCTTGGGACCTATGCTTTTCAATGTATTTGCTAATGACCTCATATATTTTGTAGAAAATATTCCGAATGTCAAGATTATATGTTACGCTGATGATATTAACATCATTATATCAGGTGACAGCCAACAATCACTGATCTGATCTACAGAAATAGTATACGATAACCTTATACGATGGTCAGAAAACAATTATTTCCTATTGAACCACAAAAAAACAGTGTTGACATATTTCGGGCACAGACGACAAGACCCACCTATAATATTTAAAGATACAGAAAAACAATTACTCTGTTCTAAAAACGTGAAACTACTAGGAGTTACTTTTGACAGGCAATTATCATGGACAGAGCATACCAACCAATTGTGTGAGAAACTTCGAAGTGCCTGCTACAGCATCGAATACTTGAAGAGTCATTGCAGCAAGCACATTCTCATCACCAATTTTCACTCCCACATGAGATATGGAATACTAAGTTGGGGAAACAGTGCTAATGTAAACAGATTTTTTATTTTACAAAAATACGCGATACGCATTATTGAGAATATTGATAAGAGGTCTAGCTGTAGAGAACTTCTCAGAAAACTGAAAATCCTGACATTATTTAGCGTATACAGGGTGCGGCACCGAAAACGAAACAGATCGAATATCTTATAGACACATGTGTTGTGAAAAAAATGCGAAAACACGTCGATTTGTAAACCAAGGGGGACATCTTTCTACCATAACCTCAACTGTCATACCTCTCTCTCCTCCCCTTGGTCACTATCACCCATACAATTTAAATAGGGAAATTACTAAGTGTGTCACATCACTGAAAAAGTAATTTGATAAGGAATTCAGCCATGTGAGTGTTCGCTACGTAACTTTTCATTTGGGCGCCCTCTTGCGGGAAAAACAACTGTTCCGTATTCCAAAGTATGATACTTCATTTGAAAGCTACTTTGAACAATTCAGAAAAAAAGAATTAAAATTTGAAAAATGAAAGTGTATGAACTTGAAAATTGGAAAGGCTTGCATAAATTTTACTCAAACAATTCCAAACTACAATAATTCACAATAGCTGATCAAAGTGTTCTCCATTAACTGCCATACATGAGTATAAGTTAGTCTCGAAACGTTGTCTGACGTTTTGGAGCATTTCTGGAGTTATTTGACGACATTCGTACCTTTGAATGAAAATTGACTTACTACGCCTATGTTTTGGTACAATAAAAAACCTTTTGTTTCAGTGCTTAGTTGTGTCGGTTTATTGTCAGTTGTACTTCAGGATTAACGAGTAAAACATTAAAATGGTTTATAGTATTCAGGATAGAGTAGAAATAATTGAATATTATTTGAAAAATAATGAATGTGCCAACATAGCCAGTAGAATATTCAATGAGCAACACCCAAACAAAAACGTTAATCGTAAATACGTTTTGGAGCTGATTTCAAAATTTCGACGAACGGGATCTGTGGCAAATAAAAACGTCAAATTGAGAAGCCAGTAAGAAATGAAGCAGTAGAGGTAGCCGTTTTAGGACAGGTTGTTGCGGATCCAACTCTTAGTACACGAAAGCTTGCCGTACTATCTGGAGTAAGTCAACGTACCGTCGCACAGTGGTCCAAAAGCCCAATTTCCTGGCCAAAACCTCAAAAATCAAAAGTTCCCAAAGAGGTAAAGCTTCGTATTTTTCTCAACAGGTAGAATGAAAGTTTCATAATCCGAAAGATTAGGTCGATATATTCAATACTTGGCCGTATGCACACACTCAAACTTGCCCGTTATCGCGCCATATGGGAAATGGCGGCCCATGATCTGTTTCGTGCGTTTGAATAAAATTGTCATGAGAAACGCAGCTTTTTGTGAAAACGTTTACGACAAAATGGAGGATGTTCCTGAATGTATGTAGAATATTATTCTTTACTGCGGGAATCATTACGTGCATTTTTGCAGATGTTATTAAGAATGAAATGTCGGCACTCAGAATTGTTTTTTTTCCATAATTTCTTTTATATCTGTAGAGAATTAGTTATGATCCCAAGAGATCCTGAAAAAGTTGCAACGGTTTTACGCGTATAAAAGTATGTAGAATTCGTAACCGTTGGCATTACCTGCCCTTTCTTGCCCCTTTGGTTTAAAAACCTGCCACGTGCTTTCTAGAAAAAGGAACCTGGAAAGCGAAAGCGAAACAAGCACGAGCAAAATTTTCCCGGAGCTCGGTCGGGTATAGGGGGGTTCGGACAGAACACACTGTATAATAGATGTGATACTTTAAGAGGGCGCCACCAACTTACAAAATCGCGAGTCCAAGTTGGAGGACTCCAGAGTTCTTCTGAGTTTCGCCTTCCAGAGAACAAAAAAAATTGATACCGTTCTTCTGCTGGGATGATCTCAACGTAAATATAAGTTAATATTCTAGCTTCCACAAAAATCCGAAAAGAGCCTCCAATTCAGAGTAACCTACACTGTATAATCATTGATGAATATCGAATTTCAATCCTGGTATCAATCAATGTAGAGAAATGACTAAATACACCATTGTGAACGAGAGTGATCCCAAAAATTAGTTTATTATGGCAAATTTCACAATGTTGAATTGAAAATATATATCAGTCATACATGTGTAGCATTGCCGGGTACTATGATACGCCCTGTATTACTCCCGCGTGATCACGCTCGAGTGTACATTATACACTTAATATTGAACATAAATAGGTACTCCTATCATAGTAACATGAGATTGTGAATGGGTATGCGCCACTGATCAAAACTCCAACACAATAGAATCAACCCAAAATAATTGAATTAAATAGTTACAAATAAACATGCAGCTCATCTGGATAGAGAGGCGGCAGATCGGATCAGCAACCTGGTAGTTGTTATCACCCAGCATAAGACAGCAGTCCAGGTTACATAAGCATCCATCCCATAAAAGGTCACTCATTCAGCATTTTCTAAGGGCATGCAATCAAATGATAAAGAAGCCAGAAGCAGGAAACTACAGGCAGCACAAGTTACGTCCTACGTTGAAGTTGGTACGGATAGATATGAGGAACCGTTTACAAGGACCCGTTACAAGGACCCTAGAAAAATTAACTTGGTTATATAATATAGATGAACTCACCAAATCTTTTTACCTCTTCAGATGGTTGAGGGTGAAATAGGATGATTAAAAAGGTCAGGTTCGATGGAAGCACATGCGGTTATCAAAAATCCCTCATAGAAAGAGGTAAATTACATCACACAAGCCACACCAATGGGCTAATACGATAGGCGATGAATTTTTGAATCAATTAGGGCCGTAAAATCCACTCTAGGTGCGAATCATCAATCAAAATTGATATGAATTCGAAAACAACGTGTCCTAATCTCTAGTTAACCGACATCTTCCAAAGCTAACTTCGAATCCTACTCGAACTTGGTCGAATTCCCAACGAACTTCTCAAGGTCTTATTCTTGCTCTTATATTCTGAGTTTGCAGTGAAAAATATATCACCTTGATCGATACCTTTCTAAAACGTGAATTAAACAAAGACGCACCTATACCTATCTATTCGTCAATAATAGCAAGAGACCTGCTACAGATAAAATAAATAAAGAAGTGGACGACAGAGAATCAGACTGCGATCAAACCAGTCAGCTGTTTTCTAACCTGCACACCTACTATAATAAACAAGACAGGACAGATACAATAAAGAAAATAAAAGGTAAGTTCTCCAGATATCATCATAATATCTCAATGCCGAATTGATTCGATTAGGTACTTAATTTAAATGGTCATTTCCTTCAGATTAAATCTCGAGCAGACGATCAACAGGTCCAGCAGAACCCCGAATTACCATCAGAGGCTGATTCACGAATAGATTCTATATATTGTGATGCTTTTATTGTCTTCAAGTGTCCATTTCCGAATAAATATATCTAGGAACCACCCTACCTGATCAAAAACTCTGCTTCGGTGAAGGAATTGTTCAAATACAGAACAATGAACGTTACAAATTCTCCCCCCACTTTAAAAGATTTTCCCAAAATCTTTTGAGGTATTTAGGGTCGGTTACATAAAGAATTTAACATGATGAAATTGTATGCCACCAGCAATCAGTCGTCCGGCGGACTATCTATTAAGTCTTTGCAGTGCCAAGTACCACGATAATTACCACGATCATCTCTCAATTCATAGGTCCAAGGGGACACTCGCTTGGAAACTATATATGGACCAACAAATTCTGGGGCCAACTTAGCAGCAAAATATTTCGACTTATCTGAGAGTACATGATTCTTTCGCCAAACCGGTTGATTAACGATATATTGTACATCTCTTCTACGGAGATCATAAACCTTTTTGTTCTGCTCATAAGCTTTCAACATGCGCTTCTGAACATCATCGAAAATCTTAGTGAAGGCCTGTTGACGTTCGACTGTTAAAGACGAGCGATCAAACTGAATTGGTTGATCAGGCTTCACTTTTGAACCTTTACTAGGAAGGTCACGACCGAAAACAATAAAATTAGGTGAGTACCCTGTAACCTCATGTTTAGAGGATCGAATAGCCAATCCAATCTGCGCCAAGTTTTGGTCCCAAACCCTATGATTGTCTGACACAAATGATCTTATCATGGTCTTTATAACCCGGTTTATCCTTTCACACGGATTTGCTTGTGGATGATAAAGAGCGGTAAATTTAATAGTTATATTATACAACTCCATAAGTTTCTGAAATTCCTTAGACCTAAACTGCACTCCATTATCAACAATAATCGCGTCCGGACAACCGAAAACCGTAAAAACGTGATTCTTCAAAATACGCGTGACTGCAGATGCCGTCGCTTTACGCAACGGAAATATAAGCGGAAATTTGCTGAAACAGCAAGCAACCACAAAAATATACTGATATCCTGATTTGGAACGCGGTAAAGGGCCAATCAAATCAGCACATAACAATTCAAATGGTCGTGCAACACCGTATTGGGGACTCAGCATTAAACCTGCAGGTGGTTTCTGCTTAGGCTTAATCGAATGACATGTACCACAACGACGAATCACCGATGCCACATCTGAACGCATCTTTGGCCAATAATAGGCTTCTGACAGTTTATTGAAGGTCTTGAACACTCCAACATGACAAAGATCTTGGTGAATCTGTAAGATCAAATCGCGACGTTGCTTTTTAGGTACTACTAATCGCCAGAAATCTTTCTCACTAGCCAACGCTGGATGAGATGGATTTACATGTTTGTACAACTTATTCTGATGAATACGCCAAGATGGGAACTTATGAGGAGATTTGATAACTTTGTTCATGAGATCTTTATACCAAGAGTCAGTGATTGCGGAAGACATATTATGATCAGCCTCAGAATTATGTGAATTGGCTTCAACAAAATCAAGAACGGGAACAGAACGCGATAAAGTGTCCGGTACGATATTTTCTTTCCCCTTTCGGTGAGTGATGACGTAATCGTACTGTTGCAGTTTTATTGCCCATCGAGCGAGGCGACCAGAGGGGGACTGAAGGCGATTGAGCCAAACTAAACTAGCATGATCCGTTAGAACCGTGAATTTAGTACCTTCGATATAAGGCCGCAATTTTTCTATAGCCCACAAGACGGCTAAACACTCTCGTTCAGTCGTAGAATAATTCCGTTCAAGGCGCGTCAATGATCGCGACAGATAACACACCACTTTCTCACCTTCCGGGTGTTCTTGGGTTAAAACGGCTCCGATACCAAACCCTGAAGCATCAGTCTGGATTGTAAACGGTAATTCAAAATTTGGGCAAGATAGAACGGGAGCTGAAATCAAATGCTCCTTCAATGCTTGAAATGCCACGTCACAGTCTTTGGACCATAAAAAAGATTTATTCTTCCTTAATAATTCGCAAATAGGAGCAACAAGAGTAGAAAAATTCGGTACGATCCGACGATACCACGACGCGAGACCAAGCACACGGCGTACTTCAGAAATATTCTTCGGAATGGGGAGATTAATAATGGCTTTAACTTTTTCGGGATCCACTCGTAACCCATCAGAATCAACAATATAACCGAGATATAGGAGTTCAGGCCGACAAAAATGACACTTCTCTTTAGCCACCGTTAAATTTGCGGCTTTCAAACGAGAGAAAACCTCTTTGAGAACCTCAAGGTGTTTTTCAAAAGTTTGTGTGACGATTATAATGTCGTCCAAATAGACGAAACAGTGTGGTTCCAGATCCGGACCTAAAACTCTATCGATCAAACGCTGAAAAGTAGCTGGTGAATTTGCTAAGCCCATAGGAAGTCTTCGGAATTGAAAGAGTCCTCTGTTCGGTACTGTGAAGGCGGTTAAGGGTTTTGACTCATCAGTGAGTGGAACTTGGAAATAAGCAGATTTTATATCCATAGATGATAAATACTTGGCATCCCGCAATTTATCAAGGGTAGCCGAAACATAAGGGATCGGATAAGCATCTTTTTCCGTCACCTGATTTAGTTTCCTGTAATCGACGCAGAAACGATAACTATTGTCTTTCTTCTTGACGAGAAGAATAGGCGCTGCCCAAGGACTAGTTGATGGCTCTACAATATTTTCATCTAATAGCTTTTGTAATTCTCGATCAATATGAGCTTGTATGAAAGGCGATACAGGATAATAACGTTGTTTCACCGGGGCGGATGACGTCCGAATTTCATGTTCAATAAGGGTAGTACATCCAAGTTTATCACCCATCTCACTAAAAGCTTTTTCGATTAGTCCATTCAAAATTTCCTCTTCATCTGCGGTCAAATCACTTTGAGAATGCAAAACTACGGCATCTACCTCAATTCTATTCCTATTATCAGTAAAAACCCACTCTCCACGACGCAAATCAGGAATCAACCCTAATCGTTTCCAAAAATCTATACCTAAAATTAACTTATGTCTTAAAGACGGAATGACTAACACTCTAATAAGTTTAACCCGATTTTCTACCGCTATTGGTAATTGGTAATTCAACTGTTCCTAGAATTGAACATTCAGAGCCATTAGCAACTGTACATGCCGCAACATCGCTAACATTCAAGGAAAAATTGAGTTTCTTCACGATATCCCAACCTGGACCTCCCAGAATCGTATTAGATGCACCGGAATCCAAAAGTCCTAACATACTCATTCCTAAAATGGACACCTTTAGATATGGTCGTTCATCGTTTTGCACGTGTGATATAATGTAATCTAATATTACTCGTTGCTCTGATGATAATGAGGCACTGACGGAGCCGGTGACCGCCTGAACAGGGGAGATCGCAATACGGTCCTTTAGCGACCCCCTCGCGCGTTTCCCGAACGCGTACCAGTATTACACTTAGGGCAGGTACGAACTGTCTGATTAGGAGTTCCACACCTAAAACAATATTTGCTCTTCTCAGTGGAAGTACAATCTCTAGCCCTATGTCCCGATAGCTTACAGTTCCAGCAAACGGAAAGCGCATCCACACGAGAAGTAGACGGTGAATCCGAATTTGTATAAATGTACGCGAGATCTGGCTCCATTAAAGAACTTCGGTTTCGAGGCGGCGGTGCAAAAGATTCAATGGACTCCTTACGAGCTTCCAACTGCCTACCAATTTCCAGTAAATGACTGACAGACTCTACCTTAGTAAGACCCAATTGGCTTTGGTAAAACGGTGAAATATTTTGTAACAAAATCTTTAAACGAACAGGATCACTTACAGTTACGGTAAGTCGATTAAACATATTCGTCATTATCGCGATATACATCCCTATATTTTCTTGAGGACCTTGAGTCCTATGCTTAATCTCCTGCAACAACTTTTCATTAAAGTTTGGAGGTTGAAATTGTGATCGGAGTTCAGAAACCAGGTCTGACCAAGAAGAAACTCGATTACGAATTGATCGGTACCAAATTTGGGCTTTCCCAGTAAATAAATCGCTTGCTGATTGAAATAATTGTACCTTAGTGACGTTTCTAGATAAACACATTTCTTCGATATTCTCTAAGAAAGCGCTCAACGATATTTTAGAATTATCTCCATCAAATTTAGTGAAACTCCACTTAGCGACTGGTACACATGGTGGAAGAGGCGTAAAAGTCGGTGGTTGAACAGTGGAATTCAAATTCGGCAATCTTAAAGACTCGACCTCATCCTCAGATGATTCACTTTCAGAGTTACTACTCTCTGACGACAACACCAAAGCACTCAGTTCTACTGGCGGATTAGCTTGGTGAGATGCCCTCTTGAATTTACGAGCCCGAGATTTCAATTTAGATTGTAAGTTCAGTAATTCAACCAACCATTTCGACTTACTAACTTTCTCATCTTGGGATTCTGCTACCATGCGATCAGCGCGCCCAAAAGCATGAAGGAGTTTACTAGTAATCTTTGAAAAAGAACTACTATCATGGGAATCTACAAACTCAGTAATCAAAGACTCTAAATCAGTGAATTTCTTATTGAGGTAATCTGCATCATCTTCAAATGAAAACGGGTATTTTGGCATAGTAATACTAGATTTTGTTTTCTCCAGTTTCAGGTAAGCTCGTAAACATTTTCGCATGTCACTAACCGTAGTTTTATCTGTAACGCCCCGTATATGAAGTTCGTAAGTTAATTCATCCTTATCAAGGCGATTGATTTCAAATTTTCCCTCCATATCAACGGAATCCCTTTCTATTGCACTTATATGAAGTACCGAAATTACTAAAAATCACAATTTTTTACCAAAAAATCATGAATCTACGTGATCTGTGATAGGCGTCACGAAGGTCAATCATTCATTCACCTAGTAACCGCACGACCTGCTATCAGAAAAAAAAAAAACATTCACAGCCCATGTAAATAATTATTTACTAAGTGTGAGACGTGCCTCAGACCACTAAAGGAGCGCCTATACGGTTCAAACTGAAATGAATTCGATCAAATCTGAAGGAAATAAATTCACGGTTAACGTCAATAACGTCGTAAAATACCACTTTGCACCAAATAACAATCGAAATGTTGCAATATTATTACGATAGTTATTTTTAACAACACAAAATTACCTACCCAGAATACTTTTAACAAGGTTATTTATTGAGCTATATTAAAGAAACACAAATACAACAAAAATGATACGAGGGAAGTCGTAAACAGTATCAATTAATTGGAATAAATTCGAAAACTTCCAGATACGTTTTGAATCGACAAAAAAAATCAGTTACCCATAACAAGGGAGACGACACAACCGTATTCAACAAAAACAAAAGAAGTAATGTACCAACTTCTCAACTGGCTGCACAATGATGTAAATTCCTCAAATTTGACATAATTGGCTACCTTAGGGTCTGAAAATAATGAAAACTGAAAATCGACGCTCGGCGTCGCGATGCACAAACGACGCTTGAGGCCCCACGTTGGGCGCCAAATTTGCCACGTGCTTTCTAGAAAAAGGAACCTGGAAAGCGAAAGCGAAACAAGCACGAGCAAAATTTTCCCGGAGCTCGGTCGGGTATAGGGGGGTTCGGACAGAACACACTGTATAATAGATGTGATACTTTAAGAGGGCGCCACCAACTTACAAAATCGCGAGTCCAAGTTGGAGGACTCCAGAGTTCTTCTGAGTTTCGCCTTCCAGAGAACAAAAAAAATTGATACCGTTCTTCTGCTGGGATGATCTCAACGTAAATATAAGTTAATATTCTAGCTTCCACAAAAATCCGAAAAGAGCCTCCAATTCAGAGTAACCTACACTGTATAATCATTGATGAATATCGAATTTCAATCCTGGTATCAATCAATGTAGAGAAATGACTAAATACACCATTGTGAACGAGAGTGATCCCAAAAATTAGTTTATTATGGCAAATTTCACAATGTTGAATTGAAAATATATATCAGTCATACATGTGTAGCATTGCCGGGTACTATGATACGCCCTGTATTACTCCCGCGTGATCACGCTCGAGTGTACATTATACACTTAATATTGAACATAAATAGGTACTCCTATCATAGTAACATGAGATTGTGAATGGGTATGCGCCACTGATCAAAACTCCAACACAATAGAATCAACCCAAAATAATTAAATTAAATAGTTACAAATAAACATGCAGCTCATCTGGATAGAGAGGCGGCAGATCGGATCAGCAACCTGGTAGTTGTTATCACCCAGCATAAGACAGCAGTCCAGGTTACATAAGCATCCATCCCATAAAAGGTCACTCATTCAGCATTTTCTAAGGGCATGCAATCAAATGATAAAGAAGCCAGAAGCAGGAAACTACAGGCAGCACAAGTTACGTCCTACGTTGAAGTTGGTACGGATAGATATGAGGAACCGTTTACAAGGACCCGTTACAAGGACCCTAGAAAAATTAACTTGGTTATATAATATAGATGAACTCACCAAATCTTTTTACCTCTTCAGATGGTTGAGGGTGAAATAGGATGATTAAAAAGGTCAGGTTCGATGGAAGCACATGCGGTTATCAAAAATCCCTCATAGAAAGAGGTAAATTACATCACACAAGCCACACCAATGGGCTAATACGATAGGCGATGAATTTTTGAATCAATTAGGGCCGTAAAATCCACTCTAGGTGCGAATCATCAATCAAAATTGATATGAATTCGAAAACAACGTGTCCTAATCTCTAGTTAACCGACATCTTCCAAAGCTAACTTCGAATCCTACTCGAACTTGGTCGAATTCCCAACGAACTTCTCAAGGTCTTATTCTTGCTCTTATATTCTGAGTTTGCAGTGAAAAATATATCACCTTGATCGATACCTTTCTAAAACGTGAATTAAACAAAGACGCACCTATACCTATCTATTCGTCAATAATAGCAAGAGACCTGCTACAGATAAAATAAATAAAGAAGTGGACGACAGAGAATCAGACTGCGATCAAACCAGTCAGCTGTTTTCTAACCTGCACACCTACTATAATAAACAAGACAGGACAGATACAATAAAGAAAATAAAAGGTAAGTTCTCCAGATATCATCATAATATCTCAATGCCGAATTGATTCGATTAGGTACTTAATTTAAATGGTCATTTCCTTCAGATTAAATCTCGAGCAGACGATCAACAGGTCCAGCAGAACCCCGAATTACCATCAGAGGCTGATTCACGAATAGATTCTATATATTGTGATGCTTTTATTGTCTTCAAGTGTCCATTTCCGAATAAATATATCTAGGAACCACCCTACCTGATCAAAAACTCTGCTTCGGTGAAGGAATTGTTCAAATACAGAACAATGAACGTTACAAACCGTACTGTTTGAAGCAGTATTGGTGCATTCGTGCGTCAGATGACAGAGCACTCAGTTATGAAAAATTCGATTTTGGAGGCGACGACGCAGATGATGTACTTAATATAGATAATAATTCTGAAAATGAAAGTTGCGATGGAAGCTCTGATAGCGATTGATCTGTATTTGAGGAAATCATGTAGTTCAGCCAAGTAAAGAATAATGTTCCCCACACATATTCTGCTTGTAATAATTCTGCGATAATAAATTTTTCCTATTCATTTCGTAATAAATCTTTCCTATTCATTCACGTAATCAGTGACCCAAAAAACATTTATAATATGAATTTCAGCACAAACGTATTATTTTTTGAAAATAATGTCCGCCATTTTGGATCCGCCATTTTGAATTCAGATTTTTTTTTCATTTTCGTAATCAGCGACCCAAAAAACACTTATAAAATGAATTTCAGCGTAAACGTACTCTTTTTTGGAAAAAATGTCCGCCATTTTGGGTGCGCCATTTCGAATTTTGTTTTTTTTTCCATTTTCGTAATCAGCGACTCAAAAAACTATGAATCTGAAGATTTGAGAAAAATCCATTGACCTTTGAGGTTTTGGCCAGGAAATTGGGCTTTTGGACCACTGTGCGTCGGGCGAATTTTGAAAGCTCACAGATTCCATCCCTATAAAATTAAACTGGTTCAGGAACTTAACGAAGACGATTTTGATCCTCGCTTACAATTTTGTGAAATCATGAGTGAACGTGCTATACGAGATCCAAATTTCCTTTTCAACATTTGTTTTTCGGATGAATGCAGTTTTTATCGCAACGGGACTGTCAATCGTCATAATTGTCGGTATTGGTCAGATTCCAATCCAAGAGTGTTTCATCAAGTACATACTCAACACCCAGAAAAGTGAAACGTTCGGGCTGAAATATTTGGCGATCGTGTTATTGGTCCATTTTTTTACCAGGTAATTTGACAGGGGACATGTATTTGGAATTACTCGAAGATACCGTTGATCCAACGTTAACAGACATAATAGAAAACGATAACCGATACCTTGAAGATCACCTAATATTCCAACAAGACGGAGCTCCTCCACATTTTGCTGCAGCAGTTCGTCAGTATCTGAATGAAAGATTTCCTAGACACTGGATTGGAAGAAGAGGATTCATTGAATGGCCCCCCCGATCTCCCGACTTATCCCCCTTAGATTACTTTTTGTGGGGCCATTTGAAAAGTAAAATATACGCCACTCAGCCAGGTTCTTTAGACGAGTTACGTCATCGTATTATTACCGAATGTCGTCAAATGCTCCAGAAATGCTCCAAAACGTCAGACAACGTTTCGAGACTAACTTATACTCGTGTATGGCAGTTAATAGAGAACACTTTGAGCAGCTATTGTGAATTATTGTAGTTTGGAATGGTTGGAGTAAAATTTATGCAAGCCTTTCCAATTTTTAAGTTCATACACTGTCATTTTTTGAATTTTAATTCTTTTTTTCTGAATTGTTCAAAGTAGCTTTCAAATGAAGTATCATACTTTGGAATACGTAACAGTTGTTTTTCCCGCAAGAGGGCGCCAAAATAAAAAGTTACGTAGCGAACACTCACATGGCTGAATTCCTTTTCAAATTTCAGTGATGTGACACACTTAGTACTTTCCCTATTCAAATTGTATGGGTGATAGTGACCAAGGGAAGGAGAGAGAGGTATGACAGTTGAGGTTATGGTAG
This sequence comes from Plagiodera versicolora, assembly GCA_037013635.1. Classification (NCBI taxonomy): domain Eukaryota; kingdom Metazoa; phylum Arthropoda; class Insecta; order Coleoptera; family Chrysomelidae; genus Plagiodera; species Plagiodera versicolora. The sequence continues at coordinate 1,453,092 of CM072986.1, read as the reverse complement.
AAAGATGTCCCACTTGGTTTACAAATCGACGTGTTTTTGCATTTTTTTCACAACACATGTGTCTGTAAGATATTCGATCTGTTTCGTTTTCGGTGCCGCACCCTGTATATTCTGGAGGTGTGCATATATTTCTATAATAATTATAAAAACATTACAATGTGCTTGCCAAAACATGATCATAACACTCGTTACCGCAATATGTTACAGCCCAATTCTCACTGCTCCGCACTTTAACAAAAAAGTTTTCATTTTATGGGGTGCAAATTATACAATAAATCAAATCCGGATATAAAGTCAGCACCAAATGTCAGAATATTCAAAAATAGACGAAAAAAATTAATAATTGAGAAATGCTGCTACTCACTAGATGAAGTTTGATAATTTTTATGGATGCATATGTGTGTATGTGTACTTATTTATATATATTATAGTATTTTGTATTATTTATTTGTTTTCACTAACATAATACGTACTAGACAAATTGTTTCGTCCAAAGTGTGGTTCATTACATGGTTTTAGTTTTCCTTTTTTTGTGTTACTATGTAACGATTTCCATACTGTGTTATATCTCATAATTTTGGTAATGCATTCTGTGTATTTTTGACATGTTTGTCCATTTATATTTCCTTGTGAATATTTCAAATGGTAAACGAATAAAGTATCCATCTATCTATCTAATAGGTTGTCAAATATCTCCCTTCCGCCTTTTTGTCTTTCGAATTCCGCGGCTATGTACAAAGCGCTACAGAGCTCGTATCTGGCAATACTATACATAATTTGAAAGGTCTTGACATAACCTACAAAACGACGCTATGCATGATCAGTTTGGATATTGCGTTCAACAGTTATAGACGTGTAAACATGGAGTTCACTAACGCCGAAATTCGCGCTATTTTAAAGTTTTCCTTCGTTAATGGCAAATCTGCTAGAGAAACGTTCCGTGAGATTAATGGTGTTTTGGGGGATGGTACTCTATCACTTCGAACCGCGGAGGAATGGTTTCGACGATTCAGAGCCGGTGAAAACGACACAATGGATAAGCCAGCCGGCGGAAGACCTGTGACGACAAATACCGATCAAATCATGGAATACATCGAGTTGGACCGGCATGTGGCATCTCGTGACATCGCCCAGAAGATGGGAGTTAGTCACCAAACCATCTTAAACTATCTGCAAAAGACTGGATACAAAAAAAAGCTTGATGTTTGGGTGCCGCATGATTTGACGCAAAAAAACCTTCTGGACCGAATCAACGCCTGCGATATGCTGCTGAAACGGAACGAACTCGACCCATTCTTGAAGCAGTTGGTGACTGGCGACGAAAAATGGATCACATACGACAATATCAAGCGAAAACGGTCGTGGTCGAAGGCCGGTGAATCGTCACAAACAGTGGCCAAGCCGGGATTGACGGCCAGGAAGGTTTTGCTGTGTGTTTGGTGGGATTGGAAGGGAATCATCTACTATGAGCTGCTCCCATATGGCCAGACGCTTAATTCTATCATCTACTGCGAACAACTGGACCGCTTGTAGCAGGCGATCGACCAGAAGCGTCCAGAATTGGCCAACAGGAAGGGTGTAGTGCTTTACCAGGACAACGCCAGACCACACAGTTCGTTGATGACTCCATCCACCATACAGCCCAGACATAGCGCCAAGTGATTACCATCTGTTCCTGTCCATGGCGAACGCCCTTGGTGGTGTAGAGTTGAACTCAAAAGAGGCTTGTGAAAAGTGGCGGTCCGAGTTCTTCGGAAATGAGGAGGAGAGCTTTTACGAGGGAGGTATTATGAAGTTGCCGTCCAGATGGAAACAGATTATCGAACAAAACGGCGCATATTTGAACTAAATCCGATCACTGTAACACTTTTTATAAAGCATTGAATAAAGTGCAGAAAAGCGGAAGGGAGATATTTGACAACCTTATATTTGTTTTTATCTCTTCACAATAATTCCATGAAAAATGAAAGGGTGTGCTTATTTCATGCACAGGCGGCAACGCTGGTGCAACATGTGACGAGATCGTGAAACGAGAGTATATTCAGTATTTGTAATATGGCGGTTTGTTTTCTTCCACGTTCTGTTACTTTCATTGTTCTTTCTAATTATTTGCTTCTAGTAGATGAGAAGTGTCGAAAAGGCGAATTCATAAATCGATATAAATTAGTTGTATCGAATGTTATTTCGAACAGTTTATAGTAGTATTGTAAAAACAAAGTATAGTTGTTGAGGTTTCTGTTATATTTTTACTTGCAAGCAGAAGGGATGGGCTATGCCAGACTCGTTTGAGTAAGCGAAGTTTCTGCGAAAAAAAAAAAACAACCGATTACGTGATATAAATCAACTGGCTGACTGAGGCTAATGTAATTCAGAAGAATAGCATAGTGGATGAGAACACATGAGTTTCTGTAATTCATTTCAGTGAAAAGGTGAGTATTGTATGATTGTTCTTCCAACACAATTATTCAGAATAATACGTATATTGATTCATTTTTATTTCAGTTATTGGGTTATAACTCATTGATCACACTCACACTTGATCACATATGAGTAGGAGGAGACGAGGATAAAATCGGAGATTTTATTAAATTCCTGAAAACAGTGGAAATGTTATTGGAGTAGCCAATACCAATAAACCAGAAGGTAGAATTGATAATAATGATATCAATATGGTCTGAACAGTGTTTTTAAAAGAAAATATGAACCATTCTTCAGTAAATCATTCAGCCATCGATAATCAAGTCTTTTCGTGAGATTCAGGTAATTTATTTGATGTGAATATCTGAAAAATCCTTTTCAACCTCTAATTAAACTGAACATTGACAACATGAACTAAAATGTATTTCATTAATTTTCAGATGCTGTTACACAAGAATTTGAGGTGTTTGAGATACTAAAAAGATAGTGGCTACAAAGCAGAGAAAATTGCAAGAATAAAGCAGTGAAGTGATGTGAGTTTCTTTATGTTGAAGTGAAATTTCAGTTACTTAAAAAGTCATAATATCTATGATTTTCTGAAGATTTTCCAGAAATTAATGTTATTGAAATATTGATCATAAGCATTTTTCTTGAATCCCATTTTCTTCTGAAAGATCCATGAACTGATTCAGAATGAGATTCCTAATCAAATAAAATGGAGTATTCTGTGAAACATATCATTTCGTCTATGTGACTTGAATGCAACTTCATTATTGATTCCGAAAATTAGGTATATGTGACTCCCTCAGAAGCACAATATTCTCCTCATAAGGAATTCCAGATAAAAGAATGTGAGGCAGTTCGAACTTCACATTGTGAGTAATCCAATGCATAAATGTGATTTCTATTGTGATGCTGAATGAAAGTCAAAAAACGACCAAAAGGGTCCAGAATAGAAGTCATTGTGATGTCAGTGATGTTAGTGAAAATCTCAATTCGAGTCACAGCTGTGATCTGGAACATGAATGTGATGCCCTATCATATCTCTGAGACGAATTTTTGTTAACTGGGTATCATTTAATGAAAGACAAATCGAATGATTGTTCGAAAGTAAATGATGAACATTAATGAAGTAAGTGTTCGAAATGTCCACCATTTTGTAAAATGCACTTTGTGGTTCTGGAACCCATACTTCTTATACATTTGCTTATTTCGTCTCCTTGAGTACCTTTCAATACATTCTCAATCTTCTCGCGAAGAATCTCTATTATGGGGTTGTGTGAACCACCGATTAATCAAATAATCATTACTTGTTTCTTGCTTTGATTCTGTTCCATTCAGAAAACAAAGAAATAGTATCTGGAAACTCCTATATTATGGATTCGTTCAACTCAATGCCTGTTATAACTCGAAATACTAGAATAACACCTACTAGTGCTAGCTGTATTCACAATATATTTAAAAACATTGAATATGTGGATTTTCTGCTAATTGAAAATCATGTGTCAGATCACTTAGCACAAAGAATTATTTTTGAATCAAAACTTCCAGCTCAAAACAAGCTGATTTACAGAAGGTTCTTTTCTTGTCATAATGAACATGATTTTTTTGAGTGTCAGTGATCAGAATTGGCTAGAAATAAATTGTCATAAATAATTTTACTCTTATTTTCAATCAACTTTCTCCTTCAAAGCTAGTTCCTTAAAAGTTCAGGAAGAGAATTGAAAATCCTAGAATTCTAGAATGTAAAAGAAGATTAGATATTCTTTCGACATTTTATAATAGGAATCCGAGATTCAAATATGATTACAATGACGTCAAAATAAAATACGATGAACTATTGAAAGGAGAAAATATCAAGAAATTCGAAGAGAGGATTAAATCTTCAGACAACAAAAATAAATGTATGTGGACAATATGTAAAGAGATACAGGGTGAAGCCACCGAAACCAATAGTATTAGAGTTAGATAGCGAGGAGACAAAATACCAAATACATTCAACAAATATTAATTATCTATAATTCCTGGAACCCTAAAAGACTTATCTTGAGAACGGAGAGATGCTAATTGGATTTTTTTGCTATTTATCGAAGGCTTACGATTGTTTGGACAGGGAGTTATTGGTCAGAAAGATGGAGTTATATGGAATACGAGGAAGTACAATGCAATAGATTGTCTCATAGATAGATAGATAGAAAAAGATATTTTATTGATCTCTTCGGGTCTTGTTTACAAAACATCAGACAAGTCAATTAAAAAAAGGTACACGAGTGCTATAAACTAAAAAGATACAAGTGAAATACATTGTTATGGGATATTCAATCCACAAAATAAGTGCAATAAATTAAATACCATCAGACAGTATGCTCAATATTATATATTTGATGTCCTGTTCATTGACAGGAGCAAAAAACATGGAGTTCGGACCCTTGACCTCGCTTTTGGTACACCTATCTTGTGATAGATCGAGTGATTCTATTTTATCGATAACAGAGGATGTGAAGTGTTTCCCGAAGATGTTGGCAACTTTTCTATTGTTGGTTATGTGATTACCATTGAAGTTTAATGCTATATCTTGCTTTATTTTTGTTCGATTCATTTTGTTGTTCACCAAATTCCATAGAGACCACGATTTATTGTTTGAGTTATTGATTATGTTAGAATAGTAAGTATTTTTTTCTGAAGATATTTTTATATCTAGTTGTTTTTTCAACTGCTTATACCATTCATTCAAATTTGGATTGTCGTTATTTTTCCTTAACCAATTTAATTGTTTGAGGTTATCGAGCTCTTTATGGAGTTCATTTGAGAAGGGAACTTTTTCTGTTTTGTTAGTTTTTTAGTTTTGATTTCCGTTTGGGGTATGCTATGTTGAAACACCACTGGAAGTAAAAAAAAATGGTTGAACATACCATCCACTGTTTTTTTCCTGAACATTATAGGTCTGGTTCATACTGAGCAGTGACTAAAATTATTTTATTGAGCAGTCCACTGTCGTTATTTGTCATTATTTGAGCTAAGTGATCAAAAGCTCCTAGATCACGGACCTCAGAGGAGATAGGCACCACATTGCTGACTATATAGTCAAGACCACTGCTGGTCAGTCGATTTCCATACTTAGCTACACGTGTGGGCTCAGTATAGGGCAGTTTTTTGTAGTAGCTTTCTTCTCTGAAGTTTATATTTAGATCCCCGCATATTACTATGTCTGTGTACCTAGCAGTTATGTACTCCAGGATGAAGGCCAATTGGTCGAGAAATAATTGTAAGTCAGAGTATTTTGAAGAGTTCCTGTATAAGACGACAATACATAGGTTTTTGTTCACCTCCATAGCGGAGCACTCAAAGTGCAGCTCGAGGGAAGTCAGACAAATACTGGATCGTCTTACAATTGTTCTTCTTGTAGAATTGTGATTCTTCAAATATTGCAGTTCCACCATGTTCAATTTGGGTCCTACAGAAGTTGGAGACCAACTCATAACCTTCAATACTTGAGTTTTGTAGTCGATCCTTACACATCCAGTGTTCAGATATAGAAATAATAATAATAATTTGTTAGCTAAACTCTGAGAGTTCATGTACATTAGTTGTAAGTAGGATTTTTCCTTCATAGTTTTTTTTTTGCTCTAAGGTCTGGAGTGAGGCTGGCCTCTGAAAATTTCCACTTGATGTTCTACTTGCGTGGGATTCATGTGGATGGTCCAGAAAGTGCTTACCTCGAGTGAAGTTGAAGCGGCTGAAGTATATATTTCTTGGCCAGAATTAGGACTTGTACACTTGTTCCTTGGCTTTTGGGTCAACTCCAATCATAAAGGCTTGGTTGTTGGTGCTTGCGTTTCGAGTTTGGAGCTTCTTCACATAGACGTCATCAGAGTTAGTTTGCTTTGTGATGAAGTTTTTTATGTTTTCTGGTGCTATTTTATCTGGAACCTTTGATATAAAAAGCCATATTTTCTTGCCTATATCTTCGTTGCCACAGAAATTATCGTCTCCATCACTACTTCCTACTTTGTGACTTCGCTTTCTCCTCCGCTTTCTCACATCAGTGAAGCTTTCTTCCAATTCCTCATTTTTTGTTGAGTAGGCAGGACGTTGATGGTTTATCTCATCCCCATTCACCATATTCATTAATTCGTTAACTTTTTGTTCACTTTGAATTTTCAATATCTCAGCAGCTACTTGATTCACTGTGATACTTGGGACACCAAGTAGACTGGAATTCACTTCAAGTGAATTTATTGGATAATAAGTCGGCTGTTTGTTGTGGGTTTTTGTTTTCGTTTTTTCTGGGGTTTATGGTTTTTTCTTTTCTGTCTGTCGACAGCCCTCTTTTTACATGGTTTGAATTATTGGCAGTTTTTGTTTCTAAGAGCACAATTTTCTCGTGCAGTAGTTGGATTAATTGTTCTTTGTCAGCAATAATTACGTTTTTGTCCGCCAACACTTGTCTGAGAAGATTGTTTTCTTTTTTAAGGTAGGATATTTCGGCACTATTTGGGTTAGTTGTCCCTTGCGAGATTTCGTGTTTGCATTCTGCGTTTTTCTGCTCACTAGATTGTTTGAGGCATGCAGGATGAAAAACCTCATCACATTCAGCACACTTCACTTTTGTCTTTTTAAACAGTGTTTACAACTATAATTCTCATTTTCTTTGGGAGCAAGTATAGCACAACCTGTGCCACCCGCCATTTTATTTACATATCTCAGTAATACGACACGAACAGTTTCAATATACCAGGGGGGACGAAACTGTTGGTCTAGTTTATTGGCTAACGAGATGGGGATTGCACAAGGAAGCATATTGGGACCAATTCTGTTTATAATTTGTGTCAATGATCTATCAATCACAGCACAAGACCAGAAAAGAAATCTTATCGAATTTGTCAATGATACTAGTTTATTGACAGGTGACAAAAACATCTCAGATGTATTCAATCAAGGTCAACAGTTTTTCACTGAGGTTTATGAAAGGTTCACCAAAACTTTCGAATTAATAAACTACTTTCGGATAAAGAAAAACGAAAATGATAATTTTCTGTACAGAACTTCCCAAATTTGAAAACCCCTCAATTGTAAAATCAATAAAGGGTATCATGAGATAAGTGACATTTCGAATTTTCTGGGAGTGTATATTGATGAAGTTTTGGATTGGTCATTTCAAAAATGTACCTTATTTAAGCAACTATCATCTCTGTAGATCTCTATTCAGTAGAATAGGTATGACAGTGTATGCTCTATATACAGTGCGTCCATAAAATAACGCATAAATTCATTATTGGCTAAATGAACAATAAAATTAGGAATTGCCAAAACAGGTCGATTTTTGATTTCAATTTACTATTGTTTCAAATCATAATCTAATATACAGGGTGAACCACTTTCGTGTAATTACGTCATCACCATTTTTTTCAAATGGAACCCCGCCCTTTTTTTTAAATTTCCATGTTGCTTCAAATTGGTACAGGGTGGGCAAAAATGCAAAAATTTACTTACAAAGTAACGAAACTAACGAATGAACGTAACCTGATCTGAGCCCATTAGACTTCTTTTTATGGGGTTATTTAAAATCTAAAGTCTACTTAAACAGACCTGGAAATATCCCTCAACTACAAGACCGAATCAGACAAGAAATACAGAGCATAACACCCGCTATGCTACAGAATGTTAGAGACGAAATTAATTACCGGTTCAGTCATTGTCTAACGGTCAATGGAGAACAATTTGAACATTTATTGTAAGTTTTCTTTATTTTGTTTGTTTTTGGAAGTGTATCACATCAATTGCATAACTACTCATTCCATTTAATTTGTTTATTACATTCATTAACGTATTACTTTCCATAAACAATTTTCATACTTTTTTTTGCATTTTTGCCCACCCTGTACCAATTTGAAGCAACATATTGTACATTTTTGGAATCAGCTCAGCAAAGGCAATTTGGAAATTGACAAAAAAAGGGGAGGGGGTTCCATTTGAAAAAAATGGTGATGATGTCATTACACGAAAGAGGTTCACCCTGTATATTAGATTATGATTTGAAACAATAGTAAATTGAAATCAAAAATCGACCTGTTTTGGGAATTCCTGATTTTATTGTTCATTTAGCCAATAATTTATGCGTTACTTTATGGACGCACTGTATATACGAGTGTTTGATGTTTTGTTTTCAAAAACAGACATAAATTCCAGCAGAGTACAAATCACCAGTACAGTACTAGACCTCTGGACGTGAATTATTCCATAAATCGATTGACTATATCAGTAAAGAATCCGAATTTCATGTGCATCAAACTTTTCAATAAACTGATCAACAGTTTGAAAGCTGCTGAGTGTAAGAAATCATTCAAGTCAAGAATCAAGATGTTAATTAGTTTAGAACTATACAATGTGAATGATTTACTACAAATGTAATATGTATGGATAGAGATATATTCTTGTTTTCGACGTCATTTCGTTTTGTGTATTCTACATGTTGTCTCATATACTTATTTAACCCGAAATGAAGAACATTATTATTATTATTATCATTATTATTATTACTATTATCAATATCATTATTATTATTATTATAATTTTTATTATTATTATCATTATTATTATTATAAACTGGATTGCAGGTAGTAGGTCTGGCAAGAAGAAGTGAACAAATAGATCAACTCGCCGCTGAACTATCCCATACCAAAGGAAAACTCTATAGTTACAAGGCTGACCTCACCAGAGAAGAAGAAATCTTGAATGCTTTCAAATGGACTACTGAAAATCTAGGCCCCATTCACGTCCTAGTGAATAATGCTGGAGTACACTTCAGAGATTCACTCATTGGTGGCAATACAGAAATATGGAAAAAAACTATTGATATAAACATGCTAGCATTGTGCATCGGTACTAGAGAAGCAATCGAAATCATGAAGAAAAATAATATAGACGGTCATATTATTCATATCAATAGCATAGGAGGACATAAAGTGCCACATTTACCTCGCATGGATGTATATTCTGCAACTAAATTTGCTGTTACTGCTCTAACAGAGACTCTCAGAATGGAACTGACATCTTTAAAATCCAAGATAAGAGTAACAGTAAGTAACTTCGGTGAATACACCTAATCCTAGAAACACAAACATAAGTCTGAAATCTCGATATTCATATCAGCGAAACATCAATTCGATAGGATTGCCTAATGGAGAAAATAATTGTATTCATTTAATTTCAACGATTGATTTTTTTTTCAGAGTTGACGTTTTCCTCCATATAAATATAACAGATGAATTCTTAGAGAGAGTGTAAAATTTCCATCCATTCATTTGTTTGGAAGGTCAACCAGACACTACATTTCAGGAAAGCCCATATTTTTCTTGTATATTTTCATGTATTTCAGTTCACTGTTTCTTTTCCTGTACATCTATTTCAATTGTTTAAATTTTCTTTACGGACTTCTCCATCTCTCCATCTTCCCAAATTTCTGGATATTTGATGATTTATTCAATACTGAATACCGATTTTCATCGTAGGGATTTTAACATAAATTCTAAATGATACTCAGTAGAGTAACACAAAGTGAGACCAATAGAATAAAAAATTTATGTTCGTGCTATTTCTAGTACTATTGTACCATCTCAATTATCATTGAAAATAATTTCCTACGATTTTTGACATTGACAATCAGAAATAATTTCGAATTCTTGGTTCCATTTCACCTGAGGTCGTAATCAGCATTCCATACAGCTCACCTGATATATTTCTATGCAAGAACATTTCATTTTCAGTCGTCCTATGATATCTTCCATTTGTCGTAAATTTTGTTTCAAATATATTTCAATATATTCCATATTTCTTTTGACTCGATTTAATTTTTGCATTTCATCCGATTTCAAATATCAATTCTAGTGTGAATAATGAAAGTATTTCGAAAACGGTCCTTGTAAAATATATAAAATAGGCCCAAATATGAGGTCATCAGATAATAATTAAAATACAATGCTTCTCAAAAGTCCCCTCACCCCCCTCAACCGTCATTTTGCCGATTTTGTCATCTATCATCACTAGAAGGAAACTTACAATTTTCAATATGCAGTTTCCAAATTTCACTCGTAATCGTTCCAAAGATTATAGTGGAGAATAGACTTTTCAGAAGCACTGTATAGTGTATTCTTTTGGGAAAAATGTAATTATTAATGTTTAAAAATAACCTAATTTGTGTTGTTCCACGGATTCCAGAATTCTTAATTCATTCATAGGAAATTTAATTGGAAATCATCAGCATAAGAAGTTTATTCACTGTGTGTTTCCATGTCTTTCAGTAAACACATATGACTCACTATATTTTCCAGTACAGTATTTTTGAGTCATGTTCAATTTTTACTAAAGAAACATAACTACAGTTATTCATTTCATTCATAGAGTATCAGTCCAGGAGCAGTTGATACGTCCATATTCAATGAAGAAATGAAAAAATCTGAAGCCTTCCAAACTTTAATTGGTGAGAATATCCTGAAACCAGAAGATATTGCTGATGGAATAGTTTATGTACTCTCAACTCCACCCCATGTTCAGGTAAATATACAGGGTGGGGCACCACATACAACACGGTCTCTGTAAACCAAACCATTGGATATTTCTTCCTTTCATTATCTGTATATTCATCGAAGCTGCAGAACGAGATCATTTTGCAGTATACAGGGTGGCTCAAAAAAGTGTGACATATCAAAGTTGTGTTTTTTAAATGGAACACCCGGTATTTCGTTTTGGATAGTTCAGGGAAAAATAATTTTATGAAGGGTGTCATGTACCTTACTATAACCGTATTCAAGTTATTGTTTTCTTTCTGAAAATGATGAAACAGAAACTCCGAAACATTAATGTAAACACCCAGTGATGAAAAATTTTTTTGCGGAAAAACCTCTAACATACTTTTTTTTAGGAAAGTTTCTGAAAATCGATCACGGTAAGACCTGAGAATTTGATTGATATTGTACTTACGTAAATAGTAGGAGAGATTTTGAATAGACTAAAACATCATTCACATGTCCTGAAATCATTTTCCACAAGAAATTTCATGATGGAAAGCTGTGAAAATGCTCATTTTCATAATTTAATATCGTATATTTTCAACTCAATATGGCGTGCAATAATTGAAATGTCAAATGACCTGTTTATTGTCACCATAACAAGCAACGAAACCAAGTGAATGAAAAATCGTAGGTTCGATTAATTTCAAAGTTCGGGATACAATCATTCGACGAATCCAAATAATTCGATGGACACGGTTCCAGCGATTGCGCGATAGATCAATCAAACGTAGATAACTCGAAATACAAGTAACTCGAGGGAGAGTGGGAGAGTGCCTGATTAAAGACATCACTCTCGCCGGGATCCACCCCAAACGTAGATCAATTACACCTAGATCAATAAAACGTATACTCCATTTCAGCTGGGTTGATTCCTGTCACGCGTCGCCAGATTGTGCCGTGATGCCACATGTTTCTCACTTTTTCAGTGATGCTCCGAATAAAAACAAGGACTCTGTGATAAACACTTGGGTTAGGTTGACCGTTTGTTTTGTTTCGAAAGTGTTTTCGATGGATCAATAATCTTTATCATATTTGGATTACTATATTGATTGTAGATAACCGTTGAATCGTTAAAATGATATAATGGACTATTCTCATGCTAGAAATCGAATCGAATATTCAAAGGAAATACACAATAACTACGTAATGAAGTGATGTTTATCTTTCAACATTATATCTGTTCTAAACTCTCATTCTCATTTGATAGTTCTATATTTCAAAACCGATTACTGTCCAACTCTAATATAGGTGTGTTTAAGAAAAAATCCAGAAGTTATAGATTAATTTATTTGTGAGACAAAAATATTTGTGCATTTGCTCATTATGTAAACGCTACACATCATTACATTTCGACAAAAAATACAATACAGATTCAAATTCAAACGTCTCTCAATTCACTAAGTACCCACATCAACTCAATTGAATAAAAAACATAAATGTAAGGTGGGAGTCAAAGATCTTGATATCCATATCTTTCTGCTAATATACACTGTATATCTGCCTTATTTATTAGGGCTGGTTTGTTTCTGAAAATCAAAGAATATATTACATGTATTATAAAGTCTATGACCTACAATTTTACTAAATTAGTAACTGCAGCTTCAACATTCCATAATCAAAATAAATCACATTGTTAATAAGTCAGCCTTGAATTGCTGCCTTATTGAAAGCTGAGGTGTAAACTTTGTTAATGCCTGTGCTGTGATAAGTAGCTTTATCCATGCATAACAATTGTGGAAGGATTTTTCAATTTAGGCAGCAGTTGTGTACCCAGATAGCACAAAGACATCTTTGAGACGTCTTAAAGATGTCTTCTTCAGACGTTCACGATGTCTCAAAGACGTCCATGTACGCCTTAGAGTCGTCTATAAGACGTCTTTTTTAGGCCGGATGTAAAAAATCACGACGTCTTTAAGACGTCTTCATAAGGTCCATTTCTGGTCTTGTACAGTCTTGCAAAAGACATGAAAAATACGTTATTCGTAGCTGGGTTTCATATTCTTATCTATGGGAATTGGTTGAAGTGATGTCTTTAAATAAAAATATATTTTAATTTGAGAAAAATATTTACTCAAAAGAAATACGAAATCCAATGAAATAAACTGTCGTTTATAATTTTATGTTTCATTCAGTATGCTGTTTTTTCTATCACTTGCTCGCTTAAGCCACGTTTGCATAGCTGTTTCCGTGTCTGTTCTATTTTGGGACATGTCAGTTATTTCTGCAGCATCTAAAAATATAATTGATAATGAAATATCATGGGGACGTTGATATAATTGGAAATTAGGTATTCTTCAAGTAAAAAGTCCACAAGGGACGAAAATAAATAGATTCGACGACTTACCCGTTCGTAGAACCGTATATTTATCCACTGCGTTCAATGGCGTTCAGCAGACGTACTCTGTGGTTCAGTCCCAGAATGCAGCGATGAATGAATTATTTAAATTTCACAAATTGAATATTTTGCATCAATCAATACAACTTCAAACGGTGAATCAATTAAGATGAATATGGAAGCCGCGCCAAAAACATACAAAAGTAAAAACACAGTGAAACTAGTGGAAGTAATAAGGTATGCTAGTCGGTAAGCTCTATGATGATCTAATACACGAAACACAGTACAGGAAAGAAGTTGACAGAAGTGACACTCACAGCACACTAGCACAGGCAACAGATAGGTTGAGAAATAACTAAATATACTTTTTCAGTTCAATGGAAATAACTGGTTGTTGAAGAGCTAGTAGTGTGAAGAGGACGTTGGTTGTTTACTTACCGTTCCCACTACGTCACACAACACAAGCGCACGCGCATTGTCGAGTGCGTCCACATTTCTTTCAACTATATAATGATCGTATTATTGAAATGAATCACGGATAATACCAACTCTTACTACTATACCATGCTATATACTACACATAATGTTATTTTATATATATATATATATATACATATATATATATATATATATATATATATATATATATATATATATATATATATATATATATATATATATATATATATGGACACAATACGATGTCTCTAAGACATATTTAAGACGTGAGAATCAGATGTCTTTAAGACGTCTGAAGAAAGACATCTTTAAGACGTCTTATCCAGAGACTAAGACGTTCAGACCAAGATAAGATATAAAACGTACGTCTTTAAGACGTCTTGTGCTATGTGGGTATGGAATCAGTGGACAACGTTATCCTGGTTAATTTCTCCATGGTAAACTTTGTTAGCCGTTTCAGGGATTAAAACAAATTTTGTCCCAGGAATGAATCCATCAGAACAATCAGCATGATAAACAAAATGAATCTAGTAGACAACATAATTTCAATACACCATCTAACTATGATATACAAATTCTAAATACCTTGAATCTCATTTGCTTTGTATTTTCACACTTTTGACCCTTGAATCTTGCCAAGAATGTCGTAGAGTTTCATTGTGAAATATCCAGGTCTCATCAAAGAAAACAAATTGCTTCAAATATTCATTTTTCAACAGAACATACTGTTGGAGGAATGTATTACATTTCATAAAGATGTGAGGCAAATGTTGTTCAAATCAATGACTTCATTGTTATGTGTTCCTCTGCAATGGAGAATGTTCATCAGCTGATAATATGTGATATGCACTAAATACTCATTGTTCTTGGATACATATAGTTAATAATATTATCCTTATTTGATATTGTTGGGGTTGATCAATATCCAGAACTGATTTATTTAGTGAATTGTGTAGTTCTGTATAAGTCCTATACGACGGTTTAGTTCTTAGGTTACCTTCTGTGAAAGTATGCAGATATTCCCTACACAGTTCAATTCCTTCATTTAAAGCAGCAATCACTCTCTGTATTAATCATATTTCATAAAAACTAGTGAACCATTGTGAGATCGTGGTGAATAAATATTCATGAAGATTCTTTACTTACCTTTCGAATAAAATCCAATGAGAGGGGCTCCTGTTATCCATTTCGTGTTCAAAATGGTCTAATAAAGATGCAACCATTTTCTGAGCATATTTGCTCAATCCTCTCGACATTTTGATGAGAATACGATGATATTAAGTTCTCAAAACAACAATTTAAAAAAATCTCAATAAAAGAACAATTCGTATGTAAACAAACGATTTTAGGGATTCGCTCCAAATTTGGCATCGTTGTGAAGTGAACGATGCCAAATTGTGATTAGAACATTTTTAACACGAAATGGATAACAGGAGCCCCTTTCTTTCATTGGATTTCATTCGAAAGGTAAGTAAAGAATCTTCATGAATATCTATTCACCACGATCTCACAATGGTTCAATAGTTTTTATGAAATATGATTATATACCCAAGTTAATTCGGAGTTGATTCGGATCATCACTGAAAAAGTGAAAAACATGTGGCATCACGGCAAAATCTGGCGACGCGTGACAGGTGGAAATCACATTTATGTTGCAGATCACAGCCGTGACTCGAATTGAGATTCTCACAATGACTTCTATTTCGGACCATTTTGGTCGTTTTTTGATTTTCATTCAGCATCACAATAGAAATCACATTGATGCATTGGATTACTCACAATGTGAAGTAAGAACTGCCTCACATTCTTTTATCTGGAATTCCTTATGAGGAGAATATTGTGCTTCTGAAGGAGGTCACATATACTTAATTTTCGGAATTAATAATGAAGTCGCATTCACGTCACATGGACGAAATAATAGGTTTAACAAGAATACTCCATTTTATTTGATTACGAATCTCATTCTGAATCAGTTCATGAATCTTTCAGTAGGAAATGGGATTTAAGAAAAATGCTTATGATCAAGATTTCAATAACATTTATTTTTGAAAAACCTTCAGAATATCATAAATATTATGACTTTTCAAGTAACTGAAATTTCACTTTAACATAAAAAAACTCACATCACTACACTGCTTTATTCTTGCAATTTTCTCTGATTTGTAGCCACTATCTTTTAAGTATCTCAAACACCTCAAATTCTTGTGTAACAGCATCTGAAAATCAATAAAATACATTTTGGTTCATGTTGTCAATGTTCAGTTAAATTATAGGGGTTGAAAAGGAGTTTTTAGATATTCACATCAAATAAATTACCTGAATCTCACAAAAAGACTTCATAATTGATGACTGAATGATTTACTGAAGGATAACTCATATTTTCTTCTAAAAACACTGCTCAGGCCATATTGATATCATTATGATCAATTCTAGCTCTGGGTTATTGGTATTGGCTACACCAATAACATTTTCACTGTTTTCAGGAATATAATAAAATCTCTGATTTTATTCGTCTCCTCCTACGAGTCATATGAGATCAAGTGTGAGTGTGATCAATGACCCAATATTACCCAATAACTGAAGTAAAAATAAATCAATATACGTATTATTCTGAATAATTGTGTTGGGAGAACAATTATACAATACTCACCTTTTCACTGAAATGGATTACAAAAACTCATGTGTTCTCATCCACTATTCTATTCTTCTGAATTACAATAGCCTCAGTCAGCCAGTTGATTTATATCACGTAATCGGTTGTTTTTTCCGCAGAAACTTCGCTTATTCAAACGAGTCTGGCATAGCCCATCCCTTCTGCTTGCAAGTAAAAATATAACAGGAACTGCAACAACTATACTTTGTTTTTACAACACTTCTATAAACTGTACGAAATAACATTCGATGCAACTAATTTATATCGATTTATGAATTCGCCTTTACAACTCTTCTCATCGACTAGAAGCAAATGATTAGAAAGAACAATGAAAGTAACAGAACGTGGAAGAAAACAACTGCCATTTTACAATACTGAATACACTCTCATTTCACGATCTCGTCACAAGTTGCACCAGCGTTGCCGCCTGTGCATGAAATCAGCACACCCTTTCATTTTTCATGGAATTATTGTGAAGAGATTATCAAAAAAATGACTATACTTTCAGATCTGAGGAATTGATGACGGAATGATTTTTCAGTGATATGTTTATATTTTTATTAGACAATACTATATGATGATATTCCTCATACATTATTATCAGTTTAAGAACACTGGGAGACTGTGAAATTTCTCGAGTCGGGAAAAATATTTGAAAAGGCAACACTGAATAGTATCTTGTTGAGGTCAATATCGCAAGCTCTCATTTTTACATATCATCATTAGATTTTTCGTGTTCTATCATTTGGATACTCATGGGTGATACCATTATTTTTGGGTATCATTCTGGGAGCAGATCGGATCATTACATAAAGCACGTAGATATAATAAATAATATTGGGGACATGACGACATAATATATGATATTATTCATCAACACCTATTTAAAATTCACTTGGCAACTGCGTATGCTGGGAATTCCCTAGCCAATCATATTCTTGTATTCACAAGTCACATTGTGCGCTGTATCTATGACTATGTGATTATGAACAGGTTTTCTCAATGAAGTCAAATTTGGGCGGAACGTAAATTTCAAATATTTGGTTGGGAAAGAAGTGATATTTTCTTGCAAGCTGGCCCACTAGGCTTCACATTTTGAACAAGGGTTGAAAACATAAATAATTTAGAAAGTTAAGATTTAAAGCATCAAGAGTGAAAAAAACTGTCAAAAAATGCTAATTTTCACGATGCCCATATAAAACACGCAACTTGTTGTGCCCGAATAATAAAATCGAGTACTTTTTCAAAGACATAACGGCTCGATCGAATTCCACTATTAAAGTGAAAAACATCAAATGAAGAATACAATTGTAACTGTCTAAATAGACTGCTACAAGTTATCATTAATTTATTTTTATTTCAAGTTGAGCAGTGTATCACAAATTCGATATAAGTTTTTGTTTAATTTTTTTTTGTGAGAGTAGAAAAAAAAGTATGGAATAAGGTACCTACCGGTGAAGGAGATATGGACTTTCGTAAAAGAGTTGTAATAGATAGTTGGTTAGCAGTGGAAATTTTCCAATATTTTATACAGACATATTTGTCTTCCTGCGAAGGGATTATATTTTTGGAAAATAGATATAATTTTTATTTTGGGATTGTGGAATTGGCAATTTCTGTCGGTACAGAATTTTGGTTCCTAGAATAATTTCTCCTTGGGAGGATTAATTCCAGAGCGTCTAACCCTCTTCGATATCCAAGAGGGACTATTCACGCTAGTAACATCAAGAATAAGGCCTTCAACCACTCAATCATTATATTAAAGACGACACCTTGGCCAGGGTAATTGTCTTTCATTGATTTTCATTCGTTTCCTTATCCATTCGATTTTATTTTAGGTTTTTTTTTTTCCTTTTGTCTGTAATGTTAGTTTTTTTTTTCCTATGCGAGTTAAATTTCGATTTATAAAATTAACGTTTTTAAAAAGATTTCTTCCAAGTTTATTTGACAAATTCGAGTTTACAATATGTGTGTATTATATGAGTTCTAGAGCAAGACTGGTTAATAATATAATATTACTGTGGGCTGAAAGATAGATAAAAGCGTTTGCAATGTAAGCATCTTGGCGGCGCCCATGGTGAGAACTTGCTGTGTCCGCTGTCTCTGCCATTGTTATACAATAGGGTATTGTCTATATCAAATCGTAACTACTCCATCCCCTGGAGAAGTTTTGTGAGGGACGAAGAAAACTGAAGTCTCCGTCGCTGGTTTCTGCGGTGTTTTCTTGAAGCAAGGTGAAGATATGGCGGTACTTGTAGCTTACGATAGCTATTACTATCGTGATAATGAGATATACGGGGGCTGTCCAAAGATGACTGTGGTTGGGGGCTTTTGCGATGGTTAAGGGTTGCAGATGTTCGTGTTCGTTCTGTATTCTGTGAAGTTCGTCCAGTGCGATTTTTTCTAGATGAATTGGGCTCAGATTTGTCATTGGCTCGCTGTTGATGGTCTTGATCTTTGGTAGGGTTAGCGGTTCTTCGTGGACTACTTCTTTGGTGTTGACATAGCTGTCTTCGGAGGTGTGGAATTCACATTCGGGTGGTAACTCGATGAGATACGTTCCTTGTAAAACTGTTATGGTAGAGGCTTGGCAATTGGTGGCAATTTTTGTTGGATTGGGAAAAATGCCAATATAATGTGCTTCTGTCAATTGCTCAATAAGGGTAGTGTTGATCGTTATCGGAGTTTGTTGACATTGGGCTTCTTCTTCGGAGAGTTGGAGAATCTGCGATATACAGTCTGGTATTCGTGATCTATACTGTATAGATGAATCTTGACAAAGGTAACCTGGGTCGATTTTTCGGCATGGCTGCTCGGTGTACTGATGTAATACGCTATTTATCGTCAGATAAGGTTTGGGTGGTATAATGGTCGTAAGATTATTATTTGGGATTGAAAATAGGTGATAGTGAGTAAAATCTTCTGGGATAAGGAGTGGAAAATGTAAAATGAAAACTATCATTGATTTAGATTAGTAAGCAACGATTGATATGATGTCGTAATATTTCAGCAATTCCTCTTCATTGGTATAGAGTAATTGTCCTTCTGAATGATATTGTAGCATTATTTCGATTATTGATTTCAATTCGTTGGTCTTTATAATGCTGTTATGAAGAATGTTAGTTCTTGCAAAAGTTATTGCGTTCTCGAGATCGGTGAGGAGTTGTAATATCAGTTGTAGTGAAAGACTTAATTGATCCAAGATATTCCTTGTTTGCATATAATCATTAAATTCAAAAACGAATTTATTCAGATCAGATCGAATTGTATCGATTTCTCTGGCGATAACTTCTTGATTGTGAGTTATTAACGTCATGGTGTTATTGAAGTTTTCAATAAGTCTAGTTGTAAGTGAGACATGTTGATTTAGTCGTTGTACTACATTCTTTTGATTCGTTTGTAGTGTCATAATTGCATTGTCGTATCTTTCGGCATCTTCTTGGTCTAGATTTCCAGATTTAAATTTCAACTCAAGTGGAGTGGACGTGTTTGTATTGCTCCCAAACTGTTGACTATTGTTGTGGTTAAAAAAACCTTTTCTAAAGATTCAACTATACCACAATATGTGTAACTGAGTGATCTACATAGTGAAATAAAAAAGAACATTTTAATGTATGTGTGTACCGACATTAGATCCAAATAGTGCATCATTTGGCTAGTATTTCCATTCTGTTTTGCTTGCAAAGCACAAAAAATTTTACAAGAAAGGGACAAGAAAGAACTCGGCACCCAACCGAAGCAAAAACAGCACCATTTTTAATTGCAGTCAGGGCCGGCTTCAGGACACACCAGCTTTAAAGGAAACTATGAATTGTTGCAAATGCAAATTGTCTATAGATGATGAATACTATTTTGAATGCGACTCCTGTAGGAGACCAATTCACAATCAATTTGCCTGCACCGAACTCTCAGCATCTGAAATGAAATGTATGTCACTAAAAAAACGCGTATTAAGACTTCTTTGCAAAGACTGCAGCAGCGGGCTCCTTCAAGTTCCTGCAATACTACAGTCAATTGAAGCACTGAAAGCGGAAATTAAAACAATTAAACAAAGCATGCCTCCGCCTAATAACATCGCACCCACAGCTCCTGCCTTCAATCTTAACGAAATGATGGCAGAAATATAAGAGCGTGAATCAAGAAAAAAAAATATTATGATCTTCGGGCTGCCAGAAGATGCCAACACTGAGGACAAAACCACAGCTCTGGAAGCACTGAACGCATTAAATCGTGACGTTGTCCACCAGACCATTGTTAAGGTATTTAGAGTAGGCCAATCAACAAACCATTTTAATAACCCGCCAAGACCAAGACCCCTGAAAATTGTCCTACAAACAGCAGAAGATGCAATGACAATTATACGGAGAGCCAAAAGAATTAGAGACATTGCTAAATTCAGCAGAATCACAATTACATCGGACAAAACTCCAGCCCAAGCTCAGCAGTACAAAACCCTGAAACAAGAACTGTCAGAAAGACTAGCCAACGGAGAAAGCGAATTAAGAATTAAATACCTCAATGGCGAACCAAAAATTGTAAAAAACTTCAAGTGATGTCCAAACAAACCAGTAACAACACCATTCTCTGCTTTTACCAAAACGTTCGAGGCCTCAACACAAAAACTCACGACTTTTACACATCGGCGGTTGCCTCTGAGTTCCACATAGTCGCCATCACCGAAACCTGGATCCAACCAAACATCTCTAATGGTGAACTGTTCGACGACAACTATCAAGTATTCCGCAGTGATCCCAACCTCGATGCCAATGCAGTAACCCGCGGGGGTGGTGTGCTTCTTGGTGTAAGAACTGATTGTGCAGCAGCAGAGATTGACCTAACCCAACACCGAGCCAACTTCAGCGGCATCGACGTGATAGGATGCAAAGTGTTGTATAAACACAAACTTTTTTATATATTCACTACCTATATTCCTCCCAATACTAACCATCAACAGATCCAAAATCTATTAGATTTACTTGAAACCCTAGACTATTTGTATGATAACAGATTGCTAATATTAGGAGATTTTAACTTACCTAACTTTATCAACATGGATGACATAATCATTGCAAACAACCCGAATCTGATTAGTGTTCAACGTTTCATGAAATTTTTCGATCTAAAACAACACAACTCGATAACAAACAGCTCAGGACGTCTACTTGATTAAGTGTTTTCAAATACGGAATGTCAAGTATCCCGAGATGAAGTTCCATTTGTTGCAGAAGACTTATATCACCCACTATTGATGGTAACTATAACACTATCCTTACCCTCTCAAAATTTCACTTACAATATCAATGAAAGTAGCTACGATTTTCGCCGTGCAGACTTCCCATTACTTTATTCTCACCTATGCAATATTGACTAGACGTTCTTAAATTCATACACAGATCCAAATCTCGCCCTTCAAGACTTCTATGGAATCCTTTACTCATTGTTTGATCTATATGTACCCACCAAACTCAACTTAAATAGAAAATATCCACCTTGGTTCACAAAAAATATTATTGATCAAATAAAACAGAAAAAAAGAGTATTCGAAAGACTAAAAAAAACAAATTCAGAGGAAGACCGTCAACTATTCAAAAATTTAAGAAAAAACATTAAAACTAAAATTAACTCCGCTTACAAACAATACATTCAAAATTCCGAAAACTCAATAAATTCAGATCCCTCAACCTTTTGGACATTCATTCACACAAAAAAGGGCACCTCTAGAATCCCTGGAATCTTGCATTACAATGATATTGAACTCAGTACTCCCCAAACAATAGTAAATGGCTTTGCAGACTTCTTTAAAAGTGTATACACACCACCAACAAACAATTACATCTCCGATGAATCCTCGATTGACAATCCTCTAATCTCTTTGAAAATGTTCAATGAAAACGAAGTACTAACGGCCCTGAAGAGATTAAAGCCAAAACAAACAAGCGGTATTGATAAAATTCCCAGCTACTTGGTTAGGGACTGTGCTTATGTATTTTCTAAGCCTCTCCAACTTATTTTCAACCTCGCACTTAAAGCAAACTCATTCCCAGATGCATGGAAATTATCTATCATTTGCCCCATCTTCAAATCAGGATTGATAAACAATATAACCAACTACAGACCGATATCACTAATACCCAACTTTGCGAAGGCTTTCGAAATAGGAATTTATAATCAAATATTTCCACTTGTCAAAAACATTATAAGGACCGAACAACATGGATTCATTACGAAAAGATCAACAGTCACAAACTTAATGTGCTTCACGCAAACAATAAGCAGTGCTATGGATCGTCAACTGCAAGTCGACACAATCTACACAGATTTTTCGAAGGCCTTCGACAAGATGGACCATACTATCCTGTTAGCAAAACTTAATCAATTCGGCTTTGATAAGAATCTGCTAGACTTACTAAAATCCTATTTAACAAACCGAGTGCAAGTTGTCTAATATAGAGGATATAAATCATATGAATTCAATGCTCCTAGTGGAGCTCCACAAGGAAGCAACCTTGCACCACTCTTATTTTCACTCTTTATCAACGATATATGCGTCAACATAAGCAGCAGTTTGCTTCTCTCTGCGGACGATCTTAAGCTATTCAAAATCATAAAAAACCCAGAAGATTGTAACATCCTTCAAAGCGATATTGATTCACTGCATGAATGGTGTCTACACAATAAATTATACCTCAATATCCAGAAATGCAAATTCGCAACATTCACACTAAAAAATAACCCAATTCAATTCAATTATTCAATAAACAATATTCAACTAGACTGTGACTACCAAACAAAGGATCTCGGAATAGAATTTGACCCCAAACTAAACTTTACTTTTCACATTAACAAAATTACATCATCGGCAAAAAAAATGCTCGGTTTCATCTATAGAAATTGCAAAGACTTCACCAATAAACAATGCTACTTGTCTTTATATACCTCATATGTACGAACACGGCTTGAATATGGTTGCCTAATCTGGGCTCCATATTATGAAACACAAGTACATCAACTTGAGTCAATTCAACGCGCTTTCATGAAATACATGGCATACAAACTGGACGGACTCTATCCTGAACAAGGTATTAATAATGACATTCTACTCAACAGATTCAACCTGTCATCACTCAATGATCGGAGAACTTACCACTCATGTATATTTATTTATAAACTTGTAAACTATCGGATAGACTGTCCTGAGCTGTTATCACAGTTGAATTTCCACGTACCCCGCATTAACAGCAGAAATGCATATTTTTTCTACCTTCCTACACCCAGAACAAATGTTTTTGCCAAATCACCAATATATGCAATGTGTAACAAATTCAACAAGATTGGTGAAGAAAAGGATTTATTTAATCAACCTATGAACTCTTTCAAAACAAAAATAAAGGAAATTCTATATAATAAAAACAGTGAGTGATGTACACATTAACCACTAGAATTGTTAACTCTTAGATAAATACTTAATATAAATAACATATAGCCGACCTTCCACATATGCAATATAGATTTTGATATTACACTGTATGTATTTCCATTTCTAAATATTTTAGCTAATACCAGCTATTGCTCATAACTGTAACTACTATGTATTGCTGTCCTGTAATTGGGGCTCGACCCTGTTTGGACAATAAACGTCTTTTTTTTTTTACATTGCTTTAATAATGGAGCCGAAGGCGTTAATTAAACCTCTTTTATTTCTATGAGATGGATAGATCGCTTGGAATTTTCGGTATACTGCATCTAATTGATAGCGTAAACCTTGGTCGAAATTTTGTAAACTGATGAAATATGGTTGACTAAGTCCGTCTGCGATGGCTGCAGTGACATTTTCATATTCGTTGTTCAGGGCATCGATTTCTATAGCTATTGGTGTGAGATTATAGTAATGTATTGTAACGTTTTTATTTACTAAAACACTGGGTTCGATTTATATACACTTTTATTTCCACTGACACGATTTATTTACAACGCTCGATTATCAACTGATTCCTGCGCCTCTGTCCGCGGAGCTTTATACCTGCACGCTTCTCCAGAAGTTTCCTGGCGGCACGCGAACATTTCAGACCTCGCGTCTCGAACGTTCATGATCCGCGTCACCTGGAGTGGGCGTGGCCAAGCCATAGGCGTATCATTTCGTTACACTGCTCCCTCCTTAGTTCTGATCGCCCCGATCAGAAATTCTCCATGTGGCAACCCCTGACGTCGGCTCTTGATGGCGAAAGCTACAGGTGTTTCCGGCCCTGCAGAACCCTCGGAGAAAGAAATAACACTCGATCGTCTTTGAGGGACATACTCTTTTCGGGTTAAAGCAGCACACCGTGATCTGTATGCCTGTGTCTCGGAAAATAACTTCTATCATGCTCCTCACGATCTTCCAGTCCAGGTTTTCCAACCCATGGCCAATTTTAGGTAGAGCCAATTTCTTTATGTCATAATGGCAGACGACTTTCCTTAGGTCTACTAACGCATACCATATATTCTCGTAGGTTGCTCTTTCTATCGATAATTTCTTAGTTATTAGGTAGAATAAGGATCGGTTGCCATCTTCTAGTCGTAGTGCTCTTCCTACTCTGGGCATTTGATCTCGCAATTCATCCAGGCGGCCGAACTTCTTGCGAAAGACTGTTGCAATTCCTTTGCTCATTCGGAGATCTTGAGCGACGCAGTGTGCGATGGAAACATCTTCTGGAACTGTGAAAAGATCTTGCTGGACCTCAACGGTCACGCCAAGCCTGATCTTCCCCCTGCTTGCGTAATCCGACATGAATTCGGTGTAACTCGGTTGGAAGTCGTCACCGTTTGGTACTTGTTGAAGAGTTCTTGCTTCTTCGACGTCATTCGAGCCAGCATATGGTGCAAGACGATTTATGTGAACAACTTTCGGCTTCCCTCTTGGCAGCTTTCCGATTCGATAAATCAGGTCATTTATCCTCTTCTTGATCTCATACGGGCCTTCCCATTGTCTTTGGAGCTTAGGAGAAAAGCCTCGACGTCGTCGTGGATTATACAGCCAGACAAGATCACCTACTTCGAAGGTCCCCTTCGCGGAACGGGAATCATAGTGTTTCTTCATCCGATCACTGGCTATCTGCATATTCCGTCGGGCAAGGTCGTGGATGTCGTTCATCCTCAGCTTCAATTCGTCCGCATAGCCTTCACCGGCCACATTCTCTTCCGAGGGTTTACAGCCGAATTCCAGATCACATGGCAAACGGATTTCACGTCCAAACATCAAGCAGGCAGGGGTCTGGCCAGTAGTCTCGTTGGTAGCCGATCGGTAGGCCATCAAAAACAAAGGAATACACTGGTCCCTCTGGTGTTCTGATACGACCTTGGAAAGATGTTTGCCCATGGTCCTATTCATCCTCTCAACCATTCCATCCGACTGAGGGTGCAAGGGTGTTGTTCTGGTCTTCTCAGGACCAATCATTTGACAGATTTTCTGAAAGAGAGCCGATTCAAAATTTCGTCCTTGGTCTGAGTGGATCTCCAAAGGAACACCAAATCGGCTGAAGAATTCTTTGACCAGAACATCGGCAACTGTGGAAGCCTCTTGATTAGGGATCGCATAAGCTTCAGTCCATTTCGTAAAATAGTCCATGGCCACTAGGATGTATTTATTTCCAGCATCTGTTACTGGAAATGGACCAGCAATGTCGATAGCTACTCTCTCCATTGGACTACCAACATTGTATTGTCTCATGGGCGCCCTCTTCTTACCAACTGGACCATTGCCCGTTGCACACAACTCGCATTTCCGGCACCATCTTCGTACGTCTTCTTTACAGTTCACCCAATAGAACCGCTCTCGAACCTTCTGTAAAGTCTTCGTAATTCCAAAGTGTCCTCCAGAAGCACCATCGTGTAACTGACGCAATACCTCCGACACTTTACTCCTAGGTACAACCAGTTGCAACCTGGACTCCGTACCATCTTCGTTTTCAAATTTTCTGTACAGAAGATTATCTTTCAGTACCAGACAATCCCATTGGCTCCAATACGATTTTACTTCTGGACTACATGCGCTAATATCTTGCCAGGACGGTCTTTCCTCTTGAAGCTTCCAACCCAGAACACGTTTCAGACACGGATCGTTCTCTTGAGCGGCTCGTAATTGTTGAGGCTGCCAATTATCACTTTCGATGGTAGTTCTTCGAATATGGCAAAGTCGTTCATCTAGCTTCGAACAATGGCTGCAATTCTCACTGCATGGTCTTCTTGATAGGGCGTCAGCATTTTGATGGATTTTTCCTGCCCTGTGTTCGATGTCATAATCATATTCCTGCAGCCGCTCTATCCACCTTGCTACTTGACCCTCTGGATTACGGAATTGCAGAAGCCACTTCAAGGCTGCGTGGTCGGTTCGAAGAAGGAACTTTCGGCCATACAAATATTTGTGAAAATGTTCGCAGGCCTTCACTACGCCTAGGAGTTCTCTTCTGGTAACACAGTAGTTCCTCTCTGATTTAGACAAGGCTTTACTAAAGTAGGCAATTACTTTTTCTTGTCCCTCTTGAAGCTGAGAAAGGACAGCTCCTATAGCAGTATTACTTGCATCCGTATCCAAAACAAATTTTCCAGTCTCTCTGGGATAACTCAGTATCGGTGCATTGGTAAGAGCTCCTTGTAGCTGTTCAAAAGCTCTTTGACATTCTGCATCCCAAAAGTATTCTCTGCCCTCCTCCGTTAGCTTTGTTAAAGGTTTAGCGAGGTGAGCAAACCCTTTGACGAAACGCCTGTAATACGTACACAGGCCAAGGAAACTTCTGATCTCATGTTTATCCTTGGGTACTGGCCATCCTCGAATTGCTTCTATTTTCTCGGGATCGGCTGTTACACCATCACTAGATACGATATGGCCCAAGTATCTAACTTCTCGCCGAAATATGTGACATTTCTTGGGGCTCAGTTTCAAGTTGGCTTCACGTAATCGTTGAAACACTTCCTTCAGATTCTTGGAATGGTCGTCGAATGATCTTCCAACTACGATTACGTCATCCAGGTACACCAAACATGTCTGCCATGTTAGCCCCCTCAAAACTGCCTCCATCAGCCTCTCAAATGTGGCAGGAGCATTGCATAGCCCAAAAGGCATGACCGTGAATTGCCAAAGACCTGATCCTATCGAGAAAGCTGTTTTCTCCCGATCAGCAGGCTCCATTCCTACTTGCCAGTAGCCACTTTTCAAATCGAGGGTAGAGAACCAACGGGACCCGGAAAGAGTATCCAAAGTGTCATCAATTCTGGGAAAGGGATAACTGTCCTTTTTAGTAACTGCATTGAGTTGGCGATAGTCAATACAAAAACGTACGGAACCATCCTTCTTCTTCACAAGGACAACTGGCGAGGCCCACGGACTATTCGATGGTTCTATAACACCTTGTTTGCCCATACCCTTGATAATTTCTTCCGCCTCCTCCCGCTTTGCCCACGGAAGTCTTCTCGGCTGCTGTCTTATTGGCTGAGCATCCCCAGTATTGATTTTATGGGTCACGACACTGGTTCTTCCTTTGTCATTTTCATCGATGGCAAACACATCTTGGAATTCTTCAAGCATGGCTCTCACTTGACGGGTCTGTTCTCTGTCCAGATCTTGACAAGTATTAATTACAGTGTCTACAAGCTCCTTTGAGTTCTTAGATTTCGGTGGTTGGTCGGTTGTAGTCACACAGCGGATCGACGAAACAGGAACACACTGTCCTACCACAGTTCTTCGGCTCAGCCCGATTGGAGTTTCCTTCACATTCATAACTCTAACAGGAATTACATCTCCAACCCTCACTAGAGCTTTCGCAGTCAAGAACTCATTATTGCCCACTTCTTCGACCATCCTCAGACTTCCTTTCCTACAGTATCCCTCGAGACTGGTCATTAGAATTTTCTCACTATGGCCGGGTATAGTTACATCACTAGTAGTTAGTAGGCGGACTACATCTTCCTTGTCTTCATGAAAAGGGAGTTCCTCACCTTCGACCTTGAGAACTCCTCTGTGTACGTCCAATACGGCTCCAAGTTTCCTCAAAAGGTCCATACCCAAGATTAACTGGTCAGAAATCTCAGCGACCAGTATGTTGTGCTTGATAGTGGTCTTACCAATGGAGACAGGAACATTAACTTCGCCATAGACTTTTATCCTTTCACCATTCGCCGTTCTGAGGTGTGCTGTTGCTGGCGACATTCTGGAATGATCTCTCACTATTTCCGGTCGTGCAATAGTTCTTGTTGCACCAGTGTCTATCAAGAACAACTCATTCTCTCCGTCAATCCGACCATCAACATACAGGCTATGGGCTCCACCAGAAGAGGTTACATTGACGGTAACTACAGGTGCTTTGATTCTCAAGGTCGACGATCGCCCCCTCCTGTCGACCTGTTTTAGTTTTCCGACTGCTGTATGGGTTTCGCCACAATTCCGGCATCTGGAATCTCGCTTCTTGGGCATCGTCTTCTGGATAATTTTCCGAACCATATCTTCCAGATCATTTTCTTCATCTTTCTCGCTAATGGTCCTAACTTGATGACCTTTGGAAATTTGATTGGCCGTTTCATGCTCCAAAGCAATAGCAAGTGCTTCATCCAATACTTTCGGTCTGGCCAATCGTAGAGCTTTCTGAATTTCGCTCTCTCTCAATCCATCGACAAATATGTCTACTGCTATTTCTTCCAAAATGTTATCTGGAGCTTCGGGGTAGGCTAGACGCACCATTCGAGCAATGTCTGTTTCAAATTCCTGCAAGCTTTCACTTGCACGTTGGATTCGGCTGCGTAGTTGTGCTTTATAAACCTATTGCAGATGGGCATCTCCATAGCGTTTTTCTAGTCGGTTGAACAAGGTTTGATAACATTTTTCTTGGCCCATAGGAATCGATCTTAAAATATCCGCAGCATCACCTCTTAGAGCCGCAGTCAAGGAAACAGCTTTTTCTTCTTGAGTCCATTTATTGGCCGTAGCGATGGCTTCAAATTGTCTGAGGTATACGGACCAAGATGACTTCCCATCAAACGGAGGCAATTTGAATCTCAAATGATGTTTTGTTTCTTCTCTTGTCCATTCCTCTTTAACTTCCTGATCTGTACTTACTGCGGTTTTATCCATATCAGTAGTTGGTACTTGTACTGCTGAGCCACACTTAGTTATCAGACATTCCAGCTGCTTTATTTTCTCTTCTAGTCCATCTACGTTTTTATGCATTTCGTCGAATGTTCTAGAAACTTCTTCAAATCGCTCGTCGTTCTTTTTCGAAATTTCATTGATCATATCAGAAACTTTCTCGAATTTCTCATCACTTTTTCTGGAAACTTCTTCCAATTTTGCATCACTTTTTCTGGAAACTTCTTCCAATTTTGCATCACTTTTTCTGGAAACTTCTTCCAATTTTGCATCAGTTTTTCTAGAAGCTTCTTCTATTTTTCCAGAAGTTTCTTCTATCTTTCTAGAAGTTTCTTCCATTTTTAACATGATGACTTCGTCCGCCGACAGGAATTCAAACGTTTCTGGATCATCTCCATTATCCGAAAGAACACCAATCAATCGTTCTTGTAGGATTTTTTTAGTTCCACTACTATCGGCATCACGTTCCTCCAATTGTTCACGCAATTGTTTCACTGAGAGGTCTTTCAACTTCATTTTGGTTTATTTATGATGCAAAATAGTCAGTACCGAAAACAAAAATTATCGCACTAAACAATCGTTCAAAAATGTCCTGTTTTCACTACCTATAGAAGTTCAATGTCTTTCACTTTATCTTTTTCTAAGTCCACACTATTTATTTTTTTTAATTTCAATCCCACTTCTGACACCACTGTAACGTTTTTATTTACTAAAACACTGGGTTCGATTTATATACACTTTTATTTCCACTGACACGATTTATTTACAACGCTCGATTATCAACTGATTCCTGCGCCTCTGTCCGCGGAGCTTTATACCTGCACGCTTCTACAGAAGTTTCCTGGCGGCACGCGAACATTTCAGACCTCGCGTCTCGAACGTTCATGATCCGCGTCACCTGGAGTGGGCGTGGCCAAGCCATAGGCGTATCATTTCGTTACAGTATGAAATCGTGTGAACTAGTTTGAATTCTTGCTTGTCCTAGCTTGAGGGGAAGAATTCCTGGGTTGTCCTTCAGGTCTTGTATTTTGATTTCTTGTCCTAGTACAGGGTTCCATCTGTAAGGAAGATTCACGTTCAATTCCTCGTTGAGTTTTGTGTTTGATGTTTTTCTTGTGGATTGATGTATTTGGCAAATTTATGGTGACGGGGTTGTTTGATGTCACAACCTTTTGGGTGAATCTTGGTAATAGTTTGTTACGTTTTTCTGTTGTTTTCGTACAAACTTTGGTATTGGTTTTATACGTAATTGGTGTCTCTCTCGTTTGATTTCGTTTTTCGATAATTCTCTCCTTGATTTCGGCTGTTTTTTGATTGATCTCTTCGTAAATTGCTTTAGTCTTCTCTCTATGTTGTTGAACATAATTATTCATCAATGTTTTTTCGATGTCTATATCGAATGGGTCTAATGGATCTAGGTGTCCATTCAAGATATCAATTGGTTTTTGTTTGGTAACTGAATGTACAGAATTATTGTATCCTAAGATCGCATATGGCATGTGTTCTTTTACATTGAATTTTGGATTTCGTCCTTTGATAGCTCTGAGATGTTCTATTAGAGTTGAATGAAATCTTTCGATCATTCCATTGGATTGAGGATTTTCTGGTGTTGTATAATGAATTGTGATTTTATGAGTATCGATGAAATCTCTCATAAGTCCGTTTTTAGACTCTGTTCCATTATCTGATATTATTATTTTAGGTAATCCATGATGTATTATAAAAATGAGAAGAGCATTTACTACGTTTATCGCATTTGAACCGTCGATAGGGTATGCTTGACCGTACTTGGAGAATGCGTCTATAATCGTCAAAAATTTCTGTCCGTTAGCCTAAAATGTATCAATGTGAATTACTTCCATTGGTTTTGTCGGTGTTGGAGTTATCATAAATTTGGGTTTTGCTGGTTTTCTATCATATTTGTTTGCTTGACAATTTTCACATGAATCAATATAATATTGAATATCATTTTTAATTGATGGCCAGTAGTATCTTCGTCTTAGTTGAATTTCTGTTTCATTTATACCTCTGTGGTTGGTTTTTCCTTCGTGATAGTTTCCTATGATTTCTTGTTGTCTCTCTTGATCAGAAATATCTTCTAGTATATGGCTACATTTCACTAGGTCGTATGCAATGTTTTTGAAAGTTCTTTGCAATATTTCACAAGTTACTTGATAATATTCGTCTTTATCAAAGTATATTGCATGTTTAGTTTTTGGTGGAATGTACTCTTTGAAAAAAGTAATTATTTCATTTCCGATATTATTAAGTCCTATCTGTGCATGTATTCGTTTTTTATTAGGGAAGATTTGTTCTAAAATTGGTCCTATAGAGTTGAAATTAACAAATTTCAGTTTTACTTGATTGTTGTAGTAATTTAAAGGTTTCTCTGATATTGGAATATCTAGAGTTGGATTTTCATTATTCGAATGTATTGTGATATCACTCGTATTCTCTGGATTTTCATCCGCTGTATCAGTTTCAGATGTATCGTAACCTTGACATAGGTCATTTCCTTCGTCAGCTGTTTCTGTAGACGATGTGTCGTTGCGTTCGGGTAGGTCAGTTTCTGTGTGAGATATTGTATCGTTTCGTGAAAGATTAGGTTGATTGTCCAATTGTTCGATGTTCACGTCTGTTTGTATATCGGATGGATTGTAATACATTGATGCATTTTCTGTGTCTTTTGATTCTGAAAGTGATTCGTTCAACTTTCTAACATATTCTTCTAATGCTTGTAATTCTTTAGTTTGAATTTCAATTCGTGATAATGCGTCTGCATTCTGATTACATTTGCCTTTTTTGTAGGTGACTTCGTAATCAAACTCTTCTAGTTTGAGTCTCCATCTAACTAATTTTGAGTTGGCATCTTTTAAAGAGAATAACCATTGTAATGGTCGATGGTCAGATAATATTTTAAATTTTCGTCCGAAAAGATATGGTCTGAAATATTTCGTTGCCCATACTATTGCTAGCATTTCCTTCTCTATTGTGGAATAGTTTTGTTCGGTATTGCTGAGAGTTCTCGAAGCATAAGCTATAGGTTTATCTTTACCTACCGGTCCTTGGGATAGTATTGCACCGATTGCATAATTGCTCGCATCTGTAGTTAGGTTGAATGGTTTAGAGAAGTCCGGGTATTGTAGTAATGGTTCGTTTGTTAGGATATTTTTACAAGTTTCGAAGCATTGAATGAATTGTGGCGTGTGTTCAATTTTTGCATCCTTTTTTAGACATGCTGTCAGATGTTTTGTTATTTTGGCTAGATCCTTAATGAATTTTCGGTAATACCCGAGAAGTCCTAAGAATCCTTTTATTTCTTTTGGTGTTCTGGGAGTCGGATAACTCAAGATAGCTTGAATTTTCTGAGGGTTGGGTCTTATACCTTCAGGTGTGATGATATGTCCTAAGAAAGCAACTTCTCTCTGTAGGAATTCAGACTTATCTAACTGAATTTTCAAGTTTGTTTCCCTTAGTCTTTGAAATACTTCAGCCAAATTAACCATATGCTCTTGTAAAGATGTAGAATATATTATAATATCATCCATATAAACAAGACATATGTGACCTTGAATTCCTCTCAAAACGTTGTCCATTACCCTGCTAAAGGTAGCTGGAGCATTTTTTAGACCGAATGGCATTCTGACGTACTCGTAATGACCATGTTCCACATTAAAAGATGTCTTTTTAATGTCTTCTTCTGCCATTTCTATTTGGTGGAATCCACTAGCAAGGTCGAGTGTCGTGAAATACTGACATCTTCCTAATTTGTCTAGGATGTCTGAAATGTTTGGCAGTGGATACCTATCGTCGATGGTTTTTTCGTTGACTTTTCTATAATCTACCACTATTCTCCATTTAATTTTTCCAGAGGCGTCCGGTTTTTTGGGAACGACCCATATTGGTGAAGACCAAGGTGAGTTACTAGGTCTTATTATTTGTTGTTCTAACATTGAGGTGATTTGATTTTGTACCTCCTCTTTAGGAATGTGCGGATATCTGTACGATTTCGTGTAAACAGGTATCTCGTCTTTAGTTTTAATGTGATGTTTCACCTGGTTAGTGAAAGTCAAAGGCATATTAGGTTTGTGAAATATATCTGTGTATTTTTTACATAATTTAGTGATGTGAAATTTTTCTTCCTCATTGAGATGATTGGTTCTGATTAGATTTTCGATGTCAATTTCTGCTGATTCTATTGGATTTATCTCGGCTGTTAATATATGGAAATCTTCCAAATGTATTTTTGAACTGTTTATTGGTTCTGATAGATTTAGTTGTAATTTTGTATCGCTGTTGTTAATGAGTTCGGCCCAAGCCATTTGATTACATGCTTTGGTTAAGGTTTCTTTTAATAAAGCACCTTGTATGTTTTGTTGGGGTAGAATGATAGATCCTTCATTTTCTTTAACGGGGAGTCTAACACGTGTGACGGTATGAGGGTCTAATTGTACAGAGAAAAATTATTTTTGATTCGTCTCATAATATTGTATCGGTATTGTAGGGTACTGTGTTATCTGCGTTGAATTTGGAAAATCGAGATGAGCTTTCAATAATTTGAGATTGTCCAATCCTATCAGTCCGTCGAAAGTGGTATGAAATTTGAAAAGATAAAATTTCATCGTTGAACTATCATTGAATCCTGGAAAAGTTGGAATTTCTGCACTATGGTCTTGAGAATAATTTTGAAAAATGGATGACACAACAAATGGTTCATGTTTAATGCACTCTTTGTATTTTTCAGAAGCAATTTCAGGATTGAGGAAGGATTTTGTAGCTCCTGTGTCTATTAAAAGTTTTAGTGGTGGTTTGGAGATGGTAATGTAGGGTAATTCTTTTTTGTCACTGAGACTACGTATTTCTACTATATCTCGTGGTTTTGAATGTGGTCCGACTGAAAATTTTCAGTTTGTTCTTCCGCCGTTACTACTTCAAAATTGTCTTCATTATGGAAGTCTTCGAATTGTTCTTGAAATTCGGGGTAGATTTCCTGATCATACTCATAATCTTCGTTAAATCCGGGATCTTGATGTTCTATGTTATACATTTCTCCGGAAATGTTTTGCTGAGGGCGATGTTGAAAATTATTACGGGGTGGTCCGCGATATTGATTTGATGGACCTGCCGAATTTCTTGTATTCACACTCATAGGAGTTGGTTTTGTTTGTGAAGTATTTTTGGAAACAATAGACATTGGGGTAGCTCTCGGTTGAAATTGGCCAGAGTTATTTCTTGGTGCCCAAACATTTTGTGGTTTTCCAAAGACTTGTCGATTTGTGAAAAATTTCTGCGCTTCAGGATTATTTCCTCGTTGTGGTATGTTAATTGGCCCTTGGGGAAATGATGGACGTTGTTGGAATGTTGATTGAGGATTCCAAAATGAATTTTGTGTTCCCGCTCTAAAGTTTCTTTGAGCTGGTGCCTGTCTTTTATCCGATGTGAAGTTTTGTGGTCCGTTATTTCTTTGTAGATAACGTATATTATTTTCTTCTTGAATATACTGCATTGCGATAGCTAAGCTAGTAGGTCTCATTGCTCGAATTGTTGAGCCTAGTGGTTCTTTTAATCCGGCTAAGAAGGTAGTTAATGTTTGTTGTTGAAAAAATGCCTTCTTCGTTTCACTACATCATTATCGTTATGAATGTCTAAGTAATTTGAAATGGTGTTTAACAGTCCCATGCATTTCTCGTTGAACTGAAGTGGT
This sequence comes from Plagiodera versicolora, assembly GCA_037013635.1. Lineage (NCBI taxonomy): Eukaryota > Metazoa > Arthropoda > Insecta > Coleoptera > Chrysomelidae > Plagiodera > Plagiodera versicolora. Next base: position 1,417,839 of record CM072986.1, on the reverse strand, counting down.
GATTCGTCTTAGATTGACCAAATTTCTTGTTGATGAATTTTCGTCTCGTTGGTCGCCGAAATTTTGAATAAGTGTGTTCTTGATTGAAACCCACTCGTCGCATCCGTAAATTGATACAACTTCTCTCGCTCTGCCTGTTAATTTGTTAATGATTCCTTGCAAAAGTAGATACTATTTGCGTTGGTTGGGTCAAAGTAGAAATTTAGTAATGTCGAAGCTACTCTGATGAAATCGTAAAGTCCGTTCGGATTTCCGTCGTATTCTGGTAGAATAGACAAATTTTTGATATCGAATACTGGTCTTGCCATTGTGTTTTTTTCAGAGATTGTTAGTTTTCTACTGAATAATTCACTCAAATCAAAGTTTTCACTGGTATCGTTGGGAGAGTTGGAAGAATAGGAGTCTGACATAAATAGGTACTCACAGTAAGATAGTGATGATGACCAATATCATTGCTTCTTCTGCTGCCCTTTTGCTTCCTTGGTGGTAAGCGGTGATGCTTTCTTCCAGGAATGAGATTCTTGAGATCGCGAACAAACGCTTGAAAACGACGAGGATCTTTTTTTCAAAAAGACTCTTTCGCGATCCTACCGACTGCGCCAGTTAAATTTCAATTTATGAAATTAACGTTTTTAAAAAGATTTCTTCCAAGTTTATTTGACAAATTCGAGTTAACTATATGTGTGTATTATATGTGTTCTAGAGCAAGACTGGTTAATAATATAATATTACTGTGGGCTGAAAGATAGATAAAAGCGTTTGCAATGTAAGCATCTTGGCGGCGCCCATGGTGAGAACTTGCTGTGTCCGCTGTCTCTGCCATTGTTATACAATAGGGTATTGTCTATATCAAATCATAACTTGCATATCTTCCTCCTAACCGGCTTATTATACGACATTTTGTCAAAGATCTTTCTGGAAGAGTTTGACGACTTTCTTTTGGGCCTTTGCTGGATTGAAGCTGTTGGCTTCTGATTGCCGAAGATTGGTACAAGGTGATTCAAGGATATTCATCCCTGCTCGTGGAGTATAAGAAAACAGAAATTGTCTACCCTCGCTGGATTACACGCAAGTTTATTACCACAACTTATTGAGAATTTATGAATTTGCTATTTTTGAATAATAACTATTCTTCTGTAAGTGGAGAACTATTGAGACGTGTATTTACGTATTTTTTTTTATAACGACATTTTCTTTTCAAACCTGCGCATGAGCTCACGCGAGGCGTTATTGAAATCATTATTAAATTTTCTCGTTTCGATACTGTCAATAGTGATCTTCAATCCAGTATCTACAATAGTTCAGATCAGTTTATTTCATTTTTCTCCATATATGTTTCTTTCATGCTGTTGTGAATGATTTTTTTTTTATCCGAATATACCGCATTTCGACAAACCAGATCTGTTCTATCTTTTTTCTATTAATTTTTTTTTAAACTACAGGGTGATAGATATATATGTTGAGTCTAGTCATTGATGTTCAATTGACATATTGGTGAGCATCAGTTTATAAAATAAATTCTGGTGGTACTCAGGGACAATTTGTCTGGCGCCCCTACTTTTTCTTCGAACTGTAATTACTGTTTAAGCTAGCCGTGAGTACTTATTGAATTCTATCATAGGCCAAACATATTTCTGAACCCTAAACATATTTTTTTTTGTTTTGATTATTCAACCCGAAAGTAGGGTTATATAAAATTTGGCGCCCAACGTGGGGCCCCTTCGACATTACAGTGAGGTTATTGGTTTGTCTTTGCTACTCGTTATAGAATATTTTACACTTTCGTATTGCCATTGGAGATTTGGAATAGATTTTTTTTGTGTGTGTTGTATATTCGAAATTTGTTTTTTTTTATAACTGATACTTGTTCCGTATCAACGATAGCACGTCCATAATGGAAGGTAGCTTACATGTAAATAGGTTGGAAAAGTCATAATTACAATATGAATTACAATGGAGGGGTTTTGTTAGTACAGACTTGCAGGTTAAGGATATGCGTCAGGCTTTATCGAGTTTGCTCAAATTGTAGAAGTCCGGTACATCTTTGACATTTCCTAGTTATCCCTTCTCATTTGATATCGACTCCACCTGTGTGCAAGATAAAGTAATAGAGTTGAGGGAACTAATTAGTAATTTTCCTGGGACAGATAATAGTGGACCTTTCAAGAAAATAACGAGCAAGATGGTTCATGCTTTCCAAAGAATAGAGCGGTCTGTACCAACAAAGAATGAGGAACATTCTTTGAGATCGAATGTTTTAGTTGAATTACTAGGTTTACAGAATGATTTGAAGACCAACGTGTTGATCTCCAAACGTCAGTCCCAGAATGCCACATTACCTTTGAATCTCAGTAGGCTCTCCAGATTCTAAGAAGAGGAGTTTGCACCTGGAACAATTGATAATTCTGGTTTGCTGGGGGGTAGTGGTACTACTATTATATCTAAGAGTGTACCTGTTTCGAAATGGGTTTTAACAAGGTGCAGTGGTGATGGAAAATTCTCATTGGGGGCGTTTCTGGAAAATGTAGAAGAGCTCTGTTTATCCAGAGGTGTCTCGAAGGAGCAGTTTATTTGTGCGAGTGATTTATTCACAGGTTCTGCTATGATTTGGTTCCGTTCTATTCGATCAAAGGTCTCAACGTGGTCTCACTTAGTAGATGAACTACGATTGCAGTTCAAGCCAGCAAATTTCAACGAGAAACTTTTCGAGCAGATACGACATAGGACGCAAGGACCAATTGAATCGATTGGAATTTACATTGCTGTTATTAACAATATGTTCAGTCGCCTGACGGTTCCAGTGGGTGGTACTAAACTGAGAGTATTGTTAGAGAACATTACACCATTCTACCAGAGTCTCGTCGATGTGAAATCTGCCAATCATTTGTTACAATTGGGAAGACAAATCGAGTGCAGAAAGCTGACCATTGACTCTTATGTTCCTCCTCCAAAGAGTCGTAACAATTTGTTGGAACCCGACTAAGCTTTTTTGTATACTCCTTCGGTTTCTTCTGTTGGTCACGAGTCATTTCGTGGGGATGACGGAAGAGATACAAGTAAGAGATGCTGTTGGAATTGTGGAAGCGATTCTCATCTTTCATCCAGGTGTAATCAACCACAAAAACGATATTGTTATAGGTGTGGTAAGCCGAATGTCACGAAATATACTTGTCCTACGTGTAATAAGAATCACCAGGGAAACGGGCAAGGGAGGCGCTAGTTGTTGGCCAGCTTTCGTCTCTGGGTGTTGTGGAGGCCAGTGTTCCTTTTAGGACAATAATAGATTATGTTTTTGCACATGCTCGTGGGGACGAACGACCTCATGTTTCTGTTTCCATATTAGGAACTGAAATTGATGGTTTACTTGATAGTGGAGCTAGTCGAAGTGTATTAGGTAGAAAAGGATGGGATACCCGCGGCTTGAGTGGCTACCGGGTGCGTCACAGGTTGCGGATAGTGAACGGCCACAGCAAATGATCAGAAAGTGACGCAGTGGTTAGTAGAGGAATAAGAGCTCGTATGATCTAAAACTGTACTGGTAGCTCATAAATACTCTACCGCAGACAAACTCCTCCTGCCTAGCTGTCGTGTCGTGGCTAAAGGCCTGCACAGGAGCATAACGGCGCCAGTATCTGCTAGACCCTGGTCTGCAGGACTGATACACCTTACAGGACCTCTGCTGTAGGCATGTATTACGGGAGGTCTATGCGGGGGGTCTGGGCTTAAACACCTGAACCAAGAGAAGACAACCTCGATCAAAACCTAAATCCTACGGTGGGTGGACCAGGCTTATGGGATGCGTGGCTGAGTAGAAGTTCAGCCAATGCTGGTCCCACCTTGAGGCACCGGACGACACCTCATTGTATTAGCCTTCTCTTCCTGTGCATCGGGGTAGCAGGAGAGTGACCGTTCAAGACCCCGGTACTCGTGGGATTAGTATGGACACGAATACAAATATTTCCAAAAAGGAGGAATCCAAAGAGATAGACTCCCTCAGAGAGGAACCTGAAAAGGTAGACGCTCAACAAGTAGCTGGAGCGGTTCATGGGGTTGCGCAAGCAAAGGACATGGACAAGGGCTCCAAACCTCGACTTTCAGGTGCCCTTAAAAGGAAACTCCGGAAAGCCGAGAAGATTGCCTGTGGGAAATCGACAGAGGACAATCCTAACAAACCTGCTCCAAAAAAGCAGGTTCCGGGGAAAAAGGCGGAGCAGGTCAAAAAACGGCATCGCTCCGACTCGAGTACCCCCAGAAAACAAATTCCTACAAAGAGACATAGGAGCCAAGAGCAGACTATGTCTTTTAACGTAGTAGCTAGGGGGCTGAAAATGGCGATCATAGATCGCCGTCATCCAGAGGTGCTCCTAGATCAGGGGGAAGCGGACGCTATACAGGGGAAGCTTTTGGAACTGATCGCTGGAACGCCGTCGGGAAGTTCAACCCCACCTCAATTTGAGCGCTCGTCGTTTGTCGCAGAGGTCTGTTAGATGTACTGCGCAAACGACGTTACGAAAAACTGACTGAAGGCCAACATTGCCTCGCTTGGGATCCTTTGGGAGGGTGCCGATTTGACTGTGGTTGAATCGAAAGACCTCCCGAATAGCCCGAGAGTGTTGGTACATGTGCCGGAAGCCAGTGAAGAGAAAGAGGTCCGAAGCTGGATCAGCAAACTAAATCCGTTGCTAAAGACAGACGGGTGGATCCAGATCAGCCGGAAGGAAGAGGAAAAGGGCCAGACGCTGGCCTACTCTATTGATGAGGCGTCCATGAAGGCTTTGGAGGCGAACAATCTCAGGGCCTACTATAAACTGGGGAAGTTATTCTTCAGGACCCTGAAGTCTGGTCCGAGTGATGCAGACAAAGGTAAGAGTACTTCAAGCGAACCTACAGCACAGTGAGGCAGCCTCAACTGTCTTATCTGGGCTAATAGGTTCATTTGACATAGCATTGATTCAAGAACCCTGGATTAACGGGGACGTTATCAGGGGGCTAGGAGCGAGTGGTGGGAAGCTATTCTATTGCCGAACTACTGATCGCCCTAGGGCCTGTATCCTTGTTAAAAAGGGCTTGAAAGTATTTCCTCTAATGAGTTTTTGTTCTAGGGACCTTGTTGTAATAAAGTAAACCCTGGAGAAGGGGGGGACGACGGCAGGGGAAATCTTGATAGCCTCTGCCTACTTCCCCAGTGATGCACCTACTCCCCCACCACCAAGTGGAGTAGAGGTACTGATGGCTAGTTGTAGAGGAACTGGATCACAACTAGTCATGGGATGCGATTCCAACGCCCACCACCACATCTGGGGAAGCAAAAAAAAGACCTCAGAGGTGAGTCGCTACTGCAGTTCATTCTAGCTAACAACTTGGATGTGCTCAACAAGGGGAATACACCGACCTTCGTGACGAGACGGGCCAATGAGGTTATAGATATAACTGTGAGTACTAATATTATCTCTAATAACATTGAAAATTGGGGTGTATCTGACGAGGTTTCTTGCTCAGATCACAGACACATTAGATTCGAAATAACGGGCATTAAAAACCAAACTTCAAACTATAGGAATCCACGCAAAACTAACTGGGGAGCCTATAAGGCAGACCTAGACACGCAATTGCACAATATTCCTAGCAAAATTGATAATACCATAGAATTTGATGACATCGCGGAGCAAATGACTGACGCGATGGTCTCGCCTACAATTCAAATTGTCCTCTAATCACAAGGAGTTACAAACAACGCACCATGGTGGTGCAAAGACCTCGCTGATTTGAGAAAACAGGTTAGACGCAAATTTAACCAAGCAAAGAGTAATGGAGAATGGGGTGAATACAGAACCATTCTAACAGATTACAACAAAAAATTGAGAAAACTTAAGAGAGACTCTTGGAGGAAGAACTGCGAGGATATCGAAAAAACCGCCGCAGGTGCTAGACTTCAAAAGGTACTTTCAAAAGGTCCACAAAGTCCGATCGGAGCTATAGTAGGCTCTGATGGAAAGTACACCCAGGATGAAAGAGAAACACTGATGGAACTCTTCAGAGTTCACTTTCCCGAATCCAAGGTAATTGACGACGCACCTGTAGCACAAAGACCGCTTTTCCGGCTACTCTCAACAGAAGAGTGACTAGGAAAAACTGGGCGTGTGCTAAGAAGATAATCATGTGGCACAAAATGAAATGGGCTATCAATTCGTGCTGGACCCGATGGCGTTTATCACAAAATGCTACAAGAAGGGCCAGAACTTCTACTTCAAAAACTTTTTATGGTACTAAGAACCAGTCTTGCAATGGGATATGTACCAAAAATATGGTCTAAAGTAAGAGTCGCTTTCATACCTAAACCTGGCAAGTCAGAACAGGATGGGGCGAAAGCATTCAGACCAATAAGCCTAATGTCTTTCATACTGAAAACGTTAGAAAAACTCCTCGATAGGTAGATAGATACATTTATTTGATCATATTATGCAATGGGTTACATTTATGACAGGTCATAGGAATCAATGGGTACAAAAGTACTACATAGTGAATGATTATAAAAGAAAAAAAATTAAAATTGTAAAAGTTCTTAAAACTTGCATCAATAGTCAACACAAATGGGTTTCGGATTAATATCTAAAACACTTAAAAGTTCAAACAAATTTAAAATCCCCCATGTTAATGCACAATTCATAAAATCTTGGATAGAGTAAAAGCAATTTTCAAGAAGATACTTTTTCACCCTCCTTCTGAACACACTCATGCTTGAAAGTGTGAGATCAAAAGGTAGGTGGTTATACAATTTGAAATCCAGCGAGTTACGCCTCGACATTTCGAGCCTAACCTTTGGTTGACGGAGCTTTCCTGCACTTCTAGTGAGGTGATCATGGAGGTCCTAGTGAGTGGTGTATGAACTTTTGTTCTTGTGAATGTGAAGTAAAGTGTAGAATATGTAGATGCAGGGCAATGGCATTATCTTCAATATATTGAAGAGTGGTTGGCAGTGTTCGTTCAATGGAACACCAGCTATAATTCTATAGGGATGAGGTGCTTGAGAAGTAAGCTCTGCATAATGACCAATATGCCTTCAGGGAAGGAGTCTCCACTGAAACAGCACTACACAAGCTCGTTAAAAGAGCAGAAAATGCGCTTGAGAAAAAGGAAGTGCTTCTATGCACATTCCTAGATATAGAGGGGACATTCAATAACACCCATCTAAAATCCATCACACGAGCTCTCGCTCATCATAATATCGAGGAAACTATTATTAGATGGATCGAGAATATGTGCCGTGTGATGAATAGTACTATCTCTGACACCACACTGCAGGCTAAAGTTACAAGAGGGTGTCCACAGGGCAGGGTTCTGTCACCGCTTCTGTGGAGTCTTGTTATTGACGGACTGCTGCGTATTCTAACCCAAAATCACCACAGCGTACTAGGCTTTGCAGATGATTTGGTTATCATGGAACAGGGAAAATTCAATACCACTGTTAAAGAAAGGATGCAACAAGCATTAGACCTCACTACTGAATGGATCAATGAGGAGAGCCTAGCAGTTAGCCCTCACAAAACTACAGTAGTAGCATTCACAAAACGAAAACGAAAAGAAGAGCTAGAACCTCTCTACCTGAATGGTACACCTATAGAGATGTCGGGGGAAGTTAAATACCTGAGAGTCATACTAGATTCCAGGCTTACTTGGAACCAACATCTACAAAGGGTTACAAAGAAGGCAACCATGAGCCTAATGGTTGTGAGAAGAACATATGGCAAAGCTTGGGGTTTGAAACCAAAAATTGTAACGCATAACGTTATTAGAACACTAAGCAAGGTGCAAAGACTTGCTAACCTATGCATAACAGGGGGAATGAGGACTACCCCAACAGCGGCCATGGAGGTGATGCTCTGTCTTCCCCCGCTTCACCTTGAAGTGCAAGGAGAGGCTAGAATGGGGCTCCTCAGATTTTTTGAAGCGTCAAAAGATAGTGGGAAAAATACACCACTACAATTCGTTGGGGACAATATCTTGCAGATGCCAAGAGATAATATGATCCCTAAATACATCTTCGAAAAACTCTTCGAGGTGGTAATCCCGGATCGAAGGGAGTGGCACGAAGTTCACGCTAGAGAAGAGCAAAACAGAATGATCTGGTACACAGACGGATCAAAGACTGAACAAAGATCTGGTGCGGGAATTTATTCCCCTACCCTGAAGGAGAAACACTCCTATGCGCTTGGTGAAAACACCTCGGTGTTCCAAGCAGAAATATTTGCAATTCTACAATGTGCAAAAATATGCAATGAGAAGGCCTTCAAGAGGAAAGGAATCCATATTTATTCGGATAGTCAGGCCAGCCTAAAAGCCCTTGCAGGTTATAAGGTAAAGTCCAGACTCATCTGAGAATGTATCAACGAACTTCTGACGCTGGCAAGGTCAAACAGAGTTAAACTGATCTGGTTACCTGAGCACAGTGGAATAGAAGGCAACGAAATAGCTGACGAACTAGCTAGGGAGGAGTCAGCTACACCTTACTTTGGCCCGGAACCAAAACTTGGAGTACCCAAGAAACTACTTGGTAACTCCATTAAAAGACGAGTCAAAGAATCACAAAGAATAGCCTGGGATAACACACTAGGACAAGAATATAGTAAACTTGTTATTCAGAGATAACAAGTGAAAAACGAACTGATGAGATGCTTAGATCAAGTAGAGATCAGATAAGACTAGTAACAGGTCTCCTTACAGGACATGCTCCTGTCAGAACACACCTACAAAAGATGGGGCTATATCAAGGTGACCCGACTTGTAGATTGTGCGGCTTAGAACTTGAGACTTTTGAACACATTTTGTGCTATTGTGAGGCACTGAACTATAGAAGAGAAGTACAACTAGGGGAACCTGATTTGAACCTAGAGAATGTGGGAACCCTGAAACCTAGTGACCTTTGCAAGATAGTCAGAGGGACCAATGTGTTTCAGGGCATTGGAATGATAGGGGAAATACAATAAGCCTCCGGCTGCAGTATATCCTTCGGACCCCTGTAATGATGAAAATAAGGATGGGATATTTTGAGGAATATAGATTTAGCTAGATTAGATAGTTCTGATGCTGTAATAGTGACTGTTGCAAATGGACGAAGGAGTGAATGTATAGGGGTATTGCGTGTTCCTGTGAAATTGAAAGATGTCGAAAAGATAATTGATTTATTAGTAGTACCAGATCTTAGTCATGGTCTGATACTTGGAGTTGATTTTTGGGTGCGCATGGGTATTGTACCAGATCTTCGTTCCAGGGAGTGGCAGTTCTCTACAGAGGATGAGAACGGAAATTCAAATGTCTCTGCGGTAATTGCTCTGAATTCTAGAGATCATTTAACGGACAGTCAAGCTGTCTTACTTGATGATTTGGTTGCAGTATATTTCGAGAAAATGGGTGACAAACTAGGCTGTACCAACATGGTGAAACATAGGATTGTGCTCAAAAAAAAAATATAGAACCAATCAAACAGAGGTTTTATCCAGTCTCTCCTGCACTACTTCGACATATCGATGCAGAGCTACAAGATATGCTGAATAAAGGAGTGATTGAATCATCTACCAGTGCTTGGAGCAGTCCGATTGTTATGGTTGGGAAAAAGGATGATTCCTGGCGTTTTGTGTTAATGAAAGGTTAATGGTGTCAGTAAAGGGGATGCTTATCCTCTCCCGATTATTTCGAGTATTTTGGATAGACTACGAGATGCCAAGTTTCTGTCTAGTTTAGATATCAAATCGGCATGCTGGCAGATTGAAGTGGAGGAAGAATCACGAGCGATCACAGCTCTTACAGTTCCGGGACGTGGCTTATTTCAGTTCAAAATGCTTCCTTTCGGTATGAGTTCGGCACCGGCTACGTGGCAAAGACTGATTGACAGGGTTCTGGGAGTAGATTTGGAACCATTTTGTTTTAAATACTTAGATGATATTATTATCACCACACAAACTTTTGAGCAACACTTGGATGTTATTTCGAAGGTTTTTGATCGTCTGCTGGATGCTGGTTTGACCTTGAGTAAGGATAAATGTCAATTTTGTCGAAGTGAGTTGAAATATCTGGGTCATGTGGTCGATATGTATGGCATCCATGTAGATCCTTCAAAGGTCGAAGCGATTCTTCAGATTCCAACTCCAAAGAAAGTATCTGAGGTACGTAGTTTGGTTGGAACAGCTTCTTGGTATAGAAGGTTCATACCAAATTTTTCGGTAATCACTCAACCTCTCACCGAGCTTCTTCGGAAGAATTCAAAATTTTGTTGGACTTCTAGGCAGGATGATGCTTTCCGTCAGATCAAGGAACATCTCATCTCGGCTCCAGTTTTGTCTTGTCCGAATTTTGAGCTTCCCTTCGTAATATAATGCGATGCCAGTGGATACGGAATTGGTGCAGTTTTGACTCAGCAACACCCAGGAGTCGGGGAAAAGGTGATTTTCTATTTATCGAGATCGCTTACTAAACAAGAGCGGAAATATTCTACAACGGAACGAGAATGCCTCGCAGTTTTGTGGAGTATTGAGAAGTTAAGGCCTTATATCGAAGGAACTCATTTTTCAGTTGTGACAGATCATTGGTCATTATGTTGGCTTAATAATTTAAAGGATCCCAATGGTAGATTAGGTAGGTGGGCATTGAAGCTACAGCAGTACTCTTTCGATCTGATTCATAGGAAAGGAAAAGAACATGTAGTACCAGATATGTTATCACGTTCAGATAATCAACTTTGTGAATAAGTTGAGACAAAAAATGAATAATGATGAGTGTTTCCACGATACACAGGAAACTCTAACCTCAATTGAGAACCACGGAAGACCTCAGACGTCGCTACGATGTATTAACTGGTGAGATGGAAATTGTAAAAAAGCTATCCTATCATCTGGAAAAAAGAATCCAGGAACAAGAAGATCTGATTCTTTTGTTGAAACGAATCAACAATCAAACAATCAACTTTCACACCAACGAACGACCAACGACATCTAACGGTAGGGAACCAATTGAAATCAATCACGATGTGCCGTCGACTTCGAAGAAAATCTCTACGAATGCAAACATCCAAAAGCGAAATCTGTACGCCGAGATAACAAAAAACAACAACAAATCCCGCAGTGAACCTATTAGTGTGAACCAGACTCTCAATAAAAACTCGAACTCAGACGCACCAAAAAAACATTCAACTTGGAATCCCCCTGCAAAAAACACGAGTAGGTATAAACCCATCATTGGAAGAAATCGCGCTATGATGAATCGTACAAATGAAAAAAGGAGATACCTACACGCTTTTAGATTAAAAAATGAAATGACAACCGAAGAACTACTCGCAATTCTAAAAAAAACTGCTCCACATATACAGTTCGACTGCGAAGAATGGCATAGAGGGGAAACCCCAGTGTCCTTCAAACTGTCGTTTCCTATAGATTTTGTGAGAGATGTTTATGACCCAAATATTTGGCCGATGGGAGCCGCAATAAGGCGTTTCAGATTCCCGCAAAAACAAAATTTTCCTGTGGGAGGACCAGCGGTGATGGAGAAGCAGATGGAATACACAGATTGTCAAACCTAAACCTCGTCCACCTGAACATCCAATGCCTCGCAAACAAAATTGATTTGCTAGAGCTCTTTTTATCGAACTCAAATATATGTTTTTTAACTTTGACGGAACACTGGCTCAGTGAAGAAAGACTGAAAGTTCTAAATATACAAGGTTCAAAGCTGTCTCTTATTTTTGCAGAACCCATAAGTGTGAAGGTGAAAGTATTACTTATGGTGGATCAGTTATATTCGTAAAAACAGAATTAATTAAAAAATGCTCCGAAGTCAATTACATTCAAAATTGGTCATCTCAAAATTGCATCGAAGCCGCAGCGATTGTTTTTGAAAAAACAGTATGCATTATAGTTGTTTACCGTCCGCCATCCGGAGATTTCTCTCAGTTCATTGAAAAACTTGAAAGTATTCTGAAGTTCTCGGTGGGTAAGTTTTCTTCTACATTGATTTGTGGGGATTTGAACATTGACAAGTTGTCGGATAATATGCAATCAAAAAAACTCCAGGATCTGTTTGATTCATTTCAGCTCATGTCACTAGTGAATCAGCCCACACGAATAGCAACAAGAGGGGGTGGCGTCACCAGTTCATCGGCGATTGACTATATCGCAACCAATTTAGAAGTACAAAATTTTAAAATCATAGACACCGCAATATCCGATCATAATGCACAAATGGCTGAATTGTTTAATTCTCTATCCAATCAATTGAAGAGTTCAAAAAACCAAAATGAATTTAAGAAACGATTGAATGACTACATCACTAGTTTGCCTCGTACACAAATACATAAAATGGTGTATTCCTAATATTTCTGTGTTTATACATATAGTTATCAGCCTTCTCAATTGTGTCCTTTGTTATATATGTATTTTTTTATTCGAAAACAAACTGTCCCTTTATATATATATATATATATATATATATATATATATAACTGTCCCTTTATATATATATATATATATATATATGTGATGTAGCCAATATAAGAGTATACAAGTATATATCTAGTGTTAAATATGAATGTTGTATTTTATTATATTTTTTTGTTACGTGAATTTTAAATTCCTGATTGTAATTCTCACAGTCACACACAAACTGGAAACAGTTTACGTGACTTTTTCGTTTATTAACTTACCTTTTTTACTATGTCTGAACTTTATATTGTACCTGAAGTTAATAAATATTATTATTATTATTATATATCACAGAAGTATCAACGAAAATTCAGTTCGCGAGTTTAAACAACTTTTCTTAAAAAATCGACCAAATATCTCAGATGTCAGAAACAACGAAAATAAAGACACCATTTTTGAATCATTTTATGAGTCGTTCTTATGGTGCTTTGATGTAACACACCCAAAAAAACGTATTGTACGAAACGAACATAAGAAAGTCCATCAGGTCCCCCTACCCCCAGAATTGAAAGAGGAATCAACCCACTTGCAGGAGCTAAACCGTCTACGGAAAATCTCTAACAACCAAGATATTCACAATATATATAAAGAACGGAAAAAGCAACTTTCAAATAATATAGAAGAACATAAAAAATTATACTATAGCAACTTGATTACTGGTGCGGAAAATAAAAATAAAAAAATGTGGGAATTATTAAATATGAAATTAAACAAAAATAAATGTACAACTTCAAAAATCACACTGAAAAAAAAATGATGATACTATAACTGATAATAAATCTATAGCAAACGAATTTGGGCAATATTTCGCAACATCAGTTGTGAAACTTGTGAACAATATTGGGAAAACTGATGCTGATATGGGTTGTACTACTGCCATCCACGCACGATGAAACTCTATGTTCTTTTGCGCGCTTGACGAATATGAAGTAAAAAACATCATACTAGGACTAAAAAACAAAAATTCCACTGGTATAGATGAGATCCCAATAAAACTTGTAAAAAATTGTGTAGATGAAATAACTCCGTACTTGACAAAAATTATAAATGACTCGGTTATCACAGGCAAATTTCCAGAAGTATTGAAAATTTCCAAAATGGTTCCCTTTTTTAAAAAAGGTGATACACAGCTGGTCGAAAATTATAGGGGCATTTCTATTCTAAGTCATTTTTCAAAAATAATAGAAAAAGCAGTATATACAGTTTTAATTAGATATCTAAACGAATATAAAATAATCACCCCCTGCCAGCATGGTTTTAGGGAAGGTTGCTCTACCGAAACCGCATCGAGCGAACTCGTTCAATTCGTTTACGATAGGTTGGATGCTGATGAGCTGGTGATTGGCGTTTTCATTGACTTGTCTCGTGCTTTCGACACGTTAAACCCAGATTTCCTTTCAAAAAAAACTAGAATACTTAGGAGTTAGAGGACCCTTGAATGAATGGATTCTCTCCTACACAAAAACTAGAAAGTTAGCTGTCAATGTACAGGAGAGTTATTCTGATAATTTCGACATCACCCTTGGAACTCCACAGGGAAGCATCCTAGGGCCGCTCCTATTCCTTCTGTATATGAATGACCTTCCACTTCATGTATCTGAGGGAAGGCTACTCATGTATGCTGATGATACCACTGTTCTTGTATCGGCAAGAACTGTAGAAAAAGTTAGGGAAAAAGCAAATGTAGTTCTTGAGCAATTATCTAGCTGGTGCAAGAGAAACCATCTTATAATAAACACAGACAAAACCGTATGTATGCAATTCACTGGTCTTTACAAAGTGCATGAGTCAATGGATCTGGAAATTGATAAAATACCTGTGGACATTGAGAAAAACATAAAATTCTTAGGCACGAAAGTGGATAGTGATATGAGTTGAAATGGTCACATAGGCCTCATTTGCTCCCGGCTGAACAAATGCTATTTCGCCATCCTTTCTCTGAAAAAAAGTCTCGATAAAACTTCGCTCAAACAATACTACTTTGCGGCCGTACATTCTGTTATGGCATATAATATAATATCATGGGGACGAGCACCTCAAACCGAACGTGTGTTCGTCACCCAGAAAAAAATATTGAGAATCATTTTCAATCTTAGTTACGGGACATCCTTAAGAGACACCTTCAAATCGGAAAAGATTCTTACCTTGACAGGAATTTATATTTTCAAGCTACTACTATACATACAAAAAAATATTGAAAACTACCCCAAACATTCTGATATGCACTCGTACCCAACTAGAAACAAAAATAAAATCTAAATGAAAAATTTCAACCATGAATATTTCAGGAAATCTCCGGAGGGTGCTGGTATTCAATTGTTCAATATGCTACCCGCTGACATAAAATCTGTCCAATCCATCAAACAATTCAAAAATAAACTTAAATTATTTCTGATTACAAACTGCTTTTATAACCTTGATGAATTTGTTGGACATTGTAATTCTCATTGGGAAATATTTTAATCGATTCCTTTTGTCTGTTCTCGTGCTGTTTATAAAAACAAACGTTTTTTTTGTATTTTTTATTTTGTGATCCTGTTTCAGATACTATATTAGATACTGTATTTTTATTGTTAAAACCACTGACAACACTTATCCACTTCATTGTAAATGGCTTTAGTTAATAAATAAATGAATGAATGAATGAATCCATCTGAGGGACACCCTGGTGTTTTCAAGTCTTACAAAAGAGTTGCTCAGAATTACTATTGACCGAAAATGAAATCGGATATATCTGCATATGTCAGAAAATGTGGAATTTGTGGTGAGAATAAACCAGAACAGAGGAAGTCAGCTGGTCTAATGGCCTCCCCTAGGTTTGTTGATAAACCGTTTCAAGTGGTTTCTTGTGATCTTATCGGTCCCCTTCCCAGATCTTCTCAGGGTTCCAAATTTATTTTAGTTATTGTGGATCACTTCAGTAGGTTTCCTCTTGTAATTCCGTTCCAAATTGGTTTGTTCGGCCATAGAAAATGGCATGTTTTTATTGTTTGGTCAGCCGAAAATCCTAATGTGTGATAATGGTTCACAGCTAGTATCTGAACGATTCCGAAGTTTACTCTCGTCATATGGGTTCAAACAAGTGTTAACTCCGAATTATCTTCCGCAAGCTAATATAACTGAGAGACAAAATAAAACTCTCGAGACCATGATAAGATGCTACATTCAGGATAATCAAAAGGATTGGGATCGACACATTCATAAGTTGGCTTATGCCATGCGTACTCAGGTTCATGATGTACTTAATTACACTCCTTATTTCATGGTTTTCGGGAAAGAATTTCCTGTGAATACAGAACCAGTGAAAGTGAGGGATTTCGAAGGATCTGAATTGGACAAAGCAGCCTTGTCTAAGAAAACTTTTGAATTGAGAGCTGAAGCATTTGATAAGCTACGCGAATAAATCAGGAGTAGGATGAAGAAATCAGCAGAGAGAAATAAAAAGTTTTACGATCTGAGACATAGGGATGTGAGATATAAAATTAGGGATAAGGTTTATCGCAGGAATTTTCCACAATCTAATGCTGCCAAATCTTTCTCAGCTAAACTCGCTCCAAGATTCTTGGGACCTTTTGTGATTGTCAGGAAGGTTTCGCCTTGGTCATATCACTTGAAAGATTCAGGTGGAAATTTCCGTGGTCAGTGGCATGTTGAGGATCTAAAGCCTTTTTACGATGATTTAGATAAGGAAGAGGTTATTACTTAATCTTTGTTGTACATTACGTTAAATTCACGAAAATTTCAAACGGGTTGGGGTGGAATTTGTAACAGTCTAAATAGACTGCTAGAAGTTATCATCAATTTATTTTAATTTTGAGTTGATCAGTGTATCACAAATTCGATATAAGTTTTTGTTTATTTTTTTTTGTGAGAGTAGAAAAAAAAATATAGGATAAGGTAACTACCGGTAAAGGAGATATGGACGTGCGTAAAAGAGTTGTTGTAATAGATAGTTGGTTAGCAGTGGGAATTTTCCAATATTTTTTCCAATATTTGTCTTCCTGCGAAGGGATTATATTTTTGGAAAATAGATATAACTTTCATTTTGGGATAGTGGAATTGGCGATTTCTGTCGGTACAGAATTTTGGTTCGGGAAAGAATTTCTCCTCGGGAGGATTAATTCCACAGCGTCTAACCCTATTTAATATCCAAGAGGGACTATTCACGCTAGTAACATCAAAAATAAGGCCTTCAACCACTCAATCATTATATTAAAGATGACCCCTTGGCCAGGGTAAGTGCCTTTCATTGATTTTCATTCGTTTCCTTATCCATTCGATTTTTTTAAGGGTTTTTTTTTCTTTTTGTCTATGTTTTTAGTTTTTTTTCCTTATGCGTATCTTCCTCCTAACCGGCTTATTATACGACATTTTGTCAAAGATCTTTCTGGAAGAGTTTGACGACTTTCTTCTGGGCCTTGCTGGATTGAAGCTGTTGGCTTCTGATTGCCGAAGATTGGTACAAGGTGATTCAAGGATATTCATCCCTGTTCGTGTAGTATAAGGAAACAGAAATTGTCTACCCTCGCTGGATTACACGCAAGTTTATGACCACAACTTATTGAGAATTTATGAATTTGCTATTTTTGAATAATAACTATTCTTCTGTAAGTGGAGAACTATTGAGACGTGTATTTATGTTTTTTTTTGAGAACCACAATTTCTTTTTGAACCTGCGCAGGAGCTCACGCGAGGCGTTATTGAAATCATCATTAAATTGTCTCGTTTCGATATTGTCAACAGTGATCTTCAATTCAGTATCTAAAATAGTTCATATCAGTTAATTTTATGTTTCTCCATATATGTTTCTTTCATGCTGTTGTGAATGATTTTTTTTATCCGAATATACCGCATTTCGTCAAACCAGATAATATTGTTCTATCTTTTTTTATTTCTTTTTTTTAACCTACAGGGTGATAGATATATATGTTGGGTCTAGTCATTGATGGAATGGTTTACCACTGAAAACAGAAATGCAACTTGGCAACATTGCTTTCTTGTGACATGACTGATTTCATTTGACATAGCAATTATTATATATTGTTTTGAGTCGAGAATATACAAATATGAAAACATGAAAATATATTATTCCTAAGTTTCTCATTATGAAATTTCTTGTGAAATTTGATTCAAGGACATGTTAATTATGTTTTTGTGTAATAAACAGCATCTCAAACCATAACTGACTCTCTAATCATAAATGCTGGTATTCCGCAGGAATCAATTCTATCACCAACACTATTTCTACTCTACATCAATGATCCGTTGGAGGCAACATTATGTCCAGTACACAGCTTCGCGGATGATAGTACCCTCCACACTGCCTTCTCTTCAAGGGCTCCAATACCAGCCCGCCAAATCAGAAACGAACGAGAAAGAAATGTTAACAACATAAATATGGATTTGGTAACAATTCTCGAATGGGGATCCAAAAACGTAGTGGATTTCAATGCAAACAACACACAAGCATGTTTTTTCTCCAAAAAAGCCGACCCCAGAATGCCCAACATAAGCTTGTCAGAGGTGACCATACCTTTGAAGTCATCCATCTCGATGCACAAATAGGCACAAAACCGACCTGTCCTGAAATACTGTTCCGATATTTGGAGTGCGGCACCTAAACATATCCTGAAGCTGTTGGATTCTGTCCAAAAAAGGGCAATTCGTCTCGTCGGTGATGCTTCGCTTACTTACTCGCTTACTTCTCTGGAACACCGTAGAAGAGTTAGCGATCTATCTCTATTCTATAGATATTTTTATGGGCGATGCTCGTCTGAAATATCAACAATCGTTCCTCCTTTGGCGGTTTCTTCGAGGTTAACCCGTCAAGTCCAGTCTTCACACCCCTTTGTGGTTAATTTGGTGACCTTGTTCATCCAACGAACAGCGAGGCTCTGGAACACATTGTCCAGGGAGGTGTTCTCCGAGGAATATGACCTTCAGAAATTTGAAAAGAACACCGATTCCTACCTCCTTTCCCTTGGTTCTCACGATGTTCTCTGAACATTACAGGATGTCTCCTTTCGTGAGAAGTTTAATATAAAAAAAAAATATCAATCAAATTCTTAGGTCTTACCGTGATCGATTTTCAGAAGCTTTCCTAAAAAGAGGATGTTAGAGGTGTTTCCGCGGAAAAATTTTTATCACTGGGTGTTTATATTAGTGTTCCGACGCTTCTGTGAGAATTCCATCAAAATCGGAGTTGCTTCCCTTTGCTGCAGGTTTACCTTATTTTTATATAGACGAACATATCTTGTCTATAGTCCCCTCCCATTGATTCTTCAAGTTCCCTTTATTTCGAAACATTTTTAGAATTATTAAATTCAATTATCAATCTATCCAGCTGACGACAACTTTTCATTTCTCAGGCCCTATTATTGAAAGAAATGACAACTGGATTAAATTATATCATGCAATGGAAGCAACAAAGAATCTGTCATTTTGAAACTCAAGCGTTCTACAATAGGAAAAATATAGGCTATCTAAGTAGTCCCAATATCCGAAAATTTGTTCAAATTTTCTTAGAAAAAATGGGAACTCACAATTAAATCATCTAATGTATATCAATGATTTTTTGAAAAAAAAAAAATCAGTTAATTATAATCCATAATTGAGAAAGTGAAAGCAAGATTTATTTAAAATAAAATACAATCTGGTCTCAATGAAAAAATAGATGTATAACGATGTATATGAATAAACAAGGAAATGGCTGATAAAAATTCCGATTTTTTCAAATTCATCTAAAAATAGTTATATGAAAGCGCATCTTCGCCCTAATCGCCAGGATTGAATTCACAATACCGTATTTATTTTTTCAGGTACACGAATTGACTATCAAGCCAATTAATGAGATTCTTTGAGGAAGAAAAGGAACCCATGGACCATTAAGGACCTTATAATTAGTTCTGAAATTATATAGATGAATTCTTTGTGCAATAAAAATCTCACATATTATTCACCTCAGCTCATCGAAATTTTTCATACAAGACCAGTAGAATTGTTTTTTATTATTATTAAATTCAATTCAGATTCATTCATTCAACAACGTTATTCTGCCAGAAAGCGTCTCAATGATAGCGGACGCTTCAGAGAGGCTTTTTTGATACATCTCACGAGTGAAAATATAATATAGTAGGGGAGCCCAAGCGGGGATTTCGGGATTTACTGAAGCGCGTCAGATTAATATACAGGGGGATACCTTGTACCCGGATAAGTACCTCCACAAAACATGAGACCCATATATAAGGCCGCCCGTGAAGGATACAGGATCAGATTAGTAAAAAAAAATTGACCATCAGAAATTCTCGAGCGCGTCAGATTAAGGTAGGGTGAGTTAATTACATCCCAAAAAGTGTATATTCCACTAATCTGACAATTTGAGAGTGACGTAAAAGAAGGGGAGGGCAACAAAGTTGCAAAAAAAAAACGTCATCTCGACATTCTCGAGCGTAGCTAATTTTTTTTTTATTTCCAAGGAAATAATTCAAGAATAATGAAAAATATATAATCTGACAATTTCCGCAAGCCGAAATAACAAAAATTCGTCGATAAAGTTGAATGCGCGCAGCTGCGTGATGCCTACATTTCCTTCTCCGCGCTCCTATTCCTATGTGTATGTGTGTGTGTGTAACTCGCTTATAACTTTTGAACGACTAAACCGATCGGAATTTACTAAACGGCGTTCTAACGATTTCCCTCAAAATTAGATTTCCTGTGAATTCGGGCCGATAGATTTTAAGAAATTTTGAAAAATCTCGAGAAAAAAAATTTTTTGAAAGTGTTTTTTTTTTAATAACTTTCAACCGGCTGTATCGATCAACTCCAAAAACTAATCCATCTTTGAGCTTGAAAAACCACATTGATCGCCACCAAGCTGGTCAAAATCGGTTGATTCGTTCGAGAGATATCGTGAACGAAAGAAACCCAAAAAAGTGTTTTTTCGGGATTACTCCGAAATTTGTGGTTCTATCAATTAAAATTGCGAAACCAACCGCGTGGAAATTGCTTGATCCATTCAAAGGTTATTGCGGTTTCAAAATTCCAAAAATAGTGTTCTATGAAACTTCTATCAGACTTTCGAGCAGGGAGAGCTTAAATGCACAGAAATATTATTTCTTTGAACTCAGCGAGCTAAAAATATCACATAAATTATATTTTGAGCTCAAAAATATCATGAGTACAATTTTAAGCGCCCAGGAATGGAATTAGCGGGAAGTTGCAGGGATTGCCTTTAAGGTGAAGCGTTTTTCAATTTTTTTTTGTCAGATTAGGCGAATCCCTATAGATAATCGTCAGATTATGAGACAGTACGTTTAGAACATAAAGATGAACCATATATATCTTAATCTGACGCGCTCGAGTATTTCAAAATGGCGAATTTTTTTCGCACATTATGAAAATGGCCACGAGTTTGCGTCCCATCGAAATCGTCAGATTAGTGAATGAGAGCTTTTTTTTTGGTGCACTTAACACTCCCTCAGAAAATCTGACGCGCTCGATTAATTTTATTTTTTTTTTACATTTTCAACCCTTAAATACAACCACCCGCATCATGCAAACGATCAGATTAACATACGTACATTATTAAAAATACACAGGGTATCGATGCTATCAATATCTGACGCGCTCGAGAATGTCCATGCAACAGTTTTTTTTTACATATTCAAAAATCTATAGCCGCTTCCCCCACCGATGTAAAGGTATATATCATATAACATTTTTTTCTTCTTATCATCTAAGCTTTGCATCCCACTAGGTCTCTACGACGCTCGAGTAAATCCCCATTTAGCATCGTGGGCTCCCCTACCAATATGAGAAGGAATGTGATTTGGAAAGCAAAACGTATAATATTCAGTAATGAATGTATTCAATATAAAGAATCATCCTTTATGGTAAGTTTGTTTGGTTAATTAAAAAGTATTGCTGTAGTCCTCATGGAGTAGACGTGTGTAGCGAGCATCTATCAAAACAAGCTCAAAGTATTCGATACCACGCTCAAAAAAAGTGTCAAGAAGGTCCAAAGTGAAATAAAATTGAGCATCAAGTTGAACAAGACACGAAATGCCGCTAACTCGGGAGCAAACCGATGAGCTGAAAAAGATAGTCAACGTGACGATAAAACAATTGTGGATGGACCAAAACTTCTTAAAAACTATAGCTGATAAGGTTTCGGCAGAAATCACAAAAAATTTCACCGATAAGCTGGAAAAATACGATAAACACCTGAGTGAATTGACGCAGGAATTAAGCGTGCAGAAGGATGAAAATAAAAAGAGGTATGAAGAAATGGATATGAGATTGGAACATCTACAAGGTGAGAACGTCGACCTTATAAAAAAACTTGATACGATTGAACAGGAATCCAAAAAATGTAATCTACGTATTTATAGCCTAAAGGAAGATGTGAACGAAAATACCAAAGAAACTCAGGCTCATGGATGAGGCGATCAGGAAACTGGACTTCAAAAGTGTATGGACGGATAACGGCAAAATAATCATCAAGAAAAATAATCAAATCAAAACCATATATTCTCTCCAAGACCTTAATTCATTATAATATCAAATATCTGAAGAACACTTGTTTGTTGGTTAACTCAATATAATGTGAGTTAAAAAATTTGCTAGGGAAATCTCGCGTATCCATTACTACTTTAATTTTGATCATCTTTTTTATACTCTATTATTTGTCTTTGTCTTAATAGTGTTTCATTTTTTTTTTATCTTTTTTCATGTTGGAGTTGATTAATTTGCTGGATCAACAGGGTGGGATTGAAACAAAGTTATACAGGCACTTCGATGAATGTCTCAATAGAAAAACAGATAATGAATTAATCATAGTAACATTCAATATTCGTAGTATTAAAAAAATTTCGAGCAACTACTAGTATATCTGGAAACAGTTAAAGTAAGTGACTTCAATATTCCAAACTTCAATGCATATTATAATAATTCTCATTATAATCAAAATAATGGTGTTTTAGTCTTTGTCAGAGACTCGATCAATATCTACTAATTATATTATGTCAGAATCAGTTTTGCTGAGACTCTCTCTTGAAATCAAACAAATCAGAATAGGTATCACAGCTTCATATCGCCCACCTTCGACAAATGCTAACACTTATGTAAATGAGTTAAAAGATTTCTTGAGTAACTTACAGGATCACCAAATAGAAATATTCTTAGGTGATATCAATCTCAATTTATTAGACAATTTTTCAGCAGAAGTAACTAACTACGTGAATACTTCAAATGAAAATGGATTCGAATCATACATTAACTCGGCTACAAGAAAAACTGAAGATACTGCAACCATAATCGATCATATATTTGTTAGACAATCTCGAAATCATATGGATTCTACCATTTTCACTCCAATGATTGTACAAACTAACCTGAGTGATCACTATTCAACACTTTTACGTATCAATTTTCCAGATCAAAACCGAAAGCAAATTCCAAATAATCATAAAAAATCACTCAAAAAAAACAGATTTTAATAAACTTAAAAAAATTGTACACAGAGAAAAATGGAAAGAAATACTCAACTCCCACGATGCGTAATTTGCTTATGACTTATTTATTAACAAAATTGATAGCTATATACACGTATGTACGCAATCGGTCGAAATAAAAAATTGTAATAGAAAAATCAAGCCATGGATCACTAATGGATTGATAAACTCAATTAGGTATCGAGACAACTTGAAGAGGAAAATGAATATACGCCCATCAGTAGAATTGAAAGCACAATATACACAATACAGAAATATGTTAAACAGCCTATTAAAACGAACAAAAAATGAATATTATAAATCGCAAATTCAAGAAGCCGGAAATAACTACAAAAAAATTTGGGAATTAATAAATTGCGCTTCAAATTCTGAATCGAGAAAAAGGGAACTGGGTAATACAACAATAAAAAGCAAAGACCAAATTGAATTAACGGACAATAAAGAGAAAGCAGATACCTTCAATGATTATTTTGTGAATGTAGGAAATGAAATGGCATCAAAAATAAAAAAAGTTAATGATAGTTCCGCACTAAATAGAATATTGCCAAAACAGAATGTGCCGTCTTCCATATTTCTGAAACCCGTCACAAACAACGAATTGATTGAAGTAATAGGAACTTTGAAAAGCAACACTGCACCAGGTCAAGATGGTATTTCTGTCAATTTAATAAAGCTTATTCATACTGATATCATTGAACCCTTGACCCACATTATTAACCTAACATTTACGAACGGTATAATCCCAAGCCAATGGAAAGAATCTATTATCACCCCATCCATAAAACAGGAGATTACAAAAACACTTGCAACTAGAGACCTATATCCTTAATTGGCAATTTTGCAAAAATCTTTGAAAAATGTCTCAAAAATAGACTGATGGACTTTTTTGAAACTCATGACGTACTGACAGATAGACAATTTGGATTTAAAAAAAAATACCAGCACGGAAAACGCAGTTATGGATCTTATTCAGGAAATAGTGGTGGGTTTGGACAGGTCAAGAAAATGCATGGCTGTGTTTCTTGATCTGGCCAAGGCTTTCGATGCTGTTCCTCACAATGTGTTATTGGAGAGGCTTGATGGTGTTGGTATAAGAGGTCCGGCATTGAAACTGCTTCGGGCATATCTAACAGAAAGAATCCAGTGTCAAAATTGATAATACGTTGAGTGATCCACTCAAAATAAATTGCGGAGTACCACAGGGAACATTGTTTCTGGTATATATGAATGAAATTGCAAATCTGAGAGAATTTCAAGGCCACTTAGTATCTTATGCAGATGATACGGCTATTGTTTTCAGTGATGATACTTGGGAGGGGTTGTACAGAAAAGCTGAGGAGAGTCTGACCTCCATATATCTATGGCTAAACCATTGTTTGCTCAGCCTGAACTTTCAAAAGAGTAAATTCATAACTTTCAGCCTAAATAGCATTGATCAACCTAGGGAAAATCATCTGAGCATTCATGAACTTACTTGTAAAAATCTAAATTGTGGTTGTCCCGTAATAGTGAAAACCGACAAAATTAAATATTTAGGTATCCTAGTTGACCAATATCTGAGATGGGATGAACATGCTACTTACATTGCAAAAAAACTCAGAAAACTGATGCATAAATTTTATTTATTACGAGATATTCTGAACCGAAAAAATATGCTATTAATTTATAATTCATTGGCAGAATCTCTCTTGAGATATTGTATAACAATCTGGGGAGGCCTTGGCAATACTGCACAAAAAAATTTACAAAATAGTCTCATTAAAATATGTATGAAGAAAACCAGACTCTTTTCAACAACTTTACTATATGAAGAAGCAGATATATTCAATATAAAAAACTATTTATTTACCATACTCTACTACACATGCACTCAAAAATAGAACCAAAAATAAACACTAACAAACAACACCAAACCCGATCCATCACGAACCTGTCTATAGATGTACCACTGTTTTCGAAAAGCCATGCACAAAAATTCATTTTTTTCATTGGTCCAAAATTGTATAACTTAATGCCAATCGAAACAAAAAACATTAAAATTAAATTTATTTCCAAGAGAGAAATAAAAAAACTCATCGATGCAAAAATATCAATTCAGAAGTAATTGTATGATGTCACCTTTTGATCCAGTGAGTTGAGCTGACACATGCATTTGATCAACTCATAATTCAAATGTGCTCTCCTTTGATTGATACTGGAAAACATAACACAAGCACAGTACTGCTTAGATGGTTTCCTGTCAATTCGGGGATACATATTATGATTATATTAATTTCCATTATTGTTATTATATGCATACTGTAATTGTTTCATAAGAGGTTATATTGTAATTTGTATTGTAATTTATATGTGTACTGAAGCATCAGAATAACATTCCTAAAAAAATTCCTAAAAAAAAAATATATTCTTCAATTGGTATTGGTGGGACTGGGATCAATATCGTCAAAGAAAAACTATTGTTTCTTTGCCAACGTTTCGAATTTCAATAAATTCATCGTCAGGGTTCAAAAATCAGTTTTTCCGAGTGAAACTTTTGAAATACAACATGGAAACAGACATTTTAGATACACAGATACGAATCAGTATTCGTTTGTCTCGTGCTCGATGTTGAATTGTTGTCCTAAAATGTCTGTATCCATGTTGTATTTTAATAGTTTTACTCGGAAAAAAACTGATTTTTGAGCCCTGATGATGAATTCATTGAAATTCGAAATGTTGGCAAAGAAACAATAGTTTTTCTTTGTCGATATTGATTCCAGTCCCACCAATACCAATTGGAGAATAAAGAACTATTTCGCAATAATATTTTTTAGAAATATGCTTTTTATCTTTTATCTTGTTATAACATAGATACATAGATATATTGTCATTTTCTACAACAAAATGAATCGACACCCATTGTTTTTGCAGTATTGTGTTCCATTTTTCGAATACATACTTTCTTCAATAGCGATTCTCAAATTGACTAAATGTTTCATTACGGACATTTGAATAGAATTGATAAAATTCACACCCTCTGACAGTTGTGTCACTCCTATCGCTACAAACTTCACCTATCGGGCGATTTCAACTTGACGTCGACTTTTGGGACATCAAACTTGTAGGTTGACCTCTCTTATCGCTGTTCAATACTTATACAATTTTCACTTCACCACTCGAAAACATTCGCACAATGCCATAAGAATATCATAAAAAACATTATAAAAAAAAACATAATTCACCCACTCAATCAATATTCAATTTATATTATGTAAATATCACAAAAATACTGCACCATCGAATGAAATTAATCAGTCAATGCCTTTTCGCGATAAAATGTTAGTAATATTCCATTCCAACGATACTATCCTCAACTTCATATTCCTTCAACATGTCATCCAAGAGCGAATCGAAATTATCAACATCTTCAGTCCAAGTCAAGCTTTGCCTAACATGATCGGAATAAACTAATTCCAGGAATTCTTTTGGGGATATTATTTTTCTAGATTTCATCTCGACATTCTCATCTGTGTTAGCATCCAGAGAATTGAAAATTGATTCTAGTAGATTGGCACCAAGAGTATCAATATCATCTACCATGGAATCATTCGAACTTGAATAACTGTTATACTTCGGATCGTCTTCCGACCCTGTACTCGGTCGCGATTCTGGACTCTGATAGGAAGGATTCGATATGATACTGTGCGAAATTACATCAGATGTGGCAATGTTGTATTCTTTCAGCAGGTTCACGAAGTCAGCTATAGCAGCTGATGCAAATTTGATTACTTCTTTGTCAAGATCTTGTTGAAGAGCTACTTGAAACGAAGATAAGCAGCCTATCTGAGCGAGCTGCTCTAGTATTTTTATAAGCCTTATCTTCACTTGCACTGGAGTTAGATTGATGATTTTGCGCATTTCTTTTGAGAAAATGAACTTTGGGAACTTATCGTCTATCATGCCTTGTTGAGTAAGATGCTTATCAATAACGTGTTTCCAAAATTTCAAAGCATTCACTCTAGTTTCCCATTGTTGGTTTGCTACGACAGTATGATACATTGTTTCATAAATGTTGGATAAAATATAATCAGGAAGATCATGGTTCTGATAAATGGAATCGATCAAAGCTACTGCTTCTGTCTGGATAGTCACATCTCTTTCCATATACAGCATCCCAATCAGAATTTCCTGAAAATAATGTAATGAAATATCATGAATTCTTCAGAATCTGGAACATTGAGTCAACATGAATAATATCGGAACGTGGAATTCCTTGTTGGATCTGGAGTCGTTGTTACTTTATTGAATAGGAAAAGGGACGTCAAAATCATTCTTCCAATAGCTACCTTCGGTAAACCTACAGCAAAAGGAACCAACTCCGATTTTGATGAAATTTTCACAGACGCTTTGAAACACTTATATAAACACCCAGTGATGACAATTCTTCCGCGGAAAAACCTCAGACCTAAGAATTTGATATTTGATCGCTGAAAAAGTGAAAAACATGTGACATCACGGCTAAATCTGGCGACGCGTCACAGGTATCAACCCAGCTGAAATAGACTATACGTTATGATTTGAGAGAATGTTTATTACACTAAAACATAATTGACATGTCCTTGAATCAAATTTCACAAGAAATTTCATGATGAGAAGCCATGGAATATGATATTTCCATGTTTTTATATTTGTATATTCTCGACTCAAAACAATATATAATAATTGCTATGTCAAATGAGATCTGTCATGTCACAAGAAAGCAACGATGCCAAGTTGCATTTCTGTTTTCAGTGGTAAACCATAGAACTTGAATCTACATATAAGTACAATATATTTCTATGTGGCCCATTGATTGATCTACGTATAATTAATCTACGTTTGTGGTGGATCCCGGTGAGGGTGATGCTTTTAATCAAGTACTGCGATGGCGCGTCAGCGCCGTCGCAGGAACCGTGTCCATTAAATAATTTGGATTCGTTGAATAATTGTATCCCAAACTCTGAAATAAATTGAATCTTACATTTTTTATTCACTTGGCAACGTTGCTTGTTATGGTGACAATAAACTGGTCATTTGACATTCCAATTATTACACGTCATATTGAGTTGAAAATATGCAATATAAAATTATGAAAATGAGCATTTCAACAGATTTCCATCATGAAATGATTCCAGGACATAAATGATATTTTAGTTTATTCAAAAACTGTCCTACTAACTACGTGAGTACAATATCAATCAAATTCTTAGGTCTTGCCGTGATAGATTTTCAGAAACTTTCCTAAAAAAAGTATGTTAGAGGTGTTTCCGTGAAAAATTGTCATCACTGGGTGTTTATATTAGTGTTCCAAAGCGTCTGTGAAAATTTCACCAAAATCAGAGTTGGTTCCCTGTGCTGCAGGTTTTCCGCTACCTTCTATTCAAATGGTTCTATTTCATCAAAATAAATAATAGAGAGTGAAATACAGGATTCTGATAATTTGTTTTGTTTTTATTGTTTTTAGATTCGAATGGCTAGATTTATTTTGGGGTACTTTGAAGGCACAAGCACTTTCAGAAGTGTTCATGAAGGTGAAGAAGTTTTGAATGCTGGACATCATAATATCATGATGACAAGAAAATTGTTTTTGTAATGGAATAAATTATGAGTTTATAGTATTTGTTTTTTCTGATGTTTAATGGTGAGAAATGCTTGATAAAATAGATAATGTGAGATCTCGTTTCAATTTTGTTGATACCTGAACTATACTATACTCGACTGTGACCTCCAATGTAAACAGAATTTCATCTATATATTCACGATATTTATATCACCAGCTTGAGGAAAAGCATGGGAATTAGTATTGGAAGTTTTATTTTACTGATTCATAGTTTTACAATCTTTCAAATATTCAAATTCGGTATAAAATCAACAAAACATAATACCAAACACAAGAACTATGACTGGTCGTAAAGTTATTTTCAATGCCACCAGGTGGCGTATCGCTTAATATGTTCATTCGCCAATAGGCCATTTATTCTGGGTTGATACCCCTGACGCGTCACCCGATTTTGCCGTGATGCCACATGTTTTTCACTCAAAAACTTGGGTATAAATAATAAATAAATAAATGTTTATTTATCCCTTAAGCTAGTATAAAAACAAGATGGGACATGTCGTTACAAGTAATGAGAGAGATACAAAAGTACCAATCCAAGTAAAAATACATAAAGACACATACTCCTGATGCAAGTTAGAGTCCTGCTAAATATGTCTCGAATTCATCGAGTGAATAAAAACATTGAGTGATTGAGAGTTCTTTTAGGCGGGATTTAAAAAGTGCTAGGGAATCCGCTTTCTTTATATTGTCTGGCAGACGATTGTAAAAGCGACAACCAGCATCATTCGGTAACTTTTTATAAAACGAATGTTTGTGTTTACTTAATTTGATGTCGTTTTTACATCTAGTGTTATGGGAGTGGTTGTCACCGTTTAGAGGATACAAATGCTTATTTTTGAATATATAACAAAGAAGTTTGAAAAGGTAAATTGATACAACAGTCAGGATTTGATTTTTTTTTGAATATCCCTACAAGAGTTGCGATCCCTTATGTCAACTATTAGTCGGAGTATACGCTTTTGAGCAACAAACACTCTAGTGATCTCAGATGCTTGGCCCCACGCACGGTCATATATAGTAGGGGAGCCCAAGCGGTGATTTCGGGATTTACTGAAGCGCGTCAGATTAATATACAGGGAGATACCTTGTAACCGGATAAGTACCTCCACAAAACATGAGACCCATATATAAGGCCGCCCGTGAAGGATACAGGATCAGATTAGTAAAAAAAAATTGACCATCAGAAATTCTCGACCGCGTCAGATTAAGGTAGGGTAAGTTAATTACATCCTAAAAAGTGTATATTCCACTAATCTGACAATTTGAGAGTGACCTAAAAGAAGGGGAGGGCAACAAAGTTGCAAAAAAAAAAACGTCATCTCGACATTCTCGAGCGTAGCAAATTTTTTTTTATTTCGAAGAAAATAATTCAAGAATAATGAAAAATATATAATCTGACAATTACCGCAAGCCGAAATAACAAAAATTCGTCGATAAAGTTAAATGCGTGCAGCTGCGTGATGCCTACATTTCCTTCTCCGCGCTTCTATTCCAATATGTTTGTGTGTTTGTGTAACTCGCTTATAACTTTTGAACGACCAAACCGATCGGAATCTACTAAACGGCGTTCCAAATATTTCCCTGAAAATTAGATTTCCTGTGAATTTGAACCCATTCGGACCGATAGATTTTGAGAAATTTAGAAAAATCTCAAAAAAAAATGGTTTTTTTGAAATAACTCTTAACGGGCTGTATCGATTGATTTGAAAAACGAATCTGTCTTTGAGCTTGAAAAACCAAATTGATCGCCACCAAGCTGGTCGATGTGGTTGATTCGTTTGAGAGATATCGTGAACGAAAGAAACCCAAAAAAGTGTTTTTTCGGGATAACTCCGAAATTTGTGTGATCACATAAATTATATTTTGAGCTCAAAAATATCATAAGTACAATTTTAAGCACCCAGGAATGGAATTAGCGGGAAGTTGCAGGGATGGCCTTTAAGGTGAACCGTTTTTCTAATTTTTTTTTGTCAGATTAGGCGAATCCCTCTAGATAATCGTCAGATTATGAGACAGTACGTTTAGAACATAAAGATGAACCATATATATCTTAATCTGACGCGCTTGAGTATTTCAAAATGGCGATTTTTTTTTGCACATTATGAAAATGGCCGCGAGTTTGCGTCCCATCGAAATCGTCAGATTAGTGAATGAGAGCTTTTTTTTTGGTGCACTTAACACTCCCTTAGAAAATCTGACGCGCTCGATTAATTTTATTTTTTTTACATTTTCAACCCTTAAATACAACCACCCCCATCATGCAAACGATCAGATTAATATACGTACATTATTAAAAATACGTAGGACATTGATACTGTCAATATCTGACGCGCTCGAGGATGTCCATGCAACAGTTTTTTTTACATATTCAAAAATCTATAGCCGCTTTCCCCACCGATGTAAAGGTATATATCATATAACATTTTTTTCTTCTTATCATCTAAGCTTTGCACCCCAATAGGTCTCTACGACGCTCGAGTAAATCCCCATTTAGCATCGTGGGCTCCCCTACCAATACATAAGGTCTGGAATCTACGGCATTTTTGAGTGGTGTGGGGTGGCACCAGTTTTGAAGAAAAGGTTTCCATAATTATCCGCTAGGAGGACATAGGGGTATAATCACGTGATTAATCTTTGACAACAAAACAAACGGTTAGGACTCGAATGGTAAATAAAATCAATTACAAAAATATTATATCTTGCAAAATTCTCTCGAATAAATAAAAATCATTCTTACTTTCAAAAAGCTGATCGGATCTGATTTGTGATTGGCTGACAAAGTGACAATAGAGGACAGCGCTGCAGGTGGCGAAACATGAGAACCACAAAAATTTCCTCAATGTTTGGGCCACCCCCCACCACCCGAGTTGCAAGACCTATGTATACAATCGTGGCCCCACGCTATAATATTATAAGAAATGGCTGAATATACGAATGCGTAGTAAATTTGAAGGAGTGAGTCAATTTTCAGCGTATTCTTCAGGGTATAGTCTAGGGTCGATAATTTTTCAAACCAAAAAAAATTATAATAGAATGAAACCCATTAGAGAAGGAGGGAAATATGATAAAAATGAAAGGAAAAATAAATTACGGGCGATCTGAGGTTGGGAAGGGGATGGGGGTGAGTTTTTGAGGGTAAAAAACGGTTTTTCCCGATTCCCGGCAAAACTAAGAGTCCTATCGAAAAAAGTCAACTGGAAAAGTTGTAGATAATAAAAAGATCTAAAACTTTTGTATCCACACTTTTTTCACATAACCTCAAAATTTATGTGAAAAATTCAAAAAACCAAGTTTTTGGTTTTTCATTTTTATCTTTTACAAAAATTTTTATTTTTCAACGAAATTTTGTGGAAACTTACCTTTTCATGTCCCAAATACGCTGTAATTTATTCAATTGAAAATATTTATTTTTTCACCTTATTTTGAATTAATATCGAAAAAACAGCCTAATTTTCAATCGAAAATTCACCCGTCAAAATATCAGCTTTTTTCAAAAAGTTGGTGTGGTTTCTGTTCATTGGAATATCTACTTTCCGATGGTGAAAAAAAAATATATGTTACTATGGTAAATCTTCTCAGAAAATGCAAACTGTTACATCCAGTTTCACATCTGCAGCAAATTGTTTTGACCAATATTTCCGGAATTAATTCTTTTTGTGTAAATTTGGGCATAATTCCACGTTGAAATTGCTTCCAGCCCCAATCTGTTGCTGTTAGTTCGTTACCCAACTAAGTTTGAAGCTGATAATATGCCCTGTAACAATGTTGTTCTGCTGCTCCTTCTGTAGGTGGGAGGTTTGCCAAAACGAAAGATGATTTAATTTTTGCGTTTTCTGAGAAGATTTACCATAGTAATATATATTTTTTTTACCATCGGAAAGTAGAGATTTCAACGAACAGAAACCACACCAACTTTTTGAAAAAAGCTGATATTTTGACGGGTGAATTTTCGATTGAAAATTAGGCTGTTTTTTCGATATTAATTCAAAATAAGGTGAAAAAATAAATATTTTCAATTGAATAAATCACAGCGTATTTGGGACATAAAAAGGTGAGTTTTCACAAAATTTTGTTGAAAAATAAAAATTTTTGTAAAAGATAATAAAAAACCAAAAACTTGGTTTTTTGAATTTTTCACATAAATTTTGAGGTTATGTGAAAAAAGTGTGGATACAAAAGTTTTAGATCTTTTTATTATCTACAACTTTTTCATTCGACTTTTTTCGATAGAACTCTTAGTTTTGCCGGGAATCGGGAAAAACCATTTTTTACCCTTAAAAACTCACCCCCATCCCCTTCCCAACCTCAGATCGCCCGTAATTTATTTTTCCTTTCATTTTTATCATATTTCCCTCCTTTTCTAATGGGTTTCATTCTATCATAATTTTTTTTCACTTTCCATTATTTTTAAAGGCTTCTACCCTGGTCTAGTAACAAGTATAGGTATAAAAGCTTTTATTCAATTTCTTACAAACGAAATCTATTTGTTCTCCCCATGAGAGGTTGCAGTCAATGTATATGCCTAGGAGTTGTGATGAGTTAGTGGTTTTCAAAATAATATCTTTAAATTCATAAACGTGGTTTGATGGAGGTCTATTCTTTGTGTGATATTCTATGACTACAGTTTTGCTGTGATTAACGATCAACATATTTTTCGTGCAGTAATTTGAGAATTCATTCAGCACCTGACCTGCTACTGATTTCATTTTCTGTGCGTCACTTCCGGAGACTACAATGGTGGTGTCGTCCGCATACATGAAGGTTCCACCGCCACTGATATGCTCAGGAAGGTCATTGACATATGTCAAAAAAATTAAGGGACCTAGAACACTCCCTTGGGGAGTTCCAAGGTCAAGAAAATATTTGTCTGATTTTGTGTTATCAATTTTCACGATAATTCTTCTGTTCTCTAGGTAAGAAGTTATCCAACTATTTATCGGGCCACGCAAGCCAAGTTTATCGATTTTTTCCGATACGAACTTTCGATCTACTGTGTCGAAACCCCGCGTCAAATCGAACGACAATGAAACGACATGTTCACCCTTATCAAGGCAATCATTGATGTGTTGCACTAAATTGGTGATTTCAGTTTCTGTTGAAAAACCAGGACAAAAACCATGTTGACAAGTGCTGGGTACTTTGTATTTTTCAAAGAATTTTTGAATTCTATTATACACAACTTTTTCGATAATTTTCGAGAAAATGCTCAACAATGCTATGGGACGATAATTTTCAATATTTGTTTTATCGCCTTTTTTGTATATTGGTAGAATTGCAGCCGTTTTCAATAAGTTAGGGAATGTTCCCGAGGATACCGAAAGATTTATAATTTCTGCTAGAAAATGTGAGATAATGCTCGAGCATTTTTTAATTATACCGACGGGAATCTCATCCAGCCCTGTGGATTTTTTATTCAGTAACCCGTGAATTACATTTTGAACTTCTGTTTCGGTGACAGGTATGAAAACGAATTAATTTGCAAGATTTTCAGATAGTGTACAGGTCTTAGATCTGTTTTCACCAAAATGTGCTGATATTTTGTCCTCAATTACTGTGGATAGGTATTGACCAAAGAGATTTGTTATCACGTTAAGATCCGAGGTAAGCTGACCCTCGTGAGCAATTTCCAATTCTGTTCGGGTTTTATGTTTTTTGGTAACTTTTTTGGTGAGAGTCCAGATTTCTTTTGATTTGTTGGTAGAATTTTGTATTTTGTTGCCATAATATTTCTGTTTTTCTTCCCGAATATCCTTGTCAACTTGTTTTTTCATGTTTTTGTAACGAATTTTGATGTTTTCATTGTCAGTTCTTTTACGTAGCCAGTCTAGTTGCTTTAGGTTCTCCATATCGTTATGAAGTTTTTCTAATAAGGGTATTTTATTCATAGAGTATTTTTCATTATGCTTCTTCTTTCTTATGAAGAACGATGTGTCAAAGCACCACAAGAAATTGAGAAGGAAGTCGAAACTATCATTCACGCTGTGTGCATTAAGTGAGTAATCATTACGTAAAGTCTTTTCTAAAAGGAATAAAAATTCATTTATGGAGTTTTCATCATAATTGCGAAAGGTGAAGTAGGAATTTTCGTTTTTCACCTCCGGTGAAAACTCCAAGGTGACATCAGTTATTTGGGCATGATGGTCCGATATTCCCGGATCGAAATTCATTACCTCTGTTACCTCTGGAAAGTTGGTTACAACAACATCAATACAAGAGTAACTCGTTTTATTATTACCTGATGTGAAAATTCTCGTGTAATCGTTTACCATTGATGTCATCCTGAAGGAATTGAAAATATCTCTCAGAAGTTTCGCATCCATGTTATATATATAATCATATTTTATGAAAACTAGTGAACTATTGTGAGATCGTGGTGAATGAATATTCATGAAGATTCTTCACTTACCTTTCGAATAAAATCCAATGAAAGTAAGGGGTTCCTGTTATCCATTTCGTGTTTAAAATGTTCTAATGAAGATTCAACCATTTTCTGGGCATCTCCACTCAATCCACTCAATTTGGCATCGTTGTGATCACAACGATGCCAAATTGTTTGGAGCGAATTCCTACAATCGTTTGTTTACATACGAATTGTTCTTTTATTACGATTTTTTCAAATTGTTATTTTGAGAACTTAATATCATCGTATTCTCATCAAAATGTCGAGAGGATTGAGTGGAGATGCCCAGAAAATGGTTGCATCTTTATTAGAACATTTTGAACACGAAATGGATAACAGGAGCCCCTTCACTTTCATTGAATTTTATTCGAAAGGTAAGTAAAGAATCTTCATGAATATTTATTCACCACGATCTCATAATGCTTCACTAGTTTTTATGAAATATGATCATTACAGAGAGTGATTGCTGTTTCAAAAGTAGGAATTGAACTGTGTAGGGAATATCTGCATACTTTCACAGAAGGTAAGCTAAGAATTAAACCGCCCTAGGACTTCTACAGAACTACACAAATCACTAAAGAAATCAATTTGTTTTCTTTGATGAGACCTGGATATTTCACAATGGAACTCTATGACATTCTTGGCATGATACTAGGGTCAAAAGTGTGAAAATACAAAGAATATGAGATTCAAGGTATTTAGAATTTGTATATCATAGTTAGATGGTGTATCGAAATTATGTTGTCTATTAGATTCATTGTTTTGTATGCTGGTTGTTCTGATGGATTCATTCCTGGGACAAAATGTGTTTTAATCCCTGAAACGGCTAACAAAGTTTGCCATGGAGAAAATAACCAGGATAACGTTCTCCACTGATTCGATACACAACTGCTGCCTAAATTAAAAAATCCTTCCACAATTGTTATGTATGGATGATGCTACTTATCACAGCACAGGCATCAACAAAGTTTACACCACTGCTTTTAATAAGGCAGCAATTCAAGACTGACTTACTAACAATGTGATTTATTTTGATTATGGAATGTTGAAGCTGCAGTTACTAATTTAGTACATTTGTAGGCCATAGACTTTATGATACATGTGATATATCTTTTGATTTTCAGAAACAAACCAACCTTAATGAATGAGGCAGATATATTAGCAGAAAGATATGGATATCGAGATATTTGACTCCCACCTTACATTTGTGTTTTTTATCTAATTGAGTTGATGTGGGTACTTAGTGAATTGAGAGACATTTGAATTTGAATCTGTATTGTAATTTTTGTTGAAATGTAATGTAACGAAATGATACGCCTATGGCTTGGCCACGCCCACTCTAGGTGACGCGGATCATGAACGTTCGAGACGCGAGGTCTGAAATGTTCGCGTGCCGCCAGGAAACTTCTGGAGAAGCGTGCAGGTATAAAGCTCCGCGGACAGAGGCGCAGGGAATCAGTTGATAATCGAGCATTGTAAATAAATCGTGTCAGTGGAAATAAAGGTGTATATAAATCGAACCCAGTGTTTTAGTAAATAAAAACGTTACAGTGGTGTCAGTGAGTGGGATTAAAATTAAAAATAAATACAGTGTGGACTTGGAAAAAGAAACGTGTAGACTTTTGGAAAGTGAAAGACAACGAACATTTGTAGTGAGAACAGGACATTTTTGAAAGTTTAGTGCGATAATTTTTGGTTTTCGGTACTGACTATTTTGCATCGTAAATAAACCAAAATGAAGTTGAAAGACCTCTCAGTGAAACAATTGCGTGAACAATTGGAGGAACGTGATGCCGATAGTAGTGGAACTAAAAAAATACTACAAGAACGATTGATTGGTGTTCTTTCGGACAATGGAGATGATCCAGAAACGTTTGAATTCCTGTCGGCGGACGAAGTCATCATGAAAAAGATAGAAGAATCTTCCAAAAAAATGGAAGAAACTTCTAGAAAAAGTGATGAGAAACTGGAGAAATTGGACAAAAAATTCGATGAAGTTTCTACGAAAACTGATGAGAAATTCGAGAAAGTTTCTGATATGATCAATGAAATTTCGAAAAAGAACGACGAGCGATTTGAAGAAGTTTCAAGAACATTCGACGAAGTGCATAAAAACGTAGATGGACTAGAAGAGAAGATAAAGGAGCTGGAATGTCTGATAACTAAGTGTGGCTCAGCAGTACAAGTACCAACTACTGATATAAATAAAACCGCAGTTAGTACCGGTCAGGAAGTTGAAGAGGAATGGACAAGAGAAGAAACAAAACATCATTTGAGATTCAAATTGCCTCCGTTTGATGGGAAGTCATCTTGGTCCGTATACCTCAGACAATTTGAAGCAATCGCCACGGCCAATAAATGGACTCAAGAAGAAAAAGCTGTTTCCTTGACTGCGGCTCTAAGAGGTGATGCTGCGGATATTTTAAGATCGATTCCTATGGGCCAAGAAAAATGTTATCAAACCTTGTTCAACCGACTAGAAAAACGCTATGGAGATGCCCATCTGCAACAGGTTTATAAAGCACAACTACGCAGCCGAATCCAACGTGCAAGTGAAAGCTTGCAGGAATTTGAAACAGACATTGCTCGAATGGTGCGTCTAGCCTACCCCGAAGCTCCAGATAACATTTTGGAAGAAATAGCAGTAGACATATTTGTCGATGGATTGAGAGAGAGCGAAATTCAGAAAGCTCTACGATTGGCCAGACCGAAAGTATTGGATGAAGCACTTGCTATTGCTTTGGAGCATGAAACGGCCAATCAAATTTCCAAAGGTCATCAAGTTAGGACCATTAGCGAGAAAGATGAAGAAAATGATCTGGAAGATATGGTTCGGAAAATTATCCAGAAGACGATGCCCAAGAAACGAGATTCCAGATGCCGGAATTGTGGCGAAACCCATATAGCAGTCGGAAAACTAAAACAGGTCGACAGGAGGGGGCGATCGTCGACCTTGAGAATTAAAGCACCTGTAGTTACCGTCAATGTGACCTCTTCTGGTGGAGCCCATAGCCTGTATGTTGATGGTCGGATTGACGGAGAGAATGAGTTGTTCTTGATAGACACTGGTGCAACAAGAACTATTGCACGACCGGAAATAGTGAGAGATCATTCCAGAATGTCGCCAGCAACAGCACACCTCAGAACGGCGAACGGTGAAAGGATAAAAGTCTATGGCGAAGTTAATGTTCCTGTCTCCATTGGTAAGACCACTATCAAGCACAACATACTGGTCGCTGAGATTTCTGACCAGTTAATCTTGGGTATGGACCTTTTGAGGAAACTTGGAGCCGTATTGGACGTACACAGAGGAGT
This sequence comes from Plagiodera versicolora, assembly GCA_037013635.1. Lineage (NCBI taxonomy): Eukaryota > Metazoa > Arthropoda > Insecta > Coleoptera > Chrysomelidae > Plagiodera > Plagiodera versicolora. Next base: position 1,379,508 of record CM072986.1, on the reverse strand, counting down.
TCTCAAGGTCGAAAGGTGAGGAACTCCCTTTTCATGAAGACAAGGAAGATGTAGTCCGCCTACTAACTACTAGTGATGTAACTATACCCGGCCATAGTGAGAAAATTCTAATGACCAGTCTCGAGGGATACTGTAGGAAAGGAAGTCTGAGGATGGTCGAAGAAGTGGGCAATAATGAGTTCTTGACTGCGAAAGCTCTAGTGAGGGTTGGAGATGTAATTCCTGTTAGAGTTATGAATGTGAAGGAAACTCCAATCGGGCTGAGCCGAAGAACTGTGGTAGGACAGTGTGTTCCTGTTTCGTCGATCCGCTGTGTGACTACAACCGACCAACCACCGAAATCTAAGAACTCAAAGGAGCTTGTAGACACCGTAATTAATACTTGTCAAGATCTGGACAGAGAACAGACCCGTCGAGTGAGAGCCATGCTTGAAGAATTCCAAGATGTGTTTGCCATCGATGGAAATGACAAAGGAAGAACCAGCGTCGTGACCCATAAAATCAATACTGGGGATGCTCAGCCAATAAGACAGCAGCCGAGAAGACTTCCGTGGGCAAAGCGGGAGGAGGCGGTATCAAGGATATGGGCAAACAAGGTGTTATAGAACCATCGAATAGCCCGTGGGCCTCGCCAGTTGTCCTTGTGAAGAAGAAGGATGGTTCCGTACGTTTTTGTATTGACTATCGCCAACTCAATGCAGTAACTAAAAAGGACAGTTATCCCTTACCCAGAATTGATGACACTTTGGATACTCTTTCCGGGTCCCGTTGGTTCTCTACCCTCGATTTGAAAAGTGGCTACTGGCAAGTAGGAATGGAGCCTGCTGATCGGGAGAAAACAGCTTTCTCGATAGGATCAGGTCTTTGGCAATTCACGGTCATGCCTTTTGGGCTATGCAATGCTCCTGCCACATTTGAGAGGCTGATGGAGGCAGTTTTGAGGGGGCTAACATGGCAGACATGTTTGGTGTACCTGGATGACGTAATCGTAGTTGGAAGATCATTCGACGACCATTCCAAGAATCTGAAGGAAGTGTTTCAACGATTACGTGAAGCCAACTTGAAACTGAGCCCCAAGAAATGTCACATATTTCGGCGAGAAGTTAGATACTTGGGCCATATCGTATCTAGTGATGGTGTAACAGCCGATCCCGAGAAAATAGAAGCAATTCGAGGATGGCCAGTACCCAAGGATAAACATGAGATCAGAAGTTTCCTTGGCCTGTGTACGTATTACAGGCGTTTCGTCAAAGGGTTTGCTCACCTCGCTAAACCTTTAACAAAGCTAACGGAGGAGGGCAGAGAATACTTTTGGGATGCAGAATGTCAAAGAGCTTTTGAACAGCTACAAGGAGCTCTTACCAATGCACCGATACTGAGTTATCCCAGAGAGACTGGAAAATTTGTTTTGGATACGGATGCAAGCAATACTGCTATAGGAGCTGTCCTTTCTCAGCTTCAAGAGGGACAAGAAAAAGTAATTGCCTACTTTAGTAAAGCCTTGTCTAAATCAGAGAGGAACTACTGTGTTACCAGAAGAGAACTCCTAGGCGTAGTGAAGGCCTGCGAACATTTTCACAAATATTTGTATGGCCGAAAGTTCCTTCTTCGAACCGACCACGCAGCCTTGAAGTGGCTTCTGCAATTCCGTAATCCAGAGGGTCAAGTAGCAAGGTGGATAGAGCGGCTGCAGGAATATGATTATGACATCGAACACAGGGCAGGAAAAATCCATCAAAACTCTGACGCCCTATCAAGAAGACCATGCAGTGAGAATTGCAGCCATTGTTCGAAGCTAGATGAACGACTTTGCCATATTCGAAGAACTACCATCGAAAGTGATAATTGGCAGCCTCAACAATTACGAGCCGCTCAAGAGAACGATCCGTGTCTGAAACGTGTTCTGGGTTGGAAGCTTCAAGAGGAAAGACCGTCCTGGCAAGATATTAGCGCATGTAGTCCAGAAGTAAAATCTTATTGGAGCCAATGGGATTGTCTGGTACTGAAAGATAATCTTCTGTACAGAAAATTTGAAAACGAAGATGGTACGGAGTCCAGGTTGCAACTGGTTGTACCTAGGAGTAAAGTGTCGGAGGTATTGCGTCAGTTACACGATGGTGCTTCTGGAGGACACTTTGGAATTACGAAGACTTTACAGAAGGTTCGAGAGCGGTTCTATTGGGTGAACTGTAAAGAAGACGTACGAAGATGGTGCCGGAAATGCGAGTTGTGTGCAACGGGCAATGGTCCAGTTGGTAAGAAGAGGGCGCCCATGAGACAATACAATGTTGGTAGTCCAATGGAGAGAGTAGCTATCGACATTGCTGGTCCATTTCCAGTAACAGATGCTGGAAATAAATACATCCTAGTGGCCATGGACTATTTTACGAAATGGACTGAAGCTTATGCGATCCCTAATCAAGAGGCTTCCACAGTTGCCGATGTTCTGGTCAAAGAATTCTTCAGCCGATTTGGTGTTCCTTTGGAGATCCACTCAGACCAAGGACGAAATTTTGAATCGGCTCTCTTTCAGAAAATCTGTCAAATGATTGGTCCTGAGAAGACCAGAACAACACCCTTGCACCCTCAGTCGGATGGAATGGTTGAGAGGATGAATAGGACCATGGGCAAACATCTTTCCAAGGTCGTATCAGAACACCAGAGGGATTGGGACCAGTGTATTCCTTTGTTTTTGATGGCCTACCGATCGGCTACCAACGAGACTACTGGCCAGACCCCTGCCTGCTTGATGTTTGGACGTGAAATCCGTTTGCCATGTGATCTGGAATTCGGCTGTAAACCCTCGGAAGAGAATGTGGCCGGTGAAGGCTATGCGGACGAATTGAAGCTGAGGATGAACGACATCCACGACCTTGCCCGACGGAATATGCAGATAGCCAGTGATCGGATGAAGAAACACTATGATTCCCGTTCCGCGAAGGGGACCTTCGAAGTAGGTGATCTTGTCTGGCTGTATAATCCACGACGACGTCGAGGCTTTTCTCCTAAGCTCCAAAGACAATGGGAAGGCCCGTATGAGATCAAGAAGAGGATAAATGACCTGATTTATCGAATCGGAAAGCTGCCAAGAGGGAAGCCGAAAGTTGTTCACATAAATCGTCTTGCACCATATGCTGGCTCGAATGACGTCGAAGAAGCAAGAACTCTTCAACAAGTACCAAACGGTGACGACTTCCAACCGAGTTACACCGAATTCATGTCGGATTACGCAAGCAGGGGGAAGATCAGGCTTGGCGTGACCGTTGAGGTCCAGCAAGATCTTTTCACAGTTCCAGAAGATGTTTCCATCGCACACTGCGTCGCTCAAGATCTCCGAATGAGCAAAGGAATTGCAACAGTCTTTCGCAAGAAGTTCGGCCGCCTGGATGAATTGCGAGATCAAATGCCCAGAGTAGGAAGAGCACTACGACTAGAAGATGGCAACCGATCCTTATTCTACCTAATAACTAAGAAATTATCGATAGAAAGAGCAACCTACGAGAATATATGGTATGCGTTAGTAGACCTAAGGAAAGTCGTCTGCCATTATGACATAAAGAAATTGGCTCTACCTAAAATTGGCCATGGGTTGGAAAACCTGGACTGGAAGATCGTGAGGAGCATGATAGAAGTTATTTTCCGAGACACAGGCATACAGATCACGGTGTGCTGCTTTAACCCGAAAAGAGTATGTCCCTCAAAGACGATCGACTGTTATTTCTTTCTCCGAGGGTTCTGCAGGGCCGGAAACACCTGTAGCTTTCGCCATCAAGAGCCGACGTCAGGGGTTGCCACATGGAGAATTTCTGATCGGGGCGATCAGAACTAAGGAGGGAGCAGTGTAACGAAATGATACGCCTATGGCTTGGCCACGCCCACTCTAGGTGACGCGGATCATGAACGTTCGAGACGCGAGGTCTGAAATGTTCGCGTGCCGCCAGGAAACTTCTGGAGAAGCGTGCAGGTATAAAGCTCCGCGGACAGAGGCGCAGGGAATCAGTTGATAATCGAGCATTGTAAATAAATCGTGTCAGTGGAAATAAAGGTGTATATAAATCGAACCCAGTGTTTTAGTGAATAAAAACGTTACAGTAATGATGTGTAGCGTTCACATAATGAGCAAATGCACAAATATTTTTGTCTCACCAATAAATTTATCTTTAACTTCTGGATTTTTTCTTAAACACACCTATTAGAGTTGGACAGTAATTGGTTTTGAAATATAGAACCATCAAATGAAAAAGAAAGAATAGATTTGATACTGAAAGATGAACATTTTTAGATATCATTATGTTGTTATCATATACTTTGAATATTCGATTCCTTTATAGCATGAGAACAGTCCATTATATCATTCGAACCATTCAATGGTCATCCACAATCAATAGTAATCCAAATATAATGAATATATTTCATCAGTTGAAAACACTTTCAAAACAAAACAAACGGGCAACCTAACCCAAGTTTTTATTCGGAGTTAATTCGGAGCATCGCTGAAAAAGTGAAAAACATATGGCAACACGACTCAATCTGGGGATTTGATACAGGTATCAACCCAGAATAAATAGCATATACTTGTTTTTTATAGAAAATACTGATACTGAATGCTGTTTCAATTATTTGTTCCATCTTCAAAAGCATTCTGGCAATTCATGAATAACTAGCATTGCAAAAGGAATTTTTGAATGTAACTATTTTTTCTATTTACTTATCCATGACTGCTGCAGAAAAAATGACTATCGGAATTCAGTGAAAATTGGATAGGTAGAGGAGGGCCAGTTCAGTGGCCTCCAAGGTCACCGGACCTCACAAAAATTAATTTTTTTCTATGGGGTTACATTAAATGGGTTGTCTATAAAACTCCGCCTACAACTCCTGAAGACATGAAAGCAAGGATACGTTCTGCTTTTAGGGGAATTTCTGAAGACATGCTGGAACGTGTGTAGACTGATTTCCGAAACAGATTGGTGAAAACGGCAAGCACATTGAACATTTACTGCATTATATATTGTTCTCTATTAGATTCAAATAAATATGATTTTTTGTATTAAAATTTAGTCGATATGATTTTTTATGCTCAGTTTAATTCCAAATATGGCACAAAAGGCGAACATTTGTCAATATTTTCTGTGGAAAAATACCCAACTTTTGGATGTAGAATATCTCGGAAACAGGTTGTTTTAGGTACATGACGTCTAGAATGAGAAGTGTAGAGTTATTAAAAAGGAGTCGATTCCAATGAAAAAATACAAGGTGTTCCATTTGAAAATTTCAGAGTACTGATTTTGGGAAAGGCAAAATTTTGAGTTGTTGTTTCAAACATCCTGTACAATGTATTTAAAATTTTTGATATTCTCAATGAACATTATCATATCGACCAACGATTCCCCAATTATATTTGAAAGATATTTCAAAATGTGAAATGGTTTACATAATAGGTTTTTTTCAAATAACTCGGCAACACCGCATCGGAATTAAAAAATGAAAAAATCGTTGAGTAGCCAATGGAACAGCTAAACGCAATATATGAAAATATACTGGGTATTCCATTTGTAAAAGAACAACTTTGGTGAGCCACGCTTCAATGACGCACCCTGTATAAATTAAAATAACTTTGGAAGATGGTCTTAAATGGTGTGTTTGACAAAAAAATACAAGTAATCGAAATAGTGATTCACAACGGAGCAATGGACCGCGGGAATCCTGTTGACTCACCCTGTATATAAGGTATGAAAAATGTGAAACATCGCCTGAGGCTTAGCATTTTAAGTTCAACTGGAAAAACATAAAAATGCCTTTTCAAAAGTAATACCTTGAATGCTATAACGTTTTTGGAATCTACGTACTATTTTAGAATAAATTGTATATTTATTGAAAACCATATATGGAATGCTGCCATTATTAACGTCATTGAAGGTTGGGAAGTGTCTCATTACACACCTCTACTTCCCAATCTCACCGCCCCATTTCCTAATTCAATAGATTTGGATGCCGATGCTTACTCGATACTCTGGCATCGAACCCTGAACTGCTGCATGAACAGCCTGTAGTACTTCTGGTGGGGAAAACATATTCGTCAATTTATAATTCGTGAATTCAATATCCGACTTAATCTGACATTTATTGACTTCATATGACAATAATTTATATTGCTGACAATTGTATACCCCGTAGTCACGGATGAATGATTGGCAAAATTATTTCGTTACAAAAAGAAATGTATTCGATAAAAAAAAGCTCTTGTATTTTTACTGTTGACAAATACACTTACTTATTAATTTGTTCATCAATTATCGCGGAATCGAAGAACAAGTTCTAATAAAAATAACAGGACACAGCAATTCATCATCAATAAAACCATACTTACAAGTTGACAAAGAGTATCATTCAAGCATTATTCAATCACCCGCAGCGATATCACTGTTCCTAGTATGAATTTCAATACCTGCGTTTTCAATAATTGTACATTAAAATAAAAATGTGTTTATTTTTAATGTTTCATAAATGAAGTTTGCATTGATATGTTTCCAAATTTCTTATTCATTAAATTGTCCTGTCGAATTACACTCGAGGTTTGTATTGATATTGGGTGAATTTGTGTTGTCAAAGTCTAACCTAAAAACACGACACCGAAGGTGGAGTGTTTTTAATAGTTGACAGTTAATCTCGTCAAATTGCTAAGAAACAGTTTCTCATTAAACAACCCAAATTCACCCGATAAAATACAAACCACTTGTGCAATTATAAGTGAAAAAACCGCGTTCTTGGTGATTTGTCCTCGAATATTATATTTTAGGTAAGTTCGGAACGAAACAAAAATGTATCAATTCTAATTGAAATATGATGATTGTGAATAAAATAGTATACAAACCTCAGTAGGAAGTTTCATTCCTATCTCGAGATCATACCTAACTAATCTCAGTATAAAAATGAATCATCTTTTCAATAGAAATGAATGAATAGATATAATTCGTTGCCATTTGAAGCCGATCACATATTGAATGTTTTTTCAATTCAATATTTGATGTTAGTCTTCGATCACCTCGTATCAATTATCGATACACCAAGGAAATTCTAGTCTATTTACTGTTGAACATGTTCATACACGAATAATATTGATACTCATGTTGAGGTTCGCTAACATTATTCTCCAGTTTCAATACAAAATTACCTCAGAACGCTGAATTCGACATTCCGATATACCAGTTGTCCCATTTGCTTTGTCGAATTTGTTCGATATATCGATAAAGCTGATTGATATGAAGAAAAGTCTCATATAAAAGTTACACGACATCAAAATGTCCATGTTTTGAAGATAGTTTCAGATGCACAGGGTGTCGCATTTTTTCAAAATAGCAAGACAAATATTTTTTGAGGTGGTCCCTTCGTTCACTATTCAGCACTATTTTCTTTCCAGTCACAATGCGCCGGTACCAAGTTATTCATTATTTTGACAAAATGGGGAGTGATGTAGGCTCTAATTGAAATAACTGTAATCAAGTTGTTTCTTCAAAGATCTGAATTTTGTCTGTTGAAGTGACGTAGTTTGTCTTCGCATTCTACATGAAATAACCTATCTGAAGATACCAACGTGTTATTAGTGATATTTCTAACAGGTTTTTGATAATTTGTGTTTATCAAATTATTCTCACAGAATTGAAAAAAATGCCTGTTTAATTTTTCAAATGTAAATCTAGGAAAGGCAATATTTACACTTATAATACATGTTCTAAATATCTTCCATCCTGTTCCATAGTACATGTTTTCAATCTCTTTATAAAGTTTGTTCTCACGATGCTCAAATGAAAAGGCATATTTTTTTAAATGCCTCACGAATTCTTATTCTCATGACCTCCCGTGTTGTAGCAGCTGTACTGGACTATTTGATGTTGTGTAACTTTTATATGAGACTGTTTTCATATCAATCAGGCTTATCGATATATCGAGCAAATTCGCACTGTTGGGACACCCGGTATATATCAATCATGGCTGCTACTAAATAGGAAACTCACCGAAATATGATCTCTGTTCAGTAGAACGTCCCATATTTCATCAACTTTTACCATTTCTTGTAAACACCTAAAACACGTAGCCCTCACACATGGATTTCCTTCTTTTATCGCTATCTGAAGTATGGTTGTAGGGAATTCATTCATCAGAAGTATTGTGCCCAAGGACGAGAATTCTGCAAATCAAAATTTTATCAAATATCAAAATTCATGATTTTTCAATACCACCATCATTCGGATCTTTTATTTGTGTTAACTATCCATTTATATCTTACTCTGAAAGGTTAAGGTAATATTTGAAAATAAAATGTTTTTGTGCATACAACATGACTATATTCTCCATCATCATCAACTTCATTGTTGCCAATTGCATTGTATAATAGATACTCACTTGTATAAGTAGAAACGGTTATAGTACGGATCAATTCGATTGCTGATTTTTTCACATCCCAATCAAAACCATGAAATTTGTTCTTCATAATGGAGAGTACAATATATATTGCGGAATCTTCGGTTGTATCGATCAAAAGTGCCATCTCTGGAGTCATGTATCTCTCTAGAGCCTTCGCGATGACTTGTAGACAACTGATAATTATCTAAAAGGGGAAATGTGTTTGAACGAGATGAAAAATCATCTGAATCTCCTGCAATTAACACACCAGAAGATCGACGATCACAGTAAGTGGACATTGAATCAGAAGTGATATTTATCCCCCACTTCGGTTTTCAAAGATTGAATATACTTTGTTTAAAATGTATTGAGCAAAAACAATGATTCTTAATATTTATCCAAGTTGAGACGAAATGATTTCCCAAATTCTTCGTAATATTATACTGATCAATGTTCAAATTAAACTAACCACATATTAATTCCAAGCAATAATACAAGGATATCTTCAGAAAAGTAATCTCATATACAGAGTGTTTCATTGGAAAACCAAATTAACCCCCTGTAGAGCCCACCATGCTAGTCGTTACCGAGATAAAGGATATTTTTTTCAATATCATCGATCTCTCTTTACATTTTACATTCCTCTGTCGCAATAATCATTTTTTTGTTATAAAAATCGACAACCCACACACAATGAGATTCACTTGAATTCAAAAATTACGGTCTATATCAATTATTTTATTGAGAATATTCTGAAACTGAAAAACTCCACTTCCAAGGAATAATACTCACATTAGTTGGCCACATAGTGACCCTGATCAAAGCATGGATGGTCTGTATAAGGCACAAAGTCTCAACACTATCCTTCCAGGTTATCGTGAACTCGTCTATAATAACTCTGATGCATTCTAATAAGAGTATAATCAATTCAGGCTGAGTCTCGAAAGCATTTTTGAGGTTAGGTCTCCTGGTCAAGAGATCTGTTATATCTTTCACTATATATATCAAGATCTGAAATGCAAGCACAGCCGTTTCGCGGGAATAATTCGTTTTAGAAAGCAAGAAATATTTCAGTGCCACTATTCCATCGTTGAAAGAGAATGCTTCTTTCATATGTGTTTTCCATTTATATCTTACTCTGAGAGTATCAGGTAATATTTGATCATAAAATGTTTTTGTGCATACAACACGACTAAATTCTCCATCATCATCAACTTCATTGTTGCCAATTGCACACACTGGGAACATCTGTAGTACTAGTAATTGTTTTCCCAAAGATTTCTGAGTTGAATTCCATTTCAGAGATTTTATCTTGGATTTCAAATTATTCCAATAAGTTAAGCTCAAGTGAAGTAGTTTCAGCATATTCACCATATTCAAACGAGATGTTGCATCGTAAAAGATATTCAATATTTTCTTTTCCATTTTTTCTTGGAATACAACAGCTCTATCACCGTGTTTGAAGTATAGGAACAAGAAACTCCAAATTATATATACTTTATGTAAATTGAAGGAGAACTCTTCGTTAATTACTGATGTTGTGAGCATCTCAAGCATCTTATCAAAATGAAAATGTTCAGCCAAAATTAAAATTATGGCCTTAACACTTTCTGTATTCTCGTTCTCAATAAATATCTCCAATATTCTAGTCAAGAAAAATATGACAGGTGTTATTGATAGATACAATGCCTTCTCGTCGATCACTGTCGTAACCCCACATTCATTTGTTTCAACATTTCCAGCATTCATCAGAGGTATCAAAATTATTTTCAGAATATTTCTGGCATTAACTGAATCTATTATTGTAGATTTCTGAAGCAAGGTAGCTATGAACTCGTATCCTTCCTCGGATATATAGACATTATTAGGATTCAAGGAAGATCTCATTGCAAAATGCCAGTGCTTGGTTGATATAATCCATTGTAATCCTAACGTATGGTTCAAACAAGAAGAGAGCAACTTGATGAAAGCCAATTCGATATTCGGTTGGATTCCTGAATGATTGAAAGAGTTCGTGATGATGGCCAATAATCGATCAAACATGCACTCGTTATTCAATTTTAAGAACGTAATTTCATCTTTGATGAGGTAGCTCATCAAGTTTAAAGTGAAAGTGAAAGTGGTCGCACTGCTAATCGTTTTCGTATTTTCCCACTTTGAAACGGCTCGTTTCATCCACTGCAGTATTAGTTCTTTATTCGCTTCTTTATGAGGAGCACCATCCTTATTTTCACCTATAAAATAACATTGGTTTTCATATTTTTTTTTACTAAACTAAACAATGCTGCGAGAATTTTGATCAATGTTTGAAATGTGGGCAGACACCAATTAACTTGGCGACACTTTGCATCAACCATTAATTCGACAAATATGAAATTCAGACCCATCCAAAGCACGAATGAGCGTATTTCCACATTTCCGCTAATATCTCTGTAAATATCCATTTTAGCAATGTGGTATGCTTTTACAAATAAATAGAAAATTGAATTCTGCGTCAACTTATGTAAAAATTTCATGGTTATTCTATTCGAACTAAGGAAGTTATTGGAATTTGAAATTTCCATAAAGTGAAATATCGAACACCCTGTTGAATATTTTGGAACAACGTTAGAGGTACCTGATAGTTTACTCTTTCATTGATGTGTATATAGAGATTGAACTTTCATAGATGTTGTAGATGATACAGTCATTTTGGTTTGCGAGTTCATCTGTCAAAATTTTTCGATAAAGTAGAATATTTCAAAATCAAATCACAAAGGAGCGATTCAAAATTCAACCTATACAGAATTCAATGTAGAATTCGAAAATGTTAAAATGAAAGGGGTGTTTCGTTTAAAAAAAAAAAACAAAGTTGGTATCACTGCTGGTTTAATAGGAAGTAACGGAGTATTGAAAATATATACATATAGTCTATTTATTCTGGGTTGATAGTTGTGTCAGATTTGGTAACTTTTCAATGCCATTAGTGCAAAACAAAAAGTATCTAGCAATGACAGACGTCTAAATAGGTTTATACATTAGCTGGGAACATCAAAGCATCAACAATTATGCCAACACCTGAATGTCACTTTACAACGATGCCAAATTGTTTGAGGCGAAACGTTACAACCGTTTCTTTACATGCGAATTGTTCTTTTCTTGCGATTTTTGTTCTTGTGAGAGTTTAATTTCGTCGTATTCTTATAAAAATGCCGAGAGGATTGAGTAAAGATGCCCAGAAAATGGTTGCATCTTTATAAGAACATTTTTAACGAGAAAGGGATAACAGGAGACCCTTACTTTCATTGGATTTTGTTTGAAAGGTAAGTGGAGAATCTTCATGAATCTTCATTCACTACGATCTTACAATGCTTCAATAGTTTATATGAAATATGATCATTACAGAGAGTGAATGCTGCTTTTGATGTAGGAATTGAACTGTGTAGGGAATATCTGCATACTTTCACAGAAGGTAAGCTGAGGACTAAACTATCCCAGGACTTCTACAGAACTACACAACGGAAGAAACCAGTTGTGGATATTGATCAACAATATCAAATAGGGAACTGTATGTACAATATGTATAAGAATAGTGAGTATTTAGTGCATATCATACAGGGTGTCCCGTTAAGACCACGTCAAACCGAGGGAGAATGTAAATCAAAGGATAACCCACCTGCTATGACAAAATTTTCGAGATTTTTCTTTAATGATGAAATTTTGTACCTTTCAATAGTTTTGTCTTAACGGTTGGTACAATTTTACACCTTTTTGGTTAATTTTTTCAGTGAAATATTGCTGAAGAATGATTTCGACGTTCACATAAAAAACATTTTCCGAAAATTTTGAAAGGGGGCTGTGAGAAATATTTTTATTGAAGATTTTGGTAGTGGATTCTTTTATTCATGAAGTTTAGCCCATCGTAGTGGAACCAAAATGTACTGAGCTACTGCTGCACATTACACCAATGTACACATCTGATCTACTGATGACTATGCAGTCATTCTTGGACCAAAAGGGTCAATCAGAAATTTGTATAGACAAAGTTGCAAATTCAGCCTTCAAAGTACATCATGTTGATGTTGACAGCTGGTTTTCCATCGATCCTCACTTAATCCAGCCATTTAGAAGTATGGATACCTAACATTTGAATAGACAAACACGTAAGTAAAGAAAGTCCACAATAACAACATCAAATCATGTCCATGCAGCAGAAGACACCTCTTTCTGCTTCTCATAAATGATGTATCCGGATTAAAAAAGGATATGTGAATAATTCAAACTGTTGTTGCTACACTCAGACCCAGTTTCACAGTTCTCATCGCGATTAACCTCAATTGATTTCGATTAACTCACTGAAACGTTTCACCAGCGCAATTGAATGAACCAATCGCGATTTCGCATAAATCGGCCATTATCAGTGGAAGAAATGTTATCCACATTTAGATATTTGTTATTATGGCATTTTCGAAGAGTTTGGGTTCTTGCTTTCGGAAACAATAGTGATAAATAATAAAAACTGCATGTATGATGAAACAGAAAACACTGTTAAGTCATCTCAACTATGAAGTAGAGCTTGATTAATCCTCGATCAATAATCGTTTGGTGTATCTGAGCCTTATTGTTTATCTGTCAAATATTTTAATTGGAAGTCATCGATTCGATGAGGACCTGAAGCTGCAGTTAATGAATCTCGTGCGTACTTTCCTCTGTCTCAATAAGTCGCAATAATTCAAGATCGAACATCCCAATTGAGTTTAATATAAAAAAAAATATAGGCTTACCAATGAAGAACTGTTGTATCGGCATGCCATAACCAGACACAACATAGAGAAACTCCGTGAATTGACTAGAATTACTGATGGTATAACATATTACTGAATGAAAAAATCCAAGAAGGAGATATGTGAAGATAAGGCGCCCAAAATCGTACCCAAATCATAGGATATGCTGATGATTCAGCAGTGACCATAAGGGAAAAGTAGGGTGCAGACAAACTATTGACGAAACAAGAAATAGAAAACATGAAATCATTGAAAATGTGCATTCGATGGATTTGGTTTACTTTGGAATAAAATTCCACTTCAAAATAACGTATATATCTATCTCAATGCAATCTCCCGACGTTTAAAGAATATATAGATTCCCACTTCTACCGGTTGAAGAAGGAAGTTTAATTTGTGAAGAAGAATTGAAGATTACTTCAGCTACTCAATATCATACGAGAAACTTAGGTTGATACCTTCAAATTTCAACGTTCACAAGATGTAATGGACACCTATAAAAATTACTCACTTGATACACTCGTCAGATGAGTTAATAATAAGTTGAGATATACATCATTTCTTGGTTCGAAATTCGGTTCCAGCAATTTGTACAAAATTCTTTCAATCCTTGGATCAGCCATCGCCATTCCTGAAAAAAAAAATGTGAAACAAATAGAATATTTCTAGGTAGTAATATCGATCACTTCTCATGGTTTGTTTATACAACAAAGAGTTTCGACAAGGAATCATAGGATATAGAATTTCTTGCTATTTTCATTGATCATGTTCGTCTTTACAAATAAATGTTATATTTCACAAGAAAAAATATTTGCTGTTAAATGATATATGTACTCTTTTCACTATGGTTTACAGGAATATTGCCTTCAAAATTCCTGAAAATTATTTCGTATCGTTTGTAACGTTAATTTTTTGTCTATGTGAATTTGTCGAGGTTACTTGTAGGTATTAGTTGTTGGTGTGGGTATAGGTTCGTTTGGCGAAAAAGAATGGGATTTTTGGTACGCGTTGGGAGGGGATAATTTTGTGGGTGTGGAAAAGTTAGCGAGTAGTGTACAAATTGGTGTCCGTATCGATAGAAGGTTGTGGTTAGATTTGGCTAAATACTTCTCACTTATTCGAATGGATTCGACGGCACTTATTTGATAGCAATTCACCCACTTTCTGTCTTGCAAGAGTGGCTGGTGTGGTGCAATTGTCTCTTTCTAAAGGATTTATACTAGCTACCACGTGTTCCTAGTTCTTTCTTTTCGGTTCCCCTCAATCATCTAAAGAAGTATGAAGCGAACGGGGCGGCCCTCAGAATAACCCCATGGTGAATCCTGCCTGTCGTAAGAGGCGACTAAAAGGGTGGTAGATGGTCTCATCATCATTCAAGAGAATCATCCGACAGCAGAAATTCTGATCATGGGAGACTTCAATATACATAACGCAGCCTGGCTCAAATTCTCCAACAAAACAGATGATGCAGGTCGCCAAACTGAGGCCTTCGCCATCACGTATGGTCTTGAACAACTTATCGAGCTACCAACCCACATCCCGGATGTCATCAATCAGTCTGCCAATACTCTGGATCTTTTCCTCACCACCAACCCTAATTTTTATAGAGTAAAAGTTTGTGCCCCACTTGGAAACTCTGACCACACCCTCATCTCCTGCTCTTTCAATGTACCATCGAGCAGCACATTACCGCCCCGTCACATGTGGCATTATAACTCGGCCGACTGGGAAAGTCTTCATATGTTTTTCTCAGCGTTTCCATGGAAGAGGGTTTGTTTTTCCTCAGAGGATCCAACACGATGTGCAGAGTCAATTTCTGAAATCATCGTGTTGGGGATGCAAACTTACATACCGAACACCGCAAGAAGAACATCTTCCTATAAGACCTGGTTTAGTAAAGCTGCTCTAAAGCTGTCGCTTCCAAACAGGCAGCATTTCATCGATGGCAAAAAAATCCGAGCCCTGAGACTAGAGCAGTATATGAAGATGCTAGAAACATATGCAATGAGACAATCAAGCATTCGAAAGATGCTCACAATGCCATGATAAGATCAGAACTTGTTGAATGTCCTAACGGATCCCGTTCATTTTGGTCTTTCGCCAAAGCTGTGGGGAAAAATTTCACTTCTAGCTCGTTTCCTCGTCTAACCAAGGAAGATGGAACACTAGCCACAACTGCCCAGGAAAAAGCCAACATTTTTGCCCATTTAATTGCTGGCAATTCCACTCTGGATTCATCGAGAAAGCAACCCCCAAACATTACATCAATTGACAGTCACATGCCCGAGATCACATTTCGCCAACGAACTATCCGAAAGATTTTGATGGGTCTCAATACCGGCAAGGCCTGTGGATCTGACGGAATCCCACCTATTGTTCTCAAGAAATGTGCCGCAGAACTAACACCTAATCTCTGCAAGTTATTCAACCACTCTTACAAATTGAGTACAACCAGTCCCCAAAAAAGGAAAAAAGACCCTACCTAGCAACTACAGACCTATCGCACTGCTGTATATTATTTCAAAGGTTATGAAAAAAGCCATTAACATCGAGCTCATGAAGTATTTGGAAAACTCAGGAATCATCAACGATAGGCAATATGGTTTCCGTCATCAAAGATCAACTGGTGACCTGCTTGCTTACGTCTCACATATATGGCAGCTATCTATCAAGAAATATGGTGAAACCTTAGCCGTGGCGCTAAATATCTCCAAGGCATTCGATAGAGTCTGGCACCAGGGACTCCTCGCGAAGCTTCCATCTTATGGCTTGCCTCCTCAGCTATGTTCTCTGCTATAGAGATCACTCCATGTGGTGGTCGATGGAGTTTCATCTGACTCTCTGATTATAAATGCTGGTGTTCCGCAAGGATCAATTCTATCATCAACACTGTTTCTGCTCCACATCAATGATCTGTTGGAGGTAACTTCATGTCCAGTACACAGCTTCGCGGATGATAGTACCCTCCATACTGCCTTCTCTTCCAGGGCTCCAATACCAGCCCGCCAAATCAAAAACGAACGAGGAAGAAATGTTAACAACATAAATATGGATTTGGCAACAATTCTCGAATGGGGATCCAAAAACTTAGTGGATTTCAATGCAAACAAAATACAAGCATGTCTTTTCTTCAAAAAAGCCGACCTCACAATGCCCAATATAAGCTTGTCAGAGGTGACCATACCTTTGAAGTCATCCATCTCGATGCTTGGTATAACTATCAGCAATAACCTTTTTTGGGAAAGTCATGTGAGATCTATTGCTAAAAGTGTATCCCAGAAACTTGGTTTTCTGTTTCGTGCCAGGAGCTATTTCACTTCCAGTCAGCTGCTTACGATCTATAAGGCACCAATCCGACCTGTCCTGGAATACTGTTCCCATATTTGGAGTGCAGCACCTAAACATATCCTGAAGCTGTTGGATTCTGTCCAAAAAAAGGCAATTCGTCTCGTCGGTGATGCTTCGCTTACTAACTCGCTTACTTCTATGGAACACCGTAGAAGGGTTTGGCGATCTATCTCTATTCTATAGATATTTTCATGGGCGGTGCTCTTCTGAAATATCAACAATAGTTCCTCCTTTGGCGGTCTCTTCGAGGATAACCTGTCAAGTCCAGTCTTCACACCCCTTTGTGGTTAATTTGGTGACCTGCAGAACATCTCTTTTCAAAGACTAGTTCATCCAACGAACAGCGAGGCTCTGGAACACATTGCCCAGGGAGGTGTTCCCCGAGGCATATGACCTTCAGAAATTTAAAAAGAACGCAAATTCCTACCTCCTTTCCCTAGCTTCTCACAATGTTCTCTGAACATTACAGGATGTCTCCTTTCGTGAGAAGTTTTATATACAGGGTGGGGCACCACATACGACACGGTCTCTGTAAACCAAACCATTGAATATTTCGAAAATTTCTTCTTTTCATTACCTGTATATTCATTGAGGCTGCAAGAGGAAATTATTTTGAAGTATACAGGGTGGCTCATAAAAGTGTGACATATCAAAGTTGGGTTTTTTGAATGGAACACCCGGTATTTTGTTGCAGTTTTGGATAGTTCAGGGTGAAATAATACGATTTCATATGAGGTACCATGTACCTAACTATAACCGTTTTCGAGTTATTGTTTTTTTTTTGAAAATGCAGGGTACAATTGGAGACTGAATAACATCCCTTTCAATTCTGACCAGGCATGAAAGAGATTTCAGGCTATTGATTCCGATAGAACCCGTTTCCCAATATTATACAGGACGTTCAAAATTCATTGTTACTTTTTTATAATTTCGAACGCAGATAACTTTGTTATTTTAAATAGAACACCCTGTATTTTTTCGATCTGAACAATACCAAATTCGATTATCTTTCATTTTATATTGAGGTTTCCTATACCTAGCTTGAATAGTTTTCAAGATATTGGCATTTTCAAATAGTAGTTATCATTTCAATGCATTCTTTGAATCAAGAGAGCTGTGAAACGACATTTATTTGATTTGGTAACAGAATTCTCATCGACATTTGATATACTTCACTTGATCGAACATTTTACTGTTATTTAGATCCATATTCATTTCAAATTCACTGTCCGACAGTTTTTGAATATGTGCTTTCCGCAAAAGTGGATTAGTAGGGAAGGACCACGAAATTGGCCAGCGAGATCGCCTGATTTGACTTGCCTTGATTTTTTTCATGGAGATATTTGAAAAATGGGATTGACGACACCACATTGGAAAATATGAAGGAGAGAATAAGGACTGCTTTTCGAAGAGTGTAGCCTCAAATGTTATTGAATGTTAGGCAGTTTTCCATGGAAAGAGTAACTCTTTGTAGTAATCATTTCGAACACATAGTTTGAATTGATTACATTTTGTATTGCATGTTTTGTTGAAGTTTCTCAGTTGAATGATGAAAAAATTGTCTGTTAAATGTCGGAGTATGGATCTGAATAAAAACTTAATTTCATTGAACAGTAAAAGTTCGACGAAGTGAAGTATAATAATTATCAATGAGAATTCTGTTACCTAATCAAATGAATGTCGTTTCACAGATCTCTTGATTCAAAGAATGCATTGAAATTATAACTACTATTTGAAAATGCCAATATCTTGAAAACTATTCAAGCTAGGTATAGGGAACCCTAATATAAAATGAAAGATAATCGGATTTTGTATTGTTCAGATTGAAAAAATACAGAGTGTTCCTTTTAAAATAACAAAGATATTCGCGTTTGGAATTATAAAAAAGTGACAATGAATTTTGAACGTCCTGTATAATATTGGGAAACGGTTCTATCGGAATCAATAGCCTGAAACCTCTTTAATGCTTGGTCAATATTGGAAAGGATGGTTTCCATACATTTCGATGTTATTCAGTCTCCAATTGTACCCTGCATTTTCAAAAAGAAAACAACTCGAAAACGGTTATAGTTAGGTACATGGTACCTTTCATGAAATCGTATTATTTTTCCCTGAACTATCCCAAACTGCAACAAAATACCGGGTGTTCCATTTAAAAAAACCCAACTTTGATATAAAACACTTTTTTGAACCACCCTGTATACTTCAAAATAATTTCCTCTCGCAGACTCAATGAATATACAAACGATGAGAAGAAGAAATTTCCGAAATATTCAATGGTTTGGTTCACAGAGACCGTGTCGTATGTGGTGCCCCACCCTGTATAAAAAAAACGATTTGGTCAGTGTTAGAGTAATCCATATTTTATCTTCATAGGGAATTTGGATCCGGCTGTATTTATTGGGATCCGGATTTTTTGTTCCGGCTATTTTTTTTTGTTGTGGCTGCTTTCCTTCCCGCTCCGGTTGTCCTTGGTGCTGATTTGTCTGCCGCTTCTCGAACCAGATAAGCTACGATTAATTTATATATATATATATATATATATATAAATATATATATATATATATATATATATATATATATATATATATATATATATATATATATATATATTTATCCATGGATATATTTTTTTTATCACCATTTTTACCTTGTACAATCAGACGTGATCACGTTAGGGTAGCACAGGATAAATATTCACTGTTTTATTACTGGTCACATTTCATGTATATTATTCAGACATTAAACTTCATCACCGGGTAATTGGTGCTTTTATATTAAGAGAATTTGGTGGTAACATTTAATGTTTTATTGTTCACTGGGATAGTGGAATTCAGAACAACGCAACGTAGAGTTTTCCAACTTAAACTTGCGATGAGGTACGTTGGTGGCACCCTTGAGTTAATATATATATTTTTTGAGTATTAGGAGCGAACCCCCCTATACCCGACAGAGTTCCGACGCAACCTTGCTCGTGCCCATTTTCGCTTCCACTTTCCCGGGAAACTTCCAGTTTCAGTTTTCTTCACCATTTTGAAAACAGGCACGTACCACGTTTTTGAGATGTTTGAAATCCATCATTCCTACAACTACTAGAAATCAACGAAGTGTTTCATTCTGAAATCTCTCTTCTTCGTCAATGATGATACTATTCACTCGTGCAAAAAAACTTTTCTGGGCGTTTTACAGGGTGATTGATCTAACTGATTCATTAGAGGTTTATGGAGAACTAACAATTTCAAATCCCAATAACTTCCTTATTTCGAATGGAATGGCCATGGAATTTTTACACTATCCGACACGAAATTTCATTTTCTATCGATTTGTACGAGCATACCATATTGCTAAAATGGATATTTACAGAAATATCCACAAAAATGTGGGAAAACGCTCATTCGTCTCATGTGTATTTTCACGAGTGAGCTCTGGATGGTTCTAAATTTCATATTTGTCGAAAAATATGAATATTAATTGATTACAAACCTGAAAAAAAAACACACCATCACATAATATTAATTTTTTTTAAGGGGCGTCAACTGCAGTGGTTATTAGTCCCTTTAGTGTTCAATTAATTGACAATTCTGGCAGAGTCGGTGATTAGATTTTATCATACAGATTTATCTCTTTCATGAACCCTAATACTCTTTTTATGTTACACGTATTGTCTGCGAGTAGCACACGCCAATTGCCTCAATTCCATATTTTCTTCTTTCACTGCTGAGATGTAAACATTTGTCCAAATATATGCTCCACAGTAAGTGGAGCTCCACATATTGAGCACAATGCTTGTGGTTCATTCAACAGCAGAAATGAATGAGTGAATTTAGTGTGACTTTCTGGAATAGTGTACACCATGATTTATAGATTTGAATAAAATTTTGAAGATACAAGTCAGCTAGCAACTACTGAGTCTATTTTAATGAAAAATAATTTTTGGCATGCAAAAACACGATAATTTTTTACCCAATAAAAACTACCAACTAGCTGGAATCAACAAAAACATAATTGTCTCTAGGGAAATATTCTCAACATTTATATTAACAAAACGGTAAGTTTTTGAGCGAAATCGATTTACTTTTTGTATTTCTTGAGAAATGCACTAGCGACATTTCAAAGGTCTATATCTTTGCAACGAGTAGACGGAATTTCAAAAATAAAAGAGCAATGTATAGGGAATCAAAAGGGCTTTTCAACGAGGTATAATTTAACCCAATTCCCATTTGAAAAAATTCAGGAAATGCTACCCCCGCTTAGGAGGGTAAAGTTTGGACTATACTTTTCGCGTCAAAAGTTGTCCCCCTCATATTCAAAGTTGACGTGTTTGAGGTTTCTCTCGATAAAATCTGTTGCTGATAGTTATACCTTCCGGTACGTTTTCGTTGGGCCACCATGTATGTAATATACATTATACACGCTTCAAATTTGTCTTCTTCTTCAGAATATTAAGCTAACCATAGTGATATAGTAGATTTCTGAGAAACTTTTCAACTATGGTGAGAATATTCAAAAAATAGTAATATTCATAATATTTCTATACAAACCGATGCCATTCATTCCCATTTTTTTTTCAAAATTGATCCTCTGGCTTGAAATCCATCATGTGAGTGAAATCGTGTCAATTCAATCTGTGTATGAATTAATGAATTATTACACCGCTCTCTGTATGTTTTCCGCGCGAATATGGTGTGATTTTTATTTTCCCCATTCAGTCGGCATAGAAGACGCCAAGGACAAAATAGATTGATATAGAAATGTTTCTCGAATAGATAAGCCAATAATGGTATTTTGTCTCTCTCACTCTAATGGTAACATTGTTATGAAAAAATCACGCCAAGGCGTGTGTCATATTACGTCTCTGGTGCTAGATTTGACATCACAGTGGTGAGAAAACTAAATTCATCTCTCTCTTTTTTGTCAAATTCTTTTATTATTGTGAATTCAATAAATGGAAGCATAAATTTGTAGTTTGGTTAAAGTTTCAATAATTTTAGAATAATTTTAGAAATAGAAGCAGATAAGAATTTGCTTAATACCATTTTTTAACAGATGTTTCTTCCTCAGATATGTTGTTCGTCATGAATGCACAACTTTATAGTGACTTTAACCACCCTTGTAAGCTCATAAAAATCACCGAATCGGAAATACATACTATATTGATTATGATGTGTGTTAGATCAATTTCGATTCATCATCAATGAACAAGATGTGTATATAAAAGAATGAATTCATTATCTAGAAAGGAAGAAATAGAGCCTTGTTGACAAAATCCGCAGATACATTAACTTTTATTTCAAATTGGCGTTTCAATCGCATGGACATGAATGACAAACATGTTCCTTTGCAAACGATAAATTGAAAAAGTTGTCTTGGTACATAAAAATATCGTCGAGACTCATTGTTTTTGAGTTAGCTCACTTTATTCAATTAATTCAATAAACTGTCACTAAGAGCCAATTGAATATTTGGTCAATCAATTGAACTGTTTAATCAACTGTGTGACATAAATAATTTCTAATCATTATAATCACCATAATTGCAAGGTAGCCGGTTCGAAAATCAAGGGAATCATTTCTTCTTGTTATTGTAACATCGAGAATTGATTCCAAAATGAGAGCTTCCTTTTGTCAATACGATGTTATTTTAATTCAGATGTGGCTCAAAGAAGGGGATAACATTACTGACGATTTTGCTAAATCCTCTTCTATTTATCGAACAGGATAATCTTAGTTATAAGGAGTAGGAGATAATTGTTATTACTGAAAGTTAGTATGAATATAGATACGCAAACGCTGATTCACCAACCTACAAATGGATAAAAATAATATTTCACAGATTTTCAAATTATCTGTCTGCCGATGAAATTAACTAGCCATTTCAAGAAACGCAGCTAACAATGTATGCAAGGATTGTTAATTTGATGCAGGTCACCAAAATTCCCAATTTTGTAATATCAATCTGGTTCCCATCACCAATTCCAGAACTGTATTATTATGCATTTCCCAAGGTCTCCAAAAACTGGCAGAGATCAAAAATCTGAATTCTGCAAATTCTAATTTCAAAACACAACAACCAACAACCAAGGCAAATCTCAAAATATTCAAATCACAAGTGCATATACCACAACTTATTAAAACATTTTAATGTGCCAAATCTATTCAACCAGAGCCCCAAAGTTTCAAACTCCCATTTCCAAACCATTCATCCATTTCATGGATTCTCAAGATCAATTCAACATCTAAAATATATCGATCACAAAACAATAAAAACAATGTTTATATCAAGTTTTGAAATTCAATTAGATCTCAATAACTAAAACCACTTTGATTTCGGTAATCAAAATATACTATGAAATTTCCAATTTCAGAATTCTAAAACCAATCCATATCCCATGATCCCCAAAATTACAATGATCCAAACAACCGACATGTCATTCCTGTATATCATTATATCATCACTTTGTACAAATTTCTAATATACATATATGTGATAGTGTTTGTTTATATACAGGCTGGGGCACCACATACGACACGGTCTCTGTAAACCAAACCATTGAATATTTCGAAAATTTCTTCTTTTCATTATCTGTATATTCATTGAGGCTGCAAAAGGAAATTATTTGGAAGTATACAGGGTGGCTCAAAGTTGTGTTTTTTTTATGGAACACCCTGTGTTTTGTTGCAGTTTTGGATAGTTCAGGGAAAAATAATACGATTTCATAGAAGGTACTATGTACCAAACTATAACCGTTTTCGAGTTATTATTTTCTTTTAGAAAATGCAGGATACAATTGGAGACTGAATAACATCGAAATGTATGGAAACCATCCCTTCCAATTCTGACCAAGCATTATAGAGGTTTCAGGCTATTGATTCCGATAGAACCCGTTTCCCAATATTATACAGGACGTTCAAAATTCATTGTTACTTTTTTATAATTTCGAACGCAGATAACTTTGTTATTTTAAATAGAACACCCTGTATTTTTTCAATCTGAACAATACAAAATTTGATTATCTTTCATTTTATAATGAGGTTTCCTATACCTAGCTTGAATAGTTTTCAAGATATTGGCATTTTCAAATACTAGTTATCATTTTATTGCATTCTTTGATCCGAGAGAGCTTTGAAACGACATTTATTTGATTTGGTAACAGAATTCTCCCTGACAGTTATTATACTTCACTTCATCGAACATTTCACTGTTATTCAGATCCATATTCATTTCAAATTCACTGTGACAGTTTTTGAATATGTGCTTTCCGCATAGGTGGATTGGTATAGGGGAGGACCACGAAATTGACCAGCGAGATCGCCAGATTTAACTTGCCTTGATTTTTTTTCATGGGGATATTTGAAAAATGAGATTGACGACACTCCCCCAACCACAGTGAAAAATATGAAGGAGAGAATAAGGGCTGCTTTTCGAAGAGTGTGGCCTCAAATGTTATCAAATGTTAGGCATAGAAAGAGTAGCTCTTTATAATTGAATACATTTGTATTTCATGTTCTGTTGAAATCTTCCAATTGAATAATAAAAAAATTATCTGTTCAATGAACTACGATCGGAATATGGATCTGAATTTCAGTGAACAGTAAAAGTTCGATAAAGTGAAGTATAATAACTTTCAATGAGAATTCTGTTACCAAATCAAATAAATGTCGTTTCACAGCTCTCTCGATTCAGAGAATGCATTGAAATGGTAACTACTATTTGAAAATACTATCTTGAAAACTAGGTATAGGTAGGTATAGGGAACCTTGATATAAAATGAAAGATAATCGAATTTTGTATTGTTCAGATTGAAAAAATACAGTGTGTTCTATTTAAAATAACAAAGTTATCTGCGTTTGAAATTATAAAAAAGTGACAATGAATTTTGAACGTCCTGTATAATATTGGGAAACGGGTTCTATCGGAATCAATAGCCTGAAACCTCCTTAATGCTTGGTCAGAATTGGAAGGAATGATTTCCATACATTTCGATGTTATTCAGTCTTCAATTGTACACTGCATTCTCAAAAAGAAAACAATAACTCGAAAACGGTTACTGTTAGGTACATGGTACCTTCCATGGAATCGTATTATTTTTCACTGAACTATCCAAAACTGCAACAAAATACCAGGTGTTCCATTTAAAAAAACACAACTTTGATATGTTACACTTCTTTGAGTCACCCTGTATACTTCAAAAGAATTTTCTTTTGCAGCCTCAATGAATATACAGATAATGAAAAGAAGAAATTTCCGAAATATTCAATGGTTTGGTTTACAGAGACCGTGTCGTACGTGGTGCCCCACCCTGTATAATTGTATCGTCGATATTTTCATCCTGTAAATGAATAAACGTCGTTTTTATCATTATATCTTCTATATGCAGTATGTGAATTTTCTTCCTGGTATATTCGATAAATTCTTCAATTAAATCAGAGCTAGAAGTAGTTGTTCACATCTTTGCCATTAGGTCATATAATAATCAAACCTAACTGTGAGCACATGATTGCTCAATACTTCTAATAACAAATTTTCAAAATGAATTAATGATAAGATGCTTTCGGAAATATGAAATGTATATTTTCATTATTTCTCCTAAAATAGCTGATATGGAAACCTCATATTTCAATACTCATAGCCTATCGGGTCAAAGACTCTGAATGGTTAACGTTATAGTCCCAATGCATACATATTCGATTTCAAATTCCACTAATTTATCGATGTGGTTATGAATCCCATGTAATAACGAAGATAACAATCATCTACGTATGATTTACCAACTGGCTCAAAGTGTTATAACATATGCGATAACATGCAATCACTTTAATCAATACTTACATTGTAACCGAAATATCATTTTCCACTAATAACTTGACAGTACTCACATTTATAATGAGTCCAATCTGAAGAAATTATCACCTGTCCGTATGATTATTTTAAAAATAACTCAGCCCATCTGTGACTTGTAAGTTGATTGCTTTCAGGTCAGATATAAACTTGTGTTCTTCTGTTTGTATAATATCAATGAAAGTTGAGATAGTTGTTATCTTATGGTTATCTTGCTAGTTATCATTCGAAATGTGTATCCTAAAAGGGGATAATGAGTGGTCTATTCGAGACATGAATAATATTGATATAACGTGATCATCGTTTATAATAATATACAGGGTGTTAATTAAGTATGTTAACAAACTTTAACCACGAATAGTACTCCGAAAAATAGAAAGAAAATGTCATATGAACATGGGTCCGGAAATGCTTCCTAAGGGAGCTACGCTCCTTTGCATGGGGCACCCTGAAGACGGTTTTCCCTCGATATTATCGAAACCGTTCATAACAAAATCACGAAATTAGGTGGGATGGGTAAACTTTTGACGCTGAATCTGATTCTGAATTCAGAATTTCATAATTTTAATCACAGGCGTATCATACGGAAGGAGTTAAGGGTAAAAATAACCCCATTTTCTAAATGGTAATTTTTATGACATTTTGATCTTAGAATATGGTAATTCAGAGATTTCTACGTAAAAATGGTCTCTTGGTACATCTCCATAGGCCTAACAGTTTTCGAGAAAAATGCAAATTATTGAATCGATGCAGGCTATTGTAAATAAATAAATGTTCGTCTACATACATATTTAGTTAGTGTGCCGTGAAAAACAATTGCAACCATTGCGTCGAAAGTTTACCCATCCCACCTAATTTCGTAATTTTGTTATGAACGGTTTCGATGATAGCGAGGGAAAACCGTCTTCAGGGTGCCCCATGCAAAGGAGCGTAGCTCCCTTAGGAAGCATTTCCGGACCCATGTTCATATGACATTTTCTTTCTATTTTTCGGAGTACTATTCGTGGCTAAAGTTTGTTAACATACTTAATTAACACCCTGTATATGGAAGAGTTGGCATTGCAGAAGTCGCAGAAGGTGTTTCACTTTAGTTTTTTGTAATAGTTAGCAAGAAAGGGTCAATAAAATCCGTTGAGATTTCTCTATGGAAATTTTGAAAGATTAAGTTGCAAGGAAAGAACACCTGGAGACATTGTGAATGCAAGACCTTTTTCCGCATGTATATAACGATCCATTTTCTTATAGATACACTTGATAAATATGCAACTGGATTATTTCGTCACAATCAAATTGTTTACGAAATATTAGTACAGAATTGCAGTTATTCGCTTAGAGGTTTCAGAAAAGGTGAGTCAAAGAATATCTGCAATACTCTACAAAATGAAAATGATACCGTTGAATAGAGTCATTGAAAATACAAAATCCAATACTTTTTTCAGTCGTAAATTGTTCGCAAATTTGTGCCAAAAAATACTTAAAAAGGCAAAAACAGATAGGTTACAGTAGTAGATGTGATTATCTACAGAATATAAAAAGTCAACGAAAATAATTTCCAAATAAATGATCAATACAACACCATTAGATGACAAATTATTCCGAAGAAATGATAAAATCGGTCAATCCTGAAATAAGCTAACAGATGAAAATCAAGTGGAATAAAATGAAATGTAATTAATCACAATAAATTATATGAATTGAAAGTTATATTCTGAATAAAATTGTAGATAGATAAAAATAGGTTTGTGATTTCGCATATTCCAGATATTTCGATTTTCTTACTGTTCAGCATTGCATCTCATTTCTATGATACAGTATATTCATTTCATTTTTCATTCTATCTATATTTCAATTTCAACACTGTCTAATGAACATGACCAAAATTTGGTATCAATTTGGCAATACACCTCAAACATTTCGAAATAAATATTCCCAAGACTAGAATTTCTCACCCCGTAAGCAATTGACTAGATGAAAATATATTTCGAGCATATTTACTTCACTGATGCTAAAACTTCAAGTGAATAATTTTATCGACGTCAATTCAGAGATAGCATTCCATGATGCACTCGATGATAACAAAAAATTTCCGAGAGAAATAGAAAAGTAGAAATAAGGAATGGAAGTCCAAACAAAAGTACTTCAAATAAGAAGCAAAGATCAAGAATCAAAATATCAATAAAAAAGAAAATCACGTTTTCCTGGTAAGACCTCTTGGAGATAAAGTCTACAAAACAGCTCCTAGCTCAACTAATAATTGACCTAGGAGACGGAAACTGGACTACAGGACAACATAAATAATAGATGTGAAATATCGTCAGATGCGTAGCATTTCCAGTTAAACCGGATATTGATCGATTGTAAGTGTCCAAGCACAATACGTACACATTCTTACCCTTACTAATCTGACGCAACCACCTACATAACGAAGGTATTATAATTTTTTCTTCTCCGATGTCCACAATATTAGAGAAGGTATAGTTCAAACGACAGTAAATGTCGGAAGGATTTGACGTGCGCGTTTATAATATAAAAAATACTGCATTCCTAATGTTTTTCTGACAAAGAAAGCATGGTAAATTCTTCCTCAATATGTTTTGTTTCTCGTTGATAAAGACATCAGTCAGGAAGCTGTACAATCTCGTTCGAAAACGTTCATGAAAAGAAGGTGAAATTTCGTACTTCAAAGTGGAATATCTCGAAAAGTATTAATTTCCCCACGATAATATTGTGAAATTCGTATTTTTGGGGCCAAAATTTCATCAAAATCAATGCAGCTCAATATCTAGACTTTCACCCTTATAATTTATATTGTCGCAGCACCAATAGATGAAATGAATTTCAGATAAATTTTATCTCAGAAAATGTGTACGAGTCCAAGATTGTTTTTTCATAAGCCGGTTCTATTGACTACAATGTCGCATATTAGTTTTGAAATTGCACTTTATAGACAGCAATTCAGCAACAGTTAAGGTATCAAGGTACTCACAATAATTCCGTATCGTCATAAAATAACACATTTATCCTATTAGGTATGTTCACATATTCACCTACTTTGAAAGTCAAATCATAACTAAATAACTTATGTGGCGTTCGTCTGTCGGCTGCAATTAAAAAAACGCGATATTAGGACTATAGCGCTAACAATTTCATACGACGATTATTTGTTTTATAATTATGACATTACTCTACTGGAAAATTTAGAACTTTTCACCAATAAGTCTTCAATAGTATCATTCTAGACAAATATATCTGTAGTCGAATATTCGAGAGGAATCAAATTATATACGTTTTATAATGTTGACACTGAAAGTTCGATGAAGTGAAGTATAATAACTGTCAATGAGAATTCTGTTACCAAATCAAATAAATGTCGTTTAACAGCTTTCTCGATTCAAAGAATACATTGAAATGATAACTACTATTCGAAAAGGCCAATATCCTGAAAACTATTCAAGCTAGGTATAGGGAACCATGATATAAAATGAAAAATTAATTGAAAAAATACAGGGTGTTCTATTCAAAATAACAAAGTTATCTCCGTTTGAACTTATGAAAAAGTGACAATGAATTTTGGACGTCCTGTGGAATTGAACCCTGCATTTTTTAAAAGAAAACAATAACTCGAAAACGGTTATAGCTAGGTACATGGTACCTCACATGAAATCGTATTATTTTTCCCTGAACTATCCAAAACTGACCGGGTGTCACACTTTTTTGAGTCACTCTGTATACTTCAAAATAATTTCCTCTTGCAGCCTCAATGAATATACAAATGATGAAAAAAAGAAATTTCCGAAATATTCAATGGTTTGGTTTACAGAGACCGTGTCGTATGTGGTGCCCCACCCTGTATACAGAAATATAAAGAATATAAATTTATATATACAAAGTGGGCGGCGATAGACAGTATCTCAGATGTATTTTTTATTATTAGTCGACTACTAGTCTTGTGACAATTTTGTTAGGTCATGTTTTTTTTTTATTTTTTTTTTCATTTTACTACAGGGGTCCAAAGGATATACTGCAGTCGGAGGCTTATTGTATTTCCTCTATCATTCCGATACCCTAAAAGATATTGGTCCCTTTGTCAATTTTGCAAAGGTCACTAGGTTTTCAGGGTTCCCACATTCTCTAGGTTTAAATCAGGTTCCCCTAGTTGTACTACTCTTCTATAGTTTAGTGCCTCACACTAGCACAAAATGTGTTCAATAGTCTCAGGTTCTAAGCCACACAATCTACAAGTCTGGTCACCTTGATATTGCACCATCTTTTGTAGGTGTGTTCTAACAGGAGCATGTCCTGTAAGGAGACCTGATCTTAGTATCTCATCAGTTCGTTTTTCACCTGTTATCTGAATAGCAAGTGTAAAAAAGAGGTCCTAGCTGTTTTTTTCGTTTCGTAAACGCTACTACTGTAGTTTTGTGAGGGCTAACTGCTAGGTTCTCCTCATTGATCCATTCAGTAGGGAGGTCTTATGCTTGTTGCATCCTTTCTTTGATAGTGGTATTGAATTTCCCCTGTTCCATGATATTCAAATCGTCTGCAAAGCCCGCTGTGGTGATTTTGGGTTAGAATACGCAGCAGTCCGTCAATAACAAGACTCCACAGAAGCGGTGACACCCTGTGGACACCCTCTTGTAACTTTAGCCTGCAGTATGGTGTCAGAGATAGTACTATTTATCACACGGCTCTTCAACATATTCTCGATCCATCTATTAATAGTTTCCTCGATATTATGATTAGCGAGAACTCGTGTGATGGATTTTAGATGGGTATTAATGAATGCCCCCTCTATATCTAGGAATTTGCATAGAAGCACTTCCTTTTTCTCTAGCGCATTTTCTGCTCTTTTAACGAGCTTGTGTAGTGCTGTCTCATTGGAGACTCCTTCCCTGAAGGCATATTGGTCATTATGCAGAGCTTTCTTCTAAAGCACCTCATCCCTAATATACCTATCGAGAAGTTTTTCTAACGTTTTCAGTATGAAAGACATTAGGCTTATTGGTCTGAATGCTTTCGCCCCATCCTGTTCCGACTTCCCAGGTTTAGGTATGAAAGCGACTTTTACTTTAGACCATATTTTTGGTACATATCCCATTGCAAGACTGGTTTCTTAGTACCATCCAAATTTTTCGAAGTAGAAGTTCTGGCCCTTCTTGTAGCATTTTGAGATAAACGCAATCGGGTCCAGCAGATTTGAATGGTTCAAACGAGTTGATAGCCCATTTCATTTTGTGCCACGTGATTATCTTCTCAGCACACGCCCAGTTTTCCCTAGTCACTCTTCTGTTGAGAGTTACCGGAGAAAGCGGTCTTTGTGCTAAAGGTGCGTCGTCAATCACCTTGGATTCGGGAAAGTGAACTCTGAAAAGTTTCAGTGTTTCCCTTTCATCCTGGGGATACTTTCCATCAGGGCCTACTATTGCTCCGATCGGACTTGGTGGACCTTTTGGAAGTACCTTTTGAAGTCTAGCACCTGCGGCGGTTTTTTCGATATCCTCGCAGTACTTCCTCCAAGAGTCTCTCTTAAGTTTTCTCAATTTTTTGTTGTAGTCTGTTAGAATGGTTCTGTATTCACCCCATTCTCCATTACTCTTTGCTTGGATAAATCAGCGAGGTCTATGCACCACCATGATGCGTTACGTTAGTAACTTCTTGTGATTAGAGGACAATTTGAATTGTAGGCTGAAACCAGTGCGTCAGTCATTTGCTCCGCGATGTCATCAAATTCTATAGTATTATCAATTTTGCTAGGAATGTTGTGCAATTGCATGTCTAGGTCTGCCTTATAGGCTCCCCAGTTAGTTTTGCGTGGATTCCTATAGTTTGAAGTTTGGGTTTTAATGCCCGTTATTTCGAATCTAATGTGTCTGTGATCTGAGCAAGAAACCTCGTCAGATACACGCCAATTTTCAATGTTATTAGAGAGTTCCTCTACAACTAGCCATCAGTTCCTCTACTCCATTTGGTGGTGGGGGAGTAGGTGCATCACTAAGGAAGTAAGCAGAGGCTATTAAGATCTCCCCTGCCTTCGTCCCTCCCTTCTCTAGGGTTAACTTTATAACTACAAGGTCACTAGAACAAAAACTCGTTAGAGGAAATACTTTTAAGTCCCTTTTAACAAGGATACAGGCCCTAGGGCGATCAGTAGTTCGGCAATAGAATAGCTCCCCACCACTCGCTCCTAGTCCCCTGACAAAGCCCCCATTAATCCAGGGTTCTTGAATCAATGCTATATCAAATGAACCCATTAGCCCAGATAAGACAGTTGAGGCTGCCTAACTGTGTTGTAGGTTCGCTTGAAGTACTCTAACCTTTGTCTGCATCACTCGGACCAGACTTCAGAGTCCTGAAGAATAATTTCCCCAGTTTGTAGTAGGCCCTGAGGTTATTCGCCTCCAGAGCCTTCAAGGACGCCTCATCAATAGAGTAGGCCAGCGTCTGGCCCTTTTCCTCTACCTTCCGGCTGATCTGGATCCACCGTCTGTCTTCAGCAACGGATTTTGTTTGCTGATCCAACTTCGGACCTCTTTCTTTTCACTGGCGTCCGGCACATGTACCAACACTCTTGGGCGATTCGGGAGGTCTTTCGATTCAACCACAGTCAAATCGGCACCCTCCCAAAGGTTCCCAAGCGAGGCAATGTTGGCCTTCAGCCAGTTTTTCGTCACGTCGTTTGCGCAATACATCCAACAGACCTCTGCGACAAACGACGAGCGCTCAAATTGAGGTAAAGGTTGAACTTCCCGACGGCGTTCCAGCTATCATTTCCAAAAGCTTTCCCTGTATAGCGTCTACTTTTCCCTGATCTAGGAGCACCTCAGGATGACGGCTATCAATGATCGCCATCTTCAGCCCCCTAGCTACTACGTTAAAAGACATAGTCTGCTCTTGGCTCCTATGTCTTTTTGTAGGATTTTTCTTTCCGGGGGTATTCGAGTCGGAGCGAGGCCGTTCTTTGGCTTGTTAGGATTGTTCTCTGTCCATTTCCCAGAGGCAATCTTCTCGGCTTTCCGGAGTTTCCTTTTAAGGGCACCAGAAAGTCGAGGTTTGGAGCCCTTGTCCATGTCCATTGCTTGCACAACCCCATGAACCGCTCCAGCTGTTTGTTGAGAGTGTACCTTTTCAGGTTCCTCTCTGAGGGATCCTATCTCTTTGGATTCCTCCTCTTTTGAGATTTTGATATTCGTGTCCATACTAATCCCACGAGTACCGGGGTCTGCTAGCCCGATTCACAGGAAGAGAAGGCTAATACAATGAGGTGTCGCCCGGTGCCTCCAGGTGGGACCAGCATTGGCTGAACTTCTACTCAGCCACGCATCCCATAAGCCTGGTCCACCAACAGTAGGATTTAGGTTTTTATTGAGGTTGTCTCCTCTTGGTTTAGGTGTTTAAGCCCAGACCCCCCGCATAGACCTCCCGTAATACATGACTACAGCAGAGGTCCTGTAAAGTGTATCAGTCCTGCAGACCAAGGTCTAGCAGATACTGGCACCGTTATATTCCTCTGCAGGCCTCTAGCGACGACACGACAGCTAGGCAGGAGGAGTTTGTCTGCGGTAGAGTATTTATGAGCTACCAGTACAGTTTTGGGTCATACGAGCTCTCATTCCTCTACTAACCACTGCGTCGCTTTCTGATCCTTCGCTGTGGCCGTTCACTATCCGCAACCTCTGACGTAATCGGTAGCCACTCAAGCCGCGGGGTTAGGTCATGTAACCTCGAAGGCCATTCCCATGGTCCACCCTGCTGAATCCATCAGTCATCTAACACAATATGATGGTGCACTATATTTGTTTCTTTTTAGGTTTGCAATTAATTATTGTTCATATTATCTGTCAAATATGAAATTTAAATTCATCCAGCGCACACTTGTGAAAATACACATGAGACGAATGAGCGTTCTTCCACATTTGTGTTGATATCTCTGTAAATATTCATTTTAGCAATATGGTATGCTTATACAAATCGATAGAAAATGAAATTTCGGGTCGGATAGTGTAAAAATTCCATGGCCATTCCATTTGAAATAAGAAAGTTATTGGGATTTAAAATATCCAAAAAGTAAACTGAAATATCAAACACCCTGTTGAATATCTTGTAAAACTGCCAAGTATACGTGATAGGATACTCTTTCATTAATGTGTATACAGTGATTGAACTCTCTATCATGAGAATTGAAGATAATAATGACATTTCAGTCAGTCCATCTGTCAAATTTTTTAGAAAAAATGGAATATCTCAAAAACGAATAACGATAGAGGAGCAATCAAAATGAAATCGATCCAGAATTTTACGTTTAATTGGAAAATGTTAAGATCAACTGGATGTTCTGAAAAACGAAGTTGATATCACTTCCTGAAAGTATTTTTGGAAAAAAGTTGATATTTCTCATAGTTCTCCATAATGAATTACTCCGGTGAATCACCCCGTATATTCCCAGTTTTTACCTCTCTTATGGTTTTTATTTCTATCAATAAAGAGAGTCATGGTCACTTTTGATTGGTGGAGTTGTCACCGAAGTGGTTCGAATTCCATTATAAACTGTAGGGCCCGCCATTCTTCACCCCGCACAAGTTTCGACTTATGGGGAGTTGGTTGAAAAATAAACTTTGAAGAGGTGCTTGAACAAAAAAATTATATTCGCTAGGAGCGTAGTTGTCGTATCGTAATTGTAAACAAAACAAACGGTTAGGTCTGGACTTGTGAATGAAATCAATGACAGATATATCATCTCTTGCAAAATTCTCCAAAATGAATCAAGAAACATTCGTATTTTCACAAAGCTGATCGGATCTGATTTTTGATTGGCTGACAAATACACAAAGAGAAGGCAGCGCTGCAGGTGGTGAAACACCTTTCCAGTTCCTAGACCTGTATGTAAGACCGTGGTCATACCTTCCTTGGGACATTATATTCCTATATTATTCCTTCATTGTCATCATCCTGTATTCAAGTTGCATGGGTGTGAAAGTACTATGGCAGAAAATAATTAGGGTGAAGTGGGGTAATTGCGTACTTGGGGCAAATGTGTACTCATTTGAGAAAAAGAGGAAAAACTGAAGCTAGCTGCTATCTAATGGCGCCATTTGGAAGCCTGTAGTTCAGTGATCACTTCTCAGATGGCTGCACCTATGTCCAGATAAAAAGGCTTTATCAATGTGCCTCCATTTCGTCAGGTTTTTTTTTTTTTTCGTTATGAATCACATTTCGTGGACTTCTGTTTACAGTGCTGCAGAATACAGAATTTTTTGTCCTCAACTGCTCTTTTGTACACATTTGCCCCAACAGCAAAACAACTGAATTGTATAGGATTTCCATGCGCCGTACACATTTGCCCCAACTTATGGGGCAAATGTGACCTTCGGAGGAGGTTTAAAAAAAACAGCAATACAACCATGGAGAAAAATAGTTTTTTAAAATTCTTTCGGTGATTTTTAATCTAGGGGAACGCCGCTAAGAGGTGAAATAAAAAAAAATCTGAATAACCCCCTCCCCACCAGAGGCTGAAGAAGTTGAATTTCGTCAAAACAGGTACGCAATCACCCCACTTCACCCTACTTGAATGTGGTTTTGATGGATTTATTCATCATTTATGGTCAATGTTACAAGAATTTGAGAAAATTCATTAGATTGAAGAGAAATTTTGAAATGCTTGAATCATCATGAGAGCTAAAAGTATCGAAGACATGTGTATTAATTAATCTAGAAAGATTTCAAAAACATTTCAAAATTCCTTTTCAATCTAATGAATTTTCTCAAATTCATTCGAGATAAATCAGCATACTTTTCATCAAACTCTCTGCATGTTCTACTGATATTCTTGTTACATTGACCATATATGGGGTGTTTCACAGTGGATGGAACATTAGACGTATCTGGAGAACAGAGAGACAGATCATTTCGAAAATTTGTGGGCGTGGATAATCAAACTTGCTCTATCCGTCTAAAATATTTTCATCAATACAGTGTTGCCGCTTGTATAAGAAAGTAGTAGCTACTTTGTTATTTCAAATGAAACACCTCGTATATTATATCATTTTTGGAATCCTCATGAGATTACCCATAACTTTTCCACATAATCCTTTATACCTATCTGTGAAGATTTCCGAGATAAAAATTATTTTGTAAAATTTTTGTGGAAAACCTGATCATTGAAAAATATCAAATTTTTCCCAATGCAAATTCACAAAATATCGCAATTTGGGTTACAGCTGCATAAGACCATCAAGTATTCTGTCGATGAACTGGATCTCAGTTTCAACATACAGGGAGGCTCAGAAGTGAGTGTCATCCAGGCACCCATGAAAATGACTGAAACTCTTTTTTTTTCGAATGGAACACCCTGTATATTATCACTTATTCGAAAAACTATAACATTTTCCATTTTAATTGAATATACTTTCCCTATACCTATCTCGTACAGTTTGTTAGTGATGATCATTTATGTTATGAATTCGTCTTCAATAGACTAAATATTGGATAGTGCTCAAGATAGTAGGCTATGAACTTCATTCTGACAGAGAACTAACATGTAATTCCTTCATTGTTATCCTGTATTCAAATAGCATGGGTGTAAAAATACTATATTTTTCAATGGTCAGGTTTTGTACAAAAATTGGACTAAAAAATTTTTATCTCGAAAATCGTCACAGATAGGTATAGGGAGTCATGTGGGAAAGTTGTAGAGAATCTTATAAGGATTCTAAAAATGGTATATTATACGAGGTGTTTCATTTGAAATAGAGTAGAGTAGAGTATATTTATTTGACTACATTACAATGCATATTTGTAGCACGTCACAAAAAAGCGACAATACTATAGAATAGTGAATTGTTAAATGTATGTCATCATCAATACATCACATATAGTGTAAAAATATTGTAGATTACTGTAAAAATAGCATTAAAACATAGAAAATAGATTAAAAAAAAAAACAAACATAGAAGTAGCATAAAATTGGAAATTTGGCGAGACGAATTTTATTATCTACAAAGTCTGAAATGTCCAATGTATTCCTCTGTGAAATAAAAGCAATGCGTCAAAAGTAAGTTTTTTATCCTTATTTTGAATAAGTTTATACTCAATGGTTTCAATTCAGGTGGAAGTATATAAGAGATAATAATTCAGTGAATTTTTCTTAGATTTAGTTGGGCGGAACTTTTTTGATCTCAGGTTTTCTGCTTGTCTAGTACCATAGCTGTGTATATCAGATTGCTTAGTGAGCATCGAGGAGTTTTTGTGAATCTCTATCAGAACTTGAAAAATAAACAAACACGGCAAGGGCATTATCCTGTGTTTAATAAACGAAGGTTGGCAGTGTTCCAGATAGCTTACACTGGATAAGATCCTGACAGCTTTTTTCTGTAAACGAAAAATTAAGAGACAGTCAGACGAACCACCCCAAAGAATAGTAGCGTAACTGATGTGCGAATGAAATAACGAAAAATATGTTGTTCTGAGTGCATTGAAATTGGTTACAGTTTGAAGTTGTCGTAGGACAAACAGAGCACTACTGAATTTACTTCTCAATTTGGTAAGATGAGGTTTCCAAGATAGATCACTATCCAGAGTTACTCCTAGTAAATTTGCAGAATGAGTTTCTATGGCATACGAAGACGAAATATACAGATATTGCGATTTATCGTTATTCAGTTTGAGTTTATTGAATGCAAACCAATTTTCGGATTTATTAGTTAATTCTTCGTGAGTACTGTACAGCTCTGATCTCAGTTTTCCAGAATAAATGAATGTCGTATCATCTGCAAATGAAACATTTTTCACCGGAACCATATAGTTGCTTAAGTCGTTTGTGTATATTATGAATAACAACGGTCCTAATATTGACCCTTGAGGGACACCATGCTCATTATGTTCGAAATCAGATAAGGAATTTCCAATACTTACCGCTTGAAAGCGGTTTTTCAAATAGGATTGTATCAGATTGAGTGGTACTCCCCTAACCCCGTAATAATTTGATTTTTCAAGTAATATATCATGTGATACACAATAAAATGCCTTGGAAAGATCACACAAGGTGATAGCAGCTTGCATCCCACTCTCCAAGGCAGATACTACATCATTCACGACATTCAAGACAGCGAGAGCAGTAGAGCGATTTGGTCGAAAACCATTTTGTGCGTTGCTAAAAAAATTATTTGACTCAAAGTATTACCTAAATCGTTTATTCAGAATTTTTTCTATTATTTTCGCAAAAACTGAGATAATGGCAATAGGACGATAGTTGTTGATATTATTTCTATCACCTTTTTTAAACAACGGTGTTACTTTGTAAAATTTAAAGCAATCTGGAAATATTCCTGAAATGAAGATGGAGTTTATTAGATTAGTAAGTGGAACTAGAATAATGTCGCTAGTATCTGTTATAATTTGAGAGTTTAGTTCATGTATATCAAGACTTTTAGATTTCTTCAATGATTTGATGGCATCCGATACTTCTTGGGGTGTTACCGGTGACAAATAGAATGACTCGCAAGGGGCTGGAAAATGTTTGAAATTCAGAAGTTTGCTGGACGATACAACTGGCAAGGAATTCATTATATCAATAGCAATATTGACAAAAAAATCATTGAAATCGTCAGAAGTAAGATCGGGAACCGATTCGATACGGTGAAATTTATTTCTTTCAAAGTTTATTATCTGCCAGCATGCTTTCGATTTGTTTTCATCTGAAGTAATATATCGATCATAAGCTGAATTTTTTGCTTCCATCAGTGAACAGTTGTATATCGTCTTGAATTGAGTGTAAATGTTGACGTCAGTTGTTTTTTTAGTTACATCAGCTTTAAGT
This sequence comes from Plagiodera versicolora, assembly GCA_037013635.1. Lineage (NCBI taxonomy): Eukaryota > Metazoa > Arthropoda > Insecta > Coleoptera > Chrysomelidae > Plagiodera > Plagiodera versicolora. Next base: position 1,341,348 of record CM072986.1, on the reverse strand, counting down.
TTCAGAGCTGATAACGAATCTCTCATAGATTTAAGACTTTCATCAAACCACTTAACTGGAATGATTTTTTTATTTGTAGAATATTTCCTTAATGGGCAGTATTTCATCACCGCCGCATCATTGTAAGATTTTACCAGAAAATTTGCCAAGTACTGAACATTTTCACTGGATTCAAAATTGACCAATCAACAGAAGCTAGAGCATTTTTTATATTCAAAATGGATTTTTTTTCTGAAAGACCTCTTGTAGAAAAAATTTGAATTTGCAACTTCTTTTTCCCGAATACTTATAAACTGACCACGGTGGTCGGAAAGGCAAGGTTCTATAACGCCACTATCAAACAAGGATTCATTGATGTTTGTTATTATACACTGTGTCCAAGATAAGAATGAACAGCATGGGGATATCGGAAACGGTGGGTGATACAGGGTCGATTAAATTAGAGAAAAGTAGCGCATTTATGTGCCTAATAATATGACATTTAGAAAGTTTTAATATCCCAAGTAGTTTCGGAGATATCCGGGAGAAACCGAAATTTGAGAATTTCGTTTTTATTTTCTCCTAGCTTTATTTTCGAAGGAAATGTAAAACAAATAGCACTTCGTCATGGCCACTTTTCGAGGACTATACGATAACATAAGCAGAATTTTCGTGCGACGTTTCGTCTTTTAGAAAACATCATCAACTTTGTATTTTTATATGGGCCGAAACTAAAGTATACCCTGTATACGACTCCATTTTTCATTGTGAATACAGCAACATATCACACAATATGGTTTCGGAACCTTTTCTCTTCAATTTTAGATAGTAGGCGCTGGAAAAAAAGTCATATTTTGATACAAGTAGTGAATTGAATAGTCCTATTTATAAAAGTATAAATTCAAACTAACCACTTGCCGGAATTATTGCGTTGTTGAATACAAAGATGAGTCGCAATATCAAAAGTTTAGTTTATAAATGTAATTGTAATGTAATAAATAACAAGGAAATAATATGTATTACAGGAAATGAACAGAAACTTATAACAAGTGTTCAAATAACCCGCCATTACTTTCTAAGCACGAGTACGCTCGCATATTATTAGGCACATAAATGCGCTACTTTTCTGTAATTTAATCGACCCTGTATCACTTACCGTTTCCGATATCCCCATTCTGTTCATTCTTATCTTGGACACAGTGTATTGTCAAGACATGTAGACGATGTAGCTGTGATTCTTGTATAATCACTTATAGTAGCTGACAAACCAAATGACGTTAGAATACAATTCAGATCATTCAACTTTTTTGAGTTAACCTTGAAATTTATATTAAAATCGCCTGCTATTATTATTCTTGTTTCAGGTGAAATAATTTCACTTAGAACACTCTCTAAGTTTTCGAAAAATGTACCAATATTGCCCCTGCCGGATCTATACAAAGTTAAAATAGTAAGTTTCATCTTAGGTAACTCGATTGCACAATACTCACATGTCTGTTCTATATTGAATTTATTAACATTTAGTACTTTGAAAGTAATACCGTTTTTCGAAAATATTGCAGTTCCTCCGTGGATCATATATTGCTTCTCGAGAAAGAAGCAGCACAGATATGGCCATTTAAATTTATACTGCGAAGATAAGTTTCATTCAGCCAGTGTTCACTTATGCAACAAATATCAAAGTTGTGCCCCTGTAGAAATACATCAAACATTTCAATCTTATTGGCTAAACATTGAGCATTAATATGAAATATACTCGCCCCACATTTACATTGAGAATGTGAACTCCTGTGATTTTCGACAAATGGTGTATCGTTATCGTTCAATTTGAAAACTACGTTGCTTGGCTCGTCCTGGGATCCTGGTATTGGTCCTGGATGGCCTTGGTTACAGAGCTCGTTGAGGTAGTTTCTGTCTGAGGACCCCTCTCCTTCGAAGGTGTCCCCTTCCTGCCGAAAAACAAGATTATAGCTCCAGTTGGCCATACTTCTCTTTTCCAGGCAGTTCGCAAGTGTTCTCGCTTCAAAGTAACTTTCATCGATGAGTATAATTCAGGTCTGAGAGAGGGGTGGGTTTCGCAGGCTACCTCTGGGATATGTGGCTCAAGGAGCTCAAGTCATGCGGCTTGGTGTTTGGTGTCAGTCTAGTGACGTGAAGAGATACTAGCCTTGGGACAGGTTCTATACCTGTTGCCTCAGAGCTTTGACCAACCAGAAATGTTCTTCTTTTCTTGTGGTGGACAGTGTTCCACTTTCCAGTATCGTTTTCGTGATTTGTTGTGCCTAATTGTTGTATGTTGTGCATAGTATTCTTTGCTTTGGCCTGAACAACTGCAGCACTGACCTGCTGAGGTGTAATCCTGTTTGGCAAGGCAATGTTACCAATATCTCCTTTAGAATTTGTTTCATTCGGTTCCGGCGGTCGATTAGCCACTACCACTTTTGCAAAGTTTCTGGTACTAAAGTCTGTGCTAAAGTCGTTCTTAACACTTGAGCTCCTGCTGTTGTTGGAATTAGGTATATCTGTACTTATAGGGATTTGTGGAGGGTCCTAGTTTGAATAACGTAGAGCAGATAAACTTGCGTTTTGTTCATGTAATTGCTGTACCTTTTCCGTTAATTCCCTGATAATGTAGTTTTTGTGGGCAATAATAATTGATTTCAGATATTCTATAGACCATTCCAGGTTGACGTCATCGACAGGCGGCCATATTGCTTGTGGGGCACACTAATCTATAACCCCATTAGAAACAACGTAATCACAGGTCAAAATGAATTGGTTTTTCTCAAAAATGCCAGCTTTTTGTGCAGTTGTTGGGTGTTCTAAAAGGAGGGAAAGGGATAAACTTCGTCTTTTTCGAATTCCTAGGGCGTACAAAGGGCGTAGAGAAAATTTAGATGCATTATCACAAGAACGTCGTATGGCATGGATTCGAGCACTAAAACGTGGAGAGTTGAATGAATCGTTTATAAACAATGCAAGACTATGTGAAAAACACTTTGTAACAGGTATGTAAGTTGTCTTCTTAAAATAGTTGAATTAATAAGAGTATTTTTTTCTGTTGGTAATTCGTTTTTTATATATATATATTTTTTTTGATTTTAGTGGTGCCAGCTGAGCTCAGAGGATGAAAACAATCCTGATTCCTCAGTGAACATGGGATATCAAAGTATCAAAAGTCAGGATGGAATAATTTATTTATTTAGTAATAAATAGTCTCAGAAGTAAAGTGTACATTTTTGTTTTATCTCTTCTTGTTTTCAATAAACAAGGCAAAACTTATGAATATTACTATAACTTCCATCTATCAAACAAGCTTTTGATAATATTCGGGTATATAATCTATCTTGGCAACAACAACAAAATGTGTATCAATTTTCTTTGCTAAAATTTCCAAAACAAATCCAGCCTCATAATACTTTATAGGCTAGCAAATACTTGTAAGGCTTCATCTGCTCCCCGCTATAAAAACTATGACTTGTAATTAAATAAGTCTATTTGGCCTACACTGGGCAGAAAACTCAAGTCTCTGGTCATTTCTGCTGGCACTAAAGCGTACGGGTCTATATTGTTAATAAAACCCAACTTTTGTTCATATCACACTCTAATTTCTTTCTCAAGCGAAAGATAATAATCACTGCGATTCATTTTCAACAAAATCACTCGGAAAACACAAGAAAAATCTTTATAATCACCAAATTCAGCACAACAGGTCAGAACCATCAATGTTAAATAAATGGAGATCGATTCTTTGTGTGCCCCACAAGCAATATGGCGGAACTGTCAAAATCAGGTGACCTGGAATGGTCTATTTCTCTCTTTTGAGGGTCGTCGTTGAGCATCAACGAGTCTTCTTTAAGTATTTCTTCCATTATCGTATCATTTCCATTGAGGTTATGTTCACGTTTGTTGTACTCGCCACAACAAAGCATGCCTCCATCGACTATAGTTTTATGTTTTTTAGGTTTTTTGCACAGCTATTGTCAGCTGAACGTTCACACTTTATGCATTTGGTTTCTGTTACCACATTAGAAGAACAATAAATACAGAGGGCATTCACCACGACTTACTCATTCGCGGCCATCTTGAATGGATGATAACAAAGTAGCTACTACTTTCTGATACAAGCGGCAACACTGTATTGATAAAAATATTTTAGACGGATAGAGCAAGTTTGATTATCCACGCCCACAAATTTTCGTAATGATCTGTCTTTCTGTTCTCCAGATACTTCTAATGTTCCATCCACTGTGAAACACCCGGTATAATATCGTTGTTATTGAAAGTGGAATACCTAATCGAAATTTATAGTATCTTGGAACGACCACTGCCTAATACAAACTCTTGTACTTTGTTATCATGTTTTCCTATAGAAACTTATAAATCATATAAAACCTTAAAGGAACCGCATAAAATTAGATAAGGAATCCCTGATCAAAACCATCAAATCCTGAACCCCCTTTTTTAAAAAATGCACAATAAGATTATAGTTGTGAATTCCCACACATTTCTGATACCTTCTCAATCTTATGACTGTGCATATAAGATCGTTGAAATTGAAAGTGGAATACCTCATCGAATCGTATAGTCTCCTTTAAGAACCACTGCCTGATACAAATTTGTATACCGTGTATTCGGATATGCTTTATAAATAACTACTTATGAATTCTCATAAAACCTCATGAAATGTTTATGTGTCACGGATAACCTACGTATAGGTTACATACTTTCGTCGTAGATCCTTATATAAATCCCCATAAATTGTCTATTTTGTTTCATGAGATTTCATATGGTATTTTTGGTAGGGACTCCAGATATATCTTGTAATCTCTTTGGTATGCGGCTTTATTTTTCGATGAAATTAATGACTCTCTTGCTTTTTCATCTTTTTTCAAATCTGCTCCATCATTTTTGCGGTAGAAAACACGTCCTTATCGCAAACATAGCTTGATAACAATGTTCAGTTTATAAACAAAACTCTTATAATCAACGGTACCTGATTCAAATATACCGGAAAGGTATAATGAATATGTTGATTTTTCCGTTTCAGAAATTAACAAAATTTTATTGAAATCGGCCAGAAATGAAATTATCTTTGTACCACGGGAACTAATGAGCCTTGATTACTGATCGCAAAGTTTTCGTCCCGAGGGCCTCCGGCCAGCGAATGCCTTGTAATCCTTTGATACATAAAAAACTATTAAACACCATTTATATCCATCGCCATTTATTAACTGTGATTAACTAATTCATATTGTTGGTAGCTGAATAAATTTCAATATTATCAATTTATGAACTCATAAACAATGAAAACGTTCAAGAAATATTCTTGGCATTTAAAGTTTTTGGTAGAAATAAAAAGTAGCTTGCCCTAACACACATTAACGGTTCAGATATTCCAGCTTATTTCAAAATTCTACTTGAATGAATTAGGATCAGATATACTTATATTGTATCTCAATTGATATTTTCAGATGAAATGTAGGTCGTATTTAAACCTTTCATTCACAATATTGAAATCGGTTCACTGTCATTCTTTATGTAGGTGAGTTCATGAAAACTGCAGACCAGATATACCAGGAACATATAGGCACCATGAATAATATATAAATTGTGATGTTGAATATTCAGCGAGCACGTAAAGGTGGGAAAAAGAAAAAGGAAAATTATCATCTAGGTATTCACGTACATGTCGTGCGTAATGCAGTGGCGCTGCATCTTTTAACCTCACTAGATTTTTTGTGGGGATTCTTCAAGTCAAAACTTTACGTCAACAGACAATACTATTGATGAAAAGAAAGAAGTAGGACCGAAATTAATTTAATTAACGCTAATGCCCTTAATGTTTTGCCGGATTTCAATTATCGCCTTACATATTTCCAAGAACAAATATCTTGCAATTTAAGCACTTATTTCAATGATAGGTAGGTTTATTTAGTCCTGTGGTAATTTTTATAAATTACATTATTATCAATGAAATATCAGTTATAAGAGAAAATATTGCAACCATACACAGAAAAATGCGTTATTTTTGAAGGTATTATCAAAATAGTAAATTGTTAAAGAAACGAACATTTACAACGAAACAAAAAACATAGGAGTTTCAAATCCACAATAGGAACAAATTATGTAAATTATGTTGATATAATGTCATGGTACATTCCTTTGTAGACATTTTGGACCCTTTTCGTTTTGAAATTGTTCATATAAAATACTACATACTTCAATTCTTGATTGATTTTGTGATACAAGAATATATTCGATGAACCAACAGGAACACAATCGTCTGAAATACGTTCCTATGTCGGCATATTAATCATTGATCCGATCTCTCCAATCTTTGACAGAAATTAGCAATACTCCAAAAAAGACAACAATGGTATAGAAAATATTTATTTACAGGCTAATTCTAAATTAAAAATAATCCACAAAAACACTAAATCAAATTTAAAACAAGGAATGACTACCCTTGATATTACCAAGTAAGATATTATTCAATCTTTACCGCCTATCTTTCGAACGCTCTACTTTCTCTTCATCTCTGTGTTTCGATTTCTTGTTATATCGATCCCTGTCCTCCCTAGAGTATTTGTCTTCCTTTTCTCTATATTTGGTATCGTGCTTTTCTTTCCTATCCTTTTTATCTTCATATTTGTCTTTGCTTGAATATCTGTCTCTATCATCTTTGTACCTTTCTTTTTCGTACTTATCGTATCTGTCTATGTGTCGCTTATTTCTCGATTTTCTGTCTGCACTTGGCGATCTCGACGATCTTCTTTCCCTGTTAAAAAAAAATTAGATTACTTTGTAGATGTTAATCAAAAGTAGAAGGCACGATGAAAGGATCAAATAAGGTAATGAATAAATCTATAACTGAATATGACTGAAATTATTCACACCCCTGCTGGAAATATTGCCGAAACAAGCGGCAAAGATATTTTCAATTCGACACCATTTGTGATTTTTTTTTCTTTGACAAAGGTCAATCCGATAGCGACACATTTACTGATGAAGAATTATTTAAATTTGCTTCAAATAACTACAAGGCTTTGAATCATGTCGACCATTATTTTTTTTTACATTAAAATATCAACAAAAATGGATAACTATAAAAAATTTGAAGTAAAAATGTTTTTATTTTTCGTATATTGGTTTGAAAAATGCCTAAATTTTTGTGGCTAGACCAGAATACCTTCCTAAAGGGTCAAAATGAGCGATGACGAAAAATAAATCATTTAATTGAATTTGTCCGAACCGATATTGGTTATTAATTAAATCATGATTATTCCAGTACTTCTATATCATTTGTTTCAATAACTAGAAGCGCGCAGCTAGAAAAATGTCATTCATGACTCGAAATATTTGGGAAAAATATTTACTGAAATACAAATTTCATAAGCAAGGTCAGACAAATCATGTCACCAACAAAATCAAGAATCAACTTCAATTACCTTTTCTTAACTTTTGGTGGGGGTGTATTACTTCTTGATCTAGATCTGGATCTCTTCTCGATGGGTGGTGCTATGTGACTACCAGATCGACTGAAAACAAAAAACGGGACAAATCAATATTAAAAAAAACAACTCCTGAATTTATCCGCCTAAATTTGTAATACAACTTTGGCACATTTAATGCACAATTAATTTGTTTTGCCGACACTAAATTGATTCCATTAAAAATACCTGAATTTGAATGATGAATTTCATAATATTTTCACGTACGTTTCAATGTTTATATAGGCTAACTCGGTAACTGTAGGTAATTGACCCAATTGACGAAAACAAAAATTGGCTATAATCTTTTATTCGATTTTTCGAGTTTTCGACACAAACGAATATGATGGTTTTCCTCAGTGATATCGGTATGTGTGAACCATAGATAAAAGAAGACCCTAGATAGTCAATACCAGTACAAATTTTTGTCGCTCATAATTTGTTCGCGAAATCTGAGTTAGTAGTAACGCTAAGAGATTAGATGACGCTTTCTCACATATCGTTGTCGTGAGATTTGTTCAGAATCCCGCCCTGAAAAAAGATCGTAGTAAATGGTAGCAAAATAGATGCGACGTTCTGGCGTCCGACACTTGATGATGTTTTATTACTTCAAGAGGAGAGATACGGGATGGAGAAACCGAACAGGGAATTATTTTATTGTATATTTCATTTACCGTTCTGGTTTGTTAGTTTTGCGTTTGTAGGTATACGAATTTCATTGAATTATCAACAGAGGATGAAACCCAATGCATATCTTTTGATTGGCAAAATTATAAATATAGTATATTTCATCTGGGTTGATACATGTGTCAGATTTGGTAACTTTTCAAAACCAAAAGTATCTATCAATGACAGACGTCTCAATAGGTTTATGCATTAGGTGGGAACATCAAAGCATCAACAATTATGGCAACACTTCACAACGATACCAACTTGTTTAGAGCGAATCCATACAATCGTACAAGAGCAGTGAGTATTTAGTGCATATCACATACTATCAGTTGATGAACATTCTTCATTGCAGAGGAACACACAACATTGGAGTCATTGAAATGAAAGCTTGCTCAACATTTGCCTCACAACTTTATGGAAAACGTAGATGTTGCTATGAAGCGTAATACATTCCTCCAACAGTACGTTCGGTTGAAAAATGAAGGTTTGAGGTAATTTGTTTTCTTTGATGAGACTTCAGAATGGAACTCTAGGACATTCTTGGCAAGATTCTGAGTGTGAAAATATAAAGTATATGAGATTCAAGGTATTCAGAATTTGTATATATGTAAGATGGTGTATTGGAATTATGTTGTCTATTAGATTCATTGTTTTGCATGTTGGTTGTTCAGATGGATTCATTCCTGGGACAAAATTTGTTTTTATTCCTGTAATTGCTAACAAAGTTTATCATAGAGAAATTAAGCAGGATAACGTTCTCTACTTTCCACAATTGTTATGTATGGATAATGCTACCTATCACAGCACATTTATTAATAAAGTTCCCTCCTCAGCTTCTAATGAGGCAGCAATTCAAGGATGATTTACAATGACTAACAATGTAATTGAATTTGATTATGGAATGTTGAAACTGAAGTTACTAATTTTGTATTTACAATTGTAGGCCATAGATTCTATGATACATGAAATATATTCTTTGATTTTCAGAAACAAACCAGCCCTAATAAATAGGGCAGATATATTAGCAGAAAGATATGGATATCAAGATCTTTGATTCCCACATTACATTTGTGTTTTTATTCAGTTGAGTTGATGTGGGTACTTAGTGAATTGAGAGACATTTGAATTGTATTTTAATTTTTGTTGAAATGTAATGTGTAGAGTTTACATAATGAGCAAATACACAGATATTTTTGTCCCACAAATAAATTAATCTATAACTTCTGGATTTTTTCTCAAACACACCTATGAGAGTTGGACAGTAATTGGTTTTGAAATATAGAACCAACAAATGAGAAAGAAAGAACAGATTTGATACTGAAAGATGAACATTTTTAGATATCATTATGTAGTTATCATGTACAGGGTGGCCAGATAAGAATGCAAAGTGCTGTATCTCGGAAACTATTGGTCGTACAGACTTGCAGTAAAAAATTTTATGACTAAAATGGCTGAAAGAAAATCCTGGAAATTATTTTCAGGTTCCCAAGATGGCCGCCAGAGGGCGTAACCGTCATCTTTAACTTTTGAAGTGATTTTTCACTGAAATCTACCCAGTGAATGTACCGAAAAAATATATGCTCTTCAAAGTTGAGCTTTATTCGAGTAATTTTTGTCCGAAACTTTTTGACGTATCTATTAAAATAAAGTGGTTTTTTAACTCCTGAACCACTGAACGGATTTCAAAAAACTTGGTATTGTTGGAAAGAACATTCATTACTCCATGAAATTCATGCTACCTATGAAATATGTAATTCTCAGTGATGCCGCTAGAGCGCGTTTTTTGATATAATAACAGAATATTACAAAATTCTCTAAAAAATTAAATGCAATAGTATGACTTTCTTTCCATAAAAATGTAGTGAAATGATACTTGAATAGGCTAGTGAAAACCGTATCTCGATATCTAGTTTCTGACCTGAAATATCGAAGAAAGAAAATGTAGTTATCATAAAATTTCAAAATGACGCTATTACATATGTATTCATTCTTATTCATTTGTCTTCTTGTCTTAATTCATAATTTTATAATTTTCAAATGATACAAGTATTCTTAACTCAATGAAGTAAAGAACGTGTAGGGACATAACAAGCAAAAAAGACCGATTTTGAAATGAAACTAATGTCTCCTTAAATGCTCGAACTGTTTTCCATCACACTCAATGCATTGTTGTTGCATAGGGACCTATAATCATTCCGCCAAGGATGGCACACCATACATTGAGACTCCAATGGCCTCGATGTTGTACCTCGCGCAACCAGTGAGGATTCTTGTCAGACCAATAATGCATATTATGCAAATTAACGTTTCCATCACTTCTAAAAGTGGCCAACATCCAATGACAATAATCTATACGGTGGTCGAAGTATTCGTCATTCAAGGCTTGATGTAAAACCATATGATATGGGTGCAGTGCAAAAATTTGAAAAAAACCTATTGTGAAACATGTGAGTTTATGTGTTTAGTGACATATGAACTTACCCATGATCCTTTAAAATATTTAGAACAGTGGTACGTGATATACCCAACTCGCGAGACATTGCTCTCGTACTAACGTGAGGATTCATTTCCACGTATGCTAAGACATTAACTATACTGTTTTCTCTCGTTCTAGCCGAGTGTCTTCGCAACTTAGGTCGAAAGCTGCCAGTATTACGCAAATTTCGTACTAAACGTGGAAAATTCTCGCATCGCGTAAACGCCGATTTGGATATCGTGCTCTGTATACTCTTTGAGGCCAATGCCGCATTTTGAAGACATTCAAAATATACCGCAATCATATTGTAATGGAATCCAGGAGAACTTGAATAATCTCCCTGTATCACATGTTTGGAAGCTCTCGAATATTCTAGAATAGAAGAAGATGGAAGATCCTGCGAGCAGTCTGATGAAGAGAGATGAAAAGATGTGACAGAAGACTGACAGTTCTAGAACATTCCAGAACAGATGTAAAACATATAAATATCGAGCTTCCAAACAACGTTAATCAGTTGAAGAATAGAACGCGACGTAGTTACATCGTTGTCGATATAAATAGTTGAAATAAATAGTTTGTTGGTGTTTGTACGTGAAAATAAATAGTTCATCAGTTGGAAATCAGTCTGATCTCTACTGGAACCCACGAATAACGTTACAATATCAACAGCTTCATCATTTGTAAAAGGCATTTTAATGGTTTTGAAGCCTCACTTGTGTGTGCAACAAACACAAAATACACTGTAACTATAAGTAACTTCAATATTTGTTGACAAGTTGATTTTAGGCATTTGTTTTTCCTCCAGGGCCTACACTTCATGTTCTGCCTACCTTGCACTTGCCTCTTATATGCATTGATTATTATGCCCCTACACGTACATTTTGAATTTTCAAACTAATAATACTTTTATTATTCAATGAAAGATTATTATAAAATCATAGAATTTCTTCCTTGATTCAAAGACGAATAAATAAGAATAAATACCGAAGTCTTTTTGAAATTGTATGATAGGTAATTTTCTTCCTTCGATATTTCAGGTCAGGAACTAGATATCGAGATACGGTTTTCACTAGCCTATTCAAGTATCATTTCACTACATTTTTATGGAAAGAAAGTCATACTATTGCATTTAACTTTCTAGAGAATTTTGTAATATTCTGTTACTATATCAAAAAACGCGCTCTAGCGGCATCACTGAGAATTACATATTTCATAGGTAGCATGAATTTCATGAAGCAATGAATGCTCTTTCCAACAAGACCAAGTTTTTTGAAATCCGTTCAGTCGTTCGGGAGTTAAAAAAACATTGAATCGCCCCCCACCACTTTATTTTAATAGATACGTCAAAAAGTTTCGGACAAAAATTTATCGAATAAAGCTCAACTTTTTTTTCGGTACATCCACAGGGTAGATTTCAGTGAAAAATCACTTCAAAAGTTTAAGATGACGGTTACGCCCTCTGGCGGTTATCTTGGGAACCTGAAAATAATTGCCAGGATTTTCTTTTGGTCATTTTAGTCAACAAATTTTTTACTGCAAGTCTGTACAACCAATAGTTTCCGAGATACAGCACTTTGCATTCTTATCTGGCCACCCTGTACTTCCACAATCAATAGTAATTCAAATATAATGAATACAGGGTGATTCACCTGACTGGTTCATTCGAGATTAATGGAGAACTGATAGACATATCAACTTAAAATTTTGGTGGATGCTACTACTCAATGTGTTCCATTTTCCTAAAATATATTTAATACGCTGTTACTTCCGGTTGATCCGGAAGTGATATCAACTTTGTTTTTTCAAATAGAACGCCCTGTTTATTTTCAGATTTCCGAATTCTACGAGAAATTCTGGACCTTTTGCATTTTAAATTTCATTCATATCTTGATTTGATATTCCATTTTTACGAAAAATTTTTACAGACGGACTGGCTAACTGAAATGTCCATATTATCTTGAATTTTCAAGATTCAAGGTTCAATCTCCGTATACACATCAATGAAAGAGTGTTCTACCAGGTATCCTTCAAAGTGTTCCAAAATATTCAACAGGGTGTTTGATATTTCAGTTTACTTTTTGGAAATTTCAAATTCCAATAACTTCTTTATTTCAAATAGAATGATCATGATTCACTTATCTATAGAATCTAATAAGAATAGCGAAAAAAATCTCGAAAGCTCCATTGCCTGTCTAAATTTGGGGAGGTTCAAGCTATACGTTGTATGCCTATACAGGGTGTTTCACAGTGGATGGAACATTAGACGTATCTGGAGAACAGAAAGACAGATTATTTCGAAAATTTGTGAGCGTGGATAATCAAACTTGCTCTATCCGTCTAAAATATTTTCATCAATACAGTGTTGCCGCTTGTAATAGGTTGTCAAATATCTCCCTTCCGCCTTTTTGTCTTTCGAATTTCGCGGCTATGTACAAAGCGCTACAGAGCTCGTATCTGACAATACTATACATAATTTGAAAGGTCTTGACATAACCTACAAAACGACGCTATGCATGATCAGTTTGGATATTGCGTTCAACAGTTATAGACGTGTAAACATGGAGTTCACTAACGCCGAAATTCGCGCTATTTTAAAGTTTTCCTTCGTTGAAGGCAAATCCGCTAGAGAAACGTTCCGTGAGATTAATGGTGTTTTGGGGGATGGTACTCTATCACTTCGAACCGCGGAGGAATGGTTTCGACGATTCAGAGCCCTGTGAAAACGACACCATGGATAAGCCAGCCGGCGGAAGACCTGTGACGACAAATACCGATCAAATCATGGAATACATCGAGTTAGACCGGCATGTGGCATCTCGTGACATCGCCCAGAAGATGGGAGTTAGTCACCAAACCATCTTAAACCATCTGCAAAAGACTGGATACAAAAAAAGCTTGATGTTTGGGTGCCGCATGATTTGACGCAAAAACACCTTCTGGACCGAATCAACGCCTGCGATATGCTGCTGAAACGGAACGAACTCGACCCATTCTTGAAGCGGTTGGTGACTGGCGACGAAAAATGGATCACATACGACAATATCAAGCGAAAACGGTCGTGGTCGAAGGCCGGTGAATTGTCACAAACAGTGGCCAAGCCGGGATTGACGGCCAGGAAGGTTTTGCTGTGTGTTTGGTGGGATTGGAAGGGAATCATCTACTATGAGCTGCTCCCATATGGCCAGACGCTTAATTCTATCATCTACTGCGAACAACTGGACCGCTTGAAGCAGGCGATCGACCAGAAGCGTCCAGAATTGGCCAACAGGAAGGGTGTAGTGTTCCACCAGGACAACGCCAGACCACACAGTTCGTTGATCAGAAGCTACGGGAGCTCGGATGGGAGGTTTTATCGCATCCACCATACAGCCCAGACATAGCGCCAAGTGATTACCATTGTTCCTGTCCATGGCGAACGCCCTTGGTGGTGTAGAGTTGAACTCAAAAGAGGCTTGTGAAAAGTGGCTGTCCGAGTTCTTCGCAAATAAGGAGGGAAGCTTCTACGAGGGAGGTATCATGAAGTTGCCGTCCAGATGGAAACAGATTATCGAACAAAACGGCGCATATTTGAACTAAATCCGATCACTGTAACACTTTTTATAAAGCATTGAATAAAGTGCAAAAAAGCGGAAGGGAGATATTTGACAACCTTATATAATAAAGTAGTAGCTACTTTGTTATTTCAAATGGAACACCTCGTATATTATATCATTTTTGGAATCCTCAAGAGATTTCTCACAACTTTCCTACATAATTCCCTATACCTATCTGTGACGATTTCCGAGATAAAAATTATTTTGTCTAATTTTTGTGCAAAACCTGACCATTGAAAAATATCAATTTTTTCCCAATGCACATTCACAAAATATTGCAATTTGGGTTATAGCTGCATAAGACCATCAAGTATCCTGTCGATGAACTGGATCTCAGTTTCAGCATACAGGGAGGCTCAGAAGTGAGTGTCATCCGGACACTCATGAAAATGACTGAAACTCCGTTTTTTTTAAATGGAACACCCTGTATATTATCACTCATTCGAAAAGCTATAACATTTTCCATTTTAATTGAGTATACTTTACCTATACCTATCTCGTACGGTTTGTTAGTTATGATCACTGATGTTATGAATTCGTTTTCAATAAAATAAATATTGGATAGTGCTTTAGATAGTAGGCTATGAACTTAATTCTGACAGAGAACTAACATGTTATTCCTTCATTGTTATCCTGTATTCAAGATGCATGGGTGTAAAAATACTATGGCAGAAAATAATTACTTGAATGCGGTTTAGATGGATTTATTCATCATTTATGGTCAATGTAACAAGAATATCAGTAGAACATGCAGAGAGTTTGATGAAAAGCATGCAGTGATTTACCTCGGATGAATTCGAGAAAATTCATTTGATTGAAGAGAATTTTTTTTATGTTTTTTAAATCTTTCTAGATTTATCAATACACATGTTAGACTTTGATACTTTTAGCTTTTCATGATGATATACGCATTTCAAAATTTCTCTTCAATCTAATGAATTTTCTCGAATTCCTTCGAGGTAAATCAGCATACTTTTCATCAAACTCGCTGCATGTTCTACTGGTATTCTTGTTACATTGACCATAAATGATGAATAAATCCATCTAAACCGCATTCAATTAATTATTTTCTGCCATAGTATTTTTACACCCATGCATCTTGAATACAGGATGATAATGAAGGAATAACATGTTAGTTCTCTGTCAGAATGGAGTTCATAGCCTACTATCTTAAGCACTATCCAATATTTATTTATTGAAGACGAATTCATAACATAAGTGATCATAACTAAAAAACTGTACGAGATAGGTATAGGGAAAGTATACTCAATTAAAATGGAAAATGTTATAGCTTTTCGAATGAGTGATAATATACAGGGTGTTCCATTTAAAAAAACGGAGTTTCAGTCATTTTCATGAGTGTCCGGATGACACTCACTTCTGAGCCTCCCTGTATGCTGAAACTGACATCCAGTTCATCGACAGGATACTTGATGGTCTTATGCAGCTATAACCCAAATTGCAATATTTTGTGAATGTGCATTGGGAAAAAATTGATATTTTTCAATGGTCAGGTTTTGCATAAAAATTAGACAAAATATTTTTTATCTCGGAAATCGTCACAGATAGGTATAGGGAATTATGTAGGAAAGTTGTGAGAAATCTCTTGAGGATTCCAAAAATGATATAATATACGAGGTGTTCCATTTGAAATAACAAAGTAGCTACTACTCTCTGATACAAGCGGCAACACTGTATTGATGAAAATATTTTAGACGGATAGAGCAAGTTTGATTATCCACGCTCACAAATTTTCGAAATGATCTGTCTTTCTGTTCTCCAGATACGTCTAATGTTCCATCCACTGTGAAACACCCGATATAGAGCACCTGATAGTGATGTAAAAATATTTCTGGACAAACTGTATGACCTGATGTGTGACATCTATTCAAGCGATAACTATTACATTGTCAGTGGAGATATGAATATCAATATGTTTGTAGATACAACAAGTAGAGGAGACTTAATAAACATATTCGAAGAATTTGGAATGAAAAATAAAAATTTAGAAGCCACACGTATCACATGTAAAAGCTCCACATGCATTGATTTAATCTTCTCAAATCTTGGGTGTCAAAGTACATATGTGAAAGATCAGATCATACATTTCAATTGTGTCAGTGTAAACTTCCTATGAGTAATCTGACAGGGAATGGAACCTATATAAAAAGGGATATATCAGACTCTAATTTATTAACGTTCAGAAATTTAATCAGTATTGAACAATGGCAAGAAGTTTTCATCTCATCTGAAGTAAATGTCATGTTCGAGGAATTTTACAGTACCCTTTCATATGACTATTATATAGCATTCAATTTTGAAAAAATTGGGATGAATAAAAAAACAATAAAAATGGTACAATTCTGAAATAAAGGAGTTACATAAAATGGTGTGTGAAATAATAAAATCATTAAAGAACGCTTCAAAAACCTGAAAACTATCTATACAGAGAAGGTGAGGCAAGCGAAATTTACATTCAACAATAACAAACTTGAAAACTCCTTTAACCTGACAAAAGAAAGCTGGAAAATAATCAATGAAAAAAGGGGTTTATCGAATACAAACACAGTAAATCAGCTCGTGGTTACTAACGAAACAATAACCGATAAAAATAAAATATGTAACATGCTGAGCGACTGTTTTGTCAATAATGTAAGATTTTCTAGGCCAAACTTAAGCAGACTTACAATGACACCTATACAGGAACACACACTATTTCTTAATCCAATAACACCACGTGAGATTGAAGAGATAATTGGTAAGACCACTAGTAGGCCATCATCAGGTATTGACGGAATTAATGGAAAAGTATTATACTCTGTAAGAAATTTAATCAGTGTACCATTAGCTCATATAATCAATAACTCATTCACATCAGGACAATATATTACTAATTTGAAGATCTCTAAATCAATTCCCATATATAAACATAAAGGATCAAGAGATGATATAAATAACTATAGAAACATCTGCTTACAGAATCAACTTGCAAAAATCATAGATATGGCATTCAACATCAGATTAACAAATTTCATAGATTCTCAAAATCTTCTAGGTACCTTCCAACATGGCTTTCGACAAAATAAATCAACAACTTCTGTCATTTCAGAGTTATGCACACATGTTTATGATCATTAGGTCCAATACTATTCACTATCTTTGTCAATGACATTCATTTGACATGCAAACAAGCAAAGAATATTATGAATGCAGATGATACAACAATGATGATATCAAACAGAAATCTGGAAAAAACAGTGCATATTGCAATTTTACGAATGGTCTATGTGTCAATATAGAAAATACAAAATTCATCTCTTTCATTCCGAGAAATATTACCTATAACTCCTGCTCTTTAGTAAGAATCAATGACAAAAGTATAGAACAGGTCGAAACAACTAAATTCCTAGGTGTCACTCTTGATCACAAAATGAGCTGGGAAAGTCATATCAAAATATTAAATAATAAACTGAGTAAAAATTGCTTTGTACTAAGGCAACTGAAGGGCACGGTATCTAGGGACATACTATTGCTGGTATACTATGGTCTGGTTCAGTCGATACTGTCATATGGCTTGATATTCTGGGGAGGCTCAAGTCAAAGTGACAAAATATTTATTACTCAAAAAAAATCAGATGTATTAAGGGAGTCAACCGAAGAACGTCATGCAGGCGAATATTTGTTGAACTATCTATCTTAACAGTGCCGTCATTGTACATATTTCTAGTCACTTTAAATGTACAAAAACTACTAAAGGAGTTACCTAGTACCTACAGACAGCTCTCATCATAACTACAATACGAGAGGAGCGGAAAACTTCAACCATTTTCAAGGCTAACCATAGGCCAAAACTCCCATATGCACAAAGGAATCTTATTTTATAACCACATTAAAAACAAACTGGGTAACGAAAAAAGTTTTGAAGATACAAAAAGCTTCAAATCTCTTTTATATACATTTTTATTAAAAAGAGCTTTCTACTCTGAGGAAGAGTTTCTACAGAGTTGAAATATTTGTATCTGTAAATGTAAGAATATTTTAAATTGTATTGTATTTTTTTATTGTATTGTTGAATGAAAATTTATTATTATGTGTTTAATACCTATTACTCATCTGACTAGTCTAATAAAGTAGGTACATCTGTGTATACACACGTTGCAACATATTTTGTACTGCTTTAACAGATGAATAAATATATTTCTATTTCTATTCTATTCATGAAATTTTCACACTAATCGACGCAAAATTTCATTTCCTATCGATTTGTATCGGTATAACATTTTGCTAAAATGGATATTCACAGAGATATCAACAAAGATGTGGAAATACGCTCATTTGTCTCATGTGTATTTTCACAAGTGTGCTTTGGATGGTTCTAAATTTCATATTTGACGAATGTTATAAACATTAATTGATTGCAAACGTGAAAAAAAAACGAATCCACCATCATATGGTGTTAGAAACATTACACAAAAATTGATGACTGATGGATTCGGCAAGGTAGACCATGGTAATGGCCTTCGAGGTCACATGACCTGTCACCTCTCGATTTCTATCTCTGGGGTTTCAGGAAAAATAGAGTTTTCAAAAAGGCTGATTACTCTAGAAATTCGCCAGAGCCAAAAAATTGTGCCTGACTTTCGCAAAATTGTCATATGAAATTGAAAGGTGAACTACTGAAGGTGTCCGGAAAAGAATTATTATGTGTCGTGAACAACATATACGACATTTTGAACAATTACTGGTTTTGTATTATCTGTATTATTCGTTTCGTGGTGGGTTTGCATAGGAATATCCATAGACGAAGTGGAGATAGTCACTTCTCAATGGATTAATGTTCATATTATTCGTCAAATATGAAATTTAGAACCATCCAAAGCACACCTGTGAAAATACTCATGTGACAAATGAGCGTATTTTCACATTTTTGTTGATATCTCTAGAAATATCCATTTTAGCAATATGGTATGCTAATACAAATCGATAGGAAAAGAAATTTTGCGTCAGATAGTGTGAAAAATTTATGGTGAAATAAGGAAGTTATCGGTATTTGAAATGTCCAAAAAGTAAACTGAAATATCAAACACCCTGTTGAATATTTTGGAACACTTCGAAATATACCTGATAGAACACTATTTCATTGATGTGTAAACGGAGATTAAACCTTAATTCTTGAAAATTGAAGATAATATGGACATTTTAGTTGGTTAGTCCATCTGTCAAAATTTTTCGTGAAAATAGAATATCTTGAAAACAAATCTCGATAGGAAGAAAATTCAAAATGCAACAGGTCCAGAATTTTTCGAAGAATTCGAAAATCTCAAAATAGACAGGATGTTCCATTTGAGGAAACAAAGTTGATATCACTTCCGGTTCAACCGGAAGTAACAGCGTATTGAAAATATTTTAGGAAAATAAAAAATCAGTTCTACATAAACCTCTAATGAACCAGACAGGTGAATCACCCTGTATATTTCATCAGTCGAAAACACTTTCAAAACAAACGGGCAACCTAACCCAAGTTAATTCGGAGTATCGCTGAAAATGTGGCATCACGGCTAAATCTGGCGACGGTATCAACCCAGATGAAATAGACTATAACTAATAATAGTATAAATTCCTAACATTTCGTGTGCAGCAATTCGATATAGTGATCTCTGAATCCAAATGAGCTTCCTTCCCAACCCAAAAATATTTTCACGTATATTTGAAACTTGAACTTGTTTAGTTTTGATTTTATTGAACGTCGTTTACAAAAATACAATATTACGCCAAAAAATCAGGAATAATGGCAAAAGTAACTATTCATCTTATATAAAATTACGACATAAAAATATCTTTACCATTTCATAATTTTTTAGAGATATCAAAATTTTTATAGCCTTCTCATAAGAAGTCTGGAAGAAATCTTCAATTCATTTTTCACACATAACCAATAATTGCTTCTTGTGATTGAGGCCAACGGAATTCTGAAGAAGAATATTTAATTGAAAAATTCAAAAATAAATTTGTTCTTGATAGATTGTATGAAAACAATAGAGATATATAAAATGAAATGCTTACCTAATGAATCCTCCCCAAGCATTGTGTGCACCAGTGGTTTTCTGTTGACTGGGACTCGAATCATTATTTGGCGTGTGGTTTTCTGAATTCCTAACTTTCGCCCTGGCTGATTTGTATTTTTCACAAAGATCTTCGACTTTCTTCTCTAAGCTTTCGATATTCGCCTATTAACGAATGAATATATTTGAAATTGAAAGTAGAAAACATAGGTCATGTATAGTCTATCCATTTCAGAGAGTTGTGAGGTATTCAATTATTTTTCCATACTTGAAATTGGCTACGCCAACATTTTGAATGATTAGAAATGTGACTTTCTTGTGTTTTTCATTGAATGTAGAAGAAAACTTCGAGATACACGACGGAATTCTTGAATATTCGTCAATAAATGATGATGATGATTGTGTGTGGTAACTTGGTAACTATACACTGTGACAATTTGAAAACTTATAATGGGCTATATGTCACAAACGAAAGATGATATCAAGAAATGCTCAAACCCGTTTCTAGGAGGAAGAGGAGGAACTAAAATAGTATAAAAGATAACTCGCCCCCATCAACCCCCTAGTAGGGTTCGATACACCCTGTAGAATTATTATTTATCCCAATGGATAGCATTTTTTATAGTCTTTACAATGATGTATCACAAGTCTACCATACAAACTTTTTTGGTTGGGGTTGGTGGGGCCTAGGGGGTTGATGGGACGAGCTATATTTAATGCCATTTTAGTTCCCCCTTTCTATCCTAGAAACGGGTTTGAGCATTTTTTTATATCATCTTTCGTTTGTAAGATATAGCATAATGTAAGTTTTTAAATTTTCAATGAGGAAGTTACAAAAAATGCAGGTAGCATCATACTCCATCTCTTTTTTCGATTGAAGTTCAATGGCAAAAACGGAAATTAAGTATCGTCTTTTGTTCTCGTGTTATGAAAAAAAGTTAAACTTCAACTTCGACACATACGAATATTATGGTTGTTAGTAAAGTTATGAGAAAATAACATTAATGTTCTGAAAGTATTTTTAAAGTTCAATCACGTTCAGTGACGTTGAGAAAAGTTCAAAAGAACTGTTCAATGTCGACTAATGACCTACAGTTTAATTTTTTTCGAATGGAAATCTTATTTGGCTATGGATTTCCTTTTTCTTTTTCAAACATGTATCACATATTGGTCGCTTTTGATGAGCGAGTATTCAATAGCGAAAATAATACTTTATATTATAACACTTTTTTACCCGCGGCTTGAGTGGCTACCGGGTGCGTCACAGGTTGCGGATAGTGAACGGCCACAGCGAATGATCAGAAAGTGACGCAGTGGTTAGTAGAGGAATGAGAGCTCGTATGATCTAAAACTGTACTGGTAGCTCATGAATACTCTACCGCAGACAAACTCCTTCTGCCTAGCTGTCGTGTCGTGGCGAAAGGCGTGCACAGGAGCATAACGGCGCCAGTATCTGCTAGACCTTGGTCTGCAGGACTGATACACCTTACCTCTGCTGTAGACATGTATTACGGGAGGTCTATGCGGGGGGTCTGGGCTTAAACACCTGAACCAAAAGGAGACAACCTCAATAAAAACCTAAATCCTACGATGGGTGGACCAGGCTTATGGGATGCGTGGCTGAGTAGAAGTTCAACCAATGCTGGTCCCACCTTGAGGCACCAGACCCCGGTACTCGTGGGATATAGTATAGACACGGATACAAAAATTCCAAATGGAACACATTGCCCAGGGAGGTGTTCCCCGAGGCATATGACCTTCAGAAATTTAAAAAGAACACCAATTCCTACCTCCTCTCCCTTGCTTCTCACGATGTTCTCTGAACATTACAGGATGTCTCCTTTCGTGAGAAGTTTTATCTAAAAAAAAAATCCAAAGAGATAGACTCCCTCAGAGAGGAACCTGAAAAGGTAGACTCTCAACAAGTAGCTGGAGCGGTTCATGGGGTTGCGCAAGCAATGGACATGGACAAGGGCTCCAAACCTCGACTTTCTGGTGCCCTTAAAAGGAAACTCCGGAAAGCCGAGAAGATTGCCTCTGGGAAATGGACAGAGGACAATCCTAACAAACCTGCTCCACAAAAGCAGGCTCCGGGGAAAAAGGCGAAAGAGGCCAAAAAACGGCCTCGCTCCGACTCGAGTACCCCCGGAAAGCAAAATCCTACAAAAAGACATAGGAGCCAAGAGCAGACTATGTCTCTTAACGTAGTAGCGTAATAGCTAGGGGGCTGAAGATGGCGATCATTGATCGCCCTCATCCTGAGGTGCTCCTAGATCAGGGGAAAGCGGGCGCTATACAGGGGAAGCTTTTGGAACTGATCGCTGGAACGCCGTCGGGAAGTTCAACCCCACCTCAATTTGAGCGCTCGTCGTTTGTCGCAGGGGTCTGTTGGATGTACTGCGCAAACGACGTTACGAAAAACTGACTGAAGGCCAACATTGCCTCGCTTGGGAACCTTTGGGAGGGTGCTGATTTGACTGTGGTTGAATCGAAAGACCTCCCGAAGCGCCCGAGAGTGTTGGTACATGTGCCGGACGCCAGTGAAGAGAAAGAGGTCCGAAGCTGGATCAGCAAACTAAATCCGTTGCTAAAGACATACGGGTGGATCCAGATCAGCCGGAAGGAAGAGGAAAAGGGCCAGACGCTGGCCTACTCTATTGATGAGGCGTCCATGAAGGCTTTGGAGGCGAAAAACCTCAGGGCCTACTATAAACTGGGGAAGTTATTCTTCAGGACCCTGAAGTCTGGTCCGAGTGATGCAGACAAAGGTAAGAGTACTTCAAGCGAACCTACAGCACAGTGAGGCAGCCTCGACTGTCTTATCTGGACAAATAGGTTCATTTGACATAGCATTGATTCAAGAACCCTGGATTAACGGGGGCGTTATCAGGTGGCTAGGAGCGAGTGGTGGGGAGCTATTCTATTGCCGAACTACTGATCGCCCTAGGGCCTGTATCCTTGTTAAAAAGGGCTTGAAAGTATTTCCTCTAACGAGTTTTTGTTCTAGGGACCTTGTTGTTATAAAGTTAACCCTAGAGAAGGGGGGAACGAAGGCAGGGGAGATCTCAATAGCCTCTGCTTACTTCCCCAGTGATGCACCTACTCCCCCACCACCAAGTGGAGTAGAGGAACTGATGGCTAGTTGTAGAACTGGATCACAACTAGTCATGGGATGCGATGCCAACGCCCACCACCACATCTGGGGAAGCAAAAATACAGACCTCAGACGTGAGTCGCTACTGCAGTTCGTTCTAGCTAACAACTTGGATGTGCTCAACAAAGGGAATACACCAACCTTCGTGACGACACGGGCCAATGAGGTTATAGATATAACTGTAAGTACTAATATTATCTCTAATAACATTAAAAATTGGCGTGTATCTGACGGGGTTTTTTGCTCAGATCACAGACATATTAGATTCGAAATAACGGGCATTAAAACCCAAACTTCAAACTATAGAAATCCACGCAAAACTAACTGGGGAGCCTATATAAGGCAGACCTAGACATGTAATTGCACAACATTCCTAGCAAAATTGATAATACCATAGAATTTGATGACATCGCGGAGCAAATGACTGACGCGATGGTTTCAGCCTACAATTCAAATTGTCCTCTAATCACAAGGAGTTACAAACGTAACGCACCTCGCTGATTTGAGAAAACAGGTTAGACGCAAATTTAACCAAGCAAAGAGTAATGGAGAATGGGGTGAAAACAGAACCATTCTAACAGACTACAACAAAAAATTGAGAAAACTTAAGAGAGACTCTTGGAGGAAGTACTGCGAGGATATCGAAAAAAACGCCGCAGGTGCTAGACTTCAAAAGGTACTTTCAAAAGGTCCACAAAATCCGATCGAAGCAATAGTAGGCTCTGATGGAAAGTACACCCAGGATGAAAGAGAAATACTGATGAAACTTTTCAGAGTTCACTTTCCCGAATCCAAGGTAATTGACGACGCACCTGTAGCACAAAGACCGCTTTCTCCGGTAACTCTCAACAGAAGAGTGACTAGGGACTGGGCGTGTGCTAAGAAGATAATCACATGGCAAAAAATGAAATGGGCTATCAACTCGTTTGAACCATTCAAATCTGCTGGACCCGATGGCGTTTATCCCAAAATGCTACAAGAAGGGCCAGAACTTCTACTTCAAAAACTTTGTATGGTACTAAGAACCAGTCTTGCAATGGGATATGTACCAAAAATATGGTCTAAAGTAAGAGTCGCTTTCATACCTAAACCTGGCAAGTCGGAACAGAATGGGGCGAAAGAATTCAGACCAATAAGCCTAATGTCTTTCATACTGAAAACGTTAAAAAAAACTTCTCGATAGGTATATTAGGGATGAGGTGCTTGAGAAGAAAGCCGATTTCAGAATATTAGGAAACGGGCCTGAATTCACTGATAAATTTATGATGTCGGCAAGATATTGTGATATTTTACATGCACACTTTTTTATGATATCAACCGGGATTTCATCTAATACAGTGGATTTTTTATTAGGTAAGTTATCGATAACTTCCTCGACTTCCTCTTTAGTGGCCGGTATGAGAACAAAAGAGTTACTTAAGCTATTGAAGGTTGTACACGAATTTGATATATTGTTTCCGAAATGCTCGGATATTTTATCTTCAATGACCGTGGATAAATAGTCGCCAAATAAATCTGTGATAACGTTCAAGTCCGTGGTTAAGTTACCTTCATGAGAAATTTCTAGCTCTCTATGCTTTTTGCATTTCCCTGTTAAATTATTTGAAATCGTCCAGATTGCTTTGGATCTGTTCTTGGAGTTTTTTATTTTATTGTTGTAAAATTCGCGTTTTTCTTTTTTAATGTTTTCGTCCACTTGTTTTTTTATTTTTTTATAGTTTTTTTCTATTTCATTGTCATCAGTTCTCTTTCTTAACCAGTCTAGTTGTTTCAATTTCTCCAAGTCATTTTTCACATTGTCTGATAAGATTATTTTATCTGAAAAGTTTCTATTTTTAGTTATCTCTCTTTTTTTGGAGAAGGCCAAATCAAAGCACCATAGAAAATCTCTAAGGAATCTTTCAAAATTCTCATTGACATTGCTAATGTCATTGGATTGCATATTGCATAGTGTCCTCTCCAAATGAAAATAAAATTCATTTACGGGTTTATTTGAAACTATTTGTATCCCTAAGTTTTTTTATAATATCAGTAACATCTTCCAATAATATATTCATAATAAAATTTCCTTCAGGGCTCTGTGATGGTAAATTATCTGAAGTTACTAAATTTTGAGCATAGAGTGGATTATTTAGTATGCCCGTGCTGGGGCCATTTCGAAATTGTTATATTATCTCATGATGTGAAATCATCGTGGGATCGGGGCTACTTGGTTTCGTCCGTTTGATACCTTGTTTATAGTTATTGATAGAGCTGTGATGTGAAGCGATTGTATTGTTTTGTAATAGACTAAAAGTAGTCGTATTTCTTCCGGGTAGTGATGTATATTATTAACTAATGATTTGTGTATGTCTGTGTGTCCTCTTTGTGTATTGTTTGGTATATTATTCATTACTGCCGTTGCATAAAAATTTCTGGGAATTTGTTTGTTTGAATCGTGGTAACTCACGTTTGACGTGCTCATAACTTCTTTAATCAATTTTTGTCGTTTGAATTCTGGGCATGTTTTTAATTCGGTTGTATAGTGATCTCCCTTGCAATGAAACATTCTGGGATGTGTTCAATTGTTTTGCAATCATTTGTGTTGTGTGGTTCTCCACACCTATTACACCTTGGCTTTGAATTGAATTGATGTCCATACCGCAAACAGTTGAAACAGAGTAAGACCTTTTGTATGTAGGGTTCAACTTCTTTTCGTACTTTATTTATAGCAATATATTTGGGAAGAACTTGTGTGTTGAAACTAATTATACAGGATTTTGTTGGGACATAATCTGTTTTCCCTTCAGTTATAACTTTTCTATTAATTCTTTTAACGCTATTAATTTCAAAATTGCAATGCATGTCGATTTTTTTTATTTTGTTCTTAATATATTCCTCCGTAAATTCCACGTCTATAACGCGAATAACTCCCTGCCTAATGACAATAAACTTAGGAATGTAAATTTCTAACTTATTTTCAACAAAAACTTCATCATTTTTATGAACGATAAATAATTAGCACTTTCATAATCTTTCAGTTTGATTCTGATTCGATTTCTCCCTATTGCATCAATACTAGAAATTTTATTGTCTAATTCCAGGAAGTTTGTGAGAATTATATCTCCGATTTTGAGTGCATTTATTCTATCTTTGAAACCTGCTTCGTTTTTCTTCATATAAACATGAAATGAGCCAAGGTCATTTTGCTGATACAAAAATGCCTGTTTTTGTTGGTATTCCTTTTTTGCTGTTGTTGCTTCCACTGATTCGAAGAGTTATCGCCCAGTTTCTTATCATGACTAGAAGTACTAACAATTTCATTTATTTTTGTTAGTGTTAAATCGACATTGAAATCCATATTTTCAAGTTGTTTTGGTGGTGGTGGAGATTTGCCGGGATCGGGGGGTTTACCCCCGTTACGGTTATCCATTTGTAGGTTGTTTAAGTCCTTTCAGACTTATTCACTATAACAAATATAACGAATAATGGTATCTATCACTGTATTAAATTTCGGTTACCGAAAATTTATCAACTAACACAGGAGCGCTTGTTGACCACTTCCGAACCGCACGAAAGTTAGATCGAAACTGTTCCGATGATTTTACATGTCAATTGTCTCTTTTCGCTTGGTGAGTGGTAGAGATGTTCTCTCGGAATCCAAACTGGGTAAGATGTTTTCTAGGTCATATTCGTCTCGGATTCTTCTGAGAAAGATTCTTTCGAATATTTTGCTAGAGATCGGTAATAGACTGATTGGTCTGTACGAAACGTATCTTGCGGTGATTTGCTGTTTTTGTGAGTCATATTTCTGATGTTGGGGGTACTGGTAACTCGAAGACTTGTGAAAGATGGTCAGCAAAATTGTCAGCTTTTTCCTGATTTAAGCGTGCCCATTTGTTGTCGGACGTTCGAATAGAACTCACTTGCGGAGTTGGTTGCAAACGTTGAATTTTGGTTATCTGGAGTGTTTTAGAGAGTTTACGTGATAGCTTGTCTTTTCTGAGTTATGAGTTGTCGGATATGCTGTGGATCACATCATGATTTTATTCGTAGATTGTTGGTCATCCTAAGGAGTAGAATACCATGCAGATTGTTGTATTTTATTAGTAAAGTATTGTGCGGCTCAGATTTGAGTTGTCAGTGATATGAGCTTGAAAGAGATCCCAATCGGTTCGTGTTAAGGTCAGTCTTGGATGAACATTCTTCTCCAAGAATGTTGAAGTCATTCTCTACAAACTTCACTCACAAACATAATATTCGTATGTGTTAAAAAGTCAAAAAATCTACTTTTTGATCAAAGCCGAAAAACAATAACAAATTTTGGTTTTCGCTAATGGAATTGATCTCGAAAAAAAAAGGATGCTACCTCTATTTTTTTGTATCTCCAATTCGAGTCAACCTCACAAACCTCTTAATTCGCCCACCCTGAAAATATTTGAAATTGAAAGTATATAGTCATTTGTTACTGAGAGTTGTAACAGATTTTGTTATTTTTCCATACCACAGTGCATAATCAAATACCAGGTGTGAACTTGAATTTATCGGATTCTTACCTACCCATCAATGTTGGTAAAAATTTTGTCCTTCGTGCAAAATTTTACTGTAAAGTCAGGAAACCGTCGAATTGAAATTATCTCAAACGGATTGCGAACTATTTTCTGTTCATCATGGTGTACAGTTTGCCGAATAGAATTCAGATGGTGTTTATCTATGGTTCTGAAAATCGTTGTGCCCTAAGAACTGTGCAGCATTCAACGGAAGAAACCCCGGAAAAAACATCAAACAACTGACTCTTAAATTTGAAGAAACAGGATCAGTGGCAAACAAAAAAAGGACCAATACAAGAGTACTTAATGAAACGGCACAAGTGGAAGTTTTAGGACATTTTGCTATGAATCCTACAATGTCTCTACGCCAAGGTTCAGCGATAACAGAAATTTCGCATCAGGCTATCCATCGGGTACTCAAACTTCATAAGTTTCACCCATACAAAATACATATTCTTCAGGAATTGCGGGAGGACGACCCTGATCGAAGAATTCAATTTTGCGAGAACATGACCGAAATGTTACGTATTACTCCCCAGTTGCTAAAAATATTTGTTTTACCGATGAATCCACGTTTCATTTAAATGGTGAACTGAACAAACACAACTGTAGGTACTGGAGTGACGAAAATCCGCATGTCATCAGGGGAGGACACACGCAGCATCCAGAAAATAGTCTGGGCGGAAATTTTAGGGTCATTATTTATTAATGGCAATCTTAGTCGCGACACTTATTTCGAAATGTTGAACAGCACCATTGAACCTTTAATTGTTGCCGAAATAGAATTGATTGATAAAAATCGAATTATTTTCAAATCAGATTATCGTAAATGAACGCGCGATCGTTTTCAATCTCAATAATGGTATGTTTCCATGACATTTCTTAGCTATCTGATACAAAATATGGCAAAAAAATTGTATACATATGTATGAACTTGATTTTTTTTTCGAAAACCTGACTATTCAAGTATATCATAATATATCATATGGAAGGAACTTCAATTCTCTTTCAGGATATTGAATAATATACAGGGTATTCCATTTGAAAAAATGCACTTTTCACCATTTTTGTATCTATCGTATCTATCGTCTATCGTAACGGCCCTGTACAATGGAGAACGAATTTTCTCAGACATAATTGATACACAGGACATTGGTAAACTACACCCAAAATTTCAGCATTCTACGAATCCAAATACTGCAGTAATAAACATTTAATTGAAGTTACCTATCTCAAAAACCTTTCGAGATAGGTATACGAAGGCATACGAAAATGATAGAAAAGTATTGGAGAAACGAAAAATTTAATAAAATACAGGGTATTCCATTTGAAATAACAAAGTTGTTGCTACTTTTCGATACAAGCGGCAACGCTGAAAATATTTTAGATCGATAAAACAAAACTGATTACTCGAGACACCAAATTTTCAGAATATTCCTACGTCAAACCTACCATCGACCGTGAATGACCCTGTATGTATATAACTTAAATAACTTTTTGTTTAAGATACTTTAAAAAAAAAAGATTTATTTTGTCATGTGTTCACAAACAGGATTCTGAATCTAGACTGAATATCATTTCTAACATAATACACCATCTAAACTAATTGTCATCTTAGAGAAAATGATGACATTGCAAATTAAATGTCAGTGGCATCAGTTACACATTGTTCAGTATGTTCGTAATGCAATATAACTCCTCCCCCGTTAGAATGAAGCTTCCTCTGGAAGGTTCGGTTTTCTTTCACGAGGAATGACCTCTGGAACCTGGTCTGCTTTCTCAAGTGGATTCGTTGTTTTCTTCCATCGTAACCAAATATAGACCGTGCCTATCGCAGGAATGCTGATGTACAGGATAATAGTCCATATGCTGGGTTTGTGATAGTTGAAGTCTTGAATTACAGTGGGAATAATTCTGTTTGTTGGGATTTCTGTCATTCTCAGCGTTTTCAAGTTCACCTTGAAGTCCGTGAAATTTTGTTTATCCAAGTTGAATTTAAGATTGTTCGCTACCAGTGGCGTACCATAAGTTTTGTCTTGAAAGGCCATTTCTTGTCCGTGGAAGAATAACTTGCATTGCGAGTTTTTCACCAGGTATACTCCGGCTAGGTTTTTCGTTTGTACTTCTTCTTGACACTGGAATTTCAATTTTTCTTCCTTCAAAAATACTCCCAAGTATTGGTCAATTTCTGGTATTCTTTCCATTTGGCTTTCCGATATTTCCAATCGGCTATATTGGCAGTTATTGGTGTTTTCTTCGAGTATAATTTGTTCTTCACATGTTGTTTTCATATTCCTCAGAAGATGACTTGGACAGTGGAATATTTTGCCTTGCGTACATATGTCATTTAAGGCTTTCATTGTATTATCTTTAGATTTCAATAAGTAGTTTGAATTTGGAATGATCGTAAAAAATTCTGATTCGTGTCTCGTGGGTATAGGAAGTAAATAGTAGAGATCAAATATAGTTTCGAAATCGATAGGGATTGATAGGAAATAATAAATCTCATTGTTTTCTACTTCACATTTGACATCTATGATCGATTCGAAATCAAGAATATTTTCGTATGACAATTCGAAAGGTAGTTGATTTTTATAATATGATGAAACTTTCCTAAGCTCGAGAAACAAATCTTTTGATTTCATAATGCTAGGATGCATAGTACTTAGTTTGCAGAAAGTTAAGGAATTTTCGATGTCTTGTAAAATATTGAGAATTCCATTTAAAAGAATGACAATCTGATTTAAAATATCTTTAGCGTATAAAATATGTTGATGTTGTATCTCTTCATTCATAATTGTTTTTAACTGTAAAATTCTAGATTTTAATTCAATTTCATTGTGTTGAATGTCTCGAACTGTATCATTGAATTTTTGAATGATTTGTGTATTCAAACTATATTGATTTTTCAGTTGTTCTTGAAGGTTTAATTGATTTGATTTCAGATGATCTAATATGTTGTTTATTCTCTCGCCATCTTCAGCGTCGAGGTTTCCAGTTATGCCTTTCAAAACTGATCCTAATCCATTAATTAATCCTCTTTTATTTCTTTGGTTTGAAGTATGAATTCGGATATTTTCGAATTTGTCTTCGATACTTGCTCGTGTGTATTCTACAATGGTAACGTAATTTTCTACTGATCGGGCAAATAAAGAGTTATTTTTCATATTTTCTTTGACATTATCATACTGAGTGTTCAAATGATCATATTCATCGAGAATCGGTTTGATATCGTAAAAGTGAGTGAAAGTATGTTCTGTTCGTTGAAGTTTTGCATGGCCTAATCGCAGAATGGGTGTTTGCGAGTCTTGTGGTGATTCTACGGAAACTGGAATATGTTGTGATGGCTGCAAGCATACTTTTTGTGAAAAATGTTCTGGCCTCTCGAGTTCTGAATTAAGATGCATACTGCTGAAGAAGAGACGTTTGATATATCTTTGTGATAACTGTGAACAAGGTTTCAAATTGCTCCCCATTCTGATGAAGAAAGTGGAATTCCTAGAAAGTCAAGTGAGCAAGTTAGAGGAAAAAGTTGAAAAACAAAATTCAACTGGGGGAAAGATGGAGGATGGAATGGAAAATTTTGAGAATATCATCTCTGAACTTGAAGAAAGGAGGAATCGGGCAAGAAATGTTATCGTGCTGAATATACAGGAGTCGACAAAGAGAGATAGAAATGAAAGAATTGCAGATGAGAAGCTCACAGTTAACAGTATTTTGAAGGAATGTGATGTCATTGATGGAAATATGCAAGTATATCGAATTGGAAAATTCACTACTGGTAAAAATCGTCCTCTGAAAATAATATTTTCTAACTTAGAATTAGCTAAGCAAGTACTGAGAAATAAAAATAGAATAAGTGCAAACAGAGTAATCATTTTTGGAGATCAGACCAAAGCACAACGTGAATACTACCAGAAGGTGAAAAGTAGACTAAGTAAATTTGTCGAGGAGGGTGACCTGGATAAAACGATAAGGTATATAAACGGAGTACCAACCATTGTCCAAAAAGAAAAAAACCAGTAATGCCTAATATTCAGGGATCTTCTTTTATAAGTTTCAATCAAGACATCATTTATGTTAACATTCAGAGTTTTCTTGCAAACAAACACGAAGTTATAACCCAAATAATCTGCTACCGCCCAGCAATCATGGTTTTGAGTGAATCTAGAACCACTCATGATATTTTAGATTCTGAACTCGCTGTAATGCAGTATAATTTTGTAAGATGTGACAGTAGCAGTAGATATACAGGAGGAGTCTTGATTTATATTAGGCAGGACATTGAATACAGAGTGATGAAAAGTATAACATCAGTAGATGTTAACTATTGGTTTCAGTTTATAGAAATTTCAATTGATAGCCAAAAATGGACTATTGGGGGTGTTTACCATTCACCGGGTGCAAGTCATTCAGTGTTCATTGAAAAAATGGAAGATATATTAGAAACTTATTTTTATAATAGAAAAACTGTCTTGGTGGGTGATGTTAATGTTGATTTCAAGAATATTGATAATTTCTACACGAAAAAAATCCAGCACTTGCTCAGCATGTATGGTGTGGATCAGATGGTTAAAGATTATACTCGAATCACAAATGTCAGTAAAACTCTTATTGATTATGTCATAACAAATTGTGATAATATTACTGTCAAAGTTAATGACAGTCCTAAAATTTCTGATCATTCCACCATTTCTATTGCTATATTTAATACAAGGCCGAATGTTCCCGAGAGAATTCAAGAAGTTAGGAATATGTGCAGGGAAAATATGTTATCCATCAATATGGAACTCTTGTCTTGTAGTTGGTTGTTGGATTGTGTAAATGTTGATGTTATTTTGGAGGATATTTTTAAAAAAGTATATGGCATTTTAAATCGAGTTGCTCCAAGCTATACTAGAACGTTGAAATTGAATGATGTACCATACTATGATAATGATTTGAGGAAGAAAGCTAAAGACAGAGATATGGCGTATAAAAATTTTAAGAAATGTAATGATGTTCAAAAAGAAGAAAAATGGCAAATATATAAAGCAAATCGAAATCAGTATGTTAATATGCTCAAAGCTAAAAAATCAGAATACTATGAACAGAAAATTGACTTGAACAAAGGTAACTCAAAGCAAATGTGGAGGACTCTTAAATCGATTGTCAAACCAAATGCCCCTTATAATTTCAACAAAATTGAATTTTTTGAAGACGGTGAAACCAGAATGTACAGAAATGAAATGGACATAGCTAACAACTTCAATATTTTTTTTGTGGATAGTATCCAAGATATTGCTAATAATATAATTGCAGAGGAACAATGGTCACAGGAAAATCTCATACAAATAAATAGCACATTAAGTTGTTTTCAAAAACTAACCTATAGTGAACTGCGTGAAATTATATTCTCCTTGGACAACAATAAGAATCAGTCTGAAATTCTTAATGCAAGATTCTTGAAGGAAACATTTGAAAGTCTTGGACATGTTATATTGCATTTTATAAATTCTTCTCTTGAATATGGAATATTTCCGGATAGTTTCAAAGTTAGCACCATTATACCAATACCG
This sequence comes from Plagiodera versicolora, assembly GCA_037013635.1. NCBI lineage: Eukaryota > Metazoa > Arthropoda > Insecta > Coleoptera > Chrysomelidae > Plagiodera > Plagiodera versicolora. The sequence continues at coordinate 1,307,832 of CM072986.1, read as the reverse complement.
AAAATTCCAAATACAATAGATGCAAACAATTTTAGACCCATAAATACATTACCAACACTTGAGAAAGTAATTGAATTGGCAGCTCATGCACAGCTGATAAACTATTTGAATAGTAATAATATCCTTAGTGATCACCAATCAGGATTTAGGAAGAGTTATTCATGTGAAACAGCTCTCCAATATACATTATCAAATTGGAAAAAACAAATAGATGAAAATAAATATGTCATTGCAGTTTTTCTAGATGTGAAACGTGCTTTTGAAACAATTGATAGAGACATTTTATTAAGTAAACTAAGGTATTATGGAATTGCTGGTTCTGTTTATTATTGGATGGAAAACTATCTGTGCAACAGAAGCCAAATAACAAAAATTGGTTCAAGTTATTCCAATAAATTAAGTAATAACATTGGAGTACCTCAAGGCAGCGTTTTAGGCCCCCTTCTGTTCATTCTTTATATGAATGATATTCATCAAATTGCAGGGAACTGTTCTATTAGCTCATTTGCCGATGATACATTGGTGTATTGTGCGAATCAAAATTTAGACCAAGCTATTATAGAAATTAACAACACATTGGCCAATATTGAAAGATATTTGCGGACGAATAAACTTAAATTGAATGTAGCCAAAACCAAATCAATGATTGTTACAACTAAATATAAATATGATAATTTACTTGTTAGTTCGATTGATATAGTGATTGAAAATACGTCTTTGGAAATTGTAGATGAATTCAAATATCTGGGATTTATGATTGATAATAATTTAACATTCAATAGTCATGGAGAATATATTATTAGAAAAATATCTAAAAAAATGTACTTTTTTTCACGAATTTCAAAAGAGCTGTCCATGTTTGCCAGAGTTACCATTTATAATTCCATTATAAAGCCTGATTTTGACTATTGTGCAACAATAATTTACTTGTTTAACCAAAATCGAATTTCTCAACTCCAAAAGCTACAAAACAGAGGAATGAGATTAATACTGAAATGTAATAGATATGCTCCGGTTGAAGTGATGTTGGATACACTGCAATGGTTTTCAGTTGGTTCTCGTTTGTTTTACATGAGTATGACTTTCATTTATAAGTTGAGCAAGGGCCTACTACCTTCCTATTTCAACGAGTTCTTGGTGAGAAATGATGAAATTCATAACTATGACACTAGATTGAGGACTGACTTTCATATTCACAGAACAAACTCTAGTATGAGCATGAGATCGCTATTTTTCAAAGGGTTAAATGAATTCAATAAACTGCCTATGAATGTAAAACAATCAGCTTCTTTGTCTTCTTTCAAGTCGTCATTGTCAGAGTATATTAAAACTCTATGATTGTTGGATATATGTGCATGTTTGGTGAAGGAATTTGGTGGCGTGACGTCACACAAACCGGGCGTATTGACATTAAGTAGATTGGACTGTTAGCATCTTCGTGAAAAATCATTCTGTATCACTAGGTGTCTGTTTGATCATTGTTTTATTTTAGTATTGTTGTTATAGGTTGCTGGATCTGTTGCAGTCTGGTCCTGTATAGCTATTGATTGCTTGTGATATTTTTATATGCGTATATGTGTGATGTAAACATTTTTTATGTGTAATCGAGATGTTTGTATATTAGGCTTACCTATTTTAAATAAAGTACTACTACTACTACTAATTTGATAGGAAGGATTCCTAAGTTCTGTGTGATGTTTTCTATTTCTGTTGCATGTCCGAAGCAGAAGTAGAAGGATCTGAAATAGTTTTTGATTTAGTTAGTTGTCTAGGCCTTTTTATGTTTGATAAATGAATATTTTCTACAGTATTTTTATGTGTTGGGTTAATTTCCGCTGTTTTAAGGTCCGGGTTGATACTTTTAATTTTTTGACGTTTGAATTTATTCGAGGTTTTTGCTTATCTTTAACAAAAATTACTTCCGGAATTGCTGGAATTGGTTTCCTATTTTCGTTAGCCTTTTGAATTACGTTTTCTTTGCCTTTCTGTAAATCATCGTTCAATTTTTGATACAATAATTTAACTTTATCTTTATGATTGGAAATATAATTATTTACTAGTTGTTTTTCTATATCGATATTGAATGGACAATCGGTTTCTAGATGACCAGTGATTATTTCGTAGGGTTTCAATTTTGTTGCAGAATGAACAGTATTGTTGTATGCTAAAAGAGCATAATTCACTTTTGATTCTATCGAGTCATTTTTATATTCGTCTTGTTTGTTGAATAATCGGATGTGTTCTACGAGGGTCGAGTGAAATCTTTCTATGAGTCCATTTGATTCAGGGTGTTGTGAGCTTATGAAATGAATTTTTACTTTATGGATTTCGAGTAGTTCTTTTACTAACGAGTTTTTAAATTCTAATCCATTATCAGAAATTATTTGTTCTGGAATTCTATGATGAGTGAAATATTTTATCAATTTATTTACGACTTCCAAACCTTGAGCAGAATCTAATTTATATGCTTGAGCATATTTTGAGAATGCATCAATGATTGTTAAGAATTTTGCGTTTTCTAAGGTTATACTATCGAGGTGCAAAATTTCAAAAGGTTTAACAGGTGTATTATATTCAAGTTTTAATGGTCTCCTGTCGTATTTTGTAACTAAACATATTTCACATTGGTTGATATAATTTTGGACTGATCTTCTTTGATTTGGCCAATAGTAGGATGTTTTTATACGTTTCTCTGTTTCGTCTAAACCTCTATGGTTTGTCTTACCTTCATGGTATTTCTGAATTATTTCATTAATTTCGTTTTCATCATTTACATCAATTAACTTTTTGGTACATCTGACAAAGTTGATTTGGGAATGTTTGAAGAATTTCTGTAGAATGTTTGAAAATCTTTCATATATTGGGTCTTCAAAGTAAAGGTAATATTTGATTTTCGGTACGATAAATTCTTTGACAAAATTGATGATATCTTGTTCGTTATTGTTTCGTGAAATTTGTATGAGTATTCTTTGTTTCGAGTTATAAAGTTTAATAATACTTGGTTTTGCTGGTTCATAATTCACTTCAGAGATTATTAATTGATTCTTTCCGAAATTTACTGGACAATCGATTATTGGTATTCCAACAATTGGGTTTTCAGAGTTAGAATGAATTGTTTGATCGTTATCATCTTCTGCGTTATTTTCTTGATCTAAATCGTTAGCTTCTACGATAATAGATTGATTATCCGTTTCGATATTAGTATTATTTTTTTCTAAATCTTGGTTGAATTTTGTTATGTACTCAAAAATATCATTTGGTTCGTCATTATTTGTCTCGTTCATGTTCAATTCTATTCTTGATAAAGCATCTGCGTTTTTATTATGTACTCCTTTTTTATACTCAATTTCATAGTCAAATTCCTCTAACTTAAGACGCCATCTAAGTAATTTAGAATTTGGTTCCTTGAGTGAAAACAACCAAAGTAACGGTTTATGATCACAAACAATTTTGAATCTTCTTCCAAATAAGTATGGTCGGAAGTACTTAACAGCCCATACAATTGCTAAAAGCTCTCTTTCGATGGTTGAATAATTTTGTTCGGATTCGTTTAGTGTTCTACTCGCATGTGCTATTGGTAGGTCGGAGCCGACTTTTCCTTGTAGTAGGGGAGCCCAAGCGGGGATTTCGGGATTTACTGAAGCGCGTCAGATTAATATACAGGGGGATACCTTGTACCCGGATAAGTACCTCCACAAAACATGAGACCCATATATAAGGCCGCCCGTGAAGGATACAGGATCAGATTAGTAAAAAAAAATTGACCATCAGAAATTCTCGAGCGCGTCAGATTAAGGTAGGGTGAGTTAATTACATCCCAAAAAGTGTATATTCCACTAATCTGACAATTTGAAAGTGACGTAAAAGAAGGGGAGGGCAACAAAGTTGCAAAAAAAAACGTCATCTCGACATTCTCGAGCGTAGCTAATTTTTTTTTTATTTCCAAGGAAATAATTCAAGAATAATGAAAAAGATATAATCTGACAATTTCCGCAAGCCGAAATAACAAAAATTCGTCGATGAAGTTAAATGCGCGCAGCTGCGTGATGCCTACATTTCCTTCTCCGCGCTCCTATTCCTATGTGTATGTGTGTGTGTGTAACTCGCTTATAACTTTTGAACTTACTAAACGGCGTTCTAACGATTTCCCTCAAAATTAGATTTCCTGTGAATTCGGGCCGATAGATTTTAAGAAATTTTGAAAAATCTCGAGAAAAAAAATTTTTTGAAAGTGTTTTTTTTTTTAATAACTTTCAACCGGCTGTATCGATCAACTCCAAAAACTAATCCATCTTTGAGCTTGAAAAACCACATTGATCGCCACCAAGCTGGTCAAAATCGGTTGATTCGTTCGAGAGATATCGTGAACGAAAGAAACCCAAAAAAGTGTTTTTTCGGGATTACTCCGAAATTTGTGGTTCTATCAATTAAAATTGCGAAACCAACCGCGTGGAAATTGCTTGATCCATTCAAAGGTTATTGCGGTTTCAAAATTCCAAAAATAGTGTTCTATGAAACTTCTATCAGACTTTCGAGCAGGGAGAGCTTAAATGCACAGAAATATTATTTCTTTGAACTCAGCGAGCTGAAAATATCACATAAATTATATTTTGAGCTCAAAAATATCATAAGTACAATTTTAAGCGCCCAGGAATGGAATTAGCGGGAAGTTGCAGGGATTGCCTTTAAGGTGAAGCGTTTTTCAATTTTTTTTTGTCAGATTAGGCGAATCCCTCTAGATAATCGTCAGATTATGAGACAGTACGTTTAGAACATAAAGATGAACCATATATATCTTAATCTGACGCGCTCGAGTATTTCAAAATGGCGAATTTTTTTTGCACATTATGAAAATGGCCACGAGTTTGCGTCCCATCGAAATCGTCAGATTAGTGAATGAGAGGTTTTTTTTTGGTGCACTTAACACTCCCTCAGAAAATCTGACGCGCTCGATTAATTTTATTTTTTTTACATTTTCAACCCTTAAATAAAACCACCCGCATCATGCAAACGATCAGATTAACATACGTACATTATTAAAAATACACAGGGTATCGATGCTATCAATATCTGACGCGCTCGAGAATGTCCATGCAACAGTTTTTTTTTACATATTCAAAAATCTATAGCCGCTTCCCCCACCGATGTAAAGGTATATATCATATAACATTTTTTTCTTCTTATCATCTAAGCTTTGCATCCCACTAGGTCTCTACGACGCTCGAGTAAATCCCCATTTAGCATCGTGGGCTCCCCTACCATTGAGATAGGACAGCTCCTATCGCTATATTACTCGCGTCAGTTGTAAGAACAAAATCTTTAGTGAAATCTGGGTATTGAAGGATGGGTTCATTTATTAGCAAGTTTTTACATGTTTCAAAACATTTTAGGTATTCTGGATTTTTGGTATCGATATGCGCTTCTTTCTTTAAACATTTTGTTAATGGTTTGGTAATCTTGGCGAAATCTTTAATGAATTTTCTGTAATAACCTAAAAGTCCTAGAAAGCCTTTGATTTGTTTGGTATTTTTAGGTAAAGGGTAATTTATAATAGCTTTAATTTTGTCTGGATTTGGGCGAACGCCTTCAGGTGTTACAATGTGTCCTAGATAAGCTACTTCTTTTCTGAGAAATTCCGACTTATCTAGTTGGATTTTGAAATTGGAATCATGCAATCTCTGGAATACTTCTCGCAAACGATTGATATGCTCTTGGAGGCTTGTACTGAAAATTATGATATCATCGAGGTACACGAGACATTTTTCATTCTGTATCCCTCTCAAGATATCATCCATAACCCTCTGAAACGTGGCTCGTGCATTTTTTAAGCCAAAGGGCATCCTAAGGAATTCATAATGACCGTTGCCTGTGTTAAAAGCGGTTTTTTCGATGTCATTATCAGCCATTTCAATTTGATGGAAGCCTGATGCCAAATCAAGAGTTGAAAAATATTGGCATCTACCAAGTTTGTCTAGTAGTTCTGTAATATTTGGCAAAGGATATCGATCGCCAATAGTTTTATCGTTCAATTTGCGATAGTCTACAACTATTCGCCATTTTTTCTTGCCGGAAGCGTCTAGCTTCTTAGGTACAACCCAAATTGGTGATGACCAGGGCGAGTGAGATGGTCTAATTATGTTTTGATCTAGCATGTTTCGGATTTGAGTGTTGACTTCTTGCATATGTACTTCGGGGTATCTATAAGTTTTAGTGTACACCGGTATTTCATCAGAAGTTTTAATGACGTGCTTAACTTTGCTTGTAAAAGATAATTGGTTTCCGTCAATGTGAAAAATATCAGAATATTCCTTAATCAATTTAGTTATTTCGTATTGTTCTTCAGAATTCATGTGTTCGGTTCTGATTTTGGCAATATCGAATTGAAATTTTTCGAAATTAACATTATTTAAATTAGGATTGGAAATGGTTTCATTATCGTCAAAATTTTCGGCATCCATTGGTTCTGTCATATCTACAATCAATTGAGAGTTCGATGAATTCGTTATTGTGCAGATAGCTCGATGATTTTTGACAGTAGTCAAACATTCTGGAATTTCTAGTTGCGAAATTTTTGTATATGGGATAATAGCTTGTCCATCACTAACGTTTTTGATGTTTACATTGATTACTTGTTCAGATCTTGGGGGTATTATTATAATATTTGTACATGGAGATACTTTGTGGAATTTCAGTTTCACCTGTGAATTTGGAGTTATTAACATGTTGTTATTCAAGTCTATTACAGCATTCAATAATTTCAAATTATCGAGTCCTAAGAGACAATCAAAATGATCATGGAATTTGAATAAGTGAAATTTCAAAGGTAATTTCAATTTATTGAGAATTTTAGAACAGGGTATCACTGTACTATATTGCTCGGTAGATGTTCCATGTGCAGTTGTAATTTGGAAAGGGTCATTTTTAATGGACGATTTAAAATGAATTTTGGCAATATCAGGTCTGATAAATGATTTTGTACTACCTGTGTATCAAAAATTTTAAATTATTTTCTGGAAATATGATATATGGAAGTTCACTAGTATTGTTAGTCAAATTCATTAGTTCAAATCTATCTGGTTCTCTAATTCCGAGGCTTCTTCCTCTAAAAAATGTTCTTCTTGATTTTGATCTGATTCTATTGAATATTCATCTATTATTGGTTCATCTTCTATGTTGAATAATTCTTCAGCAATATAATTTGGTCTATTTTGTCTAAAATTTGGATTTTGATTTAATCGATGAGTTTGGCTGAAATTTGAATGATTAGGTACTCGGGAGAGTCCGGTATTTCTAGTAGAGATACTCATTGGTGTTGTTTTTTCGGTAAACTCGGTTTTTGATCGGGTCTAAATGCGGAAAAGTTTTTATTTTGATTTTGGAATGAGTTTGGTTGTTGTTGTTGGTGTTGGAATGAATTAATCGGTCTATTAGGTATTCGGGAATTATTAGTAAAATTTGTGATTTGCAATGGTGGAATGATGCGTTGTCGATTTTGAGAATTGTGAGATGGTGGTTTTGAATTGAATTGATTTTTCATTGACCTCTGTGGGGCGGTATCTAATTGAAAATCATTCGTTAGCATATTAAGTGCATCGTTCAAATCTTTCGGATTTTTCGTTCGCGTTAAAGAGCCAATAGGATCTTTCAATCCTCTTAACAAAACTCGAAGTCCTAAACTACGAACATATGAACCTAATATTATCGTTTCTTGCGGTGATGCACTAGTGGTCAACTGTGCAATTTGTAAATTTAAAATGTGTTGGATTCTATTGTAGAATTCAAACGGCGTTTCGTTAATTTGTCGCAATTCAGTCATTACAATGTTTAATGTAAAAATATCGCGTTTGTCTGCGTAAGTATCGAGTAGAGCATTTTTCAAATCTGCCCAGTTTTTTATGATACAGGACGATATTTTCAAAGCGGCATCGCCTTTGACTTTTGCTAAGATACTTGACATCAGATATTCATTCTGAAAATCGTTTATATCTTGAACGTTATAAAATTTCGATGAATCTCGGTAATAGTTCCATTTCACCGTGGAAATCTGGAATCATATTAAAATATTCTTGCTTTAACACTGCCATTGTGTTAGTTGTTTGAATCGGGGATAATTGAGAAGGTCTTATGAAATTTGGGGATCTCGAGCGATTCGAGGGGTATTCTTGGAAGTTTGAGTCCGAATCAGAATTGTTTGAGAGTTCAGAATTTTCTGTATCGTAATGATTATGAAAACCTCTGTATGACATGGGTACTTACAGCAAAATCCAAACCCACTTCATTTGTCCAGGGCCAGGCATTGGAAGAGACAGCGATTTTACTTCTGGTTGCTGACTGTTGGTTGGAAAACGAACGGATTCTTCTCGTCAAGCTACTCAGTTCACCTGACTGGATTTTTCTGCCGTACGCGTACCGATTTTTCAAATAGGTCGATAAATCGTTGAAACGAATCAACTTGTTATATTCCCTAACTGTTGATCAACCTATCCTACCGACTGCGCCACTTAAATAACTTTTTGTTTAAGTTACTTTTTTAAAAAAAGATTTATTTTGTCATGTGTTCACAAACAGGATTCTGAATCTAGACTGAATATCATATCTAACATAATACACTATCTAAACTAATTGTCATCTTAGAGAAAATGATGACATAGCAAATTAAATGTCAGTGGCATCAGTTACACATTGTTCAGTATGTTCGTAATGCAATATAACTATATATATATATATATATATATATATATACAGGGTGTGTCACAGTGGATGGAACATTAGACGTATCTGGAGAACAGAAAGACAGATCATCTCGAAAATTTGTGAGCGTGGATAATCAAACTTGCTCTATCCGTCTAGAATATTTTCATCAATACAGTGTTGCCGCTTATATCAGAAAGTAGAAGCTACTTTGTTATTTCAAATAGAACACCTCGTATATTATATCATTTTTGGAATCCTCATGAGATTCCTCACAACTTTCACACATAATTCCCTATACCTATCTGACACGATTTCCGAGATAAAAATTATTTTGTCAAATTTTTGTGCAAAACCTGACCATTGAAAAATATCAATTTTTTCCCAATGCCAATTCACAAAATATTGCAATTTGGGTTATAGCTGCATAAGACCAACAAGTATTCTGTCGATGAACTGGATCTCAGTTTCAGCATACAGGGAGGCTCAGAAGTGAGTGTCATCCGGGCACTCATGAAAATGACTGAAACTTTGTTTTTTCAAATGGAACACCCTATATATTATCACTTATTCGAAAAGCTATAACATTTTCCATTCTAATTGAGTATACTTTCCCCATACCTATCTCGTACAGTTTGTTAGTTATGATCACTTATGTTATTAATTCGTCTTCAATAAAATAAATATTGGATAGTGCTTAAGATAGTAGGCTATGAACTTCATTCTGACAGAGAACTAACATGTTATTCCTTCATTGTTATCCTGTATTTAAGTTGCATGGGTGTAAAAATACTATGGCAGAAAATAATTACTTGAATGCGGTTTAGATGGATTTATTTCATTTATGATTTAACAAGAATATCAGTAGAACATGCAGAGAGTTTAATGAAAAGTATAAAGTGATTAACCTTGGATGAATCCGAGGAAATTCATTAGATTGAAGAGAAATTTTGAAATGTTTTTGAAATCTTTCTAGATTTATTAATACACATGTTAGACTTCGATACTTTTAGCTTTTCATGATGATATAAGCATTTCAGAATTTCTCTTCAATCTAATAAATTTTCTCGAATTCGTTCGAGGTAAATCAGCATACTCAGCAAACTCTCTGCATGTTCTACTGATATTCTTGTTACATTGATCATAAATGATGAATAAATCCATCTAAACCGCATTCAAGTGATTATTTTCTGCCACAGTATTTTCACACTCATGCATCTCGAATACAGGATAACAATGAAGGAATAACATGTTAGTTCTCTGTCAGAATAAAGTTCATAGCCTACTATCTTAAGCACTATCCAATATTTATTTTATTGAAGACGAATTCATAACATAAGTAATCATAACTAACAAACTGTACGAGATAGGTATAGAGAAAGTATACTCAATTAGAATGGAAAATGTTATAGCTTTTCGAATGAGTGATAATATACAGGGTGTTCCATTTGAAAAAACAAAGTTTCAGTCATTTTCATGAGTGCCCGGATGACACTCACTTCTGAGCCTCCCTGTATGCTGAAACTGAGATCCAGTTCATCGACAGAATACATGTTGGTCTTATGCAGCTATAACCCAAATTGCAATATTTTGTGAATTTGCATAGGTAAAAAATTGATATTTTTCAATGGTCAAGTTTAGCACAAAAATTTTACAAAATAATTTTTATCTCGGAAATCGTCACAGATAGGTATAGGGAATTATGTGGAAAAGTTGTGAGGAATCTCATGAGGATTCTAAAAATGATATAATATACGAGGTGTTCCATTTGAAATAACAAAGTAGCTACTTCTTTCTCATACAAGCGGCAACACTGTATTGATGAAAATATTTTAGACGGATAGAGCAAGTTTGATTATCTACGCTCACAAATTTTCGAAATGATCTGTCTTTCTGTTCTCCAGATACGTCTAATGTTCCATCCACTGTGACACACCCTGTATATATAATATAAATATATATATATATAATATATATATATATAATATATATATATATATATATATATATATATTATAAATTTATTCTTTTCATTATTTGTATATTCATTGAGGCTGCGAAAGGAAATTATTTTGGAGTCTACAGGGTGCTTCAAAGAAATGTAACATCAAAGTTGTGTTTTTTCAAATGGTACACCCTGTATTTTGTTACATTTTTGGGTAGTTCAGGGGAAAATAATATGATTTCATAGAAGGTACCATGTACCTAACTATAACCGTTTTCGAGTTATTGTTTTGTTTTTGAAAATGCTTGGTACAATTGGAGACTGAATAACATCGAAATGTATAGAAACCATCCCTTTCAATTCTGACCAAGCATTGAAGAGGTTTCAGGATATTTATTCCGGTAGAACCCGTTTCCCAATATTATACGGGACGTTCAAAATTCATTGTCATTTTTTCATAATTTCGAACGAAGATAACTTAGTTATTTTAAACAGAACGCCCTGTATTTTTTCGATGTGAACAATACGAAATTGATTATCTTTCATTTTATATCGGGGTTCCCTATACCTAGCTTGAATAGTTTTCAAAATATTGGCATTTTCAAATTATAATTATCATTTCAATGCATTTTTTGAATCGAGAGAGCTTTGAAACGATATTTATTTGATTTGCTCACAAAATTCTCGTCGACAGTTATTATACCTCACTTCTTCAAACATTTTACTGTTCACTGAAATTAAGTTTTTATTCAGATCCATATTCCGACCGTAGTTCATTAAACAGAAATGTGCACAGCAATGATTAAGGAATGTAAGTTATATAAAATGCATGAGTTACAGTGTTTTACAAGTTAAAATCATAAAATTGAAATATTCTTAAAAAGGAAGTGTCATCAACCATGTGGTTGGAATTCAATTCGAGTTGAATTCAATTCTGGTCTGTCATCCTCATATAAGTTTTCCATGATGATGGAATAAATATATTTCCGAAAGCTTGGACAAACTCAAAAGAGTTCTCTTTTGACATTGCTGCAGTCCCCAATAGTATCTAGTTTATACATATTCATATATTAGTGACTAAATGATTCATAGGGTAGACAAATGAGTGGATTCAGAATATGAAGCATTGTAAATCTCAAGCTCTCAAATGAAAATCGAAAATCAGCCTCAATGGCACTTTACTTATATTCAATGCAAATTTTCTTCCATATCATTCAATCCGAAATCCCTAGAATTATTATTCTTTACAGTAGGCTGTGCATATATTATTCATATCTAGACACATGAATTGAAGTTATTGAATATCAGATCTTCATATTCAGATAGAATCATTAAACGAGATTTCATTCTGTTTATCGGGATTACTCACGAAGAAACTCCGTGTCAATTCACTCTCATATTTCGTAATATACATTGAAAATTTTACCTTCTGTCTGCTATACAGTTTCAATATCCTAAGGCTAATATCACGTATTTGTTCTTCAGTCGACCCGAATATGGAGAACCATGTTGGATTCTTCGGCAACGGTAGTTTCAATTTCCTGGCTGTTAAATATATACAAGCACAAGCTACAGTTTCTGGCTGATATCGGACGAAAACATCAGTTCTTAAAGAATCATTCATGTAGTTCCAGGAGTATTGCATCAATTTCTGGTGATTATTCAATCCGAGTACTTGGAGGAACATAACGATTATCTGAAAAATAAATCAATGGAAAACACTGACAATTGATACCACTTCGAAAATACCTTGTGCGGATGTTTAATGTGGACACAAAAGCCTAATTCCTTCAGTATCCTCCTTTCTGCCTTGATAACCAGATTTTTTAGGTGGATATAGCTCTGGTCCAATATAACTGGCTGGATTTCTCTATACATAGTAATAACAAATAAATGATAAACTGCTTTATTGATATTTGAAATCGATTGGATACTCTTCAGCTCCGCCAACACTTTTTTTTGAGAACAAGAATTAATAGGGAGAAAATTGCACTTTCATAATCCATGGACCCGCTCACATTTTGACCTACTTACATATTGAACTCAATCGAGTCGAGTCCAATAATATGAGATTCATTTAAAATGTTATCATTGCAGAATACTATGAATATTTCTTTTAAAAAATCATAGAAATATATTTCTTAGCAAATTTCGTTATTAGGAAAACTAGGCAAAGAGGGTGTCCTTGAGGACCACGTCAAACCGAGGGAGAATGTAGATCAAAGGATAACCCACCTGCTATTACAAAATTCCCATTATAAAAGTCTTACCATTTTCGAGATAATGATTTTCTGCCCCTTTCAATAGTATTGTCTTTACGGTTGGTACAATTTTACACCTTTTTGGTTATTTTTTTCAGTAAAATATTGCTGAAGAATGATTTCAACGTTTACAATAAAATCATTCTCCGAACATTTTAAAGGGGGACTGTGAGAAATAACTATAAAATTTATTGGTGTAATGTGCAGCAGTAGCTCAGTACATTTTGGTTTCACTACAATGGGCTAAACTTCATGAACAAAAGAATCTACTACCAAAATTTTCAACTAAAATATTTCTCACAGCCCCCCTTCAAAATGTTTTTAATTAAATCATTCTTCGGCAATATTTTACTGAGAAAATTAACCAAGAAGGTGTAAAATTTTACCAACCGTGAAGACAAAACTATTGAAAGGGACAAAAATTCATTATTTAAAAAAAAGGTTTGACGTGGTTTTTATGGGACACCCTGTATAATACAATAAATCTTGTCATCCCTTTATTCACGTTACACAAGACAAAATTGAAAAACGGTTAGATACGTAAATTTTCATCTCAAACGTGTTTTTTTTTTTCAACAAAAATATTGTCACCTCTTTTACACCCTTAACTTGATAGCTACTCCCTCATTTCTTGCCGGAAAGTAAATGGAAGACATTTTGAACGCCTCCTATAAATTTGTTAATTTAATTTCATTTTGAAACATTGTAAATGCTGATTTTTGAATTCTAGTATTGAATAAAATATTTTTCAACTATGTATACACTGTGTCCAAGATAAGGATGTCTATCATGGGGATCTCAGAAACCATAAGAGATACGGAGATGGTTAAATTAGAGAAAAGTTGGGCATTTTCAAGTCTAACAATGTGCCGTTCAGAAAGTTTCGAAATTCCAATCAGTTCCGGAGATATGCCTGAAAAAACGAAATTCGCTGATTTCGTTTTAATTTTTTTCTGAAGTTATTTGAAGAGATACAAGAAAACAAAAGACACTTTCTCATTGCCTTTTTGCAATCCCTACAAAACAGCGTTGAGAGATTTTCCGTACGACGTTTCGTTTCGGAGAAACCATCATCAACTTTATTTTTTCATATGGCCCGTGAAAAAAAAATGACCTGTATTGAATAGCATATTTTATTACCAATACAACGATGTATGACACGATATGATTCTGCGATATTTAAAACGGCAAAAAATTGTTTTTATTAAAGATCGAACGTTTTGGTGTAGTGTGCGGTGAAATGATGACCTTGAGTATGCTATAATAGGTTATGATTACTCATGTTTCGAAATATTAAATTAAAATCACGTTATTGGAGATTTGAGAACTTCATTCGTATAAGTAGGTAGGTCTCATCATATGTTAATCAATTAAACTATTTCGTTAAGAACTACTGACTAGAAACTTAAAAAACTAATCTCTATTATGGAGAATGTTCAAACAAATTACCATTATTCTCTAAACATAGATAACACCTTCTAACTGTTGAATTCAAAACACTTCTCAACATATCAGGTGTGATGCTCTCGCACGCTTCAAGAACTAGTTTCCTAAACTGATCCTCAGATTCAAAAACACGGCGGTAAACATAATTTTTGCAATACCCCCAGAGAACAAAAAATCTAGCGGAGTGATGTCCGGCGAACGAGGGGGCCACGAAACTGCTAAATGTGTGCGTACCTATCCATTTTCCCGGAAATCTATTCGATAGAAACTCGCGCACTATTAAGGCATTGTGTAATAAATAAGTAAGTATAGCCTACTATACCATACTCAGTCATCATTTCACCGCACCCTACACCAAAATGTTCGATCTTTAATAAAAACAATTTTTTGCCGTTTTAAATATCGCAGTATCATATCGTGTCATACATCGTTGTATTGGTAATAAAATATGCTATTCAATACAGGTTATTTTTTTTTTCACGGGCCATATGAAATAATGAAGTTGATGATGGTTTCTCCGAAACGAAACGTCGTACGGAAAATCTCTCAACGCTGTTTTGTATGGATTAAAAAATGGCAATGAGAAAGTGTATTTTGTTTTCTTGTATCTCTTCAAATAACTTCAGAAAAAAATTAAAACAAAATCAGCGAATTTCGTTTTTTCAGGCATCTCTCTGGAACTAATTTGTATTTCGAAATTTTCTGAACGGCACATTGTTAGACTTAAAAATGCCCAACTTTTCTCTAATTTAACCATCTCCGTATCTCTTATGGTTTCCGAGATCCCCATGATAGACATCCTTATCTTGGACACAGTGTATATCACACGACGCACATACATAGATTTCAATGATTTAGACGGCCAAAAGTATTTTTTTTAAATCATTATAATAGTAAGGTATCTATATAATTGGTGAGTCAATAGCTCTATGTACAATATAACACCCCATCCCCCCGCCTTTGAAGCACGAGAGTCGACTTTGATCAGTCGGAATTCGATAGTGAACAAGTGTGTACGAGTCGGGTCTCGACGCTCTCCTAAACTTATAACTTTCCAAAGTGCATTATTCTTTTCAAGCTTAATATTTTCGTTTTAACTGTGATGGATTGCGATAATACAGGTAAGAAAAATTTGTTTTCGTTACAGAAAAATTTAATTAACATTCCCTGTCATTCATTTTTAACACGCCAAACATCACTCTGTCCAAAATTTATTTTTTTAGATATATTTAAATTCGAGTACCTTTCTAATGTACTCATGAGTCCGTCCCTGTAATAACTTTCATTTTACTATATAGTTCATATATGTAACTAACTAATTCCATAAGAAATAGCCGCGCAAAATCGCGCTTTTTTTAGTTAAGCCCTTTTGAAAGGCTCTTTGTCAAATATAGAAAATATTGAGTTAGCGATATTTTGTATTGAAATTGTTTTTTATTTGTTTCAGGTCTACCTACTACCTCGGGTACTAAAGTAGTGACTCGTCAATACATATTTGACCAACTAAAGAGTAAAAATTTACCAACTTTAAATGAAAAACTTGAGAATTTTGAGAAACTATGAGAATTTTCTCCTTATGCGCTATGGGCACAACAAAGAGGCTAAAGAAGACTTAAAAAAAGATTTTCCAATGTGAAATCACAAATTAAGCACCGATGGGCAAAGGCAAATAAACACTAAGATGTTTTCGTGAAAATTAACCAATGATGGTTAGAGGGAACATTCGAGATTCCCATTGAATCAGCCTCCTCGCAAAGTCGACCACCCAAGTCTTTTGGAGAACTGAGTGAGCGTAGTAAAAGAAGAAAAACGGAAGAAATAAGGGCCCCCGTAGGTGATGAAATTATTGTTCACGCTGCTAAATCTGTGTTGCAGACAACGGGAAAGAGGACCGCCTCGAAAATGCTTAAAGATATTACGAACTCACCAACAAGGGCTAGTACATAAAAATCTTTCATACGTCAAACATTTACAAACAAAGTTTTGTTGGATAGATAATGTCATCCTCGATCGAAATAAGTAAAAATATATAGGGTGTTCCATTTGAAAATCGAAAGTTGAGGTCATTAGTTGAGGTTATAGGTATATTACTTTTCTTTATAACCTGACAAATATATGTATGTTTTTATAAATAAATACTTCATCTTTATTTTAATTGAACTTAGAACTAAAATAACCCCAAAAATAATTTTGGCCGCCTAAATCATTAAAATCTATGTATGTGCGACGCTTCTTGCTATTCAAAAAAATTGGGCGATAGCAATTCAGGGGTGAAAGGAGTGGCATTTTTTTGTCATGAGACATATGAAATAAAAATTTACGTGTCCAGCGTCTTTATTTATTTTATTTTTTTCGAAAGATTTATCGTAGCATAATTTACGACTAACATCATGGTAAAATAAATCATTTATGATACTTCCTTCGTTTACCTACATCTAATGGAGGTTCCACCCAGAAAACTACGATCGATTGTTCAGAAAGTACGACGGAAAATTAAATATTTTTAGGGATCCACCTCGATTGGAAAAACGAAAATATTTTCATGATGGTGACAACTCAGTTTACGTATTTTAAATGGGACACTCTATATATTGTACCATTGTTGAATCCAACTAGTATGTATATTATATATCGCTTGTAGTGGACTGTTACATTGACGATTTGAAGATATGAACGAAAATTTAAAAATTTTCAACAAATTTATGTTCGCAAATATGCCATTCAATTATTACAGAATTTCACGTTAGCATTTCGAAAATATAAGAAATTTTCACAGTACACATACAACAAAGTATCTCTACAAAAAGTTTTCGTTCGTTTTTTTGCAACTGTATGAAGTAACCTTCAATGGAAGGAGAAACTCGTCTGACTGGATTTCACTTAGGTGGATGCCAAACCGATAATAATGCGTCCTTCTATGGTTCTCATCAGAAATTTGTTAATTTCCTGAAAATTCGAACTCCTCTCGAGGGTTACAATACGAAAAAAAGAGACATTTTGCTCTTATCTCTACGTTTTCATTTTGAACGTGTGGATATGTTTGATGGATGAAGCTAGATATGTTACAGACGCTGATCATTGCGAAAATTACATATTTTGTGAAAAGAAACATTCCAAATAATTATAAATATGACATATCCAAATATAAATAACGTCCTATTGGAAGAAGCAATATCAAGATTGAGTTGTAGTTCAATTGTCTTGTACAATGCACCATATCATACAAGGAAGAATTATATGAATGAATTTCATGAGGTTTATGGAAGTGCTTTTCATTGTAAAAAAATCAGCAAATTGCAGCAGAAGTATTGGTATGGCAAGTGTATATTCACCTACACAAAGTTCACATGCTGAAAGATTTTTTCATTCGTAGGTTGTTTTTAAGGGTGATAGTTTTCAGTCTTCTCAACACATTGTATGCGTCTCAGCAATAGAGATTTTTTTTCGATAAATACTCAGTCAAAAAATCAAATTCGAGCAGATTGATTACCATTTCGTTCATTGTAATATGTTGTCTGATGCTTATGATCTCAAAGTTCAATATCTGTCTTCCCTTTCAATATTGGCCTGCACAAATATCGCAGTGTAGCTGGAACATTGAGAATACTAACGATAGGTATTCTACTCGTTTAAAGTCTAGATACATTTTTTCGGCTTCTGGTATTCTTTTATGTATCAGAGGTGTTGAATCACAATTTTCGTAATACTTTCAATATTTCAAGAAGATCTAGTACACCTCTAGTACGATGAGGAGTTCATCATTATTTCGTACATTGATTTACCGCATTTTGAAATAATATGGGTTGTGTCGACTTACTCTAGTCTAAAGCATACAGAGTTATAACCATAGACATATAATAATAGACAGAAAACTCGCCATTTTGCGAAGCTTTCGTTATCTCCTCTCCTCCGAGCGCGTTGCAATAGCAATCATAGGCTGTGGTGGCGAAATGAAACTAAATCAACATAGGAAAATAAATAACAATTTGGCACCGTTCCAAGTTTTTATATTATTTTTCAATATTGAAGTATACACGGTGATTTCATTAAAAATCATCTTAACGGCGTTTATTCCAAAATAAAGTGAATCATGCTGAAATCTTGCCGTGCATACAGAAAAAATTATTTGTGAAAGACTTTGGGATAAATTTCTATAAGTGAACATTATTTCTCACGATACAGATTTCGAAAATGCAGAAATAGTTCATTTATCAAAATCAACAAAATGTATTATATGTGTCAAGAAGGTTACTTCCGATATATCCTTGAATTGTGGAGGTGTGACTTCCGATGTCACAAAATTGAGTTGATAAACCTTCTAGGTAAATTTTACAATAAAATTCTTAATAGCATTTTATGTCATCGCAAGATAACAAACACAAGTAATCAGCTGAACATTGAGGAGAAACATTCAGTTAGATATGTTCCTTAATCTATGAATGAAAAATGCATGCATACAATATTTCTAATCATTTGGAGTGATTTATTCAATGGTCAAAAATTTCACATGACATCAGTCACGGAGAATCGTCACAAAAAAGCGATTTGAAAATGGACTATATCCTGAGTCGAATATTTTTTGACGATATAAATGAATAATCGTGTAGAAAATATCCAATACAAAGAAAACAACTCTACACAATGTCGTTTCGTCCGAATTTGAAAATGATAACATTTCTTGCCATTGCGGGCGGAGGAGGGCGAATCTCAGATAACGTTCTCCCCATTCACTTTTCTAGCATACACAACATACGTAGTTCTTCATCTATGTTCTATATCTATGGTTATAACAAGTTATGATCTCGTTAAAATTTCATCTCTTTAAGCGAATTTCACCAAAACATCCAGAAAGTTTCATGCACATGCAAAGTTTTTCACCATCTTGAAATAAAAAAAAAAACATGATACCTGCCGATATACCAAGATAATAATTACTCAAATCTTATGTTGACAAATCCTGCTTGGCCATTATTTTCATTTTCTGAAATTTTACACAAATCATTGAGGTTCGTTTTCATTGAGACACCAACTGTTCTGAATGGTTCAGGATTTTGTGCAACACACCGAACATTTCAATATTTCTGATAGGTTTCTGGTTAAGATAAAGTGAGCTCCATCCAATTTTCAGGGATTGATGAATCGGAATGTGAGTATATTTAAAATAGTACTGATTTACAATTACAACTCATGGTAACAAATTAATATCTTTTCAAAGAGAATTTTTAATGAATTATTATTGTATCAATAAAAGTTATGAGCCAGCTCCAATACATTTGTTCTTGTAATATATCAGTTTCAAGTCTGATAAAATGATATATATGAATTTATGAATTCAACAATATTACTTTTGGCGAATGTCAAACCTTTTCATTTGAGGTATTCATATCCTATACAATCTATTTTCTATGAATTGCTATACTCATATTCTTCACTGTGAAAAACTGCCTTAAAACGTTAGTGTTATTTCATCTAATTATGTGTTGCTTCTTCTGACTCTCTGAAAATGTAGAAGTTTTTTCCATTATGACAGGAAGTGTCATTATTTCGAAAATATTTTCATTCAAAACCCTGAAGTTTTAAAATACTGTTTTGTTTCAACTTATGGTGAATAAATTTCGTTTATATCATGACTGAAATTGTTGAGTATTCTATAAATAATTTCATTTCAACCTTCAACGGTTGATGGATTACTACATTTTATTAGCCTATTGGATCAGTGTAAATTGATTCAATAAAGGACATTTATTATTATTTTATTATTAGTACCGCAGAAATTGATATTGAATTATATCAAGGAGAGTTCATACACCAGATGACAGTGAAGTTATTAAGAATTAGATATTTTCTAATATTTTGGCAATCAAAATATTTTTTTTATATATACAGGGTGTAACTGAATAAGTGTAAAACATTTAAGGAGGTGATTCCTCATCGAAAAAAGATAGGATCTTTTATATAAAGAAACTTCATTGGAGCATCCCTTGTTAAGATACAGCCCCTTAAAGGGGGTACATAAAATTTGTATAACAATTTTTTTCACAAGCACTGAAAAAGTTACAATATTGAAATTAACCTGACGTTTTGTACTACCAAAAAGACACTTAGCCAGTAATTTATTTGGTTTACCCCATGGTTGTAAGGGGTGAAAAACGCAACCCCTAAAATTTATTTCCAATGTAACTTTTTGTCTTATTATTTGTTTACCATTTAAAAATTTATTTCCGATAGCCTGTTTCATTCTAAACAAAAAATGTCTCCTGGGTTTTTGGCCCAAAATAAACCAGTAAGCAGCAAAACATTATTTTACGAACAACTACAGAGATACATCGTCATAAATGCGAACTGGATTTATTGTTATTTTGTAGTTAGTACCTGCATTAAACGATTAAAAATTAAAACGTCAGGTTAATTTCAATATTGTAACTTTTTCAGTGCTTGTGAAAAAAATTGTTATACAAATTTTATGTACCCCCTTTAAGGGGCTGTATCTTAACAAGGGATGCTCCAATGAAGTTTCTTTATATGAAAGATCCTATCTTTTTTTCGATGAGGAATCACCTCCTTAAATGTTTTACACTTATTCAGTTACACCCTGTATATAAAACTTCCCACGAAAGGAGACATCCTGTAATGTTCAGAGAACATCGTGAGAACTAAGGGAAAGGAGGTAGGAATTGGTGTTCTTTTTAAATTTCTGAAGGTCATATGCCTCTTGTATATACATGGTATCCCATTATAAAAAATACTAACTCCGGTTATGTAAAAAAAAATTCTAACGAAATCATTTCTCATGTAGTAACTATTTCAATGTGATGATAATCGATTATCTATAAATGACATTTGCCATGCCTCGTCGTCTCAAAAAGGGATCAACATAAGCACTGTCATGCAACCGCCAAAGTAAACCATTTCACATAGCTTCAAAACATGAAAGTAAAAATAAATTTGCTGAAACCTTTAGAATATTTTATTTTTGGAAGTATTTTATACACCACATCTAGCTTGCTGGTTGAAAACATGAAAATTTGTAAATCATAAACTAATTCTGCAAGATGATTAAAAAATATACTGGATGTTCCATTTATGAATAAGTTTTTCTGAATTGATGATTGAACATCCAGAACGAGATTTCTTCTCTGTTCTGATATTTTAACAATCCTTCACCTTCGTACTCACCAAATGAGTAGAGTTACTTATCACTGATAACATTTCTTGACAACATTCATTGTTATTCAATGCAGCAATTATCGCCAAATTTAATTATTCTACTTCCACACACTATTTGGCCACCCTGTATATTCGACACCTTCCAAGTAACATTGGTTTAAAAATGGATTATTTTCTACGCAATTTTGTTTCGAATGAAAAACTTTGCAAGTAATATTTCGAAATAATAATTCGTTTTATAAAAATAAAACTTGGACAGAGAGTCCAAATAAGAATGGAGTCTGAATCTCGGAAAAAATTAGCCGTGAAAAAATTTGTGGTCAAAATTTTAAGTAATCTGGAGTGAAAGAGACAACAAATATAAAAATATTGAAATATTCAATTCAACTACCTTATGATCCTTGAAATTCTATATTTTTGCGCATTGAAATTATTTCGACTAGGTGTTCTCCAGAATCATTGGTGGTAAATGTTGATGGTTTCGACATTCTGTTCGACGAGAATTAATAAATTCACACGAACTTCATTGGAATAATAACGTCGATATGAGTGATAATTATCATTATCGTTCATTAGGCAGGTATCGGAGCAGCTATGAAAATAAATTCCACAAGCTTCCTAAATCATTGATGCTCGACAGGTTTTTTTCATTGCCTACAGTTTCTCAGGAACTTTATTGAAATCTAGTCGAGATTTGGCTTGACTATCTGAATTTGTAAAGAATTAGTTGAGAAAATCAAGTTCGATACGATAGTGTTTCCTTTTAAATGACTGCAGGGTTTTCGAACGATATGGTTTTCAAGAGAAATAATAATTTAAATTTTTATGTCGGAAGATGTGGTTATTTCTAGAAATAACTTTACATACACTACTTGTTAGAGTGCACTCTGCATTATCAAAAATATTTCAATTGTGTAGAGAAGATCTATTCCTTTTCGTCAATTTGTCAGTAATTTATCTTTTGGTTCAATATTTAATGTGTCATCAGTCTGTATAATTGGCCATCAATCTCCATTTACTTTTACAACCATATTGAAGTATAAACCTGAATAACTTTTCGAGAATGCAAGTTTTGATATTCAAAAGGGGTTTTATTTATTATAAAATTGATATCAAATTGAATGAATTATTTCGTTTTACATTGTGGAAAATAACACTAGTTGAACATTGTAATTCGACCTATCCAGAGACCCACTTTCTGAAAACCACTAAATATTCCAAAAGTTGTGGTGGAATTGCAAAGATGATATTTTCAAAACCTAACATCTGTATCCATCTTCCTATTCCTCTTGATGAGAATAGTCAACCTACTGAATAAACTATAATTCACAGAAAAAATGGCGAAATCGTTAAGATTGTCTCTCTGTATTAATAATTATGGCAAGCGAACTGAGTATGGCTGATTATAATAATGAAAGTACTAAGTAAATGTTCAATAGGCTAAAGTTAAAAAAAAAACACAAAACAGTCGGTAGTTTCAGATATTCTTTACTACCCTCAGGACTCAAACATTGTTAGATCTATCGCTCTATGCCCTTGCCTCCAACGATTTCATATCTTATATAATTATTCCTTCGCAAATCTGTGGGAGAGTTCTATCATACGCTGTGGAATAAGAGATCATTGTTTGTTGGTGAGAGGGTTTCCAGGATGTCTAATTCTATCGATTCTTCGAAGTCTGACAGTTTCCACAATATCCAAATTCTCCATATCCTGTCTTCTACAATTGATGTATGAAAGATTTGGATAATTAAGTATAGGTCTCAAAATTATTTCATACAAATTAATTGCGGTTCTCACTCTAACAATCCAGTAAAGATTCTTTTCCGAATGAGAAAAAAACATTAGTATAATTCTTTGAATAGTATCATCCTGCATTTTTCCACTTCACTTCATCATATTCACTTGATAATACTTACGAGAAATAGAGTAGCTGTCCAAGATTTTATTTCACATAAAACTTGGGAACTAGTTTTCACATGTTCAACTGTATGTATCTCAACTGTATGTACCAAGTGGTCAGATAATAATGGTGATTGCTGTATCTACAAACTATTAGTCTTACGAGACCTGGGTGAAAATTTATAATTATGGGCCAACAGAAAACCTGGGAAATTATTTTCATGTTTCTAGGATGGCCTCCAGGGAGCGTTTTCATGATAAGAAATTGACAAGGTGAATTTTACCGAAATATACCCACCAAATAAATGTATACATCTTAAAGTTTAGCTTTTTTGGAGTAATTTTTGTAATACAATTTTTGACGTAACTATTGAAATAAAGTGGTGGGAGAGGTTTGAAGTTATTTCAAAACAGCTGTAACTCCTAAATGACTCGACCGATTTCAACAAAATCAAGGAGCTAAAAGGAGCATTGATTGATCATCGAATCCATTCAAATTGTGGTGTGATGTGCTTTAATTTCGAGTGATGCCACTAGATCATTTTTGGTATTGTTTCACTACATTTTCATGAGAAGAGTCATAGTGTTGCATTTAATATATCAAAAAATGTCCTCTAGTGGCATCACTCGAAATCATGAGATGGATTCGTTGAATTAATCAATGCTCTTTCTAACGAGACTAAGTTTGTTGCTATCAGTTAAGTCATTTAGGAGTTACAGCTGTTTATTTGAAAGAACTTTGAACCACCCCCACCGTTTTATTTCAATAGATTCGTCAAAAGATGTACGAAAATTACTCCATAAAAGGTCAACTTCAAGATGTATACCCTTATTTGGTAAGTTTACTAGGTATTTTTTGATGAAGAATAACTTCGTAAATTTCAGATGACGGAAACGCTCCCTGGGGGCCATCTTGCCCACTTTGGTGATATAATTTTTCACTGCAAGTCAAATAGTTTCCGAAAACAAAACTCACCATTCTCATCTGGCCACCCAGTACAATACAAATAATGAGCTTCATTTTATTTAGAATGAGAGTTGAGACGATTTGACGCCTTATAGATCAATAAACAATATCTAGTTGCAGAAGATTTAAGACTTGTATCTTTTAATTTTGAATGATTGTTGTTTCCATGCATTTGTATTTGAAAAAACTGACACTGTATATTATTGCAGACTTGTGAGTTATTCAGGTTTATGATTTACTCCAATTTTGTGGAAATAAAAAGAACCGTATAATAAATTCCATCAATATTCATATTCAAAACTCCAAATATTTCATACCTATCAAGGAACTAACTACTAACCCTTACCTAGAATTAGAACGAGAAGAGCACATACATCAACCTACCGTGGTACGAGTCTTTCAAGATAGTTCTTTAGTTAGGAATATACAAATATAGGCTAAAATAAATAAACATTAGATATATCAACAAAGTAGGCGGCCATGGACATGAATTGTTCATAGTTTTTGCAAGTGTTCAATTCCATAAGTACAGGTCACAACAAGAATTCTTTACATTAGTTACTGGAAAATCAACTCTTGAATAACCTCATACTTCAGAAATTCAAAGTCAGAAACAGATGCAAAAAATCTATGGACCATTACTTTTATTACTGTACATTACCTTGAAATGATACATTTGTAATTCTCCCCAATAATTCTTGCTCAACAAATCACATATCATCGTCCATCTGTATGACTTAGAACTACTTTAATAGTCCAAAAAAAAGTCACAGTATATTGTTAGGCTCACCAATAACCATCCAGCTATTGATGGAAGGCAGTTTATTGTAGCATTCATGTCTGGTGGTCTTTTAAGGTTCCACTCAGCTTCATGAAGATTTTTCACACAGAGGCCCTTTTGAGCCATTTGGAGCCTCTGTAAATTAACAATGATATTTGAGTATGGTTTTCATTTGACAAAAGTTCAAGAACCAACAATCGAATCAGGCAATTTTGCATAATCTATAAAAAAAATTATAATTTCTGGTGATTCAAAGGAGAGTATGTTATGAGTATTCTTATTACATGAAATATTTTTGAATGGGTCAATTAATCAGCAAATAATCTTTTTCTTTTTTCTTCCAAACTGTTGAAAATCGAAAATTATGATTGCATGAGCTGAATATTTGTCATTAAGGAAGTTTTGAAATTGCAAATCAACCAGTGAGGGTTGTTCAAATGATAGAATTCCTAAAATTTCTGCACTGCATAATGCATTGGGAAAAAATGTGAAAAAGAGCAATATAAAAAACATCAAAAGACGTGTTTAAATTGTTCATTGTACACAAATGAAAATCATTATATCGGTCATCTAGCTATGAAAAAATTGTTTATTTTTCCACGATGTTAATGTCAAAAAACTAAGCAGTGAATTACAAAATATTGTAAATATAAATACAACTAAATCATATTCCTTCAAGATACAGCCACTAGTCATCCTTCATGATTACATTTTGCAGTATTCTATGGGTGCGTTCCATTAAGCGTTCACAACGATCACGCCCACAACCACGAATTTTGTCGTTCCACTTGGTTCTGTGCGTCATCGAAACGCTCACACCGACCCACCTATTGAGATGGGTCGTCGTTAGCAATGATCTGATAGTATACTCTACTAGATGATCCCTTGCGTCGATGTGCTGTGCAAAGCATTGATTCCAACATTAAAGAGAGAAGGAGCTATAGACTATATGTTGAGAGCAACTGAGAAAGGTTGAGTTGAGAGGCAAAAAGCAATTGCGCATTGCGTTATATGGGAGATACTCTGAATTTTTCAAAATTTCGAAGAATTATGTGATTCTAATTGAAAATATCCATTGCCTGCCAAGCATTTGTTGATAATGAATCATTTTTGTATGATATCTGATCATTATAGGCCCTCAAATTCAAAAAATATGAGTTTAACTTGCCTCCTTTCTGATAACTTATGAAGCACCTTTATGTTTGGCTTCATGATTTGAATATTTAAAAAAAAATTCAAGTATTCATGTGGAAACTGACGATGAAAAATCAAACAGGTATAAAAATTAAAATTGTTTTAGAACGATTCAAGTAGGTATACACTTTATTGGGTACAAAAATATAATGAGGTATACCTAAAAATATTTTTTTTTCTTTTGTACAAAAAGTTGAAGCAGGTGGGATTTGAAAAATGTTGGCAATATTCCGAATGTACAGGGTGGGCAAATTTCGATTATTTGTATAGGGTATACTTAACTCGGTATGAGATACAAAAAAATAAAGGTCGAATTCTCGGTCTCTTTTTTCGAGACGAATTCACTGACAAATACAAAAATTTGGTACCGTGTATTTTGTTATAAACAAAAGTTCGATCTTTCGAGAAGTCAAAATTACAACTTTTTTTCGAGACAATATAAATTTATTGTGTTCCGAGTTACCCTATACAAACATCGGAATTAGTAGCTCACTCTGTAGATTTTTCACTGATGTTTGAACAAAATTAATTTTGTATACTTATGTCTGATTCGTTCTTACATTTCATTTATTGGACTCACACACAGGTATATCTTGTTCAACTGCATTGGTTAGCCTTTGAGACCTTAACTTGACTGGCTTCTTCACTAAATGGTTTGGAAATTTGAAAATGCTAGGAACTGCACCACTTTTCAAAGATTTATTTCCAAAATTAACAACGTAATCATTAGGACAAATATGTTCAGAACATAATTTTGCAGCACTTCATTGAATGAAGTTTTCCCTTCTCATAGCAACTAACCATTTTTTCCTGATGCTCGGATTTTTTGGAAATCTGAATCTCACAACATCAAAATCATTATTTCTGAAGCCTCACATGCCTTAGCTATGAAATGATATATTTTTTTCTTTGTGGAATCTGTTGGTACAACCATAGGCTGAACAAGAAGTCATCTTTATATGAAATATAGTTATTAATATATAATATAATATATAAAGTCAAATGAAAAAAAGTTATTTTCACTACACGCACAAATCTCACATACACCCTAAATAATGCACTATGAAAATGAAAGTAATATACACTCAAATAAGACCAAAATTTGAAAAATAGTTGTTAGCATCTATTAAATCCATAAGAACAACAGAATGTTTTGCCTTTCCTCAGCTGATTTCGATCATTGTGTCTCACTCTTATGTTGGAATCGATACCTCTCTCTCTACAGTCCATCTAGTAGATATATAATAATAGATCATTGGTCGTGAGCATGAATCATGACGTCATTCATGACATTTTCGCCACGACCCGAACGATCGTGGTCGCCATGTGGAACGTCTAAATGAGTGTTTTGGGCGTTGTGAGCGCTAAATGGAACGCACCCTATATGGTAAGTGAAATCTCCAATAGTTTGCAATAGAACCGAAAAAATACTATTGTTTCAAAGTAATAGGTGAAAATAAAAAAAGTTTATTACAAATTATAAATACCTTTATATTGAAAATTGTTTGAATGGCTCATATTGATATTTACTCCAAGATATGAAATTAATTGTTATACCTAAATCACTCAAATGAAAATATGTTCTTGTTGTTTGTAATCTATACCTACCATAAAGTATTTGGATTATTAACTCACTCTATCAAGATTTCAATTCAGATACCAGGATTTCATTATTAAAACTGGAACCATTCTTGCTATATAGGATGAACCGAGCATTAATGATGATTAGGTTCCCATAGTGTCCCATTGGATCCACTTAATACTTCCAAAATCAAAGAATTCAGATATTCTGAATTTAGGTCAGAATTGATGTTGATAAATCAGATAATTACAGAATCATTAGATATAACTAATGAACTTTAAAAATAGAATATGATAGTAATATTTCATGATGATATGAAATGTTGAACATCCTCCAAGTCAGTAAAATTTGATATATCCAAATTTATAGATGAATCCATCCAATCATAGGTAAACCTACAGTATAGGTAAGCAACTCCGATTTCGATGAAATTTTCACAGAAGCTTCGAAACACTAATACAAACACCCAGTGATAAAAATTTTTCCGCGGAAACACCTCTAACATACTTTTTTTTAGGAAAGTATCTGAAAATCGATCACGGTAAGACCTAAGAATTTGATTGATATTGTACTCTCGTTATGGTTTGAGAGAATGTTTATTACACTAAATCATAATTAACATGTCCTTGAATCAAATTTCACAAGAAATTTCATGATGAGAAACTTTGGAATAAGATATTTTCATGTTTTTATATTTGTATAATCTCGACCCAAAACAATATATAATAATTGAGATCTGTCATGTCACAAGAGAGCAAGGTTGCCAAGTTGTATTTCAATTTTCAGTGGTAAACCATAGAACTTGAGTCTACATATAAGTACAATATATTTTTATGTGGCCAATTGATCTAGGTGTAACTGATCGTAGTCGCAGGAACCATCTCCCTCGAGTTACCTTCATTTTGAATTATTCACGTTTGATTGATCTAGGTGTAATTGATCTACGTTTGGGGTGGATCTCGGCGAGAGTGATGTTTTTAATCAGGCACTGCGATGGCGCGCCAGCGCCGTCGCAGGAACCGTCTCCCTCGAGTTACCTTCATTTTGAATTATTCACGTTTGATTGATCTAGGTGTAATTGTTCTACGTTTGGGGTGGATCCCGGCGAGAGTGATGTTATTAATCAGGCACTGCGATGGCGCGCCAGCGCCGTCGCAGGAACCATCTCCCTCGAGTTACCTGTATTTTGAATTATCTACGTTTGATTGATCTAGGTGTAATTGATCTACGTTTGGGGTGGATCCCGGCGAGAGTGATGTTTTTAATCAGGCACTGCGATGGCGCGCCAGCGCCGTCGCAGGAACCATCTCCCTCGAGTTACCTGCATTTTGAATTATCTACGTTTGATTGATCTAGGTGTAATTGATCTACGTTTGAGGTGGATCCCGGCGAGAGTGATGTTTTTAATCAGGCACTGCGATGGCGCGCCAGCGCCGTCGCAGGAACCATCTCCCTCGAGTTACCTGCATTTTGAATTATCTACGTTTGATTGATCTAGGTGTAATTGATCTACGTTTGGGGTGGATCCCGGCGAGAGTGATGTTTTTAATCAGGCATTGCGATGGCGCGCCAGCGCCGTCGCAGGAACTATCTCCTTCGAGTTACCTGCATTTTGAATTATCTACGTTTGATTGATCTAGGTGTAATTGATCTACGTTTGGGGTGGATCCCGGCGAGAGTGATGTTTTCAATCAGGCATTGCGATGGCGCGCCAGCGCCGTCGCAGGAACTATCTCCTTCGAGTTACCTGCATTTTGAATTATCTACGTTTGATTGATCTAGGTGTAATTGATCTACGTTTGGGGTGGATCCCGGCGAGAGTGATGTTTTTAATCAGGCATTGCGATGGCGCGCCAGCGCCGTCGCAGGAACTATCTCCTTCGAGTTACCTGCATTTTGAATTATCTACGTTTGATTGATCTAGGTGTAATTGATCTACGTTTGGGGTGGATCCCGGCGAGAGTGATGTTTTTAATCAGGCATTGCGATGGCGCGCCAGCGCCGTCGCAGGAACTATCTCCTTCGAGTTACCTGCATTTTGAATTATCTACGTTTGATTGATCTAGGTGTAATTGATCTACGTTTGGGGTGGATCCCGGCGAGAGTGATGTTTTTAATCAGGCACTGCGATGGCGCGCCAGCGCCGTCGCAGGAACCATCTCCCTCGAGTTACCTGCATTTTGAATTATCTACGTTTGATTGATCTATCGCGCCATCGCAGGAATCATGTGCATCGACTTATTTGGATTCGTTGAATGATTGTATCCCGAACTTTGAAATAAATCAAATCTCCGATTTTTTATTCACTTGGCAACGCTGCTTGTTCTAGTGACAATAGACTAGTCATTTGACATTTCAATTATTGCACGCCATATTGGGTCGAAAATATAGGATATTAAATTATGAAAATGGGCATTTTCACAGCTTTCCATCATGAAATTTCTCGTGGATATCGAATTTAGGACATGTTAATGATATTTTAGTATGTATATTCAAAATTTGTCCTACTAATTACGTAAGTACAACATCAATCAAATTCTTAGGTCTTACCGTGATCGATTTTCAGAAACTTTCCTAAAAAAAAGTATGTTAGAGGTGTTTCCGCGGAAAAATTTTTATCACTGGGTGTTTGTATTAGTGTTCCGAAGCTTCTGTGAAAATTTCATCGAAATCGGAGTTGCTTACCTATACTGTAGGTTTTCCCAATCATATAAACCATCTCAATTCACTGATATTCTTTTAAAAGATATTGTAGATTAAGTCAATTATGAAAGATCACTTCTACTTCAAAATATTACTTCTATTCCAAAATATAAATAATAACAAGTTTCAGTGTTGACCTATTGAAGAGTATCCAATTCAATACCTAACTTGAAGATGCAAATTCAAGGTAGCTATTTACTACTTGACAGAAATAATGTGTGTGGTATTATTTGTTGCAATCAAAAACTATTGAATCATGCCAATGCTAATAACACTAATTTTCTCTATAGTGTATTTTTTCATGAGGTACTGGGATATGCCAATACATTTCTGTTCTGTCATATTATGAAATAGATACCCTGATAAAAAAAGTAATCAAGAATCTTCAACTTACTTGTTTGAATTCACTTGACGAACATGTGTGAAGACATTGATAACATCTCTAACTCTTCTTGGTGCTTCTTCAATTTTAGAAGCTAAGCAAACACATGCCATTGCTGTGTGCTCAACAGGGTGACGTACTAGACTTTTGGAGTAATAAAATCGTTGTAGAAGAACTTGTCCAGTAGCCATTGCCACCTGGAAGATATCGGCCGAATTCATTAGTGATTGGACAATATTATAAGCCAATGAATAAAAAACTCAACACACCTGTGGCAACTTCAACAGTATTCCAGCTGTTTGAATTAATTCACATCCATATATACGTAAATCTGTTTCAGTTTCAGCGTCAAGCCCATCAAGTTGAGAAGGAGTTGGAGATAACTTTTCTTCGGGTAATAATTGATTTGTTAATGTTAATTCCACTTTTCCATAAGGTGTGCCATTATTTTTACTACCATTGGAGATAGGATCATTTTTAACAGATCCCATGTCGCAAACGTTTGTTTGTTAAATTTGTAGCGCAATCGACAATACGAAAAACAACTAACAAATATGTCGTCAACTCGTCAAAGTCAAACATACCATAGCGCATAGCGTGCACCGTGCACGACATAGACCAGTACCAGTAATCAGTATCCCTCTATCTATTCTGTTCTGTGCCAGTATTATGAACCAGTGTGAAGGGGCTGCCAGAGCTAACTGCCTAATTCCCGAACATTACCGAACGACCAGTGGCGTCGTTTCTCCCCATTAGCTAACGAATGTTACAAAAAAGATTAATATTATGAACATTTTAAACTGGCTGCTTTCTTGAGAAATGTTTCTAGACGAATTAACTTGGGAAAGTAAAGGTTGTGATTGTGTTTGGTGTGAAAAAAGAGGCGTATCGTAGAAATTGATGATCGTGACTGTTATTTTTTGTGCAGAAGAAAAGAGAAAATATTTTTCTTCAATTATTTCGCAACTTTCTGCAAGATCGAAATATGGTAGAAAGTGTTACTTGAATGTATCAGAATCGAACTGTTTAGGAAACATTCCTTGTAAACGGGGCCCACTAGTTGTCGTTTACATCTGATTCCTATAGAATATATTAAACATATTATAGATTAGTTAGATACAACGAACGTTAGAACTTACGATATATCTTCATATTCATACATTTTCACGTTTCAAAGTTTATCAAAGTTGTCTAAATTATGGAAAACTATTAAAATTTCTACATTTGATAAGTTCTGCAACTGCCTTGTAGAAGTTGAGTAGAATATCTAAATTTACCAACATTGATTTCATATCTTGTTTTGTAAACAATATTATAAAGCTGGACTTGTACATGACACATAGAAAGATACTTGTGATTGGCTGAAAATTGGTTTACGTGACAGACAACTATCAAACAACCAATCCGAATCCGAGAAATTGAAGTCTGACAAACGACAGATTATGGTGTAATCTAGCCATGTCTAATTGAGGATGTCATTCTATGGGTGCGTTCCATTAAGCGCTCACAACGCCCAAAACACTCATTCAGACGTTCCACATGGCGACCAGGATCGTTGGGGTCGTGGCGAAAATGTCATGAAAGACGTCATGATTCATGCTCACGACGACCCATCTCAATAGGTGGGTCGGCGTGAGCGTTTCGATGACGCACAGAACCAAGTGGAACGACAAAATTCGTGGTCATGAGCGTGATCGTTGTGAGCGCTTAATGGAACGCACCCTATATGGGATGTCGCATTCAAGTCAGTTCATGTATCATAGCGAATCACAATCATACATCACTGAGACTGCCACGGGATTCCTCATGAGAAAGCTTATTCACATTCTTCGTCTTATTTTGTTGGATGTGAGATCTATTAGGTGATGAATTAGTGAAGCACTTTAACATAACAGGGACATTTATATTTGAATCAAAAACTTCAGTCGATGAGAATCAAAATTCAATGTATCTGAGTTTAGAGAGTGATTCGCATCAAATAGAATGAAATTACATCACAATTATTTTTCATTTGTGATATGGAGATTATTTGTACCGCCTAAATCTTAACTTTATAAATCATTTATGTGTTTTGGGCGTTGTGAGCGCTTAATGGAACGCACCCTCTGGGTGCACACTCATTCAGACGTTCCACATGGCGACCACGATCGTTGGGGTCATGGCGAAAATGTCATGAATGACGTCATGATTCATGCTCACGACGACCCATCTCAATAGGTGGGTCGGCGTGAGCGTTTCGATGACGCACAGAACCAAGTGGAACGCCAAAATTCGTGGTCGTGAGCGTGATCGTTGTGAGCGCTTAATGGAACGCACCTATAGATGTTTGTGTTAACTGGGAGGATAACTTCCTCCACTGGTTCGAAACGCAATTGCTACCAAACTTAGAAATTTGGTAAATCATCCAATCCATTTTACTAAATTGTCTCTTCGACTTGTTATGTCATTAATTTTGTATTTTATATGTAGGTGATACATGAAGAATAAGAATATAAACGAATAGTGAGAGTTAAAACATTTATATAGTATTCGATTCAAAATTATAACATGAAATAGCATAGCATATGAAGATAGAAGAGGAAAGGAACAGTTTTAGTTCTGTTTATATTGGGAAACTTGGATTTTTATATATTCCATGCTTGATCGAATATTTTTTTTGGTCATATGAACAGCAAGAAATATAAGGAACACAGAGAAAGCATCAGCAGCCAGAAAGCTGTGAAAAGGAAATTTATCATTTGTTATATACAAAAAAAATTGGCGAGATAATTATAATTTGTTTATTAGGTAAAGCATTGAACATCTACATATCTAATAAATTTTATTCCAATGTATAAATGGATGATGTTGATGAGATTAATCAACAGGAGTCATACCTTAGAGAAGACATCAGCATCATCATTTGTAGTAAAAAGAAGTCATTGAGAAGAAGAAAGGTTGGTTTCAATTATGATATTTTTCAACATAATTTGTATTGAGTTGTTGGTTTTCAGTTCCAGAGGATAAATAATCAGCAGAACCACTATCAAGAAGACAAACATAATGAATTGAGATACATTTGAATTTGAATCTATATTGTATTTTTGTTGAAATGTAATGATGTATGGTGGTTACATGAGTTTTTGACCAGTGTGAAACGGGCTGCCAGAGCTGACTGCCTAAATTCCCGAACATTACCGAACGACCAGTGGCGTCGTTTCCCCCCTTTAGCTAACGAACGTTACATAAAAGATTGATATTATGAACATTTTAAACTGGCTGCTTTCTTGAGAAATGTTTCTCGATGAATTAACTTGGGAATGTAAAGGTTGTGATTGTGTTTGGTGTGAAAATACAGGCGTATCGAAGGAATTGATGATCGTGACTGTTATTTTTTGTGCAGAAGACAAGAGAAAATATTTTTTTTCGATTATTTCGCAACTTACTGCCAGAACGACATATGGTGGAAAGTGTTACTTGAATGTATTAGAATCAAACTGTTTAGAAAAAATTCCTTGCAAACGGGGCCCACTATGTGTACACTGAGAAAAAAGAAATTTTCAAAAATATTTTTTTTCAATTATTTCGCAACTTACTGCCAGAACGACATATGGTGGAAAGTGTTACTTGAATGTATTAGAATCGAACGGTTTAGGAAAAATTCCTTGCAAATGGGGCCCACTATGTGTACACTGAGAAAAAAGAAATTTCCAAAAATATTTTTTTTCAATTATTTCGCAACTTACTGCCAGAACGACATATGGTGGAAAGTGTTACTTGAGTGTATTAGAATCGAACTGTTTAGGAAAAATTCCTTGCAAACGGGGCCCACTATGTGTACACTGAGAAAAAAGAAATTTTCAAAAATATTTTTTTTCAATTATTTCGCAACTTACTGCCAGAACGACATATGGTGGAAAGTGTTACTTGAATGTATTAGAATCGAACTGTTTAGGAAAAATTCCTTGCAAACGGGGCCCACTATGTGTACACTGAGAAAAAAGAAATTTCCAAAAATATTTTTTTTCAATTATTTCGCAACTTACTGCCAGAACGACATATGGTGGAAAGTGTTACTTGAATGTATTAGAATCGCACTGTTTAGGAAAAATTCCTTGCAAACAGGGACATAAAATAGCACGGCAAACTTCCACACCCACCCTGGAGGTGTTGCCTTTAGAACTGGATATCGTTTCAACATGATTCGTAATCCAGCGATAAGATGGGTGCGTTACCTTTTTTTTTTTCAGTGGAAAGTTCGCCAATAGCCCTATTTTAACCACTCATGTACTGAATCTATTCATAACAATGTATGTGACAATTAGTATTCCGAAAAACAAAACTTATCATGGGTTTTATAAGTTTCCAATTTTTTCGATCTCTGCCACAAGATAATTTCGGAATTGCCAGGTGACTGATACCAAGTTCATCAATAGAGTCACGTAATTTACGTAAACTCAGGAAAATGGATCGGTAATTTGGCTTTTCGAAAAAACGTTTCTTCGTTACCAAATAAAAAATATGGCGATCTTCCACAAATAAATGAGCCAAACTCCCTGGTATTCGATTTTGGGAGAGAAGTTCTCTGACATTTCCAAACTTACGCCTACAAATGAAATAAGAATTGGCATCGATATAAATTTAAAAACAATTCTTTGCTTACTTGAAGGTGACAGCGATTCCTCTGGACATTTTGAAATCACTAGACACGCAGTGAGCGAATGCGAAATGTTTGGGTGCCGAAAACAAGTTGCCGCTCACTGATTCAATATTATTGAAGAATGCTTTATTGTGATGGAATAAATTTCACCACAATTTCCATTCTTCATCTTGAGCCTTAGCTGGTACGAAATATTTCCTCCCTGCAAAATTATACTCTCAAGGTCGTCTATAGAATTCGTGAAGGGTTACAAGTGTACACATAGTGGGCCCCGTTTGCAAGGAATTTTTTCTAAACAGTGCGATTCTTATACATTCAAGTAACACTTTCCACCATATGTCGTTCTGGCAGTAAGTTGCGAAATAATTGAAAAAAAATATTTTTGAAATTTTCTTTTTTCTCAGTGTACACATAGTGGGCCCCGTTTGCAAGGAATTTTTTCTAAACAGTGCGATTCTAATACATTCAAGTAACACTTTCCACCATATGTCGTTCTGGCAGTAAGTTGCGAAATAATTAAAAAAAAATATTTTTGAAAATTTCTTTTCTCTCAGTGTACACATAGTGGGCCCCGTTTGCAAGGAATTTTTCCTAAACAGTGCAATTCTTATACATTCAAGTAACACTTTCCACCATATGTCGTTCTGGCAGTAAGTTGCGAAATAATTGAAAAAAAATATTTTTGAAAATTTCTTTTTTCTCAGTGTACACATAGTGGGCCCCGTTTGCAAGGAATTTTTTCTAAACAGTGCGATTCTTATACATTCAAGTAACACTTTCCACCATATGTCGTTCTGGCAGTAAGTTGCGAAATAATTGAAAAAAAATATTTTTGAAAATTTCTTTTTTCTCAGTGTACACATAGTGGGCCCCGTTTGCAAGGAATTTTTTCTAAACAGTGCGATTCTAATACATTCAAGTAACACTTTCCACCATATGTCGTTCTGGCAGTAAGTTGCGAAATAATTAAAAAAAAATATTTTTGAAAATTTCTTTTCTCTCAGTGTACACATAGTGGGCCCCGTTTGCAAGGAATTTTTTCTAAACAGTGCGATTCTTATACATTCAAGTAACACTTTCCACCATATGTCGTTCTGGCAGTAAGTTGCGAAATAATTGAAAAAAAATATTTTTGAAAATTTCTTTTTTCTCAGTGTACACATAGTGGGCCCCGTTTGCAAGGAATTTTTTCTAAACAGTGCGATTCTAATACATTCAAGTAACACTTTCCACCATATGTCGTTCTGGCAGTAAGTTGCGAAATAATTAAAAAAATATATTTTTGAAAATTTCTTTTCTCTCAGTGTACACATAGTGGGCCCCGTTTGCAAGGAATTTTTTCTAAACAGTGCGATTCTTATACATTCAAGTAACACTTTCCACCATATGTCGTTCTGGCAGTAAGTTGCGAAATAATTGAAAAAAAATATTTTTGAAAATTTCTTTTTTCTCAGTGTACACATAGTGGGCCCCGTTTGCAAGGAATTTTTTCTAAACAGTGCGATTCTTATACATTCAAGTAACACTTTCCACCATATGTCGTTCTGGCAGTAAGTTGCGAAATAATTGAAAAAAAATATTTTTGAAAATTTCTTTTTTCTCAGTGTACACATAGTGGGCCCCGTTTGCAAGGAATTTTTTCTAAACAGTGCGATTCTAATACATTCAAGTAACACTTTCCACCATATGTCGTTCTGGCAGTAAGTTGCGAAATAATTAAAAAAAAATATTTTTGAAAATTTCTTTTCTCTCAGTGTACACATAGTGGGCCCCGTTTGCAAGGAATTTTTACTAAACAGTTCGATTCTAATACATTCAAGTAACACTTTCCACCATATGTCGTTCTGGCAGTAAGTTGCGAAATAATTGAAAAAAAAAATATTTTTGAAAATTTCTTTTTTCTCAGTGTACACATAGTGGGCCCCGTTTGCAAGGAATTTTTTCTAAACAGTGCGATTCTTATACATTCAAGTAACACTTTCTACCATATGTCGTTCTGGCAGTAAGTTGCGAAATAATTGAAAAAAAATATTTTTGAAAATTTCTTTTTTCTCAGTGTACACATAGTGGGCCCCGTTTGCAAGGAATTTTTTCTAAACAGTGCGATTCTTATACATTCAAGTAACACTTTCCACCATATGTCGTTCTGGCAGTAAGTTGCGAAATAATTGAAAAAAAATATTTTTGAAAATTTCTTTTTTCTCAGTGTACACATAGTGGGCCCCGTTTGCAAGGAATTTTTTCTAAACAGTGCGATTCTTATACATTCAAGTAACACTTTCCATTATATGTCGTTCTGGCAGTAAGTTGCGAAATAATTGAAAAAAAATATTTTTGAAAATTTCTTTTTTCTCAGTGTACACATAGTGGGCCCCGTTTGCAAGGAATTTTTTCTAAACAGTTCGATTCTAATGCATTCAAGTAACACTTTCCACCATATGTCGTTCTGGCAGTAAGTTGCGAAATAATCGAAAAAAAATATTTTCTCTTGTCTTCTGCACAAAAAATAACAGTCACGATAATCAATTTCTTCGATACGCCTGTATTTTCACACCAAACACAATCACAACCTTTACATTCCCAAGTTAATTCATCGAGAAACATTTCTCAAGAAAGCAGCCAGTTTAAAATGTTCATAATATTAATCTTTTATGTAACGTTCGTTAGCTAAAGGGGGGAAACGACGCCACTGGTCGTTCGGTAATGTTCGGGAATTTAGGCAGTCAGCTCTGGCAGCCCGTTTCACACTGGTGAGTTTTTGTGGGTTTTCCTCATGTATCATATGGAAACATTCCATATGAGCAGATGCACCACTATTTTTCCCACGAATAAATCAATTTATAACTTCTGCATTATTTCTATAACATACCTATTGAGGTTGGCCAAGAATTCGTTTTGAAATATAGAACCGTCAAATGAGAATGAGAGGTTAGAACAGATATAATGTTGAAAGATAAACATCACTTCATTACGTAGTTATTGTGTATTTCCTTTGAATATTCGATTCGATTTCTAGCATGAGAACAGTCCATTATATCATTTGAACCATTCAACGGTTATCCACAATCAATAGTAATCCAAATATGATAAAAATTATTGATCCATCGAAAACACTTCCAAAACAAAACAAACGGTCAACCTAACCAAACTTTTCATCACAGAGTCTGTGTTTTTATCACGGAGTATAGATATATCTATATATCTATACTCCGTGGTTTTTATTCGCAGTAGACCATTCCAGGTTGACGTCATCGACAGGCGGCCATATTGCTTGTGGGGCACTCTAATCTATAACCCCATTAGAAACAACGTAATCACAGGTCAAAATGAATTGGTTTTTCTCGAAAATGCCAGCTTTTTGTGCAGTTGTTGGGTATTCTAAAAGGAGGGAAAGGGATGAACTTCGTCTTTTTCGAATTCCTAGGGCGTACAAAGGGCGTGGAGAAAATTTAGATGCATTATCACAAGAACGTCGTATGGCATGGATTCGAGCACTAAAACGTGGAGAGTTGAATGAATCGTTAATAAACAATGCAAGAATATGTGAAAAACACTTTGTAACAGGATGTAAGTTGTCTTTTTAAAATAGGTGAACTAATAAGAGTATTTTTTTCTGTTGGTAATTCGTTTATATATATATATATATATATATATATATATTTTGATTTTAGTGGTGCCAGCTGAGCTCAGAGGATGAAAACAGTCCTGATTGGGTACCCTCATTGAACATGGGATATCAAAGTATTAAAAGTCAGGATGGAATAATTTATTTATTTAGTAATAAATAGTCTCAGAAGTAAAGTGTACATTTTTGTTTTATCTCTTCTTGTTTTCAATAAACAAGGCAAAACTTATGAATATTACTATAACTTCCATCTATCAAACAAGCTTTTGATAATATTCAGGTATATAATCTACCTTGGCAACAACAACAAAATGTGTATCAATTTTCTTTGCTAAAACTTCCAAAACAAATCCAGCCTCATAATACTTTATAGGCTAGCAAATACTTGTAAGCCTTCATCTGCTCCCCGCTATAAAAACAATGAGTGATAATTGAAGTCTATGTGGCCTACACTGGGCAGAAAACTCAAGTCTTTGGTAACTTCTCCTGGCACTAAAGCGTAGGGGTCTATATTGTTGATAAAACCCAACTTATTTTGTTCATATCGCACTCTAATTTCTTTCTCAAGCGAAAGATAATAATCACTGCGATTCATTTTCAACAAAATCACTCGGAAAACACAAGGAAAAACTTTATAATCACCAAATTCAGCACAACAGGTCAGAACCATCAATGTTAAATAAATGGAGATCGATTCTTTGTGTGCCCCACAAGCAATATGGCGGAACTGTCAAAATCAGGTGACCTGGAATGGTCTGTTGATTAGGCAATCCAAGATGCTGTCAGATGAAAATTAAAATGGCTGCTGGGGGACACACATACAAACAGCTGTTTCAACTGGTATTTCTGTAAATTCAATGGCGTTACTCTGAGATCAATTTGGATGATACAATAGAACATTAGTTAAATACATATTTTGCTATTCGTGGGTTCTTTTGTGAAATATTGCTAGGAAAACATGCCAAATACTTGCTGTGTGATTAATTGTGGGAGCCGAGGAGATCGCGATACTATAAGCTTCTACAGAATACCCAGTGACCCAATGTGCTACATTATCAGCATAAGATAGAATTGAATGAACTCTCGAGAATCCGACGGGAATAGTGACATTTTATTGACATTAGTCATTATTCCACTATACACATGTGAGCAAGTATATCACCACCAATCACCACGAAGTATAATCTATTTGTATACAGCGTTGCCGTCACGAACAACTATGTGACAACTATGCCTGCCGCCAGCAGCCATTTTTGGTCACGTGTTCTGGATTGCCTAATTCGAAGCATCGCTGAAAAAGTGAAAAACATATGGCAACACGGCTCAATCTGGCGATTTCATACAGGTATCAACCCAGAATAAATAGCCTATATAATATTGTAATGAGTAATAGTGAGTAAGGTTGAATATGTGATTACTTATTCATATGTATTTTAGAATCGGCCGACGATGATCCTGCAGCAACTGGACTAACGAGGAAAGACATCTTCGCATTCTCAAAAAATAATTTGAATCGTAGGCGTGGTGAAGATGCAGCTCCAGCATATCTGGAAATTGAGAAGTTCATGTCAGAGGAACTTCAACGACCTTTTACTCTGTCGGAGGACGCAAAACTTGCAGTACGCGCATTATTGTCCCAATTCAAAGAAAAGTGGAAGCAATTGCTTAAGTTTCGAGGCACGAAGACCGATTCTTCAACAAATTTCACACGTGGCTCAGTGTGTTTGTTCCCCTAGAAAAAATCCAAGAGGCTTCAACACAATCCAGCAGCATGGGTCGGCCGTCTTCTGGATTTGCTGAAGCTAGTGTGCGCACCAAACGGAGGAAAACTGAAGATTTGCGTACAACTAGAAGTGCCGAAGAACTGTTTTATGCGGCTCAAATGAGCCTTCGAGCAGCTGGTAGATTGGATGCCGCAAAGGTTGTCCAAGATGTGGGACTGGGAAGCCCATCGAGAGCTTACGAGTATAGAGAATATTTGGACAACAACAACAAATGCAGGGAGCTCGGGCAATGCGTCGTCAGTTGAACTCACTGACTGTGAATCAGATTGTTCTGGCGACGATGAATAAAGTTGTATGTAATCGAATGTATTACGATGACTGACTAGTTATTCGGAATGTTGAACTTTTTTGTCAATTATTACTTGTTTTTATAAGGGAAAACATATTTATAAAGAAATATATTGTTTTTCGAAATTTTGACATCAGATTCGTTATCAGCGACCCCAAAAACCCCCAGGCACAAACTTTCACCTCGATTCAATTCGTTAAAAAAAAAAAAATTGTCATACTGGATCCGCCATTTTGTTTTTTGAAATTTTGACTTCAGGTTCGTAATCAGCGACCCCAAAAACCCCCGGGCACGAACTTTCACCTCGATTCAATTCGTTTCTTGAAAAAATTTTTGTCATACTGAATCCGCCATTTTGTTTTTCGAAATTTTGACTTGAGGTTCGTAATCAGCGACCCCAAAAACCCCCGGGCACGAACTTTCACCTTGATTCAATTCGCTTTTTGTAAAAAATTTTGTCGTACTGGATCCGCCATTTTGTTTTTCGAAATTTTGACTTCAGGTTCGTAATCAGCGACCCCAAAAACCCCCGGGCACGAACTTTCACCTTGATTCAATTCGTTTTTTGTAAAAAATTTTGTCGTACTGGATCCGCCATTTTGTTTTTCGAAATTTTGACTTCGAATTCGTAATCAGCGACCCCAAAAACCCTTGATTACAGACTTTCAAACAAATTGAAAACTTTTCAGTCGACAATTCTGCTGGGATCAGGAATGGCAGACGGCCTTTGATGCTCTGAAGACACATTTGACCATGACAACGATCCTGGGTTATCCACTTCCACGAGGTCAGTTAATTTTCGACACTGATGCTAGCAACATCGGAATCGGAGGAGTACTTTCACAGCATCAGGATGGACGGGAGCGAGTTATCGGATACTTCAGTAAAGTGATATCCAAGCCAGAGCGAAACTACTGCGTTACTAGACGGGAGCTACTAGCTGTGGTTAAATCGGTGGAGCACTTCTATAAGTACCTCTATGGAAGAAGATTTTTGCTAAGGACAGACCATGCGGCGTTGAAATGGCATCTACAGTTCAAGAATCCCGAGGGTCAGGTAGCTCGCTGGATTGAGAGACTTCAGGAGTATGATTTTGAGATAGAACACCGAGCTGGAACACAGCATAAGAATGCAGATGCCTTGTCCAGACGACCTTGTCCACCTGGATGCCCACATATTGTAGTCGTTTGGAGATTAAAGAAACATCTATCAACAGAACTTCTGTTGTCAGCGATGATTGGTTACCTGCAGCAGTTCAACAAGAACAAGAGAAAGATACAGAAATCCGTAAACTTCGAGAATAGAAGAAAGTATACTTCATTTATTCTGGGTTGATACCTGTATGAAATCGCCAGATTGAGCCGTGTTGCCATATGTTTTTCACTTTTTCAGCGATGCTCCGAATTAACTTCGAATTCTGTGATAAAAAGTTGGGTTAGGTTGATCGTTTGTTTTGAAAGTGTTTTCGATGGATCTATAAATTTATCATATTTGGATTACTATTGATTGTGGATAACCGTTGAATGGTTCAAATGATATAATGGACTGTTCTCATGCTAGAAATCGAATCGAATATTCAAAGGAAATACACAATAACTACGTAATGAAATGATGTTTATCTCTCAACATTATATCTGTTCTAAACTCTCATTTGACGGTTCTATATTTCAAAACCAATTCTTGGCCAACCTCAATAGGTATGTTATAGAAATAATGCAGAAGTTATAAATTGATTTATTCCTGGGAAAACTAGTGGTGCATCTGCTCATATGAAAGGTTTCCATATGATACATGAGGAAAACCCACAAAAACTCATTGAACCACCATATATCATTACATTTCAACAAAAATACAATATAGATTCAAATTCAAATGTATCTTAATTCATTATGTTTGTCTTCTGCTACTTATGTATCCTCTGGAACTGAAAACGAACAACTCGACATATATTATGTTGAAAAATATCATAATTGAAACCAACCCTTCTTCTTCTTGATGACTTCTTTTTACTCCAAATGATGATGCTGTCTTCTCTGAGGTATGACTCCTGTTGATTAATCTCATCAATATAATCCATTTACATAAGAATAAAATGTATAATTTATAATTTTCAGATGTTCAATACCTTACCCAATAAACAAATTATAATTATCTCACTAATTTTTCTTATAAATAACAAATGATGAATTTTTCTTTGAAGAACTTGATGTCCATATTTTTCTGCTATCAGATCTGCCTTATAAATAGGGGCTGGTTTGTTCCTGAGAATCATAGAATATATTACAAACAACTTTAAAATAAGTTTTGAAGTCTATGGCCTACAATCGTACTAAATTAACTGCTGCTTCAACATTCCATAATCAAAAGCAATATCATTATTAGTGAGCCATTCTCGAATTGCTGCCTTGTTAGAAGCTGAGGTGGGAACTTTGTTAATGGTTGTGCTATGATAGGGAGCATTATCCATAACTATTGTGGAATGATTTTCTAAGTTTGGCAGCAATTGCGTTTCGAACCAGTGGAGGAAGTTATCCTGGTTCATTTCTCCATGGTAATCTTCATCAGCAGTTTTAGAAGAAAAAACTAATTCTGCTCCAGGAATGAAACCATTTGAACAACCAGCATGCAGAACAATGAATCTAATATACAACATAAATCCAGTACACCATCTAACCCAAATACAAACTATAAATATCTAGAACCTCCTACTTTATTTTTTTTCACACTTTTGACACTAGAATCTTGCCAGGAATGTCCTATAGTTCCATTCTGGAAGATCCAGGTCTCATCAAGAAACACAAATTGCCTCAAACCTTCATTTTTGAATTGAATGTACTGTTGGAGGAATGTTACACGTTTCATAGCAATGTTAGGTAACTCCATCATTCCTTGCTGTGGATCATCTTTTCTAAATTTGAAGCCAATGTTTTTCAATACCTTCCATAAAGATGAGAGGCAACCATTGAAAAGAAAACGTTGAGCAAGCTTATCATTCAATGTTTTTAATGTTATGTGTTCCTCTGCAAATAGGTATGTTCATTATTTGATTATATGTGAATGGCATTGAATACTCACTGTTCTTATACATATCGTAAATACAGTTCCTTATTTCGGACTCCTGAGATTCTTCAATATCAACAATTGGTTATTTCTTTTCTGTAGATGTCCTGGGACACCCTCTGCTGATTTTGCTGATATTCTCCACACAGTAGCATTTCTTATATTTAGTGCAGCAGCAGTACTCTCTGTAATAATCATATTTTATATTACCCATTGAATTATCATAAACTCTTC
This sequence comes from Plagiodera versicolora, assembly GCA_037013635.1. NCBI lineage: Eukaryota > Metazoa > Arthropoda > Insecta > Coleoptera > Chrysomelidae > Plagiodera > Plagiodera versicolora. The sequence goes on along the minus strand of CM072986.1, from coordinate 1,263,180 downwards.
GTGGTAAATAAATATTCATTAGGATTCCTCACTTACCTTTCCTATAGAATTCAATGTAAGTAAGGGACCTCCGTTAACCTTTTCTCGTTGAAAATATTCCAACAAACTTGCAACCATTTTCTGGGCATCTCCACTTAAACCTCTCGGCATCTTGATAAGAATGCGATAAAATAAAACTTAAAAGAACAAATTCACAAAAATCGCAATAAAAGAACAATTCGAATGTAAACAAACGATTGTAAGGATTCGCTCCAAACATTTTGGCATCGTTGTGAAGTGAACGATGCCAAATCTCACAATGGTTCGATCGTTTTTATGAAATATGATTATATGTATATATATACCCAAGTTTTAATTCGGAGTTAATTCGGAGCATCGCTGAAAAAGTGAAAAACATCTGGCAACACGGCTCAATCTGGCGATTTCATGCAGGTATCAACCCAGAATAAATGAAGTATAAATCGTCGTACCAATTGGCAAGACGTAACACCATTATCACAAACTTTGAAGGCCTATTGGGGTCACGGCGCAGCCGAAGTGCTCGAAATAAAGCAAGTGTTTTAAAACCAGATCCACGCGCGTTTTTTAAAGTTACCATGGCAATATCAACGAAGGAACGAGAAACGTGAAGTCTAAATGACAAATTTTTTATTATTGATTTGACAGGAGTACCTTGTAAACGTCAAATAAAACATTACAGGATGTCTCCTTTCGTGAGAAGTTTTATATAAAAAAAAATAACTGACAAATGTAAAACTTTATTCAAACGTAAAATGTGGCACCAATAAAAAAAATAGCGTGAAGTGGATCTGGTCTTTAAAACACGGCTGCGCCGTCGTGCTCGAAAACTCGATTTTTATCCACTTATTATACTTTAATATACTATTCTTGTCATCATGATTTTATGATGTCCAGCACTCAAAACTTCTTCACCTTCATGAACACTTCTAAAAGTGTTTGTGCCTTCAAAGTACCCCAAACTAAATCTTGCCATTCGAATCTAAAAACAAAACAAATCATCAGAAACCTGGATATATTTTGATCAAATCATTCACATTCAGAACAATATTCTATTCGTATTATTTTCAATATAATACAATGAATAAAACAAATGATAAATGCTTACCACCTTTAGGAATATGAAAATACATACACATGGATGCCCTAGCTCACTATAAAAATCTGGAATGTCTTTATTTTCATTATAAACTCACACTTTATTATCGAAAAATCACATGTAAACAAATACAACTACACCATTCAATGTCCTCCATATGAATCAGTCTTTCTGAAATTCAATTATAGAATTCAAAAATGAAATGATTCAATTATTCATGTCAAACTAACTCGAGAAGGATAGAACGCTGCTGTTTCAATTTGAAAGCATATTTCCTGGAATTCATTCAATATGTCATGATTGTTAGTTTTGTCACCGGTCTGATGAGATGAGGACATTTTTGTGGTTCTCATGTTTCGTCACCTGCAGCGCTGTCCTCTATTGTCACTTTGTCAGCCAATCACAAATCAGATCCGATCAGCTTTCTGAAAGTAGGAATGATTTTTAATCATTCGAGAGATATTTGCAAGGTATAATATTTCTGTCATTGATTTTATTTACCATTCAAGTCCTAACCGTTTGTTTTGTTGTCAAAGATTAATCACTTGATTATACCCCTATGTCCTCCTAGCGGATAATTATGGCAACTTTTTCTTCAAAAATGGTGCCTCCCCCCACCACTCGTAAATGCCGTAGTCTCCAGACCTATGTGTATGACCGTGCCCGCTGCGCACACATCGATGGTCCCAATTAAGAAAGTCGATAGTTTCATTTTGTCGATTTTCACTTTTTAACATAAATGTATTCGCAAGAATGAGGTCTACAATGTGCATATTAAATTTCATTATATTTCTTTATTTTGACACATTTTCCAATGTTAAAATTGTCGACAGTGATCGCGCGTCCGTACAAGATTGCGCGCAAAAAGAAACTTTAAACTGCTCTACTGAAAAGTGGTCATTTTGTAGATACAACTTTCTCAATTGGGACCATCGACATGACTCTATGTAAAAAAAAAAACAGATTATGATGAACTCTTAGGCAGTACTCCGACTAATTCGATAGTTCGACCTGAAAAACGTTAATCGGTGGTTTACCACTATATACTCGTATCTAAATCTGCCATATATACCTTCTTACAATCTTGTTATTGAAATATTGTTTTGAATTCAGGCAAGAATTTCCTTCGAAAATCTTCGAAGAATAGGGTTGACCAGAATCAAAATTTCTCATTTATACAAAATTCAACTTTATTCTTGTTAACGTCACATTCATATAAAGTAAAACTATATAATATTTAGTAACAACACTTCAAGATATTTATGATAATCATCTGCAGGTACTTGGTAATCGATTGCCCATTTCGGGCCTTATAATAGAAAAATAATATAATTTAATTAATTTCAACAATCGATTAAATTGAAATAATATTCATAATGGAAATGATATGAGAAACTAAATCAGAATCTAATGTTCTTACATTATGATAGAAATTTGTAAATTATATAATATAAAAATCAACAAAACAGTCTTCTCAGTTACTAAATGAAACAGTGAAGATGCAATTCGTTGATCAAAACAAAACAATCAACACATAATAACTCAACAACAAAAAACTATCCAAACAAAAGTAACAAAACACTTGAAAAAACAATCAACGAATCGCAAATAAAATTTCAACAAAACTAATAAACATATTAGTAGTAGAATGGACTTTGCAAAAATGTATCACCAGCGCCCATATTTCTCATATTACTAACAGGAAATCTGTTGAAGCGATTTTGAAAATTGGGTCTCGGTGCACTATCCCTGAATGGTACGAGCCCTCTTACTGGTAATCCTGAAAATAATAGCTGTATTTAACGGTTATACTGAGAATTTAAAACTTGACCTCAGTATCTCTCAGAGTTTCAACTTTGGATCGTTATTTTGTATTTTCTATAAATGATCCTACAACAGTTCCGGATTTCAAATTGATTTTTATTTGCGGTTGATTTCAAGATGGTTTATAGCCAATGTATACTCAATGGAATATGGTTAATGGGTTAACAGAAGTGAATCAGGCATAAACTATGAAATGTATATTTCAGATTTTACATTTTTAGACACTTCGTCGAGAACACAGAATTTTCTTTTATTTTCACCTTCAGTCTGACGGATTGAATTGAATAAATAATTTAGTTTAATTTACCCAAATACCTACAGGGTGACCAATTAGTGGGTGGATGTAGAATAATTTACTTGGAAATGAAAATAAAAAAACATGTTTCGAATAAAAATTATTTTTGCGCAGATACACAATCAGGATGTTCAGCCTAGGCGAGCCAAGATTAAGTTCACTTTTTTCAAATGGGACACTCTGTATATTATTTCACGATCTAATTCAGGGTTGAAACGAACAAAAAACGTTAGATAACCATTTCATCAAATGTCCAAAATTACCACTATTTATCTCCATACAATTTATTCAATTTTCCGAAGTACAATATAGCATTTCCACATTAGAAGATTTCTTTCGATTCTCCATGTTTTCCTTCGTAGTCGCGAATTCATTCTAGTATTTTCGTTTTTGACAATCCTACCGAAAAAATCCGTTTTCATAAGATCTGGTGAACGAGGTTTCTATTGCCTATCTATTGTCAAGAAAATTCATTATTTAGATATTCATTGATCAGTTGGTGTAGTGAACTGAAAAATTTATTGTCAAAGAATCATCGAAAATTTAAGTATTCATTCAGAGCTTGCTTCTTGAAAACATAAAAATTTTTCAAACGTGAACTAAAAATGCAATGTTCATCCAAAAAACACCCTGTATACTAAACAAGACATACTCAATTCAGACCTTTCAGCTATCCTCAACCTTCGTACCCACCAAATAAGTTCACTTACCACTGATAACATTTTTTATGAAGCATTCATAGTGTACCAATTTTCAAAAACTTTCGTTCAATTTGCTCTAGTTTAACAATGTCGCATTTTATGTTTTATAGAAAAATAAAGATGAGACTAGATGCAGAATCTAATGTAGAATTCGATGGTAAAAGAATATACAGGGGGTTTTATTCGAAAGAAGTGAACTCAATGTTGTCTCGCTTAGGCTGAACACGCTGTATATCTAACTATTATGGGATTGTGTAGATGTGCAATATAACCTCAATTCGAAACATTTTTGTACTCTCATTCCCACCTTCACACTCTGTGTTGCTAAGTCTCGGCTTGCGCCTCGACTTAGCAATCTTCACAGTCGCCCAGAAATGTTAAGCTTTTCCTACCCGGTAAACAATGTACTATTGATACTGTATAGCTCTTATCACTTGAGCCAGTCGAAATATTTGAAATATCATACCCCTATTGAAAGTGACTGGATTCCATGTTTCTAGAAACTGTGCTTTTTGCCTACCATGATCTTCAGCAACTCTAACATTCAAAGGTAAAATTGCATTTTCAATTAACTTCCCATCGAGATTAGCTATGGCAGCCTGGGCTTCCTCGCCTCTCGAAAATCTGTGAACATCAGAAGTGACCACTAATTCAAAGTATAAAAAATATACAAAAATCGCAAGATACAAACACAACTGAAGTCTCGGGATTCAGAAATTATATTTCTCGACATAATGGAATTATGTAAAGCATGAGTCTTCAAAGATTGAATATCAATGGATGTTTATATCCGATATTCCGAAAATTCACAAAATTTACATAAACATTTGCCGAAAATTGGAATTCGAAACATCTATTTGTCCATAAAATTTAAATTTATCCACGAGTAAGGGGCGATTCAAATCCGATTCTCACCGTTGGTATCTCGGAAGCAAGGAATACAGAGATTGTTAAATTGCATTTATATGACTAATAATGTTATTGTGAAATTCCGATAACTTAAAGAAAATCTGAAAAAATGTCAATAATTATAAGTGAGACTTGATAATAATAATAACTTCACACAAAGCAACCTATAGGCATAACATAAACCAATTTTTATGACTAAAAAATAGAGTAAAAATATTGATTTGTTGAATGATACCTAACAAAAGCTACTCCTCTTGGCATACCAGTAATCTTATCCTTCAGTACAGTGCGTTGAACAATTTCCCCAAAGTGTTTGAATAATTCATCTACATCTTTTTCAGTGATATCTTTGGGTAGATTTGTTATGTAGAGGTTAGAATCTTTCATATCCGATCCTTGTGGTCGAGAGTAAGAAACTTTCAAACGTTTATTTCTGAAAGATAGAAACGAACGATATCTCTTTTGATTAATTTTCGCGTAGAATAGTTGACTATATCCCATCACAATTATAATACAAAATGATAATTTTTCTCAATTATCAATAATCTCAATGCTTGATTTATCTATCAAAATAAATCAACATGTATCTATGTTGATTCATATACAGGGTTGAGCAAAAAAGCGGGATACCTGATTTATAGTTTCATTCTGATAAGTACGGAAATTTTAGCAATTTAGAGCATCTGCGACGCGTCGCACTGGAGTGTATTGTGTTCATTGGTCGTTCGAGTTGATAAGTCGTATTGCTTTCACGCTGCTAGTTTATTAGATAAAAAAAAACATTATCTAAACTATGAGCTATTGTTTACCCCTCCAAACGTTTGACATTCGATCCTGAACAGTTAGATGCAGATGTTCCATTTTTTACTTTTACTCAATATTTCAAAGACACCGTCATCAGATAATATCCATAGGATGCGTTTCACAAAGTACTCACAACGATTACGTTCACGACCACGGTTTTCGCCGTTACACTTGTTTCTGGGCGCCACAATCATGAACTCGGGTGGAATGGATTTTGGAGTTTTGAGCGTTTGTCGTAAGTGGTATCATTAAGATTTATTGATTATTGCTTAACTTGACTTATTGAAGCAAATGAACTTATACAGGGTGATTCACGACGAATTGTACATAGGCCAACCATAAGTGCTATGGACTGAGAAGTTTAAAGTTTTATTTTTTTCTGCAGAAAACAAAAACTTTCGCGTTAATTTTTTTCAATTGTGGCTTAGTATCCTCCTTAAGCTTTAAAGTGAGAAAAACAAAAATTGTCCAATCTGGCTTACAAGGTGTTGTTTTAAGAAAAACAATAAAATAAAAAAAAACTAAGTTCGGACCTGAAATTGAGATTTTTTATTGTGCTCAGGGAAAATACTCAGTGTGCCAAATTTCATATGTCTAAGTTTTTTACTTTTAGAGATATTTATCGTAGAATAATTCACATATTTTCAAATATCATCCTGTATATCCGTCAAAAAGGCAACAAGGCCTTTTTTAATACCAGATATGGAATGATCTCAGTCCATAGCACTCATGGTTGGACTTATGTACAATTTGTGGAGAATCACCCTGTATACTTCAACTTTAGAGGATTATTCAACCAATTTGTGTCCATAAATAATTGAAATAGCTTTTACGGCGATAGTTGGAAATTTATTGTTTGTCGAAATGATGCTGTACAAAGTTCTAGTTCGTTCAGCTCTTATAAAAATGGAATACAATTTTCCAAAAGTATAATCGTGAGAAACTCAGACTATTGGTGACACAGTGCAACACGAAAAAAAATAACCATATTCGGACACCACTACGTGATAAAAGACTAAAAAAAAAAGACCCGTGTCTCCCAATTTTTCCCAAAGTCATGCACTTTTTTTTATGGGCCGCCAAAGATTTGGGGCCTCGGTATCATTTTCGCAAAAAAGTGATCATTTTCTCAGGCTCATATCTTGCAAACCGTTCAGAATTTCGATTTACTCTCTGAGGCAAAGTTGTAGCTCTTGTCATAAAGAACAAAAATTGCGAACATACCGGGTGTTTCACAGTGGATGGAACATTAGACGTATCTGGAGAACAGAAAGACAGATCATTTCGAAAATAATTTGTGAGCGTGGATAATCAAACATGCTTTATCCGTCTAAAATATTTTCATCAATACAGTGTTGCCGCTTGTATTAGAAAATAGTAGCTACTTTGTTATTTCGAATGAAACACCTCGTATATTATATAATTTTTGGAATCTTCATGAGATTCCTTACAACTTTCCTACATAATTCCCTATACTTATCTGTGACGATTTCCGAGATAAAAATTGTTGTGCAAAGCCTGACCAAATTTGACAAAATAATTATGTAGGAAAGTTGTAAGGATTCCAAAAATTATATAATATACGAGGTGTTTCTTTTGAAATAACAAAGTAGCTACTATTTTCTTATACAAGCGGCAACACTGTATTGATGAAAATATTTCAGACGGATAAAGCATGTTTGATTATCCACGTTCACAAATTTTCGAAATGATCTGTCTTTCTGTTCTCCAGATACGTCTAATGTTCCATCCACTGTTAAACACCCGGTATGTTCGCAATTTTTGTTCTTTATGACAAGAGCTACAACTTTGCCTCAGAGAGTAAATCGAAATTCTGAACGGTTTGAAGATATGAGCCCGAGAAAATGATCACTTTTTTGCGAAAATGATACCGAGGTCCCAAATCTTTGGCGGCCCATAAAAAAAAGGGCATGACTTTGGGAAAAATTGGGAGACACGGGTCTTTTTTTTAGTCATTTATCACGTAGTGGTGTCCGTATATGGTTATTTTGCCATGACTTAAAAAATTACACAGCGTTATCAGATGAAAAACTAAAAGGTCGTTTCAGATAAATATTTTTACAAAATACACTAGAGATTACCAAAAATTGTATCGAGAGAGCTGTGAAACGACATTTATTTGATTTGGTAACAGAATTCTCATTGACAGTTATTATACTTCACTTGATCGAACATTTTACTGTTATATAGATCCATTTTCATCTCAAATTCACTGTCCGACAGATTTTGAATATGTGCTTTCCGCTAAGGTGGAATGGTAGGGGACGACCACGAAATTGGCCAGCCATATTTGACTTGCCTTGATTTTTTTCATGGGGATATTTGAAAAATGGGATTGATGACACTCCTTCAACCACATTGGAAAATATGAAGGAGAGAATAAGGGCTGCTTTTCGAAGAGTGTCGCCTCAAATGTTATTAAATGTTTGGAAGTTTTTCAGTTGAATGATGAAAAAATTGTCTGTTAAATGTCGGAGTATGGATCTGAATAAAAACTTCATTTCAGTGAACAGTAAAAGTTCGACGAAGTGAAGTATAATAACTATCAATGAGAATACTGTTACCAAATCAAATGAATGTCGTTTTACAGCTCCACCATTTGAAAATGCCAATATCTTGAAAACTATTCAAGCTAGGTATAGGGAACCTTTATATAAAATGGAAGAACATCGAATTTTGTATTGTTCAGATTGAAAAAATACAGGGTGTTTTATTTGAAATAACAAAGTTATCTGCGTTTGAAATTATAAAAAAGTGACAATGAAATTTGAACGTCCTGTATAATATTGGGAAACGGGTTCTATCGGAATCAATAGCCTGAAACCTCTTTAATGCTTGGTCAGAATTGGAAGGAATGGTTTCCATACATTTCGATGTTATTCAGTCTCCAATTGAACCCTGCATTCTCAAAAAGAAAACAATAACTCGAAAACGGTTATAGTTAGGTATATGGTACCTTGCATGAAATCGTATTATTTTTCCCTGAACTATCCAAAACTGCAACAAAATACGGGGTGTTTCATTCAAAAAAACCCAACTTTGATATGCCACACTTTTTTGAGCCATCCTGTATAATTCAAAATAATTTCCTCTTACAGCCTCAATGCATATACAAACGATGAAAAGAAGAAATTTCCGAAATATTCAATGGTTTGGTTCACAGAGACCGTGTCGTATGTGGTGCCCCACCCTGTATACAATGAATTAATGTCAAGTTATTGTTCACTCCCCATTTACCCTTAACCTTCTGACATTCCATTCTGTGACCTCAGGTGCAGATGATATATGGGATGAATCTCGGTTCTTTCTCGTAAGATTCGTTTGTAATAATTACTTAGGTTTCATGTTTCACTTAAGTAGGATATTCAATTCACCATAGATTTTTTTATTGAGAGCATGAGTCATGCCCTGAATAAATATACAGGGTGTTAATTAAGTATGTTAACAAACTTTAACCACGAATATTACTCCGAAAAATGGAAAGAAAATGTCATATGAACATGGGTCCGGAAATGCTTCCTAAGGGAGCTACGCTCCTTTGCATGGGGCACCCTGAAGACGGTTTTCCCTCGATATTATCGAAACCGTTCATAACAAAATTATAAATAAACTGACAGTTCTCAAGTTGTTTATCAATTATTGCAATTGTTTTTCACAGCACACTAACTAAATATGTATTTGGACGAACATTTATTTATTTACAATAGCCTGCATCGATTCAATAATTTGCATTTCTCTCGAAAACTGTTAGGCCTATGGAGATGTACCAAGAGACCATTTTTACGTAGAAATCTCTGAATTACCATATTCTTAAATCAAAATGTCAAAAAAATTACCATTTAGAAAATGGGGTTATTTTTACCCTTAACTCCTTCCGTATGATACGCCTGTGATTAAAATTATGAAATTCTGAATTCAGAATCAGATTCAGCGTCGAAAGTTTACCCATCCCACCTAATTTCGTAATTTTGTTATGAACGGTTTCGATAATATCGAGGGAAAACCGTCTTCAGGGTGCCCCACGCAAAGGAGCGTAGCTCCCTTAGGAAGCATTTCCGGACCCATGTTCATATGACATTTTCTTTCTATTTTTCGGAGTAATATTCGTGGTTAAAGTTTGTTAACATACTTAATTAACACCCTGTATACCAGATGATTTTTTTAATACATTATCCCATGAATTTATAGCTTTAAAATATAAGATATACTGAAAAACGACAAATAGCTTGTTAAAAAAATCATATTCGAATGTTGCAAGTTATGATAAAGTCGTCAATTATGTTTTCCGCTTATGTATCTATGTAAAAGTTTCAGTACACGATTTTTCTTCATTGACCCATCATGTTTTTTATTCAAACATGAACTGACTAGTGAGAATGTGAATAACGAGATTTTTTTTATTGCGGAATAATAAATGGTTAGGAATTTACAATATTTGAAAGTAGCTGTAATATTACTTGATAGAAGGCATTAAGTATATTAAGGAATTATCTGTAAATGCAGTCTATTTTGTTTCCACACCAAATGATAAAATGAAGTATGACCAGTTTTTTTTTTAAATAAAACTGTATCTCATTAAAATAGATCATAAATTGAAATGTACTACCTAAATTTTGGTTTTCTCTATCTCAAGGAAGTGCTCAAAATATTTATGAATATGAGAGTGTGCATCAACTTAGTGTTTTTCAAGGAATTCTACAACTATGTACATTACCTAAAATTGTAGCCATTCAATACATCGATAGCTTTAGCAGCATCTTCAGCTGTAGTATATTTAACAAATCCAAAACCAAAGCTGTATCCAGTTTTGAAATCTCTCATTATTTTAATACTTTCCACTTGGCCTATGGGTGCAAATATTTGAGCCAGATCACTTTCTTGGGCAAATTGAGGTATATAATTCACAATCAATTTCGTTTTGTCTATTTGACAATGGTTACTATCTCCAGCTCCGTTATTATTTTCCATGGTCCTGTTTGAATTATCTTCACTGTAGTTTATATTCGTGGCAAACTGAAGAAAAATACTGAATTGTGTTGCTTCTAGATATGGGAATTCATCTGATCAACATAGCGTATATGAATTATCATGAAAGAATAAATATACTTTCATTAAATAACTGAAAATATCTATTACAGATATCCAACATTTAGAAACATGTAAACAAAGTCATGAGTGTCCAATTCAGATTGATCCATAGCTTTTTCAAAATCAATTCAATATATTGAATGAAAATATTTCCAAAATGATGGCATTTCCTGATATCTGGGACTCTTGATATTTTTTGTGACTTTTCACTGAGAACATAATTTAGAAATTTGGTTTTATATTACATCTAGTCCAACTGAACATACTTATAATCATAAAAAAATTTCACTGATAGATAAAACATGACGAAATATTATCTTGGGAATAAACAAAGCTAAAAGTTACATGAAGACAGAAATCTGAAGATATTATATTTCATACTTTGATTCAGAACAAGATCTTACCAAGAAATATAGAAAATGAGGTTGTAATCATGTAATGTTGAAAATTTGAATGAAAATACTCACTGGAAAATTTCCTAGTTGTGTTCCAAACATCCTGAAAATAAAATGAGAAAAGATGTAAATATTCTATGAAACCTTTATTAAATATTTGTGACAATTTTTATCAAAATTACCAGAATTATAACAAAAGACTATATCAACTGCATACCAAAAACTGTCAATATAAAAAAATCATTACATAAAGACTATGAGAGAATGTATGAAAATGGATAATGGAATACTATTTATTATATCCCAAGCAATGAGAAATTGCGGCTATCAAACTTGTTCGAAATTGTAATGCATAGTTAATGCATAATAAAATGGAATTTCATCGGAAATGTCTAATAACAATTTCAGCAAGGGACCATGTAATTTGGATTAGGGAAACAGCTGAATTTTCATTGTAATATTCAAACCGGTCTCAAAATGCGTTTCAGATTTGAAAAAAATAAAAAAGTGAAATCACAAATCCAGAAATTTGAAAGAAATCGGAAAGTAATATTCGAAATGCTTACGTGCCTTTTTAACTTGGTTGATAGCAATCAGAAACAAATTCGAACAAACAAATAATAACAAAAAACAATCCAATTATACCTTATTTTTTCATTCGAAGATCGTCATGAGTCAAAAAGCTGTTCTATGACTTTTGTCTTTTCATGTGGATGTGGATTTTGTACTCATACGCAATTCAGTTGACTTTTGTAAGAAAAAAATAGTCGAATTCATTTAATTTCAGACAGGGAAAAACGAAACAAAGAAATTGTACTGTAGACTGAAAGAATATCTTTCTTGTGTATAAATCGTTAGGTACTGAAAAAACATACTTATGACGTCATGCAATGGAATCGCGTAACTGCATATGAATATAACCAGCGTTAACTAGTTAATATTGAATAAATATTATTTGATGTTGGACAAAGTTCCGAGCAGAGTTCCGAGGTCGATGTCAAGGATTGTTTATATTTTAAAAGTCAAATTTGATTTGAAATGAAAATTAGTTTTTACTCTATAACTGGAATTGATCCTAGACTTGCACTGGACGACATAAGAGAATTTTGTTCAGGAGTATTAAAATATTTTGAAGAGACATTGAAAAGTTTGGCCATTACATGTTTATTGTATATAGCAATATGCATACTACTGTATTATTGTATAATCCGATGGCAGTTCCTATCATTCAACCGAGAAATACGACATTCAAACCGAGTACTTTTCATAACTGCTCATCCAGATGATGAATGTATGTTCTTTGGACCGACAATTCTGTATTATTTAAGAAAAAAGTATTGTACAGTGTATCTAATATGTTTATCAACTGGTGAGTGATTTTCATTCAAATAGGTATTCTAATTTCACAGATAGAGAATATGGAAATTACAAAACTGTAATAATGAATATTCTCTCTACATAAAACAAAATTGAAGTGTGACATTGAATTCTGTATCTTTCGAAATTGGAATTGCTATTATCCAACAGTTTGAGAAGATATTTCATAATACAAAAAACTCCTCGACTTTGAATAGAAAACCTTATATTATTTCTTTTCATTTAGTTGATATTTTTTTAGGTAAGAACTATGGTATGGGTCTAACAAGGAAAAGAGAACTCTACAAATCATGTAAAGTATTAGGCATAAGATCCAGTAATATTATTGTGATCAATCACACATCACTTCCTGATGCAATGAATGTGCAATGGTCAACTGTAGAAGTATCCCATATCATATCACATTATGTGGAGTCTCTGGATATAACAACCCTTATTACATTTGACAGATATGGGGTTTCAGCCCACAGTAACCACTGTAGTATATATTATGCAGTAGCAAATCTAATTATAGATGGAAAAATTCCAAAAGGTAGGTTATTTCAGATCATATACCATCAATGTTCCTTAAATATTCATCAATTTATTCCCTAAATTTTATCAGACTATTTGATTCATCTCTTTGTAGTATTTTGATTATATTATTATTGTTGGTTGATACAGATTCATGGTGACTCCATTATGCTATAATAAGGTAGTATCATCTGCCAATGGGGTGAACTCACCTGTGATAGTCATTGAGTCTAGGTCAAAAAAAGCAATGGTCCAAGCACATATCTTTGTGGTGCTCCCCATTTTATCTCCTATTTTTTTGGTTATTTTGTTCTGTAGATATATCTGTTGAGTCCATTCAAGTAAATATGACTCGAACAATTTCAGAACTATGCCACTGAAGCCATACGTTTTTAGTTTATCTAGCTGAATTTACTTAGATAAAAAAGCCACTGCAACATCACCTTCATTGAGGCTAAAATATACATGAATGATTTTCAAACCTGAATCAAGAATTCTCTATAATCTAATGCCTACACAAAAAAGCCAAAATACCAGTTTAGAGAGAGTGGAAAGTAATGAGATTGGTCTTTTACATCAATTAACTAGATCATGTAAGAATAACAGAATGATTGTTTCAGGCTGTGGTGTTTATGTTCTTGATACAACAAATGTATTAAGAAAATACTGGTTATTCCTGGATATACCTTTTTCATTAATTATGTCTAAATTTAGGTAAGTAGTAGTCATAGAGGTGATTTGAACTATGAGATAAAGGATATTGTTGAGTATGTTTATCTAAAGTAGGTATGTTATGGATATAATGTTTCGGATCTGCATAGGGATATGAATATAAGTGAATATAAAATTGTTGGTAGGATAATCCCGCAATGACCGAAGAGTGGTGTGGCGGGGCGGTTGGCCATTATTTCACCTTTCTTGACATTTATTGTACAGGGTTAATCATAAGGGTGAAGAGGCATTGTATCTCAGGAACTAATCATTGTAGAAACCTGCGGTGAAAAATTTCATGACCAAAGTGATCAAATGAAAACCCGGGAAATTGTTTCTATGATTCCAGGATGGCAGTCAGGGGGCGTAATCGTCATCTGAAACTTTCAAAATGATTTCACACCGAAATATACCTAGTAAACTTACCGAATGCATGTATACATCCTCAAGTTGACCTTCATTGGAGCAGGTTTTGTGATGCACTCTTTGACGTATCTATTGAAATCAAGTGATGGGGATGTTTCAAAGTTCTTTCAAATGAACAACTGTAACTTCTGAATGACACAACGGATTTCAAATAACTTAGTCTCCTTAGAAAAAGCATTGATTGATCTATCTATTTCATCTCATTTGTGATGCCACTAGAGGGCATCTTTTGATATAATAACAAAAAATCGCAAAATTCTCTGAAGAATCAAATGAAAATAAAGTGAAACAATGTCTTAGAATGATCTAGTGAAAATAAAATCTCGATATCTCATTCCTAGTCCGAAATATCAAAGAATGAACATTATGCTACCATATCATTTCGTTTTTTCGAAAATCGATATCAAAATCTCATAAATAATTTTTCCCGATATACCATTCTCATTCGAGAGAAAAACTGTGAACATTTTGAGGCATAATGAGCAAAACAGGTGCAAAGTGTGCGAAATACGAAAATTTTTGTGACATTATGATAGCAAAACTGTCATTCTTCAATATTTTGGAATGATATATCGAGATTCGATTTTCTCTAGATCATTTGGCCATTGTTTCACTACAGTGTTATGGATATGAAGTTATAGCATTGCATTTGATTTCTCAAAGAATGTAGCAGTTACTATATCAAAAGATGCTCTCTAGTGGCATCACTCGAAATCAAACACATCACAAATGAAATGGATTCGGTAGACCAATCAATGCTCTTTCTAACGAGACTAAGTTTTTCGAAATCCGAGTCACTTAGAAATTGAAACTGTTTATTTTAAATAACTTTGAAACACCACCCATGACTTCATTTCAATAGATACGTCAAAAAGTGTATCACAAAAATTGCTCTAATGAAGGTCAAATTAAGAATGTATACATGTATTCGCTGAGTTTACTCGGTATATTTCGGTGTAAAAGCACTTTGAAAGTTTCAGATGACGATTACGCTTCCTGACGGCTATCCTGGAATCATTAAAATAATTTCCAGGGTTTTCATTTGGCTAATTTGGTCATAAAATTCTTTACCGCCAGTCTCTACGATAATTAATTCCTAAGATACAGTATCTTTTCACCCTTACTGAATAACCCTGTACGAACAGTTGCCAAGTAGGATAAAAACTTTTTTTATTATACTCAACAGAAAATACTACAATTTCAACTGTTTATAAAATACAGTAAATATGACATTTTCGGAACAGCGCACGGAATTTTTTTCCCGATCCCTATTTCCGTGCGCTTACGAGTAATGTATCTATAGCAACGATTTATTTATTAATGACAAATTTTATTTTTCCGCAATTCGCTAGGAAATTTTGACATTCCTGTCTCACGCGCCCGGAAAAATCCTCATTTCTGTACTGGTAATGAAATATACTATTGTGTCATCAATTTTAGTTTGGGTAGATTTTTTACACCTGTTCAATTGATGTTCTTTCGGTTTTAAACCATTCATATATTCCCTTTTAAAATAAAGACTTCGTCAATGAAATTCGTTTTCGCAGGTATATCATCAGTTTCCAGGATCGTGCCATCATCCACAAAGCCATGAAAAAACATAAATCACAGTTAGCATGGTTCCGACGTCTTTATATGTATTTCTCCAGGTATATGTTGATGAATACCCTACAACAAATGAATTTAGTAGATATAGAACTTGATATGGAAATTGAAGATTGAAATAAATGTTAAGTACATCAGCCCTCAATTTTTTTCTTTCGGAAGTGAATCAGTGATATCATTTTTATTGGAAACGTCTTGAACATATTCAAAAATAATATTGTGGATACGTCATAGATCTGTTCATTATATGCAAAATAAATTATAGTTTAAAAACTGGAAAACACGCTTTTAGCTCTAACCAAATAAACCACTTAAATAATAACCAACTAAAGAATAATTATATGTTAGTCCATGAAATTTCTTACTGTCCATCCGTGCCATATCTTATGTTTACAGCGAAGAATTATCAAAAAAATATAATATGCATGTTGAAATTAACTATCTTAAGTTGGCAATGTTAAACCAAATGTTCCAAGACATGATTGACGTTGAAGGAAACAGGAAGTAGGAAACAGAGACATTACGAGTAGTTGTATCGAACAAGTATTGTATAAAGGTGTTGCTTAGTAAATTTAATAAAGTAAAATATAAACCAGGATTTAACATATATAAACATAAAATTATCAAAACCTTAACAGGTTATGGGCCCAGTAACATCAAAAGTTACTGATTAAACTGTGAAAAGAAACACAACTCGAGTAAAAGCATCGTCCAACGTGCTCAAGTTCAAGACAAAGGAAAAATGGCGTCCGATGACAGCGATCTGAAAGGTCTCCCAATATTGTCTGGTCCAGATACCTTCCAACTATGGGATTTCGAGATCACTATACTGTTCAAAGCCAAACAGCTGTGGCAAATAATTTCCGGTGAAGAACCTCTTTCCAGTTGTGAAAAAGATGAACGTCAAATATCTGCATGGCATACAAAGGATGCCAAGGCAAAACTCTATATAATAAGAACCATAGATAGATTGGTTAAAAATCATATCCTGACTTGCTCTACTGCTCATGAGATGTATAATACCCTAAAAACCATCTACAGAAGAGATACAAGTCAACTCAAACAGCAGCTCTTACTTGATTTCCATGGATATAAATTTGAAAAAACAAAAGACATGATGCAAAACCTCAGTTATCTGAGAAATATAGTCTTTAAATTACAGCAACTTAAACAAGAAGTTTCTGAGGAAAGTTTAGTTGCAAAAATCATGTTCTCACTACCAGACCAGTACCGTTTCTTTGCAAGTGCCTGGGATTCTACGCCAGTAGCAGAAAGAACTGTGGACAACCTCATTGCTAGACTATGTGTGGAAGAAAATTACAAGAATTCTAACAAACCAGACACTTCTGACCAACAAAATGTAGCCTTTAGTGCTCAAAATCCAAGAATCAAACACAAACCAAAACCAAAAATTGTTTGTCATAAATGTGGTGAAGTTGGACATATAAAACCAAAATGTCCAAAGAAGAAATGGTGTAAGCAATGCAGAAGAGACACTCATAATGAAGAAGACTGTTTTAACAAAACAGGCACATCCTCCCATAATAGCTCTAAATATTCTCCTTGTGTGTATTGCAAGAGAACAAATCATGCATCAAACCAATGCTATTTCAAAGAAGAGCATGATAAACGAAACAAAGAGAAAGTTGCTTTCTTTACAGCAATGGAAAAACAACACCCATTAAATGAAGCTCTATTCAGCAAAAACTCAAATACAAATTTTTTTGTTGTTGACAGCGGCTGTACATCACATTTAACAAACAAATGTGATATCTTGACTGACACTGAATATTCTAGTGCCAAAATTCTTAGTGCCAAAAAAGGAGAAACCATGAATGCCATATTATCTGGCAATATCGAACTTGATAATGTATTGTTCAGAGATGTATCTTATGTGCCTCAGTTAACAAACAATTTACTCTCAGTGAATGCTATAACTAAACATGGTGGAGAAGTTCGTTTCAAGGAAAAAGAAGTAGTAATCATGAAAGATGAAAATGTCATTCTTTCTGGACAAAAAACCTCTGGTGGATTATTTGTTGTTAATCTGCACCCAGAACCAAATAAAAAAGCATATCTAGTTCATCCTGATGAAGAATACATGGATTGGCATAGAAAACTAGGACATATCAGCTTTAAAAATCTTAAAAAGATCCCTAACATGTGTGAGGGAGTGCCATTCAGCCTCTGTGATAGCAATGCTGAACTCTCATGTGAAATATGTGCTATGGCTAAACTAAACAGAAGCCCATTCCATACAGTTAGACAGAGAGCAAAAAGGCCCCTGGAAATTATACATACTGATGTATGTGGGCAAATCAAACCTCCAACATTTGATAACAAGAATTATTTCATGACTTGTGTTGACGATTATACACATTTTGTGACTGTATATTTGTTGGAAACCAAGAATGAAGCAGAAAGTTATTTAAAAAACTATATTACAGAATCTGAAAACCACCACAATCTCAAAGTGTCTAAAATAAGAGTTGACAATGGTGGTGAATATCGCTCTAATGCCTTTAAAGAGTGGTGCACTGAAAAAGGTATTCATTTGGATTATACCATCCCTCATACTCCACAATTAAATGGGACAGCAGAACGTATGAATTTGACAATCTGCAATAAAACAAGAGCAATGCTTTTCGAATCTCATGTACCAAATAAAATGTGGGGAACTGCAGTACAAACATCTGCTTATCTGTTAAATAGAAGCCCCACAGTGACAATTGACACAACCCCTGCACAAAAATGGTTTCAAAGAAAACCAGACCTATCACGACTCCAAATCTTTGGTTCCGTGGCGTACACCAAAAATCTGGGAACTCTCAGGAAATTAGATCCCAGAGCAAGAAGAGGAATTTTCATTGGCTATGCTGAAAATGGCTACAGAATTTGGGATGAACAGAACAGTAAAATCTATGTGTCAAGAGATGTGAAATTCTTTGGCATTCAAGAAACAAATGAAAATCATCAAAATCAAACTATTGAAATCGAAATTCAAGAAAATCACAATACAGGAAATCCAGAGGACAATGAAAATGAAGAAGATCAAAACGAAATAAATCGAGAAAACAATGAAAATGAAGAAGACCGAAATGAAGTAAATTCAGAAAACAATGAGAATGAAGAAAACCAACAAAACATTGAACTATTTTCTGATAATGAACTGGAAACTCAAGTTGATGATGTTTCTTCCTACTATGAACCATCTGAAAGTGAAGATGAAATACCAAACGTTCAACAAAATCAAAGACCACGAAGAGATATCAAAATACCTAACAAATTACAAGATTATGTACTGCTCACTGAAGATTCACCTCTTACCTATGAAGACTGCATGAAAAGTCAAGAAAAAGAAAAATGGAAAAAGGCCATCCAAGATGAAAAAGATTGTCTCCAGAAAAACAATACCTGGCATTTAGTAAGTGAAAACTGTGCTAAAGGTAAAGAAATTGTCAGTAGTCGTTGGCTATTCAAAATTAAAGATGATGGGCGTTATAGGGCTAGATTAGTAGCAAAGGGATGCCAACAGAAATCACACTTGGACTACAAAGATATGTACAGCTCAGTTATACAATCTAACTCATTGAGAATGCTGTTGGCAATTGCTTCTTCAGAAAATCTGAAAATATTTACTTTTGATATTAAATCTGCATTTCTTTATGGAGATTTACAAGAAGAAATCTATATGCGTTTACCAGAAGATTTCAATGTTCCTGGAAAATTGTGTAAGCTAAGAAAAGCTCTTTATGGACTGAAACAGGCTCCTCAACAATGGTTCAAACGCCTTACAGATTTTCTCAAAAATGAAGGTCTCAAACAACTCCAAACTGATCAATGTGTTTTTAAATCCATGTCTGGTCAAAAGATGTTCGTTGGAATTCATGTTGATGATGGAATTGTAATGGGTGAGGATCTGCAACAAATAAACAAATTTCTATCAAAAATGATGAAACAATTTGAGACAACAGTGAACCTGAAACCAGAAAATTATTTGGGAATGCAAATCTCACAAACTGAGAATGGAATACTCATCAATCAAAACAGATATGCTGAACAAGTCATTAATGCATATCAAATGCAAACTGCCAAACCAACAAACACCCCAATCTCTCAACAGAATCATGAACATTCTACAATAAATGAAACCAAATTCCCATATCGAGAGGCAGTTGAAAGTCTTCTTTATCTGTCTTGCAAAACAAGACCAGATATTGGATATGCTGTAAATTATTGCAGCAGATATACAAAGAACCCAACAAAACAAGATGTCACTAATATAAAGAGAATACTTAGATATTTGAAAGGATCGGCAGAAACAGGTATTCTTTATTCGAACAAAAAGGCAGACCATATACTGGAAGTATATTGTGATTCAGACCATGCTGGTGATACAAAAGATAGCAAGAGTACTACAGGGTACATCATGTTCTATGCAAATGGACCTATAGCATGGTGTTCTCGCAAACAATCATGTGTTGCTCAACATTCCACTGAAGCAGAATACATAGCTGCAGCTCAATGTTGCAAGGAAATGAAATATGTTAAATCCGTACTTGAAGAATTACTGTCTGAGAAAGTGCAAGTTAATCTACATGTGGACAATACAAGCTGCATTAAGATGATAAAAGCCAACCAACTCACTAGAAAGTGCATATATATTGATGTTAAGTACCACCTAATCAAAGACGAGTTCAAGAGACAATGGTTCGGAATTGAATATTGTCCAACAGACAAAAATGTTGCTGATATTTTAACCAAACCTTTACAGCCTGTTAAATTTGAAAAACTTAAAAATTTAATCATGTATTAATTTGCTTCCTGATTGTTCATATGAATTGATTTTTTTTATTTACTTATTTCTTTGTTTAATCTGAACTTATGGTTCATGTATTTTTTTTGTAACATTAGCTTTACCATTGAGGGAGTGTGTTGAAATTAACTATCTTAAGTTGGCAATGTTAAACCAAATGTTCCAAGACATGATTGACGTTGAAGGAAACAGGAAGTAGGAAACAGAGACATTACGAGTAGTTGTATCGAACAAGTATTGTATAAAGGTGTTGCTTAGTAAATTTAATAAAGTAAAATATAAACCAGGATTTAACATATATAAACATAAAATTATCAAAACCTTAACAATGCAAAGAATATCTTACATACTATTTATACAATGTGTCCAAGATAAGGATGTCTACCATGGGGATCTCGGAAACTATAAGAGATACGGATATGGTTGAATTAGAAAGAAGTTGCGCATTTCTAAGTCTAACAATGTGCCGTTCAGAAAGTTTTGAAATTCCAATTAGTTCCGGAGATATGCCTGAAAAACGGAATTTGCCGATTTCGTTTTTTCTGACGCTATTTGAAGAGATATAAGAAAACAAAAAATACTTTCTCATTGCCATTTTTTAATCCCTACAAAATAGCGTTTCAATTTTATTGTTTTATATGGCCCGTGGAAAAAAATACCCTTTATTGAATAGCATATTTTATTATTAATACAACGATGAATGACTGAATATGATTCTGCGATATTTAAAACGGAAAAAAATGATTTTTATTAAAGTTCGAACGTTTTGGTGTGTTTTTCATTTATAAAAAAATGTGGTGTGCGGTCAAATGATGATCCTGAGCACGGTCATACACATAGTTCTGGAGACTACGGCATTTTTGAGTTGTGGGGGGTGGCACCAGTTTTGAAGAAAAAGTTGCCATAATTATCCGCTAGGAGGACATAGGGGTATAATCACGTGATTAATCTTTAGGTTAGGACTTGAATGGTGAATGAAATCAATGACAGAAATATTATATCTTGCAAAATTCTCTCGAATAAATAAAAATCATTCCTACTTTCAAAAAGCTGATCGGATCTGATTTGTGATTGGCTGACAAAGTGACAATAGAGGACAGCGCGGCAGGTGACGAAAGATGAGAACCACAAAAATTTCCTCAATGTTTGGGTCACCCGCCCCACCATACGAGTTGCCAGACCTATGTATACGATCGTGACCCTGAGTATGGTATAGTAGGTTATGATTACTCATTACACAAGGAGGGTCCTAGTTTGAATAACGTAGAGCAGATAAACTTGCGTTTTGTTCATGTAATTGCTGTACCTTTTCCGTTAATTCCCTGATAATGTAGTTTTTGTGGGCAATAATAATTGATTTCAGATATTCTATAGACCATTCCAGGTTGACGTCATCGACAGGCGGCCATATTGCTTGTGGGGCACACTAATCTATAACCCCATTAGAAACAACGTAATCACAGGTCAAAATGAATTGGTTTTTCTTAAAAATGCCAGCTTTTTGTGCAGTTGTTGGGTGTTCTAAAAGGAGGGGAAGGGATAAACTTCGTCTTTTTCGAATTCCTAGGGCGTACAAAGGGCGTGGAGAAAATTTAGATGCATTATCACAAGAACGTCGTATGGCATGGATTCGAGCACTAAAACGTGGAAAGTTGA
Source organism: Plagiodera versicolora (assembly GCA_037013635.1). Taxonomy (NCBI): domain Eukaryota; kingdom Metazoa; phylum Arthropoda; class Insecta; order Coleoptera; family Chrysomelidae; genus Plagiodera; species Plagiodera versicolora. The sequence continues at coordinate 1,240,922 of CM072986.1, read as the reverse complement.
ATGAATCGTTTATAAACAATGCAAGAATATGTGAAAAACACTTTGTAACAGGTATATAAGTTGTCTTTTTAAAATAGGTGAACTAATAAGAGTATTTTTTTCTGTTGGTAATTCGTTTTTTTATATGTATATTTTTTGATTTTAGTGGTGCCAGCTGAGCTCAGAGGATGAAAACAATCCTGATTGGGTACCCTCAGTGAACATGGGATATCAAAGTATTAAAAGTCAGGATGGAATAATTTATTTATTTAGTAATAAATTGTCTCAGAAGTAAAGTGTACATTCTTGTTTTATCTCTTCTTGTTTCTATAACTTCCATCTATCAAACAAGTTTTCGATAATATTCAGGTATACAATCTACCTTGGCAACAACAACAAAATATGTATCAATTTTCTTTGCTAAACCTTCCAAAACAAATCCAGCCTCATAATACTTTATAGGCTAGCAAATACTTGTAAACCTTCATCTGCTCCCCGCTATAAAAACTATGACTAGTAATTAAATAAGTCTATTTGGCCTTCACTGGGCAGAAAACTCAAGTCTCTGGTCATTTCTGCTGGCACTAAAGCGTACGGGTCTATATTGTTAATAAAACCCAACTTTTGTTCATATCACACTCTAATTTCTTCGTCAAGCGAAAGATAATAATCACTGCGATTCATTTTCGACAAAATCACTCGGAAAACACAAGAAAAAACTTTATAATCACCAAATTCAGCACAACAGGTCAGAACCATCAATGTTAAATAAATGGAGATCGATTCTTTGTGTGCCCCACAAGCAATATGGCGGAACTGTCAAAATCAGGTGACCTGGAATGGTCTATAGTACGCGAGTACCTATCGAACAGATTCCCGGGAAAATGGATAGTTTAGGAAACTATACTTCATTTATTCTGGGTTGATACCTGTATGAAATCGCCAGATTGAGCAGTGTTGCCATATGTTTTTCACTTTTTCAGCGATGCTCCGAATTAACTCCGAATTAAAACTTGGGTATATATATATATATATAATCATATTTCATTGAAACGATTGAACCATTGTGAGATTTGGCATCGTTCACTTCACAACGATGCCAAATTTTTTGGAGCGAATCCTTACAATCGTTTGTTTACATTCGAATTGTTCTTTTATTGCGATTTTTTAAATTTGTTCTTTTAAGAGCTTTATTTTATCGCATTCTTATCAAGATGCCGAGAGGTTTGAGTTGAGATGCCCAGAAAATGGTTGCTGGAATATTTTCAACGAGAAAAGGTTAACGGAGGTCCCTTACTTCCATTGAATTCTATAGGAAAGGTAAGTGAGGAATCCTAATGAATATTTATTTACCACGAAGAGTTTATGATAATTCAATATGATTATTACAGAGAGTGGCTGCTGCACTAAATATAGGAATTGCTACTGTGTGGAGAATATCAGCAAAATCAGCAGAGGGTGAAGGATTGAACAGTCCCAGGATATCTACAGAAAAGAAAAAACCAATTGTTGATATTGAAGAATCTCAGGAGTCTGAAATAAGAAATTGTATTTACGATATGTATAAGAACAGTGAGTATTCAGTGCCTTTCACATATAATCAAATAATGAACATTCCTATTTGCAGATGAACACATAACATTGAAAACATTGAATGATAAGCTTGCTCAACGTTTTCTCTTCAATGGTTGCCTCTCATCTTTATGGAAGGTATTGAAAAACATTGGCTTCAGATTTAGAAAAGATGATCCACAGCAAGGAATGATGGAGTTACCTAACATTGCTATGAAACGTGTAACATTCCTCCAACAGTATATTCAATTAAAAAATGAAGGTTTGAGGCAATTTGTGTTTCTTGATGAGACCTGGATCTTCCAGAATGGAACTATAGCACATTCCTGGCAAGATTCTAGTGTCAAAAGTGTGAAAAAAAAATAAAGTAGGAGGTTCTAGGTATTTATAGTTTGTATTTGGGTTAGATGGTGTACTGGATTTATTTTGTATATTAGATTCATTGTTCTGCATGCTGGTTGTTCAAATGTTTTCATTCCTGGAGCAGAATTAATTTTTTCTTCTGAAACTGCTGATGAAGATTACCATGGAGAAAAGAACCAGGATAACTTCCTCCACTGGTTCGAAACGCAATTGCTGCCAAACTTAGAAAATCCTTCCACAATAGCTATGGATAATGCTCCCTATCATAGCACAACCATTAACAAAGTTCCCACCTCAGCTTCTAACAAGGCAGCAATTCAAGAATGGCTCACTAATAATGATATTGCTTTTGATTATGGAATGTTGAAGCCGCAGTTAGCTAATTCAGTAAAATTGTATGCCATATATTCAGAACTTATTTCAAAGTTGTTTGTAATATATTCTATGATTTTCAGGAACAAACCAGCCCCTATTTATAAGGCAGATCTGATAGCAGAAAAATATGGACATCAAGTTCTTCGAAGAAAAATTTATCATTTGTTATTTATAAGAAAAATTGGTGAGATAATTATAATTTGTTCATTAGGTAAGGTATTGAACATCTAAAAATTATAAATTATACATTTTATTCTTATGTAAATGGATGATATTGATGAGATTAATCAACAGGAGTCATACCTCAGAGAAGACAGCATCATCATTTGGAGTAAAAAGAAGTCATCAAGAAGAAGAAGGGTTGGTTTCAATTATGATATTTTTCAACGTAATACATGTCGAGTTGTTAGTTTTCAGTTCCAGAGGATACATAAGTAGCAGAAGACAAACATAATGAATTAAGATACATTTGAATTTGAATCTATATTGTATTTTTGTTGAAATGTAATGATATATGGTGGTTCAATGAGTTTTTGTGGGTTTTCCTCATGTATCATATGGAAACCTTTCATATGAGCAGATGCACCACTATTTTTCCCACGAATAAATCAATTTATAACTTTTATAACATACCTATTGAGGTTGGCCAAGAATTGGTTTTGAAATATAGAACCGTCGAATGAGAGTTTAGAACAGATATAATGTTGAAAGATAAACATCACTTCATTACATAGTTATTGTGTATTTCCTTTGAATATTCGATTCGATTTCTAGCATGAGAACAGTCCATTATATCATTTGAACCATTCAACGGATATCCACAATCAATAGTAATCCAAATATGATAAAAATTATTGATCTATCGAAAACGGTTACAAAACAAACGGTCAACACAACCCAACTTTTTATCACAGAGTCTGTGCACGTCTGTGTTTTTATTCAAAGTTAATTCGGAGCATCACTGAAAAAGTGAAAAACATATGGCAACACGGCTCAATCTGGCGATTTCATACAGGTATCAACCCAGAATAAATGAAGTATAGTTCTTGAAGCGTGCGAGAGCATCACACCAGATATGTTGAGAAATGTTTTGAATTTAACAGTTAGGTGTTATCTATGTTTATTGAATAATGGTAATCTGTTTGAACATTCTCTATAATAGAGATTAGTTTTTTAACTTTCTCTAGTCAGTAGTTCTTAACTAAATTGGTTAATTGATTAACATATGACGTCACCTACTTACCTATATGAATGAAGTTCTCATATCTCCAGTAACGTGATTTCAATTTAATATTTCGAAACATGAGTGATCATAGCCTACTATACCATACTCAGGGTCACCATTTCACCGCACACTACACCAAAACGTTCAAAATTAATTAAAAAGATTTTTTTTCGTTTTAAATATTGCAGAATCATATTGTGTCATACATCGTTGTATTATTAATAAAATATGTTATTCAATACAGGGTATTTTTTTTCCACGGGCCATAAAAAAATGAAGTTGATGGTGGTTTCTCCGAAACGAAACGTCGTACAGAAAATCCCTTAACGCTGTTTAGTAGGGATTGAAAAATGGCAATGAGAAAGTCTCTTTTGTTCTCTTATATCTCTTCAAGTAACGCCAGAAAAAAAAAAGAACGGAATCGGCAAATTTAGTTTTTTCAGGCATATCTCCAGAACTAATTGAAATTCCAAAACTTTCTGAACGGCATATTGCCACACTTGGAAATGCGCAACTTATCTTGGACACAGTGTATAGGGTACATCTAATATAGCTCACCCGAAAAACCTACATTTGGCGAACGTTAATGAATATTTTTTATGCACATACTACAAATTGCTTTTCTTGACGTAGAAATATAGCTCTTTACTCTAAACAAAAGAAGATTCGAATGTTTTTTAGGTTGCATAAAAATTTACAGTAATTGTCAGTGAAGATGAAAATATGTAGAAATAATTGAATTTCGAACCGCTTTTGTGATAACCTGAAATCGAAAATAGAGAGTTTCTCCTTGAGTGACTCGAAGATGAGTATTGTGATGGGGTCATTCAAGGGATTGGTACGATAACAGCGAAAGGAGAGTAGCGTCAAGTCTTTTTTGATTATGTAATATCATAAAATTTTTCCTTTCTCTAGATTTCTGTTAACACCACAGATATATTTTTTTACTTTACTGTATAGTAAGCCGACCGAACAGTTAAAGCACAGAGTTTACATATACTCTGTGGTTAAAGTACGAACCAACTGTTAAGGCCGCTTTCAGACGAGCGAAATTTCGCAGTCGATGTCGGGTACAAAAATTTTGGCATCATGTCGTCCACTATACTGCAGCTCATAGGCGTAACGAGGGGTGGCTATTGGGGACGTTACCCCCCCCCCCCAATTGCTTAGAAGAAATAAATAAAAATGCGAGTAACAATTTGAAAAAATAAAAATTTGAAAGTTTCTGTTTTTTCGTTGGGTCAGCCTGTATATATTAACAGGCTTATATTAGATTTCAACAAAGACCACAATAACTTTTCTTAAAGAAGCGGATATTTTGACGTAGACATTTTTGATTTACGTTAGGGTGCTTTTTGGATACTGAGTCGCAATAAGTTGAAGAAAATAAACATGTCAATTCAAAGAAATAACATTGGGTTTGGATCATAAAAAGGTAAGTTTCAACAAGTTTCGTGAGATATTTTTGTGAAGAATAAAAAATATCAAATACTTGTTCAGTTGAATTTATCGCGTACACTGAGGTTATGTGGAAATTTGCCATTCAAATTTTCTTCATAGGATTCATAGTTTTGACGAAAATTGGTCTCCCTGCCATCTATTGTAAAGCAACCAGTATGCGTATTTTTGAAGGAAGAAATTCAACTCAAAATCAATGCCTATGTTATCACATTGGAGGAAGCTGCAAAATTGGGAAATTGATTTATTTGAGCTGAAATAGAGAACTGTATTTGATGGCACAATTTTTTATGCATATTCTTTTAATTGCCAATGATGAACCAAAGTATTTTTTGTTGTAGGGAATGTTATTTGGGAATCTGAAATGAAACTTCTTATTTTATTTTTCAATGTTTGCTATTTCATCAGTAAGTAGAATCAGTACATGTCACACATACAATAATTCATACATCGATTTGATTTTGTTCAAACAAAACATGGCAACAATTCGTTTTCTAATTCACAAAGGTGTATACCTATATTTCACAAATTATTTAATTTTTCGTAATGCCTTTAATTTCACAGATATTTTATTCTTAAGCTAATATTTCTCTCAATCATATTCGAGTGAAAATGAATAATCCATATCAATAATTTCCTAAGTTTTATCATAAATGTACAATTTTGAGTAATTATATTCTCAAATTAATTTCGTATTTCGTCCACGTGTGCTAATATACACTATTTAAATATATTCATTTTCACAGAAATCTCAAGAAATGATGGTTTAGTAATAGATTGTGGGTTTTAATAACAAATTCGATAACTTCGACTTTATAGACCATGATAAAAAATAATTTGTTTCTTTCATTCAATCATTCATTCAAAGTTGCGATGCACTACAGCTTACAAAATCATTGTATAGGAACGTAAATGGTTCTACATAAGCGAAAATATAAGTTAATATGGATTGGCAGTCAATTTGAAAATAATAATGGCAAAATAGTAGAAAATCGTAACATAGTATCCTTAAATCTAAAGTATATATTTAAAAACAGTTCTAAAAACATTAGCAACAACAAAATTGCTATGTTTTCAAAACTTTCATATATCAACATATTCCTCAAATTCGTCAAACATTAAATAAAATTTTAGTATAACGTACACAAAGCTTAAGAAGATGAACAATGAACAAACAAAATAACTGTAGATACATTCACATATGTACTTTATTCCAAAGGTAGGGGCCAGCCAAAATGGTTTATACGTTTTGAAAACAGCCCATCAGCTCAAACAAAATCACATCAGGAATCAAGATTACCTGTGCAATGGTTCTTCATTCTATACTGTTATATATGACGGGTATTACCATGAAACGTATAAGGTCCAAACCAATAAATCAGGGAAAAATGTTTGTTATTTTACAGTGATAGAACAAGCATATGAAATATACCATAAATAATATATTTTAAAATGTCTAAACTTTACACACTTTATGAGATAACTTCTGTTGAAATTGAAAATACTACCAATATCACTCTTTGAAAATCAATAAAAACTAAAGGAATATTTCACATGTTTACTACGTTGGAATTGTTTGGAATCACAGAAGGAGAATTATCAATACGGATGGTTATCGATAGACTATTAATATTCATTCCTCCTGAGCATAATTTGATGATTTATCGAATGTTTAAATGAGATATCAGATTGGAAATCAAAACAAATATTCCAATGTACTATCGAACTATTTTTGCTTACACATTTCCATTTTTCAACGGACGATAAGGAATTTAATCACATCGCTTCATAATCGTCGTTTACAGTTCTCGAATACATGGGTTTATATGGTGATAGAGGTATATTTTCAACCCAAGGTATTTTTAAGGTTATTTCATCGTTGACAATTCGTCTTACATTAAAAAGAGTATAACATAAAGAAATGTATATGTATGTATCTTTCAACTATTATTGAACTACATTGTTTAACAATTAAACACTTAACTATACCTTCTAGTGCAGTATTATGGCAAATATTGATGACGGATTGTCAACTGTACTATTTTGTATCATATTGTGCTTCTTCGAATATTTTATTTGAGATGATTCGATCATCGATTGATAAGTACAAATATCATAAAACCTCAAATCTTAAAAATACCTTTCAGTCAAATTGAACTTAATATTTATTAACATGACGTATACAAAACATAACTTAATAATTCAACTAACATTCATTGTTAACTACTTATATTTTAATATGTGGTTTTATTGAATAACGAATGATTTTCTTTAATTTTGTGTAATTGTAAGTTCCGAACATTTGTTTCCCAAAAGTGACTTTAGACATTGTATTCTTAATGTGTAGTTGTGTATATAACAGAATTCATAATATGCCAAAAATTCTCGTGAAATTTTCGTATTATTTTTTGATAATGAAAAATCATTATACAACATAATAGAATGGCCGTCGTAAATACCATTTGAAATGATAATGTATAAATGTTTCTGATTCGAATTTTTCAAAACTTGGGTGTATGAAGATGTAGTTCTGTAAATTCTGAATATATTATTGTAAAAAAATAATGAAAGTAACCTTATCATCGAAAGCATTCAACTCAGACATGACTTCTGAAAAATCAAATGCTTTTGAAAACTCAGGATACCAAATAACTTGAAACTGAGGTATGGTATATCTGAATTTTTTGTATAGCATAAGAATTGGATTCTTATACGTTTAGACTATTGCATTTTAACTGAAATGTAAATGAACCAATTTTGCCGTTAATGTTCCAATAGGATTTTCATCGTTTTTCGCTCTACAAGCATGATTATACAGCTATTATATAATATTATACTGGGTTTATAAGCACTGGGACATTTTTGCACTCATAACATCAAATAAGTTGATGTAATACTTTTAACACGTAATTCTTTTATTGGAGATAAGTGTAGAGTGAATTTTGAAACAGTATGTATTTATCATTCATATCATCTATATTCATGATATTTCATGTAATTGATCGAATGAATTTAGCTATTCACATAAATTATTTGGATATATTGAGCACTGGGGAAAATGGAGCAAAGCTAGCTTTTTTTGGTTCACTTATGAAACATTTCCAGCAAAATTCATCCCAAAATGTAACATAATCTTGTTAACTGAATATGGTTAGAAATAGAAAACTGTTGTGCAAAAATGCACTTGTGTTGTGGGCTATTGCAAACAAAATTTATTTTGGTAATTTTACAATAAATATTTGTCCATTCGGGCAGTTAGACGTTAATATTTATGTAAAATACACTGACGGGTAGACAAACAGATTTTGTCTACCTGGGGTGGCTAAAAAGTTGAATTCAATAATTGCTTTCGCAATAAACCGCATCGGGAAATGCGTAGATTTTGCGGAATCAATTTTTGATTGGGCTATTGTGAATTTTCATGCGATAATTACCTGAGTAATTACTGTGGGCAAAATATTTTGAAGCACTTAGTGCAACCGGGCTATTTCATTGATTTGTTGTGTTTTTACATGTTATTTCGATTATGAAAACATGTTCATTGGCCAAGGCCATTGTCACATCTGGTATTGTTTGCATAAAGGTTGACAGTTTCGTTCAAAAAGCCTGACGGATTTCTGAAAAAACTGCCAGAAAATTACACTCTAGTGGGATGCCAAGGATTTCATCTACGTTATTTATAATTTAGAATTGCTTTGAAACCTGAATACCATGGCTGTCTTGATTTGATTTTTTTTCTCTGGATGAGTGAATTTCTGTAACGTAGATGGTATTTCTGAAGAAATTTTTGAGAATGAATAATTTTCATTGCTGAAACTGAGTGTTGTGCATGAACTTTTATGCGTTTTCAAGGAATTTCACACATTGCTGAGTTTGTAGAATGTCTACATTTGTGTCACTTTTTGGGGAAGATTGCAGCATTTATGCTGTTCTTACTATTGTATTTTTTCATCAACTATTGGCTATATATGGCTATTATTATGTAGGTATATGGAAACAAATGATGTTTATTTTTCTCGAAACTGAATCAGACGATTGTATTGATACTATTTACATTGAGTTACTCAATTTCAAATCAGAGTTCGTTGAATAATTTCGAATAAAAACTTGTGTCCAATTATGTGAGCGAAAATATCTCACGAATTTTTATAAGCATATGTACACAGGCTCTTATTTCATAAATATTTACAAACCATAAAACCACATTCTTATTACAATTCAAGAAAATTAAGAAGTTGTATTTTTGAATTCCAGCATAAATTGTTCAAGGATTTCTGAGAGTATACGAAATAAACTTTGTTCTGTCACAATCATTCTACACTCACACTGATATAGTCTTAAAATTCTGAAATAATCATTAAGTATTTGTACTTCTCAATAAAATAGATAAAGCCGATTTCACTTTTCTCGTAAAAAAATAAAAATAAGATTTATATTGTAAAATCACAGTATAAATTGCAAAAAATTATTACGTTATTGCTAGGTATGTTACAACAAACCGGCCAAATAAAAAATCACAGAAAAAAAAAACAATAAGAACAATCTACGAAAAATTATAATTTACATTTTTCAGGAAAGATTATTTTGAAAATCACTTTTAGATCATTCATACAAGTTATATCTAAGACATTAGTTATATTTATGTACAACCTAAATATCCAAACAAGTTAAGATAGTCCTTCATAACACTTATAACTATACAATGTTTAATGATTTTGTAGTAGTACACTTTTAAAGTGCATTATTATTTTTATAATTATGGCTTAGCCATTAAATTTTCCATACTGAGCGCATAAGCCGCAATATAGTTACAAATCAAGAAAAAAAAACTATTTGGCACACTCTTGAGTTAGGAAAATGAACATCAAAATGAAACTGTCATATAAGTTTGAGAGTGAGACTTCTCGTGAATCTATTTTTTATTATTTCTGAAAATGTTTGTGAATTACGTTCCTGTTTTCACGCCTTTGGCAGAGCCATTTTACCTTCAGAAAATTATTTTTCAAATATCAGTTTCCTTATTGTCATGGAAATAACTTGTATGTTCAATTCATTGAAAAATGTTGTCTTTTTTCTAAAGCTAAACGATTCAATGAATTTACTTGACAGTCATAATAATCACAAAATCTCTTGAATTTTTATAGCGAATAATTTTGAATTATCAAAAATATTTTGAAATCCCAAAACACGTTGAGTTGCCTTACCAAATGAATGCAGTTGAAAAATTAAATCTCATCGTTTTTGTAATAACAATACATGATCCATTTGATAAACCACTTATCAATATCTCCTAGTCTCCACTAAATGAACATTGGAGTAGGTTATGAATACACTTCAGTTATTTTCTAACAATTCAGGTTGTTCCTTCTGTACTGATATTTCAATTCATCTAAAACCAATTTTCATAGGTAAACATTATTTGTTACTATATTATGATTATTAATCTGGAATGTAGTATTTCCAATATACAAAGATTTAAAACTAGAAATCAACTCATTAAGAAATTATCTTCAGAAGCTTTCAGTTCCGTTTACATTGACTAGTTTCATTTGGATGGAGAAATTTTCACATTCAGAAGAAATTCAAACTATAGGGGACAGAAAACATTTTGTTTTTTCAAGATAGTTGACGAAGACAGAATGACCACATGCTGTTAATAAAATGAAGAAATTGACCCAGCATATTTTATTCTGCACGATCGAACAGTTTTTGAAACAAAAAGGATACATACATTTTTCACGTATCATGCGTTCAGTAGTAACTAAAATTTCATGGTTGTTGATTTTGTTGTTGACTGGATAAGGAGAAACCCAACGACCTTGGATCACTTCCGTGTAGCCTTAAAGCCTGCTCTAAACGTTGTTCTTGTAATCTCAATGCTTCGGTTAAGTCAGGACTCAATTGTTGGGAAGATTGACCCTGATGACTCTGGTAGTTGCCTGAAAATCGAATAGGGATTTACTGTAGTTAAACAAAAACACATATTCTCAAAGAGAATTATCACACAGAAATGCAGTATTTGATATTTAATCAAATGGCGAAATATCTTGGATTCAGTTCACCCTAAAGCAAAATTAGAACATGAAATCAAAGTGTATACAGGATTTCAGAAACTCTCAGTATTCGAAAAATCAATAAAAATCGTTATCTAAGAAACTCGCTTCATAATTGGCGAGATTGCAATAATTTTTCCAGAATTGCAACCCAAAATAGGGGTGCGTCTAGAAATCACTAGTTGTTAGGTCACAAGTACTTCCGTACATATGAAAATTAGACTTGCCCTACTATATATTGTTCACTGGTAACTGAATCTATAAAAACAATGAAATATGGGGTTTTATTCCAGTACATACCTGCACAATACTTGTATAATTTTCGTGAATAAAACTGAATAAAATATCCGCAGAACCCCCAAAAGCAGTACAACTGGCAACTCTGACAGGCGCCGAGTATTAGTACAGCTGACGAAACGAGGAGCGTTGTTTTTGAAATTTCGCCAGAGAAATTCCACAAACATTATTTTTTATCATGTTATTTGATCTTGAAACATTTTTAAAGCAAATTTATGAGTTTGTGATCTCGCCTATCCTATTAAATCTGGTATTCACCAACTGAAATGAACATGAAAGCATGTCAGATGATACAATTCGCAACAATGCTAGGTTATAACAGACTTCGGGGGGATTATTACGTCTGACTTGTCCCAGGTTCAATCCGTTGGGCCAGGGTTCCTTCAATTTGGAAGTAAGGGTTCGATATCTAAATCGTGAGGTTGGACTGAGTATAGTCTTCTACGATTCGCTGTTGCCTCTCATCCAAGAAAAAATAACATGCTACTTCTGATTTTTCAACTTGGAACAAGTTTGAACAGATTCCGACTATATTCATATCATAACATCCTGTTTATTGCTTACAATAGTACATAAAAAACCAAGAGGCAAGGATAAACAAAAGTACTAAGGCCTGATCGTATTTCAATTGCAGTGCTGTATATCGACAAGCCGTCTGCAGACGAGGTTAGGGACCACGGTCTCACATAGAGGTCTGGAAAAGTGGGGTAGGGTGAGGGGGTTGTCCAAACATTGGGGACATTTTGATGATTCTCGAGTTTCGCCACCTTCAGCACTGCTCTCTCTTTGAAACTTTGTCAGCCAATTACAAATCAGATCCGATCAGCTTTGTGAAAATAGGAATGTGTTTTGATTTATTCGAGATAATCTTGCAAAACCATTTTGAGATTGCGAGGTAATGTGTAGAATTGAACTTGATAACATATTGATTTTGCTAACGGAATCTTCAAAAAAGTATGAAACGACATTTCAGTTTCGAGAATGATTTTGAACGTGTTTGAAGGATATTGAGTTGTGAATTATACAGAGAGTTGACATTGTAAATGGGACAGGTAGTTATAAAAAAATAAACATCATTTCTAACACCTGCTCATGTATTTCCTACTCTGAAATTTTCTCCAAAACCTGCTTGACGTCGTTTTTTTTCAGTCAAAAATGGAAAATAATGATAAAAAGGCCCTAATAAAGTTATACCTGGGAAGAGAATTTAGATACTTCACTACCAACGTAGCATCATCTTCATTATTTTAAATGACACCGCGAATTCGAACAATTTTAGATTTATGATTAGTTTTTGAAAATTTTTGTGTGTTACTTTCTTATCCCCAACGGTTTTAGAGATAATGATCATTTTATAGAATAACGAAGATATATTACTGGTAACATCACATTCCAATAATATTAGTCGATTTTTTCAATCGAAATGAATCAAATAATGATTCAAATGGTAAGAAATAAAAGATGAAATTGCAGAGTGTAATTAAATCATGGCTATAAGATTCAAGGAAACAGTGAGATTCCGTTGATGAGAATGTCACGTGGCATTGATAAATAGACAGTGTTTATTTCAGTGTCCACTCTTCAACATTTAGATAACTTACCGTTATGACGCAAGGGACTATGACTGCTCTCCTGTTGGTTTAGTTGCGGCAGCGCCTGACTCATTGCCAGCCTCAGCGCTGTTTCTGCTTGCGATCTGATTAGCGCCTCGGCGTGCTGCATCCTGAGAGCCTCCTGCTGTTGCTGCGACTGTTGAGACGAAGACATGTCCATGACCGACGAACGCATCACGTCCATGTTGCGAATACTGTCCATGGAGGCGCGCATAGCGTTCATGGCGTTCATCGAAAGAGACAGTGTGTCATTCGATATCGGTGGTGTCGATGGGTTACTAGAGTTATTCACTTGGTTAGCCTACAAGAGAAAAATATGGTTCATTTTGTGGTGTCAGAAAACGGGAAAATTACTGTGAATTATCACTTTGTTTGTATGTATATCATTGCCATCGATAGGCAAACTACAAATGTTAATTAATTGAGTTGATTTCTTCGAACTTATTAGACTTGCAAAAAATCCATGAAATGATTTTCGAAAAATATATGGTGAGGATGACATAAAAATATCAGAATTTGCTGCTTGATATTACTGTTTCAGTATGAAAAAAATGTATGGAGAATTCGCAACTGATAAGAATATTTCAAATTTATTCGTGGTCAATTTTTTAGAAGAATGAACGAATCTATTTGCTTGTTGAAAATATACAAAGATAGATGTATTTACATATATTTTTTTGATATTTCAGGAGCATAATTTCAGATTCAAGTTCAACTAATATAAGATATAGCTAGGAATGATAAATCTATTTAAACAGGTTAATAATATTCTGCAGGAGGCAAAAGTAGGTCGTTGAAGATATTTGTTGTCGAACATGGGATACTTTTTCATTACCTGTGTAACTCCTGTAAGTCGCATGGCTAGGTTGGCAAGAGCTGTTTGAGGATCGGAGCCTATGCCAGGCGGAACCCCACCTTGGCCGACCATATTCGCTAGAACTGCCATTCGATTCGCCGTATGGAGTTGGTCTTCGACGTTGTATTGTTGATGGAGTCCATTGTTACCTATAACAAAAGTTACTTGAAATGCCATTCTGGTGGACAAATTCTTTATGAGTTCATTCAGCTCTGATTCATAATCATATTTTTACTAGTCGGTAATTGAAAATAATCTTCATTCTCAAGGTGAACTGACACGATCAGAACTGATAGGTCCCGTATAAGAATGAATGAGAAAAGCTCGAATGAAATATCATCGAGAGGGTAAAACTTACAGTTATAGCAAAAGCTGATCACTTGCTTATTTCGAATAGCACAACACATACATTATTTAGTTCTTAGATTGGGTGTGAAGTGGAATTCTAGTTTTATTCAATGCATTGATCTATGCCTAAGTCTAGATGTTAGTTTTTGTCGAAAAGTGGAGAGCACCATAAAATTTCACAGTTTTTCATCAAGTATATGCAATTATTGAAGTCGAGTATATGGATTTTATCATTCTGTACCATTCTTTTCCATTGAGAAATCAATTTGTCATATGTGATATAAAGTATGTATACCTATAATGAACGGATATAATGACGTTTCAATCAATTCATGGTGCTCGACTTTATCTTCCAAAGATTGATTACGAATATGAAAATACTTATATGTAGTTGTCACATAGCAATATGGTATTCTAAAAAATACTGTGATTCACTCACTTCGTAAAATATCACCCAATTTTGTGTTGCAGTTGTTATTGTTATTATTGAGACCTCCAGCATCAGAACCCGCAGAGGAAAGCCTTCCATTCCCAGATGAACTATCACTATGAGCACTAGGTGAAGCACACATTGGACTACCACTTGCTACAGAAATGAGAGTAAATATATATTATAAAAGTTATATTATGGATTGATCTTTCTATGACATTTGACATTGCATACGAATCGAAATCATACCTGGTCCCATTCCAGTGAGTCCCAGCAGACCACTACCAGATGCTGATGTGACCGCAGCAAGAATTGTCTCTCGTTCTCTTCGTTCAGCTGCTGCGCGAGATAAGACGTATTGAGCTGCAAACTGATGTTTCGGGTCCATTCTCATATGCTCCATGTGAGTCAGGAGCCCTAAGGAAAATTCAAATAACTTTGAGAACTACAATTTGGAGGACATAGAGTTCAGCAAACAAACTATGGCGATTCTAAGCATTTTTGACAGCATCACAAAAATAACATCGCAGTAGAGCATGGCAAAATATTTGTTTGATTTATGATCGTAATTTAGTCATTGGCTGCTCGGTATCTAATCTCATAGTCTATTGCGATTTTATATTCAATTTAAGGCACATCACTTTCTCAACAGTAACAGTCCACATATGCACACAAAAATGTTAAACAATTAAAAAATAGGGTCCGCAGTTGGAGTTCTGTTTTTTATTCTAGGAAAGCCTTTCACAATGAACCGTCTGAATGCCTGTTGCCGTTAATTACAGAGGGGATTTTCTTGTTAACAAAAAAAGAAGAAACATATGTGAACGCACTGTTGGAGAAGATTATGAGTAGTTATAAGAATATAGTGAGTTGTTTATACCTGATTCGTGGGTGAACACAGCTTGACATACAGAACACGGCCACATTCTTAAGGAACTTGACAATTGCGATGTTTCAGGGTGACAAGCTAAATGTTTTCTTAAAGAGCCTTCGTTGACATAGTGTTTTCCGCAAACAGGACATGGATGATTGGCAGTTCTCCTTTTTGCTAAATAAGGATCGATGGCGTCAACAGAGAGAGAAAAAAGATATAAAGCGAAGCACCCCAGGATCTTAATAAAAGCATTATATCATTACATTATTTGTATCGATATGATATTTAAGTCTCCATTTCGGAACAGTATCTTCAAACAGCAATGGTCAAATATTAAAAATAAAATATCCAGATGAGACCTCAATATCTTTACATCAATACGTTATCCTACAGATGAATGTATTCGGATAATTTTTCCATTTAGATATTTCTTCAAGAAGTCATGTGTTAACTATAGTTGTTCAAGGCATTTATACTACTATTAAAAAGCTAAATTGCAAAAAAATACATGGAAATAGCATGTTTCAATGGGATAGGGACCCGCAAAGCTCCACATCAAAGCAATATATTGGTTAGAAATGACATTCCCCATACCACATTTTTAACGATATATCCTTTTCAAGGAATTCGCATATTATTTGAGGATGAAAACAAATGTTCTGGAATTAACTCAACTTTGATAATTAATCAACGTCATGATCCACTTAAAAATCAAAAGAGTTTTTTCTTCGGGATCGATTAGTCTTGAAAGCAGTTTCTTTCCCCTCTGTTCTATTTATTTTTAAATTGTATACAGATCAAGGCTTGCTTCTTTTCAGTTTCGATATCACTGACAATTCATGAGTCATCTAGGGAAACCAATCGTTTATTGATTTGAAAAAAAATACAACGATTTTCTGAACGTTTTCAGCAAATTATAACAAAGAAGCGTACACATCAGGTTTAAGCATTTCATTGGCTGCCACTAAATATATCAGATGTGGATGAATAAATGATGTGAGTAGTAGTCGAACTCAGAACTAGTGGTTAAGTATGACATGCAGAAGTGAATTTAGTACAAGCAAAAATACAACATGCTAATGAAAAGTACTTTTCAGCAAACTTAAATACTTACTGGCAACTCCTGAGGCATTAGGATCTTTATGAGTATGTTTCATATGTTCCATCAAGGCTTCACCTCCTAGGAACATTTTGTGGCACAACGGACAAGAAGTGGCATTCGGTCCTCCAATCAAAGCTGCGTGTTGCTGCAAACGACCAATACACTGTTGACAAAACTGCGCGTTAATTTGAAGTTTAATCAAACCAATGGAATTTTTCTTCTGCTGATGGTGCATAGAGAAGGGCGCAACTGATGGCCATTATATTGGTTTGACTTCAACTTTCCATAACTTTCTCCACACAAATGGATTTGACTACTGGAGGACTTGGGAGGAAGCATATGTATGTGTGTGTGTATTAGATACATCGAAAGCATGCTCACGGACCTTCCATACTGAATAGGAATCCATTTTTTTCACAACATATATGCAGAGGAAAACTAGCAGATGAAAGAAAGAGTTACATCTCATTAATTATTGGTTGAATATGATAAGAAGATTCCATACTGAAGTGAATCATATACATATCCAAGTTATTGAAGAGTGAAAGCAAAAGAAATACTACTGTGTCGTAACGCTTTCATTGATTATATCTACTGTTCCCGTAGAAAACTGAAACATCTTTGGAAAGTCTCCAATATTTATCATTCGAGATCAAATTTAGTCGTACAAACGTAAACGTATTGAAACTAAGAAGTCACCACAGGTAAACATTATGATACATAATATCGTTGGGGTAATGAGCATATTATCAGTTCAGTTATATTCGACAAACGAATAGCTTCGCATAGAAGAACAGTTGACAATGAAAGGATCAATAATTAAAAAAACGAAATATGGTTGAGGAATATCTTATGATGAGAATTTACGTGATGATTGATTCAGACATTCAAGTCTTCATTAAATGATGTATGTCTTTTTATAGATGATATTTGGATTTTCATCATGATTTTGATCAAATCTTGCACTCAGAAATGAATACTTGCATACATGGATAGCAATGAAGACATTGATTTTTGTAACCCTAGTCAGTTTTTAGCTACGAAAAAGTAACAATATTTCACCACGATAATTTATTCGTACTTGAGCATATATTGCGTTCGACTGCGTGAAATGCAAAATCCTGCTAATAAATTATTCATTTTTATTCATTTAACCCATACTAAGTGTTGATCTACACATGAAGTGAATTAAGATATTATGTGGGTATGCATGGATAAATTGAATCATTTGGACATGCAACGAATGCACATTTATTCCTTATAACAATAATATACCGAGCTGATTTTGAAAAAACTTCTTTTTATCATCAAATGTATTTTTATCGTATACAATATATTACTAATCTACATTAGTAGAAGGACATAATTTCAAACATTCGCGTTCTAATCATAATTTCATGGTTAAATTCATCCAATTACTTTTACTATTATTCAGGATACAAGTACAAATATAGTATCGATAATCTAACACTATTTATATTTTATTTGAAATGAAATTTATCTTGTGAACTCGTTCATTCCTTACAAAGGGATAACGTCAACAAAGGGAAGGATCAAGAATTCAATTCATAAATGTTAATGACAAAATTAACGATTACCAATTTTTTTAACGAAGAATAATAATATAAGGAGTTCATAACAGGGCGACTTGATGAAAAAAATCACCTTCAGAAATTTGAAAAGAACACCAATTCCTACCTCCTTTCCCTTGGTTCTCACGATGTTTTCTGAACATTATAGGATGTCTCCTTTCGTAGGAAGTTTAATATATAAAAAAATACAGCATCTAGACGAAATAAAATTTATGATGACGACATGGAAGACGATACAAATCTGAAACTTCCACCATGTAGCAACTTAGCATACTTTTGTCTTTACAACTTTATATGTATGTATATCTTGAAATTTTTAATATCCCAATTATGATTTCTGAATACGTTGTATATCGTATCATTATATTCAGATACCAAGTATTCAGACAATTTACCGAATATTCAAAACTTCAAATGATTTGTGAATAAGCGTTTTTCCAGAATTTTCTCAAGAAGAGAACGAAAATTGGCCTCACAGCAATCTTTACAAAGAAAAAAAAAATCACAACTGTGAATGTTTGATATATTTTCATCGTTTAAGTCCACTTCAACTTCTTCGGAGCGGAGCGGTAATTTGTAAGCAAAAATCCAAGTATAAAAAAACAAGAAAATGAATCCAAAATGTGATGAAGAATATACAGCAATTACAGCCGTCTGGATGGGATTTTGAGGTAGAACAAGTACAACCTACCCTTTTCCACATCAACTTTAAAAAAGGAAAAGAGTAAAATGTTAATTACTGAGTCATCATAATAATTGTTAGCGTGATGCACATAAATCTTCAATTAAAAACGACTTCAATTGCCGTTAAAAGGTTGTTAATTTCACATTTCCCAATGAAATGTTTTTCTATTTGCGAATGACGAAATCATGAATGAATATTTCTACTTGTTGGCAATTCGTTCAAAGAGTATTATTCCGAAGATGTTAAATGTTACAAAAATGTATTTACAGCTATAAAATAAGATGATAGATAATACGTTCGTTATAGTGGATGAGATAATATGAAAGTAAATTCAATTGAACGAGCAGTCGAATTTTAAATCATTGTCATAAAAGTCACAATTTGTTTCAAGGGAATGTACAATTTCGAAATAACATTAAATTTGGAGAAACATTATGATTAATTCATTACACTTCTCATTATCATTAAGAACAATGTTCTGTGGTGCATTCCCATACTAACAAATAAAACTTGAATCATCGGGGTTTTGTTTGAGATTGAGTGCAAAGTTATATCATGTATCGAATACAATTTCGAGCAATATTTTCGGAGAATGGTAGTGCCGAAGGTTTTAGGTAGTTGAGAGCAAGCTTAATCACATCCGTAGTCCTGAATATTAGTCTAACTATCAACTGTTATCGATGTATAGAAATGACCTACTGCCCTAGTGATTTATATTCGCTGAGATGAACATAACGGTTGAAAAATTAACTAGTTAGCCTAATGAAACTGGTATTCAAGAAGATAAACATTCGAATATAAATTCAATATTCATGCCATATGGGAGTATATACATATAAAAATATTTCTTTGTATACACGTTGAAGAAATAAACTGTAGAAACACTTGGCAATGGTCATATGAATTTAACTGCATAACATCAACATGGAAAAATTTAATCTGTCGTATCGTTCCTGAAATTAACTATGCGAATGATAGATCAGTATTATAACTCGATCACGAACATAAATAAGAATATTGAAGTTGTTCATCGATAAATCCCAATAATTGGATCACACAACTATTCTCTATTCAAATTGAATTGCCATTTGCGATGATAGTAAGTTCAGAAGTCAATATCATCGCTTGAAGAGGAAAAAATTCATAGTCAATCTGGATTAAGAATATGAAAGACATATAGTCTAAAGTGTTTTTCGTCACGAAACAACCAACTCAGGATTTTTAATTTGGCTTCCATAACAAAACGAAAATAAAAGGTTTTCCACTTTTCTCGGTAACTTGATACAAAATTATTTCTATAGTCATTATTCGGTGGGAAAACCACACCTGCTGGTATCTGTGGAAGAATAAGGAATAAGATTAAAAATTCCCCGAATAGAAATGAATCCTCCACGAAAAACTTTCCCACGCAAATAGTGATTTCTTTTGGTTATGAAGACAAAATAAAATACCTATGAATGAATCACTGTTCTTGGGATCGGACTACTTGTTATTCATATAGAAACATAATTGGAGAATTTAAACTTTGATAACGGAACAATTGATACTATTGACGGTCATAAATTCAAAAATAGATGATCATATTAGATATTCATTGGGGGGAGATCTTAGACTAGAGTCACCAGCTGTCTGAGGGACGTCAAGGGATTACCCAAACGTCTGGAGGCGCTACGTGCCCCAACTCCACAGTCGACACTCGAGGGCGACACAATAATAATAATAATAATATATATTCATTCAAGATATAATTCATTGAATATGAATATGCAACCCTGGAGGTTTCCCTGCAATTATTATGTTCAAAATTTGTGATTGTAGGTGCAGAGAAATAATATTTGGAACACTACTAGAACTGTACAGAAACTTATGAATTACTCATTTCCTCCTCATATAATATCCTTATTCATCTAGTTTTTGGTTTTTCAGCACTTGTTTGTACTGAAGGTACCTAAAAATGCCTTCTTCAAGTTTTCCAGTTACATACTGGTTGAACCAATAAAAACTTTCCACTTTAATTTTTCGATACTAATGGTAATATTAGTATGAAGTATGATGCAATTTCTGATGGATGATGAGAAATATATTCAACCTTTGAAAGGCTGAGAAAACGTCGTGTTTGCTAGTTGATATTTTCAATATCGCCATTACTCCTACATTATTTCTGAGAATTTCAATAGGTCTTTGTTTTTATGTAGACTCCAAAATTATTTTCGAAATTTAATATCCAAAAATTGGTATGATACAATTTCATTTCTCGTCAAATTGCGTTTCGTTACTCTCCCTGTATTATTCCTTCCATCAAACGTTCATGTTAGATCCAGATGTCTTTTAATTGATTCTCGAACGGTCAATTGTAATTTCGAAAACACAATTTCTTTGCCTACAATACTGTACAATTCCCATCCCTCGCTCGGAATACTTGGAATCATCATCATAATTAAATTTAGGGAATAGTTATCGTTACGAAATGCACCACAAAGCGGTTAAAAAGGGTGTATCCATTTTTGTTCGCTCCCCTCACCGAATAGGTTTTTTTCTAGAGGAAGTAGGAGGCGATCGGAATCGCGTGCGTGGAAAAATTACGAATAAAAAATGCATGTTGTTCTCGAACAAATTGTCTGGGTGGAGTTCGTGATGTAGAGGACAAATAGGAGAATGAATTTCGATATTGTTTGCTGAAAACGACGCGAAGAATGAAATTGTGGCAGTGAGAGATTCGTACATTGTTTGCTGAAGCTGATGTGGGAGATACTTTGTTTCATTCATTTATTCCGAATTTCCAATGAGCTTAAATCAACTGATTGGATTGAAGATTTCTTCAGGAGTAATAATATAATCAATGTTTTTTTTTTACTTTCTGCTGATGAACTGAATGAAATAGGAATGTTCAATGGATTCAACTTTATTTCATCCCTCTTGAACAGTAACTTTATTCATTCTGATTCATCTTGAGGTATATTCTCATTTATTATAACTGATATTTTGAAGACTTTTCGATAATGGTTTGTAATTATGATTCAAGTGGTCTTGATTCAGATGTCATATTTTTCCCACCTTTTGAAATGAAAACATCTTTCGAGCAGAGTAACTGAAGAATAATTCCAGATCAATTGTATGATGCTCAGGTCAGACAAAAACTACGATGCTGGTTGTGACTATGTCAGAACATATGATCTGTAAAACCTTGAAAATGTCTTGAATAAATATTCGCGACACATTGAATTATAATAAATATCTAGATGTGAATATATTTCTTTAGGGATAATGTTAAGAAAAGTTCATGGAATAGGTTTCCTAAAATTGTTCCACGAATTAGCATTCATTAATTATATATTATCGTTTTCAAAATCATTTTCCAATTCAATCATAAATAAAAAATACCCAGCTGATACTCTGTTATTAGAGAATCGAATAGGAATACTTTCAGAATGATTTATGGTCGGTGAATTGTGATATTGGATAAGTATACGAATTAAAATTGTACAAGACTGTTTTCTAACTGCTAATTTCAGTCCGATATAGTTTGGAATTAGACTTTTTCGATTCAAGTATACACATTATTTATGGCATTGAAAAGTATCTTTCAATTATTGATGTCGGTAAGTACAGGACAACTTTTATTTTTATTCATGAAAATCAAAAACTGTTTATTTTCAATTATACTGACCTCAAACTATAATAAATTCACAAGATATACTGAACAGATTCTGAGTAGCCAGTAGAAATACTATGAGAGTAGTAAGAAAGTCAAATACTCTAATAATAATACCTTCTTTTCCGATTGAAAGTCAAATGTTTCTATTCGACTTGAAATCAATCAACTAGTATTCATTTTCAAAATATTTGTTGAAGAAAGGATAATTGTAGCGAAACATTCATTAGTGTATCAGATATATACTGTTCAGTATGATATTAAAGAGAACTTATTTTCCAATTTCAGAAATAATCCGGCAATTGCACGAGAAAAAACAATTACTCGAATTGCGGAAATTTTATGAAACAATTGAAGCCGTAACATAAATATGAGATACTGTGATTAGGGAAAACTTAAAAACATGCGTGCATACGAAACATTTAAAAACGTTTGCATGCCCCGATCCATTCTGTTTCACTAACCCTTTGTATTTAGTTCTGTTCCTTATATAGATCCCGTATTCTATAGCCTTTTTGTTTTGAGAAACGATATTCTGGAGTCGTTTTAGTGCGAATACTATTGAAAACCACAGAATGAAGAACATTTGGTTCACTTCATGCAGTCATAATTATAATGAAATATATCCTTGCAAAGACGAATCAAGAGACAATTAATGATTATTTTTGTGAAAAGTTCCGTTAATTTTTCACTTTTTCAATGAGAATGATTGATATCTTTCGTTTCCATTATATGTATTAGATATTCATATGTAGGTTTGAGAAATCTCAATTCTTTTGTTACAGAATATATTCGACATCTGTCCAATAACTGATGGAACGTGACAGTGTGAGCTGAATTTGATCAGAAAGGCGTGTAAATAGTCATAATTATCCCATGTCTATAAAAGTCTGAGATATGAATTTTGTAATTCGAATATAAATTCAATGAAGAAATCTGAAAGCTGAAATCATATTTGACTAGTCGAGACTACAGAGAGAATGACGAGTTCCAGAAATAAAGGGGTGAAAACAGTATTTGCAAAGTGCGGTATCAGGTGCAACATTAATCGAAAAATCTCCTTCCTAATCCTCAATTATTTCTTAAACATTCAAAAGGCTGGTGGGAACGAATTCAGTCAGTGGAAAATCTCATCATAGGCGGAGGTGGAATAAGTAATCTTGTGATTCTTAAAATAAGCAAAAATAACAAAATTAAAACGTTGCACAGGCTGAAGGACCTAGCCTATTGGTAACCAATAAAGCACTTTTATTATTATTATTATTAAAACGTTCCAACCTTGAATGAATTAGTTCAGTGATCATAAGTAAGCTTTTATGATTTCACTGTTTGAGTAGTGCATGAAGTAATGAATGTAAATTGTGAAATTCAAGATAGAGATGAAAGAAAATTACAAATCATTCTGTTGGAATCGTTTTCTAGAAATATTCGAAAATTACATTATCAAGTTGAACCTCTATAAAGAAATTCATCATCTGATTATGTTTTTATATTTTTGAAATATCATCAATTGATTGTGAGTTTCATTGAATTCAAGCAAACGAGTGAGTAGTGTTCGGAATAACTAAGCATAATCATATGTGTATAGTATTCACCTTCTCAAAATGGCCAAAAACGTTATGGAAATTGCTGAACAAAGTGAAATTGACTAATTGAACAGAAATCATGGAAATACTGAAAACAATTCGTAGATTTTACAACGAAATAATTTTGATTGGGCATCAACGGTTTCTGGGTTCGAAAATTCTGAATAAAGTAGATTGTTTCTGAGAAGAAAAAATATTTGCTTCAATCCTACTTGATACAGCTTCAGACAAGACCAGATAATCGATCGCGGGTATAGAACTTATTTCATAAGAATTATCATTTGGGCTATGGTTGAAATAAATGAAATGCCGATTCAAGCAAACGAGTGAGTAGTGTTCGGAATAACTAAGCATAATCATATGTGTATAGTATTCACCTTCTCAAAATGGCCAAAAACGTTATGAAAATTGCTGAACATAGTGAAATTGACTAATTGAACAGAAATCATGGAAATACTGAAAACAATTCGTAGATTTTACAACGAAATAATTTTGATTGGGCATCAACGGTTTCTGGGTTCGAAAATTCTGAATAAAGTAGATTGTTTCTGAGAAGAAAAAATATTTGCTTCAATCCTACTTGATACAGCTTCAGACAAGACTAGATAATCGATCGCGGGTATAGAACTTATTTCATAAGAATTATCATTTGGGCTATGGTTGAAATAAATGAAATGCCGATAATTATTGCAATACGTATTATTTCAATTGTCGACAGTGAGCTAACTACTTTCAAGTTTGGGTATGCGTGAAGCTATTCGTTGTTTCGT
Source organism: Plagiodera versicolora (assembly GCA_037013635.1). Taxonomy (NCBI): domain Eukaryota; kingdom Metazoa; phylum Arthropoda; class Insecta; order Coleoptera; family Chrysomelidae; genus Plagiodera; species Plagiodera versicolora. The sequence goes on along the minus strand of CM072986.1, from coordinate 1,216,092 downwards.
TTTAGATACGCCCATGACCTTTCGGAACATAATAAGGGATTATTTTCTTCGAAAACCAACATCTATTAAAGAATACTGATGAGATTTGGAGATACGATAACAAATGTGTCGACAATTTTATGGGGTTCCGTTTCACGGCTGGAAATTATTTTTCAATGCATTAACGAAAGAATGAATTCGAAAGGCATCAGGTGAGTATGTTAATAAACCAGGGCAATACGTATTCCACAACTAAAATTGTTACGATCGAACCCAACAATTAGGAAATACGAAAAGTGTAATAGTTTTGAAATGATATCAATAAAAGGTAGGTTTAGTTACTTTCAAACAATGATTATAACTTCAGATAGATTCGTTCTCTATTTGGCAGCAATAACAATTTTTTTTATTTTACTCTATAATCAAACTTTTTGAAGTATTGAGTGATAATTGAATGTTTATTCTAGCGAATGTTTCTGAAGTTATTTCACTTTTGATCATGTTCAGTTACTATGAATTGAAAATAGTGAAGATGCATTGCTAGTTCTTTTTGAATATCGAGTAAGCCGTCTTCAATCTCAACGAATTTTTTGAATATTTTCCTGATTGTAATTGATTTTTTTTTTGTTTATGTTTTCATCCTGTGTGTCAGTGAATGTGGTTTGAATTGAACTATTGAACACTGTTTGTTAGTCCACTAACTAACAAGAATTTCCATATTGTATGAAAAAAACTCGTTATTAATGATCCAGAATAATTTATTTATAACTTATCGATATAGATTAACCTCATTTGACTATTTGATAAGAAGGCTTTCATCATTCATCCCGAAATTTGAACTGCCATTGTGAGTTGTTAATTAGTGGAGAATAAAATTGAAAAAATATGCCACTATTGAATCGACACCATTAGGACGATTCCAGAAGAAATAGCACTCACAAATCCAATATTCGGTATAATTTGGGAATAGCGAAGAAGATAAGAGATGAAGTAATGGAAGAGTAGAAGATCAAAACAGTTTCTCTTGACTGTTGCAATGATTCTCATTATTTTTTTGATACACCAGAGAAATTCTAGGAGTGTTTTATATTCGTTCGGAACACAATCGAAATTAGATAAGGGTCAATCAAATTCATGCACGTGAGTAGACATTTTGTTGTATCGTCAATTTTCCTTGGTGCTAAAACAAATTAAGATAAAATTATAACAAACATAAAAAAATGCGGGTATGTATGTTTGAATTAATGTAACTGTAATCATAAAATAAGTTAATATCATTTAAAAATGCACAACTCACGGAAATTGATTTGAATGCAATAAAGTAATCAATGCATAGAAGTTTTATAATATGCTAATACAAAAATACCTCTCCCCTAGCTGAAGACTCAATTTTATTATCTTTATTATCTGAAAAATTAATTTTATTGAATATAAGAATTGACCAATGAATATTCATCATAATCAATTGAAATTCGTGAGTAACAGTGCAAATATCAATTTTGTGAAAAGACTTTCGCGGATATAATTTTATCCAGAAATGTTGATTTGATGTTTTATGGTATTTCATTGAGAAATAATGAAACAGTTATGAGGTCAAATGATAATACGTATGATTGGATACAATACCAAGAAATCATTCCAGATAAAAGGTAAAAATTAATGTTATCGATGCACTCAAGGGTATTTGTATAAGCGTTACTTTTTGGTGAATATACTTTGAATGGAACGAAAATAATTGTTTGAGTTGTGCATTTTTTTCAAAGAAATATTCAAAAATAGAACGAAAAGTGAATAAAAAACGAAAAAGAGAACTTTGTGTACATACATGGCTTACTTTCGACGTATGTGTCCTCAGACTCGATTCAGTCGCGAATCCTTTTCCGCAAATGTTGCAATGGAATGGCCTATTTTTCGCCCTCTCTACTTGAGCATCGTGATTCCTGAGATGTTGTTGGAGGTTTGATAACTGAATGAAGGCCCTGCCACACTCAGGGAGATGGCATTTATACGGACGTTCACCTGTGAAACGAAAAACAAACATTTATTGTCAGAAATAGATTTTTTCATGCCTGGAATCTCTACTCGATATTCTTCACTGGATATTTATCACAGTTTTTTTTCATTATCAATTATATGTTTGAAAATTCGAAAGATTCTGTTTTACCCCGTATATATTGTGAATATTATGTTGTGGATATGTCCATTTATTCGGATAAATTTTTGGTTTTCATCGAAATTTTTATACTTATTGGGAATCTATTCTTTTGAGAACTCAGAGAATGGTTGTTTCATTCAACAAATAGTTGAAACAAGAACAGGATAACGAAAATACTAATTTACATTAAACGCTGTACGTATAGTAGGGTATGTCCATTTTTCATAGTTTATCAATTGCTTCCGTACAATTCTCAAATCGTTAATTAGATAAATTTCAAGAAGAAGATTTTTATCCAGTGTGAGAGTTGTGAATGTTGATGGAAATTCTTTAGAAGTCTAATGTAAGTAATCCAGGAATATATCATCATATGGAAACATGATGAAAGATACCAAAATATTTCGTGAAAAAAATTTTGTGACTCAATTATATCAGAGAGTTCGATATTTGGAGCAGAATACCTATGAATAAATACGCAAAAAATTGTTACATATTACGTACTCGTAGGTACATCATGACATCGAGAACATGTGGTAAATGAGAATAATTACTTCTTTTTGAAGTAGGTACACCTTTCCCTGCATTCGTAACATATACATACATCACAGTTACCCACCCACAGTACAATGAAGGAACGTTTATCTTCTTCCCTTTATTCACATTGTTTTAAGTTCAAGTTGTGGTTGCCACCTGCTCGATCGGCCCAAATAATTCCTCTTCAAGTCAAACCAGAATCTTCAAGCAATAATTCTCTGAGCAGGTGCCTTCCTCGCTGACGGGGTATGATTATTAAAGATACATATGGCTTTTATCAGTCACAGATTTAAATACCTATAATTTTACCTATCGTACTGATTTGTTCTGCTCATTTAATCAGGTGTCTCGAGCTGTGTCTGCACCACAGCAACACAAGCTGGCAATATTGTGGATTGGAATATCATGGATTCCGATGAACGGTATTACACTGATTCAGGAGCTACTTATGGAAAGGTGAAAAACAAATAGTGAAAATCAATAATATTAGGCAGCAATTTGTCAGGTGATTTACTAAATATAATATTTTTGTTTTCATAGATATTGAAGTGATATCTGATAAGATTTGATTTCCTTATTTCAAATGGTACTGGTACTGGTAAAGTTTTTGTAGTAGGTATATCGACGTATACCACGTTTCATTCATTTCAGATTGATAATTGAAAACTGAACCCTATGAACCCTTTTGGACATTGATGAAGTGGTAATGGCATTATCTATCAATATGATTATTGAAAAGAAAAAAGTAATCAATTCCGGTCAAACCAAAATAGATGACAAATTAACAATTGAAAATCTAAGAACATTTTTATCTATGTACTATATCGAGTCTCATTCATTTGTGTGTTCTAGAAGTGAGTTATTGAATATCAAAAAATCATATTAACGATTCGATATTCTGCCTAATAATCAAATTGAACAATGCATAGAAAATCCTTCAATGCCCTATTTCAAACGAAACGTTCCGATTCATAAAATTACAGTAAGAAGGCAAGGGTTGAATAAAACGGTCTCTATACAACAGATGCTTTCCGAACTGTCAAAGTAAAAAAAAATTAAAAACGAAAAAGAGAAAGTGTGGAGAGAACGTTATAGAGATCCGATAATAGCCATATGTAGGTGGTGAGTTTCAATTGTTTCTTATGAAACTTATTTTAAAAGTTCGCTGCAGCATATAATTAAGCTATTATGAAAGGATGTATATAGGATAATCGAAGGAAGTTACCTTGGATTCGGATGCTTTTGTTCTTTTTGGAGTTCGAGTGGTTAACATATGGCAATAAAGGTTGCTACCATAATGAAAATTGTTTCTCAATAATAAGGTATAAATTAATGTAGATATTGATTATACGAACATTTTCAGTTGAAAAAAAATGCTTGTTGCTTGAACATATTTGATTTGATACGTGGTGGATATTGTCACACATTTTGTTTTTTTTTTTGATATAACGACGAGCTCTTATAACTCTTCGTTCTCCTCTTATTCTATTCTTATACCACTCACACTATTGGCAACTGCCACAAAATTTCACACAGGAAATGATATATAGTCAGTTGGATGGAATATATCCAATGATATGTTTGCTTATTCCAAATGCCCCGTCTTTTATATATCAGTTGGAATTTTCTGGGACGTATTGATATATTCCATGTACCATGTCCCATTCTCATTTTTGCTTTATTGCAAATGTCCTTTTGGATTTGAAAAATGTCCAAATCATTGATTGTGATTTCGCAAGATATCAAAATAAACATTTTTTTTCTTGAAAAATCGTTATGTTTTATGGTTGATTGATACTAATGAAACCGTAAAAGTTCTCCATTTGATTTGTTACGGGCCTCCGATGATAATCAATCTATTTACATTTTTCCAAGCTATGACCCTTCGTACTGAAGCAGATGTTCAGTACCTAACAATTTGGGTTAAGGGTTATGTTACGTTGACCATGTGCACATGCAGTATAAAAAATATTTTCATTGTGGGCAATAGACAATGACCTCACGCTTGAAAAGATGTAAAAAAATAAAGAATTATGCAAATAATTGTTCGAGTTCACTGTATAGGTTGTATTGGTTCTCCACCATGTTGAAGTGAAATGTTTTAGTTTCAACGTTCACATACTTTTCCGATGCCGTTTCTGTGTATTCAAATTAAAAAAAACTTCAAATCGATATAGATCCACAACCGCATAATTCCTGAAATTCCTGAAATTTCACAAAAACCAACACAATTCTGGTTGCTCCTTTTTTGGTGGACAGGAATTTTTATGTTGTATAAATAAGTTCTTGCTATCTTTCGTCATATTTATGAATGAGATGATTGGATTTGGAAAATATGTCCTTGGAATTTAGTAAGACATCTGTCAGGAATGAAGGCCAATTATATGATATGTTTATTGAGTTCTCAAGTGTTCTCATTAGCTTTATAAATGAAACATATATTGTTAATTTTCCCTGTAACTTTTTAGATATAAATTTTGTACATTCAGTTAAATTTCGTCCATACAGATATTTCAGAAAATGCTACTGCAGTGATAGTAACTTATTGGTAAATTCATTGAAAGGTCACATCTACCATTTGATATATTGAGTCTATTTATTCCATGTAGAGAGTTGTGACAGATTTGTTGAATAATCAGAATGATCATTGAAATTCGCGACTAGCTTAATTAAAGATTATGAATTGACCTTCGCAGGAACAATTATTGAATTCTGGAATTATTTTCTCAGCTTATATTTATTAGTACTCAAATACTCAAGTACTCAAATTCATATGGTGAAAATGCTCAAAACATTTATGCATCGTTGACGAGATAGAAAAATAATGGCAAAGCCTGTTTATATAAAAGAATCGTTTATGAACAAAAAGTTGAACAGTGAAAATAAATGAATCTACTAGAAAAATCGCCAAATCTCGAATCGACAATTCTCTTCACTATCAAGAAACAAAGGTGATCGGAAACACTCCACTGATATTTCATTCATGTTCTGGAAAATTAATTAACTCGTCAAATAAACTATCTTAATCAACACAAACGTAATCAATCCATGAAACGCGATTTTTAACAACAATTTCGAATATCCAAAATGGCGCACTCTAACTATCATCCCGACTGGAACGTGTGCGTATTTTCCAGATTGCTGTGGGTGTTTATCTATGGTGAGAGGGTACGTGCACAGCGGGGTGAGGGGGTCCTTTCACCCCATACATGTGATATATTGGTGTGGGCGGAGCTTGGCTCGGATGGTATATAACAGAGGAGTCTAGTTTTGTGCAGTGTGGAATACCACACATGTGCATGGTGCATGTACATTTTGCGTCGCTTATATACCGAATTGGATAGGGGAGGATTTCGGATCAAAGTGCAATGTTGCATCGATACGGGGAAATGACCGTGAAACGAGAAATGCAACGGGCAACTTGAAAAATACAGCTACACTGCTTTTCGATTATGAATCCAGCAGAATGTACTTTCAATAATGAAAATATTACAACTTTTTCAAAAATTCTATAGACTTTTTACGATGCAGTAGATGATGAGATCTATTGTGAGAATAATTATAGTAAAGATGGTTTATTTCAGTTCAAGTTCTGCATTGTTTATTTCTTCTTGAATTTTTTTTATAGAAATTAAATACACCAGAGTAACAAATACGGAATATCTTCTTCATATTTAGAATATCATTGTAATATTCATTTCGTATAAGAAACAGTAGCTTGTCCTCATATTGATAGACTACAAGAGCTGAAAGTTTCACTTCATCATCAAATTTATATACTGTGTTTCTTTTTAAACCCCCACAGTCGAGAATTCACATTTCACAGTTACATGATTATGTGAACTATGATTTACTATTGAATTGAAATTGGTATTCTGCCATTTTTGTTCTCTTGTTATTTCGAGAACGATAATCGATAGTTTGAAAATGAGAACGTATTCAAATATGATATTCGTCTTTCTAACGTTTTGATTCCAATTATGCTTTGACAACCTTTCTGTGTCCATGTATCACATACGCTCAAAGTTGAGGACCGAAATACATTCACAGCGTTCGATACGCGTACGACTGGCCTAATGTGTCCCTGCGAAAATTTCCTACACGTATACACGATGCACTCTGCACATGCACTTCTATCGTTGCTTCACCATTGCGGGGTTGTCCAATTTCGAATATAATATGGATTTTATTGGAAATAGGGGTGGACGAGTGCAACGATAAATGAATTCAGTTTCAGCGACAGTGTCGACCATGAAAAGTATTCAGCTGCGGCAGATTTCAACGATAGGACCGGCTGCGTTGAATTTTTGTATGTACAGTTTTATTATATGGAAATACAATGTTTTCATTAATCAAGTATGCTAGGTTTTCGAATGGAATTTTATGTAGGTAGTTGTTATCAAATGGTACTTCATTGGCACAATCTCAAAGCTCTATGCCACAACAACATACAGGGGATCACTTTTTCACTCAATACGATTTAGATTCAGAAACTTGGTAATCAATACATATAGTTTATTGAACATGAATGTGAAATATTTTCACTATTTTATGACACTAGGTTTGGCGCTATGTAGGTATTTGATGATTTTTGAATTGTCTTCATCATCGTGGTTCAATCCTGATCAAATTCACGTCGTTATTTTCGATTGACCCTTTCTGAGTTGTTCAAAATTATTTATTTATTAATTATTTTTATTTATTTTTTTATTCGAAACATTGAAGGATAATCATAATCACAAGAAATTATTTATGACTAGTATATTGAAAAAGAAAACATTGCGAATACCTTGATTTGAAATATGGATCCTAGTTTCCTATGTTTCAATTCAATTCTACTCTGACAATTATAAGAAACAACCTTCTAATTCTCCTTGCTCTGAAAGACTATGTTGAGTAACTATTTAATAGAATTTTGAAATTTGTTAAATTGTGCATTGAATAAAAAATTAATTTCTACTAGGAATTAAAAATAACAATCCAGTAAATGCCTTGCAGTGAAACATATTGTATAGCTTATTATGACAGGCCGCCATGGTCATGATTTCCCACTTCTTCCATATTTAAAATTCTTTCTCCACTTGACCTATCATTACGTGGCTCAACAACGTCCTATCGAACATTACCGTAGAATATTTAAATTTTTAGGGCTTTTTAATTCATCATCATTTCCTGTAATAGCCGAGGACCTTATAGAATATTAATAAACCCAGAAAAAACGGGTCGTGAAAAAACTCCAAGATATTTTATCGATGAGTCATATTCTACTGATATTTTATACTTCTCTCATAGGTGAACGAGAATCATTTTTCAACATGTGAAGCACACCAGGAGTTTTCTTTCAAGATTCAGGAATTGCTACATGAACCTTCAACGCTAATAATAATACAGGATGTCTTGTAATGAAGTAATGCAATATTTTGACTATCGAATTCATTTCTGGAATGAAATTGATACAAACATGTGATATAAACATAAATGTATCGTTTGCCACTAGATGCCTTAAGAATCCATTGTCATCAATATCATTCATGAACTGAAAGTTACAATTCATCAATAAAATGGAAAACTCATATCGATAACATACTCTCAATATTCCGAATTGCACCATACTTTATCGATTTCAGGAGATGTGCATCGGGTTTTGTGCCCTTGAAAAAAAAAAGGACCTACAGAGTCGTCGACCCTTCTATTATCATGATGCTCATGCACCCCAAGTACTTATAAAGAAATGAGATTAAAAATATTGGGAAGTATATACCCCAGTTTGTCAACCCTTTGCCTTGTTTATCGATTTCTCAGGAGGCCTATATATATAGGATGTTGGAATCTTCAAAAATTTATGGTCGACGGGCTGTCTATTAGATTTCAAAATACAGGTCTTATATCAATTGGTTACCTTTGATACATTCAACGTTTTGTATTGCATGATGTTCGTTTTTATGTTGTTGATGTCGTCAAATCAGTATGTAACTTCGTATGAAACGAATTCGAAATATACCTGAAATATACCTGCATATATGCATGCATCTGATTTATTTCAATAACATCTGGTATAAGACCCAGACTATAGCGAGTCATCGTACTGACCTTGTTCCAATTATGATCAATGGTCAGATAAATGCGGAATATTCGAAACTGAAAATAATATGACCATCAGTTTCAAGAAGAGAGATATGAATTATTCTCGATTGCACTTTGTACAACCAGAAAACGAAATACTAGTGATAAAAAGATATAATCAACTGGTAAATTTGGTGATATTCAATTCACGATATCAAGTTCTAGTCCTTTTATATTCATAATTTATGATGAATGTACGACAAAACCGTCATGAGATTTACTGATTATGAATATTTTGTGAATGGAAAGATACATCTCTCACTCATTTCTACATATCAACTGTCAAAATTGAAGAATTCTCTAGTGGAATTGAGTATAACTATTGAGATTCTGTTTACTTTTGTAACAAAAAAACATCCCTAGAGATGATTAGAATGACTCACTAGATAGTGATATGATCAAAATGATCAGTTTGAGACGTAAACAAGTAAATTTCATTTCAGAAGTAGAATATGATATAGAGATATTTTGAACATCATTCAGTAAATGTGCTCATTCAATAAAATCATTTCTTCTAAAATTAGTTCATGAGAAAATTACGTATGTTCGATAGAGATAGACAGCATCTTTCACACAAAATTCAAAAACAAAATTTTTGGCGAATGATGTATAAATTGAATCTCCCAATCAGTACAATGAGTTACAGTTACATTTACGAAAAAATCGTAGAACCAATAATAAAATAAGACTTGGTGGAATACGCTCAATTTATTCTAGTCTGTACATGTTCCACATTTCTTGATTTTTTACTCATGAATATGAATACGGGACATATTCCGATCGATCACTCAGTATTTTTAATCAGATCCTGAAGATTTTATTGTCCAGTGTCAACGGTCCAGCGATATATTGGCATTCAAACATCGAATAAATTATCACACTCCACTTGGCTGTCTGCTTTGTCCAGCTTGATTAAAAAGCAAAATATTTCATTTATCTTTTATTAAAAAGATTAGAGGGCTACTTATTCGAAATCAATTTATAATAGGGTGCTTTTTTGCCTTTTTTCCGCTATCAATCTCGACCTCCCTGCAGATTAAACGGCGCCGCGATACATTTTTTTGCCCTATTCGAAACGAGCTGATTAAGCTTGTGTGAGGGTTCATCAGATTTCGATTTCACACGTAGAGCATGCGATTTATTTTCAGGTTTTGAAAATGTGTGTTCCGTTTGTATCATTATTTCTAGAAACACAACACTTTATTTTGGAATTCGCGAGTTCCTCTCAAAATTATTATCACCATCATCATCATTATTACCATCATCATCTTCATTAACATTATCATCATTATTATTGAACTGTACACAGACTGGGCGAATTTCAATGTTTGGTACGAACCAGGAAAAATATTCGGATATAATTTTTTTCCAAATACGAAAGGATTGTATGAATTTTCCTTAAAAAAAGACATTGTGAATGTGCGTATATTCTTACCGTTTATTGAAATTTGTACATTCTATACAATTGAATCGAAAGTCAACCAGAGAATCGTAAAGTCAGTATTGCCCAATTCCAATAATGAGACCGTTGAACGTTGAATAATTATTTATTGAATCGGGAAAAAGCTAGAAAATTACATGAGATTGTTTCAACCATAAATTAAGGGATAGTTTGAATGCTCACACATAATTTAGTAGAAATTATACTGTCAGTTATTTCGTTTATGATGTTTTGGAACATTGGAAGTACATGAGAGAATATTTATTTATTCAGTTACGCATTGGAAAAAGTATTGTCGAAAACTTACAATTAGTGATGATTCCTGCCCGATGATTCCTTCACGATTTGTTATCAGGTATTCGGAATGGTTATTTACAGAAGCGAAAAACTCTTTTCAATTTCCATTTTGTATTCTTTGAACTTCATTATCTGATGATATTTCTGTAGTCTGTGCTACCAACTTTGGAAAAAAATCTCACAGATATTTTAACGACACCCATAACTATAAAGTGTTTTATGAATACTCGATGGTGTTGTTAATAAGCAGTACCCGTTGGTAGGTACTCGAATGTCAAGATTATTTATAATTCGTTGGTGAATGTATATCTTCATCTATTGTATTCAACACTTAAATATGTTGTTTGTTAATTGACCAAGATATAAATTCTGATAATTTATTTCTTTTCAAATAACTGTTAGTAAAGTATCAGTATTAGTTCATGAATATATCAAATAAGTTGGAATGGAACTTTTATGTGCTTGTAATACTCCGCAAGGATTGAATGAAGTAGTAACTGTGTGCCTATAATCTCCAATTTAAAAAAAAATACCTAAACTCAGAAGAACTGATGCTACCGTACAAATGAAACTTCACATAACAATATGTCACATCTCTAAGAGAAGGAAAATCTGAATACTTTTACACTTATCAATATAATCATTATCATGACAGTTTCACAAGGAGCTGAATAACATAAGTAAATAACTTACTATTTTGGTTATGTTGATCAAATTTTATGTTTCCTTCCCCAAATATAATTCAGACCAAATAAAAATCTAAGCTCTTCTATGAAGCATCGAGTTTCTCATACAATATTTTTCATTTCATATGAATCAAGTTTGTGAATACATTCGAATGATATGACATGATTCTGAGGTGAGGTATGACATGTTTGAGGCACATGCCTGATTTCCTTTGAATCACGTGGTATGCGCAAACCCAATTTATCGTTCTACTGGAACATGGAATGATCCAACTATCCTTTGAAAGTAGAATCTTGTGATGAATACTCCTTGAACTCACCAGTATGTAGTCTTGTGTGTTGCTGAACATGACTCAGCTGTTTGAATCGACGGTCGCAATAGGAACATTTGTACGGCTTCTCTCCCGTATGCACTCTTATGTGCTGCACCAGCTGATGGTTGCTGCTAAAGGACTTCAGACATTGCTGGCACTGGTGGGGTTTAACCTCTGATCGGCCAGCGAGGTCTCTGGCATGCATTTGCATAGCAGATTTGTGCATGAAGATCTGAAAAATGGATGATACTGTCAGTTACGTTGTATACTTAGAAATGTGTGTCATGTGAGTTGTGTGTTGTGAAATGCGATGGATTGTTGTATTGCTACCCTATATTGGTTCCATTAAATATACAGACACTAAAAGCAAAATGGATTTCATATTTTGATGACAAATGCCATGTGCATTCTGCAAATCTTTCTATCATAACCTCAACAGTCAAATCTTCCTTCCAACCCATTGGTCATTTAAACCAACCCAATTTGAAAAGGAAGAGTACCAAGACTGAGTCATCATTGAAGAGAAAACTTGATGAGGAATTTAATCACGTGACTGTGAGGTATGCATCTTTTATTTATTTTTTTGAAATTTTATATTTCATTAGAAAGCTAATACGATCGATCCGTGATGACTATAGCAAAAAATACAAATTTGTTTCAATATGTCAGACAATGTTTTAAAACTACTCATGTATGGCAAGAAGGCTATAGACACCATGAGGTTCTCTTGTGAAGAATCGATGTACTTAAAGGTATTTCAATTAAATGCCATGTTCATTTTTTCGATGTTCTTTTTCAAGCCAGTAGACGCCAAAATGAAAATTTACGTAGTGAACAATCTCATGACTGAGTTTACACTTTTACTATTCAAGTAATTTCGATGATAGTAACCAAGAAGTGTAGAAAAATATATGACAGATTAGTGATAGAAAGATCATTGCATATTTTTTCACAACACATCTGTCGTGGAGATCCGTTTATAGTACCGCACCCTGTAGAATCGGTAATGGATAACATATGTAGATGATGTGCTGGTTGGAATAATCGCACTGAATTTCAACACCATCCAAATTTTGATGAATCATTGGTCACTCAACTGTAAAGTATGAGCATATTTTTATAGAAGCCTTTGCTGGTTTTAAATGAAAATGTAATCGCTGGCAAAACTTGTTTTTTATTTCTCAGCATAGTATCTGTAAAATCTCTAAGAAAAGGTCATTAATAACAGAAACCGAAAATTAAAGTAGCTCGAAAACTGCACCAGGACATTCAAAACGTTTCGCATGAAATATATCTCTAGTGGTTTTTAGATATTGCTTTTTTCATTCACTATGGAACAGAAGTATAATGTCTTTTTTATCTCTTGGGACTGCAAGGAAAAGGGTTAGCCATAAATCACAATTTTAATTCGTGGTGACATGTTCATTAAGGCGCAATAAAAATTCGCGACAATGGAACAAACAGGAAGTACATCAAGCCATTATTTTTATTTCATGAGATTGTAATGCAGGAGTTGCGATTATTGAGCATGCCTAATTGATCACGTGGATATAATTTTTATTCGCTTGATAAATTTGAATATGTATTATTAATTGTTATGTTTTGCTTAGTTATACAGCAGATAAGGAATAAAATGAAATAAGAATGCACCAATGGAATCACACATTTCTTACGACTGGAATGAAATATGTGATTTCATTGGTGCATTTTTTATTTTGTTTCTTATTTGCTGTATGGACTACCCATTAAATATATTACTTATTGAAATATGAATCGGTGCTCAATTTCGTGTAAACAAGTTTAAAATACCTTTTCAATCAACATTATCTCTCTCGATCTCTTTCTCTTCTCTTTCATATGCAGGATGTGTGGAAATTGATATTCTACACTTAATAAAGTTATTTCATGTATTTATCATATTTTTACTTTTGTTATTCCTGGTACGCATGATCTATCAGAATGTCTGGGCATTATTTTCAATCTTATAACTGTGTGGCGATTTTGGATGTATTTGTAAAACAAATTCTGTATTACATAAGATCAGATAAATTTTTTGAACACTCGGTGTTGTGAAGCTTCCTTAATTCGTATTTTAGTGGAAAAATAACTAGAGTATGTATATGTTACGTATGAACCTTTCTTTCAAATAACTCTTTTTCAGACTTGGTTGATCAAGCTTTGGAAATTGTATTCGAATTCAATTCAATTGAATTCAAAACCACAATCATAACCTTTAATTATAATATTTTCATGATATGTGAAGGGCATATATACATACAGACCTATATTTCATTAATATTTGGATTTGAAAAGAAAAATTATTGAAATCAATAGTAATAAGTAGTGTATTGACAAATCTATATGTCATCTTGAATAACCAAAGGTCACCATCAGAGAGCGTATCACTTGAAACCCTAACCTGGAAGTGAGATTCCGTTCGTGTCCTGTGGCGTCTTTTTTATGCGATCCAATGAGGTTGAATAGTAACAACAGTCAATAAAAAAAAGAGATTTGGATATGACCCACAGCTGAATGATGAAGCAAAATAAATGATGTTAGTATTTCAACATGACCATCTGCCTTCAATTTTTTTTTTCATCATGGGCCGAACAATTAAAGTGAAAACGCATATTGATCAGTTAGCGTATACTGACTCCTACACGCCTGCTAAGCGCGTTCTGAACTCAATTATTATACTTCCTGCTCGATTCTATGGAGGTAAATTTTAATCAAACCCTAACAGAAAACAGCACCATTAACCATTAAACGAGTTTACTTCGCTCGATCGTTCATGCGTCACGAAAAAAATGTAAGAATGTTAATTCTGATGAAATTTCAGGTTTGCGAATGCGTGACTTCGTGAAAAAATATCACGTGACCTGTAGCTATATGAAGCCGTTCTGATAGGCCGGAAGAACGAGGCTTGAGTAGGTGCAGTTTGTTTGAAGATTTCTACAACATATATTAGTTTCGTGTTAGGTATTGGTCATATCAGTATTTTTATTCCTGTTCTCAATTGATTTGTGAATGTTTTTCAAAATGAGGTCTTAGATGACTGCTGTATGCGTTCATAGGTGCCTTATTCCAATCATGAACACTTAAACAAAAAAACAATGAACCATTGAATTTCTAAATAACTGTATATATTGGTAACGAAGCGTTTGTACACCTTTATTTACACAACCTCCATGAATTGGGCTGATAATTGCTTCCTAACGTTTTGTTAGTCACATCCCATATGATAAGAAGTTATCAGAATAATTCTTATAATAAAGTCATCTGAAATATTGAAATACATATTCCAATTGAGATTCAGTGCGGATGATAAGTTTTATCCCCTTTGATCTCCGTTACTGAGTCGAATTTGGAAAACGTATGGACGAAAAATTGACAACCCTTTCACCCTCTCCTCTTGATAGCTACTCCCTCATTTTCTTTTATATAGCAAGAAAAAAAAATCATATGAACTCAATAATGAGCAAATGTTGAACTTCAAGTGAAAGAATCGAAATATACGAACGTGATCTTGAAAAATAGTCAGAGTGAAATCCCGTGACAGTTTAATGACCTCTCTTTATTTCTCGCCCCTGAAGTAGATCTCAGAATTTGAAGAGTCCAAAAGTCTTGGAGCTGGAGCGAGCGGTAATGAAATAAAAAAAACCTTCGAATCCTAATGAAATATTAAAAGTGGAACATTATTTCAATAATGACGAATTAAAACGGACAGGTAAGCGTCGAAATGGAGAAAGCTGTGATTAAAAACGGCGAGCGAAAGGAGTAGGGGAAAGGGTGGGTTGGGAGAAAACTTTTCAAGAAATTGAAAGATAAATTATTATTCGCTTCTTATCATAATATCAGCCAGAAAGAAATGGATAGAAGCGTCTAGTGACTATGAGCTTTGCACGTTTTTTCCGGAAACATATAATATTTACGTTTTCAAAGAAGAGAACTTCTATTTCAAATTTGAAGTCGATCTTAACGCAAAATTTGAAATAATCGAAACTCCACTTCGAACACCAGTGACCTGTTCGCATTGAACAAAAGACAAATCAGATCATTAGTAGGTCCCTACGAACTTTGATTTTTTCATCGTTATGTAGCTATGATATGAAGCAGTTCTGTCATCATGAATCGTACCAACAATCTAACATACAAGTCTGAAAACTGGTAGGTTTGGAGGTTACCCAAACACTAAGGAACAATTGCTGATTTTCGTGTTTTGCTATCTGCAACGCTGTCTTTTTGTCAGCCATTCACAAATCAAATACGAAAATACGAATGTTTATTTATTCATCTGGGAGAATCTTGCAGGAAGTAATATTTTTGCCTTATATATGGTCTAACACTTTGTTTCTCCGGAACAATCACGCTCATAGCAATTAAATATGGTGCATTTATTTTTTTTTAAACTCTTTCCTACTCTTTGTTTTCCTACCTGGGGATAATCGAAAGGCATGTGCATCGCAGAATACGGTGCAAACGGGAACATAGGAGGCTGTGAGTAAACAGTAGTGCTCGTTCCAGGATCGAAGGCGGACGGATATGGCAACGGCAATGATGCAGTATTAGATGCGTACATGGAAGTCATAGTGGTAGCTGGGTTTGACCATGTTATAGAGGTGCTACTTGATGTGATATTTGAAGTTCCCGCAGTTTGTTCTGATGCATAAGAAGCATACATTGTGCGATCCGAATGAAAATATTGTACATCGAGCACTTTTGCTATTTTTCAATTCTTCATATACATATAGGGTGATTCATTGGGAAATGGGCGTACTGTAAGGCTAGGTAAAGGTCACCTAGCTGGTTCTGAAAAACCCCAATATGATGGGTCTAGCCCCCTCTATAAGCTAGATACAGAGTGTTTTATTTAGATCCCCTATTTCTTCAATGGCTCATAACTTACGATCCGCATTGTATATTTTATCAATTTTCAGAACATAAACTCATTATCCTGTATGCTACCGAATTCCAAATGAATGAAACTAATAACCCAGGTACGGACTTGAAAAAATTAAAGGAACTTCATCAGTTCAACACGTTGTATGACGAAATTTCGAAAATTCGGTTCCAGATATGAAAAGAGCAGAAAAAAATATTCCTAAACGAATGAGTTTGGTACTTCCGCATGCCATTCTTGTATACCTGTTAATTTGAGTCAAAATCAATTTTTTCGATGAAAAGGTGGTACGAAATTCAAAGAAAAACCTTTTTCGTCTCTAAATGCTATTCTTCAACTTTCAATCAATCAAATTATTAACCATTCCATAATATCCTGAATTTTGGATCACAACCTTTATGTAAAATAAGTCGACAGGTCCTTATTTAGGACAAAGTGTTATTTAAATAACCAGTTACAAACACCCCGTATGTGTGATGAATATTGCATTTATTCATCATGCTACACTATACAAATGATTAAATAAGAAAATCACATTCCGAAAAAGAATTACTTTTTTAAGAAACACAAATTTTGTAAAATTTTCATTTAAAAAAGAACGAAGATAGAAAATAGAAAACATTTCATCCATTCCAAATTATATTTTTTATTATAGCTTCTTGCAATCATTTTATCATTTGTATAATGTAGCATAATGAATAATTGCAATCTTCATCACACATTCGGGGTGTTTGTAACTGGTTATTTGTCCTAAATAAAAACCTGTCGACTTAATTTACATAAAGGTTGTGATCCAAAATTCAGGATATCATGAAATGGTTTGTAATTTGATCGATTGAAAGTGGAAGAAGAGCATTTAGAGACGAAAAAGGTATTTTGTTTGAATTTCGTACCACCTTTTGATCGAAAAAAAAAAATAATTTTGACTCAAATTAACATGTACAAGAATGTCATGCGGAAGTACCAAACTCATTTGTTTAGGAATATTTTTTTCTACTCTTTCTATAACTGCGAACGAATTTTCGAAATTTCGTCATACAAGGTGTTGTATTGAACTGATGAAGTTCCTTAATTTTTTTCAAGTCCGTACCTGGATTATTAGTTTCATTTAATCGGAATTCGGTAGCATACAGTATGATGAGTTAATGTTGTGAAAATGAATGAAATATACAATGCGGATCGTGAGTAATGAGCCATTGAAGAAATAGGAGAAATGCATAAAACACTCTGTATCTCGCTTATACAAGTGGCTAGACCTATCATATGGGGGTTTTTCAGAACCAGCTAGGCGACCTCTACCTACCATTACAATACGCCCATTTTCCAATGAATCACCCTGTATATACCGGGTGATTCTTCAAGGTGGCTCGTCCCTAAAATTTGGGGGTTGTGTATTATATGTCAATTCGCATTATTTGACGTATTCACTTGCTTTGCAATACTTCCGGTTTGACCGGAAATGACCTCAACTTTCGATTTTCAAATGGAACACCCTATATATTTTTACTTATTTCGATCGAGGATGACATTATCTATCCAACAAAGAAGATATATACAGGGTGGGGCACCACATACGACACGGTCTCTGTAAACCAAACCATTGAATATTTCGGAAATTTCTTCTTTTCATCATCTGTTTATTCATTGAAGCTGCAAAAGGAAATTATTTTGGAGTATACAGGGTGGCTCATAAAAGTGTGACATATCAAAGTTGGGTTTTTTTAAATGGAACACCCAGTATTCCGATGCAGTTTTGAATAATTCAGGGGGAAATAATACGATTTCATATGAGGTACCATGTACCTAACTATAACCGTTTTCGAGTTATTGTTTTCTTCTTGAAAATGCAGGGAACAATTGGAGACTGACCAAGCATTAAAGAGGTTTCAGGCTATTGATTCCGATAAAACCTGTTTCCCAATATTATTCAGGACGTTCAAAATTCATTGTCACATTTTTATAATTTCAAACGCAGATAACTTTGTTATTTTGAATAGAACACCCTGTATTTTTTCAATCTGAACGATACAAAATATTGGCATTCTCAAATAGTACTTATCATTTCAATGCATTCTTTGAATCGAGAGAGCTGTGAAACTACATTTATTTGATTTGGTAACAGAATTCTCATTGACAGTTAT
Source organism: Plagiodera versicolora (assembly GCA_037013635.1). Classification (NCBI taxonomy): domain Eukaryota; kingdom Metazoa; phylum Arthropoda; class Insecta; order Coleoptera; family Chrysomelidae; genus Plagiodera; species Plagiodera versicolora. Next base: position 1,197,522 of record CM072986.1, on the reverse strand, counting down.
TATACTTCACTTGATCGAACATTTCACTGTTATTTAGATCCATATTCACTACAAATTCACCGTCCGACAGTTTTTGATTATGTGCTTTCCGCAAAGGTGGATTGGTATGGGAGGACCACGAAATTGGCCAGCGAGATCGCCAGATTTGACTTGCCTTGATTTTTTTCATGGAGATATTTGAAAAATGGGATTGACGACACTCCTCCAACCAAATTGGAAAATATGAAGGAGAGAATAAGGGCTGCTTTTCGAAGAGTGTCGCCTCAAATGTTATTAAATGTTGGGCAGTTTTCCATAAAAAGAGTAGCTCTTTGTAGTCATCATTTCGAGCACCTAGTTTGTATTTCATGTTTTGTTTAAGTTTTTCAGTTGAATAATAAAAAAAATCTGTTAAATGAACTACTGTCAGAGTATGGATCTGAATGAAAACTTCATTTCAGTGAATAGTAAAAGTTAGATCAAGTGAAGTATAATAACTGTCAATGAGAATTCTGTTACCAAATCAAATAAATGTCGTTTCACAGCTCTCTCGATTCAAAGAATGCATTGAAATGATAACTACTATTTGAAAATGCCTATATCTCGAAAACTATCCAACCTAGGTATAGGGAACCCTGATATGAAATGAAAGATAATCGAATTTTGTATTGTTCAGATTGAAAAAATACAGGGTGTTCTATTTAAAATAACAAATTTATCTGCGTTTGAAATTATGAAAAAGTGACAATGAATTTTGAACATCTTGTATAATATTGGGAAACGGGTTCTATCGGAATCAATAGCCTGAAACCTCTCCAATGCTTGGTCAGAATTGGAAGAGATGGTTTCCATACATTTCGATGTTATTCAGTTTCCAATTGTTCCCTGCATTCTCAAAAAGAAAACAATAACTCGAAAACGGTTATAGTTAGGTACATGGTACCTCACATGAAATCGTATTATTTTCCCCTGAACTATCCAAAACTGCAACAAAATACCGGGTGTTCCATTTGAAAAAACCCAACTTTGATATGTCACACTTTTTTGAGCCACCCTGTATACTTCAAAATAATTTCCTCTTTCCTCCAAATGATGAAAAGAAAAAATTTCCGAAATATTCAATGGTTTGGTTTACAGAGACCGCGTCGTATGTGGTGCCCCACCCTGTATATCGTCTCTGTAAAAATCAGCATTATTCGTCGATTTCCTCATGGATTTTGGATTTCCATGGAATGATCTATTTCATGAAAAATATTCTGGAAAGGCTAGAAATTTCGTATACATTGATGATGTACCATAAATTCGTTAATTGGAATTTAGTTATTTTGTTTCACTTATCATTAATTTCTTGTGAATTTTCAGTAGAATCATCCTGTGGATAAAGTTGTACATTTTGGAGACATTCATCAAAAAAAAATTGAACGTTACTTATTTTTGAACTATGGAAAATCATAATTTTTCAATTGTGACTATAGTTATCAGACTGAAAAAGTGAATAATGAACATTCGGCAATCCGAAAAATCTAACATATGTGAAAAATAATAAATCCATTATTCATATTGTTGAATAGTTGGTTATAAAATTAAAATCAAATTTCTTCAATGAAGATATGTTGATAGGACAATTGTTGCCAAATTGCATCATCCTCTATTTGATATTTTCCAATAATTGATAACTTTCTCAATTGAAATTTTTGTTGAGCCGATTAATAGTGCAGATTGCAAATGAAAACATCAATGATATTTTATTTTTGTGAATGCACTCTTAGATTAATGTTTGTCGAAACATCTCAACTAAAATCTATTATCATCAAAATGAAACAGTGATGATTCGCAACGACACGAAATATACACATATTCCACGAATAATTATGGCTTGCGTCACTCGGAAGTGCAGTTCTTCGTTTTACTCGGTTATTTTTCATAAAAGTTATACGCTTGTCAATTTCTGCATTGTATTATAGAAGAGCTGTATTTAACATTTATATGATGCGGTTTTCATAGTACCGAAAGGAAGAAAAATGTGTTATTAGGCCTCAATTTATGAGTAGTTATCGAAATTTCGTATAATTTTGCGTTCACATTCGAGCAATTTCAAATCATATTTTTTATACAAGACTGTCCACATAAGTAGTGATTATTTCCTAACAACTAGTCCATAGAGATTGTATCAAATGTGTTTTAAAGATCCGTAAGTTACCGTATTGACGGTTTTTTGATATAATAACGTTAGAAGAGAAATTCTAAAACTTTCGCGTAATTTATACCACTTATTTATTATCACCGATACACAGTTTTCACTTGTACTACACCAAACAAACATTCACTTCCGACGAAATGTATTCAGGCAAAGATGCTGTTTTTTAGAAACCATCCGATCAACACGCTGCACTTGTTAAAACTAATGTTGTCAATCTACTAAACAATAATTAAAATGTATTTCATATTTATAACGAATTATTATGGATTTGTCGACTACATAAATAATGCTCTTATTTTATTTCGTAGATATTTACGCAAAATTCGATCTTATATTAATTGTCATTTAGTTGAAAATACTTCAGCCGTTTTCCAATGGACCAAATAAATATCGATAATTTATTGACCAGTATAGCGTTTCAATAATTATCTGCACGGCCATAATTAGGTCAGTTGAAATGAATAGATAACAAGTGCAAAATCTAATTCGATAAAATGCAATCGAATGCATTGAGATAATATATGACGTGATTTTTGAATGTGAAACGTAATGGTTGATTTTGCTTTCACGCACCATATACCTCACGTTCAATGATACATACAGTGAGGCAAATAAACAAGTTCAAATTTCATCTAAATACTGTTATTATGTAAGCAGTTACAAGGACAAAGGATAAATCGATGAAAAGAGTGACGTTAAATAATAAGGAATTTTGTCGAAATCGTATAACAAATAAAAAATTGCCAGATTTGAAGGAACGAACTATAGAGGGTATGATGCAGAATCAAATATTTGTATTATAACCTGAATCAAAAGTTCACTTATTTCAAAGTTATTACATAGACCATCTCTAATCACATATACTGAATGCATCATAGAAAGCGGATTCAGAATGAAAAGATGATATACCCCTTTCATCAGATTATGCATCAATTTTTTGATTACGTCTGGACATGATTTTTTTCCTGAATATTTGATAGGATCTTGTGAAACTTTCACCATAAGTTATAATTTGAAGACATCTTGATTATTTCACCCAACACGAAATATATTGCGTTTTTTCATTAGATGAATCTCAGAATGAATAACTCTAAAAGTTTTGTTGATGATAATTATTTTGAGTTGATATGAAGAGTAGGTAGTAATTTAAAATTCAAATTGCTATAGGAAGAATATATCGATTTTCCTAAGTCAGAGGCATTCCCAATTATTGGTCAGTTGCTTATTAGAAATATATCATGAAGGCAAAAATGTCTGGAGAAACATCCGGTGTACGAAAATTTAAACATGAATATGAAACTATTCACAAGGCCGGCGACACATTTGCGGTTGCGGCTGCGGTTGCAACCGCGCGGTCACAACCGCTGTTCTATAAAATACATGGAAGGCGGTTGGCCGCTAGTGTGGCACCATTTCATAAACAACCATGAATTTCACAAAACAGCGGTTGTGACCGCGCGGTTGCAACCGCAGCCGCAACCGCAGGTGTGTCGCCGGCCTAAATCTCAATAATAATTTTATTTTATAGCATGGTGTGGTTACGAGAATTTTTGTTGACGCATCCTTATAAAATCTCATTAAAATGCCTCGACTTCGTTTTTGTCGTATCTAGAAATTTATATAGACAATAAGTGGCATTCGAATGGTACATGTTGAAGCATATGTCAATAGCTGCCTATCTGTTTCTTTCTTCAGCCTCGAAACGCGTTGAAAGAGGACGTGACGACTCGTGAAGTACAATTTATATAGTCGCCAGTTCCTTAATATGACGATTTCTATTCTAAAGAACGAATTAAAGTCATTCAATTAGTACATTCTTAATTTCTTGTGTTTTTTTGTAGGAAATTTATGTCTTTATTCTCACTTGTTCTTCGTCGGTTTCTCGCAGTAGGCTTCCATGTAGACACATTAACGAGAATTTGATTCGTAGACTTTTTGTTTCAGTAAATCAGCTAGCCCTTCTATCTTTATTCACAGTTATTGATTGTAGAATTGAGACAAATAATGTCTATATAGTGAAAAACATCTCTGCTAGATAACGTTTCGGATAATTATTCCTCATTCTGTTTCCGAAATCCCAATAATGAGGATTGAATAAAACACTAAAAAATTATACAATACATTACAGAATCGAGAATTTCCGATACAATAGTAATACAATCGTGCCTAGTTTTTTTCTGAATTATCGTTTCTACAACAAATATTTATGAAAAACAAAATAATAGTGATTCGACAAACAAAATACGACGAATATATTTTATGGAAATAGTGAGCACGGGATGTTGCAGTTCCTTCATTTTATATTCCATGATCTCCAGCAAAATCGGAGAGTTTAAGTTTTGTTGAACGAAATCTGTACGATCAAATTAGGACACTCCGTATGATCCATAGAATTTTGATTCGAATTTGTTTCCTTGACGCATTCACCTTTTATTACATGCTGGCTTATGAATTCATTTCGTTGAGCGTGCATATAAGTACGCTTTTTATACACAAGGCCAATACGAGTTTGTTGCCTTTAATATACTCGATTGTTTATTTTTAAGTCTGGATTTTTCAAGAACGCTTCATACGTAGTATATTATTTATTTTCGCAATTCATTTGTCAAGGCGGTTTTTAGTTTTTGCGTATCCTCTCTTTATTGCTTATCCCAATATAAGATCGGTACATTGACAACTTTCACGAACAAATTTTGTGAAACTCTTTTCAAAAAGAGCATTCAATTTCGTAATTTAAAGTCTTTTAAAGGTATAAGAATGTTCCAGAATGAAACATGGTATGAAATGTGATTATTTAGATTACTCATTCATAGTACTGAAAGTACTTATTGTGGATATATGAGAAAGAATATCATCACAAGAAAAGTTATGACCACAAATAAGCCTTCCTTATAAAGAATCCATTTTCGCAAATTGTCCCCAATATTACACATTCTATTTTTGCTAATTGAAAGCGAATGAATGTTTTGTAGTTCAGATATCAAATATCTTATTACAATAACTTGTCAATAACAGATGGTTACTAGCGGGTAAAATAAAATGAATATCTTCTCATAAGTCAACAATCACAAAAAATCTCATCTTCTCTTCCTCTGCAATATATCAAAGCGAACGCATACACGTTTCGCAGAACGCCCTCTACATAGCAGCGAAACAACCGCCTTTTTTATTTTTATTTATTTTATAAACGACTCGCTTTTTCAAAGTGTATTAACCTATGTTGATCCAGCTGAGTAATGGTTATCGTTTGTATTCATGATGTGCTTACTTCGGCCGTTCAACTGTAAACCATAACCTAACTCAAGTTTGAAAATGTTGCTTGATGCTGATTTAAAAATAGCTTTTAATCTGGTACAGAGAGAAAAAATACAAGAATGCAGGCTAGGTCCATTATGAGAGAGATATTGTTACAGTAAGATTGTTTTTTGCAGACGTTCAATGGCTTGCTTGTTGGTATAAGTATTATTAACAATTAAAACGTAGGTAATGCGATGTCTCACTTAATTACATAAATAATTGATTTTTCAATATAATCTTCTATTGTTTATACGATATATTACTATGATCTTTGGCGGCGTTTGTGTGAAATTCAATTATTATGACAAATTCTAATTTAATTTTCTGTTAGTTATTACTCTTCATCTAATCATTATAATTACAAAATTCATTGACATTTGAGTTAAATATTATTTCGAGAATCAGTGTTCTGAGTAATAACAATTTATACTGGGAAATTCGAAACCATTGACCTAGTAGGTATTTATGAAAAATGGAAAATCAAATTCGTTTGTATAGATTAGGTTAAACGAGATGAAAATCATTAAATAGCTTTGTTCGAGGATGCGTATACAGGATCATTCACGATTTGTTTTCCTCAAATATATTGATTTGAACAACTTTGAATTCAAAAATTTTGTAATTTATGGTAATTTTCGGTAATTTTCCATTACACCGAAAGTAATCAACAGAGATATTGTATTTTTCTTTATTGAAAACCATCGGATCAGATCTACTTTGCACATTACATTGCTGGTACATGAGTACATCTTATATTTACTGAATGATATTCTTTAACTCTGATATTGATTTATCTTTTCGCCATAATCGAATATCCATGTATAGAATAATTGCTATGGATTTATTACTAATATAAAAGATCTAGTCCAAGTATTGCCAAATGAAACTAGTTTCTCTTATTCGGAGAAACACTTCTTTCGGTACATACCAACGTCATATTTTTTTTTTCATTCGTATACGATTTTTGTTTCTCAATATTTTTAATGATCATGTAGGCAGGTACTTACTCAATTCATTTACGTAGTAAAAATGGAAGAGTTATGATAGGAAGCCTATGTATGCCTCTACCTCGACAAATATACAGGTAACGTTTTCATATTTTCTTATTAAGCCAGCGTCAAAGGATTCTGCTTCATTTCCTCTCTCAGCATAGGGTTCAAACTTGGTAGACGTTCAAATGAGTTATGCCAGTAGTTATTTCTTTTCATTATTTTCGATTGAAATTGCGAGGCGATTTGCTTTATCAAGATTGACCTGGCGTTGTTAAATATGGCGATTGTATAAATTTTATAGAAACCCCTCCTTTCGTAGATGCGAGAGTAATGGCCATTAAAATATTTTTCTTGACCGTTGTTGCATTATCCTGTTGTATTTGTCTATGATTGCAGACCCAAAAATGGATCATAGAAAACGCACAAAACAAATCGTATATGTTGCAGCAAATTAAATAAACAATGAAATAAAATAAATCCAGGAAAATACTGATTGACTGAGACAAAATAAGACACGAGAATGAGCCTATTGAATCTCAAATTGTAGGAAAATGATTCATTTGTACTAATAAATAGTTGAGAATAGTAGAACGCTCAACTCATTCAACTGGATTAAGAAAATATCAACCACAAATCATGATTTTTCAGATCAGAGATATATTCTGATGAGTTAAATCATAAGTACATACCCATTAAAACATTATGCTATATTTTGTTGTCTGCGCAATGAGAATTCGAAATGGAAATTTATGTTCGAAAAAAAATTACATCAAAATCCATCTCAATATCCTATCCAAATGGAAAAAAAGCTGTTCCATGATACACCGTTATGGATAGATATATATTTCCAAGACAAAATTCAGCGTATATCTTTTCAAATTTCGGTATTTGTAAAAATTATGTGATAAAAGAAATGATAGTGATATTGTCTGGAGTTCAAAATCAAAATTGAAATTCAATAGAAACATGTAATTGTGTTTGACGTAGAATTTTTCAGTTGTATGGTATTGTTGAGATGTTGATCAATCAATCAGCAAAGAGAATGTGTTGCCATCTACGGATACTTTTTCATGAGTTTCATTAGAATAGTTACCCAAATTATTATATTGGACTCAAATGGTAGGTTGATTTTATCAAAATCTATCTCGTCAGGTATGAAATAAGTTTTTATTAGTATTAGCATAATTTTAACCACATAAGAAAATCAATAAGGTTGACAATAGTACGGTGTCGTGAAGTAATTCCTTAACTGAAACAGTATTCGACTGATTAGGTTTGATAGCTGACTACATGATTCAAAATTGTTGTACTGATGGATCAACTAATGACGTTTGAGAACTGCTGTCGACATCTGAAAATGCGTGCACATTGTGAAGTATCATAGAGCGAACGATAAAAATAACATTGATATAAGTTCCCTGACCTACCATACTATTATTACATACAACCACAAAGAAATGCTGTATTCTAAATATTTATGAGAATGAAACATTTTTAACTGACTTGCTTTTCGTATTGTTGTCACTTTCTCCTTGCATATTCATTAACGTAATATGATATGAATTTTGCTGGACTGAAATTTGATGATTCGCTGTTATTTCGTTCGCGGTAGTTGCCATGTTAATATTTATTATGAATAAAATAAACTGCTCATGGACTGAGATCTGTGTATATTCCAAGATGTAAAAATACAAGCTCACACTGTTAATTTGAAGATAACAAAATTAATCCTCCAACAACCCAATATTGTACCACTCAAAACCTTTTTCAATCACTCTTGCAAAATAGTCCCCATAAGTTATTAGTGAAATCCGAACCATTTCTGGAGGGATCAGACCTCAGTAGGATTGATACCATGAACCTCAACCTTTTAAATATCATTTATTTCATAAACACCCGTGATACATGAAAAATATATATGAATAAGAATAATACGCAAATCGAAAAGTCATATAAAATACATGGTGGTCACATGGAAATCACGAAGATGGTGTCACTTTCACAGTTGGGTTCTTTTACTCCCTTTATAGGTCTCTGTGTATAATAAAAATGAATCCTTCACGTCAAAATTGTTGTGGTTCTTCAGGAATACCAGTAACATGTAGGTATAATAAAAAAAAGAGGATTTCAATAAGATTGTTTAGTCAATCATTCATGGTCCTTTGGGACGCATTTGATAAATAATCCTATATTCAAAAACGTCTCGATAAATCGAGTAAACTTTTATTATGAATTGATAGAAATTGCAGATTTCCAATTGCAGCTGAAATGCATAACTGTAGACATATTTTTCCCAAGATGTAGAAGACATAATGATGACCATCTAAAAATGTAATCTACTAATTACATATTGAGTAGCCGCTATAAGTGGAAGGCCTTATTAAACTGGAGATAAAAAAGTTGTCTCGTTTTCTCCTTTAAGATTTATAGGATGCAAATAGTTATGCAGGTTTTACAGAGGCGAGTTGTGGGAAAATGCCGAATTCCTCCAACGAATAATGAGTGAGTCAGCATATTGAATTTTATATCCGCTATATAGGTAGTGTCAAGATCTGGTATTGTATTTTTCGATACAAATGTTAACTATTATGAATTTTTGTAACATTCTAGTCTACTCGGAATTCCAAATCGATGTAGGCTTCAAAATAATCGCCGATTTTTTGTCGTAATGAATTTCACTGAAATTTTGAAATGATCATGATTGAAACATGATGAGCTGAGCAGGACTGGGATGTAACCACACTGTTTATTCTTATTTTCAAGGCCAGTGATTTCACGTATAATCAAAAATGGCTCCAAAAGTCTATGCCATAAAAATTTATCATAGTCGTAATAAAAAATGCGACAAACTGCAAGAAAGTAGCTCATAATGTTATTGAATATTAATTCATAATATAATTATGAAAATCAATTCGTTCAAGAAGAACAATGTCATTTCATATCATATCTCAACGTCCTTGCCTGTAATAGAGGTATAAGCTATAATTGTTAATAATAATGAGGAAAAAATATACGAACCGCAGTATCATTCTCCATGGTCATTGATCTGTTACAAATTAATCGAAATAGACTGAGAAAAACCAGAAAATAAATGGCACAACACGAAGTTTTTCGTTTCGAAAGCACATCGAGGATAACTCAGTAGAAGATTCGGATCATAGATGGCATGGGCGAACGGTGAGTCAGATGTATCGAATTGACAATTGTAATCCAGCATGACCCCCTGTTGGCAGGCACAACACGGAAAATTCACATCACGACAATGCCGGCGGTAGACTCGAGACTTTTTCAAATTTCCCCAACCTGCCGCGAAAAATTATGCGCTGAAGATGTATTTGAAAGATCGACACAACGACAGTGCAGTTTAAAATGTGCAATGAGAGTCTACAGTGCATACGCGGATAAGTCGGCCTTGCTCGCTCGAAACCCTGGATAAAAGGCGTTTTTTATGAGAGGGGGAACCTCAAGGGTAAAATATGTGAATACTACAGGATATGATTATTCCATATTCTATTAATTTAAACAAAGGAAAAAATATTGCAGACTGCATTCGTTTCCTTATTATTAACATTCATTACATTTGTATTGATAATTCCAATTAGAAGGTTTACGAATTTGATAAATGATTCATCAAGACTTTTTCATTTTATATATATTTCTTGGATACCCCTGAAACATCGTGTGATAATTCAGGATAATTATTTATTTATGCTCGATTTGATGCAGATGAAAGTCTTCTTATAGAAGCGTTAACCTAAGAAGTAGTTCAGCAGGGTGAAGTAATTTATCACGTATATGAACAGCCTAAACTTTGCACGCCAATGTCAAGTCAATATTGTCAAAGAAATAAATAAACCATCGTCGCATTAATTAGAAACGTATATTCGCATATTGCGAATATTGTAACATTTCAATTATGCACATGATTACGAAAAATCATATTGCCTATGACAGGGAAGATCTATGCTAGTAATTATTGATGAAGTAGAGTGAATAAAGATTAACATCAATATAATATTGGATAGTAGCTACATTGACAAAACGATTTTTGATGTTTAGTAAGCTCATTATGGGACACCCTTATAGTCGAATTCTATGAACGAAGATAGTAGTATACTCTTACGATGTCGTGTGATGATTTTTTTCACTATTTCTAGAAGAAAGCTGGGTTGAAATTGTGAGCAATAAACATAATCCACATGAAGCTCTAAAAGGTAATTTTTTCTATAGGATGAAGATTCTAATGTCAAGTTTACCTCAGAAAAAATATTATTTTCTTGTTTCTTGCTGTTGTGAAATTCCAATAGTCGAATTTTTGTGCTCAAAGTATTCCTTTATTACATACAAATTATTTTTGATTACTTAAAGGGCTGAAATTTAATTGTTTGAGGTAGTGAAGCAATTACTATACAAAATATACAAATTAATATACAAAATGAAAAAGGAAACCTTGAGGAGAGTTTTTGACATATGAAATATATGTATACTTAGTGGAGATATTATCTGATAATCAAAATCAGAATGATAATCAATGATTATGTTTAACATAAACTTTAATTCTGAGTACATTTGCCTTGGTTTTTGTTGGAACATCAATTTGTTCGCGGCATAAAACTATACCAGATTTATAGTGCGAAACGAAAAATATACATTATTCACTCATCGAGACTTTTAATCGGTCCTCAGGACATAACTTTTTTATTGATGCTTCGACGGCTTTTAAACTAAAGAAGAACCACAGAATGTTTTGTAATTGAATTACCTTTAAGTGCTCTTTCTTTTCATCCGAAGACTTGCCACTCAAATACTTATTCTTTTGTTTTCAATCAAAATATTCTTTCTTGGAGTGGAAGATAAACGAGAGTTTCGAATATTTTCTACGTAGAACTTTGGGTCGTTCTCATGATTCTCTCATCTACAAGGTACGCATTCGAAATATAGGCGTATAAAAATAGACAAACGTAAAACTGTCATATCCAGATAAAATTTCGGAATTATTCTATTTGACATAGACATGAGAAAGGAATATTTCTTATGTCTTCACATTATTCATATTGTATAAAGACAATACTCGAAATGATTCAAGAACGATTTAAATATTCTTCATCATCATTGGAAAATCTTTCTTGTCATTTATATATGATTTTATATTTGCTGTCATGGAGTGAAGTTGGAAATATGATAATTTATTTCCCTATCAGTAAAGGAAGTTATTGACATGCGATATTAGAAAATTATATTTCAAACTTATAATTTGAAAATTTTTGCTAATAATGGCTCGAAGACACGCTATAATCCAGACATTTTTCCCCTTATTAAATCGGCGTTTTTATGATTTTGTTAGAATTTATATACTGCAAAATAACGTTCTTTCATGCAGATAGCTATAAATCTGTTCCGATTTCAAGTTATGTTTTGATTCTCGTTGTTCAACAAAAATGGAGAATTTATCATTTCGTGTTTCTAAAAAGTTGCGTGTGTGCCATGATGTTTGAGTTGTTTCATTATTGATGAGTTTTTACATACATTTTCAATTATAGCCATGTCATGTAGATAGTGAGTTTGTTCTGAGGATCATAAAAGGTCGTTGGTTAAGGCATAAGTTTATTCGATTGTTGATTTTTACGACTCCACTTTGGATTTAGGTGAACGTTTCACTATCATGAACAAAACATAAATAAAGTATTTTTGGTATGCTATCAACATCGATATTTATAGAGGTGGATATAATTCCTCGGCCAGAATTTTTTTGACTATATAGTATCAGACAGGAAATTTTCAAGGTTTCTACTTTTTTGTGGTTATTCCAGAAACTTTCGAATACTGATTCATTCCAGACCCATTTTTTACATCATAGATGTCGTACCTACTACACAAACTCTATTTAATAGGCTTGTTTGGTTTAATTAACTGGGTGAACGTTTTATAATTTTATATCCTCCTAATCCTTCACAATATTCGAATGGTTTGATACGTGTATTTTCTAAATATTATATGTGTATTTTCCGATATATTTTCTATTTGGTACTGAATAAGTACTACTTTATTATCGTATGCTTTGTTTATGATGTATTACATACCTGTGAAATACAATGTGTACATATTTCAAATTGTCAACGACTTCGCTGTACTGGATGATTCTGTACTCTATATTTCATCGGAAATGGTATTTTTCGTTGTTGGAATGGAAATGAACATATAAAGATTCTTCTTATTTGCATTTCATTTCATCACCTATTAGAATCGAGTTAATCGAACCTGACGGTTTCAAATATAATAAATATCAGAATTGTATCCCAACGAATAAAAATCTCATGATTCCCGTTCATGATAATGAAAGGCTACGTTGAAAGCAATTTGTAGACTTATTTTACGTACCCACGAGAGATCATTAATTTTACTATTTCGATTCTAATTACAACACCATCCGTAAACGTACAACAACAGTGAATTCCGCAAGAATGCATATATCTGGAGGATGAGATAAAAACAAGGATACTTATATCAACTCATTCAGAAGTAAGAACTCTTTCAACGTATGCTGCTCTTATGTTTTATCGTCAATAAATTCAGGTGTACTTTGTGAAGTCCATGAGATCCATCAGATGCCTAATTCATTGGAGGAGATATCTGATTTCAGATGTTATCAACTTCAACACTATAATATTTCGATAACAACTAAACAAGACAGGTTTTGAATATCCATTGAATCAATGTTTATACTTGAGGGAGTAAGAATTCCGTAAGGTCAAACATTTTCGAGAACTTAATTAAATGATTGAATTTGAAAAATTGTTCCGAATAATAGTGCTAGTTTTAAAATAGCATCCAGAAATTTGAGACACCTACATTTGAAATGCCAGTACATTTTTTTCATGCCCTTTCGTATTTTCTACTGTAAGAATCCATGGAAGATTATTTCCATTCGCTAGTACCACGAGGTAGCCACTTTCTTGAATACTTCTCTGTATCACGACAACAGAAAGGCTCTAATATTAAATGATAAACGTATGTAGAACCTTGTTGGCGGTGAACTCACACACATTCAGGATTTTCGATTCTCTTTTTTTCAGCCGTAGGTAGAGAGTGACTTTTAGTGTGTACCAACCGGTTTTTTACTGCTGCTTTTCAGTTCAGACATTGACTTTAGCGACTTGGACTCGCAATTTTTTATTGCTCGGGTCAGTAATGTTTTCATTATTTTTATCGTACGCTATACTATTCGCTTTAAAAAAGTCCGACGTTATCTTTGGAATTTCTTTATGCAGCAGCGTTGTTTATATTTGAAGTCATTGAGCTCAACTAGGTCGGACGGACTAGGTAGGTAGGTATTGTGTGTTCTGTTTGAGTTTCGCACGTTCTCATAGGTGAATATACTGAATGTTCAGAAATATTTTGATTCTATAACTAGGCGATAAAAGCATTATATTAAAAATAAATAAATTCAAATATATGTATTCGAGATATTTTGCAGGTAGTGAAGATTTCTGAATGTGAAATGACTGATGACTATTATTGCAAAAAAAGGGAATGTTATAGACAATACACAAGCAAATATTTCAATCAAAAGGAGAATGGTAATCTATTTCAAATCAACTAATTATTTCAGTATTTTCCTGTGAAAAGTTGAATTGGTAGGAGTGGTGTTGGAATATAATATAATATGAACGAATATGAAGAAATAGTAGTCTTATGACATTTCAACGTTTATATAAGAACCAATTCTACCTATTTTATATCTAGTATATTTTAAGTCCTCAGTCCTCACCCAACCTAATTTTAAAGTGTAGTTTTTTTGTTATATATATATATATATTTTTTTATTCTTCATCTTTTATCGTATTTACTGTGACGTACCATAGACGGAATTTCTGTAAAGTGGCTGAATAAAGAATTACTCAATTACTCAATTACCCAGTGTACCTTCTAGAAAAGTGAAGAAAAGAGATAAAAAATTGTCATCAATGTGATGTCTCCAAAAAGGACACACTGTATAATATTTCCTAACGTCAATAACACTTATTGGCCTGTGCCTCTTCAAATGGAATTGAAATATATTGTAAGAACATGAATTTCAATTTGCAAAGTGGCGCCAATGCATTTTTATAAAATCATATTTTTCGATGATTCAATTTTCTATTTCTTTCATCTTTGTACAATATGTCATTGTATATTTGAACCTACTTCGAATGAGTATTAATTGATTGATCTATCTATAATGAACAAATAATTCGAATGCAATTATGATAGTGGTAACTATTTGAAACCAGCAATTCACTGAGATATTTAATTTCGGAAGATGAAGTGTCTACCACGACATGGAATATCATTTTACTACAAATATTGAGTTGATTTACTCGAGTCGAGTTGTCAACTGAAAACACGAAAACAACCCCTTCTGGAAAATATTGTACCTACATATTGAACGCTTTACACTTGTTATAAGAAAGGTTGGTACGAAATGGTACAGAAAATATGCGTATCATTCGAACGATAAAGCAATTATTGCAGATCTGCAATTATAACTTAATATTATGTAGGTCATCATGACGTGAATATTTTAGGAAATGTGTTTTCAATTCATCTCAATTAACAACGACTGATACATTAATATTTGCATAGCTACTTCATTTTCACGAACAACACCGATAAATGCATTGAATTATTGTTGATTTGATTTTTATTATTGTACGCCCGGCTAATATCCTTATCGTGTTCAATGGTGGTTTCCACAAATATCGAACTTTGTAGTGGTAAGGAATTATTGAGAAAATTACTGAGCTTGGTGTAAATTCAGACTCATAATTTCACCAAACAAAATCCACTTCAAAATTACTTTCACACACGAATCGTATTATACCTACTCTAAGAAATTAAATACACAGTTACCTATATTATTAAGACATGTAGTGGATGGATGAGAGTCCCATGTCATCATATCATTTGCACATGATGTACACAGTGACTCTGAAAAATCACAATATATTCCCCAGACCAAAATAATAATTTCTGGCTCGATGAAACCTATGAGTACTCTGTTAATGAATACCTGGACTTTTCCTGATATTTTATATTTATCTTTTAATGTATATATCTTGATTATGTTTATATTTTATAATTCAATATATGCTCCATTGTAGCACATAGAATAGTTTATTGTCAATGTCTAATTACTCTTTTATCTTTGTTAGTATACTGTTTTACTTTGTGATTTATTTCTGGTGACTAGTCTGATAAGTAACTGTGATTGTGATATCTTCAAAGATGAGATAATATACATTTAGGATTTTCAATAGAATTCAAATGCTATTTAAAGTTCAATGGTCACCACTTGTGGACTAAAACATGAGGAACTGCATCTTTTTCAGACACAATTATTATTATTACTATATATTTGATGTGTAAATGTAATAGCTGAATTACTTGTAGTGTACAATCATTCAAAAAACTCATGTGTATATTCCGTTCGATATGGAAACGATTGCCGTTAGCAATAGACTCTCCCTTTATGCCCTTTCCAAAGAAGAATTCATTAAAATTGCTAACACATCGTCTCTATTTGTACGGGTCCTAAAATAAAATCTTGAAGATGCAAAAAGACAGGAAACATTTTTTTTTCGTGAGAATAACCTTCGCTACAGCTTCCGTACACAGCACAGGTATATATTTCTTTCACCGAGTTCTCTTTTGCCTTCATATTCCTCTTTTCAAACCTGCCCCAACACAATTTACATAGAGAAATAATTTGGGGTTAATTTTTTGCTTGAAACAATCGACGAGCAACGGGGTTTCCTAGGCCCTTCAACACTTCGAATAGGGTTGAAAAATGATATGCATATTCTAAGGGTTTTTTTTGTTTTAGTTGCAATCCACGGTATACAGTTCCGTGTGAATCTTTTTTTTTGCGAAATAGTTTCAGTTTGTCATTGTGCGAAGTGGTCTGACCGGTTAATGTGTTTTATAATAGGGTAGGCATTTGAAATGGGTAGTTGATTGTCATTCGAGTTTGTGGATGATTTTTTGCTGTCGGGTTGAAATCTATAGAGGAGTAGGAACAGGGTGAGAAGATCACATGAGAAATTGATGAGGCCGTAGTATAGAGGTGTGAAGGTAAAATGAGCTCATGAACAATTCCGAGAACAGGATTGAAACATGTAATCATTAAACAATTCGTGAATATCATAAGAATTGAGATTCCATTGAAACTTTTAGTGGTTTATGTACCTATTAAAGACAAGTTATTCAGTTCGATTACTTATTTGAATATTCGAGGCTACGCCCATAGATGATTAGCAAATTCCAAAAATAGTCGTTCAATAATCGAACTTGTTGTTATTGATTGAAGATAAAATTCATGGATAATCCCACTAAATTCTTTGGTTGGCATAATAAAAACATCAATTGATTACGACGGTGAAATGTGCAAACACTATCATGTAGCAGGGAAGAAGTGATGATAAAAAAGTATAATTCGAAACAAAATCGGAAAGATTTTTTAATATTTGGTTTTTATACGGACTTTTCAGATTTATTTCGCAATTTTTCCAACAAAATATTATTAGTCACCTAAATATGTAACTTTGTCCTAATCTGCTTATAACTCATTGTTTCCGAAAACCTGTCGGTGAGGACTAAGTATGAAACACCCTGTATAGGACCTGTCCCTCGAAGCCTTCGAGAAGATACGACGAATAGTAGTCGATTTCTCATAACCGATATCGTTCCATTTATGATTTTTCATTTTCGTCATCACGCGTATAGGGTGATTTTTTCCCCTATACCTAACCGATACTTATCGACACCCTTGATATTCACCCCTCACAAATCGGCACCTCCCTATTCGTTCGATGTATTTGAGTTATTGAATTGAGTTTAATTTGCAGAGGAAAAAATATGGACGTCTTTGCTTGATTACTGTTTTCAAATTCATTCTGATCACTGGTTGGATGAATTTTCATTTATTTACTGTAGTATCATTAAAATGAATGAAATAAGTTAGGGAGATTATTGCGTCAATTTAGATCTTGTTATTTTTCGAATGGAAATAATGTTAGTTCAATTCCTGGTATCTGAAATGTAAAAATTATAGCAAGACGGTTTCGATATTGATGAAAAATTCCAGAAGAATTCAGGTACCATATTAAGGAAACTAATATCTACCGGGCATATTTTTCTGAATGATCTGTTCAAAAACAAAATATGTTTCAAAATTGACAATTTGAAAAAAAAATGAAATTTGTTCTCGTTAGGGCTGATGGAATATGATTTTTTGAAACTGATATTTTTCGGTACAAGAAAGTGATACTGGAATATAATGCACTGAATAATGTCAGGGAAATTGAGAATCGTCAAATTTATTTGGAACGGTCTGTTTTGGAAAAAAATCTCATAATATCCTTCTGAAATGTTTTCTCCAGAATGGAAGCTTATCCTGTATGACCCTGTACATTGTTGGTGAGCAAAAGAAATGAGAAACAACATGAACCAACCCACACTTTTAGGCACTTGTATTATTTTATTAATGGTTCGTGGAGCAATTCGTAAGAATTTCCATTCTCAGTTTTTGGGGTGTCTTTCCCGCCAAACTTCCGTTTCCGGTCGTATTTTACCCTTTCACCGGTTCGCATCAACACGTTATGTCTTGGAATAGGTATGCAGGAATAGTCACACAACATTACAAGATAAAATGAAGCATTCGATCAAAGTAGTCACTGCAAATGATATTTCAATTCATCTGTTAACCTCAAGATTTGATAAATATCTTGATTATGATACGAGTTCTGTCAATGCCATATCGTATAGAAGGCAAGGTTTTAAAATTTCTAGTTACAAACTAGAAATAAGAATTCTTCATGAATTAATAATCTCTAGGGAAATGTTTGTGTCAATATTATATTCATTTCATTTCCACCCACATCTATAATTCATCAATATTTAGTAAATTTCATAGCATGTTAACGAACACCTAAATTTCGATGTTTTCCTTATTTTCAAAAGAATTGTCTCAGCACACTCTTCGTAGTATTTGATGATCATAATAAAATAATAGGTAACCTACTATTTATCAGCTATTTTCATTGTTCCATTTCAAATTTTTCCATAAATTCTGATAACCATCGTAAGAATCTCGAAAATAGTAGTTTAGTAGATTTGCATATTCACATATACATATATTTGAGAATACCTGGGGTGTTCAGAAAATATTGGATGTTAATTTTTTGGCATCGTTCAATTCAATTCATTTCAATAAATCTGAATCAAGAATTTAAAACAGACTTTATGAAATGACAAATGGTTTTATCGAAATAATATGATCTGTGATGTCTGCCTGCAAAACGAGGAAATATAATTAATATGAAATCTTACTGTTTTTATTTTGCCAAAAATATAGTCATGTCAGTTATGATATGGTGAGTATATCTGTCAATAGTTCTTATTCAAAGCATTTCTTTCTTTCATTACTTCATTTTAGGTATACAAGTATGTTCGATATATTGTGAGGAATCGCTGTTTCATAAATTACAGAATTCGCGAAAACTTTCTCATATATTGCTATGATAAATGAACAAATATTTCCGAGAAAATTGCAAATTATACTTTTGCATGGATTGGAATCCAATATTTTCACACTTGATGTATTTAATTTCGTTTCAATTCAAACAAAGGGTGTAAAACCATTTTTAAAGTCTCTTGTTTATTCTTCACACCGTTCCCTAATCGCAGAGCTCAATCCCCAGATGAAAAAAGATTTTTTTAAAATCCGTGCTCGCAGTAAAAAGCTGCAAATTTTATTGAGGATTAATTTAATTTGGTTTAATAAAATCTGTAAGGTATTATGCTGTTCTAATACGAAGGCAGTCACGAAAAAATCCCCCTTCGTTACTAATAAAGGGGCGTTTTTTTCCTGAGGATTACGAGCACTTTCACTATCATTGTTGATATTTATATCATGAATATCGGATGGAACTTTGAAATAAAAATAATGTTCGTTAGATGACTTTCGCAATAATCAAATGAGGTGTGTTTTGTTGGTGTCTGGGTGTTAATTATAAAGAATACTCACCATTTTTTTGACATGTTTTTTTTCCAATACCCCACATCATGTCATAAAGTTACCTTTTCATTCATGCGCGTTTGATAATAAATAAAAAAAAGTATGTCTCATGCAGAAACAGAAAAAAAATCGTGAGGATGTATGTATTGGATTCCCAGAATCCTGCGTTGATTGATTCTTTCAGGAATCTAGTATGGAATCCATCGAGTTTTTTGAATGTAAATAACAAACATTACCCAACCTTCTGAAAATATCGATTGAAATCATTGTCGTATTTGATAGTGATGAAATTTCAGGTTGTCAGTAGAATCAAAATAATCAAATATGAATGACTTGAATTTTCATTTAATAACCAATAATATCATCAATGTTGCTTTATCTTAACGCATGAATGGATTGGAAATAGAAATATCTAATCTCCCACAAATATAGTTTTTGAATATTTCCAAATGATCAATTGGAATATTCGAAAATGATAAAGTTGTCATAATTATATTTCCAAGAATCACTGCGAGAATATATCAAGACACATCGCCTTGACATAATGTCGCAACTATTATAACCTCAACTAAACGAAAGCTATCGATAAAATATCTAAACACTGCCTCGACCTACACATTCGAATGACAAGCCAAACGGAATAACGAAAAAGTAGTGTCAATGGAAAATAATAAAAAATTTATCAAAAGCATGGAAGATTACTATACACGGTTGAAAAGAAGCCAACTCACACGCTGAAGCGTTGTCCAGCACTCTTCCAAGGTCCTTTCGGAGATGGCCGAAGAATTCCTCTGCAGTTGATTGAAATCCGGCAGCGTTAGTTGGGAAAGTAACTGTTTAGTATTATATTAGCATTGTTCGATGGTTAGTTGTTTCGAGACATTTACATGCAAAAATTAAAACGAATGGTAGATATTGAAGAAGAGTGCGATAATTCAAATGGTAAACGAACAAAGATAAACAACTTCTCATAGACAAAAATTTTGATCAATGTTTCAGAATTTTCTTTATGTTATGTTTTCATTCATATCATCACAAACATTCAAAAAAACATGCGTTAGTTATTTTCATTTCGACATCACTTCTAGGCATATTTATGAAGAAATCATTTTGCTTTTCAATAAACATATTGTTCAGAAACGACTCTAGAATTCAGATTATCATGAATTCTGAATTCAATAGCCAATATTGATCATTGGTCAATCATAAAACAAATGAATTTCAGAGGATTTTTTTTATTAAAACAATTATCTTTACCTTCGAATCATTCGCTGTATAATCAGAATTGGATTCTTTGAAATTGTCTCAACTTTTTGAGTAGTAAATTAGTTAAAGAATTGATCATGAATGTAAATATATTTGAAAACTTTATATAAAAGAAATTTAATATTTTTCAGGAATGAGATTAAAAATAATGAGGAGCTACAATCAGTGGATCAACGATACAACTGAATCATATTTGAAAAAAAAAACATCATGCTGTTTTATTGGATCCTGAATTGATTTCGTCACTTCTTTTGATATAAAACAGAATTCCACATCTTGAATAATCATTGAAATCCTAATATTTAAATCTCCATTTCATATATCATTTGTATTGAATCTTCAACTATTTAACTGAACGTTATTTTGGCCACACGGTATTGAAGTTGCCGCTCTCCTCCGCCCTATCGATTTTCTAATCTTGGAGTCGCACCGTCTGAGCTGAAGGAAAATTCAATGCCGATGAAAAGAACGACGCCTGAAAGTTTGAGACGCTGTTACACAGATGGCGTCTCGACGCCAGATTTGGAATAATCGAAATGTATTATTTCCCTCGAATGAAAAAATCTACAAAATACTATAATCTAAAGAGGATTCATCTTGTGAAACTTTTTGAAATGTTATGCGTAGTACATTAGGAACTTCATTTCGAAAATATCAATTTGGACATCGGTAGGGGAATTTAATCTCAAAATATTGACAACTGATGGCAGTTTGAAATTGACTAATCAATGATTAACAAAATCACAAATAGGTGAATCATATATGTATATGTACGATAATATCAAATTCTAAGATATATTTTCCTAGGAACATTGGGACTGAAATATCCCGGCACATGTTTCTTTTATGTAGGCAGCATATGTTGGACACAATCAAATTTTTTTTGTCCTAGACGGCTATTATCCACAATTAATATTTTGAATATATGACATACGAACGTAATTTTTTGTCCGAAAGGTATGTTTAATTCTTTCCGAAGAAGTATCATTAGTTTCATCATTACTTCTTTTGGGGAGCAGACAAATTGGTACGTACATGCCAGAAATAATAATTATTTTAAGTGAAGTGGTAACAGATATTTGTATATTTGCATTTGTTTCAGCATTACCGGAAGTTACTTCGATGATATTTACAATTCATAATCATTATTAGAGATGCATTTGATATTCGAAAATCAAGAGCATATAAATATTGAGAGGTGTGTAAAATAAAACAATTCAGTAATGATATTTTCATTCTGCTTTACTCAGAAATTAGCCAGTTTTTAGCAAATATTGTTTTCCAACTAGTTAAAAACAGAAGCATGAATCGTGATTGTTTACTTTTGTAGCGATACAGAAAAATACACATGCTTTGGTGAAAATAACAGTAATTGAAACGGACTGGTTCAATCTGACATTAGTGCATAATAATTATAATCATCCACGAATTTATCCAAATGATCAAAAAACCAGTATATCTAGTTTCGAATCATACAGTGTGGAACAGCCAAATGGAATAAATTCGATAATGAATAAATGAGAGCGTGTTGGGAAAAACGCTTGAAAATAATTATATAGGGTGTGTCATGTGACAGTGGCCGATACCAACTTTCTTATGTTAAATGCAACCCCCTGAAAATTATCAGTCAGAAAATTTTAGACATAATTCATGTACATTGTACATGAATTATGTCTAGAATTTCCTTTTCACTGATATGAAATAAAAAAAAAAATCAAAAACAGTTTTGTTTATTTTCGTATAAAAATTTTGAAAATCTCCTATATTGAAATTAATGTTTTTTTATTTTTTTTTACATTATTTGTGAAATAAAATAATTTTCTTTTTTCAATGTTAATTTTTGTAATACATCTGAAAACACTTAATATTTCCGAAATAGTTGAAGATGGGCATGGGACATTGTAAATGAATTATGTCTACAGGGGGTTGTATTCAAAATAAGAAAGTTAGTATCGGACACTGTCACTTGACAAACTCTATAGATTTTTTTTGAAAAAAATGCGCATCTGCGAATACAAATCGACGTGTCCAAGCGTTTTTCCCAACACGCTCTCATTTATTCGTTATCGAATTCATTCCATTTGGCTGTTCCACACTGTATATATACTTGAATCAAATCTGATATGAAAATGTGTTATCTAAAAGTATTTGTGAAACATTTCAGTTGTTGGTGATTTTTAAAAATAATTGCTCATAGTTGACTTATGATTCAATATTCTTCACCCAACTAAAACTCGGCCATCAATTTACATCATTATATCTCTTAATAAATTGTGATGGTTCATAAGTCAAATTATAACTACTAGAAAAATATGGTTCAATCCACATAATATCCGAACGAGAAAATCTGATACTTTGTATACAATTGAGAAATCATACAAAATGGAATATTGATTCGTCCTATTTCTATCCAGTCTTTTCGAACTAATAGAGAAAATATAGAAATGCGAATTTTATATTCACATCCATGTATTCTACATATTTGTATCACTTGAAAGAAGCTAAGCATCACATGAAAATATCACACCAACAGAATAATAAGGCATGCACATTAGAATTTGTTTAAAAACCTACCTGCAATTCATTCACGATCTTCTCAGTCATCAGTTTGTCGGGTGAGTTCTGTCCGCTGCTCAGCTGTTGATGCATATTCACCATTTGCTGTTGTTGCTGAGCCACTTGAGCTAGCGCATGCGCATGGGAATTCGGACTGCCCAAGTGTGGAGAGTGCTGAGGCTGCTGTTGGTTCTGCCCATTATTCTGCGATTGCTGCTGACCCATTTGTTGTTGTTGCTGTTGCTGCTGTTGGGTCATTTGCTGCTGTTGTGGATTCGTCGGCTGATTTTGATTTTGCTGTTGCTGCTGCGGCTGCTGTTGCTGCTGTTGCGAGTGAGCTTGCTGGTTATTTGGGACCTGCTGCTGTGTATTCTGATTGGCTTGTTGGAGAGCTAGAGCTCCTGGTGTGACCACTTGGTGTATTTGGCTGCTGTTGCTCTGCTGGCTTGGAGAATGAGCAGGTATGGAATTGGTCGAGCCTGGTATCGGAGAATTCTGATTGGAATTGGAGAGGTTTTGGGGCATATTCTGAGGCGGTCCCCTCGCCTGATTCCAGAAATCATTATTCATTTTGAAAACTGGTCTGTTGTTCACTTCCGCCATTGGTATTTGAAGCGGTGTAAGTGGGGTCGCCCTCAAATCCAGGGCGGCGTTTTCTTGTAGCTTGAAGGAATTTTGTAGCCACTTCGCTACAAGATTCTCATGTTCAACTTTGAGGTTACTAAGGATGTTTTGTTCCTCCGTCGTGAAAATTTTGACAGTCTAATTGAGAACGATTGTGAAAACGGCCGTCTGTCGAACGGCAATTTTTTTGTGTATAAATTGGTTTGTACTATATCTTCGTCTTGTTTCTTATTGCACTTCGTCTCAGTTTGCTATGAATTGCCGCTCGTTTGCGGATCCAAAACCGACTGAGATGTGTGTGTAGGTAAATGTATGCAAGGAACTTGAAGGGTTGATTACCTCTCTCTGTCGTTCTTTTTTTAACTAGCAGATGTTCTATAGCTGCCCCTTAATAGGTCGCTATAATTGTAGATATATCTGAAAACAACATGTAGTTGTATATAAAAAGTTCAGAATTGATTAGAAATTTGTTATAGAACAAATGCACAAAATATGATATCGAATGAGCTGAAGTTGCACTGTCATTGAACTCACAAGTAGATAACGTATCGCGTAGGTATACAGTGAGCACTCTTAGATTGAAAAAAACTCAATAAACGCTAAATATGGTCATCAAAGGACTCGGAAACATCGATTCTCTTTCAGGAAAGAAAGATACTTATCATAATGATGTACTCCATAAAAATGACAACAGTATTAAATAAATGACAAATTATTAAATTTATTTATCGAATTGCAAGCTATGTGCCCACTATATATTTCATACAGAAAATGCAAGCAGATAGTATCATGGTGTGATGAAAGGTATTTGAAATAATATTCATTATTATATAAAAGTTCACTTTCACACAATTGAAATTTTCTAATAGCGAAAATGAATCAAATGCTCATTATTTAAATATTGCATGAGATGATCAATATCTAATACTACTACTTCCACTTCGTCAAATTCTAAGTAGAATTTACCATCGATATGTTATCACTATAATATATGTATAAATCATTCTGAATCGAATACATACATAGATGTAGTGAAAATAACACTTGCACACTATTCGATGAATATATTAATATTTTTCGAGTGAAATTTCAGTGTAGTATATTTTCAAGGTGTTTCAAAACTGCAATGTTCTGTTTTAGTACACCAGGCATTTCAATTTTCAAATTATCCGTGGGAATATAGTCTCATATGGTTATTGAATGGAGGTACTCTGTAATATAATAGCGAAAAACATCAATTGCTACTGACGAACTTTTCTTAATAACACATCGTGAATAGTCATGTGCCACAGATGATCATTTCGAATTGAATTTCCTCATACGAAAATGAAATCGAAGTGTTGAAATTAAGCGAATGTTGAAGCTCGAAAATTTTTGTTGGTTTATAATTTATCGTTACTAGATATCTTCATTTTATATAAATATTCAATTGAAATTTAAAGCGCGACAGAAACGCAATCAGATTCACATTGAATTATTGACATTCACAAAGTTACTTACATATTCTATTTAAAAATATTGCACCAGCCCACAGTAAACAAACACCTTACAAATTTCACATTCGATTCGCGCCAAAAATTTTGAAAAACCTAAATTACACGCGACACTTTCTACGGTCACTATTGAGCTGCTGAGAAGAAGAAATTATTCTTATATGTCGATGTGAAGGAGGCAGCTTAATTATTTCTCAAAGTTTTGACTTGGCACCTCGCGCGGGAGAAGTTGAAGCGTCGCGACGCGTCCTAGCTATAAGAAAGTCCGTAGATAACTAAGAAACGCGTCGTCGTCTCCAAAAGACGTCCAGCGTCTAAAAGCGACGCCTTGTTACTAAGAATATAAGGGTAAAATCTCACCGACAAGGATGAACTTATCCAAGGGTAATAGGAGCGAGGAGGACCGACGAAAAATAGTCGCGAAATAAGACAAAGACCTAAATATGCAAGTTTAATATTTCGAAGCGAGAAAGGAAACATTCGCAAGGGTTGGAAGCGAGAGGCGCTTACACAAGATGAACGCGAGCGAGAGAGACGACGCAAACCTTAGAATTCTATCTTAGCGACACGCATGCGTTAGCTCGTAAGGAGTAGCGATGTCTATCCCCACCAGGAGGGTTGAGAAAAAATGCTCCTTGTCATTTTTCTGTGCGCCCCACCACTTCGAGGGGAGTACATCGGGCGAGTCGCGAGGCTTTTTCTCGGACGGTTCGAGTGGACAGCGCGCCATCAGTTTGGAATTAGAGGTTAGGGTGAGACGGGGGTGAAAGATGCACGTGTCTCTTTGGGGTTTTCATTATTGTGGTTGCGACGCGATCTTTTCATATACGGGGTGCATCGATTATGTTGGGATAGCTTTCTCATGCTATTTTTTTCATTTATTGTTTGAATCTGAATATTCAGTGTAGAATTATTTATATCTCGAAATAATATATTCCGTGGATTCTTGTCCGCATTATTTTGACTATATTTGAAAATACGATGAATCGATGTCTTCAACATAGTGATATCTGAAACGAAGTGGTGTATCATATACTGTGATGGTTTCGGTAGGTATTTTCAAACATCGTCTTCAGGATACCATGAAATAAGAAAGCTACAAACCTAAACGATTGACAAGAAAATTTCTGATTCAAAATATAGTTCAACTATTTTTGGTTGGTGAATTCAATGATGTGAGGGATTTTGCTTCAAACTGTTTGTGGTGTTTCCTAAACTTTTTTGTACGATACCGAATCTGAATAGTTAGCATTTTTTTTATAAAACTTCCCATATTTTTGACTGGAACTGAATTTCGATGCACTATCTACCTGTTTGAAAACTGATAAGATGGTGAGAATATATTTATTAGAAACCATTGTTACATTTCAATTTTGAGTTACTTTTGTTGTTAAAGGATATGTTACAGATAACCAGATCTCATTCTACCAGGAGTATTATACAAAATTTTGAGCTTTCAAAAATAACATGGTTTCCACTGAATATTTTTGATTTGAGGGAGCCATACTAAATTTCATTTCAATTATACAATATAATACATGGTATCGTCTTCGAAAACAAATATGAAATGGTGAAATGAATAATTATTGGTGGGAATGCAAATGTTATAATATCCTGATTGATTCTGAAGGAGTATCTGCAAACATGAAACGAAACTGTCAATTTCTTATTACTCTGTTCATGTTTAGGAAGTTCAAGATTATTAAAAGTTCACACAGCAAATTAAAAATATATTAACTGAACAAAATAGAATGATTTAGTTTGTTGAGCATGCACATCTCTATGCAAATCCATATTAACAATTAACCCGAAATGAGAATCGAATTAATTATCATATTCATTGTTCAAAATTCATTCTTGTTTGATATTTTCTTATTTCCTGTCGTTTTATTTGCTGTGTGAAATCTCTTCAGGAGATATCATCATTGTTTACTGGGAGAAATAAATGTTGCAACAATAATTTTGAAAATTGATTAGTAATAATCAAGGTATATTTGAATATGAAAGTTTTTATAAGCACTAAGCTTTCATGAGTGAATTTATTTGAATGAATCAACTGTCTTTATTCATGTCTCCGAATATTCTCTTTACTCATATGCATTTGTTGAAATTCTTTTTTAGTATTTCTAGTTTCAGGAACATTGCGGAATCATTGATTGACGATTAATGTTATTCATTTGTATCACAAAAATGTTCACATTGCTAAGACTCATCATTTCAATCTTCTACTTGGCTTGATTTCAAAATGAGAAAGAACTAAAAATATAAAAACGTGTCCATTGCCAATTTAAAATAAAAATTTCATTTTACGATTTGAAGTTGTATTTTGTGTAGGCACATATTTTAATAAATTACAGACCATTGTGAAATTTGATATGGCTCTTCTTTCTGTATGTTATATCAAATGAAATGGTAGTTATTTCTTTCTGGTGCGGTTATTTGTATTGATGATACAAATTCCGTAACAATCAAAATGTTGATCAACTGATATTCAAAAACAAACGTTGTATCTGTGAGCCAACTTTTCTATCGAGAAGAGTGAGCCATAGTGAAGCTTTGACTTTTGTTTTGAAACCCTTATTATATCAGGAATAGTAAGTAGTAAAATAAATTGGTTCATTCATTCATGATTAGATATTTCAAATATTCTTCATCATTATCTGATGTTTCTTCTATAGTTGATAAATTCATTTATTGAATTAAATTGAATCAAATCTGAATAGAGATATGATACATGGGAAAATTTCATATCATAGTTGGAAAAATAAATATGTTGATTATTCCTCCAACATAACATGCAAAAATCAACACAATAATCTCATTGACTTTCATTATTCGGTTATGAATATTGTTTTTGGTTTCCTGTCCATATGAATCAGGAAAAATTAACACGTATCAAAAACTACATGATTCGTCATTCTGGTGCTGCTGTGTTATTTTTATATTGAATTGGTAAAATGATTGAGGGAAACAGCGAGAGCAAAAAATATCGATAATTGCCTAATCCAAGTATCTCCTACTGTTTCTTTAATTGTACATCTTTTGATTGAACACACTGTATTTGTATAACTTTCGTGATTGATTTCCGATTATTTAAATTGCGTTATTATTCATTCATTTAATATCCTTCTTGTCTATCACTCCAAGTAATTGTCCATAATGAATAATGAAAAATCCGCATAGATGATTCAACGATGGACTTTTATGTAGGTACTTTATAATTAATCAAGATGAAAGCTTCCTTTTTCCTCGATGCGCTTTTTTGCTTTACCCAACTATCAGCTAGCCATTCAGCTGAGTATTTATAGTTAATCGTAAAATATGCAGATGAAAAAGATGCATAGGTAATTGTGGGAACCGTCGTGCTGATATATACACGAAGTAATACAGCTAGAAATTGTTCCATTTTCATGCCTTATTAGATACACTCATGTTTTATAGCGCGAAAAAATTGAAAGAACACTTGATAATCGATGAAATGATTATGACCAAAACAATAAAGGTGTTTTAAACACGGTACGTTCACCATTTTTTAGAGGTTGTGGGTGTATAAGTACTTCAATTATTTCCCAGACGACTCATAAAAAGTGTCATTGGAAAAGAAACTGATTTATGAAAATCGACACTTCCCAATGTTTCACGCTCAATAAATTCGTATTCGTGAATATTATTTTTTTATATCAAAATAAATTCATGAAACAAAATACAAATTACGAATATATAAACTTACTTCGATTATTGATTGAATCATGGGATAATTTTGAAGGACACGATTTGATGCACAGTCTCCACAGTAAACATAAAGAATATGGATAATTGTGGTACTATCCCAGAAGTAGGATGAATAAAGGATGTCTCCAAATTATTCAACAAACTAAATATTTCAGGCAAAGTAGTTCTCTCAATTTGATGAATATTACAATGAAATTTTTTCGCAGATTCATTCCATAGAATCCAATTTCCACTAAAGCTGAGCAGATGCAATAAATATCATATCGAAATAACATGTTCGAAACATTTCGAATGAATCTTCGATGAACTATTATGTAGTGAACACTTGTGATTTTTCGAGAATCGTAAACCACGGTTCAGAAATTGGAATTGAAAATTTCGACTGAAATATGTGGCGTCGAATTATATGTGAATTTTAGCTTAGTTATATTCAGGGAATCTGGCAATATTTAGGCACGTTTTGTTGTTGATGTCAATACCTTGATGGTCTAATAGTGTTTTTTTTTTATTGTTTATGGTATTCTCGTCGTTTCATATTGACTGTATGTAAATGAAAGAATCTGAAGATTATTCACATTTGATGTGTGGTTTCATTTTTTTTCACAAAATTTTCAATATTCATACTGTCATACCTGCATAACCATTGTATTCTACTTCCAGCGGCACTGAATGTAAGGCCTGACTTTCTATACAGTCACTCCATACAGAGTGTCCTATGAAGACTAAGGCAAGCGATATCTCAGGAAATAAATGAACAAAAAATTCTGCATATTTTCCGAGAAATCAATCACTGTATAGAACAGTCGGTGTATTCATAACTGAGCAGATTTGTGCATCTCATCATCCATCGACTCGTGAGAGCTACCTTGTGTGAAGCGCTGCTGAAGGAAAATTTTAAATGAATATGTTTGTGGACATGTTTTTTTTACTTTTCGATGGATTTCTGAAATATTTTAATTCGATAACAACTACATAGTCATTCGAGAATGCGATACCTCAGATGGGTTTTGAATTCTGAATATTGAAAATTCATTGAAAAAGGAACTGGAACGATGTGACATGTGAATAAGAAGTATCGAATGTCTTATATGTGTATTTATGTATAAAGCAAGGCATGGAAATGTGGACATCAACTTGTAGAGATTTGATGAAGAATAAAAAAAATTAAGGAATTATGTGGTAGTGTACTTTATTTTGTCCCAGATCTCATTTTATGGAACTCTACAACATGACCAATCAATTATTCAAATGGTAATTTTAGTTGATACAAAGTATCTTCATTTGATAGTCACATTCATTGTTTATAGTCATTCGAATTGGATATATAGCGAAAATCATAAATGATTCATTAAGGTACCTGTACCTATCAGCAAACCGAGTTCTGAATATGGAAGGTTTCAAGGCCATCCCTCATTGAGATCAAGTTAGCTATCGATGAAAGTGATAGAATTTATGTGAATTTTCCAAGAATTCATATGTTTTTATATTTCTTTGTATATTTTTTTGCATGGTAATAATCGAATGTAGCTGATACAATGTACATCTTAGACTTCATCTTTATATTTCATCACACAATACATAATTCCTAAAAAGAACTGTCATTATTATTCTCATAACAATTTCGTATTGATTATGTAACCAAGAATCAATTCCAGAAATGGATCTATTGTTTCAATACTCAGATTGATTTAATGATGAAGTGTATTCTGAAAAATCTTTGAGATTTTGAAAAGTTGCATATTGATATGAAGGAAACCCAGAGCAAGGTGTTTTGAATTCTGCAGGGAATAAAAGATGACGATGGAAGTGTTCGTCATTAGTTACACCTCTAATTAGCATTTCTTATATTAACATTGGTAAGAACAACGAAAAAATAATTGAACATCAATAATCATTAGAGTATTTGATTTTTCATAACTGTCATTGTTTTTTGTAGAATTTTTATTGTGGTCAATATCTCGACATTAATTGGACAGGGACCTATATATATTTCATGATGATAGTTAATACCGAGTAAACTATGAAAAATAGAGAGCAGAATATGTTATTTATTTTGTTACTCGTTTTTAAATCCTTCACGGTTCAATACAATGTATTTCGGTTTCGTATAAAAGTAGGTGAGTTGAGCTCATTTGACCTAGCATAATCTGTATATTCAGCTGATTTACAACTTGAATATCATAAATGATTCGATAGATAACAGTGTATTCGTTATGATTCATGATTATATTTGTATATATTTCTGGATTTTACAGTTACAGTTTGGTGTATGGCAACGAGAGTCTTATTACCAATAGTTTCAAACGTGTGACAGAACTCACCATCAACCTGTTTAAATTCAGACTTCAGAGAAAACTACTTCTTTTCTTCCACTATTTTCATTGAACATCGTTAAATCAGCCAACACAAAAAAATCAACTCCTGCATTGCATCGACACGACAAAGCAACTAATTATAAACCCTCCTTTCAAAATAGTCCACCCCTTAAAAAAACGAACACTACGAACCCTAACCGTTTTTATGAATCATCTCTCAGACACACCAGCCATTTTTCAATTTCACTCTCTCCCACCATTGACCTTCAATCAACACACCCCCTACATCGAAACCACCCCTACCTGCATCTTAGCTTCCGTAAAAATGTGCCCACCCCCTACAGGAAATTTTTATAAATCCCACCCTAATAAAAAGAATGACCTGCCTGCTTTTTTCCGAGACGATTCCAATAGGGTGAGCAAATATAGCCCTTTAGAGAGATTGTCGTCGTGCGGTGGGTTGTAACTGCTAACGTATGGTGATTCAGATTAGTCGAGTCAGAAATAGGTCACTTCTCTACAGGGTGTTTTGACGAACAATGAATGAATGTGTGATAAAATATACAGGATGGACAATCACAGTCGTTATGTGCGAATTTCAGCGGAAGCGTTTATGATAATGATTTCAATCATGTTCTTGAAGAATGATCTCGAAAGGCATCAAAATGTTAATTTTGAAGCTTATGATTCAGACGAAATATGACAAGTGAATTTTCCAGTGGATAACCGATAAAATTCTTGCCTTTATTCATTACACTAGTTTTAGGTTTAGTTTGAAAACATACCAACTCATCACTGGTCATAATATGTTATCGGGACAATATCGCATCGAAGTTTTTTTGACAATGATTCAAGATTCTTTCGAAGTTATAGATATATTGAGAAGGTTTTCTATACAATTTCAAAACTCAAATACAAAATGAAAACATTGAGAAAAGTGGTTCAATGTCAAGTAATGGTTGAAATATTTTGTTATGATTTGGTTGAAACGGATTTGGCCCTTTTTAATCATTCAACATATATTGGGTCGCTTTTGATGTGTTATAGGGATGAGAATTATAGGATGTTTTATTTGAACAATCCAAAATTAGCTTGAAATTCTGAAGATAATGTGCATTTTCCAGTCGATAGAAAGGTTTTCCAGCTAAAACCATGACGATTTGAATTTTCGCGCCAAAGTTACGAAATAAATTCAACAGCACCGAAGGCACAATCTCACTGGAACATTGAGATAATTTGAATATCGCGTCAATATCACATAACAAGCATGGAGAAATACAAACCTCATTTAGTTTTTCACAAACCATTAATGATTCCCATATTGAACATGGCAGTTTTTATAGACGACAATTACGAAGATGAACTTGATGATTTATTGATTCTCTGAATTCTTAACTAAGAAGATAACTTGGGAATAAAATGAAATCAGCAGATTTGAAGCAGTTTGAGGTTTCACATGTGCAGTTTCTAAAATGACGATTTATATGGTTTAGAATTTCTTAATTTCTTCTAAAAGCTGTTTTCAGCTACTGTTGAAACTTTGAGTTCATGATGTAAAAAATTTTTAACCGCTTCTTCAATTTTGAATTAGTTCATATAAGATCAGATCAGAAAAGTGATTGGCGAACTAAACCCTTTTCATTGACACAAGAATAATAGCACTGTCAAATACAACCATTTGTAGGTTTTGCTAAGAAGATCAGATCTAAGGATTTTCACGGGAAAAACGAAAAACAACAACATTTTCAATACATGGAAGACCTATGGTCTGCCCTATCGAGTCTCTGGATTTCAGACAGAAAAGTTTAGAGTAAAGTTGTCTCTGAAATCTGAACATTGTGTTCATTCGAAATTCTAATATATATATTCAATGGCGACAAGTTATGAATTCCTCTCGGATTATAAAAAAGATCAAATCACCGAAAGGTGAAATAAAACTGAAGCATCAAGATTAACGTACACCTTCCGTTCCAGTATAAAAGTTCAAAACGATGCCATTAGGAATAGGAAATTATACACGTTTTTGCGTAGGGGTGATTTTATCTACAAGCAAGTCATAAATTGAATATACCTTTTGGTTTTCGGGTACTAGATATACAAAAAGATAGAGATTTGATACCACACATTGCTAAACAGTATTAATTTTTGCTAATGGACTATTTCCTGTATACAGGGTCTGCGAAGTCTGAAGAGGTGAGATGTGTTTGAAGATTGGATCACATCCGAGATTAAAATTATGGATGTACAGTAGAGTGTGAAATTATCATATTAATGAAGTAATATAGCTTAGATTATATCAGGATAGTATTTTTGCGAATATTTCTTTCCGAAAATGACCTTGCCATCTGGAACTTGATTATAAAAGGACCAAATTTCTTGGAAGCACATATTTTTCACTATTGGAGAATGACGATTAGTAATCTTTTGAATGGTTTGGCATCATCTGGGCAGGTTCAAGTACTCACAACCATTTCATTGTGGAATCGATTGAACTAAGGTCTGGATCTCCTGTGACGATGTTTATTATTTAGTCACTGAATTATTTTTGTGTAACAATTTCTTGTACATGAGAAAGCTCTGATTTTTACAATGATATCAATTTGATCCTATTCCGAGAATACCAGATACTGGTAGAGCTGTACGAAGTATTACAAGGACCATATCATAAATGTCCTAAATGACATTTTGAAAAGCTTCGAATCAAGTCTCCGTTCACAACATAATATTTTCAACATTACATTCTATGTGTCACTTATCAATGTGATCTACTGTCAAATACATCATGACTTCTTCAGAAAACAATTAGGGCTCATCTACATCATGTGATACTTTGAGGCTACTCATATATTTTATGAATTTGTGGGATATCAGTGAACTGGAACTTATTTTTTCTAAAATCTATAGAAGAAAAAACAAATTCTCCCATTTTCCTATTTTGCTGATTTTTCCGCTACAAATTAGTCAATCGAAGATTTTGCCATGTGATATTTTTTCAAACATAGTGGGATAGTTGAATGAAACCATTCTGTTTAGTTTTTGACTAGGTATATCAATTTTCGAAAATGAAAAAAAAATGATATCACATTAAGCTTTTGGTAGAAATTTATGAAAATATAAGTGATGTCGCTCTTATCGAAGTAAATTCGAATATATTGATATTCAACATCGTTCTATTTTCGATCATCGAAATGAATCGCCAGCATGCTACTTCATTTGACACCTTGTATATCTCTAATAACATATAAATTAGACTCTCGATTTCGTGCCAATTTGTGGAACACTCATTACTCACAAATAATTCATTCAATGATATTGGACAAGGTGTGCTTGATCAATATGAATAGTTAAATAATAATGCTTAACATTTGAGTGTTGAACTTATGCAATTCAAGCAGCTGATAGATTACGTAAGAATGGATCCATATTTCGAAATATATACCAATCAATTGAAAGTGAGACGATTTTTCATCGAATTGCATGTGATAGTCAATTTAAATTAACTTTTTTGGAGTCTGATGAATAGCGTGCATTATCGCCAAGTTTCAATTATTCCGTAACAATAAAGCTTGTTGAACATCAAATAGGAAGAAAATTCATACAGTTATTTTTTTTGGATCACCTACGAGATCAAAATGGAAATATATTGTATTTTCTTAAAATTCAGGAACAATCATAAAATGAAAGAGATATTGATGCAATTGAAATAATTTTCTTAAAGAAAATGCATTCATTTTGAGTTTTCCCTCAAGTGTGAATTTTCATGAGATTTCTTTCGGATCTTCAACTATTTTGGAAATTTAACAAATTCATTTGTCCGTTTCTGGGATACATCTAATGGGTGATCAAAAAATGCATTTATGTCCAGAATGTCGCACAAGTTTCAGAGATTATGTCTTTTCAATTTTTAGATACTATACTTCTAATATGCAATCGAAAAAATACAGTTTTTCTACAATGCAGCCGAATTATTTAAAAAAATCAATTTCTTCGATCAGTTAATTTCAGTGTAGGTTGAACGAACTACTCACGAATAATAACGGACCTATTAAAAAAAAAACTATTACAAAATGTGAACCTATTCAGAAAAGTTATTTACTAAATTCAGAAATGGAATTGATATCACAATGCAGTTACTCTGATTTCATAAACCAACCTTGAACCAAGAAACAGATTCTTGAACTAAGATCAGCAAGAAACTCAAATGCATGATTGAATTATCGTAGGTATCATCTATTTGATATCCTTCGAATTTTATGAAACAATTTGATGAAATTGAGTTACTCAGCTGAACTATTTTAAAAAAATAAAATTAATTGTTCAAGTTTCAATGAATAATTTCGTAGGAGCACAAGGAACAGAATGTGGAATAGAACTAAGCACTTCTATACATCTCTATGCATCATTTTTGAAACGAGGATTTCGTTATTCATTTAATTTCAATAAAATAACAAATGCAGTTTCCACGTCAAAAATTAAAAAATCTTCTTCATGACAAATATAAGTAAGTTATTCTTGTAAAGATCCCTTGGGAAAATTCTACTGTTGAGTTCATTGAGGAAGTCTATTCTATTCTGTTGAATGTTTTTTTCCAAAAACAGTTGATCATTTGAAAAAATAGATGAAACTGAGCTAACTCACCTGGGTCCAATTAATGTGTTCATCCAAGGGTAAGTATATAGTACAGAAAAAAACATTTTTCCAAACATGATGATTATTATTGATTATCACCGTTTTGGAAAAATGGAATAATTTTAGTTCTAGCATATTCTCACTAGCTATTTTTATTGAGAATTTTGTGAACCCTGAAGATGAACAAATATTGTATCTTTCATGACCTCTTCACATCATTTTAAGTTGTCTGACTGATTATACACAAAAAAAATTTGAGATAACCCACAATAAGTCGTTCAAACAAACCAGGGTATTGAATGCTCTTGAACTAGTTAGTTTGAAATGGTTATGTATACCAGGTAGTGCGCAGAAAAAATTACTAGTAGAGCAACGATCGAGAGCAGACTAAAAATATTTTTTTGATGGATTTTTCAATGCAGTTTGAAGTGAACTTGGAACTCTTTTATCAGAGATAAGTAAGCTCTCATAAAAATCAACCCTGTTTTTATTAGATTAGAGAAGTGCAATTTGATGAAAGATTATATGACCTTTATTCATCATTTTTAACATCATAAATATCACTGTGGCGAAAATATAACTGATGAATTTATTTATGTAGATCATAGTCATAGGCAAGATGATATTGTTAATAGTCATAAGTGAAACTGATAATTAAGAAAATTGTTTGAGAAATGCGCTATTGAAAATGAATTATCAGGTGATGATCACCAAGAATCAAATAACGTAAGAATAAAAAGCATTTTGGAATGAAGTTTTCACTTCATTCACGATGAAATTTTTTTATAAATATAAAATTGTAATAGATTCAATAACGAGTTTGACATTTCTGTTCAAGTTCACCACGTTTCTACTAGTCGAGGAGAATGTTTGATTGAAACAGAAGAATATTTTCGAATTCTTAATGAATGTTTGCATCTCTTTCCATTGAACTTCCCGCATAAATATATATATATATATATATATATATATTATCTTTAATTGAAATTTGGTGAGCCGTACATTTGAGATTCTGCTGCCATTCTTTTGTTTTGAGCTAAAGAATATTTGAATTGATTTGGAAATGGATCTATGAAGTGCCAGTTCGAATTGAATTGAGTTACACAGGGCTCCCTCTATTTTGGAGAACTAACTCGAAGTGTAACGTTATTTGGAGATGAATATAAAGTGGAGCATGTTTGTATAATGTTTGTGAATGAGTTTATAAAATTAGTACCTAATTAGCAACGAGATATCTGCGAAAATTTCGAAACTGGTCAGTCTCGTATGAGATTTCTTGACGTTGTAGTCTTGGGCAATGCCGAAATTACATGTTTCGAAGCCACGACGTTACAACATCAGTTTTTCTAGTAATTTGGAATAGAACACCCACATTGATATTTTGTCTTCGAGATCCATAAATATGTGAACCCTTCATAATTCTCAAACATTTTCTCAATTGAGAAATGGCAGGTTACCTCTGAAACGCACATTGAAACTATTTGGAGTTTCAAAAATGGTTCTCATCGGACAATTATTTTCATTATCGACACTTCCGATTGCACCGAAATTATATTCGTTAGTGTCGATTCTCTATATTTTTGAATTCCCTATATCAATTTGATCATGATTATGTATTAGTTTTTCCTTAGCATGAGGTGTGATTTAGAACTCTTTATACTGTCTCAATCCTGATGTCTCGTCTATATACCGGGTGTTTCACAGTGGATGGAACAGAGAGACTCTCTGCCTTTCTGTTCTCCAGATACTTCTAATGTTCCATCCACTGTGAAACACCCTGTATATCTAGTACTAATGGTTCTTGTTGTTTGAATTTTTGATCAATTGAAGCATTTTAGCCTCTTCATAGCTTTCGTAACCTGTGTGGACTTGGTACGGACTACTTTTGAGTCCAAGAACTTCTTATTTTCACAGGAGATAACCGCTCAGAATGACTGTAAATTCACTTCTGAATACTAGTGAAATACAATGCTTTCATATTCGATGAGTAAATAATTGAAACGTTTATAATTATCATTATGTGTTTCCGGATGCTTCGAGATGTTTTTACTATTATTCCAGCCTTGGTTTTGTAGAGATTTTCGCTGACACCTAACCGTTTTGTTATCATTCTTCATTATTGTTATTATTGATATCATCATGAATTATTATTTACTATCCAAGATGGTCCATTAGTGCGTGTGGAAGTTAAATAACTCAATTAGGAATGAGAAAAGCAAAAAATGTTTCTACTTTAGTTATTATATTTGAGCAGATACTAATATGATTTGAGAAATAAAGAGTGTTCAATCTGGTCGAAACACATTAAGTTATCTCTTTTTGAATGTAAGTTCGTTCACCTTTAAATTCAGCATTTTCGCTCTGGTTTGACGACGTCGCATTCTATGGAAAAAATTAAGATGGAACTTGAAATCAAATTTTAAACTGAACTTGATCAATGAATTTACAGGGTCTCTCATTTGTAAAAAGTTAACTCGATGTTGTCTGCCTAGGCTGAATACTCTCTGTATATCTCAAAATAATTCAGAATCGTGTATCTGCGCATCCCTCAGTGAGTTATTTCATTTCCGCTTACTAATTGGCCGACCTGTATATTATGTTATTGGATTATTTTGTTTAGTGAATTCTAAGAAGAAAACAATGTATATTCTCTTCTTACACAGACTTGTTCTCTGAACAGTTTATGTGTTTCACAACTCATTCCACCATTTTCAAACCACATATACAGTACAATGAACGTTCATCGAAAAATGTCATCAAAAAAATTGTTGGGAATATTCAATGATTTTTTGAATTTCTCATGCAGATGATTAACCAGTCCTTGAAGATAATGCAGTTCAATCGAGTTTTTTCTTTTCGAAAGGTAGGTAAAACCTCTATGCGTTTTTTTGGTGCAGCCTTTCGGTTCATACCAGCTACTGTAAAGATAACAGAAAATAATATCAAACAACTTAGTCCATTTATCAGTACGTCTGGAATTCCAGATTGTATGATAATCGAAAAGTTATTTCGATTATTCTATGCTGTCATAAGACCTTCAGATTTTTTGTCGATGAAATAATTTCATATAGGTATACTGTTTAGTTCTTTCAATAAAAAAATCGTTGTATGATGCATTATCTGAATATACTCAAAATGGGAAATATTGAAAAATGGTGGATCCAAGATATCCTCAAAGTGATGAGTTTGACAAAAAAATTTTACCTATTATACGATAATTGTATATGCTATTGTTAAATATTTATCTGAAAGAAGA
Source organism: Plagiodera versicolora (assembly GCA_037013635.1). Classification (NCBI taxonomy): domain Eukaryota; kingdom Metazoa; phylum Arthropoda; class Insecta; order Coleoptera; family Chrysomelidae; genus Plagiodera; species Plagiodera versicolora. The sequence goes on along the minus strand of CM072986.1, from coordinate 1,158,129 downwards.
TGGAATACGGATTATCTGGATCGTACTTCTTATCTTGAGTGAGTAATATCCACGATTAAAATGGTTGAACTTATATAACCAGGAAAACACTTTGGATTTTTTTTTTCACGAAAATACATTTATTATTATGTTCGTTGCATGATTTGTGTAATTTACCCAAGGAATCTTCGATATTCAAATTCAATAGAAATACAGAATATTTAACAAAGTATATATTTTTATCAAGTTATCACTACTATGTAGTTGTGGATTTTTATATTATATCACAAAAAAGACATCCCATCATATTAAAAATAACAATGAGAATAACATTATTCATTGGCTTAGAATATCAAAATTTTAGAATAAATTTAACCAAGAGTATTACAACCCTAGCAATATTCGTGAGAAGTTTTATATAAAAATAAATGATTTTTCAAATTTTATTTCAAATTTTGAGAATTTTAATCGACCGATAAACTATTCAACTCACCCATTAGAAGAATGTATGTACATATCATAGCAATATTCGACCAAGGGGTGTTCTGTGGGGTGATGAAGCATATTTTTGAACTTTGTATTCCAGAAATCATCTACTTCGATTGAAGTAACCGTTAGATCAGGATAAGTTAGTCTCAGGAATCTACTGTGGAAGTTTTCACCACATCTTTTAAAGAAACCTTATATAAATTTCGTAAAATTACTCGTTTTCGTAAATGTTGATTGATGCTTTTCTAAGACAAAAAAGACGATAGTTTTAAAAATGATCTGGTAGACTTAATTAATAAATGTATACGTATTAAATCGTAAGAATTATCACTGTATGTAAAGAACCAGTTCACACGATAAAATCTAATGACTAGTTTCACTAATTTTTTCAACCGTTCATGCATTGAAACTTTTCGTTATTCATGATTAGCTATCTAATCTATCGGAAATATTAGATTTTTTATTCAAGTGAATTATTAGGAGACATTAATTAGTCTGGCGGTATTTATAAGGTGTATAAGTTTACGAAGAGAAATACACTCTCATTCCCATGATGAGGAAAATCATTAGTTATTTCTTGTTTTCGTCCTGATTATCTGTGTACGTATTCAATCAACATATCGAATTGTTACAAGTGAAATACTCATACATACATAAGCATATGCATGGGTTTTCAGGGAGATTTGGAACTTTTTAGAAAACAAGTTGTGTTCTGTAGGGTGTTCAGTTTCAAGACATTGTTGGAATTTACTTGTTCTATATCCTTTTGAATGATATATCGTGATTCTGCAACTCGATAGTTTTTTAAATGAAAGTAATTCCTTATGGAAATAGTATTATGTCCTTATGTGAAGATTCATTCAATAAATAACGGAGGTGTCTAATTGAATAAAAAACGTTTCAAAGGATCATTTGATACATTTCAAACGATCCTGTAAGATGCAAAATGAATTTCACAGTATTGGAAACAATATCTAGGGAATTGTGATTCAATAAAATCATGAACATTAGCATGCCGAATATTGACAGAGCATTTTAACTACTCTTCGCATATAATCTGTATTCGACTGTAACTTTCCAGTTGTTGAGTCGACTAGGTGAATATGAAAGAGGGAATAGCGTTCCTTCTTACTCTTCTAGATTCATGTCTGTTTCCAGACCAGAATATCATCTTTCCAATACTTCATATAACCTGTTTTACTTAGCTATTGATGAGCTATACAAATATGTTAATCCTACAAATCCAAATATCAGAAGAGTTAGAGAACCTCATTTCGAAGTTTTTGCTACTAAACATACTACCCGGCCACATTGCAGCATTAAAAATCAATGATCGAAAAATTAATCGTGAGATACTCTGTATGATACATTTGATTGAAGACGTGACTCTCAATAAAAGAGGTGAAAAAAAGTTTGTTTCATCAACTAATAATGGAAAACTACGTCATCTAGATGAATTTTCAACTCAATAGTTATTTTACGACAGAATTCATGAAACACGCAAAATCTGCCATGAAAATTTTAAACTTTATGTCAATAATAGCGATAACTCTTCAAATTTAATAATTACATTTTTATCGTCGAGCTTAAAAATTAATTCATGTGTCAAACACAATGCCATATAGCTATAATTATGGGCAAACATTCTCAATGAAAAACTTTGATTATGAAGGTATTCAATTTGTCACATACTCATGAAAAATTCTATGCCTAATAATGAAAAGCTGGAAAATAGTTTGAAACTACTACTACTTGTTTATAATATGACTGGAAGTAGATCATCGTACAGAACTGGGTGAATTATTGCGAAGCCATGCACTTTTTTTCGACTGAAAATAGTCTCTACTTTCGAAATTTTTCAAATTCCAAGTACCTACCTACTTTTTAAAATTCATACAGCGTTTTAAATGGTTTTAACATTGATGAAAGGAAGATTGAAAGGCATGTTATCATGCCAATTCTAAGAATATACTTTTTGTTAGTACATATCGACAAAAAAATACTGGTATACGGATCAATGTTCAATTTATCTTGTGAAAAGAAGTTTGACAGGAGAACACCATTTTAGAAAAGAAGAAACATGCACGTCATTTAAAGTAGATCTAATTTTTCTTCACCGGCTAGGATATCTCAAATTGAATGTCATTAACGAAGTATTCTGACACATTGATTGCAATTCACTTCGGTGAGGTGCATTGAAGAAAATTCTTTCAAATCAATAAAATATGAAGTGATATGAGAATCAATCAATCACCTTTCATCGATTCCGTAGTTTATGGTGTCCTCTTGTTGGTTTCATGTTATTTCGTATCTTTTCAATTAACGATGGACTGGTATTGACGAAATGGAAAAATCAAAAATTTTTCTGTGCATATCTTCTCAAAAATTCCAAGACTTATCTTAATAAAAAGTGGTCCAGTTAGTTACTCCCATATAACCTACATGAAAATATAGGATTGTGAGTATGAAATCCAGATTATATTTTATATTTCTTTCAAAAATATGTTCTTATTCTTGCTTCCACAGTTCAATAAAAAATTGTATTCTCATAGTTTAATACCTCATTTAAATTCAGATAAATGTTTCACACATCAAAAAGTACAATTTCTATTGAGTTTCTCCAACCAACTGTCCAACAGAAAATTGTAGAGGAAATTTGTTATGTTGAAAGAAATATCGGAAAATATTTGAAATGAGTCTCCTGATATCCAGATGAAAACAACCGTATCACAAATTATCTCTGAAATGAGCAAATATTTGGTCATATCTTAGATATGAATTATCTGAAAATCTAAGTTCACAATTGAATATATGTAGTGAATCCAATTGCGAAAAAGTCTGGCAAGATTTAAAATATTTATGATTTGAAAATATGTAGCTTTAGTTTATAATAATTCAATTCAATTCAATTCCCGATATTGAGAAAGTCGTATTCCAATAATTGAAAGGAATTCAGTTCGAAATTCACTTTCGAGGCCGAAAATGAAATATCCCTAATTGTTTGTATAGTAGGTATAGCAAAATTGAAGAAACTATCGTTGAAATGAAAAATTGTTGACATATATTTGAAAAAAAAACACAACACTTTCGGAATTGTGATAGTTGATAATATGAAATAATACGAGAGAACAAAACCAAAACTACTACACAATAAAATTCGAATGATTTGGCCGAAAAATGTTGGCTACAGTAATATATACGTAATCGAACTTCTAGGCTTTCAGAAAAAGAAATGATGAAATATGGTGAAACTGTTGTGTAAGGAAAGAAACTCTAGAAGGTTTTTTTTTTCATACATTATTTAGAATTCACGAAAATGCAAGCAACTCTTTCCCAATATTGTGGAAATCAATGCAAAATAAAAAATGACCTATAACTATATAAATGAAACCACGAATATTCAAATCGATCATTTTTTCCTATCACACTTGCCCATGAGACCCTAAGAACTGAACCATTAGATATTATTGATTCATTGATTAAATAGGTTAAAGCGGTATATGGTTCCTCCACCAATAAATGAAGTAACAATGAACAGTGCATGTATGGAGGTTTCACTATATTTAATTTTTTTTATTCACTCAGCACAACAGAAATAAAAAATATTTGATGAAAAATTGAGTTGGGTGAAGTACAGAGTAACAATAATATATTATCGTTTGGATGAATCACTTTATCACCTTCCTACAGTTTCAGTAAGGTTCCACATACATTGTAAAAGTTCCTTTCATGTCAATCAATTTTCATAACGTCTGATTAAAATTCAACGAAGGCAAAAAATTTACTACTGTTATAAATCGATTCAAGTAAATGGAAAAAGTGCATCAAGTTGAATGAATATAAAAAAATAAAATAATATTTCTGAACAACTGTTGAATTGACTTTCTGAGCCTGGAAATTGTTCCATAATATCATTGAATTCCGTGATACAGTCAAACTTCTGCAACTCGAACTTCTATGAATCGATTTTTCTATTACTCGAAGTACAAATTATAACAAGTAGAAAAATTTTTGTTACCACCTTTGAATTCTATAACTCGTTCGACTGTATATTTTTCGTATCATTGTTTTGTTGAAATAGAAGATTGTAATATTTTTTTGTATCAGGATTTCATTTATCTTCAGCTTTCTCTTTATTGTTTGAAGGCGCGATGATCTAAAATATGTACATTAACGCATTTATCATTCATTCATTTCTCATGGAGAAATTATATTCCGTCATCTGATCAGTAACACCAAAAAGAACTTTGTATTTGTATTTTTTCTTAGAACTCTATAATTTAGAATATTTATCGCGTAAAATCAATACCGGCTTAGCTTTTCCATCAATCATCAATTGCTGGTTACATTTCATATAAACGAATGAAGTGAATCTTGACAAGAGAAATTTGCCGGTTATAAAATCTATAACCTTTCGAATAGAATCTTTTTTCGGATACATAACATCCATTCAAATCAATTTCAATTAGAAATCATCCACTGAGCATCGGAAAGATACATTTTCAAAGAACTACTCACCCGTCGAAAATTTTTTTCGGTTCACAGACAAGCAGCACTTATGATATTTGTACAAAATAATGCATGATTCCGATTTGAAGTACTCTAAAAATAATCCCGACTAACACAGCTGAACTGGAAAATAAGAAAAAGAATATTTACCAAGACCGATTTTTCCATATCAATCGAGTGTTATTGTGTATTTTGAAAAGTAGATAAAGCGTTGAGTAAACACTTGATAAAAATATGATGGGAGGAGACGTCTGTAATTGCAAAAAATGGTTGGTTATTTTTTTCCGCCGTTAATATAAAAATCAAGATGGCTGTACAAACAGTCTATTTTTATCTCTAAACCTCGTCGCATAGCTCTAATATTGTGCAGCCATTTTTTTCGACTATGATTCGCTTTGTTGATAATTTATCAGATTGCATTTATTCTAATCTAAGCTTATTACACGGTGCACAGCATTGGACGGAAACCAAGTATTGATTATTTTTTGAAACGCTGTTTTTATCTTGATGTAATATAATATTACAGTTGCTTGTGAAGGATTTTATTTCTTTCGAACTGACAAAGTTTATTTAGGTCGAATTGAAAATAACAACGATGAATAATAGAATAAATATGTTGAGGAAAATTACCAAGTGTTACGCGAAAACATTCGAACTCGTTTATTCCACAAACGCAATCCTTTAAAAGAAATCAATGAGACTTCAGTCGGGATTATCTTTAACATCACAGTCAGCCCACTTAAACTTTCATCTTTCACTTCGCCTATTCCAAGGGTAGGTAGTTCCTCACTCGAGCACAACACATTTTCTAACCTCACTATTCGCAAACGTTCCCACTGTTTTTCCAAAGTATTTGAACTGGTCACTAAACAGTTGTGAAATAGAGTGCTATCAAATCATTTCCCTGACAACGATCGCACAATCAAAAACTCTGATTATCATTATGGTCATTTTAAACTCATAGATATCTATGATTTCAGTTTGAAACAGTTGAGAATCTTAGGAGTATGTAGAAGAAAGCTATGTACGAAGGCGGTTTCAGTAGAGGGGGCAAGAACAAAATTGCATGGAGACGTTACGTTGAATTCGCAGTGCATGGGATAAAGATGCACTATAAATGCATGGGTATATATAAAATAGTTCTTATGCAGTCTAGCTCGTATCTACATTTTTTGAGCGGCCTGTGGAGCGAGGAGTAATTGAACTTTGTGAAATATTGTATTAATAACGCGGTGTGGGCTGTTTCATTCGTTTTTCGATGTGTGTGTACGGCTGAACGCACCTTAAAAATATGTTCATTTTGTTAATAATTATTAACGCATGGGTGAGGGATAAACAGTCTGCAGAGTGGTCAAATCATAATTATTGCGTTATTTCTCGCAAGGTGCATCTATAATAATTCATTTCCTCAACTCTAGTTTTCGATTTTAGAATGAAATAATGTAATTTTTTTGATCATATGTCCGTGAATTGATTAACCCAAAGATAATAGAGGATGATGTCAATGGATTTTTGTGTCTTGAATCACGAATTTTTTTAGGCGCCGTCACTTTACGATTAAGATGTTATTTATTCATTTAATAATGAATACAAAAAGAACGAGGTTTGATTTTCCTTTTCAGAAACAATCATAATTATAGGAGGACTATTATAAATCTGATATTGAATCATTATACATGTTTGGTCAACTGTTTTGGTATCTATATCATTACATTTTATTTCATTCTATATATATATATATATATATATATATATAATACTAGAAATATGACTTGATTGATCGGAATTCTCAAACAGTTTCCCAATTAAAATCCAATCTTTTGGTCCTTTGGCTTTGTTCAATCAATAAATTTGGAAATTACCTATCGTTTGATTTGGAGCCATACTCAAAAAGTGATTATTTGGAATCACAACTAGCATAACTACTTATATTTATAATATAATGAGTTTTTTATTCAGTCGTGTCGTCAGTTTTCTGCTGCACGAAATTAAATTTATTACTTTGATAGTCTCATGTTTTTTTGTCTTTATTTCCTTTGTTTTTGTTACTTTGTTTCACACAGAATTGATTGCATTGTCGAGCTATCCACAAATAACCCTTTTTTTATCAGAAAGGCATTTAGGTGGTGAATGAACTACAATCATCAGTACAACGCTCCTCAATGTGATATATCTCAAAATACGGCTGACTTTCTCATAGTTTGGTTCAGAAATCAATCGACTGTTCAAATTGTTCGTTCGCACCAATAAAAAGCATCTTCTTCTGTATAGTTTGAATCATACGAGCTACACCTTTTTCTCATATTCAACGCCTACTTCCTGCCACGCCTTTTTGTATGTCGGTACCTATTATATTCACAATATATCTATAATATATCTTCCTCTCATTGTTGATTACTTTTAAATCGTATTATTTTTAAAGCAATATTGGTGATAGTTTTGAAAGGAGGTTTTGATATTCATTGAGTCGATATTTATATTGCTATTCATCTAAGGAAAGCAGTGATGACAGTTTATCAGAATATGCAACGTTTCCAGCAATATATGCCGCACTAAGGAGATCTCATCCATCTCAATGTAAACTGAGTTGGTTCGATTGGGATAGTTGTGACTTCCTGTGCTGAAAATAATGAATAGACATTTGGAATATTTTTAATGGTATCCAAAATATAGCGAATAAAATTTCCTGATTCAACTATGAATCACTGGATATTACTGATAATGAATGTGAATCTTTTATAAAAAAATTCAATACGACTTCGATTTCTGGATACTTCCAAGCATGAAGAAAAAATATCTGTCTACTTATTTTTCATGAATTTTGGATTTCAATATTTTCAGGTTACTTCTTCCTCTTCCTTAAAGCTGGTCACGTAGTAAGCCAATATCTCGTTTCTGTTAAAATATGGTTTTGCATCTCTTGTGCGGAGTGTTTTGGAAGAAACAATTATCGGTGTTGATAGTCGAATATATTCTGAATCTTGTGATTACCTCTCGTTATAGTTTAATCGTGAGGATACCTTAACAAAAAAAATTATTGCTCATTAATTGAACTTTCAAAACATACGAACTTTTTTTTCTGAAGTATGACTTGCCAAAAAAGAAATATCAGATTTATGACAAGTGTGATATTGTAGTATCCGAAATAGTATTGATAAAGTCTTTGCCATCTTTGATATCAGAATGCATTTGAATTCTGTACAAAAAATGTCTAAGTAATGTAATAGGAACTATTCGCAAATGCAATACAAATAATACTATAACTCATAATATAAACCTTTATTATAAACTTGAAATACTCAAAGGGACTAATATCTATTGAGCTATCAGAATGATAGGGGAAGTACAATAAGCCTGGCTGCAGTACATCCTTCGAACCTCTTAGTTAAAAAAATATATATAACTTCGAAAAATGATTTCATATTGTAGCATGTAATATATGTATACAGATGGACTGACTATCTAAAATGTCCATATCATCTTAAATTTTCAAGATCTGAGGTTCAATCTCCGTATACACATAAATGAAAGAGTGTTCTATCAGGTATCCTTCAAAGTGTTTCAAAATATTCAACAGGGTGTTTGATATTTCAGTTTACTTTTTGTAAATTTCAAATACCTATAACTTCCTTATTTCGAATAGGACGACCATGAAATTTTCACACTATCCGACGCAAAATTTAATTTCCTAGCGATTTGTATCGATATAACATTTTGCTAAAATGGATATTCACAGAGATATCAACAAAAATGTCAAAATACGCTCATTCGTCTCGTGTGTATTTTCACAAGTGTGCTTTAGATGGTTCTAAATTTCATATTTGATGGATAATATGAATATTAATTGATTCCTAACACAAAAAAAACAATTATGGTGCACCATCGTATGGTGTTAGAAACATTATACAGAAATTGATGACATAGATTCGGCCAGGGTGGACCATGGTAATTGCCTTCGAGTTCACATGACTTGACGTCTCTCGATTTTTTTCTCTGGGTTTTCAGAAAAAATAGAGTTTTCAAAAAGTCTGATTACTAATTCCCAAGGGCCAAAAAATGCGCCTGACTTTCGCAAAATTGTCACAAGAAATTGAAAGGTCGACTACTGAAGGTGTCCGAAGAAGAATAGTTATGTGTCGTGAACAACATGGACGACATTTTGAACAATTACTTGTTTTGGTTCATCCGTTTATCAGAATATCATTTTTTATGCCATATTATTTGTTTCGTGATAGGTTTGCATAAGAATATCCATAGACGAAGTCGAGATATTCATTTCCCAATGGAATGATGTTCATATTATTTGTCAAATATGAAATTTAGAACCATCCAATACAACCATACACCTGAGACGAATGATCGTATTTCCACATTTCTGTTGATATCTCTGTAAATATCCATTTTAACAATATGCAAATCGATAGGAAATAAAATTCTGCGTCGGATAGTGTGAAAATTTCATGGTCATTCCATTTGAAATAAGGAAATTATTGGGATTTGATATTTCCAAAATGTGAAGTGAAATATCGAACACCCTGTTGAATATTTCGTGAAACTGTTAGAGGTACCTGATAGAACACTCTTTTATTAATGTGTACACGGATTTTGAACTTTTTATCATGAAAATTGTAGATGATACGGACATTTTAGTTAGTCAGTCCATCTGTCAAAAATTTTCGATAAAATGGAATATCTTGAAAACAAATCACGATAGGAAAAAAATTCAAAATGCAACACGTCCAAAATTTTTCGTTGAATTCGGAAATCTGGAAATAAACAGGGTGTTCCATTTGAAAAAACAAAGTTCAACCGGAAGTAACAACGTATTGAAAATATGTTAGGAAAATGAAGCACATTGAGTAGTAGCATCCACCGGAATTTCAAGTTGATATCATTTCCAGTTCTCCATAAACCTCTAATGAACCAGTTAGGTGAATCACCCTGTATATATTCAATACTACATTATCTATTACTTTGTAGCAATTTCTCTTTGTGAAAATTTATGAAACTAATGAATAAATATGTTACAAACATCAAATACTAGAATGGAAAATTGAATTATTCTCAAACTATTTGAGGGATGAGTTCTGATTTCTAACTAATGCTATCTATTTATTATTTAGAATATGAGAGTACGGAATTCAGAGTCATATCAGTAGTTCCTGCACTCAGTTAAAAAGTGTATCTATACCTATGTATGTATACGCTGTAAGTCTACGTGAATTATTATCACCATGGTTCCTGAATAAAATTTATCGCGAAAAGAAATTGTTGAATTATTAATGTGCGACGTACGAGAGGCAGTTTGAGGCATGCAATGCGTTGCATAACTCCAAAAATGCATTGTTTACACTCTTTTAGTTCCGCACTGGAACAGGCAGATAGCTCGAAACACATGTAGACATACTGCGTCTCCTTTTTTCGCCAGCCAGTTGATTTATCGAATAAGGTACGATCATGTCGTTTGTTTGAGTATCGATATAATGAGGTACCTACACTGAATTGGAATGAATTTGGAAAGACATATGGAGATGGTAGGTTTCACTTAGTCCTTTTATTGTATCACAGTTGTTACAGCTGAAATTATTTTGGACCATTAGTATTCAGATATGTCCGTAGAAATATATCAAAAGTATTCAGGATTTCAAAAAAATTTGCAGTATGTTATTTATTTATTGAAAAAAGTGAGTTGTGAAGTGAATTGCCAATCTCCCTTCTTTTTCAATAATGCATATTCTTGATGTTTATAATTTTAATTGGAATGGAGAATTGTATTGTTTCATGCATACAATAAAGAAAAATATATTTCATTTCAAATTCCGGAATTACATAAAATGAAATTGATTCAACACAATTGTTAGGTATAATCTTAAATATGGAAATGGATGATAGATAAATTTGCCAGAACTGCAAATTCATTGAAATTATTAAAAATCATACAGATGATTCAGATTGACCAATGAAGAGTGTTTGGGAAAATGTAGAAAACTCCGAATTCAGGAGGTACTAGGGAAAATGAGTTCTATGAAAATATTTAAAACTTGTAGAAGGATGGAATAACGAATGCAGATGGAATATTTCTCTATACAATGAATAATGCAAAATTTACGTATAAGTTCATCAAATTGATTTTCACGATATAAAATTATCGTGGTATGTGAAAATATATTTTCTGAAAAACTCTCATCTGGAGTGAATATGAAATCGACTCTATCAGGTATATCTTCCATAAAGTGAATTGAATTCATGTCGGAGGTTATGTCGAAATAATCGCAATATGAATTATGTGCAGTAGATATCCTATTAGATCCCAAGGAGCGATTCATTGGAACTAAAAATAATATTTTGGGAATGAAAGAAAATATACAAGAACGGTGGAGAATCAATCAATCAATTCTACCTACCCTAGAATTCTATTGATATCATATATATGCTTTAGTAGAAACGTTCTATTCTCAATATGTGCATATGCGTCTCTCGTTCTATTTTGTCTGCAAATCGACAAATTTTTTATGTGAATAATCTTTTATATGTCAAATATAAATTGAGAATTAAGAATCGATTCTTCCTGTCATCTCTATAAGCTCATTCAACAATTGAGATATAGTTTTCAGAAAATTATCAGAATTAAAATCATATTTCAATCACGAAGATTCCTAAGTGGTTTACGAAATGCTGACAATATCAGACTTAATGCTTCAAATAGATTATATCAATAGACTTGAGAAGCTGGAAAATTTAAAGATGAAAAAAAAACAGAATTGAAATCTTATATCTTCTTGTTCATTTAATGATTAAATAACAATATATTTGCATATATTTCGACATGGTAAATCAACCAGATAGTTCAGTCTTCTAGTTGGCTCGTGGAAAGGTTGAATTATATCTTTTAATTGATACCTATGCAAAAATGCACATATTGAAACATTGCAACACCATTGCACTCACCAAGCGTTTTATTAGAGATTGTTATTTAATACATCCAACACGCAAATCGGAATAAATTTTAACGAAACTTTTACTTCGATGACTGACCTAGTTACTATTACAATATTTAATGCGGAGAATAATGAGGAATTTGCCGCTGCAAACCCAAATGGCACTGACTATAAAAAATTATGAAGCTTGATGAAATCTTCAATTGCCCACTGGAAGAATACTCCGGTCGTGTACAGTGAACCAATAATTTCCTATCGCATGTCTGGTTGGAAGTGAAGCTTTTTTTTATTTTAGAGACATGGCGTCCCCTAAGACATTGATATTCCTATTTTTCCGAACTTCATGGTAACTTTGAAATTTTATCCTTGAAGCATAATTTGATATTTCATTAGCATATACCTAATTACATAGTCAATTCGATGGTAAGGCAAGTAATTTTTTATATACACTATAGGGGAAGGTCGTCAATTTTCGTAGATACCGTATTCCAGTACTTAGGCTGGTTATATGTATAATTATTCACATTACGAAAATCTACAGTTATTAAAGTGAAGATAGATATAACGACTGATCTTCATATATTTTGTATCTAATCATCTGGAAATATTGAAAACTCAATATTGAAAAATCAATATGAAAAACAACTATAGCATATAAATTAAGATACTGATTGTGATGATAATAATAATAATAATTGTTATTCATTTCTATAAATAATATAGATTAGACGAAGTTTTGCAATACGCTTATCTGACCTATGACCTACAATGAGAATTCTTCAAAGAATGATATTATATCTGTATGGCATTCATTTCTCAGAATACAGGGCAAAATTTGATACTTTTTACCATGCCAATAGTAGCCACTAAAATATCGCAATAGCTATCTCAGAATTCCATTACTCTAGATTTTGGCCTTACCAGAACGTTCCCGAATATATTTGCTTAAAAATAAAATAATTCAGTTATAAATAGAATACAAATCTTGCATTGGCACCTGAAAACCGTTTATATTATAATCATTCGTTCTGAATGGTTGTCGAACATGTTGAACACATCAGTAAGTCCCAAATATTTTGAAAATCCATTGAATGTATTTTATGTACCAAGAGAAATCAGGTATTTGTCATGTTCGTGCTACTTTATCTTGCGTATAATCAGTAACCTCAAATAGGTTTATCGTCTGGATTAATCAAGAAAGAAGTAATTTGCTGAGTATTAATTCTAGAAGTACCACAAACTACTTTCAGGGGTATAACGCATAATGATCATCAGAATTTATATTTCATGACTTTATTGTCTCAATAGTTTACCAAAACGTTATTTTAGGGAAAAGTTGATATGATAACAATAATAATAATTCGTCTTTATTTCCTCAAGTGATTATTACAAAGTAATAAGAGGCACAGAGTGATACGGGCATCAGGTGAAGTTTAGCTAGAATAACTCAGAAACGGTCAATCTCAGATATAGTTTTAAAATCAAGCAGAAACTATTCGAAATGAGGGAGTTCGACATTTTGCATGATGAGAATGATATTGAGATTATTCCGTATCTATGAACCATGTTGTATGGCTTAGGGTTCCAGTAGTTATATTGAAAATATAACATGAATTGGATTAGGTACTCAATGTGATGATTTTCAATAATTTTGCATATTTATGAATAACATCAAATTCACAATTTGGTGAAAAGGCAAAATTATTTATTATGAACTTGACATATTGGGATTTTTTAGTACTGAAATTTATTCAAAATGAAGTTGGCGTCTTGCGAATGATTAACCGCCAAAACAAAAATTAGAATAAAGAAAATATATTTCTCCTTCAATAAGTCTAATAGACATAGATATATGAATCCCATTTGGAAATACTGCAATATTCATATCATATCAATGATAATCATTGTAGTCTGAATACACAAAGTTGTCACCATCCAGGAAATGTAAACCGACATGAAATCTAATTTATAATCATGAATTATATTTATTGATCTTATTCATCTTGCAATTATCTAGATTAATGATAATATATATTTTTATTGATATATTTTTTTCAAGGATAAGATAATATATTGAATAGATCTTTGAGATACAGAATTATCATGATAGTTGTCGAAATACACGTGAGATGCGACGATCTATACTTTAATTACTATTGAATACAACGTACACAACAACAAAAATATTTCAATGTAATAAATATCGTACTTTCCTTCGTTTTCTCATAATTTGAAAAAGAAATTGGTTATCGAATCATTTCCCATTTTACTAAAAAAAAAAATGATGGGGAATTGTCATTGAAAATTAATTGAAATGTTACAAAAATATCAATTCAATGTGATTCGATAGCTGTCAACGAAGTCATGGTAGTATTATCGGATCGGAACAAAATCAATAACATTTTGAAATTCTTTAGCAAGAATTTGAATGACCACCAGAATAATACACGCTTCTTGATTGGTGATTCTCGATAACTATCACATATTCTGCATGATTCCTCATTTCTATATAAAAATTGAAATACTTGATACCTTAGCATTGCGGCTGAAATATCGCGTTGACAAAATGGACACCCTGTTGCTTGATTTATGAGATCAGTTATAGCAACGGCGAAAATAAGATCCAACCAAGTATTATAACTGAATAGTCGTCAGTACGCCTTGTTGAATCGGAAAAATGGGTGGGAATTTGTGAGTTAAAAATAAAAGATTCGAGTAATGTTATTCATATGTCTATTCCGGCCAATAAAAATGATTCAGATAGAGAAGATCGTTTATTTTTATGTTGTTGTTATTTGATAACTTTGGCTAGGTCAGATTAAAAAATATGGCTGGAAGTTTTATCTAGAAATTCATATATAGATTATTTTTATTGGCGTCTGATAAAAATTGTGTACTGCACATCAAATAACAAAATGGATAATTTAAGTAGACATGATTTGGTTATCGATTAGACTTCATTCATTGGCTAATTAATAACGAATTGAAAGTGATTAATTTGAAAATTGGGTATCAGAAGATTCATAAAAGGTTGAAATAGTGAATATCGAAACTTCTCAGATGATTCAAAAACATTGCTGGTCGACGTTATTTGGTACGAACTACCTAGTCGATCTTCGGACGTATTTTCATCCTGGTCCCGTGCAATTTGATCCTTTTTTAACCAGAAGCCTTGACACCAGTAAATAATCGAAATATCATATGCTAAGTATTTTCAAAAGGATGCCCGGAAGAATCTTATTACATTTCAGTCATCGAAAAAACGATAATTGTAATGTTGAACATTTCCTAAAATTAGTGCAATGTTAAGCTAGTTAAGCTGACGAGACCCTTATTATTATTCAAATCACAAAATATTATTTTTTCGAGTTGTCCAATTCAGAAGACAAGGAAAACGAAAAAAAATATATATATATATATATATACAATTTTCAATCATTTCGTTAAAATTATTGCGTGCTATGGCTGATCAATTCTTTTAGTGAAGGTTTTCTGTTATTCGAATCGAATTCATTTATTGCGACGAAAACAAAAAAAAAGTTCGATACTATCAAAACTGAAATTCTTATCACTATTTGGAAAAAATTGATCATTTGAACAAACAGTCCATTTCAGCTAACGTAAATGGGTTTACGAACTGCTGGAACAAACGATGGATTATCATTTATTGTATGATAATAATTTGAAATTCAAAGTTATAGTACATCAAACATATCTTATTCAGCCGAAAATTGCCGGAAATAGATTTATAGTTATATGAAACGTATAGAAAATCCCAATTAATTTAAGTCACTCCGTAGCGGAACGAAACAAATAAAAGTATGAACACAGAACATACAGAACATACGATATTTGAACTCGTGACCTTTAAACTTGGTGTCAAACTACTTCTAGTCCACCGCCATCATCTCGAAGAAGTGGCTACAAGTACAACGTATGTATGTGATTTTGAATACATTTTTTCGTATTCAAAGGTATGAATTTTTGCATGTAGTGTACCTACAAGAGTATGCTCAACCTGAAGATCTACGAAACTATACAGTGCTTCTCAAAAGTCCCCTCCCCCCCTCTTATCTTTGGAACGATTCCGTATACTGAGTGTTACAGTTTGTAGCCAAACTAGACAGTGTTCGAGTTCAGGTTTGAGGGTGACAAAAATTTCAATTCAACTAGTTTTTTTATATATCTTGATGATCGTCAGCAATTTTTGATCAGAAATGATGTGCACCACCGATTTTTACAATTTTTTTTGTATCTATTCGTCATCGAACAACTCAAATCTTCAATTTTTAGTATATTTTACTTAGCTTGTTTCGGTCTTGAGAAAAAAACTCATCTTATTGCATGTTCCTGAGACATAGTTTTAAACAAGTAATAGAAATAAAGAGCATTTTTATATCGTATATTTCAGAAATATGCTTCCGATAAATAATAATATTTCCATTGTTTTCCATGGCTTTACTTCTGATCCTTGTACCATAATGATAAAGAAACGTTATCGACTACTCTTTGGAGGTTTTTGTTTCATTACGTTGTTCCAAGAATGAAAAATATAGCTAAGTTTTATGTCCCAAATGAAATCCCAAATATAAAGAATCATAAGGATCACTCAAAGAAACAAAGCTTCGAGTTTGGCTACGTACTAGCATAATACTCTACTACAATGTGTCCAAGTAAAGGAAACCGGGTCTGATAGGAGAGGAAAGGGAAAATATGGAATTAATGATATACTGATGTTTTGTGAATGTTTCATTATCAAGGACCAACAAAATAATGTTTATAAAGATATAACTTTTTTGAGGTAATAAAAAACCGAAATGAAACAAAATTCGAATGGATCTATCTTTTCAGTTTCGTAATAAATTCTGGTGACGAAATTATCGTTTTAGATCCTAATTTCTGTTTCAAGAACATTTCTGGAATTCAAATAGAATTCTCAAGTTCATTACTTAGAAAAACGGATTTGAAATGAAATCATGAATCACCAAATTTCAGTATAAGTTCAGAAAAATCAAATGAACTGTGATTTAAAATTAAAGGAAAATAGTCAAAACTATTTTATTTTTTTCATATACAAAAATAATTGAAGTGACTGTCTGTAAGATGGTGGATATCATAATTTGACCTTCAGTATTATTGGTGGAATAACACTTTCACTCTACACCATGTACATATAGTATTGACAAAAAGTTTTATAAAAAAAAAATAATGTTAATTATCACTTGTACGAATATTTTACACGAATCAAATGTTTTGTATATTTTCCTTATAATTCGGTGTCTTTTGACTGCTCTTTATTTCATATTTTCATGAGCGAATAATAGCTTCATTGCCCCATCACCCCAAATTTTTTCTTGGTTGTTTTTTCAACTCGATAATATTACGCTTTTCATTTCTGGAAAAAAGAATCGAATGTGATCGATCTGAATAGATATCTGCCTTGACATATCAAATCCGATTGAACTGTCATTTCTATGTCTATGTTTACTTACTATCATTTTCTTTTTTTATTTATTGATTCACTAAAGCTGGTATCATTCATTCAAATCGTATGTACTAAAAAATGGAAATACAGGGAGATGTCGAAATATTATCATGACGAATGTGGGATAAATTGAAATCACTTCCAAAAATTATTTGTTATATCAAATAGGTAAAAGATGAAACGAATTGTACTGTATTGCAATCTTGTAATATTCATTCATCATAATTAGATAATTTTGCTTCGATTGAAGGAATATTTTCATTTCAATATTTCACTAAACCAGTTTATAACAATATCAATAATTATGCGATGTGAACAAACTTCAACGAGATGAAAAAATGCTGAAAAACAGTAGAGATAAAAATGCAATAAAAATAAATTCCTAACAGCCATAACCTATCTCAAGTTGAGTTATTTCAGTTAAAGTAGGCTGTAAAAGAACGCAATAAGATAGAAAAAAAAACACATGCAAATAAAGTACTGGAGAAAGAAACGCTAGGTCAACGAACTAAGATATACGACTGTCTCTTTCCCACGCATGGAACGCTCTGAAGTCAAACAGTGGCGGAGATGCGAGGGTGTGTCGAAGAATATTTTATTACAGATATTATTGATATATCAGATAAATTTATATAAAAAATGTTAATCTACTGAACAGGTATACAAAAGGAATAGGAAAATAAAGTGGAAGATTTTTGGTATCGAAAAGTCGAAATCATTTGAAGAATTCTGATTTTATTGTAATTAATAGAATTCAACTCAAATAGTTTTTCTGGATATTCTAACTTGGCATCATTTCTCAATTCAAATGTAGAACTTGTTTTATCTGTATATTTGTAGCTGCCGATGAAAAACTTGAATAATTTCATCAATTAATTCAAATGTTCATTTATTATTGCTTCGATATTATCTTCTGCGAAATATTGTCTGAATATTTAATACATAAATTGGTTGAAATATCAAGAAATATTTTTTGTCTGAGGTGCGTTATCCAAACAAGGAAAGTCTGGATTATAATCCCCAATAGAATTGAACGATTTTTGAGTTCAACCTAGTTTGACAATAATTAAAGCGGATCATTGGAAGTTTGATAAGAGAATTGTACGATTTGACGCAAGGGTTTATGAGTAAACACAAATATAACATATAATATTCATGTTTATCGAAGTGATCTGTTCAAAATATCGAAGAAAATCATAGAAATCTTTATTCAACATCGCAGATATATTGTAACACAGTTTGATATCGCATGTAACGCTCCAGTTCAATACGTGATTTTGATGAGACCAGATAGGATCCAAATGTTTTTGAGGTGTTATCAATATACAGGGTGGCCCAACGAGAACGTAACGGTAGGTATAACTATCAGAAAGAGATTTTATCGAGAAACTAGCTGGCATTAACAAAAACTGAAAAAAAGCGAATTGTTTTTAGGAAAATATTTTCGAAAATATTTTCAACATTTACTTTAACAAAACGGTAAGTTTTCAACCGAAATCGATTTACTTTTTGTATTTTTTGAGAAATGCATTAGCGACATCTCAAAGGTCCATATCTTTGCAACGACTAGACGGAATTTCAAAAATGAAAAATCGATGTATATAGGGAATCAAAGTGACTTTTCAACGAAGTGTCATGAGACCCCATTCCCATTTGAAAAAACTCAGGGGATGCTACCCCCGTTTAGGAGGGTATAATTTGGGCTATACTTTTTGCGTCAAAAGTGTCTTCCTCATATATACAAAGTAGACATGTTTCAGATTTTTCCCGATAAAATCTCTTCCTGGTAGATATACCTTCCGGCACGTTTTCGTTGGGCAAGCCTGTATATGAAAATAATCAGTCAGAAATCCATAGAATAGTGTAGGACTATAAACCAGGTTTACTTATTCAACAAATGAAACTTCCGTTGACTAACCGACCATCAGCGACTGGAATTTACTCATCTTGGTAATTCACAATATTCGAAATAGTGAAAATGCAACTTAGGTTATTAATGTAATTAATATTTCTATGGAGAATGAGAGAATCAATTCGAACTCAGTGGATATAGGCATGGGATTTAAATGGAATGTATTTTTAAAATGAATTCAGGCGACGTAATCATAAAATGCACACAAAAATTATCAGAGAAGCGAAATATTCTTTTTATTATTGAAATGATCACATTTAACTGAATTCAACTTTTTGATTTGATTTGCGATAGTATCGGGATATGTTGAAAATTTTATCATATCAGCTAAATCGAAAATGAATTCTATTCAAGTCGATTGAATCATGATTTCGAGAATCATTATCAGGATTACCGGTATGGTCATATTTGAGGATGAATATTGTGCATTCATAACTACGATATCAATTAAATATTTGATGAAGATATCAATCGATAATTTGAAAAATACTGTCTTTTTTTGATAGTTCGTGACAATATTTTTCAGTCTGAAAATAATATATAATCACACTAAGAATGCCTGTTCTAGCTCTCACATGAGAAATGCCACTATTGCTAATGGATTATCATTTCAACGATTTCATGATTCTGTAACACTACGCCACTGTCTTATATGTATACATGCACAGCCTCCTATACTTAACAGAATCTGTGTAGGGTAGGTCAATGCATTTTATACTTGTTTTATTTTTCGAGTTGAAACACTCTTTCGTTTCTTTTATACACTTTTTAGTTCAGTATACACTGCGAAATATAAGATCTACCTTTATGCGTTATTTATAAATTCTAGATACAGATGATGATCAGAAACTGAACAAGCATCATTATAAGGAACTGAGATTGTGAAATTATGTTGAGGTTGGATGAATTTATCATTGAACTCAAATATACAGGAAGCATAGAGTGACATTATGGAAAATCATGTATCTCTTTGACTTCGGAACTCTTCGCAATGCATTACAATTATTGATATGTTGCATTGTTTTTTCATTCTTTTGTACAATCTTCAGACTAGAATATACTATGAAATGATGGAAAAAATAATGCGAGAAATTAATGATAATTAGACAAGAACATGGTTACCTATTTAAATGAATACATAAACTACTTAGATGTTCAACACGTTCCTTCAGAAAACTTTCATTTGCAACAAAGTCAGCAATAGTGACATCTATATCATGTTAATTCTCGATTGATTTTTTTATTGATTTTGTTGATTTTTATTTTTTATTTCATTCCTTCTACCATTTGTGTGTAAATGAAAATTTACACTCAATAAACTTGTGTATCTGGTATTATTCGTCATTCTTTTTATTCAATCAATGATATCATTGGATATTCTGTATTTCAATATTTCGCAGTACCACATTAGAAAATGCGTAAAATTCCGGATCCATTATAGCGTATAAATGTAGATGAGAAAACCTAATCATCCCAGTATTATTAAGTTCGAACTCATATGATTTTAGCAGATTCAATGTCAAGTATTCTACAAGAAAATAACTCTTTTCGGTGACTCATGATGGGATGTTTTTGTTATATTCTTGATTTTTGTCGAATCATTAGAATTGTTAATCCTTCCCTCCCTTAACCCCTAAATTCAGTATAGTATATTCTGAAATGCAAAAATTTCAAGAAACTACTATAGGTGAGAATTCTATTGGCACCAAACAAGATAGGAAAGTCTCTTCCGATAGTTATTTTTCTAAGGGTTCATCAGCATAACTAAGAAAAACCGATCCTTCTTTTTTCTTCCATTCAGGAATAACAATCTGAATCAACTGATTTGAGCTGTATATATTTATTCAAGCAAGTGAGATTTTTCGATAGCAGTGATGACAAAATAACGAATTTCTAGGGATCTACTGAAATTCTGATTCATTGGGACAATTTAATCGTCAATTATATTGTTAACACTCAACAACGATAATCATCGATATAACATCTTTATTACTCCAACTTTAATAGTAATTCAATTTTGTGTCTCATTGGGAATACGAAATGTGCATTTTTGACAATCTGTCTCGTACTATACTATTCTTATAATTGATATATCATACATATATATCCTAGAATGGATATCGTAGGCAATTTGAATAATCTTTTGATTCATGTTACTGTCAACTATGCAACTAATCTTACATCCGAGAAATTATTCTTTCATGTATGTTTTCTGGCGAAACAGTTTCATGCAGGATTCAATGAACGCAACTAATACATAGGTTCAGATATACAGATAATATGGCCAAGTATAACTATATATTAGTATTACAATAGGATGTTCGTTATTTCGAGTGCCACTGAGGGGATGTCGCTTATCTTGAGCAATACAAAGTTGATTAAATTAGGACAAAATCGCGCATTTCCAGAGTTCTTTCTAGAGGTTTCGAATACGACATGGCCTTTTCACTGATTCCCAAAAAACATTATACTATATAAAGTTTCGACAGTTCGATAAGTCTTGATTAAAGACGTTAGCATTCAATAAATTTTGTCGGCGATACAAGAATGGATATAAAAATCGATTTTTTTGCAAAACTTTACCCCGATTTAATAACTATTTTTGTAATATGAGCGAAATCTCCATAGTCGCATTTGAAGAACGAAATACCTGTGAAGGTGTTCGAGGTTGTTTTTTTTTTCACATCTTTTTAATATACCTTCCCAAAAATTGTCTCCTCAATTGGAAATTTTTTTCAGTTATCAACTATCATCAGATGTGGCGCAATTAATAAAAAAACACCTGTATGACCGTTTACATGCTGAAATCTATTAGGTAGCTTGACTAGTTTTTTATTGGTTTTCAATTCCCAATAGGTTATGCAACCTTTTTTTACGGATTTTACTTCACGACGAAATTGAAGATTCATGATCAATTACAGATAATCCATGACGATATTGTACAGGGTGTAACTCGGCAATTATAGGAAATTATCGTTAGAGCACTTTTTCCGGTCCAGTACGACTTTTCAATTTCGAGTTATGACAAAAGATCGTATATTTTCAAATGGAAATCATAGTTTGCTATGGTTTAGTTGAAAAGGTTTTTCAATATAATTGTTCAACCATGTATCAGATGTTGAGTAGCTTTCGATGTCCGAGTATCCATTAGCTGAAATGATTCTACGAAAAAATGTGTCGACCTTATCATTCCCTAACTTCACTGACAACCAAGATGATCTTGTGTCGAAAAGTCGAAAAATTGAACTTTCGTTTACAAATTGAAAACAAAGAATGAGGAATGTTAGATCCTGATCTAAAAAATCAGTTCTATTATTGAATAAAATGTGATGAAATATAGGCTTTTCCTTGGAAGCAGGATTTTGACATGGAATTCGGCATAAATTCATACTTCATATAGTTCGTTTCCATACTTTTGTTACTAGTTGTATTGAATGGCACTAAGATATTTGCTTCATTTGTGGAAAGTGAATTTTGAAGAATTCTTCACGATGCAAATCGAACGAAGTAACAATAGTCCACTTATTTTCTTTCATTTCATTTTTCCATATTTTATTCGTAGTCCTTCTCGAGAATACTATTTCAGCACAATCAACATGATCGGTGATGGCTAGTATTCACAAATAATTTGGTATACCCTGTAGCAATCAATAACTGAAACAAGTGACATAAAACAGTAATGGCGAATTCATGTCCAACACTGCAAATTCAAATTTGCGTTTGATTATATTTCGTACGAAATTACTAAATTTTTTATGCAGCAGAATATCAATACTATAACTATTTTCATCGGGGTGTGGCTATCCCTGGATATATTGTCGTTATTTTAAAAATCATCCATTCGAATGTATGCAGCCTCATTGGATGAAGAGGAGAGGGAAATGTGACGTAACTAGTATATAACAGCCATTTTGGATTATTCGTCTATGTACTATCTGGACACGACTCTCAAAACACTCTAAATAATTTATTGTCCATTCGACATCAAGAGTTGCATTTGTTTTTGACAGTACGCATGCCAATGGATGTATTCGAAAAGCTATGTGGAAAAATGTAGAAAATAATTACAATTGGAATGTTGCATTTCGAAATTTGTTCATGTCATGAGATTGAGCTTTTCTGCGTATACATCCATGAAGTCTACTTGAATTTAAAATAACTTACCCGGATTTCTTCTTCTGAAGTCACTTATTCGTTTGAATGTATTAGTTGTCGCAGTCGGTATTTTTTATATTTTGTCGGAGGCAGGTATTTAGTCACGATCAGGAAGTTTCAGATTTTTTTCTTATAAATGTATGAATTTTCAACAATTTTGTACTTGTACCGAATATAAGCCACGAGGTATATTTTTGTTGTTTTTTTTTTTCACTTTTTTATCAATATACAAATTTTCTAATAGGAAGTTTTCGTTATAAGGCCGACGATATAAGGCACTCTAGTCAATATTTTGGAAAAATACGATTGGTTTTTGTTTCAAGTCGAACGTATATAATAAGTTTTAGATATACACCTAAACATGTACATAAATCCTCTTTATTCTTTTTAGATATGATCACAGGTTTTTGGTTATTCCAACGGTGTGCAAATCAAAAGTCTTCCAAAATCAGTTGATAAGATCGGCAAACTAAAATTCACTCTGTTTTATGTGTTGTAGTAAAGTCCGCAAACTTAGCCCGTTTAAGTAATTATGCTGCCCAGTCTATTATAACACTACTGTTTCAAATCAAATTGGATGGATTGTTGCCCTATGTTGAAAAAAATAATCGATTCAAGTTAAATTATTGAGTCTGCTTGATGTTCTCTTTGCCCGATGCAGATTATCAATAACTTTAACTCTGGTTTAAAAGTTAAATTAGGAGTCCGTAAGATGCCCGTTGATTTAGATGTAAATTAGTGTAGAAAATTATTTGAATTAACTCAAGAGATTATTATTCTTGTTGATCCTCTTGTGAATCTTCGTCGATAGCAAACTGCGATTGCTTGTGAGAGATATAGGAACATTATAGCCAGAATATTTTGTATCACGATGATTACTTTTGTACTGTAGTTCTAATGAATGAATTTCTGAAAAGAAAAAAGAATCATCTGATATTATCTTATTCCAGGATTGCATTCACAGAGCATTTACAATGAAAGCATATTTTATAGATTCATAGATATTTTTGTTTGAAACAAAATATCATCATCATCATCATCATACAGCCCATTTCACGTCCATAGTTGACTGAAATCCTGAATCATTCTGAATTAGTCCATAGAAATTCAATCTGCTCGATATGATACAGAATTGATTTTGTTTCAATTATGGGTTGAATGATCGCATAATTTTATAGTTGTGACTGTTGGTAGGAAATAAGAATTATCCTAAACAGAACTTATTGAAAATACTCTGTGTATATAGTCATATCACATAAACATGCAATGAATACACATGAAGTTCACCTTAGCTTTGTTATGGAAATTCTATTTATGAAAGTGCAAATATTTGTTGTGCTAATTTTATTTTCCAGTCATACTTAGTGAGATAAATTCTTGATGTTCAAATATTTGTGGACATCAACACTCATACTCTATATTTATAGGCTTTCTTAAGAATGTGAACTATAAGTGTAATAAATGACATGCACAAAATCACTAGTCGTTTATTTTATCATCGCATATTTGAGAAATATTGAATGAAGAAACAAGAAAATAATCAAGAATGTGGTATAATTACATCTCGAGAATTTCGTTAACTAATAATCGAGCCTTGCTTGATTTTTATTCTTCATTCCTCTATATATATCACACTTAATTGAATTGCTATATTCAAATTTGAGAGCCGCTAATACGACGGTAAGAGCGTTTTGAATAATATATACAAAGAAAAAAGTAGCAGTGAAGCAAATACTGATGAACGATTAAAAATAATCAACTTACTGTTATTTGGTTTTGTTGTTATTTATAAAACTGTAGGTATAGACAGGTTTAGGGGAATTGTGAAAGGGGTTCGCAGTCAGCTATAAACTGATATTTTCAGTCCCTGAAAATCATCTATGTGCCAGGCACATAACATTGATACATAACGAGTACATAAGCCAGCCCTGTGGTCCAGCCTATCGGTTGTACGGGGGCACGGAAAACGCGAAATAGGCCGTAGATGCAGTGCTAGCGTTGCCACATCAAAGCGACAGAGAGGAACAATCGAACGTCGCAACACCGGCACGCTTGATGTGTGTACGAAATCATACGGAAAACATGTTGCCTGACCTGCGATGGTGTTCGATAAGTGTGAAAATAGTTATCGAAACTTCGTATTGGTTCAGTTTTCGATTTGCTGAAATAAATTCTCTGAGCGTTTCAGCGACAAGATAGAAACTGCAAATTTCACTATAAAAATTAGAAAATAATGACATTTTTATTGCTATTCTGAGTTGATTCACTGTTGAGTTTTATGTTACAGGGCTGACTGCCATCAGAAAATCAAATATATACCTGATGATTCCCTCAAAAGAGCTGAGTAAAATATCAAATTCAATGTGCTTTCCAAGATCGGACCGAAAATTATCCAAGATAGGATTTTTGTGGCAAAGTATTTCACAACCAAATATTTTATCAAGCTTTGAAATATTGAACAGTGTTGTTTAGTTTCTGTGTTTTATATTCAAAGGTGGAGGAGGTTAATTTATTACTATTTATGAATATTCATCAATATTCGTTGGCAAAAAAAGAAAGTTGTCGGGCGCACAATATTTTAGCTTTATTGAATATTACAAGCGTTGTTGATATCTTGAAATATCATTCTCATAATCCATTTTTATAGTTTCTAGTAACGCTTGTACTAGTATGAAATTTATTATTTCGAAAAGTGAACTATCTGGGTAAATTTAAATCTGGCACAGATATTTGAATGGTCAGTTCATAGATCCAATTTGAACTGTCTATCGATGATGATTTTTCAATATTCAATCATTCATCACAACTTTAGTAATCTTGCAGAGTTTGAAACTAGCAGATGCTCAACCAACTATTTATGTATTGAAAATCTTCCTTTTTGGTTGAATTTTTCTTTTCAGATTAGTATATGATATCATCGGCAAAATTGAGTTCACCTTTATATTATTTACATCATTTACTATAATGTGATGAATAGTGGCCCAAGAATAGTTCCATGTGGAACACGATAAGTTATGTTACTTTCTACTATTACAATTTTTGCTTCCTATAGCGTGGGTAGTCTAGTTTTTCGATATCAACCAAGAAATGGGTGGAAATTATGA
Source organism: Plagiodera versicolora (assembly GCA_037013635.1). NCBI lineage: Eukaryota > Metazoa > Arthropoda > Insecta > Coleoptera > Chrysomelidae > Plagiodera > Plagiodera versicolora. The sequence continues at coordinate 1,131,558 of CM072986.1, read as the reverse complement.
CTATTCTTACTCCATTTCACAAAATCGTTGTGGAAATATTCGCATTCATGTGATCTCAAGTATTTGTCATGTCTACTATAGAAATTAATTTGTGAATCACAATCAAACTCTCGCGTTATTTTTGTGAACCCATTAGTCTATCAATTTATTCGCATTATTTTCACATATCGCATTTGCAATAAAATTTACCTCAAAGTACATCCTTAATGTTTGCGCACCTATGAAATTGTCCAGCTTTGCTTCAGAATTACCTAATAATTATATTTTTAGTACTTGTGAAATTCAATCTTAATGCAGTGAAGATATATTGTTACGTGAGAATACCCAACATTTCACATCAATAGACAAAACATCTGTTAAACGATCAACATAAAAATGATAGTAAGAAGTGAATGTCTGGAAAGCCAAGAACTCATTCATTATAAAAGTATATAAAAATGAGAAATTCATTTTTTATCTCAAAAGTTATTTTCATTAATCAAGCGAAAACAAACTTTGGAATTGAAACGATTCATTTAGAAATAAAATAATAAAATAATAAAAACGATGATTCGAAAATATTGCATTCCATACCAGAACTTAATCTTATACTTAAGATGCAGGGTGTCACACGAAAAATTGATCCAATCAATTTCTCACAAGATAGACATTCGAAAATATTTATATTCAGCATATCAACTGAACTAATGAAATTGACTCAAATATTCCTATCTCACCAATATCTTACATAGGATCCCATGTTTTCTGGATATCTAAGATTTGTCAAAATTGACGATTGCCTTTTTCTACTTAGATATCGATCTATCCTTGTGAAAAGGAGGAGGGAATATAGGTTCATCAAGAAATTGAAACAATAATTGATTGAAAAAATTCGATCATTTATATTTTTTATAATTAAGAAGGTAGTCTCATGAAGTACGTTAATGTCATCTGAAAAAATAGAACTAAGTGGAAAATTTGTCCCAGGTGAATCCACTGAGGTGTTACCTGTTATGACATCGATAATACATCTAAAAATAAAACTGTAATGCTCCACGATACTAACCTTTATTTTCATTGTCAATTGGGTTCTCTACGATCATCTGACGTAGTCACTGCAATAGAAATAAACAGTTATGGAAAAATGTGAGAAGAATATCTGAAAATTTTTGGTCATTTCTCAAAAACACAAAAATTATTGTTTTTCCACGACACCTAGGCACCTAGACTATTGTCAACATATCAAGCCGACCTTCATGAACTTCATTGGAGAATCATAACCATTCTCACTCAGGAATGGCATTTGAAGGAAATATCAATAGAAATACAGTGGCAATGTGTTTAAAATGAGGCAATGGATTGAATAAACGAAGTTATCACATATCGTTCTTATCGTACTTCAACATAATTCAACTTTCATGGATGGAGGGAGATACATGATGGATATACAATTACCTCCAAACAACTTTTCTTCGTCAACATGAGGTTTCAAAAAGAGGAGACACGTGTATTTTTGCAGTATGTGGAATATTGGAGAAGATAATATTTTATTGGAATAATATCCACAACTACACAATCTTTTTCATCAATTGTATAAAAATTCAAAAAATAGGCAGAATCACATTTCATTTCCACATCGATAGCGTGTTTCTTTGTCAACAATGATCTACCGGATATATTGCAGTATCTGGCTTTTTTGGTATTTCCATAAATTGCCATTCTCATCGGAATGACACATAAGTAATTGCAATTCAGCAACAAATATTCATTACGAGAAGGTGAAACTCGATTACTGAGGTATTTTCACAAAGAGAATTTCTATACCATTATTCTTTATGTCTATTTTTTTCATATTGGAACTTCTGTTAGTTATCTGACAGGATTGAACTCATGAGTATTGAAAAAGTAGAAATGTATCTCTCTTTCATAAAAACAAATCGACGTGTTGAAGCATTTATTCAGATGTTCATTTCAATTCTAAGAAATTGTTTTGGAGATTTTTCATCAGATGACCCTATATGTTTTATATACCTATGAGTTGATTTTTTCATTTCACATAAAATGTTCACAAAAGGAAACTTTATCAAGCCCGAATATTGCAGACATATAGAAAATTCAATGATTTTCATTTGATTACGTTAACTTTATTTTAGCGAATCACTGGGTGAATGTGTAGAGGCTTCTAATTATTGTATGAAAGCTATTGATTCGAATATATACATTGGTATATAATGTATGTATATATATGACTAATGGAGAATATTTTATTTATTCTGGTCCAACAAAATCGATGAAAACGCCAATTCGGGTTCAGTCATGAGAGAGACAGTTCAATGAAAACAGATTACATCGAAAATCTGTTTGTTTTCTGTTAATGGCCGAAAAACTAAATATTTCGAAATCATGTTGATCATTACACACAGAACACACGAACAGAATGAAAAAATATATCGATTTGAAAAATTTTGTCACTGCTGGAAATTTAACTTCTACAGGAGGTTTGAATGCTGTTGCATTTCAAATTCTCTACCACTTTTGATCCTAGAGGTATTTGATTTGAAGCATAAATTACTGGTGATATGAAATATTGAATTATTATCGGAATTGTAATGAAATATACGATTATTTTATCTTCAAACATAGATATTAAGATTCATGTATCTCTATGAAAACCGGAAGCTGGTAGTGGTAAACAAAGTTCCCTGATTTTTTCTCGACGTTGCATTCCTTGTATACAGGAGAACAATTTGTATCCCTTTTTGATCGAAGTTATAGGAATCGTGTGAGCTTAAATATTGGTGTATGTTGAAAGTGTAATTTTGATGAATGCACGTGAATTTTATGGTATAAGCAATAAGTACTAGGTTAATAGTTGAGTCATGCCAAAAAGATCATAGTGCAAAACACATTCATTCATTTAGGGAAGTTGGTCATTTCCAAAATTTCAACAACATTGCAATAACAAATGTCAACTCGTGAAAACTGTTTAATAATATTGCCTTCATCTTTTTTAAACAGAGGAATAGTAGATTAATGAGAATACACGATGGCATTAGAGAAAATATAAAGTGATTGTGTTTCGTATCATAATGATGATAGAAATGATTCACTAATATTTGTCTTCTATCAGTGACGATCGTTACAAAAAATTCATTAACAAACATTATATTTTGTGCTCGAATAACACACAGACAGAATATAATATTTTTCATTCCCTGACGCCAACCATCGATATGCTCTCCACTTCTAGTGGGACAAGGACAGCGATACCAATAACAGTGAATTGGAGGGAGATAAACATTGATGACAATTCACCTAGTATGTACAATTTTGGTTTTATCTCGGTGGGGTGCAGTGCGAGTGCATCATAAATGTGCATATTTGGCCCTGCGTGTTTCAAACGGTCGGACTCAATATCGATTGCGTATATAGAGAATGTAGTATGGGGCAGTGATTGCATTTTGTTCAAAATGAAATACTTTCGTTCGCAGTATCGCTACAGGGTGGAACGAATTTCGATGTATATTCGGGGATAATTTAAATGATTTTTCCATTTAGTAGTACATGAGCAACATAAAATTTGATGTTCATGAATACAGAAGTATAGATTTAGTTTTACTACAAATTTGGATTGTATTCTATATTATCACTTGAAAATGAAGGACTATTCAATATTTTGAACGTGATTTTACTGTACCTTGGCTTATCAGTGTTGGATGAACTCATCTTGTATTTATAGTAAAAATATATGTTGATCACTCGTCTGCAATAATCATAAAATACGGCCGATTAAAGTACGATATGGAATTTCGAGAAATCTGTTGGTCATCAAATTTGGTACATAAAATAAACCGTGAATATCGATCATCATTTCCAATGGACGTAATGTGTTATTTTTAGGAAGAATTGTCATCGCTGAGCCTATTTTCAATCGATAGATCACACCTGCTTATGGAGGTAACCATTCGTTTCATTTTCGGAATACGTCTAAGGTACCATCCATCGTCGACCACCCTGTTTGAATATTTTGAAGATTTTTTGCTCATTTTTGAAGATTTCAATGGATTAGTTACTTCACATCGAAAATACATAACCTTTGAGGTGTTTCAATCATTCATCACCATTTATGATACTTATTATACAGGATGGTTTCTCGTATCTGGAAATAGAAAATTTCAGCAATGCAGCCTTTCTACTGAGAAGTATTATATTATTCCACTCGGAACACCATATTTGTGATAGCATTTCTTGATTTGTCATTTTCGTTTAATCTTTTCCTATATCTAACTCCAAATGTTTTTGAGATAATGATTATTTTCCAAAATCCATTTCAAAACATGACTGCTTTCATGTTCATAACTGCGTTGTCTACGTGTGTAGAAATTGTGTAGCAAGGTCGCTGAAGATTTGCAATTTCACTGGTAGATACAAAAATAAGAGGAACTTTTTTTCAATTGAAACATCATGTTGCTATACCTGAACAGTAACATTACGAAGATTTAGTCAAAATTCCATATTGAATAGAATTAAGCACATTTATTGTCGAAACTGAAATTGGAAAGCCTTTTAAAGAAGCCTCCACCTTCTGATCTCATCATGAATATTATGTTTGGTTATGACATTTCATAGGTATCCACAATGACAAATCAATGCTACAATATACAAGGTGTTCCATTTGAACTAACATAGATCATATTGAATGTCGCGTCATTATGCTTTGTTTTCTATTATTTGTTGTTCAAGTTTCGTTTTGTTAGGCGAATCTTTATTTATTTATTTATTCATTGGTGGATCATCCAAAAAAGGGCAAATCGTCTCGTCGGTGATGCTGCGCTTACTAACTCGCTTACTTCTCTGAAACACCGTAGAAGGGTTGGCAATCTATCTCTATTCTATAGATATTTTCATGGGCGGTGCTCTTCTGAAATATCAACAATCGTTCCTCCTTTGGCGGTCTCTTCGAGGTTAACCCGTCAAGTCCAGTCTTCACACCCCTTTGTGGTTAAATTTGGTGACCTGCAGAACATCTCTTTTCAAAGACTCGTTCATCCAACGAACAGCGAGGCTATGTAACGCATTGCCCAGGGAGGTGTTCCCCGAGGCATATGACCTTCAGAAATTTAAAAAGAACACCAATTCCTACCTCCTTTCTCTTGCTTCTCACGATGTTCTCTGAACATTACAGGATGTTTCCTTTCGTGAGAGGTTTTATATAAAAAAAAGTATGAAGTCAATCGATTGAAAATTTCAGTTGATTATTGGTAACAATTATAATAATGATTATCCTTCAATAAGTTGAGTATTTACTAAAACTGGTTATTTTCATCAAATCGATAATCATTATTGAGAATGAAATTAAATTCCACATGAGTATAGGAAAGGAAGCAGTTCACTCTTATGAAAAAAGTGGACAAATATTCGATCAACATTTTCACGAACACGAGTATGACATTATGCAATGCCACATAAAAAAGTTACATTTGTTGAAATCATAATTGATTGGATGAAATCATTAGGGAAATGGAATATTGTTGTTCAAATTTCATCAATTGTGTTACTCCAATGCATAATGCATTATAAAGAATTAATGGTTTTTGGTGCATAAATTATTTTTCGATAATTCAATCTCGCCGAGTCTGAAAAATACAGAGAACTGCGAAATATCAGAACCGGTCGGTTGTCAATGTTCGTTGAATAAAATAAAGGAACATTCATTTGGAACTGACAGGTACAGGCACATAGAAATTATTTATAATATGCAAATTGTCTCTGATTTTGATATTATTGATGTGCTGATTCTGGTACAATTTAGTCAGTCAATACAGATATATCTGAATACTTCATTTGAAATGGACAAAATATGTCCATTGTCAAAATTAGTATTATAAATAAGCTTATTTCAATTGTGCACTAAGCGAAAATAGATCTACTAGATCTACTATACAGTCGTGCATTAAATCGATACACGGTGCAAGGAGATATTGCATGTCAATCTTACTCAACTAATCATAGTGATTTGTGATTCTGAGAAAACAGAGTGTCAATAGTTCACACCTCATTGTAAAATTCGTAGGATGTCAAAGAAACAATAACATATGCAACACAACATGGTAAGAAAAGAATTGGTTAGCCTTTTTTAGATATCTGCAGTTGAAATATCCATTTCATGCTGTCAGGGTCATACTGTGTTAATAATCAAACACAATTTGAAGCAATTACGTTAGATTTCATCAACTGTCAGTTATAACTAAAAGGTGTTAAATATAATCTACATGAGCTTTATATTTCAACGCTATTTATTATCGGAATCATCAACTTTTCGACCAATATATGCTGTGTTAGATGGTCATACCTTAGTCTCAGAAATTTGGGGGAACAAGGAAACATATTCTTCAGGAATTTCAAGGGTTGTTTTTTGAATCTCATACGATTTGGTGCGTTTTGTCAACTCTACAAAAAATATTATTGAAATGAGAAAATATATATTTGAATTAAAAGAAGAACTGAAATATTTTTTGTCTAAGAGGTGAAAGTTTCGATTTCATGAAATATTCAGATGTTTGATAAATTTTTGACAGTAGCCCATTTTCTCTAAATAAATCTATGATGTTTTTCAATTGATTTCACCGTTAGAAAATAGTGTAAAACATGTAGAAAATACATTATATATTAATGACAAAAGTAGATAAGCTTCCAAAGAGTCGCAAATTACATAATTTGCATTGAAAATTCTAATTGACAAAGAGTATTTCTGAAGAAGCTGTCTAGAATAGGAGACAATTGTTTTCATTGACTTCAAAGATTGGTTCAAAATTTATGAAGTGAATCGATGAAAAGTCTCTGGTAATAGAAGGGAAAGGTTTGAAAGGTCAGAAGAAGAGACATCTATTATGCGAGATTCTTTGTCCATTGTGATTTTTGTGAAATACCCATACAAAAGCTAATTTCTAATCGATATGCAACCCTATCGATGAATCGAACAAGAAAGGCATATGATTTTATCTTTTACTTTCCTATGCAGGCCGCAGGGTCTTACATCTTATTTCCCATCTCCGTTTCCCAGCTCAGTTATCAGTTGGGATATTGTTTTTTCGACTCAATGTGCCTCTAAGAGTGCATATTGAAGCGTCCATTGATGACATGAAACATTTTTAAGGAATTTTTGACCCACTTCACCCTTGGTGAGATGTTATAAGATTATTCTCTATCCACTCCTTCCTTTCTCAACGCGAGTAAGATGTTTGTAGCCTTATACTTTGAGTATGAAGGATTCATTGAAGGAATACAATTTACTCGATTACTTTTATTCAACATTGACATAGATTCGTTATTGCGAACAAGTTTGAGAATCGGAGAGCTACTGGGATGCTCTGCGGTGTTTGGACAAATATGATAATCGTAATTGATTGAGATTTCACCATATTTCATACAAAACACGTTCTTCACTTTCATTTAATTCTAATTCCAAACCAAATATCATGCAGATTCACACCATATCCTTCTGAAACAACAAAAGGTGATATTTGTCAAGACCCCCGAGTGAAATTCATTATTAAATCAATAGACACCTCTTTGGGAAAGAATATTTTCGATTTACAGGGGGTGTAAATTCCTATGTTTGTATAGGGTATCTTTGAGAGATACAGAAATACTGAAGTGGCAGCCTATCCTCGATATCTTTTTTCGGGTTCACTGGTGGAAACAAAAACTAGCTATCGTCTATAAAAATCATCATTTTTTCTTGATCATATATCACAATTTGCATATCTCGATGTGCGAGTCTACAATAGCAAAAATGATACTGAATTCCACCCCTTTTTGCATTTTTGTATTCACTTCAAATGAGAATGTCACAAGGAAATAGTGAAGATATATATCGGAATATCTCATCCGTAGTGTTGCATTGTATACGACTTGTTCTCTATGGAAAATACAGCCTGATGAAGCTATTTTCAAGAATACAAAAGAATCAAAGAACTCCAGTAACATATTATTATTTATGATTCCGCCTACATATTTGTAGAAAATAACAGTTTTATTGGAATCGGTTCAGTGGGTATTCACGAAAAACTGTGATGAAAAATAAAGGAAAATAAATTTTGCAGACCTTCTCGAAATGAATGATAATAAGTAAGATGATTACTTCTTGTACATATACACTATTGAATAAAGCCTAAGAAGTTCGTTAACCGAGTTTGACACAAGTCATCAATGGTGTGCAGAATATAATGGTAACTTCTTTGAATTCAAGCTCCTATATGTTGCCATGTCAACTAATCGACAATTGCAAAACTCTATTACAATTCCTGTTTCATATAATCGAACAATCCTTCATCAAATCGAAGCGATTCAAGAATTTTAATATTTGGCGGAGTGGCAGTTTTCTTTTTCGAAATCTGGTGAATGCACATGTACATATTCGGTATTGAAAATGAGGGCAAATTTGTATCGAGTTGTCTATAGTAAAACAACGATGTGGAGAATGAAAAATTGAATGCCATTCAAGGTAAGGGTGTCTATATCCACTTTCAGAATAAACAGGTATTTTACATTTTTACTTTATCTTTTATTTTTCTGTCATAGCCAAAGAAGAACTCGAAACTCTATTTAATCTAAATAAAAACGGTATTTTGCCGATACTTACTTCGAGACAATCGATTATTATAGACAATCTCACGAAATGTATGGCCATTTCCGAAACTTGATGGAATCGAATCATGGAGTAAGGTGCTCGAAAGGAATGATAATGATGTCATCGTTTTAATGGTCTTTTCAAAAGTTTTCATGTCGATGTATAAATCCTCCAAAACCGATTTCACTAGACTGATGAAAATGTTTACATGTAAGGAATCATTCGTGTCGACATACAGTGTCTCGAATTTTCAAGATTTACTTTGACGAATTGGTTATGTTAGTACCGCCAATTATTTTTTCGATATTAGACGAGTATTTCAATCGATATCTAATCAAGCAAATGCAAATGACGAAATACAAAATTAATTCAACAAAATGAAGACTTACGATATAAAAATGGTCAGAGGGTTGGAAAAATGAGATAGGGGAAAAGCTTTTTAAAGAAATACCCCATTTAAAACACTTGCTGGTGTTCAGCATTACGAGAGAGCGGCACATAATTTGCGATAATTTCTATAATGAATAGAATAAGTAATTTTATATTCGAGTTTCGGATTGAACTCAATACAAGTCGCAGATCAAAAAAGTATACTTCTTTAGTGTTCTTCTTGATTGAGTACTCCTACCAACCTACCGACACATCCGTTTTCCCAGAATTAGTTCCGATTTCATTAAAAACTGTTATAATGCCCTTCCTTGCCTAGTACTAATTTAAACTCATAGAGAGTTGATTTCTCAATCTGAAGAAGTGATACGAGAGTAAAAATTGAATGAAAAATAATTCGTTGAGAGCAATGATGTTTTAGTCAATTCCAAAAAGCATGCTATACCGAACTTGTTGAAATTAATACACTTTACGATTTGACATCTTCTTTAATCTCATGTTTATCGATAGTATTCGTTCGACAGCTTATTCCATTTACTTTCGATAATAAAAATTGAAATAACGATTCAGAAGACCAGACCGCTTCATTGAATATAGGGTGCGAATTTCAGATGGTAGGGCTGCTGCTCCTTGACAGACAGTTTATCAGAAGGCGCGAAAAAATAATTAGATCATTCCTACTCAACCAAAAATATTTAAAAAGACTGCGCGCATCCCCAGGAGTTTTAAACTTCGTTTAGAGTAATATCGATGAAAAATGCAGAGTTCAAGAGGAAACTTGAGCTAAATGAAACTTTATTATTCAGGAAGACAATAAATTAAGTGAATGTTATGTATCAAGCGAAGCATACGAATATTATTGGAAATCAACTGTAATCCATATTAAAAATATAATAATGATTATGATATCATTTGTCTTCCAACACAGTTTGATAAAAGATGTTCAAATTCTAGATATCGGGGTGTATTTTATCATAATATGGCAGCTGCCATCCAGGCAAATTTCACGTTCAACTGGATCTCTGGTTGTGAATTAGAATTATTTGTTTTCACTTTAAACGTCATAATGGTGATTATAGACAGACATTTATTTTTCAATTCCGATTAATTGATATCCATCATATCTAGTCAATTGACTACACTGCATCAAATTGGATAGTAATTATTCTTGTTCAATATTCCAGTTATGATGGTGAATTATTTTTATTTTCATACGTCAACAAATTGTGAGGAATTTTTTCTCTTTCATCGAGTCATTGAGATACAATACTAGAGTCAAGTTATAGTATACATGCAACATTTCGCTCGGTTTAGTTCTTATGATCCTATATAATTTGTTTTCTTCTCTAGCTAGATCTAACACCACTGTACTATTTTGATGGGATCGTCTCTGAATTCAGGTAACGCAAAGGAAGCTTTTATGATTTTTTACGACTTGCATATATTCTGGAAGGTATAATTCAGAATATTTGCTATTACCAATCTGTTAAAATGAGTGAAATATATATGTGTATTTGATTATGATAACTGGATATACAAAGTGTCTTCAAAAAGTGAAAAACACAAAATACTAATAATTTTGTGACTAAAATCTGATGATCTAACAAAATGAAGGAGCAGATTTGAATTTTTCAACTCAAAACTCCCATTTTAAAATAATGTTTTCAAACGTCAATTATTAAGAACATTATTATTTGAACCCAGATATGCTATTATTTTCTGCACACTTCTACTGAGAGAACTCAAACAAACTATGGAGAGAACTCAAACAAAAACTTCAACAATTTTATCATCTTTGTTGTTTATATGCGGTCTTTGAACCTACGGTATCTCTGGATTTTTTTAACTTAACAGTTATTCAAGAGTACCGCAAAAACCTGATTGTAATCAAATTATTGGCTAATTTTAATTTATACGTATCTGAATCATAGGAGGAAATTATATCAAATACAATACAGGTCTTTGAAATAACGAATATGACGTCATATCAGGATAAATTGGACTTGTTGATCATGCTTTTTCTAGTTTTCTATTTATAAATCACAATAAATCATGATATATATCCTCGACTTTTTTTTCAGAGTTTGCCATAACATTGACGACACAACATATCATATCCCTATTATATCTCCATGCTTATCTATAATTTGATAGAATTCTTTGGGGTTATCGATAATGAAAAACATAAGATATGTGCTAATTCGTGAAAATACATTTTCTGTTATTTTTTTTTGAATCTATTTGATTTGAACATATTAGCCGTTTTTATAATTTTCTCCACGAGATATCACGAGTAATGATAATTATAAGAAATTATTCCTAATATTACAGAAAATATCTTACAAGATTGTGAAAAACTGACAATCAGTGAAAATTCCATTTCAAGAGGGAATTTACGAGGAAATATTTTCTTTTTCTGGTCGCATTTCCAGTAGATTCAGTAAATTTTCAGATATAATCAGATCCAACAGCATTTGATTATTACGAATATGTCAACTCCTTCTTTTCACCGTCTCAAATTAATATCTTTTTCAATAATATTTAATATTTAATTCGGAAATCTGCTGTTTTGGGCACATGTTGATTAAGCTTAAATTTTATAGCACTGAAACCAACTATAGTCTATCTAAAAGAAAGTGGCCAGCCATGTAGCACACACCTATCACTCGGTTACGCTGATACGTTCTGAGGCAGTTATGATGTGAAACATACAGTGTGTCCCAGATAAAACTTGTCATTCCTCTACAAATACATCAGTGTACTGGATCGATCAAGTGTTGTTGAAGATTTTTAATGAAAACCTAAAATGTTATCACCGTAAGAAAGGTTCAACATGTGAACCATTCAGTTCCATACAGAAGTATTAACAATTTTCGAATTGTCTTCGCACATTGCTCAACATTTCTGGAGTCACTGCACGACACTCCACAACAAATCTCCTGCGTAGATCATCAAGACAAGTTAGCTGTGTAATATAAAATTTGGATTTCAAATGACCCCATACAAAGAAGTCTAATGGTGATAAATCAGGAGATTTAGCCGGCCATTCTATTGGTCCTCGCCTTCCAATCCATCTCCCTGTGAAATTGCCATCTTGGATGAGCTCAATCTTATTGAAAGGTGAGCTGACCTTCAAGTAGCCTATCATCGTTTTCAAGTAACTGAGTGATTCTGGGGTTCACAGTTGACTCAAGAAGTTCAAGATACCTTTGTCTGTTGAGGTTACCATCAATAAAATATGGACCTACGATATGGTCTCCCAGAATACTAGCCCAAACATTCAATTTCTGGGGAGTTTGTGCATGAGATATATTCTATCCATCAACCATTGGATCATTGCTTTATTGTTATAATTTTCAATTTCAGAAAGAACACGACGTGAAGTAGGTTCCGCATGAGTGCAAGAAATATATTTGCCGGTGCTAAAAATGATAGTTTCCAGAAGGAAAACCCTTTCATATTTTTTCAATACCAATACTCACACTTCCTAATTCCAATGCCTAGTTTCTCTTTCAAACACATGGCTAAATTTTGAATGATTTTAACTTTATACGAATTCAAAATCATCTTACTTATCTCGACATCACAGTGTCGTTTCACAATTCTTCTTGAGGATTTACGCGTATTCTGGCACAGGAATCAGTACTCGACTTGTACTATGTTTTTGAGTTGAATCACATATAACAATACTTCAAAACCTTAATACAGTTTTGTAGACGGTATGTCCCTATTCTCTTCTACAGATGGTCTCTAGACAAATAGGGGTAAAATTAAATACGATACGATACGATTTGTTTAAGTTGGCCTCTTCTATTTGAATGGACTATAATTGGTTGATTCCTACGATATTCACCTATTTCCATTCATCTATCTGGTTTTTTTTGTACCTTTTCTTTTTAATTGTCACATTCACCACGTGCACTATCAACTGTCTTGAAAATGCATAGCAATAAAGAATTTGCATTTTGATTACACTCTGAAAATATCATTAGTTATCGGTTGATTGTACTGTTTGGAAGCTTTTAGTATAGTTTCTCGAATATTAGCAAGTGAACACTGAAAACAACAGAAAAATCAACTTCCTTTTCATTTAAATTCTCACTATTAGAATTATAATGGAATGGAAGTACATTTTTGCATTCGCATTTTCTTCCCTAAACGGAATTTGGGAAGTATGCAATTATAACAGTATATAGTTTTGTAGTATAGTTGGTTATACAGAGTGATGTTCAAGATCTGGCCTGATTAGTCAAGATTTGTACAGTTTTCTTAAGGATATATTAGAATAGTCTATCATGTATATTTTCACATTAGAAATGAAGTATTCGTCGGATTATTCAGGATCCTAATCATGTTCGATATTCTCAAGTAGAACGACAGACGATTCCAATAATTTTTGATTCGATGACCTCCTGAACGTTTCTTATTTCGATTCCAATTTATACGTGCAGATATAAAGGTTGCAACTGATAAAAACTATTGATATTAATCTTGTGAAAGTAATGTTGAAAAGTTTATCTATCTCTGTCAATTCCTCGGTAGCCTACAGTATAGAAGCCATTTTCGATTGTGTCGCTCACCCCTCGCTACATTTTTTGTAGCCATTTTGGTTTACCTGGACCTCTTTGTTTCTCACCCGGAAATAATAGAGTAACTTAATACTCTATTTGTTCAAGAAGGGTCATTTTTAATTTAATTAAAAAAATTGACCCTTCTCGCATAGGGCGTTAGGCGAGTACGCTTGTCCGTTTCAAAATTTTTTCATCGGCTGTTGAGAAGAATCTTTTGTATGGAGAAACCCATTGTTACAGCTGCAACGGCTTTGAAGTATCTATTTCTATGGGAATATTTGCCTATGATTATCAAATAAATATATGATTCTTCTTTTTCAGCATTCATTGCAAAACTTTGATAATCAAATTTCCGATATTGTCCAAAACTTATGCTCTTTTAATGAATCAACATATCTCACAGAAAAATACCGTGTGAAGAATTGTATTAAACGGTAGTACTTAGGTATGTTTAAATCATCATCGCAAGTTCAAGTTATGGAAGTTAAATTGGATTATTGATCCACACTTGAACAATATACAAAAATAAACTATAATTTGTACTATTCATCTGGACAAATGTGAGTCATTTCAGATCCTTGAATTTGAAATGACAAAAAGAAATATGAATGAATTCACTGACAAATATTCTATTTCAGTTGTTTGAAACATTGTTTCGATTTCAAGGTTAACTGTATCAATAAGTATTGTGTTGAATATAAGTGTCCTCCGTTTTTTCCAAGCGGAATTACAAGGCTCACATTTCGTAACCGATTGTAAAACAGTCTCATCGATCGTTGTGGTATTAGACGTTTTTGAAGGCCATTTGAATGTGAATCAGTAAGTTATTAAAGGTATTCTCCCAAAAAAGTGCCATGCAACAAAAACCTCACGATTTTGTATGAAAGTCACTTACTCACGATTTCCATGAAATGTTAAGAATAATTCAATGATTTGCAATAATTTTGCCAATCATTACATCGCTGAGGTCGTGCTGAAAAATAAACAAAGTTTCCGAATTGATTCTTGATATATAATATGTGTATAATTCAAGCATCGGATATAGGAAAATTTCACGAATAATTCCAATTTTTCTCACCTTCGCATTGTTCAATGAGCTTCAGCAAAGAAGTTCTTGCAGTGTCTCATCTAAAAAGTTACTTATTTTCCGAAAAATATAAAGTTTTTCTCTAGACGAGCCCAAGTTGATGACAACTTTAATTTTTCCGAAAGAATACAAAATCAGATTTTTTCTATTCGTTGCTTTCTTTGGATATATGTGTGGGTAAAATTCGATCATGAGTAATGACTATTTGAATGTATATAGAAATATCTGGAGAAGCTAACAAAAAAGTACTTTCTCCAATTGTATTTTCTGTCTGTTGATATCTATGAGATGTATTTTTGTAGTTTGTTAGTTGTCATATGCTGAAACCATTGATGTGGATTATAATATAATGTTGGGTACAGTTTGGACAACTTCAGGTGAACATTATGCAAATACGTTTCACCGATCAAAATTCTAACCTTTTAGAATAACAACATATATCTTTTCATGTATTTTGAACATTTTGGTTTGTTATCTTGACGCATGTCAATTAACTGACATCTGATAACGGAATATACTGCAATTCAATTATAGAGAAGGCAATCTCATAATTTTTATTATTTTCAGAATAATGAATTCAGAAATTATTCTATTCGAGAAATATTTCGTTTCACGTTCATGTCCTGAATATTATACCAATTAATATAACGAATAATATCACTGATATTCACTTAATTGAATAATATGAATACATGCATATAACTGCCTACTAGGTAGGTTTGATACTCATAATGATTTATATAATGTATCGAATTAACTCAAACTCATTAGCTGTCAAGCTTTTTGATGCAATTTCCCTTTGTGATGATTTCATAATGAGCATTAATTATTATCTACATAGAATACTGGAATGCAAAATTGAATTTTTGTATATTTCTCATCAGGAAATCATTGTCAACATTCATATTAATATGATAATCCATTAGGTAATATCTGAAAATTTATTCATCAGAAATGATTGTACTGGTATATTATTGCTTCTGCAGATGTCTTCAACAATTTTAACGAAGTTAGAACACGTTAATTCAAGAAATATTGGTTGACGACTAGTCAATGAAATAATAAAGTCTTAAGGAATCTTGAAGTTCAACCATAAATATTCAATTCCCGTTATACAGGGTGATTCACCTAACTGGTTCATTAGAGGTTTATGGAGAACTAGAAAAGATAACAACTTGAAATTTTGGTGGATGCTACTACTCAATGTGTTTTATTTTCCTAAAATATTTCCAATGCGCTGTTACTTCCGGTTGAACCGGAAGTGATATCAACTTTGTTTTCTTTATGGAACACCCTGTTGATTTTTACATTTTCGAATTTTACGTAAGATTTTAGACATGTTGAATCTTGAATTTTCCTCCTATCGTAATTTGTTTTCAATATATTCCATTTTTTCGGAATAATTTGACAGATGGACTGACTAACTAAAATGTCCATATCATCTTTAATTATTTTCAAGATTTGAGGTTCAATCTCCGTATACACATAAATGAAAGAGTGTTTGATATTTCAGTTCACTTTTTGTAAATCTCAAATCGCAATAAGTTTCTTATTTCAAGTAGAATGACCATGAAATTTTCACAGTATCCGACGCAAAATTTGATTTTCTATCGATTTGCATGAGCATACCATATTGCTAAAATGGATATTTACAGAGATGTCAATAAAAATGTGAAATGTGTAGGAAAATAGAACAAATTGAGTAGTAGTATCCACAAAAATTTCAAGTTGATATCTCTTCCAGTTCTCCATAAACCTCTAATGAACCAGTTAGGTGAATAACCCTGTATTTCTACTGAGAATATTGTCAAATGAAAGTCTTGGGAAGTAACAAATTCCACTCTCCCAATAGTTTTCATTATATTTTGTCGATTTCCTGAAAGTCCTATGAATCGTGAATTAGTTTCTGGATATATTGTGTCATTCGTCTATAGATAGGTTGCAAAATGATTTAACAATATTATATCCACAAAACTATCAATTATGAATGAAGCGATAACTTATTTCGAAATGAAACAACAAATGTGCTATGTACCAAAGGAGTATGGAATTCATTAATAAAAACTTGAATTTACTTTTATCAATATTTTTTTTGTGTGATTTGGTATGATGGTTAGATACATTATTTATGTGATCATCTGACTGAATCATATCCAATCACAATTACCTGTGTAGTTGTTTCATAGTTCGAAATCGTTGAAATTGTTTTGGGCGTTTTCAAGTATATTGTTGTCTAACTTTGAGAAAGGAAATCTTATTCTTGTCAAATCAATGGAATTAATAGTTATATAATTCTCATTATTCTGGTATTGCTGCAAAAAATTCATTTAAAATGGAAACTATACAACGCAAAAATTAAAGCTTTTAAAGTGGCTTATTTTTCTTCGCCAATTAAGTTTGCCAGTTTGTTATTTCTAGATCGTTTTTAATTACCCTTTGCTTTCAGAGAGAATCGCTGTTTTTAAATGTTTTTACAACGGCCGCTTCTCCATCGATCCTTAAGAGAGCTTCTACCCTTTTCCGTCACGCTTCTACGGATGTTAATTGTTATTTTGTCGCCAATTTCTTCCATTTCATTTTATTCCTTTGCATTCTTTCGTTCTTCTAGCGTTTAAGGGTATTGTTTGGGGATAATTATTATAATCGAGAGCCCATCGAAAGAAATAATTGGTCCAACTCGAGCGTTCGGGTTCTTCGTCAAAACAAGATCGAATAGGTATACGAATTTTATTCATCATTGACCTGTGAATCATCAGAATTTGAGATATAAGATTCATCTGTTAGAGGATACATTTATTATCCTCGTTTTTAAACAAGAAAACCTCAGCCTGCAGTAACATTTATATTTTTTGGAGAAATGTTTGATAACATTCATGGGTTATTTTTTCATTTACTCATAACACTAGTATTACTAGAAATATTAAGACTAGTATTTGATGATGTTATTTCATATAAAGATATGCTAACATGAAACTTCGATTTTGTGTGATGTTGAATTGATTTTGAATCTCTATAATTTTCGATCCGTTGTCAAATATAAATTTTATAAGGTTTGATATATGTTTCCATTATAAGTTAACTTTTACATATATTTCAGTTCAACGAATTGGCTCAGAAATTACCATGCATGTGACGTTTCCGATGTTTCATGAATATTATATTTCAACAATTTCAATTTTACACGTTCTTTCACTTCTACTCAAGTGACTGATTACATGGTTTATATATGATCAGTTTCTGTGGGAAATAAAAAAAAAACTCAGTAGTAACTTTGCGGGAAAATTATGAAAACATAGTCCGATTCAGTTTTTCATGGCATGTTGAAACATCTAATCAGATCTCAGAGGAGTCAGGAATATGTTGAGTTCTTGTTAGTAGGACCTGATTTTCGCTACGATTTATAGGTTAGTCGTTTGAATAGAAGTAGGAGAACGTGTATATTGAATATCTAAGGAATATACTGGGTATTTTCCTTGAAAAGAAATTGGTGAATGTGATGAAACACCTCATATCACCCTTAAAGTTTCTGAGATCACAATTTCTTGAACTAGAGTGGTAAACTCTACCTTCCTTTTCCCAACCCAATCAGTGTTCAATGAGTATCATCATGTCGATACGCAAATTTGACGGAGAGTATCTTTTTAGAAGATGAATTGAAGTGAATACGAATAGGTATCCTATAAAGAGAGAAACATCAGCTACTTTATCAAACTTTGCACTCCATCTTCTCGACATGTGTCGTATTACCCTCTCCATCGATTGCACTGCAATCACATCTTTTCGCTAACCAATCTTTCATTCGATTGATTGACAGGATTGCAGCAGTAATGCTTTCATTTTCCATATGTGCGTATATTCTTTGCATCGTGGTTATATCGGGTTGAAAACTAGTGAAACGAACAAACATTTGGAGTGATGAATATTTGAAAGTGAGAAATTCTGTCGAAAAATATTTCAATTCTGACGAATTCCGACAGTAAGTTAACTCTTCATGAAATCCCTTTTTCAACTTCCACAGTATTTACGTAGAAATTGAACACGAATATTGATCAATTGAATTGTAGCTGTAGTTAGTGGTGTATCAACTGGGAAAAAATTAAATTAAAATTCACGTAACTCGGGTTGAACTCGGGTTATGTAACTCGTGATACTGGATGAAAGTGAATTTTTACTAATTCATCCCTCAGCTTCTCATAATTAGTGGAAGAAATTGAAACATTTTTCAATTCTTCTATTTATAAAATTTTCATTTGAAATCGACTCATTCCTTTATGTGTTTTCGGCTTGAACCATGTAATTATTAAGCATACATAATTATGCAGGTATATACATTGGTACACTTATTAGCTAATAAAGAATCTTTATGCAGGAATCAAATTATGTGTTGATATTATAGTTTTGACTATATTGTTAGTTTTCCAACTCGAGTCAGAGAGAATTCAACTAGAGTTGATTCAAGTTGTTTGCTCGAGTCAACCATCACTAGTTATATTACTGTAAAATTTCTGTGAATAGTGTTTGTCAGTTGAAGTGATAAAAATAGTCTTATGAAATATTGATTAATGCCTGAAAACTTCGTAGGTTCGTTATTATCAATCTTGATCGTGAAATATTTTTGAACCAGAAACATTTCAAGATGCTGATATTCTGATACCGACTTCTTATCATTGAAAAACTCAGACGAAAACTAGCATCAGGCTGTTTTGCAATAAGAACCACTTTATGGGAACTTGGTGAGGACATGGCAAAAAGTGTGTATTATGCTTTAGTCGATTCACATCTGAGATATGGAATTTGTTTTTGGGGATCATGTAGTCAATATTCTTTCAATATGATTTTTGTCTTGCAAAAAAGGGCAATAAGGTATATGTGCAAAGCTGGATTCCGGGATTCTTGCAAGCCACTCTTCATCAAACATAAAATTTTACCACTACCTTGTATTTTTATTTTAGAAGTGGTATGTCTCATGCATAGTAAATTTAAAAACGAAATCTCTAATATAACTCAATATAACATTAGACGAACACTCAATATAACATTACCAATTCCAACATCAACACAAATAAAAAATTCCATAATTTATAATGGTAGAAAATTATTCAATCACCTACCCAACGAGATTAAAATTATTAGTAGTAAAAATCAATTCAAACATTCTGTAAAAAATCTCCTGCTGACGAATGCTTTTTACTCATTAGATGAATTCTACGGTCGGAACTTTTAGTGTTGTGGAATTTGACTTTGTCGTCCGATCCTGAGTATTCATAATTCAATTTTAATACGTTTCAATAGTGATATTTATTCATAATTTATATTTATATTGTACTTGTATTTATTATAAATTTACACATGTTTGTTGTTATTGTATTTTAGTGATTATACCAGTGTTATGAATGTGAACGAAGCAATTTTATTGTGACAATTTTGATGTTTATTTGTACTATTATATTATTTTATTTTGTATTTATGCATGTTGTTGTTGACCAGTACGGTAAAAATGTTTTACCAAATTTTATTTGATTCACTTGTGCGCATATTGTTCTATTTATAATTATTATTCCTTTTAATTGTAACGACTTTGTCAATAAGAATTACGTTCTTCAGACAATAAAGTATATTTGATTTGATTTGATTTGATTACTCTTAGGTCAAACCAGATGATAATTATGCAGTTTTGATACAATGTGAACGAATCAAATGGTTCTTCTTGATTTCGGTTTTTATTTATTCTCCAGTAAGATTCAGATATTTTTCTTGGAACCTTTGTCTGAATTGTTCTTTACATAAATATGTAACTTTGACTAAATTCATCCATGATATTCATCATGTTTGGCCAAATCTCTCAGTAATAGATAAAACTCTATAGATGGATAGTTTAAAATTTTCACTCCTTCCTCGGGAGATAATTGAATTCCGGAAGGTTGTGAATCAGCCAGATCAAATTTGAAATTTTAATATTTTTCTGGGAAGTATACAATTGAGAATTAATTGGAGTCATTTCTTAATTTCTCGCTTTTCCTTGCTCCATCCTTATCTACAGTCCAGACGTTTTCGGTTCACTCTTTTTCTAACAGTCGTACGCCATTTCGACGTCTATAATTAAAAGGCAGAAAATTAATTTGATTCCATAATTGAATTTTTCACAGCATAATTTTTGGATTCGCCTTTCTAGTGATGGAGGATCTTAATAATTCGTTTGAGTAATTGGGTTTTCACGAGTATTGCGAATAATCGAGCAATGTAATCGTGCACAGATTTGATTAGTGTGGCATTCATATACATGTTTTCAAGTCTATCAATTAATTTCTTCCTGTTTTCCAAATATGAATCGTAGCGCATCACATAACGATTTACGTGAATTCTTGAAATCCATCAGGAACAAATATCAGTGAGTTCGGGAGACGACAGAGTAAGATTGGTACGAAACATTATGCGTGCATGCATACGCATTGAATAAACAACAGTAATATGTAGAATTTTTCATTGAGAATAATAACGCTGATTTGAATCCCTGGTAACAACTCTTGATAATCCTTTTCTCTCATGGGTAGATGAAATATTATTACTTTTATTATTACTAATAGTAACTTCTACTTGAGAAGGAAACGATATTATTAGAAATTAATGAAACAGAATCAACACGAATAATAATTGAAATTTCGAAATGTGGAATGTATATATAATCAATGAACTAGCTAATAATTCTTTATTTTATCTTCATAATCATTATGCTCACGACTGTTCCTTGAGCTCGGTTCGCATAAGACTTATATTTGGGAAAATAGCCTTCCTCACCAAATCGAATGATATATGATCTAATGAAATACAATAATAAAGGAATCGTTATTCCCGTAGAAGTAGAGACATGCAATGTATATTGAATACTGACACATAACTTGATGAACAAAGCTCAGTGTCAAACTTCGATACGTCGATTTTGAAAATGAACATAATTATTGACATGATTTCTATCATTCGATTATTATTATATTGGAGAATTCACGAATCCCAACAAATGCAATAATACATCTCCTTGCGACAATGTAATTTTAAATGAAACGTTAATCACCCTAACCCTTCACTTCTGGATAAAAAAACAACCAAACCCATCAGTCCGAATGTAACGGGGTTGCGATTAAACAAAAGGAAATAAACCAGGTAGAAAGTGACAGCAGTCTGTAAACACGGAAGTAGCCCAGGATTAAGGTACCGAAGGGTCAACTAACAAAAGGTCAAATTTAGGGACATTGGCCAGGACGACAGGCAGATGTTCGACGACTCTTTGTTTTTTTAAATCATGGTCGTTATTTTCTTTTTTTTTTGTGGACCTTCACCATTGAAGTTTTAGTTCTGCAATTTTATCTGACCGTTGACGTATTGGTGTTACATTGTGTGGTTGATATTTAGCGTTTGCAATTCATTCCATTTTTCAATGAATTATTATTCTATCTCCAGATTTATTTCCACAATGAATTTGTATCTGATATCTTTATTGTATGTATTACCATAGTCTTTTTGCAAGTTTATATTCAAAATTTCAGATCCCATTCTGAAGATCAATGGAAATTGGATTGATTAATGATGAGAACAATTGTAAATATACCAATTTAGTCTTCAAGGATATTCTTTGATGTGGTGCAATATCATCAACAGTTCTTATATGCGCCATCTAATGCGGATTGACTAACCAACTCGAAATATTCTTGTTAGAGAAATATAATTGGAAAATGCATGGAGATCAGTGATCGGGTTTATATTGTTCGATAATTTGACTCTTGTATTGCATAATATGGGTTATTCATTAATGAAATTTTCATTGCAGGCGTGCAATCAAACTAGATATTCATCAGAAATCGTAAGACAATAGTTATCTCTTATTGAAGAAATTGCTGAAATAATAAATATATACAGCTAATGATGGACCTATGTACTTAGAGTTTCTCTTCCCATTATTAATATTGAAGAATCTTGATCTTTCAATTTCACTAAATTACAAAAACCTGGATTTTTTCAATTTCAACATATCTGCTTTTCCAACAACAAATCATTGAGTGTTATTGATGTGAAATAGTTCCTTGATAGTAGATTATGACTGCAAAAACACTGAAAAACCCAAATAAACACCGCAGAAATATTTCATTCATATCAATCAATCAATGAATCATTTATCGAATGAGGCTTCCGCAATGATCAAATTATACGCACGAAGATTATATGAATTTCATTAATTCAACTATATGTGGAGGTATATAATGATGATGAATATCCAAAGGTCAGATAGTCTTTTCGCTTTTCTGTCGAGCCGTCCTCCGAGGAATATTTATTTTGAAATTTTTAAACAATATCTTCCTGAGGTGCTGATTATAATATTCCCATCGATCTTAACCATCATTATCTATTCATAATTCTATAATTTCTCATAAAAACAATCTGATAGAAAGTTATCCTCAATTTTATATGAAATGAGTGCAAATGAAAAAAATACTTCGATGATTTTTCTTCAAATTATATTCTGTAGTTTACCATTTATTCTTAAAATCTGCTCGAAGAATCTGAAATAATCTTCAATACATAGGGTATGACAAGTTTCAGTGATATTTCCTTGATCAAACTATCCAGTAATGATAATTGTAAACTGCGTTGGTGAGAAATTTATATAGACAACACTCACTGAAATATTGAAAAAATCGATTTCATAATAATAAAGCTCACCCTCCTTTTTTCTCCCCCTATATTAGAAAAGAACTCTGATTCATCGAATTTAAAATGGCGTATTCCTAATCTGGCCATTATTTGGTTCCAGTAAGCGAGGGTGGTGTGGGGTGAAAACATTAGAGGGTGTTAATACTGCGAATAGGAAAAAAAGAATTCCACCTTACTTGTATTGAAAAGAATGAAACCGGATATGTTGGCCAGATCAACATGGCATCGACGTATCTTTATTACATCCATTAATGGTGAATATATAAATATAATGAACATCAATCATTGACATTTTTACATTGATATGAAGAAATTTTTATATTCTAAGTTCAACGAATGAATGTTCCTTATCCAAAAATTTCATGCATAGTTACAATGAAGCTCAATTCCTCGACTGATGATGATACTTTTTATTGCCCCAATGAATGTTATCCATTGCTTCAATGATTTCTATGGTATGATGCAGATGTCTGGAATATACGAAGAACATCTGAATTCTCGATGATCATCACTTGATAAACATATATGTAGTCAAAATCATGCCATGACTGTTAAGTATCTAGAACTATTTTTTTAACAGAGTAAAATTGATCTCATTCTGTAAAAATTATCATTAAAATCGAAAGTGATCGGTCTCGATAATTGAGAACAATACCAAATCATTTCAGCATTCAATTTTATAGACAAAAATCATACATTACTCCCTTCCATCTGAAATGCCTTTTCTTTGTCTGCTGTTGAAATTTCGTTAAGTTCTTATAGTGCATCCAAGAAACACTTGTAATTTCCGAAAAAGTTACATGAAGAATTTCCGAAAAGATTATAAATGGAAGAGTAAATGGTACCTAAACTGACTGAAAGATAGGTGAAAATCATACTCCAATAAAACTATTCGCCTTATCCGAATATTTTTTTTATTTGTCATCCACTTGATTGACACACCCGATATAGATCACGTTACCTCATTCATCTCAGTGGAATAAACTTTCAGTGTTGAATGAGAATCAACAACGATATTATTTTTGGATATGTTTCCTTTCACATCTTGTGGATATTTTAATCGATATTTCTTCCAAACAAAAATAGTATCATTTTTTCAAATGCAATGCATTGTTTGTCGTAAGAATATCCACTTCATATTGGATATGCATGTATGAATGAGAACCTAATTCATTTTCAAAATTCACCTACTACAGATATCTTCTGTTCATCAGTGCAATCAAAAGTACTAACATTTCCACTATGTCAATAGAAATAGACCTGTGCAATTATATTGTGTGAAAAATATACGATAATAGGTTTTCAGTTTCGCGAGTAGTCAGCAGAATTTAATGTATATTCGTAATTAACCTCTAGTGGAATCTGTTTCATACCACGAAATTTTCAGTAATTTTGAATAATACGTCTGGCTTCAGACTATGTCTTTCATGTCCGCACTCTTTATACGGGGTAAACTATTTCAAACGAAGTATTCTTGGAATATCAGAAATTTTAAATTCTGTTGTTGAATCACTTCTGATTCCTTAATTACCCCATTCTATCTCTCATTTTGAATATATCCCCATGAATTCATTTATCATGAGATGTGAAAGTTATTCTTTCGTAAAAATCTATTTTCGATAGATTATTTCCTAGATATTCTGTGAAAGAAACAAGGACCCTCAACTATTTTTTCATGAATATAATAATTCATAACATTCACTTACTTCTCCAGCAAAATAGTATGAATTGTTAAGAGAAGGATCAGATTATGATGATGTGCATTATGACATTACGTATTCAAAGTTATTATGGTTGTGGTCTAGCAAAATACTTTCTCTGATATAATTTTTCATAGACCGCATCTTGACACATCCTGTACAGATCAAATTGGCTGTTCGGAATCAACGAAATTTGTGAACCATTACCGACCAGGGTCTTAAATACTACAAAAGAAGTCGTATTTTCTCCAAAAACCTACAGAGTATTACCGAGAGGAGAAAGGTAATAAATTTTCCAAGTTTTAAAAAGTTTTGTCCCAAGATTAAAAACAGGCCGCTGGCTTGTAGGAAACAAATGAATGTCAAGAACGGAGAAGAATAAGAGTAATAAGGTTGGGATAGATAAATCTTGCGTTTAAACATTCTAAAAACTTATTTCTTTGAGAGCGAAAATGCTACTTGATTAAAGATTTCACTTTTTGCTCTGTTTTCAGTCTTCTGCAATATATATTTAAGACAGTTAAAGTAATCTCAGGGCTCTTATTCAGATTTGCCGGATACAAAGCGAGTTCTATGCAAAAGAACATTCATGGAGTAGCAGCATTTTATATTTCTTTGTGAGGCTGGCACTAACGAATGATTTGGATGTTTTATTTGTTTTATTTATAAGTGGTTAATGAATCGGAATAAGTATTATATACAATGTGTCCAAAATGAGCAGGGTTGGTTGCTATTTCCTAAAATCATAACGAATATCATAACAATAACTTATGGGAAATTTCGATAATTCCCCATGAATTTCTTTTAATACTGCTTCTATTCGATGAAGTCCGATATCAAGAAGGTACATTTAATATCTCGATAACTTTTTTATTTTCATTTGACAACAGTTATTCATGTAGTTGATAATATATTAACTATAAAATGTTTGATAGGTATTACGATTTTACATGCTTTATAATTTCAAACTACGAATGATTCCATTAGGGGTTGATGTAAGTTCTTGAATGATATTCTATATTATTTTAGGTGAAGGGTGAAAAGTCAGTCTGCTTTTATTAACATTCAAAGACATCTCGTTAACACATTCGTTCTTTTTTCCTTACATCATTATGACAAAGATAGTATATATTTTCTTATCGTAGATACTCATCTGGAATTTTTTTCTGTCATAATGAAGCATGGAATATCATTCATGATATATGTTTTCAACTCCTGGATGATCCAAAAACTGAGTGGATGTTTGAAATGAGAAATATGTTTAAAATTCCAAGATGATTCAAGAACTGAATGAAATTTATTGCATTCGAAATGACAAAGCTTCTGTTCTGGAAAATCGATGTGTCCGAACCAAATCAAAATATCGAGTATTCATTACTAATCAATTCTATAATGTTTCCTGGTTCATTGATGATTTTCGAAAAAAACGTACTTTCGAATATTATGCATGGTTCGCTTAAATAAATGAATTCTACTATATGTATTTCAGTTCGGAATTTGTTTATTGCATTCTCTGTTGAATAAATTGTTTAATAATGTGGAGAACGCATTTCAGGTATAATCGGAAATCAACCAATATTTCGTACTGACTTATGGGTACAATTTATAAAGTAAAGAAATTATATAATTTTCAGATAATTCCTTCTATTTCATATTTTTCTGAAAATTATTATGTTTGGATCAGTTTATATTAACAATTGGATATGAGAATCAAATAACCAAGATAAAAAACTCACCATTCCAAACAACGAGTTGAATATACACTATAATTAGTATTCACAAGCTATATATACATATCTCTTCAATAAAAACTCAAACTATGCCCGGTTATATTAATGCCCTGAGATAGTTGCATCTTAATTTAACGCAACTTAAGTTGCCCAACATTCAAACTAAAACAAAGCCCGTACTTTTCATAATAATTTTGTTCTTCAATGCCCGAAAACACACTTCTTTTGTAGCGGAGCGCCCGTGAAAACCAAAAATAATTCAAATTTTGACTTGGAACCATATTCGAAATTTAATCGTATAGATGCGCGTCCGTATTTCAGAAAAACTAAGTGTGTACTAAGAGAAGATGAAGTGAAAGGGGTCAGCCTTGTCTGTAAAAATAGCCAGTTGTAAAAAAATATTTGAATATAAACAGGTATAATTTTAAATTGCAACCGCTTTATGCTACCGTATGTGGGGTGAGCACATGCGAATAATGCATCCCTTGGTGCATTGTGTCTGTCATCTCTCGTCCACAAGAGCTTCCGTCTAGGCATTTCGATCTGACTCCATTTTTTCGTCCATATCATGTGAACACAGGATAAGCCGATTATTACTATTACTGAAAAATGCGGTCTCTTTCAACTATTTCTCCAGTAAAGTATTTGACAATACACTTGAGGCTACACGCATGGACAACATACTTGAACGTAACTTATTATCGTTACACTAGAACTCCACCACAGCCGAACTATGAAATGATGAAAACATAATTCAAATGGAAGCAATTTTTGATGTCGCTATTTTGCTGATTATCATCGGAACAAGACTGCGAATACTGGTATTATACAATATTCAAAATCGTGTGAAGACATGTATAGTTCATCAGTGTGGTAGTGAGAAGCATTTCAATTGTATGTAAAAAAATTATCTTTCACAAGCTAAACAAACGTATTTCTTTAGAAAAGACGACAACTACTTATGGAGTTGTGTATTAAATATTTGGAGAATTATAAGTTTTCGTCAAAATGGTTTGAATATGAATCCATTTCCAATGTTCATTTGATCATGCTCATGTTTATGATCAGCTATGCACAAAATTATAGTTCTATTGATTTGAATAAGTATAATAATAATCACAATCATATTTATTTGTCCGCAAAGAAATGCAACAAGATAAATATAATGTATAATTTGAAGAAATGAGGTGAAGTTTAGCTTACGCTATTCAAACCACTCGACCTTATGAAAAACTCAATTCTTCAATGATATATAACCGTTATTTCAAGTAAACGATAAACAAAAGATCAATAAAAGAAAAAATACAGAAAAAGTATTATTATTGATAAATAACTAAATTGTACTCTCTGTGTATTCTAGATGTTTAAGAGATGTTCTTCGACTTCGAATTTGAACTGAAGCCACTGGTTTTTGAGTTGATCGGATAACCTGTTGTATTGCTTTGGTGCACAGTGGCTTAAGCTTTTTCGAAACATTGCTGAACTGTGTTTCGGATTATCTAATGTGTGCACTGCTCGAATACCTATTCTCTGAGAATTTACTCAAAGAGTAAGAGAAAACTTTTTGTGCAGTAATTGCTTATTGCAAGGATAAATTATTGAGTAATGAACTGTTGAATTCTAACCATGTATACAGCAATATATGAATAAATAACGTTGCCTCAACTCTCGTTTCAGCTAGGAGATACGTGTTCGTATCGGGGATACGTCGCATAGATACGTTCACGTCTGTGCTCTGCTTTGAGTTTCTATTAGTTTCTGATAACAATTTTATATTTTATTTGCTATAACATTCTAACACTTGCACAAATTTTTTCTCATATATCGCTGAGTTCTATAACCTTTACACATAATCGTCGATTCAGCATCCTTCATATAAGTGAGTAGAATTTCATCATTGTTTTTGTAGTTCATTTGTTGAGTAATATCAGTTAAAGGTTTTCTTTTTCATTTCTAAATACTTATTCAACAATGGAACGGGAATGAGTGATTGTTTTCATCACTTTTTACGATTCAATACCAGCCAAATGGAAATTCTATGAATTCGGATCACCTGAGCTTGTAATAGTGCGCGTGATGCTGGATAATGTGCATGTTCTGGATAAATTGGGTACCTACCTACAACAATCCCCAAATAAATGAAGAAGCTCGTTGAATGATCATACTACTACAAAGATTAAGATTTTTTATTATGCAAATAAATATAATAAATGTAACGAACAAAATACAATTAGTGTGGAATCTTTAAGAAACATTAAGGTCAAAAAATCTAGAAATATGAATTAACTAATCACACTATAAAAGCTCTCATAATTATTCCAGTTTATTGCTGACATTTGCGAAAATATTGAGAGCAACTGAAATATTATGATACCTATTACGACGCCGGCGACCGGCGACACATTTGCGGTTGTGACCGCGCGGTTACAACGCCAACGCTATAACGTAACGGTGATGACCACCTGTTTTTGATATCACCCATCTTAATTTACTTTATCCTATGAGTTAGTGAAATTCAAACGTCCTAATACTTATCTGACCTTTTCATACCTTGAAATGAAGTGAATATATATCCATCATCCTGTAGGAACACGTGCTGTAAAGGCTCTCTAGAAACCTAGATTTATTTCCATGCTGCCATCTGTACAGAAATGAATGAACTCGATTCGACCAACTCACCAGTTACAGTTTTCCTCCACCCTATCGTTCTACAGATCCCTGTCTACTGATCAGAATTCAAGGGTTCATACGGTTTTTTGCATCCCCTTTCATGCCTTTCACGGGTGCTGCTGTTTAGGCAAAAAAAAACAAACGGAAAACGAAAGGGTCGGTTGATTTATAAAAACCTCAAAAAGGTCTACCGTAATTGTTTTTTAATGCTCTGGGGTCGCTTGGGAAAAAACGTGTTGTTATCCCTCGGACCTTTTTATAGGACTATTGAGTGCCAGACTACATGTGTTTGGTAATTTATCTGTCAACACATCGTTTTTTCACTCTCGTGTGTATGATTTTTTTTATGGAATCGAGGGGAGTGGACTAGTTTTTATTCTTCAGGTTGGGTTTCAATTTATTCATTGGTGTACATGCAAAAAGAGTATTGAATAGGCATTTATTCCAACAGAAAGTATTGTTTTATTCAACTTTGAATCTTGGTGTGTTATACCACATCCAAAAATGTCCAAGCTATTTGTTAATGAAATTGTGAATATCTAGAAATAATCGATGAAATGATAAAAACAAAATAATAGTTGAGTGACTACATTAAGGGGAATAAGGAAAGTTGAATTTGTTTTATCACAGTATTTTTCCAATTTGAATTGATGTCCCTCAAATATTCTTCTGAATATGATTTGTTGAAAAATAAATTTATGCATATGTGCTTACTGTAAATCTATAAATTATTCCTCAATGGAGACTCCACCAAAATTTCAATATTATCCATACAGTTTGTGTAATTTACATTCGTAATAGTACGATATAATTTTTTTTTCAATATTGTTTGAATAATGTCTCACCATATACTTATAAATGATTCATGAGAAGGAGGGTTCAATCATCACATGATGACCGATTATAATATGTTGAATTTCAATCCAGTTACAATGTATAGGGTGGGCAAATTTGAATTTTTGTTTAGGGCAACTCGGTAACTATATGAGATACCCAAAAATAAAGGTCACTTCTCTGAAAAGAGTTCACTGGCAAAAAAACTGATTATCATCTTGTTTTCGAGTTATAACCAAACATTCGATTTTTCGGCCTTTCAATATATACGAATATCATGGTTTTTGGTGAAGTTAGGAGAAAATAACTTTCACGTTATTGCGATACTTCTTTCCGTTCAATTCTGTGGCGTAGAGAAAATTGAAAAAAAAAACGGAATTATACAGAATAATACGTAACTCGACTTGTTGAAGGAGATTTTATTTGAATTCCTGAAAATAGCTTCATGGAGAGCGATTGATTGATAGCTCATATGCAATGTAACAATTACTATTACTTTGAATGGGATATTCTTATACAATATATAACGCTTGTCGTAATTTTGAATAAAAAAACTTTAACGCTATCGAAGACTCGCAAAGATCTATCATAAACATGTGATACATGATTGAAAAGGAAAAAATAATTATTTTCAACTGTATCCTAGGCAACTATGATTTCAATTCAGAAAAATGCAACTTTAGGTCATAGCTCAAAATTGAAAACCAACAACCATGATCATCGTATGTGTCGAAAAATCGACGGAAGTAAATTTTTGTTTTTTTAAGTGTATTAAGTGTATTCTGGAATGCCCTGTATTCTATTTTTCATCCCATTATTTAGAAGATTATCAAAAACTCTTTCGAATGGTATATTTTGTTTTGAGAAAGTATTGATATTTTTTCTTCAGAGAAAACAACTCATACAAATGTGTGCTTGAACATCGGAGCTATGTCAGAATATTATTTCGAGTGAGGTGATATCGAAAGATTTGAGACAACTCAAAGCACAGTGACTTCGCTTGTTATTCAAAATCCGTAAAGCTGTCGGGTTTTTTGTGTCGAAATTCTACTCAAAATTCCATATCAAACGATAAATACGTTTATGGGTATTGTGGTATATTATGCCTGAAATCGCACACGTCGAGTACATCGAGATGTGAAATATCATAAAAACAATAGCGCTGGTGAAATAAAAGCCGAGCGCGAGCAAAAGAAAAGGCATGCAATATGAAAATCTAAATAGAACGAAGAGCGGCATCCAGCAGATCCCCTACTTCTAACCGTGTCTCTTTCTACCGCTGCAGCATCAATAAAAACGCTCCATTCCACTTGGCTGTACGGAAAACGAATGCATCGCTCCTTTTAAAAAGGAAAAGCGCCCCCTCCTCTCGTTTCCTTTTTCTCCCGACCGAAAGGTGTATAAGTCCGCGCCGTCTGAAGTATTTTCCAACGTCTGAAATGCCGATCAATAAAACATCTGAACGCAGACGAGTTTCCATTGGTTCTGGGCAAGGAGTTTTTCCCCCACTTTTCCGCGGAAATGTCCGTCAGAAAGGTTTCTTTTGTTTCCAGGTTTTATATTAGATTTTCGTCGGCGCGAACGAAGGCCCGGAGCCCAGAGAAACTTGGAGAATTGCCGTGATGGTGGGGGGAGTTGGGGTGCGTTTAGAGGTGGGGGATGCCAGTGGCGTTCCTGGGAATATTCGAAAATGGTTTGTTTGTTGGAAGTTGATATGATAACAAACTGTTATTGTTTCTTCTAAGGGAATATGATCAATATTCGTTGGATATACGTACACTGAAATAGCGAAATCCGTAACGGTATATCAATCTGAAGGATCAGGATAATATTCATTAGACCGTATGGTCACTCTATATTTGGCAGTGAGTTAACGTTGAGAGTGTCATTTTCATTGAGTTCTTGATCAATATTGAATGTATCAACATTTTTACTTTCAATAATATCGATCACGGCTCCTTTATTCAGAAAATGGATGAAATACTCAGGTGTTCCTGATATAAATGGTCTGCACCTCATATTATCGACGTGACCCACCAGTAAACTGTCCACTACCAGGCTCCACAAAAATTGTGGCATAATATTGCCCCGTGGACATTCTGACGAAACATTTCCTCTGACTACTGTGTTGACCTTGTTTGTCTTCGAGTCCCCATTGCTCAGCATCATAAGAACGCCATTTGTCTTTGAACGAAGTGAGGATTGTTTTCCATAGTGTATTCAGGGTGTTTCGTTGTAAAATGGACAACACCATGTAGAGTTGGGGCTTTGTGCTTCTGGGAGCCTCCACATTGCGACCTTTACAGACCTATTGTAAACGACCTCTCGTTACGTTAGAGTTTGGGGTCTAGGCCTATCCTAGTCATTATACTCTATATGTCAGACCTTAGGTTTCTGTTTCCCCAGCGTAGTAAACCTTAGCCTTGACAGAGCTTCGCAATAGGACAGAATGTGTGCTGAGATTTCGTCATTTTCTTGTCAGAATCTACAAATGGCTATGTCTGTGAGTCCGATGTAATTCATGGATTTGTTAAGCTTAGATTGTTCGCCTATTATTGCCTAGTAGGTACTCTGAGAATTTTGGCGATAGTTATTTGATTAACTCTTCGGCCTGTCTCATTCCCGGCGGCCTTTTCAACATTCATGAGATGCTTATTTATGCAAGTACTGTTGGATGTTTTGCTCAGTGCTTTTACTTTTTACTGAAAGGTTCTGAACTGATTAGAGACTTTGTGCTTTCTCTCGGGCTAGAGCATCAGCCTCCTTGTTGCACTTATAACCTGTGTTACCTGGTACCCAGGCTAGGGAAAGTCTATTCTGACTGCCTAGTTCCTGGATGGTCTTAAAGCAATTCCAGACAAGTTTGGGCTCAACTTGATCGGAGCTGATTGTTTTGATAGCTGCTTGGCTATACTCTTATCTGATGGTATTTCCATAATGAGCTCGTTTTTCAACTCTTCGAATGACTCGTTGCATATCCTACCAATTTTTTGGTGAGGGATTATTAATTTCACCAGTTTCAATCACAGAAATAATTGTACATGTTTCGAACTTCATATGTTGATTTTTAGAAAATCATGAATTGACAACATTTTAACGAAAAAATAAAGTACACCTCTCGACAAGGTTTATACATCTTAGGTACTGTTATGAAGACAGCTATTTCAAATAGTCAAATATAATTCAATCACATAAGAGGTGACATCAATCCTTCAAAAATGACCAACTTGTATTATTCGAATGGAGGTCGGGTCAAAAAGGTATTCCCTATAATTATGAAATTCTACGTGAGAAGTCCACAATCTCATTTCTAATTTCGATTGGTGATATTATATAAGACTCAGAACAGAGACATAACATAAGTTGACTTCACTTGTTTAGCAAAATTCAGATCTGATTTATTCCTAATCGAAGACTGGGGCCTACTCGAACGTAGTATTCAGAACAGGAGAAGGGCCGAGAGTTTCCAATTATTTCCTGTAATTTAGGTAGTGTGCCTTGGCAACACTGGGATCTAGACCGGCCGTAAAAGATGTTGCTTGGGAGCCGGGAAACAGATAATGGAAAAATCAGAAATGAGTTTTGGTTCTAACCGAATCCCCATAATTTCGTACGAGAATACAAATGAGATTCAGTTTTGAAACAATTATGGCGTACCTAATCCACATGTTCCAAGGCTAAAATGACTAATGATGATAATAATTTATTTATTCCCGAACAGAAAGAGACAATTTTTGTATAATAGTTCATGATAAATGAAAATAAATATCAATGATCATTGTTGGTAACTGATATGATTTGAAAATATAAAGGTGGTGAAAGAATGACAATTCATAAACAAGTGAGTGTGAAATAAAAAACAATATAGGAGAATTTGTAGAAGAGAATGAAATTACTGATGATAAAATCAATGCCACTATTATCGAAACTTGGGGTTAAGAAACACTGAGTTAGTTCTGAAATATCATAAAAAAACCTCAGCTCATATAAATAATTTCAGTTATTTTTAATTCCAAGTTTTTGAATTTTTTTGTATATTTCATATATAACTATCTATATACTATATACATGTATACAATCAAATTGTTGTGATGACAATAGAGTATGAAATTCTTTTTCGCCCTTCGCATATGCTGAACACCCGTGCATCTCAACATATTTTTTGAATGTGTATCTGTATCTTCATAAATGATTTGTTCATCTGAAATATCTTCTTATAGTTCTATTATTGAGTATTTCATCAACTGATGGACCATCTTGTATGTGTTTTCTTTTTATTCGGTTATAATTTTCATAATGTTGAATGATCGTGATTAGAAACGAAATCAAATACAAAGCTCTTTCTTCAAATGAGTTACTTATAATAATTTTCATAAGGAAAACAAGGATCATTTTATTTATTGGTTGTCCACTTCATACCATCCTTCAAACACAGCTTTCTATTCCGTCCTAGTATCAACGCTCGAATTTACAAGTAAATTTAATAGAAGGAAGGCCTTGGTCATTGTGTAGCGTTTCGTTTCGACTACATAACGTTGTTTTGCTGTATAAACAGGCACAATGGATGTTTTACACACTCCATTGTTTCGTTATCTTGAAGACATTGATAAATTAAGGTTAGTTTTAAGGCGACCATCGTTGTTCTCGACGTATATTATTTAAAAGATAAAGGCAAGGGTACAGTAGGGAAACTTTCCATTCATCAACATTTCGTTCCTCTTCATTAATTATCGATGATTATTATTATTTATTATTCGCGGTTGCTGATTATCTTGAAATTCAACTCGAAAGAATTTAAACACTGTCAGTATGTCTCAGATGAAACAAATTATTTCCAGATTACACAATACCATAGGTATTCCACCTATTTTGAGACGGAATATTTCACTAATGAATGTTTACGTACTGAATAGATTTTGATCCGTAGAAATTGGATAAGTTGTATGAAATTAAATGAATGTTCGTTTTCCAATTGCACATTGGCGAATAATAAGCTAGAGGCTACAATTCGACAAAGAGAAAACAGGGTGTCTTGAAACACCGTGACGACTTATGTCAATTAAACTCGGTATTGTGGTGCAAATTTGATTGGTTTCAGTTATATTTTTCCATGAATATGGCTGAATCGATTCTAATGAAATCAAAAGAGTATGTAACTACTTTTATTCAATAAACTATAAATAAAACTACGCTTTTTATATTCTGTACTTGAATAAGTGGAGTAATGTGACCCATTCAAAAAACTTCACGTTGTATTTGTGAAATATGAAATAGTTTTGTACCCAAAATATTGTTGAAATTCGAAAGTATTGCAACTTTATTCAAGTAAATTCAGTACAAGACCACTAGAGGTACTTAAATTTGATAGCTTATACACAGTGACAGTGACAGATAGAACAAAACGAATGATTTTGAATATCTATGAAACATGACATCAATTTGATTTTGATTTATCTATGTTTACCATTTTATGGCTCAAGACACAAAATAGGAATATGACTAAAATAACAAATATTACGAACGAACAAGTTTATATACTTTAACGATTCTGGAATTGCCAATAGGAAATTTTCTGGTCTGCCGTTATAAGCCAATCAGGCAGGGCATTTCTCTACATTATATTTGACTGTTTGATTTTTGCCGCACTCGGAGAGGCTTCTTCAATGGTGCGTTCTGATTCTGATTAGCATGCACAAGGTTTAACTTGATAAGTTGCACGACATATCACTTTTCAGTTTTGACGTCCATTTATGTTACCAAGCGTTTGTGATATGCCAAAGACTGCATTCCAGCAGCTTTTCCAAATTGAAATCGATGCCAAGAACAGTAAAAGATAATGTGAAGGAGTTGATTATTGCGGAAGTGTAAGAAGAAAATTACAAAAGCATAACAGCACAATACAAAATTAGAAGTATTTTATATTTAGCTTTTATATTCAAATACTTTCGAAAAGTAGTTTCTAGACCTTTTGCTTATCACAGGAAATGCAGAAATGGACAAAAAATATATCAGATGCCATTTGAAAGAAAAATTAAGCCACACTTTCCTGGAGCACTTTGTATAACTGATAATATTTTTCCGATTATCGGCCAAGAGGACAGGTGAAGTCTGCAAAAAATGAGACCCTAACTCAACTCAAAACTCAGCTAAACGGAAGATGTCCTTCACATATGAATGGTAGTCTATCATGGTGTTCAATGGTACATATGAGATAAATATTTTGACGAAACACAAGGATATCGTGATACAAATTTCGAAATAGCGGCGATATCATGCATATGTCGAGCATAGGAACCTACTATTGCCAGTAGATGGCGAAGGTATGATTTCTATTCCTTTCATACAAAAGGTATATATTTATATCTACGATCGTGATATGAAGTTTCATTTACACCACGATACT
The DNA here is from genome assembly GCA_037013635.1 of Plagiodera versicolora. Classification (NCBI taxonomy): domain Eukaryota; kingdom Metazoa; phylum Arthropoda; class Insecta; order Coleoptera; family Chrysomelidae; genus Plagiodera; species Plagiodera versicolora. The sequence goes on along the minus strand of CM072986.1, from coordinate 1,094,862 downwards.
ACGATACTGATGTTTCAAAACGGTCAGTCTGAAATAATCGTCCTACGATGAAATTACAACAATTCTTTGATCGAATGATAAATTAATCATTTGAAATAACAATAACTACATGCAGCCAAATGAGACTGAATAGGCAGCACTAGTGCTGTATGATATACAGGGTGTAACTAGATAGGTGTCAAATATTTGAGTGGATGATTCCTCAACGAAAGATAGAATCTTTCATGTAAAGTTACTCCATTGGAGCATCCCATGTTGAGATACAGCCCCTTTATTCGAGCGAATACGTGGCTCAATGCGAAGACGTCTAGACGCATGCGTAATGTTTGAAGGTAGACATATTGAACATTTAATGTGACTTCTACATGTTGTATGTTTTGTTATGAATGAATAAAATATTAAAAAGGAGTTCATTGGTAATGAATTTGAAGGGTTGTATTTTCCACCCCTTACAACCATAGGGTAAATCAAATGAATTACTGGCTGAGTGTCTTTTTGGTGGTAGAAAATGTCAGGTTGATTTCAATACTGTATCTTTTTTGGTGCTTGTGAAAAACTTTGTTGACAAATTTAATGTACCCCCTACAAGGGGCTGTATTTTAACATAGGATGCTCCAATGAAGTATCTTTATATGAAAAATCTCATTTTTTTTTTATGAGGAATGACCTCCTCGAATGTTTAACACTTATTCAGTTACACCCTGTTTATTCCATAATGAATCACTTGCTTCTCCACTCCATGTGAGGAATTGAGAAGATGACTATCACGAGAAACAAGTGAAAAAATATCATAAAGTATCTGAGGAACAAACAATTAACAAACAGACCGATTTCACAACATAACTTTTATGAAAACACAAGCATTAGTCACTGCAACATTCAATTCATCCAACTTTAGCTTTTCAAAGTGTTCTTAATTCGATTATGAAAAAGGGTCCACACCATTGATTTTTTTGTCCAGCGTATTATTAAAACGGCTGGAGTGAAAAAGCTTGTAAGTTTCAGCTGAAGTGAAAATAGAAATATGGAGTCATTTTCCAGCATAAATATCCATATTTCAGAGGAAAATTGCTTTTTTCCCCTGCTTGTGGAAAATATACATATGCGAATCTACATCCCAGTCAACCAAAAAAGTAACAGTAAGTCGCAGGGAATACCAAATAATATCACATTGAAGATCATCTTGGAAACCTCTCTGGGTTTTACATGGGACTTCGCTTTGTGGATATCAACATCCACATATTGTTATCGTTGCGAAGTCCCCATGTTAACTTTCCTAATGATTGAGTGGAACATTTAATCGAGAGATTCAGATGAAGTGCACATTGCTATTACTTTGCGACTTATCCCTGTTCATATATTTCGAACATAGAATTGGCGCTTGCGCAGGGCATAGCAACAACACGTGCACACGAATGAAAGTCAAGGAACAAAGGGAAGATGAAAATAATATATTATGATCTGTGTGGTGCGTATTTAATGGTTGGTTGAATTGTTGGTTTTGTGAGCAGTATTTTGAAAAGTTTGTTAAGAAGAATATAAGACAGCTCTAGGTGCATGCGGTAAGTATACATTTCCAATGGCAAAAAGATGCTCATAAATGTGCAATTGGGAAGGTGATGCCCATTGAAAAGCAATGCTTTTTAACAATAAGATGGACTCCTCAATCGTTTTGTCGTATCATTATCGGAATTTAGTATCAGAATATTGAATGATATTCTATAATGTCAAACATGTATACACTGTTTTCAATACTCAGAAACATCTTTATCTACAATAAAAGCTGAATATAGAATTTTTCAATAATTTGATTAGAAATAAAACATGATAACATCAACATAAGTGTACCTAACGTGTTCAGGAACAGTATTAAACTATAAAAAAAACAAAATAATCTCTATTGATATTATTTTCAGTTGACAGTGGCAATCCATTATTTGGATCATCATAGTATAATAATCTGATATGGTAACAATCAATGTTTTTGTTGTTTCCTTTGATTTTATTTTGTCTGTACAGCATACTATTTTTGTTTTGTAAATAATACTATTTTTATTTCATTATGTTTCGAAAATAATGTATTTGTTTTTATATTCTATGATATTACAATGTGAGTTGAAGTTTTTATAAAGTATTTCGGGTGAGTCAAGCTGAATGCATTGGACTAATATATATCTGATGATTCTGTTCAGCCATATGTCTGGCTAGAAATGCGTACAGCTTGACTCACCCTGTGTTATATTCAAAATATACAGATCAGTATTTTATAATAGTTGTTTAATTATTTCCCCTTAAAAATGAAAAAGAGATTCAATATGAAGAGCAGGATATATGATGTGTTTTATTGTTGGTTCTGATTATACCTACTGGTGTACCACCCTGTATATAAATCTCATAGACTTAACCTATGCACATTTCTTAGGCATTATAAAATGGTTGAAATATAAGGCAGCTGAGATATATTTATTCTGCTTTCCAGGTATGTACTAATTCCATGGGTGTTTCAGAATTAACATTATTTCAATTAAATTAGAAGACGCTTATAGAGAGCAAATTTAGTGCCACGATGGTAATTACCAAATTACATATGAATATAACTTCAACGGAAGATGTAATGTGAAAGCTCATTTGGTTCAATAATCTTTCCAATAAGTGCTAAAATGCGAAGTCGCAATGTTGCTATTCATGGTACCTTCCACACATCCACATTGTGATGTATTAGGTAATTACCAGTGATATACAATGTTGCGGACATTAAGCACTCCCCAGTAAGTACTGGTTGCAGTTTTTTATATCAACATTGTGAAGTCGCATTTCCACGATGTTAACTCCCTACAACTTCCCTGCAACCAAAACTGGTTGACTGCACTGAACCAAAAAGTGGTGTAAATGCAATAAAAAAGTACGTTATATTGATAATTCGGTGATTAATTTTGGTCCGATGTAAAAATTTATCCATATAATAAAAGCTGATCATTAAATTATAACCTGTTCATCAATGAATGTTCCGTTCGTTATGGCATTCGTTGAACCAATGTACGGCAAACGTAAATGTTATAAACTGTGTTCGCAGTGTCAATGAACATTGTTCATTGTCCTAATGAACTTAGTTCATTGAATAATGCTTATTTTCGTTGATACAATGTATACAATTTATCATAATAATCAATGACATTCATTGTTTCTATTTATACAGTTTATTGATTTATGATTGTATTCTTCAATATTACGAACAGTGTCATTAACGATTATTGATATTATGAAACAACACTAATTTTTACAAAAATAATTTTATTCAATATGTAATGAATACATTTATTTGACGTTCCCTTATACATTTGGCTTCGATAACACTTCTGTCAAAATATATACTACATCGAAATAAACATATATGTATATCAGTCACTGAAAAAATATCTTCACCAATATAGATAATGAATGGTTAAATAGATGATTTCATTTGTTTCAAGAAGACTATATGGTCCTCTAGTTGTGGGGATGAAAGAACCATGTGAACTATGAAACATTACAGCATTACGACCATCTGTGAAAAAGAATCAAATTTATACTCAGTTCAAGAAATCACTTGAAAGATACTCCCTTTCACTTTCATTTCCATTTTTTAGGTGATCTATAAGTCCCCTCATGGATTCATCCCTCACATGATTTATGTTAAAAAGAAATATTTCCAACTTATCAATATACCCAGTCCATTTCCTTAGTGTTTTCAAACAGCTCCCAGTATCAGGATTATTGGCCTCTGAATTCAGAACATCAGTCTCTCGTGACAAAGAATCCACTTCATTTTTGATGAACGAAGTTGAAACCTCATATTCATTTTCACTAATATCAGCGTATTCATGATTCCCAACAGATACCTTTTTATTTTCGTAGATAGATACCTAAAATTATATTGTTATGAATCTTGAATCGACTACAGAAAAAAAATACCTCACTTTTTCTTGCAATAGAGTGATGAACTAACACTAAAAAATACTTCTTCACTACGTCTTCACTCGCGAAGAGTAAAATGCTAAATTGGCGCGCACTACTTGCTCAATCTTGTGGGCACCCTTTCCAGTCTAGTCTAATTTCTTGGAAAGACCCGATTTCAGTGTCCATGTTCATCAATAGAAACAAAACTGGTCGTTGAATGATGTTACATTTCATTAATTGATAAACAGATACGCTGTCTAAATGAACTGAAGTATTGAACTATGGGATCTGTATTGAATCATCACAGGAATTCGTTTATATTTCATATAAAAAAAAGAATGAACGTTAGATATGTATGATTAAATTCCATTAGAATTCTATCAATGATACAGTGACTTGGGTTCTTCTAAAGATTCAAATTATTTTTGGACTCTTCCAAATGCAAGATGATGTGGCATTTGAGAATTCAGTTATGATCGAAGATCGAAGAGTAATTCATAGTCGATAAATTTGTCGAACATGAATTGACAGACTACCAAAGTATTTATTTCGTCAATATAATGAAATAGTTTGCCGAAAAATAAGGAATTGACGTATTCTATGAAAGTTCACATGTGAATTTCAATGAAAGCATGTTGATAATATAAATGGATAGCATCATCGATTAATAAAGATATTTTCGTTGTATTGATGAAAAATTCATGACATTAACGTATAAGATATGGATAAAAGCAGGTTAAGAATATCAATGAATTGCGTTATCAATTAATAAAGATCATTTCGTTGTATTAATGAAAATAATTATGATATCAACGTATAATATGTTAATGAACGCGGGTTAATAATATCAATGAAAAACATCATCAATTAATGATAAATATTTCGTTGTATTAATGAAGAATTCGTAATATTAACGTATAAAAAATCAATAAACCAGGTCTATAATATCAATGAATAGCATCATTGATTAATAAAGCTCATTTCGTTGTATTGATGAAAAATTCATGATATTAACGTATAACAGGTTGATAACCACCGTTTATTGATATTATGAACAGAATTTTTTTCAGTGTGGGATGTTATATTTACAATTTATGTTACGTTCTCTGTGTTTGTTGTTGAAGACGCTATAAATAATAAGTAGTAGTAGTAGTAGTAGTAGTGGTAAGAAATACTTCTATTTATTCAGGAAAAACTATGGAAACAAGAATTTCTAAAATTATTTTGTATTCTCAAGTGATTCATCATATTTTTATCAGATGAAACAATCGAAGTAATAACACATCCGATATTATTGTTGATTTTGTTGATCATTCAAATAGGATGATATTTTGATTTACATCTTCATACTTACACTTATTCTGACTGACCTGTATAATGTTGTTTTCAATGATTTCTAACAGACTAGTGAATTGAAGAAAATTAAAGATATAGTATACTTGTATATTGGATATTTTGGTGATAGAGGAAGAGGGTCAATATCATATTATTATCTCTTCGTGATAATTATATACAATATTTTCTCGTTATAGTATTCGTTGTTTCAAATACACTCACAGAATAAGTTCGAAACGAGAACGCCTACCGAATCTAAGGAATTACGTAAGTTTCGCCATTTTGCCTTACTCATTAATATGAAAATGTCATTATACAAAAAGAAGCCGTCTTTGTCCGACCATTTCTGTTCAGGAGTTCTCTCTCTACTTATCCACCTCATTCAAACACAGTGGTGTATCGTAACAACGCCTTAAATCATTTCTCCTTACATAAAGTTTCTGAAATATTACGTCTTGAAACTATGGAATATTTCAAATTTGGGGGCTTATTGACAATTGAAAAAAAATAATAGGTGAAATCTGAGAATTCGCGATTTATACATATAAGAATATAAATGAGATCATTTTTATTTATACTACACTCTCAGTTTCCCTATGTTGAATTACCTCAAATTCATTGAATGCAATAATATACTTTGACACCTCTTGCGTGAACCCTCTATAACTATTTCCATTGTTTTGAAAAAATTCGATTATCTGAATTGATTTCATTCATATCTCTGATGCAAACAAAAAGGAATTATTTTCAGCTTCAGTTTCAGCACATTTTTTATAATGTGATTTCATTCAATGCTAATAGTAATAATCATATAATATTTCAGCAAGAATAATTAATTACATAACATGATTCTCTTCTCGTCAAAATCATTGATCATTTGACAATAATTTTCATCGTCAATTGTCGTCTCTATGATTCCTGTACCTAGTAGAGAAAAACTGGAATCGATAAGAACTTTCTACCTTATGAAGAATTACTAGTAGGTACTTAATTTATTAACAATTGACAAGTTTGATAATACACTCAATAATTTTGTTGTGACAGTGATTCAAGACCATAATAATAATTCTGATGCATTAACTTTGATACGCCAGTTTCCGTTTTCTTGAAATCATTCCCAATTTTTCCCAGAACTCAGATATTATGTCGAATAATTCGAATTATTATCGGAGTCATTCGAGGAAGTGAAACCTGTATACTGTTTTAACGATTGTTACAGAACATACTTTTATTGCTAGAAGGTTAATGAGATCTTTTTTGTATTGATACAATCGATAATAATAGTATGAAATACATGTACAGTGCTTCTCAAAAGTCCCCTCCCCCCTCATATCTTTGGAACGATTATACATAAACAAGTGAAATTTGGAAACTTAATATTAAAGGTTGTAAACTTCCCTACTAGTGATGATAGATGACGAAATCGTCGAAGATGAAGTCACAAGGCCATTGTGACCAATAATTTCAAATGGAACACTACGGCAAGCGACACCTCTTTTAAACGGTATCGAAAAAACCCATTCAATGATACTAATTTTGTTTGTGTTTATGACAGTTTTGGCAACTCGTTTTTGAAATTTTGGAAGATAATCCAGATGAATTCGGCAATTTGGAAATAACATTCCAACAGGATGGTGCTCCTCCACACTTTTACGGTGCAGTAAGACGGTATTTGGATGAGGAGTATCGAGGTAGATGGATTGGACGACGAGGTTCAACGGAATGGCCACCTCGATCACCGGAGCTCACACCTTTGTATTTTTTTCTATGGGGTTACCTAGAATCGAAGGTTTACGTTACTAAACCTGGCAATATTGACGTTTCAAAACAACGTATAGTTGCAGAATGTGAGGCATGAATGTTTCCGCACACACATTTGCAAAAGTACAAGAACTGAATGGCATTGAAATTTTAATGTTTACTAATGAGCCATTAGCACTGCCATAAACACAAACGAAATAAGTATCATTAAATAGGTTTTTTCGATACCTTTCAGGAAAGGTGTCGCTTGCCGTAGGGTTCCATTTGAAATTATTGGTCACAATGGCCTTGTGACGTCATCTTTGACGATTTCGTCATCTATCATCCCTAGTAGGGCAGTTCACAACCTTCAATATTCACTTTCCAAATTTCACTTGTTCACGTATAATCGTTCCAAAGATAAGAGGGGGAGGGGACTTTTGAGAAGCACTGTATGAGTAGGAGATTGATTTAAGATTTTTTTTTATATAAAACTTCTCACGAAAGGAGACATCCTGTAATATTCAGAGAACATCGTGAGAAGCGAAGGGAATGAGATAGGAATTGGTGTTCTTTTTAAATTTCTGAAGGTCATATGCCTCGGGGAACACCTCCCTTGGCAATGTGTTCCAGAGCCTCGCTGTTCGTTGGATGAACGAGTCTTTGGAAAGAGATGTTCTGCAGGTCACCAAATTAACCACAAAGGGGTTTGAAGACTGGACTTGACGGGTTAACCTCGAAGAGACCGCCAAAGGAGGAACGATCGTTGATATTTCAGAAGAGCACCGCCCATGAAAATATCTATAGAATAGAGATATATCGCCAACCCTTCTACGGTGTTCCAGAGAAGTAAGCGAGTTAGTAAGCGAAGCATCACCGACGAGACGAACTGCCCTTTTCTGGACAGAATCCAACAGCTTCAGGATATGTTTAGGTGCTGCGCTCCAAATATGGGAACAGTATTCCAGGACAGGTCGGATTTGTGCCTTATAGATCGTAAGCAGCTGACTGGAAGTGGAATAACTCCTGGCACGAAACAGAAAACCAAGTTTTTGGGATGCACTTTTAGTAATTGATCTCACGTGATTTTCCCAAGAAAGGGTATTGCTGATAGTTATACCAAGCATCGAGATGGATGAATTCAAAGGTATTGTCACCTCTGACAAGCTTACGTTGAAGTGTATACGAGTCCTTGAAGTGGGATGAGATCAGATGTACTGAAAACTAAGAAGAATCTCGAATTGAATTGCCTTGAGATTGTGTATCTACGATTGATTTCAGGAGAGAACTAGAAGATATATTCGTGATTTATGAATATGAGAAATGATTCACTGTTGACTTGTAGGAATATTTCTTTGTAGTTGTTTTTTCTAATGAGATTTGACGGTATCGTTGATCAGAAGTCTGGTTGATGAATGGGTTTATAAATCATCTTCTCAAATATTACACACCAAATATAAAATCAAATTGTTTTTGGTATCGGGTTTTGACCAATACTATGTCATGGACCAGTTGAAAATACCGTTGTTGGTAACCATGGTTCCGTTCAATCAAATTACTATGGAAGAAAAAATAGCATAGCCAGCACACATTGCTGTTTATTGTTCGCGGATAAGTCTTAAGCTTTGACGAGTCCGAAATTTATCTGAAGCCTATTTTCCAAGAAGAACCCTACGCAACCATCTGGTGAGTGGTTTGACTGCGCGAAATCTAGGTCGGTCGGCTATAAATATGTTGTGCATACAGGCTTTTTCATTTTATGAAATCTGGAAAATTTGCCGCATATCTGCACAACTTTCAGTTGCTGCAACGTAAAGCAAACCTATGAAAATAGTGCTTATTCAACTGGTTACGGCATCTAAACCAAAACGTCATGATGATAAACATACTTTTGGTACTTTCCAGCTTGTGGAGAAGATCGAGTTGATGATTGGCGATAATGTCTCATTTGTGGTGTTTGGTATCCCGCTGATTGAAAAGTTTACTGTTCAGGAGCTTAAAAAGGCTGATATATATTATGAATATAGAACATACATAACGAGAAACTTGTTTAATCTGATCTCAAATAACAGTAATCTCGTTTTCTATTGATAAGGAAGTTGAATGCTTACTTGTTTTCATTGAGGCCTTATTAAGACACGTATGGTTCCCAATAAGGCCAATGAGCCATTTTAGTTATTCGTGTTCACAAAAGTGTGATTTTTGTTTTTGAAGCAATTTTGTTCCATTTATTATAAAGTTGAATGAATAAATATTGATATTCCAAAACCAGTGCGTTCTCATCATAAACCTGCTAGGCATTAACAAATTTAATGTAGGCCTCATTTGGTGCACCTACCTTAGCTTCAATTCATTATTCCGAATGAATTGATCAAAGTACCCCAGTCAGGTTTCCAATTTCTCTAGTTGACAATTTTGGATAATCAGTAACTAATTGTAGAACTGAGTATTTTTTCTCTTAAGCGTCCAACTAGTACAAAATTCTCAAATCAACCATATTTTTCAAAACTATGTACTTAGCCCACGAGCTAGTCGGAATGTTTTCGCTCCGAGTATTTGTATATCGACAATGTGTGTTTTTCAAAAAATTTTCAGAGAAAAATATAGTAGAACAGCATATCCTAATTCTTTTTCGAATAATCTCTTCCTGTTTTGATATAGAAGAGACTATGATTATGATAACAACAATAATATACTCATGCAAAACTATCTACTATATAAAATTCTCGTGTCACAGTTTTCGTTGCCAAACAAATTTTTTGTGCTTATCCGGTATCTATGAGAATCGGCCAACATCTATTTTTCATCCCCCTAAATGTTAGGGGTAGTCCACCCCTAATTTTTTTTTTATTTTTCAGACAAAATTTTCAATTTCTATTTTTTTATGATACCACATACAAAAATACATACGATCCTCAATTTTCACCCTTCTACGATCAACCCTTATTTTTTAATAGCCATTTTAGTGATTTAATCATTTTTCCTCTCCGCACAGTGATCCAAAACCTCAAAGGTTAATGGATTTTTCTCAAATTTTCAGATCCATAGTTTTTTGGGTCGCTGATTACGAAAATGAAAAAAAAAATCAAAATTCAAAATGGCTGACATTTTTTCCAAAAAATAGTACGTTTACGCTGAAATTCATATTTTAAGTGTTTTTTAGGTAGCTGATTACGAAAATGAAGGAAAAATCTAAATTCAAAATGGCGGATCCAAAATGGCGGACATTTTTTCCTAAAAATAGTACGTTTACGCTGAAATTCATATAATAAGTGTTTTTTGGGTCGCTGATTACGAAAATGAAGAAAAAATCTAAATTCAAAATGGCGGATCCAAAATGACGGACATTATTTTCAAAAAATAATACGTTTGTGCTGAAATTCATATTATAAATGTTTTTTGGGTCACTGATTACGAAAATGAATAGAAAAAATTTATAACGAAATAAATAGGAAAAAATTATTATTGCAGAATTACTACAAGCACAATATGTGTGGGGAACATTATTCTTCACTTGGCTGAACTACATGAGTTCCTCAAATACAGATCAATCGCTATCAGTGCTTCCATTTTCAGAATTATTATCTATATTAAGTACATCATCTGCGTCGTCGCCTCCAAAATCGAATTTTTCATAACTGAGTGCTCTGTCATCTGACGCACGAATGCACCAACACTGCTCCAAACAGTACGGTTTTTAAACCAAGGGGGCAAGAAAGGACAGGTAATGCCAACGGTTACGAATTCTACATACTTTTATACGCGTAAAACCGTTGCAACTTTTTCAGGATCTCTTGGGATCATAACTAATTCTCTACAGATATAAAAAATATTATGGAAAAAATAAACTGATTGCCGACATTTCATTCTTAATAACATCTGCAAAAATGCACGTAATGATTCCCGCAGTAAAGAATAATATTCTACATACATTCAGGAACATCCTCCATTTTGTCGCAAACGTTTTCAAAAAAAACTGCGTTTCTCATGACAATTTTTGTCAAGCGCACGAAACAGGTCATGGGCCGTCATTTCCCATGTGGCGCGATAACGGGCAAGTTTGAGTGTGTGCCCACGGCCAAGTATTGAATATATCGACCTAATCTTTTGGATTATGAAACTTTCATTCCACCTGTTGAGGAAAATGTGAAGCTTTACCTCTTTGGGTAACTTTTGATTTTTGAGGTTTTGGTCAGAAAATTGGGCTTTTGGACCACTGTGCTCCGGTCGAAAACTGATCAATCGTCATTTAATTAGTTATCCCCGCCAGATGTCTACAGGTGTCACAAGTTCAGAGATGAAAATATACTCATACCACGGATTCCTATTATAACTACAGATGTGCCAATTCAATCCAAACGTATTCAGTTTCCGATTAGATTTGCATTTGCAACTACTGCGACTATCAACAAATCCCAAGGTCAAACGATGTCTGTTTGTGGATTAGATTTAAGAACACCATGTTTTTCACACGGACAATTATACGTGGCATGCTCTCGAGTGGGTAAACCATATACAGTTTGTTTGTGTTAGCTAAAGATGGACTAACAAAAAATATTGTTCACGCTATAGCATTAAGAGATTGATATTGTTTAATAGTGTTACTGTCGTAATTGTTCAATTAATGATATACAATTTCGAGGAATAAATTATAATAACTTATAAATAATGTTTGCCCTTTGTTATTTTTATATTCCCTTACCGTTCACAGCGCTCCATGCTTATTTTACGCATATACCACATTCTTACAATAAGTAAGCTATTTTTTGTCTACACTAGAAATTACTAGGAAATTATTTATATGGCAAAACAACGTTTGCCGGGTCAGCTAGTATATATATATGTCGTCACTCGTCAATTATATTTATTCTATTTTGTATTTCATATATATATATATATATATTTATATCATTATATTGCCTTGTAAATGGTTTCTGTGGGGCAATAAATGCTTATTATTATTATTATTATTATCATTATTATTATTATTATTATTATTATTATTATTATTATTATCAATATTATTATTATTATTATTATATATATATATTTTTTTATCCATCGACTCTTCGATTGCGTTATTCTTCCCTGTTTTTTGCCTACTGTCACGGTTAACAAAATCATTATGATTACTTGATTACATGATTACATACAAGTTTCTATGAAGTCAGTCACAATGCTACTAAGTAACTCATTACACAGATGAAATCAGACTTAGATTAGAGTTCACGTTTATTGTAACATTGCTTTCAATAATAATTTTCCAACAGTATTAACAGTTCATAAAATAAAATTTGGAGAATAAAATTTGTACGAAATGGCGAATGCGCTTCCTAATATCCGATCATAACTAGTATTTTTATGACATACAGGCTGTTCGCTTTCCGAGTGCCACTAAGGGAATCTCGCTTATATTAACATATAAGAAGTTGGTTGAATTGGGGCAAAGTTGTGCATTCTTGTGATGGACAATATTCTGTAAATAATTTTGGAATATCTTCGATGATTATGAAGACATTACGAAAAAACGAAATATTTCAATAATTTTTCAAGAACAAACTAATTGTACTGGATACACCATTCTCGATTGAACTTCCAATGGAATACTAGGTGGAGTGGATGTACTGGCCCTAGGGAAATTCATTATTGAATGAATTCTAGTATAGTTTCCATCAATTCTCAATTCACACGTATTCAAATCCACCATTAAAAATTATCTGTTGAACCACTGTTTTTACTCAGTCAAAGAGTACTTGGACACTCCGATGCCTCGCCACGTAGCTTCTCACCAGTTAAACCTTTAACTGTTGGCATTGAGAATCATAATATTTTACAGCTTTCTGTTTGTGATTGTTCCTGCCGATACTAGCATATTTATTTATTTTTTGTAGCATATGACATATTTTAATCTATTGATTTTATTTAAACATAACATAATTTACTGTGATCAACCATTTTGACTTGCTACAAATACCTGTGTATAACGTGGTCAATAAATTTTCTTTCTTTCTTTCTTTCTTATACAAAAGGGAAGAGTTGATTTACCGAAGACAATACTTTGCTTCCGCAATACGAGTATCGAAATATACTTTTTTTTTAGGAATTAATACCAGAAAATATCTTTCCCATGATAAATTTTTGATATGCCTACTTGGTGAAATCCTACCAGTTCTTGAGTTGTAATCGTATTGGAAATCATGAATTAACGAAATGAATTGAAATGAATATATTACCAATATAATACTTCCTATACATTGTGACAATTTAGAAACTCACTATGGACTAGATCTCACAAAAAATGGAGGCGATTTATCTTTTATGCCATTTCTATTCTAGAAACCGGTTTGAGCATTTTTTGATATCATCTTTCGTTTGTGGGATACAGCCCATTGTGAGTTTTTGAATTGTGACTATGCCTAATATTGTGATATTGTCTTCCACATAACATTCCCGATGTTGAATGATATATTTGAAATCCTTGGATCTATTATTTTACACAATTTTGCTCATTTCGTGAAATAAACTAGATAGTTCTCATATCACTCCATAAATCCTAGTAACTATTGAATTCAGAATGATTGATGATTAGAATCATAGTTGTGAGATTGATATTAGGACAGGAATGTTTCTTTTCTGAAAACTATGGAATTTCTGGATTTGTAGATAGCCTTAGTTTCAATTCTGATTATTTCAAACGGTGCGAGATCATCCGATCTCTATTAGACAATTTCATCCAGATTCTAATTGATACTGTCGACCTTTTTTCGTCTGGTATGTCTAGATTTATTGAATGGTGAATAACGGATTGGGAATTCTTGAGGAAAGAGTAGCATGAGGTATACTATCAACCGCAAACCTAGAGACAAGACTACAGTCAAGAAAAACAATCATTTTGAAATTGTTCTTGATAATTTCATATCATAGAAGGTTATGGATGATGAAAATACTAATATATATAGAGGATCAGAGTTCTATTACTTCGGTTCTATGAAAAATTCTGAAAATTATTTATATTATTATTTTTAATTCTTGACATATAGATATCGAGGATGTTTTTTTTTTCATATATAAAACTTCTCACGAAAGGAGACATCCTGTAATGTTCAGAGAACATCGTGAGAAGCAAGGAAAAGGAGGTAGGAATTGGTGTTCTTTTTAAATTTATGAAGGTCGAATACACATCGTTAAGTTCAGTTATTTGGATTGAAGTATCAAAATGAATAGGAATATGTTACAGATATTGAAGAAATTAAACTGTAAAGAAATTCGAAGATATACAGGGTACTCGGCGTGGGCGTGAAAACATTAATAATAATAAAAATAATAGGTCTTTATTTTTCCAAAAAATTATTTTGTCATTGTGAGAGAGTGAACGTGTTTTATATTGCTCCCAAACTATTCGACTTTTATTGTGGTTAAAAACATTTTCTTACAACAAAACTATACCATAGTGCGTGAAAAAAAGTGATCTACACAGCCAAATAAAAATAAACAAAAAGTCAATTCATACGCGTACAAACATTAGATCTTTCAAGTGCATAAATTAGCTCATTTTCAATTCACTTTACCTGCAAATCCAACAAAAACCGAACAAGAAAGAATAAGAGACAAGAAATACTTCGGCTTCCAATACAAGCAAAAACCACACCATTTTTATCAACTCGGCCAGGGTCGGCTTCTAAACAATTCCAACATCAAAACTAAATTTCGAGGTTAGGATGCCACCAAAATCGTGCTCAAGTTGCAAGAAAAAAATTTCTGTTGATGATAAAATCGTGGCATGCGACCGTTGTCACGTAATAATGCATCTCAATGAAAATTGTTCAGAACTATAATATCAGCCACCGAAGTACGATCCATACAGCTAAATAAACGCTGCCTCACATTTTTCTGCCCCGAGTGCCGCCAAGCCTGGAAAAGTATCCCAAATCTCATAAGGCAAATTAGTGATCTCAAAGATGAAGTTACGACTCTGCAACAAGAAGTGGAGAGTTCAAAAGGGCAAAATAACCAATCTGTGAACATGGAATCTTTTTTGGAAGAAGCCAATGAACGATTCTGGAGAGCAAACAATATTATGATCTATAACATGCCCGAATCCAAGTCCAGAAATCTGCAAGAAAGGATTCAGGAAGACCAAGCGAGAGTAGACGAAGTACTAGAACACAT
This sequence comes from Plagiodera versicolora, assembly GCA_037013635.1. Taxonomy (NCBI): domain Eukaryota; kingdom Metazoa; phylum Arthropoda; class Insecta; order Coleoptera; family Chrysomelidae; genus Plagiodera; species Plagiodera versicolora. Next base: position 1,079,682 of record CM072986.1, on the reverse strand, counting down.
CAAAGTACCTCTTGAAGAGGGTGTTATTCAAAGGTAACAAGCCTCGTCCTATTAAAATGATCTTGTCATATAGCGAATCTGTAAGGAAGATTCTGAAATCAAAAAAACAATTAGCTACCCATACCAGCAAAATCAGCTCAGATCAAACAAAATTACAGAGGGAAGTTTTCAAAAAAGTGAAGGACGAGCTAACTGTGAGGCAGAGCAAAGGTGAAAAAGTCACAATACGGTATAGAAATGGAGTTCCTAAAATCGAAAATCTACCCGATAATCAAAAAACGAATGAACTCAACTTCATTGCTGGTTTATTGTCAAAATGTAGGAGGACTGTGTTCTAAGTGACAGGATCTAATCCAATCAGTATTATGCAGCATGTACGATATTTTAATTTTGGTAGAAAGTTGGATAACAAGTGATATACTATCTTCGGAAATCGATATAACTTCATATGATATTTTTAGATGTGATAGAAGCAAGCTCACTAGCGATAAATCTAGAGGGGGTGGAGTACTCATAATTGTTAAAAAATCGTTAAGATGCAAACGAATTTATGTACAACAGCTCAATGTTGAACAGCTATTCCTTCATTGCATAATTGGTAATTTAAATGTGATCATAGGAGGGGTTTACATTTCACCACAGTCTCCCGAAGTTGAATATATATCCCACTGCTAGTCGCTGAAAGAAGTAATGACTAGTTTTCCATTAGCAAAATCTCTAATTTTTGGTGACTTCAACCTGCCTGAAGCTAAGTGGGAAAATGACGATTGTGGTGTCAAGGTGAACTGCACCCAGGGATCCTATGCTTATTAAATGTGTGGATATTATGCTCATTTTAACTTCTATCAACTGAATACTATTCCCAATTCCAGAAATGTTTACTTAGATTTGCTATTTTCAAATGTACAGGATATTAATGTGACCATATCAACTGATCCATTATTCACTGCTAGCACACACCATAATCCAAATGTTCTCAATTTTACCTTGGATACAAAAAAAACATGAAACCTTAGGTTATCAGGAATACTATTATGATTATGTTAATGCAGACTACAAGGGGCTGAACAACTATTTATCAACAGTAAAAACACAAGAGCTTTTTTTATCCGACAAAAAAAACTCGAGTGTTTTTTGGCAAGATAAATTAACGACAGAATATCTCAATGAACAACAACAATAATTATCTTTATTCATACAATTAAATTATTTAAATGAACAGTTATTAAATACACAATTGTTATAAATTGTTTGGTTTGGTGTACTGATTTAAAAATTTTCTTCTCTGGTACACATGTAGAATATTCATATAATATAAGAGGAACAGGCGTTTTTATCAACAGTAAAAACACAAGAGCTTTTTTTTATCGGATAAATTTCTTTTTGTAACGAAATAATTTTGCCAATCAGTAATTTTACGAGAAAAACTGACATGACAAAATCGCGAGACCGAAGAAAATAGCTCACAGAATTTATAAAGAAAACAGAACTCAAAATAATTATAACAAATTCGCTGAATTAAGGACACAATGCAAAATAATCACTAAATCGTGCTATGGAAATTATATAGAAGAGGTCGATCTCAATTTATTGTCAAATCCAAAATCTTTTTGGAATTACATCAATAACAAAAAATTTACATATGGCTTACCACTAAATATGATCTACGATAATAAAACAGCAGGAAATTGCAGTGAAACAGTGGGTCTCTTTGCTGATTATTTTTCCACAGTATACACTAAGCCTTTAAACAGTTTAATGTTGAATGAGATTGGAGGCAGTGGTTGTGATTTTGATATTCCGTGTCCAAACCTATCAGTTGCTCTGGTGTATGATGCAATATCTAAGTTGCCTAACATAAAATCAATTGGACCTGATGGTATACCAAACATATTTCTGAAAACCTGTATCTGTGCTATAACCTATCCAATATTTCTGTTGTTTAGATCTTCACTGGACAACGAAATATTTCCAAAATTGTGGAAAAAGAGTTATGTCATTCCCATTCATGAATCCGGTTTTAAAGAGGATGTGAAAAACTATAGGAGTGTATGCAATCAGTCCTCAATTCCAAAATTGTTCGACAGATTAATCACGGATCAATTAAATTATTATTGTAAGGTATTACTGATTAACAATCAACATGGGTTTTCACGTCAGAAGTCAACTATCACAAACCTACTAGTATATGAGGTAGAGATATTGAAGGCCTTGGAAAATAAGACTCAGATTGATGCAATATATACAGATTTCTCCAAGGCCTTCGATAGAGTCGATCACAACATTTTGATAGAGAAATTATGCAAGGTAGGATTCAACAGCCATTTTCAACAGCCAGTTTTCTGTCCAACCGTACTCAAAGGGTCAAATTAGGTGAAAATCAGTCAAGAGATATACAGGTTTTATCTGGAGTTCCTCAAGGAGCACATCTTGCTCCTCTACTCTTCAATCCATTTGTGAACGACATGTATTCATGCTTTGAAAGTTCAGACTTTTTGATGTTCGCAGATGATCTGAAGATGTGTAAGGAAATAAATTGCTACGAGGACCAAGTTCTCTTGCAAAAAGACCTCAACAATGTATATAAATGGTGTCAAACAAACCAACTCTTCTTGAATGTGAATAAGTGTTACTACATCAGCTTTTTCAAAAATTCAAAGAAATTCCAAACTTCCTATAATATAAATAATGATCCTCTTCAATATTCTGCATGCGTGAAAGACCTAGGGGTTTGGTTTGACGAACAACTTGGATTTGTAGAGCACATCAATAATGTAACCGTTGAAGCATCAAAAACCTTAGGATTCATACTTCGAAATTGTTCAAACTTCTCTGTAATTTCTATACAAAGAGTTTACACATACCTCGTTCTATCTAAATAAGAGTATGCATCCATAGTTTGGTCCCCGTTGTACTTGGTTCATTGCACATCATTGGAAAGGGTTCAAAATAAATTTATGAGATTCATGGCCTTCAAATTAAATCAACCGGTGCCAGACCACGAATATTCTGATGTAATGCGTACCCATAATATCAATTCATTAGCTAAAAGAAGAACGGACCATGCTCTGATTTTTGTATATAAACTCATCAATGGTCATGTAGTCTGCCCAGACCTTCTTGAAGAAATACACTTCAATGTGTCCAGTAGAGCCCTGCGTAGTCAATGCTTGTTTCATATTTCGTTTCACACAACGAACTATGGGAAACACTCACCTATAGAGAGAACACTTAAGGTTATAAATGACAACAGATTGGAAATATGTGGATGCTCGCTGAATACATTCAGAAAATCTATAAAAAACTTCTTATTCCTGTTATTTATTTACTATATATTACTTTATGACTGTTTTGTGTTAAATGAGATTATTTATTTATTTATTTATTTATTCTCAAACAGGTATGGACCTTTTAACATGAGAAAACTAATTTTATATCTACCAATAACTTACAGTCTGAATAAGTATATAACATAAAAGATAACATTCACTTTCCAAATTACTTTTTGAGTCTAGTACGTAATACAAATCAATAATGTTAATCTTGTTTTGAAAAATATGACTTCAAGCCATGATAAAGTTGTTTAGGAGGGAGAACAAAGATGAGCTCTGATAATAGTAGGGCATTGTCTGCTATTTTGAGCATAGTTATAATGGGTGAGCAATTATCTGTGGATACTAATGGAATTTCGAAGAACTGGACGAGTCTTGTTGATCTGCTAGGTATTTTTTTTCCAATAGGGAGCGTAGAAAGGGACAGTTGTAGTATTTTCTATAAATTTTATAGCACATTATGACTATATTGATATTTCTGCGATTCTCGAGACTGGTGATTTCAAATTCTTTCCTCAAGTTTATCGTCCTAATGGAATTGTAATCTGGGTAAACTCTGTATTTTTTGTAGTAAAGGTGTCTAAGTAGTCTATTTTGAATTTTTTCCAGCATATTTTCATAGAGGAAATGAGACGGATGCCACACTACAGAGCCATATTCAAGTTTTGGTCTAACTAATGCATCATAGAGTCTTATGGTCGTTTTGGAATCTTTGAAATGTTTACTTTGTCTGATTATGAATCCCATAATTTGTAGTCCCTTAGATCTGATATGATCTATGTGTGGTCTATAGGAGAGTGTGGAATTATAAGAAATGCCCAGATCCCTAACATTCTCAACTCTAGATAATTGTACTCCATTCATCGAATATCCATATATAGTCTTGGTTTTTTTACGGGTACAGGACAGCACTACGCATTTAGATGTATTGAACGGGAGATCGTTTTCTATACTCCATTGATGGATTTTATCAACGTCTTTCTGAAGCTGGATACAGTCTTGCACAGATTCAATTTCCCTATAGAATTTTAGGTCGTCTGCGAACGATAGGCATTCAGAATATTTAATACTTTGTGGAAGATCGTTAATGAATATAAGGAATAGCAATGGACCCAAATTGGATCCTTGGGGTACTCCCGAGTTGGCATGAAACTTCCCCGTGCAGTTACCTGCATATTTCACTCTGAACTACCGATTGCTCAGATACGATGCCATGAACTTTAGAGTTTGTGAATTAGCGCCACACTTATGAAATTTTTCTTAGATTATGTCATGTTTCACCTTATCAAACGCCTTCCTAAAATCCGTATAGATCACATCGACTTATTTGTTGTTGTCCAAATGACTGAGGACGTGATGAGAGAATGTCAGGAGATTCGTAGATGTGGATTTTTTTGGAAGGAACCCATGCTGCTCATCGCAAATGTTATCTCCAACACCGTCCCAAATCTTCGCAATAATTTCGCAGCGGCCGGAAGCACTGCGATGGGCCTATAGTTCTCAATATCTGAAAACTTGCCAGATTTATGAATAGGTGTTACTAACGCTTCCTTCCATAAATGTGTTTGTTTTTATTGCAAGGTTATAGATGTAAAGAAGGGGTTTTTTCAACCACTTCCCACATCCTTTAATTATATACGGGGGAATCTTGTCGCTTCCTGTTGATTTTTTTGGCTTCAGTTTTTTCAAAGCATTAAAATATTCACTGTCAGTTAATTCATTGATTGAAAAATTATGTTCAACTTCATAATCGAAGATGAGATTGTAAGATGCCTTACCGTGGTTATATATCGATTCAAAATATTTTCCAAAAGAATTTGCACACTCTCCGTCTTCCACCTGAACGCCATTCAATTTAAGTACCTTCGAAGATTCACTATTTTTTTGTTATTTTTAGTAAATGCCCAAAAATATTTTGCATCTGATTTGATGGAATTTTCTACTTTTAGTATGTATTTATCATAAGAAGATTTGATCAATTTTTTAAGTTTACTTCTTTCCTCAGTGTATAATTGCATGTAATGATTTGATAAGTATCTGAGCTGCCTGAAATTGTTTTTTAGTCTTAAACTTCGTTTCACGTCTTTATTAAACCAACATGGAAAACTATTAGTTTTCTTTCTTATTTGTGGTACCAGTGCATCAAGTATTTCATATATTCTATTGTAAAAAATGTCTACAGCCTCATCAACGTTTTCTATATCAAATATCGCTGTCCAGTCTGCATCTCTCATACTATAAGAAAGTTGCAGAAAATCACATTTATGAAAATTATAGAACGTTTCCGTTTCTATGTTAGTCTTACCCCCACCTATCTTACTATTTCCCATTTCAATATCTAATATCAATGAAGGATGGTTCATGTCCTCCTCTAACAATGTAATGTCTGATTTTGACACTTTGACTAGGTCGCAGTGTTCACTGGCAGCTAGTACCTACTAGATCTAACTTCCGATTATTCATATTGCAGACCTCATTAACTTGTTCAAAAGCATTTAAATTAGTGAATTCCAAGAAATTCACATGCCTATCATCCCAACTGTTTTGCGATGTTGGATGTGTTGTAAAAAACGGTAGGTTGAAGTCTCCAGTGACGTACACTTTTCTATTGTCGCCAACTGTCTGTTCATAGAAATTGAAGAACTCTTTGTAGTTTTCTACACTTGACCTGGGTGGAAAGTATACCACATAGAAGGTAATGACTAGTGATTTCCTAATTTTCACCTTGACATAAAGCGCGTCAAATTCACTTTCTTTTTTGCTCCATTCTATTATTCTGTATTGTTTACTCACCGCAATCATAACCTCACCTCCTCGCTCTTTATTTGTTGAAGTTGAATTCCTATCGCATCTGAATACTCCATATCTGTCAACGTTTATAAATTCTGAGTCATTAATTGCCGAGTTGTGCCAGGTGTCTGTTCCCATTATAATATCATAGTTCTCCCCCTCAACACTGAGTTTAAGAGTACTCAGCTTTGTTCTTAGCCCTCTGAAATTCTGATAATAACAAGAAATATTCATCATTGTATTTAAAGTAGTACAGTTCAAAATCAAATGTTAACTCGAAGAAAAAAAAATTAATTTATGAGATTTGTTGAATAACTTAAGATCTAAAAAAGTCTATCAATAGGATGTAAGAACAATGTTCCGTGTTTCCGCATCTAATTATGTTCCATGCGACCCATATCTCAGCTCAGATCACTTAGTTTTCCTATTCTTTTCTTGGTTCCATTAATATTCACGTAAATGTCACCATTCGTCGTCCAGACATTTTTGTATGAGAATTTTTTAGTTGTCTCTCTTAGTAGTTCGAGTTTTCTTCTCTTATTACTACGCCGCTGGCTTTCAATAGTCGTCTATTTGCCATCACTTTTTGTCGATCTTTGTAGTTTACAAAGCGAACAAAAATGGCTCGAGGTTTTGTTTCATTTCTTTGACTACTTAATGCTTGAGTATTTTTTATTTCTGGACGGCCAACTCGATAACAATATTCGGTACTCCCAGCTATTTTAATTTTTAACTTCATTGTTTTGTTGAATAAGTTGTGCACTAAATCTTCTGTATTTTCGTCTTCACTTTCTTGGACACCAAATATCCGTACGCAATTTCTTCTGTGGAACTGGTCTTGTTTGTCTATTTGACATTTAAGATTTTCATTCTCACCTTGAAGTGATGTAATGTAATCTTAGCTTCATATTCTTCCATCTTCTCTTGTTGTTTGGTTAATATTTCATCCAATTTTTCGTTAAAATGCTCGGTGACATTTTTTAGTAGCGATTCCATGAAAGTTTGATCGGACATTATTGCTTCAACGGACTCTTTTATTAACTTTTGAAAGTCTTTTGTATTGAGAGCCATCGTATAATCCAATAGTGGATGTGTTGTTTCGAGAAACAGGTACTCACTAATATTATGTGAAATTTTGAGTTTAAGTTAAATAGGTCGATAAATCAATCGCTTGCGGAGCACACAGTCGACACGTCTACTCGCTTAGACTATTCATCACAGTTATCTATATGTTTGATACATATTCGTCTTTATTTTGATACATTTCATGTATATACATATTTTTTTCATGTGATGGAGTTGATTCCGTAGAAATAAATAAATAAATAAATAAATATGACATAGAGAAAACGCCGAAGATCAGGTGGTCATGCATTATGTACAAGTACACAAAGCACAACCTCTGTTATTATTCTTAAGCGATGAAAAGAAAATCAATATACAAAAACATAGGAAAATGAAGAAAATATTAAGGTTGAAGCAACAAAAAAAAGAGATATAATAAGAAAACCAAAAATTCCATACATGTGGAAGCCGCAGTCCTATTTATAATATTGGAAAACAAAAACATAATGAATCAAAACAAAGCCTAAGTTGTCTAGTCGTTCAGGAGATACTTTTTCATTTGTTTTTCGAACCTATTTCCCGTGAATGACTTCAAGCATTGTGGGATGGAGTTATAAATTCGCGAGACCCGATATGGAAATGACCTTCTGAAAGTAGATGTTCTGTGTACATCTTCGCGGAATGTTATTTTTTTCATCAGATATGGGAGAGTTTTCGAGACAATGATTCTGTGAAACAGGTAGGCTGAATGAAGAAATCTCCTTTATGTCATATTGGGCCAGTTTTGTTCTTTAGGTTTATCTGTCGTCGTCTGATTCCATATATGAGTCGCAAACACGAATTTTGAATGACCTGTATACGCCGTATGTCATCGGAATCAATACATGGCCCATAGATCGAATCACAATAGTTGAATCGGGACAATACAAATGCCTCACATAGTATAGATTCAACTTGTTTGTTCAGAAACTGCTTATTATTATATATTTTTTGCGAATGTGGCAAATGTGTGATTTATATCTCAGTTCATTATCCATTATCAGCCCTAAGTTTCTACTACTTATTTTAGGTATCAGTTCCATATTCTCCACCTTTATTCGCACATTATCATTCAGAAAATTTCTCTGAGATTTGGAGGAAAATACCATTACAGTCGTTTTATCTGCATTTACGTTTAGACAATGATTTCTTGATTTGCTTATAAGTGTAGAAATATCACTGTTGATGTTATCAAGTGAAACATCCAGGTCCTGAAAAAGAAAAGATGAATCTAACTGGGTATCATCAGCATAAAAATTCACCTTACAATGGCTCATTACATCTTCAAAATCAAATATATAAAGGGCAAACAATAGTGAACCCAATATTGATCCTTGGGGAACCCAGCAGTTATCGGACGGGGCTGTACTATATTTTCGTTTATTTTGACACATTGAGTTCGTTCATAAAGATAACTCTTGAGAAGATTAACCGCCACGGAAGATAAGCCTATGTATTTCAATTTTGTTAATAGGAGTTTATGGTCTAGAATATCAAACGCTTTTGAGTAATCGAGTAGAACCAATATTGTGGCTTGTTTTTTATCGATTCCCCTGTAACAGATAGTAGAGTTGTCTCACAGCTATGTTGTTTTCGAAACCCGTACTGTACCTCAGGAATTATATTGAATTGAGATGCTTAATCTTAATTGAATGTCGATTTCTCTTTCGAGAACTTTCGAAAGAGTTGGAAGAATACTTACTGGACGGAGATCTTTGAGCTCCTCTACCGAACTTTTTTTTGGCAATGGTTGGACAAGAGAATGCTTCCAATCATCCGGAAATACGCATTGATTGCATTCACATCTGTTGAATGTTGGCTTCTGTTTACGAATATCTAGATGATCCAAATTTTTCCACATTTTAGTAACGCCTTGTATTCGTAAAATATATTGGTAATAAGCTTTATTTTCATTTCTGCACGCCAGTGTAGTGAAATTTCTAAGCATTTCATAAAAGTCTTGATGCGACTGCAATTTAGTTCTATTCCATCTTGTTTTAGCACTATCCCTAAGTGACATAAGTAGCTTAATATTGTATGTAATCCAAAGTGCATATTGCTTAGTGAATATAAATCGCCTCAAAGGTACATATATATTGAAAATCGAAACTATATTTTCATTGAAGAAACTTATCGTCAATGTTATCCATTGAAAAATTGCATGGAAGTCTATTTGTTTGAGTTTATCTCGGAATATATCAATATTAGAAGATCTGGAATCCCTTATATATTTATATACAGGTGTATGCATCTCTCTAGTGACCTCTAATTCCACATAAATGAATTCATGATCCGAGATATGATTAACTGAATAAGTGACATGGAACCCGCGGCTTGAGTGGCTACCGGGTGCGTCACAGGTTGCGGATAGTGAACTGCCACAGCAGATGATCAGGAAGTGACGCAGTGGTTAGTAGAGGAATAAGAGCTCGTATGATCTAAAACTGTACTGGTAGCTCATAAATACTCTACCGCAGACAAACTCCTCCTGTCTAGCTGTCGTGTCGTGGCTAAAGGCCTCAGGAGCATAACGGCGCCAGTATCTGCTAGACCTTGGTCTGCAGGACTGATACACCTTACAGGACCTCTGCTGTAGGCATGTATTACGGGAGGTCTACGCGGGAGGTCTGGGCTTAAACACCTGAACCAAGAGGAGACAACCTCAATAAAAACCTAAATCCTACGGTGGGTGGACCAGGCTTATGGGATGCGTAGCTGAGTAGAAGTTCAGCCAATGCTGGTCCCACACTGAGGCACCGGGCGACACCTCATTGTATTAGCCTTCTCTTCCTGTGAATCGGGGTAGCAGGAGAGTGACCGTTCAATACCCCGGTACTCGTGGGATTAGTATGGACACGAATACAAATACTTCTAAAAAGGAGGAATTCAAAGGGATAGACTACTTCAGAGAGGAACCTGAAAAGGTAGACTCTCAACAAGTAGCTGGAGCGGTTCATTTGGTTGCGCAAGCAATGGACATGGACAAGGGCTCCAAACCTCGACTTGTGGCCTTAAAAGGAAACTCCAGAAAGCCGAGAAGATTGCCTCTGGGAAATGGACAGAGGACAATCCTAACAAACCTGCTCCAAAAAAGCAGGTTCCGGGGAAAAAGGCGGAAGAGGTCAAAAAACGGCCTCGCTCCGACTCGAGTACCCCCGGAAAACAAAATCCTACAAAAAGACATAGGAGCCAAGAGCAGACTATGTCTTTTAACGTAGTAGCTAGGTCTACCACCACATCTGAGGAAGCAAAAATACAGACCTCAGAGGTGAGTCGCTACTGCAGTTCATTCTAGCTAACAACTTGGATGTGCTGAACAAGGGGAATACACCGACCTTCGTGACGACACGGGCCAATGAGGTTGTAGATATAACTGTAAGTACTAATATTATCTCTAATAACATTAAAAATTGGCGTGTATCTGACGAGGCTTCTTGCTCAGAACACAGACACATTAGATTCGAAATAACGGGCATTAAATCCCAAACTTCAAACAATAGGAATCCACGCAAAACTAACTGGGGAGCCTATTAGGCAGACCTAGACACGCAATTGCACAACATTCCTAGCAAAATTGCTAATACCATAGAATTTGAAGACATCGCGGAGCAAATGACTGACGCTATGGTTTCAGCCTACAATTCAAATTGTCATCTAATCACAAGAAGTTACAAACGTAACGCACCATGGTGGTGCAAAGACCTCGCTGATTTGAGAAAACAGGTTAGACGCAAATTCAACCAAGCAAAGAGTAATGGAGAATGGGGTGAATACAGAACCATTCTAACAGATTACAACAAAAAATTGAGAGACTCTTGGAGGAAGTACTGCGAGGATATCGAAAAAACCGCCGCAGGTGCTAGACTTCAAAAGGTACTTTCAAAAGGTCCACAAAGTCCGATCGGAGCTATAGTAGGCTCTGATGGAAAGTACACCCAGGATGAAAGAGAAACACTGATGGAACTCTTCAGAGTTCACTTTCCCGAATCACAATACCAGTCAGAGCTCTGAATTTAACGAAACACTCTTATATGTATGAAGATGTAATGAATTATTCAGAAAGTCAGTCCAAAAATGCTCCTTAAAAAGCATACTATAACCTGCAGGAATATTATATGGACATGTCAAATACTGTACTAGAATGATTATTGTATGTGAAAACTTGTATTTCTTTTTTCTCTCTCCTTTTTTCGTCTTTAAAAATGTTGGACTCGGTGCATATACGTGTGTCCGTGAATGCACATGTAGCTGTGTTATGAATTTTTATGTATGCATACAGTGCTTCTCAAAAGTCCCCTCCCTCCCTCTTATCTTCGGAACGATTATACATAAACAAGTGAAATTTGGAAACTGAATATTAAAGGTTGTAAACTGCCCTACTAGAGATGATAGATTACGAAATCGTTAAAGATGGCGTCACAATGCCATTGTGACCCATACATTTAAATGGAACCCTACGGCAAGCGACACCTCTTTTGAAAGGTATCGAAAAAACCTATTCAATGAATATTATTATATGAATAAGTAATGCAAATAACTGTAATACACTATTTTACCAGCTGCTAGTAATACTGTATTTTACTACATAATCACGGACAGCTTCGGCTTTGTGGTTATTTTGTTTATTGATAGTTACTTTGTAATATTGATTCGTAATATTGATTTTTAGTGTGAAAAAATAAACATTATTATTATTATTATTATTATTATTATTACTATTAATGATACTAATTTTGTTTGTGTTTATGACAGTTTGGGCAACTTGTTTTTGAAATTTTGGAAGATAATCCAGATTAATTCGGCAATTTGGAAATAACATTCCAACAGGATGGTGCTCCTCCACACTTTTACGGTGCAGTAAGACGATATTTGGATGAGGAGAATCGAGGTAGATGGATTGGACGACGAGGTTTAACGGAATGGCCACCTCGATCACCGGAGCTCACACCTTCGGATTTTTTCTATGGGGTTACTTAAAATCTAAGGTTCACGTTACTGAACCTGGCAATATTGACTTTTCAAAACAACGTATAGTTGCAGAATGTGAGGCTGTTTCCGCAGACACATTTGCAAAAGTACGAGAAGAGTTTAAAAATAGGATGTTTTACTGTCAGGAATTAAATGGAGGTCACCTTAAGCAATTTCTTTGAGTAGATACTGGTTCTCAAATCTGTAATTATTATCATACTGAATGAAATTGAAATTTTAATGTTTACTATTGAGCCATTAAAACTGCCATAAACACAAACAGAATAAGTATCATTGAATGTGTTTTTTCGATACCTTTCGAAAGAGGTGTCGCTTGCCATAGGGTTCCATTTAAAATTATTGGTCACAATGACCTTGTGACGTCATCTTTGACGATTTTGTCATCTATCATCCCTAGTAGGGCAGTTTACAACCTCTAATATTCAGTTTCCAAATTTCACTTGTTTATGTATAATCGTTCCAAAGATGAGAGGGGGGAGGGGACTTTTGAGAAGCACTGTATGTATGTGTATTCATTGTAACGCAAGATTGACAATTATCTACTTTTTGTCTGTATATGTTTATACCTATCTATGTATTATGTTCAATCAATTTCATTTTCCATATGCTCGACAAATATTTATATTCATTTATTTTCTATATTTTTAACTTACTTTGTCAATGAGGAGAAATTCTTGGACAATAAAGTATATCTATCTAATTATCTATCTATCTAGACTTTATAGGTTCTCACGTTTAAAGGCTATAATATGTATCGTACAATAACTGCACTTTTCTCGGGTATCTGTTCAGTATAACTGGTTGGTTCAGCTTTCTCTTCATTTTCACTAAAACGTAACCGAAACTGATGCAATTTGATTGCTTTAGCGTTGATTTTCAGAGAGACGGATTTAAACACGTGTGATCTCGATCTCGATCTTTGTGCCAATCCACCATTGGGTTTCCTTTAAAATAATACCCTGTATATTATTTCATTCATAGTTTTATGAATAGTTCTAGAAGATTATGGAATAATAAACTGATTATTTTCTGAAGAAAATGAGTTTTTGAAATATCCTGCATTGATGGTAATCTAAAAAAACATCCTGTATAAAAATAATACTCCTTCTCTATTCAGACATTTTCAGCATCACTTGCCTTTCTACCTATCGAACAGGTTTACTCACCCATCACTGATAACCATCTAAAGGTAGTATTTTTTCGTAAAATTTCCGTTTATTGTTGAACTATGACAACTTCATGAAAAAATGAGACTAGATGCAGGATTTCATAGTGAATTCAATGGTGAAAGAATTCAAAGGATGTCCTATTCACAAGAAGTAATCTCAATGGCATCTTAACATATTTTAGTATTGTGTATCTGCGCAAATATACTTTTATTCGGAACATTTTTCTTGTTTTCTCATTTCTAAGCGAGTTATTCTACTTCCACACACTAATGGGCCAACCTTAATGACATTTTTCCATAGATGATAATAGAAATTGATAACGAATTGTCTCAGAACTTCATACAGGTGGATATAATGAATATGAGGAGAAATATTCTTGGGAAATTCACATTAAACTCAGATATGATGAAAATCTATTTGAATGATTCATACTCAGAATAATTGATTTGGAAGAACTAATACTTTGTTAGAACTATCAGCTTCGGCAAATTTTCTCACGAACTTCTAATAGCACATCACAATATAGAGAGAAAAGCTCATTTCTTTTTATTTCGAATTCTGTCCACACATCAGTTCTTTCATCGGTTTTACATTTGTTGAAATTTTTATCAGCAGCATCTCTTTCCTTAGATTTCTTTTCAACCTCCATATCATACCATGGTAAGTTATTGTTTATATTTCCAAACGTTTGAAGTGGGGATATTTCAGTCATTTCATCTTTATAAATTTCATCAATGTTACTGGATTTCAAGTGCCAATCGTGACCAATCATTTCCTAACAAATACTCTGCATTTTGGTTTATCTAGAATTCTCGTAGCGAAATTTTTATTCATTTCGTGAGTTGACATTCCGATCGATATTATAGAATAATCAGTGATTTTTGGAACATCATGTACAACACATCTCACACAATTACAGTTTGTTAGATCAATCAAGGTACTGCTTCTATCTACACATCTTGTTTATTCTTTAACAATTTGTTCAAAACCAAATATAAATATTATACTTCTCAATTTCCTACAATAAAATGAATTTTTCTTGAAGTTGACATTCAAGTCACTGACAATAATGATTTTTTCGATTTGCACCACTTAAAGTTTCGCACATTTCCTCAAAATCATTCAAAAATTCAGCCACACTTCCCATATGAAATCAGGCTACCAGTTTCATTTTTGATCATTCGTTTTATTATTGAACTGGTTGATTCCTTATCAACAATTGTTGATATGCCATCAATTTAATTTCACCTTTCCTGTTAATTTCATTCAACCTCTCCTTGATTTGTTTATAATAGTTTTGTTGTGACCATTTTTCACTTTGTTTCTAATTTTCAGAATTGATACAGCTAAATCAGAATTAGGTAGAATGACCTTAATGGGTCTTATCTTGCCTTCAGTATATCTTCCTAGGCGATATGTCGTCACATTATCTACAGTAATATCCGTTTTCTCAATTACTTCTTTAATATGTGCAGTCCTCGTCAACTCTGTCCTGACTCGTTTATGTTCAATACTATTATATTTGAACCTCTTGCTTGCCTTTCAGGCAATTCCTGGATAATTTGTTCATTCCGGATTCCTTCAGCACTATCTAGCTCAGTGATCTTCTCATTAATCTAACTCTGCATGTCATCAATTTTTTTCTGCAACATTGGAATCTGAGAAAGCCCTCCCACACAATTCGGACACAAAAATATTGGTTTCCTTTTCTTCAGGAGTATACACCAAATTTCAGTAGCAGATAAGTTCAATATTGGCAAAACCTATCAGTTGTTTTGCCTATCCTTTATTATTACACTTTTTGCCCAATTCTTATGAACTTCCAATACACTCACTGCAGACTCAATCGATTCAAAAAACATCATTACATGAATCGAATCTATGTTATCACTTTGATATTCACTTTATCAGCTATACACTGGTATAGAGTACAACTA
Source organism: Plagiodera versicolora (assembly GCA_037013635.1). Lineage (NCBI taxonomy): Eukaryota > Metazoa > Arthropoda > Insecta > Coleoptera > Chrysomelidae > Plagiodera > Plagiodera versicolora. The sequence continues at coordinate 1,064,361 of CM072986.1, read as the reverse complement.
TTAAATTTGTTTACTTTCCCTTAAAGTTAAATGCGTGATGCACCTGATACGAGGTAGAACCAGTTCTGAACACTGAAGATTTATAACTCACAGTTTCTTTGGATCATGGAAGGTGTTTTTTCATTCTATACATTCATTCAACTAGAAAAATTTATATGTAATAAATTATTCTAACTTAAAATATAATAATTTCTGGAAATAAAATACCCTGTATATTACTGAAGATTTCAAAAATCCAATTTGATTTCGATTCATATTTGATGTTGTTTCAGTATTATCGAGGTCAACTTCTTCTCTTGATCTTATCAATAAAACTCACAGAAAGGCAATCTTCATTAATTCTGGAAAGTATTATTTGACAATCACAAATCTAAACATATTAGGCATTGTAAATAATAAAAAAAATTGGGTAAGGGGGAGTGGAGGAGAAAAAACTGCGATAACTATAATATATAATATTATATGAAGGAGTTAAAATTAAAGTGTAGTAGTAATAATAATATTGATATATAATAGTAATAATAATAATAGGGAGAATAAGAATGAGATCACTAAATATTCTTCCTCTTTCATTCCATCAGTGTTTGCTGCAGTGAATTTTATCGAAAATTAAAAGAAAATGATTGTCGTAGTCGTTTGTAATCTCGTTTTAAAAACACATGTACTATGTGATTCAGATGCAAATGTAATGGTGTTGTTTATCAAGTGCACGCTGCTCACTCCATCCGCTGTGCTTTTGTTCCAACTCATTTACTGCTTCTTCTCCTTCCTCTTCATTTGTTCGGAGCTGTCCTGTCTTTTGTTTATAGCAGTTTGCGAGAGAAGACGAGCTGAAATAATAACATTTAGAAAATTCTACGTAGGAAGCCCGCAGAATTTCGTGAAGCCACATTCTCTTCGCTCGTATCGTTAAGATTATTCAGGGAGTTTGGTGTATCTACTATTGAATTGAAAGAAGCTATGAATACGTTGCAGAAGTATAATGACTGCATTATACAGGTATTCACAAAGTAGTATTATTATAATCTATAATCATATTGGAAATCATCGATAATACTTCGATGATAACTATCACTCTTTACAATGAAAATAACTAAAACGGTATGCTCCAGTAGAATTGAATTCACCCATATCATCTGATTTACTGAAAAGTCAGCGCCCTTACTGTACTGCCTTAAGGTTAGTTTATACAGCAAATAAGAGCGGGATAAAATAAGAATGCACCAATGAAATTACATATGTCATGTCAATTCAGGGTGGCCCATTAGTGTGTGTGGAAGTAGAATAACTCGCTTGAGAATGAGAGTAGAAATAATTCTTTCGAATAAAAATTGTTATATTTATGCACAATCCTAAAATATTACGAGATATACAAGTTGTTCAGCATAGGCGAGACATCATTGAGTTCATTTTTTTCAAATGAAACAACCTATATGTTCTTTCACTATCAAATTTAGCGTTAAATTTTACGAAAATTGTTGATAATTAAGTGAATCCATGTGGTGAATATAAATGTGGAGGAAAGCTAAAATATCTGAATGGAGTGAAAGTCTCGTTTTGTATACATGAAGTTTTTTGGATGAGCATCAATTGTGGATATTTCAATTAGTAAAAGCTTCATGTTTCCAAATTGAAAACTCAACATATCACCTTGTAGAACTATTTTAGTGGTCAGAACATTATCAATTTGAGTTAGAAAAGATCCATTTCTTCATCTGAATATTCTTGACATTTTCGCTTATAGCAGTATTTTTCATCAGGTTCACATGCTTGTTTCAATGAGTAGATTGGAATCTGCAGTAGTTTTCAATAGAACAAATGAATAATCAGTACAATTCGCACTGACCAAATTGATAATAATAAAAATAATATGATTATAAGATTGATAAAATTATAATAGTAGTGATATCAGTAGGAATAACTTGCTAATATTCTGACGTTACTATTAGGGAAATTAGTAATAATACCACGATGAAAGTCGAAAATGTAATAACCTAATGTCTTGCAAGTTCAAGGCCAGTCTGGGAATATATTATGGTTTCCATCACTAAATGAACTATGGCATTTTATGCATTACGATTGTCCTAATGATTGAAGTAGTCGTTAAGTGCTGTTGAAATAAACCAATTAGTGACGGAAATTAGTTCATACAAATTGCCGATGTATAGAAGATAATTATTAAGGTCATCAGAAAACAGTTTTCATAAATTATTTGTTCGATATTTTTACCGATTAAACTGATGGAAATGATCTCGTGCATACCACCCAGATCATAAGGATTAGGTTTCAATCCTTTTAGAAATTATATCCTGGTGAATGATTTCACTAAAGAAAATTCGAAAATGTTGAAATGAGTTACTTTGATGAGAAAATTTCCATCAAGCATTGGAAAAATGTGTATATAGCGACAGCTGAAATAATATTCAATATATTGTATCATTCCATAAATAACCTCATCTTATATACTTTATGATCCAAGGAAAACTATTTCCCATTGAATTCGAAGGCACACTCTATATACACAAACAACGTTTAACTGCTGAAAACTTGGAATCGAAGAATTCATTCAGGTGTGATACTGAATTCAAAAGGAAACAGATAATGAATTGGTAAAGTGAAGACATATGGAAAATCTAATGTGTTTTATTTTTCTATACACGACATTCCACGAAGATCTGCGGTAATTCAAGTCATTAGAAATTAATCAACTAACATATTTTTGAAAAAAAGGCGAGTTTACATCAACTTCGAATGGCTATGTCATTTATTGTTTCATCTATAGATTCTTCATACATTTATGAATTGAATCTTATACATCTTATAGTTTGATTGTTGAAAAATTTTGGAGAGAATTGTCCACATATGCAAAAATCAAAAAATTCGTAGTTAACCACATACAAACTCGCCTTCTCTTATTGTTTATTTTAGTTCAGGATCAGCTTCTATCTATGAATGAACAAATTCCCAATTTACTGAAACAGTTTTTGAACGAACTTCAATGTAGAAAAAGGTACATGTAGTTTTTTAAACATGCATCAAATCATTTTTGGCATGAACAAAATAATTTATCTCGAATGGTCCTAGACCCGAGTATAGACCATTCCATGGAATATTTCTAGAATCACTTCAGGTAATTCGTAATATGTTAGTTGATATTAAATTTCAGTCTAACCAGAAATTTCATCATGTTGAAAATACTATGTTCATTTATTAAAGCAAGATAGTTGTGATATCTCGCCAGAAAGTGTGGTATTGCTACTTTTTTTCAATCGCACTACAAAAAAGAAAGTTTGGTTAAGTTTATTATTCAAATTGTTTCGAATAATGTTTTTCGATGTATGAAACATATACACCAAGAATGGACAACTATTGACTGTGATCAACTGATGAAAAGTATTTTCAATATTTCTAAAAATTTCTAATAAAATTATTAAATCAGAGATTTCTCATCAAACGAATCTGGTACCGTTGTGAAGGGACTATGAAGTGTTGCCACATTTATTGAATCCAGTTATGCCTCCATCATTTGCACTAATGATACTGAAAGATAACTAAATTTGTCAGAACGATCTTTTAAAATAAATAGACAATAGTTGCCTCCATTGACTTTTACCTACTATCATATCCCAGAAATCAATCACAATAACTTGTCGAATACTCTGAAAGTCATGCAATCGAATATCAAATGATGTTTAAACAAGATGAACGGATGCTTATGAAGAAAACTCGAGTGTTTTATTTTGGTCGTTAACGATAATGACGTACGCCAACCCCTATTTCCAACTCCTCTGATGAACATCTCCTATCTTTATCGTCATCCTGTTGCCCTGAGTGGGCTAGAAAGAGAAAATGTTCACGTTCATGTTGATATAAATTCATTTTTACTGCATCACAGTCTTAGCTGCTACGTAGAATTCAAGTCTCTTGGAAAATGTGACACTAGGGAAAAATACTTACATATCATTTGTAGCTGGAGCAAAACAAGGTTCGAGAAAAACAGCTTCATGGGAAACAAGAGAACGAAGAGGAGGGAATATGCCTACGAGTGGAGAATTTTACTTGGTATTCAGAATACTAATAAAGTCCCTTGATGAATATATAAGAAACGCGATACAAGTAACATTAACATTGAAGTGAAGGGTTACATTTTAAGAAGGGACTGGCGTTTGTATGTTAATTTTGATATATTATATGCAGCATGGGAGTAAGTGTCCTTGAAGGCCTAACTGATGAATTTCGTGATACTGAAATTGCACAATACGAAATCCAGTTAGTATTTTCACTTCTGATTCACTACGTTATATCGATTTGGTCATTTTGTGAAATATACGAAAATATTTTACATACCCATTCAAACTGTAAATGGATTGCTAGAATATTTCTTCGAATGAACAATTTAAATCCGTTTTTGATAGGACACTTTCGAGAAGTTGAGATAGTAAAGAAACATCACGATCATACTTCCTATGATTTCATCAAGAATATTCAAGAACTGCAAAAGTCCAAAATGATAATATTTCAAGAGATACAATAATAACCTGTTTAATGAATACTACAATACAAGAACAAGATTATCTGAAATCTGTGATGATAATTTTGAAACAATTGATAGAAATATAATGGAATATTCATTTCTTTCACACTACAACAGAACAATCGATATGGAAAAAACCCGAATTCACTGGATTCTTCAACAGTGCACATACAGGCTGGCCCAATGAAAACGTACCGTAAGGTATAACTACCAGGAAGAGATTTTATCGAGAAAAACCCGAAACACGACAACTTTGTACATGAAGGGGACAACTTTTGACGAAAAAAGTATAGCTCAAACTTCACCCTTCTGATCGGTGGTAGCATCCCCTAATTTTTTTCAAATTGAAATGGGGGCCAAATAATACCTCTTTGAAAAGCTCTTCCAATTCCCTATAAAATGCTTTTTTATTTTTGATATTTCGTCTACTCGTTGCAAAGATATGGACCTTTGAAATGTCGCTAGTGCATTTATCATGTATATAATTTTTTTCTCTTTTTGTTGATTCTAGCTAGTTCCTCGATAAAATCTCATCCTGGTAGTTATATTTTCCGGTACGTTTTCTTTGGGCCACCCTGTATATGCATCGCATTGAATACAATGTACACGTCCTAATTCTCAGATCTGTATCTATGAATAACATGATTTTTATGAATATGAGTATGGCTCTTGCATCTAACAGCACGATTAAAAATTATTTTCTTTGTTCAGACAATAAATTTTACTGAAGAAATCAATCACTAGTTATCTGAAACGATAAAAAATTCATTATTGCAGTTAATACAATATTTTTCGTACAATTTTTTTTATATATAAAACTTTTCACGAAAGGAGACATCCTGTAATGTTCAAAGAAAATCGTGAGAAGCAAGGGAAAGGATGTAGGAATTGGTGTTCTTTTCAAATTTATGAACAATATATTATATATATATATATATATATATATATATATATATTTATATTGAATTTCTCAAATTCTTATGCCGTCAACTTTCCGAAATCCAACCCATTTCCAGTAGTAAGTGTATTAGATAAAAAGTTAACAACATTGGCCACCATGCTTGATTGAGTAAACAAAAAATTCAACGCAATAACTTGAATTGCTTTATTCAATGTACATTAACATAAAAAATAATATTTCCCTCTTCGACAGGAGAATGAAATGAAAAATAGTTCTAGCTAGCACTTCACCTACTCACCGAATATATGTATGTATGTAATATGAAATTCCTTAGGATATATGAATTGAATACTTATCAAAATCATTTTAAAGTGAACAGGGTGAACTCACTAACATGTTTTTCTGATGAAACATCTTGTATTTCATAGATATTTTGGAGTCTTCAACTCTTACGTGATCATTATCTCTGAAATTGACGAATTGACATCCGATAAAAAATTGATTTCAATAATTTTTATTATTCTTCACATTATATTGAATATCAAATCGAAGAGGTTGTGAGTACCATAAAATGAATGAATGATAATAAAACTGATTCATCTTGATTGATGATGAAATAAACAATCGATCGAAAATTATATAAAAAAACCGAAAACTTAATAAACTATGTCCTGAATGTCCTGTTCACTCACCGAATCAGCCTGTATATTTCAGAATGAACCTAAGGTGCCCATTAGGTTTACCAATACTATTGTTGATAGGTTTGCCAACTTTGTCACAGGAATTGGCCATTCTGTATGTAGAAAATACTCGAAGTGACATTTCTCGTCTCGCACTCAGTGTAAAAGCTGAATTACATGAAGAAACTTTTTGTACCTTACGAAAAAGTCCCACACGAGAACAGTTACCGTTAGGCAAATTACCATATGGCGTCTTTGCGATGACCAGTATTCCCAAAATTTACATAATATACTGGTTTGTCCAGTTCAAACCCTTTTTATGATGTCCAGGCAATGTTCGGCTAGGCCAAGAAATAAGGAGGCCCTTTTGTGCACTACCCCTTTGCGACCTGAGGGCACTCAAATAATATTATCATTTTAAATCGTGGACAGAACGCGGAGACACGTATGGTATATTGTACGATGCACCGGGTGTTCTGCGGAATAGGGTTCCTTTGGTTAGCAATATCCTACTTTGAGTTGATTGATATAGACGTACCTGAAATACATATCGTTATAAGAATATACATATTGAGTATATACAGTATTGAGTTTTTTAATTCTGAGAAATAGAATATTCTTCTTTTTCTGTATATATATATTTTTTTATATAAAACTTCTCACGAAAGGAGAGTATATATTGAGTATATATCATCAATAATGGTATTACGCGTTAAAATCCGAGAAAAAATACTAAAACAGGACTATATGTCAATTCACACGTTACACCTGATAATTTGAACATTATATCTTGAGCATTCAGATCGACTCGTACCCATACATTTTCAGACATGTGTATTATTGAATACAATAAGAAACGATATATCTTCTTCACATGAGTCATGTGAAGATGGGTTACTTATGGAAAACAAACTTTAATATTACTTTGATTCCGAAATTACTCTTCGGCAAAAATATTATAGAAAGTGGTTGAATATGACGTGAATATCATATAATCTGAACCCAAACATCTCCTTGTCAGACATCCCCATTTCGAATATAACCCAGCCAAATTAATTTAGGTAGTGGTCAAACCAGTTTTCGATTCTAAAAATCATGCCACTATTGACATCGTTCGGAGGGTCAGTTATTGTAACTAAAAGGGTGTCTGGACAAGTGACACAGGACGCTTTATTTCCTCGTTGACCCTGTTCTGGATTTCAATTGTCCTCATTGACCACTGGGCAGATGTTCGAAGTTGGCAGCACACGCTTCATGACATACGCGGCAGGGAGAAATAGCTCGTGAAAAAGGTTATTAAGCATTGAAAATATTGGTATCACAAAGGTTCATTCCTCGAGGTGCGTCTAAAATTTCTGTTAAACAGTTATGATGATAACTAATTTAAACGACAGTGAAATAGAAATACAGGGATTACAATTGAATACGTTTCTGGATGCATTAAGGACTAGACAAACGAACAGTGTGGGGTGAATTCTAATGAAAATTCAGTTAAGAAGTATTGAAAACATATTCATTTCATTCATTCAAAATAGTGCAAGTAGTAACCCTAAAAACACAAGTACATCCACTGTACGTCCTTCATTTGCTGCTAGGACGTCCCTGTGACATCCCTTGTCGGGAAATGGTACATACTAGGGACGTCCAGTGGACATCTACTTTCCACCAAAAAGGACATCCAAAGGATGTCCTTCTGGTACGTCCCAGGGATGTACCAAGTCCCGACAATGGACATCAAAGGGACACCCTAGGGATGTTCCATAATATAAGTAGGGAATCTCAGGGACATCCTTTTCTTTCATTCACTTAATTTGAAAATTTTCATGGAAAATATGGAAGAAAGTATATCCAAAAATTCTCAACAGAAAACGAGTTTAATTCGAAAAATAATAAATAAAAAACATCATACAAAAACTCATCCTATATATAATCCATCAATGTTAATGAGAACCTCTATTTTAGAATTCGGAAATAATAAGCCTTCACAACGACCAAGTAATTTCATCAAACAGTCTTCGAACCCAAAATGAAATTATTTTCCTGGTTCGACATTATGTATAGTCAATTCCCTAGGAGTATGCAACAAAGTTCTTGAATTTGTAGGTAAACTAGGAAATTTTGGTTTCAATGTATGAAGTCTCATGAAAGTTCTCAACAGGATCGTTTTGACCTAGGTCTTCTCTTGATGAAGTCCTCAATTCTCCAAGTGAAGAACCATCGGACAAATTTCCTGGACTTGAAACACATTGATTTACTTCAATTCGAATTTCATTTGAACTTGTAGAAGGTAATGTATTATCATCATTTACAGCCATCAATCGACTGGTAGAAGGCCCACTACAAGGCTCTGATTCCTCCTTTTCGCTTCCAAGCTTTCTTGCCCATTTATAATATTTACTCAGATTATAGGATCCATTATATTATGTACCTATGATAGATTAATCAATATACAGTAAACATAATATTCAGAATCGAATAATCATATTATTGGAACAATATCTTCTTTGATTTCAAAGAGTACATTCAATATTTCGATAATTGTTATACCAACCTTATCAATTCAACTTTTTAACTATGATATGCACAACACACTGTTTAAATGCTTCAAAGCCACACAAAAATCGTCAGTCACAATAATCTTTTCAGATAGAACAAAAGAAACTTCCACGTGAAAAGTAAGGTTAAAATTGTTGACAATGTTGACAGATCATCAAAGAATTCAGACATTGTTGCCAATGCCAAACAGAACAAAACCACCAAGACACGGGATTTGTTTATAATTTGTAACATTCTAAGCCTCGGTATTTGCACCACCATGTTAACGGTATTGTGAGTGGATATCAGAAATCAGGGACATAAATGGGACAACCAATGGCTATACCAGATGGGATGTCGTCTGGACAACCTCTGCGGGACATCCCCTGGATGTCCCAATCATGTCCTTGTACCGTGGTACATAAAAAGGACATACCTTGGACATCCCTGTGTTGTTAGGGAAGTGGCTTGGTGAATCGCCGTGAAATGCCGTTACTGGGACGAATGTGTAAGTTGGTATTTTCGAAAATCCTATCGTGAAACCTTTGTTTCTTCTAGGAATTATTGGATCCATCCCGAATTCCATTATATCAGTTTTGAAAAATATTATTGAGCATGAGAACAGGAATAAGATGGAGTTACTCCGCATTTCTTCCAAAATATGCACAATTACAGTGAACCCGTGATTATCTGGCCTCTTGATAGTGAGTAGTAGATGGCCACTGTTCTGGAAAATGTTTGTTAAAATTTTATGGACCCACTTTATTCCAATGACGTTTCCAGGACAGATTTTTCGTGGATATAAATGAGGATCCTCTTTCAGAATACCGTACCAGATAAATCGAAAGAGTTGTAAAGAAGAATAAGGTGTATTAAAGTTTCAAAATGGAATTGAATCGATTTTTTCATATTTTTCAAAATATTTGATCATTTTCAGAAAAATAGTACTGTCTATGGATTAATTGATCAACAGGATGTCGAATGGGTTCCCAACCTATTTGAAAAAAGTCTCAAAGTGTGTTTTCCTGGTAAACAAACTCATTGAATTTTGTATTCGTTTCAACCCTGTACTGCCTTGCGGTATGTATTCGATGAACCACACTGGGAAGTTTAATTAAAAATATAAACAGTGCGTCCATAAAGTAACGCATAAATTCATTATTGGCTAGATGAACAATAAGATTAGGAATTCCCAAAACACATCGATTTTTGATTACAATTCACTATTGTTTCAACTAATAATCTAATATACAGGGTGAACCATTTTCGTGTAATGACGTCATCACCATTTTTTCAAATAGAACCACCCCCTTTTTTTTCAATTTCCAAATTGCCTTTGCTGAGCTGATTCCAAGAATGTATAAAATGTTGCTTCAAATTAGTATAGGGTGGGCAAAAATATGATGAACCAAAATAACAATTTCATTGATAACGTTTTATTTTCGGACGAGGCAACGTTTTATTTGAACGGTCATGTTAACCAGCAAAACACCCGTTATTGGTCTGATGAAAATCCACACTCCAGTGTGCATCCATGCAAGAGTACCATACGCAAAGACCACAAAAAACTAACGTATGGGCTGGTATTGTGAGAAATACAATTATTGGTCCATAGTTTTTCGATGAAAACTTAACAGGAGCATTATATCTGGATTTCCTACAAAATACATTAATTCCTGATCTGATCCAGCTTTCTCCTGATATTCAAATACCCACTAATGTAGACCGCAGAATCTGGTTTCAACAGAATGGCGCACCGCCACATTTCGTTGTAACTGTGCGCGATTTTTTAAACACAACTTTTCCACAAAGGTGGATAGGAAGAAGGGGACCAGTGGAATGGCCTGCTAGATCACCTGATCTGAGCCCATCAGACTTCTTTTTATGGGGTTATTTAAAATCTGAAGTCTACTTAAACAGACCTGGAAATATCCCTCAACTACAAGACCGAATCAGACAAGAAATACAGAGCATAACACCCGCTATGCTACAGAATGTTAGAGACGAAAGTAATGCCCGGTTCAGTCATTGTCTAACGGTCAATGGAGAACAATTTGAACATTCATTGTAAATTTTCGTTCGTTTATTTTTGGAAGTTTATCACATTAATTGCATAACTACTAATTCCATTTAATTTGTTTATTACATTCAGTAACGTATTACTTTCCATAAACAATGTTCATACTTTTTTTTTGCATTTTTACCCACACTGTACCAATTTGAAGCAACATTTTTGGAATCAGCTCAGCAAAGGCAATTTGGAAATTGAAAAAAAAAAATGGGGGGTTCCATTTGAAAAAAATGGTGATGACGTCATTACACGAAAGTGGTTCACCCTGTATATTAGATTATGATTTAAAACAATAGTAAATTGAAATCAAAAATCGACGTGTGTTTTGGGGATTCCTCATTTTATTGTTCATTTAGCCAATAATGAATTTATGCGTTACCTTATGGACGCACTGTATATATATCGGGTGTTTCAAAGTGTATGGAACATTAGAAGTATCTGGAGAACAGAGAGATAGATCATTTCCAAAATTTGTGGGCGTTCATAATCTAATTTGCTCTGTCTAAAATATTTTTATCACTATAGTGTTGCCTCTTCTATCAGAAAGTAGTGGCTACTTTGTTATTTCAAATGAAACACCTCGTATATTATACCATTTTTGGAATCCTTATAAGATTTTTCACAACTTTCCCACATGATTTCCTCTACCTATCTGTGACGATTTTCGAGATAAAAATTATTTTGTCCAATTTTTGTGCAAAACCTGACCATTGAAAAATATAAATTTTTTGCCAATGCAAATTTACAAAATCTTGCAATTTGGGTTATAGCTGCATGAGACCATCTTCTTATTCTGTCGATAAACTAGATCTCAGTTTGAGCATACAGGGAGGCTCAAAAGTGAGTGCCTTTCGGGAACTCATGAAAATGACTGAAACTCCGTTTTTCTTTAATGGAAAACCTTGTATATCATTGCTTATTTGAAAAGCTATAACATTTTCCAATTCAATTGAGTATACTTTTCCTAAACCTATCCCGTATAGTTATGATCATGTTATGAATTCGTCTTCAATAAAATAAATATTGGATAGTGCTAGATAGTAGGCTATGAACTTCATTCTGACAGAGAACTAACATGTTATTCCATTATTGTCATCCTATATTCGAGTTGCATGGGTGTGAAAGTACTATGGTAGACAATAATTACTCGAATGTGGTTTCGATGTATTTATTCATCATTTATGGTCAATGTAACAAGAATATCAATAGAACATGCCGAGAGTTTAATGAAAAGTATGCTGATTTTCTCAAATTCATTCGATTGAAGAGAAATCTAGAAATGTTTTCGAGATCTTTCTAGATTCATTAATACACATGTTAGTCTTCGATACTTTTAGCTTCTCATGATTATTCAAGCATTTCCAAATTTCTCTCCAATCTAATGAATTTTCTCCAATTCATTCGAGGTGAATCAGTATACTTTTCATTAAACTCTCTGCATGTTCTACTGATATTCCTGTTATATTGACCATAAATGATGAATAAATCCATAAAAACAATAGTTATTTTCTGCTATAGTATTTTTACACCCATGCAACTCAAATACAGGATGACAATGACATGTTGATTATTTGTCAGAATGAGTTTATAGCCTATTATCTGAATTCATTTTATTGAAGACGAATTCATAATATAAGTGATCATAACTAAAAAAGTGTACGAGATAGGTATAGGGAAGGTATACTCAATCAAATTGGAAAATGTTATAGCTTTTCAAATAGGTAATAATAAACAAGGTGTTTCATTAAAAAAAAAAACAGAGTTCCAGCCATTTTCATGAGTCCCCGAAAGGCACTCACTTCTGAGCCTCACGGTATGCTGAAACTGAGATCTAGTTCATCGACAGAATACTCGATGGTCTTATGCAGCTACAACCCAAATTGCGATATTTTGTAAGTTTGTATTGGGAAAAAATTGATATTTTTCAATGGTCAGGTTTTGCACAAAAACTGGACAAAATAATTTTTATCTCGGAAATCGTCACAGATAGGTGAAAGAAATCATGAGAGAAGGAATCCAAAAATGATATAATATACAGGGTGTACTATTTGAAATAACAAAGTAGCTACTACTCTCTAATATAAGCGGCAACACTGTATTGATAAAAATATTTTAGACGGATAGAGCAAGTTTGATTATCCACGCCCAGATACTTCTAATGTTCCATCCACTGTGAAACACCCTGTATATCTAAACCTTGATTAGAATATTCTCTCCTTTTTCCATCTTCTTGATTGGATTTCTCAGACTTTGGAGAGAATTTTCAACTTGTTTTGGACCAAAATATTTATGAACTTCTGATGTTCGATGATGCTGAGATTGTATTGATTTTTGCTTTCCAACTGTATTTTTGTCATTCCTGTAAAACATTAATGTTACTATTGATATTCATGACTGGTTGAACTTTCTTCTCAAAACCTATCAGCACGTACATGTGAATCATATGTATATTAATTTTTTTTTGTAAACCAAGAATTGGTGTTCTACTATCCTTCAATCGTACACGAAGAATCATGCACGAATTAGAATATCCACTTGTTCGGCAACCCAACCCCTAGAAGGATATATTTCTAACGGTGATGAATGACCCACCTGCTCCAGATGGATGCTGTGTTAGTGAAAGGTCGTGATTAGGGCCGACAAAAGATTCGTTGCTCATAATCGTAGCACCTGTCAATGAAAGTTATTTTTTAGGATAAAAAACTTTCACGGATTGTTAGTTCGTTGAACTAGTGATTTCCAGTTGTCGAATGATGATTATGTGAGGATTATAGGGGATATTGAATGGGATGAAATCAATTATATGGGTACAGCATGTGGTTGTAAATCGGATATTGGGTATAATCAGTATACAAACTTCGATCCTTTCAAACTTCCTAACTTTAGAGACATTTCATACCAAGATTCATATTCATATTTGAATTCAATTATGCATACAACTCGAACTTTTTCACGAGAAATGAAGTAAACGTATCGTGTGATGGTACCGTTGTGTTGATGTTCTCGTTTCTTCACAAATACTCATTAATACTTCTTCAGAATAGTAGATATCTAATATTTTCTTGAATCACCAGAAAGAACAACACGATTGAAAAAACATTTCACCTTGAAAATGCAATCTTTTTGTTTGAGGAATGACTGCAATTATAATTGATATGTTTTTTCGAATGCAACTCTAAGGTCTATTCGAGATCTGGTAGGAAGTTTTCAGAATGTTTGAGAATAATATTATAATATTCAAACATGATCACAAAGTTTGATTAACTCACAACGTAGCAATTTCGAACCCTATTTTTCAGATGTTCCTGCAACAAATTTTCCAATTGTCACATGAAGAAATTCAGTGTCATAGTCAGAGTATTAGTGCAAATTCTTTCTGTTAAATGGGTCACTGATTTTTTCATGCTCTTGGTGACTGTATAAAACGTGAAATTAATCATCCAGAAATATATACTGACATCCCATTAATGAATCAGGATACCATCAGTGAAGTAGATGCACAATATCCAGATATAGGTCCAATCGAGAGAAGCATGCTGTTGATTGACGGTGACACGGAGTGGAATTCGTTTCTTTATTTCGGGAAAAAATACTCTTTTCAGTAGTCAACAGAGTCTGTGAGTACAATCATATATTGTTCATATACATTTCTGAGATGAGGTAACTTTTTACATTGAACGGTCATGTAAATTGCCATTGGGTTGTAGAAGAATCACATTGGATAAAAATTAAGAATGACAGAATTTTCATTCCACCTCGAAGGGACTAGATACTCTTCAGGAATCATCACCGTCTATTCTTTTTAATTTTTCTCCAAATTTCCAGAATCGTAACTGAACTAATAGGAGAATGTGGTTTGTGGAATATGGTCCATGGTACATCAATACCACTCGAAATTCTACACAACTGGGTTTTTTCTCGATTGTACAATCTGGTTTGCATGAGAAATCAGAAAAAAAACATTGCATATGTTGCGTAATGTCAATCAGCAATTAGAAATTGAAGAATCATTCAAACCGGAAGTTTCATTATCGCTTTGAGATACTCTCACATGTAGTTAGAATCAGATAGGATCAGTGCCCTGGATCTTCTCTATTCATCACATTTCGAATTGAAGGTTGGAATATATACAAAAGGTAGCCGCAGCAATGTTTCCATTACATATTTCAAGATCATACTCTATACATACAGGGTGGTGATGGATTGGAATTTCGACTCTACGAAATAGACGAGATGCTAGGCTTTATCATGAAAACAATATATTCTTTAATAAATTGCCTTCGCGAACTCTTTTCATAACATCCGTAGATGATCAATAAGGCTTTGCCTCAACAAATAAGAATATTCACTTCATAAAATCTATAGATGAACTGATAAGATTTCGGTAAAATGCCACAAACTCACATTATGAGATGGGAGATGGTTAGAATTTTCAATGTGTATAATTGATTTCACTCCTATAAATAATTCGATCATTCAGAATGTTTCAAAGTTCACCATATTTAATAAATTCTAATGTATTTTTTCTGATTATCTGGCCACCTTCCTGAATCAATTCGAAGTATTTCGATTTGCTGCCTGGTAGAGTTTTATTAATTTCTTCACACTCTCAATGTATAATGAAAATGATGCAGAGTTATTCCATAACATTTTCCTGTAGTATACTTTGCAAGGCTATATGTCGATGGTATTATTCATGAGCACCCTGTATTCCTGTATGTCCGTAGCTGTAGACATCATAAATCCTTGAATACAATTCTAAGAGTGTCTTTAAAATGTCAGAATAGGCTCATCAGATCACATCGTGTTACCCCACCGAACGGTCAGGTATATGCAGTCACACAATATTTCCCACGACCTAGCCGCTTTGAATATGTGACCATACCGACCCTCCAAACCGAAAAGGGCTGCCAGAAATAAAAATGACCAATCTATTCAAATATCATAAAAATCAAAACAAGTTTGACCAGTTCGTAGTGACCGGTCTTGAAGTAACCCTTAACCCCTTTGCAAATAACTCCGTCCTTTTTTAGTCTGCGGGCTGTGAATGCGTTTCTTCTTTCACTGCAATAGAAAAGTGGAAAGGTAAAAATGACCCTTCCTTTCTAAGGTGATAGCAGTCTAGCATTCACAGCTGTTATAATCGACGGAATCGGACAGTGAAGGTGCGTTCTTGGGTTATGCAAACATATAATCAGTGTAGAAAATGATTCCTTGGTGTGTATAGTTGGAAATACCGAAAGTGATTGTGGGTATTGTTTCCAAAGAAATATTTGTTCTGGCAATGTTGGATTAATGTTGAAATACGATTCAAAGTAAGTGATCTGAAATAAATCATAATATCTCAAAAAAACTGAGATTTTTCACTGAAACAGTGACACGCAAAATTATTCAGTTGGATCGAATTAAACTTCTCTTGAGGTATCTCAATAAATACAGGGTTATGATAAAGTAATGCACAAAATTCATAAAACGTACAACGATCACTTTTGAGAAAAATGCAAAAACTCGTCAAACTGTTCTTTTTATTCCGCATCTTCTGACATGAGTTACAAAAATAACACGTCAAAGTTGTCAAAGTTATGACGTCATCAACAAATTTTTTCAATGAGAAGCTAAGATTTTTATCACATCATGTGACAGAGCTTGTGTTTTTACACACGGGAAAAATAGTTGCAGTAGGGCTCACATAGAAAAAAAAACGAGAAAAGGAATAAAAAACTAAATAACATAACTGATTATAAAAAGAGGTAAAATTTACACTTATCTAGTAATAACATTTATTCTTATGAATTTTTCCAATTGTTTTACTAAAACAACAGATTGTCAGTGTCAGTCGTACAATTCGTGTCACCACAGTTTTATTATTATGGCTCGTTTAACCGAAAGAGAAAGGATAGAAATTCTAATGATGGTAGGTGAAACTATTTTTCCCGTGTGTAAAAACACAAGCTCTATCACATAATGTGATAAAAATCTTAGCTTCCCATTAAAAAAATTTGTTGATGACGTCATAACTTTGACAACTTTGACGTGTTATTTTTGTAACTTATGTCAAAAGATGCGGAATAAAAAGAACAGTTTGACGTGTTTTTGCATTTTTCTCAAAAGTGATCGTTGTACGTTTTATGAATTTTGTGCATTACTTTATCATAACCCTGTATATTGATTTCTGACGTAACCTAACTCAACTTTCGATATTTATTCACGAGTTGAAGTATGAATGATATAACATTTGAATGATATATTCCAAGTTAATTCATCTTAAAAATAAATATGAAAATGTATACAATTTGGATGACAAGAATTTTAAATTTCAACATCAAGTATCAACATCAACATTTTATGAAGTAGGAATATCAACCAAAACATATATGATACGATTTATGAACACACGAAAAAATATAGTAATTTCCTGCAGAATCTATGCAACGTGTTGAAAGCATTCTTCACAGGTCGCCTCAATCGAATCTTATGTTCGCTACAGGTTGTGTTTGATGAACTAAATATTTGAAATAACTTCACAAAAATAATGCAGTGGTGTTATATTCAGCAAGCAAAAGGCTAGGGTATAGGTTCATAAATACCGATAGGACCAGCTATTCCGTAATAATACTTGCACTTGATGTGATTTTTTGTTGGTTTTTGCTATTAGTATCGTAGCAACTATTTCAGTTCAGATCTATACTCGGTAAAACATTGTTATTGTCATTGGATATCACATAATATGTATAGAATGATGATACACGAGGAATAATTCGAAATTTTAAAGTGTAGCTATCATGTAATTGTCAAATGTTTCAATTCTTATAGTAAAAAAAATGCGTTGATACCATTTTCTTTTCCTCAAAAATCTTATCGTCATATTGACGCAAGATTATCTGTATATTGTATATCATAACTCAGGGCACCCGTAGATTCTCAGAACATTCTCCGAATCAAATATAAATGCTGTGGAATACAAGGATTTATAGATATGGGCTTCATATGAATTTTCTATGGATATAGTTGTTCTTGGACCTTAGACTATTTTTAGAAATATTTCACTTGAGTTTCCTGAACATTCACGTATGAATATGATGAAAAAATATTCTTGCTATCAAATCCAATCCAACTAGAGCTAAGTAATCTCGTCACTTGATGTATGAGTCATATTTATATTATTTTTGTATGAATAGATACAGCAATGATACAAAATTAGTCACTTAAGAAAATCATGGAACAACACAATTACTTTTTCTCATAGTTGCTTTCATTTACTACATTGTTTTCTTCTCGCTCCTAGTTCTCAGTGGGGTTGATTTGATATAAAAGTTTAAGGTTGGTAGACTGAATAATATGCAAAATTCACAAATCAATCCATTCATGATACTAGGATAAAAAAAAAAGTGAAACTCTGGAATGACCAAGTACAAATTGATAGTTTCATAACAATGTTTGACTTGAATATTGGTTAGAGATTTGAGAATTGGAATTATCTAGTATATGCTATACATTGATGATGATTATTCTCAAGTGACTTACTGACACTTCAGAATGAAATTGTATATTTCACAAAAATATTCACCATCTATTCAAGCTATTCTTCGGAATTATTGAATATAATACAGGGTGTTTCATTAATATGGTGAAAAAATTACACTGAGAGTAGAGAGGACCAAAATATGACGATTGAGCGCAACATCGCGTATACAAATGTTGATGGTTAAAAAGATACAGTGCGTTCAAAGTTGAAATTTTATTTGCAAATTTCTTAATAGCTTCGAAAGTTTTCATGATATCGGTTTAAAAATTGGTACATTGGGGGTATCAGTATTAACGTAGGGCGCCACTTACCCGCTTGCAATTATTTGAAAATACGCACAACTATTTTGCCCGTCAGAAATCAACAATTTTGATCGAACAATTATTGAACTACGTTATCCTCTGAACATAAACGTATTCTTGGAAAAAGTCGAAAAACCGTACCGTTTTTACGATAAACCCGATTTTAAGTAGGTATTGAAGTCACAAATAAATAATTTTATCAAGAAAAAACAAGTAGGTTGCTGTCAAAAAAGCAAATAGTTAGTTTTCTGCTTCAACGATGATTTATTTCTGATTTGACAGAGTTATAAAAATTGTTGGGAATGCCCACCTTCGTCGTCAATACATGCTTCGATTCCACGACGCATTGAATGCCGAACACGCTCAAAAATACCAGGTGTGTGCCGAATTGTTAATACTATTAGTACTGATAAAATTTTTTTGTTTGTCGTCCTGAAAGCCCTCAATGTACCACCAATTTTTGAACCGATATCATGAAAACTGTCGAAGCTATTAGGCAATTTGCTAATAACATTTTAACTTTGAACGCACTGTATCTTTTCAACCATCAACATTTGTATGAGCGATGTTGCACCCAATTGTCATATTTTGGTCCTCTCTACTCTCAGTTTAATTTTTTTACCATATTGATGAAACACCGTGTATATTCTATCAAGATCGGGTCCAGATCGGGTCAAGAGACTTACTATATTTCGAAAGCTTACCCCAAAAACATATATTTTACAGTAGAATAATGTATTGTTTGTATTGAGTCATAAACTCATAGAATCAATAAAACGTTCAATAATACTGTTTTGAATTTCATCGATGTTCAAGAACAAGATAATTATATATTTCATAAAAATTAGATTGCTTGTCTTAAGAAAGAGAATTACCAAGGAATAACAAAGTTCAAAGCCTGATGACTTCTCGACTTGGTACACATTATTTCATTCGAAAAACTCGATATATAGAACTTGAAACTATGTACATTAAGCTTCATGTAATTCCTGGTGATAGTCTTAGTGGAATCAAATAATCTTCATGTTGTTTTTTTTGTTATTCGCTCAGTATAGGAAGATGATGTACTAAGGTTCATACCGACAAAACTCATTCCAAAATAATTATATTGAAAAATTTATCAGGTAACGTTGATGACGACTTACGAAAAGCGAAACAAAATTCATCAGTTCGGAGACATAATTAGAAAGCCGTCAATAATTGAAATTACTTCCTCGAAGTTCGGTACACAGACCGAAAACGTTTCCGTGAGGGGTAGCCATCTTAGATCCCCTCTTTTTCCGACATTAATTTCATTCTCTTTGTCTTCAATTTCTGTTTTAATTCCATGGCCGCTCCAACTTTTTACCCTCTTATTTCACCCTCGCTGTTTCGTTTTCACCAACCCACCACCCACTGCCACCCTCTCCCTCCCGCCAACTTCGGAAGTTCGCTTGCCCGGCTCTTTCTCTTATCTACCCGAATTCGTTCGCGATCGCAAAAATTAAGAACGGCAAATATGAATGATGCGCTGCTGCTGGCTGGCTGGTACGGCTGACGGTCTCACGGAATTTATCTTTTCATAAATTCTATCGATCTCTTTATGCCAGAATTTACAAAGGTGGAGGAGACTTGATTTGATCGTTTGAAGTAATCCCATCTGTATTTTCGTTTCTCAGCAGGTTTCAGATTATTTTCCTAAAGTCCTATAATTCAGAAATTACGAAATCGGTTGAATTATGTTTAAATTCGAAAATTTAGGATAACGTTGTAACATAATTGATGAAACAGTATTCTTCAATGAAACATTCTGTATATCGATAGCTTTTCTAAAGGATATGGTGTAGGTAGCAACTATTCTAGAGATATTGACATTGAAGTTGGCAGTAACAATAAAACAGCTCGATTATGATTTCTCTGTTGAATATAACATGAAGTGGTCAGCATTTCTACCCGAAGTTTTGGAAATAAAATACACCATGAACTAAATAGAAAAGCACAATGAATTGTGGTACCTAACATTTCGTTTTGTTTGTATTAGGTTAGATAATTCCATCATCCGTTCTCCAAATCGGCTGTGTACCCTGCTATTTTGACAAAGGATGTTTTTGATAGCGGTTGTTCTGTATTTTCTCAATTTGGTAACGATGAGCGAGAGAGACGAATTGAAAGATTATAGACCGTATCACTTTTATTTTAAGTCAAAAACATGCATTTTCTCCACTTTTTTAATGTAAGTATATGTATTGAGTATCTCAAACAATGAATTATGAATTATGAAATATAACCTCTATCGTCTCTTCTCGGATTTTTCATATCAACTGATAATTAATTGTGGGGTAGGAAATCTAAAAACTGGATTTGTCCATCTATATATGACTCATTATCCATAAATCGAATGATAATTCTTCAACTGAAAATCTAACAAGGAACAATCATTCTCTCAGACATTTTCTGCTGATTTCCATAGTTTCTTATAAATATTTGAGGGTTCTGGTAAATCTTGTTGAATGTTTACTGAATCTGCAAATATTCTGTGGAATATGTTCGATTACAGTCACTTCAAGAATTGACATTTGAGAATTCACACATTTTTTAGTTTCGTGTTTTTTTTTTTTTAATTATAGACGACTTCAAATGACATCATGATACTTTGGGTTGAATTTGGATTCGAGTAATCCTAAAATATATCATCCAAGCAACATACTGAAAACAGGAAGAAAAATGATAACTGAAATGCCACAATATAAAACAAACTACAAAGCAACACATAATTCCATTATTCTATTTGGAAATCAACTCAATGAATTAATCATCGTGCATTATATTTCATGTTTTCCATAATGGAATTCCGTCAATGTTATTTGCTGGCGCGTATTTTATCATTCCATAATATATGAATATCATATTTCCATCATATCTATGTATGGATTTCTATTATATAATTAGAAGAATATTATAATGAATTTTCGGTTGAAATTTGAGTGATTTCATGTTTTAATTATTAACGATCCTATTGAATAGTCATGTAGCCATTAATTATGTTTCAATGCATATCAAAACAAGCATGAAAAGTGAAGAAATCATCAATATACATTGTTCAATTCATATAATGAATTGAGATCCATCGAACTGAATACAACTTTGGAATAGATGAGGGATGAAATTCTGTTTTTAGTACATCTGAGTTATATTGTACCATTAATTTCAAATTATTCTCCAGATACTTCTAGTTGTACACAAATAATAATGCCATATCTCTGAAATTACATTCACAAAGTTCAATTGAATATTATTCCCAATCAAACGTGATGAAATCTATTGAAGAATTTCCAAATTCATTGGAATAACCGTGAAGTGTTTCCATGAGTGTTTGTATAAGTAGCGTGATGATGGAATGAGGTATAGTCAAGTAGTGAAAACTTTCATTATCTGCTGAAATTATGATTCCATGTCTCATTTTGTTTTTTTCGTATACGTAACATCCACCCCCTGTTAATAAACTAGAATTATCGAGTGATGTATATTATCAATGTAAAAAAGTCAGTTGTCTTCACTTTCACGTTTGATATTTGATACTTACGCCTTGACATGAGTGTGGAATCTAAACATTTCTATTGGTGGAAAATGGAGAAATGAAGTTACCAATACAGCATTACGTCTAGCCGACCATTATATAGCGCACACATTTCCATTCATGTTTTCGTCGAGGGTGGATGTGAGGAATGCGTTGAATGGATTCAATATCATGTGTAATTTTGAAGAAGAGTGGGAAAAGCGATTCTGGTGACGATATTATGTAGGTCAGGTTTTGGGTTAGTTGTCGTGCAGACAAACTAATTTACAAGATATTTGAAAACGTTAGAATTTACTTTATACAATATTTATTCATTCCTCCCTTCATTCATTTATTCATTTCACAGGAAACTCAAGATGACAAAACGTGTTCACAAGCTATGAATGATATAAATTTTGTTCGTAATATCAAATTAAAAAAATTTCATGCGTCGGCTGATCCTACTAATAAGTGCCAAGTTATATCAGATTCTACTTAGGACATGAGAACACTTTCTCTAACAAAAACTGTAAAGATCGGTAAATAATTCCAAATTACTAATATATCTTCACTAGAAACAATTTTCTTTGTGACAGAATACATTTTCAACATTTCATCATCTCACCACGAATGTCTCATTCTGGTATCAGTATAGAAGATACTAGGTATGTAGTCTCAGACTGAATGATGAAATATTTACCCGTTTCCAAACTGATTTTTCATATAATTCAGTATAATATGAGTTTGGAAGTCCATCATTCCAATATTTAATAATATGGCCATCATCGAATATTCAATAAGTCAATCTATGTTCATGGACAATAGGATTCATTATAACTATGAGTTATCTGCATTGATAATCCTTATATTTTCACACATTCTTTGCAAGTAATGCTCCTCTATGTTTGTAATAGAATTTTATTCAACCAATGAGGAGAAAACATGCAGTATATATTTCTATTTCTATGGATGAATCAAATCATGAGAAATCCTTACTTTTTTGTATATTTTGTTTATATATTCACTAATTACTGCTAATAATATCCAAAATTTTTGATTCATCTATATCACTGAGTGTAATGAGAGTAATGAGTGCTCAAGATTGTAAGATAATTTCTCGTGGCTCTCCATTCATCTTCTTCATATTCTCAATGATTACAAAAATCTTATCAAAAATAAATAATAATGAACAAGGAATCGTATTGAAAATGTTGAATGAGGTGTGAAGTGTAAGCAAATGCATCGATACCGTGATCTGAGGATTCCGATGTTGAAATGGAGTATTTTCCAGATGAAATCTTCAAGAGGATAAGATCCAAACTCCACTAATAACTGTGATAGTAGTAGAGATAGTAGATGAGAGGTGAAATGGAGCTTGGTATAGGATATGTTACTGATGAATGATGTTACTTTTTGGTATGAGCAAAAACGCTCAACTGTCCTGTTTATCATGGTACCAAAGACTGACGCTCACACTGCATACAGGAAGGTACAATAAAGTTTTTATGCATCATGGATTGATCGAATCAGATCGAATGTATGGAAAGGATAACTAAGTTCGCTGAAAGATGACAGACTGAAAAACGCGAAATATTAATGAACTAAAAACACACAAACGAATTCTGAATTCACAAAGGGTATAGCAAATGATTTCGCTTCAATTTTATGGAACGTCTTCAAACGAACAAGAAAACTTCTGCGTAAGAACTTCCAGGAATTCTCTGACGTGAAATCTAAATAATATCGAATCAAGTTTCTCTAACGATCTCATCTGAGTCTGAAATATATAATGAAGCTTTAACAAAATCGACGTTACTTCAATATAAAGAAATTCATATTCGTTGAAATTAGGAACTCTGAGAAATTTATGATTATTAAACAGGTTTTGTAGAAATTGCTCCCACTTTATTTTCTTTGGAATTAATTATAAATTTGCTATGAGGTGGAAGGTTGAATTCGAGGTCTTGAGCTGACAGCTTTCATGTACAATGAATAATTATCATGGCTGTGAAGATGAAGGACATGTTTTCTCCGATAAATAAATCGATCTCGAAAAATTAAGGAACCCCATTTATTCAATCATAATTCTGATCCTGAAAAACTGTCGAATCTATTAAGAAATTTGCAAATAAAATTTTAACTTTGAACGCACAGTATCTTTTTAACCATCAACATTTGAATGAGCGATGTTGCGCTCAATCGTCATATTTTGGTCCTCTACTCTCAGTTCAATTTTTTTACCATATTAATGAAACATCCTGTATAAATAGAAAACGATTATAAATATGAACGTGAGGTATTTGATATTTTAATTGTATAAAATGACATTGATAATGATGATGATGACGTCTACATGATGGTGGAACCAGTCCCTATCTCGACCCGTGACCAAAACCCCTCGATCAAAAAGCATATTTTCGAACCGAGAAGTATGCTTTTTTAAATCGCTACGTATGGCGACACCGTTGGCGCTATAATAATGCAAAATGCAACGTTGCTAATTGTTAATGAAATACACCAGTAGTTTTGATTCGACAGTATTTCACGAATCGGAAAGGATAAAAGAACGTAGAATTGTATTTTGAAAAAGAAATGTAACTTTGGCTTTGTTGAAAGCGACTATTTGTTTTGCGCAGAACACTATTCATTTTAGCAGCAGCAACTCTGACTTCTAATGCTCGTCAGTTTAGTTGTCGATCAGATTAACAAATGACAAATTCTCGTGAAAATATTCTCTTTTATTCGTTCCTGAATATACATACAGTCGCAAAATACTTGTAAATGTTTTCCCAATGCGAGAGTCCATTGTTTCCGAACGGTTTCGTCCTACGTGAGTAATGAAAAAGTAAATCGTTGATTACAAATCCAAAAACTATCCAAATACCTTCGGAATTCCATAAAGACGATGAGAGACGGTTTCTGCTTGTTCACAAACTATACGAAACTCCATTTTAACTAAAAAACACCACACAGCTAAAAATATGCGACTACAAATTCAAAAGTAGGTTAATGAACTAAAGAAGTTTGGATTCCCTGCCAGTTCTGACTGACGTGAAAGAAAACAATGTTACCGAACACGATTGTGTCGCCATCTCTCGACGATTCGTTAAGTATCCGTCTAGGATGTGTTCCATGAAATTCCCATTGACACTTGGACCCACGAACAATTGAAGAGTGGTTTCACCATTATGTAGACACCTTAATAATGAGATATTATTAACGCCAGTAACGACCGATGATTAGGTTAAATCAACTCAACTTGATTTAAAGCCATCTTCACCTTTTGGGTTACAGAAAATCGAATCAATTTTTCAACTAACGAATTCAAGCGTCTGATGAAAATATGAGTGAAATCATATCAGCATGATAATTCACATGGATGCATAAGTTTAAAAAAAAAACATCGTCATTGAAGTATTCGGTGGAATGATTAAAACGTTTGTTCCATATTCGAATGATTATAATGATTGAAATAACCATAAAATACTGAGTAGAATAAATTGAAATAAAGAAATTAATAATTTCAATTTCGTTGAAATCGCACTGATATTCAATCAATGTAAAAATAAAAATATTGAGGAATCGACAAAATGTTCATCAGATAAAAAAGAATCGTTTAAGGAAAGAATATAAATTGAGAATATTTAGAAGACAAGTACTTGGTTTTGGAAAATTATATCCACAATCTTGTACAACATATGAGTATGAGATTAATGTATCTTCATCTTATATCGCACAATATTCCATTGGATACTATTGGGCAGTATTTCTCAAAGATTACCAATTACCATTGAGGTATCACAAGAGGGGTGTGAACATGTGGAAAAATATATAAGGGTGGCTGGAGTCTGAGGGGTGAGTATGAAAAATGCCATTTTAAGAGTCATACTGTCTTCTCCATTAAATCATGAGATTGCATAATTTGAGTACATAAAAGGTTATATAACTTTACATACAATTCGGTTAATTTCAGGTAGTTTTGAAAACATCCAAAATATCAATATGTCAGAATCGCTATAGGACGGAGAAGTTTTGTACATTGGAGTTAGTGATTTCGGTAAATTATCAACTGTTTTTATTCTGAAGTGAGGCTGGACTTGTGATGCTATGTGATGTATATGATTCTCATAATACAACCTGGGAGTTGTTTGTTATTATTATTATCCATCTCACCATCTAACCTAACACCATATGATGGTGCACCATATCTGTTTCTTTTTGTGTTAGGAATCAATTAATATTCATATTATTCGTCAAATATAAAATTTAGAACCATCCAGAGCACACTTGTGAAAATACACATGAGACGAATGAGAGTATTTTCACATTTTTGTTGATTTCTCTCTAAATATCAATTTGAGCAATATGGTTTGCTCATGCAAATCGATAGGAAATGAAATTTTGCGTCGAATAGTGTGAAAATTTCATGGTCATTCCATTTGAAATAAGAAAGTTATTGGGATTTGAAATTTACAACAAGTAAACTAGAATATCAAACACCCTGTTGAATATATTGGAACACTGTTAGGAGCACCTGATTAGACACTCTTTCGTTGATGTGTATACCAAGTTTGGAGTTCGCATCATGAAAATTGTAGATGATACAGACATTTTAGTTAGTCACTGCATCTGTCAAAATTTTTCGTAAAAATGGAATACATATCTTGAAAAAAAAATCACGATAGGAATGGAATTCAAAATGCAACAGGTCCAGAATTTTACGTAGAATTCGAATCAGGTTCAACCGGAAGTAACAGGGCATTGAAAATATTTTAGGAAGATAGAACATATCTCTTCCAGTTCTCCATAAACCTCTGATGAACCAGTTAGGTGAATCACCCTGTATAAAATCTATATTCAAATAATCCATCGGAAGTATTTGATTTATTTACGATTCTCAAAAAATCTACATTTATGAAATGGCTCCAAGTGATTTGAACAAACTCACAACTATAAGTGATGGAACTGATACATACTTAATTTCATTCGACAATCTCAATAGCAAAGTTTAAAGAATCATTCCTTCAGAAGTTCTTTGTTGAAATGAAATATTCTTGAGCAATACTTTCGAAAACCCCATTTCTGAAGATATGATTCAGAGGTCAAACTTAAATATTTCAGACCAGTAGAGTAAATGGATACAATATTTAGAATGAAAACTTACATTCATATTTACACCATATCATTAGAAAAGAAGAACTATCTCCAGCCTGAAACGTTGTATCCAGAGAAAAGCAGCATTTGCATTTCGAGACATCACCCCTCCTGTCTCAGCTTTCCGGTATCCAATACTGGACCCTTTTCTGGTCTCTTCCAACGCGCAGAAGAAGTGGGACGTAACGAACGTTGAGTAATAAAACAGCGGCGAGAAACTTTAAATTGGCGTTTCTTCCTTCATCTCAAAGAAGCTCGTTTTATACGTTGGTAATTTATAATGAATAAAATTTGAATTCGAGTTAATTGCTAGTCTTGATGGATTTTCTAGCGAGGCGGACATTTTCTCCCGCTTTTCTCGAGGGGTGAATACATTTTATAAATTATATCGCTGGGGCTTTAAGAACGCCATTTGCGTTTTATCGATTTTTAATGGCACTGTCGAGTTTTTACTCGGGAGTCTTAATGTCTCTCCAGACACATTAAAACTAACGGTGCCCTCTAAGAAAACTCTGTGCATGGTTTTATAACGAGCGTTAATTTACGAGCTGTCTTTTTCAGTAGAGATGTTATTAGAGTGGTTCAGATGCGAGACCCATTTGAATTTCTAATTCATTTTACACTGTCTTGGGAAGTCGTTCTAGAATATTCGAACTTGGTGAGATGGGATTTTCAAATCGTTATTGGAGAAGTATCATGAAATGTTTCGTTAAATAACGGTCAGCGAACAACTCAAGTAAATTAGTTTACTTGCTCAAGTGATCATTTTCGTGTATCAATTCTTTTGTTAAACAAATACCACATTTTCCTCCTTGTATAGTTAACAGTATGAACCTGTTTTCCTTGTATTTTGCCGTGATGGTTCATCTGTCTATGTTTTATGAGTATTTGTTCAGAAATTATTTTTGTGCGTCTGAACGTATCATGATATCTTCTTCCATTATAATATTTTCTCCTGCTTATGTACCTGCTACCAATACCATTGTTATTTTTTCTTCTAGGTGACTATATTTATGTCCACATTTGCTCATCACTTCCTCCTGCTTTCGTTTTGGTCTACATCGTCGATATCCAAAGGAGAAGTGGTAAATTTTCGAATCCAGTTTTTTTTTCTATGATCATATAATAATACACGAAACTATCAAATATTTCGCAAACAAAAAAGCTATTACAGTAGAAATAACATAATTCAGATATGTTCATTCATATTCTTCTATTCATTTAATTCCCGTTTCATTTTTCGCAGTAATTTTCAAGCGACTGGTTTTACCTATTTAGAAAATATTATATAATTATTTACTTCGGTCGGAATCAACAAATAAGAAATTAAAATAAGTTGAATCATTAAAATTCGTGAAAGAAGGAGGCACTCCATAGATTTCGCTCACAGGTACTATGGGTACTATAATAAACAGATGAAGAAATAGAATCAATAGTGGAGGTATTCAGACCAAAACATCCCATAGCAATATTCGATTTTTTCTGATTCATCTTGAAATACTAGGAACTTTGCAGCTTCCCAAATGAAATATACATATATTGTTGGTCATAGTTTTGTTGGTAGTATTCAGTAGTATTGCTCATAGTTTTCGAGATTATGATGCTGGAGATAGGATCTGAAACACTCAAGATGTCTATCAATGCCATTAATGGAAACCAACAATACCTATATTGGAATTGTTTCTTTTGGTTATATTCCATAGACGTCTCATTATAATTAGATAGTTATTATGCTCTGTATTATCTGTAATCGGTTATATAATGTATTATGTTCTTTATAGTGCTCATGAGATAAAAACTGCATTCAATAATCTGCCATATGGCATTCGATAATTTCCGATATATAATTAATATCCGAATCCAATCGTTGTTCCTCCTACACGAGAAAGTAGAATGGACAGTCTGTTGATCAATTCAGAGCATTTGTGAGGAAATTCTATAAAAACAAACTAAAACGTGTTATGTGTTACATAATACAAATGACCGTTGTCCATATGTTCATCTGAATTCGATATGGTATTTTGAAGCAATTCCCAAAAAACTTTTACTTTTTATGTTTTGGTGGAAATTCTTTCGTCTACATAGCATGACCCATGAGAATATACATTTTTCTTCGAGGCAATTTCAATAGTGAAGTCTACAGAGTGTTCGTTTCAGAACAATTGGCTGTACACCGATTTAGTAAATGTACATATCTTGAGATCAATAAATCACCAATCCAGACCGTATGCATTGGGAGATGATTAGTTTAGCAGCTTGTCAGAGTGTGAGCTATTGCCATTCGTGATTCTATTTTCAGAGATACTCTGGAAAACCTTCATAATAATTTTCGTATTCCTAATATCGTTTGATCCAAGTGGTATTTGATTGTAAGTATATAATAACTTGAAATATATGAGTTACATAAGTATTGTGCATCCAATTATTCAGTTATCAACCGAAATATTTATTATTGCCGAAACATTCTATCTATTCGTACCTTTTCGAATTCTACATGAGATTATGAGAATTTTTTACAAAACAAACTTTGCAGCACATTGATCATCGTGAATATAATTTTGAACAAGAAGAAAACTATCTCAGATGATGTTTTTGTGTCAACCGAATAGCAAGTTGAGATGAGTCGATAATAAAAAGACAAAGTTCATATATGTGATTTTTAGGAAGTATCAAATGGTTTCGTTAAGAATTTTTATAAACAATATAAGCTGAATTCTATCATATTATATAGAATTTTGGATTCATAGCAACATCTTATTCATATTCCGACCATCTTTGGAAAATGTGAAATTCCCAATTATTTATTGACCTGAAACTACAGTTTAGGAACTAGTGATTAAACATTGCACATTTTCAGTAATTCACTACTGTTATGTAATTAATTGATTTTAGTATTCTTGAAAGTAATGACACTATTGTCGAGAATTATTATTATAGGTAGTTTTAAAAATGTTGCCCCGTCAGTCTTTTCAGGTACAGACGAGTTATTATAAAGCTATAAACCATTCCGAGCGTAATATTGGTTCAATTCAGATAAGTAAAGTAATATAAAGTTGCGCCGGCAATTTAAAATTCGCCTCAGGGAAGAAACTTATCCAATTGGTCCTATCTCCGATAAAACACACAGAAGTAGAAATTATTTCGAATTTAAGAGCCGTATTTCTGGGGAATTCAAACGACTTACACAATCATATCCATCCATAATTTATAGTACCGTAGACTCAGGATGAAAACTTTGTTTCGAGTATGATACGGCTATATTGGAAATGTGAAGAGCTTCAATGAGAGCTATGGAACCTAGTTGTTCTCTATTCGGAATTTATAGTCGATATGTTTTTTATCAAGGCAAATCATACACGACGAAGGTGCGAAAGATGTGACATTAAATTTTTCGAGGATAAACTTGAGTCGAGAAATGTTTTTTGTGATATTTTTGTAACCATTTTTACTGGATATACTCAAAATGTCTATTGTGTGTTTTGTTGGTTATCATGCAATCAAATCTCGTTGAATTTTTACATCTTTACATCAGATTATCATGAAGTCATGAAAAGAAAAAATATATGATTTTTATTAGGTTTCAAAAGTACAATGGAATAAGTGTTACTCATTTCAGAATGTGACTTGAATGAAAACAATGAAGATTTTTAATTGTACAAATTCGAGAAATCTAATTCAATGCAAAAACAAAAATACATTGATAGTAATAATACACTACAATTACAAAATCATATTGAAAATGATGGATATCACTATCGCATCATAAAAAGAAACGAAATAGATTTTGGTGTAAAAACTCATTTCAACAGAATTACGAGAAATAAAATAAGTGAAGATAAGAAAGGATATTTTGATTATATCTCAATCAGTCTATTTTCTCATTATGCGAGGGTGACGTACTGAAAGTGTACAGGGCTGTGCAATGTAAATATTAGTATAATAATAATGATTATTTTTCATCATTCCGAATACTCAATTGTTTTAGAATTGTCGAGTTGAAAAATTTTAAAGTACTATGAAAACATTCAAGGATAAAGTATACTTTGTTCCCTATATTCTACCAACAACCGAGCAATGAACAAACCACCCCTTTCTATTTGTAGGAAATTATCACAATGATACAAGTTCAATATTCGATAAACAATTTTCCTTTTGTATAGTAATTATTTATAATTGATGAAGACTATTTAAATGAATATATAGCTCTTGTATGAGAAATGTATCATATGACGAACTCATTATTTCTCATTCTCCAGATTCTACATCAATTTTACTCACGAACCACTTGCTATTTCCAATTAAAAATTTAGGTAACTTCAGTTATATTACAGCTACCTCCACTCGAATCGACATATTGACTATCATTATGGAAATGACTGAGGAACAAAATGGGAAACGAAAATTAATAGGAATCTCGATGAATAAATAAAGATTCTTTGAAAAGTTAAGGAAGGGAAGGTAGGAGCATACAAACGAGTAAATAATTATTGGTCGCCTACAGTTCATCTACAAGATGTCAATGAAATCTGTTACAAAAATACTGTATTTTACTTCTTTTTCATTACATTTGATCAATATTTGTTCAGCTCTTCAATAAAAATGATAACATTACAGCTGCCTGCTAGATACATTCAGAATTGAACTCTGGTCTATGATAATCATCACAACTTCTGGTACATTCTAAATTGTAAGTTCAATATATGTGAATCAAGCTAAGTAGTTCACTGAAACAAATATAGTATTCTTGTTGACAATATGTTTCTACAGGTCGATTATTAGTATTCGATATTGTTTTTGACCTAAACAGTCCTTTTGACTGGCATCCTTTATATTTTTCAACTGATCTTGAAATCTTGAATATCAGCTTTGTTTCTCTTATCCTACCAATACATACATGGGTACTTGAAAAGCATAGTCGATAATACTAACCTTGAAAAAAATTTACTAATTTCCACGAAATGATTATTATGTTTATGAATAAAACACTTCCTGAACGTTCACGATTCATATTTGATTCTATATTCGAATGACATGGAAATCGAGTTGGATTTTTAGTACGCATGTATGAAGATGTACAGGGAGTTCCTTCAGAATCTGTATAGGGAGAAATAGGAGTAGCATGAATCTGAAAATTTGTATTTACACCTAAGAAAGTTTGGAGAATCCAGCTAAAATATTTCAATGACACTTCCGGTTTCACCGGTTATTTCAAATAGAACACCCTATATTTTTGGATTGATGTTGTGATTTCAATTCAATTTCTTGTATTTCACCGTATGTCTTTGATGGACTGTTTTTGAGATATTCTAGTTTTTTTTTAAGTGACAGATGCAGCCCGATCAAAAATATGGCCTTTTCATGTGGATACTAATTCTTGGGGAAATGCATTGATTGATTCATGAATGTTGAAGAATGAATGAACACATTTCCTGAAGTATTCAGAGGATGTCCAAAAAAGTCAGTTGGATGTGTAGATGAGAAAAATCGCGGAAATCATTTTTTCCAAATGGAAACTCTTTTTTATTACGTAACCTGATACTACTCCTGAAATGAACCCTAATTTTACTTCAATTCCCTACACTCAAAATTCATAAATTCGAAGATATTCCATGATATCACTCATTCTGATTTTTCTAGTAGATCTCCCTTCATGACCTTATAACTTTTCACGAAATTCGGCCGCAGAGCGAGGATCAGTTTAGGATCAATTATTCTAATAATTTAATAATAATAGGATTGGTTTCACATTTGTTGATTATGAAACATGGTTTATCATTCAAAAATAATTTTATCTTTTCATTTCATTTGAATTGAGAATACGTACAACAAGAACATACATTCATACACAAAGATATAAGAATATACTCTAAATTTCAACAATAATCTATGAAACAAAAAACAACTCAACGTTACATATACATAATAAGATGAAGAAATGGTAACATGCAGATCACTGTCGTCATCATTATTCGATGGTAAGGATGAAATTTGCTGGCTCTTCATCAAATACTGAAAAAAGTTTTTCTGTCGTTATAGCGGAACATTTCAGGCCGTGAATTGAAAACGTGCCTAGTTTGAAGGGGGCTGTTATAGCGAAATGCAGTATAAAGAGCGGCCGCTTAGCGATGTACGGGTGTATTTATAATTTCAGAAATAGAATGAATAGTTTCTTCATACGAGTAGTACTTGCTGTATAAACCTCAGCCTTATTGGATAATGCGTATGCACACAGTTCTTATTGATGACTTTTTCAATGATCTTTTTCCATTTCCGGTTGTAAAGGATGCATAATTCCATTCAGAACAGCTAATATATCGAGTATCGAGATATTCACAACGTTTTATATATAAAAAAAACGTAGTTGACCTAAAGCAAAATGATTGAAGCAATTCATTCATCTGTTTATTCGGGAGGAATGAAAGTGAACCAGATATTGAACCTTGACGAACCCCCGTCTCGATAATTGCTTGTTGATTACAGACCAATTTTCATTTCATTTAAGGGTGACACGTTATCCACATGGACTCCAGTGGTCACTACGATTACCGTTAATAGTTTCATGGCGATATCAGATCAGGAGGTTACCGAGGTCAGCGAACCGATTTCGCCATCAAATTATTATGCAACGATGTACACTACCTTTCCCTTTCCCACTACGTTGAATTGATGGAAAGTGGGATGAACAAAAATTCTCCCGTGAATTTAAAAGATAAACAAGTATCGATAGCAGTGAGGATAAATAAAAGAGAGGGAGATACATGCACAAACGGTGAGTAAAAGAAGTTCAAAAACGTTTTTCGATATACTTGAGAGTTAATTCTTTCAAAGAGAGATTCTGTTACATGCAATACCATGTATTTCGCGATTTTCTAGATATAAACCATACTTTGTGATGTGGAATTAGATGAGAAAAATCCACATACTGTCATTTGCCTGGAATATAACTGACATCATCAGTTTGCACTTGGTGAAGAAATAAACATGTATCTAATCAAAATAATATATAATTCTTTCATCTACAATGGTTGGTTCTCCCTGTATATTAGATTATGATTTGAAACAATAGTAAATTGAAATCAAAAATCGACCTGCTTTGGGAATTCCTAATTTTATTGTTAATTTAGCCAATAATGAATTTATGCGTTACTTCATGGACGCACTGTATCTATTTATCTACTCACTGGCTAACTGGTTACATTGAGATAGACAGTAAAATTACATATTTCTGTTGATATTGGTGGTCAACAATGGAAGCCTAATAATATGCGATCATGGTCAGAGTTTTCACATATCTGGAATGGTAGACGAATACTCTCTACAAGGTAGTGTTCGATTTCAATGGTTCAACAGTCCAGTCAACGTTATTATGGATTCGTTTGTACTATACAGCACTATATCATCACTGATACAAAATTGGTATTTATTCAGATTAATCGCCAATGATATTTTCACTTGAATGATTTAATAATTTTCAAATTCAAGAGGTTCAGAGGACTTGCAATATTTGAAAGAGTATTGATGTTTTTGAATTTGTATTGTTGAGACCTATTAGTGATAGGTTTGAGATATTCCATTTTCAGAGTTGCTGTTGATGAATACACCATTCTATTGGAAACAAATTCGAATTGACTTGATTCCATTAATTTTGATCCATCGGCGTTGAAAGTTTGAAGGATGGATTCTTCAACAGAAGCGTTCAATCAAATTATTATTTCAACAACGGTGATATATATATATATGAGTGCATTAGGAGAATTGATTGAGAATTGGATTGCTAACAGGCTATTTGCAATATCGACGTTATCTGGAATATTTTATATTTGTCTCAACGAAATAATTGAATTAATCAGATATTATTTTTTCAAACATTCTTCAATTTTTATAAAAACATGCGATCATAAAAATTCGGAATATACCATCATTGAAACAATGATTTTTCACTATTTTGTTTATTTGATTTTTGACATTATTTTCTGATTTATTTTTGAAATCAATATGTTTCATGAAAGTTTCCCTGTACGGGGAAATAAATCTCGATTTGAGTGGTTTTGAATTGACTTATTAATGTTTCATCCTACAAGCTCAGTTATTTCACACAAAAATGTATATTCAAGCAACTACATTTTTCTCGAGATAAGCGAGATCATCATATGAACAATATTGAACATATACTGTGACATTTATAAAATACTCAACAAATGAAAACAATATTCTTCAATCGACTAAGGCTTGTCTCATATTCAACTAAGCCCTTATCCGATAAACTGAGTGATTTTCAGTTTCTTCAAAAATCGCCTTTCTTAAAATTAGTAAAATCTAAATACTCATATTCTCCTTAAAATAAGTGGAAGTGGGAAAAATTATTTTTTTTTGTAAAATTTTACTATAACCGATGTTTTAAATTTTTTTATTGATTAAAAATATCGTATATCAGGCATTGATTAGAAAAATCCGTTTGTTTCTGAGGATAGCCTCAGCAATGTAATGATCATCAGAATCATTGAAATCTGTCCATTATTTCCTTTATTTTGTGGAATTCGATCGTGACTGAATTTTGTGCAAAAACGTGAGCTTTTGTTGCATGGCACTTTTTTGAAAATACCGTCCATAACTGACTGATTTTATTTAGATACATTGAAAGAAACAGTGGACAAGTTGATTTTCAATTCTTATTTTTTCTATTTGTTGTGTACTTTCTGAATGACACTACCAAAGTGTGACGCAATTGACGAAATTTGATTTCAATCTAGAGGATGTCGGGACTTTAAGACTCAGTGACCTTTGCGAATTACTTATCGGAACTAAATATCGTATTGTTTTATAAAGGAAAGTATAATAAGCTCCTGGGAGTAGTACATTTTTTGACCCTTCCATTGGTATAGAACATAATGTCGAACAACCACCAATTCATAATCAATTTTCTCATCCCAAATATTACTACATATAATAATCAAACCGAGAAGTCGTAAAAGAGGTAATATTTTCCGTACATCCCGAAATGAGTCTTATTAACATTTTTATGCCATACAACTCCTATCTTAAAACGGCGCTGTAAAACTTTACGACCGCCTCCAAGTCTTAAGACTTTCTTATCTTATCAGCCAGTTATGACGTCATCAAATATGGCGACTCCAGTCCACAGGGAAGCGTTTCTCTTTAGTACATTCTACATTATTCTTCAAAGATATGGAGAGTACGCAAAAAAGGTTTATAATATAACATTTATGCAAGTTTTGGATAACTTCATCATATATTCATCAAACTAACTAGTGATTGAATGGACTTCTTCATGTCAAAGATTCCTTAGTGGAATATTGCATAAAGACAATTCATTTTACACAACAAAACTATCATTTGTGATAGTATTGATCTCACATTGTGATATCGTTATGAAGTGATTTTACAATACAGTGTGGTGAAATAAGTGTTAATTACTCCATTTTTATACTATAAGCGAAACGCTCGCACAGGTCGATTTTTATAGTAATAATATAGCATCTTACGATGTGAAAGTTCCGAACTCTACATGATCCCCATC
This sequence comes from Plagiodera versicolora, assembly GCA_037013635.1. Taxonomy (NCBI): domain Eukaryota; kingdom Metazoa; phylum Arthropoda; class Insecta; order Coleoptera; family Chrysomelidae; genus Plagiodera; species Plagiodera versicolora. The sequence continues at coordinate 1,027,586 of CM072986.1, read as the reverse complement.
ATGGGGCAGTTATTCCTTCGATTTTTTATGAATCTTGTTCATGATAGAGGGCCATATCTTTGAGAATAAGTAAACAATTGTGAATCGACAACCTTATTCAATAATCTAAGACAATGATACATTGAGAATTTTCAATGCTAGAGTTGTTCAAAATGTTGACCATTTTACTTCTTGTCTGTAGCTCATTCTCCAACAATTCAGGAACCTCAAATTTTGGTACCAACGTATATGTTTGAAATCAGTTTTCCAAGACGATGAGGTGAACAATATGATTCTCCCTATCAACATAGCATAAATCATTTGATGTTTCCTTTTTATTATGTAATTAGTTTCATGCTTTAATCAGCCAGAACAGAACTATTCGTTGGTTGAGAATGAATTGGTTTCTTATTCAATCATTATGCATGAGGTTCAATTACTGAAAGAAATACTTCATTATGCAGCCAAGACATTTCGGACTTCGAATGATGATCTGAGATAGGCATGATTGCAGTATACCTAGACAGATGACATTCAAATCCAGAGCTGAGTGTCACATATTTAGTAAATAGGGCTACTATACTACTGGGCGGTGGTAGCAAAGTAGTCTGAGGCGTACACTATACCTAAAATAGCCACAATCCATAGCGGATACATCAGTGGTTTGAATCGGATTCCACTATGAACTATAGGGCTTCTTCACCCCGCACAAGTTTCGACTTATGGGGTGTTGATTGAATAACCAAACTTTGAAGAGGTGAAAACATTTACATTCACTAGGAAAATATTCCAAATCTTTCACAATTGTGAAAGGAAGAAATATATGAGAGTTATGAAATACATTTTCTTGGCCCAGTCGATAAAATCTCGAACATTTTACTTATGAACAAGATATATCCTATATTTCATATATCCACTGTAACATTCGAAATTGAAATATATCATAGGTATTTTCATTAATCATTATGATGAAACTACCAAATCTTTGTAAGTTGGCGATGCGTTTCGTACAAGAACTTGTTTACTTTTTTGAAATACTAAATGTCTTCCTAACTCGATTTGGAGTGCCGATTCATCTGTGAACGATTCATATTCACGAAAAGCTTAAATCAATTCATGCATCTTGTTATTGTTGGAATTGGATAATTATCGTATACCTATCTGAAACCTGTGAAGTTCCTGAAAATATGAAAATCATTAAATACGCTCAGTAACTCTCAAACATAAAATTTATATCTTCTCATAAAGTTATAAAAGAGGCCATATTTTCAACGCGTATAAGAAATATGTTTCTGAAAGTTACGAAGTAAGAAAGTTAAATAGCTGAATAAGTTGGTTCGCCTGGCATAATTAAAGTTGAAATATAATTACGAAAAACAGTCCCACAATTAATCACAATTCCGAAAGTTGAAACTTAGGACTACAATATAGGGTGTATATTCCCTCAATATAAAGACAATAAGTACTTATACGTGATATTCATCCGAGATCTTAATATTTTATCCTTAGATATTTGATGTCTATCACTGAATGTATTTCAATTTGAAAATATCACCCTGTATTCCAGATTGAACACAAATATTTGAAAACAAGTGGAGAAGGCGAATGAAGCATTGCAATTGAATCAAAATCAATGCTTTCAAGAACATGGAGTAACACAACCTCGAAGAAAATTCTAACAGGAACATTCAAGGAGGCATCAATGAAGGCACTTGGTATGAGACAAGGGTGACTGAACAAAATTCCTTCTTGTTTGAATGTTGTTGACAATGTTTCTGGTTGAATATCGGAGATTCGAACTTCCATTATCTAATGAATAGTCAAAACCCCAAAAATATACAGATAGACACAATCAAAACGTCGTGAGGATTTAGTTGCTTATTACTCAATAGAAGTTCGAACCTCTGATTTCCCTTAATCGGATTACTTTTTTTGTTCACCATATACAGATTATTCAAATGTGTCGGCTGAAAGTATTCCCATTCATACAAGGTTTATCATTGAAACGTGGCTAACCAAACTTATTTCATCAATATCACTTCATTGTTAGAATATATGCATAATCTTTTTTATATCATCTGAAGTCATAATTAGAGTTTGATACAACCCACTTGATATATTCCTATTTGGCGTGTGGCGATCGTGGAGGCAAACTCTAGCCCTTCTCTTTCTTTCTATTTTCCACAAAACTTGTAATCGGTAACGCAGATCAGTTTATTAATTACTAACAATAGATAATCATTCATTGAATTCGACGATTCACTAAGTGGAAGCATTCAGTATTCCTTACGAAATTCGAAAACGGAAATACTTTTGGAAATTTGGTTACATTCCTGAGCACTTTTGATGTACCGATTGGAAATATCTTCAGCAATACAGCGTTGCCGTTTTTTTATAAAATATAGCACCATATTTTTTTCGTTGTGAATAGAACACCATGTATGGTACTACATTTTTTATCTCATCGGCAAATGAACATGAGCGATACGTCACCTGGTGGCACTAAAAATAACTAGACGCAGACATCGTTCTTGTGTTTCCTATAATGTTCTGTTGATTTTACACTGAATTTGAATATTTGAAAGATTGTAAAACTCTGAATCAGTAAGATCAAACTTCTAATATTAATTCCCATGCTATTCTTCGAGCTGGTGATATAAATATCATCAGTAGATAGATGAAATTCTGTTAATGGTCACAGTCGAGCATAGTATTGTTCAGGTATCAACAAAATTGAAACGAGATCTTACATCCATTTCATCTAGCACTTCTCACCAAAAACTTCTCAGAAAAAACAAATACTATAAATCCAGCACTCAAAACTTCTTCACCTTCATGAACACTTCTGAAATTGTTTATGCTTTCAAAGTATCCCAAACTAAGTCTTGCCATTCGAATCGAAAAACAAAACAAATCATCAGAAACTTGTATATATTTTGATCGAATCATTCTCATTCACAACAGGATTCTAACCTCGTATTATTTTCAATATGATACAATGAATAAAACAAATGATAATGCTTACCACTTTCAGAAATATTGTAACGGAATCCAGAAGAACTTGAATAATCCCCCTGTATCACATGTTTGAAAGCTCTTGAATATTCTGGAATAGAAGAAGATGGAAGATCCTGCGAGCAGTCTGATGAAGAGAGATGAGAAGATATAATAATATGGAAATACAAACACATGGATGCCCTAACTCACTACAAAAATCTGAAATTTCTTTATTTTCATTATAAACTTACACTTTATCAACGAAAAAAACACATACAGTGCTTCTCAAAAGTCTCCTCCCCCCTCTTGTCTTTGGAACGATTATACATAAACAAGTGAAATTTGGAAACTGAATATTAAAGGTTGCAATGATACTAATTTTGTTTGTGTGTGGCAGTTTTGGTAACTCACTTAACGTTTTAAAACAACGTATAGTTGCAGAATGTGAGGCTGTTTCCGCAGACACATTTGCAAAAGTACGAGAAGAGTTCAAAAATAGGATGTTTAACTATCAGGAAGTAAATGGAGGTCACTTCGAGCAATTTTTTTGAGTAGATACTGATTCTTAAATCTGTTATTAATATCATACTGAATGGAATTAAAATTTCAATGTTTACTAATGAGCCATTAAAACTGCCATAAACACAAACAAAATTAGTATCATTGAATAGGTTTTTTCGATACCTTTTGAAAGAGGTGTCGCTTGCCGTAGGGTTCCATTTGAAATTATTGGTCAGAATGACCTTGTGACGTCATATTTGACGATTTCGTCATCTATCATCCCTACTAGGGCAGTTTAATACCTTTCACCTTTAACATTCAGTTTCCAAATTTCACTTGTTTATGTAAAATCGTTCCAAAGATAAGAGGGTGGGAGGGGACTTTTGAGAAGCACTGTATAACCTAATGCAATGAAACTATCCAATGTCTGTGTGTGATTTTGTGACTGCCGAGTGTGACGCTGCAATCTTGAATTCATTCGCCAGTATATGTATAAAATTCTCGTGTCACAATGTTCGTTTCCGTACTCCTCCGAAACGGCTTGACCGATTCTCATGAAATTTTGTGAGCATATTGAGTAGGTCTGAGAATCGGACAACATCTAATTTTCATACCCCTTAGTGATAAGGGCTGTCCACCCTTAACATTCACCTTTAATTTTCAGAAATTTTTTTCAATTCCTTCATTTTTCAATTATGTCGCATTAAAAAATACATACAACCCTGAATTTTTACCCTTTCATCACCAACCTCTATTTTATAATAGCCATTTTAGTGTTTTTCACACGGACAATTATACGTGACATGCTCTCGAGTGGGTAAATCATCCAGTTTGTTTGTGTTAGCTAAAGATGAACTAACAAAAAATATTGTTCACGCTATAGCATTAAGAGATTGATATTTTTTGTTAGTGTTACTGCCGTAATTGATTAATTAATGATATATAATTTCAAGTAATAAATTGTAATGACTTAAAAATAATGTTTCACTTTTGAATTTCCTGGAAGATAATCAAAACACCTTTTAAATGATAAATCATGAAATCTGACAAGTTTTTGTGTCGATAATTATAGATTTGTTTATTCATTAAGCGGAATGAATCAACCAATAAGTCGATCGGAAAGTCACGTTTTTTTCCTGAATTACATATTCCTATGCTTGTGTTCGAAATTCGCAACAATATAGTTATTGCATTTCTGTGATATATCAAGAAGAAACAATTCTTCTTCGTCAAAAACAAGAGTGAATTACTTTCATCTCATTCACTGAGTACATCAATGTATAGGGGATGATATTATAGAAAATTGGAAATGACACTCTCTCAGCATATTTATTTGCCACGTCATGTATAAAACGATCAATTTCTCCACCCTCTAATCTTGATGTACCCTCCTTTCAGAAGATCCCACTCGTTCCAGTATATACATATACCCTTGAAGTATAATAAAGCTTAAAGAAGTCCTTCCAACCGACCTAAAAAATAATAAATCAGAATAATGATGTATTTATATGGAGTGTGATCATTTGTATTATTCAAGTAAAAGTGAAATAGAAGAAGATTCTTCTACAGAGACAATGAATATTCCAGATCCGATTCAATATCAAATACGAAGGTGGTGGCTGTTAATTCATAGACCGATATTGTTTGTGTTGGCACCGCCGTCAAGATTATAATTTCACATTGAAGTTGCATCGTTAAATAGTTTAGAATTTGTTTGTAAAGAAGAGTAATGCTTGCATTCTCCAAATAAACTTGTGTGTAAAGGTTGTCTGGTTATCAAATATCACTAGGTATGAGGTTCTCGCGAATATTGATGAATACGAAGTTCCAAAGCAGTCGCCGCGAAAAATCGAAAACTTGATTCTTGACATACCCGTAATTTTATACCCCCATATGTGTAAGAAAAATGTTGAGATTCAAGATGGCGTTCGTAATAGAAACCAATGTTGACAGATGATTCTTCGCTACTTTGGGAATCACTGAAAAGTGATGCAATATCAAAACATCTATATAAATCGCATGTATAAAGTTTCACTTAAGTGTCCAATACGATTAGTTCACCCAATAAAAATACTAGACGAAAATCGAAAATTTTCATTTTGTAATGATATTGTCAAAAGTATCGAATATATTCTCAATTCCTTTTCGGATTATCATTCAACAATTTTGCCTTGATTCAACCAAATTCATACTTCTCAAGATGAGCGAGATCCTCTTGGCAACATTTGAGAAACGGACAGCCTATATATATAATACGTTGAAAATGAGCCACTGCTTCAGGAAACTTGTCAGGTTGGTTGATAAAACTCTTGTTAGGCTTGAAAGGTATGAGATATATTCAAGCAAAACTAGAAGCGACAAATAATCCAAATCAATAGGTGAATAAGCAATTGAAAAGTTTATTCTAAGGAACATTCACATATACACAATATGATGAAATATCAGATTCGAGATAGTAGTTATGATTGGTTTTCGAAGAATAACAAAATGAAATAAAGCATTGAGACCACATATTCCTGAAATATTTTCTAAACAAAAAAAAATAACGTCAACCTCTGAATGGGATGCTATAATTTCGATACTCCTATATATAAAATAATCTTTATTATTTTATGTTAATCAATACTTATTTGATGAGTATGACTAATGTTCAAAAATCTCTGGTCCTACTGAATTTCATTGCACTTCAATCTCAATTTTCGTTCGAATAATAGTACCGATACTGTTGTGATAACCAACTAGTGTCTATATCGGGTGTTTCACAGTGGATGGAACATTAGACGTTTCTGGAGAACAGAAAAACAGATCATTTCTAAAATCTGTGAGCGTAGATAATCAAACTTGCTCTATCCGTCTGAAATATTTTCATCAATACAGTGTTGCCGCTTGTATCAGAAAGTAGTAGCTACTTTGTTATTTCAAATAAAACACCTCGTATATTATATCATTTTTGGAATCCTCATGAGATTCCTCACAACTTTACCACATATTTCCCTATACCTATCTGTGACGATTTCCGAGATATAAATTATTTTGCCAAATTTTTGTGCAAAACCTGACCAATGAAAAATATTAATTTTTTCCAAATGAAAATTCACAAAATATTGCAATTTGGGGTATAGCTGCATAAGGCCATCAAGTACTCTGTCAAGGAACTGGATCTCAGTTTCAGCATACAGGGAGGCTCAGAAGTGAGTGTCATCCGGGCACTCATGAAAAGCTATAACATTTTCCATTTTAATTGAGTATACTTTCCCTATACCTATCTCGTACAGTTTGTTAGTTATGATCACTTATGTTATGAATTCGTCTTCAATAAAATAAATATTGGATAGTGCTTGAGATAGTAGGCTATGAACTTCATTCTGACAGAGAACTAACTTGTTATTTCTTTATTGTCATCATGTATTCAAGTTGCATGTTTGTAAGAAAACTATGGCAGAAAATGATTACTTGAATGCGGTTTAGATGGATTTATTCATCATTTATGGTCAATGTAACAAAAATATCATTTGAAAATGCAGCGAGTTTAATGAAAAGTATGCTGATTTACCTCGAACGAATTCGAGAAAATTCATTAGATTGAAGAGAAATTTTGTAATGCTTATATCATCATGAAAAGCTAAAAGTATCAAAGTCTAACATGTGTATTAATGAATCTAGAAAGATTTCAAAAACAGTTCAAAATTTCTCTTCAATCTAATTTCCTCGGATTTATCCGAGGTGAATCACTTCATTCTTTTTATTGAGAAGAAAAACTCTGCATGTTCTACTGATATTCTTGTTACATTGACCATAAATGATGAATAAATCCATTTTAACCGCATTCAAGTAATAATTTTTTGCTATAGTATTTTTACACACATGCATCTTGAATACAGGATAACAATGAAGGAAGAACATGTTGATTCTCTGTCAGAATGAAGTTCATAGCCTACTATCTTAAGCACTATCCAATATTTATTTTATTGAAGACGAATTCATAACATAAGTGATCATAACTAACACACGGTACGAGATAGGTATAGGGAAAGTATACTCAATTAAAATGGAAAATGTTATAGCTTTTCGAATAAGTGATAATATACAGGGTGTTCCATTTAAAAAAAACGGAGTTTCAGTCATTTTCATGAGTGCCGGATGACACTCACTTCTGAGCCTCCCTGTATGCTGAAAGTGAGATCCAGTTCCTTGACAGAGTACTTGATGGTCTTATGCAGCTATACCCCAAATTGCAATATTTTGTGAATTTTCATTTGGAAAAAATTAATATTTTTCATTGGTCAGGTTTTGCACAAAAATTTGACAAAATAATTTTTATCTCGGAAATCGTCACAGATAGGTATAGGGAATTGTATGGAAAAGTTGTGAGGAATCTCATCTTCAAAAGTGATATAATATACGGGGTGTTCCATTTGAAATAACAAAGTAGCTACTATTTTCTTATACAAGCGGCAACACTGTATTGATGAAAATATTTTAGACGGATAGAGCAAGTTTGATTATCCACGCTCACAAATTTTCGGAATGTTCTGTCCTTCTGTTCTCCAGATACGTCTAATGTTCCATCCACTGTGAAACACCCTGTATATTCAGATGGGAAACATGTTCAATCGATAAAACAAATTGATGATCTCAAATTCATAACATCCAACCGCTTATACATGTAGAGAAGGCGATAAATGAAAATTGCTAAAATCTGTGAAACGACATCCAACCAAACGACGCCCACAACCCACAAGGCTTATTTTTTTAATCGACGCAAACCAATAAACACCACAAAAAACAAGCGAGGTTGAAATATTCCAACCCAACTGCCCCTGTAAGGTGAACCGGTATCGACATCGACTGTGACTAAATGCTGCAATTGGACAGAAAAGAAGAACGTATAAGGGTAGAAAGAGACGATGAAAAGAATACTCCGAAGAGGGGTAGAATTGCTCGTTCTTATTCGTCGAGCGCCAAGTTATAAAAATGCTGTTCTGTCTCCCCCACTGGATGGCAGGCTATTTTTAAAACACACCCTTCTTTATATTGAAACGGGAGTGGTAGGGGAAGGGGAGGTCAGAATGCCTACTGTGGAAAATATGCGTCGATATTTCTTCAATGCTCCTTATTTATTCTCAAGGGGGTGGAAAAGAAGGAGAAAATGGGTAAGAAAATAAAAGGGTATACGACGGTCGATACTCAAGTAGAGGTGGAATGGGGGTGGGGAGTGGTGGATATAATGTCAAACAGAACAAAACACTCATCTATTAGTAACTATAATGGTTCTTACAGACAGTTGCAATAACATTAGCAATAACAATGGAGTTTGATTGATTGGCTAGAACACTACTCTCAAGAGAGGTTTGAAATAGTGTTGCTAGACTTGACTTGCCTAGACTCTTATAAAGATCTGAATGAAAAATCAGTCCAATTTATTATTTCCATCAGAGGTATTTGTGTTTGGAAAATATATATATATATAGTGATGAAGATTGGTAGTCTCATTATAGGACACTAGGTATACAGGGTGTTCCTTAAAAACGTGCTAATATTTGAAGGGGTTATTCTTTGACACATTTCAAGAAAAAAACTTCCAATCAACGTATGCCCTAAAAGTCTTAACTTTTGAGGTACAGAGAGATATAGAATATTAAACGGTTGGTACTGCGATATGGAGCAATTTTAATTTGATTATTTCAATGAAGAACAGAGCATCTGACATGAAAAAAATATTTTTTGGATTCTCATTTATTTTGAAACGAATCTGATCTCTTGATTTGCTTTCAGTCGATGCACAAACATTTTCACGCCGCATCAGATTTTTTAGGAATAGACCATGAAGTAAAACGATTTTTATTTTTTTAAGCGAAAACCATGCGTCGGACAAAGAAATTCCATGAGATTAATTTTGCTCAATGATGAATGAGGACATTAAAAATAATTTTTATTTTGAAAGTGAGCAGTGGCGTAGTATTTTTTTCTCCAAAAATATTCAATGCAAAACTGGCACGGACGCCACTGTTAGAGATAATGAAAGATTTCGTACATCACAAAATGCACCTTGATGCATAGAAGACATGTACCAATATTATCTCAGTTATTATTATAATTCTACTTTTTTTCAAAATTCTATCAACCTTTTTATCAAAAGTCAAGACTTTTAGGACATACGTTTATGGAAAGTTTTTTTTTTTTAAATGTGTGGTGAATTTTCACCCGCCATGAAGTCTTTCTTGATGACTATAGTTCCTGAACTTTCAAGAAACGTCCTTATATCTGCACTCATAATTTCCCCGCAGGCCCCACGATGTTCAACAAGCACAATAGATTTTCCTTTCATGCAGGACAAGTAAAATAAAACGAAAAGTACTTTTCCTTTCTCCGCCTCTGTATTAAATCTGGATGCATATTGACGTTTTGCTCATTAACAAACCCGTTCTCTTTCAGGATTTTCCTTCGTTGAATATTTCCCAGCCTGTTCCGGCGATGAGAAAGTCCGCTCGAAGATGCGGAAGACGACGGAAACGAATCCTGGAAGAAAGAAAAATCAATAAATCCCATAGAAATTCATTTACAATGCAAATTCGGCGGTGGGATGGCGAACAAAGGGGAAAAGAAGTGCCCGAGAAGAGGAGTGACAAATTAAGACTGAGACATTTTGAGACGCCTTAATCTTAATTCTAAGATAAATTGGTCTTGGAAAATACTTTCATTAATTAATCTAGATCAACTTATCCAGCTATCTAAGACTTCCCATTTAAATTATATTGTTACCTTGGAGCGAAACAGCTCCAAACTATATTTTTAACTTTGTTGTATCTTTTGAGGTTACGAAAACACAGGGTGTTTCAAGTATGTGCCTAAAATATAGAATTTAGCGATCATGTTTCATTTACCTGTAGATCCTATAATAAAATATGATAGAATATATTTCCAGACGAAATTGTATTGGAGGTCATTAGTTTTATATCTTTTGAATTTGGATCATGAAAAGTCCACAGTACTTGAATTGAACAGGTTAGATTTGGTTTAGATGGATCGGGGCGTTATAAAACAAGTACTTCTACATTTTCCACGCGAAATAAATCATATTTTTAAGTCTACTTTCCTATTTGTGTAGAGGAATCTTCTAATATTCCTTAAAACTCATTGTGGTTCGAGAAATTCGATACACTGGAAAGTTGTTCATAATAAAGCATTCATATCATTTATGATGGTTATTATCGTTCCCTCGAAAACATCATTATCGTTGAACAATGAGCGATGTTGACTATGGATTTATTTAACTTTCACTTCATACAATTTGTACGTGTTTGAGAATTTAAAAATGCTCAACATGTATTCTTGAAGAGGTCTATGTTTAATTGAATGAGATGAAGTTGTACAGTTGTATGTTATCAAAATGAGATTAAACGAAATTAAATTAAATCTCATTAGTAGGTATCATTATATAAGTACTCTAAATGTAGGATAACTCAATTCGAATTAGTTTAGTCAACCTTCTTTTTGTTGAAATTTTCCAGTATCCTTTTCTCTTGTATAAATCACAGTTTGAATTTACTAGATATTACATCTCAAATTCTCAGAAGATTGTAAATCTATCAGATTGAAAACCAGATTTTGATTTAACACGTTGCAGAGACTTGATTCATTTCAGACAATTTCAGGCTAGCCAGTTTGGAATATTGTCGCGTACAGGGGGTGTTTTGGGGGTCACCCCTGTCGCTTGGGTCGTACTCAAGGAAATATAAATATAACTATTATAATTACAGAGTGAAATACGAAAGAAACATATAATTTATTAACAATTTTGATGGTACATCCTTCAAGAAATATTCAACGATACAAACGAGAACAAATGAAAAAATACAATTGCTTACCCCTAATATACAATAATACTGCAAACCCAGTCTTCAGGAGCAATGAGGGTAATCAAGAAGAATTGTAGCATAGGCGTCCGAACTAGGCCTTCGGACGCCTACCTACCCTTCTAGACAAACTCAGGACTCTCTGAAGACTAAGTCAAGAATCTCTTAAGACTATGTCTTCCATTTTTTTTATTCGTTTTGATTGTTATGCGAACATGCCTTAGTGAGTTCAACGTGATTATTTGCGAATTGTAACAATATGTCTAGTAACGAACTCATGAACTTGAATTACATTCGGGTCATGTAGGTTCAAACGCACCTGGGGTCGAACTTGGATTGGTTTACATATAGTGAGTGATTATAATTCTCGGACCATGTCTTGCGGTGTTTGTGACAATATCGCATTACATACCTGAGTTGAAAATACAAGTGATTCCAAAATTCGACAAAATTAAATAACGTTAAGTGTGATATCCAATACATTAGCTTTTGGCGAAAACAAAATACACAGTTTAATAATGATACATTTCGCAAACTATAGTATTCGCTATTGGATGAAGCATTCATACAAACCATACAAGGTGTTCCTGGAGCTGAAATTTCTTATTTCGAGTTTTTTTTTCAATGAAAAATGATTTCAATTAGTGTACTATGGTTTTAGTTGATAGAAGGAATAATAAATGTTTGGGAGTCATTTCCATTTGTCACTTCACATTCTCACATGGAAAATGGTATTTTTTGTTCACTTTGTCTGAAATTTCGATTTGTCATGAGTAGTGATTGTCAATGTCGCTTCCAGAATTCGAATCCATTATTTTTTATAGCAAATTCCATTTATTTTGAATCGAATCACAGATGGATGGAATATTATGAAGATTCGAAAAAAAAATCGAAATGATGGTGTCCTCACTTTGAGGATATTCCCGTCAGATGGAATTCCCCAGCTTAGTACCCCTTGTGAAATCTTCCGAAATCACCTTCTATCCATTCTTCAGAGATTCCTAGGAGACGGACAAAAAATCGCACTGCATAATTTGTGTTATTTCATTTGATTTTTAGCTTTTTAAAATCTTAATTGCTTTGAAATAGTGTTTTTTTGTGCTTTCAAACAATACCTTGGAATTCCATAATACGCAATACATTTTCATCGCTTGGAATAAAATCAGACAATCTGAGCTTTCATCTTTTTTCTCTACGATTCTGAAGATAAGACATTATATCAAGGTACAGTGAGTATATGGACGAAGAGACATTCCAAAACAAAACAGTAGATTAGCGGTTTTAAAACCTCAAGTTTGCGGAGTTAGGTAAGTTTTGTGTTTAAATCCACGGTACATGCTATATAAGAATGGATTAACATAAGCATGCAGATAAAACTACCCACCAGCTTGGTTGGTGATTTATATTTGGGTTATTTCCTAGGTCTGATACATTTTCATTTCGTCTCAAATACTACCTATTGTTTTCAATGAAAATTTATGGGACATTATGTCAAAGTATTATTCATACATGAATAAAGTGATTGAGCAATATCAGTTGTTTCCTTTCGGAAACGTCAATTTCTGAATATAAAATTCATATTATTATCTGACACAATCCATTCTGAAAGAATTCCCTGAATCACGACCTGTTTCATCGAATCTCTTTTCAAACAGATTCAATAACCAACGTAATCCTCGGAATTATTTCAATCGAAGATCTGTTGCGTACCTCTTGAAGTAATATTTCCCAGCAGAGTATTTTTTCCAAATTACAAATATTTCATGTTTCTAAGCCATATCTGTTTTTCGAATAAGATACCTACATAAAAATTTGTTTATCGTTTCGGAGTACCAGAAAAAATAAAAATGAAGTTATATCTGAATGAGCATAACTGGGACATTTGCAACAGTGAAAAAATATATAATGTCCAATTGAAAATTCTAGAGATGATACCTCGAGATCCAAAATGTGACGTAACAACGTTGCAGCTTCCTTAAAATGTGTAATATTGCCAACGTTATATGATTGCAAAATTTCAATATCTCAATATCGTACTCCAAATAGTTTTCGAGATTTATACTGTCCAAATCCTCGTGGGCCACCCTGTATACACAATGATTCAGAAATCTAAGTCTCGGCTATTGTCAATATATTAGACATTCTGATTTTGCATTTGTGTTATTGGAAAATAGATGAATATATCATTCATGTATGGAGCAAATGCATCACGTGACACATCGAACATTCATATTGATTCGTAATATATGATAAGAGGATATCCTTCTTTTGTGATGATTTGAAGATATGATATTTGGAAGCTTTGAAACACAAATACAAGATATCACTGCATAACAAAAAAAAACATATGACAATATCTGAGATGATGATACACAACGAGAATAATAAATAAAATTTCACGAATAAAAGCAGAACGGCCCGAAGGAAAGTAACAAATCCACTTTCTCTGCACAATGAGCAATAATTTCCATCAATTATCTATCCTTCAAGCAATTCTGTGATGTCAGGTGCAGTAATGAAGTGAATCTAGTTGAATATGTTGATATCATATTTCTGATTGATCACAATAAAATAATGTTGTATTAGCACAAGAATGTTCCACATTCAAATTCGTAATATATTTCAACAACTTACTAATAAGAACAAATAGTGTATCATTTGATACAAAATTATTAATGATGTCATATTTCTGAGCATCTCCTATCTAGAGCGTAACATCTATCTTGCGCCAAGCGAATTCGGCAAATTCAGCGAAATATCAGGGGAAAGGGTGTGAAAAACAATAACAGCGAGCGTTTTAAGAGCAAAACGAACGAAGATGATAAATTCAAGTCCATGTTCTGAATGTATGTTCCTAAAACACAAGGTTAGGTTACAATAGACTCTATTTATTTGATAAATTACTTTGTTTTCACTCATTACTTTGCGCAACGAGGAATATTCTTTGATACATTTATCAAATGTCTGCTTTTGACGAAATTAATTGCAGAAAGCAGTTTCCATTCAATTCAATACAAGACTTCACGTGATAGAAGATACTCAGGCTTTATGAATTAGTTATGAATATTTTCCAAAATTAATTTGTTCAAATGACTAATACCTATATTTATACAAGGTGTTCCATTGGGAAACAGAAATAACTTAACACCATTTAGAGTTCACCAAGGTGTTTCTGAATAAATCGTATAAGTGGGGTCTCAGAAATTCCATAGGCAAGATAAAGGGTGTTTTATCAATCCATTTTTCTGGTAAATAACTAGCATATACATGTTCAGATATTAGGTATACTTACACGTTCTTTTCCTGGCAATCATTGAAAAAATCTAGGTCCGGACTAATGAAAATTCAACATAAACACCCTGGTTTTCCATTTCTTCAGATAATGAAAAAATATTCTGAAGAATTTCAGTACTTTTCATTCAATAGTGAAAAACTACACAGAAACATTGGGAAATCTGAAATGAGAAGCGTTTACTTATATTCAATGGAACACCCTGTAAATAATCAACGATTATTGGAACAAAAAGAAGATAATGGGAAATATTATCAATATGGCAGTGTATATGTGTGTATTATCTAGTGAACTGGTGTATGTATATTTCGATCATTTCATGATCACAACATGCTTCAAACAATTCGATAAATTTGCAGAGATTCTCAAAGAGTCGACGACATTGCCACCATTCAATCTGAAATCAGTACGACTTTTCATCTTCTCAAATACTTTGGAGATTTGTTCAAGTCATTCCCACGTGAAAATGATATATAATGCGATTAAGATCACAGTTTGATATATGATTCACTTTTTTGTCAATTGGAATTTCAAGTAATACAGTATTACCGCTTCTACCGATAAGTAGCACGATATTTGTTATTTCAAATTGAACTCCATATTGATTGAAGTACTTTTTGATTTGGCTTTTCTTGCATAATAATCATGCTCGATACTTTCCTAAACCTATTTTTGAGATAATAATGAAATACCAAAACTTTCGTTCGAATCATAACTGTGTATTTGAATTGCATAGAAACTGCATATTTGGGGTGTAGTAGGTCTGTGTATCAGTCCTATAACGCATAATTTGTTCTGTATTATACAGAGTCGCTAAAAATTTGTGATATCACCAATTTTTTAATGGATCGCTCTGAATGAAATCCTTTTCAAATGGTATATTCCACCTGCACAGAAAGAAAATTCTCAGATTGATAAAACTCATTTCTTTGAAACCTCAAAGCAGTCTCTATTTTGGAATGAGGACCTATGTATATCCTTTTCGAGCAAATGAAACGTTCATTTTCGAAATGATATAATCATATCATGAAAATATTTTTTCAGATCAAGTGAACAGTAAGATTTCAGAGAGCAAAATTTCTGTATAAAATGAAGCCTGTTACTTCTGATGACGACAAAATCATGAATATTATGTTCGGCATGACTTTTCATAGCTGTGTCAAAGGGATATTGTTATGGGTATTTACCTCATTGAAAGTGAAAGATCGCTGAAAACTTTTCGAGATTGTGGGTATGTTGCTGAAACGAATATTAAATAGATTTCTAAGATTTTAAGATTCCATTCGACAAATCGTCTATGTGAAGCAATATCAATTTATCTATATAGTGGAATGAAAAAAAAAAACTAACAGTGAAATATAGAATGAATCGTAAATGAAATTGTCGACACTATTTAACGAATTCAAACGATTAATTGTATATCTATATTGTGCTAGATAAACATGAAATTTTCATAACAGTGTAAACTACCCATTTATGTGATTGAATTATAGGTTGATGTATTATACAGGCTGTTACTGAACTATGGGATCAAACACTACGGCCCCAAGACATGTTAAAATTCATAAAGACGATCAATTGCCTGAATAGAATTTGAAGTTTTGTTGATAAGTTCCATTTTTTAACTTGATGAAATGAGACAACGTTCTTTAAAAAAAAACTCGTGATAAAACAGAATAAAGTACAATAGATACACATCCAAACAAATTAATCTTTTCTAAGATTTGCGATAACTCTTGACAGATCCCTTTCTCTAATCCCGTGTCTGAGATTGGTTACAGTTCTTTGACGAAGTTCATCAATGTTTTCTTGCAATGTTTTTTGGATTTTATTATTCACTGTTCCCCACAAAGAATAGTCCAAGGGAGAGGAGTTAGGCGATCGCACCGTCAACTTGACAGACTAGTCGACCGTCAAAACATTGTTGACAACAGAAGAACAATGTTATTTTCAAAGCACTCCTCGCAAAAATTGAAAAACGTTGACAAAATCGTGATATTGAATCACCATGTAAGATACAGCGTTGTAAAGAGAATAAAAAACGTTAAACTGAAATTCAAAGTGGCGCCTATAAAAAATGATAAAGTGGTCAAGTGTTTTGCCGGCATTTTGAGAATATCTGAAAATGAGATCTCATATTCGATTTATCAATGGAAAAGTGCCTGAATGAAGTCTTGCTTGAAGATATTCGTAACAATTAGTTCATGAAAGGAAAACATCGCAAAGAGCCTCCCATGGGATAATGTTTGGCTCATTTCATTGATATTTTTATTCAATAAATTACAAGAACATAGGAATTCATGGACGCACTGTATACAAAGTCTTCGTGGTATATGATTATGAATATATAAGGAGATTCCGAACATCAAAATAAAGGTTGATTTGAAAGGATTGATAGAGACTGTCACATTGTATATTGAATTTTCCCTTATATTCCCTTTCCACTTCAGTCAGTTTCTCCTTGAGGCAATACTTCAGTAATAAAACTTTACCTAAATTCTTGTTTATGAATTCTCATTTATGATCTAGAGAATGGTAATTTCTAGTTCTCGTATTTCGATCTATAAACACGATTTCTGTTATATTATCGTGATCAAATCAGATTGTACACCCTATTAGTTCATAATATAGCATTTATCTCGAATTTCAGAAGTTTGATAATCGAGGAATAGGGTGTTTTATGAATTTCATCAATCGTCATGGCATATCCATCTTCCTTGTGCATTACAACCAAAGATTAAATAAATGTTTTTGATATTTCTTGGCACCATTTATAAAGAGAATCGAAAGTTGATTATTCGGATCTCTTCATAAAGAAGTGGAATAGTCAGTTGTCAAAACATTCGTGAATCGATCGGTGCATATTCATTTCATTTATTTTTTTATCTTATTCTGTATTTTGTGTCCCATGAACACCCCTCACTGCATCTGTGATTTTATATTATATACATTCATAAGGAATCACGATATGGGAGGGCTATTAGTGACCTCTATAGAAAAACAAGGGCACTACGCACTGTCAGAATCGGGGCGACCTCTCTTGCTCAATTTAGTCAACTGATTCGTAGTAGATACCATCAGTGGATACCTGCTAGAGTTTTCTGTAACAATAACTAGTAATATACTTCTGTTGAATCGAGATGATAAATGGCAAACGAAATTGAATGATATGGTAGGTGACTGAAGAAAAAAACGTTTTATTCAATTGGAATATTCTTATCAAAATAGTGTTGGCACTTTTCGATGGAATTTGTATTCGACAAAAGTTTAACAAGATTCATTGATATGCCGCATACAGATCTTTTATAGTACATACGAATTCTGTTGGGTATTAAACGCGTAGGTTTGAAAATTATATGGAACGTAGGAAAAGCAAATGAGCTATAATGAATGGTTTGAACTATCTTCTGCGGCTGTTTTTTTCACATGTGAAAAAATATCGAAATACTTGATACTCGTTTCGAGACATAACGTAATTTATGGAAATATATTACAAGAATAGCGACAATATCAATGAAAATATATTCACAAGAATACATACATATACCGGTAAGTAGAGGGAAAAAACGAATATATGAAACAATTATTTCGAGACACATTCATAAAATATATTTTCCGCAAATCGCTAGGAAATTTTGACATTCCTGTCAAAATTTCTTGAAGAAAAAGTCAGGACTTCCTTACTGTGAGGCTTAGTATATTTCATTACCAGTACAGAAATGAGGATTTTTCCGTGCGCGCGAGACAAATTCTCGTGTGAGGCGCAGCCAAACACGGGAAGTCATGCAAGAACGGAAAATCCATTTCTGGACGAGTGATGAACGATATTTTTTATTATACTTAATAGTAATAAATCTGCACTCACTTCTGCCGCTCGTTGTAAGATATTTTCGGGAATATCCCGATTTTCTTCACAATCTGAATTCATTTTTGCAAAATGTAATACATACATAAATACTTAATTTTCACTGACAGAAAATAAAATTTGTCATTAATAAATAAATCGTTGCTATAGACACATTACTCGTAAGCGCACGGAAATAGGGATCGGGAAAAAATTTCAGTGCGCTGTTCCGAAAATGTCATATTTACTGTATTTTATAAACAGTTGAAAATGTAGTATTTTCTGTTAAGTATAATAAAATAGTATATTTCATTACCAGTACAGAAATGAGGATTTTTCCGTGCGCGCGAGACAAATTCTCGTGTGAGGCGCAGCCAAACACGGGAAGTCATGCAAGAACGGAAAATCCATTTCTGGACGAGTAATGAACGATATTTTTTTTTTATACTTAGGTACCTGAAATCAACATACACAAAATTACATTTCCTCACAGTAAGGAAGTCCTGACGTTTTCTTCAAGAAATTTTGACACGAATGTCAAAATTTCCTAGCGATTTGCGGAAAAATAAAATTTGTCATAATAAATAAATCGTTGATATAGACACATTACTCGTTAGCGCACGGAAATAGGGATCGGGAAAAAATTTCCGTGCGCTGTTCCGAAAATGTCATATTTACTGTATTTTATAAACAGTTGAAATTGTAGTATTTTCTGTTGAGTATAATAAAAATGATATTTCCGTACAGTTGTCAAGTTTGACAATTCAACCTCAATACGTTTCCATAGTAGCCCAAGTAATTTTATTAGGAATTTGAAAGCACCATTTATTTGTGAATGAAATTATCGCGTTTTTTTTAATCAATCAATATCTGTCGAATTTTAAACGATTTGCGGAAAAATAGTATTTTTACCTCGTAGGAAAAGCCGCATTCCTGGAATCTGTGTAGCAATCTTCACAGTCGCCCAGGAATGTTAAGCTTTTCCTACCCGGTAAACAATGTACTATTACTATATTTTTCAGATAATGGAATATAAAATATAAATCTTCAGACTCATTTTGAGTGCAATAAATGAAAACTTTCTTTGAACTAGTCATTTTGATACATTTGATACATAATTATTTTAACAAAGCTTTGCGATGGCTGGAGAGTATTGATGATCAAATGAGGATATGCTTCATAATGACTAACAAAAGGAGTTGTCTACGATGAAAAATTATGGCTTCGATGAAAAGATTGGCAAGAGTATAGGTAAAATTTTTTGTACCTATTGACTTCATTCGATTTACTTCAAGATATATGCATGTTTTGATGTGAACAGATATCAAAACTCCAATATTATCAACACAATCTGTTCTGAAGTTCACCTGTTAATGATATCCCATACAGAGAAAATCAGGAATGACAGGTTTCATATAATTTTAATATATCTAATATTCCCCGGACACATTTGGCTTGAAGTGATAATCCGACCCTTCCAGATATTTTGCGGAGTAATAATAATAATCTTTATTTAGCATCAATGCTGTATACAAGAAAGTATGAGTGACAATCTTCTCTATAGAGAATGCATAGTCAACAAAACATTGATAAATACCAAGAGATAAATAGATAGATAGAGAAAACGAATAAAACATGAGTTACAGCAAAAATCAAATGAACATTTAACTACAAATTCTTTCAAGAGCTTTCTGAACTGGTTGAAATTATCACAGTGTTTCATTATCACAGGCAGTTCATTTAATTCGATCAAACCTTAATATAGAACGGAGCTCAACATTTGGGTAGTGTTATATCTATTATCCAAAATAAATTCAGAACGATTTCTTGTACCGTGAGTATGAACATCATTGAACGTTTTAAATTTATCACAGATAGACAGATTTATCTCAGATAGAAGACAATGTTTCAATTCAAATACAAATACATATACATTAAACATAATTCTTTGCTTGACAGACAACATATTCGAAACACTCAACATGGATCTAATAGGTGCATAATAATTACACTTCAAAATGAGTCTCATTGCCCTGTTTTGTATTTTCTCGAATTGCATTATTTCATATTGTGGCAGAGAGACTAATAATGTTGAACGAAACTGTGAGTGGAGGAGTGCAATAGCATTGTACAGTGAAGTTTTGGTCTGCTTAGACAAATTCTTTCCAACTCTAGTAATAATCCAAATTTTTTTGAATATTTTCCCAAGACATAATCTGCATCAGCATGACAATTCAAATTTGAATCCAAAATTACTCCCAGATATTCAATTTCACTTTTATAAAGAATCTTTCCCCCATTTACAGTAATCACCCATATGAGCGAGACTTATTCTTGATTTTTTGGTGAATATACAAAATGTTGATTTATTGGTGTTCAGAGTACCTTTACAACAGTGGTGTGCCTTCTATTTGAAATTGACCACTGAATTTCATCAATGTGAAGAAATTCAATTCACAGATTGTTATTTGTTTAAAAAAAATAGCAACAGAGTTAAACGGTTAGAAAAACATAATCAATTCGAACTTGTACTTTGGCGAATGAGTAAGGCATGCCAAAATATCATACTTTGCACCATTGTTGAAAACGTCGCACTGCTAATGAAACTGTTCGATATTTGGTGTGAGATGTAATTTCAAGAATTGATGATTAGGTAATTGTTAGATGAATGTATATATATATTGCATGAAGGAAATAAACATTTTCAAGAGGTCGACGAATTGTCAAAGTGCTTCTATTACTCCAATTCAAACATCTACTAAACCTACAACATCGAATAAACTGATTTACGTTGTCATCAACTGTGATACAAAATTGTTTTGCTCTTCTCCAGTCATAAAGCACCCTTTCTACTGAAGTTGAAGTCATTCTCATTTGAATAATCAAGACTTGATGAGTATTCGACATCAAAAAATTTTATCATCAGCGTTCGAATTCATTTATTGTGGACAATCAATATCTGGCATTTCCAGCAAAAATTTTGGAAATAAGAAAAGAAAAGGAATTATTCTTGATAGAACGATGAATATGGAAATCGAGATCAGAATTATCTGGAGCATGAGATGAGACACTCATCATCGTGAAAAAAATCAGAACGATTAGTCCCATATTACAAATATCTGCTGTTTCGATGATGATTATAGTCTACTCACGAAATAGAGTCATTAGTAACTGTTGTACTGTTGTTGTACATAAATACACAGGCATTGAATTACTGCGAATGATCTAATAAAAAAGACGACGATTTCAATCGTGCTCTCAATTCAGAATATATACATATAAAATAAAGAATGAATTTCGTGTCATTGTGAAATATCTCTGATTAGACTAAATAGACATCACTACTATGTGGACGATCAGTTAAATATGTCTGAGAAGCGGGTGCAGAAATGACTAGAGACAAAAAACTAATTTGAATTTGCATGGATACAAGTAGATTATTTATTTTTATAGTTTCAATGAACATAAACAAATAGACATATCTATTTCTATAAAGGATTCTGTCCAGCTATCACAACTTAATTACTGAAAGGAACATACTTAGAATACCCATTAATGTTCGTTTTGGGTATCTGCATTCAATATGGTGATTTCCATCGGAACAATATTGATGAAAGGTGAGTTATTCTTATCGAATTCACGATATCTATATAGTAATCAAATAGCTCTGTGGAAATCAAACAGCTGATAAAAGAGGCAATCATTTTTTTGAGTTACTCTGACATTGATCATGGGGTTTTATCAATGTAATGGTATAATTATTAATAATCCTTCAATGAATATAAATTATACATTATTCACCATGTTCCAACTACTACTGAAACAATATCAAAATGAAGTTCGAAGTAATATTTATCGTTTGATTTGATTGGTTTCGCTTTTTGAAAGAATACTCTCATAAATCATGTTTAATAATATACTTTGATACTCCCTTAAAAAAATATCAGATTTCCTAAAAGTATATTTCATGTAGAAGTACAATGGTAAGTTTTTATTCAGGTTGTCCATTTTCCGAGTGCCACTATGGGGATCTTACTTATCTTGGTGGATACGAACTATGGCAAAATTGTTCATTTCTGATGTTTTGAAAATTTTCGTTTTAGGGAAAACTTATCGTGATCGATATTTTCCACTGGAACTTCATTGAGACTGTTTTGTCATGGAGTTTTTGGATACGCCATGACCTATTCAATGATTGCCCTTAAGGACGCCTTTTTAAATTCCAACATTTACAGATAAAGTTTTTTTATTTTCTAAGTCATTGTGTATCACACATGGTAGTTCAATATTATCAGATATCTGATTCTTCATTTTCATTTGAAATCTGGTCGAATTTGTTGACTATAGAAATACCTTGTGTTTAAAAAAACACCTGTCACAAAAAATTGAAAGAGAATATTTAAGATGTTTGTGAGGATAAAAATAATGTGAGTGAATAGTCTGTATGATAAAAAATATTTCAAAATGAAACAATCGATAGAGAGAAATTTAATGACTAGTTGTGATCATGATTAGAACTTGTGAGGAAAGGGTTTACCATGATTCTAGAAGATAACGCAAACCTTAACTGAGTTATTATATCCTGAATTTCAAATACACGTCGATAATTGTTGAGGAAAATCAATCGAAGACAGGCCAATAGTATGATAATCTATTTTTGTGATCAGATGAAGATTCAGAGCAGAAATAAAAATTATTATTTTTATTATTTCACCAGCTGTGTGGCATGTGGCACCGACTTATTGAAACGAAATATTGGCTACTAAAATATTAAACAGTTTGGCTCAAAACACTATATTATCGTATCACGATATCGAGTACCAGTTAGTCACTGCTTAACCAGCCTCTTTATCAAAAAAGTATGGTCTAATTATGCCAGTCCATAATCCACCCCAAACAGTAACATATTCTGGATACATTTATTTTATGACAATCACATATGGGTTCTCAGAACCATAAGAGTGGCAGTTTTGGCGATTAACGAACCCAAGGTGAAAAGGTGCTTCGTCGCTTAGAATGATTTTACTCGAAATATCAGCATCGATTCAATCCTGTTTTCTTAGCAATCATTATTCATTTCATAATTATTCAAACATTTTATTTGCAGTTTTCTTTCAACTTTCCATTTCGAGTTATCTCACCTCAAATTCCAACGCTAACCTGACAAAACTTTCCTGGAACGCCAATGTCGCGATGGTCGATGAATGGGCTGGATATTTCTTCAAGCAATCCGCATAAAACGGTAGAGTGCGCAGGTCAAAAATAAATGATTTTCTCCAGGAAAATCCAGAGCTTTATTTCCCTTATTCATTTTCAAGGCGTTTCTTAATTTCTGAAGGCGAATGGAGCGTGCGAGAGAGACGGACTCTGTCGTATACCATTCTCTCACTCCAATTGCTTCGTACGTTACTTCGTATTTCTTGGGCGTGGAGTAGTGGAATCAGAAAATATACGGAGTCACCAACGATGGATATTAGGCTGGAAGTTGACGGAAAATAAAATTGTTCTTGATTGTTTTCGTAAGGTCTATTGATTTACACTATTAGTGTTGTCCCTCATATCGAAGTGGTGAGAAAAATAGCATTACGAATGAGAAACAGTATGCAATGTTCTTCTTGGGAATCACTATATAATGAATATATAAATGAATATTATAAGGAACTTGGAATTCTCGAATATCTTATGTGTGGCATTGATTCATATTCGTACCTAATTTCCATTTTGGAATCCTAATTGAATCCGCCGATTTTTATTTGCCAATCTAGCATGGTACATTTTTTTTTCTGGGTACAGTCAGTTGAAGTTGGGAGCAATGATAGTTTTGAATATTTTGTTAGGAAAAACTGATATTTTCTTTCAAGCTGAAGCAGAGCTTGTCACATTTCGAGCAAGAAGACACATTATTCAGCATTCCATAACATAAAAAAAAATTGAAAACATAAGATTTGTGCGACAGTAGTGAAAATACTGTCAGAGGGTGAAAACTTTTTAGATTTCAACAAAAACATTTCGTCTACATAATGTTTACTGTTTTTCGAAATTGTTCCAAACACAAACAAGCAGTTCAAAATATATCAATGAATCATTCTTTGTTGGTATATCTAAAGTATTCCATCACACTAAGCGAAAAAGTATTTAGACCAACATTTCCTGATGTCTTTATTGACCTGTTCTATACATTCTAACCTATGTCTAGAATACTGTCATATGCGTTTTTACCCTTCACATTGTAACCCTTCGTCTGACCACTGGGTCTAGTGGCCAGCTTTATTACAATAAAAACAAGTTTTCATTACGGGTCTTCTCTACATGAAAATAACAAGCCACGTTCGTTATGTTATTATGCATTGAATAGTATTTGTTCAATTTGAATTTTACTTTTCATTACCTACTGCTACACACAAGGTGTTCAATTATGAGTATAAGCCTTGAAAACCTTTGAAATACTAAAAATTTACCATTGAAGGGTCAACTGGAAAAAAAGTTCATTTGATACATGTTGTTGCAGTGGATGAAAGAATATCTAGGTAAGTTCTCTAGAGATATCATGATTAATTGATGAAAGTATTGATGGACTAAAGTGAAATTAATGGTGTCAATATACAATGCTAACATGGTATGGTAGGTCGGTAGGTGCACCAAATAAGGCCTACCTTAATGTTGTTAATGTCTGACTAGAAGGTTTATGATGAGAATGCACTGGTGATTTGGCATATCAATACTCATTCATTCAACTTCATAATGATAAAAACAAAATTGCTTCAAAAACAAAAATCACACTTCAGTGAACACGAAAAACTTTCGTGTAGTCGAACCACTCGCTAGATGGTTGCGTAGGGTTCTTCTTGGTTGTTTCTGGGTGCAGCAGCATGTATAGATGATACACCTCTTTCTACCATTTTAAAGGTGTTATAAATGTATTGCGTAATCCATTGAGCCCTCTTTTCTTCCATTGGAAATTGGTGATCCGTTCTCCATGATGTTACTGAGAACAAGGGTGTACTATTTCACTGTGATGAAACATTGTCCTATTAAGGCCTTCACATTTTTTGATAGGCCTTAATAGGGCATGACGCATGGGTAAAAAATAATAATTATATGAAATAAATCGATATTGAAGATTTTATACTCAATTGGGGAAATACGTATAAATATCCTATTGACGAAACTCAGCATGCCGTGTACAAACGATAAAGATATATATATACTATTTATTTTGCCAGAATGCATTCCGCACTCCGCATCGTGGTTGTCTTCAACTGCAGGTTCCAAGACGCTCAAGGCATCTAACATTTGCTGTACTCAGGTGCATTAATTGACGTTTACGCATATTTCTACAAACATTGGTGGCCATTTGAAATCGTGAAGTGGGAAATTTCGAAAATAGGCCTTATTAGGACATAGGCCTTATTTGGATCACCTACCTTATATAGAGAATCAGACGTAACATAGTTCTGTCAATTGAAGGTATCGAAAAGGAAATATGAATAATTGATAATTTTACATTGGAATTATAGCTGTGTGATCAATGTATGCTTTGAGTTTGGCGGATCTACCTGTCATAAAAAACTTTGTCAATCCTTCACTGCCTCTTGATGGTAGCAATTATCATATACTTCTATTTCATTGGTGTCATGTCACTAAGCTTTGATTGCATTATGTAGCTATTCTGTAGATATATTTCAATAAACTTTTGTCATATTGAATGGTTCGATATAATATTAATGATGAGTATACTTCTACAGGATATCAGGGTGTCAGTTTCAAAACTAATAATGACCGTATCTCATGATCGAAAATAAATTCAAAAAATTTATACCAAAAAGGGTGGAGAGAAGAAAATAATATGACATAAATGAATATGCACTCCATCGACCCTCTTTCCCCACCTGTGGCAACCCTCAATTTCATATTTTTTGCGAAATTGATGCCTTAGACTCATTGCTTTGGATTTTGATATATTATACTTATTGAGATAATCTAAACTAGTTCATGAAAAATGTATATAGTTTTTGAGTCATTCGATTTTGAAATTGATGTTACCGTTTCACGTTGTAATGCTGGAATTTAGATTCTAGAAATATGCGTGATGAATTAGTCATTTTGTGCAATGTTCGGAAGGAATATTTAAAGGCTTCAAAATCGCTGTCGCAGTCGTAGGTACTTTTACATAGGTCTGTTCAAAAAGTATCGCGGATTTTGAACAGGTGTTGTGCTTGAATTTGTTTTAACTCCTCTGCAATTTTTAGCACGCGGAAATCAAAAATTTGCGATACTCTTAAACCTCGTACACCAGAAACTATTTATAAATGAAAATGATGGATCTGATTGAATATTGTAGGTAATACATAAATGAACATAACTCATGAAACTTCTGATTTTGTTACTACCAATTCCAAATATACAATTGCGAAAAATTAATGAAAAATCTTACTATATATTTATTAGTTGTTGACATCTTGAGGACAATGGGAGAAAAGATCAATAACTGGCATCACTATCCCAGAAATGTGGCGGTGTGAGTGACATGCTCTGGAATTCAGCGATTTTGAGTATATTAATTTTACTTGCCACAAACATTTCTTCAGATGAGTGCACAAAATTATACGAGATATAAATACATGCAGTTACTGAAAAGTCAAGTCGCTTTAACTTCAATTCGAAAAAATATTACTAGAGTAAATTCAAAACAGAAGCAATGCGATTATTCCGTGAATTGTCCATGTGTTCTATATACAGAAAACCGACCCCATTTCATCAAAACTGAATAAAATTTGATCATTTATAGAAATACACTGAGGTGGCCGTAACAATTCAAATTACAAAGTTGGTAGAGAATGAATCAAACTTTGTACGTGCTATATTTTACACGAACTTTCGTCATTACGAACATACAATTAGCATCTGAAGAGAAAGATAGAGGGAGGAAGATCGAAAGAGAGAAGTACCGGAGGCTAATGATGTAAATGCAGTCGGAATCGTATAGACAAAGACGACCGAACAAATCCAAATTTGAAACATCTAATCACAAAGTTTCACATTGACGTCATGATGTACTTATTTTCCTCTGGTTTTGTCTCTGAGATAACTGATATTATTGCTGAAGTCTGTACGCTTTTTCAGAGAATATCATTGGTTAGTTGAATGAATTTCATGACGAATATAATTAAATATTGCACTGCAATGTTTACTATTTAACTTTTATGATGTGAAATGAGTGAGAATTTCTAATAAAATTGATTTACCCCTTTTCAATTGATAGTGATTCATGAATTTGAATTTCATGTGGGAGACAATATACATACCATACCTTATTTTTTTTGTCGAAATATTGTAAGCGTTCCAGCCATAAAAAAAATTTGTACAGGGTCTTGCTTTTCTCTTATATATCTAAGTTTTTATATAAATTAGGATATTTTGTATACTTCATTTGTCTTATGGGTGCGTTTTGAAATAGAATATTCGACTTAACAAGGTATTCACAAAGTTTGACGTCATGATAATATATTATTCGAAATGACATGTAATAGATCTTTCAGTTCTTCTTGTGTTACACTGTCCAGGAATTTAATTGAAATCGGTTCAGTTATATTCACGGAGGATATAATTGAAAAATTGATTTGATTATCGATCTTGTGTTTGGGTTTTTTGGTATTCAATTGTGCATCGAATGGAAAAAATATACAGGGGCCATATGCGAGTCTCAAATAATATCTGATAATTTTGTGAACATTGGCAGAAGCCTAAAGCAAATCCTCTGAGTGTTGGTGAAATACTAAAAGTGTATTTCTGTACTGCTTAAAGCGTTTGGAAATTCCTAGAATTACTAAGCTAGAATCAGGTACAGACTTAAAGATATACTTTGATATCCTCATCCTCTCCATGCGATGGTAGGTACGAGATTTTATAATCTTTGATTTCCTGATATCGACTTATTCAATTATATGAATATTTCCAGGAAAATGGAATTATATATTCAACATATCAATAGCAAACACATTATTCTCAATGGCACATGATATTTCTCTCATAGACATAGAGAAAGTTTGAATTGATAACAACAGCATTCCAGGAACATGCTGACACGGTTCAGTATTCCTCATTCTTTATTCTATTATTTTGACACGTAGAATGGAGGTGGTTACACCTCGTGAGGGCGGCAACATCCTCAACAAATCCTGAAGGCCCAACTCGAAGGCTACGAACAACGTCTTCTGAGAGAATTGTATTAGAATATAGTGAAGTAAATTTATCAAAGAGACGTGCCTTGCTTGGCAAAGTAAGTATAAACGACATTAAGAAGTTGCCAATTAGTTGAGTGTGTTGCCGCCAGGAACGCTGGGGAGTTTCATTTGCATATCTAATATCGCACTGTTATATAATATAGATGAATCCCGCTTCAGGGCGACGACAGGATACAAGAACGGAATTTCTAAGGAAATTGTCAAAGTTCCTATACGTCGAATACTTTTCATACGTGTTATCAATGAATCACCAGTCATAGAGCACGTAGTCATCAATTTTTATTCGATATACAGCTGATCAGCGAATATCTGAACCCTCCCCCTTCATTCTTCTTCTCCCTTCCCTCCCCTAGAACATGAAATATTTTACTTTTGATTCTTACTACAGGATATCCATATTAAAAAAAGAGAGGAATAACAATGAAACAAGATGTCAGCAGTATAATGTCGATTTTCAACATACTCCAAATTAAGAAATTCTGAATGGCTCTGCCATCAATTTGAATCTTTTTATCAACAAAAATTCACGGATTTTTTTGAAGATAAATTACATTTGGATTGAAGATTTCAATAGCACAACGATTACAATCAATTTAAAAAATCCACGACAATTATTTCCATTGAAATCCAACAAATGACCATGAAAATCTCTTTCCAAAATTGAGCTGTTTGATCAAAGATCAAACAGTTATATCCGACAATTTTTCACAACACATTTGTATCGAGATAATTAACAATTTTCAGAAATATGAATAACGAAATTGTTATAATATGATTGACACCTTGACGCAAGTATTGAGTTAATTTAGGGTCAATTTTGTAATACCGTGTCAAAACTTTCGGTTAGCTGACTTGCACCGAATATTCCATTGAAGGTTAGCAAGTCCCAATTGACAATATATTTTTTTATGTTGACAGTAATGATGACAGGAAACACTGATATGACTATTTCAAGCTTCGTCTGATAACGATAACGTCTGGTAACGATATCATCTAGTATTTGAAATGACGACAATGCATCAAACAAGAGTTTGAATTCAATAATTGAATGAAATGAACTGATTTCACAAGGTAAAGAAAAAAAGTTGAGATTCATAACTACAATGAGAACAGATGATAACACTCTCAAATTAAATAATTGTATTTGGATATTTTCGTGAATTTAGAATTCCTTTTTCAATACACATATAAAATAAATAGTTTCAAGCTTATTTCAGAAGTGATCTTTATTTTGAATCGAAACATAATCGAATGCTTAAATCTTTAGCTGTTCTCAAAGTTGAATAACAACAACAAGCACATACCGTACAACACTAATCATGTTCCAGAGTCTGAACTGAAAATCAAGTAATAATAATAAAATTCAACTTATGGCGCATGATTGGGCAAGATAACTGATATTTAACCATCTAACGGTTACTTGTGAATGAGTCACTTCAACAAACCGACAGTAAAGATACAGTTTGAAAATTAAATTGACAATTTAACCGACCATTGAATATACTATCTGATAACTGACTAAATCGTGGAAATGTAATATATGTATCTCAAGTACACAATAATCAGGATGAAAAAGCAATAATCTATGGAAAAATTGTAGTTTATTGCAATGTCATCTCCACACATGAAATGAAATGAAATTTCTATAATAAGCAGTTATAATTGATATTCCTTTCGTTATTTTGTACCAGCATTTTGAACTAGCCAGTAGCCCTTTGAAAAATCATCCTTTTGTAGCGGACAATACACGCAAAATACCCTTTGCGTTTTATATTGTACCAGAATCAGGTTATAAAAGTATACAATAAAAAATAACACTGGTCAGTCAAACCTGTTCCTCCAAGTCTGAATGTGGGAAACAAGAACTCAAGAAAGGGTCAGTTCGGAACTGGCATGGGATAATAGGCCTTTTACTCAGGGGTTCGTAGAGAGTTGGACTTTTCAAGAAACGAATGCTACCCTTTTTCAAACAATTGCGATGTCCAGCACACAACCTGATTTTCTCGTTTTGCTACATGTATATTTCGGTTGGATTATCTGATGTTATTTTGAATGTTTTATTTAGTCCGTTTTCGAATTTTCTAGTGTCCACATCGTGGCGTTTAATAAAAGGATGAATGGTGAGTAGGTACATTCAGTTTTCAGGAGAGTATATTCATTACATATCTAACTATAATTGAAATCAGGGAATTTTGAATAACACATTATGTGAAACTACTGATTTATATTCGAAACGACAACCGGAATGAAATATTTAAGAAAAAATACACACAGTAATTCGAATACGACGACATTTCAACGAACAAAAAGCTCACCAACCTTTTCAAAAAAGCAGATATTTTTAGTAACAATTTTCGATTAAAAATTTGGGTGCTTTTCCGACATCGAGTCAAATTGAGATGAAAATGGTGGTTTATGCTGGGGCCATAGTAAAGAAAGGTTCTAATCGAATTCTGCAATTGAGGAGATTATCGTGAGAGTTTAAAAAAATAACAGAAAATTGATCATTCAAATTTTCAACTAACTTATGGGGCTATGTGAAAATAGTTGTATGGAAACTTGAAACCTACCTCTTCTCGATCTCTGATCGCTCGGAAATCAATTTTTCCAATATAGGTCTTATAGCCTCTTCATTTTTTAATGAGTTTCATCCATCTATTTTCTCTTTACCTTTTCACTATTTTGAAAGACTTTAGCACTAAACTATTATAGGTTAATTGGTTATATTCCAGTTTGTGGTGCATTTTATCGAATTTAAGAATAGGGATGATAGTGAAATGATGTATGTAATCCTGATTTGAAATCACCTCTCAAAGTCTGGAACTCCGAATTCGTCCTTTTGTGATTAGTGATCTAAACTAGAGGAAACTTATGATCGAAAAGTGGTAATATTTGAGAGAACTCCTAGAACCCCTCGAAATTTTGCAAGGGAATTATAACGCGGTTTATCCCCACACACTTTGGTGATATATTAAATTAAAATTAATGACTAATAAGTAAGATTACGTATAAGGGAGATGAAAATCTAATCAATTAATATCATCTCCTCATAGGAAATCGGCAATTAAGCGGATTTGGTTTCGTATTGATTGTTTATATCAATAGATTACTATGACGGATATACAGTGAGGACATGCTTTCAGGTTGGGATGTAATTTATAGTTTTATGTGTGTCTATATACCGATTGTTACCGATTTCCAATCGCGTAACAATTGGATGTACAGGGTGGGCAAATTTCGAAGTTTGTATGGGGCAACTCGGTAACTATAGGAGATACGAAAAAATGGAGGTCGCAATTAAGCGGATTTGGTTTCGTATTGATTGTTTATATCAATAGATTACTATGACGGATATACAGTGAGGACATGCTTTCAGGTTGGGATGTAATTTATAGTTTTATGTGTGTCTATATACCGATTGTTACCGATTTCCAATCGCATAACAATTGGATGTACAGGGTGGGCAAATTTCGAAGTTTGTATGGGGCAACTTGGTAACTATAGGAGATACGAAAAAATGGAGGTCGCATCCTTGATCGCTTTCTTCTGTTTTCGAGTTATGAACAAAAGTTCGATTTTTCAACTTCACGACATATACAGATAACATGATTGTTAGTGAAGTTAGGAGATAACTGTTTTTACATTCTTCAGGCACTTTTTTCCGTTCAATCCATTAGCGTAGAGAAAATAAAAAACAAATCATTCTGAATGACCTTAAGTTGTATTTTTTCGAATGGAAATCATAGTTGGTTATAGTTTTACTATAAAGGTTTTTTGTTCCTTTTCAATCATGTATAATATGTTGGGTCGTTCTCGATGTGTGAGTCTTCGAAAGCAAAAATAAGATTTCACTGCATTCCTCTTTACATTTCACTACATTCATACCAAGTAGGCGGATGTCATGTATTACGGTTTATCTATTTGTTTTCATCATAATATCAATGAACTCATTTGATCGTGAAAGTGGAAATGTCGTACGAAAATTTCGAGAAATACGATATGTTAGAATGCTTTATACAAAGTAATAACAATGATAATATCGCCTCTGACGTATATTTCGATCGTTATCCAGAAAGAAGACAACCTAATAAAGCTATTTTTAAGAGGTTCGAAAAAAATCTTATCAATTGTGGATCATTCAAGAAGCCAAGACCAAAAAATTACAAAATCGAAGATGCAGAAAAAACCAGTATCTATAATTGGAATGACCATTGCAAATCCTTCGATTTCAAGTCGTCAAATCAAAGTTCAATCTGGAATTTCAAGGCGTCGTGCTTTGGGTATACTAAAGATTCATAAATTCCATCCTTATACAATACGGAAGCAACATTACTTACAACCAACTGATTTCCAACAAAGATTAGACTTTTTTGAATAGTATCGTTAAAAAGTCTAGAAAATCCATTTTTCTCCTGTGATATAATATGGACAGATGAAGCATACATGAGCAGTGCTGGAATTTTTAATAGGAATAATGAACACTATTGGTCTGATACGAACCCTCACCGTACTGTTGGCGTTCGTTCACAGGGACGCTTTGGTTTTAGGTTTGATGTGCTCTACGGGGAAATCAGGTTTTGACTCATCATATATATCAAGAGAATCTCAATGGTCTAAGATACTACCAAATTCTAACTCAAAAAATAATACATAATCTACCCTCAAATGATACAAGAAAACAGTTTTTCCAACAAGATTCCGGAAATAATTGGATGGGAAGCAACGGACCAGTGAGGTGGCCACAACGATCACCTGATTCAACACCACTGGGTTTCTTTTTTGGGGGCCACAGTGAAGACAAGTTATACAAGAAAACCAGTGGAGACATGCATGAATTGGGACAAAATTTTATAGACCCAGTGGAATCCATTTCTAATATTCATATTCATACTGCAGTTCAGAGTGTTATAAAGAGATGTGATCTATGTATGACTCATAATGGACGTCAGTTTGAACATTTACTATTATCTTTTATCTAATTACTTTTTTTTTTGTAGTGGTGATCCATTTTGAATTCATTTATCTGTTTTTGTTGAATAAACCACATTCGTTATTTCCGCTTTTGAAGACTCGCACAACTCGCCAACTATGATTTTTATTTAAAAAATGCAACTTTAGGTCATAACTTGAAATTTGACATTTTTTTGTAATTTTTTTGAAAAAAGTGCCTGGAAAATGTGGAAACAATTTTCTTCTAACTTCACTAACAACTTCGATATTCGTATAAGTCGTAAAATTGAAAAATCGAATTTTTATTTTCGCCAGCGAACTTATCTCGAAAGAAGCAATCGAGGATGCGACCTCAATTTTTTCCTATCTCCTATAGTTACCGTGTTGCCCTATATAAACATCGAAATTTGCCCACCCTGTACAGTGGTACTCATAAGATAACCAAAAGATGTTTGACTCACGAAAAACTTCTTGTTTTTATTATCAATTCATATTTACGGGGTGCATCAATTTCCTTATTTCATAATTGCAGACTAGAAAAGATAGATATTTATTTATTTATTTATTGTATACATCCAGCAGATTCGAGAACTCAATCACAGGTGTACTTTATGTCTATAGCAAACATGATTACATAAGTCTATTACAAAGACAGTGAGAAGAAAATGTGTGTAACAGAGAAAACACATAAAATTAGATATGTTCCATTAGTTTGGTAATAGGCGATGTATTGCGTGTTTGAAATGTGGTAGGCTAGAAAAGAAGATGGTTATTATAACTCCGACACATTGTGGAGATGGGACAGTGAAAGTAATGAAGCGTGTGTGGAATCCCAGTGTTGAATAGTAGTTGAGATCTAGATGCCTCACGTGGAATATTGAAGTTAAGAGAGGATAGTAGGGTTGATGAATCTATTAAGTTGTTGACAATTTTATATACAAATATCAAGTCGCCTTTTTCACGGTGCTTCCTTAAAGAGCACAGACCGAACTCTGCAAGAAGCGAATTGTGGTCGTATCCTCTCTCAGGATTGTGGCCACGCTTTGTCAGATAGCAAAATTTTAAGAATTCCTTTCGAATACTTTCAACATTTGTGATAAATTTCAAGTGATTGGGGTTCCACACTGGGCTACAATTTTCGAGCTTACTTCTGACATGAGAATAGTACAGGGTGCGTAAAGTATCTAACTCACAAATCCTTATCAAGAATCCCGATGACCTGGTTGCTTTTGAGATGGTATTGTCAATGTGTTTCCAAAACGTTAACCTAGGATCAAATGTTACGCCAGATATCTAGATCCTAATTTTCATCGTATAATTTGTAATAATCCATCACGAAGGAAACTGAAAATTTTAACTTATTTTCTAAGAATCTCTGGCAACTGGATAAAATAAGCAGTTCGAGTCTGAATATATTTACCCATATACAATAAGATCTTCGAAACATCTTATCATAATATCATTAGTATGGAACCATTTTTTTAATTATTATTCCATATTCCATAATGAGCAATCGTAACTAGAGAATTCCTTGCTTGTTATATTCCGAAAATCCTCTCGAAATAAATTTTTGATGACATATTGGTAGTCTGAATTTTATTTTACGAATTCTTTGTTCAAAACCACTACTTAAACAAAACAATTTACCTTCTACAACTTCCACAAGCCTCTCAAAAACTTTTGTTGTACCCATTTTGATGATGGATTTTTTCTTGAAAGTTGGAGGAATCGATTATGAAATTAATACAAATGAAAGGAATGAATCAGAATCCAATTATCAATTCACGAATTCAATAGAAGTAATATGTGAGTATAAAAATTATATAAGAGAATTAATTAGTAGACTCAAAAAATCCAACTCCGACCTCCAGAAGTCTTTCGAAACTGTTGTTAACAGTTAATTGGCGAAACGCTGGAGTGTAATTATCCACATCCAACTGCTACTCCGAAAATCGGAATTGAATATGCGAAAAGAAACTTCCTCAATTCCCCGACTCGTTCACGGAGTGTACACCATCAGCCAAAGTTATCCCGATGCGAAGAGAAATAATTCAGAGGAGGAAACAAAAGCAACCTAAGATGCAATTAAAATTCTGAGATTTCCATTGGCTGATTCCAGCGCTGCGATTCTGCCCCTAAAATCCGGGCAAATAGGTCCGCAACTTGCAGGGACTCTCATAATGCCGCGTCTAGCATTTTGCTTAATGCTCCCCATTTATAAAGTATGTCTGGAAGTTTTAAAACCGCACGTCAGGAGTTGGTGGAAGAAGGGGTAAACTCTTCTTGTACGAGAAAGAGACAGACGGATCCAAACTTGAAGAAATAGCGGAAGGAAAATGTGTATACTTCGCGTTATAGTGCAAACAGAACTTCGAGCAGAATACATAGTAATTTTATGTATCTAGCGAAAATGTAGCTTTCTGCAAATAAGTCTGGTAATTTGGTAAGGAAATTACTGTTTATTTTGGGAAAGTTTATTTCTCTCCGTTGGATAACCTGGATTAATGTTGAGTTTCTGGAAAGGTATACTTACGTTTTCAGAATATAGGATGTCTCATGATTGAAAGTTCTCAATGCCGATTACGCATCAACAAATTGTATCACTTGAAGCCTTCAATAAAAACAACTAACCAACCTAAAAATTGCGATAATCAATATGAAAGGAAAAATAAATCAACTAATCACGTGGTTCTTCTGTTGAGTTTATTCAATCAAGAAAAAATGTAAAATATGCGCTGTTGTCGCAAGGGACAGGTATACTGTGTTGATCGTCCTTTTTCTGTGAATATGTGAAATACTGAAATGTTCAACGTTCATTGCTCATTGGAATCGAATTGAAAAATCAATATATCACCATAAATTATAGAAATATATCTACCAAGATGAATTTTTAATCATACTCATAATATAATTTCCCTCGTATAGAAAATAAGGAAATAAGTACATTCCTAAAATTCAATTCTATCAAGTGATTTCAGAAGTCACAGAACTGTTATACATCTACTTAAGTTTCTTTTGAGCATGTTTAATAATAGATTGTTTTTTCAAATTGAACGATCTCGAGACACTACTTTCACGGATCGATGAACAATAGTTATATTTATTCTGCACGCATGAAATGATTATAATTCTTGAGAAGTTCAGTTATTTGATGCATGAGATTAATTCGCTCATTTCATTCAAAAACTACACGAAATTTCATATACCTCGAAGTTACAAGAGTTGAGCTCAATATCAGAAGAATCGAAATATTTCAAAACGTATAAGAGTCGTGATGAAATGGATTATCAGAACACAATCAATGGAAGGTGAACATACTTCTTACTTTCCACTAGCTTGATCAAATAATCAAAAATGAATTTTAGTAAAAAGAGTACAAGGTAACGTATTTTCTATTGAAGCTTATTGGTCATCGATTCTTCAGTGTTGGTGGATGTTAGGATATAAATACCTTTCTTGGCCTTTTCAACAGATTAAGTTTCTACCACCTACCAATTTTAAGAGGTGACAGTCACTCTTTTACCGTGTTCTGGAAATTATTTTCACAAGAAAATGGTGATTAATGAATCGGTATCTGTATTCCACTTTCATGTCAAAGTAAACCAGGCACGATGTACGATATGAATGGGTGCACCACTTCATAGTCTGTCAATGAGGTTTTCAAAAACAACATCAAAGGTAATGGAAAGACGCAGACATATTTCTAGCACCGGGAAGCACGTTTCTCTTCGAATACACCGGTTTATTAGAAAATCTCGTCGCCTAGTTTACACAAAACCGTCCTTTGTGTTCCATTCACAACTACTTCACTTGTCGATATATTCAGAGCACGCTTTTACAAATAATTGTTTAATTAAATCAAGGAGGATGGGTGCCACTCTGTCGACTGTCTTCTGACTTGGCAACTTCGACAGAGCCGCCTGCGTCTTCAAATCAAATTTAAGACTTGTCTATGGATGTTCGTATTACGAGTTTGCGAAAGGACTACTGTAGAGACCGATGTAGAGGCGATTCATTTACGAGTGAAAGATACAGAAGTAGAGAATGGTTTGCTAATAAAAATTCTAAGCTTTCATGTCGTTTTGTAGGAAACAGCTGGGTATTTGTCTGGGTACACAGAGTATCCAAATGATACTGAAAAATTCTACATATATGGACATCCTCAACTGAGTTGTTTTATTTGCGCAGTTACACCATCCTAAAATATTACGATATATACAGGGTACTCTGCCTAGGCGAATGATACTTTATTTTAATAGAATATTTCATGTAATCTTTCATTATCGCTTTCAGCATTGAATTCTGCATCTAGTGTTATCTTTCTCCTTTCCATGAAATCTGACGTCAAACTACAGCAAAAAAAAAACAAAAATTGGTGCACTATGAATACTGCTAAAAAAAACGTTATCAGTTATGATCAACGAAGGTACGATGGTGCGAAGGGGAAGGATAGCTGAAATATATGACTTGAGTAAAAGTTTCATTTCATCTGTGACGATTTTCTAAATAAAAATTATTTTGTCCAATTTTTGTGCAAAACCTGACCATTGAAAAATATCAGTTTTTCCCAATACAAACACACAAAATATTGCAATTTGGGTTATAGCTGCATAAGACCATCAAATATTCTGTCGATGAACTGAATCTCAGTTTCAGCATACAGAAAGGCTCAGAAGTGAGTGCCTTCCGGGGACTCATGAAAATGATTGGAATTCTGTTTTTTTTTTCAAATGAAGCAAACAGCAACTACTGGTGTATAAAAAATGATACCCTGAATCTGAAAATGGGAGAATATACAGGGGGTTCCATTTGAAAATCAAAAGTTGGGGTCACTTCCGGTTGGACCCGAAGTGATGGAATACAATTTTTCTCTTCAAAAAATGAACAATATCATATCGTTGCTACTTACCAAATTTCAAATTTCGATCTCGAATGATTCGGAAGTTACTGGCCGTTTTTCGTGCACACATCTGTATAGGTGCAAAATGGAATTCCGAGTTCAAATTCAGAATTCCGAGATACTCAGTCGTTATCGTGAACCAAATCTGTCTATCTTTACTCCATTCTCACCAGACAATGTTCAAATTATTCTAAAATGCTTCTAGAAGTTCAACTTTCGAACAACATCATCTGAAGCGTAGTTCAAACAACAGTGAGAATTCACCTGAAATATTAAGCAGCAATGTAAAAAGTTATATTAGATACGAGACAGGCATCTCGTCTTGTTTCACCCAGCAAAAGCATAATTTTCTTAGTTCTACGAAAGTTGAAGGAACGTAATTTCAGAGCTGTCGCTCAGCAGAATTTTGCACAACAACATCGGAAAACTAAGCGGGAAAAGCTGCTTACTTGGCACGTCTAACTTCAATTCTATAATGAAATACTCGGCATCAAATTGTGTAGTCTGAATGGTGGCCTCATCTATCTTATTTCAACTGTTCTTCGTGTCGATGAATTCCACTGACGCAATTCTATCACGCTTTCTCTCGCACAAATACCGCTGTTGTCTCTCCTTTGGCGAGGACGTAGAGAAAATAGCGTTAATTTTGTTTTACATGAAGGGATAATTTATATTGGAGAACACCTTTGGCGAAGAGAAAGGAGTTCATAATGTCAAAGCAAAGTTTCATTTCGTTCAGCAGCGGAATATATAAGGACCTTAAAAGCACGCCTCGTGCGATTTATTGGGGTGGAAACCATTTAACTCAAAAGCGAGCAAGACTAACTGCTCTGTGATGAGGCTGCCGCTAATAATTTTCACTAGTCTATCATTAATAAGATGTCATTCGAGCAAAAAATTTCCGCTAATAAGATTCGCCATGTAAGCGTGAATTCATGTCATGCGGGTTGATTTTGAATATATACAGAATGTTTTTCACTTCTTGTCGGGCTGTTGGAAATAATTCGAACAGACATATGAAAGTCTTTCATGAGTTAATTTTTCCATAAAAGACGGACATACTACCAAGCTGAAACAAAATACAGATGAAGCATAATTCCAGGTGTAGATTATTATTATTATTGTTATTATTGATATTATTATTATCATTATTATCATTATTATCATTATTATCATTATTATCATTATTATTATTATCATTATTATTATCATTATTATTATGATCATTATTATTGTTATTATTATTATTATTATTATTATGATAATAATCATGAATAATATCCATATTCAAGATAAAAAAAATGGAAATATCCCATAACCCGGAATATATTGAATCCAGCAACAAAAATATACTAAGCTACCCTTTCAACATATTTCAGATGAATTATTCTTCCTTTCCGCATCAAACAAACCCTTAACGCGTTACCGCTTAGGTTGGAATTCCTACGAAACTTTCGGAACTCTGTTGCGGGATTTGATAAAAGTGATCCTAAGTGGTAATTTTCTAGCGGTTACACAATGCGGATGAAAAACTGCTTCGTTGTTTGAAAAACAAGGAAAACAGATTTTTCCCACACGTCCAAAAGAGCCGGAAAGTATGTTGAGTGGGTTGTTAACTTTCCTGGCTGTTTTTTAATGTGATAAATGACCAACACTTTTGAACTTAAGTGAATATAAAGTGGGGTAGATTACGTTACATTATTTAAATGTCGACTAAGTAAATTTCTAGAATACCATAGAGGATAAATTGAAATGATTCGCCTCTCCATCGCAGAAAATAGACATCTTTCGTCGAATGATTAATTTCATCTTGGATATATGTATAAATAAATATAAATATATTTAAAAATACAATAAATATCTCTTGATTATTCGTGTTTTGTTTCTTTGTCGGTATACAATAAAATCAACATTAAGGAATGATTAATTGAGTATTGTTACTCAATGAAAACTTCTAGATTTTTTTTTTGATTACTACAGGGGTCGGGAGGATATACCGCAGCCGGAGGCTTAATGCATTTCTCATATATTCCGATACCCTAAGAAATATTGGTCCCTTTGACTATTACACAAAGGTCATTAGTTTTCAGAGTTCACACATTCTCTAGATTCAAATCAGGTTCCTCTAGTTGCACTACTCTTCTATAGTTAAGTGTGACACAATAGCACAAAATGTGTTCAGTAGTCTCAGGTTCTAAGCCGCACAGTCTACAAGTCTGGTCATCTTGATATAGCCCCATCTTTTGTAGGTGTGTTCTAACAGGATCATGTCCTGAAAGGAGACCTGACTAGTCTTATCTAATCTCTACTTAATCTGAGTATCCCATCAGTTCGTTTCTACCTGTTATCTGAATAACAAGTTCACTATATCCTTGTCCTGGTGTGTTATCCCAGGCTATTCTTTGTGGTTTGTCTTTTAATGGAGTTGTCAAGTCGTTTCTTGAGCACTCCAAGTACTGGTTCCGGGCCAAAGTAGGGTGTAGCTGACCCCTCCCTAGCTAGTTCGTCAGCTATTTGATTTTTTTGCCTTCAATCCCACTGTGCCCAGGTTTGCAGATCAGTTTAACTTTGTTTAACCTTGCCAGTGTCAGAAGTTTGTTGATACATTCCCAGATGAGTCTGGACTTCACCTTATAACCTGCAATAGCTTTCAGACTGGCCTGACTATCCGAATAAATATGGATTTCTTTTCTCTTGAAGTCTTTCTCATTGCATATTTTTGCACATTGTAGAATTGCAAATATTTCTGCATGGAACACCGAGATGTTTTCACAAAGAGCATAGGAGTGTTTCTCCTTCAGGGTAGGGAAATAAATTCCCGCACCAGATCTTTGTTCTGTCCGTCTGTGTACCAGATCATTGTGTTTTGCTCTTTTATATCGTAAACTTCGTGCCACTCCCTTCGATCCGGGATTACCACCTCGAAAGGTTTTTTGAAGATGTATTTGGGGATCATATTGTCTCTTGACATCTGCAAGATGTTTTCCCCACTGAATAGTAGTGGTGTATGCTTTCCACTATTTTTTGACGCTACAGGCAATCTGAGGAGCCCCAGTCTAGCCTCCCCTTGCACTTCAAGGTGAAGCGGGGAAAGACAGAGCATTACTTTCATGGCCGTTGTTGGGACCTCATTTCCCCTGTTATGCATAGGCAAGCAAGTCTTTGCACCTTGCTTAGTGTTCTAATAGTGTTATGTTGCAATGTCTTGCTCCACCAGGCGATTGCACCATTAAGTATGGCTGGTTTAACTACCACTTTATACAGCCAATGTATAATTTTTGGTTCCAAACCCCAAGACTACACAGAAGCGGTGACAGAACCCTACCCTGTGGACAGCCACTTGTAACTTTAGCCTGCAGTGTAGTATCAGAGATAGTACTATGTATCACACGGCTCTTCAACATGTTCTCTATCCATCTTTTAATGGTTCCCCAGATATTATGATATTCGAGAGTTCGTGTGATGTATTTTAGATGGGTATCATTGAATGCTCCCTCTATATCTTTGGGGGCCGTGGTAGCCTAGTACATATACAAGCGTACACATACCTAAATAGCCAAAATCCATAGCGGATATATCAGTGGTTCGAATCCCGCTGAGGCGAACGCACTTTTCATAAAGTGTGGGATTCATCGATCCTACTGGTATGTCCGTTCCCCCGAAGTGGTTCGGATTTCACTATGAACTGTAGGGCCCGCCCTTCTCCACCCCGCACAAGTTTCGACTCATGGGGAGTTGGTTGAAAAACCAAACCTTGAAGAGATGGAAACAGGAATGTGCATAGAAGCACTTCCTTTTTCTCAAGCGCATTTTCTGCTCTTTTAACGAGCTTGTGTAGTGCTGTCTCAGTGGAGACTCCTTCTCTGAAGGCATATTGGTCATTATGCAGAGTTGGTAGCCAATTTCATTTTGTGCCACGTGATTATCTTTTCAGCACACGCCCAGTTTTCCCTAGTCACTCCTCTGTTGAGAGTTACCGGAGAAAGCGGTCTTTGTGCTACAGGTGCGTCGTCAATTACCTTGGATCCGGATAAGTGAACTGCGAATAGCTCCCTCAGTGTTTCTCTTTCATCCTGGGTGTACTTTCTATCAGGGCATACTATTGCTTTTTCGATATCCTCGCAGTACTTCCTCCAAGGGTCTCTGTTTATTTTTCTTAATTTTTTGTTGTAATCTGTTAAAATGCTTCTGTATTCGCCCCATTCTCCATTACTCTTTGATTGGTTAAATATGCGTCTAACCTGTTTTCTCAAATCTGCGAAGTCTTTGCACCACCATGATGCGTTATGTTTGTAATTCCTTGTGATTAGAGGACAATTTGAATTGTAGGCTGAAACCGTCAGGTCAGTCATTTGCTCCGCAATGTCATCAAATTCTATAGTTTCATCAATTTTACTAGGGATGTTGTGCAATTGCATGTCTAGGTCTGCCTTATAGGCTCTCCAGTTAGTTTTGCGTGAACAATTCGAAGTTTGGGTTTTAATGCCCGTTATTTCGAATTCAATGTGTCTGTGATCTGAGCAAGAAACCCCGTCAGATACACTCCAATTTTTAATGTTATTAAATATAAGGTTAGTACTTACAGGTATATCTATAACCTCATTAGCCCGTGTCGTCACGAAGGTTGGTGTATTCCCTTTGTTGAGCACTTCTCCAGTTTGTAGTAGGCTCTGAGGTTGTTCGCCTCCAGAGCCTTCAAGGACGCCTCATTGATAGAGTAGGCCCGCGTTGGGCGCTTGTCCTCTACCTTCCAGCTGATCTGGATCCACCCGTCTGTCTTCAGCAACGGATTGTGTTTGCTGATCCAGCTTCGGACCTCTTCCTCTTCACTGGCGTCTGGCACATGTACCAACACTCTTGGGCGCTTCGGGAGGTCTTTCGATTCAACCACAGTCAAATCGGCACCCTCCCAAAGGTTCCTCTCTGTCCACTTCTCAGAGGCAATTTTCTCGGCTTTCCGGAGTCTCCTTTTTTAGGCACAAGAAAGTCGAGGCTTGAAGCCCTTGTCCATGTCCATTCCTTGTACAACCACTTGAACCGCTCCAGCTGCTTGTCGAGAGTCTACCGTTTCAGGCTCCTCCTCTCTAGGGGAGTCTATCTCCTACCCAAACAAAAACTGTTGTGTGCCTTTTGTAACATACTGTTTTCTGTAAAATTTTTTGAAGGTGAATAAATATCTTATCTTATCTTATCTTTGGATTCTTCCTCTTCAAGAAA
The DNA here is from genome assembly GCA_037013635.1 of Plagiodera versicolora. NCBI lineage: Eukaryota > Metazoa > Arthropoda > Insecta > Coleoptera > Chrysomelidae > Plagiodera > Plagiodera versicolora. The sequence continues at coordinate 983,806 of CM072986.1, read as the reverse complement.
GTTTGTAGTCGTGTCCATACTATGTCCCACCGGGGTCTTGAACGGTTACTCTCCTGATACCCCGATTCACAGGAAGAGAAGGCTAATACAATGAGGTGTCGCCCGGTGCCTCAAGGTGGGGGAGCATTGGCTGAACTTCTACTCAGCCACGCATCCCATAAGACTGGTTCACCCAGCGTAGGATTCAGGTTTTTATTGAGGTTGTCTCCTCTTGGTTCAGGTGTTCAAGCCCAGACCCCCCGCATAGACCTCTCGTAATACATGTCAACAGCAGAGGTCCTGTAAGGTATATCAGTCCTGCAGATCAAGGTCTAGCAGAAACAGGCGCCGTTATACTCCTGTGTAGGCGTTTAGCCACGACATGACAGCTAGGCAGGAGGAGTTTGTCTGCGGTATAGTATTCATAAGCTACGTGGCCGTTCACTATCCGTAACCTGTGACGCACCCGGTAGCCACTCAAGCCGCGGGAACTTGTGGATTATTGAGGAAAACAACGGTATCGAACTCCACGTAAATATATATACAGGCTATCCATTTTTCGTATTCCACTATGGGGATCCCGCTTATCTTGAGAGATACGAAGTTGGTTTAATTGAGGCCAAGTTTCACATTTTCTGAATAACAATCTGAAAAGCAATCGAGAATACTTTCGATAGTTCCTAAGATATCGCGACAAACCAAAAATTCTCGATTCCCGTTTTTTTTTTTTATGAACTAATCGTACTTGAAATCTCCATCAAAAACTTCATTCAGGCTCTTTTTATGGAGAAGTCGAATATGGTTTCTACGTCTCAGTGATTCTCAGAATAGCGTGAAACACCTGTCAACTTTATTATTCCCAATGAGCCCCATTACGATTCTCAACATTTTCAGAAAACGTTATTCATTCTCTTCACAACGATATATTATGCATGGAGGTTCAATATTTGTCAAAAATTCAATTTCTCATTCTTCGCAAGCAGTGCTTTGGACAAAACATTATTTTTATGTTATCAACAAAGTTTTGACAGTTCGATTGGTATATGATATATTTTCAAGCTCTTTTCAGATTATCATTCAGCACGAAAATGCACAACTTTCACCAAATTCGTATCTTAAGATAAGTGAGATCCCCATAGTGGCACACGAAAAACTGGCAACCTGTATATATATATCTATAGTCATACTAGGAGCTGTTGGGACATGTTTCAATTAATAAAGGTCAGTTTCGATCAGATTTCATTGATATTGATGAATATTGACGTCTTTTATTTTCATGAAATCGCTCGTTCGAATTTGGCTACCTACCTACAACAATTACCCATATCGAATTTTCGGTCTCAAGAATCAAGTGAGAACTCCGATTGTATTTATTCACGATTCTATTCCTCCAACCATATTTCCTACCTGTATTATTATACACGTGTTGTATACAGCATTTTAAACTATGGTATATTTATTAAAACAAGATAGTACAAACATCTCGCCAGAGAGTGAGGTGTTGCTACTGGTCTTTTTTTAAAGACACTTCGAGAGTTATGTTAAGAGCAGACTATGTATAATAGTGAGGTTATGTGTTAAGTGTGTGCAGTCTATCCCATGCTGTTCTGTTGATTGTGATTGGGTTTCTTTTTCACTTTCTATAACAAAATGATGATATATATGTCTATTTCATGTCAGATATTGAGTAGGGAATATTATTTTCTGAAGCCAGATCTGGTTTGTGCAAGGCCTCCTATCTGTAATTAGTTATCTCAATAAGAACATACAATACTTCGAAATCGTATGTAGTATATTTGTTCGAAGAAGACAGTTTAAACAGATTCAGTTATGTTTATTTGTCAGTCGAAATGAAAAGGATATAATTATGTTATGAAATCGTACTCGATAGATAAGAGAATTATGTCATGTGAACTGAATCAGTGATTATTCAATTTCTGTGTGTAAAATATTGCGAAATTGTATAAAACATACTATACCCTACTCATTTCAACAGGATTTATCAAAGATAATCGCCTAGTACTTGCCCACGAGCTTTCATTGCAGATCTCATGGCATATTTAGAGAACTCGCAATTCAAAAATCACATCATTACTGGTGATATAAATATTAACTTACTCGAGGACACGGATGATTCGGAAGAATATAAAAATATACTAACCTCCTCGGATTTTAATTCCTATATAAATGATGCCACGAGAAAAATTAGCAATTCATGTCTAGATCACTCTCAAGTTAAAAGCAATCATAAATACTTTGATGAAGTTTACTCTTTCATTGTAAATAATAGCATAACCGATCATCATTCTATAATACTCCTTATTGAACTCAACATTCTGACAAAACACGCTCAGGGGAATTCAATTGAGGATTAAGACCGTCATCGACTACAAAAACTTGAGAAAAATGAGATCAGCGGTGAAACTTGGGAAAATGTCTATGAACTGGACAATATTGATCAAATGCTGGAAACATTTACTGACATTCTGAAAAATTACATACAAAAAAGCACAAGAAAAATCAAAATATCAAATAAATGTAGGAGTAAAAAACCATGGATAACGCAAGCTCTACTAAAATCCGTGAACAGAAAAAATAAACTGTACTTAAAATCACAGAAAGAACCTAATAATGAAATATTACAAATAGAGTATAAAACATATAAAAATAAACTTAACCACATCATTAAAAAATCGAAAAGGGATTATTTCAAGAAAACTATTGAAACTAATAAAAACTCATCGAAAAGTCTATGGAAATGCGTGAATAATATATGTGGGAAGTCGAAATCGGAAACTAAAATAGATATCATCTAAACAGAAAATGATAAGATAACTGATGAGAATTTTATGGCTGAAGAATTCAACAGATACTATAGTGAATTAGGAAAAAATCTTGCCGATAAAATTGATGCGCCAATTAGATTCAATGAAAATATACCCACAAAATAGAAAACACAATGTACCTATCTCCAACAACTAAACTAGAAGTTATTAATATTATAAATAGTTTAAAATCGAATAAGGCACCTGGAATTGATACTATTGGGGCTGATAATCTGAAGCCAATATCAGAATTCATTACTGTTCCTCTGTGCCATATAATGAACAGGTGAATCGAAAAGGGTTATTTTCCGAAATCTATGAAAATAGGATTGATCAAACCTATTCACAAAAGTGGTGATAAAACAAAACTTGGTAATTATCGACCTGTATCATTGATCTCAACTCTTGCCAAGATATTTGAAAAATTATTGAAAGTCAGAATCGTGAAGTTTTTGGACAAGTATCGAGTGATTTCTGATAACCAGTATGGATTTAGAGAGGGAAGGTCAGCCGACGATGCCATCCGATCATTAACAACAATGATATATATTGAAATGGATGCGAAAAAAACAGCACTATGTGTCTTTATAGACCTCTCAAAGGCATTTGACACGGTTTGTCATAAATCCTTGTTGAAGAAATTGAATTTATATGGTATCAGGGGAAAAACATACGACCTCCTAGAAAGCTACCTATCGGATCGTAAACAACTTGTCAAAATTAACGATGTTATAAGCCAGCCAAAGGAAGTTACCTACGGAGTACCTCAGGGAACAGTTCTTGGACCTGTTCTGTTTACAATATATATGTACAGTTTATTAACAATGGATCTGAAGGGAACTACCATCAGCTTTGCAGACGACACCGCAATATTTTACAGATCAAACACATGGATGTCCTGAAAGAAACCGTAGAGAGAGATTTTAGAGCAGTCAAGTCTTGGTTCCAATTAAATAAACTTACTCTCAACACTGACAAAACGCAATACTTTCCATTTACATCATATGTTAACAACTTGCCTCAACTAGGAAATTTGAAAATCGACCAGAACACTTCAATTCCGGAGGCAGTATCAATGAGGTACCTGGGGGTGGTGGTTGATAGACATTTGCGATGGGATCTAAAAATGTCCTACTTGGCAAAAACAATTAGAGGGTTTCTTGGAAGAATCAAGTATTTGCGAGACTTCCTGGACACAGAACACTTGAAAACAGTATACTATGCCCTTATTCAATCGCAACTCGCCTATGGAATCATAGGGTGGGGTGGTGTGATGGACACTTACTTGAAAAAGGTGAATGTGCTTCAAAAGTGGATACTGAAAATAATGTACAAGAAAAAAAAAGTTTACCAAGTGACGACTTATACAGAGGAAGCAAAATTTTCGATATTCGTCAGCTATATTGCCCGAGAATTTCAATTGATATCCACAAAAAAAAATTCTACTCCAACCTGTGGAACATGATCACCACACCAGGCATAAAAAGCAAAATGTTAAAATTCCTAAATGTGAGAAAACTGTGGGTCAGAGAGGTTTAATTTTTTTCAGTTCAAAAATATACAACTGCATACCAATACAGCTTAGAACTATAAGCAACCATGGCACTTGCAAATATGAAATCGAGCAATGGCTGCATAACACTGAAAGATCAATTTTTGGCAAAATCATCAACAATATTCAAATCTAGGAGATGATTGACAAATTGATTGAATATATTTGTATGGATTTGTGATTGTACTTGTATGTTTGCATATGAGTGTAGGTATGGATATTGATGTATGTGCCTATTCACACATTTGTATATGTGCTTTTATTACAATTGATTGTGCTTATTTTGAGACTATGTTTTCATAACGTGTCCTATTTTAGATTTTTTAACTCTTTTCTCTTCTGTCCCTCCTTTTTATGAAAAGTAAATTTCAATATTTGAAAACGGAAATAAATGAAGCACACTAGACATATTCATATCGCGTACAAGCTGGCACCACAGCTTTTGTGATTACTATGTTTATTCTGCGAATTTTTATCTCCCACTGTATTTAAAAAAAAAACTGTAATTGTTCATCCATATGTTAGTTATTTTAATTTTACCTTCGTTTATGTTTTATATTATAACCTTATATACTTTACATTACTGCGAATAAACATTATTCTATTCTATTCTAATATCATCTTTAAGTATCGCTGAAGGTAAGCGGCAACAGTGCATATTCTGACAAGCAATCACAACTAATTCCTTTAATGGATATATTATTCGTGAATAGTTCCTTAAATCTTCGAAGAGAGTTTTCGTACCAGTACAATGGAAAAAAAAACTTCCCGAAGTCTGCACAAAAGCGATGAATAAGGTGTTAAATTGGATCCCGAGAACCAGATCGGGCTTTAACGTGTACCTTGAAAGGACTCGATGAATACAAAGACGAATGGATACATTACTAAATTAATCTTTGAAACAAAGCACTTTCCTTGTGCCGTATTCATCAAACCTGAACTCATTTATTCAGTTGAAAATGAGGGAAACCGACTCAGAATCTATTCGTTAAATTACCATTTTTCTCTCCTCTCTTCGAGTATGAATAAATTAGTTGATAGGCTCAGAGTATAGAACTTGCATTTGTATGCATCTATGCGAGTGACTAAAATGTTCTAAGTTATATTCAGGCGTTTACAATATTTACTCGTAGAACAATCAGAATCGGTTATGGATATTATTCGATGTAAGACCAGAAATATCATTCACATTTGGATATAATAATGATAAATACTTCTCCAGTGATGATATTCAATTATCGAGAAAAAAATAATTCTACCCATTTATCATTACTTGAACTTCCCCATCATGGATCTATAATAGGAGTCTGAGATGAAAATGATGAATACGGGAGTGAACAATCGAATTATATTGAAAATGACATGGCAATTGATGGCAGTATATACAGGGTATTCCTTGAAGAATTTTGAGTCAAAAATGTCTCATGAACTTTCGCCCAGAACCCTGTATTCGAGGAGCAATTTCATATCCAACAGTAAATTAATCTGGTGGGCCATGTGGGTAATTTTGAGGTTATATACATAATTCAATTGTTGTTCATCGGTTTGGAAGAGATGGCCATCGAAATTGCCTGACTTACCGCCTCTCGACTACGCAAACTCTCGTGTATGCAAATGGAGCACAAACCAGAGATGAGCTGTTTCAAAATATCATGATGTATCATAATTTATCTAGGATTTTGGCTCCATATCTTGCTCTATATTTGATATAGATATTCACGTTCAAAATTTTTCATTAGAATTCAAATAGTTGATGATAATCCTCGAGTTAAACCTTCTGATTATCAGTCAAAAATCAGTAACAGGATATATTCACATCGAATATAAACTATTTGCAAAAAATTTAAATATTTGTTTTTCTTTCAACAAGCTATATTTCAGTGGACCATGATCGTCAGAAAAATAACAATGCTCTGTAGCCTGAACTTTCTTATTCATGGATTTTTTGGGTAAAAGTTTTTTGTAACTTCGTTTTTCTTGCAATCCGAAGATGACACACGTGAAAAATTATTCCTCAATTTTTTTAATATTCCGTTTATCATTCTACAAACATAGACATTTTCATTACGCCAATAAATGGGTCATATGCCTGTTTATTCAGCTTCAAGTTGCTGATTGCGAAACGTTGATTCAATAGTTTTTCGATATCGATTTAGATATCGAATTTTGAATGCAAAACTACCCTTTTTCTTCCAAGTGCCGATATTTCTATAACGCCTGGTCTCACAGCGGGATCAGACAAGGAATTCCATAGTCTCTAGAAAATTTCTCACGAACATCAATAGGGAGTTGGTGGGGAAAATTTTGTTAACCTCTAACAGTTTACCAGAGTGTAAATGAACATTCTTCCCCAATTCAAGTTGAATGTATCATTTCTATGAATAATAAAGATCCACTGTCTTATTATTGTACCGTAAGGCACACTACATTCTATTGAAAGCATTCATAAATCATTAAATATAGAAAATAAAACGAAAACAAAAAAAGAAAATATATCCTAGCATGATTCTTTCGAAATGTACTGTATGTGACTGGAACAGAATTGCGAAAGGAAATGGCTGGTAAATAGTCGAAGTTCTACGATATTTCAGACGCAGATGCATTTGACAGTAATAAAATTAAATACGACGCCGCCTCGGAAAGCCTTAAGAAATTGAATACGAATGGCTTATTCCATTAAACATCGAGTGAGTCCCCATTTTGTATTTCTCTCTGCGCCAACAAAGGTTGTGCTTACAAAATAACGTGCCTGGAATCGAAAATCGTGAAGGATGATGCTGCACTCAGGAGGGGACCCCGAGGGTTGAAAAGAGGGGTGGCTATTGGGTATGGGTATGCATTTGATGAAAGAGCCGGAGGAGATAAGGGACCTACATCTCTTGATTTTCATGTCGGTTGGATGAATCTAAGAAAAAAATTTATTGAAGGAAGAAAAACATTTTTCCATTCGTTACAGGATTTTGTTCATACAACGTGGGACAACAAAATTTCCACTGTTGAGTTCAACTTGGGTTCTCAATTCACCTTCAGAGTCATTCGAAATAATCTGTTTCCTTGATTTTTGTTTGAATATTTAACTATACTCATTTCGATATACAGATTTTGAATAACAAAACAAACTTTTGTATATTCTATTCACACCAACATCTTTCTGATGAATTTATGTTCAACAACCAATAAACCAAACATTTCGAAGAATATCATTGTGGATTGTAGATCTACGATAAACATCGATGAATCAAGTATAATAATGAACGTATTCGGATTATGTTCTGATATCGTAAAATTTGTATATCATTCAAATAGCGTTCGGCATGAAAATTTTCTATGGAACAATGTAGGGGTTATGATAATATTCTTCGGGGCTACAATATCCAGAAATCGATTTTCTTTCGGTGAATAAAAATAGTTGACAGAAAAATATATTCAATGAAATATGAAATGGAAAAAAATTCCACAGTCCCAATTTCTTCATAATCTTTTGAAAATGGGTATGCGAAAACCTAATTCAAATTGATGCGTATATCGCTTCCTACAGATGAATTATTCGTGTATAAGGTGATCCATTTTTGTGATAGGAAAATCTACAAGAAACTGATCACAAATTATCTGAAGCAACGAGAAATCAGACAAAATACATAAAAAATTCTATTGAAAAAGTTTGTAAAGTTGGCTTTGTGAAAATCAGACTGTATAACCCAAATTTTGTAAGAAACACCAGAAATTACCAAATGATCTTGTGGAAAGATTCCTCTGAATTCAATCAATTGAGGGAGTTGCTACATTAATTGGCCACCCTATATATCGAAATATGAAAAATATCTGAAGGACGAGAGTGTATTGTTTCATGATTCAATCCCATAATTGTGATTTTCACAAGACTAACATACCAAAGAATATTGGAAATATTCATTTCAGCTATATGTTCAAAAATAGTTATGGAATATCATCTTCTTCATCAATTCACATGATGATAAGACATGCAAAAACAATGCATCTTCGGTTATTCCAGCCTCCCTGAACAATTCAAAATATTATCTCCCTCAACAGTAGAATAACCTGACAATAAACATGAAGGCACAAAAACAAAATACTATCAGCCAGTTCCTTTCCAGTTCCTTCTATGATTAATGGTGATGTCGTGGTCTAAAAACAAGCCAACGCGTTAAACATCGTCTTAACTAAAGTCCCTAAGAGACTAATAGGAACATTTGACGTTATCTCGGTAGTAGAAATGCGAGCGCACGTCTTCGAATTTAAATACCCTCGGGAATTTCTAGTCGATAAGGTGGCGCAATTGCGGGAATATGACCAAATAAAATATATTATTACCTGAATAGTTACTGGAATAGGAATTCATAGTCAGGACAGTTTCTACATAGTTAATAAACGGACATGAATGACAAAATCAAAGGAGTCACGAACACTAGGTAGCTGAGGGTGAACTTGAGATTCCTAGAACTGATTAGTATAGTGAACTGAGTAATGGATAATAATTCGGCAAATCAACAATGAAAATCTCCTTTTCTATATGAGAACCAGACTTAGGCATGTATGATTTCAATAATTTTTCGAAATATTGACGCAATGAATTGAAGAATTGAATGATTGATGTACATGCCTGAAAATCATTGAGTTGGCTTTCTGACATTCCATATTTCAGATGAGTAATACCTCATGACAAATCATATCCTTCAGATCTTTGGTGTCGTCAAGTCTATTGAAGTACTGAACTGTAAGCTGAGTTTCATTCGTTTCAAGATGAAATCAATAACTCTGGAATGATGTGTGAAATAAAAATACTAATAACATCGAAAATAGAAAACCAGTGTGGATAATAATAAGTCTTACTCACCTTCAATCTCCGTTACTGAGGATAAAATTGAAAAACATAGTGTTTCTCAACGAATCAAGAAACTTGAAATTCATTCTGAATGGGGCATTCTACATAAATGACTTGTTTATATATACGTATGTTCAGAAAATGAATTAGAAGACGATGCATATTCTCATTCGAATACATACCTGCAGATTACTCAGCAAACTCTCAATCTATTATCATTGATTCTTGAGATGGAATTGCATTCTTTCAGTTATGATATCCTTTCATGATAATTGCTGAGCGGATTCCAAAAAAAAATACATGACTTGGTTGTTGAATGTTATTTGGAATAAACCTTTTGAATGAATCAATGAATAGATCATTTTGATATTGTTTCACTATATTTTTTTCAATGAAGTCATAGTGCTGCTTTCCTCAGAGAATTCTGCGATTTTTTGTTAACAATAACATCATCTTCCGACATGAATCAAAAGATGCCCTCTAGTGACACACTCGAAATGAAACAATTCACAAATGAGATGGACTCGACAGACCAATCAATGCTCTTTCCAACGACACTTCATTCCATGAAAATTTAATAAAATAATATCGAAATAATCCATTCGTTCAGTTATTAGGAAGTTAGAGCTGTTTATTTGAAATAGGTTTGAACTACCCCTACCACCATTTCCATAGAAATATCAAAAAGTGTTGAACAAAAATTGCTCCAATCAAGGTCAACTTGTATTTGTTTAGTTTATTACGTATATTTTGGTGGATAATCAGAAATTCGGATGACGATTATACTCCCTGATGGCCATCATAGAAACATAAAAATGATTTTTAAGACTTTGATCACGAAATTTTTCAACGCATGTGTCTACGATAAATATTACCTGATATACAATACCTCATAACCCTTATTTATTTTCACTCGGTACAATCGGAAATTTTGTCATGATTTGTGCGTTGAGAGACGGATAAAGTCTGTAACAACATCTGTGATAACAACATCCCAACGCAACCAATAACTGATCTATAGAACGGACGTTGGGCTGCACGACCCTGTGTTATCCAAGACGGCGAAAAGAAAGTACGATTTGACTTACATAGAGTGTTCCAATGAAAGTATTCGATACATTTCAATAGGAATTTTCCTTTTCTTCGAATGATTTCACAAATCATCGATTGGAAAACCTTCATGAATTCATGAATTACTATCAACATTTTTGGAAGTGTAAAATTCACCCAAAAACTACAATCATTTCTATAAAATATTGCGTCAGTTTCGTTCGCACGAAACAATGTGTTTTTCGAAGATATACCAAATCCCTCACAAAGTCCACGATATCTCTTTTACTGACCGTTGTCCGTAACATTAGATACCTAGAAACCTGTTTGATGGGAACAGGAATACGGCCAGTGTCTCCAAGTTTCATCGTCAGTATCGTGGGAAAGAAACCCGTCCAAAAACTCGTCTGATGGTCATTCCGTTTCTACAAACAAATGGTCAACGGTTACTTGGGACAGTTATGCTCTGAAAGCATGGATTGAAGGATGTTTTGTTATCTTCAGGATGTCACATTAATCGATGATTATACGTTGTCGGGTTATGCATTGAGTAATATAATTCGTTTCTAGGTGTGTATGTTGATACGCAGGAAATGAAAATAAATCTGGTTGAATATTTTTGTCAAAAATCCAGTGTGAAACTAGGCGCAGTAGCTGAAATGTACTTTCTTTCAATGTGGAAATATGTGAATATAAACAAAACTTGAATGGTGGTTGCAAAAAAAAAATTTCAACATTATGAGACAAAAGTTAATCGAATCGGACTGTGCTATATATTAGTTTTTGATATCCGGATTGCGGAATCAGCGTTTTAACTCAAAGGCGTTTCAACGTAATTCTAGTCTTATTAGCAAGTTGCAAGTTGCAAAAAAACTAAATTTCTTGAAAATAATTATGATACACATGCGACGAAATCATGATTGTTCATTCTTGAATACGTCGATCACCATAAGTCTCTAAGACGAATAATTTCCAAGATGAACACTCACCATTCTTATCTAGCCACTCTGTAGCCATCATGTGTTTCTCAACTTTGATATCAGATTGGTAAAAACTCTCGGAGAAGATTTCACGTTTTTGGCAAATTGTAAATGAAGAAATATTCCAAACATCGATAATTCACTTTTTTTAAGTATAACCATTTATTTGCTGGCAATTCCACTCTGGATTCATCGGGAAAGCAACCCCCGAACCTATTGACAGTCCCATGCCCGAGATCACATTTCGCCAACGAACTATCCGAAAGATTTTGTTGGGTCTCAACACCGGCAAGGCCTGTAGATCTGACGGAATCCCACCTATTGTTCTCAAGAAATGTGCCGCAGATTTAACACCTATTCTTTGCAAGTTATTCAACCACTCTTACAAATTGGGGATATTTCCGTCCAACTGAAAAATCGTAAGAGTGCAACCAGTCCCCAAAAAAGGCAAAAAGACCCTACCTAGCAACTACAGACCTATCGCACTGCTGTCTATTATATCAGAGGTCATGGAAAAAGCCATTAACATCGAGTTCATGAAATATTTGGAAAACTCAGGAATCATCAACGATAGGCAATATAGTTTCCGTCATCAAAGATCAACTGGTGACCTGCTTGCTTACGTCTCACATATATCGCAGCTATCTATCGAGAAATATGGTGAAACCTTAGCCGTGGCACTAGATATTTCCAAGGTATTCGATCGAGTCTGGCACCAGGTACTCCTCGCCAAGCTTCCATCTTATGGCTTGCCTCCTCAGCTATGTTCTCTGCTAACTAGTTTTCTCTCAGGCAGATCACTCCATGTTGTGGTCGATGGAGTTTCATCTGACTCTCTGATTATAATTGCTGGTGTTCCGCAGGGATCAATTCTATAACCAACATTATTTCTACTCCACATCGATGATCTGTTGGAGGCAACTTCATGTCCAGTACACAGCTTCGTGGATGATAGTACTCTCCACACTGCCTTCTCTTCCAGGGCTCCAATACCAGCCCGCCAAATCAAGAACGAACGAGGAAGAAATGTTAACAACATGAATATGGATTGGGCAACAATTCTCGAATAGGGATCCAAAAACTTACTGGATTTGGAAACAAAATACAAGCATTTCTTTTCTTCAAAAAAGCCGACCTCACGATGCCCAACATAAGCTTGTCAGAGGTGACCATAGCTTTGAATAGCAATAACCTTTCTTGGGAAAATCACGTGAGATCAATTGCTAAAAGTGCATTCCAAAAACTTGGTTTTCTGTTTTGTGCCAGGAGCTATTTCACTTCCAGTCAGCTGCTTACGATCTATAAGGCACAAATCCGACCTGTCCTAGAATATTGTTCCCATATTTGGAGTGCGGCAACTAAAAATAGCCTGAAGCTGTTGGATTCTGTCCAAAAAGGGCAATTCGTCTCGTCGGTGATGCTTCGCTTACTAACTCGCACCTCTGGAACACCGTACCGTAGATGGGTTAGCGATCTGTCTCTATTCTATAGATATTTCCATGGGCGGTGCTCTTCTGAAATATCAACAATCGTTCCTCCTTTGGCGGTCTCTTCGAGGTTAACCCGTCAAGTCCAGTCTTCACACCCCTTTGTGGTTAATTTGGTGACCTGCGGAACATCTCTTTTCAAAGACTCGTTCATCCAACGAACAGCGAGGCTCTGGAATACATTGCCCAGGGAGGTGTTCCCCGAGGCATATGAAATTCAGAAATTTAAAAAGAACACCAATACCTATCTCTTTTCCCTTGGTTCTCACGATGTTCTCTGAACATTACAGGATGTCTCCTTTCGTGGGAAGTTTAATATATAAAGATAAGAAAAATAATTCTTTTTGTAAATTTCGATTCCACTGGTAATCTGGTATTCGATTGCTACAGATTGAATCGTTTACTTATATCATATGTGTTAATATTTCTTCGTCAAACAACGAAACAATTATTTTCTGAGCGATTTCTCATGTATTCACCTCTTTCCAATTACGAGATCTATATTCCGCTGGTTTTCCTTCTATCCACAACGAAGGGTGCATAATATATTTCTGTTTTCCACTCATCCACCCTTACGTATCTTCTAGATATTTGGGAAGTCTATAGAAACAACTGGGTAGAATGTTGCGAAGAAACCTACGCATTAATAATTAAAATAAATAATAGTTAACATTTCTGGTCATGAATTAACCCGATTGACTGAAAAACTATTTGAGGAAGTGAAAAAACAAATCATTTATATTCCAAAAATTGCCCCTCATTATGTGTATGGGGAATCCTGAATTTCAATCTTCCTTCAAAACTAACGGAGATACGGGGGTGTACATGATCCTGTTACACCCGGTGTAGCTCTCGACACATCCTTCATTCTAATCCCGAGTCTCAATACTGACTCATGGTTCATCAAGGTCAATCGGCAATATTGAACAAATTCTACTTTTTCATTGTCCCTCATAGAAAATGGTCCAAATGAGACATGTCAGGCGATAGCCCGTCCAATTTTTCGATGTTAAGTATTTTGTCTCTTTATTCTTTTAGTACAAATAAATTCATATTTCACTCACTTTTATATGCTGAGCAGTTTTCAGCTTCTTTGGATGTTTTGACTATTCGATTCATGATGCTTTAACTAAATTCAATGCTTCCTTTTGGATGTGAATTTCAATTGTAATGCCCTCCCAATTTGTTGACTAATTTTTGGTGATCTACCATTGAGGTTTATTGATAATGGTTTATATAGATTGCATTATTTGATTGAATAATTATGTGGATATGAAAGTTTGGAGAGATGTGCTCATATTATCGTGAATATGATAAATATTCATATTTATATTTCAGAAAGAAAATAAGCAGAAATAATAAAATTATTTGAAGAGACAGTGGGACTATTACCATGTGTACTTTTCATCGAACATGTGAATATCATTGCTCAAAGCAGACAAAAGATCGTTATAGAAATTCAACAGGTTTGAATGATGAATTTTTCATCTTCCTGGCATTATGTCAAATAGTAAAGTCTGGATTATTCAATTTCATACATTTGAATATTATTATATAATATGAAACTTCTTGAGTTTGAATATATTATATCGACATCTTGTATTATTGTTTTCATAATTGAAAAAAAAATTAAAGGCGCCTATAGTAGTGCAACAATCTACTAGACTCCATCGAAATGATCTCAATGCGTCCGGACCATTACAAAAAAGAAATATTGCTCGGCCAAAGAAAACAAGAAGAGCCGTTTTCAGATCCTCAATCAGCTCACGATGGAGGTTAAACTGACTGATAACATGGACTCTGATCTGTTGGCTGGATACACAGACGCAGATGTGATGGCACTCTCTAGATAGGACATGCGCTCTTTGGGTAGGTTAGTTTTGAATGTTCTTCTAGCTTCCGCTTGAACCATGTTTTTAATACTTTTTGTTATTTTTTTTAATTAGGTATATAAATATGATATACTATTTGAAAGGTATTCAGGTGATTTAAAAATTCCATTCGGAAATAATTTGTCCTTTTCCTATTATGGATCTATCAGTTATCTTACGAATTTTAAATGACCTTGTACAATGTATATTAAACATCTTTACATAGGACTAACATACAGGTCTTTGTTATGCTATGCTACAAATATAGTAATGTTTTGAACAAATATGGAAAATAATCAATATCTCAAAAACGGTTGTAAAAAGGTATCAAGAAGTACCAAGCAAGAATTTCCCGAAAGTAATCACGAATCAAAAAATGTTGTAATAAACAGGGTGTTCGTTTACTATAGAAATATTTCGGAATGATTGATTTAAAATGTGATGAATCTTATTTCATTCATTCGATCATGTATTCGATCCAAATTGTGAGAGTTATTTGAGGCAGGTTTCGAAAAATAAAGAAAGAATCAGTTATCAATAGCAATTACAGGCTATTGCAAATGGTCTGGTATTATGCATAAATATACAGGGCTTGACAACAAATTTTGTTCAATTAAAACAGTTATTATTGGATTTTAAACCAGTTATTGTAATAGTAACAGAAACCCATGTGACAGTTGATATTGCAGAATCCGAATATCATATGGAGGATTATAACTGTTCAATAACTTATTCCGACAGTAGGCATACTGGAGGAGTAATATGCTATATAAAAAGTCAAATCAAATATGAAGAACTAAAAAAAGTTAGTGTTTCCAAAGAATATTGGTATATGTTGCTTAAGGTTACTATGGGACGTCAACATGTCATGATAGGCGGAGTGTATCGGTCACCCAACGGCTGTAAATCGACTTTTCTGGATTGTTTTCATGAACTTCTAGAACATAATATTTTCGGTACTCATGATGTTATAATAATGGGTGATTTCAATATTGACCTATCATCGGTAAATCCAAGTGGAACAAGGCTCATAGACATAGTACACTCATCTGGATTTCGACAAATTGTTAAACAACCAACTAGAGTCACTCGTGATTCCAGAACCTTACTGGACTGGATTATTACCAATAACAAATTTCAAGAAGTTAAACGTGAATTTCCAAAGTTTACAGATCAAGACATTATAGGAACCGTTATTAATGTATGTCCAAAAAAGAGCAGTAAGATGATCTACTCAAGATTTATCTCCAAGGAGAAAACGGACGATATTTGTATAGACTTGATTCAAAAAAATTGGGATTATACTTCCACCGACGTTGATGTCTTGTACAGTGACTTCATAACCAATATTGAATCAAGCTTAGATAAAGTAGCGCCAAAAGTGGTAAAAAAGTTCTTTAACTCGAGTGGGTGGATTGACAATGAAGTCAGAAGTTTACAGAAAGAGAGAGATATTTGTTACAAAACATTTCGCTTTACAAACAATCCAGTAGATTTCGGAAAGTATAGGAAGAAAAGAAACCAAGTTGTATCTCTAATAAGAGTTAAAGAAAAAGAATTCTACGAAAGAACTATTGATGAATGTAAAAATGATAGTAAGAAAATGTGGCATACAATAAAACAATTATTAAATAATAAAAACACTAACTTCGACTTTAACTCGTTGGACCTAGGTGCAGGAAGTGTCAAGGAAGAACTAAATAAGTTCTATTTTGAGAGTATAAAAGAAATCTCTGAAAGCATACCAGATCCTACAAATTTTGAGGAAATAAAAGTTAACGTTGATTCTAGTATTAACACGTTTCCTGTTGTTTCTCTCAATAAATTACAGAAAAAAGTAAATAACTTGAAAAATAAATCAACGGGTGATGATGTGCTCACAGTGTCATTATTGAAAAATATATTTCCAGTGGTGGGGTTTCCCTTACTGTTTATCATAAATACGTGTTCGCAAACTGGTGTTTTACCAGCAGTCTTGAAGTGCAGCACAATAATACCTGTACCAAAGCTAAATAAACCTAGTAAGCCCGAAGAGCTGAGACCCATAAATCTACTTCCAGTAATTGAGAAGATAATCGAAATTTTAGTGCATAAACAATTAGTGGAATATCTGAACAAAAACAATTTGTTGTTTGCTTGTCAATCTGGGTTTCGGCATAATCATTCTACGGAGTCAGCTTGCCAATTGATGTGTAACAAGTGGAAAAAAGACATTGATGATGGCAACATTGTCATAAGCGTATTTGTAGACCTGAAAAGAGCGTTTGAAACAATAGATAGGACAAAATTGTTATTGAAGTGTGAGGCATACGGAATAAAAGGCATAGTACTCAAATGGCTGACAGATTATCTTACAAATAGACAACAAAAAACAAAAATTCATGGTAGTTATTCTAATGAAATAGATAATACCTACGGGGTTCCTCAGGGAAGTGTCCTTGGACCATTATTGTTCATACTTTATATAAATGATTTGCATCTCCACCTACAGAATTCATTTATTAATCTGTTTGCTGATGACACTTTAATTTCCATATCTGGGAAAAATTATAACAATATGGTTGAGTCTATGAATAAAGAGTTAGATATCTTGAATAATTGGCTCAGGGTCAATAAACTGAAAATAAATGCTCAAAAAACAAAGTGTATGATATTAGGTAGCAAAATCAACTGTACTAGGTTCAATCAAGGGAATTATGTGCTAACAATTGATGGTTCGGTAATATTGTTTGTTAATGAGATAAAGTATCTCGGCATTCTTTTCGACCCTCAACTCACTTTCTCTAGGCATATTGATTTTTTATGTAAAAAAATAGGCAAAAAAGTCGGTCACTTTTATAGGATTTGTACAAACCTTTCCCCTTGGTGTGGAAAAATTGTATATAACACTATTATATTTCCACACTTTAATTACTGCATGTCCATACTTCTCTCATGTTCATCTGCACAAATACATCGTTTGCAGCTACTTCAGAATAAAGCACTGCGAATCCTACTACGTTGTAGCAGGTTAACTGCGATAAATGATATGCTAATGACCTTGAAATTTCTCAATATTTCCCAACTCATCGTAGAGTCTGCTTTGGTATTAATTTTTAAAATTGTTAATAAGCAAGCTCCTTCTTACTTGCAAGAATATATAATCAAACGGTCAGATATGATTAATTACAATTTGAGGTTCAAAGATCAGTTCTATATACAAGGTTTCAACACAAATGCTTTGGAAAAAACCCTCTTCATTGAAGGATTGAGAACATATAATGATCTACCCCTGCTAGTCAAGACGTCAGAAAATGTCAATATTTTTAAAAAAAGACTAAGAAAAATGTATTTTAATGTATAGATTGTGTTGTTTATGTCAAATGTAAGATTAATGTATTGTTATGTAATAGCTATCAATGCTAAATAAAGTTCTATTCTATTCTATTCTATTCTATTCTATTCTATTCTATTCTATTTCATATACTTC
Organism: Plagiodera versicolora; assembly: GCA_037013635.1. Classification (NCBI taxonomy): domain Eukaryota; kingdom Metazoa; phylum Arthropoda; class Insecta; order Coleoptera; family Chrysomelidae; genus Plagiodera; species Plagiodera versicolora. Next base: position 965,750 of record CM072986.1, on the reverse strand, counting down.
TTATATTGCTTTCGTGGTATGAAACCGAATCAGTGTGCTGCTTATGAATAAACATCGCAGTTTCGATGATTTTGAATGGAACATTTGTATACATTCGCCCGAGAATATTCATAAATGTTGTAATTTTTTTGTATACAACTCATCAGAAGATTATATCAGAAACGTTGAAAATTTAAGCATTTTCTGATATTTTGGAAAATGATGCTTACGTTGATTAGTACATCCTAGAAATAACTTTATATTCATAAAACGATGTTTGAAGGCTTCAAAATAACTAGTGGTTCTTCATTCGATGTAAAAAATTGTGATCGATAATAGAATGATAGATAGAATAAAACGGATGAATAGATGATAGAAAACATTAATAAATTTATATTCAGAGAACGATGTTTGAAGACTTCAAAATAACAAGTGGTTCTTCATTCGATGTAAAAAATTGTGATCGATAATAGAATGATAGATAGAGTAAAATGGATGCATAGAAGATAGAAAAAATAATTCAATCATGAAATAATACATAGGTTTCGCGTATTAATATAGGCAGTCGACAGCAATTTCCAACTCAACGTAAAATTTATTTTTTGAGCAATATTTCCTATCGATTTTTCATATTCCCTAACGTGATGTCAAAAATTTCAATGAATCCTCTCGAATGTGATAATTTTCAACAAATGGGTAACGTGAATAGTAATTTACCTAAAATCAATAGTTTTCTATTTTCAGGAAGTATTGATCGATGTAAGTTGATGTTTGAAACAAAACATTCAACAAAATCAATATCATGATTATGATTTTACGTCGTCATATAAATATGTATTGATCATGTCATGTGTAGATTCATATTTCATCAATCATTTTGTCATTGAAACATATATTCTTATTATTTCAATAATATTTTCTGTCATGAGTTTTGTTTCTCCTCTAGGAGGAAACTTCTTTTATAATCTATTGACTCATTCATGAGATTATATCGAAACATTATCTGATCGTCCATCATATGATAGTTCTGTAAATTATCCTACATCCATTTGAATTGTTACTTAGAAATTCCACGCAAAAGTTCCCTGAATACATATTGTAGAGCACATTCCTTATCCACCATTATATTTTCCCTCTCCAACTACCTACCTACCACATTTAATTAGTTTCTCAGTGAACACAAAAGCTCCTTAAAACTTGAGAAACCCGACTAGAGAAATTCTGTTACGTTTTCTCTCATTACCCGTTCTATGCTGTTTTTCTTTTCTTCAAACAAAACCTTCCTTATTTATCTCCTGAAGTTTGCACCCTCATTTCTAACTTTGCCAACCCGGGGTATAAAATCTCCCTCTTTATGATCACGAACGACAATCCAAACCACCCCTCAAATATGCGCGGCATTAGGGTTGTTTTGGCTTGAGAGGAAGACTAAAGCCGAGCACAAATATCCCTCTCTAGAAAACTGAACCCTTATCCCTCAAGTATATGCCTTAGATATTTTATTTAAGATATTCACCCTTTGAGCGTTCCACTATAAGGGTGATATTTGTATGATTTTTGCTTCAAAATGGCGTAGTATTTAATGTAGGGAAAGTAATTCTAATTTGAATATCTCGATGTAGATTCCAGATTTTAGTTGTGTTTAAGTTCAAGAAGGATTTTATGAAGGTATAATTGCCTAAGGCCTGGACGGGAACCGAAGGGGAATAAGAAGTATGTATGCTTCATTGCATTGTGGATGGGTAGAATCTGCGAAACGATTTTTGATTATCACGTCTGACATAGTCTACTCCTTCGATAAGAAATACAATGTCAGTGAAGTTTCATCACAGGAATTCATCTGTCGGCAACGGTTCGATTTTCGTAAGCAGTGGCGTACCTCAAAGAATAAATTTTGATACGAAATGTTTCGTTGTATAACCATCATATATGATGATAATGTGAGAAAGCACAAAGAAGAAAAAAAGTCAACTGATAACGTAAATTGAAACCAGTAAAAGTATGCCACACTAACAGGGTAAAGTCGATTCAGGTTCGAGTGTGGAACTTCTAGGATTGACTACTCAACAAATATACAGTGCGTCCATAAAGTAACGCATAAATTCATTATTGTCTAAATGAACAATAAAATTAGAAATTCCCAAAACAGGTCGATTTTTGATTTCAATTTACTATTGTTTTAAATCATAATCTAATATACAGGGTGAACCACTTTCGTGTAATGACGTCATCACCATTTTTTTCAAATGGAACCCCCCCTTTTTTTTCAAGTTCCAAATTGCCTTTGCTGAGCTGATTCCAAAAATGTATAATATGTTGCTTCAAATTGGTACAGGGTGGGCAAAAATGCGAAAAAAGTACGAAAATTGTTAATGGAAAGTAATACGTTACTGAATGTAATAAACAAATTAAATGGAAGTAGTTATGCAATTAATGTGATACACTTCCAAAAACAAACAAACGAACAAAAATTTACAATAAATGTTCAAATTGTTCTCTATTGACCGTTAGACAATGACTGAATCGGACATTACTTTCGTCTCTAACATTCTGTAGCATAGCGGGTGTTATGCTCTGTATTTCTTGTCTGATTCGGTCTTGTAGTTGAGGAATATTTCCAGGTCTGTTTAAGTAGACTTTGGACTCCAAATAACCCCATGAAAAGGAGTCCGATGGGCTTAGATCAGGTGATCTAGCAGGCCATTCCACTGGTCCCCTTCTTCATATCCACCTTTGTGGAAAAGTTGTGTTTAAAAAATCGCGCACAGTTACTGCGAAATGTTGCGGTGCGCCATCCTGTTGAAACCAGATTCTGCGGTAAACATTAGTGAGTATTTGAATATCAGGAAAAAGCTGGATCAGATCAGGAATTAATGTATTTTGTAGGAAATCCAGATATAATGCTCCTGTTAAGTTTTCATCGAAAAAATATGGACCAATAATTGTCATTACTTTGTAAGTAAATTTTTGCATTTTTGCCCACCCTGTACCAATTTGAAGCAACATATTATACATTTTTGGAATCAGCTCAGCAAAGGCAATTTGGAACTTGAGAAAAAAGGGGGGGGTTCTATCTGAAAAAAATGGTGATGACGTCATTACACGAAAGTGGTTCACCCTGTATATTAGATTTTGATTTGAAACAATAGTAAATTGAAATCAATAATCGACCTGTTTTGGGAATTCCTAATTTTATTGTTCATTTAGCCAATAATGAATTTATGCGTTACCATATGGACGCACTGTATAACTGACTCATTTGATTGAATTGTAAAATGAAACACTTCTTGAGAGTTGATTTCGTAGATATGCTAGGACTTGGAAATTGATTTTCAAGAAATTATCGCGTTGAAATTTAATCACTATCGATCAGAAACGTCGAAATAATATCGGTCCGTATACGTCGTGTATACCTACTAAATTGATTTTGAAATTCCGTCTACTCGTTGCAAAGGTATGGAACTTTGAAATGTCGCTAGTGCATTTCTCAAAAAATACAAAAAGTAAATCGATTCTGCATAAAAACTTACCGTTTTGTTAGAGTAAATGTTGAGAATATTTTCCTAAAAACAATTCGCTCTTTTTTCTGTTTTTATTGATTCCAGCTAGTTTCTCGATAAAATCTCTTCCTGCGATAGTTATATCTTCCGGTACGTTTTCGTTGTATATTATTACTATGAGAATGCTAGGAAAAAATGTGTAATTCCAGACTTATATTCACTTGTGCTTTTTAAAATATTCTTTGTTAATAATTTCACAGTAGTGGTGCAGAATTGATTATTTCCTATATATTTGTATTTTTATTCATCATTTATATCGCTAAACTGGTTTCGTGAAAATTATATTACCTAGTCACCACACAAACAACCAGATTGTACAAGAAATGATATGGCATTCCATCAAAAAATATGAATCATTATAACGTTGCACGTTTTCAGGACAACCTGTACAATCAGAAATATTTTTCTGAAATACGCCCTTAGAAGACAGTTGGAGTTTGTGAAATAAATAATATTAATGATAATTAATACTATTATACTCATTACCTAACCACGATGTTATAGACATTTTTTCTATGGTGATATGGTGGAACTCAAAATCAACATTGATAATCGCCAATAGCAACTTTGGATATTATATTGCACCGTATACGAACGTTTTTGGAGAAGGGTGAACAATGATGTCAATAACTTAAAGTCTGGAATTACTGGGTGGCATATTAGAATGTGGAAGTAGAATAACTCAGAAATAAGAATACGAAAAGGAATTGCAAAAAGTTGTTTCATTTGCAAAGATACACAATCCTCAAATATTTTTGGATATACAAAGTGCTCAGCCTAGGCGAGAAAAGCATCGAGCTCATTTTTTTTTAATGGGACACTCCGTGTAATCGTTTTCTATTGAATTCAGCATTTTTCTATAAAAATTTGACGATGATTGGTGCATTGTGAATGCCGCTGAAAAACGTAACTGTAATTCTGTAAGTTTGTAATTTTTGATACAAGATTATTTTTGGTAAACATCAATTCAGGAGATTTGATTTAATAATTACTCAATTTTTCCAAAAGGAACAGCCAGTATATTATTCCATAATTTTGGAGAACTATTTTATATCTTCAAATTATGTCCAATTTTTTGCAAGCTCTGAATGTGACCTTCGAAAGAATTTTCTTGAAGTGGAATTCAAAATTCCCTATCATTGAAAACTATTAGGTGTACAAATGAGTTTCCGCCATTTTTTAACACAAATTGAATATTTATTATAGAGAGACTGTGAGACTGCTTGATGAGTGACTTCTAATGTTAGAGCAAGATCTTTTTGTGTTTGAGATGAATCTTCCTCCAATAATTCCTCCAATTTTGCATCCTCGTAAATTTTTGGCCTTTCACTGCGAACTTTGTCTTCTACGTTGAAATCGCCGTTTTCAAACTTTTGAAACCACTCTCGACACGTTCTCTCACTCAAAGCACCCTCACCATACGAGCAATTGATGCGCCTCAGCAGCAGATTTCTTCAAATTGATGAAGTAAACTAATATTTCCCGCAAATGACGCTTACTTGGCTCAAATTTTGACATTTTCGACTTATGAAAATTTTACCAATTTTACCAATATAAAATCAATAATATTAATAGGTTATGTTGTTCTTAAATGTCCAAACTATTTTTTAAGCTGGTTATCATATGCGAAAGCTTACCGAAACTCCGTGCCGCACCATCTACAATAAAACGGCGTAAACTTATTTGTACACCTAATATAATGAAATGAACAAAGTACAGAAATAAGTAACATCATTCGATAGTAATTTAATTGAATTTTCGAAATGACCAAAATTTACTCTTATACAATGATGTTTGTTATCTTCAAAAGCTCCATAAGTCGATGAAGAATTTCAGCATCAATACTTCGGAAAACCTAATTTTCATTCGATTCTCTATGTCGCACTCAAGAGTCGAGGATGTTTTGGTGTTAATTCGTTTTGTGACAAAACCTCACAAAAATCGAAAAATACATACATCGAATGTTCATTTATCAGTTGAGCATGGTGAACTAGTGAAATTCCAAGAGGTCTGAAATCATTGGTTTGATTTTTTACAGGAAATTATCGAAAATTGAAGTATTAAAAAATCGCGTTCAGAGCTTCATTGTTGAAAATATGAAAATACTCAAATCTTTACCCGATAATACAATTTTCTTAAAAGCAATCAAGTTGTAAAGTCAATCAAGGGAGTAAATCATATGGAGAGCATCAATGATATACTGAGTGTTTCCTTCGAAAAAAATGGATTTCTACCAATTGAACTCTCCTGAATTGATGCTTACCCAAAAAAACACCTTGTTTCCAGAACGAGATTTCAACTCCATTCAGACATTCACTTACTCATCATTCATAACGTTTTTATAAAAATATCGTATTTTTTTGTTCAGTTAAAAAAACTTTGGAATTCATAGAAAAAAATAATATGAGATTGAATGCAAAATTTTATAATGACCGAATAGACAAATTGTTCAATTCAAGAACTCAAAGTTACTTCGCCTGGCTGAGCATTCTGTATATCTCGAAATATCTCAGAATCACGTAACTGAGTGAGTTTTTTTTACACACCAATGGGCCACCCCGTATATTTTCCAAAACAACCTGTAGGGATCGTTATTTTGTTATCTTTCAATTTCCGCTTGTTATCAGTATGGTTCACTCCATCATATCCAAACTTTCTTGGGGATAACTAATTAAAATTCGAACATCGCGAGCTTCCAAGTTTTACGAAAGTTTTAGCTGATTTATAATGTATGACTGATACGTTAGAAGTTTATTATATTTTGTAATTCCTCATCCACAGTTATTTCTGAGATGATTTCCACTTCAAATGAGTTTCCTAGCAAGTTTCCAATTTATTGGAAGGTTATTATATTGGATCATGAACACTTTCTGCGACTACGTATACAGTGTGTGCAATTCATAACCACAAAATCTTGAAATTGAATGAATATACAAGCCATTTGAGAATGAAATTCTATTACATAGAGTCATTGATATGTATTTCAACCGCGAATCATCCACTTATGTCACATAGTCACCAAAAAACGGTAAAAATAGCATTTTCACAACATGAAATTGAAGTTAAGTGAAGAAATCATAGCTTCTTTTGACAGGACTCATTGTATAATGATTTATTTTCGGATTCTATTTGATACTATAATCACTATAATATTTCATCACATTTTATTCAGAATTTTACCGTTTTCACGTTGGATTTATGTGGGATGATAACTCAAAATGGATCATCCTGTATAACAGTCACCTTATTTATTTTATTTCGTTTTAGAATATGCTGCAGTCCCTCAACCGTCATTCACGGCCACCTGATATACAACAAACACAATACGAAACCGATTCCCAGAGAAACAAATGAACATTATTCTGGTTGACAGGTAGCAAACTAGGTAGCACTTCAACTGTCAGATGCAACACAAAGTAATCAACATCGAAGAAAGGCCGAATCACCTGTGCGTCGAAAAAAGTGTGCATGTCAGGTAAGAAGACAATTTTAATACAATGGGCACATGCTCTCTACTTGGCATCGACACATTTTCGTTGATGTATGAGTAAAGACTATCGAATTTATCTGAATAAGTAGATGAAGGAAAAATAAATGGACAATGAAATGAATAATGCATCAAGATATAAGGAATCAATCGGAGAAGTAGGTATATAAAAAATATATAATGATAAAAAAAATTATGGAAATTCCTATTGTCTATATTTGAAATTAGAGTTGCCACTTTACAAATTGTTTTCATTACTTGTCTTATTTTGCTGTTTGTGGAAAGAATTATCATTTCGAATGGCACTGCATTCAAATTATGAAAAAGTTTGTAGCAACAGGAATGAAGAACTGTCAATATTCTCGTTATTTTGACGTTATAATGACCATATTTTTCTAAATACGCAACTCGTATTTTTTTGAATCTTTAGTTAAAGAAAACTCAGTATAGAATGCCATTAGTTCTCTGATAGAAATAATAATGACGAATTCATCAATTTGAATAGTGTTTTTTTTGTCTTATAATCGTATCAAATCCCTCTTTCGTTGTGATTCATTCATGAATAATTTATTGTATTCTCGAAAGAAATATTTCATTACCTTATTTTCTCTTGAGAATTCTAAAAATAACTTCAGAATAAGAATGAAAGAAAATTGAGAATTTTCCGGGAATAAACAACATTTTTGGTATTTCCCAACAATCATTTATTGTCCTAATACAGGATGAGTCAACAAGGTTGCATCGATGAGTTACCTGGTTATGAATGATGATAGTGAATTCTTTCATTTACCGTACAGGCCCTTCAGAATCCTTTTCTGAGATTTTTGAATTACAAGATATTCGTGTCACCGTATGAATGTGTAGAGATTTGTTTTATGTGAGTTTTTTAAAAGTGTGTCTTTTTTGAACATATTAGAAATGGAAATAATGTAATCTAATGCAGTTCCTATATTCGAAATTGATGATATTCAAGAAATAAATATTATGGTATTATTTCAACTCAAAGCTCACAGTGTGTAAATAAAGAAAGAAATGAGTTCATCTAGGAAAGAGAAAGCTTTTCGAGAAATCCTTGGACACATCAATATTGTTTGAAAATATACATTTTTGACGAATTAGCCGTACATGATATCATCACTGAAATACGCAAAGAACATTGCTAGTTCGATAACAAATCATGAGATATATCAGGATTTTTTTGTCAATAATCAATAGTAGAACTTAAAAAAAAACGACATTCACGAAGTTAGAAACGACTTTTGAACACTTAATAAGTATGTTGGATGTACTGAATTGAATTCGAAAGTGAATTTACTCGAAAATTGGGGTTTTACTTTGAGAAGAACATTTATGGTTATGATGAATATTGATGAAGAACTCTGCTCTCGTGTTATACATAATGAGTTTTTTTGTGACAAAGTGATGCGTTGGATCCATTCATAATTCAAGACATCATATGACGAAATAATCTTCCTACAATAATTGTAGTTATTGTTATGAGACTAAGGAACTTTTCTGAAAACTGTATCCTTATCTTGCGGTATTCTGACTTGAAATTCAAGAGTTTCTGGATAAACTCATTGAATTTCATTGAGAATTGTTAATAATTGAAATAATTGATTCACAAAATCATGGTATAAGATATTCAGCCCCGAAAAAAAAACACCTTGATAAAAAGCTATTTATTTTCTTACTCTCATTTCCATTTTCAGATATGCTATTTCTTTCCTCCACCATCGAAGCGGGTCCCTTTCCGGGTAAAAAGACGGTGAAAAACCAACTCTCGAGCTTCGCCGCATCAGGAGAACATCCGAGCTCAAGCCCCTTACCTCCTTCGTGGATTCTCTGTTTCTCTCTTACTTTCTTTCGCGTATTTTCATGGAGATGCAGGCGCGGTAGGAGAGGTAACAGTAAGAAGAGAAACCCAGAGTGGCTGTAGGGGTTGGAGGGGAATTAAGGAGGGGTTAGAGCTCTGACAGGGAGTGGCTCCGTTTAAGAAATCGATGATTGCGCTCCACTTGAAAGAATAGATATTTGAGATATCAGCGCACTGAACGATCTGGAGACTCAGCGTTGAAGAGGAAAAGTTCGAAAAAAATATATAGGCACAATTTCATGATCTTAATCTTGAATATCACAATCAACTTTTTGATAGAGGATCTTGTAGAAATATTTCATGCATCCAATTCATGTCCCTGTAATGTACTATCTAAAATCAATATTTTTAGTTCGGGTTCATGAATGTTCATGTTGTCATCAAGCAAGCTATGAATGGATGAAGTATTAGTTATTTCCTGAAATATTCTGGAAAAATAAATATCGATTATTTCTACAGGTTCACCTGAATCGATTCGTGGCATGGTTGAAAAGGATCCATAGATTAATTCATTACATGAAGCGAAGAGGATGCAGAATAAAACCACTCAAAATATTTGCCAATCAAGAATATAAAACAGTTTTTTTATTAAAAGATTTCAGGGGAAAGCTCTGTTTCCACAACCGAGTGATATTGAAATATTTCAATTTCGTGAGATATCTTCGAAGTATATCTAGTTCATCTAAAGTTCATCTAAACTCTGTATAATATGAAGTAAATGTTAAACACGCCTGTTCAGCTGGAGGAATATTCAGTATGGAATAGCAATATAACTATCGGGATGAATAAGTTGTATATTTTGAACATACTATTAGTGAATGAATTATGTGTTTCATAAATTCGTCGTTGAATCGAAAAACCCGCAATCGAAACATCTCCAAATCCGTATTCAGCACTGTTATTTCAGAATTTTGGTAATGCTACTAATGTGGTAATTTTTCATTTATTTTCAAGGAAACGGGATATTGAATAACTATAACACAATACCACTGTTTTTATTATCACTGGTATAAATGAAATGATAGTGTACAATAAATTATATCAAAAAAAGTGACGATTATTATCGATTACCTACATCTACTACCTTGAAACCCTACATCTTATCTTCTTACGTCTGTGGAATATCAATCATCGACCAATCATTATTTCGATTCCAGTCCAGACCAATTAGCGCTATTACAATATCAAACTAGCAAGATCAATTTGTCACCAATTCCAAATTTCGTGAATATTTCATCAATAAATTGCCATCATAAATATAACAAGATTTTGAAGCCATGGATAATGGTTCATATTTCATATACAGTGAGCACGTAAAAGTTGGAACTAATTAGTTCAAATCTTGATTCGGCCGTATTTACGTGCTCATCAATTTGACTTGACATAAGACATTGATAGATATATAGTTTTATTGGATATGTGACACATACAGAATATGGTTTATAGCAAGTCAGTGGGACATAATAATATATAGACATATGAATATAAATAAATATATAAAACATACAGATCAGACATACTTACAAACATGTAGTACAAACACGATATATACAGTGTGTAAAAGCCAAATGGAATAAATTCATTATTTCGGTTACTGTACATATTTATAAAAAGTCCCGAAACACGTCAAATTTGAATTATAACTTGACATTCTTTAACGTGAAAATGCAACCCCTACCTTCAACCCCCTTAGAATGACAGGTACAACCCCCAATTTTTTAAATGGGAAGTATAGGCTTGTGATATATCATTTGAAAGGTCTCTTCATTCTCTATTCAAAAATGTTATTGTTTTTAAATTTAATGCAAAAATTAACATAATATGAGAAAGTGAACAAAAACCGTAGCAATGTGGTTTTTAGATGGTAACCATTAAAAAACTTTAAAGTATTTCCGTGGCAACGCTATTTTAACAAGCAGTAGTAAATTGTTTTATTTAAGTTGTCATTGTTGTAATTTAAGTATAAAGTTTGTTCAATTCAATTCTGAAAAATGGTTAGATTAACGGAAATGCATAAAATAACAGTTTTACAAATGATTGGTTACGGAGATAACATCCGAACACAACAGGAAGTAACTCGCCTATTTCATGAGAAATTTCCTAATTTACCGCCTATATCCCAAGGAACAATAAGTAAAATAGAAAAGCAATTTCGCGAGTTTGGTCATGTAAGGCAGATAAAAAAAGCAGCTGCTAATGCACTGAGTGATGAACTCAAATTAGATGTGTTGCTTGAGTTTCAGGAAAACCCACATACATCGAGTAGACAGGCATCCACTACATTCAATGCTAGCCATACATCGATAGCAAACATATTAAAAGAAAATAAATTGCATCCGTATAAGATGATACCTACTCAGGAGCTCATGGAAGACGATTTTGATAGGAGAACTTTTTTTTGTGAGCAAATGATGGACATGTTGGATAACAATATTATCCAATTAGAAGACGTTATGTTTTCTGATGAGTGTACTTTTTTACTTAACGGTCATGCTAATCGGCAAAATTGCCGCTACTGGTCCACGGAAAATCCTCACTGGATGAGAGAAGAACACACTCAATACCCTCAAAAGGTTAATGTTTGGGCAGGGATTGTAGGGAACAATATAATTGGTCCCTTTTTTATTGAGGGCAACTTGAATGGCAACAATTATTTGGCACTACTTCAAAATGATGTCATTCCAACGTTGGCAAATTTATATCCTGATCCAGGTAATCCTCAAGTTCCAGCGAATACGATATGGTTTCAGCAGGATGGAGCACCACCACATTACCAACTTAATGTCCGGCAGTACCTCGATACAATATTTCCCAATCGGTGGATAGGGAGGCGAGGATCGATTGAATGGCCAGCGCGATCACCTGATCTTACATTATTAGATTTCTTTTTATGGGGATATGTGAAGAGCCATGTGTACAAAACTAAACCTTCTGATTTAAATGACTTAAAAGAACGAATAACGCTTGCGATTAGGTCGATCACGCCTGATATGTTAAATAATGTTAGAAGACAGTTTTATTTGAGATTAGGATGTTGCCAAGACGTTCGCGGAGAACATTTTGAACATCTACTTCATTAACATTCATAGTTCTTTTTCGTGTTCTACATTTTATTACGTTTTGCATTACATTTTAGTTTTTGATTGTATGTAGCGAATTTCGGTAACAACATGATATTAATTTTTTTTATGTTAATTTTTGCATTAAATTTAAAAACAATAACATTTTTGAATAGAGAATGAAGAGACCTTTCAAATGATATATCACAAGCCTATACTTCCCATTTAAAAAATTGGGGGTTGTACCTGTCATTCTAAGGGGGTTGAAGGTAGGGGTTGCATTTTCACGTAAAAGAATGTCAAGTTATAATTTAAATTTGACGTGTTTCGGGACTTTTTAGAAATATGTACAGTAACCGAAATAATGAATTTATTCCATTTGGCTTTTACACACTGTATAGTAACTAACATCGAAGCAAGATTAAATCAAAGAAAGTGATCGACAAGGTGGGGTCAAAAAAGAGATGTTTGCATATATTCATCAACAGAATAGAAGAAATGATTGGGAAGTATTTTTTTCATATTCATTTTGAAACATAATAACCTGAATATCAATAATCAGAGATGACACCATAATTATATCTTATCGAATGCAATCAGAAAAGTAGACTAGATAGATAGATAGATATTTATTTAATCCATAAAATAAGCTCAAGTACATAGCTATTGGACAGGTCAAATGATAAGACTAATCAATGTTGTACAACGTACAATACACTGATGAGGTACATGAATACATTACACATACACGCAACTAGGTACAATAGAACAAATAATACTTCAATATATTAAAAGAGGACAATCTATCAACGCTTCTGAAATCACTGGAAATATTCATAAAATTCAGGTATCGTGTATGGGCTTATTTCTAGAAGTAACTTACATGCTGTTTTCTTAAAACAATGAACTGTGTTAATACTTTTCATGGCATCGGGAAGAATGTTATATAATCTCAGTCCCAGAATTTTATATGATTTCATACAAAGTGAGAGGTGAGTGCTAGGGATATGGAAATCATTTCTTGTTCTCGTATCATGTTCGTGAAGGGATTGATTTCTTGTAAATGAGTTTCTGTTTCTGTGAACATAAACCAAGAGTTCCAAAATGAAAAGTGCAGCCACCGGTAAAACTTCGAGTTTCCTGAAAAGGCTACGACATGAGAACATAGACGATACTCCTGCAATCGATCTTATTATCCGTTTTTGTGAAATAAATACGTCTTGTACTCCTGTTGAGTTTCCCAACAACAGTATTCCATAAGATATTCTAGACTGTATCTGACCAAAGTAATATTGTTTCAGACCTCGGTTGTCCAAAACATGCCCGAGAACCCTGATTTGGTAACATTTGGAGTTCAATGATTTGCTTAGCTTACGGCAGTGGGTAATGAAAGATATATTATCGTTTATGTTTATACCTAAGAACATAGTACTCCTGAGAGTCTCTACTTTGGTATCATTGATACTAACAGTTAGATTCGGCAGGTTATGATTTTGGTAGGTGTGGAAAATCATATTGGAAGTTTTTGTGGGATTCAAAAACAAGGAGTTATCACTCAACCAAGTACATAAGATGGACATTGTACGGTTTATTTTATCTTGGATTTCTGCCTCATCTTTGCTTGTGAATAATAATGTGGCATCATCTGCATACATGCATGTAAATGCCTCTGAAATAATAGAAGGTAATTCATTAATGTACAACAAAAACAATACTGGACCCAGGATTGATCCTTGAGGAACCCCAATATTGTTATGCAGAGTGTCTGAAAAATATGTTGATCTGGTATTTTCCCCGAAGTAGTTGACCTTTACATGTTGATTTCGATCTTCCAAATATGACTGAAACCATTTATGTGGTTTTCCCCTGATGCCTGAATCATATAATTTGTCTAACAATCGTGCATGATTGACACAGTCAAAGGCTCGACTGAGGTCACAAAAGACACCCAGCGGAGTTTCACCTGCTTCAACAGCATCAAGGATTTTCTCATATAAATTCAGTATCGCTGTTATAGTAGAGCGTCCTGTACGAAAACCATGTTGCTGTTCATGCAAAATTTCATTTCGATCAAGGAATTTGAGAAGCTGTGCCAACATTGCATATTCAAAGATTTTTGAAATAACAGGAGGTATTGGACGGTAGTTATCCATACTCTCAGTATTCCCCTTTTTAAATACCGGGGAAACAGTTGCACTCTTCAATCTAGAGGGAAAAATACCTTGACTCAGAGATGAGTTTATTATATGTGTCAAGGGCTTGATTATGGTTGGAGCAATTTTTTTCAAGAAATTACTCGAAATCCCGTCTGTTCCAAAGGAGTGTTTGTTTTTCATATTGTGTATGATAGAAGCAACCTCTTCTTCAGTTATGTGTGATATAAACATGCTGTTGACTATGTTTCTACGATTTTTATTACAATCAGATCCATTTAAACATTTAATATTATTTATTATACTATGGGGAGCCTCAACAAAGTATTTATTAAATGAGTTGGCAATTACAACAGGGTCATCTACTGGAGTATTGTTAATTTCGAGAGATATATTTCTTTGGCATACGTATCTTCCAGTCAATTTTGAAATAACATTCCATGTAGATTTATTGACATTATCTGATGAATAAATTTTATTCAAGTAGAAGGCACTCTTAGTTTTTTCAACTAATAAATTATGTTGCTTCTTAGATTCATTGTAATGTTTTCTAAAATTTGGATCACTCTTCTGAATATAGTATAACTTTTTCAGATTATAACTTGAAGATCTGATGTCATTATTAACCCATTCTTTAGAGTCGTGCTTTGTGATCTTAACTGGCTTCAGTGGGCATGTTGCGTTGAAATGATGAATGAGAGTGTCATGGAAAATATTGAATTGCATGTCTACTTCAGAATTGTTATAAATATCATCCCAAGTTTCATTTGATAAGTCAGTCTTCACATTTTCACTTATAATCAAGGTGTCAGGGTGTCCCAGCAATCGACGTCAAGCTGGAATCGGGAGATTGACCGAGTTATAATAGTTATCAGAAGAATAGAAAAAAATCCAATTTGAGCATTTCATGAGATGCGGACATTTTTGAAAAGTCGAGAAAATTTTCACCTCATGACAGTTTTTTCACTCCTGTCGCTACAAATCTTGAATTTTTGATAATGTTTTTATTTATGTTATGGAAAGCTAAATAGTGTGTCTGTGAACTCTTGCTCAAAATGTGAAGCTAATTGACTGAGTGTAATAATGAAAAAATGTACTATATCTACTAATTTGACAAGTAACATTGAAAGTTGGCGCATTCAATGAGGATTCCAAAATAGTATGATACTTGCTAAAATATTTCTTGACTTGTAGACAATTTGCAAAAAATTATCGAAAAGCCAAGATTTGTAGCGACAGAAATGAAAAATCTGTCACAGGGTGCAAATCCCATCGCCAATTCAAAAATGTTTATGTCTCTTGATATATGCAACTTGATTTTTTCTTATTTCTGATAACTGTTATTACCCGATTCCAGCTTCACGTCGATTGCTGAGACACCCTGTATAACGAACATTTCAAAACACATCAACCTACTAGTATGCAGCAGAAACCCGTACCAATTTCAACTGGAATTCAATTTGATATCAGTTCGTATGCAAGGATTCAGCTTCTGATAATTCGAAGTAGGTTGTAAACCAAAAACAATCAGAACTCAAACTCATTCAGTTCCCAAACAGATATTCAATGAAGTGTGATTACAATCACACATTTTTGTTCATGTTCCACACGACGCATTTTCTTCTAAAACGAGAAAGCAACGTCAAGACACCCTAACAATAACCAACCCTTACATATACCAATTACAGTGTACTTCCTTTCTCTGCAGTATAAGAAATTGGCCCTTTACTCATAACTTATTTATAAATGACTCGAATGGCCCATTAATTCATATATTCAGGTTGTGATTTCTAACACGTGAATTTCTGGAATTTATATGACGTAGCGGGACGATAAATTAACTCTTCCGGATTGCGAGAGGCAAAGCAGGTAAGAATTTCAACTGAATTGTTGATGTTGCATAAATGAATATACGAGAAGAAACGTGCAAATATTTCCGAGAAACAATATAAAAATCAACATTCACTCTATAGGTACAGATCTTCGGAGCTCTTCAGATTAATGCAACGAGAACAGCCTATTCGAGTATTTTGAACATACAGGGTGGCCTATTAGGGTGTAGAAGTAGGATAACTCACTCAGAAATGAAATACAAATGATGTTCCGAATGAAAGTTGTTATATTTGCACAGATACACAATCTCAAAATATTGTGAAATATACATGGTGTCCCTAGGCGAGACAACATTGAGTACATTGCTTTTGAATAGAACACCCTGTAAATTCTTCGACCATCCAATTCAGCATTGAATTCTGCTTCCAGTCTATCTTTTCATTTCACATGAAATGCGAGGTTGTCGAACTAGAGTACCAAAAATGGACACACCATGAAAAACGTTATCCGTGAGAATTAATATTTGATGATCACGAAAGTTGAGGATAGCTGAAATATCTAAATTGAGTAGGAGTCTCATTTTGTATACAGGTTGCTTTTTGGATAAGCATCAATTCAGGAGATTTCAATTATCAAAAAAAACCTGGTATATTATTTCACCATCTGATAAAACCATTTGATGTTTTCAAATTATGTACCCATGATGTACTCTCTAAAATTGATCGTTTTTGTGAAATTTGCATTTTTACTTATTGATCCGATTTTTCAACGATTTCTTGTGATAGAATAGAACTAATGATTTTGTACCATTGGGAACTTTTTCAGGTCATCATTCTAAACTGATCAATGAATATCTAGAAAATGATTTTTCTGGGCGAAAGATAGGTAGAGCAGGCCTACCTGAACGTTGGTGATGTTGGCTCCCGACCCGGCCGGCCAGCTCCAAGCCGCGCGATTCCACCACGGTCCAATATAATTTTTCTTCGCTCTCGTCGCTAGAAGTTTATGCAGTTTCCATAGTCCTCTATGAGACTTATCAACTTCAGTTCTTAGCTGGCTACTCTAAATATTAGAAAAACGAAAATACGATGATTTATATTTCATCCATGGAGCTGGCCTCTTAGAGTGGATGAAACGAAACCCCCCAAAAACCCCCCCTAGTTACGCTTATGTCCATACATACCAATTATGGAAGGATTTTCTAATTTTGGCAGCAGCTGTGTATTGAATCAGTTCACGTTTTTACATTTGAAGCAGCAATCACTCTGTGTAATAATCATATTTCATAAAACTATTGAACCATTGTAAGATCGTGATGAAGTAATATTCATGAAGACTCTTCACTTACCTAAGAAAATCCAATGAAAGTAAGGAGCTCCTTTTCTCGATAAAAATTTTCTAATAAAGATGCAACCATTTTCTGTGCATCTCCACTCAATCCTCTCAGCATTTTGATGAGAATACGATGAAATTAAGCTCTCAAAAGAAGAAATTCACAAAAATCGTAAGAGGAGAACAATTCACATGTAAACAAATGATTGTAAGAATTCGCTACAAACAAATTGGCATCGTTGTGACAGTGAAGTGTTGCCCTAATTGTTGATGCTTCGATGTTCCCAGCTCATGTATAAACCTATTGAGACGTCTGTCATTGGAAATTTGATAAAAAAATACTTATTGTTTTGCAATAATGACATTGAAGAATTACCAAATCTGATACAACTATCAAACCAGAATAAATAGACTATAGTTTCATGTTTTCACAAGATATTATCGATAATGGAAGTATTTCAATCGTCACATTCAAGCTTGCTTATCAAAAACGAAAAATTTTGAATCCTAAACTTAAGATGCAATTTTCAAAAAAAAACAATTTCTGAGTTTTTCATAGGGACATAATGAAGGCATGAAATAATGCTACAAGATGATGAAATGATATGGTGGGTTTTTCATCAAAAAAATGTATCCTGCTGAATGAAATCTCCTGAATTGATGCTGATCTAAAAAACATCCTGCATGCGAAATAAGACTTCTACTCAATTCAAATATTCAAGCTGTCCTTCGTACCCACCAAATGGATTCTCTCAATTATTTCTCGTTTGTTTTTTTTTGCAGCATTTATAATGCACCAATTCTCGTCAGATTTTCGTTTTTTTGCTCTTGTTCAACAACGTCATATTTCATGACAATAAAAAGATGAAACTGAATGCAGCATACAATGCTGAATTCGATGGTCTAAGAATGTGAAGAAAATGTTCCATTTAAAAGAAGTGTGTTATGTATCTGTGCAAATATACTAACTTTTATCTGAAACATTTTTATGCATTCTCATTCCTGTCAGTTATTCTACTTCTACAAACTAAAGGGTCACCCTGTATATGGAAAGTTGGATGAGAAATGCACCAATTATAAACTGAACATAGCACATGAGTAGAAGAAGTTGTGGGAAATGAAATGGATTCAATTGCATTTCCCATTGCCAGACAAGCAGTCTGTAGCAAGTATCAAGTTTGTTAAATCGGGTCGAAGTTCATTTTTGTGCTGGAACGTGAGTTGTTGAAGAAGTAGGATTAACTATTACTTCTGCCAGTATATATTTTTTTTTCTCGTCAGAAATTTGTGGTCTGCCAGATCGTTTCGCATCATTAATACTACCCGTTGTTTCGAAGTTACGAAGAAGCTTCCTTAAATAGGTCCTCGAAACGTGGCGATCGGGAAACCTCTCATTAAAAATGCGTTCTGCTGCATGAATATTTTGTCCAGTTTCACCAAGAATTGGGATCGCTGCTACTTTATCACCTAAAGCACGTACCATTTCGCTTCTTGAAGCACTTAAACGTTCGGCTCACAACAGTTTAACAAATTATTAAAATGTACAAAAATATGAAAAGTACCAAAAGTTGCTGAAACAGTTAAACGTTCGATCAACAGTACACAAATTATTAAATGTACAAAAACTTTACACAATTACAAAAATGTCCAATTAGGGCAACATATCATACATTTTTGGAATCAGCTCAGCAAAGGCAATTTGGAAATTGGAAAAAAAGATGGGAGGTTTCATTTGAAAAAAATGGTGATGACGTCATCACACGAAAGTGGTTCACCCTGTATATTAGATTATGATTTGAAACAATAGTGAATTGAAATCAAAAATAGACTTGTTTTGGGAATTCCTAATTTAATTAGTCATTTAGCCAATAATGAATTTATGCGTTACTTTATGGACGCACTGTATTTTGCTTCCAGGTTGACTCTTTGGTGGTCAAGTAAACAATCTGTTCAACATTTCCGCATATACTATTGATCGGAGATCACATTAGTTTTGTCCATTTAAGGGACGAATACAACACGAAATGAATTAGTGTGTGGAACAAATGAAAGATGAAAAGTCTGGTCTCATGAAAAATTTTAGGGCAAGATTTGATTAGGCGGTGCCTGTGCGAAGTACTCGCCATCAACTCTCCCAGCAGCTCAGTAGGGCGTGAGTACGGATACGATTATGAAAGTTTATAAATCTGATGAAAAAGAAATATTATGGCTGAAATTTTTTCCTGACAAAAATCAGAAATCACCCAGATGATAGCGACAGGTTACTGAGTTCGATAAAATGAGATTCAATCAAGTACTTAGTTCAAACTTAAATGAACCCTAGGGTTGGGGAGGCAAGGAATGATGACGTCACAGGCTAGCTTACATGAGGGCAATTCAATCAGATAATAGTAATTACAAAAATAGTTCAGTACATTCAGGTTATTCAAATTGACTGATGGTTCTGTGGAGTGTTGTCTAAGAGTGCTGATACTATTCAGTGCCTCTTGAGACTGCAGATGTAAGCCAAGAGTTGTTGGTGCTCAGTGAATATCTGGATACTGTCACATAACTATCGGTGTTCAGCCCTGAGAACTGAGAACTCCTCTCTGGACGAATATGAACGTATATAGCGAAAAGGAAGAGTTTTAACGGAGGTGATAAGAGTATACTGTCCAAGAAGAGAAACCATCACTAAAATCCTTGATGAGGGCCGGGAGGAGGAGAACCCTAAAAAGAACAACCACAGACCTGAGCACGACTCGGCGGGTGGTCAATCATGTTGGACAAGTGGTGGACACTTCTACTATCTTTCTTTTACAGTATTTGAGATAATCAAATAGATCCACAAGGTTATAATAATGATAATAATCTCCTTTATTAACCAGCCAAATGATAATATAACAAAATAAAGAAATAAAGAAAAATATCATTTCAAAAGCTAACTCATATTCGAGTTCATTATGGGATGTTCAATTGTTGTGTGTGAATGCCAGATAGTAAATCATTGATTATAATCAATCAGATATCATTGACATGAAAGATCGAACAACGCCATCTATGAAGCGCTACTCAAAGCATAACACTGGATGAATATCAATAATATTGAATCGATGGATATGGCAAAGCCATCTTTGCACTGATCATCGAAGCATCATGACAAACTATCCCATAAACATCTCCTGCAAGCATTGAATTGCGAATATCGGTGGTGTGGCGATTGTCAGAAGAGAAGTTACGGACATTTTATCACTTCTGTATTCTAAGACATCGTCAACTGTGATCATGTGGACATCTAGCATTCACATGAACCATTAATATGATAACCGAAACACAGGAGATTTTGGTTTTCTAAGGATTTTACCGAGCGAATTATAACCGTAACATTTTTGGTATCCGCTAGGTTGACATTTGATGACTCTTCCTAACGTCGTTCGTGATGGGTACCTGACTTCAATTACAGATACGATCGAATGGAGAAATCAAAAATACCATGAAATCCTAAAAAACTTAAATTGGTAAAAATATCCCTACCGGTATGAGGATTTGTCATAGGAATTAGCGTTCGAGACCCACCGTGGAGAAGGTTAAAAAAAAACGAACTGAATATTTTCAGTTTATGTCTGAAATGCTCTACTAGAAAGATATCCTAGCTTTCAGATAATCGGTAATTACATATGTGAGCGTAGGATTTTTCAGACACCACTACCACTCAGATCCAATTGAGTACATCTTTTTTTCATCAGAATTTGCTTTCCACTCTTCAAAATAATATTGAACACCTAGCCTGAACTCTGAATCTACACTGAGCTATAGTCTACGATTCCTACCTGACCGTCTTTTTTCATGCGCATTCCATCAGATTTCGAAATTTCATACCTATGAAAAAATTATTGTATCTTGAAATGCAATGTATCATCGAAAACGCGCCAAATATCATATGATGAACATAAGATATTTTCGGAACAGTGTGAAGCAAACGAAATGATTAGCCTCCGATGAAACCGTAAATATTATCATCTGGGAGATATTAGGTTTGTTCCAACAAACATTTCTGTATAGTTTCGAAACTGTTTTGTGGCCGTTTTGTTTTCGATTAGTTCGCATGCGCGAACTTCGCATAGTTTCGTGACGGTACAAAAACATTCGAGGGTTGGATCGGTTTTATTGACGGTTTTTGGCTATTCACGTTCTACAAGACTGATTTATTTGAGAATGATCTTTGGTTACAATAATAAAAATAATATGAAAATGGAACATTATACGATTTTTGACACACGATTCATTGTACTGAATATCAAAATCATTTTCACTTGTTTCGTGTAAATAATCAGTATCTCCATCACTCATATTAATTTTTTCTTATTTGATTCGAACGGAAGAAATTCTCATTAACACAAATGAAAGTTAATAAACATCCAAACAAAAAGCAGCTAATCTATTCTTTTGGCAAAGAGTTTCTTAATTAAGCGCTCACAACGCCCAAAACACGATCGTTGGGGTGGTGGCGAAAATGTCATGAATGACGTCATGATTCATGCTCACGACGACCCATCTCAATAGGTGGGTCGGCGTGAGCGTTTCGATGACGCACAGAACCAAGTGGAACGGCAAAATTCGTGGTCGTGAGCGTGATCGTTGTGAGCGCTTAATGAAACGCACCCAATATTGTATCGAAATTACCGTCCTGAAACCTTGCTGCGGACGGCACGAGTTTGGTTGGAACAAAAAGATGATGGTCAGATTATTACTATCACTTCTCGGTTGGAACAGATTAAATCAATTGCACATGAGCGTGACCATTTTTTTTTATTTTATTTTAAGACGTGTTGAAACAAACCAATTATAATCGTGATATTCTCATCAATCGTGTAAGATCAATGAGAAACACTTTGTGTATAGTTTATAAGATATTTGCCCATGTAATGCTTTATAATTGTATTCTATGCAGGTTATTTGCACATATTTATGCACAAATATTTCAACTTCAAGTTTCTCCATACTGAATTGCTATCTCCCGTCCATATTTATCGCTGTCTAAGATGCAATATTAAAATACAGAAAGCGCTCCAAACAATTCATTCAATGCGAGGGGACTCTCCCAAGAATCCACTATAATTTCTTCCCAGTCTCATTTATCATACTCCAAAAATATGCCTTTGTTGTTGCCTCGACTATCTGAACGGAGTATTTCACTCGACACTCCCACTACAATTACTCTGAGAACTAAAAGAGCAAGTTTGACGTTCCAATCTTAATCTGGAAACAACAATGGCTACAACCATGGTGAAGTTATTTGTCGTTGAATGACAAGTCTGTAATGACTTATGCAATTGTTCAATGGTGATAGTTTGTCTTTGAGGCAATAAACGAATGAATTGCGTCAAGATAATTCATTATATCGGAACGACATTTGTTACATACAGTAGTATTGGTATCTCCTGAGCTATATGACACGTACAGTTATTTGATAGAAAATATCTCAAATCTCGATAAATTTTATTTGCGTTGATATCAGTATTCAACATTTCACATTCTTATAGGAGATCCTGATGCATTTCAAATATCATCGATTCATTCATCAGATATTTTGTAATTGAGTAACTATATTTTCATCCTGTAGTCATTGATGTTTCCGATTTTCAGTGTAGATTTGATTGACAATGTGAAATTCGTGAACGATTTCAAGCTCCAACTCCATTTGTTTGAATAACATTGACACCAACCAGAAGAAAATACTGAAATATGGAAGTAGTTTCATCAAAGATCAAAGTAGAGCGCAATGCGAAATAGCGCTAAACAATCTTATGATAATCCATGATGGGGATAGAGGGAGGTGGATTGAATCCAATAATAATTTTTTTGTTCTGAATGAGAATGAAATCAAATATCAGTCAGATAGATGATTTTATCAATTTTATGTCTACAATGTTACTCCTTTTTGTCAAGAAGACACCGAAAGTTCCCTATGCTCTTCTTCGAAATCACTACTATCAATATTTTCGTTTTCTTCTTGTCCAGTTGATTTCTTGAGCTCATCATTGGAGACTAACTGCTGTTTCTTAAACTATGTCTTCAACTTTCTCCACATTCACCTCAAATGAACCAGTTTGTTCCGCTATTTCCACTGTGTCCTCCCTGTGTTGAAATAAAAAAGCATTAAACTGAAACAGCGCTAAACAAAACAGCGTCGAGCAGGGTTTTACCATAAAATCATTCAACAGACACACGAATACAAAGTGGACTCAATTGGGATACTATTCGTTCCGACCAATAAAGAAAATTCAGATAGAGGGTGGAGTCAAATCTGGCGAATTTTAATGTAACAACTTTTATTTCAAACATTTATTTCTTTTATCATGCCCAAATAAGTTATTCTTTTTCCACACATGATGGGCAATCCTGTATGAAGGTTGCTTGTTAAAATATTTCCAGATTATAAACTGAAAATCAATTTCAGTGAGGATACTATAGGTATAGACATGATTTGAAGGCAAATAGGTCCAATATCTTGTCAGCATTATTAACTTTTAATTAATTAATTATTTGCTTCCGTCAACGGAACGTTAACTTTATATTTCATCATAATCTTCAACTGCTAGGAAGAAATTCTCTACTTCAATAATACGATGACGGTATACATTCATTGAAATTCTCATTTGAGGTTCACCATTATATACTCTAAATTCAATTTCCAGACAAGTTCCTTGTTCCAATTGGAGTTGAATGATATGCAATTTATTTATTCTACATGTATATGTTCACTTCTCTTAGCTCTTTCCAAGGCACACTATTTGAATAATACATTCGCTCATCTTTAATTCCATGAATCTTAAATTTTCTAACCTCACATCCGGAGTCATATGAGGTTTCATGAAATTTAATAGTTCTCAGCAAAGTACTTTTGAGTGTCATGGAATTTCAACACACTAGAGATGTCTCATTATGGCTTGTGAATGAATAGATAGATAGTGTTTATTTGACCATGTTATGTACATAAATATGAAATATTCTGGAATTAACTGGTAGGTAATAAGATGTTGACGGGAACTATTTTGATGAATTTGTAGAAAGTGGGCATCCAAAAACGAGTCAACCTCGAGAATTTTTTTCTCAAATATTTGATATATACACCCACTATTGATTGATTTCCTTTATACCCCTATGTGATGTGTTTTATCTTTACAAGTCTCTAAAATGGTTTTATTCGTTTTAACTTCTGGATTTTATTTATACCCCATGTGATGTGTTTTATCTATACAGGTCTCTAATGGTTTTATTTGTTTTAACTTCTGGATTTTATTTATACCCCATGTGATTTATTTTATATATATATACATATACGTCTCCGAAGTGATTGTCGTCTATCTTCTGAGTTATTTCATTTAGTATTATATCTATTTATTTTGATTATTTTGTATAAACGTATTTTACACTCTTGAATTATTGTACATAGATTTATATTCCAAAATTATTAATTATTTCCAATAATAGTTCGTCAAACGTAATTCATACTTTTCACCACGAACAAGCAGCATTTGTTGCTTCTGTGGGTTTTCTACTGTTTATTTACATAATGTCGTCTTGTTATTGTTATTTTCATATTTTGTGTGAATAAACGATGATTGATTGATTGATTGAAAAACCGTCAATTAGGCAATCCAGCGATCTGTCAAATCGAAAAAAACAATGTGGCGGCTTATGGCACACATTTGTGACTTGAGTTGAAAACTGTTACATTTAGTGATCTCTAGTGCGTTTTTTATGTTTTTTTAATTGTGGTTGGTTATTAACTGAAGAAAAATGCCTGTCACGTGCATTGCAGAATACAACTAACACAACGTATCGCATTGTGTGCCATCATCCACCACATTGAATGTCACGTGGTTTGGATTGCCTAATAAAACCGATCTAACCCTCAAATGTTTTGGACCATCACGAAACTATGCGAAGTTCGCACATGCGAACTAAACGAAAACGAAACGGCCACGAAACAGTTTCGAAACCATACAGAAATGTTTGTTGGAAAAAAACCTGTTGTTTCGTGTTCCCTGACATACGACACAGCCTCCGGGGTGACGTCAGACAGTGAGTTCGGTGGCACGTGACGCCACAGATGTACTATAAACCTTGATCTGTGCACATACCCCTGAGGAAACGATTAAAACCAATGAAAATAAATAAAACAAAGTGTATTCACAACAATCATTCAACTCAACTGAGATGAAGTGACCTCTACTAAATGCGTGATCCACAAAATTTCAATAAAAAGACCTCTATAAGGCAATTCATGTTTTAATCAACCTAACATCCTGTTTCTCTTTTCATACATTTTTCGCATTTCCCCACTTTTTTCAATAGCAGGTCTGTAAAGAACTGTGAGATTGGGGCAAATTGTTTCATGGTCAGTGGGCTCGACTATTTTTGTATCATGTGAACATTTCTTGAAAATAAATGTTTTTCGAGTAAAGTTTTGTGGCGAGAACAAAAATAAACTACCGTCCTTTGTTTTCGTGTTATAAACAAGAGTTAGATTCTCAAAATTCAGGAAGAAATCAGAAAAAGTATTTAGAAAAACATGATGGTAGCCTAAGGTTAGCAGGTGACGAAATCATTCTAAAAATAAATCTTGAATAGTGGATGTCAATTTTCAGAGGAATCTCATAATGAAACGATAGATATTCGTCAGTCCTATGCAGAATAATTGACCATCCTTCAATAGAGGATCTGTATGATTTAAAAAGTCCATCAAATTCACATAGGACCCACTAAGTATGCTGCCAAACTACTATAGGAAAACTAGTGATAAACAAATGTTTTAACTCGTATATTTTGAACAAAGCATGTGCCTTTCTACCTTGCCTTCAAGATCAACTTGTTTCAATCCACTTTCAATGCTTCGATATTTTACATTCTGGTGAATGCGCACAACAGATGGGCAGAGGGGACAACTTAATTTCTATCTATTTCTAATCAGTATAACTACCGTAACTAATCGATATCGACGCTGATTACCTGAAATGATGAGTGCAATTCGGCTGGGAATATTTCGAAAATATCGAAACCGTATAATCGGACCATTTTTTTGAGTCAGAAAATTGAAGACCACTTCCCAACTCTTGAATTATCCTAAACGAAAAGTTGTTGTTCTCGAAATAACATATATATGCTTGAATTATTTAAATTCATTTATCAATGTCATATGTAGAATTTTTTTCTCAAGAACATGCCAGATATTTTAAGATGAACATACCAGAACCTTTTCTGAACAGTGTGAAGCAAACCACCATACTATTCAATTCCAGTATGAAATTTATTAGCGACTTAATATGTATTCCCTTGATTAGTTGAGTATTGAGTGAAATGAATTTTGAAAAGTGGATGTCAACTTTAAAAAAAATTCGAAATAAAATGGTGGGTATGTTTTATTCCTATGCAGAATGAGTGATAATTTTTCAATAGAGCATCTGTATGGTTTTCGAAGAAGATTACATCTATATGTATAGCTACCAAGTATGCTGCTGAACTACTATAGAAGAACAAGTTATCAACAAATTTATCACCTCGTATTTTTGAATGGAATTATGTATCTATCTACCTTGTCGTAATTTCAATTCACTTTCAATGAAGCATCTGCACCTAACGTCATAGCCAATTACAGCAGATCACGGCGATTGAATGTTGATAGGTTTGAAGTTCGAACATAAGTCAATATTTTTAGAGAATTATTCTTTCACTAATTGAATAAATTACCAGTACGATACACAATACAAATCGACAACTTGAACGTCCAACGAACACAATACCAATCGACAGACCAGAAATGTTTGAAGATGTCACACTTTTTTAAAACACTTTGTACAAGTGAACAAATCCTCTCAATATGCACCTTGATAAACAGATGAAGTCTTTGAAACAACATCCTGACTTAACCGATAACTGAAATAGGACAAGGGACTTCACACAACCGGAAAATCACGAAATAAGATATCCATGAGAATTGCTCACCGACTAAATGGCAACAAGTGGTATCAGGGGTGTTTTTTTCACAGAAGATTAATTACCTTTTTAACACTAATTCTAAAAACTCCGCAAATTCGTTTGAGAGGATCGGGCCAGGATTTTTTGTGCTGACAAGGGGATAATCTAATTAAATGGGTTAATGGATTTTTTTATTGAGGGTGTGATTAGCTGTCCTCATTTGATGATTGATGGATCGTTTCTGAACAGGTGACTTCAATATCGAAAAGTACAGAGTAAGTGATGTTTTGTTAATATCATTCTCAAACTTTGGCACAAATGCTAAAGAGTTAGTGGGAACTAAAACCATCATATTTCAGTGAAGGGATGAGTCACCCCGTCGGCGCGACATATCCCAACTTTGAAATGTGGAATGACACTACCCCTTTTGTGATACCTCAAATGAAGCACCAACGTATTCTGCCACAATCATGAATGAACGTTTAAATTGTGTATTTATGACCATTTTAAATTTTTAAAAAGTGTAGTGATATAGTATCGAAGACAATAGGCACACGTTAAGCTAAAGGTACGCCAAAATATTACTTTATTAACATTGCATGAAGGAATTATATACTAGAGTTCCAATATCCAAAACAAAACTCGGAAGTTTTTGCTATCAAATCATAGAGGGGACGGATCAATTGCGCTGAATCGACACGTTTTACACCAAATCTGGAATGGAATCGCAAATCACTAACAATCAAATATACGAGCTATTGAAAGAGACTAAGGCTATCAATACAAAAGCTACAGAAGAACTCAAACAAGAAGTTCGATCAATAAGGAAGGAGATACTTGAAGAACTGAAGAGTGTAAAGGAAGAAAATATTGCCCTTAGAGAAGAAATCAAAAAACTGAAATAACGGCTCATCAATACCGAGCGAAAAATAAGAAAATACAATTTAGTTCTATATGGGATTGAGGAAGAAGACGATGAAATAAGCGATATAGGAAACCTCCTGAAAATCCTTAACACCCACTTGAATATAAAAGCATGCTTCAATGACCTACGCGATTTTTATCATATTGGAAAGGCAAATGAAAATGTAACTCGCCCTATACTAGTAGAATTACTCAGCTACAAACTGAAAGCGGAAATTCTAGCCAAAGGGAAGAAGTTCAAGGGCACTGGAATCATTGTCGCAGAAAATTATACCACCGAAGATTACAGTAGACAGAAAATATTACGAACGCACCTAAAACAAGCAAGAGAAAACGGACAGCAAGCATTGATAAGAAGTAACACTCTCATAATTCAAGGAGTAAAATATACGGTTGAGGACTTGGAAGATAAAAAACATCTGGAAACTGAAGTAAATATAGAAGTAGAAGGAGGATCAGAAAGTGTACCAAACGGGAAAAAAGGAAATTGTTACAAAGAAACAGACACGAATGGACGAAAAAACTACATCGGAAGAGAAAGAAAAGAAAGCCGCAGCAAGTACAAAAATAACAACCAGGTCCAGAATTAACAGCCACAACTGAGTCGCTCTAAACAACCGCCCTTTCATTAATATATGTAAGGTGTGTTTGTTTATATTTCATTATTATTATTATTATCATATCTCTATTTTATATTATTATATTCTATTAACATTTGTTCGTAAATTTTTATAAATCTTCAATTTAGTCTATGAGCATTAGCTGTCATTTCTATTAGAAAATGGACAACTATATGAGAGATTATCAAATAACAGAAATAAAAACAGTCGAATTAAATTTCATAGCAGAATGCGATGATATTCTAGAAAGGAGTAACTGTGATACATTGAGGATATTTCATAACAATATAAGTAGTCTTGCAAAGAATTTTGATGAACTACAGGTAATGTTGCAGGGGTTCAGGATTGAGTTTGACATAATTGTACTTACAGAAACGTGGAAAATTTATGACACTGATATTTTCTCTTTGAATGGATATGATTTGGTATATTCTGATGGCAACCTGAACAAGTGCGATGGACTTATAATATATATAAAAAAAACTGTTGTCAGGAAAGGAAACTGTTATATTCAATGACGTAACAGCATTAAAAACTAATATAAAGAAAAATGATAATTGCTTTGAACTCTTAGCAATATATAGGTCACCTTCTACTTGTCCATTGAGATTCAATTCAGCGTTGAATGAATACCTGAAAAATAATAAGGACACTAATAAGACAATCAATCTTATAATAGGGGACATAAATTTTGAGCGAAACGGAATCAGCCAATGAGTATCTCAATATAATGAACGAATACAACTATACTTCACTTATTAATGAATATACCAGGATACAGGGAGACGCCAAAAGTTGTATAGACCATATCTTTCTTGAAACCGATCAAAAAAATGACTTTTTCTCGCCAATTATTCTCAAAAGTGCACTTACGGATCATTATGCCCGAATTCTTCAATATGATTTTACACCTGAAAATAATGAAAATCACCAACACGGTGATTCCTTCAAAACATACATAAAATTCGATAAATTGAGAGGGAGATTAGCTAAAGAAAGCTGGATGGATGTTTACTCAGAAACCAACACAAATAAAGCAATGGAATTATTTATAAAAAAGATGAAAGATCACATAGCAGCGAGTACGGTTAAAATAAAGCTAGGAAGAAAAAAATTTAGACGAAAGCCATGGATAACAACTGGTTTAGTCACGTCTATAAATCGGAAAAATAAATTATATCAAAGAATGCAACATAATCCAAGAAATGATGATTTACGGAACGAATTTAGACAATACCGAAATATTCTTAGAGAATTAACAGATAGAGCAAAGGCAAAATATTACAAAACGGAAATAAATAAAAATAAAAATTGCCCAAAAAATATGTGGCAATGTCTCAGGGAACTACAACAAAATGAGAAAGCTATCAATGACATTAAGTAAATTGAATCAGAAGACGTAGTTACATCCGATAAATTAACGATTGCAGAAATGTTTAACGAATATTTTAGTCAAGTAGGAACGAAACTAGCACAAAAGATAAACAAACCGCAAGAAACATATCAAAGTACGAGACTCCAAAATCAAATATACCTAGAAGAAACATATAAGAAAGAGATAAAAAAAAATATAAGTGAACTGAAGCCTGGCAAAGCACCAGGACTAGATAATATAGGAGCCGAAACTTTAAAAAGAACAATCGAATTCATTGTAGAGCCCCTCACCTATCTTGTGAATAAAATAATGCGATCTGGGATCTTCCCAAGCGTACTAAAAGTTGCTGTGATAAAACCACTATACAAATCAGGAAAAAAAAAACAGAACTCTCAAACTATAGGCCATACTGAGTAAAATCATCGAAAAAGTATTGAAAGACAGATTCGTAATAATCATAAATAAATAAGGACTTATATCAGATGAGCAGTTTGGTTTCATGGAAGGCAGGTCGACGCAGGACGCAATTGCCGACCTAACTAAAAAAATATATATTATACTGCAATGGACTCGAAGCTATCGGCAATTTGCGTCTTCGTTGACCTCGCCAAGGCTTTGGATACCGTTAGCCATCCAGATCTATTAGAAAATCTGGAAAATATAGGGTTCAGAGGCATTGCATATGACCTAATGAAGAGTTATTTGAACGATCGTACCCAATGTGTTAAAATCGAAGAAGTAATCAGTCAAAAGAGGGAAGTATCATATGGAGTACCGCAAGAAACGGTATTAGGGCCAATTTTGTTCATTTTATATGTAATCTCACTCTTCAACTCACCAATTCAGGGTGAAATAACAGCGTTTGCAGATGAAACAGCCATATTTTCTGAAGATCAAAACTGGAAAAATCTAAAACAAAAAGTGAGCAAGTCATTCATTACAATACAGAAATTCTTCGATAGTAAATTGTCGACTATTGATTTGGAGAAAACAGTTTACCTACCTTTTACTAGCTACGAACCAAACTTACCGGATTTCAGTAGTACCTATCAATATTCCATACAACGATCAAATATTAACGTAGAACAGTGCTCGGACAGTTAAATACTTAGGAATCGTACTAGATAGACACTTGAAGTGGAATGAGCATATTAATATAGTCGTAAAAAAACTCCGCTACTTCTTGGCAAAATTTAAGTATCTCAGAAAGTACTTCGATATACAACACCTCAAAATTATGTATTTTGCCCTGATACATACCCATTTGATGTATGGCATCATTGCTTGGGGCGGTGTTATGAACTGTCATCTGAAAAATCTCGCAGTAATGCAGAAGTGGATATTGAAAATCATTTTATGGAAAGGCTACACTCATCCAAGCAGTGATCTGTACATCGAAAGTGGAATAATGGACATTCGTCAATTTTTTTTCTCGCCCTTATGATGTGTCAGCGAAATAATTTAATGCTTAGTCAAAAAGTATGCCATCCTTATGACACACGATTCAAAATAGGAGCCGTGACAGTCCCAAAAACGTCCAAAACTATTGGTCAAAGGTGCCACGCATTTCTTGCTCCTAGGCTATACAATAACTTACCCCCCCTCCTCAAAAATTTAAACTCGATCACTCTTCTCAGGTCTAAACTCAAGACCTGGATTCTGCAAACACCTAGATATACAATTGAGAAACAGATCGACATGAAGAATAACTAGAAATATCAATCGCATTCTGATTCTTGATATTCATTCATTATAAAAACTCATCTCATTAACTTGTTTATACCTCAGCTTAGATTTCTGGGTGTGTCTGTGTGTGGAAGCAGTCGTGATCATTATTAACTATTATTATATTATTATCATTATTATTATTTATATTTTGGATTACAGACAATAGCAGGATCACATAAGATGATAATTGCTGTTGTATTGAATGCACTATTGTAAGAAATTATGTAGTAAATGAATTTATCATTATTAAGTCTCAGTCAGTTCCATTCACCTGTACAAAACTTTTTCGCCCACTACAGGGTGTACGAAAAACATGAAGTCGAATAAACTATAATTTATTCGATCGGATGTTCAAAATCCAGTGCATTCAGTTCTAAACAATGGTACAATCAATTCTCAAATTCCATTCTTGTTATGAAGAGGAAATTTCATTTAATTCGACAACGCATTACTGCAGAATGCAGATCTATTCCAAGAGGTGTTCCAAAATGATAGAATGGCAATTGAACATCGATTATACTTTTGCTTACAACAGAATGCAATGCATATTGAATATCTGATTAAATAAAATATCATTTTAACGGAATTCATTTTATCTTTTTCGACTTCATGTTTTTTGTACACCCTCTAGTAGGTGGAAAAAAAGTCTTGTACAGGTGAATACTACTGACTGAGACCGTTAATTTGAGGTATCACAAAAAGGATAGTGCCATATGACATTTCAAAGTTGGGTTGTGTCGCGCCGAAACTGAAATATGGTAGTTCTAGTTTCCCTATTAACTATCTAGCATTTGTGACAAACGGCGTGTCTGTAACTTTCTTATTTCGCGAGATATTCGCATTGAAAGTTTTCAGATTTACACCCTGTATATTTGATTGGGGTAATTCCAAAGTAGAAACTTTAAGGAGGATTGAACGAGTCGTAATTTCGTAGTGAATATTCTTGCGAAATAGGAAAATGACCTCGAACAGTTTTTGAGAAATAATTCATATCGATGATTATTCATAAACAGTAAAATTACGAATCTCGAAATATTTTCATGTAATAGACGTCCACCGTATAAAAATAAATAGATATTGTTGTATAGATATACATTGCGTCCATAAAGTAACGCACAAATTCATTATTGGCTAAATGAACAAAAAAATTAGGAATTCCCAAAACAGGTCGATTTTTGATTTCAATTTACTATTGTTTCAAATCATAATATAATATACAGAGTGAACCACTTTCGTGTAATGACGTCATCACCATTTTTTTCAAATGGAACCCCCCCTTTTTTTTCAATTTCCAAATTGCCTTTGCTGAGCTGATTCCAAAAATGAATGATATGTTTCTTCAAATTGGTACAGGGTAGGCAATGCTCTCTCATGAGTTTTTGATATGATAATTAGAATTTCTGCAGTTCTTGCCTTTTTCATACAGGATTATTTCATATAATATCCAATTGAATCGTTAAAACATATTTATAATGAGGTGAACATCGCATTACTGGAAGGTAGTTGGTTTGGAATTTTGAAGTCTCATCTATTCTGCGACCTGTCCCAGTAAGTTGATTGCTGAAATTCTTCTCGAATTCTAGTATATTCGTACCAATCTTAGCATCAAATGAGGTCGAAGAAAAGCGAATACCTACCGTATATCAGAAATGAGAACTGATGCATCCAGTCAAATTCCTCTCTAATTTCAGTTAACGAATCATTAAGCGGGACGAACTTTAACTGGAGATTAAATATAATAGTTACGTAACTGAACTCTAATGTCACTCATCACTTAAATGTCACTCCCTTGATTATCACATTAGGCCGAGTATAGGGGAGAAAGGGAGAAAGACGCGGTAGTTCTGAACTATTTCTTGACACGGAGTTAGTGATGGGTAAGAGGGTAAACATGAATATCAAAATATTGCATTGAAATAAATCAAGTTGAGAAACAAATTATCGAATGAACATTATCAGATCGAAATTAAGTCAACTGAAAAATATCACATGCTCTATTTCTGATTTTTTCAATTTTTTTTTTCGTTAATATACCATAGGAGATTCACTAACCAGTAAATTATTCAGAAATTTATTGTCATTGTTTAATTAATCAATCTTTTCTTTTAAATCAGACAACATCTGTAATTTAAAGCCGTATGGGGGCGGCCCTCAGAATAACCCCATGGTAAATCCTGCCTGTCGTAAGAGGCGACTAAAAGGTGGTAGATGGTCTCATCACCACCATATCGACTTTGTGCGCTGTGAAATGGGTCACTCCATGTTTCAGTGTTCGGTCGATACCTTCCGGTCTCCCCTCCCCCAATCCTCTTTTCCTTGATTCATTTCAAGAATGAAGATGATAAAGTCTCCTAGAGTAAAACATTCCGGAAGCAAAATACCTCTCCATTCGGATTTCCGGGCGAGAGGTATTCGAGGGGACTCGACTCTGAAAATTAACTTTTGCAACATCCGCGGTCTCAACAATATCATCAATGATGTCCACCATCACCTACAGTTGGAGGAACACAAGTAAACTCGTCTTCCGACAGGGTCCACATGCTTTGTCCTGGTTATGAGCTCCATTCTCTCTATCCAGATTCAAAGGTGGAGTTTGCCTCTTTGCTAAAGCTAACCTTTCATGCCAGCGTGTAGAAAGTTTGAAACCTAAAGACTTTGATGTGATGTGGTTCAAGCTGGCCGATACCAAACAGACCAAATTCCTTTGCTGCCTTCATCTCTCACCTAATGAACCTTCTTATAACAACCTCTTTGAATTTTGATCACTCAAACTGGACTTTATTCAAGAGAATCATCCGACAGCAGAAATTGTGATCATGGGAGACTTCAATGTACATAACGCAGCCTGGCTCAAATTCACCAACAAAACAAACGATGCAGGTCGTCAAACTGAAGTCTTCGCCATAACGTATGGTCTTGAACATCTTATCGAGCCACCAACCCGCATTCCAGATGTCATCAACCAGTCTGCCAACACTATGGATCTTTTCCTCACCACCAACCCTGATTTTTATAGAATAAAAGTTTGTGCCCCACTTGGAAACTCTGACCACACCCTCATCTCCTGCTCCTGCTCTTTCAATGTACCATCGAACAGCACATTACCGCCCCGTCACATGTAGCATTATAACTCGGCCGACTAGGAAAGTCTTCGTGTGTTTTTCTCAGCGTTTCCATGGAAGAGGGTTTGTTTTTCCTCAGAGGATCCAACACGATGTGCAGAGTCAATTTCTGAAATCATCATGTTGGGGATGCAAACTTACATACCGAACACTGCAAGAAGAATATCTTCTCATGAGACCTGGTTTAGCGGAAGCTGCTCTAGAGCTGTCGCTTCCAAACAGGCAGCATTCCATCGATGGCAAAAAAATCCGAGCCCTGAGACTGGAGCAGTATATGTAGAGGCAAGAAATATATGCAATGAGACAATCAAGTATTCAAAAGATGCTCACAATGCCAAAATAAGATCAGAACTTGTTGGATGTCCTAATGGATCCCGTTCATTTTGGTCTTTCGCCAAAGCTGTGGGGAAAAATTTCACTTCCAGCTCGTTTCCTCCTCTAACCAAGGAAGATGGAACACTAGGCACAACTGCCCAGGAAAAAGCCAACATTTTTGCCCATTTATCTGCTGGCAATTCCACTCTGGATTCATCGGGAAAGCAACTCCGAACATTACACCTATTGACAGTTACATGCCCGAGATCACATTTTGCCAACGAACTATCCGAAATATTTTGTTGGGTCTCAACACCGGCAAGGCCTGTGGATCTGACGGAATCCCACCTATTATTCTCAAGAAATGTGCCACAGAACTATCACCTATTCTTTACAAGTTATTCAACCACTGTTACAAATTGGGGATATTTCCGTCCAACTGGAAAATCGCAAGAGTACAACCAGTCCCCAAAAAAGGCAAAAAGACCCTACCTAGCAACTACAGACCTATCGCACTGCTGTCTATTATTTCAAAGGTCATGGAAAAAGCCATTGACATCGAGCTCATGAAATATTCGGAAAGATCAACTGGTGACCTGCTCCAATACCAGCTTGCCGAATAAAAAACGAACGAGGAAGAAATGTTAACAACATAAATATGGATTTGGCAACAATTCTCGAATGGGGAATTTCTCCAAAGAAGCCGACCTCAAAATGCCCAACATAAGCTTGTCAGAGGTGACCATACCTTTGAAGTCATCCATCTCGATGCTTGGTTAAACTATCAGCAATAACCTTTTTTGGGAAAATCACCTGAGATCAAGTGCATCCCAAAAACTTGGTTTTCTGTTTCGTACCAGGAGCTATTTCACTTCCAGTCAGCTGCTTACGATCTATAAGGCACAAATTCGACCTGTCCTGGAATACTGTTCCCATATTTGGAGTGCGGCACCTAAACATAGCCTGAAGCTGTTGGATTCTGTCCAAAAAAGGGCAATTCGTCTCGTCGGTGATGCTTCGCTTACTAACTCGCTTACCTCTGTCTCTATTCTATAGATATTTTCATGGGCGATGCTCTTCTGAAATATCAACAATCGTTCCTCCTTTAGCGTTCTCTTCGAGGTTAACCCGTCGAGTCCAGTCTTCACACCCCTTTGTGGTTAAATTGAAGACCTGCAGAACATCTCTTTTCAAAGACTCGTTCATCCAACGAACAGCGAGGCTCTGGAATACATTGCCCAGGGAGGTGTTCCCCGAGGCATATGAAATTCAGAAATTTAAAAAGAACACCAATTCCTACCTCTTTTCCCTTAGTTCTCACGATGTTCTCTGAAAATTACAGGATGTCTCCTCTTGTGGGAAGTTATATATAAAAAAAATTCTGTTGAAATCGATGACTACTATTTGAAATGTAAAGATTATTGAATGATCGTATGACTGATTGTTTGGGTAGGAATTATGACACTAATTGGGTGCAGTAGGAAAATTTGATTGAAATCATATACCGGATGTCGGGTGTCCCAACGAATTTGCTCGATATATCGATAAGGCTGATTGATATAAGAAGAGTCTCATATAAAAGTTACACAACATCAAGAACTAAATGTTTTGAAAATAGTTCAAGATGCACAGGGTGTTGCATTTCTCCGTAATAGCAAGACAAATATATATTTCTTTCAATTGGAGCAACTAATTTTTTTCTGTTATTAAAATGGTCCCATCGTTCCCTATTTCGACGAAATGGGGAGTGATGCAGGCTCTGATTACAGAGTTTCATTACAGTTATTTCACTGTAATTAAGCTTTTCTCTCAAAGAATTTTCCAAATGGAACATACAGTATATTAGTTCGTCTTCGCATTCTATATGAAATTACCTATTTGAGTATACCAACGTCTTATACCGGGTGATTCTTCAAGGTGGCTCGCCCCTATAACTTTTTTATTATTGGAGATAGAAGAACAAAATTCGGGGGTTGTGTATTATATGTCAATTCTCATTATTTGACGTATTCACTTGCTTTGCAGTACTTCCGGTTTGACCGGAAATGACCTCAACTTTCGATTTTCAATTGGAACACCCTATATATTTTTACTTATTTCGATCG
Organism: Plagiodera versicolora; assembly: GCA_037013635.1. Classification (NCBI taxonomy): domain Eukaryota; kingdom Metazoa; phylum Arthropoda; class Insecta; order Coleoptera; family Chrysomelidae; genus Plagiodera; species Plagiodera versicolora. The sequence continues at coordinate 928,322 of CM072986.1, read as the reverse complement.
AGGATGACATTATCTATCCAACAAAACTTTGTTTGTGAATATTTGACGTATGAAAGAATTTTTATTACAATTCAGGTATTGGGCTTTTTGCAATTATTGAGAAAGATATTGAAAATAAAGTGGAAGTGTGTGGTATCAAATTGTTCGTAAGAAAATGATCTTTCACAAAAACCCGACGAGCCACCATCTTTCCATTCGGAAAAATCGAGTTAACTGGAAATAATGATATTTGTGACATTGAAAAAAATATTGAAACGACTCTAAAGTCATACGCCTCAAAGTTTTATTTTTCCCATGTCACTTGATCAAAAAGGAAGCGTTTCAATCGATCCATGGCACGCTAGATCGAAAAATAAAAATTGAAATAAAAATTCTTTCATATGTCAAATATTCACAAACAAAGATTTGAGGGATAGATAATGTTATCCTCGATCGAAATAAGTAAAAATATAAAGGGTGTTCCATTTGAAAATCGAAAGTTGAGGTCATTTCCGGTCAAACCGGAAGTACTGCAAAGCAAGTGAATACGTCAAATAATGCGAATTGACATATAATACACAACCCCGAAATTTTGTTCTTCTATCTCCAATAATAAAAAAGTTATAGGGGCGAGCCACCTTGAAGAATCACCCGGTATGTTATTCCTGATTATCTGATAATTTGTGTTTTTCAAATTATTTCTACAGAATTGAAGAAATACCTGTTTGATTTGCGATTGATTGGTATTCGGAAATTGCCGGATACCGCATGTCTGTTCCTGGCTTTAGAGATCTTCAATTACCCATGAGCGTTTTTCTGTAATGTTTTGCCAAACAGTAAAAATTGAAGTTGACTTCGATTTCGAATATCACCAAAAACGAAATAATAAATTGTGACATTTGTTCACAGTCTGTTCTGTGATTTGCTTGGAAACTGTGATTATCCATTATGGATTTTACAAAGGAAGAGCTAATCGGAATGGTGTATGCATTGGATGATGGTGAAGAAAATTGTTTGTTGGCTTCCCGTTTGTATCCTGAAAGAAGGCATTCACAAGTGGAAGGTTTAGTATGATTAAAGGAACGATTTGAGAGAAAAGGTCACATCGATTACGAAAAAACTAATCGTGCCAATATTGACCAATGAAAACCAATCAGCTATTAGTCTCACAGTGTTAGAAAATCCTGTGTTAAGTATCAGAGAAATCAGCAGAGATTTAGAGATATCAAAATCTTCAGTTGCCAGGAATTTGAAATCCAACAGATTTCACCCTGCACAACTGCGCCAGGAGTTGCTAGAGGCAGATTTTTTGAAGAGAGTGAAGTTTTGACAGACGATGTAAAATAAAATAATGGAAAATGCAAGATTTCTGAAGAACATTATGTTTACCGACGAAAGTACCTTCCACAGGAACGGATTCGTTAATAGGCACTATCATTATCATAGTACCGAAAATCTGCCTAAACTCCATGTTATCGATTATCAGCATAAATGGAGCCTAAATTTATGGGGCGGTATTGTGGATAATTATGTTGTCGGACCATATTTCTTCGAACGAAAATTGAACGGACAAGAGTTTCTTAAATTTCTCAGAAAAGACTCTCCAGCACTCTTTTTCATATCAATCAGCCTAATATCGAGCAAGTTCGCACTGTTGGGACACCCGATATACTGTAATACAGGTTGAGTCAAAAATATCTTCCAAGCTCTTTCGGAGTGATAGTACTTACATTGAAAAAAAAAGTATAGTTCGATGAATAAACTCATGTCCTAAAATGCATGCTAAGGAAGATCTTTCCAAATTTGATAAAATCAGCATAATGTCTCCACGTAACTTCCGAACGGTATAATCCACCAGAATGAAATTGTCACTTGATGTCAGCAGATCAATTAATCGCAAGATTCATCGATAATGCTATCTTAGAAGGCCACGATTAATTTTGTTCTGAATTTTGATGTTTATGTCAGCAACATTGTTGCAGTTGATTTCTTCATGTGATTTTTCTGTTTGATTGTATTACTGCGATTTTCAACTGAAATTCGAAGGAACGACAAAATTGGAGAGGTATATCTTCCTTAGTAGGTACTATGTATTGTAGGCCATAAACGTAGTTTATAATATACTTTTGTTTTCATTACACTATCACGAAAGCTCGGTACACAATTTGACCCACCAAGAATGGATTCCGTTGTGAATGTATCTTCAAAATCTTAACCTTTTACCAGGAACCTCATTGTATCTTTGACACGATTGGAGTGTTATAAGGTATCATCAAAAATAATTATAGACACATAGTTGATAACGAAAGTTTTTCAAAAATGTTAAAAGAGTATCCGAACCAAAGAGCTCCCAATATGTGGGCTAATACTGAAATAATGTTCCAGAATTCGTGGCAGAGAGAACTAATATTGAGATCAAAAACATTCATTCTTTGTATTCAACGCAATGTTATATTGGTTTCACGAGTTCTTCTCAGTTCATGAAGATTGACACAGTGATCAGATGAGAATGGTGAGCATTCACTTGGAAATAAAAATATCACTTGCAATTTCATTCATATCTACAGACTAGAGAAGCCTTGTTGAGTTTGAATTTCTACTACTATGTCGAATGGAATATGAATTCAACCAAATATTTTATAAATAGAAAACGAGGGCTTTCTAACTTCATTCTTGTCTTCTGAACAATACGTTAATTCTCAGAGTACAAAATAATCCGTATTGAACACCTTCTGCATCAGCAATGTCCAAAATGCTTGTTCAAGAGGCAGAGGCTCATAAGGATTTCTTATTTTGTCCGATGAGAATATATAAAAAGCACCCCCTACTTCAGAATTTTCAATAGGACTACTGTTCTTGTGATACATCATTTCGAAGGGAATTTAATCTCAAATACATCGGTGTACTGAAATTAAGGATCGATAAAGTGTTGTTGAAGATTTAATTAAAACTAAGTTTTATCAAGGTGTTTTTATTTGTTATTACCTAAAATGTTATCATCGTATGAAAAGTTCACTGTGGGTGCGCCACTGTATTGAAAAATAATATGCTCTCAGAAATAATAGTTCAGAAGGTGAGACAGACGTTTTAATGCTAAAAAAAATATCGCCATGTGTTGCAAGGTCGTATTTTCACATATTGTCTGACAAGTTCTACCATATTCAATCCTGGGACATTCCCCGAAGTTACAAAAAATTCTCGCATTACCTTTGTTTTTGTATTCGGTAATGTAATTATAAAAACGGATCCTTCATCTATTACATTTTCAACAAGCATATTTGTCAATTCCTCTCTTCTGCATGCTCCACTTAGTCAAATTATCATGGCAACTTTATTAAATAAGTATGTATCATCTGATGCTTCCGTTGAAAACTTGGTAACATCTTGTTTAGTAAAAATTTTGGTAAACCTACAGTATAGGTAAGCAACTCCGATTTTGATGAAATTTTCACAGAAGCTTCGGAACACTAATAAAAACTCCCTGTGATAAAAATTTTTCCGCGGAAACACCTCCAACATACTTTTTTTTAGGAAAGTTTCTGAAAATCGATCACGGTAAGACCTAAGAATTTGATTGATATTGTACTCACGTTATGGTTTGAGAGAATGTTTATTACACTAAAACATAGTTAACATGTCCTTGAATCAAATTTCACAAGAAATTTCATGATGAGAAACTTTGGAATAAGATATTTTCATGTTTTTATATTTGTATATTTTCGACTCAAAACAATATATAATAATTGCTATGTCAAATGAGATCTGTCATGTCACAAGAGAGCAAGGTTGCCAAGTTGTATTTCTATTTTCAGTGGTAAACCATAGAACTTGAGTCTACATATAAGTACAATATATTTTTATGTGGCCAATTGATTGATCTACGTTTGATTGATCTAGGTGTAATTGATCTACGTTTGGGGTGGATCCCGGCGAGAGTGATGTTTTTAATCAGGCACTGCGATGGCGCGCCAGCGCCGTCGCAGGAACCATCTCCCTCGAGTTACCTGCATTTTGAATTATCTACGTTTGATTGATCTAGGTGTAATTGATCTACGTTTGGGGTGGATCCCGGCGAGAGTGATGTTTTTAATCAGGCACTGCGATGGCGCGCCAGCTCCGTCGCAGGAACCATCTCCCTCGAGTTACCTGCATTTTGAATTATCTACGTTTGATTGATCTAGGTGTAATTGATCTACGTTTGGGGTGGATCCCGGCGAGAGTGATGTTTTTAATCAGGCACTGCGATGGCGCGCCAGCGCCGTCGCAGGAACCATCTCCCTCGAGTTACCTGCATTTTGAATCATCTACGTTTGATTGATCTAGGTGTAATTGATCTACGTTTGGGGTGGATCCCGGCGAGAGTGATGTTTTTAATCAGGCACTGCGATGGCGCGCCAGCGCCGTCGCAGGAACCATCTCCCTCGAGTTACCTGCATTTTGAATTATCTACGTTTGATTGATCTAGGTGTAATTGATCTACGTTTGGGGTGGATCCCGGCGAGAGTGATGTTTTTAATCAGGCACTGCGATGGCGCGCCAGCGCCGTCGCAGGAACCATCTCCCTCGAGTTACCTGCATTTAGAATTATCTACGTTTGATTGATCTAGGTGTAATTGATCTACGTTTGGGGTGGATCCCGGCGAGAGTGATGATTTTAATCAGGCACTGCGATGGCGCGCCAGCGCCGTCGCAGGAACCATCTCCCTCGAGTTACCTGCATTTTGAATCATCTACGTTTGATTGATCTAGGTGTAATTGATCTACGTTTGGGGTGGATCCCGGCGAGAGTGATGTTTTTAATCAGGCACTGCGATGGCGCGCCAGCGCCGTCGCAGGAACCATCTCCCTCGAGTTACCTGCATTTTGAATTATCTAAGTTTGATTGATTTATCGCGCCATCGCAGGAATCGTGTGCATCAAAATATTTGGATTCGTTGAATGATTGTATCCCGAACTTTGAAATAAATCAAATCTCCGATTTTGTATCCACTTGGCAACGCTGCTTGTTATAGTGACACTAAACTAGTCATTTGACATTTCCATTATTGCACGCCATATTGGGTTGAAAATATATGATATTAAATTATGAAAATGGGCATTTTCATAGCTTTCCATCATGAAATTTCTCGTGGAAATCGATTTTAGAACATATTAATGATATTTTAGTCTATTCTAAATTTGTCCTACTAATTACGTAAGTACAATATCAATCAAATTCTTAGGTCTTACCGTGATCGATTTTCAGAAACTTTCCTAAAAAAAAGTATGTTGGAGGTGTTTCCGCGGAAAAATTTTTATCACAGGGAGTTTTTATTAGTGTTCCGAAGCTTCTGTGAAAATTTCATCAAAATCGGAGTTGCTTACCTATACTGTAGGTTTTCCAAAATTTTGGATTTTTTAGCTCTGTAACCTTCTGATTTACGTTTTAGTAATGCAACCAGCTGTAGGTACTTACTAATATCGACGTTTTTTTTAGTTGATAAAATACTTCTTATCATCGAATAATACGACCAAAGAGAAGATGGTTTTCTTTCCTTAGATAAGCATTCAAAGTAAGCCAACAAAACTTCTTCATGAGTGATATTCTTGATTTTTTCAGCAGAACACCATTCTTCGTACCGATTGAACACCATTTCATATACACTCCGTGATTTTTCCGTCAAAAGGGTGTCCACGATATTTCTCGACATTTCTTCCAAATCAGAAGGTAAACTATCAGCTCAGAATCACTAATTTTTTAAATTATATTAAATTCTACCTGACAATAATTATTGAGTATGACAGCGATAAATAAATATTGCCGTTACAACCTGATGACGTTGTCAAGGAAATGGCAAAGCACAGCTCACTCACCTACTAATATTTGAAACTACACAATACTTTCTCCTTTAAAAATAGTTGTCATTGTGACATGTCGAAAATGCAGTTTTTAATTTTTTGAAAATGTATTGATATAAATGCGATCAGATAAAATTCTGTATGTAATACGAATCATAAACAATCATTATGGCACACGCCGTGTTATCGGATAACATTCACGACTTGTACCATAATGATCGTCTTTATGATCTTCATCACATAAATAATTATTTTGTTATTCTTTTTTGTGTACGAATGAGTTTTCTTAATTTTTGGCATTTGAATGTGAGAATTCAAAAATGCTGCTCAGTCCTATGACATTGTGGCAATAACTGAAACATGGCTCACTAATGACTTGAGGGATGACACTGTATCTATGGCAGACTATAATCTTTTCAGGTCCGACAGAATAAGATCTCGCGGCGGAGGTGTTGCTCTTTATGTCAATAAGAATATTTCATGTTCTAGATATGATTTTCCCATTAATTTTTGATGAGAATATTGGACAAATCTGGATTCAGATCAAAGTGAATAGTCGTAAAATAGCCATAGGTAATATATACAGACCACCTTCTAGAAACGTGAATCAATTTATAAGTGATGTTGAAGAGTCCCTTTCCCAAATTATACCCACTGTAGACGAAATTATTTGTCTAGGTGATATGAACATTGATCTTCTCAAACCTGAAAATATTCTCAGCAAATGTTTTGATGCCTACGACTTTGAACAAATAATCGATGAGCCCACTAGGGTATGTAATACATCGTTCTCATTGTTAGACCCCATTTTTATATCGAATCCCAGTCTCATAAGCACCTTTGTAGTTCTGGATGCTGGTTCTATATTAGACCATATCCTTGTATTTTGTAGATACAATTAAAATCGAAAAATTTCAGCGTGACCCTAAATTTATAACCCTTAGGGATTCTAAGAATTTTCACCTCAACAGCTTCCTTGATTTCAATAACGCACGATATCAACGACATTTTCCATATCAACGATGTTAATGAAAAAATCGATTTTTTCAAAAATGTTCTGCTCACTTCATTTGATAAACATGTCCTAATCAGAACAGTACGAGTAAACAAATCCAAAGCAGCATGGCTAACATATCCTCTTAGAGTTATGATGGAGGAACGAGATGAGGCGTTGGCTAAATACAAAAGAACGACCTACTTACCTGATTGGGAGCGTTATAAAGAACTCAAAAATTTTACGTTAGCCGCAATTCGCCGCGAGAAAAAAGCATTCCATGATCGAGTCCTCAGTGCAAACAATTCCAAACATCTATTTCTGAAGTGAATGACATTCTCAATAGCCTAAAATCTAATGCATGTGGATCAGACTGTATTACTTCATGTATGCTTGAGTACTGCAGCCCCTTCATTGATTGTTACTTGACCCTTACCATCAATTACTGCCTGGAAAAAGCTCATTTTTCCAAATTTACCTAAATCGAAAAATCCACTATCTCTTTCAGATTTACGTCCAATAAGTATCTTACCAGCCGTTTCTAAAATTCTTGAGAGAGCTATTCACATTCAACTAACAGCCTTTATTGTATCCGAAAACATTCTTCCAGACTATCAGGCAGGGTTTCGAAAGGGGCACAGTACTATTACGGCTCTACTCAATGTTAGTAACAGCATTGTAGCCAATATTGATGAAAAAAATATTACCGCTTTAATACTATCAGATTTTTCTAAGGCATTCGACACCATTAGCCACAAACTCCTTCTTTCCAAGCTCGAATATTATGGATGTTCAGCCAATGTCATAAGTCTTTTGAATTATTATTTGAGCAACCGATATCAAAAGGTACATGTTGATGATAGAAGTTCAACCCTCAAAAGTGTTAGATCAGGAGTACCTCAAGGCTCAATTCTTGGTCCTCTCCTATTTTTGTTATTCACTGCAGATATTTTTTCTCAAATTAAACATTGCCAGGTACAATCATTTGCGGATGACACGCAGTTATATCATAGTATTGCATCTTATAATATCCTAGTATCCCAAAATGAAATAAATGATGACCTTGAAGTTATAAACACTCTGTCGGACAAACACAATTTGAAGCTGAATTCTGACAAATGCCATTTCATGTTCTTCGGCAACATAAACCAAAGACAATATGTTAAAGACCATATGAAACTCAAGATAGGAGACCAAATACTCAAATCGGTTGACTCTGCAAAAAACTTAGGCATCACTTTTGATGAAGATTTGAAATTTAATGCACATGTAAAACAGCTTGTGATTAAATCCTATGCCACTCTCAAATTCTCTATCCACATAGACAGAGCTTGTCCCCTAGTACGAAGAAGCTTCTTTCACAATCGCTTATCCTCTCGATCTTCAATTATGGTCCCTTCTTGGATTCGGCTAATCAATATAAAATACAACGCGTGCAAAATTCTTGTGTTCGCTTCATCTCAGGGATACGTAAATTTGAACACATTTCCCGAGCTCGTGCCAACCTTGGTTGGGTGGGTATCAATGTCCGTTCTCAGGAAGTATAACACTACTGCAACATCACTTATTCAGTATTGAAATCGAAAATACCTGTTCCTCTATTCAATAAATTGACAAAGAGGTTAGAGCTTCATTCTTTAAACCTTCGAACTAACCAAAACCTTCATATCCCTCGTCATTCGTCTGCCATGTTTAGAAAATCATTTTCCTACTTAGCTGTATTTTGTCACAATACGATTATTAAAGATCTCATGCAATTCTCGAAATCTACATTCAAAAAGAAGCTAAAGGCAAAATTCAATATGTGATTAAATTATGTTGCTTGTTGTATACTACTAACAATTTGTTCCATCACACAATCTATATTTTTTGTCCAGTTACTCTTTTTTCTATAATCACAAACTTCGCCCATTTTGTAATATTGAAATACTAAATAGAAGTCGATTATTATTATTATCATTATGTATTCGAGTCACTACAATCAACAATTTGCGAACTTTTTAAAATGGTTAATACCATACAAGAGAGAATATCCATTGTAGCTGCGTAGTTTGAAAATGGACGATGTGGTAGAGCTACGGCTCGAATTTTCAATGGAATTCATCCAGAAAAAAGCACATCATATCAGTAGGTGCTTCAATGAGTGAGTTCATGGAATCGGGATCAGTGCTGAATAAAAAACATGAACGAGAGAAGCCTATGAGAAATGAAGAGGTCGCTGTTGCAGTTGTATGACATGCAGTGATAGACGACATTCAATCTTTAAGACAACTTGAGACTATTTCTGGAGTTTCTAAAAGCAGCCTACATCGAATTCTGAAAAAAGCTAAATTCCATCCTTATAAAATGCAGAATGTACAAGAAATAAATGGAGATGATTCTGACAGACGTACAGAGTTTTGGGAAATCATTGATTGGTGATAATAATTACCTCTACATTGTGTGATTTTCTGATGAATCTTCTTTTTATTTGCTTGGACATGTGAACATATACAGGAATGACGTAAATCCCCATTGGTACAGGAAAACTCATGCACAAACTCCCTATAAATTGAATGTTTGGGCTGGTATTCTGGGAGACCATATTGTAGGTCCATTTTACTGATGGTAACCTCAACGGACAAAGGTATCTTGAACTTCTTAAGTCAAATTTGAATCCCAGAATCACTCAGACGATGATAGGCTGCAACTTCTGGTTCCGAACATACCAGATTGCTCAATGCCTAATTAAAAATCACCTGGCGGATATACATATATCCTAATGTTCATATTGCAATTCGTATTATGTTGACCATGCTCGTTACTACAGCTCCTGTAGAAAGAAGTTTTTCAAAGTTAAAAATTATCTGGATTGGCAATACTGTCAATAGAAGCTGATTTAGCTGCAAAAATTGATTACAAATATCTTAGGACTTCAAAAAATAACAGAAAAACTAGTTTTTAAATCTAGATGTGTTTTAATCTTTTCTTATCACAAATATTAGCTAAACAAATGAACAAAGTCGCAATGATAAAAAGGAGATTCGCAGGTGCAACTTTGCTCACGTCTTCAATAGGCTTCGCTACGCCACCCAGTTACACAAACATCTATGGGATGTCGCATTCAAGTCAGTCGATGTATCAAAGCGAATCACAATCATACATCACTGAGACTGCCACGGGATTCCTGATGTGAGAGATTATTCACATTCTTCGTTTCATTTCGTTGGTCTATTTGGCGATGAATTAGTGAAGCACTCCAACATAACAGGGACATTTATATTTGAATCAAAAACTTCAGTCGATGAGAATCAAAACTCGATGTATCCGAGTTTTGAGAGTGATTCGCATTAAGTAGAATGAAGTAACATTACAATTATTTTTCATTTGTGAATCAACAACTCATGGGAATTCATTTGTGATATGGAAATTATTCGTACCGCCTATACGTTATTGTGACGTATTTTTGAATCTGCCTCTTTTTCTGAAAGGACGATGATTCATTGTATTCTTCATTTGATGTTCTTTACTTCAATAGTGAAATTTGATCGAGACGTTATGTCTTCGAAAAAGTACTAGATCAGAGAAAATTAGCACTTTTTGGCGGTTTTTTAACTCTTGATGTTATAAATCTCAACTTTCTAAATTATTTATGTGTCTCTAATCCTTGTTCAAAATGTGAAGCCTATTATATAACTTGGAAGAAAATATCACTTTTTTCCCAAGCAAATATTTAAAATTTACGTTTCGCCCAACTCTGTATTGAGAAAAACCTGTGCATAATCACATAGTCATAGATACAGCGCACAATGTGACTTTTGAATACAAGAATATGATTGGCTAGGAAATTCCCAGCATACGCAGTTGCCAAGTGAATTTGAAAGAGGTGTTGATGAATAATACCATATATTATGTCGTTATGTCCTCAATGTAATTTATTATATCTACGTGCTTTATGTAATGATTCGATCTGCTTCCAGAATTATGGTATCACCCATTAGAACCAAATGATGGAACACGAAAAATCAAATGATCTCCTCGATTTTGAATATGTAAAAATGAGAGCTTGCAACATTGAACTCAACAAGATACATTTCAGTTATTGGGTTATAACTCATTGATCACACTCACACTTTTGATCACATATGACTCGTAGGAGGAGACGAATAAAATCGGAGATTTTATTATATTCCTGAAAACAGTGAAAATGTTATTGGTGTAGCCAATACCAATAACCCAGAAGCTAGAATTGATAATAATGATATCGATATGGCCTGAGCAGTGTTTTTGAAAGAAAATGAACCATATTCTTCAGTAAATCATTCAGCCATCAATAATCAAGTCTTTTTGTGAGATTCGGGTAATTTATTTGATGTGAATATCTGAAAACTCCTTTTCAACCTCAATAATCAAACTGAACATTGACAACATGAACTTAAATGTATTTTATTAATTTTCAGATGCTGTTACACAAGAATTTGAGGTGTTTGAAATACTGAAGAGATAGTGGCTATAAATCAGAGAAAATTGCAAGAATAAAGCAGTGTAGTGATGTGAGTTTTTTCATGTTGAAGTGAAATTTCAGTTACTTGAAGTCATAATATTTATGATTTTCCGAAGGTTTTCCGAAAATGAATGTTATTGAAATCTTGATCATGAGCATTTTTCTTATCCTATCCTATCCTATTTCCTACTGAGAGATTCATGAACTGATTCAGAATGAGATTCGTAATAATAAAATGGAGTATTCTTGTGAAACCTATTATTTCGTCTATGTGACATGAATGCGACTTCATCATTAACTCCGAAAATTAAGTATATGTGACCTCCTTCAGAAGCACAATATTCTCCTCATAAGGAATTCCAGATAAAAGAATGTGAAACAGTTCGAACTTCACATTGTCAGTAATCTAATGCATCAATGTGATTTCTATTGTGACGCTAAATGAAAATCAAAAAACGACCAAAAGGGTCCGGAATAGAAGACATTGTGGTGTTAGTGAGAATCTCAATTCGAGTCACGGCTGTGATCTGGAACATGAATGTGATGCCCAATCACATCTCTGAGACGGATTTGTGTTAACTGGGCACTGAGTGATAGATTAATTTTTGACAATAATGAAAGAAAATATTGTTTCTTTTCATCAGTTCATATATCGTAATCATATACGGCTAATTAGATTTGAATCAATGACAGAAATATTATTCCTTGCAAGATCATCTCAAATAAATCAAACGACATTCATATTTTTGGATAGCAGATCGAATCTGTTTCGCTGATTGGCTGACAAAGTGACAGATAGAGGGCAGCGCTGCAGGTGGCGAAATACGAGAACCGCCAATTTTTCCTCAATTTATGTGTAAGGGCCATTCTCCACGAGCAACAAAATCGCGACTGTTTACCGGCTTAAAAATCGCCTGTGTTACAGAACCAAAAGTTCAAAAGGGACTGTTTACACGGGCGTTTTACCGGTCGCGACTGGACGCGTAAACTAGTGTCAAGGCGGTTTGAACGCCACCTGACGCGAAAAAGTCGCCCGCTGGAGAACGGCGAGTGATTCTCCATGTGGCGTTTTCCAATTTGTTTTATTAACTCGGAAGGAATCCATCTGGACATTAGGGGCAAGTCGTTTTTTTTTTGCTCGTGTAGAATGGAGGGAGCGCCTTTCTCGCGTTTTCATCGCTGTTTACCGGCGGATAATCAAAGCGATATTACAAAAAATGTTGAACAGGGTGGTCGAAAGATATTGAATTACTGAACGAAACACAACGACAGACCTATTATCCTAAGGAGACAGAACATCTCATTCATAAATCTGGGGTTGTTTTGTTGCAATGATTGAAAGCACGGTCTTACACATAGGTCTGGAGACTACGGCATTTTCGGGTGTTGGGGGGTGGCACCAGTTTTGAAGAAAACGTTGCCATAATTATCCGCTAGGAGGACATAGGGGTATAATCACATGATTAATCTTTGACAACAAAACAAATGGTTAAGACTTGAATGGTAAATAAAATCAATCACAGAAATATTATATCTTGCAAAATTCTCTCGAATAAATGAAAATCATTTTACTTCCGAAAACCTGATCGGATCTGATTCGTGATTGGCTGACAAAGAGACAATAGAGGACAGCGCTGCAGGTGACGAAACATGAGAACCACAAAAATTTCCTCAATGTTTGGGTCACCCTCCACCATACGAGTTGCCAGACCTATGTATACGATCGTAATTGAAAGAGACGTTAATGTGTATGACAAAAACTACCCATCGGAGCTCCCTGTCACGCTAACAGTCTTAGGTTAGGGAATAAGTCTATGGTATACGGTATTATATTGCCATCTATAGTCTGGAGGACAAACTACACTGGAACCGAACTACGACGACAATATGGTCGCGTGGAACGATGAGACGAAATCTGTATAGTATTTTGATTGTATTTTCCATTATTACTTTACTAATTTTATTTTACTTATTCTCCAGTTGTGAACTTTCAAAAATCAATCAATCGATCAAGTGAAGTCATCATCAACTGTTTCTTATAAACACTATCCATATGTAGAGTACGCCCCGTAATCTTCAAGAAGTTCAATGATGAAGTTGTGAGTAACGACATCTATTCTTGAATATGCCAACCACACTGAATATCTGGAAATGATATAAATGTATGTACAGGGTGAGTGAACAAGTTACCTCTGATACCACAGTTTTATGATGCTTATAGACGCGAGTGAGACATTATCAATTGGCAAACTTTTTCATTCATCTTCGTCACTCCTGTATCATATGTAGGATATGTAGAGAATCATAGACATCAGCCGTGCCGAGAGCGAGTAAAGTAAAAATAAAAAAGTTTTCTGTACACTGGGCGCCATCTATCTACAGGCATAGTTTTCGACCCACTGAATAAGCGTTTCGAGTCGGGAATACACCTTCTCTTTTCGAGTGAATTGCAAAAAATCCTGATAGCGAAAATTAGATGCTTCAATGATAAAAATATGTGAATCTAAGGAAAGCATAATTTTCATGAATCTTGATCTGTTGAATACTAATTTCGAGTGTACTTGAATAATCTTTTTATTACTGAAACAATCAATTTTCGCTATTATTTCGTGTTTTCTCAATCAACTCAAAATTGGACAGTGTCTTACTTAAAATTCGTTTTCAGCGTTTCGAAAAACATGCCCCCAGATAGGTAGCGTTAAGTGTACAGGGTGAGAGAATTTCGATGAATAAAAAGGGTAGCTATGAGAGATACAAAAAATATGTTGCATTCCTGACCTCTTCTTTCGAGGTCAGTTCACTGGCGAAAACAAAAATTCACTATCTAATTTATTACAAACAAAAGCTAGATTTTTCCACTTTCAACCCATACAAACATAATGGTTGTTAGTGAGTGACGTTAGAGAAAACAACTTCTACATTCTTCCCAATCGTGGAGAACATTTAGTGAGAACTGTTAATTTTTGTTATAGCCTAACGTTTATATCAGTTTGCTATGATTAAGTAGGGAAGGATTATTTTTCAACTTGAAAGCAATTCATTGATAACTTATATATGCCATATCACCTTGAATGATATATTTTGATTTATAATACTCCTCATGATTTTCCTAAGACAGCCTCATTCAAGATGATCAAGAAAGTGAAAAATAGTAATTCAGTGAAGTTCTATTTATGCTACAGAAGATTCGCATATCAATAAGAATCCAACATGTTATACGTGGTTGAAAAAGCAAAGAATTATCCTGTTCAACTCGATTACGATTTTTATTTGAAAATATATAACTTGACACATTAGTCGAAATTGAACAGTTTTTTTACGACACTGAATAGTACGTGAAAAGGTGCCTAAAGAATGTCAAAGTTATTTCCTCCTGAGTTCCATGACATATTGATGAACGAATAACCTGAACTTACCGCTTACATATTAGTTGGAATAGAACCAATCTAAAAATAAAACAGACTCAATTAGGACGATAAATAGGTGTTTTTTTTTTTGATAAATAGTATGTTGAAGGAAAGAGAGTTCAAATCAAACCATTCACACAGTCTAGCAAGATCATCCTGAAAACAACACAAGATATTCGTCGAAATAACTTGCAATCATCCGCACATAGGAGAGCTTTTGGGAATTTCTGATAGATTTGGTTTCTTTTCGATGCCATTAGTGAAAACGAAAAGTATCTAGCAACCACAGACCTGAAAATATGTATATACATTGGCTATGAATGTCAAGGCATGAATAATTATGGCAACACTTCACTGTCATTTTACAATGATGCCAAATTGTTTGGAGCGAATCCTTATAATCGTTTGTTTACATGTGAATTGTTCATTTCTGGTAATTTTTTGAATTTGTTCTTTTGAGAGCCTCTTTTCAATCTACCATTACGATATTGAAATGCTGAATGCATTGAGCGGAGATGTTCAGGAAGTGATTGCATCTTTGTAAGGATACTTCTAATGGGAAAGGAATATCGGGAGCCCCTTACTTTTATTAGATTTTGTTGAAAAGGTAAGTGAGAATCTTAATGAATTCACCACAATCTCACGATGGTTCCAAAGGTTTTATGAAATATGATTATTACAAATAGTGACGGCTGCTTCAAATGTAGGAATTGCTACTGTGTGGAGAATATCTGCAAAATCTACCCACCCAGAAGGTAAGGGTGAAGGGCCCTAGGAATTCTACAGAAACTTGTTATCCTGGATATTGATCAACAAACTGAAATGATGTATTTATGATATGTACAAGAACAGTGAGTATTCAGTGCATATCACATATCATCAGTTGATGAACATTCTCCATTGCAGAGGAACATATGGTGAATAAAGAGGCTCTGGAACACATTGCCCAGGGAGGTGTTCCCTGAGGCATATAAGGTTATATATATGTTTGATGGTGTATTGAAATCATATTGTCCATCAGATTCATTGTTCTGCATGCTGGTTGTTCAGATAGATTTATTCCTGGAGCAGAATCAGTTTCTATTCCTAAAACTCACGTAGGTATATAGTGAATTGGGACACATTTGAATTTTAATCTATATTGTAAGTTTTGTTGGAATGTAATGTTGTATATAGTATTTATATAATGGGCAAATATAAAAAAAAATCCACCAATAAATGAATCTATAACTTCTAGATTTTTTCTGATACACACCTATTGAAGTTGGTCAATAATTGGTTTTGAAATATAGAACTATCAAATGGAAATGAAAGAACAGATGTGATGATGAGAGATGAACATTTTCAGATATCATATGAGAACAGTACATTATTTTATTCGAAACATTCAACATTCCTTTACAATCAGTAGTTCACAATCTGTCATTGTCAAAGGCTTGAATACTATCAAAACCCAAGTCATTTTGGACTTGAATTTCTTTAACGACCTGGGTATGTTCTCCTCGGTGATAACAGGAATGAACAGTGTAGGCACATGAGAGCTGTTGAAATCACTAGTTTGTTGAAACTTGAAAGACTTCATATAGATATATCTCATCCAGTTAAATCGCTGGGGACAGATGAGCAGTTTCAGGTAAGATCTAGGCACGCCCAAAACTTGGACTGAACATCAAATTACGCTCAGTAACCTCAAAATAATTGGAGCATGCAACATTGATGAACGTCTGCTCTTGATGATTTGAACATTTCATGAAATTTGATATCACTAGTTGATTTGTATTTGCGGCATATGACCTTCAGAAATTTGAAAAGAACACCAATTTCTACCTTCTTTTCCTTGGTTCTCACGTTGTTCTTTGAACATTACAGGATGTATCCTTTCGTGAGAAGTTTTATATAAAAAAATAAATAGAAAAATATGCGTCTTTTAATTTCAGTTTTCGGTCGTATCCTCCTTGAACCATGAAGACGAAAGTTCACTCTTTTCCAGTATTGTGGGAACATATTCTGTAAAAATGCTATCTATAGTAGTGTTGAATTCAGTACGAATTCTGCCGAATGATGATTCATGTACATTCAAACTGCATCTACAGCAATACCAGATCCAAGACATTGTTATTCACATCCATATTGAGACGAACCCAAGAAACTTATCAAGCTTATACAGCATTTCCGGTTTCAAACCCTAAGTTCAACCATAAGTTCTTCTTACGACCGTAAAGCACGTTGGACTCTCACACCATCATAGTCCATACGGTGATCAAGTTTGTTAACATGCTCTACAAGAGCACATCTTTCAGGACGTAGTCTAGCATCACTTTTGTGTGAGGTTATTCTTGGAGCTAAGGTGCGTGAAGTTTGACCGACATAGTTCCTACCGCCTGAAGATGGAATAAAATAAAGATTCCGAAAGCTTGGATAGATTTCAAAGAGTGCATTTTTACTTATTGCAATTTCCCACTACATTTTATAGTTTTTCTCTATCTTACATTTATGTACTGTTGTTTTTCAGAAGTGATGGCAACCTTCGTTTTAAGCTACCTTCAGAAATATTGAACAGATCTACTTGAATTTCATTAGCATTCAATACAATTCTAGACAATGGCGAATGTTTTCCATAATCGCATCTGTGGAAATCAATCGTAAACGTCTGAGTGTTTCGAGTTACTCTGGCTAGAACATGTAGGCCAATCAAAGACGAGAGATGTGGACAGTCAACATGATAGTTGAAAATCTTATGTAGAAATCTAATGTCTGCATGAACTCTACGAGTGCTCAGTTTCACTATTTCTGTTTATTCAATTCATATGCTAAATATCCCAAGAGTTTTTTTTTATATTATTTATACAGTGCTTCTCAAAAGTCCCCTCCCTCCTCTTGTCTTTGGAACGATTATACATAAACGAGTGAAATTTGGAAACTGAATATCGAAGGTTGTAAACTGCCCTACTACAGTTTTAATAACTCATTAGTAAATATTCAGATTTTGATTCCATTCAGTATGATATTAATTACAGATTCAAGAATCAGTGTCTACTCAAAGGAATTGCTCGAAGTGACCTCCATTTACTTCCCGACAGTGAAACATCCTATTTTTAAGCTCTTCTCGTACTTTTGCAAATGTGTCTGCGGAAACAGCCTCACACTCTGCAACAATGTGTTATTTTAAAACGTCAATATTGTCAGGTTCAGTTACGTAAACCTTCGATTTAAGGTAACCCCATAGAAAAAAATCCAAAAGTGTGAGATCCCGTTATCGAGGTGGCCATTTCGTTGAACCTCGTCGTCCAATCCATCTACCTTGATACTCCTCATCCAAATGCCGTCTTACTGCACCGTAAAAGTGTGGAGGAGCACCATCGTGTTGAAATGTTATTTCCAAATTGCCGAATTCATCTGGATCATCTTCCAAAATTTCAAGGATTAACGGTTCTATTGCGTTTTGTAACAGCTCCAGATAAACCTCACCAGTTGAATAAGTATTGAAGAAAGGAGGCCCAACGATGTGGTTTCCTAGGATACCTGCCCAAACATTTACCTACTGGGGAAATTGGGTATGTGTTTCACGAAACAGGTGAGGATTTGCGTCACTCCAATAACTCACATTCTGTGTATTCACATTTCCATTTAGATAGAAAGTACTTAAGTCACCAAAACGAATTGTTTTGACATAGTCTGGCTGTTGGTTGATTTTAGTTTCCATATTTTCACAAAATTCTAGTCTTCGGTCTGGGTCGTCGTCTGAGAGTTGATGAACCATTTTTAATTTGTATGGATGAAATTTGTTATTTTTTTCAACACCCTGTGTACTGTACTTCGACTGACTTCACAGGTAGATGCAACGTGAGTTGTTGAAGAAGTAGGATTAACTATAACTTCTACCAGTATATCAATTTTTTCTCGTCAGAAATTTGTGGTCTGCCAGATCATTTCGCATCATTAATACTACCCGTTGTTTCGAACTTACGGAGAAGCTTCCTCAAATAGGTCCTCGAAACGGGCCGATCGGGAAACCTCTCATTAAAAATGCGTACTGCTGTATGAATATTTTGTCCAGTTTCACCAAGAATTAGGATCGCTGCTACTTTATCACCTGAAGGACGTACCATTGAATCAGTTAAACTTTCGATCAACAATACACAAATTATTAAATGTACAAAAACTTTGACAATCATAAAAACGTCGAATTAGGTAGACTAACAAAAACGTCAGCTAATTTGGCAACTATCTAGAGGCGGAGCTCGAATTTTGAATTTTAGTATTAACTGATTTAATTCAACACAGCTTTGCGTTTTTTCAAAAGCGAGTTGCCAAAACTGCCATAAACACAAACAAAATTAGTATCATTGAATATGTTTTTTTGATACCTTTTAAAAGAGGTGTCGCTTGCAGTAGGGTTCCATTTGAAATTATTGGTCACGATGGCCTTGTGACGCCATCTTTGACGATTTCGTCATCTATCATCCATAGTAGGGCAGTTTACAACCTTTAATATTCAGTTTTCAAATTTCACTCGTTTATGTATAATTGTTCCAAAGATAAGAGGGGGGAGGGGATTTTTGAGAAGCACTGTATGGATTCCATATGTTGGCGACCACACACATGAGCAATACTCCAATATTGATCTGATCAAAGAATAATGAAGCATTCTTATGGAATTAACATTATTGAATTATCTTGTGGTGCTGCACACAAAGCCCAGCATTTTTGTCGCCCTATTGAAGACCTGTTCGAAGTGGAAATGGAAATCAACCTTGGTGTCAAAAAGAAAACCAAGGTCCCGAACAATGTTTGCTCTTGTGAGTGGTTCACCATCAATGTTATGACAAAATTCAATTTGTTCAAGTGATAAATAAAAAGACATAGCATTGTTTTTGTTTTCATTCAGCAACACTTTGCAGATTCTCACAATATTGTTCGTTGATGACACTGCTAAAGATTTTGAGATCATCTGCAAACAGCAGAAATTTTGAATGTTTGATTATTCCTTCAATATCATTTATGAAAATATTGAACGAGAAGGGGTCTAGGTGGCTTCCTTGTGGTACTCCTGAAGTGACGTGAATGTCCTCAGATATGGAACTCTTTACTTTCACATATTGACTTCTATCCCGAAGATAGCTTGCAAACCAGTTCAATAGATTTCTGTAAAATCCCATCGCTTCAAGTTTCCAAACCAAGACTGTATGATTAACAGTGTCGAATGCCTTGGAGAAGTCTGTGTAAATTACATCTACTTGGGACATCTGTTCCAAGGCACTCAACACAAATTGGGTTAATGTTATCAAATTTGTAGTTGTTGATTTACCCAGGCAAAAACCGTGCTGCTCTTGTTTATACAAAATTATATATAACTTGGTTCAATGGGACCTTTATTTCGGTCTATAATTTTGTATATTTGCTTCATTCTCTGCCTTGAATATTGTAGTGATGAAACTAGATTTCCACAGACGTGGTAATTTCCCTAGGTTCAATGATGCAGTAAATAGTAGGAACAAAGTCTTTGATATTATTATTGTCGACCTCGAGTGTCGACTGTGGAGTTGGGGCACATAGCGCCTCCAGACGTATGGGTAATAACTTGACATCCCTCAGATAGCTGGTGGCTCTAATCAAAGATCTCCCCTCAAAAGGTCAGGATATTACTGATAGGGCCTTCCTCGCATTGGAATCCCTGTGGATCTGGGTCGCCTAGGTGAAGGCGCCTCTTCTCTATTGCAGGGCATTGAAAGATGATATGCAGTGGGGTTTCATCTTCTAGTTCACAGAATCTACATAATGGATTTTCTTCCAATCCCATTCTGTGTCTGTGCTTTCGCAGAGTACCGTGATCGGTCAGAATACCGATGATCACTTGTGCGTTTTTCCTTCTCAGTGTGAGTAGTTGTTCTTCCCATTTCTTCATTTGATCTGGTCTAATGAAGATCTTGGCTATTCTGCACCAGGGGCATTTCTCCATGCCTCCCTGTGCTTTGTCCCTGTCGCAGTCCAGTCATCAATCTTCTTCCTGATGACTGTGTTGCAAATTCCAGTTGCCGGTTCTGGTCCTATAAACCTCTCTAATCGCGCTAGTCTGGCCACTTCGTCTGCGATCTCGTTGCCTTTATTCCTTTGTGACCCGGCAGCCACATCAAGGTCACAGGTCCGAATTCGGCCAGGCGATTTAAGGTTTGATAACAATCGTGCACCAGTTTCGATGTTGTGGTGTACCCTCCAAGAATTTCCAAAGCGCTCTTGCTGTCCGTACAGATGTACAGGTGCTCCTGGCTTCTGACATCCAATGCCTGAAGTGCGCTGTTCAGCACTGCCACCAGTTCGGTTTGTAGAACCGTGGTATGGCTCTCGAGCGGAAAGATGTGCTTCTCCCCTCCTCGGCGCCGATACACTTCTGCACCTGTTTCGTCTCCTGCCCTGGAACCATCCGTGTACCAGATGTCCCCACTGGTAGGTAGTTTCGCCCGTTTTTCAATCCACTCAATTTCACTTGTGAGACTGATGCGGTATTCTTTATCAAAGAGGTACCTCGTGATCATCTTGTCAGTGGTTTCTTCTCCTTGTATTTCCCTTTTGAGAAGATGTATTTCGCTCTTTGCATCGCTTTTGCGGCAGCGGTTCCAATGTCCAGTTGAATCGGTCCTATCCTTAGGGCTGCCCCAAGGGCTGCTGTAGGCGCTAACGCACTTGCGCCCACAGTGCACCTCGTTACTAGACCTCTCAACCTTTCCAATCGTTTCGCCGCCGTTTTTAGCTTCGTTCTATCCCACCAGACTACAGAGGCGTACATGAGTCTGGGTTTTTGAATTGCCTCGTGAAGCCATTTCATTGTGCTTGGTTTGATGCCCCACTGCTGCCCATAGCCCTCCTAAGTTTTCATAGGGCAGCCACAAATTTGCGGCTCTTATTCTCTAGGTGTCTTCCCCATGTTAGCTTTCTATCTAGGGTGACTCCCAGACATTTCACTTCTCTGGCTAGCTCAAGAGCCTTTCCATTCAGTGTCAACGAACATTGTCCATTGAACCATAACCTCCGTTTTCCTGGGGTTGACATTGAGCCCGAATTTCCTGCACCAGCTTTCTACATTCCCCATTGCTTCTTGTGTGGTCTCCATGAGTGGACCCAGAAAGGATCCGCGCCTTGTGATCATTATGTCATCGGCGTATCCCACTGCCTGTGTACCCCCTCTGCTGAGTCCCACCAATAGGCTGTCTGCTACCAGGCTCCACAACAAGGGTGACATGACCCCACCCTGTGGGCATCCCGAAGAAACATTTCCTCTGATTGTTGTGTTGCCCTTATTCGCTTCCAGTTGCCTGTTTCTCAGCATGTGGCTCACCCAGTCAACTATCATCATAGGTGCGTCAAACTTCTCCATTGCATATTTGATGACGTCACTGGCCGTATGATTGAACGCCCCCTCTATGTCCATGAAAATGCTGATAGCAAAGCCTCCATTCACGAGTTGGGGTTGTATCAGCTGTTTGACCTTCAATAGAGCAGTCTCGGTGAAGAGTCCCGCTCTATAGGCAAATTGGTTCATGTGGAGTGGTTTCGTCCGGAGTACCTTGTCTCTGATATATCTATCGACGAGTCTCTCGGCCGTCTTCAGCATGAACGATGTCAGGCGGAAATCCTTCGTAGGAGTGTGTCGGCCTCTGCCTGGTTTTGGAATGAACACAACCCTTGCTCCTTGCCAGGCAGCAGGTACGTGTCCAAGTATAAGGCTAGCCCTTACCACTCTGGTCAAGGGCCCTGCAATGGACTGACCCGCTTTCCTCAGAAGCACAGGGTATATTCCGTCTGGCCCTGGTGACTTGTATGGTTTGAAGGATCTAATTGCTCATCTCACCTTGTCCGAAGTAACAATTTTGTTAGCGAGCTCACGATTGCGGCGCCAGACTTGTGCCTTCACTCTGACTGGGCTCGCTCTTGTCCTCCTTTCTTCTCGCTGATCATTGTGACTCCCTTCCCGTTCCTCTAGGTAGCTGGGAAAGTGTGTCTTCATCAGGCATTCCAGGGTCTTTTCATCTGAAGTGGAGAACCTGCCATTGCGTAGTTTAAGGGAGCCGAGTAAAGCCTTTGGATTTCTTGAGAGTATTTTATCCAGCCTGGCTACCTGGCTTCTTGCCTGATGCAGATAATTTTCTGCCTCATGCTTGCCAGCTTATCATTCCACCAGTGAACTTGACCTCTAGGTCTCATTCTCCTTGGTGGGCAGTTGCCTTCATAGGCTATTCGCAGTCCCTCTTCTAGGAACTTGGCGGCCCTATTCAATGTAGGTATATCGTCAATTTCCTTAGGGCATTCCATGAGTGCCTCTTCGAAGTCTTCTGCATATCTTTCCCAGTTGGTAAGTCTGGGATTTCTTTTCCACTGAGTTTCTATTCGGATGTCCGTCGCTATTTCGAACCTGATTTGCTGATGGTCCGACAGCGATGGCTCCTCAGAGTCCCTCCAGTTGGTAATCTTGTCGCAGAGATTTCTAGTACACAGGGTTGAGTCCAGTACTTTCTCTCTCCGAGCATTGTGAAAAGTCGATGTGTTGCCGACATTGAGGATATCTAAGTCCGTTGCTGCCAGGTATTCCAAAAGGTAGTTGCCCCTTTGGTTGGTGTTCGTGCTCCCCCAGATAGCATGATGCGAATTGGTATGGTACCCTATTAGTAGGGAAAGCTTGCAGTAGTCTACCAGTTGTATTACCTCCCGAGGTGGTACGTTTGGATTATCATGTGGAAAGTATGCTAATGCTATCACTACTCTCCCCATGTTGTCGAATTCAGTGATGACCACCATTAGGTCCCCCGTGCAGAGTGCCCATAGTAGCACAAGATTGATTCCTTTAGCGATTATGCATGCTCTGGGTCTGGTTGAGTTGGTGTCTCTGAAACATAAAATTCTTCCCATTTCCCTTATAGTGCCTTTCACTACCCAAGGTTCTTGGGCTAGTGTTAGGCCTGTGTGCCCCGCAGTCATGCCCCTCTCCACTACAGCAGAGGCACCTTTACTGTGGTGCATGTTGATCTGCGTAATTTCGAGTGGATGCGGACCCATCTGGACTATTCCACCTCCACCTCTCCCTTACCTCTTTGTCGTCCTGGTTGGTCGGAAGTATCACCTTAAAGGTGACCCTTTCCAGCTCCAACCAGGGCCTGTTGTCAAGGCTGTTGAGAGCCTTGACTTGAGTCTCCGGCAGCTGGTAGATTTGGACATACTTGCCCACCTCTCCCTGCCTTCCGGAGTCCGTCCTGAGTGTCGGCTGGTTGACCACCCGCCAAGCACTAGTGTTTGAAGTGGGGTTGTATGCTCCTAGCCGGCTAAGCACTTCGGCTGGCTCTTTCGGTGGTCCGGGGATCCATACCATAGCTTTATACCACCTTTGCAGAAGCTCCACTCCTCCCACTTAAATCGTTGGGCCTCCAGTCTTAAGAGTGGCACCCACTCCTTCGACTTCTCGTCGGAGGCCACAAATACAAATATCCCACCTTTGATAAACGACGCCTCCAACTTGGGCATCACAGAGGGGGGTGTTTTTTTTGCCAGATTCCTGAACACCGCCCTGAACCGGGTGAAGTCCTCCTGAGACAATAAAGCCTCAGGGTACTCCCCGGCTGTGGCGATGATCGTCAGGGGATTGGTCCTTTGGGCGGCGGTGAGTCCCACCCCCCAGGCACGCCTCTACCGGCTGCGCCCAAGGGGCCACTACCCCTTCCTTTCCTTCGGCCCCCCCCGACAGCGGGATCATGGCTTTTACCGCTGGCGCTTCCTTCCTTTGGAGGCATGCGTCGCGGCCTTTTGTCAACCCTGGAGGTCAAGGGCGGGGTCGCGTTGGGCCCCTTCTTCCTCTTCGACGTTCTCGAGGTCAGCTCTTTATGCTGGCTAGCTTGAAGCGGGGGTCTGGAGTCACCTCCTGCCTCCCTCCTCCTTTGCTTTGTCAGCTTTTTGCAGTATGCCCCGCTTTTCCTTTTTAGTAGGAACGGGCCGTGTAGGTCCTCGTCCCCCCTGCTTGGTTGCAACTGTTCAGGGGTCTGTGGTCTCCTCAATGTTACATTGGGGCCCACTGCCTCCTGTCCAGCTGCTTCTTGCTCTGCGGTAACAGTCAACGGGCGGGGCGTCCGAGAGGTATCCTCGGACTCCTTCGTCCCATCTCCCGTCACCACAGTGATGGGTTCATTTTTGGTTTTTATCTCTCTCTCCGTTCATCTGAATCCCACAAGTAAACGGGGAAATAAAGATCCACCGACTCAGAGCCCCACCTCAGCCGGTAAGGCGACCTACTCACCAAGGGATTGCACCTGGTGCCCCTTGGGCTCCGTTCGAGACCCTCATTAACCCATGGGTCACGGGCCTCTTCAGCACGGGTCGCGTAACACCTTGAGACCGGGGAGCCGTTTCTAAGTTCCCTCCAGCCAGCAGGCCGTGCTCCGCGATAAGGATTCCTCCCAACACCTACCCACCCCACGCCCCGGGAGCCCTTTACGGGATCAGGCGAGAGCTGTCGTTGCCGGGCCTCCTCCTCGGCGCTGAGCTGCCCGCCTCTGCCATTGGTTAACCCCCCCACCAACGACAAGGTGCTACGGCTCTTAGGGAAGGAAGGCTTTGCTAAGGCAAATCAACATTTCTTTAATAATAAAGGAGCTATTCCGTCTGGTCCCAGACCTTTGTTTGGGTCTAATTGTTATAGTTTATCCAATATGGTTCCCAAGCTGAAGTTACAGGAATTCATATTGATAGTTTTCTCGTAGTTGAATTCTAATAAATTAACATTTGCAGTGTCTTGTTTGTAGACTGATTGGAACTGTCGTGCAAAGCCATTAGCAATTTCATTTCCTGTTATATATGATTGTTCTCCTAAGAACATAGTATTAGGTAATCCATGATTTTTCCTTTTATGGTTAACAAAGTTCCAGAAATGTTCAATATTCCTAACTACGTTCTTTTCCACCCCTATTACATAATTATCATAACATTCTTTACTCTTTATTTCACACTGTTTTCTTAGTTCAGAAAAAGTCGAATGATCATCCCATCTGTTGCTAATTTTGTAATTCTTGTGAGCCTTTTTCCTTGTGAAACGTTTTTATTTGGAGAGTATATGGGTCGTCTCGTATGGATGCAGCTGCAGTCATGATATACAGGGTGCCCGTAATTCAAGCTTAAGCATGGGGATCTCGGTTAACTTGAGAGATACGATGTTGCTTAAATTAGGGCAAAGTTGTGCATTCTGGCACTGATCAATAATCTGGAAAAAAATCCGACCTATCTTTCTTGGTTTTCAAGATATCGCTGAGAAACGGAATTTTGCGATTTAAGTTATCCATTTTCAACCGTAACATTCCCATAGCAACTTTTTGCGAGGAATTAGGAAATAATATTAAATTTTTTCTAACACAAGAAGAAAGAAACAAATGACAGTCAACTTTTTTCTTCTTATGGACGCCATATTGAATATGACGAAAATATATTACAAGCGGTATGTTCTGATTTTCAGATTGAATTTCAGTTATTTCAGATATTATTTTGCTTATGTCCAAGAAGATCACTACATATCAATGAGACAGGGTTACAGAATATTTGTCGGAAATGTTTCTTAATAGGGTTATTGCGAATAATAGTGATGTACGTTGGCCAGCGCGTTCTCCAGACTTATCACCCTTAGACTACTTTTTATGGGGAACAATGGAAAATGAAGTTTATAAAACTGTACCAGACGATATAAATAACCTTCGGCAACATATTATCGACTCTTGGAGACAGATCAGGAGAAGAAGTATCGAAAGAGCAATAGCAAATGTGAGAAAATGTGATAATTATGTATACTGGTGGAAGGTGGACAGTTTGAACAGCTTCTCTGATTATTCATATTTTGCTCTCATTTTGTTTGTTCTGTTTGGTTCACATGCTATACCTGTTTATAAAAAAAAATCCAACATATCCCTCTGTTCTTCATTGGAAAATGGCATATTGCAATTCACAAAAGTGGAAAGACTACTGAACTGTCAAAATTCGAATTGAACAAATCTGGGAAGTTTGTTTTTCACGGCAATCTTCGAAAAAATGTTTATTAGGAAATTTCGACCATAATTTGAAATCAAAACATGTTGTATAGTACATCGTCGGAATCAGAAAAAAAAAACTGCATTCAAAAATATGAAAATTCAATATGGCGTCCATGAGAAAAAAAAAAATTACTGTCATTTGTTTCTTTCTTCGTGTGTTAGAAAAAATGTAATATTATTTCCTAATTCCTCGCAAAAAGTTGCTATGGGAATGTTACGGTTGAAAATGGATAACTTGATCGGTTCTCCATCAAAAAGATAAAAACGAAAATCACGAAATTCCGTTTTTCAGCGATATCTTGAAAACCAAGGAAGATAGGTCGGATTTCTTTTCAGATTATTGATCAGTGCCGGAATGCGCAACTTTTCCCTAATTTAAGCAACATCGTATCTCTCAAGGTAACAGAGATCTCCATGCTTAAGCTCGAATTACGGGCACCCTGTATATCTGGTTTGTGGTTCATTTGCATACACAAGAATTTTCAGTCAGGTGATCTTGGTGGCCAAGCAAATAGACCATTTCTTCCAATCCACCGGTGAGCAAAGTTGTTATTCAGATATGATCTTACATTTGAACCGAAGTGAGATGGTGCACCATCCTTCTAGAACCACTTGTCACATTCAGAAGTTCAGCCATCAATCCTGGCAATACGTTTTGTGAAAAAATTAGATCAATTTCAGATGCTAAACGTTTTGGAAAAATTAATGGTTGCATTAGAAGACGGCCAAGACAATGGGTTTCCTTACTTTCGAAAGCGTTCTCAATAAATGTGACTTTCTGATATTCGTAATTCCATATTGAGTGGCTTCATCTGTAAACATAATTTGTCTACGAAGTTATTGGTGTACATTCAACCAACAAAAAAGACAATATGCGCTGCATAGTCTGCTGGTTGTAAATGTTGAATATATTGTATGTGGTATGGGTATCTACAAATGTGAAACATGAACATAGTGTACTATTCGCTCATAGAGAGCCTATTTTCGATAATATTAAGAATATATTCCTCCTCGGCAAGTTCTTGCTATACGGGACGTTTTGGAGTAGCTCGAGGAGAGTCACCTTTTTTTGTCGAATGACGATGCACATTGCAGGATACGTTCTCAGATTGATATACTGTTGAATTCGAAATTGTTCATTAATCCTGGACTATAATCTTCTAAAAAAGTTTCTGAAGCATTGTTGACTTGGGATTGTTCATGAAATATGCCCTCAAGCTATGGACATCGAGTCATGGGATACCCTGTATATGGTATATTCAGAGCTTCCTTGGTAAACTGTATATGGTGTTTATTCATATCCATGTATTCCTAATCGACTTGGATTGTGAAAAATCATGATTTGTATTTTCAGAATATCGCTGGGGAGGGGAGAGAACAATAGTGCATATTCGAAAATAAGAATTCACCTTGGATAAATCACTGCAGTAAAAACTTTGCCAGTCTGTTGCAAAACCACAAACTTTCAAATTTAACTCGCAAATCTTATTTCTGTGAAAGAGTACTCTCATATTACTCGGTAAATAATTCTGCCAGATGCCATCTTATCCAAAATAGAATCCCGTGAGAGAAGGAGGGTCGTAAATGTAGAAGTGCCTAAGATAGAGGAGCACCAAGGAAGTGAAACAATAGAACTCCGTAAATAGACAGTATGCCCTCATTGGCTGTCGTTAATAACTCTAAGACTTGGGAGACGTCTGAATTAATGAGCTTCAAGCTTCATTCCGGGAAATACGTTGGAAACTTCCATTTGACATAAGACGTGACAGCTTATGGGGCCTCTAATTGTTGCCTGGTTCTTGTCGGCGTTTTCTCTTCACTCCATAGCTTCTCGAACAATGGAGCATGATTGTGTTCGCTACTTCCCTGAATTGTTTCCAAAATCAATTTCAGACTGGGGTGAAAAAAAGAGGTTTATATATAGATATTAAGATAAACTTGTACAGCTCCATCCACCATCATGATATTTAATAATAATTAAATTTCATCTGACTTGTGTATGTATCATCGATTTCCGCTAAATTAATTCTTCGACAATGAATTAATCAATCAATTCAAAAGTATTATAGGCTGTCAGGCAAAATGGAATCTAACTATGGGATTGTGCGACAGCTTTCGCCAATATCG
Organism: Plagiodera versicolora; assembly: GCA_037013635.1. Lineage (NCBI taxonomy): Eukaryota > Metazoa > Arthropoda > Insecta > Coleoptera > Chrysomelidae > Plagiodera > Plagiodera versicolora. Next base: position 899,441 of record CM072986.1, on the reverse strand, counting down.
CAAAATCCTCAAAAATTAAACGAATTGGGTTGTATTTTGGTATTTTTGGAGATTCCCTTGTTGATCCTTTATTTCTTCGTGAAAATTTGACAGGTGGCATGTACCTCGATTTGCTGGAAAATGTCTTTGATCCAGCTTCAACTAATATCATAAAGACCAACCCTACATACATTGAAGAGGAACTGATATTCCAACAGGATGGAGCACCTCCGCATTAATCACGATATGTGCGTGACTACTCGAATGAAACGTTCCCAGGTTGCTGGATAGGACGAAGAGGTACCGTCCCGTTGTAAATACTCTTGATTTCTGACCTGCGAGAACGAATCTTTAACGTATGTCGTGAAGTAACAACTCAAGTTCTGTAAAATGTGCGACAACGGTTTGAAGATAATCTGTATCATTATATGGAGGTTGGTAGACATTTACTTCAACAAAACGGTGAGTTTTTAAGCGAAATCGATTTATTTTTTGTATTTTTTGAGAAATGCACTAGCGACATTTCATATGTCCATATTTTTTCAACGTGTAGACAGAATTTCAAAAATGAAAAAGCAATGTATAGGGAATCGAAAGGGCTATTCCATGAGGTATTTGACCCCCATTTCCTTTCCAGAAAATCTAGTGGATGCTACCCCCGCTTAGTAGAGTAAAGTTTGGGCTATACTTCTTGCGTCAAAAGTTGTCCCCCTCATATAAAAAGTTTACGTGTTTCAGGTTTTTCTCGATAAAATCTCTTCCTGGTAGTTATTGTGAAGAGAGCTGAATATACCAAGTCCCAATAGATCTGATTTGTTTTATCAATGTTCGGAAATATGAGTATTATGCGATATATCAAGAACATAGTATAGTCTGAATCAATAAGTTATGCTATTATGCATGAAAATTATCTTCGCTCTTCGAATTTTCATTGCAACGTAATACATTTCGAAACATATATATTCAAAATTATTCAATCTCGCATTAGTTCTTCTTTCAGACAGTTGAATTTTTCAAAAATCCATCATCAACTAGTATAGGTTTCTGGAAACACTCGAAACTATTATGTCTTCAAAATCTTTCAGTGAAGACTATGGCAAAGAAACTATCATCATCATCATCATCATCATTTACATTCCCTCGTAACATATTCAGAAATAGAACTATTATTTTTCATCGTTGGATGCAAAACTTTTATTCACTACTGAGATTTATCAATATGCATAAACACTATGTTTACGATGAATGTTTTTGAAAGTTAACAATTTCACCACCAGATACCGTCAAGATTTTTGGAACCACCAATAGCACACGATACACATCACAAGCTACTATATTGAAGTACATGGACTCCACTGACCCTGACTTGCATTCAATGAGCTCAATCCATTTATATATTTGCAATCATATCTAGAGTGGTTGTTGGTAAATTATCTGGACATAGTGATAAAAAGATTATGAGTGTTCACAAATCTATATTTATAAAATGTTACCTCATCGATTGATGAAAGTTAATGATGAAAAATTGTTATCATGTCCTAACGTTCCACAGCTCCTTTTTTGAATAATCATCGACCAAAATGGAAATTCTCAACAGATTTCATTTCATTTCAAAAAGTTCATTTCCTCAAAAACGCTATATTGTTCTCTACATGCGACAATGATTTCTTCATATATTAATTGAAGTCATTGTGGTCTAGCTTTCATTCGTTTTCAACCCATTCACAAAGCTATGATTGGGCTTGAGTTATAGGACTTGAATTCATCAATGCCCTTCCTATATCCATAATTCGATGTGATAAAGTAAGTAATAAATTATTCTCTGTGAAGTTATAGTCTTCTGCGGATCGATATTTGAATTTTTTATGAATACAAGTTGGTTTAGAGAAGAATAATTCATGTTTATTTTTTTATAATTCACCATATCTCATACAGAACTATGTTCGAATAGCTTTTGGTACTAAATAAATATAGGGTGAGCCATGGTGAATGATATCTTGTATTATTACCTGGTATACAAAAAGCATGACAATTAGTGCTCCTGAAAATTTGGTTACTCCAATAAACGTTCGTGATCGATCAATTGAGAAAAATTAAGGTCATGTAGCGATGCTGCTTCTACAAATCCAATAAGGACAACATCTTTGTTATTTTGAAAAGGACAACCTGTATTTAACGGCATTTTTTGATTTGTGAATACGAGTTACCCATGTGAAATCAACGACGAATTTTTGGAAAACCATAATTTTCTGCAGAGTTCTGGGTAGCATTGATATGGTTCTGGAGTTGTTTACCAAAATTCCGAATAGTTCTAGCTTATTATGGACGAAATTCGAGAATTTAAAATTTAGGCGCTAACTTCACGTCGTTTCTGAAATTATGAGATATGATTTTTTTTCTGTCAATTTGAAAGAGTTCTGGAGTTATTTGATGATTTCGAGAATAGTTCTGATGTTATAAAAAAGTTATTTGGTATAAACAATTCTGGGTGTCAAAACTCCGAATGAAAATTTTTGATATAAACAAGAATCTTCTGATAGTTCTGTGTAGCACTCAAAAAGCTCCACAAAATATTGCAATAACATTTTTTCGAGAAGTAGATAAGTTTTCACTTATTCGTGATTTTATGTTCCCGTTCTGATAAACACAAATTTCGTAAAGTCGTTGAAATTGAAAATAAAAGAATTCTGATTCAAATATATGTATATACTTGAATAATTGTAAATTGTAATTAAATTGTATTTGAATCATAATTTCAATAAATCAATTCATTAGGCTTAGTTGAAACGCTAGACCAAAACAATATCTACGCGTTGTGATCTGTTCAATAATGCATATCTCCATAAGAGTAGATTGACAAGAATTCAAGAAATTCACGAGGAATTATGATGAATTACGAGGACTTCTTAGTAAAGTGGAATATTTCCCGTTTCATTATTATCAATGATGTATTCGGATTCCTTTAGAAGAAGAAATCATTATTTTCAGTGCAAATTAAAAGTATTATAATTTATTGTAAATATAAATGTTTTCACCTCCTCAAAGTTTGTTTTTTTAACCAATTCCCCATGGGCGGGCCCTACAGTTTATTGTGGAATCCGAACCACTTCGGGGGAACGGACATACCAGTAGGATTAATACCATGAATCCCACACTTAATAAAAAGTGCGTTCGCCTCAGCGGGATTCCAACCACTGATATATCTGCTGTAGATTTTGGCTATTTAGGTATAGTTTATGCCTCAGACTACTTGGCTACCACGGTCCCCAAAGGTGGAAGGTGAGATTCTTCATTAGAGAAATATTTAAAAGTTATCACATATTCCAAAATGTTATTGATATGGGGGATGTCCCATTTTGAGAATTGTAGATTATGGCATATTTTGGTAGAAGCGGCAACACTGCATCGCTGTACCCCCATACTTTCAATAACCGTGGCCATCCATATATTTGGATGCTTTCCTGAATTTTTCGACTGTGTGAATTTCATTGCAAAAAAATCTTCAATTCACACTGAAAGTTTTTAGAAATAATCTGGTATAGTTTGAAGCTAATGTTTGTGATATTTTCGTCATCTCAAATAGAAATATGATAATGAAAGCTTATTGATTAATGGTTGAGTCAATGAGCTTCCGACAGCTCCAATCTCCCAATATCATCAATTACCAATCCCTAGAATAATACTTGCATATTATATTCATCAATTTGTCTGTTTCTTTGTAAATTATTTGTTCCTGCACTGCAATGAGCAGAACACTATACATATATTACTATTAATTATCAGTGCTCGTAGTCAGAAAAATGTTCTTTTTCATCAACTCGTCTCTTGTACTTATCGATGATATTGAACTTATTTCAATAATTTATTATTATCCATAGAGGATGTGGATGATTCATTCCAAACGTGTGATGATGGGTCGTTATAATTGTTTTGAGTTACAGTTGCAACTTGCAGTGAAAAATTTTATGATCATAGTGGACAAGAACAAATTCTGGAAATTACTGTCATGTTCCTAGGAAACTCTCAGAGTATTTTTCACGAAATTACACCTAGTAAACTGATCAAATACATGTATTGTCATTAAAATTTGCCATTTCTGGAGTAATTCGTGTCATACACTTTTTGATGTATCTATGAAAATGAAGTAATGGCGGGTAGTTGAGTTACTTTAAATAAACGGTTTATCACATTTGATACATCTCATATCGAGAAGACATAAGATGATTTCAAAATATTATCCAAGAAATATAAATGTACATATTGTCTTCTGATTTGACATTGAAGTTGTTCCCTTCAAATTCAGTATAAGAATTTATTTAGTTGGCGTTCTTTTTAAACTTCTGAAGGTATGTGCCTCGGAGAACACCTCCCTGGGTAATGTGTTCCAGAGCCTCACTGTTCGTTGGATGAACGAGTCTTTGAAAAGAGATGTTCTGCAGGTCTCCAATTCAACCACAAAGGGGTGTGAAGACTGGACTTGACGGGTTAACCTCGAAGAGACCGCCAAAGGAGGAACAATTGTTGATATTTTAGAAGAGCATCGTCCTTGAAAATATCTATAGAATAAAGACAGATCGCTAACCCTTCTACGGTGTTCCAGAGAAGTAAGCGAGTTAGTAAGCGAAGCATCACCGATGAGACAGGATATGTTCAGATGCCGCACTCCAAATATGGGAACAGTATTCCAGGACAGGTCGGATTTGTGCCTTATAGATCGTAAGCAGCTGACTGGAAGTAAAATAGCTCCTGGCACGAAACAGAAAACCAAGTTTTTGGTATTCACTTTTCACAATTGATCTCACATGACTTTCCCAAGAAAGGTTATTGCTGATAGTTATACCAAGTATTGAGATGGATGATTTCAAAGGTATGGTCACCACTGACAAGCTTATGTTGGGCATTGTGAGGTCGGCTTTTTTAGAGAAAAGACATGCTTGTGTTTTGTTTGCATTGAAATCCACAAAGTTTTTGGATCCCCATTCGAGAATTGTTGCCAAATCCATATTTATGTTGTTAACATTTCTTCCTCGTTCGTTTTCGATTTGGCGGGCTGGTATTGGAGCCCTGGAAGAGAAGGCAGTGTGGAGGGTACTATCATCCGTGAAGCTGTGTACTGGACATGAAGTTGCCTCCAACAGATCATTGATGTGGAGTAGAAAAAGTGTTTGTGATAGAATTGATCCCTGTGGAATACCAGCATTTATAATTAGAGAGTCAGATGAAACTCCATCGACCACCACATGGAGTGATCTGCCTGAGAGAAAACTAGTTAGCAGAGAACATGGCTGAGTAGGCAAGCCATAAGATGGATTGGCGAGGAGTCCATGGTGCCAGACTTGATCGAATGCCTTGGAGATATCTAGTGCCACGGCTAAGGTTTCACCATATTTCTCGATAGATAGCTGCCATATATGTGCGACGTGAGCAAGCAGGTCACCAGTTGATCTTTGATGACGGAAACCATATTGCCTATTGTTGATAATTCCTGAGTTTTCCAAATACTTCATGAGCTCGATGTTAATGTCTTTTTCCATGACCTTTGAAATAATAGACAGCAGTGCCATAAGGTTGTAGTTGCTAGGTAGGGTCTTTTTGCCTTTTTTGGGGACTGGTTGTACTCTTGCGATTTTCCAGTTGGACGGAAATATCCCTAATTTGTAAGAGTGGTCGAATAACTTGCAAAGAATACGTGTTAGTTCTGCGGCACATTTCTTGAGAATAATAGGTGGGATTCCGTCAGATCCACAGGCCTTGCCGGTGTTGAGACCCAATAAAATATTTCGGATAGTTCGTTGGCGAAATGTGATCTCGGGCATGTGACTGTCAAAAGGTGTAATGTTTGGAGGTTGCTTTTCCAATGAATCCAGATTGGAATTGCCAGCAAATAAATGGGCAAAAATGTTGGATTTTTCCTGGGCAGTCGTGGCTAGTGCTCCATCTTCCTTGGTTAGAGGAGGAAACGAGCTGGAAATTAAATTTTTCCCCACATTTATTTATTTATTCATCGTATGGCACAGAAACACATGACGTTAATTAATTCAATAAGAACATAAAATATAAATACAAATATATAGGTATACGACACACGTATTAAGTTACAGACAAACATCTAGTTTACAAATATAATCAATCGCTTCTTTGGTAGCCATCAGGAAGTCGTTGAAATTGCCGTTGTAGGCTCTTTTCTGGCACTCTGTAACGATGTGGTGAACTGTTTGATTAGCCGCACCGCAGTCACATGCTGGAGATGGTGTTTTTCCCCACTTGTAGAGTGAATCCCCGCACCTACCATGGCCAGTGCGTATTCGGTTAATGGGGGTCCATATCTTCCGTGGTTGCTCATAAGCAGGTGGCTTCTCTGTTAAAAAAGGAAGATCTCTCCCCACAGCTTTGGCGAAAGACCAAAATGAACGGGATCCGTTAGGACATTCAACTAGTTTTGATCTTATTTTTGCATAGTGAGCATCTTTCGAATACTTGATTGTCTCATCGCATATATTTCTAGCCTCTACATATACTGCTCCAGTCTCAGTGTTCGGATTTTTTTGCCATCGATGAAATGCTGCCTGTTTGGAAGCGACAGCTTTAGAGCAGCTTCCGCTAAACCAGGTCTTATTGAAAGATGTTCTTCTTGCGGTGTTCGGTATGTGAGTTTGCATCCCCAACACGATGATTTCAGAAATTGACTCTGCACATCGTGTTGGATCCTCTGAGGAAAATCGAACCCTCTTTCATGGAAACGCTGAGAAAAACATACGAATACTTTCCCAGTCGGCCGAGTTATAATGCCACATGTGACGGAGCGGTAATGTGCTGCTCGATGGTACATTGAGAGAGCAGGAGCAGGAGATGAGGGTGTAGTTAGAGTTTCCAAGTGAGGCACAAACTTTTACTACATAAAAATCAGGGTTGGTGGTGAGGAAAACATCCAGAGTATTGGCAGACTGGTTGATGACATCTGGAATGCGGGTTGGTGGCTCGATAAGATGTTCAAGACCATACGTTATGGCGAAGACTTCAGTTTGACGACCTGCATCGTTTGTTTTGTTGGTGAATTTGAGCCAGGCTGCGTTATGTACATTGAAGTCTCCCATGGTCACAATTTCTGCTGTCGGATGATTCTCTTGAATGAAGTCCAGTTTGAGTGATAAAAATTCAAAGAGGTTGTTATAAGAAGGTTCATCAGGTGAGAGGTAAAGGCAGCAAAGGAATTTGGTCAGTTTGGTATCGGACAGCTTGTACACATCAAAGACTTTAGGTTCCAAACTCTCTACACGCTGGCATGAAATGTTAGCTTTAGCAAAGAGACAAACTCCACCTTTGAATCTGAATCGAGAATAGAGCTCATAACCAAAGACAAAGCATGTGGACCCTATCGGAAGACGAGTTCACTTGTGTTTCCGTCAGTGCCAGAATATCCGGCTTCTCCAACTGTAGGTGATGGTGGACATCATTGATGTTCTTGTTGAGACCGCGAATGTTGCAAAAGTTAATTTTCAGATATGAGTTCCCTCGAGTACCTCTCGCCCGGAAATTCGAACGGAGAGGTATTTTGCTTCCGGAGTGTTTTACTCTAGGAGACTTCATCATCTTTATTCTTGAAATGAATCAAGGAGAAGAGGATTGGGGGAGGGGGACCGGAAGGTATCGACCGAACACTGAAACATGGAGTGACCCATTTCACAGCGCACAAAGTCGATATGGTGGTATTTCACCGGGCGATGAGACCATCTACCACCCACGGTTACCCTTTTAGTCGCCTCTTACGACAGGCAGGATTTACCATGGGGTTATTCTGAGGGCCGCCCCCATACGGATTGCGTTCTTTTGCAAACTCTGAATATAGTTTCTCTGATCTGAAAGAAACGATAATATAATATGATAAGTCATTTACTCCAATTACTGATTTCATGATACGAACACAAGAAGAATGAACAAACGAACACCATTAAAAAATCGCCTCATCATTTAAGATTGATCGAGATCAAACAATGGATAGTTACATTAATGTGAAATTTTGCATAAATCTCCAAATATGACGCAGTACCAGGACGCAGTGCCAGTAAACAGTAAACAACTGGATACATTTCAGCATTTGTTTGTATTTCCAAAAGAATAAGATACCTATAACTCTATCAACGTTTCCTGGTGGACTTCTCAAGAAAAGTCGAGGTATCTCAACTCGATTATACGTTCTTATCAATTCGGTTCATCAAAACTCTGAATATTCGCTGGCTCAGTCCGTTTCCAACGAATAGCTGATTGCAAATTTGTCAGAAGAGATCGAAACTACTCCTGTGGAGAATACTTGGTGAATCCAGGTGGGAAAACACAAGTCGTGAAAACTATAAACGTGATTCAATCTCAATCTCAAACTCAATCATGTTTTTCCGTGATGGAAAAACTCAGGATGAAAGATCCTTCCAAAATTCATTATTTGCAAATCAACATATTCGTATTTTTCACAAACGAATCTTCAGTATTTCCTTTTTTGTTGTTCATTATTTTTTGTTAATTTGTTTCCTTTCTTGCTATTTGAAGTGTCCTGAATTGCTCATCTTAGTAACACCCTGTATTCAAAGTGAGACTCCTACTCTGTGCAGACATTTCAGCAATCCTTTAACTTCGTCATTCTAATTTCACATACTAATGGGCCACCCTGTGTAATACATATACGTTGTGCAAGATTTCCAGACAATATCTAGAGAATGATCGATATTAATCTCAAAATACCCATTCCAGAACTATTCAAATACATTCATTTCGTAGGATGTTTCCGAATAGATGAAGATGTTTATATAATCTCTGGATTTCATTGTGAACTTTGTTTAGCCAAGTGGAATGAAAGCCGTTTCGAGATATTGTGATCTAAGGGATGCAAATCTAGTGATCAGGCTTATACTTATCCGAACTACCAAAGCATCATTCATATTAACCGACACAATCATCAACAGATATTTCTATGTAAACTATATTAAGTAATAATTCAAACCGCAACTAATGCAGAACAAACTTTTCCAATTTGAAACTCGAACTAAAATTCCATGCCTGCCAGAAGAGAGAAAACTAGCCTGGACCTAAAACTAGCAGCATAAATTTAATCAAAAACAGAACGCATATTAGAAATTCAATCTCGGAGCGAAACAACCCTAAAGGATAAGGGAACTTCCCTTAAAATATCCTATTTTAACCCACCCCATTCCATCCCGCACCTTAACCACTCCTTATCCCCTCCTGTATTGTTCCTTTCCCTTTTAAAAACTCTCCCTATCTCGAGCGAATTTCAACCCTAATGTCGCCCACTCTTAAGTCATAATATAAAAGTTGGTTGGATGTAAGACGCGAAATACTTATATCTCATTGGTTCGAGCTTGTTACCTAGGTTACCGCGAGATAGGCGGGCCCGAGTCGTACATCAATACTCTTAACTTTATCTTAGAAGTCTGAGGAGGAAGAAAAAGGATCCAATCGATAATCTACGGTTTATGGCAGTAGATAGCGCAGGTATAAGCGCTCAGCGTTCCTGATTCGATATTATACAGTGTGCTTACATAATTATGAAAAAATATCATCGTTATCCGAATGGAATATTTTCAGAAACATTCTGAAAAGATGAATTCATGTGATGATGAATAATGCATTCAATCGCCAAATTGAATACAAATGCCGGTTTCAAATACATGATATAACGAAATCAGTTTGGGTACTAACAGTTTTATACAAAATGAAACAGAACTGAAAAAATTCATCTTGATCTGTGAACAATATAATAAATGTGGGATAGTCGCTCCAGTGGGATAGATGTCTCCTCGAACAGATTATGGAATCTATATTATGTGGCTTTTTTTTCGCGACGACTAACTGTTTTTTTTTGTGCTCGGACTTTGTGAAGTGAATGTAATAAGTTTCGTATTTCAAATTTGTATTAGTGTCCAAATTTGTGTTAAAACGATTTCTTCGATCAATCCTTTATATAAAAGGATTGATGGCACAATTATTGTCAATATAGATGCCCAGATATCACTTATGAAGCTGAATGGGGTTTATGGTTAGAGCCAATTTTCATTGAGGTAATCTTTTATTTTTCACATGGGTATCGGGGTCTCCAACTCACGTCTAACTTAATGCAATTTAAAGTATTTTTCACTTCGTTTGTAATTGAAGATAAAAACCAGATTATCTTGACTAATTCTTTCATAACTATGTACAGAATGCATCGTGACAATTGAAATTTTCAAAATACTAATTTTCTAACAGTTATTTGTTAATTAATTCACAGTAGTATACCAAGATTCCAGATATGAAAACTTCAGTTATATTTCCAATATATTTCAATCAACGTATAAGCAGATAAAATTATACATATATTCATAATATTAGTGGAAAAAGCATGAGTTACATACAGTACTGTGAGTGTGTCTAACATATAAGTCTCTGTGAGGTATCAACATCGTTCAATATTTCATCGTTCAGTATCATTCGAAAGAAATCGAATAGAATTATTTGTGTAGGTTCCGTAGGAAAAGTTATTGAATTCTCAATTTTCATGAGGATATCTGCGATTATAGAAAATGCAAAAATCATCAGTTATCCAAATGGAATCAGAATTATGTACAAAAATAATCCTCACAATTATCTTCCGTATATTAGGCATTCAAAAAGAAAGAGGAGAAATCTATAATCCTGTAAGACACGAATTTTGAGAATCGAGAATGAAGAATTGTCTGCTCAATCGACGAACCTGTAGAAAAGTTTTGCCTTATTTTTTTGAAAACTATATGATCACGTCAGTGTATCCATTTTCAAATCGACTGATTCACTGTAAAATAATTTAGCAAAAACACAAAATCAGACGTATTGAAAAAAAAATAAGAGACAAATTATCATTTCACTCTGAAAATGTAATGCTGATTTGATTGTGATGATAATAATGACATAAATTCGATGATAGTAATCTGATAATAAAAAGAATTATGGAGATGGTAAGTATTCTTCCTAAACCTTTCGGAAATACTAAAAACATCAATTTCAATTACGAGTATTCTAATTGTGAATTTTAATCATTCCATTATTTGCTACACCACATCCGATACTGATAGCCCACGGCAAATTCGTTTCAATTTTGTTCAAAACTCCTGCTATCCTATTTCACTAATTTGACAACAAACGTGAATGATTAATGTTTTTTATGTAAGTGAAGAGCCTCAACATAATCACATAATCGACTTCTGCAAAGCGATTGAAAAAATATAAAGGACGTTTCCATAGGTTGTTTCATTTCATATTGATTCAGTCAGTCAGTTAAAAATATAGCACGTTAGTGTTTTTTTTTTGCGCTGCTTGCACATAAACATATGATCGAAACTGCAACAATTATACTTTGTTTTTCACAACACTAGCTGTTCGAAATAATATTCGATGCAACTGATTTATTTCGACGTCCGACTGTCGGGACGACGCCAATTTGGACCTCATTGGTCGTCTAATTATACGCTTTTAAAAATATTACTAGACTTTCGTTTACTTGACTATACTTGTGAGAAAAATCTATAACCAATAATTTCGGACGTCCTATTGAATTTGGTATTTTATCAATCCTATAATTAAGATGAACTGTTTCTTGATGTTACAAAACCAAGAAATGAGAATTAATAATAGAAATCAAAAAATTTCTCATTGAACATTAGAATGTACTCATTATGAATCAATAATGATGTTGACGGACTTCAGGTTTTCGTTTTGACATTACCAAAGTAATTTTGAAACACGGTTTTTGAAAGTTGGTGAACACGATAAGATGAAATTGGAATGAACGAATTGCAGAATCAATAAAAAAAACATGAAGTGAGTTGATGTTAATATAAGATTGAATAAATCCACTATAGATACCTTCGACACAATTCTAGACACTCATAATTCATGGATAACATTGAAGTTACGAATCTACCACTGGCAACGTACCCCTTGATAACAAATATAGAATACTGACGATACTACAGATACCTACACAAAACTAATTTTATTTCATGAAATCATATTGCAGAACAGGTTATTTTATTTGGGAATACTTTAAACCCTATTAGGGAAGGTGACGAGCAAGTATAACGGCCAAGTCTTGAGATCCAAGACCTGACCACTTGTTTCGCAACATTTATGACTAACAGGAATGACCGGTGGTCAGTAATGTAATCACAAGAAGGTCTTGACAAAATAGTTATAACGTGAGAATTTAACTTGATTTTCCAGACTCAAGCAAATCTAAAACATGACGTGTACAGTGTGTCACATTTCTGATGTCCTTATTTTTGTAATACTCAACCATACCACAGTAAGAATTCTCATAGTCCGCTTCTCTTTTCAGACACAGGACAGAATTGAAAATGTGTCATTTTATATTGTGAAAATTGCCTTATGCCACTTTTTCAGTAGTCGAAGTTTTGATATGAATGACAATATGGATATAATCAAAGTTATGTTATTTTTAATGAGATGTGCTGATTATTCTTCAATGTTTGAAATATAATTATTTGGTCCTTCCCTAAAATATATAAAACTTATAGGATCTATTCAATTATCCTGAGTTTTGTAACCTTTCAGTTTTTTATAGTTCCTTTATTCATTCCTAATCCTGATTTTTGTAACAGGAATTGAAATGATCTTCCAAATGACATAATCAGAAATAGCGGTTACAATTTAAAATAGAATGTCATAATCGTTACAATAATGACGTCATCGATGCGGCTGAAAATTCAAGATACTTCCGGTTCAACTGGAAGTAACAGTGAAATTGAAAAAAATGCAACTCATTAGTTTGTGCGAGTAGAATATCTGAATTGGGAATGAGAATACAAAAATGTTCGAATAAGAGTTGGTATATTTGCGAAGATATACAACCCTGATATATTTTGAGACATACGAAGTATTCGGTCTTGTCCAGACAACATTGAGTTCTCTTTTTTTTTCAATATGGCACCTCATTCATTCGTTCACTAAATAAAATCTAGTCCAATATTCATTATTTTTATAAATAGCGACATTGTCAAACAGGAGCAAAATCATTTTACAATGTAGAAGTATCATTATATATAAAGTGTGTTTTTGAATGAGCATCAATTCAGGAGATTTCTTTCATTATTTTTTATCGTAAAACTCATTATATTGTTCCACTATTTTGTAAAACTATGTTATGCTTTCAATAGAGGTTGGATGTTTTTGAGAGTATTGCATTTTTAGCTTACGATTCTAAAATGTTCCTGTCTTATACAAACATTCCCTAACGTTTGGATTACATATATATACAACTTTAATTTGAAACATCTTGTATTCCTAATCTGAAGTGAGGTATTCACCTCCACACACAAATGGCTGAGCCATAATTTCGAAATGATATCTTATCTGTGATTCTCTAATGAATCAGTTGGATGTAGCACCCAGTATATACCGGATGATTCTTCAAGGTGGCGTATAACTTTTTTATTATTGGAAATAGAAGAACAAAATTCGGGGGTTGTGTATTATATGTCAACTCGCATTATTTGACGTATTCACTTGCTTTGCAGTACTTCCGGTTTGACCGGAAATGACCTCAACTTTCGATTTTCAAATGGAACACCCTAAATATTTTCACTTATTTCGATCGAAGATGACATTATCTATCCAACAAAACTTTGTTTGTGAATATTTGACGTATGAAAGAATTTTTATTTCAATTTTTATTTTTCGATCTAGTGTGCCATTGATCGATTGAAACGCTTCGTTTTTGATCAAGTGACATGGGAAAAATACAACTTTGAGGCATATGTTTAGTCTTAAGTTATTTGTGTGGTTGGTTTTGTTCTATTTTACTCTATTTTTTTTATTGACGAATCTATCACAATTTGTAAATTGTCACATGGAAAATAAAAATATTATTATTATTATCATTATTATATGACTTCAGAGTCGTTTCAATAATTTTTTCGATGTCACAAATATCATTTTCTTCAGTTAACTCGATTTTTTCAAATGAAAAGAGGGTGGCTCGTCGAGTTTTTGTGAAAGATCATTTTCTTACGAATAATTTGATACCACACACTTCCACTTTTCACATTTTCACTATATTTCTCAATAATTGCAAGAAGTCCAATACTCATGCACTAAGTCTCAGTTAATCGTGACAAAAAAAAAAGATATTTGTGACTTTGAAAAAATTATTGATACGACTCTGAAGTCATATGCCTCAAAGTTGTATTTTTCCACTTGATCAAAAAGGAAGCGTTTCAATCGATCCATGGCACGCTAGATCGAAAAATAAAAATTGAAAAAAAAATTCTTTCATACGTCAAATATTCACAAACAAAGTTTCGTTGGATAGATGATTTCATCCTCGATCGAAATAAGTAAAAATATATAGGCTGTTCCATTTGAAAATCGAAAGTTGAGGTCATTTCCGGTCAATCCGGAAGTACTGCAAAGCAAGTGAATACGTCAAATAATGCGAATTGACATATAATACACAACCCCCGAATTTTGTTTTTCTATCTCCAATAATAAAAAAGCACCTCATTTGTTGATAATTGGCATCTCTCTATTCGAAGAATTTTTTTAATTTCAATGAATTCTCAAGTGTACCTCTGTACGAATTGTGTGATTGACAGCCCAAATGAAGTAACGATCTTCCCATCTGAATTCTAAAAATTGAATTCTTGTATCCTGAATATATTCCAATATGGAGTTGAGAAGGAATATGAATATCAAGCAAAACAAACCATCGAACAACATCGAATAATGAAATGGAATATGTGTTTGTTCTATTCGGCCCTCATTGCTTTTTTAAGTATTCTAGGAATCGTTATAAAATATGTCTCAAGACCAGACGTATATTCCTTGTGGAATAAATATAACAGGTTACCGTGCGACACACCATCAACCCTTGAAGCATATATACAACCAGAATGAAATGGTCTAGTCTCGAAGCTTGAAATTTATTTCAGTACATTTGTGACAAACTAGAATGACCGGTGGTCAATATTATGAAAGAAACTAGCAGACTAGGTAACAGTTTTCATTGCGTGAGAATCAAATCTAGATCCAGTTTGAATAATGTACCATTGAAACTGGTATCTGTAGGATGATGATTTGGTGAAATATATTAATAAAAAATTAACATTATAATGAATGCTGAATATATGTAATGGTATAATATAACTGATTATGGATGATATTATAGGTTGCAACTTTTGAAAGAAATCATTAATTAGGAAGTGGGTATATTACAACAAGTATTTGAAACCAGTGAGGTTCATTAATTGGATAGAATAGTTTCAACGGCTTTTCAGAATATGTGCTTTTTTCGCATATTTATAGCAATTACTAACAGACATCATAATGTTTTGCCAGATAAATGAGTACTAACCATTGAGTATATTTTCACTTTCTGCCTCAACTCATACTGAAACAATGAAAAACTGTAGACAGATGTCACTGAGGGAAAGAGAAAGCATAAAAAATGAATTAAACTCTGTGAAAACTCATAAAGCCAATTTAATCCGAAAAACGAACCATAATCGTTATACAGTGATAGTTGATTGCTAAGCTATTTCATTTTTACTTTCAACGTTGGTAGGTGAAGTTTACCAATATTTGGAAAATTAGAAATACATTTTTCATGAACCGAAGAGTGAGTCAATGAGATTTTTTTCGTCAAATACTCCATTACAGCTATCATTGAGACCTCAGGGTTATTTTATTCATTTTTAAATAATACGAGACGTGTTACTGAAGCGGGGCTACTCAAAATTGATATTTGTAAGTATATCATCATGCTAAGCATATGAATAAACAAAATTATTCAGATAATTGAGTGGATAGCAACTGGTAGTTGATACAGTGAGCACGTGAGCGTGCGTTTCATCAAATCAGAGCCTCTACACTGCCCTCTCGTTATATTAGAGTTCTATCCTAATGTCCATCCTTGTAATGATAATTCAGAGACTCTAACAAAAGTAGAGAATGTTTACTGAGGATTCTTCACCTTCACCTTCAAATGATTGTTTGTCAGACCCATATTGTTATATGTATATGTATTTGTTAACCCCAATTATAATACTATTATAATACCCGTGGCTTGAGTGGCTACCGGGTGCGTCACAGGTTGCGGAAAGTGAACGCCACGTAAGCGAATGATAAGACAGTGACGCAGTGGTTAGTAGAGAAATAAATGAGCTCGTATAGCCTGAAACCGTACTGGTAGTTCATGAATACTCTGCCGCAGACAAACTCCTCCTGCCTAGCTGTCGTGTCGTCGCTAAAAGCCTGCAGAGGAGTATAACGGCGCCAGTATCTGCTAGACTTTGGTCTGCAGGACAGATATATCTTACAGGACCTCTGCTGTAGATATGTATTACGGGAGGTCTATGCGGGGGGTCTGGGCTTGAACACCTGAACCAGAAGGAGACAACCTCAATAAAAACCTCAATCCTACGGTGGGTTGACCAGGCTTATGGGATGCGTGGCTGAGTAGAAGTTCAGCCAATGCAGGTTTCACCTTGAGGCACCGGGCGACACCTCATTGTATTAGCCTTCTCTTTCTGTGAATCGGGGTAGCAGGAGAGTGACCGTTCAAGACCCCGGTACTCGTGGGACATCCAAAGAGATAGACTCTCCTAGAGAAGATCCTGAAAAGGTAGACTCTCTACAAGCAACTGGAGAGGTTCACGGGGTTGCGCAAGCAATGGACATGTACAAGGGCTCCAGACCTCGACTTCCATGTGCCCAAAAAATAAGACTCCGGAAAGCCGAGGATATTGCCTCTGGGAAATGGACAGAGGGCAATCCTAGCGCACCTGCTCCACAGAAGCAGGCTCCAGGGAAAAAGGCGGAAGAGGCCAAAAAACGGCCTCGCTCCGACTCGAGTACCCCCGGAAAGCAGAATCCTACAAAGAGACATAGGAGCCAAGAGCAGACTATGTATTTTAACGTAGTAGCTAGGGGGCTGAAGTTGGTGTTCATCGATCGTCGTCATCCTGAGGTGATCCTAGATCAGGAGATATCAGAGATATATAGGATCAGCTATACATGGGAAGCTTCTGGAATTGATCGCTGGAACACCGTCGGAAGTTCAACCTCACCTCAATTTGAGCGCTCGTCGTTTGTCGCAGGGGTCTGTTGGATGTACTGCGCAAATGACGTGACGAAAAACTGGCTGAAGGCCAACATTGCCTCGCTTGGGAACCATTGGGAGGGTGCCGAATTGACTGTGGTTGAATCGAAAGACCTCCCGAAGCGCCCGAGAGTGTTGATACATTTGCCGGACGTCAGTGAGGAGAAAGAGGTCCGAATCTGGATCAGCAAACAGAATCCGTTGCTGAAGACAGACGGGTGGATCCAGATCAGCCAGAAGGTAGAGGACAAGGGCCAGACGCTGGCCTACTCTATTGATGAGGCGTCCATGAAGGCTTTGGAGGCGAACAATCTCAGGGCCTACTACAAACTGGGGAAGTTATTCTTCAGGACCCTGAAGTCTTGTCCGAGCTATGCAGCCAAAGGTAAGAGTACTTCACGCGAACCTACAACACAGTTATGCAGCTTCAACTGTCTTATCTGGGCTAATGGGTTCATCTGATAAAGGATCGAGTGATGGGGAGCTATTCTATTGCCGAACTACTGATCGCCCTAGGGCCTATCCTTCTTGAAAAGGGCTTGAAAGTATTTCCTCTAACGAGTTTCCGTTCTAGGGACCTTGTTGTCATAAAACTCTCCCTAGCAAAGGAGGAAACGGAGGCAGGGGAGATCTTTATATCCTTCACTTACTTCCCCAGAGATGCACCAACTCCCCCACCACCGAGTGGAGTAGAGGAACTGATGACTAGTTGTAGGGGAACTGGATCACAACTAGTCATAGAATGCGATGCCAACGCTCACTACCACATCTGGGGAAGCAAAAATACAGACCTCAGACGTGAGTCTCTACTGCAGTTTATCCTAGCTAACAACTTGGATGTGCTTAACGAAGGTAATACACCAACCTTCGTGACGACACGGGCCAATGACGTTACAGATATAACTGTAAGTGAAAACTTTATTTCAAATAACATTGAAAATTGACATGTATCTGGCGAGGTTTCTTGCTCAGATCACAGACACATTAGATTCGAAATAACGGGCATTAAAACACAAACTTCATAGTATAGGAATCCACGTCAAGCTAACTGGGGAGCCTATAAGGCAGACCTAGACTTGAAAGTACACAGCATTCCTAACAAAATTGATAACACTAGAATTTGATGACATCGCAGAGCAAATGACTGACGCGATGGTTTCAGCCTATAATTCAAATTGTCCTCTAATCACGAGGAATTACAAACGTAACGCACCATGGTGGCGCAAAGACCTCGCTGATTTGAGAAAACAGGTTAGGCGCAAATTTAACCAAGCAAAGAGTAATGGAGAATGGGGCGAATACAGAACCATTTTGACAGACTACAACAAAAAATTAAGAAAACTAAAGAGAGACTCTTGAAGGAAGTACTGCGAGGATATCGAAAAAACCGCCGCGGGTGCTAGACTTCAAAAGGTACTTTCGAAAGGCTCTGGTGGAAAATACACCCAGGATGAAAGAGAAACACTGATGGAATTTTTCAGAGTTCACTTTCCCGAATCCAAGGTAATTGACGACGCACCTATAGCACAAAGACCGCTTTCTCCGGTAACTCTTAACAGAAGAGTGACTAGGGAAAACTGGGCGTGTGCTAAGAAGATAATCACGTGGCACAAAATGTAATGGGCTATCAACTCATTTGAACCATTCAAATCTGCTGGACCCGATGGCGTTTATCCCAAAATACTACAAGAAGGGCCAGAACTTCTACTTCAAAAACATTGTATGGTACTAAGAACCAGTCTCGCAATGGGATATGTACCAAGAATATGGTCTGAAGTAAGAGTCGCTTTTATACCTAAATCTGGTAAGTCGAAACAGGATTGGGTGAAAGCATTCAGACCAATAAGTCAAATGTCTTTCATACTGAAAACGTTGGGAAAATTTATTGATAGGTATATGGGTTGTGGTGCTTGAGAAGAAAGCTATGCATAATGACCAATATGCCTTCAGGGAAGGAGTCTCCACCGAGACAGCACTACACAATCTCGTTTGAAGAGAAGAAAATGCGCTAGAGAATAAGGAGGTTCTTTTATGCACATTCCTAGATATAGAGAGGACATTCAATAATACCCAGCTTAAATCCATCACACGAGCTCTCACACATCATAATATCGAGGAAACTATCAATAGATGGATCGACAATATGTTGATTAGCCATGCAATAAATAGTACTATTTCAAACACTACAGTGCAGGCTAAAGTTATAAGAGGCTGTCCACCGCTTCTGTGGAGTCTTGTTATTGACGGACTGCTGCGTATTCTAACCCAAAATCACTATAGCGTACTGGGCTTTGCAGATGACTCGGTTATCATGGAACGGAGGAAGTTCAATAACACTGTTAAAGAAAGGATGCAACAAGCATTAGACCTCCCTACTAAATGGATAGATGAGGAGAACCTAGCAGTTAGCCCTCACAAAACTACAGTGGTAGCATTCACAAAACGAAGACGAAAAGAAGGTCTAGGACCTCTCTACTCAAATGCTACACCTTTAGAGATGTCGGGGGAAGTTGAATACCTGGGAGTCATACTAAATTGCAGGCTAACTCGGAACCAACATCTAGAAAGGGTTACAAAGAAGGCAACCATGAGCCTTATGGTTGTGAGAAGAACATATGGCGAAACTTGGGGTTTGAGACCAAAAATTATACATTGGCTGTATAAAGTAGTAGTTAAACCAGCCATACTACCGGGTGTTTCATAGTGGATGGAACATTAGACGTATCTGGAGAACAGAAAGACAGATCATTTCGAAAATTTGTCAGCGAGAATAATCAAATTTGCTCTATCCGTCTAAAATATTTTCATCATTACAGTGTTGCCGCTTGTATTCCAAAGTGGTAGCTACTTTGTTATTTCAAATGGAAAACCTCGTATATTATATCATTTTTGGAATCCTCATAAGATTCCTCACAACTTTCCCACATAATTCTACATACATATCTGTGACGATTTCCGAGATAAAAATTATTTTAAATTTTTGTGCAAAACCTGACCATTGAAAAATATAAATTTTTTGCGAATGCGAATTTACAAAAATTTCCAATTTGGGTTATAGCTGCATAAGACCATTGAGTGTTCTGTCGATTTTCAGTAATTTTCATGAGTGCCCGGATGACACTCACTTCTGAGCCTCCCTGTATGCTGATTCTGATATCCAGTTCATCGAAAGAATACTTGATGGTCTTATGCAGCTATAACCCAAATTGCAATATTTTGTAAATTTGCATTGGGAAGATCGCAATCGCCTGGTGGAGCAAGACATCGCAACATAACACTATTAGAATACTAAGCAAGGTGCAAAGACTTGCTTGCCTATGCATAACAGGGAGAATGAGGACTACCCCAACAGCGGCCATGGAGGTGATGCTCTGTCTTCCCCCGCTTCACCTTGAAGTGCGAGGGGAGGCTAGACTCGGGCTCCTCAGATTGCCTGTAGCGTCAAGAAATAGTGGTAATAATACACCACTACAATTCAATAGGGACAACATCTTGCAAATGCAAGGGAGTGGATCGAAAGGAGTGGCACGGAGAACATACTAGAGAAGAGCAAAACAGAATGATCTGGTACACAGACGGATCAAGAACTGAACAAGGATCGGGTGTGGGAATTTATTCCCCTACCCTAAAGAAGAAATACTTCGATGCGCTTGGTGAATACACCTCGCTGTTCCAAGCAGAAATATTTGTAATTCTACCAATGTGCAAAGATATGCAATGAGAAGGCCTTCAAGAAAAAGGAATCCATATTTTTTTGGATAGTCAGGCCAGCCTGAAAGCCCTTGCAGGGTATAAGGTGAAGTCCAGACTCATCTGGGAATGTATCAACGAACTTCTGACGCTAGCAAGGTTAAACAGAGTTGAACTGATCTGGGTACCTGGGCACAGTGGAATAGAAGCCAACGAAATAGGTGACGAACTAGCTAAGGAGGGGTCAGCTACACCCTACTTCGGCCCGGAACCAGTACTTGGAGTGTCCAAGAAACTACTACATGAAAAGACGAGTCAAAGAACTACAAAGAATAGCCTGGGATAACACACCAGGACAAGAATATAGTAAACTTGTTATTCAGATAACAGGTGAAAAAAGAACTGATGAGATACTTGGTTTAAGTAGAGAACAGATAAGACTAGTAACAGTTCTCCTTACAGGACATGCTCCTGTTAGAACACACCTACAAAAGAAGGAGGTATATCAAGGTGACCAGACTTGTAGATTGTGCGGCGTAAAACCTGAGACTATTGAACACATTTTGTGCTATTGTGAGGCACTAAACTATAGAAGAGTAGTACAACTAGGGGAACCTGATTCAAACCTAGAGAATGTAGAAACCCTAAAACCTAGTGACCTTTGCGAAATAGTCAAAGGGACCAATATTTTTTAGGGTATCGGAATGATAGGGGAAATACCATAAGCCTCCGGCTGCAGTATATCCTTTGGACCCCTGTAGTAGTAGTAGTAGTAAAAAATACTGATTGTTCTGCTGTAGTGATCTGATAGACGATGGTTCTTTGGCATAGCTATCTCTTGGCATTATTTTACACCCTTCACATATTCTCAGCGCTTACGCTATTCCACAGAAAGGTTCTAGGTCACCTCGCGTTCCTTCTCGAACTAGCCTCGGATCAGCCTCTTCGTTTCTTTTATAACTTGAGTACCTAGCCTAGCAACGATCTATTTACACTGCCAACTCTCGGTGGGTTTTTAAGCAATCCCAGAGAGTTTTTGAGTTGTCTATACAACAGACCATTTCTATTCTAATTGAAGGTGCTCTCTTCCATGCCTCTCTGGCAGAATTTTTGTACAAAGCTCTACTTGAGATGCTTCTTATCTAACGGCATTCTTTGTCTAGTTTTGTGTTTAACTCATTTACTCTTCTCCACTCATGGAATCTTGATTCAGAATGCACAAGAATGTCAAGCAGTCACTCGCGTACCTATATCATCTGGGGCCCGTGGACAAGGCACTACCACTCAAAATGTTCACGTTCTAACCATCTAAATGTTCTACCTGACACTAATAATACATTCATTTCTCAGCTTGCGGCCTCTCGTGCTGGGACCTTTTTGAGTAGGCAGCCCGTGGTATTTCACCGTGTCAACCTATAGTTACTCCACGAGGCGGCTGTTGACGTCTATCTTATAGCCTCCATGGCATCCAGGCAAGCATACTTCTGGATGGAACTAAGCTTCCAGACGTCCTCTGTCTGTTGAATATATGGTCAATATACCACCACACCGTAGCACTTATGAATCTAATGAGCCTTTAAACAGTCATATTAACATTTTTGTTTTTTTCACATATTTTTTTCACAGATCGATGGTCATTGTGCTTTTATCATATCTAGAATTGTGGAATGAGGAGTCGGTTCAGTTTTCAAAAATATTTTCAAGAATGTTTTGAAATTCTGAAAAATCGAGATTCAAGAATATAATTTATGGACTAGTTGCTTGAGTAGAAAAAGGAAAATGTGTATACCAAACATTTCCGAAATAAAGTAGATGTCTTGCCAATTATGTTCCAGAAACGAAATATTGAATCTCGATTGTATGACCAAATGAATGTTGGGGGCTGTATTAGTCAAAATTAGGTATCAATGAAAATAGCATGAACGTTGAAGATCTGCTCCGTTATCACTAGGGATTCATCAAGTCAAGTAGCTTGATATTTTGAGAAACTACTTTACTTGACTTGAAAATCAAGCACGTGAAAATTCATATACTCGACTTGACTTGATTTGAGATATTCATTACTTGACTTGAAATCAAGCTACTTGACATTTCTTGATCTTGATACGGACGTGTCGAACGGCATATATTTCTACAAGCTCGTGCGCGCTCAGACTTAATAAGGGGGTTCCCCAACTTCCGAACTGACTGAATCCATTTTAAAATAGTTTATATTTCTGTTTTTTCTATATAATAAGTTTCATAAACAAAAGTTTTATTCGCAACTTCCATTCTCATTCCATCATTTATTGAAACACAATAAAACTGCTGAAAATCAAGTACCTTGATAGAAATACTTGATATTTCAAGTACATGAAGAATACATACTTGAACTTGACTTGATATCAAAAACTACTACTTGATTGACGAAACAACTGACATGCACAGCGAAAAGCATTTGCATAATGATGATTATTGAGCATCAACATATGGACGCTGATTTTTCTCAAAATCATCCTGAACAACGAAGCACGTTTTCACTTCGATGGGATTGTTAATCGCCAGAACTGCCGTTTTTAGTGTTCCAAGAATCCATATTCCATAGTTGAAAAACAAATGCATTCACACGTCACTGGTTGGTGTAGATTTTGAACCGGACGCATACTTTTTTAAAAATGAGGCTGGTCAAGCAGTCACTGTTACTGGTGCTCGATATCGCGACGTAACAGTTCTTTATGCTGAAATTAGATGATATTGGTATGTTTAATGCGGTTTTTACAAGACTAGGTCATACTTACAGTCCGTGAAACACTTCAATAACTGCAGTAGACATTCCAGGTCGTGTACTCTTTATTTTTGGTCAATAGAATTGGTCCCCTAATCATGTGATTCAACACTATCAGATTTCTTTTTATGCGGTTATTCATAATCACAGGTCTATGTCAACAAGCTCGTAACGACACGTTCATTAAAGTAGGATGCATTATTGTATCATCGGAATTTAATATCATTTGTGCAGAATGTTCATGGAAACTTTCGAAAAACGAGTGCGTATGTGTATGAAATGCCTTGTAGAATATTCACCCTATCTTATATACTTCATGAACAATCAAAATATCAAACACTGCGTTTTCAAATCAATAGAAATTTTGATAGAATATGGAACACCCTTCATAAGAAACCGAAATTATTATTCATTTGGAAGGATATTCTAGCTAACTCATTCTATGCAAGTCGCATATGAACTGAATACGCTGGGCAATTCAATATTCCTGTAAAGTTCAACTGGTCTTCAAAATGAACCAGAACCAGACTTCTAATACTAATGCATTTTCATTTGATAATTATTTTCCTCTGTTATATATTTCAGTCTCAATACTTACAATTGAAGTCACTCTGCTTTCTTTTTATTATGAATGAATTTCATTGAATCACTCCTTCAAACATGTATATCCAGAAGCGGGACAATAGTAACCCTTTCTTACCTATAAAGGGTTGGGACACTGAAAGCATAAATTCAATACGCACTTGTTTCTTAACTGGACTGGTCAGTGGTCAATAAGCGAGTTACACTGTGATGGTCTACATTTTCCGTGAGAAGTGAAACCAGATTTTAGTTGGATTATGAAAACTAGTTATTTCAATTGAAAGGTCTAGTACGATCGCATTCATAATTCACCCTTCTCAAAGAGATATTGCTGGAACGCACAGAAGAAAACTAATGTTTCAATTTTCTTGAGAAATATTACTGAATCATTCATATTATGAATTAATTCATAGTTGATGTAGTCACATACATTGTCGATGATAACACTATGTTTATTGATTTTTTTTTGATTACACAATTTAGGCTCAATACTTCATTCATTTTATTAGATGAGAAGAATTTGTCATATGGTTACTAACTTCGAATCCATATTCTATAGGAAAATTATGGAAAACACGACCAAGCATAATTCTGTTAATTCGTGATTTATCGATTGAATTTTTTTTCACCGATGCAGCATTGCCGCTTTCATTCAGAAATGTACTAGATATTTTTCCATTCATACATTTCTCATGTCGTTTCCAAGATAATGATTATTTTCGATAAATTTTGTTTAAACATGCCTTCAATTTAATTTTCATTGTTATGTTATCCAACTAGAGTGAGGATTAGTCTATATGGAGTAGATCTAGTGAGAACCGTATCTCAATATCTCTCCTAGTCCGAAATTAATTATTATATCATGATATTATGGGTATTTTCTTAAATCCATATTAAAATTCTATGAATATATTGATTATAGTATCCTCAGTTCAAAAAAGAACTTTATAGAAAGAAACAGAGAAAACAGAGACAAGTTTTATATAAAAAAAATATCTTCAACGTCCATTGATAATTTCGAGTCATTTCACTCATTATTCTGTATAATTTTGAATTATTTTGCTCATTATGTCCTATAATATCCTCGAGATTTCTGAACTGAAAATAGAACCTACCTACTTGTATCAATAACAATGATTTGTTTCTTCGATATTTCGGAATGGAAATGAGATATAAATAAATAAATAAATAATAAATAATTTTATTGAATTAATGTTACATTACAGGGTAAATGCTATATCCAGATATACTTTTCACTAGATCAGGGTATTGTTCTGCTATATTTGAATATATAGTGTTGCATTCGATTTTCAAGAGAATTTGCAATTTCCATTCCAATTCGTCATTGATTTTAGGTGTACTTATCTGCTTGAGAAGAATTATTTTCTGTTCAAGCATTTCAAATCGGAGTTAACTCCCATTAGAAACTTAAATCCGATACTGAAGCTTCTCTTTCCCTTCCTCGTATATTCTTGGAAGTTAGCCAATTCAAATGATAAAACGATACTATTAACTTAAGAGGGGAACATAACCATAAATTATACAAGATTTTACCTAAGGTTAAGTTAGCAGAGCACATTGGCCCCTCCCTATTCGGATAACAACCGATATT
The DNA here is from genome assembly GCA_037013635.1 of Plagiodera versicolora. NCBI lineage: Eukaryota > Metazoa > Arthropoda > Insecta > Coleoptera > Chrysomelidae > Plagiodera > Plagiodera versicolora. The sequence goes on along the minus strand of CM072986.1, from coordinate 873,674 downwards.
ATGTCTCAAACTATTATTTTACGATGCTAATGAAAACTTGCAACTATAAATAATCCAGAGAATTGAATGAATATTCATTGGAGGAGCGTGCAATGAGTATGTAATATTTATCAATTCTGTGTAACAATTGATGTGGAGAAATGATTAGAAATAAATGTATATTATCAAATAATACACAGGAAGATTTTTTTTGTTCATATCACAGTTGTTATGGGCGATGTATCGTTATCAACAATTGTGTCTATACCAACAAAGTATTATAATATATCTGATAAAACATTTTTCCATTGTATCATTCAGTATAGTGCACATTTCATCTTCATGCATTTCATAAGTTCATTTGACGCGATTTTTCAACAGAGCAGCTATATGTGAATATCGGAATAGTTATTTATGCAACATGTGCATAAAGTAGTACTTTTTTTCACGAATGGGAAGTTTGACGCGCGAGCCGTAGGCGAGTGCGGCAATCCCATGAGTGAAAAAAAGACACTTTATGCATGAGTTTCATACAATATTTTTTCTACGACTGTCAGCAATTAGAAAAAGAATAAATATAAATTGATATATATTTACGCAATTAGAAAGAGAATAAATATAAATTGATATGTATCTACATTTTATTTTATAACAATGAAATTAAGAAAGAACAAATTAATAATTAACAAAACAAGAAGCAACTTATAAACTTTCTTTCGTAATAGTAATGTTAAAAGTGCAGTTGTTGGGATTATTAATATTGAATTTTGATCCAAACAAGTTATTTTTTGACTCATTTAGATGTACTGATTCATGTGCACTATTGTTCACGTTTGCAATATTTAAGTTGTTTTCACACTCATTTATATTTGAGGTCGATGGTTGGATGAAAATATCGGTGTTAGTTCCATGTCCACATAGAATCCTTGTTGCACAATCCATTTTAGTGTTAAAAGAATTGTCCACGTACCCTTCGGCAACAGTAGTGGACTTCCATCCGCCATGTTGTTTTAATTTCAGTATATCCCCGCCGGAATCAACCAGAAGCGAAGCCGAAGTGCGTCTAAAGGTGTGACCTGTATATGCATCTGGTTGGGGTAAATTAAGATATTTGGCAATGATTGAAGGAATTTTTGAAAATGTGTTTATGCCTACTACTTGTTTAGTACATTTTCCGTTTCTATATGATAGAAAGAAATGTTTATTATCTGCATTTTTTGGTCTAAGTTTAGCATATTTTCTATAAATATTCAACAAATTCAAGTTAGCAATTCCTGTATCTCCAATGACAGTGAAGCGGCGTTGTGCATGCGTTTTTGAATCTGGAATTCTTACTAGTAGAACTTCCCCCTTGTCTTCAATGTTATCAACGAGTGTTTTATATAACTCATCTCTTCGACAAGCCCCAGCAATTCCTAATATTAATGTAACCTAAAAATGTACAACCTATTAAATAACGCAAAAAGAAAATAACTACAATTTTACCTTAAACATTAGATACTGGTCATCCGGTGCTCCCAGTAAAAACTTATTTATTTCTTCTCTTGTAAATGTTTGAGATTTTTTTGGTTTGTACCCCACTGACTTCCGCTTTAGGTAGGCTATTAGCTTTGAAAATTTGCTTATATCCACATTATTATTAATCATTAATGTTGCTTTCAACTTTGAATAAGTGGACCATAACGTTGAAGATTTAAATTTTTTCGATTTTTCCTCAAAATATGCTAATAATACCCTTTCTGTAAAACTGTGAACTGAATTTTGAATGCGCCATTCCATAAACGTGTTGTACTCCTTTTGATAAATTTCCTTTGATTTCTCAGGCAACAAGTTTTGCGTTGCCACATTTGCTTTTTCGATAATATCTTCGGGTGTGCATATTTCGTGTTCAGAATCTTCGTCAATTTCCATATTTAAATAAATTTCAGAGTTAATTTACAAACCTTGTGTACACACGTACTTAAACGTCAAAACACAAATCTAATTAAATTTGACGTTTCTAAAACGAAGATCGCGAGACAACTACAATTTGTTTTCAGCGCACTCTTATGATTCGGTGCATGTAGTTGCATCACGCCAGAGTGAAATAATGACCCGCTACGACACTTTTTTCACGATTTTTACCTTTTTTTCACTATTACCATAAACAAGCGTTTTGCGCACAGAAAATAGTGAAATATGGTACAGTTTTTTTAACAGTCGTAGAAAAAAGTCCGTTATTCTAGACATTGGATTCTAACCACTGATCTACATGAAATCGATTATCGTGTCTTGATTCTTTGATATCCATGTGTTCCTCTAGAAACTTCATTTTTCTAAAATCTGAAAAACTCTCGCCTGAATTCACCCTTGCCAAGAATCGATTTCTAATATCAGAATGTGACCTGAGAGTGTCCAGATGTGGTTGGGGTTCATTAAAACACACATCATTTTCATGAGTTCTGTTTTTCAGGGAATATCATGTACATGCATTGATGAAATCCTATTTATTTACGACATGGGGAATCAAAAATATTCGAGATCTTGATTCATTGGTTTACAATTATAGGAATCATATCAAGGATGAAAGACGAAAAAAATATCCGAATCATATTGACTGAATATGGAAAGATTCCAAAGTGAGTTTCATCAAGACAATTTTATTCAATTATAACTATATAATCTTTCCTGCTTACTCCATTATGGAAACTATGGAATAGGAATTATTTTATGAAGATTTGTACTGCAAGAATTGATATTCAATATAAGCTAAATTATATCTTATAATCTTTTATGATCTCGTATTGAACAAAAGTAAGAACCCTAATTTGTTACTAATTGGTCATTTAGAAACTTAGATCATCATGTGTAGAAATTGGTGAAATCCTAATTATAAAATATAGTCGGGTAGGTATATAACATACTATACATGCATATTCGCGGCAAGGCATAATTAATCATAATACGGTAGTTTCTCCATGACAGAAAGCGTCAGCCGTGCTTACTTAAGGTTTATGTAATTTCCTTACCTACCCTGTGAGCGGGGGTGAGCCTTCCAAACCCCAAGCTTCCGCGAAACCCACCCTCTCCCTCGTGAGTACAGGAAGGCACAGAGAAATGGAAAACTGATGCATACGCCATATTAGATACATAATCATTTTGTAAATCGTGATATCGATTGGGAAAGAGTGAATCTAACTGTTTCAATTGTAATTAAATTCATGAATTTTTATCGTAATCATAGGCTTGATACTGTCACTATCGTAATTCTCAAGATGATTGGCGAGCTAATACTCTCCGTATGAGAAGTGTATAAATGTGTAGTTTTCAGAAGAACATATCACAAGTTAATATGTTTTTTCAACATATGGACAGCTTCTGTCAAAAAAGTAAATGAATGAAATGAAGACGATTAGAATTCTACACGTGATGACAATGACAATTTAGTTGGAAATACTGACTTGAATTAAAGTTTTTTTTTTATTGCGATCAATGTTGTTTCAACTATTCCGAATAACTTCCTTTCATCTCACATTATTTTCCATTTTCTATTGAATGTATTTTGAATTTCCAAAAACTTCCTTTGGGCAGTTTCAATTTCGATAAATCATAGCATCCTGAAAACTTTTCAGTATCATAACTCCTATACCTACAAGTTGAAAACTTCAATTCTTAACTAGCAAGGAAATGAAAATTATTTGATAAAATTAGTTATTATGATATGCTTCATGAAAACACATTTCTGTATTATGATAATATCTCATATGTATCAATACTGATGGATGGTTTCATTGATAAAACACAAAATATTAGCAACCCGTGCAACATTGTTATGGCCACGGTCATACACATAGGTCTGGAGACTAGGGCATTCTTGAGTGGTGGGGGGTCGCACCAGTTTTGAAGAAAAAGTTGCCATAATTATCCGCTAGGAGGACATAGGGGTATAATCACGTGATTAATCTTTGACAACAAAGCAAACGGTTAGGACTTGAATGGTAAATAAAATCAATGACAGAAATATTATATCTTGCAAAATTCTCTCGAATAAATAAAAAGCTTCCCTACTTTCAAAAAGCTGATCGGATCTGATTTATGATAGGCTGACGAAGTGACAATAGAGGACAGCGCTGCAGGTGACGAAACATGAGAACCACAAAAATTTCCTCAATGTTTGGGTCACCCCCCACCATATGAGTTGCAAGACCTATGTATACGATCGTGGTTATGACAGACTTCGAAAATGATGAAAACCAATAATCTGTATTTATATAAATTTCTTGAAGATTAGGTAATTTCAAAGTTTATGATATACTGATCTGAATGTATTTTAAACCTTGCCTTTTTTCATTTCAGTGAATTACATTTCACAGCAAATTAATTATCGTACAAATAATTTCGAAATGTTCTTCTCCAACGATACATTGTTCAAAAATAATATTCATATGAAAACCCGAAAAAATATGTTCGTGAGAAGTTTTCTCCATTTGAACTATATATTTCGATATTGCATTAATATGTCACAAATGTCTTCTTCATAAGCGTGCGGCAATAAAGATGATGATTTTTTTCCTAAAGATCCATTTATTTTGGGTTGATAGTTGTGACAGGGTGCCAGATTGAGCCGTGATGCCATATGTTTTTCACTTTTCAGCGATGCTCCCAATAAAAACTTGGGATAGGTTGACCATTTGTAAATACTCACTGTTCTTGTACATATTGTGAATACAGTTTACATTTTAATGTTGTATATTTATGTATTATCGATTGTAGGTTGTTAAAGCAACTGTATTGTGAATATTAGGATTTTCTGTTAATAATAAACTTACTTATTTGATATTGTTGAGGTTGATCAATATCCACAACTTCCGTTGTGTAGATCAATAGAAGTCCTAGGACAGTTTAGTTTTCAACTTACCTTCTGTGAAAGTATGCAGATATTCCCTACACAGTTCAATTCCTACATTTGAAGCAGCAATCACTCTCAGTAATAATCATATTTCATAAAAACTATTGAACCATCATTAGATCGTGGTGAATTAATACTTGTGAAGATTCTTCACTTACCTTTCGAATAAAATCAAATGAAATTTAGTGGCTCCTGTTATCCCTTTCTCGTTGAAAAAGTTGTAATATAGATGCTTCATTTTCTGGGCATCTTCACTCAATGCTGTCAGCATTTTAATAATATCGTAATTTAAAAATGAAAATAGACTCTCGGAAGAACAAATTTACCAGAAATAAACGATTCGCATGTAAACAAACAATTTTAAGGATTCGCTCCAAACAATTTGGCATCGTTGTAAAATGACAGTGGAGTTTTGCCATAATTATTGATGCCTTGAAATTCCCAGCTAATGTATAAACCTTTTGAGACGTCTGTCATTGCTAGATACTTTTTTTGCACTAATGGCATTGAAAAGTAACCAAATCTTCACATCTATCAACCTAGAATAAATAGACTATATCTATTGTAGGGAAGTCAGTGTATGCTGAGGATTTTTACAAAATAAAAGCAAAGATAGGAAACATACATGACTAGTGCATATGCTGAAGATGCAAATTGTAGATATTTGAGTATCAAATAAAAGGAAAATATTATTGATAATTTGTTCATTGATATTTTCTGATATGATAGTTTTTTATTGTACGTAGATGTGATTGGAAATGTCTCCTTTCGGTTGAAATATTTCAGTTCAGCTACCCTGTAAGCTTCCACGAACATTCAAAATGGCTTCCATGCAAATTACATAGAAAACTTAAGACAACGCGGATATTGAGCTAACACTGCAACAGAGTTGCTAGCTGTTTTGGCATCTGCGAGAGAAGTTATTAGGATTGAAGTTCGCTTGAAACTGGATTTTCAATTTTCCTTCTCTGACGGTAATAACGTTGCAAAACTTGTTACTCATCAGAAGCTCGACGTTAAAATTTGAGAACTTCCATGTAGTTTAATAGTGTTGGAAGTTTGAAGCGGGGTCTTTCGAGAGGTGAACAGTTTTTGATAGGTCAACTGTTCTGTTCGGTTTCGTCTAATGAATTCTGGTTATTAATGATGAGCTATCGGGTCCTCCCCTTAATTAAGTTTGGCAGTTTCGTTAAATTGGTTGAGTTCTCTTTGACTATACGTTTTATCAGTTTATAGGTTGCTACTTTCTGTATGAAAAGAACATCTCATATCATTCCTTCATATTGTGGATGAGGTTCATCATAATAATCAGAAAAATATCACTTCACCAGACAAAATTCAGATCTTTGAAGAAACTACACTTATTTCAGTCAGAGGCTGCATCACTCCCCATCTTGTCGAAATGATTAGTACCGGCGCATTGTGCCGAAAAAATAAATCAGTGCTGAATAGGGAGCGAAGGGGTCATTTCAATGAGAAAAAAACTGGTTGTTCCATTTGAAACAAAAATTTGTCTTGCTATCACGGAAAAATGCCAACACCCTATGCATCTGAAAAACTATTTTCAAAACATGGACGTTTTTATGTCGTGTAACTTTTATATGAGACTTTTTTCCATATCAATCAGCCTTCGCTATGTCGAGCAAATTCGCACTGTTGGTATATATATATATATATATATATATATATATATCAATCATCGTTTATTCACAAAAAATATGACAATAACAATAACAAGACGACATTATGTAAATAAACAGTAGAAAACCCACAGAAGCAACAAATGCTGCTTGTTCGTGGTGAAAAGTATGAATTACGTTTGACGAACTATTATTGGAAATAATCAATAATTTTGGAATATAAATCTAGGTACAATAATTCAAGAGTGTAAAATACGTATATACAAAATAATCAAAATAAATAGATATAATACTAAATGAAATAACTCAGAAGATAAACAATCACAAAAACTTCGGAGACGTATATGTATATATATAAAATAAATCACATGGGGTATAAATGAAATCCAGAAGTTAAAACAAATAAAACCATTAGAGACCTGTATAGATAAAACACATCACCTGGGGTATAAATAAAATCCAGAAGTTAAAACGAATAAAACCATTAGAGACTTGTAAAGATAAAACACATCACATAGGGGTATAAACGAAATCAATCAATAGTGGGTGTATATATCAAATATTTGTGAAAAAAATTCTCGAGGTTGACTTTTATATATATATATATATATATATATATATATATATATATATATATATATGCTCCCAGTATGATTTATAGTTCCGAAACAATTTTTTTATTTCGAAGGGGTACACGTGGATTATACAATTTCTTAATCATTCATAGAAATTGAATGTTGAATTATTGATCATAAAGGTAATTGACTTAGACTGTCTATTAAGTATTGATTATAATGAGGTTTATGCTTCCAAATACTCAATATTTCGTGGAGCCTCATTTAGAACTGTTTGTAAAAAAGTGCCATTTCGTAGGATGTGGTTGTCTGCTTGGAGAAATGTTCCATTGATGCATTCTGAATCAGATAAAGATGATGAACAATGAAGAATGATAAAAAACTGAAAATCATTCGCATCTTGATATTCAGACGGTAATTATCATCATCAACTGATACTGAAAGATACTGAAAATTATAACCAACAAATGAAGTAGTTACTCTAGCAGTAGTATGCACAAAAATCTTATATACTGGATATCTATATCAGTTTTTTACGAGCATAAAGAACGGAAATTTCCATATGAATCAGGAATAATTATTCATGGAATTCCTTGAATTTTCAAATAGGAAAAGAAAGTAATTCCCATTCGATAGTAATTGAAAAGCTAGAAACATTATAATTCTTCAATGATGAAACTAAACCAAACTAAACCTTACCCAACTATCGATCTACTTCTGAATTGTTATTGATTTAACTGATGAAATCTTTTTTTTTCATTATTGTCTCAGCCATTCATTTATATCTACTATTGTTGGTCTGAAGTATTGACTATACACGTGAGCTTATTGAGGTTAATTATTGACATCTCAACAAAATGGCGACTGGATTATCATTTTTATGACCAGATAAAAGTGCTGTATCTATGAAACTATTTCTTGTAGAAACTTGCGCTGAAAACTTTTATAATCGAAGCGACTATAAGAGGAAACTCTGGAAATATTGTCTTGTTCCAAATATGGACGCCAGGGAACATAATCGTTGTCTGATAGTTTCAAAGTGATTTTCCACCGAAATTCAACTCTTAAACTACAAATACGTGAAAACATCTCCAAGTTAACCTTTATTTGAATAATTTCTGTCATATACTTTCTGGCATATTCATTGAAATGAAGTAGTGGAGGGTGGTTAGGAATAATTACAAATGAACAACTGAAACTCTTAAATGTCTCAGAGAAAGAGCATTGATGTCATCGTCGTTCGTGATGTGTTTGCTTTCGAGTGATCCCGCTAGAGAGCAGCTTGTGATACGATACCGAAAAATTGAAAAATTCATAAAAAATGCAAATGATCTAGGAAAAACCATATTTCGATTCCTTCTCCAGAAAAGATTTTTTTGTTTTTTTGAAAATCGAAACAGGGTTTTCTTACAGAAATTTTCATTATATACTCAATGAATCATTTACAAATCAGCATATATTGAGTTCTTATTTTTACAATTAATAAATGTTCCACATACCCACATAAACCAGTTTGGACGATTATATCCAACTGCTCTGGTACGCTGGTGTATACCTACCTTGGCATACGAGTAGAGTAGTAACTAAATACTTAGGTCTACCTTGTATTACGAACATCAAAGGCAGGAATCAGTCATCAAGAAATATGTACAACCAAAATATGTTTGCCTCATACGGAAGACCTCAAAGGATTAATGTTACAACTGGGAAGGCTCAGATCCCACCTTCCCCTTCAGTCATTATAAACTGAGATGTTAATCTTACTTCAAATAAGCTGAAATTATACATCTCAAGAAGCCTCCAAGCATAAATAATGAGTCAGGCACGTAAATTTGGAATTCTCTGAGGTATTAATCTAACTTAGCGTGGAAATTCAACTCCTGTGACTCGAGATTACCAGTTTAATATATTCTAAAACTTCTCGCTGGTTGAATAATCTTCAGTTCTCTCTGCAATCTCGACCCACACAGGACGGCTCGCTCTTCCTCTATCGAATATCCCCCAGCTAGATGAACAGAGAAGGGAGAGCTGGAATAGCGGAAAAACAGATGTGAAACTGCTGCCGCCATCTTAAATCAATATAATATAAAATGGGCGAATCTCAGTTGCCTAGACAAAGAAACTCCCTAGCACCTTTGGGATGAACGGAGAGCTGGATAGATATCATTATGATGGGGAGAGAGTAAGATGGAAAGTTTAATGAAAGGATTCGGCTCGAATACGTCAGATGCCAGTGGCGCCATGCTTTCAGAAAACGAATGTGGAATTTATCCTGAACAGAGCCCAAAATATTTGAACATGATATAAATAATAAACTATCAAATGGTAGTAAAACGGCGCATGTAAAACCAATGAATAAATTATACAATAATACACACGACTAAACATCTATAACCGATGTCGATTTATAGAATTTTGTTTTACAGTGAAACTATCTTATGATCATCTATCTTCTACAGTCCGTTTGGTATATTGTTTTCTCAAAAATTATTGACGACCTCTTTCATGCGAATTCATTGAACAATCTAAGAAATCAATTCATTCGTACCGATTTCATAAGTGGGTATTCTCAAATTCTAAATATATTCACGATATATCATTAAAGTTCATATTTCTATATATTTATTGGAGAAGTTCATTCCGAAAACATTGCCTACTGTTATTTCAGTGTTCTTTATTTGAAATAATGTTCAACAAAATCATAACATAACTCTGAAGAGTAGAAATTTCAACTATAATTAGGTTCTATTCCTTTGAACTAACAAGAAGAAACAACAAAATGTCCATAAATCCAATAATTCGTCCAAATAATATACATGTCATACTAATTAAGACAGGGCTTGTAGAATGATTCAGAGCAATATATAATATTCAACATTTCCTCCGATAATGATTGAAAAAATACGTAAGAACCTTATTCAAGATAAAGGAGTCTTTATCAAAAATGGGCAAATGAAACGGAATTTCAAGATTGGAAAGTTATACACTGTGTCCAAGATAAGGATATCTATCATGGATATCTCGGAAACCATAAGAGTGACGAAAATGGTTAAATTAGAGAAAAGTTGCGCATTTCTGAGTCTAACAATGTGCCGTTCAGAAAGTTTCGAAATTTCAATTAGTTCCGGAGATATGCCTGAAAAAACGAAATTTGCCGATTTCGTTTCAATATTTTTCTGACGTTATTGGAAGAGATACAAGAAAACGAAAAACACTTTCTCATTGCCATTTTTTAATCCCTACAAAACAGCGTTTGGAGATTTTCCGTAAGACATTTCGTTTCGGAGAATCCACCATCAGCTTCATTTATTTATATAGCCCGTGGCAAAAAAATACCCTGTATTGAATAGCATTTTTCATTACTGATACAACGATGTATGACACATTATGATTCTGCGATATTGAAATCCGAAAAAAATTTATTAAAGATCGAACGTTTTGGTGTAGTGTGCGGTGAAATGGTGACTGAGTATGGTATAGTGGGCTATGATTACTTATTTATTAAACAATGCCCTAATAGTGCGCGAGTTTTTATCGAATAGATTTCTGGGAAAATTGATAGGAACGCACACATTTAGCAGTTTCGTGGCCCCCTAGTTCACCGGACATCACTCCGCTGGATTTTTTCTCTGGGGGTATTGCAAGAATTATGTTTACCGGCGTTTTTTTTTTAATCTGAGGATCAGTTTGGAAAACTAGCTCTTGAAGCGTGCGAGAGCTTCACACCTCATATGTTGAGAAGTGTTTTGAATTCAACAGTTAGAAGGTGTTATCTATGTTTGGATAATAATGGTTATTTGTTTAACATTCTCCATAATAGAGATGAGTTTTTTAACTTTCCAGTCAGTAGTTCTTAACTAAATTGGTTAATTGATTAACATATGATGTGACCTACCTACTAATAGATACGAATGAAGTTCCCAAATCTCCAATAACGTGATTTTAATTTAGTATATAGAAACATGAGTAATCATAGCCTACTATACCATACTCAGGGTTATGATTTCACGGCACACTTCACCAAGACGTTCGATCTTTCATAAAAACCATTTTTTTTCGTTTTAAATATCGCAGAATCAAATCCTGTCATACATTGTTGTATTTGTAATGGAATATGCTATTCAATACAGGGTATTTTTACTACTACTCCGTATCTCTTATGGTTTTCGAGATCCCCATGATAGACATCCTTATCTTGGACACAGTGTATAATGATTGAAGATTCAAAAGGTAATGAATGAAAAATATCCATTATATTTGATGAGTTTTCCACAAGATATTCAAACATATTCTCCACCTCAGAAGTTTAATGATGAAATTTATGCTCAGAGTGAAATACTTGATCAAAAATCATCACAATAAATACGAAGTGCCAATATACCAGTAGGAATTATTGGAATAGACATAATAATATAATTGTTATTGTTTTTTCATTTGTCAGGTATAACCGAGTACTCTAGATGTTGTATTCGTTCCATGATACAAGACAAAAAATTTAAATTCTTCGAGGAATGAAGCATCAACATTGTATCGAAGTGTTATTATCCACCCACATAGAGTTCAGAGTTATAGTGAAGTATTAGATGGGTACCAAATAAGGCCTATATTCTAGTAAAGCCTATTTTCTATATTTTCAACTTCACGATTTCAAATGACCACCAATCATCTATAAATGCTGCTGCAGCCAGAAATTACGAAGAAGAACCCTACGAACCATTTAGCAAGTGGTTCGACTACACGAAAGATAGGTTGGTCGGCTATAAGGATGTTGCGCATACATTTTATAAAATTAAGGAAATTTGCAGCATATCTACACACTTTGCAGTTGCTGCAACGTGAAAGCAAACCTCTGGAAAGAGTGCTTCTTCAACGGGTTACGGCTCTAAACCAAAATGTTACGATAGTAAACATTCTTGGTACTACCCAGCTTGTGAAGAACATCGAGTTGATTATATGCGACAATGTCTTATTTGTGGTGTTTGATATCACGGTGTTTTAGATTCAAGCCTGCTAATGAAATATTTCACTGTTCAGAAGCTTGTTTGAAAAAAAAGGCTGAGTAATAATATGAATATAGAAAATACATGATGAGAGACTTGTTTAATCTGATCTCAAATGATAGTAATCACGTTGTTTATTGATATGAAAGTTGAGTGCTTACTTGTTTTTATTAAGGCCTTATTAAGACACGTGTTTCCCAATAAGACCAAAGTGACATTTTAGTTATTCGTGTTGAAGCAATTTTGTTCGATTTATCATAAATTACCAGTGCATTCTCATCATAAACCTGCTAGTTAGGCATTAACAAAATGAAGGTAGGCTTTATTTGGTACACCTACATAATATAAATTATTTCAACGCTTCATAATATATCATGTTATATTTATGAAAAATCAGTTGTCGAAAACTCATATTATATGTCACAGTGAATCTTGTTTTCATTAGTAACTTGCTGCTTCTAGTACTTCTATACATACAACAGCCCGCACAAAAGAAAATATCCTGTTTTCCGCGCGGGTTCGCTGGATTTTTAGGGATAGCGAGGGCCGAGTGGACAGTTTATACAATTCCGAATATGAGCTTGACCAGTTCTGGAATTGAATTGAATAACATGTATAATCGCCACAGTATCGTGGGAAATCCAAAATTTTAAACTAGCTGAACTCGTTTCTTGTACAATATAATTGTATCACACAAAATGAAAAAGGAATAGAACGTTAATTCTCATTCACTAGCGATATTCTGAGAGAGTATAATATATTGCCAGCAATATTGTGAATTTGTTTTCATGAGTTGAGTTTGGAATCTGATGATTATGATTGTTAAGTAGAAGTTTTTGTGTGTGATAGTTTGTTAAAGTGGTTTTTTCCTCATATAAATTCATTTCAGTGTCAAACATAGAATAAGTTAATTGGATAATTCGAATTCGAGTAAGTGGTATTGAAATTTTTCGATAATAGTCCGTTTTTTTTTTTCAGTAAATACCAGCTTCTCATTTTCATTATTTTGTATCGAAACAAGATGAATCTACCGTTTATTTGGGTGTATAACGACAGCTCATGTTGATATGTTTTCTAAAATACAAAGTGATTGAACTCAATTCTGCAGAAAGGTAATATAACAAAATCAATTCACTTATTATTCTACTACGTGTTCATTGTAAAATATTTCAAATGTTACACTATAATATGTAAGTACATAGTTTTTCACTGATAAACATTCATTTTCTTATCCAGTTGCTACTTTACTATACTGGGTGCAACGAAAGTAAAATTTCCACTACTTTTTTAAATTGACATGAATTATCTCATCTAAAGATTTAAATGCTCAACTATTATTTATGAGTTCAAGATCATTTTATAGACTTTCAATTTATTCAGTTATGCAATTTTCAGGTAGAGATTTCATCATCAAATTCATGTGGAACAATTAGAAGAAGTCAAGAAAAGGTCAAGGTGAAAGTTCCAAAAATACATTCTGAATATGATAGTTATATAATTATACACAAATTATCAGCAATAAGAACAAAGCATTATTCAAGATTCCAAACACACGTCGATCGTGAAAATAACAGAAAATAATTTAATTGTTCGATGGGAGTAATAATAGCGCATATAGTCCAGAATTTTTCTCCGATTCATGTCAAAAATAATCAAAATTAATTTTCATCATTTTATCCAATACATGACAATTATCACTGGTCATTTTCAATGTCATGACAGCTAAACTATCATATTACTTGTGTTTATATTCGAGTACTACGTATAGTCTATTCATTCTGGGTTGATATGATGAATCTATTGCATAAATCGGGAACATTTTCGAAACAACACAAACGGTTAACCTAACCCGAGTTTTTATTCGAAGCATCACTGTTGAGTTAAAAACATGTGGTATCACGGCTCAATCTGGTGACGCGTCACAGGTATCAACTCAGAATAAATAGACTATGACTATTACTGCTATTGGTGATAGCTAAATCATATCAGTAGACGTTGATGAACTGATAGATATTTTTCAGAGGAATTTAGAACAACCAAACGGAACAGGATATTTTGCGATAATCTGCATTTACTAAAGAAAAAATCGATGAAAGGGAATCTGGATATTGATTGAAAACCTACTAGTATCAACAAGAAATCAATGTTTGAAACAATATCCGATTATAAAACACGTTCAGTTGTATGAAATTTCAACAGACAATCAATATACCCTTCGTTGAAATGTGAAAACTATCGCCTGTAAGATTCTGAAATTTGTCCGACGGCACATTGAACCAAGGTCTCATGTTCTTTGGTATAATATACTTGGAAAGTAGGAAATGAATCTATAAAAATATTCTTTCTCTTCGAAGTTTCGAACTAGGAGATCCAAGTAGATAAGAATTTGAAAATTTCGGAAATATTTCCGTCGGTAAACTGTTTTCGTGAAGTAGATTATTAATTTCGTTTCACACGCTTTGTATACAATTTTCTAAAACTTAAACAAATATGTGTACAGGGTGAAATACCCAAGCCGATTACATTTCATCACACATTCAAACAGTGACATTTCTATTCTCAACAGTAAGTACATTGGAATCAGAAACATTGTCAACAACATTCAAGAGAAAGTATGTAAATAGTAAGATTTTTGTTCGATTCTTTCTGAAAACGTGTCTTGCGTCATGGTTTTTTCAAAGTTGAATTTATTCACTTCAAAATATGCTGTACATGTTTTAGTCTGACAGTTTTGAAATAATAATTTCAAATCTGATCATAGCGGATCTTACATGACATATTTCTTCAACGAATAATAGAAATATACATTTATGAAAGTTCAAATATTCATTTATTTATATTAATAACGATATTCGAATATATTTTGTTTCAGAAGTTGACGTCAATCTCAGATTTTTTTATTCCTGATATTTAAACTACGTTTTCCCAGAAGATTGTGATGAGATTACCAGTTTTTATTCAGTACACATTGGTTTTTATTGAATTTGAAACATAATATTTTCGATATAAAACCGACCAGATCAATGTGAAATACTTCTTCAATAATATTCAATTCAATTGCCTATTACGATTATATATATTTATATCTCCACCACTGCATCCCTGGAGCAACAAGGACCGGAATACCTTGAGAAATGGAAATAGCAGAGGACATAAGATACAGAAGTATACTGAGATAGAAAAGGATAATGAACCTCGTCTTCAAGATGAACAGAGAAGTTATGATATCTCTCATGTGTGGAAAGGAGATGAACTGAGACACCTGTTAAATATGTATGAGCACAAGGAAATATTGGATATAAGGAGGAAGTACGGCCATTTTCTAGAAACGCCCCCAAGGAGATTTTTCATCGTTTCCTCCGTATCTCCGGTCTTCTGTGCCGTAGGTACAGGATCTAATCGATTATGAATAGGAGAGATATTACAGTATTATACCTAAGGACATTTCTTTAATTCCATTATTGAATGATAGTCATCTGACTGAGTAGGTATATTGACACTATAATCATTAGAAGTTTTCTCATTAATGAAAAAACATTTGAAATATTGAAATTGAAATTATTTTGAATTGATTCATGATAATTACAGAACAGAACTTCCTGAATTTCATGATCAACAAATCAACATAATTGATATTAGTATATTCCTTGGACCCACAATAAAAATCATTCAATATGTATTAAGGTTGATGTGGATTGATAAAACTTACAAAGAATCAAATGATAATAAGAAATAGAGTTCCAACAATCATTGAACTTCTACAAAATCGCTACTACAAGTCGCTCATATAAGTACATGTGTCATCATTATGAATATTTAAATACGTAAATTTACGCATGAGAACTTTTGACATTTGATGTGAAAATTTTGCAGCCAAGTTTAAAAAAATATATATGGAGAAGGATTCAATCCTATCCTGTCACTGTAACAAAAGGAAATAGTTTTACCAACCATGATTATTTCAACATAATACCTTATGTTGTATAATAGTATTCTTGAAACAATAATATGCGGTGGCCCATTAGCATGTGGAAGTAGAATACTTGACTAAGGAATGAGAATACGAAAATATGTTTACGCATATACACATTCCAGAAATATTTTAAGATATGTGGAGTGTTTAGTCTATGCGAGACAATATTGAGTTTCCTTTAATGGAACACCCTGTATATTCATCATCGAATTTACCATATTAATTTGCATCCAGTCCTATTTTTATCTCCTATGTTTACTTTTCGATTCGAGAATTGTCATGTTTTTAACGAGCAAGATTTGAATTTTCGATCATTTCTTGTGACACGCCAAATTTCAGCTCACTTCTTCAACGTATCACAAACATCGACATAAAGAATGGACTGGCAAAGTGATCTGCGACATGGAAACGGTGTAGGCGCAACAAACTGCATGAATAGTCGGAATGGACAGAAGTTTTTTTCACTCCTGTAATAAAACATTCACACTATCGAGAAAAAAGTTCGTCGTAGGTTACATCATGCTTAAATACAGGGTGGGGCACCACATACAATTTTCGTGAATTTCTACTAGGTAATTCTTCTTATAACGTCCAGTATTTCTACAATTATCAAAGGAATTCCAATAGGGAGGAATATGAAATCGACATCGTTGCGAAGTATCATGAACTGTGTCAGTAGCATAATTTGGAAAATAAAGGATAATTTATTTAGTGCAGTGCACTAGTTACTTACCAATTATATCACCATAAGTTCTGGAAGAATTTCCACGAGTGATTTTCATCATTTGATAACCCACAATGTCATAATTTCATCTTATTGTCATGAAAAATGATGATTAATTTCTATGGACTATCAATTCTATTCTCTCTAAATATCAACCATTTATCCAATGTACTTTTGGAAAATGATGATGTGATTGCTATTTGATTATTCAAAGTAACATAACTTATTATCGAAGAAATAATCAAGAGAGTTTTCAAAAATAAAAATGATGGGTTTTTATTCAGGTATCAAACAGCGAACATGATTATGCTTTCACAACAAGCTTGACTTTTTTCTCAGTTTCGTCTGTCCACGGGTGAGCTGCGTTGTATTCCAATGATCTGAGAATCGCTGCTGGTATTGGTGGTGGAGTGTTAGTGTCGGTGGGTGGTGTGGGAAGATGTTTACCCTGAGGCTGGAAGCCCAATTCATTGGCGATGTATTTGTATTCAATTGGGGTACCATCTGGAGCAGTGTACGAAACGGATCCTACGACTTCGGATGCTTCAGCATCCTTCACTCCTTTGTTTTTCAATTCTCCACGCTCTTCAACTACGATACCATTGCCAGTTTTGAAAGAAGAGATAAAGCTACCATCAAAGTTCACTTTCGTGTCCTGACTGACGATAGGAATAACTTCTACTGAGGTGGTAGCAGAGTAGGCGAGAGCCAGGAAGGCGAAGAAGATTATCTGCAATAATATGAATTGATGTTTATATCGAAAACGAAAATATTTCAATCATCAATCGAAAAATTGAGTTCGTAGATTCTCGTGAAGTTTGAAATATTACAAAAATTGAGGAATATATCAATATCCCAAGAAAATCAAATAACTATTATGAAAGATGTTGTTCATTCAACAAGTTGTATCAATTAAAAAAAAGGAGGTAGCATATTCGATAGTTACCGAATTAACCAATACAAACATCGAAATTTGCTCACCCCGAACTCGAATTTCTAATAACAAATACGTATCTATCTGTATATCGACGTGTAACATTATAATACAAAGGCTTATAGAGAAACAATTTGAATGCAATGATGATGGTTTTGAAGATGTCCAATAAAATGCTTTAGATTTTTTTAGCATGAAAATATTTCAATAATTTGAAGAGAGGACATTTGCATTTTTCAATAATATATTGTAAATATACAATAAATGAAAATGAAAATCATGTCTAGAAGAAGAATGGTGTAATGTCATAAGAAATGATATTCATACTCGAGAGTGAAACATACGCGATATCCCCCTATTTCCATGCATTGTGTCCCAGAATACTTACATTACATATTCTAAAAATATCACAATGTTTGAAATATTGATTGATCTTAAATGATTCCATATAAAATATTCTTTTTCTATAAAATATTATATGTTACATCCAGAAATAATGTTATTTACACCATTATTGTTTCTCGTACATGACTATCAGTCAATTCTTATTGAGGAACTGTATCGACTGCAACTTCAAATAATCTATAAAAAATTCAAGATTCTGAACTATTCTATTCTAAACTACTACCTACAATCCTGAAGCGTCTCAAAAATGGTTGGATTTTGATAATTAGAGTTGATAGCCCGATGATGATCATGATGATGATTGAAAATGGCAGCAGAAATAACATTGATAAACCAACATGAATATCTTTCTCCAGGCCAAGCCTTGAGTAATTTCTGAGATTGATATCAATATAAACAGGGCCATATAAGCTTGTGGCATCCTAACCGAAAGTACATCGTTGGTATACATACGGTTTAAGAAAATTTTTGAAATGCTCTCAACAGAATGGTATTTATAGAAATTTCAATAAAATGTAAATTGTCATGTTATTGAGAGTCATTCAATCGAACAATTTGAAGATATAAATTTGGATTATCTAATAAGTCTTTTATACACCTTCTATTATTAATCACTAATAATGAATATTAAACAAAAAGCTCGACCTCAAAAATTTTATCACATTCAATTCATTACATTTTGTATTATCATCAAAACGACCCCATCGAAAATATGATGAATTGAGATATTGGGTGATGATGATTTCTGTTTCTACCAGTGAAAAAATCATATTGATTCGGAATATAAAAATTTTCACAACCAATGATATAAATGAAAAGTGATAATTTGAAAAATATAAAACGTAGCTTAGTTTGAAAAACATTGGAATTTCATAAATTCAAATACTTATGTTTCTGAACGATAGTTACTCACCACAGATTTCATTATGATGTCTCAAATCTTGTTGATCGAAGAATGTGTCTATTTGCTTATACCTCACTACTATTTATATCACCCAAAAACAACTCTCCACACTCTCCAAATCTATGATATTCAGATGGTTAGCTTCTTCAGGGTTATTCACGAATACCCACAAATCGTCATCAAATGATAAAGTGATATTGTAAAGAACACTTTCTCATCTTCAATTTGAGTTGATAAATAATTCATTATGAATTGTTTATTGATTACGTCATCTCGCCAGGAGAAATGTCATGCAAATATACTTTTTTTGGAAACAATTATCGTATGTAACAAAACCTTCGAACGATTTACGAAGATCTTTTCGATGAATATTTACTCTATATGTCCTGTGGAACCTTTGGAATCCTCATCGAATGATAAATTGAGACTCAAAATGATTCAGCAAACAATATCAATTCCCGATAACAGATTACTGTATGTAATCGTTTTGAATTCTATGTATATACAGGGTGATTCACCTAACTGGTTCATTAGAGGTTTATGGAGAACTGGAAAAGAAATCAACTTGAAATTTTGGTGGATGCTACTACTCAATGTGTTCTATTTTCCTAAAATATTTTTCAATACGCTGTCATTTCCGGTTAAACCGGAAGTGATATCAACTTCGTTTTTTCAAATGGAACACCCTGTCTATTTTTACATTTTCAAATTCTACGTAAAATTCTAGCCCTTTTGCATTTTGAATTTTCTTCCTATCGTAATTTGTTTTCAAGATATTCCATTTTTTCGAAAAATTTTGACAGATGGACTGATCAACTAAAATGTCGATATCATCTTCAATTTTCAAGATTTGAGGTTCAATCTTCGTATACACATAAATGAAAGAGTGTTCTATCAGGTATCCCCAGAAGTGTTCCAAAATATTCAACAGGGTGTTTGATATTACAGTTTACTTTTTGTAATGTTCAAATCGCAATAACTTTCTTATTTCAAATAGAATGACCATGAAATTTTCACACTATCCGACGCAAAATTCAATTTCCTATCGATTTGCATACCATATTGCTAAAATGGATATTCACAGAGATATCAACAAAAATGTGAAAATACGCTCATTCGTCTCATGTGTATTTTCACAAGTGTGCTTTGGATGGTTCTAAATTTCATATTTATAATTCAAATTAGATATTTATTTGATTTCGTAATAGAATTCTCATTTACAGATATTATATTTCACTTTATCGAACTTTTACTGTTCACTGAAATGAAGTTTTTATTCAGATCCATATTCCGACCGTAGTTCTTTAAACAGACAATTTTTTTAATTATTCAACTGAAAAACTTCAACAAAACATGAAATACGAATGTATTCAATTCAACCTAGGTGCTCGAAATTATGACTACAAAGAGCTACTCTTTCTATGAAAAATTGCCTAACATTTAATAACATTTGAGGGGACACTCTTCGAAGAGCAGCCCTTATTCTTCCCTTTATATTTTCCAATGTGGTTGTAGGAGTGTCGTCAATCTCATTTTCCAAATATCCTCATGGAAAAAATCAAGGCAAGTCAAATCTGGCGATCTCGCTGGCCAATTATGTGGTCCTTCCCTACCAATCCACGTATGCGGAAAGCACATATTCAAAAACTGTCGGACAGTGAATTTGAGATGAATATGGATCTGAATAACGGTGAAATGTTCGATGAAGTGAAGTATAATAATTGTCAATGAGAATTCTGTTACCAAATCAAATAAATGTCGTTTCACAGCTCTCTCGATTCAAAGGATGCGTTGAAATAATAACTACTATTTAAAAATGCCAATATCTTGAAAACTATTCAAGCTAGGTATAGGGAACCCTAATATGAAATGAAAGATAATCGAATTTTGTATTGTTCAGATTGAAAAGATACAGGGTGTTTCATTCGAAATAACATAGTTATCTCCGTTTGAAATTATAAAAAAGTGACAATGAATTTTGAACGTCCTGTATAATATTGGAAAACGGGTTCTATCGGAATCAATAGCCTGAAACCCCTTCAATGCTTGGTCAGAATTGGAAGGGATGCTTTCTATACATTTCGATGTTATTCAGTCTCCAATTGTACCCTGCATTTTCAAAAAGAAAACAATAACTCGAAAACGGTTATAGTTAGGTACATGGTACCTCCTATGAATTCGTATCATTTTTCCCTGAACTATCCAAAACTGTAACAAAATACCGGGTGTTCTATTCAAAAAAACACAACTTTAATATGTCACACTTTTTTGAGCCACCCTGTATACTCCAAAATAATTTCCTTTTGCAGCCTCAATGAATATACAGATGATGAGAAGAAGAAATTCTCGAAATATTCAATGGTTTGGTTTACAGCACGATCGTATACATAGGTCTTGCAACTCATATGGTGGGGGGTGACCCAAACATTGAGGAAATTTTTGTGGTTCTGATGTTTTGCCACCTACAGCGCTGTCCTCTATTGTCACTTTGTCAGCCAATCACAAATCAGATATGATCAGAAAGTAGGAATGATTTTTATTTATTCCAGAGAATTTTGCAAGATATAATATTTCTGTCATTGATTTTATTTGCCATTCAAGTCCTAACCGTTTGTTTTGTTGTCAAAGATTAATCACGTGATTATACCCCTATGTCCTCCTAGCGGATAATTATGGAAACTTTTTCTTCAAAACTGGTGCCACCCCCCACCACTCAAAAATGCCGTAGATTCCAGACCTTATGTATATGACCGTGGTTTACAGAGACCGTGTCGTATGTGGTGCCCTACCCTATATATATATATATGTGGATGGAACATTAGACGTATCTGGAGAAAGAAAGACAGATCATTTAAAAAATTTGTGAGCGTGGATAATCAAACTTGCTCTATCCGTCCAAAATATTTTCATCAATACAGTGTTGCCGCTTGTATCAGAAAGTAGTAGCTTCTTTGTTATTTCAAATAGAACACCTCGTATATTATACCATTTTTGGAATCCTGATGGGATTCCTCACAACTTTCCCACATAAAGCCCTATACTCATCTGTGACGATTTCCGAGATGAAAATTATTTTGACAAATTTTTGTGCAAAACCTGACTATTGAAAAATAAAAATTTTTTCCCAATGCAAATTTACAGAATATTGCAATTTGGGTTATAGCTGCATAAGACCATCAAGTGTTCTGTCGATGAACTGGATCTCAGTTTCAGCATACAGGGAGGCTCAGAAGTGAGTGCCTTCCGGGGAGTCATGAAAATGACTGATACTCCGTTTTTCTAAATGGAACAACCCTGTATATTATCACTTATTCGGAAAGCTATAACATTTTTCATTTTAATTGAGTATACCTATACCTATCTCGTACAGTTTGTTAGTTATGATTAGTTATGTTATGAATTCGTTTTCAATAAAAATAATATTGGATAATACTTCAGATAGTAGGCTACGAACTTCATTCTGACAGCAAACTAACATGATAATGCTTCCATGTCATCCTGCATTTAAGTTGCATGGATGTGAAAGTACTATGACAGAAAATAATTACTCGAATGTGGTTTTGATGGATTTTTTCATCATTTGTGGTCAATGTAACAAGAATATCAGTGGAACATGAGTTTGATTCATCAGATTGAAGAGAAATTTTGAAATGTTCTAGATTTATTAATACACATGTTAGACTTTGATCATGATTATACAAGCATTTCAAAATTTCTCTTCAATCTAATGAATTTTCTTGAATTAGTTCGAGGTAAATCAGCATACTTTTCGTTGAACTCTCTGCATTTTCTACTGATATTCTTGTTACATTGGCCATAAATGTTGAAAAAATCTATCAAAACCGCATTCGAGTAATTATCTTCTGCCATAGTATTTTTACACTCATGCAACTTGAATAGAGCATGACAATGAAGGAATAACATGTTAGTTCTCTGTCAGAATGAAGTTCTTAGCCTACTATCTGAAGCACTATCCAATATTTATTTTATTGAAAACGAATCCATAACATAAGTGATCATAACTAAAAAACTGTACGAGATGGGTATAGGGAAAGTATACTCAAATTAATTGCAAAATGTTATAGCTTTTCAAATGAGTAATAATATACAAGGTGTTCCATTTAAAAAAAACAGAGTTTCAGTCATTTTCATGAGTCCCCGAAAGGCACTCACTTCTGAGCCCCCCTGTATGCTGAAACTGAGATCCAGTTCATCGACAGATAACTTGATGGTCTTATGCAGCGATAATCCAAATCACAATATTTTGTAAGTTTGCATTGGGAAAAAATTTATATTTTTCAATAGTCAGTTTTTGCACAAAAATTGGACATAATAATTTTCATCTCGAAAATCGTCACAGATGAGTATAGGGCTTTATGTAGAAAAGTTGTGAGGAATCTTATAAGGATTCCAAAAATGATATAATATACGGGGTGTTCCATTTGAAATAACAAAGTACCTACTACTTTCTGATACAAGCGGCAACACTGTATCGATAAAAATATTTTAGACGGATAGAGCAAGTTTGATTATCCACGTCTACAAAGTTTCGAAATGATCTGTTTTTCTGTTCTCCAGATACTTTTAATGTTCCATCCACTTTGAAACACCCGGTATTCCCATAATTTTTTTGCTACTTCCAGTCGAAAACAAATTGCAAATTTCTTTCAGGTTTTGTATAATTTTTGTTGTTTGCAAATTGTAAACTTACAAATTCATTTTTAGGCGTTTAGTGCATAATGTAGAAAATATGGATTGTAGAAAAAACCTTCACTTTAGCAACAACCGTCTACTAAAAAGTAATAACAATAACATGCAACTCTCTATCGGTTAATACAAAATACATGTGTCAAGTAATCATCGAAATATCAACATCGATTCGAATTTGACATTAATTGTAGAATTTTTACAAAAAGGTTGAAAAATTTGCCTTCAAACCTCAAAGGCTGCTCTATTCGCACTAAGAAATGCTGTCATCCCTGTGTACAGGGTGGGAAAATTTCTATGTCGGTATAGGGCACGGTCGTACATACAGGTCTGGAAACTATGGAACTTTTGAGTGGTAGGAGGTGTCACCATTTCCTAGGGGTATGATCACCTGATTAATCTATGACAGTTCGTATTGTGAACAAAACAAACGGTTAGGACTTGAATGGTGAATAAAATCTGATTATCAGAAATATAATATAATGAGACCGTGGTATAGGGTGAGTCGATAACTATAGGAGTCACGAACAAAGAGTTAGCAAATTCGATCTATTTTTCGGGATACAAAAATTGGTTATCGTTATTTGTTCTCGAGTTACGAACAAAAGTAAAATTATTCGATTTTTCAAAACATATGAAATATCATACTTGAGAGTGAAGTTATAAGATTATTATTTTCACATTCTCGAGTCACTTTTTCACGTATAATCCAGTGGCGTAGAGAAATTAAAAAAAAACTGTCCAATTTTGAGATATTCCAAATAAAAATCATAGTTGCTATGGTTTAATTGAAAAAGGTTTCTTTCATTCCAACCATGTACTGTTTTGCTTTCATGTGGAAGTCTTCTATATAGCGAAAATAATACTCTACTGCATTCTGATTCGCGTTATTTTTAATCAATTCCGAAAAAGAATGTCGTAAAATTTCACGAGGAACATCATATATGAAGCATTCAAAGTAATAACAATTGTGATGATGCTATTATGTCTTCGCCGGTGAACTCGTCTGGAAAAAAGGGATCGAGGATGCAATCTCCATTTTTCAGTCTCAGTCTTTGGAAAACGAAAATATGATTGTACTAATGATTTTATTTAAACGAAACGTTGTACAGATATTTTTGAATATTATTTTGTTGGATTGAAAGAGGTGACAATGAAAAAATGTTTTCGCAAATATCTTCAAAGAAAACTGAAAAACTACATTTCTTGATCAGTTTTTGCCAATTCGACTACTGGTGTGACACTCATCTCAGGTACACCGTATGCTTAAAATATCGCAAAATGATTTCTTGCTGACAAAATAAAAACGATATAACTGAAGAACTGTTACAAACTACTGCTTTTCCGCAATATTTCCGATTATTTTATTCTCAGTTTTATGTAAGAAAGAAAGAAGTTGGTCCTCGAATTATTTCAAGGCTCAACTGATGTTCGCATACATATTCATTATATCAGTATGCATGGTGAAAGTAAACAAACTGCATTAAAATAAATCAACGTTTTTATTCAAGTATCAGTCTGTCACATTCGGGATGTTCATGATTTCACGACAAGCTTTACTTTTTTCTCAGTTTCATCTGTCCAGGGGTGAGCAGCGTTGTATTCCAATGATCTGAGAATCGCTGCTGGTATTGGTGGTGGAGTGTTAGTGTCGGTGGGTGGTGTGGGAAGATGTTTACCCTGAGGCTGGAAGCCCAATTCATTGGCGATGTATTTGTATTCAATTGGGGTACCATCTGGAGCAGTGTACGAAACGGATCCTACGACTTCGGATGCTTCAGCGTCTTTTACTCCTTTGTTCTTCAGTTCTCCACGTTCTTCAACTACGATACCATTTCCAGTTTTGTAGGCAGATACGAAGCTTCCATCGAAGTCCACTTTTGTGTCCTGGCTGACGATAGGAATAATATCTACTGGGGTGGTGGCAGAGTATGCGAGAGCCAAGATGGCGAAGAAGATTATCTGTGTAGAATTAATCGATGAATATTACTTATGAGGTTAAATCCATTGTCAGATTTCCAGAAATTGCAAATGTGCGTGAATAATCAAGTTGTGGAAAATGGTGTTTCTTCAAACAATTTGAGATAGGAATAAACATAACTCCGAGAGTTGAAAAATTTTTTTCCAAATCACGAAACATTTTGCACAAAGTACTGTGTATAGTTAAATCAGAATTGAAAACAGGTGTCTTGTGGTTGAGAATTTTATATTGATACGAACTATTGTTGAGAATCGTCTACTCCGACTTTACAATATTGTGTTAATTGAACAGTAATATCCACAAGGTGATGAGCATAACATTTGGAATATATGAGGTCAAGGTATCTTGGATTATCTAATAAGTCACAACACACCTCAAATCATTAATTATCAATTATGAATAATACACATAAGGTGCAATCGAATGAATATTTCAAGTTGACCAAAGTTTGTTTGAAAATGCTTATTATTTTCATAGGTGAATTCAAAATATGATGAAATATGACGACCATCTATTGAAAAATCCTTCCATAAAAAATGTATGCATTATTTGGCTATATATAGATTTGGGGTTAATCGATTACCAAATAAAGCGTATATTATTCGAAAAATACAACAATGGTTGTTATTGTAAGTAGGTTAGTTTGACGTTTCTGGACAATTTGCGTGCATCATGAATTTTAGATGCGTTTTTACCGGAAACCTTTGGTCCTAGCGATCTCAACAAAGTATACCTTTTTGAAGGAAAAAATATAGAGGAATCGCTTTTTTCACTCCAGAATGACATACAGTGTGAGGCAAAAAAGTCAGCGTTGATTTGAATTAGAATTGGAAGAATCCTGTATGTGGTGCCCTCTATTGGTAATCTAAAAACTAATAGGATATTTGGATTCTGCATCAAACAAAACCTCCGCATACCACATTTTGTTCAATATTTACCTATATGTCAGAAATTATCCAGAATAAACAAATAAAAAAATCAACTTCAACACCCTGTATTTCTTAAAGGAAGCAGTTTAGGACATAGCACCTTTTTTCATATGTTATGGCCCTCCATCACGTGGCACTATGCATGTTACTTTTTTTCTTGACACCCTGTACATAACAGCTCATATGTTTTTATTATTTGTTTTTTGAAATCAGTATTTTCTTTATTTTCAATCACCAACTTTGAAAGTTTGCTTAATTTTGCCATATCGGATTTTTCTCCTCAAAAAAATCAATCGAAATTAATCCTATCATTATGAATTTTATAACAATTCTTAACTAATTACTCTATAATTCCTATATTAGACTTTATTTCTACTAGTTATCCGTATTGAAGTTTTATTATACCACAACTTCGTATCATAGGAACGACATTCAAAACATTTCGAAATTTTTACAATCATAAACGCATTCTTTGTATATGCAAATGAGGATATCAATTGAAACAATAATTTTATTTAGAATGATACAAATATGAGATTCGAAAATTAAAAATTATAATATATTAGACAAATTTACTCACCACAGACTTCATGATGATGATTCAAACTTTGTAGATCAAGTAATGTCTACCTACTTATATCTCTCTACTATTTATATCACCGAAAACACTCTTCACGACT
This sequence comes from Plagiodera versicolora, assembly GCA_037013635.1. NCBI lineage: Eukaryota > Metazoa > Arthropoda > Insecta > Coleoptera > Chrysomelidae > Plagiodera > Plagiodera versicolora. The sequence continues at coordinate 846,355 of CM072986.1, read as the reverse complement.
CCTCAAAACTACATTTCCCAAGGTTAGATGATCCGTTTTTCAGGGTTATCCACGAATTCACCAATCGTCATCAAATGATAAAGAAATATAAGTGAATACTTTCTCATCTTCTTTTACGTGTTGCTAAACAATATATTATGTATATTGACAAAGAAATTTGCATACACGAGATTATTAATTTCATCATTTCTTCAAGAGATATATCATATCAAAAATATTGTCCCTAAAAATAATAATGATAATTGCATCAAAAGAAATAGAATTGATTTTACGATGGAGTCATAAAAATATTCTTCGATTTTCATGGCTTTGTGAAGACTAATTCAATCTAGTTATTTCCTAATTCTTGTTGATTATTCATGCGAATCATAAATAATATTTTATAATGAGAAAAACATATTTTTTAGATTAGATTATATGCGTACGGTCACAACTTTATTGATCGTATAGATTATAATAATGATGGAAATTTGAATCATAAAAAGATGGACTTGAATTCAATATTTTTTCACACACTAGATCATTCAGGAGGGAAACAATGGTATTGGGAAATCTGTATATCTATCGAGTGAATTACCTTGTATCAACTTCTCAGTTATAACCCATTTCAGCTAAGTTTCTGAAAAATGCACAATTAGGAATTTGGGACAGATTTTTCATGAAGGGTATAGATGGAGTTCCTTCATGAGTTTACGCGATCTATACAGGTTATCCGTAATTGGTGTGTCACAAATGTCACAATTGATATCTCGCTTATCTTAAGAGATACGAAGTTGGTCGAATCGGGGCAAAGTTGCGCATTTTGTGCTGAATAAAAATCTGAAGTATAATAATCTAATCGTACTGGAAATCTTCAATCAAAACTTTAATCGAGTACTTTTACATGGAGAATTCGAATATGGAATCATTCCTCAGATATTCTCAAAATGGGCGCCATTTTTAACATTTTCGGATAACGTTTTTTATTCTCTTCACAACGATGAATCACACGTGGTTATTCAATGATGAAGTTTTGTCAAAATTGCAATTTCGAATTTTTCACAAAGAGTGCTTTGGAAAAAAATACTCTCCTTCTGTTGTCAACAAAATTTTCACAGCTTTTTTTCGAAAAAACTTGTTATAAAACAGATTAAAGTACAATGGAAACAAATACGAACAAATTAACGAATACTACATTATATGTATTCAAATTGCTCCTTATTCGAAGCACAGTGCCACTCTCTTCTCAAGATTTCCAATAACTCTTTACATATCCCTTCCTCTTATTCCGTGACTGATAGTGGTTACAATTCTCTCAAGTTCCTTATTGTTGTCTGGCAATGTTTTGTAGATTAGATAGGAAGTGAAGTACAATTAGGTTACTTCGTTTTTGGAGTAGAATCTATTTATGTGACGAAAAAATTTGATTTTCGTTAGAAAAAATTGAGTGCTGTAAAAAATATATAATTTGGTTTTATCTATTTGGAACGTTGGTTTCTCATAAAAACTTATTATATTTGCGCAAATGGTTTGCGCGTTAGGTATGGTGAACTATTATAGTCGCAAGAAATCATCAAAAATGGAAATATTTCGAACGTCAAATCCAGAGCAAAACTATTAGAGGCTTGCCGCAATATACTCAACTTTTAGTGTAGCTAGGTGTAGCTAGAAGGTGTCAGCATTGTCTAAAATGGGGGTCAATTTAAGTATTTGTTGTAATTATTTTTTTATCGCCTCTCTTTCTATGCTACTGAAAATAATAAACATGGATGTGGCGTTCATTATGTTGTTCTTTCTGTTTCACACAAAATGATCCAAAAAAACTACTGGTGTGTGTAAAATGATACCTTGAATCTGAAAATGGATAAATATACAGTGGGTTCCATTTGAAAATCAAAAGTTAGGGTCACTTCCGGTTAGACCGGTTTTCTCCATAAAACGTTATTGCATGAGGAACTAAGTTTTATACTTGATGAAATAATCCCACAAAATCACTTCTCGAATCCCACGAATATTCCCAAACACTTCTAAGTTTCTAAGATGTGTATGTTGTTTCAGGGAAAATGTATGGCAAACTTAATATATAAGATATATATTCTCATGTATCACGAGCTATGGCATTCTAGATTCTATAAACAACGTGTTAAAGCATATATTAGTGAATCTTCGAAATTCAGTTATGTTATGACCCAACTAATAGCAATATTGTTTGTTTATCTTTGTGAGCTTTCGCTATGGTGAGTTCAGATAAGGAATTGGAATTTCCAATTTAACTTGAATTCGTCCATAAACAATGTGGTTCGTTCTGAATAGATTAACCACAGGGTGAATCAGGAAAACTAAACATACTCAAAACCAGCAAGCTAGTTGTAGGTCATCAATCATATCCTGATGACAAATCTATAAATGATATAGAGAAATACTCTCATAATGCAAAGGTACAAAACCATTACAGACTGTTTCGTTCAAAAAGTACTGTTACAGTTAGAGTTATATCAACCTTTCGTTTTCATATGCATTTTCTGATGAAATGGTGATAATTGTAAGTTGCAAATCATCGATAATATTAATTTGATATCCTTGAATAGTTGTATATCAAATGTGATCCCCACCATTGGAATCTCTGCAACTATAAGAAATACGAATATGGTTGAATCAGAGCATGCGAAATCTATATTACCAATAATATATTGTTGAAAATGTTGTGAAATTCTAATTATTCCCAGAGATAGATATAAGTTAGAAACATAATTTCTGGAAAACTACCAGACGTTTCAGCTCAGACCATCATTATTAATAGCAATACTTGTATAGCAAATTGAAATTATTCCATTATCATTTTTCAAGTAATCAATATTTATCAATAAATAATTTTTCCTCATATCATAATAATAATAATATAATATATTTATTGTTTAAGAATAGAATTCTTGTTACAAACACAATGTCATAAATAATACTAATATAAACATAAAATATAAAATGAGCAATAATTGAATTAAAATATAAAATATAAAATATATACATATACAAAGGTTGCCTGACAAGTTAGGACAACGAATAAATTTGTGTTTTTCACAACGTACAATCGCAAGTTCTACACATACCAAATTACAGGGCATCGTCAAAATATTCTTGTAGGTCATAATAGGCTTTATCACTTAATAGTTTTTCAAATTTTTTTCTGAATATGATAAGAGAATTCTCTTTGATTTCATTGGGCAGTTTGTTGTACATCCTGATTCCACCATATATCAACGAGTTCCGGACAAAACATGTTTTTGGAATTGGTAGATTCAGTTCATTCGACCGCCTTGTGTGGTATGTGGCTGTAGATTCATAGTTCTCCCTATTTTTATGTATAATCGATACGGTTTCCAATATGAATATTGAAATAACCGTAAGGATTCTGTGCTCTCGAAAAAGGGGTTTACATGAATCCCGCCATTTCGCTTTACATAAGTACCTAATAGCTCTTTTCTGCAAGACAAAAACAGATTGCATAAGTTGTTTACTGCAAACACCCCAAAAGGGGTGAGTCAGATGAGAGTCTATTAAGGCGTACTACACCACCTTCGCCTCAGCAAACCCTAGTTCCTTTGAGACGCTTCTCAGTGCGAAGCACCCTGATGCCAATTTTTTGTTAATGTGTGCAGTATGCTGAGAGAATTTAAAATTTTGGTCTAAATAAACTCCCAAAAATTTCAAAGTGGAGATATTTTTTATTATTTTATTGTCCAATGGGATATCGGGTATATTACACTTGAAAGCTAATATATTTGTTTTGCTGGTATTTAGTGATAAAAGATTGGAGTCACACCAATTCTTAACTTTTTTCATGTCTTGGCACATTCTGTTATGCAATCTGTTTCTGTCCTTGTCATGTCACAATAATGTAGTGTCGTCAGCAAATAAGGTAAAGCTTCCTGTAATTGATATGTTGGTTAAGTCATTAATATATAATAGAAACAGAACAGGACCCAATACCGAGCCCTGAGGTACTCCACAATTAATCTCTCCTACCTCTCCTACAAATTGTTTTCTATCAGAAAGGTACGATCCAATCCAAATATGACTGTTACCCCTAAAACCATATCTTTTGAGTTTCCGAAGCAATATACTGTGATTTAGACAGTCAAAGGCTTTGGATAAGTCACAAAGCACTGCTGCAGTGGCTTCTCCGTTGTTGATTTCATTATACACCAAATGCAATACTGTTGATATAGCATCGCTTGTACTCCTAAAACTCTGGAAGCCATACTGATGTACACTCAGTATCCCGTTGCTGTTCAAAAATTCCATCAGATTTTAACTAGATGAATTCTATTCCAAATCTTTTTATTTCTGTAATTTTTGGAAGGTAAGTAATAATGAAAACTTGATTGAAATGTAATAGTTTGAAACAATTGGGATATTTTATTTCATTTATACAGTTTCATATCCGTATTGTACTTTTTACTTTTTCAGATTTCATAATCATCAGTTTTAGATTACAGTCGATTCAGGGTGCGTTCCATTAAGCGCTCACAACGCCCAAAACACTCATTCAGACGTTCCACATGGCGACCACGATCGTTGGGGTGGTGGCGAAAATGTCATGAATGACGTCATTATTCATGCTCACGACGACCCATCTCAATAGGTGGGTCGGCGTGAGCGTTTCGTTGACGCACAGAACCAAGTGGAACGACAAAATTCGTGGTCGTGAGCGTGATCGTTGTGAGCGCTTAATGGAACGCACCCTCAATGTATATTTTGCGGTATCGATATATTTCTTGAATGTCTCTATAAGAGTAAATGTCAATAATAATCTCCCTGACTACTACTACTATATGGTAAATTATTCAAGTTTCATTTGTTTCTATTTTCATTATGTATGTTAATTCATTATTCTGAATGTCAGTCAACGTAGCTTCTGAGAATAGGTGTAGATAATACTGGTATATTAGAATCATCTATTAATAACTGTTACAACAACTATCGGTCGAATACAGAACAAATCAATCTTTATGGTGATGTGTCTCGACTGGTTACGTTACTACTTTGATTATGAAATGTTTTCATATCTCATGTCAGTTTATATGATATTTTGAAATCTCCGTTTCATGTTATAATTTGCTTCGTAGCAATGCCAACATGATGAATTTATCAATAATTATATCATAGCGACAGCTTCAATTGCTAGCCATACTATGAATAAACACCGTAACACCACAGCCTACACTCCCTCAATTCATATATGATGAATTCTCGAACTTACATATGATAATTGTATTCGTTTGTAATTTATGATAGAGAGGAGAGTGTATTGATGGTACAAAGAGAATCGAAAATCCCATAATATAACGAGATACAGGGTGTTCGACTTGAGCAGAACAACATTGAGTTCACTTTTTTTAATAGATCACCCTGTATAATCTTCCACCATCGAATTTAGCGTTAGATTCTGCATTCAGTCTCATCCTTATTTCCATATATTTGACGTTGTCAAACTGTAGTTACAAAAAAGTAAAAGTTAATAAAAATTGGTACACCATAAATGCTGCCAAAAAAACGATATCAGTGATAATTAAGCGGAATCGTTTTGTATACAGGGTGGCCCACTACATTCGCCCCGGTATAAATTAAGAGAGTTGAGGAAAAACACACACAGTTATATGTAGAATCTAATTCTGCGTCAAATCACGCCACTAAATAAGGGGTGTTCCATTTAACTAAGAATTTAATTATTCAAATGTGTGTCCCAATTTTGAGGCAATTTTTTTCGCCACTCTGTATGAGATTGCATTGAAAATTTCATGTAGTTGGTCTTTAACCCTTGAGCTAACCACTACATTTAATCACGAGCAGCTCGTTACACGTTACAGGATGAAAACAATTTTCAAATTATGGTCTGTATTTTTAAATTTCTCAGAAACGGTTAGTTCAAAGTATGGGAAATATGATAGTAACTCACCTTTATTTTGTCTATGGTATCTAAAAATACAAAAAAATATAGGGTGTTCCATAAGAAGAAATGTAACTTTGATCTGTATTTTTTTTTGGGATCACCCTATATATTTCAAAATAATTCCGGAATATGCTCCTCATGGACCCACTTATAACTGTGCTTAAAGTTTTTCCTTAACTATCTTCATTTCTCGTAGAAATACCGAGGCGAATGTGGTGTCCACCCTGTATATGGTGTTTTAAGATAAGCATAAAAACACGAAATTTCAATTAGCAGTAGCTCATTTTTTTATAGAACATCCCTATATTATTCCATCAACTTATAGAACTATTTTGAGCCTTCAAATTATGTCCTCATAACTACTCTCTAAAATTTATTATTTTTGAGAAAATTGCATTTACATTTGATGATTCGAAATTTTCCCCTTTGTCAACAAGCAAGTTGTGAATATGACTTCAAAAATGCTTTCATTCTCGATAGGATAATTTCTATCTATAACAGCAGACGTGCTATAGTGAACGAATGTTCACTAACTCTTGACAACTACAATAGCTGTAGCTAAGAAAAGTTTTTTGTTTCTAAGCTTTGTTAGTTTTTCAAATAAAGAAAAAATTTTCGTTGGAAGTGTTCACCTATAAAAAAAAATTAAAATAATGTTATGACCGGATAAGCATAAAAAGGAGCTTTACAGCAGTGAAGAAATATACAGGGTGTCCCATTAAAAATAAATTTTTAAAATTATATCACGTAATCCAAAATGTGACGTTGTGACGACGTTGCAGCTTAATTGAAATGTGTAATATTACCAACGGTTTATAACTGCCTAATTTCAAAATCGTGCTCCAAATAGTTTTCGAGATATATATGTACTGGCCAAAACCTCGTGGGTCACCCTGTATAACAACTTATATTAGCAACATATTCATTAATAAGTGCGTTATTCTACTTCCACACACTAATGGGCTACCCTGTATGAACTTATTTACTAGAATATAATTTTTTGTTGATGAATAACTTTTGATGTGAAAAGATTTTTCATAAAGTATATGTTCCTTTTCCCATTGTGCATCAACTGATATAAGAATATACAAGATTTTCATTTTGATAAAGATAAATATAGTGCTTTGTTAGGAGATTATTATAATGACAATAATCATTGAAAAAGTACTAGTTCGGTAGCTTCGGAGCTTATAAACGCGACCCCTGCTATAAAAGCTGTTCACTGTGTAACCGAAATAGGGAGTATTCCAATGTTGTGAGATACTACCTCTCTTGCCATCTATTCATGTTTGACGTACTCTAAATTCTTATGAGACAACTTGTTTCGCCCTCTTGTTTAATAGGGTTCTGTAATGAAGGGTAAAATGGTAAAATATTCTACGTTTATCCAGAGAGGAACATAATATAAAAGGGTTGAAAGATCGATATTTATTTGAAGCTATGTCTACTGGCTACTAGAGGGTAGCAGGTATGCTTAATATCGTGCTCCTGACTGTATCGATAATAACAGATAAGGTCGTTTTACAATATAATTAAAGTCCGTGAAATATCGAAAATGATTCCTCCTCGTAGAAAATTTCTAAATTGGTGAAAATTTGTAGATGATCCTAAAAAGTACCAAATTCTCAGATTCTAATAAAATTACTTCGGTTTGTGTGCTGGCGCTAAAGATTTTCAATTTGCAATATACAAATTTGCTCGTTTTGATATTTTCATAGAGCAATAAAATTTTCTCGAATATAAAACCGTGCTCAACTCTTACGAACAGTAAAAAATAGTGAAAATTACAAACATTATTCAGAATGTTTTCTTCTAAAAATAAATACAAAGATTTATACCACGCGTAATAAGATGGAAATTAATTGCTTCTTTAACTCAAAGGCGAATCAAAATCATTCAAATTTATATTTCTACAAAAACCATGTAGGTCCTTGAATCATACAATTTCCTCTGTTTCAGCCAAATTCGTATCCTGAACGAATTCATAAATATCAGATCGTCTTTATGCAGAATTTATGATATGGTTTCAAATAACTATCAATTCAGAAGAACATCTATTTTTTATTTAGGATTCCATATAATATAAGCATTCAGCAGGTATATCAGCTATGGCCAGTTTTTCTGGTTAGTTGGCTTCTGATCTCTTTTTTTACATTTTCAGTCTTTGAATCGACCAATAATCAAAATTATTTTCTGCCGGACTAAATATTACTTGACATTTTCATGTTTCTACTTTTACTCAAACTTGAAATGATCGAATCACATCCGTGCTCAAGGTTCTTGAGAATATTTCATGAAATACCTGAGCGGTAAGCGCTCAAGAAGAACTATAATTAATTTCGTTAAATGCCTTCAAACTGTCCTCTGATGCATACAAAAGTGGTTTCACAAATGGTTTCGAATCAACATCTTCAATCAATTTATTGTTATTCGTTTCTGCATACAGTCTAGTATTGAATTCACTGAGGATCACCTCGAGATAAACAAAACGTAAAACTACCAAACTAGTTATAATATAAAAAATTCCAGATTTCGATACATTCACCGGAAATATTTAATGCATCAATAGAAACAGACAGGGGTACAGGGTACTAGACATGTATTTAAAAAATAAATAATTTCCCAAAAACATTTCCTGAAAGTTAGTCGCCACAAATATAGGAAATTCATTCAATGATTCCTTTGATTACTTTTTTAATACTACCTCAATGATAAATTAAGTCAGTTTTAGCAGAAATATTATTCATTAAATTTTTGTCTTAAGATATATAATGGTAGTTACTGATACCTACTTTTGAGACCTGGTCATAAGACTGAAGAAGTTTGATTAAAAAACGCAAATCAAGAAGTGGAGTATTGGTTTGAAGCTTTAAGCTCATTTCGTATATATCATTATACGAGTACAACAACGAAAAACGTATGTGTAGATTCTCCAGATTTGAAATATAAAAAATATATATAGAAAATAAAATGGATTTACGCTTTTTGCCTTGTGAATCCCACAATGGTATCAAAAATACATAAATCTCATATTTGAATCTACACAACTGTCAATTGTATTTGTAGGACATACCGTATCAAAAAATCTCTCAATAATGCTTGGTCATATTTTACCCGTGTCCATTATGTAAGTAGTTGATATACAAAGAAGTATTGGGACTTATATTTTCGAGTTGAAGGTCCCTGAAACTTGAAGATTCATGAATATCTCGAGATTGATTATTTTCCATCAAAGGAAAATTTCCCCTTGTATACATTAATTACGTAACGATGCCGCCAAATACAAATACTCTCTCCAGCGCTTTCGTAACAGCGGTATAAAAAGGAGATTTTGCTGTATCATTTCTGACACGAGGTCTTCACTTTCCACTGATGACTTGATAATTCATGAAGAATGAAAACTAGAATCAAAATAGACATAACAATCGATGGTTATGAACAGCAAGAATTTAAATGCTTTACATAGGCCAACGTGGCAAGTATCTCGTGAACTATGGAAAGAGATTGAGAATTTTAGTTGAAGAAATATACTCATTACATATTTCATATAACTTCTAACGAATTCGAGTGCAAATCCGTTGTCAAGTAAAATATAACAAACATTAGTAGTATTCTATGGATCTTGAAATAATAAGATTATTAATATAATATCTGAAAAACCCGAAGAAATTATGTTTGCTCGTTCAAAATTGATTTGAACGGTTATTTCTCATAATTAAACATGCATTAAAAATAATTCATCCTTCATTATAGATTTGAAAATATTAATACTATAATTTCTTGTGACATGATGAACATCCAAAATCAAGTTGTATGAAGTATGAAGAGTTAATTCTTATGAAATCGTACAAATATTTTGTCTATAACTTCCTATAAGTCTACTCGTTTTCTAGATATTCACAAATTTGATGTTGATAAGTACGTTTGCAATCCGTAAAATAACTATCCAATTCATTTCTTGCGAATAAAATCCTGTGTAGTAGCTCAAGATTTTCTTGATTCAAAATTTGCATTTCTCATTATTTCGTTAAGCCACTGTATTATACAAAAAGAAGTACCGTATAATAGCGACCACAATATTAGTGAGACTGAAAAATCAAACATTGATTCATGATTCTGACTCGTATTCAGAATCTACTGTTCAAATTATCTCAAAAGAAAGACAGTCCACTCACAATCAGTTCTCGAAGTAATCGAAGCAGGAGATGGTGATAAATATACAATTATCACATTCCCCAAATGGAGTGTACAAAATGCAAGTTTGAAGTGTGAATGAAGAAAACATTCCAATTGTTTTGAATGGGAACTCAAGTTTTTCTAGTTAGAATCCAATTCTACTTTGGACATAGGCCCATTTACCCGAAACTCATAATTTTGAGGATATTTAGTCAACTACTTTCGATGTATATGACAATATCCATTGAATGTTTCATTCGAAATGTCAATGGATTTCACCTGATAAGAAAGAATTAACTCAATATGAATTCAAAGTTATGGTATATTACAGGTACATCCTTGAGCCATATTTTTCGTTCTCATTATACTTTTGATGGCCAAAATAAATATTTCCTCTATATCAGGAAACAATGATATATTTCAAACTTCTGTATTTGATACGTCTACCCTGTATTAAAATCTGTTATCGTCCCTGTACAATATTCAAATACTCGTTCAAGTTCATTTGGAGCCGTATCGTTCCGACCAACTTTTATAAAATCGCCAGGAAAATATCCGAGACAGACATAGAAAGAGACAATTAGACTTGATAAATGATTTTCTTGTCTTGAAGCGAACGGCTGGCAGGGATGAGGGGAGACGGCGGTGCGAAATTCGAGGAAAGAAGCCCCAAGAAATCATAAAAAGGGGAAGAATAATTTTTGTCCCGTTTTATCTACTTGCGCCAAGCATTTTATAAAATCGCCTTTTCTCCTGCCATTAATGGTGCCGTTCTCGATCTCTCTTGCTGGTGTTTTCTTTCTTTTTGTGGGCGCATGTCCGTTACCAGGAAAATTAATTTCAGACGACGTAGTCAACAGGGAAAGACAATTTGAATATCGTTTCTGGTTTGAAAAATGTAGCGCACATTGATAATATTTCATGTTTTTTATCAAGTCGAATAGTTTTTTCTACCACTTTGAGATATGACAGGAAATCCTTCATTCACAGCTGAAGAATGACTCTGATGTTAAAAATGTTAAGGTTATGATGATTATAAGAATTAGGCAATCCAGAACACGTGACCAAAAATGGCTGCTGGCGGCAGGCATAGTTGCCACATAGTTGTTCGTGACGGCAACGCTGTATACAAATAGATTATACTTCGTGGTGATTGGTGGTGATATACTTGCTCACATGTGTATAGTGGAATAATGACTAATGTCAATAAAATGTCACTATTCTCGTCGGATTCTCGAAAGTTCATTCAATTCTATCTTATGCTGATAATGTAGCACATTGGCTATTCTGTAGAAGCTTATAGTATCGCGATCTCCTCGGCTCCCACAATTAATCACACAGCAGGTATTTGGCATGTTTTCCTAGCAATATTTCACAAAAGAACCCACGAATAGCAAAATATGTATTTAACTAATGTTCTATTGTATCATCCAAATTGATCTCAGAGTCACGCCATTGAATTTACAGAAATACCAGTTGAAACAGCTGTTTGTATGTGTGTCCCCCAGCAGCCATTTTAATTTTCATCTGACAGCATCTTGGATTGCCTAATATGATGAAGTCGATGAACATTGAATAATCATGGAATGTTGAGGTTTTTTTGTTTTACCCTGGAGAGTTTTCATTATCTGATTTCGATTTATTGAATGAATTGTTCTTGTTACATAATATCAGATGACGTGCACCTGTTTCAGTTAAGTATGAAAATTATCACATATACTGGAGATAACAGAAATGCACACGTTTGTATTAGATTTATTTAATCATTTTCGTGAAATTTCTCATTCATGTCTGATGTCATAGTCTTACCTGAAAGTAATTTTTTATGCATTACACTATTACCTGAGTTCTAGAAGAATATATGAGATTTTTCAGCTTGTTTCATACTTTCTAATTTCGTGCAAGCTGTTTGTTTTCCTTATTCCTAAGAATCAAACACAATGTGATTATGTTATTTCATTCCAAGTGGCGAGAAACTAAAAGATTCGGGAACCTAACTAAAAACCATCATAATATAGTTTTTCTAGAACTTCCTGAAGTAGTACATTTTTAGGTATAAGCCACTCATTTTCAAATTTCATCATCAGTAGCCATATATTGTTATGAATTCTCAACTCATACTGTAAGGATGCCAAATCGCAAAGTTATTTGAATAACTATTCTTCTTTTTTTTTGTCGATTGAGAATTTGTTATCTCGAATTTTTTATCTAAAGATGAAGAAATTGTATGAATCACGTTGTATGTGGGGAATAAATATATTTATATCGATAGTTCTCATATCAACGATAATTCCTTCCCAAAGAAACATACTTACGTATTATGGAAAATCGTTAACCTTGTCCATTTGAGTATGGATATTCTATCTACTATTCTTCTCGAACTCACCTAGTTATAAACATCAATATTTGTAAACCCTATGAAAATAAGAGTCACTGAGATTAAAAGCTGGAGGAAAATGAATTTGATCTCGTTCAGGTATTTTTCAACAATACTTTCAGAAACTTTTAATTAGGAAACTCAAATTAAAATTCTAGCGAAGGTCTGAAGTTATCAAATAGGGTGCGAACAAAAACATTCCAGTATTAATTAGAATATTGGAAAAATGCCTGGATAATTGATCGAAAATTAATCCGCTGTGGGAGACTATTGTCCAGATAAATGATGTCTATACTTATTTACTCAATATACAAGGGTTGGATAAACTGTAGTCATCGATTCATCGACTGGCAGAGTGTTATTTAGAGGCAAGCTTGACTGATTGATCTCAACAGCCGCCTTAGAAGTCTTGCTGGACCAACAATATATGATAACATTCAAGTTAGTAATCATTTAACTTAATCTTTAAAAACTACTGTTGATATTATATATAAATATATGGAACTGCGAATATTGGGGTGGGCAGCAATAAGTAAAAGAGTACTCTATAAGTTGTTACAAGCTTTCGGAAATGTTTATTTCCTTCTTCAGGGAGAATCTCAAGTGAGAATATTTACAATGTTGTTAGTAAATATATAAAATTTGTACATAGTGATAAAATACTAAAAGACGTCGACGGTTAAAACATGATTCACAAACAACATACATGTAATTGATTACCCATGGAAAATATAACTTTCGTTCAATAATTGTAAGAACATTTTCTTTTTTCTTGGAATTTGGTATATATACCAAATATATTGTATATATATATATCTATATATATATATATATATATACCAAATATATATATATATATATATATATAACTTTTTCTATCCTTTATATTGGGAAATGTCTCAAAGTATTGAAAAGTGAATTATAGTAAAATTTTCAGTTGACCTAGTTTGATACAGTGCTTATCAAAAGTCGCCTTTCTCTCTCATCTTTGGAACGATTATAAATGATATCAATAATAATAATAATAATAATTATAATAATTATAATAATAATAATACGACGAAGTTATATACACAGACGGATCTAAGACAGATATAGGGGTAGGATGTGCAATAACTATAGGTAATACATCACATAACTGGTCTCTTCTTAAGCAGTGCTCAGTATACATGGCGGAACAATACGCGATATGGCAGGGTCTTTTGTATTGCTTGAGTCGGATGCACGCCAGGAGGTTCCTGATAGTATCAGACTCACTCTCAGCTGTATGTACAAGCTCTGAGCAATGCTCAGTCGAAAGATTCCCTAATACAGAACTGCCGCTTATGCACTGATATATTATAAAAACGTAATAAATGCATTGCTTTCATGTGGGTTCCCAGTCATGTTAGAATATTGACGGAACTGCGGCTAATTCTCAAAATATTGTGTCTATACCCTCACTCTTGCTGAAACAAAAAAATTCGTGAAAAATTTCATCACAAAACAATGGCAATGATTGGGAACGCAAGTGATACTCACCTGAGGAGGATAAAACCAAATGTTGACCTGTGGCATCCACATCCTGACATAACTAGAGATGGGAGGGTGAAGCTTCATCCACTGAGATTGGGTCATACCAGATTCACTCATTCATTTCTGCTGTTGAATGAACCACAAGCATTGTGCTCAATATGCATATATTGGACAGATGTGTACATATCAGCAATGAAAGAAGAAAATATGGAATAGAAGGCAATTGTCGTATGCTACTCGCAGACAATATGTGTAACATAAAAAGAGTGTTAGAGTTCATGAAAGAGATAAATCTGTATGATAGAATCTAATAACCGAGAAGCACTCTGACAGAATTGTCAATTCATTTAACACTAAAGGGGCTTAAACCACTGCAGTTGACGCCCCTTGAAAAAAAAAATAATAATAATACTAATGATGATCATGAATGTATTCATGATCATATAAGCGTAAGAAACATTTTACAATAAAGTAGTAGTATCACAAATAAAAATTGTGCATAACACTCACTCACTAAGGCCTGTATGTGAATGATACGACAAATTGGATTATCATAAAAATGAAATAGAGAAAGATAGAGATAATACTAATAATCTATGGAGGACAATAAACAATATCACGAACTCAAATAGAGAAGTGAATAGTATCAAAGAAATAAAAATAGATGACACTACAATTCATTATAAATTAGAAATCACGGAACACTTCAATAATTATTTCTTAAATGTAGGACCAGATTTGGCAAAGAATATTGATCAACCCCCATTACCACCTGCTAGAACAGTGATATCAGAAACCATATTTTTATCACCCACAAATGAAATAGAGATTGTTCAAAGTATCATGAACCTAAAAAATAACAAGGCTCCTGGTAAGGATGGTGTAAAATCGGAAACACTAAAAGAAATAGCATTCCAAATAGCATTCCGTCGTTATGTTTCCTCATAAATAAAATTATTCAAGAAGTAATATGTCCATCGGAATTTAAAAACTTTGTAATCAAACCACTCTATAAAAAAGGAAATAGAAATGTTTTATCCAACTACAGACCCGTTTCGCTCATGAGTAATATTGGGAAAATATTTGATAAAATAATAAAAAATAGGCTTGAAGCATTTTTTGAGAAAAATAATATTTCATCAGATAAACAATTCGGCTTTCGCAAGGGTGAATCAACAGAGGACGCTATATCAGTACCAAACAGAGAAAATGTATAAGGCCATTGAGAACAGCAAACCTGCCATAGCCGTGTTCCTGGACCTTGCCAAGGCCTTCGACACCGTAGACCACACTCAGCTGTTGGGAACCTTGCACGATACAGGAATTCGAGGAATTGCTTACAATTTATTGAAATCATATCTGGAAGAACGTCACCAATGTGTCAAAATTGATGATTTCATTAGCTCGGATAAAATACTTAAATGTGGAGTTCCACAAGGGACGGTCCTAGGACCCGTACTTTTCACAATATAAATAAATTCATTACTATATATGCAAACTGAAGGCGAAATAATAAGTTCTGCTATTATAATATTTTATTCATCAAGCTCATGGATGGAACTTAGACAAACTATTGAAACAGATTTCAATAAATAGTAGATTGGTTTAATTATAAATCACTCACAATAAATTTTGAGAAAACTATGTACTTGCCTATAACTAGTTACAAAAATAATTTACCACAATTTAACCACTTAAAAATAAATAATCATAATAAATCATTCAGGATTAATTCAACTAATAAAATAAAATACTAAGGAATAACTATAGATTCTCACTTGAGGTGGAATTACCACATTGATAATTTTTCGAACACATTGCGCTCACTATTGGGTAGATTCAAATATTTAAGTACAATACTTGCTTTACCTGTTTTAAAAATTCTTTATTACGCTCTTATAGAATCCCGACTTGCTTATGGAATAATTGGCTGGGGTGGTGTGTCCAGTACACACCTGGAAAAACTTCAGGTTGTACGAAAAATATTTCTGAAAATAATTCTACATAAAAAAAAGACTTATCCATCCGATCAACTATTCAAAGACATCGAAGAGATGGACCTAAGACAACTGTGCTTCACTAAAATGGTCATATTTATGTTCAAAGATAAAAACACTCGAAAACTCGAATTACTCACTCATAACTATGCAACAAGGGCTAAAGAACTGAACAAATTCAAAACAGACTTCGCAAAGAAAACAATTGGCCAAAAATGTATGTCCTTTCTCACACCACGATTTTCTGCCGCAGGAAATCATTACTCAGTTTTCATTAAATTATTTCAAGAAAAGTGTGAAAAAATATGTAATTTCTAGAAATAGAAGTGAAATATCCCAATTGTTTGAATTTATATAAGTATAATAGGATAATTGTTGTAATGTATTGATTATTGAGTATGAATAAGTAATGCAAATAACTGTAATACACTATTTTACCAGCTGCTAGTAATACTGTCTTTTACTACATAACAACGGACAGCTTCGGCTTTGTCGGTATTTTGTTTATTGATAGTAACTTTATAATATTGATTTGTAATATTGATTTTTAGTGTGAAAAAATAAACATTATAATTATTATTACTGGCTGGCTGAGGCCATTGTAATTCAGAAGAATATAATAGTGGACTAGCGAAACTTTTTTTAAGAGGTATCAAATCAAATATCATTTCAACTATAATAATTTTGTTTTTGTTGATGACAGTTTTAATGACTCATTAGAAAATATGAGGATTCCAATTCCATTCAGTATGACAGATTCAAAAATCAGTATCTACTTAAAGAATTTGTTCGATCGGACTTCTATTTACTTTCTGACAAATGTGCCCGGAAACGTATTGTTGCAGAATGTGAGGGTTCCATTTAAAATATCATATTTATTATATCACAATGGCCTTGTGACGTCATCTTTACCGATTTTATCGTCTATCATCACTAGTAGGAAATTTTACAACCTTCAATATATAATTTCCAAAGTTCACTGGTGTATTTATAATCGTTTTAAAGATAAGAAGGAAAGGGGAATTTTGAGTAGCTCTGTATTAGATCAAGATCTCAAATATATTCACACTTTCTGTCTTTAGAAATTGATCATTCCGATCGCATTAGGTCTGTTATTCCTTTCATTTTCTTCATTCAAAACCAGAGATCCTAGTAGGCTGTAGACAAATTCTGTTATCACCTATATTTTTTGAAGCTCGGATAATTTTTTCGTAGAAATTTCTTCTTGTTGCATACTACGAGAGAACTGTGTTTTGACATGATATAAATATACAAAATCAATTAAATCCCTCTCAACTGAACCGTTTCAAATTATAGTAAGTTCGTATAAGAAATAAAACAGGAAAAATTATTCGAGATTGAAATAATTTCGAGGAAAGGAAAAATCAAGAAAAACTATAAAGAAATACTTCATTTAGTAAAAAATCTGTTTCTTGATTACTTTTGGAGTATGATGGTATGTAGATAATGAATGTTTGATTATTATCATCATTTTTGTAACTGAAAACCAAAAGGAAAACAAAATATAAGTCAAGCTCACTGAAAGTAGTTATCAGAACGGATAGATTATGGCGGGGGATTCCCCTTCAAAAGTTGCGAATCGATTCTTGCAATTTTAGTCAATGTCTTGGCGAGATACAATTACAACTGGGATAGAATATTTATGAATTATTGTCATGGAAAGTTTTTACATAAGTCATTATGAAGGTACTTAAGAGCCATTCAAAACAGTTCTTTAATTTCTAAATTATCTAGTGAGACAAGCGAGATACTGTATGTATACGATAACTTGGGACATCCGGTATAGTTATTACTCTGTACTCATAGAGCATTGAAGCTATGCCATACTAATCCAATCAACAAATTCTAGAATTAATTTTGGCTATTACATCATTCACCTGTTTTGTCTGTTTTCCTCATATATATTTGAGATTTACTGTATCAATAATATATTCAACCCTACGACAGTATCACTAAGGACAAAAGGGATGCGCAATGTTAATAGTGTTTTTGTGATATCTTTTTAAAGTCCTCCCTATCCCGACATTTATTTCTTTGTGAGAGTTCGTCTTTGTTTTGTTCCAAACAAAACATTGCCTTAACTACCTTTTATCCAAGTGTCCCTTTTATGTTGTTTCTTATTCGGACGGGCATCGTGAAAGTTTTATGTACGATTATTATCTATCATTCATTCACGGTGAGTTGCCGTTCAGGAAATGAGGAGTTGTTTTTATTTTCTCATCCGATATTTTTGCAATATTATGAAAAACTGATACAAGTACTCATCTAGAACTCTATAATAATTTTCATGATATATCCACAAAATTATATAAAAAACTATCAACATTCTAATGTAACATAACTTTCGATTTTTATAATAAAAAGGTGACTTCCATCAATACTTATTTTATAGTAACGTTCAGATTTTAAGAGGTTGATGGTCCAATGGGTTCTTCAATTTCTTTATATCAACTCGAATTTGTGGAAAATTGATGTATTCATTTCTATGTGACAACATGTTTCGATAGCTGACCACAATATATGTACATAGAGAAAATAATGTTCATCATCAAATTATAGTTAATATATTGTTGTATCGAAATCTCAACGTTCCTATTGACATATCCAATTCACATATAGTTCATATTTCACTCATTCTGTCAATATTTTTCAAATTTGTTATGGTCTTTTTATTAATTGATCAACATAGTTGGTCACTTACGAACTGAAGATGAGCAGAAAAAATTTTCACGAACTGAAAATCCACTCACATGATAAAATAAAGATGGGGAATATATTTGGAAAAGAATTGAAGGAACGCCTTATAAGGTGCTTGAGATTGGACAAAATAGCGCTATTTAGTCGTTATTATTGCTATCTAATTTATTTGAATTTGTTTATGTGCATATACTTTTATTTGTTATCCCATTTCAGTATCTGTCATTGTTTATTTCACAATCATATGGATACGCTGAATTTTTAATTCTTGAAACATCTATGTAATTCTTATAACTCTAAAAAAGTCCAATATGATTTGTGAGGATAGTCTCTACAAAAAAATTCTAGAGAAATTCAAAATAGACCCTCGGGCATTGCAAATTAAATGTCGTAATTAAAGAACACAAACCACTATGTCCTAGACGTTTCCAGTTCGAAAAACATATATTGTTCTCTAGTTATTCCCTAAGAAATCTAGACCCATTCATCGACTGAATAATATGTGTAGGAATACAGGTAACCCGGAAATAATGCAAGGGAGATAAACAGAAATCTATTCATGAGCACACAAAGCACAAAGCGATAGATGCCCCCTTCTATGGACGTTCCTTTCATGGATGACCCTTAAAAATAAAAATTACTCTTAACCGGTTTGACCAAACCTGAGAAAGGGGTTGAAAATAAAAATATTGACCCCTAATTTGCATACTTGCCTGACCAGTGTGTGAACAGTTTGCGAGTTCTAGTCGTCCACTGATATAAGCCTATTCTATTATTGGGAACTAACGGTTTTTTGGTTATATCTACACAGATCGTTAATTTTTCATACAGAGTGGATTCAAAGTAAAATAATTTTTATACGAATAAAACTTGACAATCAACTAATGTTACAGTTACAGTTTAGAAAATTATAAATGAATTTGTTGAATTTTTGAATTTATAGTGGATGTTTCAAATTATTTTCCCACCACCGTGATCTATAAATATATGAGATGATTGAATTATGGTCTAAAAACTATTTTCCTATGGATACACTCAAGAAGGTTATTATGATATTGTTTTCATTCTACTTATGACAAATCATATCAGTTTTTTCTTGACTCGTACAAACCATAAGAATAATCTTCATATGACACAATCCAAATTCGAAAATGGTTCTTGATAAATGAACATTATCGAGTACATGACATTGATTATGGAATGGATAAAGTGATAGATGAAAAATATAAAAGGAGTTTTATAAACAGATTGAAGTTTTTCCTATTACATTCTTGATATACATTTTTCAGTAACATAATCACATCATCTAACAGATCCCAGAAAATCTTAACCAAATATATCGCTGCAGCATTATTCAAATTCTGACAGAACTTGACGGGGAATCGACAAAAGCAATACTTTCGATTCATCGTATATTTTTGATATAGTAACTCAATGAAGTTTCGATATACAAAGACATAACCTACTACTTGTTTGTAGGGAACAAACTGGGATATAAAACTATTTTTCCTCACCTACCCTTGAACCCCTCTGTAGTGACCAAACAATCCGTTGAGAATTCAAAAAATAACTCCATTGAACAGTTGAAAGAGTTGAGCAGATGCTCCGCTGGACCCTTTTGATGGATAGTGACCTTTTCTGGATAGATTTGCATACTCGTTTGACCAGTCTACAGGCCAAGACTGAACTCTCTATTGTTCTAAGGGTTGACCCAGTTCGTACCCTTTGCTGACCGAAATGGAAATTCAGTTTCATATGATTCTTTTAGTCTCCACGTTCGGTGTATCAGTTGATGATGACTAGGAGAGTGGAAGTGAAACATGTGGTGGAGATGCATTCGTATTTGGTGAAGTTGTGACAAATTGAATCAAATTGTGAATTTTAGATGTCGCGAC
This sequence comes from Plagiodera versicolora, assembly GCA_037013635.1. Taxonomy (NCBI): domain Eukaryota; kingdom Metazoa; phylum Arthropoda; class Insecta; order Coleoptera; family Chrysomelidae; genus Plagiodera; species Plagiodera versicolora. The sequence goes on along the minus strand of CM072986.1, from coordinate 825,748 downwards.
ATAATGATATCTGTGTGTGGATAAAATTTTCCCGTATAGGAGTTTGTGATTCAGCTAAAATTTTCCATCGATCATTGCAATGATGAAGTTTTTCAAAAAAACTGACAGATGACCATCCGTCTCAAAGTTTCATTAGATGTAATACATCAACAGAATAAAAGGATAAACAACAACAATAATCAAGTAAATGAAATGATGTATATGATCAAGAAATATAACTGCTATCGATAATTCAATTCTCATGGACTTCTTGAAAAATTATTTACAGAAATAGTTGAGAAGAATTCTGCACTACTTAGAGAAGCCAGCCTCAGTATAGTATTTTAATGTAATGTTATTATTCATTATAAAATATCCAATTTTTTTCATTTGGAGACCAGACATGCTTTCATAGACAGTATTTCACAAAGTGATCTTCATTTTGAAAACTGTATGAAAAATGGAGTTTTCTATACGAAATGAATGTCATCTTGAGGTTTGCAAACGTTAATCTCAAACAATTGAATCCGAACAATTGAATAGTCAGGTTGACTCATTCGAAAAATTCCTTCGAATATTAATTTTTGATGTATGGTTATTTTTATAGTTTTTCAAGAAATTGTGATGTTCAGATTCCTAAATGTCTCATGATATAACTGTTATGAAAAAAATAATTCGTCTCAATTTATATCAGTCTCTCATCATTTCAAGAAGTTGCATATATCATTTTTGATAAAAACGATTGCTCGATTAGGTTTCTTCAAATGATTGATAGTTTCGATTATACAATTTCACACCAATATGTTTCCTTTTATAAAAAAAAATCTTGGTTTTAAGAGTGGTAATTTCTCAATGAATTGTTATTTATCAGTTTTTTTGCATTTTGCAAGGAATTTAAAGTAATTTTTTGACATTTCAAATTTCATAAGAGATTCCTATGTTTGTGGGAAAAATCATGCTTTTCTCCTGATTTCTTCCATGTGCTCACATACGAATATTTAAGTGAATTCAAAGCTTATATTGTAATTCAAGTAATTGCTTTCTGTTATTATTATATTATAAATATAAAAATCGGTCGTTACACTTCATAGTGGGACACCCTATATAAACATCACAATCCGCTAATATCTAAATTCAATACTTTACACGTCGAATGATTATCGTCGAATGCATATCAATAAAGAATTACCATAAAAGAGTTGTAAATAAATTGAAATCATCCACTGCATTATTTAAGACTACATCCACACATTTGAAAGTTAGTGGTTTAGATTCATCTCAAGTTTCTATACTTATAGTTTTTATATCTTATAATATAGACGATTTTTATCATTTATGATATTCTAACGAGACAATTCACCAACAAAATTACAAGAATATTGAATTACTTACGGTCGTAAAAAAAGGCAAATCTACATTTCTTTAGAGTGTTTCAGAACCTCAAAAGTTCTGAAAAAGAAATTCTACTGAAGCCATACCATCTGAAAAGAAATCAATAAAGCTGAAGTCTACACAATGCAAACTCAAAAATTGCTCGGTACGTCGTACAATCGGACATTAAGAATATCTGTTCGGTCTCCTTTGCGCTTATACATTTTCATGATTGTCCATCTCTTTCCAACTCATTATACAGCCGACCCTTTCTGGAAGTGTAAAAGTAGGGTGAAAGAATAAAAGAGGGGCATAAACGGGGGTGTTTGGGGGTGGTCGGGAGTAAAAAAGGGGTGAATTTACATCGGAAAGAGTTGATTGCTTTCCCTGAGAGTCGGCCATCTTACTTCTTTTTTATTGGCCATTGCTTTTATGGAACAAAGCCAGATAGGGAATTTATCTTTATTCTTTCATCAAGTTTTGCAACTTTTTTGTATCATCTCGAAGTTTCCTATGGTGATGGGTAGTTTCAAGTAAGTAATCGAGGATAGGGAGAACGGAGTTAGTTCGAATAGTATTATCCCAATATAACGCCATTGTCTGCAGGAATATATTTAAATGTATCACTATCTAGATATTATTTTATACCTCACAATATAGCATATTTCACTGGTCTACAACAATGAAAATGATGTAAAAAAAAACTTTATTTTGCGTATTACCCGAAATCTTTGTGATGATATATGAATTCAGTAGGAAAGGATTGAGTAGAATTCAAATTCACTTAATGCATGTTTGCTTTATTTGCACTCGAAAGATGGAAATTGATAGTTCAAAAAAGAAAATTCACAAGAAATAGAAGGAGATATGTGAGCAATAAGAGTTTTGGCATTTTTCTGGTGCAAATAATGAATGATGAATATGGCAAGTTTTTCTTTTATTCATAAGTTTCCCTCAAAATGTTACATTCACATAAGCAAATTCATATATCAGATTCAGAACTGGTAACATTTATGTTCCGAAGTTTTGATATCATATTTGCAGTCATCATCATGTGATAACTCCAGATATTAAAATCTCTTTCATTATAAAACTGCTACCCTTGCAATTTCTTCCTGAAAAACTATAATAAATTATTCACATTGAAGGGATTGTGAAAGTTATATCAGTCGAGAATTTGAAACGTTGCAATTAACCGTTAATGACGACGAGACAAAGAAAGTCGTTTTTCAAAATTGTTTCTCCTCGAATACACCTTATTCATTAAAAATTCTCGCAAGAAAAGTTATCTCCTTGTCTCTCTGTCGTTGACAGGATACTAGCGATATTAGTCCTTATTGTTGTGTTTTGGAACTCGATTTGAATAAAAATTGATAGTTCTCATTCCAATTGGTATAAAATGTTTAATATAATCTTCATGAATCAAATATACAGGATGATTCACCTAACTAAATCATCAGAAGTTTATGGAGAACTAAAAGAGATATCAACTGGAAATTTTTGTGGCAGCTACAGCTCAGAATGATTTATTTCCCTAAAATATTCTCAATACGTTGTTACTTTTCGTTTTTTCAAATAGAACACCCTGTTTATTTTTATATTTTCGAATGTAACACAAAATTCTGGATCGTTTGCATTATGAATCGCTTCTCTATCCTTATTTGTCTTGGAGATTTTCCATTTTTTCGAACAATTTCGACAGATGAACTGTTTACTGAAATGTCTGTATTATCTTCAACTCTCATTATAGAGAGTTCAATCTCTGTATACTCAATAATGAAAGAGTATGCTATCAGGCTTTCTCAACAGTTTTATGAAATATTCAACAGGATGTTCGATATTTCAGTTCACTTTTTGGAAATTTCAAATTCCAATAACTTCCTCATTTCATATGAAATGAACATGCAATTTTTACACTATCCGACGAAAAATGTCATGCTATATTGCTAAAATGGATATTTACAGAGATATGAACAAAAATCTGGAAATACGCTGTGTGCTTTTCATATTGGACGAATCAATCACCCTATATTCCACGAAAAATTCAATCAGGAAACACCAATATTATGTAGAGTGCATTTTCGAAACAGGCTTAAACTTTGTTGAAATGTCTTTATTCCCAACAAGAGATAGAGATTCGAAATATTATCTGAATTGAGTTCAGAAGCTTCAGAATTGAGATGAAGTATATAAATTTTCCAACATCTCTTTGGATTCTTACAAAGCACTAATTCAATATTTGTCAAAAATGGTTCGATATATAACAGCGTTCAAAAGAAGTCATTTGTTCAATAATATCGAATGGAAAAGACTTAAATATTCTTATCTGAACAAATTTCCTGGAATACAAACAAGCACATCAGAAAAATAAATCCTACGTTTCACTTCTCATATTCCCTATATTCTATATTCATATACAACAGACAAACAGTTAATTTTTTCCAAAGTAAGGAATTCTTAAGCCGCTCCATAAAATATCTTTCGAAAGAAATTCCTTCACAAATATTTCTCCAATGTCAATTCAAAATGAATCCAATAAAGAAACGTCAAAACACTATTTCACATTCTTTCTATATATGTTTTCGAATGATTCTGTTCAAGTAGAAATCATGCTATATTTACTCATTTATAAATACCAGATATACATCAGATATATATCTATAGAATTCTCGTTCGGAATATACATTCTGAAAAACACCTCAGCTACAATCAATTCAAATTCGAAGAAATATACGGTCAAATGAGAGTTATATATAGATCGATATTCAAGCACGAAGCAGGATAGACAACGAAATGTATAAATAACGATGTGTAACAATAATATATATTCGCTAGTAGACTAAACATATATAATAATAATCTTTAATACAAAATTAACACACATCATAGCAAGTTTCAAGAAAAAATCATGAAACATCAAAGACTGACTTATTTCATGAATATCTTGTTTAGTTCAGTTTTTTTCAGACAACTGGAATTCATATTCATTAACCGTCCTTCTATGTATTGAATAATTGTCCAGAGGGATGGTTATCATTGATAATTTCATTATTTGCTTGTGGAAAATAATGAAAATCATGGAAGGTTTGATGTTTTTTTCCATTATTTGACATAACTCGTAAACGATTTTATTCGCTTGTATTAAAAGGTAGCTCAAACTGATGATTTTTTCCACCACTATTTTCTCTTGAAAAACATTTGTTTGTTGTTTTGAGCTTATAGATTCTGTATAGGTATTTATTTTTCTAAACTGGTGTTCAATATAATACTGCAAACCCCCTAGCATCATGCTATGGTATCGGATTTCGAATTTTATATAAAATTAATACATATCATAGCAATCTTCAAGGAGAAATAATGGCACATCAAAAAATATATCGAACAAAATCTGTAACATTATGTCGGAAAGATATCAAAGTATAAATGTGTATTCATAGAAATGTATGTTTTATATTCATTTTGAATATCTTTGTGAAAATTACATTAATTTCTAACATTCTTTGTATTTTGTGTGATGTGATCATTATTTGATGATTCAAACAGGACAAAATCGTTTCAGGAAATGTATCAAATCACTTTAATATAGGTGGATATGTGAATTTCTATACTCATCATCGATGGACAATTACGATTTCTTATTCGTCAGCGCAGCAATAATATCCAGCTTAACCTAGGGAATTAAGTTGTGAAACTCCCAAAGTTTCCAATAATTGATGAATGTTGAAACTTTTTCCTTCTTCTTTCCATCTAAGTTTCAGCACGAACCGAGTCCGAGAATGAGAAATAACGAAATTGTAAAAACCTGTTATCGATTTGTTACATTCTGTCCTTGTCAAATCTGTCTTTCATATCTCCGTCTCTCCAAAGAAATAACAAGTTCCAATTATATACAAAATTAAAATTCATCTCATTGAAAAAGGGAATGAACGAACGCAGTTTCTATTAAAAGTTTTTAACAGAATTTTCACCCTTAAGAAATGTATGAGGAGATTCATTAAAAACTTAAATTGCACAAAGTGGACGATTGAGAGTACAAAAAATGTGTTCCTTCATTTTCTCTGTTGAGGTGCTCTATTTATTCGGTTGCAAAGAAACATGGAATTTCTCGCTAAGGATAACTGGAAGGAAATTTAACTGTGCTCTATTTATGAGAAGTGAGATTTTAGCAGTATCTATTTCGAAAATTAATCATGACATAACGTATTCTGGAACCATCTCAAATTTGCATTCGTGGAAACATTCAAAAAAATTAAACAGAAAATGTAACAAATTGCAGATTTGAGCATTTTCCAACATTCCAACAAAGAAAATATCATTTATAATAATATCCTTGTTTTAAGGCAAAATACGAAATAAAAAACAAAATTTATTTCATGGTGCACAGTATTCTTTCTACTTTCATTAAAAAAAAATAGTGTGTTATGCATATTCTATGAGGAGTAGTTTTTTTGCAAAATATTGAGCTATTGTTTCGATTATTTCTAAAGTCTACTCAGTTATTTCATTACTTTATTTCGATCAGTAGGAGGTTCTATTTTCTGTTACTGTTAAATACTATAATGAATCTAATCAGTTTGATTTTGGACTATTCATACTTTTCACTTATCATAAGTCCAGAAAATTGTACCAGGCGATTCAATAACGATGAAGAGGTACTTTATCTCAGGAACTATATAGCGTAGAGATTTGCGGAAAAAATTTCAGGCCAAGAGAAAATCCTAGAAATTATTCTCGTGATTCCAGAATAGCCGTCAGGGGGTGACATTGTCATCTGAAACTCCCAAAGTGATATTTCAAATGGCGAAATATACCAAGTAAACTCACCAAATACATGTATTCATCCTAAAGTTGGCCTTTATTGGAGCAATTTTTGTAATACACTCTTTGACGTATCTCTTGAAATGAAGTGATGGGGGGGTGGTTCAGAGTTCTTTCAAATTAACAACTGTTACTTCTAAATGACTCAATGTATTTCAACAAACTCAGTCTCGTTAGAAAGAACATTGATCGGTTTACTGAATCGATCTCATGTGTTTGATTTCAAGTGATACCACAAGAGGGCATCTTTTGATATAAAAAAATCGTTGAATTCTCTGAAAAATCAAATACAACACCATGACTTGATTTCCATGAAACTGTAATGTCTCATTTAAAAAATTTAAAGTTCGATATTTTTTAGATTAAACTATTCTCATTCAAAAAAAATGGAAATTTTGTGGAAAAACAGGTGCAAAGTGATCTATAAGAATAAAAATAAGTTTGCAATTGATAACAATCACTGCTATAACACCCGTCATAAAAATTTCTTGCAGCCTGATTATCATCGCACATCGCTGTACCAAAGAAACTTTCATTGTATTGGATGTAAGCTCTTTAATGTTCTTGATGATCATATAAAATCATCCCCCATTGTTCATATTTTCAAATCACGGCTGAAAAAGATCCTACTTCGTAAGTGTTGCTATTCCTTAGACGACTTCTTTTTATGATAATTATTTTTTATGTTTTAACCTGTATTATTGATGTTTTTATATATACATGTTTAAGTAAATTTTTAATCGGTGACATGTCTTTGTTCAATGTAACTAAAATTTTGACGTTTTTAATCATTTATGTAACTTTTGTGCATTCAAATGATAAAATAAAGGAATATTATTATTATTATTATTATATTATTATGCAGAATACGACGTGAAGGCTAATTCCTGAGATACAGTACCTCTTCACCCTTAATGAATCACCTGGTACAATACGTTTGTTCTGAAAGGAATTTCACATACATAGTTTGAGATCGTTTGAATCGTATAATACTTAAAAATAGAGATCTAAACCTCTGGTCACATGTGTGACAACAGTTCTTATATTCGACTTTGACATCATCAGAAAATTTCAGTTTATAACGTGGCAGAAGTATTTCAGACTTTTCAAAATTCACTTATCTACGTGTTAGTTTGTTGAACTAATACGTAGACCATAATAATAAACATTGAGAGTTCATCAGTCATGGAAATAATAGGACAATGATTTATTTGTTGAAAATAACAGCGGTGGAATATTCGTCAATTAATTCACTTCCATATGGTTTGGTAGTTAATACATTATCTTACAATTAAAAATTCATTATGAACAAAAGTGACAAAATAGGCATCCTAGAGAATTCAAAATCGTTTGAATACTAGCATTCAAACATTAAATAAATAATTGCACAAACCTTAATAAAACCCAAGCCAATTCATAATATACGTAACTTTTTCAATGATACGGAGTTGTAAATAATGAGCGAACGCTGAAATTAAATCAAGAATCGAAATTAAAATGTTCGTTCTTCGTCGAATGAAAAATCACTGTTTAATTTCCTCCGCCGTATTCTTAAATATCGTTCATTTTTCACGGCCTGGAGCTGACAGTCCCTGCTAATAAGGAAAAACTCTGGTGGTGGGGTAGATCTGGAGGGTTAAAAATAGGGTGGACTGGTGGGAGATGCTAATTAGGGGAAATAAGATTTTAAAAGAAGGGTGAATAAATATCTGCCCGTTCGATTCCGATTCCTCCACTCAACCATCATCTCGTAACTTCGAGGGTGGCAATTATCGATCCACGACCAGTTGGTTGTCTTTCTGTACGAAAATCTTACGATGGTGGTCAGAAATAATGAAACACAGGACGATTCTTTCAAAGTACTTAAAGTCTCCCAACGAAGAGAAAATATGTTTTTCAATTTTCATTTCGCTGTTGATAATAGATATCATTTCATTGAATTTTCATTCAGTTTTTTCATGCAGTTTGAATCTGCTATCCAATTACATTATCTATGCTGACAGTGTATTCTGTACAGTGTCAACAATTTTCTGATGTCTGTATCTATTATATTTCATACATGGTATTGTTCCTGCTTTATTGAAAATATTTTTCGTTTCAGTATATGTAAGTTACCGTATATTTTGTCATCGAATCAAATACCATGAAATAATTTCAAAAAACAGAATGGAAAAAGTGTCATGTGATTCTGTTGTTTTGTTTTCGCCGGAGATATCCGAAACCATAGCATGATCAAATAAGCATGTTGAAGGAGTTTGCAATATATAATCCAGATAAAGATGAAGATAAATTCCCATGCAGAAACTATTAGCTCAACGCAGCAAACAAATAAAATGTTTTTTAAGGTAAAATAGTGGTCAAAATTGTGGGACATATACCTATTGTAGCTTATTCTCAATATATAGAAGGATAAAATTCCATGAATGCGACTTGATTTACGATTATGACAAAAAATCGAAAAAAAAACATCAAGCCTTCCATGGTTTTCATTGTTTACCACAAACAAACAATGCAATTATCAAAGAAAATCATCATTGGACTATCATGTAATACATAGGAGCACGGTTGTTGATTATGCATTCCTGTTGTCTAGAAAAAATTGAAACATACAAGATATCAAGAAATTAGAGCGAAAGAATGCAAGCGGCGCCATCTTTGAGAAACTATATGGAAATGGGGGCGCCTGCAATATGCTGTTTTTGCCGTCATTCATCTCCCTGTGATTAAGTTCCAGTTTTGTGACTGAAATTTTATTGAAGAAAGTAGGTAACTTCTTTTAGATCCAATAAAAAACGTTCTGGTGGTTCAATGATTGTCACAAAATAGGAGGACGCCACAATACAGTTGGTATGGAACATGAAATGAAAATTATCATTATTCTTTTTTGTAGGAATACATTATTCTCAATAATGAAACGTAACGTTCACTCTCACTCTCTTTCATGTAATCGTGAGATATTCATCCAAGGTTTTCATTATTCATTTTCATTTTCATATTCAGAATCCGGAACAAATTATACGTAGAACTCGCCATCTATCCACCCATTGTTGTATTGCTTTATAGTGGATTCAGTAGTCTTCTTAATTGAATCGGTTAATAAAGCTACTACACATGAGATGGCCCTCACATTTCAATTGGAAAGCACCGTTAAAAAACGATGAAGACATAAAAACAATTTCATTTTCTATGGAATATTTCAAAACTGTTTTTAAATTCGTAGGACAATCTGAAATGACAAATTTCGATGTTTGAGTAAAGCAACTTGGTAACTATCGGAGATTCGAAAATAAAAATTGGCTATCGTCTTTTGTTTTCGAGATATTGAGCAAAATATTTAACGATCGCGGCGCTGCATTCGCTGCTTCAGCTGTTCCCGAAATGCGTATTCTTCAGCAGTTTCCTGTTTCATATGGTTCATATTGAGCAAAATATTTACCGATGGTGGCGCAACATTCGCTGCATCAGCTGTTCCCGAAACGCGTATTCTTCAGCAGTTTCATATGGTTCTTACGTGTTTATAGTGGTTGTTAATATTCGAAATTTTGTGTGAAAAGGCATTTTTGTGGTGGATTTTTTTTTCAGTAATTGGACTTCTTATGTGAGTACAGAAATAAGTTACTTTCAAGCATAATCAAGTCATATTATTTCATATTTTAGATCATCTAGCAAGATGTTCCTATAACTATCAGAAATTTTTAAACATTTACAAGCATCTCCCGACAATGCATGTATTGTGAAGAAAGAGCAAATCACTTAATTTGATGTGGTAAGAAATCAAGTATAAAGGACAGTATTAACATTGCAGGTATCTAGAAACGTCTGCTCTATTAGGACAGCCCCATCAGATCAAGGGTACATTTTCTAAAATGAAGATTTGAAAATTACCAAGATGGAGTGCACATGCAAATCAGGCTTATCTGGAATTTGCAAGCATATTTCAGCATTATTATTGAACTGTACAAGGTTGTATTTACTACAATACTTAAGTGGCGAATTATCGTGCCCTGGTAATTTTACTGATGCTAGTATCAAATTTATTGTTTAGTTTTGGGTCTGGGTTTCAGGATTATTGTTAGCTGTATGGTTATGCTATTATAAATAAACATCAATATATAAAAAACCAAGCACAATAAATTATTATCACATGCCTTTCGTTCATCAATTTCTTGGATAATTCCCATTTTGTTGGTTACATATACTTTATTTTCATTTTCTGTGGCACCCAATATCACACCAATTGTCTTTTTCATTTATATTTCCTTCAGACATTTTATAATTGGATTTGAAATCGAAATAACTATACAAATCACACACGATAGCGAAACAAAACAAAGAAACCAAAACAATACGCGTTTCGGGAAGTTCACATTATGGCTGCTAGAGTCGCATAAAGTTGTGTTTTGCTCAATGAAAGTCAAGTATGAAGGACAGTATTCACATTGCAGGTTTCCGTCTACAAATGCCTGCTCTATAAGGACAGCCCCATCCCCATCAGATCGAGGGTACATTTTCTATAATGGAAGATTTGAAAATCACCAAGATGGAGTGCATATGCAAATCAGGCTCATTTGGAATTTGCAAGCATATTCCAGCATTATTATTGAACTGTGCAAGGTTGTATTTACTACAATACTCAAGTGGCGAATTATCGTGCCCTGGCAATTTTACTGATCCTAGTATCAAATTTATTGTTATGTTTTTGGTCTGGGTTTCAGGATTAATGTTAGCTCTATGGAGATGCCAATATAAATAAACATTAGTATGTATAAAACCAAGCACAATAAATTATTATCACATGCCATTCGTTCATCGATTTCTTCAATAATTCCCATTATTATTTTCTGTTGCACCCAATAACACAACAATTGTCGTTTTTATTTATATTTCCTTCAGACATTTTATAATTGGATTTGAAATCGGAATAACTGTACAAATCACACACGATTGGCGAATGAACATAAGCGATACGCCACCTGGTGGCATTGAAAATAACTTTACGAGCAGTCATAGTTCTTGTGTATGGTATTGTTTTGTTGATTTTATACTGAATTTGAATATTTGAAAGATTGTAAAACTATGAATCAGTAAAATAAAACTTCCAATACTAATTCCCATGCTTTTCCTCAAGCTGGTGATATAAATATCGTGAATATATAGATGAAATTCTGTTTACATTGAAGGTCACAGTCGAGTATAGTATAGTTCAGGTATCAACAAAATTGAAACGAGATCTCACATTATCTATTTTATCAAGCACTTCTCACCATTAAACATCAGAAAAAACAAATACTATAAACTCATAATTTATTCCATTACAAAAACAATTTTCTTGTCATCATGATATTATGATGTCCAGCATTCAAAACTTCTTCACCTTTGTTGTATTTGTTGCAAACTTCTGGGTGCTATTAAAAGTCGTGTATCGTCTTCTAACATTTACTGACATTTATAAATTTTATACAATTTAATCTCTAGCACATGTGCGTCCATTTGCAGGACAGCTTGTCATAAACGGGTCTGTCGCCCAGAAGAATAACCACACACAGAACACACATTATTGGCCTATATGGCCGGAAACACTAAAGACAAGCACATTGCACAATGACATAGCACGACTTGACCCTGAAACAATTTAGCTGCCAGCGGCGTGCCAGCGGGCAAATATCCAACAACCTTCATGAAAACTTCTGAAAGTGTTTGTGCCTTCAAAGTACCCCAAACTGCTATAGCGAAACAAAACAAAGAAACAATACGCGTTTCGGGAAGTTCACATTATAGCCGCTAGAGTCACATAAAGTTGTGTTTTGCTCAATAAAGAAAAGTTCAATTTTTCGACATTTCGAGTATCACATGTTAGGTCGCTTTCGATGTGCGAGTCTTCTATAGCGAAAAGGACACTTCAATGGCGTTTTTTTGTTATTTTCCACAGGTATAGTAAAGGTGGAAACATAAACTCCGTTGCCGTACCTGCAGTTGACGTTGCCGTTCCAGTTACAGATGTGTCCAATACATAAACTTGTCGCTGCTCTGCCAGCGCATGCGTGATAGGATAGTATTTATTTACATTTTTCAGAATAATTCTTGTTGTGTTGTATATACCAATATTCTGAAATCACAAATCCAATATTCCATGATGAATAAAAAAATGTTGTTTGCAGTAGCATTGAAAAAATTAGAGAGGAGAAAGCTTTTCAGGCGTTATAAATGTCGGTCACTTAACCGAAATTGAAAGAACAATGCCTACATGTACTTTTTGAGGATGAAAGAATGTGATCCAAAGAAATTCTAAAAATTGACTAGAATGACTGGGCAGGTCTTTGATGAATTACATGAATTACTGAAAGCTCCTAGAAGTGATGATATCTGTTCCCAACAAAGGCTAGCGATTACATTGCAGTGAGATGTTTTATTTCTTCCTATATATCTAATACTAATGAGGACATTTTTATTCAATTGATATTCATTTTGGGAAAAAGATAAACAAACTATATACAAGCAAGAAATAGTAAAAAGCTACAAACTGTCACACGATATGACCACAGTACTCTGTGATATGACTGTCTTTATAACATAAAATGATAGAATCATACAATAAGTGACAAATCAGCTGTCAGCTGTCACTTAGCTCGCCTGCGATTGGTTATCCGTAGCAGCCGTAGAGAAAATATGGATCTCTCTGGCGGCAACTGTAGCGGCAATTGCGTTAGTTGCGAAGTTTATGAACAGTAGTACATTTTTGACATCATTCATCTCGAAACAGTAACTGCGACGTCAACTGCTGGTACGGCAACGGAGTTTATGTTTCAAGCTTAAATAATAATAGATACGTAATTACTCGGATTATACAATGCGAAGATTTTTTTTCAGGAAAATAGCTTCATAGGCTTTTCTTTTCTCTGGAGAGCGATCCAATGATAACACATACATTATCACAATTGTTATGATTTCAAATGAGATGTCATAATATACAGGGTGGGGCACCCCATACGACACGGTCTCTGTAAACCAAACCATTGAATATTTCGGAAATTTCGTCTTCTCATTTTTCGTATATTCATTGAGGCTGCGAAAGGAAATTATTTTGGAGTCTACAGGGTGCTTCAAAAAAGTGTGACATCAAAAATATGGTTTTTCAAATGAAACACCCTGTGTTTCGTTATATTTTTGGATAGTTCAGGAAAAAATAATAATATGATTTCATAAAAGGTTATTGTTTTGTTTTTGAAAATGCTGGGTATAATTGGAGACTGAATAACATCGGAATGTATGGAATAAACCATGCCTTCCAATCGATGGCGTCATTCTTTTCGTCAGCAGAACGTGTCTGGTGTCGAAAAAATAACGTGAAAATTACGTCAGCTTGCTGCCTGGGTCGTTACCGTCCTAATTTGTCTCAAAAGAATTCCCCGGACTATTCACTGTACAATATTTTACCACTAGATGTAAAAATCCTAAGTTTAAACATGTTCAAGACAAAAATAAAAAAATACATATTGAGTCACTGCTTCTACTCTGCTGATGATTCCAGGGCGCATTGGTGCAGTGTGGAACAACTCTCATCTCTTTGATGGTCGGGTATATTATAGTGGGATTGTTGTATTATTGTAACTGATTGTAGTGGTTCGAATTTATGTTGATATGTATTCGATTTTATTTATTATTTATTCTACTTCATTCTGAGATGTGTTGTCTATTCCAATTGTTATAGTTTAGGTAAATGCTCTATTATGTAGAAATGACCTGCTGCAAACAGTTTACAAATTGTAACGCAGTAACGTAATAAGTAACAGGTGGTAATAACAGTATCTCATCGATATTATTCAACTCTACCATACTTCAACGAGTCTTCCTCTGTGAAGCAAACCTTTCAAACTTCTCTTTAGCTTCTGTTGCTTTTGACAAATATACAGAGACCTTAAAATTCTTCTACAAATACATTCAAAAGGCAATTATCTATATAACAAAATAATTGTGTCTGAGTAAGAGTATTTTTTCAAAGATATAAGAAAATTTTCTAAAAAAATTACACCTTTTAAACAATTGAAGCATTAAGCCCGCTAGTGGTGGGCGAATTTATACCTTATTTTTACCAACTATTACTAAATATATCAAATTATAAATCAGAAACTGTTATTCTTTGAAACTCAGTTATTCAATGTATGTTACACATGAAATTGAATTCAAAGAAATGACATGATTTCGCACCTCTTAGTCAACGAATTTTATACTACTTTAAACTTTAAAAGTCTAAACGGTAGAAAACATACTTTACTATTAATTAATTTCAGATGTTTGTTCAATAAATTCGGACAAACATTAATTCATGTCGTATATAGATATCTAATGAAAAATATCAAAATTAAGTTTGAGTTGAGATTATTTTAGGACAAGAGGATATCACTGAAATCACTTGAAGGTTTGTAAAACTGCCATATTCATTTGTATCTGACCATTTCTTTTGTTTTTTGAATGTATTGCATTTTTTATTTTGAATATTGTCTTTAGAAGTCACCCTTGTCGCTTGGGATGTAGGGTGTCAAAAGTACAAAGAATTAGTTTAGTCCGAAACTCCTTGATGGAGAAATAATTTTGAACTCGCTCCTTAATATATACAGGGTGATTCACATAACTGGTTCATTAGAGGTTTATGGGGAACTGGAAGAGATATCAAGTTGAAATTTTGGTGGATGCTACTACTCAATGTGATCTATCTTCCTAAAATATTTTCAATACGCTGTTACTTCCGGTTAAACCGGAAGTGATTTTTTTTCAAATGGAACACCCTGCTATTTTCAGATTTTTAAATTCTACGGAAAATTCTGGACCTGTTGCATTTTGAATTTTCTTCCTATCGTAATTTGTTTTCAAGATATTCCATTTTTTCGAAAAATTTTGACAGATGGACTGACTAACTAAAATGTCCATATCATCTTCAATTTTCAAGATTTTAGGTTCAATCTCCGTATACACATAAATGAAAGAGTGTTGTATCCCAGATAGCACAAGAACATTCATATAATATTTATAGAAGCACTTGATGGAATGTTTGAATGTTCTCAGAATATTTCCAAAACATACTTCATATATTCTGGGCACATTCTATGGACATTAAAAGTGAACTGAGTTTCATATTCTATAAATGTTTTCCGAATATTCTGGAGGATTTTCTGAGTACATTCATAGAAGCTTGATAAAATATTTCTACCGATTATAAGAAGTTCATTGGATATTGAGTGGAAGTTTAAGGACATGTTGAAATATTCTGAAAAAATCAAATTGTTCTTGTTGAAAGTTCATTCATGCAGTTTTTCATTTGGGAGTACCCTTAAATAATCATTCATTTAACATGGAATAGCAGCTATATGGTACAGGTAAAAAAAATTGTCCATTTTTTTGTGACTTACTCAATCTGGTTTTTATGATTTTAATTTAATCACTTACATATTGAGAAAACTCAAACTTTCCTGTGTGGTAATCAGTAATTTTAAATTAGTTGGAAAATAAGAGAAAGGTATCCCAGCATTTTCAGGTTTTCTTGACTCTTTCAGATGGATTCATTGAATTGATGTCAGAAAATTCATTGAAATACCTTAATTATGGTAAGAAATTATTTTTTCAAAATACACCATGTTCTAACCAGGATAGGAAAAATTCTTTTCTCCATCTACCATGTTCTTCCTCAGTCAACGAAGGAAAATTGAATTTTAAAAATACTGATGGAGGAACGGTCACTTCTCTTTTTTCCTTCAATGCCATTCTCTCTTCATCTTCAGCCAATTGATCCAATTTGAAATTTAGAATTGACAGGTTTCTGAGTACTTGAGGCTAGAACTGCTCATCTGCAATTTAAAAAAATAGTTGAATTTCTCAATGATAAAAAAAATAAAAGTAATCACCTTTCAAGTTGTTGTTATAGCTCCCTTTGATCTCTGTTATCAGTTTTATACTAGAATTTGGTTATTTTTTTGGGTCACTTCCTGAACAGCTTCTTTCATTAAGAACTGCAAAAAATATATAATAGTAGACTTGTATTTTGATTAAATGATTGGAATATCAAGTATCACCCTACAAGATATTCATTTATAGGTAGTGATAGAATTTATTTTTCCTCACCTGCATTTTTAGATCCTGGGTATGAATCAATCCCTCTAAATCATCATCTGAAGGGGGTACTGTAGAAGAAATACCAAAATCAGATACTGAAACTGAAATATAACATCCTTTCATGAAAGAACATGTCATTAATTGCAAAGGCTATTTTAATCACTAAAATATTTAAAACAGAAAGTCAGTGCAGCCATATTATTTATATAAATAAATCCATATCTTACCAGAGTTCTTTTTCTCTCCTATTTTAAGGTTAGGCATCACAATTTTGGTGATGGTGATCTTACTAAATTATTCGAAGTAAAATGTGGCTTCAAATAAATTGATTTTTGAGATTCAATAAACCATATATAGTCACAACAATTTTGTAATAAGTGCGAGAAAATATGACTAACCAAACATGTAATCAATAACAATGCCCCCTTGAATAAATGAATAGAGGGGTTATGTATTTAGCTTTTGAAAAACAATAGTATCATAGATATTTTAGACAACATATTAATCATACTTTATATGTATATACAGGGTGTTTCAGGGTGAGAACAGAAAGACAGATCATTTCGAAAATTTGTGAGCGTGGATAATCAAAGTTATTCTATCCATCCACAATATTTTCATCAATACAGTGTTGCCGCTTGTATCAGAAAGTAGTAGCTACTTTGTTATTTCAAATGGAACACCTCGTATATTATATCATTTTTGGAATCCCCATGAGATTCCTCACAACTTCCTCACATGATTCCCTATACCTATCTGTGACGATTTCCGAGATAAAAACTATTTTGTAAAATTTTTGTGCAAAACCTGACCATTGAAAAATATACATTTTTTCCCAATGCAAATTCACAAAATGTTGCAATTTGGGTTATAGCTGCATAAGACCATCAAGTATTCTGTCGATGAACTGAATTTCAGTTTCAGCATACAGGGAGGCTCAAAAGTGTGTGTCATCTGGGCACTCATGAAAATGACTGGTACTCCGTTTTTTTAAATGGAACACCCTGTATATTATCACTCATTCGAAAAGCTATAACATTTTCCATTATAATTGAGTATACTTTCCCTATACCTATATCGTACAGTTTGTTAGTTATGATTAGTTATGTTATGAATTCGTCTTCAATAAAATGAATATTGGATAGTGCTTAAGATAGTAGGCTTTCTGACAGAGAACTAACATGTTATTCCTTCATGGTTATCCATCTAAACCGCATTCAAGTAATTATTTTCTGCCATATTATTTTTACACCCATGCATCTTGAATACAGGATAACCATGAAGGAATAACATGTTAGTTCTCTGTCAGAAAGCCTACTATCTTGAGCACTATCCAATATTCATTTTATTGAAAACGAATTCATAACATAACTAATCATAACTACAGAACTAACAGATAGGTATAGGAAAAGTATACTCAATTAGAATGGAAAATGTTATAGCTTTTCGAATAAGTGATAATATACAAGGTGTTCCATTTAAAAAACGGAGTTGCAGTCATTTTCATGAGTGCCCAGATGACACACACTTCTGAGCCTCCCTGTATGCTGAAACTGAAATTCAGTTCATCGACAGAATACTTGATGGTCTTATGCAGCTATAACCCAAATTGCAACATTTTGTGAATTTGCATTGGGAAAAAATTGATATTTTTCAATGGTCAGGTTTTGCACAAAAATTTTACAAAATAATTTTCATCTCGGAAATCGTCACAGATAGGTATAGGGAATCATGTGAGGAAGTTGTGAGGAATCTCATGGGGATTCCAAAAATGATATAATATACGAGGTATTCCATTTGAAATAACAAAGTAGCTACTACTTTCTGATACAAGCGGCAACACTGTATTGATGAAAATATTTTAGACGGATAGAGCAAGTTTGATTATCCACGCTCACAAATTTTCGAAATGATCTGTCTTTCTGTTCTCCAGATACGTCTAATGTTCCATCCACTGTGAAACCCGATATACCAGCAACAATTTTTATATATCACAGTTCACAAACACGAGTTGAAGATCTGAAATTTGCATCAAGTTCCTTCAGAATGTAAACAATTTTTGACACTTGACAGCCGACAAAACTGACGCAAAACAACGAAAGTTCTAGGAATGTACCTTCAGAAAGTGATTGGAATATTCTTGTGAAAGATTCTATATATATTCTCTTGAATCTTTCTATGAATATTCGTAATGTTCTTAGAACATCTCCTGAACATTCATCGGATTATTCTATAACATAACTATTTGCACTTTATAGGAATATTCTTAGAATGTTTGTGCTATCTGGGATCAGGTATCCTCATAAGTGTTTCAAAATATTCAACAGGGTGTTTGATATTTCAGTTTACTTTTTGTAAATTTCAAATCGCAATAACTTTCTTATTTCAAATAGAATGACCATGAAATTTTCATACTATTTATCAACCCAGACAGCATGATATATTCCTAGAATATTTCTCAAATATATTATATATTCCGAATATTCATAGAATAATCCTGGAATATATACAGGGTGGGGCACCACATACGACACGGTCTCTGTATACCAAACCATTGAATATTTCAGAAATTTCTTCTTTTCATCATTTGTATATTCATTGAGGCTGCAAGAGGAAATTATTTTGAGGTATACAGGGTGGCTCAAAAAAGTGTGACATATCAAAGTTGGGTTTCTCAGTATTTTGTTGCAGTTTTAGATAGTTCAGGAAAAAATAATACAATTTCATAAAAGGTTCCATGTACCTAACCATAACCGTTTTCGAATTATTGTTTCCTTTTTGAAAATGCAGGGTACAATTGGAGACTGAATAACATCGAAATGTATCGAAACCATCCCTTCCAATTCTGACCAAGCATTAAAGAGGTTTCAGGCTATTGATTCCGATAGAACGCATTTCCCAATATTATACAGGACGTTCAAAATTCATTGTCACTTTTTACTAATTTCAAACGCAGATAACTTCGTTATTTCAAATAGAACACCCTGTATTTTTTCGATCTGAACAATACAAAATTCGATTATCTTTCATTTTATATCAAGGTTCCCTATACCTAGCTTCAATAGTTTTCAAGATATTGGCATTTTCAAATAGTATTTATCATTTCAATGCATTCTTTGAATCGAGAGAGCTGTAAAACGGCATTCATTTGATTTGGTAACAGAATTCTCATTGACAGATATTATACTTCACTTCATCGAACTCTTACTGTTCACTTAAATGAAGTTTTTATTCAGATCCATACTCCGACAGTAGTTCATTTAACAGACAATTTTTTTATTATTCAACTGAAAAACTTCAACGAAACATGAAATACAAATGTATGCAATTCAAACTAGGTGCTTGAAATGATGACTACAAAGAGCTATATACTTTTTCTATGGAAAACTGCCAACATTTAATAACATTTGAGGCGACACTCTTCGAAAAGCAGCCCTTATTCTCTCCTCCATATTTTCCAATGTGGTTGAAGGAGTGTCGCCAATCCCATTTCCCAAATATTTCCATGAAAAAAATCAAGGCAAGTCAAATCTGGCGATCTCGCTGGCCAATTTCGTGGTCCTGCCCTACCAATCCACCTTTGCGGAAAGCACATATTCAAAAACTGTCGGACAGTGAATTTGAAATGAATATGGATCTAAATAACAGTGAAATGTTCGATCAAGTGAAGTATAATAACTGTCAATGAGAATTCTGTTACCAAATCAAATAAATGTCGTTTCACAGCTCTCTCGATTCAAAGAACGCATTGAAATGATAACTACTATTTGAAAATGCCAATATCTTGAAAAATATTCAAGCTAGGTATAGGGAATCTTGATATAAAATGAAAGATAATCGAATTTTGTTTTGTTCAGATTGATAAAATACAGGGTGTTCTATTTGAAATAACAAAGTAATCTGCGTTTGAAATTATAAAAAAGTGACAATGAATTTTGAACGTCCTGTATAATATTGGGAAACGGGTTCTATCGGAATCAATAGCCTGAAACCTCTTTAATGCTTGGTCAAAATTGGAAGGGATGAATTCTATACATTTCGATGTTATTCAGTCTCCAATTGTACCCTGCATTTTCAAAAAGAAAACAATAACTCGAAAACGGTTATAGTTAGGTACGCAGTACCTTTCATGAAATCGTATTATTTTTTCCTGAACTATCCAGAACTGCAACAAAATACTGGGTGTTCCATTTAAAAAAATCCAACTTTGATATGCCACACTTTTTTGAGCCACCCTGTATACTTCAGAATAATTTCCTTCTGAAGCCTCAATGTACACTGTGTCCAAGATAAGAATGAACAGCATGTGGATCTCGGAAACCATGAGAGATACGGAGATGGTTAAATTAGAGAAAAGTTGCGCATTTCCTAGTCCAACAATGTGCCGTTCAGAAAGTTTGGAAATTCCAATTAGTTCCGGAGATATGCCTGAAAAAATGAAATTTGCCGATTTCGTTTTAATTTTTTTCTGACGTTATTTGAAAAGATACAAGAAAACAAAAGACACTTTCTCATTGCCATTTTTCAATCCCTACAAAACAGCGTTGAGAGATTTTCCGTACGACGTTTCGTTTCGGAGAAACCATCATCAACTTTATTTTTTCATATGGCCCGTGAAAAAAAATTACCCTGTATTGAATAGCATATTTTATTACCAATACAACGATGTATGACACGATATGATTCTGCAATATTTAAAATGGAAAAAAAATTGTTTTTATCAAAGATCGAACGTTTTCGTGTAGTGTGCGCTGAAATGATGAGTGAGTATGGTATAGTAGGCTATGATTACTCATGTTTGGAAATATTAAATTGAAATCACGTTATTGGAGATTTGAGAACTTCATTCGTATAAGTAGGTAGGTCTCATCATATGTTAATCAATTGAAATTTTTAGTTAAGAATTTCTGACTAGAAACTTAAAAAAACTAATCTCTATTATAGAGAATGTTCAAACAAATTACCATTATTTTCTAAACATAGATAACACCTTCTAAATGTTGAATTGAAAACATTTCTCAACATATCAGGTGTGATGCACTCGCACGCTTCAAGAATTAGTTTCCTAAACTGATCCTCAGATTCGAAAAAACACCGGTAAATATAATTTTTGCGCTAACCCCAAGAGAAAAAAAATCTAGCGGAGTGATGTCCGGCGAACGAGGGGGGCACGAAACTGCTAAATGTGTGCGTACCTATCCATTTTCCGGGAAATCTATTCGATAAAAACTCGCGCACTATTGAGGCATTGTGTAAAAAATAAGTAATCATAGCCTACTATACCATACTCACTCATCATTTCAGCGCACACTACACCAAAACGTTCGATCTTTGATAAAAACAATTTTTTTCCGTTTTAAATATCGCAGAATCATATCGTGTCATACATCGTTGTATTGGTAATAAAATATGCTATTCAATACAGGGTATTTTTCTTTCACGGGCTATATGAAAAATTGAAGTTGATGATGGTTTCTCCGAAACGAAACGTTGTACGGAAAATCTCTCAACGCTGTTTTGTAGGGATTGAAACATGGCAATGAGAAAGTGTCTTTAGTTTTCTTGTATCTCTTCAAATAAAGTCAGAAAAAAATTAAAACGAAATCGGCGAATTTCATTTTTTCAGGCATATCTCCGGAACTAATTGGAATTTCGAAACATTCTGAACGGCACATTGTTGGACTAGGAAATGCGCAACTTTTCTCTAATTTAACCATCTCCGTATCTCTTATGGTTTCCGAGATCCCCATGCTGTTCATTCTTATCTTGGACACAGTGTATATACAGATAATGAGAATAAGAAATTTCCGAAATATTCAATGGTTTGGTTTACAGAGACCGTGTCGTATGTGGTGCCCCACCCTGTATATATGCGTTGGGCACATTCATAGAATATTCTAAGTGGAATATATAATGTATATTCATGAAAGAATGTTCCAGGAATATTCCGATGCGAATATTCTCATTTGAATGTTCATGGAATATTACAGATTGTATATTTTGCACGGTTCATTCCTAGAATATCATGGATAATTCCAGAAAAGATGTTTTCATATCATGCGCATGCGCAATGACGCCTTATAGATGGATTCCTTTCAAAATACAATTTATTGTTTCCAATGAAATATTTTGCGTTAGATATTTGGCACAAACATATTTTTGAACCAAGAACAAATCTGTGTGGGTACTGAATATTAAACAATCGAAAACATTTTGAATCTACTATTATAGTCTAGTTCTGTGGTGGTGTGATGCACTGTTATTTGACATTCGACATTGACGAGACTCATGTGACACTATTATTATGAGTGCTCTGACTAGTGTGTACTGTGTGCGTTTGTTCTTTGTTGAAATAACCGTTAAAAAAAGCCGAAAGAGGTAAAATTGAGACCAAAGAAGCCCTCTGTTTTTTTTACTTTTGTTGTTACGATTAGCAGTAAAATGCATAAAGTTTAAAGTGACTCTCATCGATAACAGGTTTAGTTATAGAACAGGTAAGTAACAACGAACCATGATTCTTGTGCTGTGAGCTATTTATAAACAATAGTGTATCATCATTTTCGTTTCATTTTCAAGAAACAAAAGACCAAATTAGTTGGCACAATCAAAATGCACATAGCCTATCTGGTGTTTAAGGAAACAATATTTATGTATAGACAGTCCTTTCTTCCTGAACTACTCTAGGATAGAGTTATACAATGATTCTTGAATGATGTTTCAGGAAGAATACATAAATAAACATAGGAAATGTTATGGAAGGATATGTTACTGCTTTTCAAGAATTATTCATTATTTAATTGAAATAAATGTCTTCACCCAAGGTGAGATTTGTGAAGAAGTTGTTCTTTCATTAACTGTAATGATATATCAACTGTATTGGCTCAGAAAGAAGGGACTATCAGTGAGTGGATGTGTCACACAAATAGTGAAATATATAGGTATATATATATATATATTTTTTTCTATAGATGCAATTCAAAGATCTCACCATAATGAAGTCTCTCTGAAAGAGATTGAAATGGTTGTGTCTGTTTATCTTGCTACTAAAAAGGAATTAGTAAGTTTTTTTTCATGTATTTTGCTTGGGGAAGGTGATGAAACTAAAGATCAATACTTCTTCTAATTTTTTCAGTTGTCAGAATCATAGTGCACAATTATTCTGAAGACACAAAATTAATTACCTCAAGAGAACTAAAAAACACATCTTGTACTATCTGGTTCCTCCTTACATGCGAAGTTTTTTTTTCAGAGTTGCCAATTCAGCAACAGAAATGGATATTGAAAAAAATAGAACAAAAAGGACGAGTTTTGATGTTAAATCTTTAGTTTATATAATATTTATATACATAAACATGAAACTGTTGTTTGGAATATTTGTTCATTTGTCATTTTATATATTTTTTTGATAATGTTATATATACATATTGTTATCCCAGGCAGCAAGCTGACGTCATAATGACGTCTCTTTTTGGTATTTATTGGTCCGCAACGTCATATTACCAAAAAATGACGTGAATACTGACGTCATTTTTTGAATGTACTGTAGACGTCATAACCAGGACGTTAGTTTGACGATATTTTTACGTCATTATAAAACGTAAACTCATTGTTTTATATTTTTGCATTTTGATGATTATTCCAATGATCCTTATAGGTTCCTAAATATTTTTCATCGAAATGCAAAAGTTAAACGAAAGTTTACCATAGATACCTTAAAGTGTGTATAGGCAAGTGTACATTGTAGGTACAGAATGGAATCAAATTTCTCTTTAGGCGAATAAACAGACACAATATAGGTATTATTATTCCACCACAGCCCATCTTTTATGAGGTTCGTATGATTATCCACTCATTGAAAAACAGTTTGAATTTGGCGCTTCAAAACAAAACGTTCATTATTTGTTTGGCGTTCGGCAATCTCCGGAGTTATCGGTATCGGACAAGTCGGCCACAAGCCAACTGAAGCCAACACGCAACGTTGACGACGCACACGGCCACACGCCATTATCACAAAAATTTTGAGGTTGTTATGTATTCGATTTCGATTGAAATTTCCTATTGATTACAGAAGTCGATTTCCGACCGTCGGTTGTGAATTGTGCATTTCCTTTACTAGTGATTTGTAAGGTAAGTTTAATATTTGGTCTATTGCATGTATTGGATTTGATGACATGTACTCACCACTTACTATGATTCCTGTACCTATATCATGATGCTACGTTATTTTAAGGCTTTTTCCTTTTTGTGAAAATAATTGTATCCTTAAGGTTTGTGTGCTGATTAAACTCACTAGGATTTTTTGTCGAGATACTGAAATAATTTGATGAAAAATCAAGAAACATATGATGAGAGTCCAAATTAATGTGTTAATACTGGTGAAAAGAAGCTTCTTATCAGTGAATCTACCTATAGAAAAAGAAAGAATCTTAGTTATATATACACAATTCACTTATTTTGGTTAACTGTATAATAAATAGAGTCGACTCTTCTAAGCTATTAAAGATCTAGAGATGAGTCTGCACAAATAACTTTCTGTTCTGACAACTCAAGGTACTTCTTTCTTTCTTACTTTTCCAATGGTTTTTTCCTACATATCTGTTATAACTGGTGGTAATCTAGAAGACAGAACTTTCAACAATTTGTTCGACCAAATGAAATTTTTAAAATACTATCACATCTGTATATTTTTGAAATTTGTTTTTTTAATAGTTTGTGAATAATAGTAGAGTTTTCATTTATCTATTGGTCATTAACCATTAAATTATATATATTTTTCAACAATAATTTTTTATTTCTAGAAAGTTCCTGTGCCTTGGGGATTTCTACTCTTCTCACATCCCCAACAAGTGGAACAAGTACCCCTACATCAACTATTCACAATAAAATTTGGCATTTTTTCTTCCTAATGAGCTAATCAATTTTTCATCAAATGTTCTGAGTTAACAATTTTACTCTTGATAATTGTGATCCTCATAGTTCAAAAAAATAACTCCCTCTACTCAAACTGTTATTTTATATATATAATATAAATATATATATTATATTTCATTATATCTTTATTATATCCTTTGATGCCGATGGAACATATAGATTTTCGTTCTCTAATTTTGATTTTATTTACAGACCTTATAACATCATAGATAGGATATTGATATATGCACTAACATCCAAATAATATGAGCTTGAGACTAGCAAGTGAATACAAATAATTTTGAACCAATATCAATATATATATATATATAATAAATAGGGACGGCCCATTAACGTCGAAATATAACGTCATAATGACGTTACAGAATGACGTCTTTGGTCTGTGACATAATCACGTCATCCTACCGTCTTTATGGCGTCATTCTTTTCGTCAGCAGGACGTGTCTGGTGTCGAAAAAATTACGATAAAATCACGTCAGCTTGCTGCCTGGGATGGATATATCTTTCACTAGTGAAAACATTTTTTGTAGATTATTACAAAATAATTCCCTGATTCCAATATTTGGAATATTCCATAGATATCCCCAGAATATTCTGGATATTCATGGAATTTTCTCCAAGAATTTTGGAATATTCGATAGATATTCTGAGAATATTCTAGATATTAATGGAATATTCTCCTGAGAATATTCTATGATTATCTGAGGAATTCCCATTCGCATGTTCAGGGAATATTCCACAGATATTCTCGAATATTCCAGAACATTCCGAGAATATACCAATATTCGAAACTGAATATTCTAGGAACATTCATGGAATATCTGGTGCTGTCTGGGAATACGGTTGATTTTCAATTTGTTTGACTATTACCAGATTTATTAAGGTTTTATCTAAGAGTACTCACTACATTCATCAACTTCTGCGACATCAGTGCCCTCAGAACGATTATTTTCTGAAGCAGGAATTCGAAAGCGCTTGTCTCCAAAACGAGTGATGCACGGAGGAGGAATGGAAACCTGAGAGTTGAAGTAATCGCAGTACGTGAGCCGTCCTGGATACGGTAGCGTAGGAAATGTGACGTTTATGGTGTACACCTAGATTGATGTTGAAGTAGTTCATCACGTTAGCACAGAACTGGTCTAGGCAAAGAATGTTAAATTATTCCAATACTTTAATTTTCTTGCTGTTTTATAAAGCTCTATTTTATGTCTTGTGCTATTCGTGGATTATCGTTATTTCGTTGGATTTCGGTTAGCGTACATTCCTTCATTACCACCCGTTAAATAACGCGAATCTACGTACACTCGTGAACCCACGAAACACGAAAACGTGTGAAGGGCGCATGCCCAGATGTCGGATTGAATCTTTTCTTTATCGTTCATGGAACTAGTTCAACTCTCTATTATTGTATCAAATTTGTGTATCATTTGTTTTTCATGTCCTGTAGTGTGCTCACTCGGCTTACAAGTCGCAACGTCACTGTCTCCAGTGGTGAACAGATGAGCGTGATATAAGTGTGGAGTCTGACGGGCAATCTTTATCACATTTCTTTAGTCATATAACACGTAGCGTGTCGTGTCGACGGGACAAAATTAAGATATATTCAAAAGAAAATATTTTCTCAAACAAATGAATCAGCATCCGGATGGGATTCTGAATAATAGCACTCAACAAGAAAATTAAAAATAATAAACTCTGAAACAAAACTCAGTATCATCATTTAAAAAAACTAGTTTAAGAACTTTGTCTTAGCTTCGGTGGTATTCGATGCAGGTGTGAAAAATTTACAATAAACTGTTTTTTATTCATGTTTATGATTAAATACAACATTCTAACATTTCGTCACCAAACCAATCATTTGAGGAAATTAAAACAAAATAACACGATTTGAAATTGTAAGCAGAGTTGCAATATTATTATTTTCTGTATTTGAGGTCAATTCGAGAACAAACAAATCTGTGTCACCCTGTGATATATTCATTATTGAATTTGTATGATGTATCAATATCATTTTCCTGAATGAAGGTAAACTTTTCTTGTGTCATAGTTGTATTGTCATATAATATGCAAGTGAAAGAGATGCTTATGAAGAATATAATATCTAGTTAAAAACAATTTTATATATAAATGGACGAATTACAATTCTTATAAATATATATCATAAGGCACGGAAATATGGTTTGAAAATTTTGGATTGTATTTTTAGAGCTGTGTCGTGATAACAGATTTTCTAATTATTGCAGTTTCTGTTGTATTAACCTTCGATACAGGAGATGAGACTACCTCAGAAGAAACCAGCCAAGGCGACACCTTACTTAATGATGGACTCATTGGTGTTGGTATTTTGATATTCGCTACATCTGGTTCTTTTTGTCCCTATGAATCAGAAAAAAATAAATATATTAACTAAATAAATTCTGACTAAATTCATATATAAAATGAAACAGTAATACCTTATTTTATTCTGGAAATTTTAAAAATTTATCTAAACGAACTATTGATATTATTACCATACACTATAGTCTATCCAAAATGAACAGACCAGCCTGAAACGATGTAGCACGCATCTATCACGTGCTGAAGCGGGTCTGATAGAGAATATAGTAGTCACATGTCTCAATAATGGACACATTCTTCACATAGTTCCTGATTGGATATATTTTATTTGTCAACATTGTATTATTGCCTTGTTGTAATTTTCCACTTCTGATTGAAAAGAACGACGCGAAGTAAATTTCAGACGAACTTTGAGTACAGCAAATACATGCGCCGGTGTTTGAAATGATAGATTTTACCTGCAATACCAGAGGAACATCTTCTGATATTTCGGGTTCGGTATTGTCAATCTTGATTTCAGGCAAGGCAAGAGGGTTGCCTCTGGCCGGGTCTAGCTTATTCCAAAACTGTGAATTCTTGACTTTGATTCCACAGTCTCGAGGTATTCTGATAAGACTGGGTATTTTTACAA
The DNA here is from genome assembly GCA_037013635.1 of Plagiodera versicolora. Taxonomy (NCBI): domain Eukaryota; kingdom Metazoa; phylum Arthropoda; class Insecta; order Coleoptera; family Chrysomelidae; genus Plagiodera; species Plagiodera versicolora. The sequence goes on along the minus strand of CM072986.1, from coordinate 797,577 downwards.
GGATATGTTCGTTTTGTTGGCATATCTTGTTTGTTTTGATTGGGTTTTCGGCAGGAATTATCGAAACGTATTCGCTGTTGATGGATTCTATGATTGGACTGGCAATCTGAACTTTTGTAGGGTGGCACTCTTGATTTTCAGCATCTCTTATAAGTGATGTCAGGCAATTGTCCACTTGGGGTTCTAGTTGATTTTCACAGACAAAGACATCTTCGATGAGGGGGCAGGCTTCATCTTGAAATTGTTGTTGACTTGGTCCAAGAGTCAAATATGGGTGATCAGGAATTATTATGGATTGATTTACAGGTATCGGGAATAGGTGGAATAGTTCATATTTATATTCATTAAAAATTGGAAGATGTATTGCAAAAATAATTCTATTCATAGAAAAAGTAACTTGTAATCCTGCTAATTGATAAAAAGAGATAATATTTTTGAAACTCGGAACTTTGTTCTTATCATAGATTGTACTCAAATAATTCATTAGTTTTTCTATTTCAGAGATAGATATGACTGCACTATGTAAAGTATTCAGTTTAGCAAACGCTATTGCATCCTCTAAGTTATCTAGGAATGTGATCATATTTTGGCAGTTCAAAATGGTCTGATCAAGCGTATTTTGTGCTCTTAAGTAAGCGATATATCTTTGAATGTATTGTTTATGTTCAGAAAATATTCGAGCTTCGATTTGATCAAAATTTGGTTGGCATTGCGAAGTGTTATGGTATTATTATAGTTATCAATTAATTGTTTAGAAAGTGATATTTGCATTGTAACTTCCCTGTCGAGAGTTTTTTGATTTGTCTGTAGTTCTGTTATTGCTTTGTTATATTTTATTTCGTCTTCAGAGTCCATTGTTCCGAAGGCCCATTTTGAAATTTTACCAACAACATTCAGTAAGCCTCTTTTTGGACGAGTAAATGGTGTTATATTTTTTATTTTGTTATCCGTTTCTGTTATCAAATATTTGACATGACTTAGTAAATTGAGTAGAATGTAATAATGATATGGATAAACAGGACTATTCGAAAGCGATGAATTTAATGATTTTTCTGCTTCTCGATAAAAATACTGAATATTTTCTAATTGTATTCTTAAAAGTAAAGTTTCGACATAATGAAGAAACGTATGTTTAGTTTCAATAACTTTCGCATCTCCAAGCCGAAAAGGGAGGAGAGGTGCTTTTAAGGGTGTGATTGTTACGTCGTCAACAGTTACCATCGTCATTCGGAGAATGATGACTACAGGAAGCAATTGCTTCATCAGGAACATTGCCCTGTAGAACAGAAGAGAACGCTTTAGGTTTTTGTACTTGAGATTTGTGAATCGTTTTATTTTTATTTGATGTTTTGAGTTTGATTCCTAAATCTTGTGATAATGTTGCTTTTTTGAATCTTGGTTTTGTTTTGCTTCTTGAACGGTTTTGTCAATAATGAATCCTTTGGATCCGACTTTGAATTCTGTTGGTTCTTCACGGTTTTCATTTGTTTTCGATTATTCGTGTTTTATGCTTATTTGATATGTCGTGAATCTTATTGAAGATTGTTTGTAGTCTTTCTCGGCGATTGACGACAAATTGGTTCATTATTATTTCGTCAGTAAGGTCAAAGGGATCTAGGGCGTCAAGGCGTCCGTTGATGAGGTCAAATGGTTTTTGTTTCGTTACGCTATGTACAGAAGAATTATATTCCAAAATAGCGTATTGCATTAATTGTTTAGTACTGGCTTTGGAAAGAATTTCTCTTTCTCCTATACCTGTTTTGATTTTTGATGCTGAATGATAAATTTTTTCAGGAAAGAATATTTCTGCAAATTTTGGTTTTATGATTGAATGAGAACATCCTGTGTCAACTAAAAGTTTCATAGGCGGGTTATTTATTTTTATGTAGGGTAATTTATTTTTTGTGATTTCTGTGTGCATTTCAGAGGTTACGTGTTGTATTTTTCGTGCCAACTTCTTGAAAATTTTCATCATAGTCATTTTCATAATTTTGGTATTCACTTATTTCTTCGGTATTTTCATAAAATGATTGTTCTTCGGAAGTGGTTGGGTGTTGTTCAGTTTGGAAGTCGTAAAATTTGGTGGTCCGGTTGATCGGAAATAATTATTACTTTGAGGCGACGAATAATTTTGGCGTGTGAATGTATTTTTTGATGTTGAGGATACGGCTATTGGTTCAGGTCGATTTCTGGGTATTTGTCCAGTTGGTTTTAAAACATTTCTGGGAGGCCCAAAAACTTGTTTATTTGTTGGGTAATGTCTCTGAATATTATTATTACGTGATTGTATATTTATTGGTTGGGAAGGAAATTGTTGGGGTCTTTGTTGAGCTATCGGTAAAGGTCTTTGAAATTGTTGGTGAGCATGAGTGTTATTTCTGAAATTTTGTGTTGGTGGGTTGTAATTTTGAAAAGTCTGGGTACGAGTATCGAATGATCTCTGACTATTATTTGATATAGATTTTGATGGATTTTGAGTATACTGGAAGTTTTCTTCTTCGACGATGATATTCATTGCCGTTTCTAAACAATCTGGGTTTTTCAATCTGACTATCGTCTGTAAATGCCCGTGTAGACCTCTTATGAATGTTCTGAGACAAGCTCCTTCGTATTGTTTCATGTACACCGTTTTTGTTGTTACGTCCATTATAGTGGCGTCTTGTGAATTGATTTTCTATGCGAGATTACTTCTTAGAACTTGTAACCGTTTGCCAAAATCTAAAGGTGATTCGTTTTTTAAGGGTCTAGCTAACAGTAAATCTTGTTCTAGACATTCAAAGCTCCTATTGTCTCCGAAACATTGCACAAGTGCGGCTTCTACTTTGGTTCGACAACCAACGAGTAGTTGCGCTCTTCCTAACAATTTTGTTTGAACTACTCTGTTTAAGTAATTTTTCAAAATTGGATCTCTCGTTTGCTCTCTATAAGTTTCGAAAAGGAAGTCACAAGATGAAATAAAACTTACGAGTGTACTGGGATTCCCGTCGAAAGTAGGAATCGTGTCTACGAACATTTTCAACATACTTTAATTGTTCGCTGGTTCAGTCATTTTTATTGCTGAATTGTTTGAATGTGTCTCGGAAAATGTTAAAGTTCCGGTGAATGAATTAATTAATTCTTCTACAGTATGATCGCTGATCATGAGATTTTCCTATCTACGTTTTGTTTGATTTCTTTCTTTCTTATCTCCTAACTTATTTCTAAGATCAAAATTTCCTAACCAGGGAAAAATGATGGGGTCACAGGAAAGATGCAGGGAATTTGACTCTTACCAAAGTCCTCTTCTTTCTGTGGTTGATTCTGTCCCGTGTAGTCTGCGACTCGTTGGTGGATCCTCGTGTGAACTCAATTCCTTTTTGGATACCGGTGGCCCTCAGGTGAACTCAATCCCGTTTTGGTGCCGTTTCACTCGAAAAGTTCAATCTTCTTAACTACCGGTGCCGAAGGATTGAAATCCACGTTTTTTTCGTCGAAACCGGTTACGATACCGTGTGATTTTCGACAAATAACTGCACCGATATCCTACCGACTGCGCCAATTTTGTTTTCGAAGATTCGAAAGGGGTTTTTAAAAAGATTTTTTATTACGAATGATACAAGTAGCAGAGAACAAATCTTAGAACAGAATAATTAAATAAGCAAATTGTTATGAATATATAACGTTGGTCCGCATCGACAGCTTCTTAGAATAAGAGTGTTATCTTATGATGCTTCAGCTGTTGTGGGCACGTAACTCGTATATTGGCATGCATTCGTTCATACGCATGCGCTAAAAATGGCGTGGGCTTGATGCTTTACGGGTTATTCGTTAATCGTTTATTGTTCTTGTCGTTTAAGTCATGTTATAAATGGTCTGTTCTTAGTGCTAAGTTCTGAGATTCGAGTTAACAATAATTAACATCACTGTGTGCCTATTCATACTTGAAAGTAAGTACACATTTATGATACTATTTATTTTATTCTACGAAAAATTCATTTGATACATCACTGATCATTTCATTTTCAAGGCGTTTTTTTCAAAATGCCTAAAAGAAAAAGGAGCAGTGCTTGGTATAGGGAAGTACACCAGGAAACGGAAAATATTCTTAATGCAATTGTAATGATTGGAGAGAGTATAGTGTCACTCTCATGAGAGACACTATATACGAAAATTTCCGACTAGCTTGCTCAAAAGCATCCAAGTGCTGTGTCACATCAGAAGTATCAGAGCCTGAATATTTGTCATATAAGAGAAGGCCGAAAAGAAGGTGAATACTTCAGAAGAAGACAGTAGTTCTGATTTGGATATACCAGAACCACGAGCAAGAGAAAGTAAGTTATGGTTATTTGTCCACATTTCCTTTTGTAACTGTTGAATAATTGTAATGAGCTTATGTACTTTCAATATAATGTTTTTCTTGTTTTAGGAACAAATCTGTCAACAAAGAATATTGGAGAGAGCCAAGAAGACTTTGGTGAGACTTGATTCTTATTTGCAATCATAATTATTTAAGACAAAATTAAATTTCTTACCTAGTATCAATTTGGAATCCATTAGTGTTGTGATCCCGGTAAGTAATTATTCTCAATGTCAGCATAATCTTAAACGATGTAGGTAAACTCGAAGTCATCTCCACAAGTTTAATAATGGTAAATTATTTTAGATCAAAAAGTACATTTTTGTTTTTCTTCTTCATCTTGGGAAAGGTTTGAAAATGTTTTTCCAATGTATCCACTTAAACATGTATTCATAAATTACATCTAAATATAGTTCCTAACCTTTCCTTCCCCCCTTTTATGTTCTCCATAAGTTCACTTTTCAAGCTGAAGATGAGTCTATATGGGTTCGAAACATGTACTTTTTGATCTAAAATAATTCATCATTATTAAACTTGTGGAAATTACTTTGAGTTTTCCTACATCGTTTAATCACACTACTCCACTTCGAGACAATATGGACTTCTACCACAAGCATAATATTTGCTAATGTTCCACTCATATTTGATTTTGATTCAATACAAGTTTGCAAAAGGAGTATCATATAATGTTTTGCCTCTATTTTACTTGAATATTTTTGATGTCCATGAGCAAAAGGTTGCTTTTTTAAAAAACTGAATTTTGTTATAGGTACGGAAATTAAAAACATTGAGGTACAGAGTGTACTTTCTTCAGGTACTTTTACTCTTAAGTTATATTGTAGAACTGTTGTCATTTATCTCATACTTTTTGGACTTGAAATTCAAAAAAACTTGCATCGAAATATTGGTTAAAAATTCCAAATTGATAAAGAAATGCACCCGAAACTTCCAGGAGCTCTCTGAAAAAGTTGACACCCTCACGGAATTATTGAAAGGGTTCATAAGTCCAAAACTATTGACTTTTTTGATAGAAAACCATTTATCAAACTTGTTCAGAATTCAACGTAGAATGTGAAAATGCAATGAAATATAGGGTATCCCATTTGAAAAAATTAACTTTCAAGTCACCGTGCTTATTTGAGACACTCTGTATGAATGAAACTCAAACCATTGAGGAGATCGAATGAAACCCTACAACTTATGTATTTAAATTTTTTTGTAATATGTAGAATAAAGAAGTTACAGGGGGGGCGACGGACTTTTGGTCCTCACTGTATAGTTTGGTTTCTTCAATATATTTCCAAGCTAGCATGATTCATTCTGAAAGCAATTTAAGACATATAACTAATCATGCAACTCTTGTTTTCCAGAGATATCCCTGCAGTCATCGCTGAAGAAACTGCTTAAAATGCTGCATTGCATAAATGTAATTATTATTATATTATGTGTAATCGCCTATGGCTTGGACACGATTAAATAATAAATAATTATAATTATGTAGAAATAGACTTCCTCAAATTCATGTTGTTTTTATTAACTTGTAGGGAAAGGGTGCAGCTTGCAAATAAAATATTTTTATTTTCTGAGTTGAACATTGCTTGAATTGTCGACATATTTACTTAATTGAAGAAGTTCATGATGAAAACCTTTTATATCACAGATATTTCTGAAATTTTAGTGACGGATTTTGTTATGAAAACCTATTATGATATTTAGGGAATATTAGGTATATCATGTTCCTGAATTATTTTAAATATTCATAGAAATATTTCAATGGAATATTCTAATATTCTTAATATTATAGGTATATTCTGGATATGTCAGGAATGTACCCTGAAGATATTCTGGGAATATCCTGGAAATATTCTTGGAATATCCTGGGAATATTCTGAATATACCAGGAATATTCCCGGAAGCTATTCCAGGAATATTCTGGATATTTTAAAAATTTTCCCCACCAGCATATTCTAGGAATATTCCAAAAAAGATAAGTATATCCCTGTTACATTTAAGTATATTCCAATATCCCAAAAAGAATATTCTATGAATATTCATGGAATATCCGGTGCTGTCTGGGAATGTCTAGTGAGATTAGTATATCATAAAAATGGCATTATTAGTGATATTCTCGATTATTATGCAGTACAAAACTGCACAACTTTGCCAGAATTCAAACAATTTCGTATATCTCAAGTTAAATTTTATCCCCATAGTGGCACTGAAAAAACGGACAGCCTACGAGGGATAAACAAAAAATATTATAACATAATATCCTAAAATTAAAAAATAATGTATTCGAAGATATTTTTAAAAACGAGAATAACAAAATTTAATGCTTACCTCACTTTCATCTTCTCTAGGTGCATCCACCTCAGTTTTTTCTACTCCATATTTCTTATCCTCGCAGAATGGGTTGTTTGGATGGAATGGATTAATGGAATGGAACGGATTTACTTTATCACTGTCATCCAAATAGTTGGCGAAAGGATTCAAATTGACTTTCTCATCTTCTACTTGGCAGAGTTCTAATCTCCCTTCGTTCTGGCCGAAAAATGTTACAGTTACTGGTGTTGGACATCGTTTCAGGTTTTTTTCTTCTCCTTTGACTATGGTTTCGTTGGTAATTTCTTGTTCCAATATGTTCGGAGATGTATTATTCGAATATGTCAAAGATGGAGAAAGAGAATTGGGAGGACCAGTCACAGAAATTGTTAATTTATCACCACCCTGTTGGTAGAAGTGAGTATCTCAGAAAAGTATCAACCAAATATTGTAAGTTAATGGAAATAGATCAGGAATCATATGTGACCATTCTTTAAATACTCACGACTGATATAAATGTAGCAGCATTTAGAGAAGTTTCTTCTTCTTTAGCATGTACAAACATTTGATTGGTCATTTTTTGACTTTGCATTTCCTCTTCAACTTTAGCTAAAAAATTTATATATTCAATAAGAATTATGATTTTCATAAATTGTTTAGGAAGATCGTATTACTTGTTATATTATATTTGTTATGGGGTTTATATTACAGTTATAATTCAATTAGCATAGCATCGAAGAATTCAGGATATCACAAAAATTTACATGGTCTAGATGTATAATATGTATATGAATCGCACTCGAGAGTGAAGACAACCTGATAAAACTATTTTCAAGCATTCGAAATAAAATCTACAAGTTGAGTAACATATTATTTTTTATAATTCCGCATACTTGTTTTGTTTTAAAAAAACGCAATGAAATGAAGTATGACTTTCGCAATTGAAGAATCGCACATCAGAAGCGACCTAACATGATTGAAAAGGAACCATGATTCCTATTTAAAAAAATATTACTTTATATCAAAATTCGAAACAGTTTCTTTACGCCACTATATTGCACGTAAAAAAGTGTCGAATCGAATTTGTTTTCGCCAGTGAACTGCACTCGAATAAAGAAATGGATCTTTTTGTATATCCTATGGTTACCGAGTTCACTATGCAAATATCGAAATGTGCCCACCCCGTACGCCACTTCATTTAAATTAGTATCAGTGTATTTTTGAATATCAAGTAAGCAAGATATTGCTTGTTACTTGGGACACACAATCAAGCTCGTGATTCGACCTGTTTTCAGTATCTAGTTCCAAAGACGCGGTCAACACCTCATAAAAAATTATAGGAATAAATATTCACCTTTTAGAATATTGCACTTGATTTGTCCAGGTGGCAAAGGTTTTGCTCCTCCACTAATTTTGGAAATATTATTCGGTATTTCGAGAGGTAGACATTTCGAAACAATTTCGGCTTCTGCTGCAATTCAATTATATTAAATATTTATCGACAGAACTCAAAAATTAACAAACTTACTATCTGATTCGGTGTTTTCATTTCTTTTATCGTCTTTAGTTATGCCAGATAGTGACTCTTTTGCTAAGCTTTTGAACAAGAATTCCAATTGGCTATCGGCGTTCGAAGGAGTTGGACTTATGGGAGCCAAAACAGCAGATGCGGTATGGCTATTGTTTCTTGGTAGAGTACCACTTTTACTGGCTGCATGTGATACTGAACTGAAAAAAAAAAATCAAAGTGTACGTGGATAGAGAGTAACAGGAAGCGGTTAGTGAAACAAATTATGCATTTACATTGAAGTCTACTTATTCAAGGATGATAGTTTGACATACTTGGTTATTTTTCAATACCATTAGTGCAACATGAAAAGTTTCTAGCGAACCACTAATCTGATTAGTTGAGGAATAACTCGGAACATTTTGGCAACAATAATCATGGCAGCACTTGTGATTTCACGATGCCTGAATCATTTGGAGAGGAATCTTCGATCCGTTAATTCAGTTTGTTAATTCCAGACGAAATATTTACGGATATTGAAAAAACTGTTTAACGGATATCCATGGTCGATAGTTATTAAAATTTGGTCTATATAATTCATGAATCGAAAACGCTTTAAAAAATATTTTGAATGATAAACTCAACTCAACTTTCTATTTCGGAGTATTGTTGGAAAAAATAAGTAGCAACACCGCACTTTCTATCGAGCTGTCACAACTATATTGCTTGAATAAATAAACTATATCTACCACTCATATCAGATAATCTATAATAAGATTATAAGAAAAGATAATTCCAGAATGTTTACATTATTTCACTATGAATTTATGTGAAAATAGATTTTGAGGCTTAAAACAATCAATGTAATTGATTTTGAATAACAATTATGGTTTCCCTGTCTCAAACCCTTAATTCAGAAAGAAACACTTTATTGAATAACTTTATTGTTACTTTACACAAAATTAGTAATATACAGGGTGGGGCACCACAAACGACACGGTCTCTGTGAACCAAACCATTGAATATTTCGGAAATTTCTTCTTTTTATCGTTTGTATATTCATTGAGGCTGCAAGAGGAAATTATTTTGAAGTATACAGGGTGGCTCAAAAAAGTGTTAGATATCAAAGTTGGGTTTTTTTAAATAGAACACCCGGTATTTTGTTGCAGTTTTGGATAGTTCAGGGAAAATCAATACGATTTCATGCAAGGTACCATGTACCTAACTATAACCGTTTGCGAGTTATTGTTTTCTTTTTGAAAATGCAGGGTTCAATTGGAGACTGAATAACATTGAAATGTATGGAAACCATCCCTTCCAATTCTGACCAGGCATAGAAGAGGTTTCAGGCTATTGATTCCGATAGAGCCCGTTTCCCAATATTATACAGGACGTTCTAAATTCATTGTCACTTTTTTATAATTTCAAACGCAGATAACTTTGTTATTTCAAATAAAACACCCTGTATTTTTTCGATCTGAACAATACAATATTCGATTATTTTTCATTTTATATCAAGGTTCCCTATACCTAGCTTGAATAGTTTTCAAGATATTGGCATTTTCAGATAGTAGTTATCATTTCAATGCATTCTATGAATCAAGAGAGCTGTGAAACAACATTTATTTGATTTGGTAACAGAATTCTCATCGACAGTTATTATACTCCACTTGGTTGAATATTTTACTGTTATTCAGATCCATATTCATCTCAAATTCACTGTCCGACAGTTTTTGAATATGTGCTTTCCGCAAAGGTGGATTGGTAGGGGAGGACCACGAAATTGGCCAGCGAGATCGCCAGATTTGACTTGCATTGATTTTATTCATGGAGATATTTAAAAAATGGGATTGACGACACTCCCCCAACCACATTGGAAAATATGAAGGAGATAATAAGGGCTGCTTTTCGAAGAGTGTCGACTCAAATGTTATTAAATATTAGGCAGTTTTCCATAAAAAGAGTAGCTCTTTGTAGTCATCATTTCGAGCACCTAGTTTCAATTGAATACATTGTTTTGTTGAAGTTTCTCAGTTGAATAATGAAAAAATTGTCTGTCAAATATCGAAGTATGGATCTGAATAAAAACTTAATTTCAGTGAACAGTAAAAGTTCGACGAAGTGAAGTATAATAACTATCAATGAGAATTCTGTTACCAAATCAAATGAATGTCGTTTCATAGTTCTCTCGATTCAAAAAATGCATTGAAATTATAACTACTATTTGAAAATGCCAATATCTTGAAAACTATTCAAGCTAGGTATAGGGAACCTCAATATAAAATGAAAGATAATCGAATTTTGTATTGTTCAGATTGAAAAAATACAGGGTGTTCCATTTAAAATATCAAAGTTATCTCCGTTTGAAATTATAAAAAAGTGACAATGAATTTTGAACGTCCTGTATAATATTGGAAAACAGGTTCTATCGGAATCAATAGCCTGAAACCTCTTCTATGCCTGGTCAGAATTGAAAGGGATGGTTTCCATACATTTCAATGTTATTCAGTCTCCAATTAAACCCTGCATTTTCAAAAAGAAAACAATAACTCGAAAACGGTTATAGTTAGGTACATGGTACCTTGCATGAAATCGTATTATTTTTCCCTGAACTAACCAATACTGCAACAAAATACCGGGTGTTCCATTTAGAAAAACCCAACTTTGATATGTAACACTTTTTTGAGCCACCCTGTATACTTCAAAATAATTTCCTCTTGCAGCTTCAATGAACATACAAACGATTAGAAGGAGAAATTTCCGAAATATTCAATGGTTTGGTTCACAGAGACCGTGTCGTATGTGGTTCCCCACCCTGTATATAAATATAAGTACATTTAAAAGTGAAACGAGAAGAAATTCTGAGAATATATACATATAAGTGACTGGACCAGTTGAATAGTCTGGAACAAAACCACAATTAACTGAAGGTTTTTTTAGTTATAATTTTGAACCTCTTTGTGTCCAATGCTCTAATCTCTAAAGGTATATTATTGTATATGGACACGCCTCTGAAAAATATGCTGTTCTGGCCGCTTTTAGATGAAAACCTTAATAAATTTATGTCATTTGAATGTCGGGTGTTATAGTTGTGTATATCACTGCGGAAATCCCGTGTTAAATTTGAATGGCGTGTTTTACAGATGATCTGATGTAAATAGATGGATACTTGAAATTTATAGATGTTTTCCAAGGACATAATGTGGAAATTTTTATAAAGCATGTCTGTGTTATGTCTGATGGGGAGATTATAGATGTTTTTGATTGCCTTGTTTTGCAGTACCCTCAGAGGGTTCACAAGATTTTGTCGAGTAGGGTACCAAAGTACTGTGAGATATTGGAAATGGCAATGTATTAGAGAAAAGTATAGTGATCTGACTAGATACTTAGGCACGCAAAAGCTTAGGCGTTTCAGAATTCCGATGGGAGCCAGTAATTTTTTTCTTCTTTACTTCAGAAGTATTGTTAAAATATCTCCACAACTGAATTGTCATTTGAAATCACTTGCATTGGTACATAATTTTAGATGAGGAACTGACGGTTTCTTTGAAACATTTCACTGAAAACAGATCGAATTATGAGCCTGATTATGTGTCTCAAGTTATAGCAATGTCTTTCTTATTTAACATTCAAAAATAAACTGCTTTCAATGACGTAAAGGGTGTGCAAATTTTGATGTTTGTATAGGGCAACTTGGTAACTTTGGGAGAAACGAAAAAATGGAGGTCCCATCCTCGATTCCTTTTTTTCGAGCCAAGTTTACAGGTGGAAACAAAAACTGGCTATCGTCTTTTGTTTTCGCGTTATGAACTAAAGTTAAATTTTTCGACTATCCGACACATACATACACGATACATGAGTAATGACCTAAACTTGTGTTTTTTATTGAAATCATGGTTGACTACGGTTTAGTTGAAATGTCTCATTTCGCCGGTCAACTTATCTCCAAAAAAGAGATTGAGGATATGGTTACCCAGTTACCCTATACTAACATCGAAATTTGCCCACCCTGTACAAAGTAATACTTACTGATGAGACACAAAGGGGACGTCATCAATTCTGCCATTGAAGAATATTCTCAGTTATCAAAATTTCACTCGAATATAACAAATATTTGACATGTTATTCATAAAAAATAATCAATTTACCTTGATATTCTGTAAGAAATAACTATTCTCATTTTGACGTGTTGGTTAGTCACAAAAAATTTTAAAATATTCTTACCTGTAAGATGAACCACATCCAACAGATGCTTTTCCAAATGAATTTGCAGTTGACCTATTTCCGTTCGAAGTGACAGAAGCCTTTCCAAAGCTACTCTGTCCTATAGAAGCTTTCCCAAAACTATTTTGACTCACAATGCCAATTGATTCGGGCCCTGAAAGCATGGTATTCATATATCGAAGGGTTTCTCAGATGAGATGAAGAACTACAGTAAAATATGGTTAAAATAAAATCAATGCTTTTTTCCTTTTTTCTTTCATAAATAACTTAGTATACATGATAGATGAAATTCTTATGTCTAGGTTTCAGTTACCATACTTCTCTGAAACAGCTTAAACGATGTTGTGGTTTTACCCTTCGGTGGTATGACAAAATAGAAGTTGGTGGCAGAAGTGTGAAAATTTTACGGTAGTTTGTATTCTTCAGTTCTTCATAAAAGATTTTACCTATTTTTTCTCGAAAAATAAAGAAATATCTGGGTGGAAAATAGATAACAATCGATCCTTATACCTATTGTATTTTTCATTTAACCCTTAAATGCATGACTTTTTTTTATCCCAAATATCATGAATCCTGGCATTTTCATTGGTCTGAATCCGGGAAAAATAGAGAAAAAAAATCAAAATCGTGTTTTTTACTTTATTTTCACAAAAAATTGTTTGTTGCCAAACGGCAACATCATGTGTTACAGGGTAAGAGACTTACATGTGAAAGTTTTCAAAACAGTTGTTTTTCTTATTGAAATAAAGATCTGCACCACATTTTTCGCATTTGGTGTGCGTAAAACCTTTGCATTTTGGAAACTTGCACCTCATTTTAGCTTCTTGAAGGACTGGCCAGTGCTCCATTTGGTCAGTACGAACTTCCATCGGCGGCAGGTGCTTCATTGGACCTCGTTTTCTTTTCTCCTCTAATTCGTTTTCCAAGCTGGTACTCGGACGACCGTGTTTGATAGGGAGTGCTCTCACATTGCACAAATTATAAGCAACTTCTGCTCTGAATTGAGCTTGGTTTTTCACCTTGCAACCAGGCTGTTTTTGAATGCATGATTTTGCCAATCGGCAACATTCCAGAAAAAAACATGAAATGGAGAGAATGCATAGTGATGCCGATCGGTAACAAAACAAAAATAACGTTATTTTACAAAAAATCCTATATTTTCGCCAAACAACATAAAATATTCATAATACATACCTTACAGAACTCGGAACAGAATTTTCACATCACTCAGTAAGACTCTCTTCAAATATACCACTTTTTGAAATTGAACACAAACGGTGCAAATTAGACCGGCGGAATGGGCAAAATGGTTGCTCGTCATTCCTACGCGCACCACCTTCAGTAATTTGTAAGCATCTTTTAATTGGGAGGTATGTAGACAAACAGACACGTCATGTGGCAATGCGATATTTCCCGTCTCGTGGTTTCCAGTCGGATGATCAGTGGTGTGTTGCCAAAAAGCAACAACATGAATTTAAGGGTTAATATGGTTACCATTTGATCCAAATTGGTATTTCGTTCGAAGTTTTGATAAAAATTTTTTTTAGCAAAGAATATCAACTTTCGTTTTATACTCGTTCACTATATAAACAGGGTGATTCACCTAATTAATTTATAAAAGGTTAATGAAGACCTAACAGAGATATTAGAAATTTTTGTGGCAGCTACAGCTCAATGTGATTTATTTACCCAAAATATATTCAATACGCTGTTACTTCCGGACAAACCAGAAATGGAAAACCCTGTTTACTTTTAAATTTTCAAATTCTACGAAACATTCTGGATAGGTTGCATTTTGAATCGCTCCTCTATCGTGATTCGTTTTCGAGATATTCCATTTTTTCGAAAGAATTTGACAGATAGACTGACTAACTAATATGTTTGTATTATCCACAACTCTAATGATAGAGAGTTCAATCTCTGTATATATATTAATGAAAGAGTATCCTATCAGGAACCCATAAAAGTTTTACAAAAATATTCAATGGGGTGTTCGATATTTCAGTTTACTTTTTGGAAATTTCAAATCCAAATAACTTCTTTATTTCAAATAGAATGACCAATTTCAGATTTCACACTATTCGACGCAAAATTTCATTTCCTATCGATTAGTAAAATGGATATTTACAGAGATATCAACAAAATTTGTCTCATGTGTATTTTCACAAGTGTGCTTTGAATGGTTCTAAATTCCATATTCGCCGAATAATATGAACATTAATTGATTGCAAACCTAAAGAGAAACAAATATGGTGCACCATCACATTGTGTTAGAAACATTACACAAAAATTGATGACTGATGGATTCGAAAAAGTGGACCATTGGAATGGATTTACTTGATAAGTTTCTATGTTGATCTCTTGATATGTTTATGTAACCAATAAAAACATTAGTTTTTCATCTTTTTCCGGTTTTGACATTTGGAAGCAAGTCCATTTTACGACTGGTATTTCGTTTATATATTTGACGTCACATGCATGCAACACTCAAGTCATCCAACCTATTGGTGGTCCCAGGAATCGAATCCGGACCATGAGAGTCAACCTCATTGCTTTGAGTTATATGTATGTGAGTGGCAAAGGCAAAAATGATTATTAATATAGAATTAAATTAATTAAGAAAAACATTGTTATTGCGAAAAAAGTGTGGGGTGCTGCAAAAGTCGTTTCTATTTAGCGGTGGCTTGCCGCAGGGTTTCATTTAAAATTATTGGTCACAATTGCCTTTTGCCGATTTTGTCATCTATCATCACTCTAGAAGGAAAGTCAACAACCTTCAATATCCAGTTTCCAAATTTCACTAACACTCAATAGGTTTTCAATTGATTAGTACACTCGAACCAATGAGGTCTTTTAACATTTTGGAAATAAATCACCAAAGTTGTCTAATTATATGCTGAGTCCGTCAAACTTCAAGAAGATTACAATTATCTAATATATAAAATTCTCGTGTCACAGTTTTCGTTGCCAAACTCCTCCGAAACGGCTCGACTGATTTCGATGAAATTTTTTGTGCTTATCCGGTATCTATGAGAATCGGCCAACATCTATTTTTCATCCCCCTAAATGTTAGGGGTAGTCCACCCCTATTTTTTTTTTTTTTTACAGACAAAATTTTCAATTTCTATTTTTTTATGATACGACATACAAAAATACATACGATCCTCAATTTTCACCCTTCTACGATCAACCCTCATTTTTTAATAGCCATTTTAGTGCGACGACAGCGAGGCAGTAAATTTCCCCACAGAGTTTTTGAACTCACTTGATTTGCCAGGCATGCCATCGCATACTTTACAATTAAAGGTTTGATCTGCGATTATCTTGCTTCGTAATTTGAACCCGCCCCGGCTGTGCAACGGTACGCGATTAGTCATTCAAAAATTAATGAAAAACGTTACCGAATCCAGCATTTTGAATGGCAAGTTCCGAAGTGAAAATATATTAATACCAGGGATTCCTATTATACCTACAGATGTGCCAATTCAATTCAAACGTTTTCAGTTTCCGATTAGATTGGCATTTGCAATGACAATCCCAAGGTCAAACGATGTCTATTTGTGACTTAGATTTGAGAAAACCATGTTTTTCACACGGACAATTATACGTGGCATGCTCTTGAGTGAGTAAACCATCCAGTTTGTGTTAGCTAAAGACGGACTAACAAAAAATAATGTTCACACTATAGCATGAAGAGAGTGATATTGTTTGTTAGTGTTATAGTTCTTCCAATATCAATTGAAGAATATAAAAACTCAATCCGAACCCTAACCGACAATTTTGTTTGATCTGCCATAGGCGGGGATACCTTATTTTATGAATTTATTATTTTTATAAATACGTTTGAAATCATATGCGAGAAAGTTTTCCTTAAAAGGCAATCGAATCATTATTACGCCGTTGTTTAGCACTCAATTATTTATGTCCATAAAGCTGGCACAGCCGTTTTGGCACAACCAAATGAAAATCATGCAGTATTTAATAACTATTTAATAACAATTTTTTAACACGAAAATAAATTTTCTAACTCTAACGGTTTTCGAAAAAACGGGGTTGTGCCAGCTTTACGTAAAGCTGGCACAGCCGCGTTGTAACTTTTTACTCAAAGTAGTTACGAAGTTGATTCAAATGCTCAATTTTCTAACTTTTTAATAACTCTCGACTGGTATATACAAAATTTCATTTTGAATAAATTTGAAGATTCTACGGGGGCCGGTCTGACATACATTTAATGAAATCTCGGTAATACGTTTTCTCATAAGAATTGATCGATAATCTATGATAATGAAGAGATTAACTAACAGGAAAGGCTTATTTTATCCCATTATAGTAAATGTTTCGAAAAACTGTACGAAACAGTAATATGAAATCAGGAAAAAATAAACAACACGAGAAGCGTTTTCGTATTCTAATATTATCTAACTCCAGCACGATCACTTATTTTGGCAAGATTTCGATTCATTATGATGGAAACTAACGTAGTACAGTATTTTGATTGAAAAATTCAGAAATAAACATTTTTTATTTCACGAAACATGATAAATAGATCATATGAAAAACGTTTTCGTCTTCTAATATTTTTTAACTCTAGCACCATCACTTATTTTGGCAAGATTTCGATTCATTATGATGGAAACTAACGTAGTACAGTATTTTTTATTGAAAAATTCAGAAAGAAAAAATTTTTATTTCACGAAACATGATAAATAGATCATATGAAAAACGTTTTCGTCTTCTAATATTTTTTAACTCCAGCACAATCACTTATTTTGGCAAGATTTCGATTCATTATGATGGAAACTAACGTAGTACAGATTGAAAATTTCAGAAAGAAAAATTTTTTATTTCACGAAACATGATGAATAGATCATACGAGAAACGTTTTCGTCTACTAATATTTTCTAACTCCAGCACAACTGGAGAATTCCAGAAATACATATTTTCGAAATCGAAAATATTGTACTACGTTAGTTTCCATCGCAATGAATCGAAATCTTGCCAAAATAAGCGATCGTGTTGTTTATGTTTTCCTGATTTCATATAACTGTTTCGTACAGTTTTTCGAAACATTCACTATAATGGGATAAAATAAGCCTTTCCTGTTAGTTAATCTCTTCATTATCATAGATTATCGATCAATTCTTATGAGAAAACGTATTATACCGAGATTTCATGAAATGTATGCCAGTCCGGCCCCCGTGGAATCTTCAAATTTATTCAAAATGAAATTTTGTATATACCAGTCGAGAGTTATTAAAAAGTTAGAAAATTGAGCATTTGAATCAACTTCGTAACTACTTTGAGTAAAAAGTTACAACGCGGCTGTGCCAGCTTTACGTAAAGCTGGCACAACCCCGTTTTTTCGACAACCGTTAGAAATTTTTTTTTCGTGTTAGAAAATAGTTATTAAATAGTTATTAAATACTGCATGATTTTCATTTGGTTGTGCCAAAACGGCTGTGCCAGCTTTATGGACATCAATTATTTTCATTCGCCCACGGTCTCCAAAACGCCATATTTCGATTTATTTAATAAAATTTTTTAATTCAACACACCACACTACACCACTGATATCCAGACTGAACTTCGCGAGGGCTGTCTGATAAGTAAAAAAGATGATTTATAGCTTCCGAGTGTCCATAACCCTTCGACCAATCAAGTGCCAATGCTTTCCTGATTCACTGTTTTCATTGGTCGAAAGGGATGTTGACACATATAACTCGAGTCCACGTTGACCCTGGCGGCTTCTTTGACTTCGTACGAGTACTAATCATTATTTTTGTTTCTTAATTTTGGCGTGAGTGCCATGCGTTTATATAGGGCGTATATTAAATATTGATTACTTCTCGCATAACTGTGTTCTGCAATTGATATTGGAATATACTGTTGTAATTGATTAATTAATGATATATAATTTTAAGGAATAAATTATAATAACTTAAAAATAATGTTTGCCTCTTGTTATTTTTATATTCCCCCATTGTTCACAGTGCTACATGCCTATTTCAGGCATATACCACATTCTTACATACTTAAAATAAGTAAGCTATTTTTTGTCTTTACTAGAAATTCCTTGAAAATTATTTATATGGCAAAACAACGTTTGCCGGGTCAGCTAGTCTAATATAAAAATTTCGACGAGAAATAATAATGCTGTCACAATTCCAAGAAGGCTATTATTTTCGCTCTCATTAAATTCCTATGGAAAAGATTATACATTTCCAAACCGGACCTAGAGCGAGAAGAATACCTGCATAAAATTCAGGTAGTTACTATTTCTCCTCCATTAATTCGAAGAAGGGATATCGAACGATGTTAAGCATGGACGTAGAGCACGTATATGCGAGCAGTTGTTAGGATCGCCTGTTTGTTTAGCAGTACCAGAATTATATTTATCTGAGTAGCTGGGAATTTCTACCTGTTGGCGTAGTTGGAGTAAGAGGTGTTGGAGTTTGAATTGCTAGTAGATCATCTTTGACCGTACAATAAATCGGTTCAATCGGTGTTGTGGCCTGATCACTAGTCTTTTGAGATCCATGTTGAATACCTCCATCCCTTTCACGTTCTCTTAACACATGACTTTGTCTTCTTCCATATCTGAAATAATATCAATCTTAGTTCTGTTGACGAGGTAAAAGGTTTTAAAAAACTTTCACTCATAAGCCGTTACTGGGCTACAAGTAATTGATTGGGTTCGCTACGTTAGACAGTAGTAATCCGATTGAAATGAAATGATTCCTGAAATCTGAATAAGCGATATCGCGATAATTCTGAATGAAATCTAGCACAAAATTTTCAGTTTAGAGAATGGACCGGATCACTAAGTGTTTGAAAATATAACATGGCATCCAGAACGTTCAGAACTAAAGCAAGGTTTTTTAAAATTTGCTTCTCGCATTAGTTTTACCAAAATAAATTCCCAAAGTTGGGGTGCGTTTGGAAATCACGCGGAAAACGCACATCGTTGATACGTCAAGAGTACTCCTGTGCATATAAGCGTTGGACTTGCCACCAGCAGCTAGCAACAAAATGATCGGAAAATAATGAAAATCCTACGTATATTTTTCACTGGTAACTGAACCTATAAAATTCATTAAATACTATACTGGTATAATTTTCCTGGACGAAATTGAATGAAATGTCCGCAGAAGCCAGAAGTAGTACAACTGGCAACTCTGGCAGGCGCCGAGTATTAGTACAGCTGACAGAATGAGGAGTGTTTTTTTTTAAGTCTCGCCGAATATAGTGGTTTGCATAATGCATAAACCAATACCTCAATGATTATTCAAGTCTATAAGTAAATGAGGATTTTCATTCAATATTGAGGAAAAGCAAAAAATAATACCTTTGACTTGGTTTTCTTTCAAGTTGAACAGTTCTCCTAGCCCGATTTTGATATGTACTCTGATATTCTGTTCTGCCAGAATATCTGAACCTAGAACCCATCCTGAAAAAATTCTGTCTAGCATTCGGACCTTTAACAGGAGCCCTAAGTCGGAAAAATCCATGGTGTTCTACAGCACATTTCCAAAGATGTTTGCAAGCTTTTTCGTTGTGCAATCTAAAAACAATATTAATGTTCTAATCCTTATTTCGAGACCAACTGATGAAAAAACACCAATATAATATGATTTCAATTGAATTCATTATATTTATGACGTTCACGTTAAATTCATTTAACATTATATAGGTCACTACAAAAAATTATTGACTGGATGAATTTTTAACTTTGAAACATATTTGTGTCATATGTAAACCGTTGACAGCAAACATTATTATTTAGATAAAAAATATTATTGGAACTTTTGATTATTATTTATTATTGTAACTTTTCAATGAGATGAATTTGCTTGGATCGAATTGTTCTGTTGAGTATTGTTGGCTATTGAGTATGTTGAGAATTATGCAAGGTCAGAAACTCAGCATACATGCCAGATGTGATGTATCGACCTAAATGTCACAGGAAAAGTTTCAATTCTAATGTTGATCATTTAATTTTAGGAAATCCGTGAAAACTACTGAATTACCTGAAAACAAATGTATGTTCCTGTTCTCTACCTTGATCATCATCTTCTACCACAACCAATGTCAATTTCTTTTTTTTGAAATTCAGCTTGCCTATTTTTGGCCAGAAGAATAAACCAATTTTCTGATTCGGCTCCTCAAACACCAAAATACCTGTCGGGGTGAGACCTAACCTATATTCCATACTATCTTTACCCTGGAAATGAAATTATCTGTTAACACATTGAAGTACAAATTTTGTTATAGTCAATTCTTTTTGTTTGATGATTTTTCCTAAGAGTTTGTTTAGGTGTGCACTTAACTTGAATCAAGAATTTTAATTTTGTCTCTTCTTATCTTGATTAATAAGTATAGTTCTTGATGTACTGATAAAGTTGGCTAATATATCATTACTTCGTACCGATAACGAACTCTCGCAACCATCTCGATAAAAAAATTTCGCTTTCTGGACAGATTAAACAGGTTGTCCATTTTTTGAGTGAGTTAGATACTAACTAGTGCAAAATCCAATCGTTTTGATTAATAAACGGGTGAAAATTACAATACATATTATGAGACGCGATAAAATACACACTTGTTTCAAGTTTAACCAGAAGTTTTCGAAGTCTTCTGTGAATTTAATTAAAATTGATGTGTTCGAATACATTCTTGAAAACTGAATATCCGATGGTATCTTCAGGGTGTCAGTTAGAAGGAGCAGCCTGATGATGTAATAAGTAAATAATAAATCAATGCTTCTTACCAACACTATATGCATATCTACTCCATACATTTCCAACCATTTCACTTCATTCAAATAGCTTTGTTCTGCAAGAGCTGGTGACAAGCCTTTACATTTCTTAAATTCTTCTAAAATATCCACTTCCATCTCTTCTGTTTGATTTGGTACAAATCGAAACTCTGAAACAGTTGCTGGAGTGTGTTGAGATTCTTCATAATCACCGAGTTCAGCTAAAATAAAAATACGAATTATGGATATTTTGGAAAATGTTATCAGATTTGTATATAAAGCCACTAAATGCAAAAGATTAATACTAAAACAATGAAATCATGTTAAAAAAGTATTCTGAAAAATTATAACGATGGTGAAAACATAAAAACTATCAAGATTATGGTTTATCAAAATGATTGAACATATTGTATATTAGTA
Organism: Plagiodera versicolora; assembly: GCA_037013635.1. Classification (NCBI taxonomy): domain Eukaryota; kingdom Metazoa; phylum Arthropoda; class Insecta; order Coleoptera; family Chrysomelidae; genus Plagiodera; species Plagiodera versicolora. Next base: position 776,013 of record CM072986.1, on the reverse strand, counting down.
CCTTCTGGGATTCTTTTGTAAATTCTGGGCATTTTTCATCTTACATACCTTGGATCGATGTGCAACTATCATATTGACAGTTGAAAAATTATAAACTCAACTGGTTAAGTTGTTCATCAACTTTATCTTATAAAACTATGAAAAACCAATAAAACATAACGAATCCTATCTCAAAAGGAGCTCGAAGTTCAACCCGTGGATTGATGATAACGTAAAAAATATCATGCTAAAAATTGAGAGTAACAAGCAGTCTTAAATAAATAGACTCAATCAATACTTCAGTAATCAGTATCATACTAACAACAAGCATCTTTCTGCAGCTATTAAAAGAAATACCACATCAGATATTCAACTGAATCATTTGTTCAATTTAATTAAAAAACATACAAATATTTGAAAAAGAAAAACAATACTCCCTTATATATTTGAAATAAAATAGCAATTATGAACAAAGGATAGTCTGCTTGGCGGAAACCATAATTGAACTAACTCCCTTTTGTTTTTGAAGTCAGGATTCAGCACAGAATTAGCCATTGTCTGTTACTAACATAGTGACGTAATCAGTTAAAGAGTTGAATGGAGTAACATTGCGTGAAATTTAAAAAATCATCAATTTCAAAATAAACTCTTCAATAGGATGTTCGATTTTTGTTTCGTTTTCATCGTCGTAATCAGCTTAGAAAATACCGCTAGTTTGTCTATTTAACTAACTTTGTTGCTCCAGTTATAACGAAGTTAGCAATAATACCCTGTATAAGTAAGGTCCCAGAAATTTCATAAAAGAGATATATGGTGTTTTATCAATTTCATCGATTCCTATTTTTTAGGTATATTGTTAGATTTTAGTTTTAATTCTACTCAAGCGATGTCCTATGATTTATAGGGTATTTACTGGGTATTTGCTAGTTATGACCCAAAAATAAAAAAAACGGTAAAATTTAAATACCCCACATACCGGGTGTAACAGGATCATGGTACACCCCCCGTATATCCGTTAGATTTAAAGGTAATAGATTGAATTTTAGGATATCCCATATACATAATAAGCGGCAATTCTTGATCTATAAATTATTATTTTTTCAGTTCCGGTTTCGCTGAAAGTGATACCAACTTTCGATTCTCAAATAGGACATCCTGTATATTATTACATTTCTGAAATCTGAATAATTTTCTGAATCCAATGATACCATATGAGTGACATTTCGAACGTCGAAATATTTTATAATACAATTTTTAGTTTTCCATTCAAGTGTGCCATGATGGTTCCGATTTATTCCCGTCTAATACTAGAATAATCGAAATCCCGTCAAAAATACTAAATCGTGATCGTTTTTGAGGTAAAACTCAATGTTTTTAAATGGAACCATATCGGTACCGTGGTACTATTTATTAGTACTATTGATAAGGAATTTATCCATACCTGGTGATAAAATGTGCTACAATTATTATGTTCTACTTTAATACTAAGAAAATACTAAGGTGGCTTTGAAATACAAAAAATTAACACCCAAATTGCCTCGAAGAAACAGTCTTATCAACTTCTATTCGAGATAAAATATTAATTTCAATGATAACGTTTTCCTAGGGATCATGGTTAGGTTCTCTTTGGAAAGGATTTTCGAGACGATTAAAATAATTTCTCGCTGGACATTCTCTATCAGGATATCGGTCGGGATAAAGGTTTCTAGCCGCAACGGCATGTTCCCTACATTCTCCATAAATAATTATCATGACCACTTTTTCATCCCTTGTATAAATGTGAACAAAAATAACAACAAATGTAAAGACTTTTCTAAAAGGAACACAATGAAAACTCCAATTAGATAGATAGATAGATAGATAGAAATTTATTTCCCAGCTAGGTACATAGATTTTGTGGATTAGTACATTCTTACTTGAAATACATTAAATTAACACCTATTGCCAATGGCTTAGGGAAAGTGCTGACCAATAACAATAACGAATTTTAAAATAAGATGATGTGCCCCATGTGGGGGAGTGAATACAGTCAGTAAAAAAATTACTAGAATTTTATAATATCACAAATAATAAAAATAAAATCATATAACAATCTGCACAAGTCAGTGGAAAAGAAAACAAAAGACGAATTTCAAGGTTATGAGAATAAACAACGAGGAAGAAATGCTCATTCAGTGGAAGTTGATTGAAAAAAATTCCTCAAGGTCGTAGCAAACGTGGTGATGCAGCAACCTTCTCAGTTCCCCCCTGAATTTGTTCAACGATGATAGTTTCATAGTGTTCGGAAGATGGTTAACCAACAAATATTTATTTGACAATCTGAAGACATAATTTCATTGTTTTCAAAGCCACCTTAGTAACTTTTTAGTATTAAAGTAGAACAGAATAATTGTATTTTCTTATTTTCTTTTAGCCGTAATTCTGATTGAATTAATCGCACATTTTATTATCAGGTACGGATTCATGCCTTATTAATAGTACTAATAAATGGTACCACGGTATCAATATGGTTCCATTTGAAAAAAAAAAGAGGTTTATCACAAAAACGATTACAATGAAATTTATTTGCTCATATAAAACGCAATTTAGTATTTTTGACGGGATTTCGATTTTTCTAGTATTGGAATTGGAATAAATCAGAACCATAATGGCACACTTGAATGGGAAGCTAAAAATGAAATTAGAAAAAAATTCGACGTTTGAAGTGTCACTCATGTGGTATCATTGGTTTCAAAAGATTATGCAGATTTTAGAAATGTAATAAAATAAACAGTGTTCTATTTAAAAATCGAAAGTCCGGCGAAACCGGAACTGACGAAAACCTCTTTCAATGAAATCCGGCAGAAATATGGACACACAAAATTGATATATTTGGTTTAAACAATTATTTGAACTATTAAAATATGTTACATGAAACATTCATAGAGACACAAAAACACATGGTTAAATAACTGGAAAAGCAATTGCTCAATTGTTTTTGTTTATTTGCACCATTTGAATCAACAAAAAAGTCTGCTAAACTAACCAATCTTTGTTAGTTCGTAATAATGAATTTTAAAATGAGCAAAATCTAATCACAGGAGACTAATGCCTCAATCGAAAAAAAAATGTAATGGCGACTTATATCATATTCAGGGCAGCCAAAGAGGAAAAATATTCATATACTCACATTGCAGCGCCAAAGCTGCTAATTTTACAGCTACTTCATAAGGACATTCTAATTTACCCTCAAAAATATCCTGCTTCAGTTGCAAGAAGAACTGATACCTAGTTAATTCTTCTCTGAGATTATTTGGTTCTGATGAATAAAATTTCACTTTGAGTCTGAGTGTGTATGGTGGTCCAACTGAAAACAAAAGAAAATACAAGGTCCCGTAGCTCATTTCAAATCTTCTGTAGCTTGGTTATTATTTGAGATAGGAAGAAGACTGCAAACTTCAGTAGCATACTGTTTGAATTCCAAGATAATATATTCTTCCTTTTTTAAATTGAAGCCCAGTATGTTTTCTTGTCAGTCAATGTGCAAAGATAAATGAACACATTTGTCACTTGCTCTCTTGTATATAAATAATCTCAAACATGCAAATTAGTTGTATATATTTATTTAAAGTAGTTAAAATTAATCTACCATCAATTTATTTTATTTTAGTTCATCAAGTGAGAAAAACTCAATTTAATTGACATATTAGTTTGTCATTTTATTTGAAAATATGTCTTCATCATATGTCTCATAATTACAGGTATGTTAATGTAAAATAATAGACACAACAAAGAAATTCAGACCTAATGAATCAAAAATATCATCAAAAAGAAAGAATAAAGTAGAATTTTTGTAACATTGAACATCCAAATTGACAATTGACAATAACACAATCAATTAGATTCCTATCTTCCAATTTCTACTCACTTTTTATTTGTTTTTTTATTGATTTAGTTGGGTCCAACCAATGTTTCACATGGTTTGCATCAGTAAATTGCAATCCAAAGTAGTCTTTTTCAATGAGATCCAATGAATAAAAGACTTGTTCATACAAATCTCGAGCCTTAGCCTTTTTCTGAAATAACAAATATACTGTGGCAAAACTAAAATAATGCCATATTTGCTATTCTCTCTAAAATCAACCACAATTATTCATTTATAGGCATCAAACAGGAATTTGATATTTGTTGAGAATATGCCTGTAACATGTAATATCATGATTAAAGTAGTTTCTTTCTACTACTACTAAAAAGAAAGGAGTTGCTTGACAAAGAATAGATGACTCAAAGATGTGTTGAAGCTACTCAGTACTTAAAATGTATTAATATATGAGCTTACAGTGAATATGAACAATTATAAAAATATATTTTACAATATATCTAAAAAGCAGCACCAATACACACAGTTCATATACCTGAATGTAATTTTTGATTGATGTAGCTCCTGAATGGATCAAGGATGTATGAAAAATATTCTACAGATAACACTGATTGTTATTCATATATTAACTCAAATATCAAGGATACTCTCATGTGATATGGAAGATTGTGGATCCTTGTCTGAGTATTTTACAGATACAATTTCTTTGTGGTCAGAGCATGTAATTCATCATTTCAAATTACGTTTCACCTTAAAATTCTTGAATTATACACAATTGAAAAGAATTAAGAGAATTATATGACGGGGGGCACCTCAAGACAAAACTGATCTGGGCCTCAAGAGTCCTCAGTCAACTACTGGGTTGAAATGAAGGAAATCATTGAGGACAATATAATATGTAGTTCAATCTTCACTTTTTGGCATAAAATAGGAATCCAGATTTGATTTTTTTTTCAATTCGTTTTGTTGAACAGACAAAATAACATCAAATTTCTGATTACAGAATACTTACTGACAATTCCACTGACAAATCTGTGCCATCCAGTAGTATAACTCTACACTGAATTACATTCTTATTCGTCAAAGTTTTGTTGGACTTCGCTTCTCTAGTGTTGTTTGAAGATGAATTTCTAGGTTTCCTTCCACTTAGAAATCTGAACATTTTTGGAATTGCACTTTTTTCTCATTTCATATTCAGTTGATATCGTGTATCATTTACGTAAGCTATATGTAATATTGAAAAATCTTCAATTGTTTAATGAAAAAATAAATATGGAACCATTCAAAGAAAATATCACAACAAAATAAAATAACCACAACAAAAATACAAATTTTGGACACGATAACAGACAAATGACAAAAGACAGTTTATATTTGTTATGTTTGACAGGTCTCCGATCATTTTCGAGTGGTGGGGGGTGGCACCAATTTTGAAGAAAAAGTTGCCATAATTAGAGAGTTGAAGTGATCACAGTACGTGAGCAGTCCTAGACACGGTAACGTAAGAAATATGACGTTCCTGATATTCATCTAAAATGGTGTTGAAGTATCTCATCACGTTAGCACAGAACTAGCCTAGGCAGGGAATGTTGAATAATTTTGATAATCTTAACTTCCATGCTGTTTTATGTAGTTTAACTGTATGTCCTGTGCCGTTCGCAAGTTATCGTCTTCGTTTCGTGAGATTTCGGTTAGCGTACGTTTCCTCTTTTAGCACCCGTTAGATAGCGTGAGTCTACGTACACCCGTAGACCCACAAAATACGAAAACGTGAAAACTTGTGCAATGCGCATGCCCAGATGTCAGAATGAATCCTAACGTTACCGTTCGTGGAACCACTTCAACTCTCTATTATCTGCTAGGAGGATATAGAGGTATAATCACGTGATTAATCTTTGACAACAAAACAAACGGTTAGGACTTGAATGGTAAATAAAGTGTGACGTCAAAATAGGCGGAGCCCAAAAAACCTTTCCAAACAAAGAAATATTGCATTGTTTTCTCCATTAGAGTTTTATAAGAATGACTTTTAGAAGAACTTAATATCACCATGTACAAACAATTTTATTCTTAGTTTCATCTGAGAGAAGCAAAAACCTGATGAAATAAACGCTTTGTTTGGAGAGGTTTTTTAAGCTTGTGACGTCAAGACTTAGGCTGTCCATTATTCTTAAAAAATGGAAACCCCCCACTCAAAAGTGCCGTAGTTTCCGGACCGTGTGTAAGACTATGGGTGCGTTCCATTAAGCGCTCACAACGATCACGCTCACGACCACGAATTTTGTCGTTCCACTTGGTTCTGTGCGTCATCGAAACGCTCACGCCGACCCACCTATTGAGATGGGTCGTCGTGAGCATGAATCATGACGTCATTCATGACATTTTCGCCACGACCCCAACGATCGTGGTCGCCATGTGGAACGTCTGAATGAGTGTTTTGGGCGTTGTGAGCGCTTAATGGAACGCACCCTATGAGTTTATGTCATGTTCATCCACGCACCTGACGTCACAGCCAATTACTACTAAATCATAGCAATCGGATATAAAAACGGAGTTGAATCAATAGATCCTTGTGTGGAGATTGTTTTTTTCGAACATTCAATAAACTATATAGCAGTACAAAACACAACAATGTTTGGAGTTGTGATATCTCCAAACCTGAAAGACACGTCCATTTTGTGATGCGTCACAGATACTCTATGACTGGTGTGAATCGCAACTTTGGGTCATCTTGGATATATGACACCAAGAATCTGATATGAAAAATCCTTTTTTATTAATTATCACTACATAAATATATAAATATTCATAACTGAGGGGAGGCACAGATTCACATATCCCGGCATATTCCTTCAAGTGCATCAAGATCGTTCTATAAAAAGGTTTATTTTTCATTTGACACAAGTAACATAAAACGCAGACGAGAGCTTATCCACAGATAACATAACCAACTCAGTTGGTTTTATCTGTGAGCTGTGACTCATCTTCGTTCTTCGTGTTCACTGTTTATTACTGTCAGGTTTACTGTTAATGTTCACAGCTGGAGTGTACCAGGGACTAATTTAATGCAAGGAGTGTTTATGGAATTATTGATTATGATCTGTGAATTCCAGAATTCCTACCTGTTGAGTGTGATTTTTTAATGAATTATATATGAGTTATTTATTTCGTCGAAGTCGAGCTTCAGAACTTCTTTTGCCAGAATATCATACTGAATCTGTTGAAGCAACGCAGTGAGTAATTTATACATATGTTTTTCCACTTATTTAAAATTTTCAAAAGATAACTTAATGTTTCTATAATCAATCAATTATAGCGGTTGATCATCGAGAATTCAAACATTATGAATAAAAATGGAGTTTGTAGACATATCATGAAAAATAAGAGCTTGTCCCTGATAAATTCCGATTCCAATTTAGATTTTTAGTAATACTGAAATTTCATGATATTTCAGATAAACATATTGAAATATATAAGGCCGATTGTTAAGAAACAAGGTTTTTCTGGACAAACCGACGCGAATTCTGGTAAAATAGATCTAAAATATTCAAAATTCAGTAGATCATTGAGAGACTGGCTTCCCCTTTTTTGAATATTCCCAAGATGGGGCGATTTCAGTACTTGGGGAGAAAGAAGGCGAAATATTGCGCGACGAAATCAGGTGACATTAAGAAAAGGTTCTAGCATCCTTGATGATTATTCACCAAAAAAAATCCCATTCACGTTTTTTCATGTATCTATTGATCTTTTCATGAGGATATGAAAAATAATACACGACAAAATCGATTAACATATTGAATAGCTTCTATTTACAGATAAAAAATCGCGTTGATGGGTAAGCTGCGCGTTTATCATTGACAACCACCGATGGCGAGCTGTTGGCCAACCTTCGATTAGTGGCTGGAATAGTAGGGGAGCACAGAGTGCTAAATCCTTTTTATTCCAGCGCTTTGAATATTGAAGATATTTACCATTTCAGTGTACGGGTACGGATTTTCAGAAATCTAAAAAAAACTATTTCGCTCTTCAAGCGCGTTAGTATTTGATAGGGTGAACGGTCTACCAATACCTGTTTACAAAGATAAATTAGTGTGCTGAATTGCTAGATAGCTGTAATGATACATCGATAATATGGGAAAAATATTTTTTTGTATTGAAAATAACATTATTGTTTTATAAATTTTTACTAATTATCGTTTGTTGCTGTATCACCAAATTGAGTGGTTGTTTGAGTGCTTGGAATATAGTATTTGGAGTGATTGTAGAAATGCTAGGAATGAACAGCTATGTAGAGGTATCTGCAATTTGAGCTGGCGTGGAAACATGAATGAGAAATTCGGAATACTGCATTCTTTTACACTTTGTTTTTTGAAATATGCGAGTACATATATTTATTGCAGTAAACAGTTTATAACATTGTGCATGATAATCTTCCTTTCATCAATTAAAAGTGAGAAAAGAAGAGACGCGTCGAATCGGAATATATGGTACTAACTACTCTCCATAGATGATTTGAGGTGCTTGGACTTATGAAAATCATGCTATTTCAATAATTTCCAAATAATTTATTGAATAATAAAAAAATCGCGCTAGAGTGTTTCAAGGTGACGATTTTTTTATGCAACTTTTAGTGGCTAATTCAATCTTTGATATCACGCTCAAATCGTCAGATTATTAGAGCGATTTTGTTTTCTGCCTGTTATTAAGGTATTTTTTTACAATCTGATGAGCTCAAGTTTTTGTAAGAGTCGACTTTTTTTACTAGTCTGATAGACTGCCCTAGACATATTCATATTTATATTATGCTTGGTGAAAATACTCAATTATGGACAAAGATTGTGTTCTCATGTTAATCTGTCCAGGGGCACTATTCTTGACCGTTCGCATCATATCGTATGTTATGAATTTGCGAATGATATTTGACTTTACGACAGGAGGTGTTGAGCGTTCGCAATTTACTTGCGAATTGTTTTAGGACGTCTTATTAGAACACCGATTTTATGACACATTGTATGTTTATTCATTGTCTTCAAGTTGATACATTCATAGAATGTACGTATACAGTCATATTATGTAATATTCTGTTCATCAAATTTATTTATCAATTATATGTTTTAGTACGATTCTGAATTTATTATACAGCAAAATTATTTGCAATAATGAGAACATTACTTCTGTTTCGAAATATTTTTAATAAAAATTCAAAAACCAACATTAAAACACCTAAAAGAAATAAAATAAAAATATCACTCAAAAAATTATTTTGTTCCAGGGTAGTATTTGTTTTTCGAGTATTTCTCAATGTACTTGAATTTGGTATATTTTGGATTTCTAAGCGAACTTCACATTTCATTTGTCAATTTTTTTTGTGGTTTAGTGGCTAAATTGCGATGTTGCCAAACTAATTCGAACATGCGAACGATATTATTCGTATGCCTTTGCGAATGGTGGAGGTCGAGTATACGATATCGTGCGAGTGTTAGCAAATAGACCCAGCTCGAGTCAAATACAAAATCCCTGTTTGGGCTCCCATGCTAGAATCCGCGGCTGCAAGATTACAAGCACTTTTGAGTGATGCGGGGTGTCACCATTTTTCAAGAATAATTCGCCATACTTATTCGATAGGGGTATGTCATGAGGTATGATAATTGACATACAGTGCTTCTCAAAAGTCCCCTTCCCCCCTCTTTTCTTTGGAACGATTATACATAAACAAGTGAAATTTGGAAACTGAATATTGAAGGTTGTAAACTGCCCTACTAGGGATGATAGATGACGAAATCGTCAAAGATGACGTCACAAGGCCATTTTGACCAATTATTTTAAATGGAACCCTACGGCAAGCGACACCTCTTTTAAAAGGTATCGAACAAACCTATTCAATGATTCCATTTAAAATTATTGGTCACAATGGCCTTGTGACGTCATCTTCGACGATTTCGTCATCTATCATCCCTAGTAGGGCAGTTTACAACCTTTAATATTCAGTTTCCAAATTTCACTTGTTTATGTATAATCGTTCCAAAGATAAGAGGGGGGGAGGGGACTTTTGAGAAGCACTGTATAGAAATGGACTGGCAATGTGCTCTGCGCTTTGGAAACTATATACGAGGATGATTGACACAACGTTCAGTCTATCATCCTTGGAAACGGTGTAGAGAGAGAGAGAGAGAGAGAGAGAGCGCACAAACTGTATGTGGATGGGTAAGATCACGATCGTATATACAGGTCTGGCAACTCGTATGGTGGGGGGTGGCCCAAACATTGAGGACATTTTTGTGGTTCTCATGTTGCGCCATCTGCAGCGCTGTCCTCTATTGTCACTTTGTCAGCCGATCACAAATCGGATTCGATCAACTTCTTGAAAGTAGGAATAATAATAATAAACTCTTTATTAGCAAATATTGCTCTTCATAGTATAAAGTACATAGTCAGTCACCTAGAAATACAATACAAAAAATATAAAAAATATAAAAAAGCAGAGACAAGTTACATTGTTAAAAACAAGAAAACAAGACAAATTACTGATGACTATCACTGATATATTCAATGCATTTTCTCCTGAATAAAATCAACGAATCGCAGGCTTTCATATGACCAGGCAAATTATTGAATGCGACCAGACCAGAACTATACAAAGAGTCACAACCTATATGCTCCCTGTTGATATAAAAAGTTCCTATTCTATTTCTGGTGGAGTGTGCATGAATACTACTTGTGTATAGTTCATTTATTCTGGGTAGATAGTTTCTGTCAAATCGCCAGATTGAGCCGTGTTGCCACATGTATTTCACTTTTTCAGCGATGCTCCGAATTAACTCCGAATGTATGGTGCTGGGTATATAATCATATTTCATAAAAACCATTGAACCATTGTGAGACCAAACAATTTGGCATCGTTACCTTCACAACGATGCCAAATTGTTTGGAGCGAATCCTTACAATCGTTTGTTTACATTCGAATTGTGCTTTTCATGCGATTTTTGTGAATTTGTTCTTTTGAGAGCTTAATTTCATCATATTTTTATAAAAATGCCGAAAGGGTTGAGTGGAGATGCCCAACAAATGGTTGCAAGTTTGTTGGAATATTTTCAACGAGAAAAGGATAACGGAGGTCCCTTACTTCCTTTGAATTCTATCGGAAAGGTAAGTGAGGAATCCTATGGAATATTTATTTACCACGATGAGTTTATGATAATTCAATAGGTTATATAAAATATGATCATTACAGAGAGTGGCTGCTGCACTGAATATAAGTATTGCTACTGTGTGGAGAATATCAGCAAAATCAACAGAGGGTGAAGAATTGAACGGTCCCAGGACATCTAAAGAAAAGAAAAAACCAATTGTTGATATTGAAGAATCTCAGGAGTTCGAAATAAGAAATTGTATTTACGATATGTATAAGAACAGTGAGTATTCAGTGCCATTCACGTATAATTGAATAATGAACATTCCTAATTGCAGAGGAACACATAACATTAAAAACATTGAATGATAAGCTTGCTCAACGTTTTCTTTTCAATGGTTGCCTCTCATCTTTATGGAAGGTATTGAAAAACATTGGCTTCAGATTTAGAGGCAATTTGTGTTTCTTGATGAGACCTGGATCTTCCAGAATGGAACTATAGGACATTCCTGGCAAGATTCTAGTGTCAAAAGTGTGAAAAAAAAATAAAGTAGGAGGTTCTAGGTATTTATAGTTTGTATTTGGGTTAGATGGTGTACTGGATTTGTGTTGTATATTAGATTCATTGTTCTGCATGCTGGTTGTTCAAATGGTTTCATTCCTGGAGCAGAATTAGTTTTTTTTTCTAAAACTGCTGATGAAGATTACCATGGAGAAATGAACCAGGATAACTTCCTCCACTGGTTCGAAACGCAATTGCTGCCAAACTTAGAAAATCCTTCCACAATAGTTATGGATAATGCTCCCTATCATAGCACAATCATTAACAAAGTTCCCACCTCAGCTTCTAACAAGGCAGCAATTCAAGAATGGCTCACTAATAATAATATTGCTTTTGATTATGGAATGTTGAAGCCACAGTTAGCTAATTTAGTAAAATTGTATGCCATATATTCAGAACTTATTTTAAATTTGTTTGTAATATATTCTATGATTCTCAGGAACAAACCAGCCCCTATTTATAAGGCAGATCTGATAGTTGAAAAATATGGACTTCAAGTCCTTCGACTCCCACCTTATCATTGTATTTTTAATCCCATTGAGTTGATATGGGGCATCACCAAAAATTATTATAGAGACCATTTAGATCCAACTGGAAGTTCTGATTTTGACTCAGATAGTGATAGTGAGGTGGAATAAGTAATTTATTAAGTCCGTGGATCATCAGATATCAGATTATCTGTGTATTATTAGATAATCACATAATATTATAGAAGAGGAAAATGAATATTGTATTTTGGAATCAGTTATAGGCAGAACAAAAATTAGGTGAGTTGATATAAATCAACAATACCCAGGATTAAAAACATTTATATAGTATTCAATTCGAAATTATAACATAAAATAGATTAGCATAAGAAGGTAGAAGAGGAACAATTAGTTCTGTTTGGGGAATTTGGATTTTCATATTGCATGCTTGATGGAATATTTTTTCCAGGTCATATGAACAGCAAGGAATATGAGGTTCAGAAAAAGCATCAGCAGCCAGAAAGTCGAGGAAGAAAAATTTATCATTTGTCATTTATAAGAAAAATTGGTGAGATAATTATAATTTGTTTATTAGGTAAGGTATTGAACATTATATTATGTATTGAAAATTATAAATTATACATTTTATTCTTGTGTAAATGGATGATATTGATGAGATTAATCAACAGGAGTCATACCTCAGAGAAGGCAGCATCATCATTTGGAGTAAAAAGAAGTCATCGAGAAGAAGAAGGGTTGGTTTCAATTATGATATTTTTCAACATAATATATGTCGAGTTGTTAGTTTTCAGTTCCAGAGGATACATAAGCAGCAGAAGACAAACATAATGAATTAAGATACATTTGAATTTCAATCTATATTGTAATTTTTGTTGAAATGTACTGATATATGAAGGTTACATGAGTTTTTGTGGGGTTTCCTCATGTATCATATGGAAACCTTCCATATGAGCAGATGCACCACTATTTTTTCCCACAAATAAATCAATTTATAACTTCTGAATTATTTCTGAAACATACCTATTCAAATTGGCTGAAATAAAGAACCATCAAATGAGAATGAGAGTTTACAACAGATATAATGTTGAAAGATAAACATCACTTCATTGCCTATAGTTATTGTGTATTTCTTTTGAATATTCGATTCCTAGCATGAGAACAATCCAATTTTTTATTTGAACCATTCAACAGTTATCCACAATCGATAGTGATCCAAATATGATGAATATATTTTATCATTCGAAAACACTTTCAAAACAAACGGTCAACCTAACACATGTTTTTTATTCGGAGTATCGCTGAAAAAGTGAAAAACATCTGGCAACACGGCTCATCTGGCGATTTGACAGAAACTATCTACCCAGAATAAATGAACTATAGGTCAACTGCAGGGGAACTCTCTAATTTTATAGACAGGAAATTTCTTTCTAATTTAGAGAATTCTAAAAAACGGTACTCTCTAAGACCATTCTGTTAGATTCGCAGGGATTCGTGCCTGGAAATGGTCGGCCGAAGTTTTGTCAAATAGAAAGAGCTGTTTAGGTCTTTCTATGTGCCCCATCTCTTTTCCAATTAATAATTTCGAATCCTTTTGTCTTTGTCGATTCTCTCTTTGATTGTTTGGAGATTTGAGACTAACCTTTCGTTTTCTGTGACTTGAGTTTACTCTGTGACTTTACTTTTTTACTGAAATAGGTTATATCGTAATCATAAAATAACAAATCGTAATATTAAAATAGTTATTGGGAATCGTATCCAATGATCAGCAATTTGTTCGAAGGCATTACAAACTTCAGACAATACCCGACTAAAAGTCTGCTGGAGCCATTGCAACTTTGACTTCATTACCTACACTTCTTTGGTATGAACCTTGTGCAAAAAATCTTAAAGCCCCTATAATTCTAGTAGTGATTGAAACCTTGGTATTTCTTTGTCCCATATTCATGTGAGGTGTTAATTCATCAATCAAATTTCGTGCCAAGTTCTTACTTGAACGAAAGCATTTTCTGAATTCATGTTCAGGTAACTCAAACATTACTGTGGTCTCGTGAATGTTCCAGTCTTAGAAGTTCCCTTTGTTCTTCATCTTCTGCTTCCAGAACAAAGTTTATGAAAACGGGATCCATTAAAAAATGAGTATAAAACTTTTAGGAAACAGTCCTAGTAAACCTAGAAAGCTAGAAGCTACCAACTACTAAAAAATTAATTAATTAAGTCCCTAAATTTTCCACTAAAAGAAGTTGATATTTTTAGTTTTGATAATACACACTTTTCTATAGGCGATAACATCCGATTTAAATAGAAAGAATCATAGGGAGTAGGAATTGTAAATAGAAAGAAAAAATCTTTCTATTTTATTTCCTTTCTATTTCTATGTCTATTTAGTTAGGGAGTTCGCCTGCTGGTCACTCAGATATTTCTGTCATTGATTGTATTTACCATTCAAGTCCTTAACGTTTGTTTTGTTTACAATACGAACTGTCAAAGATTAATCATGTGATTATACCCCTAAATCCTCCTAGCGGATAATTATGGCAACTTTTTCATCAAAAATGGTGCCACCCCCACCACTCAAAAATGCCGTAAATTCCAGACCTGAGTATATGATCGTGGGTAAGATTAATCTTTGAGAGTTCGTATTGTAATGGACATCCTAAGTCTTGACGTCACAAGCTTAAAAACCTTTTCAAACAAAGCGTTCATTTCACGTTTTTGCTTCTTTCAGATGAAACTAAGAATAAAATTTTTTGTATATGGTTATATTAAGTTATGAAAAATGTTATGGAGAAAACAATGCGAATATTTCTTTGTTTAGAAAGGTTTTTTGGCTCCGCCCATTTGACGTCACTCTTAGGTAGTCCATTGTGAATGCAACAAACGGTTAGACAACCTATATGACAGAAATATTATCTAATAAAAAAATCCTATTTGCACAGCTGGTCTGATCTGATTTGTGATGCGCCGCGGCGAAATATGAGAGACACCAAACTCTCCTCAACATTTCCTGCCTGGGCGAGTTTTGGTAGTACTCTGTGGTTTTGTGCTAACGTGATGAGATACTTCAACACTATGTTGCACACGACGCTTGTTTTGCTGCTGGATTGCTTGCGAGGCCCTCTGCTAGCTACTCTGCTGGCAGCGCTGCGAGAAAGTGACGTCACTGCTGGCTGCTCTGGGGGGTCGCGTGCTGGCTGTCGGTGATAGAACGTGTGCTATTTTTCGTGACGGCTTGCTTGCGTGTTCCCT
Source organism: Plagiodera versicolora (assembly GCA_037013635.1). NCBI lineage: Eukaryota > Metazoa > Arthropoda > Insecta > Coleoptera > Chrysomelidae > Plagiodera > Plagiodera versicolora. Next base: position 760,750 of record CM072986.1, on the reverse strand, counting down.
TTTTTTCGTGCTCTGTTGTTAAAAAAATATGTCGCAAAGGTGGTCTACGGAGCAAATCAATGCTTTTATTGACGCATACAAAGAAGAACCGTGTTTGTATGCAACAAATACTCCGAATTACCACAATGACACCATCTCAAAATTATTTCTAATCAATTGTTGCCACTCTTGTAGTTTTGATTTATTAAATTCCTTATTTTTACTCTCATTGTAGTTTTACCTTCAAATATCGCGGTATCCTCATTATTTTGTATATTATTAATAGGGGGTCAGGGTTTACAGAACCATGATGGTTCATTAGTTGTGTAGGTCTAATAACTATACTCTTGGCATAAATATTCAAAGAAACTGAGCCAGTATTAGGGAAACAAACATTGACGATTATCAGGTACGTGTAACAAAGTTATACTTGATATTTTCATTCTAATGAAAGTACTGAATATCACTGGTGGTGAGAATTGAGATAATTGCTCTCCTACGTCGAATTATTTCAGTAGCAATAGTTTGTTGTACTTGAGCGTCCATGGTACTGTTGAGGTTAGAAACACTCGTCACGTCACTTCGATGCACGCCTAGCGACAAGCATCGTGTGAAGCCAACCTACCAAGGGAGCCATCATTGAACCCAGCGCCACACCCAACTCCGAACCCAGCGGCAAATTCTAGCAAGCTATCTAGCAGCAAAACAAGCGTCGTGTGCGTTGGACTTTAGGTGTACATCATGACGTCATATTTCCTACGTATAACGGTATCTAAGACGACTCACGTACTGTGATTACATCAACTCTCTATTATTAGCGAATCCAAAAATCTCGACGCTATCTGGTGGTGAAACTGCGAAATGGTTATTGTAAAAAATATATCTACTGGGGGCCCTTTAGTGGATCTAAAATAACTCCCTCAATGATGAGAATACGAAAAAATGTTCGAAAAAAATTTGTGCAGATGTACAATTCCAAATATTTCTAGATATTCAAGGGTATTCTGTCAAGGCGGAACAACATTGAGTTCACTTGTATATTGTTTCTTTGAGACTTGAGATTCCATTCCACGCATTGTCGTGAAACATGAAAACATGAGGTTACTGTAGAACATGCTGATACGAAGGGATATTTTTTCTAACACTTGCACACGCATTAACAATGCAAACATCTATATTTGTTCTTGAATTTTTTTCAATTTCAGTGTAATGGAAGCACGAAGTGAACATCAAGTTCAGCGCCAGTATCAGGCCTATTACTCATTCACCACATCAATGGGAGTAGGTCTCATATCTTTGGTGCTCTTCTGGATACTTTACTATAGAGGTGGTTTTGGTTGGCAGTCACATCCTGATCAACAGTTTTATTGGCATCCATTCCTCATGGTATTGAGTTTGGTATTTCTCTATTCCCAATGTAAGTTGTATTGTAACTCAGTTGAATTCCTGTGCATTGTAATATCGTGATATTCGTCATTCATAACCTAAGTGGAGGAAGGAAACCTTATTTTCCATGTAATGAATAATCGAAGTATCAATAAGATATTACACATTCGATAAAGAGCATACTGAAAAGTTACAAAACCAAAAATCACATACATATAACTCTCTTCAATTATCACAAAATCAAGAACTGTTTCAAAATAGTCTAATTCATTGTTGACTCGAATGACATAATTCGATGCATCGTTTCGTTCGTCTTAGTTCACTACACAAACACCATACTTTAAAAGCTGAATGTTGATATTTGTCGTTGCAGCCATGCTTTGCTACAGAACTCTACGTAACCATCAAAAGAAAAAACTGAAAATAATTCACGCAACACTTCATTTCTTAGCCTTCTGTATGTCAGTGATTGGATTGAAAGCAGTCTTCGATTCTCATAATCTCAAGAAAATTCCAAACTTATACAGCTTGCATTCTTGGATCGGTTTAATCACTATTATTATATTTGCCGCACAAGTGAGTACATCATTATATTTCAGCGAATTATTTCAAAATAAGCATTCTTCCATTGTATTGTCCCGACATGAAATAATTGATTATTTTTCTAGTATTGTCATAAATGTGTATTAAAAAAATGTAGAAGATCATAGATGCCTGACCAGCCGACAACTTTGCAGTATATTGATAATACTCCCAACATTGTTGTAAATTTTTTGATTTCGATTAGCTTTACTGATCTATCGAGAGTATTGTATAAATTTAGATTCATCGAGTTTTGGTTACTTGCGACTAATCTGTGTCGTATTAATTTAAACAATTCAGCTGATCTGTTATCGTGATTATGTGAATCAGAGAGTGCTTAGTAAATGTGCCCCTGTTATTATGTATCTCCAGTGAAGTTGTGAATATATATATATATATATATATATATATATATATATATATATACAGGGTGGGGCACCACGTACGACACGGTCTCTGTAAACCAAACCATTGAATATTTCGAGAATTTCTTCTTTTCATTGTCTGTATATTCATTGTGGCTGCAAAAGGAAATTATTTTGGAGTATACAGGGTGGCTCAAAAAAGTGTGACATATCAAAGTTGTGTTTTTTTAAATGGAACACCCGGTATTTTGTTACAGTTTTGAATAGTTCAGGGAAAAATAATACGATTTCATAGGAGGTACCATGTACCTAGCTATAACCGTTTTCGAGTTATTGTTTTCTTTTTGAAAATGCAGGGTACAATTGCAGCCTCAATGAATATACAGATAATGAGAAGGAGAAATTTCCGAAATGTTCAATGGTTTGGTTTATAGAGACCGTGTCGTATGTGATGCCCCACCCTGTATATAGGGTAGGAAGTGGTATTATACTCGGTTCAATAAAATAGCGCTGACAATGATCTCTATAGCCGAGATTTGATAAAATTCTTATTGCATTTTTCCCTCAGTGCATTATTGGAGTTACCGTAGGATATTATTGAATGAAGTAACAGGTTTGAGCTGCCTAAATACAAACAGAACAGTAAATAACTTGCCAAGCACATTATATATTCTATATAAAAAAAACATGGCTAGACCAATTTAATCGATCATCAATTTTGATACCCAAAATGTTCTGACTTCTTTGATGAAGGGGATTTGAAGAGACAATCAAATTTTAAGTTTTCTTTTCATTATTGAGAAAAAAATATTGTGGAGAACTTGGACATGCTTTGTCCTGTCAATCAGTTGTTTGGATGATGAGGATGCATGTATTATGAGAACCACCGTTGTCGACGACGACTGGTCACCTGAATGAGTTCAAGAACATAAGAAAGTTTCGAAAAGTTTTATAAAATGAAAAAAAAAAAAACAAAAAACAATCGGCAACATTGCAATTTGCATTGATGATAGCGCTGACGGTGGCGTCATTCGTGAACATTCAGAAAATATTTCATACTAGTTTGAATTATGAGTTGGCTGGTGAGCGTTTTGATCAAGAGGTTTTGGTAATCGGCTAAGATAGGAATGAGGAAGACTCCAATATTGAGATTTAATTTTTTCCATAAAATATATGAAAAATTATTACATCCGTATTTTTTCATTTTTGTGGAATCGAATTTGACTCTAGAATTTCGTTTTGAAAAACTAGTTTTGGCTCCTCCACCATTCTGATGACGTACCAAGTGAAAAACCGGGTTCACACAGGAACAAATTGAGATTTTGCGTGCGGAAGTACAGTGTTGCCCTGCTTCTAATTTATTCTAAATATTCGGAAAAACTGACCAGAATATCTTGGTAAAATATGTCGTGGATTTTGCAATACCAAATCATTGTTTACCTTTCGTGATATAATATCATATATGTCTTATGAAATATAACTAGCACATAACATGCGAAAATATATGAATGCGATGATATAATCGAGGGCTATGGTTGAATAGAAAATAAATGAATGAATCGAATTTGTTCTTGAAGTGAATTATTTCAATATAATTTTGTGTTTGAATTTTCGGAACAGCTTTCAATTCATTTTCATGAAAATAGAAAGGTAGATCTGGCAATTGCGCAAATGCATTCGTAGATTTCGTCCGCGATCATCCGGATTACACCATAACATAACTTACGATATCTATATTCACTTATAATACCACAAGATCTTCAAAATTGCCAGATAATTTTGAAGCTCGTGCGGTATTCGGGGGATTATTTTTCCGTCCCAAATGTCGGCCAATAGAATTGTTTTTATTGTACCTTCCTTATAGTCTTCTCCATCCATTTTCTTCATATTGTAAGCGTAATCTTTCCTAATGTTTGCCAATTGCGCTTCACTCGTTTCAGCACTCAATGTGTATTCCCTCTCAGTACAAAAAGTAGTAAATTGGTTCCAAACTGTTTTTTTTTTGCCTTCTCCGTATTAATGGGAACATTTCCTTCGACTTTTTTATCGATGGTGGACAGAGAACAAACTCCAAATCGACTCATTTTCATGCAAAATCTCCAATTTTCACAATTGAATTTAACCTGTCAGTTTGACGTGTGGTTAATTTGACTGGATCATGTTTTGTTTTTTATATATAGCAACTACCAGAGAAAATAATCAAAAAATTTCCAGTATAATACCATGTAGGTTGTACCACGTGACGTCGAATGGTGCAATTCTATTGGTGGATATTTGGGTCGGAAAAATAATCACTCTAAACTCACTAAGTACGTCACAGTTTTCCGCCTCAAAATTTATAAATTAGTTTATTTTGAAAATAGAATGGAGTTGAATGATTTGTATTGTCATTCTAGAAAGTAGAGATATCAAACTAAATAGTTGAGTACTTATTTGATGAGAATTCGTCATAAGGAAACTTCCTCATTGGTTTCACCGTAACATCATAGTTGTAGACATTTTATTTACACTGTTCTATACATGGTCTACCTTATGAATAATTCATTTTGCCAAACATGCATTGTCCTAAAAAAAAGCTATCGAAAGTCGCCTATCTACGACTTTGTTTCATTTCTTATTTTATATAAATAGACTAATATAGTTTTTTTCAGTTTTTAGGTGGATTCACTAGCTTCCTTTATCCTGGACAATCTACGAATATTCGAAAAGCCATACTTCCCGTTCACACATCTTTCGGGATCGGATGTTTTACACTTGGCATTGTAACATCAATGACTGGTCTCACTGAAAAAGTGTTATGGGTTCTCAAAGATGACTACGTGAAATATGAATCAGAAGGTATCGTCATCAACATCATTGGAGCTACAATTGTTTTCTATGGTGTTTTTGTTCTATATTTAGTTAACGAAGATATTTATAAAAGAAACGCGTTGCCTGAAGAAGAAATTTCATTATCTGCGACTGATTACGATTGAGGTATTCACAAAGAAATGATCTGCGTTGTTCACAGGAAATTTGGTGTATTCTATATCCTTACGGTTTGGTCCTATATATAGTATTGTTAGTGGAAAATCAATTCCAACTCAACTTCATGAATTCAGCAGAGTATGAATACATACTACTGAAGAATAAATAAAAAGGCTCAGTATATTCAAACTCGTTATTTGTTCATTGTTTAAATTGAATTGAATCGTACATTACATTGTTCTATTAACTGAACTCTATTCAACAAATAAAGCTTAAATATTCAATATAGTACTAATTTGTGCATACCGTGTGATCAATTGGGAGGAGGGCATGCGCAGTAAACATGTAGTACAGGACTTGTTTGTTATTGTTTTGTTGCTTTCGTTGAAATTTTTTCTATACTATTTTCTATACGTATCCCTCGAGATTTTTTTAAATTTAACATTCCACATATTTGTTACGACCTTATAGTGACATTGGTGCATTCTTATTTTATCTTGTTCTTATTTGTTGTATAAACTAACCATAGATATTTTTCGGATATCTTGATGCGTTATTTATTCATTTGTTGTATAGAGTTCAATAGTATTATCGGTTAATGAAGAAAAAATTTGAGTATATCATGTGTCGATGTAACACCTGAAGGGATTTTTGAAATATGATGACCATCATCATTGTGAATATCTCGAATATATCAACTATTTATTGCCAAAATATATGTCTTAAGCTGTATTTCAACGATACACTATAATCGGTGCTAATGTTCATTTTTGTGTTAATATACTATTATCAAAGAATGTGAACTATTCATTTATATCGCAGTGAAATATATATTGTACAGGGTGATTCACCTAACTGTTTCATTATAGGTTTATGAGGAACTAACAGAGATATCAAGTTGGAATTTTGGTGGCAGCTATAGCTCGATGTGATCTATTTCTCTAAAATATTTTCAATACGCTCTGGTTGAACCAGAAGTGATAACAACTTTGTTTTTTAAAATGAAACAACCTGTTAATTTTTACATATTCGAATTCTACGTAGAATTCTTGATCGGTTGTATTTTGAACACCTTCTCTATCGTAATTCGTTCTTGAGATATTTAATTTTTTCGAAAAATTTTGACAGATGGACTGACCAACTATCTCCCATAGCGAATTTCGTCTCCTCGCATCCCAGGCAGCAAGCTGACGTGATTTTAACGTCATTATTTCGACACCAGACACGTCCTGCTGACGAAAAGAATGACGCCATAAAGACGGTAGGATGACGTGATTATGTCACAGACCAAAGACGTCATTCTGTAACGTCATTATGACGTTATATTTCGACGTTAATGGGCCGTCCCTATTTATTATATATATATTGATATTGGTTCAAAATTATTTGTATTCACTTGCTAGTCTCAAGCTCATATTATTTGGATGTTAGTGCATATACAAATCAATATCATATCTATGATGTTATAAGGTCTGTAAATAAAATCACAATTAGAAAACGAAAATCTATATGTTCCATCGGCATCAAAGGATATAATAAAGATATAATGAAATATAATATATATTCATATTATATATATATAAAATAACAGTTTGAGTAGAGGGAGTTATTTTTTTGAACTATGAGGATCACAATTATCAAGAGTAAAATTGTTAACTCAGAACATTTGAATTAAACCCAAAATTGATTAGCTCATTAGGAAGAAAAAATGCCAAATTTTATTGTGAATAGTTGATGTAGGGGTACTTGTTCCACTTGTTGGGGATGTGAGAAGAGTAGAAATCCCCAAGGCACAGGAACTTTCTAGAAATAAAAAATTATTGTAAAAAAATATATATAATTTAATGGTTAATGACCAATAGATAAATGAAAACGCTACTATTATTCACAAACTATTAAAACAACAAATTTCAAAAATATACAGATGTGATAGTATTTTAAAAATTTCATTTGGTCGAACAAATTGTTGAAAGTTCTGTCTTCTAGATTACCACCAGTTATAACAGATATGTAGGAAAAAACCATTGGAAAAGTAAGAAAGAAAGAAGTACCTTGAGTTGTCTGAACAGAAAGTTATTTGTGCAGACTCATCTCAAGATCTTTCATAGCTTAGAAGAGTCGACTCTATTTATTATACAGTTAACCAAAATAAGTGAATTGTGTATATAACTAAGATTCTTTCTTTTTCTATAGGTAGATTCACTGATAAGAAGCTTCTTTTCACCAGTATTAACACATTGGTTTGGACTCTCATCATATGTTTCTTGATTTTTCATCAAATTATTTCAGTATCTCGACAAAAAATCCTAGTGAGTTTAATCAGCACACTAACCTTAAGGATATAATTATTTTCACAAAAAGGAAAAAGCCTTAAAATAACGTAGCATCATGATATAGGTACAGGAATCATGGTAAGTGGTGAGTACATGACATCAAATTCAATACATGCAATAGACCAAATATTAAACTCACCTTACAAATCACTAGTAAAGGAAATGCACAATTCACAACCGACGGTCGGAAATCGACTTCTGTAATCAATAGGAAATTTCAATCGAAATCGAATACATAACAACCTCAAAATGTTTGTGATAATGGCGTGTGCGTCGTCAACGTTGCGTGTTGGCTTGTGGCCGAACTTGTCCGATACCGATAACTCCGGAGATTGCCGAACGCCAAACAAATAATGAACGTTTTGTTTTGAAGCGCCAAATTCAAACTGTTTTTCAATGAGTTGATAATCATACGAACCTCATAAAAGATGGGCTGTGGTTGAATAATAATACCTATATTGCGTCTGTTTATTCGCCTAAAGAGAAATTTGATTCCATTCTGTACCTACAATGTACACTTGCCTATACACACTTTAAGGTATCTATGGTAAACTTTCGTTTAACTTTTGCATTTCGATGAAAAATATTTAGGAACCTATAAGGATCATTGGAATAATCATCAAAATGCAAAAATATAAAACAATGAGTTAACGTTTTATAATGACGTAAAAATATCGTCAAACTAACGTCCTGGTTATGACGTCTACAATACATTCAAAAAATGACGTCAGTTTTCACGTCATTTTTTGGTAATATGACGTTGCGGACCAATAAATACCAAAAAGAGACGTCATTATGACGTCAGCTTGCTGCCTGGGATCAGCTGCTGGTATTCAGGTGTCCATGTAGTGTCGTGGCGAACTGAGTAGTCCCATTGAGGCTGATGGTTCAGCCGCCCAAACCACGGAGGTCCAGGTGCCGGATGTGTACGTATTTTCCTAAGTCTCCCGTGATGCTGTTGGTGTGAAAATGCATCCCACAGCGTTGGATCGTCGTCTCTGGGGCATTCCTCGGGTCGGGGCAGGTCCTCAATCGTCAGCTCCATGGATTCGTCCTGGTTATCATAGGCAGCGACGTCACTTCTAGAATAACCTGCGATACTTAACGGCAGCAGGTTCAAAATACTCCACATGTTCTGAAAACACAAAATTATAATATTTACTCTGCCTGTTTGACAATTTGCTGAAAAATTGGGAATTATAACAAAAATTTATCGAGTTTAAACGGACAGCAAGAGCGCTTTAGAAGTCTTGGAGGGTACACCACAACATCAAAACTGGTGCAGGACTGTTATCAAACCTTAAATTGCCTGGCCGAAGTCGGACCTGTAACCTTGCCAGGTCACAAAGGGATAAAGGGCAACTAGATTGCAGACAATCTGGCCCAGACAAACCAGTACTTGGAGTACCCAAGAAACTACTTGGTAACTCCATTGAAAGACGAGTCAAAGAATTACAAAGAATAGCCTGGGATAACACACAAGGACAAGAATATAGTAAACTTATTATTCAGATAACAAGTGGAAAACGAACTGATGAGATACTTAGATCAAGTAGAGATCAGATAAGACTAGTAACAGGTCTCCTTACAGGACATGCTCCTGTCAGAACACACCTACAAAAGATGGGGCTATATCAAGGTGACCCGACTTGTAGATTGTGCGGCTTAGAACCTGAGACTATTGAACACATTTTGTGCTATTGTGAGGCACTAAACTATAGAAGAGTAGTACAACTAGGGGAACCTGATTTGAACCTAGAGAATGTGGGAACCCTGAAACCTAGTGACCTTTGCAAGATAGTCAGAGGGACCAATGTGTTTTAGGGTATTGGAATGATAGGGGAAATACAATAAGCCTCCGGCTGCAGTATATCCTTTGGACCCCTGTAATAATAATAATAAAAAAAAAGATTGATGACTGGACTGCGGCAAAGCACATGGAGGCATGGAGAAATGCCCCTGGGTGCAGAATAGCCAAGATCTCCATTAGACCAGATCAAATGAAAAAATGGGAAGAACAACTACTCATACTGAGTAGGAAAAACGCAAAAGTGATCATCGGTATTCTGACCGATCACGGTACTCTGCGGAAACACAGACACATAATGGGATTAGAAGAAAACCCATTATGTAGATTCTGTGAACTAGAAGATGAAACCCCACTGCACATCATCATTCAATACCCTCCAGTAATGAAGAAGAGGCGCTTTCACCTAGGCGACCCAGATCGACAGGGATTCCAATGCGAGGAAGGCGCTATCAGGAATATCCTGACCATTTGGGGGGAGATCTTTGATAAAAGCCACCAGCTATCTGAGGGACGTCATGGGACAGTCGAGGTAGACATAATAATAATTGTCCCTATTGTTGAGTCTTGATCGTGTCAGGGGGTCCTAGGACTCATACATTCCGGAGGTCTGAATTATTTCACCTTCTTTCTGCTTTTCTTCAATTCGAACAGAAGCACATTTCTTGTCAAAAGATTTGACTGGGAACTGTTCACAATATCGTTAGTATATTTCAAATAGGGTCATAACCTTTTCCTCTTTTCTTCTTCATCTAGATGTTTTTCTCTCTTGCCCGTGGTGAATGCTTCAGAGTTTCCACATGAACTTTATCATCAGACCCTTTTCTTCATTATTTTTCTATCGTTTTCAAAACATCTTTCTCCTCTGACGCGTCTGTCAATCACAAACTTGGACAACTCTGACCAATCGCCTCTGATATCGAAAATTATATTATTAAAATTCTAGACATATTTACACGTTTTATGTTAAAAAATTGAGAAGGAATAGTTACCAAATATCGGACAACACATATTCCCACAAAAATGGGCTCACAGACCATCGTGCCTTCATGGAGGCGCCTTCCACTTGGACATTCAGGTCGGTGTTTCCAGGTATTTTTCCGACCTAATTATTCTTAGATTTTGAAAAATTCCACTTCTCCAGTTAGATTCAACTCGATCGTGTTATAAAAAGCAGTGATTGATTTCTGATTTATCAAGTCTTGGTCGAAAGCGTTCGTATTTTCAATTAACAGACGTTCATAAGTGGCCTTACGAATCATCAATAGGCTAGGTACCTTCTCCAAGTTTATTGAGATGGCAGGACAGTGGCTGCGACTCCTCCAGACAGAAGTGCTTTTTGGATACTCGCTCACAAGCTCTGACCCCAACTTATTTCACTTTTTCTTACTCACTTTTTTCACATTTTCACTTGCATTGCTCTCCTCCTCGTGAATATCTTGTCTTCCTGACATTCTCACGAAACTTTTCTCGCAATGCTGGGGGTGTTCCAAGAGTTCCCTCGCACACTTCGTGGCCCATATAGTTACACCAGCCAGGTCGTACAGCTCTGGAATCGTTGGATCAACTGTCGCCAATTTCCCTTGTTTTGTATATAATTTACTCCCCTTGTTTCAACTATCACCTGATCTTATTTTTTACCTGTCTATGATTATTTGCAAAGGGCTGAGAATATGAGGTAACTACAAAATAACAATATAATGAAGGCTCTGAAAAAGGAAAATTATTAATGCCTAGGAACTTGCTTTATTACCTTTGAAACCTTTTTTAGATCATTTATGAATGTTTTTTTTTCTTGATATTGAATATAAAACCTGCTAGTGAATCTAAAAGAACTTTTCGTATTCTTGAGATCAGACTCCCTAGTTATCAGAGGTATTAGATCTAACCATCAGCACCAATTTTTTGAGCAATAAGATACGGCACTGGGCTGTATCTACTGAACCCTCCTGTTCAGACCACAGACACATTCGATTCAACATCGAAACAGGTCCGAGACCAGTAGTGGAATTCCGTGACTCAAAAGCTACAGATTGGAGTGGATACAAAAACTCCCTCCAGTTGCACATTGAGGAAGGTTTCACTAGTATTAACAGTTGTGATGGGTTAGAGATTGTAGCAGAACAAATCCGTGAAGCTGTGATCTCTTCCTATCATGAAAACTGTCCACTAAAATCTAGGAGAGACGATCGTAACTCTCCTTGGTGGAACAAAAGCCTTAACAAATTAAGACAAGAAGTTCGACGTCTATTCAACCGAGCTAAAGAGTTAGGTAACTGGGAACTATATAGAACTGCTCTAACCAACTACAATAAAGAAATCAGAAAAGCGAAACGTAAATCCTGGGTAATGTTCTGTGAGAGTATATCTGACATACCTCGCAGTACAAGAATTCACAAGATTCTTTCTAGAGAGCCGTGCACCAAAATTGGATCGATCAAACGACCGGATGGCACTTTTACGGCCTCTGAAAGAGAAACATTAAAGCTTTTGATAAAAAACCACTTTCCTGGAAGCTTAACTCTTGAAAAAAATCGATCTCCCATATTTGAGGGTGCTAGACGTCCAAGTAGGGACGATTGGGAGGTCGCGAGGAAAGTAATCACGGCACCAGCTGTCAAATGGGCCATTGATTCTTTCCAGCCCTTCAAATCTCCTGGCGAGGATGGCATTTTTCCAGCTCTACTGCAGAACGGACTGGAATTACTTCTACCCATTCTCATCAAGATGTACAGAGCTAGTCTGGCGTGGAACTACATTCCACCCAGTTGGTTGGCGGCCAGGGTGGTATACATACCAAAAGTGGGCCGCACAGACCCACATCCCAAATCGGTACGACCAATTAGTCTTACATCCTTCCTATTGAAAGGACTTGAAAGGATACTGGATGGCTATATCAGGCGGGTCGCTCTATGCACTAACCCCCTGAACCTACACCAGTACGCTTATCAAACTGGCAAATCCCTCAACAACAGAGAGTTTGCCATGGCAATTTTTCTCGACATTGAAGAAGCATTCGACAATGCACTACCAAAATGCATTGAATCAGCTTTGGCTGAAAAAGGCATTGAATCAACCATAACTGGCTGGATTCACGCCATGCTCACTAACAGAACAGCAACTACAACCCTTCAGAGTGAGGCCGTAAGGTTCAAGGTCTCCAGGGGGTGCCCGCAGGGTGGCGTGCTTTCCCCCCTTCTGTGGTCACTTCTGATGGATGGTCTGCTTGAGGTCCTCGATAGGGAGGGGGTGGAACTGCAAGCCTTTGCAGACGACCTTGTTATTCTTGCAAGGACAGCGTCTGGAAGGATAGCATCTAATATCCTCCAAAACACGCTGAATGATGTTCACAGTTGGTGCCAGAGGGAACAGATGTCCATAAACCCCAGCAAGACTGTGATTATTCCATTCACCAGAAAAAAAAAATTGGATGCTTTAACACCACTTTCCTTGAATGGTGAAGTAATTCCATTTGCTGCGGAAGTGAAATATCTAGGTATTATTCTCGATAGGAAACTCACTTGGAACGCTCATTTGGATAAGGTTCTTCACAGAGCCACACTGTCCCTATGGACATGCAGGAGGATCTGTGGTAAATCTTGGGGCTTGGGTCCCAAACAAATTCATTGGATATATGTGATGATTGTCAGACCAATGATCACATATGGTGTTATTGCTTGGTGGACGAAAGCCTCACAGCGTACGTCCCAGGCAAAGCTCTCTAGTATACAGAGACAGGCCTGCCTGGCTATAACTGGTGCCATAAGTACCACACCGTCAGCGGCCATGGAACGCCTTCTAGACCTAACTCCTCTCCACATATTCCTGGAGAGAGAGGCCAGATGGACTACATATAATTATAATAATAATAATATATAATAATAATAATTCTTTATTTGAAATAGGAAATCCTAATATAAATACAGGTTCAAAAAGGCAAAGTAGTTTATAAAAAATAGTATAAAAATAATTGTAACAATAAAAATACGTTCAAAGAATTTGCCACACATCACAGAACAGATAAAAGCGTGAACCAGTAAAACAGTCCAACGACGTGAAATAGAAAAATTCAAACAGTACGTGATGTAATATATACCTTCAACTGGGCCTTGAATGAATATAAAGTAACAGAATCTTTTATGTGGCACGGTAATTGATTGAAATCATTCAGTCCCTTGAAAAACAACGATTACATAGATTGTTTTGTTCTTGTCCTAGAAATGTGGAATTGATTAGTGGTTCTTGTGCTGTAGTTATGAATTTGATTATTGTACGTAATGAAGGAATCAAAATATTTTGGTAATAGATTTCTGGTTATTTTATAAATAAATATCATACTTGAGTAATACAGTCTTTCTGCAACATCATACCAATTGAGGGCATTCAGCATGAGCTGAATGGGAGTACATCTGTTACATTTTAAGATGATTCTTAAACCTCGATTTTGCAGTTTCTGTAGCTTCTGTATATTATTCTTATCTAAAAGATAAAGGAGAGTAGAGCAATAATCAAAATGGGGCTGTATAATGGTTCTATATATTGTAATATTTGCAAACATGGAAACTTCCGCTGAAATCCTGGAGAAAAAAAATATTTTTTTCGATATCTTTTTACAGATGTAGTCACAGTGTGCATTGAGTGTTAGTGATTCATCCAACACGAAGCCTAAATACTTGAATTCTGACACCCATTCAATTTTATCACCCTCCACTTCGAGTTGAAGCTTTCCATAGTCAATTGATTTCAGTTTATGTCTCTTACTAATTATCATTGACTTGGTTTTATTCGTATTAATTTTTAGTTTATTTTCCTTTAAATATATTTCAATTTTTTTCAACACTTGATTCATGCGCTCTACTGTTTCCACAACGTCATGGCCATAACATGCAACCAACGTATCATCTGCAAACAGATTTAGAAAATCATGACCTTGTATATAATTCACATCATTCAGGTAGATTATAAACAGCAGTGGTCCTAGGACGCTTCCTTGAGGTACGCCTATATTATTTGAAATTTCATTTGAGAAGCATTTTCCCACTCTAGTTATTTGTGACCTACCATTGAGATATTTTTCGAACCAACTCAAGGCTATTCCCTCGATTCCATAATATCTCAGTTTACGAAGTAATATTTGCCTATCGATAGTTTCGAATGCCCTCTTGAAATCAAGAAACACTGCTACTATAAATTTATCGTTATCGATTTCATTCTTCCATTTTGAAACTGTTAGTTGAAGGGCAGTTTCACATGAGTGGTGTTCTCTAAACCCGGATTGATTTCCTATAAACAGGTTATTTACAGTAAAGTACCTAGTAATTTGTTCATGTACCACAATTTCCAAAACCTTCTCAATATTCGGCAAAGTATTTATAGCTCTGAAGTCTGACATCTCAACTGCATTATTTATCTTTGGGATAGGGATAACTGTACTTTTTTTCAACATATTTGGAAAGTTACCAGATGACATTGATGTGTTTATCAAGTTTAGGAGAGGAAATCCAAGGGTGAAAAATGTTGATTTCAAAAATGTAGCAGCCATTACTTCTTCAGCATTGCCTTTATTCTTGAGAGAAAAAATAATTGACTTCAGCTTACCTATATCAATCTTCTCGAATTCTACAAATCTCGTTTCTATCACATTTAGATTCTGAGGAGACCATTGTGATTCACTTACAATAGAATTGGAGATATTTTCAATGCTTTCAACAAAAAATGAATTAAAGTTGTTAGCAGCTTGTAGCTCCGTTCTCACTTTGATGATAGCGTCATTAGTACTAAAATTGATAGATTTGAAATTTATAGGTTGTTTGTCACCTTTTATCAATATTTTCATTGCTTTCCACATTTCTCTCGAGTTATCCCTATTCACATCAATTTTGTTTTCATAATATTGAGACTTTTTGATCTTTAACATACCAACAACTTGATTTCGCTTCAGTTTATATCGATTCCACGACTCCTCCTTTTTAATGCCGGAACTTTTAATGAATTCTTTGTAAGCCCTGTCTCTCAGTTTCGAAGCAGATCTGATTTCGCCATCACACCAGGGGACCTGATTCGATTTGTTCTCAATTTCAATCATTGGCGCAATATCATTTAATAGTATTTCACAATTCGACTCAATGTTACTGTACATTTCATTCACATCACCAGAACCACTCAACCAATCACATTCAATTAGTTTCAAATTTATTTTATGAAAAACGTCATCATTTAGTCTTCGCGTAAAAAATGTATTACTCACTATTTGTTCTTTGTTTTGTAAGCTCACGGTAATTATTAAGTGATCTGTAATTACTGGTTCATGATGTATACAAACTTTCACATTATTCTGATTTGATAGTACATAATCAATCAATGAAGAGCTAGTTGAAGTTATTCTTGTGGGCTCGTCAGCGAGCTGTTCTATTCCATAAGCTGTAATAATATTTTTAATTTTTTTGCTGTAGAAGCTATTACCCAAGAAATCTACATTTATATCACCTATTAAAATACATTTTTTGTTGATTGTGAAATAATCTTCACACCATTCTTCAAATTTATCTAAAAATTCTCCATGACACGCATTTGGTGAATGATAAAGTCCAGCAATCAACCACTTACTACCATTCAGTTCAACATTAATAAATTGACACCAGTAGTTTTTATCCAAAATAAATGTTTTCCCCACTGAATAACTGACATCTTCCCGCACATAAATCAACACTCCTCCAGTATGTCGGCTCGAGGAATCTTATAATAGAATATCCAATAACAGCTATTTCACAGTCAAGAATATCACTCGTGCATCTGGTTTCACTAAGAATCACTATTGATGGCCGATAACAAAAGATGTCCTTAATAATCTGGTCCTTATGAGCATAAAAACTTTCAGCATTCAAGTAAATTATGTCGACCCTGTATATTATATTAGGACTCTGTCGTTTTTTTGATTACTGATTTCATCAACAATGGTGGGAATATTGTTAATGTACTTGATCATCTTATTTTCACCTCGGTTCTTGCATTCATCCAATTGTTTTTTTTTAATTTAAGAAATATTCTCTTTGAGACTTCGTTTGATCTGCAAAAATTTTTACACTATTGACTTTAATTAATCTTTTATTTCTCAACACTGTTAAGGCTTCTTCCGATGAAGGAAAACATACTTTGACAGGCCTATTTTTGTTCTGATCAAATTTGCCTAATCTATATACACGGATGTTTGAAGTGTCTACCGCAACATTTTCAAGTAAATCCTTGATGGTCTCTTTATCTTCTGTTATTCTGTTTGCATGTGTTTTATGCTTAGATTCATTAATATTGAGTACTATAATGTTTGATGCCCTTTTTTGCCTCTCACATAGTTCGTTTAAAATTTGTTGAGTTGAATCATCAGAATTCAGTTTTCCAACATCCTGTACATTATGTTGTAATTGCTCAACTTCACCTTGTAGTTGTTTGTTTTGGTTTTTCAGTTGTTCTATTTCCTTGTGAAGGTCACAAATGCTTTCTCGTGCTTCTTTTATCTTCAGTTTTTGTGATACTTTTTCGGCAACTGTTGAAATGAATTTGTCGTCGGTAAAAAGTTCCGTAATGGATTGTTTGATTATTGTTTTAATATCAATAATCTGCTCACGTGTAAAAGGCATTTTACATCATATGGACACTCTCACTCGTAGGAAACATGTGCACTCGTTGACCAACTAACTAATATAGACTCGTGCATATTGCTAACTGTACGAATCAGGTTTATACGGAGCGTGGCAGACTACTAGATGACACTACTAGTCACAGTATTCTGGGAATGACCTCTGACATTATGCCTCCAACAGTAAACTACGATCTGCCTTATTCTGTCCTAATCCCGAATAGAGACGACTGGTTCCTCCGGAAGGAGGAACTACTGAGAGCAGAAAGCTGCTGGTTCACTGATGGATCCAAAACAGCTGCAGGTTCGGGTGCAGGTGTCTATGGTCGCAGACCTAGGACAGAAACATTTGCCTGCCTAGGATCTTTTGCGACCGTTTTTCAGGCAGAGATCTATGCCATTGCTCTATGTGTTGAGAAACTGGTAGAAATCAACCTCACACATAAAACAATAAAAATATTCTCGGACAGCCAAGCGGCACTGAATGCCCTTTGCTCGAACCGAGTGATGTCCAAACTGGTTTTTGACTGCCAGAAGAGACTCTCTTCGATTGGAAGAATTAACAAATTATCCTTGATCTGGATTCCTGGCCACTCCGGTTTGGAGGGCAACGAAATGGCAGACTGTCTTGCAAGGCAAGGCGCCTCGAGCGATTTCATTGGACCAGAACCCGCTATTGGCGTTTCTTTAAGTTTTGCCAAACAGACACTGAATACCTGGACAACAGGAAGTTTCTCAAACTTCTGGCAGAGTATTCCAGGATTGACCCATTCCAAGGCATTCATTCATCCTTCGAAGAATGGAGCCAAAAAATTGTTAGATTACGGCAGAGATGTTCTACGTTGCCTAACAGGCCTCCTCACAGGTCACTGTCGTTTGAATCATCACATGACTAGACTCGGTCTATCAGAAGACCCGACTTGTCGCCTATGCTTGGAAGATGATGAAACAGCAGAACACATACTTTGTGTCTGCCCCGCTGCGGCTAGAATCAGGTTCTCGATGTTTGGCAGGGTGGCACTCTCGCCCTCGGACCTGAAATATCACTCACCAGATACCATAATCGGTTTCGTCAGGAAGCTGGAGTTATTTGGTGAAATTTGAATTGGTGTGAGCCACAATAGACCCGCCAGAGTCGCAGTGGAGGGCCGTATTGACCCACTCACTTTAGACCTAACCTAACCTAACCTAACCCTAGTTATCAGATACATAGTAGCTAACATCATATTCAGAACTAGTCTAGATGTGATCTTGACCTAATACGTCTTGTTGAATATATTACTAGCAAAATTGTGACATTCCTGAGTCGACTATAATAAATACTATGATTTATTCTTCTGAATCAATTGAACAAGTATGTATATGTCAAATCTGAATTATTGAAAATGGATTGAATATAAATAATGTTGAATGATCTTAAATCCCACAGAATAAATATTCAAAACCTAATGATTCGCGAAACTGAATCTAATCATTATAGAAGAATGACAATTACTTCTTAATTCTCTCATTGAAACTTTGATGTGTATATTGTAATATATAGTCTATTTATTATACACTAGCCAGGAAATCGCAAACAATGGAGATTTCCAGAAAATTAGAATAATGATAATATCTGCTGAAATGATTGTAAAAATTTCAAAATTTTATGTTAACGGTTTGAATATTCTATATGAAGGTCGGCTGCTTGGTTTTGGAATAATAGTGTCTGAACTATAGGAATAGTTATTCCAACGAAAAAATCATATAGATTTGTCTCTTGTTACTCAATGTTTTTACACAGCTAACCCTAAGCCTTAAGAGCAAACACTACCTTTATGAAACGGGAATCGGTTCTGAGACTTCAGTTTTTTTTTTCTAAGATTTTTTTGTGCAAATGATTCAACGCATTTGTTGAAATTCCGGTATTCAACTGATTTTTCGAAATGATGACATAAGAAAAAAAAGTGATACGACATGATGAATGAAAAAAATAAGGAGATTCCGGAATTCTTATGAGACCTCTGAGTCCATACGAAAGATATTTCTTTCGGGAAATCATTAGTTTTTGCAAAAAACCGATTCCACGATCGGAAATTCTCTGTCCGACTAGCGCTGCCCTCTGCATAGTATAATATAATTGAAATGCGCCTCGATGCCTTCGGCAACGTTGTAGAAGCTTCGTACGGCTAGCCCTCCTGAATATCGTAACTAAGCGACAAGATTAGATATTGCTGTCTTTTTCTTGTGGGTTATTGAGGTTATCGGACCGACGTATTTAGTAGATTATGATTTGATGTTAAGTGATATTGAATGGGCGGTACAGGACACAGGTGATATCTGAATAAATAGTCCCATATCTGCAAACATTATTCCTTTGTATCCCTTGGTAATTGAAGTATTGAGTGTTGTCGGTTTTTTTCGTGTTTTGATAGTGGGACTTGTAAAAAGAGCAATGGGTCGAAGAAGTGATAGGGAAAATCTATCAAACAAGAAAAATGTTTATTTTCTCGAAGGATATCTCGACGCCAATCAAGACGAAGGTATGTTTTTTTAAATTTATATAAATAATTGTAGGGGTATATTCAGAGTTTATGATTATATATTATATTGGACATATCGTGATAGTACAAACATTTCCCAAAAAAATGGGAGACTTTATTTAACTGGGGAGGCTAAATTATGTCAAGAGATTTAATTTTCCGGTCAGAAATCATGAAAATTTAGAAATAATCCCAGTATGGGGGCGGCCCTCAGAATAACCCCATGGTAAATCCTGCCTGTCGTAAGAGGCGACTAAAAGGGTAACCTTAGGTGGTAGATGGTCTCATCGCCCGGTGAAATACCACCATATCGACTTTGTGCGCTGTGAAATGGGTCACTCCATGTTTCAGTGTTCGGTCGATACCTTCCGGTCTCCCCTCCCCCAATCCTCTTTTCCTTGATTCATTTTGAAAAAAAAGATTATGAAGTCTCCTAGAGTAAAACACTCCGGAAGCAAAATACCTCTCCATTCGGATTTCCGGGTGAGAGGTACTCGAGGGGACTCATCTCTGAAAATTAACTTTTGCAACATCCGCGGTCTCAATAAGAACATCAATGATGTCCACCATCACCTCCAGTTGGAGAAGCCGGATATTCTGGCACTGACGGAAACACAAGTGAACTCGTCTTCCGACAGGGTCCACATGCTTTGTCCTGGTTATGAGCTCCATTCTCGATTCAGATTCAAAGGTGAAGTTTGCCTCTTTGCTAAAGCTAATCTTTCATGCCAGCGTGTAGAGGGTTTGGAACCTAAAGACTTTGATGTGATGTGGTTCAAGCTGGCCGATACCAAACTGACCAAATTCCTTTGCTGCCTTTACCTCTCACCTAATGAACCTTCTTATAACAACCTCTTCTTATCACTCAAACTAGACTTCATTCAAGAGGATCATCCGACAGCAGAAATTGTGATCTTGAGAGACTTCAATGTACATAACGCAGCCTGGCTCAAATTCTCCAACAAAACAGACGATGCAGGTCGTCAAACTGAGCCCTTCGCCATCATGTATGGTCTTGAACAACTTATCGAGCTACCAACCCGCATCCCGGATGTCATCAACCAGTCTGCCAATACTCTGGATCTTTTCCTCACCACCAACCCTGATTTTTATAGATTAAAAGTTTGTGCCCCACTCGGAAACTCTGACCACACCCTCATCTCCTGCTCCTGCTCTTTCAATGTACCATCGAGCAGCACATTACCGCCCCGTCACTTGTGGCATTATAACTCGGCCGACTGGAAAAGTCTTCGTATGTTTGAGGGTTTGTTTTTCCTCAGAGGATCCAACACGATGTGCAGAGTCAATTTCTGAAATCATCGTGTTGGGGATGCAAACTCATATACCAAACACCGCAAGAAGAACATCTTCCGATAAGACCTGGTTTAGCGGAAGCTGCTCTAAAGCTGTCGCTTCCAAACAGGCAGCATTTCATCGATGGCAGAAAAATCCGAGCCCTGAGACTAGAGCAGTATATGTAGAGGCTAGGAATATATGCAATGAGACAATCAAGCATTCGAAAGATGCTCACAATGCCAAAATAAGATCAAAACTAGTTGAATATCCTAACGGATCCCGTTCATTCTGGTCTTTCGCCAAAGCTGTGAGGAAAAATTTCACTTCCAGCTCGTTTCCTCCTCTAACCAAGGAAGATGGAACACTAGCCACGACTGCCCAGGAAAAAGCCAACATTTTTGCCTTTTTATTTGCTGGCAATTCCAATCTGTATTCATCGGGAAAGCAACCCTCGAACATTACACCTATTGACAGTCACATGCCCGAGATCACATTTCGCCAACGAACTATCCGAAAGATTTTGATGGGTCTCAACACCGGCAAGGCCTGTGAATCTGACGGAATCCCACCTATTGTTCTCAAGAAATGTGCCGCAGAACTAACACCTATTCTTTGCAAGTTATTCAACCACTCTTACAAATTGGGGATATTTCCATCCAACTGGAAAATCTCAAGAGTACAACCAGTCCCCAAAAAAGGCAAAAAGACCCTACCTAGCAACTACAGACCTATCGCACTGCTGTCTATTATTTCAAAGGTCATGGAAAAAGCCATTAACATCGAGCTCATGAAGTATTTGGAAAACTCAGTAATCATCAACGATAGGCAATATGGTTACCGTCATTAAAGATCAACTGGTGACCTGCTTGCTTACGTCTCACATATATGGCAGCTATCTATCGAGAAATATGGTGAAACCTTAGCCGTGGCGCTAGATATCTCCAAGGCATTCGATCGAGTCTGGCACCAGGGACTCCTCACCAAGCTTCCATCTTATGGCTATTTTTAAATTGGAACCTACAACATCGTGTAAGACTTTATTCGTAAAGGGCAAGATTCTTACATTACCTTGTCTTTATATATTAGTAACCGTGTGTCTCATTCATAAACATCAGTATCATTCGTATAGACAAAAAAATCCAGTCAATACAAGACTTCGTCAAGTTCCCTTGCCCTTGCCGAGATCACAATTGGTAAAAAATTCTTTCCTTTACAATGGAGGGAAGAAGTTTAATCACCTTCCACTTTCGGTGAAAGATATAGGATCCTATGTTCTGTTCAGGAAAGCTGTCAAAAAATTTTTACTTTGTAGACCATACTACGAGATCCGCGAATATTTTGAGGAAAGAATATGAGGTGTTTTCTGGTTCTTTAAATGTCTGTGCTCTGTTGTCTGTATTGTATTACTATTATTTTCAGACTTCAATCTGTATCACATTTGTACTGTTTGTCCTGTTGGCTCTTGTTTTGTTTTATATTGGCTTTGTCCATAAGATGTATCAATCTTTGACAATAAAGTATATTTGATTTGATTGATTTGATAACCCAGATAGCACAAATACATCTTTGAGACGTCTTAAAGATGTCTTTTTCAGACGTTCACGATGTCTCAAAGACGTCCATGTACGCCTTAGAGTCGTCTATAAGACGTCTTTTTTAGGCCGGATGTTAAAAATCACGATGTCTTCAAGACGTCTTCATAAGGTCCATTTCTGGTCTTGTACAGGCTTACAAAAGACATGAAAAATACGTTATTCGTAGCTGGGTTTCATATTCATCTATCTTATCTGTGGGAATTGGTTGAAGTGATGTCTTTAAATAAAAATATATTTCAATTTGAGGAAAATATTTACCCAAAAGAAATACGAAATCCAATGAAATAAATTGTTGTTTATAATTTTATGTTTTATTCAGTCTGCCCTTATTTCTATCACTTGCTCGCTTAAGCCACGTTTGCATAGCTGTTTCCTTGTCTGTTCTATTTTGGGACATGTTATTAGCTCTTTCTGCAGCATCTAAAAATATAATTGATAATGAAATATCATGGGGACGTTGATATTCCCAGGCAGCAAGCTGACGTCATGATGACGTCTCTTTTTGGTATTTATTGGTCCGCAACGTCATATTACCAAAAAATGACGTGATACTGACGTCATTTTTTGAACGTACTGTAGACGTCATAATCAGGACGTTAGTTTGACGACATTCTTACGTCATCATAGAACGTTGACTCATTGTTTTATATTTTTGCATTTTGATGATTATTCCAATGATCCTTATAGGTTCCTAAATATTTTTCATCGAAATGCAAAAGTTAAACGAAAGTTTACCATAGATACCTTGACGTGTGTATAGGCAAGTGTACATTGTAGGTACAGAATGGAATCAAATTTCTCTTTAGGCGAATAGACAGACGCAATATAGGTATTATTATTCAACCACAGCCCATCTTTTATGAGGTTCGTATGATTATCAACTCATTGAAAAACAGTTTGAATTTGGCGCTTCAAAGCAAAACGTTTTGGTTTGGCGTTCGGCAATCACCGGAGTTATCGGTATCGGACAATTTCCGCAAGCCGAAATAACAAAAATTCGTCGATAAAGTTAAACGCGTGCAGCTGCGTGATGCCTACATTTCCTTCTCCGCGTTTCTATTCCTATGTGTGTGTGTGTGTAACTCGCTTATAACTTTTGAACGACTAAACCGATCGGAATCTACTGAACGGCGTTCTAAAGATTTCTCTCAAAATTAGATTTCCTGTGAACTTGAACCCATTCAGACCGATAGATTTTGAGAAATTTTTGAAAATCTAAAAAAAAAAAAATTTTTGAAAGTGTTTTTTTTGAAATAACTTTTAACCGGCTGTATCGATTAACTTCAAAATCTAATCCGTTTGAGCTTGAAAAACCACATTGATCGCCACCAAGCTGGTCGAAATCGGTTGATTCGTTCGAGAGATATCGTGAACGAAAGAAACCCAAAAAAGTGTTTTTTCGGGATTACTCCGGAATTTGTGGTTCCATCAATTAAAATTGCAAAATAACTTATAAGGGTGATAAAACTGCGTCGAATGCCGCCAACCGCGTGAAAATTGCTTGATCCATTCGAAAGTTATTGCGGTTTCAAAATTCCAAAAATAGTGTTCTATGAAACTTCTATCAGACTTTCGAGCTGGGAGAGCACAAATGCACAGAAATATTATTTCTTTGAACTCAGGGAGCTCAAAATATCACATAAATTATATTTTGAGCTCAAAAAAGTCATAAGTACAATTTTAGGCGCCCAGGAATGGAATTAGCGGGAAGTTGCAGGGATGGCCTTTGAGGTGAACCGTTTTTCAAATTTTGTTTTTGTCAGATCAGGCGAATCCCTCTAAATAATCGTCAGATTATGAGACAGTACGTTTAGAACATAAAGATGAACCATATATATCTCAATCTGACGCGCTACATTATTAAAAATACGTAGGGCATTGATGCTATCAATATCTGACGCGCTCTAGGATGTCCATGCAACAGTTTTTTTTTACATATTTAAAAATCTATAGCCGCTTCCCCCACCGATGTAAAGGTATATATCATGTAACATTTTTTATCAGGTCATTCGCTCATAATCGTCAACAATGGATTATGTCAATGATGTGGTCCTGAATATTAATTAACCATTTTAAAATTAAGGTACTCATTTATATCAGTTTTTGATGATTTAGCTAATTCAAAAGTATGTTATTCTGGGATATTATTCACATTGCGTGAAATATATTTCCAAAGAAATAGAATTCCTGAATAAATTGAAGAAATCGCAAGAGGAGATCGATAACATTAAAAAAAAATACGAAAGACCAGAGCTCTTCCCTTTTATGGATGGAAGAAAGGCAAAAGAGGATCACTGCATCTAATTTTGTGAAAATTTTGAAAATTGAATTGAAATCACGCAGCATCAATACGATAAAGGAATTATTGTACAAGAAATTCAAGGGCAACAAAGCGACAGAATACGGAAAGCTGAATGAACCGTTTGCAATCGAAGATTTCGAATCAAAAACAAATTTGAAATTTAGGAAGAGTGGATTCTTTATTGATGAAAATCACTGTTTTTTGGGTGCCAGTCCTGATGGATTGGTGGATAATGACTCCATTGTGGAAATAAAGTGTCCCTTCCCCAGGCAGCAAGCTGACGTGATTTTAACGTCATTTTTTCGACACCAGACACGTCCTGCTGACGAGAAGAATGACGCCATAAAGACGGTAGGATGACGTGATTATGTCACAGACCAAAGACGTCATTCTGTAACGTCATTATGACGTTATATTTCGACGTTTATGGGCCGTCCCTATTTATTATATATATATTGATATTGGTTCAAAATTATTTGTATTCACTTGCTGGTCTCAAGCTCATATTATTTGGATGTTAGTGCATATACAAATCAATATCCTATCTATGATGTTATAAGGTCTGTAAATAAAATCACAATTAGAGAACGAAAATCTATATGTTCCATCGGCATCAAAGGATATAATAAAGATATAATGAAATATAATATATATTCATATTATATATATAAAATAACAGTTGGAGTAGAGGGAGTTATTTTTTTGAACTATGAGGATCACAATTATCAAGAGTAAAATTGTTAACTCAGAACATTTGAATTAAACCAAAAATTGATTAGCTCATTAGGAAGAAAAAATGCCAAATTTTATTGTGAATAGTTGATGTAGGGGTACTTGTTCCACTTGTTGGGGATGTGAGAAGAGTAGAAATCCCCAAGGCACAGGAACTTTCTAGAAATAAAAAATTATTGTTAAAAAATATATATAATTTAATGGTTAATGACAAATAGATAAATGAACAACAAATTTCAAAAATATACAGATGTGATAGTATTTTAAAAATTTCATTTGGTGGAACAAATTGTTGAAAGTTCTGTCTTCTAGATTACCACCAGTTATAACAGATATGTAGGAAAATCCATTGGAAAAGTAAGAAAGAAAGAAGTACCTTGAGTTGTCTGAACAGAAAGGTGCAGACTCATCTCAAGATCTTTCATAGCTTAGAAGAGTCGACTCTATTTATTATACAGTTAACCAAAATAAGTGAATTGTGTATATATAACTAAGATTCTTTCTTTTTCTATAGGTAGATTCACTGATAAGAAGCTTCTTTTCACCAGTATTAACACATTAATTTGGACTCTCATCGTATGTTTCTTGATTTTTCATAAAATTATTTCAGTATCTCGACAAAAAATCCTAGTGAGTTTAATCAGCACACTAACCTTAAGGATACAATTATTTTCACAAAAAGGAAAAAGCCTTAAAATAACGTAGCATCATGATATAGGTACAGGAATCATGGTAAGTGGTGAGTACATGACATCAAATCCAATACATGCAATAGACCAAATATTAAACTTACCTTACAAATCACTAGTAAAGGAAATGCACAATTCACAACCGACGGTCGGAAATCGACTTCTGTAATCAATAGGAAATTTCAATCGAAATCGAATACATAACAACCTCAAAATTTTTGTGATAATGGCGTGTGCGTCGTCAACGTTGCGTGTTGGCTTGTGGCCGAACTTGTCCGATACCGATAACTCCGGAGATTGCCGAACGCCAAACAAATAATGAACGTTTCGTTTTGAAGCGCCAAATTCAAACTGTTTTCCAATGAGTTGATAATCATACGAACCTCATAAAAGATGGGCTGTGGTTGAATAATAATACCTATATTGCGTCTGTTTATTCGCCTAAAGAGAAATTTGATTCCATTCTGTACCTACAATGTACACTTGCCTATACACACTTTAAGGTATCTATGGTAAACTTTCGTTTAACTTTTGCATTTCGATGAAAAATATTTAGGAACCTATAAGGATCATTGGAATAATCATCAAAATGCAAAAATATAAAACAATGAGTTAACGTTTTATAATGACGTAAAAATATCGTCAAACTAACGTCCTGGTTATGACGTCTACAGTACATTCAAAAAATGACGTCAGTATTCACGTCATTTTTTGGTAATATGACGTTGCGGACCAATAAATACCAAAAAGAGACGTCATTATGACGTCAGCTTGCTGCCTGGGTCAGTTTCAAGGAAATGTGTCCAGAGGAGGGATAAGGATGAAGAAAATCAAATTCGGTAAACTTGAGGATACCAGATTCGTTCTGAACAGAAAACACAATTACGCGATTACTAAAAGGGAGACATGTTTCTTCGTAGTATGGATTCCAAAAGGTTGCCTTGTGGAAGAGGTAACTATTAATCATACTCTCGCTTTTTTCACTTGACAATGTGGTTTTTTCAGATATCCAGAGATGATCATTTCTGGAGACATGAGATGGTGCCCAAATTAAAAATATTGTATTTCAGTTGTCTTCTGCCGGAGCTAGTTGATCCGAGATTGGCAAGGGGCTTGGAAATTAGGGAAAATTCTAGGGAACAATTGAGAATCATAGAAAATTGTAATATAGAATGAAAAAAATATATTTTTTATGTTCATGTATCGTGTTATTATATTCATCCTTCGAATAGACATCATTGCAAGTAATTTGATTAAAAAGGATATATGGAGTATTAGTGATTTTGTTTTTTTTTTACGTAAGGCTAAGAAGCATTTGGTGACACAAAATGTGTTGAAATCAATCGGTGCAGTAGTAGAGGTGTCCGAGGAAATTAATCTACATATTGAAGACAGAGTTGTAAAAATGGATATCTTTTCAAAGACAAGTTTTTGTTCAGATGCACTGAAAAATTTATATTTTGTTCAATGAGAAAACTGATGGAATGCATTGTCACATTGAAAAATAATTTATGTGGTCATTGGAAACTTGAATTTCATCATTGCCAAGAAATAACATTGAAAAGCAAATGTTGAAACATCGGCCGTTCAGTTTTTGCGAACTTTTGACCGCGCCACTGCTCTTCCCACGCGACGAACCTAGCAAGAAGAAAGAATACAGAAATCAAAGTAAATAATAGAGAGTTGAAGTAATCACAGTACGTGAGTAGTCCTAGACACGGTAACGTAAGAAATATGACGTTTTATCTAAAATGGTGTTGAAGTATCTCATCTCATCACGTTAGCACAGAACTCGCCTAGGCAAGGAATGTAATAGTATATTTCATTACCAGTACAGAAATGAGGATTTTTTCGTGCTGTTTTATGTAGTTTAACTGTATGTCCTGTGCCGTTCGCAAGTTATCGTCCTCGTTTCAGTGGCGGATCCAGGGGGGGGGGCGCAGGGGGCACCCCCCCCCCTGAGCGGCTTATATTTTGAGCTGGATACACGATAATTTGCAAGCTTCACAATGTTGAGGACCCAACTTCGACAAAAGCAAAGAACCACAGGGGACGACAGGTTGATGGGTAAATGATCGTCTTCGTCCGACGGAATCCGCGACGGTGTGTGAATCCCCGCGATGAGTTTTCTGTGCAGGTGCATTCAGACGACATGGCGTAATCTGAACACTATTATTTGGCGTTCTAGAGTTTTGGTGCGTTTATGATCTGAGATTGATATATTACTTCATTAGTGCGAAACATACCTTTTATCTTGTGAACATAGGAAGTTGTTTAAGGGTCAGTGCTGTGCATAAAATGGCAGAAAATAAAAGAAAAAAAATTATCTGTGAATACCACAATTGACAATTATTTTAAAAAATTCAAACCAGCTCCTTCGACGAGTACAAATATAACTTACAGTGGAATTATTAGAGACAATGATGAGAATGGAATAAGATCGGGAAATAGCTCTGTACTCGAAACTGTAACCAGTGTAACCTCATTTGATGTTGGATGTTTCCTATCGAACATTAACACACTTGATAGCTTCACGCGATTTCAACTAATGACGAACCATTGGGTTCCAGACAAAAATTATTGTTTTCCTCACTCTAGCCATGAGGACGAGAAGAGAAACGTAAGTTCAATCATGGGCATTTGGAGAAATATAGTTGTTTGTTATTTTCCAAAGAAAAACAAGGACTTTTCTGTAAATATTGTGCCCTATTTCTGAAGCCACAACAGCTTGTGGGTGGACAAAAAAATATAATGCCCAAAAAACTGGTTACAGAACCACTAACCAAATATTCGAAATTAACAGGAAAAGATGGAGATTTGAATCATCATCAAACTACAAATTATATCATATCGAGGCTGTGGAAAAGGGTAAGTTATTTTACTAATTAAAACTTTTTCGAGTAATATTTTTTCTTCTGAAGGGAAACATTTCTTGCTGACTTATCGAAACCCAGAACTTGATATTAGCAATCAGTTGTCACATGAAAGAAAAAAGCAGATACAAGAGAATCGATCCCGCCTGCTACCAATTTTGAAAACTATTATTCTACATGGACAACAGAATATTCCTTTGAGAGGTCATCGTGATGATGGTCCACTGATGAAGGAAAATTTAGAGGAATTTAATCTGCTGGGGAAATAACGATGGGTATTTTAGAGCTTTCCTCAGATTCCGCATAGATGCTGGAGATATTATCCTCAAGGAACACTTACAAAACACAGGGGCTAAAACTACTCACCTTTTGCTGCGTAGCTCTTGTGTCGGCTGAAGCTCACAACCGGAGTAACAATCTGAAGCTGCTATACTGCCAGAAGAGGGCTGAAGAAGCGTTGGCGAAAATGCCAAGGGAAAATTCTCGAAGTATGGTGAAACGCCAAAAAAAATAGAGGAAATCGGTACAGCGTGACAATTTTTAACTGCGACTCAACTCGAGGCACACACTGTCGACACTACGTACAGCCGGGGGCAAGTTTTTGTCTACTGCTTATTTCGCGATATTGCCAGATTTTAGATATATTAAGCAAAATCCATCAATACCGAACATGCCGCCTCTCCAAAGGCAAGCTGAAGGCTTACCTTTCAGAAAGGAAATGAAATGAAAAAAGAAACAATATAAAAAAAATCATGAAAATTAATAACCATATTAGAACATTGCAATGACGAACACAAACAACCATATATTAACAAGAATGCAAGTTAATTATGAAATGGGTAAAGCACATAACTTCACCAATGGACGTTTAAAGATTGCCCCGTTGGCATCTACGACCTCAGCCACACGGGGAACGTAATCAGCATCGAGAAATAACGATTTTATTCTTGCTAATGGCCATTGTTGTGGGGGAGCAAGATCATTTTTAATAATGACTAATGTGCCTTCCTTGATGGAAGTAGAGGGATCGAGCCACTCGCTCCTCTGCTGCAATGTATGTAGGTATTCCCGACGATACCTCTTCCAAAAGTCGTGGTGCAACCGCTGTAGCAGCTGCCAACGCGACAACCGATTGATAGGAAGTGAGGTCATATCAGGGGTGGGTAAAGCGTTTAGTGGTTCAAGGGTCAAAAAATGACCAGGGGTCAGAGCAGAAATATCATTACGATCCGAACTCTGCTGTGTTAAAGGCCGGGAATTCAAAATTGATTCGATCAATATCAAAGCAGTATTGAGTTCTTCATATGAAAGTATCTGTTGACCAATGACATGAGTTTAATGAGTTTTTACAGACTTCACTCCTACTTCCCAGAGTCCTCCAAAATGAGGAGCGGAAGGAGGGTTGAAATGCCAATTAATCCATTCCTTTTCAGCTGCTGCAGACATGAGGGCCTGAAGTTGTCGATTTGCTCCCACAAAATTAGTACCGCAATCGCTATAGAGGTGCTCCAATCGTCCACGGCGCGCCATAAACCTCTGTAATGCTGCCAAAAACGTTTCGGAACTGGGGTCTCCAGCCAATTCTATATGAATGGCTTTGGTGGAAAAACAAACGAAAATGCAGACATAACCTTTGTATGTTTTAGCACCTCGATATCGTCGGTTCACAATGGGAAAAGGGCTAGCAAAGTCAACTCCGGTGTAGCAGAAGGCCTTAACGTGATTTATGCGAGCAGCAGGAAGATCGCCCATGGGCGGTTGGAAAGGACGAGGATTCTTTCTCCAACATTGAACACATTTACATAGGATTGAGCGAATTGCTCGGCGTGCAGAAAGGATCCAAAATTTTTGACTCAATAGGAATTGAACCGTGCGAAGTCCGGCATGAAGAAACTCAAGATGATAAAACCTTATCAATAAGTCTGTCAAAATGGAGCTACGAGGGAGCAAAATAGGATGCTTCACATCGTAAGTTAATGTTGAATATTTCAGTCGACCCCCCACTTCATCGTCAACAAAAACATTCAATTTGCGAAGGGGTTTGGAAAATACATTTTCCTGTATTTCCTCACCGAAGACACTGAGTACGTTTAACTAGAACCAAAAGAGCAGAATGTAGCTCTGAAGAAGTGCAAGACAATGTTTCTCTCTTTACAGTATTTCTCGTGCAAAACCTTTTAACGTAAACAAGAATACGCTGAATCTTAGATAGGGAGGAGTGATTCTTGAGAAGGTCATCTATAAAGTTTGGTTCAGAGAAAAAGGAAACAAATACGGATTTGCGCTCTTCTTCAAGATCAGGAGTAGATGTTCCTTCAGAGGGGTAAAAACGATGATTACCAGGCTCACTCAAAAATTGAGGACCTTTAAGCCAAATAGTATGATCAAGAAATTCGGAAGGGAACATTCCCCGAGAAGCAGCATCAGCTGGATTCAGTTTCGACTCAACATAAAACCAGGAACTGGGAGGTACCTTTTCCTGAATCAAACTAATGCGATTAGCAACAAAAGTTTTGAATCGATAAGCATTTGAACGAACCCAATCAAGGACAATTTTCGAGTCTGACCATCCAAAAACGTTATCAAATTTCAATGTGCCATTATACAGTGCGTTCATAAAGTGTGGAAACGCTCCATTATCTTACGATATAATTATTTTCAGAGGTAAAGTTCGGACAGGTCGATTTTGTATTTCAGTCTTCCATCTTTTTTTACAAAAAAATAATTTTTCCCCCACCACCTTACAAGATATGACGTCATCGATATTTTTTTAAATTGAAAGGGTATATTTTTATATAAAAAATTGAAAGCCCATATTTTTCTGAGTTCAACTATACCACATACGTCATATCTTACACTTCAAGTTACAGTATACTGAGTATAAAAGAAACCAGTGTTCATATTTCTCAACATTCATTTAATTATTCATTTGCAATGAAAATATCATAAGAAGTAGTGAAAATAAACAAATATGTATGGCAAATATACTCGTACTAACTACTGAGTAATTCTCAGGTTTCCATTGCAAAATAAATAATTAAATGAATGTTGAGAAATATGAACACTGGTTTCTTTTATACTCAGTATACTGTAACTTGAAGTGTAAGATATGACGTATGTGGTATGGTTGAACTCAGAAAAATATGGGCTTTCAATTTTTGATATGAAAATATACCCTTTCAATTTAAAAAAAATATCGATGACGTCATATCTTGTAAAGTGGTGGGGAAAAAAATTATTTTTTTGTAAAAAAAGATGGAAGACTGAAATACAAAATCGACCTGTCCCAGCTTTACCTCTGAAAATAATTATATCATAAGATAATGGAGCGTTTCCACACTTTATGAACGCACTGTATAATTCGGAAACATATGATAATAATTTCGAAACAAGAACGGCTGCACAGAGCTCCAACCTAGGTATGCTGATGCATTTTAATGGAGAGACCTTCGTCTTAGAACATACAAAATAGGTGTACATTTGATCATGCGCAATGGCACGGATATAAATTACGGCAGCGAAGCCTCTCTCTGAAGCATCTCCAAAGCCATGAAGTTCGTACTTACAGGAAGCCGATGGAGTAATACGACGCAAAATGCGTAATGAATGCAATAAGGGCAATTCTTCCTTGTATCGTGTCCAAATTCTCAAAATTTCAGGGGAGGGAGGTTCATCCCAATCAAGTCCTGAAATCCATAGACGTTGAATTAAATGTTTAGTCAAAAATGTTATAGGTGCTAGAAAACCGAGAGGGTCAAATATTCTAGCTAATTCTGAAAGTAAATGACGTTTGGTACATGATCGATCAATAGGCTGAACGACAAATAAGAATGAGTCATTGACAGGATTCCATTGAAGTCCTAAGATTTTCAAGCTATCATCTTGATCTTCCTTAAAATCGAGAGGATTTACGCTCGAGTGCGTAGCAGGGAAATTTGTTAACAACGAGGGCTCATTGCTGCACCATTTTCGCAGTTGTAAACCTCCTTTACCGAACAAAGTACTAAGTTCAGTAATCAGAGTCTGAGCACCTTCTAATGTTGAATGACCAGAAATGACATCATCTACATATTGTAACGTTATTCGTGGGTTCCAGTAGAGAACAGACTGATTTCCAACTGATTAACTATTTATTTTCACGTACAAACACCAACAAACTATTTATTTCAACTATTTATATCAACAACGATGTAACTACGTCGCGTTCAATTCTTCAACTAACTAACGTTGTTTGGAAGCTCGATATTTATATGTTTTACATCTGTTCTGGAATGTTCTAGAACTGTCAGTCTTCTGTCACATCTCTTCATCTCTCTTCATCAGACTGCTCGCAGGATCTTCCATCTTCTTCTATTCTAGAATATTCGAGAGCTTCCAAACATGTGATACAGGGGGATTATTCAAGTTCTCCTGGATTCCATTACATTGCCCCCTCCTTAAGAGACATTCCTCCTGGAATGCATTAGGCTCGTTATGATGGAGAAAGGAGCAGTTGGTTCCGTTTCGGCAGTGTGAAGTCTGATTGAAGTAGCATGGTACCGTTTTCTGTCTTGGATTTGCCCTAGGATTCCAGCAACATATCAGAATTTCAACTTCGGTAAACCTGAATATGATTTCCAACATATTCCTGACAATTCTCCAATCCAGGCCATCCAAACCGCAAGCCAGCTTTGGTACAGCTATTTTCTGTATTCCTTTTCTCAGTAAGATGTTTCTAAGATCCACTAAGGCGTCCCATAAGTCCTTGTAAGATGGTTTGTGGAAATGTCGTTCTTTGATTGTCAGATAAAAGATTGATCTGACTCCTTCAGGACTGCTATCTTCAATTTCCAAGGTTCGACCGATAGATGGGCATTGTTCTTGAAGCTTTTCCAGTTTACCAAACTTTTTCCGGAACACATTGCCTATCCCTCGGAACATCTGAAGGTCTTGGGCGATGCAGTGAGCCAATGCATACTCTACAGGAGTAGTGAACAGGTCGCGGCTTTCTTCTTTGGTCACGTCAAACCTTGCTTTCGACGAACCACCATAAGTTTTCATGAAATTTTCGTAAGTTGGTTCGTTCTCGTCTTGTACTTGAATCTGCCTTACTGATTGATCTGAAGTTCCTTCAAACGGTGCCAGTCTATTGAAGTGGACAACTTTTGGTTTGCCGTTGGGCACCTTACTGATGCGGTAGATAACGTCGTTGATTCTCTTTTTCACGCAATAGGGTCCTTCCCAAGATTTCTGCAGTTTAGGACAGAGCCCTCGTTTCCTCTGTGGATTGTGGAGCCACACTAAATCACCTTCTTTGTAGAAGTTTTCTTCAGCCCGGATATCATAACGGTCCTTCATTCGTTCACTGGATATTTGGATCTTGGAACGAACCAATTCATGGATATCGTTCAACTTCCTTCTCAGGTTCGTTATGTAGTCTTCACCTGCTACGTCCTCACCAGGTCTGCATCCAAATACCAGGTCACAAGGAAGCCTCATTTCTCGTCCAAACAGTACCTTCGCTGGAGTCTGTCCTGTAGATTCTTGTACTGCTGATCGGTAGGCCATCAAGAAGAAGGGTAAATGCTGGTCCCAGTCACGTTGGTGTTGATCAACAACTTTGCAGAGGTACTTTCCAACGGTTCGATTCATCCGCTCCACCATTCCGTCCGATTGGGGGTGTAATGGCGTCGTTCTGGTCTTCCTGATTCCTAACCTGTCACTCATTGTCCGGAATACTTCACTCTCAAAGTTTCGGCCTTGGTCCGAATGGAGTTCCATTGGTACCCCGTAGCGACTAATGTATTCTTTTAACAGGACATCAGCAACGGTTACGGCTTCTTGGTTAGGAATCGCATATGCCTCCACCCATTTCGTGAAGTAATCCATGCAAACTAGGATATATCTATTTCCTTCATCAGTAACCGGAAATGGACCTGCGATGTCTAGGGCGATTCTTTCAAAAGGGCTACCCACGTTGTACTGTCTCATAGGAGCTCTTGGTTTCCGGTGCGGTCCATTACTGGCAAAACAGACGGTGCATTTACGGCACCAATCTCGAACGTCATTACTGTAGTTCGCCCAGTAAAACCGCTCACGAACCTTCTGTAGAGTCTTATTCACTCCCAGATGCCCTCCTGAAGTTCCATCATGTATGTAGCGCAGCACCTCTGGAACTCGGCTCCTAGGAATCACTAGCTGCATTCGATGATCCGAACCATCATCGTTCTCCAGTTTCCTCTTCAGTAGGTCATCTTCCACAACCAGGGAGTCCCATTGACCCCAGTAGGCCTTCAAGGTTTGTGATAATGGTGCTACTTCTTGCCAATTGGGACGACGATTTGCTTTCTTCCATTCTCGGAGTTTCTGGACTTCTGGATCTTTCTCTTGTTCTTGTCGGACTGCTGCAGGTAACCAATCATCGCTCACAACAGTAGTTCTGTTGATAGATGTCTCTTCAATCTCCAAACGATCCTCAGCAAACTTCTTGGCTCGTTTGCTTACTCTTCGATTGTGTCCCAGCTCTCCACAGTTCCGCTGGCGAACCGTTCTCTTTGTCTTATTCATATCCAGAAGACTTTTTATGGCATCGAGTAGGCCTTCAGTAGATTCCTGGTTCAGTGAGCTGTTACCGTCGTCATTCATGTTGTGAACTCTAGCAGATTCACGGGAAGCTTCTGTTGCGGCTTCGAACTCCAACGCTGCTGCTAGTGCATCGGGGAGGTCTTTGGGTCGAGACAAACGTACGGTCCTCTGCATTTCCATGTCTCTCAACCCATCGACGAATGTCTGTACAGCTAGACATTCCATAACAGACTCCGGAGCTGACGGATATGCACAATGAAACAATCTGGCTACGTCGGCTTCAAACTCCTGTAGACTCTCGTCGGGTCTCTGTCGACGATTCTTCATCTGTAACTGGAATACCTGTTGTAGATGTTCTTGACCGTATCGCATATTAAGGCGTTTGATGAGATGTTCGTAACTGTCAGCTTTACTTTCTGGGATGGTTTGCAAGATATTCAATGCATCCCCTCGTAGAGCAACTATGAGCGCCACCGCCTTGTCCTTCAATGTCCATCCATTGGCTTTTGCAGCTGCTTCGAATTGCTTCAAGTAATTTGACCATGATGTTTCACCATCAAACGTAGGAGGCTTCACTCGATTCGTAGTGATTAGGATGTCCGATACTATTTTCGTCACAATTTGTTCACTGACCTCAGATTTTTCTAGCCTTTGAACACCTTTTCCAAATTGCTGCTCCAATTCTTGTAATTTTTTTGTTATTGTGTCTATTTCTTCTTTCTGGTGAGCAATTCGAGTCGCCATTTTGTCTTGCTGAGCCGCCATCTGCACTGAAAACTCTTCACGAAGTTCCAAGGATTGAGCCAAAATCTGTTCCGAAATTTCTTCACGATGAGCAATCATTTGGTTAACGATCTTGTCCCGCTGAGCCATAATTTCTTCACGAAGAGCCGATGATTCTTCACGTTGTGCAGAAATCTGTTTCACAATGTCTTCTCGAAACGCCGTTGATTCTTCACGTTGTGCAGAAATCTGTTTCACAATGTCTTCTCGAAACGCCGTTGATTCTTCACGTTGTGCAGAAATCTGATTCGTAATTTCTTCACGTTGTGCAGAAATCTGTTTCACAATGTCTTCACGAAACGGTAAACCTACAGTATAGGTAAGCAACTCCGATTTTGATGAAATTTTCACAGAAGCTTCGGAACACTAATAAAAACACCCTGCGATAAAAATTTTTCCGCGGAAACACCTCTAACATACTTTTTTTTAGGAAAGTTTCTGAAAATCGATCACGGTAAGACCTAAGAATTTGATTGATATTGTACTCACGTTATGGTTTGAGAGAATGTTTATTACACTAAAACATAGTTAACATGTCCTTAAATCAAATTTCACAAGAAATTTCATGATGAGAAACTTTGGAATAAGATATTTTCATGTTTTTATATTTGTATATTTTCGACTCAAAACAATATATAATAATTGCTATGTCAAATGAGATCTGTCATGTCACAAGAGAGCAAGGTTGCCAAGTTGTATTTCTATTTTCAGTGGTAAACCATAGAACTTGAGTCTACATATAAGTACAATATATTTTTATGTGGCCAATTGATTAATCTACGTTTGATTGATCTAGGTGTAATTGATCTACGTTTGGGGTGGATCCCGGCGAGAGTGATGTTTTTAATCAGGCACTGCGATGGCGCGCCAGCGCCGTCGCAGGAACCATCTCCCTCGAGTTACCTGCATTTTGAATTATCTACGTTTGATTGATCTAGGTGTAATTGATCTACGTTTGGGGTGGATCCCGGCGAGAGTGATGTTTTTAATCAGGCACTGCGATGGCGCGCCAGCGCCGTCGCAGGAACCATCTCCCTCGAGTTACCTGCATTTTGAATTATCTACGTTTGATTGATCTAGGTGTAATTGATCTACGTTTGGGGTGGATCCCGGCGAGAGTGATGTTTTTAATCAGGCACTGCGATGGCGCGCCAGCGCCGTCGCAGGAGCCATCTCCCTCGAGTTACCTGCATTTTGAATCATCTACGTTTGATAGATCTAGGTGTAATTGATCTACGTTTGGGGTGGATCCCGGCGAG
Source organism: Plagiodera versicolora (assembly GCA_037013635.1). NCBI lineage: Eukaryota > Metazoa > Arthropoda > Insecta > Coleoptera > Chrysomelidae > Plagiodera > Plagiodera versicolora. The sequence goes on along the minus strand of CM072986.1, from coordinate 723,083 downwards.
AGTGATGTTTTTAAACAGGCACTGCGATGGCGCGCCAGCGCCGTCGCAGGAACCATCTCCCTCGAGTTACCTGCATTTTGAATTATCTATGTTTGATTGATTTATCGCGCCATCGCAGGAATCGTGTGCATCAAAATATTTGGATTCGTTGAATGATTGTATCCCGAACTTTGAAATAAATCAAATCTCCGATTTTGTATTCACTTGGCAACGCTGCTTGTTATAGTGACACTAAACTAGTCATTTGACATTTCCATTATTGCACGCCATATTGGGTTGAAAATATATGATATTAAATTATGAAAATGGGCATTTTCATAGCTTTCCATCATGAAATTTCTCGTGGAAATCGATTTTAGAACATGTTAATGATATTTTAGTCTATTTAAAATTTGTCCTACTAATTACGTAAGTACAATATCAATCAAATTCTTAGGTCTTACCGTGATCGATTTTCAGAAACTTTCCTAAAAAAAAGTATGTTAGAGGTGTTTCCGCGGAAAAATTTTTATCACAGGGAGTTTTTATTAGTGTTCCGAAGCTTCTGTGAAAATTTCATCAAAATCGGAGTTGCTTACCTATACTGTAGGTTTTCCCACGAAACACCGTTGATTCTTCACGTTGTGCTGAAATCTGATTGGCAATGTCTTCTCGAAACGCCGCTGATTCTTCACGTTGTGCAGAAATCTGATTAGCAATCTTGTCCTCCGGTTCTTCAAAGATGAAAGTTTCTGGGTCTTGACCAACGTCAATCAGATACTCTTTCAGACGAAGCTGTAGCACCGCTTTCGTCCCTGTGGTCTCGAGATCCCTTTCTTCCAACTCTCGTTTCAAGTCTGCCACTTTCAGTTCAGTAAGTCTCTTCATTGTCACTGTCTTTTCACTTCAAATGATCAAAAGTCCAACTAAATTCACGAATATCCCACTTCTGACACCAATTGTAACGTTATTCGTGGGTTCCAGTAGAGAACAGACTGATTTCCAACTGATTAACTATTTATTTTCACGTACAAACACCAACAAACTATTTATTTCAACTATTTATATCAACAACGATGTAACTACGTCGCGTTCAATTCTTCAACTAACTAACGTTGTTTGGAAGCTCGATATTTATATGTTTTACATCTGTTCTGGAATGTTCTAGAACTGTCAGTCTTCTGTCACATCTCTTCATCTCTCTTCATCAGACTGCTCGCAGGATCTTCCATCTTCTTCTATTCTAGAATATTCGAGAGCTTCCAAACATGTGATACAGGGGGATTATTCAAGTTCTCCTGGATTCCATTACAATATGTAGATTCCTTGATAGCTTTCGTAGCTAAAGGAAAGTCTTGGCCTTCATCCTCTGCGAGTTGCTGGAGGACGCGTAACGCCAAAAAGGCTGAAGGACGGACACCGTTTGTGACAGTATTCAGACGATAATCCTGAATTTCATCATTGGGTGAAAATCGAAAGACGATTCTCTGAAGATCACATTGATCTATAGAAATAAGTATCATCCTGTACATTTGTTTGACATCTGCACAAACTACGTACTTGAAAAAACGAAATTTAAATAATATGCTACAAATGTCTTGCTGCAATTTTCCTCCAGTTAAAAGATAATCATTGAGGGAGTTGAACTGCGAAGACTTAGCACTAGCATTGAAAACGACGCGAAGTTTCGTCGAGGTACTTCCAGGTTTCAGAACTGTGTGATGCGGGATATAATACATAGAATCCTATATATCACATGATACCAACTCCATGTGACCTAAAGATAAATATTCCTGCATGAAATCGAGATATTGCTTATAAACATCAGGCTGTTTCAATAGACGACGTTCCAAACTTAAGAAACGATTCACCGCCAAAGATCTGCTACCAGGAAACATAGGAGTTGTTCTTTCACGAAAAGGATAAGAAACAACATAAAGAATAAGAAACAACGTATTGTCCATGTTCATTCCGTGACAAAGTCTGTTTAAACAATTTTTCACATTCTGCTTCCTCGGGGGAGACACTTTTGGAATCAGAAACATTTTCTAATTCCCAGAATTGCTTGAGGGTTGTCTCCAAAGACGAGCTAGGGAAGGAAGAACAAAAAAATGATACAGCTTCAGGAACACTTCCGAGGGATACATCGGACATGTTTATTTTACCCATGATTACGTAACCGAAAACAGTATTGATTGCATCTGGTGTTCCATTCGAGGCGTTAACATGACCATCCAATAATAGTTGAGAAAATATATCAGCACCTAGAAGTAAATCAATATTTCCAGGAATGTGAAAAGAGTCGTCGGCCAAACGTAAATGCTTGATATGTTGCCAATCGTCCACACGAATAGGTGAAGACGGCAAAACGTTACAGATTTTCGTCAAAATCGAAGCATCAATGACAAATGAAGTATTCACTTTATTGACAGGCCGAATCGTCAAAGTGACACATCCAAGAGTGGAAGTAGTTTGCATTGAATTAAGACCACTGATTCCAAGTCTTGAACGAGTTTTGGGTAACCCCAAATAATTTGCGGCCTTAAGGGAAATAAACGAGGACATACTGCCGGAATCCAGAAGGCACCTAAGTTTCCTATAAGTTCCTCGACAATCTAAAATCTCAACTACCGCCGTTGATAATAAAACAGTGGTATTTGGCGAGACCATTCCAGCCGCCACCACACGAGCATGCGCAGAGGTTGTAGTAGAAGTCGAAGGATGTTCAACATTAGTGTCAATATTGGAATGATTCCGTGGAAAGCCTGAATTCTCATCCGAATTATTGAAATGCAGAAGTGAATGATGCATCTTCGCAGAACAATGAACACATTTCGAAGTAGATTTACATGCCTTGAAATTATGTAGATGACTCAAACAGTTAACACATAATTTTTTATTTTTGCAAAAATGATAACGTTCAGTAGGGGTCTTCCTTAGGAATTCTGGACACTTATAAATAATATGCGATTCTCTACAAACCCTACATGAATTAACATTATTATCATCAATAGTTTTATTCGTGAAAAATGTATTCGTTTTACTAGGAGGTGATTGTAAGCATCGTCGAATATTTTTGCCGTTATTTTTCAGAAATGGTGAAAGCGAAAGTGAATCCAAAACAATGCAATGTCTGTTCAAAAAATCTTGTAACTTTTTATAAGTCGGAATTTCCATAGAACCATGCTCATGCTCAAATCTGGTAACGGTAGGAACATCAAGTTTTTTCAACATCATCATAACAAGAATGAAGTCCCATTGATCAACAGGAAAGTCCATCTTTTTAAGTGCAGCCAAGTTTTCCGTAAATGTATCTATCAATTTGCGAAGAGCACTAGGATTTTCCGAAGAAATTGTTGGAGATGTTTCAATTAAATTCCAATGAGCTTGAGCTCGTAACCTTTTATTCAAATACCGATCAACGATAGTTTGATAAGCAATAGGGTAGTTCGCCCCAGTCATAGGTAACGAACGTACCATGGACAATGGAGCACCCTGTAACGATGAGATCAAATATTTGAATTTCTCAACGTCTGAAAGAGACTCATTGTGATGAACTAAAGAATCATAAAGATCGATATAGCTGTCAAATGTGGTAAAATTTCCATCAAATTTAACTAATTCAATTTTGGGTAAACGAATATTCGGATTACTTGAACCTGGATTGTTTCTAAGAGACGGTAGTACAGCATTCTCAAAGAGGTCGATATACGTCGCTTTAATTGAGAAATACTCTGCCATGAATTCCTCTTTAAGAGAATCCTCTAGTGTGAGATCGGTTTCACTATCTTGCAATAAAATTGTGATAATCAAATTATGATTTTTGGTAAAATCATCACGAATTTGTTCTATTTCAGTGTATCTCACTTTGAAAGTACTGTGTTTACTTCTATCGGTTTGACATTGATCAGCTATATTTTTCAAAATATGGATTTCATTCATACATGAATTCCTATAAACGTTGGCTTTACGAATTTTTTCAGCCATGATATATTATCGAGACGATAAACAAAAAGCTAAGAAATTTATCGATATGAATTTTGCGAAAGAACCGAGCGAAATAGTCAAGCGAACCCAATACACCAACTGCTGAAAGCACGAAGTATTTATCGATGCGATGTGAGTGTATTGCTCACGATTTTCTAATGATAACGCGCTCACTAGCCGCGCAATCCAACATAGGTAGGGATAATGCGAAGTGTACGATACAAAAAGTTGCTTGTGTTCGTCCTTGCAAAATTAGAAGAAATGGCGAAACTAATGAAAAAACAAAAAAAAAACAAATTATTTTCAATCTATTGCACGGAATATCCGATAAAGATATATATGATACGAAATAATGCCGAAAGGGCCAATCCGGAATAATCCGGCTCGAAGGACCATGTAAGGTTTTGTGCTGACCTGAAAATTGGTCGAAAAAAAAATGCACTATATCCAGAGGGGATATTTCGATAGTAGTGGTTTGATTTAATGGAATGGATTGCCACAGGTGGGCCAAATGAAAGTATTAAATCAACGAGCAGAGACAAAAACTACTCACCTTTCGCTGCGTAGCTCTTGTGTCGGCTGAAGCTCACAACCGGAGTAACAATCTGAAGCTGCTATACTGCCAGAAGAGGGCTGAAGAAGCGTTGGCGAAAATGCCAAGGGAAAATTCTCGAAGTATGGTGAAACCCAAAAAAAAAAGAGGAAATCGGTACAGCGTGACAATATTTAACTGCGACTCAACTCGAGGCACACACTGTCGACACTACGTACAGCCGGGGGCAAGTTTTTGTCTACTGCTTATCTCGCGATATTGCCAGATTTTAGATATATCAAGCAAAATCCATCAATACCGAACACAGATCAATGATTATAGTTATTATTCAATCATTTTTGATGAAACAACTGATGTAGCAAATATATCACAATTGAGTATTTCTATAAGATATGTTCATGATGGAAAAATGTTTGAAAGTTTCATAGGGTTTATGGATTTGCACTCTGCAAATTATGGTGACAGTGAAACAAATGTACAGGTAGAACCGATTATCACTGGTGTTATTTTAGGACAAACTGTATTGAGGAAAATCAAATCATTAGGGTTGAATATAGAAAATTGCGTAAGGATAGGATGCGACGGCAAAAGAAACTTCGTTCTACAGAAATATATGAAACACAAATTGAGTAGTCCATGTGAAACACGATGGATTGAACGACATGATTCAATTCCTGATTTCCAAAAGGATTTACCTCTCATCGAGAAAGCTTTAACAGAGATATCAGAGTGGAGCGATATTACATCACCTAGTAAGGCCAATATCCTCCTGAAAGCAATTTGTGACTGTGAATTTATATTAACAGTATTTTGCCTAGCATACATATTCGGCTTAACTTTGCCATTCAGTAAGTATTTACAATCTGTGAATATTGATATTGAAGCTGCCACCATGAAGTTGAAAGATCTTCTTGAATCGCTACATGAAAAAAGAACGAATGCAAATTCAGGATTTGAGTCAATTGTGAAAGAAGCTAAAAAAGTTATGGACGTACTCGACATTGAACTGCGAATGCCTCGACTTGTATCTAGGCAATCACATCGCCAGAGTTTTTCAGATGTAGAAAATCTTATACCAGAAAATTATTGGAGGAGAGTGATTTCCCAGATAGCACAAAGACATCTTTGAGACGTCTTAAAGATGTCTTTTTCAGACGTTCACGATGTCTCAAAGACGTCCATGTACGCCTTAGAGTCGTCTATAAGACGTCTTTTTAGGCCGGATGTTAAAAATCACGACGTCTTTAAGACGTCTTCATAAGGTCCATTTCTGGTCTCGTACAGGCTTACAAAAGACATGAGAAATACGTTATTCGTAGCTGGGTTTCATATTCATCTATCTTATTTATGGGAATTGGTTGAAGTGATGTCTTTAAATAAAAATATATTTTAATTTGAGAAAAAAATTTACTCAGAAGAAATACGAAATCCAATGAAATAAACTATTGTTTATAACCATGTCCACCATGCATTTCTTGACACATAAATAATTATGAACACTTGTAAATAATTATTTCGACTACTTTTGCGCCAGTTCAATGAGAAAATCGTAACAAATGGATCACAATGTCGAACATCTTTTGAAATAGATAAAAACTCACCGTTTTTAGTTATAAATTAAAATATCTCTTCAGTTTCTACTGATTCTTGATCTGTATTTATGGACTACACTATTTGTTAATAAAATATTTCAACTTCATTTGTACTAGTTTTTCGTGAGATTCAACAACTCTAACAATTGTAAAATGGTACAACGAGGTAAGTTACACATGGTGCCAACATTGGATAGCTTTCAAAAAGTTAGGATAGGGAAGTGGAATACCTTGTGATCCATTTTTTACGATTTTCTCATTGAACTGGCGCAACAGTCTCATTTAAAAATATTAACTTCCAAGTCACCGTGCTTATTTGAGACACTCTGTATAAATGAAACTCAAACTATTTAGGAGATCGAATGAAACCCTACAACTTAAGTACTTAACATTTTTTGTAATATGTAGAATAAAGAAGTTACAGGGGGGGGCGACGGACTTTTGGTCCTCACTGTATAGGCAAATGGATCTGAATTTAGATAATACCATCGATCGATTTGCCAACAATAAAAATAATAATAATAATAATAATAATAAAGAAATTTTATTTCAGGGAATATTAAAATACACAGAGCAACAGGTAAATCAACATTAAGTGAAATAATGGTCAAAGCAGGTCCACAAAATATTTCGAAATAGGTACATATATTTAAAACTTAGGTTTTAAACATAAAATCAATTGAGCTGTGAAGATCTCTCAACAGTTATAATTTAAATATTCTTCTATATTATATGGTTCTATTTTGACAAGTAAGTCAAAAACTTTTTTCTTAATCTGTTTTAAGTTATTCAATGTTTTCACGCTATCCGGTAGTTTGTTATATAGTTTAATGCAGCTGTAAAATGCACCTCTTTCAGTCATAGTTAGCCTATGTTTTGGGTAGGTGTATTCCATACTTCTCGTATGATATTTATTTTGCGGTTCACATTTTTCGAATATTTTTTTGTTTTTGAAGAAAAATAGTAAACATTCTTGAATATATATAGCATGTACAGTGAGTATTCTGTTCTCTTTGAACTTTCCTCTGCAGGACTGACTTATTTTTAGTTTTAGGATTACTCGTAACGCTCTTTTCTGTATTGTGAACACCCGTGTAATTTCTCTACAGCTGCCATAAAAAATGATTCCGTACCTTAGTGTGTCTCTAAAGTAGAGTGATACACAATTTTTAGTGTTGTGTAATTTGAGTATTTTAGGATGACTCTTAGGCTGTAACATACTGTATTTAGTTTTTTGCATAATTTCTCCACATGGACATTCCATCCTAGTGTGTTGTCAATATTCATTCCCAAGAATTTGACATAGGTTGGCATTTCTAAAGTTGAGTCTTTGATCTTGATCTCTGATTGACTGATACCTGAATGATTAGTTGTGAATAGCATTATGTTAGTTTTGCTTTCATTGCATATTTGTCTGTTTTCTATGAACCACTCATTTGCTTTCCTCATTGTTCTGTTGGTATTTTTTATGAGTTCCGGGCATGTCTGTGCATATACTAATAGATTAGTCATCAGCATAGTTTGTCATATCACAGTACTCTTTCATATTACATGCAAGATCATTGAGATATATTATGAACAGTATCGGTCCTGTAATGCTCCCTTGAGGAACTCCATTTTGTATTATTTTGAGTTCTGATTTCTCGGTAGTGCCATTTTTTGTTACTGCTACCTTTTGTTCTCTATTTTGTAGGTATGATGTAAACCACTGGAGAGCAGGACCTCGTATTCCATACTTTTCTAGCTTATATAGAAGTATTTTGTGGCTGATGCAATCATAGGCTTTCGATAGGTCCAAGAACATGCCCAGTACCAGATTGTTATTTTCAAGCTCAGTTAGAATGTTTTGAATGAATTGAAATACTGCCGTTTGTATTGATCTTCCCTTAATATATCCGTGCTGACAGTTATTTAACTGGTTGCTTGCTAACATGAACTGAATTAGCCTGTTACTCATGGATGCCTCGAATATCTTTGAGAATGATGAAAGCAAACTGATGGGTCTGTAATTCTCAACTTTAGAACTGTCACCTTTCTTATATACTGGTTTTATTAGCGCTAATTTCAAACCTTCCGGGAAAATACCATACTTGAAAGAATTATTGCATATGTACACAATGTGGTCTACAATATGGCTGATACATTTCTTTTTCACAACTGTAGGTACTTCATCCTCACCACTGCTTATTTTATTCTTGAACTTTTTCACTATATCTAATATTTCGCGGGAATCTATAGGTTTTGTAAACATTGATTTATCATTCGGTTCAATGTGACATGTAAGAGGCGCATTTTCCAGCTGTGACAGAAGTTCACTAGCTGCATTTACAATAAATAGGAAGCTGGATTCAATCATCTGATTGGTTACCAGATTAATTAAAATACTTTTTAATTTTGTATTGTTTTTATTTTATTCATTTTTTCAAATGTTCACTTTCTTCATAATGTTGTTACATATAACCAATATATATATTTTGAAATGAAATGTTTTACTTATATTTCATGTTGAAATATGGAAAAATAACTTTTCAATATTCTGTACAATTCCTTCTGTATAATTTTCATGTGAATTCGGTACTGTGCGCCCCCCCCCCCCTGAAAGAAATCCTAGATCCGCCACTGCCTCGTTTCGTGAGATTTCGGTTAGCGTACGTACCCTCTTTTAGCACCCGTTAGATAGCGTGAGTCTACGTACACCCGTAGACCCACAAATTACGAAAACGTGAAAACTTATGCAATGCGCATGCCCAGATGTCAGAATGAATCCTAAAGCCGCGTTGCACGGGTAGAGTATCACGAACGTGAGCCACAGTCGTTGTTTCACGATTCAACTACTTCCATGACATGCTGTCGTGAGAAAGGTATACACAATAAGTGGTTATTTGCCAAAATGCAGTGCTTGATAGCAGACGCGTGCCAAGTAATGTGTGGAGTGATATCTGGCAGAATTTCAAAAGCCCTTTCAGCCAAAAAGAAAAAACATAGACGATGGTGGACAAGAAGATGGATTCTGCAAAGGGGTTGTATCTCTTTGGGTAACGAAATCTCTGAGTTTCCTGAAGATTTTAGAAACTTGCTAAGGATGTCTGAGCACCATTTTCAGTATTTATTAGGACTCGTCAGCCCCAAAATTCAAAAAAATTACACAAATATGAGGGAAGCTCTACCGGCCAAGCTAAAACTGGAAGTAGCTCTTCGATATTTAGCTACTGGGGACTCTTTTAAAAGCTTGGAATATTTATTTAGGGTCCCCAAATCATCGATAAGTGAATTCATAGAAGAGGTTATGGATGCAGTGTGTGATGCTTTAAAGGAATTTATTAAGGTAAGTTAAAAAATACAGTAGTCTAGTTTGCAAAATAAGTATATATTTTTCTAAACAAAATACAAAATATGGTAATTTTATCGCATATCGGTAATTAATAATTGCTTATTGCCGAAGACAACTCAGCGATGAAATCTTCATCCATATTTGTCTGTGAAAAAACAGAATCTTGGGTCGATGTATTCTCAACCGATGGTGGCCCATACCGAGTAGTTTTGGAGTCACTACTGTAATTTGAGTTTGGAGAATGTGGCTCGGTGTTTATGTTGGAAATCGACGACGGCGATGGTTCCAAAATCATAGAAATTATAGACGCTTGCAGTGGAAATGATCGATCTTGTGGTAAAGATCGCAAGAGAGACGCTACGTACCTCCCAAAATGATCGAAGCAATCTTCTGTCGGTGCCGGTGCAGAAATACTAGCAGCGCGTTTGGAAATATCATCTAGCTTTTCAATCGCAGAATTAATATCATTTCCAACAGGTGTCGAACATGACTTCTCTTTGCAAAATGCTATTGGAGTCGAAAGTTGAAGTTTTCTTTTTGTTGGTTCGCTTAGGCATTCCCTCGATGGAGTTGGTTGCTCCTTCGATGTAGTTGGTTGGTCCTTGGATGTAGTTGGTTGATCTTCTTCGAATAATGGTTCTGACCCCATTCCTTCAAGTGAAAGCGGCTCCTTATTTTCGGATTCAGTATTTTTTGCACGTTTATTTACGAGATTCGGATCTTCCTGCAATATAGAAAAAAAAATGCCGTACTTAATGTGATTTGGTAAATTTCTTTTATAAAACTAAGCAAAATAAAGCAATTTTGTTCTAGGTGCCAACTGAAAAAAATCAATGGTTGGAGATAATAAATGGATTTGAAACGAAATGGAACTTTCCAAAATGCATTGGAGCCTTAGATGGCAAGCATATCGGTATTAGAGCGCCCCCTAAGACTGGATCTGATTATTTCAATTATAAACAATCCTTCAGTATAATTTTGATGGCTTTAGTTGACCATGACTATTGTTTCACATATATTGATGTAGGGGCGAAAGGGAGAGCATCAGGTGGTGATGTGTGGCGAAACTGTAGTTTCAACGAAGCTCTGCAGGCAGATGTGCTCAATATTCCCTCAGATGCCGTTATTGTCGCAGATGATGCATTTCCGTTAACAACATTTTTACTTAGGCCTTACAGTAAAAGAAATTTATCTAGAGCAGAACGCATTTTCAACTATAGGCTGTCAAGAGCTAGGCGAATTTCTGAAAATGCTTTTGGTATACTGGTATCAAAATTTAGAATATTTGAAAGGCCAATTGCTGTAAGTTTACAAAAAGTTGATAAAATTGTAAATACATGTTGTTCAATACATAATTGGTTACGAAAAACTGGCAATTGTTACGTGCCACCTAGCTTAATTGATTGTGAGGATGAAAATTACAATGTAATTTTGGGAACATGGAGACAAGATGTGAGAAATTCAGCTTTAACAAACTTGAGTCTTACGACTCATGACAGGAATCCGAGTAGATTAGCATTAGCCAAAAGAGATAAATATTGCGACTACTTTAACAATGCAGGGGCAGTCAATTGGCAGTGGAACATGGTTGAAAACTAAATAATAAAAAGTCTTAACAGTGATTTTTTCTCAAATTTGTCATGACTATGATGTAGTTATAAACGCAAATAAAATCTTACCAAGTTTGAATGGGTTTCCCTTCCTTTTACATGCGGTCTGAGGAAAGAATCCATTAACTTGAACCACCTCACTAGGGATGTAAACATCATCCAAAGAACATCCAGACTTAAGACTTTGTTGAATTTTTTTTAATTCTTGAGAATAGGAGCTACGTAAATTCTTGAATTTCATGATTACATGGACGTCTGTGAAATCATCAATTGCCATCGCCGATGCAATCCTTTTAGCTGCGGCTGCACGTGCATTTCGATTTTTAAAATTTTCTCTCGTAGGATCCCACAAGACCGGTTCATTTTGATAAAATTCCAGGAACTTTAGGGTATCTGCATCATTCATCCTTAAAATATTGGACGCCATGACAGACACAACTGTCCTCTTCGCCTGCTCACGATCGACTGCACGAAACAAAAATCAAACCGGTTTGATTTTCTCACGAATGAAATATTTTGGTTCGTAAAGGTTCGTTCTTCACGAACCTAAAGGTTGCCATGGGGAGTGGTACACAAAAGCGTGAATGACGTTCGTGATTCACTACCCGTGGCAACGCGGCTTAACGTTACCGTTCGTGAAACCACTTCAACTCTCTAATAATGATTAGTAATCGAGAACGGTCAGAGGCTGGGAGCAGGGTTGCCAATGTTGAACGTGTTCACTATCGTTATTCCCGATCTTGATAAATATATGCCTACAAACCCGACATGCGCGGGGTGTGTGAGGAAATCAGTGGAATGAAGCCTAAACCTCATCATTATCTTATTTTTTTAATATGTACATAGCCTAGCATACTGAGATCCTTTTTTTTCCCAAAATTGTTCCAAAATAATCAAGCTATCCCTATTATCTACAATACAAGGGTAAAATACACTCAAGATTCCTAAATGATTATTCCATCTTCATTACTTTGTTTTCTTTAGAATTTTTGAATGTATTCTAATATCGGCGACTGTACACCGGAGTTTCGTTTCGTTTCACCGCTCATGAATTGTCCTCAGTTGTTTTTTTTTCACAATTCATCATTAACATTCATCATACCACATACAAATTTTGTTCGATAAAATTCAGTAGCTTAATTTATGAACTTCCCTGTATCCTATTATTACTAGTGGAATACATTTCTTGAACTATAGCTAGATTTCTTCAATGCATTAGAATTTAATCCATCAAGTAATCATGAGAGTTCTAGACGAAATATGTTTTCTTGAACTTGAAATTAGGTATGGAACAAAATTGAAATGGTCAATATTACATTTCTGCAGATAATACTGACAGAGTATTGAAAACAAAAATATTACGATTATCTGTTCGAATTAAGGTATCGTCAGGACGATTTCTTGAATGAAATTATGCTTGAAATTTTATGAATTAGACATGTTATATCTGAACTGCAATTAAAGATTTCAATACAGGTTTATGCTTGGAATTTAAAGATTTATTCAAATTATCAAGCCTTACTGATTCCTATAGTTATTTACGATACACTTTCTCATCACGTTAATTCAACTGCAATGTTTTAAAACCAACTTGAATTTCATTCGAACGCATAGCTACATTCTGAGGATAATTCATTCCAACCTGAATACGTCTACTCGTATATGCGTACATTTCCTGATTTCTTATTGTATTCTTGTTGAGGAAATCTCAAAATTGAAAAAAAATTATATGTTATCAAGAAATTATATGCAAATACGAAAAATGAAAGGAAAGATCAATTCAGAATTTACACCACTTTTGCATGACTATTGATTTCGAACTGATATCAAAATATATCAATTTTTAACTGAAATAATTACACATCACCTTCCATTACTGTTGTTAATTTTGATCTCCTTTCAAATTAAATCAAATCCTACCGACTGGGCCATTTTGTAAGAGATGAGGGTCTGTTGATAGATTGATCAATAGACCAATAAACCTAAGACTTCATTTCTCTCAATAAAACTAACTCTCAACTAAATGAACGGGTTGAGCAATGAGGTTCTTGGACATATTATGCATACTCTGTGAGACATGTTTTATCAGTTAACAAAATGACTTACCTTGTGACTCGGACTGGCTTTCAGGTGGGTGTTGTGTTCGGATAAGCTGAAAATGGCTCAGAACAGCTCTCGAGCTGGTACTAACACGCACTCACGCTCTGATAATTTCTCTCACATATACTGCTGACTTCATATTCTAATTCTAATTTCAATAAAGAACATTTCAGGATCGGAATCGGAAAATATGAAAGAATGATACAGGAATCTATTTAAATGATTTATTAGACTAAAGACACGAAAAAAAAATAAAAGAGTAAATATAACGTTGAATAACAATGATTACTGAAAGACTAAATGATTGGCTATCACAACTGACCAGGAGTATAAACAAGTATTAATTAATTCCATATAAAAAGGGCAGTCAGGATATTGATCAATAATCAATTAGAAAATACTAAATGACAAGTGAGACTTAGACGATTTTAGGAGAATAAGAGAAATTAGCCAGATACCTAGTGAGTTGATGAGAACACTCCCGAGATCGTGAATTGAGCTGATAGAAAAGCAAAACGGAACTGACTTAATTTCTTCAATCCAAAAATTATCCAAAGTCTCTTAATAAACGACCAAATTTTTGGGGGTTTGTTTGCCTAAACTGCATTGGTGCATGGATCAATTCTTCCACCAATCATATAAAGACTTACTATCATCTTTGTTAGTGCATAGTTAATTCATTACATCCTGATCAGCATGTGGAGGAGAGTCGTAAATTCTGTGAAACTTTCCCTTGTCCAAGCACCCTTAATGACAGTTTGGGTGCGCTATCGGTATGTGTTATATTAATGGGTTTTCATTAATATGCGTAACCTTATGACATTTACGACTCTCCCAGCTCTATTTCTACTGATTTTTATAAAGCGGAGTAGGTAACGAGTGTGCGAATCTGTAAAACTTTTGAAACTTGATTTTTTGCTTATCATATGGCCCTCGTCTAATAAATTCCTAATTCTAAGAACTTGTCTAAAACTACCCTGGACTTCGTGTTTGAATAGTCATCTGGATGCAATAAAACGAACATTATGTCAACTAGTGCAATAGACCACATTAGTGTGACGTCAAAATGTATGCAATCAACAGTGCATTGAGTCACAACGAAATATTTCTGAACGAAGATGTGCTAATATGAACCTTAAGTAACCATTATCTAAGGTTCAGAATCTATGGTTAGAATTATGATGTTATTTATTGAATTATTTCGCTGTTATAAGCAATATTTAAGAAATGTATCTGTTTGAATTCGATAGAAAATGAATGAATACGTCGTATGGAATGAGTAACGTAAAGAAAGTTTTCTCAAACACTCCTGAATAAATTCCAGAAAATCGTTTTACGCAAATATCGTTACTTCCATCCTTCATATCCAAGGCCCCTAAGATGGAATTTCTTAAATATCAACTTATTTCATGTGAGAGCATAGAACAAAAGGGCCTGTTACGATACTTCTATTATTATCGTTCTTATGTCATCCGTACTTAAGGTCGAGTCCCAGGCAGCAAGCTGACGTGATTTTCACGTCATTTTTTCGACACCAGTCACGTCCTGCTGACGAAAAGAATGACGCCATAAAGACGGTAGGATGACGTGATTATGTCACAGACCAAAGACGTCATTCTGTAACGTCGTTATGACGTTATATTTCGACGTAAATGGACCGTCATATTAACGATAAGATCACCACTAAGGAATAATGCTCAACTGCATTGCTTTATTCATAACAATTCATAACAATATTTTGATATTGGTTCAAAATTATTTGTATTCACTTGCTAGTCTCAAGCTCATATTATTTGGATGTTGGTGCATATACAAATCAATATCCTGTCTATTCCATCGGCATCAAAGGATATAATAAAGATATAATGAAATATAATATATATTCATATTACATATATAAAATAACAGTTTGAGTGGAGTTATTTTTTTGACCTATGAGGATCACAATCATCAAGAGTAAAATTGTTAACTCAAAACATTTGAATTAAACCAGAAATTGATTAGCTCATTAGGAAGAAAAAATGCCAAATTTTATTGTGAATAGTTGATGTAGGGGTACTTGTTCCACTTGTTGGGGATGTGAGAAGAGTAGAAATCCCCAAGGCACAGGAACTTTCTAGAAATAAAAAATTATTGTTAAAAAATATATATAATTTAATGGTTAATGACCAATAGATAAATGAAAACTCTACTATCATTCACAAACTATTAAAACAAAAAATTCCAAAAATATACAGATGTGATAGTATTTTAAAAATTTCATTTGGTCGAACAAATTGTTGAAAGTTCTGTCTTCTAGATTACCACCAGTTACAATAGATATGTAGGAAAAAAACATTGGAAGAGTAAGAAAGAAAGAAGTACCTTGAGTTGTCTGAACAAAAAGTTATTTGTGCAGACTCATCTCAAGATCTTTCATAGCTTAGAAGAGTCGACTATTATACAGTTAACCAAAATATGTGAATTGTGTATATATAACTAAGATTCTTTCTTTTTCTATAGGTAGATTCACTGATAAGAGGCTTCTTTTCACCAGTATCAACACATTAATTTGGACTCTCATCATATGTTTCTAGATTTTTCATCAAATTATTTCAGTATCTCGACAAAAAATCCTAGTGAGTTTAATCAGCACACTAACCTTAAGGATACAATTATTTTCACAAAAAGGAAAAAGCCTCAAAATAACGTAGCATCATGATATAGGTACAGGAATCATGGTAAGTGGTGAGTACATGACATCAAACTACAAAATACACTTATAATAAGTAGGGTTTTGATACTCTGGATGAGTATCCAATACATGCAATAATACGCCAATAGACCAAAAATTAAACTTACCTCACAAATCACTAGTAAAGGAAATGCACAATTCACAACCGACGGTCGGAAAGCGACTTCTGTAATCAATAGGAAATTTCAATCGAAATCGAATACATAACAAACTCAAAATTTTTGTGATAATGGCGTGTGCGTCGTCAACGTTGCGTGTTGGCTTGTGGCCGAACTTGTCCGATACCGATAACTCCGGTGATTGCCGAACGCCAAACAAATAATGAACGTTTTGCTTTGAAGCGCCAAATTCAAACTGTTTTTCAATGAGTTGATGATCATACGAACCTCATAAAAGATGGGCTGTGGTTGAATAATAATACCTATATTGCGTCTGTTTATTCGCCTAAAGAGAAATTTGATTCCATTCTGTACCTACAATGTACACTTGCCTATACACACGTTAAGGTATCTATGGTAAACTTTCGTTTAACTTTTTCATTTCGATGAAAAATATTTAGGAACCTATATGGATCATTGGAATAATCATCAAAATGCAAAAATATAAAACAATGAGTCAACGTTCTATAATGACGTAAGAATGTCGTCAAACTGACGTCCTGATTATGACGTCTACAGTACCTTCAAAAAATGACGTCAGTATCACGTCATTTTTTGGTAATTCATTAATCATTTCGCGCCGAACGATTCAGGACTCAGTATAATGTTGGTTGCATATTTGTGATGTCATCACTAATGCGGTCTATTCCAACATATCGGCCTGTTGAGAGATTGATACACAAAAAAACGTTTACATGATAATAATAGTTTTGGTGTTTCGCCTAATTACAGTGTTATAATTGCATATTTTTGAAGGGGCATTCAGGCAAATTTTGTTTGGATCTGTTCGGTAGAGTTGTCAGAGAAATCTCACGCTTACTTTATACAATCACCGTGAACATTCTGAATGGTACCCGAAATCATCTACTTCGTTTTTTTATGAAGACCCTTTTCGAAAGTGAGTTAGAAACGCTGAACCGATGACAAATTCTGATGCCTGTAGAGACATTTTATAAGTTTCAATATTTTTTTAGGGTTTCATGTTATTGTTAACTTCCGTATTCGCAATTGAAGTCAAGTACTCGTTTACACCCAACGTCAAAAGTTAGGAGCAGTTGGCGAATCTCAACAAGGCGGATACACGTTGATATCTCTATAGTTATACATATTGGAATGAATCGTATTTTTTAACAAATTCATTCGTTTCAATCGGCTTAGGTATGACCTAGCTTTTTATTTAGCTTTTTGTATTTCGTAATTTGATGAAAACTCAATTCGAATAAATTAACTCCTTGATTAAAATTACGTGGCGCCCTAAAAATTAAATATTCAACTTCTTGAACCACTGACTTGAAGTGTTCTCCGATGAAAGGCTGCCGAAAGTACCCTCATTGATCTTTCGATAACCTCAATTATAGAAATTACAAAAAAGGGGATCCAAATAAATAGAATAGAGAATTTCATCCGTTATTCGATAAATTGTTCGAAATGACCACCATTACGACGAACATTAGTGAAGGTTTACCTGGATATAGCCCGACATTCTTGGATGATTCTTCCTCGTAATTGTTCAAGTGAATCTGGTTGGGTAAATGAAACAACAGATTTAAGGTGTCCCCACAGAAAAAATCCAACGACGTTAGGTCTGGAGACCTAGGTGACCATTCAATAGAACCACGTCTGCCAATTAAAGGCTCTATACTGAGCATATTGACGTAAATCTCACTGTTTAAGTTTTCTTCTATAAAAATGGGCCCAATAATAGCATCGCCTAATATGCCAGCCCACACCACACATTCAGCTTCTGTGGGTATTGGGTATGCCCTTCTCTAAAGATATGCAGTGATAGCGACAATTATGTTCGTTAACATATGGCAGTTTAAATAAAACGGGCATTCATTACTAAAATAAAAGTTTTTTAAGAGATATGGTTCAGCAATAGTTCTTTCGTCTGTCCGGATCATCTTCGGATAGTTCTTGAAGGATTTGATTTTTATAAGGATGAATCTTATTCAACTTTAGTTCCGTCCTTATCGAGTCTCGCGAAATTCTTGTTGCTTCATCTACTTGACGGGTCGATAGCGTTGGATTAATTGCAATGTGCCCTATGACTTCAACTTGACCAGCTTCATCAAGAACTCTTCATTCAGTTTTTTTTTATTAGCAAATGAACCAGTTTCTTGGGATTTAGTGACTAAGTGTTGGATATAAGAATATTCACATTCCTATATCGGGATATCTTTCGTTGAACACATTAGCTGTTCTGAGAAAACAACGATTCTCCGAACCATAAATGAGTATCATCTCTACACGTTCGGCAATGTTGTACACCATTGTAATGGGAATGTAACTTGAAGTTTATAGTAACGCTAACGCAGATATCAAAGCAAACTAATCGCTGTATTTTCGGTAAATAACCAACTTCAATACACAAGTTACGATTTGATGCAAACAATCCCCTATTATTTAAAATTCCAGAGACAGCGGATAGTGCAAGATCTCACAAGAGGCGCCGCCAAGATGCTTACACTGCAAGTGCTTCCATCTATTTTTCAGTCCACAGTTTTATAGTATCATTAATCACTCATATTATGCACACATATAATAAACTTAATTTCGTCAAATAAACTCGAAATAATCTTTCTTAGTAATTCAAATTTAACTGGGGCAGTCGGTAGGATCGCGAAAGAGTCTTTTTGTAAAAGTTCCTCGTCGTTCTCGAGCGTTTGGTCGCGATCTCAAGAATCTCGTCCCTAGAAAAAAACATCACCGCTTACCACCAAGAAACCACCAGGACAGCAGAAGAAGCAATGATAGTGGTCATCATCACTATCTCACTATGAGTACCTATTCATGTCAGACTCCTATTCTTCCAATTCCCCCAACGATACCAGTGAAAACTTTGATTCGAGTGAATTATTGAGTGAAAAACTAACAATCTATGGAGAAACCACAATAGCAAGACCAGTATTCGACATCAAAAATTTGTCTATTCTACTAATATACGACGGAAACGATTTCATCAGAGTCGCTTCGACATTACTAAATTTCTACTTTGACCCAACCAACGCAAATAGTATCCAAAATGTTCTACTTTTGCAAGGAATCATTAACAAACTGACAGGCCGAGCGATAGAAGTTGTATCAATTTACGGATGCAACGAGTGGGGTTCAATCAAAAACACATTAATTCAAAATTTCGGCTACCAACGAGACGAAAAAATCGTTAATAAGAGATTTGGTTAATTCAAGGCAACAAGTCAAATCACTACAGTTTTATGAGAAATGCATAGGACTGTTGAACAATCTGATATACTAAGACACGTGAACATCGAACAATTAGACGATCAACTTAATCTTCCACGAAATGATTTAGTATTTTACACAGAAACTGACCTACCCGAACGCAACGACACATCGTCTACAGAAACAGCTGACGAAGGTAACGACCTATGTCAAGGTTACGATACATCTGAAACTGATACAGCGTGAGAAAAACCAGAGAATACGAGTAATATCACAATACGAATAATGAAAATCCAAGTCAGAAATCCCGTTAAATTACTACAACAATCAAGTGTTTGTTTATATACGAATTGTTCTTTTATTGCGATTTTTTAAAATTGTTCTTTGGAGAGCTTAATATCATCGTATTCATCAAAATGTCGAGAGGATTGAGTGGAGATGCCCAGAAAATGGTTGCATCTTTATTAGAACATTTTAAACACGAAATGGATAACAGGAGCCCCTTACTTTCATTGGATTTTATTTGGAATGTATGTAATAAATCTTCATAAATATTTATTCACCACGATCTCACAATGGTTCGATAATTTTTATGAAATATGATTATATACCCAAGTTTTAATTCGGAGTTAATTCGGAGAATTGCTGAAAAAGTAAAAAACATGTGGCATCACGGCAAAATCTGGCGACACGTCACAGGTATCAACCCAGCTGAAATAGACTATACATATTCCACTCCTTATCCCGGAATATTTTATTCACTATCACCTATTTTCAATCCCTAATAGTAATCTCACAACCATCATACCACCCAAACCTTATCTGACGATAAATAGCATATTTCATCAAGTACACCGAGCAGCTATGCCAAAATATCGACTTAGGATAGCTTTGTCAAGATTTATATATCCAGTATAGATCACGAACATCAGACTGTATATTGCAGATTCTCCAACTCTCCGAAGAAGAAGCCCAATGTCAACAAACTTCTATAACCATCAATACCACCCTAATTGAGCAATTGACAGATGCACATTATATTGGCGTTTTTCCCAATCCAACAAAAATCACCACCAATTGTCAAGTTCCTACCATAACGGTATTACAAGGGACATATCTCATCGATGTGAATTCCACACCCCCGAAGACAGTCACATCAACACCAAGGAAGAAGTTGACGAGGAGCTGCTAACCCTACCAAAAATCAAGACTACCAACATCTGAGCCCAATTCACCTAGAGATAGTCAGATACAGAATGAACACGAACATCTGCAGCTCTTAGTCATCGCAGAAGCCTCCACCACAGTCATCTTTGGACAGCCCTAGGATACATCATCATTACGATAATCATGGCCATCGTAAGCTACAAGTACCGTCGAATCTTCACCTGCTTCAAGAAAAAAACGCAGAAACCAGTGACGTAGGCTTCAGTTTTCTTCGTCCCTTATAAAATTTCTCCAGGGGATGTATTAGTTACGATTCGATGCAAACAATTCCCTATTGTTTAAAATGTCAGAGACAGCGGACACTGCAAGATCTCACAAGAGGCGCCGCCAAAATGCTTACACTTAAAATGCTTTTATCTATCTTTCAGCCCACAGCTTTATTGTATCATTAACCAGCCTGTTCTAGAACTCATATTATGCACACATATTATAAACTTAATTTTTTCAAATTAACTCGGAAGAATCATTGTTTAAAAACGTTAATTCCAGAAATTGAGATTTAACTCACATGAGAAAACATTTTTGATAAATACTATAAATATTTTCAGGCTTTTTATAACTGTCGAAAAAAAAATTAGAACAATATTATCGTGTGAAAAATCGTTCTTATTCACATTACTTACATCGACCTTACTATTGTTTAGAAAATAATGGTGATCATTTTGAACAATTCATCAAATAAAGGATGAAATTTGTGAAATAATCTATTTGAATCCCTTTCTTGAAATAAATCGATAGTGACTTCATAAAATGTAGCAATATTTATCACCATTTCGAAGCACTTTTCAAGGGGAGTTGTCATTCAAGATTATTTACGTGGGGGTGGCTGGGGGTAATAAGGAAAGTGGAGGAAGTTTATTTAGTACATAGATGTGGTTTCCACTACATATTGAGAAAACGGTTTGAAGGGTTTCATTTCTAAGCGTTTGTGAGCTATCTCCAGTAATAATTTTCAAATTGTCATCCTGTATGTTAGGGCCATAGTTCGGCATCTCCAATTGCATCATGGATCAACCAAAGATAATCATATGTACCTAATGAATATGATAATTTCAATATATGTTACACGTTTTGTAGTATTCATTATTACTTACTTGGCAGAAATTATGGTGAATAGGTACTTCGAGTTTTTTTGCAGATACGTTTTGTAATTCTGATTTGAAAAAGTATTTGAATTTGAAAGTTGGCATATTAGGAATGACCACGAAAGTTCAATGGTTAACTATGTATTAACAAAAGTTAGTGATATTGCTAGAAAAATGGGGGGTGAGAATAATTTCATAACAACGGCGTTTTCAATCTTTTCTAATGATGAATACATGTAAAACCTTTCCTAACATACAGTGCTAGTCAAAAGTCCCCTCCCCCTCTCGTATCTTTTGAACGGGTATACTTATGATAATGAAATTTGGAGGGTGGAAATAAACGGATGTAGGCTTCTCAACTGGTCATAACAGGTGACGCAATAGTCAGAAATGACGTCACAAGGCCACTGTGACCAATAATTTTAAATGGGACCCTATGGCAAGTGACATCTCGTTTGAAAGGTATTGAAAATACCTATTCAGTCATACAAATTTTATTCGGGTTTCGGCTGATTTTGTTCGATAAATTGAAAAAATACGAAAATTATAGTTTCGCATTTAATTAATAAAGATTTAAGTACCAGTTCTTATAATAAGTGTTCAAAATGTGCTCCATCTACTTCCTGGTAGTAATGCATCCTACTGCTAAACTTTTGTCGTACTCGTCCCAGTGTGTCAGCGGAAATTATTGCCCTACATTCTTCAACAATTCGTTGTTTCAGAATGGCAATACTGTCAGGTGCTGTAGCGTAAACCTTAGATTTCAAGTACCCCCATAGAAAAAAATCTAATGGTGTAAGGTCCAGTGACCGAGCTGGCCATTCGATCGAACCTCGTCGTTCAATCCATCTACCACGATATTCTTCATCCAGGTAACGTCTTACTGCACCGTAATAGTGTGCAGGAGCACCATCTTGTTGAAACGTTATTTCCAAGTTGTCGAATTCATCTGGATTATCTTCCTATCAACCTTTTTGACAATTAACCAGAGGCGTACTTTAAAATCTTTATTAATTAAATGCGAAACTATAATTTACGTATTTCTTCAATTTATCAATCAAAATCAGCCGAAACCCGAATAAAATTGGTATGACTGAATAGGTATTTTCAATACCTTTCAAACGAGCTGTCACTTGCCATAGGGTCCCATTTAAAATTATTGGTCACAGTGGCCTTGTGACGTCATTTATGACTATTGCGTCACCTGTTATGACCAGTTGAGAAGCCTACATCCGTTTATTTCCACCCTTCAAATTTCATTATTATAAGTATACCCGTTCGAAAGATACGAGGGGGGAGGGGACTTTTGACTAGCACTGTATAGTCACATTATTAAAGAAATTTTAGGTATAGTAGATGATGGAATAATATACCAGTTGTTTAATTTGAGCAAATTGAGCTTTTACCAATTGAAATCTTTTGAATTGGTGCTTATCCAAAAATATACTCTGTATACAAAACGAGACTTCTACTCAATTCCGACATTTCAGCTGTCCTTTACCTTCGTATCCACCAACCGTGTTTTTGGCAGTATTTATAGTGAACCAATTTTGACAACGTCGCATTTTATGAAAAAAAAAACATGGGATTGGATGCAGGAATTTAACGCTGAACTTGATGGTGGACGAATATATAGGGCTTATTCCTATTTGAAAAAAGTGAACGAAGTACAAATACTTCCAGAAGTGAATTGGAGGAACTAAGAAAACATACCTTAAACAAATATCTAACGTCAAGAACTATTATTTTTGCGCTGTTGATAGGAATCTAGCTAGCAAAATGGAATAACCCTTCCCTTCACAACCATCTCAAATACTTAAAATTGAAAAAAAAAACAGGTTGACTTTGTGGATGAGCCTCACTCTCATATATAGTATAGCTGTTTTATTAAACGCTTACGCAAATACATAGAGAAATACAAATCTCCTAATTGAATCTCTAGTTGCTTGGGTGGTAGGCTACAGTGTGTCAAAATAAATTACACTGATTTTGATGGGGTGAATGTGGGTGCTCTACAAGGAACAGTCCTGGAACCATTGAGGCCCAGATTATGTATTTTTCAAGTGAGACAGCATTAGTAACTGCGAAATCGAATTGGGGTAGAATAAAAAAAAGTACTTGCAATTGAAAAAAATATCTGAATGGATGGCTTCGAATGATCTGTTGAAATGTTGAGGATACCTGATAGGATAATTTTCCATTAATGTGTGAACAGAGATTGAACTCTATCATGGGAGTTAAAACAGACATGATAGTCATACAGGGTGTTGTATTGAACTGATGAAATTTCTTTAATTTTTTCAAGTCCGTACCTGGATTATTAGTTTCATTCATTCGGTATTCGGTAGCATACAGAATAATGAGTTTATGTTGTGAAAATGAATGAAATATACAATGCGGATCGTTATAATAGCCATTGAAAAATAGGAGATATACATAAAACACTCTGTATCTCGCTTATACAGGGCGCTAGACCCATCATATGGGGGTTTTTCAGAAACAGCAAGGCGACCGCTACCTACCCTTACAGTATGCCCATTTCCCAATGAATCACCCTGTATAAGGGATAATAACAATTTGGTATTTCAAGTAATAAAAATATTGAAATGTGTTATTCGATCGAATTCATTATACCCATGAAAAATTACCGAACGAATAAACAGACGGGCGAATATACTTCAAATAACGAATTGTATTCATGAGGCTGCAAAAATGATGCAAATAGTCCAGATTCTAGAACCATATATTGATAATGTGTTCATTCCAAATTATCGATGAGTATTACACCATACAAAATAGAGGTGCCAGTACAAATTGAAGTACATATACAGAATTGATACAGTAATTTGATGTAAATGGACATAATTTTTATTGAACTGGTTTGAAACGAAAGAACGTGTGTGAAAGGAATCAAAATTACGTCATTGGATACATCTTCACTTTTCTGGTCATGAAGATGATCTTGTTATCCTGGTTTGATTGACATTTGTTAGAGTGGGATATACACATATTGAAAAAGAAGTATATAAACTCAATCACCACCAACTGCATTATAGTAACACATAATTCATTAGTAGTACAAAACCGTTGAAAAAATGTGTGATTTCAAGCTGGTAAGTGTTATACATAAGTATCATATTTAAATCAAACTTTTTCTTAATGTAATCGCTTTGAAGTCAAAACTCAAAATAATATTTTTGATGAGTATGATGATATGTTTTATCAATAGACCTTGATTTCATAATATAAAGATTCCAAATCATCAATAAAATGATTATCATCATTATCGTTATTTTTATGTATACATATATATTTGTAATAACGATAGATGACACTGTAACAGTAATGAAATGAATATGAAAGAAGTAATACGGTTGCTACTTCAGTTGTGAATTATTTATTTTCGATTGATGAATCAGTTGCCATATTCAATTGAATGAATATAGATCCCACAGAAATATATCACGATTCTTAAAAACAGGTTATATCATCTTCGTACATTTTCACTGTTCATAACTAACACACCAGAAATGACAGTTCATTCTCAATACAAAACATACATCAATACATGGTTAGGTTAGTTACATGTTTTAACCACGATCATATACATAGGTCTGGCAACTTGTATGGTGGGGGGTGGCCCAAACATTGAGGAAATTTTTGTGGTTCTCATATTTTGCGACCTGCAGCGCTGTCCTCTATTGTCACTTTGCCAGCCAATCACAAATCAGATCCGATCAGCTTTTTGAAAGTAGGAATGATTTTCATTTATTCGAGAGAATTTCGCAAGATATAATATTTCTGTCATTGATTTTATTTACCATTCAAGTCCTAACCATTTGTTTTGTTGTCAAAGATTGATCACGTGATTATACCCCTGATTCCTCCTGGCGGTTAGTTATGGCAAATTTTTCTTCAAAAATGGTGTCACTCCTCACCACTCAAGAATTCCGTAGATTCCAGATCTATGTATATGATCGTGGTTTTAACCAAAATCTAGCCATTTACTATTTTCAATAAAAAAATAATGAATGCTTGCTCATAAATGAAACTATAACAGAAATTCCATGCAGAAATAATTATTATAATAATTATAGTAATCATATAGTATACTATAGCAGTTATTTTCATTTAACGTTCATTTTTCATTCAGTCATAATCAATCCAGTTTTATAATCCTTCTCTTAACTAGAATACTCAAACTTCATTCCTACAAAATTCAGTACAGAAACTCTCAGATGATTTATTATCATTGTTTTATTTCGTCTTTCGTGTTTTGAGAACTTGAAAAGCTGTTTTATTTGGTGTTTGTTGAAAGGAAAACTCTGGAAAACTCAACCGAAAGACCGTTAATGCAAGATATATAAGATAATGAATTGTGAAAAACCATATATTATATATATATATATATATATATATATATATATATATATTGTTTTGTTCCAGGTGATATTTATTGCCTTGCTGAGCGCTTGTAGTTCAGCTCGTTTGGATAATACATACTTACCTCCGTCAGGTGAGTTATAATTAAATAAGCGATTCCAGGGGTGTGTTTGATTTTTCTTCTTCTTTTTATTTTCATCACCATCCAATTCTGTAATGTGTAATGGCTCAAACATTGACATGGAATTTACTGACTGAAGTATACAATTGTTTCTTCACTTTGTATCATTGATGTATGTCTCCTATTTCATAATACATTGAATTATAAGATGTGATATATCTACCGACCTAGAATATATCTGATTCAAGAAGAAGATACAGTTACGAAACAGAAATAATAGTCGAGTTATTTTAGGAATGTACTTGTACGGAATATTACCGCAAACTTGAATTCTACGCTTAATCTACGAAAAAACTATAATTGATTATATAATCCTATCGAATGGTTTAGAAATGAAGTCGAATCAATGAAGTGATTCGATTGAAGCTTCACCTGAAATTATTATATTCATAGGGGTTATGATACAAGGATACTACATACCCAACATTTCCATTATTCACTAATCGGTGAAGCAATAGTTAATCAATAGATGAATTTCCGTTTCGGAAATCGACAAAAAAGAATTGATATTTAAATAAATTCATGTTTATTTGTTTTATATCAAGCTGTCAATTATTTGCAGGATCAAATGGAGCTAGCCAGAATGGTGGTGGTGGATATGGCAATGGAAACGGTGGTAATGGTAATAACGGAGGAGAACCCGAAATTCCAATTATCTCATATGAAAATATCAATAATGGAGATGGCAGCTACAGTTGGAGGTAATTTGATAATGCAATGTGTTTACTGACGTCAGTGTGCGATGTTGTGGATTTTCTGAAATATACAACTTTTGCGGAAATATGTACGAGTTTGGTGGACGAAACAATGTTATTGTTGATATCCATATTTATTGAATTTTAATGGATTATTGAACAATCCAAAAGTCATAATGTAAAAATAAATCAATTTCAATTCAATATAGAATAAATAAATTGAAGTATTAAAATTATGTACTGAAAACTTAACTCAACTCATTGTTCACATAAAATGATAGTTTCAACATGAAAACAAGAAAATTAGAGAAAGGTTAGGATATTTCGAAGAGGCTTAGAATTAATTTATTTGATTTAGTAATTGAAAATATTGGTGCACTTTTGTTCATTGGTAATCAAATGAAACGAAACTTCATATTCTGAATAAACATTATTTTTATTACTCAAAAACTCAATTTCAATGAAATCGTCAAAAGCGATCTCGAACTATTCATGCATAAGATATATTACACCGGTCAACAATTTTTATTTTATTTTTTGCGCAGGGGTTTTACCTATTAAATTTTGATATTGTGAACAAATTTATATGAAAAACTGCGATTACAAATCGATGATATTTGCTTTTAACGAAAGAAGTTATAGCAATGTGACCATTTTTAGTTTTCGTGCCCAATTAATGTCGGCCTTTGCACGCTAGCGCTGTCGAAAGTGAGATAGAGTAAAACTGTTCTTTTCTTAACATTTACACTATTTTTCAAAACTATTGTAATAATGAATTGTGAATTGATATTAGGTGAATCATCCTTATGTCAATTCTCTATGTATTTCGATTGATTTGAATTTTTCCATTTTTTGCACATAAAAACAAATTCACAACAATTTTTTGTTCTTATTCTTATTGCTAGGTACAAAATGAATAAAGATAATGTATGTATAACGCGTAGACCGGTGTTATATATATAGGGTTATTCATTCAACAGTTAAGATGTTTATCTCATAATAATAACTGTAATAAAATCGATTGACATACAATATGTATTCTTTAGTATGTCATAAATATTTAAGTATAGGATCACTCCAATAGCAATCTTACTTCCGAAAAAGTTGATAACTACTCCTAATTTTCCAGTTACGAAACTGGTAATGGTATCCAAGCTCAGGAGGTAGGTGAATTGAAAGAAGGTGGTGAAGAGGGAATTCAGTCGGCAGTCGGTTCATTTTCGTATACGGCTCCAGATGGCACAGAAATCAAACTCGAGTATACTGCTGATGAAAACGGTTTCGTACCCACAGGAGATCATCTCCCAACTTCACCTCCAATTCCACCGGAGATTCAAAAACTTTTAGACGATATTGCAGCTGCAGAAGCTGGCAATGGAGAAGGATATGCTGGCGGAGATGGAAGTAATGGTGGTAATGGAAGTAATGGTGGTAATGGCGGTAATGGAGGAAATGGAAATGGTTATCGATACTAGGTGAGGTAAATTTCTCATACCATAAAATGAACAAGCATATGATTATTTGACGAAAGTGAAAAAACTGTTTCTAATGAGGTACCAATGTCTTAGAACAATATTCTATGTGATTCAGGTGATTATCGAACAGATTATGATTAATTTGAATCTGATTTTCCCAACAAAAAAAAATATATGAAATGTAACAATTTTACATGTCGTTATTTAGATTTTGTTCAATCACTTTATAGTTTATTTTTGATGATTTTTCACGAAGTATTGAATTAAAAGTTTTCCAAATTGCGCATACTTATCGTTTATGTATGTTGTTGAAGTGCACCTCGATTGTCTATTATTTGTTTCTATAATCTTCAACTTTTGAGATCGAAATGTCACACAACGAAGGCTTTATAAAAGTCATTCAAATTTGCTGTATTGTTTCATCTGTTGAATTCACTCATTTTTTCAGGTCAAATTTCCATACATATACGAGAAGGAAGAACCACTTTCACTTTAGTTTTATATATTATGAATTTAGTCATATCAAATTTAGAAATATGTATATATTCTATATTTTTATGGAAATATTGGGCGATAATGATTAGTTTCATAGAAAGGTGACGACTAAGCAATGAAATGGATTTATATAAGGTACTATTTTCGATATGTCAATGCCATAATACCTGAGATTTCAAGAAAGTAGCTATTAGTGATGTTTTCACTTATCAACCTCATGAGAATAATGACGACGATTTCTTTATAGTATGCATTATTTTTTTCATGTATATACTCGAATCAGTATCTTTTTATTTTGGATACTTTCATTGGTCATAAATTATAATGATAGAAACCGTCGTTATTGAAAACGGAGCTATGACTCACTTTTATGATAATCTCAGTTTTTATGTTATTACTATGCGTTGTTCTGTTTGATTGAATTCCATCGAATATATTATGAAAGTTATTAATTGTTTTATTTGAAATTCGATACTGGATAATTTACTGTCGTAGTATTTCCATTGATTTTATTTTTCCACAATTCAGATGGATCCTCAACTTCCCAACATCCTGAATTCATTTCGAATGAAGCGATCGAAGGTGCGACCTCCATTATTTTATATCTTCTACCAGGTGTCCCAATATTGGTCATTTGCTCGATATATCGATAAGGCTGATTCATATGAAAAAAAAAGTCTTATATAAAAGTCATACGCCACCAAAAAATCCATGTTTTGATAACAATTCCAGATGTACAGGATGTTGCATTTTTTCGTAATAGCAAATACAGTTTTTCTCATCAAGAACGCCCAGTATATTCGTTCACCATCGAATTCCGCGTTGAATTCTGAACTTCCATGTTTTTTATTTTCATAAAATGTGACGTTCTCACACTTGAGCGAAAAAAACTGAAATTTTACGAAAATTGGTGCACCATGAATGCTGCCTAAAGAACGTTATCAGTGACAATTGAGTGAATTCATTTAGTGGGTATCAAAATAAGAAATAGCTGAAATGTCTGAATTGAGAAGGAGTATTGTTTTATATACAGGGTGTTTTTTGGACATTCAGAAGAATGTTGCTGCTTGGCGTTGGCGTGACCCTCACAACACATTCCATCCTTATGTGATGTCGTCCTTTACTAACACGATTGCAAACAGTAATTTCCTGCAGGTCTGTGACTCTGTGCCTCAGATTTTAATATTTAGATGTTTATAATATGTGTTCCTGATCGTCGTATTGTCCCTTTTGTTTGTGAGATGTACTATTAACACGCCTCGGTCCATAATAGCAAATTACGCCCGAATTACATACAACATTTTATGCACGACCAGTATATTTCATTGTAAATACCTCTTCACTTCTCAAGCATGATAGGAATACATCACCGATGCAGTGAGGTTAAGATTATATCGGAAAAATAAACCAAGAAGTGATGGAATCCAGATCACCATGGTTACTCAGTCAATAAAGATTTTTGTTGATATGACAGTGAAATTCAGTTAAGCGCCTGCTCAACTAATTTATTGCCAAGCGGTAAAATGGCACTTTACCGCCAGGCGGGCGCTAAAGTAGTCAGAGGGCGGTAAAGTGCTACTTTACGCCCGCATATCCGGGCGATAAAGTGCCAGTCGTGCATAACAGTTGTAAGGGTGTTAATTCGGAGTAAGAACCTTACAAGTGGAGCCCGAGAACTAGATATGTCTGGTAGTTATATCGGTTGCCTCGGGCGCCAGTTTTTTTGAAAGTGGTATGCTCCACTTGCTTCCAGAACTTATGGTTCTTCGGAAGACCCTAGGGTAGCTATTAGTGGAGAAGGAATACAAAGTAACTGTATACAATGTACCCCCTTGTGTAAACGAGGGGTCAGATAGTTAGACTCTGGTAAAGTAATCTAAGAAAGGGTAGGCTTTAATTACTCTCCCTCAGGATATTCTGGATTACAAAAGCTACCTAGCAATGCATCAATCTAGTCCTAATTCAGGTTATCTGGTTCAATAAATCAATTTACGATATAAAAATATACGGAGTTTTATTTATTCAGAAAATACAAATAACAGCGAGCAATCAAAATAAATCTTACAAACGCAATACAGTTATAACAAAAATACATACAGCCTTAAGCCCAGGAATGAAATGACACTGAACAGCTGATTTCGTGAACGGAATTTAAAGCGAATTTTTTTCACCTGAACCGGAAGCAATTAGCACAAGTTCCAAATTATATAAGTTTGAAAATAGAAAATCTAACTCAAATATACAGGAAAAGCAGGGCGAAAGCATTAAACGGAAAAGCGATGCCGGTGAGCTATTTAGAAGACCAAGATAAGTTCAATTCTCAGATTTTCATATGATAATATCAATACCAACTTTGGTTACACGAGTACACGCTACTCGTAATATCACAGAAGACTGATCCTCGAAAGAAACAAACCCCCTGGGATATTTTAGTTCAACCACGGTATCGGTCCTAATACGCGTTATGTCGAATATCACAAAAAGGCTGATCCTCGAAAGGAGCAAACCCCCTGGGATATTTTAGTACGACCACGATATCGGTCCTGGCACGCAATCAAAGAGTACACCAGCTAACAAGAGGCGAAAGAAAGCCGTTTTCGCAATCTCAAATTTGTGAGCGCATGCGCGATTTAACTAGTTAAACTGTCATGTCAATCATCACTTCCTTTCTTCTGATTGTGTCGCAGTGTTGCCGGTTTGCGGGTAATTACTGGAAAATACTGATCCTTGAAATAAAGTGTATATGTACTCAATAGGTACATGCCAAAATAATAAACAATTTCCTGGAAATTGCAAGGATTACTATACTAAGATTATAAATGCCATGAATGCAATCAAGTTCAATTATTTTATTTTTTGTAACAGAAATTTCATAATACATTGTTACCGGAGTTATGAAATTGCCAAATTTAAAGGCAATCGGACAACTAGAAGTTGGTCAAATTTCATTTTAAAAATTTGTAAAGACTGACGGACAAGAAAGCGAGTTAATAAAAATGTTCGTGTCTGTTGTTGAAAAAAAATTCCACTCCAATTTGGGAATTTTATGTCTAAAAAAATGGCTATTTTATATCAAAATTAACGTTTTGTGTTAAAATACTGGTAGATTTCAATAAAAATTACATTCACGAAATAAAATACTTAGTAAGTCAGTATTTCAGTCAGACAACTATTTTGTGGTCATAATGGGCAAGGATGTTCAACAACTTATTTTTCTTAGTGTAGTTCGGTTTTGTAAGACTTTGAATCAATACACTGTTTTCTCCGTGTACAATGTAGTTTACATTTCAGTGCTGTGACGTATTTCCTCGCAATATCGTGTGTGTCCAACATCAAAGGAACCGACAAAGCTTTCGCCTCTTGTTAGCTGGTGTACTCTTTGCACGCAATGCTTACACTGGCTACGGCAACTAAGGGAATTCGGTTCTCGGCTGGAGCGCTCACTTCACGCAGGTCGGCACGTTCAGATATTTGGTTAGAACTTAGAAAAATGAAATCAAAACAAACTAGATTAACGAAAATAATGTAAAGAAAATATTCCGGAAACAAAACGGTAAGATTAAACTGGAGTTAACGGTATGACTGGCAATTTCGGATTAAATCAAACTGGAATAAAATCACGAACTGGAATTTAACTAATCAGAATAATAACGAACTAAGCAGCACTAATAATCAACACGAATCGCAAGGATAAGAAAGAATCAAAACGGAAAGCCAAATAGCAAAGAACCAAAGAACCCTCAGGCTGGGGTCTCCGGCGTATTTATACCTTCGGAAAATCATCTCAAGGACTGGCTTTTGATTGGTTGAAACCGGTCAGGTGACATGTGACCTTCCACTATTTTGCCGGTACTAGCGCAAAAAACCTGGGAAGCACGTGAAATAGAAGAAATGCAGAGAAAACGATTTTTCATATAAAACAGGATAAATGATTCCCTATCATTGCTAATGGTGCTGAACAAATTTGATCTAGAAATATTCAGGACTAAAAGAGTTATTTACAGGTAAACACCTCCCTGATCTCAGGGTCATCTCAGATTTCTTAAAACGTATTTGGTTCCAGTTATTTTCCTCCGCCTTGCCTCTCAATTTCCTCAGGAGTCCTTGTGGGCATCATAAATCTAATCTGAAGTGAAAAGTAAACATGATAGTACTCTGGAGACACTCAGAAAGACTTCTCAGGTTCGGAATCGAATACTCAGGTTACAGGCTGTCCTAGGGCTTACATAAACTTAGTTCACTTATAATATATATCTGAAATGTCGGGATATCATCCTGGACAGAGTTTTCAGTATACAGGGTGTGTAATTTGGCAATTGAACTGATAACCGAGATTCAAAACGGAATGACAGGTTAGTGTATTGTAGGGAGCTAAGGGTAGCCCCCTCAGGTTGAATACAACGTTTAGTAATGAAGGTAGCTAAAGCGCTTCGTTACACACCCCTCCTACTTGCGGAAGAAAAAAAATTGAAGTCTCGGCTGCAGTTTTTTTTTCTTATAGAAAATCCTATAAAACACAACGAAAATTAAGAACAAACTTCTCCTGTACAGGGTCGGGGTGATCGCCTAGGGTGATGGAAATAGGCTGGCAGTCCGGACGGGCGAAATGACGGCTGGTTTCGGGGCAGGCGGAGTCATGCTGTCGGGGCAGGCGGAATGCCTGCTGGTTACGGGGCAGGCGGAGGCCTGCTGTCGGGGCAGTAGGTGTGGGCGTCTGGGTCTTCTGGTCGATCTGGTTCTTGCCTGGACGGGGTGACGCTATTCGGGGGTTGTCTGGGACCACGACGGGTACATACCGGTGGGATGGTCTGGGTGTCGGGCGGGAATTCTCGATCGTCGGTGTCATCTCTGCGGCAGTCGATATCATCTCGGGGCCAGTCGGTATCATCTCGGTGGCAGTCTGTATCATCTCGGTGGCAGTCGGTATCATCTCGGTCTGGTGTTCAGGGATGGATGCATCTTGCCAGGCGGTTGTTGCTGTGATACTTTGTATTGTTGGCAGGTTTTACAGCTCCGGACATAACGAGCAATTTCTCGGAACATTCCGGGCCAATAATACTTGTGCGTGATCCGGGCGGTAGTCTTAGCTATTCCCATATGGCCGGCGGTGACATCATTGTGGTTTTCTACCAGAACTTGTTGTCGGAGGGGCTTTGGGACGCAGAGCTTCCAGGGGTCACTCATACCCAACTCGCACAACTTGTTGGCATCCCAGAAGTGTCGGAATAATCTTCCCTCTTTGATGCAGAAATCTGGGAATGCTTCTGGATTTTTCTCCACTTCCGCTTTCTTCGTGCGGTACCATGAACATTTTTCTCCGGCTGCTATGTCATCTGCAGTGGCACAGCAGTGCACATCTATCTCCGGCTCTTCGGAACTGGAATGCGGTAACGGTTGACGGGATAAGGTGTCGGCGACTTTGTTCAGGATGCCTCGACGGTATTTGACTTCGAAGTCGAACTGTTGCAGGAACATAGCCCATCGGGCTATACGGCCGGCAGGACTCTTTATGGACTGTAACCACTTCAGAGACAAGTGATCAGTGAGGACAGTGAAGTGATAGCCTTCCAGGTAGGGTCTTAGCTTTTCTATGCTCCAGACTATAGCCAAGCATTCCTTTTCCGTTACGGAGTAGTTACGTTCAGGTCCGGTTAACATCCTACTCGCGTTCGCCACTACTTTCTCCTGACCCTCTAAGCGCAGCTCCCAGTCCACAATCGGAGGCATCAGTTTGTAGTATGAACGGCTTGGTGAAATCTGGACAGGTCAAAGCGGGAACTTCGGTAAGGCTGGTTTTCAGAAACTCGAAGGCGGCATCTTCAGTTTCTGTCCATTTCCAACGGTTACCCTTTTTCAGAAGCTTGGTCAGTGGTGCTACTATCCCGGAGAAATTCGGTATGAATCTCCTATACCAGGATGCCATTCCCAAGAATTGGCGAAGTTTCTTCAGGGTGTTTGGGGCGAGCCACTGAACTATAGACTCTATCTTGTCTGGATCGTTTTTTATTCCGTCGGCGGTGACAACATGTCCTAGGTACTTCAGCGAGCTCAGACAAAACTTGCACTTCTCAGCATTGAGCTGCAGGTTAGCCTGTCTTAACTGGTGAAAGACTCGCTGCAGGTTGATCAGGTGCTCATCGAAGGTTTTGCTCAGCACAATTATGTCGTCCAAGTATGCGAAAGCAAACGGTTCCATTTCAGGTCCTATCAGGTTGTCCATCAATCTCTGGAAGGTGGCAGGTGCTGATTGAAGTCCAAACGGCATTACCCTAAACTGGAATAACCCTCTTCCAGGTACGGTGAAGGCGGTTATCGGTTTCCTGTCGGCTGATAGTGGTATTTGCCAATATCCCTGCCTCAGGTCTAGGCTAGAGATATATTTCGCTTCCCTCAATTTGTCCAGGATTGCATTGATGAACGGCAGCAGATATGAATCTTTTTCGGCCACATCGTTGACTTTCTGGAAATCGATGCAAAATCGGTGTTTTCCATCTTTCTTCTTCACAATAACTACAGGTGAACTCCACGGACTACTGGAAGGTTCGATGATGCCATCTGCCAACATCTTATCTACTTCTTCATTGATCACCTCTTGCATTCTCGGATTCTGCGGACGGTACCTTTGTTCAATCGGTTCTGTCGTTTTCAAACGAATACGAAGTTCAACTAAAGGTGTGGGTCCCTTAATCGTCTCAAATGCCGGTAATTCATTGTCCAGGAATCGTTGCAGTCTACTGTGTTGCTCTGGTGAAAGATTTCGGCACGGTGGATCCTCAACTCCTATCGGACTGCAGGTAGTTTCCGGTTCCGGTTGATTTTTCGCTGCTCTGGTTCCGGGTGTTCTGCAGTTCAGGATTTTGTTCTGGTTTCTGGTTATCTGGCTTCTGGTGTTTCTTCGGTTCTCTGGTTTCCTCTGGTTAGGAAGTTGGTTTCCGGGAGACCCCGGATTATTTCGGTTTCCGGATTCCCTATGACTGGGAAATGGACTGGTTCCAGGAAGCCCCGGATTTTTCTGGGTTCTGGATTTCCTATGGCTAGGAAATTGACTGGTTCCGGGAAGCCCCGGATTTTTCTGGATTCCGGAATTCCTGTGGCTAGGAATTGAACTGGTTCCGGGAGGCTCCGGATCATTCTGGGTTTCTAGCTGCAGCATTTGTTTCACCTGAACCGAAAGCAATTAGCACAAGTTTCAAATTATAAGTTTGAAAATAGAAAATCTAACTCAAATATTCAGGAAAAGCAGGGCGAAAGCATTAAACGGAAAAGCGATGCCGGTGAGCTATTTAGCAGACCAAGATAGGTTCAATTCTCAGATTTTCATTTGATAATATCAATACCAACTCTGGTTACACGGGTACACGCTACGCTACTATCACAGAAGACTGATCCTCGAAAGAAACAAACCCCCTGGGATATTTTAGTTCAACCACGGTATCGGTCCTAATACGCCTTATGTCGAATATCACAAAAAGGCTGATCCTCGAAAGAAGCAAACCCCCTGGGATATTTTAGTACGACCACGATATCGGTCCTGGCACGCGTTATTACGAATATCACAAAAGGCTGATCCTCGAAAGAAGCAAACCCTCTGGGATATTTTAGTACAACCACGATGTCGGTCCTGGCGTAAACTGATATGAAAATAGTCGAAAAGAACTTACAGGTACTGGTAATTGGGTACAATCGATAGTTTATGGGAAACAATGCTTACACTGGCTACGGCAACTAAGGGAATTCGGTTCTCGGCTGGAGCGCTCACTTCACGCAGGTCGGCACGTTCAGATATTTGGTTAGAACTTAGAAAAATGAAATCAAAACAAACTAGATTAACGAAAATTAATGTAAAGAAAATATTCTGGAAACAAAACGGTAAGATTAAACTGGAGTTAACGGTATGACTGGCAATTTCAGATTAAATCAAACTGGAATAAAATCACGAACTGGAATTTAACTAATCAGAATAATAACGAACTACGCAGCACTAATAATCAACACGAATCGCAAGGATAAGGAAGAATCAAAACGGAAAGCCAAATAGCAAAGAACCCTCGGCTGGGGTCTCCGGCGTATTTATACCTTCGGAAAATCATCTCAAGGACTGGCTTTTGATTGGTTGAAACCGGTCAGGTGACATGTGACCTTCCACTATTTTGCCGGTACTAGCGCAAAAAACCTGGAAAGCACGTGAAATAGAAGAAATGCGGAGAAAACGATTTTTCATATAAAACAGGAATATAGAAATGATTCCCTATCATTGCTTATTGTGCTGAACAAATTTGATCTAGAAATATTCAGGATAAAAGAGTTATTTACAGGTAAACACCTCCCTGATCTCAGGGTCATCTCAGATTTCTTAAAACGTATTTGGTTTCAGTTATTTTCCTCCGCCTTGCCTCTCAATTTCCTCAGAAGTCCCTGTGGGCATCATAAATCTAATCTGAAGTGAAAAGTAAACATGATAGTACTCTGGAGACACTCAGAAAGACTTCTCAGGTTCGGAATCGAATACTCAGGTTACAGGCTGTCCTAGGGCTTACATAAACTTAGTTCACTTATAATATATATCTGAAATGTCGGGATAACATCCTGGACAGAGTTTTCAGTATACAGGGTGTGTAATTTGGCAATTGAACTGATAACCGAGATTCAAAACGGAATGACAGGTTAGTGTATTGTAGGGAGCTAAGGGTAGCCCCCTCAGGTTGAATACAACGTTTAGTGATGAAGGTAGCTGAAAGCGCTTCGTTACACAGTTATTTATTTATTAACACGCCTAGGTCCATAAAAGCATATTACGCCCGAAATACATATAACATTTTATGCACGACCAGTATATTTTATTGTAAATACATCTTCACTTCTCAAGCATGACAGGAATACATCACCGATGAAGTGAGGTTCAGATTATATTGGAAAAATAAATCAAGAAGTGATGGAATCCACGTTACCATGGTTAGTCAGTCAATATAGATTTCCGTTGCTATGACAGTGAAATTTCAGTCAAGCGCCTGCTCAACTAATTTATTGCAAAGTGGGCGGTAAAGTGCCATTTTAAGTAGTCCGAGGGCGGTAAAGTGCTACTTTACGCCCGCATATCCGGGCGATAAAGTGCCATTTTACGCCCGGTCGTGCATAAAATCATTTATCAATGAGTGAATAATTATGTTGAAATTGGGTTATTCCTTGCGACAGAAAAAAATGTTAACTAAGAAATATTCTAGAAAGTATCATAACATTTTGGAATCCTTCAAAAATACGCTAACTTTCAACGTTACTTGCCAAACTAGTATAGTATATTCCTTTCTCATTAGAGTCAGTCGAAGTTGAGCGAAATGTTAATTCTGATCGTTTGGTCGGAAAAAAGTGATATTTTTTTCCGAACTAGACCAGTTGGCTTCACATTTCAAGCTAGAGTTTACAGACACAATATTCAGCATCCCATAACAGAAAGGAAATAATTCATGTGTTGAGATTTGTAGTAACAGGGGTGAAGAAACTGTCACAGGATGCAATTTTTTCGGTATTTTTCAAATGTCCATATCTCTTAAAATATGCAAGTTGTTTTTTCTTCCTATTTTATTGATAACTGTTATCACTTGGCCTATTGCCCGATTCCAGCTTGACCTATATTACTAGAACACCCTGTATACAGGCTTAAATTGAAAGAAACGAAGATATGTTGAAATTCGAAAAGTAGGCCACTGAATTATGCAAACTTTGTGTCAATTAAATGCGATCAACGAATTACTTGGGCTTTATTCAATATGTATGTTATATCCATAATTTTATATGTGAGATAGTTACTCAGCTATAGAAGATGCAAAGTGACCTGCAGGATCCTGTATGGTTATTTCGAATATCAATTGATGAAAAATCTTAAACATCATCATCATCAAAATTTATTATTGAACAGATATTGTCATAAGTTCCAGTATTTTTCGTACTTGATGAAACTGTTTCTTCTAACACTGTTTTTCAGGTATTTTATGACCCCTTCAATGAACACAAGTCTGAACAGCTTTCAGGGTCACAATCAAATAACAGAAGGGCAATGGATAGAGAAAAATTGAACAATAGCTGTTATACTTCCGTACATGAATAAAATAAGTTTTCCTTGATATTTTTCTGAAAAGCCTTCAACAAGAAGAGGTTTTTCTTAAACAATTTTTGTATCTGCACTCTACAATATAATCTTGTTAGTGAGGAAGCGCTTTGATATTGAAATTTTTCAATATTCAATCAGATTCTACTAGCTTTTAAAAATTTCAAGGAATTCCAATTATCATTTATAATATTTCCAATGTTGAAGGATCAGAGAAATCTTCTGAAGCTCGCGCAATAAAACCATACATTTTATTCGAATTCAACACAATGGTCTCAATATGAGGAGCGAAAGTTAATTTTGTGTCAAAACTAACTCCTAAATCGGTGAATGTGACAGGTATCTGTAGTCTCCTAGCCGTATGGGGGCGGC
This sequence comes from Plagiodera versicolora, assembly GCA_037013635.1. Classification (NCBI taxonomy): domain Eukaryota; kingdom Metazoa; phylum Arthropoda; class Insecta; order Coleoptera; family Chrysomelidae; genus Plagiodera; species Plagiodera versicolora. Next base: position 683,838 of record CM072986.1, on the reverse strand, counting down.
CCTCAGAATAACCCCATGGTAAATCCTGCATGTCGTAAGAGGCGACTAAAAGGGTAACCTAAGTTGGTCCATGTTTCAGTGTTCGGTCGATACCTTCCGGTCTCCCCTCTCCCAATCTCCTTTTCCTTGATTCATTTCAAGAATAAAGATGATGAAGTCTCCTAGAGTGAAACACTCCGGAAGCAAAATACCCCCCAATTCGGATTCCCGGGCGAGAGGTACTCGGGGGGACTCGTCTCTGAAGATTAACTTTTGCAACATCCGCGGTCTCAACAAGAACATTAATGATATCCACCATCACCTACAGTTGCAGAAGCCGGATATTCTGGCACTGACCGAAACACAAGTAAACTCGTCTTCCGACAGAGTACACATGCTTTGTCCTGGTTATGAGCTCCATTCTCGATTCAGATACAAAGGTGGAGTTTGCCTCTTTGCTAAAGCTAACCTTTCATGCCAGCGTGTAGAGAGTTTGGAACCTAAAGACTTTGATGTGATGAGTTTCAAGCTGGCCGGTACCAAACGGACCAAATTCCTTCGATGCCTATACCACTCACCTTATGAACCTTCTTATAACAACCTATTTGAATTCTTATCACTCAAGCTGGACTTCATTCAAGAGAATCATCCGACAGCAGAAATTGTGATCATGGGAGACTTCAATGTACATAATGCAGCCTGGCCCAAATTCTCCAACAAAACAGACGATGCAGGTCGTCAAACTGAGGCCTTCGCCATCACGTATGGTCTTGAACAACTTATCGAACTACCAACCAGCATCCCGGATGTCATCAACCAGTCTGACAATACTCTGGACCTTTTCCTCACCACCAACCCTGATTTTTATAGAGTGAAAGTTTGTGCCCCACTTGGAAACTCTGATCACACTCTCATCTCCTGCTCCTGCTCTTTCAATGTACCATCGAGCAGCACATCATCACCCAGTCACATGTGGCATCAAAACTCGGCCGATTGGAAAAGTCTTCGTATGTTTTTCTCAGCGTTTCCATGGAAGAGGTTTTGTTTTTCCTCGGAGGATTCAACACGACGTGCAGAGAAAATTTCTGAAATCATCGTGTTGGGGATGTAAACTTACATACCGAACACCGCAAGAAGAACATCTTCCAATAAGACCTGGCTTAGCGGAAGCTGCTCTAAAGCTGTCGCTTCCAAACAGACAGCATTCCATCGATAGCAAAAAATCCGAACCCTGAGACTAGAGAAGTATATGTAGAGGCTAGAAACATATGCAATGAGACAAGCAAGTATTCAAAAGATGCTCACAATGCCAAAATAAGATCAAAACTTGTTGAATGTCCTAACGGATCCCCTTCATTTTGGTCTTCGCCAAAGCTGTGGGGAAAAATTCCACTTCCAGCTCGTTTCCCCCTCTAACCAAGGAAGATGGAACACTAGTTACGACTGCCCAGGAAAAAGCCAATATTTTTGCCCATTTATTTGCTGGCAATTCCACTCTGGATTCAACCCCCGAACATTACACCTATTGACAGTCACATGCCCGAGATCACATTTCGCCAACGAAGTATCCGAAAGATTTTGATGGGTTTCAACACCGGCAAGGCCTGTGGATCAGACGGAATCCCACCTATTGTTCTCAAGACATGTGCCGCAGAACTAACACCTATTCTTTCCAAGTTATTCATTCACTCTTACAATTTGGGGATATTTCCGTCCAACAGGAAAATCGCAAGAATACAACCAGTCCCCAGAAAAGGCAAAAAGACCCTACCTAGCAACTACAGACCTATCGCACTGCTGTCCATTATTTCAAAGGTCATGGAAAAAGCCCTTAACATCGAGCTCATGAAGTATTTGGAAAACTCAGGAATCATCAACGATAGGCAATATGTTTTCCGTCATCAAATATCAACTGGTGACCTGCTTGCTTACGTCTCACATATATAGCAGCTATCTATCGAGAAATATGGTGAAACCTTAGCCGTGGCACTAGATATCTCCAAGGCATTCGATCGAGTCTGGCACCAGGGACTCCTCGCCAAGCTTCCATCTTATGGCTTGCCCCCTCAGATATGTTCTCTGCTAACTAGTCTTCTCTCAGGCAAATCACTCCATGTGGTGGTCGTTGGAGTTTCATCTGACTCTCTAAATATAAATGCTGGTGTTCCGCAGGGATCAATTCTATCACCAACACTATATCTACTCAACATCAATGATCTGTTGGAGGCAACTTCATGTCCAGTACATAACTTCGCGGATGATAGTAACCTCCACACTGCCTTCTCCTCCAGGGCTCCAATACCAGCCTGCCAAATAAGAAATGAACGAGAAAAAAATGTTAACAACATAATTATGGATTTAGCAACAATTCTCGAATGGGAACTAGTAATGTATGACTTAGAGAAGAACTGAGCAATGATAACAAGATGGTGGGTGGCACATGTTGTGCTATACTTGTTCCCAATGAAAATGAAAATTATAGTTGTAAACACTGTTCGAAAAGAGTGGTGACATCATCCTGCATGCATCCTCAGACAATCTAGTGAGCAGAAAAACGCAGAATGCAAACACGCAATCTCGCAATTGACAACTTACCCAAACAGTGCCGAAATATCCTACCTTAAAGAAGAAAACAACCATCTCAGACGGATGCTGGCGGACAAAATCGAGATTATTGCTGACAAAGAACAAGAAAATTGACCTCTTTGAAACAAAAATTACCAACAACTTAAACCATGTAAAAATAGGGCTGCCGACAAACAAGAAAGAAATATCGACAAACACTAGAAAAAATTAAAACAAAAACCCACTACAAAAAGCCGACTTATTTAACCCAATAAATTCACTTGAAGGAAATTCCAGTCTACAAGGTATCCCAAGTATCACAGTGGATCAGGTAGCTGTATAAACTCTTTATTAGCAAATATTGCTCTTCATAGTATATAGTCAGTCACTTAGAAATACGAGACAAAAAATATAAAAAAGCAGAGACAAGTCACATTGTAAAAACAAGACAAATTATTGATGACTATCGCTTGAAATATATTCAATGCATTTTCTTCAGAATTAATTCAATGAATCGCAGGTTTTCATATGACCAGGCACATCATTGAATGCGATCAGACCAGAACTATATGCTCCTTGTTGATACAAAAATTTCCTATTCTATTTCTGGTGGAGTGTGTATGTATGAATACTACTTGTGTAGGTCAACTAGTCACTCACGGCAACATATTGTGTTTAATTTTGAATATGAATAATAGCATATTCAATGTTATCCTTTGTTTAGCAGACATAAGAGACAGTGCCTCCAACATGAACCTCACAGATGTGCGTTTATTACAACTTAGTATTGCCCGCATGGATCTGTTCTGAAGCTTCTGTAGTCTGTTGAGATTTTCATTGCTTACAAAATAGAGCAAAGTGGGGTGCAATCATTGATTTATATATTGTTAATTTTGCATATTTACTAATTTTATTTTTCAATCTATATAAAAGATGAATTTTCGTGGCTATCTTCTTCTGAACATAACTACAGTGCGCATTAAGGTTCACTTCTTGATCTAACACCACTCCCAAGTATTTAAAAGTTGCAACCCTCTCAATGATGACATCATCAATATGAATATTCAATGACAGCTGCTCATCTTGTAGTTGCCTTAAACGATAGTTGCTACCTATGAACATGCATTTTGTTGTATTAACATTTAACTTGAGGCCGTTGTCACATAACCACTCATTTATGTTTGATAGATTCTCATTCAAACATTCTGAGATTTCATTAAGTGTCCCAGAACAATACAACATAGTGTCGTCGGTAGTTTTATCTTACACCTTTCAACATGTATCAAAATGTTATTTATGTACAACAAGAATAGCAGTGGTCCCAATACTGACCCTTGAGGAACTCCAGAAACTGTATTTGAAGTACTTGATGACACATATTTAACTAACTGCTTCCGATATGTGAGGTAATTAGTGAACCATTTTAATACATCATGATCTAGTCCATACTTATATATCTTCCCTAAAAGTAACTCTATGTTGACCGTCTCAAATGCTCTTTAGAAATCCAGAAAGACAACACCTACAATACGCCTTCTAGACAGGTCAACTCTCCATGAAAAGATTAGACTGCAGTGCAGTCACATGAATGGGATTGTCTTAATCCAGACTGTTCTTTTATCAAAATACTATGTTTCACTATAAATTTCATTTATTGATCTCACACTGCAATTTTCAATATCTTCTCATGAATTGGTAGGGTATTTATGGGTCTAAAATCAGATCCCAAAAGGGCGCCTGTAGTCTTTTCAATAGGAACAACGGTGGCAATTTTCCACTCGTCAGGAAATGTTCCAGTGGTTAACGATAAATTAATCAAGTCCAAGAACCGATTACCCAGTATCTCAAATGTTAACTTAATTATATTCAGATCAATTCCATTATCATCTGTATTATTTTTCTTGAGTGAAAAAATTATCTTTTTTAAATCGCACATATTCAATGTTTTAAATTCCCCAAGTATCTCATTTGTTGGAATAATATATCTGATTATAATCATTTATTGATACTATACTGTCGGTAAGGTCCCTCAAGCTTTCAACCAAAAGTGAATTAAAATATCCTGCTACATTTGCTGCACTTGTTATAAGAACACTATCAAATTTCATACCTTTGAAGCCCTACTGTTTCCTTTATGTTCATCGATATTTGAATCATAATAGTTTTTAGTTTCAATACGTATCTTTTTTGTAACGGAATTACGACTCATTTTATATTTATTCCAGTCACTTTGTAGTTTGGTTTCCTTGGCTTTTTTTATGATCTGCTATGATTTCGTCTGTAAACCACACTTTCAATTTGAAATTATTGAAATTATGCTTCATTTTGAATGGTGCATGTATGTCCAAGCATCGAATAATATTATTGATGAATAAATTAGATATTTCATTTATGTCCGTACTTTCATTATTCCATAACGTATTTATTAGGGACAGTTGGAATTGAATTTAACCAGAGTATTTATAATATCTTCTACTTATACTATAATCTAGTGGAAGTGGAAGAGACACCTCAAATTTCAACAACTTGTTATTTGTTATGAAGTAATCGATCAATAAAGATGAATCCCTGGTGATTCTGGTATAATCGTCAACTAATTGATACAGCCCCATGATATTAATCAGTTCTTTGATTCTTCGGGTGTAAGTGTTCTCTGTGCCTTCAAGATTTAGATTGAAGTCGCCCACTATAATATCACAATTACAACTTACTATCTCTTCTAGTTCTTTCTTCAAGAATGCCAAAAAATCAGCACGTTATGCACTGGGAGAATGGTATACCACACACACTACATATTTATTTATTTATTTAGAGAATAGGACATTCCTAATAATACATTAATAATTACATGTGATAAATTCCTCAATTATTATTCTAAACATGGTAAATTACAAATTATGCTACGATAGATATATCAAGATACTAATATACACAGTGAAAACTTAGGTAAAAGTTCAGTTACACATGTTGGAAATATATTGCATTAACTTAGATTCGAAATCTTTTAGGGATGAAGCAGATTTTATTGAGCAAGGCAATTTATTGTATGTATCAAAACCCTTGGAGAAGACTGAGTTCATGCTGCTTTTGTTACTAGTTACTACTAGTGGTGTGAAGACTGGACTTGACGAGTCAACCTCGAAGAGACCGCCAAAGAAGGAACGATTGTTGATATTTCAGAGGAGCATCGCCCATGAAAATATCTATAGAATAGAGACAGATCGCTAACCCTTCTACGGTGTTCCAGAGAAGTAAGCGAGTTAGTGAGCGAAGCATCACCGACGAGACGAATTGCCCTTTTTTGGACAGAATCCAACAGCTTCAGGATATGTTTAGGTGCCGCACTGCAGATATGGGTCGGATTTGTGCCTTATAGATCGTAAGCAGCTGATTGGAAGTGGAATAGCTCCTGGCACGAAACAGAAAACCAAGTTTTTGGGATGCACTTTTAGCAATTGATATCACGTGATTTTCCGAAGAAAGGTTATTGCTGATAATTATACCAAGCATCGAGATGGATGACTTCCAAGGTATGGTCATCTCTGACAAGCTTATGTTGGGCATTGTGAATTCGGCTTTTTTGGAGAAAAGACATGCTTGTGTTTCGTTTGCATTGAATTCCACTTAGTTTTTGGATCCCCATTCGAGAATTGTTGCCAAATCCATATTCATGTTGTTAACATTTCTTACTCGTTCGTTTTTGATTTGGCAGAAGGAAGGTGGAGGGTGGAGGGCAGTGTGGAGAGTACTATCATCCGCGAAGCTGTGTACTGGACATGATGTTGCCTCCATTATTGATGTGTAGTAGAAATAGTATTGGTGATAGACTCGATCGAATGCCTTGGAAATATCTAGTGCCACGGCTAAGGTTTCACCATATTTCTCGATAGATAGCTGCCAAATATGTGAGACGTAAGCAAGCAGGTCACCAGTTGATCTTTGATGACGGAAACCATATTGCTCATCATTGATGAATCCTGAGTTTTCCAAATACTTCATGAGCTCGATGTTAATGGCTTTTTCCATGACCTTCGAAATAATAGACAGCAGTGCGATAGGTCTGCGGTTGCTAGGTAGGGTCTTTTTGCCTTTTTTGGGGACTGGTTGTACTCTTCCCCAATTTGTAGGAGTGGTTGAATAAGTTGCAAATAATAGGTGTTAGTTCAGCGGCACATTTCTTGAGAACAATAGGTGGGATTCCGTCAGATCCACAGGCCTTGCCGGTGTTGAGACCCAACAAAATCTTTCGGATAGTTCGTTGGCGGAATATGATCTCGGGCATGTTACTGTCAATAGGTTTAATGGTCGGGGGTTGCTTTCTCGATGAATCCAGAGTTGAATTGCCAGCAAATAAATGGTCAAAAATATTGGCTTTTTCCTGGGCAGTCGTGGCTAGTGTTCCATCTTCCTTGGTTAGAGGAGGAAACGAGCTGGAAGTGAAATATTTCCCCACAGCTCTGGCGAAAGACCAAAATGAACGGGATCCGTTGGGACATTCAACAAGTTTTGATCTTTTTTTGACACTGTGAGCATCTTTTGAATGTTTGATTGTCTCATTGCGTATGTTTCTAGCCTCTTCATATACTGCTCTAGTCTCAGGGCTCGGATTTTTTTGCCATCGATGGAATGCTGCCTGTTTGGATGCGACAGCTTTAGAGCAGCTTCCGCTAAACCAGGTCTTATTGGAAGATGTTCTTCTTGCGGTGTTCGGTATGTAAGTTTGCATTCCCAACACGATGATTTCAGAAATTGTCTCTGCACATCGTGTTGGATCCTCTGAGGAAAAACAAACCCTATTCCATGGAAACGCTGAGAAAAACATACGAAGACTTTCCCAATCGGCCGAGTTTTAATGCCACATGTGACGGGGCGGTAAAGTGCTGCTCGATGGTACATTGAAAGAGCAGGAGCAGGATATGAGGGTGTGGTCGGAGTTGGTTCCTGCGCCAGCGCCGTCGCAGGAACCATCTCCCTCGAGTTACCTGCATTTTGAATTATCTACGTTTGATTGATCTAGGTGTAATTGATCTACGTTTGGGGTGGATCCCGGCGAGAGTGATGTGTTTAATCAGGCACTGCGATGGCGCGCCAGCGCCGTCGCAGGAACCATCTCCCTCGAGTTACCTGCATTTTGAATTATCTACGTTTGATTGATCTAGGTGTAATTGATCTACGCTTGGGGTGGATCCCGGCGAGAGTGATGTTTATAATCAGGCACTGCGATGGCGCGCCAGCGCCGTCGCAGGAACCATCTCCCTCGAGTTACCTGCATTTTGAATTATCTACGTTTGATTGATCTATCGCGCCATCGCAGGAATCATGTGCATCGACTTATTTGGATTCGTTGAATGATTTTGTATCCCGAACTTTGAAATAAATCAAATCTCCGATTTTTTATTCACTTGGCAACGCTGCTTGTTCTAGTGACAATAGACTAGTCATTTGACATTTCAATTATTGCACGCCATATTGGGTTGAAAATATACGATATTAAATTATGAAAAGTACAATATTAATCAAATTCTTAGGTCTTACCGTGATCGATTTTCAGAAACTTTCCTAAAAAAAAAGTATGTTAGAGGTGTTTCCGCACTGGGTGTTTGTATTAGTGTTCCGAAGCTTCTGTGAAAATTTCATCGAAATCGGAGTTGCTTACCTATACTGTAGGTTTTCCCAACAATCAACTAAGCAAGTAGCTGAGACATGTGATGTTTCTAAAACATCAGTAAAGAGGGTTTTAAAACAAAATAAATTCCATCCTTACAAAATAAAAATTTTGCACCAATTGGTTGAAGATGATCCAGACCGGCGACTTGAATTTTACGAGACCATGGCAGAAAGAATTGTTGAAAATCGACTTTATTTGCAACACATCTGCTTTAGTGATGAAAGCACTTTTTACCTAAATGGAAATGTGAATACCCAGAATTGTAGATATTGGAGTGATGAGAATCCCCATGAATTCCGCGAGGGACATACTGAATTTCCCCAGAAAATTAATGTTTGGGCTGGTATTTTAGGTAACCTTATTGTAGGTCCGATATTCTTGGAAGAAAATTTAAATGGTCCCAGATACCTCCAAATGCTACAAGACACAATAAGTGCCAGTATCGATGAGATCGTTGCGCAAAACCCACATGAATTTTACTTGGATGTAACATTTCAGCAAGATGGAGCGCCACCACACTATTTTCGGGAGGTGAGAAATTACTTAGATGAAAGGTATCCAGGTAGGTGGATTGGACGTCGAGGCACAACAGAGTGGCCAGCTCGCTCACCGGACCTCTAACCGCTTGATTTCTTTTTCTGGGGCTATGTAAAATCCGTAGTTTTAAAGACAGTTTGTGGGTCGTTAGATGAACTGCGCCGTCGAATTATTGAAGTGTGTTCAGAAATAACACCTCAAACCTTGATTAATGTTAGGGAAGAGTTTACAACCCGACTATTTATGTGTCAAGAAATGCATGGTGGACATGTCGAACATCTTTTGAAATAGATAAAAACTCACCGTTTTTAGTTATAAATTAAAATATCTCTTCAGTTTCTAATGATTCTTGATCTGTAATTATGGACTACCTTATTTGTTAATAAAATGTTTCAACTTCATTTGTACTAGTTTTTCGTGAGATTCAACAACTCTAACAATTGTAAAATGGTACGACGAGGTAAGTTACACATGGTGCCATCAGCAGTTTGCAACATTGGATAGCTTTCAAAAAGTTAAGATAGGGCAGTGGAATACATTGTGATCCATTTGTTACGATTTTCTCATTGAACTGGCGCAAAAGTAGTCGAAATAATTATTTACAAGTGTTCATAAGTCCAAAACTATTAACTTTTTTGATTGAAAACCATTCATCAAACTTGTTCAGAATTCAACGTAGAATGTAAAAATGCATTGAAATATAGGGTGTCCCATTTAAAAAAATTAACTTCCAAGTCACCGTGCTCATTTGAGACACTCTGTATAAGTGAAACTCAAACCATTGAGAAGATCGAATGAAACCCTACAACTTATGTATTTAACATTTTTTAGTAATATGTAGAATAAAGAAGTTACAGGGGGGGCGACGGACTTTTGGTCCTCACTGTATATAAAATTAACGAGACATTCTGTACATTTATTCAACTCATATAGATATGTATTCAGTTCGTAATTGAATTCGTAAATTGATTTGTTAGACTCATTACTCATACAGTAAGGAACTGACACAACTTGCAAATTTGTATGTAGGCAGCTTTCGAGTTTACCATTCAAGTTTCTAAAAAGTGGGTATTGTTTATTTCTAAAATTATTTGATCCTCCCAATATAACAACAGAATCATGTAATGTGAAATCAATTACCAAATGGGGTAAGTTTTCAATAATGCTGTTCAGGCAAGCAAACGGTTTAATAATTGACAAATTTTTATGATTTTGAAGATGTCTATTTAATATTTCACCTAACCTATGACCATATTGATCACACAAGAGCAATACTTTAACAGAATTTGTAAGTTTGACTGTATTTTCTTTACTTTTGTACATTTTATCTGTTTGTCTATCTACAGTTTTATGTGTAATCTTCACTGTCACTTCTTGCCCAGGATTAGCTTGATTCAATTGAAAAACTTTCATTTCATTTTGCAGTTTTTTCAGTTCTTCGCTGTATTGATTGTTTTCATCTTCTAACATTTTTATAGACTGTACCATATTACGATTAATTCCTTAATTTCAATTTCTAACTTTGATACTGTTTGAGTTTTGTTAACTAATTCTTCATCATATAATCTAATGTTTTCATGTAATTCAAAAACCTCTTCATTCAATTGAGAAATGGTTTCACATTGATCCTTCAGTTTTTGAGCATCTTTATTCTCCATTTCAAACACATAATTTTCGAAGTCCTGAATTCTTTTATTTAACTGCCTAATATAATTGACTTTTCCCTTGATGTCTTTGTACATTTCATCAATAGTTTGTTGCATTTCATCAATTTTTTTATTACACTCAGATGTTAGATTCCCTAATTCAATATCCTTATTGTGAATCACAAGTTTTAATTTTAAAATTTCTTCACGGAAATAGTTTATTCTAGTTGTAGCGTCATTATCTTTTTGTTTGCAAATGTCGGAACAATAGATTTTATGACCTTCAATAAGTTTATGGCACTTTTTCCTTTCCACACAAGAAGGATGAAAAATGTACAAGCATGTCACACATATAAAATTCGTGAACTCTTTCTTTTCACAACATTTAAAATGACCTTCCATGCAACAGCTCAGTCCCGTCGATCCAATACACACTATCACCAAAAACTATAAACTTATCATTTGAGCACCGTCAGTTCCGTGGACACCGGTGTAAAAGTTTTGTTTGCTTTCTGGCCTGTATTGTATATCCACCTGGCTTCTGGCTTCCTTCATAAACACAGTAGACCTCCAACAAAACACTTTCCACGGTAGTAGTGGAAATTGGCCGGTTCTAGAGCCTCTAAAGGTCATCAGAAGGGCAATTGTCGCAATTACTATTCTATTTACCCGAAGCTACAACCAGCCAAGGTTGAAAGTTTTCTCGCTCGGATGATGCCCATTGGTCGATTCCAAAACCTCTGAAGGTCATTAGAATGGTGATTATCGCACAATTACAATTCGAATCACCCGAGACTACATCCGCTCAAGGTTTCAAGTTATTCCTGTTCGGATAACTTGAAAGGGTTGAGTTGACTTAAAAGTGTATACATTTCTTTACTAATGTAATTCGGTTTCCGATGTATTATCCGACTGAATAGCTGATGAGCTGAATGAGAAAATAGTAGGGGCTATCACAATGGCTCCTCTACTCAATTCAAAAGAATGACAATTCTTGACCTTGTTACTTTCATGAAAACATGAGACTCTTCTATGGTGGGAAATAACGCAAGACTACACTTATTGCCGTTCGGATAACATGAAAGGGCTGAGTTGACCCAAAAGTGGTTCAAATCATTATTCCTTCACCAAAATGTTTCTGTTTCTCTAGCAGTCGTTAGGACCACACCCTCTAACTGAATAGGTGGTGAGATCTTTACCTTGATAATAGCTTGTGTCGGCTACTGCACCTGTCATCACGAAGACCATCATTGTATCTAGGTATCCGAATGATTTGATGATTAGCATTTAGATGACCTCGACTCGATGTGTACTAAAATGAAATCTAGAGCTGAAGGAAATAAATGGGGAATAGTATCGTACTTCTTGGACAGAATGATAAAACGTGAAAGGGATGAGTTGGCTCAAAAGTGGTTTAAATCATCAAATGTCATCATATTCCTCCAATAACATGTTTCTGTTTTTGTAGCAGTCGTTAGGACCACACCCTCTGTCTGAATAGGTGGTGAGATCTTAACCTTGATAATAGTCTGTTTGGGCTACCGCACCTGTCATCACGGAGACCATCATTGTATCTAGGTATCCGAATGAATTAAGGAGTTCGGTCCAAGTTGCCAACCTTATTTATTCGTGAAAAAGTCTGCCTTTTTTTTCCTCATGATTTTGCGATTTCTAGAAAGATCGTGCAATAATTAGTACACCCCAATCATTTTTTTTGAGTCCTATCGTAGTTATTTTGATGAAAATAAATAATAATTTTTGATCTGTCATATTTAGTTACTTTTCATTTCTAAGGTTATACACCAACTATTTTCTTGTGGTTCCGTGCTTTATATTATTATAAACACTTCTCGATGTGTTCTCGATCAAAAATTGAACCACGAACCTTCAAATCCTTCAGAAACATAAGTTATTGCACCACTTGGACAAATACCCACTAAAAATTTCACAGTATTTGAATGTTTATAAGAAGAATATGTGTTTCCCTGTTGTTGGAAGTTTGATGGCATTTGTAAATTAACCTCTGTGGCATCAAAAACATTTTGAAATAGTTTCCATATTTCTGCCACCTCGAAACATATTTCCCCTTATGCCAATTATCTGGTATAGTACATGAATTGAATCCATGTTGAGAAAATTATGGACATGGATGATTTACTCATTGTAGTAAAATATGATAATTCTTCTGATGTTAAACCTTTTCTCAATCGATCTTTATTATTCATATAATGATGATTCATATTGTTCCTTATTCTTCCTCATAATTCTTAAATGGATATTTCAATTTATCCATTATAGTCACATCCAGACATTCATACAGAGTTTCAATTACTTATACCTGTGAAGAATTTGAAACGATTTGAAGTTCTTGACAAATTTTCGTAGGAAAAAATATTCTGAGATAATCCTGAGAAAGTTTGGGTACTACTATCCACAGATTGATTCGAAATTTCTTCACAATCAACATGTTTATCTACTTGGTATTCGGTCTCTATTTTATCTATGGTACCTACTTCTACTTTGATATTATCTGTTTCTGTTATTATTTGTTGAGTATTTGTGGAATTCGAGTTTTGAATTTCTGATTCGAAAGCATTTGGTAACGACTCCTTGCTATACTTTAACAAAAATGTTTATTATATATATAGGTATTTTTAGTGATATTTTCCAATGTTAATTTTCCCACAGCGTTTTATCCATTCAAAACACCTTTTAGGATTACTCATTTTGGGGAAAGGGTAAAATTTCAACTTTTTGAGATTTCCGGAATACCTTGAATCACTCTTACAGTTTTTATAGTGACAATTCGTCATTCTATTCATTTGATTCTAGATATACAAATATTCGTAAATGGCGGGCATTTGTAACCATAGAGTTAGTTTCTAACCTTAGAGAACTAAAAGTAACTAAATATGACAGATCAAAAATTATTATTTATTTTCATCAAAATAACTACGATAGGACTCAAAAAAAATGATTGGGGTGTACTAATTATTGCACGATTTTTCTAGAAATCGCAAAATCATGAGGAAAAAAAAGGCAGACTTTTTCACGAATAAATAAGGTTGGCAACTTGGACCGAACTCCTTAATTGATGATTAGCATTTAGATGACCTCGACTCGATGTGTACTAAAATGAAATCTAGAGCTGAAGGAAAGATATGGGGAATGGTATCGTAATTCTTGAACAGAATGACAGTTTTTTTTTCTCTCGACCCTGAAACTCACATATTTCGGCTACCATAGCAATCGTCACGGACCATACCATTCATTCGAGTCGATGTAGATATTATTGACAGACTCGATGTATAGTGAAATAAAACCTTGGGCTGAATGAAAAACGGTTGAGGGTGGTATCACAATGGCCCCTCTACTCTTGGATCATCATAAAAGCATGAGACTATTGGAACTACACTTCTTTGAGTTTCATCACACACACACAGTGCTGTTAGGTAACATAATTTTCAAATAATTTTTCAAAATGTCAACTGCTAAATTCGATGTGAATGAACTCAATAGTCTGATTAATCAAACATCCCAAGAATTACAAACAATACGATTATCAACGTTGACTATTAATAAATCTTATCGACTTGTAAAAGTAACTGTAATATTCACAAGATATGGAGGATCCGTCATAGTGTCATTATCAGATGATGACACTGAATTCAAATCATGGTTACCAAAACGTGTAGCTGATCGACTTACAGATGATATTATAAGTGAAATGAATTCTTGGGATAATAATTTGACTCTGAAATATCTAGGGGTAAGTGCTCCCCATTATGATGGAGCAAAAACTCGATCTTTAATGGAATTCAATTTACTATAGTTCCATGTGTAAGTATTCAAATATAATTTTATTATAATAACTAATTATATTTTCTTTTTAATAATATTACAGATATCAATATGTGGATGCTCTATTCCCAACAAGGATGGCGAGTCGCACAAGACTTGAAAACTGTTATTGATAGGTTAAGATGTGAATTTAATATGATTTGAGTTTCGACGCTCTACATGCCATCAATTATAACATGGATACTTGTTTTGATGCTGACGCCCATCCAGAAGTGCACTCAATTTCATTTAAAATATGAAGAAGGGTCCGGCATATGTAATAAGTTTATATATGGGAGTCTGAATTTAGAACAATTTTGTGAGCAGATAATCGAAGTTGGTTTACGTAATTTTTTGTTTCAATTGATTACATATCTACCAATGGATATTCGCAATTTATTCAACCTATTTAATGATGACAATTGTTATAACTAAGCTGTATTATATAAAATATGAATAAAAAACTTTACTTTATCTTTTTATTATTCCATAATAAAAAAAATAATACACTGCATGATGAGGGTAGAATTACAATATTCTTTCTTTTGATCATATTTAAAGTCATTGAATAGATCCAATCTGAACTGCCATACTTGAGAAATTCACACTATCTTCAATGTTAATATGGAAGTATTTGGTAGATATATTTATCAAACTCGAGATCTAGTTGATGTAAAATCATTCAATGCCTCAAACAATACTTTGATAACTTAGAAGATATATTCATGATGGTTTCGCATGGGCAGTCACCTCGGCATCATATCAAAGTAATAGTGTGTTATCATATCCACATTTCTCTACCGTACTAGATCTGAAAAGAATTGAATTCCCACTAAAATTGCGCTAGGTGTCAAAGTTTGAGGTAATGAATACATGTTCGATCAATTTTTACGGTCTCGATAAATTTTATGATGGGGATAAACTGAAATATGAAATCATTGGACCACTCCATTATTCTCAAAATAGTTTCAATAAACATATCAATCTATTATATTTTACAGGTTATTACTGTAATGACCATTATTGTTAGATTGAAGATTTATCCAAATTAGTAATAATATTAAATATTATTTTTTGTGATGGTTGTTTGATATACTTCGAGAAAAAAAGATTTTCAACTGAACATCAATTATCCACAAATAAAACTTTCAAACATGATCCATACTCATTCGCATACATAATCGAATATTCATTTGATGATGCTGTCACAAAGATTGTCATGTATAGAGGAGAAGATTCTGCTGAAATATTCATATCGAAACTAGAAAATGACTTCCCAGCAAACATAGTAAATACGGGCCGCTTGAGGTACTTTAAAAACTGCCGATGCCGACATCAGCGGTCCTTAATCGTGATACGCCGTCGGCCCGGCTAGCCCGCGTCCCGGCGGCCGCTAGTAGGCCACCAGACTATCAGCCGCCCTGTCTAGATAGCGGCACTTTAGCGGGTATTTGAAGTTCCGATGCATTGGTATTGCATGTTACAGATTGAGGTGGGATGATGGCTTTACACCATAGTTCAACTAGAGGTTTTAGGTATCTCAATAAAATACAACGAGTAAAATATAGAATAATATAATGAGAAAATAACATCACAATGATATTAAAAAATAAACAAAAAATATATATCCTTTGGGCAGCAGCTACACAGAAAAAGTAAAAATAAATATGAAATGTGAAAATAATAACGGCTGTTAGGTCCAAATTATTGGAAACATTTTCAAGGTAAAAATATTATATACATATAAAGAAATACTAAGCCTGAAAGCAACTTACCATGTAATAATTGAATCACACTTTTTAAATCTTTAAAACCTGTCTTCTCATTCCTCCCTGTCCAGTTTGATTTCCTTGCCAAGTCATTTGTTATAAAAGTTCATATTCATTTTCCTCCCAATATATTGCAGCTTACAACACTGAAATTAATTTCAACTAATTAGTATTTCAAAAAATGATAATATTATAATTTGAGACAACATACCCATTCAGCAGTTTTATTTGACAAATCATCATTGAATATGGATAACTCTTCAAAACTATAAATTTTGGCTGCCTTCCCAGAAGATACTTGTTTCTTAGTATCATCAATATATGTACAATTCAATCAGATAACTGGAATCCTCTTTAATTTTCTTCAATTGCCTCAGAATTTCTGTGAGCAATTCTGAAAAAAAAACAAATAATGGAATATTGAGGGGAAAACATCTCTTACAAAATATTACACCATATTTGAAATATTTGTGAAATCAAGATATCTGAAACATATTCGAAAGTATAGAAAAAGAAAGTATAGAAAAAGAAAGTATAGAAAATTCTTGTTCTTGGTTTCCGATTGAACTCTACTGGCCAGTAGCTCAAAAAAGATATCTCAGTGCTTTTATGTATTGAAAGGCCATTTATATTGAGATCTAGATTAAAAGTAGTACACTTATATTGGTATTACCAAAATAATAAAAGCTTCCATCACCCATTTGTCTCAAGCAGTTTTCAGATAAGGTTTTCAACAATGTTCTAGCATTGAGAGGGATATTTGACAAGTTGGGTTGGGTGTTCAGCCATTTAAGTAGCTGTGAAACAGCTGTATTTATTATATTGTTTTCTTAGTGTCCATTTTCTAAGAAATGTTGATGTATCACAACAATTATTGTTAACAATTCAGGTTCAGAATCACTTCCAGTTTCATCTAAGCTATGATGTATTATATTATCACCAGATTCACTGAGATTGTTCAAGAAAGCATCTTTTATAACAGTCAACTCATTTTCCAAACATTTAACATCATAATCAATTTTCATGGATTGATGGTCTTCAAAATCTTTCATTTCTAGGTCGTTTTGCAATACTGGGGCCAGGTACATTATTGACATCAATATCATCATGATTTCTACTGGAAATATTGTTCAAAAGGACCTCAGTCTCTATTGACCATATTTCTTGCAACATGGTTTTTCTGACGAGTGCTTCTAGTGGATTACATGTTACAAGAGATTATATGATATTATATTATCATTAAGAACGGAAAATACTTATCGGCCATCATCTGTTAAGTCAGCTCCAAGAAGAATGCATGAAAACAATTTCACAAAGAATATAAGAAAACGAATATTTTTGTTGTTTCTGAATCCTTAACATAACCACACAACAGCAGTGATACCAATGTGATGACTGTCAGTAATACCAATAGATATCACCACGTATTTAATTCTGTGGTGGTCCTCAGCGTCAAAACTACATCGGCGCGATTGTCAGAAATTTTAAAAATAAAAATGCGAACGTCCAGCCGAAGCGGCAGGACTGATGTCATTCTAACATTTTGCCGATGTCAGTATGCCGCTGCCGATGATTTTCCGCTGTTAACGGCAACGGCCTGTCTGTTTACCGCTCATTCATTTTTGCTGGGTTGATTGTTATTTATAATGAATATTTGAAACGTATGCCAATGCAAAAATTTAGTGTTGAAGAAGAGCTCGAATATGCCAATGCCACCATATGTAATATTAGCCAAAGTGAATTCAAACTTTGGAGATGTCAAGGTCAAAGATCAACGTCATTTGACAGAAAAAAAGAGATACCGCGCCGCACATTCGATGTGTAATCTGAATTTCAAGATTCCGTATTTTATTCCCATAATATTTTATAACTCAAGCATAACACGTGAATTCTTTTCAGAGAATGAACAATTTTCATTGATGAGAAAAAGTGGTGCATTTCCATATAGTTTCGTTCATGATTTGAGTCGACTAGATAATGTGACTTCACCATCTAAAGAGAAGAATTCTATGACAATTCGAATGATCAAGAAATATCTAATGAAGAATATAAAAGAGCAAAGTTAGTGTGGAATGTGTTTGCATGTCAAACATTGGGTGGCTATTCAGATATCTCTTTAAAATCCAACGTTTCACTTTTGTGTGATATATTCGACCCAGCTCATTATTATACCTTACCCGGACTTTTTTGGGACGCGACGTTGAAATATACCAAAGTAGAATTGGAATTACTTACGCAGATATAAGTATTATGAATTTTTCAAGAAAGGTATCCGTGGTGGGGTATGTCAATGCAGCGATAGAAATAATGAATTCTTAGCAAATTTCGATCCAAAAGAATCAACATCCTATATAATGTATCTTGATGTTACTAACTTGTACGGGCATAGTATGAGTTTAAACTTACCAACAAGTGGTTTTCAATGGTTATATTATATGTTATGACTATCGCTTGTAATAGTTCCGTAGGTTTTGTGTTGAAAGTGGATGTTCATTATACCCACTAGACTTACACGGTATTCATTCAGATTTACCATTCTTAGTAGAATCAATTATTCCAACTGGGTCAAAATCGAAAGTATCCAAATTAGTACCTAACTTGAATGATAAAAAAAATACATAGGATTCTCAGATTCAATCTATCACAATGGCTCGAAGAATATAGCGACTTGAATACTATGTTCAGAAATAATGCGAAAACTAAGTTCGAAAAAAATCAATATAAATTGATGAACAGCAGTGTCTATGGAAAGACCCTCGAAAATGTTGATAATAATAGCGATATCAATCTTTTGACAAATTGGAAAAATATTCAAAGAATTTTAGACGCCAAACCTTACATAGCAAGACCGAATTTCAAAAACGTGTCCATATTCAGTGGAGATTTTGTAGCTATTCGTATTGGTAAAGTTAATGAACCACTGTATTTGGGATATGTATATTGGTATTGTCTAAAACATGTAATGTATGATTTCTTATCCTCATGAATTCTTTAGAAGAAGAAGATTGTGATGAATATTGTATCAATAAAAACTTTCTTCTATCATTTTGTAAATTGTAATTGTATAACTTTTTATATTATGTATAAATGTCATGCAGTCATATATATCAATAAAATAATATTACATTCATTGAAGAAGTTCAAAAGTGACTATAACTTAGAGATGCAATAGGATTCGTTCCTACTATGCAATATAATTCTAATGTTGTATATTATGTCGAAGAATGCCTAGACGTCGTGGATCAGGTAGAAAGTCACAAGCCCTACCACCCCATTCAGTTATACCGCATTGGCCAAATCTCCTCATAAATAATCTCGTTTGGGCACGTGTCTGAAAGATGTAGGTAGAAAACCACTCATCACGGAAGTTTCGACTATACTATAGAATTCAATGAGCTGTATTATGCCGAGGAAACCAGTATCGCATAGGCATACCCAATATTATTCATTTAGAATTTGAAGAATGAAAAACTTATTTTCCTCACGAATTCTTCAGAAGAAGAAAATAGTGACAGATGATGTATTCAAGGAGAATTTTTAATATTCATGTAACTTTCCATAGCGTACATGAATGTTTTGTGATAATATCCATGAGGAATTGTTATGTTGATGTGAAATAATGAAAGTGATGAACAAACTTTAATTCCGAAAGAAATTCTGCATCTAATATCATACTGATATGATGATTTCTTCTAATTCATTAGGCACCAAATTTCAATTTGAATATAGGATGCTGAAGTTTCGTATTACCAAATAATGAATAATCTCACACTAAAATACTAGTCATCTATAAAAAATACCATATATTTTCCAAACTGCACAATAGAGTTCCATTGTGGTACATAATTTATAATAAAAAAATAATTATAATAATAATAAAAATATCGTCTTCGTTATTTCATGAAATTTAAATAAGAAATAAAGGGCGAAATTCATTGCTGCAATGCTATGCACCTAAGAAAATGTTCTTACACTCAACCCTGAAAAAAATATGTGATTGTTTTACATGATTATCGCCTACAATTTGAACACAAATAAATACATCACAGTCGAACACATCGTTTTTTCGTATTCAGTTTTGAAGAAAGGTGGGAATAGAATTTTATTTTTGAGAAATTTGGTTTCTAAAAGATCGCCTGAACATTTCAGTTTTGAATTTTGGCACTGCTACCATATTTTTATATCTGATATTCAATTGTACCCAGACAGCACCAGATATTCCATGAATATTCCTAGAATATTCATCTTCGAATATTGGTATATTCTAGGAATAATCTGGAATATTCAAGAATATCTGAGGTATATTCCCTGAACATGCGAATGGAAATTCCTCAGATAATCATAGAATATTCTGAAAAGAATATTCCATGAATATCTAGAATATTCTTAGAATAGCTATCGAATATTCCAAAATTTCAGATAGAGATTATTCATGCAATATCCTTGAAGAATATTCCATTGATATCTAGAATATTCTCAGGATATCCATGGAATATTCCAAAATTTCAGGTAGTGGATATTCACCCAATATCCTTGGAGAATATTCCATGAATATCCAGAATATTCTGGGGATATCTATAGAATATTCCAAACATATTATATAGGGGAATCAGGGGATTATTTATTTAATAAAAATGTTTTCACTAGTGAAGATTCATAACAATATATATGACAATCAAAAAAAAATATATAAAATGATAAATACAAAAACAAACAAATATTTCAAACAACACTCACATATTTAAATATTATATAAACTAAATAATTAACATAAAAACTCGTCTTTTTTTGGTATATTTTATTTATATCATCCTTCTCTGTTGCTGAATTGGCAAGTCTGAAAAAAAAACTTTTCAAGTAAGGAGGAACCAGATAGTACAAGATGTGTTTTTTTCAGTTCTCTTGGGGTAATTAAGTTTTTGTCTTCAAAATAATTGTGCAAAATGATTCTGACAACTAAAAAAATCAGAGGAAGTATTGATCTTTGGTTTTATCACCTTCCCCAACCAAAATACATATATGTTGAAAAAAACTTACTCATTCCTTTTTAGTCGCTCGGTGGCTTTGGCAAGATACACCGACATAACCATTTCAATTTCTTTCAGAGAGACTTTGTTGTGCTGACATCGTTGAATTTCATCTATAGAAAAAATAAATATATATATTTCACTATTTGTGTGATTCATCCACTCACTGATAGTCCCTTCTTTCTGAGCCAATACAATTGATATATTATTACAGTTAATGAAAGCATAACTTCTTCACAAATCTCACCTTGGGTAAAGACATTACTTCAATTTAATATTGAATAATTATTGAAAAGCAGTGACAAATATCCTTCCATAACATTTCCTATATTTTTCGTATTTATTTATGTAGTATTTATTTATGTATTGTCCCTGAAACATCATTCAAGTCATCGTATAACTCTATCCTAGAGTAGTTCAGGAAGAAAGGACTGTCTTTACATAAATATTGTTTCCTCAAACACCAGAACTCTGACAGGCTATGTGCATTTTGATTGTGCCAACTATATTGGTCTTTTGTTTCTTGAAAATGAAACGAAAATAATGATACACCATTGTTTATAAATATCTCACAGCACAAGAATCATTGTTCGTTGTTACTTACCTGTTCTATAAGAAAACTTGTTATCGATGAGTCACTTTACACTTCATATGATTATACTGCTAATCGTAGCAAAAAAATAAAAAAACAGAAGGCTTCTTTGTTCTCAATTTCACCACTTTCAACAAAGAACAAACGCAAACGCACGTGAAACTGAAACGCACACACTAGTCAGAGCTCAGAGCACTCATAATAATACTGTCGAATGTCAAATGACAGTGCATCACTCCATCAAGGCACCACCACAGAACTAGACTATAATAGTAGAGTCAAAATGTTTTCAATTGTTTGAAATTCAGTGCCCACAGAATTGGTCTTGGTTCAAAAATATATTTGTGCCTAATATCTAACGCAAAGTATTTCATTGGAAACAATGAATTGTATTTTGAAAGGAATCGATGTCCATTTATAAGGCGTCATTTCGCATGCGCATCATATGAAAACATCTTTTCTGGAATAATTCATGAATATTCCGTACATACCATTCTAGGAATGAACCGTTCAGGATATACAATATTCCATGAACATGCAAATGAGAATATTCGCATCGGAATATTCCTGGAACATTCTTTCATGAATATACCTAATATATTCCACTTAGAATATTCCATGAATATGCCCAACGCATATATATATTTCAGGAATATTCTATGAATATTCGGGATATATACATCCATTCACGGATATTTGAGGAATATTCTAGGAATATCTGGTGCTGTCTGGGTAGATATCTGTATTATATGTAATTTTTCTATGCAGATATGAATGCTCTATTGCTACGATCATTTTATGGAAAAGACGAATAGCGTGAAATACTCTTCTTTTCTCTATGTTCAACCAACCGATTTCTTGAGATGTGATGTGAGATTCCTTGTCGTCGTATACCAAAAAATCAATCTCAATGTCATGTTTGTGGACTAGACCACATCAAAAAATCTTTCAACCATAGAAAATTCTTCGAAACGTTGTTTTTATTCGTGGTTGAGAAGTGCAGGTGGAAAAAGGGGCATCGTTATGTCAATATTCAACAAGGAAGGAGGATGGATGTTGAAAATTATGTGTAAGTGTGACTCCCGCTTTATGTAGATAAGTTAGCTGAATGAACAATACTCGAAAACAATATTGATTTAATAATATACCGTGTAAATGTTGGAATCTTTTTTCATTTTCCTCTCAACCACAAACGTGAAAATATGAATGATACGATTGATAAATTTGGTCGTAAAGGATGCAGATCATCAATTTCTCTAAGAGGTCCACCAGGTATAGATTTTTCACTAGATTCTGATGGAAATTATAATATGTTAGGAAAACAATCGAAAAATGTTGGTATACCAACAAATGACGAAGATTGTGTTCAACTTCGGTACTTAAATGAGCAGATTATCGAAGCAAAAGAAATGACTCTACGAGCATTGCAAGCAGCAATCTCCTCAGTTATGGACAATATAAAATTACATTTTGCCAAACAATATAATGAATTGAGAATCGAATTGAAAGCAAGGTCAGATTGATAAAGATTCCCTTATGAAACAACTTGATGGATTGAAAATTCGACTCCAAACTCACTAAAACTCAAGAACAAATAATTCAAGATTTGAAAGAAGTGAGAAGATTGGAACGTTTGGAATAGGACAATTGAAAACATACCGATTTTATTGCAAAATTCATTGAAATACATGTAACTTGAATAATAAATCAATATACCATAAATGTGATTAATTTCGAATTATCCTTTTAATGAAGTTTGACTATCTATGTATGTAATTCCAGGAGAGTCATTTTGGAATGTTTTAGGATGTGAAAATCAAATGATCTGTTGAGAAATGATCAATTAAAAAAAGTATTGAAAAATAATTAATTAAAAAATAATGTACTGAAAATGATCTATTGAAAATATAATTCATATTGTGGGAAGTTTGGGATGTGAAAACAAATCATAAAATATTCAAGATGATCTATTAAAAATAATCAATTGAAAAATATTGTATAATATGTATAATATAAAATAATCTATTGAAAAATAAAATAAAAATATCGAAACATGATTTCGAATGTGACTATTTGAGACAGTCAGAAAATTTTGATAGGATTGCCTCTTGTTTGTTTCTTCTTTTATGAGTCTCCCCTATCATTGAATCGATAGACCGAAGGTTGGACAGGTAGAATTCCGAATTGAGTTTTGCACTCTCGAATTCTTCCCGCAACGCTTCGGTTTCTTCGAGGAGAGGCGCCAGTTTTTCCTGCTGTTTTCTTATTTCAAGCTCAAGAGCTTTGGCATTCTCTTCTTTCTCCGCTGTCTCCTTCAGCACCTCCGCCTTTCGTTTTTTGTAAGATGCACTATCACATTGGTATCGTTGAATATCCGCATGGTAAATCACCAAGTCATCATCACATTATCTCATCACCATGCGGACACTGTTCACTCTCACCTCAAATGCTTTGAACAATTCCTGCAATGCAGGAATATCATCCCCGTCCTCGTCGATACTGATAGTAACCACCGAAGTTTGTTTTTCGTCAATTTTTTGGTGGCTGTTTCTCGACATTTTTCGGACGAGATGATTTTCCCAAAGCATTCGCCAATATTGGGAATTGATCTCGAGACCTCGATGTTTTCAATAGCACATTGGAATGTACTATAGGTCCCGAGTCCTTCTTCTTCCTCCCTTGCATACTTGGTTTCACACCATCCGCGTCAACAATAGCTTTCCTTTTTTTGTTGAATGTTTTGTAATTGGTGAAAGGACCATTGGCTGTTCAGGGACAACTGCGGCGACTGGTGAGGTGACTCCAACATTTGGTGCTGTGACTCCAACTTCATCGGCAACGGATGGCAATGACTGGTCCGGGATTAGTGTTCCTGTTGCTATTTGAAATTCTTCCAAGAACGTGTCTAAATATTCTTGACTGACTTCAAGGGTTGGTGATGAAAGATCAATTTTATTCAATTTCCACGATGATTCCATGATGACTGTTTTTTTTACGAATGAATGGTGAAATTTCAGGTGTTGTTACTGACTGAAGATGTCTTGAACTGAATGATTGTTCGTCTGAGTTTCGTGAAGAAACCAAACACCCCCCTCTCTTTACCAACATAATACTCGAACACACATATACCCTTCTCTCTCACACTCAAACACTCGGTATAATACACCTCATTTGAATTCTTTAGTATAGTCGAAACATCTCTCACACACCTGCCCAAACGAGATTATCTATTAGTAGATTGGTAGTGGTGGATAACTGAATGGGATGGTAGGGCTTGTGACTTTCTACCTGATCTACGATATCTACGCATTCTTCGACATAATATACAACATTAGAATTATATTGCACAGTTGAAGAAAAAATACTATTGCATCTCTAAATTATAGTTGCATTTAAACTTCTTCATTGAATGAAATATAATTTTATTGATGAATATTACTACATTACCTTATATATAATATGAGAAGTTTCACAATTACAATTCATAAATGATACATGAAATTTTCAATTGATACAATGTTCATCACAATTTTCCTCATCTGAAGCATTTATGAGGAAATCCAATCTTTCTTCTTCAGTTTTATAATAAATAATATCACAATGTCCATGCGGTAGTGTTTTCGTAGAGTTTGGTATCATGAATCTTTTATCATCATGATATGATAGAGCGATTTTATTTTTAGTAACTGTGAATATATCATGTAGAATACTAACAGAAGTATTCATTTTCCTAAAAATAAAACCACCTTTTTCTACTATTCGCTCATAGTCTGTTGAATGAATTTGCTTATCTATTACACAGTTTTTCACACCCTTTCCTTTTTTCAATTCATTATTCAATGATTGAACATAGTAAGCTTTCGCACCGGTCCGAGAAATTTTATAATTGGATCACTTGGAAATTCATTCAAGTATTACCATTTTCATAGTTTGAAGTATCGAAGCGACTCAAGTTATTTTTGATGAAATCGTGAAAGTTATCTGTTTGTACTTTGAGAATGAGAGAATCAGTGTCTGTATATAATAATGAAGCGTGATGACTGAATTCTTTTTTTATGCAACCATACAAGAAATCATACATTACAGTTTTAGACAATTCTAATATACAAAATCCTAAATACAATGGTTTATTATAATTCACTTTAACTTTACCCATATGAATAGCTACGATATCTTCACTGAATATGGATACGTTTTTGAAATTCGGTCTTGCTATGTAAGCTTCGGCGCCTAAAGTTCTTCGAATATTTTTCCAATTTGTCAAAAACTTGATATCGTTTCTATTATCAACATTTTCGAGGGTCTTTCCATAGACGCTGTTGTTCATCAATTTATATTGATCTTTTTCGAACTTAGTATTTGCATTATTTCTCAACATAGTATTCAAATCGATATATTTTTTTGAGCCATTGTGATTGATTGAATCTGAGAATCCTATGTATTTTTGTTAAAATCAATCCATTCTCGATAGCTTGTTGTAAATTCTTATAATGGACTATGTATTTTTTTATCATTCAAGTTAGGTACTAATTTGGGGACTTTCGATTTCGACCCAGGTGGAATAATTGATTCTACTAAGAATGGTAAATCTGAATGAATATCATGTAAGTCTAGTGGATAATGAACATCCACTTCCAACACGAAACCTACGGAACTATCACAAGCTATAGTCATAACATCAAATTCAGAAATTTCCTCAATAGATAACCATTGAAAACCACCTGTTGGTAAGTTTTGACTCATACTATGCCCATATAAGTTAGTAGCATCAAGATACATTATATAGGATGTTGGTTCTTTTGGATCGAAATTTTATAAGAATTTATTATTCGCTACATGTTTTCTATCGCTGCATTGACTCAACCCACCACGAATACCTTTCTTGAAAAAATTCATCATATTTATATCTGTGAGTTATTCCAATTCTACTTTGGTATATTTCAACATCGCGTCCCAAGAAAGTCCGGGTGAGGTATAATAATGAGCTAGGTCTAGTTTGTAAGTGTCCATACAAGTATTACGAAAATTCTCGAATATATCACATAAAAGTAAAACGTCGGATTTCAAATAGATATCTGAATAGTCACCCAATGTTTGACATGCAAACACACTCCACACTAACTTCGCTCTTTCATATTCTTCATCACATATTTCTTGATCATTCAAATTGTCATAAATTTATTCTTTCGATGATAAAGTCACATTATCTAGTCGACTCAAATCATTAACGAAACTATATGGAAATACACCCTTCTTTCCCATCAATCAAAATTGTTCATTCTCTGAAAAGTATTTACGTGTTATTGAAAATTATCTCTCAAATTATTTCCCAAATTCTGTAATGATGTTGACATGAATCTGAAACTATCTATGAATCTCAATTTCAAAAAAACATTTCTCAACTGACCTTGTTTGTTTATGAAGCTATCTACTAATAAATGTCTAGTGAAAGAAATATACTTTTTTTCGTTTGAGGTATAACTTCAACTTTCTCACCTCTCTGAAATAATTTCCCAATGAACAAATGGCAATCGTATCCGCTCAAGTTATGAAATATTATGGGAATAAAATATGGAATCTTAAAATTCAGATTACAGATCGAATGTGCGGCGCCGTATCTCTTTTTTCCCGTCAAATGACAATGATCCTTGACCTTGACATCTCCAACTTTGAATTCACTTCCGCAAATATTACATATTGTAGCATTAGCATATTCGAGCACTTCTTCAACACTCAATTTTTGCATTGGAACGATACGTTTCAAATATTCTTTATAAATAACAATCAAGTCATTTTCTAGTTTCGATATGAATATTTCAGCAGAATTTTCTCCTCTATATGTGACAAACTTTGTGATAGTATCATCGAATGAACATTTGATTATGTATGCGAATGAGTATGGATCATGTTTGAAAGTTTTATTTGTGAATGAAGCAGCAGATTCTGGTTCACAAGTATTCACAGGTCGTAGAATTGATTCGAAATCTGCAGATACAACGAATGGGACATGCAATTGCTTCTAAAAATTTTGAAATTCCAATATATTCTCAGGTATTGTTTTACCATATTTATCAACTTTAGGATCAGTTGTAGGTAATGTAGTATAAATATGATTGCAATCTTATGATTGATGCTCAATTAAAACTTCTTTCTTATCAAAGTATATCAAACAACCATCACAAAAATTAATTTTATGCTCATGAGCTGAAATTTGACTAGATACTAATCTGGATAAATCTTTAATCCAACAATAATGGCCATTACCGCAATCATCTGTAATATATAATAGATTGATATGTTTATTGAAACTGTTTTGAGAATAATGAAGTGGTCCAATGATTTCATATTTCAGTTTATCCCCATCATAAAATTTCTCGAGACCGTAAACATTGATTGAACATGTATTCATTACCTTAAACTTTGACACATCGCGCAATTTCATTGGGAATTCAATTCCCACTATTACTTCGATTCGATACTGGATGCAATGCCGAGGTGACTGCCCATGCGAAACAATACTGATCATGATTGACCACATTCACAACAGCTCTTTTTTTTTTCGATGAATTGTGGTAGTTTTATATAAGAACATCCTTTCAGTGGACTATACTTATTGATATTCACCTCTAGAAATAGGATTTTCTCCAAAGCCCCACCTGCAAATTGGAAAAAAAATCTTTACTTGTATGTGAAACAATTCAATAAGTTAACTCGTTCTTCGAACTCAGTAGTTTGACTTATCATAATGTCTTTCAACATCATGAATATATCTTCTTAGTTATTAGATTGAGCAACAGTATTGTTTGAGGTACTGAATGATTTTACATCAACTGGATCTTTAGTTTGATTAATGTATCTACCAAATACTTCCATATTAACCTTGAAGATAGTGTGCATTTTTAACATATTCTCAAGTATGGTAATCACATTGTGTTGTATATTATTGAAAAATATCTTATGATGCAACGTTTCAACATTGTTATCCACCTTATAGCTAACGATTCTACATTTGAAAGCACTGCGAATAATTTTCAAACCATTTGATAATTGGACACATGAATTTGTTCTATGCTGCAACGTTCTTCTATGAATATTCATATTACTTTTGGGTAGCATTATGTCACAAGTAATACATTGCTCTATACATTGCTCTTTATCAAATGTTTTCTGTTGGATATCTAACTTCTGCCTCTTCGCTGGAATTGCTGAAATTCCAGCCAATACTCGACAAGAGGTTTTCTCATGACGTCTCAAATTATCATTACGTGTGTAGATTTTGCCACATCCACTACATTCGAACATTTTTTATTATTGAGTGTAGTTACAAGTTAGCTCGATATTGTTGAAATAATTCAGGCTCAAATGAATACAAGCTATTTATGAAACGTCAAGAAGGAGAGGGGGTTCCATTGAAGAGAAGGGGATTCCATTTTGATACATAATTATGTAATACTCATTACTCCCCAAACGATAACTCATGAATAGTATGGTCCGTGACGACTGATAGTCAGTAGCCGAAATATCAAAGTTTCATGGTCAAAGAAAAAATCATTCTGTTCAAGAATAATGATACCATCCCCCATTTTTCATCCAGCTCAAGGTTTTATTCCACTATACATCGAATCTGTCAATAATATCTACATCGACTCGAATGAATACTATGGTCCGTGACGATTGCTATGGTAGCCGAAATATGTGAGTTTCAGGGTCGAGAGAAAAAAAACTGTCATTCTGTTCAAGGATTACGATACCATTCCCCATCTCTTTCCTTCAGCTCTAGATTTCATTTTAGTACACATGGAGTCGAGGTCATCTAAATGCTAATCATCAATTCATTCGGATACCTAGATACAATGATGGTCTCCGTGATGACAGGTGCGGTAGCCCAAACAGACTATTATCAAGGTTAAGATCTCACCACCTATTCAGACAGAGGGTGTGGTCCTAACGACTGCTACAAAAACAGAAACATGTTAGTGAAGGAATTTGATGACATTTATGATGATTTAAACCACTTTTGAGCCAACTCATCACTTTCATGTTTTATCATTCTGTCCAAGAATTACGATACCATTCCCCATTTATTTCCTTCAGCTCTAGATTTCATTTTAGTACACATCGAGTCAAGGTCATCTAAATGCTAATCATCAATTCATTCGGATACCTAGATACAATGATGGTCTTCGTGATGACAGGTGCAGTAGCCGACACAAGCTATTATCAAGGTAAAGATCTCACCACCTATTCACTTAGAGGGTGTGGTCCTAACGACTGCTAGAGAAACAGAAACATTTTGGTGAAGGAATAATGATTTGAACCACTATTAATTCAACTCAGCCCTTTCATGTTATCCGAACGGAACGGCAATAACTTAGCCTTGGGCGAGTGTAGTCTCACGTTATTTCCCACCATAGAAGAGTCTCATGTTTTCATGAAAGTAACAAGGTCAAGAATTGTCATTCTTTTGAATTGAGTAGAGGAGCCATTGTGATAGCCCCCACTATTTTCTCATTCAGCTCATCATCTATTCAGTCGGATAATACATCGGAAACCGAATTACATTAGTAAAGAGATGTATACACTTTTAAGTCAACTCAACCCTTTCAAGTTATCCGAGCAGGAATAACTTGAAACCTTGAGCGGATGTAGTCTCGGGTGATTCGAATTGTAATTGCGCGATAATCACCATTCTAATGACCTTCAGAAGTTTTGGAATCGACCAATGGGCATCATCCGAGCGAGAAAACTTTCAACATTGGCTGGTTGTAGCTTCGGGTAAATAGAATAGTAATTGCGAC
Organism: Plagiodera versicolora; assembly: GCA_037013635.1. NCBI lineage: Eukaryota > Metazoa > Arthropoda > Insecta > Coleoptera > Chrysomelidae > Plagiodera > Plagiodera versicolora. The sequence goes on along the minus strand of CM072986.1, from coordinate 653,417 downwards.
AATTGCCCTTCTGATGACTTTTAGAGGCTCCAGAACCGGCCAATTTCCACTACTCACGGTGATTGTTTTATCCTTATCTTTTGTGTGAGTTTTTCGTCAGTTTTTTTATATTGGCAATGAACTTCTATGTCCACTTATTGCTTCCTTTAAGTAGAATTATGCACTTTCTGGAAACATTTCACCGAAAACAAATCTAATGTCTACTGAAACAGACCTGTAAATATCCCTCAACTACAAGACCGAATCAGACAAGAAATACAGAGCATAACACCCGCTATGCTACAGAATGTTAGAGTCGAAAGTAATGCCCGGTTCAGTCATTGTCTAACGGTCAATGGAGAACAATTTGAACATTTATTGTAAATTTTCGTTCGTTTGTTTGTTTTGGAAGTGTATCACATTAATTGCATAACTACTAATTCCATTTAATTCGTTTATTACATTCAGTAACGTATTACTTTCCATAAACAATTTTCATACTTTTTTTTGCATTTTTGCCCACCCTTGAAGCAACATATTATACATTTCTGGAATCAGCTCAGCAAAGGCAATTTGGAAATTGGAAGAGGGGGTTCCATTTGAAAAAAATGGTGATGACGCCATTACATGAAAGTGGTGCACCCTGTATATTAGATTATGATTTGAATCAATAGTGAATTGAAATCAAAAATCGACCTGTTTTGGGAATTCTTAATTTTATTGTTCATTTAGCCAATAATGAATTCATGCGTTACTTTATGGACGCACTGTATAACAAAACTATTCATTCGGCTTTGTACTTTGAAAAATGAGTGGAATTCAAGGAGAGAAAACTCACTTCAACTCACTTCGCTCACTCGAGCAAAACTATTGTTGAGATACTGAAAATTCAAAGTGAACAAAAAGTTAAAGAATCAATAAATATGGTGAATGGGGATGAGATAAACCATCAACAGCCTACCCACTCAACAATAAATGGTGAATTGGAAGAAAGCTTTACTGATGGGGGAAAGCGGAGGAGAAAGCAAAGTCATAATGTAGGAAATGGTGATGGTGATGATAATTTATGTGGCAATGAAGAGATAGGCAAGAAAATGTGGCTTTTTATATCGAAGGCTCCAGATAAAATAGCACTAGAAAGCAGAAAGAAGTTCATCACAAAACAGACAAACTCTGACGACGTCTATGTGAAGAAGCTCCAGACTCGGAACACAAGCACCAACAACCAAGTCTTCATGATTAGAGTTCATCCAGAAGCCAAGGAACAAGTATACAAGTCCAACTTCTGGCCAAAAAATATATACTTCAGCCGCTTCAACTTCACTCGAGGTAAGCAAATGCAAATTTTCAGAGGCTACCCCCATTCCGGGCTTTAAAGCAGAAATAAAATCTAAGAAAAAATCTTACTTGAAACTAATGTACATGAACTCTCAAAGTATGGCTAACAAAATCAACATAATTGAATTGTTTTGTAATGTTAATAATCCAACTTTTTTTGTGTATCTGAGCACTGGATGTGTGCGAATCGGCTACAAAACTCAAAGATTGCGGGTTATGAGTTGGTCTCCAGCCTCTGCAGGACCCAAATTGAACATGGTGGAACTGCAATATTTGTACAATCATAATTCTACAAAAACAATAATTGTAAAACGATCCAGTACTTGTCCGACTGTTCCCTTGAGCTGCACTGCGATTGCTCCGCTATGGAGGTGAACAAGGACCTATGTATCGTCGCTTTATACAGGAGCTCTTCAAAATAATCTAACTTACAATTATTTCTCGACCAACTAACCTTCATCCTGGAGTATATAACTGCTAGGTACTCGGACAAAGTAATGTGCGGGGACTCAAATATAGACTTCAAAGAGGAGAGCTACAAAAAAAAAACTACTTTTTGACTTATTTTAGATGTCACGTCTGAAACTACCTTATACTCAGCCAACACGCATAGGCTAAGTATGGAAATCGGCTGACCAGCAGTGGTCTTGACTATATAGTCAGCAATGTGGAAGCTCAAATAATGACATGGTCTACGACAGCCAAGCATCATAAAAATAATGAATTCATCATGACAAGACAAATTAATTACTGCTCAATTAAAGAATTTGAAGTCACTGCTCAATATGTACCAAACCTGTGATGTTCAGGGAAAAACTGTGGACGGTATATTCAATCATTTTTCTTCTCACTTTCAGTGGTGTTTCAACATAGCATTCCTAAAACGGAAAACAAAACTAAAAAACTCTAATGAAACAGAAAAAGTTCCCTTCTGAAACAAACTCCATAGAGCCCGATAACCTCAAACAATTAAATTGGTTAAAAAAAAATGAAGACAATCAATATTTAAATGAATGGTATGAGCAGAGGAAACAACAACTAGATGAAAAATATCTTTAGAAAAAAAACTTACTATTCCAACATAATCAATAACTCAGACAATAAATTGCGATCTTTGTGAAACTTTGTAGACAACAAAATAAATCGAAAATAAAGTAAGATATAGCACTAAATTTCAATGGTAGTCACATAACCGACGACAAAAAAGTCGCAAACATCTTCGGGAAACACTTAACATCCTCTGTAATTGATAAAATAGAATCACTCGATCTACATCATACCACCTACCTGAAATGATTCGATATATCTATAACAACATCAATCAGAATAAACGTGTCGTAGGATTAATCTTCTGAGGAAACATCTGCATAACATAGGGGTGTTTGATACAGAACCTATATGCAGACTGTGTAATGAGGAGGAGGAAACAGCCACCCATATAATCTTCGAATGCGAAGCCACAGCTCAGTGGAGGCACAACCAGGGGTATGTACAAGACCAAGGAAGTGAGCCACCTAGAGCAATAGCAGTCCCTGAGCTTCTACTCCTCAACAGGAGAATTAAAGATATGGGACTGAACTAGGGAGTTTGGAAAGGTACAAAAAGCAAATAATGCTGCAGTGCCTAGGAAAGTAATAGACCGGTTCCAAAACTCCTCTTAATCTAATCTAATCTAATCTAACCCACGACAGAATCGAATTACGGCCTGGAACGAGTCTGTGAGGAGGAATTTCAAAGCGAGCGCGGAAGGCACGTTGCGTAGCAACAAGTGAGCGACCGTTAGAAAAGAAGCTCTCAACTGCGAAGGCCCGCTGCTCTCTAGACCAGAGCATGATGGCAACTGACTGGACAGAGAAACAAACTTGGGAACTTCCCCCTCCAGATGCGCCCCCTCTTGCCCCTCTACCCGCCCAACTCACCGCTCGGGAATTTTTTCAAATAAGTAAGTTTCTCTGGCGCACCCTGTACAATACAAACCATAGCTGATCATCAACCACGCCAGCGCCGTCGCAGAAACCATCTCCCTCGAGTTACCTGCATTTTGAATTATCTATGTTTGATTGATCTATCGCGCCATCGCATGAATCGTGTGTATCGAATTATTTGGATTCGTTGAATGATTGTATCCCGAACTTTGAAATAAATCAAATCTCCGATTTTTTATTCAATTGGCAACGCTGCTTGTTATAGTGACAATAAACTGGTCATTTGACATTTCAATTATTGCACGCCATATTGGGTTGAAAATATACGATATTAAATGGGCATTTTCACAGGTTTCCACCATGAAATTTCTCGTGGAAATTGATTTTAGGACATTTTTATCACTGGGTGTTTGTATTAGTGTTCCGAAGCTTCTGTGAAAATTTCATCAAAATCGGAATTGCTTACCTATACTGTAGGTTTTCCTCCGTCAGCTCCGGAGTCTGTTATGGAATGTCTAGCTGTACTGATGCACTAGCAGCGGCATTGGAGTTCGAAGCGGCAACAGAAGCTTCACGTGGATCTGCAAAAGTCCGCAACATTAATGATAATGGTAACAGCTCACTAAACCAAGAGGCTACTGAGGACCTGGTCGATGCCATCAAAAGTCTTCTGAATCTGAATAAGACAAAGAAAACGGTTCGCCAGCGGAACTGTAGAGAGCTGCGACACCCCCAAAGAGTTAAAAAACGAGCCAAGAAGTTTGCTGAGGATCGTTTGGAGATTAAAAAAACATATCAACAGAACTACTGTTGTCAGCGATGATTGGTTACCTACAGCAGTCCGGCAAGAACAAGAGAAAGATCCAGAAATCCGTAGACCTCGAGAATGGAAGAAAGTAAATCGTCGTCCCAATTGGCAAGACGTAGCACCATTATCACAAACCTTGAAGGCCTACTGGGTTCAATGGGACTCCCTGGTTTTGGGAGATGACTTGCTGAAGAGGAAACTGGAAAACGATGATGGATCGGATCATCGAATGCAGCTAGTGATTCCTAGGAGCCGAGTTCTAGAGGTGCTGCGCTACATACACGATGGAACTTCAGGAGGGCATCTGGGAGTGAATAAGACTTTACAGAAGGTTCGTGAGCGGTTTTACTAGACGAACTACAGTGATGACGTTCGAGATTGGTGCCGTAAATGCACCGTCTGTTTTGCCAGTAATGGACCGCACCGGAACCCAAGGGCTCCTATGAGACAGTACAATGTGGGTAGTCCTTTTGAAAAAATCGCCCTAGACATCGCAGGTCCATTTCCAGTTACTGATGATGGAAATCGATATATCCTGGTTTGCATGGATTACTTCACGAAATGGGTAGAGGCATATGCGATTCCTAATCAAGAAGCCGTAACCGTTGCTGATGTCCTGTTGAAAGAATACATTAGTCGCTACGGGGTACCAATGGAACTCCATTCTGACCAAGGCCGAAACTTTGAGAGTGAAGTATTCCGGACAATCTCACGTAGTCTTTCAGACCATTCACACGTATATTTCAAGTGCTCCGTTGAAAGTTAACAAAAAAGTGGTATAAAGTCAAAGCTATAATTCAGTATTTGACAAGAGTGCATGTGACCTGCTCACAAATATTATACCCAAAGTGCAAGTACATATTTCAATTCCAAAGGGCAATAAAATCGAATTTTGATCACAGTAAGCGGAGAACCGTTCTACATAAAGAAACAAATTCAAGGTGAGACGCTGATAAGAGCCCAAACTCCACTGTGTTTTTGTTCCAATTCACCGAAAAACGGATCAGCTGATCATATTCTTTTTGTGGAGGCGAAATCCAAAGGTACGATGAACTCGGTTTGCGAAATATGTAATATGAAAATCTCGAATACACGAAAAAAATCAAAATCCAAAACTGAGGATTGTAGCAAAGCAAGCCATATAGACTGTGCAAAAAAAGTTTGTACATAATATGAGGATTGGATGTGCAAGGAATGTAACCCTTCTATTGCGGACTTATTGAAAGCAATAAAAATTATGTCAGGTCAAATTAACACTATTGAACATACTAGGGAAAGTTGTAATGACAAAATTGATGAAAATAACGGGTTAATAAAAGTACAAGCTGAACAAATCAAGGAGTGTATGCAAAAGATCGAACATTTAGAAACAGAATGCGTATATCTAAGAAACGAAAATGACGAGCTAAAGATAGAATTAAATTTCCAAGAACAAAAGTCAAAACTCAACACGGTAAAAGTTGTGGGGGTTCCCGAAATCAAGGAAGAAAATGTAGAGACCACTGTAATGAATATTTGCAAGGCACTGAATCTAAAAGTCGAAACGAACGAAATTGACTTCTGTTATCGCGCTGAAAAGAGAAATAATGAAGGTGAACCCAAAACAATTTTCCTGAGGTTTTTGTCCAGGATGAAAAAAGAAGAGTTAATGAAAGCAAGAAGAGTTAAACGATCATTGAACATTGGAGACGTCTATCCGAATATCAAAGGGGTCGAAGCGAAACTTCCAGTTTACATAAATGAAGCACGGACAAAACAAGACTTTGTTTGGCAAATGCAGATAATTCAAAAAGAAGAACGAAGTAATATTTTTATGGGTGCGGAATGGTAACATTTTCACGAGGCAGTCCTCATGCAGATTTACATTAACCATAATTACAAAAAATTGAAAGTGTTTTATCAAAATGTGCAAGGATTGAATTCGAAAATCAACGAACTTATTTTTAGTTTGAGTGCTGCAAATTATGATGTTATTATATTGACTGAGACTTGGCTGTCGTCCGATGTTTTTGATGGGGAACTCCTTATTATTGAAAATAATTACATGGTGATTAGGAGAGACAGAAATTTTGGTGATACGAGAAAGAAGAAAGGAGAAGGAACACTAATAGCCGTGAAAAAAGATTATGAATGTCAACAATTGTTATTTTCCTGCAAATATTAATGTTGAGGATTCATGGGTTAAGTTGAATTTTTATGGTAGCAATATTTTCATTTATGCATTGTATGTACAAGAGAATATGAATTCACAAACCTATGAGCATATTTTTGATAACATAGAGAATAGATTACTAGGTTCAAATGATATTTTCTTGTTGGTGGGGGATTTTAACATTCCGGGAGTAGTAACAAAGAGAGATTATCCTCAATTGAACAAAGATATCTGAATTGTATAAATTTAAATAATGCTGTGCAGTACAATAATGTGCCAAACGGACTAAATGGATACCTTGATTTAGTTATTAGTAATTGTTCGGTCTGTTTGGAAAAAAGTGATATGACACTTGTGGAAGAGAATGAACACCATCCATCATTATTTTTTTACTTGAAAGGGAACCCTATAAGTCAAAATAACTAACCAAATAAGAATTTCTATCCTTAACTAAATTTTAAAAAAGCAGATTTTACAAAATTGTATGATATATTGAAAGAAGTATGTTGGGATGAGATGGAATGTAATAATATGGATATAAATTCTGTAGTACAAAAGTTTTATGATATTTTTTATAGAATCTCACAGTAGTGCGTTCCTTTGGAAAAAAAAATGAAAAAAAAATAATCCACCGTGGTTTTCAAGAGGAATAATAAAGGATTTAAAAAGGAAAAAATATAAAAAATACAACAATATTTTGGATTATCAAAATTTCATATATTTGAGAACAAAAACAAAACAGGAGATAAAAAATGTTCATAGGGTTTATCTGCAACAAATTGAAAAAAGCATATCTAGTAACTCTTCAAGTTTTTGGTCATATGTTGCAAAAAATAAATCATTCTCAAGTTCCTTGACCAAAACCATGATGTACAAGGGGGAAACAATAAAGGGTCGTCAGAATATTGTAGAAGATTTCGCAGATAATTTCTTGATCGTATATTCAAAAAATCAAGCGGATTATAATACAGAAAATATTGAGGGATTCTTTTTAACGAACTCTTTTTTGGATATAGATTCTGTTAATAATGAAGATATTCTAAGAGCCGCAAAAAAACTTTAGCCAAAAAATCTTGTGGTCTAGATATGATACCCTCTTATATAGTAAAAGGATGCATACAACTCTTGATCAAGCCCCTCAAAATAATGTATAATTTAATTTTGCAAACTAATACTTACCCTATACTATGGAAACGCTCAAAAGTTTGCCCAATATTTAAAAATGGCATAGGGAAAGGATATACAAAAATATCGGCCAGTAGTACTGATTTGTGCACCAAGTAAGCTTTTCGAATCGATCATCCATGAAAAAATTTTAAATCACGTTTATCCATGTCTAAACGAACAGCAACATGGGTTCCTACCTAAGAGGTCCACGATAACTAACCTAACATGTTTTATACAAGAGGCAAATCGAGTTGTCGAAAATAATAATCAACTAGATATTATTTTCACAGATTTTAGTAAAGCCTTTGACAAGGTTGATCACGAGGTTATGTTAAAAGAACTATACACTATTGGGCTTTCAGATCGACTCTTGGAGCTGTCAGGAAGCAGTATGTAGTTTATAAAGGCAGGGAATCAGGGGATTTCTTCACAAGATCTGGTGTACCCCAAGGGTCCAATCTAGGACCCCTATTTTTTTTATTACTAATAGATGATCTGCCAGAGGAAGTTCAGGACTCGCAATGTGCACTATTCGCGGATGATTTCAAATTATTCAAGGAAATCAAAAGTCAAGAAGATGTGATTCTGCTACAAAAAGACGTAGATAGAGTTTACGAGTGGTCCCTGGCAAATCGCCTCTCATTTAATGTTGACAAATGCTATAGTATGTCAATTACTAGGAAAAAAGGACGAAATGATTTTCAGTATAAGATAAATAATGAATATTTAACCAAGAAGGCTGAATGTAAGAATTTGGTAGTTACGCTGGATGAAAAACTCAATTTTGAGCAACATGTGACCAACATTGTAAACAGAGCATATAGAATGCTTGGCTTTATTATTAAGAACTCATTTAAATTCACAAAAATATCCACATTATTAACACTTTATAATGCATTCGTACGTAGTATTCTGGAATATGGTGCCATAGTATGGTCTCCCGATTATTCAGTTCATCAAAATGAAATTGAGAAGGTACAGAAAAAATTCTTAAGATTTCTATATTACAAAAATCATGGTGAATATATTTTCAATCTCAGTTATCATACCTTCTTAAATAAATTTAAATTCACAACTTTAGGATTCAGAAGAAAAATTGCGATTCTATTATTTTTCTATAAGCTACTGCATAATGAAGTAGATAATCCACAGTTGTTGTCACAAATCCGCCTGAACTGCAGTACATATTTTAATAATAGAAGAAGAGATATATTTGTTTAGCCTGAACCCCAAACGAACCTAGGTTTCAATTCCCCACTATACAATATGTGTTCTCTTGCAAATTGTTTGAGGAATATAGATTTCTATGTTGAATGTGATGTGAAAACATTTAGAAGAAAAATTGAAATTGAGATGTCATCCTTATCCTTAGAAGTAAATGCGAATTGTAACTGAGAGCCAATTCAAATGAAAAATGTCCATTTGTCATTTTTAACTGAATGTATCTCTCAATTTGATTTTGATTCAGGTCATTTGGAGTTAATTTAGTCATTGTATTATTTTGAGAATGGTGATTTACTTAGTTTTTAAGATTGTAACCGATTATTGTAACTGCCTGTTCTGTAGATTACTTAATAAATGAAATTAAATAAAAATAAACAATGAGTGACATATTATGAATCAGGAAGACTAGAACCACGCCATTACATCCCCAATCGGACGGAATGGTGGAAAGGATGAATCGAACCGTTGAAAATTACCCCTCCAAAGTTGTTGATCAACACCAACGAGACTGGGACCAACATCTACCCTTCTTCTTGATGGCCTAACGATCAACAGTACAAGAATCTACAGGACATACTCCAGCAAAGGTACTGTTTGTGCGAGAAATGAAGCTTTTTTGTGACCTGGTATTTGGATGCAGACCTGGCGAGAACGTAGCAGGTGAAGACTACATAGCGAACCTGAGAAGAAAGATGAACGATATTCACGAATTGGTTCGTTCCAGAATCCGAATATCCAGTGAACGAATGAAGGATCGTTATGATATCCGAGCTGAAGGAGACTTCTACATAAAAGGTGATTTAGTGTGGCTCCACAATCCACAGAGGAAACGAGTTCTCTGTCCTGAACTGCAGAAATCTTGGGAAGGACCCTACTGCGTTAAAAAGAAGATCAACGACGTTATCTACCGCATCAGTAAGGTACCCAATGGCAAACCCAAAGTCGTCCACTTCAATAGACTGGCATCGTTTACGAATTACAGACCAATAACTCTTCTGTCAAACTTTGCAAAGGCCTTTGAAACATGCTTGTATAATAGAATATCTCCTAATGTTAGAAACTTAATTACCACAAATCAACATGGTTTTATCAGCAAAAGATCGACAATAACAAATTTGATGTATTTCACTCAAACAATATACAACAGTTTCGAAAACGGTACACAAGTCGACACTATCTATGCAGACTTCTCGAAGGCCTTTGACAAAATTAATCACAAAATATTACTGAACAAGCTGGATGTATTCGGTCTAGACAAACCACTCTTGTCATTTTTTTATTCCTACCTCACAGACAGAAAATTATATGATGAACATCGAGGTCACAAATCATTCACCTTCACAGCATCTAGCGGTGCACCCCAGGGAAGTGTATTAGCCCCACTGCTTTTTTCCATATTCATAAATGATATATGTGAAGAATTTTCTAGCTCCGTAACGTTATTCGCAGACGACCTGAAATTATTTCGACCCATTTCTTCATTGGACGACTGTCTAGCACTTCAGAATGACATTGATTCCCTATACAATTGGTGCAAAGTCAATAAGCTACCTCTGAACATACAGAAATGTAAATACATGATCTTCAGTCTAAAAGCAAATATTACTCTTTATTCTTACCAAATAACCAATCATATCCTGACCCAATGTTCAGAAACCAAGGATTTGGGTATCTGGTTCGACCCTAAGCTGAACTTCTCATTACACATAAATAAAATCACTCTACAAGCCAAAAGAATGCTAGGATTAATATTTCGGACTTGCAATGATTTTCAAAATATTGATTGCTTTACTAAACTCTTCAACTCATTTGTAAGATCTAGACTGGAGTATGGATCTCTAATATGGGCTCCAATATATAACGTGCAAATACAAGCTGTCGAATTGTGCCAAAGAAAATTTATGAAATATATGATCTTCAAATTAGACGGTGTTTACCCCCAGCAAGGTTGCTGCAACAAAATACTTCTCGATAGGTTCTCTTTCCTATCTTTAGAAAATAGGAGAATATATTATTCATGTATCTAAATATTTAGAATTATACACGGTTTGATAGACTGTCCTGATATTCTGTACAAACTTAATTTCCACGCTCCACGCCAGAGTAGCAGAAAAGAGTCGTGCTTCTACCTACAACCATACAGAACAAATCTATTCACCAAATCACCAATACATACTGTATGCAAAAGGTACAATGAAATTTGCTCTTTTACTGACGTCTTTGCAGATAATCTTAGTAATTTCAAAAATAATGTAACGAAATGATACGCCTATGGCTTGGCCACGCCCACTCCTGGTGACGCGGATCATGAACGTTCGAGATGCGAGGTCTGAAATGTTCGCGTGCCGCCAGGAAACTTCTGGAGAAGCGTGCAGGTATAAAGCTCCGCGGACAGAGGCGCAGGCGATCAGTTGATAATCGAGCATTGTAAATAAATCGTGTAAGTGGAAATAAAAGTGTATATAAATCGAACCCAGTGTTTTAGTAAATAGAAACGTTACAGTGGTGTCAGTGAGTGGGATTAAAATTATAAAATAAATACAGTGTGGACTCGGAAAAAGAAAAAGTGAAAGACATTGAACTTTTGTAGTGAGAACAGGACATTTTTGAACGTTTAGTGCGATAATTTTTGGTTTTCGGTACTATTTTGCATCGTAAATAAACCAAAATGAAGTTGAAAGACCTCTCAGTGAAACAATTGCGTGAACAATTGGAGGAACGTGATGCCGATAGTAGTGGAACTAAAAAACTACTACAAGAACGATTGATTGGTGTTCTTTCGGATAATGGAGATGACCCAAAAACGTTTGAATTCCTGTCGGCGGACGAAGTCATCATGTTAAAAATGGAAGAAACTTCTAGAAAGATAGAAGAATCTTCTAGAAAAAGTGATGAAAAAATGGAAGAAACTTCTAGAAAGATAGAAGAAACTTCTAGAAAGATAGAAGAAGCTTCTAAAAAAAAGTGATGAAAAATTGGAAGAAATTTCCAGAAAAAGTGATGAGAAACTGGAGAAATTGGACAAAAAATTCGATGAAGTTTCTACGAAAACTGATGAGAAATTCGAGAAAGTTTCTGATATGATCAATGAAATTTCGAAAAAAAAACGACGAGCGATTTGAAGAAGTTTCTAGAACATTCGACGAAATGCATAAAAACGTAGATGGACTAGAAGAGAAAATAAAATAGCTGGAAAGTCTGATAACTAAATGTGGCTCAGCAGTACAAGTACCAACTACTGTTATGGATAAAACCACAGTAAGTACAGATCAGGAAGTTAAAGAGGAATGGACAAGAGAAGATACAAAACATCATTTGAGATTCAAATTGCCTCCGTTTGATGGGAAGTCATCTTGGTCCGTATACCTCAGACAATTCGAAGCCATCGCCACGGCCAATAAATGGACTCAAGAAGAAAAAGCTGTTTCCTTGACTGCGGCTCTAAGAGGTGATGCTGCGGATATTTTAAGATCGATTCCTATAGGCCAAGAAAAATGTTATCAAACATTTGTTCAACCGACTTGAGAAACGCTATGGAGATGCCCATCTGCAACAGGTTTACAAAGCACAACTACGCAGCCGAATCCAACGTGCAAGTGAAAGCTTGCAGGAATTTGAAACAGACATTGCTCGAATGGTGCGTCTAGCCTACCCTGAAGCTTCAGATAACATCTTGGAAGAAATAGCCGTTGACATATTCGTCAATGGATTGAGAGAGAGCGAAATACAGAAAGCTCTACGATTGGCCAGACCGAAAGTATTGGATGAAGCACTTGCTATTGCTTTGGAGCATGAAACGGCCAATCAAACTTCAAAAGGTCATCGAGTTAGAACCATTGGCGAGAAAGATGAAGAGAATGATCTGGAAGATATGGTTCGGAAAATTATCCAGAAGACGATGCCCAAGAAACGAGATCCCAGATGCTGGAATTGTGGCGAATTAGGTCATCTTCGTCGCAATTGCCAGAAACCCATACAGCAGTCGGAAAACTAAAACAGGTCGACATGAGGTGTCGATCGTCGACCTTGAGAATTAAAGCCCCTGTAGTTACCGTCAACGTAACATCTTCTGGTGGAGCCCATAGCCTGTATGTTGATGGTCGGATTGACGGAGAGAATGAGTTGTTCTTGATAGACACTGGTGCATCAAGAACTATTGCACGACCGGAAATAGTGAGAGACCATTCCAGAATGTCGCCAGCAACAGCACACCTCAGAACGGCGAACGGTGAAAGGATAAAAGTCTATGGCGAAGTTAATGTTTCTGTCTCCATTGGTAAGACCACTATCAAGCACAACATACTGGTCGCTGAGATTTCTGACCAGTTAATCTTGGGTATGGACCTTTTGAGGAAACTTGGAGCCGTATTGGACGTACACAGAGGAGTTCTCAAGGTCGAAGGTGAGGAACTCCCTTTTCATGAAGACAAAGAAGATGTAGTCCGCCTACTAACTACTAGTGATGTAACTATACCCGGCCATAGTGAGAAAATTCTAATGACCAGTCTCGAGGGATACTGTAGGAAAGGAAGTCTGAGGATGGTCGAAGAAGTGGGCAATAATGAGTTCTTGACTGCGAAAGCTCTAGTGAGGGTTGGAGATGTAATTCCTGTTAGAGTTATGAATGTGAAGGAAACTCCCATCGGGCTGAGCCGAAGAACTGTGGTAGGACAGTGTGTTCCTCTTTCGTCGATCCGCTGTGTGACTACAACCGACCAACCACCGAAATCTAAGAACTCAAAGGAGCTTGTAGACACCGTCATTAATACTTGTCAAGATCTGGACAGAGAACAGACCCGTCGAGTGAGAGCCATGCTTGAGGAATTCCAAGATGTGTTTGCCATCGATGAAAATGACAAAGGAAGAACCAGCGTCGTGACCCATAAAATCAATACTGGGGATGCTCAGCCAATAAGACAGCAGCCGAGAAGACTTCCGTGGGCAAAGCGGGAGGAGGCGGAAGAAATTATCAAGGATATGGGCAAACAAGGTGTTATAGAACCATCGAATAGCCCGTGGGCCTCGCCAGTTGTCCTTGTGAAGAAGAAGGATGGTTCCGTACGTTTTTGTATTGACTATCGCCAACTCAATGCAGTTACTAAAAAGGACAGTTATCCCTTACCCAGAATTGATGACACTTTGGATACTCTTTCCGGGTCCCGTTGGTTCTCTACCCTCGATTTGAAAAGTGGCTACTGGCAAGTAGGAATGGAGCCTGCTGATCGGGAGAAAACAGCTTTCTCGATAGGATCGGGTCTTTGGCAATTCACGGTCATGCCTTTTGGGCTATGCAATGCTCCTGCCACATTTGAGAGGCTGATGGAGGCAGTTTTGAGGGGGCTAACATGGCAGACATGTTTAGTGTACCTGGATGTCGTAATCGTAGTTGGAAGATCATTCGACGACCATTCCAAGAATCTGAAGGAAGTGTTTCAACGATTACGTGAAGCCAACTTGAAACTGAGCCCCAAGAAATGTCACATATTCCGACGAGAAGTTAGATACTTGGGCCATATTGTATCTAGTGATGGTGTAACAGCCGATTCCGAGAAAATAGAAGCAATTCGAGGATGGCCAGTACCCAAGGATAAACATGAGATCAGAAGTTTCCTTGGCCTGTGTACGTATTACAGGCGTTTCGTCAAAGGATTTGCTCACATCGCTAAACCTTTAACAAAGCTAACGGAGGAGGGAAGAGAATACTTTTGGGACGCAGAATGTCAAAGAGCTTTTGAACAGCTACAAGGAGCTCTTACCAATGCACCGATACTGAGTTATCCCAGAGAGACTGTAAAATTTGTTTTGGACACGGATGCAAGCAATACGGCTATAGGAGCTGTCCTTTCTCAGCTTCAAGAGGGACAAGAAAAAGTAATTGCCTACTTTAGTTAAGCCTTGTCTAAATCAGAGAGGAACTACTGTGTTACCAGAAGAGAACTCCTAGGCGTAGTGAAGGCCTGCGAACATTTTCACAAATATTTGTATGGCCGAAAGTTCCTTCTTCGAACGGACCACGCAGCCTTGAAGTGGCTTCTGCAATTCCGCAATCCAGAGGGTCAAGTAGCAAGGTGGATAGAGCGGCTGCAGGAATATGATAATGACATCGAACACAGGGCAGGAAAAATCCATCAAAATGCTGACGCCCTATCAAGAAGACATGCAGTGAGAATTGCAGCCATTGTTCGAAGCTAGATGAACGACTTTGCCATATTCGAAGAACTACCATCGAAAGTGATAATTGGCAACCTCAACAATAACGAGTCGCTCAAGAGAACGATCCGTGTCTGAAACGTGTTCTGGGTTGGAAGCTTCAAGAGGAAAGACCGTCCTGGCAAGATATTAGCGCATGTAGTCCAGAAGTAAAATCGTATTGGAGTCAATGGGATTGTCTGGTACTGAAAGATAATCTTCTGTACAGAAAATTTGAAAACGAAGATGGTACGGAGTCCAGGTTGCAACTGGTTGTACCTAGGAGTAAAGTGTCGGAGGTATTGCGTCAGTTACATGATGGTGCTTCTGGGG
This sequence comes from Plagiodera versicolora, assembly GCA_037013635.1. Lineage (NCBI taxonomy): Eukaryota > Metazoa > Arthropoda > Insecta > Coleoptera > Chrysomelidae > Plagiodera > Plagiodera versicolora. The sequence continues at coordinate 638,302 of CM072986.1, read as the reverse complement.
GACACTTTGGAATTACGAAGACTTTACAGAAGGTTCGAGAGCGGTTCTATTGGGTGAACTGTAAAAAAGACGTACGAAGATGGTGCCGAAAATGCGAGTTGTGTGCAACGGGCAATGGTCCAGTTGGCCAGAAGAGGGCGCCCATGAGACAATACAATGTTGGTAGTCCAATGGAAAGAGTAGCTATCGACATTGCTGGTCCATTTCCAGTAACAGATGCTGGAAATAAGTACATTCTAGTGGCCATGGACTATTTTACGAAATGGACTGAAGCTTATGCGATCCCTAATCAAGAGGCTTCCACAGTTGCCGATGTTCTGGTCAAAGAATTCTTCAGCCGATTTGGTGTTCCTTCGGAGATCCACTCAGACCAAGGACGAAATTTTGAATCGGCTCTCTTTCAAAAAATCTGTCAATTGATTGGTGCTGAGAAAACCAGAACAACACCCTTGCACCCCCAGTCGGATGGAATGGTTGAGAGGATGAATAGGACCATGGGCAAACATCTTTCCAAGGTCGTATCAGAACACCAGAAGGATTGGGACCAGTGTATTCCTTTGTTTTTGATGGCCTACCGATCGGCTACCAACGAGACTACGGGCCAGACCCCTGCCTGCTTGATGTTTGGACGTGAAATCCGTTTGCCATGTGATCTGGTATTCGGCTGTAAACCATCAGAAGAGAATGTGGCCGGTGAAGGCTATTGAAGCTGAGGATGAACGACATCCACGACCTTGCCCGACGGAATATGCAGATAGCCAGTGATCGGATGAAGAAACACTATGATTCCCGTTCCGCGAAGGGGACCTTCGAAGTAGGTGATCTTGTCTGGCTGTATAATCCACGACGACGTCGAGGTTTCTCCCCTAAGCTCCAAAGACAATGGGAAGGTCCGTATGAGACCAAGAAGAGGATAAATGACCTGATTTATCGAATCGGAAAGCTGCCAAGAGGGAAGCCGAAAGTTGTTCACATAAATCGTCTTGCACCATATGCTGGCTCGAATGACGTCGAAGAAGTAAGAACTCTTCAACAAGTACCGAACGGTGACGACTTCCAACCGAGTTACACCGAATTCATGTCGGATTACGTAACCAGGGGGAAGATCAGGCTCAGCGTGACCGTTGAGGTCCAGCAAGATCTTTTCACAGTTCCAGAAGATGTTTCCATTGCACACTGCGTCGCTCAAGATCTCCGAATGAGCAAAGGAATTGCAACAGTTTTTCGCAAGAAGTTCGGCCGCCTGGATGAATTGCGAGATTAAATGCCCAGAGTAGGAAGAGCACTACGACTAGAAGATGGCAACCGATCCTTATTCTACCTAATAACTAAGAAATTATCGATAGAAAGAGCAACCTACGAGAATATATGGTACGCGTTAGTAGACCTAAGGAAAGTCGTCTGCCATTATGACATAAAGAAATTGGCTCTACCTAAAATTGGCCATGGGTTGGAAAACCTGGACTGGAAGATCGTGAGGAGCATGATAGAAGTCATTTTCCGAGACACAGGCATACAGATCACGGTGTGCTGCTTTAACCCGAAAAGAGTATGTCCCTCAAAGACGATCGACTGTTATTTCTTTCTCCGAGGGTTCTGCAGGGCCGGAAACACCTGTAGCTTTCGCCATCAAGAGCCGACGTCAGGGGTTGCCACATGGAGAATTTCTGATCGGGGCGATCAGAACTAAGGAGGGAGCAGTGTAACGAAATGATACGCATATGGCTTGGCCACGCCCACTCCAGGTGACGCGGATAATGAACGTTCGAGATGCGAGGTCTGAAATGTTCGCGTGCCGCCAGGAAACTTCTGGAGAAGCGTGCAGGTATAAAGCTCCGCGGACAGAGGCGCAGGCGATCAGTTGATAATCGAGCATTGTAAATAAATCGTGTCAGTGGAAATAAAAGTGTATATGAATCGAACCCAGTGTTTTAGTAAATAGAAACGTTACAATAAAATCAAAGCACTTTTACTTCAAAAGCTGTAACAATAATTAGTTGATTTATTTTGCTCAAATCTATCTTTTTTTTATTATTCTCATTTCGCATTCTTTTTCAGTACCTTTATTCATTAGTAAGAAATTGAAATGTAAACTTATATACATATATAAATTGTCTTGTAATTGGGATCTCTTCTGTTAGACAATAAACCGATTTTTTTTTATGGGACGCATTAGTTGATCTTAGAAACACCTTACTAGAAAAAGGAATATAGAAAATAGCTGTACCAAAGCTGGCTTACGGTTTGGATGGCCTGGATTGGAGAATTGTCAGGAATATCTTGGAAATCATATTCAGATTTACCGGAGTTGAAATTCTGATATGTTGCTGGAATCCTAGGGCAAATCCGAGACAGAAAACGGTACCGTGCTACTTCAATCAGACTTCTCACTGCCGAAACGGAACCAACTGCTCCTTTTTCCATCATAACGGTCAGAATGCATTCCAGGAGGAATGTCTCTTAGAGAGGGTGCAATGTAATGGAATCCAGGAGAACTTGAATGATTCCCCTGTATCACAGCTCTCGAATATTCTGGAATAAAAGAAGATGGAAGATCTTGCGACCAGACTGATGAAGAGAGATGAGAAGATGTGACAGAAGACTGACAGTTCTGAAACATTCCAGAACAGATGTAAAACATATAAATATCGAGCTTCCAAACAACGTTAGTGAGTTGAAGAATATAACGCGACGTAGTTACATCGTGGTCAATATAAATAGTAGAAATAAATAGTTCGTTGGTGTTTGTACATAAAAGTAAATAGTTTCAGTTAGAAATTAGTCTGTTCTTTATTGGAACCCACGAATATCGTAACAATATGTTATGTTCATTGGTTCCTTTTATATACAGGGTGTTAATTGAGTATGTTAACAAACTTCAACCACGAATAGTACTCCGAAAAATAGAAAGAAAATGTCATATAAACATGGGTCCGGAAATGCTTCCTAAGGGAGCTACGCTCCTTTGCATGGGGCACCCTGAAGACGGTTTTCCCTCGATATTATCGAAACCGTTCATAACAAAATTACGAAATTAGGTGGGATGGGTAAACTTTCGACGCTGAATCTGATTCTGAATTCAGAATTCCATAATTTTAATCACAGGCGTATCATACGGAAGGAGTTAAGGGTAAAAATAACCCCATTTTCTAAATGGTAATTTTTTTGACATTTTGATTTTAGAATACGGTAATTCAGAGATTTCTACGTAAAAATGGTCTCTTGGTACATCTCCATAGGCCAAACAGTTTTCGAGAAAAATGCAAATTATTGAATCGATGCAGGCTATTGTAAATAAATAAATGTTCGTCTACATACATATTTAGTTAGTGTGCTGTGAAAAAAAATTGCAATAATTGATAGACAACTTGAGAACTGTCAGTTTATTAAGTTGAGAGTTTGTTGTCAAGTAGAAGTGTTCTGATATTCCGCTCAAAATGGTCCAATTTACTAACGGAGAAATGACAGATATGCATTTCTGTTATGGAATGGCTCAAGGTAACGCTCATGCTGCGAGACGTATTTATCATGAACGATATCCCCAACGCGCAGTGCCTGCTGTAAGAACATTTATACGAATCCACGCCCGACTTTACGAAACAGGTAGTTTTAAGAGGTCTACAGTTGTCATAGGAAGACCTGCAATAGTACTAACCGTTCAGATGGAGGAAGCAGTTCTAAACGAAATTGAGAGAAATCCTGAAACTAGTACGCGAAAAATAGCGCATGAATTAAATATTACCCATGTAACGGTATGGAAAATTTTAAGAGATCAGCAGCTATATCCATATCACATGCAACGGGTGCAAGCTCTATTACCGAGGGATTCACCACTACGAGTAGACTTCTGCAATTGGTCAAGAAATAAAATTTTAAGGAATCCGAATTTCTTAACTTAGGTATTGTTTACAGACGAAGCTTGTTTTTCCCGGAATGCCATTATCAATTTTCATAACAATCATGTATGGTCTGAGGATAATCCACACGCCTTCATAGAAAATCATTTCCAGGAACAGTTTTCTTTCAATATTTGGGCTGGAATTATAGGAAACCACTTCATTGTCCCATATTTTCTGCCTCATAGACTTACTGGGGAACAATACCAGCAGTTTTTAGTACATGTTCTACCTGAATTATTAGAAGAAGTTTCACTTAGAGAACGGTGTCGTATGTGGTACATGCACGACGGTGCTCCAGCACATTTTATGGAATTCTGGATTCAGAATCAGATTCAGCGTCGAAAGTTTACCCATCCCACCTAATTTCGTAATTTTGTTATGAACGGTTTCGATAATATCGAGGGAAAACCGTCTTCAGGGTGCCCCATGCAAAGGAACGTAGCTCCCTTAGGAAGCATTTCCGGACCCATGTTCATATGACATTTTCTTTCTATTTTTCGGAGTACTATTCGTGGTTAGAGTTTGTTAACATACTTAATTTACACCCTGTATACAAGGTTTCTGTCAGTGCAATAATCGGATATTCATTAATCGAAATCGAGTTGAAGAAAACATCTGTTTTGGATCGAGTATTTTGGTAAAAAATGTCTATACAGTTTTTGTTCCCAAGGATGCTATCATTATGATATACGAATGTCAACAGAGGGAGATGATTGGTAGGAACAGCCAAGCACGTCGTTTTTGAATTTTTAAGTTGCGTCTTGATGAGCTGTATATTTCTTTAAATCCTATACCGCATGATCAATCATTACATTCTTCCTTCATAACGCAATTAATACACTTCCGTATTTGAGATGGAATTCGTTACAAGTAAAATAAGGAGAAATATCAATCGTATCATAAACAGTAAACTGTCGAAACCTATGAACAGATTGCCATACTTCATTATTCTGCAATAACAATGTTAATTTTTATTGGTGCCCTATTTCACCCATTTAAAGCAGGCCTCAGCATGTTCAAATCAAACAAAGACGCGCTGTTAATTTTTCCAGTAGGAAATATTTCAACTACTGTACATTCATTTTACTCAACGAATATATCTGGATAACATTTAACATACAAATCGTGCAAGACGCTATCGGAATATTGCTCCTACCACGCGGAGTCATGAGTTACTACCAGCAACCTTCCGAACAACATAGGAATCTAACATTCTTTCTTTTAATTTTCCCGCTATCTTCCTTGGATTTGCATCCGATGAGGATGCCGCCATCTTTTATGGTTTTATTTTGCTTTTGTGGGTGTACCATCGATTGGCGTCTTTTGAATATTTTCGTTACATCACATCTAATGGATGCTATTTGAACGTTGATTTTGATTAACGCATGCTCTACTTTGGACTCTTATAGCTGACTGATTTTTTTTTGATTGATCCAAACACAATCCTCAATGCAGTCATCACATCTCCAAAAGAGACCGGGTACCGCATTTATTGCGGCGAGTATATCGTATGAACAAGATTTTTGCAAGGCTCGCAAAAAATGGCCTGCTGCGATCTGCTTATCGCAGTTGAACATTCGGTGCAAATAACCATAATAGATCAACACAAAAGATGACTCACAATAAAAGTATTCTTGCGACCTCGTTATCACGTAAAATAATATAATATAATATTATATTCCTCTCTACATAGCACTCATAATGTAAATTCTGCCGTGGAAATATTTTAGCCATAAACAACCCCGTGGTTTGATGCAGATATAATCAAATCTATAAAAATGAAAGCAAAATGAAGAAAAACAATAAATTATTTATTAATCACAATTTTCAGGAATTCAAAAAATTTCGCAGTCAAGTGGAGAATAAAATAAAAATTGCATTTCACAATTATTTAGATGTCCAAGCATCTGTCAACAGTAAAAGATTTTGGGCATATGTTCACTCAAGAAATAAAACCTCCTGGATTCCAGGAGAGATGTTTTATGATGATATGTGGCTTCAGAAAATCCTAAGTGTATTTTACAAGACTATTTCCTACAATTTTTAACCTATATATTTTACAGAAAGAGTTTTCCGATCGCGAAGTTTGTCCCTTTAAGAGTGGTGACCTTAATAAAATTGAGCTATCGTCCAATCACTATTGTATGCAACTTTTCAAATACTTTTGTGTGATATGTTCTGTCCATCAATCAGGAGCCAGTTATCTGAATACCAACATGGTTTAGTTGGCAAACATTCAACACTTACAAACTTACTATTAGATAATATATAACTGAATCTCTAGACAATGGTGGACAGGTCGATGTTATATGTATACACTGACTGTCCGAAGGCTTTTGATGAGATAAATCATAATATGGTTTCAATCGAAACTCTATACAATTCCTTAAATCTTAATTAGTGGGGCGTAGACAATTTGTTACATATAATAATCACGATACTTATATTGCAACGTCTGGAGTCCCACAAAGATCAAATTTGGGGCCATTGATGTTTCTGATTTTTATAAATGATTTATGTGATGATAATCTACTATGTTTTACCGTAGTTTTGTTTCAGAAGTAGAAAATATCTCTGACAGTCACATAAAATGAATATTATACAAAATTTGTCTCGATTATGAATTGGATTTGAATATTTCTTTATGTGAAAAAGTGTTAGTTATACTAGGAAATGTGAGCCACACAGATTCTCATATCATATAGAGAATCAAGCACTGGAGCACTCTAATAATGTGAAGGATCTGGAAATCAAATCATCATATTTGACTCGTTAGATCTAGGTTGGATTACGCTCTCATCATTTGGCATCCCATCTACGATTGCCATAAGCTAACAAAAGAACGTGTCCAAAGGAAATTTATGAAATTTTCAATATTCGAAATTGACGCAGCGAAGGATAGCTAATGATAACCTTTTCTCCATAAATCATTGCATAATTCTATTGCCTCTATGACCCTTCTTGCTCAAATCACGTTCAATGTACCTCATGTTCAAAGAAGATCGGAAAATGTATTCAGAACCCAGAAAGCTAGAACTGATATTTTATTCAATCACCTATCTATGTTATGTGTAACAATTACAACAAGATCTGTAATTATTGTGATTTGCATATCTGTGAGATTAGTGAACTTATTGGGGTAGCTAAGATTTACTTATCTAACTATTATCTAACTAGTACACTCTCTTTCTCTATTTCTGTTATTGCTCTATTTTCGATATTTTCGTTTCTGTAATTGCTATTAGGTAATCATTTCATTCGAATTACTTATATTATACTATATTCATATAAATATATAGTCCTGTAAATGGTTTCTACTGTTGGACAAATAGCTATCAATATTATTATTATTATTATTATTATTATTATTATTATTATTATTATTATGGGGGCCTGGTGGCGAGTAGTGGTTGACGGATTGTTCATGGCGTAGCTTTACCCTCAAGCAGCGGAAGCAACATCCTGACTGGGTCTTCGTGGTGAGTCAGTCTTTATACCCTCTGATGCCTAATTGATCATATATCTTTTGTAGCCCTCCGCTTCTTGTTTCTTTAGCCTTCAGTCTAAATTTTTTATTGTCATTAAAATACTATAATCTTTATCTAGATGTTTCCTTTCTTTTTTCCCAAGCGAGGTTATATGAGTTTTGCCTTTTGCAAGTCTGGCGCCCAACTTATCGAAATCACTACCTACCGCATTTATCTGAGCAGTCCAAAGGCGTGAGTATAACCTCAGTGTGAGGGTTGCAGAGTTGATTTGCGAAATTCAGCGGTAACATTGAAAACAACGCGAAATTTCGTCGAGGTACTTCCAGGTTCCAGATCTGCGATATGCGGAATATAATTCATGAAATATACAGTATTTTGTGAGTCTATAAGAAAGGCACTACTGTTCGTTACATGTAGTTTATATATTGAAGGAAAAAAAAAAGAATCAGCTAATTCTTTCTTTCATAGATCTATTCTTATCAATTTGAGTTGTCCCCAGTAGCGTAGAGAATGAAGATGAATGCACTAATTATAAAATATGTCATTCAAAGAGTAACCTACTTTTCACATTAGACTTACATATTGGAATGAAATGAATACAAACTCTTGAAAAAATCTTCTACAAACAAAACATAAGAAATCAAAGTCAATAAAATTTATTATCACGAAAAAAACAATCATTGATTGGAATATTGCGTAAATGTTTTCATATACAAAAAAATCGAGAAATATCTCTAATCAAAATCTGAAAAAAAAACTACATAATCTCCAGGATGGCTTAAACCCTAGGTGTGCGTATCCGTGCCAGGGGTTGTATGATACTGAGCCTATCAGCTGTCATTAACGGAACCTTCGAGATACCAGGCGCTCTCTCGTCGTAGATAGCCTTATCATGGTAACGCAGGGTTCTGCCGTGATGGACACTTTTTCCCTAGCTACTCGTGGGATTCATATGGAAACCAATGTATACAAAAAAGATGAAAACATCTCTGAACCTACAGTGGAGATGGATGTCGACGTATCGACTCCAGCTGACTTCCCTGTATCATCGGATCAGGAACGAGAGCTTTTCAGTTCTCCAACTCCTGACTCTGAAAGCAAGCCTAGGAAACTAGGCGGTGCTGCTAGGAAGCGACTAAGTCGTCTTCTCAAGAGCGGAATACCTTACAAATTCGCCTTGAACCAAATCCTGGTGCAGCGAGAGCAGAAGCAACAAAAGAGGATACAAACTCCCTCTGAACTTGCCGGCCTCAGCAAACGCCCCCGTTCCAGCGGAAATTCGCCCCTACCAGAGGCGAAAAAGCCCTGCAGGGATGAACAAGGTGTAACGTCAGGCAAAACTGACTTACAAAAGCCCTCAATTGGGAAGGCTGTTTCGGGCATCAAGGTGGGAGTCCTGCACCTTGAACATCCGACAACCACAATTCAGACTGATCAGCTGAGGTCTCTCCAGCATGCCATCATGGCTGTTGTGGAGGAGATCCCAGATGATGGTCCACAGGTGCGATTCCAGAGCTGCACTTTCCGGCCTTGTCGAAAACGAGAATAGAATAATAAACGAAATCAAAATAATTCAAACCACAATACAAACAATTATAATCAAAACCAAACATCATCCACAGAAAAAAATTATGAGCCTGATATCAATCACTCCTGATGATTGACCATGCATTCATTACCATGATGTATTTTTCATTGGTACAATGACAAAAATTGATTGAAATTAATGAAAATCCGTGATTAGTCAATCAGTAATTTGGTTGATATAATGAACTCTAGGACATTATGATAATGTAATTATATCGTGAAACTGATGAAAAAAAGTCATCAATATCATGGAATTTACATTACAACAATGTATAGAATACATTGAATCAATGACTACATGATAATCAATACTATGTTCCTTTGATTATCACGACGCATTGCGATAATGTCTATTTTAATGAAGTTATGATCAATAGACATCACGTCAAGGTTTAAGCCACATAGGTTGATCAAAAATTGTTTCATTTTCAATGCTCGAAAACATTAACCAATGCATAAGAATACCTAGTTCATTATAATAATGCACTGCTTACATTGAATAATTCATTAGTTGATTGTGTTAATGTCTCAGAGCATTGAGACAATGTTATAAGAATCATTGGTTGATTAAAGTTTATCATAACAATACACTGCGTACATCACCTAATGTATTTGGTCATTGCGTTAATGTCTGAGAGCATTGAGACGATGCTAGGAATTATCGTTTTTCCTGGATCCCACCGCTTCGACGTCAATATATGCCAATTTGCCTCCTATTTCTCCATACGAATATTTACTGCCAAACGGAGAGTTTTTGTTTTGTTTTTAAGTCGGTTCTTGTGGTAGGTGCTTGTTCAGGAAGTTGTAAGGTTAGTATAATATACAGTATCCCGTGTAAGAATTATTTCTATTTGTATTATTTCTGTTTTGTGAGCTTTTTGCAACGGATGATTGAAAGGTTTTCTGTAAAATAATAAATATGTCGATGACTTTTTCAAATACATTTTCTGCGAAAACATTATTCTAAACGTTTATAAGACCCGTTCATCCATCGTTTTTCGTGATATACATACCTACTTTATTGTCTAGACTGAAACAATTTTGAAAAATAATTATTTTTATTGCAGGCAGTGACAATACTGAACTTGTGACTTTGATCTGGATCTGAGATCGGAGTAGAAACCCAAAAACCACTCATATCACATAATCCTTTCGACTTCAAATAATATTATTCTAAAAATGCAGTGTTTTCTGTGTAAAAAAAAATTTCAAACATAATCATGATATGAGTACGAATTCAATGGTTAGGTGTGACTGCACACAGACCTCTCAAAATTTTAATAGTTTCAAAAGACATGTCAATAGCCACCATATAAATGATGAAATAATTTGTGAAATTCCACTTTCAGAATGCAGTAGTTCTAATATTGATAAAGTGTCATCTAATAATAGCATATCCACGCCTACGCAAGTCAGTTTTCCAGTTAGCCCTTCTTTTTCACAGGATCTTACTGATAATCACATTGATATGCAACTCTTAGAAACTAATCCACCAGTGAATCCGGTATTCGAATTCAGTAGCAGATATAGATTAAATGAAATAAATACCCTAGAATCTACTTCCACAATTTTAGAAAAATGGCCTTTCTACAAACAACCTTCAGGATTCAGACTGGTAATTCGAATTGCATCACTTTATTATAATTATAATGTAATTGTAATATATTCTAGATTGATATGGACTCCACCATGAAACATGAAAACGGTGATGGTCTCCTTAAAAATTGGGAAAAAGAAGCACCAAGAATTGCTTTTTTATTGAATGGCAATGTCGAAGATAAAACCACTGAGGTGTTATTGGTACGATTAAAAGTTGAGAATATCTAGGAAAGTAAGTATTTAAATTTCAGTGAAAAGTGTTCCACGTCGAATTATTGTACAGAGTGGGAAAATTTCGATGTTTACATGAAGTAACTCGGTAACTATTCAGGGTGAATCGAACTGAACGCATTGGACTTTTACTCGGACTTATATGGCCGTACAGTGACAGATTGGCTCAATATGATCATCACCATACCGCCATATATGAGGACATATAACTCCAATGCGTTCAGTTTGACTCACCCTGTCGATACAAAAAAAAATGGAAGTCGCCTTCTCGACCTCTTTTTTCGACATTAAATCATGTTATAAGTATTTCACATGAAGATCATCACAGTAGCTATTAGCTAGTAGTTATTTTTTGAAAACAAGAGTAGTTTTCAAATTCATGAAATTCTACATTATTTATTTTCGACCGTAATACATGTATAATGATTATTCTAGATGGGCGAGATGCGGCAGTATTGTGGGCACTGCATTCTTACTTCGTGCCAACCAACAAAGTCGTGAAGAAAGATATTACCGGGAAATCTCAAACTACAAAATTTACTATAAGGGATTTTCAGCAATCTTTTTGCCCCAAGAAATTGAGAAGTGAATTCATTTTTTGAATTCGAAAAAGACAGCCATTCAACCCTTTGTTTTCGCAATAGGCGAAGACATCACAAAAATTCAAGAAGTGTATACATTTTTCGATGGAATCAGAAATATTTTTTCAACTTTGAACCAGGTATTATATATAGTAAAACACATACATTATGTGAATTTTAAAAAAATCACGAATAAACTTTTTTCAATCCAATGGATCTTTCATTTGTGTTGTTGGTATAACTTCCCGTTGAAATTGGTTCGAGAAAGTGACAAATCGACTAAGCTTTCATAAACACATCACTAGTTTATATTTTGTTTGTGCCTCTAACTGTCTCAGCCCTCAAACTTTCAAGAAAACATGAATTGATTATACCCATTCATCGTTACTCTTGATTGTTTGGAACATGAGAATTATTAACTAACTGCCTTCATTTGATATGGAATAGAAATCCAAGAAGCAGTATTTCAGTCTACTTTGATCGTCGACAACAAACATGTAATTCGTTGATATCTGTGGAATCAGAAAAAAAAACTATCGACCTTACAAAATTTATACACATATTATCTCACATGGCATTATCTATTTGGAAAACCAATATTAGTGACAATTTCGGAAAAACTGAAAAACCACGTTGACTAGAAATTAAAATTCAAGTTTTCAACCAATCTTTCTGTTTAATTTTTTCATATCTTCAAGAACTAAAAATTTAAAAGGGGATTCAATTTTGAGTAGCTCACCCTGTAAAGCATTATTTCAGATTGATGTTTGTTGGTGATCATACTGATGTCTTCTAACATTGAATGAATGCGGTGGGTTGATTGATCGATGCTAAGAAAGCATCATAGGCATGGTTAAAAAATAATGTCCAGATGATTGAATCAATGTCCAGGTGGTGATTGAATCAATGTCCTGAATTCGTCAATATAATGACTGCAAATGATTGTTCGATGTAGAGAAAACATTAAAAAAAATACAAAAAAAAATAAAATAAAAAAATACATTTATTGTCTAAACAGGACAAGTCCCAATTACAAGACAGATTAGGTGTTTCAGTTGAGAAATACATGTGCAGATAATACAGATAATCCAGCTACAAATTTTACAGATAATACGAGTAGAAATGGCATGAATAATGCAGAAATCTCAACACAAATAGTACAGACGAAGCAAATACAAACAGTGCAACCATGTGCAGATAAAAAAAAATAAAGAAAATAGGATATGAGGATGATTTTGATGTAATAGTGATGCCATTATGATAGAGAATGTGGGGTTGATTGTTTTATATGCAGTAATTGATTTAATTTTTTCTTGAAAGAACCTATTGGTTCATTATGCATGTCGATTCCGGAACAAACTTCGTTTACTATTTTACATCATGTTGCATACAACGGAGATTTTACGAGAATGTTGGTGTTGGGTTTAGGTAAGTAAAAGTACGGTTTCTGCCTGCAGTTGCTACGAGGGATATGAAAGTTTACTTGTTCCAGTAATTCAGGGCAGTCGATTAGGTAATTTGTTAGTTTGAAGAGGAATAGGCAAGCACAATATGATCTGCAGATCTTGAGACAAAAAAGAGTATCTACTAAGCAGCAAGTTGTTGTCATAACCTTGGGGAGGATAGACCCCATCCAACCTGAATGACACGTATTTCAAGAAGAACCTTTGGACTGATTCTATTTGATCAACGTGACATTTATACAGTGGGGACCATATCAGAGAGCAATATTCCAGCCTAGACCTGACAAATGAATCATACAAGGCAATGAAGCAGTCCTTGTTCTGGAAGTCTTTGCAAGTACGGAAAATCATACCTATCATTCTCTTAGCAGAAGATGATATTTTGTTGTAGTGATTGGAGAAATTGAGTTTGGGGTCAAATTCAATCCCGAGACCTTTAATTTGTTGGTTGCACTCTAAGGTAATATTGTTGATAGAGTAGGAGAACTCGATAGCTGATTTTTTTAAGGAATACGTATTGGATTTGCATTTTTTGATATTTAAAGGAAGTCTATTTTCAATACACCAAAGGTGAAGATTATGAATATCGTTTTGTAATGTATGACAATCATGGATTGATTCAATATTTCTAAAAATTTTCAAATCATCTGCGAACAGCAGCAACTTACTTGAAATGTTGTTCCCAATGTCATTGATGAAGATCGAAAACAAGAGTGGGGCTAGATTACTGCCTTGAGGGGCACCACTTGACGCTAAGAATTGATGAGATACATGGCCTCTAAATTCAACAAAGAGTTTACGATTCTTCAAGTAAGATTGGAATAGGATGATAAGTTTTGTGTTAAAGCCATACTGGTTAAGTTTGCTCAAGATTATTTGGTGATCGAGCTTGTCGAATGCCTTCGAGAAATCAGTGTAGATGGTGTCCACTTGAGAATGATTATCGAGAGCGATGCTCACTGACTGGGTAAAACACATGAGGTTCGTAGCAGTAGATCGTTTGCTCATGAAACCGTGTTGTTCGAGTGAGATTATGTTTTTTAAGTTAGGGTATATTATGTGGTGGAGGCATATCTCAAAGCCCTTTGCGAAGTTGGAGAGAAGTGTGATAGGTCGGTAATTTTCAACATTATTGATTGCCCCTGATTTGAAAATTGGACATATTTTGGCGATTTTCCATCTATCCGGAAAGCATCCGGTTTTCAAGGAAAGATTGAAAATGGACTGAAGAGGCTTGGCTAAGGCTGCAGCACAGTCTCTAACAAGAAAGCTTGGGATAGAGTCATATCCGGATGTGTGTTTAGCTTTGAGTGTCTTTAGACCGTTTAGTACCTCCGTTTCTGTGAATGAGTTTACCGAGTTGGTTGGATAATTGGTTGGTGTGTTAGGTATAATGGCAGCCGGGTCTGACATAGGGGAGTAGGCACTTTCGAAAAACTCGGCAAATGCATTAACTATACTAGGTGGATCGCTTAGTTCAATATCGTTCAAATATACAATACCAGGAATTCTTGATGTCCCCTCTTGTTTTGAAAGTATGACCAAAAATTGGACGGATCAGCCTTAATTGAGTTCTCTGCTGCAGTTCTATACTGATGGTATGCAGTAGATATTTTTGATTTAATTGATTTCCGAAGATTTTGGAATTGTTGTATGTCAGATTCATAGTGTCTTTTTTTAATTTTCTTGAATAGTTTGTGTTTTTGTTTTATTTCGTTTATGATTTCTTTGATGAACCAGGGGGGGTATTTACTTGTGAAGTTGTTTCTAATGGGGACCCATGTGTTAAGTATTGAGTAAAAGATTGAGTAAAATGTTTCTATGGCTGAGTTTACATCTGAGAACTGGTCTAAACATGACCAGTCGGTGTTAAGAATGGCAGAATATAATTCAGGAAAGTTTGCCCTGCGAAAATCATAACTAGTGTTTTTCCTGTTGTAGGATATTGCCACGTTGGTTTTGGGAAGCGTTACAGTAACTTGTAGTGCTGTATGGTATCCATCTTCAAGGACAAAGGGTAGATCATCATGGCAGGTGATGCATTGCAGATTAGAAAAAGTCAGGTCTAGCAGACGCCCTGATTGGTTTTGAACTGTATTGAACTGATTTAGGTCATAAAAACTGCTGAATTGTTTTATGGTAGCTATGTTAATGTTGTCAATATTTGCGTCAATGTCAGAGAAATGTGGTTGGTTAAAATCCCCCATAATCAACAAATTGCTGCCGTACAGATAGTCAAGTGATTCTAGAGAAGTGAATAGACTTTGGATGTGGAGGTTGCTAGCATTAGGAGGAATATAAATGACAAATATAAAATATGCCTTGTTCTTGAATATTACCTTGCTTCCTACAATATCGATAGAGGCAAAATTATCGCGATATTCTGAAAGGTCTAATTCTGCTGCTTCACAGTCTGATCCAATGCCCAACATAACTCCTCCTCCTCGCGAAACTGAATTTGCAACAAGATTTCTGTCACTTCGAAACAGTATAAAGTTGTTGGGGACTAATTTTGAGCTGGAGACGTTAGCTTGCAGCCAGGTTTCGGTGATTGCAATGATGTGATACTCAGAAGCTGATATGGATTTGAGGAATTCATGAGTTTTGGTGTTGAGACCCCTGACATTTTGGTAATAACATTGAAGGCCTGATAGTTCCTGTTTAGACGTCTCTACTAGTTTTTTACAATTTTCGGTTTACCACGTATATACTTAATTTTCAGATCTCTTTCTCCTTGAGCTATACGTTCGTTCAGTGTTTTCTTGATTTCACGGTATTGCTGGGCTTGGAGAGGAGTTTTGTCCGAAGTGATGGTAATGTTTTTGAATTGTTCGATTTTCTTGATTTCCCTTGCCTTATAGATAACTGACATAGCCATATCCGGTGATTGAAATATTACTTTTACAAGTCTAAGTTTGGTATTGTTACTGTCAAAACGTCCTACTCTGAATATCTTAGTACTACCTGGAGGAAGGTTTGGCTGGATTGCTTCGATGACTTCCAAGATGAGTTTCTTGTCTGCGTCCCGATTGTCTCGGTTTTCCAGGAGCCCGAACAGCATGACGTTTTTTTTTTGGGATTCACGTTCCGAAATTTCCGCGATCATTTCGCTCATTTGGAATGCATGGTTTTCTGCTTGAGTGGTCTTGGGTTGGGTAGGGCTAGAATTCTTCAGTAGTGTTAATTCAGATTTCAGTTCGGCGATAGACTTGATAATTTGAGGTATTTGTCTGAGTCCGCTATTACAGTCGCTACAAAGAAACAGCAGAACTCTTTTTCTCAGTTGCATGCATTTTACCTCTGACGCGGTAAGCTCAGAGCATGATGAATGACTATGTATAGGCCTTTTACAGGAGTCACACTCAAAGTATGAGTCATCTTCAATTTCTGCATCACACTTGGAGCAGATTTTAGACATCACCATGATGCAGAAAAACGGCTGCACTGGTCTGTATCAAATTTGGTTGTTTGGAAAGGTTGTTGTTGAAAAACGAGCACGCCACTGGTAGTTTAATGAACGGTAAAAAGTACCAAAGGCTTGTGTCCGCTTTTTGTACACCTGACACTAATATCATAATTAATATTAATGTACTCATGAGATTGTATTGATGAAAATGTTGATTGACTCATACACTACAGTCATTAGTAGAATGTATTTCGTTTTGGAATCCTGGTGATGGAATTAATGTCTTTCAAGGATTGATATAATCACTTGAACATCAGGCAATCAACAACAATACATTGAATCGATGAATTCGAGCATCGGCTGAAAATTAAGGACCAAATACATCACCGCAATGACTTTTTTCATTATATTTACGTACCTTTTTGGTTCTGTGTCGGATAACAACCAATCCAATCCTCAGAATAATCGTTCCTTGAACCAAACTAAATCAAATCCAATGAATGCTCATCACTACATTTAAACCAAAAGTGTCGCAGAGTTGAAGTAGAATCCAAAGATGACACAAAATCTATAATTCAAACGAAAATTCTGAAGTTTCGAACCCAAACGAAATATACAATATTACAAAGAATGTACCACTCAGTATAATGACAAGAATAAGATCATCAGTAACATTCCAAGTGAATTTTAAACCTTGTACCATATTATGTACTTCCACCACATATGAACCCTTAAAATAGGGGTGTGCGTCTAGGACAGTTGATCAGATTAGTAAAAAATAATCGATCTATAGAAAACTCGAGCGCATCAGATTTAAACAAAATAAGTTAATTACATGCAAAAAATGAAATCCCTTTAATAATCTGACGATTTAAACTTGACATAAAAAATCATAACCTCGAAATGTTCGAGCGTGGTTTTTGTTTTTTTCATTTGAAAGAAGAATATTAAAAAATTATAGGAATAACATAATCTGCCGAATTTCTTAAGCCGAACTATCTAAAATTATCAATAGAGTGTAGTGTTTACAAATACAGAGAACTACGTATTTCCCGCTCCACGCTACTCTTCATTTCTCACTCGCGTGCTTGTGGAGAACTGCACACTTTCGTATCGTTACTGAGGGTGCGTTCCATTAAGCGCTCACAACGATCACGCTCACGACCATGAATTTTGTCGTTCCACTTGGTTCTGTGCGTCATCGAAACGCTCACGCCGACCCACCTATTGAGATGGGTCGTCGTGAGCATGAATCATGACGTCATTCATGACATTTTCGCCACGACCCCAACGATCGTGATCGCCATGTGGAACGTCTGAATGAGTGTTTTGGGCGTTGTGAGCGCTTAATGGAACGCACCCTGAGATGTCACCAACAGATTTCGGGTGGAAAAATGTTGCTGGAAAATTGGAGATGAGTTGGTTCACTGGGAATCAGCTTCCAGAAGTATATCACGATATTGTCATTACACCTGATATTTTTGAAAATACTTCAGATTCAGGTATATTTTCACTGCTGTAATAATATCATGGAATAACTTATTTTTGGCTCATTGTCATCATTTTCAATATAAAAATATATAAAAATTAGAATGGAAAAAAATCAAATCTGATGTATCTCGAGTATTTCAAGGTCACGACTTTTTTTTGCATTTTAAAAAATCGGCTGTGAATTTCTGACGCGCTCGAGAATTTTGGTCTGAAAAGATATAGATCATATGAACTTTTTTCTTTTTAATATGTAATCTTCACGATTCCTTAGGTCTTCAAAGGGTGGGAGAAAAAAACACATCTAACACGCTGCGCTCCCCTAATATTACACCAACATTTCCAGATCATGTAAATCATGAAAATGAAATAAAAATCAAATTTCACATTATTTCTAAGCTTTCAGAAGTCCCATCCCAGTCAACCAGTTTTGGTCGCAGGGAAGTTGTAGGGAGTTAACATCGTGGAAATGCGACTTCACAATGTTGATATAAAAAACTGCAACCAGTACTTACTGGGGAGTGCTCAATGTCCGCAACATTGTATATCACTGGTAATTACCTAATACATCACAATGTGGATGTGTGGAAGGTACCATGAATAGCAACATTGCGACTTCGCATTTTAGCACTTATTGGAAAGATTATTGAACCAAATGAGCTCTCACATTACATCTTCCGTTGAAGTTATATTCATATGTAATTTGGTAATTACCATCGTGGCACTAAATTTGCTCTCTATAAGCGTCTTCTAATTTAATTGAAATAATGTTAATTCTGAAACACCCATGGAATTAGTACATACCTGGAAAGCAGAATGAATATATCTCAGCTGCCTTATATTTCAACCATTTTATAATGTCATAGGTTAAGTCTATGAGATTTATATACAGGGTGGTACACCAGTAGGTATAATCAGGACCAGCAATAAAACACATCATATGCCTGCTCTTCATATTGAATCTATTTTTCATTCTTAAGAGGAAATAATTAAACAACTATCATAAAATACTGATCTGTATATTTTGAATATAACACAGGGTGAGTCAAGCCAGGCATATGGCTGAATAGAATCATCAGATATATATTAGTCCAATGCATTCAGCTTGACTCAACCGAAATACTTTATAAAAACTTCAACTCACATTGTAATATCATAGAATATAAAAACAAAAACATTATTTTCGAAACAATGAAATAAAAATAGTATTATTTACAAAACAAAAATAGTATGCTGTACAGACAAAATAAAATCAAAGGAAACAACAAAAACATTGATTGTTACCATATCAGATTATTATACTATGATGATCCAAATAATGGATTGCCACTGTCAACTGAAAATAATATTAATAGAAATCATTTTGTTTTTTTTTATAGTTTGATACTGTTCCTGAACACGTTAGGTACACTTATGTTGATGTTATCATGTTTTATTTTTAATCAAATTATTGAAAAATTCTATATTCATCTTTTATTGTAGAGAAAGATGTTTCTGAGTATTGAAAACAGTGTATAAATGTTTGACATTATAGAATATCATTCAATATTCTGATACTAAATTCCGATAATGATACGACAAAACGGTTGAGGAGTCCATCTTGTTAAAAAGCATTGCTTTTCAATGGGCATCACCTTCCCAATCGCACATTTATGAGCATCTTTTTGCCATTGGAAATGTATACTCACCGCATGCACCTAGAGCTGTCTTATATTCTTCTTAACAAACTTCTCAAAATACTGCACACAAAACCAACAATTCAACCAACCATTAAATACGCACCACACAGATCATAATATATTATTTTCATCTTCCCTTTGTTCCTTGACTTTCATTCGTGTGCACGTGTTGTTGCTATGCCCTGCGCAAGCGCCAATTCTATGTTCGAAATATATGAACAGGGATAAGTCGCAAAGTAATAGCAACGTGCACTTCATCTGAATCTCTCGATTAAATGTTCCACTCAATCATTAGGAAAGTTAACATGGGGACTTCGCAACGATAACAATATGTGGATGTTGATATCCACAAAGCGAAGTCCCATGTAAAACCCAGAGAGGTTTGCAAGATGATCTTCAATGTGATATTATTTGGTATTCCCTGCGACTTACTGTTACTTTTTTGGTTGACTGGGATGCGATGGAATATTAGGAAACGATTTTCTTATACAGGAACAAGCCGAAATTGATTTGAAAACCCGCGAATTGAAATTAAAATCTCTATCTTTTCCACTAAAACTATCATTCAAACATGAAAATATTAACATGACTTACATAAAGCAAGTGATTACTCTTGAACCTAGATCCGAAACAATCGTAGAAGTTCCTGTCAATAACCCACAAATTACAATAGGAAATTCAACTTGCTCAAGGAATATATCTTGCAAAAGGAATTTTGAAGGTAGATCCTAATGATGAAGCAGTTACTACCATAGTGAACACTAATGACGAATAAATCACTATAAACAACATTAGTTTAACACTAGAACCGTTTTCAGAAGAAAAATATTTTATCTTTTGTACAGATAAAACGGAAAATAATGATCAAGAAACGAAATCTCAACGAATGCAACTCTCACGTAACCCTGTATTATACATAGATGATACAAAGAATTTTGACGATCTTACCAAGTTTCATTATGTGAATACTATATTACATGATATCCCAATAATTAAAGAAAACATTTTCTCACAATGTTAGTTTCGAAAGATTTCGACGAAAAGAATATATGTATATTTCAATTGTATCAGTCAGCAATACGATATGAATAAAATAAACTCAGACGAACTTTCTCTACATGACGTAAGTTGAATAGTTAGAACGAGATATTCACTTTTTATAAAATATTTATTAAATAAAAATACAGATCGACTGCCTCAGGCAGAGTTAAAAGAAAGAATGAATACGAAAAATTGAAGCAGGTAGAAAATCATCTGTATATTGGCATCTAAAGTGGTTGAAAAGGACGCCTAGTCTTGAAGTGGTTGGGCCTGGTACGTAACTCCTCCCTCCTTAAGTTGACAAAATAAGGGTTTATTTTGTCGGGCTGACATCTCGGGTCCTGTAGTTGCCTCGATTATTCGAAGAGTTGATTGAAGAATGTTGTTTCGACGATGGTTGATGTAAACATCTGTGGAGTGGTAGTACTTGATATATCTTCCAACTGATTTTACTAAACTGTTTGTGCCAAAAAGGAATATTTGGGAAACATATGGTGGGTTCGTGTGATAGGATAAAAGAGGTGAAAAGGAAAGACTTCGTTTCTGATAATGAAAACATGATTTGCAAATATTAATTCCAATTCTGAAATTTATTACTTCGTAATTTTTGATATACTTTAGAATAACGGCATTTCAGCTTGCATGTAATTATAATATAGTTTAATTTTAGATTGCGATGCTTCTGTCGTATGTTTTTCATCATCGGTATCTATAATTCCTATTTTCGAACGTATGGTTTCTCGACTAATTATTTGGTATTATTCGAGAAAAAGTGTGAAAAGATATTAATGTTTACGATAAATAATCTTGGGTAGTTTTTGTTTTATAGTTAAGATGGGGTTGTTAATGATGGTTAGTTGGTAGTGCGTGAAGTAGAGGATATAGGGTCAGAAATTTCATTTTTGTTTCCTTGTACAAAATGTCTTTCGTCAGTCTTAGGTTTCCTAGCAATATTTTTGTGGTATGTTTCTTTGTCAGTTCTCAATTTAATTCCGGTTTCTTCAAGTACTTCGGTAATTTTGAATTTTGGTTTGTCTTTGGGTAGGGCTTTCGTCCGGATATAAGCTTGTGTCTGTTTAGTGAAGTTAGGGGGGTCCTCACGGTTTCCATTTACTTTCGATATGATTTTCTCCTTGGTTTGTTTATTAGTTTCTTGAATTGTGTAGTATAGCTTTTGAGAATTGCTTTTATGATTTTGAACGTAGTCGGAGATAATAATATGATCACTCAAATCGAATGGATTCGTTCTATCAATGTGACCTTTGACAACTTCGAATGGAGTATATTTTGTTACGCTATGTATCGAGTTATTATATCCAAGAACAGCGCGTTTCATCAATTGCTCAAGTGTAAAATAACTGTCATCGTCTTTCAAACATCTATAATGCTCAATTAGCGTTGAATGGAATCTTTCAACAGGGGAATTTGAGTTACTATTTTTCGGTGTCGTGAAATGGAGTTCAATTCCGTATAATTTGCAGAAATTTTGTAGATCTTGGTTTTTGAATTCCGTGCCTGAATCGGTAGTTATTTTCAATGATAGACCATGATGGGAAATAAAATTAATCAAATTTTCTACTGTGCAAACTCCAGTTGAGGCTTTCAGGAGATATGCTTGACCATATCGAGAAAATATGAGTCTATAATTGTAGTGAAGCTGTGGTTTGAAATTCAAAATGTGTCCATATGAATAAGTTCAAATGGTCGCGACGTAGTTGGAGTAAGATTGAATTTTATTACAGGCGGATTTCGATCATATTTATTTTTTTGACAATTATCGACATACATTTTTATATCATCTGCCATTTTTGGCCAATGAAATCTTGCACTAATTTTTCATTGATTCCTCTATGACAAGTTTTCGTCTTGTGATAGAGTTCAAGTTTTTCTTGTTGTTCGTCTTGAGCTACTATGTCCATAAGGAAAGTTGGACAATGAACAAGTTTATAGGATGCATTTTTGAACAAATTTTGAATAGTGATACAGAAAATGTTTGTCAAGTTTAAGGTTTTGAAATGTAAAGCGAATGTTTGTCTCGGATCTATGTGGTCTTTCAAGAGTTTTGCGATATTTTCATCCAAGTTTTTGTTTGGTAAAGTGAGTTTTCAAAAAATTTTTCCCGTCTATACTTAGTCTCATTCGTGTCACCGGTAGTAATAATCATTTGGTTTTTGTATGTATTCAATGAACGTTCTGAAATGGGAATAGAACATACTGGATCTTCGAGAGAAGTATGAATTGTTTCTAGATCGGAATAATTCTCATTTACTTGGGGTGGAAAAATCTGATTGTATGTTGACTACTGGTTTTGAATATTGACTCGGTTGATTTCCTAGAATTTCTTGAAGTATGCTATCATCAAGATTGGGAAGTTCGTCAGGAATAGTTAATATATCATTTATCAACTCATTAACGTCACCAGGGTTGTTTTGAGTTGATATCGTTTCGAGTGCGTTCAGATCGTTATTTTGAGGGTTTCTAGATAGTGCATCGGCTGCTTGATTGAGTTTACCTTTCCTGTATTTAATGATATAATCAAATTCTACGAGTTTTAGACGCCATCGTACAAGCCTCGAGTTCGGTTCTTTAAATGAAAAAAGCC
Source organism: Plagiodera versicolora (assembly GCA_037013635.1). Lineage (NCBI taxonomy): Eukaryota > Metazoa > Arthropoda > Insecta > Coleoptera > Chrysomelidae > Plagiodera > Plagiodera versicolora. The sequence continues at coordinate 615,238 of CM072986.1, read as the reverse complement.
ACTGAAGGGGTTTGTGATCGGAAAATATCGTGAAGTTTTGGCCAAATAGATAGGGTCTGAAGTATTCACAACTCCAAACGATAGCAAGAAGTTCCTTCTCAATTGTTGAATAGTTAACTTCTGCCGGGTTCAATGTTCGGGATGCATAACAAATTGGGTGATTATTTTGGGACAATATGGCGCCTATAGCAAAATTGGAGGCATCGGTGGTCAATTCAAAAGGTTTATCAAAATCTGGGTATGAAAGGACAGGTTCATAAGTGAGAATAGATTCACAAATATCGAAACATTCAATGAATTCAGTGGTGTGTTCTACTTCTACTCGTTTTTCTTCAGACATTGTCATTGGTTTTGTTATTTTAGCAAATTTTTTTATGAATTTTCGATAATAGCCTACCAAACCTAAAAATGATTGATATCCCTTTGTGTTTTTGGAATTGGGAATTTTTGAATGGCATTTATTTTCTTCGGGTTTGGTTTGATACCTTCGGGTGTTATAACGTGACCCAAAAATTCGACTTCTTTCCTGAGAAATTCTGATTTGTCAAGTTGAATTTTTAAACGAGCCTCTCGTACTTTGGAAAATACTAATTTTAAATTCTGAATATGTTCTTGAAGTCCAGTACTGAAAATAATGATGTCGTCCATATATACCATACAGATTTTATTCTGTAGATCTTTAAGAACTTCATCCATTACTCGCTGAAAACTAGAGGGTGCATTCTCAAGTATTCGTAATGACCTTGTTCTACATTGAATGAGGTTTTTTCAATAGATTTTGGGGCCATTTCAATCTGATGGAATCCACTAGCTAAATCAAGAGTCGTAAAATACTGAGCTCTACCGAGCTTATCTAGAATGTCTTTGATATTGGGTAGGGGGTATCGATCACCAATTGTCTTCTCATTAATTTTACGATAGTCTACAACTATTCGCCATTTCGTTTCGCCAGACGAATCTAACTTTTTTGGGACGATCCAAATAGGCGAGGACCACGGGCTACAACTTGGTCTTATTATATTTTTTTCGAGCATTTCATTGATTTGACGTTGCACTTCCTGTTTATGTATATAGGGATAGCTATAGGATTTAGTGTGGACAGGTATTTCGTCAGTAGTTTTGATATCATGTTTAACTTTTGATGTAAATGTCAAATCGTCGCCTGGTTTATAGAATATGTCTGAAAATTCAAGGCAAATTTTAATAATCGCGGTTCGTTCTTCCGAGTTCATATGTTTCGTTCGAATCAAATCTGTTATAATAATAGAGTAGTTTTCATTTGAATTTTTTGGATTTTTATCGGAATAGTTGAAATAATCGAAATTATATATTTCATAAAGCGATGAGTTGAACTGTTCATTTAGGGTAACAGATATTGTTTGATTGGTAGGGTTTTGAATTTCTATTGAGGCATAACCTTCACTTGAATTAGTTACCACTTGCGGAATAAAAAGTTTGTTAATATAACCTTCGATCGTCAAGATTTCTCCATCGAAAATACTAACAGGTACATTCTTGATTACTTTTTCTTGCGGATTGACTGAGAATGAAAAACTGCAATCTGTAGGTTGTCTAAATTTGAATGGAATATTCATATGTTTGCCTATCAATCTTTTATTGGTTAAATCAATATTCAAATTCATATTCATCAAATCTGTAAGTCCTAATACTCCGTCAAAGTAGTCGTGAAAATCGAATAGAATGAAATTATTTTCATAATTTGTATTGAATTCCGGTAATGCTGGAATCAATGCTTGGTACCTAGCTTTCTCGCTTCCGATGGCGGTTCTTATTATTGTTTCAGATTGATATATTTTATTCGGATATAATTTTTCAATTATGGAAGGTTTATTAATTAATTTGGAACTACCTGTATCTATTAGTAATTTAATCTTGGGATTGTGTATTTCAACATAGGGAAGAGCATAATTACTAGAGATATTCATTTCTATTAGGTCAGTGAATTTTCCGGGCTGTTTAGTGGAAAATTTTTTATTTCATCAGGGTTTGTATCGTCAGTGTATTGTGGCTGGTTATCAACAGCTTCTTCGATGTATGAACCTTGATCGTAGTAATTATTTTCAGGGTAGTATTCAGCTGCAGTGAAGCTGGGACATGCATCAAATGTTTGACCATTGTCAGGGTTTTGTTGGTCATATTCATTTAAGAACAATTCTTCTGAAATGAAATTTGGTTTTTGGTGTGTTTGGAAAAATCTTTGATTATTTCGAAAATTATTATGATTTTGACTATGAAGGTCTTGTCTAATTTGTTGAGGATATTGTTGAGAAGGTCGATATGACATTCTAGTAGGATTTCTAGAAGTCGTTGACATGGGCTCTGGTTTAGGTAATTGTTTAGGTGGAATTTGTCTCGGTCGGAAAACGTTCTGAGGGGGTCCAAAAACTTCTCGATTTGTCGGGTATCTTTTAATGGGTTGTGGTCTGAATTGTACATTCACTGGCTGACAAGGCCAAACAGGTTTTGGAGGAAATTGCGGATTTGAAGGGTTTTCATTATTTTAATGGAATTGTCTTTGTGGATCGTCATGTCTTTGTGGTCGAGGATTATTGATATGAAAGTTACGCTAAGTTATTCTGCATATTACCATACATATTTTGAAAATTTTGAAATTCATTTACGTATGCCATCGCATCTTCTGAAGAGGTTGGTTTCTTCAGATGTAAATTATTCTGTAGGATACCTTTACATCCTGCAATGAATGTATTAAGAGCAACTTTGTCATAATGTAGAATTTGAAAAGTCTTTTGCTCTGAATGTAACTCAACATCATAACTAATTCTCTGAGCAACATTGCTTCTGAGTAGTTGAAGTCTACTTCCAAAGCTGAATAGGTGGTGACTAAAGCATCACTTCTGTTAATAATAGTTATTTATGGTACTAGTGTGTTATGTTGAAAATAAGTCACGCCTGACGGCCTCGTGGTATAAATTCTCAAGTGACTTATGAAACATAACACACGAGTGGCATACAATATTTTATCCAACAAGTGGAAGAAATCGTTTTTTTATGAGTTAATAATTAATAAGTTTTGTGATCGAATTAAAGCTATTTGCGTGTCAGTACCCTATAAATGTCAGAATGACTTGACAGTGACTTTTTTACATTTTGGTCAAAGTAGGTTGTTTGTTTGGTTGCCACGGGCAAGATACATGTTAGCAAATGTTTAAATAAATTTTGATATTTGTCAGTTTTCTCTGCAGAAAAGGGAAGCTTTTTTAAAGTAGAAAAACATATAGAAAATGGAAGAAACGGATGAAAATTACGTTCCTGAGGATATCCTTATGGAAGCGGAAGAAGCAGCGATGCAGATATTGCCAGAAAAGTCCCGAGATGCTTACGACAAGAAGTTCAAAATGTTTGAGTCTTGGATGAATTTACGGAAAATAAAAGGTATCGATGAAAATGTTGTATTGGCTTATTTTTTACATTTGCAAAAAAAATTAGCCCCATCGTCGCTATGGACCAAATACTCGATGCTTCGCTCGACTATTCACCTTTATAAAAAAATCGACATTTCAAAATATGGCAAACTAACGAGCTTTTTGAAAAGCAAATCACAGGGATACAAACCAAAGAAGTCCAAGACATTAGAACGATCTGAAATAGAGAAGTTTTTGAACGAAGCTCCCGACGACGAGTACTTGTTGATGAAAGTGGCTTTGATAATGGGGATTAGCGGTGCTTGTAGATGCGATGAATTGGTCATTTTGAAAATAGAAAATATTCAAGACGAAGGGCAATATTTTCACGTAGTTTTGCCAGACACTAAAACCAAGAAATCGAGAAGTTTCACCATAATTGAAGTAGGATTTCCTGTCAACCCGATCAATTTGTGTAAAAAATATATGTCTTTGAGACCAAAAAATACTAGTTCTAGCCGCTTTTTCGTTTTTTACAAAAATGGGAGGTGTACCAGCCAGTGTGTGGAAATGAATACGTTGTCGAAGATACCTTCAAGAATTGCAAAGTTTTTAAAATTGGAGGAATCAGAGCTCTACACCGGTCACTGCCTAAGAAGGTCTTCGGCGACTCTTTTGGCCAATGCAGGGGCTAGCATTACTATTTTGAAGCGTCACGGAGGATGGAAGTCCTCGACGGTAGCAGAAGGATACCTAGAAGAATCGGTGCACAACAATATACAAATTGCAGAAAAAATACAAGGTTCTAATGTGTCGGCGTCTTCCAGCACTATCAGCAGCTGTACCGATATGGGAGCGTCTGGTTCCAATGAACCAACGAATTTTACAATAACTTCGAATTCAAAAAAACCGTAAGCGTTTTCCTTTAATTTCAATATCAATTTAAATTCTGCTTGTAATAGTAATAAATAAATAGAATACTACTTTAAATATGAACGTGATTTATAATCCAATCTCACTAGTGAGTTATGGATTATAACACACTAGTGTGTTATTTGATACTTTACTTGTCTAAAATGACATTGATAATGATAGTCATAACTGTCATGTGTTGGATAAATACATTTATCCATTAATAAATACATAGTGTGTTATAATCCATAACTCACTAGTGAGATTGGATTATAAATCACGTTCATATTTAAAGTAGTATTCTATTTATTTATTACTATTACAAGCAGAATTTAAATTGATATTGAAATTAAAGGAAAACGCTTACGGTTTTTTTGAATTCGAAGTTATTGTAAAATTCGTTGGTTCATTGGAACCAGACGCTCCCATATCGGTACAGCTGCTGATAGTGCTGGAAGACGCCGACACATTAGAACCTTGTATTTTTTCTGCAATTTGTATTTTGTTGTGCACCGATTCTTCTAGGTATCCTTCTGCTACCGTCGAGGACTTCCATCCTCCGTGACGCTTCAAAATAGTAATGCTAGCCCCTGCATTGGCCAAAAGAGTCGCCGAAGACCTTCTTAGGCAGTGACCGGTGTAGAGCTCTGATTCCTCCAATTTTAAAAACTTTGCAATTCTTGAAGGTATCTTCGACAACGTATTCATTTCCACACACTGGCTGGTACACCTCCCATTTTTGTAAAAAACGAAAAAGCGGCTAGAACTAGTATTTTTTGGTCTCAAAGACATATATTTTTTACACAAATTGATCGGGTTGACAGGAAATCCTACTTCAAGTATGGTGAAACTTCTCGATTTCTTGGTTTTAGTGTCTGGCAAAACTACGTGAAAATATTGCCCTTCGTCTTGAATATTTTCTATTTTCAAAATGACCAATTCATCGCATCTACAAGCACCGCTAATCCCCATTATCAAAGCCACTTTCATCAACAAGTACTCGTCGTCGGGAGCTTCGTTCAAAAACTTCTCTATTTCAGATCGTTCTAATGTCTTGGACTTCTTTGGTTTGTATCCCTGTGATTTGCTTTTCAAAAAGCTCGTTAGTTTGCCATATTTTGAAATGTCGATTTTTTTATAAAGGTGAATAGTCGAGCGAAGCATCGAGTATTTGGTCCATAGCGACGATGGGGCTATTTTTTTTTGCAAATGTAAAAAATAAGCCAATACAACATTTTCATCGATACCTTTTATTTTCCGTAAATTCATCCAAGACTCAAACATTTTGAACTTCTTGTCGTAAGCATCTCGGGACTTTTCTGGCAATATCTGCATCGCTGCTTCTTCCGCTTCCATAAGGATATCCTCAGGAACGTAATTTTCATCCGTTTCTTCCATTTTCTATATGTTTTTCTACTTTAAAAAAGCTTCCCTTTTCTGCAGAGAAAACTGACAAATATCAAAATTTATTTAAACATTTGCTAACATGTATCTTGCCCGTGGCAACCAAACAAACAACCTACTTTGACCAAAATGTAAAAAAGTCACTGTCAAGTCATTCTGACATTTATAGGGTACTGACACGCAAATAGCTTTAATTCGATCACAAAACTTATTAATTATTAACTCATAAAAAAACGATTTCTTCCACTTGTTGGATAAAACATTGTATGCCACTCGTGTGTTATGTTTCATAAGTCACTTGAGAATTTATACCACTCGGCCTGACGGCCTCGTGGTATAAATCTTTCTCGCGTGACTTATTTTCAACATAACACACTAGTACCATAAATAACTATTATTAACAGAAGTGATGCTTTAGTCACCACCTATTCAGCTTTGGAAGTAGACTTCAATTACTCAGAAGCAATGTTGCTCAGAGAATTAGTTATGATGTTGAGTTACATTCAGAGCAAAAGACTTTTCAAATTCTACATTATGACAAAGTTGCTCTTAATACATTCATTGCAGGATGTAAAGGTATCCTACAGAATAATTTACATCTGAAGAAACCAACCTCTTTAGAAGATGCGATGGCATACGTAAATGAATTTCAAAATTTTCAAAATATGTATGGTAATATGCAGAATAATGCATAGTACCATAAATAACTATTAAAGCATTACTGTCACCATCAAATGGTTTGAGATTATGAATTCTAGATTTGAAACGTTCCCAATTCATTTGGTTTGTTGTTGGTGGAACCATGTTAGAAAAGTTTGTTTGATTTGAATGAAATTCGCGAATTGAAATTGCCTCGAAAGATAAATTATTGAGTTTATCTGAAATAACGTCAATTTCGCTCATAAATTATGCGTAAATTTTATTTATTCTCTTTGTTATTGATTATGTACCATGTATTATATAATCTTTTTTTTGTGCGAAGTGTTAATAATTTTGTTCATAGATTATTCGTTATTATCATTATTTTTAATTTTTTAAACTAATTGTCTAGGATAGACAGCGAAATGTCCTCGATAGACGGTACTAAAATATTTTCACCGAAGTCCTCATTCAGAGGGTTCAATGAAGGGAAAAAAAAATATTTGGCACTTACAAGTTTTTGATGATCAAAATCAGTGTAGTCTCCAATTCCTTCTTCGTTGATTCTTCGTAGTTAGTTCTCCAGGGATGTGGTCGTCTGCTCATCAACTCTTTCTGATTTTTCCTCGATGGGTTGAGTTCGAATTTGCACTCAAGGGGTTGAAACTCTACGTGTGAAAATGAATTTTCAACACACTGTATAAATCCTACCGACTGCGCCAGTTAAATAGTTAGAACGAGAGATTTATTTTTTATAAAATATCTATTAAATAAAAATACAGATCGACTGCCTCAGGCAGAGTTAAAAGAAAGAATGAATACGAAAAATTGAAGCAGGTAGAAAATCATCTGTATATTGGCATCTAAAGTGGTTGAAAAGGACGCCTTGCCTTGAAGTGGTTGGGCCTGGTACGTAACTCGTAATCGTATTAAATAACAACGATAAAAAGACATGTTGTATTAGAAAAAACGCCATTATTGTAAACTATCAAATTTCATGATAACAAACTTCCTAGTATTCAAATGTATGGGATTAGCAAAGTCAGCATCCAGACATATTTCACATGAAACTGTTTCAGAGCTGACGCTGCTGATCCTAGGTTATAAAAGACCCTGCGTGGCTTTACACATACAGTCTTTTAGAGTCATTCTCTTAGATTCATTCTTTAGAATCATTCGTTAAAATCAGTTCAATTTGTAGTTAGTAAGAATTTCATGTATCAAGTGTAAGATTCGAATCTATCAATAAAAATAGGTTTGAAAAGAAAAAGTGTCTTTTTGAAAAGGCATATCGCGAAGGAGCGATATAACAAACATACCTTATGGTAACTCATCTCAATTATTTCAATACACCGAGCTCGAAAGATATTTTCTATACGCTACTCAATTTATCCGCGAAAATTAGTAAAGCTAACGAAACAAAATTGATATCCGTTTTTACAATCCGAATATGAAGTTGGCGGTAATGCAAGATATGATATATTATATTTTTCAAGATCAAGTTGAGATAAAATTCGTGAACTCCGGAAAATTATTACCAAAAATGAAAGGGAAAATAAATAAAATGAATTTCAAAAATCATTCAACTCAAAATCACAAGTGGTCTCATATGGAACGATATATAAAAATATTCATAAAGAAATGCGAAAGTTTCAATAAAAATAAAGTAAACAGACACCCAATTGAAGCTTCAATGCAAGTCACATCAACTTCCAGTCAAAACATTGAAAAGATATTTTTAGTCGTGGTAGGTCCACTCCCACTCACCGAAAATGGTAACAGATTCATTTCAACTCTACAAGATGATGACAAAATTTTCTTATGGAAATCCTATTCCAAATCATGAAGCCGAGACTATCGCAGAAAAATTCACTGAATTGTTTCTAATATTTGAAATTCCCAAATCAATAGTAACAGATAATGGTACAGAGTTTACATTCAATTTACTTAAGGAAGTAAATAAACTGTTCAAAATAAAACACATTACCACTTCACCATACAGACCTCAGAGTTACGGTGCTTCAGAAAGATTACCTAAAACACTTCATCGATAAAAATCAAACACTTTGGGACGAATTTATTCAAACTGCCATGTTCGCGTTCAATGCACAGATCCATTCCTCAACTCACTTCACCCCGTATGAATTAGTATTTGGCAATAAAGCAATATTACCAAATGAAGTCATTCAAGAACAGGAATTCAAATACTCGTATAATGACTATCACAACCACCTACAGCTGAAACTGAATAAATCATTTGAGTTCACTCGAGAAAACATAAAAAAAAACATAAAGACCAATGCAGATGCAGATGAAGAACCTAACTGCAAATGAAGAACCTAACTGGTGACAATAACCCTGATCCTTGCAACATCGTTATCAATAGTACAGAATCAAGAACTACCGTATCAAATATCTAAATTCGATGAAAGAGGCGGTCTCTTTTATTAAGACCTAGGAACAGCTAAATTGTTCAACGACTACTTCACACTACATTTACGAACATTTCCTCCTTGAAAAAATATTATTTCTGCAAAAAGTTTACAAAAAATCACTCACCTCATGTCAACACACAGAACATTCTCAAACACGTCATTTCCATTGCGCGGATTCATTAAATATATTTGGAATTCCCAAATACCAAGTTTGGAGAACAAATTAGAAACATTAACTCATCTTGTTGGTCATAATTTCACATGGCTATTCGGTACTCCAGATTGCGATGACGCGAAATATTACAATGAAGCTATAACATTCTTGATGAACCAAAACCAAAAAACACAAATGATAATACAACAACAAATTCGTGTAATGACTTCTGCTTTTGGAAATTATAATAATTCAGTTGTCACACTAAAAGTAAATGAAGACAAGTTGAACGAAAATTTCGAAAAAGTCAATGAATTTCGACAATTAGCATCACATGAAATAGCTTTGTTGAGAAACCTTGGATCAATCACTGACCATATGAATATGATTTTACAACTTATAACTGAATTGGTTAAAGAATATGATACTTTGATAAATTCAATTTTATTTTCCAAACAGAATATCAGATATTTCAAGATGGCTTATGCCTTGACTGACGTTGTTGTGCTTAGCGAGCTAAAAAAGCTAAGGAAAGATGAAGTGGTTGAGTTAATTGTTTATCAAAAGTTACCACCAAATCTCGTGAACAATGAGGTGCTTTGTGAAATCAAGAATAAACTCGCTTCTGCCTTTTCTACGCCTGATAATGTTCATGATAGTTCCGACAAGAGTGCTCTGTGTTCTGATCGGTTGTGTTTCCAAAAAAGTATGGAGCTGCAGTTTGCCAACTCTAGGGTGAGCGATCTTCAGGGTTTTGTAAGACAACTGGAGGACAGGATTACTGAGCAGAAACAATTTATTGCTGTTTTGCAATTCAATAATAAACAATCAAATGCAACGGCAACCGAGCCATTTACAAACTGAAAAAAACAGACAAAAAGTGTTCATCAACAAACACTGAAGCAATCTCATTTATAGATATATCAGAGTTAAACCAAATCGACCATACAGGATGTCCCAATATAGATGATGACAAGGTTACCACTAATAAAACACAAGCTGTTGACATGGCATTTAATGACGTCCATAAGCACAAGGCATTATATGCCCCACGAACTACAGGAGCAAAAACTGTAAAAAATAAAAATCATATATTGATAATGAGTGATGATCTAGGTAAAAATGTTGCCCAGGCATTACGAGAATGCCTTTCGGAAAGCACATTTGATATATGTGCGATAGTGAAACCTGGTGCGCGGCTTCATAATGTGTTAGACAATATAGAATATTTAATAAAAGACTTCACACTGAATGACTTTGTAATAATAATTGCTGGATCGAATGACATTGATTGCAGAACTACGCCTTCTTTCAGTTTTATGTGTAAAAAACTGAAGTTATGCTCAAACACTAATGTGATTTTCTCTTCTGTTCCATTCTGCAAAAGTAATATTAAGAATAACCACATCTACAAGTACAACACACGTTTGAACGATTTCTTATGTAAATTTAACAAATGTGTCGAAGGTCAAATAAGTTACGTAGAAATAAATGGAAAGTTTGCAGGCAGAAGAAGAAGAAGAAATGAAACTCTAATTGAAAATGTAATGAATATAATGAAAAAACCCAATCAAACAAAGAACTTGAGATTCATTAAAATGGTTGATGATGACTTGCAAGATATAGACACAGCAGCGACCACAGTAATTGATGCTTGCTGCAGTGACAAAATTGAAGACACTGGAAACAAAGATGAAAACAATTTTTTATACCCCCGCCTATCTCAGCTGATATTACAACCATAGATGCCACTTCAGAGTACTTCGCAGCTACTCATCTTAAGACTCCAAAAATTAAAAGGATAGACGACAGGTTGGGTAATAAGCCGAAATCAGATACATATAGAATAAATGCTTTTTATATAAATATCCAAAGTATAAGCAACAAATTAATTGAATTGGATTATTTTCTCCGTATAAACAAAATAGACATATTGTTTCTTACTGAGAGTTGGGTATCTGAATCTGAAGTGGCAAACATTGTCATTCCAAATTTTAAGCTTGTAGCATATTATTGCAGAAACACGTCTGCTCATGGTGGTGTATGTGTTTTTGCTCAGGATTTGTTAAAAATTAAATCAAAAAAAATTAGTGAATTTTGTGTAGACATTCATGCTGAATTCACATTAATAGAGCTAGTTAACGAAAAAATATATTTCTCATGTATATATAGGTCTCCTACGGGTGACACTGATGTTTTCTTGAGTGCACTAAATAAAGTACTAGATGTGATACCTTCTAATAATCAAGTTGTTGTGGTTGGCGACTTCAACTTAAATTTTAATATATTAGATAACATAAACGTAAATGACTGTATAAATATTTTCCTGTCATACAATTTAGAGGAAAAAGTTAATGAAAATACACGAGTAACCAGCACTAGTGCTACAAAAATAGATAATCTGTTTACTAACATGAACAACTTGTTCGTGGAAGTAATTGAACCACATATGTCAGACCATAGAGGCATTTTTTTCTCTATTGTAAAAAGGTCCACACCTGAAGATAAGTATATTTCCTGCAGACCCATGACTGAACATGGAAAACAACAGTTCATAGAATGTGTGAATAATATGAATTGGGAAATATTTTATGAAATAAACAATCCTGATGAATCTGCAAACTTCCTGGTGAATACTTTATCAACATTTTACAATCAATGTTTTGTTGAAAAAATTATAAAAACACGCAAGCTGGATGAAAGAGAGTTTGTTTTCGATGATGATATGCAACAATTAAAACGCACCTTGGATTCCGTTCATGTAATTGCTTGTTCAACAAAAAATAATGAAGATTTTCATGTATATAACACTTTAAAGAAGGACTACAAAAATAAAATAAAACAAGGGAAATTGAATGCTAATAGTAAACGACTCCTAACTTCTGATAACAAACAAAAAACATCATGGGACATAATCAATGAAAATAGAATTAATAAAAAAAACTCAAACGTGACGTCTGAATTAACAGCTAATGATTTCTCGGAATACTTCTCTGATGTTATAAATAATTTAATGACTAACTTTAACAATGTAGACAAAGCAAAGTTTTCAACATTTTTAAATAATACACCTATTGTAAATAAATAATTTTTTTTATTTCCAGTTTGTGATATAGAAATTAAAACCAGAATATCACAATTAAAAAATAAGAAATCTAAAGATAATTACAACCTTAACAGTGAGGTTCTAAAACTGGTTAGTGATTCACTTGCTAAGCCTATTGCACATTCAATAAACACATGTATCGAGAGCGGGACTTATCCTCAAATATTTAAAATAGCACTAGTTACTCCTATACATAAGAAAGGTGAGTTCAACAACACAGACAGTTATAGGCCCATTTCTATTATACCTGTTATCTCAAAAATATTTGAAATTGTCCTAAAAAATAGATTATTAGAATATTTTGAAAAAAATAAATTATTAAGCAATGCTCAATTTGAGTACAGACAGAGGAGATCTACTATCGGTGCAATCTGCGAAATGTATAAAAATATTATAGAAGCCTTTGAGGAGCGTAAATTGTGCTGTGCAAAATTTTATGACATGTCTAAAGCTTTTGACACGGTGGACCACGGTGTATTATTACAAAAATTGGAATATTATGGGATCAGAGGAAAAGCCCTAAATCTATTTACATCTTACCTTGCAGGCCGCCAGCAACGTGTTAAAATCAACGGTGATATATCAAGACCTTTAGAAGTCAATTATGGAGTACCACAGGGTTCAGTCCTTGGCCCTGTATTATTTATTATTTACATTAATGATATGCCTTTCAACCTAACGAATGTGTCTCCTATAATGTATGCTGATGATGCCACTTTTTTGTTGAGAGACACTACGCATTCCAATCTACTTTCTAACGCTGATGCATCTGAAAGCTTTATAGCAAACTGGTCAAGAAGCAATTATCTTACTATACACGATAATAAAACCAAAACTTTAGATTTCGCAACTAAGAATAACATAGAAAATAATGAACCAATTAAGCTTCTTGGAGTATATTTGGACTCCTCTTTGAATTTTTTTCCACATATTCATAAATTATCAAAGCGCCTATCCACGTGTATATATATGATAAGACAACTTAGCAACATAATAACAACAGATTGTTTAAGAGTAGCTTATTTTGCCATTTTTCACAGCATAATGACATATGGACTAATAGTATGGGGTTCATCATATCATCTAGATATAATATTTAAATTACAAAAAAAAGTCGTCAGAATTATGGCACAGGCTAAATATGACGACCATTCTAAGCCTCTTTTCAAAAATCTCCGTATATTAACTCTGCGATCTTGCTTCATATATGAATGTCTGTGTCAAAAAATTAAAATGTGAAAATAAAGTGACTAGGCAGGAGGGCATACACTACCATGATACCAGGGCCAAAACAAATTTAAGGCTACCCAAATATAGATTAGGTAAATCGCAAAACTCTTATTTATATACATCTTTAAATTTTTTTAACGTGTTGCCAAATGAGTTCCAGACTCTTGACATGAGTATAAACACTTTCAAAGTGAAAATTAAGAATACTCTTTTACAAAATGCCTTTTACACATTCGAAGAATATTTTAATTATTTCGACTCATCAAATAATTTGTAGCATATCTAACAATAGATATATTCTTGTAAAACTATATTTCTGTATTTTACGTCGGTCTTCGTCTTCGAGGTACCAAGAGTTGCTTATTTACTATAAATTAACTATTAACTATACACTGTATTTTGTTGTTGTTGTTGTATTGATTTTAATTTATACTACTATGTATTACCATTGACGTATGCGAACACTACTTTTGTATGTACTGCACGAATAAAATTCTATTCTATTCTATTCTATTCTATTCTATTCTATTCTATTCTATTCTATTCTATTCTATTCTATTCTATTCTATTCTATTCTATTCTATTCTATTCTATTCTATTCTATTCTATTCTATTCTATTCTATTCTATTCTATTCTATTCTATTCTATTCTATTCTATTCTATTCTATTCTATTCTATTCTATTCTATTCTATTCTATTCTATTCTATTCTATTCTATTCTATTCTATTCTATTCTAGTGGTGGAATTGCTATAACTCCTAACCCAATTGATCCCTCGATCTCCCAACAGGTTTCGTCCAATACACAATTAACAGATGGGACATCTATCGATAATGACCAAAAATCAAGAAGAGGCAACTATATCAATCGCCGGCCGGCCGTGGCCAAACCCGATACCAGTGCTGGGGGTGGTACTGGTGCAGGCGTAAATTCTAATTCTAATATTACTTTGAACCAAGTGAGCAGCGCTGTTAAAAATGCTGTCTCTCAGTCGGTTTTTAACCGCTACATGGATTTGGGCAGACCTCCAACTTCGTCTTACGGCCGTCGTCGAAGGCCAATAATAGGAACGAATACCAGCACGGAGGTGAAATCTGTACCTAAACTGGGCTATTTGCATGTTTATAGACTTCACCCTAGTACAACCTCGACCGTGCTAACCACTTTATTGAAAACTTCAGCACCTGATATTCAGTTTTCATTCAGGGAGCTCAAGAAAACTGATAATACCGTATCCTTCATTGCATCATTCCCTATGCAACATGTTGGGAAGGTGTATCAACCAGCAATCTGGCCAGCCGGTGCTTGCATCAATAGGTATATTTTTCCGGTCGGTGGCGGTGGGATTGAGGCTGAAATTTTCCGCAACGAGGCCGAAAATTTCAGCAATCAGGCCTCAATGCGGCTGACCTAGGTAAAGGGATTAACCTTACCTGTTACAGTGCTACGGACATGAACTTAATCAAAGTTTGCCATCTTAACGTAAGAAGTCTAAAGAAAAAAACTATTGAACTTGAGCATCTACTTGAGTCAATTCACCTACCACATGCAGTTTGTTTGTCCGAGACATGGTGTTACTCACGGGATGACTATGATGATATAAAATCACTTTGTATTCATAATTATGTTTTAGCTTCTCATTACTCGCGGACTGACGCTACTGGTGAAGGCGTTGCAATATTTATTCGGAGGGATTGCACATTCAGTGATGTGAAAATATCGTTGAATTGCGTTGAGAAAAAATTCGAATATACCCTAACTGAGCTGAAAATTAATAACCAAAATTACCTTATTGGATGTTTGTATAGATCTCCCTCTCATGAACCATCGTTATTTGTTGATATGTTTGGGGGAGCTATTGCATGACGTATTTAAAACATCAATGTCAGCTATAATATGCGGTGACTTCAACGTTCATTTTGAGGATCCTCAATGTGTGAATGCTTTGAGGGTTACAAATATCTTCTTGAGCTTTGGCTTGAATAGGACTGTTAATGAATTCAAGAGAATTGATAAAAATAAAAAATCTATCTTAGATAATATATTCACAACATTCGACACTAACTCGATTCATACCCAAGTTATTCATTGCGACATCTCTGATCACTTTATGCAGTTGGTTTCCCTGCCAGTCCCATCCCGCGAGAATCCACGTTTCGCCCTTAAACGCTTTTTCTCGCGTGAATCAAATATTAGCAATTTTTGTCTCAATGTTTCCTTGATTGACTGGAATGTGGTCTTTCGGTTGGGGTGTTCTTTGGACGAGGAGTTTAAGAGGTTTATTGGTGTTTTTCAGCAGGCTGTGGAGATCTCATTTTCCTTGGGGAGGTGCTATTCGAATGAATTGCCTAGGAGAAAGCCATGGCTCACTAAGGAACTCATGGATGAAGGCCAATATCTTAGAGATATATATAAAAATATTAAGTACTCAAATGATGAACATCTATCATCAAGATACAAAATCTTAAAAAAACACCATGAACAGAAAATAAAATTAGTCAAGCAAAGGTATCATTCAGACCTTTTTTCGAAATCAAGCAATATTTCTAGAACTGCTTTGCAACTTATAAAAAGTAATAACATAAGTTCAGCGGGTAATAAACTTCCTGATTACTTTGTTGATTTGGATGGTAACCGATTTCATGGCTTGCGGGAAGCCGCCGATGGCTTTAATACTTTTTTTGTTGAATCCGTAAATAATATAATAAGTAAGAATGTTTCACCGCATGTTCACAACAAATGTGCTTATAATAAAACTATATTAAATTCACTCTTTTTGCTCCCTTTCGAGGAGGATGAAATTCGTGAAATAATCTTATCTGTTAGCAAAAAACCCTCGGCAGGTGTTGACAGAATTCCGTGTTCTCTAATGAAGTATGTTGCTGACTATTTATTGGCACCTCTAACTTATTTGGTCGGCTTGTCTTTTCATGAGGGATCGTTTCCGACCGCCCTGAAAAAATCTATCGTGATTCCGATTCATAAAAAAGGTGATAATCACAGAATGTCTAATTATCGCGGAACATCACTTCTATCAGTTTTTTCCAAAATATTTGAAAAGTGCTATTATATTCGACTTGAATCGTTCTTAAACAGGGAACATTTTTTCAGCAGTTACCAATTTGGTTTCCGAAAGGGTCGCTCCACCCAAGATGCTATAATGTCTTTATATTCTCACCTTATGTCCAATTTTGAGCTGAATAATAAGTCCTTGGCGTTCTTTTTTGATTTAAAAAGAGCGTTTGATGTGATAAACATCGATATAATGCTAGATCATTTTTACAGATACGGCATACGTGGTTTGGCTTTCGCGTGGATTAAATCTTACCTTACCAATAGGAAACAAAAAACCAACCTAAAAGCTGATGGCATATCAGTTCATTCTAGTTTCATTTCTACTACCAGTGGCGTCCCTCAGGGTAGCATACTGGGACCCCTCTTATTTATAATTTTTTTTTGATAGCCTTAATCAAATGATAAACTTCTGCAATGTTAAGGGACTTGTGTTAAACGAAGTTAAAACTGAAATGATACTTTTCAGCCTCACAGATTTGAATAAAAGTCTGTTTGTTAAACTTAACAACAGAACTATTGATCAAACGAGGGTCACCAAATATCTTGGTATTTTTATAGACGAGCATCTGACATGGTCGTGTCAAGTAGATGCAGTATTAAAAAAAATGTCAATGTACAGCTACGTTCTTTGGCAACTTAGGGAGAAAGTGGATGCTAGTCTCTTATTACTCTATTATTTTGGGTATGTTCAATCTTGCCTTTCTTATGCCACCATATGCTGGGGCAACTGTGCTAGGGCTGGTGAGGTCTTCAGAGCTCAGAAGAGAATAATTAGAATTATGTCATTCAAACCTTATACTTATCCTTGTAAAAAATTATTCCCTGAGTTAAATCTACTCACATTTCCCTCCCTGTTCATTCTTACGTCAATAATGCATGTTAAAAATAACATAACTGACTATCCAGTTGCTAGAAACAATCGATATTGTCTTAGAGTGAGCATGGATTTGGCCTTACCCAGGCACAAATTGACTAAGGTAGCTAACAGTCCTATCGTGCTACTTATTAAATTATACAACAAACTGCCAATTGACTTGAAGAAGATATCAGATAATGCTAAATTTAGGGATACTCTGAAGGTTATTTTAATCAAAAATTCATTTTATTCTATCAATGAGTTTTTTAATTCAAACGTATCTGACCTCGCGTTTATTACTTTGTTGTGATGTATTTTTTGTTTGGTTGTAAAACTTTTTTGTTTTATTTTTATTTTACCAATTATTTGTGTTTGTATTTACTGTAAACTTTTTTTTGTGTTTCTCAAACTTGATCTTGACATTATCCAATACTGTGAAGTCTATGGAAATAAAGATTTGTATTTGTATTTGTATTTGTATTTGTATTATTTGTAAAAATATCATACACCCAACGGTGATTAGCCCTAAGGACCCTCAGAATGAACTTCTGAAAATCAAATTAGATTCTAGTTCAAGTTTTCCAATTGATATACATGAATATGACGATATGCACAATCATTACAAGATATGTAAACTTCATGTCATTCATAATAATGATATTTTGATTTTCTTATCTGAGATGCTGAATGATGTTTTTGTAAACTCTTGCTCAAAATGTGAAGCCAACTCGTCTAGCTTGAAAACGAATAGTACTCTCTCTTCAACCAAATATTTGAAATTAACATTTCGCCTAACTTTCAAGAGAAAAATATACTTCAATAGTTCGGCAAGTAGTATTGAAATAGCATTCAATAAGGTTTCCAAAATGGTATAATACCTACTAGAATATATCTTAACTTGTAGACAATATCTCCTTTCGCAAGGAGAAGCCCAAGTTTTAACGAAATTATTTACTAATTGAAAAATGATATTAGTGTACCCAAAGCTTTCCTCAAGGCATTAACTTCGTTGAGTGAGATGGAAAGTGTAGTTTTATGAAGTGTTTGCGAGATATCAACCCTAACGTTTTAATTAACTTTTTTATAATAATTCATTTAATGACAACATATGTTCGAATTGCCTTCACACTTGTAAACCATTCTCTCTATCTTACTCAATGAAGTTCGTGTCTTAAGGAAAGCTTTGGGTACATCTATTCATTTTTCAGTAAGTAAATAGTTTCTTGATAATTGGGTTCTTCTTTGCAGAAGAAATGAAATAATAATAATTAAATGCGCTAACTTTCAATGCAAATGGTATTCTATATTTCTATCATAGTACAGTCATTAAAAGTTGGGCGAAATGTTGATTTTGAATATTTAGTAGGGCAAACATTTATATTTTCTTCCGAACTGAACCAGTAATTAGAAAGTTAAGATTCGTTGCGACAGGAGTGAATAAACTGTCACAGGGTGGCCAGTAGGTTCTTGAGGATTGCATAGAGTTTGACTAGCACTGATTCCCTAATATCCGACCGTTTTTCCACCAAGAATAATAATGAAACTTATATTGAATAAATCATATAATTTTCACACAGTTCCACCTCCTTAATGTCCTTTTCCCTCTGCTGAATTCGACATTGCTTAAGAGCTGTCAAAATTTTCACCAATAGTTTGGCTATATTCAAATGAATTGTCACTCCTGCACAGGAAAGTTGAGGAGGGGAAAATCTGTCTGACCTGAAACTTGAAGATGTATTCCTCGACGTGGTTGTCGAATGTTTTCGAAAGAAATTCATCGATAATATTTTCCAAGGTCAGCAGTGCCCTATAGTGGATATCGTCATCAATACTGTCGATGGCTAGAAATAGAGTCTCGTACTAGTCGTACTGACCTAGCCAATCCATGTTCATTATAATTGACTGGCACATATGCATTTATCAGCTGGAATCTGACTCATTGGTTTGTTGAATTGAGTTTATTTTGAAAGTGGGCATCGACGTAAAGCTTCTTTCCCTTCGGAGTACCGTTTGAGAGGCATTATCTACCCAGTACCTCAAAATATTGCGATATGAAAACATCGATGCTATGGTCTATTATTATATTGAAAAAGAATAAGTGGAAAGCAGGAATCTAAAATGACAGTGGGATCTGTTTCTTGGTAAGTTGATGAAATTGTGGGAATGGATCTAATACTAGAACTTGTAGTGCAAAGGTTTCAGTTCTGAATACATCTCAGCAGTCTTGAAAATAGTTCTATGAGGAACAGAATGAAATCACTACTTCAGGTCTTCGGAATTGGTTCTTTCTCCTCTCTTCTTTGGTTTAACGATCATCATAATTCCGATAATGAGTGATTTCAACACTACACTTGACCAGAATATCGTATTTTATTATTGAATTCCCCATTCTACGCTGTCAGATGTGGGTTGGTATTATTCCAACAATTTTCTTGTGATCTGCTAATCAACGCGAATTGTTTATTTTATTGTTCTTCTGAGAACCAATTCATGTGTGGATCCAATATGGAGATACTAAAGCATACGAAAATCAAATCAATTCGAAGATTTTGAATATGACGTTTTGTTAAATTGCTATGATTTTTAGTTATCCCATAATTTTTTGGGGTTTTGACATATGATAAAACCATCGTTCGAAAGGATTACTGCAAGTTATCAAATATTTCAGAGATATCCTCATAAAGCATTGGTGTTTATCTGCAATTGAGATAAATCAAAATCATATGGAAATAATGTTGCAACGTTACTCATATGTTGACTCGTAATGAAACGAGTCTCATCGAATTAAAAAGTTGAGGGGTGCCCTTGGGTACTATTTTATTGTTTGTATTGATGAAGATTTCTAGTAAACGAACCCATAGTGTCCAGACGACGAAAAGCTGCCGTTCGCAATGCTTCTTCATTTTTTTTAATCTATCTATTCGCATCCTCTGAACCACTATGAATATTTCAAATATTTCTCTGAAACAATTGTCATGTTAATCTGACAACGCATCTGATATTGAATTAAAGTAAAGTAAAGTATATAGAGGATTTCAATTGAATGATATATTTTCTCTCCAATCATTCGATTCCACATTTGATTCTCAGATTATTCTTGCGCCTGAAGGATCATAAGGGTGTGTGTGTGTAAGAGAGAGACTGAGTGAGGTTAATCTGTTGACTGCAGATTCGGAATGTTCTGATTAGATATATGATTAGATATGTATATGATTTCATGATGTTTTCAAATGGAAACAAATCATTTTTTTGAGTATAGTTTATGGTATGATCTTGCAATCAATATACCAAAAAGTTATGCCAATTTCAATCCAATGATGTGAAATATCCACAAATATGACCTGTTTAACACTCGAAAATTATAAAAACTTCTCTTATTTCAGTGAATCAAGTCGAAAAGTTCACTCCACTATGGGTGCGTTCCATTAAGCGCTCACAACGCCCAAAACACTCATTCAGACGTTCCACATGGCGACCACGATCGTTGGGGTCGTGTCGAAAATGTCATGAATGACGTCATGATTCATGCTCACGACGACCCATCTCAATAGGTGGGTCGGCGTGAGCGTTTCGATGACGCACAGAACCAAGTGGAACGACAAAATTCGTGGTCGTGAGCGTGATCGTTGTGAGCGCTTAATGGAACGCACCCTATGACGGCTGTTAAACAGAACAAGTGTTAGGATGGGTTCGGCTGTATTCGCACTTTGATATTTCATGAGTCTTAATTTCTGAATATTCAGATAAAGATATATGATAATTCGCAGAACTTTCGTCATTGTTATGAACGTTCAGAAGTAAATTATCACTTTCTAAGTATGTTATATGCTATCTGTGGAAAATGTTATAGTATCTGTTCTAAATTATTGATGAGATATTATCTTCAGATATCCTTATAGGCAGCGAACTATTACAATATCAGTTTGGTCCAGGCTCATGAAATTGATTTTTCAAAAAATCACTTGCATTTCTCAAAATGTTCATGCATGGATAAATATTCGTTATAATTTTATATGAATGATGAAATAAAAAGAAACACGAGCAATCAATAATTATATTTGAATAAATACGAATAGGGGTATACAAAAAACTGATACGTATATATAAAATATATATTATCGGTAGATACCCTATCACAAGAAATAAATATAATATAAATATTCGATTGGGGCGGTCCAGTCCATGCGCTTTCGTCAACTTAAGTTACAACCTAAAGATACAAAAATGAATCTACATTTCACTGTCTAATTATCGAAATGTAAACGATGAAATCTCAACAGCTATACTTTTGAAAGATCCATGCAGTTTCCATAAATATAATCCCATATTGGATACATCATTTTTCTTTACTATAAATGGTTCAGTTCTATTGGTCGGAAGTTTCAGTATATCTGGAATGGAAATGAGTTCAGTACTAAATATCTACGCATATAAACGTCAAATCCACAGCAGTAATATTGAAGAGATATGTATATGGAAGGAATCTGGATAGAAAATATTTGAGGAAGAACTCAAATAGATTCGGCTAAACTTTTTGCGCCTTCTTGTTGTGTCATTCGAAATAGAAAATAGATTTCACCTGCCTAAATTTAATAATGTGGTCGTAATCTAAAAGATAAACCGGTTGAATACTGTAGGAGATACTAGATGAAAAATTGACTAAATAAGTATTCAAAATATCTGAGAATCCCAGATTCCTACATCATTTGTGCTTCTGGGAGCCTCCATACTGCGAACTTCAGAGATGAATTGTGTACGGCTCAATACCTTTATATAATATTTTTTATTGGCCATTGATTCACTAGATGGATTATTTATTCAAAATTCTGTTCGAATATGAAACTAATAGATGGGTATAGACTGAAGAATCATATCATTATTTTGACATTTCGATCGTATAAAAAAGCAATGATTTCAACAAATATATGGGTATATTCTAAAAGGAAATAGCTCGTTTGGACATGGTCACTTGACAGGTAGAAAAGGGAATGGTAGAGGGGAATGGCGTTGCGTATCTTCTTTTGATTTTACGGGGTCAGAATATAATTACCTTACTTGTCCATAACCTAAATACGGTGCGTCCATAAAGTAACGCATAAATTCATTATTGGCTAAATGAACAATAAAATTAGAAATTCCCAAAACTGGTCGATTTTTGATTTCAATTTACTATTGTTTCAAATCATAATCTAATATACAGGGTAAACCACTTTCGTGTAATGACGTCATCACCATTTTTTTCAAATGGAACCCCCCCTTTTTTTCAATTTCCAAATTGCCTTTGCTGAGCTGATTCCGAAAATGTATAATATGTTGCTTCAAATTGGTACAGGGTGGGCAAAAATGCAAAAAAAAAAGTATGAAAATATAAAATAAATAATAATAAATATAAATATAATCACATATTGATTCCTACGTAGTTTGACGCACTGATTCCGAAAATATGGATATTTGAACTCGTAGAGAATCAGGAACCTGAGAAAATCGCGAGAACCCAATCGGAAAATTTCGAAGTCGGTTTTTCGACCTCAATTCATAGTGATTCTTACGTGTTTTGACGCGATGATTCTGAAAATATGGTTATTTGAACTTTTCCGGCGAATTTGATTTTCAAAATAATCCGTATTATTAGGGTCCCCCAGATTATTATGGTCCCTCGTATTATTCCGGGTCCTTTCCAGATTATTCCAAGTCTCCTGGATTATTAGATTCCCCCAGATCATTCCAGGTCCCGCGGATTATTAATCACATGGTGATTCTTACTTATTTTGACGCGCTGCATTTTTGCCCACCCTGTACCAATTTGAAGCAACATATTATACATTTTTGGAATCAGCTCAGCAAAGGCAATTTGGAAATTGAAAAAAAAGGGGGGGTCCATTTGAAAAAAATGGTGATGACGTCATTACACGAAAGTGGTTCACCCTGTATATTAGATTATGATTTGAAACAATAGTAAATTGAAATCAAAAATCAACCTGTTTTGGGAATTCCTAATTTTATTTTTCATTTAACCAATAATGAATTTATGCGTTACTATATGGACGCACTGTATATTCTTTCTAATACTGTGTAATATGTGGAACTCACTCAATAACGATACCCATTGCCAGTACCACCACCGTTACCAGTTCCTCCTCCACTACCACCTCCATATCCGCCGCCAGCGCCGCCACCGCTACCACCTCCATAACCGCCGCCAGCGCTGCCACTACTACCACCTGCAGCCTCTTCCGCAGCATTCTGTTCGAGAGATTTCAAAATCTCCGGAGGAATTGGAGGGGATGTTGGAAGATGATCTCCTTTGGGAACGAAACCGTTTTCATCAGCGATGTACTCGATCTTAATTTCCGTGCCATCTGGCGCTGTATAAGAGTATGAGCCAACTGCTGATTGAATACCTTCTTCGCCTCCTGGCTTCAGTTCTCCTTCTTCTTGAGCTTTGATGCCATTGCCGGTTTCATAACTGAAATAGAAAGATTCCACGTCAATAAAAATATAGTCGAAATATTCACATTTTTATCAGGGATCGATAGTCTGAGAATATATGGTGGTTGTAACTGTGAAAGATAGTTATGATATATATCTAGATTCTGAGGAGTATTGGTCAATATATATAGTTTTCTTGTAACAGACAGTGGAGGAGGTTGGATTTTGAAAAGTATTTGTACATAGTATTCGTATCTGGCACTATGTGAATCGCAATATTATTCATTATCTTTAATGTTCGAATATTTCTCACCCTATCTCACTCCTAGTCGAAAACAATGATATGAGGATTAAATGATTGAAAATCGTTAACTCCGATCGATATTGTTGTGTATATGACGATGGTGAATAATTAATATGATAGTAACCGAATTAACTCAGAATATCGTTTTTCCCGAGTAGAAAACAATACTTTGAATACTTTCTCAGCATTAGGTACGCCAGGACAGTAAATCGTTTTTTTTTATTGAAACTCTTGTAAGTAACAGTCTCCTCCATGGTTCTTTGTTTCCACCATACTATATTAATGCCAAAGGGTAGATAGCTACACGTGTATCTTTAGTCCATTTTCGCAGTAATTTAACATACTGAAAGCATCCTTTGTGAGGAATCCAAGGTTTGTCCTAATCCCCAAGCTCCACACCGGTGTAGGAGTGACAAGGTTTTTCGAAAAGTTCCTATTTCTTTGAAAATATATTTCAAGGGATACAGAAGACTCAAAAATTCTAGAACCTGGTGAACTTCTGGAGTACATTTTGGGCAAAGTTGCTGCTTACCTATATTTATAACTGCCATCACCATTGTTCACATTTTCATAGGAGATTATAGGAATTTCCGCTCCTCCTGCACCTCCACCTGCACTTCCGCCAGCACCTCCACCGGCACCTCCACCAGCACCACCCCCATTACCTAAAATATAATTCGAATTTCTCCTGTGCTGTAATAGCAATTGAACGTTAGTAACAACTTAATTCTTAAATGAATTCTCGTCAAGCTGCTGGATGCTTTCTGATAGATCTAGATATCTCACATTTGTTGAATATTTTATTCTGTTAAGAACGCAGTCCTGTTAAGAAATCTCTACAAGTGGATCAGATAACAGTTGTTATATTCGCGCAGATATATATTCCTGAAATATTTCAATACATAATAGTTTGAAGTCACAATTCAGTGTTTTTTTTCCTAATCATGAAAACAATCAATTCTATAGAGTATATTGAATGGATATAATACGAAGATATAAAATAGTTTCACACGATTATGAAAAGCTATAGTGCCCAGTCAACCAAAAAAGTAACAGTAAGTCGCAGGGAATACCAAATAATATCACATTGAAGATCATCTTGGAAACCTCTCTGGGTTTTACATGGGACTTCGCTCTGTGGATATCAACATCCACATATTGTTATCGTTGCGAAGTCCCCATGTTAACTTTCTTAATGATTGAGTGGAACATTTAATCGAGAGATTCAGATGAAGTGCACATTGCTATTACTTTGCGACTTATCTTTGTTCATATATTTCGAACATAGAATTGGCGCTTGCGCAGGGCATAGCAACAACACGTGCACACGAATGAAAGTCAAAGAACAAAGGAAAGGTGCAAATAATATATTATGATCTGTGTGGTGCGTATTTAATGGTTGGTTGAATTGTTGGTTTTGTGTGCAGTATTTTGAAATAATTTTTGTTAAGAAGAATATAAGACAGCTCTAGGTGTGCATGTAAGTATACATTTTCAATGACAAAATGATGCTCATAAATGTGCAATTGGGAAGGTGATGCCCATTAAAAAGCAATGCTTTTTAACAAGATGGACTCCTCAACCGTTTTGTCGTATCATTATCGGAATTTAGTATCAGAATATTGAATGATATTTTATAATGTCAAACATGTATACAGTGTTTTCAATACTCAGAAAAACATATTACTCTACAATAAAAGCTGAATTTAGAAATTTTCAATAATTTGATTAGAAATATAACATGATACGGTTTCAACATAAGTGTACCTAACGTGTTCAGGACAGTATTAAACTATGAAAAAAAAACAAAATAATTTCTATTAATATTATTTTCAGTTGACAGTGGCAATCCATTATTTGGTTCATCATAGTATAATAATCTGATATGGTAACAATCAATGTTTTTGTTGTTTCCTTTGATTTTATTTTGTCTGTACAGCATACTATTTTTGTTTTGTGAATAATACCATTTAGTATTTCATTATGTTTCGAAACAAATGTTTTTGTTTTTATATTCTATGATATTACAATGTGAGTTGAAGTTTTTATAAAGTATTTTGGGTGAGTCAAGCTGAATGCATTGGACTAATATATATCTGATGATTCTGTTCAGCCTTATGCCTGGCTAGAAATGCGTACAGCTTGACTCACCCTGTGTTATATTCAAAATATACAGATCAGTATTTTATAATAGTTGTTTAATTATTTCCCCTTGAGAACGAAAAATAGATTCAATATGAAGAGCAGGCATATGATGTGTTTTATTGCTGGTTCTGATTATACCTACTGGTGTACCACCCTGTATATAAATCTCATAGACTTAAACTATGCACATTTCTTAGCCATTATAAAATGGTTGAAATATAAGACAGCTGAGATATATTTAGTCTGCTTTCCAGGGACATACTAATTCCATGGGTGTTGCAAAATTAACATTATTTTAATTAAATTAGAAGACGCTTATAGAGAGCAAATTCAGTGCCACGATGGTGATTACCAAATTACATATGAATATAACTTCAACGGAAAACGTAATGTGAAAGCTCATTTGGTTCAATAATCTTTCCAATAAGTGCTAAAATGCGAAGTCGCAATGTTGCTATTCATGGTACCTTCCACACATCCACATTGTGATGTATTAGGTAATTACCAGTGATATACAATGTTGCGGACATTAGGCACTTTCCAGTAAGTACTGGTTGCAGTTTTTTATATCAACATTGTGAAGTCGCATTTCCACGATGTTAACTCCCTACAACTTCCCTGCAACCAAAACTGGTTGACTGGGTGGTTGTTCCATTCAAAAAAATGTTGATTCTACTCCTCGAAATCTCCAGAATGATTCAGAAATATCCCGAACCCAAAATTAACCTTAACTCTATTCAGATATTTCAGCCTTCCTTTACCTTCGTTTCACTTTTGATATACATATTTACTCGCTACACTTTGGAGTTCAACAGATCATATGGAATCAAACACCACTGTGTCTACTAATGCAAAGTATCATTTAATATCATGAAATTTTCTATGGTCACATAAGTTAGCATTATAATGAATTACTATGGATTCCATTGATTTGTAACGATGAGATTATCTTGATATTGTTAGTTTATTTTTTAATTTCAGTTCTATCGCCTCCATCGATTATTATCGAGAGTTCTAAACTGTCGAATGAAGGAATACATTTATTCAATGTCAATAATAAATTCATGATTCACGATGTTTGCTGTTGTAGGGTTCAATATAATTCAATAGTTTGTGAAATCATAAAGTAAGTTTTTTGAATTCGAAAGTTAAAAATACTTTTGGTTGCATCAAAAATAATTCTAGATCCCTATTATACTGAAAACATTCAAATTGAAATATTTCGTCAATAATTGCGGGAATATTGAGTATACATTTATGATATTTGGAAAATAAAACAGTATGATATAACACTGACCAGTTCCCTTCAAGTGATATTCTGATTTCAGAAAAAGTCCTCAGGGAGGAATGCATAGAAGTGAAAAGTAAAGTGAGTTTATTATAACCCTACAAGTGGGACACGTCTTAGTTGCCAGTCACAAAGCGGTGAGAAGAATTAGAGAGGCGGTCTTTTACAGACATTTTAGTTGGTAGTGAGTCCATCTTTAAAAAAAAATCGAATATCTCAACAACAAATCACGATAAAGGAGCGATTCAAAATGCAACAATGCAATCAAGATTTTTACGTATAATTCGATAACGTAAAAATAAACAAGGTGTTCCATTTGAAATAATAAAGTTGATATCACTTCCTCTTAAACCAGAAGTAACAGCGTTTTGAAAATATTTTTGGGAAATAGATCACTTTGAGCTGTAGCTGACATCTCCTTTTGTTTTCCATCCTTTGATAAATCAGTTAAGTGAATCACCCTGTATATTCTTCTGATTATAATTCTAAAGTCATCGTAAACATTTCATATCAGTTTTCTTTGAATAAATGATCTCAATAACTGTCCGCATGATGCGTGTTACATCCATGTATATTGTTAAACAATACCCCTATCCCAAGGAGAATCTCAATGCAGACTGAATTTTCAGCAAGCTTATCTTTTGCTTTCATTCCCAAATGGTAAATGAATCATTTTTAATGGTTCTCTCAGTTTCTTCTGAGAAGAGAGATGGTGTGTGTAGAGTACCGCAGGGACCCATTCTGTTCTTGATAGTATGTATATATCAATGACCTTGCAAAATTGAACATTTCAGGAAAATTCACTCTGTTTGCGGATGACACGACGATATCGTGGAGCGGCAAGAGCCCCGATTATTTACACAATGCTATATCTACTGATATGAGAAAAATCAAGGAGTGGTGTGATGCTAATTTTTTATCCTTTAATATCTCTAGAACAAGCATTTAGTGATAACCTGGTGATCAGGAGCGGGGCTAAGACTAAGTTTCTGGGTGTTCACATTGACAATAAGCTCAAGTTTGAGGAACATATTAAACATCTTAAGAGTAAAGTGTCCTCTGCGTGTTATGCGGTTAGAGTGACTTCAATAAATTTGGGAATTGTAAACGCCAGAACGGTGAATTGCGCCCTCTTGAAATCTCACCTACGTTATGGTATACCGTTTTGGGGAGTATGCAATTTATCTGCACTTCTGTTTGTTTCAGTACTACAGAAGCGGGCTGTCAGGTTTATGTGTAAGATTAAACCCAGTGAATCGTGTACATTTGTTCGTTAGGGAAAGGATTCTGTCAGTGATTGCGTTGTTCATTTTGGAATCGGTTTATCTCGTTTATGAAAATATGTCCCTATTCGAGGGGTCGTGCAATTCCTATAACACCAGTTCCACCGCATTGAGATTGCCAATTCCTTAAACAAACTTGGCCAGGGATTCGATTTATTACAATGGGATCAAGATGTTCAATCACTTGCCCTCAGATATGAGACAAGCAAGATTAACCAAGAAAATGTTTCGATTGAGAGTAAAGACATTGTTGGCTGATAGACCCTATTATAATTTGCAAGAGTTCTATGATGATAGATTTACGTGACAGATTGAATATGTTTGATTGACGTCATAAGATTTCTTCGTATTTTTGCATTGTGTGAATTATATGTGGTCACTTATATATAACTTTATGTAGTGTATATGTTTGTGTATTATATGGGTCCTGTCAATATTTTCAAACAACCATGTTGATGCGAAACTTGACGATGATCATTTTAGTGTATGCTCTAACTTTGCTTTTTAGTATGTTTTATTATTGTTACTTTTTTGCACATTATATTCATACGCAAGCTTTGTCCACAAGATTTATTCTTGATGACAATAAAGTGTATTTTTATTATTATTAATATTCTTATTTACCTCCGAAACCATTGCCCCTTGAGCCTTTTCCAGTACCACCCCCTCCAGCGCCACCTCCTACTCCACCACCACCACCTCCCCTAAAAGGAGTTTGAAGTCCTTGTCCACCTCCAGAACCAGGTGCTCCTGCGGGAGGTAAGTAAGTATTCTCCAATCTGGCAGCAGAACAGATACTCAGCAAGCATATAGAAGATATCTGTGAAGAAAACGAAGATTTTCGATTCCAGTTATCATTGAAGTTATAAATTTGTGAACGAATTATTCTTCACTAGCGTAGTTCTTGAGATTCGTGAACAGATTCATCTATATTTTACGTAACTGTGTTCAATGACAGTGAAAAAGAATATGACTCATATTGCGAATGTCGATTAATATCCCGAGTTTGTCAGAAACCTTAAAGGACATCTCATCGATTTTTTGAAGTATACAAGTTGACTTAGTTTCAGTAGGCGAACGTAAAATACTTCTTTTCAAATGCACACCCTGAATTTTCATTATCTTGAATGGATGAATATTCATTTGTTTCCAAATGAATCGCCATGTATTAAAATGATGTATCATTTGAAAGAATTAAAATACATATCAATGTGTATAAGGTTTTCCTGTACTGAAATCTTGTATATGCATATGTTTATATTATCATCTTATTTCCACGATTTCATCGTATACTATTTTGTTCATTTAAATATGTGATTTCTTTTCAATATATTTTCTGACAGATTAATAGGATTTGATTATATCACATAGTGCTTTTGGCGTTGCTGAAAACTGCAAATATCATGTTAGAATTTTTCAATTATATGTCCAAAATAACTTCCGAATTCCATATAAACATATAGTATAAAATATATGCTATATCTAATGAGCAAGCTGATATCGAGTTAGGAATACTTAAACAATATAATCAATTAATTATAATTAAATGCAAGTTGATGTCAGTGTAACCGTCAGATTTTCTGAAAATTGGGATGTGGAGTACTCACCAGTCGAAGATTACACATTTTTCATGAACTATTTATTTGAGTCACAATTATCGAATTGTTACTGATACAGTTAGAGCATTACGCGTATATATAGTGAATCCTTTCAATGCTCATCTACCCCACTCTCTGATGAATATAAACAAGATTGTCTCCTTCATGACATTAAAAGTAGAGATGCATCGGGTAGCTGCTTCCTTTCACACATAATTTGCTGCTACAGTCGTGAGCGATATAGATTTGATTTTTATTTTGACCATGTCACTGACTGCAGTAAGAAATAACTTATTATATGTACGTGTGCCATTGGTTTGATACTAGTTGATGTTTCGTAGGAAATTATATCAACCATCAGAAGAGTATGCAGTGAGCACGTTAAGGCTGGAACAAATTCGTTGAAAGCTTGATTCGGCCATTGGGGAAAAAACTCAGACACGTCGATTTTCTCTCTCAGTTTTGCATTTTTTTGGTGTTCTCATATTTTTGATCACGTCATCACTTTTCGAGATATGACGTCATTATCATTTTTTTAATGGCAATATCCTATACCTTCAAAAACAAAAACCCCTTTTTTCTGTGTATACTGATAACTGGATGAACCTACAAACTATTGAAATAAGTGCTTGAATTGCAAGACATTTGTTTCTTGATAATAGCAATGTTGAATCTCCTAAAAACATTATCAAGGGTATCAGAGTTGATCAAATTAATTTCGGTCCTAAGTCTTTCTCTTAGTTCATCAATACCTAGTATTAGGTCTGTTAACGTAAACTCTTGACTAGTGGAATAAGATAAACAGAACTAGCCAGCCACTCTGAAAACCCTCGTCCGCCATCTATTGGGAAGAATATTATTTAGGTATTCACGTATATTTCGTGCGTAATGCGGTGGTGCTCCATCTTGCTGGAACCATAGTGAATTGTCCCTTAGCTGAGGATTCTGATGATGTGGGTACAGAGCCGCAAGTGCGGAAATTATTTGATATTGTAGTAAATCCAAATATTTGTCACCGTTCAATGATCCATCAATAAAGAAAGGTTTCCGTCTATACGTTGAATGTCTGTGGATACTGAGTGTGCCCTTCCATCGCCCAGAGGAGGTGCTTTGGTGCCCAGTACCTACAATTCTGCCTATTCACTATACCATTTGTACAGAAAGTGGACTCATCGGAGAAAACACATTGCCATATGAATTGCGGATCATCATTATTACATCGATCCATCATGAATTCACAAAATTGTTGATTCTTGTATTCGATCATAATCATCTTCATTGAGTTACTTGTACTTTATATGGGTAAAATTTATTCTTTTCAGGGCATTTGAAAACAGACCTTTGACACATTGATAGCTCTAATGCAACTTGTCGAGTAAGTTGATGAGAATTTCCTTGCACTAAAAACAATACATCCAATTGTTGATCTTCCGTAACGCCTGGACGGCCTGATAATTATTATCACCGACATTGCCAAAATTTCTAAACGTTGCTTCGAATTTGTTTCTCGTCGAACATGTATTGGGTCTACCCTGATATTTATCGTTAATCTCAACATGTGAACGGGTCTTATATCCGTAACATATCATTAAAATCTCTATGCGTTGATTTCCACTCAAAGGGGCCACAACTATTATCGGTAAGTCGAATCAATGTTAATGAGACATGTTCGTGAAACAGTTGTAGAAAAAATTAAATCAATAGAAAGGAATTTCACAAACAGGATAATGAGTTATTTTGTGAAAATAAATAGAATATACAATGCGGATCGTGAGTTTTGAGCCATTAAAGAAATAAGAGAAATACATAAAATACTCTGTATCTCGCTTATAAAGGGTGCTAGACCTCTACCCTCTGATGCCCTTACAATATGCCAATTTCCCAATGAATCAACTTGTATTTTCCATTCTGTTTTCCACTTCACGGTCATGAAAACTTTATTCAATCAAAAATGGGAAAAAATTATATGATTTCACTATTTTCAGTTGTTGGATTTGTAGAATTTTTTTTTCTCTTCTAACTCTCGACTGAAGTTCGTAGTTGATTTCATTATGTATCATATTTATAGATTATTAAAATATGATCTTTCTGCATCGAAAGTTTGATATCTCGATGAAAAATTATTTGATCAGGGTCCTGAGAAACGCAAATTGAAGTTCAATAAACAGGTCATGTAAACTATGCATTGGCGTAGCATGAAAAAAATTCTAAGGTCTGTAGAATGAAAAAAAAATGTGAAAAATGTTCGTGCTTTATCTAGGGATTACAAGAAAACTTTCAATCAGAAAAATCCAAAAATTATGGAATCATTACTGTGTACTACACATAAGAAAGTGTAAAGAAGATCATATTTGTTAATTATAATTATTCAGAAAAGAATATTCAGATACAGCAATAGGTTTTTTGTTTCGGCGCAATTGTTTTTCTGGAAGCCAAAGCACATTTTTTAACGGGCATGAGGATTATTATACAAACTATATTGGTAATACCTTGATTTTGTTTACTATGTACTCATGGCTTCAACGTATTCATACATTTTTCATCTTGAAATGGAATGTTAAACGGGATGGGACAGATTAAATAACAAAAAATGTTTATTAAATATCTTGGATTTTTTCCTCGTAGCTAGATATGGAGCCTTTGTATGCAATTTCTTTTCGAGCGATTCATGATTTTTAGAATTTTAGAGGTGATCAATATGATTTATAATTCGGAATTAAGATTCAAAAAGTATTTTCGTTATCGAAGATATTCGAATAAGAATAATGAAGAAATTGCTTCTTGAATTGAACAATAACCAACACGAGTCATTGAACTTGTATATAATATATTTGCTGCTGAACAATGACAAAATCAAGATAGTCAGAGTAGTTGAGAGAGAATAATTTCATATGGAAAATGAAAAACATAACTGAATTCTACTTAATCAATGTTTATAGAGAAGTTTCCGAGAAAATGAAGATGTGTCCGAAAAAATGCCACGAGTTCTCTTCAAACGAACAGGAAGATATTAGGTACAGTATTTTTCAGATGAATACATAAGATCAGCAGAGTATAAAGAAACTGTTCCATATACAAGATGACCCATTAGACTGTGGAAGCAGAACAACTGTTTGGAATAAAAGTTATTATTTTGACGCATGTACACAGTCCTTAAATATTTTCATATACACAGAGTGTTCAGCCTGGGACGTTTGTCAAACTGGAGCGAAAAAAACATTAACAGTGAGTGACTAAGTAAGCCTATTTCGAGGATACGGAGGTAAAGAATTGCTGAAATGTCTTAACAGAGTAGAAGTCTCGTTATACTAGGTGTTTTTCAAATAAGCATCAATCCAGGAGAGTTCAATTAGAAAACAAACCATTCGTCGAAATCAAACACAGTATATTATTCCATCATCTCATAACTATTTTATGCCTTCGAGTTATGTCCATATAACGTACTCTCTTCTAATTGTTTTTGAGAAAATTATATTTTTAGTTCACGATTCGAGAATTTTCAACTGATATGATCAACATTCATTATATGTTTATATGTATATATTTTTCAAAGTCACAGCTTATCATATACATTCGATAATTACAATAATACAATCGAAAATGAAAGTTTTCTAAACGAAACATTCATAGCTTGCTTGTTAAAATGAAAACATGTAAATTTGCGAATCGTAAACGTAGATGCAATTTTCACAGAAACAATCAATTCCAGAAAGTACATAATTTGAAAGCATGAAATAGTTGATAAAATGATATACAGGGTTTTCCATTGAAGGAAATTAAGGTTTTGCTATGTGAAATACCCTGAATTGATGTTCATCCAAAACACACCTTGTATACAAAATGAGACTTCTAATCAGTTCAAACTTTCTAGCCATCCTTTACCTTCATACCTACCAAATGGCTTCAATACCTCACCATTCACCACTAAAAATGTTTTTGCATTTTCATTTTGTATCGGAAAAAGAAAGATAGGACTCGGTGCAAAATTTTATGCTGAATTCGATGGTGAACTGGAAATATTTTACAATTGTGTATCCGTACAAATATACCCACTTTTCTTCGAAACATTCTCCTGTATGCACATTCCTAAGTGAGTTATTCTATTGCCACATACTAAAGGGCCACCCTGTATATGAACTGAGGAGGGAAATTTCAAATGAAATTATTTTACATTGTCTTTGTAATAGTACACGCTTGTCGAGTATGTGATGAGCAGTGCTTCATGATTGAATCACTGATTAACCCAATTAGGTAAGACACGTTCACGAGTGCGGCATTCTCGATGTTTGTACGATCTGTATCATCTGTTTTTATGTGGAAACCATCTCCATTGAAGAGAGGATTGTTCAAAGTTGATGCTTCATCGAACTTCATAACAACGGTAGCGTGATTATGAACAACCCGATTGAAAGATCACGGTCTTGAAGATGTTTGAGTGCATCTGATCTGATTTGACTCGAATGTTTTCCAAACAGGAATGCACCGAGCCATTATCAACACGATTACAAAATATCAAATTTACTTTATATTTTTTCAATACTCCGAATTCAATAACGAAATTTTACATAAAATCTGATTCTCAAAATATTTTTTGAAAGGGTCAAATTAGTATGAACAAAGTGAATCATTTGGATACATTCAAGCGTTGCTTGTTCAACTGTTACAATGGTATTCATTGGTAGTTGCTCATTCATAAGAGGAGAATTGTCATGAAAATATAAAGGACCCCGCACTTTTCTTATGTAAAGTGGCGACCGGTCAAATTTTCTGAAAATTTGGTATGTTGTTGTACCCGACTCAGTGACCAAAATTGTCAATGGGCCCAACCCAATCCTATGGCTAGTTTTCTAAATACGGGGTGTTAAAGTTGAAAATTGCCCAGATTTTTGGATTTATTTTTTGTTTATTAAAAGTTAGAATGGATTTCTGTTGCATGCAGACGTTTACTACATGTTCTAGTAATGAAATTAGTTGATACGTATGATTGAAAATATTTATATTTACAAGGTGATTCATGAATGTATGTCGGTAGTTTTTTGCCAAAATTCATTTTTTCTACTGTGACGTCAGGGAGGCATATTTTTGAAACGTTCTCTTCGATATAGTATTTTGACGAGAAAATATTGCACAGTACACATTCTTTATACAGGGTGTTTCACAGAGAGAACCACTAGACATAATTATTATTTTTTAGAATTAATTCGAAACCCTGTATTTATGGATTGATTTTTGGGAAAAGTAATACCACGAACATATGTGTGTCTCTAATCTCCAAAATACTCAAGGTGGTTTATTCATAGGAAGGTATTCTATTTTGGGAAAAGTACAAAAAACATGAACAACCTGTATTCAAAAATTTCCTCGGTCAAATGTAACTATTTTCTCACTATATATTGATTTTCATAACATCTTCAGAGGTATGAATTCTAAATTCGATACTATGACCAGTTTTCGAGATACAGGGCGTTGAAGTGGAGATTTACTGATTTCATCAGTTTTTTTTTTCAAATTGGAAAGCCGGATTGATTTTATGTTGCGCCTATGAGTTTAATATGAGTTTCGGTACATGGAAAGGTTCAGCTTAAAATATTTCCTGTTACAGGGTTATTCACGAATAAATCACAATAGCTTTTGCAAATACTCAATGATTCTACAGTTCCGTCACAGAGAAATTATTCCGTGGAGTTAATACCTAATCGCTTACTATTTTCAGTCTGAAATACTTCATTATGATTACTTTTCATACAGGGTGAGCCGTACAGCCAACCATACCAAAAATAATTATGCTGTGAAATAATTGAAACGAGAACTTTTTTAGTGAATTTTGAGTAACTTTATGAGCGCGCTTACCCACTGCGCTATCACCCCCAAAAAGATGATAATTATCCATCTTCTTGAGTAGGTATAATTCGAACCTATTTGTATAGGTAGGTACTTCACAATATACGTCTATATCCAAAAATAACTTTGAGGAGTTATGCACATTTTGTGATGATGTAGAGCAATATGGCAATGCACGAAAAATCAACAGAAAGCATTTGCTTACATTTTTAATAAAATTGAGACATGGGATAACTGATGAATTTTTGAAGATTGTTCTTGATTATCCTTCCAGACAATATGTGAGCCTAACAATTTCTTATGTTCGGTCATCACTTTCCAGGCGGTTGTACCGAATAATATTGGTTTGAATGCCATTACAAGAGATAATTTTATAGCTAGACATGTATCTCCATTTATGAATCAGTTGTACAATCCTACTCCCAATCTGCCAAAAGCAATAGTGTACATAGATTGTATACTTACAATAAAATAGATAAAAGTAGTAACTTTAGAATTGTACGTCAATCTTATTGTTTCCACAAAAAAGAGCACCTTGTGAAACCAGAAATAATAGTAGCTCCCGATGGTTACATATTAGAAGTACATGGACCATATTTTTCGGATGCATCAAATAACGATGCAGCGATTTTGAACCATGCCGTAGAAGATGATTTAAATGGAATTAGGAACTGGTTCCAACACGGCGACATTGTGATAGTCAATAGAGGCTATAGAGATTTCATAAATACATTTGAAAATCTTGGCATTCAATATCATATGCCAAGTTTCCTTCCACCGCACCAAAAACAATTCACTACTCTTGAGGCTAACCAAAACAGAATCATTACGGCTACTAGATGAGTAGTAGAATCTAGAAATGGGCACTTCAAGACAATTTTCAAATTTTTTTCCGGAAAAATATCCACGTCTCATGCAGCTCATTTGAAAGAATTTTATCTCATTGCTGGTGCATTAATGAATAGGTATCATCCCTTGATAGAAATAAGTGGAACACCTGAAATAGCTAATGAAATGCTGGACAAATTGCAAGAAAATAATAGGGTTCAAATTCGTGTTCAAAATGAAAATCTTAGAGTATTTAACAAAATCAACTGGTCCCTACCATATTTATTTAGCGGCATCTTACATACAAGGATACTGTTCAAAGACAAAACCACAATTTGATTCAAATCGACGAATTAAATCAGGAACCT
Organism: Plagiodera versicolora; assembly: GCA_037013635.1. Taxonomy (NCBI): domain Eukaryota; kingdom Metazoa; phylum Arthropoda; class Insecta; order Coleoptera; family Chrysomelidae; genus Plagiodera; species Plagiodera versicolora. Next base: position 577,959 of record CM072986.1, on the reverse strand, counting down.
TATTGGTTGAGATTCAGAATATACTCTAGGTTTGTGAATGCTGCCAAACATACGCTTTGGGTTGTATATAATAACAATGTAAATGAGAATCCTGAGGATCCAATAATAGGATACTACTTTACCTGTAAATCAGGAGCCAGGACATTGGGTACATGCGCTCATGTTGCTAGTGTTGTATGGTTTTTAGGATATGCTAGACATCAGCAAAATATCAAATATCCTTCAACCAAACTTTTGACTTGTATTGACGATTCAGGGAAAAGGGATCTGCCAGAGGAGGTGATTTAAAATATCAGTAGCTGACCACTTCTGTTTCAAAATATGTCTTCATGTAGAATCACTCATCACCCATTTTATTTGCACATCTTTCAAATATCAACTCTACCTAAGCTGTATCACTCATCAGTCTCCACATTTTCATATCAGTTATAAGAATTGTATGTACGTACCTCTAGTGGTTAGCTCGCTACTATGTTCCCTATCCTATAGAACCTATTCAATTTAAGACGCACTTCTACAAAAAAAAAAAGAAACGTACAGGAACCTCTACCTCTGTGGTAATGAGTTTAATGGTTCAGTTAGTTTTTCTGATAGTATTTGCAATACACCTTTGGTATAATTCTTGCCTGCGTGGATGATTCAAAATCAACATAGTTTTCTGCTAAAAATAGTTCATTCATTTAGTTAATAGAGAGGAAATAGCTATTATGAGTTCTATAACTATGATGGAATGGAGACAATGATGAAAGATGATGAATGATACAGGACAACACTCCCATTGAAGTAATGCGAAAGCGGTTCCACTGGGAGATGCGAGAGGAGGAGAGGTTTTAGTCGGTAGGAATCTGGCACTCCGGAACGACCGGGGTCTTATGAAAGATTTCCTCTCCTCGGACAAAAAAAAAATCATTTCTGAATCCTATGAAAAAGGAAAATAGTTACTCCTCATTCAAAATAAACCTGATCCAACATATAAATCTACGAAATACTGTATTATTGTGAATATTTTAGACTCAATTTTCAATATTATTTATCAACATTTATCAACATATTGTATGTTAAATATGTTATTATTCATGTAAAAAACACTTAAGATTGTAATGTTCCGTTACTAGCACTCTGATGTTGATTAGGAACAAAATGCTTCATAGATATTGTACCTATATCATGAAAGAATCATTGAATGTTGAATTATAATTGTTTATGAAGTGTTGAATAAATGAAACAACTTCTTATTATAATCTTTGTTGCCACGGGTATGAAAGCTTGTCGATTACTCAAATCTGACAAGGATATATATTTTTGGTAGGTGATTATAACTTGATCACCTTGTTTATTTAAAATTCTTACGGTTATGCATACTTGATGTAATGTTATACAGTTACTCAAAATTCACTAAAAAAGTTCTCGTTTCAATTATTTCACAGCATAATTATTTTTGGTATGGTTGGCTGTACGGCTCACCCTGTGTGAAAAGTAATCATAATGAAGTATTTCAGACTGAAAATAGTAAGCGATTAGGTATTAACTCCACGGAATAATTTCTCTGTGACGGAACTGTAGAATTATTGAGTATTTGCAAAAGCTATTGTGATTTATTCGTGAATAACCCTGTAACAGGAAATATTTTTAGCTGAACCTTTCTATGTACATCTGACCGAAACTCATATTAAACTCATAGGCGCAACATAAAATCAATCCGGCTTTCCAATTTGAAGAAAAAACTGATAAAATCAGTAAATCTCCACTTTAACGCCCTGTATCTCGAAAACTGGTCATAGTATCGGATTTAGAATTCATACCTCTGAAGATGTTGTGAAAATCAATATATAGTGAGAAAATAGTTACATTTGACCGAGGAAATGTTCGAATACAGGTTGTTCATGTTTTATGTACTTTTCCCAAAATAGAAAACCTTCCTATGAATAAACCACCTTGAGTATTTTGGAGATTAGAGACACACATATGTTTGTGGTATTACTTTTCCCAAAAATCAATCCATAAATACAGGGTTTCGAATTAATCCTAAAAAATAATAATTATGTCTAGTGGTTCTCTCTGTGAAACACCCTGTATAAATAATGTGTACTGTGCAATATTTTCTCGTCAAAATACTATATCGAAGAGAACGTTTCAAAAATATGCCTCCCTGACGTCACAGTAGAAAAAATTAATTTTGGCAAAAAACTACCGACATACATTCATGAATCACCTTGTGAATATAAATATTTTCAATCATACGTATCAACTAATTTCATTACTAGAACATGTAGTAAACGTCTGCATGCAACAGAAATCCAATCTAACTTTTAATAAACAAAAAATAAATCCAAAAATCTGGGCAATTTTCAACTTTAACACCCCGTATTTAGAAAACTAGCCATAGGATTGGGTTGGGCCCATTGACACTTTTGGTCACTGAGTCGGGTACAACAACATACCAAATTTTCAGAAAATTTGACCGGTCGCCACTTTACATAAGAAAAGTGCGGGGTCCTTTGTACCATAAAATCTTTATTTCTCATTTTCATTTAACCATAATTAAATTCTATACTCGAAACGGCATCCATAGAAATTATAATTAAGAGCCTGTATTATAATTACTTTATTCACACCAACTCGAAATTATTTCTTCTTTCTTATATCAGATGCTGAATGATATATGAAAAAGAATCATGCGATTCACGTAATTTTTTATTCGTCAATAGAGCTATGCAATACATTGATGGAAAAAAACATTTCAATACATTTTCTGTAAAATAACTGAAAGTACTGGTGTTATAGCAATGTAAAATAAAGAAGAATGAAAATTATAAAACTTATTCTTGTAGTGAAGATATTCATTTCAGCAGATGAAATTTCGATCATCTATAAGTTGCTGAAATGAAAATGAATTTCAACCATAACTTTCTGAAAGATACGAATCAAATTATTATTACACAGATCTTGACAGTCCTTCTAAGTTTTAAGGAATGGTGGAATCGTTAAAAAATTTGATTTTCTCAGTGAATCTTTGTTCTTTAAACATGCCCCCATAATTATTTCATGTTAACTACTATTTGATTCGATACAATTGTTCAAAAGAAAATATCATGGATATCCTGTCCCAGTCTTCTCTTTTATTTCACATAAATGTTCACTAATAATTACGGAAATTCAAATTATACTCTTAGCATTATCAGCTACAGTGCTGACGTACCCAATTATTTCAAAACCTTCTTTAGAAAATGTCATCACAGGTGTTCGAACGTTTCAAAACGAAGAATAGTTGCAGAATGTGAAACTGTTTCCGCAAATACATCTGAACAAGTATACAAGAGTACGAAAATAGTATATTTCAATGTCAGGAAATAAATGAGGATCACTTCGAGCAATTTCTTTAAGAAATTGAATTGAAATTTTCATGTTCACCTGAGCCATTGAAATTGTCATAAACTTAAAAAAATAGTAACATTGAATTGTTACTTTCGATACCTCAAAAAGAGGTGTCGCTGGCTGTAGGGTTCTATTTAAAAATATTAGTCACCCTGGCCTTGTGACGTTGTCTTTGCCAATTTTGTTTTGTTTGGAGTAACAACCTTCAATATTCAGTTTCCTAAATTCACTTGTGTATGTATGACCGTTTTAAGGGGAGGGGAGACTATTAAGATATATCATTGATGAAAAATCTTCCATTAGAAAGCGACTATTATGATATTGCCTAGGTAATAGTGTAAACGATCGCTATCACAATAAACGAGCACTAGTCCCTTTTTATTGGAAAGAAATTACCAGTGCTTCGAAAATCAATGCAGATCCACCTTCTGATTCACGAAAATTGTTAGATACATTTAATAATAATTTAAAACCACCTGATAATCTAGGATTCCCTGTCTCTGAATGGGATTTCATTTTATTTATCTTGTTAACAAAAAAGTTGACGTAGAATCACTAAAACATTTTGAAATGAAACACGCCTCTTCAGACTTCCCAACTTATACTGATTTATACTACTTTCTGAATGCTCAATGTCTAGCCAAGAATTGACTTTCATTTGGAAAGACTCCGACTAGTTTGAATAACAATTCTGGTAATAAAAATATTTACTCTGCTCAGAAATATACCAACTCTTCTAGATATTTCTCTGCTATGTTAATTAGTCACACTGAAAGTGAAAAGTCAATTTGTCCACTATGTAAATCGAATCACACTTTATATAAATGCGCTTCATTCAAGTCGAAACTCCCAAAGAAAAGATATGATATTGTAAAACAAAATAAATGATGTATTCGTTGTTTAGGGTTCAAATACACCTCTTAAAATTGTTTTATTTGCCACAATAACTTACATCACACTCTTCTACGGCAACACAAAAAAACCCTCTCCTGATAATTCCTAGGTGCCTTTCACCTTCTCATATAATACCCGAAGTTCATTGGGACCGGAAGTAAACACCTTGACAAGTTTTTCAACGACATCTTCTGTTTTGCTCTCTTCTGCTCAAGTAGAAATCCTTTACCCTCGAGAAAATTTTCACATAGTACATCCTCTTCTGGACTCAGCCAGTCAAACCGCCTTCATCACTCAGAGTTGTGCAAATCGTTCGAGGTTACCTCAAAATAATTTTCTATCGAAGGCCTAGGAAATATGACTTTTGTAGGGTATGCTTCAACTTCTCTAAGTATCTGTTGGTCAATCTCATAAACGCTACAATCATCCCTAAAATTTGTTTCAATATGCCCTCTACCACCTTTTCAATTGAACAAATGGTCGCAATTCGCTAATTTAAAGATAGTAGACAATCGTTTCAATATATCTGGACCGATTGACATATTGTTAGGTGCAGATATATTTGCGTCAATTTTGTTAGATGGAAAATTGACATCACCTGGCCAACCGAGTACCTTCAATACAGTTTTTGGTTGGATTATTATGGGTAAATCAAATCTTCTCCAATCTCTCAAGTCAACTCTTTTCTTGTGAATTGTGATTCTTCTATCGATAAAATTCACCTTTCGAAAAGTTTACGAAAACTCAACCCCTTGCTTGGAAAAGATGGTCTTCTCGGGATGGGCGGGCCTGATCAGCACTCTGACTCTGACGAAGTTGTAGGAGTGGCGACGATTCGCACAAAACAAAGAATTTTTCGAAGGAGTCACGTCAAACTTTGTCCCTCACCACCCTTATTATATTACGAAAAATACTAAGTATTTTGGTGGGCTGAATGATAACGTCCCATCTTTCTTCTCTTTATTATTTCTCAATTGTTTTCCCATTTTTGTTCCCTTTGTTTCTACCAAGACAGCACCAGATATTCCTAGAATATTCCTCAAATATCCGTGAATGGAAGTATATATTCCGAATATTCATAGAATATTCCTGGAATATATATGCGTTGCGTTGGGCATATGCATGGAATATTCTAATTGGAATATATTAGGTATATTCATGAAAGAATGTTCCAGGAATATTCCGATGCGAATATTCTCATTTGCATGTTCATGGAATATTGTATATTCTGAACGGTTCATTCCTAGAATGTTATGTACGGAATATTCATGAATTATTCCAGAAAAGATGTTTTCATATGATGCGCAATGACGCCTTATAAATGGACATCGATTCCTTTCAAAATACAATTTATTGTTTCCAATGAAATACTTTGCGTTAGATATTTGGCACAAACATATTTTTGAACCAAGACCAATTCTGTGGGCACTGAATTTCAAACAATTGAAAACATTTTGACTCGACTATTATAGTCTAGTTCTGTGGTGGTGCCTTGATGGAGTGATGCACTGTCATTTGACATTCGACAGTATTATTATGAGTGCTCTGACTAGTGTGTGCGTTTCAGTTTCACGTGCGTTTGCGTTTGTTTTTTGTTGAAAGTGGTAAAATTGAGAAGAAGCCTTCTGTTTTTTTTTATTTTTTTTTTGCTACGATTAGCAGTATAATCATATAAAGTGTAAAGTGACTCATCGATAACAAGTTTTCTTATAGAACAGGTAAGTAACAACGAACAATGATTCTTGTGCTGTGAGCTTTTTATAAACAATGGTGTATCATTATTTTCGTTTCATTTTCAAGAAACAAAAGACCAAATTAGTTGGCACAATCAAAATGCACATAGCCTGTCAGAGTTCTGGTGTTTGAGGAAACAATATGTATGTAAAGACAGTCCTTTCTTCCTGAACTACTCTAGGATAGAGTTATACAATGACTTGAATGATGTTTCAGGGACAATACATAAATAAATACTACATAAATAAATACGAAAAATATAGGAAATGTTATGGAAGGATATACAGGGTCGCTGATATGTATGGAAACGGTCGATTATTTCCTAAAGTAAGATAGCTAGCGAAAAATGTTAGGATACAAAAGTTGTAGGGTTTTTTGAAATCCATTAAACTAATGAAAACTTAATTATACAGGATGAGTCAAAAAGTCAGGACGAAACAAAGTTGCTTTTTCTCTAATGGGACGCCCTGTATATTATTCCACATTTCAATTCTGCTCGAAATTCTGAACAAAATTGATGAAGCGCTTCATTTCCTAAATTCAACCGATTTCGAGATATCGAATTTTGAAAATAGTTCTTTACTACTCTCAAATTCATTAAAGAAAAAGCACGAAATGATGCATATTTATTATGAAAGTCACAAAAGGTGGAGTATGTGGATATTATGATTACAATTTAATTATAATTTTTTTACAGAAAATAAAAAAAGCATAATTGTTCAGGGTTCATTAAAATGCAATCAAAACAATAAAATGTATTTTTTAATGAATGTCCAGGATATTTAAAATTTTATGAAAACAATAGTTAAGACAGGAGGAAAAGAGAGAAAACAAGTTTTAATAAACAACAAATTTTTCTTTGAAATTCTATTTAATAAGGTGCTCAAAGTGTTACCATTTACCTCCTGACAGTAATGAACTCGCTGAACAAAATTTTGTAGTGAATCTAAAATCATGTGAGGAGGAATGGTAGAAATTTCATGCCTTATTCTTTCTTGCAACTCTTCGATATTTGGCGGCCTATTTTTGTAGACTACATTTTTTATGTGACCCCATCGAAAAAAGTCAAGTGGGGTCATATCGGGAGACCTAGCTGGCCATTCAATTGCTCCCCTGCTTAATGGACTAACATTTTTGGATAATTTATTATAAGTTATTTTCAAAATTCAATATCTCGAAATCGGTCGAATTTAGGAAATGAAGCGCTCCATCAATTTTGTTCAGAATTTCGAGCAGAATTGAAATGTGGAATAATATACATGGCGTCCCATTAGAGAAAAAGAAACTTTGTTTCGTCCTGACTTTTTGACTCATCCTGTATACTTAATTTTTCATTAGTTTAATGGATTTTGAAAAACCCTACAACTTTTGTATCCTAACATTTTTCGCTAGCTATCTTACTTTAGGAAATAATCGACCGTTTTCATACATATCAGCGACCCTGTATGTCACTGCTTTTCAATAATCATTCAATATTAAATTGAAGTAAATGTCTTTACCCAAGGTGAGATTTGTGCAGAAGTTATTCTTTCATTAACTGTAATAATATATCAATTGTATTGGCTCAGAAAGAAGGGACTATCAGTGAGTGAATGAATCACACAAATAGTGAAATATATATATTTATTTTTTCTATAGATGAAATTCAACGATGTCAGCACAACAAAGTCTCTCTGAAAGAAATTGAAATGGTTATGTCGGTGTATCTTGCCAAAGCCACCGAGCGACTAAAAAGGAATGAGTAAGTTTTTTTTCAACATATATGTATTTTGGTTGGGGAAGGTGATAAAACCAAAGATCAATACTTCCTCTGATTTTTTTAGTTGTCAGAATCATTTTGCACAATTATTTTGAAGACAAAAACTTAATTACCCCAAGAGAACTGAAAAAAACACATCTTGTACTATCTGGTTCCTCCTTACTTGAAAAGTTTTCTGCCAATTCAGCAACAGAGATGGATGTTGAATAAAATATACCAAAAAAAGGACGAGTTTTTATGTTAATTATTTAGTTTATATAATATTTATATATGTAAGTGTTGTTTGAAATATTTGATTGTTTGTGTTTGTATTTATCATTTTATATATTTTTTTTTGATTATGTTATATATATATTGTGATGAATATATATCTTTCACTAGTGAAAACAATTTTATTAGAAAATAATCCCCTGATTCCCCTATATAATATGTTTGGAATATTCTATAGATATCCCCAGAATATTCTGGATATTCATGGAATATTCTCCAAGGATATTGGGTGAATATCCACTACCTGAAATTTTGGAATATTCCATGGATATCCTGCGAATATTCTAGATATTCATGGAATATTCTTTTCAGAATATTCTATGATTATCTGAGGAATTCCCATTCGCATGTTCAGGAAATATACCTCAGATATTCTTGAATATTCCAGAACATTCCTAGAATATACCAATATTCGAAGATGAATATTCTAGGAATATTCATGGAATATCTGGTGCTGTCTGGGTATATACCAATTTTCCTCTCATATGCTCAATTCAAGTTAAATATTCACAACATTTGGTATATATTGTTATGTTCTGTTTTTTGTACTCTGTCAAAGTTTCCTGGTGGGCTTATCGGGAAACAGAACGAGTAGCTCTCTTACTCTCAACTCGAAACCACGTTTGAAATCGGTATCTTTCGGTACTGGATTCAAGTGTTTATTGTTATTATTATATAAAACTCTCTCCAGAATTCAAATATTCGCTGTCTCCAAGCTCCAGCAATAATTTCAGTCCACTTCCCAGAGGATAGGTGGTTGCAACCCCCGTCCAGGCGTGCGAAGTAGATTAGAACGACTTCCGCAATACCAGGTAACTCCTCCTTTGGGCAGCTTTGACAAATTCCGAATTATTTTGTTATATTGTAGTCAGACCTCATCCCAAATGTTGTGTACTCTAACAAACTCAACTCTAACGGATTTTTTGTCAAATCAACCTTACAATGTGAAGACTGTGCGGTTCAAAGAATTATTAACAATAACAATAACTCAATTTATTCATCCTAAAAGTTCTCAACTTATATATTGCTTGACGTTGCTTCTTTTATGTTCTTCAGAAATTCGCGAGGCTAGTATTTTTCGTACCATGGAATTCGTATAGTTCACAGTATTTCTATACAACGATCATAAATATTTCAATAAAAAATGTTAATATTATCACCTGCGAATATTCTCAAAGATAATCATTGCGATAAATACAGTGCGTCCATAAAGTAAGGCATAAATTCATTATTGGCTAAATGAACAATAAAATAAGGAATTCCCAAAACAGGTCGATTTTTGATTTCAATTTACTATTGTTTCAAATCATAATCTAATATACAGTTTTTCAAATGGAACCCCCCCTCTTTTTTTTTCAATTTCCAAATTGCCTTTGCTGAGCTGATTCCAAAAATGTATAATATGTTGCTTCAAATTGGTACAGGGTGGGCAAAAATGCAAAAAAAAAAGTATGAAAATATAAAATAATTGATAATAAATATAAATATAATCACAAATTGATTCATACGTAGTTTGACGCACTGATTCCGAAAATATGGATAATTGAACTCGTAGAGAAACAGGAACCTGAGAAAATCGCGAGAACCCAATCGGAAAATTTCAAAGTCGGTTTTTCGACCTCAATTCATAGTGATTCTTACGTGTTTTGACGCGATGATTTTAAAAATTTGGTTATTTGAATTTTTCCGGCGAATTTGATTTTCAAAATGATCCGTATTATTAGGGTCCCCCGGATTATTAGGGTCCCTCGTATTATTCTGGGTCTACCAGATTATTTCGGGTCCTTTCCGAATTATTCCAAGTCTCCTGGATTATTAGGATTCCCTGGATCATTCCGGGTCCCGCGGATTATTAATCACATAGTGATTCTTACGTATTCTGACGCGCTGCATTTTTGCCCACCCTGGACCAATTTGAAGCAACATATTATACATTTTTGGAATCAGCTCAGCAAAGGCAATTTGGAAATTGAAAAAAGAGGGGGTTCCATTTAAAAAAAAAATGGTGATGACGTCATTACACGAAAGTGGTCCACCCTGTATATTAGATTATGATTTGAAACAATAGTAAATTGAAATAAAAAATCGACCTGTTTTGGGAATTCCTAATTTTATTGTTCATTTAGCGAATAATGAATTTATGCGTTACTTTATGGACGCACTGTATAACAAAATCTGTAATTTGTTTCATTCCATTAATATCAGTAGGTTCAATAGACATCCATGTATATTCATATTTTGATATACAGAACTAAGTAGTGATCTTTTAATAAAGAGTAATTGATCGCATATAGATATCATAACACGGCTAAGTCTCGATCATGAATGCCTATTCCACAACAATGAGGAAGTTTCCTTATGACGAATTCTCATCAAATAAGTACTCAACTATTTAGTTTGATATCTCTACTTTCTAGAATGACAATACAAATCATTCAACTCCATTCTATTTTCAAACTAAACCAATTTATAAATTCTGAGGCGGAAAACTGTGACGTACTTAGTGAGTTTAGAGTGAATATAGCTATCGTAAGTTATGTTATGGTGTAATCCGGATGATCGCGGACGAAATCTACGAATGCATTTGCGCAATTGCCAGATCTACCTTTCTATTTTCATGAAAATAAATTGAAAGCTGTTCCGAAAATTCAAACACAAAATTATATTGAAATAATTCAATTCAAGAACAAATTCGATTCATTCATTTATTTTCTATTCAGCCATAGCCCTCGATTATATCATCGCATTCATATATTTTCGCATGTTATGTGCTAGTTATATTTCATAAGACATATATGATATTATATCACGAAAGGTAAACAATCCATGATTTGGTATTGCAAAATCCACGACATATTTTACCAAGATATTCTGGTCAGTTTTTCCGAATATTTAGAATAAATTAGAAGCAGGGCAACACTGTACTTCCGCACGCAAAAACTCAATTTGTTCCTGTGTGAACCCGGTTTTTCACTTGGTACGTCATCAGAATGGTGGAGGAGCCAAAACTAGTTTTTCAAAACGAAATTCTGGAGTCAAATTCGATCGCACAAAAAAAAGAAAAAATACGGGTGTAATAATTTTTCATATATTTTATGGAAAAAATAAAATCTCAATATTGGAAACTTCCTCATTATGTACAGCAGTATTATGTAGGCAGAATGACATTTCAATTCTATAAGTAGAACGAAAGTACTTAGATTCTACAATTCGATTGATATGAATGATTATGTTCAATAACAGTCAGAGGATGAACTATCCAGAATAGAGAAAGAAGGCCAGGCCGTATCCAAATTATGTTTTCCCTTTTCGATAATTATTCTGATCTATTTATTGATATAATATTTCACCAAAAAGTCACATGAGAAAAGTACTTACAAATAAATGGCTAGGATATTTCAAAGAATATTGTTATTCACTTCAGATCATCTAGATTTTTTTTCGATACAATTCCAGAACAGAATTGATGGTTCCACGATTATGAAACGATGAATGGTCAATACTCTCATCATATGTTTCTTGATTTTTCATCAAATTATTTCAGTATCTCGACAAAAAATCCTAGTGAGTTTAATCAGCACACTAACCTTAAGGATACAATTATTTTCACAAAAAGGAAAAAGCCTTAAAATAACGTAGCATCATGATATAGGTACAGGAATCATGGTAAGTGGTGAGTACATGACATCAAATCCAATACATGCAATAGACCAAATATTAAACTTACCTTACAAATCACTAGTAAAGGAAATGCACAATTCACAACCGACGGTCGGAAATCGACTTCTGTAATCAACAGGAAATTTCAATCGAAATCGAATACATAACAACCTCAAAATTGTTGTGATAATGGCGTGTGCGTCGTCAACGTTGCGTGTTGGCTTGTGGCCGAACTTGTCCGATACCGATAACTCCGGAGATTGCCGAACGCCAAACAAATAATGAACGTTTTGTTTTGAAGCGCCAAATTCAAACTGTTCTTCAATGAGTTGATAATCATACGAACCTCATAAAAGATGGGCTGTGGTTGAATAATGATACCTATATTGCGTCTGTTTATTCGCCTAAAGAGAAATTTGATTCCATTCTGTACCTACAATGTACACTTGCCTATACACACTTTAAGGTATCTATGGTAAACTTTCGTTTAACTTTTGCATTTCGATGAAAAATATTTAAGAACCTATAAGGATCATTGGAATAATCATCAAAATGCAAAAATATAAAACAATGAGTTAACGTTTTATAATGACGTAAAAATATCGTCAAACTAACGTCCTGGTTATGACGTCTACAGTACATTCAAAAAATGACGTCAGTTTTCACGTCATTTTTTGGTAATATGACGTTGCGGACCAATAAATACCAAAAAGAGACGTCATTATGACGTCAGCTTGCTGCCTGGGTTATCATACTGGACATTTTCAAATAAAACTTCATTCAGGCACTTATTTATGAAGTTCTCGAATACGGCAAGGCCTTCTCAATGATTCTCAAAGTATCGAAAAAACTCCTGTCAATTTTAGTTTTTCCTATGAACCCCTTTTTTTATTTCAGAATTTCCCGATTACATATCACCCATCATGGTTCAATATTACGATTTTGTTAAAAAATTGTTTTTTTTGCGAGGAAAAAACATTGTACCATGTAAAATGTTGACGGTTTGATTAATCTCTAGTCGACACATTGGAGCTGAATGGGTTTTGTTGACAATTTCTGCAACAAAATTCTATTGAATCAGGACGACCTACAATTGGAACTCATGCATAATTCAATCAACGAATGTGACATTATAACATGTGTTCGAATTGCCCACCTCCTGATTCTAAGCACAATGTCATTTTCTTCTTGAGATATGCTATTGCTCTCGATACATCCGTTTTCCTAATCCTAAGTCTAAGAGTGGTAACAATTCTTCGTCAAATGTCATCAAGGTCGATTGACAATGTTCTGTATTTTATTTTTCATTGTTCCTCTCATAAAAATAGTCCGGAGAAGGAGAAATGTCAAGCGATCGCGTTGGCCGAGTTTTTGATGTGAGATGTAGTAAATTCCATGTTTTTTCGTTCTTCTAATACATACATGACTAACATGATTTAGAATCAGATTAATCTGTCAAAACTTTGTTGACAACAGGATTACAATGTTTTTTCTGAAGCACTCTTCGCAAAAAATGATAGATTAGATTTTTGACAAGAAAGTGATATTGAACCACTACTCGTGATTGATGACTAGAAAACGTTATCTGAAAATGTTGGAATTCAAGATGGCGTTTACAAAAAAATCAAAGTTCACAGATGTTTCTCCGCCATTTTGGAAATGACTGAATAGGCGATACCATATTCAAATCTCCATGAAAAACTGCCTGAATAAGGTTTCAGTTGAGATTGTCTAGTACGATCATCAACGAAAATCGGAAATATCAATTATATTCTCAATACTGACTGACTGATAAGCCATGCAAGACTTCTGATGTAAAATAAAAAATATTTATTTTACAAAAATTCACAACTCTTAAACAAATTTTTCACATAGTTTACAAAATTTTGTAGGCGTAGCACAAGTTCACACGTCAGCTGCAGCGATCTGAAAATGGCGTAGTTTTGTTGTCCTTGAGTGAGAGTAACTGCCGCGCATGTGCGGGACTGCGATTGCAGCGGTACTGCGGATAAAAATAGAAACGGAACTTGCTGCCTACTGTGGGCGGACCAGGCCCATGGGATGTGTGGCTGAGTAGAAGTTCAGTCAATGCTGGTTCCACCTTAAGGCACCAGGCGAAATCTCATAGTAATAGCCTGTGAATCGGGGTAGCAGGAGAGTAACCATTCGAGATCCCGGAACTCATAGGACTTCGAATTATAGGAAAAAGCTAACTGAGAAGCCATAAGGCAGACCTGGACATGCAATTGCTTAATTAATAATTGATAATGTCACAGAATTTGATGACATCGCGGAGCAACTGATGATGATTTCAACCTATTTATCAAATTGTCCCCTGATCACGAGGATTTACAAATGTTACGCACCATGGTGGTGCAAAGACCTTGCTGATTCAAGAAACCATGTTAGACGCAAATGGGATGGATACAGAACCATTTCAACAAATTACAATAAAAAAATTCGAACAACAAAAATTTCCGGAGGTGCTAGACTCCAAAACATACTCTCAAGAGTCCCCTAAAGTCTGATCGGAGTAATAGTATAGCAAGGGTATGTGGATTTGAAACTTGGATATCAGATATGGGACTATAAATTTTCTGACATTTTGTGCATCTTGAATTCATCAAGCTTGGATCATCAAAGAGCTGAAATAGATTTGAGATTTATCCACAAAGTTGTTGATGGAACTATATTTTTTTCAAATCTAATCGCATTCTTCGATTTGAATTTCAACTCCAGGAGGACATGATTTTCAGATTTATTCACGGTTCCTCATCACAATACATATTATTGTCAAAATATATTAATTACAAGAATACTAAGACTGGTGAATGAAAATAGTGAAATCATTGATCCAATACATCCAAATATTTATTAAATAATCAACTTGTCACATTGATCTGTTATAACTTAGTATTTGTATTATTATGTCAATCAAGTTTGTAGAGAATTATCTCTCAAAAATTTATGTTATTTGTGTGAATTGACATATTCATAAATAAATAATAATAAACTAATTATATGATTACTCAGAGTCTTAGTGGAAAATTGAGATTATTTTGTTTTTTTGAGTTCACCTTATTCAAAATTAACCTCATTGTATGATGGTATGGTATTCTTTGATATTTATAATTCATCCTCATTCATTGTATTTCTTGAATTAGGAATGAAATGAGCAAAGGTCAAAGAAATACTCTCGGAGTGTTCACATGAACTGTTACATAAAGTAGGTACGACATAAGCAGAGTTGTTACATCACGAAGGATACACGAATCGCACAAATTATGATCTAGTTCCAACGATGTGCCCTATAGAGAACGATATCAATAAAATTTCCAAGTTTATTCATTTATTCACGACCCTGCCTTCGCATCGTGAAGTCCATGAAAATTAAGTACTCACGTGAATGAATGTATTTTTGTTAAGAATGATGGAATAGGAATAACGGGATGTGTCAGTTATCGATTTTATCGATGACTTGTATTCGTATATTCATATTGAAAATTCTTTCTTTTTTGTCATTGTATACTACGGTGTTATACTATTTAGTTTTAAATTCGATATTACATACAAGCAATAGTTTATACTGAAGCTTCGTGATTTCTCCCCCTTTATTCACTTACAAAATGTACTTTGAATATCGTAAAATTCTGAACTTTCGTGAATAAACATTATTTTTATTATTGTCGCAACTCAGACTCGCTTGGCAATACGAGGGGGTTTTTAGTTTTAACTCATCACCCAATTACATGCATTCTCAAATAAATTACTGGCTGTTATTATCAAAAACATATTTATCGCATCGAAAGATCCAATAGCATGATTTTGCCGATCTCATGATTTCCATAAGGTGAATGATTTCTACATTCTATAGAAGTTAAACAGGAAATATGATGTACTGAATGTTTTTGATGAATGGCCAAGATGAACGAAGATTTTGATTATGGAATTTACAAAAGGAAATCATCATCTTATGGGGATCATGTATTATTATTATTATTATCATCATTGTAGATGATAGCGAAAGTAGTCCCACACCAAAGAAAGATCCTTCTACTTTGGATGATCTAGGACCAGTTAGCATCGAAAATAGAAATAGAAAGAGATTATCAGAAAGAAGAATAAATGAACGAATGACCAAATTATGAATGAATGAATGAAAGAATGAAGTGTTTTCTCTTCGACAAAATAAATAATTTCCATATTTCAAATCTTTCAGCATTTTACTTTGAGAATTAACGAGACGCCGGCCCTGTTTCCACATTCAGTGTTCGTCCTGATATAGATCCACGATACAATGTCCCCTTTAGAAATAGTTAATTGCATTCCAATTGGATATTTATTGGGTTGCCCTTGATCGCAAGATGATCTCAAGTATGCGATTGTGTATGCGTTTGGTGTTCATCTTCTCGAACAATTCGTGTTACAGATCTGAGAGGCTCGTTGAGTAAGTCTTCAAAGGTCGATACTGTAATAATTTTTTCATGTAAACATGCAACATATTCATCGGGGTTATTCAATTTCATAATTATGAATCCTTGATACTAATGAAATATCAAAAGGCGATTAAGATTGTTTATTGAGAAGTATCCTTGGAAGATGAAAAAAAGGCTATTCGAACCTGATCATTCTAGTTTGAAAATTTTCAGGGTGAAAGTTTAAGGAACTTTGGTTACCTTGCATTTATAGATAACCTTTGGATATTTGATGGAGGTATGAGGAAATTTTGTAGTGTAGTTTTTGGAAATTAATTTGTGGATTTTGTTGATATGGATTTGCTTCGATGGATGGTCTTTGATGATCATATTTCCAAATGACTTCGAATGAATATACAACTGGAATTCAGGATTCATTATTATAATAGATTCAATAAAACAAGGTATTCCATTAAATAAAATTGATATGATTTTTCTTACAACAAATAGATATTATAGAAAAGTGAACTGATCATTCTAGTTTGAAAATTTTGAGGGTGAAAGTTTAAGGAACTTTGGTTACCTTGCATTTATAGATAACCTTTGGATATTTGATGGAGGTATAAGGAAATTTTGTAGTGTAGTTTTTGGAAATTAATTTGTGGATTTTGTTGATATGGATTTGCTTCGATGGATGGTCTTTGATGATCATATTTCCAAATGACTTCGAATGAATATACAACTGGAAATCAGGATTCATTATTATAATAGATTCAATAAAACAAGGTATTCCATTAAATAAAATTAATATGATTTTTCTTACAACAAATAGATATTATAGAGAAGTGGGTCACATCGCACTTCATTGTGAAGAAAAAGGTAAATGAAAAACATTGATGATCCCAAATGAATAGAATTCTTCCAAATGCTTGTACGTATAGTGAAATATTGTATAACTATTTTTTCATTGACCTTTAGATGGTCTTCGAATGAATATACAACTGGAATTCAGGATTCATTATTATAATAGATTCAATAAAACAAGGTATTCCATTAAATAAAATTAATATTATTTTTCTTACAACAAATTGATATTATAGAAAAGTGGGTCATCACATCGCACTTCATTGTGAAAAAAAAGGTAAATGAAAAACATTGATGATCCCAAATGAATAGAAGTCTTCCAAATGCTTGTACGCATAGTAAAATATTGTATAACTATTTTTTCATTGACCTTAGATGGTCCACATGACGACTATGGAGAAAAACATGTATAACTGACCTGTGGAGAGAAGATGAGTTCAATAATAATTGTGCAAGGTGCAGTTTGACTTTTACGGTTATGCTCCATGGCTAGTGCGTTACCTCTTTCATCCAATCTATATACGGCATTAATATGTTCTCGAATAATACTTCGAGTAGGTATAGTGTTCGATTTTTTGCTTGATGAATGTTGTCTTGTAATGAATGACCAAGCGGAGAGTTCAAATCGATTGCTTGATCAATTATACAAAAAATGCCATTTGTATGTTTATGGTGATATTAGATATATTTCAATATAAGACAAAATAAATTCAATATTACTTATTGACATGGTACAGGAGAAGGAGACATATTTCGAAATCCAAGAAATGGATGAAAACTCAAGATTTTTTCCCTGCCCAAAAAGATACGTCGAGTTGAAAATGTAATTTCCAGGAAACCTTCAAATCTTACGAAAAAAGTTGAACGCAATGAACTAATGCTAGCGTAGTACGGAATCCAAAATTGCATAACTTTCATGAATCGCAATCAGAAAGAAATTGAAATAGTAAGAGGTTTTTTCATTCCTGAATTACTAACAATCATATACATACAACTTTCAGAATAACGACGAACAATGACGACTGTTTAACCTTTTTTTGTTTATTTTTTTAATGATGTTTTTCAGAGTTTTTTGAGATAGTAACTTACTATTCAGGAAATAATTTTCATATCTAGAATGTGTTATTCTCTCAATGGATATTGTAATAATCTAAAAGTTTTCATAAGATATTATATTATTCCTAAAGAATTCTGAAATATATCTTTAATTCTAAATTATATTCACAATCAAATCATTCAAGTTTATTACTATACAGATGGTAAAGGGTGAGCAAATTTTGATGTTTGTATGGGGTAACTTGGTAACTGTAGATGTTATAAGAAAATGGAGGTAGGTCCTCTTTTCGAGATAAGTTCATGGCGAAATCAAAAATTGGTTATCCTTTTGTTATTGAGTGAGTTGTAAACGAAAGTTTATGGTTGTTGGCGAAATTTGAAAAAACTATGTTTCAAGTTCTCAAAATTCTTTTTTCCATTTAATCCAGTGGCGTCGAATGAATTTTTTTAAAAAATTGTTTCATCTCGATCTGAGAAAAAATTTTGTAATTACCGAGTAACTCGTTATAAACATCGAGATTTGACCACCTTGTATTTCCTCAGATTACCAAAATATCTGTTATGTTATAAGTGGATATCTTAATGGATTATTCGTATCCTTAATAAACAAATAAGTGGATAGAATGACCCGAGTAGGAAAAGAAGTCTATGCATGGATAGCCATTAATCAACCATCGTAACTATGAAATATTCTCACTCTTCTTTGAAAAAAAAAGCGAGTGCTAGTACAACCCAGTTGACACAAGTTCGTCTCAGAGATCTGATTGGGCATCACATTCATGTTCCAGATCACAGTCATGACTTGAATTGAGATTCTCTCTAACATCACAATGACTTCTATTCCGGACCCTTCTGGTCGTTTTTTGATTTTCATTTAGCGTCACAATAGAAATCACATTGATACATTGGATAACTCACAATGTGAAGTTCGAACTGCCTCACATTCTTCGATCTGGAATTCCTTATGAGGAGAATATTGTGCTTCTGAAGGAGGTCACATATACTTAAATTTCGGAGTTAATAATGAAGTATAATTCAAGTCACTTGGACGAAATAATAGGTTTCACAAGAATACTCCATTTTATTTGATTATGATGACATTTATTTTTGAAAAACCTTCGGAAACTCATAAATATGACTTTTATATAAGTAACTGAAATTTCACTTCAACATAAAAAAACTCACATCACTACACTGCTCTATTCTTGCAATTTCTGCTTTGTAGCCACTATCTTTTTGGTATATATAAATATATATATATATATATATATGACACAGTCTCTGTAAACCAAACCATTGGATATTTCGGAGATTTTTTCTTTCCATCATTTGTATATTCATTGAAGCTGCGAAAGGAAATTATGTTGGAGTATACAGGATGACTCAAAAAAGTGTGACATATCAAAGTTGTGTTTTTTCAAGAGGAACACCCAGTATTTTGTTGCAGTTTTGGATAGTTGAGGAAAAAATAAGAGGTAATTTCATAAGAGGTACCATGTACCTAACTATATCCGTTTTCGAGTTATTGTTTTCTTTTTGAAAATGCAGGGTGCAATTGGAGACTGAATATCATCGAGATGTATAAAAACCATACCTTTCAATTCTGACCAAGCATTGAAGAGGTTTCAGGCTATTGATTCCGATAGAACCCGTTTCCCAATATTATACAGGACGTTCAAAATTCATTGTCACTTTTTTATAATTTCAAACGCAGATAACTTTGTTATTTTGAATAGAACACCCTGTATTTCTTAAATCTGAACAATACAAAATTCGATTATCTTTCATTTTATATCAAGGTTCCCTACACCTAGCTTGAATAGTTTTCAAGATATTGGCATTTTCAAATAGTAGTCATAATTCAAATGCATTCTTTGAATCGAGAGAGCTGTGAAACGACATTTATTCGATTTGGTGACAGAATTCTCATTGAGAGTTATTATACTTCACTTCATCGAACATTTCACTGTTATTTAGATCAATATTCATTTCAGATTCACTGTCCGATAGTTTTTGAATATGTTCTTTCCGCAAAAGTGGATTGGTAGGGAACGACCACGAAATTGGCCAGCAGGATCGCCAAATTTGACTTGCCTTGATTTTTTTTATGGAGATATTCGAGAAAAGCGAATGACGACACTCCTCCAACCACATTGGAAGATATGAAGGAGAGAATAAGCGCTGCTTTTCGAAGAGTGTCGCCTCAAATGTTATTAGATGTTAGGCAGCTTTCCATAGAAAGAGTAGCTCTTTCTAGTCATCATTTCGAGCACCTAGTTTGAATTGAAGACATTTGTATCTCATGTTTTGTTGAAGTTTCTCAGTTGAATAATAAAAAAATTGTATGTTCAATGAACTACGGTCGGAATATGGATCTGAATAGAAACTTCATTTCAGTGAACAGTTAAAGTTCGATGAAGAATTCTGTTACCAAATCAAATGCATGTCGATTCACAGCTCTCTCGATTCAAAGAATGCATTGAAATGATAACTACTATTTGAAAATGCCAATATCTTGAAGAGTATTCAAGCTAGGTATAGGGAACCTTGACATAAAATGAAAGATAATCGAATTTTGTATTGTTCAGATTCAAGAAATACAGGGTGTTCTATTTAAAATAACAAAGTTATCTGCGTTTGAAATTATAAAAAATTGACAATGAATTTTGAACGTCCTGTATAATATTGGGAAACAGGTTCTATCGGAATCAATAGCCTGAAACCTCTCTGATGCTTGGTCAGAATTGGAAGGTATGGTTTTTATACATCTCGATGACATTCAGTCTCCAATTGTACCCTGCATTTTCAAAAAGAAAACAATAACTCGAAAATGGTTATAGTTAGGTACATGGTACCTCTTGAGAAATCGTATTATTTTTTCTTCAACCATCCAAAACTGCAACAAAATACCGGGTGTTCCATTTAAAAAACACAACTCTGATATGTCACACTTTTTTGAGTCATCCTGTATACTCCGAAATAATTTCCTTTTGCAACCTCAGTGAATATCCACATAATGAGAATAAGAAATTTCCGAAATATTCAATGGTTTAGTTTACAGAGACCGAGTCGTATTTGGTGCCCCACCCTGTATATATATATTTATATATTTCTATATATACATATATATATAGTGCGTCCATAGAGTAACGCATAAATTCATTATTGGCTAAATGAACAATGAAATTAGGAATTCCCAAAACAGGTCGATTTTTCATTTCAATTTACTCTTGTTTTAAATCATAATCTAATATACAGGGTGAACCACTTTCGTGTAATGACGTCATCACCATTTTTTCAGATGGAACCCCCCTTCCTTTTTTTTTCAATTTCCAAATTGCCTTTGCTGAGCTGATTCCAAAAATGTATAATATGTTGCTTCAAATTGGTGCAGGGTGGGCAAAAATGCAAAAATTCACTTACAAAATAATGAAAATAACGAATAAACACATTAAATGAAAATAAGTATTGTTAATAATAATAATAATAATAATAATAATAATGTTTATTGACATAAATGGAAATGTTTACACTCAGGTGAAATGCAATAAACATGGTTGAGTCACAGAAGTGTACAACAGCTATGAGTTGTTATACTACTTGTGCGTGACTATACATTGAATTGTTATTGCAGAAAAACAAAATTTTCGAAGGTTTTTTCGTTAGTTGAGGATAACATAATATATAAATTAACAAAATAATCACATGTAAATGAACGAAAAACATAGTTTACACTTAAAAATATTTCAATGATTATTGAATAAAAAAATTATCTAAAAAACACATACACTAAATGCAACAAAATCCCAAAAACCAAGCTAAAATCACATAAAAATAATCCAACAATAATGTCAGTTAAGAATGGATATATTCATTAAAATTCATTCAACATGTTAAAATTGTGTTATTATACCTACATTCACTAAGTCTTTTTAAAAGACCAAACTCGCAAAACTGATGAGTAACTGAGACTTATGCATCATCGTATATACACACATCTACACACATAGATATATATACATATATTGTTACCAATGGTATAGATGATGTTTCAAATATTAATACATTTTTTGATTAACAAGTTCATGAAAAAGTGATCTCTCATTTTCAACAATCCACATTTTTACCTTTTTTTTGAATTTGGACATGTTATAGTTATTCTTCAGGTAATCCGGTACCATATTATATAACCTAGGTCCTAGGTATGTTGCATTCCGCTGACCTATGGTTTTGTTGCAGCACGGTATTACGCTTTTATTTTTATTTCTTGTGTTATGACTGTAGTTCGGATGTTCTAAGATGATACTTCCTTTTTTGACATTTTTCAAAACATTCCAACAGAAGAGCTGTCTGATATCGAGAAAACTGGATTCTTTGAACAAGTCATCACTTGGGTAAGTGTGAACCTTATGATAAATGATTTTTATTATATATTTTTGTAAGACATTCAATTTTTCCAAATAATTATCACTTACTCCACCCTATCCCACTATACCGTATTGTAATTGCGATTCAACTAATGCAAAATATAATATTCTCAAACTTGGGGTATCCAGAAAACCTCTCATATATTTGAATTTGTATAGCATTCCCCTCAATTTTTTTACTATATTTTCAATTTGCAGGTTCCATCTCAGATGCCGGTCTATTATGATGCCAAGATATTTCATCGACTTCCCTTCCGGTATTTCATAACCTTCTCCTATTCTTATAGGTCCCATATTTGGTAGTCCATTGGTGTAGGAACAGAAAGGCAAGTATCTAGTTTTTGTAAAATTCAGTGTTAATTTATTACCTCTAAACCATTTTACTATTTTCAGAAAATCAGTCTCTACAAGATCCTTCAGTTCCGGCCATGTGTTGGATTTATACAGTATGGCTGTATCGTCTGCAAAGCTGAGAATATTTCCTTGTGTTTTCATGTCGAGTAGGCCGTTAATATAGATAGTAAACAATAATGGTCCCAGTACAGTACCTTGTGGGACTCCATAGGAAACATTCTCGTAGTGGCTGGTTTCACCATTGATGCTTACCCTCTGTTTTCTATCATTCAGATAACTTTTAAGAATCCTATAAATATTTCCTAGCTCTTAGTCCATATGATGATATTTTTTTCAATAATGTATTGTGGCAAACAGTGTCGAATGCTTTCGAAAGATCAACGAATATGCACAAGGTAGCCTTTTTCTTATCCAGTGCTTCATAAATATAGGATGATAGAGCGAATATTGCATCTTCCGTCGATTTTCCTTCTCTGAATCCAAATTGTTTATCCGAGAGAACCTGATGTTTATTCAGAAAAGACAATATTCTTCTTTTTAATATCTTTTCTAATATTTTAGATATGTTTGAGATAAGTGATAGTGGCCTGTAATTAACCATTTCATATTTATCTCCATTTTTATACAGTGGTTTGATTAGTCCTGTTTTCAGGATTTTCGGAAAGTACCCTGTATCCAGACACCGATTTATTAAATGGGTCAGTGGGCCTTTGATTTCATTTACTATTTCTTTAAGAGTTTCAGATCGAATATCGTCATCACCCGGAGATTTCTTTGGTTTTAGTTGCGATATTATCTCTTTGACTTCGTTTTCATCAGTTGGGAATACGTACATAGTGCTGTCTATAATGTTTTCAGAATAATCAAAATCTGAAGGTTCCGTTATTTTCATTGCAAGATTTTCGCCTAATTTGCTATAATATTCATTGAATCTGTTGCAAATTTCTAATTGATCATGTATGATTACATCATTGTTAATTTTTATTCCTTCTATCTTTGAAATGTTTCCGGATTTCTTGCAGATTTCATTGACAGTTTTCCAGAGGCCTTTTGTACTGTTTTTATTCTTTTCTATTATTTGATTGGCATATATTTTCTCAGCTGCTAGTATCATCCTATTCAGGTGATTTTTAAGATGTTTGTATTCTTCCCAAAGCTACATATTATCTGGACCTGTTTTCACTTTCCTATATAAATCATTTTTTCCATCAGCAATTGCTATTATTTCAGGTGTTATCCATTTGGTTCTCGGGCGATTTTTTTTATTTACAGTCACAGTGACAGTATTTTTTTCAATGTTGTATTGTAATATTTTAATAAATGCATCGGCCATCGACTCTATATCATCTAGATTGTATACATCGCTCCATAGTTCATTCCCCAATTTTTGTCTGAGTTTATTATAATTGATAAATTTTCTGTTTTTTTTTTCGATTTGATTGGACTTTTGTTTCACCATATTGAATGTTAAAGCAATGGGAAAATGATCTGTTATTCCATTTTGTATAATATACGATTTGAAATTAATGTTTCTTTTAGATTTTATGAAATAATGGTCTATACAAGATCCACTACTAGGTCGGGTAACATCGTTTATATAAGATGTAAATCCATGTGCATTCATTATATTTTTGTATTCTTCCGCATAGTCGTATTCCGATAATAAATCTATATTTATGTCACCTGTGATTATTTGTATGTCACTGCTTTTCATTGTTTCTAAATATCTGATGATTTCTGTATTGAATTGTTTGGGACAAGTGCTTGGAGATCTGTACACAGAAGTAATTATGATATCACCTACTTTATTTTTTATATGTATTTGTAAAGCTTTGATTTCCCCAATATTTTGAATTATATAGGAATAATCGAGTGTATCTTTGATAAATACCACAACTCCGTCATTTTTGTTTAAAGAGCCCCCATTATATAAAGTTTGGTAACCCTCCATGTGGATGATTTCAATATCATTCACTATATATGTTTCCGTCAATATAATAAGATCCAGTTTCTCGGGTATTTTATTTAATAATATTAACAATTCATCCATATTTTTCATGATACTACGAATGTTCAGTTGGAATATTTTAAAATCATCATGGAGGTATTCAGTGAATTCAATAATATTACTAATTTGTTTTGCTACTACCGAATCATTTTCATATTCTCTTATAAATGGATCCATCTTATATCTTTCCCTGTACTTCTTATATTACTTATTGTCAATTGAATCAGACAAAAACATTGTAATTAGCAACGAAAGAATTGTATACAAAATAAAAAATTAAAAAAAAGAGATGACAGCTATTTAGACTTCTGTATGTAATTTATCAGATTTGATTAGTACGGGAGGTTTGTTATCATAATATGCGATTGGAAATTTTATATTTTTGGTAGTTAGTTGCTTTTGGATGACATCAGCCGGGCTTCATTTAATTATACGATTTCTCAATTTCTCCTTTATCATAGAAGGATCTGTACCTGCGCTATTTTTCTTCTTGGGAGTTTCCTGGGTGAGTGTATTTTTTCTGTTCCTTAGTTTGGGGTTGTTTTCAGTTATATCACTTGTTTCGGGCACTGGATTCGTGACTATAGTAATGGGTTCCTTTATGTTAGTTTCCTCAGTTATCGGAACGCTGGGTGTTTGTGGAGCACTTTTTGCCTTTATATTGTTCTTTTCTTCAATGGCCTCTAAATCTTCTACTGTGTAACCAATATCTTCAATAAATAGTCTGTTTCCTTTTATATAGCACTTCTCTGAGGAATTTTTGTATACTGACAAATATGCACGCAGTGATTTGTTTTCTCTCCTTTGTATTTCAGTCAGGTCGTTGACGATGAAAATGTTGGTCCCTCTCAGTTTCGAACAATTCTTCAAAATCGTTTGTTTTTACAATTGAGATACCAGTTCAACAGTAAAAGTTATTTATGTCAGATTCTGCTAGACTTACATTTAAGAGTTCATTTATTGTATCACACAGGAAATGCAGTGTGATTTCTTGTGGATTTCTATTCAGACCAAAAATAAGAAAATTATTTTTCCTGTTACTTCTGTCCAGATATTCAACTTTCCTATTCAAGTCACTATTTTCCTTTTCCAAGTTCTTCAGTTTGTTCTTCAGTGACCCAATTTCCAATAATACTCTGGCTTCGGTGGCTTCAATTATATTTTTGAGTTCAGTTTTGCTTCTGATTATTTCTTCATATAATTGTTTGATTGTTATTTCTCTATTTTCTACCATTTTAGTAGATATTTTATGAGGTATGCACCTGTACTATAATTTTATGATTGTTGTCGATTCTATATAGCTTACTGGATAAAGTTCTTGGTTTACCACTTATGAATTATCAAAGTTCAATTTTCGACGGATCAATACACACTATTTCATCACTTGCACTCAACAATGATTCTTAGATTTTTTTCACAATGTACTTGTACTGATAAGGATTGGTTTGGTTCGATTTCGATTAAAAGCATACAAGCGATGCTAGTCGATGCTAGTCGTAATACAACTACTTTGATAAACTATCAAGAACATACAGCATTATTCTTAATAATTGTATCTTACAGCTTTTATTAGTGATCCAAGCCCCTGGACTATAAAAATCTTTCTGTTTGGCATTATCTTTTACAAGTTTTTTCATTTGACAAGACTGTCAAAAACATTGAAGCACAGTTTCGTAATGTTACCGCTTTAGAGAAGGTACGTTCGTGAACTTTCTTTACAAAATGCCTCTAACCGAAAGTGACAGGATTGAAATATCAATGATGATTGGTATTGGCGATAAGATGCGGACTCAACAAGAGGTATGCCGATTATTCCATGAAATGCACCCAGATCGTGAACCTATTTCACAATCTACGGTAAGTAGAATAGAGCGAAAATACAGAGAATTAGGACATGTGAGGGATGCAGCAAAGCAAGGTAGATCGAAAATTGATGAAAATATTCAACAAGACATAACTTTGTCGGCTGTAGAAAATCCACACTATACAGTGCGAGGATTATCTAGGGATTTTGGTATTGGAAAGTCTTCAGTATCAAACATTTTCAAAGAGGTAAAATACCATTCTTATTAAGTACGTCTCATCCATGAATAGACGACTTTGACCGGAGAACTGAATTCTGCGAGTATATGATGAACCAAAATAACAATTTCATTGATAACGTTTTATTTCCGGACGAGGCAACGTTTTATTTGAACGGTCATGTTAACCGGCAAAACACCCGCAAAGGATAACCTAAGGTGGTAGATGGTCTCATCGCCCGGTGAAATACCACCATATCGAATATGTGCGCTTTGAAATGGGTCACCCCATGTTTCAGCGTTCGGTCGATACCTTCCGGTTTCCCCTTCCCCTATCCTCTTTTTCTTGATTTATTTTGAAAAAAAAAAGATGATGAAGTCTCCTAGAGTAAAACACTCCGAAAGCAAAATACCTTTCCATTCGGATTTCCGGGCGAGAGGTACTCGAGGGGACTCATCTCTGAAAATTAACTTTTGCAACATCCGCGGTCTCAACAAGAACATCAATGATGTCCACCATCACCTACAGTTGGAGAAGCCGGATATTCTGACACTGACGGAAACACAAGTAAACTCGTCTTCCGACAGGGTCCACATGCTTTGTCCTGGTTATGAGCGATTCTCGATTCAGATTCAAAGGTGGAGTTTGCCTCTTTGCTAAAGCTAATCTTTCATGCCAGCGTGGAGAGAGTTTGGAACCTAAAGACTTTGATGTGATGTGGTTCAAGCATATCAAACTGACCAAATTCCTTTGCTGCCTTTACCTCTCACCTAATGATTCTTCTTATAACAACCTCTTTGAATTTTTATCACTCAAACTGGACTTCATTCAAGAGAATCATCCGACAGCAGAAATTGTGATCTTGGGAGACTTCAATGTACATAACGCAGCCTGGCTCAAATTCTCCAACAAAACAGACGATGCAGGTCGTCAAACTGAGGCATTCGCCATCACGTATGGTCTCGAACAACTTATCGAGCTTCCAACCCGCATCCCGGATGTCATCAACAAGTCTGCCAATACTCTGGATCTTTTCCTCACCACCAACCCAGATTTTTATAGAGTAAAAGTTTGTGCCCCACTTGGAAACTCTGACCACACCCTCATCTCCTGCTCCTGCTCTTTCAATGTACCATCGAGCAGCACATTACCGCCCCGTCACATGTGGCATTATAACTCGGCCGACTGTTATTCAACCACTCTTACAAATTGGGGATATTTCCGTCCAACTGGAAAATCGCAAGACTACAACCAGTCCCCAAAAAAGGCAAAAAGACCCTACCTAGCAACTACAGACCTATCGCAATGCTGTCTATTATTTCAAAGGTCATGGAAAAAGCAAATAATATCGAGCTCATGAAGTATTTGGAAAAGTCAGGAATCATCAACGATAGGCAATATGGTTTCCGTCATCAAAGATCAACTGGTGACCTGCTTGCTTACGTCCACGGTCATACACATAATTATCCGCTAGGAGGACATAGGGGTATAATCACGTGATTAATCTTTGACAACAAAACAAACGGTTCGGACTCGAATGGTAAATAAAATTAATGACAGAAATATTATATCTTGCAAAATTCTCTCGAATAAATAAAAATCATTCTTACTCTCAAAAAGCTGATCGGATCTGATTTGTGATTGGCTGACAAAGTGACAATAGAGGAAAGCGCTGCAGGTGACGAAACATGAGAATCACAAAAATTTCCTCAATGTTTGGGCCACCCCCCACCGAACGAGTTGCAAGACCTATGTATACGACCGTGCTTACGTCTCACATATATGGCAGCTATCTATCGAGAAATATGGTGAAACCTTAGCCGTGGCGCTAGATATCTCCAAGGCATTCGATCGAGTCTGGCACCAGGGACTCCTCGCCAAGCTTCCATCCTATGGCTTGCCTCCTCAGCTATGTTCTCTGCTAACTAGTTGTCTCTCAGGCAGATCACTCCATGTGGTGGTCGATGGAGTTTCATCTGACTCTCTGATTATAAATGCTGGTGTTCCGCAGGGATCAATTCTATCACTAACACTGTTTCTGCTCCATATCAATGATCTGTTAGAGGCAACTTCATGTCCAGTACACAGCTTCGCGGATGATAGTACCCTCCACACTGCTTTCCTTTCCAGGGCTCCAATACCAGCCCGCCCAATCAAAAACGAACGAGGAAGAAATGTTAACAACATAAATATGGATTTGGCAACAATTTCCGAATGGAGATCCAAAAACTCAGTGGATTTCAATGCAAACAAAACACAAGCATGTCTTTTCTCCAAAAAAGCCGACCTCACAATGCCCAACATAAGCTTGTCAGAGGTGACCATACCTTTGAAGTCATCCATCTCGATGCTTGGTATAACTATCAGCAATATCCTTTCTTGGGAAAGTCATGTGAGATCAATTGCTAAAAGTGCATCCCAAAAACTTGGTTTTCTGTTTCGTGCCAGGAGCTATTTCACTTCCAGTCAGCTGCTCACGATCTATAAGGCACAAATCCGACCTGTCCTGGAATACTGTTCCCATATTTAGAGTGCAGCACCTAAACATATCCTGAAACTGTTGGATTCTGTCCAAAAAAGGGCAATTCGTCTCGTCGGTGATGCTTCGCTTACTAACTCGCTTACTTCTCTGGAACACCGTAGAAGGGTTGGCGATCTATCTCTATTCTATAGATATTTTCATGGGCGGTGCTCTTCTGAAATATCAACAATCGTTCCTCCTTTGGCGATCTCTTCGAGGTTAACCCGTCAAGTCCAGTCTTCACACCCCTTTGTGGTTGATTCGGTGACCTGCAGAACATCTCTTTTCGAAGACTCGTTCATCCAACGAACAGCGAGGCTCTGGAACGCATTGCCCAGGGAGATATTCCCCGAGGCGTATGACCTTCAGGAGTTTAAAAAGAACACCAATCCTACCTCCTTTCCCTTGCTTCTCACGATGTTCTCTGAACATTACAGGATGTCTCCTTTCGTGAGAAGTTTTATATAAAAAAAAAACGTTATTGGTCTGATGAAAATCCACACTGAAAAAACTAACGTATGGGCTGGTATTGTGAGAAATACAATTATTGGTCCATATTTTTTCGATGAAAAGTTAACAGGAGCATTATATCTGGATTTCCTACAAAATACATTAATTCCTGATCTGATCCTGCTTTTTCCTGATATTCAAATACCCACTCATGTAGACCGCAGAATCTGGTTTCAATGACGCACCGCCACATTTCGCAGTAACTGTGCGCGATTTTTTAAACATAACTTTTCCACAAAGGTGGATAGGAAGAAGGGGACCAGTGGATCACCTGATCTGAGCCCATTGGACTTATTTTTGTGGGGTTTTTTAAAATCTAAAGTCTACTTAAACAGACCTGGAAATATCCCTCAACTACAAGACCGAATCAGAGCATAACACCCGCTATGATACAGAATGTTAGAGACGAAAGTAATGCCCGGTTCAGTCATTGTCATTGAACAATTTGAACATTTATTGTAAATTTTCGTTCGTTTGTTCGTTTTTGGAAGTATCACATTAATTGCATAACTACTAATTTCATGTAATTTGTTTATTACATTCAGTTACGTATTACTTTCCATGAACAATTTTCATACTTTTTTTTTGCATTTTTGCCACTCTGTACCAATAGCAACATATTATACATTTCTGAAATCAGCTCAGCAAAGGCAATTTGGAAATTGAAAAAAAAGGGGGGGTTCCATTTGAAAAAAATAGTGATGACGTCATTACACGAAAGTGGTTCACCCTGTATATTAGATTATGATTTGAAACAATAGTTTCAAATTGAAACAAATGTTTTGGGAATTCCTAATTTTATTGTTCATTTAGCCAATAATGAATTTATGCGTTACTTTATGGACGCACTGTATTTTTCGGACCGAATTCAACAAATTCAGAATAAGTTGTTGGTGCCTGTGTGCATATTTTGGATATTTGTCTGGGTTTGTTCTCTTCGGAGGATTTAAAGCACACCATATCACGTCAACCTTTTTGGTGGTTGATTGGGCACCCACCTTGAATTGTGACCTCCCTCATGTGACAACAGAGTGATCTTACTAGAGGGTCGCCGATATTTTTCCGAGGACGTCAGTGCTACAGGGTGGTCCAGTATAACCAGTATACTTGGGTAGATCAAGTTGGACATTGGGGCACGCAAGTCCATTATCAATATTTACTTACTTTATTCACTTATTGCTATTATTATTGCTTATCAGCTACTACTGCTATTCGACTATTGCGTATACGTTCTTAGATTGCTTACTAATATTCGTATCCATTTGCAAATATATCTGTGGAGCGGAATTTGGGGTGATTAATATTTTTATTTATTATTATTATTTTGCGCATGCGCCACGCCTGAGCTCACGCGGTCGCTTAACAGTATAGTAAAGGTATTGGATGAACATCTCTCAATTTCTGATACCGCCTGGTACTTTGAATTTGTGCATTTATAGTACTTTCTACGTATGATAATTAGTCATACATCCAAACGCGATCCGCTTGTATTATACCATATGCTTGCTTGTTTGCTGGACGTACTTAACGTTGATAATTGGGACTTGTTATTGATATTGTGTTAAAGTTGATACTTTGATAACTTCGGTACGTTTGGCCACTTTGGTAGGGATTTCTCTTGCAGATAGCATCCGTGTTGATGCGAAGTTGTTTTTTTTTTTATTTTACTGTTAATGTTGATTATAGATAGATAGATAGATAACTTTATTTGACTACGTAAATACAATAGAATGTATATTTGTAGAAGGTCCAGGAAAATGAGCATTTAAAAGGTCCTGTAGTAGGTATAGAATTACATATAAAATCAATGACATATTATATACACAACATGGATCCATCACTGCACCTATTATGTATTAAGATAAAATTATTATACAGTGAGGACCAAAAGTCCGTCGCCCCCCCTGTAACTTCTTTATTCTAAATATTACAAAAAATGTTGAATACATAAGTTGTAGGGTTTCATTCGATCTCCTCAATGGTTTGAGTTTCATTCATACAGAGTGTCTCAAATAAGCACGGTGACTTGAAAGTTATTTTTTTTTTAAATGGGACACCCTATATTTCATTGCATTTTTACATTCTACGTTGAATTCTGAAGAAGTTTGATAAATGGTTTTTTATCAAAAAATAAGTTGATAGTTTTGGACACTTGTAAATAATTATTTCGACTACTTTTGCGCCAGTTCAATGAGAAAATCGTAACAAATGGATCACAATGTATTCCACTTCCCTATCCTAACTTTTTGAAAGCTATCCAATGTTGCAAACTGCTGATGGCACCATGTCATGGATAAAATAAACGCCCCTAGCGTGATCCCAGGCAGCAAGCTGACGTCATAATGACGTCTCTTTTTGGTATTTATTGGTCCGCAACGTCATATTACCAAAAAATTACGTGAATACTGACGTCATTTTTTGAATGTACTGTAGACGTCATAACCAGGACGTTAGTTTGACGATATTTTTCATTGTTTTATATTTTTGCATTTTGATGATTATTCCAATGATCCTTATAGGTTCCTAAATATTTTTCATCGAAATGCAAAAGTTAAACGAAAGTTTACCATAGATACCTTAAAGTGTGTATAGGCAAGTGTACATTGTAGGTACAGAATGGAATCAAATTTCTCTTTAGGCGAATAAACAGACGCAATATAGGTATTAATATTCAACCACAGCCCATCTTTTATGAGGTTCGTATGATTATCAACTCATTGAAAAACAGTTTGAATTTGGCGCTTCAAAACAAAACGTTCATTATTTGTTTGGCGTTCGGCAATCTCCGGAGTTATCGGTATCGGACAAGTTCGGCCACAAGCCAACACGCAACGTTGACGACGCACACGGCCACACGCCATTATCACAAAAATGTTGAGGTTGTTATGTATTCGATTTCGATTGAAATTTCCTATTGATTACAGAAGTCGATTTCCGACCGTCGGTTGTGAATTGTGCATTTCCTTTACTAGTGATTTGTAAGGTAAGTTTAATATTTGGTCTATTGCATGTATTGGATTTGATGTCATGTACTCACCACTTACCATGATTCCTGTACCTATATCATGATGCTACGTTATTTTAAGGCTTTTTCCTTTTTGTGAAAATAATTGTATCCTTAAGGTTAGTGTGCTGATTAAACTCACTAGGATTTTTTGTCGAGATACTGAAATAATTTGATGAAAAATCAAGAAACATATGATGAGAGTCCAAATTAATGTGTTAATACTGGTGAAAAGAAGCTTCTTATCAGTGAATCTACCTATAGAAAAAGAAAGAATCTTAGTTATATATACACAATTCACTTATTTTGGTTAACTGTATAATAAATAGAGTCGACTCTTCTAAGCTATGAAAGATCTTGAGATGAGTCTGCACAAATAACTTTCTCTTGTAGTTATACTAACTTTCACGAGACTACAGATATAGCGAAGAAATTAAAACGCGATCTTTATCAAGATTTAGCTCTGAAAACATTCTTAGCCGGATTGAGAGAACCTTTAGGAACGACCATACGTTGCATGAAACCGACAAATTTAAGCGAAGCCCTTCAATTTGTAATTAGAGAAGATAATATCAATTATTTTCAAAATTTCTCTAATAAGACCATCCATAGAAATCAAAATACCCCAAATCAAAGACCTTATTTACCTAGACAAACATTCAATAATGGACAAAATACAGCTTTCAACGTCCAAACACAACACAACCAGTTTAGACCGAATACCTTTCCTTCTCAACCTGTGAATATTCACAGCAGACCGAATATTCGACCCCAACGGTATTTCTCGAATGCCCAAGTTTTTGGTGAACCTCAAAATACAAATGTTTTCAAACCAAACCCGAATCAAACATTTCCAAAAGCTACACCCATGAGTACCACCACAAGAAAAACTGGAAATATTGCCAAACCTTCGAGCTCATTTCAATATCAATAAACATTCATACCTACTTCAATGAGCGTATCGACAAGAAATACCAATAACTTCAACAGACCCCAACAAAATTTCATTTCTGAAGAACTATATCATACCGAAGATAACATAGATCCCTGTCAAAATTATCAATACGAATTCGAACAAGATCAAATAAATATAGATCAACATTACTCTGAACCAGAGATAAGCTATATTGTAACTTATCTCTGACTATACATTTATAAAATTTCCTGCTAACTGGTAACTCCACATTCCCCAAGATATAGAAATTCATGCATTATGTGACATCTATGATATCATGTTGAAACGAAAATTAATCACGTGACCATATTTCCAAACCTGCCATAAGGCCCATAAGACGTGCACATTTGGTTATCACGAATCTCTAGTTGAAGCGATTTTGTTATATTCCATATATTAAGTACATCAAAATCTTCTACATCTGTCTGTATGTCACTTTTTTTATTCTATGGGTGGCGAAAAGAAATACAGCGTGATCCTGGAAGTAATATTCCCACAAAACAAACAGAAACATGGACCATGAGTTATGAGTAATATCTTTATACAGAGAGCTGGGGACCAGTCGAATGTGTATGGCATTTATGCACAAAGTGCTTAACGTGTTAAGAACATTGTGTTCATCTCTATTGACTTTTGTTTATTCGACATTTTTTTAGGTCAAACATTCTCAGAGAGGGAATGAGAAATCATTGGACGTTTGGTGCATTGTGGCCAAAGATGAAAGTGTATTAACAGCACATTGCCAATTAATGGCTGGACACAGTGAAGTTTGCAGTCAGTGGGTGCACTTTTATTTGCAGCCGAATAAAATGTGCAATGTAAATACAATAAAAGTTATAAAATGTTTACTACAGACTCTGATTCTTTTAGTATCGATTCAGTAAGATCGTCCCCCTTAATTGCTGCTATCCATAGCCTTTCAGACAATTCGTTTTTATCCGTAAAAAACCTGTGGCTTAAAACCACAGGCACTGTAAAGAATTTTACATCATCCTTGGAACGACTTCCACAGTCAACTGAAAGGCATGTAACAGGCATTTTTTAGTGAGAATGCCACTAATTAGCTCTAAACAATTTAAAAAATCATTTGATGCAGTCACGAAAACAAAAATCTCACAACTTTTAGGTCAATTTATAACATAACAATATGTAAACAAAGCATTGTTTGCCTACTCCCGCCATATTGAATTTGTCAAGCACACGATCGTATACATAGGTCTTGCAACTCGTGTGGTGGGGGGTGACCCAAACATTCTGATGTTTTGCCACCTACAGCGCTGTCCTCTATTGTCACTTTGTGAGCCAATCACAAATCAGATCCGATCTGCTTTTTGAAAGTAGGGATAATTTTTATTTATTCGAGAGAATTTTGGAAGATATAATATTTCTGTCTTTGATTTTATTTACCATTCAAGTCCTAACCATTTGTTTTGTTGTCAAAGATTAATCACGTGATTATACCCCTATGTCCTCCTAGCGGATAATTATGGAAACTTTTTCTTCAAAACTGGTGCCACCACGGTGCCACCCCCCACCACTCAAAAATGCCGTAGATTCCAGACCTTATTATAAGACCGTGATCGTATACATAGGTCTTGCAACTCGTTTGTTGGGGGGTGGCCCAAACATTGAGGAAATTTTTGTGGTTCTCATGTTTCGCCACCTGCAGCGCTGTCCTCTTTTGTCACTTTGTCAGCCAATCACAAATCAGATCCGATCAGCTTTTTGAAAGTAAGAATGATTTTTATTTATTCGAGAGAATTTTGCAAGATATAATATTTCTGTCATTGATTTTATTCACCATTCGAGTCCGAACCGTTTGTTTTGTTGTCAAAGATTAATCACGTGATTATACCCCTATGTCCTCTTAGCGGATAATTATGTGTATGACCGTGGACGTAAGCAAGCAGATCTAGATCAAAAATAAAGTATTTCTTTTAGCATGAACAACTTTTTTTCTTATTGTTGCATAGCCAAGCCTCAAAATAAGAAGCTATGCAACAAAAAAAATAATCTATTTAAAAAAAACAATCCACACATCTGTGTGAGTATATTAAGGAGGGCACTGCGGGCACACGAATAGAAATCATATGAGAATTACGTACATGTCGCTGTCATAAGAGCTATGACTTCATTGATTTTAATGATTTTCCATCATTTTCCCATCTGCAAAAACCAATATTAGCCTTGAAAAATTTTATTTCGTTTCCCATGTCTATTACATATTTACTGAATGAAATTCAAATCAACAAATAGTCAGATGCCAGCGTATACAAGTGACATTGTACATCTATATTATTTAGATATACTCTGTGGTACAACGCGTTTTGTGAGATCTTTTATCTTTTTCTAGAAGCTCTAGAAAGATTTCATAATTTGTGAACTTCCTGCGGTTTGATATTGTCGGTTGCCGGCGTTTGAAATTAAATTAGTTTTCATATAAAAAATAGTGTCTCTAAGGGAATTATTTGCAAGGTAGATATATTCTTCATAGTTTTAAAGTCCGTTTTACGTAATATTTTTTATTTGCGACATTGGTTATAATGATAGCTCTAGCGCTGCCATGTGCTTTCGATTGATAGCTTTTTCTCTTGAAATAATATATTTTCCTAAGCGAACATATCGTTATTTCCATTTCATCCATTTTTTTGATATCCATTGATGTTATCAAAGTCAATGAGATGTGAGTGGGCCATACATTTCCTTATGACATTATTCCGAAGTTGATGACTTTGAATTAAATAATCTAGTTGCTTTGATAATTAAATGTCATTAAATTGGTCAAGGGTCAATATCAAGAAATTACGTTCATAAGGGTGTGTTGAATTTTTAGATATACATAAATTTTTATGATTTTAATTGCAGATGTACCGTCTACCAAGTGCTGTTCGCTCTGTAGCTCTCCGTAAAACCCAACAAATCAATGAAATCCAACGATGGTATGCCAAAGATGTCAGGTTTGGATCAGAAGTTAGAGCTCTTATGCTTCAAGGAGTAGAAATTCTTGCTGATGCTGTAGCTGTAACTATGGGTCCAAAGGTTAGTTCATAAAGATATGGAGTAATACTATGAATAGAAATTAACATCCAATCTCTTTAATTTTATCATGAATAGGGACGTAATGTCATCATTGAACAGTCATGGGGCTCTCCAAAAATTACCAAAGATGGTGTGACAGTAGCCAAGGGAGTGGAACTGAAAGATAAATTCCAAAATATAGGTGCACGATTAGTACAAGATGTAGCCAATAATACGAATGAGGAGGCAGGAGATGGAACCACAACTGCTACTGTTCTTGCACGTTCAATAGCTAAGGAAGGTTTTGATAACTTGGGCAAAGGAGCTAATCCTGTTGAAATCAGAAAAGGTAACATTTTCTCCATTGGACAGTTTTTTGTATCTCCTTTCTAATCATATCATGTAATCTGAGTAAACATACTTACAAAAACAGAATTAGGCTTTTTATCTTTAAAAATGTGATTTTGAATATTTCATGTGTTACCCATATTTCATGACTTCTTTTTTTATGATGTTGTTTTCTTGTGTCTCTCAATATTATAATTGACTGAAATCTAAATTTCATTGTACATATTCTTACTGAACATTTTCAACCAAAACTATCAGACACTTATTCATGGACAATTTGATTATGTCATGGTCTTTACAAAGATTCCCAAACAACTGTTGTAATTCGTAGTTGAAATCGTCTTGAATTATTCATTATCTTCTCAAAATATAGGGTGATTCGCCTAACTGGTTCATTAGGGGTTTATGGAGAACTGATGGAGATATCAACTTGAAATTTTGGAGGATTCCACTACTCAGTGTGCTCTATTTTCCTCAAATATTTACAATATGCTGTTACTTCGTCAAATATATGGAATTTAGAACTATCCAAAGAACACTTGTGAAAATACACACAAGACAAATGAGCGTATTTTCACATTTTTGTTGATATCGCTGTAAATATCAATATTAGCAATACGATATCCTCATACACAACGATAGGAAATGAAATTTTTCGTGGGATAGTGTGAAAATTTTATGGTCATTCTATTTGAATTAAGGAAGTTATTGGGATTTTAAATTTCAAAAAAGTAAACTGAAATATCAAACACCCTGTTGAATATTTTGGAACACTTTGAAGGGTACCTGATAGAACACTCTTTCATTGATGTGAATACCGAGATCGAACCTTAAATCTTGAAAATTGACAGACATTTTAGTTAGTCAGTCCAAAATGTTTCGTAAAAATATAATATTTTGAAAATAAATCACGATAGGAAGAAAATCCAAATTGCAACAGGTCCAGAATTTTTCGTATAATTCGTGAATCTAAAAATAAACATGGTGTTCCATTTGACAAAACATGAAATAATGAATATATACAATGTGGATCGTTAGTTATGAGCCATTGGAAAAATTAAAACAATCTGTATCTTGGTTATACAGGGCGCTAGACCCATCATGGGGTTTTTCAGAACCAACTAGACCTCTACTTACCCTTACAGTATGCCCATATCCCAATGAATCACTCTGTATTATTCACCAAATATGGAAACGTTTTGCAGTTTTGATGTTCTCTTGAAATCAGGTCCGAGTGTCAAATGAAATGTTAATTGTAATTATACAAAGCTGCCAAAGTGATAATTGAATCAATACATCTTGTAATATTACCAATATATTATGGTTTCTTATTAAATACAAGTCTGAATGCTATGAAATTGAAATGGAACGTTCATTTTAGTAAACGTAATAAAATCAACCAAAATAAGAACTCAAAATTGTGAGACTCCTCATTTATATTCCAATACGTAAATTTTTATGCATAAAATACAAAAATATATCTCCATAACTTGATAGTGAAAATAGTAAATGAATTTAATCTGTAACAAAGTATAGATATACAGTGCGTCCATAAAGTCACGCATAAATTCATTAGTGGCTAAATGAACAATAAAACACTCATTCAGACGTTCCACATGGCGACCACGATCGTTGGGGTCGTGGAGAAAATGTCAAGAATGACGTCATGATTTACGCTCACGACGACCTATCTCAAGAGGTGGGTCGGCGTGAGCGTTTTGAGAAAATGCATGCAATTGTCAAGCACTAAACAGCAAATATGGCGACGACTGAGATTCCACATTCCACTTGGGTTTATTTTTATGACGCACAGAAACAAGTGGAACGACAAAATTCGTGAGCGTGATCGTTGTGATCACTATGAATTGAGGTCGAAAAACCGACTTCGAAATTTTTCGATTGGGTTCTCGCGATTTTCTCAGGTTCCTGATTCTCTACGAGTTCAAATATCCATATTTTCGGAAACAGTGCGTCAAACTACGTATCAATCAATATGTGATTATATTATTTATTTTATATTTTCTAACTTTTTTTTTGCATTTTTGCCCACCCTGTACCAATTTGAAGCAACATATTATACATTTTTGGAATCAGCTCAGCAAAGGCAATTTGGAAATTGAAAAAAAAGGGGGGATTCCATTTGAAAAAAAAATGGTGATGACGTCATTACATGAAAGTGGTTCACCCTGTATATTAGATTATGATTTGAAACAATAGTAAATTGAAATAAAAAATCGACCTGTTTTGGGAATTCATAATTTTATTGTTCATTCAGCGAATAATGAATTTATGCGTTACTTTATGGACGCACTGTATAATAAAACATGAGCCATTATTTATGGCGACACAGGTACACTAAATAAACAAGAATGTTTGGATACCTGACAAGTTCATCAAAGAACTTGTCTTCCGGTATTGATAGTTTATAGTCTGGCTAAAGTAAACCATATTAAAAAAAAAACACATTTTTTTTAATATAGAACATATAAGGTATTTTTTTGTATGAAATATATGCATATAGTTACATCTATGACTAAAAGTAAACAGTACTAAAATAATAACAAATTTATATATCAACCAATAATGGATCAATTACAATATCGAAATACTTTCGGTCATTTGAAAATATCCATACCTTTAATTTGTTTTTGAAAAGACGAGCTGAGTTAATTATTTTCAGTGTGTTCCGTAAGTTGTTTAATTTCAATCCAATAAAACAGAAGCTCCTCTGCCCAAGTGCTGTATGAGTGGCAGGGGCATACATAGCATTTAGTATATTTTGTCTTGTCCCATAAGTATGTGGAATACTATATGTGTAATGCATACATGGATCCAATTACTAAAGTATTCTTTATAAAGAGCTGTATCAGAATGATGACAGCAAATTGAAAATGAACCTATACTAAACCTATTTTTCTGTTCCAGGCATCATGGTAGCAGTTGAAAAAATAACAGAAACATTGAAAACGTTATCCAAACCTGTAACAACCCCTGAAGAAATCTGCCAAGTAGCTACAATTTCCGCCAATGGAGATGTCTCTGTTGGTAACCTTATCTCCGATGCCATGAAGAGAGTAGGAAAGGAAGGAGTCATCACTGTTAAGGATGGCAAGACTCTAAATGATGAACTAGAAATCATTGAAGGCATGAAATTTGACCGTGGTTACATTTCTCCATATTTCGTCAATACTACAAAAGGTATGTTTCTAATTATTACTACTCAATTATTCCATAATATTTGGAATTATGTTTATTAATCAACTTTTCAAAAAATACTACAATGATATCTTTGAGCCATCATTATTTGATAATTGAATAAAAAACAATGGAGCCCACATTTCATTATATTACCAACAAGTAAAATGTTGCCTGTTTTTTGCCAACTACTGGAAAACCAACCATTATAATTGTATTTTTGCTATACTTTGGAACAAAACTCAGATGAATTCTATTAACATTTAATGAATCTCTTAATCATGCCGGGTGATCATAACAGGCTGTTTTCCTCTAAAACTCATACAAGTCCGCCATTGAAAATGAAATTTGGAATTATGAACAAACGAGTTGAAGCAAAATACAATACCAATAAGGAAAAGTCTGGTAAAGGTAAATTCAATGAATCAAACAAAAATAATAATCTGAAATTGTGGGATAAGCTAATTTCTCAAACGTACAAATCATAACTTGTTTAGTATTTTTTATTCCCTTTATTTTTAAACATTGATTATTGCTTTCTAACAGATTCATTACAAGTATTGAAATCACAAACTGAATTAATAACAAACTTATGATTTATCAAATAACACTAGCAAAAAGTAACATTAGCATGCTTAAAATTCTAATGTTAACTATACAGTAGAACCTCTCTATTTGTACACAATTCGTTCTAGCAGGCAGTTTGAATGGCGATTTGTACCAATGGCAATTAATTTTTTCGAAAAATAATGTAAATTGCATCAATTGGTTCCAAACTCTTTATCTGAACTAATGAGTTTTAAACGTTTGTCACTCCTTTTGCTACATTAGCTTCTTTTAATACGTTTTTATTTTATACTATCGATGATATTGATGACATAGCCACTCCATAGTGAGAAGCTTAGTCTGTCATACGAGTGCCACCTTCTAACTATGAAATGATTTCTTTTTAACTCTAATCCTTCTACTCAATGCTTTCTGTTTCACTTATTATTTTTGGACCAATAAGAACACTATTATTATAAAAAATGCACAAAGGGTAGTGAGTACAAAGAAAACTGAACACGTGTTGAAGTAAATAGAATACGTTTGAGAAGCGCGGAAACCTCTCGAAGTTGATCTGAAGCGGCCAGCATAGCGAGGGCGGGGAGTAGCCGGTGCGGTGCATATAGTCTATTTCAGCTGGGTTGAAACCTGTGACGCGTCGCCAGATTTAGCCGTGATGCCACATGTTTTTCACTCTTTCAGCGATGCTCCGAATCAACTCCAAATAAAAACTTGCATATATAATCATATTTCATAAACATTATTGAACCATTGTGAGATCGTGGTGAATAAATATTCATGAAGATTCTTTACTTACCTTTCGAATAAAATCCATCCAATCGTTGTGAAGTGAACGATGCCAAATTGTTTGGAGCGAATCCTTACAATCGTTTGTTAACATACGATTTTTTCTTTTATTGCGATTTTTTTAAATTGTTCTTTTGAGAGCCTAATATCAAGGCATAGGGATTATACAACAGCGAAACGATACTCAAATTCGTAAGTACGCGCATAACATCCCGCGCAGGTTCTCGGGATGCAGACAGTCATTCTCATACAACGATTCGAGCAGTGCGTATTACCAGAGCTGTATTTAGTGAAATTTTAGCAAAATCTCAATTGATAATGGACTCAGTGGGTTCGATTAAAAGCCGTGGCATGAATCATTAATCAATAATTACCAAACATCTGATATTTTACAAAAAAATTTCACCCGATATGTTTGTGGATATTTGATAAAGAATGTCTCACGATTTATTCTTGTAAAATATATGAAATATTCGCAAAAAAAAACAAGAAAATTTGGACGATACATCCTTATATTGTTTTTTAAAGGCGTACAATCGCACCGAAGAAGAATCGTTCGGTAGTTTATATATGCCGGATAAAACTTTTGTCGATTATATCACTTGCTTGAAAATTTTGTTTCAGCAGAATTTTAAAAATTTCGTTATAAGAAACAATGTGATCCAACATTTTGTAAATATTTTTCGTATTGTTGAGTTTTCTCATCCTTGTTTGAATAGTTTTTATGAAATATGATTATATACCCAAGTTTTTATTCGAAGTTAATTCGGAGCATCGCTGAAAAAGTGAAGAACATGTGGCATCACGGCTAAATCTGGCGACGCGTCCCAGGTATCAACCCAGCTGAAATAGACTATAGTTACGCTCAGTAGCGCACGCGTACATGCAGTCCGATTCGCGAAAAAACGTACGATGGCGATTTAACTTTTACTTGAATTTGTACGAATAGAGAGGTGAAGGAATAGCGGAGTTCCACTGTACTATATCTTTAACCTATTAACCGGGG
Source organism: Plagiodera versicolora (assembly GCA_037013635.1). Taxonomy (NCBI): domain Eukaryota; kingdom Metazoa; phylum Arthropoda; class Insecta; order Coleoptera; family Chrysomelidae; genus Plagiodera; species Plagiodera versicolora. The sequence continues at coordinate 535,211 of CM072986.1, read as the reverse complement.
AGTTATGCAACTTGTACCGGGCGCGTATTGTTTCGCTAGGACGTGTCAATACGTCACGCCCGGGGACTGTCATTTCATATTTCTTTATTTTTATTATACGTACAATGAATGAAAAACTATAAAATATGTATCGTTTATCAATATTTTCAAAGTACAAAAGAAATCGCAAAACAAGTAAAAGCAAGTAAACAAAATAGAATTACACAATAGGTACATATAAAAATTCAAAACTTATTTTCTGTGTGATACATTTTGAAACAATTATTAATACATAATGTTACACTACAATTCGGACACCAGTAAGTAGATTCTTTTCTAGTACCTTTTTTGTAACACAGGTTAATTTCACTGTGTTTGGCCCATTCTCAACATGAAAAAACGGGGTCACATGAAATCACAACGATGTAAGAATTTTCATTCCCCGTTCGATATTTTTTACATTTTGGATTTTAGTTTCAATAAAATTCATCCAATAATTCATAAGCGATTAGCACACAAATATCACAAAAAGTGTTCACCTACTGATCTATAATTATTCAGATTATATTATATTTCTATATACATAAGTGACCTGAAGGTTAGTTTATACAGTATATAAGAATGCACCAATGAAAATAACAAATAAATCTGAAACTCGAACATTTCATCTCAATTCTTTTAATTTTCATCCCATTAGTTAAAAATAAACAGTTTGGCTGAAGATACCAATAGTTATGATCGATAATTTCATTTCTATTTGATGGTCTATCGAATGCCTATTGATCGTTTTCTTAATTGCAACGAGTGTTCGTAATCCCACAGCCAGAAATATTTATACATTTTCGGTTGTACCGGAAGTTGATGTTATTTTTTTCATTTGATGCACAGATATTTTTTCATATACAGAGTGTCCCAGCAATCGACGTCGATCTGGAACGAGGCAATATTATTTACATAAAAATAATTCAATTCAAACGTGATATTTTCTTCCAAGCTGGACCAGTAGGCTTCACATTTGGAACAAGAGTTTACAGACACATTATTCAGCATCCCATAAAAAAACAATAATTGAAAAGTCAAGATTTGTAGCGACAGGATTGAAAAAACTTTTGTGAGAGTGCAAAATTTCTCGATTTTCCTCAAACATTCGTATCTTTTAAAATACGCAACTTGCATTTTTTTCTTCTATTTTTCTGATTACCATTATAAATTGGCCTATTGTCCGATTCCAACATGATTTAGATTTATTTATTTATTTATTTATTGGTCACTTTACATATTATACAATACAATTGACGTTAAATGCTAGGACATTATATACACTGTGTCCAAGATAAGGATGTCTATCATGGGGATCTCGGAAACCATAAGAGATACGGAGATGGTTAAATTAGAGGAAAGTTGCGCATTTCTAAGTCTAATAATGTGCCGTTCAGAAAGTTTTGAAATTCCAATTAGTTCCGGAGATATGCCTAATAAACGAAATTTGCCGATTTCGTTTCATTTTTTTTTTCTGACGTTATTTGAAAAGATATAAGAAAACAATTGACACTTTCTCATTGCAATTTTTTAATTCCTATAAAACAGTGTTGAGAGATTTTCCGTACGACCCTGTATTGAATAGCATATTTTATTATTAATACTACTAATTTTTTTTTTTTTCGTTTTAAATATTGCAGAATCATATTGTGTCATACATCGTAAAAAAATTAGCAATAAAATATGCTATTCAATACAGAGTATTTTCTTTTCACGGACCATATAAAAAAAATGAAGTTGATGATGGTTTCTCCGAAACGAAACGTCGTACGGAAAATCTCTCGACGCTGTTTTGTAGGGATTGAAAAATGGCAACGAGAAAGTGTCTTTTGTTTCTCTCCAAATAACGTCAGAAAAAAATTTAAACGAAATCGGCAAATTTCGTTGTTTTTTTAGGTATATCTTCGGAACTAATTGGAATTTCAAAACTTTCTGAACGGCACATTGTTAGACTTGGAAATGCGCAACTTTCCTCTGAATCAACCATCTCCGTATCTCTTATGGTTTCCGAGACCCCCTTGATAGACATCCGTATCTTGGACACAGTGTATATGTATATAACATATCTACAGTTTTTTACAATTTTCACATAGTGATTAGGGAAAATCGTTTGACTTACAGGAGCTAAAGTTGAATATCAAGATGCCTTACTGTTACTCAGCGAGAAGAAAATTTCTTCAGTGCAAAGCATTGTGCCAGCTTTGGAATTGGCAAATGCCCAACGAAAGCCACTGATTATCATTGCTGAGGATGTCGATGGTGAAGCTTTAACTACTCTCGTCGTCAACAGGTTGATGAAATTTTATTTCATGTGACTGACTTACAAAAAATATATCATTATTATAGAACCCCGTGATAGGTATTTCCTCACTCTTTATTTTCAATTTGGAAAACAACAATAGCACTTACTCATTATTTTTTATCAATAATAACAAAAAACAGTTTATGGACTATGAATCACAATGAACATACCTATGACGCAATTCAAGAAATGAACACAAAATAGGAGCAAATGCATATATTGTTTTAGAACTCAATCAACTTTTCCCAATGATATATCTGGCCTCCCCACCTACTAGATCTTACTATTTGATTGATTTTCTTAGGGCTATCTCATGTAATCGATTTGTGAAATATCACCTATGGAATGTTGACACTGACGCTAACCGAATTGGAACTTAAAATGGAATTTTTTGTTCAGCAAGTATTGAGTTACTAAATCAAAACAATCAATTGATATAAAACAATATTTATCAAAACTATTCGAAATTTGAATTTCCGTTTTTCATCATTTATTAAAAAAATATATTGTGGTTTTTAAATTTTTTTTTGTGATTTCTTTCTAAAATCAATCATTTGAGTTTCATTTGTGAATATATTTTTTTAATATAAGGAATTGTGAATGTAAGAAGCATCAGGAATTAATAATTTTGCAAGAAATTATTTCAAACACTTTACGTGACTTTTCGATAAGTTTTTCGATTACATTTTAGATGTTTAAGCTAGAATTCATACCTTGTTCGATGTTAATGTGATACCCTTATTATATTCTGAAATTATATCATGATTTTTTCAATAATATACACCATTTTTCATCAAATTTGTTTGATGCAGACTTCGTATTGGTCTACAAGTAGCTGCTGTGAAAGCACCTGGATTTGGAGATAACAGAAAATCTACCCTTCAAGATATGGCCATTGCAACAGGTGGAATCGTATTTGGTGACGATGCTAATATTGTGAAGCTAGAAGATATCAAACTCTCCGACTTGGGGCAAATTGGAGAAATAGCTATCACCAAAGATGATACTTTGTTATTGAAAGGAAAAGGCAAGAAAGAAGACATTGACAGGTGAATATATTTTTCTTAACCAGCGCACTAACTTTTATATTGAAGCAAAAAATACACTTTTAGTTGAATTTGATATTTGTTATCGCCTCTCCAGAATTTTCAATTTATTAAATATGTTGGTGGGATGATATAAATACTATGATTATTTCTGAAATGATAAGAGATTCGGATTTGCTAGAAGAAATGTTTAGTGATACAAATGAAAATTCTTTCTACGTGACTTCGAAATATTGCTTCCAACTACATTGAAATGATCTTCTTTTTTGCCAATGGTTTTATGAAATTATTCTATCAATAGGCGGGCGGAGCAAATCCGAGACCAAATCAATGATACAACTTCCGAGTATGAAAAAGAAAAACTTCAAGAAAGGTTGGCGAGATTGGCTTCAGGCGTAGCTGTTCTCAAAGTAGGTGGCAGCAGTGAGGTGGAGGTTAATGAGAAAAAAGATAGAGTAACTGATGCCTTGAATGCTACCAGGGCTGCTGTGGAAGAAGGTATCGTACCTGGAGGTGGCACTGCACTCTTGAGATGTAGTAACAGTTTGGATTCCATCAAACCACTGAATAATGATCAAGCTATTGGTAAGCATCATGCAATGCACATCATTTTCTCGTTTTCCTGTGGCAATTTATGATATGATATTTTATTATGTTTTCATGGATATTATGCAAAATGCAGGTATCAAACAATCGATGTCGACTTCTGGTCTGGTTAAACGGGAAGTAGACGCAAGCGTTCTTATTTTCAATAGAACATTTTTTTCCAAGTAATGAACTTTTCTGTGTGGAAAGAATAACTTTGAAATTATCACAACAAAATGATCACTTTTATGAACAAATCAGAAACGTTTATTATTATTAGAGAGTTGAAGTAATTACGTACACCAGTAGACCCACAAAATACGAAAACTTGACAATTTGTGAAATGTGCATGCCGAGATGTCAGAATGAACCCTAACGTTACCGTTCGTGGAATCACTTCAACTCTCTATCTTTTTGGGTATTTTTCAAACTGGGTTAAAATAAAGGTGAAAATATGTTCACTCCATTTTTTATATGTCAATTGATTTGTAAAATGACAGGCCGGTGGAGTGGGGGTTGCCAGTCAAACGGTGCTCCCTGGTTGACATGATTCTAACCCTTGTACAGGGTGAGCCATATTGGACACTTTTGAGGGAAAAATTCTAATTTTAAACTAAATAAATGAAAATTGATGGCTGTGTCTGAGGGTCAATTTTTATGAAAAACCTCAAGGTGAAAACTGCATATCGATATCTATATAACTGTTTCTGAGTTACAGCATGTTTTCCGAAAATGCGCATTTTCGAAAATTTGCTGGATCTTCTTTCCTGTTGAAAATTCTTTGTTTCTATGAAAACATTTCCAAAGCACCTTTTTGGATCTCGGTAAAAAAAAATCACAAAATGGCGTTTACTTTTTTACCCCTGTTTATCGACCTGAACAATTTTTTTCAAATACTTGGAATTGAAATTTTTAAAACAGGAGTTTTGAGAAAAACGCGTTTGAAGTTTGAGAAAAATTTTCCAGTTGAGTAACTCAGATAATAATATTTGATTCTCACAAATCCATACATTGGACCTTCTTTTTCTCAAATTTCTCGATATTATGAATAGTTCTTTCTTCTAAACAAGCTGTTCTGTCTGCTTTTGGAGCTCGTAGTTCAGAGCTCCTCAACTCTTTACGCCTTATAGCAGATGTATAAAAGCTTCAGTACCAACGGTGATGCCCATTAGTGCCATTACATTTAAAATCGACAAAAAGCCTTCATTAAAAATGGCAATGGCTTAATAATTTGCATATACAGTGCTTCTCAAAAGTCCCCTCTCCCCCTCTTATAAACAAGTGAAATTTGGAAACTGAATATTAAAGGTTGTAAACTGCCCTACTAGGGATGATAAATGATGAAATCGTCAAAGAATGACGTCACAAGGCTATTGTGACCAATAATTTTAAATAGAATCCTACGGCAAGCGACACCTCTTTTAAAAGGTATCGAAAAAACCTATTCAATGATACTAATTTTGTTTGTGTTTATGGCAGTTTTGGCAACTCGCTTTTGAAAAAACGCAAAGCTGTGATGAATCAAATCAGTTAATACTAAAATTCAAAATTCGAGCTCTGCCTCTGGATAATTGTCAAATTAGCTGACGTTTTTGTTAGTCTCCCTAATTCGACGTTTTTGTAATTGTCCAAGTTTTTGTACATTTGATAATTTGTGTATTGTTGATCGAACGTTTAACTGTTTCAGCAAATTTTGGTACTTTTCATATTTTTGTACATTTTAATAATTTGTTAAACTGTTGTGAGCCGAACGTTTAAGTGCTTCAAGAAGCGAAATGGTACGTGCTTTGGGTGATAAAGTAGCAGCGATCCTAATTCTTGGTGAAACTGGACAAACTATTCATGCAGCAGAACGCATTTTTAATGAGAGGTTTGGCAGACCACAAATTTCTGACGAAAAAAAAATTTATTTACTGGCAGAAGTAATAGTTAATCCTACTTCTTCAACAACTCACGTTGCATCTACCTGTGAAGTCAGTCGAAGTACAGTACACAGGGTATTGAAAAAAAAACAAATTTCATCCATACAAATTAAAAATGGTTCAACTCTCAAACGACGACCCAGACCGAAGACTAGAATTTTGTGAAAATATGGAAACTGAAATCAACCAGCAGCCAGACTATGTCGAAACAATTTATTTTAGTGACGAAAGTACTTTCTATCTAAATGGAAATGTGAATACACAGAATGTGAGGTATTGGAGTGACGCAAATCCTCACCTGTTTCGTGAAACACATACCCAATTTCTCCAGAAGGTGAATGTTTGGGCAGGTATCCTGGGAAACCACATCGTTGGGCCTCTTTTTATGAATACTAATTTAACTGGTGAAGTTTATCTGGAGCTGTTGCAAAACGCAATAGAACCGTTAATCCTTGATATTTTGGAAGATAATCCAGATAAATTCGGCAATTTGAAAATAATATTCCAACAGGATGGTGCTCCTCCACACTTTTACGGTGCAGACGGTATTTGGATGAGTATCCAGTTAGATGGATTGGACGACGAGGTTCAACGGAATGGCCACCTCGATCACCGGATCTCACACTTTTGGATTTTTTTCTATGGGGTTACCTTAAATCGAAGGTTTACGTTACTGAACCTGACAATATTGACATCTTAAAACAACGTATTGTTGCAGAATGTGAGGCTGTTTCCGCAGACACATTTGCAAAAGTAAGAGAAGAGTTTAAAAATAGGATGTTTTACTGTCAGGAAGTAAATGGAGGTCACTTCGAGCAATTTCTTTGAGTAGATACTGATTCTTGAATCTGTAATTAATATCATACTGAATGGATTTAAAATTTCAATGTTTACTAATAAGCCATTAAAACTGCCATAAACACAAACAAAATTAGTATCATTGAATAGCTTCACTTGCCGCAGGGTTCCATTTAAAATTATTGGCCACAATGGCCTTGTGACGTCATCTATGACGATTTCGTCATCTATCATCCCTAGTAGGACAGTTTACAACCTTTAATATTCAGTTTCCAAATTTTACTTGTTTATGTATGATCGTTCCAAAGATAAGAGGGGGGGGGACTTTTGAGAAGCACTGTATAGGCATATGACCTTCATAAATTCAAAAAGAACACCAATTCCTACCTCCTTTCCCTTGCTTCGCACGATGTTCTCTGAACATTACAGGATGTCTCCTTTCGCAAGAAGTTTTATATAAAAAAAGTATATATATAAAATTTCAATCAAACCATAGCCAACTATGACTATTTAAAGAAATAAAACTTTATGTCAACTTCAAGTGTTCTACAAATGTATAAGTTATTTTCCTCCAAGTTCAATTTTTTCGTATCTTCTATTGTTATCGAGTTGCTCCATACAAACATTTAATTTTGCCCACCGTGTACATAAATTAAGGTATAAAGAATAAAAATTGTTAATTAAAAATAATACATTAATTTATTAACTATGCCGACGAAGCCAACATTCCCAGAACACTAGTAGAAATTGCGTTGTGCCTCATTAATTAGGAATACAAGAAAACTCAATTAAAAAGTACCCCGTTATGTTGATCTCTAAATTTGTGCAATAGTTAGGACTGTTTTCGGAATAATTTTGAAAATTTTTGATTGAGAAATTCTGAATTTTCGCTCGTTTCGTTGCCGAAATAATCGAAAATCAAATCAAAATTTTTTGGTTATATGCTGTAAAATTCGAAAAAAGCATCAATCGATCTGAAATTTGAAAAATCGATTCATTTAAATTTCTAGACCAGAATATCCCCTCAAGTCGATAATTTATATTGTGTTTTGCACTGATTCTTAAGTGAATGTAACTGTTTCAGTTTTTGTTTTGAATTATATCGTTATATCTCCAAATTTTTAATAATTCATTCCTCTTGAAATAATCCAAGAGTAAATGATATAATGTTGAATTTCTATAAAATAATTTAAGGTATCGAAATCGTAAAGAAAGCATTGAGGGTACCTTGTATGACTATTGCCAAAAATGCCGGAGTGGATGGAGCTTCCGTCGTTGCCAAAGTTGAACAACAAGATGGAGACTATGGTTACGACGCCCTCAACAATGAGTATGTCAATATGTTCCAGAGGGGTATTATTGACCCTACAAAAGTAAGTTTATTGATATATTCATCCAGATAAGTATTATATTCATTCGTTGAATTTATTTTCGCTGTCATTCGATATATCGGATAAATTGAATTGCATTTATATATTTCATCTACGTATTTATTTCCTAATTGGAAATATAGCAATCATTCTTTTCATTTTGATTGTATGAATTGAACTGAATTTTTAATTCTAGTTAGAACTACAAACTAATTACTTTCTCATAGAATCTTCCTCAAATGAATAGACTTGATTAGATATTAACTTCAGCAATAACTGAAAGCGTGATTGACTATCTTGACAATATTTTAACCGAATACTTCGATCAATTCTACTGATCGTGTGTAAGAGAATTTATACAGCAAATGAAACAAAATGAGGCATAAAGTGGAACAAATTATAAGATATTATATTGCAATTATGAATTCTCATTTAAGTTATTACTTCTATAAACACTTGCATATAGATGTACATGTTCATCTTTCACATTTCATTTAATTCAACTCGTTCCTTAATCGCTCTATAAACTGTTCTTATGAGTTTTCGAGTTGTATGTAAAAAAAATCAATTCAATAAAAATATTCCCAATGAAAAAAATCTTCGTTTACAGGTTGTCAGAACCGCCATTGTTGACGCATCAGGAGTGGCGTCTCTTTTAACTACAGCAGAAGTAGTCATCACGGAAATTCCCAAAGAAGAGCCCCCAGTTCCATCTGGTATGGGCGGAATGGGAGGCATGGGAGGAATGGGAGGAATGATGTAAACTATTGGTTTCACAATCGAATAGACTAATTTTCCAGTGCGTCAAGTGTCTGTCAAGAAGTTCCATTATTATGTTTGACAGAGATGAACTCGCTTTTTCGAATGGTGGGAATATTCGTGTTTGGATTTTATTATGTTTAACACGAAGTAGTGTGAATAAAAAATCGATAGTTTTCTGTGAAAAGTGATCAGAACAGGTTTTTCACATGTTCAACTTGTAATCATGTTCATAGTAAATTTTTAAAATTTTCTATGGAAATGATTTTCACTATAAATCTACCTGGTCATTGAACTGATCTGCATTTAATGTTATGTCTGGAATGTTTGTAGTTTTTTATGAGTTTCCCGAAATTGTATATTGTTATAAATATATTGTTATTATTTTTATGTAATTGTCAATTTATTTCATTTTATTTACTTATATATTTTCGAAACTCTATTAATGTTTCGTATTGATAGTTGTGCCAACAAAGTTGATTAACCATCATACTTTTGCTATTGCGCGTGTCTGTCACTGTGGGTGTCAAGTGATACTCAGACCACGGCAGTCTGACTTGTTCTCGAATCTTCTCCACGATAGTGCGTGTGAAATAATAAATTTAACTCTTTATCCTGTCCTGTTTGTGTGAAGTTGATACTTCTATTTCAAAAACGATAAACTCTATTATATTTATAAGTGGTGTATGAGATACATTTCCTGAGCCTGAACTATCATCAAGAGGCGGTACCGCCGGTTGCACTTGGACGGCCACTGACGATATCCACGGAGACGGCGGTGAATGATTGACATATCCTGTGCTGCCGATAAAAGTTGTGTAAGATCATTTCTCTCATACCGTCCACTTCTCCACCAATTAAACAATTAATGTAGAGTGATTGGTGGGTTATTCATAATGGTGTAATGCCTGAAGGCGACAATGATATTTTCAAATAAAAGCATCATTCATATTATTGACATTTTTAGAGTTATCCAAATAGCTGGTATTTCTTGAATTACACAAATACATTCTTCATCCATTTGGACGGATATTGAATAAAATTATTTTAAGATGCCGAAAATTAGCGCGACATACTCCACAATGTTCAGGGCACGACTATTTCGTGTTCAAACGCGGATATTTCCGGTGACTGCACACCGTTGCAACGTGAAAAGGTATAATTCAATTTTTTCTCAAAAAAATTGTTTAACCGTGTAGATCACCATTAATAAAGTAATTTTAAAACCATTTAGGTAAATTATATATTGGCTGTATAAAGTGGTAGTTAAACCAGCCATACTTTATGGTGCAATCGCCTGGTGGAGCAAGACATTGCAGCATAACGCTAGTAGAACACTAAGCAAGGTGCAAATACTTGCTTATTGCCTATGCATAACAGGGGGAATGAGGACTACCCCAACAGCAGCCATGGAGGTAATGCTCTGTCTTCCCCCGCTTCACCTTGAAGTGCAAGGGGAGGCTAGACTGGGGCTCCTCAGATTGCCTGTAGCGTCAAAAGATAGTGGGAAAAATACACCACTGCAATTCGTTGGGGACAATATCTTGCAGATGCCAAGAGATATATGATCCCCAAATACATCTTCGAAAAACCTTTCGAGGTGGTATTCCCGGATCGAAGGGAGTGGCACGAAGGTCACGGTAGAGAAGAGCAAAACAGAATGATCTGGTACACAGACGGATCAAAGACTGAACAAAGATAGGGTGCGGGAATTTATTCCCCTACCCTGAATGAGAAACACTCCTATGCGCTTGGTGAAAACACCTCGGTGTTCCAAGCAGAAATATTTGCAATTCTACAATGTGCAAAAATATGCAATGAGAAGGCCTTCAAGAGAAAAGGAATACATATTTATTCGGATAGTCAGGCCAGCCTGAAAGCCCTTGCAGGTTATAAGGTAAAGTCCAGACTCATCTGGGAATGTATCAACGAACTTCTGACGCTGGCAAGGTTAAACAGAGTTAAACTGATCTGGGTACCTGGGCACAGTGGAATAGAAGGCAACGAAATAGCTGACGAACTAGCTAGAGAGGGGTCAGCTACACCCTACTTTGGCCCGGAACCAGTACTTGGAGTGCCCAAGAAACTACTTGGTAACTCCATTAAAAGACGAGCCTGGGATAACACACCAGGACAAGAATATAGTAAACTTGTTATTCAGATAACAGGTGAAAAACGAACTGATGAGATACTTAGATTAAGTAGAGATCAGATAAGACTAGTAACAGGTCTCCTTACAGGACATGCTCCTGTCAGAACACACCTACAAAAGATGGGGCTATATCAAGGTGACCAGATTTGTAGATGGTGCGGCTTGGAACCTGAGACTATTGAACACATTTTGTGCTATTGTGAGGCACTAAACTATAGAAGAGTTGTACAACTAGGGGAACCTGATTTGAACCTAGAGAATGTGGGAACCCTGATACCTTGTGACTTGCAAAATAGTCAAAGGGACCAATATGGTTTAGGGTATTGGAATGTTAGGGGAAATACAATAAGCCTCCTTTGGACCCATGTAGTAATAAAAAAACCATATCGGTATCCTTTTCCAACTCTTTTCAAGAAAATGTTTCCTTGGTGAGATGGAGTACATCCAACTGACAAGCAAATCAACAGTGCTTCCCAAGAACTTCAAGAAGAGGTAATAAATTACCGCACCAGATCCTTGATCTGTCTGTGTACCAGATCAGTCAGTTTTACTCTTCTCCAGTGAGGTATTGGTGCCACTCCCTTCGATCCGGCATTAACACCTCGAAGGATTTAAAAATATATTCATGGACCTTGGCATCTGTATGATGATGTCCATTGAATTGTAGTGATATATTTTCACCACTATTTCTTGATGTTACAGGCAGTCTGAGAAACCCCAGTCTAGCCTCTGCCTGCACCTCCAGAGGAAGCGGGAAGAGACTCCATGGCCGCTGTTGGGGTGGTCCTCATTCCTCCAGTTATACATAGGCAAGCAATTATTTTTACATTGTTTAATACTCTAACATCGTTATGTTGCAATGCAGGCAACTGCACCATAAAGTATGGCTGATTTGACTACCACGTTATACAGCCAATGTATAATTTTCGGTTTGACCATAAGGCTCATGGTTGCCTCCTTTGTGACCATTTGTAGATGTTGGTTGCAAGTTAATCTGGAATCTAGTATGAAATTATTCATTTTCACCCGACATCTCTATAGGTGTAACACTCAGGTAGAAAGGTCCTAACCATTCTCTGCGACCTCCTTATATAAAAAATAAGACTATGGGTTCGTTTCCTTCAATTTATAAACACAAAAAAATTTAAGGTCGCCCCTCATGAATCGATGGAAGTCTCTGGAAAATTGAGGAATCTAAATGATATTTATAAATAACACTCGTAACTGCAGTGTAGTGATAGAAATAGTATACTGTTCTTCACCATATTCTCGATTCAACTGTGGGTAGTAGTATTGTGGTGTGTGGAATTTGCATAATAACACTTCCTTTTTCTCCAGCGCATTCTCTGCTTTTTTAATGAGCTTATGTAGTGCTGTCTCGTTGGAGATTTCTTTCCTGAAGATATACTGGTCATTGTGTAGCGCTCTCTTGTCAAGCATTCTATCCCTAATATACCTGTCAAGTAGTTTTTCTAACGTTTTTGAGTTCTAGCCCTTTTTGTAGAATTTTGTGATGAAGGCCGTCAGGTCCAGACGATTTGAATGGTTCAAACGAGTTGATAGCCCATTTTATTTTATGCCACGTGATTATACCTTGTGCACATCACTAGTTTTCCGAGTTGGTCTGAGTACTTTCAGGTACGTCGTTTATTCGGGAAATGAACTCTGAATAGTTCCATCAGTGTTTCTTTTTCATCCTAGGTATACTTTCAATCTGAGCCTACTATTGCCCCGATTGGACTTTAGGGGCCTTTTGAGAGTACTTTTGGGAGTCTAGCAATTGCAGAGGTCTTTTCAATATCCTCCCAGTACTTTCTTCAAGATATTTTCCTGAGTTTAATAAATTTTTTAGAGTTCTTCTGTACCCCACTATCTGGGGTCAAATGATAGAGGAAATACAGCATATTTGGGATACTGCAGTTAAGAATACTTAGATATCTAAATAATTATGAAGGCCATCCGTATTTTTTTGCCGTAAACATAATAAGGAATTCTCCTCAATTTGGGTTATTACGGGAAATGCAAGTTTAAAGTTAATGATTATGAGTTTCATGACACCTGACACCTCACATCACTCACCTACTGAGCCCACCAATAATGCCCATTACGAACATGTCCTTAATTAATATAGTATACTCAAACATTAATGGATATTCCGGGAAGAAAGAGCTTATACAAAAATATATTGAATCCAATGATATCAATATGGCACTATTCGTAGAATCCAAAACGAAAGACCCCAAGAAAATAGTTTACAAAAACTGGAATATTATTCAGAAAAACGGCCACTTAATCCACAACCACGCCAGGGGAGGCAGTCTAGCCCTAACAGATCCAAAAATGAGAATGAGAAAAGGCAATGCTCCAACTATCAACAACCCTCTAAATGAATGTATACATTATTCAATACCATTTCATGATGATTATTTACATATATTTCTTGTTTACATTCACCCATACTCCAGAATAGAGGAAAATATATTTACGATGAGCAGCCTCAACAAGTATACCATTGTAATAGGAGATTTCAATGCCAACACAAAGCCGAAAAAAAAAACAAGTGAATGACTTCCTAAATAATACCAACTTTGTTAAATACGACACCCCGCCTACTTTTCTTATGAATCATAATGCAGACTCAACACCGGACATGATCTTTCATACCTCCAATCTAGCAAGAAATATCAAAAGTGTTGTAAATATACCAGACCTATGCTCAGACCACCTCGGTTTCAGAATCAGTATTGACCCTCACATCCCAATTAAAAACATCAAAATTGAGAAATACAATTTCAGGAAAACAAACATAGAGAAAGTGAACACAGCCATGTTGAGGTACATAGACAACAACGAGCAGGACATGGACATGAACAGAAGAATGATCAGCAATTTCAACTCTAAACTAACAAAAGTTGTATTGGAAAATACCCCCAAAAAAGAAATGCGGTACTTTACACAGGAACTACCACCATATATCATACAACTGATTAAAAGCAAACGAAAAATGTATAGGGAATATTGGCAACCCTGCCTTAAAAAGAGAACTAAATAAATTGAATAAAAACATACAGATGATGATTCAGCAGTTCAGAGAACATAAATGGTTGACTGTATGTGAGCAGATCAATGATAAACAAGGCAAATCGTATTGGCAGGATATTAAGAAGCTTTCGAAATATAAAAGCAACTCACAAGAGAGACACCCACTGATAGAAAATGGACAACCAGTCGACTCGCCGGAAGAGAAAAGTAACATATTTGCTCAGCATTTCAAAAAAACATATGAAGAAAGCGAAGAAGGCAATTTCGATGATCACCACTATGAAACTATCTCTGAATGGTACAACATGCACTATATAGACCCACAGCAAGTTAACGTGAACCCTGAGGAATATGAAATCGAAGAAGAAGAATACTACAGTATAATAAACCAAGGTAAAAATACTGCCCCAGGGCATGATTCCATTAAAAAATCGTTGGTTAAGCAGCTACACCAAAAGATCCACGAATATATCATTAAAATGTATCAGTTTTGTCTGAAAAACAGCTACATACCTAAAGAATGGAAAAAGGGTATAATTGTTACTATTCCGAAACCAAACATGGATCACTCTACACCTACCAGTTATAGACCAATTACGCTGCTACCTGTGCTAGGAGAAAACCTGGAAAAAATCATAAAAAACAGAATAGTGAAAGCAATAGGAAATCGTATCCCAGGGTACCAGTTTGGATTCAAAAGTCATTGTTCTACGACCCACCCTCTAGCGATACTCACCAACAACATAGAAGCATCTAAGCTCAACGGAAACAAAACAGCAGCAATTTTCTTAGACATCAACAAAGCTTTCGATAGTGTTTGGACGAAAGGTCTTATATACAAGTTGGACTATCTCGGTTGTCCCAAATACCTGATCCATGTGATAGCTAACTTACTGAATGAAAGAAAACTGAGAGTTAAAGTGCAGGACAAAACTTCTCATGAATTTACCCCACAGCAAGGTGTACCACAGGGATCTCCATTATCACCCTTACTATACAACATATACTGTTCAGATATATACCATGCAGACCCAGAATACTTCGATTTGGATAACTATATACTACAATATGCAGATGATACTGCTTTGGTTTCTCACTGCAGGAATATTAATACCACCGTTGAAAGATTACAACAGTTAGCAGACAGAACAGCATCATGGTTCAATAAATGGCGACTGAAACCTAATCCAAGGAAATCGCATTTGCTAATATTTTACCATTCCCCATTACCTACATCACCGTCAGTAAGGTTATATGACCATGAACTCAATCCAGAAATATGTACAAAATATCTAGGGATCACTATGGATAATAAGCTAAACTTCAACTCGCACACACGAAATATAAAAAAGAAAACCATATCAAGAGCAAAGCACTTCAAATCTCTATCTAAAAAAGAACATGGAATAAACTTAAACACAAAAACTAAAATCTACAAAATGATATGTAGACCAATAATTGAATATGGACATATAATATTCCAGAACCTAAGAAATCCTGCCCTGAAGAATCTCCAGGTAGCCGAAAGAACTGCCTTGCGCATTATCACGAAAATTAGACATCCGAATAATCCTATCCATAATCCACCCAACCAACTCCTTTATGAAGTTACTGGTGTGCAACCCATCGAAGAGAGACTATCACAGTTGTCCTCCAAATTTAGTGAGAAAACCGAAAACAAGAATCTCATCTCTCCATACTGCAACAGAAGAAATAACAGAAGAACACACTACAAACATCCAGAACAAATTTTATGGGATAAACTATGGTTTTAATTGTTTTTTCTATGACAATTGGTGTTTTTTTTTTTCTTATATTAATCTGAAACTGTAAAATTTTAAGAATATCATTGTAATTCACACAATAACTCATACCACTGTGGCTGAAGGACCTCGGTCAATGGCCAGTTGAGTATTTTATACTTAATAAAGTTCATTTATTATTATTATTATTGATTTTGAGTTTCATTCATGAATATTCCAAACTCTCTGCAGAAACAATCTAAAATTATATTTCAAATATGGGGTTTTAAATTTTAAATCGCTTTGTTTCTAGTTCACAAATTAGCAACAGCGCCTAGTAAGCTAGAAAAAGAACAACATATATTTGTTCCTTGTTGTCTGTACATTTACAATCTAGTGTCAAAATTTGTCGGTTGTCATAACCTAACTTTTTGTTTATACTTTATGGCTGGTAAAGAATACTTGATTGAATTGTTTTTAAGTTATTTGATACAATATTATACATCAATATAATAGTCCAACCCAAACAACAACCTTACTTAGAAGCCAAACCACGCCAAACTTAAACATAACCTTAAAACCTGAGTTTTCTCTCTTTGTCGTTGCCTCCTTTGCGATGCATGGAACGTCATGATTCATGGAATAGAAATAAGCAGAATGGGTTAATGATCTAATTAAAATCTAGCCATCTTTGTTTACCTAATCAACGTTACGAATTTGTTGTCCTTTTTTATCACTGTAATCCGCAGTCGATGTTGCCAAATGGTGAATTAGAAACAAAGCAATTTAAACTTTAAATTTCTTCTTTTTTCTTCTTCTTCTTTGGCACTACAACTCTGGGTGAGTCTTGGCCGCACACACTATTGCCCTCCAGCTCTGTCTATCCTGAGCTTCCAATTCCCAAAGGGTTATACCCATTTTCCTCGCGTCCTCCGTAACCGCGTCTTTCCACCTCCTTCTAGGCCGGCCAACAGATCGTCTTCCTTCTGGCCTTTCACAGTATATGATATTTAAGAGTCTCTGATCATTGCTCCTAACAACATGCCCTGCCCATCTCAGTCGACCAGATTTAATACATCTTACTAAGTTTTCCATACCATATAGTTGTTCAAGTTCATTATTATTTCGACGTCTCCATTCTCCTGTTACAATATCCCTGGTTGGTCCAAAAATCGTTCGTAGTATTTTTCTTTCGAAGACCAGAAGCCTGTCGGTTTCTCTTTTGTTTAGGACCCACGTTTCGCTACCGTATGATAAAACAGGGCGTATTATGGTCTTATATATTTTTATCTTAGTTCCTCTTGTAAGTATTTTGGATCTAAGGAATCCTGATAGCGCATAGAAAGCCCTATTTGCCGATGCAATACGTGCAGCTACCTCTTTTTCGTTCCTGTTGTCATCTGTTATTGTCGCTCCTAGGTATTTGAACTCTTTTACGACTTCAAAATTGTATTTATCTATTGTAATATTTTGCCGTATTCTTTGCCTGGGGTTCTTAGATGTTATCATATATTTAGTTTTAGCTTCGTTGATCCTTAATCCCATTCTTTGAGCATGATTTTCAAAAGAGGAGAATGTTTCTTTAACATCTATAGTATTATGTGCCACAGCATCTATGTCATCGGCAAAGGCTAACATAAGTTTCGTACCATCCGTTGCGAAACCCGGTGTTATTTGGGGAGAGATTTTCTTCATGGCCCAGTCCAGAGCCAGGTTAAAAAGCAAAGGGGATAGAGGGTCTCCCTGTCGCAGGCCTGTATGAATTTCAAATATTTCTGACGTAGTCTGACCAATTCGTACTTTTGCTTTGGAGCCCCCTACGCACATTCTAGTTAGACTTATTAATTTTAATGGGATTCCCAATTCCCTCATTGCATACCATAGCTGATCCCGGTTGACTGAGTCGTAGGCCTGCTGGAAATCCAGGAATATTTGGTGTATGTCTTTATTGAATTCCCAGCATTTCTCCATAATCTGGCGGACTATAAAGATTTGATCCGTCGTAGACCTCCCCGGTCGGAATCCACATTGGTAATCTCCTAATATTTCCTCGGCATATGGTGTTAGTTTCTGCACAAGGATCAATGCCACTATCTTATAGGTGGTATTTACCAATGATATTCCTCTATGGTTACGACAGTCCGCTTTCTTTCCCTTTTTATGGATTGGTATTATTATGCTACTGTTCCACTCATCTGGCATCTTTTCGTGTTTCCATATAGTTGATATGATCTGATGTATCATTTGGTGTAGTTCATTTCCTCCGTTCTTTACGAGTTCTGCATTAATTTCGTCTTCTCCTGGGGATTTGTAGTTTTTTAATTTGTTGATAGCCTTCTTAACGTCATCTAGTGTAGGCGGTTCCAATTCCAATTCTGCAGTATAAAAGTGCGTGTCTTTGTCACTTCCATCTACTTGTCTATTAAGCAGTTCAGAGAAATATTGCCCCCATCTTTGAATTATATCATCCTCCGACGTCAGTAGTCTTCCGGTGCTATCTTCTACAAAATTTAGTTCTCTTATCGTCTGTCCTGTTTTTCCGATTCTCATTCCTCTATAAAATTCTCTTACTTGGTTGTTCGTGTTGTTTTCCTCTATTCTTCTTACTCTTTCCTCCAAATGTTCCTTCTTCTTCTTTCTCAGTAGTCTTCTGGCTTTGGCACGTGCCATATTAAAAATCTCCTTGTTTTCATTCGTGGGGTTCTCTTAAACTTTAAATTCCCATATTTATTTTTGTTTTTTAAGTACTTGAAATATTTTTTTTTAGGAAAAAGGTTGAAATGATAAATTTTAAATGCGACGTTTTAAAGATATATCATGAAAAATACTTCATTATCGTCTGAAGGAGAATTCCCCATTCCATACGTCACACAAAGCCATCGAGTATTAAAAACAGGACGCCATCTTCACATTCCGACTGCCAGCGACAAGGGAAGAAGACAGCTGCTTTGAAAAAAAATCGGTAAGAATACAACCGGTGATAATCATTTATTTATTCATTTATTTATTTCTCAAACAGGTTACAAGTACCTTATTACATGAGAAAATAATTAAATTTCAAAGTACATGTTGAATGTTTGTCGAAGCTGTCAATACTGCTCACACCATGGTTCTCAATTTCAGGAAAGATTTACGAGAAATACTTGTACAGGTTACCAAAAAATATTCCGGGGACTAAGTCAAAGCTGAGTTCTGATAGATGTTTATTATTTTGTTTGTTATTTTCAACATTGTTATGATCGGTGAGCAGAAGTTAGAAGGACTGAAAGGTATTTTGAAGAATTGAGTAAATCTTGTTGCTCGAGGGGGGATTCTCACTCTTAGGAGAGATTTGAGGTATATGCAATTATATTGTTAGTTATAGAGTTTGTAGCACATCCCTATCAATGTTATCTGTCGCCGGATTTCCAAACTCGCGATATTGAATTCGGTTCTGAGATTAGACGTTTTAGACGATTTAGTGTAATTCTTCTGATCTTCATTGTAATTATTTAAACTGTTAAGTGACCTTGTTAGTTTGTGATGTTACTATGATTTTGTAAATATAACTGGAATCAAAAAAGTTTCAAAGAATTTTAGCTATGGTATGTTTTTAATTTGGAATACCGAAAGAGAACATAACAAAAGGAGGTTCTTGTAGTGGTTATGAGTCTGGTGTGTATATTTGTGATTACTGCAAGAATAGTAAACTATAAGTTAAAAGTAAGGACTAATCTGTGATTACTTCGACTGATTACTTAAGTAGATGTTATTTTAGTTTATTTTGTTCAGAAAAGTTTGATTACTAAAGGTCTTGATACTATAAAACCAAAAGTCAAATCCCGATTTTGTAGTTTTTTAGTTTGAAAGACATTTTGATAAGGTTTTTGGTTTTTGTTATGTTTGATTTTTTTTATTATTGAAGGTTAATAATTTTGTGGTTCATTCAATGTATTTTTATAGATCCACCCCTTTCGTATTCAAATTTATCCTCAAAACACAAACTAGTATTTCAATTATGCTGCATTTCCTAAAACAACAAAGTCTCAGAACAAACCTCGTTAGAGGAAATACTATCAAGCTCTTCCCAACAAGGATGCAGGCCCTAGGGCGATCTGTAGTTCAGAAATAGAATATCTCCCCACCGCTCGCTGCCAGTCCCTTGATTACACCCCCATTGTCCTCTACCTTCCGGCTGATCTGGATCCAACTTTCTGTCTTAAACAAAGGGTTCTGTTTGCTGATCCAGCTTTGGACCTCTTTCTCTCCACTGACATCCGGCTCATGAACCAGCACTCTCGGACGTTTCGGATATTGAAAACAAAGAAGTAAGTGAAACCAGTAAGGCTCGTTTTTTATACCCAAGACTGTCCCAAATTGTGTTGGAAAATTAAAATGTGTGAATTCCAGTAAGAAAGTAACAGATAGTGTACAGATAATGCATCAAAATATTCAATGTTTGAGAAATAAAGTGGGTTCCCTTGAAATAGCATTGCATGAAATAAACGTGGATATTGTTATGATAACTGAACATTGGCTAAAAGAGGAGGAAGTTTCCTTCCACAATATAAATAACTACAGACTAGCAAGCTATTTTACTAGGAAAAATAAAACACATGGGGGTGTTTGCATTTTTATTAAAGATCAATATCTCTCAAAGGTATATGACGTCATGAATTTCAGTTCTGAAGAAGATTTTGAAATATGTGCCTGTGTTTTGGATGACCTGAAATGTGTGGTGCTAGCTGTCTATCGAAATCCAACCGGGAGTTTGAATATGTTCAAAGAGCTTCTCCAAGATAACCTTCAAAAAGTCGTAGACAAATTTTCAAAATATCGTATTATAGTTGGGGGAGATTTCAATATAAACTTTAATAAAAACCAAACAATATCACGGGAAATAATTGACATTTTTCTATCATTTGGTCTGGAAAGAAATATTTTTGAATCGACAAGGGGCGAATCATGTATTGACAACATATTCACCGGTTTCGTTGTAGACAAAGCTGAAGTTATAGAACTTAGCTTATCAGATCATAAAGCACAAGTGATTACATTCGTTCATGAATACCAAAGTATTAATATTCCTCATAAACTTATTCGCAATAAAAACTGTATGAACAAAAAAACTTTCAATACTTTATTATCAAAAGAGTCTTGGGAGGTGTTATTTGGTGAAGCAAATCCCAACACATGCGTTGAAATATTCCTGAATACTATGCAATATTACCTTGATATTAGTTTTCCAATAATGA
Organism: Plagiodera versicolora; assembly: GCA_037013635.1. Taxonomy (NCBI): domain Eukaryota; kingdom Metazoa; phylum Arthropoda; class Insecta; order Coleoptera; family Chrysomelidae; genus Plagiodera; species Plagiodera versicolora. The sequence goes on along the minus strand of CM072986.1, from coordinate 514,241 downwards.
GAGTAAAAACTGGTAGAAATAATACAAATATCAAAAACATATACAGGGTGTGTCACAGTGGATGGAACATTAGAAGTATCTAGAGAACAGAGAGACAGATCATTCCGAAAATTTGTGGGCGTGGATAATCAAACTTGCTCTATCCGTCTAAAATATTTTCATCAATACAGTGTTGCCGCTTGTATCAGAAAGTAGTAGCTACTTTGTTATTTCAAATAGGAACACCTCGTATATTATATCATTTTTGAAATTCCCATGAGATTCCTCACAACTTTCCCACATAATTCCCTATACCTATCTGTGACGATTTCCGAGATAAAAATTATTTTGTCAAATTTTTGTGTAAAACCTGACCATTGAAAAATATCAATTTTTTCCCAATGCAAATTCACAAAATATCGCAATTTGGGTTATAGCTGCATAAGACCATCAAGTATTCTGTCGATGAACTGGATCTCAGTTTCAGCATATACAGGAAGGCTCAGAAGTTAGTGTCATCCAGGCACTCATGAAAATGACTGCAACTCCATTTTTTCAAATGGAACACCCTGTATATTATCACTTATTCGAAAAGCTATAACATTTTCCATTCTAATTGGGTATACTTTCCCTATACCTATCTCGTACAGTTTGTTAGTTATGATCACTTATGTTATGAATTCGTTTTCAATAAAATAAATATTGGATAGTGCTTAAGATAGTAGGCTATGAACTTCATTCTGACAGGGAAATAACTTGTTATTTCTTTATTGTCCTCATGTATTCAAGTTGCATGTTTGTAAGAATACTATGGCAGAAAATAATTACTTGAATGCGGTTTAGATGGATTTATTCATCATTTATGGTCAATGTAACAAAAATATCATTAGAAAATGCAGCGAGTTTAATGAAAAGTATGCTGATTTACCTCGAACGAATTCGAGAAAATTCATTGGATTGAAGAGAAATTTTGAAATGCTTATATCATCATGAAAAGCTAAAAGTATCAAAGTCTAACATGTGTATTAATGAATCTAGAAAGATTTTAAAAACAGTTCAAAATTTCTCTTCAATCTAATTTCCTCGGATTTATCCGAGGTGAATCACTTCATTCTTTTCATTGAAAAGAAAAACTCCGCATGTTCTACTGATATTCTTGTTTCATTGACCATAAATGATGAATAAATCCATTTTAACCGCATTCAAGTAATTATTTCTTGCTATAGTATTTTTACACCCATGCATCTTGAATACAGGATAGCAATGAAGGAAGAACATGTTAGTTCTCTGTCAGAATGAAGTTCATAGCCTACTATCTTAAGCACTATCCAATATTTATTTTATTGAAACGAATTCATAACATAAGTGATCATAACTAACACACTGTACGAGATAGGTATAGGGAAAGTATACTCAATTAAAATGGAAAATGTTATAGCTTTTCGAATAAGTGATAATATACAGGGTGTTCCATTTAAAAAAATGGAGTTGCAGTCATTTTCATGAGTGCCCGGATGACACTCACTTCTGAGCCTCCCTGTATGCTGAAACTGAGATCCAGTTCATCGACAGAATACTTGATGGTCTTATGCAACTATAACCCAAATTGCAATTTTTTGTGAATTTGCATTGGGAAAAAATTCATATTTTTCAATGGTCAGGTTTTGCAAAAAAATCTGACAAAATAATTTTTATCTCGAAAATCGTCACAGATAGGTATAGGGAATTATGTGGGAAAGTTGTGAGGAATCTTATAAGGATCCCAAAAATGATATAATATACGAGGTGTTCCATTTGAAATAACAAAGTAGCTACTACTTTCTGATACAAGCGGCAACACTGTATTGATGAAAATATTTTAGACGGATAGAGCAAGTTTGATAATCCACGCCCACAAATTTTCGGAATGATCTGTCTTTCTGTTCTCCAGATACTTCTAATGTTCCATCCACTGTGACACACCCGGTATAATGATGATGATATACAAAGGGCAAAGGCAAACATAAGAGAAATGTGCTGTTTATTAGAACTTAACTTGCCTAATTCTGAAAATCTGAGAGAATTGTTTAAATTGCAAAAATATGAATACGAACAGCTCATACAAGAGAAGAAAAAAAATATAGCACTAGAACATATCCGAGAAGCCTCAAACAAACCAAAAGCCATTTGGAAACAAGTAAATAATCAAATAGGTAGAGGAAAAAAACAAAATGTCCCTGAAACTCAGTTGGCTAGAGAGTTCAATGAATACTTTGTAAATGTGGCTGAAAAAATAATAAATGATATTCCAGATTCAGAAACTCACTATGCATCATATTTAAGATGTATTACAAATAACAACAGTAATTCCATATTTTTATATCCTACGACAGAAACAGAAGTGTCAGATATTATCAAATCATTCAAAAATAGTAATTCTACTGATATATACGATCATTCAATATGTTACTACAAGGATAATCTTGAATCGTTGACAAAACCAATTACTCATATTGTCAATAATATTCTAATGACGGGTATATTTCCAGACAAACTAAAAATCTCTAAAATTATACCTATATATAAATCTGGAGACAGTAATAGCTTAGCAAATCATAGACCCATTGCTCTCCTTCCTATACTAGGTAAGTTGACCGAAAAGGTGATTGCCGTGAGAATAACCTTGTTTCTCGATAAAAATGATTTATTTACAAGTAGACAGTTTGGATTCAGGAAGGGGAAGAACACAGCAAAAGCAGTTATGGATCTGGCTAGTTTTCTAGGTCAGGGATTTGAAGAAAAACAGTCAACTCTGGCAGTCTTCGTTGATTTGAGTAAAGCTTTTGACTGTGTTTCAAAAAATGTTCTTTTAGAGAAACTTGAGCACTATGGATTAAGGGGTACTGCAAGCAACATTATTTCATCTTATCTGTCAAATCGTAAGCAAACAGTGTTTCACAATAATAAATATAGTAGTCAACTGTTAAGACCGCTGCACACGACGCTTGTTTTGCTGCTGGATTGCTTGCGGGGCCCTCTGCTAGCTACTCTGCTGGCAGCGCTGCGAGAAAGTGACGTCACTGCTGGCTGCTCTGCGGGCTGCTGTGCGGGCTGTCCGTGATAGAACGTGTGCTATTTTTCGTGACGGCTAGCTTGCGTGTTCCATTGTTTTCGTGCTCCGTTGTTGAAAAAATATGTCGCAAAGGTGGTCTCCGGAGCAAATCAATGCTTTAATTGACGCATACAAAGAAGAACCGTGTTTGTATGCAACAAATTCTCTGAATTACCACACATCTCAAAATTATTGCTAATCAATTGTTGTCACTCTTGTAGTTTTGATTTATTAAATTCCTTATTTTTACTCTCATTGTAGTTTTACCTTCAAATATCGCGGTATCCTCATAATTTCAATATTATTAATAGAGGGTCAGGGTTTACAGAACCATGATGGTTCATTAGTTGTGTAGGTCTAATAACTATACTCTTGGCATAAATATTCAATGAAACTGAGCCAGTATTAGGGAAACAAACATTGACGATTGTCAGGTACGTGTAACAAAGTTATACTTGATATTTTCATTCTAATGAAAGTACTGAATATTACTGGTGGTGAGAATTGAGATAATTGCTCTCCTACGTCGAATTATTTCAGTAGCAATAGTTTGTTGTACTTGAGCGTCCATGGTACTGTTGAGGTTAGAAACACTCGTCGCGTCACTTCGATGCACGCCTAGCGACAAGCATCGTGTGAAGCCAACCTACCAAGGGAGCCATCATTGAACCCAGCGCCACACCCAACTCCGAACCCAGCGGCAAATTCTAGCAAGCTATATAGCAGCAAAACAAGCGTCGTGTGCGTTGGACTTTAATAAATAATGGAGTTCCTCAAGGCAGTGTTTTAGGTCCCTTGCTGTTCTTAATTTATATAAATGATTTACCATCATCCATGAACATTAATACAATTCTCTTTGCTGATGACACCACCTTCTCGATGAGGATAGAAGATAGGGATGAATCTGATGCAACGGGGAATTCTCCTTCAGACGATAGTGAAGTATTTTTCATGATATATCTTTAAAACGTCGCATTTTAAATTTATCATTTCAACCTTTTTCCTAAAAAAAATATTTCAAGTACTTAAAAAACAGAAATAAATATGGGAATTTAAAGTTTAAAGTGCTTTGTTTCTAATTCACCATTTGGCAACATCGACTGCGGATTACAGTGATAAAAAAGGACAACAAATTCGTTACGTTGATTAGGTAAACAAAGATGGCTAGATTTCCATCAGATTAGAAACCCATTCTGCTTATTTCTATTCCATGAGTCATGACGTTCCATGCATCGCAAAGGAGGCAACGACCAAGTTAGAGAGAGAACTCAGGTTTTAAGGTTATGTTTAAGTTTGGCGTGGTTTGGCTTCTAAGTAAGGTTGTTGTTCGGGTTCGACTATTATATTGATGTATAATATTGTATCAAATAACTTGAAACCAATTCAATCAAGTATTCTTTACCAGCCACAAAGTATAAACAAAAAGTTGGGTTATGACAACCGACAAATTTTGACACTGGATTGTAAATGTACAGACAACAAAGAACAAATATATGTTGTTCTTTTTCTAGCTTACTAGGCGCTGTTGCCAATTTGTGAACTAGAAACAAAGCGATTTAAAATTTAAAACCCCATATTTGAAAAATTATTTTAGATAGTTTCTGCAGAGAGTTTGGAATTTTCATGAATGAAACTCATAATCATTAACTTTAAACTTGCATTTCCCGTAATAACCCAAATTGAGGAGAATTCCTCACTGTTGAGAATATTATTGAGACAGCTTCAGATTGGTTTGGTGCTAATAAATTAAGTCTTAATAAAAATAAAACGTCGTCGATGATATTCACCACTCAAAAATGTGATTCACAATCCATTAAATTCCTAGGCATCCACTTAGATAATACTCTCTCTTGGAGAACACATACAGAAAACCTAGCGAGGAGGTTATCGAGTACAGTCTATGCAATAAGACATGTAAGATTGAATATAAGTGTGGAAGCTGCGCTTCTAACATACCATTCCTTGTTTCATAATTTAATGACGTATGGATTACTTAACTGGGGACACTCCTGTTACATGAAGAATATATTCATACTCCAAAAACGAGCAATCAGAGCAATAGTAGGAATAACTAGGGTAGAGAGTTGCAAACCTTGGTTTACCAATCTTGGGATTCTCACTTTACCATCAGCTGTAATATATATCAATCTTCTATATGTGAGGGAGAACATCACACAGTTCCAAGAAGTGGGCTCTAATCATAACTATAGTACTCGAAATAGACATAATCTTCTTATTCCTAAACATAGATTGACCAGTACAAGTCGTAGCCAACTAGGCATAAAATTGTATAATAAACTTCCATTACCTTTGAGAGATGCTAACCTGGAAACATTCAAAAAACAATTGAAAATTATATTACTGCAAGAAGCCCATTATGATGTCAATGATTTTAACCCTTGCTGATTAGATCATCTTTAAATTTTATTGAATTTTATTATTATTTTGTCTCATAGGGAGAGTTGTAATGCATAAATTTAATTAGTTGTAGGTGTATGTGTATATCTGTATATTTGTTATGTAGTAGGTAGGTAGGTAGGTATGTAGTTTTTGCATTTCAACACTACTATTATTAATAGTTTTTGACCTATCCAGACACCAAGGTGTATTTGTGATCAATAAATAAATAAATAAATAAATAAAGTCTTTCGATTCGACCACTGTCACATCTGCACCCTCCAAAGGTTCTTAAGCGAGGTAATGTTAGCCTTCAACCAGTTTTTCGTCATGTCGTTTGCTCAGTACATCAACAGACCCCTGCGACAAACGAAGTGCGTTCAAATTACGGTGGAGTTGAACATCCCGAGGGCGCCATGGCTAATTCTTTGTAAGACAGAGTCTGCTCTTGGCTCCTATGCCTTTTTGTAGGGTTCTGCTAACCGGGAGTACTCGAATCGGAGCGAGGTCGTTTTTTGGCTTCATCCACTCTCCTCCTTGGTGCCTGCTTTGGTGGAGCAGGTTTCTTGGAATTGCTCTCTGTCCATGTCCCAGAGACAACCTTCTCGGCTCTCCGGGGTCTCTTTTTCTGAGCCCCAGAGGGTGTATTTAGGAGTCACCCCTGTCGCTTGGGATGTACTCAGGGAAAAATTATTTCAATCGATAAATCAGGCTTAACCAAGTGGGTTCAACAAAATTATTTTCATTTCCTTACAACATGTTTGACAATTACTTTAAATAACCCTGTTTATTGATGTAGACACTTGTATCATGTGATGATTCTATTTGTGACAATGTATTCTGTAAAAGGTGAATAATGTTTTATTTTGTTTTCAATTCACCAGAGATTTACGCTAGTACAATTTTCAAACCAATTAGAACCATCATCGTCTTATAATTTGAATCACCGGAAGTGTAATAGAAATATTATGTTTCAAGAAATCTTTACAAGGAATTGCAAATCTAATTGAAGATGGGTGCAGAAATCCACCTAAATAAGTAACCTCCAGTCGAAAATACTGAACGTTTTTTTGTGGCATCATAAAAAATGTCAATGGTTTTCGTAATTTTTTCATCGAAAAAAATATATACCTGAGGCGGAGTTACAGATTTGCTGCCTGTAGCCTATTAATTTTTTTCGCCTCAGGATTTTTATATCCTAGTTCACAATCATATTATTAACTATTCACAGTCTACTTCAGACGAGCAAGACGTGTTTATAAAATTCGCTACCGAAAATGAATTATAAATGTTGTAAACTGAAACCTTTTGTTCATTATGTTGAAGTACAATGCACACCTTTCCTATTTATCACTTTCATGGTTGATATACCCCATCTAGCGTGTATATTCTTGTTGTATGTTAGATCAAGAACGGCAACACTGTTCTAGATAGTGTGTCAAGTGTCAAGTAGTAAGTAATTATAATAAATAGAAGAAGTCATGTTCTTGTATGTTTCTTGTGAAATAAAAGCAAAAAAGGAAATAGGAGTTTTAATGGTAGTAGAGAAGAATATAAAAGATTAAGAAATATCAACAGTGGTAGCAGAGCGTGGTTTAAAATTATAAGCATATACGAGAATGTCGAATCTACGAGAAAGATTCCCAATTGTACCATTCGCCGGCGTGGACTTCAGCACGTGGTCGTTTAGGATAAAAAGTATACTAAAAGAAAATGGAGCGTTAAAAGCAATTGAAGATGAAACATATAGTGCGGATGCTCAGAACTCGAAGGACGAGGCGAAAGCCCAGGCGATATTGATAGCTGGTGTGGCAGATAGCCATATTGAATATTTGAAAAAGGAATCCGCATTTAAGATGTTTAAGAACCTGGAGGAAAATTTCATGAAGAAGGGAGTACGTTCCAAGTTGTTTCTACGCCGAAAATTATCGGAGATGAAATATTCAGAAAATTGTTCACTGATTGAACATTTTATAAATGTTGAAAGAATTTTCACAGAGTTGAAAGAAGCTGATACAGAATTGGGTGAAGAAGAGAAGGTTAACTATATATTATTGTCCATGCCTCAGTCATATGACGGCATTATAACAGCGTTGGAAACGATGGAGAACTTAAAACTAGATTTTGTGAAGAATAGATTACTTGGAGAAGAAGAAAAGAGAAAGAGAGATTTGAATGGACTTGGTGTCAGATCACACACAACTGCTTTCTCATGTTTTGTGTGTGGTAAACCTGGCCACAAGAAATTCCAATGTACTATGAGAGACAGAAGTCAATCACAAGAAAATTATCAAAGGGGTCCTGGAAATTATCAAGGGCTAGAACGTGGGCACTATAGAGGCTTTAGACAAGGAAGAGAACAGAGTCGAGGATATGGACGAGGACAGATACAAGGATATGGACAAGAAAGAAGACATCAGTCATATGCAGCGGAGAACTGTGAGTCACAAGATATTGCTTTTTTATGTGAAAAAAATTTAAACGAAGCACACAATTGTAATGATATTTTCAACAAAAATTGTCTGATATGGTACATAGACTCTGGATGCTCTGATCATCTGGTAAACAATAAAGATATTTTTATAGATTATATAGAACTCAAAATACCTAAAAATATAGCTGCTGCCAAAGAAGGTGTAATGTTGAAAGCAGTAGGAATTGGTAATATTAAAGCGAAATGTTGTGTAGGCAAACATATTACTAACTGTACTATTAAAAATGTTTATTATGTACCAGATCTTAGAAAAAACTTATTATCAGTACCTAAAATGGAATCTAATGGATTGAAAGTTACTTTCTATAGAGGTAAAGTTAAAATTTATAATAATGATCAAATAATAATGATAGGTAGTGCAAATGGTAATTTGTATACTATTGAAATGGAAGTAGATGAACAAAGTTGTAGCTATCATGTAACAAAAAATTGTAACACATCACAGTTATGGCATAGACGCTTCGGTCACTTGGGAATGAAAAATATTAATATTCTAGTGCAGAAGAACCTAGTGAATGGCATACATGATTTTCAAAACAATGAAACAGATAATACATTATGTGAACCATGTTTATTAGGAAAAATGACAAGACAACCTTTCAATAAGCCTGGATATAGGGCAAATAAACCGCTAGAGTTGGTGCATACAGACATTTGTGGGCCGATTACCCCAATCAGTAGAGAAGGTCATAAATATTTGTTAACATTCATTGATGATTACTCTCATTTTGTTATAGTATATTTGATAACACAAAAATCAGAAGTTTTCGAAAAATTTAAAGATTATTACTTTTATGCAACTAAACATTTCAATACAAATCTGTTGAAACTTCGTTCAGATAATGGTGGGGAATATGTGTCAGGGGAATTTCAAAGATTTTGTTCTCAAGAAGGGATATTATTGCAATATACAGTACCATATAATCCAGAGATGAACGGTGTAGCCGAACGTATGAACCGAACTTTAATTGAGAAAGCCAGAACAATATTACTAGAGTCAGATCTAGGAAAAGAATTTTGGGGAGATGCTGTATTATATTCTGCCTATGTTACAAATAGAAGTCCCTCAGCTGGGAGAGAGGTAACAGCAAGTGAATTATGGGCCGGAAGAAAACCAGATGTTTCAAATATGAGAGTTTTTGGTTGTATCGCATATAATCATGTACCTAAAGAACAAAGACAAAAATTAGACAATCCTGGTAAGAAAATGATTATGATAGGGTACAGTTCTTCAGGATACAGACTTTTTGATACAGAAACCAATAGAGTAGTAAATGCAAGAAATGTTGTATTTGATGAGAGATTGAAAGATCAAATTAAATATTTTGCGAGTAGTGAAGAAACCTCTACACAAGAAGTGAGAACTGAACAAGACGAGGTAAAGCAAAGAACAGAAGAGCACGAAATTGAGAGAATAGAAAATGAAGTACCTAAAAATATTCTAAGAGAGCCAGTATTAGATGAACAGGCTGAAGGGAGACAGAAGAGAAAAACTAGGAAACCAAAATGGCAAGAAGATTATGAAATAAATTTCAGTGAGGAAAGTGATGAAGCTTTATTTGCACTGTTTACTAACCAAGATGTACCATTGAATTATCAAGATATAGAAGAAAGAGCAGACAAACATGATTGGAAAAAGGCAGTAAATGAAGAACTTGAAATTCTAGAAGAGAGTCACACTTGGAAAATTGTGACGAAACCGGAAAAGGAAAAATTATTGGATAGCAAATGGGTTTTCACAAAGAAAAATATAAGAGAGGAAGAAATATGTAAAGCTAGACTAGTAGTACGTGGATATCAGCAGAAAGAACATTTGGGAAATATTTATTCACCTGTTTTAAAATTAGAAACTTTAAGAGTACTTTTATCCGTGGCTGCTCACAGAGGATACCATATTCACCAAATGGACGTGAAGGGAGCATTCTTATACGGTGAAATAAATGAAATTGTGTATCTTAAACCACCGGACGGATTAGAATTACCGGAAGGTCAAGTTTTAAAATTAAATAAATCATTATACGGGTTAAAAAAATCTCCCAAGTATTGGTATGAAAAATTTAATAGCACTATAACAGGATATGGGTTTAAAAGATCAGAAAATGACTATTGTCTTTATAGTTTAAGGGATATGTACTTATCACTATATGTTGATGACCTCTTAATACTAGGAAATGACTTGAAGGAAATAAATAAGGTTAAAATATTTTTATCAACAAAATTTAGGATGAAAGACATGGGTTGTGAAAATTTAACGTATTTGGGGATTTCAATTATTCAACAGCCAGGACAAATTCACATCAATCAAACAAAATATCTGCAAAGTATTTTGAAAAAATATAATATGGAAAATTGTAATGGTAGTAATACTCCAATGGATGTAAACTTCAAATTAGATGAAAAGTCAGTAATTGATATGAAATATGAATTGCAATGTAGATCACTGATAGGGTCTTTAATGTATGCTACAGTAGGTTCAAGGCCAGATTTAGCTACTTCTGTATGTTATTTAAGCAGATACCAATCAAACCCAAGTGACGATTTGTGGAAAGCGTTGAAGCGAATACTCAGATATGTAAAACAAACCATTAATTATTCTTTGATATATTCTAAGACTTATGATAATACATTATCACCATTGATAGGATATGCTGATGCCGACTGGGCTAGAGATAATGATAGGAAGTCTACTAGTGGATATGTATTTAAATTGTATAATAATACTATAGCATGGAGATCTAAGAAACAAACAACTGTAGCACTTAGTACAACTGAGGCTGAATTGATCTCTTTGTGTGAATCTGTTGTAGAAGCATGTTGGTTAGTTAAATTACTGTTAGATTTGAATGTAAATGTTAAAAATGTAACTGTTTATGAAGATAACCAGAGTACTATTAAAACTGTACAGAACCCAGATCAAAAGAGACTGAAACATATGGATATTAAGTTTAATTTTGTGAAACAAAAGGTAGAAGAAGGTTTAATTAATGTAGAGTATATTAATACTAAATCTCAGTTAGCTGATATGTTCACAAAGCCTTTATCTAAAAATCAGTTGTTACCGTATACATTAGAATTAGGTTTGAAAGATGTGCATTGAGGGAGAGTGTTGAAGTACAATGCACACCTTTCCTATTTATCACTTTCATGGTTGATATACCCCATCTAGCGTGTATATTCTTGTTGTATGTTAGATCAAGAACGGCAACACTGTTCTAGATAGTGTGTCAAGTGTCAAGTAGTAAGTAATTATAATAAATAGAAGAAGTCATGTTCTTGTATGTTTCTTGTGAAATAAAAGCAAAGAAGGAAATAGGAGTTTTAATGGTAGTAGAGAAGAATATAAAAGATTAAGAAATATCAACACATTATGTGTGCACAAAGTGTTGTAGTGTGTTTCACAAAAGCTGTGTGCAGCAACAGTGGAAGAAAAAAGTTAAATTTGTCAAAGATAATAAAATTATCTGCTGCCAAGAGAACATCGAGGAAGAATATGAAGAAGAAAACAGCCTATTAGAAAAAACAATAAACGAACTTGCGGAAGATGGATTACTGAAAGACAAGTATATACAAAAACTGAAAGATGAAAACCAAATTGCAATAGAGCTGGCACTAGAATCTGAAAAAGAAATGAATTCACTGATAGAAAAGCAAAAAAAACACATTGAAGAAATGGAATGTGAAATTAAGGAACTGTTGAAAGAAGTCGCAGAAAAAGTGGTCTCTGTAAAAACAGTAGATACACAAACATGCTACCATAGTATGACTCACCAGTCGACAATGACTGATCCCCTCTCCAACAGTGGCGTAGATACTGAGGAGCTTAAGAATACAAAGAAAATCGGGAAAAATAAAATTAAGAAGAAAATGCAACTAGGTAGACCATCTGTGAGGCACACTAAGAAAAATACTAAAATGGAAAAGAGAATTGACAGTTGCCACCGGTGTAAAAATAAAAAAGTCCCTGACAAAAATGAAACAAAAATAAAACCCAGTGGAGGGCACTCGGAAGAGATAATCAACCTAAATACAACCCTTCATGATGAAATCCAAAAAGTAGTACACCAGGACTGTAGGAAAAAACCTTCTGAAAATGCTGATGATAGTCCAGATACATATAATGAGCAGGTAAACAGCGAATCAAAAATCCTTATTTTAGGTGATCAATACGCGACAGGCTTTTCAAAGGTAGCCAAAAAGACTATGACGAAGACAAACTATAATGTGACAGAAATCATCAAGCCAGAAACTGAGTTATCTGACCTGACAAGTAATATTTTTGACCACAGTTTGAGCTATGGACAGAATGATTATGTTATTGTGATGTTTAACACTGAAAGATATCTTGTTGATCAGTAAAACTACAAACTTAATAATAATCTCGGAATGTGACACTATAGTTGATCGCATTATAAATCATAAAATACGTAATGCTGTCAACCGTACCCTTCGACTGGTGAGAAATTGTTCTATAAAATTTCTTGTTGATAAAAACGAACATGGTAGTAAATTTGATATCTGTAAAGAACTTGAAAATTATTTGCTTGATCCAATGCACAAAAATGTTATTCTCACAACAATAAATAAGACAATTGAAAATGCAAATTTTCAGTTATTATGCACAAAGGAAATAATTATATGACAGAAAATAAACCAACTGATGAAGCTGAATATCTGAATGACGACTTTATCATACTACACCAAAACATACAATGCTTGAAAAACAAAACTTTAGAACTAGAAATATTTCTTGAAACTCTTGAATTGCAACCTTCATTCATCTGTCTAACTGAACACTGGTATACAGTGCAAGAACGAAACCCTCTTGAGAAGAGTATATTTTTTCTGCTAACAAATCCACGGGAAGTTTACGATACAATTATGAACTTAAAAAACACAAATTCAGTTGGTGAGGATGAAATTCCAGTAAAACTCCTAAAATATGCAGCCTATGAGTTATGCGAGCCTCTGACATATCTAGTTAACATTTCGCTCTCAACAGATATTTTTCCTGATAGATTAAAAACAGCTCACGTGAGAGCTATATTTAAAAAAGATGACAAGAATGTCATTAACAATTACAGGCCTATTGCAATTCTGTCAAATATCAGTAAGATATTTGAAAAAATAATATGCGCAAGATTGACCAACTTTCTGGAATCTAACAACCTTCTATGTGATAGACAAAATGGCTTCAGGAAGAACAAATCAACTATTCGAGCAACCTATCAGGCATTATGTAGGGTAATCGAATCTCTGAAATGAGAAACATATAACCACTGCTGTCAATCTCGATCTGTCAAAGGCATTTGATAGTGTCGACCACTTCCTGTTGGCCAAAAAATTGTATCTTTATGGCATTAGAGGGTTGCCACTAAATCTACTCACCTCTTATCTCAAACACAGATATCAATGTGTGACCGAATTGAACTCGGATGGTTAGTTTATATCTGACAAGTTACTGATTACTCGAGGTGTTCCTCAAGGATCGGTGCTAGGCCCCCTACTGTATATAATATATACCAATAATGCTCCTGAAGTTGTTAACGAATATATGGTCCAATATGCAGATGACTGCTCGATAATATTCAGTTCGAATGATCAAGAATCAATACGATATAATATCACCAACACTTTGAATACATTGGAGGAATACTTTACAATGCATAATCTGAAATTGAATACCAATAAAACTCAAATTATTTCCTTCTCTCAGAACATTGATATGGATAGCTTCAACCTTGGCGAAAATTCCCTAAATGCAGTACCTAAACTCTCATTTCTTGGTATCACGCTTGATTCGAAACTAGATTGGAAAAGTCATATAAGTGAACTGTCTAAAAACCTATCGAGACAAAACATATCCTCAGATGCAGCCCTGCTAGCATATTATGCCTATGTACAAAGCCATATTAGATATGGTATCATTTTCTGGGGAACATCTACAGATGTTAAGAAGATATTTATGCTACAAAAGAGATGTCTGAGAAACGTTTTCAATGTTCCACAAAGAGTCAGTTGTGGGTCTATATTCATGGATAAAAACATTCATACTTTGACTGGTATATTGATATATGAGGCAGTCATCTTTATAAGCGAAAATATGGCCCTTTACACATGTTATGACAGAAACCACAGGTATAATACTAGAAATAAAAACAATCTTCTGAATATTAGGCCCACCTTCACATATATACAGAAAAATATCCCGTTCTCAGTGATCAACATATATAACAAATTACCTGAATCACTGAGAACGCAGCCCAGTAGGAAGCTGAAAATAAATTTGAAAAACTTGCTCATTAAAAAAGCGTACTATGCACTTGACGAGTATTTCGCAGATACATTGGTTTGGTAACAACTATTCCATTTTATCATGTAAATTGTAAGACCTATTGTTTTGTCTAGTGGCTATATCTATCAGCTAATTTTACATGACTTTGGGTGTGTGTGTGTGTGTGTGCATCCATGTACAAAGAGTGTATATATTGACATTGTAATACTCATGTTCTATTCTATGCTATTGTCTGTTATCACACTGTTTTTTTATGATCTTGTTTTGTATATTGACATGTTCTACACCCGAAAGGGTATTTCCAAAGGAACTAATAAAGGATCTATCTATTTCTATCAATAAAATGCCAACTTTATGTTATGTTAAATATTGTAACTTCTTTCAGATTTTTGATATTCATGTTTTGTGTTTTTAGAATTTTTTCTCAATCTTGTGAATTGATATAAAAAATGCATGAACTGAATCTGTCGCCCCTTCAAATTCCATGTCACAGGCTTTAGCCTACTGGTATATTATAAAAAAGAAATAATCAATGCATTTATTCAATCAATATGAATTGTTTAAATGATATGATATATTTCTACATAAAAAAATCTATAAGGTATAATAAAAGTGAATTTTGATTAAGCAGTTCTTTTACAAAAAGACAGAAGAATTGCGCTATCGGGTTTGTTTATCAGATAAGATTTTGAATCTAAGGCACCTCCATCCCATCCTATTCGGAAATTTCTTGACAACTGAAACGAGGATATTTTTATTTTGAGAGTTGTACAAAATATTACACTCACCTTCAGCAACAAGACAATCATATTTTGTTCGGCGAGGCGCCTAGCAATACAAGCTCTTGGACCATGGCCAAAAGGTAGAAGCAGAAAAGGATGTGGTTGTGTGAAAGCAGTTTCAGTTTTAAGCCATCTCTCTGGAATGAATTCGTTCGGCCTTGGAAAATATTTTTCCAATCTACAGGATACTTGATTCTGACTCACCACAACAGTCTAAAAAAAAAGATATTCTGTATAGGACACTAATCTTTGAATACATCTGAATAAATGTTTCTATGAGTTCTTAATTCTTAATATAGAGTTTATTACGTAACTCGTTAAAAGTTTCGAGAGTTTCATTCGAATTAAATTCTGAAAATTCCAATGTTGCCAGAACTTCCGGTTAAACAGGAAGAGTACAGAAATGTTATAATTCCAATTCAAATCGTTTTCGAATTATTATGAGTTAATTACTAATAATAAATACATTTCTTATGCTGATTATTATCTCAAATATTTTTGAAATTGAATAATTAATTGAAGATAATTGATAATTTCAGTGAACCCAATACAGTTTCAAGAATATTATTTGGACGTTCTTGATATCGAAATGAACGTCTCATACAGGGTGGTCCATTAGTGCGTGGATGTTGAATAACTTAGGAAAGAGAATACTGAAAAAAAAATCAGATAAAAGTTGTTATATTTTTGTAGATACGCAATCCTAAAATATTTCGAGATACACAGAGTGTTCAGCTTAGGCAAGGCAACATTGATTTCACTTTTTTAAACAGAACGTATATTCGTTCAACATCTAATTCAACGTTGAATTATCCAGTTTCATCTTTATTTTTCTCCATAAATTGCGACGTTGTCACGCTAGAGCAAAAAATCAAAAAACTTACTAAAAATGGAGCACTATAAATGCTGCTAAAATAACGTTATCAGAGATAAGTAAAGGAACACATTTACTGGTTTACACATTTAGTATTTGATTATTTTTATTACTGAGAATGGTTCATAGCAAAATTATTCGTTATATTGGATCAATATTTTTATGCTGCTACTAACCCCTGCAGGAACGGAATATTCAGAAAATTTTGCATCATTATTCAGAATTCTTCCTGTTCCAATGGATATGGGTCGCAATCTAAGAGATTCCTTCAATACAGCTTTCGTATATTCTGCTGCATTGAATACATCCTCGGTGACTGGACTATCATGTGTAGGCAACAAGTACATTGATTCTTGTTTTAGTCTCTCTTGAACTTTGGGATGTGTAGCTATATAGTGTAAAACAAAACTCATAGTATATGTTGTCTGTAAAAAAAAGGGGAAAACGAATTAATCAAATATAAGGAATGGAATATGGAATAATGGAAAAAATATTTCGCAAATAATTTTCATTTGGATATATTATTCTGGTTCAATAGTATTAATCATATTATTGTCAAAAAAAAAATAAAATGTCATTGACATCTATGACTAAATAATTGAAAATTTTACCAACAAAATATTGTATCGAATAATATTCTCTCGTGTAACAACAATTACAATACGACAACATCGACAGTTAATTTCTACACTCATATTCTCTATAAAGTTAATAAAAATATTTTCTATATCATTTCCCCATTATCATATGGTGGGGATTGTATGCCCTCCAGAATGTTTCATCATTTCAAGTTCACTAACAGATATTTTACATATCACAGCTCACCAACAGATACATACCACAAAAGTGTACAATAACTTTGGAGACCCCCAAATAATACTCCCATTTAGATTCGGACATTAGTAAAATGATATTGAATACATGATAATACTGTAATAAGCCAGTGAACTTCATAAATAAACCTATACATTTTTAGTGGCAAATTTCAATATCTCATCGATATCTTCTGAATCAGTTTTCAGCAGATACCTAACTATACAGGGTACCCACGGTTGATACATTAGAAGTATTAGGAAAACGATACGAGGCATTCTTCAAAAGCGCTTATTTGACGCAGCGTTGCCACTTGTACCAAAAAGTAGCATTTTCTTTGTTATTTCTAATGAGACACCATTTTGATTGGCTCTAATTACAAGTTCAAAACTAAGTTATCTGGGTTCGTAGAATATTCATATTTGAGTTATAGCATAACAAATATCTGTGTATCAATTCTGTATAGAGAAGTTCGTTCTACATTATACAAGTTCATTGCAAATTCGTTACTTTACTGGTACATAGAAAAATAGGGAGACCTCATTATTTTCAAAGATAACTAGATCCGAATAATAAATCATCATACCTTTTAATTGGTGTATCATATTCCTAAACCGTAAGGTTAGAAAAACAACCAAATCTCTAAATAAATTGGATTTTGGCATACATATTGTAACGTTATTCGTGGGTTCCAGTGGAGAACAGACTGATTTCCAACTGATGAACTATTTATTTTTACGTACAAACACCAACAAACTATTTATTTCAACTATGTATATTGACAACGATGTAACTACGTCGCGTTCTATTCTTCAACTAACTGACCATCCAAACCGCAAGCCAGCTTTGGTACAGCTATTTTCTGTATTCCTTTTCTTAGTAAGGTGTTTCTAAGATCAACTAATGCGTCCCATGAGTCCTTGTAAGATGGTTTGTGGAAATGTCTTTCTTTGATTGTCAGATAAAAGATTGATCTAACTCCTTCAGGACTGCTATCTTCAATTTCCAAGGCTCGACCGATAGATGGGAATTGTTCTTGAAGTTTTTCCAATTTACCAAACTTTTTCCGGAATACATTGCCTATCCCTCGGAACATCTAAAGGTCTTGGGCGATGCAGTGAGCCAATACATACTCTACAGGAGTGGTGAACAGGTCGCGACTCTCTTCTCTGGTCACGTCAAACCTTGCTTTCGACGAACCGCTATAGATTTTCATGAAATTATTGTAAGTGGGCTCGTCCTCGTCTTGTAGTTGAATCTGCCTCACTAGTTGATCTGAAGTTCCCTCAAACGGTGCCAGTCTATTGAAGTGGACTTTTGGTTTGCCGTTGGGTACCTTACTGATGCGGTATATAACATCGTTGATTGTCTTTTTAACGCAGTAGGGTCCTTCCTAAGATTTCTGCAGTTTAGGACAGAGCCCTCGTTTTCTCTGTGGATTGTGGAGCCACACTAAATCACCTTCTGTGTAGAAGTTTTCTTCAGCCCGGATGTCATAACGGTCCTTCATTCGTTCACTGGATATTTGGATCTTGGAACGAACCAATTCATGAATATCGTTCATCTTTCTTCTCAGGTTCGTTATGTTGTCTTCACCTGCTATATCCTCACCAGGTCTGCATCCAAATACCAGGTCACAAGGAAGCCTCATTTCTCGCCCAAACAGTACCTTTGCTGGAGTCTGTCCTGTAGATTCTTGTACTGCTGATCGATAGGCCATCAAGAAGAAGGGTAGATGCTGGTCCCAGTCACGTTGGTGTTGATCAACAACTCTGCAGAGATACTTTCCAACGGTTCGATTCATCCGCTCCACCATTCCGTCCGATTGGGGGTGTAATGGCGTCGTTCTGGTCTTCCTGATTCCTAACCTGTCACTCATTGTCCGGAATACTTCACTCTCAAAGTTTCGGCCTTGGTCAGAATGGAGTTCCATTGGTACCCCGTAGCGACTAATGTATTCTTTTAACAGGACATCAGCAACGGTTACGGCTTCTTGGTTAGGAATCGCATATGCCTCCACCCATTTTGTGAAGTAATCCATGCACACCAGGATATATCGATTTCCATCATCAGTTACCGGAAATGGACCAGCGATGTCTAGGGCGATTCTTTCAAAAGGACTACCCACGTTGTACTGTCTCATAGGAGCTCTTGTTTTCCGGTGCGGTCCATTACTGGCAAAACGGACGGTGCATTTACGGCACTAATCTCGAACGTCATCACTGTAGTTAGCCCAGTAAAACCGCTCACGAACCTTCTGTAGAGTCTTATTCATTCCAAGATGCCCTCCTGAAGCTCCATCGTGTATATAGCGCAGTACCTCTGGAACTCGGCTCCTAGGAATCACTAGCTGCATTCGATGATCCGATCCATCAGCGTTTTCCAGTTTCCTCTTCAGCAGGTCATCTTCCAAAACCAGGGAGTCCCATTGACCCCAGTAGGCCTTCAAGGTTTGTGAAAATGGTGCTACTTCTTGCCAATTGGGACGATGATTTACTTTCTTCTATTCTCGAAGTCTTCGGACTTCTGGATCTTACTCTTGTTCTTGTCGGACTGCTGCAGGTAACCAATCATCGCTGACAACAGTAGTTCTGTTGATAGATGTTTCTTTAATCTCCAAACGACTACAATGTGGGCATCCAGGTGGACAAGGTCGTCTGGACAAGGCATCTGCATTCTTATGTTGTGTTCCACCTCGGTGTTCTATCTCGAAATCATACTCCTGAAGTCTCTCAATCCAGCGAGCTACCTGACCCTCGGGATTCTTGAATCGTAGAAGCCACTTCAACGCCGCATGGTCTGTCCTCAGCAAAAATTTTCTCCAATAGAGGTACTTATAGAAGTGCTCCACCGATTTAACCACAGCTAGTAGCTCCCGTCTAGTAACGCAGTAGTTTCGCTCCGGCTTAGATAACACTTTACTGAAGTATCCGATAACTCGTTCCCGTCCATCCTGATGCTGTGAAAGTACTCCTCCGATTCCGATGTTGCTGGCATCAGTGTCGAGGATGAACTGACCTTGTGGAAGTGGATAACCCAGGATCGGTGTCGTGGTCAAATGTGTCTTTAGGGCATCAAAGGCCATCTGGCATTCCTTGTCCCAGCAGAATTGTCGGCCTTCTTCGGTGAGGCGAGTTAGTGGCTTCGCGATATCAGAGAACATCCGGACATAACGTCGATAATAAGTGCAGAGTCCAAGAAAGCTTCTGAGCTGTTGTTTATCTTTTGGTACTGGCCATTGCTTAACTGCTCGTACCTTTTCAGGATCGACTTCCACTCCTTCACTACTTACAACGTGTCCCAAGTAGTTGACTCGTCTTTGCAGTAGATGACATTTCTTCAGGTTCAATGTCAGGTTCGCAGTTTGTAGCCTTCTGAAGACTTCTTCTAAATTTGCCAAATGATCTCCAAATGTTTTACCAATTACAATAATGTCATCTAGATATACTAGACATGTCTTCCAGGAGAGTCCTCTGAGTACATTTTCCATGATTCCCTCGAACGTAGCAGGAGCATTACAGAGTCCAAAAGGCGTAACATTGAATTGCCATAACCCAGTTCCGATGGAAAATGCCGTCTTCTCCTTATCTGCCTGATCCATCTCTACCTGCCAATATCCACTTTTGAGATCCAAAGTGGAAAACAGCCTTGATTCTGCCAGCGTATCCAGTGTGTCGTCTATACGTGGCAACGGATAACTGTCTTTCTTTGTCACATCATTCAATCGACGATAGTCTACACAGAATCGGGTACTTCCATCTTTCTTCTTCACCAAAACTACTGGTGAAGTCCATGCACTGTTGGATGGTTCAATCACGCCTTCTTGTTCCATATCCTGAATTATCTTATCAGCCATTTCCCGTTTCACTTGTGGTAATCTTCGAGGTGGTTGACGAATGGGTCGGGCATTTCCTGTGTCAATTTTATGCTTCACAATGTCAGTTCTTCCCATTTTTCCTTTTGTTGGTACAAATATGGCTTGATATCGCTGCAATAATTCGATTAAACGAGTCTTCTCCCGTTTGTTGAGAGAATCGCAGGCAGTGGAAACCATTTCCTTGAAATCGATCATTCCTTTGTTTGTTGTCGTCTCTTGCTGAATTATCGAGGCTGCTGTATTTTATTTTATTTAGTGTATGGCTACATCACAGGTAAGTATATAACAAAAAGTATCACAAACAAACACCAAGGTTACAAATATATTCTATTGACTCTCTTGTCGCAATCAGGAAATCGGATGGGTTGCCACTGTAGGAGCTTATTGGACAGTCCTCTACCATGTGTTTGATAGTCTGTCTTTCAGCGCCGCAGTCACAATTTGGAGAAGGTATTTTTCCCCACCTGAAAAGTGAGTCGGAGCACCTACCGCAGTTCGTCCTTATTCTGTTTAGTGTTGTCCAGATTCGTCTTGGTTGATCAAATCCCTCTGGCTTGCTTGTGACGCATGGCATATCCCGGTTGGCAGGTGTGGCATTCCTCTCCCACTCTTCTTTCCACCGCTCAATTATGTTGAAGTTTTCTTCGATAGAGGCTGCTGTAGAACATGTACCAGTTTTCATTCCCTTGGTAACAGTCAGAGGATAATTGTTGACGTTGATCAATCGGACAGGGATGATTTCTTCGGATGTCAATAGAGCCTTGCCGCCTAAGACTCCTCGGCCGACCTCTTCGTCATGATTTCAAGGTTCCAGGATAATGGGGGAACCTCTTTCGAATGTGCCATTGATCCGTGCTGTCACTATCGTCTCGCTTCGTTCTGGTAGCTGTACATCCTCTGCTATCGTCACTCGGGCCACTACATCTTCACGGGAATGTAGAAAGATTTCCTCGACGCCCACCTTGATTGTTCTTTATCCAAAGTCTAGTTGAATTTCTTGTGCACCCATGACGTCCATTCCCAGAATGACATCTTCCTCGATATCTGCCATAATTGCTCGATGTGGAATTGTGAGGGTTCCAATTTTAATTTCCACATCTACTTCTCCATAAACGGTGGCAGCTTCGCCTGTGGCTGTTCGTAATCGCCATCTTGAACTCAAGATCCGCTTCTCTGAAGATGTCAGAAGTCCATGACGCAATATGGTTTTTGTAGCGCCAGTATCCAATAATAGTGCGCACTTCTTATCGTCGATCTGCCCGTTCACATAGATGCTGCCATGATCACGCCGTAGAGATGCCACAATAATGAGGGGGTCCTTGGAATGACGGGTCGAAGCTGCCCCTTTAGAGTCGACTCGCTTTAGTTTTCCTGCGGCTGCGAGGAAGATGGTACTTCCTCAGCTAATTTCTTGACCCGTTTACATACTCGTTGAAGGTGCCCCAGCTCTCCACAGTTCCAACAGCGAACCGTTCTCTTCGTCTTATTCGCATCCAGAAGACTTTTGATAGCATCGAATAGGCCTTCACTAGATTCCTGGTTCAGTGAGCTGTTACCGTTATCATCAATGTTGCGGATTCTTGCAGATCCACGTGAAGCTTCTGTTGCCGCTTCGAACTCCAACGCCGCTGCTAGTGCATCGGTGAGGTCTTTGGGTCGAGACAAACGTACGGTCCTCTGCATCTCCCCATCCCTCAATCCATCAACGAATGTCTGTACAGCTAGACATTCCATAACAGACTCCGGAGCTGACGGATATGCACAATGAACCAATCTCGCTACGTCTGCTTCAAATTCTTGTAGACTCTCGTTGGTTCTCTGTCGACGGTTCTTCATCTGTGATTGGAATACCTGCTGTAGATGTTCGTGACCATATCGCATATCTAGGCGTTTGATGAGATGTTCATAACTGTCAGCTTCACTCTCTGGGATGGCTTGTAGGATGTTCAACGCATCACCTCGTAGAGCAACTGTTAGCACCAACCGCCTTGTCCTTTAATGTCCACCCATTGGCTTTTGCAGCTGCTTCGAATTGCTTCAAGTAATTTGGCCATGATGTCTTCCCGTCAAATGTAGGAGGCTTAACTCGATTTGAAGTGGTTGCGATGTCCGATTCCATTTTCGTCACAATTTGTTCGCTGACCTCAGGTTTTTCTGATCTCTGGACACCTTTTCCAACTTGTAGCTCCAATTCTTGTAACTTTTTCGCTATTGCGTCCATTTCTTCTTTCTGGTGAGCAATTTGCACTGAGAACTCTTCACGAAGTGCCAAAGATTGAGCCGAAATCTGTTCTGAAATTTCTTCTCGATGAGCAATCATTTGGTTTACGATCTTGTCCCGCTGAGCAACAATCTCTTCACGAAGCGCCGATGATTCTTCACGTTGCGCAGAAATTTGATCCGCAATTTCTTCACGTTGTGCAGAAATCTGATTTACAATTTCTTCACGAAACGCTGTTGACTCTTCATGTTGCGCAGAAATCTTATTTGCAATTTCTTCACGTTGTGCAGAAATCTGATTCGCAATTTCTTCACGAAGCGCCGATGATTCTTCACGTTGTGCAGAAATCTGATTCACAATTTCTTCACGAAACGCTGTTGACTCTTCATGTTGCGCAGAAATCTTATTCGCAATTTCTTCACGTTGTGCAGAAATCTGATTCGCAATTTCTTCACGAAGCGCCGATGATTCTTCACGTTGTGCAGAAATCTGATTCACAATTTCTTCACGAAACGCTGTTGACTCTTCATGTTGCGCAGAAATCTTATTCGCAATCTTGTCATACCAAGCCGCTGATTTGTCTTCCGGTTCTTCGAAGATGAACGTCTCTGGGTCTTGACCAACGTCAATCAGGTACTCTTTCAAACGAAGTTGTAGCACCGCTTTCGTCCCTGTGGTCTCGAGATCCCTTTCTTCCAACTATCGTTTCAAGTCTGCCACCTTCAGTTCACTGAGTCTCTTCATTGTTACTGTCTTTTCACTTCAAATGATCAAAACTCCAACTAAATTCACGAATATCCCACTTCTGACACCAATTGTAACGTTATTCGTGGGTTCCAGTGGAGAACAGACTGATTTCCAACTGATGAACTATTTATTTTTACGTACAAACACCAACAAACTATTTATTTCAACTATTTATATTGACAACGATGTAACTACGTCGCGTTCTATTCTTCAACTAACTGACGTTGTTTGGAAGCTCGATATTTATATGTTTTACATCTGTTCTGGAATGTTCACAGGATGTTCCATCTTCTTCTATTCTAGAATATTCGAGAGCTTCCAAACATGTGATACAAATTCTCCTGGATTCCATTACAATATTTATCATAATCCAAACATAATAACATGACATGTGACGATATTCGAACATTCCATCAGAATAAATCAAACAATTCAAACGTAGATAAATTTCATTATTTTTTCTACATCTACTAACTGTGATTTGATTACAGTGTTTAATTCCATCAGAACTTCATTCAAATTGTTACTTCTTTTCATTTGAATTATTTTTTGTTCAACAATGGACAAATCTATCATTGTCGACAAACATTAAATGTTCATACAGATACATATAGATAGAGGACACATTGGTGATTCCGCATAACCCCCCTTTGATTGGTCTACCGTCTCTTATAACTGGGATACAGAATGTTGTCTTGACATTGACAAAATCTTTTCTTGGTCATTACTTTTGAACCACATCGTAAATTTTTCCATACTTTGTAGGAGTACGTCACTTATATCACTCATCGAAACTAAATAGGAATTGAGATCAGAATTAAATATTTCGTATGTTCAAAAAACAACACCCTGCGAAGCAATATTTTGTAAATCTGTTTTGATATCTGGAAAGGGCGGAAAAACATGAACAAAATGGACTACTTTTCATTAGCGCGCATGAGATTTTACATTCATTACAATATGATACTTTATGGTACAAGCGGCAACACTGCACTACTGAAATAATTTTCATTGGATAAATCATAATTGCTAATAGAAGTTAATAATTTGCAGAAGTATGCCTAGTCCCATTTTCCTAATACCTCCAAGGTACCAGCCACCGTGGCCCACCTTGTATATTCCGTCATGATTCAGGTGTTCCACTCATTTTGACCGGCCTTGCATAATCCCCTTCTACCATATTATGTAGGAGAGACGTATGAAATCATCAGAATTACAAACTACACAATCAAGAAAATCATGACTTACGGTATCTATTCCAGCTAATAAAAAATCACACATTACTCCGATGACATCTTTAACATCCAGATCCGGTGATGATAAGTAATTCTCTAACAACGTGGTAGGATTTTTTCCAGAGAATGAAACGATTTTTGATAAAAGAATGTTGATAGCAGTTCTGAAATAATTATATATAATTAAACAGGTTCAGTCAAAAGAAGACCAACAAACTTCGTATAAAGGTTCGAAGAATATTAGCATATTTATACTTTACATGTATTACCACGAAATTCACATTTGGGACTTATTTATTCAATATACAAAATGGTTTTTTGTTCAGTCGGGCCCATTTTCTATACTCTTAATAGATGTTTTTTTTTATTATAGAAAAATTGAAACTCACAGAAGAAATATTTAGAGACCGATATTCTGAGATACAAGAAAAATTGTGAAATATTTCTTTTTTTCGGCTTTGTAAAGGAAAAGTAAAAATTGCCTTATCCATTTCTACGTGAAATCAAGTGCCGTAGTCAGATTTTTTAACGAGCTGTCATTTTCAATTTTTAAAATATAAAGTAGATAGTGTTTACTCATAATATTGATCGTTTTGAAAAAATTTTAGCTATTGAATTGCCATTAAAGAAGTTCAGATTCGGCATGTCTAGATTTTTGTGGGATGAAAGACGAAGTGTATACAGGGTGATTCACCTAACTGGTTCATTAGAGGTTTATGAAGAACTGATAGAGATATCAACTTGAAATTTTGGTGGATGCAACTAATCAATGTGTTCTATTTTCCTAAAATATTTTCAATACGCTGTTACTTCCGGTTGAACCGGAAGTGATATCAACTTTGGTTTTTCAAATGGAACACCCTGTTTATTTTTAGATTTTTGAATTCTACGAAAAATTCTGGATCTGTTGCATTTTGAATTTTCCTCATATCGTGATTTTTTTTCAGGACATTTCATTTTTACAAAAGATTTTGACAGATGTACTAACTAAAATGTCCATATTATCTTCAATTTTCAAGATTTACAGTTCAATCTCCGTATACACATCAACGAAAGAGTGTTCTATCTGGTATCCTTAACAGTTTTACAAAATATTCAACAGGGTGTTTGATATTTCAGTTTACTTTTCGGAAATTTCGAATCGCAATAAATTCTTTATTTCAAATGGAATGACCATAACATTTTTACACTATCCGACGCAAAATTTCATTTCCTATCGATTTGTATGAGCATACCATATTGCTAAAATTGATATTTACAAAGATATCAACAAAAATGTGGAAATACGCTCATTCGTCTAATGTGTATTTTCACAAGTTGGCTTTGGATGGTTCTAAATTTCATATTTGACGAATAATACGAACTTTAATTGATTGTAAACGTAAAAAGAAACAAATATGGTGCACCATCATATGGTGTTAAAAATATTACACAAAAATTGATGACTGATGGATTCGGCAAGGGTGGACCATGGTAATGGTCTTAGAGGTCGCATGACCTGACTTCTCTCGATTTCTATCTCTGGAGTTTCAGAACAAATAGAGTTCTCAAAAAGGCTGATTACTCTAGAAATTCAATCGATTAATGTTCAGATTATTCGTCAAATATGAAATTTAGAAGCATCCAAAGCACACTTTTGAAAATACACATTAGACGAATGAGCGTATTTCCACATTTTTGTTGATATCTCTGTGAATATCAATTTTAGGACACGTAATAATATCATCCATAAATTATGTGGAACAACATGGGGGTCAACAACTGCAACCCTACGATGCTCGGCCTTAGGACTGGTATACTCTGCAGCAGAATATTGCGCCCCAGTGTGGCTTAATAGCTCATATAGCCGACTCATCAACGTACAGCTCAATACCACCATGCGACAAATATCTGGCACACTTAAGTCAACCCCAACTCAGTGGCTTCCATTACTAAGCCATATCCCACCACCAGAACTCCGCCGACAAACGGCCTTACTCAGAGAATTTGGAAAAATAGTCAAAAACCCTGAGCTACCAATACATAAAGATATTAACGAAGCCAACACCACCAGACTGCGTTCTAGAAATCCTCCTGTAAGGACAGCCAATGAACTAAGAACAAGCAATTTTCAGCTTAAAAACAAGTGGAAGGAAGAACTGAATAACGCACGCAATTAATGCCATGCATCGAAAAAACTCCACCGGGATTCGACTTCCCCCGAAAAACATGGGCTACTCTTAATAGAATTAGAACTGGTCATGGAAACTGCAAGGACTCTCACCACAGATAGAATATGGCTCCTTCCCCAGAGTGCGACTGCGGAGCGGCAAGACAGACCGTTTATCATATTGTCACCGAATGCCCTCCAGAAGATATGCTGGGAATACTGAAGACTTCGTCCTTGGGACTCCAGCTTCGATTGATTATATTAACAGATTGGACATTAAATTGTAATAGTCTGAGATCCGTACCTAAATCGACCTTCACCGAGCTGATAATAGAACGAAATATATTTTATCATGAATTTAGTATATTAGTAAACATATTAAAAATGGGGCTAAAAAAATCTTGGGCTTGCTCTTTCTGGAAATAGAAACAAAGTGGACAGCCGAAAATTCAAATTAAGAAGTAACAAAAAAGATAGACTAGACATTTTGTATTACGATTTAAAATTTTATTAAAAAACAGTATGCGCACTTTCTACTATTCAGGGTCCCATCACAAGCGACTGCAATGTTGGGTCCTTTATTATTACACAGTCTACTTACCTCGGATCTCTCTGTCACATTCTTCCACGCGCGTTGAAATTGAAATCTTTAAAATTCGCAAACCCCTAATAGGACCGGAATTTTCGCAGACAACCCTATATCAACGTGTTCGCAATTGAACAGCGCTTATGATGATATAAAATTTGTTTAATTATCCAATCCAGTGAAAGTAACTGGCATCGATATACCTGTGTTCACCTGACAACCCAGTAGTTCGCCCAGGTAAATAGTAGACGGCTGCACATTCTATACGTTTTATACAGGTGCGCCAGAGAAACTTACTTATTTGAAAGGTCAATAAAAAAAAGTACTTCAGTTATTTTTTTATTTTTTTTTTATTTGAGAATACAATATCCCAATTTTTTTTATGCAGTCTTAAAAATGACATCGGATAAATGGCGACCCCCATTGCGCATACACTGATGAAGTCGATTTTTGAAATTCGTATCCACTCTTCGCAGCATATCAATCGGTATGTTGGCAATGGCGTCGCGAATGTTGTTCTTGAGGTGTGCTATGGTCCGTGGTCGATCGACATAAACCAGGGATTTCAAATAACCCTATAAAAAGAAATCGCATGGAGTTAAATCTGGAGAGCGTGCCGGCCATTGGAGATCCCCTCTGAGAGAGATGAGGCGTTCGGGGAAATGTTGTCGCAACATATTCATTGAGTCTCGTGCTGTGTGTGCTGTGGCTCCATCTTGCTGAAACCACACGTTCCTAACGTTCTTTTCTTCGAGTCTTGGAAGAAAAAATTCCTCGATCATGTTCCTGTAACGAGCACCATTCACGGTAACTGCGCGTTCGTTTTCTTCAAAAAAATAAGGACCAATTATTTCCATTACCGACATCGCACACCAGACAGTAACTCGCTCACAATTAAGTGGCTTCTGGTGAAGCTCACGCGGATTTACATCACACCAATAAAGCATGTTTTGGTTGTTGACGCAGCCGGAAATGTGGAAGTGAGCCTCGTCACTGAAAAAAACGACCGCGTCTTCAGGCAGGTTGTCAATAAGCATTTCACATGCATTTTGACGGGCAACAAAATCGCGTTCAGTTAATTCTTGTACAACAGCCAATTTATAGGGATGAAATTGAAGGTCTTCATGGAGAATTCGTCGAACAGTGGTATCAGAAATTCCCATAGCAGCTGCGTGTTTGCGATCCGAACGCCGGGAAGAACGCACAACTGACTGCCTCACTCTTTCGATATTTTCCGGAGTTCTGATGGTCCGTTGAAGTCCATTTCTGGGTTTAGCGACACTTCCACACTCCCGAAATGAGTTAACCCACGACAGAATCGAATTACGGCCAGGAACGAGTCTGTGAGGAGGAATTTCAAAGCGAGCGCGGAAGGCACGTTTTGCGTAGCAACAAGTGAGCGACCGTTAGAAAAGAAGCTCTCAACTGCGAAAGCCCGCTGCTCTCTAGACCAGAGCATGATGGCAACTGACTGGAGAGAGAAACAAACTTGGGAACTTCCCCCTCCAGATGCGCCCCCTCTTGCCCCTCTACCCGCCCAACTCACCGCGCGGGAATTTTTTCAAATAAGTAAGTTTCTCTGGCGCACCCTGTACTTTCAGTCAGGACATTTTTTTTTATTATCCTGATTTTGCAACATTTAATTAAACAGCATTTTTTGAAAAATAATTAAAAATAGTCTGCCCAGGATTTTTTTAGCGAACCCATGTTTAATATGTTTTCTAATATACTAAATTCATGATAAAATATATTTCGTTCTATTATCAGCTTGGTGAAGGTCGATTTAGGTTCGGATCTTCTACTATAAGCTGTAACTTCTATTATATTAAATAATATTGTGTAGAATGCCATACGCTAAATAAATAAATAAAATCAATTTTAGTGATATGGTATGCTGATACAAATCGATAGGAAATCGATTTGAAATAAGGAAGTTATTGGAATTTGAAATTTCCAAAAAGTAAACTGAAATATCAAACACCCTGTTGAATGTTTTGTAAAACTGTTAAGGATACCAGATAGAACACTCTTTCGTTGATGGAGATTGAAAATTGAAGATAATATGGACATTTGTAAGTCCATCTGTCAAAAGTTTTCGTAAAAATCGAATATCTTGAAAACAAATCACGATAAGAAGAAAATTCAAAATGCAGCAGGTCCAGATTTTTTTGTAGAATTCGGAAATGTGAAAATAAACAGGGTGTTTCATTTGAAAAAACAAAGTTGATATCACTTCCGGTTTAACCGGAAGTAACAGCGTATTGAAAATATTTCTGGAAAACATTGAGTAGAAGCATAAACCAAAATTTCAAGTTGATATCTCTATCAGTTCTACATAAACCTCTAATGAACCAGATAGGTGAATAACCCTGTATAAACAAGCCATATGCTATCCAAAGACTAAAAAAAATATACAGGGTGGGGCACCACATACGACACGGTCTCTGTAAACCAAACCATTGGATATTTCGGAAATTTCTTCTTTTCATTAGCAAGGAAATTATTTTGGAGTATACAGGGTGGCTCAAAAAAGTGACATATCAAAGTTGTGTTTTTTTAAACGAAACACCCGATATTTTATCACAGATTTGGATAGTTCAGGGAAAAATAATACGATTTCATAGAAGGTACCATGTACCTAATTATAACCGTTTTCGAGATATTGTTTTCTTTCTGAAAATGCAGGGTACAAATGGAGACTGAATAACATCGAAATGTTTAGAAACCACCCCTTCCAATTCTGACCAAGCATTAAAGAGGTTTCAGGCTATTGACTCCGATAAAACCCGTTTCTTAATATTATATAGGACGTACAAAATTCATTGTCACTTTTTCATGATTTCAAACGCAGATAACTTTGTTATTTCAAATAGAACACCCTGTATTTTTTCAATCTGAACAATACCAAATTTGATTATCTTTCATTTCATATTAGAGTTCCCTATACCTAGATTGAATAGTTTTCAAGATATTGGCATTTTCGAAAAGTAGTTATCATTTCAATGCATTCTTTGAATCGAGAGAGCTGTGAAACGACATTGTGGTTCCTATACATTTCGATGTTATTCAGTCTCCCATTGTACGCTGCATTTCCAAAAAGAAAACAATAACTCGAAAACGGTTATAGTTAGGTACATGGTACCTCCCTTGAAATCGTATTATTTTTTCTTGAACTATCCAAAACTGTGACAAAATACCGGATGTTCCATTTAAAAAAACACAACTTTGATATCCCACACTTTGTTGAGCCACCCTGTATACTCCAGAATAATTTCCTTATGCAGCCTCAATGAATATACAGATGATGAAATAAAGAAATTTGCAATATATCCAATGGTTTGGTTTACAGAGACCGTGTCGTATGTGGTGCCCCACCCTGTATATAAAACTAATTTTTGTTAATGAATTTTTGTTCGGAATTGATATATTTCCAAAGAAAATAGGTCATATTCATTCGATTTCAACCTTCAGGTACCCTTTTATGTTCATCGACCATGAAAAACAGTGACAGAAAATTATAAAATGTATGGGTTACTTGAAAATGAGCACGCATGGTTAGTTCACACAGCAAATAAGAACAGGTAAAACGCATTCACGAATCCACCTTTATTTAGAGAATTAACGCGATTCATATTATTTAGTTAAAAATTGGATTTTGTCAATAAAATTCATTCAGCCCTAATACGGTTGACCAGACAAATCAAATCAAACTCTTGGAACTCAACATAGTACATTGTTTTTTTTTTTCGAATAATTCTTCACAGAATATGAAAAATCTAAAATAATGAAAGACGTAATCTGATATTGCTATTCGAGATGACGCTCGTAAGAAAGTTAATGGGGGCTTTCCCGCCATTTTGGGAATCATTGAAAAGGCGATGCCATATTGAAAAGCTTCATGGAAAATAGCCTACATAAAGTTTTGGGTAAAAATGTTTAAAATCCTAAAGAAAAATTAAAATCGAAGTACCGTTGAAAGCTGTTCATTCCTGTCGTGAGATTAGTAGTTAACCGAGACTCCCTACCGAGTTTTTCATACTATTTTATTTACAACCATCATGTTTCAATAAACATTGATAATTTAACGATTAATATCAGTAAGTTGTTGTATTCTAGTTCATTGTTTTTTTTATTGTTTGCCATTAATAGGTATTGTGATATTTGTGTGCACAAAAATCGGCCAGAGCTGTAACTTCTGAATCATTCTAGATCGAAATTTGGTGGGTAGCAACTATATGACATTGTTCATATTTTGAAGAGAACACTTGTATTCTATCACTTCCGGTCTAACCGGAAGTGACCCCAACTTTTGATTTCCAAATGGAACCCCCTGTATATTTCTCCATTTTCAGATTCAGGGTATCATTTTACATACACCAGTAGTTTTTCCGGATCATTTTGTGTAAGAAAGAACAACAAAATGAACTCAACATCAATCTTTATTATTTTCAGTAGCATAGAAAGAGGGGCGGTAAAAAATTAATTACAACAAATACCCAAATTGACCCTCATTTTGTGCAATGCATTGCTGACACCTTCTAGCTACACTGAAAGTTGCGTTGTGTAACAATGCTTGGGGTATATTGCGTTAAGCCTCTAATATTCGATGCCTAAGGATTTCTATATTCTCTGGCTGAAATAGATAAACTCGATCCCAAAGGAAAAAATCTATGACTGTCAAATTTGGACTGCGAGCTGGCCACCGAATCGGTCCATTTGTTCCTATTCACCTTTCTCTTGTATTCAAATGAGTCACATTCAAACGCGTATTGTGTGTAATATAACCAGTAAGCAATTCAAAATACTTACTACTGGTCTAAAGAGCCGTCGATGAAAAACGGGCCTACCAACCTATCATCAAGAATTCTGCACCATACATTAAAGCTAAATCTTGTTTGGAAGTTGGTTTCTACATTACAATGGGGATTTTCTTGAGACCAATATCTGTGATTTCTTCTATTAAAAATACAATTTCGCCCGAATGTGCATTCATCTGACCACATTATTTTATATATTTATTATATATAAAACCTATTCAAAAAAAATGCAGAAATGTGTCCTACGTTCTCTGTCATGATCGTGCTCCAAGGCGCGAATTTTGCGGGGAACGTATGGCCTGTACTTATGTTTTTTCAAAGTGGAAGGAACTGTTTTTCGTGACGTACCAAAAACATTTGCAATCTTAATTGTACATGTCCTGGGCGTTTCTTGTACACTGAGTAAAACATATATATATCCTACAGCCTCTGCCGCATCCCGCATTTCGATCGCCACTTTTCTTTATTTTTCCAATTTTTGAGTAAAACATTCAATTCCAAATCTGCATCAAACTCTCGCTGCTGTTTATTCGGTTTCTTGAGACTAACAATTTGTCCCCGGTTAGGTTCAATTGTTCTCTTAAAAAAAAATGAATAATATCATATAGTTGCTACCCACCAAATTTCGATCTCGAATGATTCAGAAGTTACAGCTCTGGCCGATTTTTGTGCACACCTCTGTATGGTTGTATATAAAATATGTTACGTATACTACTCATTAAAAGACAACATTTTAACACCGCCTAATAAAATCTGGCCTTTTCCAATTATCAGATGCGACTGACTGATCGCCCAAATGACCGAATCGAAAATTTGTTTGAGGACATAAAAAAAAAATAACATTAATGGTGATAAGTGATCCCCTAAGTGAATATGTCATTTCTGATCTTGAAAACATTGTCCATAAATAAAACATAAATGTAATAGCAAGGAACTTTTCACCCATAATCAAAGTAACGGTATAATATTCAATTGAAAAGAATCTGTATACGAACATTATTGGATTTATTCTAATTAACTTTGTATACCGGATACTAACTTCTCCATAAACTCTTGCGATTTTCTCAAAGCTTTGTAAAGTGGAGTATCAAATTTCTTCCAAAGATGTGGTCCATTATCTGTCTTCAGTATACATGAATTTGTTGTTAAGGCTGCATCGATAAGTTTCGAAGTCCTGGAGTCTTTTTTCCTTTCGATTTCACTGAAGCTATCGAACCTTTCATCTAGAGTTGTTTTACCTGTAACTGAATTGGACTATATGGACTGCATGAGCTCAAACCAGTAATGAATGTTTGAAATCTGATGTTAATTAATAGATACGCCTAAAAAATATAAGATTAGTGACTTCGCCTGCCTCAAGTGGTCAAGCTATCACAAAAGTGTTGAACCATCCAAGGAATGCTCATGTATTTCATGAAGTTTCATTCTAAGACGTAGTGAGTATTGGAAAATCTTCATTGATGAGTTCCACAATATCAACGTTTGGAATGAATAATAATGTTATTGCTCAATTTGAGCACCTCTAGGTCAACCAAACTAGAATGTCATGATGATATATTATATTTCATGATAATATTTTTAGGAAAAAAATATATCTTTATAAATGTTTCAGAGAATACCATCGATTATTACATGAATCAAAAATCATCGTTCAGTAGATTTGAAATTTATACATTTTTTCTACGAATCAGTCAGGCTGAAGGACCTAGGTCGGTAGCCTATTGGGTAACCAATAAAGCACGTTTATTATTATTTTATTTCTACGAATCAGAATATCTATGAATTGAAGAATTCATATCATCAATTTTAACTGACCATAGCATTCACTTACACAGTGCAACACGAAAAAAAAATAACCATATTCGGACACCACTACGTAATGAAAGACAATAAATAAGAGACCCGTGTCTCCCAATTTTTCCCAAAGCCATGCACTTTTTTTTGTATGGGCCGCCAAAGATTTGGGGCCTCGGTATCATTTTCGCAAAAAAGTGATCATTTTCTCAGGCTCATATCTTGCAAACCGTTCAGAATTTGGATTTACTCTCTGAGGCAAAGTTGTAGCTCTTGTCATGAAGAACAAAAATTGCGAACATAGCGGGTGTTTCACAGTGGATGGAACATTAGACGTATCTGGAGAACAGAAAGACAGATCATTTCAAAAATTTGTGAGCGTGGATAATCAAACATGTTTTATCAGTCTAAAATATTTTCATCAATACAGTGTTGCCGCTTGTATAAGAAAATAGTAACTACTTTGTTTTTTCAAATAAAACATCTCGTATATTATATAATTTTTGGAATCCTCATGAGATTCCTTACAACTTTCCTACATAATTCCCTATACTTATCTGTGACGATTTCTGAGATAAAAATTTTTGTGCGAAGCCTGACCAAATTTGACAAAATAATTTTCATCTCAGAAATCGTCACAGATAAGTATAGAGAATTATGTAAGAAAGTTGTCAGGAATCTCATGAGGATTTCAAAAATTATATAATATACGAGGTGTTTCATTTGAAATAACAAAGTAGCTACTATTTTCTTATACAAGCGGCAACACTGTATTGATGGAAATATTTTAGACTGATAAAGCATGTTTGATTATCCACGCTCACAAATTTTTGAAATGATCTGTCTTTCTGTTCTCCAGATACGTCTAATGTTCCATCCACTGTGAAACACCCGCTATGTTCGCAATTTTTGTTCTTCATGACAAGAGCTACAACTTTGCCTCAGAGAGTAAATCCAAATTCTGAACGGTTTGCAAGATATGAGCCTGAGAAAATGATCACTTTTTTGCGAAAATGATACCGAGGCCCCAAATCTTTGGCGGCTCATAAAAAAAAGTGCATGACTTTGGGAAAAATTGGGAGACACGGGTCTCTTTTTTTTTAGTCTTTTATCACGTAGTGGTGTCCGAATATGGTTATTTTGCCATGACTTAAAAAATTACACACAGTGTTATTTATTTTGTATATTATTCTAAATTTGATATCTGAAACTAAAATTGCAAGACGCAAAATAGTATTTCACCTGAAATATTATTCCGAATAAAGCGAACCCCAACTTAATTCAACCTAATCTAAAACCTGAAATATCATAATAAATAAGCGGATAACATTCAACATACGTTCTAAAAATAATCTCGACAATTCTGGAAGATAATCAATGTCAGGTTGTTGGCTGATTTCTTCAATCACCATAATCCACTCATCGATAATATCATTCGTACAAGTGAGATACTGCTTAACAGCATGTGGACTGCTCAAGCCTTTCTGTAAGATTTTTCTGATTCTCAGCCATTCAGGTCCATTCCTGAAATAACAAAATAATGTTATATAGACATTTGGATTAGAGAAATGTATTGGGTGTGACTAATCGTTTCAATAGGTATCATTAAAAGATAAGAATCACCATCATTGCATCTTAAAACAGTTTGTGATATATTGAGTGAGTTGATAGTCGAGTAAATGAAAAACCACCCAGTACAAAAGTTTGGTTTTAAATAAAGCATGAAATTTTTCTTGATTTGAACTCAATATTGAAATAGTTTGATTAAAGTGGTCAATATACACTGTGTCCAAGATAAGGATGTTCATCATGGGGATCTCGGAAACCATAAGAGATACGGCGGTGGTTCTCAAGTCTAACAATATGCCATTCAGAAAGTTTTAAAATTCCAATTAGTTCCGGAGATATGCCTAAAAAAACGAAATTTGCCGATTTCGTTTCAATTTTCTGACGTTATTTGAAGAGATGTAAGAAAACAAAAGTCACTTTCTCGTTGCCATTTTTCAATCCCTACAAAACAGCGTCGTGAGATTTTCCGTACGACATTTCGTTTCGGAGAAACCACCAACAACTTTATTTTTTTATATGGCTCGTGAAAAGAAAATACCCTGTATTGAATAGCATATTTCATTACAAATACAACGATGTATGGTACAATATGATTCTGCAGTATTTAAAACGGAAAAAAAATGGTTTTTATTAAGGTTCGAACTTTTTGGTGTAGTGTGCGGTGAAATGATGACCCTAAGTTAGGGATGCAACATCGTTCTGAAAAACATCGATGTTTGCATAAAAGACATCGATGTGCAAAAATATCGCTGATAAGAGCGATATATCGATATTTTTTCTCAGGTTTTATTTTCATAATAGGATGCTTCAGCAACCCTAGCATTAACATATTTAATCTGATCGGTGATTTTACACTAATAAATAACAATTCACTCTGAACAAATGCAAAACCTACTCAACGTTAAGTCGGCCAATCAGAGACATCGAATGGCGCAGGTATTTTAACGTAATTTGTTTCTTAAATAAACAAAACAATTATCAATGTCGCTCTATTCGGTAAAAGTATGCTTGATGATTGAACGTTGATGAAAATAAGAATTAGGTACATTATGATAAATTGAACTACAACAAAATTATGCTCATCTTTAAATTAGGTAAATGAACAAATTGATATCAACTGTACCTTCACAAGTTGATCTACTTAACAAGCTATGCGATTTTGTCAATATTTTTCAACCTAAAATTAACACGCTTACTTTACACGTACCCACCTACAATAAACCTGAAGAAAAAACAAACCAAAATAACCCAGCTACTTAAAGTAGTCGTAGTCTACTTCATTAGTTAATACAACGAGAACATTACTCACCCAATCAAGAAATACAAAATGTGTGCAGGTACTAGGTAGTGAAAATTTAATAATATTAATTCACATTTATCTACGCTTTACGTGTCAACACAACAAAGCAATGCGAGCGAACGTTACAGTGATTTCGAAAATCCGAATAGACTGAAGAACGATGTCGATGTTTGTGAATGCAGCGAACGATGTATCGACGATATATCGTTCATTAAAACATCGATGTTAACATGCCGATACTTTCTAGTCTTTCAACACCTTTTTCGACTTGTTGCTCCAATTCTTGTAACTAACTCGCTATTGTGTCTGGTGAGCAATTCGAGTCACCATTTTGCCTAGCTGTACCGAAAACTCTTCACGCAGTACCGAAGATTGAGCCGAAATCTGATTCGCAATCTTGTGATACCAAGCTGCTGATTTGTATTCTGGTTCTTCGAAGATGGAAGTCTTTGGGTCTTGACCAATGTCAATCAGATACTCTTTCAGACGAAGCTGTAGCACCGCTTTCGCCCCTGTGGTCTCGAGATCCCTTTCTTCCAACTCTCGTTTCAAGTCTGCCACCTTAAGATGGAAGATCCTGCGAGCAGTCTGATGAAGAGAGATGAAAAGATGTGACAGAAGACTGATAGTTCTAGAACATTCCAGAACAGATGTAAAACATATAAATATCGAGCTTCCAAACAACGTCAGTTAGTTGAAGAATTGAACGCGACGTAGTGACATCGTTGTCAATATAAATAGTTAAAATAAATAGTTTGTTGGTGTTTGTACGTGGAAGTAAATAGTTCATCAGTTGGAAATCTGTCTGTTCTCTACTTGAACTCACGAAAGGTCCTTTCGTATCGATGTATCGTTTGCATCCCTACCCTGAGTATGGTATAATAGGCTATGATTACTCATTACACAATGCCCTAATAGTGCGCGAGTATCTAACGAACATATTTCCGGGAAAGTTAATATGTATTACTCAGCTAGACTTTATTTTCTCTGGGGATATTGTAAAAATTAAATTTACCGCCATGTTCTTGAATCTGAGAATCAGTTCTTGAAGCGTTCGAGGGCATTACACCTGATATGTTATGTTGAGAAGTGCTTTCAATTCAACAGTTAGAAGGTGTTATCTATGTTTAGAGAATAATGGTTATTTGTTTGAACATAATAGAGATTAGTCTTTTAAGTTTCTAGTCAGTAGTTCTTAACTAATTTGCCTAATTGATTAACATATGACGTAACCTACCAATGTACTTATATGAATGAAGTTCTCATATCTCCAATAACGTGATTTTAATTCAATATTTCCGAACAGGAGTAATCATAACCTACTATACCATTAGGCAATCCAGCGATCTGTCAAAGCGAAAAACCAATGTGGCGGCTTGGGGCACACACTTGGTGTTTACATATGTGACTTGAGTTGAAAACTGTTACATTTAGTTATCTCTAGTGCGTTTTTTATGTGTTTTTTTTAATTGTGGCTAATTATTTACTCTTTTACTGAAGAAAAGGCCTATCACATGCATTGTGGTTGGCTGTAGATCTCGTACTAACCGAAATAAAGTCGGCATGTAATCGGTTTCTACGGTTACTAATTACAGGTTCTTATAGAGCAGTTATAGAGTAAGAACGATTTAACTAGGAAGCGAAGGGCCCTATGGTTAGCTGCGATCAAGAGATATGCAGGCGAACTCCCTAACTAAATAGACATAGAAATAGAAAGGAAATAAAATAGAAAGATTTTTTCTTTCTATTTACAATTCCTACTCCCTATGATTCTTTCTATTTAAATCGGATGTTATCGCCTATAGAAAAGTGTGTATTATCAAAACTAAAAATATCAACTTCTTTTAGTGGAAAATTTAGGGACTTAATTAATTAATTTTTTAGTAGTTGGTAGCTTCTAGCTTTCTAGGTTTACTAGGACTGTTTCCTAAAAGTTTTATACTCATTTTTTAATGGATCCCGTTTTCATAAACTTTGTTCTGGAAGCAGAAGATGAAGAACAAAGGGAACTTCTAAGACTGGAACATTCACGAGACCACAGTAATGTTTGAGTTACCTGAACATGAATTCAGAAAATGCTTTCGTTCAAGTAAGAACTTGGCACGAAATTTGATTGATGAATTAACACCTCACATGAATATGGGACAAAGAAATACCAAGGTTTCAATCACTACTAGAATTATAGGGGCTTTAAGATTTTTTGCACAAGGTTCATACCAAAGAAGTGTAGGTAATGAAGTCAAAGTTGCAATGGCTCCAGCAGACTTTTAGTCGGGTATTGTCTGAAGTTTGTAATGCCTTCGAACAAATTGCTGATCATTGGATACGATTCCCAATAACTATTTTAATATTACGATTTGTTATTTTATGATTACGATATAACCTATTTCAGTAAAAAAGTAAAGTCACAGAGTAAACTCAAGTCACAGAAAACGAAAGGTTAGTCTCAAATCTCCAAACAATCAAAGAGAGAATCGACAAAGACAAAAGGATTCGAAATTATTAATTGGAAAAGAGATGGGGCACATAGAAAGACCTAAACAGCTCTTTCTATTTGACAAAACTTCGGCCGACCATTTCCAGGCACGAATCCCTGCGAATCTAACAGAATGGTCTTAGAGAGTACCGTTTTTTAGAATTCTCTAAATTAGAAAGAAATTTCCTGTCTATAAAATTAGAGAGTTCCCCTGATGATCTCACTGATTCCAAACTGATGTATCAGAGAGTCTGCAGTAGACATTTTTTTTGACCAGAATATTACAAAAAGAACATCAATTGAATAATCTAAATCAGCATCAGTATACAATGTGAAAGGATCTAGATTATTAATTAATCCCAACTTAATTTAATATCGAAAACGAATGCTGTGACAAGAATCAGAGATAAGTTACAATAAGTTATAGCTTATCTCTGCAAGAATGAACTGAATGAATAGTTCCAAGCATACTTTTCACCAACGTCTCTGCTATTCAACATCAATGTCTTCAAATATTCACTCTCCATCTGAATACCGTTTCGAAACACCAAAAAACTCCGAAAATAAATAAAATTCACTGTTTACTAGCCAAGGTATCGCATTGTGTGCCCCAAGCCGCCACATTGAATGTCACGTGGTTTGGATTGCCTAATACTCAGGGTCATCATTTCACCGCACACTACAGCAAAAAGTTCGAACCTTAATAAAAACCATTTTTCCGTTTTAAATACTGCAGAATAATATTATGTCATACATCGTTGTATTTGTAATGAAATATGCCATTCAATACAGG
This sequence comes from Plagiodera versicolora, assembly GCA_037013635.1. Lineage (NCBI taxonomy): Eukaryota > Metazoa > Arthropoda > Insecta > Coleoptera > Chrysomelidae > Plagiodera > Plagiodera versicolora. Next base: position 473,955 of record CM072986.1, on the reverse strand, counting down.
GTATTTTCTTTCAACTGGCCGTATAAAAAAATAAAGTTGATGGTGGTTTCTCCGAAACGAAACGTCGTACGGAAAATCTCTCAAAGCTGTTTTATAGGGATTAAAAAATGGCAATGAGAAAGTGTCTTTTATTTTCTTATATCTCTTCAAATAACGTCAGAAAAAAATAAAACGAAATCGGCGTGATGAATTCTTTCAGGATACAATTTTTCAATGATTGATGGCCTAATGTATGATCTTGAGCTACCTGAATGAATGAGAAATTCTTGATGACCAATTTTGGTCGATCACACGCAAGTTCCATGAGGGGATGAATTGTTTCTAGTACTTGATGCAGGAATGAATTGGAATGAACATGTACGAAACTCATGTCCCCCTTCTCACCTGAGAAATGTGTCATCGCGACACAATTTAAAAATAAAAAGTAGATCATATGTGCACAAAAGTTGGCGTAAGCAGCTATGCAGAGTGATTCATTGGGAAATGGGCGTACTGTGAGGGTAGGTAGTGGTCGCCTAGGTGGTTCTGAAAAACCCCTATATGATGGGTCTAGCGCCCTATATAAGCGAGATATAGAGTGTTTTATGTATATGACCTATTTCTGCAATGGCTCATAACTTATGATCTGCATTATATATTTTATTAATTTTTACAACAGAAACTCATTATCTTGTATGCTACCGAATTCCGAATGGATGAAACTAATAATCCAGGTACAGACTTGAAAAAATTAAAGGAACTTCATCAGTTCAATACAACACCCTGTATGACGAAATTTCAAAAATTCGTTTGCAGATATTAAAAGAGCACGGCATTCTTGTACCTATTGATTTGAATCAAAATTGATTTTTTCGATGAAAAGGTGGTACAAAATTCAGAAGAATACCCCTTTCGTCTCTATACAGTGCTTCTCAAAAGTCCCCTCCCCCCTCTTATCTTTGGAACGATTATACATAAACAAGTGAAATTTGGAAACTGAATATTAAAGGTTGTAAACTGCCCTACTAGGGATGATAGATGACGAAATCGTCAAAGATGACGTTACAAGGCCATTGTGACCAATAATTTTAAATGGAACCCTACGGCAAGCGACACCTCTTTTAAAAGGTATCGAAAAAACCTATTCAATGATACTAATTTTGTTTGTGTTTATGTCATTCGATTGACATTAATCATTATTATATTCACGTGAAAAAAATAATCATTTATCTCATATTTGTCAAAACACGATTTTTCGAAGTTCAAGCGATAACGAATTTCTCTCAGAAGAAGTAAATATAAATAGGTAAATACCACCATAGGTAAATCCACCAAGAGAATATTATTGACTCACCCGATATATAAACAATCTTGGCTAGGTAGTCGATTTTTCATTCTCGTTCGATGGTATGATTTTAGTTTTTTTCAACTTACGTAGGTAATAATCCTCCAGATTTATAAACGTCCGGCTTGTCTAAACGAAATTTTTCCAGAGCCAAATGACTCCTTCTTGAAGGATACCTTCCTTCATGTCTAAACATTGTTTCAATATCCTCAGGGTCAAAAAGCCATACAACATTGACCCCTGGTATAATTTCTTCTCGAACCACTGGTCCGTAATCTTTATATTTTTTAAATCCATTGCTATGGAGCTCATCAAATTTGTATTCACCTACAACCGATTACTTCAAAATAATTAATATGTTCAATGAATAATTTTGGCTCACCTATAATTGGTAAATATTTATATAGAGTCCCAATTCCTGGCAATGATCGAGGTCCTGGTATACTAGAAAAACTCAATTGTCTTCTGAATTGCTCAAAACTAAAATGATTGAGACAATAATACAAATTTTTAGAGCGACAACAGCCCTTGATAGATTTTGATAGCATAATGTGATTTGGTGATAGCATTTACATGTAGATTTTTTAATCGTTTCGAAATCGAATGTTGAAATATATTTCTCATGAAAGTTTAATGGAATAAGATATATGAAATTATGAATACACTACGTGTTCTACATGTACTTAGAAAAAAATCTGTATTTGATTCAACACAGGGAACCAAAACAAGTGTGCTGCTCGATTTCTGCTTCCTTTCAATTTGGTTGGTTTTTGCTAGTAGGAATGTCTGGGATGCACCTCCGTATTTCCTAATGAAATTAAAATAATAAAAATCAGTTTTCGAAAAGTATTTGTGAAAATATCGATGTTAGTAAAGAGTCTAGGGCTCAAAAATTTAATAGAATTAAATGGTCATTATATTCCAGAGAAGCAGAATAGCAAGAAATGTGATTTAGCACGAAATGAAAAAGTTTCATGAATACATGATGGGTTGACAACTCGAGTAACGTACTATATTTTTTCTATGCCCAGTCTTTTTTCTTTATTAAATAACGTAAATCACAAACATGTGAACTTTATAGCGTTATACTTGTATCACCAATCTATACACTTTTGATAGGTTATTTCGTAGCTCTCTTTGGATTTTAACGGTAACAAAATAATATAATCATAATTTCACCGATAATAGACATAATCGTGGATCGAATGAGGAATTCTCCTCAATTTGGGTTATTACGGGAAATGCAAGTTTAAAGTTAATGATTATGAGTTTCATTCATGAAAATTCCGAACTCTCTTCAGAAACTATCTAAAATAATTTTTCAAATATAGGGTTTTAAATTTTAAATCGCTTTGTTCCTAGTTCACAAATTGGCAACAGCGCCTAGTAAGCTAGAAAAAGAACAACATATATTTGTTCTTTGTTGTCTGTACATTTACAATCTAGTGTCAAAATTTGTCGGTTGTCATAACCCAAATTTTTGTTTATACTTTGTGGCTGGTAAAGAATACTTGGTTGAATTGTTTTTAAGTTATTTGATACAATATTATACATCAATATAATAGTCCAACCCGAACAACAACCTTACTTAGAAGCCAAACCACGCCAAACTTAAACATAACCTTAAAACCTGAGTTCTCTCTCTAACTTGGTCGTTGCCTCCTTTGTGATGCATGGAACGTCATGCCTCATGGAATAGAAATAAGCAGAATGGATTTCTAATCTGATGGAAATCTAGCCATCTTTGTTTACCTAATCAACGTAACGAATTTGTTGTCCTTTTTTATCACTGTAATCCGCAGTCGATGTTGCCAAATGGTGAATTAGAAACAAAGCACTTTAAACTTTAAATTCCCATATTTATTTCTGTTTTTTAAGTACTTGAAATATTTTTTTTAGGAAAAAGGTTGAAATGATAAATTTAAAATGCGACGTTTTAAAGATATATCATGAAAAATACTTCATTATCTTCTGAAGGAGATTTCCCCATTGGCAAAATATATGGATGCAAGATGCAAATATATTTTATTGTAAAAAATTACATGCAAGGATCATGAGTGTGTGGGGGAGTAGAATAATCTCTATTCTATCTTCTATTCACTTTTTTAAATAGGATATCCTGTGTTTTCATTCACCATCGAATTTAGCATAAAATTTTGCATATAGTCCCAAATTTCTTTTTTTCATATAATGCGACGTTGTCAAAGTGGAGCAGAAAATTGGTGCACTATGAATTCTACCAGAAAAACGTTATGTGTGAAACCTTTTGTGGGTACTTTTTTAAATGTAGTAATATTCCATCATCCTATAGAACTATTGTATGCCTTCTGATTATGTACGAATAATGTACACTCCGAAATCAATTTGCTGTCATCTAGTATACAGATTTAGTAGGAAAAAATTCAAAATATTAATCTTTCCCAAAATATTAAACGAAGACACTCGATAGCATTGCTATCCAGGGACCATAAATATTGTTCTAGAGACAAGTTGTTATGGACTTTATGTTATATATTTCATAATTTATTCCTAGATGCTTTCATAGTAATTAGTTGGACATTATCTATTACTTTTCGATCTACTATTCAATCAAGTCGATAATTATATTCTGTTGAGAACTGAAGAAGAATAGTTTTTCTGAAAACAAGTTGATTATGGAAAAAGGCACCACAAAATAATTTGCCTAGTGATAGTTGACTCAAGTAAGTAACTCGAGTTGGGTCAACTAGAACCAACTCGAGTTGGGTCAACTAGAACCAACTCTAGTTCGAGAATTCTCTCTGACTCGAGTTCGAAAACTTCTGACTTCTGCAAAAAATGTCTTCGTGATACTATTTAGTTACACTAAGTATGCCCAGTGTACTCAGTCTGAGTTATTTGAAAAGGATGCTTCATGTAATAAATATAAATATTTTTAAAATGAAAATTCAAGCCGAAAATACATAAATAAATAAATCGATTTCAAACAGAAATTTCGTTCAATTCTTCATTACAATTCTCCCAATACATTAGGAATAAATAATTGAAAGAATAAAATAAAAAATGTAAACAGATACAAATATTATTTGTCTATTATAGGGTTCAATGAGCAAATACCATCGTGAAATATTGCAAATAACATTTCCAGGAAAGTCAGAAGTAAACAATCACATTCAAACTGTCAATTATTGTTGAACAACAACAACATTACTTTTCTGGTTTCAACTCAGGAATCCTATATGGAGTTAAAATCATGGTTGTGAAGTTTTGCCAATATAATTAATGCCAAAATGGCCTCAGATGATTACAATTTCATTGGTTGACTAGTTATTCAAATCGAATATTTTTTTTCAATAAGATTGATATTTTTCATAAATGTGTCACTCTCTTGGCTGAATAATTCGACTATATTCCAATATTTATATTCGAATATATACACACAGTTGTTCAGTTACCATTGTGACTGTGAGTTGAATTAAATATTAGCATGTTGATAAATTACATAGACTACCAAGTCTTCTCAAATCGAAAATGTATTATGCATAAATAAATAGCTTGCGTAATAATTTTGAATCAGTTGAAAAATTATATCCGTTTATACAGGGTGTAAATTTGAAAACTTTCAATGCAAATATCTCACGAAATAAAAAAGTTAGAAAAACCTAGAACCACCATATTTTAGTGAAGGGATGTCGGCGCGACACATCACAACTTGGAAAAGTCAAATAGCACTAACTGTTTTGTGATGTGTCAAATGAACGGTCTCAGTTTTTTTTTATATATAAAACTTCTCACGAAAGGAGACATCCTGTAATGTTCAGAGAACATCGTGAGAAGCAAGGGAACGGAGGTAGGAATTGGTGTTCTTTTTAAATTTCTGAAGGTCATATGCCTCGGGGAACACCTCTCTGGGCAATGTGTTCCAGAGCCTCGCTGTTCGTTGGATGAACGAGTCTTTGAAAAGAGATGTTCTGCATGTCACCAAATTAACCACAGAGGGGTGTGAAGACTGGACTTGACGGGTTAACCTCGAAAAGACCGCCAAAGGATGAACGATTGTTGATATTTCAGAAGAGCACCGCCCATGAAAATATATTGTATAGAATAGAGATAGATCGCCAACTCTTCTACAGTGTTCCAGAGAAATAAGCGAGTTAGTAAGCGAAGCATCACCGACGAGACGAACTATCCATTTCTGGACAGAATCCAACAGCTTCAGGATATGTTTAGGTGCTGCGCTCCAAATATGGGAATAGTATTCCAGGACAGGTCGGATTTGTGCCTTATAGATCGTAAGCAGCTGACTGGAAGTGAAATAGCTCCTGGCACGAAACAGAAAACAAAGTTTTTGGGATGCACTTTTAGCAATTGATCTCACATGAATTTCCCAAGAATGTCAGTAGTATTCACCTGTACAAGACTTTTTTTCCACCCACTAGAAGTCGAATAAAATAAAATGAATGGTGTGAAAAGGATATTTTATTCGAACAGATGTTCAAAATGAATGCCATTCTGTTGTAAGCAATAGTATAATCGATGTTCAAATACCATTCTAACATTTTGGAACACATCCCTTGGAATAAATCTGCATTCTGCAATAATGCGTTGTCGAAGATATATTGAAGTAAGTTGTGTTTTAAATACGACGAATTTCAAATGTCCCCAGAGAAAACAATCGAGGGATGTTAGATCGGGGGATCTCGCTAGCCATTCGATTGAACCTCTCCGTCACTGACCTGGAAAAGCATCATACTGGCAAACCTTAGTGGGGTAGTACTCCATCCTACTGATAATGTATTAAATCTTCATTTTCCGTCAATGTCCAACTGATTTTCTATTTCGGCAACAATTGAATGTTTAATGGTCGTGTTTAACATTTCAGAATAAGATTGCCGTTAATAAATAATGGCCCAATCACTGTGTCACCTAAAATTCCCGCCCAGATATTAAATTTTTCTGGATACTGCGAGTGTCCTTCAACAATGCTACTTTTTCGAGTGCTTTTTATTTATTCTGAAGGACTGCTCCAATATGAATTTATTTTTTGTTTACAACAAACTGCCATACATGGTGACCGTCTAATGAAATAAAATATCCTCTTCATAACAAGAATGAAATTTCAAAATCGATTGTACTTTGGTTTAGAACTGAATGAACTGCATTTTGGACCATCTAATGAAAGACTTTATGTTTTTCGTACACCCTGTAGTGAGTGGAAAAAAGCCTTGTACAAGTAGATACTACTGACTGAGACCGTTTATTTGAAGGTATCATAAAAGAGGTAGTGCCATTTAACATTTCAAAGTTGGTGACTCATCCCTTCCTGTCTTCACACCGGTCTAATTTTTTTGCATGTGTGTCAAACGGCGTTTTTCTAACTTTTTTATTTGGTGAGATATTCGTATTGAAAGATTTCAAAATTACACCCGGTATATTTACGTATGCTTAATTTCAGTGAATTTGAGATGAGTCTGATGGGTGTTAAATTATTATTTTCTTCAAATCCATAAAATGTTATGATCACACAAATATTGAGAGTAGCAATATGGCGTATCTATTTTTAAGCAGCTTTGGCAGATGTGTGTCTAGGATAACTCCGTATAACTATTGGATATAGAAACATCTGAGGTATAATCTTTTTATCAAAGAAAAACAAGGTTAGTTTATACAGCAAATTAGCACAAAATAAAATAAGAAGTCATGTCAAGTCGTAACAAATATGTGATTTCATTGGTGCATTCTTATTTTATTTTATTCTTATTTTATGTTTGCTGTTCTGAGTTCTGACAGTTATCCATCAATAATTATGGCAATACTTCACAATAACATCCCAACGATTAAAAATTTATTTACATTTTAAAAAACTATTCAACAATCAATAGTTTATATATTTCATAAATTGGAAACAATTTACAAAACAATCAGAAAACACTTTCAGGCGAGCAGTCACAACTATTTTGCTCAAATAAATAGACTATAGCATCCTCAATTTTTTTTCAGAAAAATTCATTGGCGTGAATGAAAATTTTGTTTTTGAGTTATGAAAAAAAGTTCGATTGTTCAACTTTTTAGGTTTATTATTTGTGAGTTCTCCTAATGTATCATAAAAGAAAAGAAGAACGATTTATTTCTTTTAAAATAATTCATTATTATTATTTTTCTTACTGAATTGAATATATCTACTTCATTTCTTGATTTTTATGAAATAATAAGCAGAAATGAAAATAATGAATATGGCCTTCAAAAATAAATAAAATGCTATTTATCAATTGTCAAAAAATAATCATTTTCAAGATGTTGAAAACTCATTATGATTTCTGCATCGAAAACAGAATTATTTCATCTAAACTGCTTGACAGTAGCTCAATTGTTGCACATTAATTTATAATTTATAAATAACCATACTTTCACGTACCAATATGAACTACAGCGAACAATTGTGTTCATAATTTTGTTTTGATAATAGATATCGGTCAGTATTGTGTAGAAATGGATCAGCTTCACTAAGAAACAGCAATAGATACAATAAAGTAGTCCAGATATTTGCATAGTTCTACACCCTGTATTTTGAGATAAACAGTGTGTTAAGCTGAGCTAAACAAAACGATATTGGCAATACCTTTGTAAACTTTGGTAGGTACGGTAGTGAAGAGTGGCTGAAATATCTAAGCAGAGTATATGTTTCGTTTTGACTAGAGAGTATTTTTTGGATAAAGATCAATTCAGCTAATTCCACTACCAAAAACTTCAATTCCAAATGGAATACCCAGAATATTATTTCGTTGACTTGTAAAACTATTACATACAAATTATGCGTCTGTAGAATGTACTCTCAAGACAATTCTATTTTAAGTTTATGCAAAACTTTATGAAATATCTGTAATTTGAACATGTGACCTGTATATTTTACATTATGAAAAAATAATCAATCCAATTTATGCAGAAACTTGTCGACTTTATCTATACACTCTTTCTGTTTGGGTATAAGAATATAACACCCATCCTACAGAGATAAGCTGAAGTGACGCAATCCAGAGTAACCCTGAAGAAGTGGTTCACGAACATTCTTTTATACCTGATTTATTTTGCATAGTCAGTCAGACACCAAACTTCTAACAGTAAACATTATACAGGGTCGCTGATATGTATGGAAACGGTCGATTATTTCCTAAAGTAAGATAGCTAACGAAAAATGTTAGGATACAAAAGTTGTAGGGTTTCTCAAAATCCATTAAACTAATGAAAAATTAAGTATACAGGATGAGTCAAAAAGTCAGGACGAAACAAAGTTGCTTTTTCACTAATGGGACGCCCTGTATATCATTCCACATTTCAATTCTGCTCGAAATTCTGAACAAAATTGATGAAGCGCTTCATTTCCTAAATTCAACCGATTTCGAGATATCGAATTTTGAAAATAACTTTTTACTACTCTCAAATTTATTAAAGAAAAAGCACGAAATGATGCATATTTATTATGAAAGCCACAAAAGGTGGAGTATGTGGATATTATGCTTACAATTTAATTATAATTTTTTTACAGAAAATAAAAAAAGCATAATTGTTCAGGGGTGATTAAAATGCAATTAAAACAATAAAATGTATTTTTTAATGAATGTCCAGGATATTTAAAATTTTATGAAAACAATAGTTGAGACAGGAGGAAAAGAGAGAAAACAAGTTTTAATAAACAACAAATTTTTCTTCGAAATTCTATTTAATAAGGTGCTCAAAGTATTTACCATTTACCTCCTGACAGTAATGAAGTATAAGATATTTTCAAAATTCGATATCTCGAAATCGGTTGAATTTAGGAAATGAAGCGCTTCATCAATTTTGTTCAGAATTTCGAGCAGAATTGAAATGTGGAATAATATACAGGGCGTCCCTTTAGATAAAAAAGCAACTCTGTTTCGTCCTGACTTTTTGACTCATCCTGTATACTTAATTTTTCATTAGTTTAATAGATTTTGAAAAACCCTACAACTTTTGTATCCTAATATTTTTCGCTAGCTATCTTACTTTAGGAAATAATCGACCTTTTCCATACATATCAGCGACCCTGTATACAATGTAGAATTTATACACAAAGTAATTATTATTAAGAAGCAAATCCACTAGTCTCGAAAGATATTTAATTCGCGTTTTTGAATGGAATTATGTTTATGTTTCATATAATTCAATAATAAACTTAAATTTTGAGCTTTGTCATCTCGAGAACGTCCAAAAGTAGAAATACGAAAGTATTGAGCAAAAATGTTAAATAAACTTTCGAAATAATCCTAATATATATTATATACAGGATGATTCACCTAACTAGTTCATAAGAGGTTTATGGAGAACTAATAGATAGGTATCAACTTGAAATTTTGGTTGGTGTGCTACTACTCGATGTGTTCTATTTTATTAAAATATTTTCAAGACGTTGTTACTGATATGAACTTTGTTTTTTTAAATGGAACACCCTGTTTATTTTCAGATTTTCGAATTCTACGAAGAATTCTAGACCTGTTGCATTTTGAATTTTCTTACTATCGTGATTTGTTTTCAAGATATTCCATTTTAACGAAAACTTTTGACAGATGGACTGACTAACTAGAATGTCCATATTATCTTCAGTTTTCAAGATTTAAGGTTCAATCTCCGCATACACATTAATGAAAGAGTGTTCTATCAGGTATTTTTAAAAGTGTTCCAAAATATTCAACAGGGTGTTTGATATTTCAGTTTACTTTTTGTAAATTTCAAATCGCAATAACTCTCTTATATACCATATTGATAAAATGGATATTTACAAAGATATCAACGAAAATGTGGAAAAACGCATATTTGTCTCGTGTGTATTTTCACAAGTGTGCTTTGGATGGTTCTAAATTTCATATTTGACGAATAATATGAACATCAATTGATTGCAAACGTAAAAAGAAACAAATATGGTGAACCATCATATATGGTGTTGAAAACATTACAAAAAAATTGATAACAGCGTACTGAAAATATTTTAGAAAATAGAACACATTGAGTAGTAACATCTACCAAAACTTCAAGTTAATATCTCTGTTAGTTCTCCATAAATCCCCAATGAATCAGTTAGGTGAAGCACCCTGTATACCATAATATATCCTTTTCGAAATAACGAAGATGGTGCTACTATTTGGTAGAAGTGGTAACGCTGCAATTCTGAAAATATATTCGGTCGTCATAATGATTTAGTTTTTTCGAATGGCATACCATATATTTTCTTCATGTTGGTACTTCTTGTCGTAATCTGAATACTTCTGGAATATTGGAATCGGTTCAGCAATATTCTCGAAAAAAAAAATCACCTAATTTTCATAGATTATAAATGTGAATAATGTGAAACTATCATATTCTACTGAACCTAACACACACCATGAATTAAGGGATTGAAAATATCAATAGTTGTATCGTCGTTTTTTATTTATTCTTTAACTGATTATTAAAATAGTTGATGAAACGAGTTTTCAGTGAATGACATTCGATATGAACGGATTTTGATAGGGTTTCAATTAGAAGAGTTTTCGATGGGCCAAAAAATATACTAGCTCTTCAATTAAAAAATGGATAACATCGCTGATCTGATTCCTATAAACACCAGGAGTATGCAGTTGTAGAACTAGGAATGTCGTGACTAAGTACAACATGAATAGACTTATTGTTAGTGTAATTGTGGTGTAATTATAAAAAGGCCGGTACTCACTCTAGGTTAGAATCGGTCACGAATGTTACACGTTCATTTTTACTTCGATACTGGCTATGCTGTTACAGTAACACTTAGCTCTTTTCAAATAACAAACTCGACCATGGACACGACTATGAATGTCATAATATCAAGGGTGATCGAGGTATGAAAGGAGAATTTTTAAACGGGTAGAAGTATCATTTTGAACCCTATATTTTTGTAATTCCTTGGTTAAGGGTCAAACGTATATAAATGTAAATAATGTAGAATTACCATATCATCCAATTATAATGAGTTCGATGGTTTAGAAATTTGATTAACTGATTAGATTGGGTGCGAATGAATCATAATTTTATATGGTAAAATTCATTGATATTGAAATTTTTTCTCGTTCACCTCTATCCCCAACCAATCTAATGTATACTATTAAAAAAAGCTTGAATAAAGAATGATTCCCTTTGTCGATCTACTGAAAACAAAGAAATGTTTCCAAAAGCTAATACTATCTATAGGATTGCGCACGAGAATTTTTCAATTTTATAAGAAATGTATTATATACAGAGGCGTAGTTACAGATTTGGCACCTGTAGGATATTTAATTTTCGCGTAGCTCACAATCGGATCAATTACATTTTCTATCAATAAAATTCGAACCTTATGATTTGTTAAATATTTCAAATACTCATCAATTTTATGAATTCGTATTTTGTATGTATTTGAACTGAGTATCTGCACCAGATGTCATAGCCAATCACAAGCTCGAATTTCAATATATATAAACCACGATCGTATACATAGGTCTTGCAACTCGGGTGGTGGGGGGTGACCCAAACATTGAGGAAATTTTCGTGGTTCTCATGTTTCGCCACCTGCAACGCTGTCCTCTATTGTCACTTTGTCAGCCAATCACAAATCAGATCCGATCAGCTTTTTGAAAGTGAGAATGATTTTTATTTATTCGAGAGAATTTAGCAAGATATAATATTTCTGTCATTGATTTTATTTACCATTCAAGTCCTAACCGTTTGTTCTGTTGTCAAAGATTAATCACGTGATTATACCCCTATGTCCTCCTAGCGGATAATTATGGAAACATTTTCTTCAAAACTGGTGCCAACCCCCACCACTCAAAATTGCCGTAGATTCCAGACCTTATGTATATGACCGTGATATAAACCACTATAAACTCCTTAAAACTCACTTCAAGACCACTTGTGAGCACAGAATTCATTCACTGACATATTTCCTTTGATCCAAGACTTCGTGATGAAATCTAAATGACACTTGACAGTCACTATGAATTCAAATTTGAAATCTATCACCAGATTTGTTTCCATTCGCGATTTGAGTTATTTTTAATACCAAAACTATATATTATGATATTTTTTGTAATATTAAAATTGAATTCATCATATTCCTTTGCGGTAGTTATGTAAATAGTCTATCTGACATACATAAACAAATAAACATAACCTCATTATAAAGAAGCTGTCAATTTAACAAAAGTTGAAATAAAATTTATAGATGTTCATCTCGTCTCTCTCCCGATAATTATGGTTTTCTGATGATAGCGACTGAGCAGACGAAATGTGGCCATTATTACTTGATATGACTAAGGACGAGTCTATTCAGAATTTAAGGAATCTAGGTAAAACTTTCTCACAAAAATTGTTTCAAGTAGTTAATTCTGTTGTATGTATAATTCAGAATTAGAAGCGTATTCACAACTTGTATCCGCTTTGAGAGCACAAGGATCTCTAAGCTCAGACAAACGAAAGCTATTGAAAGATACTGGTTGCATTCTGAATATAACCCAAGAAAGACACAAAGCTGAAGTGAGGCGAGCTATAAGTGATGAAAAATTGAATACAATTGCGTATCAGTAAGTATATTCAATAATATACAAGTATAGTTCAACTGATTTTATCATTATCAATAGCATAACTGGTCAAAGTGAATCAGTAGATGAATGGGCTCAAGAAGGTAGAAGGTTGGTGCCTCTTTTACCAAGAACTGTACCTGAGACTCTGTATTCATCTTTAGCAGATGATATTGCTGAATCTGCTAGCCAAACTAATAGGCAATTACCATTGCCATCTAATACAGAGAGACACAAACCATCCATCATTCAAATGCCAGTGATAACAGCAGCAGCCAATGAAACAACCAGTAAGACTGTGCCATTTAGAATTCCTGAACAACCAAAAGTTGAAGAAGTTGGAAAGAAGAGGAAGTTGTCTGGAAATTGTGAGAATAGTACTTTTACTACACAACTCTTGACTCCCAAACTGTGTAGAATACAACAGTTATATAGGTAAGATAAGAACAGTAGCAAATATTTATTTATGTAAACAAATATTGAATACTAAATAATTGCTATGAAAATATGTCTGTTACTGTCAGTAAACTATTCATAATTGACATAATAGTTAGCATTTATTTAAAAAAAGTGAACACCAAAAAGTAAACAATTAAGACCATAAATAGATCACTGATTCCAGTTATTATCAACTAAATTGTTTATTATTATAACACCATTTTGGATTTCACCATTTTGGGATCATGTATTTCATTCTTTCAAAACAATGTAATACATGGTGGTTCAATATCAGGATTTTGTCAAAAATCAAATTTTTCAATCTGTGCAAGGAGTGCTACAGAAAAAATATTGTACTGCTATTGTAAACAAATTTTCGACAGACAATCCAAATATTGCCATTCATGTATGTATTAGGAAAAAGAGACACCATACCTGACGAATTGTTACCACTTCCTGTGTCAGAATTATAAAAAGAGATCTGACAAATAGCAAATCTTAAAAAGAGAGTGTGGCACTATGCTTAGAATCAGGAGATGGGCAATTCAAACACATGTTATAATGTGTAACATTTGAAAATTGGATTTGGTCCACAAAAATCATTCAGCACCAATGTCTCAACTAGAAAGACTAATCAAACTATCAAAACTTTACATAGTACAATATTGGGATAAAGATAAGTGAGATTTATATAGTGACACTCAAAAATAAGACATCCTGTATATTGAATAAGATTATTGATATTAATCAATAATCAGACTAATTTTAGAATATATTGAAATGCAACCTGACAGTACCTAATTATCATACCTTTTTTTCAGACAAAAAACCAAACAAAAGCAGCAGAAAGATGTTCACAAGAAAACAGAGCAATCTGATAACATTGAATTAATCCAACAACACAAGCCTGTTCAACATATTCCACAACATTCTTTAGTGAATTCCAATTCCCAACACCAATTTATGAATCAAAAACTAACCTTTTCTCAAAATGTTTGTGGACAACCTATCGATAAAGAATCTGTTCATCATGTAGAAATAGATCATTCAGTTCAGAAAATTTCGGAAGCAAATTCAGGACCTGAAATCTGCAATGAAAACCTTGCTCCTAGTCATAGACCCAAGATGATAACGAATATCAAACCAAATGCTGTAACAAATCCAATGATAATACAAAACCCACCCCAATCTGCTGGTCCCAGTAATGAAAAATCCATTAGAGTTTGCCCAGGGAAAAAAATGATAACAAAAACTGTAAATTCTCAAAAATTGATAGTTGTATCAAATGCACAGACTATTTCAACTAATAGTATTCTACAGAGAACACTTCAAATACCTTTTGTGAAAAACGTTTCTATAAAAAATTTAGAGAAATTCAAGATTGTAGCAAGTAATTCATCGTCAACTCCTATGCAACTAACTAATGTCAATTCTAGTTTTAATAGTGTGAAAAATAAAATGGTCACAGTCAAAACGAATTCTGCACCAAAAAAGATTATACCACTTTCTCAATTACAAGTTTTGAATTCTAAAGGTGGTATCAAAGTATTGCCTTTGGGTGGGAAAATTGTAGGAAAAAGTGTTACAGGGTCTGCATCACCACTTATTGTTATGAATACAACTCCCCAACAATCAAAAGGAAGTTTTAGTTCATTGGCGGTAAATTCAGAAAGAGCCATAAAAATGCAAGATCACCGAGAAAATGGAAAATCAAATATTCCCGGTGATGCTTCGAATACTACTTGTGTTTCGAGAGATTCTGCAGTAGAAGATGATTTTGACTCAAAAATTGAAGAGTTTCATATTCCTCAAAAGATGAATACAGGTGTAAAACATGGGGAAGTTTGTGAGATAAATAAGGCTGAAGAACAAAATGGACATTATACTACCCCATCAATTGACATGGATGAAGATGGTGAGTACATTGAAAATCTAAGTGGTTTTTGATATTCTTTGATTTTGAATTCTTTGGAGAAACCTAGTTGAGAATAACTGCAAGAGTATCTTGATAAGCAAAAGATGTTGAATAAGAAAAACATATATAGTGGATGAAAATAAAACATAATTCTGTTGAAATCGAAACAAGAGGTAGTGGCAGTTTCCCAATAAATCCGAATCATTTCGTATATTTGCTGGAAAAATATTAATTTTGGCATATATAACCTGAGGATACCTTATGATTCAAGGAATATATGGTTGTGCTATCACAGGAATAAACGATTTGTAATATCACCAGAGGCGTAGCATTGATGATGTTAACCTAATAGTTTCAATAGCACACCCTATATCTTATCACATTAAAACTATACAAGATTCTGGATATTTATTTTCAATATCCCATATTTGAAGTCACCCGTTTAAAAGATTTTTATGTAAACAATGAAAAGTACAGACCCCACAACAATTGAAAGGTTCCTTATCATAATAGGATTCTAACGAAATTATTTCTTATATTGAACTGTGTTGGAATTTCAATGATCAATAATACAGGTTGATCAAATTAACAATGAAAATCCACATGAAAAAATCGATGCAAATCATTTTGTTTCAAATTGTAATCCCCTATTTATATGTTTTTTATCCAAAGTTCAACAAAATACAATCGATGTAGAATATAGTTTCAGATGAACTATAGATCATTGTAAGGCTTGGACTACTATACAGGGTGGGCCACGGGGAATGGTACTTATATTTTCAGCAAATGCAGTATTGCTATTTTAATCAAAAAGTAGCACCATATTGGTCATTTGAAATGAAAACTTTACAAATTATAATAATTGTTGATTCGTAATTACTTTCTGAACATTTTTGCTTGGTAATTTCCCATAGATATCTGAAACCGTTTTCAAAATAATAATTATTTTTTATAATTATTGTTCAAAACATGGCCTTCATTTTATGTTCTTAACTGCATTATCTAGGTGCGTAGTAGATTGGATTATAATGGGGCTTATATGTGCTTCTGATAGCCTCCACACTAATGTGTAACGCCCTCTCATTATGCAAGCTTTCCCTATCTAGATTTTCTTTGTAACTTTACTACATAGGCATTATACCCGGTGATTCAGTAAGGGTGAAGATGTACTGTATCTCAGAAACTAATTATCGTGGAGAATTGCGGCGAAAAATTTCATGACCAAAGTGGCCAAGAGAACACCTTGGAATTTATTTTCATGATTCCAGTGTGGCCGTTAGGGGTCGTAATCGTCCTCTGAAACTTCCAAAGTGCATACATCTTCCGAATTCGTGTATACATCCTAAACTTGACCTGTATGGGAGCAATTAAACTTTTTGACGAACGGATTTCAACAAACATAGACTCGTTAGAAAGAGAATTGATTGGTCTACCGCATCTATCCAAATAGTTTCTCGGGACCACCGACCTAGTCCTTCTG
Source organism: Plagiodera versicolora (assembly GCA_037013635.1). Taxonomy (NCBI): domain Eukaryota; kingdom Metazoa; phylum Arthropoda; class Insecta; order Coleoptera; family Chrysomelidae; genus Plagiodera; species Plagiodera versicolora. Next base: position 457,237 of record CM072986.1, on the reverse strand, counting down.
TACATCTATCTCATACTTTTCATCTTAGATTATATACCTAAGATATTTATCGAATATTTCTGTATGTATTTTTTTTTCACACGAAAATAAAAATAATATATTATCACAAATTGTCACAGAGACACATTTTGAATTAGTATTATTCTTTTTGAATATAATCTGAAATTAATTTAACAATGTTTTTTCAAATTTCAGGTAATGTATCCCAGAATGAAATGAATTTAATTGTTAGCGAAATAATTGGATCTGACAATCAATCGATAGATGTTGAAGAAGTTTATGCTACAATAAATGATAAATCAACCTCCGAAGTTGATATTGATCTTGAAACAACGGATTGTATAACTTCAGGTGATAATAGCGAACTTGATTGATAATTTATTTTGTGATCTATGAATGTATGTGTTTTATTTGTGAATTTTTGTATGTTGTATATCTCAATCGATGTTCCTATAGGACGATTTTTAAGGAAAATAGTGATACTATAAATTCGATGATATCGTTATAATTGATTTAGAATTGGAATGCTGAAATTGCAATAATATTTTTTATTTATGTTGAAATTGGTGTCATTATATTAATTTTAGATGATATGACTGTTCACCTTGATTTTGTACATAAAACTGTAGATATATATGTTTTGTTTTATTTCAAACTAACCCTTCGAAATGTATGTGCTGGGAGATGTTCTAGAATCTACATTTTAAAATAGCCAATGGGAAAAGCTGATGTTTTTGTCTTCCTTGCAAGTGTGATCAGAATAAATGAGAAGAACCTACTTACTTGGAATTCCGAGAAATATTTCCATATTTCATTTTCTGGTCATCTAGCAGAATATCCAGTATATTTTTTTTATATTTGGTATACATATACGTTCTCCTTTTACTACTCAAATGACTTACCAATGAATCCTAAGACAAATCCAGAATTGAACTAAAAAAATTTCGACTCGAAAATACAGGGTGTATTTTAAGGATTCAAAAATGTGTTGAATATATTTCTGTTAGTGCGGACCTGTATTATTCACGATTCAAGGTCAGTCTGCCGCTTGAGTAGAAGAGAACTTGTATTTCAATATATTTAAACAATATACTTGGTATTCTACTAGTTATGACACAGAAAAAGTTGATAAAACGCATGATAAATTTCAAACCAGCTCGGTGAACTCTACATGGTGTTAACTTGCCTCCGTTCTCTGACGGAACACCCTGTATAACGAAAAATTATTAAATTCTCAGAAATATTGAATACACTACCATGACTTTTCATTCATCAAAATTTAGTGGAACAATTCTGAAATATTCTAGCGAAAACCGTTAACTCAAGATCGCATTCTTAAGGCCGATTCTCACTAGAGCGGTGCGGAGCGGCGCGGTGCGGCAAAAGTTGATCACAATTGTTTGCGTGTATTTAAGTGAAGCCGTCCCCACGTAAGCAGATCGGTGTGGAGCGTTCATTGACGAACGCTTCCAGAAGCATTGGCTCGCGGTACTGCTGCTCTGAAACGCGCCTTTCCGTCTGTTGCCGGTCAGATGGGAGTCACCACGCGTCCAAAAAAAAACAGTATTCAGACAGGTTGCTGAAGAAAATAGAGTACGATGAACGTATTGTAACGTTATTCGTGGGTTCCAGTAGAAAACAGACGGATTTCCAACTGATTGACTATTTATTTTCACGTACAAACAGCAACAAACTATTTATTTCAACTATTTATATCGACAACGATGTCACTACGTCGCGTTCAATTCTTCAACTAACTAACTCTGTTTGGAAGCTCGATATTTATGTTTTACATCTGTTCTGGAATGTTCTAGAACTGTCAGTCTTCTGTCACATCTTCTCATCTCTCTCCATCAGACTGCTCGCAGGATCTTCCATCTTCTTTTATTCTAGAATATTCGAGAGCTTCCAAACATGTGATACAGGGGGATTATTCAAGTTCTCCTGGATTCCATTACATTGCCCCCTCCTTAAAAGACATTCCTCCTGGAATGCATTTTGCTCGTTATGATGGAGAAAGGAGCAGTTGGTTCCGTTTCGGCAGTGTGAAGTCTGATTGATAAGTAGCATGGTCCCGTTTTCTGTCTCGGATTTGCCCTAGGATTCCAGCAACATATCAGAATTTCAACTCCGGTGAATCTGAATATGATTTCCAACCTATTCCTGACAATTCTCCAATCCAGGCCATCGAAACCGCAAGCCAGCTTTGGTACAGCTATTTTCTGAATTCCTTTTCTTAATAACTAATGCGTCCCATAAGTCCTTGTAAGATGGTTTGTGGAAATGTCTTTCTTTGATTGTCAGATAAAAGATTGATCTGACTCCTTCAGGACTACTATCTTCAATTTCCAAGGTTCGACCGATAGATGGGCATTGTTCTTGAAGCTTTTCCAGTTTACCAAACTTTTTCCGGAACACATCGCCTATCCCTCGGAACATCTGAAGGTCTTGGGCGATGCAGTGAGCCAATGCATACTCTACAGGAGTAGTGAACAAGTCGCGGCTTTCTTCTTTGGTCACGTCAAACCTTGCTTTCGACGAACCACCATAAGTTTTCATGAAATTTTCGTAAGTGGGTTCGTCCTCGTCTTGTACTTGAATCTGCCTCACTGATACGTTGTTGATTTTCTTTTTTACGCAATAGGGCCCTTCCCAAGATTTCTGCAGTTTAGGACAGAGCCCTCGTTTCCTCTGTGGATTGTGGAGCCACACTAAATCACCTTCTTTGTAGAAGTTTTCTTCAGCCCGGATATCATAACGGTCCTTCATTCGTTCACTGGATATTTGGATCTTGGAACGAACCAATTCATGAATATCGTTCAACTTCCTTCTCAGGTTCGTTATGTAGTCTTCACCTGTTACGTCTTCACCAGGTCTGCATCCAAATCGCTGGAGTCTGTCCTGTAGATTCCTGGTCCAGTGAGCTGTTAAAGTTATCGTTAATGTTGCGGACTCTTGCAGATCCACGTGAAGCTTCTGTTGCCGCTTCGAAATCCAACGCCGCTGCTAGTGCATCGGTGAGGTCTTTGGGTCGAGACAAACGTACGGTCCTCTGCATTTCCCCATCTCTCAACCCTTCAACGAATGTCTGTACAGCTAGACATTCCATAACAGACTCTGGAGCTGACGGATATGCACAATGAACCAATCTCGCTACGTCTGCTTCGAATTCCTGTAGGCTCTCATTGGTTCTCTGACGACGGTTCTTCATCTGCGACTGGAATACATGCTGTAGATGTTCATGACCATATCGCATATCTAGGCGTTTGATGAGATGTTCGTAACTGTCAGCTTCACTTTCTGGAATGGCTTGCAAGATGTTCAATGCATCACCTCGTAGAGCAACTGTAAGCGCCACTGCCTTGTCCTTTAATCAACCCATTGGCTTTTGCAGCTGCCTCGAATTGCTTCAAATAATTTGGCCATGATGTCTTTCCGCCAAACGTTGGAGGCTTCACTCGATTTGAAGTGGTTGCGATATCCGATTCTATTTTTGTCACATTTTTTTCACTGACCTCAGATTTTTCTGATCTCTGGACACCTTTTCCAACTTGTAGCTCTAATTCTTCTAATTTTTTCGTTATTGCGTACACTTCTTCTCTCTGCTGAGCAATCTGAGTCGCCATTTTGTCTTGCTGAGCCGCCATCTGCACTGAAAACTCTTCACACGAAGTTCCAAGGATTGAGCCAAAATCTGTTCCGAAATTTCTTCACGATGAGCAATCATTTGGTTAACGATCTTGTCCCGCTGAGCCATAATTTCTTCACGAAGAGCCGATGATTCTTCACGTTGTGCAGAAATCTGTTTCACAATGTCTTCTCGAAACGCCGTTGATTCTTCACGTTGTGCAGAAATCTGATTCGCAATGTCTTCTCGAAACGCCGTTGACTCCTCACGTTGTGCACTAATCTGATTTACAATGTCTTCACGAAACGCCGCTGATTCTTCACGTTGTGCAGAAATCTGATGAGTAATTTCTTCACGTTGTGCAGAAATCTGATTAGCAATCTTGTCCTCCGGTTCTTCAAAGATGAAAGTTTCTGGGTCTTGACCAACGTCAATCAGATACTCTTTCAGACGAAGCTGTAGCACCGCTTTCGTCCCTGTGGTCTCGAGATCCCTTTCTTCCAACTCTCGTTTCAAGTCTGCCACTTTCAGTTCACTAAGTTTCTTCATTGTCACTGTCTTTTCACTTCAAATGATCAAAAGTCCAACTAAATTCACGAATACCCCACACCTGACACCAATTGTAACGTTATTCGTGGGTTCCAGTAGAAAACAGACGGATTTCCAACTGATTGACTATTTATTTTCACGTACAAACAGCAACAAACTATTAATTTCAACTATTCATATCGACAACGATGTCACTACGTCGCGTTCAATTCTTCAACTAACTAACTCTGTTTGGAAGCTCGATATTTATATGTTTTATCGTATCATTGAAGATTAAGACATTTTTATATGAAATCTTTATTAATAATTATTATAGCTATTAATATAACGAGATTATTATGCGATTTATAATAGTCGAGGACATTGCTAGGTGACGAGGCGACAGCCGAGTCACCCGCAATGTCCGAGACGGTGTTAAATCGCTAATAATCGAGTTACATTCAAAGCTTTATCGTATCATTGACAACGGCGATGCGAAAATAAAAGCAACAAGGTTTTATGTCATTTCATTTTGGCATTTCCAAAAGTCATCATTAAAATCATGCAAGATTTTGATATTCCTGACGATATATTAGCTGCAGCCAACACTATAAGGTTAAACTTGCTTCCGGACAAATCTAAAATCCATTATGAAAAAGAATACCGGCAGTTTTGTGAGTGGCGAAACAAAGTACATGTTCAAGGAGCAGAAGAAACGGTGTTGCTGGCGTATTTCGCAAAACTCTCTGAGGAATATTCTGCTTCATCCTTATGGCCGAAATATTCCATGTTACGAGCGACTTTAGAACTGAAGGAAAGAGTGGAAATCGACAAATACGGCGCCTTAATACGTTTCATCAAGAAGAAAAACGTTGGATATAGAGCAAAAAAATCAAAATTATTTACAAGAGAACAAGTCAACGAATTTGTGCGTTCTGCCCCAGACGAGGAGTTTTTAATGATGAAAGTGGCTTTTTTAATTGGAATTGGAGGAGTCTGTCGAACCAATGAATTAGCGAAGATGACCACGGAAGATGTTGACGTTTTAGAGGACAAGCTGGTTGTTACTATTCCCGACTCAAAAACCCACAAGAAACGGATTTTCGCTGTGGTATCTGACGGCGAAGTCAATCCTGTGCTTTTATTTAAAAAGTACGCAATATTAAGACCAGTCCATGTTACTCACCGAAGATTGTTTGTATCATATAGAAAAGGGTAAACCTACAGTATAGGTAAGCAACTCCGATTTTGATGAAATTTTCACAGAAGCTTCGGAACACTAATAAAAACACCCTGTGATAAAAATTTTTCCGCGGAAACACCTCTAACATACTTTTTTTTTAGGAAAGTTCCTGAAAATCGATCACGGTAAGACCTAAGAATTTGATTGATATTGTACTCACGTTATGGTTTGAGAGAATGTTTATTACACTAAAACATAGTTAACATGTCCTTGAATCAAATTCCACAAGAAATTTCATGATGAGAAACTTTGGAATAAGATATTTTCATGTTTTTATATTTGTATATTTTCGACTCAAAACAATATATGATAATTGCTATGTCAAATGAGATCTGTCATGTCACAAGAGAGCAAGGTTGCCAAGTTGTATTTCTATTTTCAGTGGTAAACCATAGAACTTGAGTCTACATATAAGTACAATATATTTTTATGTGGCCAATTGATTGATCTACGTTTGATTGATATAGGTGTAATTGATCTACGTTTGGGGTGGATCCCGGCGAGAGTGATGTTTTTAATCAGGCACTGCGATGGCGCTGGCGCGCCATCGCAGGAACCATCTCCCTCGAGTTACCTGCATTTTGAATCATCTACGTTTGATTGATCTAGGTGTAATTGATCTACGTTTGGGGTGGATCCCGGCGAGAGTGATGTTTTCAATCAGGCACTGCGATGGCGCGCTAGCGCCGTCGCAGGAACCATCTCCCTCGAGTTACCTGCATTTTGAATTATCTACGTTTGATTGATCTAGGTGTAATTGATCTACGTTTGGGGTGGATCCCGGCGAGAGTGATGTTTTTAATCAGGCACTGCGATGGCGCGCCAGCGCCGTCGCAGGAACCATCTCCCTCGAGTTACCTGCATTTTGAATTATCTACGTTTGATTGATCTAGGTGTAATTGATCTACGTTTGGGGTGGATCCCGGCGAGAGTGATGTTTTTAATCAGGCACTGCGATGACGCGCTAGCGCCGTCGCAGGAACCATCTCCCTCGAGTTACCTGCATTTTGAATCATCTACGTTTGATTGATCTAGGTGTAATTGATCTACGTTTGGGGTGGATCCCGGCGAGAGTGATGTTTTCAATCAGGCACTGCGATGGCGCGCCAGCGCCGTCGCAGGAACCATCTCCCTCGAGTTACCTGCATTTTGAATTATCTACGTTTGATTGATTTAGGTGTAATTGATCTACGTTTGGGGTGGATCCCGGCGAGAGTGATGTTTTTAATCAGGCACTGCGATGGCGCGCCAGCGCCGTCGCAGGAACCATCTCCCTCGAGTTACCTGCATTTTGAATTATCTACGTTTGATTGATCTAGGTGTAATTGATCTACGTTTGGGGTGGATCCTGGCGAGAGTGATGTTTTTAATCAGGCACTGCGATGGCGCGCCAGCGCCGTCGCAGGAACCATCTCCCTCGAGTTACCTGCATTTTGAATTATCTATGTTTGATTTATCGCGCCATCGCAGGAATCGTGTGCATCGGAATATTTGGATTCGTTGAATGATTATTGTATCCCGAACTTTGAAATAAATCAAATCTCCGATTTTGTATTCACTTGGCAACGCTGCTTGTTATAGTGACACTAAACTAGTCATTTGACATTTCAATTATTGCACGCCATATTGGGTTGAAAATATACGATTTTAAATTATGAAAATGGGCATTTTCATAGCTTTCCATCATGAAATTTCTCGTGGAAATCGATTTTAGAACATGTTAATGATATTTCAGTCTATTCAAAATTTGTCCTACTAATTACGTAAGTACAATATCAATCAAATTCTTAGGTCTTACCGTGATCGATTTTCAGAAACTTTCCTAAAAAAAAGTATGTTAGAGGTGTTTCCGCGGAAAAATTTTTATCACAGGGTGTTTTTATTAGTGTTCCGAAGCTTCTGTGAAAATTTCATCAAAATCGGAGTTGCTTACCTATACTGTAGGTTTTCCTAGAAAAGGGAAATGTACGGTACAGCCCTGCGGCATTCATTTCTTCTCTAAAATACCTCAAAAAATAGCTGAGTATCTCTCACTTGAAAACCCTAATATGTATACTGGTCACTGCGTTAGAAGATCTTCGGCAAATTTTCTTGTTAATGCTGGAGGAGATATATTAGACCTACAAGAACTTGGTGGATGGGAATCGGCGAAGGTTGCTAGAGGGTATTTAGAAGAAAGTATAACCAAAAAAGTTTACATTGCTCACAAAATTCAAATCGGCGATGTTTCCGGCAGTGGATTAAGCACTGGGGAACCGCACGAAATCGAAAGGAGTGCTTGCTCGGTCATCAATCAATCTTCAGAGGATATACCTATGATCGTGGACGCTAAAGGCAAAGGTGTATCCATCAAATTTGAAAACTGTCAAAATATTGTTTTACATGTTCATGAAAACTAGTTCTAATATTATTTGGTATCTAACGTATTATGCTTTCGTAACTAACGTATTAAATTATGGTAACTAATGTATTATGAGTAACTAAGGTTTTATGTAGGTTTTGGTACGTTTATGATGTTAATAATTATTAATAAAGATTTCATATAAAAATGTCTTAATCTTCAATGATACGATAAACATCATAAACGTACCAAAACCTACATAAAACCTCAGTTACTCATAATACATTAGTTACCATAATTTAATACGTTAGTTACGAAAGCATAATACGTTAGATACCAAATAATATTAGAACTAGTTTTCATGAACATGTAAAACAATATTTTGACAGTTTTCAAATTTGATGGATACACCTTTGCCTTTAGCGTCCACGATCATAGGTATATCCTCTGAAGATTGATTGATGACCGAGCAAGCACTCCTTTCGATTTCGTGCGGTTCCCCAGTGCTTAATCCACTGCCGGAAACATCGCCGATTTGAATTTTGTGAGCAATGTAAACTTTTTTGGTTATACTTTCTTCTAAATACCCTCTAGCAACCTTCGCCGATTCCCATCCACCAAGTTCTTGTAGGTCTAATATATCTCCTCCAGCATTAACAAGAAAATTTGCCGAAGATCTTCTAACGCAGTGACCAGTATACATATTAGGGTTTTCAAGTGAGAGATACTCAGCTATTTTTTGAGGTATTTTAGAGAAGAAATGAATGCCGCAGGGCTGTACCGTACATTTCCCTTTTCTATATGATACAAACAATCTTCGGTGAGTAACATGGACTGGTCTTAATATTGCGTACTTTTTAAATGAAAGCACAGGATTGACTTCGCCGTCAGATACCACAACGGAAATCCGTTTCTTGTGGGTTTTTGAGTCGGGAATAGTAACAACCAGCTTGTCCTCTAAAACGTCAACATCTTCCGTGGTCATCTTCGCTAATTCATTGGTTCGACAGGCTCCTCCAATTCCAATTAAGGAGTTCGGTCCAAGTTGCCAACCTTATTTATTCGTGAAAAAGTCTGCCTTTTTTTTCCTCATGATTTTGCGATTTCTAGAAAGATCGTGCAATATAATTAGTACACCCCAATCATTTTTTTGAGTCCTATCGTAGTTATTTTGCTGAAAATTTTTGAACTGTCATATTTAGTTACTTTTAGTTCTCTAAGGTTAGAAACTAACTCTTTGGTTACAAATGCCCGCCATTTACGAATATTTGTATATCTAGAATTGAATGAATAGAATAACGAATTGTCACTATAAAAACTGTAAGAGTGATTCAAGGTATTCCAGAAATCTCAAAAAGTTGAAATTTTACCCTTTCCCCAAAATGAGTAATCCTAAAAGGTGTTTTGAATGGATAAAACGCTGTGGGAAAATTAACATTGGAAAATATCACTAGAAATACCTATATATATAATAAACATTTTTGTTAAAGTATAGCAAGGAGTCGTTACCAAATGCTTTCGAATCAGAAATTCAAAACTCGAATTTCACAAATACTCAACAAATAATAACAGAAACAGATAATATCAAAGTAGAAGCAGGTACCATAGATGAAATAGAGACCGAATACCAAGTAGATAAACATGTTGATTGTAAAGAAATTTCGAATCAATCTGTGGATAGTAGTACCCAAACTTTCTCAGGACTATCTCAGAATATTTTTTCCTACGAAAATTTGTCAAGAACTTCAAATCGTTTCGAATTCTTCACAGGTATAAGTAATTGAAACTCTGTATGAATGTCTGGATGTGACTATAATGGATAAATTGAAATATCCATTTAAGAATTATGAGGAAGAATAAGGAACAATATGAATCATCATTATATGAATAATAAAGATCGATTGAGAAAAGGTTTTACATCAGAAGAATTATCATATTTTACTACAATGAGTAAATCATCCGTGTCCATAATTTTCTTTACATGGATTCAATTTATGTACTATACCAGATAATTGGCATAAGGGGAAATATGTTTCGAGGTGGCAGAAATATGGAAACTATTTCAAAATGTTTTTGATGCCACAGAGGTTAATTTACAAATGCCATCAAACTTCCAACAACAGGGAAACACATATTCTTCTTATAAACATTCAAATACTGTGAAATTTTTAGTGGGTATTTGTCCAAGTGGTGCAATAACTTATGTTTCTGAAGGATTTGAAGGTTCAATTTCTGATCGAGAAGTGTTTATAACACAGGTTTATAATAATATAAAGCACGGAAGTCACGGAACCATAAGGAACTAGTTGGTGTATAACCTTAAAAATGTAACTAAATATGACAGATCAAAAATTATTATTTATTTTCATCAAAATAACTACGATAGGACTCGAAAAAATGATTGGGGTGTACTAATTATTGCACGATCTTTCTAGAAATCGCAAAATCATGAGGAAAAAAAAGGCAGACTTTTTCACGAATAAATAAGGTTGGCAACTTGGACCGAACTCCTTAATTGAAAAAGCCACTTTCATCATTAAAAACTCCTCGTCTGGGGCAGAACGCACAAATTCGTTGACTTGTTCTCTTGTAAATACTTTTGATTTTTTTGCTCTATATCCAACGTTTTTCTTCTTGATGAAACGTATTAAGGCGCCGTATTTGTCGATTTCCACTCTTTCCTTCAGTTCTAAAGTCGCTCGTAACATGGAATATTTCGGCCATAAGGATGAAGCAGAATATTCCTCAGAGAGTTTTGCGAAATACGCCAGCAACACCGTTTCTTCTGCTCCTTGAACATGTACTTTGTTTCGCCACTCACAAAACTGCCGATATTCTTTTTCATAATGGATTTTAGATTTGTCCGGAAGCAAGTTCAACCTTATAGTGTTGGCTGCAGCTAATATATCGTCAGGAATATCAAAATCTTGCATGATTTTAATGATGACTTTTGGAAATGCCAAAATGAAATGACATAAAACCTTGTTGCTTTTATTTTCGCATCGCCGTTGTCAATGATATACGATAAAGCTTTGAATGTAACTCGATTATTAGCGATTTAACACCGTCTCGGACATTGCGGGTGACTCGGCTGTCGCCTCGTCACCTAGCAATGTCCTCGACTATTATAAATCGCATAATAATCTCGTTATATTAATAGCTATTCGCGTTTTCGACTACCGTTGAGGGCGCTGCGAGATGTAAACAAATATGGTGGACTGTGAGTATTAATTTACTGTCAGTGCGTGGTTGTTTGTGGATTCTATTACGAAAAAAGTGTTTTGGAATTGTGTTTGGATTTTTTGAAAGTGTGTTATTGTTTTTATCGAACTATAGAAATGAAGGTTTGTCAAAATGTGATAATATTCGAATTTAATAACTAAATTTTCACCAGTGAATCATGTAGAACCCAGAAATATTCTTGAATTTGTCCACTGTTTTTGGATATCTAGAAGCTACCCATAACAGTATCATTTCTCAATATACATGTACCATTCGATGAAGATTTTGCCAAACAGATGATAGAAACCATCACATTTAATTACTTCACTCACATGTTACATGTTATATGTGAAAATAAACAAGATATTATGTACTTTGAGTTTTTTTATTACAAAACAGCTATATTACAAACTTATAGAATATTTATATCAATTCAAATTAGACAGATCATTTGAAAATGAGTAATAATAATAAAATTGAATAATAATGATGAAAATGAACATAGAAAATCTGAGATTGATGATAGGTCAAACCAAAGAAGTGCAGTGCATTATAATAATTAAGAACACTTGAAAACACAGCAGTTTGTATTGTATACCCCCTTTCTCCCAGTTTTTCTATTACTCTGATCTTCATCCATCCTTTCTTCAAGAGCTTCTAACCTCAAATTCAGATCGTCAATATGCTTCAACAATCTTATTAATTTCCATGAATACTCACCTTATAATTATTTACTTGTGAAGTGGAATATTCAATAACTCTTCAATAATATTCCTGTTACGCAGTTGAGACACAAAACACAATTATCAATATTTATCTGCTGACATAAACATAAGCAATCGCCATAAGAAGCACTTGCAATGCACAAAGGAATACTCACAAACTAGCTTCACAATTTCGCCACCAGAGAGCGTTTAGACTTTTGAAAACGCGAATTACATCTGTTCTGGAATGTTCTAGAACTGTCAGTCTTCTGTCACATCTTCTCATCTCTCTTCATCAGACTGCTCGCAGGATCTTCCATCTTCTTTTATTCTAGAATATTCGAGAGCTTCCAAACATGTGATACAGGGGGATTATTCAAGTTCTCCTGGATTCCATTACAGTATGATAAAATTTGCGTTCATCCATCTGCAGTCGCCTTAACAGCGTGTGAAATTCTCTTTCTTATCTAGTCTTGCACGAAATATATCATGGACCCAATATTGTCGCTTCTTTCTTCGTCTATTCTTCTCGTATTGATGACATAATGCAGCTACTAACACAAAATCGTCTGGTGATGAGAATGTAGAAACCTCCTCTGGCAATTGTGAACTCGTCACTAATTTCGAAAACTCGAAATACACCGCTTCGCTTAAACACCGCGGCTGCTACCAAACGCCGCGCCGCTTAGACACAGACCGGAGACCGCTTAGATGAGAATAGCCTGTATAAAATGACGGTTCTCGCAGCGGGGCACCGCGCCGCTCTAGTGAGAATCGGCCTTTAGTCCGTTACTTCTAGCGGGGGGATACTCGAATCAGAATTCGTTCACGTTCACACATTTTGACTTCGGAAATATTACTTCTACAACTAACCGAGATATAAACTTGAAATTTTTGTGGCAGCCTTAGCTCCATATGATTGCAAAGTTCCCAATTGAACATGTTAAAGAAGTCTATAACCATGAAATTTGGCCACGAGGAGCGGTTGTAAACGGATTTAATTTCCGGCCAGGAGGACCAAAACCCGAGCTAACAAAAAACTGAACAAAAACGACGACGATTGTGGAAGAACAATCGAAAATAAAGAAGATGCTTTCATGAAACTCTTTTATATTAATACTCGAAGCTTGGCGAACAAAATCAGTTTACTGGAAATATTCTGCCAAGAAAAACAACCTTGGTACATTTGTATATGTGAACACTGGATGACCGATATCCAATTGGAAAATACCCATATAACAGGCTATTCATGTATATCAAAATACTGCAGAACAGAGTTAGAACACGGTGGATCGGCAATATTTGTCAGAAATAACGTAAGTGTATTGTGCAGAGATATCGTCTCTATTAAAAAGAAATGTCCATAAAATATTGTTTCGAGTGCTCAGCAGTTGAAGTCAAAAAAAATTTGTGCATTGTAACAATATACAGGGCACCATATAGAAATCATATTTTCTTGGGTATTCTTGATGACCTACTGAGGAAATTTTCAACAGAGTATAAATCAATTATCATTACTGGCGACCTCAATATAGATTTTTTAAAGAAAGACTGATGTACTCACAGAAAGGCATTACTTGACTTGACAGACTCTTACAAACTGAAAATAATGACGACGGGGCCAACAAGGGTGGCAAAATACGGAGATAAAATAACTAGCACTGGAATCGATTATATAATTACCAATTTAGAAGAAAATTGTGAAAATGAAATTATTGACACGGGTTTTTCAGACCACACTGGACAAATCTTCAGATGGAAAATAATGACAGATCCCCATTCCGATGAACCGGTAACAAAAGAAATAAGGAAATATACAAGTGAGAACTTACAAGAATTCAGAACACGAATAACACAATTTGATATTGACCTGGGGCAAAGCTGTGAACAGATGTTTTCCGAATTCTTGGAACACACAAAATGGTGTTTTGAAGTTTGTTTTCCAAAACGTAAGGTGATTTTTTTTTTAAATACTTTGCATTATGATAATCCTCTTATATTATCCGTTGAGCTAGGGGTAGAACTTAATCATTTAAAATCACTCAATTGGTTACGAAAACAATATCCAGAAAATATTTTCTTGGATCAATACTATAAAAAAGGCAAAACAGAATTGAATAAGAAAGCTGAACAAAATAAAATGGCATACCATAAGGATAGAATTTTGTCTTCAACCAATAAAACGAAAACCTTATGGAACATTGTTAATGAAAAACTAGGAAAAAATAAGAAGAATCATAACAAAAAACACATTAAACTAAACTCAATCACTGACAGAAGTGTACCAAATTTGTTCGGAGAACATTTTTCACAGTCAATCAAAGGACAAATAGATGGTTTAAACTTGCCTTCAGATAAATACACTACAATAGAATATCCACACTGTAACTCAATGTTCTACATTCCATGTACTGCTCTCGAAATTGAAACAATCATCTCCACTTTCAAGAATAAACATTCCAGCGGTATCGATGAAGTACCCATGAAGATATTTCAGTCCTGTTCAGACTTAATTTCAGAGACTCTAGCGTTTCTTATAAATGAATCTGTTATAAATGGAACCTTTCCAAGCTCATTAAAAACAGCGAAAGTTATTCCAGTTTTTAAAAAAGGCGACCCTGAAAATGTCGCAAATTACCGTGGAATATGTGTGCTAAGTTCTTTATCCAAATTAATGGAAAAAATTGTTTATGACATTATGACAGGACAATCAAATATTTAGAAGTCAATAAAGTAATATCCCCATCACAACATGGGTTTAGAAAAGATTTTTCAATCGAAACAGCATCCACGGAGGTCGTTCAATACATATATGATAATATCGATAAAAGTAAATATGTATTAGGAATATTCTTCGACTTGACTCGAGCATTCGAAACAATAAATCCTATATTTCTTGAGGATAAAATATCAAAAATGGGTATTCGAGGACCCATAAATCGGTGGATACTGAGTTATGTAAGGCATCGCAACATGATTGTGAAAGTGAATGATGAATTCTCTGAAAACTTCGAAACCGATCTAGGTACTCCCCAAGGCGGAGTCCTAGGACCTTTACTCTTCCTACTATACGTGAACGACCTCCCTCTTCATATAAGTGAGGGGAAGGTGTACATGTATGCAGATGATACAACCATAATTGTCACATCTGAAAATCTCGAGAACCTGAAAGAAAAAGCATTAACGGTCATGAACCAATTTAGTCAATGGTGTGAATCCAACCATCTAATAAATAATGAAAGTAAAACTGTTTTTATTGAATTCACTAGCAAATATCGAACACCTAATCAATTGAGTTTTAATATAAATAACAATTTGATAACAACTACGAATTGCACAAAATTCCTAGGAATTCAACTCGATGAAAAACTTTCTTTCAACAGCCATATAGAACAATGCTCTGCCCTAAAAAAATTATACTTCGCCTTCATCACACTTAAATCAAATTTTGACAAAAAATATTTATTAGACCTCTATTACGCTTTCATATATTCCAAAATAAGTACAAACATAACGACATGGGGACAAGCCACCGAGGTTTCCAGAGTATTCAAAATTCAAAAGAGAATAATAAGACTCATATTTGGTCTCAAATTTAATGAATCTTGCAGGGACACTTTCAAAAATAACAAAATCCTTACTGTCACAAGTATATACATATTTATTCAAATTACTCTGTTACGTACATAAGAACTTGAATTCATTTGAAAAAAATCATGATAATCATAACTACCCAACAAGAAAGAGAAATTATATCCATATTCGAAACACTTATAACTCACAGCAATATAAAAAGTCTCCCTTATATGCTGGGGCAGACCACTTCAACAGACTACCTGATCAAATCAAACAGTGCCCTAATGAAAGAGCATTCAAAAAATCTCTTAAAGAGTATTTATCGGTGAATTGTTTTTGTTCGCTAAGTGAATTTACTAACTGAAAATAAATGTGTCTAACCGTAAATTGTCGTTGTCAATAACGGCTATCTACACCTATATTTTAATTCCATTTATTTTATTCATGTTTTCATGTTTTTACTATAACCTGTCATGTACTTCTATAATGGCTATCTACACCTATATTTTAATTCCATTTATTTTATCCATGTTATTCACGTTTTTACTATGACCTGTCATATATGAAAAGTAAAAAGTAATGTGGAAATACGCTCATTCGTCTTATGTGTATTTTCACAAGTGTGCTGTGGATGGATCTAAATTTCATATTCGACGAATAATATGAACAGGTTGTTCATTTTGAAAAACAAAGTTGATATCACTTCCGGTTTAACTGGAAGTAACAGCGTAATGAAAATATTTTGGGGATATAGATCACATCGAGCTATTGTCGAATGAATTTAAGATTGCAGCGCCACAGTCGGCAGTCACAGAACCACACATGCTGACATTGGATAGTTTCTTGCATTAGGTTATACATGTGTTTTTTCGTTAATAAAGTGTGAGTTTATGATGAAAATAAAAACATTTCAGACTTTTGTAGTGAGCTAGGGCATCCATGTGTATGTATTTTCATATTTCTAAAAGTGGTAAGCATTATCATTTGTTTCATTCATTGTATCATATTGAAAATAATACGAGGTTAGAATCATGTTGTGAATAAGAATGATTCGATCAAAATATATATATACAGGTTTCTGATAATTTGTTTTGTTTTCAGATTTGAATGGCAAGATTTAGTTTAGGGTACTTGGAAGGCACAAACACTTTCAGAAGTGTTCATGAAGGTGAAGAAATTTTGAGTGCTGGACATCAAAATATGATGACAAAAAAATTACTTTTTTAATGGAATGAATTATGAATTTATAGTATTTATTTTTTCTGATGTTTTCTGGTGAGAAGTGCTGAATGAAATAGATAATGTGAGATCTCGTTTCAATTTTGTTGATACCTTAACGATACTATGCTCGACTGTGACCATTAATGTAAATAGAATTTCATCTATCTACTCACGATATTTATATCACCAGCTTGAGGAAAAGCATGGAAATTAATATTGGAGCATGTCTAGTTATTTTTAGTGCCACCAGGTGGCCTATCGCTTATGTTCATTCGCCAATAGCTGCCACAAAAATTTCAAGTTGATATCCAGGTTACTTCTCCATAAACCTTTTTTTTATATAAAACTTCTCACGAAAGGAGACATCCTGTAATGTTCAGAGAACCTCTAATGAATTAGGTGAATCACACTGTATATTGGAGTTTTAATTCCATATATCGTTTCACAGCTCATTTTAAAGAAAAAATAATCTATTTGTCATTGGAAGGATGCACGATTTGATAGTTTGCGACAAAAGGACAAGAATTTATTAGATTCATTTTGAATACATCCACAGATTATGAATGATAAACTCTTAAGATTCTGAGTTTTCTTCCAGTTCATCGGTTTCTTCTTTTGATTTTCCTCCATCTGGTACCCACAAACCAGAATCAACACATCTCTTTATATGATATTTTGCATCATCCCCATCCATTTTAGCAATTGTTTCCTGAAGAAGCTGGATGTCTTGGGTCTCGAAACACTTTTGAAGTTCAGGTGGAAGACTTTCAAATACTTCTACAGGATCCAAGCCTCCAGGGCCTATGCGTTTCTGTCTTTCTTCTTCCTCAGCTTCCTACGAAAATATAATATTGATTAAGATCTATTGATTAAGGGTGGAAACGAAATGATAAATCATACAGATTTCTCATCGACATTTTCTCGGCTGGAATTCAAGTATGATATTTTCTTGGAAACTTCATTATTGATCTAAATGTTAAAATATAAAGCCTCTGAAAATTTAGCGATTATGTTATCGACTATTTACACAAATCATTGCTTTCGATATTCTCCACATTTCATTATACATGGTGTCAAAAGACCCTCCTGCCAAACGGAAACTGTAGTTACTAGAGGTCGATTTTGCTCAAATTACCGTAATCCGAAAATGCTTACTAGGTGAACTAAAGTCCTTTGAAGAAAACATTGTGATACAGTGTTTCTATAAATTAAAAATGCCGTTACTTGAAACATCCTGTATAATCTTTGTATAATTAATAGTTACAAATAGATTTTGTTGATTTTTCAAAGCCAACTTGATATTACAGATACAATTTAATAATCCAACATGATTTTATGTAAGAAAAATTTAAAATTTATTTTTCTCGAAAATGGTTTGGGAGAAAACAATAATTTTTTTTCAATACCTGTTGGTTTTTCCTGACTAAAACATTTGTGATGGATTTGAAAAAAAATATTTACAGCGAACGACGGGTTGGTAACTGTTTATTGATTACACCAAGTTTGGATATTTTAAGTGACGGTATTTTTGAATAATTTGAAGAAAACTCATATTAAGACTTCTTCTTCAAAGGGCTGTAGCTCCCTTAGGCAAAATTTTCGGATTGAGGTAATTTGAGCTAAATTGGCTTATAATCACATTTAGTAACTGCAATTTCCGTTTGGCAGGAGTGGACACCCTGTATGAAACGCACAGCTCTCTTCGAAATCGAATTAAATAACTCAAAGTAAATGTATAAATAACAGTAAATCCATATTCATTCGTATTCTATCGAAGATAGTTATAGAAAACTTAATCCCAATTGACGCGTATTTCGATTCCTAATTAGATGGATCAATCTCTGCAAGACTCGAGTGGGCGTTGGCGGGGTTTAAACCGTTCAAGTCTCCAGGACCGGATGGAATCTACCCCGCTTTCCTACAAAAGGAAAAATGGCAACTCATGCCCCACCTCATTAGGGTCTTCAGGTCCAGCATAGCGCCGAAATACATACCCAGGCCGTGGAGGAAAGTCAAAGTAGTGTTCATACCTAAAGCAGGTAGACACAATGACCACACTCAATAGGCTAATTTCGAAGTCAATTGATGATAAAGAAATAGCTATTGCTTTATTCGTGGACGTGGATAGGGCGTTTAACAACGCCTCAACTGTGTCCCTGGTCAGAGCAATACAAAGAAGGGGAGTGCCAAACTCTGTCTGCCAATGGGTCGAGGAGAGCCTTAAAACTAGGTGTATCTTCTCAGAACTCGGAGGCTACTCTATGGCAGCGGGAACGACTAGGGGCTGTCCGCAGGGGGGAGTCTTATCTCCTCTACTGAGGGTAGCCCTGGTTGACGACCTCCTACATACGCTATCCACGGAGAGTTTTTACTCGCTTGGATATGCGGATGATCTAGTAGTTGTGGTAGGACCACAGTCTCAGATCGGGTGCAGATAGCACTAAACAAGGTTAACTGCTGGTGTGTTGGAGAGGGTCTTTCTATAAACCCGTCCAAGACAGTTGTAGTGCCCTTTACTAAAAAAAGAGATCTTGAGGGACTACATCCCCTGAGATTAAACAACGTGGAGATTCCATACGCTAAAGAAGCAAAGTATTTGGGAATCTTCGACCAAAGACTTACGTGGAATCAACACCTTAATAAAACTGCCCAGAAAGCGGCTATCTGTTTAGGCAGATGTAGACGACTCTGTGGTAAAAGTTGGGGACTGAACCCAAAAATGACCATGTGGCTATATACGCAGGTCGTACGACCGATAATAGCATACGGGTCAGTGGTCTGGTGGGCGAAAACAACGCAGCTGCAGGCGCAAAAGCTCCTGGAGAAAACTCAAAGGCTAGCATGCCTGAGTATAACAGGAGCAATGAGTACGACCCCAACTGCAGCATTAGAAGTCCTACTCAATCTTCCACCACTACACAAATATGTACAAAGTACAGCTAGGCAGACTATCTGTCGACTCATGCAAGGACAATCACCAATTATATCCGGGCATGGTTCAACCCAACGAAAACTGAGGGAGGAAATCCAAGCAGACCCAATATTGGGTATGCCTAGTGATGAAATGCCGCCTCACTATCGCTTCGAAAGAAAATTTCACGTCCTCTTTCCCGAAAGGGAGACATGGAAAAAACAGATTCCAGTGTCTGCTCACTCAATCTGGTACACAGACGGCTCCAAAATGTCTTGCGGCACTGGAGCAGGTGTGTACGAACAATCTGAAAATATTAAGATGGCAATTAGTCTGGGCCGACACGCTACCGTGTTTCAGGCCGAGACGATTGCCATCGAACACTGCGCTATAAAGATTAGGAAACTTAACCTAAAAGATAGGAAAGTTGCAATCTGTTCAGATAGCCAAGCTGCGTTGAAGGCATTAGCCTCTCCGGTTATACCATCATGAAATGTGATGGACTGCAAGAATGCCCTGGACAACATATCAGACAAGAATAATTTCACCTTGGTATGGGTACCGGGACACTCATGGCTGAAGGGGAATGAAGAGGCGGATATACTGGCCAAAAAAGGTTCAGAGACCGTCATCATTGGACCTGAACCCTACTGCGGGGTATCCAAAAGCCTCAGGAAAAGCACCATTGAAGAGTGGTTGCTATCAGAAACTCTAGCCTCATGGAATAGATCCACAGGCCAGAAGCATGCGAAAAAGTTCATAAAAGAACCCTCGCATGGAACTACGGCAGACCTACTGAACCTCGGCCGTACCAGGCTGAGGATAACGGTAGCCCTATTGACTGGACACTGCCGACTCCGAAAGCACCTTTGCAGGGTCGGGGTGGCCGGGGACAGTGAGTGCCGGTTCTGCCTCGAAGAGGAGGAAACGGCAGAGCATGTCTTGTGCCACTGTGAGGGACTGGCAAGGTGTCGGTTTCTGTGCCTGGGTGAGGAAAAACCTAATCCAGAAAACTACATGAGGAATATTAACAGCCTCTGGAAGTTGGTAAAGCAACTGGAGCTCACAAAGGAGCTCTAAATACAGGAAGGGCACAATAGATCTCAATAGGTCGAGGTGCATAACTTATAGCAAGCCTCCTATTTAATCTTATCTTATCTAGATGGGTGTGAAGGGTGATATTACAATTCATTTCAGAAACTGAAAATTTTATCGTGAACAACGTGTATCGCATTATGTAATTTTCATTGCACCAACATATACTTCCATGTATTGATATGAATCTCAATCTGTTCTTCTGAGACTATAGATAATTCATAGATTTTTTAAGGCATCAGTGTAATTTTCAAAAATTGGAAGATAATCGAAATTACTCGGGAACTGTCAATTTTGGAGATAGGGAATCGTTAAACATTGATCCCAAATGCTCAAATAAAAAATTACATGAAATACGGAGTGTTCCATGGAAAAAGGTACGTTGAGTTCGGCTAGTGAAAACGAATCACCCTGTATACTTCAATATGGTTTAAAGAATATTTTTTTTATATATTAAACCACCCACGAAAGGAGTTATTAGAGATAATTTCTGTATAAAATTTTAAAATAGAATTTTACATATGTATCGTCGAAATTTAAATCAGAAAAAAGTAGCTGTAACTTCTGATGAAGACAATATCATAAATGTAATGTTTGTTCATGACATTTCATAACTGTCCACGATAGGACTCAAGGCACGGTCTTACATACAGGTCTGGAAACTAGTAAGGTGGGAGGTTACACAAATATTGAGGAAAATTTGGTGGTTCTCGTATATTTCCATAAGTAGCGCTGCCCTCTCTTTATTAGCCAATGACAAATCAGATCCGATCAGCTGTGTGAAAATATTAATGTTTTTTGAATTATTTGAAAAAAATTCGCAGGAAAATTTGAGATGACGATTACGCCCCCTGTCAGCCATTATTGAGACATTCATATCCATATTCAGTAAACCGGAATCACCAATCTATACTCCAATTAACCATGTGAATACAGTACAGACATGTAAATAATGGTGAAAAGAATAATTTATAACCTTTATCGCTTCTTCAATTTTTTCAGCAGCTCGTTTCTTAATCCTGTTCTTGAATTGATTGAGTTCATCTTCAAAGGATGCCTTGTATTCCCTCTCAGCCACTTGTATTTTCACAAAAAATGCATCTATGCAAGATCTCGGATCATAGTCCAATTGTTTAGCAAGTTCCAAAATAAACTGCATGCAAATTGTTTGATGTGCAACATGCTGCATCAGTTCATGTTTCTGAAATGTGAAAAGGTAGTAGCATTACTATGTATATTAAATAATAATACACTCTTTACTATTTTCCCTTGTTTGTGCTCATAAAACGGTCAATTTAAACTGTAAGAGTTTTACGTACATACTACTGAATTGTTACACATTCAATGGAAAAATTTCAAAGTATTAGGGACATTTTGGTAAGTACATATGTGTGTATATAGTAATTCAAAAATTTATACATGATCAAATGTATTTCTTTTCATAACTTCTTCATAATTCTATTATTTCTCAACTTTGGACCAAAATGAAACCGATTACGATAAGAACTAAACTAGAAGTATTAAGTCGTATAGAAGTTGAAGAAAAAATTGTTGAAATTTGCAATGAAATTGGTCTTGCGAAATTTACCATTCAAACTATTCGCGATAAAAAAGATTGAAACATATTTGCAATTTACTGCACCTTGGATGACTCGAGATTGACACACAAAAAATAATGGATTGTGGAAGAATGGAAAAACTATTTAAGCATATGGTTTGAGGACAGTAACGAACGGAAATGCCAATGAGTGACTATCTAGGAAGGAGATTTTTCGAAAATTTCAAGAATGGAAATACCGATGAATCTACTGAAGAAGATATCACATTTCATGTTAGCTAAGGACGGTTTGAAAAATTTAGGAATAGATTCATATTGCATAATTGTAGAATGAGAGGTGAAGAAGCTATCACCGATATGGCTGCGTATAATATCCTAAGATTTGGAAAATAATTGTCGAAAAAGGTGATTATAAACATGAACAAATGTTCACTTAGACGAAATAGGGTTCTATTGAAGAGAAAGCCTGATGCACCAGGGCATCTCACTAATTGATTCGCAGTATCTGAAGATGTCATTGGGTACCTTCCGAAAAATACAACAATACAACCAATGAATGGAGGTGCAATAGCCTTTTTTGAGGCAAATCAAATACGTCGAACTTTCCGACAATCTTCAATTGAAATATTTTGGAAAAATATCACGTAACAAATAACATGTATAAGTTGAAGTTCTTATTTTTCAATGAGAGTGTTCATGCAGCCAAGTATCAAATATCAAATAACAAATGAGAAGTTGGCCAACTTTAACTTTCTACGTTAATTGAACGCGATTTTCTTATTGTTTCGGTTTGAAGCAGAAATGTCAATAATGAAA
The DNA here is from genome assembly GCA_037013635.1 of Plagiodera versicolora. NCBI lineage: Eukaryota > Metazoa > Arthropoda > Insecta > Coleoptera > Chrysomelidae > Plagiodera > Plagiodera versicolora. The sequence continues at coordinate 434,394 of CM072986.1, read as the reverse complement.
ATTGTTTAAAAAACTGTGTGTGACGATATGGTAGAATAACAGATTATGTGCCAATTAATTTGTTGAAAAATGTGATTATGTTATCAGCTTCATTTTTTATCCTGTTTTGTTAAAATATTTTTTGTTTATTTCTTATGTAATTTGATCTAATTTTACTTTATTAATATCCACAAAATTTGTTTGTTTTATTGAATTCATAGAAAATGCATTATTCAAACATATTCAGATATATTTATTGCTAATTGTTATTTGGTGTGCATAAAGGGTAATATTTTCACTACTTGTTATTTGATATTTGTTACGTGTTATTTGTTATTTTGTGCTGCATGAATCCACACTAGCGAAAAATGATGGCAGTGATCTGCAGGTTATCATTTCTTCATTGTCTTCAGATTTAAGCTATTCAAGAAAAAAATATTTAATGTAACATGAAGTTGTTTAATTTGCATTTATAGAATATTATTAGACGCAAGTTAAGATGGCGTCAAGCGAAGATGATTGTGAAAATGATCCTGCCAACTGTGGTGGAAAAACAATTTAAAAAATGTTCAAGTGTTACCAGAGCAAACAAAGCAAAGTGGCAATCTGTGTTAAATGTGGAAATGTATTTCATCAATCCTGTTTCACAAGAATCAAACCAAAACACGCGAAAATTTGTGAGAGTAGAATTATATGCTGTGAAAACAACAACCCATGCAAGAATGAAACCAAATATATGAAGAAACTTCGAAAGTGCAGAGTGAAAATGACTTACTCAAACGACTTCTGAAGGAAAAGGATGAGAAAAATTAAGTCTTATTAGATAACATAAGATTATTAAAACAAAACAACCAACTACTCCAAGATAAAATCGAATGGTTGAAAAGTAATAACGAAAAGAAACAGGTAGATAAAGAGGAGAAAAAAACGTTCAGTGAAGTGACAAAAAAAGGCCACAAGATAAAAGAAACAAACAACAGCCCGCGGCTGGGCGACATCAATAATCAACAAAACAACTGTGAACCTAATTCTAGTAAACAAAAGGTGAATTACCCAACACCAAAACCACTTGACCTGGAAACTCATCATCAACAAAAAATAATGAACGATATTGAATATATAATAATGAAGATCATAACAAAAATGAAAGCAATGAAGATGATGGATTCAATTAAGTAAATTGAAGAAAAAAACACTAGAAGTAAAACATCAGATTACAAGAAACAAACAATAGGTATAAATGAAACCATGGATTATGGAGTACACACAAAAGCTTGGTTATACCTGAAGAGGCCTAATACAGAAGAAAAGATATTTTAGAATCTTAAAGGAACTACCGCAATTCGAAGATGCAGAAATTGACATCAAAGAACTTCCAACTCCTCGAACACAAGATGAGTGTTTTATGCTGAGTGCTGACTTCAGCTTCAAAGATGATTTGAATGACCTAAACAACTGGCCAAAAAATGTAGCTTTAAGATTTTGACTTCAAGAAATACCACATGTATGATGGATGATTTTTGATAACCTAAATACCAGTTCGGTGAAGGGCTATACCAGTCTCCGATCGTATCAATATGTACTTGTTTTTTAACCCATTAAATATCAACTCTCATATTTTTTACCCATCTAAAAGTTAGCATACAACAAACTACATTTTTTGACTAGTCCGATAATGCTTTATATTTGTATGAATACCTATATATAAAAATTTTATGGATGAATAAAATTTTATTCTATTGGTTTTCGGCATGTGTTATTATTTTATGTAATTTGGAATCAACCCATTGCATTTGTAATGAACATATTATACATGGTTGAAAAGGAAAAAAAATCTTTTCAGCTTAACTATAGCCAACTATGATTTCCATTTGAAAAAATACAACTTTGGGTCATAACTGGAAATTGAACATTGATTTTCGGATAGCAAATCTGAGAACCCCATGAACCCTTTCATAACGGGCCCTTTTCACGTGATGTCGCTCAAGTGAATTATATTGACGAGGGTGGCTCACTTGCACAAATTTTGTACACCATATTACCAAATCGTGTAATACCAGAAATATTCGGAGTATATTAGCATAATACTAGGTAATACCTGAATAATACCAATGATACCTAAAATACTCCCAAATATTAGTGATATTGTGAAATATTACCAGATATTACCAACTATTACTAGATATTACTGAATAATACCTATTATTACTGAATAATATCTAATACTAGCTGACCCGGCAAACGTTGTTTTGCCATATAAATAATTTTCAAGGAATTTCTAGTGTAGACAAAAAATAGCTTACTTATTTCGAGTGTGTAAGAATGTGGTATATGCCTGAAATAGGCATGGAGCACTGTGAACAATGAGGGAATATAAAAATAACAAAAGGCAAACATTATTTTTAAGTTATTATAATTAATTCCTTAAAATTATATATCATTAATTAATCAATTACACCAGTAACACTTACAAACAATATCACTCTCTTAATGCTATAGTGTGAACATTATTTTTTGTTAGTCTATCTTTAGCTAACACAAACTGGATGGTTTACTCACTCCAGAGCATGCCACGTATAATTGTCCGTGTGAAAAACATGGTGTTCTCAAATCTAAGCCACAAATAGACATCGTTTGACCTTGGGATTTGTTGATTGTCATTGCAAATGCCAATCTAATCGGAAACTGAATACGTTTGAATTGAATTGGCACATCTGTAGGTGTAATAGGAATCCCTGGTATTAATATATTTTCACTTCGGAACTTGCCATTCAAAATGCTGGATTCGGTCACGTTTTTCATTAATTTTTGAATGACTAATCGCGTACCGTTGCACAGCCGGGGCGGGTTCAAATTACGGAGCAAGATAATCGCAGATCCATCCTTTAATTGTAAAGTATGCGATGGCATGCTTGGCAAATCCAGTGAGTTCGAAAACTCTGTGGGGAAATTTACTGCCTCGCTGTCGTCGCACTAAAATGGCTATTAAAAAATAAGGGTTGATCGTAGCAGGGTGAAAATTGGGGATCGTATGTATTTTTGTATGTCGTATCATAAAAAAATAGAAATTGAAAATTTTGTCTGAAAAAAAAAATTAGGGGTGGACTACCCCTAACATTTAGGGGGATGAAAAATAGATGTTGGCCGATTCTCATAGATACCGGATAAGCACAAAAAAATCATCGAAATCGGTCAAGCCGTTTCGGAAGAGTTTGGCAACGAAAACTGTGACACGAGAATTTTATATATTAGATAGATAGATAGATTACCCAAGATTTCAAATATTATTAGATATTTACGATCATTATCAAGAACTACCAATATTACCTACCAAGTAAAGGAACCTAATAAACCACTTAATTGCTGATTTTTGCTTGTAAACTTGCTTGTAACACTTCAGTATCATTAATTCTACTATGTCAGCTGGATGGGTTGCTAGGTATTCGGACTCAGTATTGTCCAGGGTTAATCTCCAGTCATCAATTACTCAATCATAATACTGATTTCAAATTGAATGAAATATGCTATTTATGTATATATAATTTATATAACAAACATAACAAATTAAACTCGCAATACAACTATACAAATCAAATAATTGAACAAAAAAACTGAATAAATCAAATAATGAAACAAAAAAAATTAAAATAACAGGTAAGTATAAGATTAAGTCATAAACCTCAACTCAATTGAAAAACAATAACAAAATTAGTTCAGAAAAAGATTAGGAACTAATTCTATTTCTCATTGACTATTTCCAATAGGACTTGAATCCATAATCTGTCTTGCATTTTTGGGTGGATGTTTGAAATACTCTGTAATAGAGCTTTTTCTTTTCCTCGATTTTTGCTACCAATCTTCCGATACTCAAATGAGACTTTAAAGTGCCTATAAAAATTGGAAAGGATCCATTTTCGGTCTGCTTTCGATTTTGAAATTTTAGTATTAGTGGAACACATAATACATTTCACGTATCCAATGCAGGCATAGTTTTCATTGCAACTCAAAGAAGATTTGATTTGAAGTGTATCAATTTTGGACATAACATGGTCATGTAATTCACAATTTTCAGTAATCGTGGATAACCAATTGGTTATTTTCGTTGTCAAACATTTTCTTTCTTCATCCAATTGGGGTTGATTTTCGTTAATAATTCCAGCGGTAGTTTTGTGCTGGTTTGGCGTGAAGATTTAGTTTTTCTTGAGGTTTTCCTTGATTCCAATACTGGATCCGGAAGTGGTTCCTTTTCAGTGACTTTGGCGGAAATTCGTAGCAGAACTTTTCTGTGCCCAGAAAAAATTTTTAAGTTTTTGAGTGATTCATCTGATAAACTCAAAAATTCCTTGACTTCTTTCTCGATTTCATCGAAATCCTTGGGATTGAAGCTATTCCAAGCGATCTCATTGCCATACCCAAGTTTATTCAGGACCTCTTTCAACGTCTCTGGCAAGCTGACTTTCCACATGCTGACTTCTCAGTCTCCATAATTACATTGGTTGATGAAATACGCGAGTAGTGTTCCATATACAAGCTCGTCCTGCAACGAGCTTGATGATGATTTGTACTTGAGAATATAATAGGCTGCGGTCGCGGTTAACAACAGAAGACCCTCGAAAATAATATCAATTTAATTCATCATCGATATGTATCAACCATGGTATCCAATAAGTAATGATAATAATATTACAATACAATAAATAATTTGGAATTCGAGTCCTTCATCAAAACATAAAATTAAATGATTTAAATTAATTCTTGTGAGGAACCAACATTTTCAGTTACAGAACTGTCTGCTTTGGTCGAGGGCCTTCCTTGTTTTTGTAAGAGTCCCGCGATCCTAGACTGCACCTGCGCCATCACAGATTAAAAAAAAATATCTCTATACCGGGATTCACCTCGAATGTAGATTACTTGTATTAATTGAGTCACACTTTGTACAGCAATATCCGTTAAATACATCTATCAAACTAATCAATTACGAAGTTGAAATCTCAAAACAATAATATACCCCTCCTCCACACGCTTGAATTCTTCGCAGTCTCTAGGCTCGCGGGACAATTTTTTTTTGCGAAACGATGAATAATAATACTATATTCTAGATACGTTGAATTTAACGTGGGATATCGAATATGCTTCGAATATGGATCACGTCAGTAATTGAACATTCATTTGCATCGAAAATAATCTAAAGTCAAAATGATACAAACTTAAAGTTATGACGCAAATGAAGAAGACAGAGTGACAAGACAACAGACGCTGGACACGGCGTGGCCGTTCATCCAGTTATAACCAGATTTGAATTCGAATTTGAATTTGAATTCTAGCCGATTACGTTCTCGAAAAATTATTAATGGTTCATCAGTATTTATCTGGGAAACTAAGGCACCGGAATTGTTTCAGGTTGGAAATTGAGTAATATATCTACAATTCATTCGTGAAACACGTACCAAACGTAAATAATACTTGAGATACTATAAATATAACTGGAAATAATAACAATACTACTATATCACTGAGATATAATACCCAATATTACCAATATTACTGGGAGATATTACCGACACTACCATATTACTGATATATATTACCGATACTACCTCGGATACTACCATATTACTAATATATACTACCAATACTTTTATAATACTGGAAGATATTACCAATAATACCAGTTATATACAATACTACCAAATATTTCCTGATAATATCGGTAATACCAGTAATATATTACTCACACAATGTACACCATATTGCCATAGTGAGCCACCCCTCGTATATTGATTGATTATAAAAGTGCAGGCTGTTGATATAGCCTCGCGTCTACAAACATGATACAACAAGTTCTTGCGACTTTGCTTCCAAATATAGTCAGTCAGCGATCTGCGCTTTTTTGCAGCTCCTGTTACAAAACGGTTAAGTAGCAGGAAAAAATAGCAATGTGGAAGTGCAGTTTATTTTCGGATTCTCAAAAAATAAAAACCATTTTCCGAAATTTCAATTTTCCCGGATATCTCCGGATTTGCTCGGAATTTGCGGATTTTCTTAATAGCTTCTTGTTAGTCAGATAAATGTGCAATTTTGCCCCAATTTTACCATCTTTGTATCTCTTATAGTTTTGCTTAATATCCCAATGGTGAGGATCAAATTTGAAACACCCTGTATGTAATAAAATCAAAGGTAAAAAGTCTACTCTGTTCAATAATTGTTATATTATTATTAGTGATCAATGTTGATTCCATAATGATTTGAAGTATTCATTAATGCCAAAATACATATTTTCATAATTACATACCAACACTATCATCACCTTAGATATATAAACATTTTGATAGTTGGATTAGATTATAAACAATAACTCACCTCTTCCATCTCCAAATTAATACACCAAATTACTAAATAATTTGCTGTATCTTCACATACCAAATGTGAGTGTGACTTCAAAAAAGCTTTTGAGTCATCATATTTTCTGAGCATACCATAATGTTTTAGATCTTTTTCATTCTCCTTGATAAATTTCTTCATTCTAGCTTCCCTTTCTTCTTCTGTCAAATTTTCATCCTTTGGACGAGAAGGTATTTTGTTTATGACAGTCTTAGCAAAACCTGGTTTACTAATTGTGTCAACATTCCAAGGAGTCAATTTATCTTTCTTTTTTAATTCTTCTTCCTCTTTTTTGAGAACATTTCCTGCTATTTCTAGTTCCTCAAGTTGCTCTTTTAGTTTCTCCAAGTTATCAGCTTTTGTTTTTTCAGCTTCAACTACCTTTACTTTTAGTTCACCAAAGTTTTTTAAATGATCAGACTTTTTCTTCTCAAAAGCTTCAACTTCTTTTTTTCTCTCTTCCATTCTTTCAACTCTTGCTTGATGTCTCCAGCGAAACAAGGAGGGTGTATCAATGTTTGGATGTACATCATCTTCATCATCTGATACCTAAGGAAAAATGAGTAGCCAAAAGGTTGAACAGTTTTTCATATTGTTAGACTTTACCTCTATATTTTTCCATTTACTATAATCCACCATCTGTAAAAAACATCAGTTATGTGTTTAGTATTCAAAGAACCTTTCTAATATACTATGTACCTTATCTGTTCGAATTTCAGTGAAATTCTTTGAATATTAAAGTTTGTTTACGATTTATGTAGTGCTTTATATATAAGACTCAATCCCAAATCCTGAACTCTGAAGGAGCAGTGTTGTTACGGCGGAACTTTTGACAGTGCAGAAGTTGGTCACAAAATAGTGCACAATGGTGTTTGTGTGAAGTTATCCACGGTTTCTCAGCCACGCTTTATGACGTGGGGTCCGTCGAATTCGGGATAGAGGAGAATTCGCTCACAGCGTTGCCAAACTTCCCAGCCACGGTTTTTCATTCGGTTACGTATTTGAATCAATTGAAACATCATTCTGATCGAAATGTACCGATCATGATTGTCAAATAAAAATAAAAATGCGTATATTTTCTCTCTTCACCTTCCTTATATACGACGATTTTCTTGATATAACTTTTTTATTACTGGATGTGCGTTGATGAATTCTTCACATAAAGATTCAGAATCACCTATTTTATGATTTTCAAGAGTCAAACGAATTTGGGGTGCCGTAGGGAAGACAGGAAAATAATAAAACTGTCATATTTGACGTATTTCTTGATATAACTTTTTTATTACTGGATGTGCGTTGATGAATTCTTCACAGAAAGATTCAGAATCACCTATTTTATGATTTTCAAGAGTCAAACGAATTTGGGGTGCCGTAGGAGGGACTAGTTATTGGCATAGACCGGAGAAGTGTGACCACAGAGGGGATACCCAGAGGGTTCATTATAAAAGGGCGGGAAATCTATAATTCACTTTAACATTTGACAAATGCTTTTGTGAAATTTTGATAGTGATGCCTTATCGATTGAGTTACGTACATCCATCTATGAATAAGTGATTCTGAATCTTTCTGTGAAGAATTCATCAACGCACATCCAGTAATAAAAAAGTTATAGCAAGAAATACGTCAAATATGACAGTTTTATCATTTTCCTGTCTCTCCTACGGCACCCCAAATTCGTTTGACTCTTGAAAATCATAAAATAAGTGATTCTGAATCTTTCTGTGAAGAATTCATCAACGCACATCCAGTAATAAAAAAGTTATAGCAAGAAATACGTCAAATATGACAGTTTTATTCTTTTACTGTCTCTCCTACGGCACCCCAAATCCGTTTGACTCTTGAAAATCATAAAGTAGGTGATTCTGAATCATTCTGTGAAGAATTCATCAACGCACATCCAGTAATAAAAAAGTTATATCAAGAAATACGTCAAATATGACAGTTTTATTCTTTTACTGTCTCCCCTACGGCACCCCAAATTCGTTTGACTCTTGAAAATCATAAAATAAGTGATTCTGAATCTTTCTGTGAAGAATTCATCAACGCACATCCAGTAATAAAAAAGTTATAGCAAGAAATACGTCAAATATGACAGTTTTATTCTTTTACTGTCTCTCCTACGGCACCCCAAATTCGTTTGACTCTTGAAAATCATAAAATAAGTGATTCTGAATCATTCTGTGAAGAATTCATCAACGCACATCCAGTAATAAAAAAGTTATATCAAGAAATACGTCAAATATGACAGTTTTATTCTTTTACTGTCTCCCCTACGGCACCCCAAATTCGTTTGACTCTTGAAAATCATAAAATAGGTGATTCTGAATCTTTCTGTGAAGAATTCATCAACGCACATCCAGTAATAAAGAAGTTATATCAAGAAAATCGTTGTATATAAGGAAGGTGAAGAGAGAAAATATACACATTTTTATTTTTATTTGACAATCATGTCAACGTTAGGTAGTCATATGATCGGTACATGTCGATCAGAATGATGTTTCAATTGATTCAAATACGTAACCGAATGAAAAACCGTGGCTGGGAAGTTTGGCAACGCTGTGAGCGAATTCTCCTCTATCCCGACTTCGACAGACCCCACGTCATAAAGCGTGGCTGAGAAACCGTGGATAACTTCACATAAACCACAATGGTGCGCCTCTCGACTCAACAACCAAGGTTAGGAGTTTCATCAGAAGAGGCGTGGTTTATGACGTCATAAAATAGCAGATTCCCTTTGACAGTAGTGACTGTATTTTATGGCGACGTGATAATGGAATACACGGTCGTCCCATGCCACGTCACAAAAGTTTATTCGCGGGTGTGAAAGTCAATATGTACAGATTTTGTTTTTGCAGCATAAAAATTGGCCCCTCAATGAACAATTTCATCCTCCAGAAGTGAATTTGGAAGTATTAAAATTGAATTATTCAGTTGACAAGTTTGACCACTTACATCTGATTGTGTGGCCAATTTTTATACCCCCCAAAAAAATCAGCAAACCCCGCAATTTTTGCATAGGGTTTCAATATTTGAAATTCCCGCCCGCAAATAAACTTTCGTGACGTGGCATGCGACGACCACGTATTCCATTATCCGTGACGAAACTATGCGCGGTAATTGCGCACTCAGCTCAGCATTTTCCATTTTCTGGCCATCCTTGGATCAAGAAATATATTCAATAACAAAACAAAACATATTTTATTGAATGCTTTGAACAGAACCACAGAAATATTTTCTACACATACTTTTGCAGGCCAAAAACGTCATAGGACGAAATAGTGCACATTTTTAGCCATTTTCCAATAGTGCGTGCCCTGGTGCCACTCCAGGGCGGAAAGTGCCACTTTTGGCACAATTGTGCCACAAAAGACAACACTGTAGGAGTGAAGGCTCAGTCAATCTCCTATCCTATCGGACAGATGACGCTGACAAGTGACTGTTGACTGGGCAGAACCGCAGAACATTGAAGCGACCGTGGAAGCAACATACAGTCTATTTATTCTGGGTTGATACCTGTGACAGATTTGGTATTCAAAACACGAAATGGATAACAGACGAGCCCCTTACTTTCATTGGATTTGATTTGAAATGTAAGTAAAGAATCTTCACGAATATTTATTCACCACGATCTCACAATGGTTCAAAAATTTTTATGAAATATGATTATATACCCAAGTTTTGATTCGGAGTCAATTCGGAGCATCACTGAAAAAGTAAAAAACATGTGGCATCATGGCTAAATCTGACGACGCGTCACAGGTATCAACCCAGAATAAATAGGTTGGTTACTTTTTAGTTTTCTTTTGTGGTGTTTACATTTTTAAATTGTGGATTTATGACTCAAGTGTAGCAAAACGGTATTTAGGTTGAGTGGGTGTTTTTTTCAATTAACATTTGACGTGAAGGTAACAGCACTACAGCTGACACCAAGATCGATGAGCGTTCGTTAAATAACCATCGCTCGGTCGGTTCAGTGTTCACGAGATACAAAATCTGCATCTGCTCGCTCCGCTCAGGTGCAAAATAAAAAGTATCTATTAGGCAATCCAGCGATCTGTCAAATCGAAAAAAAACAATGTGGCGGCTTGGGGCACACATTTGTGACTTGAGTTGAAAACTGTTACATTTAGTGATCTCCAGTGCGTTTTTTATGTGTTTTTTTAATTGTGGTTGGTTATTAACTCTTTTCCTGAAGAAAAATGCCTGTCACGTGCATTGCAGAATACAACTAACACAAGGTCTCGCATTGTGTGCCCTAATCCGCCACATTGAATGTCACGTGGTTTGGATTGCCTACTATAGCAATGACAGACGTTTCGATAGGTTTATACCTGGTTTAAACTTATGACAACACCTATAATGTAGTACATTCCTCCAATAGTACGCACTGTTGAAAAATTAAGGTTTAAGGCAATTTGTTTTCTTTGATGAGACCTGCAGGGGAACTCTCTAATTTTATAGACAAGAAATTTCTTTCCAATTTAGAGAATTCTAAAAAACGGTACTCTCTAAGACCATTCGGTTAGATTCGCAGGGATTCGTGCCTGGAAATGGTCGGCCGAAGTTTTGTCAAATAGAAAGAGCTGTTTAGGTCTTTCTATGTGCCCCATCTCTTTTCCAATTAATAATTTCGAATCCTTTTGTCTTTGTCGATTCTCTCTTTGATTGTTTGGAGATTTGAGACTAACCTTTCGTTTTCTGTGACTTGAGTTTACTCTGTGACTTTACTTTTTTACTGAAAGAGGTTATATCGTAATCATAAAATAACAAATCGTAATATTAAAATAGTTATTGGGAATCGTATCCAATGATCAGCAATTTGTTCGAAGGCATTACAAACTTCAGACAATACCCGACTAAAAGTCTGCTGGAGCCATTGCAACTTTGACTTCATTACCTACACTTCTTTGGTATGAACCTTGTGCAAAAAATCTTAAAGCCCCTATAATTCTAGTAGTGATTGAAACCTTGGTATTTCTTTGTCCCATATTCATGTGAGGTGTTAATTCAATCAAATTTCGTGCCAAGTCCTTACTTAAACGAAAGCATTTTCTGAATTCATGTTCAGGTAACTCAAACATTACTGTGGTCTCGTGAATGTTCCAGTCTTAGAAGTTCCCTTTGTTCTTCATCTTCTGCTTCCAGAACAAAGTTTATGAAAACGGGATCCATTAAAAAATGAGTATAAAACTTTTAGGAAACAGTCCTAGTAAACCTAGAAAGCTAGAAGCTACCAACTACTAAAAAATTAATTAATTAAGTCCCTAAATTTTCCACTAAAAGAAGTTGATATTTTTAGTTTTGATAATACACACTTTTCTATAGGCGATAACATCCGATTTAAATAGAAAGAATCATAGGGAGTAGGAATTGTAAATAGAAAGAAAAAATCTTTCTATTTTATTTCCTTTCTATTTCTATGTCTATTTAGTTAGGGAGTTCGCCTGCTGGATATCTCAGAAGTCAGAATGGAACTCTAGGACATTCTTGGCAAGATTCTAGTGTCAAAAGTGTGAAAATATAAAGTTTATGAGATTCAAGGTATTTAGAATTTGTATATCAGTTAGATGGTGTATTGGAATCATGTTTTCTATTTGATCCATTGTTTTGCATGCTGACTGTTCTGATGGGACAAAATTTGTTTGTATTCCTGAAACTGCTAACAAAGTTTACCATGGAGAAATGAATGATAACATTTGCTCCACTGATTTGATACACAAATCCTTCCACAATTGTTATATGTATGGATAATGCTACTTATCACAGCACAGACATTAACAAAGTTTCCACCTCAGCTTTCAATAAGGCAGCAATTCAAGACTGACTTACTAACAATGTTATTTATTTTGATTATGGAATGTTGAAGCTGCAGATCCTAATTTAGTACAATTGTAGGCTATATACTTTATGATACATGTAATATATTCTTTGATTTTCAGAAACAAACCAGCCCTAATAAAAAAGGAAGATATATTAGCAGAAAGATATGGATATCAAGATCTTTGACTCCCACCTTACACTTGTATTTTTTATCCAATTGAGATGTGGGATATCAAAACGTGGGTACTTAGTGAATTGAGAGACATTTGAATCTATTTTGTAATTTTTGTTGAAATGTAATGATGTGTAGCATTTACATAATGAGCAAATGCACAACTATTTTTGACCCACAAATAAATGAATCTATAACTTCTGGATTTTTTCCTAAACACACCTATTAGAATCGGACAGTAATTGGTATGAAATATAGAACCATCAAATGAAAAAGAAAGAACAGGTTTGATACTGAAAGATGTACATTTTTAGATATCATCATGTAGTTATTATGTACTTCCTATGATTCATTATATCATTTGAACCATTCAACGGTTATCCACAATCAATAGTAATCCAAATATAATGAATATATTTCAACAGTCGAAAACACTTTCAAAACGGTCAACCTAACCCAAGTTTTTATTCATTTATTAGGCGATCCAAACCACGTGACATTCAATGTGGCGGCTTGGGGCACACAATGCGATACCTTGGCTAGTAAACAGTGAATTTCATTTATTTTCGGAGTTTTTTGGTGTTTCGAAACGGTATTCAGATGGAGAGTGAATATTTGAAGACATTGATGTTGAATAGCAGAGACGTTGGTGAAAAGTATGCTTGGAACTATTCATTCAGTTCATTCTTGCAGAGATAAGCTATAACTTATTGTAACTTATCTCTGATTCTTGTTACAGCATTCGTTTTCGATATTAAATGAAGTTGGGATTAATTAATAATCTAGATCCTTTCACATTGGATACTGATGCTGATTTAGATTATTCAATTGATGCTGTTCTTCTTGTAATATTCTGGTCAAAAAAATATCTACTGCAGACTCTCTGATACATCAGTTTGGAATCAGTGAGATCATATCCCTTGATCGCAGCTAACCATAGGGCCCTTCGCTTCCTAGTTAAATCGTTCTTTCTCTATAACTGCTCTATAAGAACATGTGATTAGTAACAGTAGAAACCGATTACATGCCGACTTTATTTCGGTTAGTACGAGATCTACAGCCAACCACAATGCATGTGATAGGCCTTTTCTTCAGTAAAAGAGTTAATAATTAGCCACAATTTAAAAAACGCACTAGAGATAACTGAATGTAACAGTTTTCAACTCAAGTCACATATGTAAACACCAAATGTGTGCCCCAAGCCGCCACATTGGTTTTTCGCTTTGACAGATCGCTGGATTGCCTAATTCGCAGTAGACCATTCCAGGGTTGCGTTCATAAACTTACTCAGAGTATGGACTGCTTACTTCGAATCGTTCGTAAACGTATTCTAGCTTCATAGAGTATGCATTGACAATCGTTCAGAAATTTACTCGTAGTAAACTCTACATACTCTGCTTTTGAAAAGAGTATTCATATACTCTGACAGTAATGACATGTGATTTGTATCTGATTTGTATTGAAATAGTAATAACCAGCAACATAATGATGGTATTCAATGTATTCATTATTAATTGATTATAAAGTAAACTTTTTAAGATGCAGAGTGTGAATTTGAAGGCATTATTGTTGGAAAATCTAGATATTGGTAAAAGGTAAGCTGAAAAATCCAATTTGTTTACACAACAGCTTGATTCCTATATGTGAAATGGAATGTTTATTTACAGATATCAAATGATGCTGAAGTCAGAAAATGATGTAGACCCTTTTACGTTCAGGAATTAGATAGTTCAATTCATGGAATTCCACATATTCCAAGCATAGATATTGTTTCATATTTGTGCTCACCCATAGCTATCACACCAAAGAGCAAATGAGTCGGGTTTTGTTGTGAATGTGAGGACAAAAGTGGTGAATGGTGTCTACATTGTAGTGAGAAAGGTAACTTTTTATTAGAACTGTATGATCAGATATAATTTCATAGTCAATAAGTGTTGTTTGTGCGATTCACAGTTATTTTCAAGTGATCTTGTTATATTCCATATATTGAGTACATCAATATCTTTCACATCTGTCTGTATTTCACTTTTTTTTATGGGTGGCGAAAAGAAATACAGGGTGATCCTGGAAGTAATATTTCCACAAAACAAACAGAAACATGGACCATGAGTACTATCTTTATACACAGAGCTGGGGACAAGTCGAATATGTATGGCATTTATGCACAAAGTGCTTAACATGTTGAGAACATTGTGTTCATCTCTATTGACTTTTGTTTATTCAGCAATTTTTTTAGGTCAAACATTCTTAGAGAGGGAATGAGAAACCATTAGACGTTTGGTGCATTGTGGCCAAAGATGAAAGTGTATTAACAGCACATTGCCCATGAATGGCTGGACACAGTGAAGTTTGCAGTCATGTGGGTGCACTTTTATTTGCTCTGAATAAAATGTACAATGTGAATACAATAAAAGTTATAAAATGTTTACTGCAGACTCTCTGATTTTTTAGTATCGATTCAGTAGGATCGTCCCTCTTAATTGCTGCTATCCATAGTCTTTCAGACAATTCGTTTTTATCCGTTAGAAACCTGTGGCTTAAAACCGCAGGCACTAAAAAGAATTTTACATCATCCTTGGAACGACTTCCACAGTTGACTAAAAGGCATGTAACAGACATTTTTTAGTGAGAATACCACTAATAAGCTCTAAACAATATAAAAAATCATTTGATGCAGTCACGAAAACAAAAATCTCACAACTTTTAGATCAATTTATAACATAACAATATGTAAACAAAGCATTGTTTTCCTACTCCCGCCATATTGAATTTGTTTTGACAGGTCATTGGAATGCCCTTGTCACTTGACATTTTCCATTTTGCAGTTTTCGAACGACTATTGAGGAGCAATGATCAACATATATTTCTAATCACGTGATCGTACTCTTACTTTACTCTGTGAGTAAGTTTATGAACGCGCCCCAGGTCATCTGATTTTGACAGTTCCGCCATATTGCTTGTGGGGCACACAAAGAATCGATCTCCATTTATTTAACATTGATGGTTCTGACCTGTTGTGCTGAATTTGGTGATTATAAAGATTTTTCTTGTGTTTTCCGAGTGATTTTGTTGAAAATGAATCGCAGTGATTATTATCTTTCGCTTGAGAAAGAAATTAGAGTGTGATATGAACAAAAGTTGGGTTTTATTAACAATATAGACCCGTACGCTTTAGTGCCAGCAGAAATGACCAGAGACTTGAGTTTTCTGCCCAGTGTAGGCCAAATAGACTTATTTAATTACAAGTCATAGTTTTTATAGCGGGGAGCAGATGAAGCCTTACAAGTATTTGCTAGCCTATAAAGTATTATGAGGCTGGATTTGTTTTGGAAGTTTTAGCAAAGAAAATTGATACACATTTTGTTGTTGTTGCCAAGATAGATTATATACCCGAATATTATCAAAAGCTTGTTTGATAGATGGAAGTTATAGTAATATTCATAAGTTTTGCCTTGTTTATTGAAAACAAGAAGAGATAAAACAAAAATGTACACTTTACTTCTGAGACTATTTATTACTAAATAAATAAATTATTCCATCCTGACTTTTGATACTTTGATATCCCATGTTCACTGAGGAATCAGGATTGTTTTCATCCTCTGAGCTCAGCTGGCACCACTAAAATCAAAAAAAATATATATATATATAAAACGAATTACCAACAGAAAAAAATACTCTTATTAATTCAACTATTTTAAGAAGACAACTTACATACCTGTTACAAAGTGTTTTTCACATAGTCTTGCATTGTTTATAAACGATTCATTCAACTCTCCACGTTTTAGTGCTCGAATCCATGCCATACGACGTTCTTGTGATAATGCATCTAAATTTTTTCTACGCCCTTTGTACGCCCTAGGAATTCGAAAAAGACGAAGTTTATCCCTTTCCCTCCTTTTAGAACACCCAAAAACTGCACAAAAAGCTGGCATTTTTGAGAAAAACCAATTCATTTTGACCTGTGATTACGTTGTTTCTAATGGGGTTATAGATTAGTGTGCCCCACAAGCAATATGGCCGCCTGTCGATGACGTCAACCTGGAATGGTCTGTTCGGAGCATCATGATTCATGGGAGTATCGCTGAAAAAGTGAAAAACATGTGGCATCACGGCTAAATCTGGCGACGCGTCACAGGTATCAAATGAAATAGACACTCCTGTGACAGACTTGGAACAGCTTCGAAATCACAGGTCGTGAAATCAACTCTACTTTGCCCACAGTTAAAATCAGAAAATCACGCACTTGGCTTGGCAACATTGTTCATTTCATGCTATTGCTGAAAATTTTAAAAATAAACAATACATAAAAAATACCTCAATATAAAAATATATCAAAGACTCTGTACGTTAAACCTTACGAATAAAAAACACAAAGTGTAATTCAAATATTAAATCATGAAATGAAAAAAATATAAGCGACAAAGCGACGTACCTTCTACTGTGCCAATAACAAACAACGGTGCACTATCTGAAGAAACAATCTCATGAATAACACAACTATGGATTTATTAGGTTCAATAATGAATTCAATGGACAAACCTCCAAGTTTGAGTGAAAAAGAAAAATCATTGATGAAGAGTGAGTATACTATATCATAACTTTCTATCACTGTGTCATCTTCAATAGTAAATTTTGATTAGATGCCGATTCTCATGAAAATTTCGAAATTATGTCAGGACTAAAATCCAGAAATAGATAGTTTTTAGTCTTCATTCAAATTCATTTCATGACTTGTTCTCAGAACGAAAGGAAGAATTGGAAAAACGGCAAATTGAAGAGAAAGAAAAATTGAAAAGATTCAAGGATCGTGTTGAAGCAAAACTGATTTCCCATTTCAATGATCCTAGGAATAATACACTCAAGTTTGAACACATGGACCAAATATGTAGAAGCATTGTGTAAGTTTGGTAGTAAATTGTAAAACTGTCAATAGTATATATTGATGATAATTCTTTTCTTAGGCATGAAGTGGCTGAAACCTGTGGCTTATTATCTTTTGCTTTTGGAATAGATGGTGTAGATAGGTATATAAGAGTATACAGGAAGGATAATCCACCTTGTGATGATGAAATTGCAGCAAGAAGAAGAGGTGAACCATGGAATGAAGAAATTAGACAACGCCTTATTGAAAAAGTAATGAAGAATAAAAAATTGAGTGAAACATATAAAATATTTTATTTTTGTAGAGAAAGCTACTTGAACAAGAGGAATTACAAAGTCCAAAAAAGAAAGCTGCAAAATTTGTTCCAAATTCCAACTATAGGGATAAATATGTTCATCTTATAGGTCAAGATGCTGCATTGGATGCAGCTAAGAAAACAGAAATTAATAAATCATATGGTTTTGGTATGACTCAAGCTATGATTACATAAAATTTTATTCTCCATAAGGTTCCCATTTGAGGGTTGAAATCTTATTGGAATGATAGAATTATAAAATAAAATATGGGAGATATTATGATGATTGAGAGAAAAATTTTCAAATGATGATTTGAAAAGTGAAGAGAAATAGGCATATTATTTTGAGTGGAAAATCAATAGGGTATAGACCAAAGAATGCACAAATGAAAAAATCAATTGAACTTATGTGAGCTTCTTCACACAATAATTTTCAAAATTTTCACCAAATATTAATTTGATTATTTATAGTTATGCACATTTTTTTCAGTTCCTAGTGAGAACAAGAAGGATGTGAGATCCATCGAACAGACAATGGCTGATATAAGGGCAAAGAAGAAGCAAAAAAACAACACGGAACCCAGTGAAGTTCCACCAGACGTTTCTCCACACTAAAAGACTACTCAATACAATGTAGTAGTACACTATCTATTTGACATCAATATTTATTGTTGAGAATTATCAAAAATATATTTCTTATAATCTTCAATAAACATGTTATGAAAGAGATTATGTGACACTTGTATACCCGAAGCGGAATTTGCGTAGTTTTTTCTTTAAATGAATATAGCAAAAAGTTCAAATAAGAGCCTTAAATAATAGCATATTGAAACTTTCTCATCTATGTTTGGTTCTCCTAGCTTGACAGTTGAGCTAGCAAAAGCCACGATTTTATAAAATCCTAATCGTTTGGACAATTCTGTATGGTGTCCAGCTACCCTTATAATAGCAACCGATCACAGGAAAAGAATACCCACTTCAGAGTATAGAAAATACTGCAAGAATTCTTAAAAAAAAGAAAGAATCTGCTTACCACACACCAAAAGATGTGAAGGTGAATTTCTCGGATACAGAGTGATTCAGCTAATTGGTTCATCAGATGTTTATGAAGAACTGATAGGTGGTAGGTACTACCACTCAATATGTGTTTCCTAAAATATTTTTAAATACGCTGTTACTGCTGAATCCAGCAATGTCGTGATGGGTGCATTGGGGAACTGGCGAACTTGAATAATCCCACTGTATCACATGTTATACCACCTAAATCTCGATTGTATTGGAAGCTCTCGGATATTCTGGAATAGAAGATGTGACAGAAGACTGGCAGTTCTAGAACATTCCAGAACAAAAATTAAAACATAAATATCGAACTTCCAAACAACGTTAGTTGAAGAATACAACGAGTCCGAGTAACTTCGTTGTCAGTTAGAAATCATCAGTGTGTTCTTTACTGGAACTGACGAATAACGGTATTATCTACAACTCTCCATGATAGAGAGTTCAATCTCTGTATACACATTAATGAAAGATTATCAGGTATACCCAAAGTTTCACAAAGTATTTAACGGGGTGTTCGATATTTCAGTTTATTTTTTAGAAATCTAAAACCCCAATAACTTATCCTTATTTTGAATAGAATGACCATGAAATTTTCATATCAATAAAAATGTGGAAATATGCTCATTGTCTGTGTATTTTCATAAGTGTGCTTTGGATGGTCATAAATTTCATATTTGACGAATACTATGAACATTAATTGATTGCAAATGTAAGAAGAAACAAATATGGTGCACCATCACATTGTGTTAGAAACATTAAGGTGCGTTTAGATTGCGCGAAATTGTTTCTCGCAACAGTGTCGCGAAAAATTTTCGCGAGTCGCTGTCTCAGTCTAACTGTTTACACGGGGCGAAACGTTTCGGGTTGACAAGCGAAAACAAGGTGAGCCGCCAGTTTGTGCGAGACAAGCATGCTGGCTGTTACTCCGAGTGCAGCATTTGCAATTATGATGATGATTGTCTTGAGAAAGAAAAGCAAAAGAAATAAAAGAACACGCCGATGGTGGTCGAAAGAAATTTTTCGTCGTAGATTTCAATATGGAAACAGACTCCTGAGGGATATGACAGCGGAACCTTGTGAAGATAGATTTCGAAATTTTACTCGGATGATCACAGATGATTTTGAACAGCTCTTATCACTAATTGATCCGAAAATAAGAAAAATGGATACCAAAGAGAGGATGACAGTTTGCTTGCGATTTCTTGCTACGGGAGATTCCTACAGCAGCCTACAATATCTCCAGGATATCGAAAAGCACAACATCAAGAATTATTCCAGAAGTTTGCGATGCGTTAGTTCAAATACTAAAGGAACATATGTAAAGGTAAAAGAAGTTTTTCTTTACAAAATTTATTAGTTATCTATTATTATTCATTGAAACAAAAAATGTTCACATATCTTATAAAACAGATTCCATATCGACTTCTGGAGTAATATTTTCTGAGGTATATAATGGTGTGAGGAGAGCATTTCATGAGAAAGTCGATGTTTGGCTTCTATAATCATGTGAACTATTTGACGATGCAGAAGGCGAACTGTGCGAGATGTGTATTCGTAAAGTATGATGAAGCAGAATACATTCCCATATCTGCTTCAAATAAAATATTAGCGAAGGTTCGTTTGACATGCGCCAGCGACTTCTGGTCGTATTTTTGTAGTTCATTGGCCAAATTCAAAGTATAGGTGAAATAGATGAATTAACGGATGACTAAGATCTGCATGTGTGGTCGATGGTCGAATATGTAGTAGCTGTCGATGTAGTAGTTGCAGTTGCTGAAGTTGCAGATGTATTAACTGCATGGGGAGGTGGCCGTAGGCAAAGTTGGCGTTACAGGAACTTCTATTTCGGAGTGTCCCTAAAACAAAACAAACAACGGTTAAGTAATTCTTTTCTGTCCCAGGTTTTTTTTGTTCTCCGTTTGTGAATATGTCTAGCATGAATATGTTTTATTTTAAATGTTATCAATTTATTTTTTATGGTTCCAGGTACCACCTACTACAGAAGAGTGGCTCCAGATCTCCTCCGAATTTGAAAGAAAGTGGCAATTTCCTCATGTTATATCGGGACTATGGATGGAAAACACGTTGTTTTACAAGCACCCATTAATTCAGGTACTGAATACTACAATTATAATTTTTTTTTAGCATTGTGCTGTTTGCAATTGTCGACGCAGACTACAATTTTATCTATGCTGATGTAGGATGTCAAGGACGGTGCGGTGGTGTATTCAAAAATACGACATTGTACAATAAATTGGAGAGGCGCGAATTAAATCTTCCTCGCCCAGAAGTCTTACAAGTTCCATATTTTATGCAAGTACCATTTTACGTATTAGAGGTGACAAAGCGTTTGCTTTGAGTGAGTACACGATGAAACCATTTGAGGCTAATCCCGTGGTACGTTCACCGAAATGTGTATTCAATTACCGTCATTCCAGACCAGTTGAAATTGAGACATTGCACGAAGCGGTTGTTTGTTTTCAATATTCGTTCTTTAAAACTCAACTTTAACTATTTTTTATTTTATGTTGTGTTGTGAATAATTCAAAATTAGCCATGGATTCTAAAACTGCTGGTAAGTGACTCATTTTACATATATAAAATATTTAATTTTGTGACAGGGTTATAATATTTTTCGTCATTTGAAAAAATATCGTTTCAATTCCTCAATTTTTCAAGAAAATTTTGTTTTACGAGGATTTTTGTTTTAGTGCCCGGCATCATCCGGCTATAATTTTTATATATTCGTAATATATAGACTTTCTACTTTAAAAAAATGTAAAAATTGGTTCCTACTAATTCCTACTCCGCCATCTGGAGCGATTTTAGATATCGTACTTGAAAATATAAAAAAAATGAAAGGTTGATTTAATTTAGTTTTTATTATTTCAGGGCCATCTGGAAGTACTTTAATGACTCGCAAGGAGATATTTGGTCTAATGAGATCACAAAATGATCTCAATTTTGACGACCAATTAGAATATGTTGAAAATTATTTGATTTCACATAAGCCATACTCGGAAAAACAATTAAAGGACATAAAGCGAAATTTTGCACGCATGAAATCAGAAATGAAGCTTCGATGGGTAGCAGCAAAATATAGAAGTGATCTATTTGAAAAAAAAAAACGAAAAATGGCTGAATGGGACTTTTGAATTACCTCTAATATCCACAAGAGCAGGTAGACCCGCTAAACCGTTTGAAGAGGCTAGTAAACGAAGCAAAAGACGCAAAACTGAAACAATACGTTTGTCGGATAGCCCTGAGAAAATAATTTATGCAGCTCAAATGGAATTGCGAGCCCAGGGCAATAGAAGTGCCTCAAATATTTTGAAAGAGATTTCGGAGAATAGGAACCGCGCCAAGGAATACCAGAAGTCAGTAGACCGTGACATTGCACATGTTAAGTATATCAATCCAGAAGAAGCGCTGGCAATGTTTGTAGATGCGAATCTTTCAAGGTCCCAATATGAAAGGATCAGGCAAACCACAGGAAATCTTCCATGCTATTCAGTTTTGCAGCTGTATAAGAAACGATGTTATCCTTCCAATGATTTTTTTAACGTAACCGAAACCTGTGCCGAAGTGAATTTACAAGGAATAATGAATCATACTGCCGAAAGATTACTTATTCACTTAGAAGACGTTTTGAGAACCCTTAGCGATAATGAGAGAGATCTTCAAATGATCTGTAAATGGGGTTGTGATGGCTCTTAACAGGCTCAGTTCAAACAAAAGTTTGAAAATGATAGCGGATGCGACTCGCACATTTTTCAAAGTTCATTTGTGCCTCTACGTTTAGTGTATGGGGAAGAAAATGAAATATTATGGCAGAACACAACTCCATCATCGCCCCGCTACTGTAGACCTATCCGTATACAATTTTTAAAGGAAACAGTTGATATAACGAACGACGAAATCAACTATGTGGAAGCCGCAGCTGAAAAATTAGAACCTACATCAGTAACAATCGGTGGAAGATCATATGTTGTTAAAACCAAAATGATGCTAACAATGGTAGATGCAAAAGTGTGCAACGCGGCAACTGGAACAAAATCTACAATGAGATGTTACATATGTGGAGCAACATCGAAAGATTTCAACGATTTGAATAAAACAAATGTAGTAAATACAGATACATTGAAGTTCGGCTTATCTACTTTACATGCCAGAATTCGGCTATTTGAAAATTTATTACATATTGCCTACAAGCTAGGCGTGCAAAATTTGCCACCAAAATCTGAAGCAGACAAACTGCTAATGCAAAAAAACAAAGAAAAAATTCAAGATGAATTCAAAAATAAACTAGGTCTTCGGGTAGATTTTCCTAAAGCTGGATTTGGCAATACAAATGACGGAAATACCAGTCGAAGATTTTTTGCAAATCCAGAGTTGGCAGCTGAAATTACAGGTCTAGATATAAATTTTATCAAAAAAATCAAGGTGATTCTTGAGTGCATTTCATGTGGATACAAAATAGACGCAGAAAAATTCAAAGAATTCACTACAGAGACTGCTGCACTTTATGTTAGTTTATATAGTAGACATAATATGACGCCTACTATGCATAAAATTTTAATGCATGGGGCTACTGTAATAGAAGATGCACTTTTACCAATAGGACAATTATCTGAAGAAGCAGCAGAAGCAAGAAATAAACATTTTCGTTTATATAGGCAAAACTTCGCAAGAAAATTCAGCAGATTAGAATGTAATACAGATGTTTTGAATAGATTGTTGTTAACATCAGATCCCCTACTTGCATCAAGAAGAATTGTTAAAAAAATGAAACAAACTCATTTTATGAAGGAAACATTAGACATGTTAATATGTGAAGAAAGTTAGGCCCAATTATTATTCATATTTCAAGTTTTCAAATTTGTTTTACAATAGTTGTTTATTATAATTATATTTATACATTATTTTGTGTTAGAAAATATATTTTCTTATACAAAACTACCCTTTTTTTTCTACCGCATCTTTTTGTCTCTTTATTCAAATTTAATGTATGAATTTGTCCTGTAATTGAAGGTTGAGAATGTTTATACACTTGTATTTGAGGTTTTATGAGCTACTGAACCATTTCGAAATGATTAAGAGCGATAAATAATTTTGGCCAGCTAGATGTCTCAAATACCCCTATGTGGCGTCGTGGAGAATGCCTTTGGGATGATGAGTTCAGTATTTCGTGTATTGGAGACAGCCTCTACTTGTGCAACCAGAAATAGCAACAAAAGTGACGTTAGCAACCATTTATTTACCTAACTTTCTACGCAAAAGTACTTCTCATGGAACGTACACACCTCCTGGAAGTTTCGATACTGACAACAATGGCGAGATTATAAATGGTAGATGGTGAATGACGCACCTATGACATCGTTCTTTCCAATCCGCAATTTTCCACGAAGAACATCCGCACAGATCAAAGACGTTTGCTTACATTTAGCTAATAATTTTATTATAAATCAACCGTTGTCGTGGCAGGACCAATATCAGGAATCCACTTACCTCACTAGCAGTATTTACAGTTTCCTTTGGGATGTCTTTATCAGCCAAACACTCAAAGTATTTGTAGGCGAACCATTTAGAGTCATATACATCATCACTACCTGTAACAATAATAATAATAATAAATAGTAAGCTTATTTTAGTGTTTTTATTTAAGAGGTTATCTCGCTTTATGGTACTAGTATGCATGCACACAATTATAAAAAGTCAAATAAACAATATTACGTCAATATTAATCAGGCGCATGACTAGGGTAATTCTATGGAAGGGGTAATCACTATGACCATGGGGAGGACTAATTATAAAAAATAACTAAAAAAAAATGTGTAACAAAATTCTAATTTTTGTCTAGAGTCATGCCATGGGGGGGGGAGGTGATTACCCTCCTCAGGCACGCGCCTGATATTTATCCAAAGCATAAAATAATGAAATTTTACATACCGGAACCACTAGTGACCTGATGTTTTCATTTTTGCCTTTAAGGAGTAAGGCCACTGTAATTTTTTCAAAAAATCATTTTTTTTATTGGTTAAGAAACTAGTTTAAACCCTTTAGAATGAGAAAAAAAAAGGTCCCGTGCGGGAACAATTTTTTTT
This sequence comes from Plagiodera versicolora, assembly GCA_037013635.1. Taxonomy (NCBI): domain Eukaryota; kingdom Metazoa; phylum Arthropoda; class Insecta; order Coleoptera; family Chrysomelidae; genus Plagiodera; species Plagiodera versicolora. The sequence goes on along the minus strand of CM072986.1, from coordinate 409,702 downwards.
TCTTAGGAAATAGAGGTCGCCGCCAAGCGCGTCAAAACTTGCTGCAAAACGATTAACATAACGGTGGAAAGGGACGGCACAATAGGCCTCCTCTATTGCTCCCAACCGCCTGTATTGTTGTTCCACGTGTCCTTTCGAGCATTTTGAGCATTATGAAGAAAAATTTCGTTAGTTTAGCATGCGCACAGTAAAGAGCGATTTATTCTTCATAAGTGACGATTTTTGCGTGTTTGCCGTGTTTTTTTTACGATTTCACTGTAAAATTCACGAACGCGTTAGTTGAAATGGGTGATCGAGTGTATCTTGGAAAAAAAGGTACGAAAACCGCGTATCCAACGCGGCGTCGATCAGGCGGGATGAGACGACGACCCCTTGGATGCGTATCATCACAATCAGCCAATGAGTGAGGGTGGAGGTTTATCAAGCCATTAAACCCATCTACGTGGAATTGAGCCGGGACGACTTTCTGGAGCGTTGCTTGGGGGCCTATACTCGATCAAAACAATAACGAAAGCTTCAACGCTACCGTTTGGAGTTTGGCCCCCAAATCATCCTCAAGCGGAAAAACTGTACTGGATATCGCGACGGATATCGCTGTTTGCACATTCAATGGAGGCCTTACCAACATATTGCAAATATTCAAGATGTTGGAGGTGGAAATTGGTGCCCAATTATATAATTTCTGCATCGAAGCCGACGCCAAACGCATCACGCACGCCGAGGCATCTCTGAGCGACGCGGCAAAAAGTGCGCGCGCGCTCCAAAAATCGAACAGGAAAGACGTAGAAGACAAAAATTTGGCCATCGAAGGACAAATGTATGGTGCTGGAATCGCAGACTAACGGTACAATTTTTTTTTACCTCCTTTTTTCAATTTTTTCCCATAAAAAACTAGTCGTAAAACTTTAAACGCGTTTTTCTCGAAACACGGTTTTTCAAAATGGCACGCAGCAGAACTCGAACAATTTTCATTTTTTTTACTTGAAATTTTTACCAGATCTGAACATTAACATTATCTTGAGAATGTCGATCGGGATTTCCAATAACTTTATTTATTGTTTTTTTATTAACAAAAAATTAGCTGTTTTTTTCGTAAATTTTATTTTTTTTTTAAACGCACGCCAAATCCACAAAAATTAATATTTTTTGAAATCCGATCGACATTCTCTAGCTATAACCCTCTAGATTAACGGTGTTTTTTTTTGTTCTAGAATCAAAAGTGCAGCAGTGGTGCTGCGTGCCGCGGAGCCCTGCAAGCAAAACATGCCCCGGGAAGATGGCTGTGGAACCGCCATTTTGTTTTTTTTTTCGCTGTAAAGAAATTGGATAATAAAGTTTAATGTATGCCCGATAACACCCTCAAAAGATTTTTTTTCAATTACCTTCAATTTCGGAAGCAAAAAATTCGTGAAAACACCTTTCTTTTTTGACCGTTACAGTGGCCTTACCCCTTAAGAGAGGAACAGAGTACTGCATTTTTGCTTCCAAGCATCCTTTCTCTTCATGCGGTTATGGTGAACCTTATCTTTGCCATCCCATAAAAATCGGTACTTTGCATACAGTTCAATGAGGCGGATGCTGTCCTCCCGATTCATTTTGGCGCGAAACAGTAGAACGCATACACCACAAGAAACACGGGAAGCGACTGAAGCGAGGCTCTCCGATGCGCTATAAAATACTGATTGACGAGTGGCTCACGACGAAACATGCTCGCGAGCACTCGCGAAACAAGTTTCGGGGTGAGTACGAGTTATATACGTAGCAAAACATTTTCGCGAAACAATTTTGCGCAATCTAAACGCATCTTCACACGGAAATGGCCTTCAAGGTCACATGACCTAACGCCTCTCGATTTCTATCTCTGGGGTTTCATGAAAAATTTCCCCAAAATATCACAAGAAATTGAAAGGTCGACGACTGAAGGTGTCCGGAGAAGAACATGGACGACTGGGTTACGCCGATGACATAATGATCATAAGGCGCGGACCACACAGGAAGCTATAGGGGCTGTAGAAAGCTGGTGTAGGAAAACCGGACTTAACGTCAACCCCAGCAAAACGGGAAATACTAATAGAACAAACACTGTTCGTTGACACTCAATAGAAATGCTCTTGAGCTAACAAGTGAAATATTTAGGAGTCACCCTAGATAGTAGGCTGACCTGGGTAGACACCTAGAAAATAATTGCCACAAAATCGTGGCTGCCCTATGGCAACTGAGGAGGGCCATGGGCAGCAGTTGGGGCATCAAATCAAGTACAATAAAATGGCTGAATGAGTCGATTTCATGAACGCATCTGTAGTCTGGTAGGATATAATGAAGCTAAAAACGGCGGCGAAACAATTGGAGAAGCTGAGATGTCTGTGGACGAGGTGTACTGTAGGTGCGAGTGGATCTGCACCTACGGCAGCCCTTGGGACAGCATTAGGAATAGGACCGATTCACCTGGGCATTGAAGCTGCCGCCGCAAGAGCAATGCATGGAGCTAGAGATACCCTCTTAGAAGGGAAATACAAAGCGAAGAGACCGGAGGTCATGAGACAAGTAGGCATCTTCGAGATGCCCACTGACAAAATGATACCTGAATGGATAGAAAGTCGGGCGAAACTACATGCCCGTGGGGACATCTGGTACACGGATGGTTTCAAGGCAGGGGACAAAACAGGCGCCGGAGTGTATCGACGTCGAGGAGGGGAGAAGAATATGTTGCTCGGGAGACATACCACGGTGCTGCAAATCGAACTGGTGGCAGTGCTGAATACTAGCAATATGGTTTGCTTATACAAATCGATAGGAAATGAAATTTTGCGTCGGATAGTGTAAAAATTTTATGGTCATTCCATTTGAAATAAGGATATTGGGATTTGAATTTTCCAAAAACTGAAACTTTGAGGAAACATGATAGGATACTCTTTCAATGATATGTATACTGAGATTGAGAACTATCTATCATGAGAGTTGTAGATAATACAGACATTTTAGTTCAGTCCATCTGTCAACCTTTTTTGAAGAAATGGAATATCTCAACATCAAATCACGACAAAGGAGCGATTCAAAATGCAACCGATCCAGAATTTTACGTAAAATTCGAAAATGTGAAAAAAAAAACAGGATGTTCCATTTGAAAAAACAAAGTTGATATCACTTCTGGTTGAACCAGAAGTAACATTGTATTGAAAATATTTTGGGGAAATAGATCGCATTGAGCTGTAGCTGCCACAAAAATTTCAAGTTGATATTTCTGTTCTCCATAAATCTCGAACCTTCCAAAAGCTCATTTTGGCGCCCTCTTTTTATAAATAAAAACATAATTGTTTACTTAATGACGTCGCTCTTTGTGGCGGACCGCCAATCGTCACCAGGGGCGTAATAATATATTGTTAATGATTTATTTTTTTCAATACCTTTTTCCATAGCGTCTTCGCTCACATTGAATCCATTAAATACACAGGCGTAACGAGGGGAGGTTATTGGGGACGTAACCCCCCATTGCTCAAAAGAAATGAAAAAAATTGCAAGTAACAATTTGAAAAAATAAAAATTTGGGTAAGTGTGGTTGACTGGTGGGGGTCGACCCCCCCCATTAGTCAACTCTAGTTACGTTAATGATTGAACAGGTACCATAGATAATTACAATAGAAATCAAGGTCACAAGAACGTATCAAAAATTAAAGTATCTTGAACGTTACGTTCAGAGCTTGCTTGTTGAAAATTTTCGAAGCTAAATAATGCAATTTTCTCAAGAGCAGCCCAGACAGCACCAGATATTCCTAGAATATTCCTCAAATATCCGTGAATGGATGTATATATTCCGAATATTCATAGAATATTCCTGGAATATATGCGCGAATATATATGCGTTGGGCATATTCATGGAATATTCTAAGTGGAATATATTAGGTATATTCATGAAAGAATGTTCCAGGAATATTCCGATGCGAATATTCTCATTTGCATGTTCATGGAATATTGTATATTCTGAACGGTTCATTCCTAGAATGGTATGTACGGAATATTCATGAATTATTCCAGAAAAGATGTTTTCATATGATGCGCATGCGCAATGACGCTTTATAAATGGACATTGATTCCTTTCAAAATACAATTTATTGTTTCCAATGAAATACTTAGCGTTAGATATTTGGCACAAACATATCTTTGAACAAAGACCAATTTTGTGGGCACTGAATTTCAAACAATTGAAAACATTTTGACTCTACTATTATAGTCTAGTTCTGTGGTGGTGCCTTGATGGAGTGATGCACTGTCATTTGACATTCGACAGTATTATTATGAGTGCTCTGACTAGTGTGTGCTTTTCAGTTTCACGTGCGTTTGCGTTTGTTCTTTGTTGAAAGTGGTAAAATTGAGAACAAAGAAGCCTTCTGTTTTTTTTATTTTTTTTTGCTACGATTAGCAGTATAATCATATGAAGTGTAAAGTGACTCATCGATAACAAGTTTTCTTATAGAACAGGTAAGTAACAACGAACAATGATTCTTGTGCTGTGAGCTATTTATAAACAATGGTGTATCATTATTTTCGTTTCATTTTCAAGAAACAAAAGACCAAATTAGTTGGCACAATCAAAATGCACATAGCCTGTCAGAGTTCTGGTGTTTGAGGAAACAATATTTATGTAAAGACTTCCTGAACTACTCTAGGATAGAATTATACAATGACTTGAATGATGTTTCAGGGACAATACATAAATAAATACTACATAAATAAATACGAAAAATATAGGAAATGTTATGGAAGGATATATGTCACTGCTTTTCAATAATTATTCAATATTAAATTGAAGTAAATGTCTTTACCCAAGGTGAGATTTGTGAATAAGAAGTTATTCTTTCATTAACTGTAATCATATATCAATTGTATTGGCTCAGAAAGAAGGGACTATCAGTGAGTGGATGAATCACACAAATAGTGAAATATATATATTTATTTTTTCTATAGATGAAATTCAACGATGTCAGCACAACAAAGTCTCTCTGAAAGAAATTGAAATGGTTATGTCAGTGTATCTTGCCAAAGCCACCGAGCGACTAAAAAGGAATGAGTAAGTTTTTTTTCAACATATATGTATTTTGGTTGGGGAAGGTGATAAAACCAAAGATCAATACTTCCTCTGATTTTTTTAGTTGTCAGAATCATTTTGCACAATTATTTTGAAGACAAAAACTTAATTACCCCAAGAGAACTGAAAAAAACACATCTTGTACTATATGGTTCCTCCTTACTTAAAAAGTTTTTTTTTCAGACTTGCCAATTCAGCAACAGAGATGGATGTTGAATAAAATATACCAAAAAAAGACGAATTTTTATGTTAATTATTTAGTTTATATAATATTTATATATGTAAGTGTTGTTTGAAATATTTGTTTGTTTGTGTTTGTATTCATCATTTTATATATATTTTTTCATTATATTATATACAGGGTGATTCACCTAAGTGGTTCATTAGAGGTTTATGGAGAACTGGAAGAGATATCAACTTGAAATTTTGGTGGATGCTATTACTCGATGTGTTCTATTTTCCTAAAATATTTTCAATACGCTGTTACTTCCGGTTAAACCGGAAGTGATATCAACTTCGTTTTCTCAAATGCAACACCCTGTTTATTTTTGCATTTTCGAATTCTACGAAGAATTCTGGGCCTGTTGGATTTCGAATTTTCTCCCTATCGTGATTCGTTTGCAAGATATTCCATTTTTTCGAAAAATTTTGACAGATGGACTGACTAACTAAAATGTCCATATAATCTTCAATTTTCAAGATTTAAGGTTCAATTTCCGTATACCCATGAATGAAAGAGTGTTCTATCAGGTATCCTCAGAAGTGTTCCAAAATATTCAACAGGGTGTTTGATATTTCAGTTTACTTTTTGTAAATTTCAAATCGCAATAACTTTTTTATTTCAAATAGAATGAATCGATTTGCATACGCATACCAAACCGATAAAATGGATATTTTCAGAGATATCAACAAAAATGTGGAAAAACGTTAATTTGTCTCGTGTGTATTTTCACAAGTGTGCTTTGTATGGTTCTGAATTTCATATTTGACGAATAATATGAACATCAATCCATTAGAAGTAACTATATCTCCACTTCGTCTATGAATATACTCATGCAAACCTATCACGAAACAAATAATATGGCATTAAAAATGATATTCTGGTATACGGATAAAACAAAACAAGTAATTGTTTAAAATGTCGTCTATGTTTTTCAAGACACATAATATTCTTCTCCGGACACTTTTAGTAGTCGACCTTTCAATTTCTTGTGACAATTTTGCGAAAGCCAGGCGAAATTTTTTGGCTCTAGGGAATTTTTGAGTCATCAGCCTTTTTGAAAACTCTATTTTTTCTGAAACCCCAGAGATAGAAATCGAAACATCAAGTCATGTGACCTCGAAGGCAATCACCATGATCCACCCTTGCCGAATCCATCAGTCATCAATTTCTGTATAATGTTTCTAACACCATATGATGGTGCACCATATTTGTTTCTTTTCGTGTTAGGGATCAATTAATATTCATATTATTCGTCAAATATGAAATTTAGAACCATCCAAAGCACACTTGTGAAAATACACATGAGACAAATGAACGTTTTTCCACATTTTTGTTGATATCTCCGAAAATATTCATTTTATTGATATGGTATGCTCATGCAAATCGATAGGAAATTAAATTTTACGTCGGATAGTGTGAAAATTGCATAGTCATCCTATTTGATATAAAAAAGTTATTGCGATTTGAAATTCACTAAAAGTAAACTGGAATATCAAACACCCTGTTGAATATTTTGAAACACTTCTAAGGATACCTGATAGAACACTCTTTCATTTATGTGTATACGGAAATTGAACCTCAAATCTTGAAAATTGAAGATTATATGGACATTTTAGTTGGTCAGTCGATCTGTCAAAATTTTTCGAAAAAATGGAATATCTTGCAAACGAATCACGATAGGAAGAAAATTCAAAATGCAACAGGCCCAGAATTCTTCGTAGAATTCAAAAATGCAAAAATAAACAGGGTGTTCTATTTAAAAAAACGAAGTTGTTATCACTTCCGGTTTAACCGGAAGTAACAGCGTATTGAAAATATTTTAGGAAAATAGAACAAATTGAGTAATAGCATCCACCAAAATTTCAAGTGGATATCTCTTCCAGTTCTCCATAAACCTCTAATGAACCAGTTAGGTGAATCACCCTGTATATTGTTATGAATATATATCTTTCACTAGTGAAAACATTTTTATTAGAAAATAATCCCCTGATTCCCCTATATAATATGTTTGGAATATTCTATAGATATCCCCAGAATATTCTGGATATTCATGGAATATTCTCCAAGGATATTGGGTGAATATCCACTACCTGAAATTTTGGAATATTCCATGGATATCCTGAGAATATTCTAGATATCCATGGAATATTCTTCAAGGATATTGCATGAATAATCTCTATCTGAAATTTTGGAATATTCGATAGATATTCTAAGAATATTCTAGATATTCATGGAATATTCTTTTCAGAATATTCTATGATTATCTGAGGAATTCCCATTCGCATGTTCAGGGAATATACCACAGATATTCTTGAATAATCCAGAATATTCCTAGAATATACCAATATTCGAAGATGAATATTCTAGGAATATTCATGGAATATCTGGTGCTGTCTGGGAGTTGGGGTAAAATTAAATAATCTATAAGGTTTATAACAATGTTACTTTTAATTATTAATCTGAAAGATATTATATATTGGTTACTGTCATCACACAAACTCAGAACAATATTTCGTATTGGTACTACTAGCTGTTGGTGAAATGCCTTTAGTTAGGGCCAAATATTCATTTCGCAGTTTGGTCAAAGGAATACAATCATATCCAAAGGTTTCTTTATATTTCTTCAGAGATATATCCAGTAGATTCACCAATAAAAATTCTGCGTTTCTTGTCAAGAATTGTCTTTGCTGAAAAAAAATAAAAGCGTAATGGTCAATCAAACTCGGTTGACCAATATGTGACAGTGGTGCAAAATCAATTTTTCAGTTATAATTTTTGGGCATATCGCTTGACCGATTCTAATAATTTCAAGAATATGTAGGTGACCGTAAGAACTACCAAAATATACAAAATACACCTATCCCCCGATTTACACGGTACTTGTGTTACACGTTTTCGCTTTTACAGAGTTTCTAAAATAAGTTTTTTTGTTTTCATCGCACTGTACTGAATGCTACTGTGATTGAACACGTGAATTATATCATCACCCATCTACAGAGATAAGCTGAAGTGACGCAATGCAGAGTAACCCGAGTCGAGGGATGGAACCCTCAAGTGGGTCACGAACATTCTTTTATACCTTATTTCTTGTGCATAGTCAGTCAGACACCAAACTTCTTACAGTAAACATTATATACAATGTAGAATTTATACACAATAAAGTAATTATTATCAAAAAGCAAATCCTCCAGTCTCGAAAGATATTTAATTCGTGCGCTGTGTACACATCTCACGGGGAATCCCGAGCTTATGTGCTGACTTGCTGCACACGCACACTGTGTCTGTATTTCTTCGCATAAAATTAAAGTTTTATCTACGGAAAATTGTATTTGCGTGAAAATTTCACATATTTAGAAATATTCAATTTTCCATATTCCTAAATTACGAGTGCATAATTTAGATTGTTATATATCAACGGCTGTGATTAAAGTAAAATTGAGAGAGAAAATGAGGTAAATTTCGGAGGGAAATGATGGTAATTCACCAAATAGGTTTAAAATGAAAATATTAAATTATAGAAAATATATTTTGTTCTTCTGTTTAATTAATGTATTGTAATTGAATAAAAAAAATAGTGTTTCCGTAATATATTACATATTTTAACCTGTCAATGCATTTTATTTCTGTGTACACCTGAAAATATTGAAAAAAATCACAACTGTTAAATAGCAAAATTATGCATTTTCTGTAAGCTTTTCGATTTACACGGTTTTGACTTGAAAATTTTTAGTTTTTGATTTACATGTTTTTTTCAGGAACGTAACTATCGTGTAAATCGGGGGATAGGTGTAATTGGAATCTGGAAATTAACAATATTCCAACAAATAACTGAGCTATAAAATATGGGGAGTGATATGGAAGAAAATGTATAAGGCGTTTTTTACCGAAGATGTCAACCTATTTGATCCTATACAGGGTGTGTCACAGTGGATGGAACATTAGACGTATCTGGAGAACAGAAAGACAGATCATTTCGAAAATTTGTGAGCGTGTATAATCAACTTTGCTCTATCCGTCTAAAATATTTTCATCAATACAGTGTTGCCGCTTGTATCAGAAAGTAGTAGCTACTTTGTTATTTCGAATGGAACACCTAGTATATTATATCATTTTTGGAATCCTCATGAGATTCCTCATACTCTTCCTACATAATTCCCTATACCTATCTGTGACGATTTCCGAGATAAAAATTATTTTATCAAATTTTTGTGCAAAACCTGACCATTGAAAAATATAAATTCTTTACCAATGCAAATTCACAAAATATTGCAATTTGGGTTATAGCTGCATAAGACCAACAAGTATTCTATCGATGAACTGGATCTCAGTTTCAGCATACAGGGAGGCTCAGAAGTGAGTGTCATCTGGGCACTCATGAAAATGACTTTGTTTTTTCAAATGGAACACCCTGTATATTATCACTTATTCGAAAAGCTATAACATTTTCCATTCTAATTGAGTATACTTTCCCTATACCTATCTCCTACAGTTTGTTAGTTATGATTACTTATGTTATGAATTCGTCTTCAATAAAATAAATATTGGATAGTGCTTAAGATAGTAGGCTATAAACTTTATTCTGACAGAGAACTAACATGTTATTCCTTCATTGTTATCCTGTATTCGAGATGCATGGGTGTGAAAATACTGTGGCAGAAAATAATTACTCGAATGCGGTTTAGATGGATTTATTCATCATTTATGATCAATGTAACAAGAATATCAGTAGAACATGCAGAGAGTTTGATGAAAAGTATGCTGATTTACCTCGAACGAATTCGAGAAAATTTATTAGATTGAAGAGAAAATCTGAAATGCTTATATCATCATGAAAAGCTAAAAGTATCGAAGTCTAACATGTGTATTAATAAATCTAGAAAGATTTCAAAAACATTTCAAAATTTCTCTTCAATCTAATGAATTTCCTCGGATTCATCCAAGGTTAATCACTTTATACTTTTCATTAAACTCTCTGCATGTTCTACTGATATTCTTGTTAAATCATAAATGAAATAAATCCATCTAAACCGCATTCAAGTAATTATTTTCTGCCATAGTATTTTTACACCCATGCAACTTGAATACAGAATAACAATGAAGGAATAACATGTTAGTTCTCTGTCAGAATAAAGTTCATAGCCTACTATCTTAAGCACTATCCAATATTTATTTTATTGAAGACGAATTCATAACATAAGTGATCATAACTAACAAACTGTACGAGATAGGTATAGGGAAAGTATACTCAATTAGAATGGAAAATGTTATATCTTTTCGAATAAGTGATAATATACAGGGTGTTCCATTTGAAAAAACAAAGTTTCAGTCATTTTCATGAGTGCCCGGATGACACTCACTTCTGAGCCTCCCTGTATGCTGAAACTGAGATCCAGTTCATCGACAAAATACTTGTTGGTCTTATGCAACTATAACCCAAATTGCAATATTTTGTGAATTGGCATTGGGAAAAAATTTATATTTTTCAATGTTCAGGTTTTGCACAAAAATTTGACAAAATAATTTTTATCTCGGAAATCGTGACAGATAGGTATAGGGAATTATGTGTGAAAGTTGTGAGGAATCTCATGAGGATTCCAAAAATGATATAATATACGAGATGTTCTATTTGAAATAACAAAGTAGCTACTACTTTCTGATATAAGCGGCAACACTGTATTTATGAAAATATTTTAGACGGATAGAGCAAGTTTGATTATCCACGCTCACAAATTTTCGAAATGATCTGTCTTGCTGTTCTCCAGATACGTCTAATGTTCCATCCACTGTGACACACCCTGTATAATCTATTTATTCAAAGTCAATAGATAAATGAAAACATCGTAAAATAAAATTTGGTAATATATCTTAAGACGTAAATAATATGATCAGATCACTGTTCTTTTAAATCAATTTTGTTTTGCTCAATAATTCAAATTCAATGATACTGCATTTCAATAATTGGTAGACAAAAGGTCCCTGTGTAATTGTGTATTTTTCAAGCCAACAATTGCCAGTGTGTTCAGAATGACGATTAGATAAACTTTCGGGAAATATTGTACATCAGACAATTTGAAAATTATTTACAAATGTATACAAGTAACAATATAAGCTGAAATTATAATTGATTACTTTATTTTAGTAATGCGAGAATCGAATATGTTACACTTGAAAAATTATTGTTGGTTCTGAATGTGGATGAATAAGTCAATTAGAAGCTTTCAAACTAGTAGTAAATCATTTTGTGTAGTAGTACCTGACATCTTCGATAGATCGTACTTTCTTGAGAAATAAGTCAAGCAGTGCCCCGATTCGATTTCGAGCAGTCACAAGAAAGGGTTCATACAATATTATAAAAAAAAATCTGATCCACTTAAGGATTTGATATACTCACTTCTTGGTTCATTTCATTACTGATAGAGTTTTCATTGTATCGAACTTGAGCTTCAAATACCTTGTACAACGTTTCATCGATAGTGTACATCAAATCATCTGTTTTTAATCTCAAACAGTCGCTCAAGAGAGTCATGAATATTTTTGTAAAGAACAAGGTACCAGCAGTGAGTTGTAACCAGGTATCACCTCAAAAGAGAATTAATGTATCATTATGAAAACAACAGATATGTCCAGTACTGGGTGGCCTATGGCTATGAGATATATTTGTAAAGCTAAGTACAGGGACTCTTGTCTACTATTTTTAAAACGAAAAATCTTAACTCTGGTTTGTATTTTTGTAATGGAAACGGTATGCCTTCTGCATAAAAAATGCAAGAACAGATTAGATTGCTCCCCCTCATAGCACCCGTCGCCCAAATCAGATTTCTCTTTTGAAACCTTCATCTGCTCCTACTCAGAAGTCGCTCATCTATCAAGCAGAAAAATGTATAACCACCTGCCTTTAAGAATAAGAGAGATTGGGGATCTCAATAAATTCAAAAAAGAGGTAAATAAGCTTTTGGTTGATAAGGCCTAATATACACTGGAAGAATTCTACCTAGATTCAGTAAATTGAAATGTTAGTATCAAACTAGTCAAATATTGTGAGTGGTAACTGTATGTGTATTTATGTATAAACCTAGAATTATTTTATATTCATTATATTCATATCTGCCCATTTCAATATACTCATTTTTTTTAAACCAGACAATGTGATAAAATTGTCTTACACTCTATGTTTATTATATTTTTTGACCTTTATTTATATATATATATATTTATATGTTTGTTGTATGTTTGTATATGTGCTCGAATATGTTTGTGTATTTTGTGTTTATATTGAGTCTATTTATATCATTGTATTGTATTATTATTATTATCATTATCTATCGCTTTGTTTATGAGATGTTTTTTGTATCTTCTGACAATAAAGTACATTGATTGATTGATTATTAGTGTAAGGAAGTAGAATAACTCACTTGAGATTGAAAAAATATTTTGAGTAAAAATTGTTATATTTGGGCAGATACACAATTCTGAAATAATTGAAGATAAACAGGCGAGACAACATTAAGTTCACTGTTTTCAAAAACGACACCCTATATATTTGTTCACTATCGAATTCAGCATAAAATCCTTTATCCAGTCTTATCTTTCTTTTTTCAATAAAATGCAACGTTGTTAAACTAGAGCAAAAAATGACGAAAATTTGTGCACTATTAATGCTACAAAAACACTGTGTTAGCTGAAAAGGAATTGAACCCATTTGATGGGTACGAAAATGAAGAATAGCTCCAATGTCTGAAATGACTAGAAGTCTCGTTTTGTATACAGGATAAACATCAATTCAGGAGATTTCAATTGACAGAAACTATGAAACACCCAGTATAATATTCCATCATCTCGTAGAATGAAATTTTTGTTTTCTCTCACTAAGGTAACTAATGAACCAAGCCAGCAGAGAGCCTGTTAACCCATAATAATTTAATTTTTTCATCAAAATGTTTCTGTCAATTGTTTCGAATGCTCGATTGAAATAATAGCTATTCTCATCACACGCATTTTTCCATTTAGAGAAAGTATATTGAATAGATGATTCACAGGAATGATTTTTTCTGAATCCTGACTGTTGACCTAAGAATAATTTATTGTTATCAAAGTATGCAACTACTAATTGTTCGTAAACTGCTATTTCCAGGACTTTCTCCAAAGTTTGTAGAGTATTTATTGGGCGGAATTCGCTTGCTTCAATTGTATTATTAGCCTTTGGTATAAGAATAACGGAAGTTATCTTCAGTTGATCTGAAAATATTCCTTCATCCAGAGATGTATTCACCAAGTTCAATATCACATTTTTTTTTATATAAAACTTCTCACGAAAGGAGACATCCTGTAATGCTCAGCGTGAGAAGCAAGAGAAAGGAGGTAGGAATTGGTGTTCTTTTTAAATTTCTGAAGGTCATATGCCTCGGGGAACACCTCCCTGGGCAATGTGTTCCAGAGCCTCGCTGTTCGTTGGATGAACAAGTCTTAGAGAAGAGATGTTCTGCAGGTCACCAAATTAAGCACAAAGGGGTGTGAAGACTGGACTTGACGGGTTAACCTCGAAGAGACCGCCAAAGGAGGAACGATTGTTGATATTTCAGAAGAGCACCGCCCATGAAAATATCTACCTCCTTTCCCTTGATTCTCACGATGTTCTCTGAACATTACAGGATGTCTCCTTTCGTGAGAAGTTTTATATATAAAAATAAACCCTTCTACCAAGTTTTTGGGATGCACTTCTAGAAATTGATCTCACGTGACTTTCCCAATAAAGGTTATTGCTGATAGTTATACCAAGCATCGAGATTGATGACTTCAAAGGTATGGTCACCTCTGACAAGCTTATGTTGGGCATTGTGAGGTCGGCTTTTTTGGAGAAAAGACATGCTTGTGTTTTGTTTGCATTGAAATCCACTAAGTTTTCGGATCCCCATTCGAGAATTGTTGCCAAATCCATATTTATGTTGTTAGCATTTCTTCCTCGTTCGTTTTTGATTTGGCGGGCTTGAGTTGGAGCCCTGGAGGAGAAGGCAGTGTGGAGGGTACTATCATCCGCGAAGCTGTGTACTGGACATGAAATTGCCTCCAACAGATCATTGATGTGGATCAGTGTTGGTGATAGAATTGATCCCTGCGGAACACCAGCATTTATAATCAGAGAGTCAGATAAAACTCCATCGACCACCACATGGAGTGATCTGCCTGAGAGAAAACTAGTTAGCAGAGAACATAGCCGAGGAGGCAAGCCATAAGATGGAAGCTTGGCGAGGAGTCCCTGGTGCCAGACTCGATCGAAAGCCTTGGAGATATCTAGCGCCACATCTAAAGTTTCACCATATTTCTCGATAGATAGCTGCCATATATGTGAGACGTAAGCAAGCAGGTCACCAGTTGATCTTTGATGACGGAAAACATATGGCCTACCGTTGATGATTCCTGAGTTTTCCAAATACTTCATGAGCTCGATGTTAATGGCTTTTTCTATGACCTCTGAAATAATAGACAGCAGTGCGATAGGTCTGTAGTTGCTAGGTAGGGTCTTTCTGCCTCTTTAGGGGACTGGTTGTACTCTTGCGATTTTCCAGTTGGACCGAAATATTTCCAATTTTTAAGAGTGGTTGAATAACTTGCAAAGAATAGGTGTTAGTTCTGCGGCACATTTCTTGAGAACAATAGGTGAGATTCCGTCAGATCCACAGGCCTTGCCGGTGTTGAGACCAAACAAAATCTTTCCGATAGTTCGTTGGCGAAATGTGATCTCGGGCATGTGACTGTCAATAGGTGTAATGTTCGGGGGGTTGCTTCCTCGATGAATCTAGAGTGGAATTGCCAGCAAATAAATAAATGGGCAAAAATGTTGGCGTTTTCCTGGGCAGTCGTGGCTAGTGTTCCATCTTCCTTGGTTAGAGGAGGAAACAAGCTGGAAGTGAAATTTTTTTCCACAGCTTTGGCGAAAGACCAAAATGAACGGGATCCGTTAGGACATTCAACAAGTTTTGATCTTATTTTGGCATTGTGAGCATCTTTCGAATGCTTGTCTCACTGCATATGTTTCTAGCCCCTACATATTCTGCTCTAGTCTCAGGGCTCGGATTTTTTTTGCCATCGATGAAATGCTGCCTGTTTGGAAGCGACAGCTTTAGAGCAGCTTCCGCTAAACAAGGTCTTATTGGAAGATGTTCTTCTTGCGGTGTTCGGTATGTAAGTTGATTTCAGAAATTGACTCTGCACATCGTGTTGGATCCTCGGAGGAAAAATAAATCCAAATGAAGTCCAGTTTGAGTGATAAAAATTCAAAGAGGTTGTTATAAGAGGGTTCATTAGGTGAGAGGTAAAGGCAGCAGAGGAATTTGGTCAGTTTGGTATCGGCCAGCTTGAACCACATCACATCAAAGTCTTTAGGTTCCAAACTCTCTACACGCTGGCATGAAAGGTTAGCTTTAGCAAAGAGGCAAACTCCACCTTTGTATCTGAATCGAGAATGGAGCTCATAACTAGGACAAAGCATGTGGACCCTGTCGGAAGACGAGTTTACTTGTGTTTCCATCAGTGCCAGAATATCCGGCTTCTCCAACTGTAGGTGATGGTGGACATCATTGATGTTCTTGTTGAGACCGCGGATGTTGCAAAAGTTAATTTTCAGACATGAGTCCCCTCGAGTACCTCTCGCTCGGAAATCCGAATAGAGAGGTATTTTGCTTCCGGAGTGTTTTACTCTAGGGGACTTCATCATCTTTTTTTTTCAAAACAAATCAAGGAAAAGAGGATTGGGGGAGGGGAGACCGGAAGGTATCGACCGAACACTGAAACATGGAGTGACCCATTTCACAGCGCACAAAGTCGATATGGTGGTATTTCACCGGGCGATGAGACCATCTACCACCTAAGGTTACCCTTTTAGTCGCCTCTTACGACAGGCAGGATTTACCATGTGGTTATTCTGAGGGCCGCCCCCATATGGCTGAAATGCCCAAATACCTCAAATGTTTCTTTAAAAAATTTGCTATTCAGTACTTCAGACTTGTTTTTATTATCTAATGAATGAATAATGTTTCGCAGTTCAATCATGTTTAACAGTTTGAATTTGGAGAAAGAACTGTTTATAACTGAATAATCTGTGGATGACCATTCCTCAGATTGTGGGATACTATTAGAAATGTTTGAAATACTATTAACAAAGTAATTATTAAAATTCTCAGCTATCTCGTGTTCATTTTCACTTATAGTTATTGAATTGTTCTCACGAAAGATGATTTTATTACTTTTATTATTGTTTTATTATTATTTCTAATAACATTAAAAATTGGCGGGTATCTGACGAGGTTTCTTGCTCAGATCACAGACACATTAGATTCGAAATAACGGGCATTAAAACCCAAACTTCAAACTATAGGAATCCACGCAAAACTAACTGGGGAGCCTATAAGGCAGACCTAGACATGCAATTGCACTACATTCCTAGCAAAATAAATAATACCATAGAATTTGATGACATCGCGGAGCAAATGACTGACGCGATGGTTTCAGCCTACAATTCAAATTGTCCTCTAATCACAAGGAGTTACAAACGTAACGCACCATGGTGGTGCAAAGACCTCGCTGATTTGAGAAAACAGGTTAGACGCAAATTTAACCAAGCATAGAAAATATTTCTAATAGATTTTTTCACGAATATTTATATTAGATTTGAAACAATTGACATATATCATTGAATGGATCTTAGGCGTATGAAAGACAGATGCTTGAATATCGCTACAATTTGTTACCACATAATTAGGGTTTAGGGCGTAACTATTTGAGCAAGACCATACATATTTAACAAATCTTTGATTTTTTTTTTCTATGAAAAGTATTGTTATCTGCATAATCAATATTAAAATCACCCAACAGTATAAAATTATCCTTAAGAAAATAGTTCCTCCAAACAATCAATACATACAGCATCACTTGAACTGGGCGAGTTCTAATTCTGTAGTCCACTTCCTCTTTCAAGAAAATTAGAATTCCCCCTGTATGCCGATTATCACTGTCACAGCGGACTGCACTGTAGTAGATTTGTATTTCAAAATCTTCTATATCTTTGGTAACTCTTGATTCACTTAACACTATTGATGTGGGGTTATAACATACAATATAAGCAATTATTTCAGTTTTATGTGCCAAAAAACTTCGAGTGTTTAAATAAATAATGTCTTCATTAAAATTAGGGAAATCATGCGCTTCCGGATCTTTTCTTGTTATCAATAGTTTTTTGAAGGGGGGCAATCAAATAATGTGGGAATGTTATTTATATATTTTATATATTTATTTTCCCCTCTGTTCTTACTTTCTTCTGTTTCTTTATTTTATTATAATATTCTCTTTGGGATTTGGTTAGATCGCCAAAGATGGTTGCTTTGTATGTTTTAATTTTGTTTTTATTTCGGAGAATTTCTTTAGCTGCTTCTGGCATCATTATTCTTAGGGGTCTATTTTTACCAGGTTGATATTTTCTAATACGTTGAACTCTATATTCAAGATCTTTTACTTCAGTCTCTGACAAAATAGTTTTAACTGTATTCATTTCATCTTCTATCCTCTCTTTTTTGTTTGTTTTAATTGACTCTTTAATATTTAATATAATAACATTTTCAGATTTATTTTTTCTTTCCTTTAGTTCCAAAACTATCTCTTCAAAATCTTGACTTTTGCTTCAGACCTTCCACTTCTTGCTTTAATGTATCAATCTCCTTTCTCATGTCCCTCATTGCTCTAAGTAGTTTGGAAACACTTTTGAAAGCCTCCTGGCATTCTTCACAAAAGTATAGTAAGCTCCTTTTTTGAAATACTATGGCCCTCACCTCAGATGTGGATATTCCTGAACAGTTAAGGGTAGAATGTGTTGTTACTTGGTAACTATCACAACATACCCCTTCACCAAGAGTAATTTCTAACTTACAGGTATTGCAGACCATTGTAGTGTAATTGGCTCAGTAGACACTCCCAATTTCCAGCTTAGACTCCAATATAATAAACAGTTTATCACTGATGTTTTTTGCTATAACCGTTTTTTGTACTGATAGTTTCTGTTGGGTTAGTTTATGTTGTTGCCCAAACACAAATTACATGGAATTTTCAACTTTTCCTCGAAAACAGAAACACCACATACACTCTCCAGGCCCTTCACTTCAGATTGATATGAATTTCAACGTAAAACATCAACATTATCCACATGAAAATTCACATAGAGAGCACTTGTTTCGTTGACCTGTGCGTGTGTATAAAAGCTATTTCCTACTTTGGCCTTTGTATCGAAAGACAGGTCAGAGAATTACAAAAAGTAGCTTGGGGTAACACACCAGGACAAGAATATAGTAAACTTGTTATTCAGGTAATAGGTAAAAACGAACTAATGAGATACTTAGATTAAGTAGAGATCAGATAAGATGACAGGCCTCCTTACAGGACTTGCGCCTGTTAGAACACCTTCATGAAAGATGGGGCTTCACCAATGTGACCAAATATGGAGATGTTGCGGCTTAGTGTGGATTTATGCAGCACAAAATAACAAATATCAAATAACAAATATCACGTAACAAATAACAATTATAAGTTAAAGTTCTTATTTTTCAATGACAGTGTATATGCAGCCAAGTATCAAATATCAAATAACAAATGAGAAGTTGGCCAACTTTAACTTTCTACGTTAATTAAACGCGATTTTCTTATTGTTTCGGTTTGAAGCATAAATGTCAATAATGAAAATTGTTTAAAAAACTGTGTGTGACGATATGGTAGAATAACAGATTATGTGCCAATTAATTTGTTGAAAATATGATGATATTATCAGCTTCATTTCTCATCCTGTTTTGTTAAAATATTTTTTGTTTATTTCTCATGTATGTTGATCTCATTTTAGTTTATTAATATTCACCAAATTTGTTTGTTTCATTGAATTCACAAAAAATGCATTAATCAAACATATACAGATATATTTATTGCTAATTGTTATTTGGTGTGCATAAATGGTAACATTTTCACTACTTGTTATTTGATATTTGGTACGTGATATTTGTTATTTTGTGCTGCATAAATCTACACTTAAAACCTAATACTACTGAACACATTTTGTGCTATTTTGAGGCACTAAACTACATAAGAGTAATGCTACTAGGGGAAGCTGATTCAAACCTAGTGTATGTGGGAACCTTAAAACTTAGTGACTCTTGTAAAATACTCAAAAGGACTTATATCTATTAAGGTATCAGAATGATAGGAAAAATACAATATGCCTTTGGCTGCAGTACATCCTTCGGATCCCTTTAGTAAAGAAAAAAGGCAAAAGAAAATTGCGAGGAGCATTATATACAGGGTCGCTGATATGTATGGAAACGGTCGATTATTTCCTAAAGTAAGATAGCTAGCGAAAAATGTTAGGATACAAAAGTTGTAGGGTTTTTCAAAATCCATTAAGCTAATGAAAAATTAAGTATACAGAATGAGTCAAAAAGTCAGGACGAAACAAAGTTGCTTTTTATCTAAAGGGACGCCTTGTATATTATTCCACATTTCAATTCTGCTCGAAATTCTGAACAAAATTGATGAAGCGCTTCATTTCCTAAATTCAACCGATTTCGAGATATCGAATTTTGAAAATAACTTATGCTGTTATGCCATCATCAGTGCCATGCCTGCAAGTGAGCAACAGAAAACCAAAATAAAGATGAAATAGTCGGAATATGATGCAGGTATGGCACTGATGATGGCATAACAGCCGAAAGCGCTTTGTAATATTATTTAAAAAATTTTTACACGAAGTATTACTTTTCTTGACTATATTATAGGATTGTGTATCTGCACAAACATTCAGCTTTTATTCGTAGCATTTTTATTCCTAAATGAGTTATTGTACTTTCACCCCTAATGGGCCACCCTATATGTTACCTATATGTTGAAAACAAAGTTTGTTTGAAATTGGGTGACTTCCTGATGGCAAAGAGAAAAAAAAAATTAGGCAAATTTCCTTCTACTAAGCTGATTAGGACGTAATTTTAGAAAAATTCTACAAAAATGTTAGTAATTGATTGGTATTTGTTATTGCGAAAAGTTTTTTGTGAACTATGCTCAATTTCAAAATTCTTATCCTAATTTGATACCTGAAGAATGTCTATATGAAAATAGAACAATATCAAATTGAAAGTGATATTGTATTGTATCATCATCGTTTATTGTTGGAGTAATGTGAGATGGTTCATTTCAATGGTTCAATTCAGAATTTGCATTGATAATAGATTTCAATTATAGAACTGCACAGGCAAATAATATATCAGGATTGAAAGTTACCTGTTACATAACTGTCCAACTCAAGGTTCATTTGAGCATATTCTTGAAGACATCTTCCTAAAGCTATCTTGGTATGTAAATTAACAGGCATCCATTTGTCCTCTTCGGCCCTCGCTCCAATCGAAACGATTAATTTATCCCTAGTTTCTCTCAAAGATTTGGTTAAAGATGATCTCAATGCCCCATCTAGTTGATAGCACAAATCAAGTCCATAGTTGTAGAGCTACAAATCGTCAAGTCAATTTTTAGTGATCTAGCATGAAATTTGTTACCAAATTTTATATGTTCATGTTATTCAAATTAAAATATTTCTCATTCAGTCAACCAAACAACAGTTATATATTTCTTTTCAATGGCCTCATGATGCTAAATTTCATGCAGTAATTTCGGAATTTATCATCACAAATATATTCACCGAAAAGGAACGACAAAAAACTCAAAGTCTTCTCCACACAATAGTAGGTATTCTTCAATTATCAAAAAGGGGAAACAAACATGTTTCGATCAACGCTGTGATCATCATCAGTGTCACTACAATCTGAAAATAAGGGAAAAGGACCGATGCAACACTAAACATTCTCTTGAGGGAGGAGGTTTTCCGCATTTTACAGATTGCCAATAAAGGCATTGTTCTCAACATTAGCGAAATATTTTATATCAATCAGACAAGTTCCAACCCTAATTTAATTTCCCTTAACGAGCAAATCCATTTTGAATGTTTACCTTTTTTCGGTTCTCTTGCCTTCTAATATTCCTTCTTTGTTGCTGGTTCCATCTACCCATGAACATTGTGATCATCCTTAGTTTTAGGTAGTTGTCTCCTTTCCCCGGTGTTTTGCTCGTTCTTCCACCACGCCAATATAGATGACTCACTTGAGTTTGTTTAGTGCTTTGTTCTTGCGAGAGGTGACGTCTCCTCTGATAATATGATTTTTTCCACGATCGTTTGCGCATTTAATGTAGTAACATTTTGTGTTTACTCACTGTTCAAACCTAGCATTCTTCAAGTAAGTTTTTATAATTTTTTACCAAATGTTTAGTGTTGCATCGGTCCTTTTTCCTTATTTTCAGATTGTAGTGACACTGATGATGATCACAGCGTTGATAGAAACATGTTTGTTTTCCATTTTTGATAATTAAAGAATACCTACTATTGTGTGGAGAAGACTTTGAGTTTTTTGTCGTTCCTTATCAATATATTTCACTCCACTTTGGGCTATGGACTATCTCCGTCGAATGAATATATTCATCAATTGAAAGTTGTAGTGTGTCCCAGCTAAAACTTGTTGAACCTGTCGATATTCATTTCAAGGGGGAACATTTTCACCAACTATATCATCATCACCTAAACTGTTCTCATCTAAAGAAACGTTCAACGTGTGAATCACACAGTGCAACACGAAAAAAAAATAACCATATACGGACACCACTACGTGATTAAAGACTAAAAAAAAAAGACCCGTGTCTCCCAATTTTTTCCAAAGTCATGCACTTTTTTTATGGGCCGCTAAAGATTTGGGGCCTCGGTATCATTTTCGCAAAAAAGTGATTATTTTCTCAGGCTCATATCTTGCAAAACGTTCAGAATTTCGATTCACTCTCTGAGGCAAAGTTGTAGCTCTTGTCATGAAGAACAAAAATTGCGAACATACCGGGTGTTTCACAGTGTTATTTCAAATGAAACACCTCGTATATTATATGAATCCTCACAAGATTCCTTACAACTTTCCTACATAATTCCCCATACACATCTGTGACGATTTCCGAGATAAAAATTTTCGTGCAAAGCCTGACCAAATTTGACAAAATAATTTTCATCTCGGAAATCGTCACAGATAAGTATAGGGAATTATGTAGGAAAGTTGTGAGGAATCTCGTGACGATTCCAAAAATTATATAATATACGAGGTGTTTCATTGAAATAACAAAGTAGCTACTATTTTCTATACAAGCGGCAACACTGTATTGATGAAAATATTTTAGACGGATAAAGCATGTTTGATTATCCACTCACAAATTTTCGAAATGATCTGTCTTTCTGTTCTCCAGATCCGTCTAATGTTCCATCCACTGTGAAACACCCGGTATGTTCGCAATTTTTGTTCTTCGTGACAAGAGCTACAACTTTGCCTCAGAGAGTAAATCGAAATTCTGAACGGTTTACAAGATATATGAGCCTGAGAAAATGATCACTTTTTTGCGAAAATGATACCGAGGCCCCAAATCTTTGGCGGCCCATAAAAAAAAGTGCATGACTTTGGGAAAAATTGGGAGACACGGGTCTTTTTTTTAGCCTTTTATCACGTAGTGGTGTCCGTATATGGTTATTATGTCATGACTTAAAAAATTACACACAGTGTCATTTAATCGAAGTTTTCCGGTTCTTCAAAACCTATTACACCAATTAAAAATGAAGT
Source organism: Plagiodera versicolora (assembly GCA_037013635.1). Taxonomy (NCBI): domain Eukaryota; kingdom Metazoa; phylum Arthropoda; class Insecta; order Coleoptera; family Chrysomelidae; genus Plagiodera; species Plagiodera versicolora. The sequence goes on along the minus strand of CM072986.1, from coordinate 386,679 downwards.
ATACAGGAGAAGTCGAAAAATCTTGAAGAAATAAGGTTGCTTTTTTTGACAAAACCTATATATTATTCCATATTTAAATTCTGCTCGAAATTCTCAACAAAATTATTATACAAAGCACATCATTTTCTAGTGCTCCTCTTAGCATACGAAAGTTTTTTTTCCGATAGCTCCGATATCAAGTTCGCGACGAAAAGAAAAAAAAAAGAGATTATTGATGAGGTTGAACGAAAAAACTAACATTAGTACTCTGGTGCTTCATTAGTCCAGGGACTTCAGACAAAAATTATTGCCAGTGAAATGAACACAGATAATACAAATAGGAATGATAATAGACAATTTCCGATGTCTAGGAATCAAAACCACCAGAATCAACAAGGTTTCCACGGTTTCATAGTGGACGAACAAGCAACTGCCCCGTATCCAACTTGCTCTCAGCAGTCCAGCACTGCTTCAACGGAAAACTTTTCCGCGCCACAATGATCCAGGCCAAATGACAGACCATCAGTATCATATGGAAAGCTTGTCTAACGACGAAATTGCCACCGAGCACACCAGCCGTACATGGCAGTCGGTTAAAAAGCCAAAAATGCCAACCTTTCCTTGCACAGATCCAACAAATAAAGGGTCCACCATATAACTATTTTTTTGAAAATGCTTTAAAAAAAACTACTGATTATTTTCTCATTTTTTTTTCATTTGAAAGTATAATCCTTCCGGTTGATAATGGAGATAATTTCATTCAAATGGCTGCATCGGCTGGTCATGCAGTCGATCGGTCCAATTTTTAAGCACATTATCGATTGTGTGCAGCTGTCTTTCACCAACGGCTTCACGAATATTGTTTGAAGCGTCAATTGTCTCTGGCTTGTCGGCGTAACACTCATCTTTTACGGCACCCCACAAATAATAGTCCAACGGTGTCAAATCGCAGCTCCGAGGTGGCCAAACGTCATCATCAGCTTTGCGGCTGATAATGCGATCTTCAAAAACAGGGCGCAAAACATCGAGTGTAGCTTCGGCTGTGTTGCACGTAGCGCCAAAATTGGACTTTGTATGGCGCCATATTGCAAAATTCGTTTCAATGATGTCTCCGAAATGTTCAATTGTTGAGAACAACGGTGAATTGATGTTGATGGTGCTTTACGCACACTTTCTGCCGCAGCAGCAATATTGTCGGGTGCACGCACTGTTTTTGGCTTTTCACGCTTGGGTTTATCGATGAGGATGCCAGTTTCTTTCACTTTTTTCACAAGATAACAAACATACGGAGCTGACGGTGCATCTCTTCTTGCAAAATCCGTACGCAATTTTCGCACACATTCTGTAACATTACCATGATTTTCAAAGTAATGTCGTAATATTTCCCAGAGTTGTTCAAGCCTATACACAACCATATTCGTTCAGCGCAAGGATAAAACTAATTATCTGTCAAATTAGACATGAGCTCAGTGTTACCATTCACGAAATAAGCACCAATTGAAAAAAAAACGTTAGATGGCGGACCCTTTATTTTCAATAGATTCTCACCTCTACACAACAATAGCGATGGAACCAACCAACGAAATGAGACTACCTCACTAAGCCACCACCAATATTTATATATGGTGTGAAAAACTTCAAGGTCATGATTGAAAATCTCACAGCAACAATAAAAAAGACGCATTCCACACCAAAGCACTAGCAAACGAAACTGTCAAAATACAAACACACATACAACCAATGCTTACAGAACTTTAGTCAGGCAATTGAGGAATGAGGAAATTAAACATCACACTTATCAGCTGAAAGAAGATAGGGCATACAGATTAGTGATACGCAACTTACATTATTCAGTCCCTATAGATGAAATAAAGGCTGAACTCACACAAACAGGCTATAAATAGCGTAACATTATAAATAGTATACATAGAGTATCAAAAGATCTACTCTCCATGTTCTTCATTGATCTGGAACCTCAACCAAATAACAAATCGATTTTCGACCAAAAATTTCTATATAATACTAAAATCTCATTAGAACCTCCAATAAGAAGTCATAACATAATACAGTGCATGAGATTTCAAGAATACGGGCACTCTAAATCATACTGCCCCAAACCATATAAATCTGTGAAGTGTGGAGGTAAGCACAAAAATATGCGGTAAACCAGGAAATATACCAGCAAAGTGTGCCTAATGCCATGGTGATCACCCGGCAAATTACAAAGGGTGTAGTGTACACAAAGACCTTATCCAAAAGAGAACCAGTCACAAGCAATCAACCCAAACTAAACCCCTGTCCAAGAGAACCCACCAACGACAAATAAAAAAAACTCCCGTGATCATGACCTAATCTATGCACAAGCAGCACAGGGCTACAACAAAAACACACAGGACCAATCAACAACGCAGCTGGGTGAACAACTGTCAAGATTCCTTGAAGAATTCGAAAACATATTCTTCCAACTGATGAACCAAAACACCATTATACTGAACCTGATATTGTCAGTTATCAACAAAATTCATGGATAGTAGAATAGTGAAAATTGTAACCTGGAATGCCAACAGTCTTCCTTATCACAAGCAAGAAGTAATCACTTTCCTAAACCTCTACAAAATGGACATACTACTGGTTTCGGAGACCAATTTCAATGAGCGAACAATCCTCTTAATTCCATACTACTCAGTATACCACACCACTCATCCAGATGGACAGCAGTGATCATCAGGAATTCAATAGCTCACCATAAACTTGATAAATATGAAACCAACGCCATCCGAGCCACGACAGTACAGATAGTCAGCAACAAACGTGAACTCAATATTACGTCTGTATACTCACCATCACTTCACAATATCTCTATCGAGATGAACAAATAATTTTTTCACACCCTGGGAAACATATTCACTGCTGGAGGGGACTGGAATGCGAAACATACTCACTGAGGATCAAGATTCATCAATACTAAGGCCGAAACCTCCATCGAACCATGAGTGATGATAGCTACAAACACCTTAGCAACGCGGAACCCACATACTAGCAAACCGTCCCCAGGAAATTACTAGATCTGCTTGATTTCTACCTAACACAAAAGTGTACAGTAGAATTACACTAAGAATTATCATCGGACCACACACCTGTCATTGTAAATGTTTGCTCAACAACCTTGAATAAGAACACTCATCCCAAACTGACCTCAGCAAGAACCAAGTGGGATCTCTTCGAAACGCATATAACAGATAACTTGAATCCGAATATAAGTATTGAAACCCCGAATGAAATTGACGAAGCCATACAATACTTCACTAACATAATCCAGCAAGCTGAATGGTATGCTACACCTCAAGAAGAACAACAATCCGCCAGATGTATCAGTACTCCACTACATATACGACAACTAGAGGGAAGTGGCAAAGATCACGCAATATTAATGATCTTCATCATTATAGGAAGCTATCACGTGAACTCTCAACAACGCTCAGAGATGCCCAAAATTCAACTTTCAACCCAACCCAAAGCTAGTCTACAGATGACTACAATCTTTGGAAAGCAACAAAAATGTTCAAAAGACCCACTCCACTAGTGTCTCCTATACGAACCTCCAACAACGGATGGGCACGCTCAAACCAAAAAAAGCTGATATTTTTGCAGACCATACTTCGCATGTTTTCGAGTCACCAAAAGCAACACCTGGTTTTGACAATAACATAGAGGAATTCCTAGATGCGACGTGCCAAATGTCACCACCCATTAAACCCATTAGCCCAGAGGAAGTTAAAAAGGAAATAATCCTATTCAACTGAAAGGTACTTCTCTGTGAAACACAACGACTCAACATCAGACAACTATCCTATAAAATCTGGCGTACCCGAAGGAAGTGTTATAGGACCACAAATTTTATGAGAACAAAAAATAACAATATTACTTCAAGACTTTTCGACTGTTTTCGCAAAATTCTGTTCGATGGTGGGTCGGATGTAATTCTGATGAATATCTCGAAATTCTAAGGTCAGTTTTGAACAAATTTTTGGATGATCTATCAATTGAGCAGTATCGTACCTGCTGGTTTCAACTGGAAGGTGCACCAGCTCATTGCACTTGAGAGGAACAACGGAGTTGTTCCAAATGTTCGAAGATCGCTGGTTTAGAAGTTTAGCACCATGAAATTGGCCTGCTAGATTACTCAACCTAACAACACTTGATTTTTACTTGTGGGGGTGATTTAAAAAAAATTACATGGCACCAGTAGCCAGTAAACAAGACCTGCGCCAATTGCATCGTGGAGCTAGATGCAAATCAGATTAGGAGGGTCTCAACTCTTTCTACAAATATCCGGATTTTGAAATGTTTGGAAACCAATGGCGGTCATTTTGTACAATTATTGTGAACGTTTTTTGAATTTTTATTACATATATTACGTTATTGTATTAGCATTGTTAATTGCTGTTAAGCCCTCTTGTTATTTGTAAATCAACATAATGAAAATTGTTTATTTATTAGTTTAGTGAATTTTGTTTCGCTGCTTTCAGTTTCGACACATAAGTGATGAAATTATTTTGTTATCCTACAAATTTTCTCTCATTCATTGGTTGTAAATCGGGATACATTTCATTGAAATTATAATTTCTGGATTCTCCATACCTTCTCCATTCTCTCCACTGTGTCCAAGATAAGGATGTCTATCATGGGGATCTCGGAAACCATAAGAGATACGGAGATGGTTAAATGAAAAAGTTGCGCATTTTCAAGTCTAACAATATGCCGTTTAGAAAGTTTGGAAATTAAAAAAAAAATCGTTTTAGTTTTTTTCTGACGTTATTTGGAGAGATATAAGAAAATGAAAGGCACTTTCTCATTGCCGTTTTTCAATCCCTACAAAACAGCGTTGAGAGATTTTCCGTACAACGTTTCGTTTCGGAAAAACCACCATCAACTTTATTATTTTATATGGCCGAGGAAGAAATATCCTGCATTGAACAGCATATTTTATTACTAATGAAACGATGTATGACCACAATATGATTCTGCGATATTCAAAACGAAAAAAAAAAAAAAATGTTTCTATTAAAATTCGAACTTTTTGGTGTAGAGTGCGGTGAAATGATGACCCTGAGAATGTTATATGATTACTCATGTTTCGAAATATTGAATTAAAATCACGTTATTAGAGATTTGAGAACTTCATTCATCTAAGTGTGTCAAAGAATAATCCTTTCAAATATTAGCATGTCTTCAAGGAACACCCTGTATAGATTGCGTTAACTCATGGATGGACTCCCTGTATACTTGAAAAACCCAACAACTTTTGTATCTTGACATTTTTTGCTACCTATATTACTTTAGGAAATAATAGACCGTTTCCATACATATCAACGACCCTGTAGGAGCAGCGCTGTTATTTTGAACAAAACAGATGATTGTGCAGGACCATATTATGTCTGGTCACACGATTTAGATTTTGAACTCTCACTTTGAAATTGAAAAATCTCCGGCCTGACTGATGATGCAACAAAAAGCCGGACGTTCACGACCCTCAGAACAACTTTATTTGAGAAAATATTCACCCTTTCGCACTGTGTCCTTGCCAATACAACACATTCTGTTACTGTTGAGAGTGGGAAATCTGGGAAAAAAACTGTCTCTATGAAGTGGTTAATGAAGATAGACAGTTCAGCACTTGCCCATACCACGTACGCTGAAAATTATAATAAGATTACTTTCATCTTGATGGTTAGAATGTATCTGGACTCGTACTTTTGAGATTCTTAGATTTCTCAGCATTAAAAAGATCTTTTCTTGAGTTAATCAATTTTCCGCCTATTACCAAAATTATTACCTATTACCTTGTTTAAGGAATAAAATCAACTATTATTGGACAGAACAACAGCAACAGATAGTGGTTCATTCCTTCCTTTCTCAGTAAACCTTGAATGCATTCTTCTGACACTGTTATACACTATGTCCAACATAAGGATGTCTATCATGGGGATCTCGGAAACCATAAGAGATACGGAGATGATTAAATCGGAGAAAAATTGCGCATTTTCAAGTCTAATAATATGTCGTTTAGAAAGTTTTGAAATTCCAATTAGTTCCGGATATATGCCTAAAAAACAAAATTTGCCGATTTCGTTTTAATTTTTTTCTGATGTTATTTGAAGGGACATAAGAAAACAAAATACACTTTCTCATTGCCATTTTTCAATCCCTGCAAACAGCGTTTTCCGTACAACGTTTCGTTTCGGAGAAACCACCATCAACTTTATTGTTTTATATGGCCCGTGAAAAAAAATACCCTGTATTGAATAGCATATTTTATCACAAATACAACGATGCATGACACAATATGATTCTTCAATATTCAAAACGGAAAAAATGGTTTTTATTAAAGTTTGAACGTTTTGGTTTAGTGTGCGGTGAAATGATGACCCTGAGTATTGCTATAGGTTTGTTCCAACAGACATTTCTGTATGGTTTCGAAACTGTTTTGTGGCCGTTTCGGTTTCGTTTAGTTCGCATGCGCGAACTTCGCATAGTTTCGTGACGGTACAAAAACATTCGAGGATTGGATCGGTTTTATTGACGGTTTTTGGCACCCACGTCTTACAAGATTGAGATTATTTTTCTTTCGTTTAAGAATATTCGTTGGTTACAATAATTAAAATAATATGAATATGGAACATTCTACGATTTTTGACTCTCGTTTCATTGTACTGAATATCATAATCATCTTCACTTGTTTCGTATAAATAATCAGTATCTCTATCGTCACTCATATATATTTTTTCCGATTCGAACGGAAGAAATTATCAATGACACAAATGAAAGTAAATAATTACCCAAACAAAGAGCGAGGTTAGCTAACTTAGTCTTTTGGTAAAGAGTTTCTTGATGCGCATGTCAATACTCATGAATCGAAACAGTTTTCAATTTTGAGCATGTACCGAAATTATCGTCTAGAAACCATGCTGCTGACGGTCACGAGTTTGGTTGGAACAGAAAGATGATGGTCAGATTGCGAACACTTTTCGGCTGGAACAGATTAAATCAATTGCGCATGATAATGACCATAATGTGACGGTGACATGTTGGAACAAACCTTATGATTACTCATGTTTCGATATGTTAATTAGCCAAATTAGTTAAGAACTACTGACTGAAAACTCAAAAAACTAATTTCTATTATAGAAAATGTTCAAACAAATTACCACTATTTTCCAAACAGATAACACCTTCTAACTGTTGAATTCAAAAAACTTCTCAACATATCAGTTTCTAGTTTCCTAAGCTGATCGACAAATTCAAAAACACGGCGGTAAACATAATTTTCGCAATACCCACAGGAAAAAAATCTAGCGGAGTGATGTCCGGCGAACGAGGGGCCACGAAACTGCTAAATGTGTACCTATCCATTTTTCGGAAATCTGTTCGCGCACTATTAGGGCATTGTGTAATGAGTAGATAGATAGATAGATAGATAGATCTTTATTGGTCCATTTAAGAGAACTTTCACAAGTTATGGGACAAGTCATAAAAAAAAATACACAAATTTGTCACTTTTATAAATTCAACAAAAAATATACAAACAAAAACATATAATATACTTATATATACACACACATATAATATAATGACAATAAACTTCTTTCCACAATTCAATTGCATACAATACATACATACTGCTCGCTTAAGAAAATTCAAAAATTTGAGGACACAACAAAAACGACTCTATTAAAAATAATTAGTGAACTCATCTATATTGTAAGGACTTATATTCAACATAAGCTCCTTGATATTATTTTTGAAATGGTGTAACTTGGTGAATCTTTTATATTCATCAGGCAATACATTATACAGTCTAAGGCCCACCATCTGGTATGATTTTTGGTACAATGATGTACGATGTCTTGGAATATGTAGATCGTTTTTTATTCTTGTATTGTAATGATGTACTGACTCATTTTTCATGAAAATGTCTCGATTTCTGTGTATATACATCAATAGTTCAACGATAAATAAACCATAAACCGTAAGAATATTATACCTTCTGAATAGTCCTCGACAGGAAATTCTTGTTGATACACTAGCAATGTTTCGCAATATTCTTTTCTGTGTTATAAAAATATCTTTCATAGAAGACGAGTTACCCCAAATTAAAATAGCGTATATCAATCTTGACTGAATTTGACCATAATAAAATAAAAGTAATGCTTGTTTATCCAGAACATTTCTCAAAACTCTAATTTGATAACACTTGCTATTCAGATCCCTCATCAGATTTACACAATGATCGGTGAACGAGAGACTAGAGTCAAAATCTATTCCCAAAAATTTTACACAGTTTGATTGTTCTACTGATTTATAATTTATATTTATATCTATTTCGGTGGTACTATTACGATGACGATTTTGAAAAGACATATATTGTGTTTTGTACGGATTAAGGTACAAAGAATGGCTGGATAACCAGTAACCAAGACTCTGGAGAGTGAAGTTGATCGTATCCTGTAGAATACACTCATTTCTTTCACGAAACAAAAGCGTTGTGTCGTCAGCATACAAACAAGAGTAGGCTTTTGGTGAAATTATAGGTAACTCATTAATATAGAGCACAAACAAAACCGGACCCAGAACAGAGCCCTGGGGTACTCCGATTTCATTGGGCATAATTTTCGATACGAAATGATTTTGAACATTTCGTACTCTATGATTTATTTTGACACTCTGAGTACGATTTCGAAGATACGACTCGAACCACTCATGAGCCTTTCCTCTAACTCCAAAATTATATAGTTTTTGCAATAAAAGCTCATGTTGCACGCAGTCAAAAGCTCGACTCATATCACAAAATACAGCGGTAGTAATCTCACTCGCTTCCACACCTTCCAAAATTTTTTCATAAAGAGAATACACAGCAGTCATCGTTGACCGACCTTCATGGAATCCATGTTGGTTTCGGTTGAATATATTATTCTTTATTAGGAATCCCATCAAAGAATTCAGCATTATATATTCAAAAATTTTTGATATCACAGGAGGCTGAGATACTGGTCTGTAATTTTCCATATTATGGTGAGTGCCTTTTTTGAAGAGAGGTGTTATAAGTGACATTTTCAGTCTGCTTGGAAAAATTCCATCTCGAAAAGACCTATTTATGATATGACATAGAGGCCTTGTGATTTGAGTGGAAATACGTTTTATAACATATGCAGATATACCATGCTCTATCTCTTCTTTATATACATGCTGAAGAAAAACACTCCTCTCGATGCTAGGAGAGGGCATTTTTTTTCTGATATTATATTTGCATTATTTATTCTACTTATAATATCACGAGGAGATTGAATAAAGAAACGATTAAAACTATCAGCTACATCCTGAGGATCTGAACAAATCTTGTTATCAATTTCAATTGATATATTTTTTGAAAAATATGTCGTTTTTCCCGTAAGGTTTTTAATGACAGACCACGCACCCTTATTCATGTTTGAGGAAGAATATATTTTTTCTACGACTGTTAAAAAAACTGTACCATATTTCACTATTTTCTGTGCGCAAAACGCTTGTTTATGGTAATAGTGAAAAAAAGGTAAAAATCGTGAAAAAAAGTGTCGTAGCGGGTCATTATTTCACTCTGGCGTGATGCAACTACATGCACCGAATCATAAGAGTGCGCTGAAAACAAATTGTAGTTGTCTCGCGACCTTCGTTTTAGAAACGTCAAATTTAATTAGATTTGTGTTTTGACGTTTAAGTACGTGTGTACACAAGGTTTGTAAATTAACTCTGAAATTTATTTTTCTAATTGCTGACAGTCGTAGAAAAAATATTGCATGAAACTCATGCATAAAGTGTCTTTTTTTCACTCATGGGATTGCCGCACTCGCCTACGGCTCGCGCATCAAACTTCCCATTCGTGAAAAAAAGTACTACTTTATGCACATGTTGCATAAATAACTATTATGCGAGTAAAACACATTTTTTGTTTCCTTAACTAATTCATTGTGCTGCTTTTTGCGCAATTTATAATATTCATTGAGTGACGGGTCTGTTTTCTGTAACCTGCTTTACCATACTCAGGGTCATCATTTCACCGCACACTACACCAAAACGTTCGAATTTTAATAAAAACTATTTTTTTCCACTTCAAATATTGCAGAATCATGTTGTGTTATGAATCGTTGTATTAGTAATGAAATATGCTGTTCAATACAGGGTATTTTTTTTTTCACGGACCATATAAAAAAAATTTGATGGTAGTTTCTCCGAAACGAAAAAGTCGTACGGAAAATCTCTCAACGCTGTTTTGTAGGGATTGAAAAAATGGCAATGAGAAAGTGTCTTTTATTTTCCTATACCTCTTCGAATGACTTCAGAAAAAAAATAAAACGAAATCGGCAAATTTCGTTTTTTAGGCATATCTCCGGAACTAATTGGAATTTCAAATCTTTCTAAACAGCATATTCTTAGACTTGAAATTGCACAACTTTTTTATCATTCAACCATTTCGGTATCTCTTATGGTTTCTGAGATCCCCAAAATTAACATCCTTATCTTGGACACAGTGTATAATATGCCTATATAAAAAGGAGTTTCATATATACTACAATATGAAATTAATGTTCAATAATAAAAGCAATTTGTTTATATTTTCGAAACCATATGAAATTTCTTTGACATAGAGTTTATTGAAAGTTGAAAACCAAAATTTTCAAGAAGCCCGTTGAGTGTATCCCTGAATTAGTCTTTTGTGTAATCGTACATTTGGTTGATTTCGTTTCATGAGATGCATTGAAGCGATATATGATATACTTTTTTGTAATATACAACCTTCCGTTTTTCGAGTACCAACTATGAGAATCTCGCGTGATACGAGATTGGTTAAATTGGGGCAAAATCGCTCATCTTTGTGTTGAATAATAAATTGACAAGACATGTATTTAATTGTTTTAAAGAATTTCAACATTTTCAGATAACATTTTCTTTTAATCGCGCACTAAAATGCACAACCACAATTCAACCAACATGTTGGTTCAATATCATAGTTTTGCCAATAATATAATTCCTAATTTTTTACGAGGAGTGCTTTGGTGAAAGTATTGTACTATGTAGAGTTTCAAAAGTTGTTTTTCATGAAATAAAGCTCTGATTTTATGTTTACATTGCGTTAGGTGCATAGAAATGTTATATATAGGGTTTAGCATACGCTTAAAATAAGTTATTCTACGTTTGGTAGATTCAAATATAGGAAATAGTCAAAATTTTCAAATGGTATCATCTGATAGATTTCGACACACATTTTGCTTACCAGAGGCACAGCTTGGTGAACCTGGAAATGCACTCAGGAATTCTTCGGACATATGGCAAAGATTGGTAAAAACAACACTTGAAAGATGTCTGATATATGTCGTTGTTGAGCCTTCCCTTTTCACCCTTCGACATTGCGTTTTTAACATACTACTACACAATTTGAAGTAAAGGTCACACGACTGAAAAATAATTGCATAATAGTTATCAATTTATGTATGATAATCACATACTCTTTCTTGACAATAATGTACACTACTGTAGAAGCATTTATACAATTTTATGAATCAATATTTAGATAATAAATTTCAGATGTTTGCAATTCGATTTTTTTTTCGAGTACTAGTAATTTTCTTGATCGAATATCAAATGAAAATACCAGCTTCTTAAACGGGAAGCACTCTTTGATCCAATCTAAAAGTGGATCGGCGTGTCATAGTGGTACTTTTTTGTACCATCAAACATATAATTATAGTTTGAGAAAACTAAGAAACATGTTTTAATGGTGAACGGATAAATGAAGTTAAAAAAAATAAGAAGCGTGCTTTAATGATGAACTAAAAAGGTGAAAATAATTATCAATATAGAATTAATAGACAATTAAATCAATTGAGAAAAACATTGTTATTGTAAAGAAAGCGTGGATTGCTACAAAATCAGTTTTTATAAAGCACTTCACTGTTATTTGAAACAACTTTGAAACATCCCCCACCACTTCATTTTAATAGATACATCAAAAAGTGTATTGCAAAAATGCTCCGATGAAGGTCAACTTTAGGATGTATACACATGTATTCGGTAAGTTTACTAGGTATATTATGGTGAAAAATTACTTTGAAAGTTTCGGATGACGATTACGCTTCCTGACGGCCATCCTGGAATCATGAAAATAATTTCCAGGAATTTCTCTTAGCCACTTTGATTATAAAATTTTTCACCACAAGTCTTTACGATAATTAGTTCCTAAGATATAGTACATCTTTACCTTTAGAATCACTCTGTACAGGGTGGGCCAAATTGGACACTTTTGAATGGAAAGTTCTGTTTCTAAACTAGTTAGATGAAAACTGATGGCAGTGTCTGAGGGCCAATTTTTATGGCAAACTTCATGGTGAGAACTGCATATCGATATCTATAACCGTTTCTGAGTTGCATGTTTTCCGAAAATGTGCATTTTCGAAAAGTTGCTGTAACTTATTTCCTGTTAAAAAGTCTTTGTTTCTGTTGAAACATTTCCAAATCACTTTTTCACGTAGAATTCAATGATTTAACCCATCAATTTTTTCGAATCATATATCAATAGTTAATGATTCAAAAAAATTTTTTTCAAATGGGACAACCTGTATATTTCTGCATATTTCAATAGAACTTGAAATTACCATTCCAAAAATATAGCACACTCAATATTTTGCTAAAGACATCTTTGAAATACAGGGCTTTTAGGTTTTTTTATGGGTAGACTTAAGAACGCAAACTTTGAACAAGTAGACTTTGGACAATTCGGCGATGAAACAAAAAGCCAAAATTCACTAGTAGTTGTCAAGTTAAAGAAGCTGTCCACAGCAGTAATTGAAATTGAAAGTTTTATCAAAAGTAACATCTTATCCTATATTCACTAATCAAAGAAATGAATCTCCAACAATCATAGTAATTAAAAACAATCAAGAACAAATTTCTTTAGAGAAGTTGTTCGAAATGTCCATCAGCTTCTCTTAAACACAGGCGGAACCTTTTTCGAATATTTCTCTCCGAATTTATTAATTCAACGTAGTTGCATCACTGCAGCTTCCGAATCGTGTCTGGAGTTAGTCGACAGAGGTAAGAGTCCATAACTACTGATTATTGCAGCTTCGATAGAGGCAAGTCATCAACAAGATTTTCAATTTGACAACTACTAGTGAACTTTGCCTTTCTGTTTTATTGCCGAATTGTCCAAAGCCTACTTGTTAAAAGTTTGCGTTCTAAAGTCTACCTATACAAAACCTGAAAGCCCTGTATTTCAAAGATGTCTTGAGCAAAACATTGAGTGTGCTATATTTTTGGAATGGTAATTTCAAGTTCTATTGAAATATGCAGAAATATACAGGTTGTCCCATTTGAAAAAAAATATTTTTCTATAATCAACTATTGATATGATTTGAAAAAATTTATAGGTTAAATCATTGAATTCTATGTGAAAGAGTGCTTTGGAACTGTTTCATTAGAAATTTTCAACAGGAAAGAAGTTACAACAACTTTTCGAAAATGCACATTTTCGGAAAACATGCTGTAACTCAGAAACGGTTATAGATATCGATATGCAGTTTTAACCATGAAGTTTGCCATAAAAATTGGCCCTCAGACATTGCCATTAGTTCATCTATCTAGTTTAGAAACAGGACTTTCCCTTCAAAAGTGTCCAATTTGGCCCAACCTGTACAGTCCACTTCGAATTGAATAACGCATTGTTTTACTTCACACTAGAACCATATAATCGTATGCGGTAATCCAGGTTCTAGCATAAAATAATGGGTTTTGATCACGCCTGACTATACAAGGTAATTCACCTAATTCATTACAGGTTTATGAAGAATTGCCAGGCTATCAACTAGTAGTACTAGTAAGACTAGTATTGAATTCTCAACAATTAACCACTTCATCATGTAGCTATGGCCCTAAAAGAATTTTTGCCCCCATCTAAATATATTTTTGTGGCGTATAACATAAATAAACCTTGTTAAAAATCGCTGATTTTCACAGCACATTTCAAAAAAGGTGATATCCCCGCCTAATATCTGGGGTATATGTATAAACGTATAGTGACCTCACTGTGACGTCAGTTACTATTGTCCGCTGCTAGGAGACTTGGCATCATGTGATGTGAAGAAGTGACTAAGCATAGAGTAGTGTCACAGTATAATGCTAATAGTAAGGGAGCCCAAGCGGGGATTTCGGGATTTACTGAAGCGCGTCAGATTAATATACAGGGGGATACCTTGTACCCGGATAAGTACCTCCACAAAACATGAGACCCATATATAAGGCCGCCCATGAAGGATACAGGATGAGATTAGTAAAAAAAATTGACCATCAGAAATTCTCGAGCGCGTCAGATTAAGGTAGGGTGAGTTAATTACATCCTAAAAAGTGTATATTCCACTAATTGACAATTTGAGAGTGACGTAAAAGAAGGGGAGGGCAACAAAGTTGCAAAAAAAAAACGTCATCTCGACATTCTCGAGCGTAGCTAATTTTTTTTTATTTCGAAGGAAATAATTCAAGAATAATGAAAAATATATAATCTGACAATTTCCGCAAGCCGAAATAACAAAAATTCGTCGATAAAGTTAAATGCGTGCAGCTGCGTGATGCCTACATTTCCTTCTCCGCGCTTCTATTCCTATGTGTATGTGTGTGTAACTCGCTTATAACTTTTGAACGACTAAACCGATCGGAATTTACTAAACGGCGTTCTAAAGATTTCCCTCAAAATTAGATTTCCTGTGAATTCGGGCCGATAGATTTTGAGAAATTTTGAAAAATCTCCAAAAAAAATTTTTTTAAAGTGTTTTTTTTTTAATAACTTTTAACCGACTGTATCGATTAACTTCAAAAACTAATCCGTCTTTGAGCTTGAAAAACCACATTGATTGCTACCAAGCTGGTCAAAATCGGTTGATTCGTTCGAGAGATATCGTGAATGAAAGAAACCCAAAAAAGTGTTTTTTCGGGATTACTCCGAAATTTGTGGTTCTATCAATTAAAATTGCGAAACCAACCGCGTGAAAATTGCTTGATCCATTCAAAGGTTATTGCGGTTTCAAAATTCCAAAAATAGTGTTCTATGAAACTTCTATCAGACTTTTGAGCTGGGAGAGCTTAAATGCACAGAAATATTATTTCTTTGAACTCAGCGAGCTCAAAATATCACATAAATTATATTTTGAACTCAAAAATATCATAAGTACAATTTTAAGCGCCCAGGAATGGAATTAGCGAGAAGTTGCAGGGATGGCCTTTAAGGTGAACCGTTTTTCTAATTTTTTTTGTCAGATTAGGCGAATCCCTCTAGATAATCGTCAGATTATGAGACAGTACGTTTAGAACATAAAGATGAACCATATATATCTTAATCTGACGCGCTCGAGTATTTCAAAATGGCGAATTTTTTTTGCACATTATGAAAATGGCCACGAGTTTGCGTCCCATCGAAATAGTCAGATTAGTGAATGAGAGCTTTTTTTGGTGCACTTAACACTCCCTTAGAAAATCTGACGCGCTCGATTAATTTTATTTTTTTTTACATTTTCAACCCTTAAATACAACCACCCGCATCATGCAAACGATCAGATTAATATACGTTCATTATTAAAAATACGTAGGGCATTGATATTGTCAATATCTGACGCGCTCGAGGATGTCCATGCAACAGTTTTTTTTTTTACATATTCAAAAATCTATAGCCGCTTCCCCCACCGATGTAAAGGTATATATCATATAACATTTTTTTCTTCTTATCATCTAAGCTTTGCATCCCACTAGGTCTCTACGACGCTCGAGTAAATCCCCATTTAGCATCGTGGGCTCCCCTACCATAAAGAACCAGTAGTCTCACTCTCCCCATTTTGTGGTTTGCAATTCTAGTGCACGTGTTCAACTCCTAGCGGGAAGTATTTGGATGTGCCGTAAATTGCCTTTTCAACAACGGTTCTATGTCAATCCATTTTTCTTGGAATTTACCACTATCAATGCACCGACTCAACAGATGAAGAATTTGTGGCATGTCTTATACTAAGAAGGACAAATTTTGTGTGAACCAGTATCACTAATCCACCTGAAATCTTCCATATATTGCTATTTCATCTCGTATTTCATTTGTCACGATTACCTGAATAATCTTTCAACCGACAGGTGAAATGCCGGAAGCCAAAGAAAAAAATCAAAAACTAGTTGATTCGCAACATTAATAATATATAATATATATAAATATATGTATTTATCAACTAGATTTCACGTCTTGTTTTCATTATACTTCATACAGACAAAAAATACATATACATAAAATTTACAGATGAAGGTTTTGTATTTTTTGATTTTTTTTACAAGTAGTTTCCAAAATACTTTTGATGAACTTAATTGAATAATAAATTTCCACTCAAACATATAATAACAATAAATAATCAATTGGAAAATGTAAGCATGGATAAAAAAGGCACTTCTTGGAGTTTACTTTTTATGCTTCCACCAACCCCGGTTTCACTGAGAATCGTTTCCAAAATGTCCAAATACTCAAAGAAATTTTTATTTGGAGTTTTTAAGTTTTCAAAAGTATCATTTTTTGCATTCTGATATGCTCTGAAATGTGTGTACAAATTTTCTGCACTTAGAAGTTCATTTTCTTCATGCATACTTAATGCAAATGACACATTTTTGTTTTTCCAGACATTTTTTTCATAAAATATCCACTTATATGTAATTGAAAGAGTTTTGCTCAGGCAACTTTAGATTTGTCTAATCATTGGTATCTAGGAAAAGATATTGATTTATTGTGTTTGGCAAGTACCTCATACTCCTTCAAAGTTCCAGGTTTGATTAGTTTCCTCACTAATGAATTGTGATGAAAAAGATTCAACCCCACATACCACTTTTCAATAGAATCAAGAAATATATACTTCCATATCACTTACTATATAAACCCTTTAGTTTTCCATAAAATTTTCATTATTGTTGAGCACTTTATATCTATTATTGACTTGTTGAGCAGTGTATAAAATGTCTAACTCTGACTAATCGACTCCCAGCGGGAAATTCATGATGCGCAGTGGTCCGAAAAAAATGAAACTGTGAGACAGAAACATCAAAGGTTCCGACAAGAGTGAGACTACTGGTTCTTTAGCATTATACTGTGGCACTACCACGATCGTATACATAGGTCATGCAACTCGTTTGGTGGGGGGTGACCCAAACATTGAGGAAATTTTTGTGGTTCTGATGTTTTGCCACCTGTTTAGCGCTGTCCTCTATTGTCACTTTGTCAGCCAATCACAAATCAGATCCGAGCAGCTTTTTGAAAGTAGGAATGATTTTTATTTATTCGGGAGAATTTTGCAAGATATAATATTTCTGTCATTGATTTTATTCATCATTCAAGTCCTAACCGTTTGTTTTGTTGTCAAAGATCAATCACGTGATTATACCCCTATGTCCTCCTAGCGGATGATAATGGAAACTTTTTCTTCAAAACTGGTGCCACCCCCCACCACTCAAAAATGCCGTAGTCTCCAGACCTTATGTGTATGACCGTGGGCACTACTCACATATAAAACAAAACAACAAATGAATATTGAGGTTATTTCTTCATTCCCTCCACTTTGAGGCCTTAACTTTGGCCAAAAAATTCCCCAAAAATAGTGAATTGAAAGTTGATCATGCTAAATTATTGAATCCAAAATTTAAAAAAATAGTCCAGTCGCCGTTTCTAGCTTCGTTCTATCCCACCAGACTACAGATGCGTACATGAGTCTGGGTTTTAGAATTGCCTCGTATAGCCATTTCATTGTGCTTGGCTTGATGCCCCAACAGCTGCCCATATCCCTCCTGAGTTGCCATAGGGCAGCCACAAATTTGTGGCTCTTATTCTCTAGGTGTCTACCCCATGTTAGCTAGGGTGAATCCAAAATATTTCACCTCTAGCTATTGTCTAGCTCAACGGTTTGTCACAACATCCTGAGAACGGTTCTTACTTCTCCTAAAGAAGTAGGGAACATCATTCAAAACTCGAAAATAAATAAAGCCCCGGGAGCAGATGGAATAGACGTCGTTCTCCTAAGAAACGTGCCAAGAAAAGTATATTATATCATAAATGCTATCATCAGGTTCAAGTTGATATCTCTGTTCTCCATAAACCTCTGATAAATTAGTTAGTTGAATCACCCTATTTACCTGAAGGCATCACAGTTGCAAATACATTATTACGAAAATTTATTTATTGCCTATTTCCAAAAAGTAAATATTGCACTTTTTGGCGTAACTATTAACCTCAACCACAAACTATACCTATAAGCCTTCTTAACATCACAAAATTAAGTACCAATTGAAATAAGATGATCACAAAATATTTCAATAGCTTTATGAATGATTCAGCCATAATAATAAATTTCACTTCATTACTCACTTGCTTTGATCGTCCTAAGTGGTTCAACAATCTGACAGCCCTACGAGCGGCTCTCAGACCTCCTTGAAGGGATTTGTCAGGGTTAACTTCGAGTTCTTTCATCAAAACTTCAGTAAATTGATTCTGACGTTGTTCTACCTAAAAAAAATCACTTATTCCATCATTATGAAGGAATGTTGTCACTTTTTCAAACCTCCAAATCCATAATTCGACACATTTTTAAGCATAGAAAGATGTTCAAATATAAGTTGCCTAAATCATTAGAAAACCGAGTGCTTATTTATTTATTTATTTATTTCAAGTATACAGGGTGGGGCACCACATACGACACGGTGTCTGTAAACCAAACCATTGAATATTTCGGAAATTCCTTTTTTTCATTATCTGTATATTCATTGAGGCTGCAAAAGGAAATTATTTTGGAGTATACAGGGTGGCTCAAAAAAGTGTGACATATCATAGTTGTTTTTTAAATGGAACACCCGGTATTTTGTTGCAGTTTTGGATAGTTCAGGGAAAAATAATACGATTTCATAGAAGGTACCATGTACCTAACCATAACATTGTTTTAGAAAATGCAGGGTACTTTTGGAGACTGAATAACATCGAAATGTATACCGGGTGATTCTTCAAGGTGGCTCGCCCCTATAACTTTTTTATTATTGGAGATAGAAGAACAAAATTCGGGGGTTGTGTATTATATGTCAATTCGCATTATTTGACGTATTCACTTGCTTTGCACTTTCGGTTTGACCGGAAATGACCTCAACTTTCGATTTTCAAATGGAACACCCTATATATTTTTACTTATTTCGATCGAGGATGACATTATTTATCCAACGAAACTTTGTTTGTGAATATTTGACGTACGAAAGAATTTTTATTTCAATTTTAATTTTTCGATCTAGCGTGCCATGGATCGATTGAAACGCTTCCTTTTTGATCAAGTGACTTGGGAAAAAAGATGTCTCTATTAGTAGAAAGTTTCACCAGATCATCGAAATAAGAAGAAATAATCCACAGGACAAATTACCTACCATACTTCAATGAACAATACGGATTAATATCATACGAAATGAGTGTCCACAATATAGACGAAAGTTTGACACCATTTCAATGAAGAGTTTGTTGATCATATCAATGAAAGATGGCCTAACGCAGATTTCATTTATACAGATGGATCGAAAACATCCGAAAATACAGGTTTCGCCTTCTACCACTCTAACAGCACCTATTTCCATACCTACAAATTACCGAAGGAGGCATCAATTTATACTGCAGAAATGTCAGCTATATTGATAGCTATGCAATATATACTCACACAACATACCTACCAGTCTATTACTCTCACAGACAGCAAGAGCTCGGTAGACAATCTTCGAAACATCCAAAACCACAAGCAGTTTTCCGTTTTGGAAATTGAGATTGCCAAAATTCATAAAGAAATAGTTTCACAAAATAGGAAAGTTGATATAGTTTGGATAAAAGGTCACTCCGGCATAAAAGGAAATGAGATAGTTGATCAATTGGCAAAACAAGCAATAATAACAGGAGAACAACATTATCAACATAGCATACCTTATTCGGACTTGAACAGAGTCCATAGACAAGAATTAGAAAGATCATGGCAGAATAAATTTACCAAATTTTAAAACCGGCCAAAACTTCAAGTGCCTGTTTCCCAATATTACTGTAGGTACATGGTTCAAACAGGAATATGATAGGAATTTCATTAATACATTAAATAGGGTACGGTCGAACCATGCCCTGTGCCCAGCATACAGATTCAAAATTGGCCTAGCCGAAAACCCAAATTGCACTTGTGGAGGGTATGGTGATCTTAACCATATAATTTTGGAGTGTCCATTCCATTCTATAAGTATTAATAAACTGTACTCTGAATTAAACTCCCTCAAAATACCCCTTCCAATTAACTTGAATTATTTATTGTTAGTCGATAATAGCAAAACATATAAAATTATTTATAATCATATAACAAGATGTAAAATGAAACTGTAATCTAAAATCTTATGAATACTAACGCAAATATTGTAACCGATAGTCGGATGTGAAACTCAAATAGTATAAAACATTGAAAATGAATAATAAATATTTAATAAAAAAAAGGACAAAAAGGAAGAAAAAAGAAATAGAGAAAAAAAAAATGAAAAGAAAAAATAAAAAAAAAAACAAAAAAAAATTAAAAAAAAACACAATCACGCTAATGTCCGAGTTCTATTCAAAAGTTAAAAATGTCTGGCTAATTGGTATACTCCAAAGCCAAAATTCATTCACACACACACACACACATGGGAAAAATACAACTGACGCATATGACTTCAGAGTCGTTTCAATAATTTTTTCAATGTCACAAATATCATTTTTTTGTTTGTCACGATTAACTGAGACTTAGTGCATGAGTATACCGAATACGTATTATTTGTTGTTAGGTATTAGGCTTCTTGCAATTATTGAGAAAGATAGTGAAAATAAAGTGGAAGTGTGTGGTATCAAATTGTTCGTAAGAAAATGATCTTTCACAAAAACCCGACGAGCCACCCTCTTTCTATTTGAAAAAATCGAGTTAACTGGAAAAAACCATATTTGTGACATTGAAAAAATTATTGAAACGACTCTGAAGTCATATGCCTCAAAGTTGTATTTTTCCCATGTCACTTGATCAAAAAGGAAGCGTTTCAATCGATCCATGGCTCGCTAGATCGAAAAATAAAAACTGAAATAAAAATTCTTTCATACGTCAAATATTCACAAACAAAGTTTTGTTGGATAAATAATGTCATCCTCGATCGAAATAAGTAAAAATATATAGGGTGTTCCATTTGAAAATCGAAAGTTGAGGTCATTTCCGGTCAAACCGAAAGTGCAAAGCAAGTGAATACGTCAAATAATGCGAATTGACATATAATACACAACCTCCCAATTTTGTTCTTCTATCTCCAATAATAAAAAAGTTATAGGGGCGAGCCACCTTGAAGAATCACCCGGTAGAAACCATTCCTTTCAATTCTGACCAAGCATTAAAGAGGTTTCAGGCTATTGATTCCTATAGAACCCATTTCCCAATATTATACAGGTCGTTCAAAATTCATTGTCACTTTTTTATAATTTCAAACGCAGATAACTTTGTTATTTTAAATAGAACACCCTGTATTTTTTCAATCTGAACAATACAAAATTTGATTATCTTCCATTTTATATCGAGGTTTCCTATACCTAGCTTGAATAGTTTTCAAGATATTGGCATTTTCAAATAGTAGTTATCATTTCGATGCATTATTTGAATCGAGAGAGCTGTGAAACGACATTCATTTGATTTGGTAACAGTTATCTGCGTTTGAAATTATAAAAAAGTGACAATGAATTTTGAACGTCTTGTATAATATTGGGAAACGGGTTCTATCGGAATCAATAGCCTGAAACCTCTTTAATGCTTTCTATACATTTCGATGTTATTCATTTTCAATTATCAATTGTACCCCGCATTTTCAAAAAGAAAACATAAACTCGAAAACGGATATAGTTAGGTACATGGTACCTTCTATGAAATCGTATTATTTTTCCTTGAACTATCCATAACTGCAACAAAATACTGGGTGTTCATTTAAAAAAACACAACTATGATATGTCACACTTTTTTGAGCCACCCTGTATACTCCAAAATAATTTCCTTTTGCAGCCGCAATGAATATTCAGATAATGAAAAGAAGAAATTTCCGAAATATTCAATGATTTGGTTTACAGAGACCGTGTCGTATGTGGTGCCCCACCCATGCCATATACAGGGTATTTTATTCACAGGGAAAAATGGGCATACGGTAAGGGAAGAGAGAGGTCGCCTAGGTGATTCTGAAAAACCCCCATATGATGGCTCTGTATTAACGAGATCCAGTTACAATATTTAATAGAAAGATAGGTAGTGTATTTTTCTAGAATGTTGTAAAATAGCAGGAAATTGGTCTTTATTTGAGAGTGGAGATAGTTCTGGATTTATAATTATAGACCGGTTACTATATTGAGTAAATTCGCGAAAGCCTTCGAGATTTTGGTCTACAATACTGTATATCCTCAAATTCGTAGAAACCATATCACCGTATCACTGATGCTTAGGAAAATTGACTTGGTGTTCACTGACTTTTCGATTCCTTTCGACAGAACCGATCATGTGTTGTTTTTGAGCTGATCCTGTTGTCGTTTAGTGGTGACCTATACAGACTAATGGCATCGTATGTTTACCGCTACTTTAAGAATAGAGCATCTCCATCTGACGTCAAAGCTAATTACAGTAATGGAATGTCAAACGGTTTGGTTGTGAAACTGTAACTGAAACAATAGCTCATTGTGTAGATAATGCTTTTTTTCAAACATTTAATAAACTACTGATACGAAACACAATACGAATTATCAACTTGAACGTCCAACGAACACAATACAAATCAACAGAATAGAAATGTTGTTTTACCACCAGACCTGAAAGACACGCCCATTTTATGACGTGCTGCAGACGCTTTATGCTTAAATGTCATATTGTAATAGAGATGGTCACGATCGTACACATAGGTCTTGCAACTCGTGTGGTAGGGGTGACCCAAACATTGAGGAAATTTTTGTGGTTCTGATATGGTTCTGATGTTTTGCCACCTACAGCGTTGTCCTCTATTGTCACTTTGTGAGCCAATCACAAATCAGATCCGATCATCTTTTTGAAAGTAGGAATGATTTTTATTTATTCGAGAGAATTTTGCAAGACATAATATTTGTGATTGATTTTATTTACCATTCAAGTCCTAACCGTTTGTTTTGTTGTCAAAGATTAATCACGTGATTATACCCCTATGTCCTCCTAGCGGATAATTATGGAAACTTTTTCTTCAAAATTGGTGCCACCCCCCACCACTCAAAAATGCCGTAGTCTCCAGACCTCATGTATATGAGTCACACTGCGCTATAGTAGGGGAGCCCAAGCGAGGATTTCGGGATTTACTAAAGCGCGTCAGATTAATATACAGGGGGATACCTTGTACCCTGATAAGTACCTCCACAAAACATGAGACCCATATATAAGGCCGCCCGTGAAGAATACAGGATCAGATTAGTAAAAAAAATTACCATCAGGAATTCTCGAGCGCGTCAGATTAAGGTAGGGTGAGTTAATTACATCCTAAAAAGTGTATATTCCACTAATTGACAATTTGAGAGTGACGTAAAAGAAGGGGAGGGCAACAAAGTTGCAAAAAAAAACGTCATCTCGACATTCTCGAGCGTAGCAAATTTTTTTTTTATTTCGAAGGAAATAATTCAAGAATAATGAAAAATATATGATCTGACAATTTCCGCAAGCCGAAATAACAAAAATTCGTCGATAAAGTTAAATGCGTGCAGCTGCGTGATGCCTACATTTCCTTCTCCGCGCTTCTATTCCTGTATGTGTGTGTGTAACTCGCTTATAACTTTTGAACGACTAATCGGAATCGGAATCTACTAAACGGCGTTCACACAACGGCGTGATGATTTCCCCCAAAATTAGATTTCCTGTGAATTCGGGCCGAGAAATTTTGAAAAATCTCAAAAAATTAACCGGCTGTATCGATTAACTTCAAAAACTAATCCGTCTTTGAGCTTGAAAAACCACATTGATCGCCACCAAGCTGGTCAAAATCGGTTGATTCGTTCGAGAGATATCGTGAACGAAAGAAACCCAAAAAAGTGTTTTTTCGGGATTACTCCGAAATTTGTAGTTCTATCAATTGAAATTGCAAAACCAACCGCGTGAAAATTGCTTGATCCATTCGAAGGTTATTGCGGTTTCAAAATTCCAAAAATAGTGTTCTATGAAACTTCTATCAGACTTTCGAGCTGGGAGAGCTCAAATGCACAGAAATATTATTTCTTTGAACTCAGAAATCATATTTTGAGCTCAAAAATATCATAAGTACAATTTTAAGCGCCCAGGAATGGAATTAGCGGGAAGTTGCAGGAATGGCCTTTAAGGTGAACCGTTTTTCAAATTTTTTTGTCAGATTAGGCGAATCCCTCTAGATAATCGTCAGATTATGAGACAGTACGTTTAGAACATAAAGATGAACCATATATATCTTAATCTGACGCGCTTGAGTATTTCAAAATGGCGAATTTTTTTGCACATTATGAAAATGGCCGCGAGTTTGCGTCCCATCGAAATCGTCAGATTAGTGAATGAGAGCTTTTTTTTGGTGCACTTAACACTCCCTTAGAAAATCTGAGGCGCTCGATTAATTTAATTTTTTTTACGTTTTCAACCCTTAAATACAACCACCCGCATCATGCAAACAATCAGATTAACATACGTACATTATTAAAAATACACAGGGCATCGATGCTATCAATATCTGACGCGCTCGAGAATGTCCATGCAACAGTTTTTTTTACATATTCAAAAATCTATAGCCGCTTCCCCCACCCATGTAAAGGTATATATCATACAACATTTTTTTCTTCTTATCATCTAAGCTTTGCATCCCAATAGGTCTCTACGACGCTCGAGTAAATCCCCATTTAGCATCGTGGGCTCCCCTACCACTACGGCGTGTGTAAGCGCACAACTAACTCTCACATCAGCCATCGCTGCCCGCCGCAGCGGCATTCGGCACTGGACACATTTTTGCGCTAAACTGTACTACTTGCGTATTAAGCCAAAAAATTTATCTTTCTACGAAAACTTTCACATACCTAGTATAGAAGTATTGATAAAAGATAATTGTAATATATATGATTTTGAACTGACTCAGCTCATAATTTATCAACTTAAAGGTCGTCATTTGTTCGGGTCCGCATAAAAAACTGATTGAACACCTATTGAGAGTTAGAGTTGCTAGAGTTATGTAGCCATCCTTCCCATGTAATAGAAGATGCCCGTTTCCTGGTTCAAAGTATTTAACTCTAGCGCAATGAGCAAATTCATTAATTTCGTGAATATAAGCGTTACGTTGGCAGTATAGCAATTTACACGACAAATGTATCTTCTATTTAACACTCAATCATCATTACCACATTTAGTACATATTTCTGATCATTTCTCTAAGGCAGTGGTTCCCAAACTGGGGGGCGAGGAGAAAGTCCAGGGGGGCGTGACACCCAAATGAAATAAATAAAAAAAATACAAATTTCGGATTTCCTCAGATTTTTGAAATAAAGTCTTTCTAAGTTTTCAAAATCAGAATATTCACTTGACATAATGGTCAAGTGTTTGTTAAAAATTAAAACCATTGTTTGAAATAAAACTGATCAAAACGCACAAGAGTTCAATATATTCTATATTCAATTATATTCGTTTTTCTCTATATTCAATTATATTCGTTTTTCATGTCATACTTATTTTAATTTTCACTATACGTACAATTATTGAATCTTTCCATTCTGCGTTACCGCATTCAACAAGTAGGAGTTGGTATGTACGGCACCGTGGAAATAGGGTATTGCAAAATGGAAAGCTGATATGTGTAGGGGGCGTGGGAGTCTCCAAATAACCAGAGGGGGGCGTGGTACAAAAAAGTTTGGGAACCCCTGCTCTAAGGGATACTGCTGATTGAGATGAGACTTTTGAAACAGTATAAGTAAACATACAATAGTGCTGACGGCCCCTTTGATGTTGGACATGTTTCATTTTTATAACACCACTGCACTTTCACCCTTGAGCAAATCTGTGAGTCATCGCTCTGTTCAACCAATAATGAGCTTTCCTGTTCAAAATTTTTACGACTTCAAATGCCACCAGGTTCGGCCTCAAAAAATAGTAAGCTCTACGAATGAATCGCTCTGTTCAACCAATGATGAGGTTTCCTGTTTAAAATTTTTACGAATTCAAATGCCACCAGGTTCGGCCTCAAAAAATAGTAAGCTCTACGAATGAATCGATATAAAAATACTGTTTTCCAAAAAATTAAATTATTAATATAACGATAATGTACATTTATCGAGTGATAATCTCTTTTCATAATATTTCGATTGAAATCAAAGAATTCCATACCTGTCACCTAATACCTATTTGAAATAATCAGAATGATTCAAACGTGACAATTCACATTTAATATGATAATAATTTTATATATGAACTAAATTGAATAACATCAAAAAATAGAATTCAGTTTCTGAACATCATCAGAGACAAGTTATCCACACGTAATCGACGCACGTGTGAACATGCGCACTCCGAATTTGGTGACACATAAAAAGTGCAGTCAACCAACTGTATCTAGAATAGGTATTAGCTGGGCTTTTATTAACTAATCATTTTGTTTCTCAAATCTCAAATGATTTCGACATTCCATTTTCTTTCAATAATAAATAAAAATACTCTGAACATTCGTATTTTCACAAAGCTGATTTCGCGAAACACGATAACC
The DNA here is from genome assembly GCA_037013635.1 of Plagiodera versicolora. Classification (NCBI taxonomy): domain Eukaryota; kingdom Metazoa; phylum Arthropoda; class Insecta; order Coleoptera; family Chrysomelidae; genus Plagiodera; species Plagiodera versicolora. Next base: position 359,841 of record CM072986.1, on the reverse strand, counting down.
ACCAAAATTTCCTCAATGTTTGGGCAACCCCGCAGCCTACCAGTTTCCAGACCAGACCAGACCTCTACGTGCGACCGATGCAAACACAATGTCGATTATTCATAGCTTATTGCGCTCTCTCTCTCTAAACCGATTCCAATGCGCTGGAGCACATTTCCAGTCCATTCTATAAATCGATGGAGTTTTCCATCTTTATATTGTTATGTCCGTAGCGTCGACAGACCGATCAGCGAAAATTTTATGTCATGCACTAGGCAGATCTGCATCTACAGGGTGTCTCATAAAGACTACATCAGACAGAGGGAGAATGTAGATCAAAAGATAACCCACCTGCTATAACCAAATTCCCATTAAAAAGTCTCATCTTTTTCGAAATATTTTTTTAATGATGAAATTTTGCACCTTTTGTCTTTACGGTTGGTACAATTTTACACCCTTTTGTTGATTTTTTCAGTAAAATATTGCTGAAGAATGATTTCAACGTTCACATAAAAAACATTCTCCGAACACATTAAAAGGGGGCTGTGAGAAATATTTTGAAAATTTTGGTAGTGGATTCTTTTGTTCATGAAGTTTAGCCCATGGTAGTGGAACCAAAATGTACTGAGCTACTGCTGCACATTACACCAATGAATTGTCTATTTCATAGTGATTTCAAAGAGGTATCCAACAGGGTTCGTGACTATAATTTGACGGTTATTATTTAGAGTAGGTGCTAATATTTTTAATAACATGAAAAGCAATTTACAATTATCAAAGAACATGTTCAAAATGGCGACCTCCTTCGCGTATACAGGCTCTGCATCGACTGAGAAACGACCTTTTCACTGCCGTCAAATGAATGTCGGATATATCCGCTGCAGCAACTCGGATGCGTTCTCTCAACTCGGCACTATGAAATAGACAATTTATTGGTGTAATGTGCAGCAGTAGCTCAGTACATTTTGGTTCCACTACGATGGTATGAACTTCATGAACAAAAGAATCCACTACCAAAATTTTCAATAAAAATATTTCTCACAGCCCCTCTCTAAAATGTTTGGAGAATGTTTTTTATGTAAACGTTGAAATCATTCTTCAGTAATATTTTAATGAAAAAATTAACCATAAAGGTGTAAAATTGTACCAACCGTAAAGACGAAACTATTGAAAGGTGCAAAATTTCATCATTTAAAAAAAAAAAATCTCGAAAACGGTGAGACTTTTATAATGGGAATTTTGTCATAGCAGGTGGGTTATCCTTTGATCTACATTCTCCCTCGGTTTGACGTGGTCTTTACGGGACACCCTGTATGTAGGCGTTGAGATTTAGAATAGAAATTTTCACCAGACACTTTACACCTACTCTACTTCGAGTTTGGGTGGTCTAAACTAGAATTCAGCCACCAAAATTTCAAGTGGATTTTCTATTAGTTCTCCGCAAACCCATCATGGAGCAGTTAATTTCGTTGGACACCAAGAACGTTTGATTTTAAAAAGTGTATACCTCGTGCAATTAAGAATTATTATATTCCTTGTTACCACATTTTCTTGAACGATATGGTATATGTAATATTGTTTTCATGATTATTATAGCCCTACCTTTCTCTGTATATCGATTAGCACATGATCCAACTGATCGTTGACCGACACATATTGCATAATATATTCTTTAGTTCTTTGTAGTAACGTTAAAGCATCTTCGAAGTGTCGCTGAGCCACACAAACGTCAAGTTCTTCTGGGACATCCATGAACCATTCTGGATGATTGTGACCAACTTCTTCTCCATTCTCATCAAAAGCTGCAATGATATGGAATAAAATGAACACATAGGATCTTCTTTTCGTTCGACTATTATCAACGTAAGTATACAGGGTCACTCACGGTCGATGGTAAGTTAGACGTATATGAAGAACGGGACGTAGAATAGCACACCCTGTATGTTTTTAAATTTTTCATTACTCTAATAATTTTTTATTATTTTCGTATGATACTTCCCTATACCTATTTCGAAAGATTTACGAGAAATTAATTGATTTCCTTATTTTCCGTGCTAAACATAGCTTCAATCAAATGTTTATTACTGCGGTATTTGGATTCGTAGAATGCTGAAATTCTGGGTGTAATTTACCAATGTTCTGTGTATGAATGATGTCTCAGGAAATTCATTCTGTATTGTACAGGGCCGTTCTAATTTGATGACTTTGACGATAGATACAAAAATGGTGAAAAGTGCATTTTTTAAATGGAATACCCTGTATATTATTCAATATCCTGAAAGACAATTGAAGTTCCTTCCAAATGATATATTATGTTCCTATACCTAAATAGTCAGGTTTTCGAAAAAAAAAAAACAAGTTTAGACATATGTATAAAAATCGGATTATTTTCAAATTGGATTATCGTAAATTAACGAGCGAACGTTTTCAATCTCAATAATGACATGTTCCCATGAAATTTCGTAGCTATCTAATACAAAATATGGCAAAATAATCCGATTTTCATACACATTTATAAACTTGATTTATTTTTCGAAAACCTGACTATTTAGGTATAGGAACATACAACAACATCCAAAATTTCGCAGAAATAAACATTTGATTGAAGCTATGTTTTGCAAGAAAAATAAGGAAATTAATTAATTTCTCGAAAACCTTCTGAGATAGGTGTAGAGAAGTATCATATACGAAAATAATTGAGAAGTATTAGAGAAACGAAAAATGGAATAAAATACAGGGTGAGCTATTTGAAATAATAAAGTTGTTGCTACTTCTCGATAGAAAATATTTTGGATCGATAGAACAAAACTGATTACCCGAGAACCAAATATTCAGAATGATCGTAAGTCCCGTTCTCCATATACGTCTAACCTACCATCGACCGTGAGTGACCCTGTATAAAAATCAATTATGATTAAGTTATTTTCAATTCTCCATATTTTATTTTTCATTAGAATTATTGAATGAAATCAACTGATTATATGAAATAAAATGCATAACATATTTTGTCTCTGATACTTTCAATCTTAAACGGTGAGTGTTGGAATTTTACACAAGAGAATTATAATGGATGTTATATTTACCATTATAGCTTGGTGAGCCCATAGATGCAGTACGCGAAGGAGATTTCTCCACAATAGATTCCCTTTTTTGTTGTTCCTGGGTTAATCTTGTTTTCTTAGCTTGATCGAATTTATCCAGCCATTCTTTCTAAAATTATAAATTAACAATCGTTGTAACAAAGGCAAATTGAATACAAGTAAATATACTCTGAAGATCTACATGATTTACTACTAATTAATTAATTTATACAGTGTTGTCGCTTGTATCAACAACTAAAAAAAAATTTCCTGGATAATAGATTGAGATATGTTATGATAGATACAGGGAACTACCAGGAAGAGATTTTATCGAGAAACTAGCTGGAATCAACAAAAATAAAAAAAAGCGAATTTTTTTCAGGATAATATTCTCAACATTTACTTAAAAAAAGTTGTTCCCCTAATATACAAAGTTGATGTGTTTCAGGTTTTTCTCGATAAAATCTCTTCCTGGTAGTTATACCCTCCGGTACATTTTCGTTGGGCCAGCCTGTAAAATAATAATTCTTACATAAAGCTGACTTTGTATCGAAAAGATGAAATAATGCAGATACTTGTTGATGGATCAACTAATATTAGCAGGAAAAACGGCAAATCTAGATAAACTATCTCAAAATAGGCCTAAAATTGGTACAATTAGGACCAGCAATTCAAGAAATAATTGGCTGTTATCAAACTTAAGGCTTGAATTAGGTATAATATCCAAAATTAGGTTAATTTTTTTCAGGAATAATCGAAAGATTATTGGTATACACTAACCTTATTTCCGTTAGACGAACACTGGAAAACTCTAGTATCTGGAAAGATCAAAAGTTTGAAAGCATGTTTCACGTTACCCAAATCTCTCACATTCACCACTGCCAAACTGCTTAGATCATACATTATTTCATAAATGAATTTCATCAATGACCGACTAAAATGAAGTTGATTACCATTGTATAATTTTCTGGGTAAAATAAAAATTACCTATTAGAGTTTCTGTTTGTTATCATGAAGCCATCTGTGAATAAGTATACATGAACTGTCTTCAGTGCAGTATTCTCTGTAGGATCAATTTCCAATAAATCACTCTCATATAAAATGGATCTGCCAGGGACTTCTAATAATTCCTGAGGCAAACGTAAAACAAAGGTGATACAGCCCATTCATGTAAGTAAAAGGGTTGTGATCCATTTAGTTCCTTTACAATAATAACACTGAATTGAAGTATCTATTTAACATTAAAATGTTAATTTGTTCGGACGACTTGAACACCAATTGAATTCATGTAATAGCAATTAATTTTGTCATTTGATTTGTTCAAGAGTTATTTTAATTTACCTGTGTACTGGTCGACTAAAATCTGTATTATATAGGATGTTGAAATGTGGTTAACCAAAATAAGACTTTTTCGAATGGAATTCCTTGTAGATTCTCTTATACAGGGTGGCCCAACGAAAACGTACCGGAAGGTATAACTACCAGGAAGAGATTTTATCGAAAAAAACCTGAAACACGTCAACTTTGTACATGAGGGGGACAACTTTTGACGCAAAAAGTATAGCCCAAAATTTCCCCTCCTAAGCGGGGGTAGCATCCCTTAATTTTTTTCAAATGGGAATGTGGGTCAAATGATATCTCGTTGAAAAGCCCTTTTGATTCCCTAAACATTGCTGAATTCCGTCTACGTTGCAAAGATATTGACCTTTGAAAGGTCGCTAGTGCATTTCTCGAAAAAACAGAAAAAGTGAATCGATTTCGCTTTAAAACTCACCATTTCGTTAAGGTTAATGTTGAATATACATATAATACAATATACAAAGTTGACATGTTCCAGGTTTTTCTCGATAAAATCTTTTCCTGGTAGTTATACCTTCCAGTACGTTTTCGTTGGGCCACCCTGTATTTAGATTCATTGTGGCGGGGTCAGGTAATTTCAATTCAGTTGCGGCAGTGTCAAGTTATCTAGGCGATTCTACGAAGAGTAGGACACTTCAGGTTCTTGACCAGTTTATTAATAAAATACAATTTAATTTCGTAAATGAAACTCAAAATATTTATGGAAAACATTTTATCTTTCGAAATTGTACTATTGAATTAGTCTTTCCATGTGAAGTGTACTGTGGTATATTTTCTTGTTTTTTTTTTATAAATGTAAAAACTATATATTGTTGGTCAGCCATGTCAATACGTAAATGTGTCTCGTATTTTATATTATTATTTTGTTTTATTCGTAAATTTATTTCTTACGACAGGTATATATATGTTGTTGGATGAACTTCTACTTTGAAAATAACTTCTCATATTCATTTGGACTGTAACAAATGAAATTATAATATGGTACTAATTGATACTTCTAAAAACAAATCGATTAACATAAACATTTCATGGACGTTTTTTATTGAATGACATGCACTTTTCGAGGAATCATCCATATTGTAAACTATTCATTCAATGATCAACTATCGCTAGAAAAAAAAACTGACAAGTTTTGGGAACTTTCTTCTCCGATATAATTTTCAGCGAATATTACTCCAAATGTTTGGTAGGTACGATTACCTTGCAACCTTCAACTTTTTCCAAAATGGCAGCAAGTTTCTGTTTATTTTCTTCTTCTAGATCTTTATTATTAGCCTTATTCTCAAGATCGATATTCATAGGTGCCAAGTCTTCCAATATCGATGTGGTAGATAAAGTGTTAAGTAATGATTTCTGTTCAGAAAGCAGATGTGAAAGTTGATACATTTCACTTTCAAGATCTAATATTTGTCAAGGGAATAACTGACAGGTGACAACTAATTCAGTAAAGATAGACAGTTCAGATAATGATAATAATACCTCAAAACTTATCCCTCTATCCCTTACTGCCTCCAGGTCTCTCATAAATTATTGCTCTTTGTCATTTATATAATATTATATTCCTCTTCCAATCGGTGATCTCAAGTAATGGTAATGCACAGGATATGGACAAATTTTGATGTTTATAGTAGGTAAGATAAAAGTTGCAAAACAATGGAGGTAGCATCTTCAATCTCTATCTTTTTCACCAACATTCCCACTTGAAATGAATAAACAATGATAATAGGAATGAGGTGAAGTATCATTTTTGCAATTGATAACTTGCACATCATAAGCAAGCCAACATGTGATACATAGTTGAAAAAGGGAGATCTTTTCATGTAAACCATAGTCAACTATGATTTCCATTTAGAAAAATAATTAGTTCATAACTTGGAATTGAAGTTTTTTCTATAATTTTCTCTATGCCACTGGATTAAACAAAAAGAAGTGTCAAACAGTCAAAAACTCTATGTTTAAAACTCTAAAAGATTATATTTGTTTTGATCATTTAATATGACATCAAGATTATGTCTAAATTTATTCATATCTATAGATACTGAGTATTCCTATACAAACATCGAAATTTGTCTATCCTGTAGGCATCTAAATAATAAATTGACAGTTACAAAATTGGATACACAAACAAATGAGGCTTGAATGGGTAAAGTGCAGAATTAATGACAAATTCCTGCATACTGTTTTATCAGTAATTTGATATTTTCACCAATATACAATTCTTTCATACGAAATTTCCAGAACAGACATAGGAAACATGATTGATTTGCTGTGAATGAAATACCTGTTACCTAAATTTTCTATTGCAATGAATTTGATCAATTTGCAACAATTGAAAGGATACGAGATATTTCTTTAGCAGTATCAATGAATTGAACATAATTCTTATATACATTCTTCTTAAGATTGCTGCTGGTTTCTTCAGAGAGAATTTGTATTTTCTTATGAAGAGTCAAAAGTTCAGATCCTCCTACATAACTCTGGGACAAGTCTCTTACATCTATAAGCAAATTTATCAAAAGCGTAAAAACTTAACATTAAATTTCATTTACATTTGTCGGGTAGAAAATCTTCAGAACTCAACAGTGAGAAACTCGGTTCTTTGGAAATTTCCATACTTTCAAATGAAAATTGTCGAATTCAATTCACTGACATATTTACTAACTCAATGATTTGATAATACAATTGAATTGACATAGAACACAGTCACGATGCTGTTAATTTCAGAATCACAAAACCTTACCAGTGTGAAACGGGTTGCCAAAAATGACTGCCTAAATTCCCGAACATTACCGAACGACCAGCGGCGTTGTTTCTTCCCTGGCTGCTTTCTTTACAAATGTTTCTCAATGAATTAACTTGAAAATAAAAAGGTTGTGATTGTTTTTGGTGTGGAAATGGAGACGTATCGTAGGAATTGGTGATCGTGACAGTTATTTTTTGTACAGAAGACAGGACTTTATTTATTTTTTTCATTTATTTCGCAACCTACTGCCAGAACAAAATATGGTGGAAAGAATTATTTTGAGGTGTTAGAATCGAGCTGTTTAGGAAAAATTCCTTGCAAATAACTGGGACCACTAGTAGACCGGGATTTTCATTTTTTTTTTCTATTATTTCGCAACTTCCTGTCAGAACAAAATATGGTGGAAAGTATTACTTGAATGTGTTAAAATCGAACTGTTAAGGATAAATTCCTTGCAAACGGGGACCACTAATTGTACCTACACTGAAAGGCAAGAATTTTCGAAAAAAATTATTTTCAATTATTACCCAACCTTCTGCCAGAACGAAATGAGGTGAAGAGTATTACTTGAGAGTGTGATAGAATCGAACTGTTGAAAAAAATTTCTTGCAAACGGGATATAGTTCTTTTTTCATTCTTTATTGGCGCTGCTATACTAGGCAATTCCGCCAGCTCGTTCGTATTTTCATAGATTAAGAAGAGGGTCTTCTTACTCTTCTTCATTTATGGTATTTTTATATTTTTCAATGCACGTCAATGGGTGCGTTCCATTAAGCGCTCACAACGATCACGCTCACGACCACGAATTTTGTCGTCCCACTTGGTTCTGTGCGTCATCGAAACGCTCACGCCGACCCACCTATTGAGATGGGGCTCAGAGTCGTGAGCATGAATCATGACGTCATTCATGACATTTTCGCCACGACCCCAACGATCGTGGTCGCCATGTGGAACGTCTGAATGAGTGTTTTGGGCGTTGTGAGCGCTTAATGGAACGCACCCAATGACGGCGGGGACAACCACTACATATATAGTCTATTTATTCTGGGTTGATACCTGTGACGCGTCGCCAGATTTAGCCGTGATGCCACATGTTTTTCACTTTTTCAGCGAATTAACTCCGAATAAAAACTTCGGTATATAATCATATTTCATAAAAACTATTGAACCATTGTGAGATCGTGGTGAATAAATATTCATGATAAGATTATTCACTTAGTTGAATAGAATGGTGACTGTTGAATATGATTTCTGGTGTTGGATTAGCGGGAATTCGGTCGAAATGTTGAAGAAAACCAATTTTTAGATTGTCGACGTTTCGAAACTTCATTGTTTCATCTTCAGGACACTGAAGTATAAAAACAAGAACATACATATTAAAATGATATTTTAACATGAGGGGTTTTAATAGAAACAAAATGAATTATGTAAAATAACAATCGTTGAAAATAAAACACTTCTAACACTTTACAGAAAACAACATTGATAGGTACTTACATTTAAGGTGGCTTTCCGTGTTTAAAAATGGTGAAATAAATAAAATCGACATGAAGTATAAAAACGTATACACAGGTTCATGAAAGACCTTAAAACACAGACACGAACACAAAGAAATGAACAAACTGAACTGACGTTGAATCATTTCTTTATATTGTAAAAAAAGGCTCGTGAAAGAAATAATAATCGGGACTGTAAGAAGTCGTCTGCTGATGATTCGGAATTAATGTTTGATTTTTTCTATTAAATTGAAATATGAGGTGTGTAAATTCTCAATATCAGATCTTTTGTTGACACATTTTTGTTCTATGTTTTGTTATTTCAATCATTTCGTTCAAAAGCCTCTTTCTCAATATTGTCTGTTGTCCTATAATACTGACAGAATTGAAGTCAAAGGTATGTCGTAGTGATGCATATATGCAATAATATGTTCTGCCAGGCTAGTGGGATTTTTCATTGTTTATTTCAGCGGATTGTGCATAAGTATTTTTACAATCTCTGCTGTGTTCAGTCAACCTTTGTTGTAGATACCTTCCCGTTTGTCCTATAAATACCCTTTCTCACACTCAGCACATGGTATTTTGTAAATGATATTGGATTTCAGGTCTTTTGGTGTTTTTGTTTTAAGTCTCGTGAAGAAATGATTTTTAACTGTGTTTTCACATTTCATGCTGATGACCTTGAAATTTTCACTTTTTAAAACCTTGCGTAGTTGGGGTGTCAGACCTGCTACATGCGGTAATTAAAAATATTTGATGTTCAAAGGTGCTTTTTCTCTCTGTGTATCTGTTCTGTCTGTATACCAATTTTTTAATTAAAGATTTAGGGTAGCCGTTCGCTTGAGTAGCATCGTTTCAATAAGTTCCAGGTTTTGATTTTTCAAACTTTCATGTGCTAAGTGTATGTAGATCTGTGTTTAAGATTAGTAATGATGTTTATTTTTTGTGTCATTGGATGATCGGAGTGGTAGTTTATAAATCTTTCAGAGGATGATGGTTTATAACGTCATATTACCAAAAAATGACGTGAATACTGACGTCATTTTTTGAATGTACTGTAGACGTCATAACCAGGACGTTAGTTTGACGATATTTTTACGTCATTATGAAACGTTAACTCATTGTTTTATATTTTTGCATTTTGATGATTATTCCAATGATCCTTATAGGTTCCTAAATATTTTTCATCGAAATGCAAAAGTTAAACGAAAGTTTACCATAGATACCTTAAAGTGTGTATAGGCAAGTGTACATTGTAGGTACAGAATGGAATCAAATTTCTCTTTAGGCGAATAAACAGACGCAATATAGGTATTATTATTCAACCACAGCCCATCTTTTATGAGGTTCGTATGATTATCAACTCATTGAAAAACAGTTTGAATTTGGCGCTTCAAAACAAAACTTTCATTATTTGTTTGGCGTTCGGCAATCTCCGGAGTTATCGGTATAGGACAAGTTCGGCCACAAGCCAACACGCAACACGCAACGTTGACGACGCACACGGCCACACGCCATTATCACAAAAATTTTGAGGTTGTTATGTGTTCGATTTCGATTGAAATTTCCTATTGATTACAGAAGTCGATTTCCGACCGTCGGTTGTGAATTGTGCATTTCCTTTACTAGTGATTTGTAAGGTAAGTTTAAAATTTGGTCTATTGCATGTATTGGATTTGATGTCATGTACTCACCACTTACCATGATTCCTGTACCTATATCATGATGCTACGTTATTTTAAGGCTTTTTCCTTTTTGTGAAAATAATTGTATCCTTAAGGTTAGTGTGCTGATTAAACTCACTAGGATTTTTTGTCGAGATACTGAAATAATTTGATGAAAAATCAAGAAACATATGATGAGACTCCAAATTAATGTGTTAATACTGGTGAAAAGAAGCTTCTTATCGGTGAATCTACCTATAGAAAAAGAAAGAATCTTAATTATATATACACAATTCACTTATTTTGGTTAACTGTATAATAAATAGAGTCGACTCTTCTAAGCTATGAAAGATCTTGAGATGAGTCTGCACAAATAACTTTCTGTTCAGACAACTCAAGGTACTTCTTTCTTTCTTACTTTTCCAATGGTTTTTTCCTACATATCTGTTATAACTGGTGGTAATCTAGAAGACAGAACTTTCAACAATTTGTTTGACCAAATGAAATTTTTAAAATACTATCACATCTGTATATTTTTGAAATTTGTTGTTTTAATAGTTTGTGAATAATAGTAGAGTTTTCATTTATCTATTGGTCATTAACCATTAAATTATATATATTTTTTAACAATAATTTTTTATTTCTAGAAAGTTCCTGTGCCTTGGGGATTTCTACTCTTCTCACATCCCCAACAAGTGGAACAAGTACCCCTACATCAACTATTCACAATAAAATTTGGCATTTTTTCTTCCTAATGAGCTAATCAATTTTTGGTTTAATTCAAATGTTCTGAGTTAACAATTTTACTCTTGATAATTGTGATCCTCATAGTTCAAAAAAATAACTCCCTCTACTCAAACTGTTATTTTATATATATATTATAAATATATATATTATATTTCATTATATCTTTATTATATCCTTTGATGCCGATGGAACATATAGATTTTCGTTCTCTAATTGTGATTTTATTTACAGACCTTATAACATCATAGATAGGATATTGATTTGTATATGCACTAACATCCAAATAATATGAGCTTGAGACTAGCAAGTGAATTCAAATAATTTTGAACCAATATCAATATATATATATATATATAATAAATAGGGACGGCCCATTAACGTCGAAATATAACGTCATAATGACGTTACAGAATGACGTCTTTGGTCTGTGACATAATCACGTCATCCTACTGTCTTTATGGCGTCATTCTTTTCGTCAGCAGGACGTGTCTGGTGTCGAAAAAATGACGATAAAATCACGTCAGCTTGCTGCCTGGGTGGTACCAGTCAGTTATGATTGTGTTATTCGACCTAATCAGTAAAACATCCAGAAAAGCAATCCCACCATTTTTTAAATATTGTCAATATTCTGTCTACGTTTTCTTTTTGTATGCATAAAACTATATCATCTACATATCTTTTGAAAAAAACGATGGGAAAATTACATTGACTCAGACATTCATTCTGCAAATCGGACATAACAATATCAGAGCAAATTGCGGATAAACAATTACCCATTCCCTAGGCCAAAAATCTGTTTATAGAATATTTTATTGAAATTGAAATAGCTGTTACTCGTCACAAACTGGAACAATGCAATGAATTCTTCTAGCGGAATATAGTGGTGTGTGGATTGATTAAATGCCATTTTTCATTTATGAGACTAATTACTAGATCTATTGGTATGTTTGTGAATAGGGATACTACATCCATTACAATTAAAATGAAGTCGTCTGGTACGATAATATCCTCCATTTGATCGAGAAAATCGAATGAGTTCTTTACGTAATTGTCATCTTTTACGAATGCCCCAGTCAACCAGTTTTGGTTGTAGGGAGTTACCATCGTGGAAATGCGACTTCACAATATTGATATAAAAAACTGCAACCAGTACTTATTGGGGAGTGCTTAATGTCCTAATACATCACAATGTGGATGTGTGGAAGGTACCATGAATAGCAACATTGCGACTTCGCATTTTAGCACTTATTCGAAAGATTATTGAACCGAATGAGCTTTCAAATTACGTCTTCCGTTGAAGTTATATTCATATGTAATTTGGTAATTACCATCGTGGCAATGAATTTGCTCTCTATAAGCGTCTTCTAATTTAATTAAAATAATGTTAATTTTGCAACACCCATGGAATTAGTACCTGGAAAGCAGACTAAATATATCTCAGCTGCCTTATATTTCAACCATTTTATAATGCCTATGAAATGTGCATGAGATTTATATACAGGGTGGTACACCAGTAGGTATAATCAGAACCGCAGCTATAAAACACATCATATGCCTGCTCTTCATATTGAATCTCTTTTTCATTTTTAAAGGGAAATAATTAAACGACTATTATAAAATAATGATCTGTATATTTTGAATATAACACAGGGTGAGTCAAGCTGTACGCATATCTAGCCAGGCATACGGCTGAACAGAATCATCAGATATACAGGGTCGCTGATATGTATGGAAACGGTCGATTATTTCCTAAAGTAAGATAGCTAGCGAAAAATATTAGGATACAAAAGTTGTAGGGTTTTTCAAAATCCATTAAATTAATGAAAAATTAAGTATACAGGATGAGTCAAGAAGTCAGGACGAAACAAAGTTGCTTTTTCTCTAATAGGACGCCCTGTATATTATTCCACATTTCAATTCTGCTCGAAATTCTGAACAAAATTGATGAAGCGCTTCATTTCCTAAATTCAACCGATTTCGAGATATCGAATTTTGAAAATAACTTTTTACTACTCTCAAATTTATTAAAGAAAAAGCACGAAATGATGCATATTTATTATGAAAGTCACAAAAGGTGGAGTATGTGGATATTATGATTACAATTTAATTATAATTTTTTTACAGAAAATATGAAAAGCATAATTGTTCAGGGTTGATTAAAATGCAATTAAAACAATAATATGTATTTTTTAATGAATGTCCAGGATATTTAGAATTTTATGAAAACAATAGTTAAGACAGGAGGAAAAAAGAGAAAACAAGTTTTAATAAACAACCAATTTTTCTTTGAAATTCTATAAGGTGCTCAAAGTGTTTACCATTTACCTCCTGACAGTAATGAACTCGCTGAACAAAATTTTGTAGTGAATCTAAAATCATGTGAGGAGGAATGGTAGAAATTTCATGCCCTATTCTTTCTCGCAACTCTTCGATATTTGGCGGCCTATTTTTGTAGACTACATTTTTTATGTGACCCCATAGAAAAAAGTCAAGTGGGGTCATATCGGGAGACCTAGCTGGCCATTCAATTGCTCCCCTGCGTCCAATCCATTTATTAGGAAAAGTTTCATCTAGATATGCCCGTACCATACGTCCAAAATGTGGAGGAGCCCCATCTTGTTGAAACCATATTTGTTCTGCCGGCAAATTGGGATTGTTATTATTCGGGAATAATCGTCTAAGCTCTGGAATAATATGCTGTTGTAAAAGTGATAAATATCGTTCTGAGTTCAATTTTCCGTTCATAAAATAGGGTCCTATGACGTGTCCACCAATAATGCCACACCAGACATCAAAGGTAACTTGATGGACTATGAACTTAATGGACTAACATTTTTGGATAATTTATTATAAGTTATTTTCAAAATTCGATATCTTGAAATCGGTTGAATTTAGGAAATGAAGCGCTTCATCAATTTTGTTCAGAATTTCGAGCAGAATTGAAATGTGGAATAATATACAGGGCGTCCCATTAGAGAAAAAGCAACTTTGTTTCGTCCTGAGTTTTTGACTCATCCTGTATACTTAATTTTTCATTAGTTTAATGGATTTTGAAAAACCCTACAACTTTTGTATCCTAACATTTTTCGCTAGCTATCTTACTTTAGGAAATAATCGACCGTTTCCATAAATATCAGCGACCCTGTATATAAGTCCAATGCATTCAGCTTGACTCACCCAAAATACTTTATAAAAACTCACATTGTAATATCACATAATAAAAAAACAAAAACATTATTTTCGAAACATAATGAAATACTAAATGGTATTATTCACAAAACAAAAATAGTATGCCACTGTCAACTGAAAATAATATTAATAGAAATTATTTTGTTTTTTTTTATAGTTTAATACTGTTCTGAACACGTTAGGTACACTTATGTTGAAACCGTATCATGTTATATTTCTAATCAAATTATTGAAAAATTCTAAATTCAGCTTTTATTGTAGAGAAAGATGTTTCTGAGTATTGGAAACAGTGTATACATGTTTGACATTATAAAATATCATTCAATATTCTGATACTATATTCCGATAATGATACGACAAAACGGTTGAGGAGTCCATCTTGTTAAAAAGCATTGCTTTTCAATGGGCATCACCTTCCCAATTACACATTTATGAACATCATTTTGCCATTGGAAATGTATACTTACATACACCTAGAGCTGTCTTATATTCTTCTTAACAAGAATTATTTCAAAATACTGCACACAAAACCAACAATTCAACCAACCATTAAAATACGCACCACCCAGATCTATCTTCTTTCTTCTAATATATAAAATTCTCGTGTCACAGTTTTCGTTGCCAAACTCCTCCGAAACGGCTCGACCGATTTCGATGAAATTTTTTTGTGCTTATTCGGTATCTATGAGAATCGGCCAACATCTATTTTCCATCCCCCTAAATGTTAGGGGTAGTCCACCCCTAATTTTTTTTTTATTTTTCAGACAAAATTTTCAATTTCTGTTTTTTTATGATACGACACACAAAAATACATACAATCCTCAATTTTCACCCTGCTACGATCAACCCTTATTTTTTAATAGCCATTTTAGTGCGACGACAGCGAGGCATTAAATTTCACCACAGAGTTTTCGAACTCACTGGATTTGCCAAGCATGCCGTCGCATACTTCACAATTGCAGATTGGATCTGCGATTATCTTGCTTCGTACGCGATTAGTCATAGAAAAAAATAATGAAAAACGTGACCGAATCCAGCATTTTGAATGGCAAGTTCCGAAGTGAAAATATATTAATACCAGGGATTCCTATTATACCTACAGATGTACCAATTCAATTCAAACGTATTCAGTTTCCGATTAGATTGGCATTTGCAATGACAATCAACAAATCCCAAGGTCAAACGATGTCTATTTGTGGCTTGGATTTGAGAACACCATGTTTTTCACACGGACAATCATACGTGGCATGCTCTTGAGTGAGTAAACCATCCAGTTTGTGTTAGCTAAAGATGGACTAACAAAAAATTTTGTTCACACTATAGCATTAAGAGAGTGATAATTTTTGTTAGTGTTACTGTTGTAATTGATCGATTGATGATATATAATTCTAAGAAATAAATTATAATGACTCAAAAATAATGTTTGCCTTTTGTTATTTTTATATTCCCTCATTGTTCACAGTGCTCCATGCCTATTGCATGCATATACCACATTCTTACACACTTAAAATAAGTAAATTATTTTTTGTCTACACTAGAAATTCCTTAAAAATTATTTATATGGCAAAACAACGTTTGTCGGGTCAGCTAGTCTAATATATAATCTAATATATAAAATTCTCGTGTCACAGTTTTCGTTGCCAAACTCCTCCGAAACGGCTCGACCGATGAAATTTTTTGTGCTTATCCGGTATCTATGAGAATCGGCCAACATCTATTTTTCATCCCCCTAAATGTTAGGGGTAGTCCACCCCTAATTTTTTTTTATATTTTTCAGACAAAATTTTCAATTTCTATTTTTTTATGATACGACATACAAAAATACATACGATCCCCAATTTTCACCCTGCTACGATCAACCCTTATTTTTTAATAGCCATTTTAGTAATTTAATCATTTTTCCTCTCCGCACAGTGTCCCCAAAAGCCCAATTTCCTGGCCAAAACCTCAAAGGTTAATGGATTTTTCTCAAATTTTCAGATTCATAGTTTTTTGGGTCGCTGAATACGAAAATGGAGAAAAAAATCAAAATTCAAAATGGCGGACCCAAAATGGCGGACATTTTTTCCAAAAAATAGTACGTTTACGCTGAAATTCATATTATAAGTGTTTTTTGGGTCGCTTATTTCGAAAATGAAGAAAAACTCTAAATTCAAAATGGCGGATCCAAAATGGCGGACATTATTTTCAAAAAATAATACGTTTGTGCTGAAATTCATATTATAAATGTTTTTTGGGTCACTGATTACGAAAATGAATAGGAAAAATTTATTACGAAATAAATAGAAAAAAATTATTATTGCAGAATTATCACAAGCACAATATGTGTGGGGAACGTTATTCTTTACTTGGCTGAACTACATCGCAACTTTCATTTTCAGAATTATTATCTATATTAAGTACATCATCTGCGTCGTCGCCTCCAAAATCGAATTTTTCATAACTGAGTACTCTGTCATCTGACGCACGAATGCACCAACACTGCTCCAAACAGTACGGTTCTTAAACCAAGGGGGCAAGAAAGGGCAGGTAATGCCAACGGTTACGGATTCTACATACTTTTATAGGCGTAAAACCGTTGCAACTTTTTCAGGATCTCTTGGGATCATAACTAATTCTCTACAGATATAAAAAAAATTATGAAAAAAAAAACAATTGTGAGTGCCGACATTTCATTCTTAATAACATCTGCAAAAATGCACGTAATGATTCCCCGATAGAGAATAATATTCTACATACACTCAGGAACATCCTCCATTTTGTCGCAAACGTTTTCACAAAAAACTGCGTTTCTCATGACACTTTTAGTCAAGCGCACGAAACAGGTCATGGACCGTCATTTCCCATGTGGCGCGATAACGGGCAAGTTTGAGTGTGTGCCCACGGCCAAGTATTGAATATATCGACCTAATCTTTTGGATTATGAAACTTTCATTCCACCTGTTGAGGAAAATGTGAAGCTTTACCTCTTTGGGTAACTTTTGATTTTTGAGGTTTTGGTCAGGAAATTGGGCTTTTGGACCACTGTGCTCCGGTCGAAAACTGATCAATCGTCATTTAATTAGTTATCCCCGCCAGATGTCTACAGGTGTCACAAGTTCAGAGATGAAAATATACTCATACCACGGATTCCTATTATACCTATAGATGTGCCAATTCAATTCAAACATATTCAGTTTTCGATTAGATTGGCATTTGCAACTACTGCGACTATCAACTAATCCCAAGGTCAAACGATGTCTGTGGGTTAGATTTAAGAACACCATGTTTTTCATACGTGGCATGCTCTCGAGTGGGTAAACCATCCAGTTTGTTTGTGTTAGCTAAAGATGGACTAACAAAAAATATTGTTCACGCTATAGCATTAAGAGATTGATATTGTTTAATAGTGTTACTGTCGTAATTGTTTAATTAATGATATATAATTTTAAGGAATAAATTATAATAACTCATAAATAATGTTTGCCTTTTGTTATTTTTATATTCCCTCATCGTTCACAGCGCTCCATGCTTATTTCACGCATATACCACGCATTCTTACAATAAGTAAGCTATTTTTTGTCTACACTAGAAATTACTAGGAAATTATTTATATGGCAAAACAACGTTTGCCGGGTCAGCTAGTCTAATATATAAAATTCTCCTGTCACAGTTTTCGTTGCCAAACTCCTCCGAAACGGCTCGACCGATTTTGATGAAATTTTTTGTGCTTATCCGGTATCTATGAGAATCGGCCAACATCTATTTTTCATCCCTATTTTTCTTTTATTTTTTAGACAAAATTTTCAATTTCTATTTTTTTATGATACAACATACAAAATACATACAATCCCCAATTTTCACCCTTCTACGATCAACCCTTATTTTTTAATAGCCATTTTAGTGCGACGACAGCGAGGCAGTAAATTTCCCCAGAGATTTTTTGAACTCACTGGATTTGCCAAGCATGTCATCGCATACTTTACAATTAAAGGTTGGATCTGCGATTATCTTGCTTCGTAATTTAAACCCGCCCCGGCTGTGCAACGGTACGCGATTAGTCATTCAAAAACTAATGAAAAACGTGACCGAATCCAGCATTTTGAATGGCAAGTTCCGAAGTGAAAATAAATTGATACCAGGGATTCCTATTATACCTACAGATGTGCCAATTCAATTCAAACGTATTCAGTTTCCGATTAGATTGGCATTTGCAATGACAATCAACAAATCCCAAGGTCAAACGATGTCTATTTGTGGCTTAGATTTGAGAACACCATGTTTTTCACACGGACAATTATACGTGGCATGCTCTGGAGTGAGTAAACCATCCAGTTTGTGTTAGCTAAAGATGGACTATCACACTATAGCATTAAAAGAGAGTGATATTGTTTGTTAGTGTTACTGTTGTAATTGATTGATTAATGATATATAATTTTAAGGAATAAATTATAATAACTCAAAAATAATGTTTGCCTTTTGTTATTTTTATATTCCCTCATTGTTCACAGTGCTCCATGCCTATTTCAGGCATATACCACATTCTTACACACTCAAAATAGGTAAGCTATTTTTTGTCTACACTAGAAATTCCTTGAAAATTATTTATATGGCAAAACAACGTTTGCCGGGTCAGCTAGTCATAATATATTATTTGCACCTTTCCTTTGTTCCTTGACTTTCATTCGTGTGCACGTGTTGTTGCTATGCCCTGCGCAAGCGCCAATTCTATGTTCGAAATATATGAACAGAGATAAGTCGCAAAGTAATAGCAATGTGCACTTCATCTGAATCTCTAGATTATATGTTTCACTCAATCATTAAGAAAGTTAACATGGGGACTTCGCAACGATAACAATATGTGGATGTTGATATCCACAAAGCGAAGTCCCATGTAAAACCCAGAGAGGTTTCCAATATGATCTTCAATGTGATATTATTTGGTATTCCCTGCGACTTACTGTTACTTTTTTCGGTTGACTGGGCTGTTATCCCTTTCTCGTTGAAAATGTTCTAATAAGGATGCAACCATTTTCTGGACATCTCCACTCAATCCTCTCGGCATTTTGATAAGAATATGATGACATTGAGCCCTCAAAAGAACAATTTTGAAAAATCGCAATTAAAGAAAAATTCGTATGTAAACAAACAATTGTAAGGATTCGCTTCAAACAATTTGGCATCGTTCACTTCACAACGGTTATCCACAATCAATAGTAATTTAAATATACTGAATATATTTCATATCGGTCGAAGGCACTTTCAAAACGAACCCAATCCAAGTTTTTCATTCGGCGCATCGCTGAAAAAGTGAAAAACATGTGGCAACACGGCTCAATCTGGCGATTTGACACAACTATCAACCCAGAATAAATAGACTATACCTGCATTGGAAGTAAAAAGGGGGTCGAAACTGAATTCAATTAAAAAGCTTGCTATCATATTTCCATAACCCAGGCAGCAAGCTGACGTCATAATGACGTCTCTTTTTGGTATTTATTGGTCCGCAACGTCATATTACCAAAAAATGACGTGAATACTGACGTCATTTTTTGAATGTACTGTAGACGTCATAACCAGGACGTTAGTTTGACGATATTTTTACGTCATTATGAAACGTTAACTCATTGTTTTATATTTTTGCATTTTGATGATTATTCCAATGATCCTTATAGGTTCCTAAATATTTTTCATCGAAATGCAAAAGTTAAACGAAAGTTTACCATAGATACCTTAAAGTGTGTATAGGCAAGTGTACATTGTAGGTACAGAATGGAATCAAATTTCTCTTTAGGCGAATAAACAGACGCAATATAGGTATTATTATTCAACCACAGCCCATCTTTTATGAGGTTCGTATGATTATCAACTCATTGAAAAACAGTTTGAATTTGGCGCTTCAAAACAAAACTTTCATTATTTGTTTGGCGTTCGGCAATCTCCGGAGTTATCGGTATAGAACAAGTTCGGCCACAAGCCAACACGCAACACGCAACGTTGACGACGCACACGGCCACACGCCATTATCACAAAAATTTTGAGGTTGTTATGTGTTCGATTTCGATTGAAATTTCCTATTGATTACAGAAGTCGATTTCCGACCGTCGGTTGTGAATTGTGCATTTCCTTTACTAGTGATTTGTAAGGTAAGTTTAAAATTTGGTCTATTGCATGTATTGGATTTGATGTCATGTACTCACCACTTACCATGATTCCTGTACCTATATCATGATGCTACGTTATTTTAAGGCTTTTTCCTTTTTGTGAAAATAATTGTATCCTTAAGGTTAGTGTGCTGATTAAACTCACTAGGATTTTTTGTCGAGATACTGAAATAATTTGATGAAAAATCAAGAAACATATGATGAGACTCCAAATTAATGTGTTAATACTGGTGAAAAGAAGCTTCTTATCGGTGAATCTACCTATAGAAAAAGAAAGAATCTTAATTATATATACACAATTCACTTATTTTGGTTAACTGTATAATAAATAGAGTCGACTCTTCTAAGCTATGAAAGATCTTGAGATGAGTCTGCACAAATAACTTTCTGTTCAGACAACTCAAGGTACTTCTTTCTTTCTTACTTTTCCAATGGTTTTTTCCTACATATCTGTTATAACTGGTGGTAATCTAGAAGACAGAACTTTCAACAATTTGTTCGACCAAATGAAATTTTTAAAATACTATCACATCTGTATATTTTTGAAATTTGTTGTTTTAATAGTTTGTGAATAATAGTAGAGTTTTCATTTATATATTGGTCATTAACCATTAAATTATATATATTTTTTAACAATAATTTTTTATTTCTAGAAAGTTCCTGTGCCTTGGGGATTTCTACTCTTCTCACATCCCAACAAGTGGAACAAGTACCCCTACATCAACTATTCACCATAAAATTTGGCATTTTTTCTTCCTAATGAGCTAATCAATTTTTGGTTTAATTCAAATGTTCTGAGTTAACAATTTTACTCTTGATAATTGTGATCCTTATAGTTCAAAAAAATAACTCCCTCTACTCAAACTGTTATTTTATATATATAATATGAATATATATTATATTTCATTATATCTTTATTATATCCTTTGATGCCGATGGAACATATAGATTTTCGTTTTCTAATTGTGATTTTATTTACAGACCTTATAACATCATAGATAGGATATTGATTTGTATATGCACTAACATCCAAATAATATGAGCTTGAGACTAGCAAGTGAATACAAATAATTTTGAACCAATATCAATATATATATAATAAATAGAGACGGCCCATTAACGTCGAAATATAACGTCATAATGACGTTACAGAATGACGTCTTTGGTCTGTGACATAATCACGTCATCCTACCGTCTTTATGGCGTCATTCTTTTCGTCAGCAGGACGTGTCTGGTGTCGAAAAAATGACGTTAAAATCACGTCAGCTTGCCTGGGAAGTCCATGTTTTGAAAATAGTTTCAGATGGCACAGGGTGTTGCATTTTTCCGTAATAGCAAGACAAATATTTTTTTTAAATGAAACAACCAGTTTATTTTTTTGTCATTAAAATAGTCTCTTCGTACCCTATTCAGCACATTTCACAATGCGCCGGTATCAAGTTATTAATTATTTCGACAAAATGGGGAGTGATGCAAGTTCTGATTGAAATAACTGTAATTAAGCTGTTTATTTAAAGATCTGAATTTTGTCTGGTGAAGTGACGTAGAAAATACCAAAGTAGCCAGTATTGTTCTGATCAGTATGTATGTTCATACAGCGGGTGCCTCATATGTCACGTTCATTTTCGTACTTCGATTCAAGTTTGAGCGAATTTTCAAATGGAACACTCTGTATATTAGTTTATCTTCGCATTCTACATGAAATTACCTATCTGACGATACCAATAACATGTTATATGTTATTCCCATTTTTTTTTGGTAATTTGTGTATTTCAAATTATTCTTACAGAATGGGGAGGACCACTAATTTTCCAAAACAGCATAATCGTGTTCAGTATGTCCAAAAAGTACCATTTATTTTTTTATTCGGTCTATATGATCAATAAAATAAACGGACTCTATTTCGAACATAGAGAATTTCATGTGCCATTTTCAAAGGTTCGAAATGTCTTCCATCTTGTTCCATACATTTTTCCAATCTTTTCATAAAGTTTGTTCTCACGCTGCTCAAATGAAAAGGCATACTTTTTTGAAATGCCTCACGAATTCTTATTTTCATGTCCTCCCGTTTCGAAGTAGCTGTACGATAAACCTCCGATTTCACTGTTCCCCAAAGATAAAAATCCATTGATGCTAGGTCCGGCGAACTCGGCGGCCAAGGAATAGGTCCTTCTTATCCTTTCCACTTATCAGGAAACCTAATATCCAACTCCTCTCTTACTTCTCTAAAGAAATGTGCTACAGCCCCATCTAGCTGAAACCACATGTCATTTTTGATGTGATTAGGTAGGTGTTCGGTCAATCTGGGAAAGTCTTCTCTGAGAAATCTAAAAAACTCTTATGAAAAGAAATACACACAAAGTCTTCTCCACATATATATGCGACTTGGTCTTCCACTTTGACCATGGACTACTACTTTCGAATAAAAAACTCTTGTCCATTCAATTTTCGTTCGAAGAAATATGGTTCGACAACATAATTATCTACAATACCGCCACATACATTAAGGTTTCATTTATGCTGATAAAATCGTTAACATGGAGTTTATGCAGTTTTTTGGTACTATAATAATGATAGCTGTGCCTATTATAACGAATCCGTTCCTGTAGAAGCTACTTTCGTCGGTGAATATAATGCTCTTCAGAAATCTTGCATTTTCCATTATTTTATTTTGCATCGTCCGACAAAACTGCACTCTCATAAAAAATCTGCTTCTAGCAACTCCTGGTGCAGTTGTACGTGATGAGGTTGAACTCTGTTAGATTTCAAATTCCTGGCGACTGAAGATTTCGATATCTCTAAATCTCTGCAGATTTATCTGACACGCAACTCAGGATTTTCTACCACTGCAAGACTAACAGCTAATTGGTATTCATTGGTCATTATTATTTTGGCATAATTAGATTTCATATCCGATGTGACCTGTTTTCTCCAAATGTTCCTTTAATGTTGAAAAACCTTCCACTTGTGGATGCCTCCTTCCAGGATATTTTGCAGCACACAAACGGGAAGCCAACAAATAATTTTCTTCGCCAGCACCCAATGCATTCACCATTCCAATTAGCTCTTCTTTTGTGAAATTCATAATGGATAATCACAGTTTCCAAGCAAATCATAGACTGTGAACAGTTTTTACTGTTTGATAAAACATTACAGAAAAACGCGTATAGGTAATTGAAGATCTCTGAAGCCACTAAAATACATTCGGTATACGGCAATTCCCGAATAAAACAGGTATTCCTTCAATTCTGTAAGAGTAATTTGAAAAACACAAATTATCAAAGAACTGTATATAATGTTATAACATATAATATGTTGATATTCTCAGATAGGTAATTTCATGTAGAATGCGAAGACAAACTAATATACATCAGTGTACATTGGAAAAATTCGCATGAACTTGAATCGAAGTGAACGAAAACGAAGGTAACTACTACCGGCTACTTTGGTATTTTCTACATCACTTCATCAGACAAAATTCAGATCTTTGAAGGAACAGCTTAATTACAGTTATTTCAATCAGAGCCTGCATCACTCCCCATTTTGTCGATAAAATCAATACCTTGATACCGGCGCATTGTGGCTGGAAAAAAATTCAGTGCTGAATAGGGAACGATAAACTGGTTGTTCCATTCGAAAGAATATTTGTCTTGCTATTACGAAAAAATGCAACACCCTGTGCAACCGAAACTATTTTCAAAACATGGACCTTTTGATGCCGTGTAACTTTTATATGATACTTTTTTCATATCAATCAACTTTATCGTTATATCAAGCAAATTTGCACCGTTGGGACATCCGGTATAATGTGTCACGCTATTGAAGAAATTACCCAGGAAGCTGTAAAATTGTGTTCAAAACATTTCTTTGTTATGAGTTTTCTTCTAAATCTTTTCTCAGCATTTCCGTCGTAGAATCCTTAGGAATCAAAAATACTCAAAACTTGTATAATTGGGAATATATTTGTAAAAAAAACATGTCCTAATGCAACTTTCCTAATTCCATTTTCTTTTGTATCAATTTTACAGAATGATATAAAAATGTATCCAAAAGTCCTGCAACTGTATAGACACCACCAATGATAGCACATAAATTTGTTACAAAATGGCCAAAAGATCTCTCTTTTTCAGTGAACTTCACCATCAACGGGGATAACTCGTATTGAAAGAATATTCCAGGCATTCCTGATTCTCCGCTGATGATGGAAACTACTTTTTGATGTTTAGTAACTGAAAATTGATTAGTGTTAATTATAGTTCCATCTTTTCTACCATATGATGTTGGAACTATTTTGATGTAATACTGGAACATGGTTGAACCTAAAAAACACATATTATTTATATTTCTATTTTTCAGTCGCACATTTCGAATCTGATGAAATTAGGCCTATTCACACTTCACATAATGATTCAGGGAATAATATGCACTTTGTATGAATAATGTTTCAGGGGCGCTATTCTTGACATCGTTCGCAACTGCGCGTATACGTACAGTTGCGAATGGTCCATATGCAATACTCGCACGATATCGTATTCTAGACCACCATTCGCGAAGGCACACGAACAATATCGTTCGCATGTTTGGATTAGTTTGGCAACAGCGCTATTTAGCCACTGAACCACATAAAAATTTGATATATGGAATGTGAAGTGCACCAAGATTTTACCAAATTACTGATTATATAAAATCGGTGTTCTAAGACGTCCTAAAACCATTCGCAAATAAGTTGCGATACCCCAACACTACTTGTTGTAAAATGCGCACGTTTGCAAACTTGCGAATGATCAAGAATAACCGAAGTAAAATATCATTCGCAAATTTATGACATGCGAACGATCGTCATAGATACGAACGGTCGAAATAGTGCCCCTGACCATAAAATTAACAGAAACGAACCTAGTCATAACGTTTAAAAGATTCATGACTGTCGAAAATTGTCAATTCAAATATTAACCGTTTCCACTCGTTTGGAGGGTGAACATCATTTGAGGAAATGCCACGGTCTCATACACGATCATATACATAGCAACTCGTATGGTGGGGGGTGGCACAAACATTGAGGAAATTTTGGTGGTTCTCATGGTTCACCACCTGCAGCGCTGTCCTCTATTGTCACTTTGTCAGCCAATCACAAATAAGATCCGATCAGCTTTATTAAAGTAGGAATGGTTTTTATTTATTCGAGATAATTTTGCAAGATATAACATTTCTGTCATTGATTTTATTTACCATCCAAGTCCTAACCGTTCGTTTTATTGTCAAAGATTAATCACGTGACCGTATGGGGGCGGCACTCAGAATAACCCCATGGTAAATCCTGCCTGTCGTAAGAGGCGACTAAAAGGGTAACCGTAGATGGTAGATGGTCTCATCGCCCGGTGAAATACCACCATATCGACTTAGCGCGCTGTGAAATGGGTCATTCCATGTTTCAGTGTTCGGTCGATACCATCCGGTAGCCCTCCCCCAATCCTCTTTTCCTTGATTCATTTTAAGAATGAAGATGATGAAGTCTCCTAGAGTAAAACACTCAGGAAGCAAAATAACTCTCCGTTCGGATTTCTGGCCGAGAGGTACTCGAGGGAACTCATATCTGAAAATTAACTTTTGCAACATCCGCGGTCTCAACAAGAACATCAATGATGTCCACCATCACCTACAGTTGGAGAAGCCGGATATTCTGGCACTGACGAAAACACAAGTAAACTCGTCTTCCGACAGAGTCCACATGCTTTGTCCTGGTTATGAGCTCTATTCTCGATTCAGATTCAAAGGTGGAGTTTGCCTCTTTGCTAAAGCTGACCTTTCATGCTAGCGTGTAGAGAGTTTGGAACCTAAAGACTTTGATGTGATGTGGTTCAAGATGGCCGATACCAAACTGACCAAATTCCTTTGCTGCCTTCACCTCTCACGTAATGAACCTTCTTATAACAACCTCTTCGAATTTTTATCACTCAAACTGGACATCATTCAAGAGAATCATTCGACAGCAGAAATTGTGAAGTTTGTGCCCACTTGGAAACTCTGACCACACCCTCATCTCCCGCTCCTGCTCTTTCAATGTACCATCGAGCAGCACATTGACGCCCCGTCACATGTGGCATTATAACTCGGCCGACTGGGAAAGTCTTCGTATGTTTTTCTCAGCGTTTCCATGGAAGAGGGTTTGTTTTTCCTCAGGAGATCCAGCACGATGTGCAGAGACAATTTCTGAAATCATCGTGTTGGGGATGCAAACTTACATACCGAACATCGCAAGAAGAACATCTTCCAATAAGACCTGGTTTAGCGGAAGCTGCTCTAAAGCTGTCGCTTCCAAACAGGTAGCATTCCATCGATGGCAAAAAAAACCGAACCCTGAGACTAGAGCAGTGTATGTGGAGGCTAGAAACATATGCAATGAGACAATCAAGTATTCAAAAGATGCTCATAATGTCAAAATAAGATCAAAACTTGTTGAATGTCCTAACGGATCCCGTTCATTTTGGTCCTTCGCCAAAGCTGTGGGGAAAAATTTCACTTCCAGCTCGTTTCTTCCTCTAACCAAGGAAGATGAAACACTAGCCACGACTGCCCCGGAAAAAGCCAACATTTTTGCCCATTTATTTGCTGGCAATTCCACTCTGGACTCATCGGGAAAGCATGAGATCACATTTCACCAACAAACTATCCGAAAGATTTTGTTGGGTCTCAACACCGGCAAGGCATGTGGATCTGACGGAGTCCCACCTATTGTTCTCAAGAAATGTGCCGCAGAACTAACACCTATTCTTTGTAAGTTATTCAACCACTCTTACAAATTGGGGATATTTCCGTCCAACTGGAAAATCGCAAAAGTACAACCAGTCCCCAAAAAAGGCAAAAAGATCCTACCTAGCAACTACAGACCTATCGCACTGCTGTCTATTATTTCAAAGGTCATGGAAAAAGCCATTAACATCGAGCTCATGAAGTATTTGGGAAACTCAGGAATCATCAACGATAGGCAATATGGTTTCCGTTATCAAATATCAACTGGTGACCTGCTTGCTTACGTCTCACATATATGGCAGCAATCTATCGAGAAATATGGTGAAACCTTAGCCGTGGCACTAGATATATCCAAGGCATTCGATCGAGTCTGGCACCAGAGACTCCTCGCCAAGTTCCATCTTATGGCTTGCCTCCTCAGCTATGTTCTCTGCTAACTAGTTTTCTCTCAGGCAGATCACTCCATGTGGTGATCGATGGAGTTTCATCTGACTCTCTAATTATAAATGCTGGTGTCCCGCAGGGATCAATTCTATCACCATCACTATTTCTACTCCACATCAATGATCTGTTGGAGGCAACTTCATGTCTAGTACACAGCTTCGCGGATGATAGTACCTTCCACACTGCCTTCTTTTCCAGGGCTCCAATACCAGCCCGCCAAATCAAAAACGAACGAGGAAGAAATGTTAACACCATAAATATGGATTTCGCAACAATTCTCGAATGGGGATCCAAAAACTTAGTGGATTTCAATGCAAAGAAAACACAAGCATGTCTTTTCTCCAATAAAGCCGACCTCACAATGCCCAACATAAGCTTGTCAGAGGTGACCATACCTTTGAAGTCATCCATCTCGATGCTTGGTATAACTATCAGCAATAACCTTTCTTGGGAAAATCACGTGAGATCAATTGCTAAAAGTGCATCCCAAAAACTTGGTTTTCTGTTTCGTGCCAGGAGCTATTTCACTTCCAGACAGCTGCTTACGATCTATAAGGCACAAATCCGACCTGTCCTGGAATACTGTTCCCATCCATATTTGAAGTGCGGCTCCTAAACATATCCTGAAGCTGTTGGATTCTGTCCAAAAAAGGGCAATTCGTCTTGTCGGTTACTAACTCGCTTACTTCTCTGGAACACCGTAGAAGGGTTAGCGATCTGTCTCTATTCTATAGATATTTTCATGGGCGATGCTCTTCTGAGATATCAACAATCGTTCCTCCTTTGGCGGTCTCTTCGAGGTTAACCCGTCAAGTCCAGTCTTCACACCCCTTTGTGGTTAATTTGGTGACCTGCAGAACATCTATTTTCAAAGATTCATTCATCCAACGAACAGCGAGTCTCTGAAACACATTGCCCAGGGTAGTGTTCCCCGAGGCATATGACCTTCAGAAATTTAAAAAGAACACCAATTCCTACCTCCTTTCCCTTCGTTCTCACGATATTCTCTGAACATTACAGGATGTCTCCTTTCGTGGAAAGTTTTACATATAAGATAAAAACGTGATTATACCCCTAAATCCTCCTAGCGGATAATTATGGCAACTTTTTCTTCAAAAATGGTGCCACCCCCCACCACTCAAAGATGCCAGACCAATGTATATGATGGAAACTACGGCACATTGAGTGGTGGGAGGTGTCATCATTTTTTGATGATCATGTGATTAGTTATTTATTTATTCATGACCTCAAATACAGTACAGAAAGAATATTGATAACAAGGCCTATACCTGAAATGTCATACATAATCAATCATAAAACATACCGAAATAGTACATGATAACTGTATAGTACAATGTTTGTTATACAGTGCGTTCATAAAGTGTGGAAACGCTCCATTATCTTACGATATAATTATTTTCAGAGGTAAAGCTCGGACAGGTCGATTTTGTATTTCAGTCTTCCATCTTTTTTTACGAAAAATATTTTTTTCCCCACCACCTTACAAGATATGACGTCATCGATATTTTTTTTTAATTGACAAATATTCTATTAAATGTAACAACCAGTTTATTTTTTCGTCATTGAAATGGTCCCTTCGTTCCCGCACTGAATGCGCCGGTACCAAGTTATTAATTATTTCGACAAAATGACGAGTGATACAGGCTATGATTAAAATAACTGTAATTAAGGTGTTAAAATTTTTGCAACTTTCCATTTGTTTTAGTTTGAAGATACTGCAAATACACCGTTTTTGTAGAACCACAATTCTTTGTATATAACACGAGTTAGCCCAGAAAATTATGCCATATTTTATTCTTGACTGAACAAAGGCATGGTAGGATGAAAGAGCTGCATCCTTACCTAAAGTTTCAGAAATTAGCCGCAATGCATAACAGTACTGAAAAATTTTTATAGCAACCAAATCTATATGTGACTTCCAGTTTAATTTTCTGTCAATATGTATTCCTATGGGAAGAGGATAGTTTCTATTGAGACAATCTCTTCGTTGTTGTAAGATATTTTGACTGTGTTATTCGTTCTATTTCCACACAATATTAGCTGAGTCTTGTTTACATTCAATACAAGATCATCTGATGAAAAATAATTTTGCAGTGTATCAATTGTGTTATTCTCTCTTCTGAGTAGCAGTTCTTTATTATCTTCGCTGAAAATTAGTGTAGTATCATCAGCGTATAACATCATGTATTCCTCGCTGATGTCAGGTATTTCATCCGTGTATAAAAGGTACAGCAATGGTCCAATAATTAATCCCTGTGGCACACCTCTTCCCACAACCGCAACATCTGACAAAAGTAAGTTTCCTTTTTCATCATATTCAAAGACACATTGTTTACTTTGTAATAGATTAGATCTGAAAAGATCTTCTACAATCCCTCTAATACCATATTTTTCCAATTTATAAAGAGAATTTTATGATCTCCACTATCAAAAGCTTTTGAGAGGTCTAAGCACATGACAAGCGTTTCTTCATTTCTGTTCACTGAATTTAATATTTTGACCACAGCTTGGTAAACTGCTCAGTTTATTGTTGATAGTTTTTTCGAAAATTTTACTTATATTTGTTAGCAGCGAGATGGGCCGATAGTTTTCTTCCACAGTGCGTCCATAAAGTAACGCATAAATTCATTATTGGCTAAATGAACAATAAAATTAGGAATTCCCAAAATAGGTCGATTTTTGATTTCAATTTACTATTCTTTCAAATCATAATCTGATATACAGGGTGAACCACTTTCGTGTAATGAGGTCATCACCATTTTTTTCAAATAGAACCCCCCCTTTTTTTTCAATTTCCATAACACACGAGTGGCATACAATGTTTTATCCAACAAGTGGAAGATATCGTTTTTTTATGAGTTAATAATTAATAAGTTTTGTGATCAAATTGAAGCTATTTGCGTGTCAGTACCCTATAAATGTCAGAATGACTTGACAGTGACTTTTTTACATTTTGGTCAAAGTAGGTTGTTTCTTTGGTTGCCACGGGCAAGATACATGTTAGCAAATGTTTAAATAAATTTTGATATTTGTCAGTTTTCTCTGCAGAAAAGGAAAGCTTTTTTAAAGAAAAAAAAAACATATAAAAAATAGAGGAAACGGATGAAAATTACGTTCGTGAGGATATCCTTATGGAAGCGGAAGAAGCAGCGATGCAGATATTGCCAGAAAAGTCCCGAGATGCTTACGACAAGAAGTTCAAAATGTTTGAGTCTTGGATGAATTTACGGAAAATAAAAGGTATCGATGAAAATGTTGTATTGGCTTATTTTTTACATTTGCAAAAAAAATTAGCCCCATCGTCGCTATGGACCAAATACTCGATGCTTCGCTCGACTATTCACCTTTATAAAAAAATCGACATTTCAAAATATGGCAAACTAACGAGCTTTTTGAAAAGCAAATCACAGGGATACAAATCAAAGAAGTCCAAGACATCAGAACGATCTGAAATAGAGAAGTTTTTGAACGAAGCTCCCGACGACGAGTACTTGTTGATGAAGTTGGCTTTGATAATGGGGATTAGCGGTGCTTGTAGATGCGATGAATTGGTCAATTTGAAAATAGAAAATATTCAAGACAAAGGGCAATATTTTCACGTAGTTTTGCCAGACACTAAAACCAAGAAATCGAGAAGTTTCACCATACTTGAAGTAGGATTTCCTGTCAACCCGATCAATTGTCCGTCTTTGAGACCAAAAAATACTAGTTCTAGCCGCTTTTTCGTTTCTTACAAAAATGGAAGGTGTATCAGCCAGTGTGTGGGAATAAATACGTTGTCGAAGATACCTTCAAGAATTGCAAAGTTTTTAAAATTGGAGGAATCAGAGCTCTACACCGGTCACTGCCTAAGAAGGTCTTCGGCGACTCTTTTGGCCAATGCAGGGGCTAGCATGACTATTTTGAAGCGTCACGGAGGATGGAAGTCCTCGACGGTAGCAGAAGGATACCTAGAAGAATCGGTGCACAACAAAATACAAATTGCAGAAAAAATACAAGGTTGTCGGCGTCTTCCAGCACTATCAGCAGCTGTACCGATATGGGAGCGTCTGGTTCCAATGAACCAACGAATTTTACAATAACTTCAAATTCAAAAAAACCGTTAACGTTTTCCTTTAACTTCAATATCAATGTAAATTCTGCTTGTAATAGTAATAAATAAATAGAATACTACTTTAAATATGAACGTGAGTTATAATCCATAACTCACTAGTGAGTTATGGATTATAACACACTAGTGTGTTATTTGATACTTTACTTGTCTAAAATGACATTAATAATGATAGTCATAACTGTCATGTGTTGGATAAACAAATTAAATGGAATTAGTAGTTATGCAATTAATGTGATAAACTTCCAAAAACAAACAAACGAACGAAAATTTACAATAAATGTTCAAATTCTCCATTAACCGTTAGATAATGACTGAACCAGGCATTACTTTCGTCTCTAACATTCTGTAGCATAGCGGGTGTTATGCTCTGTATTTCTTGTCTGATTCGGTCTTGTAGTTACGGGATATTTCTAGGTCTGTTTAAGTAGACTTTAGATTTTGAATAACCCCATAAAAAGAAGTCTAATGGGCTCAGATCAGGTGATCTAGCAGGCCATTCCACTGGTCCCCTTCTTCCTATCCACCTTTGTGGAAAAGTTGTGTTTAAAAAATCGCGCACAGTTACTGCGAAATGTGGCGGTGCGCCATCCTGTCGAAACCAGATTCTGCGGTCTACATTAGTGGGTATTTGAATATCAGGAAAAAGCTGGATCAGATCAGGAATTAATGTATTTTGTAGGAAATCCAGATATAATGCTCCTGTCATATTTTAGTTTTTTGTGGTCTTTGCGTATAGTACTCTTGCATCCAGTGTGGATCTTCATCAGACCAATAACGGGTGTTTTGCCGGTTAACATGACCGTTCAAATAAAACGTTGCCTCATCCGAAAACGAAACGTTATCAATGAAATTGTTATTTTGGTTCATCATATACTCGCAGAATTCAGTTCTTCGGTCAAAGTCGTCTTCAGCCAATTCATGGATGAGACTTTAAAAGGATGGTATTTTACCATTTTGAAAATGTTTGATACTGAAGACTTTCCAATACCAAAATCCGTAGATAATCATCGTATCGTAATTATGTCTTGTTGAATATTTTCATCAATTTTTGATCTACCTTGCTTTGCTGCATACCTCACATGTCCTAATTCTCTGTATTTTCGCTCTATTCTACTTACCGTAGATTGTGAAATAGGTTCACGATCTGGGTGCATTTCATGGAATAATCGGCATACCTCTTGTTGAGTCCGCATCTTATCGCCAATACCAATCATCATTAATATTTCAATCCTGTCACTTTCGGTTAAAGACATTTTGTAAAAAAAGTTCACGAACGTACCTTCTCTAAAGCGTTAACAATACGAAACTGTGCTTCAATGTTTTTGACAGTTTTGTCAAATAAAAAAAATGGTAAAAGATAATGCCAAACAAATAGTCTTATTCAAGATGGCGCAAACGTCAACATCTGGTAAAGAGCTCTCAGACAAAAAGTGTGATAAAATGTTTGAAGGTTGCAAATCAAAACCAGTTTCAACAGTAGTGTGCATAAAATGCGGTAAAGCATTCCACAGAAGTTGCTTGGACCGAAAAAAATATGAAGCAGTTGATGAAACCCGTATTGTCTGCTGCAGTAGTGAAACATCCAGTAAAACCAAAACCAAAGGATATGTAGTAGAGAACGAAAAACCAAAGGAAATTCATATAGATCAAAAAGATAAGTATATTGAATGGTTGCTCAGGGAAAATGAACTTTTGTCAAAAATTATATCGGAAAAAGACGAGAAGTACGAAATTCTGCTGGAAAACAACAGGCTGTTGGCTGAAAAAGCGGTAAACCTACAGTATAGGTAAGCAACTCCGATTTTTATGAAATTTTCACAGAAGCTTCGGAACACTAATAAAAACACCCTGTGATGAAAATTTTTCCACGGAAACACCTCTAACATACTTTTTTTTAGGAAAGCTTCTGAAAATCGATCACGGTAAGACCTAAGAATTTGATTGATATTGTACTCACGTTATGGTTTGAGATAATGTTTATTACACTAAAACATAGTTAACATGTCCTTGAACCAAATTCCACAAGAAATTTCATGATGAGAAACTTTGGAATAAGATATTTTCATGTTTTTATATTTGTATATTTTCGACTCAAAACAATATATAATAATTGCTATGTCAAATGAGATCTGTTATGTCACAAGAGAGCAAGGTTGCCAAGTTGTATTTCCATTTTCAGTGGTAAACCATAGAACTTGAGTCTACATATAAGTACAATATATTTTTATTGATTGATCTACGTTTGATTGATCTAGGTGTAATTGATCTACGTTTGGGGTGGATCCCGGCGAGAGTGATGTTTTTAATCAGGCACTGCGATGGCGCGCCAGCGCGTCGCAGGAACCATCTCCCTCGAGTTACCTGCATTTTGAATTATCTACGTTTGATTGATCTAGGTGTAATTGATCTACGTTTGGGGTGGATCCCGGCGAGAGTGATGTTTTTAATCAGGCACTGCGACGGCGCTGGCTCCATCTCCCTCGAGTTACCTGCATTTTGAATTATCTATGTTTGATTTATCGCGCCATCGCAGGAATCGTGTGCATCGAAATATTTGGATTCGTTGAATGATTATTGTATCCCGAACTTTGAAATAAATCAAATCTCCGATTTTGTATTCACTTGGCAACGCTGCTTGTTATAGTGACACTAAACTAGTCATTTGACATTTCAATTATTACACGCCATATTGGGTTGAAAATATACGATATTAAATTATGAAAATGGGCATTTTCATAGCTTTCCATCATGAAATTTCTCGTGGAAATCGATTTTAGAACATGTTAATGATATTTTAGTCTATTCAAAATTTGTCCTACTAATTACGTAAGTACAATATCAATCAAATTCTTAGGTCTTACCGTGATCGATTTTCAGAAACTTTCCTAAAAAAAAAGTATGTTAGAGGTGTTTCCGCGGAAAAATTTTTATCACAGGGTGTTTTTATTAGTGTTTCGAAGCTTCTGTGAAAATTTCATCAAAATCGGAGTTGCTTACCCATACTGTAGGTTTTCCAAAAAAGCCAACTACCTGAGCAATAACAAAAACACCAGTCATGATAAAAAATGGGCAGAAACAACAAACCGACACCAGAGAAGCAAAAACACAATGACTAATGATGGAGAAGAAAAAACGAAGCCAGCAACTGAAAATATAAGAATCCATACAGATAAAAATGTAAACAATGAGTCATCTAAAACAGAGGACCGTGAACTTGAGAATGAAACAGATGAAGAGGAATCATACACGGTGGTCCAGTCAAGAAGACAAAAACAACTAGAGAGAAGGCCGACTAAAAAACTAGGACAGGCGTTAGATGAAAACAACCATGGTTTCAATGGAACTCAACCCAAGGCGTGGATGTATCTATACAGAGTGCTACCAGAAGTAGAAGAAAAGCATATAATGAGTTACCTAAAAGAAAAGTTGGGTGAAGAAGAGATCATAGTAGTAAAGGAATTGCAATCTAAAATACCTAACAAAAAATGTTTCATGGTAGGAACAAATTTTTCTTTTAAGGAGAAGTTACATACTCCATCTTTTTGGCCAAGGGGGGTGGGATACCGTAGGTTTGATTTTAGAAAATATAACTCTTACCAACAGGATGAATCATCGAATAATTTTTTATAGAGAAAACACCAGACGATTTTAAAAGAGCGAAAAAACGAGAGTCAGAGAAATAAATAAGAACTCTTCAAAAATAAGTCTCATACACCAAAATATGCAGTCTATAGAGAACAGCATTGAAAAAATTGAGGTATTTTTGAGGGACAACACAAAATGCAATTTCATATGTGCTACTGAACACTGGAAATCACAAAGTGAACTTGAAAACATAGGAATATATAATTTTCAGTTAGCTTCATACTTTTGTAGAGACGAAAATAAACACGGAGGCTCGGCCATCTACTGCAAAAGAGGAATAAAATTCAAATCACTAAACAACATAGTAAAAATATCAGTAACTGGTGATTTCGAGTGTTCAGCTGTAGAAGCTAATATTTCAGCAGAAAACATAACTATAATATCTCTGTATAGACCAAGTGGAGGGCAATTAAATGTATTTTTTGATAAATTTGAACTGTTGTTAACAATGCTCAATTGTAACAAGAATGTAGTATTCATTGCAGGGGACTTTAATATAGAACTCAAAAATGAGAACAAGTTGAAATCTGACATGTTGGCCTCAATTCATTCTTTTGGTCTTCACATGGCTGTCAAGGACTACATGCGTATCACCTATTTTACAAAAAGTTGCATTGATAACATACTAACGAACTGTACAGAGCCATATGAGGCAAAAGTAATAGATATTCATACATCAGATCACAAAGCACAATTAATAACATGGTCAATTGAACATGAAATAAAAGAGAATTATACTTTTAGAAGAGTGTTCTCAAATGAAAATATAGATGCATTCATTAGTAAACTTGAAGAACTAACTTGGGATGAAGTGCGTGGCTTTGATAGGTCATGTGTGGATAATCAGTGGAATGCTTTTATGAGGTCCTTCATGCTGATATTTAACGAAAGAGTTTCCCTCGTAAATTAGTTAATGACAATAGAGGTAAATCAAACTACCCTAAAAATAAAGAAATAGCTGAATGT
This sequence comes from Plagiodera versicolora, assembly GCA_037013635.1. Taxonomy (NCBI): domain Eukaryota; kingdom Metazoa; phylum Arthropoda; class Insecta; order Coleoptera; family Chrysomelidae; genus Plagiodera; species Plagiodera versicolora. The sequence continues at coordinate 323,501 of CM072986.1, read as the reverse complement.
AAGAGTAGGTTGGATATCCTATTGGTATTATCTGAAATTAATGATATTGGTCGAGCAGAATATACTGAGGCAAAAATAGAATACGATAAATTACTAAGAAAAACAAAAAGAGAGGCCTATTCTGAGAGAATTTGAAATTCTGATAACAAAAGCAAATGCATGTGGACTATTTGCTCAGAAATAACGGGAAGGGTAAAAAATAGTGAGTGCAGAATCAAAGGAGAACCAAAAAGAGTAGCAAATGAATACAATTCACACTTGACCAGTATTGTCCCAGAATTGATATCAAACCTTCCTTATGCACCTTTTCAATGTGAAATAGAATATAATATTGAGTCAATGTTCACGAGGCCAATATCACCAACAGAATTAATAGATCTGTCAAATAAAATAAAAAATAAATTTTCAAGTGGTGTAGACGATATTCCAACATGCATTATGAAGAAAAGTATAGCAACCTTAAGCGAAATTGTGTCATATATTATCAATAACTCCCTGAAATTTGGTATCTTTCCGTTATGACTCAAGCAATCTCTTGTGATACCAATATATAAAAAAGGTAACCCCGAACAAATGGAAAATTACCGGCCTATAAGTCTCCTACCTAGCTTCTCTAAACTATTTGAACTAGTAATGTGTCATAATATATCCTCATTCATGCAGAAATATAACTGCTTCAGCAATAATCAACATGCATACCTACAAGGAAGATCAACTCAGAGCGCTATTTTTCAGTTTACTCAAAGTATTACAAATTTAATGGAAAGAAAATACCTAGCCCTGGGCATGTTTCTAGACCTATCCAAGGCTTATGATTGTTTGAACCACCAAATACTTATTGAAAAAGTTGAAAAGTATGGTATAAGAGGAAACGTATTAAAATGGATTGAGTCTTATCTTACTGACCGTCAGCAAAGTGTCAGCATAAGGCGTAATGGACAGTCACACCAATCAGATACATTACCAACAAAGGTAGGTATACCCCAAGGGAGTATAGTAGGGCCATTATTATATATCATATATATTAATGATCTATGTGAACTGAATCCTAGATTTGACCAAAACATTACGGTTTTTGCTGATGACGCAAATTTATTGATAGGGGGAGAAACATACCCAGAGGTAATAAGAAGTAGCATTGAAGTATTTCATGAAACAAAAGAATGGTTCACAAGAAATAGATTGATATTAAATGAAAATAAAACTAATTAAATTTTATTTAGAACACCCCAAGTTCAATGCGAACCGAGACAAAATTTAAATTTAAACTTAGGAAGCACCAAACTGACAATAGCGGAAGATACCAAATTTCTGTGTATCTACATCGATGAATTCCTAAAATGGAATAAACACATTGAATACACAGCAAACAAACTCAGCAGGATATCATATGGAATAAGAGTGGTCAATAAACACCTAGAGAAAGAATCTGTAAAAACGCTTTACTATATCAACTTTGAATCAGTTGCTAGATACGGTATTATTTTCTGGGGAAGCAACAGTAACATTGAAAGGATTTTTGTTATCCAGAAAAAAACTCTCAGAATAATCAATAATATGAAACACAACGAAACATGTAGATCTGTATTTAAAAACAACAACATAATGACAATTTTTGCTCTGTATATCTATGAATGTCTGGCGTTTTTATTCAAAAATAAACATCTTTTTAGTAGTAGTATGTGTCAACACACATACCAAACTCGCAGAAATGACCTCACATATCCTGTACATAGGTTGACCCGATCGAAAAAAAACGCCTTACTATATGGCAATAAAATGCTACAACTATTTACCCAACAATATCAAAAATATTAATGTACTGAGTCAATTCAAAAAAAGGATAAAAAAATGCTGATTGAATTAGAACCTTATAAAATGGATGACTATCTGAGACCAAAAATAAAGTATACAATTTTCTTCCTGTGACGCCATTTCATTCCACGCCGCCTGTTACAAAAATTGTGATTGTCAGCTAAATTTTGAAATAAAGATATTTACTATTATTATTATTAAAAAGATTTTTATAGTCCAGGGGCTTGGATCACTAATAAAATAAGATACAATTATTAAGAATATTGCTGTATGTTCTTGATAGTTTATCAAAGTAGTTGTATAACAATACGTAATTTCATTTAATGTGTTTATTACGTTTATTCGTTATTTTCATTACTTTGTAAGAAAACTTTTGCATTTTTGCCCACTCTGTACCAATTTGAAGCAACATATTATACATTTTTGGAATCAGCTCAGCAAAGGCAATTTGGAAATTCAAAAAAAGGGGGGGTTCCATTTGAAAAAAAATGGTGATGACGTCATTACACGAAAGTGGTTCATCCTGTATATTGGATTATGATTTGGAACAATAGTAAATTGAAATCAAAAATCGACCTGTTTTGGGAATTCCTAATTTTGTTGTTCATTTAGCCAATAATAAATTTATGCGTTACTTTATGGACGCACTGTATTTTGCAGCATACAAACGGAAAGCCAACAAACAATTTTCTAAAACATTACAGAAAAACGCGTATATATAATTGAAAAACAGACATGCGGTATCCGGCAAATCCCGAATACCAATCAATCGCAAATCAAACAGGTATTTCTTCAATCCTGTAAGAATAATTTGAAAAACTGTCAGGAATAACATATAACATGTTGGTATCCTCAGTTAGGTAATTTCATATAAAATGAGAAGACAAACTAATATACAGTGTGTTACAAACTTCAATCGAAGTGAACGAAAACGAAGGTAACATTTAAGGCACCTTGTATGAATATGAATGCTGATCAGAACAATACCGGCTACTTTGGTATTTTCTACGTCACCAGACAAAATTCAGATCTTTGGAGGGACAGCTTAATTCAGTTATTTCAATCAGAGCCTGCACCATTCCCCATTCTGTCGATATAATCAATAACTTGGTACCGGCCACGATCGTATACATAGGTCTTGCAACTCGGGTGGTGGGGGGTGACCCAAACATTGAGGAAATTTTCGTGGTTCTCATGTTTCGCCACCTGCAGCGCTGTCCTCTATTGTCACTTTGTCAGCCAATCACAAATCAGATCCGATGAGCTTTTTGAAAGTAAGAATGTTTTTTATTTATTCGAGAGAATTTCGCAAGGTATAATATTTCTGTCATTGATTTTATTCACCATTCGAGTCCGAACCGTTTGTTTTGTTGTCAAAGATTAATCACGTGATTATACCCCTATGTCCTCCTAGCGGATAATTATGGAAACATTTTCTTCAAAACTGGTGCCACCCCCCACCACTCAAAATTGCCGTAGATTCCAGACCTTACGTATATGACCGTGGTACCGGCGCATTGTGGCTGGAAAAAATTCAGTGCTGAATAGGAAACGATAAACTGGTTGTTTCATTTGAAAAAAAAATATTTGTCTTGCTATTACGGAAAAATGCAACACCCTGTGCATCTGAAACTATTCTCAAAACATGGACCTTTTGATGTCGTGTAACTTTTATATGAGACTTTTCATATCAATCAGCCTTATCGATATATCGAGCAAACTCACACTGTTAGGACAACCGGTATATCGATACGTGTGGTTTGCTCCTGTTTGATGTCGAATTTTCTAATTGAAATCAGTTGAATTATTGGTCGAGAGTTATACCAATGTGTTACAATAAATGCTGCTCTGCATTCTCAAGCAATACGCAACTAGCAACAAGGGATAATATTATCGATACGTATTTCACATTCATTCAAAGCGGGGTTCGTACACCGACTCAACGTAATATCGTTATCGCCTGTCCAGAGCACGTTGTGTGGGTGTACGAACCCCGCTTTGAAAGAATGTGAAATACGTATCGACAATATTATTCCTTATTGCTTGTTGCATATTGCTTCGGTATGCGAGCCGCCTAACTCATGAAGCAGGAAATTGCATATCTGTTGAAAACTTATTATTGTATTTACTGTAAACACATAGACAAAAACCTTCTCTCACAAAAAGTGTCAGGTGTATGAAAAAGAGGTCAAAAGCAATTTTCTCGTTTACTAAGATTCCAGTGGCGCGCTTGTTTTACAAAGATGCAAGTAAGCCTAAGCTGCTCAAAATGTTCCAGCCAATGGAGGATGATGATGATTATGATTTCTGCGATTGTTCCAAATCAGTGTTTTGTGACATGAAATCATGTTTTGTTATGTCTCCAACTGATATACGGGCTGTCCAATTGAAGCAACGAGTTGCTGTTTTCTTCTGTGATGAGTGTTTGGCAATCTTCAAACAGACACCTCCGATACTCAGAAAAAAATAATTTTTGGAAAGCGAGATAACCTGTTCATGAAAAGAGATCATGAATATAAAAGAACAGCTGTCTTCGGCAAATAATCATGACGATATACCCCAAGAAATCGAGAAATTGAAACACGAAATCAGCAAAATTCGAACTGATATGATGGGACTACTCAATCTTCCCCAACAAATAACGACGAAATCATAAATGAAATTTACGAGCGCCAAACTAGATCGAAAAATATCATGATCTTCAACCTTCAGGTAGGAGATCGACATACTACCGAACCTGACGTAACCAAAGTTAAACACATTTTTTAAGAAATGACCAATGAAGGAGTTAAGTTTACCAGAGTAGCAGGATTAGGCAAACAAAATAAAAATGGAGCTAGGGCATTAAAAGTCGTCTTAGAAGATGCACAAGATGTTCTTTATGTACAGGGTGGGCAAATTTCGATGTTTGTATATGGCAGCTCGGTACCAATAGGAGATGCGAAAAAACGAAGGTCGCATCCTTGATCGCTTTTTCTGAGATAAGCTCACTGGTGAAAACAAAAATTGGATATCGTCTTTTTTTTTGAGTTATAACCAAAAGTTCGATTTTTCGGTTTAAAGAAAATCTTATCAATTGTGGATCATTCAACAAGCCGAAATGACTTCTGGATAATCTAACCTTGAATGATTCAAGAAAACAGTTTTTCCAACAAGATAGTGCACTCCCTAATAATGTCAGGACAGTGTCACATTTATTGAATTTAAATTTCGGAAATAATTGGACGAGAAGCAACGGTCCAGTAAGGTGGCCACCACGATCACCTGCTTCAATACCACTGGATCTCTTTTTTTGGGGCCACATTAAAAACAATTAAGACAAAATTTCCAAAAACTTTCTCGTATCTGTTTGGTTCTGACAGCTTGACGGTTAAGCTAGCAAAACCCAGGATTAAAAAAAAAAACGAAAAGCAAAAAATTCGGCGATAGGTTCAAATGAGAGTCTTAAAAGAGCCTTGAATTATAGCGTATTCAAAATTTCCAAAAACTTTCTGGTATTTGTTGGGTTCTGCTAGCTTGACGGATAAGCTAGCAAAACCTAGGATTTAAATAAAAAACGAAGAGCAAAAAATTCGGCGATTCAAATGAGAGTCTTAAAATAGCCTTGAAGTATGGCGTATTCAAAATTTCCAAAAACTTTCTCGTATCTGTTTTTCTTATAAAATAAGCAAAAGATCCGGCAATAGGGTAAAAAATTAGCCTTAAATTATGGCCAAAGAAAATTTTGGAAATTCGAAAGTGGTTCTGCTAGCTTAATGGAGGTAAATATATCTACACTATCCAACCTATTGAATCGTCTGCACATATGGAGCAGAGGACTGTGGAAATGGTGGTAGCAGTTGGTTACTTCGATGTGAAAGGAGATGTTCGCTCTCAGGATTAAAAAAAAAACTTGAAGAAATGAATTTTCAAGTTTTCTGCTAATTGCATGTCAGTTTCTTCAGTTTGAACAAGTGAAATTCCCAAAGAGTCGTATTTTGAAATGATTACGTCACTCATACACGAAAATCAGAAAATACCGATTTTCTCCAAAACGCGTGGAGCAAAAAATATGAAACTTGGGTAATTAATTAGCCTAAAATTGGTCATGAAATATGACGGCATCGAATCGTGGAAAAAAGTTCGATTTTGAAAAATGGCTCTGCTGAGTTCGGCCGAAGCCAGCAAAGCCACATATTTTTCTGTGAAGGAGAAGAGCGAAAAAATTGGGAATAGGGTAATAAATTAGCCTAAAATTAGATCTACAATTTGAAATTATCAAGTTAGCAAAAATATATTTTTTCAAAAATGGCTTTGCTGAGTTCGGCCGAAGCTAGCAAAGCCACAAATTTTTCTATGAAGGAGAAGAGCAAAAATTTCGGGATTAGGGTAATAAATTAGCCTAATATGAGCCTGAAATTATGAGACTAATCCCCAGTCGTAATTCGTGTGTGGCTTTGCTAGCTTCTTTAGTATAGTTTTTTATGTCTGTTACGTTGCCTTTTCTGTGGATTGGGCATATACACGTGACATTTCACAGATATCTGGTAAAGTTGCATATTCCAGAATAGAATAATGCAGTTCAGAGTGTTATAAAGAGATATGAACTATGTATTGCTCATAATAGACATCAGTTTGAACATCCACTTTAATATGTATCACTTTTTTGTAGTTGTTATTGATTTTAAATTTATTTATCTGTTTTTGGTGGATAAACCACAATTGTTATGTTCGCTTTTGAAGACTAGCATATCGAGAGTCACCTAACATATTATACAAGGTTAAATAGGGAAAAAATAATCCTTTTTAGCTAAACCATAGTCAACTATGATTTCCATAAAAAAATACAACTTTAGGTAATAACTCGAAATCGAACTTTTTTTTTAATTTTCTCTGAGTGACTGAACTCCACTAACAACCATGATATTCGTATATGTCGTTAAGTCGAAAAATCGAACTTTTGGATATAATTCGAATACAAAAGACAATATCCAATTTTTGTTTTCACCAGTGAACTTATCTCGGAAAAAGCGATCGAGGATGCGACCACCATTTTTTCGTATCTCATGTAGTTACCGAGTGCCCTATACAAACATCGAAATTTGCCCTGTACTCAGAAACAAGAGTAGAGTTAGCAAGGAAAGGAACATTTTCATTAATGCGGATCAAACACCTATGCACATGGCTCAATACAAATCACTACAGAGCGAGTTGAGAACCAGAACAAACAGCGGTGAAGCGAACCTGAAACTTAAGTATATCAATGGTAGCCCTAAGATAGTCAATCAAAAAATCTGATCTTGTCATTTCCCCCAAACTCTCCCAACCTATACTTCCAAAATTTCCGTGGACTTCGAACCAAGTTAGATACTCTCCAGCGTAACGTCGCCACATCACTCTTTGACATCATCATCCTTACCAAAACATGGCTTACACAGGACTTCTCCAGTGATGAACTAAGTCTCACAAACTACACAGTCTTTAGGAAAGACCGATCCACTGGAACTATTCCTTTCTCAAATACACTAATGTACCCAACTACTCTCAAACGACTGTATTCAAGAACTCTTTGTCTCTATTGGCTACTCCCCAAGGCACATTGGTACAGTCTACCTCCCTCCTAAACCACCCATAACTTCATTTCTGACGTTAAGCTCTGTCCTTGATGCCATAGCAGAATACACTTCTCCACAGCTGTACCCACTCCATCAGCGTCAGCCTTGGAAACCAACGCGATTACTATTCTGCCAAACACCTGTGCCTTCCACAACTTGTACTGATGGCATTCCCAACTAAACGAATGTATTACAAGACTAGGCATTTTCAAACAAGTGAGTAATATCAACAATGTGAGTTTATTACAATTTCAAATGTGCTGATTATGATGGTATTCTCGCCTGCTTGGAATCCATGGATTGGGACCTCATCTTATCAAATAAAACCCTTGATGAAATGGTAAACATTTTCTATGACACCCTCTATTCACTGTTCAATCTGTTTGTACCAAAGAAGAAATACTCATCCGAAAAGTTTCCCTTATGGGTCTCGCCAGAACTGAAAAACCTTATGTAAAAAAATACCCACAAAAAGTACAAATCCTGAAAGAGTGAACGAAACTTTCGCGCTTTCTGTGAGCTAAGGTCTGGATGTAAAACCCTTTTATAAGAGTGCTATAACACCTACCTTACAGAATATCCAATGTCCATACATACAAATGTTAGATTCTTCTGGAAGTTTAAATCACAGCTTAGAATAATGAATTAAAAAGATTCATAATCATCTGTAATCTTCTGCAATCTTACTCTTTGAGTCTCCCAATGATAATTGTAACATTTATTAATTGACCTACTGTACACTTAACTGAACTTTACCTTCACCAACCAACTCACATCGTCTTATCTGTATTCTACTTCACTATTGTATTTTATAAGAACTATATTTTATATGAATTGGGCTAGTCCTGTTGATTAAAATAAATAAATTATTGATGATATTTTTCATTTTTTTCCCTGCACTATCATGAATGTTTTCATTTTCGGAAGATCTAACCTCACTTTTTTTTCTTGATCTACAGCACCTTATAGGGCATTCCAACGACCTGTCAAAACAAATTCAAAATGGTGGGAGTAGGCACACAATGCTTTGTTTACATATTGTTATGTTATAAATTGATCTAAAAGTTGTGAGATTTTTGTTTTCGTGATTGCATCGAATGATTTTTTATATTGTCAGAGCTTATTAGTGGTATTCTCACCAAAAAATGCCTGTTACATGCCTTTTAGTCAGTCAACTGTGGAAGTCGTTCCAAGGATGATGTAAAATGTAAAATTCTTTTTAGTGCCTGCGGTTTTAAGCCACAGGTTTCTAACGGATAAAAACGAATTGTCTGAAAGGCTATGGATAGCAGCAATTAAGAGGGACGATCTTACTGAATCGATACTAAAAAATCAGAGAGTCTGCAGTAAACATTTTATAACTTTTATTGTATTTACATTGTACATTTTATTCAGCTGCAAATAAAAGTGCACCCACATGACTGCAAACTTCACTGTGTCCAGCCATTCATGGGCAATGTGCTGTTAATACACTTTCATCTTTGGCCACGATGCACCAAACGTCCAATGATTTCTCATTTCCTCTCTCAGAATGTTTGACCTAAAAAAATTGCTGAATAAACAAAAGTCAATAAAAATGAACAAACCTCACCTTTCCCACTACAATGTAGAAACCATTCACCACTTTTGTCCCCACATTCACAACAAAGCCTGACTCAAAATACTTGAATGAATGCAAGCTTTTGTAGGCCTTCATTTGTTCTTTGGTGTAATAGCTATGGGTTAGCACTATAAATACGAAACAATATCTATATTTGTAATAGGTGGAATTCCATGAATTGAACTATCTAATTCCTGGATGTTCAATGTAAAAGGGTCTACATCATTTATTATCTTCAGCTTCATTCGGTATCTGTAAATAAACATTCCACTTCACATATGGGAAACAAAATGTTGTGTAAACAATAAACAAATTGGGTTTTCAGCTTACCTTTCACCAATATCTGGATTTTCCAACAATAATGTCCTTAAATATACACTCTGCATCTTAAAACTTCTATCATCAACAACAAAATCACACAACTTCGGAAATAATGCCGTAATGACGTCACTTCAAACAGCTGTGTGCCTACTCTCGCCATATTGAATGTCACGTGATTTGGAATGCCTAATTTTATCTTCATCATCGAAAATGTTTGCCTGATGTGCACAGCTGTTATGAAAAGCTTCCATACAAATTATGAAATGCACAGCCGAAACCACTTTTTTATTGAAGTGTTTGCATACTTTTATTTCGCCAGTTTTGAGTAGCTTGTCACTACCCACCATTTTCTTCTTAATTAATCTTAGACAATTCGTATTGTATTGTTAACAAACGAATAGGTAAGGACTTGAAAGGTGAATAAAATCAATGACAGAAATATTATATCTTGCAAAATTCTCTCGAATAATTCAAAAAAGATTCGTATTTTTACAAAGCTGATCTGAATATGAAATTTCAATAGCACGTTATCTGTGCGAATCAAACACTCGATCATACGAAATCCATCTCATTCAAACTATAGAACCACTAGAACTTGAATATACGTCTGTGTCAAACGTCGAGAATGTCCTATTCGAGAGTTCAAAGTTTCAAACTTCAATGTCCAAATTAACAGTATCTCAAATACATGTGAAATCATTCGAGAACCTCAAAATTTTGAATATTACCTTGAAAGTGGAAATTATTCATCTGAAAAATTTGCATAAATATATATTTGCGTTGATTTATAACTCTACTAAGCTATTGTTGATACAAAATGCCTGTTCCGGGTGGTGTATACCAACAACAAGGACAAGGACCTTCATGTATTGATAAAATGAAAATGGGATTTTTCTTAGGTTTTTGTGTTGGAATAGGTAGTGGTGCTTTATTTGGAGGATTCTCTGCACTCAGGTTGGACTTTATATCAATTCCATATTTTGAAAATTGATATTTCCTAATGTTGAATGGAATGAATATTTGAAATAGTTCTGTTCAATTCTTAGAAATTGGAAGATTCTAGAACTGAGTACTTCTCATAAATAAGAGGAGCGAGCAAAATGCAAAAGAAATTATATTTGCTAAATAACAACTAGCACCAATTCAAAAAATCAAACTCTGAAAAAACTAATTAAGGATCTTTTACTTTCAGGGGTGGTTTAAGAGGAAGGGAATTGGTGAATACAGTAGGCAAAGTAATGTTGCAAGGTGGAGGATCATTTGGTACATTTTTAGCAATTGGATCTGGATTGAGGTGTTGAAATACTTCCAACGAATTCTGGACTGCATACAATTTCTTGGTAGTTTGTTAGTGTAATGTATTGAATGATAATTTTTATAATATACTAGAAATATTTATTAAAGATTGTTTCATTTGATATACCAGGGTACTCTGTTATTTAAGTACCAGGTCACTGGATAAGAATGGTGAATGCTGTATCTCCAAAACTATTCATCATAGAGGCCAGCAATGAAAATTTCATGTTCAAAGTGGCCCAAGAAAACCTTGGAAATTTTTGTCATGTTCCCAGAATGGCTTCCAGAGGAAACGTAATCGTCATCTGAAAATTTCAAAGTAATTTTTCACTGAAATATACCTAATAAACTTACCAAATACGTGTATACATCTTGAAGTTGACCTTTTTGGAAGTTCTTTCAAATAAACAGCTAACTCCTGAATGATTTGACCAATTTCAACAAACTTAGTCTCATTATAAATAGCATTGATTATCAAATCCATCTCGTTTGTGTGTTTGTGTTTGATTTCCAATTTTTATTCTTAGATATTTTAGACTAGGAAATAGATATCGAGATAAGAAACTCATATGTTGTATTTGATTCTTTAGAGAATTTTTCATATTTTTTTATCATATTAAGATATGGCCTGCAGTGGCTTCACTCGAAATCAAATACATCACAAATGAGATGAATTCGATCGATCCATGCGATGTCAATTTGAAGATGAATTCGTATTCACGTATTTGGTAAGTTAACTATAGGTATATTTCGGTAATAAATCACTTTGAAAATGTCAGATGACGATTACGCCTCCTGGAGGTCATCCAGGAAACTTTACAATAATTTCCAGGGCTTTCTCTTGGCCACTTTGATAATAAAATTTTCACCGCAGGCTGGCCACCCGGTACACTTTGATGAGATCTTATAAACTTGCAGAATGAAAAGGCAACTTCATTATATCAATAATTTGTGATTGGGCTGTGAGAGTTTTTGAAAGAATCATGGTTGATCTATCAATAAGTAGAATTAATATACTATACCAAAAATATTTACATTGATCATTTATGGAGGGTTGAAAATGATAATAGCTGAAATGGAATACATATTGTGTTTGAAATGTCGAAAATAAATTATATTATTGTTTCAGGTATTTACTCATGGTTGATTGTGGTTTTGAAATTTTAGGTTTTTCATAAAATTGTTAAATTTTGAATGACTAATGGTTGTTACGCATTTTTGAGCTGGTTGTGTTGAAGCGGTTTCAAATGACTTATTGTATGTGAAACAATTTCGATATTTCATATCAGATACTATATACAGGGTGTTTCAGATTGAAATGTATTGTTTTTCAATTGAGAAGAAATTTCAGTTTCTCCTGACATATTCTGATCTTCATTTCTATTCAATTCAGATGGGTAATTTGCATGAAGGAATCATATCGAGTATGATTGGGTTATATAGAGTGATTGAAAAGTTATGATCACATAGATTTTCACATAATGAAGACAACACCCTGTAATTGAAGGCGGTAGACATGCCAATGGGGTGTGATTTGGAACCACCAAAGTTTCCTCTATCTACAGATATTATATGTATATATTTCAATCAGAAACGCCCTTTGGCTCCACTCCTTATTTCCAGAATATATTCCTAGTTTCCTATACCTATAAATATATCAAAAATAATTTCAAGTTATTCATCAACATGTTTAAGTTCTCAGAAATTCAATTTACCATTAACAAATTTTAGTGAATTTTCATCACTACAAAACATATTTGTTTCCATTAGTGTTGTTCATACTTTTCAGAGTATTATTAGATGAACAAACAATAGAGAATTTGTGAAATCAAAAACCATTCCATGGAATTTTTTTCCAATGTGATTTTGGTAAAGTCATATGATATGTATAGGTTGAATTCTTGGATCTATATTATTAACTTACCTTCTGTAGCATGGACGTCCATATCTTTCAATGGATTGTGAGTTTGGCTGTCTATACTTTCTCCAAATGAAAGATGACGAATTCTATGACTAGTATTGAAATCACTGGATGAAAATGGCTGCACATCATGAACATGCAAGTGACTAACACTAAAACTTTCACCAGGAGCTACATGGAAGCTTCCACTCACTCTGTTGACAATGAGACTACCATATATTTGGCAACCCTGCATGAAAGCAGTTTTCAGTTTTGCACCATATTTTTCATCTTTACATTGACTTATGTTCTGAACATTGTCCAATGCCCACTTTCGTTCACGATAAGCTTCCTTCACTTCCTCACAAGTGTTACAACACCTATCTGCTGCACCATAACAACTACCACATTCTGTTTTACTTGTCTCCTGTAATGCTAATAGATCAACACACCAAGAAGTGAAAGATATATACTCTTACAGTGGAATTGCTTTTAATTTTGATTGTGATATCCTCTTTTTTTGGTTCTTCGATTGGTTTACCTTCCAGGTCTAACCTTCTCTTATAAATATTGTGATTGATTTCTAGATGTTGCTCTCCTGATGAGTCCATCGCATCTAATACTAAAACTGTAAATGATGTTAGTAATGTATCTAGGCATTTACAGAACTGATCTTTACAATCACATGAAATTTTTGGAACTACAAAATCTAAATTTATTTGAATGTTCGGACTCCTGGATGTGTCTACAAACAATTCTTCTGTGATATTTGGCGTCATATAATTAACCATTTCCACCCAGAATAGTAAGGCCATGATGATGAAGCTGATAATAGTGACTGAAACATAAAACATTCTTATAACAAGAAGTTGGTGACAACATTTTCAACGAAATACTCACTTGTACCACCACCATAAGTCTGAATTCTGACATCTTCCAGAGTTTTCGGATAAGCATCAAAACGTCTGAGATTTTTGAAAACCTCCCACATTTTAGAGTTTATTGTTATGACAGTGATAATGACGTCAGAAATAAAATTAAGGTTATTCTTCTTTTTTTTATTGGCTTATGCTAAGGTGCCTACAACTATGGTGAAACCAGTCCCTATCTCGACCCGTGACCAAAATCCCTCGATCAAAAAGCATATTTTCGAACCGACACGAACGCTTTTTTAAATCACCACGGATGGCGACACCGTCGGCGCTATAATAATGCGAAATGCAACGTTGCTAATTGTTAATGAAATACAGTAGTTTGTCTACAAAGTCTTGACAGTCTTGATTCGACGGTATTTCACGAATCTGTGGGGATAACAGGACGTAGAATCGTATTTTGAAAAAGATATGTTACTTTGGCTTTTTTGGAAGCGACTATTTTTTTTTGGGGGGGGGTTTGGCATTAAACCGAAGTTTTTTTGCCACAGATTTTTTTTAGGCTGTTTATTCTGGGTTGATACCTGTATGAAATCGCCAGATTGAGCCGTGTTGCCATATGTTTTTCACTTTTTCAGCGATGCTCCGAATTAGCTCCGAATAAAAACTTGGGTTAGGTTGCCCGTTTGTTTTGTTTTGAAAGTGTTTTCAACTGATGAAATATATTCATTATATTTAGGCAATCCAGCGATCTGTCAAAGCGAAAAACCAATGTGGCGGCTTGGGGCACACACTTGGTGTTTACAATTTTGCCAAAATTATTTCGTTACAAAAAGAAATTTATCCGATAAAAAAAAAGCTCTTGTGTTTTTACTGTTGAAGAAAAGGCCTATCACATGCATTGTGGTTGGCTGTAGATCTCGTACTAATCGAAATAAAGTCGGCATGTAATCGGTTTCTACGGTTACTAATCACAGGTTCTTATGGAGCAGTTATAGAGTAAGAACGATTTAACTAGGAAGCGAAGGGCCCTATGGTTAGCTGCGATCAAGAGATATGATCTCACTGATTCCAAACTGATGTATCAGAGAGTCTGCAGTAGACATTTTTTTGGCCAGAATATTACAAAAAGAACAACATCAATTGAATAATCTAAATCAGCATCAGTATACAATGTGAAAGGATCTAGATTATTAATGAATCCCAACTTAATTTAATATCGAAAACGAATGCTGTGACAAGAATCAGAGATAAGTTACAATAAGTTATAGCTTATCTCTGTAAGAATGAACTGAATGAATAGTTCCAAGCATACTTTTCACCAACGTCTCTGCTATTCAACATCAATGTCTTCAAATATTCACTCTCCATCTGAATACCGTTTCGAAACACCAAAAAACTCCGAAAATAAATAAAATTCACTGTTTACTAGCCAAGGTATCGCATTGTGTGCCCCAAGCCGCCACATTGAATGTCACGTGGTTTGGATTGCCTATTTGGATTACTATTGATTGTGGATAACCATTGATTGGTTCGAATAATATAATGGACTGTTCTCATGCTATAAAGGAATCGAATATTAAAAGGAAGTAAATGATAACTACATAATGATATCTAAAAATGTTCATCTTTCAGTATCAAATCTATTCTTTCTTTCTCATTTGATGGTTCTATATCTCAAAACCAATTACTGTCCAACTCTAATAGGTGTGTTTAAGAAAAAATCCAGAAGTTATAGATTAATTTATTGGTGAGACAAAAATATTCGTGCATTTGCTCATTATGTAAACGCTACACATCATTGCATTTCAACAAAAATTACATTACAGATTCAAATTCAAATGTCTCTCAATTCACTAAGTACCCACATCAACTCAATTGGATAAAAACACAGATGTAAGATGGGAGTCAAATATCTTGATATCCATATCTTTCTGCTAATATATCTGCCTCATTCATTAGGGCTGGTTTGTTTCTGAAAATCAAAGAATATATAACATGTATCATTAAGTCTATGGCCTACAAATGTACTAAATTAGTTAGTAACTGCAGCTTCAACATTCCATCATCAAAATAAATCACATTGTTAGTAAGTCAATCTTGAATTGCTGCCTTATTAAAAGCAGAGGTGTAAACTTTGTTGATGCCTGTGCTGTGATAAGTAGAATCATCCATACATAACAATTGTGGAAGGATTTTTTAATTTAGGCAGCAGTTGTGTATCGAATCAGTGGAGAACGTTATCCTGGTTAATTTCTCCATGGTAAACTTTGTTAGCCGTTCCAGGGATTGAAACAAATTTTGTACCAGGAATGAATTCATCTGAACAACCAGCATGCAAAACAATGAATCTAATAGACAACATAATTCCAATATACCATCTAACTCATACAAATTCTAAATACCTTGAATCTCATATTCTTTGTATTTTGACACTAGAATCTTGCCAAGAATGTCGTAGAGTTTCATTGTGAAATATCCAGGTCTCATCAAAGGAAACAAATTGCCTCAAACCTCCATTTTTCAACAGAACGTACTGTTGGAGGAATGTATTATGTTCCATAGCAACATTAGGAAACTCCATCAATGTGTTCTATAAAGATGTGAGGCGAATGTTGAGCACCAGTGTGAAACGGGCTGCCAGAGCTGACTGCCTAAATTCCCGAACATTACCGAACGACCAGTGGCGTCGTTTCCCCCCTTTAGCTAACGAACGTTACATAAAAGATTAATATTATGAAAATTTTAAACTGGCTGCTTTCTTGAGAAATGTTTCTCGATGAATTAACTTGGGAATGTAAAGGTTGTGATTGTGTTTGGTGTGAAAATACAGGCGTATCGAAGAAATTGATGATCGTGACTGTTATTTTTTGTGCAGAAGACAAGAGAAAATATTTTTTTTCAATTATTTCGCAACTTACTGCCAGAACGACATATGGTGGAAAGTGTTACTTGAATGTATTAGAATCGCACTGTTTAGAAAAAATTCCTTGCAAACGGGGCCCACTATGTGTACACTGAGAAAAAAGAAATTTTCAAAAATATTTTTTTTCAATTATTTCGCAACTTACTGCCAGAACTACATATGGTGGAAAGTGTTACTTGAATGTATTAGAATCTAACTGTTTAGGAAAAATTCCTTGCAAACAGCACAAAACAAACAGCAACATAAAATAGCACGGCAAACTTCCACACCCACCCTGGAGGTGTTGCCCTGGATATCGTTTCAACATGATTCGTAATCCAGCGATAAGATGGGTGCCTTACCTTTTTTTTTCAGTGGAAAGTTCGCCAATAGCCCTATTTTAACCACTCATGTACTGAATCTATTCATAACAATGTATGTGACAATTAGTATTCCGAAAAAGAAAACTTATCATGGGTTTTATAAGTTTCCAATTTTTTCGATCTCTGCCACAAGATAATTTCGGAATTGCCAGGTGACTGATACCAAGTTCATCAATAGTCACGTAATTTACGTAAACTCAGGAAAATGGATCGGTAATTTGGCTTTTCGAAAAAACGTTTCTTCGTTACCAAATAAAAAATATGGCGATCTTCCACAAATAAATGGAGCCAAACTCCCTGGTATTCGATTTTGGGAGAGAAGTTCTCTGACATTTCCAAACTTACGCCTACAAATGAAATAAGAATTGGCATCGATATAAATTTAAAAACAATTCTTTGCTTACTTGAAGGTGACAGCGATTCCTCTGGACATTTTGAAATCACTAGACACGCAGTGACCGAATGTGAAATGTTTGGGTGCCGAAAACAAGTTGCCGCTCACTGATTCAATATTATTGAAGAATGCTTTATTGTGATGGAATAAATTCCACCACAATTTCCATTCTTCATCTTGAGCCTTAGCTGGTACGAAATATTTCCTCCCTGCAAAATTATACTCTCAAGGTCGTCTATAGAATTCGTGAAGGTTTACAAGTAGTTGAAAAATATGCTTTCTTTAATGCCTGCATAAATAGAGTATCATCAGATATCAAATACATCAAAATTGGCAAATTTCCACACCCACCCAGGAGGTATTGCCTAGCCAGAGCTACAAGATACGCAGCAAAGACATGGGAGCATTACATTTTTTTTAGTGGGTAGTTCGCCAGTAGCCCTATCATCCCACAGTTGATTTAACCGATACGTTTTACTGAGACAGAGTTGAGGTGAACCTCTATAACTCTGCAAAAGGCCTCCTCTCTCCCCTCACAGCCTTACCCTTCCTCCAGGAAATAATCATATAGATGAACCGCATATTCAATATTTGGCGCAAGAAAATACCGCAAGACTGCACCGCGAGTCGCAAAAAAAATACCGCAAGACCACACCGCAAGAAAATACCGCAAGACCGCACTGAAATACTGCAAGACTGCACCGAGAGACCGCAAGAACGCACTAACTGACCGCAAGACCGCACCGAAATACCGCAAGACCGCACCGAGAGACCGCAAGACCGTACCGCAAGACCGCAAAAAATACCGCAAGACCGCACTAACAGACCGCAAGACCGCACTGAAATACCGCAAGGCCGCAAGACCGCACCGCAAGACCGCAAAAAAATACCGCAAGACCGCACTAACAGACCGCAAGTAACACTTTCCACCATATGTCGTTCTGGCAGAAGTTGCGAAATAATTGAAAAAAAATATTTTTGAAATTTTCTTTTTTCTCAGTGTACACATAGTGGGCCCCGTTTGCAAGGAATTTTTCCTAAACAGTTCGGTTCTAATACATTCAAGTAACACTTTCCACCATATGTCGTTCTGGCAGTAAGTTGCGAAATAATTGAAAAAAAATATTTTTGAAAATTTCTTTTTTCTCATTGTACACATAGTGGGCCCCGTTTGCAAGGAATTTTTCCTAAACAGTTCGGTTCTAATACATTCAAGTAACACTTTCCACCATATGTCGTTCTGGCAGTAAGTTGCGAAATAATTGAAAAAAAATATTTTTGAAAATTTCTTTTTTCTCAGTGTACACATAGTGGGCCCCGTTTGCAAGGAATTTTTTCTAAACAGTGCGATTCTTATACATTCGAGTAACACTTTCCACCATATGTCGTTCTGGCAGTAAGTTGCGAAATAATTGAAAAAAAATATTTTTGAAAATTTCTTTTTTCTCAGTGTACACATAGTGGGCCCCGTTTGCAAGGAATTTTTTCTAAACAGTGCGATTCTTATACATTCAAGTAACACTTTCCACCATATGTCGTTCTGGCAGTAAGTTGCGAAATAATTGAAAAAAAATATTTTTGAAAATTTCTTTTTTCTCATTGTACACATAGTGGGCCCCGTTTGCAAGGAATTTTTCCTAAACAGTTCGCTTCTAATACATTCAAGTAACACTTTCCACCATATGTCGTTCTGGCAGTAAGTTGCGAAATAATTGAAAAAAAATATTTTTGAAAATTTCTTTTTTCTCAGTGTACACATAGTGGGCCCCGTTTGCAAGGAATTTTTCCTAAACAGTTCGATTCTAATACATTCAAGTAACACTTTCCACCATATGTCGTTCTGGCAGTAAGTTGCGAAATAATTGAAAAAAAATATTTTCTCTTGTCTTCTGCACAAAAACTAACAGTCACGATCATCAATTTCTTCGATACGCCTGTATTTTCACACCAAACACAATCACAACCTTTACATTCCCAAGTTAATTCATCGAGAAACATTTCTCAAGAAAGCAGCCAGTTTAAAATGTTCATAATATTAATCTTTTATGTAACGTTCGTTAGCTAAAGGGGGGAAACGACGCCACTGGTCGTTCGGTAATGTTCGGGAATTTAGGCAGTCAGCTCTGGCAGCCCGTTTCACACTGGTAAATATATAATCCTAAACACAATTTCTTGTCACCGTTTTCGGAAAGTTTTTGCCCATTGAATATCTCTAGAGCCAACACGATACTGGGCCCATAACCTGTTAGAAATTATGGGCTTTATAATACTTTGTAGAAAACTAACTTTCATTCAGGAAAACAGCAACACGAAGTCATTGCCAGAGATAAGCTATAATTGTAACTTATCTCTGTCATTGCATATATTTCAAGTACTACAACTGACATTTTCCTTATTCCTTGTCATATTTCAGTTACTCCACCTAGTGGCAGTCATCAGTAGACGAAATGTATTGGTACAGATTACTACTATATGGTAACTCAATCTACAGTTATAACATATTTAACAGAGAGGGCGTCTATTTGAATATAAAAATCAATAAAATCAAACTCATTACTAAAAAGTTGTAGGCAACACAGAAAACACGGATGTGTATAATAAGTTGTAGCATAGTTTTAGATGAGTTTTTGCGCCCTCTAACGAAAAGTGTTCAACTGAAAACGTGGTTTGACCATATCTACCCCCTGCTACTATCATTGGACTGTTCCAATTCTCTTTCCTCACAGCCGGTAACTTTTAGTGACAATGGGTGCGTTCCATTAAGCGCTCACAACGCCCAAAACACTCATTCAGACGTTCCACATGGCGACCACGATCGTTGGGGTGGTGGCGAAAATGTCATGAATGACGTCATGATTCATGCTCACGACGACCCATCTCAATAGGTGGGTCGGCGTGAGCGTTTCGATGACGCACAGAACCAAGTGGAACGACAAAATTCGTGGTCGTGATCGTTGTGAGCGCTTAATGGAACGCACCCAATGTAATGGTTGCGTTCCTTTGTGCTTCGTTATTGACATGTTGACCTTGACGCATGAGTGCCAACTGATTTGTTGTACAATTCTGCCAATTCCACTTTTGACCTCTGAGTTAGATTGCTTGCACGCATTGCGCGGTTGGTTCAATTTCATTATATAAAGACATTGTGATACCTTCATGTTGTTTGATTTTAGAATGTTTTCCGTATCTTAGTTTTTCTAAATGTCCAACTATTTTTATGTATACATTCTCGCAGAAGATGTAAGTGTATGATGGTTTTGGATTTTTTTTATATACATGGTTTTTGTCATGTCCCATTGTTTCTAGTGTCCCTGATGATGGAATGAAATGAAGATTCCGAAAGCTTGGATAGATTTCAAAGAGTACATTTTTACTTGCTGCAATTCCCCATTACATTTTTTAGTTTGTACTTAACTAGCCAGCAACGACTTCCTCTTCCACTACTCTACAGTAATGGGGTTTTTTATATCGATCAGAACTAGATATGGAGACATGACTGTGTTCCAACAGAAACTATGGTCCAACATCAAATCTACATTAGCAAAAGAATCCAACTGAAGAATCTTCCTCATTCAACATATTACCACAGCACATATTAGCATCCACGAGACCAATTGAAAGACTATTATATCAACAAGAAGCACAACATAGGATAGACCAACATTTATACAGGTTAGGTTTCAAACTTCTGAATGTGGAAATGTCCAGCAATCAAAAAACAATATCAAGTTTAGAATCATCACTCCCTAGGATAGGAGGAGAGAATATAATTTCACTCACCAATGAGGCTATTTTTCAAAAGTAAACAACTCATTACATTTAATAAACTCTTTCATAGAATATAATTCAAGAATATCAAGAAGCTGGATAGTTTAAAACAGTTACAATTATGTGCTTGTCCAAAATGGTTGAAAAATATTTCAAACGTTGACATTCCTGACGATGTTTCTAATTTTTTGGCATCAGGTCCCGAATTCAGTATTGAACCTTGCATAGGAAAGGATTTGCCTTTGAGAAAAATTTTGGCTGGCATAGACTGCATCACTTTCACCATCACTGACCATACTATAAGAAGTACCACTGTGGCAAGAGCTGTTAACATTGTTACCAACTATGTCACATATCCTCATCAAAAATCTTCATCCTTTCATAATCTTTTCCTGTAAGCAAAAAAATGTCTCAAAGACCATCCTGATTTGGTGTTGACGTCGTCTGATAAGGGCAATGTAACAGTTTTAATGAACAGACATCTTCATCACTCGAACTTGATGAGCCGTCATGATTTGATGAGTCCTCATTTTCTCCTCCGTTTTCATGTATACTTTCTTCATCTTCTTCAGGAAATTCAACAATCACTTGTTCAGTCTGATTTTCTGTAGTTTTGTGCATAGTTTTATCATTGCTCGAGATTTTATATTCCATAATGCTTTCATCTACTTGTACATCCCTAGATCTCATGACTTGTTGCTTTTCTGGAAGCCATAATTGATAACCTCCACCACAATAGCCAACTAGTACTCCTTTCTCTGCCCTTTTCTCTAATTTATTTTGCTTTGGCAACACTGTGTACCATGCAGGACTTTCAAATATTTTCATTTTATCCAAATTACTTTTTCCATGAAGAATTTTTGCAGGCGTTTGACCTTTAGGTAAACTTTTGGTGGTCAATCGATTTAGCTCATACACTGAAGACTTTAGTGCTTTGCACCACAATTCTTTTGGACCTCCTGAGTCTATGAACTTTGTTCTTCTTTCATTTAGTAGTGTTCTGTTCATTCTCTCGTCTGTGCCGTTTTCTTGTGCAGTGTAAGTATTCTAAGATTATACTGTTTTTTTGACAGTATGACTTGAAACTGTTTGAGATATATTCTCCACCATTGTCAAGTCTCATAGCTATTACTTTGACATTCTTTTGTCAACAATGCTCTGCCTCAGCATCTCAGATCAATGCCTTACAACAAAATTAAAAAAAAACATCACCAAATGGATTGTACAAAGTTACTTCTCCCTTGTGTACCTAGAATGAAAAGACAAAAAATACATAAAACGTTCACTTTTATTGAATCAATCGAACCCCTTCCCTTTTTAAGCTAAATTACTCACTGTATAATATTCTGTGCCTATGTGGACGTGGACATAGTAAGAACCTCACAGATAATTCCATAAAGAAGAGATGCACACACACACAGTATCTTTGTATACCATAGTGCACCAAATTCAAGTATGTACTAGTTTTGGTTGAATTGTCTAAATGGACAATCTTCCTGTTTTCTATAGACCTCTTAGAATAGACTTATTTTGTAACTGTATTTACCACTTCTACTGTATATTACTACCTTACTATTACTGTTGAATAAACTTATATATTTGATGATTCTTTCAATTTCTTGTACATAGTCTATTAGATTCTGATTGGCCTCATCCTTTGTTTTAAAGGTTTTGACAACAACAAAATGTGAATAGTCATTAATTATTGTTTGAAAATATTTTGACCCATCATAAGCTACTGGATTAAATGGTCCACAGACGTCATTGGGTATTAAATCACCAATATTTTCGGTTCTCCTCTCAGAATCTTTGAATGGTAATCTTGTACCCTTGCCTTCAACACACTTTGTCCAAAATTGGTAAGCCAAGCTCTGTTAAAACTTCTTTGCTGGGATGGCCTAGTCTTCTGTGCCACAGATCACTTGATATGTTGCCATATTCCATTTTAATTTCAAGTTTTTCCTCTCTTACCACTTTATCAGCAGTTAAAATATATAATCCTAAACACAATTTCTTGTCACCGTTTTCGGAAAGTTTTTGCCCACTGAATCTCTCTATAGCCAACACGATACTGGGCCCATAACCTGTTAGAAATTATGGGCTTTATAATACTTTGTAGAAAACTAACTTTTATTCAGGAAAACAGCAACACGAAGTCATTGCATATATTTCAAGTACTACAACTGACATTTTCCTTATTCCTTGTCATATTTCAGTTACTCCACCTAGTGGCAGTCATCAGTAGACGAAATGTATTGGTACAGATTACTACTATATGGTAACTAAATCTACAGTTATAACATATTTAACAGAGAGGGCGTTGATGGTTCTATTTGAATATAAAAATCAATAAAATCAAACTCATTACTAAAAAGTTGTAGGCAACACAGAAAACACGGATGTGTATAATAAGTTGTAGCATAGTTTTAGATGAGTTTTTGCGCCCTCTAACGAAAAGTGTTCAACTGAAAACGTGGTTTGACCATATAAGCGTCTACCCCCTGCTACTATCATTGGACTGTTCCAATTCTCTTTCCTCACAGCCGGTAACTTTTAGTGACAATGTAATGGTTGCGTTCCTTTGTGCTTCGTTATTGACATGTTGACCTTGACGCATGAGTGCCAACTGATTTGTTATACAATTCTGCCAATTCCACTTTTGACCTCTGAGTTAGATTGCTTGCACGCATTGCGCGGTTGGTTCAATTTCATTATATAAAGACATTGTGATACCTTCATGTTGTTTGATTTTAGAATGTTTTCCGTATCTTAGTTTTTCTAAATGTCCAACTATTTTTATGTATACATTC
Source organism: Plagiodera versicolora (assembly GCA_037013635.1). Taxonomy (NCBI): domain Eukaryota; kingdom Metazoa; phylum Arthropoda; class Insecta; order Coleoptera; family Chrysomelidae; genus Plagiodera; species Plagiodera versicolora. The sequence goes on along the minus strand of CM072986.1, from coordinate 299,843 downwards.
TCGCAGAAGATGTAAGTGTATGATGGTTTTGGATTTTTTTTTATATACATGGTTTTTGTCATGTCCCATTGTTTCTAGTGTCCCTGATGATGGAATGAAATAAAGATTTCGAAAGCTTGGATAGATTTCAAAGAGTACATTTTTACTTGCTGCAATTCCCCATTACATTTTTTAGTTTGTACTTAACTAGCCAGCCACGACTTCCTCTTCCACTACTCTACAGTAATGGGGTTTTCTATATCGATCAGAACTAGATATGGAGACATGACTGTGTTCCATCAGAAACTATGGTCCAACATCAAAACTACATTAGCAAAAGAATCCAACCGAATAATCTTCCTCATTCAACATATTACCACAGCACATATTAGCATCCACAAGACTAATTGAAAGACTATTATATCGACAAGAAGCACAACATAGGATAGACCAACATTTATACAGGTTAGGTTTCAAACTTCTGAATGTGGAAATGTCCAGCAATCAAAAAACAATATCAAGTTTAGAATCATCACTCCCTAGGATAGGAGGAGAGAATATAATTTCACTCACCAATGAGGCTATTTTTCAAAAGTAAACAACTCATTACATCAAGAAGCTGGACAGTTTAAAACAGTTACAATTACATGCTTGTCCTAAATGGTTGAAAAATATTTCAAATGTTGACATTCCTGACGATGTTTCTAATTTTTTGGCATCAGGTCCCGAATTCAGTATTGAACCTTGCATAGGAAAGGATTTGCCTTTGAGAAGAATTTTGGCTGACATAGACTGCATCACTTCAACCATCACTGACCATACTATAAGAAGTACCACTGTGGCAAGAGCTGTTAACATTGTTACCAACTATGTCACATATCCTCATCGAAAATCTTCATCCTTTCATAATCTTTTCCTGAAAGCAAAAAAATGTCTCAAAGACCATCCTGATTAGGTGTTGACGTCTTCTGATAAGGGCAATGTAACAGTTTTAATGAACAGACATCTTCATCACTCGAACTTGATGAGCTGTCATGATTTGATGAGTCCTCATTTTCTAATCCATTTTCATGTATACTTTCTTCATCTTCTTCAGGAAATTCAACAATCACTTGTTCCGTCTGATTTTCTGTAGTTTTGTGCATAGTTTTATAATTGCTCGAGATTTTATAATGCTTTCATCTACTTGTACATCCCTAGATCTCATGACTTGTTGCTTTTCTGGAAGCCATAATTGATAACCTCCACCACAATAGCCAACTAGTACTCCTTTCTCTGCCCTTTTCTCTAATTTATTTTGCTTTGGCAACACTGTGTACCATGCAGGACTTCCGAATATTTTCATTTCATCCAAATTACTTTTTCCATGAAGAATTTTTGCAGGCGTTTGACTTTCAGGTAAACTTTTGGTGGTCAATCGATTTAGCTCATACACTGAACACTTTAGTGATTTGCACCACAATTCTTTTGGAACTCCTGAGTCTATGAACTCTGTTCTTATTTCATTTAGCAGTGTTTTGTTCATTCTCTCGGCTGTGCCGTTTTCTTGTGCAGTGTAAGTATTCTAAGATTATACTGTTTTTTTGACAGTATGACTTGAAACTGTTTGAGATATATTCTCCACCATTGTCAAGTCTCATAGCTTTTACTTTAACATTCTTTTGTCAACAATGCTCTGCCTCAGCATCTCAGATCAATGCCTTACAACAAAATTAAAAAAAAAACATCACCAAATGGATTGTAGAAAGTTACTTCTCCCTTGTGTACCTAGAATGAAAAGACAAAAAATACATAAAACGTTCACTTTTATTGAATCAATCAAACCCCTTCCCTTTTTAAGCTAAATTACTCACTGTATAATATTCTGTGCCTATGTGGACGTGGACATTGACATAGTAAGAACCTCACAGATAGAAGAGATGCACACACACACACAGTATCTTTGTATACCATAGTGCACCAAATCCAAGTATGTACTAGTTTTGGTTGAATTGTCTAAATGGACAATCTTCCTGTTTTCTATAGACCTCTTAGAATAGACTTATTATGTAACTGTATTTACCACTTCTACTGTATATTACTACCTTACTATTACTGTTGAATAAACTTATATATTTGATGATTCTTTCAATTTCTTGTACATAGTCTATTAGATTCTGATTGGCCTCATCCTTTGTTTTAAAGGTTTTGACAACAACAAAATGTGAATAGTCATTAATTATTGTTTGAAAATATTTTGACCCATCATAAGCTACTGGATTAAATGGTCCACAGACGTCATTGGGTATTAAATCACCAATATTTTCGGTTCTCCTCTCAGAATCTTTGAATGGTAATCTTGTACCCTTGCCTTCAACACACTTTGTCCAAAATTGGTAAGCCAAGCTCTGTTAAAACTTCTTTGCTGGGATGGCCTAGTCTTCTGTGCCACAGATCACTTGATATGTTGCCATATTCCATTTTAATTTCAAGTTTTTCCTCTCTTACCACTTTATCAGCAGTTAAAATATATAATCCTAAACACAATTTCTTGTCACCGTTTTCGGAAAGTTTTTGCCCACTGAATCTCTCTATAGCCAACACGATACTGGGCCCATAACCTGTTAGAAATTATGGGCTTTATAATACTTTGTAGAAAACTAACTTTTATTCAGGAAAACAGCAACACGAAGTCATTGCATATATTTCAAGTACTACAACTGACATTTTCCTTATTCCTTGTCATATTTCAGTTACTCCACCTAGTGGCAGTCGTCAGTAGACGAAATGTATTGGTACAGATTACTACTATATGGTAACTCAATCTACAGTTATAACATATTTAACAGAGAGGGCGTCTATTTGAATATAAAAATCAATAAAATCAAACTCATTACTAAAAAGTTGTAGGCAACACAGAAAACACGGATGTGTATAATAAGTTGTAGCATAGTTTTAGATGAGTTTTTGCGCCCTCTAACGAAAAGTGTTCAACTGAAAACGTGGTTTGACCATATAAGCGTCTACCCCCTGCTACTATCATTGGACTGTTCCAATTCTCTTTCCTCACAGCCGGTAACTTTTAGTGACAATGTAATGGTTGCGTTCCTTTGTGCTTCGTTATTGACATGTTGACCTTGACGCATGAGTGCCAACTGATTTGTTGTACAATTCTGCCAATTCCACTTTTGACCTCTGAGTTAGATTGCTTGCACGCATTGCGCGGTTGGTTCAATTTCATTATATAAAGACATTGTGATACCTTCATGTTGTTTGATTTTAGAATGTTTTCCGTATCTTAGTTTTTCTAAATGTCCAACTATTTTTATGTATACATTCTCGCAGAAGATGTAAGTGTATGATGGTTTTGGATTTTTTTTATATACATGGTTTTTGTCATGTCCCATTGTTTCTAGTGTCCCTGATGATGGAATGAAATAAAGATTTCGAAAGCTTGGATAGATTTCAAAGAGTACATTTTTACTTGCTGCAATTCCCCATTACATTTTTTAGTTTGTACTTAACTAGCCAGCAACGACTTCCTCTTCCACTACTCTACAGTAATGGGGTTTTTTATATCGATCAGAACTAGATATGGAGACATGACTGTGTTCCAACAGAAACTATGGTCCAACATCAAATCTACATTAGCAAAAGAATCCAACTGAAGTATCTTCCTCATTCAACATATTACCACAGCACATATTAGCATCCACGAGACCAATTGAAAGACTATTATATCAACAAGAAGCACAACATAGGATAGACCAACATTTATACAGGTTAGGTTTCAAACTTCTGAATGTGGAAATGTCCAGCAATCAAAAAACAATATCAAGTTTAGAATCATCACTCCCTAGGATAGGAGGAGAGAATATAATTTCACTCACCAATGAGGCTATTTTTCAAAAGTAAACAACTCATTACATTTAATAAACTCTTTCATAGAATATAATTCAAGAATATCAAGAAGCTGGATAGTTTAAAACAGTTACAATTACGTGCTTGTCCAAAATGGTTGAAAAATATTTCAAACGTTGACATTCCTGACGATGTTTCTAATTTTTTGGCATCAGGTCCCGAATTCAGTATTGAACCTTGCATAGGAAAGGATTTGCCTTTGAGAAAAATTTTGGCTGACAGACTGCATCACTTTCACCATCACTGACCATACTATAAGAAGTACCACTGTGGCAAGAGCTGTTAACATTGTTACCAACTATGTCACATATCCTCATCAAAAATCTTCATCCTTTCATAATCTTTTCCTGTAAGCAAAAAAATGTCTCAAAGACCATCCTGATTTGGTGTTGACGTCGTCTGATAAGGGCAATGTAACAGTTTTAATGAACAGACATCTTCATCACTCGAACTTGATGAGCTGTCATGATTTGATGAGTCCTCATTTTCTCCTCCGTTTTCATGTATACTTTCTTCATCTTCTTCAGGAAATTCAACAATCACTTGTTCAGTCTGATTTTCTGTAGTTTTGTGCATAGTTTTATCATTGCTCGAGATTTTATATTCCATAATGCTTTCATCTACTTGTACATCCCTAGATCTCATGACTTGTTGCTTTTCTGGAAGCCATAATTGATAACCTCCACCACAATAGCCAACTAGTACTCCTTTCTCTGCCCTTTTCTCTAATTTATTTTGCTTTGGCAACACTGTGTACCATGCAGGACTTTCAAATATTTTCATTTTATCCAAATTACTTTTTCCATGAAGAATTTTTGCAGGCGTTTGACCTTTAGGTAAACTTTTGGTGGTCAATCGATTTAGCTCATACACTGAAGACTTTAGTGCTTTGCACCACAATTCTTTTGGACCTCCTGAGTCTATGAACTTTGTTCTTCTTTCATTTAGCAGTGTTCTGTTCATTCTCTCGGCTGTGCCGTTTTCTTGTGCAGTGTAAGTATTCTAAGATTATACTGTTTTTTTGACAGTATGACTTGAAACTGTTTGAGATATATTCTCCACCATTGTCAAGTCTCATAGCTTTTACTTTAACATTCTTTTGTCAACAATGCTCTGCCTCAGCATCTCAGATCAATGCCTTACAACAAAATTAAAAAAAAAACATCACCAAATGGATTGTAGAAAGTTACTTCTCCCTTGTGTACCTAGAATGAAAAGACAAAAAATACATAAAACGTTCACTTTCATTGAATCAATCAAACCCCTTCCCTTTTTAAGCTAAATTACTCACTGTATAATATTCTGTGCCTATGTGGACGTGGACATTGACATAGTAAGAACCTCACAGATAGAAGAGATGCACACACACACACAGTATCTTTGTATACCATAGTGCACCAAATCCAAGTATGTACTAGTTTTGGCTGAATTGTCTAAATGGACAATCTTCCTGTTTTCTATAGACCTCTTAGAATAGACTTATTTTGTAACTGTATTTACCACTTCTACTGTATATTACTACCTTACTATTACTGTTGAATAAACTTATATATTTGATGATTCTTTCAATTTCTTGTACATAGTCTATTAGATTCTGATTGGCCTCATCCTTTGTTTTAAAGGTTTTGACAACAACAAAATGTGAATAGTCATTAATTATTGTTTGAAAATATTTTGACCCATCATAAGCTACTGGATTAAATGGTCCACAGACGTCATTGGGTATTAAATCACCAATATTTTCGGTTCTCCTCTCAGAATCTTTGAATGGTAATCTTGTACCCTTGCCTTCAACACACTTTGTCCAAAATTGGTAAGCCAAGCTCTGTTAAAACTTCTTTGCTGGGATGGCCTAGTCTTCTGTGCCACAGATCACTTGATATGTTGCCATATTCCATTTTAATTTCAAGTTTTTCCTCTCTTACCACTTTATCAGCAGTTAAAATATATAATCCTAAACACAATTTCTTGTCACCGTTTTCGGAAAGTTTTTGCCCACTGAATCTCTCTATAGCCAACACGATACTGGGCCCATAACCTGTTAGAAATTATGGGCTTTATAATACTTTGTAGAAAACTAACTTTTATTCAGGAAAACAGCAACACGAAGTCATTGCATATATTTCAAGTACTACAACTGACATTTTCCTTATTCCTTGTCATATTTCAGTTACTCCACCTAGTGGCAGTCGTCAGTAGACGAAATGTATTGGTACAGATTACTACTATATGGTAACTCAATCTACAGTTATAACATATTTAACAGAGAGGGCGTCTATTTGAATATAAAAATCAATAAAATCAAACTCATTACTAAAAAGTTGTAGGCAACACAGAAAACACGGATGTGTATAATAAGTTGTAGCATAGTTTTAGATGAGTTTTTGCGCCCTCTAACGAAAAGTGTTCAACTGAAAACGTGGTTTGACCATATAAGCGTCTACCCCCTGCTACTATCATTGGACTGTTCCAATTCTCTTTCCTCACAGCCGGTAACTTTTAGTGACAATGTAATGGTTGCGTTCCTTTGTGCTTCGTTATTGACATGTTGACCTTGACGCATGAGTGCCAACTGATTTGTTGTACAATTCTGCCAATTCCACTTTTGACCTCTGAGTTAGATTGCTTGCACGCATTGCGCGGTTGGTTCAATTTCATTATATAAAGACATTGTGATACCTTCATGTTGTTTGATTTTAGAATGTTTTCCGTATCTTAGTTTTTCTAAATGTCCAACTATTTTTATGTATACATTCTCGCAGAAGATGTAAGTGTATGATGGTTTTGGATTTTTTTTATATACATGGTTTTTGTCATGTCCCATTGTTTCTAGTGTCCCTGATGATGGAATGAAATAAAGATTCCGAAAGCTTGGATAGATTTCAAAGAGTACATTTTTACTTGCTGCAATTCCCCATTACATTTTTTAGTTTGTACTTAACTAGCCAGCAACGACTTCCTCTTCCACTACTCTACAGTAATGGGGTTTTTTATATCGATCAGAACTAGATATGGAGACATGACTGTGTTCCAACAGAAACTATGGTCCAACATCAAATCTACATTAGCAAAAGAATCCAACTGAAGTATCTTCCTCATTCAACATATTACCACAGCACATATTAGCATCCACGAGACCAATTGAAAGACTATTATATCAACAAGAAGCACAACATAGGATAGACCAACATTTATACAGGTTAGGTTTCAAACTTCTGAATGTGGAAATGTCCAGCAATCAAAAAACAATATCAAGTTTAGAATCATCACTCCCTAGGATAGGAGGAGAGAATTTAATTTCACTCACCAATGAGGCTATTTTTCAAAAGTAAACAACTCATTACATTTAATAAACTCTTTCATAGAATATAATTCAAGAATATCAAGAAGCTGGATAGTTTAAAACAGTTACAATTACGTGCTTGTCCAAAATGGTTGAAAAATATTTCAAACGTTGACATTCCTGACGATGTTTCTAATTTTTTGGCATCAGGTCCCGAATTCAGTATTGAACCTTGCATAGGAAAGGATTTGCCTTTGAGAAAAATTTTGGCTGACATAGACTGCATCACTTTCACCATCACTGACCATACTATAAGAAGTACCACTGTGGCAAGAGCTGTTAACATTGTTACCAACTATGTCACATATCCTCATCAAAAATCTTCATCCTTTCATAATCTTTTCCTGTAAGCAAAAAAATGTCTCAAAGACCATCCTGATTTGGTGTTGACGTCGTCTGATAAGGGCAATGTAACAGTTTTAATGAACAGACATCTTCATCACTCGAATTTGATGAGCTGTCATGATTTGATGAGTCCTCATTTTCTCCTCCGTTTTCATGTATACTTTCTTCATCTTCTTCAGGAAATTCAACAATCACTTGTTCAGTCTGATTTTCTGTAGTTTTGTGCATAGTTTTATCATTGCTCGAGATTTTATATTCCATAATGCTTTCATCTACTTGTACATCCCTAGATCTCATGACTTGTTGCTTTTCTGGAAGCCATAATTGATAACCTCCACCACAATAGCCAACTAGTACTCCTTTCTCTGCCCTTTTCTCTAATTTATTTTGCTTTGGCAACACTGTGTACCATGCAGGACTTTCAAATATTTTCATTTTATCCAAATTACTTTTTCCATGAAGAATTTTTGCAGGCGTTTGACCTTTAGGTAAACTTTTGGTGGTCAATCGATTTAGCTCATACACTGAAGACTTTAGTGCTTTGCACCACAATTCTTTTGGACCTCCTGAGTCTATGAACTTTGTTCTTCTTTCATTTAGCAGTGTTCTGTTCATTCTCTCGGCTGTGCCGTTTTCTTGTGCAGTGTAAGTATTCTAAGATTATACTGTTTTTTTGACAGTATGACTTGAAACTGTTTGAGATATATTCTCCACCATTGTCAAGTCTCATAGCTATTACTTTGACATTCTTTTGTCAACAATGCTCTGCCTCAGCATCTCAGATCAATGCCTTACAACAAAATTAAAAAAAAAACATCACCAAATGGATTGTAGAAAGTTACTTCTCCCTTGTATACCTAGAATGAAAAGACAAAAAATACATAAAACGTTCACTTTCATTGAATCAATCAAACCCCTTCCCTTTTTAAGCTAAATTACTCACTGTATAATATTCTGTGCCTATGTGGACGTGGACGTTGACATAGTAAGAACCTCACAGATAATTCCATAAAGAAGAGATGCACACACACACACAGTATCTTTGTATACCATAGTGCACCAAATCCAAGTATGTACTAGTTTTGGCTGAATTGTCTAAATGGACAATCTTCCTGTTTTCTATAGACCTCTTAGAATAGACTTATTTTGTAACTGTATTTACCACTTCTACTGTATATTACTACCTTACTATTACTGTTGAATAAACTTATATATTTGATGATTCTTTCAATTTCTTGTACATAGTCTATTAGATTCTGATTGGCCTCATCCTTTGTTTTAAAGGTTTTGACAACAACAAAATGTGAATAGTCATTAATTATTGTTTGAAAATATTTTGACCCATCATAAGCTACTGGATTAAATGGTCCACAGACGTCATTGGGTATTAAATCACCAATATTTTCGGTTCTCCTCTCAGAATCTTTGAATGGTAATCTTGTACCCTTGCCTTCAACACACTTTGTCCAAAATTGGTAAGCCAAGCTCTGTTAAAACTTCTTTGCTGGGATGGCCTAGTCTTCTGTGCCACAGATCACTTGATATGTTGCCATATTCCATTTTAATTTCAAGTTTTTCCTCTCTTACCACTTTATCAGCAGTTAAAATATATAATCCTAAACACAATTTCTTGTCACCGTTTTCGGAAAGTTTTTGCCCACTGAATCTCTCTATAGCCAACACGATACTGGGCCCATAACCTGTTAGAAATTATAGGCTTTATAATACTTTGTAGAAAACTAACTTTTATTCAGGAAAACAGCAACACGAAGTCATTGCATATATTTCAAGTACTACAACTGAGTAACTGACATTTTCCTTATTCCTTGTCATATTTCAGTTACTCCACCTAGTGGCAGTCATCAGTAGACGAAATGGGTAAACCTACAGTATAGGTAAGCAGCTCCGATTTTGATGAAATTTTCACAGAAGCTTCGGAACACTTATAAAAACACCCTGTGATAAAAATTTTTCCGCGGAAACACCTCTAACATACTTTTTTTTAGGAAAGTTTCTGAAAATCGATCACGGTAAGACCTGAGAATTTGATTAATATTGTACTTACGTTTTGATTTGAGAGAATGTTTATTACACTAACACATAATTAACATGTCCTTGAATCAAATTTCACTAGAAATTTCATGATGAGATGCTTCGGAATAAGATATTTTCATGTTTTAATATTTGTATTTTCTCGACTCAAAACAATATATAATAATTGCAATGTCAAATGAGATCTGTCATGTCACAAGAAAGCAACGTTGCCAAGTTGCATTTCTGTTTTCAGTGGTAAACCATAGAACTTGAGTCTACAAATAATTATTATATATTTCTATGTGGCCAATTGATCACAATCGAATTTTCGAATACTTGACTTACCAAATTCTGTCTGTCTCGCCATCTCAAATGACATATATTCAATAACAATAATATATCATCGATTTATCATGCTCATAACAGTCAAGACTGAATTATTCAAGTGAATTTCAATTCAATTTAATTTCAAAAACATAGTAGGCTTTGACGTATCCTAGCAATAAATGTTTGAAACAAATGTGATTTTGTTTTCGTGTTTCTTTTGATGAATAGTTTACAATTTTTTGCATTATGAATGTTATAAAAATTTACAACATTTGTCAAGATAAAGAATCACTTCTTATTCATTTAAGACAATGGAAATTAATCCCTGAAGAACAGAATTACCTCTGTCCTATATGTAAAGGTCACCTTTCTCTGATTGATGACCCGTCTTGGTAAGAAAATTATATACTAATAATTTTTCAAATTTCACTTTAGTGCGTTACTTGCATTGTGAGTCATCTGCGTTTGATCTAGGTGTAATTGATCTACGTTTGGGGTGGATCCCGGCGAGAGTGATGTTTTTAATCAGGCACTGCGATGGCGCGCCAGCGCCGTCGCAGGAACCATCTCCCTCGAGCTACCTGCATTTTGAATTATCTACGTTTGATTGATCTAGGTGTAATTGATCTACGTTTGGGGTGGATCCCGGCGAGAGTGATGTTTTTAATCAGGCACTGCGATGGCGCGCCAGCGCCGTCGCAGGAACCATCTCCCTCGAGCTACCTGCATTTTGAATTATCTACGTTTGATTGATCTAGGTGTAATTGATCTACGTTTGGGGTGGATCCCGGCGAGAGTGATGTTTTTAATCAGGCACTGCGATGGCGCGCCAGCGCCGTCGCAGGAACCATCTCCCTCGAGTTACCTGCATTTTGAATTATCTACGTTTGATTGATCTATGTGTAATTGATCTACGTTTGGGGTGGATCCCGGCGAGAGTGATGTTTTTAATCAGGCACTGCGATGGCGCGCCAGCGCCGTCGCAGGAACCATCTCCCTCGAGTTACCTGCATTTTGAATTATCTACGTTTGATTGATCTATGTGTAATTGATCTACGTTTGGGGTGGATCCCGGCGAGAGTGATGTTTTTAATCAGGCACTGCGATGGCGCGCCAGCGCCGTCGCAGGAACCATCGCCCTCGAGTTACCTGCATTTTGAATTATCTACGTTTGATTGATCTATGTGTAATTGATCTACGTTTGGGGTGGATCCCGGCGAGAGTGATGTTCTTAATCAGGCACTGCGATGGCGCGCCAGCGCCGTCGCAGGAACCATCTCCCTCGAGTTACCTGCATTTTGAATTATCTACGTTTGATTGATCTATGTGTAATTGATCTACGTTTGGGGTGGATCCCGGCGAGAGTGATGTTCTTAATCAGGCACTGCGATGGCGCGCCAGCGCCGTCGCAGGAACCATCTCCCTCGAGTTACCTGCATTTTGAATTATCTACGTTTGATTGATCTATGTGTAATTGATCTACGTTTGGGGTGGATCCCGGCGAGAGTGATGTTTTTAATCAGGCACTGCGATGGCGCGCCAGCGCCGTCGCAGGAACCATCTCCCTCGAGTTACCTGCATTTTGAATTATCTACGTTTGATTGATCTATGTGTAATTGATCTACGTTTGGGGTGGATCCCGGCGAGAGTGATGTTTTTAATCAGGCACTGCGATGGCGCGCCAGCGCCGTCGCAGGAACCATCTCCCTCGAGTTACCTGCATTTTGAATTATCTACGTTTGATAAAAAATCATGCGGTCCAATATGAAACTATAATCAATTTTTGTTTTTTACAGAGTTGATGGTTGGAGATGGGTTTGTTTGAATTACAGTACAGTCAGGAAACAAAAACGTAAACGGTGCTCCTTCTCAACATCTTTTCGCGATGGCACTTTCTTTTCTAAATCAAAATTAACTATTTTCCAAATTTTGGCTTTCGTCAATTTATGGGTAGCAAATGCCACGTTGACTCTGATAAAAGATCAATTGGATATTGCTTCCTGGAATACAGTTACTGACTGGGCCAGTTTTTGTCGGGAGGTTTTAATTGAGCATTTTTTGAATAATCCCGAGAAATTAGGTGGGCCAGGCAGAATTGTTGAGATTGACGAAAGCAAATTTGGAAAACGCAAATATAACAGGGGTCATATGGTTGAGGGGCAATGGGTTTTTGGTGGGTACGAGCGGGGAACAGGTCTAATTTTTATGGTTGCTGTTGAGAAGAGGGACACCAACACCCTTCTCCCGATCATTGAAAAATGGATTGAGAAAGGGACAACCATCCTTTCTGACTGTTGGAAGGCTTATGACTGTCTTTCCCAAGAGGGTTATAACCATCTAACAGTCAATCATTCTGTTCATTTCAAAGATCCGGAGACGGGTGTTCACACAAATTCCATTGAAAGTTCGTGGAGACACGCCAAAACAGTGACTCTATCTAACGGTAGAGTCAAATCTCATATACCAGGAAATTTAGCAAGGTACATGTTCTTCAAAAAATGTAATGAACTCAACATCAATAGGACAGAGGAATTCTTCAGGTTAGCAGGAAGTTTGTACGATGCCACCAAACCTTCTGAAATTTACAATGAAATTTATACAGCGGATGAGGAAGAAACTATGGATTTGTTAGAGTAACTTTCTCATCCACACAAAAATGGCCCTTTTAAGGGCCGCCAATTTTTCAGACAGAATTCGTTAAATAATTTCATCCCGAACTTTGAAATAAATTAAATCTACGATTTTTTTTCTCACTTGGCAACGTTGCTTGTTATGGTGACAATTAACTTGTCATTTGACATTTCAATTATTGCACGTCATATCGACTTGAAAATATACAATATTTAATTATGAAAATAAGCATTTTCGCAACTTTTTATCGTGAAAATTCTTGTGGAAATCGATTTTAGGACATGTGAACGATGTTTTAGGCTATTCAATATTTGTTCTACTGATTACGTAAGTACAATATCAATCAAATTCTTAGGTCTTACCGTGATCGATTTTCAGAAACTTTCCTAAAAAAAAGTATGTTAGAGGTGTTTCCGCGGAAAAATTTTTATCACAGGGTGTTTTTATAAGTGTTCCGAAGCTTCTGTGAAAATTTCAGCAAAATCGGAGCTGCTTACCTATACTGTAGGTTTTCCGACGAAATGTATTGGTACAGATTACTACTATATGGTAACTCAATCTACAGTTATAACATATTTAACAGAGAGGGCGTTTATTTGAATATAAAAATCAATAAAATCAAACTCATTACTAAAAAGTTGTAGGCAACACAGAAAACACGGATGTGTATAATAAGTTGTAGCATAGTTTTAGATGAGTTTTTGCGCCCTCTAACGAAAAGTGTTCAACTGAAAACGTGGTTTGACCATATAAGCGTCTACCCCCTGCTACTATCATTGGACTGTTCCAATTCTCTTTCCTCACAGCCGGTAACTTTTAGTGACAATGTAATGGTTGCGTTCCTTTGTGCTTCGTTATTGACATGTTGACCTTGACGCATGAGTGCCAACTGATTTGTTGTACAATTCTGCCAATTCCACTTTTGACCTCTGAGTTAGATTGCTTGCACGCATTGCGCGGTTGGTTCAATTTCATTGTATAAAGACATTGTGATACCTTCATGTTGTTTGATTTTAGAATGTTTTCCGTATCTTAGTTTTTCTAAATGTCCAACTATTTTTATGTATACATTCTCGCAGAAGATGTAAGTGTATGATGGTTTTGGATTTTTTTTATATACATGGTTTTTGTCATGTCCCATTGTTTCTAGTGTCCCTGATGATGGAATGAAATAAAGATTCCGAAAGCTTGGATAGATTTCAAAGAGTACATTTTTACTTGCTGCAATTCCCCATTACATTTTTTAGTTTGTACTTAACTAGCCAGCAACGACTTCCTCTTCCACTACTCTACAGTAATGGGGTTTTTTATATCGATCAGAACTAGATATGGAGACATGACTGTGTTCCAACAGAAACTATGGTCCAACATCAAATCTACATTAGCAAAAGAATCCAACTGAAGAATCTTCCTCATTCAACATATTACCACAGCACATATTAGCATCCACGAGACCAATTGAAAGACTATTATATCAACAAGAAGCACAACATAGGATAGACCAACATTTATACAGGTTAGGTTTCAAACTTCTGAATGTGGAAATGTCCAGCAATCAAAAAACAATATCAAGTTTAGAATCATCACTCCCTAGGATAGGAGGAGAGAATATAATTTCACTCACCAATGAGGCTATTTTTCAAAAGTAAACAACTCATTACATTTAATAAACTCTTTCATAGAATATAATTCAAGAATATCAAGAAGCTGGATAGTTTAAAACAGTTACAATTATGTGCTTGTCCAAAATGGTTGAAAAATATTTCAAACGTTGACATTCCTGACGATGTTTCTAATTTTTTGGCATCAGGTCCCGAATTCAGTATTGAACCTTGCATAGGAAAGGATTTGCCTTTGAGAAAAATTTTGGCTGACATAGACTGCATCACTTTCACCATCACTGACCATACTATAAGAAGTACCACTGTGGCAAGAGCTGTTAACATTGTTACCAACTATGTCACATATCCTCATCAAAAATCTTCATCCTTTCATAATCTTTTCCTGTAAGCAAAAAAATGTCTCAAAGACCATCCTGATTTGGTGTTGACGTCGTCTGATAAGGGCAATGTAACAGTTTTAATGAACAGACATCTTCATCACTCGAACTTGATGAGCTGTCATGATTTGATGAGTCCTCATTTTCTCCTCCGTTTTCATGTATACTTTCTTCATCTTCTTCAGGAAATTCAACAATCACTTGTTCAGTCTGATTTTCTGTAGTTTTGTGCATAGTTTTATCATTGCTCGAGATTTTATATTCCATAATGCTTTCATCTACTTGTACATCCCTAGATCTCATGACTTGTTGCTTTTCTGGAAGCCATAATTGATAACCTCCACCACAATAGCCAACTAGTACTCCTTTCTCTGCCCTTTTCTCTAATTTATTTTGCTTTGGCAACACTGTGTACCATGCAGGACTTTCAAATATTTTCATTTTATCCAAATTACTTTTTCCATGAAGAATTTTTGCAGGCGTT
Source organism: Plagiodera versicolora (assembly GCA_037013635.1). Classification (NCBI taxonomy): domain Eukaryota; kingdom Metazoa; phylum Arthropoda; class Insecta; order Coleoptera; family Chrysomelidae; genus Plagiodera; species Plagiodera versicolora. The sequence goes on along the minus strand of CM072986.1, from coordinate 284,801 downwards.
TGACCTTTAGGTAAACTTTTGGTGGTCAATCGATTTAGCTCATACACTGAAGACTTTAGTGCTTTGCACCACAATTCTTTTGGACCTCCTGAGTCTATGAACTTTGTTCTTCTTTCATTTAGCAGTGTTCTGTTCATTCTCTCGGCTGTGCCGTTTTCTTGTGCAGTGTAAGTATTCTAAGATTATACTGTTTTTTTGACAGTATGACTTGAAACTGTTTGAGATATATTCTCCACCATTGTCAAGTCTCATAGCTATTACTTTGACATTCTTTTGTCAACAATGCTCTGCCTCAGCATCTCAGATCAATGCCTTACAACAAAATTAAAAAAAAAACATCACCAAATGGATTGTAGAAAGTTACTTCTCCCTTGTATACCTAGAATGAAAAGACAAAAAATACATAAAACGTTCACTTTCATTGAATCAATCAAACCCCTTCCCTTTTTAAGCTAAATTACTCACTGTATAATATTCTGTGCCTATGTGGACGTGGACGTTGACATAGTAAGAACCTCACAGATAATTCCATAAAGAAGAGATGCACACACACACACAGTATCTTTGTATACCATAGTGCACCAAATCCAAGTATGTACTAGTTTTGGCTGAATTGTCTAAATGGACAATCTTCCTGTTTTCTATAGACCTCTTAGAATAGACTTATTTTGTAACTGTATTTACCACTTCTACTGTATATTACTACCTTACTATTACTGTTGAATAAACTTATATATTTGATGATTCTTTCAATTTCTTGTACATAGTCTATTAGATTCTGATTGGCCTCATCCTTTGTTTTAAAGGTTTTGACAACAACAAAATGTGAATAGTCATTAATTATTGTTTGAAAATATTTTGACCCATCATAAGCTACTGGATTAAATGGTCCACAGACGTCATTGGGTATTAAATCACCAATATTTTCGGTTCTCCTCTCAGAATCTTTGAATGGTAATCTTGTACCCTTGCCTTCAACACACTTTGTCCAAAATTGGTAAGCCAAGCTCTGTTAAAACTTCTTTGCTGGGATGGCCTAGTCTTCTGTGCCACAGATCACTTGATATGTTGCCATATTCCATTTTAATTTCAAGTTTTTCCTCTCTTACCACTTTATCAGCAGTTAAAATATATAATCCTAAACACAATTTCTTGTCACCGTTTTCGGAAAGTTTTTGCCCACTGAATCTCTCTATAGCCAACACGATACTGGGCCCATAACCTGTTAGAAATTATAGGCTTTATAATACTTTGTAGAAAACTAACTTTTATTCAGGAAAACAGCAACACGAAGTCATTGCATATATTTCAAGTACTACAACTGACATTTTCCTTATTCCTTGTCATATTTCAGTTACTCCACCTAGTGGCAGTCGTCAGTAGACGAAATGTATTGGTACAGATTACTACTATATGGTAACTCAATCTACAGTTATAACATATTTAACAGAGAGGGCGTCTATTTGAATATAAAAATCAATAAAATCAAACTCATTACTAAAAAGTTGTAGGCAACACAGAAAACACGGATGTGTATAATAAGTTGTAGCATAGTTTTAGATGGGTTTTTGCGCCCTCTAACGAAAAGTGTTCAACTGAAAACGTGGTTTGACCATATAAGCGTCTACCCCCTGCTACTATCATTGGACTGTTCCAATTCTCTTTCCTCACAGCCGGTAACTTTTAGTGACAATGTAATGGTTGCGTTCCTTTGTGCTTCGTTATTGACATGTTGACCTTGACGCATGAGTGCCAACTGATTTGTTGTACAATTCTGCCAATTCCACTTTTGACCTCTGAGTTAGATTGCTTGCACGCATTGCGCGGTTGGTTCAATTTCATTATATAAAGACATTGTGATACCTTCATGTTGTTTGATTTTAGAATGTTTTCCGTATCTTAGTTTTTATAAATGTCCAACTATTTTTATGTATACATTCTCGCAGAAGATGTAAGTGTATGATGGTTTTGGATTTTTTTTATATACATGGTTTTTGTCATGTCCCATTGTTTCTAGTGTCCCTGATGATGGAATGAAATAAAGATTCCGAAAGCTTGGATAGATTTCAAAGAGTACATTTTTACTTGCTGCAATTCCCCATTACATTTTTTAGTTTGTACTTAACTAGCCAGCAACGACTTCCTCTTCCACTACTCTACAGTAATGGGGTTTTTTATATCGATCAGAACTAGATATGGAGACATGACTGTGTTCCAACAGAAACTATGGTCCAACATCAAATCTACATTAGCAAAAGAATCCAACTGAAGTATCTTCCTCATTCAACATATTACCACAGCACATATTAGCATCCACGAGACCAATTGAAAGACTATTATATCAACAAGAAGCACAACATAGGATAGACCAACATTTATACAGGTTAGGTTTCAAACTTCTGAATGTGGAAATGTCCAGCAATCAAAAAACAATATCAAGTTTAGAATCATCACTCCCTAGGATAGGAGGAGAGAATTTAATTTCACTCACCAATGAGGCTATTTTTCAAAAGTAAACAACTCATTACATTTAATAAACTCTTTCATAGAATATAATTCAAGAATATCAAGAAGCTGGATAGTTTAAAACAGTTACAATTACGTGCTTGTCCAAAATGGTTGAAAAATATTTCAAACGTTGACATTCCTGACGATGTTTCTAATTTTTTGGCATCAGGTCCCGAATTCAGTATTGAACCTTGCATAGGAAAGGATTTGCCTTTGAGAAAAATTTTGGCTGACATAGACTGCATCACTTTCACCATCACTGACCATACTATAAGAAGTACCACTGTGGCAAGAGCTGTTAACATTGTTACCAACTATGTCACATATCCTCATCAAAAATCTTCATCCTTTCATAATCTTTTCCTGTAAGCAAAAAAATGTCTCAAAGACCATCCTGATTTGGTGTTGACGTCGTCTGATAAGGGCAATGTAACAGTTTTAATGAACAGACATCTTCATCACTCGAATTTGATGAGCTGTCATGATTTGATGAGTCCTCATTTTCTCCTCCGTTTTCATGTATACTTTCTTCATCTTCTTCAGGAAATTCAACAATCACTTGTTCAGTCTGATTTTCTGTAGTTTTGTGCATAGTTTTATCATTGCTCGAGATTTTATATTCCATAATGCTTTCATCTACTTGTACATCCCTAGATCTCATGACTTGTTGCTTTTCTGGAAGCCATAATTGATAACCTCCACCACAATAGCCAACTAGTACTCCTTTCTCTGCCCTTTTCTCTAATTTATTTTGCTTTGGCAACACTGTGTACCATGCAGGACTTTCAAATATTTTCATTTTATCCAAATTACTTTTTCCATGAAGAATTTTTGCAGGCGTTTGACCTTTAGGTAAACTTTTGGTGGTCAATCGATTTAGCTCATACACTGAAGACTTTAGTGCTTTGCACCACAATTCTTTTGGACCTCCTGAGTCTATGAACTTTGTTCTTCTTTCATTTAGCAGTGTTCTGTTCATTCTCTCGGCTGTGCCGTTTTCTTGTGCAGTGTAAGTATTCTAAGATTATACTGTTTTTTTGACAGTATGACTTGAAACTGTTTGAGATATATTCTCCACCATTGTCAAGTCTCATAGCTATTACTTTGACATTCTTTTGTCAACAATGCTCTGCCTCAGCATCTCAGATCAATGCCTTACAACAAAATTAAAAAAAAAACATCACCAAATGGATTGTAGAAAGTTACTTCTCCCTTGTATACCTAGAATGAAAAGACAAAAAATACATAAAACGTTCACTTTCATTGAATCAATCAAACCCCTTCCCTTTTTAAGCTAAATTACTCACTGTATAATATTCTGTGCCTATGTGGACGTGGACGTTGACATAGTAAGAACCTCACAGATAATTCCACAAAGAAGAGATGCACACACACACACAGTATCTTTGTATACCATAGTGCACCAAATCCAAGTATGTACTAGTTTTGGCTGAATTGTCTAAATGGACAATCTTCCTGTTTTCTATAGACCTCTTAGAATAGACTTATTTTGTAACTGTATTTACCACTTCTACTGTATATTACTACCTTACTATTACTGTTGAATAAACTTATATATTTGATGATTCTTTCAATTTCTTGTACATAGTCTATTAGATTCTGATTGGCCTCATCCTTTGTTTTAAAGGTTTTGACAACAACAAAATGTGAATAGTCATTAATTATTGTTTGAAAATATTTTGACCCATCATAAGCTACTGGATTAAATGGTCCACAGACGTCATTGGGTATTAAATCACCAATATTTTCGGTTCTCCTCTCAGAATCTTTGAATGGTAATCTTGTACCCTTGCCTTCAACACACTTTGTCCAAAATTGGTAAGCCAAGCTCTGTTAAAACTTCTTTGCTGGGATGGCCTAGTCTTCTGTGCCACAGATCACTTGATATGTTGCCATATTCCATTTTAATTTCAAGTTTTTCCTCTCTTACCACTTTATCAGCAGTTAAAATATATAATCCTAAACACAATTTCTTGTCACCGTTTTCGGAAAGTTTTTGCCCACTGAATCTCTCTATAGCCAACACGATACTGGGCCCATAACCTGTTAGAAATTATGGGCTTTATAATACTTTGTAGAAAACTAACTTTTATTCAGGAAAACAGCAACACGAAGTCATTGCATATATTTCAAGTACTACAACTGACATTTTCCTTATTGAGCAAAACACAACTTTATGCGACTCTAGCGGCCATAATGTGAACTTCCCGAAACGCGTATTGTTTCTTTGTTTTGTTTCGCTATCGTGTGTGATTTGTATATTTATTTCGATTTCAAATCCAATTATAAAATGTCTAAAGGAAACATAAATAAAAACGTCAATTGTTGTGATATTGGGAGAAAATGAAAATGAAGTATATGTAACCAACAAAATGGGAATTATCGAAGAAATTGATGAACGAAAGGCATGTGATAATAATTTATTGTGCTTGGTTTTATACATATTAATGTTTATTTATAATAGCATAACCATAGAACTAACAATAATCCTGAAACCCAGACCCAAAACTAAACAATAAATTTGATACTAGGATCAGTAAAATTGCCAGAACACAATAATTCGCCACTTAAGTATTGTAGTAAATACAACCTTGCACAGTTCAATAATAATGCTGAAATATGCTTGTAAATTTCAGATAAGCCTGATTTGCATGTGCACTCCATCTTGGTGATTTTCAAATCTTCATTTTAGAAAATGTACCCTCGATCTGATGGGGCTGTCCTTATAGAGCAGACGTTTGTAGACAGTTACCTGCAAAGTTAATACTGTCCTTCATACTCAATTTCTTACCACATCAAATCAAGTGATTGTCATTAAGTATTTGCTCTTCCTTCACAATACATCCATTGTCGGGTGTTGCTTGTAAATATTCAAAAATTTCGGATAGTTTTAGGAACAGCTTGCTAGATGATCTAAAATATGAAATAATATGGCTTGATTATGCTTAAAAGTAACTTATTTCTGTACTTACATAAGAAGTCCAATCACTAAAAAAAAAATCCACCACAAAAAAGCCTTTTCACACGAAATTTCGAATATTATCAACCACTATAAACATGTAAGAACCATATAAAACTGCTGAAGAATACGCGTTTCGGGAACAGCTGATGCAGCGAATGCAGCGCCACCATCGGTAATTATTTTGCTCAATTCCTTGTCATATTTCAGTTACTCCACCTAGTGGCAGTCATCAGTAGACGAAATGTATTGGTACAGATTACTACTATATGGTAACTCAATCTACAGTTATAACATATTTAACAGAGAGGGCGTCTATTTGAATATAAAAATCAATAAAATCAAACTCATTACTAAAAAGTTGTAGGCAACACAGAAAACACGGATGTGTATAATAAGTTGTAGCATAGTTTTAGATGAGTTTTTGCGCCCTCTAACGAAAAGTGTTCAACTGAAAACGTGGTTTGACCATATAAGCGTCTACCCCCTGCTACTATCATTGGACTGTTCCAATTCTCTTTCCTCACAGCCGGTAACTTTTAGTGACAATGTAATGGTTGCGTTCCTTTGTGCTTCGTTATTGACATGTTGACCTTGACGCATGAGTGCCAACTGATTTGTTGTACAATTCTGCCAATTCCACTTTTGACCTCTGAGTTAGATTGCTTGCACGCATTGCGCGGTTGGTTCAATTTCATTATATAAAGACATTGTGATACCTTCATGTTGTTTGATTTTAGAATGTTTTCCGTATCTTAGTTTTTCTAAATGTCCAACTATTTTTATGTATACATTCTCGCAGAAGATGTAAGTGTATGATGGTTTTGGATTTTTTTTATATACATGGTTTTTGTCATGTCCCATTGTTTCTAGTGTCCCTGATGATGGAATGAAATAAAGATTCCGAAAGCTTGGATAGATTTCAAAGAGTACATTTTTACTTGCTGCAATTCCCCATTACATTTTTTAGTTTGTACTTAACTAGCCAGCAACGACTTCCTCTTCCACTACTCTACAGTAATGGGGTTTTTTATATCGATCAGAACTAGATATGGAGACATGACTGTGTTCCAACAGAAACTATGGTCCAACATCAAATCTACATTAGCAAAAGAATCCAACTGAAGTATCTTCCTCATTCAACATATTACCACAGCACATATTAGCATCCACGAGACCAATTGAAAGACTATTATATCAACAAGAAGCACAACATAGGATAGACCAACATTTATACAGGTTAGGTTTCAAACTTCTGAATGTGGAAATGTCCAGCAATCAAAAAACAATATCAAGTTTAGAATCATCACTCCCTAGGATAGGAGGAGAGAATTTAATTTCACTCACCAATGAGGCTATTTTTCAAAAGTAAACAACTCATTACATTTAATAAACTCTTTCATAGAATATAATTCAAGAATATCAAGAAGCTGGATAGTTTAAAACAGTTACAATTACGTGCTTGTCCAAAATGGTTGAAAAATATTTCAAACGTTGACATTCCTGACGATGTTTCTAATTTTTTGGCATCAGGTCCCGAATTCAGTATTGAACCTTGCATAGGAAAGGATTTGCCTTTGAGAAAAATTTTGGCTGACATAGACTGCATCACTTTCACCATCACTGACCATACTATAAGAAGTACCACTGTGGCAAGAGCTGTTAACATTGTTACCAACTATGTCACATATCCTCATCAAAAATCTTCATCCTTTCATAATCTTTTCCTGTAAGCAAAAAAATGTCTCAAAGACCATCCTGATTTGGTGTTGACGTCGTCTGATAAGGGCAATGTAACAGTTTTAATGAACAGACATCTTCATCACTCGAATTTGATGAGCTGTCATGATTTGATGAGTCCTCATTTTCTCCTCCGTTTTCATGTATACTTTCTTCATCTTCTTCAGGAAATTCAACAATCACTTGTTCAGTCTGATTTTCTGTAGTTTTGTGCATAGTTTTATCATTGCTCGAGATTTTATATTCCATAATGCTTTCATCTACTTGTACATCCCTAGATCTCATGACTTGTTGCTTTTCTGGAAGCCATAATTGATAACCTCCACCACAATAGCCAACTAGTACTCCTTTCTCTGCCCTTTTCTCTAATTTATTTTGCTTTGGCAACACTGTGTACCATGCAGGACTTTCAAATATTTTCATTTTATCCAAATTACTTTTTCCATGAAGAATTTTTGCAGGCGTTTGACCTTTAGGTAAACTTTTGGTGGTCAATCGATTTAGCTCATACACTGAAGACTTTAGTGCTTTGCACCACAATTCTTTTGGACCTCCTGAGTCTATGAACTTTGTTCTTCTTTCATTTAGCAGTGTTCTGTTCATTCTCTCGGCTGTGCCGTTTTCTTGTGCAGTGTAAGTATTCTAAGATTATACTGTTTTTTTGACAGTATGACTTGAAACTGTTTGAGATATATTCTCCACCATTGTCAAGTCTCATAGCTATTACTTTGACATTCTTTTGTCAACAATGCTCTGCCTCAGCATCTCAGATCAATGCCTTACAACAAAATTAAAAAAAAAACATCACCAAATGGATTGTAGAAAGTTACTTCTCCCTTGTATACCTAGAATGAAAAGACAAAAAATACATAAAACGTTCACTTTCATTGAATCAATCAAACCCCTTCCCTTTTTAAGCTAAATTACTCACTGTATAATATTCTGTGCCTATGTGGACGTGGACGTTGACATAGTAAGAACCTCACAGATAATTCCATAAAGAAGAGATGCACACACACACACAGTATCTTTGTATACCATAGTGCACCAAATCCAAGTATGTACTAGTTTTGGCTGAATTGTCTAAATGGACAATCTTCCTGTTTTCTATAGACCTCTTAGAATAGACTTATTTTGTAACTGTATTTACCACTTCTACTGTATATTACTACCTTACTATTACTGTTGAATAAACTTATATGTTTGATGATTCTTTCAATTTCTTGTACATAGTCTATTAGATTCTGATTGGCCTCATCCTTTGTTTTAAAGGTTTTGACAACAACAAAATGTGAATAGTCATTAATTATTGTTTGAAAATATTTTGACCCATCATAAGCTACTGGATTAAATGGTCCACAGACGTCATTGGGTATTAAATCACCAATATTTTCGGTTCTCCTCTCAGAATCTTTGAATGGTAATCTTGTACCCTTGCCTTCAACACACTTTGTCCAAAATTGGTAAGCCAAGCTCTGTTAAAACTTCTTTGCTGGGATGGCCTAGTCTTCTGTGCCACAGATCACTTGATATGTTGCCATATTCCATTTTAATTTCAAGTTTTTCCTCTCTTACCACTTTATCAGCAGTTAAAATATATAATCCTAAACACAATTTCTTGTCACCGTTTTCGGAAAGTTTTTGCCCACTGAATCTCTCTATAGCCAACACGATACTGGGCCCATAACCTGTTAGAAATTATGGGCTTTATAATACTTTGTAGAAAACTAACTTTTATTCAGGAAAACAGCAACACGAAGTCATTGCATATATTTCAAGTACTACAACTGACATTTTCCTTATTGAGCAAAACACAACTTTATGCGACTCTAGCGGCCATAATGTGAACTTCCCGAAACGCGTATTGTTTCTTTGTTTTGTTTCGCTATCGTGTGTGATTTGTATATTTATTTCGATTTCAAATCCAATTATAAAATGTCTAAAGGAAACATAAATAAAAACGTCAATTGTTGTGATATTGGGAGAAAATGAAAATGAAGTATATGTAACCAACAAAATGGGAATTATCGAAGAAATTGATGAACGAAAGGCATGTGATAATAATTTATTGTGCTTGGTTTTATACATATTAATGTTTATTTATAATAGCATAACCATAGAACTAACAATAATCCTGAAACCCAGACCCAAAACTAAACAATAAATTTGATACTAGGATCAGTAAAATTGCCAGAACACAATAATTCGCCACTTAAGTATTGTAGTAAATACAACCTTGCACAGTTCAATAATAATGCTGAAATATGCTTGTAAATTTCAGATAAGCCTGATTTGCATGTGCACTCCATCTTGGTGATTTTCAAATCTTCATTTTAGAAAATGTACCCTCGATCTGATGGGGCTGTCCTTATAGAGCAGACGTTTGTAGACAGTTACCTGCAAAGTTAATACTGTCCTTCATACTCAATTTCTTACCACATCAAATCAAGTGATTGTCATGAAGTATTTGCTCTTCCTTCACAATACATCCATTGTCGGGTGTTGCTTGTAAATATTCAAAAATTTCGGATAGTTTTAGGAACAGCTTGCTAGATGATCTAAAATATGAAATAATATGGCTTGATTATGCTTAAAAGTAACTTATTTCTGTACTTACATAAGAAGTCCAATCACTAAAAAAAAAATCCACCACAAAAAAGCCTTTTCACACGAAATTTCGAATATTATCAACCACTATAAACATGTAAGAACCATATAAAACTGCTGAAGAATACGCGTTTCGGGAACAGCTGATGCAGCGAATGCAGCGCCACCATCGGTAATTATTTTGCTCAATTCCTTGTCATATTTCAGTTACTCCACCTAGTGGCAGTCATCAGTAGACGAAATGTATTGGTACAGATTACTACTATATGGTAACTCAATCTACAGTTATAACATATTTAACAGAGAGGGCGTCTATTTGAATATAAAAATCAATAAAATCAAACTCATTACTAAAAAGTTGTAGGCAACACAGAAAACACGGATGTGTATAATAAGTTGTAGCATAGTTTTAGATGAGTTTTTGCGCCCTCTAACGAAAAGTGTTCAACTGAAAACGTGGTTTGACCATATAAGCGTCTACCCCCTGCTACTATCATTGGACTGTTCCAATTCTCTTTCCTCACAGCCGGTAACTTTTAGTGACAATGTAATGGTTGCGTTCCTTTGTGCTTCGTTATTGACATGTTGACCTTGACGCATGAGTGCCAACTGATTTGTTGTACAATTCTGCCAATTCCACTTTTGACCTCTGAGTTAGATTGCTTGCACGTATTGCGCGGTTGGTTCAATTTCATTATATAAAGACATTGTGATACCTTCATGTTGTTTGATTTTAGAATGTTTTCCGTATCTTAGTTTTTCTAAATGTCCAACTATTTTTATGTATACATTCTCGCAGAAGATGTAAGTGTATGATGGTTTTGGATTTTTTTTATATACATGGTTTTTGTCATGTCCCATTGTTTCTAGTGTCCCTGATGATGGAATGAAATAAAGATTCCGAAAGCTTGGATAGATTTCAAAGAGTACATTTTTACTTGCTGCAATTCCCCATTACATTTTTTAGTTTGTACTTAACTAGCCAGCAACGACTTCCTCTTCCACTACTCTACAGTAATGGGGTTTTTTATATCGATCAGAACTAGATATGGAGACATGACTGTGTTCCAACAGAAACTATGGTCCAACATCAAATCTACATTAGCAAAAGAATCCAACTGAAGTATCTTCCTCATTCAACATATTACCACAGCACATATTAGCATCCACGAGACCAATTGAAAGACTATTATATCAACAAGAAGCACAACATAGGATAGACCAACATTTATACAGGTTAGGTTTCAAACTTCTGAATGTGGAAATGTCCAGCAATCAAAAAACAATATCAAGTTTAGAATCATCACTCCCTAGGATAGGAGGAGAGAATTTAATTTCACTCACCAATGAGGCTATTTTTCAAAAGTAAACAACTCATTACATTTAATAAACTCTTTCATAGAATATAATTCAAGAATATCAAGAAGCTGGATAGTTTAAAACAGTTACAATTACGTGCTTGTCCAAAATGGTTGAAAAATATTTCAAACGTTGACATTCCTGACGATGTTTCTAATTTTTTGGCATCAGGTCCCGAATTCAGTATTGAACCTTGCATAGGAAAGGATTTGCCTTTGAGAAAAATTTTGGCTGACATAGACTGCATCACTTTCACCATCACTGACCATACTATAAGAAGTACCACTGTGGCAAGAGCTGTTAACATTGTTACCAACTATGTCACATATCCTCATCAAAAATCTTCATCCTTTCATAATCTTTTCCTGTAAGCAAAAAAATGTCTCAAAGACCATCCTGATTTGGTGTTGACGTCGTCTGATAAGGGCAATGTAACAGTTTTAATGAACAGACATCTTCATCACTCGAATTTGATGAGCTGTCATGATTTGATGAGTCCTCATTTTCTCCTCCGTTTTCATGTATACTTTCTTCATCTTCTTCAGGAAATTCAACAATCACTTGTTCAGTCTGATTTTCTGTAGTTTTGTGCATAGTTTTATCATTGCTCGAGATTTTATATTCCATAATGCTTTCATCTACTTGTACATCCCTAGATCTCATGACTTGTTGCTTTTCTGGAAGCCATAATTGATAACCTCCACCACAATAGCCAACTAGTACTCCTTTCTCTGCCCTTTTCTCTAATTTATTTTGCTTTGGCAACACTGTGTACCATGCAGGACTTTCAAATATTTTCATTTTATCCAAATTACTTTTTCCATGAAGAATTTTTGCAGGCGTTTGACCTTTAGGTAAACTTTTGGTGGTCAATCGATTTAGCTCATACACTGAAGACTTTAGTGCTTTGCACCACAATTCTTTTGGACCTCCTGAGTCTATGAACTTTGTTCTTCTTTCATTTAGCAGTGTTCTGTTCATTCTCTCGGCTGTGCCGTTTTCTTGTGCAGTGTAAGTATTCTAAGATTATACTGTTTTTTTGACAGTATGACTTGAAACTGTTTGAGATATATTCTCCACCATTGTCAAGTCTCATAGCTATTACTTTGACATTCTTTTGTCAACAATGCTCTGCCTCAGCATCTCAGATCAATGCCTTACAACAAAATTAAAAAAAAAACATCACCAAATGGATTGTAGAAAGTTACTTCTCCCTTGTATACCTAGAATGAAAAGACAAAAAATACATAAAACGTTCACTTTCATTGAATCAATCAAACCCCTTCCCTTTTTAAGCTAAATTACTCACTGTATAATATTCTGTGCCTATGTGGACGTGGACGTTGACATAGTAAGAACCTCACAGATAATTCCATAAAGAAGAGATGCACACACACACACAGTATCTTTGTATACCATAGTGCACCAAATCCAAGTATGTACTAGTTTTGGTTGAATTGTCTAAATGGACAATCTTCCTGTTTTCTATAGACCTCTTAGAATAGACTTATTTTGTAACTGTATTTACCACTTCTACTGTATATTACTACCTTACTATTACTGTTGAATAAACTTATATATTTGATGATTCTTTCAATTTCTTGTACATAGTCTATTAGATTCTGATTGGCCTCATCCTTTGTTTTAAAGGTTTTGACAACAACAAAATGTGAATAGTCATTAATTATTGTTTGAAAATATTTTGACCCAGTAGTAGTTTTGCATTCACAGAGTACACACCTGTGAATATAGTGCGAAATTAAAAAACCTGTCTTATTGTGGACAATCGTGTGAAAAAAACATAAAAATGTCGTCAGAAAGTGATGGCTCTAATGATGAAATGGATACTTCGAATTCAGCAGAAAACTGGACGGAAGTTCAAGGAAAAAGAGGAAACAAGCACAAGAGAAAACGAACCCAAGAGCTGACTGCAGAAGAAATAGAAGAAATTAACAATATCGTTCTAGGAAAATCCAACACAACAAATACTAGCACAAAAAATGCCCTAACAAACCCAATAGAAAAACAATCTCAACAAAAAACAAACCAGCCAACAAGGAATCCAAATATACACTACTCGCCAATAATGAGGGACATTCAACTAAAGAAATACCAACATATATTCTACATCACTAGTGAGGAATCCTACACAAGAATAAATTTCACTGATTACTGGGCGAGAATATACCCCAATGCAAAGGACACAATAATCAGCACAAAGAAAGGCTTGCTTTTGAAAACTGACACCACAAAAGAATCTATTATATCAACTTTGAACAAAATGGTTGAGTTCGGAAAAATAATACAATTCAAGGAATCGGCGACAAATTCAACTGTACCTGCTACCTCAGAACAATCCTCCAGCTACTCTGTTGTCATTGCATCAGTAGAATTCGAAATAGAAGAGAAATCAATCAGCGAATTTCTAACCAAAAACAATATGGATCACAGATTCTGCAGAAGAATCGTATCAAGAGCTACAGGAAAACCTACCAAACTTATAAGAATAATAACTGGATCTGAAAAAACTTCTCAGATGTTGCTATCCCAAGGACTATTTTTCAAGTATCGACACTATCCAGTTTATCCCAGTAAAGCACCTGCACCAGCTCCAAAACCATGCAGTAAATGCCTATCCTTCAATCATCCAACTGAATCATGCCAACAACCCATAAAATGCCTAAAATGTAATGGTACCCACCCAACCAGCAAATGTACATCCACATTGACTCCTAAGTGCCACAGTTGTGGAGCAGAAGACCACCAAGCCTGGTCATATAAGTGCCCCAATAGACCAAGACAACCTATACAAGGCGTACCTAATGTTTCTATAAAAACAATCAACAAAAAATCTCATGAGATATCCACAGAATTGAAAAAGAAAAAATCAAGAATACACCAACCAATAACCATACATGATACCATCATAAACACCTATGTCAATGAACTGAACAACCCAGCAGTGACCAATAGAGACGAACTAGTGACACAACTTCGTAAAAAATTTGTCAACAACTTCAGAGTAGATAGTGTCGCAGTGTTTTCAGGAAATAAAATGTACATCCTCATGTTTGACATGGAAGAAACTGACACCTCACATCACTCACCTACTGAGCCCAACAATAATGCCCATTACGAACATGTCCTTAATTAATATAGTATACTCAAACATTAATGGATATTCCGGTAAGAAAGAGCTTATACAAAAATATATTGAATCCAATGATATCAATATGGCACTATTCGTAGAATCCAAAACGAAAGACCCCAAGAAAATAGTTTACAAAAACTGGAATATTATCCAGAAAAACGGCCACTTAATCCACAACCACGCCAGGGGAGGCAGTCTAGCCCTAACAGATCCAAAAATGAGAATGAGAAAAGGCAATGCTCCAACTATCAACAACCCTCTAAATGAATGTATACATTATTCAATACCATTTCATGATGATTATTTACATATATTTCTTGTTTACATTCACCCATACTCCAGAATAGAGGAAAATATATTTACGATGAGCAGCCTCAACAAGTATACCATTGTAATAGGAGATTTCAATGCCAACACAAAGCCGAAAAAAAAACAAGTGAATGACTTCCTAAATAATACCAACTTTGTTAAATACGACACCCCGCCTACTTTTCTTATGAATCATAATGCAGACTCAACACCGGACATGATCTTTCATACCTCCAATCTAGCAAGAAATATCAAAAGTGTTGTAAATATACCAGACCTATGCTCAGACCACCTCGGTTTCAGAATCAGTATTGACCCTCACATCCCAATTAAAAACATCAAAATTGAGAAATACAATTTCAGGAAAACAAACATAGAGAAAGTGAACACAGCCATGTTGAGGTACATAGACAACAACGAGCAGGACATGGACATGAACAGAAGAATGATCAGCAATTTCAACTCTAAACTAACAAAAGTTGTATTGGAAAATACCCCCAAAAAAGAAATGCGGTACTCTACACAGGAACTACCACCATATATCATACAACTGATTAAAAGCAAACGAAAAATGTATAGGGAATATAGGAATATTGGCAACCCGGCCTTAAAAAGAGAACTAAATAAATTCAATAAAAACATACAGATGATGATTCAGCAGTTCAGAGAACATAAATGGTTGACTGTATGTGAGCAGATCAATGATAAACAAGGCAAATCGTATTGGCAGGATATTAAGAAGCTTTCGAAATATAAAAGCAACTCACAAGAGAGACACCCACTGATAGAAAATGGACAACCAGTCGACTCGCCGGAAGAGAAAAGTAACATATTTGCTCAGCATTTCAAAAAAACATATGAAGAAAGCGAAGAAGACAATTTCGATGATCACCACTATGAAACTATCTCTGAATGGTACAACATACACTATATAGACCCACAGCAAGTCAACGTGAACCCTGAGGAATATGAAATCGAAGAAGAAGAATACTACAATATAATAAACCAAGGTAAAAATACTGCCCCAGGGCATGATTCCATTAAAAAATCGTTGGTTAAGCAGCTACACCAAAAGATCCACGAAAATATCATTAAAATGTATCAGTTTTGTCTGAAAAACAGCTACATACCTAAAGAATGGAAAAAGGGTATAATTGTTACTATTCCGAAACCAAACATGGATCACTCTACACCTACCAGTTATAGACCAATTACGCTGCTACCTGTGCTAGGAAAAAACCTGGAAAAAATCATAAAAAAACAGAATAGTGAAAGCAATAGGAAATCGTATCCCAGGGTACCAGTTTGGATTCAAAAGTCATTGTTCTACGACCCACCCTCTAGCGATACTCACCAACAACATAGAAGCATCTAAGCTCAACGGAAACAAAACAGCAGCAATTTTCTTAGACATCAACAAAGCTTTCGATAGTGTATGGACGAAAGGTCTTATATACAAGTTGGACTATCTCGGTTGTCCCAAATACCTGATCCATGTGATAGCTAACTTACTGAATGAAAGAAAACTGAGAGTTAAAGTGCAGGACAAAACTTCTCATGAATTTACCCCACAGCAAGGTGTACCTCAGGGATCCCCATTATCACCCTTACTATACAACATATACTGTTCAGATATATACCATGCAGACCCAGAATACTTCGATTTGGATAACTATATACTACAATATGCAGATGATACTGCTTTGGTTTCTCACTGCAGGAATATTAATACCACCGTTGAAAGATTACAACAGTTAGCAGACAGAACAGCATCATGGTTCAATAAATGGCGCATGAAACCTAATCCAAGGAAATCGCATTTGCTAATATTTTACCATTCCCCATCACCTACATCACCGTCAGTAAGGTTATATGACCATGAACTCAATCCAGAAATATGTACAAAATATCTAGGGATCACTATGGATAATAAGCTAAACTTCAACTCGCACACACGAAATATAAAAAAGAAATCCTGCCCTGAAGAATCTCCAGGTAGCCGAAAGAACTGCCTTGTGCATTATCACGAAAATTAGACATCCAAATAATCCTATCCATAATCCACCTAACCAACTCCTCTATGAAGTTACTGGTGTGCAACCCATCGAAGAGAGACTATCACAGTTGTCCTCCAAATTTAGTGAGAAAACCGAAAACAAGAATCTCATCTCTCCATACTGCAACAGAAGAAATAACAGAAGAACACACTACAAACATCCAGAACAAATTTTATGGGATAAACTATGGTTTTAATTGTTTTTTCTATGACAATTGGTGTTTTTTTTTTTTTCTTATATTAATCTGAAACTGTAAAAGTTTAAGAATATCATTGTAATTCACACAATAACTCATACCACTGTGGCTGAAGGACCTCGGTCAATGGCCAGTTGAGTATTTTATACTTAATAAAGTTCATTTATTATTATTATTATTTTGACCCATCATAAGCTACTGGATTAAATGGTCCACAGACGTCATTGGGTATTAAATCACCAATATTTTCGGTTCTCCTCTCAGAATCTTTGAATGGTAATCTTGTACCCTTGCCTTCAACACACTTTGTCCAAAATTGGTAAGCCAAGCTCTGTTAAAACTTCTTTGCTGGGATGGCCTAGTCTTCTGTGCCACAGATCACTTGATATGTTGCCATATTCCATTTTAATTTCAAGTTTTTTCTCTCTTACCACTTTATCAGCAGTTAAAATATATAATCCTAAACACAATTTCTTGTCACCGTTTTCGGAAAGTTTTTGCCCACTGAATCTTTCTAGAGCCAACACGATACTGAGCCCATAACCTGTTAGAAATTATGGGCTTTATAATACTTTGTAGAAAACTAATTTTTATTCAGGAAAACAGCAACACGAAGTCATTGCATATATTTCAAGTACTACAACTGACATTTTCCTTATTCCTTGTCATATTTCAGTTACTCCACCTAGTGGCAGTCATCAGTAGACTAAATGTATTGGTACAGATTACTACTATATGGTAACTCAATCTACAGTTATAACATATTTAACAGAGAGGGCGTCTATTTGAATATAAAAATCAATAAAATCAAACTCATTACTAAAAAGTTGTAGGCAACACAGAAAACACGGATGTGTATAATAAGTTGTAGCATAGTTTTAGATGAGTTTTTGCGCCCTCTAACGAAAAGTGTTCAACTGAAAACGTGGTTTGACCATATAAGCGTCTACCCCCTGCTACTATCATTGGACTGTTCCAATTCTCTTTCCTCACAGCGGGTAACTTTTAGTGACAATGTAATGGTTGCGTTCCTTTGTGCTTCGTTATTGACATGTTGACCTTGACGCATGAGTGCCAACTGATTTGTTGTACAATTCTGCCAATTCCACTTTTGACCTCTGAGTTAGATTGCTTGCACGCATTGCGCGGTTGGTTCAATTTCATTATATAAAGACATTGTGATACCTTCATGTTGTTTGATTTTAGAATGTTTTCCGTATCTTAGTTTTTATAAATGTCCAACTATTTTTATGTATACATTCTCGCAGAAGATGTAAGTGTATGATGGTTTTGGATTTTTTTTATATACATGGTTTTTGTCATGTCCCATTGTTTCTAGTGTCCCTGATGATGGAATGAAATAAAGATTCCGAAAGCTTGGATAGATTTCAAAGAGTACATTTTTACTTGCTGCAATTCCCCATTACATTCTTTAGTTTGTACTTAACTAGCCAGCAACGACTTCCTCTTCCACTAATCTACAGTAATGGGGTTTTTTATATTGATCAGAACTAGATATGGAGACATGACTGTGTTCCAACAGAAACTATGGTCCAACATCAAATCTACATTAGCAAAAGAATCCAACTGAAGAATCTTCCTCATTCAACATATTACCACAGCACATATTAGCATCCACGAGACCAATTGAAAGACTATTATATCAACAAGAAGCACAACATAGGATAGACCAACATTTATACCAGTTAGGTTTCAAACTTCTGAATGTGGAAATGTCCAGCAATCAAAAAACAATATCAAGTTTAGAATCATCACTCCCTCTAGGATAGGAGGAGAGAATATAATTTCACTCACCAATGAGGCTTTTTTTCAAAAATAAACAACTCATTACATTTAATAAACTCTTTCATAGAATATAATTCAAGAATATCAAGAAGCTGGACAGTTTAAAACAGTTACAATTACGTGCTTGTCCAAAATGGTTGAAAAATATTTCAAACGTTGACATTCCTGACGATGTTTCTTATTTTTTGGCATCAGGTCCCGAATTCAGTATTGAACCTTGCATAGGAAAGGATTTGCCTTTGAGAAGAATTTTGGCTGACATAGACTGCATCACTTTCACCATCACTGACCATACTATAAGGAGTACCACTGTGGCAAGAGCTGTTAACATTGTTACCAACTATGTCAGATATCCTCATCAAAAATCTTCATCCTTTCATAATCTTTTCCTGTAAGCAAAAAAATGTCTCAAAGACCATCCTGATTTGGTGTTGACTTCGTCTGATAAGGGCAATGTAACAGTTTTAATGAACAGACATCTTCATCACTCGAACTTGATGAGCTGTCATGATTTGATGAGTCCTCATTTTCTCCTCCGTTTTCATGTATACTTTCTTCATCTTCTTCAGGAAATTCAACAATCACTTGTTCAGTCTGATTTTCTGTAGTTTTGTGCATAGTTTTATCATTGCTCGAGATTTTATATTCCATAATGCTTTCATCTACTTGTACATCCCTAGATCTCATGACTTGTTGCTTTTCTGGAAGCCATAATTGATAACCTCCACCACAATAGCCAACTAGTACTCCTTTCTCTGCCCTTTTCTCTAATTTATTTTGCTTTGGCAACACTGTGTACCATGCAGGACTTTCAAATATTTTCATTTTATCCAAATTACTTTTTCCATGAAGAATTTTTGCAGGCGTTTGACCTTTAGGTAAACTTTTGGTGGTCAATCGATTTAGCTCATACACTGAAGACTTTAGTGCTTTGCACCACAATTCTTTCGGACCTCCTGAGTCTATGAACTTTGTTCTTCTTTCATTTAGCAGTGTTCTGTTCATTCTCTCGGCTGTGCCGTTTTCTTGTGCAGTGTAAGTATTCTAAGATTATACTGTTTTTTTGACAGTATGACTTGAAACTGTTTGAGATATATTCTCCACCATTGTCAAGTCTCATAGCTATTACTTTGACATTCTTTTGTCAACAATGCTCTGCCTCAGCATCTCAGATCAATGCCTTACAACAAAATTAAAAAAAAAACATCATCAAATGGATTGTAGAAAGTTACTTCTCCCTTGTATACCTAGAATGAAAAGACAAAAAATATATAAAACGTTCACTTTCATTGAATCAATCAAACCCCTTCCCTTTTTAAGCTAAATTACTCACTGTATAATATTCTGTGCCTATGTGGACGTGGACGTTGACATAGTAAGAACCTCACAGATAATTCCATAAAGAAGAGATGCACACACACACACAGTATCTTTGTATACCATAGTGCACCAAATCCAAGTATGTACTAGTTTTGGTTGAATTGTCTAAATGGACAATCTTCCTGTTTTCTATAGACCTCTTAGAATAGACTTATTTTGTAACTGTATTTACCACTTCTACTGTATATTACTACCTTACTATTACTGTTGAATAAACTTATATATTTGATGATTCTTTCAATTTCTTGTACATAGTCTATTAGATTCTGATTGGCCTCATCCTTTGTTTTAAAGGTTTTGACAACAACAAAATGTGAATAGTCATTAATTATTGTTTGAAAATATTTTGACCCATCATAAGCTACTGGATTAAATGGTCCACAGACGTCATTGGGTATTAAATCACCAATATTTTCGGTTCTCCTCTCAGAATCTTTGAATGGTAATCTTGTACCCTTGCCTTCAACACACTTTGTCCAAAATTGGTAAGCCAAGCTCTGTTAAAACTTCTTTGCTGGGATGGCCTAGTCTTCTGTGCCACAGATCACTTGATATGTTGCCATATTCCATTTTAATTTCAAGTTTTTCCTCTCTTACCACTTTATCAGCAGTTAAAATATATAATCCTAAACACAATTTCTTGTCACCGTTTTCGGAAAGTTTTTGCCCACTGAATCTCTCTATAGCCAACACGATACTGGGCCCATAACCTGTTAGAAATTATAGGCTTTATAATACTTTGTAGAAAACTAACTTTTATTCAGGAAAACAGCAACACGAAGTCATTGCATATATTTCAAGTACTACAACTGACATTTTCCTTATTCCTTGTCATATTTCAGTTACTCCACCTAGTGGCAGTCATCAGTAGACGAAATGTATTGGTACAGATTACTACTATATGGTAACTCAATCTACAGTTATAACATATTTAACAGAGAGGGCGTCTATTTGAATATAAAAATCAATAAAATCAAACTCATTACTAAAAAGTTGTAGGCAACACAGAAAACACGGATGTGTATAATAAGTTGTAGCATAGTTTTAGATGAGTTTTTGCGCCCTCTAACGAAAAGTGTTCAACTGAAAACGTGGTTTGACCATATAAGCGTCTACCCCCTGCTACTATCATTGGACTGTTCCAATTCTCTTTCCTCACAGCCGGTAACTTTTAGTGACAATGTAATGGTTGCGTTCCTTTGTGCTTCGTTATTGACATGTTGACCTTGACGCATGAGTGCCAACTGATTTGTTGTACAATTCTGCCAATTCCACTTTTGACCTCTGAGTTAGATTGCTTGCACGCATTGCGCGGTTGGTTCAATTTCATTATACAGGGTGGGGCACCACATACGACACGGTCTCTGTAAACCAAACCATTGAATATATCGAAAATTTCTTCTTTCCATTATCTGTATATTCATTGAGGCTGTAAGAGGAAATTATTTTGGAGTATACAGGGTGGCTCATAAAAGTGTGACATATCAAAGTTGGGTTTTTTTAAATGGAACACCCGGTATTTTGTTGCAGTTTTAGATAGTTCAGGGAAAAATAATACGATTTCATGCAAGGTACCATGTACCAACTATAACCGTTTTCGAGTTATTGTTTTCTTTTTGGAAATGCAGGGTACAATTGGAGACTGAATAACATCGAAATGTATGAAAACCATCCCTTCCAATTCTGACCAAGCATTAAAGAGGTTTCAGGCTATTGATTCCGATAGAACCCGTTCCCCAATATTATACAGGACGTTCAAAATGCATTGTCACTTTTTTATAATTTCAAACGCAGATAACTTTGTTATTTTAAATAGAACACCCTGTATTTTTTCGATCTGAACAATACAAAATTCGATTATCTTTCATTTTATATTGAGGTTCCCTATACCTAGCTTGAATAGTTTTCAAGATATTGGCATTTTCAAATAGTATAATTATCATTTCAATGTATTCTTTGAATCAAGAGAGCTGTGAAACGACATTTATTTGATTTGGTAACAGAATTCTCATCGACAGTTATTATACTTCACTTGATCGAACATTTCACTGTTATTCAGATCCATATTCATTTCAAATTCTCTGCCCGACAGTTTTTGAATATGTGCTTTCCGCAAAGGTGGATTGGTAAGAGAGACCACGAAATTGGCCAGCGAGATCGCCAGATTTGACTTGCTTTGATTTTTTTCATGGAGATATTTGAAAAATGGGATTGAAGACACTCCTTCAATCACATTGGAAAATATGTAGGAAAGAATAAGGGCTGCTTTTCGAAGAGTGTGTCGCCTCGAATGTTATTAAATGTTAGACAGCTTTCCATAGAAAGAGTAGCTCTTTGTAGAAATCATTTCGAGCACTTAGTTTAAATTGAATACATTCGTATTTCATGTTTTGTTGAAGTTTTTCAGTTGAATAATGAAAAAATTGTCTGTTAAATGTCGGAGTATGGAACTGAATGAAAACTTCATTTCAGTGAACAGTAAAAGTTCGAAGAAGTGAAGTATAATATTTATCAATGAGAATTCTGTTACCAAATCAAATGAATGTCGTTTCACAGCTCTCTCGATTCAAAGAATGCATTGAAATTATAACTACTATTTGAAAATGCCAATATGTTGAGAACTATTCAAGATAGGTATAGGGAACTCTAATATAAAATGAAAGATAATCGAATTTTGTATTGTTGAGATCGAAAAAATACAGGGTATTCTATTTAAAATAACAAAGTTATTTGCGTTTGAAATTATAAAAAAGCGACAATGAATTTTGAACGTCCTGTATAATATTGGGAAACGGGTTCTATCGGAATCAATAGCCTGAAACCTCTTTAATGCTTGGTCAGAATTGAAAGGGATGGTTTCCATACATTTCGATGATATTCAGTCTCCAATTGAACCCTGCATTTTCAAAAAGAAAACAATAACTCCAAAACGGTTATAGTTAGGTACATGGTACCTTGCATGAAATCGTATTATTTTTCCCGGAACTATCCAAAACTGCAACAAAATACCGGGTGTTCCATTTAAAAAAACCCAACTTTGATATGTCACACTATTTTGGGCCACCCTGTATACTTCAAAATAATTTCCTCTTGCAGCCTCAATGAACATACAAACGATGAAAAGAAGAAATTTCCGAAATATTCAATGGTTTGGTTCACAGAGACCGTGTCGTATGTGGTGCCCCACCCTGTATAAAGACATTGTGATACCTTCATGTTGTTTGATTTTAGAATGTTTTCCGTATCTTAGTTTTTTTAAATGTCCAACTATTTTTATGTATACATTATCGCAGAAGATGTAAGTGTATGATGGTGGTTTTTGTCATGTCCCATTGTTTCTAGTGTCCCTGATGATGGAATGAAATAAAGATTCCGAAAGCTTGGATAGATTTCAAAGAGTACATTTTTACTTACTGCAATTCCCCATTACATTTTTTAGTTTGTACTTAACTAGCCAGCAACGACTTCCTCTTCCACTACTCTACAGTAATGGGGTTTTTTATATCGATCAGAACTAGATATGGAGACATGACTGTGTTCCAACAGAAACTATGGTCCAACATCGAATCTACATTCGCCAAAGAATCCAACTGAAGAATCTTCCTCATTCAACATATTACCACAGCACATATTAGCATCCACGAGACCAATTGAAAGACTATTATATCAACAAGAAGCACAACATAGGATAGACCAACATTTATACAGGTTAGGTTTCAAACTTCTGAATGTGGAAATGTCCAGCAATCAAAAAACAATATCAAGTTTAGAATCATCACTCCCTCTAGGATAGGAGAAGAGAATATAATTTCACTCACCAATGAGGCTATTTTTCAAAAATAAACAACTCATTACATTTAATAAACTCTTTCATAGAATATAATTCAAGAATATCAAGTAGCTGGACAGTTTAAAACAGTTACAATTACGTGCTTGTCCAAAATGGTTGAAAAAGATTTCAAACGTTGACATTCCTGACGATGTTTCTAATTTTTTGACATCAGGTCCCGAATTCAGTATTGAACCTTGCATAGGAAAGGATTTGCCTTTGAGAAGAATTTTGGCTGACATAGACTGCATCACTTCCACCATCACTGACCATACTATAAGAAGTACCACTGCGGCAAGAGCTGTTAACATTGTTACCAACTATGTCACATATCCTCATCGAAAATCTTCATCCTTTCATAATCTTTTCCTGTAAGCAAAAAAATGTCTCAAAGACCATCCTGATTTGGTGTTGACGTCGTCTGATAAGGGCAATGTAACAGTTTTAATGAACAGACATCTTCATCACTCGAACTTGATGAGCTGTCATGATTTGATGAGTCCTCATTTTCTAATCCATTTTCATGTATACTTTCTTCATCTTCTTCAGGAAATTCAACAATCACTTGTTCCGTCTGATTTTCTGTAGTTTTGTGCATAGTTTTATCATTGCTCGAGATTTTATATTCCATAATGCTTTCATCTACTTGTACATCCCTAGATCTCATGACTTGTTGCTTTTCTGAAAGCCATAATTGATAACCTCCACCACAATAGCCAACTAGTACTCCTTTCTCTGCCCTTTTCTCTAATTTATTTTGCTTTGGCAACACTGTGTACCATGCAGGACTTCCAAATATTTTCATTTTATCCAAATTACTTTTTCCATGAAGAATTTTTGCAGGCTTTTGACCTTTAGGTAAACTTTTGGTGGTCAATTGATTTAGCTCATACACTGAACACTTTAGTGCTTTGCACCACAATTCTTTTGGAACTCCTGAGTCTATGAACTCTGTTCTTATTTCATTTAGCAGTGTTCTGTTCATTCTCTCGGCTGTGCCGTTTTCTTGTGCAGTGTAAGTATTCTAAGATTATACCGTTTTTTTGACAGTATGACTTGAAACTGTTTGAGATATATTCTCCACCAGTGTCAAGTCTCATAGCTTTTACTTTGACATTCTTTTGTCAACAATGCTCTGCCTCAGCATCTCAGATCAATGCCTTACAACAAAATTAAAAGAAACATCACCAAATGGATTGTAGAAAGTTACTTCTCCCTTGTGTACCTAGAATGAAAAGACAAAAAATACATAAAACGTTCACTTTTATTGAATCAATCAAACCCCTTCCCTTTTTAAGCTAAATTACTCACTGTATAATATTCTGTGCCTATGTGGACGTGGACATTGACATAGTAAGAACCTCACAGATAATTCCATAAAGAAGAGATGCACACACACACACAGTATCTTTGTATACCATAGTGCACCAAATCCAAGTATGTACTAGTTTTGGTTGAATTGTCTAAATGGACAATCTTCCTGTTTTCTATAGACCTCTTAGAATAGACTTATTTTGTAACTGTATTTACCACCTCTACTGTATATTACTACCTTACTATTACTGTTGAATAAACTTATATATTTGATGATTCTTTCAATTTCTTGTACATAGTCTATTAGTTTCTGATTGGCCTCATCCTTTGTTTTAAAGGTTTTGACAACAACAAAATGTGAATAGTCATTAATTATTGTTTGAAAATATTTTGACCCATCATAAGCTACTGGATTAAATGGTCCACAGACGTCATTGGGTATTAAATCACCAATATTTTCGGTTCTCCTCTCAGAATCTTTGAATGGTAATCTTGTACCCTTGCCTTCAACACACTTTGTCCAAAATTGGTAAGCCAAGCTCTGTTAAAACTTCTTTGCTGGGATGGCCTAGTCTTCTGTGCCACAGATCACTTGGTATGTTGCCATATTCCATTTTATTTTCAAGTTTTTCCTCTGTTACCACTTTTTCAGCAGTTAAAATATATAATCCTAAACACAATTTCTTGTCACCGTTTTCGGAAAGTTTTTGCCCACTGAATCTCTCTAGAGCCAACACGATACTGGGTCCATAACCTGTTAGGAATTATGGGCTTTATAATGCTTTGTAGAAAACTAACTTTTATTCAGGAAAATAGCAACACGAAGTCATTGCATATATTTCAAGTACTACAACTGACATTTTCCTTATTCCTTGTCATATTTCAGTTACTCCACCTAGTGACAGTCATCAGTAGACGAAATGTATTGGTACAGATTACTACTATATGGTAACTCAATCTACAGTTATAATATATTTAACAGAGAGGGCGTTGATAGTTCCATTTGAATATAAAAATCAATAAAATCAAACTCATTACTAAAAAGTTGTAGGCAACACAGAAAACACGGATGTGTATAATAAGTTGTAGCATAGTTTTAGATGAGTTTTTGCGCCCTCTAAGGAAAAGTGTTCAACTGAAAACGTGGTTTGACCAAATAAGCGTCTACCCCCTGCTACTGTTCCAATTCTCTTTCCTCACAGCCGGTAACTTTTAGTGACAATGTAATGGTTGCGTTCCTTTGTGCTTCGTTATTGACATGTTGACCTTGACGCATGAGTGCCAACTGATTTGTTGTACAACTCCGATTTCGATGAAATTTTCACAGAAGCTTCGGAACACTAATACAAACACCCACTGATAAAAAATTTTCCGCGGAAACACCTCTAACATACTTTTATTTAGGAAAGTTTCTGAAAATCGATCACGGTAAGACCTAAGAATTTGATTGATATTGTACTTACGTAATTAGTAGGACAAATTTGGAATATATTAAAATATCATTAACATGTCCTAAAATCGATCTCCACGAGAAATTTCATGATGGAAAGCTGTGAAAATGCCCATTTTCTTAATTTAATATCGTATATTTTCAACCCAATATGGCGTGCAATAATTGAAGGATGCGTTCCATTAAGCGCTCACAACGATCACGCTCACGACCACGAATTTTGTCGTTCCACTTGGTTCTGTGCGTCATCGAAACGCTCACGCCGACCCACCTATTGAGATGGGGCGTCGTGAGCATGAATCATGACGTCATTCATGACATTTTCGCCACGACCCTAACGATCGTGGTCGCCATGTGGAACGTCTGAATGAGTGTTTTGGGCGTTGTGAGCGCTAAATGGAACGCACCCGAAATGTCAAATGACTAGTCTATTGTCACTAGAACAAGCAGCGTTGCCAAGTGAATAAAAAATCGGAGATTTGATTTATTTCAAAGTTCGGGATACAATCATTCAACGAATCCAAATAAGTCGATGCACACGATTCCTGCGATGGCGCGATAGATCAATCAAACGTAGATAATTCAAAATGCAGGTAACTCGAGGGAGATGGTTCCTGCGACGGCGCTGGCGCGCCATCGCAGTGCCTGATTAAAAACATCACTCTCGCCGGGATCCACCCCAAACGTATATCAATTACACCTAGATCAATCAAACGTAGATAATTCAAAATGCAGGTAACTCGAGGGAGATGGTTCCTGCGACGGCGCTGGCGCGCCATCGCAGTGCCTGATTAAAAACATCACTCTCGCCGGGATCCACCCCAAACGTAGATCAATTACACCTAGATCAATCAAACGTAGATAATTCAAAATGCAGGTAACTCGAGGGAGATGGTTCCTGCGACGGCGCTGGCGCGCCATCGCAGTGCCTGATTAAAAACATCACTCTCGCCGGGATCCACCCCAAACGTAGATCAATTACACCTAGATCAATCAAACGTAGATCAATCAATTGGCCACATAAAAATATATGGTACTTATATGTAGACTCAAGTTCTATGATTTACCACTGAAAATAGAAATACAACTTGGCAACCTTGCTCTCTTGTGACATGACAGATCTCATTTGACATAGCAATTATTATATATTGTTTTGGGTCGAGATTATACAAATATAAAAACATGAAAATATCTTATTCCAAAGTTTCTCATCATGAAATTTCTTGTGAAATTGTTTTCCGTATCTTAGTTTTTTTAAATGTCCAACTATTTTTATGTATACATTCTCGCAGAAGATGTAAGTGTATGATGGTTTTTGATTTTTTTTATATACATAGTTTTTGTCATGTCCCATTGTTTCTAGTGTCCCTGATGATGGAATAAAATAAAGATTCCGAAAGCTTGAATAGATTTCAAAGAGTACATTTTTACTTGCTGCAATTCCCCATTACATTTTTTAGTTTGTACTTAATTAGCCAGCCACGACTTCCTCTTCCACTACTCTACAGTAATGGGGTTTTCTATATCGATCAGAACTAGATATGGAGACATGACTGTGTTCCAACAGAAACTATGGTCCAACATCAAAACTACATTAGCAAAAGAATCCAACTGAAGAATCTTCCTCATTCAACATATTACCACAGCACATATTAGCATCCACAAGACCAATTGAAAGACTATTATATCAACAAGAAGCACAACATAGGATAGACCAACATTTATACAGGTTAGGTTTCAAACTTCTGAATGTGGAAATGTCCAGCAATCAAAAAACAATATCAAGTTTAGAATCATCACTCCCTAGGATAGGAGGAGAGAATATAATTTCACTCACCAATGAGGCTATTTTTCAAAAGTAAACAACTCATTACATTTAATAAACTCTTTCATAGAATATAATTCAAGAATATCAAGAAGCTGGATAGTTTAAAACAGTTACAATTACTTGCTTGTCCAAAATGGTTGAAAAATATTTCAAACGTTGACATTCCTGACGATGTTTCTAATTTTTTGGCATCAGGTCCCGAATTCAGTATTGAACCTTGCATAGGAAAGGATTTGCCTTTGAGAAAAATTTTGGCTGACATAGACTGCATCACTTTCACCATCACTGACCATACTATAAGAAGTACCACTGTGGCAAGAGCTGTTAACATTGTTACCAACTATGTCACATATCCTCATCGAAAATCTTCATCCTTTCATAATCTTTTCCTGTAAGCAAAAAAATGTCTCAAAGACCATCCTGATTTGGTGTTGACGTCGTCTGATAAGGGCAATGTAACAGTTTTAATGAACAGACATCTTCATCACTCGAACTTGATGAGCTGTCATGATTTGATGAGTCCTCATTTTCTCCTCCGTTTTCATGTATACTTTCTTCATCTTCTTCAGGAAATTCAACAATCACTTGTTCAGTCTGATTTTCTGTAGTTTTGTGCATAGTTTTATCATTGCTCGAGATTTTATATTCCATAATGCTTTCATCTACTTGTACATCCCTAGATCTCATGACTTGTTGCTTTTCTGGAAGCCATAATTGATAACCTCCACCACAATAGCCAACTAGTACTCCTTTCTCTGCCCTTTTCTCTAATTTATTTTGCTTTGGCAACACTGTGTACCATGCAGGACTTTCAAATATTTTCATTTTATCCAAATTACTTTTTCCATGAAGAATTTTTGCAGGCGTTTGACCTTTAGGTAAACTTTTGGTGGTCAATCGATTTAGCTCATACACTGAAGACTTTAGTGCTTTGCACCACAATTCTTTTGGACCTCCTGAGTCTATGAACTTTGTTCTTCTTTCATTTAGTAGTGTTCTGTTCATTCTCTCGTCTGTGCCGTTTTCTTGTGCAGTGTAAGTATTCTAAGATTATACTGTTTTTTTGACAGTATGACTTGAAACTGTTTGAGATATATTCTCCACCATTGTCAAGTCTCATAGCTATTACTTTGACATTCTTTTGTCAACAATGCTCTGCCTCAGCATCTCAGATCAATGCCTTACAACAAAATTAAAAAAAAACATCACCAAATGGATTGTACAAAGTTACTTCTCCCTTGTGTACCTAGAATGAAAAGACAAAAAATACATAAAACGTTCACTTTCATTGAATCAATCGAACCCCTTCCCTTTTTAAGCTAAATTACTCACTGTATAATATTCTGTGCCTATGTGGACGTGGACATAGTAAGAACCTCACAGATAATTCCATAAAGAAGAGATGCACACACACACAGTATCTTTGTATACCATAGTGCACCAAATTCAAGTATGTACTAGTTTTGGTTGAATTGTCTAAACCTCTTAGAATAGACTCATTTTGTAACTGTATTTACCACCTCTACTGTATATTACTACCTTACTATTACTGTTGAATAAACTTATATATTTGATGATTCTTACAATTTCTTGTACATAGTCTATTAGATTCTGATTGGCCTCATCCTTTGTTTTTAAGGTTTTGACAACAACAAAATGTGAATAGTCATTAATTATTGTTTGAAAATATTTTGACCCATCATAAGCTACTGGATTAAATGGTCCACAGACGTCATTGGGTATTAAATCACCAATATTTTCGGTTCTCCTCTCAGAATCTTTGTCCAAAATTGGTAAGCCAAGCTCTGTTAAAACTTCTTTGCTGGGATGGCCTAGTCTTCTGTGCCACAGATCACTTGGTATGTTGCCATATTCCATTTTATTTTCAAGTTTTTCCTCTGTTACCACTTTTTCAGCAGTTAAAATATATAATCCTAAACACAATTTCTTGTCACCGTTTTCGGAAAGTTTTTGCCCACTGAATCTCTCTATAGCCAACACGATACTGGGCCCATAACCTGTTAGAAATTATAGGCTTTATAATACTTTGTAGAAAACTAACTTTTATTCAGGAAAACAGCAACACGAAGTCATTGCATATATTTCAAGTACTACAACTGACATTTTCCTTATTCCTTGTCATATTTCAGTTACTCCACCTAGTGGCAGTCATCAGTAGACGAAATGTATTGGTACAGATTACTACTATATGGTAACTCAATCTACAGTTATAACATATTTAACAGAGAGGGCGTCTATTTGAATACAAAAATCAATAAAATCAAACTCATTACTAAAAAGTTGTAGGCAACACAGAAAACACGGATGTGTATAATAAGTTGTAGCATAGTTTTAGATGAGTTTTTGCGCCCTCTAACGAAAAGTGTTCAACTGAAAACGTGGTTTGACCATATAAGCGTCTACCCCCTGCTACTATCATTGGACTGTTCCAATTCTCTTTCCTCACAGCCGGTAACTTTTAGTGACAATGTAATGGTTGCGTTCCTTTGTGCTTCGTTATTGACATGTTGACCTTGACGCATGAGTGCCAACTGATTTGTTGTACAATTCTGCCAATTCCACTTTTGACCTCTGAGTTAGATTGCTTGCACGCATTGCGCGGTTGGTTCAATTTCATTATATAAAGACATTGTGATACCTTCATGTTGTTTGATTTTAGAATGTTTTCCGTATCTTAGTTTATTTAAATGTCCAACTATTTTTTTGTATACATTCTCGCAGAAGATGTAAGTGTATGATGGTTTTTGTTTTTCTTTATATACATGGTTTTTGTCATGTCCCATTGTTTCTAGTGTCCCTGATGATGGAATGAAATGAAGATTCCGAAAGCTTGGATAGATTTCAAAGAGTACATTTTTACTTGCTGCAATTCCCCATTACATTTTTTAGTTTGTACTTAACTAGCCAGCAACGACTTCCTCTTCCACTACTCTACAGTAATGGGGTTTTTTATATCGATCAGAACTAGATATGGAGACATGACTGTGTTCCAACAGAAACTATGGTCCAACATCAAAACTACATTAGCAAAAGAATCCAACTGAAGAATCTTCCTCATTAAACATATTAGCACAGCACATATTATCATCCACGAGACCAATTGAAAGACTATTATATCGACAAGAAGCACAACATAGGATAGACCAACATTTATACAGGTTAGGTTTCAAACTTCTGAATGTGGAAATGTCCAGCAATCAAAAAACAATATCAAGTTTAGAATCATCACTCCCTCTAGGATAGGAGGAGAGAATATAATTTCACTCACCAATGAGGCTATTTTTCAAAAATAAACAACTCATTACATTTAATAAACTCTTTCATAGAATATAATTCAAGAATATCAAGAAGCTGGACAGTTTAAAACAGTTACAATTACGTGCTTGTCCAAAATGGTTGAAAAATATTTCAAACGTTGACATTCCTGACGATGTTTCTAATTTTTTGGCATCAGGTCCCGAATTCAGTATTGAACCTTGCATAGGAAAGGATTTGCCTTTGAGAAGAATTTTGGCTGACATAGACTGCATCACTTCCACCATCACTGACCATACTATAAGAAGTACCACTGCGGCAAGAGCTGTTAACATTGTTACCAACTATGTCACATATCCTTATCGAAAATCTTCATCCTTTCATAATCTTTTCCTGTGAGCAAAAAAATGTCTCAAAGACCATCCTGATTTGGTGTTGACGTCGTCTGATAAGGGCAATGTAACAGTTTTAATGAACAGACATCTTCATCACTCGAACTTGATGAGCTGTCATGATTTGATGAGTCCTCATTTTCTCCTCCGTTTTCATGTATACTTTCTTCATCTTCTTCAGGAAATTCAACAATCACTTGTTCCGTCTGATTTTCTGTAGTTTTGTGCATAGTTTTATCATTGCTCGAGATTTTATATTCCATAATGCTTTCATCTACTTGTACATCCCCAGATCTCATGACTTGTTGCTTTTCTGAAAGCCATAATTGATAACCTCCACCACAATAGCCAACTAGTACTCCTTTCTCTGCCTTTTTCTCTAATTTATTTTGCTTTGGCAACACTGTGTACCATGCAGGACTTCCAAATATTTTCATTTTATCCAAATTACTTTTTCCAAGAAGAATTTTTGCAGGCGTTTGACCTTTAGGTAAAATTTTGGTGGTCAATCGATTTAGCTCATACACTGAAGACTTTAGTGCTTCACACCACAATTCTTTTGGAACTCCTGAGTCTATGAACTTTGTTCTTCTTTCATTTAGCAGTGTTCTGTTCATTCTCTCGGCTGTGCCGTTTTCTTGTGCAGTGTAAGTATTCTAAGATTATACCGTTTTTTTGACAGTATGACTTGAAACTGTTTGAGATATATTCTCCACCATTGTCAAGTCTCATAGCTATTACTTTGACATTCTTTTGTCAACAATGCTCTGCCTCAGCATCTCAGATCAATGCCTTACAACAAAATTAAAAAAAACATCACCAAATGGATTGTAGAAAGTTACTTCTCCCTTGTGTACCTAGAATGAAAAGACAAAAAATACATAAAACGTTCACTTTTATTGAATCAATCGAACCCCTTCCCTTTTTAAGCTAAATTACTCACTGTATAATATTCTGTGCCTATGTGGATGTGGACATAGTAAGAACCTCACAGATAATTCCATAAAGAAGAGATGCACACACACACAGTATCTTTGTATACCATAGTGCACCAAATTCAAGTATGTACTAGTTTTGGTTGAATTGTCTAAATGGACAATCTTTCTGTTTTCTATAGACCTCTTAGAATAGACTTATTTTGTAACTGTATTTACCACCTCTACTGTATATTACTACCTTACTATTACTGTTGAATAAACTTATATATTTGATGATTCTTACAATTTCTTGTACATAGTCTATTAGATTCTGATTGGCCTCATCCTTTGTTTTTAAGGTTTTGACAACAACAAAATGTGAATAGTCATTAATTATTGTTTGAAAATATTTTGACCCATCATAAGCTACTGGATTAAATGGTCCACAGACGTCATTGGGTATTAAATCACCAATATTTTCGGTTCTCCTCTCAGAATCTTTGAATGGTAATCTTGTACCCTTGCCTTCAACACACTTTGTCCAAAATT
This sequence comes from Plagiodera versicolora, assembly GCA_037013635.1. Classification (NCBI taxonomy): domain Eukaryota; kingdom Metazoa; phylum Arthropoda; class Insecta; order Coleoptera; family Chrysomelidae; genus Plagiodera; species Plagiodera versicolora. The sequence goes on along the minus strand of CM072986.1, from coordinate 251,153 downwards.
GGTAAGCCAAGCTCTGTTAAAACTTCTTTGCTGGGATGGCCTAGTCTTCTGTGCCACAGATCACTTGATATGTTGCCATATTCCATTTTAATTTCAAGTTTTTCCTCTCTTACCACTTTATCAGCAGTTAAAATATATAATCCTAAACACAATTTCTTGTCACCGTTTTCGGAAAGTTTTTGCCCACTGAATCTCTCTATAGCCAACACGATACTGGGCCCATAACCTGTTAGAAATTATGGGCTTTATAATACTTTGTAGAAAACTAACTTTTATTCAGGAAAACAGCAACACGAAGTCATTGCATATATTTCAAGTACTACAACTGACATTTTCCTTATTCCTTGTCATATTTCAGTAACTCCACCTAGTGGCAGTCATCAGTAGACGAAATGTATTGGTACAGATTACTACTATATGGTAACTCAATCTACAGTTATAACATATTTAACAGAGAGGGCGTCTATTTGAATATAAAAATCAATAAAATCAAACTCATTACTAAAAAGTTGTAGGCAACACAGAAAACACGGATGTGTATAATAAGTTGTAGCATAGTTTTAGATGAGTTTTTGCGCCCTCTAACGAAAAGTGTTCAACTGAAAACGTGGTTTGACCATATAAGCGTCTACCCCCTGCTACTATCATAGGACTGTTCCAATTCTCTTTCCTCACAGCCGGTAACTTTTAGTGACAATGTAATGGTTGCGTTCCTTTGTGCTTCGTTATTGACATGTTGACCTTGACGCATGAGTGCCAACTGATTTGTTGTACAATTCTGCCAATTCCACTTTTGACCTCTGAGTTAGATTGCTTGCACGCATTGCGCGGTTGGTTCAATTTCATTATATAAAGACATTGTGATACCTTCATGTTGTTTGATTTTAGAATGTTTTCCGTATCTTAGTTTTTCTAAATGTCCAACTATTTTTATGTATACATTCTCGCAGAAGATGTAAGTGTATGATGGTTTTGGATTTTTTTATATACATGGTTTTTGTCATGTCCCATTGTTTCTAGTGTCCCTGATGATGGAATGAAATAAAGATTCCGAAAGCTTGGATAGATTTCAAAGAGTACATTTTTACTTGCTGCAATTCCCCATTACATTTTTTAGTTTGTACTTAACTAGCCAGCAACGACTTCCTCTTCCACTACTCTACAGTAATGGGGTTTTTTATATCGATCAGAACTAGATATGGAGACATGACTGTGTTCCAACAGAAACTATGGTCCAACATCAAATCTACATTAGCAAAAGAATCCAACTGAAGAATCTTCCTCATTCAACATATTACCACAGCACATATTAGCATCCACGAGACCAATTGAAAGACTATTATATCAACAAGAAGCACAACATAGGATAGACCAACATTTATACAGGTTAGGTTTCAAACTTCTGAATGTGGAAATGTCCAGCAATCAAAAAACAATATCAAGTTTAGAATCATCACTCCCTAGGATAGGAGGAGAGAATATAATTTCACTCACCAATGAGGCTATTTTTCAAAAGTAAACAACTCATTACATTTAATAAACTCTTTCATAGAATATAATTCAAGAATATCAAGAAGCTGGACAGTTTAAAACAGTTACAATTACTTGCTTGTCCAAAATGGTTGAAAAATATTTCAAACGTTGACATTCCTGACGATGTTTCTAATTTTTTGGCATCAGGTCCCGAATTCAGTATTGAACCTTGCATAGGAAAGGATTTGCCTTTGAGAAGAATTTTGGCTGACATAGACTGCATCACTTTCACCATCACTGACCATACTATAAGAAGTACCACTGTGGCAAGAGCTGTTGACATTGTTACCAACTATGTCACATATCCTCATCAAAAATCTTCATCCTTTCATAATCTTTTCCTGTAAGCAAAAAAATGTCTCAAAGACCATCCTGATTTGGTGTTGACGTCGTCTGATAAGGGCAATGTAACAGTTTTAATGAACAGACATCTTCATCACTCGAACTTGATGAGCTGTCATGATTTGATGAGTCCTCATTTTCTCCTCCGTTTTCATGTATACTTTCTTCATCTTCTTCAGGAAATTCAACAATCACTTGTTCAGTCTGATTTTCTGTAGTTTTGTGCATAGTTTTATCATTGCTCGAGATTTTATATTCCATAATGCTTTCATCTACTTGTACATCCCTAGATCTCATGACTTGTTGCTTTTCTGGAAGCCATAATTGATAACCTCCACCACAATAGCCAACTAGTACTCCTTTCTCTGCCCTTTTCTCTAATTTATTTTGCTTTGGCAACACTGTGTACCATGCAGGACTTTCAAATATTTTCATTTTATCCAAATTACTTTTTCCATGAAGAATTTTTGCAGGCGTTTGACCTTTAGGTAAACTTTTGGTGGTCAATCGATTTAGCTCATACACTGAAGACTTTAGTGCTTTGCACCACAATTCTTTTGGACCTCCTGAGTCTATGAACTTTGTTCTTCTTTCATTTAGCAGTGTTCTGTTCATTCTCTCGGCTGTGCCGTTTTCTTGTGCAGTGTAAGTATTCTAAGATTATACTGTTTTTTTGACAGTATGACTTGAAACTGTTTGAGATATATTCTCCACCATTGTCAAGTCTCATAGCTATTACTTTGACATTCTTTTGTCAACAATGCTCTGCCTCAGCATCTCAGATCAATGCCTTACAACAAAATTAAAAAAAAAACATCACCAAATGGATTGTAGAAAGTTACTTCTCCCTTGTATACCTAGAATGAAAAGACAAAAAATACATAAAACGTTCACTTTCATTGAATCAATCAAACCCCTTCCCTTTTTAAGCTAAATTACTCACTGTATAATATTCTGTGCCTATGTGGACGTGGACGTTGACATAGTAAGAACCTCACAGATAATTCCATAAAGAAGAGATGCACACACACACACACAGTATCTTTGTATACCATAGTGCACCAAATCCAAGTATGTACTAGTTTTGGTTGAATTGTCTAAATGGACAATCTTCCTGTTTTCTATAGACCTCTTAGAATAGACTTATTTTGTAACTGTATTTACCACTTCTACTGTATATTACTACCTTACTATTACTGTTGAATAAACTTATATATTTGATGATTCTTTCAATTTCTTGTACATAGTCTATTAGATTCTGATTGGCCTCATCCTTTGTTTTAAAGGTTTTGACAACAACAAAATGTGAATAGTCATTAATTATTGTTTGAAAATATTTTGACCCATCATAAGCTACTGGATCAAATGGTCCACAGACGTCATTGGGTATTAAATCACCAATATTTTCGGTTCTCCTCTCAGAATCTTTGAATGGTAATCTTGTACCCTTGCCTTCAACACACTTTGTCCAAAATTGGTAAGCCAAGCTCTGTTAAAACTTCTTTGCTGGGATGGCCTAGTCTTCTGTGCCACAGATCACTTGATATGTTGCCATATTCCATTTTAATTTCAAGTTTTTCCTCTCTTACCACTTTATCAGCAGTTAAAATATTTAATCCTAAACACAATTTCTTGTCACCGTTTTCGGAAAGTTTTTGCCCACTGAATCTCTCTATAGCCAACACGATACTGGGCCCATAACCTGTTAGAAATTATGGGCTTTATAATACTTTGTAGAAAACTAACTTTTATTCAGGAAAACAGCAACACGAAGTCATTGCATATATTTCAAGTACTACAACTGACATTTTCCTTATTCCTTGTCATATTTCAGTTACTCCACCTAGTGGCAGTCATCAGTAGACGAAATGTATTGGTACAGATTACTACTATATGGTAACTCAATCTACAGTTATAACATATTTAACAGAGAGGGCGTCTATTTGAATATAAAAATCAATAAAATCAAACTCATTACTAAAAAGTTGTAGGCAACACAGAAAACACGGATGTGTATAATAAGTTGTAGCATAGTTTTAGATGAGTTTTTGCGCCCTCTAACGAAAAGTGTTCAACTGAAAACGTGGTTTGACCATATAAGCGTCTACCCCCTGCTACTATCATTGGACTGTTCCAATTCTCTTTCCTCACAGCCGGTAACTTTTAGTGACAATGTAATGGTTGCGTTCCTTTGTGCTTCGTTATTGACATGTTGACCTTGACGCATGAGTGCCAACTGATTTGTTGTACAATTCTGCCAATTCCACTTTTGACCTCTGAGTTAGATTGCTTGCACGCATTGCGCGGTTGGTTCAATTTCATTATATAAAGACATTGTGATACCTTCATGTTGTTTGATTTTAGAATGTTTTCCGTATCTTAGTTTTTCTAAATGTCCAACCATTTTTATGTATACATTCTCGCAGAAGATGTAAGTGTATGATGGTTTTGGATTTTTTTATATACATGGTTTTTGTCATGTCCCATTGTTTCTAGTGTCCCTGATGATGGAATGAAATAAAGATTCCGAAAGCTTGGATAGATTTCAAAGAGTACATTTTTACTTGCTGCAATTCCCCATTACATTTTTTAGTTTGTACTTAACTAGCCAGCAACGACTTCCTCTTCCACTACTCTACAGTAATGGGGTTTTTTATATCGATCAGAACTAGATATGGAGACATGACTGTGTTCCAACAGAAACTATGGTCCAACATCAAATCTACATTAGCAAAAGAATCCAACTGAAGAATCTTCCTCATTCAACATATTACCACAGCACATATTAGCATCCACGAGACCAATTGAAAGACTATTATATCAACAAGAAGCACAACATAGGATAGACCAACATTTATACAGGTTAGGTTTCAAACTTCTGAATGTGGAAATGTCCAGCAATCAAAAAACAATATCAAGTTTAGAATCATCACTCCCTAGGATAGGAGGAGAGAATATAATTTCACTCACCAATGAGGCTATTTTTCAAAAGTAAACAACTCATTACATTTAATAAACTCTTTCATAGAATATAATTCAAGAATATCAAGAAGCTGGACAGTTTAAAACAGTTACAATTACTTGCTTGTCCAAAATGGTTGAAAAATATTTCAAACGTTGACATTCCTGACGATGTTTCTAATTTTTTGGCATCAGGTCCCGAATTCAGTATTGAACCTTGCATAGGAAAGGATTTGCCTTTGAGAAGAATTTTGGCTGACATAGACTGCATCACTTTCACCATCACTGACCATACTATAAGAAGTACCACTGTGGCAAGAGCTGTTGACATTGTTACCAACTATGTCACATATCCTCATCAAAAATCTTCATCCTTTCATAATCTTTTCCTGTAAGCAAAAAAATGTCTCAAAGACCATCCTGATTTGGTGTTGACGTCGTCTGATAAGGGCAATGTAACAGTTTTAATGAACAGACATCTTCATCACTCGAACTTGATGAGCTGTCATGATTTGATGAGTCCTCATTTTCTCCTCCGTTTTCATGTATACTTTCTTCATCTTCTTCAGGAAATTCAACAATCACTTGTTCAGTCTGATTTTCTGTAGTTTTGTGCATAGTTTTATCATTGCTCGAGATTTTATATTCCATAATGCTTTCATCTACTTGTACATCCCTAGATCTCATGACTTGTTGCTTTTCTGGAAGCCATAATTGATAACCTCCACCACAATAGCCAACTAGTACTCCTTTCTCTGCCCTTTTCTCTAATTTATTTTGCTTTGGCAACACTGTGTACCATGCAGGACTTTCAAATATTTTCATTTTATCCAAATTACTTTTTCCATGAAGAATTTTTGCAGGCGTTTGACCTTTAGGTAAACTTTTGGTGGTCAATCGATTTAGCTCATACACTGAAGACTTTAGTGCTTTGCACCACAATTCTTTTGGACCTCCTGAGTCTATGAACTTTGTTCTTCTTTCATTTAGCAGTGTTCTGTTCATTCTCTCGGCTGTGCCGTTTTCTTGTGCAGTGTAAGTATTCTAAGATTATACTGTTTTTTTGACAGTATGACTTGAAACTGTTTGAGATATATTCTCCACCATTGTCAAGTCTCATAGCTATTACTTTGACATTCTTTTGTCAACAATGCTCTGCCTCAGCATCTCAGATCAATGCCTTACAACAAAATTAAAAAAAAAACATCACCAAATGGATTGTAGAAAGTTACTTCTCCCTTGTATACCTAGAATGAAAAGACAAAAAATACATAAAACGTTCACTTTCATTGAATCAATCAAACCCCTTCCCTTTTTAAGCTAAATTACTCACTGTATAATATTCTGTGCCTATGTGGACGTGGACGTTGACATAGTAAGAACCTCACAGATAATTCCATAAAGAAGAGATGCACACACACACACACAGTATCTTTGTATACCATAGTGCACCAAATCCAAGTATGTACTAGTTTTGGTTGAATTGTCTAAATGGACAATCTTCCTGTTTTCTATAGACCTCTTAGAATAGACTTATTTTGTAACTGTATTTACCACTTCTACTGTATATTACTACCTTACTATTACTGTTGAATAAACTTATATATTTGATGATTCTTTCAATTTCTTGTACATAGTCTATTAGATTCTGATTGGCCTCATCCTTTGTTTTAAAGGTTTTGACAACAACAAAATGTGAATAGTCATTAATTATTGTTTGAAAATATTTTGACCCATCATAAGCTACTGGATCAAATGGTCCACAGACGTCATTGGGTATTAAATCACCAATATTTTCGGTTCTCCTCTCAGAATCTTTGAATGGTAATCTTGTACCCTTGCCTTCAACACACTTTGTCCAAAATTGGTAAGCCAAGCTCTGTTAAAACTTCTTTGCTGGGATGGCCTAGTCTTCTGTGCCACAGATCACTTGATATGTTGCCATATTCCATTTTAATTTCAAGTTTTTCCTCTCTTACCACTTTATCAGCAGTTAAAATATTTAATCCTAAACACAATTTCTTGTCACCGTTTTCGGAAAGTTTTTGCCCACTGAATCTCTCTATAGCCAACACGATACTGGGCCCATAACCTGTTAGAAATTATGGGCTTTATAATACTTTGTAGAAAACTAACTTTTATTCAGGAAAACAGCAACACGAAGTCATTGCATATATTTCAAGTACTACAACTGACATTTTCCTTATTCCTTGTCATATTTCAGTTACTCCACCTAGTGGCAGTCATCAGTAGACGAAATGTATTGGTACAGATTACTACTATATGGTAACTCAATCTACAGTTATAACATATTTAACAGAGAGGGCGTCTATTTGAATATAAAAATCAATAAAATCAAACTCATTACTAAAAAGTTGTAGGCAACACAGAAAACACGGATGTGTATAATAAGTTGTAGCATAGTTTTAGATGAGTTTTTGCGCCCTCTAACGAAAAGTGTTCAACTGAAAACGTGGTTTGACCATATAAGCGTCTACCCCCTGCTACTATCATTGGACTGTTCCAATTCTCTTTCCTCACAGCCGGTAACTTTTAGTGACAATGTAATGGTTGCGTTCCTTTGTGCTTCGTTATTGACATGTTGACCTTGACGCATGAGTGCCAACTGATTTGTTGTACAATTCTGCCAATTCCACTTTTGACCTCTGAGTTAGATTGCTTGCACGCATTGCGCGGTTGGTTCAATTTCATTATATAAAGACATTGTGATACCTTCATGTTGTTTGATTTTAGAATGTTTTCCGTATCTTAGTTTTTCTAAATGTCCAACCATTTTTATGTATACATTCTCGCAGAAGATGTAAGTGTATGATGGTTTTGGATTTTTTTTATATACATGGTTTTTGTCATGTCCCATTGTTTCTAGTGTCCCTGATGATGGAATGAAATAAAGATTCCGAAAGCTTGGATAGATTTCAAAGAGTACATTTTTACTTGCTGCAATTCCCCATTACATTTTTTAGTTTGTACTTAACTAGCCAGTAACGACTTCCTCTTCCACTACTCTACAGTAATGGGGTTTTTTATATCGATCAGAACTAGATATGGAGACATGACTGTGTTCCAACAGAAACTATGGTCCAACATCAAAACTACATTAGCAAAAGAATCCAACTGAAGAATCTTCCTCATTAAACATATTAGCACAGCACATATTATCATCCACGAGACCAATTGAAAGACTATTATATCGACAAGAAGCACAACATAGGATAGACCAACATTTGTACAGGTTAGGTTTCAAACTTCTGAATGTGGAAATGTCCAGCAATCAAAAAACAATATCAAGTTTAGAATCATCACTCCCTAGGATAGGAGGAGAGAATATAATTTCACTCACCAATGAGGCTATTTTTCAAAAATAAACAACTCATTACATTTAATAAACTCTTTCATGGAATATAATTCAAGAATATCAAGAAGCTGGACAGTTTAAAACAGTTACAATTACGTGCTTGTCCAAAATGGTTGAAAAATATTTCAAACGTTGACATTCCTGACGATGTTTCTAATTTTTTGGCATCAGGTCCCGAATTCAGTATTGAACCTTGCATAGGAAAGGATTTGCCTTTGAGAAGAATTTTGGCTGACATAGACTGCATCACTTCCACCATCACTGACCATACTATAAGAAGTACCACTGCGGCAAGAGCTGTTAACATTGTTACCAACTATGTCACATATCCTCATCGAAAATCTTCATCCTTTCATAATCTTTTCCTGTAAGCAAAAAAATGTCTCAAAGACCATCCTGATTTGGTGTTGACGTCGTCTGATAAGGGCAATGTAACAGTTTTAATGAACAGACATCTTCATCACTCGAACTTGATGAGCTGTCATGATTTGATGAGTCCTCATTTTCTCCTCCGTTTTCATGTATACTTTCTTCATCTTCTTCAGGAAATTCAACAATCACTTGTTCCGTCTGATTTTCAGTAGTTTTGTGCATAGTTTTATCATTGCTCGAGATTTTATATTCCATAATGCTTTCATCTACTTGTACATCCCTAGATCTCATGACTTGTTGCTTTTCTGGAAGCCATGATTGATAACCTCCACCACAATAGCCAACTAGTACTCCTTTCTCTGCCCTTTTCTCTAATTTATTTTGCTTTGGCAACACTGTGTACCATGCAGGACTTCCAAATATTTTCATTTTATCCAAATTACTTTTTCCATGAAGAATTTTTGCAGGCGTTTGACCTTTAGGTAAAATTTTGATGGTCAATCGATTTAGCTCATACACTGAAGACTTTAGTGCTTCACACCACAATTCTTTTGGAACTCCTGAGTCTATGAACTTTGTTCTTATTTCATTTAGCAGTATTCTGTTCATTCTCTCGGCTGTGCCGTTTTCTTGTGCAGTGTAAGTATTCTAAGATTATACAGTTTTTTTGACAGTATGACTTGAAACTGTTTGAAATATATTCTCCACCATTGTCAATTCTCATAGCTTTTACTTTAACATCCTTTTGTCAACAATGCTCTGCCTCAGCATCTCAGATCAATGCCTTACAACAAAATTTAAAAAAACATCACCAAATGGATTGTAGAAAGTAACTTCTCCCTTGTGTACCTAGAATGAAAAAACAAAAAAATACATAAAACGTTCACTTTTATTGAATCAATCGAACCCCTTCCCTTTTTAAGCTAAATTACTCACTGTATAATATTCTGTGCCTATGTGGACGTGGACATAGTAAGAACCTCACAGATAATTCCATAAAGAAGAGATGCACACACACACAGTATCTTTGTATACCATAGTGCACCAAATTCAAGTATGTACTTGATTTGGTTGAATTGTCTAAATGGACAATCTTTCTGTTTTCTATAGACCTCTTAGAATAGACTTATTTTGTAACTGTATTTACCACCTCTACTGTATATTACTACCTTACTATTACTGTTGAATAAACTTATATATTTGATGATTCTTACAATTTCTTGTACATAGTCTATTAGATTCTGATTGGCCTCATCCTTTGTTTTTAAGGTTTTGACAACAACAAAATGTGAATAGTCATTAATTATTGTTTGAAAATATTTTGACCCATCATAAGCTACTGGATTAAATGGTCCACAGACGTCATTGGGTATTAAATCACCAATATTTTCGGTTCTCCTCTCAGAATCTTTGTCCAAAATTGGTAAGCCAAGCTCTGTTAAAACTTCTTTGCTGGGATGGCCTAGTCTTCTGTGCCACAGATCACTTGGTATGTTGCCATATTCCATTTTATTTTCAAGTTTTTCCTCTGTTACCACTTTTTCAGCAGTTAAAATATATAATCCTAAACACAATTTCTTGTCACCGTTTTCGGAAAGTTTTTGCCCACTGAATCTCTCTAGAGCCAACACGATACTGGGCCCATAACCTGTTAGGAATTATGGGCTTTATAATACTTTGTAGAAAACTAACTTTTATTCAGGAAAACAGCAACACGAAGTCATTGCATATATTTCAAGTACTACAACTGACATTTTCCTTATTCCTTGTCATATTTCAGTTACTCCACCTAGTGGCAGTCATCAGTAGACGAAATGTATTGGTACAGATTACTACTATATGGTAACTCAATCTACAGTTATAACATATTTAACAGAGAGGGCGTCTATTTGAATATAAAAATCAATAAAATCAAACTCATTACTAAAAAGTTGTAGACAACACAGAAAACACGGATGTGTATAATAAGTTGTAGCATAGTTTTAGATGAGTTTTTGCGCCCTCTAACGAAAAGTGTTCAACTGAAAACGTGGTTTGACCATATAAGCGTCTACCCCCTGGTACTATCATTGGACTGTTCCAATTCTCTTTCCTCACAGCCGGTAACTTTTAGTGACAATGTAATGGTTGCGTTCCTTTGTGCTTCGTTATTGACATGTTGACCTTGACGCATGAGTGCCAACTGATTTGTTGTACAATTCTGCCAATTCCACTTTTGACCTCTGAGTTAGATTGCTTGCACGCATTGCGCGGTTGGTTCAATTTCATTATATAAAGACATTGTGATACCTTCATGTTGTTTGATTTTAGAATGTTTTCCGTGTCTTAGTTTTTTCAAATGTCCAACTATTTTTATGTATACATTCTCGCAGAAGATGTAAGTGTATGATGGTTTTTGTTTTTTTTTATATACATGGTTTTTGTCATGTCCCATTGTTTCTAGTGTCCCTGATGATGGAATGAAATAAAGATTCCGAAAGCTTGGATAGATTTCAAAGAGTACATTTTTACTTGCTGCAATTCCCCATTACATTTTTTAGTTTGTACTTAACTAGCCAGCAACGACTTCCTCTTCCACTACTCTACAGTAATGGGGTTTTTTATATCGATCAGAACTAGATATGGAGACATGACTGTGTTCCAACAGAAACTATGGTCCAACATCAAAACTACATTAGCAAAAGAATCCAACTGAAGAATCTTCCTCATTCAACATATTACCACAGCACATATTATCATCCACGAGACCAATTGAAAGACTATTATATCGACAAGAAGCACAACATAGGATAGACCAACATTTGTACAGGTTAGGTTTCAAACTTCTGAATGTGGAAATGTCCAGCAATCAAAAAACAATATCAAGTTTAGAATCATCACTCCCTAGGATAGGAGGAGAGAATATAATTTCACTCACCAATGAGGCTATTTTTCAAAAGTAAACAACTCATTACATTTAATAAACTCTTTCATAGAATATAATTCAAGAATATCAAGAAGCTGGATAGTTTAAAACAGTTACAATTACGTGCTTGTCCAAAATGGTTGAAAAATATTTCAAACGTTGACATTCCTGACGATGTTTCTAATTTTTTGGCATCAGGTCCCGAATTCAGTATTGAACCTTGCATAGGAAAGGATTTGCCTTTGAGAAGAATTTTGGCTGACATAGACTGCATCACTTCCACCATCACTGACCATACTATAGAATAGAATAGAAGTTTATTTTATACCACAGACAAATTTTACAATTTGTATAGTACAAGTCATAACTAATTTCCCAATGTAAGAAGACTCCTATATGTGCTTTACAACTATAACAATACTACAAAGCAAATATGGAATCTGCATTTATTTGACTGTATTTTCGATTGTGCGCCGGGGCAGCTTCTATTGAACGGGGTGGCGCATTTGCTTTTCAGAACTGTAGGAAAACCCGGCAAAACCTACAGTACCATCTTGTAACAAATTACAGATTCCATTATTACTTACATTGAGATACACACTATACCTATGGTGGAAATAACGATATAGCTGAATTCAAAACTAGGACTGGGCAAAAATTCTATGGTTTAAATCCTCGATTTTATATGGTTCAGAACAGATTAAGTATCTGATAATTGTTCGTCTGAAATTGGAGATGTTTTTCATCTCTTTAATTTTGCTAGGAAGCATATTATAAAATTCTACACATTTATAAAAACTGCCTTTTTCAAGGAGAGTGGTCTTATGCAGAGGGAAGGTAAGATTATCTTTGTGCCTTGTTTCATAAGAATGGGTAGACAACACACCACCAAAAAACTGCTTATTTTTGAAAACAAAGTTTACACATTCAGAAAAAAATATGCCAGGCACAGTTAAGAAATTCAAAGATTCGAATTGTCCCCTACACGATTCACCCACTTTGAGATTTCCCAAAATTCTAATAATTCGCTTTTGAATTGTGAAGACATCCTGACTGTGCGAACCACCCCAAAAAAGGATTCCGCATGACATAACCGAATAAAATTGCCCAAAGTAGACTGTTCTAAGAGTTTCGGGATCTACGACTTTCTTCAGCTCTTTGAGTGCGTAACAAATTCTACTGAGTCTACCACACAGCTGTTTAACATGTTCTGACCAGCACATGTTTTTATCGATGGTAATACCAAGAAAGTTTGTTTTGTTGGCATATAATATTTGTGTCTCATAAAGGTTAATGTAGTCTGGAAACACTGAAGTGTTTCTGCCATGTCGGAAAAGAATACAGTTCGTTTTGGATGTATTGAGAACTAGAGAATTGTTTTGAAACCAATTTGCAATATTTTCTGTGGCATTGCTAGTTTTGTCACACAATAGGTTATAGTCTTTTTCTACTATGATCAAGCTAGTGTCATCGGCATATGAAGTTAAAGTAATAGTTGGGTCTCTCATAATATTTGACATATCATTTACATATAGGATAAACAAGATCGGACCAAGTACGCTACCCTGTGGTACACCCATAGCAATCGTTTTCTTGTCTGAGAAGTATGACTTTGCATTATGCCTTATGCGAACTATTTGTTGTCTGTTTGAAAGATAGGATGTGAACCAGTCATGTGCTACTCCGCGAATACCCATTCTATACAGCTTGCTCAGAAGAATTTCATGGCTCACACAATCAAACGCCCTCGACAGGTCCAGAAATACACCATGAGCAATATAGCCATTATCCAAATAATGAAGTATCCTCTCAACATAGGTGAAAATGGCAGTTGTGGTAGATTTTCCCTTCTGGAATCCATGCTGATTATTTGTTATCACTCTATTTGCACTCAAAAATGGTACGAATCTTCTGCACATGATAATTTCAAACAATTTAGAAAAAGATGAAAGTAAACTAATTGGTCGATAATTTTCGACTAAAAGTGGATCGCCCTTATTTTTGAACAATGGTCTAACAATTGCAACCTTCAGCCCTGCAGGAAAGATGCCTTGTCTAAAAGATTCATTCAGAATGTAAGTTATAGGTTCTAAAATAAATTGACTCATATTCTTCAGTAAAACATTACTTATTTCATCATCTCCGGATGAATACTTGTTCTTCAAAGTATTTATCACTTCTAGAACTTCATTTTGGGTTATCTCCGATAGGTAAATCGTGCTATAACATTCTTGCACAAGGTTAATATCGAAATTATTTGAAATATCACTTATGAGACGAGAGGCAGCGGTTAGAAAATGATCATTGAATATATTACTAGCGATACCTGGCTCCGTTACCAACTCATCGTTAGTTTTAATTCCATTGAAAGAGTTATTCTTATTTTTTGACTTACCTAGTTCTAAGTTCACAATTGACCAGACCGTTTTAGATTTGTTATCGGATTGAACAATTTTTTCACCATAGAATTTTTTCTTTTCTAACAACAACAAGTTGGTGTAATATTTTTTGTATTCATTCAGCTCATGGTTTGTTATTTGTTTGAGGAGGTACATTTCTGATAGTAAGTTGAGTGTATTTTTTGCATTTGCAACATTTACTGATATCCACTTCGGTTTTTTCATTGATTGAATCCGAACTTTTCTCAAAGGAAAGGCTTCATTCAAAAAACTCGTGAGTTGAGAAATGAATGTATTGTACATATCATCAACGTTACCCGCCTCAAACACACTCAACCAGGTCTCATTTGATAAAAGTTGATAAAATTTGTCATAATTTTTCGAGCTGAAAGAACGTTTCCACTCATGAATGTCTTCTGAAATTTTCTCATTTGTTTTTACACAAATATATTGTCCATAATGATCAGATATATTAGTATTTATGACATTTACAGAATAACTTATTGTGCTGGGAACATATATATTATCCAAACAAGTTGTGCTGAGCATGGTAACTCTAGTTGGTTCATCTATTGTGAATATCATATCGTAGGAATTCAGCAAATTGGTTACTAGGTGTATGTGCCTTTCATTTTTTATAATGTTTAACATGTCTATGTTGAAATCTCCAGCAACCAGAACACATTTATCACCTTCGGTGGCTCGTTCTAAAAGAAGATCAATTTTTTCAAGATAATACTCAATACTGGTTGCTGGGGGTTTGTACACTACACAAATGATGTAATGAGCATTATCAATTCTTATTTCAGCACCACAACATTCAAAAACATATTCTTCACATAGATTGTTTATGTCGTCCCTTATTAAAGGATTCAATAGTGTTAAGGCATATAAGGCTACTCCACCATGTGCCCCCCGATTTTTGCGACAAAAAGATGAGATTAATTTATAATTTTCTAGATGGAATGCTTCTAAACTGTCAGCTGTTTGCCAATGTTCAGTAAGGGCAACGAAATGTACCTTGAGCTCCTGTACTATTACACTAACATTATTTATACAATTTGAGATACTTCTAACATTTTGATGAAATAAACTCAAAGATATATTTTCTTTGATATTTTGGTCTAGAGATGAACAAGTTAATTGCTACGCCCTCTTCGTTTTCTTTGCTTCTAACTCAAGAAGCCTCTTATAACAAGGGCATTCAGGGTCAAAAACAGTATGGTTTGTTATCAGCGCTTTTTTTAGTCTTTTGTTCGTCTCAGTACAATTAATACAATTTACGTTTCCAGGATCAGGACAATCATTTGATTTATGCGTACCTCCACAGTTGAAACATGTTACTCTGTTTTGACATTTTTGAGCTGTATGACCATATCTTGCACATTTGAAGCACCTCATTACACTGAAAAACTCTTGGGCCATACATCTTCTCCATCCAATGTTGACTCTTCCCAATTCACATATTCTTTCCTTAAGTGAGACATCCACGGTAAGGACTATATTGCCCTTATCAACCTTGTCCTTCTGTTTATATTTCCTCTGCACCTCTATTATTGTCGACTCGTCGATATGAAGGTCATTTTGTTGTTTTATGCATTCTATTATAGCACTATCCTCATTATCAATGTATTCTTCTTCTACGCCTCGAATAATAATTTTTGGATTTTTTTGTATTCCATCCGCAACACTATATTTATTTCCAAAATCACTTTCAACCTTTTGCTTGATTTTCTGCTTTGCCACTGAATTAGTACAATCAATGATGACAGCACCTCCTTTTCCTCTCCTCATGTTTTCCACTCCAATAGCCAAACCCTTGGGGTCAATTTTTTCCTTCAAATCGTTTTTTGTTACATCACTGTCTTGTCCATCTCTAGGTTTGATCACTATGACTTCGGTATTTTTAACAGCTGCTATGTTGGCATAAGTTCTACTGCTTCCTGCATCACTGAGATTTGTTTTCTTTAATATTTTATTTATCACCTCATCTTGTTCTGAAATTTTTTTATTCTGCATCTCAATAACAGTCTGTAGGTTTTTGAATTCTCCAATCATTGTTTGCTCTATGGCTCGTAGCATTTCATGAAATGACTCATAATGGGACTGTTTCTGGCATTTACTGCAGGCTAGGATCATGACTCTACTTTTGAGCTCCATAACTTTCACTTCAGAGGAAGTTAAGCCACAACATTCTTTACATTGCTGCTCTTTACATATATCACATGTGAATATGTCTCTTCCCTTATCAGGGGGTTTTTTACATGACCAACACCTCATTGTATATTATTAAATATTTTGAGTCCGGCCCTGTCCTTTTCTCGTTAGGCAAACAAAAAAACGCAGAATGTAGATTGTAGATAAGAAAATGAGTACACCACTTTTTTGGTTTGTTAACACTTCTTGCTGCTAGTCCTGAGAAAAAGTTGACCCTTTTTTGTTGGATTTTCGATTAAAAATACAACTGAAATGCTTTGTTCTGCCTCAAATTGCACTTTGTTGAAAACTTATACAACAAAAAAGATGCACTGTCCCAGACACTACATAACAAATACCGTTTCTCACGAAAACCCGAGATTTTTTTAGCACTTTTTACTCTTTAATTGGCGTCTTTTACGCGGAGAGTATCGATATAGTCCACCAATCCAGTTGAACATATGAATAAAAAAAAATAAAAAAAAAAAAAAAAAAAAAAAAAAAGAAGTACCACTGCGGCAAGAGCTGTTAACATTGTTACCAACTATGTCACATATCCTCATCGAAAATCTTCATCCTTTCATAATCTTTTCCTGTAAGCAAAAAAATGTCTCAAAGACCATCCTGATTTGGTGTTGACGTCGTCTGATAAGGGCAATGTAACAGTTTTAATGAACAGACATCTTCATCACTCGAACTTGATGAGCTGTCATGATTTGATGAGTCCTCATTTTCTCCTCCGTTTTCATGTATACTTTCTTCATCTTCTTCAGGAAATTCAACAATCACTTGTTCCGTCTGATTTTCTGTAGTTTTGTGCATAGTTTTATCATTGCTCGAGATTTTATATTCCATAATGCTTTCATCTACTTGTACATCCCCAGATCTCATGACTTGTTGCTTTTCTGAAAGCCATAATTGATAACCTCCACCACAATAGCCAACTAGTACTCCTTTCTCTGCCTTTTTCTCTAATTTATTTTGCTTTGGCAACACTGTGTACCATGCAGGACTTCCAAATATTTTCATTTTATCCAAATTACTTTTTCCAAGAAGAATTTTTGCAGGCGTTTGACCTTTAGGTAAAATTTTGGTGGTCAATCGATTTAGCTCATACACTGAAGACTTTAGTGCTTCACACCACAATTCTTTTGGAACTCCTGAGTCTATGAACTTTGTTCTTCTTTCATTTAGCAGTGTTCTGTTCATTCTCTCGGCTGTGCCGTTTTCTTGTGCAGTGTAAGTATTCTAAGATTATACCGTTTTTTTGACAGTATGACTTGAAACTGTTTGAGATATATTCTCCACCATTGTCAAGTCTCATAGCTATTACTTTGACATTCTTTTGTCAACAATGCTCTGCCTCAGCATCTCAGATCAATGCCTTACAACAAAATTAAAAAAAAAAACATCACCAAATGGATTGTAGAAAGTTACTTCTCCCTTGTATACCTAGAATGAAAAGACAAAAAATACATAAAACGTTCACTTTCATTGAATCAATCAAACCCCTTCCCTTTTTAAGCTAAATTACTCACTGTATAATATTCTGTGCCTATGTGGACGTGGACATAGTAAGAACCTCACAGATAATTCCATAAAGAAGAGATGCACACACACACACACAGTATCTTTGTATACCATAGTGCACCAAATCCAAGAATGTACTAGTTTTGGTTGAATTGTCTAAATGGACAATCTTCCTGTTTTCTATAGACCTCTTAGAATAGACTTATTTTGTAACTGTATTTACCACTTCTACTGTATATTACTACCTTACTATTACTGTTGAATAAACTTATATATTTGATGATTCTTTCAATTTCTTGTACATAGTCTATTAGATTCTGATTGGCCTCATCCTTTGTTTTAAAGGTTTTGACAACAACAAAATGTGAATAGTCATTAATTATTGTTTGAAAATATTTTGACCCATCATAAGCTACTGGATTAAATGGTCCACAGACGTCATTGGGTATCTTGTACCCTTGCCTTCAACACACTTTGTCCAAAATTGGTAAGCCAAGCTCTGTTAAAACTTCTTTGCTGGGATGGCCTAGTCTTCTGTGCCACAGATCACTTGGTATGTTGCCATATTCCATTTAAATTTCAAGTTTTTCCTCTCTTACCACTTTATCAGCAGTTAAAATATATAATCCTAAACACAATTTCTTGTCACCGTTTTCGGAAAGTTTTTGCCCACTGAATCTCTCTATAGCCAACACGATACTGGGCCCATAACCTGTTAGAAATTATGGGCTTTATAATACTTTGTAGAAAACTAACTTTTATTCAGGAAAACAGCAACACGAAGTCATTGCATATATTTCAAGTACTACAACTGACATTTTCCTTATTCCTTAATCCTTGTCATATTTCAGTTACTCCACCTAGTGGCAGTCATCAGTAGACGAAATGTATTGGTACAGATTACTACTATATGGTAACTCAATCTACAGTTATAACATATTTAACAGAGAGGGCGTCTATTTGAATATAAAAATCAATAAAATTAAACTCATTACTAAAAAGTTGTAGGCAACACAGAAAACACGGATGTGTATAATAAGTTGTAGCATAGTTTTAGATGAGTTTTTGCGCCCTCTAACGAAAAGTGTTCAACTGAAGACGTGGTTTGACCATATAAGCGTCTACCCCCTGCTACTATCATTGGACTGTTCCAATTCTCTTTCCTCGCAGCCGGTAACTTTTAGTGACAATGTAATGGTTGCGTTCCTTTGTGCTTCGTTATTGACATGTTGACCTTGACGCATGAGTGCCAACTGATTTGTTGTACAATTCTGCCAATTCCACTTTTGACCTCTGAGTTAGATTGCTTGCACGCATTGCGCGGTTGGTTCAATTTCATTATATAAAGACATTGTGATACCTTCATGTTGTTTGATTTTAGAATGTTTTCCGTGTCTTAGTTTTTTCAAATGTCCAACTATTTTTATGTATACATTCTCGCAGAAGATGTAAGTGTATGATGGTTTTTGTTTTTTTTTATATACATGGTTTTTGTCATGTCCCATTGTTTCTAGTGTCCCTGATGATGGAATGAAATAAAGATTCCGAAAGCTTGGATAGATTTCAAAGAGTACATTTTTACTTGCTGCAATTCCCCATTACATTTTTTAGTTTGTACTTAACTAGCCAGCAACGACTTCCTCTTCCACTACTCTACAGTAATGGGGTTTTTTATATTGATCAGAACTAGATATGGAGACATGACTGTGTTCCAACAGAAACTATGGTCCAACATCAAAACTACATTAGCAAAAGAATCCAACTGAAGAATCTTCCTCATTCAACATATTACCACAGCACATATTATCATCCACGAGACCAATTGAAAGACTATTATATCGACAAGAAGCACAACATAGGATAGACCAACATTTGTACAGGTTAGGTTTCAAACTTCTGAATGTGGAAATGTCCAGCAATCAAAAAACAATATCAAGTTTAGAATCATCACTCCCTAGGATAGGAGGAGAGAATATAATTTCACTCACCAATGAGGCTATTTTTCAAAAGTAAACAACTCATTACATTTAATAAACTCTTTCATAGAATATAATTCAAGAATATCAAGAAGCTGGATAGTTTAAAACAGTTACAATTACTAGCTTGTCCAAAATGGTTGAAAAATATTTCAAACGTTGACATTCCTGACGATGTTTCTAATTTTTTGGCATCAGGTCCCGAATTCAGTATTGAACCTTGCATAGGAAAGGATTTGCCTTTGAGAAGAATTTTGGCTGACATAGACTGCATCACTTCCACCATCACTGACCATACTATAAGAAGTACCACTGCGGCAAGAGCTGTTAACATTGTTACCAACTATGTCACATATCCTCATCGAAAATCTTCATCCTTTCATAATCTTTTCCTGTAAGCAAAAAAATGTCTCAAAGACCATCCTGATTTGGTGTTGACGTCGTCTGATAAGGGCAATGTAACAGTTTTAATGAACAGACATCTTCATCACTCGAACTTGATGAGCTGTCATGATTTGATGAGTCCTCATTTTCTCCTCCGTTTTCATGTATACTTTCTTCATCTTCTTCAGGAAATTCAACAATCACTTGTTCCGTCTGATTTTCTGTAGTTTTGTGCATAGTTTTATCATTGCTCGAGATTTTATATTCCATAATGCTTTCATCTACTTGTACATCCCTAGATCTCATGACTTGTTGCTTTTCTGGAAGCCATGATTGATAACCTCCACCACAATAGCCAACTAGTACTCCTTTCTCTGCCCTTTTCTCTAATTTATTTTGCTTTGGCAACACTGTGTACCATGCAGGACTTCCAAATATTTTCATTTTATCCAAATTACTTTTTCCATGAAGAATTTTTGCAGGCGTTTGACCTTTAGGTAAAATTTTGGTGGTCAATCGATTTAGCTCATACACTGAAGACTTTAGTGCTTCACACCACAATTCTTTTGGAACTCCTGAGTCTATGAACTTTGTTCTTATTTCATTTAGCAGTATTCTGTTCATTCTCTCGGCTGTGCCGTTTTCTTGTGCAGTGTAAGTATTCTAAGATTATACCGTTTTTTTGACAGTATGACTTGAAACTGTTTGAGATATATTCTCCACCATTGTCAATTCTCATAGCTTTTACTTTAACATCCTTTTGTCAACAATGCTCTGCCTCAGCATCTCAGATCAATGCCTTACAACAAAATTTAAAAAAACATCACCAAATGGATTGTAGAAAGTAACTTCTCCCTTGTGTACCTAGAATGAAAAGACAAAAAATACATAAAACGTTCACTTTTATTGAATCAATTGAACCCCTTCCCTTTTTAAGCTAAATTACTCACTGTATAATATTCTGTGCCTATGTGGATGTGGACATAGTAAGAACCTCACAGATAATTCCATAAAGAAGAGATGCACACACACACAGTATCTTTGTATACCATAGTGCACCAAATTCAAGTATGTACTAGTTTTGGTTGAATTGTCTAAATGGACAATCTTTCTGTTTTCTATAGACCTCTTAGAATAGACTTATTTTGTAACTGTATTTACCACCTCTACTGTATATTACTACCTTACTATTACTGTTGAATAAACTTATATATTTGATGATTCTTACAATTTCTTGTACATAGTCTATTAGATTCTGATTGGCCTCATCCTTTGTTTTTAAGGTTTTGACAACAACAAAATGTGAATAGTCATTAATTATTGTTTGAAAATATTTTGACCCATCATAAGCTACTGGATTAAATGGTCCACAGACGTCATTGGGTATCTTGTACCCTTGCCTTCAACACACTTTGTCCAAAATTGGTAAGCCAAGCTCTGTTAAAACTTCTTTGCTGGGATGGCCTAGTCTTCTGTGCCACAGATCACTTGGTATGTTGCCATATTCCA
Organism: Plagiodera versicolora; assembly: GCA_037013635.1. Lineage (NCBI taxonomy): Eukaryota > Metazoa > Arthropoda > Insecta > Coleoptera > Chrysomelidae > Plagiodera > Plagiodera versicolora. The sequence goes on along the minus strand of CM072986.1, from coordinate 229,670 downwards.
TTTAAATTTCAAGTTTTTCCTCTCTTACCACTTTATCAGCAGTTAAAATATATAATCCTAAACACAATTTCTTGTCACCGTTTTCGGAAAGTTTTTGCCCACTGAATCTCTCTATAGCCAACACGATACTGGGCCCATAACCTGTTAGAAATTATGGGCTTTATAATACTTTGTAGAAAACTAACTTTTATTCAGGAAAACAGCAACACGAAGTCATTGCATATATTTCAAGTACTACAACTGACATTTTCCTTATTCCTTAATCCTTGTCATATTTCAGTTACTCCACCTAGTGGCAGTCATCAGTAGACGAAATGTATTGGTACAGATTACTACTATATGGTAACTCAATCTACAGTTATAACATATTTAACAGAGAGGGCGTCTATTTGAATATAAAAATCAATAAAATTAAACTCATTACTAAAAAGTTGTAGGCAACACAGAAAACACGGATGTGTATAATAAGTTGTAGCATAGTTTTAGATGAGTTTTTGCGCCCTCTAACGAAAAGTGTTCAACTGAAAACGTGGTTTGACCATATAAGCGTCTACCCCCTGCTACTATCATTGGACTGTTCCAATTCTCTTTCCTCACAGCCGGTAACTTTTAGTGACAATGTAATGGTTGCGTTCCTTTGTGCTTCGTTATTGACATGTTGACCTTGACGCATGAGTGCCAACTGATTTGTTGTACAATTCTGCCAATTCCACTTTTGACCTCTGAGTTAGATTGCTTGCACGCATTGCGCGGTTGGTTCAATTTCATTATATAAAGACATTGTGATACCTTCATGTTGTTTGATTTTAGAATGTTTTCCGTATCTTAGTTTATTTAAATGTCCAACTATTTTTATGTATACATTCTCGCAGAAGATGTAAGTGTATGATGGTTTTTGTTTTTCCTTATATACATGGTTTTTGTCATGTCCCATTGTTTCTAGTGTCCCTGATGATGGAATGAAATGAAGATTCCGAAAGCTTGGATAGATTTCAAAGAGTACATTTTTACTTGCTGCAATTCCCCATTACATTTTTTAGTTTGTACTTAACTAGCCAGCAACGACTTCCTCTTCCACTACTCTACAGTAATGGGGTTTTTTATATCGATCAGAACTAGATATGGAGACATGACTGTGTTCCAACAGAAACTATGGTCCAACATCAAAACTACATTAGCAAAAGAATCCAACTGAAGAATCTTCCTCATTAAACATATTAGCACAGCACATATTATCATCCACGAGACCAATTGAAAGACTATTATATCGACAAGAAGCACAACATAGGATAGACCAACATTTATACAGGTTAGGTTTCAAACTTCTGAATGTGGAAATGTCCAGCAATCAAAAAACAATATCAAGTTTAGAATCATCACTCCCTAGGATAGGAGTAGAGAATATTATAATTTCACTCACCAATGAGGCTATTTTTCAAAAGTAAACAACTCATTACATTTAATAAACTCTTTCATAGAATATAATTCAAGAATATCAAGAAGCTGGACAGTTCAAAACAGTTACAATTACGTACTTGTCCAAAATGGTTGAAAAATATTTCAAACGTTGACATTCCTGACGATGTTTCTCATTTTTTGGCATCAGGTCCCGAATTCAGTATTGAACCTTGCATAGGAAAGGATTTGCCTGTGAGAAGAATTTTGGCTGACATAGACTGCATCACTGACCATACTATAAGAAGTACCACTGTGGCAAGAGCTGTTAACATTGTTACCAACTATGTCACATATCCTCATCGAAAATCTTCATCCTTTCATAATCTTTTCCTGTAAGCAAAGAAATGTCTCAAAGACCATCCTGATTTGGTGTTGACGTCATCTGATAAGGGCAATGTAACAGTTTTAATGAACAGACATCTTCATCACTCGAACTTGATGAGCTGTCATGATTTGATGAGTCCTCATTTTTGTTGAAGTACAATGCACACCTTTCCTATTTATCACTTTCATGGTTGATATACCCCATCTAGCGTGTATATTCTTGTTGTATGTTAGATCAAGAACGGCAACACTGTTCTAGATAGTGTGTCAAGTGTCAAGTAGTAAGTAATTATAATAAATAGAAGAAGTCATGTTCTTGTATGTTTCTTGTGAAATAAAAGCAAAGAAGGAAATAGGAGTTTTAATGGTAGTAGAGAAGAATATAAAAGATTAAGAAATATCAACAGTGGTAGCAGAGCGTGGTTTAAAATTATAAGCATATACGAGAATGTCGAATCTACGAGAAAGATTCCCAATTGTACCATTCGCCGGCGTGGACTTCAGCACGTGGTCGTTTAGGATAAAAAGTATACTAAAAGAAAATGGAGCGTTAAAAGCAATTGAAGATGAAACATATAGTGCGGATGCTCAGAACTCGAAGGACGAGGCGAAAGCCCAGGCGATATTGATAGCTGGTGTGGCAGATAGCCATATTGAATATTTGAAAAAGGAATCCGCATTTAAGATGTTTAAGAACCTGGAGGAAAATTTCATGAAGAAGGGAGTACGTTCCAAGTTGTTTCTACGCCGAAAATTATCGGAGATGAAATATTCAGAAAATTGTTCACTGATTGAACATTTTATAAATGTTGAAAGAATTTTCACAGAGTTGAAAGAAGCTGATACAGAATTGGGTGAAGAAGAGAAGGTTAACTATATATTATTGTCCATGCCTCAGTCATATGACGGCATTATAACAGCGTTGGAAACGATGGAGAACTTAAAACTAGATTTTGTGAAGAATAGATTACTTGGAGAAGAAGAAAAGAGAAAGAGAGATTTGAATGGACTTGGTGTCAGATCACACACAACTGCTTTCTCATGTTTTGTGTGTGGTAAACCTGGCCACAAGAAATTCCAATGTACTATGAGAGACAGAAGTCAATCACAAGAAAATTATCAAAGGGGTCCTGGAAATTATCAAGGGCTAGAACGTGGGCACTATAGAGGCTTTAGACAAGGAAGAGAACAGAGTCGAGGATATGGACGAGGACAGATACAAGGATATGGACGAGGACAGAGTCAAGGATATAGACGAGGACAGAGTCAAGGATATGGACGAGGACAAAGTCAAGGATATGAAAGAGGACGAAGTCAAGGATATGGACAAGAAAGAAGACATCAGTCATATGCAGCGGAGAACTGTGAGTCACAAGATATTGCTTTTTTATGTGAAAAAAAATTTAAACGAAGCACACAATTGTAATGATATTTTCAACAAAAATTGTCTGATATGGTACATAGACTCTGGATGCTCTGATCATCTGGTAAACAATAAAGATATTTTTATAGATTATATAGAACTCAAAATACCTAAAAATATAGCTGCTGCCAAAGAAGGTGTAATGTTGAAAGCAGTAGGAATTGGTAATATTAAAGCGAAATGTTGTGTAGGCAAACATATTACTAACTGTACTATTAAAAATGTTTATTATGTACCAGATCTTAGAAAAAACTTATTATCAGTACCTAAAATGGAATCTAATGGATTGAAAGTTACTTTCTATAGAGGTAAAGTTAAAATTTATAATAATGATCAAATAATAATGATAGGTAGTGCAAATGGTAATTTGTATACTATTGAAATGGAAGTAGATGAACAAAGTTGTAGCTATCATGTAACAAAAAATTGTAACACATCACAGTTATGGCATAGACGCTTCGGTCACTTGGGAATGAAAAATATTAATATTCTAGTGCAGAAGAACCTAGTGAATGGCATACATGATTTTCAAAACAATGAAACAGATAATACATTATGTGAACCATGTTTATTAGGAAAAATGACAAGACAACCTTTCAATAAGCCTGGATATAGGGCAAATAAACCGCTAGAGTTGGTGCATACAGACATTTGTGGGCCGATTACCCCAATCAGTAGAGAAGGTCATAAATATTTGTTAACATTCATTGATGATTACTCTCATTTTGTTATAGTATATTTGATAACACAAAAATCAGAAGTTTTCGAAAAATTTAAAGATTATTACTTTTATGCAACTAAACATTTCAATACAAATCTGTTGAAACTTCGTTCAGATAATGGTGGGGAATATGTGTCAGGGGAATTTCAAAGATTTTGTTCTCAAGAAGGGATATTATTGCAATATACAGTACCATATAATCCAGAGATGAACGGTGTAGCCGAACGTATGAACCGAACTTTAATTGAGAAAGCCAGAACAATATTACTAGAGTCAGATCTAGGAAAAGAATTTTGGGGAGATGCTGTATTATATTCTGCCTATGTTACAAATAGAAGTCCCTCAGCTGGGAGAGAGGTAACAGCAAGTGAATTATGGGCCGGAAGAAAACCAGATGTTTCAAATATGAGAGTTTTTGGTTGTATCGCATATAATCATGTACCTAAAGAACAAAGACAAAAATTAGACAATCCTGGTAAGAAAATGATTATGATAGGGTACAGTTCTTCAGGATACAGACTTTTTGATACAGAAACCAATAGAGTAGTAAATGCAAGAAATGTTGTATTTGATGAGAGATTGAAAGATCAAATTAAATATTTTGCGAGTAGTGAAGAAACCTCTACACAAGAAGTGAGAACTGAACAAGACGAGGTAAAGCAAAGAACAGAAGAGCACGAAATTGAGAGAATAGAAAATGAAGTACCTAAAAATATTCTAAGAGAGCCAGTATTAGATGAACAGGCTGAAGGGAGACAGAAGAGAAAAAACTAGGAAACCAAAATGGCAAGAAGATTATGAAATAAATTTCAGTGAGGAAAGTGATGAAGCTTTATTTGCACTGTTTACTAACCAAGATGTACCATTGAATTATCAAGATATAGAAGAAAGAGCAGACAAACATGATTGGAAAAAGGCAGTAAATGAAGAACTTGAAATTCTAGAAGAGAGTCACACTTGGAAAATTGTGACGAAACCGGAAAAGGAAAAATTATTGGATAGCAAATGGGTTTTCACAAAGAAAAATATAAGAGAGGAAGAAATATGTAAAGCTAGACTAGTAGTACGTGGATATCAGCAGAAAGAACATTTGGGAAATATTTATTCACCTGTTTTAAAATTAGAAACTTTAAGAGTACTTTTATCCGTGGCTGCTCACAGAGGATACCATATTCACCAAATGGACGTGAAGGGAGCATTCTTATACGGTGAAATAAATAAAATTGTGTATCTTAAACCACCGGACGGATTAGAATTACCGGAAGGTCAAGTTTTAAAATTAAATAAATCATTATACGGGTTAAAAAAATCTCCCAAGTATTGGTATGAAAAATTTAATAGCACTATAACAGGATATGGGTTTAAAAGATCAGAAAATGACTATTGTCTTTATAGTTTAAGGGATATGTACTTATCACTATATGTTGATGACCTCTTAATACTAGGAAATGACTTGAAGGAAATAAATAAGGTTAAAATATTTTTATCAACAAAATTTAGGATGAAAGACATGGGTTGTGAAAATTTAACGTATTTGGGGATTTCAATTATTCAACAGCCAGGACAAATTCACATCAATCAAACAAAATATCTGCAAAGTATTTTGAAAAAATATAATATGGAAAATTGTAATGGTAGTAATACTCCAATGGATGTAAACTTCAAATTAGATGAAAAGTCAGTAATTGATATGAAATATGAATTGCAATGTAGATCACTGATAGGGTCTTTAATGTATGCTACAGTAGGTTCAAGGCCAGATTTAGCTACTTCTGTATGTTATTTAAGCAGATACCAATCAAACCCAAGTGACGATTTGTGGAAAGCGTTGAAGCGAATACTCAGATATGTAAAACAAACCATTAATTATTCTTTGATATATTCTAAGACTTATGATAATACATTATCACCATTGATAGGATATGCTGATGCCGACTGGGCTAGAGATAATGATAGGAAGTCTACTAGTGGATATGTATTTAAATTGTATAATAATACTATAGCATGGAGATCTAAGAAACAAACAACTGTAGCACTTAGTACAACTGAGGCTGAATTGATCTCTTTGTGTGAATCTGTTGTAGAAGCATGTTGGTTAGTTAAATTACTGTTAGATTTGAATGTAAATGTTAAAAATGTAACTGTTTATGAAGATAACCAGAGTACTATTAAAACTGTACAGAACCCAGATCAAAAGAGACTGAAACATATGGATATTAAGTTTAATTTTGTGAAACAAAAGGTAGAAGAAGGTTTAATTAATGTAGAGTATATTAATACTAAATCTCAGTTAGCTGATATGTTCACAAAGCCTTTATCTAAAAATCAGTTGTTACCGTATACATTAGAATTAGGTTTGAAAGATGTGCATTGAGGGAGAGTGTTGAAGTACAATGCACACCTTTCCTATTTATCACTTTCATGGTTGATATACCCCATCTAGCGTGTATATTCTTGTTGTATGTTAGATCAAGAACGGCAACACTGTTCTAGATAGTGTGTCAAGTGTCAAGTAGTAAGTAATTATAATAAATAGAAGAAGTCATGTTCTTGTATGTTTCTTGTGAAATAAAAGCAAAGAAGGAAATAGGAGTTTTAATGGTAGTAGAGAAGAATATAAAAGATTAAGAAATATCAACAATTTTCTCCTCCGTTTTCATGTATACTTTCTTCATCTTCTTCAGGAAATTCAACAATCACTTGTTCCGTCTGATTTTCTGTAGTTTTGTGCATAGTTTTATCATTGCTGGAGATTTTATATTCCATAATGCTTTCATCTACTTGTACATCCCTAGATCTCATGACTTGTTGCTTTCTGGAAGCCATAATTGATAACCTCCACCACAATAGCCAACTAGTACTCCTTTCTCTGCCCTTTTCTCTAATTTATTTTGCTTTGGCAACACTGTGTACCATGCAGGACTTCCAAATATTTTCATTTTATCCAAATTACTTTTTCCATGAAGAATTTTTGCAGGCGTTTGACCTTTAGGTAAACCTTTGGTGGTCAATCGATTTAGCTCATACACTGAAGACTTTAGTGCTTCTCACCACAATTCTTTTGGAACTCCTGAGTCTATGAACTTTGTTCTTATTTCATTTAGCAGTGTTCTGTTCATTCTCTCGGCTGTGCCGTTTTCTTGTGCAGTGTAAGTATTCTAAGATTATACCGTTTTTTTGACAGTATGACTTGAAACTCTTTGAGATATATTCTCCACCATTGTCAAGTCTCATAGCTTTTACTTTAACATCCTTTTGTCAACAATGCTCTGCCTCAGCATCTCAGATCAATGCCTTACAACAAAATTAAAAAAAAAACATCACCAAATGGATTGTAGAAAGTAACTTCTCCCTTGTGTACCTAGAATGAAAAGACAAAAAATACATAAAACGTTCACTTTTATTGAATCAATCAAACCCCTTCCCTTTTTAAGCTAAATTACTCACTGTATAATATTCTGTGCCTATGTGGACGTGGACGTTGACATAGTAAGAACCTCACAGATAATTCCATAAAGAAGAGATGCACACACACACAGTATCTTTGTATACCATAGTGCACCAAATTCAAGTATGTACTAGTTTTGGTTGAATTGTCTAAATGGACAATCTTTCTGTTTTCTATAGACCTCTTAGAATAGACTTATTTTGTAACTGTATTTACCACCTCTACTGTATATTACTACCTTACTATTACTGTTGAATAAACTTATATATTTGATGATTCTTACAATTTCTTGTACATAGTCTATTAGATTCTGATTGGCCTCATCCTTTGTTTTTAAGGTTTTGACAACAACAAAATGTGAATAGTCATTAATTATTGTTTGAAAATATTTTGACCCATCATAAGCTACTGGATTAAATGGTCCACAGACGTCATTGGGTATTAAATCACCAATATTTTCGGTTCTCCTCTCAGAATCTTTGAATGGTAATCTTGTACCCTTGCCTTCAACACACTTTGTCCAAAATTGGTAAGCCAAGCTCTGTTAAAACTTCTTTGCTGGGATGGCCTAGTCTTCTGTGCCACAGATCACTTGATATGTTGCCATATTCCATTTTATTTTCCTCAAGTTTTTCCTCTGTTACCACTTTATCAGCAGTTAAAATATATAATCCTAAACACAATTTCTTGTCACCGTTTTCGGAAAGTTTTTGCCAATGATCTATTATTATATATCTACTAGATGGACTGTAGAGAGAGAGGTATCGATTCCAACATAAGAGTGAGACACAATGATCGAAATCAGCTGAGGAAAGGCAAAACATTCTGTTGTTCTTATGGATTTAATAGATGCTAACAACTATTTTTCAAATTTTGGTCTTATTTGAGTGTATATTACTTTCATTTTCATAGTGCATTATTCAGGGTGTATCTGAGATTTGTGCGTGTAGTGAAAATAACTTTTTTTTTCATTTGACTTTATATATTATATTATATATATTAATAACTATATTTCATATAAAGATGACTTCTTGTTCAGCCTATGGTTGTACCAACAGATTCCACAAAGAAAAAAATATATCATTTCATAGCTAAGGCATGTGAGGCTTCAGAAATAATGATTTTGATGTTGTGAGATTCAGATTTCCAAAAAATCCGAGCATCAGGAAAAAATGGTTAGTTGCAATGAGAAGGGAAAACTTCATTCAAGGAAGTGCTGCAAAATTATGTTCTGAACATATTTGCCCTGATGATTACCTTGTTAATTTTGGAAATAAATCTTTGAAAACTGGTGCAGTTCCTAGCATTTTTAAATTTCCAAACCATTTAGTGAAGAAGCCAGTCAAGTTGAGGTCTCAAAGGCTAACCAATGTAGTTAAACAAGATATACCTGTGTGAGAGTTCAATAAATGAAATGAAAGAACGAATCAGACATAAGTATACAAAATTAATTTTGTTCAAAAATCAGTAAAAAATCTACAGAGTGAGCTACTAATTCCGATGTTTGTATAGGGTAACTCGGAACACAATAAATTTATATTGTCTCGAAAAAAAGTTGTAATTTTGACTTCTCGAAAGATCGAACTTTTGTTTATAACAAAATACACGGTACCAAATTTTTGTATTTGTCAGTGAATTCGTCTCGAAAAAAGAGACCGAGAATTCGACCTTTATTTTTTTGTATCTCATACCGAGTTAAGTATACACCCTATACAAATAATCGAAATTTGCCCACCCTGTACATTCGGAATATTGCCAACATTTTTCAAAGCCCACCTGCTTCAACTTTTTGTACAAAAGAAAAAAAAATATTTTTAGGTATACCTCATTATATTTTTGTACCCAATAAAGTGTATACCTACTTGAATCGTTCTAAAACAATTTTTATTTTTATACCTGTTTGATTTTTCATCGTCAGTTTCCACATGAATACTTGAAAATTTTTATAAATATTCAAATCATGAAGCCAAACATAAAGGTGCTTCATAAGATATCAGAAAGGAGGCAAGTTAAACTCATATTTTTTGAATTTGAGGGCCTATAATGATCAGATATCATACAAAAATGATTCATTATCAACAAATGCTTGGCAGGCAATGGATATTTTCAATTAGAATAACATAATTTTTCGAAATTTTGAAGAATTCAGAGTATCTCCCATATAACGCAATGTTAAATTCATTGCTTTCTGCCTCTCAACTCAACCTTTCTCAGTTGCTCTCAACATATAGTCTATAGCTCCTTCTCTCTTTAATGTTGGAATCAATGCTTTGCACAGCACATCGACGCAAGGGATCATCTAGTAGAGTATATTATCAGATCATTGGTTTTTGCCCACTGAATCTCTCTAGAGCCAACACGATCAGTGTTGTTACGGAGGAACTTTTGACAGTGCAGAAGTTGGTCACAAAATAGTGCACAATGGTGCGCCTCTCGACTCAACAACCAAGGTTAGGAGTTTCATCAGAAGAGGCGTGGTTTATGACGTCATAAAATAGCAGATTCCCTTTGACAGTAGTGACTGTATTTTATGGCGACGTGATAATGGAATACACGGTCGTCCCATGCCACGTCACAAAAGTTTATTCGCGGGTGTGAAATTCAATATGTACAGATTTTGTTTTTGCAGCATAAAAATTGGCCCCTCAATGAACAATTTCATCCTCCAGAAGTGAATTTGGAAGTATTAAAATTGAATTATTCAGTTGACAAGTTTGACCACTTACATCTGATTGTGTGGCCAATTTTTATACCCCCCAAAAAAATCAGCAAACCCCGCAATTTTTGCATAGGGTTTCAATATTTGAAATTCCCGCCCGCAAATAAACTTTCGTGACGTGGCATGCGACGACCACGTATTCCATTATCCGTGACGAAACTATGCGCGGTAATTGCGCACTCAGCTCAGCATTTTCCATTTTCTGGCCATCCTTGGATCAAGAAATATATTCAATAACAAAACAAAACATATTTTATTGAATGCTTTGAACAGAACCACAGAAATATTTTCTACACATACTTTTGCAGGCCAAAAACGTCATAGGACGAAATAGTGCACATTTTTAGCCATTTTCCAATAGTGCGTGCCCTGGTGCCACTCCAGGGCGGAAAGTGCCACTTTTGGCACAATTGTGCCACAAAAGACAACACTGAACACGATACTGGGCCCATAACCTGTTAGAAGTTATGGGCTTTATAATACTTTGTAGAAAACTAAATTTTATTCAGGAAAACAGCAACACGAAGTCATTGCATATATTTCAAGTACTACAACTGACATTTTCCTTATTCACTTCTCCTTGTCATATTTCAGTTACTTCACCTAGTGGCAGTCATCAGTAGACGAAATGTATTGGTACAGATTACTACTATATGGTAACTAAATCTACAGTTATAACATATTCAACAGAGAGGGCGATGATGGTTCTATTTGAATATAAAAATCAATAAAATCAAACTCATTACTAAAAAGTTGTAGGCAACACAGAAAACACGGATGTGTATAATAAGTTGTAGCATAGTTTTGGATGAGTTTTTGCGTCCTCTAACGAAAAGTGTTCAACTGAAAACGTGGTTTGACCATATAAGCGTCTACCCCCTGCTACTATCATTGGACTGTTCCAATTCTCTTTCCTCACAGCCGGTAACTTTTAGTGACAATGTAATGGTTGCGTTCCTTTGTGCTTCGTTATTGACATGTTGACCTTGACGCATGAGTGCCAACTGATTTGTTGTACAATTCTGCCAATTCCACTCTGAGTTAGATTGCTTGCACGCATTGCGCGGTTGGTTCAATTTCATTATATAAAGACATTGTGATACCTTCATGTTGTTTGATTTCAGAATGTTTTCCGTATCTTAGTTGTTTTAAATGTCCAACTATTTTTATGTATACATTCTCGCAGAAGATGTAAGTGTATGATGGTTTTTGTTTTTTTTTATATACATGGTTTCTGTCATGTCCCATCGTTTCTAGTGTCCCTGATGATGGAATAAAATGAAGATTCCGAAAGCTTGGATAAATTTCAAAGAGTAAATTTTTACTTGCTGCAATTCCCCATTACATTTTTTAGTTTGTACTTAACTAGCCAGCAACGACTTCCTCTTCCACTACTCTACAGTAATGGGGTTTTTTATATCGATCAGAACTAGATATGGAGATATGACTGTGTTCCAACAGAAACTATGGTCCAACATCAAAACTACATTAGCAAAAGAATCCAACCAAAGAATCTTCCTCATTCAACATATTACCACAGCACATATTAGCATCCACGAGACTAATTGAAAGACTATTATATCAACAAGAAGCACAACATAGGATAGACCAACATTTATACAGGTTAGGTTTCAAACTTCTGAATGTGGAAATGTCCAGCAATCAAAAAACAATATCAAGTTTAGAATCATCACTCCCTCTAGGATAGGAGGAGAGAATATAATTTCACTCACCAATGAGGCTATTTTTCAAAAATAAACAACTCATTACATTTAATAAACTCTTTCATAGAATATAATTCGAGAATATCAAGAAGCTGGACAGTTTAAAACAGTTACAATTACGTACTTGTCCAAAATGGTTGAAAAATATTTCAAACGTTGACATTCCTGACGATGTTTCTATTTTTTTGGCATCAGGTCCCGAATTCAGTATTGAACCTTGCATAGGAAAGGATTTGCCTGTGAGAAGAATTTTGGCTGACATAGACTGCATCACTGACCATACTATAAGAAGTACCACTGTGGCAAGAGCTGTTAACATTGTTACCAATTATGTCACATATCCTCATCGAAAATCTTCATCCTTTCATAATCTTTTCCTGTAAGCAAAGAAATGTCTCAAAGACCATCCTGATTTGGTGTTGACGTCATCTGATAAGGGCAATGTAACAGTTTTAATGAACAGACATCTTCATCACTCGAACTTGATGAGCTGTCATGATTTGATGAGTCCTCATTTTCTCCTCCGTTTTCATGTATACTTTCTTCATCTTCTTCAGGAAATTCAACAATCACTTGTTCCGTCTGATTTTCTGTAGTTTTGAGCATAGTTTTATCATTGCTGGAGATTTTATATTCCATAATGCTTTCATCTACTTGTACATCCCTAGATCTCATGACTTGTTGCTTTCTGGAAGCCATAATTGATAACCTCCACCACAATAGCCAACTAGTACTCCTTTCTCTGCCCTTTTCTCTAATTTATTTTGCTTTGGCAACACTGTGTACCATGCAGGACTTCCAAATATTTTCATTTCATCCAAATTACTTTTTCCATGAAGAATTTTTGCAGGCGTTTGACCTTTAGGTAAACCTTTGGTGGTCAATCGATTTAGCTCATACACTGAAGACTTTAGTGCTTCTCACCACAATTCTTTTGGAACTCCTGAGTCTATGAACTTTGTTCTTATTTCATTTAGCAGTGTTCTGTTCATTCTCTCGGCTGTGCCGTTTTCTTGTGCAGTGTAAGTATTCTAAGATTATACCGTTTTTTTGACAGTATGACTTGAAACTCTTTGAGATATATTCTCCACCATTGTCAAGTCTCATAGCTTTTACTTTAACATCCTTTTGTCAACAATGCTCTGCCTCAGCATCTCAGATCAATGCCTTACAACAAAATTTAAAAAAACATCACCAAATGGATTGTAGAAAGTAACTTCTCCCTTGTGTACCTAGAATGAAAAGACAAAAAATACATAAAACGTTCACTTTTATTGAATCAATCAAACCCCTTCCCTTTTTAAGCTAAATTACTCACTGTATAATATTCTGTGCCTATGTGGACGTTGACATAGTAAGAACCTCACAGATAATTCCATAAAGAAGAGATGCACACACACACAGTATCTTTGTATACCATAGTGCACCAAATTCAAGTATGTACTAGTTTTGGTTGAATTGTCTAAATGGACAATCTTTCTGTTTTCTATAGACCTCTTAGAATAGACTTATTTTGTAACTGTATTTACCACCTCTACTGTATATTACTACCTTACTATTACTGTTGAATAAACTTATATATTTGATGATTCTTACAATTTCTTGTACATAGTCTATTAGATTCTGATTGGCCTCATCCTTTGTTTTAAAGGTTTTGACAACAACAAAATGTGAATAGTCATTAATTATTGTTTGAAAATATTTTGACCCATCATAAGCTACTGGATTAAATGGTCCACAGACGTCATTGGGTATTAAATCACCAATATTTTCGGTTCTCCTCTCAGAATCTTTGAATGGTAATCTTGTACCCTTGCCTTCAACACACTTTGTCCAAAATTGGTAAGCCAAGCTCTGTTAAAACTTCTTTGCTGGGATGGCCTAGTCTTCTGTGCCACAGATCACTTGATATGTTGCCATATTCCATTTTATTTTCCTCAAGTTTTTCCTCTGTTACCACTTTATCAGCAGTTAAAATATATAATCCTAAACACAATTTCTTGTCACCGTTTTCGGAAAGTTTTTGCCCACTGAATCTCTCTAGAGCCAACACGATACTGGGCCCATAACCTGTTAGAAGTTATGGGCTTTATAATAATTTGTAGAAAACTAAATTTTATTCAGGAAAACAGCAACACGAAGTCATTGCATATATTTCAAGTACTACAACTGACATTTTCCTTATTCACTTCTCCTTGTCATATTTCAGTTACTTCACCTAGTGGCAGTCATCAGTAGACGAAATGTATTGGTACAGATTACTACTATATGGTAACTAAATCTACAGTTATAACATATTCAACAGAGAGGGCGATGATGGTTCTATTTGAATATAAAAATCAATAAAATCAAACTCATTACTAAAAAGTTGTAGGCAACACAGAAAACACGGATGTGTATAATAAGTTGTAGCATAGTTTTGGATGAGTTTTTGCGCCCTCTAACGAAAAGTGTTCAACTGAAAACGTGGTTTGACCATATAAGCGTCTACCCCCTGCTACTATCATTGGACTGTTCCAATTCTCTTTCCTCACAGCCGGTAACTTTTAGTGACAATGTAATGGTTGCGTTCCTTTGTGCTTCGTTATTGACATGTTGACCTTGACGCATGAGTGCCAACTGATTTGTTGTACAATTCTGCCAATTCCACTTTTGACCTCTGAGTTAAATTGCTTGCACGCATTGCGCGGTTGGTTCAATTTCATTATATAAAGATACTGTGATACCTTCATGTTGTTTGATTTTAGAATGTTTTCCGTATCTTAGTTTTTTTGAATGTCCAACTATTTTTATGTATACATTCTCGCAGAAGATGTAAGTGTATGATGGTTTTTGATTTTTTTTATTTTCATGGTTTTTGTCATGTCCCATTATTTCTAGTGTCCCTGATGATGGAATAAAATAAAGATTCCGAAAGCTTGGATAGATTTCAAAGAGTACATTTTTACTGGCTGCAATTCCTCATTACATTTTTTAGTTTGTACTTAACTAGCCAACAACGACTTCCTCTTCCACTACTCAACAGTAATGGGGTTTTTTATATCGATCAGAACTAGATATGGAGACATGACTGTGTTCCAACAGAAACTATGGTCCAACATCAAAACTACATTAGCAAAAGAATCCAACCGAAGAATCTTCCTCATTCAACATATTACCACAGCACATATTAGCATCCACGAGACTAATTGAAAGACTATTATATTGACAAGAAGCACAACATAGGATAGACCAACATTTATACAGGTTAGGTTTCAAACTTCTGAATGTGGAAATGTCCAGCAATCAAAAAACAATATCAAGTTTAGAATCATCATTCCCTCTAGGATAGGAGGAGAGAATATAATTTCACTCACCAATGAGGCTATTTTTCAAAAGTAAACAACTCATTACATTTAATAAACTCTTTCATAGAATATAATTCAAGAATATCAAGAAGCTGGACAGTTCAAAACAGTTACAATTACGTACTTGTCCAAAATGGTTGAAAAATATTTCAAACGTTGACATTCCTGACGATGTTTCTCATTTTTTGGCATCAGGTCCCGAATTCAGTATTGAACCTTGCATAGGAAAGGATTTGCCTGTGAGAAGAATTTTGGCTGACATAGACTGCATCACTGACCATACTATAAGAAGTACCACTGTGGCAAGAGCTGTTAACATTGTTACCAACTATGTCACATATCCTCATCGAAAATCTTCATCCTTTCATAATCTTTTCCTGAAAGCAAACAAATGTCTCAAAGACCATACTGATTTGGTGTTGACGTCGTCTGATAAGGGCAATGTAACAGTTTTAATGAACAGACATCTTCATCACTCGAACTTGATGAGCTGTCATGATTTGATGAGTCCTCATTTTCTCCTCCGTTTTCATGTATACTTTCTTCATCTTCTTCAGGAAATTCAACAATCACTTGTTCCGTCTGATTTTCTGTAGTTTTGTGCATAGTTTTATCATTGCTCGAGATTTTATATTCCATAATGCTTTCATCTACTTGTACATCCCTAGATCTCATGACTTGTTGCTTTTCTGGAAGCCATAATTGATAACCTCCACCACAATAGCCAACTAGTACTCCTTTCTATGCCCTTTTCTCTAATTTATTTTGCTTTGGCAACACTGTGTACCATGCAGGACTTCCAAATATTTTCATTTTATCCAAATTACTTCTTCCATGAAGAATTTTTGCAGGTGTTTGACCTTTAGGTAAACTTTTGGTGGTCAATCGATTTAGCTCATACACTGAAGACTTTAGTGCTTCGCACCACAATTCTTTTGGAACTCCTGAGTCTATGAACTTTGTTCTTATTTCATTTAGCAGTGTTCTGTTCATTCTCTCAGCTGTGCCGTTTTCTTGTGCAGTGTAAGTATTCTAAGATTATACCGTTTTTTTGACAGTATGACTTGAAACTGTTTGAGATATATTCTCCACCATTGTCAAGTCTCATAGCTTTTACTTTAACATCCTTTTGTCAACAATGCTCTGCCTCAGCATCTCAGATCAATGCCTTACAACAAAATTTAAAAAAACATCACCAAATGGATTGTAGAAAGTAACTTCTCCCTTGTGTACCTAGAATGAAAAGACAAAAAATACATAAAACGTTCACTTTTATTGAATCAATCAAACCCCTTCCCTTTTTAAGCTAAATTACTCACTGTATAATATTCTGTGCCTATGTGGACGTGGACGTTGACATAGTAAGAACCTCACAGATAATTCCATAAAGAAGAGATGCACACACACACACAGTATCTTTGTATACCATAGTGCACCAAATTCAAGTATGTACTAGTTTTGGTCTAATTGTCTAAATGTAAAATCTTTCTGTTTTCTATAGACCTCTTAGAATAGACTTATTTTGTAACTGTATTTACCACCTCTACTGTATATTACTACCTTACTATTACTGTTGAATAAACTCATATATTTGATGATTCTTATAATTTCTTGTACATAGTCTATTAGATTCTGATTGGCCTCATCCTTTGTTTTTAAGGTTTTGACAACAACAAAATGTGAATAGTCATTAATTATTGTTTGAAAATATTTTGACCCATCATAAGCTACTGGATTAAATGGTCCACAGACGTCATTGGGTATTAAATCACCAATATTTTCGGTTCTCCTCTCAGAATCTTTGAATGGTAATCTTGTACCCTTGCCTTCAACACACTTTGTCCAAAATTGGTAAGCCAAGCTCTGTTAAAACTCCTTTGCTGGGATGGCCTAGTCTTCTGTACCACAGATCACTTGATATGTTGCCATATTCCATTTTATTTTCAAGTTTTTCCTCTGTTACCACTTTATCAGCAGTTAAAATATATAATCCTAAACACAATTTCTTGTCACCGTTTTCGGAAAGTTTTTGCCCACTGAATCTCTCTAGAGCCAACACGATACTGGGCCCATAACCTGTTAGAAATTATGGGCTTTGTAATACTTTGTAGAAAACTGACTTTTATTCAGGAAAACAGCAACACGAAGTCATTGCATATATTTCAAGTACTACAACTGACATTTTCCTTATTCCTTGTCATATTTCAGTTACTCCACCTAGTGGCAGTCATCAGTAGACGAAATGTATTGGTACAGATTACTACTATATGGTAACTCAATCTACAGTTATAACATATTTAACAGAGAGGGCGTCTATTTGAATATAAAAATCAATAAAATCAAACTCATTACTAAAAAGTTGTAGGCAACACAGAAAACACGGATGTGTATAATAAGTTGTAGCATAGTTTTAGATGAGTTTTTGCGCCCTCTAACGAAAAGTGTTCAACTGAAAACGTGGTTTGACCATATAAGCGTCTACCCCCTGCTACTATCATTGGACTGTTCCAATTCTCTTTCCTCACAGCCGGTAACTTTTAGTGACAATGTAATGGTTGCGTTCCTTTGTGCTTCGTTATTGACATGTTGACCTTGACGCATGAGTGCCAACTGATTTGTTGTACAATTCTGCCAATTCCACTTTTGACCTCTGAGTTAGATTGCTTGCACGCATTGCGCGGTTGGTTCAATTTCATTATATAAAGACATTGTGATACCTTCATGTTGTTTGATTTTAGAATGTTTTCCGTATCTTAGTTTTTCTAAATGTCCAACCATTTTTATGTATACATTCTCGCAGAAGATGTAAGTGTATGATGGTTTTGGATTTTTTTTATATACATGGTTTTTGTCATGTCCCATTGTTTCTAGTGTCCCTGATGATGGAATGAAATAAAGATTCCGAAAGCTTGGATAGATTTCAAAGAGTACATTTTTACTTGCTGCAATTCCCCATTACATTTTTTAGTTTGTACTTAACTAGCCAGCAACGACTTCCTCTTCCACTACTCTACAGTAATGGGGTTTTTTATATCGATCAGAACTAGATATGGAGACATGACTGTGTTCCAACAGAAACTATGGTCCAACATCAAAACTACATTAGCAAAAGAATCCAACTGAAGAATCTT
This sequence comes from Plagiodera versicolora, assembly GCA_037013635.1. Lineage (NCBI taxonomy): Eukaryota > Metazoa > Arthropoda > Insecta > Coleoptera > Chrysomelidae > Plagiodera > Plagiodera versicolora. The sequence continues at coordinate 211,375 of CM072986.1, read as the reverse complement.
CCTCATTAAACATATTAGCACAGCACATATTATCATCCACGAGACCAATTGAAAGACTATTATATCGACAAGAAGCACAACATAGGATAGACCAACATTTGTACAGGTTAGGTTTCAAACTTCTGAATGTGGAAATGTCCAGCAATCAAAAAACAATATCAAGTTTAGAATCATCACTCCCTAGGATAGGAGGAGAGAATATAATTTCACTCACCAATGAGGCTATTTTTCAAAAATAAACAACTCATTACATTTAATAAACTCTTTCATGGAATATAATTCAAGAATATCAAGAAGCTGGACAGTTTAAAACAGTTACAATTACGTGCTTGTCCAAAATGGTTGAAAAATATTTCAAACGTTGACATTCCTGACGATGTTTCTAATTTTTTGGCATCAGGTCCCGAATTCAGTATTGAACCTTGCATAGGAAAGGATTTGCCTTTGAGAAGAATTTTGGCTGACATAGACTGCATCACTTCCACCATCACTGACCATACTATAAGAAGTACCACTGCGGCAAGAGCTGTTAACATTGTTACTGTTGAAGTACAATGCACACCTTTCCTATTTATCACTTTCATGGTTGATATACCCCATCTAGCGTGTATATTCTTGTTGTATGTTAGATCAAGAACGGCAACACTGTTCTAGATAGTGTGTCAAGTGTCAAGTAGTAAGTAATTAAAATATATAGAAGAAGTCAAGTTCTTGTATGTTTCTTGTGAAATAAAAGCAAAGAAGGAAATAGGAGTTTTAATGGTAGTAGAGAAGAATATAAAAGATTAAGAAATATCAACAGTGGTAGCAGAGCGTGGTTTAAAATTATAAGCATATACGAGAATGTCGAATCTACGAGAAAGATTCCCAATTGTACCATTCGCCGGCGTGGACTTCAGCACGTGGTCGTTTAGGATAAAAAGTATACTAAAAGAAAATGGAGCGTTAAAAGCAATTGAAGATGAAACATATAGTGCGGATGCTCAGAACTCGAAGGACGAGGCGAAAGCCCAGGCGATATTGATAGCTGGTGTGGCAGATAGCCATATTGAATATTTGAAAAAGGAATCCGCATTTAAGATGTTTAAGAACCTGGAGGAAAATTTCATGAAGAAGGGAGTACGTTCCAAGTTGTTTCTACGCCGAAAATTATCGGAGATGAAATATTCAGAAAATTGTTCACTGATTGAACATTTTATAAATGTTGAAAGAATTTTCACAGAGTTGAAAGAAGCTGATACAGAATTGGGTGAAGAAGAGAAGGTTAACTATATATTATTGTCCATGCCTCAGTCATATGACGGCATTATAACAGCGTTGGAAACGATGGAGAACTTAAAACTAGATTTTGTGAAGAATAGATTACTTGGAGAAGAAGAAAAGAGAAAGAGAGATTTGAATGGACTTGGTGTCAGATCACACACAACTGCTTTCTCATGTTTTGTGTGTGGTAAACCTGGCCACAAGAAATTCCAATGTACTATGAGAGACAGAAGTCAATCACAAGAAAATTATCAAAGGGGTCCTGGAAATTATCAAGGGCTAGAACGTGGGCACTATAGAGGCTTTAGACAAGGAAGAGAACAGAGTCGAGGATATGGACGAGGACAGATACAAGGATATGGACGAGGACAGAGTCAAGGATATAGACGAGGACAGAGTCAAGGATATGGACGAGGACAAAGTCAAGGATATGAAAGAGGACGAAGTCAAGGATATGGACAAGAAAGAAGACATCAGTCATATGCAGCGGAGAACTGTGAGTCACAAGATATTGCTTTTTTATGTGAAAAAAATTTAAACGAAGCACACAATTGTAATGATATTTTCAACAAAAATTGTCTGATATGGTACATAGACTCTGGATGCTCTGATCATCTGGTAAACAATAAAGATATTTTTATAGATTATATAGAACTCAAAATACCTAAAAATATAGCTGCTGCCAAAGAAGGTGTAATGTTGAAAGCAGTAGGAATTGGTAATATTAAAGCGAAATGTTGTGTAGGCAAACATATTACTAACTGTACTATTAAAAATGTTTATTATGTACCAGATCTTAGAAAAAACTTATTATCAGTACCTAAAATGGAATCTAATGGATTGAAAGTTACTTTCTATAGAGGTAAAGTTAAAATTTATAATAATGATCAAATAATAATGATAGGTAGTGCAAATGGTAATTTGTATACTATTGAAATGGAAGTAGATGAACAAAGTTGTAGCTATCATGTAACAAAAAATTGTAACACATCACAGTTATGGCATAGACGCTTCGGTCACTTGGGAATGAAAAATATTAATATTCTAGTGCAGAAGAACCTAGTGAATGGCATACATGATTTTCAAAACAATGAAACAGATAATACATTATGTGAACCATGTTTATTAGGAAAAATGACAAGACAACCTTTCAATAAGCCTGGATATAGGGCAAATAAACCGCTAGAGTTGGTGCATACAGACATTTGTGGGCCGATTACCCCAATCAGTAGAGAAGGTCATAAATATTTGTTAACATTCATTGATGATTACTCTCATTTTGTTATAGTATATTTGATAACACAAAAATCAGAAGTTTTCGAAAAATTTAAAGATTATTACTTTTATGCAACTAAACATTTCAATACAAATCTGTTGAAACTTCGTTCAGATAATGGTGGGGAATATGTGTCAGGGGAATTTCAAAGATTTTGTTCTCAAGAAGGGATATTATTGCAATATACAGTACCATATAATCCAGAGATGAACGGTGTAGCCGAACGTATGAACCGAACTTTAATTGAGAAAGCCAGAACAATATTACTAGAGTCAGATCTAGGAAAAGAATTTTGGGGAGATGCTGTATTATATTCTGCCTATGTTACAAATAGAAGTCCCTCAGCTGGGAGAGAGGTAACAGCAAGTGAATTATGGGCCGGAAGAAAACCAGATGTTTCAAATATGAGAGTTTTTGGTTGTATCGCATATAATCATGTACCTAAAGAACAAAGACAAAAATTAGACAATCCTGGTAAGAAAATGATTATGATAGGGTACAGTTCTTCAGGATACAGACTTTTTGATACAGAAACCAATAGAGTAGTAAATGCAAGAAATGTTGTATTTGATGAGAGATTGAAAGATCAAATTAAATATTTTGCGAGTAGTGAAGAAACCTCTACACAAGAAGTGAGAACTGAACAAGACGAGGTAAAGCAAAGAACAGAAGAGCACGAAATTGAGAGAATAGAAAATGAAGTACCTAAAAATATTCTAAGAGAGCCAGTATTAGATGAACAGGCTGAAGGGAGACAGAAGAGAAAAACTAGGAAACCAAAATGGCAAGAAGATTATGAAATAAATTTCAGTGAGGAAAGTGATGAAGCTTTATTTGCACTGTTTACTAACCAAGATGTACCATTGAATTATCAAGATATAGAAGAAAGAGCAGACAAACATGATTGGAAAAAGGCAGTAAATGAAGAACTTGAAATTCTAGAAGAGAGTCACACTTGGAAAATTGTGACGAAACCGGAAAAGGAAAAATTATTGGATAGCAAATGGGTTTTCACGAAGAAAAATATAAGAGAGGAAGAAATATGTAAAGCTAGACTAGTAGTACGTGGATATCAGCAGAAAGAACATTTGGGAAATATTTATTCACCTGTTTTAAAATTAGAAACTTTAAGAGTACTTTTATCCGTGGCTGCTCACAGAGGATACCATATTCACCAAATGGACGTGAAGGGAGCATTCTTATACGGTGAAATAAATGAAATTGTGTATCTTAAACCACCGGACGGATTAGAATTACCGGAAGGTCAAGTTTTAAAATTAAATAAATCATTATACGGGTTAAAAAAATCTCCCAAGTATTGGTATGAAAAATTTAATAGCACTATAACAGGATATGGGTTTAAAAGATCAGAAAATGACTATTGTCTTTATAGTTTAAGGGATATGTACTTATCACTATATGTTGATGACCTCTTAATACTAGGAAATGACTTGAAGGAAATAAATAAGGTTAAAATATTTTTATCAACAAAATTTAGGATGAAAGACATGGGTTGTGAAAATTTAACGTATTTGGGGATTTCAATTATTCAACAGCCAGGACAAATTCACATCAATCAAACAAAATATCTGCAAAGTATTTTGAAAAAATATAATATGGAAAATTGTAATGGTAGTAATACTCCAATGGATGTAAACTTCAAATTAGATGAAAAGTCAGTAATTGATATGAAATATGAATTGCAATGTAGATCACTGATAGGGTCTTTAATGTATGCTACAGTAGGTTCAAGGCCAGATTTAGCTACTTCTGTATGTTATTTAAGCAGATACCAATCAAACCCAAGTGACGATTTGTGGAAAGCGTTGAAGCGAATACTCAGATATGTAAAACAAACCATTAATTATTCTTTGATATATTCTAAGACTTATGATAATACATTATCACCATTGATAGGATATGCTGATGCCGACTGGGCTAGAGATAATGATAGGAAGTCTACTAGTGGATATGTATTTAAATTGTATAATAATACTATAGCATGGAGATCTAAGAAACAAACAACTGTAGCACTTAGTACAACTGAGGCTGAATTGATCTCTTTGTGTGAATCTGTTGTAGAAGCATGTTGGTTAGTTAAATTACTGTTAGATTTGAATGTAAATGTTAAAAATGTAACTGTTTATGAAGATAACCAGAGTACTATTAAAACTGTACAGAACCCAGATCAAAAGAGACTGAAACATATGGATATTAAGTTTAATTTTGTGAAACAAAAGGTAGAAGAAGGTTTAATTAATGTAGAGTATATTAATACTAAATCTCAGTTAGCTGATATGTTCACAAAGCCTTTATCTAAAAATCAGTTGTTACCGTATACATTAGAATTAGGTTTGAAAGATGTGCATTGAGGGAGAGTGTTGAAGTACAATGCACACCTTTTTTGTTTATCACTTTCATGGTTGATATACCCCATCTAGCGTGTATATTCTTGTTGTATGTTAGATCAAGAACGGCAACACTGTTCTAGATAGTGTGTCAAGTGTCAAGTAGTAAGTAATTAAAATATATAGAAGAAGTCAAGTTCTTGTATGTTTCTTGTGAAATAAAAGCAAAGAAGGAAATAGGAGTTTTAATGGTAGTAGAGAAGAATATAAAAGATTAAGAAATATCAACAGTTACCAACTATGTCACATATCCTCATCGAAAATCTTCATCCTTTCATAATCTTTTCCTGTAAGCAAAAAAATGTCTCAAAGACCATCCTGATTTGGTGTTGACGTCGTCTGATAAGGGCAATGTAACAGTTTTAATGAACAGACATCTTCATCACTCGAACTTGATGAGCTGTCATGATTTGATGAGTCCTCATTTTCTCCTCCGTTTTCATGTATACTTTCTTCATCTTCTTCAGGAAATTCAACAATCACTTGTTCCGTCTGATTTTCAGTAGTTTTGTGCATAGTTTTATCATTGCTGGAGATTTTATATTCCATAATGCTTTCATCTACTTGTACATCCCTAGATCTCATGACTTGTTGCTTTTCTGGAAGCCATGATTGATAACCTCCACCACAATAGCCAACTAGTACTCCTTTCTCTGCCCTTTTCTCTAATTTATTTTGCTTTGGCAACACTGTGTACCATGCAGGACTTCCAAATATTTTCATTTTATCCAAATTACTTTTTCCATGAAGAATTTTTGCAGGCGTTTGACCTTTAGGTAAAATTTTGATGGTCAATCGATTTAGCTCATACACTGAAGACTTTAGTGCTTCACACCACAATTCTTTTGGAACTCCTGAGTCTATGAACTTTGTTCTTATTTCATTTAGCAGTATTCTGTTCATTCTCTCGGCTGTGCCGTTTTCTTGTGCAGTGTAAGTATTCTAAGATTATACAGTTTTTTTGACAGTATGACTTGAAACTGTTTGAAATATATTCTCCACCATTGTCAATTCTCATAGCTTTTACTTTAACATCCTTTTGTCAACAATGCTCTGCCTCAGCATCTCAGATCAATGCCTTACAACAAAATTTAAAAAAACATCACCAAATGGATTGTAGAAAGTAACTTCTCCCTTGTGTACCTAGAATGAAAAAACAAAAAAATACATAAAACGTTCACTTTTATTGAATCAATCGAACCCCTTCCCTTTTTAAGCTAAATTACTCACTGTATAATATTCTGTGCCTATGTGGACGTGGACATAGTAAGAACCTCACAGATAATTCCATAAAGAAGAGATGCACACACACACAGTATCTTTGTATACCATAGTGCACCAAATTCAAGTATGTACTTGATTTGGTTGAATTGTCTAAATGGACAATCTTTCTGTTTTCTATAGACCTCTTAGAATAGACTTATTTTGTAACTGTATTTACCACCTCTACTGTATATTACTACCTTACTATTACTGTTGAATAAACTTATATATTTGATGATTCTTACAATTTCTTGTACATAGTCTATTAGATTCTGATTGGCCTCATCCTTTGTTTTTAAGGTTTTGACAACAACAAAATGTGAATAGTCATTAATTATTGTTTGAAAATATTTTGACCCATCATAAGCTACTGGATTAAATGGTCCACAGACGTCATTGGGTATTAAATCACCAATATTTTCGGTTCTCCTCTCAGAATCTTTGTCCAAAATTGGTAAGCCAAGCTCTGTTAAAACTTCTTTGCTGGGATGGCCTAGTCTTCTGTGCCACAGATCACTTGGTATGTTGCCATATTCCATTTTATTTTCAAGTTTTTCCTCTGTTACCACTTTTTCAGCAGTTAAAATATATAATCCTAAACACAATTTCTTGTCACCGTTTTCGGAAAGTTTTTGCCCACTGAATCTCTCTAGAGCCAACACGATACTGGGCCCATAACCTGTTAGGAATTATGGGCTTTATAATACTTTGTAGAAAACTAACTTTTATTCAGGAAAACAGCAACACGAAGTCATTGCATATATTTCAAGTACTACAACTGACATTTTCCTTATTCCTTGTCATATTTCAGTTACTCCACCTAGTGGCAGTCATCAGTAGACGAAATGTATTGGTACAGATTACTACTATATGGTAACTCAATCTACAGTTATAACATATTTAACAGAGAGGGCGTCTATTTGAATATAAAAATCAATAAAATCAAACTCATTACTAAAAAGTTGTAGACAACACAGAAAACACGGATGTGTATAATAAGTTGTAGCATAGTTTTAGATGAGTTTTTGCGCCCTCTAACGAAAAGTGTTCAACTGAAAACGTGGTTTGACCATATAAGCGTCTACCCCCTGGTACTATCATTGGACTGTTCCAATTCTCTTTCCTCACAGCCGGTAACTTTTAGTGACAATGTAATGGTTGCGTTCCTTTGTGCTTCGTTATTGACATGTTGACCTTGACGCATGAGTGCCAACTGATTTGTTGTACAATTCTGCCAATTCCACTTTTGACCTCTGAGTTAGATTGCTTGCACGCATTGCGCGGTTGGTTCAATTTCATTATATAAAGACATTGTGATACCTTCATGTTGTTTGATTTTAGAATGTTTTCCGTGTCTTAGTTTTTTCAAATGTCCAACTATTTTTATGTATACATTCTCGCAGAAGATGTAAGTGTATGATGGTTTTTGTTTTTTTTTATATACATGGTTTTTGTCATGTCCCATTGTTTCTAGTGTCCCTGATGATGGAATGAAATAAAGATTCCGAAAGCTTGGATAGATTTCAAAGAGTACATTTTTACTTGCTGCAATTCCCCATTACATTTTTTAGTTTGTACTTAACTAGCCAGCAACGACTTCCTCTTCCACTACTCTACAGTAATGGGGTTTTTTATATTGATCAGAACTAGATATGGAGACATGACTGTGTTCCAACAGAAACTATGGTCCAACATCAAAACTACATTAGCAAAAGAATCCAACTGAAGAATCTTCCTCATTCAACATATTACCACAGCACATATTATCATCCACGAGACCAATTGAAAGACTATTATATCGACAAGAAGCACAACATAGGATAGACCAACATTTGTACAGGTTAGGTTTCAAACTTCTGAATGTGGAAATGTCCAGCAATCAAAAAACAATATCAAGTTTAGAATCATCACTCCCTAGGATAGGAGGAGAGAATATAATTTCACTCACCAATGAGGCTATTTTTCAAAAGTAAACAACTCATTACATTTAATAAACTCTTTCATAGAATATAATTCAAGAATATCAAGAAGCTGGATAGTTTAAAACAGTTACAATTACGTGCTTGTCCAAAATGGTTGAAAAATATTTCAAACGTTGACATTCCTGACGATGTTTCTAATTTTTTGGCATCAGGTCCCGAATTCAGTATTGAACCTTGCATAGGAAAGGATTTGCCTTTGAGAAGAATTTTGGCTGACATAGACTGCATCACTTCCACCATCACTGACCATACTATAGAATAGAATAGAAGTTTATTTTATACCACAGACAAATTTTACAATTTGTATAGTACAAGTCATAACTAATTTCCCAATGTAAGAAGACTCCTATATGTGCTTTACAACTATAACAATACTACAAAGCAAATATGGAATCTGCATTTATTTGACTGTATTTTCGATTGTGCGCCGGGGCAGCTTCTATTGAACGGGGTGGCGCATTTGCTTTTCAGAACTGTAGGAAAACCCGGCAAAACCTACAGTACCATCTTGTAACAAATTACAGATTCCATTATTACTTACATTGAGATACACACTATACCTATGGTGGAAATAACGATATAGCTGAATTCAAAACTAGGACTGGGCAAAAATTCTATGGTTTAAATCCTCGATTTTATATGGTTCAGAACAGATTAAGTATCTGATAATTGTTCGTCTGAAATTGGAGATGTTTTTCATCTCTTTAATTTTGCTAGGAAGCATATTATAAAATTCTACACATTTATAAAAACTGCCTTTTTCAAGGAGAGTGGTCTTATGCAGAGGGAAGGTAAGATTATCTTTGTGCCTTGTTTCATAAGAATGGGTAGACAACACACCACCAAAAAACTGCTTATTTTTGAAAACAAAGTTTACACATTCAGAAAAAAATATGCCAGGCACAGTTAAGAAATTCAAAGATTCGAATTGTCCCCTACACGATTCACCCACTTTGAGATTTCCCAAAATTCTAATAATTCGCTTTTGAATTGTGAAGACATCCTGACTGTGCGAACCACCCCAAAAAAGGATTCCGCATGACATAACCGAATAAAATTGCCCAAAGTAGACTGTTCTAAGAGTTTCGGGATCTACGACTTTCTTCAGCTCTTTGAGTGCGTAACAAATTCTACTGAGTCTACCACACAGCTGTTTAACATGTTCTGACCAGCACATGTTTTTATCGATGGTAATACCAAGAAAGTTTGTTTTGTTGGCATATAATATTTGTGTCTCATAAAGGTTAATGTAGTCTGGAAACACTGAAGTGTTTCTGCCATGTCGGAAAAGAATACAGTTCGTTTTGGATGTATTGAGAACTAGAGAATTGTTTTGAAACCAATTTGCAATATTTTCTGTGGCATTGCTAGTTTTGTCACACAATAGGTTATAGTCTTTTTCTACTATGATCAAGCTAGTGTCATCGGCATATGAAGTTAAAGTAATAGTTGGGTCTCTCATAATATTTGACATATCATTTACATATAGGATAAACAAGATCGGACCAAGTACGCTACCCTGTGGTACACCCATAGCAATCGTTTTCTTGTCTGAGAAGTATGACTTTGCATTATGCCTTATGCGAACTATTTGTTGTCTGTTTGAAAGATAGGATGTGAACCAGTCATGTGCTACTCCGCGAATACCCATTCTATACAGCTTGCTCAGAAGAATTTCATGGCTCACACAATCAAACGCCCTCGACAGGTCCAGAAATACACCATGAGCAATATAGCCATTATCCAAATAATGAAGTATCCTCTCAACATAGGTGAAAATGGCAGTTGTGGTAGATTTTCCCTTCTGGAATCCATGCTGATTATTTGTTATCACTCTATTTGCACTCAAAAATGGTACGAATCTTCTGCACATGATAATTTCAAACAATTTAGAAAAAGATGAAAGTAAACTAATTGGTCGATAATTTTCGACTAAAAGTGGATCGCCCTTATTTTTGAACAATGGTCTAACAATTGCAACCTTCAGCCCTGCAGGAAAGATGCCTTGTCTAAAAGATTCATTCAGAATGTAAGTTATAGGTTCTAAAATAAATTGACTCATATTCTTCAGTAAAACATTACTTATTTCATCATCTCCGGATGAATACTTGTTCTTCAAAGTATTTATCACTTCTAGAACTTCATTTTGGGTTATCTCCGATAGGTAAATCGTGCTATAACATTCTTGCACAAGGTTAATATCGAAATTATTTGAAATATCACTTATGAGACGAGAGGCAGCGGTTAGAAAATGATCATTGAATATATTACTAGCGATACCTGGCTCCGTTACCAACTCATCGTTAGTTTTAATTCCATTGAAAGAGTTATTCTTATTTTTTGACTTACCTAGTTCTAAGTTCACAATTGACCAGACCGTTTTAGATTTGTTATCGGATTGAACAATTTTTTCACCATAGAATTTTTTCTTTTCTAACAACAACAAGTTGGTGTAATATTTTTTGTATTCATTCAGCTCATGGTTTGTTATTTGTTTGAGGAGGTACATTTCTGATAGTAAGTTGAGTGTATTTTTTGCATTTGCAACATTTACTGATATCCACTTCGGTTTTTTCATTGATTGAATCCGAACTTTTCTCAAAGGAAAGGCTTCATTCAAAAAACTCGTGAGTTGAGAAATGAATGTATTGTACATATCATCAACGTTACCCGCCTCAAACACACTCAACCAGGTCTCATTTGATAAAAGTTGATAAAATTTGTCATAATTTTTCGAGCTGAAAGAACGTTTCCACTCATGAATGTCTTCTGAAATTTTCTCATTTGTTTTTACACAAATATATTGTCCATAATGATCAGATATATTAGTATTTATGACATTTACAGAATAACTTATTGTGCTGGGAACATATATATTATCCAAACAAGTTGTGCTGAGCATGGTAACTCTAGTTGGTTCATCTATTGTGAATATCATATCGTAGGAATTCAGCAAATTGGTTACTAGGTGTATGTGCCTTTCATTTTTTATAATGTTTAACATGTCTATGTTGAAATCTCCAGCAACCAGAACACATTTATCACCTTCGGTGGCTCGTTCTAAAAGAAGATCAATTTTTTCAAGATAATACTCAATACTGGTTGCTGGGGGTTTGTACACTACACAAATGATGTAATGAGCATTATCAATTCTTATTTCAGCACCACAACATTCAAAAACATATTCTTCACATAGATTGTTTATGTCGTCCCTTATTAAAGGATTCAATAGTGTTAAGGCATATAAGGCTACTCCACCATGTGCCCCCCGATTTTTGCGACAAAAAGATGAGATTAATTTATAATTTTCTAGATGGAATGCTTCTAAACTGTCAGCTGTTTGCCAATGTTCAGTAAGGGCAACGAAATGTACCTTGAGCTCCTGTACTATTACACTAACATTATTTATACAATTTGAGATACTTCTAACATTTTGATGAAATAAACTCAAAGATATATTTTCTTTGATATTTTGGTCTAGAGATGAACAAGTTAATTGCTACGCCCTCTTCGTTTTCTTTGCTTCTAACTCAAGAAGCCTCTTATAACAAGGGCATTCAGGGTCAAAAACAGTATGGTTTGTTATCAGCGCTTTTTTTAGTCTTTTGTTCGTCTCAGTACAATTAATACAATTTACGTTTCCAGGATCAGGACAATCATTTGATTTATGCGTACCTCCACAGTTGAAACATGTTACTCTGTTTTGACATTTTTGAGCTGTATGACCATATCTTGCACATTTGAAGCACCTCATTACACTGAAAAACTCTTGGGCCATACATCTTCTCCATCCAATGTTGACTCTTCCCAATTCACATATTCTTTCCTTAAGTGAGACATCCACGGTAAGGACTATATTGCCCTTATCAACCTTGTCCTTCTGTTTATATTTCCTCTGCACCTCTATTATTGTCGACTCGTCGATATGAAGGTCATTTTGTTGTTTTATGCATTCTATTATAGCACTATCCTCATTATCAATGTATTCTTCTTCTACGCCTCGAATAATAATTTTTGGATTTTTTTGTATTCCATCCGCAACACTATATTTATTTCCAAAATCACTTTCAACCTTTTGCTTGATTTTCTGCTTTGCCACTGAATTAGTACAATCAATGATGACAGCACCTCCTTTTCCTCTCCTCATGTTTTCCACTCCAATAGCCAAACCCTTGGGGTCAATTTTTTCCTTCAAATCGTTTTTTGTTACATCACTGTCTTGTCCATCTCTAGGTTTGATCACTATGACTTCGGTATTTTTAACAGCTGCTATGTTGGCATAAGTTCTACTGCTTCCTGCATCACTGAGATTTGTTTTCTTTAATATTTTATTTATCACCTCATCTTGTTCTGAAATTTTTTTATTCTGCATCTCAATAACAGTCTGTAGGTTTTTGAATTCTCCAATCATTGTTTGCTCTATGGCTCGTAGCATTTCATGAAATGACTCATAATGGGACTGTTTCTGGCATTTACTGCAGGCTAGGATCATGACTCTACTTTTGAGCTCCATAACTTTCACTTCAGGGGAAGTTAAGCCACAACATTCTTTACATTGCTGCTCTTTACATATATCACATGTGAATATGTCTCTTCCCTTATCAGGGGGTTTTTTACATGACCAACACCTCATTGTATATTATTAAATATTTTGAGTCCGGCCCTGTCCTTTTCTCGTTAGGCAAACAAAAAAACGCAGAATGTAGATTGTAGATAAGAAAATGAGTACACCACTTTTTTGGTTTGTTAACACTTCTTGCTGCTAGTCCTGAGAAAAAGTTGACCCTTTTTTGTTGGATTTTCGATTAAAAATACAACTGAAATGCTTTGTTCTGCCTCAAATTGCACTTTGTTGAAAACTTATACAACAAAAAAGATGCACTGTCCCAGACACTACATAACAAATACCGTTTCTCACGAAAACCCGAGATTTTTTTAGCACTTTTTACTCTTTAATTGGCGTCTTTTACGCGGAGAGTATCGATATAGTCCACCAATCCAGTTGAACATATGAATAAAAAAAAATAAAAAAAAAAAAAAAAAAAAAAAAAAGAAGTACCACTGCGGCAAGAGCTGTTAACATTGTTACCAACTATGTCACATATCCTCATCGAAAATCTTCATCCTTTCATAATCTTTTCCTGTAAGCAAAAAAATGTCTCAAAGACCATCCTGATTTGGTGTTGACGTCGTCTGATAAGGGCAATGTAACAGTTTTAATGAACAGACATCTTCATCACTCGAACTTGATGAGCTGTCATGATTTGATGAGTCCTCATTTTCTCCTCCGTTTTCATGTATACTTTCTTCATCTTCTTCAGGAAATTCAACAATCACTTGTTCCGTCTGATTTTCTGTAGTTTTGTGCATAGTTTTATCATTGCTCGAGATTTTATATTCCATAATGCTTTCATCTACTTGTACATCCCCAGATCTCATGACTTGTTGCTTTTCTGAAAGCCATAATTGATAACCTCCACCACAATAGCCAACTAGTACTCCTTTCTCTGCCTTTTTCTCTAATTTATTTTGCTTTGGCAACACTGTGTACCATGCAGGACTTCCAAATATTTTCATTTTATCCAAATTACTTTTTCCAAGAAGAATTTTTGCAGGCGTTTGACCTTTAGGTAAAATTTTGGTGGTCAATCGATTTAGCTCATACACTGAAGACTTTAGTGCTTCACACCACAATTCTTTTGGAACTCCTGAGTCTATGAACTTTGTTCTTCTTTCATTTAGCAGTGTTCTGTTCATTCTCTCGGCTGTGCCGTTTTCTTGTGCAGTGTAAGTATTCTAAGATTATACCGTTTTTTTGACAGTATGACTTGAAACTGTTTGAGATATATTCTCCACCATTGTCAAGTCTCATAGCTATTACTTTGACATTCTTTTGTCAACAATGCTCTGCCTCAGCATCTCAGATCAATGCCTTACAACAAAATTAAAAAAAAAAACATCACCAAATGGATTGTAGAAAGTTACTTCTCCCTTGTATACCTAGAATGAAAAGACAAAAAATACATAAAACGTTCACTTTCATTGAATCAATCAAACCCCTTCCCTTTTTAAGCTAAATTACTCACTGTATAATATTCTGTGCCTATGTGGACGTGGACATAGTAAGAACCTCACAGATAATTCCATAAAGAAGAGATGCACACACACACACACAGTATCTTTGTATACCATAGTGCACCAAATCCAAGAATGTACTAGTTTTGGTTGAATTGTCTAAATGGACAATCTTCCTGTTTTCTATAGACCTCTTAGAATAGACTTATTTTGTAACTGTATTTACCACTTCTACTGTATATTACTACCTTACTATTACTGTTGAATAAACTTATATATTTGATGATTCTTTCAATTTCTTGTACATAGTCTATTAGATTCTGATTGGCCTCATCCTTTGTTTTAAAGGTTTTGACAACAACAAAATGTGAATAGTCATTAATTATTGTTTGAAAATATTTTGACCCATCATAAGCTACTGGATTAAATGGTCCACAGACGTCATTGGGTATCTTGTACCCTTGCCTTCAACACACTTTGTCCAAAATTGGTAAGCCAAGCTCTGTTAAAACTTCTTTGCTGGGATGGCCTAGTCTTCTGTGCCACAGATCACTTGGTATGTTGCCATATTCCATTTAAATTTCAAGTTTTTCCTCTCTTACCACTTTATCAGCAGTTAAAATATATAATCCTAAACACAATTTCTTGTCACCGTTTTCGGAAAGTTTTTGCCCACTGAATCTCTCTATAGCCAACACGATACTGGGCCCATAACCTGTTAGAAATTATGGGCTTTATAATACTTTGTAGAAAACTAACTTTTATTCAGGAAAACAGCAACACGAAGTCATTGCATATATTTCAAGTACTACAACTGACATTTTCCTTATTCCTTAATCCTTGTCATATTTCAGTTACTCCACCTAGTGGCAGTCATCAGTAGACGAAATGTATTGGTACAGATTACTACTATATGGTAACTCAATCTACAGTTATAACATATTTAACAGAGAGGGCGTCTATTTGAATATAAAAATCAATAAAATTAAACTCATTACTAAAAAGTTGTAGGCAACACAGAAAACACGGATGTGTATAATAAGTTGTAGCATAGTTTTAGATGAGTTTTTGCGCCCTCTAACGAAAAGTGTTCAACTGAAGACGTGGTTTGACCATATAAGCGTCTACCCCCTGCTACTATCATTGGACTGTTCCAATTCTCTTTCCTCGCAGCCGGTAACTTTTAGTGACAATGTAATGGTTGCGTTCCTTTGTGCTTCGTTATTGACATGTTGACCTTGACGCATGAGTGCCAACTGATTTGTTGTACAATTCTGCCAATTCCACTTTTGACCTCTGAGTTAGATTGCTTGCACGCATTGCGCGGTTGGTTCAATTTCATTATATAAAGACATTGTGATACCTTCATGTTGTTTGATTTTAGAATGTTTTCCGTGTCTTAGTTTTTTCAAATGTCCAACTATTTTTATGTATACATTCTCGCAGAAGATGTAAGTGTATGATGGTTTTTGTTTTTTTTTATATACATGGTTTTTGTCATGTCCCATTGTTTCTAGTGTCCCTGATGATGGAATGAAATAAAGATTCCGAAAGCTTGGATAGATTTCAAAGAGTACATTTTTACTTGCTGCAATTCCCCATTACATTTTTTAGTTTGTACTTAACTAGCCAGCAACGACTTCCTCTTCCACTACTCTACAGTAATGGGGTTTTTTATATTGATCAGAACTAGATATGGAGACATGACTGTGTTCCAACAGAAACTATGGTCCAACATCAAAACTACATTAGCAAAAGAATCCAACTGAAGAATCTTCCTCATTCAACATATTACCACAGCACATATTATCATCCACGAGACCAATTGAAAGACTATTATATCGACAAGAAGCACAACATAGGATAGACCAACATTTGTACAGGTTAGGTTTCAAACTTCTGAATGTGGAAATGTCCAGCAATCAAAAAACAATATCAAGTTTAGAATCATCACTCCCTAGGATAGGAGGAGAGAATATAATTTCACTCACCAATGAGGCTATTTTTCAAAAGTAAACAACTCATTACATTTAATAAACTCTTTCATAGAATATAATTCAAGAATATCAAGAAGCTGGATAGTTTAAAACAGTTACAATTACTAGCTTGTCCAAAATGGTTGAAAAATATTTCAAACGTTGACATTCCTGACGATGTTTCTAATTTTTTGGCATCAGGTCCCGAATTCAGTATTGAACCTTGCATAGGAAAGGATTTGCCTTTGAGAAGAATTTTGGCTGACATAGACTGCATCACTTCCACCATCACTGACCATACTATAAGAAGTACCACTGCGGCAAGAGCTGTTAACATTGTTACCAACTATGTCACATATCCTCATCGAAAATCTTCATCCTTTCATAATCTTTTCCTGTAAGCAAAAAAATGTCTCAAAGACCATCCTGATTTGGTGTTGACGTCGTCTGATAAGGGCAATGTAACAGTTTTAATGAACAGACATCTTCATCACTCGAACTTGATGAGCTGTCATGATTTGATGAGTCCTCATTTTCTCCTCCGTTTTCATGTATACTTTCTTCATCTTCTTCAGGAAATTCAACAATCACTTGTTCCGTCTGATTTTCTGTAGTTTTGTGCATAGTTTTATCATTGCTCGAGATTTTATATTCCATAATGCTTTCATCTACTTGTACATCCCTAGATCTCATGACTTGTTGCTTTTCTGGAAGCCATGATTGATAACCTCCACCACAATAGCCAACTAGTACTCCTTTCTCTGCCCTTTTCTCTAATTTATTTTGCTTTGGCAACACTGTGTACCATGCAGGACTTCCAAATATTTTCATTTTATCCAAATTACTTTTTCCATGAAGAATTTTTGCAGGCGTTTGACCTTTAGGTAAAATTTTGGTGGTCAATCGATTTAGCTCATACACTGAAGACTTTAGTGCTTCACACCACAATTCTTTTGGAACTCCTGAGTCTATGAACTTTGTTCTTATTTCATTTAGCAGTATTCTGTTCATTCTCTCGGCTGTGCCGTTTTCTTGTGCAGTGTAAGTATTCTAAGATTATACCGTTTTTTTGACAGTATGACTTGAAACTGTTTGAGATATATTCTCCACCATTGTCAATTCTCATAGCTTTTACTTTAACATCCTTTTGTCAACAATGCTCTGCCTCAGCATCTCAGATCAATGCCTTACAACAAAATTTAAAAAAACATCACCAAATGGATTGTAGAAAGTAACTTCTCCCTTGTGTACCTAGAATGAAAAGACAAAAAATACATAAAACGTTCACTTTTATTGAATCAATTGAACCCCTTCCCTTTTTAAGCTAAATTACTCACTGTATAATATTCTGTGCCTATGTGGATGTGGACATAGTAAGAACCTCACAGATAATTCCATAAAGAAGAGATGCACACACACACAGTATCTTTGTATACCATAGTGCACCAAATTCAAGTATGTACTAGTTTTGGTTGAATTGTCTAAATGGACAATCTTTCTGTTTTCTATAGACCTCTTAGAATAGACTTATTTTGTAACTGTATTTACCACCTCTACTGTATATTACTACCTTACTATTACTGTTGAATAAACTTATATATTTGATGATTCTTACAATTTCTTGTACATAGTCTATTAGATTCTGATTGGCCTCATCCTTTGTTTTTAAGGTTTTGACAACAACAAAATGTGAATAGTCATTAATTATTGTTTGAAAATATTTTGACCCATCATAAGCTACTGGATTAAATGGTCCACAGACGTCATTGGGTATTAAATCACCAATATTTTCGGTTCTCCTCTCAGAATCTTTGAATGGTAATCTTGTACCCTTGCCTTCAACACACTTTGTCCAAAATTGGTAAGCCAAGCTCTGTTAAAACTTCTTTGCTGGGATGGCCTAGTCTTCTGTGCCACAGATCACTTGATATGTTGCCATATTCCATTTTAATTTCAAGTTTTTCCTCTCTTACCACTTTATCAGCAGTTAAAATATATAATCCTAAACACAATTTCTTGTCACCGTTTTCGGAAAGTTTTTGCCCACTGAATCTCTCTATAGCCAACACGATACTGGGCCCATAACCTGTTAGAAATTATGGGCTTTATAATACTTTGTAGAAAACTAACTTTTATTCAGGAAAACAGCAACACGAAGTCATTGCATATATTTCAAGTACTACAACTGACATTTTCCTTATTCCTTGTAATATTTCAGTTACTCCACCTAGTGGCAGTCATCAGTAGACGAAATGTATTGGTACAGATTACTACTATATGGTAACTCAATCTACAGTTATAACATATTTAACAGAGAGGGCGTCTATTTGAATATAAAAATCAATAAAATCAAACTCATTACTAAAAAGTTGTAGGCAACACAGAAAACACGGATGTGTATAATAAGTTGTAGCATAGTTTTAGATGAGTTTTTGCGCCCTCTAACGAAAAGTGTTCAACTGAAAACGTGGTTTGACCATATAAGCGTCTACCCCCTGCTACTATCATTGGACTGTTCCAATTCTCTTTCCTCACAGCCGGTAACTTTTAGTGACAATGTAATGGTTGCGTTCCTTTGTGCTTCGTTATTGACATGTTGACCTTGACGCATGAGTGCCAACTGATTTGTTGTACAATTCTGCCAATTCCACTTTTGACCTCTGAGTTAGATTGCTTGCACGCATTGCGCGGTTGGTTCAATTTCATTATATAAAGACATTGTGATACCTTCATGTTGTTTGATTTTAGAATGTTTTCCGTATCTTAGTTTATTTAAATGTCCAACTATTTTTATGTATACATTCTCGCAGAAGATGTAAGTGTATGATGGTTTTTGTTTTTCCTTATATACATGGTTTTTGTCATGTCCCATTGTTTCTAGTGTCCCTGATGATGGAATGAAATGAAGATTCCGAAAGCTTGGATAGATTTCAAAGAGTACATTTTTACTTGCTGCAATTCCCCATTACATTTTTTAGTTTGTACTTAACTAGCCAGCAACGACTTCCTCTTCCACTACTCTACAGTAATGGGGTTTTTTATATCGATCAGAACTAGATATGGAGACATGACTGTGTTCCAACAGAAACTATGGTCCAACATCAAAACTACATTAGCAAAAGAATCCAACTGAAGAATCTTCCTCATTAAACATATTAGCACAGCACATATTATCATCCACGAGACCAATTGAAAGACTATTATATCGACAAGAAGCACAACATAGGATAGACCAACATTTATACAGGTTAGGTTTCAAACTTCTGAATGTGGAAATGTCCAGCAATCAAAAAACAATATCAAGTTTAGAATCATCACTCCCTAGGATAGGAGTAGAGAATATTATAATTTCACTCACCAATGAGGCTATTTTTCAAAAGTAAACAACTCATTACATTTAATAAACTCTTTCATAGAATATAATTCAAGAATATCAAGAAGCTGGACAGTTCAAAACAGTTACAATTACGTACTTGTCCAAAATGGTTGAAAAATATTTCAAACGTTGACATTCCTGACGATGTTTCTCATTTTTTGGCATCAGGTCCCGAATTCAGTATTGAACCTTGCATAGGAAAGGATTTGCCTGTGAGAAGAATTTTGGCTGACATAGACTGCATCACTGACCATACTATAAGAAGTACCACTGTGGCAAGAGCTGTTAACATTGTTACCAACTATGTCACATATCCTCATCGAAAATCTTCATCCTTTCATAATCTTTTCCTGTAAGCAAAGAAATGTCTCAAAGACCATCCTGATTTGGTGTTGACGTCATCTGATAAGGGCAATGTAACAGTTTTAATGAACAGACATCTTCATCACTCGAACTTGATGAGCTGTCATGATTTGATGAGTCCTCATTTTCTCCTCCGTTTTCATGTATACTTTCTTCATCTTCTTCAGGAAATTCAACAATCACTTGTTCCGTCTGATTTTCTGTAGTTTTGTGCATAGTTTTATCATTGCTGGAGATTTTATATTCCATAATGCTTTCATCTACTTGTACATCCCTAGATCTCATGACTTGTTGCTTTCTGGAAGCCATAATTGATAACCTCCACCACAATAGCCAACTAGTACTCCTTTCTCTGCCCTTTTCTCTAATTTATTTTGCTTTGGCAACACTGTGTACCATGCAGGACTTCCAAATATTTTCATTTTATCCAAATTACTTTTTCCATGAAGAATTTTTGCAGGCGTTTGACCTTTAGGTAAACCTTTGGTGGTCAATCGATTTAGCTCATACACTGAAGACTTTAGTGCTTCTCACCACAATTCTTTTGGAACTCCTGAGTCTATGAACTTTGTTCTTATTTCATTTAGCAGTGTTCTGTTCATTCTCTCGGCTGTGCCGTTTTCTTGTGCAGTGTAAGTATTCTAAGATTATACCGTTTTTTTGACAGTATGACTTGAAACTCTTTGAGATATATTCTCCACCATTGTCAAGTCTCATAGCTTTTACTTTAACATCCTTTTGTCAACAATGCTCTGCCTCAGCATCTCAGATCAATGCCTTACAACAAAATTAAAAAAAACATCACCAAATGGATTGTAGAAAGTAACTTCTCCCTTGTGTACGTACCTAGAATGAAAAGACAAAAAATACATAAAACGTTCACTTTTATTGAATCAATCAAACCCCTTCCCTTTTTAAGCTAAATTACTCACTGTATAATATTCTGTGCCTATGTGGACGTAGACGTTGACATAGTAAGAACCTCACAGATAATTCCATAAAGAAGAGATGCACACACACACAGTGTCTTTGTATACCATAGTGCACCAAATTCAAGTATGTACTAGTTTTGGTTGAATTGTCTAAATGGACAATCTTTCTGTTTTCTATAGACCTCTTAGAATAGACTTATTTTGTAACTGTATTTACCACCTCTACTGTATATTACTACCTTACTATTACTGTTGAATAAACTTATATATTTGATGATTCTTACAATTTCTTGTACATAGTCTATTAGATTCTGATTGGCCTCATCCTTTGTTTTTAAGGTTTTGACAACAACAAAATGTGAATAGTCATTAATTATTGTTTGAAAATATTTTGACCCATCATAAGCTACTGGATTAAATGGTCCACAGACGTCATTGGGTATTAAATCACCAATATTTTCGGTTCTCCTCTCAGAATCTTTGAATGGTAATCTTGTACCCTTGCCTTCAACACACTTTGTCCAAAATTGGTAAGCCAAGCTCTGTTAAAACTTCTTTGCTGGGATGGCCTAGTCTTCTGTGCCACAGATCACTTGATATGTTGCCATATTCCATTTTAATTTCAAGTTTTTCCTCTCTTACCACTTTATCAGCAGTTAAAATATATAATCCTAAACACAATTTCTTGTCACCGTTTTCGGAAAGTTTTTGCCCACTGAATCTCTCTATAGCCAACACGATACTGGGCCCATAACCTGTTAGAAATTATGGGCTTTATAATACTTTGTAGAAAACTAACTTTTATTCAGGAAAACAGCAACACGAAGTCATTGCATATATTTCAAGTACTACAAC
Organism: Plagiodera versicolora; assembly: GCA_037013635.1. Classification (NCBI taxonomy): domain Eukaryota; kingdom Metazoa; phylum Arthropoda; class Insecta; order Coleoptera; family Chrysomelidae; genus Plagiodera; species Plagiodera versicolora. The sequence goes on along the minus strand of CM072986.1, from coordinate 189,606 downwards.
TGACATTTTCCTTATTCCTTGTCATATTTCAGTTACTCCACCTAGTGGCAGTCATCAGTAGACGAAATGTATTGGTACAGATTACTACTATATGGTAACTCAATCTACAGTTATAACATATTTAACAGAGAGGGCGTCTATTTGAATATAAAAATCAATAAAATCAAACTCATTACTAAAAAGTTGTAGGCAACACAGAAAACACGGATGTGTATAATAAGTTGTAGCATAGTTTTAGATGAGTTTTTGCGCCCTCTAACGAAAAGTGTTCAACTGAAAACGTGGTTTGACCATATAAGCGTCTACCCCCTGCTACTATCATTGGACTGTTCCAATTCTCTTTCCTCACAGCCGGTAACTTTTAGTGACAATGTAATGGTTGCGTTCCTTTGTGCTTCGTTATTGACATGTTGACCTTGACGCATGAGTGCCAACTGATTTGTTGTACAATTCTGCCAATTCCACTTTTGACCTCTGAGTTAGATTGCTTGCACGCATTGCGCGGTTGGTTCAATTTCATTATATAAAGACATTGTGATACCTTCATGTTGTTTGATTTTAGAATGTTTTCCGTATCTTAGTTTATTTAAATGTCCAACTATTTTTATGTATACATTCTCGCAGAAGATGTAAGTGTATGATGGTTTTTGTTTTTCCTTATATACATGGTTTTTGTCATGTCCCATTGTTTCTAGTGTCCCTGATGATGGAATGAAATGAAGATTCCGAAAGCTTGGATAGATTTCAAAGAGTACATTTTTACTTGCTGCAATTCCCCATTACATTTTTTAGTTTGTACTTAACTAGCCAGCAACGACTTCCTCTTCCACTACTCTACAGTAATGGGGTTTTTTATATCGATCAGAACTAGATATGGAGACATGACTGTGTTCCAACAGAAACTATGGTCCAACATCAAAACTACATTAGCAAAAGAATCCAACTGAAGAATCTTCCTCATTAAACATATTAGCACAGCACATATTATCATCCACGAGACCAATTGAAAGACTATTATATCGACAAGAAGCACAACATAGGATAGACCAACATTTATACAGGTTAGGTTTCAAACTTCTGAATGTGGAAATGTCCAGCAATCAAAAAACAATATCAAGTTTAGAATCATCACTCCCTAGGATAGGAGTAGAGAATATTATAATTTCACTCACCAATGAGGCTATTTTTCAAAAGTAAACAACTCATTACATTTAATAAACTCTTTCATAGAATATAATTCAAGAATATCAAGAAGCTGGACAGTTCAAAACAGTTACAATTACGTACTTGTCCAAAATGGTTGAAAAATATTTCAAACGTTGACATTCCTGACGATGTTTCTCATTTTTTGGCATCAGGTCCCGAATTCAGTATTGAACCTTGCATAGGAAAGGATTTGCCTGTGAGAAGAATTTTGGCTGACATAGACTGCATCACTGACCATACTATAAGAAGTACCACTGTGGCAAGAGCTGTTAACATTGTTACCAACTATGTCACATATCCTCATCGAAAATCTTCATCCTTTCATAATCTTTTCCTGTAAGCAAAGAAATGTCTCAAAGACCATCCTGATTTGGTGTTGACGTCATCTGATAAGGGCAATGTAACAGTTTTAATGAACAGACATCTTCATCACTCGAACTTGATGAGCTGTCATGATTTGATGAGTCCTCATTTTCTCCTCCGTTTTCATGTATACTTTCTTCATCTTCTTCAGGAAATTCAACAATCACTTGTTCCGTCTGATTTTCTGTAGTTTTGTGCATAGTTTTATCATTGCTGGAGATTTTATATTCCATAATGCTTTCATCTACTTGTACATCCCTAGATCTCATGACTTGTTGCTTTCTGGAAGCCATAATTGATAACCTCCACCACAATAGCCAACTAGTACTCCTTTCTCTGCCCTTTTCTCTAATTTATTTTGCTTTGGCAACACTGTGTACCATGCAGGACTTCCAAATATTTTCATTTTATCCAAATTACTTTTTCCATGAAGAATTTTTGCAGGCGTTTGACCTTTAGGTAAACCTTTGGTGGTCAATCGATTTAGCTCATACACTGAAGACTTTAGTGCTTCTCACCACAATTCTTTTGGAACTCCTGAGTCTATGAACTTTGTTCTTATTTCATTTAGCAGTGTTCTGTTCATTCTCTCGGCTGTGCCGTTTTCTTGTGCAGTGTAAGTATTCTAAGATTATACCGTTTTTTTGACAGTATGACTTGAAACTCTTTGAGATATATTCTCCACCATTGTCAAGTCTCATAGCTTTTACTTTAACATCCTTTTGTCAACAATGCTCTGCCTCAGCATCTCAGATCAATGCCTTACAACAAAATTAAAAAAAAACATCACCAAATGGATTGTAGAAAGTAACTTCTCCCTTGTGTACCTAGAATGAAAAGACAAAAAATACATAAAACGTTCACTTTTATTGAATCAATCAAACCCCTTCCCTTTTTAAGCTAAATTACTCACTGTATAATATTCTGTGCCTATGTGGACGTGGACGTTGACATAGTAAGAACCTCACAGATAATTCCATAAAGAAGAGATGCACACACACACAGTATCTTTGTATACCATAGTGCACCAAATTCAAGTATGTACTAGTTTTGGTTGAATTGTCTAAATGGACAATCTTTCTGTTTTCTATAGACCTCTTAGAATAGACTTATTTTGTAACTGTATTTACCACCTCTACTGTATATTACTACCTTACTATTACTGTTGAATAAACTTATATATTTGATGATTCTTACAATTTCTTGTACATAGTCTATTAGATTCTGATTGGCCTCATCCTTTGTTTTTAAGGTTTTGACAACAACAAAATGTGAATAGTCATTAATTATTGTTTGAAAATATTTTGACCCATCATAAGCTACTGGATTAAATGGTCCACAGACGTCATTGGGTATTAAATCACCAATATTTTCGGTTCTCCTCTCAGAATCTTTGAATGGTAATCTTGTACCCTTGCCTTCAACACACTTTGTCCAAAATTGGTAAGCCAAGCTCTGTTAAAACTTCTTTGCTGGGATGGCCTAGTCTTCTGTGCCACAGATCACTTGATATGTTGCCATATTCCATTTTATTTTCCTCAAGTTTTTCCTCTGTTACCACTTTATCAGCAGTTAAAATATATAATCCTAAACACAATTTCTTGTCACCGTTTTCGGAAAGTTTTTGCCAATGATCTATTATTATATATCTACTAGATGGACTGTAGAGAGAGAGGTATCGATTCCAACATAAGAGTGAGACACAATGATCGAAATCAGCTGAGGAAAGGCAAAACATTCTGTTGTTCTTATGGATTTAATAGATGCTAACAACTATTTTTCAAATTTTGGTCTTATTTGAGTGTATATTACTTTCATTTTCATAGTGCATTATTCAGGGTGTATCTGAGATTTGTGCGTGTAGTGAAAATAACTTTTTTTTTCATTTGACTTTATATATTATATTATATATATTAATAACTATATTTCATATAAAGATGACTTCTTGTTCAGCCTATGGTTGTACCAACAGATTCCACAAAGAAAAAAATATATCATTTCATAGCTAAGGCATGTGAGGCTTCAGAAATAATGATTTTGATGTTGTGAGATTCAGATTTCCAAAAAATCCGAGCATCAGGAAAAAATGGTTAGTTGCAATGAGAAGGGAAAACTTCATTCAAGGAAGTGCTGCAAAATTATGTTCTGAACATATTTGCCCTGATGATTACCTTGTTAATTTTGGAAATAAATCTTTGAAAACTGGTGCAGTTCCTAGCATTTTTAAATTTCCAAACCATTTAGTGAAGAAGCCAGTCAAGTTGAGGTCTCAAAGGCTAACCAATGTAGTTAAACAAGATATACCTGTGTGAGAGTTCAATAAATGAAATGAAAGAACGAATCAGACATAAGTATACAAAATTAATTTTGTTCAAAAATCAGTAAAAAATCTACAGAGTGAGCTACTAATTCCGATGTTTGTATAGGGTAACTCGGAACACAATAAATTTATATTGTCTCGAAAAAAAGTTGTAATTTTGACTTCTCGAAAGATCGAACTTTTGTTTATAACAAAATACACGGTACCAAATTTTTGTATTTGTCAGTGAATTCGTCTCGAAAAAAGAGACCGAGAATTCGACCTTTATTTTTTTGTATCTCATACCGAGTTAAGTATACACCCTATACAAATAATCGAAATTTGCCCACCCTGTACATTCGGAATATTGCCAACATTTTTCAAAGCCCACCTGCTTCAACTTTTTGTACAAAAGAAAAAAAAATATTTTTAGGTATACCTCATTATATTTTTGTACCCAATAAAGTGTATACCTACTTGAATCGTTCTAAAACAATTTTTATTTTTATACCTGTTTGATTTTTCATCGTCAGTTTCCACATGAATACTTGAAAATTTTTATAAATATTCAAATCATGAAGCCAAACATAAAGGTGCTTCATAAGATATCAGAAAGGAGGCAAGTTAAACTCATATTTTTTGAATTTGAGGGCCTATAATGATCAGATATCATACAAAAATGATTCATTATCAACAAATGCTTGGCAGGCAATGGATATTTTCAATTAGAATAACATAATTTTTCGAAATTTTGAAGAATTCAGAGTATCTCCCATATAACGCAATGTTAAATTCATTGCTTTCTGCCTCTCAACTCAACCTTTCTCAGTTGCTCTCAACATATAGTCTATAGCTCCTTCTCTCTTTAATGTTGGAATCAATGCTTTGCACAGCACATCGACGCAAGGGATCATCTAGTAGAGTATATTATCAGATCATTGGTTTTTGCCCACTGAATCTCTCTAGAGCCAACACGATCAGTGTTGTTACGGAGGAACTTTTGACAGTGCAGAAGTTGGTCACAAAATAGTGCACAATGGTGCGCCTCTCGACTCAACAACCAAGGTTAGGAGTTTCATCAGAAGAGGCGTGGTTTATGACGTCATAAAATAGCAGATTCCCTTTGACAGTAGTGACTGTATTTTATGGCGACGTGATAATGGAATACACGGTCGTCCCATGCCACGTCACAAAAGTTTATTCGCGGGTGTGAAATTCAATATGTACAGATTTTGTTTTTGCAGCATAAAAATTGGCCCCTCAATGAACAATTTCATCCTCCAGAAGTGAATTTGGAAGTATTAAAATTGAATTATTCAGTTGACAAGTTTGACCACTTACATCTGATTGTGTGGCCAATTTTTATACCCCCCAAAAAAATCAGCAAACCCCGCAATTTTTGCATAGGGTTTCAATATTTGAAATTCCCGCCCGCAAATAAACTTTCGTGACGTGGCATGCGACGACCACGTATTCCATTATCCGTGACGAAACTATGCGCGGTAATTGCGCACTCAGCTCAGCATTTTCCATTTTCTGGCCATCCTTGGATCAAGAAATATATTCAATAACAAAACAAAACATATTTTATTGAATGCTTTGAACAGAACCACAGAAATATTTTCTACACATACTTTTGCAGGCCAAAAACGTCATAGGACGAAATAGTGCACATTTTTAGCCATTTTCCAATAGTGCGTGCCCTGGTGCCACTCCAGGGCGGAAAGTGCCACTTTTGGCACAATTGTGCCACAAAAGACAACACTGAACACGATACTGGGCCCATAACCTGTTAGAAGTTATGGGCTTTATAATACTTTGTAGAAAACTAAATTTTATTCAGGAAAACAGCAACACGAAGTCATTGCATATATTTCAAGTACTACAACTGACATTTTCCTTATTCACTTCTCCTTGTCATATTTCAGTTACTTCACCTAGTGGCAGTCATCAGTAGACGAAATGTATTGGTACAGATTACTACTATATGGTAACTAAATCTACAGTTATAACATATTCAACAGAGAGGGCGATGATGGTTCTATTTGAATATAAAAATCAATAAAATCAAACTCATTACTAAAAAGTTGTAGGCAACACAGAAAACACGGATGTGTATAATAAGTTGTAGCATAGTTTTGGATGAGTTTTTGCGTCCTCTAACGAAAAGTGTTCAACTGAAAACGTGGTTTGACCATATAAGCGTCTACCCCCTGCTACTATCATTGGACTGTTCCAATTCTCTTTCCTCACAGCCGGTAACTTTTAGTGACAATGTAATGGTTGCGTTCCTTTGTGCTTCGTTATTGACATGTTGACCTTGACGCATGAGTGCCAACTGATTTGTTGTACAATTCTGCCAATTCCACTCTGAGTTAGATTGCTTGCACGCATTGCGCGGTTGGTTCAATTTCATTATATAAAGACATTGTGATACCTTCATGTTGTTTGATTTCAGAATGTTTTCCGTATCTTAGTTGTTTTAAATGTCCAACTATTTTTATGTATACATTCTCGCAGAAGATGTAAGTGTATGATGGTTTTTGTTTTTTTTTTATATACATGGTTTCTGTCATGTCCCATCGTTTCTAGTGTCCCTGATGATGGAATAAAATGAAGATTCCGAAAGCTTGGATAAATTTCAAAGAGTAAATTTTTACTTGCTGCAATTCCCCATTACATTTTTTAGTTTGTACTTAACTAGCCAGCAACGACTTCCTCTTCCACTACTCTACAGTAATGGGGTTTTTTATATCGATCAGAACTAGATATGGAGATATGACTGTGTTCCAACAGAAACTATGGTCCAACATCAAAACTACATTAGCAAAAGAATCCAACCAAAGAATCTTCCTCATTCAACATATTACCACAGCACATATTAGCATCCACGAGACTAATTGAAAGACTATTATATCAACAAGAAGCACAACATAGGATAGACCAACATTTATACAGGTTAGGTTTCAAACTTCTGAATGTGGAAATGTCCAGCAATCAAAAAACAATATCAAGTTTAGAATCATCACTCCCTCTAGGATAGGAGGAGAGAATATAATTTCACTCACCAATGAGGCTATTTTTCAAAAATAAACAACTCATTACATTTAATAAACTCTTTCATAGAATATAATTCGAGAATATCAAGAAGCTGGACAGTTTAAAACAGTTACAATTACGTACTTGTCCAAAATGGTTGAAAAATATTTCAAACGTTGACATTCCTGACGATGTTTCTATTTTTTTGGCATCAGGTCCCGAATTCAGTATTGAACCTTGCATAGGAAAGGATTTGCCTGTGAGAAGAATTTTGGCTGACATAGACTGCATCACTGACCATACTATAAGAAGTACCACTGTGGCAAGAGCTGTTAACATTGTTACCAATTATGTCACATATCCTCATCGAAAATCTTCATCCTTTCATAATCTTTTCCTGTAAGCAAAGAAATGTCTCAAAGACCATCCTGATTTGGTGTTGACGTCATCTGATAAGGGCAATGTAACAGTTTTAATGAACAGACATCTTCATCACTCGAACTTGATGAGCTGTCATGATTTGATGAGTCCTCATTTTCTCCTCCGTTTTCATGTATACTTTCTTCATCTTCTTCAGGAAATTCAACAATCACTTGTTCCGTCTGATTTTCTGTAGTTTTGAGCATAGTTTTATCATTGCTGGAGATTTTATATTCCATAATGCTTTCATCTACTTGTACATCCCTAGATCTCATGACTTGTTGCTTTCTGGAAGCCATAATTGATAACCTCCACCACAATAGCCAACTAGTACTCCTTTCTCTGCCCTTTTCTCTAATTTATTTTGCTTTGGCAACACTGTGTACCATGCAGGACTTCCAAATATTTTCATTTCATCCAAATTACTTTTTCCATGAAGAATTTTTGCAGGCGTTTGACCTTTAGGTAAACCTTTGGTGGTCAATCGATTTAGCTCATACACTGAAGACTTTAGTGCTTCTCACCACAATTCTTTTGGAACTCCTGAGTCTATGAACTTTGTTCTTATTTCATTTAGCAGTGTTCTGTTCATTCTCTCGGCTGTGCCGTTTTCTTGTGCAGTGTAAGTATTCTAAGATTATACCGTTTTTTTGACAGTATGACTTGAAACTCTTTGAGATATATTCTCCACCATTGTCAAGTCTCATAGCTTTTACTTTAACATCCTTTTGTCAACAATGCTCTGCCTCAGCATCTCAGATCAATGCCTTACAACAAAATTAAAAAAAACATCACCAAATGGATTGTAGAAAGTAACTTCTCCCTTGTGTACGTACCTAGAATGAAAAGACAAAAAATACATAAAACGTTCACTTTTATTGAATCAATCAAACCCCTTCCCTTTTTAAGCTAAATTACTCACTGTATAATATTCTGTGCCTATGTGGACGTTGACATAGTAAGAACCTCACAGATAATTCCATAAAGAAGAGATGCACACACACACAGTATCTTTGTATACCATAGTGCACCAAATTCAAGTATGTACTAGTTTTGGTTGAATTGTCTAAATGGACAATCTTTCTGTTTTCTATAGACCTCTTAGAATAGACTTATTTTGTAACTGTATTTACCACCTCTACTGTATATTACTACCTTACTATTACTGTTGAATAAACTTATATATTTGATGATTCTTACAATTTCTTGTACATAGTCTATTAGATTCTGATTGGCCTCATCCTTTGTTTTAAAGGTTTTGACAACAACAAAATGTGAATAGTCATTAATTATTGTTTGAAAATATTTTGACCCATCATAAGCTACTGGATTAAATGGTCCACAGACGTCATTGGGTATTAAATCACCAATATTTTCGGTTCTCCTCTCAGAATCTTTGAATGGTAATCTTGTACCCTTGCCTTCAACACACTTTGTCCAAAATTGGTAAGCCAAGCTCTGTTAAAACTTCTTTGCTGGGATGGCCTAGTCTTCTGTGCCACAGATCACTTGATATGTTGCCATATTCCATTTTATTTTCCTCAAGTTTTTCCTCTGTTACCACTTTATCAGCAGTTAAAATATATAATCCTAAACACAATTTCTTGTCACCGTTTTCGGAAAGTTTTTGCCCACTGAATCTCTCTAGAGCCAACACGATACTGGGCCCATAACCTGTTAGAAGTTATGGGCTTTATAATAATTTGTAGAAAACTAAATTTTATTCAGGAAAACAGCAACACGAAGTCATTGCATATATTTCAAGTACTACAACTGACATTTTCCTTATTCACTTCTCCTTGTCATATTTCAGTTACTTCACCTAGTGGCAGTCATCAGTAGACGAAATGTATTGGTACAGATTACTACTATATGGTAACTAAATCTACAGTTATAACATATTCAACAGAGAGGGCGATGATGGTTCTATTTGAATATAAAAATCAATAAAATCAAACTCATTACTAAAAAGTTGTAGGCAACACAGAAAACACGGATGTGTATAATAAGTTGTAGCATAGTTTTGGATGAGTTTTTGCGCCCTCTAACGAAAAGTGTTCAACTGAAAACGTGGTTTGACCATATAAGCGTCTACCCCCTGCTACTATCATTGGACTGTTCCAATTCTCTTTCCTCACAGCCGGTAACTTTTAGTGACAATGTAATGGTTGCGTTCCTTTGTGCTTCGTTATTGACATGTTGACCTTGACGCATGAGTGCCAACTGATTTGTTGTACAATTCTGCCAATTCCACTTTTGACCTCTGAGTTAAATTGCTTGCACGCATTGCGCGGTTGGTTCAATTTCATTATATAAAGATACTGTGATACCTTCATGTTGTTTGATTTTAGAATGTTTTCCGTATCTTAGTTTTTTTGAATGTCCAACTATTTTTATGTATACATTCTCGCAGAAGATGTAAGTGTATGATGGTTTTTGATTTTTTTTATTTTCATGGTTTTTGTCATGTCCCATTATTTCTAGTGTCCCTGATGATGGAATAAAATAAAGATTCCGAAAGCTTGGATAGATTTCAAAGAGTACATTTTTACTGGCTGCAATTCCTCATTACATTTTTTAGTTTGTACTTAACTAGCCAACAACGACTTCCTCTTCCACTACTCAACAGTAATGGGGTTTTTTATATCGATCAGAACTAGATATGGAGACATGACTGTGTTCCAACAGAAACTATGGTCCAACATCAAAACTACATTAGCAAAAGAATCCAACCGAAGAATCTTCCTCATTCAACATATTACCACAGCACATATTAGCATCCACGAGACTAATTGAAAGACTATTATATTGACAAGAAGCACAACATAGGATAGACCAACATTTATACAGGTTAGGTTTCAAACTTCTGAATGTGGAAATGTCCAGCAATCAAAAAACAATATCAAGTTTAGAATCATCATTCCCTCTAGGATAGGAGGAGAGAATATAATTTCACTCACCAATGAGGCTATTTTTCAAAAGTAAACAACTCATTACATTTAATAAACTCTTTCATAGAATATAATTCAAGAATATCAAGAAGCTGGACAGTTCAAAACAGTTACAATTACGTACTTGTCCAAAATGGTTGAAAAATATTTCAAACGTTGACATTCCTGACGATGTTTCTCATTTTTTGGCATCAGGTCCCGAATTCAGTATTGAACCTTGCATAGGAAAGGATTTGCCTGTGAGAAGAATTTTGGCTGACATAGACTGCATCACTGACCATACTATAAGAAGTACCACTGTGGCAAGAGCTGTTAACATTGTTACCAACTATGTCACATATCCTCATCGAAAATCTTCATCCTTTCATAATCTTTTCCTGAAAGCAAACAAATGTCTCAAAGACCATACTGATTTGGTGTTGACGTCGTCTGATAAGGGCAATGTAACAGTTTTAATGAACAGACATCTTCATCACTCGAACTTGATGAGCTGTCATGATTTGATGAGTCCTCATTTTCTCCTCCGTTTTCATGTATACTTTCTTCATCTTCTTCAGGAAATTCAACAATCACTTGTTCCGTCTGATTTTCTGTAGTTTTGTGCATAGTTTTATCATTGCTCGAGATTTTATATTCCATAATGCTTTCATCTACTTGTACATCCCTAGATCTCATGACTTGTTGCTTTTCTGGAAGCCATAATTGATAACCTCCACCACAATAGCCAACTAGTACTCCTTTCTATGCCCTTTTCTCTAATTTATTTTGCTTTGGCAACACTGTGTACCATGCAGGACTTCCAAATATTTTCATTTTATCCAAATTACTTCTTCCATGAAGAATTTTTGCAGGTGTTTGACCTTTAGGTAAACTTTTGGTGGTCAATCGATTTAGCTCATACACTGAAGACTTTAGTGCTTCGCACCACAATTCTTTTGGAACTCCTGAGTCTATGAACTTTGTTCTTATTTCATTTAGCAGTGTTCTGTTCATTCTCTCAGCTGTGCCGTTTTCTTGTGCAGTGTAAGTATTCTAAGATTATACCGTTTTTTTGACAGTATGACTTGAAACTGTTTGAGATATATTCTCCACCATTGTCAAGTCTCATAGCTTTTACTTTAACATCCTTTTGTCAACAATGCTCTGCCTCAGCATCTCAGATCAATGCCTTACAACAAAATTTAAAAAAACATCACCAAATGGATTGTAGAAAGTAACTTCTCCCTTGTGTACCTAGAATGAAAAGACAAAAAATACATAAAACGTTCACTTTTATTGAATCAATCAAACCCCTTCCCTTTTTAAGCTAAATTACTCACTGTATAATATTCTGTGCCTATGTGGACGTGGACGTTGACATAGTAAGAACCTCACAGATAATTCCATAAAGAAGAGATGCACACACACACACAGTATCTTTGTATACCATAGTGCACCAAATTCAAGTATGTACTAGTTTTGGTCTAATTGTCTAAATGTAAAATCTTTCTGTTTTCTATAGACCTCTTAGAATAGACTTATTTTGTAACTGTATTTACCACCTCTACTGTATATTACTACCTTACTATTACTGTTGAATAAACTCATATATTTGATGATTCTTATAATTTCTTGTACATAGTCTATTAGATTCTGATTGGCCTCATCCTTTGTTTTTAAGGTTTTGACAACAACAAAATGTGAATAGTCATTAATTATTGTTTGAAAATATTTTGACCCATCATAAGCTACTGGATTAAATGGTCCACAGACGTCATTGGGTATTAAATCACCAATATTTTCGGTTCTCCTCTCAGAATCTTTGAATGGTAATCTTGTACCCTTGCCTTCAACACACTTTGTCCAAAATTGGTAAGCCAAGCTCTGTTAAAACTCCTTTGCTGGGATGGCCTAGTCTTCTGTACCACAGATCACTTGATATGTTGCCATATTCCATTTTATTTTCAAGTTTTTCCTCTGTTACCACTTTATCAGCAGTTAAAATATATAATCCTAAACACAATTTCTTGTCACCGTTTTCGGAAAGTTTTTGCCCACTGAATCTCTCTAGAGCCAACACGATACTGGGCCCATAACCTGTTAGAAATTATGGGCTTTGTAATACTTTGTAGAAAACTGACTTTTATTCAGGAAAACAGCAACACGAAGTCATTGCATATATTTCAAGTACTACAACTGACATTTTCCTTATTCCTTGTCATATTTCAGTTACTCCACCTAGTGGCAGTCATCAGTAGACGAAATGTATTGGTACAGATTACTACTATATGGTAACTCAATCTACAGTTATAACATATTTAACAGAGAGGGCGTCTATTTGAATATAAAAATCAATAAAATCAAACTCATTACTAAAAAGTTGTAGGCAACACAGAAAACACGGATGTGTATAATAAGTTGTAGCATAGTTTTAGATGAGTTTTTGCGCCCTCTAACGAAAAGTGTTCAACTGAAAACGTGGTTTGACCATATAAGCGTCTACCCCCTGCTACTATCATTGGACTGTTCCAATTCTCTTTCCTCACAGCCGGTAACTTTTAGTGACAATGTAATGGTTGCGTTCCTTTGTGCTTCGTTATTGACATGTTGACCTTGACGCATGAGTGCCAACTGATTTGTTGTACAATTCTGCCAATTCCACTTTTGACCTCTGAGTTAGATTGCTTGCACGCATTGCGCGGTTGGTTCAATTTCATTATATAAAGACATTGTGATACCTTCATGTTGTTTGATTTTAGAATGTTTTCCGTATCTTAGTTTTTCTAAATGTCCAACCATTTTTATGTATACATTCTCGCAGAAGATGTAAGTGTATGATGGTTTTGGATTTTTTTTATATACATGGTTTTTGTCATGTCCCATTGTTTCTAGTGTCCCTGATGATGGAATGAAATAAAGATTCCGAAAGCTTGGATAGATTTCAAAGAGTACATTTTTACTTGCTGCAATTCCCCATTACATTTTTTAGTTTGTACTTAACTAGCCAGCAACGACTTCCTCTTCCACTACTCTACAGTAATGGGGTTTTTTATATCGATCAGAACTAGATATGGAGACATGACTGTGTTCCAACAGAAACTATGGTCCAACATCAAAACTACATTAGCAAAAGAATCCAACTGAAGAATCTTCCTCATTAAACATATTAGCACAGCACATATTATCATCCACGAGACCAATTGAAAGACTATTATATCGACAAGAAGCACAACATAGGATAGACCAACATTTGTACAGGTTAGGTTTCAAACTTCTGAATGTGGAAATGTCCAGCAATCAAAAAACAATATCAAGTTTAGAATCATCACTCCCTAGGATAGGAGGAGAGAATATAATTTCACTCACCAATGAGGCTATTTTTCAAAAATAAACAACTCATTACATTTAATAAACTCTTTCATGGAATATAATTCAAGAATATCAAGAAGCTGGACAGTTTAAAACAGTTACAATTACGTGCTTGTCCAAAATGGTTGAAAAATATTTCAAACGTTGACATTCCTGACGATGTTTCTAATTTTTTGGCATCAGGTCCCGAATTCAGTATTGAACCTTGCATAGGAAAGGATTTGCCTTTGAGAAGAATTTTGGCTGACATAGACTGCATCACTTCCACCATCACTGACCATACTATAAGAAGTACCACTGCGGCAAGAGCTGTTAACATTGTTACCAACTATGTCACATATCCTCATCGAAAATCTTCATCCTTTCATAATCTTTTCCTGTAAGCAAAAAAATGTCTCAAAGACCATCCTGATTTGGTGTTGACGTCGTCTGATAAGGGCAATGTAACAGTTTTAATGAACAGACATCTTCATCACTCGAACTTGATGAGCTGTCATGATTTGATGAGTCCTCATTTTCTCCTCCGTTTTCATGTATACTTTCTTCATCTTCTTCAGGAAATTCAACAATCACTTGTTCCGTCTGATTTTCAGTAGTTTTGTGCATAGTTTTATCATTGCTCGAGATTTTATATTCCATAATGCTTTCATCTACTTGTACATCCCTAGATCTCATGACTTGTTGCTTTTCTGGAAGCCATGATTGATAACCTCCACCACAATAGCCAACTAGTACTCCTTTCTCTGCCCTTTTCTCTAATTTATTTTGCTTTGGCAACACTGTGTACCATGCAGGACTTCCAAATATTTTCATTTTATCCAAATTACTTTTTCCATGAAGAATTTTTGCAGGCGTTTGACCTTTAGGTAAAATTTTGATGGTCAATCGATTTAGCTCATACACTGAAGACTTTAGTGCTTCACACCACAATTCTTTTGGAACTCCTGAGTCTATGAACTTTGTTCTTATTTCATTTAGCAGTATTCTGTTCATTCTCTCGGCTGTGCCGTTTTCTTGTGCAGTGTAAGTATTCTAAGATTATACAGTTTTTTTGACAGTATGACTTGAAACTGTTTGAAATATATTCTCCACCATTGTCAATTCTCATAGCTTTTACTTTAACATCCTTTTGTCAACAATGCTCTGCCTCAGCATCTCAGATCAATGCCTTACAACAAAATTTAAAAAAACATCACCAAATGGATTGTAGAAAGTAACTTCTCCCTTGTGTACCTAGAATGAAAAAACAAAAAAATACATAAAACGTTCACTTTTATTGAATCAATCGAACCCCTTCCCTTTTTAAGCTAAATTACTCACTGTATAATATTCTGTGCCTATGTGGACGTGGACATAGTAAGAACCTCACAGATAATTCCATAAAGAAGAGATGCACACACACACAGTATCTTTGTATACCATAGTGCACCAAATTCAAGTATGTACTTGATTTGGTTGAATTGTCTAAATGGACAATCTTTCTGTTTTCTATAGACCTCTTAGAATAGACTTATTTTGTAACTGTATTTACCACCTCTACTGTATATTACTACCTTACTATTACTGTTGAATAAACTTATATATTTGATGATTCTTACAATTTCTTGTACATAGTCTATTAGATTCTGATTGGCCTCATCCTTTGTTTTTAAGGTTTTGACAACAACAAAATGTGAATAGTCATTAATTATTGTTTGAAAATATTTTGACCCATCATAAGCTACTGGATTAAATGGTCCACAGACGTCATTGGGTATTAAATCACCAATATTTTCGGTTCTCCTCTCAGAATCTTTGTCCAAAATTGGTAAGCCAAGCTCTGTTAAAACTTCTTTGCTGGGATGGCCTAGTCTTCTGTGCCACAGATCACTTGGTATGTTGCCATATTCCATTTTATTTTCAAGTTTTTCCTCTGTTACCACTTTTTCAGCAGTTAAAATATATAATCCTAAACACAATTTCTTGTCACCGTTTTCGGAAAGTTTTTGCCCACTGAATCTCTCTAGAGCCAACACGATACTGGGCCCATAACCTGTTAGGAATTATGGGCTTTATAATACTTTGTAGAAAACTAACTTTTATTCAGGAAAACAGCAACACGAAGTCATTGCATATATTTCAAGTACTACAACTGACATTTTCCTTATTCCTTGTCATATTTCAGTTACTCCACCTAGTGGCAGTCATCAGTAGACGAAATGTATTGGTACAGATTACTACTATATGGTAACTCAATCTACAGTTATAACATATTTAACAGAGAGGGCGTCTATTTGAATATAAAAATCAATAAAATCAAACTCATTACTAAAAAGTTGTAGACAACACAGAAAACACGGATGTGTATAATAAGTTGTAGCATAGTTTTAGATGAGTTTTTGCGCCCTCTAACGAAAAGTGTTCAACTGAAAACGTGGTTTGACCATATAAGCGTCTACCCCCTGGTACTATCATTGGACTGTTCCAATTCTCTTTCCTCACAGCCGGTAACTTTTAGTGACAATGTAATGGTTGCGTTCCTTTGTGCTTCGTTATTGACATGTTGACCTTGACGCATGAGTGCCAACTGATTTGTTGTACAATTCTGCCAATTCCACTTTTGACCTCTGAGTTAGATTGCTTGCACGCATTGCGCGGTTGGTTCAATTTCATTATATAAAGACATTGTGATACCTTCATGTTGTTTGATTTTAGAATGTTTTCCGTGTCTTAGTTTTTTCAAATGTCCAACTATTTTTATGTATACATTCTCGCAGAAGATGTAAGTGTATGATGGTTTTTGTTTTTTTTTATATACATGGTTTTTGTCATGTCCCATTGTTTCTAGTGTCCCTGATGATGGAATGAAATAAAGATTCCGAAAGCTTGGATAGATTTCAAAGAGTACATTTTTACTTGCTGCAATTCCCCATTACATTTTTTAGTTTGTACTTAACTAGCCAGCAACGACTTCCTCTTCCACTACTCTACAGTAATGGGGTTTTTTATATCGATCAGAACTAGATATGGAGACATGACTGTGTTCCAACAGAAACTATGGTCCAACATCAAAACTACATTAGCAAAAGAATCCAACTGAAGAATCTTCCTCATTCAACATATTACCACAGCACATATTATCATCCACGAGACCAATTGAAAGACTATTATATCGACAAGAAGCACAACATAGGATAGACCAACATTTGTACAGGTTAGGTTTCAAACTTCTGAATGTGGAAATGTCCAGCAATCAAAAAACAATATCAAGTTTAGAATCATCACTCCCTAGGATAGGAGGAGAGAATATAATTTCACTCACCAATGAGGCTATTTTTCAAAAGTAAACAACTCATTACATTTAATAAACTCTTTCATAGAATATAATTCAAGAATATCAAGAAGCTGGATAGTTTAAAACAGTTACAATTACGTGCTTGTCCAAAATGGTTGAAAAATATTTCAAACGTTGACATTCCTGACGATGTTTCTAATTTTTTGGCATCAGGTCCCGAATTCAGTATTGAACCTTGCATAGGAAAGGATTTGCCTTTGAGAAGAATTTTGGCTGACATAGACTGCATCACTTCCACCATCACTGACCATACTATAGAATAGAATAGAAGTTTATTTTATACCACAGACAAATTTTACAATTTGTATAGTACAAGTCATAACTAATTTCCCAATGTAAGAAGACTCCTATATGTGCTTTACAACTATAACAATACTACAAAGCAAATATGGAATCTGCATTTATTTGACTGTATTTTCGATTGTGCGCCGGGGCAGCTTCTATTGAACGGGGTGGCGCATTTGCTTTTCAGAACTGTAGGAAAACCCGGCAAAACCTACAGTACCATCTTGTAACAAATTACAGATTCCATTATTACTTACATTGAGATACACACTATACCTATGGTGGAAATAACGATATAGCTGAATTCAAAACTAGGACTGGGCAAAAATTCTATGGTTTAAATCCTCGATTTTATATGGTTCAGAACAGATTAAGTATCTGATAATTGTTCGTCTGAAATTGGAGATGTTTTTCATCTCTTTAATTTTGCTAGGAAGCATATTATAAAATTCTACACATTTATAAAAACTGCCTTTTTCAAGGAGAGTGGTCTTATGCAGAGGGAAGGTAAGATTATCTTTGTGCCTTGTTTCATAAGAATGGGTAGACAACACACCACCAAAAAACTGCTTATTTTTGAAAACAAAGTTTACACATTCAGAAAAAAATATGCCAGGCACAGTTAAGAAATTCAAAGATTCGAATTGTCCCCTACACGATTCACCCACTTTGAGATTTCCCAAAATTCTAATAATTCGCTTTTGAATTGTGAAGACATCCTGACTGTGCGAACCACCCCAAAAAAGGATTCCGCATGACATAACCGAATAAAATTGCCCAAAGTAGACTGTTCTAAGAGTTTCGGGATCTACGACTTTCTTCAGCTCTTTGAGTGCGTAACAAATTCTACTGAGTCTACCACACAGCTGTTTAACATGTTCTGACCAGCACATGTTTTTATCGATGGTAATACCAAGAAAGTTTGTTTTGTTGGCATATAATATTTGTGTCTCATAAAGGTTAATGTAGTCTGGAAACACTGAAGTGTTTCTGCCATGTCGGAAAAGAATACAGTTCGTTTTGGATGTATTGAGAACTAGAGAATTGTTTTGAAACCAATTTGCAATATTTTCTGTGGCATTGCTAGTTTTGTCACACAATAGGTTATAGTCTTTTTCTACTATGATCAAGCTAGTGTCATCGGCATATGAAGTTAAAGTAATAGTTGGGTCTCTCATAATATTTGACATATCATTTACATATAGGATAAACAAGATCGGACCAAGTACGCTACCCTGTGGTACACCCATAGCAATCGTTTTCTTGTCTGAGAAGTATGACTTTGCATTATGCCTTATGCGAACTATTTGTTGTCTGTTTGAAAGATAGGATGTGAACCAGTCATGTGCTACTCCGCGAATACCCATTCTATACAGCTTGCTCAGAAGAATTTCATGGCTCACACAATCAAACGCCCTCGACAGGTCCAGAAATACACCATGAGCAATATAGCCATTATCCAAATAATGAAGTATCCTCTCAACATAGGTGAAAATGGCAGTTGTGGTAGATTTTCCCTTCTGGAATCCATGCTGATTATTTGTTATCACTCTATTTGCACTCAAAAATGGTACGAATCTTCTGCACATGATAATTTCAAACAATTTAGAAAAAGATGAAAGTAAACTAATTGGTCGATAATTTTCGACTAAAAGTGGATCGCCCTTATTTTTGAACAATGGTCTAACAATTGCAACCTTCAGCCCTGCAGGAAAGATGCCTTGTCTAAAAGATTCATTCAGAATGTAAGTTATAGGTTCTAAAATAAATTGACTCATATTCTTCAGTAAAACATTACTTATTTCATCATCTCCGGATGAATACTTGTTCTTCAAAGTATTTATCACTTCTAGAACTTCATTTTGGGTTATCTCCGATAGGTAAATCGTGCTATAACATTCTTGCACAAGGTTAATATCGAAATTATTTGAAATATCACTTATGAGACGAGAGGCAGCGGTTAGAAAATGATCATTGAATATATTACTAGCGATACCTGGCTCCGTTACCAACTCATCGTTAGTTTTAATTCCATTGAAAGAGTTATTCTTATTTTTTGACTTACCTAGTTCTAAGTTCACAATTGACCAGACCGTTTTAGATTTGTTATCGGATTGAACAATTTTTTCACCATAGAATTTTTTCTTTTCTAACAACAACAAGTTGGTGTAATATTTTTTGTATTCATTCAGCTCATGGTTTGTTATTTGTTTGAGGAGGTACATTTCTGATAGTAAGTTGAGTGTATTTTTTGCATTTGCAACATTTACTGATATCCACTTCGGTTTTTTCATTGATTGAATCCGAACTTTTCTCAAAGGAAAGGCTTCATTCAAAAAACTCGTGAGTTGAGAAATGAATGTATTGTACATATCATCAACGTTACCCGCCTCAAACACACTCAACCAGGTCTCATTTGATAAAAGTTGATAAAATTTGTCATAATTTTTCGAGCTGAAAGAACGTTTCCACTCATGAATGTCTTCTGAAATTTTCTCATTTGTTTTTACACAAATATATTGTCCATAATGATCAGATATATTAGTATTTATGACATTTACAGAATAACTTATTGTGCTGGGAACATATATATTATCCAAACAAGTTGTGCTGAGCATGGTAACTCTAGTTGGTTCATCTATTGTGAATATCATATCGTAGGAATTCAGCAAATTGGTTACTAGGTGTATGTGCCTTTCATTTTTTATAATGTTTAACATGTCTATGTTGAAATCTCCAGCAACCAGAACACATTTATCACCTTCGGTGGCTCGTTCTAAAAGAAGATCAATTTTTTCAAGATAATACTCAATACTGGTTGCTGGGGGTTTGTACACTACACAAATGATGTAATGAGCATTATCAATTCTTATTTCAGCACCACAACATTCAAAAACATATTCTTCACATAGATTGTTTATGTCGTCCCTTATTAAAGGATTCAATAGTGTTAAGGCATATAAGGCTACTCCACCATGTGCCCCCCGATTTTTGCGACAAAAAGATGAGATTAATTTATAATTTTCTAGATGGAATGCTTCTAAACTGTCAGCTGTTTGCCAATGTTCAGTAAGGGCAACGAAATGTACCTTGAGCTCCTGTACTATTACACTAACATTATTTATACAATTTGAGATACTTCTAACATTTTGATGAAATAAACTCAAAGATATATTTTCTTTGATATTTTGGTCTAGAGATGAACAAGTTAATTGCTACGCCCTCTTCGTTTTCTTTGCTTCTAACTCAAGAAGCCTCTTATAACAAGGGCATTCAGGGTCAAAAACAGTATGGTTTGTTATCAGCGCTTTTTTTAGTCTTTTGTTCGTCTCAGTACAATTAATACAATTTACGTTTCCAGGATCAGGACAATCATTTGATTTATGCGTACCTCCACAGTTGAAACATGTTACTCTGTTTTGACATTTTTGAGCTGTATGACCATATCTTGCACATTTGAAGCACCTCATTACACTGAAAAACTCTTGGGCCATACATCTTCTCCATCCAATGTTGACTCTTCCCAATTCACATATTCTTTCCTTAAGTGAGACATCCACGGTAAGGACTATATTGCCCTTATCAACCTTGTCCTTCTGTTTATATTTCCTCTGCACCTCTATTATTGTCGACTCGTCGATATGAAGGTCATTTTGTTGTTTTATGCATTCTATTATAGCACTATCCTCATTATCAATGTATTCTTCTTCTACGCCTCGAATAATAATTTTTGGATTTTTTTGTATTCCATCCGCAACACTATATTTATTTCCAAAATCACTTTCAACCTTTTGCTTGATTTTCTGCTTTGCCACTGAATTAGTACAATCAATGATGACAGCACCTCCTTTTCCTCTCCTCATGTTTTCCACTCCAATAGCCAAACCCTTGGGGTCAATTTTTTCCTTCAAATCGTTTTTTGTTACATCACTGTCTTGTCCATCTCTAGGTTTGATCACTATGACTTCGGTATTTTTAACAGCTGCTATGTTGGCATAAGTTCTACTGCTTCCTGCATCACTGAGATTTGTTTTCTTTAATATTTTATTTATCACCTCATCTTGTTCTGAAATTTTTTTATTCTGCATCTCAATAACAGTCTGTAGGTTTTTGAATTCTCCAATCATTGTTTGCTCTATGGCTCGTAGCATTTCATGAAATGACTCATAATGGGACTGTTTCTGGCATTTACTGCAGGCTAGGATCATGACTCTACTTTTGAGCTCCATAACTTTCACTTCAGAGGAAGTTAAGCCACAACATTCTTTACATTGCTGCTCTTTACATATATCACATGTGAATATGTCTCTTCCCTTATCAGGGGGTTTTTTACATGACCAACACCTCATTGTATATTATTAAATATTTTGAGTCCGGCCCTGTCCTTTTCTCGTTAGGCAAACAAAAAAACGCAGAATGTAGATTGTAGATAAGAAAATGAGTACACCACTTTTTTGGTTTGTTAACACTTCTTGCTGCTAGTCCTGAGAAAAAGTTGACCCTTTTTTGTTGGATTTTCGATTAAAAATACAACTGAAATGCTTTGTTCTGCCTCAAATTGCACTTTGTTGAAAACTTATACAACAAAAAAGATGCACTGTCCCAGACACTACATAACAAATACCGTTTCTCACGAAAACCCGAGATTTTTTTAGCACTTTTTACTCTTTAATTGGCGTCTTTTACGCGGAGAGTATCGATATAGTCCACCAATCCAGTTGAACATATGAATAAAAAAAAATAAAATAAAAAAAAAAAAAAAAAAAAAGAAGTACCACTGCGGCAAGAGCTGTTAACATTGTTACCAACTATGTCACATATCCTCATCGAAAATCTTCATCCTTTCATAATCTTTTCCTGTAAGCAAAAAAATGTCTCAAAGACCATCCTGATTTGGTGTTGACGTCGTCTGATAAGGGCAATGTAACAGTTTTAATGAACAGACATCTTCATCACTCGAACTTGATGAGCTGTCATGATTTGATGAGTCCTCATTTTCTCCTCCGTTTTCATGTATACTTTCTTCATCTTCTTCAGGAAATTCAACAATCACTTGTTCCGTCTGATTTTCTGTAGTTTTGTGCATAGTTTTATCATTGCTCGAGATTTTATATTCCATAATGCTTTCATCTACTTGTACATCCCCAGATCTCATGACTTGTTGCTTTTCTGAAAGCCATAATTGATAACCTCCACCACAATAGCCAACTAGTACTCCTTTCTCTGCCTTTTTCTCTAATTTATTTTGCTTTGGCAACACTGTGTACCATGCAGGACTTCCAAATATTTTCATTTTATCCAAATTACTTTTTCCAAGAAGAATTTTTGCAGGCGTTTGACCTTTAGGTAAAATTTTGGTGGTCAATCGATTTAGCTCATACACTGAAGACTTTAGTGCTTCACACCACAATTCTTTTGGAACTCCTGAGTCTATGAACTTTGTTCTTCTTTCATTTAGCAGTGTTCTGTTCATTCTCTCGGCTGTGCCGTTTTCTTGTGCAGTGTAAGTATTCTAAGATTATACCGTTTTTTTGACAGTATGACTTGAAACTGTTTGAGATATATTCTCCACCATTGTCAAGTCTCATAGCTATTACTTTGACATTCTTTTGTCAACAATGCTCTGCCTCAGCATCTCAGATCAATGCCTTACAACAAAATTAAAAAAAAAAACATCACCAAATGGATTGTAGAAAGTTACTTCTCCCTTGTATACCTAGAATGAAAAGACAAAAAATACATAAAACGTTCACTTTCATTGAATCAATCAAACCCCTTCCCTTTTTAAGCTAAATTACTCACTGTATAATATTCTGTGCCTATGTGGACGTGGACATAGTAAGAACCTCACAGATAATTCCATAAAGAAGAGATGCACACACACACACACAGTATCTTTGTATACCATAGTGCACCAAATCCAAGAATGTACTAGTTTTGGTTGAATTGTCTAAATGGACAATCTTCCTGTTTTCTATAGACCTCTTAGAATAGACTTATTTTGTAACTGTATTTACCACTTCTACTGTATATTACTACCTTACTATTACTGTTGAATAAACTTATATATTTGATGATTCTTTCAATTTCTTGTACATAGTCTATTAGATTCTGATTGGCCTCATCCTTTGTTTTAAAGGTTTTGACAACAACAAAATGTGAATAGTCATTAATTATTGTTTGAAAATATTTTGACCCATCATAAGCTACTGGATTAAATGGTCCACAGACGTCATTGGGTATCTTGTACCCTTGCCTTCAACACACTTTGTCCAAAATTGGTAAGCCAAGCTCTGTTAAAACTTCTTTGCTGGGATGGCCTAGTCTTCTGTGCCACAGATCACTTGGTATGTTGCCATATTCCATTTTAATTTCAAGTTTTTCCTCTCTTACCACTTTATCAGCAGTTAAAATATATAATCCTAAACACAATTTCTTGTCACCGTTTTCGGAAAGTTTTTGCCCACTGAATCTCTCTATAGCCAACACGATACTGGGCCCATAACCTGTTAGAAATTATGGGCTTTATAATACTTTGTAGAAAACTAACTTTTATTCAGGAAAACAGCAACACGAAGTCATTGCATATATTTCAAGTACTACAACTGACATTTTCCTTATTCCTTAATCCTTGTCATATTTCAGTTACTCCACCTAGTGGCAGTCATCAGTAGACGAAATGTATTGGTACAGATTACTACTATATGGTAACTCAATCTACAGTTATAACATATTTAACAGAGAGGGCGTCTATTTGAATATAAAAATCAATAAAATTAAACTCATTACTAAAAAGTTGTAGGCAACACAGAAAACACGGATGTGTATAATAAGTTGTAGCATAGTTTTAGATGAGTTTTTGCGCCCTCTAACGAAAAGTGTTCAACTGAAGACGTGGTTTGACCATATAAGCGTCTACCCCCTGCTACTATCATTGGACTGTTCCAATTCTCTTTCCTCGCAGCCGGTAACTTTTAGTGACAATGTAATGGTTGCGTTCCTTTGTGCTTCGTTATTGACATGTTGACCTTGACGCATGAGTGCCAACTGATTTGTTGTACAATTCTGCCAATTCCACTTTTGACCTCTGAGTTAGATTGCTTGCACGCATTGCGCGGTTGGTTCAATTTCATTATATAAAGACATTGTGATACCTTCATGTTGTTTGATTTTAGAATGTTTTCCGTGTCTTAGTTTTTTCAAATGTCCAACTATTTTTATGTATACATTCTCGCAGAAGATGTAAGTGTATGATGGTTTTTGTTTTTTTTTATATACATGGTTTTTGTCATGTCCCATTGTTTCTAGTGTCCCTGATGATGGAATGAAATAAAGATTCCGAAAGCTTGGATAGATTTCAAAGAGTACATTTTTACTTGCTGCAATTCCCCATTACATTTTTTAGTTTGTACTTAACTAGCCAGCAACGACTTCCTCTTCCACTACTCTACAGTAATGGGGTTTTTTATATTGATCAGAACTAGATATGGAGACATGACTGTGTTCCAACAGAAACTATGGTCCAACATCAAAACTACATTAGCAAAAGAATCCAACTGAAGAATCTTCCTCATTCAACATATTACCACAGCACATATTATCATCCACGAGACCAATTGAAAGACTATTATATCGACAAGAAGCACAACATAGGATAGACCAACATTTGTACAGGTTAGGTTTCAAACTTCTGAATGTGGAAATGTCCAGCAATCAAAAAACAATATCAAGTTTAGAATCATCACTCCCTAGGATAGGAGGAGAGAATATAATTTCACTCACCAATGAGGCTATTTTTCAAAAGTAAACAACTCATTACATTTAATAAACTCTTTCATAGAATATAATTCAAGAATATCAAGAAGCTGGACAGTTCAAAACAGTTACAATTACGTACTTGTCCAAAATGGTTGAAAAATATTTCAAACGTTGACATTCCTGACGATGTTTCTCATTTTTTGGCATCAGGTCCCGAATTCAGTATTGAACCTTGCATAGGAAAGGATTTGCCTGTGAGAAGAATTTTGGCTGACATAGACTGCATCACTGACCATACTATAAGAAGTACCACTGTGGCAAGAGCTGTTAACATTGTTACCAACTATGTCACATATCCTCATCGAAAATCTTCATCCTTTCATAATCTTTTCCTGTAAGCAAAGAAATGTCTCAAAGACCATCCTGATTTGGTGTTGACGTCATCTGATAAGGGCAATGTAACAGTTTTAATGAACAGACATCTTCATCACTCGAACTTGATGAGCTGTCATGATTTGATGAGTCCTCATTTTCTCCTCCGTTTTCATGTATACTTTCTTCATCTTCTTCAGGAAATTCAACAATCACTTGTTCCGTCTGATTTTCTGTAGTTTTGTGCATAGTTTTATCATTGCTGGAGATTTTATATTCCATAATGCTTTCATCTACTTGTACATCCCTAGATCTCATGACTTGTTGCTTTCTGGAAGCCATAATTGATAACCTCCACCACAATAGCCAACTAGTACTCCTTTCTCTGCCCTTTTCTCTAATTTATTTTGCTTTGGCAACACTGTGTACCATGCAGGACTTCCAAATATTTTCATTTTATCCAAATTACTTTTTCCATGAAGAATTTTTGCAGGCGTTTGACCTTTAGGTAAACCTTTGGTGGTCAATCGATTTAGCTCATACACTGAAGACTTTAGTGCTTCTCACCACAATTCTTTTGGAACTCCTGAGTCTATGAACTTTGTTCTTATTTCATTTAGCAGTGTTCTGTTCATTCTCTCGGCTGTGCCGTTTTCTTGTGCAGTGTAAGTATTCTAAGATTATACCGTTTTTTTGACAGTATGACTTGAAACTCTTTGAGATATATTCTCCACCATTGTCAAGTCTCATAGCTTTTACTTTAACATCCTTTTGTCAACAATGCTCTGCCTCAGCATCTCAGATCAATGCCTTACAACAAAATTAAAAAAAACATCACCAAATGGATTGTAGAAAGTAACTTCTCCCTTGTGTACGTACCTAGAATGAAAAGACAAAAAATACATAAAACGTTCACTTTTATTGAATCAATCAAACCCCTTCCCTTTTTAAGCTAAATTACTCACTGTATAATATTCTGTGCCTATGTGGACGTAGACGTTGACATAGTAAGAACCTCACAGATAATTCCATAAAGAAGAGATGCACACACACACAGTATCTTTGTATACCATAGTGCACCAAATTCAAGTATGTACTAGTTTTGGTTGAATTGTCTAAATGGACAATCTTTCTGTTTTCTATAGACCTCTTAGAATAGACTTATTTTGTAACTGTATTTACCACCTCTACTGTATATTACTACCTTACTATTACTGTTGAATAAACTTATATATTTGATGATTCTTACAATTTCTTGTACATAGTCTATTAGATTCTGATTGGCCTCATCCTTTGTTTTTAAGGTTTTGACAACAACAAAATGTGAATAGTCATTAATTATTGTTTGAAAATATTTTGACCCATCATAAGCTACTGGATTAAATGGTCCACAGACGTCATTGGGTATTAAATCACCAATATTTTCGGTTCTCCTCTCAGAATCTTTGAATGGTAATCTTGTACCCTTGCCTTCAACACACTTTGTCCAAAATTGGTAAGCCAAGCTCTGTTAAAACTTCTTTGCTGGGATGGCCTAGTCTTCTGTGCCACAGATCACTTGATATGTTGCCATATTCCATTTTATTTTCCTCAAGTTTTTCCTCTGTTACCACTTTATCAGCAGTTAAAATATATAATCCTAAACACAATTTCTTGTCACCGTTTTCGGAAAGTTTTTGCCAATGATCTATTATTATATATCTACTAGATGGACTGTAGAGAGAGAGGTATCGATTCCAACATAAGAGTGAGACACAATGATCGAAATCAGCTGAGGAAAGGCAAAACATTCTGTTGTTCTTATGGATTTAATAGATGCTAACAACTATTTTTCAAATTTTGGTCTTATTTGAGTGTATATTACTTTCATTTTCATAGTGCATTATTCAGGGTGTATCTGAGATTTGTGCGTGTAGTGAAAATAACTTTTTTTTTCATTTGACTTTATATATTATATTATATATATTAATAACTATATTTCATATAAAGATGACTTCTTGTTCAGCCTATGGTTGTACCAACAGATTCCACAAAGAAAAAAATATATCATTTCATAGCTAAGGCATGTGAGGCTTCAGAAATAATGATTTTGATGTTGTGAGATTCAGATTTCCAAAAAATCCGAGCATCAGGAAAAAATGGTTAGTTGCAATGAGAAGGGAAAACTTCATTCAAGGAAGTGCTGCAAAATTATGTTCTGAACATATTTGCCCTGATGATTACCTTGTTAATTTTGGAAATAAATCTTTGAAAACTGGTGCAGTTCCTAGCATTTTTAAATTTCCAAACCATTTAGTGAAGAAGCCAGTCAAGTTGAGGTCTCAAAGGCTAACCAATGTAGTTAAACAAGATATACCTGTGTGAGAGTTCAATAAATGAAATGAAAGAACGAATCAGACATAAGTATACAAAATTAATTTTGTTCAAAAATCAGTAAAAAATCTACAGAGTGAGCTACTAATTCCGATGTTTGTATAGGGTAACTCGGAACACAATAAATTTATATTGTCTCGAAAAAAAGTTGTAATTTTGACTTCTCGAAAGATCGAACTTTTGTTTATAACAAAATACACGGTACCAAATTTTTGTATTTGTCAGTGAATTCGTCTCGAAAAAAGAGACCGAGAATTCGACCTTTATTTTTTTGTATCTCATACCGAGTTAAGTATACACCCTATACAAATAATCGAAATTTGCCCACCCTGTACATTCGGAATATTGCCAACATTTTTCAAAGCCCACCTGCTTCAACTTTTTGTACAAAAGAAAAAAAAATATTTTTAGGTATACCTCATTATATTTTTGTACCCAATAAAGTGTATACCTACTTGAATCGTTCTAAAACAATTTTTATTTTTATACCTGTTTGATTTTTCATCGTCAGTTTCCACATGAATACTTGAAAATTTTTATAAATATTCAAATCATGAAGCCAAACATAAAGGTGCTTCATAAGATATCAGAAAGGAGGCAAGTTAAACTCATATTTTTTGAATTTGAGGGCCTATAATGATCAGATATCATACAAAAATGATTCATTATCAACAAATGCTTGGCAGGCAATGGATATTTTCAATTAGAATAACATAATTTTTCGAAATTTTGAAGAATTCAGAGTATCTCCCATATAACGCAATGTTAAATTCATTGCTTTCTGCCTCTCAACTCAACCTTTCTCAGTTGCTCTCAACATATAGTCTATAGCTCCTTCTCTCTTTAATGTTGGAATCAATGCTTTGCACAGCACATCGACGCAAGGGATCATCTAGTAGAGTATATTATCAGATCATTGGTTTTTGCCCACTGAATCTCTCTAGAGCCAACACGATCAGTGTTGTTACGGAGGAACTTTTGACAGTGCAGAAGTTGGTCACAAAATAGTGCACAATGGTGCGCCTCTCGACTCAACAACCAAGGTTAGGAGTTTCATCAGAAGAGGCGTGGTTTATGACGTCATAAAATAGCAGATTCCCTTTGACAGTAGTGACTGTATTTTATGGCGACGTGATAATGGAATACACGGTCGTCCCATGCCACGTCACAAAAGTTTATTCGCGGGTGTGAAATTCAATATGTACAGATTTTGTTTTTGCAGCATAAAAATTGGCCCCTCAATGAACAATTTCATCCTCCAGAAGTGAATTTGGAAGTATTAAAATTGAATTATTCAGTTGACAAGTTTGACCACTTACATCTGATTGTGTGGCCAATTTTTATACCCCCCAAAAAAATCAGCAAACCCCGCAATTTTTGCATAGGGTTTCAATATTTGAAATTCCCGCCCGCAAATAAACTTTCGTGACGTGGCATGCGACGACCACGTATTCCATTATCCGTGACGAAACTATGCGCGGTAATTGCGCACTCAGCTCAGCATTTTCCATTTTCTGGCCATCCTTGGATCAAGAAATATATTCAATAACAAAACAAAACATATTTTATTGAATGCTTTGAACAGAACCACAGAAATATTTTCTACACATACTTTTGCAGGCCAAAAACGTCATAGGACGAAATAGTGCACATTTTTAGCCATTTTCCAATAGTGCGTGCCCTGGTGCCACTCCAGGGCGGAAAGTGCCACTTTTGGCACAATTGTGCCACAAAAGACAACACTGAACACGATACTGGGCCCATAACCTGTTAGAAGTTATGGGCTTTATAATACTTTGTAGAAAACTAAATTTTATTCAGGAAAACAGCAACACGAAGTCATTGCATATATTTCAAGTACTACAACTGACATTTTCCTTATTCACTTCTCCTTGTCATATTTCAGTCACTTCACCTAGTGGCAGTCATCAGTAGACGAAATGTATTGGTACAGATTACTACTATATGGTAACTAAATCTACAGTTATAACATATTCAACAGAGAGGGCGATGATGGTTCTATTTGAATATAAAAATCAATAAAATCAAACTCATTACTAAAAAGTTGTAGGCAACACAGAAAACACGGATGTGTATAATAAGTTGTAGCATAGTTTTGGATGAGTTTTTGCGTCCTCTAACGAAAAGTGTTCAACTGAAAACGTGGTTTGACCATATAAGCGTCTACCCCCTGCTACTATCATTGGACTGTTCCAATTCTCTTTCCTCACAGCCGGTAACTTTTAGTGACAATGTAATGGTTGCGTTCCTTTGTGCTTCGTTATTGACATGTTGACCTTGACGCATGAGTGCCAACTGATTTGTTGTACAATTCTGCCAATTCCACTCTGAGTTAGATTGCTTGCACGCATTGCGCGGTTGGTTCAATTTCATTATATAAAGACATTGTGATACCTTCATGTTGTTTGATTTCAGAATGTTTTCCGTATCTTAGTTGTTTTAAATGTCCAACTATTTTTATGTATACATTCTCGCAGAAGATGTAAGTGTATGATGGTTTTTGTTTTTTTTATATACATGGTTTCTGTCATGTCCCATCGTTTCTAGTGTCCCTGATGATGGAATAAAATGAAGATTCCGAAAGCTTGGATAAATTTCAAAGAGTAAATTTTTACTTGCTGCAATTCCCCATTACATTTTTTAGTTTGTACTTAACTAGCCAGCAACGACTTCCTCTTCCACTACTCTACAGTAATGGGGTTTTTTATATCGATCAGAACTAGATATGGAGATATGACTGTGTTCCAACAGAAACTATGGTCCAACATCAAAACTACATTAGCAAAAGAATCCAACCAAAGAATCTTCCTCATTCAACATATTACCACAGCACATATTAGCATCCACGAGACTAATTGAAAGACTATTATATCAACAAGAAGCACAACATAGGATAGACCAACATTTATACAGGTTAGGTTTCAAACTTCTGAATGTGGAAATGTCCAGCAATCAAAAAACAATATCAAGTTTAGAATCATCACTCCCTCTAGGATAGGAGGAGAGAATATAATTTCACTCACCAATGAGGCTATTTTTCAAAAATAAACAACTCATTACATTTAATAAACTCTTTCATAGAATATAATTCGAGAATATCAAGAAGCTGGACAGTTTAAAACAGTTACAATTACGTACTTGTCCAAAATGGTTGAAAAATATTTCAAACGTTGACATTCCTGACGATGTTTCTATTTTTTTGGCATCAGGTCCCGAATTCAGTATTGAACCTTGCATAGGAAAGGATTTGCCTGTGAGAAGAATTTTGGCTGACATAGACTGCATCACTGACCATACTATAAGAAGTACCACTGTGGCAAGAGCTGTTAACATTGTTACCAATTATGTCACATATCCTCATCGAAAATCTTCATCCTTTCATAATCTTTTCCTGTAAGCAAAGAAATGTCTCAAAGACCATCCTGATTTGGTGTTGACGTCATCTGATAAGGGCAATGTAACAGTTTTAATGAACAGACATCTTCATCACTCGAACTTGATGAGCTGTCATGATTTGATGAGTCCTCATTTTCTCCTCCGTTTTCATGTATACTTTCTTCATCTTCTTCAGGAAATTCAACAATCACTTGTTCCGTCTGATTTTCTGTAGTTTTGAGCATAGTTTTATCATTGCTGGAGATTTTATATTCCATAATGCTTTCATCTACTTGTACATCCCTAGATCTCATGACTTGTTGCTTTCTGGAAGCCATAATTGATAACCTCCACCACAATAGCCAACTAGTACTCCTTTCTCTGCCCTTTTCTCTAATTTATTTTGCTTTGGCAACACTGTGTACCATGCAGGACTTCCAAATATTTTCATTTCATCCAAATTACTTTTTCCATGAAGAATTTTTGCAGGCGTTTGACCTTTAGGTAAACCTTTGGTGGTCAATCGATTTAGCTCATACACTGAAGACTTTAGTGCTTCTCACCACAATTCTTTTGGAACTCCTGAGTCTATGAACTTTGTTCTTATTTCATTTAGCAGTGTTCTGTTCATTCTCTCGGCTGTGCCGTTTTCTTGTGCAGTGTAAGTATTCTAAGATTATACCGTTTTTTTGACAGTATGACTTGAAACTCTTTGAGATATATTCTCCACCATTGTCAAGTCTCATAGCTTTTACTTTAACATCCTTTTGTCAACAATGCTCTGCCTCAGCATCTCAGATCAATGCCTTACAACAAAATTTAAAAAAACATCACCAAATGGATTGTAGAAAGTAACTTCTCCCTTGTGTACCTAGAATGAAAAGACAAAAAATACATAAAACGTTCACTTTTATTGAATCAATCAAACCCCTTCCCTTTTTAAGCTAAATTACTCACTGTATAATATTCTGTGCCTATGTGGACGTGGACGTTGACATAGTAAGAACCTCACAGATAATTCCATAAAGAAGAGATGCACACACACACACAGTATCTTTGTATACCATAGTGCACCAAATTCAAGTATGTACTAGTTTTGGTCTAATTGTCTAAATGTAAAATCTTTCTGTTTTCTATAGACCTCTTAGAATAGACTTATTTTGTAACTGTATTTACCACCTCTACTGTATATTACTACCTTACTATTACTGTTGAATAAACTCATATATTTGATGATTCTTATAATTTCTTGTACATAGTCTATTAGATTCTGATTGGCCTCATCCTTTGTTTTTAAGGTTTTGACAACAACAAAATGTGAATAGTCATTAATTATTGTTTGAAAATATTTTGACCCATCATAAGCTACTGGATTAAATGGTCCACAGACGTCATTGGGTATTAAATCACCAATATTTTCGGTTCTCCTCTCAGAATCTTTGAATGGTAATCTTGTACCCTTGCCTTCAACACACTTTGTCCAAAATTGGTAAGCCAAGCTCTGTTAAAACTCCTTTGCTGGGATGGCCTAGTCTTCTGTACCACAGATCACTTGATATGTTGCCATATTCCATTTTATTTTCAAGTTTTTCCTCTGTTACCACTTTATCAGCAGTTAAAATATATAATCCTAAACACAATTTCTTGTCACCGTTTTCGGAAAGTTTTTGCCCACTGAATCTCTCTAGAGCCAACACGATACTGGGCCCATAACCTGTTAGAAATTATGGGCTTTGTAATACTTTGTAGAAAACTGACTTTTATTCAGGAAAACAGCAACACGAAGTCATTGCATATATTTCAAGTACTACAACTGACATTTTCCTTATTCCTTGTCATATTTCAGTTACTCCACCTAGCGGCAGTCATCAGTAGACGAAATGTATTAGTACAGATTACTACCATATGGTAACTAAATCTACAGTTATATTATATTTAACAGAGAGGGCGTTGATGGTTCTATTTGAATATAAAAATCAATAAAATCAAACTCATTACTAAAAAGTTGTAGGCAACACAGAAAACACGGATGTGTATAATAAGTTGTAGCATAGTTTTAGATGAGTTTTTGCGCCCTCTAACGAAAAGTGTTCAACTGAAAACGTGGTTTGACCATATAAGCGTCTACCCCCTGCTACTATCATTGGACTGTTCCAATTCTCTTTCCTCACAGCCGGTAACTTTTAGTGACAATGTAATGGTTGCGTTCCTTTGTGCTTCGTTATTGACATGTTGACCTTGACGCATGACTGCCAACTGATTTGTTGTACAATTCTGCCAATTCCACTCTGAGTTAGATTGCTTGTACGCATTGCGCGGTTGGTTCAATTTCATTATGGGTGCGTTCCATTAAGCGCTCACAACGCCTAAAACACTCATTCAGACGTTCCACATAGCGACCACGATCGTTGGGGTCGTGGCGAAAATGTCATGAATGACGTCATGATTCATGCTCACGACGACCCATCTCAATAGGTGGGTCGGCGTGAGCGTTTCGATGACACACAGAACCAAGTGGAACGACAAAATTCGTGGTCGTGAGCGTGACCGTTGTGAGCGCTTAATGGAACGCACCCTATATAGACATTGTGATACCTTCATGTTGTTTGATTTTAGAATGTTTTCCGTATCTTAGTTTTTTTAAATGTCCAACTATTTTTATGTATACATTCTCGCAGAAGATGTAAGTGTATGATGGTTTTTGATTTTTTTTATATACATGGTTTTTGTCATGTCCCATTGTTTCTAGTGTCCCTGATGATGAAATAAAATAAAGATTCCGAAAGCTTGGATAGATTTCAAAGAGTACATTTTTACTTGCTGCAATTCTCCATTACATTTTTTAGTTTGTACTTAACTAGCCAGCAACGACTTCCTCTTCCACTATTCTACAGTAATGGGGTTTTTTATATCGATCAGAACTAGATATGGAGACATGACTGTGTTCCAACAGAAACTATGGTCCAACATCAAAACTACATTAGCAAAAGAATCCAACCGCAGAATCTTCCTCATTCAACATATTACCACAGCACACATTAGCATCCACGAGACTAATTGAAAGACTATTATATCGACAAGAAGCACAACATAGGATAGACCAACATTTATACAGGTTAGGTTTCAAACTTCTGAATGTGGAAATGTCCAGCAATCAAAAAACAATATCAAGTTTAGAATCATCACTCCCTCTAGGATAGGAGGAGAGAATATAATTTCACTCACCAATGAGGCTATTTATGAAAGTAAACAACTCC
The DNA here is from genome assembly GCA_037013635.1 of Plagiodera versicolora. Lineage (NCBI taxonomy): Eukaryota > Metazoa > Arthropoda > Insecta > Coleoptera > Chrysomelidae > Plagiodera > Plagiodera versicolora. The sequence goes on along the minus strand of CM072986.1, from coordinate 155,205 downwards.
TTACAATTAATAAACTCTTTCATAGAATATAATTACGTGCTTGTCCTAAATGGTTGAAAAATATTTCAAACATTGACATTCCTGACGATGTTTCTAATTTTTTGGCATCAGGTCCCGAATTCAGTATTGAACCTTGCATAGGAAAGGATTTGCCTTTGAGAAGAATTTTGGCTGACATAGACTGCATCACTTTCACCATCACTGACCATACTATAAGAAGTACCACTGTGGCAAGAGCTGTTAACATTGTTACCAACTATGTCACATATCCTCATCGAAAATCTTCATCCTTTCATAATCTTTTCCTGAAAGCAAAAAAATGTCTCAAAGACCATCCTGATTAGGTGTTGATGTCTTCTGATAAGGGCAATGTAACAGTTTTAATGAACAGACATCTTCATCACTTGAACTTGATGAGCTGTCATGATTTGATGAGTCCTCATTTTCTCCTCCGTTTTCATGTATACTTTCTTCATCTTCTTCAGGAAATTCAACAATCACTTGTTCCGTCTGATTTTCTGTAGTTTTGTGCATAGTTTTATCATTGCTCGAGATTTTATATTCCATAATGCTTTCATCTACTTGTACATCCCTAGATCTCATGACTTGTTGCTTTTCTGGAAGCCATAATTGATAACCTCCACCACAATAGCCAACTAGTACTCCTTTCTCTGCCCTTTTCTCTAATTTATTTTGCTTTGGCATGCACGACTTCCAAAAATTTTCATTTTATCCAAATTACTTTTTCCATGAAGAATTTTTGCAGGCGTTGGACCTTCATACACTGAACACTTTAGTGCTTTGCACCACAATTCTTTTGGAACTCCTGAGTCTATGAACTTTGTTCTTATCACATTTAGCAGTGTTCTGTTCATTCTCTGGGCTGTGCCGTTTTCTTGTGGAGTGTAAGTATTCTAAGATTATACCGTTTTTTTGACAGTACAACTTGAAACTGTTTGAGATATATTCTCCACCATTGTCAAGTCTCATAGCTTTTACTATAACATCCTTTTGTCAACAATGCTCTGCCTCAGCATCTCGGATCAATGCCTTACAACAAAATTGAAAAAGACATCACCAAATGGATTGTAGAAAGTAACTTCTCCCTTGTGTACCTAGAATGAAAAGACAAAAAATACATAAAACGTTCACATATATTGAATTGAATCAATCCAACCCCTTCCCTTTTTAAGCTAAATTACTCACTGTATAATATTCTGTGCCTATGAGGACGTTGACATAGTAAGAACCTCACAGATAATTCCATAAAGAAGAGATGTGCACACACACATTCAGAAGAAAATTTTCTCCTTTTATCTCCAATTTATGTCTCTCCATGATTATCTTGCATCCTTTTTCTGTCATTTTTGATTGCAGAAAGTAGATTGTGCTGCATATTGGGTACTATTAAGGCTTGGACAGACACCTTTTGACCTTGGCATTCAAACTTCAAAGTTCCTTGCTTATGAGTTTTCAAATTTTCACCATTTGCTATCTGAATTGTTACATACTGTGATAGAAATTTTATTTCAGTCATTTGTACTTCAACATCTTCTTTGACAAAATGGTTACTCACTCCTGAATCACTAACAAAACATAACTCGTTTTTGATATCACATAAGTTTGCTGCATTCAACTATATTTCAGTTTCTTTTTGTTTCTCATCAGCATTATTTGCCTGCTGTTGATTATGTTGACTGTAACCTCTACTTCTTGAACCTCGATATCCTGGTCTTCTTATACCACTGCCTCTGGTATTTTTAGGACATTTTGCAATAAAGTGATCCATACTTCCACATCTATAGCATCCTTTATTATCTGTTGCCTTGAAGCTTGTCTCATTATTGTACTTTTGAGACTGTAACTTCAGTTCTTCATCTAATAATCTAGCTTTTGCAAAATCCATGCCCAACTTTTCAACTGTTTCTAGAGCTGTTATGATTGTGCCATATTTTGGAGGTAATGTCAAAAATAAATGGCATACTTTGTCACTCTCATCTAAAACGGTTCCGTGTTCTTTCAGCTCTCGGATGACAGGGTCAAACTTTACGAAATGGTCTTCTAATGTTGACAATTTTGTAAATGATCTCGACCTGGCGAATACTGATTTTAGAGTTTCTACTTGCATTTTTGCACTCGTACAATCTTTAACAATGTCCAAATGTTTATCAGACAGTCCCTGAACTATGACTGACTGAGCCTTCTTCTCTGCTTCTGTTGCCGTTGTACTCAGCTCTGTTTTCGAAATATCTTCGCATAGTTCTCTTTTCCGAATTGTTTGAATCCTGAACCACCAATTATTGAAATTGTTTGTCTCCAGAATTGGAACAGGGAAGCTTGACAGTCCCGCTGTCCCGCCATTTTCTTTATGTTCGTGAACACAACAACACAATTTCTTGTCACCGTTTTCGGAAAGTTTTTGCCCACTGAATCTCTCTAGAGCCAACACGATACTGGGCCCATAACCTGTTAGAAATTATGGGCTTTATAATTAGGCAATCCAGCGATCTGTCAAAGCGAAAAATCAATGTGGCGGCTTGGGGCACACATTTGGTGTTTACATATGTGACTTGAGTTGAAAACTGTTACATTTAGTTATCTCTAGTGCGTTTTTTATGTGTTTTTTCAATTGTGGCTGATTATTAACTCTTTTACTGAAGAAAAGGCCTATCACATGCATTGTGGTTGGCTGTAGATCTCGTACTAACCGAAATAAAGTCGGCATGTAATCGGTTTCTACGGTTACTAATCACATCAGGTTCTTATAGAGCAGTTATAGAGTAAGAACGATTTAACTAGGAAGCGAAGGGCCCTATGCTTAGCTGCGATCAAGAGATATGATCTCACTGATTCCAAACTGATGTATCAGAGAGTCTGCAGTAGACATTTTTTTTTCACCAGAATATTACAAGAAGAACAGCATCAATTGAATAATCTGAATCAGCATCAGTATCCAATGTGAAAGGATCTAGATTATTAATTAATCCCAACTTTATTTAAAATGGAAAACGAATGTAGTGACAAGAATCAGAGATAAGTTACAATAACTTATAGCTTATCTCTGCAAGAATGAACTGAATGAATAGTTCCAAGCATACTTTTCACCAACGTCTCTGCTATTCAACATCAATGTCTTCAAATATTCACTCTCCATCTGAATACCGTTTCGAAAAACCAAAAAACTCCGAAAATAAATAAAATTCACTGTTTACTAGCCAAGGTATCGCATTGTGTGCCCCAAGCCGCCACATTGAATGTCACGTGGTTTGGATTGCCTAATACTTTGTGGAAAACTAACTTTTATTCAAGAAAACAGCAACACGAAGTCATTGCATATATATTGGGTGCGTTCCATTAAGCGCTCACAACGCCCAAAACACTCATTCAGACGTTCCACATGGCGACCACGATCGTTGGGGTCGTGGCGAAAATGTCATGAATGACGTCATGATTCATTCTCACGACGACTCATCTCAATAGGTGGGTCGGCGTGAGCGTTTCGATGACGCACAGAACCAAGTGGAACGACAAAATTCGTGGTCGTGAGCGTGATCGTTGTGAGAGCTTAATGGAACGCACCCTTCAAGTACTACAACTGACATTTCACATTTTCCTCATTCCTTGTCATATTTCAGTTACTCCACCTAGTGGCAGTCATCAGTAGACGAAATGTATTGGTACAGATTACAGTTATGGTGAAGAGTGATAAATTTCATATAGAACACGGTCATACGCATAGGTCTGGAGACTACTGCATTTTTGAGTGGTGGGGGATGGCACCAGTTTTGAAGAAAAAGTTGCCATAATTATCCGCTATTTACGTTTTTAATCTTGGGCAACAAAACAAACGGTTAGGATTTGAATGGTAAATGAAATCAATGACAGAAATATTATATCTTGCAAAATTCTCTCGAATAAATGAAAATTATTCCTACTTTCAAAAAGCTGATCGGAACTGATTTGTGATTGGCTGACAAAGTGACAATAGAGGACAGTGCTGCAAGTGACGAAACATGAGAACCACAAAAATCTTCTCAATGTTTGGGTCACCCCCACCATACGAGTTGCCAGACCTTTGGTGCAATCTAATTCCGCGAAAAATCTCTGTAACGCGATTGGTCACTATCTTCCTGTGGAAGACGAATTCGCGGCAAAACTTCATTTCACGTTCGTACGTCGTTGAGAACAGTGCGTTATCGTTGAAGTCGCATTGTGTCGTGCCGGTTAAATTATAAATTATCGTGGATAATTCGAGGTGTTTACCTGGGTTTGGCGAGATCGTCGTTTTAATTGTTTCGGTTCGATTGGAGTGTCGTTTCGGGTAGTGTACTGTGTAATAATTCCAATTATTGGCGGGATTTTTTTCACGTTGGTAGGGCGCGGTCGTCGCGTTTGATCGTTTCGGTTTCATCAAAGTGTCGGAATTATATATTATTTCTGAAAATTCTGAATATTGGCGGTGAGTTGATTAATTTTTCTTTCCGTCCGATAATGCATATTCATCTTTCGTAATACTTTCTGTTCGATTGAAGTGTCGTTTCGGTTATAGTCAAATCATCGCAGGTATTTCTGAGAATTGGCGGTAAGTCTATCAGTTTTTTTTCCCTAGAGTAATGCAGTATCGTCGTTTTTAATTGTTTCGATTCGTCGCGTAGAAGTGTCGCGACGGCTAGTGTAAACGTTCCTGGATAAAAAAGTGTTGTCGGTAATCGTATTGTTGCTTTTTCCTTCGGATAGCGAGCCTTTGTCAATTCGTTTCTCCTGTGTTAGCGGCGTGAACGCGAATCGGTTTAAACTGTCTACAGGGTTTTTCCATACATCATTTGTATATTCGTCTGTCAATTGTAAGTTTGAGAAAATTAATTTTTTAATTAGATAAACTTTTTGCAGGAATCGGGACTATATTAAAAATTATACAAGGTGTTGGAATTTAGAAGAATATCTGCTAATTGTAAGTTTGAGATATTGTAATAATAACTTCAATATTCTTAAAAAAGGAATAACACCAGCTAATTAGAAAATTATTTGCAGGATCAAGGACCATATTGAGAAGTCTACAAAGTGTTGGAGACTTGATTCTACACTCGAAAGATTATCTACTAATTGTGAGTGCTTTTATATTATCATCAAAAATTCAATAGAAATTCATTAATGCAATTGTCTTGAGAACCAGTTCATCATTCTCGTATGAGTTTATCATTCATTATAATATAATGATAATAATAATAATTATCTTATATGAAAGTGTTCTTTCATGTAATTGAATTGTCTGATTTCCAAATATTTTACACGCCTTTGCAGTTATCATGTTATCGAATATTATAAATATCAGATATACATACAATTCAATTGGACAACTGCATATATGAAATTATTGAACTTTTGTTTTTTCCAATACATATTTTTATATTTGCTCTTATCAAATCCTTGCATTCTGTTCGATAGATGAATGATTGGTCAGAAAAATAGGATAACTTTGATATCGTAATTAATTTTTGACTTCAAATGTAAATTTTTCAATCCTTGCTCAAATTAAGTTTGAATTGCATCGAATATCGATTGTGATCATTCAATTAATAATATTATTACATTGATTTCCGATTTATGAGTTCATATATTTAATTATTATGTCTATATTAAAAAGTCTACAAGGTGTTGGAATTTAGAAGAATATCTGCTAATTGTAAGTTCGAGGTATTGTAATAATAACTTCAATATTCTTAAAGAAGGAATAACACCAGCTAATCAGAAAATTATTTGCAGGATCAAGGACCATATTGAGAATTCTACAAAGTGTTGTAGACTTGATTCTACATTCGAAAGATCATCTACTAACTGTGAGTGCTTTTATATTATCATCAAAAATTCAATAGAAATTCATTAATGCAATTGTCTTGAGTACCAGTACATCATGCTCGTATGAGTTTATCATTCATTATAATATAATAATAATAATAATTTTCATTTATGAAAGTGCTCTTTCATGTAATTGAAATGTCTGATTTCCAATTATTTCACTCTCCTTTGCAGTTATCATGTTATGGAATATTATAAATATCAGATATACATACAATTCAATTGGACAACTGCATATATGAAATTATTGAACTTTTGTTTTTTCCAATACATATTTTTATATTTGCTCTCATCAAATCCTTGCATTCTCTTCGATAGATGAATGATTGATCAGAAAAATAGTGTATCCTTGATATTTTAATTAATTTTTGACTTGGAATGTAAATTTTTCAATCCTTGCTCAATATTAAGTTTGAACTGCATTGAATATCGATTGTGATCATTCAATTAATAATATTATTACATTGATTTCCGATTTATGAGTACATATATTTAATTATTATTGTCTTTATTAAAAAGTCTACAAGGTGTTGGAATTTAGAAGAATATCTGCTGATTGTAATTTTGAGGTATTGTAATAATAACTTCAATATTCTTAATGAAGGAATAACACCAGCTAATTAGAAAATTATTTGCAGGATCAAGGACCATATTGAAAAGTCTACAAAGTGTTGGAAGATTTGATTCTACATTCGAAATATCATCTACTAATTGTAAGTTCTTTTATATTATCATCAAAAATTCAATAGAAATTCATTAATGCAATTGTCTCGAGTACCAGTACATCATTCTCGTATGAGTTTATCATTCATTATAATATAATAATAATAATAATAATAATTATCATTCATGAAAGTGCTCTTTCATGTAATTGAAATGTCTGATTTCCAATTATTTCACTCTCCTTTGCAGTTATCATGTTATGGAATATTATAAATATCAGATATACATACAATTCAATTGGACAACTGCATATATGAAATTATTGAACTTTTGTTTTTTCCAATACATATTTTTATATTTGCTCTCATCAAATCCTTGCATTCTGTTCGATAGATGAATGATTGATCAGAAAAATAGTGTATCCTTGATATTTTAATTAATTTTTGACTTGGAATGTAAATTTTTCAATCCTAGCTCAATATTAAGTTTGAACTGCATTGAATATCGATTGTGATCATCCAATTAATAATATTATTACATTGATTTCCGATTTATGAGTTCATATATTTAATTATTATTGTCTATATTAAAAAGTCTACAAGGTGTTGAAGTTTAGAAGAATATCTGCTAATTGTAAGTTTGAGGTATTGTAATGATAACTTCAATATTCTTAAAGAAGGAATAACACCAGCTAATTAGAAAATTATTTGCAGGATCAAGGACCATATTGAGAAGTCTACAAAGTGTTGGAGACTTGATTCTACACTCGAAAGATTATCTACTAATTGTGAGTGCTTTTATATTATCATCAAAAATTCAATAGAAATTCATTAATGCAATTGTCTTGAGTACCAGTACATCATTCTCGTATGAGTTTATCATTCATTATAATATAATAATAATAATAATTTTCATTTATGAAAGTGCTCTTTCATGTAATTGAAATGTCTGATTTCCAATTATTTCACTCTCCTTTGCAGTTATCATGTTATGGAATATTATAAATATCAGATATACATACAATTCAATTGGACAACTGCATATATGAAATTATTGAACTTTTGTTTTTTCCAATACATATTTTTATATTTGCTCTCATCAAATCCTTGCATTCTGTTCGATAGATGAATGATTGATCAGAAAAATAGTGTATCCTTGATATCTTAATTAATTTTTGACTTGGAATGTAAATTTTTCAATCCTTGCTCAATATTAAGTTTGAACTGCATTGAATATCGATTGTGATTATTCAATTAATAATATTATTACATTGATTTCCGATTTATGAGTTCATATATTTAATTATTATTGTCTATATTAAAAAGTCTACAAGGTGTTGAAGTTTAGAAGAATATCTGCTAATTGTAAGTTTGAGGTATTGTAATGATAACTTCAATATTCTTAAAGAAGGAATAACACCAGCTAATTAGAAAATTATTTGCAGGATCAAGGACCATATTGAGAAGTCTACAAAGTGTTGGAGACTTGATTCTACACTCGAAAGATTATCTACTAATTGTGAGTGCTTTTATATTATCATCAAAAATTCAATAGAAATTCATTAATGCAATTGTCTCGAGTACCAGTACATCATTCTCGTATGAGTTTATCATTCATTATAATATAATAATAATAATAATAATAATTATCATTCATGAAAGTGCTCTTTCATGTAATTGAAATGTCTGATTTCCAATTATTTCACTCTCCTTTGCAGTTATCATGTTATGGAATATTATAAATATCAGATATACATACAATTCAATTGGACAACTGCATATATGAAATTATTGAACTTTTGTTTTTTCCAATACATATTTTTATATTTGCTCTCATCAAATCCTTGCATTCTGTTCGATAGATGAATGATTGATCAGAAAAATAGTGTATCCTTGATATTTTAATTAATTTTTGACTTGGAATGTAAATTTTTCAATCCTTACTCAATATTAAGTTTGAACTGCATTGAATATCGATTGTGATCATTCAATTAATAATATTATTACATTGATTTCCGATTTATGAGTTCATATATTTAATTATTATTGTCTATATTAAAAAGTCTACAAGGTGTTGAAGTTTAGAAGAATATCTGCTAATTGTAAGTTTGAGGTATTGTAATGATAACTTCAATATTCTTAAAGAAGGAATAACACCAGCTAATTAGAAAATTATTTGCAGGATCAAGGACCATATTGAGAAGTCTACAAAGTGTTGGAGACTTGATTCTACACTCGAAAGATTATCTACTAATTGTGAGTGCCTTTATATTATCATCAAAAATTCAATAGAAATTCATTAATGCAATTGTCTTGAGTACCAGTACATCATGCTCGTATGAGTTAATCATTCATCATAATATAATAATAATAATAATAATTATCATTTATGAAAGTGCTCTTTCATGTAATTGATATGTCTGATTTCCAAATATTTCACTCTCCTTTGCAGTTATCATGTTATGGAATATTATAAATATCAGATATACATACAATTCATTTGGGCAACTGCATATATGAAATTATTGAACTTTTGTTTTTTCCAATACATATTTTTATATTTGCTCTTATCAAATCCTTGCATTCTGTTCGATAGATGAATGATTGATCAGAAAAATAGTGTATCCTTGATATTTTAATTAATTTTTGACTTGGAATGTAAATTTTTCAATCCTTGCTCAATATTAAGTTTGAACTGCATTGAATATCGATTGTGATCATTCAATTAATAATATTATTACATTGATTTCCGATTTATGAGTTCATATATTTAATTATTATTGTCTATATTAAAAAGTCTACAAGGTGTTGAAGTTTAGAAGAATATCTGCTAATTGTAAGTTTGAGGTATTGTAATGATAACTTCAATATTCTTAAAGAAGGAATAACACCAGCTAATTAGAAAATTATTTGCAGGATCAAGGACCATATTGAGAAAACTACAAAGTGTTGGAGACTTGATTCTACACTCGAAAGATTATCTACTAATTGTGAGTGCTTTTATATTATCATCAAAAATTCAATAGAAATTCATTAATGCAATTGTCTTGAGTACCAGTACATCATTCTCGTATGAGTTTATCATTCATTATAATATAATAATAATAATAATTATCATTTATGAAAGTGCTCTTTCATGTAATTGAAATGTCTGATTTCCAATTATTTCACTCTCCTTTGCAGTTATCATGTTATCGAATATTATAAATATCAGATCAATTGGACAACTGCAAATATGAAATTATTGAACTTTTGTTTTTTCCAATACATATTTTTATATTTGCTCTTATCAAATCCTTGCATTCTGTTCGATAGATGAATGATTGATCAGAAAAATAGTATAACCTTGATATTGTAATTAATTATTGACTTCAAATGTAAAATTTTCAATCCTTGCTCAAATTAAGTTTGAACTGCATTGAATATCGATTGTGATCATTCAATTAAAAGTTTTATTGTATCGATTCCCGATTCTTGAGTTCATATATTCAATTATTATTGTCTAATACTAGAAAGTTGATATTATAACAAATAAACTTCTTGAAATAATGAAAATAATATTTCTTCACGTTAATGATAATAATAAATCATAATGAGGAATGCAAGTTTTTGATGTTGAATTGCAAATTATAAAAATCTTCATATTCAAATCATACTGTTGATATGTCAGAAATGAATCGTTATGAATTTTTATATCTTGGGATCTTCAACGATAATTATTTTGAAAATTCACTAATACACACCTTTTTCTCGAAAAGATACAAACGCCACTGGTAGGAAAAATATAGAATTTGAATTATCGAAAAATACATCTCGATTGTAGCAAACATGTTTCATGAAAATATATAAAACATTGTCTCAAATATCAATGAAAAATTTTCAAGAAACATTGATGAAAGTTTTTTAGTACGATTGAATGTTGACCCCCTGAATACTATTGAAAATAATAGAATTTGGAAACTTTTATATAACAGGGACATTGCATTTCGACCGAGTAACTATAAAAAAATAAATTCTGCAGTATGCATCGTTCGTTGATCAAATATATATTTTATTCGGAAATAATAACTCATCCCTATATTTTCTTTCAACAATGGAAAAACTCTGTATGATGCAAAACCAGCATCTTCACACATCAGAACTAATACCCAAACCCATAGTTTCGAAGATAAAAAATTTTGAATGATAAAAATTTTTTCGAAAATCGTGAAAATTGAAACACGAAAACTAGGAGAAATTATTATTTTTCATTTCTTCGACATATTATAGATGTCAAATAATGACATTTTACGAATATTAGCCTAGAATGTTTCCGGAAATATATGGATTGAAATTGAAACACTCTCGGATTTCTGCATATCAGACCTCTTGAAAAATATTTTTGGTACGCCTATGGCGTTGCTCTGAAAACATTCTCAAAGCAAATTGTAATACCTCTCAAAATCATATCACACAGTATAACAAAATTATGGAGCCTTCATCATTTTCAATCAAGCATGTATTCCGTTGCTAGGCAACCGATTTGTTGATGTTGACTATCATTCAACTATTGTCAGACATTTTGTCGAAAACTGTATTTTATGTGTCGTGACGTTGATATCTACAATTTACTCATTCTAGCGTCATAGTGAAAAACGTGAAAAATAATAAATTAGAGACCCTTCGCCCCCACTGACCTCCTTTTTTTCAAAGATACGTTTTAAATTTTCAAACAATCCCATAGTGTTATCAACATTATTATGACAGCTGTCAAAAATTTTTTAAGCAAATTTCTCGGGGTATTCGAAAATAACGAAGCTTTGTACGATATGAAAGTTATTGAAATTCTCAAATATGGGTAACAAATAACAAGTGATACCAAAAGCAATCAGAAATTTCCATTTGACATCTGTCAGCACAATTTTCTGAATTTATCCTAAAAAACTCTCACGACTCTTCCACCTAAAATCCATAGTTTCATAGATGAAAAATTTCGAATACAAAAAATTCACAGAATGTAGAGAACTATTTCGTTTTTGAATGGAAAAATATGATATATGACACATATTGAATGACGGATGTCAAATGGTAACATTAAATGAATGTTATTCTACAAATTTTTCTGAAATTTATGAACCGAAATTGAAACATTTTTGAATAATTACATTTCAGACCCATTTAAAAATATTTTGCGGTACGCCACTGAGGTTGCTCTAGAAATAATCTCGAATCAAAGTGTTATTAGTTCCTTCCAGAATTATATCACACAGTATAACAAAATCATGTCATCTAATTCACTTTCCATCGAGTATGTATTTCGTTGCTAGGCAACCGATTTGTTGATTGTTAATCAACTGTTGTCAGACATTCTGTCGAAAACTGTATTTTATCTGTCGTAACGTTGAAATTCACTATTTATTGAATTTGGTGAGTCTATCTGATGATTATCATTGATTGTAATAACATTAATATGTGGATTTTTCGAAATAACATTATTATTTTTCTCTAAATATTCAAATCACGCTATTTTCGCTTGTATTTCATTAGTTAATAACTATGTTTATCATGAGCTGGGATCTGACTCTAAAGAATTCTTCAACAATAACAGCTATCAAGAAACTGGAGCAACATTCTTGGGGAAAACTTTCTGAGAGGAATCACATAGGCGTAGTGTTTTTTTTTTAGTAAAAAGAATAATTGAAAACATATTCACTGGGAAAACTTTTCGAGAGGAATTGCATAGGCGTAGTGATTTTTTCAATGAAAGTCCAAAATAAAAGTATGTCTGAATGACGTCTTATCGATTTTATTCTAGCTTCACCATGATGTACGTGAAAGATAATATATTAGAGACCCTTCGCGCCACTGACTTCTCCATAAAACGGAGTAATATATTATCAGTATTTCTATTCAAAGATACGTCATACATTTTCAAACAATTTTCAAGTGTCATTTACAAGTCCAAAACGGTATAATATGATCAATTAGAAATGACAGACAAATGATAATTGACAGCTGTCAAAAATGTGTTTGCCAATTTTTCAGATTATTCGAAAAAAGCGAAACTTCGTACAATAAAAAATTTCTTGGAATTCTCAAATATCGATAATGACACGTGAACTAACAGCAATCAGAAACTACCATTTGACATTTGTCAGCACAATTTCTTGAATGTACCCGAAAAGTTTGAGAAATGGTACCCACCAATTTGGACCATGAGCTGGTCTTTGAATAACTTTTCAGCAACATCATATATCAAAAAAAAAAAACTCTGATTCAGGAACTTTTCGAATGATATTTGACAGCTGTCAAATTTTTTTTCGCTAATACGCATAATTCATTGTATAGTGTAAAAAGCAACGATACGCAATATTGAACAGGTTACGCCACTGTTCGCACATTCATCGAGATCCGAATCTGGAAGGAAATACCAATATTTTTGGCAAATAATGTACACGTCTTTACTGTCTTCAATAAATACGGATTCTTGTAAATCTTCCAAAACATCAACATATGTTAGTAAAATCGATTAGAAAATAAACAATGCAAATTACATTGCATGATTTAGATTTTTTTTTCTACGATAATAATTATCTAAGCAAAAATTGTCAACAGAACTTTTTTCCGTTATACTTTTTTCTCTATGTATGTTTATTTTCGCATTTCCATAGTGATAAATAACAAAAATATATCTGTTTAAATAAAGAATATACATTCAAATGTCGAAATCGATGTATTCCAAGCCACGCCCCTTACGATGATGTTTTTATCGATTTAAAAATAAATTTCACCGAGTTTACATGAAATATCATTACTAATCGTTTATAAATAGATATTTTCGATTTATCGAATGATTTTTTTCAAGTTTTCGCTTATAATTCATCATTTAGAACAAAAATAAGATTATCCCGCGAATCTCCCGTATGCTGATTGGTGCAATCTAATTCCGCGAAAAATCTCTCTAACGCGATTGGTCACTATCTTCCTGTGGAAGACGAATTCGCGGCAAAACTTCATTTCACGTTCGTACGTCGTTGAGAACAGTGCGTTATCGTTGAAGTCGCATTGTGTCGTGCCGGTTAAATTATAAATTATCTTGGATAATTCGAGGTGTTTACCTGGGTTTGGCGAGATCGTCGTTTTAATTGTTTCGGTTCGATTGGAGTGTCGTTTCGGGTAGTGTACTGTGTAATAATTCCAATTATTGGCGGGATTTTTTTTCACGTTGGTTAGGGCGCGGTCGTCGCGTTTGATCGTTTCGGTTTCATCAAAGTGTCGGGATTATATATTATTTCTGAAAATTCTGAATATTGGCGGTGAGTTGATTAATTTTTCTTTCCGTCCGATAATGCATATTCATCTTTCGTAATACTTTCTGTTCGATTGAAGTGTCGTTTCGGTTATAGTCGAATCATCGCGGGTATTTCTGAGAATTGGCAGTAAGTCTATCAGTTTTTTTCCCTAGAGTAATGCAGTATCGTCGTTTTTAATTGTTTCGATTCGTCGCGTAGAAGTGTCGCAACGGCTAGTGTAAACGTTCCTGGATAAAAAAGTGTTGTCGGTAATCGTGTTGTTGCTTTTTCCTTCGGATAGCGAGCCTTTGTCAATTCGTTTCTCCTGTGTTAGCGGCGTGATCGCGAATCGGTTTAAACTGTCTACAGGGTTTTTCCATACATCGTTTGTATATTCGTCTGTCAATTGTAAGTTTGAGAAAATTAATTTTTTAATTAGATAAACTTTTTGCAGGAATCGGGACTATATTAAAAATTCTACAAGGTGTTGGAATTTAGAAGAATATCTGCTGATTGTAAGTTTGAGATATTGTAATAATAACTTCAATATTCTTAAAAAAGGAATAACACCAGCTAATTAGAAAATCATTTGCAGGATCAAGGACCATATTGAGAAGTCTACAAAGTGTTGGAGACTTGATTCTACACTCGAAAGATTATCTACTAATCGTGAGTGCTTTTATATTATCATCAAAAATTCAATAGAAATTCATTAATGCAATTGTCTTGAGTACCAGTACATCATTCTCGTATGAGTATATCATTCATTATAATATAATTATAATAATAATAATTATCATTTATGAAAGTGCTCTTTCATGTAATTGATATGTCTGATTTCCAAATATTTTACTCTCCTTTGCAGTTATCATGTTATCGAATATTATAAATATCAGATATACATACAATATATATGAAATTATTGAACTTTTGTTTTTTCCAATACATATTTTTATATTTGCTCTTATCAAATCCTTGCATTCTGTTCGATAGATGAATGATTGATCAGAAAAATAGTGTAACCTTGATATTGTAATTAATTTTTGACTTCGAATGTAAATTTTTCAATCCTTGCTCAATATTAAGTTTGAACTGCATTGAATATCGATTGTGATCATTCAATTAATAATATTATTATTATTGATTTCCGATTCATGAGTTCATATATTCAATTATTATTGTCTATATTAAAAAGTCTACAAGGTGTTGAAATTTAGAAGAATATCAGCTAATTGTAAGTTTGAGGTATTGTAATGATAACTTCAATATTCTTAAAGAAGGAATAACACCAGCTAATTAGAAAATTATTTGCAGGATCAAGGACCATATTGAGAAGTCTACAAAGTGTTGGAGACTTGATTCTACACTCGAAAGATTATCTACTAATTGTGAGTGCTTTTATATTATCATCAAAAATTCAATAGAAATTCATTAATGCAATTGTCTTGAGTACCAGTACATCATTCTTGTATGAGTTTATCATTCATTATAATATAATAATAATAATAATTATTATTATTATCTTATATGATAGTGTTCTTTCATGTAATTGAATTGTCTGATTTCCAAATATTTTACTCTCCTTTGCAGTTATCATGTTATCGAATATTATAAATATCAGATATACATACAATTCATTTGGGCAACTGCATATATGAAATTATTGAACTTTTGTTTTTTCCAATACATATTTTTGTATTTGCTCTTATCAAATCCTTGCATTCTGTTCGATAGATGAATGATTGGCCAGAAAAATAGTATAACTTTGATATCGTAATTAATTTTCGACTTCAAATGTAAATTTTTCAATCCTTGCTCAAATTAAGTTTGAACTGCATTGAATATCGAATGTGATCATTCAATTAATAATATTATTACATTGATTTCCGATTTATGAGTTCATATATTTAATTATTATTGTCTATATTAAAAAGTCTACATGGTGTTGGACTTTAGAAGAATATCTGCTAATTGTAAGTTTGAGGTATTGTAATAATAACTTCAATATTCTTAAAGAAGGAATAACACCAGCTAATTAGAAAATTATTCGCAGGATCAAGGACCATATTGAGAATTCTACAAAGTGTTGGAGACATTCAAAAGATCATCTACTAATTGTGAGTGCTTTTATATTATCATCAAAAATTCAATAGAAATTCATTAATGCAATTGTCTTGAGTACCAGTACATCATTCTCGTATGAGTTTATCATTCATTATAATATAATAATAATAATAATAATAATTATCATTCATGAAAGTGCTCTTTCATGTAATTGATATGTCTGATTTCCAAATATTTCACTCTCCTTTGCAGTTATCATGTTATCGAATATTATAAATATCAGATATACATACAATTCATTTGGGCAACTGCATACATATATGAAATTATTGAACTTTTGTTTTTTCTAATACATATTTTTATATTTGCTCTTATCAAATCCTTGCATTCTGTTCGATAGATGAATGATTGATCAGAAAAATAGTATAACTTTGATATCGTAATTAATTTTGATTTCAAATGTAAATTTTTCAATCCTTGCTCAAATTAAGTTTGAACTGCATTGAATATCGATTGTGATCATTCAATTAATAATATTATTACATTGATTTCCGATTTATGAGTACATATATTTAATTATTATTGTCTTCATTAAAAAGTCTACAAGGTGTTGGAATTTAGAAGAATATCTGCTAATTGTAATTTTGAGGTATTGTAATAATAACTTCAATATTCTAAAAGAAGGAATAACACCAGCTAATTAGAAAATTATTTGTAGGATCAAGGACCATATTGAAAAGTCTACAAAGTGTTGGGAGATTTGATTCTACATTCGAAATATCATCTACTAATTGTAAGTGCTTTTATATTATCATCAAAAATTCAATAGAAATTCATTAATGCAATTGTCTTGAGTACCAGTACATCATTCTCGTATGAGTTTATCATTCATTATAATATAATAATAATAATAATAATTATCATTTATGAAAGTGCTCTTTCATGTAATTGAAATGTCTGATTTCCAATTATTTCACTCTCCTTTGCAGTTATCATGTTATGGAATATTATAAATATCAGATATACATACAATTCAATTGGACAACTGCATATATGAAATTATTGAACTTTTGTTTTTTCCAATACATATTTTTATATTTGCTCTTATCAAATCCTTGCATTCTGTTCGATAGATGAATGATTGGCCAGAAAAATAGTATAACTTTGATATCGTAATTAATTTTCGACTTCAAATGTAAATTTTTCAATCCTTGCTCAAATTAAGTTTGAACTGCATTGAATATCGAATGTGTTCATTCAATTAATAATATTATTACATTGATTTCCGATTCATGAGTTCATATATTTAATTTTTATTGTCTATATTAAAAAGTCTACAAGGTGTTGAAATTTAGAAGAATATCAGCTAATTGTAAGTTTGAGGTATTGTAATGATAACTTCAATATTCTTAAAGAAGGAATAACACCAGCTAATTAGAAAATTATTTGCAGGATCAAGGACCATATTGAGAAGTCTACAAAGTGTTGGAGACTTGATTCTACACTCGAAAGATTATCTACTAATTGTGAGTGCTTTTATATTATCATCAAAAATTCAATAGAAATTCATTAATGCAATTGTCTTGAGTACCAGTACATCATTCTTGTATGAGTTTATCATTCATTATAATATAATAATAATAATAATAATAATTATTATCTTATATGAAAGTGTTCTTTCATGTAATTGAATTGTCTGATTTCCAAATATTTTACTCTCCTTTGCAGTTATCATGTTATCGAATATTATAAATATCAGATATACATACAATTCATTTGGGCAACTGCATATATGAAATTATTGAACTTTTGTTTTTTCCAATACATATTTTTGTATTTGCTCTTATCAAATCCTTGCATTCTGTTCGATAGATGAATGATTGGCCAGAAAAATAGTATAACTTTGATATCGTAATTAATTTTCGACTTCAAATGTAAATTTTTCAATCCTTGCTCAAATTAAGTTTGAACTGCATTGAATATCGAATGTGATCATTCAATTAATAATATTATTACATTGATTTCCGATTTATGAGTTCATATATTTAATTATTATTGTCTATATTAAAAAGTCTACATGGTGTTGGACTTTAGAAGAATATCTGCTAATTGTAAGTTTGAGGTATTGTAATAATAACTTCAATATTCTTAAAGAAGGAATAACACCAGCTAATTAGAAAATTATTCGCAGGATCAAGGACCATATTGAGAATTCTACAAAGTGTTGGAGACATTCAAAAGATCATCTACTAATTGTGAGTGCTTTTATATTATCATCAAAAATTCAATAGAAATTCATTAATGCAATTGTCTTGAGTACCAGTACATCATTCTCGTATGAGTTTATCATTCATTATAATATAATAATAATAATAATAATAATTATCATTCATGAAAGTGCTCTTTCATGTAATTGATATGTCTGATTTCCAAATATTTCACTCTCCTTTGCAGTTATCATGTTATCGAATATTATAAATATCAGATATACATACAATTCATTTGGGCAACTGCATACATATATGAAATTATTGAACTTTTGTTTTTTCTAATACATATTTTTATATTTGCTCTTATCAAATCCTTGCATTCTGTTCGATAGATGAATGATTGATCAGAAAAATAGTATAACTTTGATATCGTAATTAATTTTGATTTCAAATGTAAATTTTTCAATCCTTGCTCAAATTAAGTTTGAACTGCATTGAATATCGATTGTGATCATTCAATTAATAATATTATTACATTGATTTCCGATTTATGAGTACATATATTTAATTATTATTGTCTTCATTAAAAAGTCTACAAGGTGTTGGAATTTAGAAGAATATCTGCTAATTGTAATTTTGAGGTATTGTAATAATAACTTCAATATTCTAAAAGAAGGAATAACACCAGCTAATTAGAAAATTATTTGTAGGATCAAGGACCATATTGAAAAGTCTACAAAGTGTTGGGAGATTTGATTCTACATTCGAAATATCATCTACTAATTGTAAGTGCTTTTATATTATCATCAAAAATTCAATAGAAATTCATTAATGCAATTGTCTTGAGTACCAGTACATCATTCTCGTATGAGTTTATCATTCATTATAATATAATAATAATAATAATAATTATCATTTATGAAAGTGCTCTTTCATGTAATTGAAATGTCTGATTTCCAATTATTTCACTCTCCTTTGCAGTTATCATGTTATGGAATATTATAAATATCAGATATACATACAATTCAATTGGACAACTGCATATATGAAATTATTGAACTTTTGTTTTTTCCAATACATATTTTTATATTTGCTCTTATCAAATCCTTGCATTCTGTTCGATAGATGAATGATTGGCCAGAAAAATAGTATAACTTTGATATCGTAATTAATTTTCGACTTCAAATGTAAATTTTTCAATCCTTGCTCAAATTAAGTTTGAACTGCATTGAATATCGAATGTGTTCATTCAATTAATAATATTATTACATTGATTTCCGATTCATGAGTTCATATATTTAATTTTTATTGTCTATATTAAAAAGTCTACAAGGTGTTGAAATTTAGAAGAATATCAGCTAATTGTAAGTTTGAGGTATTGTAATGATAACTTCAATATTCTTAAAGAAGGAATAACACCAGCTAATTAGAAAATTATTTGCAGGATCAAGGACCATATTGAGAAGTCTACAAAGTGTTGGAGACTTGATTCTACACTCGAAAGATTATCTACTAATTGTGAGTGCTTTTATATTATCATCAAAAATTCAATAGAAATTCATTAATGCAATTGTCTTGAGTACCAGTACATCATTCTTGTATGAGTTTATCATTCATTATAATATAATAATAATAATGATAATAATTATTATCTTATATGAAAGTGTTCTTTCATGTAATTGAATTGTCTGATTTCCAAATATTTTACTCTCCTTTGCAGTTATCATGTTATCGAATATTATAAATATTAGATATACATACAATTCATTTGGGCAACTGCATATATGAAATTATTGAACTTTTGTTTTTTCCAATACATATTTTTGTATTTGCTCTTATCAAATCCTTGCATTCTGTTCGATAGATGAATGATTGGCCAGAAAAATAGTATAACTTTGATATCGTAATTAATTTTCGACTTCAAATGTAAATTTTTCAATCCTTGCTCAAATTAAGTTTGAACTGCATTGAATATCGAATGTGATCATTCAATTAATAATATTATTACATTGATTTCCGATTTATGAGTTCATATATTTAATTATTATTGTCTATATTAAAAAGTCTACATGGTGTTGGACTTTAGAAGAATATCTGCTAATTGTAAGTTTGAGGTATTGTAATAATTACTTCAATATTCTTAAAGAAGGAATAACACCAGCTAATTAGAAAATTATTCGCAGGATCAAGGACCATATTGAGAATTCTACAAAGTGTTGGAGACATTCAAAAGATCATCTACTAATTGTGAGTGCTTTTATATTATCATCAAAAATTCAATAGAAATTCATTAATGCAATTGTCTTGAGTACCAGTACATCATTCTCGTATGAGTTTATCATTCATTATAATATAATAATAATAATAATAATAATTATCATTCATGAAAGTGCTCTTTCATGTAATTGATATGTCTGATTTCCAAATATTTCACTCTCCTTTGCAGTTATCATGTTATCGAATATTATAAATATCAGATATACATACAATTCATTTGGGCAACTGCATACATATATGAAATTATTGAACTTTTGTTTTTTCTAATACATATTTTTATATTTGCTCTTATCAAATCCTTGCATTCTGTTCGATAGATGAATGATTGATCAGAAAAATAGTATAACTTTGATATCGTAATTAATTTTGATTTCAAATGTAAATTTTTCAATCCTTGCTCAAATTAAGTTTGAACTGCATTGAATATCGATTGTGATCATTCAATTAATAATATTATTACATTGATTTCCGATTTATGAGTACATATATTTAATTATTATTGTCTTCATTAAAAAGTCTACAAGGTGTTGGAATTTAGAAGAATATCTGCTAATTGTAATTTTGAGGTATTGTAATAATAACTTCAATATTCTAAAAGAAGGAATAACACCAGCTAATTAGAAAATTATTTGTAGGATCAAGGACCATATTGAAAAGTCTACAAAGTGTTGGGAGATTTGATTCTACATTCGAAATATCATCTACTAATTGTAAGTGCTTTTATATTATCATCAAAAATTCAATAGAAATTCATTAATGCAATTGTCTTGAGTACCAGTACATCATTCTCGTATGAGTTTATCATTCATTATAATATAATAATAATAATAATAATTATCATTTATGAAAGTGCTCTTTCATGTAATTGAAATGTCTGATTTCCAATTATTTCACTCTCCTTTGCAGTTATCATGTTATGGAATATTATAAATATCAGATATACATACAATTCAATTGGACAACTGCATATATGAAATTATTGAACTTTTGTTTTTTCCAATACATATTTTTATATTTGCTCTTATCAAATCCTTGCATTCTGTTCGATAGATGAATGATTGGCCAGAAAAATAGTATAACTTTGATATCGTAATTAATTTTCGACTTCAAATGTAAATTTTTCAATCCTTGCTCAAATTAAGTTTGAACTGCATTGAATATCGAATGTGTTCATTCAATTAATAATATTATTACATTGATTTCCGATTCATGAGTTCATATATTTAATTTTTATTGTCTATATTAAAAAGTCTACAAGGTGTTGAAATTTAGAAGAATATCAGCTAATTGTAAGTTTGAGGTATTGTAATGATAACTTCAATATTCTTAAAGAAGGAATAACACCAGCTAATTAGAAAATTATTTGCAGGATCAAGGACCATATTGAGAAGTCTACAAAGTGTTGGAGACTTGATTCTACACTCGAAAGATTATCTACTAATTGTGAGTGCTTTTATATTATCATCAAAAATTCAATAGAAATTCATTAATGCAATTGTCTTGAGTACCAGTACATCATTCTTGTATGAGTTTATCATTCATTATAATATAATAATAATAATAATAATAATAATTATTATCTTATATGAAAGTGTTCTTTCATGTAATTGAATTGTCTGATTTCCAAATATTTTACTCTCCTTTGCAGTTATCATGTTATCGAATATTATAAATATCAGATATACATACAATTCATTTGGGCAACTGCATATATGAAATTATTGAACTTTTGTTTTTTCCAATACATATTTTTGTATTTGCTCTTATCAAATCCTTGCATTCTGTTCGATAGATGAATGATTGGCCAGAAAAATAGTATAACTTTGATATCGTAATTAATTTTCGACTTCAAATGTAAATTTTTCAATCCTTGCTCAAATTAAGTTTGAACTGCATTGAATATCGAATGTGATCATTCAATTAATAATATTATTACATTGATTTCCGATTTATGAGTTCATATATTTAATTATTATTGTCTATATTAAAAAGTCTACATGGTGTTGGACTTTAGAAGAATATCTGCTAATTGTAAGTTTGAGGTATTGTAATAATAACTTCAATATTCTTAAAGAAGGAATAACACCAGCTAATTAGAAAATTATTCGCAGGATCAAGGACCATATTGAGAATTCTACAAAGTGTTGGAGACATTCAAAAGATCATCTACTAATTGTGAGTGCTTTTATATTATCATCAAAAATTCAATAGAAATTCATTAATGCAATTGTCTTGAGTACCAGTACATCATTCTCGTATGAGTTTATCATTCATTATAATATAATAATAATAATAATAATAATTATCATTCATGAAAGTGCTCTTTCATGTAATTGATATGTCTGATTTCCAAATATTTCACTCTCCTTTGCAGTTATCATGTTATCGAATATTATAAATATCAGATATACATACAATTCATTTGGGCAACTGCATACATATATGAAATTATTGAACTTTTGTTTTTTCTAATACATATTTTTATATTTGCTCTTATCAAATCCTTGCATTCTGTTCGATAGATGAATGATTGATCAGAAAAATAGTATAACTTTGATATCGTAATTAATTTTGATTTCAAATGTAAATTTTTCAATCCTTGCTCAAATTAAGTTTGAACTGCATTGAATATCGATTGTGATCATTCAATTAATAATATTATTACATTGATTTCCGATTTATGAGTACATATATTTAATTATTATTGTCTTCATTAAAAAGTCTACAAGGTGTTGGAATTTAGAAGAATATCTGCTAATTGTAATTTTGAGGTATTGTAATAATAACTTCAATATTCTAAAAGAAGGAATAACACCAGCTAATTAGAAAATTATTTGTAGGATCAAGGACCATATTGAAAAGTCTACAAAGTGTTGGGAGATTTGATTCTACATTCGAAATATCATCTACTAATTGTAAGTGCTTTTATATTATCATCAAAAATTCAATAGAAATTCATTAATGCAATTGTCTTGAGTACCAGTACATCATTCTCGTATGAGTTTATCATTCATTATAATATAATAATAATAATAATAATTATCATTTATGAAAGTGCTCTTTCATGTAATTGAAATGTCTGATTTCCAATTATTTCACTCTCCTTTGCAGTTATCATGTTATGGAATATTATAAATATCAGATATACATACAATTCAATTGGACAACTGCATATATGAAATTATTGAACTTTTGTTTTTTCCAATACATATTTTTATATTTGCTCTTATCAAATCCTTGCATTCTGTTCGATAGATGAATGATTGGCCAGAAAAATAGTATAACTTTGATATCGTAATTAATTTTCGACTTCAAATGTAAATTTTTCAATCCTTGCTCAAATTAAGTTTGAACTGCATTGAATATCGAATGTGTTCATTCAATTAATAATATTATTACATTGATTTCCGATTCATGAGTTCATATATTTAATTTTTATTGTCTATATTAAAAAGTCTACAAGGTGTTGAAATTTAGAAGAATATCAGCTAATTGTAAGTTTGAGGTATTGTAATGATAACTTCAATATTCTTAAAGAAGGAATAACACCAGCTAATTAGAAAATTATTTGCAGGATCAAGGACCATATTGAGAAGTCTACAAAGTGTTGGAGACTTGATTCTACACTCGAAAGATTATCTACTAATTGTGAGTGCTTTTATATTATCATCAAAAATTCAATAGAAATTCATTAATGCAATTGTCTTGAGTACCAGTACATCATTCTTGTATGAGTTTATCATTCATTATAATATAATAATAATAATGATAATAATTATTATCTTATATGAAAGTGTTCTTTCATGTAATTGAATTGTCTGATTTCCAAATATTTTACTCTCCTTTGCAGTTATCATGTTATCGAATATTATAAATATTAGATATACATACAATTCATTTGGGCAACTGCATATATGAAATTATTGAACTTTTGTTTTTTCCAATACATATTTTTGTATTTGCTCTTATCAAATCCTTGCATTCTGTTCGATAGATGAATGATTGGCCAGAAAAATAGTATAACTTTGATATCGTAATTAATTTTCGACTTCAAATGTAAATTTTTCAATCCTTGCTCAAATTAAGTTTGAACTGCATTGAATATCGAATGTGATCATTCAATTAATAATATTATTACATTGATTTCCGATTTATGAGTTCATATATTTAATTATTATTGTCTATATTAAAAAGTCTACATGGTGTTGGACTTTAGAAGAATATCTGCTAATTGTAAGTTTGAGGTATTGTAATAATTACTTCAATATTCTTAAAGAAGGAATAACACCAGCTAATTAGAAAATTATTCGCAGGATCAAGGACCATATTGAGAATTCTACAAAGTGTTGGAGACATTCAAAAGATCATCTACTAATTGTGAGTGCTTTTATATTATCATCAAAAATTCAATA
This sequence comes from Plagiodera versicolora, assembly GCA_037013635.1. Taxonomy (NCBI): domain Eukaryota; kingdom Metazoa; phylum Arthropoda; class Insecta; order Coleoptera; family Chrysomelidae; genus Plagiodera; species Plagiodera versicolora. Next base: position 130,453 of record CM072986.1, on the reverse strand, counting down.
GAAATTCATTAATGCAATTGTCTTGAGTACCAGTACATCATTCTCGTATGAGTTTATCATTCATTATAATATAATAATAATAATAATAATAATTATCATTCATGAAAGTGCTCTTTCATGTAATTGATATGTCTGATTTCCAAATATTTCACTCTCCTTTGCAGTTATCATGTTATCGAATATTATAAATATCAGATATACATACAATTCATTTGGGCAACTGCATACATATATGAAATTATTGAACTTTTGTTTTTTCTAATACATATTTTTATATTTGCTCTTATCAAATCCTTGCATTCTGTTCGATAGATGAATGATTGATCAGAAAAATAGTATAACTTTGATATCGTAATTAATTTTGATTTCAAATGTAAATTTTTCAATCCTTGCTCAAATTAAGTTTGAACTGCATTGAATATCGATTGTGATCATTCAATTAATAATATTATTACATTGATTTCCGATTTATGAGTACATATATTTAATTATTATTGTCTTCATTAAAAAGTCTACAAGGTGTTGGAATTTAGAAGAATATCTGCTAATTGTAATTTTGAGGTATTGTAATAATAACTTCAATATTCTAAAAGAAGGAATAACACCAGCTAATTAGAAAATTATTTGTAGGATCAAGGACCATATTGAAAAGTCTACAAAGTGTTGGGAGATTTGATTCTACATTCGAAATATCATCTACTAATTGTAAGTGCTTTTATATTATCATCAAAAATTCAATAGAAATTCATTAATGCAATTGTCTTGAGTACCAGTACATCATTCTCGTATGAGTTTATCATTCATTATAATATAATAATAATAATAATAATTATCATTTATGAAAGTGCTCTTTCATGTAATTGAAATGTCTGATTTCCAATTATTTCACTCTCCTTTGCAGTTATCATGTTATGGAATATTATAAATATCAGATATACATACAATTCAATTGGACAACTGCATATATGAAATTATTGAACTTTTGTTTTTTCCAATACATATTTTTATATTTGCTCTTATCAAATCCTTGCATTCTGTTCGATAGATGAATGATTGGCCAGAAAAATAGTATAACTTTGATATCGTAATTAATTTTCGACTTCAAATGTAAATTTTTCAATCCTTGCTCAAATTAAGTTTGAACTGCATTGAATATCGAATGTGTTCATTCAATTAATAATATTATTACATTGATTTCCGATTCATGAGTTCATATATTTAATTTTTATTGTCTATATTAAAAAGTCTACAAGGTGTTGAAATTTAGAAGAATATCAGCTAATTGTAAGTTTGAGGTATTGTAATGATAACTTCAATATTCTTAAAGAAGGAATAACACCAGCTAATTAGAAAATTATTTGCAGGATCAAGGACCATATTGAGAAGTCTACAAAGTGTTGGAGACTTGATTCTACACTCGAAAGATTATCTACTAATTGTGAGTGCTTTTATATTATCATCAAAAATTCAATAGAAATTCATTAATGCAATTGTCTTGAGTACCAGTACATCATTCTTGTATGAGTTTATCATTCATTATAATATAATAATAATAATAATAATAATTATTATCTTATATGAAAGTGTTCTTTCATGTAATTGAATTGTCTGATTTCCAAATATTTTACTCTCCTTTGCAGTTATCATGTTATCGAATATTATAAATATTAGATATACATACAATTCATTTGGGCAACTGCATATATGAAATTATTGAACTTTTGTTTTTTCCAATACATATTTTTGTATTTGCTCTTATCAAATCCTTGCATTCTGTTCGATAGATGAATGATTGGCCAGAAAAATAGTATAACTTTGATATCGTAATTAATTTTCGACTTCAAATGTAAATTTTTCAATCCTTGCTCAAATTAAGTTTGAACTGCATTGAATATCGAATGTGATCATTCAATTAATAATATTATTACATTGATTTCCGATTTATGAGTTCATATATTTAATTATTATTGTCTATATTAAAAAGTCTACATGGTGTTGGACTTTAGAAGAATATCTGCTAATTGTAAGTTTGAGGTATTGTAATAATTACTTCAATATTCTTAAAGAAGGAATAACACCAGCTAATTAGAAAATTATTCGCAGGATCAAGGACCATATTGAGAATTCTACAAAGTGTTGGAGACATTCAAAAGATCATCTACTAATTGTGAGTGCTTTTATATTATCATCAAAAATTCAATAGAAATTCATTAATGCAATTGTCTTGAGTACCAGTACATCATTCTCGTATGAGTTTATCATTCATTATAATATAATAATAATAATAATAATAATTATCATTCATGAAAGTGCTCTTTCATGTAATTGATATGTCTGATTTCCAAATATTTCACTCTCCTTTGCAGTTATCATGTTATCGAATATTATAAATATCAGATATACATACAATTCATTTGGGCAACTGCATACATATATGAAATTATTGAACTTTTGTTTTTTCTAATACATATTTTTATATTTGCTCTTATCAAATCCTTGCATTCTGTTCGATAGATGAATGATTGATCAGAAAAATAGTATAACTTTGATATCGTAATTAATTTTGATTTCAAATGTAAATTTTTCAATCCTTGCTCAAATTAAGTTTGAACTGCATTGAATATCGATTGTGATCATTCAATTAATAATATTATTACATTGATTTCCGATTTATGAGTACATATATTTAATTATTATTGTCTTCATTAAAAAGTCTACAAGGTGTTGGAATTTAGAAGAATATCTGCTAATTGTAATTTTGAGGTATTGTAATAATAACTTCAATATTCTAAAAGAAGGAATAACACCAGCTAATTAGAAAATTATTTGTAGGATCAAGGACCATATTGAAAAGTCTACAAAGTGTTGGGAGATTTGATTCTACATTCGAAATATCATCTACTAATTGTAAGTGCTTTTATATTATCATCAAAAATTCAATAGAAATTCATTAATGCAATTGTCTTGAGTACCAGTACATCATTCTCGTATGAGTTTATCATTCATTATAATATAATAATAATAATAATAATTATCATTTATGAAAGTGCTCTTTCATGTAATTGAAATGTCTGATTTCCAATTATTTCACTCTCCTTTGCAGTTATCATGTTATGGAATATTATAAATATCAGATATACATACAATTCAATTGGACAACTGCATATATGAAATTATTGAACTTTTGTTTTTTCCAATACATATTTTTATATTTGCTCTTATCAAATCCTTGCATTCTGTTCGATAGATGAATGATTGGCCAGAAAAATAGTATAACTTTGATATCGTAATTAATTTTCGACTTCAAATGTAAATTTTTCAATCCTTGCTCAAATTAAGTTTGAACTGCATTGAATATCGAATGTGTTCATTCAATTATTAATATTATTACATTGATTTCCGATTCATGAGTTCATATATTTAATTTTTATTGTCTATATTAAAAAGTCTACAAGTTGTTGAAATTTAGAAGAATATCAGCTAATTGTAAGTTTGAGGTATTGTAATGATAACTTCAATATTCTTAAAGAAGGAATAACACCAGCTAATTAGAAAATTATTTGCAGGATCAAGGACCATATTGAGAAGTCTACAAAGTGTTGGAGACTTGATTCTACACTCGAAAGATTATCTACTAATTGTGAGTGCTTTTATATTATCATCAAAAATTCAATAGAAATTCATTAATGCAATTGTCTTGAGTACCAGTACATCATTCTCGTATGAGTATATCATTCATTATAATATAATTATAATAATAATAATTATCATTTATGAAAGTGCTCTTTCATGTAATTGATATGTCTGATTTCCAAATATTTTACTCTCCTTTGCAGTTATCATGTTATCGAATATTATAAATATCAGATATACATACAATATATATGAAATTATTGAACTTTTGTTTTTTCCAATACATATTTTTATATTTGCTCTTATCAAATCCTTGCATTCTGTTCGATAGATGAATGATTGATCAGAAAAATAGTGTAACCTTGATATTGTAATTAATTTTTGACTTCGAATGTAAATTTTTCAATCCTTGCTCAATATTAAGTTTGAACTGCATTGAATATCGATTGTGATCATTCAATTAATAATATTATTATTATTGATTTCCGATTCATGAGTTCATATATTCAATTATTATTGTCTATATTAAAAAGTCTACAAGGTGTTGAAATTTAGAAGAATATCAGCTAATTGTAAGTTTGAGGTATTGTAATGATAACTTCAATATTCTTAAAGAAGGAATAACACCAGCTAATTAGAAAATTATTTGCAGGATCAAGGACCATATTGAGAAGTCTACAAAGTGTTGGAGACTTGATTCTACACTCGAAAGATTATCTACTAATTGTGAGTGCTTTTATATTATCATCAAAAATTCAATAGAAATTCATTAATGCAATTGTCTTGAGTACCAGTACATCATTCTTGTATGAGTTTATCATTCATTATAATATAATAATAATAATAATTATTATTATTATCTTATATGATAGTGTTCTTTCATGTAATTGAATTGTCTGATTTCCAAATATTTTACTCTCCTTTGCAGTTATCATGTTATCGAATATTATAAATATCAGATATACATACAATTCATTTGGGCAACTGCATATATGAAATTATTGAACTTTTGTTTTTTCCAATACATATTTTTGTATTTGCTCTTATCAAATCCTTGCATTCTGTTCGATAGATGAATGATTGGCCAGAAAAATAGTATAACTTTGATATCGTAATTAATTTTCGACTTCAAATGTAAATTTTTCAATCCTTGCTCAAATTAAGTTTGAACTGCATTGAATATCGAATGTGATCATTCAATTAATAATATTATTACATTGATTTCCGATTTATGAGTTCATATATTTAATTATTATTGTCTATATTAAAAAGTCTACATGGTGTTGGACTTTAGAAGAATATCTGCTAATTGTAAGTTTGAGGTATTGTAATAATAACTTCAATATTCTTAAAGAAGGAATAACACCAGCTAATTAGAAAATTATTCGCAGGATCAAGGACCATATTGAGAATTCTACAAAGTGTTGGAGACATTCAAAAGATCATCTACTAATTGTGAGTGCTTTTATATTATCATCAAAAATTCAATAGAAATTCATTAATGCAATTGTCTTGAGTACCAGTACATCATTCTCGTATGAGTTTATCATTCATTATAATATAATAATAATAATAATAATAATTATCATTCATGAAAGTGCTCTTTCATGTAATTGATATGTCTGATTTCCAAATATTTCACTCTCCTTTGCAGTTATCATGTTATCGAATATTATAAATATCAGATATACATACAATTCATTTGGGCAACTGCATACATATATGAAATTATTGAACTTTTGTTTTTTCTAATACATATTTTTATATTTGCTCTTATCAAATCCTTGCATTCTGTTCGATAGATGAATGATTGATCAGAAAAATAGTATAACTTTGATATCGTAATTAATTTTGATTTCAAATGTAAATTTTTCAATCCTTGCTCAAATTAAGTTTGAACTGCATTGAATATCGATTGTGATCATTCAATTAATAATATTATTACATTGATTTCCGATTTATGAGTACATATATTTAATTATTATTGTCTTCATTAAAAAGTCTACAAGGTGTTGGAATTTAGAAGAATATCTGCTAATTGTAATTTTGAGGTATTGTAATAATAACTTCAATATTCTAAAAGAAGGAATAACACCAGCTAATTAGAAAATTATTTGTAGGATCAAGGACCATATTGAAAAGTCTACAAAGTGTTGGGAGATTTGATTCTACATTCGAAATATCATCTACTAATTGTAAGTGCTTTTATATTATCATCAAAAATTCAATAGAAATTCATTAATGCAATTGTCTTGAGTACCAGTACATCATTCTCGTATGAGTTTATCATTCATTATAATATAATAATAATAATAATAATTATCATTTATGAAAGTGCTCTTTCATGTAATTGAAATGTCTGATTTCCAATTATTTCACTCTCCTTTGCAGTTATCATGTTATGGAATATTATAAATATCAGATATACATACAATTCAATTGGACAACTGCATATATGAAATTATTGAACTTTTGTTTTTTCCAATACATATTTTTATATTTGCTCTTATCAAATCCTTGCATTCTGTTCGATAGATGAATGATTGGCCAGAAAAATAGTATAACTTTGATATCGTAATTAATTTTCGACTTCAAATGTAAATTTTTCAATCCTTGCTCAAATTAAGTTTGAACTGCATTGAATATCGAATGTGTTCATTCAATTAATAATATTATTACATTGATTTCCGATTCATGAGTTCATATATTTAATTTTTATTGTCTATATTAAAAAGTCTACAAGGTGTTGAAATTTAGAAGAATATCAGCTAATTGTAAGTTTGAGGTATTGTAATGATAACTTCAATATTCTTAAAGAAGGAATAACACCAGCTAATTAGAAAATTATTTGCAGGATCAAGGACCATATTGAGAAGTCTACAAAGTGTTGGAGACTTGATTCTACACTCGAAAGATTATCTACTAATTGTGAGTGCTTTTATATTATCATCAAAAATTCAATAGAAATTCATTAATGCAATTGTCTTGAGTACCAGTACATCATTCTTGTATGAGTTTATCATTCATTATAATATAATAATAATAATAATAATAATTATTATCTTATATGAAAGTGTTCTTTCATGTAATTGAATTGTCTGATTTCCAAATATTTTACTCTCCTTTGCAGTTATCATGTTATCGAATATTATAAATATCAGATATACATACAATTCATTTGGGCAACTGCATATATGAAATTATTGAACTTTTGTTTTTTCCAATACATATTTTTGTATTTGCTCTTATCAAATCCTTGCATTCTGTTCGATAGATGAATGATTGGCCAGAAAAATAGTATAACTTTGATATCGTAATTAATTTTCGACTTCAAATGTAAATTTTTCAATCCTTGCTCAAATTAAGTTTGAACTGCATTGAATATCGAATGTGATCATTCAATTAATAATATTATTACATTGATTTCCGATTTATGAGTTCATATATTTAATTATTATTGTCTATATTAAAAAGTCTACATGGTGTTGGACTTTAGAAGAATATCTGCTAATTGTAAGTTTGAGGTATTGTAATAATAACTTCAATATTCTTAAAGAAGGAATAACACCAGCTAATTAGAAAATTATTCGCAGGATCAAGGACCATATTGAGAATTCTACAAAGTGTTGGAGACATTCAAAAGATCATCTACTAATTGTGAGTGCTTTTATATTATCATCAAAAATTCAATAGAAATTCATTAATGCAATTGTCTTGAGTACCAGTACATCATTCTCGTATGAGTTTATCATTCATTATAATATAATAATAATAATAATAATAATTATCATTCATGAAAGTGCTCTTTCATGTAATTGATATGTCTGATTTCCAAATATTTCACTCTCCTTTGCAGTTATCATGTTATCGAATATTATAAATATCAGATATACATACAATTCATTTGGGCAACTGCATACATATATGAAATTATTGAACTTTTGTTTTTTCTAATACATATTTTTATATTTGCTCTTATCAAATCCTTGCATTCTGTTCGATAGATGAATGATTGATCAGAAAAATAGTATAACTTTGATATCGTAATTAATTTTGATTTCAAATGTAAATTTTTCAATCCTTGCTCAAATTAAGTTTGAACTGCATTGAATATCGATTGTGATCATTCAATTAATAATATTATTACATTGATTTCCGATTTATGAGTACATATATTTAATTATTATTGTCTTCATTAAAAAGTCTACAAGGTGTTGGAATTTAGAAGAATATCTGCTAATTGTAATTTTGAGGTATTGTAATAATAACTTCAATATTCTAAAAGAAGGAATAACACCAGCTAATTAGAAAATTATTTGTAGGATCAAGGACCATATTGAAAAGTCTACAAAGTGTTGGGAGATTTGATTCTACATTCGAAATATCATCTACTAATTGTAAGTGCTTTTATATTATCATCAAAAATTCAATAGAAATTCATTAATGCAATTGTCTTGAGTACCAGTACATCATTCTCGTATGAGTTTATCATTCATTATAATATAATAATAATAATAATAATTATCATTTATGAAAGTGCTCTTTCATGTAATTGAAATGTCTGATTTCCAATTATTTCACTCTCCTTTGCAGTTATCATGTTATGGAATATTATAAATATCAGATATACATACAATTCAATTGGACAACTGCATATATGAAATTATTGAACTTTTGTTTTTTCCAATACATATTTTTATATTTGCTCTTATCAAATCCTTGCATTCTGTTCGATAGATGAATGATTGGCCAGAAAAATAGTATAACTTTGATATCGTAATTAATTTTCGACTTCAAATGTAAATTTTTCAATCCTTGCTCAAATTAAGTTTGAACTGCATTGAATATCGAATGTGTTCATTCAATTAATAATATTATTACATTGATTTCCGATTCATGAGTTCATATATTTAATTTTTATTGTCTATATTAAAAAGTCTACAAGGTGTTGAAATTTAGAAGAATATCAGCTAATTGTAAGTTTGAGGTATTGTAATGATAACTTCAATATTCTTAAAGAAGGAATAACACCAGCTAATTAGAAAATTATTTGCAGGATCAAGGACCATATTGAGAAGTCTACAAAGTGTTGGAGACTTGATTCTACACTCGAAAGATTATCTACTAATTGTGAGTGCTTTTATATTATCATCAAAAATTCAATAGAAATTCATTAATGCAATTGTCTTGAGTACCAGTACATCATTCTTGTATGAGTTTATCATTCATTATAATATAATAATAATAATAATAATAATTATTATCTTATATGAAAGTGTTCTTTCATGTAATTGAATTGTCTGATTTCCAAATATTTTACTCTCCTTTGCAGTTATCATGTTATCGAATATTATAAATATCAGATATACATACAATTCATTTGGGCAACTGCATATATGAAATTATTGAACTTTTGTTTTTTCCAATACATATTTTTGTATTTGCTCTTATCAAATCCTTGCATTCTGTTCGATAGATGAATGATTGGCCAGAAAAATAGTATAACTTTGATATCGTAATTAATTTTCGACTTCAAATGTAAATTTTTCAATCCTTGCTCAAATTAAGTTTGAACTGCATTGAATATCGAATGTGATCATTCAATTAATAATATTATTACATTGATTTCCGATTTATGAGTTCATATATTTAATTATTATTGTCTATATTAAAAAGTCTACATGGTGTTGGACTTTAGAAGAATATCTGCTAATTGTAAGTTTGAGGTATTGTAATAATAACTTCAATATTCTTAAAGAAGGAATAACACCAGCTAATTAGAAAATTATTCGCAGGATCAAGGACCATATTGAGAATTCTACAAAGTGTTGGAGACATTCAAAAGATCATCTACTAATTGTGAGTGCTTTTATATTATCATCAAAAATTCAATAGAAATTCATTAATGCAATTGTCTTGAGTACCAGTACATCATTCTCGTATGAGTTTATCATTCATTATAATATAATAATAATAATAATAATAATTATCATTCATGAAAGTGCTCTTTCATGTAATTGATATGTCTGATTTCCAAATATTTCACTCTCCTTTGCAGTTATCATGTTATCGAATATTATAAATATCAGATATACATACAATTCATTTGGGCAACTGCATACATATATGAAATTATTGAACTTTTGTTTTTTCTAATACATATTTTTATATTTGCTCTTATCAAATCCTTGCATTCTGTTCGATAGATGAATGATTGATCAGAAAAATAGTATAACTTTGATATCGTAATTAATTTTGATTTCAAATGTAAATTTTTCAATCCTTGCTCAAATTAAGTTTGAACTGCATTGAATATCGATTGTGATCATTCAATTAATAATATTATTACATTGATTTCCGATTTATGAGTACATATATTTAATTATTATTGTCTTCATTAAAAAGTCTACAAGGTGTTGGAATTTAGAAGAATATCTGCTAATTGTAATTTTGAGGTATTGTAATAATAACTTCAATATTCTAAAAGAAGGAATAACACCAGCTAATTAGAAAATTATTTGTAGGATCAAGGACCATATTGAAAAGTCTACAAAGTGTTGGGAGATTTGATTCTACATTCGAAATATCATCTACTAATTGTAAGTGCTTTTATATTATCATCAAAAATTCAATAGAAATTCATTAATGCAATTGTCTTGAGTACCAGTACATCATTCTCGTATGAGTTTATCATTCATTATAATATAATAATAATAATAATAATTATCATTTATGAAAGTGCTCTTTCATGTAATTGAAATGTCTGATTTCCAATTATTTCACTCTCCTTTGCAGTTATCATGTTATGGAATATTATAAATATCAGATATACATACAATTCAATTGGACAACTGCATATATGAAATTATTGAACTTTTGTTTTTTCCAATACATATTTTTATATTTGCTCTTATCAAATCCTTGCATTCTGTTCGATAGATGAATGATTGGCCAGAAAAATAGTATAACTTTGATATCGTAATTAATTTTCGACTTCAAATGTAAATTTTTCAATCCTTGCTCAAATTAAGTTTGAACTGCATTGAATATCGAATGTGTTCATTCAATTAATAATATTATTACATTGATTTCCGATTCATGAGTTCATATATTTAATTTTTATTGTCTATATTAAAAAGTCTACAAGGTGTTGAAATTTAGAAGAATATCAGCTAATTGTAAGTTTGAGGTATTGTAATGATAACTTCAATATTCTTAAAGAAGGAATAACACCAGCTAATTAGAAAATTATTTGCAGGATCAAGGACCATATTGAGAAGTCTACAAAGTGTTGGAGACTTGATTCTACACTCGAAAGATTATCTACTAATTGTGAGTGCTTTTATATTATCATCAAAAATTCAATAGAAATTCATTAATGCAATTGTCTTGAGTACCAGTACATCATTCTTGTATGAGTTTATCATTCATTATAATATAATAATAATAATAATTATTATTATTATCTTATATGATAGTGTTCTTTCATGTAATTGAATTGTCTGATTTCCAAATATTTTACTCTCCTTTGCAGTTATCATGTTATCGAATATTATAAATATCAGATATACATACAATTCATTTGGGCAACTGCATATATGAAATTATTGAACTTTTGTTTTTTCCAATACATATTTTTGTATTTGCTCTTATCAAATCCTTGCATTCTGTTCGATAGATGAATGATTGGCCAGAAAAATAGTATAACTTTGATATCGTAATTAATTTTCGACTTCAAATGTAAATTTTTCAATCCTTGCTCAAATTAAGTTTGAACTGCATTGAATATCGAATGTGATCATTCAATTAATAATATTATTACATTGATTTCCGATTTATGAGTTCATATATTTAATTATTATTGTCTATATTAAAAAGTCTACATGGTGTTGGACTTTAGAAGAATATCTGCTAATTGTAAGTTTGAGGTATTGTAATAATAACTTCAATATTCTTAAAGAAGGAATAACACCAGCTAATTAGAAAATTATTCGCAGGATCAAGGACCATATTGAGAATTCTACAAAGTGTTGGAGACATTCAAAAGATCATCTACTAATTGTGAGTGCTTTTATATTATCATCAAAAATTCAATAGAAATTCATTAATGCAATTGTCTTGAGTACCAGTACATCATTCTCGTATGAGTTTATCATTCATTATAATATAATAATAATAATAATAATAATTATCATTCATGAAAGTGCTCTTTCATGTAATTGATATGTCTGATTTCCAAATATTTCACTCTCCTTTGCAGTTATCATGTTATCGAATATTATAAATATCAGATATACATACAATTCATTTGGGCAACTGCATACATATATGAAATTATTGAACTTTTGTTTTTTCTAATACATATTTTTATATTTGCTCTTATCAAATCCTTGCATTCTGTTCGATAGATGAATGATTGATCAGAAAAATAGTATAACTTTGATATCGTAATTAATTTTGATTTCAAATGTAAATTTTTCAATCCTTGCTCAAATTAAGTTTGAACTGCATTGAATATCGATTGTGATCATTCAATTAATAATATTATTACATTGATTTCCGATTTATGAGTACATATATTTAATTATTATTGTCTTCATTAAAAAGTCTACAAGGTGTTGGAATTTAGAAGAATATCTGCTAATTGTAATTTTGAGGTATTGTAATAATAACTTCAATATTCTAAAAGAAGGAATAACACCAGCTAATTAGAAAATTATTTGTAGGATCAAGGACCATATTGAAAAGTCTACAAAGTGTTGGGAGATTTGATTCTACATTCGAAATATCATCTACTAATTGTAAGTGCTTTTATATTATCATCAAAAATTCAATAGAAATTCATTAATGCAATTGTCTTGAGTACCAGTACATCATTCTCGTATGAGTTTATCATTCATTATAATATAATAATAATAATAATAATTATCATTTATGAAAGTGCTCTTTCATGTAATTGAAATGTCTGATTTCCAATTATTTCACTCTCCTTTGCAGTTATCATGTTATGGAATATTATAAATATCAGATATACATACAATTCAATTGGACAACTGCATATATGAAATTATTGAACTTTTGTTTTTTCCAATACATATTTTTATATTTGCTCTTATCAAATCCTTGCATTCTGTTCGATAGATGAATGATTGGCCAGAAAAATAGTATAACTTTGATATCGTAATTAATTTTCGACTTCAAATGTAAATTTTTCAATCCTTGCTCAAATTAAGTTTGAACTGCATTGAATATCGAATGTGTTCATTCAATTAATAATATTATTACATTGATTTCCGATTCATGAGTTCATATATTTAATTTTTATTGTCTATATTAAAAAGTCTACAAGGTGTTGAAATTTAGAAGAATATCAGCTAATTGTAAGTTTGAGGTATTGTAATGATAACTTCAATATTCTTAAAGAAGGAATAACACCAGCTAATTAGAAAATTATTTGCAGGATCAAGGACCATATTGAGAAGTCTACAAAGTGTTGGAGACTTGATTCTACACTCGAAAGATTATCTACTAATTGTGAGTGCTTTTATATTATCATCAAAAATTCAATAGAAATTCATTAATGCAATTGTCTTGAGTACCAGTACATCATTCTTGTATGAGTTTATCATTCATTATAATATAATAATAATAATAATAATAATTATTATCTTATATGAAAGTGTTCTTTCATGTAATTGAATTGTCTGATTTCCAAATATTTTACTCTCCTTTGCAGTTATCATGTTATCGAATATTATAAATATTAGATATACATACAATTCATTTGGGCAACTGCATATATGAAATTATTGAACTTTTGTTTTTTCCAATACATATTTTTGTATTTGCTCTTATCAAATCCTTGCATTCTGTTCGATAGATGAATGATTGGCCAGAAAAATAGTATAACTTTGATATCGTAATTAATTTTCGACTTCAAATGTAAATTTTTCAATCCTTGCTCAAATTAAGTTTGAACTGCATTGAATATCGAATGTGATCATTCAATTAATAATATTATTACATTGATTTCCGATTTATGAGTTCATATATTTAATTATTATTGTCTATATTAAAAAGTCTACATGGTGTTGGACTTTAGAAGAATATCTGCTAATTGTAAGTTTGAGGTATTGTAATAATTACTTCAATATTCTTAAAGAAGGAATAACACCAGCTAATTAGAAAATTATTCGCAGGATCAAGGACCATATTGAGAATTCTACAAAGTGTTGGAGACATTCAAAAGATCATCTACTAATTGTGAGTGCTTTTATATTATCATCAAAAATTCAATAGAAATTCATTAATGCAATTGTCTTGAGTACCAGTACATCATTCTCGTATGAGTTTATCATTCATTATAATATAATAATAATAATAATAATAATAATTATCATTCATGAAAGTGCTCTTTCATGTAATTGATATGTCTGATTTCCAAATATTTCACTCTCCTTTGCAGTTATCATGTTATCGAATATTATAAATATCAGATATACATACAATTCATTTGGGCAACTGCATACATATATGAAATTATTGAACTTTTGTTTTTTCTAATACATATTTTTATATTTGCTCTTATCAAATCCTTGCATTCTGTTCGATAGATGAATGATTGATCAGAAAAATAGTATAACTTTGATATCGTAATTAATTTTGATTTCAAATGTAAATTTTTCAATCCTTGCTCAAATTAAGTTTGAACTGCATTGAATATCGATTGTGATCATTCAATTAATAATATTATTACATTGATTTCCGATTTATGAGTACATATATTTAATTATTATTGTCTTCATTAAAAAGTCTACAAGGTGTTGGAATTTAGAAGAATATCTGCTAATTGTAATTTTGAGGTATTGTAATAATAACTTCAATATTCTAAAAGAAGGAATAACACCAGCTAATTAGAAAATTATTTGTAGGATCAAGGACCATATTGAAAAGTCTACAAAGTGTTGGGAGATTTGATTCTACATTCGAAATATCATCTACTAATTGTAAGTGCTTTTATATTATCATCAAAAATTCAATAGAAATTCATTAATGCAATTGTCTTGAGTACCAGTACATCATTCTCGTATGAGTTTATCATTCATTATAATATAATAATAATAATAATAATTATCATTTATGAAAGTGCTCTTTCATGTAATTGAAATGTCTGATTTCCAATTATTTCACTCTCCTTTGCAGTTATCATGTTATGGAATATTATAAATATCAGATATACATACAATTCAATTGGACAACTGCATATATGAAATTATTGAACTTTTGTTTTTTCCAATACATATTTTTATATTTGCTCTTATCAAATCCTTGCATTCTGTTCGATAGATGAATGATTGGCCAGAAAAATAGTATAACTTTGATATCGTAATTAATTTTCGACTTCAAATGTAAATTTTTCAATCCTTGCTCAAATTAAGTTTGAACTGCATTGAATATCGAATGTGTTCATTCAATTAATAATATTATTACATTGATTTCCGATTCATGAGTTCATATATTTAATTTTTATTGTCTATATTAAAAAGTCTACAAGGTGTTGAAATTTAGAAGAATATCAGCTAATTGTAAGTTTGAGGTATTGTAATGATAACTTCAATATTCTTAAAGAAGGAATAACACCAGCTAATTAGAAAATTATTTGCAGGATCAAGGATCATATTGAGAAGTCTACAAAGTGTTGGAGACTTGATTCTACACTCGAAAGATTATCTACTAATTGTGAGTGCTTTTATATTATCATCAAAAATTCAATAGAAATTCATTAATGCAATTGTCTTGAGTACCAGTACATCATTCTTGTATGAGTTTATCATTCATTATAATATAATAATAATAATAATAATAATTATTATCTTATATGAAAGTGTTCTTTCATGTAATTGAATTGTCTGATTTCCAAATATTTTACTCTCCTTTGCAGTTATCATGTTATCGAATATTATAAATATCAGATATACATACAATTCATTTGGGCAACTGCATATATGAAATTATTGAACTTTTGTTTTTTCCAATACATATTTTTGTATTTGCTCTTATCAAATCCTTGCATTCTGTTCGATAGATGAATGATTGGCCAGAAAAATAGTATAACTTTGATATCGTAATTAATTTTCGACTTCAAATGTAAATTTTTCAATCCTTGCTCAAATTAAGTTTGAACTGCATTGAATATCGAATGTGATCATTCAATTAATAATATTATTACATTGATTTCCGATTTATGAGTTCATATATTTAATTATTATTGTCTATATTAAAAAGTCTACAAGGTGTTGGACTTTAGAAGAATATCTGCTAATTGTAAGTTTGAGGTATAGTAATAATAACTTCAATATTCTTAAAGAAGGAATAACACCAGCTAATTAGAAAATTATTCGCAGGATCAAGGACCATATTGAGAATTCTACAAAGTGTTGGAGACATTCAAAAGATCATCTACTAATTGTAAGTGCTTTTATATTATCATCAAAAATTCAATAGAAATTCATTAATGCAATTGTCTTGAGTACCAGTACATCATGCTCGTATGAGTTAATCATTCATTATAATATAATGATAATAATAATAATTATCATTTATGAAAGTGCTCTTTCATGTGATTGATATGTCTGATTTCCAAATATTTCACTCTCCTTTGCAGTTATCATGTTATCGAATATTATAAATATCAGATATACATACAATTCATTTGGGCAACTGCATATATGAAATTATTGAACTTTTGTTTTTTCTAATACATATTTTCATATATGCTCTTATCAAATCCTTGCATTCTGTTCGATAGAAGAATGATTCGATCAGAAAAATAGTATAACTTTGATATCGTAATTAATTTTTTATTTCAAATGTAAATTTTTCAATCCTTGCTCAAATTAAGTTTGAACTGCATTGAATATCGATTGTGATCATTCAATAAATAATATTATTACATTGATTTCCGATTCATGAGTACATATAATTAATTATTATTGTCTTTATTAAAAAGTCTACAAGGTGTTGGAATTTAGAAGAATATCTGCTAATTGTAAGTTTGAGATATTGTAATAATAACTTCAATATTCTTAAAGAAGGAATAACACCAGCTAATTAGAAAATTATTCGAAGGATCAAGGACCATATTGAGAAGTCTACAAAGTGTTGGTGACTTGATTCTACACTCAAAAGATTATCTACTAATTGTGAGTGCTTTTATATTATCATCAGAAATTCAATAGAAATTCATTAATGTAATTGTCTTGAGTACCAGTAAATCATTCTCGTATGAGTTTATCATTCATTATAATATAATAATAATAATTATCATTTATGAAAGTGCTCTTTCATGTGATTGATATGTCTGATTTCCAAATATTTCACTCTCCTTTGCAGTTATCATGTTATCGAATATTATAAATATCAGATATACATACAATTCATTTGGGCAACTGCATATATGAAATTATTGAACTTTTGTTTTTTCTAATACATATTTTCATATATGCTCTTATCAAATCCTTGCATTCTGTTCGATAGAAGAATGATTCGATCAGAAAAATAGTATAACTTTGATATCGTAATTAATTTTTTATTTCAAATGTAAATTTTTCAACCCTTGCTCAAATTAAGTTTGAACTGCATTGAATATCGATTGTGATCATTCAATTAATAATATTATTACATTGATTTCCGATTCATGAGTACATATAATTAATTATTATTGTCTTTATTAAAAAGTCTACAAGGTGTTGGAATTTAGAAGAATATCTGCTAATTGTAAGTTTGAGATATTGTAATAATAACTTCAATATTCTTAAAGAAGGAATAACACCAGCTAATTAGAAAATCATTCGAAGGATCAAGGACCATATTGAGAAGTCTACAAAGTGTTGGTGACTTGATTCTACACTCAAAAGATTATCTACTAATTGTGAGTGCTTTTATATTATCATAAAAAATTCAATAGAAATTCATTAATGCAATTGTCTTGAGTACCAGTAAATCATTCTCGTATGAGTTCATCATTCATTATAATATAATAATAATAATAATTATCATTTATGAAAGTGCTCTTCTTTGTAATTGAAATGTCTGATTTCCAATTATTTCACTCTCCTTTGCAGTTATCATGTTATCGAATATTATAAATATCAGATCAATTGGACAACTGCATATATGAAATTATTGAACTTTTGTTTTTTCCAATACATATTTTTATATTTGCTCTTATCAAATCCTTGCATTCTGTTCAATAGATGAATGATTGATCAAAAAAATAGTGTAACCTTGATATTGTAATTAATTTTTGACTTCGAATGTAAATTTTTCAATCCTTGCTCAATATTAAGTTTGAACTGCATTGAATATCGATTGTGATCATTCAATTAATAATATTATTGTTATTGATTTCCGATTCATGAGTTCATATATTTAATTATTATTGTCTATATTAAAAAGTCTACAAGGTGTTGAAATTTAGAAGAATATCTGCTAATTGTAAGTTTGAGGTATTGTAATGATAACTTCAATATTCTTAAAGAAGGAATAACACCAGCTAATTAGAAAATTATTCGCAGGATCAAGGACCATATTGAGAAGTCTACAAAGTGTTGGAGATTTGATTCTACATTCGAAAGATCATCTACTAATTGTAAGTGCTTTTATATTATCATCAAAAATTCAATAGAAATTCATTAATGCAATTGTCTTGAGTACCAGTACATCATTCTCGTATGAGTTTATCATTCATTATAATATAATAATAATAATAATTATCATCTATGAAAGTGCTCTTTCATGTAATTGAAATGTCTGATTTCCAATTATTTCACTCTCCTTTGCAGTCATCATGTTATCGAATATTATAAATATCAGATATACATACAATTCAATTGGACAACTGCATATATGAAATTATTGAACTTTTGTTTTTTCCAATACATATTTTTATATTTGCTTTCATCAAATCCTTGCATTTTGTTCAATAGATGAATGATTTATCAGAAAAATAGTATAACTTTGATATCGTAATCAATTTTTGACTTCGAATGTAAATTTTTCAATCCTTGCTCAAATTAAGTTTGAACTGCATTGAATATCGATTGTGATCATTCAATTAATAATATTATTACATCGATTTCCGAGTTATGAGTTCATATATTCAATTATTATTGTCTATATTAAAAAGTCTACAAGGTGTTGGAATTTAGAAGAATATCTGCTAATTGTAAGTTTGAGGTATTGTAATAATAACTTCAATATTCTTAAAGAAGGAATAACACCAGCTAATTAGAAAATTATTCGCAGGATCAAGGACCATATTGAGAAGTCTACAAAGTGTTGGAGATTTGATTCTACATTCGAAAGATCATCTACTAATTGTAAGTGCTTTTATATTATCATCAAAAATTCAATAGAAATTCATTAATGCAATTGTCTTGAGTACCAGTACATCATTCTCGTATGAGTTTATCATTCATTATAATATAATAATAATAATAATTATCATCTATGAAAGTGCTCTTTCATGTAATTGAAATGTCTGATTTCCAATTATTTCACTCTCCTCTGCAGTTATCATGTTATCGAATATTATAAATATCAGATATACATACAATTCAATTGGACAACTGCATATATGAAATTATTGAACTTTTGTTTTTTCCAATACATATTTTTATATTTGCTTTCATCAAATCCTTGCATTTTGTTCAATAGATGAATGATTTATCAGAAAAATAGTATAACTTTGATATCGTAATCAATTTTTGACTTCGAATGTAAATTTTTCAATCCTTGCTCAAATTAAGTTTGAACTGCATTGAATATCGATTGTGATCATTCAATTAATAATATTATTACATCGATTTCCGAGTTATGAGTTCATATATTCAATTATTATTGTCTATATTAAAAAGTCTACAAGGTGTTGGAATTTAGAAGAATATCTGCTAATTGTAAGTTTGAGGTATTGTAATAATAACTTCAATATTCTTAAAGAAGGAATAACACCAGCTAATTAGAAAATTATTCGCAGGATCAAGGACCATATTGAGAAGTCTACAAAGTGTTGGAGATTTGATTCTACATTCGAAAGATCATCTACTAATTGTAAGTGCTTTTATATTATCATCAAAAATTCAATAGAAATTCATTAATGCAATTGTCTTGAGTACCAGTACATCATTCTCGTATGAGTTTATCATTCATTATAATATAATAATAATAATAATTATCATCTATGAAAGTGCTCTTTCATGTAATTGAAATGTCTGATTTCCAATTATTTCACTCTCCTCTGCAGTTATCATGTTATCGAATATTATAAATATCAGATATACATACAATTCAATTGGACAACTGCATATATGAAATTATTGAACTTTTGTTTTTTCCAATACATATTTTTATATTTGCTCTTATCAAATCCTTGCATTCTGTTCGATAGATGAATGATTGATCAGAAAAATAGTATAACTTTGATATCGTAATTAATTTTTGACTTCGAATGTAAATCTTTGCTCAATAATGAGTATAAACTGCATTGGATATCGATTGTGATCATTCAATCAAAAGTATTATTGTATGGATTTCCGATTCTGGAGTTCATATACACTGTGTCCAAGATAAGAATGAACAGCATGGGGATATCGGAAACGGTAAGTGATACAGGGTCGATTAAATTAGAGAAAAGTAGTCGGAGATATCCGGGGAAAACCGAAATTTGAGAATTTCGTTTTTATTTTCGAAGGAAATGTAAAACAAATAGCACTTCGTCATGGCCACTTTTCGAGGACTACACGATAACATAAGCAGAATTTTCGTGCGACGTTTCGTCTTTTAGAAAACAACATCAACTTTGTATTTTTATATGGGCCGAAACTAAAGTATACCCTGTATACGACTCCATTTTCCATTGTGAATACAGCAACATATCACACAATATGGTTTCGGAACCTTTTCTCGCGCAAAATGTAATTTAGTGATTACTTAATCTGTTTTTCTTCAATTTTAGATAGTAGGCGCTGGAAAAAATGACAACATAATGTTCTGTTGTCATAATAATAGTGTAGTTTGGTAGAATATTTGACATATTACTGTTCCTACTTTCACATCTCTTTACCTACCTAATTTGTGTCAAAAATGGAAAACGGCAGCTTTTCGAATACTGAAAAATTTGATATGTTGTCATGTTACATTTTGTGCCATAGAAATTGTATTGATGCTGAACGTGCGTACTTTAATAAGTATCCAGAGAGGCGACAACCTGGTGAATCAATATTTAGACGGCTAGTTTTCAATTTAAAAGAATACGGATCATTTAAAAAACACGAAGTGCTATTTGTTTTACATTTCCTTCGAAAATAAAGCTAGGAGAAAATAAAAACGAAATTCTCAAATTTCGGTTTTTCCCGGATATCTCCGAAACTACTTGGGATATTAAAACTTTCTAAATGCCATATTATTAGGCACATAAATGCGCTACTTTTCTCTAATTTAATCGACCCTGTATCACCCACCGTTTCCGATATCCCCATGCTGTTCATTCTTTTCTTGGACACAGTGTATATTCAATTATTATTGTCTAATTAATACTAAAAAGTTGATATTATAACAAATAAACTTCTCGAAAAAATTAAAATAATATTTCTTCACGTTAATGATAATAATAAATTATAATGAGGAATGCAAGTTTTTGATATTGAATTGCAAATCATCATTGATATGTTAGAAATGAATCGTTATGAATTTTTATATCTTGGGATCTCAACGATAATTATTTTGAAAATTATTTAT
This sequence comes from Plagiodera versicolora, assembly GCA_037013635.1. NCBI lineage: Eukaryota > Metazoa > Arthropoda > Insecta > Coleoptera > Chrysomelidae > Plagiodera > Plagiodera versicolora. Next base: position 109,024 of record CM072986.1, on the reverse strand, counting down.
TTTATTCAGAAATGATAACTCATCTCTATATTTTCATTTAACAATGGAAAAACTCTGTATAATGCAAAACCAGCATCTTCACACATCAGAACTAATATACTTACTTTGTTATACCGGGTGATTCTTGAATAACTTTTTTATTATTGGAGATAGAAGAACAAAATTCGAAGGTTGTGTATTATATGTCAAATGGAACATTTGAAAATCGAAAGTTGAAGTCATTTCAACGCGCGGGTCCCATCACAAGCGACTGCGATGTTGGGTCTTTTATTATTACACAGTATACTTACCTCGGATCTCTCTGTCACACACTTCCACGCGAGTTGAAATCAAAATCTTTAAAATTCGCAAACCCCCAATAGGACCGGAATTTTCGCAGACAACAACGTGTTCGCAATTAAACAGCGCTTATGATGATATAAAATTTTTTCAATTATCAATCCAGTGTGTAACTGGCATCGATATACCTGTGTTTACCTGACAACCCAGTAGTTCGCCCAGGTAAATAGTAGACAACCCAACGGCTGCTCATTCTATACGTTTTATACTTTCAGTCAGGACAATTTTTTTTATTATCCTGATGTTGCAACATTTAATTAAAAATCATTTTTTAAAAAATAATTAAAAATAGTCTGCCCAGGATTTTTTTAGCAAACTCATTTTCATTATGTTTTCTAATATACTAAATTCATGATAAAATATATTTCGTTCTATTATCAGCTCGGTGAAGGTCGACCTAGGTTCGGATCTTCTACTATTTGTGTTTATGTCGACCTAAAACAAGCATTTGAGACAATTGACCGTAAAATCCATGTTACAATCATATAAAATTGCGGGTGTGGCATTGGAATGGGTAAATGACTATTTGTGTAATAGATTTCTTCTTCTTCTTCTTCGTTATTGGCTTTGCTCCTGTAAGGGCAATTTGCCAGCACATTCGGGGTGGGGTGAACTTGTCTGGCTTTACGCCATGTCAGCCCCACGATTGGTTTTAATGAAATGAAGCTGTGGAGCAAAAATGATATAACCTCCACCGGGGTTGGTTACCCGATCTTGGTTTTAATCTTGAAGATTATGAATGAATGTTAAGCTGTGTATTATTGTTTTATGGGGTTTGAGGTGTTATAGACATAAAGGGTAGGTACATACAGTTGACACAGATATGGTGTAGACGTCACAATCGATTTAAGCTTGCTGAAAAAATAAGAAATTTTATAGGTTAATTTTATTGTAAATCAGAAATTTTAGTAAAATTTTAATGCGTGTTTCTGTGATTTTTGACAAAATAATTGACATATTGAGAGGGGGTTGAAGACTCGTGGAGACCATTTCATTGTAAACGTCAAAGTTTGGAATGATATTAATTGGGCATTCTAGGAAAATATGATCCAACGTTTCCACCAAACCACATTCACAGTTTGGTGATTCTTTAATTTTTATTTTATGTAAATGTGAAGAGGTTAGGCAATGGCCTGTTCGCATTCTTATAATTGTTGTAATGTGTTTACGATCAACAAATTCAAATTCTGCAAACCACTTCTTTTTGGGGAAGGAAGACACTATTCTTGCGTAAAAAGTACCTTTATTTTTTAATGATTTTTGCCAAACATCGTTGTGTTCTTGAAAAATTGTGTTTTTGATAATATTTACTATATCAGATTTGTCCCAGTAATGTTTTATTGGAATATTTAAATCTGCACCTATTTTAGCCAGTTTGTCTACCCTTTCATTACCCTCTATTTGTGAGTGCCCTGGTATCCAGGCTAGGGATATATTCGAGCCGTAGTTATTTTCAGTTAGGAGTAGTCTTTTAGTTTGTAGTGATAGATAATCTCTATTTGGGTTTAAGTCGGTTTTTTTTATTTTGTCTATAGCTCCTTGAGAGTCTGAAAATATAATAACATTAGTAAGTTTTTTTTCATAATGATTTTTAGAGCTTCATGTATCGCAATTATTTCTGCTGTACATATGCAAAGGTTATTTTGAAGTCTAGCTGAAAAGTTGAAATTTATTTGGGGAATATGTATTCCAATTCCTACCCTTGAGTTTGTTTTTGACGCATCTGTATATACAAAGATATGGGAATTTTTATAAGGAAAAGTTGCGGACAGAAAGTTTAGATTTTGAGGATTTATGTCTTTTTTTACATCTAGTTTAATGATTTTCGTCTGGTTTATTAAATATTCGTTGCTTACTTCAAAGATGGGGTAATTGTTTGATTTATATAAACATTTTATGTAAGGAAGAAGGTAGTTATAAGCCTGGATTAGATATGGGGGCTCTTTGTTTTTCCAAAAGTTAACATTTTTGGCCCAGATGTTTCTTAGTTTTCGTATTAAATAAGTTAAAGGATGTCCACTAATAATAATAATTTTGCTAAGAAATTTAACTGCCAATAATTTTCTACGATGTTCTAAATCAATTTCTGTCGCCTCCGCTAAGAGTGCACTGGTGGGTGTGGAGCGCATACATCCCAATGCCACTCTCAAACTTTGCATTTGTATTGTATCTAACTTTTTGAGGTAAATTTTACTACAAGGCTTAATAAGAATTGATGCATAGTCTAGGTGGGATTTGATAAGGCCGTTATGTACCATTAGGAGTGATTTGGGGTCCGCACCCCACCACACTCTGCAAAAGGTTTTCATTAAATTTATTCCTTTGCGGGTTTTTTTGATTAAAAAGTCTATGTATTTATTCCATTTTAAATTTCTGTGAAAAATGGTGCCCAAATATTTAATTTCATTTTTAAAATTTAAACTAAATTCATTTATTTTTATTGTGGGAAGCTCTACCACCCTTGGGTTTTTAGTGAAAAAAATTGGTTCACATTTTGCAGTTGAGAGTTTTAAATTATGCTTATTGAGCCAGTCTGATATTAAGTTTAGCGTTTGGTTAATAATTACAGCCATTTCGTGTGGGTCTTTTCCCTTTATATACAGGGTGTGTCACAGTGGATGGAACATTAGAAGTATCTAGAGAACAGAGAGACAGATCATTCCGAAAATTTGTGGGCGTGGATAATCAAACTTGCTCTATCCGTCTAAAATATTTTCATCAATACAGTGTTGCCGCTTGTATCAGAAAGTAGTAGCTACTTTGTTATTTCAAATGGAACACCTCGTATATTATATTATTTTTGGGATCCTTATAAGATTCCTCACAACTTTCCCACATAATTCCCTATACCTATCTGTGACGATTTCCGAGATAAAAATTATTTTGTCAAATTTTTGTGTAAAACCTGACCATTGAAAAATATCAATTTTTTCCCAATGCAAATTCACAAAATATCGCAATTTGGGTTATAGCTGCATAAGACCATCAAGTATTCTGTCGATGAACTGGATCTCAGTTTCAGCATACAGGAAGGCTCAGAAGTTAGTGTCATCCGGGCACTCATGAAAATGACTGCAACTCCATTTTTTTGAATGGAACACCCTGTATATTATCACTTATTCGAAAAGCTATAACATTTTCCATTCTAATTGGGTATACTTTCCCTATACCTATCTCGTACAGTTTGTTAGTTATGATCACTTCTGTTATGAATTCGTTTTCATTAAAATAAATATTGGATAGTGCTTAAGATAGTAGGCTATGAACTTCATTCTGACAGGGAAATAACTTGTCATTTCTTTATTGTCCTCATGTATTCAAGTTGCATGTTTGTAAGAATACTACGGCAGAAAATAATTACTTGAATGCGGTTTAGATGGATTTATTCATCATTTATGGTCAATGTAACAAAAATATCATTAGAAAATGCAGCGAGTTTAATGAAAAGTATGCTGATTTACCTCGAACGAATTCGAGAAAATTCATTGGATTGAACAGAAATTTTGAAATGCTTATATCATCATGAAAAGCTACAGGTATCAAAGTCTGACATGTGTATTAATGAATCTAGAAAGATTTCAAAAACAGTTCAAAATTTCTCTTCAATCTAATTTCCTCGGATTTATCCGAGGTGAATCACTTCATTCTTTTCATTGAAAAGAAAAACTCCGCATGTTCTAATGATATTCTTGTTTCATTGACCATAAATGATGAATAAATCCATTTTAACCGCATTCAAGTAATTATTTCTTGCTATAGTATTTTTACACTCATGCATCTTGAATACAGGATAGCAATGAAGGAAGAACATGTTAGTTCTCTGTCAGAATGAAGTTCATAGCCTACTATCTTCAGCACTATCAAATATTTATTTTATTGAAACGAATTCATAACATAAGTGATCATAACTAACACACTGTACGAGATAGGTATAGGGAAAGTATACTCAATTAAAATGGAAAATGTTAAAGCTTTTCGAATAAGTGATAATATACAGGGTGTTCCATTTAAAAAAATGGAGTTGCAGTCATTTTCATGAGTGCCCGGATAACACTCACTTCTGAGCCTCCCTGTATGCTGAAACTGAGATCCAGTTCATCGACAGAATACTTGATGGTCTTATGCAGCTATAACCCAAATTGCAATTTTTTGTGAATTTGCATTGGGAAAAAATTCATATTTTTCAATGGTCAGGTTTTGCAAAAAAATCTGACAAAATAATTTTTATCTCGAAAATCGTCACAGATAGGTATAGGGAATTATGTGGGAAAGTTGTGAGGAATCTTATAAGGATCCCAAAAATGATATAATATACGAGGTGTTCCATTTGAAATATCAAAGTAGCTACTACTTTCTGATACAAGCGGCAACACTGTATTGATGAAAATATTTTAGACGGATAGAGCAAGTTTGATTATCCACGCCCACAAATTTTCGGAATGATCTGTCTTTCTGTTCTCCAGATACTTCTAATGTTCCATCCACTGTGACACACCCGGTATATGACTAGGTCATCGGCGTAACCGATTATTTTCACTCTCGGGGGTGGTAAAAAAAAAATGTCTCTTATATATATGTTAAACAATAACGTACTTAGAGGCGATCCCTGAGGAATGCCCGAGTTAGCTGTTGATGGGCCCAAAGGCTCACCGTTTCTATTTTTTGAATAGAGAATTCGTTCAGATAAAATTTTCAATATTAAATTTGTCAAATAGATTGGGGTATCAATTTCTACCAATTTATTATATAGTTTATAAATATCCAAATGGTCATAGGCGGCCTTAATATCAAGAAATACAGCAAGTATTGAGAGGTTTTCTCCAAAAGCTAAATTTATCTCTGTTGTTAAAAGGGCTTATGCGTTTAGGGTACCCTGAGCTTTTCTAAAGCCCGTTTGGGTCCAGGGAAAGTATAGTTTGTTTTCTAAGAACCATTCAATTCTATTTTTAATCATTATTTCTAGGGTTTTTAGTATACAAGAAGACAGGACTATAGGGCGGTAACTATCTATTAATAACGGGTCTTTATTTGGTTTTAGTAAAAATATAATATTATAAGCTTTCCAAGATTGAGGTATGCTTCCTCCCAATAATATTTTGTTAAATATTTCCACTAATGCCAATTGCAGTTTCGGAGGGATATTTTTAAGCATAAGGTATGAAACTTCGTCCATGCCTGTTGCTGAATGTTTTTTATTTTTTAATGCCAATTTTAATTCTTCGATTGTAAACCATTTTATTTCACTCTGAGTCCGAGTTAGTGGTATTGGAATAAAGTCAACATTAGCTGAAATTATCGACATGTTATTTAACAAATTCTGCCTTAAGGTATCTGGAATATCCTGTGAAAATTGTTTTGTTTTTGTTCCAGCAAAAGCTTTAACTTTATTCCAGACATAACTTAAATCAGAATTTCTATTCAATGTCTCGCAAAATTTAATAAAACCTTTTTTTTTTCTTATTTTTAAGGGCTCTTTTTGTAGAAGCTATGATTTTTTTTGCCTGAATGTAGTTGTCTAAATTTGGGTTGTCTTTAAAATTATGTAGTGTAGCTTTTCTCCTATTGATTAATAAGGAACATTCGTCGTCCCACCAGGGGTTCTTTATTTTAGAGTTATTGTTAATTATTTTAAGCGGGATTGTTTCTGACGCTGATTCCTCTAGTATTTGTGTAAATTTGATGTGGTCTATTTCATTTTTAGACAATCCTACTGCATTTACAACTGCTGAGTCATAGAATCGATTCCAGTCGGCCTTGTTGAAATTTTTTACTTTGTATGGTTTAAAATTTATATTTTCAATCTCATTTTTGGAATTTAATTCAAGGAGTGTAGGAAAATGGTCACTGTTTGCACAGTCTGGTAAAACGCTCCATGTAGATGTTGGAGCTAATGCAGGGTGAATAAGGGTAATATCAAGGGGATTTTGAGTATTGTTATGAAAGCTAGTGGGCGTGCCTTTACTAATTAACACATATTCATTTTCGTCCAGAAATTCTATCAAGGTTTTACCGTTGTGATTTGTACTTGTGCTGTTCCATGAGCGATGCAGCGCATTTAGATCACCCATAAGCACGCTAGTTCCTTGTAGGTTACCGAAAATTAAGTCCATATTATTTTTTCCGAGTTTAAATTGTGGAGGGCAATAAACATTGATTATATTTATATTTCCTATTTTAATAATAATAAACTGAAGGTGCTTATCTACCATAGAGGCCTGATTATTTATTATTGTAAATTTTATGTTATTTTTTACACAGGTGATTATGCCACCGAATCCATCTGAACGGTCTTGTCTAATTATTTTATATGAATTAAGTATGAAGGCTTGGTTAGCTTTAAGCCAGGTTTCGTTTAATATGATTACATTTGGTTTATTTTCTTTTATTAAATTGATTAGGTCCCCCTTATTTGAAGAAACGCTTCTAATATTCCATTGAAGGATTTTAAAATTTTTTAAAGTTTTTTGTTGGGAATTATTGAATATGCTAAATTGGTGAATGTTCTAAATCCATTTGAGGACCTGAACCATAATTTTGGTCACTAATGGTTTGAATGTGTTCAATTAATTGATTAATTGTATTCAAGGGTATGTTTTTAAGTAGGGAATCTAAAGTTTGAAAAGCGTTGTAATAGGCACTATCTGGCGTTGTGAAGTTGGGTGAGGCTAATTTGTTTTCTAAGTTAGAGTGATTGGAAGATTGAGGGGAAGTTATTGGTTGTGGTTTATTATTTTGTAGGTTGGGTATACGAGAGTTGGGAAATAATAGAGCTTCATTGTGAGCTGCTCTGTCATATCCTATTTTAGTTTTCATTTTATTCTGTATCCGGGATGGGGTAAGTACTTGGCTAAATTTAGGGTTGTGTCCTTCTTTGAAATTGACACTTCTCCTTTGAGATGGGAGGATAGAATTTGTATCTTTTCCACCATTAGGGTGTTGTGGAAGTTCTGGAAATTCTTGTGGATGAGATATGTACTCACTTGGTGCGTATGTTTTGGGACATAGATCAGAAGCTTCAAAAAAGGTTATATTTTCATATGCTATGAGTCTTTTAATGTCCCTTTGGCGATTAAATTCAGGGCAAATTTTCGATGTCGATCTATGTTCGGTACTTTTGCAATGAATGCATTTTGTGTGACAGGAATAAGATATCGTTTGGTTTTCGTTAATTGTAGAGTGAGTGTCCTCCTCCCCACAATTAAAACATTTTTTTCTTTTATTTTTACATAATTTCTTCGTATGACCGTATATTAAACAATTATAACATTGTGTAACTGGAGCTACATAAGGTAGAACTTTCTTTTTTAGTTTATAAATGGCAACGTTTTTAGGTAGAATTATTCCTTTGAATGTAATTAAGATGGTGGTGGTTGGATCGTATTTTACCAAAGTTTTATTTTCATTATCATTAGTAAGGATTTTACGGTTTAGTCTAACAATGTCCACTATCTCGAATGGAGAGTCAATATCTTTCATTAAATTTTCCAATGAAATGTCATTATGGACCTGCCTTACAATACCTTTGCATGTCACAAAATTATATGGTATATAAATTGAATATCCCCTGTCTTTGAGAATTGTATTTTCAGTAAATTGATTAGCTGATTTATAGTCACTAAATTCGATTGATAATCTATTAAGACCTTTATTATTGATATTCTTTATATTGTCTAGCTTCAAGTCAAAAATTTCTTTGGCTATTTTTAGGACATTAAATTTACCTATATTGTTGCCGGATTTTTCTGTTGACTCTATAAAAACTACAAAAGGTCCCTTATCTGATGGGCTGAATTGTTTGGGCATTTTTTCGTTATTTTTAATGTTTTTATGTAGCAGATTTTCGTTCAAGGTCGATGATGACGTTCCAGTGTTATCATTTTTACTTGAATTCGAATTCTTGTTATTGGATTTAAACCGTTTTGTAGTATTTTTATTTTGAATTTCATTTTCCGACGACTCTGATGATGAGTCTGGTAGCCAATCTAGATTTTTATTTTTTTTTTTGGTGAGTGACCCCCTCCGGGGTCCTCGCCAACCTCCATATTTTATTATTTTTTTTTTAACGAAATATAGAGGAAAGCGTAAAAATCTCGATGAAAATAATAATATTATTAAATTTCTTTTTAAACAAGCCAATAAATCGACTTACCACAGGATAGTTTCACACAACAACAAAACAACAAAATTCTAGGAATGTTAGTATGTTTTGCGCGGGGAAAAAACACAGCCGTTTCGATTCACGTTCTCCACAGCTCTGGTAATAGATTTGATATGACAAAAGTAGAAAAAAGGTTATCAGAAGAAAATTGAAGTCAATTTGGTGTGCCACAGGGAAGTGTCCTTGGGCCTTTGTTGTTTATTGTGTATGTCAACGATATAAATATAGGCTATTTATTCTGGGTAGATAGTTTCTGTCAAATCGCCAGATGAGCCGTGTTGCCAGATGTTTTTCACTTTTTCAGCGAGGCTCCGAGTTAACTTCGAAAAAAAACTTGGGTTAGGTTGCCCGTTTGTTTTGTTTTAAAAAAGTGTTTTCGACTGATGAAATATATTAATTATATTTGGATTACTATTGATTGTGGATAACCATTGAATGGTTCGAATGATATAATGGACTGTTCACATGGTAGGAATCGAATATTCAAAGGAAGTACATAATAACTACATAATGATATCTAAAAATGTTCATCTTTCAATATCAAATCTGTTCTTTCTCATTTGATGGTTCTATATTTCAAAACCAATAACTGTCCAACTCTATTAGGTGTGTTTTAGAAAAAATCCAGAAGTTATAGATTAATTTATTTGTGGAACAAAAATAGTAGTGCATCATGGGCTCATTTTGTAAACGCTACACATCATTACATTTCAACAAAAATTACAAAACAGATTCAAATGTCTCTCAATTCACTATGTATCCATGTCTTTACATCTCACATCAACTCAATTGGATAAAATACACAAATGTAAAGTGGGAGTCAAAGATCTTGATATCCATATCTTTCTATCATTTCTTAGGGCTGGTTTGTTTCTGAAAATCAAAAAATATATTACATGTATCATAAAGTCTATGGCCTACAATTGTACTTAATTAGTTCATTCCATAATCAAAATAAATTACATTGTTTGTAAGTCATTCTTGAATTGCTGCCTTATTGAAAGCAGAGGTGGAAACTTTGTTAATGACTGTGCTGTGATAAGTAGCATTATCCATACATAACAATTGTGGAAGGATTTTTTAATTTTGGCAGCAGTTGTATATCAAATCAGTGGAGAGAGTTATCCTGGTTAATTTCTCCATGGTAAACTTCTTTAGCAGTTTCAGGGATTAAAACAAATTTTGTCCCAGTAATGAATCCATCTGAACAACCACCATGCAAAACAATGAATCTAATAGACAACATAATTTCAATACACCATATCTAACTCATATACAAATTCTAAATACCTTGAATCTCATATTCTTTGTATTTTCACACTTTTTACACTAGAATCTTGCCAAGAATGAGTTCCATTCTGAAATATGCAGATCTCATTAATGAAAACAAATTACCCCAAACCTTCACTTTTCAACAGAACGTACTGTTGGAGAAATGTATTACGTTTCATAGCAATATTAGGTAACTCCATCAATGTTTTCCATTAAGATGTGAGGCAAATGTTGAGCAAGCTTTCATTTCAATGACTTCAATGTTATGTGTTCCTCTGCAATGAAGAATGTTCATCAGCTGATAATATGTGATATGCACTAAATACTCACTGTTCTTGGGTACATATTGTACCTAAGTACAGTTCCCTATTTGATATTGTTGAGGTTGATCAATATCCACAATTGGTTTCTTCCGTTGTGTAGTTCTGTAGAAGTCCTAGGACAGTTTAGTTCTTGGCTTACCTTCTGTGATAGTGTGCAGATATTCCCTACACAGTTCAATTCCTACATTTAAAGCAGCAATCACTCTCTGTAATAATCATATTTCATAAAAACTATTGAACCATTGTAAGATCGTGGTGAATGAATATTCATGAAGATTCTTCACTTACCTTCCAATAAAATCCAATGAAAGTAAGGGTCTCCTGTTATCCCTTTCTCGTTAAAAATGTTCTAATAAAGATGCAACCATTTTCTGGGCATCTCTACTCAATCCTCTCGGCATTTTCATAAGAATACGATGAAATTAAGCTCTCATAAGAACAAATTTAAAAAATCGCAAGAATGTTTCATTATTTTCAATTTATTATTTTGTTTCTTTTGGATTAATTCCCTACTAAAAAACTTTGTTAAAAAAGTTTGAAAAATACTAGTTCTAACAAAAAGACTGATGAGAAATTCCATGGGAAAATTTTCACAAGGATGTACCAAAAGAACCCTGCTTGAAAATTCATTTTTTCTTTGAAGTGACTTGACCAACCCCAAGATAATTATAGCATTATTCAGGTGTATATTTCGGTAGCTGGGGTCGACCACTGAAGTTTAGGGCAGCTTGAAGCCATTAATAAAGTGGATAATACAGTGCGTCCATAAAGTAACGCATAAATTCATTATTGGCTAAATGAACAATAAAATTAGGAATTCCCGAAACAGGTCGATTTTTTATTTCAATTTACTATTGTTTCAAATCATAATCTAATATACAGGGTGAACCACTTTCGTGTGATGTCGTCATCACTATTTTGTTCAAATGGAACCCCTCCCTTTTTTTTTCAATTTCCAAATTGCCTTTGCTGAGCTGATTCCAAAAATGTATATGTTGCTTCAAATTGGTACAGGGTGGGCAAAAATGCAAAAATTTACTTACAAATAGTGATGTAACGAAGGTAAGATTTTGCCGAAGGCGAAAGTCAGTAACTTCGGCAATATTTAGCCGGAGTTACTGCCGGAGGTCAGCCGGAGGTTGTCAAATGTTAAACGGTTGTTATTAGTGGAGGCACTTAAACTTCAACAAGATGAAATATCTAATAATGATGGATATTCAAGTGAATCTTCCAGTAACAGCCTCAGCATTGGGGATTCTCCCCCTTCTTCAAAGCGGAAACGTGATTCAATTTTTAACTTTTTTGTGCAAAGCCTGACCAAATTTGACAAAATAATTTTCATCTCGGAAATCGTCACAGATGAGATAGGGAATTATGTAGGAAAGTTGTAAGGAATCTCATGAGGATTCCAAAAATTATATAATATACGAGGTGTTTTATTTGAAATAACAAAGTAGCTACTATTTTCTTATACAAGCGGTAACACTGTATTGATGAAAATATTTTAGACGGATAAAGCATGTTTGATTATCCACGCTCACAAATTTTCGAAATGATCTGTCTTTCTGGTCTACAGATACGTCTAATGTTCCATCCACTGTGAAACACCCGGTATGTTCGCAATTTTTGTTCTTCATGACAAGAGCTACAACTTTGCCTCAGAGAGTAAATCGAAATTCTGAACGGTTTGCAAGATATGAGCCTGAGAAAATGATCACTTTTTTGCGGAAATGATACCGAGGCCCCAAATCTTTGGCGGCCCATAAAAAAAAAGTGCATGACTTTGGGAAAAATTGGCAGACACGGGTCTCTTTTTTTTTTAGTCTTTTATCACGTAGTGGTGTTCGAATATGGTTATTTTTTTTCGTGTTGCACTGTGCAATCGAATCCCATTTCATTTTGGAAGACCAACATGCTTTTCCTGATTTGGTGAAATTGGCAATAAAATATTTATCCTCTCCACCTAGCAGTATTTACTCAGAACGAAGTTTTTCGGAAGCGGGAAACATATGAAGATAAACGTAATAGACTTACTCCACGAAATGCTGAGAAATTATTGTTTATTCACCATAATCTTCCCCGTCCCCGTCTAAATTTTGAGTACTAGAGAATATACCTATTGAAGTTTTGTCATTTTTTGAATCAGATTTGAAATAAAACGTTTTTTTACATTTTGTCTTATTTTTTATTCAAGTTTAAAAAATAATTCCTCCGGCCTATCTCCGGTGCCAATAATGCCGAAGTCGGGAACTCCGGCTTCAGGCCGGATGTGGCCGGAGCCAGTAGGTGAGCCGGACCTCCGTTACATCACTACTTACAAAGTGATGAAAATAATGAATAATCGTAAACACATTGAATGAAATTACGTATTGTTATACAACTACTATGATAAACTATCAAGAACATACAGCATTATTCTTAATAATTGTATCTTACAGCTCTTATTTGTGATCCAAGCCCCCTGGACTATAAAAATCTTTTTGTTTGGGATTATCTTTTACCATTTTTTTTATTTGACAAGACTGTCAAAAACATTGAAGCACATTTTCGTATTGTTAACGCTTTACGTTCCTGATCTTTTTTTACAAAATGCCTTTAACCGAAAGTGACAGGATGCGGACTCAACAAGAGGTATGCCGATTATTCCATGGAATGCACCTAGATCGTGAACCTATTTCACAATCTACGGTAAGTAGAATAGAGCGAAAATACAGAGAATTAGGACATGTGAGGGATGCAGAAAAGCAAGGTAGATCAAAAATTGATGAAAATATTCAACAAAGCATAATTTTATCGGCTGTAGAAAATCGACACTGTACAGTGCGAGGATTATCTAGGGATTTTGGTATTGAAAAGTCTTCAGTATCAAACATTTTGAAAAAGGTAAAATACCATCCTTATAAAGTATAGTTCTTCCATTATCAATTGCAGAATATAAAAACTCATTCCGAACCCTTACTGACAATTTTGTTTGATCTGTCATAGGCGGGCCTTATTTTATGAATTTATTATTTTCATTAATACGTTTAACATCATATGCGAGAAAGTTTTACTAAGAAGGCAATCGAATCATTATTACGCCGTTGTTTAGCACTCAATTATTTTCATTCGCCCATGGTCTACAAAACACCATATTTCGATTTATTTAATGAAATTTCTAAATTCAACACACCACACTACACCACTGATATTCAGACAATCCAATCTGTTGAGTAAAAAAGATGATTTATGGCTTCCGAGTGTCCATAACCCTTCGACCAATAAAATGCCAATGTTCGCCTGATTCACTGTTTTCATTGGTTGAAAGGGATGTTGACACATAACTCGAAACCACGTTGACCCTGGCGGCTTCTCTGACTTTGTACGAGTACTAATCATTTTTGTTTCTTAATTTGGCGTGAGTGCCATGTGTTTATGAAGGGTGTTTCACAGTGGATGGAACATTAGACGTATCTGGAGAACAGAAAGACAGATCATTTCGAAAATTTGTTAGTTATGATCACTTATGTAATGAATTCTTCTTCAATAAAATAAAAATTGGATAGTGCTTAACATAGTAGGCTATGAACTTCATTCTGACAGAACTAACATGTTATTCTTTCATTGTTATCCTGGATTCAAGATGCCTGGTTATAAAAATACTATGGCAGAAAATAATCACTTGAATGCGGTTTAGATGGATTTATTCATCATTTATGGTCAATGTAACAAGAATATCAGTAGAACATGCAGCGAGTTTGATGAAAAGTATACTGATTTACCTCGAACGAATTCGAGAAAATTCATTAGATTGAAGAGAAAATTTGAAATGCTTATATCATCATGAAAAACTAAAAGTATCAAAGTCTAACATGTGTATAAATAAATCTAGGACGATTTCAAAAATATTTCAGAATTTCTCTTCAATCTAATGAATTTCCTCCGAGGTAAATCACTGTATGCTTTTCATTGAACTCTCTGCATGTTCTACTGATATTCTTGTTACATTGACCATAAATGATGAATAAATCCATCTAAACCGCATTAATTATTATCTGCCATAGTATTTTTACACCCATGAATCTTGAATACAGGATAACTATGAAGGAATAACATGTTAGTTCTCTGTTAAAATGAGGTTCATAGCCTACTATCCAATATTTATTTTATTGAAGACGAATTCATAACATGAGTGATCATAACTAACAAACTGTACGAGATAGGTATAGGGAAAATATACTCAAATAAAATGAGAAATGTTATAGCTTTTCGAATAGGTGATGATATACAGGGTGTTCCATTAAAAAATACGGAGTTTCAGTCATTTTCATGAGTGCCCGGATGACACTCACTTCTGAGCCTCCCTGTATGCTGAAACTGAGATCCAGTTCATCGACAGAATACTTGATGGCCTTATGCAGCTATAACCCAAATTGCAATATTTTGTGAATTTGCATTGGGAAAAAATTGATATTTTTCAATGGTCAGATTTTCCACAAAAATTTGACGAAATAATTTTTATCTCGGAAATCGTCACAGATAGGTGTAGGGAGTTATGTGGGAAAGTTGTGAGGAATCTCAATTTTTGACAGATAACGAATGTCATATTCTGAAAGGTGTCTAATCGATCAAGTCGTTTTTTGGCGTCAAAATGATTTGAGAATTTTTCTAAATTTTATTGCGTTTTTTTCCTCGCGAAATTTGTAGGTGATCGGACGTCAAATAAGAATTATTTTTTTATTGAACACCCTAGAATATGAGAGCGTGAGTAGGTGTGATTGTTGAATTCTAATTTTGCCTCGAAACTCTGATGTCTAAGAGCAGCTGAACACGTTGTTGAAAACCGTTTTTCGATATCTAGCTCAGTTCTCGACATGTTTCATGTTGAAAATTCCAAAAATTCCCAAAAGTAACGCCATCTATCGGAATTGAAACGAAACAAAAATTAGGTGACGCCATCTATCGGAATCGAATGAAACATAAAAAAACAAGTAACGCCATCCATCGGAATCGAGTAGAAACAAATTCTCCAATAGCGCCATCTATCGGAATCAAATGGAAACAAGAACGTAGGTAATGCCATTTTAAAGCTCTTGAGCCTTCAATCTAACAAACGCATACCGCTAGATGGCAATGCGAGCTCGCCGATGGATTAAATCTTAGATCCTCCCGTTTTATAGCCCGACAACTACCCTACGGTCAGCCCACTATACAGGACCGAATCGAGGCTTGTCCTCCCAAATTACAAACGGTTCGGAATGTATCGAAAATTATTCAAGGAATATCTCTAGATCCGTTTAAAATATAGTTTGGAGGGCCGAAACTATTTCCAAGGCAAATTTGTTCTCAATGTAAATACGGGCATTGATTATAGACAGAGTCGAAGATTTGATTCTTTCGTTAAAATTGAAAAATTCCAGATGGCCGACGAGTTTTGTTATTATGGTCCGATTCTATTCAGAATTGGTATCTGATGGATTTTAGGGTCAGAGACTATGAGTCTTTTGACAAAATTTGATAATTCAAGATAGCGGACGAGTTTTGTATACAGTGCGTCCATAAAGTAACGCATAAATTTATTATTAGCTATAAAATGAACAATAGAATTAGGAATTCCCAAAACAGGTCGATTTTTGATTTCAATTTACTATTGTTTCATTTCATAATCTAATATACAGGGTGAACCACTTTCGTGTAATGACGTCATCACCATTTTTTTCAAATGGAACCCCCCCTTTTTTTTCAATTTCCAAATTGCCTTTGCTGAGCTGATTCCAAAAATGTATAATATATTGCTTCAAATTGGTACAGGGTGGACAAAATGCAAAAAAAAGTATGAAAATATAAAATAAATAATAATAAATATAAATATACATATCGATTCATACGTAGTTTGACGCACTGATTCCGAAAATATGGATATTTGAACTCGTAGAGAATCAGGAACCTGAGAAAATCGCGAGAACCCAATCGGAAAATTTCGAAGTCGGTTTTTCGACCTCAATTCGCATAGTGATTCCTACGTGTTTTGATGGGATGATTCTGAAAATATGGTTATTTGAACTTTTCCGGCGAATTTGATTTTCAAAATAATCCGTATTATTAGGGTACCCCGGATTATTAGGGTCCCTCGTATTATTCTGGTTCTACCGGATTATTCCGGGTCCTTTCCGGATTATTCCGAGTCTCCTGGATTATTAATCACATAGTGATTCTTACGTATTTTGACGCTCTGCATTTTTGCCCACCCTGTACCAATTTGAAGCAACATATTATACATTTTTGGAATCAGCTCACCAAAGGCAATTTGGTAATTGAAAAAAAGGAGGGGTTCCATTTGGAAAAAATGGTGATGACGTCATTACACGGAAGTGGTTCACCCTGTATATTAGATTATGATTTGAAACAATAGTAAATTGAAATCAAAAATCGACCTGTTTTGGGAATTCCTAGTTTTATTGTTCATTCAGCCAATAATGAATTTATGCGAATTTATGGACGCACTGTATACCTGTTCGATTTTAGTGTAATTTTCGCAGAAAATCCCAATATCATTTCAATGTGAAAGCAACTGTTGAAGTCAATGAAAATGAACAATGTTTTTTGCCAGAAATTTTATTTTAATTTAAATTTCAAAAAATACTACTTCTTTTTTTTGCATTTTTTTCTATATCTTCAAAAAAAAAATCAACCTGAACTAAATACACACTTCACGTAGAATACCTGAAATATGACTGAAGTGAACGAATCCTAATGATTCGCAATATGAATGTTGCTATCGGAACAAATCAACTGCGGTTTTTTCCAAAGGGACATCAAAGACGCCGCCCGTGGAAATCCCTCACATAAAAAGATACCCTTGCTAAATAGACCTGACGAAGTGTATTTCCTGATAAATATAACTAGATGCATTTGTTTTTCTTCAGATCATTCGTAAATTATGCCATCCTGGATTATTGAGTTCCGAAATAAAATGATCGAGGTAGTTGTCGTGGTATAATATTGTCTAAATATTATGGATTATGCGCGCCGTAAAAGTATACGAACTTGTAGCTAACTGATCCATAATTTTTATGCAAACTGTACCTCTGGAGACGTTACTCAAACATTTGTCATGTGTATGTATACACGAATACTATCACATATTTCTATTAATTGTGATCCGGCAACGCCGCTTGTGCGCCACCAGTAGATATATTGGAGACTGAATCGATGTATCGATGCAAATTATATCTATACTCGCGTACAGCGTTGCCAAGTTGTTTCTGTCAGACTAGCCACTATGTATACTTTTTTAAGAATTGTTGAACTTTGAACCATTTTGTATAAATAACTAAACGGTCAAAAATTGAAAAAAAAATTGTTTTAACTCAAAACAAATCTACTTAAAAGACTATCAGTTTTTGGAAAATTTCTGACGGTTACTTTTTTTATATAAATTAAAAACTGATACAAAACGATAAAGAACGTATACCATACATGTTAAATATCGAATTTTTAATTGAATTTATCTCGGATACTAGACGGTCAATCCACTTCAAATTTAAAAAATCATTGTGTAATCATATCTTTAATAAGTACACAAGAATTTAGAACTTTCTGACACTACATCAAAATCACGACAACTACCTTAATAGACACAGTTTATGTTTATATGATCCGAATGTGAGTTATTTCAAGTTCATTATCAGACGTGTTTATATTATACGAACGGCATATATTTCTGCAAGCCGTGAATCTCTAATAACAATAAATCCGACCCTGAACTAGATCCATCTTTGTCTGTATGATACCCTCTCTTTCCTTCATCAGTCATCTGGGAGGAGATTCCGGAGGGGCGTGTCATTTAAAATAAAATCAATTCCACGTTAAAATCCACAATTGTTAAAAACAATTAATTTTCACTAAGCGACGGCTAAAACGAACCTTTATAAAATGTCTTTCGTAAAAATGGATATTTATCATTTCGAAGAATAAAATTCAAGAAAATAAATTTTGCGAAAACAACACGTTGTTATAATATTATTTACAAAAAAAACGGTAAATCCTAAAAGAATAATGAGATAGACATTTGACTAATTAAATAATAGACTTCAATACTGAAATGAAAAAACTCACAAATATTTGTTCGTTTTGATGGTGGAGATGTTATAAAATAACCAAAAATGATGGGGAATATCGTTCTCATTCATTTAAAATTTGAAAAATATTTTTTTAATTATTTTTATCTTTATACACCCATACATCCCTTCATCATTCAGAAAAAAAAAATCGTTTTTGACTCCCTTTTTTTCAGGGATGAAGACCCTTAAAGAACTTTATAAATAAAACTGATCGTTGGTAAAAAAAAACTATTGAAATTAGTGGTAGGGGATGCTAAATGGGGATTTACTCGAGCGTCGTAGAGACCTAGTGGGATGCAAAGCTTAGATGATAAGAAGAACAAAATGTTATATAATATATACCTTTACATCGGTGGGAGAAGCGGCTATAGATTTTTGAATATGTAAAAAAAACTGTTGCATGGACATTCTCGAGCGCGTCAGATATTGGTAGCATCGATGCCCTGTGTATTTTTGATAATGTACGTATGTTAATCTGATCGTTTGCATGATGCGGGTGGTTGTATTTAAGGGTTGAAAATGTAAAAAAAAATAAAATTAATCGAGCGCGTCAGATTTTCTGAGGGAGTGTTGAGTGCACCAAAAAAAAGCTCTCATTCACTATTCTGACGATTTCGATGGGACGCAAACTCGCGGCCATTTTCATAATGTGCAAAAAAAATTCGCCATTTTGAAATACTCGAGCGCGTCAGATTAAGATATATATGGTTCTTCTTTATGTTCTAAACGTACTGTCTCATAATCTGACGATTATCTAGAGGGATTCGCCTAATCTGACAAAAAAAAATTAGAAAAACGGTTCACCTTAAAGGCCATCCTTGCAACTTCCCGCTGATTCCATTCCTGGGCGCTTAAAATTGTACTTATGATATTTTTGAGCTCAAAATTTATGTGATATTTTGAGCTCGCTGAGTTCAAAGAAATAATATTTCTGTGCATTTAAGCTCTCCCAGCTCGAAAGTCTGATAGAAGTTTCATAGAACACTATTTTTGGAATTTTGAAACCGCAATAACTTTTGAATTGATCAAGCAATTTTCACGCGGTTGGTTTCGCAATTTTAATTGATAGAACCACAAATTTCGGAGTAATCCCGAAAAAACACTTTTTTGGGTTTCTTTCGTTCACGATATCTCTCGAACGAATCAACCGATTTTGACCAGCTTGGTGGCGATCAATGTAGTTTTTCAAGCTCAAAGACGGATTAGTTTTTGAAGTTAATCGATACAGCCGGTTAAAAGTTATTTAAAATAAAAACACTTTCAAAGAAATTTTTTTTTGAGATTTTTCAAAATTTCTCAAAATCTATCGGCCCAAATTCACAGGAAATCTAATTTTGAGGAAAATCTTCAGAACGCCGTTCAGTAAATTCCGATCGGTTTAGTCGTTCAAAAGTTATAAGCGAGTTACACACACACACACATACACATAGGAATAGAAGCGCGGAGAAGGAAATGTAGGCATCACGCAGCTGCACGCATTTAACTTTATCGACGAATTTTCGTTATTTCGGCTTGCGGAAATTGTCAGATTATATATTTTTCATTATTTTTGAATTATTTCCTTCGAAATAAAAAAAAATTAGCTACGCTCGAGAATGTCGAGATGACGTTTTTTTTTTGCAACTTTGTTGCCCTCCCCTTCTTTTACGTCACTCTCAAATTGTCAGATTAGTGGAATATACACTTTTTAGGATGTAATTAACTCACCCTACCTTAATCTGACGCGCTCGAGAATTTCTGATGGTCATTTTTTTTTTACTAATCTGATCCTGTATCCTTCATGGGCGGCCTTATATATGGGTCTCATGTTTTGTGGAGGTACTTATCCGGGTACAAGGTATCCCCCTGTATATTAATCTGACGCGCTTCAGTAAATCCCGGAATCCCCGCTTGGGCTCCCCTACTAATAGTGATTCTTTCGTATTTTGACGCGCTGATTCCGAAAATGGGGTCATTTGAACTCGTAAAGCTTCAGGAAGCTGAGAAAGTCGCGGAAACCCAATCGGAAAATTTCAAAATCGGTTTTTCGACTTTAGTATATAGTGATTTTCACGTATTTTGACGCGCCGATTTCGAAAATGGGGTCATTTGAACTCGTAGAGCTTCAGGAAGCTGAGAAATTCGCGAAAAACCAATCGGAAAATTTCAAAATCGGTTTTTCGATTTCAATATATAGTGATTCTTTCGTATTTTGACGCGCTGATTCTGAAAATGGGGTCATTTTATCTCGTTGAGCTTCAGGAAGCTGAGAAAATCGCGAAAAACCAATCGGAAAATTCTAGAATCGGTTTTTCGACTTCAGTATATAGTGACTCTCACGTATTTTGACGCTCTGATTCCTAAAATAGGGTCATTTGAACTCGTAGAGCTTCAGGCAGCTGAGAAAATCGCGAAAAACCAATCGGAAAATTTCAAAATCGGTTTTTCGATTTCAATATATAGTTATTCTTTCGTATTTTGACGCGCTGATTATGAAAATGGGGTAATTTGAACTCGTAGAGCTTCAGGCAGCTGAGAAAATCGCGAAAAACCAATCGGAAAATTTCAAAATCGGTTTCACGATTTTAATATATAGTGATTCTTTCGTATTTTGACGCGCTGATTCCGAAAATGGGGTCATTTGAACTCGTAGAGCTTCAGGAAGCTGAGAAAATCGAGAAAAACCAATCGGAAAATTTCAAAATCGGTTTTTCGACTTTAGTATATAGTGATTCTCACGTATTTTGACGCGCTGATTCCGAAAATGGGGTCATTTGATTTCGTACAGCTTCAGGAAGCTGAGAAAATCGCGAAAAACCAATCGGAAAATTTCAAAATCGGTTTTTCGACTTAAGCACATAGTGATTCTTACGTATTTTGACGCGCTGATTCCGAAAATGGGGTCATTCGAACTGGCAGAGCTCCAGGAAGCTGTGAAAATCGCGAAAAACCAATCGGAAAATTTCAAAATCGATTTTTCGATTTCAGTATATAGTGATTCTTACGTATTTTGACGCGCTGATTCCGAAAATGGGGTCATTTGAACTCGTAGAGCTTCAGGAAGCTGAGAAAATCGCGAAAAACCAATCGGAAAATTTCAAAATCGGTTTTTCGACTCTGGTATATATGGTAGGGGAGCCCACGATGCTAAATGGGGATTTACTCGAGCGTCGTAGAGACCTAGTGGAATGCAAAGCTTAGATGATAAGAAGAAAAAAATGTTATATGATATATACCTTTACATCGGTGGGGGAAGCGGCTATAGATTTTTGAATATGTAAAGAAAACTTTTGCATGGACATTCTCGAGCGCGTCAGATATTGATAGCATCGATGCCCTGTGTATTTTTGATAATGTACGTATGTTAATCTGATCGTTTGCATGATGCGGGTGGTTGTATTTAAGGGTTGAAAATGTAAAAAAAAAATAAAATTAATCGAGCGCGTCAGATTTTCTGAGGGAGTGTTGAGTGCACCAAAAAAAAGCTCTCATTCACTATTCTGACGATTTCGATGGGACGCAAACTCGCGGCCATTTTCATAATGTGCAAAAAAAATTCGCCATTTTGAAATACTCGAGCGCGTCAGATTAAGATATATATGGTTCATCTTTATGTTCTAAACGTACTGTCTCATAATCTGACGATTATCTAGAGGGATTCGCCTAATCTGACAAAAAAAAATTTGAAAAACGGTTCACCTTAAAGGCCATCCTTGCAACTTTCCGCTAATTCCATTCCTGGGCGCTTAAAATTGTACTTATGATATTTTTGAGCTCAAAATTCATGTGATATTTTGAGCTCGCTGAGTTCAAAGAAATAATATTTCTGTGCATTCAAGCTCTCCCAGCTCGAAAGTCTGATAGAAGTTTCATAGAACACTATTTTTGGAATTTTGAAACCGCAATAACTTTTGAATGGATCAAGCAATTTTCACGCGGTTGGTTTCGCAATTTTAATTGATAGAACCACAAATTTCTGAGTAATCCCGAAAAAACACTTTTTTAGGTTTCTTTCGTTCACGATATCTCTCGAACGAATCAACCGATTTTGACCAGCTTGGTGGCGATCAATGTAGTTTTTCAAGCTCAAAGACGGATTAGTTTTTGAAGTTAATCGATACAGCCGGTTAAAAGTTATTTGAAAAAAACCACTTTCAAAAAAAATTTTCTTGAGATTTTTCAAAATTTCTCAAAATCTATCGGCCCGAATTCACAGGAAATCTAATTTTGAGGGAAATCTTTAGAACGCCGTTTAGTAAATTCCGATCGGTTTAGTCGTTCAAAAGTTATAAGCGAGTTACACACACACACACATACACATAGGAATAGAAGCGCCGAGAAGGAAATGTAGGCATCACGCAGCTGCACGTATTTAACTTTATCGACGAATTTTTGTTATTTCGGCTTGCGGAAATTGTCAGATTATATATTTTTCATTATTCTTGAATTATTTCCTTCGAAATAAAAAAAAAAATTAGCTACGCTCGTTTTTTTTGCAACTTCGTTGCCCTTCCCTTCTTTTACGTCACTCTCAAATTGTCAGATTAGTGGAATATACACTTTTTAGGATGTAATTAACTCACCCTACCTTAATCTGACGCGCTCGAGTATTTCTGATGGTCATTTTTTTTACTAATCTGATCCTGTATCCTTCATGGGCGGCCTTATATATGGGTCTCATGTTTTGTGGAGGTACTTATCCGGGTACAAGGTATCCCCCTGTATATTAATCTGACGCGCTTCAGTAAATCCCGAAATCCCCGCTTGGGCTCCCCTACTAATAGTGATTCTTACGTATTTTGACGCGCTGATTCCGAAAATGGGGTCATTTGAACGCGTAGAGCTTCAGGAAGCTGAGAAAATTGCAAAAAACCAATCGGAAAATTCCAAAATCGGTTTTTTGACTTTAGTATATAGTGATTCTTACGTATTTTGACGCGCTGATTCCGAAAATGGGGTGATTTGAACTCGTAGAGTTTCAGGAAGCTGAGAAAATCGCGAAAAACCAATCGGAAAATTTCAAAATCGGTTTTTCGACTTCAGCATATAGTGATTCTTACGTATTTTGATGCGCTGATTCCGAAACTCGTAGAGCTTCAGGAAGCTGAGAAAATCGCGAAAAACCAATCGGAAAATTTCAAAATCGGTTTTTCGACTTTGGTATATATGGTAGGGGAGCCCACGATGCTAAATGGGGATTTACATATTACAAAAAAAATTAGAAAAACGGTTCACCTTAAAGGCCATCCTTGCAACTTCCCGCTAATTCCATTCCTTGGCGCTTAAAATTGTACTTATGATATTTTTGAGCTCAAAATTAATGTGGTATTTTGAGCTCGCTGAGTTCAAAGAAATAATATTTCTGTGCATTTAAGCTCTCCCAGCTCGAAAGTCTGATAGAAGTTTCATAGAACACTATTTTTGGAATTTTGAAACCGCAATAACTTTTGAATGGATCAAGCAATTTTCACGCGGTTGGTTTCGCAATTTTAATTGATAGAACCACTAATTTCGGAGTAATCCCGAAAAAACACTTTTTTGGGTTTCTTTCGTTCACGATATCTCTCGAACGAATCAACCGATTTTGACCAGCTTGGTGGCGATCAATGTAGTTTTTCAAGCTCAAAGACGGATTAGTTTTTGAAGTTGATCGATACAGCCGGTTAAAAGTTATTTAAAAAAAAAAAACATTTTCAAAGAAAATTTTTTTTGAGATTTTTCAAAATTTCTCAAAATCTATCGGCCCAAATTCACAGGAAATCTAATTTTGAGGAAAATCTTTAGAACGCCGTTTAGTAAATTCCGATCGGTTTAGTCGTTCAAAAGTTATAAGCGAGTTACACACACACACACACATACACATAGGAATAGAAGCGCGGAGAAGGAAATGTAGGCATCACGCATTTAACTTTATCGACGAATTTTTGTTATTTCGGCTTGCGGAAATTGTCAGATTATATATTTTTCATTATTTTTGAATTATTTCCTTCGAAATAAAAAAAAATTAGCTACGCTCGAGAATGTCGAGATGACGTTTTTTTTTGCAACTTTGTTGCCCTCCCCTTCTTTTACGTCACTCTCAAATTGTCAGATTAGTGGAATATACACTTTTTAGGATGTAATTAACTCACCCTACCTTAATCTGACGCGCTCGAGAATTTCTGATGGTCATTTTTTTTTACTGATCTGATCCTGTATCCTTCATGGGCGGCCTTATATATGGGTCTCATGTTTTGTGGAGGTACTTATCCGGGTACAAGGTATCCCCCTGTATATTAATCTGACGCGCTTCAGTAAATCCCGAAATCCCCGCTTGGGCTCCCCTACTAATAGTGATTCTTACGTATTTTGACGCGCTGATTCCGAAAATGGGGTCATTTGAACTCGTAAAGCTTCATGAAGCTGAGAAAATCGCGGAAAACCAATCGGAAAATTTCAAAATCGATTTTTCGATTTCAGTATATAGTGATTCTTACGTATTTTGACGCGCTGATTCCGAAAATGGGGTCATTTGAACTCGTAGAGCTTCAGGAAGCTGAGAAAATCGCGAAAAACCAATCGGAAAATTTCAAAATCGGTTTTTCGACTCTGGTATATATGGTAGGGGAGCCCACGATGCTAAATGGGGATTTACTCGAGCGTCGTAGAGACCTAGTGGAATGCAAAGCTTAGATGATAAGAAGAAAAAAATGTTATATGATATATACCTTTACATCGGTGGGGGAAGCGGCTATAGATTTTTGAATATGTAAAGAAAACTTTTGCATGGACATTCTCGAGCGCGTCAGATATTGATAGCATCGATGCCCTGTGTATTTTTGATAATGTACGTATGTTAATCTGATCGTTTGCATGATGCGGGTGGTTGTATTTAAGGGTTGAAAATGTAAAAAAAGATAAAATTAATCGAGCGCGTCAGATTTTCTGAGGGAGTGTTGAGTGCACCAAAAAAAAGCTCTCATTCACTATTCTGACGATTTCGATGGGACGCAAACTCGCGGCCATTTTCATAATGTGCAAAAAAAATTCGCCATTTTGAAATACTCGAGCGCGTCAGATTAAGATATATATGGTTCATCTTTATGTTCTAAACGTACTGTCTCATCTGACGATTATCTAGAGGGATTCGCCTAATCTGACAAAAAAAATTAGAAAAACGGTTCACCTTAAAGGCCATCCTTGCAACTTCCCGCTAATTCCATTCCTGGGCGCTTAAAATTGTACTTATGATATTTTTGAGCTCAAAATTTATGTGATATTTTGAGCTCGCTGAGTTCAAAGAAATAATATTTCTGTGCATTTAAGCTCTCCCAGCTCGAAAGTCTGATAGAAGTTTCATAGAACACTATTTTTGGAATTTTGAAACCGCAATAACTTTTGAATTGATCAAGCAATTTTCACGCGGTTGGTTTCGCAATTTTAATTGATAGAACCACAAATTTCGGAGTAATCCCGAAAAAACACTTTTTTGGGTTTCTTTCGTTCACGATATCTCTCGAACGAATCAACCGATTTTGACCAGCTTGGTGGCGATCAATGTAGTTTTTCAAGCTCAAAGACGGATTAGTTTTTGAAGTTAATCGATACAGCCGGTTAAAAGTTATTTAAAAAAAAAACACTTTCAAAGAAATTTTTTTTTGAGATTTTTCAAAATTTCTCAGAATCTATCGGCCCAAATTCACAGGAAATCTAATTTTGAGGAAAATCTTCAGAACGCCGTTCAGTAAATTCCGATCGGTTTAGTCGTTCAAAAGTTATAAGCGAGTTACACACACACACACATACACATAGGAATAGAAGCGCGGAGAAGGAAATGTAGGCATCACGCAGCTGCACGCATTTAACTTTATCGACGAATTTTCGTTATTTCGGCTTGCGGAAATTGTCAGATTATATATTTTTCATTATTTTTGAATTATTTCCTTCGAAATAAAAAAAAATTAGCTACGCTCGAGAATGTCGAGATGACGTTTTTTTTTTGCAACTTTGTTGCCCTCCCCTTCTTTTACGTCACTCTCAAATTGTCAGATTAGTGGAATATACACTTTTTAGGATGTAATTAACTCACCCTACCTTAATCTGACGCGCTCGAGAATTTCTGATGGTCATTTTTTTTTTACTAATCTGATCCTGTATCCTTCATGGGCGGCCTTATATATGGGTCTCATGTTTTGTGGAGGTACTTATCCGGGTACAAGGTATCCCCCTGTATATTAATCTGACGCGCTTCAGTAAATCCCGGAATCCCCGCTTGGGCTCCCCTACTAATAGTGATTCTTTCGTATTTTGACGCGCTGATTCCGAAAATGGGGTCATTTGAACTCGTAAAGCTTCAGGAAGCTGAGAAAGTCGCGGAAACCCAATCGGAAAATTTCAAAATCGGTTTTTCGACTTCAGCATATAGTGATTCTTACGTATTTTGATGCGCTGATTCCGAAAATGGGGTCATTTGAACTCGTAGAGCTTCAGGAAGCTGAGAAAATCGCGAAAAACCAATCGGAAAATTTCAAAATCGGTTTTTCGACTTCAGCATATAGTGATTCTTACGTATTTTGATGCGCTGATTCCGAAAATGGGGTCATTTGAACTCGTAGAGCTTCAGGAAGCTGAGAAAATCGCGAAAAACCAATCGGAAAATTTCAAAATCGGTTTTTCGACTTTGGTATATATGGTAAGGGAGCCCACGATGCTAAATGGGGATTCACATATTACAAAAAAAATTAGAAAAACGGTTCACCTTAAAGGCCATCCTTGCAACTTCCCGCTAATTCCATTCCTTGGCGCTTAAAATTGTACTTATGATATTTTTGAGCTCAAAATTAATGTGGTATTTTGAGCTCGCTGAGTTCAAAGAAATAATATTTCTGTGCATTTAAGCTCTCCCAGCTCGAAAGTCTGATAGAAGTTTCATAGAACACTATTTTTGGAATTTTGAAACCGCAATAACTTTTGAATGGATCAA
Organism: Plagiodera versicolora; assembly: GCA_037013635.1. Taxonomy (NCBI): domain Eukaryota; kingdom Metazoa; phylum Arthropoda; class Insecta; order Coleoptera; family Chrysomelidae; genus Plagiodera; species Plagiodera versicolora. The sequence goes on along the minus strand of CM072986.1, from coordinate 81,889 downwards.
GCAATTTTCACGCGGTTGGTTTCGCAATTTTAATTGATAGAACCACAAATTTCGGAGTAATCCCGAAAAAACACTTTTTTGGGTTTCTTTCGTTCACGATATCTCTCGAACGAATCAACCGATTTTGACCAGCTTGGTGGCGATCAATGTAGTTTTTCAAGCTCAAAGACGGATTAGTTTTTGAAGTTGATCGATACAGCCGGTTAAAAGTTATTTAAAAAAAAACACTTTCAAAGAAAATTTTTTTTGAGATTTTTCAAAATTTCTCAAAATCTATCGACCCAAATTCACAGGAAATCTAATTTTGAGGAAACTCTTTAGAACGCCGTTTAGTAAATTCCGATCGGTTTAGTCGTTCAAAAGTTATAAGCGAGTTACACACACACACACATACACATAGGAATAGAAGCGCGGAGAAGGAAATGTAGGCATCACGCATTTAACTTTATCGACGAATTTTTGTTATTTCGGCTTGCGGAAATTGTCAGATTATATATTTTTCATTATTTTTGAATTATTTCCTTCGAAATAAAAAAAAATTAGCTACGCTCGAGAATGTCGAGATGACGTTTTTTTTTTGCAACTTTGTTGCCCTCCCCTTCTTTTACGTCACTCTCAAATTGTCAGATTAGTGGAATATACACTTTTTAGGATGTAATTAACTCACCCTACCTTAATCTGACGCGCTCGAGAATTTCTGATGGTCATTTTTGTTTACTAATCTGATCCTGTATCCTTCATGGGCGGCATTATATATGGGTCTCATGTTTTGTGGAGGTACTTATCCGGGTACAAGGTATCCCCCTGTATATTAATCTGACGCGCTTCAGTAAATCCCGAAATCCCCGCTTGGGCTCCCCTACTAATAGTGATTCTTACGTATTTTGACGCGCTGATTCCGAAAATGGGGTCATTTGAACTCGTAAAGCTTCATGAAGCTGAGAAAATCGCGGAAAACCAATCGGAAAATTTCGAAATCGGTTTTTCGACTTTAGTATATAGTGATTTTCACGTATTTTGACGCGCTGATTTCGAAAATGGGGTCATTTGAACTCGTAGAGCTTCAGGAAGCTGAGAAAATCGCGAAAAACCAATCGGAAAATTTCAAAATCGGTTTTTCGATTTCAATATATAGTGATTCTTTCGTATTTTGACGCACTGATTCTGAAAATGGGGTCAATTTATCTCGTTGAGCTTCAGGAAGCTGAGAAAATCGCGAAAAAACAATCGGAAAATTCTAGAATCGGTTTTTCGACTTCAGTATATAGTGATTCTCACGTATTTTGACGCGCTGATTCCGAAAATAAGGTCATTTGAACTCGTAGAGCTCCAGGCAGCTGAGAAAATCGCAAAAAACCAATCGGAAAATTTCAAAATCGGTTTTTCGATTTTAATATATAGTTATTCTTTCGTATTTTGACGCGCTGATTCCGGAAATGGGGTCATTTGAACTCGTAGAGATTCAGGAAGCCGAGAAAATCGCAAAAAACCAATCGGAAAATTTCAAAATCGGTTTTTCGACTTCAGTATATAGTGATTCTCACGTATTTTGACGCGCTGATTCCTAAAATAGGGTCATTTGAACTCGTAGAGCTTCAGGCAGCTGAGAAAATCGCGAAAAACCAATCGGAAAATTTCAAAATCGGTTTTTCGACTTCAGTATATAGTGATTCTTACGTATTTTGACGCGCTGATTATGAAAATGGGGTGTTTTGAACTCGTAGAGCTTCAGGCAGCTGAGAAAATCGCGAAAAACCAATCGGAAAATTTCAAAATCGGTTTTACGATTTATATAGTGATTCTTTCGTATTTTTACCCGCTGATTCCGAAAATGGGGTCATTTGAACTCGTAGAGCTTCAGGAAGCTGAGAAAATCGAGAAAAACCAATCGGAAAATTTCAAAATCGTTTTTTCGACTTTGGTATATATGGTAGGGGAGCCCACGATGCTAAATGGGGATTTACATATTACGAAAAAAATTAGAAAAAGGGTTCACCTTAAAGGCCATCCTTGCAACTTCCCGCTAATTCCATTCCTGGGCGCTTAAAATTGTACTTATGATATTTTTGAGCTCAAAATTTATGTGATATTTTGAGCTCGCTGAGTTCAAAGAAATAATATTTCTGTGCATTTAAGCTCTCCCAGCTCGAAAGTCTGATAGAAGTTTCATAGAACACTATTTTTGGAATTTTGAAACCGCAATAACTTTTGAATGGATAAAGCAATTTTCACGCGGTTGGTTTCGCAATTTTAATTGATAGAACCACAAATTTCGGAGTAATCCCGAAAAAACACTTTTTTGGGTTTCTTTCGTTCACGATATCTCTCGAACGAATCAACCGATTTTGACCAGCTTGGTGGCGATCAATGTAGTTTTTCAAGCTCAAAGACGGATTAGTTTTTGAAGTTAATCGATACAGCCGGTTAAAAGTTATTTAAAAAAAAAACACTTTCAAAGAAATTTTTTTTTGAGATTTTTCAAAATTTCTCAAAATCTATCGGCCCAAATTCACAGGAAATCTAATTTTGAGGAAAATCTTTAGAACGCCGTTTAGTAAATTCCGATCGGTTTAGTCGTTCAAAAGTTATAAGCGAGTTACACACACACACACATACACATAGGAATAGAAGCGCGGAGAAGGAAATGTAGGCATCACGCAGCTGCACGCATTTAACTTTATCGACGAATTTTTGTTATTTCGGCTTGCGAAAATTGTCAGATTATATATTTTTCATTATTCTTGAATTATTTCCTTCAAAATAAAAAAAATTACCTACGCTCGAGAATGTCGAGATGACGTTTTTTCTTGCAACTTTGTTGCCCTCCCCTTCATTTACGTCACTCTCAAATTGTCAGATTAGTGGAATATACACTTTTTAGGATGTAATTAACTCACCCTACCTTAATCTGACGCGCTCGAGAATTTCTGATGGTCATTTTTTTTACTAATCTGATCCTGTATCCTTCATGGGCGGCCTTATATATGGGTCTCATGTTTTGTGGAGGTACTTATCCGGGTACAAGGTATCCCCCTGTATATTAATCTGACGCGCTTCAGTAAATCCCGAAATCCCCGCTTGTGCTCCCCCACTATAGAGTTATACAGAAAATAAAAAAAATTACAACAATATTCGATTTATATGAACTAGAAAATCTAAGCGCGTGAGTGGCTCGAATAGGCCGATCCCATGTTCCCTATTGGTGGGTGTGGTTGTTGAATTCTTTGAATAGTTTCAAAAAATAATTTTGGCTCAAAACTCGGGTGTCGAGGAGGCGCTGAAAACGATGGGGAATACCGATTTTCAATATCTAACTTATATCTATTTTATGTGTATAAATAAATCTAGGACGATTTCAAATATATTTCAGAATTCCTCTTCAATCTAATAAATTTCCTCCGAGGTAAATCACTGTATGCTTTTCATTAAACTCTCTACATGTTCTACTGATATTCTTGTTACATTGACCATAAATGATGAATAAATCCATCTAAACCGCATTAATTATTTTCTGCCATAGTATTTTTACACCCATGAATCTTGAATACAAGATAACTATGAAGGAATAACATGTTAGTTCTCTGTTAGAATGAAGTTCATAGCGTACTATCCAATATTTATTTTATTGAAGACGAATTCATAACATGAGTGATCATAACTAAAAAATTGTACGAGATAGGTATAGGGAAAGTATACTCAATTGAAATGGAAAATGTTATAGCTTTTCGAATAGGTGATAAAATACAGGGTGTTCCATAAAAAAAACGGAGTTTCAGTCATTTACATGAGTGCCCGGATGACACTCACTTCTGAGCCTCCCTGTATGCTGAAACTGAGATCCAGTTCATCGACAGAATACTTGATGGTCTTATGCAGCTATAACACAAATTGCAATATTTTGTGAATTTGCACTGGGAAAAAATTGATATTTTTCAATGGTCAGGTTTTCCACAAAAATTTGACGAAATAATTTTTATCTCGGACATCGTCACAGATAGGTGTGTAGGGAGTTATGTGGGAAAGTTGTGAGGAATCTCAATTTTTGACAGATAACGAATGTCATATTCTGAAAAGTGTCTAATCGATCAAGTCGTTTTCTGGCGTCAAAATGATTTGAGAATTTTTCTAAATTTTATTGCGTTTTTTTCCTCGCGAAATTTGTATCAATAAGAATTATTTTTTTATTGAACACCCTAGAATATAAAAGCGTGAGTAGGTGTGATTGTTGAATTCTAATTTTGCCTCGAAACTCTGATGTCTAAGAGCAGCTGAACATGGTGGTGAAAACCGTTTTTCGATATCTAGCTCAGTTTTCGACTTGTTTAATGTTGAAAATTCAAAAAATTTCCAAAAGTAACGCCATCTATCGGAATTAAAACAAAACAAAAATTAAGTGACGCCATCTATCGGAATCGAATGAAACATAAAAAAAACAAGTAACGCCATCCATCGGAACCGAGTAGAAACAAATTCTCCAATAGCGCCATCTATCGGAATTGAATGAAACAAAAAATCAAGTAACGCCATCTATCAGAATCGAGCGAAAACAAAATCTCTAGTACGCTATCTATCGGAATCGAATGAAAACAAGAACGTAGGTAATGCCATTTTAAAGAACTTCATAATTAAAACTGATCGTTGGTTAAAAAAAAAACTATTGAAATTAGTGGTAGGGGAGCCCACGATGCTAAATGGGGATTTACTCGAGCGTCGTAGAGACCTAGTGGGATGCAAAGCTTAGATGATAAGAAGAAAAAAATGTTATATGATATATACCTTTACATCGGTGGGGGAAGCGGCTATAGATTTTTGAATATGTAAAAAAAACTGTTGCATGGACATTCTCGAGCGCGTCAGATATTGATAGCATCGATGCCCTGTGTATTTTTAATAATGTACGTATGTTAATCTGATCGTTTGCATGATGCGGGTGGTTGTATTTAAGGGTTGAAAATGTAAAAAAAAAATAAAATTAATCGAGCGCGTCAGATTTTCTGAGGGAGTGTTAAGTGCACCAAAAAAAAGCTCTCATTCACTAATCTGACGATTTCGATGGGACGCTAACTCGCGGCCATTTTCATAATGTGCTAAGAAAATTCGCCAATTCGAAATACTCGAGCGCGTCAGATTAAGATATACAGGGTGTTAGTGAATAAGTGCGACAAACTTTAGGGGGTGATTCTTTGTCATATTTCATGAAAAAAAGTTCATGTAAACGTGTGTCCTAACTTGCTTCATTTCCGAGTAACGGGGTGTTAAAGTTTTCTCTTAAAAACTGACTATTTATTTATTTCTCTGTAACCGGTCGAGTTATGCAAATGAAATTTGGTAGGTTCCAAGAGGTAGTTATTGCGCATTTTTTGACATGAAATTAAGAATTTTATGTTCATCATTGGCGTGCATATGCGTAATGATCTCAATTTTTTTAAAGAAAAAAATGGTACGCCACTGAGATATTCCAAACTTAAATTCAATTTTGAATGTCTCGTTCAATTTGCGACAAAAAGTCTCTCATGCCTTTTTTTCGTGAAGGGCGCTGTTTTTATGCAAAAAATGAAACAACTCAATGCGTATTTTTCATTTCTTTAATCCATTATCTAGTAGCGACGCAAGTAGGCTACTGTCAACATTCCTGTCAAATACGATTAGCGTCCCTTCATTTTTGAGCTTTCAGTTTGTTATAACATTGTTTTTTATGAGTACCTAATTAATTTTTCTTTTATCGAAAAGGATGGAAAATTATACAAATGCGGAAATGTCAGACATGCATTTTGTCTATGGTCGAAGTAATGGAAATGGTCGGCAAGCTCGACGATTGTATGCTGAGTTTCATCCAGAACGTAGGGTACCCCATCACACAATATTTGCTCGTCTTCACCAACGTTTGCGCGAAAATGGTACATTTAAGAAACAGACAGCTGACTGCGGGCGCCCTCGAGAAGTACGAACTGTGCAACTAGAAGAAGCAGTTCTCGAGTTAATTGCGGAGTCACCTGAAACGAGTACTCGAAAGATTGCCAACATATTGAATGTAAGCAACTTCAGTGTATTTAAAATTCTTAAAGAACAGCAATTGTATCCGTTTCATATTCAACGTGTGCAAGCTCTACTACCTAGAGACTTTTTTCCGCGCCTAGTCTTTTGCCATTGGATTCTTCATCAAATCGTTCAAATTCCTAATTTTTTAAATGGCGTTTTGTTTACTGACGAGGCTAATTTTGGACGACAGTGTATACAAAATTTCCATAACAATCACCTCTGGGCCGAGGAAAATCCACATGGAATCTTCGAAGCTCATTTTCAGCATCAGTTTTCAGTAAATGTATGGCTTGGAGTACTTCATGATCATTTAATCGGTCCATATTTCCTCCCACAACGACTAACAGGTGACTCTTACCTCAATTTCCTACAGGAAGAGTTACGTGTTCTTCTTGAAGAAATTCCTCTACAGATGAGACAACATTTCTGGTTCATGCATGATGGTGCACCAGCCCATTTTAGCATCAATGTACGTAATCACTTAGATAGAGTATATCCAAATCGTTGGATAGGTAGGGGAGGTACGGAACATTGGCCTGCTCGATCGCCGGATTTAAATCCTCTAGACCTTTGCATATGGGGTTTTCTTAAGTCATTGGTTTATTCCACGCCCGTCGAAAATGTTGAACACCTGAGGAATCGAATTATAGCCGGCTGCGAGACAATAAGAAATACACCAGGAATATTTGCGCGAGTACGACAATCAATGAGGCGAAGAGTTGAATCTTGTATCACGTCTGAAGGTGGTCATTTTGAACATTTGTTGTAGCTTTGCGCCTTATTCATCCTTTAGTGTTATTTTTTGTTATTGTTCTGGTTTAATTTTATTGTGTAAGATAGTTCTTGATAATGTATTAAATAAATGAAAAATACGCATTACCTACGATGTTTTATTTTTTGCATAAAAACGGCGCCCTTCACGAAAAAAAGGCATGAGAGACTTTTTGTCGCAAATTGAACGAGACATTCAAAATTGAATTTAAGTTTGGAATATCTCAGTGGCGTACCATTTTTTTCTTTAAAAAAATTGAGATCATTACGCATATGCACGCCAATGATGAACATAAAATTCTTAATTTCATGTCAAAAAATGCGCAATAACTACCTCTTGGAACCTACCAAATTTCATTTGCATAACTCGACCGGTTACAGAGAAATAAATAAATAGTCAGTTTTTAAGAGAAAACTTTAACACCCCGTTACTCGGAAATGAAGCAAGTTAGGACACACGTTTACATGAACTTTTTTTCATAAAAAATGACAAAGAATCACCCCCTGTAGTTTGTCGCACTTATTCACTAACACCCTGTATATGGTTCATCTTTATGTTCTAAACGTACTGTCTCATAATCTGACGATTATCTAGAGGGATTCGCCTAATCTGATAAATAAAAATTAGAAAAACGGTTCACCTTAAAGGCCATCCTTGCAACTTTCCGCTAATTCCATTCCTGGGCGCTTAAAATTGTACTTATGATATTTTTGAGCTCAAAATTTATGTGATATTTTGAGCTCGCTGAGTTCAAAGAAATAATATTTCTGTGCATTTAAGCTCTCCCAGCTCGAAAGTCTGATAGAAGTTTCATAGAACACTATTTTTGGAATTTTGAAACCGCAATAACTTTTGAATGGATCAAGCAATTTTCACGCGGTTGGTTTCGCAATTTTAATTGATAGAACCACTAATTTCGGAGTAATCATGAAGAAAACACTTTTTTGGGTTTCTTTCGTTCACGATATCTCTCGAACGAATCAACCGATTTTGACCAGCTTGTTGAGCTTCAGGAAGCTGAGAAAATCGCGAAAAACCAATCGGAAAATTCTAGAATCGGTTTTTCGACTTCAGTATATAGTGATTCTCACGTATTTTGACGCGCTGATTCCGAAAATGGGGTCATTTTATCTCGTAGAGTATAAGGAAGCTGGAAAAATCGCTAAAAACCAATCGGAAAATCTCAAAATCGGTTTTTCGACTTCAGCATATCGTGATTCTCAAGTATTTTGACGCGGTGATTCCGAAAATAAGGTCATTTGAACTCGTAGAGCTCCAAAAAGCTGAGAAAATCGAGAAAAACCAATCGGAAAATTTCAAAATCGGTTTTTCGACTTCAGTATATAGTGATTCTTACGTATTTTGACGCGCTGATTCCGAAAATGGGGTCATTTGAATTCGTAGAGCTTCAGGAAGCTGAGAAAATCGCGAAAAACCATTCGGAAAATTTCTAAATCGGTTTTTCGACTTTGATATATAGTGATTCTCACGTTTTTTGACGCTCTGATTCCTAAAATAGGGTCATTTGAACTCGTAGAGCTTCAGGCAGCTGAGAAAATCGCGAAAAACCAATCGGAAAATTTCTAAATCGGTTTTTCGATTTCAATATATAGTGATTCTTTCGTATTTTGGCGCGCTGATTATGAAAATGGGGTAATTTGAACTCGTAGAGCTTCAGGCAGCTGAGAAAATCGCGAAAAACCAATCGGAAAATTTCAAAATCGGTTTCACGATTTTAATATATAGTGATTCTTTCGTATTTTGACGCGCTGATTCCGAAAATGGGGTCATTTGAACTCGTAGAGCTTCAGGCAGCTGAGAAAATCGCGAAAAACCAATCGGAAAATTTCATAATCGGTTTTTCGATTTCAATATATAGTGATTCTTTCGTATTTTGGCGCGCTGATTATGAAAATGGGGTAATTTGAACTCGTAGAGCTTCAGGCAGCTGAGAAAATCGCGAAAAACCAATCGGAAAATTTCAAAATCGGTTTCACGATTTTAATATATAGTGATTCTTTCGTATTTTGACGCGCTGATTCCGAAAATGGGGTCATTTGAACTCGTAGAGCTTCAGGAAGCTGAGAAAATCGAGAAAAACCAATCGGAAAATTTCAAAATCGGTTTTTCGACTTTAGTATATAGTAATTCTCACGTATTTTGACGCGCTGATCCCGAAAATGGGGTCATTTGATTTCGTACAGCTTCAGGAAGCTGTGAAAATCGCGAAAAACCAATCGGAAAATTTCAAAATCGGTTTTTCGACTTGAGCACATAGTGATTCTTACGTATTTTGACGCGCTGATTCCGAAAATGGGGTCATTCGAACTGGTAGAGCTCCAGGAAGCTGAGAAAATCGAGAAAAACCAATCGGAAAATTTCAAAATCGGTTTTTCGACTTCAGTATATAGTGATTCTTACGTATTTTGACGCGCTGATTCCGAAAATGGGGTCATTTGAACTCGTAGAGCTTCAGGAAGCTGAGAAAATCGCGAAAAACCAATCGGAAAATTTCAAAATCGGTTTTTCGACTCTGGTATATATGGTAGGGGAGCCCACGATGCTAAATGGGGATTTACTCGAGCGTCGTAGAGACCTAGTGGAATGCAAAGCTTAGATGATAAGAAGAAAAGAATGTTATATGATATATACCTTTACATCGGTGGGGGAAGCGGCTATAGATTTTTGAATATGTAAAGAAAACTTTTGCATGGACATTCTCGAGCGCGTCAGATATTGATAGCATCGATGCCCTGTGTATTTTTGATAATGTACGTATGTTAATCTGATCGTTTGCATGATGCGGGTGGTTGTATTTAAGGGTTGAAAATGTAAAAAAAAAATAAAATTAATCGAGCGCGTCAGATTTTCTGAGGGAGTGTTGAGTGCACCAAAAAAAAGCTCTCATTCACTATTCTGACGATTTCGATGGGACGCAAACTCGCGGCCATTTTCATAATGTGCAAAAAAAATTCGCCATTTTGAAATACTCGAGCGCGTCAGATTAAGATATATATGGTTCATCTTTATGTTCTAAACGTACTGTCTCATAATCTGACGATTATCTAGAGGGATTCGCCTAATCTGACAAAAAAAAATTTGAAAAACGGTTCACCTTAAAGGCCATCCTTGCAACTTCCCGCTAATTCCATTCCTGGGCGCTTAAAATTGTACTTATGATATTTTTGAGCTCAAAATTTATGTGATATTTTGAGCTCGCTGAGTTCAAAGAAATAATATTTCTGTGCATTTAAGCTCTCCCAGCTCGAAAGTCTGATAGAAGTTTCATAGAACACTATTTTTGGAATTTTGAAACCGCAATAACTTTTGAATGGATAAAGCAATTTTCACGCGGTTGGTTTCGCAATTTTAATTGATAGAACCACAAATTTCTGAGTAATCCCGAAAAAACACTTTTTTGCGTTTCTTTCGTTCACGATATCTCTCGAACGAATCAACCGATTTTGACCAGCTTGGTGGCGATCAATGTAGTTTTTCAAGCTCAAAGACGGATTAGTTTTTGAAGTTAATCGATACAGCCGGTTAAAAGTTATTTAAAAAAAAAAACACTTTCAAAGAAATTTTTTTTTGAGATTTTTCAAAATTTCTCAAAATCTATCGGCCCAAATTCACAGGAAATCTAATTTTGAGGAAAATCTTTAGAACGCCGTTTAGTAAATTCCGATCGGTTTAGTCGTTCAAAAGTTATAAGCGAGTTACACACACACACACATACACATAGGAATAGAAGCGCGGAGAAGGAAATGTAGGCATCACGCAGCTGCACGCATTTAACTTTATCGACGAATTTTTGTTATTTCGGCTTGCGGAAATTGTCAGATTATATATTTTTCATTATTCTTGAATTATTTCCTTCAAAATAAAAAAAATTACCTACGCTCGAGAATGTCGAGATGACGTTTTTTCTTGCAACTTTGTTGCCCTCCCCTTCATTTACGTCACTCTCAAATTGTCAGATTAGTGGAATATACACTTTTTAGGATGTAATTAACTCACCCTACCTTAATCTGACGCGCTCGAGAATTTCTGATGGTCATTTTTTTTTACTAATCTGATCCTGTATCCTTCATGGGCGGCCTTATATATGGGTCTCATGTTTTGTGGAGGTACTTATCCGGGTACAAGGTATCCCCCTGTATATTAATCTGACGCGCTTCAGTAAATCCCGAAATCCCCGCTTGTGCTCCCCTACTATAGAGTTATACAGAAAATAAAAAAAAATTACAACAATATTCGATTTATATGAACTAGAAAATCTAAGCGCGTGAGTGGCTCGAATAGGCCGATCCCATGTTCCCTATTGGTGGGTGTGGTTGTTGAATTCTTTGAATAGTTTTAGAAAATAATTTTGGCTCAAAACTCGGGTGTCGAGGAGGCGCTGAAAACGATGGGGAATACCGATTTTCAATATCTAACTTATATCTATTTTATGTGTATAAATAAATCTAGGACGATTTCAAATATATTTCAGAATTCCTCTTCAATCTAATAAATTTCCTCCGAGGTAAATCACTGTATGCTTTTCATTAAACTCTCTACATGTTCTACTGATATTCTTGTTACATTGACCATAAATGATGAATAAATCCATCTAAACCGCATTAATTATTTTCTGCCATAGTATTTTTACACCCATGAATCTTGAATACAAGATAACTATGAAGGAATAACATGTTAGTTCTCTGTTAGAATGAAGTTAATAGCCTACTATCCAATATTTATTTTATTGAAGACGAATTCATAACATGAGTGATCATAACTAAAAAATTGTACGAGATAGGTATAGGGAAAGTATACTCAATTGAAATGGAAAATGTTATAGCTTTTCGAATAGGTGATAAAATACAGGGTGTTCCATAAAAAAAACGGAGTTTCAGTCATTTACATGAGTGCCCGGATGACACTCACTTCTGAGCCTCCCTGTATGCTGAAACTGAGATCCAGTTCATCGACAGAATACTTGATGGTCTTATGCAGCTATAACACAAATTGCAATATTTTGTGAATTTGCACTGGGAAAAAATTGATATTTTTCAATGGTCAGGTTTTCCACAAAAATTTGACGAAATAATTTTTATCTCGGACATCGTCACAGATAGGTGTGTAGGGAGTTATGTGGGAAAGTTGTGAGGAATCTCAATTTTTGACAGATAACGAATGTCATATTCTGAAAAGTTTCTAAATTTTATTGCGTTTTTTTCCTCGCGAAATTTGTATCAATAAGAATTATTTTTTTATTGAACACCCTAGAATATAAAAGCGTGAGTAGGTGTGATTGTTGAATTCTAATTTTGCCTCGAAACTCTGATGTCTAAGAGCAGCTGAACATGGTGGTGAAAACCGTTTTTCGATATCTAGCTCAGTTTTCGACTTGTTTAATGTTGAAAATTCAAAAAATTTCCAAAAGTAACGCCATCTATCGGAATTAAAACAAAACAAAAATTAAGTGACGCCATCTATCGGAATCGAATGAAACATAAAAAAAACAAGTAACGCCATCCATCGGAACCGAGTAGAAACAAATTCTCCAATAGCGCCATCTATCGGAATTGAATGAAACAAAAAATCAAGTAACGCCATCTATCAGAATCGAGCGAAAACAAAATCTCTAGTACGCTATCTATCGGAATCGAATGAAAACAAGAACGTAGGTAATGCCATTTTAAAGAACTTCATAATTAAAACTGATCGTTGGTTAAAAAAAAAACTATTGAAATTAGTGGTAGGGGAGCCCACGATGCTAAATGGGGATTTACTCGAGCGTCGTAGAGACCTAGTGGGATGCAAAGCTTAGATGATAAGAAGAAAAAAATGTTATATGATATATACCTTTACATCGGTGGGGGAAGCGGCTATAGATTTTTGAATATGTAAAGAAAACTTTTGCATGGACATTCTCGAGCGCGTCAGATATTGATAGCATCGATGCCCTGTGTATTTTTAATAATGTACGTATGTTAATCTGATCGTTTGCATGATGCGGGTGGTTGTATTTAAGGGTTGAAAATGTAAAAAAAAAAATAAAATTAATCGAGCTCGTCAGATTTTCTGAGGGAGTGTTAAGTGCACCAAAAAAAAGCTCTCATTCACTAATCTGACGATTTCGATAGGACGCTAACTCGCGGCCATTTTCATAATGTGCTAAAAAAATTCGCCATTTCGAAATACTCGAACGCGTCAGATTAAGATATATATGGTTCATCTTTATGTTCTAAACGTACTGTCTCATAATCTGACGATTATCTAGAGGGATTCGCCTAATCTGACAAATAAAAATTAGAAAAACGGTTCACCTTAAAGGCCATCCTTGCAACTTTCCGCTAATTCCATTCCTGGGCGCTTAAAATTGTACTTATGATATTTTTGAGCTCAAAATTTATGTGATATTTTGAGCTCGCTGAGTTCAAAGAAATAATATTTCTGTGCATTTAAGCTCTCCCAGCTCGAAAGTCTGATAGAAGTTTCATAGAACACTATTTTTGGAATTTTGAAACCGCAATAACTTTTGAATGGATCAAGCAATTTTCACGCGGTTGGTTTCGCAATTTTAATTGATAGAACCACAAATTTCTGAGTAATCCCGAAAAAACACTTTTTTGGGTTTCTTTCGTTCACGATATCTCTCGAACGAATCAACCGATTTTGACCAGCTTGTTGAGCTTCAGGAAGCTGAGAAAATCGCGAAAAACCAATCGGAAAATTCTAGAATCGGTTTTTCGACTTCAGTAAATAGTGATTCTCACGTATTTTGACGTGCTGATTTCGAAAATGGGGTCATTTGAACTCGTAGAGCTTCAGGAAGCTGAGAAAGTCGCGAAAAACCAATCGGAAAATTTCAAAATCGGTTTTTCGATTTTAATATATAGTGATTCTTTCGTATTTTGACGCGCTGATTCTGAAAATGGGATCATTTTATCTCGTTGAGCTTCAGGAAGCTGAGAAAATCGCGAAAAACCAATCGGAAAATTCTAGAATTGGTTTTTCGACTTCAGTATATAGTGATTCTCACGTATTTTGACGCGCTGATTTCGAAAATGGGGTCATTTGAACTCGTAGAGCTCCAATAAGCTGAGAAAATCGTGAAAAACCAATCGGAAAATTCTAGAATCGGTTTTTCGACTTCAGTATATAGTGATTCTCACGTATTTTGACGTGCTGATTCCGAAAATAAGGTCATTTGAACTCGTAGAGCTCCAGGAAGCTGAGAAAATCGCGAAAAACCAATCGGAAAATTTCAAAATCGGTTTTTCGACTTTGGTATTAAGTGTTTCTTATGTATTTTGACGCACTGTTATCGAAAATGGGGTCATTTGAACTCGTAGAGCTTCAGGCAGCTGAGAAAATCGCGAAAAACCAATCGGAAAATTTCAGAATCGGTTTTTCGATTTTAATATATAGTGATTCTTACGTATTTTGACGAGCTGATTCCGAAAATGGGGTCATTTGAACTCGTAGAGCTTCAGGAAGCTGAGATAATCTCGAAAAACCAATCAGAAAATTTCAAAATCGATTTTTCGACTTCAGTATATAGTGATTCTTACGTATTTTGACGCGCTGATTCCGAAAATGGGGTGATTTGAACTCGTAGAGTTTCAGGAAGCTGAGAAAATCGCGAAAAACCAATCGGAAAATTTCAAAATCGGTTTTTCGACTTCAGCATATAGTGATTCTTACGTATTTTTATGCGCTGATTCCGAAAATGGGGTCATTTGAACTCGTAGAGCTTCAGGAAGCTGAGAAAATCGCGAAAAACCAATCGGAAAATTTCAAAATCGGTTTTTCGACTTTGGTATACAGGGTGCCCGTAATTCGAGCTTAAGCATGGGGATCTCGGTTACCTTGAGAGATACGATGTTGCTTAAATTAGGGCAAAGTTGCGCATTCTGGCACTGATCAATAATCTGAAAAGAAATCCGACCTATCTTCCTTGGTTTTCAAGATATCGCTGAAAAACGGAATTTCGCGATTTTCGTTTTTATTTTTTCAATGAAAAACCGATCAAGTTATCCATTTTCAACCGTAACATTCCCATAGCAACTTTTTGCGAGGAATTAGGAAATGATATAACATTTTTTCTAACACACGAAGAAAGAAACAAATGACAGTCAACTTTTTTTTTTTCTTATGGACGCCATATTGAATTTTCATATTTCTGAATACAGTTTTTTTTCTGATTCCGACGATGTGCTACACAACATGTTTTGATTTCAAATTATGGTCGAAATTTCCCAATAAACATTTTTTCGAAGATTTTCCGAGGAAAACAAACTCCCCAGATTTGTTCAATTCGAATTTTAACAGTTCAGTAGTTTTTACGCTTGGAGTCCACTCTTGTGAATTGCAATATGCCATTTTCCAATGAAGAACAGAGGGATATGTTGAAAATTTATTATGCTTGTCATCGAAATGTTCAAGTAACAACGTTTTCCTGAAAGAGAGCAACCAAATACTGGATATTTCCTAGGTCTCCATAGAAATCTGGGCCAATATGGTTCATTTCGGTGATCCAGACATAAATATCGCGAGAGAGCTAATGAATATGAAGAAAACATATTACAAGCGGTATGTTCTAATTTTCAGATTGAATTTCAGTTGAGATATTATTTAATATCGCTTAGGTCCAAGAAGATCACTTCATATCAACGAGACAGAGTTACAGAATATTTGTCGGAAATGTTTCTTAATAGGGTTATTGCGAATAATGGTGATGTACGTTGGCCACCGCGTTCTCCAGACTTATCACCATTAGACTACTTTTTATGGGGAACAATGAAAAATTAAGTTTATAAAACTGTACCAGTCGATATAAATGACCTTCGGCAACTCTTGGAGACAAATCAGGAGACGAAGTATCGAAAGAGCAATTGCAAATATGAGAAAACGTGAGAATTATGTATACTGGTGGAAGGTGAACAGTTTGAACAAGTTCTCTGATTATTCATATTTTGCTTTCATTTTGTTTGTTCTGTTTGGTTCACATGCTATACCTCTTTATAAAAATTTTTTTTTAACATATCCCTCTGTTCTTAGTTGGAAAATGACATATTGCAATTCAAAAGAATGGACTCCAAGCGTAAAAACTACTGAACTGTCAAAATTCGAATTGAACAAATCTGGGGAGTTTGTTTTCCACGGCAATCTTCGAAAAAATGTTTATTAGGAAATTTCGACCATAATTTGAAATCAAAACATGTTGTGTAGTACATCGTCGGAATCACAAAAAAAACTGCATTCAGAAATATAAAAATTCAATATGGCGTCCATAAGAAAAAAAAGTTGACTGTCATTTGTTTCTTTCTTCGTGTGTTAGAAAAAATGTTAAATAATTTCCTAATTCCTCGCAAAAAGTTGCTATGGGAATGTTACGGTTGAAAATGGATAATTTGATCGGTTTTCCATTGGAAAAATAGAAACGAAAATCGCAAAAATCCGTTTTTCAGCGATATCTTGAAAACCAAGGAAGATAGGTCGGATTTCTTTTCAGATAATTGATCAGTGCCAGAATGCGCAACTTTGCCCTAATTTAATCAACATCGTATCTCTCAAGGTAACCGAGATCCCCATGCTTAAGCTCGAATTACGGGCACCCTGTATATGGTAGGAGAGCCCACGATGCTAAATGGGGATTTACATATTACAAAAAAAAATTAGAAAAACGGTTCACCTCAAAGGCCATCCTTGCAACTTCCCGCTAATTCCATTCCTGGGCGCTTAAAATTGTACTTATGATATTTTTGAGCTCAAAATTTATGTGATATTTTGAGCTCGCTGAGTTCAAAGAAATAATATTTCTGTGCATTTAAGCTCTCCCAGCTCGAAAGTCTGATAGAAGTTTCATAGAACACTATTTTTGGAATTTTGAAACCGCAATAACTTTTGAATGGATCAAGCAATTTTCACGCGGTTGGTTTCGCAATTTTAATTGATAGAACCACTAATTTCGGAGTAATCATGAAGAAAACACTTTTTTGGGTTTCTTTCGTTCACGATATCTCTCGAACGAATCAACCGATTTTGACCAGCTTGTTGAGCTTCAGGAAGCTGAGAAAATCGCGAAAAACCAATCGGAAAATTCTAGAATCGGTTTTTCGACTTCAGTATATAGTGATTCTCACGTATTTTGACGCGCTGATTCCGAAAATGGGGTCATTTTATCTCGTAGAGTATAAGGAAGCTGGAAAAATCGCTAAAAACCAATCGGAAAATCTCAAAATCGGTTTTTCGACTTCAGCATATCGTGATTCTCAAGTATTTTGACGCGGTGATTCCGAAAATAAGGTCATTTGAACTCGTAGAGCTCCAAAAAGCTGAGAAAATCGAGAAAAACCAATCGGAAAATTTCAAAATCGGTTTTTCGACTTCAGTATATAGTGATTCTTACGTATTTTGACGCGCTGATTCCGAAAATGGGGTCATTTGAATTCGTAGAGCTTCAGGAAGCTGAGAAAATCGCGAAAAACCATTCGGAAAATTTCTAAATCGGTTTTTCGACTTTGATATATAGTGATTCTCACGTTTTTTGACGCTCTGATTCCTAAAATAGGGTCATTTGAACTCGTAGAGCTTCAGGCAGCTGAGAAAATCGCGAAAAACCAATCGGAAAATTTCTAAATCGGTTTTTCGATTTCAATATATAGTGATTCTTTCGTATTTTGGCGCGCTGATTATGAAAATGGGGTAATTTGAACTCGTAGAGCTTCAGGCAGCTGAGAAAATCGCGAAAAACCAATCGGAAAATTTCAAAATCGGTTTCACGATTTTAATATATAGTGATTCTTTCGTATTTTGACGCGCTGATTCCGAAAATGGGGTCATTTGAACTCGTAGAGCTTCAGGCAGCTGAGAAAATCGCGAAAAACCAATCGGAAAATTTCATAATCGGTTTTTCGATTTCAATATATAGTGATTCTTTCGTATTTTGGCGCGCTGATTATGAAAATGGGGTAATTTGAACTCGTAGAGCTTCAGGCAGCTGAGAAAATCGCGAAAAACCAATCGGAAAATTTCAAAATCGGTTTCACGATTTTAATATATAGTGATTCTTTCGTATTTTGACGCGCTGATTCCGAAAATGGGGTCATTTGAACTCGTAGAGCTTCAGGAAGCTGAGAAAATCGAGAAAAACCAATCGGAAAATTTCAAAATCGGTTTTTCGACTTTAGTATATAGTAATTCTCACGTATTTTGACGCGCTGATCCCGAAAATGGGGTCATTTGATTTCGTACAGCTTCAGGAAGCTGTGAAAATCGCGAAAAACCAATCGGAAAATTTCAAAATCGGTTTTTCGACTTGAGCACATAGTGATTCTTACGTATTTTGACGCGCTGATTCCGAAAATGGGGTCATTCGAACTGGTAGAGCTCCAGGAAGCTGAGAAAATCGAGAAAAACCAATCGGAAAATTTCAAAATCGGTTTTTCGACTTCAGTATATAGTGATTCTTACGTATTTTGACGCGCTGATTCCGAAAATGGGGTCATTTGAACTCGTAGAGCTTCAGGAAGCTGAGAAAATCGCGAAAAACCAATCGGAAAATTTCAAAATCGGTTTTTCGACTCTGGTATATATGGTAGGGGAGCCCACGATGCTAAATGGGGATTTACTCGAGCGTCGTAGAGACCTAGTGGAATGCAAAGCTTAGATGATAAGAAGAAAAGAATGTTATATGATATATACCTTTACATCGGTGGGGGAAGCGGCTATAGATTTTTGAATATGTAAAGAAAACTTTTGCATGGACATTCTCGAGCGCGTCAGATATTGATAGCATCGATGCCCTGTGTATTTTTGATAATGTACGTATGTTAATCTGATCGTTTGCATGATGCGGGTGGTTGTATTTAAGGGTTGAAAATGTAAAAAAAAAAATAAAATTAATCGAGCGCGTCAGATTTTCTGAGGGAGTGTTGAGTGCACCAAAAAAAAGCTCTCATTCACTATTCTGACGATTTCGATGGGACGCAAACTCGCGGCCATTTTCATAATGTGCAAAAAAAATTCGCCATTTTGAAATACTCGAGCGCGTCAGATTAAGATATATATGGTTCATCTTTATGTTCTAAACGTACTGTCTCATAATCTGACGATTATCTAGAGGGATTCGCCTAATCTGACAAAAAAAAATTTGAAAAACGGTTCACCTTAAAGGCCATCCTTGCAACTTCCCGCTAATTCCATTCCTGGGCGCTTAAAATTGTACTTATGATATTTTTGAGCTCAAAATTCATGTGATATTTTGAGCTCGCTGAGTTCAAAGAAATAATATTTCTGTGCATTCAAGCTCTCCCAGCTCGAAAGTCTGATAGAAGTTTCATAGAACACTATTTTTGGAATTTTGAAACCGCAATAACTTTTGAATGGATCAAGCAATTTTCACGCGGTTGGTTTCGCAATTTTAATTGATAGAACCACAAATTTCTGAGTAATCCCGAAAAAACACTTTTTTAGGTTTCTTTCGTTCACGATATCTCTCGAACGAATCAACCGATTTTGACCAGCTTGGTGGCGATCAATGTAGTTTTTCAAGCTCAAAGACGGATTAGTTTTTGAAGTTAATCGATACAGCCGGTTAAAAGTTATTTGAAAAAAACCACTTTCAAAAAAAATTTTCTTGAAATTTTTCAAAATTTCTCAAAATCTATCGGCCCGAATTCACAGGAAATCTAATTTTGAGGGAAATCTTTAGAACGCCGTTTAGTAAATTCCGATCGGTTTAGTCGTTCAAAAGTTATAAGCGAGTTACACACACACACACATACACATAGGAATAGAAGCGCCGAGAAGGAAATGTAGGCATCACGCAGCTGCACGCATTTAACTTTATCGACGAATTTTTGTTATTTCGGCTTGCGGAAATTGTCAGATTATATATTTTTCATTATTCTTGAATTATTTCCTTCGAAATAAAAAAAAAATTAGCTACGCTCGTTTTTTTTTGCAACTTCGTTGCCCTTCCCTTCTTTTACGTCACTCTCAAATTGTCAGATTAGTGGAATATACACTTTTTAGGATGTAATTAACTCACCCTACCTTAATCTGACGCGCTCGAGTATTTCTGATGGTCATTTTTTTTACTAATTTGATCCTGTATCCTTCATGGGCGGCCTTATATATGGGTCTCATGTTTTGTGGAGGTACTTATACGGGTACAAGGTATCCCCCTGTATATTAATCTGACGCGCTTCAGTAAATCCCGAAATCCCCGCTTGGGCTCCCCTACTAATAGTGATTCTTACGTATTTTGACGCGCTGATTCCGAAAATGGGGTCATTTGAACGCGTAGAGCTTCAGGAAGCTGAGAAAATTGCAAAAAACCAATCGGAAAATTCCAAAATCGGTTTTTTGACTTTAGTATATAGTGATTCTTACGTATTTTGACGCGCTGATTCCGAAAATGGGGTGATTTGAACTCGTAGAGTTTCAGGAAGCTGAGAAAATCGCGAAAAACCAATCGGAAAATTTCAAAATCGGTTTTTCGACTTCAGCATATAGTGATTCTTACGTATTTTGATGCGCTGATTCCGAAAATGGGGTCATTTGAACTCGTAGAGCTTCAGGAAGCTGAGAAAATCGAGAAAAACCAATCGGAAAATTTCAAAATCGTTTTTTCGACTTTGGTATATATGGTAGGGGAGCCCACGATGCTAAATGGGGATTTACATATTACAAAAAAAATTAGAAAAACGGTTCACCTTAAAGGCCATCCTTGCAACTTCCCGCTAATTCCATTCCTTGGCGCTTAAAATTGTACTTATGATATTTTTGAGCTCAAAATTAATGTGGTATTTTGAGCTCGCTGAGTTCAAAGAAATAATATTTCTGTGCATTTAAGCTCTCCCAGCTCGAAAGTCTGATAGAAGTTTCATAGAACACTATTTTTGGAATTTTGAAACCGCAATAACTTTTGAATGGATCAAGCAATTTTCACGCGGTTGGTTTCGCAATTTTAATTGATAGAACCACAAATTTCGGAGTAATCCCGAAAAAACACTTTTTTGGGTTTCTTTCGTTCACGATATCTCTCGAACGAATCAACCGATTTTGACCAGCTTGGTGGCGATCAATGTAGTTTTTCAAGCTCAAAGACGGATTAGTTTTTGAAGTTGATCGATACAGCCGGTTAAAAGTTATTTAAAAAAAAAACACTTTCAAAGAAAATTTTTTTTGAGATTTTTCAAAATTTCTCAAAATCTATCGGCCCAAATTCACAGGAAATCTAATTTTGAGGAAAATCTTTAGAACGCCGTTTAGTAAATTCCGATCGGTTTAGTCGTTCAAAAGTTATAAGCGAGTTACACACACACACACATACACATAGGAATAGAAGCGCGGAGAAGGAAATGTAGGCATCACGCATTTAACTTTATCGACGAATTTTTGTTATTTCGGCTTGCGGAAATTGTCAGATTATATATTTTTCATTATTTTTGAATTATTTCCTTCGAAATAAAAAAAAATTAGCTACGCTCGAGAATGTCGAGATGACGTTTTTTTTTGCAACTTTGTTGCCCTCCCCTTCTTTTACGTCACTCTCAAATTGTCAGATTAGTGGAATATACACTTTTTAGGATGTAATTAACTCACCCTACCTTAATCTGACGCGCTCGAGAATTTCTGATGGTCATTTTTTTTTACTAATCTGATCCTGTATCCTTCATGGGCGGCATTATATATGGGTCTCATGTTTTGTGGAGGTACTTATCCGGGTACAAGGTATCCCCCTGTATATTAATCTGACGCGCTTCAGTAAATCCCGAAATCCCCGCTTGGGCTCCCCTACTAATAGTGATTCTTACGTATTTTGACGCGCTGATTCCGAAAATGGGGTCATTTGAACTCGTAAAGCTTCATGAAGCTGAGAAAATCGCGGAAAACCAATCGGAAAATTTCAAAATCGGTTTTTCGACTTTAGTATATAGTGATTTTCACGTATTTTGACGCGCTGATTTCGAAAATGGGGTCATTTGAACTCGTAGAGCTTCAGGAAGCTGAGAAAATCGCGAAAAACCAATCGGAAAATTTCAAAATCGGTTTTTCGATTTCAATATATAGTGATTCTTTCGTATTTTGACGCACTGATTCTGAAAATGGGGTCAATTTATCTCGTTGAGCTTCAGGAAGCTGAGAAAATCGCGAAAAAATAATCGGAAAATTCTAGAATCGGTTTTTCGACTTCAGTATATAGTGATTCTCACGTATTTTGACGCGCTGATTCCGAAAATAAGGTCATTTGAACTCGTAGAGCTCCAGGCAGCTGAGAAAATCGCAAAAAACCAATCGGAAAATTTCAAAATCGGTTTTTCGATTTTAATATATAGTTATTCTTTCGTATTTTGACGCGCTGATTCCGGAAATGGGGTCATTTGAACTCGTAGAGATTCAGGAAGCCGAGAAAATCGCAAAAAACCAATCGGAAAATTTCAAAATCGGTTTTTCGACTTCAGTATATAGTGATTCTTACGTATTTTGACGCGCTGATTCCGAAAATGGGGTCATTTGAATTCGTAGAGCTTTAGGAAGCTGAGGAAATCGCGAAAAACCAATCGGAAAATTTCTAAATCGGTTTTTCGACTTTGATATATATAGTGATTCTCACGTATTTTGACGCGCTGATTCCTAAAATAGGGTCATTTGAACTCGTAGAGCTTCAGGCAGCTGAGAAAATCGCGAAAAACCAATCGGAAAATTTCAAAATCGGTTTTTCGACTTCAGTATATAGTGATTCTTACGTATTTTGACGCGCTGATTATGAAAATGGGGTGTTTTGAACTCGTAGAGCTTCAGGCAGCTGAGAAAATCGCGAAAAACCAATCGGAAAATTTCAAAATCGGTTTTACGATTTATATAGTGATTCTTTCGTATTTTTACCCGCTGATTCCGAAAATGGGGTCATTTGAACTCGTAGAGCTTCAGGAAGCTGAGAAAATCGAGAAAAACCAATCGGAAAATTTCAAAATCGTTTTTTCGACTTTGGTATATATGGTAGGGGAGCCCACGATGCTAAATGGGGATTTACATATTACAAAAAAAATTAGAAAAACGGTTCACCTTAAAGGCCATCCTTGCAACTTCCCGCTAATTCCATTCCTGGGCGCTTAAAATTGTACTTATGATATTTTTGAGCTCAAAATTTATGTGATATTTTGAGCTCGCTGAGTTCAAAGAAATAATATTTCTGTGCATTTAAGCTCTCCCAGCTCGAAAGTCTGATAGAAGTTTCATAGAACACTATTTTTGGAATTTTGAAACCGCAATAACTTTTGAATGGATAAAGCAATTTTCACGCGGTTGGTTTCGCAATTTTAATTGATAGAACCACAAATTTCGGAGTAATCCCGAAAAAACACTTTTTTGCGTTTCTTTCGTTCACGATATCTCTCGAACGAATCAACCGATTTTGACCAGCTTGGTGGCGATCAATGTAGTTTTTCAAGCTCAAAGACGGATTAGTTTTTGAAGTTAATCGATACAGCCGGTTAAAAGTTATTTAAAAAAAAAAACACTTTCAAAGAAATTTTTTTTTGAGATTTTTCAAAATTTCTCAAAATCTATCGGCCCAAATTCACAGGAAATCTAATTTTGAGGAAAATCTTTAGAACGCCGTTTAGTAAATTCCGATCGGTTTAGTCGTTCAAAAGTTATAAGCGAGTTACACACACACACACATACACATAGGAATAGAAGCGCGGAGAAGGAAATGTAGGCATCACGCAGCTGCACGCATTTAACTTTATCGACGAATTTTTGTTATTTCGGCTTGCGGAAATTGTCAGATTATATATTTTTCATTTTTCTTGAATTATTTCCTTCAAAATAAAAAAAATTACCTACGCTCGAGAATGTCGAGATGACGTTTTTTCTTGCAACTTTGTTGCCCTCCCCTTCATTTACGTCACTCTCAAATTGTCAGATTAGTGGAATATACACTTTTTAGGATGTAATTAACTCACCCTACCTTAATCTGACGCGCTCGAGAATTTCTGATGGTCATTTTTTTTTACTAATCTGATCCTGTATCCTTCATGGGCGGCCTTATATATGGGTCTCATGTTTTGTGGAGGTACTTATCCGGGTACAAGGTATCCCCCTGTATATTAATCTGACGCGCTTCAGTAAATCCCGAAATCCCCGCTTGTGCTCCCCTACTATAGAGTTATACAGAAAATAAAAAAAAATTACAACAATATTCGATTTATATGAACTAGAAAATCTAAGCGCGTGAGTGGCTCGAATAGGCCGATCCCATGTTCCCTATTGGTGGGTGTGGTTGTTGAATTCTTTGAATAGTTTTAAAAAATAATTTTGGCTCAAAACTCGGGTGTCGAGGAGGCGCTGAAAACGATGGGGAATACCGATTTTCAATATCTAACTTATATCTATTTTATGTGTATAAATAAATCTAGGACGATTTCAAATATATTTCAGAATTCCTCTTCAATCTAATAAATTTCCTCCGAGGTAAATCACTGTATGCTTTTCATTAAACTCTCTACATGTTCTACTGATATTCTTGTTACATTGACCATAAATGATGAATAAATCCATCTAAACCGCATTAATTATTTTCTGCCATAGTATTTTTACACCCATGAATCTTGAATACAAGATAACTATGAAGGAATAACATGTTAGTTCTCTGTTAGAATGAAGTTCATAGCGTACTATCCAATATTTATTTTATTGAAGACGAATTCATAACATGAGTGATCATAACTAAAAAATTGTACGAGATAGGTATAGGGAAAGTATACTCAATTGAAATGGAAAATGTTATAGCTTTTCGAATAGGTGATAAAATACAGGGTGTTCCATAAAAAAAACGGAGTTTCAGTCATTTACATGAGTGCCCGGATGACACTCACTTCTGAGCCTCCCTGTATGCTGAAACTGAGATCCAGTTCATCGACAGAATACTTGATGGTCTTATGCAGCTATAACACAAATTGCAATATTTTGTGAATTTGCACTGGGAAAAAATTGATATTTTTCAATGGTCAGGTTTTCCACAAAAATTTGACGAAATAATTTTTATCTCGGACATCGTCACAGATAGGTGTGTAGGGAGTTATGTGGGAAAGTTGTGAGGAATCTCAATTTTTGACAGATAACGAATGTCATATTCTGAAAAGTGTCTAATCGATCAAGTCGTTTTCTGGCGTCAAAATGATTTGAGAATTTTTCTAAATTTTATTGCGTTTTTTTCCTCGCGAAATTTGTATCAATAAGAATTATTTTTTTATTGAACACCCTAGAATATAAAAGCGTGAGTAGGTGTGATTGTTGAATTCTAATTTTGCCTCGAAACTCTGATGTCTAAGAGCAGCTGAACATGGTGGTGAAAACCGTTTTTCGATATCTAGCTCAGTTTTCGACTTGTTTAATGTTGAAAATTCAAAAAATTTCCAAAAGTAACGCCATCTATCGGAATTAAAACAAAACAAAAATTAAGTGACGCCATCTATCGGAATCGAATGAAACATAAAAAAAACAAGTAACGCCATCCATCGGAACCGAGTAGAAACAAATTCTCCAATAGCGCCATCTATCGGAATTGAATGAAACAAAAAATCAAGTAACGCCATCTATCAGAATCGAGCGAAAACAAAATCTCTAGTACGCTATCTATCGGAATCGAATGAAAACAAGAACGTAGGTAATGCCATTTTAAAGAACTTCATAATTAAAACTGATCGTTGGTTAAAAAAAAAACTATTGAAATTAGTGGTAGGGGAGCCCACGATGCTAAATGGGGATTTACTCGAGCGTCGTAGAGACCTAGTGGGATGCAAAGCTTAGATGATAAGAAGAAAAAAATGTTATATGATATATACCTTTACATCGGTGGGGGAAGCGGCTATAGATTTTTGAATATGTAAAAAAAACTGTTGCATGGACATTCTCGAGCGCGTCAGATATTGATAGCATCGATGCCCTGTGTATTTTTAATAATGTACGTATGTTAATCTGATCGTTTGCATGATGCGGGTGGTTGTATTTAAGGGTTGAAAATGTAAAAAAAAAATAAAATTAATCGAGCGCGTCAGATTTTCTGAGGGAGTGTTAAGTGCACCAAAAAAAAGCTCTCATTCACTAATCTGACGATTTCGATGGGACGCTAACTCGCGGCCATTTTCATAATGTGCTAAGAAAATTCGCCAATTCGAAATACTCGAGCGCGTCAGATTAAGATATACAGGGTGTTAGTGAATAAGTGCGACAAACTTTAGGGGGTGATTCTTTGTCATATTTCATGAAAAAAAGTTCATGTAAACGTGTGTCCTAACTTGCTTCATTTCCGAGTAACGGGGTGTTAAAGTTTTCTCTTAAAAACTGACTATTTATTTATTTCTCTGTAACCGGTCGAGTTATGCAAATGAAATTTGGTAGGTTCCAAGAGGTAGTTATTGCGCATTTTTTGACATGAAATTAAGAATTTTATGTTCATCATTGGCGTGCATATGCGTAATGATCTCAATTTTTTTAAAGAAAAAAATGGTACGCCACTGAGATATTCCAAACTTAAATTCAATTTTGAATGTCTCGTTCAATTTGCGACAAAAAGTCTCTCATGCCTTTTTTTCGTGAAGGGCGCTGTTTTTATGCAAAAAATGAAACAACTCAATGCGTATTTTTCATTTCTTTAATCCATTATCTAGTAGCGACGCAAGTAGGCTACTGTCAACATTCCTGTCAAATACGATTAGCGTCCCTTCATTTTTGAGCTTTCAGTTTGTTATAACATTGTTTTTTATGAGTACCTAATTAATTTTTCTTTTATCGAAAAGGATGGAAAATTATACAAATGCGGAAATGTCAGACATGCATTTTGTCTATGGTCGAAGTAATGGAAATGGTCGGCAAGCTCGACGATTGTATGCTGAGTTTCATCCAGAACGTAGGGTACCCCATCACACAATATTTGCTCGTCTTCACCAACGTTTGCGCGAAAATGGTACATTTAAGAAACAGACAGCTGACTGCGGGCGCCCTCGAGAAGTACGAACTGTGCAACTAGAAGAAGCAGTTCTCGAGTTAATTGCGGAGTCACCTGAAACGAGTACTCGAAAGATTGCCAACATATTGAATGTAAGCAACTTCAGTGTATTTAAAATTCTTAAAGAACAGCAATTGTATCCGTTTCATATTCAACGTGTGCAAGCTCTACTACCTAGAGACTTTTTTCCGCGCCTAGTCTTTTGCCATTGGATTCTTCATCAAATCGTTCAAATTCCTAATTTTTTAAATGGCGTTTTGTTTACTGACGAGGCTAATTTTGGACGACAGTGTATACAAAATTTCCATAACAATCACCTCTGGGCCGAGGAAAATCCACATGGAATCTTCGAAGCTCATTTTCAGCATCAGTTTTCAGTAAATGTATGGCTTGGAGTACTTCATGATCATTTAATCGGTCCATATTTCCTCCCACAACGACTAACAGGTGACTCTTACCTCAATTTCCTACAGGAAGAGTTACGTGTTCTTCTTGAAGAAATTCCTCTACAGATGAGACAACATTTCTGGTTCATGCATGATGGTGCACCAGCCCATTTTAGCATCAATGTACGTAATCACTTAGATAGAGTATATCCAAATCGTTGGATAGGTAGGGGAGGTACGGAACATTGGCCTGCTCGATCGCCGGATTTAAATCCTCTAGACCTTTGCATATGGGGTTTTCTTAAGTCATTGGTTTATTCCACGCCCGTCGAAAATGTTGAACACCTGAGGAATCGAATTATAGCCGGCTGCGAGACAATAAGAAATACACCAGGAATATTTGCGCGAGTACGACAATCAATGAGGCGAAGAGTTGAATCTTGTATCACGTCTGAAGGTGGTCATTTTGAACATTTGTTGTAGCTTTGCGCCTTATTCATCCTTTAGTGTTATTTTTTGTTATTGTTCTGGTTTAATTTTATTGTGTAAGATAGTTCTTGATAATGTATTAAATAAATGAAAAATACGCATTACCTACGATGTTTTATTTTTTGCATAAAAACGGCGCCCTTCACGAAAAAAAGGCATGAGAGACTTTTTGTCGCAAATTGAACGAGACATTCAAAATTGAATTTAAGTTTGGAATATCTCAGTGGCGTACCATTTTTTTCTTTAAAAAAATTGAGATCATTACGCATATGCACGCCAATGATGAACATAAAATTCTTAATTTCATGTCAAAAAATGCGCAATAACTACCTCTTGGAACCTACCAAATTTCATTTGCATAACTCGACCGGTTACAGAGAAATAAATAAATAGTCAGTTTTTAAGAGAAAACTTTAACACCCCGTTACTCGGAAATGAAGCAAGTTAGGACACACGTTTACATGAACTTTTTTTCATAAAAAATGACAAAGAATCACCCCCTGTAGTTTGTCGCACTTATTCACTAACACCCTGTATATGGTTCATCTTTATGTTCTAAACGTACTGTCTCATAATCTGACGATTATCTAGAGGGATTCGCCTAATCTGATAAATAAAAATTAGAAAAACGGTTCACCTTAAAGGCCATCCTTGCAACTTTCCGCTAATTCCATTCCTGGGCGCTTAAAATTGTACTTATGATATTTTTGAGCTCAAAATTTATGTGATATTTTGAGCTCGCTGAGTTCAAAGAAATAATATTTCTGTGCATTTAAGCTCTCCCAGCTCGAAAGTCTGATAGAAGTTTCATAGAACACTATTTTTGGAATTTTGAAACCGCAATAACTTTTGAATGGATCAAGCAATTTTCACGCGGTTGGTTTCGCAATTTTAATTGATAGAACCACTAATTTCGGAGTAATCATGAAGAAAACACTTTTTTGGGTTTCTTTCGTTCACGATATCTCTCGAACGAATCAACCGATTTTGACCAGCTTGTTGAGCTTCAGGAAGCTGAGAAAATCGCGAAAAACCAATCGGAAAATTCTAGAATCGGTTTTTCGACTTCAGTATATAGTGATTCTCACGTATTTTGACGCGCTGATTCCGAAAATGGGGTCATTTTATCTCGTAGAGTATAAGGAAGCTGGAAAAATCGCTAAAAACCAATCGGAAAATCTCAAAATCGGTTTTTCGACTTCAGCATATCGTGATTCTCAAGTATTTTGACGCGGTGATTCCGAAAATAAGGTCATTTGAACTCGTAGAGCTCCAAAAAGCTGAGAAAATCGAGAAAAACCAATCGGAAAATTTCAAAATCGGTTTTTCGACTTCAGTATATAGTGATTCTTACGTATTTTGACGCGCTGATTCCGAAAATGGGGTCATTTGAATTCGTAGAGCTTCAGGAAGCTGAGAAAATCGCGAAAAACCATTCGGAAAATTTCTAAATCGGTTTTTCGACTTTGATATATAGTGATTCTCACGTTTTTTGACGCTCTGATTCCTAAAATAGGGTCATTTGAACTCGTAGAGCTTCAGGCAGCTGAGAAAATCGCGAAAAACCAATCGGAAAATTTCTAAATCGGTTTTTCGATTTCAATATATAGTGATTCTTTCGTATTTTGGCGCGCTGATTATGAAAATGGGGTAATTTGAACTCGTAGAGCTTCAGGCAGCTGAGAAAATCGCGAAAAACCAATCGGAAAATTTCAAAATCGGTTTCACGATTTTAATATATAGTGATTCTTTCGTATTTTGACGCGCTGATTCCGAAAATGGGGTCATTTGAACTCGTAGAGCTTCAGGCAGCTGAGAAAATCGCGAAAAACCAATCGGAAAATTTCATAATCGGTTTTTCGATTTCAATATATAGTGATTCTTTCGTATTTTGGCGCGCTGATTATGAAAATGGGGTAATTTGAACTCGTAGAGCTTCAGGCAGCTGAGAAAATCGCGAAAAACCAATCGGAAAATTTCAAAATCGGTTTCACGATTTTAATATATAGTGATTCTTTCGTATTTTGACGCGCTGATTCCGAAAATGGGGTCATTTGAACTCGTAGAGCTTCAGGAAGCTGAGAAAATCGAGAAAAACCAATCGGAAAATTTCAAAATCGGTTTTTCGACTTTAGTATATAGTAATTCTCACGTATTTTGACGCGCTGATCCCGAAAATGGGGTCATTTGATTTCGTACAGCTTCAGGAAGCTGTGAAAATCGCGAAAAACCAATCGGAAAATTTCAAAATCGGTTTTTCGACTTGAGCACATAGTGATTCTTACGTATTTTGACGCGCTGATTCCGAAAATGGGGTCATTCGAACTGGTAGAGCTCCAGGAAGCTGAGAAAATCGAGAAAAACCAATCGGAAAATTTCAAAATCGGTTTTTCGACTTCAGTATATAGTGATTCTTACGTATTTTGACGCGCTGATTCCGAAAATGGGGTCATTTGAACTCGTAGAGCTTCAGGAAGCTGAGAAAATCGCGAAAAACCAATCGGAAAATTTCAAAATCGGTTTTTCGACTCTGGTATATATGGTAGGGGAGCCCACGATGCTAAATGGGGATTTACTCGAGCGTCGTAGAGACCTAGTGGAATGCAAAGCTTAGATGATAAGAAGAAAAGAATGTTATATGATATATACCTTTACATCGGTGGGGGAAGCGGCTATAGATTTTTGAATATGTAAAGAAAACTTTTGCATGGACATTCTCGAGCGCGTCAGATATTGATAGCATCGATGCCCTGTGTATTTTTGATAATGTACGTATGTTAATCTGATCGTTTGCATGATGCGGGTGGTTGTATTTAAGGGTTGAAAATGTAAAAAAAAAATAAAATTAATCGAGCGCGTCAGATTTTCTGAGGGAGTGTTGAGTGCACCAAAAAAAAGCTCTCATTCACTATTCTGACGATTTCGATGGGACGCAAACTCGCGGCCATTTTCATAATGTGCAAAAAAAATTCGCCATTTTGAAATACTCGAGCGCGTCAGATTAAGATATATATGGTTCATCTTTATGTTCTAAACGTACTGTCTCATAATCTGACGATTATCTAGAGGGATTCGCCTAATCTGACAAAAAAAAATTTGAAAAACGGTTCACCTTAAAGGCCATCCTTGCAACTTCCCGCTAATTCCATTCCTGGGCGCTTAAAATTGTACTTATGATATTTTTGAGCTCAAAATTTATGTGATATTTTGAGCTCGCTGAGTTCAAAGAAATAATATTTCTGTGCATTTAAGCTCTCCCAGCTCGAAAGTCTGATAGAAGTTTCATAGAACACTATTTTTGGAATTTTGAAACCGCAATAACTTTTGAATGGATAAAGCAATTTTCACGCGGTTGGTTTCGCAATTTTAATTGATAGAACCACAAATTTCTGAGTAATCCCGAAAAAACACTTTTTTGCGTTTCTTTCGTTCACGATATCTCTCGAACGAATCAACCGATTTTGACCAGCTTGGTGGCGATCAATGTAGTTTTTCAAGCTCAAAGACGGATTAGTTTTTGAAGTTAATCGATACAGCCGGTTAAAAGTTATTTAAAAAAAAAAACACTTTCAAAGAAATTTTTTTTTGAGATTTTTCAAAATTTCTCAAAATCTATCGGCCCAAATTCACAGGAAATCTAATTTTGAGGAAAATCTTTAGAACGCCGTTTAGTAAATTCCGATCGGTTTAGTCGTTCAAAAGTTATAAGCGAGTTACACACACACACACATACACATAGGAATAGAAGCGCGGAGAAGGAAATGTAGGCATCACGCAGCTGCACGCATTTAACTTTATCGACGAATTTTTGTTATTTCGGCTTGCGGAAATTGTCAGATTATATATTTTTCATTATTCTTGAATTATTTCCTTCAAAATAAAAAAAATTACCTACGCTCGAGAATGTCGAGATGACGTTTTTTCTTGCAACTTTGTTGCCCTCCCCTTCATTTACGTCACTCTCAAATTGTCAGATTAGTGGAATATACACTTTTTAGGATGTAATTAACTCACCCTACCTTAATCTGACGCGCTCGAGAATTTCTGATGGTCATTTTTTTTTACTAATCTGATCCTGTATCCTTCATGGGCGGCCTTATATATGGGTCTCATG
The DNA here is from genome assembly GCA_037013635.1 of Plagiodera versicolora. Classification (NCBI taxonomy): domain Eukaryota; kingdom Metazoa; phylum Arthropoda; class Insecta; order Coleoptera; family Chrysomelidae; genus Plagiodera; species Plagiodera versicolora. Next base: position 50,075 of record CM072986.1, on the reverse strand, counting down.
TTTTGTGGAGGTACTTATCCGGGTACAAGGTATCCCCCTGTATATTAATCTGACGCGCTTCAGTAAATCCCGAAATCCCCGCTTGTGCTCCCCTACTATAGAGTTATACAGAAAATAAAAAAAAATTACAACAATATTCGATTTATATGAACTAGAAAATCTAAGCGCGTGAGTGGCTCGAATAGGCCGATCCCATGTTCCCTATTGGTGGGTGTGGTTGTTGAATTCTTTGAATAGTTTTAGAAAATAATTTTGGCTCAAAACTCGGGTGTCGAGGAGGCGCTGAAAACGATGGGGAATACCGATTTTCAATATCTAACTTATATCTATTTTATGTGTATAAATAAATCTAGGACGATTTCAAATATATTTCAGAATTCCTCTTCAATCTAATAAATTTCCTCCGAGGTAAATCACTGTATGCTTTTCATTAAACTCTCTACATGTTCTACTGATATTCTTGTTACATTGACCATAAATGATGAATAAATCCATCTAAACCGCATTAATTATTTTCTGCCATAGTATTTTTACACCCATGAATCTTGAATACAAGATAACTATGAAGGAATAACATGTTAGTTCTCTGTTAGAATGAAGTTAATAGCCTACTATCCAATATTTATTTTATTGAAGACGAATTCATAACATGAGTGATCATAACTAAAAAATTGTACGAGATAGGTATAGGGAAAGTATACTCAATTGAAATGGAAAATGTTATAGCTTTTCGAATAGGTGATAAAATACAGGGTGTTCCATAAAAAAAACGGAGTTTCAGTCATTTACATGAGTGCCCGGATGACACTCACTTCTGAGCCTCCCTGTATGCTGAAACTGAGATCCAGTTCATCGACAGAATACTTGATGGTCTTATGCAGCTATAACACAAATTGCAATATTTTGTGAATTTGCACTGGGAAAAAATTGATATTTTTCAATGGTCAGGTTTTCCACAAAAATTTGACGAAATAATTTTTATCTCGGACATCGTCACAGATAGGTGTGTAGGGAGTTATGTGGGAAAGTTGTGAGGAATCTCAATTTTTGACAGATAACGAATGTCATATTCTGAAAAGTTTCTAAATTTTATTGCGTTTTTTTCCTCGCGAAATTTGTATCAATAAGAATTATTTTTTTATTGAACACCCTAGAATATAAAAGCGTGAGTAGGTGTGATTGTTGAATTCTAATTTTGCCTCGAAACTCTGATGTCTAAGAGCAGCTGAACATGGTGGTGAAAACCGTTTTTCGATATCTAGCTCAGTTTTCGACTTGTTTAATGTTGAAAATTCAAAAAATTTCCAAAAGTAACGCCATCTATCGGAATTAAAACAAAACAAAAATTAAGTGACGCCATCTATCGGAATCGAATGAAACATAAAAAAAACAAGTAACGCCATCCATCGGAACCGAGTAGAAACAAATTCTCCAATAGCGCCATCTATCGGAATTGAATGAAACAAAAAATCAAGTAACGCCATCTATCAGAATCGAGCGAAAACAAAATCTCTAGTACGCTATCTATCGGAATCGAATGAAAACAAGAACGTAGGTAATGCCATTTTAAAGAACTTCATAATTAAAACTGATCGTTGGTTAAAAAAAAAACTATTGAAATTAGTGGTAGGGGAGCCCACGATGCTAAATGGGGATTTACTCGAGCGTCGTAGAGACCTAGTGGGATGCAAAGCTTAGATGATAAGAAGAAAAAAATGTTATATGATATATACCTTTACATCGGTGGGGGAAGCGGCTATAGATTTTTGAATATGTAAAGAAAACTTTTGCATGGACATTCTCGAGCGCGTCAGATATTGATAGCATCGATGCCCTGTGTATTTTTAATAATGTACGTATGTTAATCTGATCGTTTGCATGATGCGGGTGGTTGTATTTAAGGGTTGAAAATGTAAAAAAAAAAATAAAATTAATCGAGCTCGTCAGATTTTCTGAGGGAGTGTTAAGTGCACCAAAAAAAAGCTCTCATTCACTAATCTGACGATTTCGATAGGACGCTAACTCGCGGCCATTTTCATAATGTGCTAAAAAAATTCGCCATTTCGAAATACTCGAACGCGTCAGATTAAGATATATATGGTTCATCTTTATGTTCTAAACGTACTGTCTCATAATCTGACGATTATCTAGAGGGATTCGCCTAATCTGACAAATAAAAATTAGAAAAACGGTTCACCTTAAAGGCCATCCTTGCAACTTTCCGCTAATTCCATTCCTGGGCGCTTAAAATTGTACTTATGATATTTTTGAGCTCAAAATTTATGTGATATTTTGAGCTCGCTGAGTTCAAAGAAATAATATTTCTGTGCATTTAAGCTCTCCCAGCTCGAAAGTCTGATAGAAGTTTCATAGAACACTATTTTTGGAATTTTGAAACCGCAATAACTTTTGAATGGATCAAGCAATTTTCACGCGGTTGGTTTCGCAATTTTAATTGATAGAACCACAAATTTCTGAGTAATCCCGAAAAAACACTTTTTTGGGTTTCTTTCGTTCACGATATCTCTCGAACGAATCAACCGATTTTGACCAGCTTGTTGAGCTTCAGGAAGCTGAGAAAATCGCGAAAAACCAATCGGAAAATTCTAGAATCGGTTTTTCGACTTCAGTAAATAGTGATTCTCACGTATTTTGACGTGCTGATTTCGAAAATGGGGTCATTTGAACTCGTAGAGCTTCAGGAAGCTGAGAAAGTCGCGAAAAACCAATCGGAAAATTTCAAAATCGGTTTTTCGATTTTAATATATAGTGATTCTTTCGTATTTTGACGCGCTGATTCTGAAAATGGGATCATTTTATCTCGTTGAGCTTCAGGAAGCTGAGAAAATCGCGAAAAACCAATCGGAAAATTCTAGAATTGGTTTTTCGACTTCAGTATATAGTGATTCTCACGTATTTTGACGCGCTGATTTCGAAAATGGGGTCATTTGAACTCGTAGAGCTCCAATAAGCTGAGAAAATCGTGAAAAACCAATCGGAAAATTCTAGAATCGGTTTTTCGACTTCAGTATATAGTGATTCTCACGTATTTTGACGTGCTGATTCCGAAAATAAGGTCATTTGAACTCGTAGAGCTCCAGGAAGCTGAGAAAATCGCGAAAAACCAATCGGAAAATTTCAAAATCGGTTTTTCGACTTTGGTATTAAGTGTTTCTTATGTATTTTGACGCACTGTTATCGAAAATGGGGTCATTTGAACTCGTAGAGCTTCAGGCAGCTGAGAAAATCGCGAAAAACCAATCGGAAAATTTCAGAATCGGTTTTTCGATTTTAATATATAGTGATTCTTACGTATTTTGACGAGCTGATTCCGAAAATGGGGTCATTTGAACTCGTAGAGCTTCAGGAAGCTGAGATAATCTCGAAAAACCAATCAGAAAATTTCAAAATCGATTTTTCGACTTCAGTATATAGTGATTCTTACGTATTTTGACGCGCTGATTCCGAAAATGGGGTGATTTGAACTCGTAGAGTTTCAGGAAGCTGAGAAAATCGCGAAAAACCAATCGGAAAATTTCAAAATCGGTTTTTCGACTTCAGCATATAGTGATTCTTACGTATTTTTATGCGCTGATTCCGAAAATGGGGTCATTTGAACTCGTAGAGCTTCAGGAAGCTGAGAAAATCGCGAAAAACCAATCGGAAAATTTCAAAATCGGTTTTTCGACTTTGGTATACAGGGTGCCCGTAATTCGAGCTTAAGCATGGGGATCTCGGTTACCTTGAGAGATACGATGTTGCTTAAATTAGGGCAAAGTTGCGCATTCTGGCACTGATCAATAATCTGAAAAGAAATCCGACCTATCTTCCTTGGTTTTCAAGATATCGCTGAAAAACGGAATTTCGCGATTTTCGTTTTTATTTTTTCAATGAAAAACCGATCAAGTTATCCATTTTCAACCGTAACATTCCCATAGCAACTTTTTGCGAGGAATTAGGAAATGATATAACATTTTTTCTAACACACGAAGAAAGAAACAAATGACAGTCAACTTTTTTTTTTTCTTATGGACGCCATATTGAATTTTCATATTTCTGAATACAGTTTTTTTTCTGATTCCGACGATGTGCTACACAACATGTTTTGATTTCAAATTATGGTCGAAATTTCCCAATAAACATTTTTTCGAAGATTTTCCGAGGAAAACAAACTCCCCAGATTTGTTCAATTCGAATTTTAACAGTTCAGTAGTTTTTACGCTTGGAGTCCACTCTTGTGAATTGCAATATGCCATTTTCCAATGAAGAACAGAGGGATATGTTGAAAATTTATTATGCTTGTCATCGAAATGTTCAAGTAACAACGTTTTCCTGAAAGAGAGCAACCAAATACTGGATATTTCCTAGGTCTCCATAGAAATCTGGGCCAATATGGTTCATTTCGGTGATCCAGACATAAATATCGCGAGAGAGCTAATGAATATGAAGAAAACATATTACAAGCGGTATGTTCTAATTTTCAGATTGAATTTCAGTTGAGATATTATTTAATATCGCTTAGGTCCAAGAAGATCACTTCATATCAACGAGACAGAGTTACAGAATATTTGTCGGAAATGTTTCTTAATAGGGTTATTGCGAATAATGGTGATGTACGTTGGCCACCGCGTTCTCCAGACTTATCACCATTAGACTACTTTTTATGGGGAACAATGAAAAATTAAGTTTATAAAACTGTACCAGTCGATATAAATGACCTTCGGCAACTCTTGGAGACAAATCAGGAGACGAAGTATCGAAAGAGCAATTGCAAATATGAGAAAACGTGAGAATTATGTATACTGGTGGAAGGTGAACAGTTTGAACAAGTTCTCTGATTATTCATATTTTGCTTTCATTTTGTTTGTTCTGTTTGGTTCACATGCTATACCTCTTTATAAAAATTTTTTTTTAACATATCCCTCTGTTCTTAGTTGGAAAATGACATATTGCAATTCAAAAGAATGGACTCCAAGCGTAAAAACTACTGAACTGTCAAAATTCGAATTGAACAAATCTGGGGAGTTTGTTTTCCACGGCAATCTTCGAAAAAATGTTTATTAGGAAATTTCGACCATAATTTGAAATCAAAACATGTTGTGTAGTACATCGTCGGAATCACAAAAAAAACTGCATTCAGAAATATAAAAATTCAATATGGCGTCCATAAGAAAAAAAAGTTGACTGTCATTTGTTTCTTTCTTCGTGTGTTAGAAAAAATGTTAAATAATTTCCTAATTCCTCGCAAAAAGTTGCTATGGGAATGTTACGGTTGAAAATGGATAATTTTATCGGTTTTCCATTGGAAAAATAGAAACGAAAATCGCAAAAATCCGTTTTTCAGCGATATCTTGAAAACCAAGGAAGATAGGTCGGATTTCTTTTCAGATAATTGATCAGTGCCAGAATGCGCAACTTTGCCCTAATTTAATCAACATCGTATCTCTCAAGGTAACCGAGATCCCCATGCTTAAGCTCGAATTACGGGCACCCTGTATATGGTAGGAGAGCCCACGATGCTAAATGGGGATTTACATATTACAAAAAAAAATTAGAAAAACGGTTCACCTCAAAGGCCATCCTTGCAACTTCCCGCTAATTCCATTCCTGGGCGCTTAAAATTGTACTTATGATATTTTTGAGCTCAAAATTTATGTGATATTTTGAGCTCGCTGAGTTCAAAGAAATAATATTTCTGTGCATTTAAGCTCTCCCAGCTCGAAAGTCTGATAGAAGTTTCATAGAACACTATTTTTGGAATTTTGAAACCGCAATAACTTTTGAATGGATCAAGCAATTTTCACGCGGTTGGTTTCGCAATTTTAATTGATAGAACCACTAATTTCGGAGTAATTATGAAGAAAACACTTTTTTGGGTTTCTTTCGTTCACGATATCTCTCGAACGAATCAACCGATTTTGACCAGCTTGTTGAGCTTCAGGAAGCTGAGAAAATCGCGAAAAACCAATCGGAAAATTCTAGAATCGGTTTTTCGACTTCAGTATATAGTGATTCTCACGTATTTTGACGCGCTGATTCCGAAAATGGGGTCATTTTATCTCGTAGAGTATAAGGAAGCTGGAAAAATCGCTAAAAACCAATCGGAAAATCTCAAAATCGGTTTTTCGACTTCAGCATATCGTGATTCTCAAGTATTTTGACGCGGTGATTCCGAAAATAAGGTCATTTGAACTCGTAGAGCTCCAAAAAGCTGAGAAAATCGAGAAAAACCAATCGGAAAATTTCAAAATCGGTTTTTCGACTTCAGTATATAGTGATTCTTACGTATTTTGACGCGCTGATTCCGAAAATGGGGTCATTTGAATTCGTAGAGCTTCAGGAAGCTGAGAAAATCGCGAAAAACCATTCGGAAAATTTCTAAATCGGTTTTTCGACTTTGATATATAGTGATTCTCACGTTTTTTGACGCTCTGATTCCTAAAATAGGGTCATTTGAACTCGTAGAGCTTCAGGCAGCTGAGAAAATCGCGAAAAACCAATCGGAAAATTTCTAAATCGGTTTTTCGATTTCAATATATAGTGATTCTTTCGTATTTTGGCGCGCTGATTATGAAAATGGGGTAATTTGAACTCGTAGAGCTTCAGGCAGCTGAGAAAATCGCGAAAAACCAATCGGAAAATTTCAAAATCGGTTTCACGATTTTAATATATAGTGATTCTTTCGTATTTTGACGCGCTGATTCCGAAAATGGGGTCATTTGAACTCGTAGAGCTTCAGGCAGCTGAGAAAATCGCGAAAAACCAATCGGAAAATTTCATAATCGGTTTTTCGATTTCAATATATAGTGATTCTTTCGTATTTTGGCGCGCTGATTATGAAAATGGGGTAATTTGAACTCGTAGAGCTTCAGGCAGCTGAGAAAATCGCGAAAAACCAATCGGAAAATTTCAAAATCGGTTTCACGATTTTAATATATAGTGATTCTTTCGTATTTTGACGCGCTGATTCCGAAAATGGGGTCATTTGAACTCGTAGAGCTTCAGGAAGCTGAGAAAATCGAGAAAAACCAATCGGAAAATTTCAAAATCGGTTTTTCGACTTTAGTATATAGTAATTCTCACGTATTTTGACGCGCTGATCCCGAAAATGGGGTCATTTGATTTCGTACAGCTTCAGGAAGCTGTGAAAATCGCGAAAAACCAATCGGAAAATTTCAAAATCGGTTTTTCGACTTGAGCACATAGTGATTCTTACGTATTTTGACGCGCTGATTCCGAAAATGGGGTCATTCGAACTGGTAGAGCTCCAGGAAGCTGAGAAAATCGAGAAAAACCAATCGGAAAATTTCAAAATCGGTTTTTCGACTTCAGTATATAGTGATTCTTACGTATTTTGACGCGCTGATTCCGAAAATGGGGTCATTTGAACTCGTAGAGCTTCAGGAAGCTGAGAAAATCGCGAAAAACCAATCGGAAAATTTCAAAATCGGTTTTTCGACTCTGGTATATATGGTAGGGGAGCCCACGATGCTAAATGGGGATTTACTCGAGCGTCGTAGAGACCTAGTGGAATGCAAAGCTTAGATGATAAGAAGAAAAGAATGTTATATGATATATACCTTTACATCGGTGGGGGAAGCGGCTATAGATTTTTGAATATGTAAAGAAAACTTTTGCATGGACATTCTCGAGCGCGTCAGATATTGATAGCATCGATGCCCTGTGTATTTTTGATAATGTACGTATGTTAATCTGATCGTTTGCATGATGCGGGTGGTTGTATTTAAGGGTTGAAAATGTAAAAAAAAAAATAAAATTAATCGAGCGCGTCAGATTTTCTGAGGGAGTGTTGAGTGCACCAAAAAAAAGCTCTCATTCACTATTCTGACGATTTCGATGGGACGCAAACTCGCGGCCATTTTCATAATGTGCAAAAAAAATTCGCCATTTTGAAATACTCGAGCGCGTCAGATTAAGATATATATGGTTCATCTTTATGTTCTAAACGTACTGTCTCATAATCTGACGATTATCTAGAGGGATTCGCCTAATCTGACAAAAAAAAATTTGAAAAACGGTTCACCTTAAAGGCCATCCTTGCAACTTCCCGCTAATTCCATTCCTGGGCGCTTAAAATTGTACTTATGATATTTTTGAGCTCAAAATTCATGTGATATTTTGAGCTCGCTGAGTTCAAAGAAATAATATTTCTGTGCATTCAAGCTCTCCCAGCTCGAAAGTCTGATAGAAGTTTCATAGAACACTATTTTTGGAATTTTGAAACCGCAATAACTTTTGAATGGATCAAGCAATTTTCACGCGGTTGGTTTCGCAATTTTAATTGATAGAACCACAAATTTCTGAGTAATCCCGAAAAAACACTTTTTTAGGTTTCTTTCGTTCACGATATCTCTCGAACGAATCAACCGATTTTGACCAGCTTGGTGGCGATCAATGTAGTTTTTCAAGCTCAAAGACGGATTAGTTTTTGAAGTTAATCGATACAGCCGGTTAAAAGTTATTTGAAAAAAACCACTTTCAAAAAAAATTTTCTTGAAATTTTTCAAAATTTCTCAAAATCTATCGGCCCGAATTCACAGGAAATCTAATTTTGAGGGAAATCTTTAGAACGCCGTTTAGTAAATTCCGATCGGTTTAGTCGTTCAAAAGTTATAAGCGAGTTACACACACACACACATACACATAGGAATAGAAGCGCCGAGAAGGAAATGTAGGCATCACGCAGCTGCACGCATTTAACTTTATCGACGAATTTTTGTTATTTCGGCTTGCGGAAATTGTCAGATTATATATTTTTCATTATTCTTGAATTATTTCCTTCGAAATAAAAAAAAAATTAGCTACGCTCGTTTTTTTTTGCAACTTCGTTGCCCTTCCCTTCTTTTACGTCACTCTCAAATTGTCAGATTAGTGGAATATACACTTTTTAGGATGTAATTAACTCACCCTACCTTAATCTGACGCGCTCGAGTATTTCTGATGGTCATTTTTTTTACTAATTTGATCCTGTATCCTTCATGGGCGGCCTTATATATGGGTCTCATGTTTTGTGGAGGTACTTATACGGGTACAAGGTATCCCCCTGTATATTAATCTGACGCGCTTCAGTAAATCCCGAAATCCCCGCTTGGGCTCCCCTACTAATAGTGATTCTTACGTATTTTGACGCGCTGATTCCGAAAATGGGGTCATTTGAACGCGTAGAGCTTCAGGAAGCTGAGAAAATTGCAAAAAACCAATCGGAAAATTCCAAAATCGGTTTTTTGACTTTAGTATATAGTGATTCTTACGTATTTTGACGCGCTGATTCCGAAAATGGGGTGATTTGAACTCGTAGAGTTTCAGGAAGCTGAGAAAATCGCGAAAAACCAATCGGAAAATTTCAAAATCGGTTTTTCGACTTCAGCATATAGTGATTCTTACGTATTTTGATGCGCTGATTCCGAAAATGGGGTCATTTGAACTCGTAGAGCTTCAGGAAGCTGAGAAAATCGAGAAAAACCAATCGGAAAATTTCAAAATCGTTTTTTCGACTTTGGTATATATGGTAGGGGAGCCCACGATGCTAAATGGGGATTTACATATTACAAAAAAAATTAGAAAAACGGTTCACCTTAAAGGCCATCCTTGCAACTTCCCGCTAATTCCATTCCTTGGCGCTTAAAATTGTACTTATGATATTTTTGAGCTCAAAATTAATGTGGTATTTTGAGCTCGCTGAGTTCAAAGAAATAATATTTCTGTGCATTTAAGCTCTCCCAGCTCGAAAGTCTGATAGAAGTTTCATAGAACACTATTTTTGGAATTTTGAAACCGCAATAACTTTTGAATGGATCAAGCAATTTTCACGCGGTTGGTTTCGCAATTTTAATTGATAGAACCACAAATTTCGGAGTAATCCCGAAAAAACACTTTTTTGGGTTTCTTTCGTTCACGATATCTCTCGAACGAATCAACCGATTTTGACCAGCTTGGTGGCGATCAATGTAGTTTTTCAAGCTCAAAGACGGATTAGTTTTTGAAGTTGATCGATACAGCCGGTTAAAAGTTATTTAAAAAAAAAACACTTTCAAAGAAAATTTTTTTTGAGATTTTTCAAAATTTCTCAAAATCTATCGGCCCAAATTCACAGGAAATCTAATTTTGAGGAAAATCTTTAGAACGCCGTTTAGTAAATTCCGATCGGTTTAGTCGTTCAAAAGTTATAAGCGAGTTACACACACACACACATACACATAGGAATAGAAGCGCGGAGAAGGAAATGTAGGCATCACGCATTTAACTTTATCGACGAATTTTTGTTATTTCGGCTTGCGGAAATTGTCAGATTATATATTTTTCATTATTTTTGAATTATTTCCTTCGAAATAAAAAAAAATTAGCTACGCTCGAGAATGTCGAGATGACGTTTTTTTTTGCAACTTTGTTGCCCTCCCCTTCTTTTACGTCACTCTCAAATTGTCAGATTAGTGGAATATACACTTTTTAGGATGTAATTAACTCACCCTACCTTAATCTGACGCGCTCGAGAATTTCTGATGGTCATTTTTTTTTACTAATCTGATCCTGTATCCTTCATGGGCGGCATTATATATGGGTCTCATGTTTTGTGGAGGTACTTATCCGGGTACAAGGTATCCCCCTGTATATTAATCTGACGCGCTTCAGTAAATCCCGAAATCCCCGCTTGGGCTCCCCTACTAATAGTGATTCTTACGTATTTTGACGCGCTGATTCCGAAAATGGGGTCATTTGAACTCGTAAAGCTTCATGAAGCTGAGAAAATCGCGGAAAACCAATCGGAAAATTTCAAAATCGGTTTTTCGACTTTAGTATATAGTGATTTTCACGTATTTTGACGCGCTGATTTCGAAAATGGGGTCATTTGAACTCGTAGAGCTTCAGGAAGCTGAGAAAATCGCTAAAAACCAATCGGAAAATTTCAAAATCGGTTTTTCGATTTCAATATATAGTGATTCTTTCGTATTTTGACGCACTGATTCTGAAAATGGGGTCAATTTATCTCGTTGAGCTTCAGGAAGCTGAGAAAATCGCGAAAAAATAATCGGAAAATTCTAGAATCGGTTTTTCGACTTCAGTATATAGTGATTCTCACGTATTTTGACGCGCTGATTCCGAAAATAAGGTCATTTGAACTCGTAGAGCTCCAGGCAGCTGAGAAAATCGCAAAAAACCAATCGGAAAATTTCAAAATCGGTTTTTCGATTTTAATATATAGTTATTCTTTCGTATTTTGACGCGCTGATTCCGGAAATGGGGTCATTTGAACTCGTAGAGATTCAGGAAGCCGAGAAAATCGCAAAAAACCAATCGGAAAATTTCAAAATCGGTTTTTCGACTTCAGTATATAGTGATTCTTACGTATTTTGACGCGCTGATTCCGAAAATGGGGTCATTTGAATTCGTAGAGCTTTAGGAAGCTGAGGAAATCGCGAAAAACCAATCGGAAAATTTCTAAATCGGTTTTTCGACTTTGATATATATAGTGATTCTCACGTATTTTGACGCGCTGATTCCTAAAATAGGGTCATTTGAACTCGTAGAGCTTCAGGCAGCTGAGAAAATCGCGAAAAACCAATCGGAAAATTTCAAAATCGGTTTTTAGACTTCAGTATATAGTGATTCTTACGTATTTTGACGCGCTGATTATGAAAATGGGGTGTTTTGAACTCGTAGAGCTTCAGGCAGCTGAGAAAATCGCGAAAAACCAATCGGAAAATTTCAAAATCGGTTTTACGATTTATATAGTGATTCTTTCGTATTTTTACCCGCTGATTCCGAAAATGGGGTCATTTGAACTCGTAGAGCTTCAGGAAGCTGAGAAAATCGAGAAAAACCAATCGGAAAATTTCAAAATCGTTTTTTCGACTTTGGTATATATGGTAGGGGAGCCCACGATGCTAAATGGGGATTTACATATTACAAAAAAAATTAGAAAAACGGTTCACCTTAAAGGCCATCCTTGCAACTTCCCGCTAATTCCATTCCTGGGCGCTTAAAATTGTACTTATGATATTTTTGAGCTCAAAATTTATGTGATATTTTGAGCTCGCTGAGTTCAAAGAAATAATATTTCTGTGCATTTAAGCTCTCCCAGCTCGAAAGTCTGATAGAAGTTTCATAGAACACTATTTTTGGAATTTTGAAACCGCAATAACTTTTGAATGGATAAAGCAATTTTCACGCGGTTGGTTTCGCAATTTTAATTGATAGAACCACAAATTTCGGAGTAATCCCGAAAAAACACTTTTTTGCGTTTCTTTCGTTCACGATATCTCTCGAACGAATCAACCGATTTTGACCAGCTTGGTGGCGATCAATGTAGTTTTTCAAGCTCAAAGACGGATTAGTTTTTGAAGTTAATCGATACAGCCGGTTAAAAGTTATTTAAAAAAAAAAAACACTTTCAAAGAAATTTTTTTTTGAGATTTTTCAAAATTTCTCAAAATCTATCGGCCCAAATTCACAGGAAATCTAATTTTGAGGAAAATCTTTAGAACGCCGTTTAGTAAATTCCGATCGGTTTAGTCGTTCAAAAGTTATAAGCGAGTTACACACACACACACATACACATAGGAATAGAAGCGCGGAGAAGGAAATGTAGGCATCACGCATTTAACTTTATCGACGAATTTTTGTTATTTCGGCTTGCGGAAATTGTCAGATTATATATTTTTCATTATTTTTGAATTATTTCCTTCGAAATAAAAAAAAATTAGCTACGCTCGAGAATGTCGAGATGACGTTTTTTTTTGCAACTTTGTTGCCCTCCCCTTCTTTTACGTCACTCTCAAATTGTCAGATTAGTGGAATATACACTTTTTAGGATGTAATTAACTCACCCTACCTTAATCTGACGCGCTCGAGAATTTCTGATGGTCATTTTTTTTTACTAATCTGATCCTGTATCCTTCATGGGCGGCATTATATATGGGTCTCATGTTTTGTGGAGGTACTTATCCGGGTACAAGGTATCCCCCTGTATATTAATCTGACGCGCTTCAGTAAATCCCGAAATCCCCGCTTGGGCTCCCCTACTAATAGTGATTCTTACGTATTTTGACGCGCTGATTCCGAAAATGGGGTCATTTGAACTCGTAAAGCTTCATGAAGCTGAGAAAATCGCGGAAAACCAATCGGAAAATTTCAAAATCGGTTTTTCGACTTTAGTATATAGTGATTTTCACGTATTTTGACGCGCTGATTTCGAAAATGGGGTCATTTGAACTCGTAGAGCTTCAGGAAGCTGAGAAAATCGCGAAAAACCAATCGGAAAATTTCAAAATCGGTTTTTCGATTTCAATATATAGTGATTCTTTCGTATTTTGACGCACTGATTCTGAAAATGGGGTCAATTTATCTCGTTGAGCTTCAGGAAGCTGAGAAAATCGCGAAAAAATAATCGGAAAATTCTAGAATCGGTTTTTCGACTTCAGTATATAGTGATTCTCACGTATTTTGACGCGCTGATTCCGAAAATAAGGTCATTTGAACTCGTAGAGCTCCAGGCAGCTGAGAAAATCGCAAAAAACCAATCGGAAAATTTCAAAATCGGTTTTTCGATTTTAATATATAGTTATTCTTTCGTATTTTGACGCGCTGATTCCGGAAATGGGGTCATTTGAACTCGTAGAGATTCAGGAAGCCGAGAAAATCGCAAAAAACCAATCGGAAAATTTCAAAATCGGTTTTTCGACTTCAGTATATAGTGATTCTTACGTATTTTGACGCGCTGATTCCGAAAATGGGGTCATTTGAATTCGTAGAGCTTTAGGAAGCTGAGGAAATCGCGAAAAACCAATCGGAAAATTTCTAAATCGGTTTTTCGACTTTGATATATATAGTGATTCTCACGTATTTTGACGCGCTGATTCCTAAAATAGGGTCATTTGAACTCGTAGAGCTTCAGGCAGCTGAGAAAATCGCGAAAAACCAATCGGAAAATTTCAAAATCGGTTTTTCGACTTCAGTATATAGTGATTCTTACGTATTTTGACGCGCTGATTATGAAAATGGGGTGTTTTGAACTCGTAGAGCTTCAGGCAGCTGAGAAAATCGCGAAAAACCAATCGGAAAATTTCAAAATCGGTTTTACGATTTATATAGTGATTCTTTCGTATTTTTACCCGCTGATTCCGAAAATGGGGTCATTTGAACTCGTAGAGCTTCAGGAAGCTGAGAAAATCGAGAAAAACCAATCGGAAAATTTCAAAATCGTTTTTTCGACTTTGGTATATATGGTAGGGGAGCCCACGATGCTAAATGGGGATTTACATATTACAAAAAAAATTAGAAAAACGGTTCACCTTAAAGGCCATCCTTGCAACTTCCCGCTAATTCCATTCCTGGGCGCTTAAAATTGTACTTATGATATTTTTGAGCTCAAAATTTATGTGATATTTTGAGCTCGCTGAGTTCAAAGAAATAATATTTCTGTGCATTTAAGCTCTCCCAGCTCGAAAGTCTGATAGAAGTTTCATAGAACACTATTTTTGGAATTTTGAAACCGCAATAACTTTTGAATGGATAAAGCAATTTTCACGCGGTTGGTTTCGCAATTTTAATTGATAGAACCACAAATTTCGGAGTAATCCCGAAAAAACACTTTTTTGCGTTTCTTTCGTTCACGATATCTCTCGAACGAATCAACCGATTTTGACCAGCTTGGTGGCGATCAATGTAGTTTTTCAAGCTCAAAGACGGATTAGTTTTTGAAGTTAATCGATACAGCCGGTTAAAAGTTATTTAAAAAAAAAAACACTTTCAAAGAAATTTTTTTTTGAGATTTTTCAAAATTTCTCAAAATCTATCGGCCCAAATTCACAGGAAATCTAATTTTGAGGAAAATCTTTAGAACGCCGTTTAGTAAATTCCGATCGGTTTAGTCGTTCAAAAGTTATAAGCGAGTTACACACACACACACATACACATAGGAATAGAAGCGCGGAGAAGGAAATGTAGGCATCACGCAGCTGCACGCATTTAACTTTATCGACGAATTTTTGTTATTTCGGCTTGCGGAAATTGTCAGATTATATATTTTTCATTATTCTTGAATTATTTCCTTCAAAATAAAAAAAATTACCTACGCTCGAGAATGTCGAGATGACGTTTTTTCTTGCAACTTTGTTGCCCTCCCCTTCATTTACGTCACTCTCAAATTGTCAGATTAGTGGAATATACACTTTTTAGGATGTAATTAACTCACCCTACCTTAATCTGACGCGCTCGAGAATTTCTGATGGTCATTTTTTTTTACTAATCTGATCCTGTATCCTTCATGGGCGGCCTTATATATGGGTCTCATGTTTTGTGGAGGTACTTATCCGGGTACAAGGTATCCCCCTGTATATTAATCTGACGCGCTTCAGTAAATCCCGAAATCCCCGCTTGTGCTCCCCTACTATAGAGTTATACAGAAAATAAAAAAAAATTACAACAATATTCGATTTATATGAACTAGAAAATCTAAGCGCGTGAGTGGCTCGAATAGGCCGATCCCATGTTCCCTATTGGTGGGTGTGGTTGTTGAATTCTTTGAATAGTTTTAAAAAATAATTTTGGCTCAAAACTCGGGTGTCGAGGAGGCGCTGAAAACGATGGGGAATACCGATTTTCAATATCTAACTTATATCTATTTTATGTGTATAAATAAATCTAGGACGATTTCAAATATATTTCAGAATTCCTCTTCAATCTAATAAATTTCCTCCGAGGTAAATCACTGTATGCTTTTCATTAAACTCTCTACATGTTCTACTGATATTCTTGTTACATTGACCATAAATGATGAATAAATCCATCTAAACCGCATTAATTATTTTCTGCCATAGTATTTTTACACCCATGAATCTTGAATACAAGATAACTATGAAGGAATAACATGTTAGTTCTCTGTTAGAATGAAGTTAATAGCCTACTATCCAATATTTATTTTATTGAAGACGAATTCATAACATGAGTGATCATAACTAAAAAATTGTACGAGATAGGTATAGGGAAAGTATGCTCAATTGAAATGGAAAATGTTATAGCTTTTCGAATAGGTGATAAAATACAGGGTGTTCCATAAAAAAAACGGAGTTTCAGTCATTTACATGAGTGCCCGGATGACACTCACTTCTGAGCCTCCCTGTATGCTGAAACTGAGATCCAGTTCATCGACAGAATACTTGATGGTCTTATGCAGCTATAACACAAATTGCAATATTTTGTGAATTTGCACTGGGAAAAAATTGATATTTTTCAATGGTCAGGTTTTCCACAAAAATTTGACGAAATAATTTTTATCTCGGACATCGTCACAGATAGGTGTGTAGGGAGTTATGTGGGAAAGTTGTGAGGAATCTCAATTTTTGACAGATAACGAATGTCATATTCTGAAAAGTTTCTAAATTTTATTGCGTTTTTTTCCTCGCGAAATTTGTATCAATAAGAATTATTTTTTTATTGAACACCCTAGAATATAAAAGCGTGAGTAGGTGTGATTGTTGAATTCTAATTTTGCCTCGAAACTCTGATGTCTAAGAGCAGCTGAACATGGTGGTGAAAACCGTTTTTCGATATCTAGCTCAGTTTTCGACTTGTTTAATGTTGAAAATTCAAAAAATTTCCAAAAGTAACGCCATCTATCGGAATTAAAACAAAACAAAAATTAAGTGACGCCATCTATCGGAATCGAATGAAACATAAAAAAAACAAGTAACGCCATCCATCGGAACCGAGTAGAAACAAATTCTCCAATAGCGCCATCTATCGGAATTGAATGAAACAAAAAATCAAGTAACGCCATCTATCAGAATCGAGCGAAAACAAAATCTCTAGTACGCTATCTATCGGAATCGAATGAAAACAAGAACGTAGGTAATGCCATTTTAAAGAACTTCATAATTAAAACTGATCGTTGGTTAAAAAAAAAAACTATTGAAATTAGTGGTAGGGGAGCCCACGATGCTAAATGGGGATTTACTCGAGCGTCGTAGAGACCTAGTGGGATGCAAAGCTTAGATGATAAGAAGAAAAAAATGTTATATGATATATACCTTTACATCGGTGGGGGAAGCGGCTATAGATTTTTGAATATGTAAAAAAAACTGTTGCATGGACATTCTCGAGCGCGTCAGATATTGATAGCATCGATGCCCTGTGTATTTTTAATAATGTACGTATGTTAATCTGATCGTTTGCATGATGCGGGTGGTTGTATTTAAGGGTTGAAAATGTAAAAAAAAATAAAATTAATCGAGCGCGTCAGATTTTCTGAGGGAGTGTTAAGTGCACCAAAAAAAAGCTCTCATTCACTAATCTGACGATTTCGATGGGACGCTAACTCGCGGCCATTTTCATAATGTGCTAAGAAAATTCGCCAATTCGAAATACTCGAGCGCGTCAGATTAAGATATATATGGTTCATCTTTATGTTCTAAACGTACTGTCTCATAATCTGACGATTATCTAGAGGGATTCGCCTAATCTGACAAATAAAAATTAGAAAAACGGTTCACCTTAAAGGCCATCCTTGCAACTTTCCGCTAATTCCATTCCTGGGCGCTTAAAATTGTACTTATGATATTTTTGAGCTCAAAATTTATGTGATATTTTGAGCTCGCTGAGTTCAAAGAAATAATATTTCTGTGCATTTAAGCTCTCCCAGCTCGAAAGTCTGATAGAAGTTTCATAGAACACTATTTTTGGAATTTTGAAACCGCAATAACTTTTGAATGGATCAAGCAATTTTCACGCGGTTGGTTTCGCAATTTTAATTGATAGAACCACTAATTTCGGAGTAATCATGAAGAAAACACTTTTTTGGGTTTCTTTCGTTCACGATATCTCTCGAACGAATCAACCGATTTTGACCAGCTTGTTGAGCTTCAGGAAGCTGAGAAAATCGCGAAAAACCAATCGGAAAATTCTAGAATCGGTTTTTCGACTTCAGTATATAGTGATTCTCACGTATTTTGACGCGCTGATTCCGAAAATGGGGTCATTTTATCTCGTAGAGTATAAGGAAGCTGGAAAAATCGCTAAAAACCAATCGGAAAATCTCAAAATCGGTTTTTCGACTTCAGCATATCGTGATTCTCAAGTATTTTGACGCGGTGATTCCGAAAATAAGGTCATTTGAACTCGTAGAGCTCCAAAAAGCTGAGAAAATCGAGAAAAACCAATCGGAAAATTTCAAAATCGGTTTTTCGACTTCAGTATATAGTGATTCTTACGTATTTTGACGCGCTGATTCCGAAAATGGGGTCATTTGAATTCGTAGAGCTTCAGGAAGCTGAGAAAATCGCGAAAAACCATTCGGAAAATTTCTAAATCGGTTTTTCGACTTTGATATATAGTGATTCTCACGTTTTTTGACGCTCTGATTCCTAAAATAGGGTCATTTGAACTCGTAGAGCTTCAGGCAGCTGAGAAAATCGCGAAAAACCAATCGGAAAATTTCTAAATCGGTTTTTCGATTTCAATATATAGTGATTCTTTCGTATTTTGACGCGCTGATTTCGAAAATGGGGTAATTTGAACTCGTAGAGCTTCAGGCAGCTGAGAAAATCGCGAAAAACCAATCGGAAAATTTCAAAATCGGTTTTTCGATTTCAATATATAGTGATTCTTTCGTATTTTGACGCACTGATTCTGAAAATGGGGTCAATTTATCTCGTTGAGCTTCAGGAAGCTGAGAAAATCGCGAAAAAACAATCGGAAAATTCTAGAATCGGTTTTTCGACTTCAGTATATAGTGATTCTCACGTATTTTGACGCGCTGATTCCGAAAATAAGGTCATTTGAACTCGTAGAGCTCCAGGCAGCTGAGAAAATCGCGAAAAACCAATCGGAAAATTTCAAAATCGTTTTTTCGACTTTGGTATATAGTGAATCTCACGTATATAGTGATTCTTTCGTATTTTGACGCGCTGATTCCGAAAATGGGGTCATTTGAACTCGTAGAGCTTCAGGCAGCTGAGAAAATCGCGAAAAACCAATCGGAAAATTTCATAATCGGTTTTTCGATTTCAATATATAGTGATTCTTTCGTATTTTGACGCTCTGATTCCTAAAATAGGGTCATTTGAACTCGTAGAGCTTCAGGCAGCTGAGAAAATCGCGAAAAACCAATCGGAAAATTTCTAAATCGGTTTTTCGATTTCAATATATAGTGATTCTTTCGTATTTTGGCGCGCTGATTATGAAAATGGGGTAATTTGAACTCGTAGAGCTTCAGGCAGCTGAGAAAATCGCGAAAAACCAATCGGAAAATTTCAAAATCGGTTTCACGATATTAATATATAGTGATTCTTTCGTATTTTGACGCGCTGATTCCGAAAATGGGGTCATTTGAACTCGTAGAGCTTCAGGAAGCTGAGAAAATCGCGAAAAACCAATCGGAAAATTTCAAACTCGGTTTTTTGACTTCAGCATATAGTGATTCTTACGTATTATGACGCGCTGATTCCGAAAATGGGGTCATTTGAACTCGTAGAGTTTCAGGAAGCTGAGAAAATCGAGAAAAACCAATCGGAAAATTCTAGAATCGGTTTTTCGACTTTAGTATATAGTGATTCTCACGTATTTTGACGCGCTGATTCCGAAAATGGGGTCATTTGAACTCGTACAGCTTCAGGAAGCTGAGAAAATCGAGAAAAACCAATCGGAAAATTTCAAAATCGGTTTTTCGACTTTAGTATATAGTGATTCTCACGTATTTTGACGCGCTGATCCCGAAAATGGGGTCATTTGATTTCGTACAGCTTCAGGAAGCTGAGAAAATCGCGAAAAACCAATCGGAAAATTTCAAAATCGGTTTTTCGACTTGAGCACATAGTGATTCTTACGTATTTTGACGCGCTGATTCCGAAAATGGGGTCATTCGAACTGGTAGAGCTCCAGGAAGCTGAGAAAATCGAGAAAAACCAATCGGAAAATTTCAAAATCGGTTTTTCGACTTCAGTATATAGTGATTCTTACGTATTTTGACGCGCTGATTTCGAAAATGGGGTCATTTGAATTCGTAGAGCTTCAGGAAGCTGAGAAAATCGCGAAAAACCAATCGGAAAATTTCAAAATCGGTTTTTCGATTTCAATATATAGTGATTGTTTCGTATTTTGACGCGCTGATTATGAAAATGGGGTAATTTGAACTCGTAGAGCTTCAGGCAGCTGAGAAAATCGCGAAAAACCAATCGGAAAATTTCAAAATCGGTTTCACGATATTAATATATAGTGATTCTTTCGTATTTTGACGCGCTGATTCCGAAAATGGGGTCATTTGAACTCGTAGAGCTTCAGGAAGCTGAGAAAATCGCGAAAAACCAATCGGAAAATTTCAAACTCGGTTTTTTGACTTCAGCATATAGTGATTCTTACGTATTATGACGCGCTGATTCCGAAAATGGGGTCATTTGAACTCGTAGAGCTTCAGGAAGCTGAGAAAATCGAGAAAAACCAATCGGAAAATTCTAGAATCGGTTTTTCGACTTTAGTATACCGGGTGTGTCACAGTGGATGGAACATTAGAAGTATCTGGAGAACAGAAAGACAGATCATTCCGAAAATTTGTGGGCGTGGATAATCAAACTTGCTCTATACGTCTAAAATATTTTCATCAATACAGTGTTGCCGCTTGTATCAGAAAGTAGTAGCTACTTTGTTATTTCAAATGGAACACCTCGTATATTATATCATTTTTGGGATCCTTATAAGATTCCTCACAACTTTCCCACATAATTCCCTATACCTATCTGTGACGATTTTCGAGATAAAAATTATTTTGTCAGATTTTTTTGCAAAACCTGACCATTGAAAAATACGAAATTTTTCCCAATGCAAATTCACAAAAAATTGCAATTTGGGTTATAGCTGCATAAGACCATCAAGTATTCTGTCGGTGAACTGGATCTCAGTTTCAGCATACAGGGAGGTTCAGAAGTGAGTGTCATCCGGGCACTCATGAAAATGACTGCAACTCCATTTTTTTAAATGGAACACCCTGTATATTATCACTTATTCGAAAAGCTATAACATTTTCCATTTTAATTGAGTATACTTTCCCTATACCTATCTCGTACAGTGTGTTAGTTATGATCACTTATGTTATGAATTCGTTTCAATAAAATAAATATTGGATAGTGCTTAAGATAGTGGGCTATGAACTTCATTCTGACAGAGAACTCACATGTTCTTCCTTCATTGCTATCCTGTATTCAAGATGCATGGGTGTAAAAATACTATAGCAAGAAATAATTACTTGAATGCGGTTAAAATGGATTTATTCATCATTTATGGTCAATGAAACAAGAATATCAGTAGAACATACAGAGTTTTTCTTTTCAATGAAAAGAATGAAGTGATTCACCTCGGATAAATCCGAGGAAATTAGATTGAAGAGAAATTTCGAACTGTTTTTGAAATCTTTCTAGATTCATTAATACACATGTTAGACTTTGATACTTTTAGCTTTTCATGATGATATAAGCATTTCAAAATTTCTCTTCAATCTAATGAATTTTCTCGAATTCGTTCGAGGTAAATCAGCATACTTTTCATTAAACTCGCTGCATTTTCTAATGATATTTTTGTTACATTGACCATAAATGATGAATAAATCCATCTAAACCGCATTCAAGTAATTATTTTCTGCCATAGTATTCTTACAAACATGCAACTTGAATACATGAGGACAATAAAGAAATAACAAGTTATTTCCCCGTCAGAATGAAGTTCATTTATTTTATTGAAAACGAATTCATAACATAAGTGATCATTACTAACAAACTGTACGAGATAGGTATAGGGAAAGTATACCCAATTAGAATGGAAAATGTTATAGCTTTTCGAATAAGTGATAATATACAGGGTGTTCCATTTAAAAAAATGGAGTTGCAGTCATTTTCATGAGTGCCCGGATGACACTCACTTCTGAGCCTCCCTGTATGCTGAAACTGAGATCCAGTTCATCGACAGAATACTTGATGGTCTTATGCAGCTATAACCCAAATTGCAATTTTTTGTGAATTTGCATTGGGAAAAAATTCGTATTTTTCAATGGTCAGGTTTTGCAAAAAAATCTGACAAAATAATTTTTATCTCGAAAATCGTCACAGATAGGTATAGGGAATTATGTGGGAAAGTTGTGAGGAATCTCATGAGGATTTCAAAAATAATATAATATACGAGGTGTTCCATTTGAAATAACAAAGTAGCTACTACTTTCTGATACAAGCGGCAACACTGTATTGATGAAAATATTTTAGACGGATAGAGCAAGTTTGATTATCCACGCCCACAAATTTTCGGAATGATCTGTCTCTCTGTTCTCTAGATACTTCTAATGTTCCATCCACTGTGACACACCCTGTATAGTGATTCTCACGTATTTTGACGCGCTGATTCCGAAAATGGGGTCATTTGAACTCGTACAGCTTCAGGAAGCTGAGAAATCGCGAAAAACCAATCGGAAAATTTCAAAATCGGTTTTTCGACTTCAGCATATAGTGATTCTTACGTATTTTGATGCGCTGATTCCGAAAATGGGGTCATTTGAACTCGTAGAGCTTCAGGAAGCTGAGAAAATCGCGAAAAACCAATCGGAAAATTTCAAAATCGGTTTTTCGACTTTGGTATATATGGTAGGGGAGCCCACGATGCTAAATGGGGATTTACTCGAGCGTCGTAGAACACCTAGTGGAATGCAAAGCTTAGATGATAAGAAGAAAAAAATGTTATATGATATATACCTTTACATCGGTGGGGGAAGCGGCTATAGATTTTTGAATATGTGAAAAAAAAACTTTTGCATAGACATTCTCGAGCGC
This sequence comes from Plagiodera versicolora, assembly GCA_037013635.1. Classification (NCBI taxonomy): domain Eukaryota; kingdom Metazoa; phylum Arthropoda; class Insecta; order Coleoptera; family Chrysomelidae; genus Plagiodera; species Plagiodera versicolora. Next base: position 27,258 of record CM072986.1, on the reverse strand, counting down.
GTCAGATATTGATAGCATCGATGCCCTGTGTATTTTTAATAATGTTCGTATGTTAATCTGATCGTTTGCATGATGCGGGTGGTTGTATTCAAGGGTTGAAAATGTAAAAAAAATAAAATTAATCAAGCGCGTCAGATTTTCTGAGGGAGTGTTAAGTGCACCAAAAAAAAGCTCTCATTCACTAATCTGACGATTTCGATGGGACGCAAACTCGCGGCCATTTTCATAATGTGCAAAAAAAATTCGCCATTTTGAAATACTCGAGCGCGTCAGATTAAGATATATATGGTTCATCTTTATGTTCTAAACGTACTGTCTCATAATCTGACAATTATCTAGAGGGATTCGCCTAATCTGACAAAAAAAAATTAGAAAAACGGTTCACCTCAAAGGCCATCCTTGCAACTTCCCGCTAATTCCATTCCTGGGCGCTTAAAATTGTACTCATGATATTTTTGAGCTCAAAATTCATGTGATATTTTGAGCTCGCTGAGCTCAAAGAAATAATATTTCTGTGCATTTAAGCTCTCCCAGCTCGAAAGTCTGATAGAAGTTTCATAGAACACTATTTTTGGAATTTTGAAACCGCAATAACTTTTGAATGGATCAAGCAATTTTCAGGCGGTTGGTTTCGCAATTTTAATTGATAAAACCACAAATTTCGGAGTAATCCCGAAAAAACACTTTTTTGGGTTTCTTTCGTTCACGATATCTCTCGAACGAATCAACCGATTTTGACCAGCTTGGTGGCGATCAATGTGGTTTTTCAAGCTCAAAGACGGATTAGTTTTTGAGGTTAATCGATACAGCCGGTTAAAAGTTATTTAAAAAAAACCACTTTCAAAAAAATTTTTTTTTAGATTTTTCAAAATTTCTCAAAATCTATCGGCCCGAATTCACAGGAAATCTAATTTTGAGGGAAATCTTTAGATGGCCGTTTAGTAAATTCCGATCGGTCTAGTCGTTCAAAAGTTATAAGCGAGTTACACACACACACACACACACATACACATAGGAATAGAAGCGCGGAGAAGGAAATGTAGGCATCACGCAGCTGCACGCATTTAACTTTATCGACGAATTTTTGTTATTTCGGCTTGCGGAAATTGTCAGATTATATATTTTTCATTATTCTTGAATTATTTCCTTCGAAATAAAAAAAAAATTTCTACACTCGAGAATGTCGAGATGACGTTTTTATTTTGCAACTTTGTTGCCCTCCCCTTCTTTTACGTCACTCTCAAATTGTCAGATTAGTGGAATATACACTTTTTAGGATGTAATTAACTCACCCTACCTTAATCTGACGCGCTCGAGAATTTCTGATGGTCATTTTTTTTTACTAATCTGATCCTGTATCCTTCATGGGCGGCCTTATATATGGGTCTCATGTTTTGTGGAGGTACTTATCCGGGTACAAGGTATCCCCCTGTATATTAATCTGACGCGCTTCAGTAAATCCCGAAATCCCCGCTTGGGCTCCCCTACTAATAGTGATTCTTACGTATTTTGACGCGCTGATTCCGAAAATGGGGTCATTTGAACTCGTAAAGCTTCAGAAAGCTGAGAAAATCGCGTAAAACCAATCGGAAAATTTCAAAATCGGTTTTTCGACTTTAGTATATAGTGATTTTCACGTATTTTGACGCGCTGATTTCGAAAATGGGGTCATTTGAACTCGTAGAGCTTCAGGAAGCTGAGAAAGTCGCGAAAAACCAATCGGAAAATTTCAAAATCGGTTTTTCGATTTTAATATATAGTGATTCTTTCGTATTTTGACGCGCTGATTCTGAAAATGGGATCATTTTATCTCGTTGAGCTTCAGGAAGCTGAGAAAATCGCGAAAAACCAATCGGAAAATTCTAGAATCGGTTTGTCGACTTCAGTATATAGTGATTCTCACGTATTTTGACGTGCTGATTCCGAAAATAAGGTCATTTGAACTCGTAGAGCTCCAGGAAGCTGAGAAAATCGCGAAAAACCAATCGGAAAATTTCAAAATCGGTTTTTCGACTTTGGTATTAAGTGTTTCTTATGTATTTTGACGCACTGATATCGAAAATGGGGTCATTTGAACTCGTAGAGCTTCAGGCAGCTGAGAAAATCGCGAAAAACCAATCGGAAAATTTCAAAATCGGTTTTTCGACTCAAGTATATAGTGATTCTTACGTATTTTGACGGGCTGATTTCAAAAATGGGGTCATTTGAACTCGTAGAGCTTCAGGAAGCTGAGAAAATCGCGAAAAACCAATCGGAAGATTTCAAAATCGGATTTTCGACTTTAGTATAAAGTGATTCTTACGTATTTTGACGCGCTGATTCAGAAAATGGGGTCATTTGAACTCGTAGATCTTCAGGAAGCTGAGAAAATCGCGAAAAACCAATCGGAAAATTTCAAAATTGGTTTTTCGACTTCAGTATATAGTGATTCTTACGTATTTTGACGCGCTGATTCCGAAAATGGGGTCATTTTATCTCGTAGAGTATAAGGAAGCTGGAAAAATCGCTAAAAACCAATCGGAAAATTTCAAAATCGGTTTTTCGACTTCAGTATATAGTGATTCTTATGTATTTTGACGCGCTGATTCCGAAAATAAGGTCATTTGAACTCGTAGAGCTCCAGGAAGCTGAGAAAATCGAGAAAAACCAATCGAAAAATTTCAAAATCTTTTTTTCGACTTCAGTATATAGTGATTCTCACGTATTTTGACGCTCTGATTCCTAAAATAGGGTCATTTGAACTCGTAGAGCTTCAGGCAGCTGAGAAAACCGCGAAAAACCAATCGGAAAATTTCAAAATCGGTTTTTCGATTTCAATATATAGTGATTCTTTCGTATTTTGACGCGCTGATTATGAAAATGGGGTAATTTGAACTCGTAGAGCTTCAGGAAGCTGAGAAAATCGCGAAAAACCAATCGGAAAATTTCAAAATCGGTTTCACGATTTCAATATATAGTGATTCTTACGTATTTTGACGCGCTTATTCCGAAAATGGGGTCATTTGAACGCGTAGAGCTTCAGGAAGCTGAGAAAATCGCGAAAAACCAATCGGAAAATTTCAAAATCGGTTTTTCGACTCTGGTGTATATGGTAGGGGAGCCCACGATGCTAAATGGGGATTTACTCCTAGTGGGATGCAAAGCTTAGATGATAAGAAGAAAAAAATGTTATATGATATATACCTTCACATCGGTGGGGGAAGCGGCTATAGATTTTTGAATATGTGAAAAAAAACTTTTGCATAGACATTCTCGAGCGCGTCAGATATTGATAGCATCGATGCCCTGTGTATTTTTAATAATGTTCGTATGTTAATCTGATCGTTTGCATGATGCGGGTGGTTGTATTCAAGGGTTGAAAATGTAAAAAAAATAAAATTAATCGAGCGCGTCAGATTTTCTGAGGGAGTGTTGAGTGCACCAAAAAAAATGCTCTCATTCACTAAACTGACGATTTCGATGGGACGCAAACTCGCGGCCATTTTCATAATGTGCAAAAAAAATTCGCCATTTTGAAATACTCGAGCGCGTTAGATTAAGATATATATGGTTCATCTTTATGTTCTAAACGTACTGTCTCATAATCTGACGATTATCTAGAGGGATTCGTCTAATCTGACAAAAAAAATTAGAAAAACGGTTCACCTTAAAGGCCATCCTTGCAACTTCCCGCTAATTCCATTCCTGGGCGCTTAAAATTGTACTTATGATATATTCTGTCATATTCTGAAAAGTGTCTAATCGATCAAGTCGTTTTCTGGCGTCAAAATGATTTGAGAATTTTTCTAAATTTTATTGCGTTTTTTTTCCTCGCGAAATTTGTAGGTGATCGGACGTCAATAAGAATTATTTTTTTATTGAACACCCTAGAATATAAAAGCGTGAGTAGGTGTGATTGTTGAATTCTAATTTTGCCTCGAAACTCTGATGTCTAAGAGCAGCTGAACATGGTGGTGAAAACCGTTTTTCGATATCTAGCTCAGTTTTCGACTTGTTTCATGTTGAAAATTCAAAAAATTCCCAAAAGTAACGCCATCTATCGGTATTAAAACAAAACAAAAATTAAGTGACGCCATCTATCGGAATCGAATGAAACATAAAAAAAAAACAAGTAACGCCATCCATCGGAACCGAGTAGAAACAAATTCTCCAATAGCGCCATCTATCGGAATTGAATGAAACAAAAGAAAAATTAAGTAATGCCATCTACCGGAATCGATTAGAAACTAATCCTCCAACAGCGCCATCTATCGGAATCGGATGAAACAAAAAATCAAGTAACGCCATCTATCAGAATCGAGCGAAAACAAAATCTCTAGTACGCTATCTATCGGAATCGAATGAAAACAAGAACGTAGGTAATGCCATTTTAAAGAACTTTATAAATAAAACTGATCGTTGGTAAAAAAAAACTATCAAAATTAGTGGTAGGGGAGCCCACGATGCTAATTGGGGATTTACTCGAGCGTCGTAGAGACCTAGTGGAATGCAAAGCTTAGATGATAAGAAGAAAAAAATGTTATATGATATATACCTTTACATCGGTGGGGGAAGCGGCTATAGATTTTTGAATATGTAAAAAAAACTGTTGCATGGACATTCTCGAGCGCGTCAGATATTGATAGCATCGATGCCCTGTGTATTTTTAATAATGTTCGTATGTTAATCTGATCGTTTGCATGATGCGGGTGGTTGTATTCAAGGGTTGAAAATGTAAAAAAAATAAAATTAATCGAGCGCGTCAGATTTTCTGATTATCTAGAGGGATTCGCCTAATCTGACAGAAAAAAAATTAGAAAAACGGTTCACCTTAAAGGCCATCCTTGCAACTTCCCGCTAATTCCATTCCTGGGCGCTTAAAATTGTACTTATGATATTTTTGAGCTCAAAATTCATGTGATATTTTGAGCTCGCTGAGTTCAAAGAAATAATATTCCTGTGCATTCAAGCTCTCCCAGCTCGAAAGTCTGAAAGAAGTTTCATAGAACACTATTTTTGGAATTTTGAAACCGCAATAACTTTTGAATGGATCAAGCAATTTTCACGCGGTTGGTTTCGCAATTTTAATTGATAGAACCACAAATTTCGGAGTAATCCCGAAAAAACACTTTTTTGGGTTTCTTTCGTTCACGATATCTCTCGAACGAATCAACCGATTTTGACCAGCTTGGTGGCGATCAATGTGGTTTTTCAAGCTCAAAGACGGATTAGTTTTTGAAGTTAATCGATACAGCCGGTTAAAAGTTATCTCAAAAAAACCACTTTCAAAAAAATTTTTTTTTGAGATTTTTCAAAATTTCTCAAAATCTATCGGCCCGAATTCACAGGAAATCTAATTTTGAGGAAAATCTTTAGAACGCCGTTTAGTAAATTCCGATCGGTTTAGTCGTTCAAAAGTTATAAGCGAGTTACACACACACACACACATACACATAGGAATAGAAGCGCGGAGAAGGAAATGTAGGCATCACGCAGCTGCACGCATTTAACTTTATCGACGAATTTTTGGTATTTCGGCTTGCGGAAATTGTCAGATTATATATTTTTCATTATTCTTGAATTATTTCCTTCGAAATAAAAAAAAAATTAGCTACGCTCGAGAATGTCGAGATGACGTTTTTCTTGCAACTTTGTTGCCCTCCCCTTCTTTTACGTCACTCTCAAATTGTCAGATTAGTGGAATATACACTTTTTAGGATGTAATTAACTCACCCTACCTTAATCTGACGCGCTCGAGAATTTCTGATGGTCATTTTTTTTTACTAATCTGATCCTGTATCCTTCATGGGCGGCCTTATTTATGGGTCTCATGTTTTGTGGAGGTACTTATCCGGGTACAAGGTATATTAATCTGACGCGCTTCAGTAAATCCCGAAATCCCCACTTGGGCTCCCCTACTATAGAGTTATACAGAAAATAAAAAAAAATTACAACAATGTTCGATTTATATGAACTAGAAAATCTAAGCGCGTGAGTGGCTCGAATAGGCCGATCCCATGTTCCCTATTGGTGGGTGTGGTTGTTGAATTCTTTGAATAGTTTTAAAAAATAATTTTGCCTCAAAACTCGGGTGTCGAGGAGGCGCTGAAAACGATGGGGAATACCGTTTTTCCATATCTTACTTATATCTATTTTATGTGTATAAATAAATCTAGGACGATTTCAAATATATTTCAGAATTTCTCTTCAATCTAATGAATTTCCTCCGAGGTAAATCACTGTATACATTAAACTCTCTGCATGTTCTACTGATATTCTTGTTACATTGACCATAAATGATGAATAAATCCATCTAAACCGCATTAATTATTTTCTGCCATAGTATTTTTACACCCATGAATCTTGAATACAGGATAACTATGAAGGAATAACATGTTAGTTCTCTGTTAGAATGAAGTTCATAGCCTACTATCCAATATTTATTTTATTGAAGACGAATTCATAACATGAGTGATCATAACTAACAAACTGTACGAGATAGGTATAGGAAAAGTATACTCAAATAAAAAGAGAAATGTTATAGCTTTTCGAATAGGTGATAATATACAGGGTGTTCCATTGAAAAAAACGGAGTTTCAGTCATTTTCATGAGTGCCCGGATGACACTCACTTCTAAGCCTCCCTGTATGCTGAAACTGAGATCCAGTTCATCGACAGAATACTTGATGGTCTTATGCAGCTATAACACAAATTGCAATATTTTGTGAATTTGCATTGGGAAAAAATTGATATTTTTCAATGGTCAGGTTTTCCACAAAAATTTGACGAAATAATTTTTATCTCGGAAATCGTCACAGATAGGTGTAGGGAGTTATGTGGGAAAGTTGTGAGGAATCTCATGAGGATTCCAAAAATGATATAATATACGAGGTGCTCCATTTGAAATAACAAAGTACTACTTTCTTATACAAGCGGCAACACTGTATTGATGAAAATATTTTAGACGGATAGAGCAAGTTTGATTATCCACTCTCACAAATTTTCGAAATGATCTGTCTTTCAGTTCTCCAGATACGTCTAATGTTCCATCCACTGTGTAACACCCTGTATTTCATAATGGTGACCTCTTGTTCAGCCAAAGATTGACCAACAGACAAACTGACCATTGAATATTTGCAAAACAAAGTTCAAAGATCCAACAGAAAAATTTAAACATTATGTGACCTGATATCTCATTTGAAAAATGCCTAAGAAATAACTCCAGAGTGTTATTCTACTCCAGAGTATTCTTCAGGTTTGCTTATAACCCACACAAAAAATCAATTTTTTGGTTTTGCTTGTTGCTTCCTATGTTTGAATTTATTTCTATTTTGGCCCCTCATCATATTATTTTGCTTATACTTATTTCGCAGGTTTCCTATTTTTTTTCTTTTTATTGTTTTGTCCACTTTTCTTTTTTAAACTTCCCACGAAAGAATTGCATCGAAATTTGCCCACCCTGTACATTCGGAATATTGCCAACAATTTTTATACTCATTCGATTTTTCATCGTTAGTTTCTACCTAATAACTTTTTTGAATATTCAAATCATGAAGTCAAACATAAAGGTGCTATCAGAAAACTCATATTTTTCAAATTTGAGAGCCTATAATGATCAATATCATAAAAAAATAATTCATTGTCAACAAATGCTCCGCAGGCAATGGATATTTTCAATTAAAATCACATAATTCTTCGAAATTTTGAAAATTCAAAGTATCTCCCACATATCGCAATGTTAAAATCATTTCTCAGTTGCTCTCAACATATAGTCTATAGCTCTTTCTCTCTTTAATGTTGGAATCGATGCTTTGCACAGCACATCGACGCAAGGGATCTTATTAGATCATTGTTCACTCCACAGGTCACACACAGAACATATTATCATTGATTCATTGACACGTGACATTTGAGTAGAATCGCAGCGTAAATTTGGAGCATGCACCCAACGCGGCCCAACTTCAGTTCGAAGATCTCAAACATGTAAGCGACATCAAAGTTTCAGATCTTGAAGCTCATAAAAAGTATGGCCATTTTTAACATGGGAAAAGTATATCTTAAGGTGCGTTCCATTAAGCGCTCACAACGATCACGGCACGACCACGAATTTTGTCGTTCCACTTGGTTCTGTGCGTCATCGAAACGCTCACGCCTACCCACCTATTGAGATGGGTCGTCGTGAGCATGACGTCATTCATGACATTTTCGCCACGACCCCAACGATCGTGGTCGCCATGTGGAACGTCTGAATGAGTGTTTTGGGCGTTGTGAGCGCTTAATGGAACGCACCCTTAGTGGGTAACTTATCTCTGCTTATATTTTGACGCGCTGATTATGAAAATGGGGTAATTTGAACTCGTAGAGCTTCAGGAAGCTGAGAAAATCGCGAAAAACCAATCGGAAAATTTCAAAATCGGTTTCACGATTTCAATATATAGTGATTCTTACGTATTTTGACGCGCTTATTCCGAAAATGGGGTCATTTGAACGCGTAGAGCTTCAGGAAGCTGAGAAAATCGCGAAAAACCAATCGGAAAATTTCAAAATCGGTTTTTCGACTCTGGTGTATATGGTAGGGGAGCCCACGATGCTAAATGGGGATTTACTCCTAGTGGGATGCAAAGCTTAGATGATAAGAAGAAAAAAATGTTATATGATATATACCTTCACATCGGTGGGGGAAGCGGCTATAGATTTTTGAATATGTGAAAAAAAACTTTTGCATAGACATTCTCGAGCGCGTCAGATATTGATAGCATCGATGCCCTGTGTATTTTTAATAATGTTCGTATGTTAATCTGATCGTTTGCATGATGCGGGTGGTTGTATTCAAGGGTTGAAAATGTAAAAAAAATAAAATTAATCGAGCGCGTCAGATTTTCTGAGGGAGTGTTGAGTGCACCAAAAAAAATGCTCTCATTCACTAAACTGACGATTTCGATGGGACGCAAACTCGCGGCCATTTTCATAATGTGCAAAAAAAATTCGCCATTTTGAAATACTCGAGCGCGTCAGATTAAGATATATATGGTTCATCTTTATGTTCTAAACGTACTGTCTCATAATCTGACGATTATCTAGAGGGATTCGTCTAATCTGACAAAAAAAATTAGAAAAACGGTTCACCTTAAAGGCCATCCTTGCAACTTCCCGCTAATTCCATTCCTGGGCGCTTAAAATTGTACTTATGATATATTCTGTCATATTCTGAAAAGTGTCTAATCGATCAAGTCGTTTTCTGGCGTCAAAATGATTTGAGAATTTTTCTAAATTTTATTGCGTTTTTTTTCCTCGCGAAATTTGTAGGTGATCGGACGTCAATAAGAATTATTTTTTTATTGAACACCCTAGAATATAAAAGCGTGAGTAGGTGTGATTGTTGAATTCTAATTTTGCCTCGAAACTCTGATGTCTAAGAGCAGCTGAACATGGTGGTGAAAACCGTTTTTCGATATCTAGCTCAGTTTTCGACTTGTTTCATGTTGAAAATTCAAAAAATTCCCAAAAGTAACGCCATCTATCGGTATTAAAACAAAACAAAAATTAAGTGACGCCATCTATCGGAATCGAATGAAACATAAAAAAAAAACAAGTAACGCCATCCATCGGAACCGAGTAGAAACAAATTCTCCAATAGCGCCATCTATCGGAATTGAATGAAACAAAAGAAAAATTAAGTAATGCCATCTACCGGAATCGATTAGAAACTAATCCTCCAACAGCGCCATCTATCGGAATCGGATGAAACAAAAAATCAAGTAACGCCATCTATCAGAATCGAGCGAAAACAAAATCTCTAGTACGCTATCTATCGGAATCGAATGAAAACAAGAACGTAGGTAATGCCATTTTAAAGAACTTTATAAATAAAACTGATCGTTGGTAAAAAAAAACTATCAAAATTAGTGGTAGGGGAGCCCACGATGCTAATTGGGGATTTACTCGAGCGTCGTAGAGACCTAGTGGAATGCAAAGCTTAGATGATAAGAAGAAAAAAATGTTATATGATATATACCTTTACATCGGTGGGGGAAGCGGCTATAGATTTTTGAATATGTAAAAAAAACTGTTGCATGGACATTCTCGAGCGCGTCAGATATTGATAGCATCGATGCCCTGTGTATTTTTAATAATGTTCGTATGTTAATCTGATCGTTTGCATGATGCGGGTGGTTGTATTCAAGGGTTGAAAATGTAAAAAAAATAAAATTAATCGAGCGCGTCAGATTTTCTGATTATCTAGAGGGATTCGCCTAATCTGACAGAAAAAAAATTAGAAAAACGGTTCACCTTAAAGGCCATCCTTGCAACTTCCCGCTAATTCCATTCCTGGGCGCTTAAAATTGTACTTATGATATTTTTGAGCTCAAAATTCATGTGATATTTTGAGCTCGCTGAGTTCAAAGAAATAATATTCCTGTGCATTCAAGCTCTCCCAGCTCGAAAGTCTGAAAGAAGTTTCATAGAACACTATTTTTGGAATTTTGAAACCGCAATAACTTTTGAATGGATCAAGCAATTTTCACGCGGTTGGTTTCGCAATTTTAATTGATAGAACCACAAATTTCGGAGTAATCCCGAAAAAACACTTTTTTGGGTTTCTTTCGTTCACGATATCTCTCGAACGAATCAACCGATTTTGACCAGCTTGGTGGCGATCAATGTGGTTTTTCAAGCTCAAAGACGGATTAGTTTTTGAAGTTAATCGATACAGCCGGTTAAAAGTTATCTCAAAAAAACCACTTTCAAAAAAATTTTTTTTTGAGATTTTTCAAAATTTCTCAAAATCTATCGGCCCGAATTCACAGGAAATCTAATTTTGAGGAAAATCTTTAGAACGCCGTTTAGTAAATTCCGATCGGTTTAGTCGTTCAAAAGTTATAAGCGAGTTACACACACACACACACATACACATAGGAATAGAAGCGCGGAGAAGGAAATGTAGGCATCACGCAGCTGCACGCATTTAACTTTATCGACGAATTTTTGGTATTTCGGCTTGCGGAAATTGTCAGATTATATATTTTTCATTATTCTTGAATTATTTCCTTCGAAATAAAAAAAAAATTAGCTACGCTCGAGAATGTCGAGATGACGTTTTTCTTGCAACTTTGTTGCCCTCCCCTTCTTTTACGTCACTCTCAAATTGTCAGATTAGTGGAATATACACTTTTTAGGATGTAATTAACTCACCCTACCTTAATCTGACGCGCTCGAGAATTTCTGATGGTCATTTTTTTTTACTAATCTGATCCTGTATCCTTCATGGGCGGCCTTATTTATGGGTCTCATGTTTTGTGGAGGTACTTATCCGGGTACAAGGTATATTAATCTGACGCGCTTCAGTAAATCCCGAAATCCCCACTTGGGCTCCCCTACTATAGAGTTATACAGAAAATAAAAAAAAATTACAACAATGTTCGATTTATATGAACTAGAAAATCTAAGCGCGTGAGTGGCTCGAATAGGCCGATCCCATGTTCCCTATTGGTGGGTGTGGTTGTTGAATTCTTTGAATAGTTTTAAAAAATAATTTTGCCTCAAAACTCGGGTGTCGAGGAGGCGCTGAAAACGATGGGGAATACCGTTTTTCCATATCTTACTTATATCTATTTTATGTGTATAAATAAATCTAGGACGATTTCAAATATATTTCAGAATTTCTCTTCAATCTAATGAATTTCCTCCGAGGTAAATCACTGTATACATTAAACTCTCTGCATGTTCTACTGATATTCTTGTTACATTGACCATAAATGATGAATAAATCCATCTAAACCGCATTAATTATTTTCTGCCATAGTATTTTTACACCCATGAATCTTGAATACAGGATAACTATGAAGGAATAACATGTTAGTTCTCTGTTAGAATGAAGTTCATAGCCTACTATCCAATATTTATTTTATTGAAGACGAATTCATAACATGAGTGATCATAACTAACAAACTGTACGAGATAGGTATAGGAAAAGTATACTCAAATAAAAAGAGAAATGTTATAGCTTTTCGAATAGGTGATAATATACAGGGTGTTCCATTGAAAAAAACGGAGTTTCAGTCATTTTCATGAGTGCCCGGATGACACTCACTTCTAAGCCTCCCTGTATGCTGAAACTGAGATCCAGTTCATCGACAGAATACTTGATGGTCTTATGCAGCTATAACACAAATTGCAATATTTTGTGAATTTGCATTGGGAAAAAATTGATATTTTTCAATGGTCAGGTTTTCCACAAAAATTTGACGAAATAATTTTTATCTCGGAAATCGTCACAGATAGGTGTAGGGAGTTATGTGGGAAAGTTGTGAGGAATCTCATGAGGATTCCAAAAATGATATAATATACGAGGTGCTCCATTTGAAATAACAAAGTACTACTTTCTTATACAAGCGGCAACACTGTATTGATGAAAATATTTTAGACGGATAGAGCAAGTTTGATTATCCACTCTCACAAATTTTCGAAATGATCTGTCTTTCAGTTCTCCAGATACGTCTAATGTTCCATCCACTGTGTAACACCCTGTATTTCATAATGGTGACCTCTTGTTCAGCCAAAGATTGACCAACAGACAAACTGACCATTGAATATTTGCAAAACAAAGTTCAAAGATCCAACAGAAAAATTTAAACATTATGTGACCTGATATCTCATTTGAAAAATGCCTAAGAAATAACTCCAGAGTGTTATTCTACTCCAGAGTATTCTTCAGGTTTGCTTATAACCCACACAAAAAATCAATTTTTTGGTTTTGCTTGTTGCTTCCTATGTTTGAATTTATTTCTATTTTGGCCCCTCATCATATTATTTTGCTTATACTTATTTCGCAGGTTTCCTATTTTTTTTCTTTTTATTGTTTTGTCCACTTTTCTTTTTTAAACTTCCCACGAAAGAATTGCATCGAAATTTGCCCACCCTGTACATTCGGAATATTGCCAACAATTTTTATACTCATTCGATTTTTCATCGTTAGTTTCTACCTAATAACTTTTTTGAATATTCAAATCATGAAGTCAAACATAAAGGTGCTATCAGAAAACTCATATTTTTCAAATTTGAGAGCCTATAATGATCAATATCATAAAAAAATAATTCATTGTCAACAAATGCTCCGCAGGCAATGGATATTTTCAATTAAAATCACATAATTCTTCGAAATTTTGAAAATTCAAAGTATCTCCCACATATCGCAATGTTAAAATCATTTCTCAGTTGCTCTCAACATATAGTCTATAGCTCTTTCTCTCTTTAATGTTGGAATCGATGCTTTGCACAGCACATCGACGCAAGGGATCTTATTAGATCATTGTTCACTCCACAGGTCACACACAGAACATATTATCATTGATTCATTGACACGTGACATTTGAGTAGAATCGCAGCGTAAATTTGGAGCATGCACCCAACGCGGCCCAACTTCAGTTCGAAGATCTCAAACATGTAAGCGACATCAAAGTTTCAGATCTTGAAGCTCATAAAAAGTATGGCCATTTTTAACATGGGAAAAGTATATCTTAAGGTGCGTTCCATTAAGCGCTCACAACGATCACGGCACGACCACGAATTTTGTCGTTCCACTTGGTTCTGTGCGTCATCGAAACGCTCACGCCTACCCACCTATTGAGATGGGTCGTCGTGAGCATGACGTCATTCATGACATTTTCGCCACGACCCCAACGATCGTGGTCGCCATGTGGAACGTCTGAATGAGTGTTTTGGGCGTTGTGAGCGCTTAATGGAACGCACCCTTAGTGGGTAACTTATCTCTGCTTATACTGTGCTTATAATGTGATAACAGCTTCTCTAGTACGATTCGTGGTCAATATACAGAAGTCCTGCCCTGCACTTTTTTATGTATGTCGATCCCTAATTGTTCTTTTATTGCGATTTTTTAAAATTGTTCTTTGGAGAGCTTAATATCATCGTATTCATCAAAATGTCGAGAGGATTGAGTGGAGATGCCCAGAAAATGGTTGCATCTTTATTAGAACATTTTAAACACGAAATGGATAACCTTTCTTTCATTGGATTTTATTCGAAATGTATGTAATAAATCTTCATGAATTCACCACGATCTCACAATGGTTCAATAGTTTTTATGAAATATGATGATATACCCAAGTTTTCGGAGTTAATTCGGAGCATTGCTGAAAAAGTGAAAAACATGTGGCATTTGACACAACTATCAACCCAGAATAAATAGACTGTACGTCGTTATTTGTCGAATGGAATGATAAGGCTATTGGCGATCCATCTTTTCAAGACAGGTAACGCGCCTAATTATACTCCCTCAATCAGGTGGTGTGGAAAAGTACAATGGAAAACAGGTTCTTATCAGAATCATTATTATTTTTCTATGGAATTCGTTGTACTACTTAAAGTTACTTTCATCTGGCGTCAAAATGATTTGAGAATTTTTCTAAATTTTATTGCGTTTTTTTCCTCGCGAAATTTGTAGGTGATCGGACGTCAAATAAGAATTATTTTTTTATTGAACACCCTAGAATATAAGAGCGTGAGTAGGTGTGATTGTTGAATTCTAATTTTGCCTCGAAACTCTGATGTCTAAGAGCAGCTGAACACGAAGGTGAAAACCGTTTTTCGATATCTAGCTCAATTTTCGACATGTTTCATCGTAACAAAACAAAAGAAAAATTAAGTGACGCCTTCTATCGGAATCAAATGAAACACAAAGAAACAAGTAACGCCATCCATCGGATTCGAGTAGAAACAAATCCTCCAATAGCACCATCTATCGGAATAGAATGAAACGAAAGAAAAATTAGGTGACGCCATCTATCGGAATCGAATGAAACACGAAAAAAAAACAGGTAACGCCATCCATCGGAATCGAGTAGAAACTAATCCTCCAACAGCGCCATCTATCAGAATCGGATGGAACAAAAAATCAAGTAACGCCATCTATCCGAATCGAGCGAAAACAAAATCTCTAGTACGCTATCAATCGGAATCGAATGAAAACAAGAACGTAGGTAATGCCATTTTGAAGAACTTTATAAATAAAACTGATCGTTGGTAAAAAAAAACTATTAAAATTAGAGTTATACAGAAATTAAAAAAAATTACAATGTTCGATTTATATGAACTAGAAAATCTAAGCGCGTGAGAGGCCGAGCCCATGTTTCCTATTGGTGGGTGTGATTGTTGAATTCTTTGAATAGTTTTAAAAAATAATATTGCCTCAAAACTCGGGTGTCGAGGAGGCGCTGAAAACGATGGGTAATATCGTTTTTCAAGTTCCCAGAAGTAGCAAGAACTCGCGGTTTTTCGTAAATTTCTTACCTGGTTTTTGAATCTCTACGAGTTCAAATGACCATATATCCGGAATCAGCAAGTGCAAATACGTAGGAATCATAATGAATTGAGGTCGAATAATCAACTTTGGAATTTTCGAAGAAATCCAGAGGTAGAGCAAATGAAAAATAAATGATTAAATTTTCTGAGTAATTTCAAGGAATCAATTCGCGTGAAAACGCGTCTAGAAGGCACTGAACACGGCAGTGAGAACCGTTTTTCGATATCTAGATTAGTTTTCGACATATTTCATGTTCAAAATCCCAAAATTTCACAAAATTAACGCCATCTATCGGAATTGAATGAAACAGAACATAAATTGAGTGACGCCATCTATCGAAATAGATTGAAAAACAATAAAAACAAGTAACGCCATCTATCGGAATCGGGTGAAACAGAATAATCAAGTAACGTCATCCATCGGAATCTAGTAGAAACAAATCCTCCAATAGCACCATCTATCGGAATTGAATGAAACAAAAGAAAAATTAGGTGATGCCATCTATCGGAATTGAATGAAACACCAAAAAAAAGGGAACGCCATCTATCGGAATCGAGTAGAAACTAATCCTCCAACAGCGCCATCTATCGTAATCGGATGAAACAAAAAATCAATTAACGCCATCTATCAGAATCGAGCGAAAACAAAATCTCTAGTACGCTATCTATCGGAATCGAATGAAAACAAGAACGTAGGTAATGCCATTTTGAAGAACTTTATAAATAAAACTGATCGTTGGTAAAAAAAAACTATTAAATTTAGAGTTATACAGAAAGTAAAAAAAAATTACAACAATGTTCGAATTATATCAACTAGAAAATTATGCAGGGAACATCCCAGAACGATCTGGTTTTTGATGAATATTCATCATGAATCCACCGTTGTTCCGGCCGGAATCGAATAATTCGGTGAAGCCGATGTTTTCGATGATTCCACATGAAATTCGTGTTGAAAGCGGAATACATCCAAGAATTCTAATATTTCATGATTCCGATTTGAATTTCATCGACTACACATCGTAATTCCAACTTTGGTCGAATCATCCGTATTGCATCGATAAGCAATCAAGAAACTCCATAAATTCGACAGTTTTCGTCATATCGATGGAAATTCCAACGAAAAACATCGTATCGTTCGAATTTCACAGCTTATGTCACAACAACAATGATTCCATTCATCGGAATCATCGAAAACCGTTTAATCCTTCCCCTCCTTTTCCTCCCCTCCTTCCCCTCCTTCCCCTCCTTCCCCTCCTTCCCCTCCTTCCCCTCCTTCCCCTTCTTCCCTTTCTTCCTCCTTCCCCTCCTACCCCTCCTTCCCCTCCTTCCCATCCTTCCCCTCCTTCCCCTCCTTCCCCTTCTTCCCCTCCTTCCCCTCCTTCCCCTCCTACCCCTCCTACCCCTCCTACCCCTCCTACCCCTCTTACCCCTCTTACCCCTCTTACCCCTCCTTCACCTCCTTCACCTCCTTCCCCTCCTTTCCCTCCTTTCCCTCCTTTCCCTCCTTTCCCTCCTTCCCCTCCTTCCCCTCCTTCCCTCTTTCCCCTCCTTCACCTCCTTCACCTCCTTCCCCTCATACCCCTCTTACCCCTCCTACCCCTCCTTGCCCTCCTTTCCCTCCTTCCCCTCCTTCCCCTCATACCCCTCTTACCCCTCCTACACCTCCTTTCCCTCCTTCCCCTCCTTCCCCTCCTTCCCCTCCTTCCCCTCCTTCCCCTCCTACCCCTCTTACCCCTCTTGACCCTTTTACCCCTCTTACCCCTCTCACCCCTCTTACCCCTCCTTCCCCTCCTTCCCCTCTTTCCCCTTCTTCTACTTCTTCCCCTCCTTCCCCTCCTTCCCCTCCTTCCCCTCCTTCCCTCCCTTCCCTCCTTCCCCTCCGTCCCCTCCTTCCCCTCCTTCCCCTCCTACCCCTCCTTCCCCTCCTTCCCCTCCTTCCCCTCCTACCCCTCCTTCCTCTCCTTCCCCTCCTTCCCCTCCTTCCCCTCCTTCCCCTCCTTCCCCTCCTTCCCCTCCTTCCCCTCCTTCCCCTCCTGCCCCTCCTTCCCCTCCTTCCCCTCCTACCCCTCCTTCCCCTCCTTCCCCACCTTCCCTTCCTTCCCCTCTCTCCCCTCCTTCCCATCCTTCCCCTCCTTCCCCACCTTCCCCTCCTTCCCCACCCTTCCCTTCTCACCCCTCCTTCCCCTTCTTCTCCTCCTTCCCTTCCTTCCCCTCCTTCCTCTCTTACTCCTCTTACCCCTCTTACCCCTCTTACCCCTCCTTCCCCCCCTTCCCCTCCTACCCCTCAACCCTCTTACCCCTCCTTCCCCTCCTTCCCCTCCTACCCCTCCTTCCCCTCTTCCCCTCCTTCCCCTCTTACCCCTCCTTCCCCTCCTTCCCCTCATACCCCTCTTACCCCTCCTACCCCTCTTACCCCTCCTTCCCCTCCTTCCCCTCATACCCCTCTTACCCCTCCTACCCCTCTTACTCCTCCTTCCCCTCATTCCCCTCCTACCCTCTCTCCCCTCCTTCCCCTCCTTCCCCTCCTTCCCTTCTCACCCCTCCTTCCCCTTCTTCCCCTCCTTCCCTTCCTTTTCCTCCTATTCCTCCTTCATCCGTTTTGCATTGATTAGCAATCGAGAAACTCTATAAATTCGACAGTTTCCGTCATATCGATGCAAATTTCAACGAGAATCATCGTATCGTTCGAATTTCACAGTCCATGTCACTACCAACAATGATTCCATTCATCGGAATCATCGAAAACTGTTTAATCCCAGGTCGATGATTGGAATTCACGATTATATCATTTCTTCATGTATCATACTCGATTTCCAATCATTCCTAAACCTTATGTCGAATTTTTATCGGAAGGTGATACGACCAAATACGGTGCTCCCAACATATCTCCCGAGGAATAATTGAACTCCGAAATTCTTCCATTTCTATATGAATAACTGGTTTTCCAGTACTTTCTCATAATTTTTCGTTTTTAATGCTTGAAAATTGATATTCCAGCAAAATCGGTGTTTCCGATGAATTTCCGAGTAGATTCATGATTTCGGTCTGAAAATGATATTCACCGGAATACCGTGTTTTTCGATCACCAAATGGAATCCTCATCTTTTCGACTGAAAATAAATTGGAATTCCGTATTTCAATGTTATCAGATGAAGATGTGGTTGATGAAACATTTATGCAGGGAACATCCCAGAACGATCTGGTTTCTGATGAATATTCATCATGAATCCACCGTTGTTCCGGCCGGAATCGAATAATTCGACAGTTTTCGTCATATCGATGGAAATTCCAACAAAAAACATCGTATCGTTCGAATTCCACAGCTTCTGTCACAACAACAATGATTCCATTCATCGGAATCATCGAAAACCGTTTAATCCTTCCCCTCCTTCCCCTCCCCTCCTTCCCCACCTTCCCTTCCTTCCCCTCCTTCCCCCTCTCTCACCTCCTTCCCCTCCTTCCCCTCCTTCCCCTCCTTCCCCTCCTTCCCCTCCTTCCCCTTTCCCCTCCTTCCCCTCCTTCCCCCTCCCTCCCCTCCTTCCCCTCCTTCCCCTACTTCCCCTCCTTCCCCTCCTTCCCCTCCTTCCCCCATACCCCTCCTACCCCTCCTACCCCTCCTACCCCTTCTACCCCTCCTTTCCCCCTTCTTCCCCTCCTTCCCTTCCCCTCCCTTCCCCTCCTTCCCTCCTTCCCCTCCCTCCCCTCCTTCCCCTCCTTCCCCTCCTTCCCCTCCTTCCCCTCCTTCCCCTCCTTCCCCCCTCCTTCCCCTCCTTCCCCTCCTTCCCCTCCTTCCCCTCCTTCCCTCCTTCCCCTCCTTCCCCTCCTTTCCCTCCTTCCCCTCCTTCCCCTCCTTCCCCCTCCTACCCCTCCACCCCCTCCTACCCCTCATTCCCCTCCTACCCCTCCTTTCCCTCCTTCCCCTCCTTCCCCTCCTACCCCCTCTTGACCCTCTTACCCCTCTCACCCCCTCTTACCCCTCCTTCCCCACCTTCCCTCTTTCCCCTCCTTCTACTTCTTCCCCTCCTTCCCCTCCTTCCCCTCCTTCCCCTCCTTCCCCTCCTACCCCTCCTTCCCCTCCTTCCCCTCCTACCCCTCCTTCCTCTCCTTCCCCTCCTTCCCCTCCTTCCCCTCCTTCCCCTCCTTCTCCTCCTTCCCCTCCTGCCCCTCCTTCCCCTCCTTCCACTCCTTCCCCTCCTTCCCCTCCTTCTCCTCCTTCCCCTCCTGCCCCTCCTTCCTCTCCTTCCCCTCCTACCCCTCCTTCCCCACCTTCCCTTCCTTCCCCTCCTTCCCCTCTCTCCCCTCCTTCCCATCCTTCCCCTCCTTCCCCTCCTACCCCTCCTTCCCCTCCTTCCCCTCCTTCCCCTCCTTCCCCTCCTTCCTCTCCTTCCCCTTCTTCCCACCTTCCCCTCCTTCCCCTCCTTCCCCTCCTTCTCCTCCTTCGCCTCCTTCGCCTCCTTCCCCTCCGCCCCTCTTACCCCTCCTTTCCTTCCTACCCCTCCCACCACTCCTTCCCCTCTTACTCCTCCTTCCCCTCCTACCTCTCCTGCCCCTCCTTCCCCTCCTTCCCCTCCTACATCGGCTTCACCAAATTATTCGATTCCGGCCGGAACAACGGTGGATTCATGATGAATATTCATCAAGAACCAGATCGTTCTGGGATGTTTCCTGCATAAATGTTTCCCCTCCTTCCCCTCCTTCCCCTCCTTCCCCTCCTTCCCCTCCTTCCCCTCCTTCCCCTCCTTTCCCTCCTTCCCCTCCTCCCCCTCCTTCCCCTCCTTCCCCTCCTTCCCCTCCTTCCCCTCCTTCCCCTCCCCTCCTTCCCCTCCTTCTTCTCCTTCCCCTCCTTCCCCTCCTTCCCCTCCTTCCCCTCCTTTCCCTCCTTTCCCTCCTTCCCCTCTTACCCCTCCTTCCCCTCCTTCCCCTCCTTCCCTCCTTCCCCTCCTTCCACTCCTTCCCCTCCTTCCACTCCTTCCCCTCCTTCCCCTCTTACCCCTCCTTCCCCTCCTACCCCTTCTTCCCCTCCTTCCCCTCCTTCCCCTCCTACCCCTCCTTCCCATCCTTCCCCTCCTACCCCTCTTGCCCCTCCTTCCCCTCCTTTCCCTCCTTCCCCTCCTCCCCCTCCTTCCCCTCCTTCCCCTCCTTCCCCTTCTTCCCCTCCTTCCCCTCCTTTCCCTCCTTCCCCTCTTACCCCTCCTTCCCCTCCTTCTTCTCCTTCCCCTCCTACCCCTCCTTCCCCTCCTTTCCCTCCTTCCCCTCTTACTCCTCCTTCCCCTCCTTCCCCTCCTTCCCCTCCTTCCACTCCTTCCCCTCCTTCCCCTCTTACCCCTCCTTTCCCTCCTACTCCTTCTTTCCCTCCTTCCCCTCCTTCCCCTCTTACCCCTCCTTCCCATCCTTCCCCTCCTACCCCTCTTGCCCCTCCTTCCCCTCCTTCCCTTCCTTCCCCTCCTTCCCCTCCTTCCCCTCCTTCCCCTCCTTCCCCTCTTACCCCTCCTTTCCTCCTACCGCTTCTTCCCCTCCTTCCCCTCCTTTCCCTCCTTCCCCTCCTTCCCCTCCTACCCCTCCACCCCCTCCTACCCCTCCTTCCCCTCCTACCCCTCCTTTCCCTCCTTCCCCTCCTTCCCCTCCTTCCCCTCCTTCCCCTCCTTCCCCTCCTTCCCCTCCTACCCCTCTTGACCCTCTTACCCCTCTCACCGCTCTTACCCCTCCTTCCCCTCTTTCCCCTCCTTCTACTTCTTCCCCTCCTTCCCCTCCTTCCCCTCCTTCCCCTCCTTCCCCTCCTTCCCCTCCTTCCCCTCCTTCGCCTCCTACCCCTCCTACCCCTCCTTCCCCTCCTACCCCTCCTTCCTCTCCTTCCCCTCCTTCCCCTCCTTCCCCTCCTTCTCCTCCTTCCCCTCCTTCCCCTCCTGCCCCTCCTTCCCCTCCTTTCACTCCTTCCCCTCCTTCCCCTCCTTCCCCTCTTTCTCCTCCTTCCCCTCCTGCCCCTCATGCCCCTCCTTCCCCTCCTTCCCCTCCTTCCCCTCCTTCCCCTCCTTCCCCTCCTACCCCTCCTTCCCCACCTTCCCTTCCTTCCCCACCTTCCCCTCTCTCCCCTCCTTCCCAACCTTCCCCTCCTTCCCCTCCTACCCCTCCTTCCCCTCCTTCCCCTCCTTCCCCTCCTACATCGGCTTCACCAAATTATTCGATTCCGGCCGGAACAACGGTGGATTCATGATGAATATTCATCAAGAACCAGATCGTTCTGGATGTTTCCTGCATAAATGTTTCCCCTCCTTCCCATCCTTCCCCTCCTTCCCCTCCTTTCCCTCCTTCCCCTCCTCCCCCTCCTTCCCCTCCTTCCCCTCCTTCCCCTCCTTCTACTCCTTCCCCTCCTTTCCCTCCTTCCCCTCTTACCCCTCCTTCCCCTCCTTCCCCTCCTTCTTCTCCTTCCCTCCTTCCCCTCCTTCCCCTCCTTCCCCTCCTTCCCCTCCCTTTCCCTCCTTTCCCTCCTTCCCCTCTTACCCCTCCTTCCCCTCCTTCCCCTCCTTTCCCCTCCTTCCACTCCTTCCCCTCCTTCCCCTCTTACCCCTCCTTCCCCTCCTACCCCTTCTTCCCCTCCTCCCCCTCCTTCCCCTCCTTCCCCTCCTTCCCCTCCTACCCCCTCTTACCCCTCCTTCCCCTCTTACCCCTCCTTTCCCTCCTACTCCTTCTTCCCCTCCTTCCCCTCCTTCCCCTCCTTCCCCTCCTTCCCCTCCTTCCCCTCCTTCCCCTCTTACCCCTCCTTCCCATCCTTCCCCTCCTACCCCTCTTGCCCCTCCTTCCCCTCCTTCCCCTCTTACCCCTCCTTTCCCTCCTACCGCTTCTTCCCCTCCTTCCCCTCCTTCCCCTCTTACCCCTCCTTCCCATCCTTCCCCTCCTACCCTCTTACCCCTCCTTCCCCTCCTTCCCCTCCTTCCTCTCCTTCCCCTCCTTCCCCTCCTTCCCCTCCTTCCCCTCTTTCCCCTCCTTCCCCTCCTTCCCCTCCTTCCCCTCCTTTCCCTCCTTCCCCTCCTTCCCCTCCTTCCCCTCCTTTCCCTCCTTTCCCTCCTTCCCTTCATTCCCCTCCTTCCCCTCCTTTCCCTCCTTCCCCTCCTACCCCTCCTCCCCTCCTACCCCTCTTACCCCTCCTTCCCCTCCTTCCCCTCCTACACCTCCTTTCCCTCCTTCCCCTCCTTCCCCTCCTTCCCCTCCTTCCCCTCCTTCCCCTCCTTCCCCTCCTTCCCCTCCTTCCCCTCCTACCCCTCTTGACCCTTTTACCCCTCTTACCCCTC
This sequence comes from Plagiodera versicolora, assembly GCA_037013635.1. Taxonomy (NCBI): domain Eukaryota; kingdom Metazoa; phylum Arthropoda; class Insecta; order Coleoptera; family Chrysomelidae; genus Plagiodera; species Plagiodera versicolora. The sequence goes on along the minus strand of CM072986.1, from coordinate 4,675 downwards.
TCACCCCTCTTACCCCTCCTTCCCCTCCTTCCCCTCTTTCCCCTCCTTCCCCTCCTTCCCCTCTTTCCCCTCCTTCTACTTCTTCCCCTCCTTCCCCTCCTACCCCTCCTTCCCCTCCTTCCCCTCCTTCCCCTCCTTCCCCTCCTTCCCCTCCTACCCCTCCTTCCCCTCCTTCCCCTCCTACCCCTCCTTCCTCTCCTTCCCCTCCTTCCCCTCCTGCCCCTCCTTCCCCTCCTTCCACTCCTTCCCCTCCTTCCCCTCCTTTCCCTCCTTCTCCTCCTTCCCCTCCTGCCCCTCCTGCCCCTCCTTCCCCTCCTTCCCCTCCTTCTCCTCCTACCCCTCCTTCCCCTCCTTCCCCACCTTCCTTTCCTTCCCCTCTCTCCCCTCCTTCCCATCCTTCCCCTCCTTCCCCTCCTTCCCCTCCTTCCCCTCCTTTCCCTCCTTCCTCTCCTTCCCCTTCTTCCCCACCTTCCCCTCCTTCCCCTCCTTCCCCTCCTTCCCCTCCTTCCCCTCCTTCCCCTTCTTCTCCTCCTTCGCCTCCTTCCCCTCCTCCCCTCTTACCCCTCCTTTCCTTCCTACCCCTCCCACCACTCCTTCCCCTCTTACTCCTCCTTCCCCTCCTTCCCCTCCTACCTCTCCTGCCCCTCCTTCCCCTCCTTCCCCTCCTACATCGGCTTCACCAAATTATTCGATTCCGGCCGGAACAACGGTGGATTCATGATGAATATTCATCAAGAACCAGATCGTTCTGGGATGTTTCCTGCATAAATGTTTCCCCTCCTTCCCCTCCTTCCCCTCCTTCCCTTCCTTCCCTCCTTTCCCTCCTTCCCCTCCTCCCCCTCCTTCCCCTCCCTTCCCCTCCTTCCCCTCCTTCCCCTCCTTCCCCTCCTTTCCTCCTTCCCCTCTTACCCCTCCTTCCCCTCCTTCCCCTCCTTCCCCTCCTTCCCCTCCTTTCCCTCCTTCCCCTCCTTCCCTCCTTCCGCCGCCTTCCCCTCCTTCCCCTCCTTCCCCTTTTACCCCTCCTTCCCATCCTTCCCCTCCTACCCCTCTTACCCCTCCTTCCCCTCCTTCCCCTCCTTCCCCTCTTACCCCTCCTTCCCCATCCTTCCCCTCCTACCCCTCTTACCCCTCCTTCCCCTCCTTCCCCTCCTTCCCCTCCTTCCCCTCCTTCCCCTCCTTCCCCTCCTTCCCCTCCTTCCCCTCCTTCCCTCCTTCCTCTCCTTCCCCTCCTTCCCATCCTTCCCCTCCTTCCCCTCCTTCCTCTCCTTCCCCTCCTTCCCTCCTTCTCCTCCTTCCCCTCCTTCCCCTCCTTCCCCTCCTTCCCCTCCTTCCCCTCTTTCCCCTCCTTCCCCTCCTTCCCCTCCTTCCCCTCCTTCCCCTCCTTCCCCTCCTTCCCCTCCTTCCCCTCCTTTCCCTCCTTCCCCTCCTTCCCCTCCTTCCCCTCCTTCCCTTCCTTCCCCTCCTTCCCCTCCTTCCCCTCCTTTCCCTCCTTTCCCTCCTTCCCCTCCTTCCCCTCCTTCCCCTCCTTCCCTCCTTCCCCTCCTTCCCCTCCTACCCCTCCTCCCCCTCCTACCCCTCTTACCCCTCCTTCCCCTCCTACACCTCCTTTCCCTCCTTCCCCCTCCTTCCCCTCCTTCCCCTCCTTCCCCTCCTACCCCTCTTGACCCTTTTACCCCTCTTACCCCTCTCACCCCTCTTACCCCTCCTTCCCCTCCTTCCCCTCCTTCTACTTCTTCCCCTCCTTCCCCTCCTTCCCCTCCTTCCCCTCCTTCCCCTCCTTCCCCTCCTTCCCCTCCTTCCCCTCCTTCCCCTCCTTCCCCTCCTTCCCCTCCTTCCCCTCCTTCCCCTCCTACCCCTCCTTCCCCTCCTTCCCCTCCTACCCCTCCTTCCTCTCCTTCCCCTCCTTCCCCTCCTTCCCCTCCTTCCCCTCCTTCTCCTCCTTCCCCTCCTGCCCCTCCTTCCTCTCCTTCCCCTCCTTCCCCTCCTTCTCCCCTCCTTCTCCTCCTTCCCCTCCTGCCCCTCCTTCCCCTCCTTCCTCTCCTTCCCCTCCTTTCCCTCCTTCCCTTCCTTCCCCTCCCTCCCCTCCTCTCCCTCCTCCCCCTCCTTCCCCTCCTTCTCCTCCTTCCCCTCCTGCCCCTCCTGCCCCTCCTTCCCCTCCTTCCCCTCCTTCCCCTCCTTCCCCTCCTACCCCTCCTTCCCCTCCTTCCCCACCTTCCCTTCCTTCCCCTCCTTCCCCTCTCTCCCCTCCTTCCCATCCTTCCCCTCCTTCCCCTCCTTCCCCTCCTTCCCCTCCCTTCCCCTCCTTCCCCTCCTTCCCCTCCTTCCCCTCCTTCCCCTCCTTTCCCTCCTTCCTCTCCTTCCCCTTCTTCCCCACCTTCCCCTCCTTCCCCTCCTTCCCCTCCTTCCCCTCCTTCCCCTCCTTCCCCTCCTTCCCCTCCTTCTCCTCCTTCGCCTCCTTCCCTCTTACCCCTCCTTTCCTTCCTACCCCTCCCACCACTCCTTCCCCTCTTACTCCTCCTTCCCCTCCTTCCCCTCCTACCTCTCCTGCCCCTCCTTCCCCTCCTTCCCCTCCTACATCGGCTTCACCAAATTATTCGATTCCGGCCGGAACAACGGTGGATTCATGATTAATATTCATCAAGAACCAGATCGTTCTGGGATGTTTCCTGCATAAATGTTTCCCCTCCTTCCCCTCCTTCCCCTCCTTCCCTTCCTTCCCCTCCTTTCCCTCCTTCCCCTCCTCCCCCTCCTCCCCCTCCTTCCCCTCCTTCCCCTCCTTCCCTCCTTCCCTCCTCCCCCTCTTACCCCTCCTTCCCCTCCTTCCCCTCCTTCCCCTCCTTCCCCTCCTTCCCCTCCTTCCCCTCCTTCCCCTCCTTCCCCTCCTTCCCCTCCTTCCCCTCCTTTCCCTCCTTTCCCCTCCTTCCCCTCCTTCCCCTCCTTCCCCTCCTTCCCCTCCTTCCCCTCCTTCCCCTCCTTCCCCTCCTTCCCCTCCTTTCCTCCTTTCCCTCCTTCCCCTCCTTCCCCTCCTTCCCCTCCTTCCCCTCCTTCCCCTCCTTCCCCTCCTACCCCTCCTCCCCCTCCTACCCCTCTTACCCCTCCTTCCCCTCCTACACCTCCTTTCCCTCCTTTCCCTCCTTCCCCTCCTTCCCCTCCTTCCCCTCCTTCCCCTCCTACCCCTCTTGACCCTTTTACCCCTCTTACCCCTCTCACCCCTCTTACCCCTCCTTCCCCTCCTTCCCCTCCTTCCCTCCTTCTACTTCTTCCCCTCCTTCCCCTCCTTCCCCTCCTTCCCCTCCTTCCCCTCCTTCCCCTCCTTCCCCTCCTTCCCCTCCTTCCCCTCCTTCCCCTCCTACCCCTCCTTCCTCTCCTTCCCCTCCTTCCCCTCCTTCCCCTCCTTCCCCTCCTTCCCTCCTTCCCCTCCTTCTCCTCCTTCCCCTCCTTCCCCTCCTGCCCCTCCTTCCTTCCTTCCCCTCCTTCCCCTCCTTCTCCCTCCTTCTCCTCCTTCCCCTCCTGCCCCTCCTTCCCCTCCTTCCTCCTCCTTCCCCTCCTTCCCCTCCTTCCCCTCCTTCCCCCTCCTTCCCCTCCCTCCCCTCCTCTCCCTCCTCCCCCTCCTTCCCCTCCTTCTCCTCCTTCCCCTCCTGCCCCTCCTGCCCCTCCTTCCCCTCCTTCCCCTCCTTCCCCTCCTTCCCCTCCTTCCCCTCCTTCCCCTCCTACCCCTCCTTCCCCTCCTTCCCCACCTTCCCTTCCTTCCCCTCCTTCCCCTCTCTCCCCTCCTTCCCATCCTTCCCCTCCTTCCCCTCCTTCCCCTCCTTCCCCTCCTTCCCCTTCTTCCCCACCTTCCCCTCCTTCCCCTCCTTCCCCTCCTTCCCCTCCTTCCCCTCCTTCCCTCCTTCTCCTCCTTCGCCTCCTTCCCCTCCTCCCCTCTTACCCCTCCTTTCCTTCCTACCCCTCCCACCACTCCTTCCCCTCTTACTCCTCCTTCCCCTCCTTCCCCTCCTACCTCTCCTGCCCCTCCTTCCCCTCCTTCCCCTCCTACATCGACTTCACCAAATTATTCGATTCCGGCCGGAACAACGGTGGATTCATGATGAATATTCATCAAGAACCAGATCGTTCTGGGATGTTTCCTGCATAAATGTTTCCCCTCCTTCCCCTCCTTCCCCTACTTCCTTCCTTCCCCTCCTTTCCCTCCTTCCCCTCCTCCCCCTCCTTCCCTCCTTCCCCTCCTTCCCCTCCTTTCCCTCCTTCCCCTCTTACCCCTCCTTCCCCTCCTTCCCCTCCTTCCCCTCCTTCCCCTCCTTCCCCTCCTTCCCCTCCTTCCCCTCCTTCCCCTCCTTCCCCTCCTTCCCCTCCTTCCCCTCCTTCCACTCCTTCCCCTCCTTCCCCTCTTACCCCTCCTTCCCTCCTACCCCTTCTTCCCCTCCTTCCCCTCCTTCCCCTCCTTCCCCTCCTTCCCCTCCTTCCCCTCCTTCCCCTCCTTCCCCTCCTACCCCTCTTACCCCTCCTTCCCCTCCTTCCCCTCCTTCCCCTCCTTCCCCTCCTTCCCCTCCTTCCCCTCTTACCCCTCTTACCCCTCCTTCCCATCCTTCCCCTCCTACCCCTCTTACCCCTCCTTCCCCTCCTTCCCCTCCTTCCCCTCCTTCCCCTCCTTCCCCTCTTACCCCTCCTTCCCATC